>OU744244.1:15002500-20002500 GCA_916610215.1 Omphaloscelis lunosa | reverse complement strand
TTATTATTACAAATCTACCAAAAATATTGTGCTCAAGCAGTTATATCTACGAAAAGTAGTTTATGATTAAGAATAAATGATAAAGTTTAACATACATTAATAAATAACATAATAAAAATGGAAGTTATTGTAAAAATCTAAAATAAATTGAATTTGGTTTTATCGTATTTTAAAACAAGAATGTGTCATCTATGTCCTTTTTACGATTTGTTTACCTTTATTAAAATACCAAACCAATGGAGTATAGGCTTATTACCCAAGTTTTGACGTGCCACTTACGGAGCGTGTATCACCACCACCACTAGCACTTTTGGTATCATTGACAAAATCCATCAGATTTATTATTTATCATAATTTGATGATAGGGACGTCAGATTATATAAATATTTTCCGCAATACGGTTTGCACAAATACTTGGAAAATCTTTCGGTTTAAAACGGATTTGCGAAGATAACCCTCGCGTTCCCGAGGGAGCATAAAACATACCACCGCGCAGGGGGTTGAGCACAAATTAATTTCTTTCCGGGCGGTCGGACCCACGATAAATAACGTCGAATTTACAATATACAGTCTCACGGCGTATTAAAAATCCGGCCAAGTGCGTGTCGGACTACGCACAATGAAGGGTCCCATAGTTGAGATGAATTTATTTATCCCAAGAACAAACTTAACATTGTAGTTGAAAAACATGTTCTACCATACATTCTAACTACAAATGTAAGTTTGTAATACACACAATAATGAGAGATTTACCGTGTTATTTTAAGATCATAGACTTCTTATAGGTTTTCCTGTAATCTATGGTAAAGAGCCTTACTATGTTTTATTTATTTTTAGGTCCTGTAGTTTCAGAGATAAGGGAGGGGGGGGGGCCTTATCTCTGAAACAACAGGACCTAAAATGATAAATTTTTATCGAATTTCTTAAATATCTTTCAAAGTATTTATTTTAAAATTATACAAAAAATATATTTAAGATCCTCGCAATAAGCCCAATGTACTAAATTTTAACTTAATCGGTCCATTCGATTCGGAGCAAACTGGCTGTGACAGGCGGACAGACAGACAGACAGACAGACAGACACACAGACAGACACACAAGTGATCCTATAAGGGTTCCGTTTTTTCCTTTTGAGGTACGGAACCCTAAAAATAAATTGAAAGATCAAAAGCCTGCCAAATAAAATTCTCCATATTATAATTTATCGTAATATTTCTTCTTTAATCAACTTAATAATACGGAGCAGTGCCCTCCCATTGCCGTTAGATGGACCTTCATAAAGATCTTATTTAGTTACGTTATTTAATTCTGCCATGAATTTCAAGCCCGTTTCAGTTTTAGAACAAGTTACAGAACAGAAATAGGTACCTAGGTAATGTTTAATTAATCAAAATACTGGCTGGGTCGGCCCGTAATTAGGGCAAAATAAAAAAAAATGCTAGTCAATTTGGTGGCAGCTGAAAAAATTAAGTGAGGTGAGTGGGTTTTCGTGATGCTTGCAGACAATGGCCATAATATTAAGCTGTCGCTACTTATCTTCGCGAAATTCTTGTTCGCGTTTTCCCGGCGTATTGTCAGTATTTTCTAGCCAGTGGCTCTTTCGTAGGTTCATTGGCTAGCATCCGCGGTACAGACTCCATCTAAACGACTCCAGTTTGAAGGCTCCAGCCTTCAAACTTCAGAAAAGCGCGATGCGACACCGATACAACAATTTTATTTACAGGAAGTTTTCACAGAAATTTTCACCAGAAAAAACACCACTCACAAAAACACCAGAGTCACGTCGCGCCGTCACATCGCGCTTGTCTGCGGGAGCCTTTACTGTGCTTATCACTATAAGGCACTAGGAAATGGTGAAGGGAGGGCGTTTTAGGGGACTGTCTTATGTAATTTTGACGTTCGAAAAGTGCTGATTTTCAGCCTAGTTTGAATAAATGACTTTTGAATTTTTTTTTTAATTTTATTAAACAGTTTTCAAACTTGAAAAAAGTCAGGTTCAATTGATTCAATGTTGTTTTAAAATAAAACACGTAAAGTACCTACATTTTAGCATGTAATTGAAAAAGAAAATACACATATAAATACACATATAGGTTAAGGTAACTAAACTGATTAACGAATAGAAAACCACTTCCTGGTCGATGTACAGTCAAATCTTATAAACATTCATCAGTTTACAAATTCTTTCAGTTGTCTAACTCAAGATACTGTTTTATCGACTCAGCATTATTTATTTATTTATGCACAATTTATTACCATAGGGCCAACAATATAAAAGGCCGCCAGTAACAGTCACAATACCCCCGTACTATTTTACATTTTACTAAAACGATTTTAACAATGTGGTTCAGTGGTTACATGATAATGGTATTATAATAAATATAAGTTTATGTACAACTAAGAAAAAAAAGAAAGAAAAAAAAAGTATTTATTGAGACTCGCACAGGAAATCACAAATTTTAACTTAGGGCACTTAAAGTGCATGCTTATTCACACGCCGTATCATAAAAATAAAATAATTTGTTAGTACAAGTAAAAGATCATTCGTATAAATGTCAGCATAGCAACAAGAAATTTTGTCAGTGCTTATGTTTGAAACAGTTACCTCTTATAAATATCTAGGACTAGTAATAAATACCACATTCACATGGACTCTGCATGTTAATAACGTTTGTAATAAGCTACGCTCCGTTTTGGATAAATTTAAAATCTTAAATACGTTGTCAGCAGGAAAGTACTGTATACCTTGTGTTACGCACTGGCTCACTCAATGATTAGTTACGGCTTGAGTGGATATGGTCTACCATTCCCTACACACTTAAACAAAATGTACATCTTGCAGATAAGATTACTAAAATTACTTATAGATTTAAAAAACTAAGAAAAAAAAACTACTAACTGTTAAAAAACAGTAAAGTAGGTACTTCTGATACATCTTAAAAGTTAGTTAAATATCTTGACTGAACTCGGTTTAATAATCAATACCTAGCACAAAGTTGAACGTAAGGTAATGTACCCAACTCCTTACTCGAGAAGAACTCCTTTATGAAGACGCTGTTCCAAAAGTAAAAACTATACTTTGGTAAGCGCACAGTATGTACCAACGTTAGCAAAGTAACTCTTTTAAGTTAGTTTAAAAGATTTCTACAAAAACATTATCTTTCATTATGTTAATAGCTATGTTTGTAACAAACCTCACGTTTGCTAAATTGCCTCTTAGAAAAATGCGAGATTTTTTATCTCGACTGTAGGTACATTATTTTATAGGTTATTTTGAATTAAGTTTTGGCACATTAATTTTCAAAATTTGTAATTAGCGAAACTAGACAAGAACGACTACCGACAAACTGCTAAATGCAGTTTAGCAGACTTTATGTAGGTACCAGTGTTATTGTTAATACAGATTTTGAATAAAACCAATAAAAATATATAGTTATTACTGTATTACAGTCATAACTATTCACTACTATCCCATACTTATTGCGTAATGATATTAATACCGCAGAATGATATTTAGCCATCTTCTTTACGGCCCAGTCAGAATCGGCACAATAAAAGATAACTTCGCAAACACGCATGGAACTACAACGTACTACTATAAACTACAATATTAAAAAAAACTGAAATAAGTGCCAGGATTTCGCAGCTTTTGGAGCACCATGGGAGTAGCACGAGGTTTTTTGGGTTGCAAACTTGGGTATAAAATACTCTCAAGGGACCTAACAACATAAAAAAAATCGTAGTTACATGCGCGTTTGCGATGTTTGATGTTGTTATTGACTGGGCTATTGCATGTCAGACAGAATGAAAATGTAACACTGACAGACTTTGACAATTAAATTATACCCCGAATTAAAAAACAGTTTTAAATATATGTGAACTTGACATTGGTTAAAGCTGTGCTATTTTGATTTTTGTTACTAACTAATTAAATATACTTTTTTATGTAAAAACAGGTCAGTGCCGTAACTTCAAAAGGTATTCTATCGTGCAATAAGCAGACAGGTTTTCGCCAATTAGAAAATATGTCAGCTAGAGTTAGGTTTCTTTACACTGAAGAGTACTGTAATTTTTAACAGCTTCGCATCTTGATCCCTCGTGATTACCAACACATTGACAGAATGGCTCATCCTCCTCATTCAGTGAACAGTCACCGTTGTTCAGACAATAACCATGGCACGCGTAGACTTCACATCTTTCCCCGGAATAACCGGCATTACATCTGAAATTATGAAAATAAGAAATGAGAACTAAATAGGGAATAAGTAAAAAAAAGTGCAACTGCGTGGCTGAAGACTAAAAGCCTATGAAGATATCGAGTCTATGGTATCAACATTTCAAAAATCAATCTGCCTAGCCTTTTCCTAGCTATGTTCCGGCTTCCAAGCTAACCGGAAAAAGCTGAAATACCAGTATTTTACATGAAACGACTGCCTATCTGACCTCCACAATCCAGTAACTCGATATCAACACTTCAATGCCCGTTAAAATCGCGTTGTGGCGATCGTGGTTAGTGGATAACGCTGCTTTAAGCCCCTTTCGATCCCAAGACTAACAGGGCTAACTAACACGACCGATATGTTCTAGTAAAACTATACCACCTCCCGTTGCAATACTTGACACACCCATACACACACGGATACATACCTACATACTTCACACACCAGAGCACCGATTTGCCTTCAAGGTGTATAACTATCTTCATTGTTTAATTTTAAGTTTAGTTAAATTTTCATTTATTTTACTCTACTTTTCTGCGGCCTTCGTCAAAGGCACAACTAGAATGTTTAATATCTACACCGTTTCTTTATTGTTGGGCTATGCCATGTGGATGTTGCGAAGTCTCTTACTAGAAGCAATTTCTTGCTTAAAAGTTACGCCATACAGTGCGGCAGCGTAAAGAAATAAACGTGCTTATGTTAATTGAAATTGTCTTTTTTTTAACTTAATTAAACAAGGAAATCAAGGAGTAGAAAATGTTTTACCTGCATAAAGGTACTCCCTCATCATTGAAACTGCAGTTACCTTGAAAACAATAGTTCAAGCAGTCTGATACTTCACATCTATCACCTAAATAATCTCCTGTGCATTGACAAACTGGCTCACTTTTTTCATTCAAGGAACAGTTACCGTTGTTCAGACAATAACCATAGCACGCGTTGACATCACATCTTTCCCCGGAATAACCCGCATTACACCTGTAATAACGAAAGTATGAAATAATTCATCACTTAATTAAATAAGGAAACCAACACCAGGAGTAGAATATGTTTTACCTGCATGTAGGAAGTCCGTCATCATTGAAGCTGCAATTACCTTGAAAACAATAGTTCAAGCATTCTGATACATCACATCTATCACGTAAGTTATCCCCTTTGCATTGACAGACTGGCTCATTCTTTTCATTCAAGGAACAGTTACCGTTGTTCAGACAATAACCATAGCACGCGTTGACATCACATCTTTCCCCGGAATAACCGGCATTACACCTGTAATAACGAAAGTATGAAATAAGTCATCACTTAATTAAATAAGGAAACCAACACCAGGAGTAGAATATGTTTTACCTGCATGTAGGAAGTCCGTCATCATTGAAACTGCAGTTACCTTGAATACAATAGTTCAAGCATTCTGATACATCACATCTATCACCTAAAAAATCTCCTGTGCATTGACAGACTGGCTCACTTTTTTCATTCAAGGAACAGTTACCGTTGTTCAGACAATAACCATAGCACGCGTTGACATCACATCTTTCCCCGGAATAACCGGCATTACACCTGTAATAACGAAAGTATGAATAAGTCATCAGTTAATTAAATAAGGAAAGCAACACAAGGAGTAGAATATGTTTTACCTGCATGTAGGAAGTCCGTCATCATTGAAACTGCAGTTACCTTGAATACAATAGTTCAAGCATTCTGATACATCACATCTATCACCTAAATAATCTCCTGTGCATTGACAGACTGGCTCACTTTTTTCATTCAAGGAACAGTTACCGTTGTTCAGACAATAACCATAGCACGCGTTGACATCACATCTTTCCCCGGAATACCCGGCATTACACCTGTAATAACGAAAGTATGAATAAGTCATCAGTTAATTAAATAAGGAAACCAATACAAGGAGTAGAATATGTTTTACCTGCATGTAGGAAGTCCGTCATCATTGAAGCTGCAATTACCTTGAAAACAATAGTTCAAGCATTCTGATACATCACATCTATCACGTAAGTTATCCCCTTTGCATTGACAGACTGGCTCATTCTTTTCATTCAAGGAACAGTTACCGTTGTTCAGACAATAACCATAGCACGGGTTGACATCACATCTTTCCCCGGAATAACCGGCATTACACCTGTAATAACGAAAGTATGAAATAAGTCATCACTTAATTAAATAAGGAAACCAACACCAGGAGTAGAATATGTTTTACCTGCATGTAGGAAGTCCGTCATCATTGAAGCTGCAATTACCTTGAAAACAATAGTTCAAGCATTCTGATACATCACATCTATCACGTAAGTTATCCCCTTTGCATTGACAGACTGGCTCATTCTTTTCATTCAAGGAACAGTTACCGTTGTTCAGACAATAACCATAGCACGCGTTGACATCACATCTTTCCCCGGAATAACCGGCATTACACCTGTAATAACGAAAGTATGAAATAAGTCATCACGAAATTAAATAAGGAAACCAACACAAGGAGTAGAATATGTTTTACCTGCATTTAGGAAGCCCTTCATCATTGAAACTGCAGTTACCTTGGATACAATAGTTCTCACAAACTGAAACATTGCATCGCTCACCAGTATAACCGAGTGTGCATTTGCAAAGAGATTGTCTATTAACTTTCATACCATGAACACAAAATGGCCCATCATATTCTGTAGCAATTTTGAATGGGTTGTTGGTCACGTTGTTATTCCGTACCAGACTGGTAAGTGTTTCACAATCCTGAATACCTTGGATATGTTCTGAAACTTTATAGTTAGCCGCTATACCGGCAGGAATAGACAAACTCTTGAAAGGCCACGGATGGTAGGTGATTCCGACGTCGGTGTTTCGATAACCCCAAACATTTTGTGACGACAAGCTCGCCCTGAAGAAAAACTTTTTTGAAACAGTCAATCTATTTGTTAATCGGTGATTTGCTGTACCAGTAACTCTTAATTGATTAAACTTGTTCTTGCCTTTTCCATTCAAATCTGCACGACACATACTGTAGAAAAACTTATTCTTAGGCTCGATCCAGTATATTTTTTGTGTCTTTGGATCAATAGCTAAGCTGTGTGGCTCCAATTTGTAAGTTGTGTTAATAGAAAATACACTATGAGGATTAATAACAACTTCTCTCTCAGAGCCATTAAATCGAGCTCTTTCTATTGTAGGCGTCGTAGGGTTTGTTTTCATCCAGTAAATATACCTATAAATTGAAAACCACAATTATTTTTCACGTAGTAAAATAGATTTTGTGCAATTAAAATGATTAAACTATCAATGATAACATACCCTCTACAACTATCTACGGCAATGTCAGTTGGGATCCCGTCATCCATCTTGATTAGAACATTTCCGTTGACATTGTTCTTGGATCCAGGTTTTAATGAAATCCAATTAATACTTCGTTCAATAGTATCAGTGAAAAACAGTAATTCTGTAGCGGGATCGAAGGCGAGACCCTGTATGTTTCTGCCGTTTCTTTCTGTCAAATATTTGTATTGCATGGAAAATATATCATAACCACAAATAGCGTCGTTGTCGTTCTGTTTGTCAACGTATAGCATCATGTCGTGAACTTCATCGTAAGCTAACGCTGTGAGATTTTGTGAATTAAAACGTACGGTGTCCGTTTTAGTTTCATCGGTATAAAATTCTAGTAGATCTCCATTAGATATGGCTACGTCTGAAACAAAAGTAAAATAGTTTATCCAACAAGCTGATACATAAACCACTAGGTATAAATTAAAACCAAATCAGTCAATATTCTAGTATGCAATATTTTCTACTAAAAGAGCTTTAAGTTTAAAAAAAATAATTGTCATCAGTTAAGAAACGATAATACTAAACATATAGATGACATTAGTGTACGTTTATGAATATATGTAACTTTATCCATAAAAATAAAACCTAATGTTTTATGTACCTCCTCCTCTAACCTTCCTGAAAGTATGTAGACTACGTTAGTGATAGAACAACTTATCATTTATTGATAAGTTTTTGAGAAAATTGACAACATCATCGAGAGAGAAGCTACTCCAGAGCATCATCAGGGACTCCAAGGTCATATCGGTGGGGAGGAATGGGAGTCACCGAAGCTGTCGTAACTACGAATCTATTCCCGCGCTGCATTAAGGCAGTCTTCGTCAGCACAGACTTCTGGCCAGCGGCAGCGGTGGCGGCGGGAATTGTGCAAAGTAGGACGTTAGAGGAAAACATGACCATAACCAAGCTTACAAATGTAGTTTATACGAAGTAGGTATATTATTATATATTAGTACTTATAGTAAGTCTTTTAGGTAGTTATGTTATCGAGTTTTTGTTTTTACGACTCGGCAAAATATCGAGATTTCCTATGATATGTAAGTTCAATATTAACCTTGTAACATAAACCTTACGGAATAAATTATTTAAATGATGGTGAAAACCGCGACCAAATTTTTGTTTAGTTATGAAGATCAACGCGATCACACAGACAGACACAAATAGCGACTATAATTTATAATATGCATACGTACGGGTCGAGTGTAGAACCTCTTTATTTTTTAAATCAGTTTAAAAAGGAGTCCGCGTATTTATTAACTTTGTTCGGATAGTTTTTGAGTTAGCTTCACTATAATACGTATCTTTTCCCACTTAGTATGGGAATGATATGATAAGTTACTGCCACTGTTATTGTACATAGCAGGTATTTGTTCAACTAAAAAGTGAAAAATAAAAAGTTTTTACAAAAACAAAAACCGGCTTCCATGAAAAACTTTACGATTGTAACTTTTTTTTTGTAAACAGTTTTATTTATTCGGTTTAAAAAGGGGTGACTTTAAGATGACGGCTAATAGTAATACAGATGCAAAGAATTTATGGTAAACCAACCCCAAATAAATAAGGTTAGGGGCAGGAGGATGATATGCTGGCTGAGCCATGCGCATCGATTCCTAGACCATGGGGTGCTAAATTGCAAGCCCACAAACACACACTACCTACTATCCCGCTCAATATTGCATACTCTAATTACAGTATATTACATAATTAATCTGCCTAGCCTGTTCCTAACTATGTTGGGGTCTACTTCCAGTCTAATCGGATACAGCTAAATACCAGTATTTTACATGAAGCGACTATCTGACCTCCACTACCCAATAATTGGGTAAAACGATCCCGTTTGTAAGATTGGTTATCAGACTTTCGTGCTTCTGATGACCCGTAACGACTGTCAAAGATCCACGAATGACAGCCGGGATCAACGGCTTAACGTGCTTTCCGAGGCAAAATGGAGTGTCGGTATGTAAAAATGTTCACCCATCCACGGACCAACCCCAGCAAGCGTAGCTTAACCTGATAGATTAATCCGTGTGGCTGTTATATATATATATATACAAGTAACACTGTTACTAAAAACACTGATAATGAGATATAATAAGCACGCCCCTCGTCCTCACCCCAGGAGTGCGCCAATCCCACGTACAGCGCTACCATCGCGAACAAACACTGTGTTCTACACATTTTACACTTCAGAAATACTACGTTGTTTCAGCAGAGGTAGATGGTGTGTCCACCACCGCTCTTGGAGTATCAAATTAAAATGTTGGTTCTTCGAAAGATAAATAAGACTTTTAAAGCCATCCCGGTGATAAGGAAGACGTATGATAATAGCTCATATTATTAACTGTTTTTTCTCTCAGCCAAGACATCGCACAGATAACTTGTTGACCTCAGGAAAATAATAACAATTAAATACTAACAAAATATGGACAAAAATAGTCTGAATTAAAGGAGTTTTTTTTTAAATCTGCAAAAAAAAACAGTTTTCAATCTTCGTGTGTCAACGTTTGTCGCACACATCAGAATGTGTTCGACAAGCGTTAGCTCGTTCGCATATAGAAGGCATTTGGCAAATTTAACATTTGATATGAAATTATTGATCATGATCAGAAACAGAGGTGGTCCTAACACTGATCCCTGACTCACGCCCGAGTATGTGTTATAAGGCTCATAACCTTTAGGGTACTTCCCGAAGTCCAAGAAAGAGTCCGACTCATGGGATCAACAGATGGTGCCCCAGACTTTGTGGTGGCGATACCTGTCATCATTTCATCATCATCTTCCTGTCCTTGTTCCATGTTATTTGGGGTCGGCGCAACACGTTTTCTTCTTCTATTCTCCCCTGTCAACCGTCACGCTTTCATTCCCTCCGTTTTCATTCATATTCCATGTTTATTTCTCACACAATCCGTGCATATGTAGCATATGGCTTTGTATCATACAGAGGAACAGATGGACAGGACGAAATTATAAGGGTATTATACCTTTTTTTGCCATTTGGCTACTGATCCCTAAAATGACACAGAGTATTGGATGGCTAGTCGCGAATCGGGAAAACAGATTAAATATTAACAGTAAACAAAGTTTTTATCTACCGACTGCGCGTGATGTTTTTATTACTAATAACAAAACAAGATAGGCAGGTATAGTTTATTATAAAAATGTAAATGGTGTCAGTGTCAGTCAGATAACGGCTGCTGCTGATCTTATTAGCTCACATTTTCGAATATTATCATGTTTTGTGAAGACGCATTCAATAAACCACCATCCAAAGCTGTTAAAACTATTTCATTCGGTTCGATCTCGAGGCTCGGTTCGGTCAGGAAAACTGCAATTGGCTTTTTGGATAGAAAATTCTCAGTCGCAGCTCAGGATTGGATTGTAACCGATAAATCGGGTTTAGCTTGTCCTATAACCGTAGAAATACAGTTAATAGAGGGTTGTAGTCGGACGGCGAAGTAACACGTAGTTAAAAATGACTATAATTTAAAGCGGGCAATTTTCGTAGGTACAACTATTCCCTGTGGGTTAGCTGTACAGTCAAACTTTTCACAATATGAGCGCGGTCGTGTTATAGTTCGACTATTTTGTAGATTGTTAGGTACTAAGTATGAATACTATGCACTCTGTGCTTACACAGATACTTAGGATAGATAATGACTTTCCCATTTTCCACTTGTATTTTTAGGTTTTTTTTTTTTTGCTCAAGTTTAGTTATCAATGCTATTTAGTTGGTTAGTATATTGAGCTCTGACCATCTACTACATATCGAGACCCCTGCGTGTCTCAGAAAACACGTTAAGCCGTTGGTCCCGGCTGTCGTAGATCCTTGACAGTCGTTACGGGTCGTCAGAAGCCCGAAAGTCTGACAACCAGTCTTACCAAGGGGTATCGTATTACCCAGTTACTCGGTTGTGGAGGTCAGATAGGCAGTTGCTCCATGTAAAATACTGGTATTCAGCTGCATCTGGTTAGACTGGAAGCCGACCCCAACATAGTTGTGAAAAGGCTAGGCTGATTGGTTGATTGAATTAAAATGAATCGATGAATAAATAGGACTGACTACAGTAATCTCAACTAACCTATCATTCTAACGTAACTACGGTCTGCATAGTAGTGATTGTCTTCAAATGACGTATAAGTAACAGACAATATATTTTCAGAATACGTATTCAAAAAGTAGGTATTACATGCGGTAGGACGTCGCGAGCCAAATACAGTGGAAATAAAATGTCAATTCCAAGATTGCCTGGAAGAGATCGCGGAAAGCAATAAAGCCGCCCATTGTATATTTTGTAGTGTTTGATTTATTTTTTGTTATGTATTTTTGTGGTGTACAATAAAGTATACATAAATAAATAAACAAAAATCTTTCCACGGAATGATACAGCGTTAAACATGTAGGTGGACACTAAAATCTAGAGACAAGATAATATATTCTGTACTATGTATGTCTCTTGTAATAAAATCCACATCACAGCTCACAGTTGCCAGAAATTACATTTTATTTAAATTGTTAGCCTTCTAAATTCCTCTGCTAGAGATGTCTAAGCAAATTACTTATTTACATGTAAATTACTTCGCATATTTTACGTCTTGTAGTAGGTATTTACACGTACATAATGAAGCTAATAAATATGTACATAACCTTTAGGTGTACGAAAATAATCCTGTTAGCCTAAATCAAAACAATGCTAATTGGACTATGTATAAGTAACAGAACCTGACTATAAATACCGGACAGTTTCGTGAAATTAGTTTGTGTATATTAATTACTATGTATACTCATCATCTTTCAGGTCGACTTGCACATCACTAATTATTTTAACTTATAATATCACTCCCCAAAGCGCTGCATTTCGCCAGTCACTTTTTATACTCCCAACACATCACAAATTTTCCTTACACAACCTCAAACATTTGAAGGAATTTTCAGATTTTCTTTCCCCCATTTCCTTTTACGGGGTAAACGAAGTTACAGGCATAATAAAGGGTGTCGGTGTCCTTTAAAGCCACGTAAAGTACGCACGATGAAGGATGGCTCCCATGCATAAGTAAACAATCCCTTGAAGGATACTGCTGGTACTAGGTAGTTACGCATCTCCGGCAACCGCCCAACGCGAACGCTCGGAATGCCCCTACGTACCCCTATTTATTTAGGCTTTATTATTTATATTATTTAGTTATATGTGTCGCGATCGGGGAGGGAGGTAGCTCACTTCGGTTGTTGCTAGGCTGATAAATAGATTCCTAACAGTGAAAACAAGCTGTAATAATGAAAATGCCTTGAAAATTTCGAAGCTACACAGAGCTTTGTTGGGCAGAGAATTTGCTACATAGTTGATATCTTAACCAGCAGACTTAGTAGGTAGAGGACTTGGCATATAAAATTGCACGCCACTCCACTAAAATTTCTATACAAGCATTTAAAATGTATATGCAACATTCAGTGGAGGGCGTGCAATTTTAAATTAGATTATCTGTCTATTTTTTTTTGCCTTCTAGTTAAAAATGGCGCTTTGAATACTGATGAAAAATGCATAAGAAAACGAATACACCAGAGTATTTTGAGAAAATCATTATCGTCTAAGAATAAGTATATCCAATTTTCTTTGTGCAATAGCCCACTTGTTTATTGATTACGTTAAAACAAATTGATTGATCAACTTGCACTATTAATATTGATTAATATAGCCTTCGAGAGACGAACAACAAATTAAAAGCCAGAGTGAGTGAACATGTATTTTATGAGTATGGGCGCGTTGTGTGATTGTGTCAGTGGTCCTTAGAGAATTACAGCGATTCCATTTTTCATAGTCCAAAGAACTACCAGATACCCACAAACTTATGTCATCCGTACTAACTCATAAAATTAAAAAAAAAAAGAATTAACTCACTCGAAGTATTCATTTCATTTAAACTTAATTAATGTTGTCGACAACTGTTACATTTATTACTCGAAAAGAGTTTTTAGACTATAAGTAATTTATTTTTATTCAATTGAATTTGCGAGCACTAGTAAACCATTTTTAACATTTCAAAGCAAAAAGAATGGAGAGTATCTTTTAAAAAGCGCCCATGAAATAAATATTAAGCCACTTATCTCCGCCGTCGCTAAATAAAATAAAGTGCGGGGAAATGGGACAATTTTGTCGTTCCGTATTTAAAAAATACCGCAAAACTTTACTTCCATATTCCATTCTGGCTGTCTGCGAGTCTGCCGGACGTTTCAATTCAATATTTTGTTCCGTAATTCGGTTGGGGTGCCGAGATGACTGCCATTTATTGTCGGAAGCTCAAAAAAATATATAATTAAGTTAATATAATTTTATGGTCTCAAAATGTTGGTAGCGGATATGCGGATATCAAGCGCCCGGAGTAATTAGGGGGGTGGTGGCTTCTCAGATTTGTCGGGCAGGCCGTGTCAAAAGTTTTGAATTTATTATGGCGTGCCGGGTCAACGAAGCTGGCTCGTGTTGACCTAGGGGTCGTAGCTTTCGTTTACTTTAAGTACCTAACTCTACGTTTTCCACTAATCGCGAGTCGGCCCGTTCACAGCGATACTCGCAGTAACCGCCACTAACCCGAAGTCGACGACACCCGTCAATCTGTTCACATATTACCGAACCCTAGTATCGTCGATAATTCAGTATGAAAGGCCTTTGAATTTGGAAGACGGTTGGCCTGAACCCCTAGACCACAACACAACGTCACGTCAAACAGAAAAGGCATCGCTAAAAGAAAAGTAAAATCTCGAAATTCTAACTTAGTAAATAAATACAAGGCAGATTCATTCATAAAACCAATTTCAAGCATTTATTTTCGTGACAGATTAAGCAGAAGAATTCACAAAAGCCAGTATTCGTAATTTTGTCGAACGTAAGTCCCTATATTTTAAACAATAAAATATTAGATTTTCAACAAAAAAAATCTAATTACTGTTTGCGACCCAATAATGGGTATAAGTCACGTACCGCTATATCCGGACCGGGAAGTCATTAAAGTGGGGTCGAGAGTAATATTTCTGACAATATCTAGAGACCATACCGCAGTCGAAAGCCTCACTGCTCAACAACCCGTGACATTATGTCAAATAACTTGTATGTACGCAGTCTTTATTATTAAATATGTATCTATCGATTCCCTTATAAAAGAAACTCAGATCGTAGATGTCGCAATAGTATAATAGTTTAGCAACAGTTTGTTAGAATCTGTTTGGCTTTAATATACATTAAACACCGTTGTTATGCTGCGCAGCGGGTTATTCCAAAACCTACTTTAACTACCTATCATTTTCATTTGCCATCCTTAAGAAGCGCCATTCAAGCTGTGTGTCTTCTTTTAACTTATAATAAGAAAATGTCACGCAACAATAGCGCGCGATCCACGACGGAGAAAATAACACAACATATTACGAGCTATCCAGGAAATAAACGTCTATCTTGGATACAAAGAACTTCCTTTTATATGCCACTCAAGCTCTAGTTTACAGACTTAACTCGTGTCCTGTCATAAAGATAACGACTGTTGTAAAAAGTTTTGATTGTATTACACGCCATATTGGAATCCAAATTCCGCGCGACAAGACGAAACTGCTATGCAGTTTGAAACTTTGAAATCTGCGGCGAAAAGTAAGTTAAAATGCGAGAATACTGGACTCATCTTGAGAAGCCAGTTTCTTTTTTTATTTCCTTTAAGTTTTGAACTTCTCTGTAAGTTTGCGAGGTCGTGACTTTGTTACGCTACTGAAAAACGTCACTAAAATATTTTAAATATGACTAGTTTGCTCTTCGGCTATAAATAACTGTTAGATGTTGAAAACTGAAGTTCTAACTCCTTCACGTAGTTCATTGTACAGAAACGTGATATTGCAACGCCAATAGTTCTATCCCCGATGCAGCATTACGTTTTTCATTTAAAAAGTAAACAAGAACATCTTGAAAGAGTCTCACGTAAAAACATATAACGTAGGTATTATAATGTACACCTTCAATGTCCTAAGGACGTTTGTATCAT
This sequence comes from Omphaloscelis lunosa, assembly GCA_916610215.1. Classification (NCBI taxonomy): domain Eukaryota; kingdom Metazoa; phylum Arthropoda; class Insecta; order Lepidoptera; family Noctuidae; genus Omphaloscelis; species Omphaloscelis lunosa. Next base: position 19,986,937 of record OU744244.1, on the reverse strand, counting down.
TTGTCACTTTGCGCATACCTACAATGTCGGTGCGACGCAAATAAATTGAGTCCCAATCACCTCTAACTAAATATTTGGGAACCTGCGAAATGAATAAACCATTACAAACTTAATGAGGGTGTCTCTTACTTCTTGCCTTGCAACAAACGTCTTGAGCAAAACGTACCTATTAATTAATCGTAAGCCATTAATTTTGGTTAATGTGGACCAGGCTGTTTAGGTCCCATAAATTGTGGACATTCATTGTCTCTGGACGTCCGACTAGGCTGGCGGCTGCGGCCGGCCCGAGACGTACTTTCGACCCAGACGTCGTTGCACTTACGAGTACGTACTGTTTGCTACGACCTCCACCAATTAGGATGGCCCACAAAGCACAAACAACGTAAATTTAACTAGCTACTAACTACTTCGCACCTGATTTAGAGAACGCAATTTAGACTATTTAGGTTTGGCTATTTGCTATTTAGGCGCGGTATTACCTAAGACAATTTTGAAATCCGCTTTTCTTCGGTTTTCTTGAAGTAAAAATTAATTTGAAACTAGTCTCTTTTGTTTGTTAGTGTCTTTTTCTTAATTATTTCAATGAATCTGTCTTCTACTCCTTGTATGTACTTTGCGTATCCTTCCGCACAGCACGTCCACCCTCCCTAATTGCCTCATCCCTTGCCCCCTGCAGTGCCCTGAGGTCCCTTGTATCCCTTTTTTTCTCTAGATTGAATGTCTTAAGTGGCTCGTCTGTAGCTTCTACCAGTTTATTTAGAACACTGAACTCTGCGGTCCACAATGTTTCGGGAAAATGGTGTTGGAACAAAATGTGAGTACCTAGCATGTACCTAGCCAGTTTCATTTACGAGATTTTTTAGGACGCAGCTTATGAGCGTAATAAATATACTTTAAATGCTCGTAAAGCAGAGCCTTCAGGAAATTTGAGATTACTGCGAATGTAAAGTAAGATGAGCTCGTTTAAAATGACTTCACGTGGATTCTATTTGACGGTCGTAAAATACACAGGCGTTATTACATTGGAATAGAAAAGAAAATTCACTTTCGGAGACATTTCCTCTGACACAATGATGAATTTGGGAACGAAATATAATAAAATATGTAGAGACCACACTTAAGTATCCACGTGGGTCTTTTATATTCCTCATTTAGTCGGAAGCGGGGAAGTGACAGAAATAAATCAGAGAATCAGAGCTCTTTGTAGAACCCCCCGTAACGTCCGTAAGGCATTGCCGATGGTTAACGAAGCATAAATATGGATGAACGAGCATTCATTCAGTCATGTTGCGAATTATTACGAACATGGACCTGCAGACAAGCTGGTTCTCTGATAAAAGTGATACGGACCATTATTAGTAAATATTTATCAGTATTTTTTCGCGCCATTTTCCCGCGCGCCATAACAGCCTATTAGTGAAGGGCTCCCTACGCCCTACCACTAATTGGATAAGCCCGATACAATATGCAGTTTACTTTCTCTTTTAATCTAAATGCAATTAACTTAGTATCTATATCGTAGAGTGGAAAATGTTTTTAATATTATTTCTCCTCGGTTCTCGATGAATTTTATATTAGGTTAAATTCAAATCACAAAATGCAATCATAGCAAAAGATATCATGTTATATTTCACCTAAGTTTCTTTAAAGTATAAAACGAAGAATACCTAAAGGGGAAATAGCACAGCGTGAAATACAACTTGTCCGATTTTCTCAATCGTTCCATTATCGAACACTGAAATTTTCATATAAATCGCTTCCTAAGTGAGGTTTACTGTTGTACATAACAGTAAATAAGCTTAATAAGGTTCAGTAAATCTCCGAAACAATGTGTATTGGGACATATTATTACAATGGTTATATTATGTCTGATGTATCCACAACGTTACTTCAAAGATTTTCCTCCTTCGCGGCTTCCCTCCGAAAATTGCGCGGGAAAATAGACGCGAGATACCTAATGCCTTTGCCACTCGAAAATTAGCATAGGGAAATAGAAACGCGGGAAAAGTTAAAAGAACGAAAGCTAGTATGGTTTGCCAAAACATAACAGTTGTGACAATATACACGTGAATCGTGTAACAATCGGATTCCCTCGCATTTTTTGCGGAGTACGAAAATATAACTGTATAAATAACAAGTAAGTAGGTACCTACCAAGCGTAATTAATTAGCATGTTATTATTTATCAACAAACACTCAACAAAACCACACATTTGGTCACATTTGGTCACACATTTGGTTCGGCGATTATCCCCAATAAACTGTTGATTTAGCAGCTCATCAAACCCTTGTTTACGCACCGACAATTACTCGTTCTGGCTGTTACATTGTATTAATAACATAATATCGGACCAAAGGGGATCATTAATTAGCTAAGCAACCTCTCTCGCCAAAAGTATACATATATCCGAATATGTTGTTTTTTTTCAGCCACTCATGCATATTTGATCCGATTTTTCGTACCTAAATCAAAATTCCGCGCGGCTCAAATATTTGTTTCAAAATATGATGATGAGCAATCTATTCCTACCCTTATTCCGCACATGTCAGTTTGATTACACACGTCGGGCCCATCGAGGGGGCAGGTCAGTGGGGGGTGGGGGGTATCAGGTCGAGCAACAGGCGCCGTCTGATCAATGAGCATCTCCCGCGCCCCGCACCCCGCACCACCACCTGCGCCGCACTTGTTGCGCGCACGATTCAAACAAATGCAAGCCCACCCGAACACCATTACCACCCTTATTCCTTCCCCAATTAGTTCTATAATAGCCGCGCATAATAACATTGCATTGTTTTCCGAAGTGTGCTCAACATTTATTAGGTAATATCTGGCTGTGTGTCTCCGAGGTGCGGGTGCGATCAGGCGCGTTACTGCCAGCCTCCCATAAACGTAGCAGCGATAAAGATACGATGATGACCATGTCATTATGCACCCTTTTGTTCGCTCCTATACCTTTTAGCGTTACTGATATCTTTGGCACATAACTTTAAGAAAGGTAGGACTTGAAGTGTCATCAAGAGGCAATCTCCAAGGACGCTGTTCAACTTTCCCATTGTTGAAAATAGATTGAGTTTCGCAGTTGATCTTTGAATTAGATATCCGTGTCCACCACTACACTTGTCGAGGTTGTCGTTTGACACTAATAGTGTACTATTAAAGCCGATCTACATGCGTTCGGACACTTGCAGAGTGCGAGTTGTGGGTTTAAGATCTTCGCCAATGGCATCTTACTACCATGAACAATGTGCTTCTCTTGTTCCGTTCAATGATTTTAAACTGTATACCTACAATGCATAGATAAAATAGATAGGTATATTTTAGACAAAATAAGAGCCTGGGTCTAATAATCAGTTCAGCCTTACGCAGTCATTTCTGAATATAGACCCCATCACCTACTGGTGTGATGGGTGTCCAGAAATGACTTGAATGACGCACGCGCGCATTGCATACACGTTACTTACTAGGAACGCCATATTATTTCAAATTTTCTAGCCAAAGCCATAAAAACCAGGAGAAACCATTTTATTTACAAACCCTGCCCCGATCGACCACACTCTTGTATGAAAATTAATCAAAAACTTGTAATACAAATAGTTGAAGCTAGTCAAAGGAATATTTTCCGATCCACACAGACTTTATGGAAAGCGGGACAAAAGCCCCAAAAGGCTTTATATGTAGAAAAATATGAGCTAGCAAATACTTCATTGTGAAATGATGCGAAAATATATTCAGGATTGTTCCACAGTTTGTTTTCTTTAGCCTTAGCATCTCGGCACCAATTAAAAATGTATACGGACCGAATGAAAATATTTCGAATGCCTTTTCAATTCAGAACTGGGGCCCCAAGTTCTCGTGGATATGAAAATAGTTTAGCGTTGTATTATTCGCAGATAGGAAGAGGTTGCCAGTTATAAAAATAGTTCGCATACAATCATTGTTGTGCCTTCTTTTTCTAAAAGCAACAAGTATTTTTTTTTTAAATCAGTTTTATTCAAAGGTTTCATGAACGTATCCTCTCATCTATAGCTCTGAATTGGAATTCGCGTCTCGTCTCGTCTCGACCCTATCAGAGACCTAGGGATGTCATCAGAAGACTAGAGGTACCTATTACCTTCCATATGTATATTATGTTGGAAGCTTCTTTACAATTTTATTACATAGTCTCATATGAAATTTTTGTGAGTGAGCTTCACCGAACGAATACAACATTATGGAGGGCATAGATGTATTGTTTAGAACTATCTATAATGGAGGGTATATATGGTATCCCACCTGGCGTTCGCTGGTTGAGCAACCAAACAGAGCTAAGCTAATGCAAGTATACATTTTGTTGCAGCGCAACCATGGTCGAGCCGGTTTGGCGGAAATAATATATATGACTGAAATGCATTTCACATTTTTCATGCATTTAACATCGAATGTGCGCTCATTAAAGTGTAAGCGAGCTACGATATTAAAATGATGGAATACAATTTACTCTTTACTCTGATTGCTAACGATTTATTTTCCTTTGCAATGCAGTTTCCCAATAAATCATTTTTGAAATGAAGGCGTTCGAAAATTTCAATATAAGTCGTACCTATTGTTGTTAAAAATATTTTTTTTGGTACAGGATTGAATTGATTACGGCTGTGAATTCTTGCCCTACACTTTTAGAGAAGAAACGAGCTTTGAAACCAATTCAGTATCTATTCAGCACACTAGCTTTGTAGGCAATATTTTCAGGGTTCATGTATGTATGTACGTATGTGAGTTTCTTTGTGGCACCATACCTTTAAAATGCCTGGACAGATTTTGATGTATGGCATATCGTTAGAATCCTTACATCATCCCGAGTGAAATATATTTAAAAATGGCGGCAGTAATACTCCATATTCAAATGTGTGAATAAAATAATTTCTTCATTTATTACAATATGGGTATCCAATTGAAAGCCTTGATTAGCACATTCTAAAACTATATAATACATTGGCATACATTTTACATAGGTAGGGTGTAAAAAACGCCTTTAGGCGCGTTGGGAATTTTTGAGATGGGACTAAACCATTGATTTCGCGACACTGCCACTGTTACGACACTAGCTTTTGACCATTAAAAAGACATCAACGCGCGATACATTATTTCCTGCACAAAAAAATATTCAAGTTTTCACTTCTGTCGGCACTCCCGGAGTGCCACTGTTTTTTTTTTTTAACATCCCTTCCTTTTGAGCTTCATTACAGACAAATAAAAAGGGCCCCCAACATATTTTGATACAAGGCCCCTTTACTACTAGCTAGGCCACTGCACATTAATAAGAAAATCTTCAACTTAGTTCAGGACCATACACCACCAGGCCAGGAAAGGCTCGTGGCTAAATCATAACAGCCGCACGGGTCGATTAAAGGTTAAGCTACGCTTGCCGCGGTCGGTTTGTGGATGGGTGATCATCCATTAAATATCGAGACCCCTCCGTGCCTCGTAAAGCACTTTAAGCCATTGATCCCGACTATTATTCGTGGTCGTCAGAAACCTGAAAGTCTGAAAACAAGTCTTACCAAAATGTACTTATCGTGTTTCTTAGTAACTGAGTTGTGAAAGGTCAGATAGGCAGTCGCTCCATGTAAAATACTGGTATTCAGCTGCATCTGGTTAGACTGGAAGCTGACCCTAACATAGTTGGGAAAGGCTGCGCAGATTGATTGACACGACCAGGCCAGCCAATGTTAAAATATTGTTCTACCATCTTTGTCACGTCAAACAAGCAATGCTCACGCATCTTAGGTCGCAAGTCAGACCCCACAGTACACCAATCGGATCTCCTATTTGCAAATTGTCAATTATAGCCTGTGATTGGAATTCAACACTCGCTTGGCCGCCCACTGTAACATTGGGAGCCCAATACTGAACACTGATTGATGAACGGACATGGTCGACATAACATTTCAAAATCTGTCTGTATCTTAGGAAAGAGTACCTATCGAATGGATACTCTTTCCTAAGATACAGACATATTTTCTGCCTAGTTTAGGAAAGGGAGTCCTATGACCACTTTTATATGTGTTGTACTGGTTCTATTTATTTATAACATCTAATTATATAAGACAATTTTGCATACCATGTACAAACTACTTTTTTTAAATAAAAAAAATATTATTATTTATTTATTATTATATTTTATTTGACATTCGTAATGAAGATACAGTTCGCAACAGATAAAGTTGGTTAGAACATTGTAAAAAAAGAGTAAGTAACCATAGAGTTTCTTGCCGGCTTTTCTCAATAGGAACCTTACACCTAGCTTTGTACCCATGTAGGTTTATGTAAAATAAAATATTTTGAATTTGAATAAAGCCAAGCGACGCAACGAGCCGCAGCGCAACGCATTTTTAACCCCCGACGGAACAGAGGGGTGTTATAAGTTTACCGTGTGAATCTGTGTATCTGTCTGTGGCATCGTAGCTCCCAAATGGATGAACAGATTTAGATTTTTTTTTTATTTCGTTTGAAAGGTGACTTGATCGAGAGTGTTCTTAGCTATGATTCAAGAAAATCTATTCAGCCGTTTGAAGATTATCAGCTCTTTTCTAGTTGATGAATTGATGTGAGCATCTTCCACAGGTCTGATCGAGTCGAAATTTGGGATTCTGTAATTTAATGATATTAGAATAACATAGTAAGTAACCTTGAACTGATGCTGCAGCATTACCTTTAATTTGCAGGATACCCAAATGCCTCACCATCTTACAGTAGAGGTATCGTGCTTGGGCTCATTGGAATGGTCTCAATGAATAGGTTATAGATAGATGGTAATCAATGTCTGATGATGAATTAGCCAAAAAAAATGAGGTTAAATTAAAATCAACTTTACTTTGGGAAAAATAATTAATACTGCGCAGATTTAAGCGAGTCACGTATCGATCGTAGCGTGTCTACTATTAATAAGTATTACAAAGTTTAAAAAGCAGGAAACAAAAATAAAATTTAAAAAACCCCCGACACAAACAAAATCCTTTAAATAGTAATCAAATAAGATATATTGGCCCATCCGCGTCGGGGAACGGCGAATAAAGATATCTTTTCTACCATAGCATGCCGTCCCCCGACGCGATGACGCTTGCTTCTAAATATACCTAAAACTTATTAAAACTTACAGGGCCAATACATTTTATTTTATTACCGTACTTTTTAAAGGATTTTGTTTGTGTCGAGGGTTTTTTAAATGTTCATACTAAAAAGTGCGTTGCGTCCCGCCTGTAGTGTACGTTGGTTCACAGAAAATATAGGAAAATAAAGTATAGTAAGGTGAAGGAGTATTTTTGTTACAAACTTGCAATGCGTTGCGTTGCGATGCAGCCCGCCCCAATCTGCTTTAGTCTTTGCATTTCATTTTTGTAATCATGACGATCATTACTCTTCTTATATCTCGATAGTTACTACTCAATTGGTAAGTGATACCGATAACAAAAGTATAGGATTTTCATCCCAGTAGTACGTCCCCGTGGGATAATTCCCGAACTCCATGCGCTACTCGTCGCGCGCGGTAGAAGACGCGAGCAAAAGTTACTACTATATTATTTACACTCTTTTTACACAACACAAAGTTGTTAAAAAGATTTCTTGAACCAAAGTAAGCGCTGTTGTTGTTCTTAAAGACTTTACCCTTAAAAGATAAGCCCTCGTATGAGGCATGTACGAGCAGCTATTGAGCGGAGTCTCGAGTGCATATCATATCGGGCTTAAGGCACCTGTCCCACAGCCGATGAGAAAGCGACTTTAGCTATCAACGATTTTCTCGCTCAAGAATGGTACAAAAAATGTTAGGTTAGGTTAGTGTAATTAAAAGAGATGCGAAAATGCATTTTCCTGTTGATCGCTGAGTTTCCATGCCGCCGGCTAGTACGCAGCGACAAGAGCTATCAAAGAGGGTACTCGCTCAGCGACGCTCGCTTGGCGGGCAGAACTCTCGTTGAAAGCCTCCCGCTTGGTACATGGTAGTAGGTACCATTCACGAAGATGCGCCCCGCTCTTCTCCCTAATAGCTTGCAGTACAAGTGTGCTACATAGCGCTAGTGTTTTTTAGTTTTAACGTGTTTTTACGCACTCATTGGTAATTACTGTGTATTGAAACACTAGTGGAATTTTACACTCTTGTACTGTAAGCGTTTAGGAAGAAGAGTGGGGCGCGTCTTCGTGAATGGCACTATCTGTATCAGCGAGTATAATCGCTTGTCCCCGTCGCGCAGCCGCTGCTCATTGCCTGCCAACTCGTTTTTATTTGCCCGCTCTACTCGCTTCTCGTCAATCGCCGGCCGTGGGACAGCTCCCTAAGGCAGTTGTCCCACCGCCCGCCGGCGAGGAAGCGACTAACTATCGGCTATTTTCTTGCTCAAGAAACGTATAATAGATATACATTCCGTGTAAACAAAAGAGATGCATATTAATATATGCATCTCTTTTGTTTACACGGAATTTTAATATTTAATTAAAATTAATTTATTAAATTAAATTATTTTATTAAATTAATTTTTTTTTTTTTTTTATTAATATAGTTGATCGCTGACTGTTCACACCGCCGGCGAGGACTCGCTCCACTAGTTTGTCGCTAAGCGACAAGAGCTATCAAAGATAACACTCGCTCAGCGATACCTGCTCAGCGATGTTCGCTTGGTGGTCAGAACTCACGCCGAGAGACCAGACAGCGGTAATTCCGCACCGAGCAAGTGGTGCGAGTAATCGCCCGTCGTACTCGGACACTCGCTGATAGCCCAGCGACAACTATCAGAACTACACACTCGCCGCGTTATTCGCCAGCCGTGGGACAGGTGCCTAAAAGATCACAATATTACGAGTAAGGATATCCTTCGCACGTAACCGACCGTATATGCAATGATTGATTCTGACAGTTTACCACGGATAAAATCGGGGCTGTGATAATGTAGGGTTTTGCGTTTTCCCTTTGGTTTTAGGGAGTTCGTTTATCGCATATTTTTCTATTAGAACAATGCAGGAGATCAGTTTACAAAAAAAAGGATTATTCAACTAACTTTTACGTAGGTATAAAAGTCTAAATATTTATCAGTTTTCACGTTTGTAACTTAAATAACGAACTTCCATAAACTTTATCCCCTATTTGACGTTACCCTTTAGGGTATTATTTTTCAAAAATCTGTCCATAAGCTAGGGTTTCCCAAGACTGCGGTGGCCGCCACATTGCGTCCGCAATTTACCGTCGCATGACGTCACTGAAACGATATTTATGAAAGTAAGTCGTTGTGTTTTTTTTCCTAGAGAGCGTTTTTTGACTCCGTAAAGCCAAACCCTGGCTGCCACCATTTTCATGACGGCCATCACTGCGGCCGTTATGTGACGGCCACCGCTTTTCTAGGAAATCTCAATTTCGCTCAGCGCCTTGTCTTGTCTGTCAGTGAATGAATGTACCGTTCATGTTCCCTCGTAACTACTAAACGGCTGAACTGATTTTGATGAATGACACGTGGTTAGATTTGTTTTTATTGCGCGAGTGTCATTGGCTACTTTAGTATTTTGATACAAATATGTAAGTTTTCACAAAAAAATTAAGGGTTTTGAAAGGTGATTACAAAAATATATACAAACTAACTATAGGTATGTTTAAATGTAATTCGGAATGAGAAATGATAAAAAACGAAAAAGCTGAAAACTAAAACACCCGACTGCAAAAGCACATAACTGAAAAGAGAATATAAACAAGTATTAATAATCTATAGAATTTTGGTATCGCAGGCCCTGGGCGTCGGGAATCGCAAGCCGATTCCCGGCCACCGTAGGCGCGGGCTTGCGGACGGTGAGCAAATGGGTAGCTCGCCGTCCGATAAGGACCAGTACCCTAATTGCGTAACTTATTCGTAAACGATTATGACTATTTTTTTTTTCATTTTGACAGTTCAACAACATTAATTGCGTTATTTACGTTGATGAGCAGATTTTTTTTTCCAACTTACGAAGCAATGGATTAGCAATCTGTTTCAAATCGAAACAAATTGTGATTGATCGTGCATTACGCAATTAGGGTACAGGCCCGGGTCGACAGCGCGTTGTGTTCCAGACGCGCCTCAAAGAGATGTCAGCAGAACTGACGGGGTCCGCTAGGGCCGATGCCTGCTGGGTCGAGGGTAAGTCCGAATAGGATACCGTGGCCCCTTGCAACATACAAACAACTGAAGGAACACGGGTGGGTTTTAGTCAGTAAGGCCACGTTCGTACGGACGCCCGAACGAAATAAAATCGCAGCGATTTTATTTCGTGCACCTGTTTTTCAACGTTCTGCTTAGCGCCGAGACTTGAAAATCCAGTGCGCGATAAAATCCCGCCGCGATTTTATTACGTCCGTGCGAACGTCGGCTAAGAGTCTGACACGCCCTTCCGCTCCCAGAGCGGGATAAGTTATTTGATAATTTCCCAAACGATAAAAAAACCATAAGAAAAAAATATGTTACAGTAATTAAAGGCACATGGTCAGTTAAATTACCGTCCTTTATTATAGCTTGATATGATTTCTGCCCATTCTCTCAATTGCTGTAATCCCTTTAGTCGGCTTTTACGACACCTAAGGGCGGGAAGGGGAAGGGTATATTACAGGAAAACACACAAAACACTGCATACGTATAGAAAAGCCTTCCGTAAATTAAAATGGCAAAACTCTTCACATTCTTTTAAAGTAAGCTGACGTTAACACGGACGTAATAAAATCGCGGCGGGATTTTGTTGCGCACTGGATTTTCAACTCTCGGTGCGATTAGAATCCAACGCGCTGGGACGCATTCTCGTCCCAGCGTGTTAAAAAACACTGTTGGATTTTCAACTCTCGGCGCTAAGCATAGCATTGAAAAACAAAGTGCACAAAAAAAAATCGCCGCGATTTTATTACGTCCAAGAGAATGTCGGCTAATTATTTTAAAGAAAAATCCATTTTATCTCTGCTTTAACCTGACAGCTAGCAGACTTTCCGTTTAAAACTTTTCAGCGTTCTTTTAAATTTCCTTTAAAATTTCATTCAGTTTGATGTAAATCGAAAATGCATTTTCCTATGCGAACAAGAGCGCTATAAACTTTAAAAAAGCTTCGTATGCTTTTGATAATTTTATTTTTATGCACTTTGAGTTTATCTTGAACATTACTGACATCAGTGAAGGAAAAACATGGCTGTGGAAACCTGGGCTTATAGTTAATAATAATAATTATCTCTTTTCTGTAATTTCTATAATTATTTTTTGGTATAGTACCTATTTTGTTTTGTCAGTAGTTAAAACCTATTTTGGTATAGTAATTTTATTCCAGGTGCGTCGTCTTCACATATAATTACATAATTAATGCATACAAAATATAGTAAAATATTTTAAAAGAGTAACGGTGGTACTTCTTGCCCATTCTTCTCCATACGAAAACTATCTTTTGGAAGGGTGTGACGGAATGGGTTTACGTAGGGGTACAAATAAGACCACGTAACCTTGTCAACATAAAAAGTATATTCAATGTAGAGAATATTACAAAAAAGGGGGTAGGTAGGTCTATGGTCACAAGATTCCCTCAATTCCCTTGGGAGTAGCGCAGTACTGTCCTGGCTCAGCCTGGTGCGACGATGGCCCCAGCGGGTGTGCCACGCTGCAGACGCCAGGAATGGTGACGGTCAGCGGTTGGTCGTGCCTGACCCGTAGTACGAATTCGACGTGCTCACGCGGGTAAATAGGTACCCTGCACGAAGCACGACGGCAACGTAGAAGCCGGTAAGTAACCGGAACCTTGGAGATGCTAGCCAGAACTTTGGAGATGTAAGTCGCAACTTGATGATGATGTAAGCCAGAACTTTGGACCCTGGAACATAATGTCCAGCGTGTCACAAGATGACCATTAGTCATCTCCGCTGATTGCGACACCAAGCATAAGCAAAGCGAGATGTACTAGTGCGCTAATGAAGGTGGTGTGTGGATATCACAATCAGTACGGAGTTTACATGGAGTGAGAAGCACGGCATGACTTGCACATTTTGAGACAATGAGTAATGCTTACAAAATGCGCATAGCTAATCACAAATAGGTTGCATATGGAATAATTACGCAGAAGGCATAATTTTAGACAATTAGCAGATAAGGAGCAAATAGGCACACGAGCTAAGTTGACCTATATAGGTAGGTACACAATATAAAACATAATTAGCTGTTCAACACTTACCCAATATGGGGATAACACTGAGTTTACTTGAAAATTAACCGTTACAACGGCGACAACCGTGGCTGTGGGACAGGACACACGTACGAACGTCGTGCCGCTAAGAAGGAGCGACACGAATACGTGTGCCCGTCATGTCAGCATATCACGGTGTGTCCTGCCTCCGGCCGTGTGCGGCGACGCTCAGGACTCCAGCCTGGCTGGTCTGCCGCGGGGGGGTGACAGGGGAGAGGGAAGAGGGGGTCGCCAACGGACTATGTGGTGACTCAAGGTCACGCGCATCGCGTAGAATTTGTGAGAACTTGGCAATTTGGTTTCATATGAGTAAACAAATGCTTAAAAGAAGCTTAGGTTTAAAGTTATGTAATTATTTTATAAAACGGAACGTTACAACGTTACAAGGGGCGACTGGAATCAATTCAATATTTTTGTAAATTTTGACGTTCAAACGTGCCTTTTATGTGCCTATTTGAATAAAAGTCTAAAATCACCAACCCGTCTTCAGCAAGCGTAGGGATCAATACTCGTGCCTCCTCTGAACGAGAAGAGGCATTTGTTGTGCAGTGGTACAGTTATAGGCTGCTATTAAAGCGTGTAGGTACGCACGACCGAACAAAACATGGTGAACACGAACATCGAACACAGAACATTTGGTTTGTACGTGTGGACGTAAATTTACGATTTATTTGATGTGAACATTTGCTCATTTATTGCATATTTGCAACGCTTTTCCGGGTTATTTTTTTTTAACAATACAATAACAACAATAAATTAGCAAAGAGAACACGAACACCTTACGAACACAGTTCGAGTTGTGCTAACGCTCAACTACCCCGCTCTCTTTAGTACACATTAATTCGCCGTTGGAAGTGGTCGACAGTGAAGAAGCCATAAATTTCTCCATACACCATCCACACAGAGGCGCGCAACCATCGTTTTTGACGATCACAGTGTTTGATGTTTGTGTTCAGCATGTTCTTGTTCGTTCGTGCATACACGCCTTTATACCTATCTAGGGTAAGGACCAAATTTTTGACGGATACAGACTCGCTGTGGTGTCCGACTTATAAGTGACAAAACATTGCGTAAAATACATTTTAAAAACAAATATTAAACAAACAAACATTGCGTAAAATACATGTTAAAATAATTTTGAATATTTGATAATAATATCTTAATATGTTATAAACAGTCTCATTCATCAAATAACTAAATTAGAAGCTTAATTACTTTAAAATAATTGTATTACTAAGCTCGGTGTTTTTTATGCTATGTAAAATGCGCATGTCCTTGCTTGGCTACCTAAGAATATTTTGCCGCTGTTTTTTTTTTAACGTAAGCTAGCATTTTTCCTTTAATATTATTAAAGCCTTATAAACACCAGTCCTCGTTTTTATAAATAATACCACAATAACCATTGTTTTTTTTTAATTTTTACAAGTAATTTTACATACATCCCAAATTTTTTTCCGTTGTAATACTCCTGTTGTGCGACACCATAATTTCGAAACCAATAAACGTAGGTGGAAGTTTCTTGATTATTTAGTACGGCAACATTCGCATCAAGCTGGCAACAAAATTTCGGATCCAAACGGCCATGTTTTTTACTGTTATTTGAGATTGTGTTTGTGTCGTCAGCGCGTGTTGTTAAGATTTTCTGACTTTAGGTGAGTAAAATTATAATATTCTTTACGATTTTCTAGAAATTGATATACATTTATAAATCCTCTTTAACTTTATTGTTAAAAAGGATGTAGAAGTGTTCGATTAATAGTTAAATTTGTAAATTGTTGCATCTTTAAGGTTAGGTCGTGAATAATTTTCTTTCCGTTGTGCGATTTGTGACACGAAATTGTGCGACGTGACACAGGGGAAATGTATAAAGCTGTGTTTACAATTATTCTAATATCTTTAGCTACCTATGTATGTAAATGTGTGATGTACTTAGTTGTTTATAAACTCTTAAAGAGCATGCTGTTGTAAAAGCTTTTGCTCAACTCTTCCTTTTGCTTCCTATGGGATTTCTGGAAGTTTATCCTGGAAGTCAATTTTTGATTTTCACTTAGGCTCAAAACTCACTGAAATTGCACGGCATGGCAAGACGACGGAGGGTTAGTTTCAATTAAGATGGCTGAATAGGGTCGCGTTGCCGCCTGCTTCGCCGCGATCTTGTTGACGGCACGGTTAGCGCAGTGGCTGAGCGATTGGACTGCTGCGCTGCGTGTCGCGGGTTCGATTCCCGCACGGAGCAAATATTTGTAAGATCTACAAGTAATTGTTTTGGGTCTAGGCGTTTGCGTATGTGAGTTTATATGTTTGTAAACGCACCCACGACACAGGAGAAATTCCTAGTGTGGGGCAACGTTTAAAAAAAAAAAAACATGAGTTTTGCGACCGGTCAAAACTTCGGTTCGCGACTGCTTGTAGTGCCGTGGGGGGATAGCCTCGCTTCCACTGTCCTGCGAGTTCCTGTATCTTGTCAGTACGGTCCTATGTCATGTCTGTGTGTTTAGTATCATACTGCCACTCGTGCTCACATTCACACTCTTACGTTTCTTGAGTTCCATGATCTTGCGCTTTTGCTGGCCCTTATTCTAACTAGAAGCTGCCTTTATGAGTTTTTAGCCTTAGGAATAAGTTTATTTTAAATTGTGAAAATCCTAGATTTGAAGACACCTTGATCGGTTTAATAACGCTTTTTCTCGACACCTTTTGTGATGTTTGCAGCTTATCCAAGTTAGCAGTTAGTGTTGGTGTTTTTTTTGTAGACCGTGTACCTTTTCCTTTTCAGATGCCTTTATCATCCGCAGAAAGATGTCGCAAGTACCGCAAAAAACTAAAAAAAGAAAATCCGCAAAAAATTGAAGAAATGAAAAAGATTAACTTGGAAAGAACGAAAGCTAAAAAACTAAAAATTGGCGATATTAATGTTAATTTTTTTTTTAATTTATCCACGTACACTACCTAAAACTTACGACTATTTTACACACACCCTAACAATTATATTGTGCTACATTTATTTTCTATTGTGACACATTCCGTTGTGATTTCCGTTGTGCGATTACGTCAAAAATTTGGTCCTGACCCCTTAGATACCAAAGCGTAGTTATGGTTTTTACACTAGTTCTACATAAAAGGTCAATTTATAAAAACTAGGGCACGGCCCACGGTCTATAGGAAAATATAAATGTTTATTGGATATGAAAAAAATTTAAAGCTATTGTTGTATAGTAACTTTGTTTTACTTATCTACATTATTTAGAGTATGGATACGGTACCAATTTTTATTAGCATTAAAATAGGCAATTTAGAATCCTGCCTATTTGAATATTATTTAATTGCATTACCTAACTGTCACCCTTTTATACAGCCTTTCAAAAGAGGGGGTGCTTAAAATATCCTACACGAGCACGATATAAAAAAACTGACTTCGAAAAAAGTTATTTTCACTTTGTAGTGTTTTATTTTCGAAATCAGTAGTTTTTTTTTTTATATAAGTTTTTGTCTTTCACTTTTTAGTTGTGGTACCTACCCCACACAAATTCGAATACCACTACCTGCTAATGCTATGTAAATAACAGTGACAGGAAGTTGTTATAACATCATCCATATACATACATCAACACCGTCTAGGGATATTTTGCATAAAGTTCTTTTACTCAAAAAATACTGGCCGGTTTCAAAGTGTTTTGAAGAAAGTTTATTTTGTAGGCCTTCTTGGATGATTCCAAATTTGAATTTGAAAAAATAAATTAAAAAGCAAAAGATTTGCGCGGCATAACTTTATCGAAGTTCGAAGGTTTCAATTTACATAGGTAACATAGTTTTTGGTCATTTTTGGTGTCAAATTAAAGTTTTAAAACAAGTTAGCAGTTAATTTCGAATTTATGCTACTGTATGCATTAAGGCTCTTTCAAACAGGCGCGACACGCGACGCGACACAAAGACACCGCTCGTCGCGCGACGAGCGGTGTCTTTGTATCCAAGTTAGCAGTTAGTGTTGGTGTTTTTTTTGTAGACCGTGTACCTTTTCCTTTTCAGATGCCTTTATCATCCGCAGAAAGATGTCGCAAGTACCGCAAAAAACTAAAAAAAGAAAATCCGCAAAAAATTGAAGAAATGAAAAAGATTAACTTGGAAAGAACGAAAGCTAAAAAACTAAAAATTGGCGATATTAATGTTAATTTTTTTTTTAATTTATCCACGTACACTACCTAAAACTTACGACTATTTTACACACACCCTAACAATTATATTGTGCTACATTTATTTTCTATTGTGACACATTCCGTTGTGATTTCCGTTGTGCGATTACGTCAAAAATTTGGTCCTGACCCCTTAGATACCAAAGCGTAGTTATGGTTTTTACACTAGTTCTACATAAAAGGTCAATTTATAAAAACTAGGGCACGGCCCACGGTCTATAGGAAAATATAAATGTTTATTGGATATGAAAAAAATTTAAAGCTATTGTTGTATAGTAACTTTGTTTTACTTATCTACATTATTTAGAGTATGGATACGGTACCAATTTTTATTAGCATTAAAATAGGCAATTTAGAATCCTGCCTATTTGAATATTATTTAATTGCATTACCTAACTGTCACCCTTTTATACAGCCTTTCAAAAGAGGGGGTGCTTAAAATATCCTACACGAGCACGATATAAAAAAACTGACTTCGAAAAAAGTTATTTTCACTTTGTAGTGTTTTATTTTCGAAATCAGTAGTTTTTTTTTTTATATAAGTTTTTGTCTTTCACTTTTTAGTTGTGGTACCTACCCCACACAAATTCGAATACCACTACCTGCTAATGCTATGTAAATAACAGTGACAGGAAGTTGTTATAACATCATCCATATACATACATCAACACCGTCTAGGGATATTTTGCATAAAGTTCTTTTACTCAAAAAATACTGGCCGGTTTCAAAGTGTTTTGAAGAAAGTTTATTTTGTAGGCCTTCTTGGATGATTCCAAATTTGAATTTGAAAAAATAAATTAAAAAGCAAAAGATTTGCGCGGCATAACTTTATCGAAGTTCGAAGGTTTCAATTTACATAGGTAACATAGTTTTTGGTCATTTTTGGTGTCAAATTAAAGTTTTAAAACAAGTTAGCAGTTAATTTCGAATTTATGCTACTGTATGCATTAAGGCTCTTTCAAACAAGCGCGACACGCGACGCGACACAAAGACACCGCTCGTCGCGCGACGAGCGGTGTCTTTGTGTCGCGTCGCGTGTCGCGCCTGTTTGAAAGAGCCTTCATGCAGCGGCGGCATTTAACAAGAGAAGAAATGTTAAGGGCAGAAGGCATGCTCCAAGCTGGGGCTACTCAACGGAGTATTCCTGAAGAGATTGGAACAAAACAAAACGTGATATCAAGATCATGGTCATGTTACCGTGCTACTGGTAAAGTGCCTGAAAGACATCCAGACGGAAAACGCATAACCACCCAACGACAAGACCAAATTGCCGCGAGAAGACAACCAAATGCAAAAGTTAATCAAGAATACTGCATGAAGCTAATCTTCATGCCCGTAGACCGCTTCGTACTCCAGCCCTACGCCGAGGAAATCACGGACGAAGATTACAGATTACAGGGCTCGTGAACATTTGCTCTGGGAAGATAACCAGTGGTCTGTAGTGCTATTTACCGATGAGTCCCGATTCGGTTTCCATCCCGATTCGCGAAGAGTACGCGTATGGCGAGTTCAATGTATAATATATGAAAACATAATTTTCAAATCGGTCCACAATCGACGAAAATATCGATGAACATACATTAAAAAAACATACATACCTCCTCCTTTTTGGAAATCGGTTAAAAATATTTTCACCACGGGATGATCATACTCTCCAATAACTAGGTAGGTACTTCGCGCTGATACAAGAAGTTTGTTAGATGCCATAAATTTTTAATTCAAATACCCTTTAATAACAAACTATTTACAATTTTACAATACATTTTATACATACATTAGACTCAGAATTAGAATCAGCAATGAGTTTGTTTTACTTTCCAGAATAGTCATCCCCCAGATCCTTCCACCCAGGGTCGGTCTGTCCCCAGGGCATACCGGGACTTTTTCCGGTGGGCCGGTCCCTCCGCGGGCCGGTCCGGTCCATTTTCCCTTCGAGCCAAGCCGTGATTAGTGAGATAGTTATTATTTTATTTCGAGCCTCAAAAATGTGTACACGGTAGCTAACAGGGACTTGAAACTATGTGCAAAAAGCGTCGATACAGATCGACAACACCTGCCGCTTGAAGCGCTTCAGCCGTTAACTTATCAAACTAGAACGACTCACGCCTTAGCAAGTCGAACGAAGTCTAGATGCTGCAATGACGCAAAAAAATTTACGCCGAATTTTAGGCTAACTTTGCATTAATTTTAAACTGCGATTTTTTTCATTTAAAGTGTAGGGTAAAAACAAGGGAGTAAGTTAAAATGCGAAAAGTTCACCCCACGTGTACGGTTTTTTTTAAAAAAAAACATCTTATTTCAATTTTACGTGGTAGAGAAAAATATTAACAGACCTGTTTGTATGGAGTGAAGTAGGTCAAAAAATTAAACATATTCGTCCATGGGAATTTTGACAAAAATAATATTACGAAATTGTTGAATTGTGCTTCAAACAAAAATGTTAACAGCAGTTTTTTTTATATTAAATTACTTAATTAAATACGCTATCCAACGAAATTAAACATATTGTGCTAACGCAAGACATTAATCAAAGTTTTTTTTTTTTTTTTGCAATAGCGGTTCAGGCAAAATGTACAGTTAAATTTAGTTTAACTTTTATATAAAGGCTCATCTTACTTAATTAAGTACCTACAATAAAATTAAACACATCAAAGCAATTTTTTTTAAAAGTAAAAACGTCTTTAGGCGCGTTGGGCATTTTTGAGATGGGAAAAACAATTGAAATCGCGACACCGTTACTGACACCTCATTTTTGTAAACGCTATTGTGCTCTTTATTTTTCATTACGGATCAATGTTCTATGCCAATATTTTCTTGTTCAAGTTTTCACTTCTTTCGGCACTCCCAGAGTGCCACTGTTTTTTTTTTAGACACGTTTGTAGGGACATCGACTTGGAACTGTTACCATTTTAAAGTTAAACTCATGAATAAATTACCAGTTTTGTCTATTCATGCTGATCCTAATTATCTATATGATGATTTTTTTCATATATACTGTAAGCAATTTAATTCCATCTTTATTCCCAAGACTATCTCGGTTAATAGTAACCCATCTTTTAGTGATTGGGCTACCTTTGGCATACATAAAAATAGAACACGGCTTTATGAACTGTACTATGAAAGGACTTATGTAAACACAGCTGAATTTAATTTATATGTTAGAAATTATTCAAAATTATTTAAAAAAGTTTGTTGTATGGCCAAGTCGCGTTATTTGAGTTCGAAGATTAAAAATAGTAATAATGTAATTAAAACGACTTGGAATATTATAAATAGTGAAACGGGAAGGTCTAATAACCGAAATACTAACTACAGCCTGTCTATTAATGATAACATAATAAAATCAGACTCCCAAGTCGCCGCGGCCTTTGAAAATTTCTTTTCAGATATTCCCGTTTCAACTACTAAATCCCTAAACTCATCACCTTCTGTTGCTGAGTCTTTGCTAAAGGAAAATGTTAATGTTTGTGATTCGGAATTTCTTTTTGAACATATTACCTGTAGAGACATAATTAAAACTTTTCATACTTTAAATGTAAAAAAGACTGCAGATCTGTGGGGTAACTCTGTAGAAGTTGCCAAGTCTATTATTGACATTGTAGCACCTACTTTAGCTCTTATCTTTAATAATTGTATCGACTGTGGGGAGTTTCCTGACCTAATGAAAAAGAGTAAAATTATACCTTTGTTTAAATCAGGTAGTACATCAGACCCCACCAATTATAGACCTATTTCAGTACTACCTACCTTTAGTAAAATTTTTGAGAAATTAATTTTAGAGCAATTGCAAAGATTTTTTAATAGACATAAATTATTACACAGCAAACAGTTCGGTTTTACAAGGGGTCGTTCAACTACTGACGCCGGTGTTGAACTTTTAGGTCACATTTATAATGCATGGGAAGATAAATGTGATGCCTTGGGCATCTTTTGTGATTTGTCCAAGGCATTTGATTGCGTTCTTCATGACACGTTAATCAGGAAACTCCGCCACTATGGGATCCGGAACAGCGCTCTAGATCTTCTTACTTCATACTTGAGTAATAGGATTCAGAGCGTTGACGTTAATGGAAAAAGATCTCCCGGATCTTTAGTAACAATGGGAGTCCCACAGGGCTCAATTCTTGGTCCTTTCTTGTTTCTTATTTATATTAATGACTTGCCTTACCTCATAAAGGATAACCATGATATAGTGTTGTTTGCAGATGACACTTCACTTTTGTTTAAACTTAAACGTCAGCAGCTAGTTACTGACGATGTAAATACGGCAATCTCAAAAGTAGTTCACTGGTTCAATGTTAACAATTTACTTCTGAATGAAAAAAAAACTAAGTGCATTAAGTTTACCCTGCCTCATGTTAGGCAGGTGAAAACTAAATTGTTGATAAAGGACGAAGAATTGAATCCTGAAGATAGCACAGTATTCTTGGGCTTAACTTTGGATGCTAAGCTTCAGTGGGGCCCACATATAGATAAATTGTCAAAAAAGCTAAGCTCCGCAGCATATGCTGTTAGAAAAATTCGTAATTTAACTAACATAGAGACAGCCCGTTTAGTGTACTTTAGTTATTTTCATAGTGTAATGTCGTACGGTATTCTGTTGTGGGGAAATGCCGCCGACATTCAAACTATCTTTGTTTTGCAGAAAAGAGCTGTTCGATCTATTTATAAATTAAGTCCGAGACACTCTCTCAGAGATAAATTTAAGGAGATAAATATAATGACTGTACCTTCTCAATATATTTTTGATAATCTTTTATATGCCCATAAAAACAAAAAATTGTTTAAAAAATACAGTGATATCCATAACATAAACACTAGGAACAAACACAAATTTGTTGTACCTACAACAAGGCTCAAGAAAATAGGTAGCTCCTTTAGATGTCAATGTATACGCTTTTATAATAAACTTCCAAGCCACGTACAAGATCTAAGCCTTAATAAATTCAAATCATTTACTAAACGCAAGTTGTGCCAGAAGGCTTTTTATGCCGTTAAAGATTACATTGAGGACAAAAAGGCATGGGATTGAGCTGCTCCAATTTTATAATTTTTTTATGTTTTACTTTCGGAACTTAGTTTTTTTTTTTTGCTAACTTTAAAATTATATACACAATGACATGAATATTTACTTTGTGAAGTATAATATTTTTTTATTATTTTTTATTATTGTGAATGTGAGGACTATGTGGGTCATATATATATATATTTATTTTTCTCAGTTACTTTTAATGATCATCTGGCAGTTGTGAGTACTTTATGCGGCCTACCCAAATGTCCTTTCTTTGGTATTGTTCGTTCATTGAGCTCCTTTTAAGTTCTGAGTTGAGCTACACGATTACTGACAAATGCGTGCATGGAATGGACAGGTCCACTCACATCTGTATGGTTCTTTCCTCAAAAGACCATTTCAGACACAAATCTACATGGTCCTCAAATGAAATGCTCTGACCAAGATTATTTCCTGGTTTTTATATACACATTGACACTAATGAATTTTATATACTTTTAAAGTATTATATTATTTAAATTATTGTGAATGTGAAGACTATGTGGGTCATTCCTTTTTCTTTTTGTTTTTAATTTTTTCTCACTTAGTCCTAATTATAGTCTGACAGTTTTGAGTAATTTATGCGGCCTACCCAAATGTCCTTTCTTTGGTATTGTTCGTCGAATCGTTGAGCTCCTTAATTCTGAGTTGAGCTGCACGATAACTGACAAATGCGTGCACTGACTGGACAGGCCCTCTCAATCTGTGTGATGCTTTCCTCAAAAGACCACTCCAGACACCAATCTACATAGTCTTCACATGATCTGACCAAGATTATGTCTGGACTTTAAAAGAGACTGTGACCTCTGAGTTTGTTTCGGCCTTTCTTCTCAGAGTAGTCAGTTAGGAAACGCCGACCTCATCTAGTTTTTAAAATATGATTGACGTGTAAAAGTGTTTGTACAAACCTATTTACAGAAGTAAAATCATTTATCATTTATCATGGATTCAGTACATGATTCTGAACCTGAAAAGCTGCCAACTAAATGGTTGGTTTTGGGTATGTGAAAAAATTCACGTCAGTAGTATTATATATAACGAAATTAACAAGAAAACTATCACAACTAAGTAGGCTTTACAAGTTAACGAGTAATAATCTACCAACTTGCATTTGCGGTTGCAAATACATGTTCTCCCATACATTCTGTACGCGAGAACATGTTTTTCAACTACAAAGTTAAATTTGTTCTTGGGATAAATTCATCCCAACTACGGCATCCTTCATTGTGCGTGGTCCGACACTTGGCCGGTTTAAAAAAAAATATAAATAGAGCTTAGTTCAAAAACACGATAAAAGAAAAATATTGCTGTTAGAATTTAGTCTAGGGTTCAAACCTAATTTCCCCGGCCTAGACGAGATTCAGAGAAGCGACTTCATGAAGAAAATGCTTATTGTTTAAGGTGACGATAACCGACTTTGAATGATTTTATACTGAAGATCACGTCTAAACGAGTAGTGTTAATGATTTGGAAAAAACATATGTCAAATTAGAGCATTTTCTTAATAACTTATTACATGAATATTTTAGATTATGTTTATATTACATGGTGAAAATAATTTATAAATTTATGTATAACGCGGATAAAAAACTGGGAATCACGCAAAATGTATGAAGCGTATTTTCACCATTTTAAAGGTAATTTAAATATTGGTCGTTTAGTATATGTGTTTTATTAAAATATCTTTTTTTTATGTATAATAAATTAATATTGCGTCTAATTTGGGACAGCGCTCCCAGTATTAGGACTTTCCCATTAAGGAAGGTCCTAATACTGGCTGGACGTGGGTACGACGCGTTGTGTGAGCTCAGTACAGAACACGCAAGCTAACCACTCAAGCTCACTGGCATATATCTGCGACTTAATTTTTAATAATTTGATTTCATGTCAATAAAGTGTGTATTGGTAAACTCGGTAAGTGTATAATAATTCAATTTAACTCAAACATAGCCACCGATAATTCAACCCATATTTTTTTTGTTTTTGCTAGATATAAAGCTTTTTGCTTTTTTTTATGCGGAGTAGCCGGATAAAAAAGAAGAGTGGGCCGCAGTTAAGTCGATCTCGTCATTCTCCCACGTATGCACCGGTGTCGTTTTCCTCTTCCCGTCTCTCGGATACCATTCAGTGACGTCTTTGGCCAATTTCTCTATTTTGCTTCTGATATCATACCATCAGATACTTAAGTACCTAGCTATTAATATAAAATTTACTGGAATAGATAAATACTGACCTGCCTATCAGAATGATCGTGTTACGATAATGTCGAGTAAGATATTGCACCTGTGTGGATCTAATGGAAATAATGGAATAGCCTATATAAATAAAATTTTATAACCATTAACAATGTGTATTGCCCATAGTTAGCAAAACACGCTCTTCGGAAAACATAAGTCGACGAAAGCCTACTAACTCTTTTCATAGAATCTGATAATCAAAATGTAATTTCACGATCTATTTCCGTTTCCACTAATGTGTTTTAGGAAATGGATTGCGCTTGGAATTGCATCTCAGGCGAGGAGTGAGGTAGGAATCAAGCAGAGCGTGCCTTGTAAAATCGATATGTAGAAACAGAAACAAATTTTAGGTGGGTACAGATGTTGTTAACAGTTTTTTAAGTGAAAACTTGTTTAGGCGCGTTGGGCATTTTTGAGATGGGACTAAACGATTGATTTCGCGACACCGTGATGACAGCAGCTTTTGACCATTAAAAAGACATCAACGCGTTGATTACCGCCGCGGTGCGTGGAGTAGGTAAAAGACATCAGCGCGTTGATTTGGCGGTGCCAATTTTATTTTTTCAAGTTTTCCCTTCTGTCGGCACTCCCGAGTGCCAATATTTTTTTTTTCTGTTTGTTTTCTATATTTTTTAGACTCTTCCACCGAATTCAAAGAATGAGGGAAGTTCATGCCAATTTCGGCTAAGTGTAAAAAATAGGGCATTTGTTACCCTTAGAATTACCCGAACGAGGTCTAATTTCAAATGACGCAAGAAAAGATTTCCTAGAAAGATGTACGGGAGGCCCTTGCCCTACATACTTACCTACTGTACACAGATACCCTAACACAATGATATTATAAGTTTGCCCTAACATAATACTAGTCAGCTTAAGTGCACTGAAGGGTTTCCCCCAGATCATGATCACTCAATAGTCTTGCAAGACACGCTGCACCAACAATACAGAGAGAGTGAAATTATTTCGACATGGAAAAGAATGTAAATAGGATGCAAAAGCGAGCTATTTAGCAACCTATTAAAATGAGGTTAGGTTTTCTTTTGACTATTAATACAGCCCCCCCGGCCGCCTCTAGTCCGCCAGTGGGCTTTTTCTTAATTTCCGAGCCATTTAGGTAAGCCAAAACGATCACAAATTCACAATCAGTTTACAATCGAATTATAACAATATACATTAAAAACAAATAATACCTAACACTTTTTTCAATAAAAGAATTAAAAAAACACCAGATTTTTTGTAACGCTAAAAGACTGATGTCCCATTTCCACAAAAAAAGTAACAACTACTGCAGTAGTGATGTCTACATTCTCGATTTCACTTGATGGTTAATCGGAATCGATTTTCTAAAACTATTTTTTTTGTAAAATACCAGTTTACCAACTAAATAAAAGAAAACATTAGTCCGTTGTTCTTTTGGTACTGGTATTTGCGCTTCAATGAATTTATGCGTCTCAGATAAGTTTTTGAGATTTAATTATTATTTTGAAGTCTATCGATTTTAATTCACAACACTACTCCGGGCTGACACAGAAAAAAAATGTGAGTGCAGTGAATGTCAATTTTGTGCTATTTTTGTATTTATAAATCCATTTTGTGCTGTCGCAAAACAATTTATCACCAACGATAAGACACAAACACTTGATTATCACTCATAGATTTTCTCGTAACGTAGAACGCGTAAGTCGACCTTGTATTTTAAACCCTGTTACTTGCAATTTTTCGCTGTTAAAAATCAGTCATGAAAAATATTATTGGAAAAAGTTGGCGTGACTCTGCTTCGCTAATAGTGCTCACCAAGCGGAATAGCGAGTTGTTATCGCGCGTTGAGGATCGTGGCGGTGTTAATTACGAGATATTGTTGCAGACTCGGACGCGCAGTGCTTCGTTTGCCAACAGCGTGGTGTTTCCCGGCGGAGTCAGTGAGTCAGTGGACGGGAGCCCCCGCTGGCTGGAGCTCCTCAATTTCTTCGGCTACTCGAAACAAGATTTGGAAGCATTTCACCGCCCTGATAGTGTTATCAACCAGATTTTCCAAAATAATCCTATACAAAGGTAATATTTGTGGACCTTGACATCTTGTCTGACGTTTTCGTCAGTCACACACTAAATGATAACGACAGTAAACACTAATGCTTGTACACTTGTATATCACTTTATATTTAACACCAAGTGAAGTGCTGTTGCAATCATTTTTATGTGTTGTGTACATTAGCTAACCTGTATATTTATGTTTTGTACTGATACTTAATACTGTGGTTGTCTTCATATTATTTCTTGATGAATACTTTCTAATATAACTTGTGTTTATAATAGCAGAAGCGTGAGTCTTTCTTATAATTTTTTACATAAATTAATAGTAACTGGTTATGCAAAATACACATAAATGCCAGAGCATTCATTATAACCATATTTGGTATGTTAATGGTTGGCCATAATTTGGTAATCTTTTTACCCAATATATTGACAGTTAATATTCTACATTGAAGTAATATTATTAAGGTTACATTAGTCTACTTCTTGGTAAGATGTTTCTGTTTTTACTGTAGAAAACTTCCCATTATTGAGGTTTTTGTGCCAACCAAAACCACAAAGAGAACAAACCACAACTGAATCAAGACATTTGATTCTTAATTGAGCCAATCGCGATATTGTCAATACAATCATATAAAATATTTTGCATATGCTCACTAAATATATTGGCCTCCAACAATGCCTCATCATGTGTTCAATTATAGCTCTAATATACCAAAGTTGGTGCAATTTTGGCATTCATTGTCAGATTACATCTACTTATATGAAACAATTGTGTACTAAACAAGTAATGGGCTTGATTGTGTGACCAACATTTGCCATTGTGTATGTAAGCTTTTCAATTATGCTCATGAATAATATTTGTGTTTATAGACATTTACAACTGAGAATAACAGCAATCAGAGAGACTTTTGAGGAGTTGGGCGTGTTGATCTGCAGTCGGAAGAGGAAGGAGCAGAAGACTGGGCTATGGGCAGACATCATAGAGGATATTGATGTCAACTACTGGCAAAGTCGGGTGAGTATATTATCTATGCTGTGGGTTGTATGGCTTACAGTTGTGTCAATATTTTGTTGTAGGTATATTTAAACATGATTCAATAAGAAGCAAGAGCTCAAATGCAATTTGCATAATACATATATCTGAGTGAAGTTTATAGGTATTACAGAAATTTATTAAAATAATTTCTATTTTGAAATTTATTTTTTGTTTTAGCACACAGTTTTAGTTGTACTTTACTAATTAAATGGTGATAATTGTGCTAAATCTCTTATGGCCTGTTTCACCAGCACTGAATGATTTCCAGTTAGGTGACACATACATACACTCACATCTTCTTCCCATGGGGGAACTAACACTATGGGGGACACTATAGAACACCACCTGCTACCATCCTAACATACTCCTTTTGGTTTGTTTATGTTCATACATCTGGTCATACAAGTGCGCCAGTTGCGAGCACCTGACCTGTCTGAAGAACTTAAGGTCACTTCTAGGACGTTTCCACTCACATCTGCCATGTAAATACCTTGTGTTAGTCGCCTTTCAGTCATCCATCCATCCTTTCGTTCCAGTTCAATGATTTAGCAGATAATTTAATAAAAAAGGAATCTAATTTCTACCAGATAATAGTACATAGTTGAGTATTGTGAAACAAACTGTACTGGACTTCTAGAAAAACAAGTCAACAGAATAATATAATTTCTAGAAAATTGTACATGAGTAAGTATGCAATATAATATGCAAATGACATCCTTTTGAATGAATCATGTTGGCACCAACATCAACAGTATAATTAATTAGTAGAATCGGGTAATATTCAGACTTCTTATAAAGACATTATTGCTGCAACATCACCTACTTGTCATCTGTACTTCTGTATAAAAAAAAATATATAAAAATATTTTTTTTTTTAAATGTAATAAATATTACATTTTTTTTTTATTATATTTTTTTATAATATTTTTTTTAAAGAGTTTTACATTGTAAGTTTGTATGTAGGGGTAATCTCCGGAACCACCAGTCGGATTTGAAAAAATCGTTTTGCTTTGGATAGCCCAATTCTTGATAAAGGTTAAAGATCAAGCTACGACCCTTAGGAGCTGACCAAAAAGAAAAAATCAGAAAGAACGCTCAGCGAAAACGAAATAATAGCGCGCGCGGGCGATGTGATGCGACGAGATGCGGTAGGGGCCGAAAATTCACGCGAAAGAAGTCGCGGGCGCAAGCTAGTATTCTTATAATTGTAAAGTAATAGTAAATTTTTAATATTTATGTCAACTTTACTATAATTTCAGCTAAACAAAGACCCTGGGGACTGGTTTACGTTGTGTGAGGAGCATCAGTGTTATCCTGACATTTGGTCCCTGCACTACTGGAGCAATTGGCTGTCTCCTGTCAAGATCCCAAAGAGGTTCAACACCGCTTTTTTTGTAACTGCCTTGGAAAATAGGCCGAAGAGCATTGGAAGCAGCAGTGAAGTGGCTGAAGTTCAGGTAAATGTTTTTACAATGCTTATTTTTTTATGAGTTTCACGTCACACATCTATTTATTAAAAATGAAATGATGTTTGTAGTGTGGTAAGTGTATCACAGATCACTTGTTAACGGCTGGATCGATTCTAGCTATTTTTTGTTTTATAATGTTCATAATAGTCTAAATTAGTTTTATATGGAAAGAAAAATTGGAAAAAATTCCTGGAAAATGTTAAAATCTGGCCATCCTTTTTTTCTTTTTGTATGAATTATTGAGGAGCTCGCGGCTAAGTAATAACAGCCGCACGGATCGTTCCATCAGGTTAAGCTACGCTTGCTGGGGTTGGTCCGTGGATGGATGACCATCTTTACATACCGAGACTACTCCGTGCCGCGAGGAAAGCACGTTAAGCCGTTGGTGACGGCTGTCATTCATGAATCTTGGAGTCGTTACGGGTCGTCAGAAGCCTGAAGTCTGACAATCAGTCTTACCAAGGGGTATCCCAGTTACTCAGTTGTGGAATTCAGATAGCCAATCGCTCCATGTAAAATACTGGTATTCAGCTGAATTCGGTTAGACTGGAAGCCGACCGCAACATAGTTGCGAAAAGACTAGGCAGATTGATTGTATGAATGATTGAAATTTGGACAGGACCACATCTGTCAAGTCAGCTAGTGTGAAATAAATAAAACAGATTTCTTACAAACCATCTAGTTTTTATGAGCAGTTACTGCATATTTTACAAAATGGTGTTGGAATTGGCTTTGCAAACCAATTTGTACTTGATACTTTTCAGATATATAAATTTGTATTAATATATGAATAAATCATTCTCTTATATGTAGTGACATTTTACCAAAATATTAAAAAATATAATTATTTAAATTTAGGATCATTTATGATTTAATCAATAAAATAATATCTCAAGTGTCTGTTTTTACTTTATGTTTTCATGATTGGTTAATGGTTTTTCGTTTTTTATTTCAGTGGTTGAGCCCTACTGAAGTATTAGACAGTGACAAGAAGCTTCAAGTACCTCAGGGATACGAGCTCAACCGATTAACCCATGTAAAGGATTTACAAGAGCTCATCAAATTCGCCCGAGACAGGAGTGGACATGGTACCGACTTAACATATCCATTCATAATCAAAGCGAAAGATGGCATCTTGTTTCTGCTACCCGGTAATAATTTTATGATTGTTTTCTTACTTTCTTTATCTTTCCAAATGAAATTTAATAGCACTGACAACTTTATTTTGTTTCAGGCGATGAATTATACCCTTCAACTGTAGACTACTACGACAATACAACTAACTTTAAAGACCAAACTATATTAGAATTAAGAGAAGCGTCTAAAACCATTCATAGACTTGAATCAGAGGAAAGCGGAAAGGGGAAAAAGCGCTTAGTAATTCAGAATTACAAACCAAAACATCACATCAACATGGAAGATAAAACCTACCTTGGTTTTTCTGCAATTTAAAATACAGTTTGTAGTTCAGTTCATGCCTTAAAACTTGGCCTTATTAGCAGTACATATAAAAACAAGTAGTAACTGTAGAGCTAATTCAGGTGTAGGTACATTAGGTGGCGGTAAATATGGCGGGTTCCGGGCACACGTGGCCCAACAGTCAGGACGACTACGAGCTGCTGGACGTCATCGGCTGCGGCGCCACGGCCGTGGTACACGCCGCCTTCTGCCGCCCGCGCGGAGAGAAGTGTGCCATCAAGCGCATCAACCTTGAGAAGTGGAACACCTCCATGGACGAGCTGCTCAAGGAGATCCAAGCCATGTCCAGCTGCAACCACGAGAACGTGGTCACCTACTACACCAGCTTCGTGGTCAAAGAGGAGCTGTGGCTTGTGCTCCGGCTGCTCGAGGGCGGCAGCTTGCTCGATATCATCAAACACAAAATGAGGATATCCAACTGCAAGCACGGCGTGTTCGACGAGGCGACGATCGCCACCGTATTGAAAGAGGTGCTGAAGGGCCTCGAGTATTTTCACCAGAACGGTCAGATACACAGAGACATTAAGGCCGGTAATATCCTCCTCGGAGATGACGGCATCGTTCAAATCGCCGACTTCGGCGTGTCGGCGTGGCTGGCCACAGGACGCGACATCTCGCGGCAGAAGGTGCGCCATACGTTCGTAGGCACCCCGTGCTGGATGGCGCCCGAAGTCATGGAGCAAAACCACGGATACGATTTCAAAGCCGATATCTGGTCTTTTGGAATTACGGCCATCGAGATGGCGACCGGCACTGCGCCGTACCACAAGTATCCTCCGATGAAGGTGCTCATGCTCACGTTACAGAACGACCCGCCGACGCTCGACACTGGGGCCGAAGACAAGGACCAGTACAAGGCGTACGGCAAAACGTTCAGGAAAATGATATTCGAATGTCTGCAGAAGGATCCGGCGAAGCGGCCGACGGCTACCGAGCTGTTGAAGCACTCGTTCTTCAAGAAAGCGCGCGACCGCAAGTACCTCGTGTCTACGCTGGTGACCATCGGGCCCAGCATGGAGACGCGCGTGCACAAGGCTAGCCGGCGCCAACCCGGCGCGTCGGGCCGCCTGCACCGCATGGAGACGGGTGAGTGGGTGTGGGAGAGCGAGGAGGACGACGACGACGACGAGGACGACGCGGAGCGCGACCGGCCCATGAACACGTTGGAGCGCGCCGACAGTTCCGACAGCGACGACGAGCGCGCCGGCTTCACCATCGGCTCGCTGGGCGCCGCCACAGAAGCGCCGCAGGTCAACCTCGTGCTGCGTATGCGCAACGCGCGCAACGAGCTCAATGACATCCGCTTCGAATTCGCGCCCGGCAAGGACTCTGCCGACGGCATCGCCACGGAGCTAGTGGGCGCGGGCCTGCTGGATGCGCGCGACGCTGACGTCACGGCTCGCCAGCTGCAGCGCCTCGTGGACGACGTACTGTTCCCGGGCGCTGCACCCGCGCCGCGTTCGCTCACGTTCCGCCTGCGCTCGGCGCCGCCCGAGCCCGAGGACGAGAACAGTCTGCTCGGCTTTGCGCAGCTCTCCATCGTGGACTGACCGCAGAGCCCGGCCCGCACGTTGTCTATGCTTAGGTACCTCCTACGTATTTTATGGGTGGATATGGAATTATATTAGTTGTATACCGTTTATGCGGTGGTGATTTTTGTGGACAGATGGCGTGGGCGGGCCACGTGGCCGCGCCGCGTCTTGTACTCCCCCCGCCCCGCCTTCCTCTGCGTACGCGCATCGAGTCTGTATACGAAAACTATCGCCGCGTAGCTCAAATGAATGTATATTTTACATTATGATTATAAGGGTGAATCTGAATTTATAAGAGTATTTTTTGTGATCGTACCGTGTCAATTTTGCTGCTTTCCAACACTGTAATCGATTAGGACCCACATTCGCAAATTTCGCAATGCTATACAAATAATGACAATGAATGACAATAGTTTGCGCAGGCGTATTGAAGAAATCCAACTTGTAAGATAGCACTTTTCTAGCGTATTATACTTGTTTGTAATAAAAAGCTACCTAATTATATAATAAAAAGCTATGTAATTCGTATTACTTTTTAACAACTTCCAAGTGCCATATTTTTAAAATATGAATGGATAAAAAATCTATACTGTAAGTTTGACAGTGAGAAAATTGCATATAATAATAATCATTACAGTGTTAATTTTAAATAGCAGGTCTATATAGCACCATAGAATGTTCTTTTTACATTGTTATTTGTTTGTTGCTTATTTTGGAAGTATTTTAATAATAAAAGATGAAATCGATTTCGGCAGGATGTTTTTATTAAAACCTCTATGATTTTCAAAAATGTTAACTAAAAGCTATGTTTGTTCTTAGACTACAATTACATTAGTTTATAACAAGTTCACGAAGGTGGTAGAGAACTGGCATTCTGCTTTACGAGTGGTCCGATCACTAGGTGCCCCTGCCGACCCGCACTGCACACAGCAGACTGCACAGTGAGTGAATCAATATGTATCTGTAAAAACTCAGTTTGGCATCTAAACATTGTCGAAATAAACCATCTATAACATTCCAAACATTACCAACTTTCATTCCTGTTCATAACATTATAAAGAGATTCTTAATTCTAAGCGTAATAAGAGTTGAAAAAGCAATAACGGTATAAAAATAACTTTTTAGGTACATACAAACTTAACTCCATAGCATGTTGGTCCACAAAGAAAAATTAAAAGTTCTATTTTATTGGCTACGAGAATTACTACCACAACGAAGGTTTTCTGTCATTTTTACAAGTTATTCTAGTTAAATGCGATGCAGTCCATACTTGTTTACTTTTTGACAGTTCATTAAGTAATTTTAATTGACAATTTCAATAAATTATGATCAAGCGACGTAATGTGAAGGTAAGCAGAGTTGTTACTTCGGTACGAAATAGCTACAGATTCATTTTTATCATTTTATTCAATTCACGGTACTTGTGCTGGCCACAACAACAATAGTTTTGCGATTTAATAAATGGTCTAAACTACTTAGCCTCTTTGATTATGAAAACGTACTTATTTCCAGTAATTTAGAACAAATTACAATAAAGTAAGATCTTTTATTTAAGTATAATATTCTGTTAACTACCAAGTCAGCTCTAACTTACTGGAAACATGAACTAACTTTAAAAGGTGAACGCACACTTAGCTGAGCCGAACGCGTCGAAGGATCCGCACAAAACAAATTTTAGAATTCTTTCTATGAAACCTCACACCTGCCCGCGTCTAATCGTCTGAATGTGGAAGACCGTTCCTAGCGTTCTCGTTGACTTCGATACATTCGGCTCGGGAAAAGTGTGCGTTCACCTTTATTTGGAATAACTTTTACTAGAAACTATGCTGCAGTGGCCACCACAGTTTTTAAAGTACATAGTATACAATTTCGTGTAAAAAATATTCAAATCGCCATGTTTTACAATTGTCATGTAACTTACAACTAGTGCTAAAATATTAAGGTTTGAGAATCATTTACATACATAGTGACTAGGCAAAATGAAGCGTCTAATTAAGTACTTAAGTCTAACACACTCACTCTAGTAAGGCATTAACAACATTGAATTGTGTCATAATAAATAAATAATTTAATCAATGTGTTCCTAATAAACATATTATAAATAACACTTAGACAACATATTATTCATAAACTTATACAATAATTGTGCAGAAAGTATAGAACCAGCTGTTTATGACTAGGTTAAAATATAAAGTTATGTTATGGCACATCTAAAAAATAAAATTATTAAACACTTTGTGCGCGAATACTTAATCATTTATTAAATAGTTACTATAAAAATAATTATTTAAAATACTACAAACAATACTTTTGGAAGACTAAATTATTAGTGGAATGTTACGTGAAAATTGTAGTTTACGATGAGATTCATAATATCGCAGTTTGAAAGCTGAACATTATAAATTTATATTAACAGACCTAATATTTGTAACTTTGGACGTCGTCCGTCGGAGAAACGTTCGTCAGGCCGATCTGCAGTAGGCCCCTGTATGAAAAATAATTAGGAACGTAGAAACCCCACAAATCCTTGTGCCGTGCGAGAAAAGTAGTGATAGCTTACAAATTAATTGTACTATAAGAAAGCGTATAGTGGTGACTTACGTTTAAGTACGCGAAGAGTTTGT
Organism: Omphaloscelis lunosa; assembly: GCA_916610215.1. Lineage (NCBI taxonomy): Eukaryota > Metazoa > Arthropoda > Insecta > Lepidoptera > Noctuidae > Omphaloscelis > Omphaloscelis lunosa. The sequence continues at coordinate 19,953,085 of OU744244.1, read as the reverse complement.
ACAAATAAGACTCGTTGAAAAGTCCTCGCTGGAAATACGTAAACCCAGCTTGTAGTAGTAGGACAGAACAAGAGTTTCAGAAAATAGAAAAGGAAATATTTTGTAGAATAAGTACAGTACTGAAACCGTAATTTTCAGTAATGTATAGACAAGTTTTGGCTGAAGCTGAGTTAACGTCTGTCCAGCGAGGTCAATCACTTTACCATTAAAAACTTAACGGTACGCGCCGGAAAAATTTGACACTCGGGAAGTGGACGAGCGAGGGCCGCCGCGGCCGGGATGCGAATCAGAACAGTTCAACGACCTTGCGCTTCAGGTAGTCTTTGAGGGGCGTGTAGTAGTGGCGGCGGAGGGCTACGAGCTCGGGCTTGCGCTTGAGCTCGCGGAGCGGCGCCCAGTCCGTCTCGAACAGGAGCAGGGCTAGCAGCGCCAGGCACAGCCACACCACGACGAAGGACGGCACGAAGGCGCGCAGCAGGCTGAAGGGGCGCGGCGCGGGCGCCAGGCCCGCGCCCGGGGAGCCCCACTCGTCGCCAGGCTGGGCCAGCGTGGCCGACGTCGCGCCCGACTCCGACGACGAGTGCTCGAACGAGTCGCGGAGACTGTACTCCGCTGGGATCGCTGCAACATTTTGAACATAATTAGATGAGAACGTACGTTTTCATGTTTATCAAGCAATCCGCTATTTGGTGCCGTTGTCTGAATAGCTGTCATGTTTTATGGACCAAGTAATAAGATTTAGCACCAAACTAAACCGTGTTCAAGAGCTGTCAATATTCCATAACAATGAAAACACTGACAGCTCTTTAATGTTCAATTCATCGATGAAATTCGCCCCAAATTTAAAAATGTTGAGACCTCTTCACCACATTTAATAACATGAGTACAACGTACCGGGAGGCTTAGCTTCCTCCTGCACAGTTCTCAGATGGTCAGTGCACGCCAGCGCAATGTCCACGGCCGGCCCGCTCAACAAACACGCGCCGTTACAAGTATCATCACCGCCACTCTCTTCTAGAGGCGCACTGTGCGTTGACCGGGGAAGGCTGCTGTAACCTGTGCATGGAAAATTTTTTTTTTTTTGAAAAATATTCATTTTATTTCCTAAACTAGTGTCGAGCAATAAGGTGGGTTAAAGATACAGTGTATCTTTCTTAAAGTAACTTATTTGGTAAATAAATATGTATACAATGGGTGTAAATATGACACTTCGAGCTTGCCACAGTGAGGCAAATCCTGCGCGGGAACGGATTATTTCATTGATTAGGAAGTCTCGCAAATATTCGCGCCTGTTTGAACAGATCCATGCAAGTTAGTTGACACAATCGTCGCGAGCGAATTTCGTCCAGCACCCCGCGAGGTATTCGCTTCAGTCAGAACTTTAGAAAGAGAGGCACACAGGTGACAAAGTCACAAAGAGGACACTCTACCGAACTTTCTGTAAAACGCGTTGTGCCATTTTTACAGTCTACTGTACAAGTATATAAATATTTTGAGAAGATGAATGCGTTAAAATATTAAATTCGAAGTAGTTTTTAATGTATTTCATACAGTATTCTTACAAAGATCATACATACATAACTTTAAGTACACGATTGATGTGAAGACTCGTTATTTGTGTACCGTGTCTGTTTACCAAATAAGTAGTAAGGAAAAATGCACTGTGGGATAGTTCCCTAAGGTATAGAAGTGTAATGAAATAGATATGTACGATAAATACCGAAGTCTCCGGTCATGGGAGTGGACGGGGTGGCCGGCACACTGGACGCTTTCCTTTTACCACCTGTGCTCGAACCTTCCTTCTGCAATAAACGTATACTCGTATTATATAGATAATATTTTAATTTTAAAAGATGTAATATATGCAGTATTTTATTTCGACCGAATGTTTGTGCGACTGGGTCCTTTTTGAGGTTAAGGCAGGCTCTAGCAGAAATTTCTGTTGCAACGTCTTAACTATTTATTTGAAGAATATCAATTTTGAAGCGGACACTTATTTAGGCGCAAGCTGGGCAACTAAACCGTAACGCTCAGGCAGTCACTGAATCGGGTGTACTCGGCTCCAATCGGTCGGTGACACTGATTCGCGTAGTTGGCACTTCAATCGTGATTGAAGCACTCACTCTCTTTTTTTGTACACTGATCGACAAAATTGATTGAACTTCTTGAAATAACTTTTTTCTTTAGTATCACCATGAACTAAAAGAATATTATTATGCATATAATATGTATATTCATGCTGTGGTCAAGTATATATATATATATATATATGTATATATTGAAAATTTTCAGATATATTTTCGGTGATCTCTCGTCATACCTGCTCAGCTATCAACTTTTCGCCTTGCATATGCTTGCTCAAAAACCCTCTGGGCTCGCCCACAATCTGTTCCCTTATCTTAAAAAAAACATAAGCCTTACCTTAAGCATTAAAAAAATGGATAGTTAAAATAGTTTCCAATACAGTCGTTTTTTCAACTATTATAGAAATATTAGTATTCGATTAATGAATATTTTGAAGACTTTAATTTCTCTTTATGTATTTCATATTATATTTCTATCTTTCACTTTATATTACCTACCTAATTACTTTTTGTACTGTTTAGTTTTATGTCTATCCATGTTAGTTTTTTTTTTCTTATATAAATAAGCCAAGAGGCATGCTGCAGACACTTTTTGTTTTAACCAGCTTTATTTATTCCATTCTATTCTAGTCTTTGGACAAAAAAAAAGAGCTTGCACGATTTAAAACGGTTAAAACGGAGATCAATAATACCTGAGAGTCCCTGGGCGCGAGCAGGCCATCTCTCTCCAGTATCTCGCGCTCCGTGCGGCCCACGTACTTGAACTTGGTGCCCCACGAGAATAGCCCGCCGCCCGAGTACACGCACGCGTCCGACGACGACGGTAACCTGACACAAGACACGTATTGTTAGTTCCTACCTTTGATTCATATCGGTCTGTGGCAAACATTACAAATAATCGGAGTGCGTGTATGACCAGAAGCCCTAGTGTGAGTTTCATTTAGCATTTCATCAGTGAAGGCCAGTGAAGGGCCAATCGGAGCGCCGAACGCGGTCGATGCGTAAAGTCGAGATGGTTAAATGAAACTCACACTAGGGCCTCTGATGTAAGAACGTAAACGAGGCAAAAGGAGTATGTAAGAATCGTAGAAAGAGGCGTTCTGTAGTTTCTGCCTCCCCTTTGGGAAGACGGGAGAGTTTATGTACGATACATACATAAACTCACGCCTTCTTAGCATGGGGGTAGGCAGAAACTACAGAACGCCACCTGCTACGATCCTTACACCTGCTATGGTCATACACGCCTGCCGGTTGCGAGTACTACGCACCTGGCCTTTCTGAAGAAAATCACCAATACGGTTAGTATATGTCCTTCTAGGGCGTCCCCGCCCGGCCTTTCTCTTCACATCAGCCTTGTAAATACATTTTGTTAGTCGCCTTTCGTTCATCCTCTCAACATGCCCAAACCATCTCAGCATACCCTTTTGAATTTTTGTCACTACATCTTTTAAATCACACCGCTGTCTTATCACATCATTCTTCAGCCTATCATTCATAGTACAAATTCGTAATAACTAGCTTCCATCAATAAAGACATGACGGAAACACTTTTCAACAGTAAATATCATGTTAACTTCTTCTTCTTTTCGTGTGGTTAGTGACTAACCTGGTGTCAGAGTTTTTAATCCACCCATAGGCCTCTGACTTGGCTTCAGGTGCTGTCAAGAAATATCTCTCAGGCACTCCGGTTTCCTCACGATGTTTTTCTTCACCGTTTTGGCAGTAAGTGATAATTATACAATACGCACATGTATCCAAAAAGTCAGAGGTGCGTGCCTTGAGTTCGAACTCAAGACCTATGACTTGGCAATCCGTCGGTCACACCACTAGGCTATCACTGTTATATAATGTTATGATTGGGGTCTGTATAAAAAGGAACTTGAAATTCGGTCCCTCAAAATATTTATAGAAATATCGTAAAGAAATATATCATATCATCCTCAATATTTTTTATCGACTCATTAATTTAAAAGCAATAAAAATTGCAACATGTTGAGGTCATATCCGGGCATTGACTCATACTTAATATAATAAAAACTACTTAACTGAATAAAAACTACTTAACTATTAGTAAAAAATGATACAAGTGAGTACTCACGTAAAAAACAGCATCTGTTCAATGGCACAGCACCACACGTGGCGGCAGGCGGGGCCGTTCGGACACTTGAACCCCACCGTGTGTTTCTTCTGAAATACATCATAATTACAATTAATAAAATAATCAGCACATTTTACCCTTCTATGATCTTACCCTGTGTCCTAAACGAAAGCGAATGTCCCGTAAATACGCGATCCGGTTCACCGAACAAAAAGTGACATATGAACTCGACGCTTTTGGTTCTAACGCGGCCAAACGCGACTTGATCGATCGCGTGAGTACGTAATTCATGGGAACGATCACGTAATCGCGTACTCGCGCGACGATTGCTTTTGGTTAGGACGTAGCCTAAGGCTGCTAGATGCTAAAAATATTAAGTTCAGTGTTTGTTTAATTTTGGAACTAAAATTAACTATAGAACACCAATATAAAGCCTGTATCCCGGATCATATGAGTGTCCCGTTCATACATATTAATCGCCATTATTTTATCAAAACACTAGCCTCGCGCTCTGCTTCGCACAGGTGTAATGGCGACATGTCAAAACATGGAGATTTCTGTGCTGTATATCTAAGTCTTCCGGAATAAATGCTCGAAATGATGGTGAAAACCGCATTAAAATTCATTGTGTAGTTTAGAAGATCTAAGCGGTCACACGAAATACGAGTTTTTTATACTATGTATTTGTCGCAGTAAGATGGTTATTGCCGTGATGTAGTTAAATAGGTATAATCTTAATTGCAAGGATCTATGTAAGATCACTGTATGTATATCACAACTTTTCCTTTGCCAATAAAACTTTTGTATTTTTTTGGAAGCGGTTCATAACTATCTTACTAGGAATATAACTATGATACGAGCACGATCTAGTAATATAACTATTAGGGCACTCCGACCAAATAGGTCAGGTTAGAACTGCGAGCCGAGCGACAGGGTACTCCGACCGACCGGCCGTATATCACGGCTTGAACCATCTTACTGTGACCAAATTATTATGACTATAATCATCACCGGGTCGAGGCACCATGTCTTTTTCTTCCATACTTTTCTATTTAATATCAGTATAGATTATAGATAGTGTATAGATTCACCAGTATATACATAATGCTGTATTAACAACGCTGGAACATCCATGTGCTGTGCATAAGACGGCTTCGAGTCGCACATAGTTGCAACGCCAGCAAACATTTTTTTAACTTGACCATTACCGTTTAACAGCGCCCACCACGTCCAAATTAAAACTAACTATACAATACGGATCCATTCCATTACCTATCAAATTGCCAAATATTTAGTACCATCGAAGAAACGCATATCTATGCACCGTAAGGACTATTTCTGCTTGCAGCGCTCGGCCGATATAATAACGCTTACCTACGAAAAAAAAGGGTCGTGTGCACGGGATTTTGTTTTCAAACTGCTAAGATATGCGTTTCTTCGATATTACATATTTCCTTTGAAATTTTTGTAGGCATAAGTGGGTTTCTTAAATCACGCAAGTCTGGCGTCCATTCCAAAGTAACAAATTATAATTTGGTAGTAAGGCAGCTGTAAATAGTTAGCTATAAATGATTTAATTGGCCAAATATTCCGCTTCAGAAATACTTTATACCTCGTGAGATGTTAATCTACGCATTTCACTCACGCTACAAATAATTGTACTGGTTTTACTTTTTAAAGCATAAACCCACGTCGCCACAGACGTAAAAATATAGCGGCGGGATTTTATCGCGTATTGGATTTTCAACTCTCGGTATTGAGCCGAGCGTTGAGAATCCAACAAAGTGCAACCCAGCGCGTCGAAAAAACACAATGTAGGATTTTCAACTTTTGGCGCTAAGCAGAGCGTTAAAAATTCAGTGTGTGAAAAAAAATCGCCCGGGCTTAGTTATTCAAAATGACCATTATTTGCAACATAATATCTTATCTTAGGTATTATTAAAGGGGTCAAGTATATGGAGCCATTCATTTTGAAAATCCTGTATTGAATTACTGTAGCCACGCGTTTTTTTTAACAAAGAAACTGAGGCGATTAGCATACTGCACCGCGCTCCGTCGCGTAGCGCGGGGCGGCAGATTGAACATTGTATCAGTTTGTATAGAAAACACTTACTAATTATGTAATACTTTTTGCTATGGCCGCCCCGCGCTACGCGACGGAGCGCGGTGCAGTGTGATAATCGCAATTCAAGGTTATGGAGCAGATGTACTTTTTTGAGTTGGCCCCTCTTAACTACGCAATATAATTTATTTGAATTCAATACCTGAGCTTTGTTATTAAAGTATATAGTATCCAGATTATTATGTTTAATTGCAGTTTCAAAGCTGTTTTTGTTAATAAGTTACTAGGTAAAAAATTACTGACTGAAGATTGCACAATTATTTTCATGAAAGGTTAATTCAGTAAGTTTATTTCAGTAAACAAAATATATTTGATTAGATTAACTAATGTTGACAGGTTTCCTTTTTTGTGGTTTTAACTTAACTATTTCCTCATATTTTGTAATTGATAAGTGTGGTAAGCCCCATTGATAAATACATATTTTTGTAAGAATGTAATAGCAGACTTAATTATTATTATGTACCTATAAGTATTTCTACATAAAGTTTAAATATTTTATTTTGGGAATAAAGTACAAATAATCATTTTGGAAAACTAGCTGTGAAAATATAAAGATCTGGGGGCCGTGCCCCCAAATCTTTTTTGTTTTCGTTCTTTGACTGACGATCTGTTTCCGCGTCATCCTGACCTAACATTTTGTCGAAATTCTAATTCCTACGTAGCATAATTCTCGAGAAAAAACTCTGTGACAGACGGACAAAAAGTAATCGTAAATATCGGAACCCTAAAAAGACAAGACAGACGGACTCTTGCGCATCTTTTAAATCTGTGCGAAACTCTCACCTCAGGATAATTTAGATGTACAATAAACATGCGCCCCTCAAAGTTGATCTTCTGTACTTCGGACCATTTGAAGTGATGCGTCTTCCGACTGCCCTGGAACGTTAGGATGCCGCTGTGGTTGATGCCCAGGTACAACTGGTTGCCTCTGTGGTCCTGGATTATAGACACGTATTGTTAAGTGTGGTGTTCAGGGGAAGTATGAAGGTTTTGTTAAGTTGATGGACAAAATATTCAGGGATAGATAACGATTACGAAAAACATGTGCGCTTATAACCAGTTTTTAAAAGTATAAAGTAAGTTTCATTTGAAACATTTGATTATTTAGGTGCATGAAAACTTTACGTCACAATTAGGCAAGAAAACAAACTTTAATTTATTATGCACTTTCAAAGGCAACTGCACTAATTTAAGGTGTAATTTTTGAGTCTACTAAGGCCCACTTGCACATCAAATCACTAAATGTTAAATGCATTTGTGATTTGATGTGCAAGTGGGCGCTAGTCACCGCCTGAGGTATGTGAGCGGTGAGACGGGGGAGGGCGCTATTGACATAGTTGGCAGAGTGACTTAGCTTGGCCTTTGTCTACCTCCCCCGTCTCACCGCTCACATACCTCAGGCAGTGACTAGCAGTCGCGCGCGGACTACAAAACATCATTCTGTCTGTATCATTTTCAAACGATTGACTGAAACAAGATGATATTTTAAATTGGTTTAGCACTAAATGCATTAACGTCCGCTTACACCACAAAACATTCAAAGATAACAGAGACTACGATATTTTAAATTCGTTTAGCGTTAAACGTATTTAGTTAGTGGTTTCTGGTGCAAGTGGGTCTAAAAGCTTAAATAGATATAAATACCCAATAAAGGAAGGCAACACATATACCCAAACCTTGACAGGATGGGGGTCCACCCCATAGGTGTCGAGCTGGCAGGCGATCTTCACGAACGTTCGCTCGGCTTCCTGCGTCGACATGCCTTTCACACCGCCACTCCCGCCCGGGGTACCTTCTACTGGCTCTCTATGTAGTTCCTGAACAACACCAGAAAAAACCGCATTGAAATCGGACCAACAGTTTAGGAGCTACGATGCCACAGACAGATTCACAGAACGACATAGCCGTCAAACTTATAACACCCCTTTTTATACGTCGTCGGGAATTAAAAATAAGTGGTCTCTGTGGTCTCCTATAAATGAAGGAGTACACCTACTCAATACCCGATCTTGCCCTTAATTATGTGTCATGTATTGTGTACATCTTTTGTTGGAGAACCTAAATAAATTAGTTACATCATCCATCTCCCTCTTGGAGTAACCTGGAAGCCTTTAAAGACTCTGGACTAAGGTTAGTGGAAGCAAAAAAAAAAATCTGCTCAGGGGAGAAACGATTTCAGCCTGTAATGCAAAACGTGGAGCTATTCCGCAAATGATGGGGCTCTTGATAGCATTTCCTCAAACCTGCACGTTACAGGAGCTAATGGATAATGCTATATATGCGATTTATTTATTTATTTTAAATAGAACTGCCGAAGCCAGTTACAATACATAAAAATGTTTAATAATGCTTCCGTGATCTTTGACAGTTAAGAGTCGTCAGAATCCCGAAAGTCTGACTACCATCAGTCTTATCCAGGGGTACCTATCGTAGTACCCAGTAACTGGGTTGGAGGTCAGTTAGTATTCAGTTCCATCTGGTATTCAGCTGCATCTGGTAAGAGACGAAACCGACCGGGCGACCGCAATATTGACGCTGAGAAGAAGAACATCATCAGCATATTAAGCAGTCCACTGCTGGACATAGGTCTCTCCAAGATTATTAGAATTTTACTTAACTACAATGGACAAATGCTGCTGGTAATAAAAGATTGGTCACAAGATTGGAAACTGGAAACAGTGGGATAAAATTAAGGTGCTTGCCCTGCAGTTAAGCTTTTTTAACCGACTTCAGAAAGGAGGAGTTTGTTAATACGACTGCTTGTTTTTTTTTTATGTTTGTTACGCAATTTCTCCGCCAATTATGAATTGATTTTGATGACTATTTTTTGTTTGGTAGGTCATACTTCAAAGAGGACCACATATAAATTTTATTAACTTTGCTTGGGTACTTTTTTAGTTGGCTTCAATAATTGGTATTTTTCCCAACTAGTCTATATGGATGATGGCATGATGTTATAATAACTTCCTGTCACTGTTATTTTAGAATTTGTGTGAGGTAGGTACCACAACTAAAAAGGGAAAAAAAAAACGATTTCCAAAAAAAGCTTTTATGCTTAATGACATCCTAATATCCTTGTCAATATTGTTTAGTCTACTAAAATAAGGAACCTGTGAAAACTGTGCAGTAGATTAATAAACATATTATATTCGATAATACACGCGTCAATCGGAGTGAATAATGAGTTCTACATTGTATAATTATCTTAACAGCGTCAACTTTGCCCCCTCGCACTGTGAACTTATAAATAAGAAAACGTTATAAGTTCACTTGATAACATAATTTATGGCAACACTGTCCCTTTCTGTATTCATTTCTTTGTGTTTACTACATTATTTATTTTTTATAAGTTTTTTAAGTTAAATAGACCACATTAGGTCATTCCTATTACCTAGTAAATGAATATTTAATTATGAGGTCAATATTATGGCCGGGCCGTATGGTACGGAGCCCTTGAACTTGTGAACACATGTGATCAAATTCATACAATATGAATACACAATTTTTTGAGCAGTAATTGCTTCAGGTCAACTCTGTTGTCTAACAAATATTGCCGAATCGTAAGAACCGATCAGGCGTGGATAGACCCTAAATCAGATAACGAAGGTCATAGTCACCTGTATCCTGGCTTCAATGGTGTCCGTTTGTCTTAATAGCAGCCTCATCTCCGTAACATAGTTGCCAACGTGAATGTTCGGGTCGTAATCGCCTAGCTCGACTGAGAAAGAAAGAAGATTTTTTATACAAAGTTAATCAACAATATAAAAGTGAAATAAGTACCTTGAGGATAGGATGTTCTGAATATGTTTAGGATATCATATTCAATGACTGCCTCGTTGGTCTAGTGGTCGCAAGCGCTACAGCTGAGCATGAGGTCCTGGGTTCGATTCCCGGGTCGGGCAAAGTGTTATTGGGTTTTTCTATCTGAAATTTCTCAGTAGCAGCTCGGAGTCTGGATTTGTGCCCGGTTGATGGCAATAGGCTCGCCCCCTATTACATGGGACTTACACATAACTGGCGAAATGTGGGTGTGCCTGCTACAGGGACACCTCTGCCCAACCCTTCGGGGAAAACAAGGCGTGGTGTTATGTATGTTATGTCATGTATTCAATGATATCTTAAACTTAAAACTACTTCAATACTATCTAGAATCTACAGATCTATACTTCAAATAAATAAAATTTTGTAATATCAAAATCAGCTTTTGACTAAATGCATATGAAAATATAAGTAAACTATTTTTTTAACATTTTCTTTTTTTAAGTGGCGACTATCTGTATTTTTGTTCCGGCTATTCTCCGAAACGACTGAACCGATTTTGACGGGACTTTCACTGGCAGATAGCTGATGTTGTAAGGAGTAACTCAAGTACTTTTATTTTAGAAAAAGATTTAGGGTCCACGCGGGCGAAGCCGCGGGGCAGCAGCTAATAAATACTATAATTTAATACTACATAGATTATTTTTTGTTTGCTTTTTCATTTCATTTTGCCTCCCTGCGCTAAAGGCCACATCTATAAGTCATCATCTGCCCAGCCTTTTCCCAACTACAGGTTGGGGTCGGCTTCCAGACTTACCGGATGCAGCTGAATACCAGTATTTTACATGGAGCGACTGCCTATCTGACCTCCACAACCTTGTTACTAGGTAACACGATACCCCTTGGTAAGAATGGTTGTCAGACTTTTGGGCTTCTGACGACCCGTAACTACTATCAAAAATCTACAAATGACAGCCGGGACCAACTGATTAACGTGCTTTCCGAGGCACGGAAGTCTTGGTATGTAAATATGGTCACCCATCCACGGACCAACCGCAGCAAGCGTAGTTTAACCGGATCGATCGACCCGTGCGGCTATTATTACTTAGCCACATCTATAAGTGGTCCTTAAATAATATACGCGTCGATTTGAGAACCTCTTCTTTTTTTTCGTCGTTTAAAAGGTAGTAAAAAATTATTTATTAACAGCAGCTTTCAACAGACATGCCCCCAATAAATTACTCGTGAAATAGGTGATAATTTGCCACCTCAAGCATGAACCAACCAATTGATACATTTTATACAGGAATTGTGCTGCGAGCATGTTAATAATCATTTTCAATTAAATAAAGACTACAATGTGTGCAATAGGAATAGCCCCACAATTACCAATATTGGCAACAGTACAATGTCCACTTACATATTGCTCTTAAGTACATTACAGAAGCATGTCGTTGCAACTGAGAAGCTGTTGTGTGCAAAATCAGTCACTTCCTGTGGCCTTATCAGTTTGCCCTTGCAATGATGTAACTACTGTAGCGACGAAACAATAACAATGTTAGCTCAAAACTACAAAAAAAAGTCCATAATCAGCAACAAAAAAGATAGATAATTATGGTGATATTGATACCTCTTTTACTGAACACGTGTTGGTTTTAATAAGTTCTTGTATTGGCAAATTAGTTCAATGTCAAGATCATTCATTTGTATGGATTGGATCCATGCTTCTACTTTTTGTATTTGCACCTTGCGCATAGATAACATACAGGGTGTCAGGGACATCGACGCGAAAACTGTTACCATAGATTCTGAGCCCCCGAACGTTGAAATACATCGTCGGTTATTTAAAAATAAATCTGCTGTTCCATACATTTTGACCGCGTAGGTATTGCACTTTTCTATGAAACAGCAGATTTTTTAAAATAGCCGATGAAAAATTTAAACGCAGGGGTGTTCAAAATCATGTACTGAATCTATGGTAACAGTCTTCGCGTTGATGTCCCTGCCACCCTGTATAGTCCTCCAGACCGTATTACGGCCATGGCGGCCAATCTCAACGGAGACTAGCCTTCGGCGCAAGATGTTATAGTGCACAAGTGTGTGCGCAGACACAGGTGCAGTCTGTCCTCGGCAATCCGAAACGACCGGAGAGAGATCAGGCGCAGGACCAACGGCTTAACGTGCTATCCGAGGCATGGGGGCATCACACCATCACCTTCCAAACTCCGGCTGTTACTAAGAATTTCCTAATGGAAAAACCCAATAATACTTTGCCTGACCCGGGAATCGAACACAGGACCCCACGGTCACCAGTCACGCTTGCGACCACGAGACCAACGGGGCAGGCATAGATAATATTAAGGTAAGGTTAGGCAATCACATCCCAGCAATGATTATGTGAAGATTGCATGTAGTAAGATTATCAGTAACCATTTTACTGGATCAATTTTCCAATCAGACCGCCTCATTGGTAGTCATTGCAAAAGCTACTACTGAGCATGAGGTCTTCCAGGTTGGGCAGTGTTATTGGGTTTTCTATCTGGAATTTCTCAGTAGCAGCCCCAAATCTGGATTTGTGCCCGGTTGGTGGGACTAGGCTTTCCCCAAAGACCTAACCATAACTGGCCAAATGTAAAACAGATGTGACGTTATGTTAATTTTTCTTCATAATAGATTACACTGAGCAGTTTTAAACAACAGGTACACTAGACATAACTATGGTTGTCTTAAACAATGCATCATAATCTTACTTTGTATAATAAGCGCTCCTAACATAGCTGCTTCATTGGACGTACAGTACAGCCTCCCGTGTAGAAGATCTCTCTTCAGCTGCAAATATATCTGGAACCTAGTCACATCTTCCTTCAAGAGTAGAGGATTTGGCGGGTAGAACTTCACTCGGAAACTAAACAGTATTGGTGATGCATCTGCAAAGAAAATTTGGGGTTAAATAGAGCTTTTATATGGACTGATCTGAGAAGTATTTGATCAGTAGTAAATGAAGGTACCAGTTAAATAAATAAAATAGTCAAAATTAACCAACTGGCAAGCTAAGTTTATTTCTTTTTTTTGCATGTTTTAGCATTAAGTCAGATACTACATAACATCACGCCTGTAATCCCCGAAGGGTTAGGCAGAGGTGTACCTATAATACACCCACATTTCGCCAGTTATGTTCAAGTCCCATGTAATAGGGGCCGAGCCTATTACCATCGACGGGGCACAAATCCAGACTCCGGGCTGCTACTGAGAAATTCCAGATGGAAAACTCAATAACACTTCGCCCGACCCGGGAATCGAACCCAGGACCTCATACGTACATAAGTCAGATACTAATTAAAATAAATAACTTTTAACAAATAATATGGCCAACAGTCTTATTCACCTAATTGTAATAATGAATGTGTAGGAGGAGTTATAAATGAATGCTATCAATTGAAACAGTGTACTAGATAATTAAGAATGATAAACAAAACAACATATGTGGGTGGTAAACATACCTTTGACTTGTTTCAGTATTAACTTTGCCATATGCAGCCAATGCTGAAAACAAAATAAAGTCATTGATTCTTTAATAGACACTAAAAACAATCAATTTTAGTCTTTATGAAAGCTGCAAAGCTCTATTTATTTCTGCAGAGCTTTGCGGGTATCAGAAAGATATGCAGGCATACGCCCCATGGCTGAGATCAAGCCGTAGGTCCGATAGTGTTCATGGGTTTGTCCTTTAAGAATTTTTTAGAAGCTGCCCGTCTATATTTTGCCTGATTTATAGGCTGTCCCACTACGACATAGGACTTAAACATAAATCTCTATTAAGACTCTAAGGTCTCTAAAGAATTAACGCCGGGTTATGTTATTTTTCTAATTTTGAAATTTTTATTGTGATTTCATTTTTCAATTAGTATGTATACATTCAATGAAAGAAATTACATGCCTTCTGGAATTGGCTTCTACATGAAAACTTTACCCCTGCTAGCAAGAAAATGAAAGTTTTCCAGTTGGACACACTCCAACAGAATTTTTGATGAACTGGCAAATTTCGAATTATTGCTGACCACCAAATTATACACCATATGAGGTTCTGTTTAATATTAATAAAATGTTTTTGAGAAGGTTCGGCAGTGCAATTTCAAGATCGCTTGTGTTGGATTGACTCACATCTACTTTGGGTCTTCTGAATCTTTAAATGTATGATAAAAAGACGGCATTAACATTTTGAAAGTTACAGTCTTATGAGAAGCTGCTAGTGTAGCTAATTAAACAGAAAAGGTCTTATAGCATTTAAAAATGCAGATAAGTAAAACTGGAGTGGACTCTCCTACATAACAGTTCATAAACAATTCACTGCAGTCAGACATGTATCAACATATTGGATTGTTAACTAATACTCAGGTTTAAGGACATGAGAGTCCTATGTGAGTCTTTTCTCATAATAAGGATTTATTATTATTATTTAAAACATTGATTCCTGGAGGCATATTAAGAAGAAATTAAAAGTAGTTAAGTTTGAATAAAGCATTCAGTTGGAAAGCTTTTATTATACCTATTACATTCTTGGCAAACATTCAAGAGGTTGTTCAATTAAGTTTATTGTTTCTTCAATTGATTTACTTACAGTCTGCCATAAACAGTTTTGTACTGTTTACAGTTGCACTAGTTTTAAACTTCTTACGAAAACATGTTATAGATCTAGAATATAATACTTTTAAAAATTCAGTCAATGTAAGATACTTCATCTTTCATTCTCATATCTTAAAGACATAGTGACCCTCAAAACAATGCAGGGTCACTATTAGTTATTATTCTTGTAATAAATCAACAGAATATTAGCTCACCCTTTGACCACCGGCGTCCACATACCGAAGTCCGAAATAATCAGTTTCAGTAAGACTCAACTGTTGACATACATGCTCCAATAGAAACTTGCCCTTGTAACTTGGCTGAAAACAAACGTCATTTATTAAAGATTCATAAGAATAAGGACCATTAATTATTTATAAAAATACTCACGTGAAATTCACATTCTAATATTTCTGTATCTTCTAAAAGTCGCACTGTACATTTATAAACAATATCTCCACGACTTTTGAACATGCTGCCAACTATTTATTTACCACAATGTCACGTTAAATATTCCTAACAATGAAACATTTTAATTAATTAACGCATTGCTAACTTAATTTTGATTCCATTTATGAGTTTATTCAAATTTTCATTTGTTTCGTTTCGATTTCGACACAGGAACCTGAATGGGGTGCGGACAGTGCGGTGCGGGGGTGAGAAAATTTGACATTTCCTACGTTCAGTATTTTGATGGCAAAAAAAAAACTTGAGACCAATGTTTTGTGGATTGCATAACTTTTTCTAATGCATAGTAAAAGAACTTTGCAATTCACAAACAATTTTATTAAACTTATCCCAATGTTTGTTTGTTTGTAAGAAAAATCACTAGTTTTGTTGAAGGTTGGATCGAGCTACAAAAAATGTATAGAATGTAGTAAATGTAGTTCATGTCCACATTTGTTAATTCATTGGCAAACTTTGTTTTACTAGTTTGTATTTTGTAAAAGATATTGTTTGGTTTCTAAAAATCTTTCTATTTAGCACGTTTTGTGTCATTAAATAAAATTTATTCATTCATATTTCTGAACGAATTTGCAAATGAATCCGTCACATCCGTTTTAAGTGTGATGTTGCCAGACATGACAAAACTTCCCCTTAGTACTGGTATATTATAAAAAATCTCAAATAACTTTTTATTTTAGGGATTTAGTCACTTTTGAGCTTGACTGCGTCAGCAAAATAGTGTTTGTGTTGCCAAATTCTGGGCCACACACAAAAATTACGTCACTACTATTTTTGCCATCAACACGCTAATAACTTCTTTGACTCGAGTTATAAAGTGTTATTCCATCATCGCTTCGCTGCCTATTTTGTCTTGCGCAGCTCCACCACTCCTTATCATATTCTCACACTGTTACAATTAATGCATCATAATACGGCCCATCCAAACCCAGAACCCCATGGCCCTTGTGTCGATCTACGGTCACCAATGTTCAAGGGTTTTTTCTATAAAAAAAAAAAAAAAAAATAGAGTAGGTGCCCATAGTCAGAATAGGGACGATGCCTAGGTAAAAAAAAGAAATTCTATTTAGTCCGATAATAAAAAAATATTAGACACGTATTTTTTAAGTATTAATAAAAGATTATTTAAATAAAACGCATTAAAGTTGGGGAGTGGGGGTCGCTACGTGATAAGTAAGTATAAAATCTAGATACTCGTGACGTCATTGCATATTTTAACTCAATGTATTGCCGTAATCTTTTGGTAACGTACAAAAATAAAAAATACGTATATATTTTTTTTAAATCATGTACCTGACGGACAAAAAAAGATTTTGGTCATCATCCCTATTGGAGTAACTTATCACGCATGTTTTCCCTAAAGGGTTCAGATTAGGCAAAAGTTTACTATATAATTACCAGTTAATACAGACGTTAGGGTAGGGCACAGCTGGGCGACCGCCCAGGGCCCCTTCATTTGACACAAGTCGACGAAGTAACTTCTCATTTTATATGAATGGTTAAAAGAAAAAGGTGGTAAAAACTTGTACCCTACATTCTCAAACTTTTCTGAATGAGTCGACTAAGTAACTCCTATTTCATAATGAATGTTCGTTCAAAAGAATATCTAACTTCCTATCCGAAACAAGGTGCAAATATTTTTGCCACGTTCTCTACTCTTCAAGAGTTGCACAAATCTCGGCCATGGCGCCGGTAGTGCTAAAACTGGTACTGGCAAGTTACGCATAAGTTCCATGTTATGGGGTACGAACCAATGAGGTTAAAAACTGAAAGCTCATCGAAGATGGCAGCACAGTAATCCGCCTTCAAACCGCCATTGTTGTGTTTATGTTTACTTTTGTGTCGATCACAAATTATACGAATAGTGGATTCATATTTATCTATAACTATTTATATATAAATATGAATGCGACTTGAAGTGTAGCACCACTAAACGTTATGACCTAAAGACAGGGGAAGCGTCTACCTCTGGTAAAAAGCTATATTGTTTCTATATTGGAAAAGTCAATAAATTATCAACGTTTTATAATTTATAGGTCATTTTGTGTTTGTTGACATTTAAGTTCTTTTTTTTGTTACATACTGGAGGCGTACAACAGAAATAACCTGATCAGAGCTGAAAACCAACTTGAGGATGATTTTACTGACTGAAAAATTTCAGGGATAGCACTTCTAATACTGATATAATACATATGATAATATAAACACACACATAAAGTATGTGTATAATTTCATACTATATAATTTACATAATATTATACCACAAGTGCCAGTAGGTAATGAAAACAGACTAAGTTCTCTTGGGTGCACCAACTGTACAAGACTTTCTCCCAAAAATGTCTTCAGATTAAAAAAAAAATAGCACATAGTCTCGACGAAATATTGGGTTCCAATTTTCTTTCGGAGTGCAAATCTTTGACAAATACATGGGTTCCCGTATTTTTGCAGTAAACAGATATAATTATTAAAGCGTAAAAGAAATCGCTTGTTTCCAAAAAAATGTATGGATAGTAACAGCTAGCTGTCAAATTATTGGACATTGGATAACAGCGCCATCTGAAGCAAGCAAGTAGCAGTTTTTATCCCCATTGCCATCAACCGGGCAGAATCCAGACGGGCAATCGATTGGTGTTTTTTTCAGGTTTGGATATTGAATGATTGTTTGTGGCCCGTGGCCCATGTTGTACCTCAGCTATACTCTAAGTGTGTTCTGCGGAACCCTAGGGTTCCGCGATACCTCTGTAGGGGTTCCGCAAGAATTTAGAAAAAAAATCAAAACACCTCTCTCTGGTCGAACGTTTTGTCTCCGCGGCCGCGCGTAGGTATATTTATTTATTTATTTGTATTTGTATAAACGTGTTACAATAGCTGGTACAATATCTCATAAGTTTGGTATCTACTTATATACTTGTATACTTGTGAGCGCACAGTCCCTTTGATAAAAGCCGCCTCTGAATTAGACGCTATAGTTGTCAACACTTTCCTTTCGACTCCAACTTCAAAAAATAAAGACGAGATTGTTTACAACGCAATTTTTATATTTCTCTTTTTATTTTTGCTTTTTGTTTATCAAAGGCGCCGACTCGAGTATTTTCGAGAATATTCGAGATCGAGTCTAGGACTAAGTATAAAAGCGGCGATCGCGCGTCACGCCTCGTCAGTGACGATTGTGCATTATTTAGACCCCACCATCCTGACGTGTAACATTATAAATAAAGAAGAATGGAACGTTGGCTTAAAGGTGTTAAACGTGTTGCAACAACATCTTCTAATGACGCTGAATGTTCAAAAGCAGTTCGTGCGGAGAATATAACAATCACCGATCCAGACGATGATGCCACGACGTCAAGCTCGACGTTTTCATAGACGAAAAAAAGGAAGTATGATGAATCATATATCAGTTTCGGATTTGTTGATTCCAACGGCTCACCTCTCTGCATGCTATGTAGTGAGGCTGCTTCCTAATAGTTAGTTCCATGGCACCCCGAGTCTAAAGACAAGAATAAAGAATTTTTTGTTCGTAAAAAAGATCAGTTATTGGAAAGTCAAAAAAATATGATGCATGTAACATAAACTATCAACGAAAAGGCCACGGAGGCATCATATTTAGTTAGCTATCGCATTGCACAAGCAGGGGAAGCGCACACTATCGCTGAGAATTTAATAAAGCCATGTGTATTAGACATAACAAAATGTATGCTTGATGAAAAATCTGCAAAGCATCTTTCTACTGTGCCGCTATCAAACGATACTGTTTCACGGCGAATCCATGATCTGGCAAGCTACGTCAAACAAGAACTAGTTACACGTCTATAAAAAAACACGATTCGCCTTGCAAATGGACAAGTCGACTGATGTCGCTGGTTTGGCTATCTTGCTGGTTATCGTGAGATATCCATATGAAAGTTCTTTTGAAGAAGACATGCTTATGTGTTCACCGCTGCTCACAAAACAAACACTACCGGGAAGAAATTTTTAATAAAATAAATATATTTTTTGAAGAAAATAATCTCAGTTGGAACAGCATTGATATTTGTACAGATGGGGCCAAGGCGATGACATTGACAGGTAAAACAGCAGGAGCAGTGTCACGAATAAAAAATAAAGCGCCTAATTGTAGTTCCAGCCATTGTATTCTGCATAGACAAGCACTTGCGAAGATTATGGCAGCAAACATAAAACACTGCTGCTCCATACAAAAGTGCGATGGCTGTCTCGGGCTAAAACTTTAACAAGGCTATTTGAACTTAGAGCCGAGTTACAAATGTTTCTTTCAGCAGATACTTATTTTAATTTGAAGGACCGTTTGTATGATAAAACTTGGTTGTTCCAATTGTCTTTTATGGCGAATAACTTTCAAATCTGAACGAATTGAATTTATCATTGCAAGGTAAACAGACAACAGTGTTTCAGGCCTATAACAAAATAACTGCCTTCAAAAGAAAATTAGATTTTTGGATTATTTGCGTTGGTAAGAAAGAAATAGAAAGCTTTACGTCACTCAGTGAGTTTGTTAGCGATAACGACTCAAAAATGTTTCAAGATGATGTGTTTGAAGAATTGGTCCAATATCTCAGTTCCATACGCGCATCTTTTGAAAAGTATTTTCCCGAAGAACAGAATACAAAAATGAAACTGAATTCATGGATTCATAATCCTTTTTTATCCAACTTGCAAAAGCCCGAAAGTATGTCAAACGAGATATATGAATCTCTTTTAGAAATGTCATCAGAGACAAGTATGGAGTCACTGTTCAAAACGACGCCTCTCAACGATTTTTGGTGCAGAATCCGTGATGAATATCCAATGCTTGGCAAAATGGCTCTGAATATTCTTCTCCCGTTCCCAACAATATATTTGTGCGAAACAGGATTCTAAACCTATGCAGCCACGAAAACAAAATATCGCAATAGACTGGACGCCGAACCTGATATGAGACTTCAACTGTCTTCTATCAAGCCTGATATCAACCAATTGATGAAAAATAAAAAAACAGTTTCCAACCTCCCATTAGTTAGATTTTTTCTTTTTGAATATCTTCTATTATTGGACTGGCCATGTGGTAAGTAATAATTAGTACCTGTTAGATTGTACTTCTATTATGCTTATTAATAAAGAATACACTTTTAAAAACTATTGTTTTATTGTAGGGTTCCATAAAGTATTTTGCTTCCCAAAAGGGTTCCGTCACCAAAAAAGTTTTAGAACCACTGCTATACGTAATGTAATGGAGTAAAAACCTGAAAGCTTTTGATAGGTGGCAGCACTGCTGTTAGTTCAGAAACCGCTATGGTTTTGTATGTGTTTACTGTTGTGTCGATCACAAAATAAACGAAAACTAGTTATATATGATGCGACTTGGAATGTAGCACTATTTAAAAAAAAAAGTTAAGGAAAAGGGAAGCGTCTACAACTGATAAAAAAGCAGCTTTAGTGGAAAGTTACGTTAAGGAGATGTACTAAGGTAGCCCGCGAAATTAAAATTTTCTTACGTTTTTTGCTATTTGCAGGTCTACTACTCGTTTTTTACTACTTGTTCAGTGTTTTTAAAGATAATAGTTCTGTACAACTATGTAATAGTTCCGAATCAAGTTTAAAAGCCTGTGTGGTGTCGTCGATTTTGCTACCGCATTTTTGCAAAATGGACACAATCTGGAAGAAGCACGAATAAGTTAATAAATATAAAAGTGGCTCCAAAATGCAATTCAGTGGCCAGAATTTCCAATGAAACAAAACGAAAACGTAGACCCTTCTACAGAAAATGTAATAAGTTCTTAAAAGAATCTTCTTTTACGTAATTTTACGACCTAACGGATTCCGAAAAGAATGACACTGAATTTGCTGATGTCAATGATTTAGCAAACATAAATTCCGAATCTGAATCGAATAATGATGACGAAGATGATGACGAGAAGGGTGAATAAAATTTGATTTTTATATGTTCTTAGGTTGTGGTTACTATAATATTTCTTTGTGTGTATTATGATAGTAAAAACCACAACTTAAAACAGAACCAGATTCAAGAGGCAGACCTCGAATCAGCAAAAAATACATCATGCTATATATCAGAACGTACACGTTTGGCGCACCATGTGTCTTAGCACTAAATGCAACTCTTGGCAGGTCTATTAAGATAATAAAGATCACAACTTCGAACAGTACCAGATTCAGGAGGTAGAGAGTTGGATTCACTCATTTTCAAAGTAAAATTTCACATTTTCTCAATTAACCCTCGAAACACGAGAGATAGAAAGAAATTTGTCAGTGCAAGTTTTGAAGGCACTTTATAACTAAATAGGATAGCATTATTTGTTTTACAAAATGAGATTTTCTTCTCCGAAATGCCTATGTCCAGCCTCTCCCATACATTACCCTATATGTCAGAAGGTGCAAGTTTGGCACACCATGTGTTTAAGCACTAAATGAGCTCTTGGTATGTGTATTATGCTAGTAAAGACCACAACTTGAATTAGGATCAGATTCAGGAGGCAGAGAGCTCGATTCTGTAAAAAATACATCGCCCTATATGTCAAGAGCTGCACGTTTGGCGCACCATATAAGGCATTAAATGTACCTTTTGCTATGTGGAATACGATAGTAAGGCCCACGACTTGAAAGGAGGCCGGAATCAGGTGGCAGAGAGCTCGATACAGTCATTTTCATAGTAAAATATCACATTTTCTCAATTAACTCCTGAAATACGAGAAATAGAAGAAAATTTTTCGGTACAAGTTTTGAAGGCATTTGATAACTAAATACATGATTAGTTTTTCAAAATTAGACTTTTTTTTTTCTGAGAACTGCCTAAGTCCAACCTCTCTCATACACTCCTTCCACTGTGCGCCAGTGCGGCACCGGCGTCGTGTCTTAATATAATTATTAACGTAATATTACGCCACAAGAGTCTCTAGGTAATGAAAACATAATTAGTTTTCTTGGGAGCATCTCTTGTATACGAATTTCTCCAATAAAAGTCCTTAGGTTTTACAAAGATAGCATAGAGTCACGACGAAAGATGGAGTTTCCAAATTTTTCTTCGGAGAGCTTTCTCCCACAATTGTCTTCTTTTAACATCTTTGGGAAATAAATGGATCTTCGTATTTTTCAATCAACAACTGCGCAACGGCCCCATATATTAATTAATTATTTATGCTTAAAAGAAATCGTTTGTTTACAAAAAATATATGGATAGGGACAAATAGCTGTCAACTTCTTGAACTAGTGATAGTAGCGACATCTGAAGCGAGTCAGAGGCGTTTTTATCTTCAGACAATCATTCCTTTCTCTTTAGTATTACCAGCTTTAATTTTAAAATTGGGACTTTTTAAATAAAGCACTGCCACCCCAAGCGCCGGAAGTGACTCTTCCTATTCCAGCCAGCTGAAAGAGCAACCATTTCTCGTCCATTCTGTTGGAGTCTATCTCGGATATTACACGTGGATTGTAATCCGTGGTGAGTGTCAGAAGAAATTGTTTAGTGCAGTGTTAAAAGTGATATTAGTTTTCTGTAAGCATAAACGATTGTGTTTCTCAATAATATTGGCAAGAATTCACGTCAACTTAATATCAATTATCTCGATTCTTATTGTGGTGTAATTCTAAACCTATAAATTGCACGTTTTACATCCAACGTATGGTTACGTGAACTTGTGAAAAAATTTAACTACTTCATTTGTTTATATCATTGTTCTTTGTTTTAATCGAATGTCGAATTGAACACAGTTCTCGTTTGCTTACGCGTCACACTTGTTCACCGACCGGCTCGCCACCACGTGGTTGATGCACACTTGTTTTCCCAATTCGCTAATTGTTGTTAGTTTGTCTGCTTAAATATAATAAGTCCCTAAGTTAATGTAATGTGTGTAATGGCAATAAATCGTTAATTTTCATACATTCGCCGTAATGGCTGACATCCATTGTGAAATGTCAAGATAGGGCGAGGCGGCCATGCGGCCGCCATATTGCCGGCCGCGCGATACATGAGGTTGCGACCTTGCAGATGCCGGCTCGCATCACTTTACCCCTTGCACTTTTCTTATCAATAACAGTTTTTTAACTAGATTTTTTTATTTTGTTCTAGACTAACCAAAAATGGGCAAGGAAAAGATTCATATTAACATTGTCGTCATTGGACACGTCGACTCCGGCAAGTCCACAACCACTGGTCACTTGATCTACAAATGTGGTGGTATCGACAAACGTACCATCGAGAAGTTCGAGAAGGAGGCCCAGGAAATGGGCAAGGGTTCCTTCAAATACGCCTGGGTGTTGGACAAACTGAAGGCTGAGCGTGAACGTGGTATCACCATCGATATTGCCCTGTGGAAGTTTGAGACCGCTAGATACTATGTCACCATCATCGACGCTCCCGGACATAGAGATTTCATCAAAAACATGATCACTGGAACCTCCCAGGCTGACTGCGCCGTGCTCATCGTCGCCGCCGGTACCGGTGAGTTCGAGGCTGGTATCTCCAAGAACGGACAGACTCGTGAGCACGCTCTGCTCGCTTTCACACTCGGTGTCAAGCAGCTGATTGTGGGCGTCAACAAAATGGACTCCACTGAGCCCCCATACAGCGAACCCCGTTTCGAGGAAATCAAGAAGGAAGTCTCCTCTTACATCAAGAAGATCGGTTACAACCCACTTGCTGTCGCCTTCGTACCCATTTCTGGCTGGCATGGAGACAACATGTTGGAGCCCTCAACCAAAATGCCCTGGTTCAAGGGATGGAACGTTGAGCGCAAGGAAGGCAAGGCTGAAGGTAAATGCCTCATTGAGGCCCTCGACGCCATCCTGCCCCCTGCTCGCCCTACAGACAAGGCCCTGCGTCTTCCCCTCCAGGACGTATACAAAATCGGTGGTATCGGAACGGTGCCCGTAGGCAGAGTCGAAACTGGTATCCTCAAGCCTGGTACCATCGTCGTCTTCGCCCCTGCCAACATCACCACTGAAGTCAAATCCGTGGAGATGCACCACGAAGCTCTCCAAGAAGCTGTCCCCGGTGACAATGTAGGTTTCAACGTAAAGAACGTGTCTGTCAAGGAGTTGCGTCGTGGATACGTCGCTGGCGACTCCAAGAACAACCCACCCAAGGGCGCCGCCGATTTCACAGCACAGGTCATCGTGCTCAACCACCCTGGTCAAATATCAAACGGATACACGCCTGTGCTGGATTGCCACACAGCTCACATTGCCTGCAAATTCGCCGAAATCAAAGAGAAAGTGGACCGTCGTACAGGTAAATCCACTGAAGACAACCCCAAGTCTATCAAATCTGGAGATGCTGCCATCGTCAACCTGGTACCCTCCAAGCCTCTGTGTGTTGAGTCCTTCCAAGAATTCCCTCCCCTCGGTCGTTTCGCCGTGCGTGACATGAGGCAGACGGTCGCTGTAGGTGTCATCAAGGGAGTCAACTTCAAGGAAATTGGTGGTGGTAAGGTGACCAAAGCCGCCGAAAAGGCCACCAAGGGCAAGAAGTAGCTAGCGCTGTTAACAGCACAATTTTTCATTCAACTGCGATACTTCATTCACCGCAAGGTGTTCCGAAGGAAAGAAGGGCTACAAACTCATTCCTTTTCTATATTTTTTACAAGGCTTATACTGTAACATTATTTTATAATTTATATAAGGTTATATCTGAACTATTTTGTTATAACTGCAAACTAATGTGTAAATTCATAGAAGAATAAAGGTAGCCTCCAGTAAAAATTACACTGAATTTTCATTTTACCTGCTAACAAATACACAAGAAATCTATTCAAAACTTAACAAGTGCCAATCATTACAAAACGAAGGTACACTACACACACCTAGATAGGTACTTAAAGTACCTACACACGTTTACACCACTTTACCTTTTCAGTTTTATTAGTCAAACAAAGTAGAAAAGTTGCTGACCTGTCAATTTTAGAAAAGGTCACCTACCCATGTTGAAAATGTCTTCTAAGCGCCTTTTCATTTTGAAAGATAGGTAGGTTACCTAGCTATCTTTCAAAATGAAAAGGTGAATGAACTCTGGAACTATTTCTGAAAGCAGGAAATGGGTGGACATATAAGATGGCTCTAAAAATATTTGCATTCCTACAAGAGTGGCAGGTAGTGCTTTGGCACTTACCTAGGCTCTGAATGATTTATTCGGTAATTTTAATATTCAGGTTTGAGCGATAGGACTACTTTCGAGCCGAGTTACAGACCGTACTTATATTTGGTTTTCTTACCTTTCTATGTATGTATTATATGTACTTAACATTCTCCCTCAAGCAAGCTTCATTGATCTTGTCATTATAACGTCGAAAATGCACTCTCGCTCGACGTGAACAGATTTATATGATAGCATAGATAGTATGGCTGATAAGGATAATTTGTTCATGCTACAGCACCAATTTTTAGGTTTTCAGGCTAATACCTAAAAGTAATAAGTAAGTTATCCACACCTATACTTTGTATGTACCTAACTACCTCGTGCATCGTGTGATGATGAATCACTGAAGTATTCAGTTTCGTGAATTTCAACACTTATCTACTGTAACTGTGTACTTTTTATCCACTCTCACTTTTAAAGGCTCGTACAGACCAGCGCGACCCGTATAGCGCCCGCGATATCGCGCTGGTCTGTACGAGCCTTAAATCTCTTGGGTAATACCTAGGTACAGGTACTTTTTAATAACCTACTTACCTGTTTGCGAACGAACCGTACCTACATACATCCCGATACATTCTAATTTTGACTCGATAAATGTACCTCATCATGTACTAAGTTCCTGTAAAGACACATACATATGTAGGTACATTAAAATGGACCCATTCTAATTTCTAACTAGATTCAGCTGGGGTGAATCACCTCAAATAAATAAAGTCACAGTCAGAAGTGCGTCATATTAATGAGAATTTGCTAGTTTTGTCTGTAGATTATTATTTGTTTAGTAAGAAAAAAAGTAAGTATCCTCTGAATGTTTTGTTTGTATTGTACAGGTACCTACTGGATCTGGTGAATCATGAATGATTTTTGATAAATGTGCAATTGTTATTTCGAGTATTTCAAAAGATTTCAATATTCTCGCAATAATGTTACGCGACGTGTGTCAACGTCATGAACACGTGTCATGGAAGTCTTGCTCTTGTGGTCTCACGTGGCGCAACGTTGCTTCCAACGTGCCTGCTAATAAAGTTATAGCAATAGTCCAATCTGGCGAAATGGAACTATCATTTCGAAGGAACTATTTATTTTATTCAGAAATTGTTAATCAAATTAATTCGTTGTAAGGTACTCTAGTTTTTGGGTCGGAAAATGATTTGATACTGAAATTATCAATTACTGTGCAATCGAAAAACCCGGTCCTTAAATATACATCACAACAGTCACAACTGTTGTGAATAATTAGCTAGGTGCCTATTATTACTGCATAAGGTTGAATATTATTGCACAAATTAATATTATGGTGAAATAGAAGTTCAGTCAACCTGATAATTTTTAAATCTATCTACCTAATATTAATGCAATTCTAGGTAGATATAATGTTAAAATGTGTCTCCATTTTAGATGTTTAACTTCTGTAATTTCGTCGAGACTAGTCTAGATTAAAATATAAGAGCTAAAAATTGTAGGCGATATTGTGCGTCATGTACCTACTTGTGGCATTGGAAAAGGTCACGGGTCACTCACCCACGTCCTTTTGTTTCAAGCGCGTAGATATCAGAATTTCAGATGTGACAAAGGGATTTTATTTGAAGGGTAGAGTATGAATAGGTAGGTAGGTAGGTACTTATAAATGTATGATTGTCTGTTGACTAGTTATTGTGCTCATAGTAGTCATTATCTCACGTTTGATGTCCTCTCAAGTTTGATGACACTTGGCACGAGTATTTTATTGAGGCGAAAATCACAGAGGAACCATCCGACGCCGACGTGAGGCGTGGACGAAATAATATTATGTTTGTTTTGCTTTATGTTTTACAAGTATTTTCTACCCAAAAACATTACTTAAATAAATGAATGCGAAACCTTGCGTAATATTTCTTTAGAAGAGCGGCATTCATTTATAGGCGAGAGCCAAGTTTTGATATTTATTATCTTTTAGTAGGTTGTTCTTGTTACATGTATTGATCCTATTCCCCAAGTTACCGTTATAATCTCTAAACCGGGTCATTGCCCCTTTCACAGAGAATCCTCGGCGACTGTAAATGTGCGATAGCAGGTAGATGACCGCGACCTTCAAGAATTAAGAGGCGCCAACGTAACGTATTTATGTAAATTATGAAAGCTACGCGAAAATTACCATGCACGACATATTTTTTATTCTTACATGACTAGGGTAGTCGCAAACTCGCAATCGGAAGCGCCCCATGTGGGATTTTCCATAGAGTTTACTCCATGGGTACCTACATTATGTAGGTAGGTACTTCGATAAAGATAGATAAATTGATCTGAGATAAATAGTTACAAGCGCACAGGAAAACCACGAGCGCTTCAGTTGCGGATTACGACTGTATTGCACAATATATTGCAGTTTATGTGGCGGCGCGCCAAGGTCACATTTGGTTCCCACTTTCAGATTCCCAGCAACGTAAAAATATTGTACCTATGACCCGCTCGAATATGGAGAAATTTTTATTAACTGTGTTCCCCTCACCTCCGACGAACGACGCATGCTCAGAATTTGCGCTAAATAAGTGTGATGGGTCAATTACTTCTGACGTAGATTCCACAGTCCTTAATTATAATGTAAAAGGAATCCCATTTTCCCTCATCCCTCTGAGTCGCGCACGTCATTCGCTATTAGGTAGCTAAGTAGAAAGAACGTGAGTCGCTATTGATAAGGGGATAAGGCGATAGAGAGACTATAAATATATTGTAGACTAGCTGTTCATGCCCGGCGTCGCCCGGGCGTATTTCTGACTTCTCGGGTGGGTTTTCCAAAATGTTCTTTTATGCAAACCTTGTCTAGTTTTATTTATCGATAGCATTTTCAAAATAACCTAAACGTGAATTCATGCAAGCCTAGTACTTTTTGTTAGTTATAAACTATTTGTACGCCAAATTTCATTCAAATCCTATTAGTGAGATATTACTAATGATTGTAATACTATCTTGAATTCATGCGAGCCTAATACTTTTTGTTAGTTTACTCTCAGAAATGGTGCACGTGTCGTGAACAGAATACCGTTTTGTATGACGATAAATTTTTTTTGCAAGATCCGATTTTAATAAAACAAAGCCTATATTCTAATCCAAATTAATCTCTGTCTAACTGTGAAAACTACATGAAAATCCCTTCAGTATTTCCGGAGATGTGCGCGTACAAACAAACAGACAAACAGACACCGGATTCTTCTGTTTTATTATATGTATAGATAAGTATTGTGTATACGAATATACCTAACTACGCTAACCACGGAATTATACAATCGTGGTTATTGTTTTTAGAGAATCCCCTTAACTATCGATGAACTATAGGTACCATCGGGGTAACGCATATCTAACCAATTTGAAAACAAAATCCCGTGCACACGACCCTTTTTTTATATAGCATTAGCATTTTATTTTTATACGCAAGAATAGTCCTTACAGTGTGCAGATATGCGTTTCTTCGATAGGACTAGCTTCATTAATCTTATCATATAAAATGGTCTAGTAGTGCGTCCGTTGAGGTTTCTATCGATGTTTCTGTTCGCAACAGTGTTAGGCTTTCAGTAAAACCATGCAGCTGACTACCAATATTTTACATGGAGCGACTGCGTACCTATCTGACCTCCCAGTTACTGGATAACATCCATAACATGATACCCTTTGGCAAGACTGGTTGTTCAACTTTTGGGCTTCTGGCTACCCGTAACAACTGTCAAAGATCCACGAAAACGATCGACAACACGCCTCTGTGGTCTGTTTAGTCTTTAGGCTAATGTGTGGAAGACCAAAGTACCTTCATTGCTGTTCAATCAATACAAATGTAGGTATCTACCTAGTTTTTTATAAAACTTGGCAATTATGACTATAACACTATAATAAAGTTTTAAGATAAAAAATCCGAAATGAACAGCGTCTTTTTTCGCTGATTGAACAAACTTGATAATGAATGTTTGTTGCTTGTTATAAGCCTTTCGAAAAAAGGATAGATCGGAATTTTAAATTTTGGGTCATGACGGGTCATCATTCAAGGAAATTAGCCTTTACTTGACTTTGTATCTCATTATTATTATTATGTCGGTGGTGCAAATAAACAAATGTTGGCTTTGTATTATTTTATAATTTTTTTAACTACTAAGTATTTACATTTTTAACAACTAATACGAGATATTGTTTGTGCCGCCTTCTCCAGACTCTTCTTGCTCTATTATCATGTTGGCCCACTCCTCTGCCTGCCTGTACCTCTGCCGCTTTACGTAGGGAGCGTACACATTCTTATGAAAAATTACTGCTGCTGAAGTTATAGAAACAGCCATCAACATCTTCACCAGCGGACTGGAGGTTCTTATCCATGTTTTAACATGCTCCATTATTTAGCTTCAATAGGTATCTCAACTTTTGCAACTTTAGGTTTTCTGAAATAATCGTCAAAAAGCGGCCTCCAGATATAGATTCCGCTGAAAAAACCTAATACTGTCACTAAAACAATCTGTCCTCTTGTAATGCCTTTGGGTCTATAAATGCGCATTATATTTTAGTAAAAATAACAGATATACGTATAAATAAACGAGATTTCATTGCAGTTTTTCTTCACTTTTCTCTTGAAAATTTTTAGGTTATAAGTGTTATGTCATAACTCATATCATTGCGTTCCGAATCTACATGCTCCGAAGTTGTATTCTTTAGAATTAATTAGAGGTGAACTTTTCTTAGTTATTTGTAGTCTAGATTTCACCACTTCAACATCAACATATATTTTTGCGGTTGCAGTAAGAAGAAAACAGAATTACATGTTGGTTTTCTTTCGAAGTCTTGCATTAAGTCCCAGCAATATCTCGACTAAAGATTGACAATCGACTAGTGTGTTGAAGTGCTGACCACAGAATACTAATATCCTGTGCTGTCCCGTTCGGCCGTCCCTGACAGAGTGACATTTGTTTGGTAAATAATTACTTGTCAAAACAACGGGATAACCATTAAATACACTAAATATATTTTACAGCGAAATATTTAGATCAAACAGTCAAGTCAAAATGGCTAACACCAAAAGAATGGTGCCTAATATACTAGTAACAGGTAAGATATACCACTCTAAGCGTATGTTTTGTTGAGATTATTAACCCACGTGTGAAACCCCTAAGAGTTAGTAAATGTTGAATGTTTGTACTTCTAGGTACGCCAGGTGTTGGCAAATCTACTCTTTCTCGTCTGTTGGCTGACAGGACAAAGTTTACATGGCGAGAAGTGTCCAAGTTAGCCGAGGAATACAGCTGTTTAGATGAGTTTGACCCCGAGTATCAGTGCCCATTCTTAAATGAAGATAAGGTAATATGAATACTTATGTACACGCTTACATATTTTGGGACTAATGCAACAGCATTTCTATGGCTTTGAACATTGTCCTCAATGTTTATGTAAAGCTCATTTTATTAAATCCAATTTAGGAATGTATTTAATAGATTCAAAGAATATTCTACTGGTCTTTTATACTACGTATTTTATTCCCTTCTATCAAAAGATGAAAAAACAAAAATTTACATTATTTCAGTTTTCACTCTAGAATTCCTAACCTAATGGTATTCCATACATGATTTCAGTTACTAGACATTATGGAAGGTATGATGGCTAAAGGTGGCAACATAGTGGACTACCATGGCTGTGAGTTCTTCCCAGAGAGGTGGTTTGATGGTGTGTTTGTTGTCAGGACCAACAACACAACGCTGTTTGATAGACTTACAGCCAGGTCAGTTTATCCTCTTTTTCGTTGCATGGAAATAGTTTCTAGAAGTAGATGACTTCTCTGAGGTACTTCCTGCTTGCTCTGAATCCTCCAGCAGGCTCCTTATTCATCAAAGAGATGTCAGCAGAATCGACGGGGTCCGCTAGGGCCGATGCCTGCCTGGGTTGCAAAGAAAACCGAGAGGGAGATCGTGGCCCCCGGCAATAGGGCAACAGAAGGAACACGGGTGGTTTTTAGTCAGTAAGAGTCGACACATCCTCCGCTCCGCCCAGAGCGGGTGACGTTATTTGATGATTTGCCACCCAAAAAAAAAAAGGCTCCTTATTCAGGGAAGCTGAAGGTAAAATGGAAACAGAATTTTATTCGACCCTCCTAACAGCTCTCTTATTTTATATAATTGACAATTTAAATTGTGACAAATGTAACAATAATATTTTATTTTCAAATCATTTATTTTGTTGTTAGTAATCAGATTGCATTTTATTTTTAGCTTCTTTAAAATAAAGTATAGGTGCTAGAACTGGTGCTGGTCTTTCCCATTCAATGTAGCCTCTGGCCGCATCCTATTTTAAAGTGATTGTCGAGAGAGGAGTTTTAGGTCTACCTCGCAAAAAAAAACCTTCAAATCTCTCAAAATACAGTGCTATGTGCTGAATGCGGAGGACACGGGATCTGAGCATACTACCAATCATCCAGTTGTAATGAGGCTTGTAATAAATCATTAGTTCCTGTCAGCAACACAAGTTGATGACACTTTATTTTTATGAATCTTAATTATTGAGCAAAATATTTATAAAAAACTGTAAGAGTATCTTATTTAAGTACTCAGCTACTACATGAAATGCAGAGAAGCAATGTATCAAATAATTTTGGAAATATTTGAATGATATTTACTGCTGACTGTACAGTATGAGGTTATTGAGCTACAACTAACATTACTAACATATCTACTACTCCACATGCTTGATGTTCTAAAGTTATGCTCTTATCTTTCCAGAGGCTACACAGGAAAGAAACTGGAAGATAATGTTCAATGTGAGATATTTGAGACATTGTTAGAAGAGGCTCAGTCTTCATACAAGCCAGAGATAGTGATGGAGCTACAGAACGACTCTGAGGATCAGCTGCAGAGCAATGTTGAGACCATAGCACAGTGGATAGAAAGGTGGAAGGAGGAGAATATATAATTTATTTAACATTTTGTTTTATTGCTTTTTAGAAACAACTATTTATATTCTGTGAGAAAGTTCTGCTTTAGAAATTGTTTATCAGTTATCTACATGTAGTATACATAGTCGGGCCATAAGTTCTGTCACATAGGTAAAATTTCGAATTTAGAATACAAGCCGAGGAAAATATTATGGGCATTCGAAATTAGAATATTTAAAGAAAATAAAAACAAAGGGTTTCTGGAATTTTGTTCATTTTCTAAAATGGAGTGGACACGCAAAGAAGACACGAGTCGCAGTAATTGCATTGCATTGTTGCGGTCACGCGCCAACGAAGATTTTCAAACTGCTGAAAAATTTGAAAATTCCACTAAGATTTATTTATCGTACTATCATACGATTCAGGGAAGATTCAAGATTAGAAGAATAGAAGAAGAACAAAGGAGCGGTCGACCTCGTACCGTTCGGACTCCAGCAGTCATCAAGCAGAGAAGAGGCGAAACCAAGGAAATCCTGTCCGCAAGCAAAATATGTTGGCTCTGCAGATGGGACTAAGCAGAACTACTGTTAAAGGGTGTTAAATGAAGACCTAGGACTGCAAGCTTATAGAAAAAAAAAACAGCACATCTTTTTAACGCACGGCTGAAGAAAATCAGACTCGAAAGAAACCAGGCTTTTTTAAGGCGGTACGCGGGAAAAATGCCGCGAAATACTATTTTCGTACGAAAAAAAGATTAATGTTGAGGAGAGTTTCAATAAACAAAATGATAAAGTGTATGCACACTAGTAAAGAACCGAGCAGACTTGTGCCATGTGATCAGCGTGGTCATTACCCTTCGGCATTCATGGTTTGGCTTTGGGTGTCCTATTTCGGTCCAACGGAGGAGTTTTTTTGTGAAAAAGGAGTGAGGGCACTGGTTGTGCCCTCGTATATCAAAACACAGTCCTAACAAACATCAAACAATGTTCGAAAACAGTCACTGGGTATTCCAGCAAGATTCTGCGCCAGCTCATAAGGCGAAAAGTACCCAAAACTGGCTCACGACCCGTGGAATCGACTTTATCAGGCACGAGGATTGGCCTTCTTGACTTGAATCCCTTGGATTACAAAATATGGCAGCACTTAGAGAAGGTCTGCGCTAAATCCCATCGCAACTTGCGAGTCACTTAAAGCAGTCGCCGATATTGACATGAACGTCGTGCGTGCTTTAATTGATAACTGGCCTTGCAGATTGAAGGCTTGTATCGAAGCAAGACGAGGACATTTCGAATGATTGATGATCAAATGAAAGGTTATTAAATACATGGTTATATAAATGGTTGTAGTGCATAACCATTTAACGTTGTGTAATTTATTTAACTTTCCATATGTGACAAAACTTATAACCAGACTACGTATAAATTAACACTTAATAAAACAAACTAGGAAAGTAAAAAAATAAAACAACAAAATTATAAATACAACCTAATTTATTTGTTATTCCACCGACACTATATAAAGAAATGCATTCAAAATTACTGTATTTAGATCAATCTAAAATAGATTTATAAAACCAACACGTCACTGAGCGTCAACTGGATGGATTATGAACGGCACGTTGACATGTCAGTGGTTCTATAACTGTACAAGGATCTTTTGGCGGCTCGGAAAAATCGAAACTACAGACGCCATCTTGTTTTTTTCAAACAGCGTATCAATTTTCACGCCTTCCCCTTAAGACCTAGGCCAAATATTTTTGATATTCAGGTCATAAGCTATGACCTAAAGAGGTGCCATTAAGAGTATGAATTAAAATACTCGCACTAATTAAAAAATTATTTGAGCGCCAAAAGGTCCTTGTAGCAGTGTATAACGCGGTCACTCACACTCGCACACTCTGCCACGCACACACAGATCTTCCATGGAAAGTTTTACATCACAACTCTTCTTCTTAGAGCTCTTCCTTCTTGGCTGTGCCCTTTCTGTCCCAGCCCTTGAGCTCGCTGGAGGCCTGTTCGGCTACGTACTTCACGAAGTCTTCGAGAGCGCGCCCACCCTGGAAATATTATTTATTGGATGAGAATTCTAGGTGGGTTTTATTGCAAACTGAATGTAATTTGAATATAGAATTGATATTTTTGCCATTTGATGACAATAGCATTACAGTAGGTATTTGCAATCAATGTTTGATTGTTTTAACTAAGAAAACAGACCAAATCCGAATGAAATATAGTGCTAGTCCTATCAAATAAAGTATTATATTTAATTGATCAAATTAAACAAAGTCACACCATTTCTGGTTTAATGGTACAACACAAACGTGGAACTGTATTTATAAAGGGATCGTCCATGTATTTAAAGATAAAATATTGTGATTTTTATTTAACACTTTCGGTTTAGTGGTAAGTGTCACTAATCACTTGCTGATTTTTTTTATTAAGGTCAAGATATCGCGGAATTTAATAAAAAGAAATATTGAAAGAGGTGGTTAGTGTCACTAACCACTAAACCGGAAAGAGTTAAGATGCTTTATACTTACCAAAAAAATACACGTGATTTTGGGTAGGGGAGTAAAAAGTTGCTAAAAATATCACGTGATCAATAGATAACCCCCAAATCGATAAATAAATATTAATGCAAGTCTTATAAAAAGTATGCAATTTCAGTTGAAACTTACGTTGTATCTAACAGGCTTCTGGGTCTTATCAGCGGGCTTCCAGTAGATAGTGGGGAATCCAGACACGTCGTACTGCGATTTGGGCCAGTCGTTGGCGGTCGCGTCGATCTTCACGATGTCTACTGCTTCGTCCTTCAGCTGTTAATACAATAGAATATTTTTTTAGTTCGTTTTCAAGTAGTATAATAATATTATGTTATGTTGTTGCCTCTGCTCAATCCTTCGGGGAATACAGGCGTGATGTTATGTTATATTTTGATCATTACTATGCAATTGTATGGACTTTGAAAGAGACTAACATCGGAGTTTGTGTCTTCTCATAGTCAGCTAGGAAACACGAACCTCATCTAGTTTTAATCCAAAAAATTACGTGTAAGGCCACGTTCGTACGGACGTAAAAATATCACGGCGGAATTTTATTGCGCATTGGATTTTAAACTCTTGGTGTTTACCCGAGCATTGAGTGTCGAAAAAACAGTGTTGGATTTTCAACTCTCTGCGCTTAAAAATCGCCCGCGCACCTGGGTTAAAAGTGTTATTTTTATCCAGTTTACAAAATACATATCATCGATCATTTATGAATAAATTCGAGTTCCCTAAATTCGGGGCAAATAAATATGTACTTAAAGTTAATTAAAGCAAAGACTTGATTGCTTTCAAATGTCAATAAACAGGAAAAGAACTGGCGTAACATTTATAAAACAAAAGAATGTTATCACTTTAAATTGAACATCCGCAATTTAATGAATAAGCCGCTGCGATATGAGCACAAAAATGTGATTTATAATTTATCGAGACAACAATCAATTATTAGAGAAACATAATGTAAGTAAAACTTTTTTCTTATTACCATTTTGGGAGTATTCATTTAGACTGAAAATCGTCGTGTCGTGAGTCTGTTTTGAATATGAATGTGGATGACTTTAAGAGTAGGAAAAGACCAAAGAATCGATAGATGGGAGTGTGTGAAAGATGATATGGCTAGAATGAGGTGACAATTACGATGACGACAGATATATATATTAAAATGTCGGCAAAATGCTAGCAAACAAAATAGCAACACAAATGTTTTAAAGAAAAAGTATATTTTATTTGTGTTTAACTTGCAAAAAAACAATTCTTTGTATTGTAGTATTGATCTCGGTAATTATTAATAAATGCTATAATAATTTGTAATCATCCAATCTTAGTAACTGTTTATACCCTTATTTTATAATTAACTACATAGATTTGTAATTTTAATATTATTGTTTGTTTTTTTGTAGTTTTTTAAATTTTGTACTCATGCTGTGCCCTTCCAGGGTCCATATTTTTGTACTTAGCTTTAAGACTTATGTAACATTTTTTTACAATATGGAATGCAATAAATTAATATGAAAATGAATAGAGAATTATGAAAGAAGAAGATGAAGACATGGCAAGAGAAAGATGATAAACAATTTTTTTTTCTGATGTTGGCTAATTATATTACCTTGTCGCCAAGTTCCTCCCAGATGGGAGAAAGTTTCTGGCAGTGTCCGCACCATGGAGCATAGAACTCGATGAGGGCATCACGTCCGCTGTCAGTGACCAGCTCCTGGAAGTTCTTGCCCACAGCAACCTTGACTGGGCCGTCGTTGCTCTCAGGAATGGCTTCAGACTTGACGAAGGGTTCTAGTTTGCCGTCAACCATGTCCTTTGTGAACGTTAATAGGTTTTCGATACTGTAAAGAGTGGAAGAAACTGTTAAAGTACGGGTTTTGAAGGGATATGAATAGACAGGTGGTACACCCAAAGGGTATGTTACAGAGATACTTTTTAGGGTTCCGTACCCGAAGGGTGCCAAAAGGAACCCTATGTGGTGTAATTTACACTTTGAATAATTTTGTAAAAAGATCTATCTTAAATACGTAACTTGTTATTCACAAATGTGCGAAAAATTAACAAAGCACTTTTCCAGACAAGTTGAAAAGATAAAAACGTCCATAGTTTATACATTGAAGACAGAATTTATCAAATTTCCTGCCACCATTGTATTTAAATAACATCGAAAGGCAATAATGAGTATAAAAGGAGTTTAGTTTCTTCGCCTGCTTATCATTACAGCGACGTAATGCTTTAAACAAAGTTAACGGGGCGTACAACAATCGCAAGAAACAACGCTACACGATAACATGACCATAAAAATATTCAGTTCCATAAACAATGGAATTACATCTCTGTTTCAAGTATTTATACGGAATGGGTGGGCAGAGGTTGGTACTGTGGTATACACAGACATTCCACCAGCATGCTTAGCATGACCATAATAGAAACAGGTTTTGTCGACGGAAGAATAGACAAAATGACAGATAAACAATCACAATCTGTCATTTTGTCTATTCTTCCGTCGACAAAACCCGTTTCTACGGTTGTCATGCTACCGTGCTGTGTAGTCCCAAGCCACTAACGGGTCACTAATCCAGACATCGGGCTGTTACTATGAAATTCCTAACATAAAATACTTAACCCGACCCTGGAGGTCGAACCTAGGCTGTCACGCTAATAGTCTTGTTTTGGACCACTATATTAACAAGGTAATCAACATTTTACGTACTTTACGGAGAATAAGTTTAATAATAATATGATGACTGTTATTTTGAAGTGTTGGCGAGCGTCCAAGCGTCTGCTAATTAATTAAGGATTCATGTTAGGTGTTTGCAAACAGTTTTTATGCTTTCGGTTGTACTCATTCTTATGTATATAAGCTGTTAGTTAATTTTGAAAGTGTTAAAGCAGAAGAAAAACCGAACCAAACTCAGAGGTCAGATATCTTTTAATATCTTGGTCAGATCATGAGCATGATACTATTTCTTTTAGGAATTTTGATGGAAATCATAGTCTATCAGGGTTTTTCGTCTATTTAAAAAAAAAAAGACAATAAATTTTCCATAGTATCGCGTAAATATACGTTACGTTAGTTGTCTATCGTATTTACCTGAACTCAGTAGTCATGATGAACTTGTTGCCATCTGCGTCACGTCCGGCGACGACGGGCTTGTCACCCTTAGCGTAGTCAATGCCGTACTCATTCAGCTCGTGGGTGAAGTCATCTTTGTCGCTCACTGCGAAGTTAACCTCGGACAGCTCCTTGGCAACCTGGGTAAAGGAATCATAGGGTTTATTTTTGGTTTGTATCCTTAATAATGAAAGGAAAACGAATGATGTTTATTTCTTTACACACAGCTCTACACGAATATTTCGGTTAATATTTTTAAACTAAATGGCGCCGGCATGTCCCAGCTGACTGATCCCTGAGAAGTAATGCTGAAACAAACGCAGCTCATGGTCTCATAATATCCAAACATAATCCTAACTAATATTATAAATGCAAATGTGATTTTGTTTATTACACTTTCACGCTAAAACGGCTGAACAGATTTGGATAAAATTTGGCACATGTGTGGACCATGACCTGGATATACATATTTGTAATGTGAACTAATATTATAAATGCGAATGTGAGTTTGTTTGTTTATTACACTTTCACGCTAAAACGGCTGAACAGATTTATATAAAATTTGGCACATGGGTGAACCATGACCTGGATATACATATTTTTAATGTGCTCGTCAAGTCCTTTCATTTGAAACCCAACATGGCATAATTAAAAACTTTTTTTTAGTTCATAACTTTGTCTTCTAGAGGGCGCCATATTGCATTTAATGTGACATCACATAGCCTATGATACCTCATTTGTCAAATTGTGATCGGGAGTTTAGAAGTTATGAAGTAAAACCTGAACATACATACATACTGGTCGAAATCATAACCCTCCTTTTTGCTTCGCCATACTCAAGTAAAAATTAAGCTCTTGAAAGAGCTTTGCATAGTGGATTATCCCATATTATCCCATATTATGAAGTAGCATTCACAGGTAAAATTAGCTTATGAATCCATCTATATGTACAGTTTGGAAACAAAAAATGCTACAATTTGGTAAGCAAACAGATTCGTTATGTTTTATAATAAGAACCGAGCATTATTACTAGTCCCTTATAAGGCTGCCTGTCCACTGGAGCGAGGCAGAGGAGCGGAGAAATTTGCCAATATTAACCAATAGAATCTAAACTCCGCTCCTATTGGTTAAGGATGCCTGTCCACTGGAGCGGAGCGAGGTAGCGGAGCGGAGAAATGTGCCAATATTAACCAATAGGAGCAGAGTTTCGATTATATTGTCACGTTTCTCCGCTCCGCTGCCGAGCTCCGCTCCAGTGGACAGGACTTAATATAGAAGTATATAGTAAAAGAGCCCGAACTCCAGCACCTTTGCGATTCCTACGATAATGTAATCAACGTGGCCTATTTATAGTCTAAATAACATAACAGAGCGAATTATCAAGAGAAATTTATAGTTTTAATAGCGTGAAAGAAAGGCCTACAGTGGACTGCTATTACCCGGATGGTTTATAGTTTCTATTGGTATTCTGGGTGATAGAATAAATTAATAGTAGATGGTAATAGCATAGCTATCTAATTCAATTCGTAGTAGTCCTGTAGTAGTAGTAGTGTGTAGGTAGGTTTTTGTCGGACTGAAACTTTCACAATTCAATGTACCTACCTACTAAGTGCGATTGGAATCGATTTTTCACGACACAATGTTTTTTCGGTTTTTCCATGGTGTTGAATAAATGGTGTTGTAAAATGTATGTAATTTAGAATTATACATTTTTCTTGGTTTCTTTCAAGAAATGTTCTTGCAATTGTGCAAATGTTCAAGCACAGAAATGTACAGCAGCTGACTTAATGCACATAGCATAGCATGCATTACAGTTTTCATAAACATTGTTTCTAGTTATTTACAGCATATTCTAAGGTATCGTTATGCAAACAACCTTTTTTACTGTACAGAAGTTGACTGGAAAATTGACCGTGAAATTGATAATTATGATATTGTAACAAAGTTCATTTTATTCGTCATTTGCTCTTGGACAGTGTTTAAAAATATGTGAAACATTGATAGTAAAAAGTTCTACCCAAGAGGTACTTAAAAATAATAGTGAGACCATCACATTTATTGTAAAATATACTCGACCGATAAATAATATTTATCGTCGCGACGAAAGATAAAACCGTTTCTTGCATGCCTCCTTTTAATTTGCAAAATAAGAACCGTAGTGACAATGGTGACAAGACAAGACACTCAAGGTTTACGAATATGAGTGTTTAAGATAGAAACAAACGCTATTATACAACCGTTAAATATTTTATAAGGAGGCGGATGGGGTCAAGAAGTCTGGAGGGACGACCGCGTACTAGCAAGCGTAGTAGCCGCTCACAGGATGGACCACCGACCTGGTAATGGTCGCGGGAATCCGCTGAACTCCATTACCGGGGCCGGTTCTTGTTGTTGCTATACTTAGAGAAGTCCAAACAGCACAGGCAGCAGTGGAAGTATTTCGGCTCAATTATGGCATAAAATCTTAACACATATTCAAATTAGGCTGAGAATCAGCACTTTTTAGAACGTCAAAATTACATAAGACAGTTCCCCAAAACGCCCACCTTTCACCACCTTCTAGTGCTTTAGCTGAGAGGCAGAGGCGCAACAAAGAGGCGCTCCCCAGCAGCACACCTGTCTGTAAAAGCTGGAGAGGATTGATAGTTCTATGAAAAAAGACGTACCTTCAGCACACGGTTCCTCCAGTAGTTGGTACCCTTGGGGTTCTTGACGTAGTCCACATCGTAGTAAGCGACGACCAGGGGGTCGACGAAGTCGCGAATGTTGTCCTTCTGGCGGATGCCGACCAAGCCGTGGCTGAGAAATTTTAATTCTGTTAGATTTTTACTTCACTTCTCAAAGAGCTTCTCGGATAGAGCTACAAGGTTCTTTTGGCGTGTGGCTAACTAAAATCGCAACTAACCGCGTTTTTTTTTTAATGCAGTGAACATTTTTGATTTTGAATAAAGTGACATTTCACAAAAGCCATGTTTAGCAACAGCGCCCCCTGTGAGTGTCATTCAAGCATCGAGCGTCAAATGATATTGTAGCAGTCTACGTCATTTTATTCCCGAGAATCTTTAAAGGCAGGTTTATACGAGTCCAGTATTGTGACAGTACAGTAAGTCAGTCCAGCGCTGACTTGCAACTGCGCTCGTGTAGACACTAGTTTCAACCATTATTTCAATCAAATGAAATGCTCTGACCAAGATTATTTCCGGGTTTTTATATACACAGTGACATTAATGAATTTTATGTATACAATGACATGAATATTTACTTTGAAAGTATTATATTATTTTAATTATTGTGAATGTGAAGACTATGTGGGTCATTCATTTTTTGTTTTGTTTTTTTTTCTCATTTAGTTCTATTAATTATGGTCTGACAGTTTGAGTAATTTATGTGGTCTACCCTCATGTCTTTTTTTTGGTATTGTTCGTCGAATCGTTGAGCTCCTTAAATTCTGAGTTGAGCTGCACGATAACTGACAAATGCGTGCACTGACTGGACAGGCCCCCTCTCAATCTGTGTGATGCTTTCCTCATAAGACCACTTCAGACACCAGTCTACATGGTCTTCACATGATCTGACCAAGATTATGTCTAGACTTTAAAAGAGACTGTGACCTCTGAGTTTGTTTTGGCTTTTCTTCTCAGAGTAGTCAGATAGGAAACGCCGACCTCATCTAGTTTTTAAAATATGATTGACGTGTAAGTGTTTGTACAAACCGACTTACAGAAATAAAATCATTTATCATTTCACCCAGTCCAGTGCTGACTTCGCGCCCTCAAGTCTGTCCAGTGAACTACCCTACCCGTCTATTTTCTGGCCCAGTAACTTCCCTCGCCTGACTTACTGCCGATCTCGTCTACATGAACCCACTGATTGGGTCCGAAATTCCGAGTCACGGGATCCATTCACTGTCATCGTATTAAACAGGCTTAAGGCCCAAAGCGATCAATTATTTTTTTGGTTAAAAATTATACTCATTGCTATATTCAAGACAGATTTTTTCCCTAAAACATTGATTGAAATATGAGATATTATTAAACACTTAACGTGGGAGACAATATTACGCTATAAGCTACCTATCATACTTCTATTATACTACGCAATCCTGGTTTCCTGTTTACGGTAGTTGTTCCGCTAAAAAAACATATTATAGAGTCTTGTCACGCTAAGTCTGCATAAGTAAAAAAACGATGGAATTTGAAAATCTATAGACGGCAACACTATCTGTCCTACGAAAAAAGAATTTGATACTTTGTTTGTCTTTTTCATAGGTTATTTTGTTTATATTCTGATTTATTCCTGGTAAAGAATAGTCACTTTAGCACGATGCCGTGTGGATTTAGTAGTTTTGTCATCGTATGGAGGTAGAGCATAAGTACGACATAGTCTATTACACATAATCTATTATGCAAAAATCAAAAGACAAAATATCAAAATCATTCAATCGACTTACAACCCCAAAACTGACAGAAAATTACTGACTGATTTAAAAGTATAACATACATATATAAAACTTTTTGGGATTGCCCATTTATTCCATTGGAGACTTAGCGTGGCCACACTCCACCTATTTTTTTCAAGAAATATAGATATTTAAAACTATTTTTATAATAATTAATACTAAGCAGGTGTAAAAGTTTAGCCTGCAGGCGATCACAAGGTGCGTTCGGAAGTACTTCGGTACTCATCGGTAATGTTACGAGAACTTAATAATGTCTACTGTAATTAGGTTGTTCTATGAACACCTGGAAATTGTTCTTTTATTAGAAAAACGTTCAGTTTTAATGAATAAAATTAAGAATTAAAAATTATGTACTTCGGTTTCATGTGCTTGTAACTTCACCAGAAACTATTCCATTCTAACCAGAATTCAGCAATGGCTTTACATCAGAAATTATAAATCCATAAATGTTTTGTACTAAGTTTCTATTTATCTTACACACTCCACAATGTGTAAAGGTCGATTACGACGAAGTATAAACAGGGTCAGAACATTCTTTTGTTGATTTCTCCCTACTCAAATATTAAGAATATCAACTAAAGGAAGCTTTTGTTCTGGTTCTATGTTCGTTTAGTCTAAACATACCTTAAGATAATTATAAACTTTTAACAAAAAAAATACCGAAGAAAAAAGGAACTGAAAAGCTAAAATAAAAATTCGTTTTTAATCTAACTAAGCTCCTAAATTAATATAAGTCACTAATTCGGAGGCGGCGCCAAACAAACAATCAACGAAGATCCATCAAGTTGCAATCACTTAACGCTTTACGTAAATGTGCTTGTTTGTTTGTTTGTCACCGCCTCAAAAAAGTGAAACCATAACAAAACATTGTCTTGCTCGAGCAAAATATTGCTCCAAAGTCCTTTAAAACCTTACAAAGTAGTACATAAGATGAACTTACAAGTTCTCCTTGATGAAAGCCTTGAGCGAGTACGTCTCGGGTTCTCCCTTGTACACGACCGACGAGTCTTCGAACTTGTTCTGCAGGCGTTTCGGACGGAACAGTACCACGTCATTCCTGTTGACAATACGTTACTTTAGTTTAATGTATATCGTACATGGACTGGTCTTGTTTCAAGTAAGACTGAGGTGTAGTTACTTGAAAGTTGGGTTAGTAGTTTCGGAAAGGATTAGGAGTTTCTAGGTGTACCGAGGCATGGATTTTTTAAAAAGAATATTCTGCAAATAGGGTAGGTAAGTATAGAGAGAGTATTTTGGGAAAACCAACATTTTTAGTAGGTACTTATACGGTGTTAAAAAGTTTAGTGTTAAAAGTGTGAATTGATAGTGTCCAATGACTTATAACGCATTTTTTTCCACTGCCCACTATCAAGAACTTATTTTGTCTACTAGAGAATCTTCTATTTTTTTTTTTTAAACTTTAACATATTATATACGTCTTTACTAATATGTTTATTACAATCATAATGTATTTTCGACGTAATTATTACCGAATAATTACGTAGAATGTACCGACTTAATACCCACTTCGACATTAATAAAACCTTATAGCCTATTACGTAACCCTTTAGGCTA
Source organism: Omphaloscelis lunosa (assembly GCA_916610215.1). Classification (NCBI taxonomy): domain Eukaryota; kingdom Metazoa; phylum Arthropoda; class Insecta; order Lepidoptera; family Noctuidae; genus Omphaloscelis; species Omphaloscelis lunosa. The sequence goes on along the minus strand of OU744244.1, from coordinate 19,909,231 downwards.
ATAGGCTGATGATTAACACTGTTATTAACAGCTGGCTTCGAGCTAATATCATTATGACATTGTACGAATTGTATAATTTGACACCTGTGCAAGCAGTCGCTGCATAACCAAGTGCAATAAGGTCATAAAGCTAGCTCTTATTAACGTTTCCAAATTAACGTGAAACGTAGAAAATCGATTAGATCGCGTCACAGTTATTGAGTTTTCAGAGAAACTGTTTACTAAACAGAAGTAGATCGGTAACTTACTTCTGTATACTTATCTACTAACTGGGCAAATAACATAATTATCTCGCCTGTTCGCGGACGGGTAGGCAAGGCAGTGGTGGGTAATACATCCTCATAACGCCAGTTATGTTAGGGGACGAGCCTTAGTGCCAATATCTCGAACGAAAATTATCGCAAAATTACTATGACCAAATTGTTAAGCGCCGGCAAACTGTTACGATTGGCTGTTGCGCGGGCTTGAAATTCACATCAAAGCTTTCACATACGGAACGGCTCTAGTAGAACAATTTCTACGAAAACTTCATGGAAATTGTTCTACCAGAATCGCGTCGCACCGTCTCATCGCGCCTGTCTGCGAGGAGCCTTTAATTTTGCGATAATTTTCGTTCGAGAAACTGACCCATAGGCTAGTAACCTGCGACATAAATCCGGGTCTACTGCGAAATTGCAGATCAAAGAACCCAATATCACTTTGCACTTGACCGAAGAGGCAGACAAAATCTTGGGCGTATAAAAATCGAATTTTAAATTCGACGAATAAAGGAAAGATTATTCGTGTAATAACATTTTGAACTAGTGTTCATTAATTATTCAATACAAACTACATTTTAAAGAGAGATATTGACTACGACATAAAATTTATGTAAATTATGTCGTGCGTGTAAACCTGTCTGTTGAAGCCAGTCAGTATAGTATACGTGGTTTTAAATAGTGACCGATAAAAGTATGAAAGATAATAATATCTTTATAGCATCGGACATAAAGTTTCATTTGGTAGCTTCCTTTTAATACATTCTACATCGTTACCTCATTGCTGAGGATCGCGACAAGGGTTGCCAATTTTTTTTATACCAAATATAGTATTTTAGAAGAATTGCCTGTAAAAATATAGTAGAAAGCTAAAAATTGTAGGTATGTTTCAAAAACATTGTATTGTTTAAAATACATATTTTTTGCTTCTACAAACCTTTATTATCGGGTTTAAAAAAAAAATGTTATAACTATTTTTACACTCCAAACTAAGGTAAGTAACAAAATACCATTAATTCAGCTTTTATGAGTCTAATACTGGGGCTGTTGCGATCATCTCGTCATTTTGTATTGAAATAAAATATAGTAGTTTCACCTATTATATGTTTTCTTTAGAAATATAGTACTTAGGCCTCTAATATAACAGGATACTATATTATATAGTAGGGTTGGCAACACTAATTCGCGACGAATCTCCAAGCAAGGCTGTATTCGCTCGGATTCTAATTGTACCTAATGTTTTGTAAAAGTATTCTATTATCTCTTTCTCTCTCTATTATTCTAGTATTCTATTTCTTTCTATACTCCGTGGTGTCGGAACGCTCGGTACGTATTATTTGCCTTCTAAGAACTCCATTATTATGACTGGAGAGTACCATGACCTCGCGACGATCGTATCAAGTCACGGATGAGGATCATTTACTACCGTTTCACCGTTGATGCAATTTTCCGCAGTTTCACACTTATTAATATAATTACTATTAAAAGGATGTGGAAAGGTACATATTGTGTTCGATTTGGCAACTTCTCGTGTTTTTTAATTGATCATGTTTATTTACCGGTTAATAATTAGCAACGGAAGTAAATAGGTAAGCCTTCTAATAATTATAAGATGTGGTCATATGGATAGGAATCATATCAACACCCATAAGCATAGTATCTCGTTATCCTGTTTGTTGAAATTATCTTGATGCAATAATGCTATTTAATCTATGTAATGGTGCATAGGGGAAGCCAAGCCATACCAATAAAAATTGGGCTGCAACTAATAAATAGACTTCAATTTATATTTCCTGTAGTAAACTAGTGCTCTATTCGTCCCTAAACGACATTAAAATTCACACAATGCAGTAAAAGTATTCCTAAAGTATTTAAATGATACCTTCGTTCATGTCACTGTTGATAACAAATAACATCTATGTTCTTTTTATCTATGAAGAATGTCATATGAATTCCATAAAAGACTTCAAAGGTTAAAAAAATAAGTTTGATGTGTAACATTTGTGTACACATAGGTACAATGTGTCTTTGTTTAATTATTATAAGTGACATTCATTTGTGACCAGCTGTTCAAATAGTGTTACCTAGTAATAATGGAATGTTAATTTCTTTTGAATATTAATTTGAATTCAAGACAATTGAGTGGCAATTAATTTATTTACACTTTTAGTACGGAGATCGCTTTTTCTAACGATTTAATAATTCGCTTCAAAATTATTATGAGAATGATGATGTGTGCAATTGTGTATTTTAAATTTACAGTTTTTTTAAGTAATAACAACATTAAATAGTACACATATTTAAAGTATTCTGTCACGAAAACGTAGTATAATGACTAGTTATAACATCATTCCATGCTAGATATCAGTAGATAACACAAATAACGGGGTAGACCATAGAGAATGCTAATTACCATAGATAAAAGTGCACTTAGAGTAAGGACACGGTAAAAAACGAAATACGGTGTTGCTATCATTGATGAATTAGATGATAATTATTTGGCGTACTTTTATCCTTTTTGAGAATAAGTTTTCAATTGATAATTTTGCGGTTTGCCAGCTCCAAGGCGCCAATAGTTTAGGTAATTTCTTTTTACGGTGAAAATAATGGTAAATTTAAAAAGCAGCATCGGCTTAATAGTTAGTTCAGTTATTATGCAAAGTTTCATGATCTAATTTGAAACTTAACTATTAATTTTTTTTTCTATTGAGATTTTTTTATGGAATCGTGTTTTCGTCAAACATTGTACTTAAGATTAATTCCCAACTTTACGTATATTTATTTCAAAATTAATGCTGCAGTATTTTTGATATAACAGAGGATTATGCTAAACAATTTGAGCTATTATAGACTCTTAAGATAAAAGTTATCTGACGGTTGAAAATTGGCCCTTAATCATTTTCATTTTCGCCTTCCTAAGTGCGCTGGTGATAATTCAGCGATTTATCTGAAGTAGGGTAGGATCATGCATAGCAACACCAGAAAAAAACACGACAAACAGTTTACTTACTTGTATCCAGCCTTTTCAAGGACCTCCTTAGCCGAAGTATGTCCAAAGGTGACCTCTTCACGCATCTTGTCAGCAGACTTGACAAAGTCACCCTTGAGGTCAGTCTCCTTCTCGAAGAAGCCGATGACAACCACCTCATCCTTGGAAATGAACGCTTCGTAGTCGGCAACAGTCTTGAGTTCCTTGGAGCTGGGGCCCACTTGGGCGCGCATGTACTTGACGATGCCGTCTGTGGGGGAGAAAGTTTGGTCAGTCAATAAGGAAAGAGGTTTTCGTTGGTAGAATTAGGAATTAGTGCTCCTTCTACTGGTGATAAGGGACTTGTTGTTTTGTTTTGTGAAAAATAAAAGCTTAATGCTGAAGAGTATTGTTTTCTTCTATACAAATAAATAAAATTGAAGTTTCTGTTTGTAATGTCAAAATAACAGCTTTTTACTAAATGCATATGAAAGTATATACGGTACTTATAACAAAAAAAAAAAAATAAACATATTGGTCTGTCAGTTTGTCCTGGCTATCTCCGAAATGGCTGGACCGGTTTTTATGGGACTTTCACTAGCACATAGCTGATGTTGTAAGGAGTAACTTAAGCTACTTTTATTTTAGAAAAATAACTTGAAAAATATATTATGTATGTTAGTGTTCATTAATTATTAATAAATATAAATGTAGGTACTCTGCTTACTTTACCTTACTAACAATTTATTATCAGCTCAGGTTTTTTTTTAATTAACTATAAATGAGTATAATGAATTAATGAGTGCGAAGTAGCTCACTTAATTAAGGCTTGAAAATCTCCCAGCACGGAAAAATAAATACACTGGTAACACCAATTATTGATAGACAGTTTTGAAAGTTCTTTTAATTACTTGAAAGTTTGGTTATAAGCTTAAAAAGAAACTTTAGAGCCAAATCATGATCTGACGTAATATGGACACAATATTTTACTTATTTATATTAAAACTATCCCTAATCAGTGGGAGTTATCAATATGGCAGGAAATTAAAACAACATATTGTCTTTATCAGTGCTGACAACATTAAATATTTTTTTTTTAGTTTGTCATTTTCCTGCTCTGTATGCAGGGTTGAAAAAAAAACTGTTGTTTTTTTAATTTTATAAAACAAATAGTTTTAAAAAAAAAGTTTTAAACAAGAGTTTTTTTTTTTTTCAGTTCTATGATGTACTTTACCTAAAACAATATTCAAATATGGGGATTCTCCAAAATTAATGTGTGGATTTGCCTCTTTTCGAAAAGTAACAAGTACCGAGGTAGGATGGACTATATTAAATTAAGGGGAATCCCCAAAATAGTTGCGGAGAATTACTTCATTTCTACTGGTGACAAAGTATATAAAAATATCTGATCTTTTTAATTTCTATTCAAGCAATTTTAAGTCCTAAAAATGTATAACTTTTCATTTATTTCCATTTATTTGCAATTTAAAACCAGGTTTTTTTTCCTATTGTTTAAAACATTATTTTAAACTGGTTTTATACTGTGATTGTGAACACATAATAAAACAACAATGTTTTATTTGAAACTGTTTAAAATACGTGTTTTAAAACAACTTGTTTGTTTTATGCCAACCCTGTCTGTATGATTTGAGTAAAAACATATAGAATTAGCATTAGCAAGCATAATAAAATTTACAGTTTTTGACTGCTACAGATTATTTACTGTATATTTTGTCATCAACTGATATTTGTGTGGCAATTTTTTTTGTGTTATGGATGAAGTGTGTATTAAATGATATGGCTAAAAATTGGCTGGTGCAAGTCTTTCAGAATTCACAAAAGGAATTGTTTCAGGATCCCCACATAAATAACTATGACTTGTTCACCATATAATAATTTATCTTTTTTTCTGACCCCACACAAAGATCATGAATGAGGGTCAAGTTTAAAGTTATTATTATTAACCTGGATTTTCCCACTGCAGGGCAAAGGCCCATACTCTATTTTTGCTTCTCTCTATTTAGGGCTCTAAGACTGGTCCCAAGTTTAAAGTTGGTTCACTATGAAACTTTTGATCCAATAAGATTTCAAGTAAATGTAATTGCAAGTGAAAATTGTACCTAATGATGTGTCTGTTACAAATTATATTATTAGCAGTTTAGTTGTAATACTTTTAATATACTTAAATAAGTTTTGTTTCTATTAAAAAATACCTGTTTTGATTTTGGAAACTGTGCAGTTTTGAGTAGGTACTTATTTATAATTGGTGAATCTACCTTCAGAAACAAAGTTAATACATAAAAAGTAGTTTTCCATATCGAAAAATCGAATAGATGTTCTAGAACTTACTTGCTTCCCTGGGACCATTGTAGTCCTGAGAGACCTCTCCCTTTCTGAAGATCTTCAGTGTGGGGTAACCTGACACCGAGAACTGCTCGCAAGTGCTCTTGCCGCCTTCGGTACAGTCCACCTTCACCATCGCGACAGGAGGGTCATCGGTCTTTAGCACGCCGGCCGCAACCGCGTACTCAGGCTTCAATCTCTTACAATGACCGCACCTAACAAACAATTATACACGCAAATCAAACAACCAGCTCATTTAACGCCATTCATAAGTTTATAGTTACGACAAATCATTAATTACTCACCATGGTGCGTAAAACATGACCAGGGCAGTATCATGTTGGCCTAAAACCGACGAAAAGTCAGAATCTGTAAGGTCCAACACATCTTCTTCGGCAGCTCTACATAAATAAATTACACCTAACAATAATACAATTTTCAGTGATCCCAACATCTTTAAATTTTTGACGCCACTTTTGTAAAACCGTGCGCGATTCTTCGCCGTTCAAGTCGAGCTGAGGAAAGTATGCAGAGCCAAGAGAGGACAAGGACCGGAAAAATACACGTATGATGCCGATGATGACACTTGCCGGCACAGCGTTGGCTGATTCTGATTGGTCTATTTTCGATGCGTTCTGAAATGAACATCTGTTTGAATTCAAAAATATTTTACAATAGAAATTACAACAATAAATTACAAATAAAATATAATAAGAATACGAGTATGAATAATTATTTTTCTTCAAAAATAAGTAAGTTTCCTCCTTTCTGGAAAACCATTAGGCATCAGTGTTGCCAACTCCCAAAGTTCAAATTATCAAGATCCCATATCGAAATGATCGTATTTTGGAAAAAAATATCGTACAAAAATTTAAAAAAAAACCTAAAATGTTAATTCTAATTGCTATCAAAAGACAATTATTAATCATATACTAGAGTTAAAGAGGAAGTATGTGCCAAGTTTTACCACTAAAGGCGCTAGCAACACAAACCGCTAACATGTTTTGTCATAGTTTTAGTTGATATTTTTGTGTTTTCACTCTAAAATTAAATAAAAAACTAGGGAGGGAAAGAGAGAGACATACTTACTTGTTGATGTTGATATATTTGACAATTGAAATTGACATATATTTGTTTCTTTTTCTGAGTTTAATTTTGTCTGACAAATATTTTTGTTATTGAAATTTGTTTTTTCAACAAATTGCAGTTTTATCGTACATTGGATATTCATTATCGTACATCGTACTCTTGGCCAAATTATCGTACACCCCCATAATTATCGTACGGGTTGGCAACACTGTTAGGCACCTAAATTCTACCAAATGGAGATGCCAGCGTTTGGCTTTGTTTTGACTATCACCATGCCGCAATAAATAAATTTGAGAGTGGGGTTTTAACCCCTAAAGCCCCGAAAACTGAAAGCTCATCTTAGGTGGCAGCACAGTCGTCGTTGTTGTGTTTATGTTTACTTTTGTGTGGATCACAAATTTTATGAAAACTAGATAAATATCTATGTGAGTTGGAGTGTAGCACTATTAAACATTGGTAAAAAAGCAGCTTTAGTGGAAAAGTCAATAAATTATTAACGTTTTATAATTTATAGGTTATTATGTATTTGTTGACTTTAAGTTCTATTTTTGTTAAAAGTGCCTGCTACACGGCTGCCAACCGTGTCCTCGACAGAGGTGACCTTGGTTGGCAACTGACAGAGCTGTTTGAAATTTAGTCGTAAACCACCATCTACACGGTTGTAAACCACCAAGGTCACCTCTCTCAGGACGCGGTTGGTGACCGTTTAGCAGGCACTAAAGACTGGAGGAGTACGACAGAAATAACCTGATCAGAGTTGAAAACCAACTCGAGGATGATCTTCCTGACTGAAAAACTTCAGAGACGTTAATTCTAGCATTGTTCTAATATGATAATACAAAACACCTATACCTTTACTATAATTTACATAATATCACATCACAAGTTCCTGTAGGAGGAGCATCGCCTGTGTACGAATTTCTTCCTTATAAGTCTTCAGGTTTCAAAAGAATAGCATGTAGTCTCGCTAAAATATCGGGTTACCAATTTTCTTTTTGGATTGTGTAACTTCTAAGTGCATTTCACGAAAATGCACTAGAACAATCATTTTTAATTTATTGTGGAGAAAATTTCTTGGTTGGGAGTTTTTATTCATCAGTAGTACTTTATTTCTGCCTGTGGTAACACAGATAACTTGGCTTTTTGTCAGTTGGCTTCGCTGTCAAACGGAAAATGGCAGCGACGAGTGTTGTCGTTCTCGACAGAGGCAACAATACAACTTGTACCGTAAATCTTTTCGGTAAGTAATGTTTTTAATTATTTTCTAAGTTAACTACGATGTGTTATCATCAAATTTCTATGAATTCGCAAATTATGAGACCATTACAAGTAGCGGCCGCATAACCCTAACTTCTTTATTTATTTTTGAAATTGGACGCGCGCAACTTGAAAAAATTATGTATTTATCATAATATTTTATTCATAAATTAAATATCATTGCATCAATATGAGTTTAAAGTACACGGAAAGTGTTTGTGTAAGGAGTACGTAGCGTAGTTAGTGGTGTTTAGTTGATAGGTAACTAGTTTTTTCACATTGAATAGAATAAGTTGTCTGCGGCGGCTCTGACCTTGGTTATTGGATTGTAGGAAGTAAACTGTAGATACTTGCTTTTAAATTGTAGGTTGGTATTTGATGTACTCACAAAAAATAATCTTTAAGTCATACTCTAGCAATAATTTGGTTAATACATTAGGAATTGAGGAAGATCATCAATGTGAGATTAGCTTTCAAATTAGATTTGATGTTTATTTAATTGTTGATCTATAATTGTTTTTTTAAAGTAACTTAAGAAATATAATTTTACATTTTTTTTTTTGTTGTTATTCGACATTAGATATTATTTGCTAATTAATGCAGAAACAGTACAAATTACTTTAATGCAGTTAAAAAAACAATAATACTTATATCTTGTTTTAGGTGCAACAGTAGTATCATGGAGAGTGAACAATCAAGAACAGTTATTTGTAAGGTAAGTTGCAACAGAATTACCTTTATAATTACTTACAAAAATACCCACTTTGTCATTATTTTACTATTAGCATATTATCTGTGCTATTAGCGAATATTATGGACAAAAAAAAGTTCAACTTCAACCAAACTTCAGTTACAAAAGTTTTTGTGTTATCTTCAAATTATTTACAAATAATTGCTTGATGATTTTTTGAAAAATAACACTTGACTTATTTGTAAAATAAAATTAAAATGATTGCCCTGAACAGTATAAAATTCTATTCTAGTAAATATTACTAAGTATCTAAAATATCTAACGGTCAAAAGAAATAAGTAACATATTAAATATCAATCATTAAATGCATATATACACATTTAACATTTCAAGCAATGTATCTAACTTATAATAACCATAGACTGATTAATTTATCTTTGACACCACGTAATTAGTCTTTGTACTAGTAATTTAATTTGCATTAATATCATATAATGCCATTTGTATTTGCATTTATTAAAATGCTTTGGGATACTGACAAAGTAATCATAATTCACAACTTAAATGCTTCCTGATTAGTTTCTGATAATTAATATTATTTCATTAAGGATATTGTGAAATATAAAATATTTTTTCTAATTCTATGTCCCACAACTGAACTTTTAGGGAAGCTTATAATGTCTTATTTTTAGGTGTTGCACACATAATAAATTATAATATGTATTTAAAATGTCAATTGAATGGACAGGGCAATTTGATTGATGTTGGCCTGTTTAATTTAATTAATTAAATTTCGTAAAATGCCATTTTATTATTGGATGGTGTTATTCACTCCTTATTTTGTTAATTATGCGGTTTGACAGTTAGCTGTGCGCGCGTTGCCACGAAAATTTTAGTGTTTTTGTCTTGGTTGGTCTTTTCGCCCAAAATGATGTTAGATATTTTTCTAACACTACTTCTAACAAACGCGCCGGGTGCACGGCGCATTTCACGGTAGCCTAGCCGCTAAAGAACAATCACATGATCTGTCATGTTTGACGACATTTAATAGTTAGTAAATAAGTAACAAGAATGCCCAACTGTCAACATATCAATCTATCAGAGACAGTCTCGGAACAGCGTCTGTCGTCACCCTGCACAACAGCTACAGATTTTGATTATCCAATTCAATTCTGAGATCTATAATTGATTGCAGGACTTAGACCAAACCCTTTAGGAACCCCTCTCCTTTAGTGAACAGTAACGCTATTACATTTTCAATCCTCGGTGAACTTATAATCGTGCAAGTCGAGAATCATGACTACAATTTATTTATCGACCATTTACACATTATCTTGTATCCCAACAATAAGGCGTTATCATTCGTCACCAATCGAAAGCATATTGAGGTTCGAAAAATCAGATATCACGATCCCTGTGCATATTCTTAGACAATCGATTTCGATTTCACACTTTCTGAACATTATCTTAATTTTGATCGAAGGACTTATGAAGCGTGACGATCCGTTCAAAACGTTTTGCTAGATCTAACTAAATTCAAAGGAACGAAAAACCCAAAACAATATATATAATATATCTGACTCTATTTTTTAAATCCACTCTAAAGGAGTTACGTCTAGTATTACTGGGTAAGCTCTTAACCTAGCGAACATGTCTATGAATCTGGTTTGGATCTCTAGACAGGTATTTAAATCCTGGGTACTCATGAACAAAGAGCGACTTTCGGAATAAGTAAGGTTAGATCGTAGACAATAGTTCGCCCATGAAGATGTCTGTTCAATGACGACTAGAGAATGGACGGAATGAGGTCCGAATTTGTATGTATAAATCTGAGGTACGTCTATGCGGAATTAGCTAAGCTCTAGGTGTTATAAAAATAAGTAGGCATATAAACAATTATCTCACAATTCAGTCGTACGATAATTAAAAACTTAGAAAAGGGAAAGTTATGCAGGAAATAAACATAGATACCATAATAACCGATCACTAAGAACCGAGTGGCGATACCTATGCCAAAAATGACCCTATAGTTTCAGGCGTAAAGTAGCTATAAAACAACTACAATAAACTGCAGCTGCTTATGGATAATTTTTCGTTAGAAACAAATAGGTATACGAGGCTCCCAAAACAGGAAATCATATATGGATTTATATTTATTTTTTATTAATTCTTAGCAGAAAACCGAGAGATTAATTTAAATATGCAGCTTACATTTATAGAAAAATTAAAAAAAGAAAGTTCGAAAACAGAATACTACCTAATCGAGATTTCAGCTGTATCAATGTATTATAATGACAAGTATTAATTTGTATTACAAGTACCTACTTATTCATGGAAACCTTGATTAAGCATCAATACACACTTTATCTCTTCTAAATTTATTAAGAGCTGCAAACGACTGAAAATCTAACAGCCTAACAATTAAACGCTTCCCAAGTTAGGGAGAACATTAAAAACACACTCCATAAGTGTATCCGCGTTGAACAAGCGTCTTCCGCTAATGACCCTTGCTCGATTAGTGGGGATTTGGGGCCGGCAGTCCCCGTCTAGTTTACTGCAGGAAAATGGAACTTGAATTTCGGATAATACCGTCTGACCTATTCTTTGAAATTTTCTGCTGCATTATATAAATTTTCTCACGAAATATTGGAAAAAAGCTTTTCTTTCTAATATCACGTGGTGATAGAATTTATGACAGTCAGAATGGAAAACAGATTTGAAACGGAAATTCTCTTACAAACCCCGTCATTTATCGGACTATCAAAATCGTAAGATCCGGTGTGGATACTTCTTGCTTAATAGTAAGCAATTTATAATTACTCATTCGGAGCACAACAAAACAACCCCCCAGTTAATTATATTATTGCCATCTTTTTGGGGCCTTCCACTGTTACAATCCATCCGCTGACAAAAATCTTGATTTGAAGCCCTTGAATCTGTGAACGAACCATCGCAACGGCTTGAAGAGTAACACGATAAAGAATACAGTTTCAAACCAAGGTTTCTTTTATTCAACGTAATGACTATGAAATGGCTCATTGAAGTCAAAAAGTTCTGAGAACCGCGATGATTACAGCAATCAGAAATTAATTAAATCAGTATTAATATCGATGTATCGATGAAGACAATGCAATTCAGTGTTCTTCCATATCCGTTAGTTAATTGAATACAATGGAAGTGCTTGGTTATCTCTTCGTATTACGAATGTACATACATACATTGATTATGGATATTGTTAGTTGGCATCTGCAGCTTCACTCAACTAGTTAACGCTGCTTATTATCATGGTACTTAGCTGCTTCTGCTATAATGTTTTCTTGTGCTTCCACATTATTAAGACCCGTTTCATCTCGAAAAAGAAATTGTTCTCTATATCTAGATGCATTTATTGTGCTTCCTGTAATACCATTTGAGGCAGTGGTTGCATCAGTAACAGAGCTTCCTAATAATATGATTTAATGGGAAATTTTAATGTAGCAGACGGTTGAAAGTACTTCAAATCATTAGCGGATATTTAATGTACTTGTCTAGACATTTGAAAGAGCTTAGACATCTTCTTGAATTGCAGAACCTTTTGTTAAGCGTTGCAGAAGATTTCGAAAATAATTCTGACTTCGGGTTTTTGAATTTAAAATGATTACATTTAAAAATCTAAATTGGCTTTTCATAGCTTCATCTGCGCAATATTTGTCTAAACCTACATTTTTGTCTTATTATATACTTATAATTTTACAGAAGCATAAAACATGAATAAAATCCAAATTCATGACTGTTGTACAAGTCACACCATCTTTTATGTTACCGCAATTAATTCCAAATCAATTTTCTGACAACGTATTGTGCGGATGCAATTTGGCGTTGAGACAAAAACCCGTCTCCGGGCCGCGAATGGCTCTAACAAACGACCGCCTGCCACTAATGATTCTATGTACAATATAAATATACTACATATACATTTAGCTAGCCAGTAGCCAGTGTAGCCACACATTTGATGCCAGTATCATTACCTACTACAAATTGATTCGTTGTATTCAATTTCACTAGTTCAGAGCTAATATGATCATTAACATTAAATATAATTTAGTTAAGTTACAACTAGAGTATGAATTTCAACGATGATAGTTAAGGTTGTTTAATGACAACCGGTGGTCCTTGGATGTTAATTACTTTTTGATTAGGTATGGAGTGATAGATATAATATTATTATGAGTAGATCTACAGTTTGTGTTTGTATAGCTTTGGGTTTTCCGCCAAATCTCCACCATTTTCAACGCATAAAATGTCTGCAGTTCGTTTAATCAATCATTAATCAATACATGTAAAAAGGTTTTAGCAGCTGATGTCGGATTTCTATTTAGATTTAGTTTCTTTTGGGCTTCATTATGATTTCTTCATCACAGTCATAAGGGTCCTCGCATGTCGTCTGTTTTAATGGCCAGTTTTAATATTTATGCGTTGGATTAAAAACCATTTTAATCTGTCTTTCGCTCGGAATTTAGTAAATTAAATAGCCGATGTCCAAGGGATCCCTGGTCGCCAACAAAAACTTGTCGGCACGCGCCTTCTGTTCTAATATCCAATATAGTTTGTACTCTTGGTGTTTTTGCGCCTCCGCCGAGCCGACGTGACGCAACCGCTTGACCCTTTTATGACTGCGGGATTTTTCGAGGGCTCGAAGTTTTGGAACTGACGACTATACCGTATGGATGGAAGCGACAGCTTTGGCTAAGGAATTTTCGCCAGTTTAAAGGACCATCCGCTTTTTGTATCGGGAGTGGTACACGTAAAGAAGCTGATGTAGTTATAAAACTAAAAATAATTAAAAAATAACATGTTTGATGAGGATTCATAAAAAAATTACGGTGCCGAAGTTTTAATTGACCTTACAATTAAACTGAATCATTTGAAGCCTTCGTGATGCTCGTTACCAACACGTTAGCTTTACTTTTTCTACAATTATGCAATTTTATGTCTCTTGTCTCTCTTATCTTTCTCTCTCTTTATAATTAGTGTTGCTGGTGCTGTGGTAATATAGTATTAGTGTTTTTAGCGAAACCTAAGTTGATTATCATAACCACTACGCGAAATTTTTTAGATTAGTTAACAAGTTATTTCTTACTACCGAGTAAATACTAAATGTAGTGTAGAGTAGACTTCAAAGTTGTAGTTGGGCCATAATTCAAAGTTAGCAGTGTCCAAACAGCATGTTGTACATAAGAGAATCGTGACACGGCACGGCACATCCCTGCGGGTGGCAGTGGCAGCGCGGTGGCTGCGAGTCCCGCCCCTGCTCTCCGCGTCTTGTTTTTGTGGTCGCGTCTGCAGCCGCCCCGAGTCGCCGCCACTTTCTTCCCGCCCCCTCCCGCGCCCCCACTCCCCTGCACACCGCCGATGACAAATGGTCCCCGGACACCCCGCTCGCTCCCCGGCCCGCTAATGCCCAGATAATTTTATGCCGCTCCCGATGCACAGACAAAGCTGGGATGGGATGACCGCGAGATTACCCCATCGATCGTCGGCGACGCGCGTCAATGAGTGCAAGCTTTATTTTATGCTCAGCTTCACGGATCAACGATGGCTGAGACGGGTTTATCGCTCCATTAGGTGGAAATTGATGATGCTCGCAATTATTTTCTCCGGTTGCACGTTTCCTACGCAAAATACAATGGCGTCGTTAAGTTTTAATACAGTGAGATCGACTTGGATATCTGAAAACATTTTCTAATCGGTAGCACCGGTAGCGACTGGCAACGCTACGTGCTTAACAACTGAATGGTCTAATATTTCAAAAAAACAAAATGAAATAAGACGTGGGTAAAGAATGTCAGCGTCACCCAACGGCCAGCGCCCGGCAACCTCTCTACCGCCGTCGTCGGTCACACGCCATTGACTCCGCTGAATAGTCAGGCCCGCTCCGCTACCGTCACATTATCTCCTGCCTTCGGCTCACTTGATAAATCTTGATTTGAACGCTCGGGGTGTCGACTAACGCTAATTATACCTAACCCCAACGAGATAGAGTCCACCAGAAGCTGGAACTTTTCGGAATCAACTTTTTTCTTATTTGGATCCACCGAAATAATGTTCTAGTCGTTTCGCCATGTTGTCATTAATGAAGTAGAAGCGTCACGAAGTCTGTCCACTGCACGTGCTTGCTCCATTACCGTCGACAGTGTACACATGTTGCGCTTTTTTTTTGCGTCTCCAATGTCACCCAAGACAAAGATTGTTCCACTCGTTACACAGCTGCGGTGAAATATTAGAGGATCGAACCGCTCTAGTCATTTCCACCGCGGCAGATTTAGCCGACCGATATGTAATTTAGTAATCCAAGCAACACCCACCTACAATATTCATTGTCTGATTGCTTAGTCGGTGATTTAGTACAATTATCCTGCAGGTTTGCTAACTCGGACATGATTTATCTCCCACTGTGACTGTACCTCGCCGGAGTTGTAATTAACGGTTACGAAGATGATTTATCACAATTAAGACATCTTTACATTTTGACGTGAATTCTTAAAGTAATAAACTTGACCTTTGAATTGTTCAAAGCCACATATGAGTTGGAATTTCCAAAGATTTATTATTATAATGGAATATCAACGTCAAGAGAGTTAAAACGACTGGCTAGAACGGTAAATCAAAATCGCTTTAAAATCATGATATTAAAGAAATTACTTTGTATGGTTGGCTGTGTGTATTATCATTAGTTATCTTATTATCTTCCTACGCTTACATTGCGTGGTGATCATAATTTTCGTCTGCTCATGATGGCTCTGCCTGATTTTGTTTATGCGTATAATTATGTAAGTTGGGTAAGAGTATGCACGCTACTTCGACAACGCACAAAGCATCTATTACATTACACTTGAAAGAGAATCAATTTTATCACAATTGCTTCAAATGCTACATGAAGAAAATATTTAACTCTCCAGCCGTTCCAGATGTTAAAATTACTCATTTGAATAAAGTACTTGCATTTTCGCAACTTGCTCTCAATTGTGGACAAGTTGCTATGCGAATTGAAAGTTCCCAACTTTGAAGTCTGTTTCAAAGTTGGCTCAAAAGAAACTGGAGTGAGTTTTATGAAGCAACCACTTTGTTACTACACTGTGGGAAATCGTTTAATATCGTTTGAATGTACTTGCCAGCATGACTCTTTGAGATGCAAATTCGTGTCATTTGTTCGCATTTTGTCAATGGTGCTTTCGGGACTTTATGATGCTTATCTGACTGGGGAAGGGTAGATCTCGTTATTGATCCTTGAAATTGCATTTGTTCATGATTGTTTTATAAAATATCCAGTGAATTGAAAGTTGACTTCACCAAACACTGGTTGGAAACAAATACCGCTTCAATTTTTTTTATTGAGTAGTTGTTCGTCATGGGTACCGGGCGTTCGTTGGTGTCTGAGCGAAGAGCATGACATCATCAGAATATGTCTCGTGCCGCCTTACATGGTCGCATCGCGTATGATCTATTGACTACACACTTGTAACAGCTGATAATGATCGTGACGCGATATTAGTTCGGGATCCGGCTAAATATGGTCACATTGATTCGACGCGTGCTGTCAAAGTTTTTTTTTTTGTTCTCCAGTGTGTCAGCACTGCACCTTGTATGTTTTTACATGAATTAAGATTAGGCGACGATAAGCCTGCTAATTCGTGTTTCTTATTGCTATGCGTTGTAGCATTTAAAGTCAATTTGCATGATGCGGCTATGCGAGCACATAATTTATATGAATGTGTTCTGGACGTTACGTTTATTTTTATTTTTCGCCCCCTATTTGATATTATATTCATATATCTACTATCAACAGTATAACAACCTTTAAAGTCAAGTTTAACTGAACAAGTAGATATTGTATAAGGCAGTCAGTAAGTACGTGTCTCTATTGACACGCAGGGCTTTTGTCGGCAATGTGGAATTTAGTGTGTTACTGGCAAAATAAGGGCTAATTAATGTAATTCAAAAATGGATTTAGTAGCAATATAGAGTTCCAGATATTTAGCTAATTGTGAAACATCAACCCATTTATCGATTGCGTCTCTCACTTGCTTGCTTCAAGCTCAGCAGCCACGAATGCATTAAGCTGTTAAGGTCTACCATGCCTGGCGACACATACAAGATTATACAAAGTACTAATCTCGACCTCAACGCGAATAGATACCAGCATAACATAAACATGTAAGCGTTTATCAGTGCCACTGTCCACAATTAGCATAGCCACATTATCTCCGCCGTAAGCACGTCTGTTTGTCTCCCAGATTCGGGTAATCGGCTTATCTGGTAGGGTGGTGTTTGTTAAATTGGCGCTGTTAAGTCGCCACCGCAGCCCCAGGGCGGAGTTCCCGTCTTATTAATCGGCTGTCCGGACCATCTGCTGGCGCTATTTACAGCGCTGACCCCTGTCGGCAAAAGGAGTTTTGTTGCAAGACCACTTAGTTCTTGTATGTAACGTTTGTCCCTGTCCCGTTTTCAAACAACACGTTACATTAATTAAGTGAGGCCCATAAACCTTAAGAGGGAATAGATACGAATATGGACATAAGGACCAGATTGTGCCGTGTGGATACTGGCCAACCAAATAGACCGTTTAAAGAACTTGCACAGCCGCCAATGCTTTCTGTTGATCTCGTTATTTTTTTTTTGCTTTTAATGCTTCTCGGGCTCAAGGCATCACGCATCGCCCTTAACTTTAATTAAAAGGTGTGTAAACAATTTGCGACTAATTACTTTCAACTTTTAATTACCAATACTCTACAGAATTCACGTGATTTTATAAACGCGTTGCTAATAAAACAGTAGGTACCCTAATTGCGTAATGCACGATCAATCACAATTTGTTTCGATTTCAAACAGATTGCTAATCCATTGTTTCATAAGCTGGAAAAAAAAAATCTGCTCGACAACGTAAATAACGCAATGAATGTTGTTGAAAAGTCAAAATTAAAAAAAAAAATGTCAAAATAGTTTATGAAAATAAATTACGCAATAAGGATACTGGTCCTTCTGCAAACTTTTATGAATTGGTCCTTTCTTATGGTACTGATCTTCTAAAGTAAAGAGACAATTTAAAATCAAATTCGTTTATTTAGCTTACACAAAGTTCTCAAATATAGAACCTAGCATGGTATGAAATTCTCACGATTAGAAGACTTAGAAATTAGACAGCGGGTTCCAAACTAGGCACAGCCTTGGTGACCCAAACACTACACGAAGTTAACAATTTAATGTGTTCTGCTAGCGCAATATTATTATTCAAAGTTCATATAAAATTTACAATAATTTAAGTACAAAAAATAAATCACATAGATTATACATACAAAAACAGTTAAGGTGAGTAAGTGTGTCGTGTAAGTGTAAGTGAGGGTATGAATTCCTTCAGAGAGTGTATATTAATATTTGCTACAAAGTAAACTTTCTGTTTCCTCATAAGTCCGGCCTAGCAACTATTCTTTTAGTTTAGTTTTGGCCTCAGAGTATTTGTTCGGTACAGTCACAGATAATATAACACTAGTTAACATTGAACGTTTTGCTTATAGCATTAAACACCCGTGTGGGTAAATACGACGAAAACCGGGTCGCAAAGAGGGTTTTTGTTTTTGGATGGGGGAATCTTTCATCTATTCCTATTCCTACCCCTCTTACTGCAGCTAGAGCGTTTTGTGTTGACTTTTATGAGGTTTAGAAGTGACCCTAGGATGAACGGCTGACGTACGCTTACTAATGCGCTAATACACTTAATTAATTAGTTGCGCTTAATTTAATGTGAGAACAAATGTACCATGAAAATCCTACCTTCAATGATTACGTAATGTACCAGGTACTAATGGTAGTTTTATGGTACATTTCATGTTTAATTTTTATTGATTCGGTTCCGGTAGCTGTAATGATGGATAGCCATAAAATGTAAATTGATTAAAGTGAGTCACTTATCTCTATTTATGGCATAGTTTATGAAGCTTGATGTTCTATAACTTGTAACTAAAACAAGCTCTGTGTAAAGTTAACTTTTAGAGGTACTTACTACACTTGTTTTCCAAGTTTTACGGAGCTCTTTGCCTTGAAAGACCAAGTTAACAGAAAATACAGCATTTTATGCTATTTTAAACTTGTAGGGTAAAACTAAGTCTGGCCAATTATTTTAACCAGTTCACTTTTTGTTAATTTTTGCGAAATTTTTTGACTGAAAGACCAAGTAAATAGAAAATACAGCATTCTGTGCTATTTTAAGAATAGAATCGTTACTATTTTGAAACTTTGACTGCTATGCTGTAAAAAGGCAGTATCAGTCTAAACTAGTTGGGATTACGCTTCACTGGCTAAGTTACAAAATGGCTCTGGTATACTAGGTCACGGTTTGAAAAATAAACTAGTAGTTAAGCATAGCTGCTTTACTGTAAGAGGGGGGAAATTCCAATCTTTTATTTGGATCAAAAAGTACCTATCTAGAAACATCTAAGTAGATGATAATGGCGGATGCAATGTTGATGACGGCACCTCAAAAATTTTAGAACTGTCTGGAAAACAGTAATTGCGAATTTAGGTAACAAATAAGCAGTCAACACTACCTAATTTACTAAGTTCCGTTTTCCAAGCAGACGTCGACACATAAGAGTAGTTAATTTTATCCTAAGGTCATATAACTCGTATATATAATTGAATGTAATCACAACTTAAATCTTGTATTAACAAATTACACGTTGCCGCTTCGCTTTTATGTAAAAAGTCTTATGTAATTAGATTTTATTCACGTAACTGTACTAATAGGGTACAAGGAAGTTACTCACTCTATCAATCGGTGTTCGCCAATGAAAAATTTACTAAATATAATGAGCTTATGAACGTAATTAATATATAATTAGTTGCTTTATCTAGGAGGATATTGGCGAGGCTTTTTGTTTTTTATATATTAAAGTTGGACAGGTTCGACTTTGTTAAATTAGACTAAAGGAGAAGCGCAAAAACTACAACATTTTCATAGTTGGAATTCCGACTCACAGGACCAAAAAGGAAACCCCGAAGGACCAAATAATTTTCAAAAGTTTAACAGTTTTACTGATTGCCGTTAATTAATAGGTAGTAGATATTTCTTCTGTGACACCACTTCCTATGCCTCTCTGTATTTGTTTGATCTTGCTACTCAACTTCCAATCAACTGTTAAAATTAGAAATCAAACTCCGCCACTGCATTAGCTTGAGTTCTGTCACGAGTTGATCTTACTGAACAATATTTATCTGTATTTTTTCTTTCTCAAACTTGGCACGTAAACATCTCCCTCTTTGCTCATTATTCTCAAGCATTAAGAGCTTGCTACACGGCTGCCAACCGCGTCCCCGACAGAGGTGACCTTGGTTGGCGACAGGCAGAGCTGCTTGAAATTTGGTCGTAAACCACCAACTCCACGGTTGGAAACCACCAAAGTCACCTCTGTTAGGACGCGGTTGGCAGCCGTGTAGCAAGCCCTTTACTAAAAAACCCAGAAGTGGTTATCAATAGCCAGTAAGTACTTGTGGCACGTGCTCAGTACCTCCGAGGCAGCCTCCGGCGCCCACGCATGTTCCGGCAGCGTGCACTTTCATTGGACGGCCCTGGTCTGCCACTTCGCAAGGTTATATCACCTCTATGTTATCGTGGCACACGGTGTACGTTGGTGTGTCGAAGGGATTTTTGTTTTTGGTCGTGTTATGCTGATTTGTTTGCCTTATCAAACAAGAATCTGTGTCTAGGATAGTTTATTGATGCAACTTATTGGCATCTGCAAGCTTTGTGCACAACACAGCTATAGGACTCGGGTTTTTAGGTTATAAATTTGTTAGATAAACTTATTCATCGACTTTCAATTTAAAAATCAATAGTAGATAGGTACCTAATCCGTTATTGATTCTTTCACGTTGCAAATCCTACATGAACCCCCATCTTCAGAGGGATTCCATAAATTCCTGTTAGTTCAAGCTGTACCTATGATTATCATTAAAAATGAATGTGCAATATGTTGCCAAGGCTTGTTCAACTGTTGACTCAACTAAAGTATTGCGTTTCTTATCAATATTTGAATCTAAACAATAAATTTTACTGCATTGTAGATAACTCGCTGATATGCAGGTTATCATAGTAAAACACCTCATTCACTCGATAACCACATAAATCACTGTAAGGAGACTGGCCTATATTTAATTACTATGATTATAAGCCGCATTGATCAATAGTTAACCCATCTTATCTTAAATTGATAATGTGACCCTTTCCCTTCTTATCACATTAGGTTAATTGATCATATTTTTTATGATCTTTCAATTCCCTTTGCGATTAGGTTTTTGGATGTAAATATTACATAAAATAACATTACGCCTTGTTTTCCTGAAAGGATAGGCAGAGGTGTATTATAGTACACCCACATTTCGCCAGTTATGTTTAAGTCCCATGTAATAGGGGCGAGCCTATTGCCATCAACCGGGCACAAATCCAGACTCGGGCTGTTGCTGAGAAATTCCAAATGGAAAAACCCAATAACGCGTGTAATTAATATTATTCAATATGCAAAGGAAATCCAAGAAAATATAAATGTTTTGAAAGGCATTAACCGTGGTGACGTAATCTGACCCCAGTTAACATTAATCCAGATGGTTAATTTCAAGTGAGAATAAACAGCGCTTTACGTTCTATCATGAAACGATAAGGTAGAAGGTCCACTTCTGAAGGGCTTATCATAAAAGTAATATATTTTTGGCAACTACCAAAAGTCAGAAGTGTCAAGTCACTTCTGAAGGATTTATAAAAAAAAACAATATAGGATATTGCTATTTTCCCCAACTACTACAGTTTATGGATTACAATATAGCATCTTGCCATATCAGTCTTGGCATCACCATCCAGCCGAAAGACGTCCACTCCTGAACATGGGCCTCCCCCAAGAATCGTCACAACGACCCATTCTTTATCTACTTCCCGCATTCAGCCGATTCCCGCAGTTAATTCTGACATGATCCAGGTTAACAAGAGCTACGGGTAGCAGTCCTACTCCCCTTGGCTTTCCCGTCGCGTAGGTTTTACAAGGTCACTCAATCGGGTTTTCTCATATTAATAACAGTCGGTTAAGTTAAATTGGAACAGAATCTAGATAACTGCCATCCTAGCAACGAATTTTACGTTTTTGTCCCACTCGTGAATTTGGTCCTTTTGTACGCGCTTATTTGTGGGTGCCTGTCCCTCGACGCGTTGGCGATGTAACGCAATGTTACGATACTACACCTCGGGAACTATTGTGAGGTGGACACATAAAACACAATCAATTGAAACACCGAGCCCCGGTATCTAATATAGAGTTGATTTATTTAACGTCTTGTAACAGATTCTCTTAAACTATATTTTGACTTGCGGACTCCGTGGTTTTTCCTCAGACTAATTTATTGTTAATCTATGGGTTGTAGTTCACTCCAAAATTTCTAAATCATTCAACGCGGATGGTGGAAACTGACCATATGATATCCATGTATGCTGAAATATGTTCAGTTCCATCCAATTAATTTGTAACATTATCTTTAACAATTTTTTCATTAAGCCAATATCTATAACAGTTACATAGCTCGATGTTAATTAAACAACCAATTTATTATTATTGCTCTTCAAGTTGTGCACATAAAAATATCTCACAATAATGAGCATATATGACAATCATTATCTTAAATCGTGTTTAATTCTAGTAGTCGCTGTGGCGGATTAAATACTAGTCATTACACAGTAGCGAGCTGAACCACTCGCAAAATGAAGTGCGCTTTAATGTCATATTGCTTTTAAGAGTTTCTTATTGCAGCTACCGGTTACTGATAATGATATACCCAGCCGGCCAGCGGCTGCGGGATCGCTGCTCCTAAAAAGATCTAATTGCGTCCTATACAGTCGCATTGTTTATACGACCTTTAATTTGTTGATGCACAGGAGCCCCTGCCTTTATCGACAGTTTTTTCTCCAAACCAGTTTACTGTCTTCTCTTAATATGTCAAAGTAACACGCTCCGAGTCATTAACTTGGTAGCGCTTCAAATAGGTTTTTCTACGCTTTTTGTGATAGCAACGCCACTTTTTTCATCAGTTCGCTAGTTAAAATAATTAGAGGATTCATTAACTATGAGGAAGGGTGTCCATTGAAACATGTCTGCGACTAACTTTGCAACTGCTTTGTGAGTTTTCTTACCAATATTTTTCTACTTTAGTTCATCGCTTATATTGTTGATTTTTTCTTCTCGTCTGGGGCTGGTAATAATAACCAGTTCATTTTGCATTTTTATTGTAGCTTGCTTTGTTTTTCAAATTACCTTAATAATTTCTCGTCCTCAGCACCCTCTGCTGCAAATGTGATATGAATATAGACGTGCGCGTTGAGGCAATATTAATGAAATTCCATTCATGGACAAAACTGGTTGATGCGGCACATAAAAATGCTCGTCTAGTTAATTATAATGTTATCTTGCGGGGTGCGTGTGTCGCCCCCGGCGTCGGTATCGGCAGGGTGCGCTCGCTCATCTCACGAGAACTCCGTAACAATGTTGAGAAACGTGATGAGCTTATGTGATCAATAGTTACTTGAAAGTCGAGAACAATGACTATGAGAGCTAGTCGCGAGAAACTATCGCGGGTCATAGCGTTTTTGCACAATATTGTGATCTCCGTGGCCGCCTGAGCGCCCCAATAAAATGCTGATTAACATTTTTCTTGTGAGTAAAAACTTAATCAATTATAAATGTCACGTTAATTTAAGTATTGAAGCTTTTTATCTGGGTTGACTGAGAAAAGGCCGTGGCGTCAACACTTGCTTGTTATCAAACAATGGATATCCATATCCCAGGTCTATGTTGCTAAGTGCTGCTATTAATATCATCATATCGCAACTACATATATTTTGCGGATTTTTTACCTTTTCTTGTTTAAATTCACATGAAATAAAACACCCCTGTGTAAAAAATCATCAGTGAGTGAGATTTGGATCATTCGCTATATTGTTTGCAAAAGGACCAAAAATATTTACTTCATTGCGGGGAGGGTGGATTTATGGGGGTCGTTACAAATACCGAGCCTTTAATTGGTTCAAAAATCACACGATTTGGGAAATTTTATTGTAATGGTTATATAGAGAAAGCAATTGGCTCCAATGGTATATTTATTGTCGCTATTTATCTGGCCGGGGAATGGCGGGATGGAACGAGTTTGCGTAGTGGTAAAAACTCGGCTGGTGCCGAAGCGGGAATGTATCGGCTCCCGGCGACTCATGGAGGAATTTCATCCGGAATCTCTAATTAAAACTTTATCTAGCCCCTCTCCCGATTCGTGGAAAACGTACTATTGAACTGCCATTTCGAACTGAGCTTACTAGTTATTAAAATATTTTAAATTAAAAGCGTTATTGGTATTCCGTTCGCCTATCCACTCCAGCTCCGTTACATTTTATTCTATTTGATTGGTTCCAGTTTCATCAACAGAGTCGGTTACCGCGGGGTATTATCAATGTGAAAATGCAATTATCGTTAAGACATTGTACGGTAATAAACGGTTCGCATCTTAGTTGGGTGAGTGTTAACGGTGCACCGGTCTGTATCATCTGTAAGGGTTAAAACTCTATATATGGTGGACAGTAAAAAGGTGGCTGACATTACGCTGAAGACGTTTATTAATATTTGTGTGTCAATTAACATTTTTTACAGCAGTTAATTTGCAGTTAACTAGAGTAATACAAAAGGGTTTTTGACAAATACCCATGTATATTTGGCATTTGGTATACATATTTATAGAATTCATGGAAACTTGCCGTCCTGTTTGTTCAACTGTAGATAGTCCGTGTGAAATACATGCACCCATTGCTGGTAATGTGGGAGTTATGATTTATGTATTTAATTTCTAGAACCGATAGATAATTTCCGTTTTAATTTAGCTAATTTGTTTGAATGACGTAATTCAAATATTTAAAAATGTTTCGCTGTGATTGCTTCAGGCTTTGGTATTATAAATTTATCCAATATTTACAAATCTTCTATCGTTTCTTTGTGTGTTTTACCAATGTTAGCAGTCTGTATAATAGGATAAAATGGGAGGTTGATTTTAATGCAAATAAACGATAATTTCCTTTACTTTTGAACGATTTCCATTGGATTGCATAAAAAGCCAACCATCTTCAGGACCTTCATCTTCGAGAATGGCACGTTCAACATTTGGTGATAGCTTGGTGACTCAAAGTGCGCATTCCGGACGCGACACGTTTCGATGACGAGCCCGTCGCGTCGAGCTCGTGGTCATCATTCGCGACCACTCGTTTCACAAACTCCGAAATGCTAAAAATGGCATAAATAATTTATACGTGGCTTGCTCGAGCTCCGTTTTTGTCGCGGCCGACCTGTCCACTGATGCATTTATAATATAAGGGTGCTTTTTGCATCGTCTCCTGGCGGCGCTGGAATGCAACCGCTAAAATTGATCATGTTTCAAACGTGAGCTGAAGGAGTAATGCTACTGCTGCTTGCTCAGTGCGGTCAGGCTAAACTGTTGCGGTTCAACCTAATGCATGCGAGTAATATGAATGTATTGTAACAGTCGATCCGACTCGTGAAACGTGCATGCGGCATTAGTTATGCCTGCCATTAGGAACTACATACCTATTTGGATATATCATGACTTTTGAATATATTAGTAAGTAAGTTGGCTAATATTGCTTGTATAAATATAATTATGCTAAAATCATGGTCTGTTTCGAAGATTGTTTTTCGAGCCAAATGAAAGGCTCGTAATGGATGAAAAACAATGAGAGGAACCCTTTGAATGTTTCGTAACATTATTTTAGTATAAATATTTTCATTATAAATTTTAACTTCGGACTACTTGGGAGTTTTCCCTCGGGACTTTCTTAGCAATTTTACCATTATTTTTGTTCAGATTTTGAAGTTTAGTTAGATTGTTTTCGGAAAATTATACGTATTTGAGAGTGAAACGCTTACTGTAAGATAACTTGAGGGAAACTTTGACTAGCTATTGTTTTATTATGAAAGTTTCTTACCCGACTACGGCGGAAGCTTATTTTTTATTTGAATACAAACCTCAACCTCGAAATTATAAATTAATTATATTATTGTCTATTGTCCCTTAAATATTTGTAAGAATTTTATCCCCATGATTAAATCTCCTATAGAATTTACTTTTAATGGCAGTTTCGTATTTTAATAACGAAGTAATTGTAAATTTAGAACATCTGCGTACTAGAAACGCTTTGCATTGAACTTTTAAACTGTCAAAGAAATTAAACGTTCGTCATTTGTCTTGTGTTGTGTTAATTGAATGAAACGCATAAAACAATAATTATAGCCTTTATAATTATTGGTGCTTTTAGCTCGACATTACTATCTAGTAATTATTTGACTTTTTATAGATTCCTTTGAAAATTACCTACAAATCGAATTAATATTCTCAGTATGTTATCGATTTGATGACAACTTTGTCGTTGCAATTTGTTTGCTATTAATAACAGGTTTTTTGTTTCTTTTTTCGCAGTAAACAAGCAGTATTTGATGGCAAGAGGGCGATACGAGGAGGGATACCGTTTGTTTTCCGTAAGTTTATTATTAAAGTTGTTATTTTATGGATGATTCTAATTATAAATAAATAATAGTTTGCTGGAAGCCAATTGCGACACCTATCTTTAAGTTTGTAGTTATTGTGACAAATATGAGTTATGAGCTTATGTGTAATATGTACCTACCTATTTTTTTTTAATGGAGTTTTCAGAATGGTCTTTAGGTCCGCCATACTGGTTCTTATTGTATTTTTACATGGAATGTTTGCCGTTACCAGGCCCATAAACAGACTTATTTTTTTCCACCTAAGTCTTTGTGAGCTAGTGTCTTCCTAGATTAGGGAGCGAGAATATTGCCAATTTTCACATGGTCCTTCGGTTCGGAGCTTCGCAGATACTTTAATTTCAAACAAATTTCTGTGATCCCATCAAGGCAAAGACATCCTGTTGACAAAGACACCCTCCAAAGCACACTTGAAATACGATTCTTCGGTAACCATCTCGGGCACATATTTCACAGTCTTTTTCTTCTTTTCAAAACGATGGCAAATGTAAAAAGATTCATTATGTTAGACGAGTTGGGCCCAGGAGTTGGCAACACCAATGGCAGCATCAGTAATAGCGTGGATCCTCAGAAGTGCAGGTGTATGGATACTTTGAACACTTCAATATATGGGACATGGTCTGGTTAGGAGTTAGGCGCACCGCATTCGCACTGAGTGTCGGTTGGGTCTATATGTATTTCACAATAGTAAAGTGGATGATCGTTGCAGCTCAATTCGGACAATGGGCCTTTGGTCCGCAGCATGGCTTCGCGCGGATAGCTCGCTGGCACGTCGAGAAGATGCCGGAGCGCCTCCCCAGCGGCGATGTGGAGGCCGTCTTCAGCCTCATGGATGACGACTTCACTAGGTCCATGTGGCATTTCCAGTTAGTATGATTTTATTTTTACGTTTTTGTCAATTGATGACATAGAGACTACGAAGACATGGAAATTTTACGTCGCTGTGTTTAACGTTTCCTGTTTTTTTTTTTTTTTTTTTTTTTTTTTTTTTTTTTTTTTTTTTTTAATATACATTTTTATAAGGGGATTTTGTTTCCTGTTTAAAAATAACAATTCTACTGTTCGCGAAACAGATAAAGTTAAACAATCGCCGTCCATATAATGTGGGTCCCGACTCAAACCCGAAAAAACCGTTCAAGTGCGTGTCGGACTACGCACAATGAAGGGTTCCGTAGTTGGGATAAATTTATCACAAATACAAACTTAACATTGTAGTTAAAATACATGTTCTCCCAAATATTCCAACTGCAAATCTAAGTTTGTACGCACAATATTGAGAGACTTACCATGTTATTTTAAGAACAGACTTCTTATAGGTTTTCCTGTAATCTATGAGTAAAGAGCCATAATAAATATTTTTTTCTAGTTCCAGTAGTTTCGGAGATAAGGTGGGGGAATGGTCAATTTTCATCGAATTTCTTAAATATCTTTAAAAGTATTTATTTTAAAATTATATAAAAAATATTTTTAAGATCCTCGCAACAAGCCCTTTCATTTTATATGTCACATGGTACAGTTAACAAAACTTTTTTTTTTAATTTTCTTGTTTACCCTCCAAAAGTGACCCCTATATTCAAAATTCATTTATTTACGTTATACATTCGTTGCCTTGTGATGGAGGAGTGGTCTCATTTGAAACAGTATAAGCATTTCTATATACCGCACATGAGTTTTATCTGTGGTGCTGTGGTTCAATTCTATTGTGGACTACTTATGCCTTAAATCATAATAATTCATCGTGTTTTAAGTCTTCAGTTTTTGCTTATCCCACACGAAAATTAAGCCTAATATTACTCCCATTTCTTCCTTCACCCAGGTTTAGACTGACATACAGGCTGATCCTCCGCGAAAAGGAGCTGCACTTCAACATCGGCGTGTACAACCCTAGCAAGGAACTCACGTTCAGTTGCCAGCTGTTACTGCACACATACTTCAAAGTACCGGACGTGCGCCGCTGCCAGATCACCGGCATGCATGGATGCATGTTTATTGATAAAGTGAGCTATTTAATCATCTGGACCCTAATTGCTTTACACAGGATCAACCACAGTTTGAATCATTTTGATGGATATAGCTAATTCATTGCTTCGTAAGTTCGAAAAATTTGTTTGCTCAACAACGTAAATACGGAAACGAATTGTGATTGATCGTGTGTTACGCAATTAGGGTGCTAGTGATAATAGAATGACGATGATCTACGAACTGGTGATAATAGAATGACGATGATCTACGAACTGGTGATAATAGAATGACGACAATCTATAAACTGGTGATAATAGAATGACGACAATCTACGAACTGGCAATAAAAGAATGAGTTGCTGGATGCTGGCAGGATACAACCAGAATTTTTTGCCAAAAGACGTCCACGGCTCGATAAAGGGATGACCTTGCCAAACTCCATGATTCACCACAATCACTGGCCAGTTGATTGATTGTTCATCATTAATTCTCTACATGGATCTATGTGTCCGTGTATATAAATAAAAGGTCATTTCAGCTACTCGGTGTATTAATATCGTAATTTGCGGTATTAAGGTGGATGTGCTAAGGTAGCCCGCGAAATACAAATGTCCTTAAGTTTTTTGCAATTTACAGGTCCGTGTCATGTTGTAGGTATGTTGATTAAAATATGATTCGCGGGTACCTTGATGTTTACGCATTAAACACGACAGGTGCCAAAATCTTGCGTAGATAACAGGATTCAAATTAAATTGTTTAGAATTTTTTTTTCTAATACAATACAAATATGTAGGTATGTAATCAATAATTAACTTCGGCAGATAGGCATTGTCTAAGCAATCACAGATGACAGTTGCAGGGGTCAATGTCATTGGGGGCGTAATTTTTGTATTTTAATTATGAAGAGCTTTATTACGCCGCAAGCTAATCCTACTGGGTTTGAATACCTGCGTTTAGTTTTCGTAGAAGGAAAATGTTTTAGGTTTTTTATTTATGACAGATAAGATCGGTTAATCGAATGCATATTCACCTAAAGTAAATATACATACATACATACATAAACTCACGCCTTTTTCCCATGGGGGTAGGCAGAAACTACAGAACGCCACCTGCTACGATCCTTACATACTCCTTTTGCCTCGTTTACGTTCATACATCTGGTCATACACTCCCGCCGGTTGCGAGTACTACGCACTTGGCCTTTCTGAAGAACATCACCGATAAGGTCAGTATATGTCCTTCTAGGGCGTCCCCGGCCGGCCTTTCCTTTCACATCAGCCTTGTAAATACGTTTTGTTAGTCGCCTTTCATTCATCCTCTCAACATGCCCAAACCATCTCAGCATACCCTTTTCAAGTAAATATTTGGCTAAGAAATTATGGAAGTCGCTTCTTAATTTTTACACGACTGCCCAAAAAGGAGTGTGATGTTTTCCGGGTTCATGTATGTATGTAATGTGAGTTTCTTTGTTCAACCATAACTTTTAAATGCCTGAACAGATTTTAATGTATGGGGTATCGTTAGAATTCTTACAACATCCCGAGTGACAGGCTATAATTTGAAAAAAAATCAAAATGGCGGCAGTATGGCTCCATATTCAAAACGTAATTTATTACAATATGGGTATCCAATTGAAAGCCTTGATGAGCACATTCCAAAACTATATAATTTACTGGCATACATTTTACATACGTAGGCTGTACATGCAAGGGGATCCAAACGCCTCCTGCCGGAGGCTCTATGCGGGCGTCGTGCGGTCCATGGCCCTTTACGGGGCACCGGTGTGGGCGCGTTCACTAAGGCTGCGGCCAGCCCGCCGGTTGAACGCGTCCCAGAGGGTCATGGCCATCCGGCTGGCCCGAGGATACCGCACGGTCTCCTGTGAGGCGGCGAGCCTCCTTGACGGATTACCGCCATGGGATCTGGAGGCAAAGGCCCTCGCGCACATTTGGGAAAGGCGCGAGGAGGCGAAACGCCGGGGCTTAGCTCCGCTGCCACGAGAAACCGCGGCACAGCGGACAGAGCTCCGGCGGGATCTCATGGCGTCATGGAGAGTGCGATTGTCGCAACCCAGCGCTGGGCACGCCACAATTGCGGCGATAAGACCCCTCTTTGAGGAGTGGCTAGAGAGGCGCCACGGCGTCCTCACCTTCCGCCTGACGCAGGTCCTCACCGGACACGGCTGTTTCGGGAGGTTCCTGCACAGGAAAAGGCGGGAGGAAACGCCCGGGTGTCACCATTGTGTGGATCGCCCGGAGGACACGGTGGAGCATACGGTGGAGGTCTGCCCAGCTTGGGCGGAGCATCGCCGTGTCCTCGGGGAGGCAATCGGCGGCGGTGATCTCTCGCGTCCGGCCCTGGTTCAGGCCATGGTACGGAGCGAGAGGAAATGGGAGGCCGTCACCTCCTTCTGCGAAGCGGTAATGCTCGCGAAGGAGGAGGCGGAACGCGTGAGGGAGAGGCAAATTTCGCGCCCTCACGCCCCTAACCGCCGCAGGAGGAGACGCCCAGGGCGTCGGGAATCGCGAGGCGATTTCCGGCCACCGTAGGCGCGGGCTTGCGGGCGGCGAGCAATGGGTGGCTCACCGTCCGATAAGGACCAGGCCCGGGTCGACGGCGCGTTGTGTTCCACGCGCGCCTCAAAGAGATGTCAGCAGATTTGAAGGGGTCCACTAGGGCCGATGCCTGCCGGGTTGCGAAGAAAACCGAAAGGGAGATCGTGGCCCCCGGCAACAGGGCAGCCGAAGGAACACGGGTGGGTTTTAGTCAGTAAGAGTCTGACACGCCCTCCCGCTCCGCCCAGAGCGGGAGAAGTTATTTGATGATTTCCCACCCACAAAAAAAAAAAAAAAAGGCTGTACATGCAAAACAAAGGTTTTTTCCCGACGGCTTTCACGCCTCGCCTCGCCGCGCGCCGTAAGAGTATAAAACTACCTTCAGTGTTTAAAAATTAAAGCCACCTAGCATGACATATTTTACAATAAAACTTGTCACTAAAATGTATAAAATAAAAGTCGGGGGACCTCTTAAAAATTAAAAAGTGTTCAACACAACGACGCAACGCGCAACGGTCCCCCGACAGCAATGACAATTTTATTTATATTTTTAGTTAGCGACTAAATGAGTGACCTTTCGCTTTGTATATACAGATTTACTTTTACAACTTGTTTTTACTTTTTAGTTCGTTTTTTGGCAGAGAAGTTGTGTTTTTTAATTATTTATTTTATTTCTCTATATAAATCCCGGTATTCCAGAAAATTCGAGAATACACAACTAATCTGATACATGGTATTATCTACCCTCTTATAAAGGTTACTTTCGCGGTGTTAACATAAAAAATAATATACTGTATTATACATTTTTTAACGAAACTCGAGGCACCGAGTTGTTTGTCGCTATGTGCTATGTCAGTTTGACAACCTACTTTACAACATTAGCTAGCATTTCTGTGGTCAAAAAGTACTAAATTTACCAATTCTGGAATCGCGAGATTTTTACGATCGATACAAAAGTGCTTTCCATATTAGCCAACACCTGAACGTAAGTAAATATACATTTGATTCTATAATAATCAGAACTCTAAGGCCGCATTCCGAATGACGCCTCAATCAATATTTTGCGTTCCGAGGATGGACATGTCATGATTATGACAGTTGAGACCTGCCAACAATTCAGAACGCTCGTGAACGCGCTCACAGTGGTCGCTCAACCTCAAAACTTATAACATAACCCCAAAACTTACACAAGATGGTTGGATAACAGTATTCTTTTGTGTTCTCGTATACACCACAAATTTCTTCTTCTTCTTTTGTTAGGTGGCGACCGTAGCCAGAAGCACAATTTCGAAAATACCACGTTAGTTTAAAGATATGATGACTCAAAACAAAACAGCACTACTATAATTTTTGACAGCGCTCACGGTGATATTAATTTAGGGCATGGTCGATGTTATCGCAAGATGGCGCATTTCATGACGTCATCTATGACGATTCACGGGACATCGTTATCGCGCTCACGTTATTTCGGGACGGGTTTTAGCACGCTCAAATCGATTTCAGCGTAACTCGGAACGTAGCCTAAATTTGTCGATCCCGGGATCCCAGGATGTTTTCGATACAAAATTACATTCCATAATAGCCATCATCTCAACTTTAGATAAATATGCATCCTAATATCCGATCAATGACATTATGACAATTTCAGTAGGACTTCAAGTAGGTACCATCGGGGTAACGCATATCTAAGCAATTTGAAAACAGAATCCTGTGCACACGACTCTTTTTTTTCGTAGGTAAGCGATACTATAGCGGCCGAGCGCATCTAGCAAGAATAGTCCTTTAAGTGTACAGATATACGTTTCTTCGATAGTATTGATAGAATAAAATTGTAACCTCTCCGCAATGATTCTCAATACATACTTCGGGCCTGTATTTTTGGAGGTATATATCACAGTCACATTTCGCGAGGTAATTGAAACGAAATACTTCCAGAGTGGGCCCATCTTTATCAAAATCTAGTTCTGAAGATGGGATCGATGAAGAATTGAGGGATCTCCTCAAATATTATAGGCACACATGAGGCTTCAAGAATTTACAATCAGAAAATATCATTTAGTAAATGATAAATGATTTTATTTCTGTAAGTAGGTTGGTACAAATACTTTTACACGTCAAGCATATTTTTAAAAACTAGATGAGGTCGGCGTTTTCTATCAGACTACTCTGAGAAGCAAGGCAAAAACTCGAGAGGGCACAGTATTTTTTGCGAAAGTGAGTTTGTTTGTTACGCTTTCACAGTAAAACGGCTAAACAGATTTGGATGAAATTTGGCACACGGATAGATCATGACCTGAGCTCAGACAAAGGTTATTTTTATCCCGATATTCCCTCGGGGTCGAGACTTATGCTGGTGAAACCGCGGAGCGTAGCTAATAATCCTAACTTAATAATTATAAATGCGAAAGTGAGTGTATTTGTTTGTTTGTTACGCTGTCACGCTAAAACGGCTGAACGGATTTGGATGAAATATGGCACATGGGTAGACATGGGATACTTTTTATCCCGATATTCCAACGGGATCAAGACTTATGCGGGTGAAACCGCTGGGTGAAGCTAGTTATAATACATATTATAAATGCGAAAGAGCGTTTGTTTGTTACGCTTTCACACTAAAACGGCTGCACAGATTTGGATGAAATTTGGCACATGGGTAGACCATGACCTGAGTTAGGAGTAGGACATAGGATATTGTGTATATTTTGGAAAAATAAAACATATTTTCATTTTTCTGTTAAATATATCGACCGGTCTCTAATTATGCTACGTAATGTAGCTTAGGTGCCGTTCGGACAATGAAACCGGTGCACTGCGTGGAATAGGTAGCTCTAATTTTTTTGTAATAGATTCGTATTAATAGAGTGTTGTGTTTATAAAAAGAATTGTACTTAATTCACTTTTATTTAATCTGCGCAGACTTTACTTAGTTTTTTATCCCGTTATACCCTTCGAGGCTTATGCGGGTGAAACCGCGGCGCGCAGCTAGTTTATAATATATGTGTTCTATTTGTAGACGCGAGAAGGCGCCGTGTACCAGGAGACCAGGGAGGTAGTGACGATCAACGAGTGGACGGACAGGATCTACCAGAACACCATGCAAGAGCACATCATCACCAACGTCGTCAGCGGGCGCAAAATGAGGATACAGAAGTACAATTTCCCTGATACCGGTATGTTTTTTTTTTTTTTGCAATTCTTTATTGATGTTTACTTAAATGTGTGATAAAAAGGTATTAATGTACATTTAGCACGAACAAAGTAAAAGAGACGCTGTTATATTACTGCATAGAACGTGCACGAAGACGCTACGCACGTTAGCTGCGTAGGGACTTTGAATAGAGCTAAAAATATAACCTGCGGCCGAAAAGGCCCTTTCACCTTCCACACCACACTGGCTTTGTAGTCAGCTTAATCATGCAGCGTCAAACAAAACACACATTTGTGACCCGAGCGAGGAGTGGAATAATACTGAGCACGTAGTCACGTGGTCCGATTTGGCGGCCCCCCGTGGGCATGCACACGCACCACGCATTTAAAGTACCAACTCATGTAACAGCGCGATTATTCTGCCAAAAATTGCGATCACCAGATCCGGTTTATTAGTACCGGATTCGGTAAACGTTTAATTACGCCGGATTACCGGATCCGGTTATTCGGATTGCAATCCCTACTCGGGACTTCTGGGTCTGAGACAGGTGGTCTAACCACTAGACCACAGAGGCGGTTAAAACTAGTCATTTGTGTTGTTAGCGGGCCTAAATTTTATTAAAATTTTCTCCACAGTGATCTGGAACCCCTGGGCGGAGTACGCCAAAGAGATCCCGGACTTCGGCGACGACGAGTTCCCGAACATGGTGTGTGTGGAGGCCGGACGTGTCGCCGCGCCCATCGTACTGCTGCCCGGCACCGCCTTCGAGGCCAGCCAGATACTGCAGGTAGGTTTTAAATTCAAAATTTTTTTTTTTCACATAAACCTACATGGGTAGAGCCGGCAAGAAGCTCCACAGTTACTCTTTTAAAAATAATTGGCTTTTACAATTCTTTCAAATAACAGTGTGACTAGGTATGGGCCAATGTAGGTCTTTCAATAAGTACCAGGTACTTAAGAAAATAATCAACAAATCTACAGTCCACTAAGCCTACAGTGTTCTCACAATCACAAAATAGAAAAGAATCTATATAAAAGATAAATAAATTAATAAAAATAAAAACCTATTTTAATTAAACGCAATTACATGATTGCTACTACAACTGTAATAAATGTGAATAATTATCATGTCCACAAAAGCCACTAATAAAGAGTAAATGGGTTGAGATGCTCGCTCGGAGGAGGAGGCTTAAACCTGGCCTGCATCATCTAGTTAAGCTTAGGCGACCCCATTATATAGAGAACATCGATTGGGAAACCCCAATCGATGTTCTCTAATAGACGAAAGGGCGTTTTGCAGCTTGTGTATAAAACCCCGGTAGTTAAAAATGTTGTGAGTAAGAATCTCATACTCCCCTGGTTGGCAAATGCTGTAGGTTCTGACGCAATTTCTTGTTGTGATTTTTTCAAATTAAATATCTAGTGATGAAAAAATACTGTTTTAAATGTTGTACAGGTGAATTTTAACGGGGCTCACTGTGGGTAGCTATACTAACCGTTAGAGATAGGAAATAATCGAAAGCGAAAAATGTGATGTTATTTTTCAGCTTATCAAAACTGCTTTAAGACTTACGAATCAAAACCTCCACAGGACACGGACGATTCGGTGGCTATTTAAAAATCACCATTCTGTCTTATCTGGTAATTCCAAAAGTTTTCAAACATTCAAATTCCTTTTTTAAATGAAATCTATTTCCATTCCAGGTGATGTAAGAGATCGGGCATCCCACACACAATGCAGCCGTCCACAGGAGTGAAGTCAATTGAGGTGTCCGCGTCATTTCACATAGCTGACAGTACGTAGCCGGGGGCTCTACGATGTAACTGTACCCATATCTACTTCTGTACACAATAGACGTTACTGGCCAAACTACGGAAATGACGCTTTTTGACCAAGAGTCCAATCTTGAGATGCCATGTTCTGCAGTATCATAGGGAATTGTTAGGATTTTTTCAGACGCGGCCTCATCATCTCAGCCGAAAGACGTTCACTGTTGGACATGGGTGGGTTTTCTTTAAGTATCGCTACAAAACGGTCTATCCAAAATATTTTCAAATCTATCTTTTGAACGCATAAATATGGCATTGTATCGTCTGTTGTGTACCTTTACATATTAAAACCAATAATCATTGTATCTCAGTAA
This sequence comes from Omphaloscelis lunosa, assembly GCA_916610215.1. Lineage (NCBI taxonomy): Eukaryota > Metazoa > Arthropoda > Insecta > Lepidoptera > Noctuidae > Omphaloscelis > Omphaloscelis lunosa. The sequence goes on along the minus strand of OU744244.1, from coordinate 19,873,191 downwards.
TTTTGTACTTTTGGAAATACTGTAGCTCCAATATTCATAAATCCTCATTCTTAGTATAGTTGTAATGAATGAATCAATACATCACCTGTAGATAATCGTTCGAATGTCAATTTTATTACGTAACGTATCGTAGGTTTTAGAAACCTTACGAAATACTTTTTTAAATTACACTTTTCAGTAATTACAACATGTTTTGTGACAGTCTTAAGTACAATATGAAGCATTTTTCTCCTACAATTTTGGTTATATTATCCTACTATATTATATGTAGGTAAAATAACAAGCCCCCAATTATGTTAACTAAATCATTCCGAATGTACAATTATTTTGTAGTTTCACATAATGCTGCTATAGTTCTAGGATATACTCACAAGCCAGACTTAGTTTAATTCAAAAAGTAATTGCGAATTCCATAGTAATTTCAAATGCGTTTATGAATTTTGAAAACTTAATACGACATCTGTGGTTGCTCATATTTCGTGATGACACGTTTTCTGACTTATCTCATCAACTTAAAGTTCAAAATTAAATGACTCGTGCAACTACAAATATACAGGGTGCCCAATAGGGCGGCGCTGCTTGCAAAGACAAAACAATGTGCAGTGACAAACATTTCAATTCAGTCCCATATTTCGTCTGAAATTGGGCACGCTGTATATCAATTTCTTAGTAAAAGCACAGGTGTTTACTCAAGCTCAAAGCTCAACTTTTACGAAGTAAGGTGACAAGCGAAACGAAATAAAAAGACATTAGATACATTAAAACTATTGTTTATTATGTGGAGGTTAAGTTTCTATTGTGTATTTAATTGCAGCTTTTAATATTTGTTTTAATCTTGCCAAATGGTGTCTAATTGTCCTCCTTTTCGTTTATTTGAGTAACCTTTAGAGGTTACTTTAGTTTTCTTCGACATGGTATTTTGTATTCACGACATACCAATCTTACTTAGGATGGATTTCTTAGAGCTACGTACCAACATGTGTGCGAGGAAAACAAAGCACACGCCTATGCTAGATTCATCTATACCAGTCACTTTAGCATGGTAATAACGGTCATTGCCCTTTCCCTAATATCTCTCCGTAGGAATCCAAATAATGAACTATGTATGGTTATCCGTTATTGGAACATGTTGAAGATCACGATAGATATTAATTCAGGACGTTAACGGACTTTATTTCAGTTTTTGAAATAAAGAATGCTAGAAAATGTAGGGGGTCAATGACCGCTATTGCCACGCTAAAGCGACTCGGGTATAGGTATGTCGGGCGAGGTGCTAAATGCTCGTGGCTTGGTTCAATCGGTAAAATAAATCCTCGATTATAAAATTAAATTTTTGCGAATACTTTATTACATGTCCGTGTGGACTAAACTAGCTTCCTTCTGTCTTCCTGCTGTTTTCTACACTTGTTGTCATTTGTTCTGTTTGTTTTTCTAAGTATTTAGCTATAAGGTACCTCAGTTTTGCTTTAACACTCTCCTAAATTGTGCACAAACATACTCTTATGCTAGTTTTTAATGTAATATGACTGTTGGCAGTTCTATAAACTAATTAACATTTTTACTTGTTCGGGAGGTGCTAAAAACAAGTGAATAGTGTAATGCTGACGTTCCATTTTCCGTTTGTTTACCTATTCTAATTAGGATGTATTTTTTCAATGATGACTAATAATTTAGTATACGATTTAATGTAAACTGTCTCATTGATATGTCAACTGCGGCTGCGTACATCTCAACTCAACAGGAGATTATTTTTCAGTTTTAGAATGTCGAAATATCTTATCGGTCCTGCTTTTCCTTTTACATTTATTCATTTGTCTTTCAGATGTATGCGACCAGCTCGGCATTCTTCTTTAGTAATACTCAGGCCGCTCTAGTAACTTATTGTTGTAACGGTTAAGTAAACAGGTTAACTATTTAGTGTAATACTTTGTTCGCAAGGCAAGTCGTATCCTCCAGTATCATTAACATTAGAATTTACAAAATCTGTTAGGTTTCCTCTTCCTGAGACTTCAAGAACATTTCCATTTTTTCTATACCTAATGCTTAGTTTCTGAATTTACAGCGTTGACTAATAAATACTGTTAAGTCAAAAGGAAATACAGTGTGCACGCACATATTGTACAAAATTACGTGACATTTTTTGTACATTTATTTTGTACATTTTGTTTTTCTTCTCTAAATATTGGAACGTTTTTGGAGGCTTTTAAAGTATACGAAGATTAACGTAAGAATATGTACTTAGATATAACGAGTTCCTTGTTTTTAAATACAAACGATTGGGTAGGTTTTTTGTACTAAAATAACTTTGAATCTTGTCATTATACGACTTGATGTTGTAAAGGTAATTGTTATTATGTATCATATACATTTTGTAGTGTCTTGATGCTCTCTCGATGTAGAGGTAGGATTAAGATTAAAACATCCGTTCTTTAAAGTATTTCATCCATAGTTTTAAGTCAATTTTGACTTTTTGATGTCCAATATTATGCCAAGTGAGTCTTAGGACTCGCGTAATAATAATATTTGTAAACTAACTTGATGGTTGCTATCAATAGTGATCGGAAACAACGAAATATGCAACGAAGTGTACTTCCTTAGGTGCAATAAAGTGAAGTAAAATGAAGAATGTGTTTTTATTTTTATAATAACCTATCCTGTCATAATTTAGTTTTATCAAAATGTCATTAACTTAATTAATTTCCAATATTCAGGCTATTTTTGTTTTGAACCTTAATTATGGTCAAATAAAAACCAATAGTAACTGTAACACTAATTATATTTCATAAATGCGTATTTCCTTTTCCGTGTTCAATTCAATTCACAAGTTGGGTGAAATCACCACGCTTTTGTAGCACGGTACGCCCACCAAAACAGTGTTCACATTTCAACCGTGCGCGCATTTTAGGGATGAAACTACAAGTACGCGGCGGGCTCGACTTGTCGGGCCAATTTAGTGGGCGTAACGTAGCCAGAAGATATATGAGTTACGCTATAGAAAGAGAGGCAACTTCTAGGTGAACATAACTGTAGGTAATAACCTGAATTTCACTTTATTGTGTCGTAGCCATAGTCGCATATTGACCTTGACCATGATGTTAACACAGCTTTATGCAATTTCATCCAACATTAATTAGACAAAGGTCACGGTCAAGGTCAATTAAAGGTCATCCATAAATCTGTAGACAAACCGTAAGCAATACACTGATTTGTAAAAACAGAACAAAGTTAGTCGATTACTAAACCGTATTATTACTACTTATTACTAACCGTGTCCGTTATAATTGACGCAAACGGAATACGGTTTTGGTGGGCAGTAGCGGCGTGGTGATTTCACGCAACCGATGTCTCGAATTGAACACGAAAAGGTAAATACGCTTCATACATAATAACTACAAATTAACTCTGCGTAGCCTCGGCACTGGCAGCTTGGTGATCCCAAACACCAACCTCGGTGAGTAAATCCTTCTTCGATTCAAAATACTCCTTGTACCATAAGATATGATCTTTCTTTTCCTTTGCTGTGTAGAATGCGTTTTTGGACAAACCTACGCATACAAGTTCCATGAAATGCCTGATGGGACCCTTTTTGGGACACCAGCCTTCGAGATGGGAGTCCAAGAATATGTGTTCTGAGAAGTGGACATTCTGCTCTTCTTCTAAGCCTGGAATTAAAGTAAGAACTGTATTAAACTTTCAAGTTCTTATGGGCATTTCACTAAAATTAGGCGACACCTAAATTAATGTCTAAATAAAAGTGCGCCGTTTAATTTTCAACACTCGGCTCTGCACCGAAAGTTGAAAATCCAAGTGCAAATCATACTTCGTGCTTTTATTAAGGTGTCGCCTTGTATTAGTTTGAAACGGGCATTACTTCAATAATAATAGCATTCCTAATCACTACTGAAATGTTATGCAAGATACAGTCGGGGAAATTAATTGTTTAGCAGATTGACACACTAAGTCAATTTTAAAAATACTTGCATAGAACATTGGTCCGTAACGTTATCTAAATAAATAGCAGAATCGCGTTTACAAAACTGAGGTGTCGTCATGGTGTCGCGAAATCAATGGGCGCAATCCCATCTCAAAAATGCCCAACGCGCCTAAAGAAGTTTTCACTTAAAAAAAAACGGCAAATTGCGTGTCGGACCACGCACAATGAAGGGTTCCGTAGTTGGGATAAAGGACAATGAGCAATTTTGTATGGAGCGTGGGCGGTCCGCGGCCAAGAACGATTTTATCATTTATTGGTGTGCTTTAGTCCTGCAATTATTCTGGACAAGTCTTATTACTGTGGTGTACTTCTAAAATGAATAAAAGACATTTTTGTGTTTGAACCATTATATCGTTTTACTTATTATTCTGGCTTATATTCAATGCAAAAATACAAAAGGAAAGTGAAACAACAAATCTAGATAGTCTCAAAGATATTTATTATATAATAAATCACATAATTTATTATTAGTAAGCACAATTACCATACTATGTATTGTAATCTACATTAAACCTTTATTTTGTTATAAAAAAGTTATGTTTCATAAACTATTATTATATCTAATTATTTATTACATAATTATTATATTAAAAGGTATAGGTATTGTAGGACCACATGTTTAAAAATAATTAAGACGTAATTTAAAAAAAAAGGAATTAAGCAGAATGCAAACTAGTCAAAGAAGGTGTCTGTTCCAAGATATCTGCGAATTGTTCTCGGCTAAGACCCAATCGAATATATATTTCATTGGTGTCCATATTTTCAATATTTTCAAAATCTAAAATAGCTCTTCTTGACACAGCTGCTTTCATAAGTCTCATCATGTGAATAAAATGAGTACTATTAAAATCATGTCTTAGATTCGGACTATCTATAATCTCATCCCAGTCATTGGATCTTAAATGTGTTTCACATACTCTGGCTTCGTCTGGTATATATAAGTTGGAATCCAGCAAAAGTGATATCCGTATATTTTCTGGAATTCGATGACGTGTAATACTTCTGCATCTCTCAAACATACAAGGCGCTGCATTATTAGGCACTCGAGAATACTCTTCAATCTGAAGTACACATTCGTGCGGAGCAGGGTTTGGATTAAGCTGTACAGCACGTTGAGCTCGCTGCCAGCATGGTCGACAAACGTATTCCAGGCCGTTATACTCAATCTAAAAAAAATATTAACTTCTTATTAATATAACTAATAATAATATATAAATAAATAGGTAATAATAGACGGTTTGGTCATAAAAAGAGAGTGGACGATAGAAGATTGACTAAAAAGGTATATGACGCGGATGTATTTGGGAATGCTAGAAGAGGACGCCCTAGACGGACATACACGGATCTTATCAGTGATGTCTTCCGAAATGGTCTGACACCTTTTCGAAAATAAAAGTGCATATTATTATATACTTGCATATTATTATACACATACTCTTAAGCAGCGAGCATGTATAACGAGATGCATGAACATTTAAGAAGCAAAAGAAGTAAGTAACGATCCTAGCAATTGTCCGTTGTCTCTGCCTACCCCCGTGGTACAGAGGCGAGAGTTCATGTATTTACATAATTAAAAATAGGAAGTCGAATCAGAATTCTTCCCGTGAGAACCTTCTACAAAGTATTAGAAACTAACAAAAGCAATAAAATCAATTTGATTTATATAGATACAATGTTAAAAGAACTTACTTGCTGTGGAGCAACAGCTTCAATAATATATTGAGCAATTGTGGCATTTTCCTCAAAAAATGCATGGGTTATCTCGAATCTTCTTCTATTAACCACTGACCTATTGCACAAAACACAAACTGTTCGATATTCTGCCATAGTCAACAAAATCCAGTTCACAATAGAATCAAAGTCCAAAAACGAAAGCCAAGTGATCAGGTTAGGAGTAAACAAAGTCCAGTATGCAACGCGAGGTCAAAAGGTTTATAGACGAGCAAGATAAATCGATGAAGAATCGCACATTACACAACGATACAAGCGTAATCGAAGGACTGCACGGACCACGGAGGAAGCGCACGCGCGCCCGTCACCCCGCCGCTTGCTTGCGTTGTTTAGTCGAGTCGAACCAGTTTTGTTGTGTTGGTGGCCTTGTTACCGTGTCATAGCCTTGCTACCGTGTCATAAAACGTTTAGAAGTTAGGGTATAAAACATTAAATATAATAATAACATAATTATTATGCGATATTGCCTTATGCAATTACGTTATATTGACATTCGAATATTTTTTTTCCTAAATGGAATACAGTGAAACGCCCATAGTAAAAGATGTTCCTAAATAACAGTACTTTCATTTGACACTAAATTGGTTCATGGCCGCCGACCGCCCAGAACTGCCCATTGTCCTTTATCTCAAAAACATTGTAGTTGAAAAACATGTTCTCCCATACATCGATATACTTCACGGTCAATTCTCCAACTGCAAGTACAAGTTTGTAATCGCAAAAAAAAAAATGTGTGATAAAACTATAAATTAACTATTTTCGGACTTTTTCCTTTATTGATTGGACAAATGATTTCCTTGATTTATTTGTGAGCCTTAGAAATTTGATTTTTTTAGAGCTCCAAGGGACCATAGACTTACGTATTTGATATTAATTTCAATTTGATGCCTTCACGCGTTCCTGACAAGAAGGGGTTTTTTTTTTACAGACAGACGGACGGACAACGAAGTGATACTATAAGGGTTCCGCCGTTCCGTCTTTTTTTGAGGTACGGAACCCTAAAAATGGCTCGAAGGTTTAAGAAGACCCACTTGTACCACAACTTGCTATATGCGTTTAGCTCTAAACGTATTTAAAACATCGTTTTGTTTCTGTCAATCATTTGAAGATGACAGAGAGAATGATGTCTTAAATATGTTTAGCAATAAACGCATTTAGTAATTTGTCCGTTTTGTAATTGGAACTCTAACACTGTCGAAATAGAGTTCTATATTAAATCTCTTGATAAACCTTGTTTTGTAATAAAGCCAAAAGCGTTTATCAATCTTACCTTGTTCATTATTAATAGGGAACTTCCATATCTTCCCCTGTTCAGTCCAAAGCACCATCTTCTGGAAGTAATTAACAGGCGGCTGGGACGTCGCCAGGGTCAGTTCTCGTTGTTGCAGGTTCTCCCATACATCTAGTTTGGTACCATAGTTGGATTCCTTAGCTTTGAAAATGCCTAGAGGCTCACCACTGAAGATGTTCACTGTAGTTACTGAGGTTGGTTGTAATTGAGAGGGTCTGTAAGAGAAATAATTTTGTATCAACAACTTGGGTGAACTCATGAAGATTTGTAATGAATTTTGGTAATCTTGCAAAGCACCATACAGCAACCAGTCTCTATACTTATTTTGAGAACTACTAACCACATGCTTCTGCATATTTATTTTGTTCTCTTTAGATTCTAAAGCTACATCAGTTTACGATGCGTTTTGATGACTTTAACCCGGTTTCTGAATTGAGAACTTGTCAAATACAGTGAAACCTGGATAAGCACGACTTCAAGGGACCGCAATGTCTTTTTCGCTTGAGGAGGTTTCTCAGTAACTCGAGTCTCAAGCTTATAGAGGTACAGGAGTGATCTTTCTCACTTATAGAGGTTTATAAAAATACACCTTTGGCCATTCGAATAGAATACGATACAAAAACAATGTTAGTTAATGCCTCGAAATTTAAGAACAAAATAACAAGGTTATTCCACGAAATTTAAGGATTCATAAATAGCAGATGTTAAATACGCTGGACTGTTGCTTATAGAGGTACAGGCAAATAGAAGTCTCAGTTATAGAGGTCAACGAGTGAAAAACGTCTTTTTATTATAGACGTTTATGTTTCTTACTTATAGAGGGGTTAGAATTACGGGACCTGGCAATTACTCTCATTTATAGAGCTTTCTTGCTTACCCAGTTCTCACTTTCAGTACAACTATGTTCTTAATGTCCAAACGGCAAACCTCCTGTTTCGTCAGTCGTCGGATTTTTATCAGTTGCTCTTTGCACTTGGTTCCGACCGGATGCTCTTAATCGACTTGGAAGTATTTAGAGTTGTTAATACTCTTTTAACTTAATAATTTATTTTAAAAATGGTAGGAAAGCTGCTAAAGTCGCAGGCACGACAGATAGGAAAATAGTTTTACAGCTCTAAATAGTTCACACGAAAATCAAAATAAAACAACACTAAAGTACTTAGTTCTGAATTCAAATTATACAAGATAAATCTAATAATTGATGGACATGGAAATTAGCATTTGTTTGTATTCGGAAATGCAACGATTCCCGAGGGACATTGAGAAAATAGATATACTGTACTCAGGTTTGACTGTAATACTATATTGCTGTGGTGATTCTTTCAATTTAGCCCACGAAATTCAAAACCTCTTTGCAAAAAACGAAATTAATTTTTGTATTACTAAAGACTTTAACTTACGTCCTCCTCCTTTCCTCCCATCTTTCGCCACCCTGCTCATCTGCTGGCCTGGCTTTCCTCTGGGAGTACCTGGTCTGTTGTGTTTCCGCCTTGGTTTTGTTAACAATGCGCTTTACTTGCTGACCTCTAGATTCTGGTTGTTTCCTTTCTTCAGGCTCTTTTGTCCGGTCTATCTTCATGCCGACTAGGAGGTCACTGGAAAGTCAGTTATAATTTGGTTATTTATTTAGCATTTACAGCAACTTGCAGCTGCAGCACTGAAAACAAGAAGTTACAAGAAAAGACTTAAAAGGAAAGACATTGTGTAGTCCACTCACACCTGTGTGGAACTTAGATGAATACGGAGTAGATCTCTTGCTGGAGTCACGCTCTTGCCGCCAATTTTACCTTCAACTCATCCGCTAAAAATACAAAACTGATTGCAGACTGCCAGAGCAGAAAAACAAATTTACAGCAACAGAAAAAGATTTTAATTATATGTATAAATTCCAGTAAAAACCACAAATCACTAAGTGCTAATTTTACTATTGAAACTGAACACGATCAGCACTTCTAAACTATGTGCAAGAGCAGTTAATATTCCACAACAATGATGACACTGACAGGTCCTGAACACGGTTTAAGTGTGCTGATTGTGTTCAGTTTCATTGGTGAGTTCCGCCCTAAATGATTTTATGCTAAACACATCTTGTGATTTGTGTAACAAGAGGGTGAAACTATTGTTCCTATGGTTTTGTTATTTATAAATTAAATATTAATACAGGCTGTTTGAACAAAGCATGGTATTGTAAAACTGATGCCCGTTTTCACCAACAACTAAGTGACACTTAAATGAATCCCTAAATAAAAGTGCTCTGGGTGGATTTTCGACGCTTAGTGCTGAACCTAGCGTAGCATATCCAACAGTACACTTTTATTTACAGATTCATTTAAGTGTTACGTAGCGAAGGTGAAAACGGGCATCAATCTTTTTTAATTAAGTCTCCTCATCCTGTTCAGAATTCATTGAAACAAATTATGAACTTGTTACATCAAGTGATAAGACTTACTGTACTAATTTATCTGTTTGTCATTTTACCTGAGCGTAGTTGATGACTGGTTGATCTTGCCCAGTACCCGGGATAGCAGTTCAGCCTCAGTCTGTTTCACATCTCCACCCAGAGCTTGGGCCACTTCACCGGCTGCTTTAGTGATACTTTCCTCTGGAAATATGCATAATTTATTCATTTGATTCTATGAATGTTGCAAGAGCACCTCTATCTGTAGTTAATACCTACAAGTATTTTTCTGGTTTCGTTCTTCTTAAATGGCAAATCATCAGGACGCGTAGCATGACCACCGTAGAAACGGGTTTTGTCGACGGAAGAATAGACAAAATGACAGATAAAAAATTACAATCTGTCATTTTGTCTATTCTTCCGTCGACAAAACCCGTTTCTACGGTGGTAATGCTTCGCGTGCTGATGAGGCTGCTTTAGAATAGAAAATAAACAATGCAAATTTTTGAGCAGACTTGATACTATTGCCTATTCTATTCTCTGTTTTAAATTATTGAACTGTGTCATTAATAATTGTAATTGGTTTGTAACCATTTTCTTTAAAGTAAATAAATAATTTAAAAAAAAATACTACTAATAGTATGTAAAGACAAACCTATTTTTTCTGTTTTGACTTCAATTTCGTCGCCCTTCTTTTTCCTTTGTATCACTGGTGCAGTGGCGAACTTATCCTTGTATTCACTCTCCTTTATTTTGGGCTCAGCCATCATCAACTTCAAGAGTTCCTGGATCTTTTCTGTGGCATTATCTGAAGATTTCTGTGATTCTGCGGGTTTGGGTTTAGATTCAGGTACTTTTCCATCGCCGTCTGAGGGTTTGTCTGATAAATATCTGACTATAACCCGAAAGTCTCGTCTATATCGAAGCCTGAAATAAATAGGAACGGATTTAACTAAATGTATGAAAATGTATTAAATACCAACTATGGGATAAGTAGATTAACTAATAATATGTTACCTGGTCAGCATCTTTTATCTAATTCAAGTTTACAAATAAATAAAATAAAACTACCAATACAAGAAGTGATCGCAGATATTTTTGAGGTTAAAAATCGCGTTCCGTTTTACTGTAGATGACATTTTGAAACGTCAAGTTTGAAACGATAATAACTTAGGAACTTTTTTTCGAAATGAAACGTTTTCCAAAATAAATGGGAATAAAAACACCCACTTGCTCACTTCAGATGGCGCTGATCTCCAGCGTCTTATAATTTGAAAGCTAGCGATACATTTTTTGTAAACAAGCTAATTCTTTTACGCATATTTAATTATTGAGCCTAGTTGCGCAGCTGTTTTCTGCAAAAATACGGGGATCCATGTATTTACTAAAGATGTTTTAAGAAGAAAACTGTGGGAGAAAGCTCTCCGACAAAAATTGGAATCAGATGTTTCGTCGAGACGATTTGCTATCCTTTAAGCCTTTTATGGGAGAAAGTGGTTTATAGGTGATGCTCCCAAGAGAACTTAGTCTGTTTACATTACATACAGGCACTTGTGATGTGATATTATGTAAATTATATTAAAGTGTGTGTGTTTATATTATCATATTAGATCAGTGCTAGAAGTGCTATCTCTGGGGTTTTTCAGTCAGAAAGATCATGATCATGCCGAGTTGGTTTTCAACGCTGATCAGGTTATTTCTATCGTCACTCGTGTTTAACAAAAAACGAACTTAAAGTCAACAAACACAAAATAACCTATAAAATATAAAACATTCATAATTTATTGACTTTTCCACTAAAGCTGCTTTTTTACCAGTGGTAGACGCTTCCCCTGTCCTTAGCTTGTCTTTTAATAGTGCTACATTCCAAGTCTCATACATATTTATCTAGTTTTCGTGTAATTTGTGATCGATACAAGTAAACATAAATACAACAATAGCGGTTTAAAGACGTACAAATGTGCTGCCAACTGCTAAGAGCTTTCAGATTTTAACCTCATTACCTTGACGCTACCATGATGATATTATATTTTGTATTATTTATCTAATACCTTTAAACGAGCAATTCTAGTGTATATGTATATATATAATCTGAATATCGGAAACGGCTCCAACGATTTTCATGAAATTTTGTATAGAGCCGGTTTCGGGGGCGATCTAGCTATGTTTCATTTTTAGAAAACGTCGTTCAAAAAAAAAAGGTCTCCAGATATTTATTTTAATACTAGCCAGTATATTATTGTCCCACTGCAGGGTAAAGGTCTCTTCTCATACAAAGAAGGCAGGAGCGTATTATTACGTGAACATTAAGTAATAAATAAATTCATTTATTTCTATGAAAAAATAAGCTGTGTTGTTTTCTCATGGATGACACAGTACGAAGAATTTGCGCCAGATGGGGCGGCTGCGATGTCCTAGGACTGTTTTCAGTGGTTTGCATTGGCTAAGATAAAGATGGCGAGGAATTGAGCACTCGATGCTATCATTAAGCAAATGAAAATAAATGTAAGAGGCCTGTTTTATAGTTTTATTTATTTCGTGGATTGAATGGATCAGCGTTTTCTATATATTTCATATGTACTATAACTTCATAAGAAAGAAAGTTGACTCAGCTAAGAAATGACGAATATTACAAGAAATACTAAATTAACCTGAACGTTGTTGAATGAATTTTTATTTTGCGATCAAAATTGAGTGGCAGTTATTCGCAGTATAAGGGTCAGCGCACACCGAACTGCAAAATTTTCGCGTATGGTCGACCAAAATTTTGACTACTCGACCATGCAGGTGGCATGCACGCCTGCAACGGAGCTTGCAGTATATTACAAAGTACTCTGTGGAGCTTGCTCCGTGAGTAAGCTCCGTCCGTTGGAAATGCTCTGGGTTGCCAGGCGCAGGCGGGCGTGTATGACTAGTTTGATGCCAAAATCCGACGTTGGCAGACGTGTTCAATATGGTTGATTGGGACTTAGTAATTATCGCCCTTTTGGCAGAGGAAGAGGAACATGAAGAATATCTAATTAAAATAAGACGTCATAAAATGAGAAAAACAGTATGGATAGAAGAAACGTGGCGGGGAAGATGTACCTTAGGCGAATATTATACATTGTGTAAGAACTTACCATTAAGAGGTGTTCATTTTTATGACTATTGTAATTGCATTGTTAAACTACGAAAAATATGAAATTTTAGTTAATTTGCTGCGCCTGGTGTAGGTCCAGCAGTAAATCTCGCTGTGGCACTGAACGCGGGGGCAGGCGGAGCGCGGGGGCGGGCGGCGCGCGGCTGCGGCTCGAGCGCACTCGCGCATGTAGAACGCATACTCGAACACGCATTTTGCAAGCTCGAGCATGGTCGAGCATCGAGTTTGGACATGTATTTAATTTTTTAATGTATGGAATTATCATAAGATTAATTTTTCAGTAGTCTCAGAAAATGCTCTGCTCTTGGTGTGCCCCAATAAATACTTTTTCTTTCTTTCTTCTTACGCAAAGGTAAAACAATTGGTCAATGTAAATGAAACATTATTGTAAAATCATGCTATTATTTCAACTTCGGCATTTGAATGGAAAAACGTTGGATTGAGAAGATGGTGACTAGCTAGTGGCTGGCACAAAAAAAAAAAAAAAAAAGACGGGTTTCATTTGTAAGGCACGTTTATTTGTGGACGGGAGTCATCTCCAAAAATATTATACAAAGTAATACTTAACACGTATTCGAAATAATTTTAAGTATACAATGAACATCTGTACATTCTGAATTTCACGAAATCATACAAATTAAATTTTATTACTAAAGATATCACATTTTTCGATATAAATGACTTATAATTAAATAACTACTCAATGTAACATGAAACGTGTATTTTTATCAATTAACACGCAATAAACGCAAAATAAAACTAAGTTTTATTGTTTACGTTACCTATTTTTGACTCATTTATAAATCGATATTATTCCTATATGGGATCGAGCAGACGATCGATCAACGCAACGTAAGTAAAAAATTTACAAGATAGACATGTGGTCATCTCGTACATATTGGACTTACCAAGTCGAAAATTTTGGATAATCACTGATCTCATAGTAAAAACTTGTGTTTTTATGGAAGCTCTGTATAGTAATAGTCACACTATTGACTTTATTTTTATTTGATCAGAGATCGATCGTGTGCGAATCCCTACTTACAACACTACAAGGTTCTTTTGGCGCGTGGCCAAAATCGGAACTAACGCCATCTTGTTTTGTCAATACAATTTTTGTGAGAATTTCACAAGTTTCCATTAAAAACTACGCTGGAAATGTAATTATTAATTGACTGGGTTTCTAAAATAAGCCGATTCTACACGAGCGAACACGAACCTTGAACTCGCTTTTCATGGATATTTGAACTTCCGACTGTTCTTGTCTTTCAAATACTACTAAGAGTATTTTTGTTCGCTCGTGTAGATCCGACTTAACACTAGACACACAAAGACGTATTTCTATAAAATATAAAGCGATGCTTAAGTTTTCTTTCAACAATATTGGTATATGTTTCTCTCTTTCTAACAAAACAAATATAAGAACTAAAACTAGGTTTTAAGGCACGATAAATAGCAGTTACTTTTTACTGACTGTATACATGTACCATCGGGGTAACGCATATCCTAAGCATTTTGAAAACAAAATCCCGTGCACAAGACTCTTTTTTTTCGTAGGTAAGTGATACTATAGCGGCTGCGCTCTGCAAGCAAGAATAATCCTTACAGCGTACAGATATGCGTTTCTTCGATTGTACTAAACATAGACATAAGATAACATCACGCCTGCATTCCTCGAAGGGTTAGGCAGAGATGTACCTATAGTACACCCACCTTTCGCCAGTTATGTTTAAGTCCCATGTAATAGGGGGCGAGTCCATTGCCAGCAACCGGGCACAACCCCAAACTCCGGGCTGCTACTGAGAAATTTCAGATGTATAAACCCAATATCACTTTGCCCGACCCGGGAATCGAACCCAGGACCTCATGGTCAGTAGAAGCGCTTGCGGCCACTAGACCAACGAGGCAGTTAATCCCCAGTAAACATAGACTTATTAATCTTCTTTATTACAAAACGAGGTTTAACGATAGTCTTAGTTAAGATTATCAAGGTTACCTAATCGTACTGTTGGATTTTCAACTTTCGGCGCTGCACGACGGCGCGCTCCTCTCCGCTCGGATCCATACTAAAGTACAGCTCACATTACAGTAACCACGGAGTGGGGCGCGTCTTCGTCAATGGCACTATCGATACTAAGGTAAAACCACGTTTTGTTATAAAGGACTTAACTTAAATGAGCACCTACTGAAAAGTTATGGATGTGATAAATGCCATTTATAGCAACTTCTTGTAGTAAATACAAATACGCCATTCTTCGTGGCATTTGACATTATTCCTTGTAAAATCAGGGAAACGAATGTTAAGCAAATTGGCTACCAACTTAAATTGTTTGTATATTCAACTGTCATTCTTTGACAGTTGAATCTACGTCAATTTGCTTAATTAATTTCCTAGACTGTACAAACAGTAAACACCTGCACGCTGAGTATGACCACAATAGAAACGGGTTTTGTCGACAGAAGAATAGACAAAATGACATAAACAATCACAATTTGTGATTTTGTCTATTCTTTTATCGACGAAACCCGTAGAAAACCTGATTCTGTGGTTGTCATGCTACGCGTGCTGTATAAAGACAATAGTTAAGTTTTAGAAGCTTAAATTACTACTGTCTTTTCGTAAACAGATTCTTAAAAAATATTTTTACATTGACCAATGGCGCTTTATTGTTGCCGGCATTCTATCTCAGTCCAAAACCGTCTTTACAAATACTACAAGGTAAATACCAAATAATGGTAACATACAACTATACTAACCTAGTACTCAGCATAGTATAGCATTAATATTGCATAAAAAAACTAAACTACAAAAATTATAATTACATGTACACATAAAATAATTATGATTCAATGCAATTAATGCTCTTGAGCAACAGAAGTAGACGACACTACGATAATATTTCAACTTAACTATAATATTTACAATACTAACTGACAATAATAGTTATAACCGAGAAATAAACATTTTTCATTTTTAACACGAGAATTTGGTACAAAAAGTGGGATTATTCTTACCAATTAGGAGATCAAAGAACTGGTAATTGACAATACGTAGCACCCGTACTGAATGGAAGATATCGAAATCCGAATCGTTAATTGCTTATAAATCAATATTATGAATTAAAAGTACAATCCACGCGAAGTGTGATGTGTTTGTAATTCATTATGTACATTATGGCACGCGCTATCACCTAAATATTTAAAAATACGTCCAATTGCCTTGAGCTCGCATTTCTTTAGCAAACCTTTCTTTTTGGTTACCTAGGGTTATAAGGATATTCCTATACGTATCTAGCACCAATCCTCTCACTGGCAGTGATAAATTATCACGCGAAATTATGCAAACAGTTACTAACGAGACAATTGATTTATTGCAGAGCTAAATATTAGAGTTGCTAACGTTATATGTTCCTTTATTTAGTTTCTAGTCAAATGTGCAGCTAAAGAAAATTGGAGTTACTTTTCCGTCAAAATGGACTGGATCAAACTCTGCTTGAATAATTCTTGCTATAGTCCGCGCGCGACTGCTAGTCACCGCCTGAGGTATGTGAGCGGTGAGACGGGGGAGGGCGTCATTGACAAAATTGGCAGATAGAGTTAGCTTGGCACTTGTCTAGCTCCTCCGTCTCACCGCTCACATACCTCAGGCAGTGACTAGCAGTCGCGCGCGGGGTATAAAACCTACTTCATTTATTCAGTACTTAACTTGGTTCGCATAAATAACGGGGATTTCCTTTCTTCTGTCTTAACAAACTTCTTTATTCCCTTACGGAATAAAACACATGACTTCTTATTTCTGACCTTGTTAAGAAAATAAAAATCCCTTACCACACTGACAAGGTTTTTCACTGTTTGCATAACATTCACGTCTGACTCACAGTTGAATGCTCGGGGCCTCATTCAAAACTTCCATTTACCTTAACATCCTTAATTAATTCACAGCCGTTTAGGAACTAAGTTTTACGAAACCGAAGTAACTGTAGCCTGGTCTGAGCCATACCGTTCTGTTGGGTTCCCTTTGAGCGATGTTCACGATGTCTCCTTTATGCAATCTGGCCACGGTTTGAACTGAGCATGACATCTGGGACTTGCTCAGTGGCCGTTGGCTCGAGTCGTCGCCTGTTGCACAAGTGGATAGTAAACGGGGTTCCTCGGAGCCTTGTCGCGCCCATATGAAGTAGCAGTTCGGTGATTGGGTTAGGTACACCACCTGAGGAGAATAAAAAGTATGGATAAGTTGATTGGTACTTGATGCAAGGATTGTTGCTAGGGATGTATTAAGTATTCCACAAAAACTTGGAAGACATTGCTTGCTAATCGATCGTTCTACCATACAAACGTAGTATGTTGATTACTCGTCTGTTTGACGGTGTACGTTCAAAATTAAAAATTATATCAATTTGTCTTGTTATTATCTAGCCCTGTATGGAAGCAGAATTGAAAAAAAAAATTGGTTTGTAAGTTATGAGCGTCGAAACTTCCATATTTCAACACAAATTTTAACTCATCTTTGGGCGTAAATAAATAACTTATGTACATAGTATGAAAATGGTAAAATAGAAACCGTACACGAATAGATAATTTATCCAAAAGTTAAAATAATTTTATTTTGATTTAGATGAATCCAGTAGTTTTTCCATAATATCTATACGCACAAAGGTCTGTTCATAAAATTTTACGTCCTCGTTTTCTTTATAAATCATTGTGTATTTTACTAAATATATAAATAAACAAATAAAAATTACATAAATAAATAACTTGACTAAATAACATACTTATTAGTCACGCCACCAACGAGTTCGAGCTGTTGACTAGTGCAACCTTAAGAAACTTAGATGTTAGTTTGTGTTTATGTCCGAATTATTCTTCTTTCTCTTTTAAGTACGTGGATTCGTCCTATCGATATTTCTACTCTATTGAAATACATGTTCTCCCATACATTCCAACTGCAAATGTAAATTTGTACGCACAATACTGAGATTTACAATGTTGTTTTAAGACCACAGACTTCTTATAGGTTTTCCTGTAAACTATGAGTAAGGCCCGGCGCCCACTATCGGCATCGGCACGGCTGAGGATTTTAGGTGATAAAAAGCATTATACATTAACTTCATGGTAATAAGGTAGAAATTTCCATGATATATGATCTTAGTAACAAAAATACCGCTTCGGTATGCTTGAGGCTACTATCATGGAAATTTCTACTTTATTGCCATGAAGTTAATGTATAATGCTTTTTATCACCTAAAATCCTCAGCCGTGCCGATGCCGATAGTGGGCGCCGGGCCTAAAGAGTCATATTATATATTTTTTTCAAAATTTTAGATTCAGTAGTTTCGGAGATAAGGGGGGGGGGATGATAAATTTTCATCGAATTTGTTAAATATTTTTATAAGTATTTATTTTTAAATTATATAAAAATATGTTTAAGATCCTCGCAATAAGCCCTTTCATTTAATATGTCACACGGTACTGTTAGCAAAACTTTTTTTTCTTTTTTGCCCCTCAAAAGTGACCCCTATATTCAAAAATCATTTATTTACGTTACACGTTCGTGTTTGGGTTACAGAAATACATACGTGTACCAAATTTCAACTTAATCGGTCCATTAGATTCGGGGCAAACTGGCTGTCACAGATGGACAGACAGACAGACAGACCCACAAGTAATCCTATAAGGGTTCGATTTTTTCCTTTTGAGGTAAGGAACCCTAAAAACTAGTCTAAGTAGTTGGTCAAGCAGGTTGAGGTAGGAGGGGGGAAGAGAGCAGTGCCCTCATTTATTGAATTTGCCGTAAAACTACGTATATTTCAATAATGACGTACATAACCACTGGGTATTGCGTCGGTCCCTTCATTTTGCGGTCGAAAAGGCCTACTTTTCACTGTCAGTGTTCGCTTACGATTTAATGTATTTTGCTTGCGAATAAGGAATATTATACCATACATAGGGTATATGTCTATTTAATATAGTAACGTAAACCACATGTTGTTACGTTTGAAATAAATGAGTCATAATTAAATAAATACCAAGACTGTAATGAACTGCTTTATAGTGGGCTTTGCGTATCTGTTGATAAATATGTTCTGTAAATGGTATGGATGGAGTAATGTTTATTGTTTACCTATATGTTTATATTACTACATAATAAAGTTGTTTAAGTAGTCGTCATGCCAGTTTACGATCAATGGGGAAATTGGTATCACCACATCATATTATTTAATAAAGTGGCACTTCGGGTGTGCCGACAGAAGTAAAAAATTTGTACAATTTTATTGTACAGGAAATAATGTATCGCACATTGATGTCTTTTTAAAGGTGGTGTCGATGACAGTGTCGCGAAATCAATTGTTTAGTCCCATCTCAAAAATGCCCAACGCGCCTAAAGAAGTTTTCACTTCAACAAAGTCCCCCCGCCGCGTCTGTCTGTCTGTCTGAACGCGATAAAATCAAAAACTACCGAACGGATTTTCATACGGTTTTCACCAATGGACAGACCGATTCATGAGGGAGGTTTAGGTGTATAATTCAGTAAGATTTTGTGAAAATTGGCTGAAATATGACGATTATTGTCGAAGATGTAGGAAAAAATCATGCCGACTTGAGCTTTACTGGCGTACGCCGCGTAAACCAAACGGAGTTATATGAAAACAATCTGTTTCTATTCTTTAATTTTTCAAATATTTGCAGGATTGGAAATAAAATAACTACATTTAAAAATACTCCAAGAAGGATGAACATCAGTTACATTTTAATCTAACCCACATGCTCGACGCAACAGGCTGATACGGCACTACGACAGAAAAAATATATGTACGCATGTATATAATAATATTATGCTCGGCTACCCGTGGGAAGCCGGGGCGAATTGCTAGTAAAAGTACTCGCGAAAAAATCTAAGGCCAACATATTTCAAAGAATTTCATACTCAATGGTTAAAAAAATCCCCGTTTTTTTAATAAAACAGTAATATTATTATTATTACATGTTATCAGTCGTTTATTGTGCCTAGTGTCCGATAAATAGCGATAAGCCTTTTATCATGTGGAACGTAAACAGTCATCGGCGTACCATAATAATGTGTATACGATAGACGATACTACTACCGTCTTTCTCTGTCCTTTTTAAGATATTCCCTTGGACAATGAGATAACTGTGTTTTGAATGAAGATTCGAATATCAATCTTGCTGATCCATTAGTTTTATTTATTGGTATAGCAAGTGTCATTAATCAATTTGATATTCGATATAATCAAAACTTTGCAGTAACAATATTTTATTGTTTGCTCTGCCAGAATTCAAAGTGTGTCCAGAAGCCGGAAAATGGTGATAACGTCGACACTGTTACAGGACACCATGGATATGAACCTATCATATAAGTATAACAAAGTTATAGGCATCATTAATTTTATCAATGAAATGGGGCTTTGTATGGTTTTTATGCTCTACTTATCCTATAGGACCACAGTCGTCATATTTATGTGCAGTCGATCTTCCGCAAGCTCTCGCATAGCACGGCTTACGACTCGATCCCCCAATGTATGCGTTTTGACCAATAGTATGCACGAAGCGTTTTTTAATCGTGTTCGTATTAATACGGGGTGGCAGGGACATTGAAAAAAAAAATGGTGTTTCATAGAAAAGTGCAATACCTACGCGGTCAAAATGTATGGACCAGGGGGCCTACCACCAGCTCATAAAGCAGTTTCATTTTAATATTACTTCAGTGCGGGAAAGAGATGAAGCTCTACAGGACGTATAGTTGCATCTCTTACTTCAACTGAAGTAATATCAAAATAATACTGCTTTATGAGCTGGTGGTAGGGTGCTGATTTTTTTAAAATAACCGACGTAAAATTTCGACGCGGGGGTTCAGAATCATGTACTGAATCCATGGTAACAGTTTTCGCGTCGATGTCCCTATGCATATTGTCTCTAATTGGGCGAAACCAGGAAGGTGTGTGGTTTGTCACGAACTGCGCTGCCGCAGGAATATTTTCTTAACTAAGCATGATTAATTTTTGTCGACTGTACAGCTGACATATAAAAACTCAAGTGAGGATCACCTCATTACTCGTACAGATGTTGCATTGCATTTCACGGACACGCGTCAATCATTCTAATTTATACCTTATCACAATGAAATAAGAGTCATATCACGCGCGCTCGTGAATTGCGATATACATAATATAGTAATGACGATAAGTAGATGTGAGAATCAGTATCGGTCGATGTGGCGGCGCCTATGTCAAATTATGATGATGAGAAATAGTTACATACTTGAGCATATATTAAGTAGAGGCCGCCATCTTTGATGCTGACGTAGTTGGTCTTCAGCTCGATCTTGTCTTCGCTGCCCTTCGAGGACACCTCTTCGTCGCGTACCCAGGGACCCATTATGGCTGAGGACAAGAAATGGGATATAAGTTAAAATTGGTAGAAGATGGAAAAAAAAAATAGATTTTTGTTGCAAAACTTGGGTCATTCTTAGGCTAAAAGTGCGGTATTACTTTTTAATATTGCAGGGATTTGGTTATAATAACATTATTTAGTTGTAACTGTCCATCAGAACAATTTTTATACATAGTATCAGTTATTATAATATATAGTATTTACTACACACGATCTGTCTTGCTGTGTATATTCTGGTTTTGCACAGGCTAGACTAGGGTCCTAAGAGAAAATTGTTGAATTGAATTTACAATATCAGGATAGTTCAACATATCTTTGGAGGAGCAGCGCGTAGATCTGCAGGACAACATTCGAAATGGTAAGCAATTAAAATATTTGTCCTAAAGTCCTAATGATGTCTTCATTATAACGTCGTGACCCTGAAATGTTAGCTCCCTAATAAGATCATAGTAATCTATGTAACCATTTGGGTGATGGATGTCAAACATTCCTTGTATAGTCGAACTCTTAATTGCTTTACCACTTATCATCTGCGTAGCCTTTTCCCAACTATGTCGGGGTCGGCTACCAGTCTAACCGAATGTAACTGAATACCATTATTTTACATGGAGCGACTGCCTATTTGACCACCTAAACCAAGTTACTGGGTAACACGATTCCCCTTATTGAGAATGGCTGTCAGACTTTTAGGCTTCTGACGACCCGTAACGACTGTCAAAGATCCACGAATGACAGCCGGGACCAACGGCTTAACTTGCTTACCGAGGCACGGAGGAGTCTCGGTATGTAAAGATGGTCACCTATCCACGGATCAACCCCGGCAAGCGTAGCTTAACCTGATCGATCGACTCGTGTGGTTGTTATAACTTAGCCAGGAGCCTCTCTTGATTGCTTAACCACTATTAACACCATTATCCAGTAGATTGAAACTTGACTCAAAGTTTGAAACGTTCCATGACGTGCAAGTGACATTCAACCTTAGGATCTTAAAGCAATAACGAGGTCGACCATACTTTATTTTGCTTATCAACAAACCAGAAGTGTGTGTTATCATTTCGCGTAACACATAATATTTTTAAAAATATCGCAGTTTCGATAGTAACGATAATAAAAAGTGAACCAGCCATAGTCCACTGACATAGTTCTTGATCTTTATAATGTGCGCAGACGCAGAATGATAAGCAGCTAATATTTTGGTATACCTATCTGTTGTATAAAAAAATATACGCGTAATTATAATGGAATGCAAATATTCAGGTTAATTTGATGTTTTAGTCAACGTGCTGGACAAAAGTAAAAAAAGTGGTAGAATAGGTTTTTTATTTGGCTGCATCTCATAATAGAGACTGCTGTCGCGTCTAGCCACATTATATTTTTACTTTTAATATAATATTACCTTATATTACCTTCTTCTATAATATTACCTTCCTTACCCATTACCATTGGGTTACCCTAAAGGCCAGTTTAGGTACGTTAAAAAAGATTTGAGATAGAAGAAAAATAACTTAGCCAAACATTAATGAATAGCAAATTAATTCAGCCCGTTTATCTTTATACGTCAGTTAGAAGGTTCAATAGCTCAAGACGAGGTTTGGCAAAGGATTTTAAACATTTGAAAATTTTGAATAAGTATTATATTACTGTCTGAGGCACACTGCTACGTATTCCAAAGGGAATTTTAAGTTGTATAATGTAACGGTACAATCACCTCAATGGGCGTTTATAAAATGTAAGTGTGAGACTCGTAAAAATTCTTTTATGAACGACCAAACTGACGATCTTGATTATTGATGTGCTTTTGTTAAACTTTGAAAAAGTAAATGGTGTTGGATATTATTTTGTCTCGTAATAAAAACATGTTTTCGTTTTCTTTTTGTGATTTTAGAAAATAAATAAACGGAAGCAAATCCAAAGAAATGATTGCCATTACGAAACTCTAAATAATATTAAAGAATTATTATTATTATTACGCCATCTCAAAAGTGGGTAATTTAATTAATTACCTTTTTGACATATGTATGTGAACTGCCCATTTACCCGAGGTAATTCAATTAGCCTTACTTTTAATACTTTTTAAAATAACCAAATGTTAATTAAGCTGCGTTTTGTTTGTGTGTTAATTAAGTGCTTTAGAAACTCGATTCAATTCTGCTTGAGTATGTATTCTAGTACATAAATTAGCTATTTAATTAAACCTCATTTCTACTTATTCGCCCACACTCGGAGTATAGTCGTTTTATATTATTCCACTTTTAGTAAAAACCAATTTAAGACTAAGTAAATTTAAGGCAATATTTTATGATTATTGATTAATGTTCACTTTATTATTCTTGTTTTATACAACAACTATTCGAGTAACACCAAATTTTGACTCCTAACTTTCGGTTTGTTATTTTATTTTAAATTATTATTGTTGACTTCTCTACAACTATTATTTCTGGGCTGTATTTTCAAGTATTAGGTAGTTACTACTATCACCTGCGGTGGACTAAACAGTTGTCTTTTCATGTATTCTAAAATAATATAAAGTATGCAGCACCACTAATGGTGGGTATATAAAGGTAGGTTTAAGGAAATTTGGTTTAGGTACCTAATAACAGCACCGCCATTAGAGGTATTAGGTGACAAGTATAATGGTATTTTAAATCAAATTCATAATTTTTGTTTAATATTTTCAGTGTTTAAATTTTTACAACGATAAACCAAAGTGCCTAACATGATAAATGACCTAATTAATTTTACGTATTTTCCATTTATAATAACTACTTATAAGTCAATAATATTAACTTATGTAGTAACATTAATAATAGAATGGAATATGTGGATGATAAGCATAATATACATGTAGTATGTAGGTAATGTGTGGATCTCTAATGCTGTCAGTAAAACTCTAAGCAAATAACTCATAACTGAGTAATGTTACATGGACATTGAATATGTTGGTAAGGTCTTTTCAAATCCTTGTTTCCAATTGATTTTAAGTCCACTTCAACAAACATCTACTTTATGAAAGTGTAAATAAAGTTGATTTTATACTGACTAATACTGTACTGAAAAAAAAAAAAAAACAGGCACTCCTGGAGTGCCAGCAGAAGTGAAAACTTGAAAAAAAAATCGGCACCGAGGTAATTAACGCATTGATGTCTTTTTCTTCACGTACCGCGGTATTTAACGCATTGATGTCTTTTACTCCACGTACCGCGGTAATCAACGCGTTGATGTCTTTTTAATGGTCAAAAGCTGGTGTCATCACGGTGTCGCGAAATCAATGGTTTAGTCCCACCTCAAAAATGCCCAACGCGCCTAAAGAAGTTTTCACTTTTTATAAGCATAAAAGCTGGTTTCAGACGTCGCTTAAGAAATACTTCTTGAAAAGCATTCCTACTATGTCATTTTAGGGGTCGTGTTAAAGCTCATTGCTAATATTCGTTGAAATTGGTTCAGCAGTTGAGGCGTGGAGATGTAACAAACAAACATTTGATTTGGATTTATAATATTGGACAATAGATACTTAGTTTGTTTTTCAATGATGTAAGATGTGTGTCGGCTGTCAAAAGCACTACATATTCGATAACAATTTCCAATTACACCGTGTTATCTAGAATGTCGTAAGTGGACATAATTGATATTACACTCAAGACTATTGCGTTTTAACAATTGTTGCAAAGTTGGTAACTTTATTGTAACTTATACAGTATTGCATGCTACAAAAAAAAAAAAAAACTAGTTACTGGCAACATTGGACAATGATTTATATTTTGGCGGGAATTACTGGGCTTTATGTTTGGTTACATAAGCTGATAAGTGATAACCCAGTCAAAAAAAAATAAAATGATTATAGCACGTTATTTACTTATATAATTATTATTTCTAGATACTGCAACATTAATAATAATTTTTTTTTTTGGCGGGATTTACTGCGTTTTGTTTGGTTACATGCTGATAACCTATTTGAATAAAACAATGATTACAGCATGTTATGTCTGATAATAACTTCCTACGGGGAAGTCCCCTTTATTTAACATAGTAGCTATACCATGTGACATAAATGTGTGTTTTGGTATTTATTTTATAAATTAAATTATTTATCTTAAATTGAACAGCAAAATAATATGGTCAGTAAAAACCGCATAAATACAGCTTTATTAATAAAATTTTGGCTGGCTTGAACAGAGCAGGCGCCTACTTTTAATAACCAGTTTGATTGAATGGGGTCAATTACTTTCATGGAATTGGTGAATTGAGAGACTTGAGTCAATAGACTCAAATTGTTCTAGTTACAAAGAAATAGTAGATACCTACATCATCTAATGTATGTGCATTTTAATTTTAGCTCATTTAGATAGCTTTAAAGGTCAAGATAGCCGTTTGAAAACCGTTACAACGCCGCATTCAAATCTTAGTTCTTAAATAACTATTAATTAACAGCTAGCTATAAATTGGTAGCCACAATGAATGAATGCAGATGATACAAAAGGAATTATGTAACATTGTCTGGAAGCTTAATTATTATGAGCAGATTAATTACGACAACACATCCATCCCATATAAGTTCTGAGCCAAGTTTCTTTACACAATGTAACTATGTCATTCAGACTGGTAACTTTCTGTACTTAGGATTATCAACCTTATCACTTCCGTCTAAGCATGAAAATAGTGTGTAATTGTAGTGTACACAATGCAAATATCTAGGCGTATCCTGTCTGTGTCACATTCACATAAATTATCATTTTAATCACATATTTGCAATAGTATTAGATCTACAATAGTATAAAAAATCGTATTGTTCTTTTGTTTACTTACTTAAAAGCTGCACAAGTTTGCAATGTGCCTATAAAATTAATTCTTAAACTAGGTAACAAATTTTTTGAAATAAGAAGTTTATAGTTTTTTTTTTTCAAAGAAATGGAAAAAATATGCTGTAGTACAGCCAGTACATAAATGAAGAGTTTGATTCAGTAAACAGTATCTATCCGTGATTGATGTGATCTATGGCAGTTATACAGAGTTTCCTTTATCTCTCCATTGCCTAGTGAACATGTGTCATAGATTATACATATTATCAATCCAATACCAAGTTTGACACCTTGCAATAAGAACTAGTTTGAGATTAACTCAATAATCAAGAATTTATCTGCTTATTATAATTGTTGTTACATAATAAAGTAAATTATTATTTCTTAGTCACGGGCAATATCAGCCCATCATATCATTTTACTATTGCATTTTAGTTTTTATATTTTCTTGTTCAACTTATTATGAAGACAGAATTTATAAAAAAAGTATCTAATACTCACGTTGTTTTCCCATATTTAGTTCTCGAAGAGCACCATTGAATTGAGCCACCACCAACTCTGTAATTAATTATAAACAAACATTGTTATGATGATTATGATATGACACACATGTTTATTAATAACTTAAAATAAATGTTGAAGGTTCATATTAACCTTTTTGTAGCATTGTTAAGTCATAAATAGGAGCATTGTCTTTGCTTGCATTTTTTTTCTTGGAGTCTACCAGCAACATGTCTTCTCCCAGGTCCTCAACATAGTATTTCCTAGCATTCTGTTGGACGTCGTCGTCAAAGGACCTCGTTCGCGGTTCGCGTGCCTCGTTGACGCCAGGCGTCCTTGGGCGGGCCACCAGGGCACTCTGCACCCCTCTGTCCTGGTTCACGTTGTGTAGAATGAAGTGGTCGTTTATCATGTCCAACTGTCTCCTCATCGATATCATCTCGTTCCAGTAGTAGAACGCTATCGAACAACTTAACACCATACATATCACGCTCAACAAAAAATTCAACACGAACAAAAGCTTTATTTTCTTGGAAGACGCTATTGAGAACGTCGTATTTATATGCACGCCGAGATCTGACGGTTTCTCTGCAATGAATAAAATACCACGTTATTTACATATTCGTGTCTTAAAATATATTTCATTCTAAAAAAAAATAATAAGTCACCTGTATTGAGATGTATGACAGTCCCTTCGGGTGAATTAACTTTAGTATTTTTACCAGTGTTCAGAAAAATGTTAGCCGCACCTGGTGTGTTCAAGGGGACACCTTCGCTCATGTGGATTTTCCTTTCGCCGTCCATTATAAATACTACGGCTATTTGTTTATAGTACGAGGTACTACTACTATTCGGGCGTAAGCGTACGCGTCACCGGAGATACCTAAACAAAGGATGTAAGATGTAAAGCTCAATCAAATAAGTTCGCACCGACCGCACATGATAGCCGCGAGTTGATAAAAAACACAACACACTTTACATACCATATACGTATCCGTTGGCAATGTATTCGTTAATATTAATTTAATATTCTTCACTAAGGCTTACACTAACAATAATATCTTTCATTATAAAGTAAAACCAGTTCGATAACTTCCAAAGTTCCAACAAAAAGTAAACACAACAAACAAAAGTTTTCGCTCCCTCACTTCGTTTCGTTTCGATACAACTTCCTTGGGCAAAGGCGCGCTCGTCGCTGGCTGCCTGACCGGTACCGGTTGCGCGCCAAATTCGAACTGAGCGTGCGAACCTCGCGAACAGCGATGCGATGCTAGCGAGTGAATGCGGAATGACCGCGATTAGCAGGCTGGGATATATTCACCGGTGGACAGTGGACGACGCGACGGGTAACTTTTACAAATGGTACAGGCGTGCATGCTTATATCGGTTTTATTCGTAGAACACACTGAATTTGAACCAATTCAGCAAACTCGATGCTGACGAATAAAATATTCGAAGTTTCTACCAACTTCATAAGTTGGCATAATATTGGTCGCCAGCAAAAACAATTATGTAATTCCCTAAAATAGAATAACATAGAGGAACGTTATATTTTAATATTATTGAAACCCCAAAATCGGTACATAAATAATAAAAAATTGCTATAATTTTTTGAAATTTCGGGGATTTCCTCTATTATTGATAAGGCTTGTAAAGTTTAAATATAAAATTGATAAAAATCGGGTCAGGGCTACTTTTATTTGTTTTGAAATGATATACTTAAAAATACTTACCTACTTATTTTCATAGGCTGTGTAGGTTATAGTAATATATTTTTAATACCTACCAATGTTAAATGAGTATCAAAATAAAACAAACGAAATCGGAGCACACCCCAAGCACTTGCAAGCTTAGAAACTTTTCAAAATTCTTGGGAGCGTCCTTTACCTGAATTGCACCTTTGTTATAGGTACCTAATCTTGTTTCTCGAAACCCTTATCTCGCCAGGTAATTACCCGAACGGTAGTAAAGTGTAACCCAAACGTGCTTGGCTCTCTAAACAAACGCGGCCTTTGGGGAGCTGTCGTACGTATAGTATTGCACATTGAGAAACATTGTCGCGAATCCGCGCTGGTATGCGGGACCAGCTGCTCGCGTCTCAGACTTAGTTATCTCGGCTGGGACGGATATAGTCTGTTTTAGGGATGTTGCGTCCGTTTTAGATCTTATCTTCTGCGGGTGCGGCTTTGGGTAATGGTATGCATACCGTTATCTTGCTATTTTTTACCATTGCCTACCTTATATTGAGCTTTCTTTTCTTTGCCTGGATTTCCATTTCAGGACGCTTTGAATGTCCGACAAATGAGTTATGAGCCAGTCGGACACTTACATATAATATACAAGTGACCCGCCCCTGCTTCACACGGGTGCAAGGCGACATATCAAAACATGGAGATGTCTGTGCTATAACCATAAACCTTCCGGAATAATTTCTCTAAATGATGGAATCAACCGCATCTAAATCAGTTGTGCGGTTAAGAAGAACAACCCGGTCACACAGCCAGACACGAAATATATGATACCAAGGAAGACAAGGCATACCTATTACTCTAGTAATTTTCCGTAATTAAGTATAGGCACAGAATTGTAGAAAAACATAACAGACACAACCGCATAAGGCCACTAGAGGATGTAGTGGGTGGCGTGTATAGAAAAAAATAAACGTGGCCCAAAGGCAGTTGTTTATGTACTTACCAATAGGCACTTCCACGTGGAAATATAAAAGCTGCGCAGATTGGTATGATGAAATAATTGAATTCCAAGGAACAGACTGTTATTTTGAAAGATTCTCACGATGTCTTTAGTTTTAAATTTAATTAATTAATTTAATTCAGACACAATGATCCGTATTTTTGTTAGTATATTTAAGATATGGATATTTAACCTTTTACTGCTTTACTCGAGCGTGCAAATCTACGAGCCAACATATTGCATCGGACAGCCAACGTCCTGCGCTCCCTCTCAATATCCTCGTAATTTGAGAGGTCATCTGAGACCCAGTGGCCCAGGTATTTAAATCCCGAAACCTGGTTAAAGAAACACCGTCTATGAGGACAGGTGGTACATTTGTGACCTTATGACCTGGTGATTGAAACACCAAAGCTCGCTTTTCTATACATTATACGTGAGCCACATTCCACACATATAGCGAGGAGTTTTCGAACGGCGCTTAAAGAGTGATGGCCCAGCAACACCATATCGTCTGCGTAACTGATGTTGTTGACGTATTTACCGTCTATAGAGCAGCCAACTTTGGTGTCGTTGAATCTCTCGATGAGTCCGTTTACGTAAAGATAGAAGAGACGAGGCGAGATTAAACCTCCTTGCCTTACTCCACACCTCAGTCGCATCGGAGATCGATTGATTCTAGGGCGACTAGTATCAATTATATTATTTTGTAAATTTCGACGTTCAAAATTGCCATACATGGGCCTATTTGAAATAAATGATTTGACTTTGACCACTTTATTACATTAACTTGGATGTTGTACTAATAATAAAAAATGTTGACGACTTCTTCTGAGAGGCTGGTTTCTGTCCTAATTTTGTGCACATCATAGGACACCAAATCGAAAGCTTTCGAAATGTCTAAAAAATAGGCGTCTTTCTAGTCGAAGTCTTTCTATCGGTGTAGTACAGGACAGTGTGCTTGAGGCATAGAACCGCCGTTTCTGTAGACAACCCGCGCCTGAAACAGAACTGAGCGTCGTTCAGCTTTATATGGCTGTTCAAAATGCGATCAAGCAGGCTGTCCAGCACTTTTGCAACGGTAGTGAACTAAATGGGCCTATAATTGCTGTTATCTGATGCATCACCAGTTTTATTTTTGATTAATGGCACAAGCACGGTCTTCTTACATTCATCGGGCAGGTATGAGTGTCTTAAACAAAAATGTAAGTATAAAACATTGCTAGAACCCTTAACAAATGAACCCCTGCATGCTGCAAATGCTCAATACTAATTCCATCGTGGCCTGGGGACTAATCAAAGGAAAACAAACACAAAGCGAGACAATCATGTTAATTCATGTTGATTAGCGAAGCTCCAACTTTCAAGGGTCACAACTGCAACAAACTACGAGCTACAAGAAGTACTACTGAACTGCTACGTAACTGTTCGTAATGATACCATTTCGTAAGTAGCAGACGTCTGAGCACAAAGTGTTATGGCCCAATTTGAGACATGCCTGTAGTTTTAGCTAGACTGCTAAAGGTTGATTCGATTTATGAATCCAGATTCGAACCATAGGTCCATAGATGATAGAACTGTAAATAAATAATTCGGTTCTTTTTTCAATTTTGCTCGTAAAACAAGTTTTGCTTGCATTCAGATATGCATCTCATAATTAATCTGTAATTTACACTGTGGCAGTTCCAGCCCTGCAGGCCCGTTCTATTTCTGCACGAGCCAAACTCTACACCATAAGATTTCGCAAAGTTATGTATGTACATACCGGCCATGTTTTTACAGCTATGGCGAGAATAGACTCGGATTTCGCTGGATTTACTGGTAATAAGAGGGTTCACATGGAGGTCAAACTTAAATGGATGTTTGTATTTTACATATGTGGTAATTTATTGTTAAGAAATACAATATTTTTGTGTCCATATTTTCTGGAATATGGACACAATCCGCATGCATGGGCACACGCATGTCGCATGGATTCTAATAGTGAATCGTGCGTGTTATTTATTCATCTGTGGCGTCACTCAATAAGTTATTTTTAGGTAAGTAAAGTAATTATTCGTGTCCTTGATTTTTGTGCACCTTTTTGGATACCTATAAGAAATATTAAACTTTTTTTAAACTAGGTAAGTTTAATGAGAAGTTTGTATGTTTTCTAAGCCATTAAAGATAAAAGATTTGTATTTTTGTTTGTAATGAATAAACTCAAATACTACTGGACTGATTTAAAAAATTCTTTCACCAGTAGAATGCTATATTATCACTGAGTAATATAGGCCATAATTTATAAAGATATCATGGGGGCGAAGTCGCTGGCGGAAGCTAGTTGACACAGTTGACGCAGTGGTCAAGCGATTGACTGCTGCGCTGCGTGTCGCGGGTTCGTTTCCCGCACGGAACAAATATTTGTATGACCTACAAGTAGTTGTTCCGGGTCTGGCTGTTTGTGTATGTGTATAAAAAAAAATATAAAAAAAGATAAAGCTTCGCGTCATCCCCTCACTCACCCTTGCGAGGAAACAAGGCATAATGTTATGTTATATCCTCCATACTTAACTCCCATGCGAACGAAAGTAAATCTGTCTGTCTGTCAGTCTGTCAACTTATCACGCCTGAACGGATTTCAATGTTTGGCGCACAGATAGAACATGACCTGAGTTAGGACGTGCCTATGGGTAATTTCAGATCGTAACGCGGGCAAAGATGCAGGGAAAAGTTAGTTGTTTTATAAATTGCTCAAATACTGCTTAAAGCTTTTTCAAGACTTCAAGAACCCTTCTTTACCTATCTATCACTTGTCTGATGCTCTTGTCAACAGATTGCACAGTAGTACCGGAAAGTCTTTGTCGAAGAAATGTTGAATGTGGTACGTCATCCATATCCACTTAGGTACAAAAAGCTGAATTTATAAAATATCATACCTGTGGGCTGTATTCTCGAGGATAGGTAATGATATCCATCATCATTAACACTTTCGACTCCACCCGCTTTTCATTGAACTCGTACGCCGTGCGCCATATATATTGGAAGTGAACCCTCCGGGAGGATTATCGGCATTACGTTTTCGCTAAACTTAACCATCGCGTACGGTCAACCGAGCATCTCCCGGCATCCTTTAAGCAACTAGGCGAACTCTCCAGGAGGCCCCCGGTACAGAACTTGTTAACTCAGTTGAAAGACGTCTAAAGCTGGCTCCCAAGGATTTGACACAAATGCCCAAATAATATTTAATAGGTACCTACCTAATGGATGTATCCGTATATATATGTATGTGTGTATGTTATTTTCCCAACTGCAAAGTTAAAAGGGTCTATGCCATAATGTTTCGCACCTTGTACGGTAATTAACACGAATGGTTAACAACATATTCAGTCATTATAAGTTAAGCGTAAGTAGGCCAATAGAGAAATTCTAAAAAGTTACGTTTTTAAGTTTATAATTCAGGGTCACCCAAAAATCCCAAGATTTAACTCTGACAAAGAATACCTGCTAAGTTCATTAAGAAAGAAAGTGTCGGTAGTAAATTAAGTCGCCGTAATAAAGATGAATTGTCAGGTAATTAACAAACGATAATAACTGTCTTGATCACGCTCGTTTAATAATTACCTAGAATTATTAATGAGTGTATGTTTGGTGAAGAAATTAGAGCTTGCATGCGTTAGTCACAGGGGGACTGTCTGCTTTGACTCACGCATCCACTGCACTATGCTTATTGCTTACAGTCATTATTCCAATGAAGAAGTTGCGCCTGCTTTGTTACACTGACCTCTTTTGTTTTCGATAGTGACAACAAAAAAATCTCGGAAATGTTTCCGCTGCCGTGAACTGACTTGTTTAGTCTCATTCAAACTCATGAGTTTTCGAACCGAATTTAACCTCATTCTAGAATGTTATCAAAATACCCCGCTGAGAGCAATGAATTTTGATAGTCCTTATGCAGTAGGTACTGAAGAAGTGGTCGGTAAAAAATGGAGATTATTTGATTAGTAACTCAAGATTGATCGTTATTGTGAAATCTTATACCAAAGGTTCAATTTCAGAATTAACTTAGGTCGCTGTGCACCAGCCATAATTATCAGCCTTTTATCTTCGCAAATGAAAAAATACCCAAGCTCAGCAATTAAAAAACGCTTGCGAGTGATATTTCAAACATCAGCTGTTTAAAAAATAGTAAAATTTAATTATTGCTTGATGTAGAGATTGTAGATTCTCTATGTAGGCACATGTGCTGATTCATCACTTTCGATTATCGAACATTCACTGATAAATAACGGCAACAGCAGAATACGTAACTTTCTGTATCATTGTTGCAATATTAAAAAATCATGTTTTACTTTTAAGAATTCGGCAGCATCTGCACACTGGCCAGTTTCCTGGCCCGCAGTTGAGTTCCTTTGAGTTTCGATTTCCGTCTGCCATTGCCCTACATAGTACATTCTTGGTACGGCAATGTTGACACGGCATTCCCATAGAGATACACGCTCACTTATTTAGATTAATTACTGATAGAGAGTTCCGTTTGATCCTCAAATATTTAACGTTATCAGTCATGACTTTAGTAAACCAATTTCACTTTGATGTGATTGGATTTTAGTGCCGATTTATAAATATATCCGATACTGATTAAATAGGTTTCGATCGATTAATCGGTACATTGCAGTTGGTGTCCTGGATCTGCGAATGTTTAAAAAAAAACTTTTATATTGACCTAATTGTAAACTCGAGGACTGTAAGCTTTTAGTTTTGACCCGTGCTTTGAAAGAAAATGTTAGGTTTTGTATAATTATTGGTCGTAGTTAGCAAAAGAGCCATAAGTAGGTAATTTTCAAAGTCGGACCGGAACCCATTGTCGCCATACGTAATTCTATGGCACTTAAATAATATTTAAAGGAAAGTTTATTTTTAATCGACTACCAAAAAGGAGGCGGAAGGATGTTCGACTTATGAATGTTTTTTTTAAATATTATTTATGTATGTTCATCAAAGTTTTCGTCAGTTGTCGACCGATATTGAAATTTCTTAAAATTAATAACTTATTTTTCACTTTGTAGTGTTTTTTTTTTTGGAAGTCGGTTTTTTTTTAGGGTTCCGGTACGGTAACCCTATAAGGTCGCACAGGGCCTATGTGACATCCGCTGCGTAACGCTCACAGGAAACGCATTTCAGCAAATTCTTTCAGCTAGATTCATATAATTAGTAACAAACAAGGTTACTCATTACGAAAATAGCGGCATCTACAAGTTTGCATAGTGGCCAGTGAGTCAATAGTTGAAGGAACGAACCTAGGAGTTTTATGGAAAGTAAACGGTATCTTAGTCATGTAGGCCTTTGTCTTACGTGATAATTAGATATGCTTGAATGTCAATTGGTTGGCTTCTGTATCGCCAATGTTGGCGTGTTATCGATGTAGATTGAGGAACGGAAGTTGTAAAACCTCTTCTTCACACCTAAATTCTTCACTTCAAGTTTTCACCAACGGGGGGGGGGGGGGGTCTGACGAAAAAATATGTCAGGGTGTTATCGTTTCAATTTGGAACTTAATTTTCAGCCTCAGAAAACCTCTGAACCTTTCCTGTACTCCGATTTTCATCGTATCTTCAGTTCAGAGGGATGAGAGCTCTGGCCAACATGCTTGTTCTCTGTGGTGGTCAACATGCTTTTTCTCTGTGGTGGTGAACTTGCTTGTTCTCTGTGGTGGCCAATATGCTTGTTCTCTGTATTGGCTAACATGCTTGTTCTCTGTGGTGGTCAACTTGCTTGTTCGGTGCATGCGGCGACAAATCTGAGTGAAGTTGGCTCAGTAGGTAAAAGCTATTATTTAATTTATGTAGGTACATACACACAAAACACTCATATAGAAAAATAAAGTAAATAGAATAGGACAAAGGTATTATCGTTTTGGGAAAGTTCCACACCATGGATAGATGAATGGATACTAAAAAATAATAAAATAATAATTAAGTCAAAACTGTGCAATGAATATTTTTGGAAAAAAGTAATTGCTACGAGGAACAAGTCTGATGCTGAAAATAAAGTTTTTGGAATCGTTTTGTCCGTTTGTCTGTTTGCGCCAATCCGGAACATACATGCAGTTAAATGAAAGAAAATTTAAAATTCATATTAAAAGTACACTTCGTAAACAAGCATATTACAAATGAGAGGACTATATACAAGATAAGAATGCTTTAAAACATGCTGGTCCTGCTCCATAGGATAATCTAGACAAAGTCAAACTGGTTGCTAATTTAATTGAATAATTTTGATTTTACATTCTGTGATTACTTCCTCACACACTGACTTATTAATTGTACTTTTTTTCGGAAAATCGTCTATTTTTACAATGTTTGTTAATATGTGAGCACCATGTATCTATCACATAATTAATTTATCTGTCGTTGCTTCATTTTTAATTCTTTTTACTTATTGTGGTATAGTAATTTTGTTCCGGGTGCATCGTCTTCTCATATAATTATTTAACTAATGTACCTATACAAAATATTGTAAGACATTTTAAAAGAGTACCTAACGGTGGAGTTTCTTGCCCATTCTTCTCCATACGAAAACTACCTTTTGGAAGGGGGGACTAGAATCATTTATATTATTTTGTAACTTTTGACGTTCAAAAGTGCCTATTACGGGCGTATTTGATATAAATGATTTGACTTTGACATCCAGACGATGTATGTTCTGGATTAACATGGATTTACCTGCACTTTTATCCCGGTTTTACGTTCCCGTAAAAAGCTAAGTAGATCTTTCTTATAAATAAATGTTTTTTTTTTTTTTTTTTTTTTTTTCTGTTGGGCATCTCGTAGCTGACCTCTGAGGTCATGACTACTTAACCGGTCAATCCTGTGGTTGCCTTAAGCTGCTACACTCAAAGCCTCCCGCCAGGGGCACACAAAACTAAGCTAAAAAGCTAGGTGAACGCTCGCTAAGGGCACCCCCTGTGGGGTACGAGCCTCTGCTTAGGGCGTCACCGGAGGGAGGACATCAAAGATGGGAAGGGCTGGCAAAATAAATGATTGTCGACCGTCGTATTTATACGGGTCC
This sequence comes from Omphaloscelis lunosa, assembly GCA_916610215.1. Classification (NCBI taxonomy): domain Eukaryota; kingdom Metazoa; phylum Arthropoda; class Insecta; order Lepidoptera; family Noctuidae; genus Omphaloscelis; species Omphaloscelis lunosa. The sequence continues at coordinate 19,837,188 of OU744244.1, read as the reverse complement.
ACCAAGCTATAGGGGGGCCCATAAGAGCGGTTATGCACTATGTCCGATCCCAACCCGAATTCAAGTTCCGAATTCAATCCGAATTGGGAATGTCCTAAATTCAGACGGACAAAGATCGGATCTAGTGCGCAACCCCTCGTAAAAATAATACTATGGCTACTTCGGACCGACATTTCTCGGATTCGGATAAGACGTAGTGCGAAACCGCTCTAAGTGTGTAAGCAAAAATTCGAAAAATATTATCCAAATCCTCAAAATTCTTAAGAGGCCCGTAATGTATGAATAAATTGAATACCTAATGAAAATATGAAATTCTCAAGCTATTCCATTCATTAATTCTAGCCTATCAGAGTCAGCATGTTCCTATTTTCTAGGTCGCTTCGCTCGCTCTTGTATTCTCTTAGTAAATGATTAGTAAACCGATATTGGCTGGTTAAGTTTCCATGTAATCAATATAATTTTAACCAATCCCGGTGCAGAATGATCAAATTTTCGAAAAACGTACCTATATTTAAAAGTCAGGGTTGTCCGATTTTCTAGCCAGCTTCACTCACTTTTGTATTCTTTATGTAATTTCACAATGAAAGCTTAACCTCAGGACTCGGGATGCTATATAATGTAATAAAAACCTCTTTTATCTGTTCTATGAGTGTGCCAGTACCTACGTACAGTTTTACAATTTGTTCAGGAATTCTTTACTTACATACCGTCATCTCGGCTATTTCAACCGGGATTAATCAGATCATCGTAATTTCCACAGATAAAATATTATCTATGGAGTAGGTAGTATTTTTATCTATGTTAGCATCTCATTCTTGTTACTCAAATTACTGTATAAATATGTACCTAGGTGACTATGTACTTGACCCACATAGGCCACATACCGTCACACCTGCAAAGCAACAAAGCCTCGTCATGTATGTACTGACTTTGCTTATTTCAGATTTATAAAATTTCAATAATGGGATTAAAGCAAGTCAGCCATTTAATAAGATAGTCCTTTAAAAAGTCTGTATTGGGTATAAAGCAGGGAGAAGCAACCATTTTATAAGACGGCCCATGTAACCCATGTTTAACAGGAGATGCACCTAATAGTCTAGCATTAGGATGCGCTGAAGCAAAATTAAAACCATGCAGTTGATATGTTCTGACTAAAAAAATTGCAGCTTCATAGGTTGGTCATTTGATTATTTATTTATATTATTATTTATGTACACACAGTAAAATACATAGAGAAACGACATTTAACTCTAACTTATATAAATTCAAAACTAAACTTTATTATTATTTGATTTGACATCTCCAAAAGCTGCAAACGAACGAATACCCTACATTTGTCACGTGGATTTGCCGAAGATAGACGAAATTTTATCGTCTAGGTTTCAATTTATACCTACATTCTTATCATAGCCAGCCATAACTCCTTAACTACAAACATGAGACGTATAAATACCTTGTTTTGAGTTAGGAGTTTAGGACTGTCGGAAGTCGTTGCCGAAGCATAAGTGCTAGGCTCGCATTTCCGGCCAGTATCTGACCTGTAAACAATTTTAATGTACTCTTATTATGACCCACACATTATAGAGTATGGTCCAGCATGGTCTGGCTGTAGGTAAAGGCCCGGAGATACCTACTATAGATATTCCTATTACAGTACTTTTCAGTTTGAAAATTATCGAAGCACAAAAAGATACTTGAAGATTTTTTCATTTTACTGTTTTGTAATAAGCTTGCAATTTTTTTATGTCTTTAAATTATTCTGAATATTTTAACGTCAGCATATAGGTGTACTCGTGTAGACCTCACTTTGAGTGAAGCTGGTGTAACGCACCGGAAAAGCGAGTGTACATGACAGGCTGTATGAATTTATTTCAGTGCCCGTACAGAAAATACGCAACATTTTCTACATAAAAAGCCTTGCCATGTTTATGGCAGCTGATCGAATCGGTTTTTCGTAAACAATAACTAACAGGTTGGGAAATAACACATAATTGTAGGTGTATTGTATTACTTAATGATTAATATTGGCTACAAAGAGAAAACAGGAAATTTATTAAATACGTCATTAAATTTTTCTCGAGTTTCCGTAATACGTAGTCACAGCATAATAAAGTTTATTTTATACTGTGACGTAGTTAACTAGTTGTTTAGATCCATCATTAATATTTCTTACTTCAACTTCTCCAAATAAGTACACACGGCTACACTTCAAGCTATACATTTCCAGTTTATGCTGATCTCGCATTACATAGGATTTCCGTACAATGCGAGGTCAGCTTATACTGGAAATGTATAGCTTGATGTGTAGCCGTGTGTACCTACTTATAAAATGATGTTGGAACGAAATCATGCAAGGACCAACGGTAAATTAATTTCGTAGCTCATTTACACCGAGCAGTTTCTTTTAACTGTGATCCTTGTGTAAGTAGGTCGGGCCGTTAGGCTCACAGTCACATCTCCTTTGCCTCGGTGAAAGCCTGTTCGAGAACAAAAGTAAAAAAAATGGCGGTCACGTCAATTCTAGTTCAAAAATAATGTCGCGGAATCGGGGTCAGCAGACTTGTAAATTGAAAATGATGTTTGTTTTGGCGCCTAACGGAGTAACGGAAGACCTTTTTATTATAGATCGATGGAATAAGACTTGAAAAAACATTAAACATTTCATTTTTGGTGTTTTATTTACAGGCTTTCGTTTTAAGTGAGAGGACCATGTAGACCATTGATTATAACTTTATGATCAAAAGTTGAAAATGACACAACATTATTGGTAGGTACCAATAATGTTGTGTCTTTTTCAACTTTTTACAAATTTTATCTAATAAGTATAATATTATGTTACAGTTCCGTTGGTTGGTCGTATGTGGGCTTGACCCGGTCTATGGCTGGCTCTTAATCAGCTTTCAAATAAATTTTTGTACATTAATCATAGATCCTTTATTCTTTTTAATTTACGAGCATCTAATAATTGAAAAAGAATTAATAGGTACCTACTTAATAAAATTTCTCCAGAGAAAATTGTAGGTACATTGCAATTTTTTTTTTTAAATACAGCCTTGTTTATGACATAGATTTTAGTTGTTTTGATCTACTACAATGAGTCAATGATTTACTATGCGCGCCACGAAAGAAGGCCCGCGGAAAATTGTGGAACTATATTTTTTAATGCAATATGATGCAATGGCATAGACACTAGCGCCGCGTCAAAGGGCCTTCTTTTATGGTGCGCACAATAATAAATAATACGATGCATTTCTGTTTGATGACCTTCCCTAGTTTTATAGACGCAATTTCTGAAGATAAATATTTACCTAATAACGCTGATTTTGTTTATTCTAGGCAGCTATGGATGCTGATGCTGACTATTGTTATCAAACAAAAAAAAAAAAACAAAATTATATTGTATTATTACGTAGAAATTACATAGTGAGAAAAATAGATCATTTCCGTGCCAAAATTGTACACAATTGAAGATCATGTAACAGCTGAGTCGGCCATTTTGACGTGTTTATCGATATTATTGGAAATATTGATTGATCTATGAAATAAGAGCCGATGATATCGAGACATTGTTTACAATGACCATTGTATTTTATACCTACTTATTTATTTTCTTGTGGCGCAATTTGAGTTTCTATGATTTTTTAAGATAACGAGGGCATATGCACTAGTAAGCTAATTGATGTCCCGTATTTCCAGAACGTGCTTTGTAGCTGCGTTTGCTCATTTGCGGTTTTTAGAGTACCTACATATTATTGTTATCATCATACATTGTTTACCTATTCTATTATAGAAGTAGGAAGGTGAAACGTTTTTGGTTCATTATTTAAATGCGAAGAGTAGCATAATCAATCGTAAATAGTATATTTTTATGCTTATTCTGAAAAAAATGCGGAAATCCTTCCGGTTTGTACGGGACTGTTGCTTCATCATCATCTGGCTAGCCTTTTTCCAACTATTTTGGGGACGGCTGCCAGTGTAACCAGATGCAGATGAATACCAGTAATTCACATGGAGCGACTATGCCTATCTGACCTTCACAACCCATTTACCGAGTATACGATACCCCTTGGTAAGAGGTTGACGACCCGTAACGACTGTCAAAGATCCACGAATAACAGCCGGGACCTGCTTAACACTGCTTAACATACTTTCCGAGGCACGGAGAAGTCTTGGTATGTAAAGATTGTACCTGTACACGGACAAACCCCGGCAAGCGTAGCTTAACCACAAGCCCCTCTGGACTGTTACTTGATGATTAAAATATATCATCATCATCATCATCACCCACGGCCCGACTTCACCCACATTGCTGTGCATCTGCATATCTCCTTTTCATGTGCCAATCCCCACGCTCCTGTACCAGCCTCATCTAGGTCCTACCCGCGATGGTAACAATGTCATCCGCCCATTTCGCTGCCTTACGACCGATACGGTTTCCAGTCCTTGGACGCCACTCGCCAATAATATAGATAGTAGAGTCCGCGCCACCACTCAAGTCCGATAGACGCGGCGCTAGTGTCTATGTTATTGAATCAAATTGCATTAAAAAAAATGTAGTTCCACAATTTTCCGCCGGACTTCAGTGGAAGCGCGGACTCCAAAACCTAATTTTGCTGCATTATCAATGATAAAACAATTGGCCAAAGACAAACGCAAACTTTATTGTTTCTTTCGTGGCTGGGCCGAGCCGGGTATTTATTTTGACATCTAAAAGATTTTTACTTTTATGCTCACTTTAATCCTTTCAGTATCCGAAAAAAAAACCGAAAATATTTATTTCTTGTATTGAGTATTTGCCTAATCATAAAGCTCTTGCAGCTTCAGCATTCTATCTACAATCAGGTATCAGTCATATGAATTTAGTTGTGGATTGTGTTAGAAGATTTTCCGCATTTCCATCATCCATCAAACCAAAGGCAGCTACGTGAACGGTGAAACAAGTCACGAATTCATGATTCACACCTAACAAGCATTAAATAAAATCATAACAGGGCATAATAACCCAGAAATCAAGCACTTGTTTTGCATTAATGACTGTCATACGAACCGATTGTAGTTTGTGTACAATGCAAAATTACGCATTTATTGAACTTTTTCAGGAGCAGTAGACGGTAATGTTGACGTCCACGTGCTGGTCATTACCATTACCAATGCCTACTTATGGGAATCCGTCACTCGATACTCCACTATGAGTCACGCAAGCAGGGAATCTTAAGTTCATTCAATATTTCCATGTTCAGTCGATTTAAAAAAGGAATTGAAAATAACGTGCCATTTTTAACTCTATGGTTTCAGAATAGGGATGTAACGAAGTCGGCAAACTGAAGTGTTAACTTTGTTGAGTTATTGTGCATCTTTCTGAAGAATTGATTATTTTCAAAACAATCGTTTATTAACGTAAGCTGCCTGATCTGAGAATCGATATAGGTTTCTGATGAATTGTAAACTGTGCGGTGCCGTGCTGTCTGGAAGTAGGCTTCGAGAAAAGTTTCTGTTACAGTAAACTGAAGTGTTAACTTTGTTGAGTTATCGCGCATCTTTTTGAAGAATTTATTATTTTCAAAACTGTCGTTTGTTAACGTAACCCGACTGATCTGAGAATCGATATAGGTTTCTAACGAATTGTAAACTGTGCGGTGCCGTGCTGTCTGGAAGTAGGCTTCGAGAAAAAATTCTGTTACAGTTTCCATTACTCCATCTTCCTGTATAGACGTTACCAGTAATTAAATTAAATTTATATAAAAGCCATACAAAACAGTTTTAAGTGGTAAGATGTAGGTACTAAATATAGGCCAAAATCACAGAATATTTTTCTGTGATTTTGAACCCTGACTTGTAAACTAGGCAGAAATGCCTATGTCTTAAATTCTTAATCAGAGTTGCTCCCAAGAATAATAAACAAAACAAACTAAGCATGTACTTATGCATAATTTTCCACTTTATAAATTTAATATTGTAGGTAGGTGCTATTTATTATTTCATTCAAAATAAGATTAAAGAATATTATAAAAAATTGTACTCAAAACAATACTTGTGCAAAATGCCATGAAAAATTGTCAAAATGCCATGTAGAATAATAAAAAAATACGATTTGAAAATAAGTAGGTACCACGCAAAAGCACAATAGCCAACTTTCTTAATGTGTCTTGGAATTTTAATAAAGTAGCGTGTTGTCTGAATGCAGCTTATTTGTGGTTATTTCAAAGTTATCTTTAGGAACTGTTTCTAAAAAAAAAAAATACATAAAGCAGGAGTGATTTCGAAATTTGAAAGGTTTTGACAAAGATTGACGAACAAGCTAGAATAAAAACTAAGAAGTGTATTTTTAAAATATTTTTTTTAAACGAAGGTAAAGTTATTTTCAAGTTTAATTTTGGTCTGAACTCCTCTATCTACATATTTAAAAAGAAATACAATCTTTTTACGTCAAGACATAAGGAAGTAAATTCTATCCGGTATAGGTAATCTACGTGTTTCAAGGAATTGTAACCACGATGTTGTGGACATTGTAATAGTGAAAACAACAAGAGCGTATAATCATCACGCCACAGAGAAACGCGCCACGTGTTACCCGACCCATGCAATGGCTTGATGATATCATGTTTAGATACTCATGAACGCTTTATTAGGATATATAGTTCAAGGCTGTTGCAATTTAGATCAAGGCTGGAAGCAAAATCATATTATCTCCTTTTTAACACTATTCTATTATTTGTCTTTGGTGCCTGTTAGGAACCATTTTTATCGTTCCAAATTTGAAAATTTCTCTGGTCTTTTCATAACAGATATTTAATTTTATTTCGGGGTATACCTACTTTAGGTACTTCTTTAATCCAGAAATACAAAGTCAACTTTTAGGCTTTTATTAGAGGTTTAATCAAAGGGTACAAAATTGTTTTGTTATGTGAAAAGGCGCTGAAACTTTGTAAGAAGGTAATCTTTCAGCGCTGAATAACGTTAGAGTTTCAGTGAGCATTCCTCGAGGCCTGCGGTTAATGGATTCTGCAATCACGATAAGTTACCAACAGGGGCAGCCATTGTAATAAGCTTTGAAATTCGAAAATGAGTTTGGCAGGCGAACTAACGATTTTATTTTCGTTCATTTCAAGACATTATCTTTGTAATGTTTGCTCATTAATTAATTTGACAAACAATCGGTCAGATAAATGACTGAATAGGTATCAATTCCGTTTAAATTTATGGAAAGATTCGGTTGTCATCATTCTCAGCTTTTTTATAGATCTAGGCCTTTAGGCTTTTTTTAGGCCTTTTTACGTGATGTTCCTTGTTTAATTGCGGCAATTTTGTAGGTGTGGCTGAGAAGACTCATCAATGACGCCAATGTATTAGGAACTAGCTGTTGCCCGCGACTTCGTCTACGATCCAGGATGAATAGTAGCCTATGTACCCTAGGTTGCCAACCGTCCTATTTTCCCAGGACATGTCCTTCTTTTTGGGATATCCTGAATAGATTTTAAGTAACGTCCTGGGTTTTTAAAGCATCCTGGTAAAGTACTATATTTTAAATTTTGCCCCTTCCACTTTACGTTTATCAGTCGTATTTAAAAAATAAAGATGTAAAGTACACTGCTTGTTGTCTCTTTCTCACTACGTACCTATTATTTTTGCGCACTAGAGCTCTCTCTATCTAACCTAGCTAGCAGTAATGCTGGGACTACATTGTCGCGTTATCGCGAACTTTACTTTGCGCGCTCTCTGTTGCTCAGCGGGACGTCGAGCGGTGTGCGAGTGAGCGCACGCGAGGTTTAGTTCGCGATAACGCGACAATGTAGCCCCAGCATAAGTAGACACTGCTAGCTTGCTATTTATCTAGTAAGTTAAAAAATATAATAAAATTCAATAAGATTATAATTAGATACAACATAAGATAAGGCAAAAAAAATGTTATATCTACAGTACTAAAGTTACGCATTAATTAACTGGTTAGATATTGTTCATTTTATAATTAATTCCTTCATTTCATTTCATTTTTTTTTAAATGAACGGTAATTATTTTTTTTTTAGATAAAGTAAATATATAATTGAGATTGATTGACCTATTTTCATTGCGTGTTGCTATTAACTACTGCTCTTATTATATATTTATTTGGTATTATGACCTTCTATTTTCAAAATTTGGTGATGGCAACCCTACTTTACTCAGGTCATGGTCTATCTGTGTGTTTTAGCGGGAAAGCGTAACAAACAAACTCAATTTCGAATTTTTAATAAGTATAAGTTAGAAAGTTAGGATTAGGATTTGGGATAGGAAACAGGAACTAAGGACCTAAATATTAATGCTATCAAAATAATTGCTACGAAATCATATTATGTAGGTAGGTACTTTGATTTGTTAGTTGAGGCCGTTTTTTTATCTAAAACGACTGTGGTAGTCAATAAAATATTGAGTTAGTCATCATTTCAGCCGAAGACGTCCATTGCTGAACAAAGGCCTCCCGCAAGCGTCGCCACATCGAGCGGTCATGTGCTCTCTCTGTGGCCTTCACAAAGACATCGGATAACCTTGTGGGAAGTCTTCCAATACTGCGCCTTCTGTTACGCGGACACCACTCCAGCACCTTTCAACTCCATCGGCCGTCTTCTCAGTAGCCACCGTTCCCTCCCTGCCCATTGCCACTTAAGTTCGGCAAATATTCGTGTTTTTTTTTTTAGTTAGCGCATCTCGTAGTTGACCTCTGAGATCATGACTACTTAACCGGGCTTTCCTGTGAGTGCCTTAAGCTACTGCACTTAAAACCTCCAGCCAGGGGTTATTCAACTATGCTAATTAAAACTAGGTGAACGCTCGCTAAGGACTTCTGTGGGGTACGAACCTTGGCTTAGGGCGTCAATCGGAGAAATCTTCGTGGGCTATGTCGATTACCTTGGATATCTTGCGATGTCTTAATTTCTCGATTCACGATCACGCAGGGGAACCCCAAGCATAGCCCTAACTATTGCCCTTTGGTGATTTTCAGTCTTCCAATGAGGCCCATTGTTTGCGATTGAGTAACTATCTAATTAGTATTGAAAGCATATCGTTATTATATGGAAATGCTTCGATATACAATCTCAAGTTTCTATTGATCGCTAATTCACCACATTCCTCCCATTAATAACAATAATGTTATTGTCTCTATAATTATTTATAGATGATTAAATTATACCTATTATGAGATTATTTTGTAATGCTGCGGAATTCTATACTTTGTTAAAGTAGGTTATATTTTCCTATAGAGCATGGTGCATCTTAAAGTGCATGCATTGAATGCGTGTTCCTAAAACATCTGTGTACTTTTTTTGCATACTTATATCAGGGTTTTATTGAAATAATTTTTAAAGTTTTTCACGAAAAACCAAGAAATTAATCTTATGTTTAGCCCAATAAATGGTTTGGTTATTAACTAATCTCTGGCGTTTCTAAATTTACCAAAGATGTAAACAACAATGGCCGCTCGTTTTTTTTTTATTTGGTTTAGTGATGTGGTTGTATGAATTTTAATTTCCGCGGATGCAGTAGTAGATTAAATGACTTGAATTTTGATAATTTTCTTTGTTTTTATTAAGAAACATTGTCTCCAAATTAGTAGATTTATAGATAGATCATTTTATGTAAAAAATATTTTATGAAAAGAAAATTGTAAAATTTCTACGCCAAAGGCTTCTTTTCCACCCTTTTGTGATACCCTAATTTTTCCAGCCGCTAAGCAAATCCTTTATACACAGCCCACGACATTTTGAGATTGGACTACAACCAACTAGGAGCAGAGGGGCAATTTCTGTATTTCAAGAACGTTCGCAATATAATCTCAGTCTCAATCTGACAAAAATACCTTTATTTTACCTTCATTATTTACAAGTTTTTGACATTGATTGTCGTTGAGATGAGATGCGACTAGATTAGAATCTTTTTAATTAGGAACTCAAATTGTGGCTGTTATTTTATCAAATCTTACTGTTTCTGGCTGTTTGCTGCTACTTTGCTTTCTTCCTATTTTTTCCCGACTACGGGCATAAAGGAAAGGAGGGTTATGATTTTGTCCGGTATGTATGTATGTTCATATGTTCTGTCATAACTTCTAAACTTCACATCATAATTTGACAAATTTGGTACGTCTTGATCGTCCGCTGGTTATAGGCTATGTGATGTCACATTAAATCTGGAGTCATACGTAATCTGTTCGATTTATCTAACACGTGTGACTCCGGATTTTCAATTTGTCTGTCTGCGATGTCTTAGATATATACCTTTTTATATGACTTTTTTGTCGTAGTTAGGTTTTTAACAACTGTGCAAAGGATTTAAACTATATTGAACAACATCATCTACCTAGCTTTTTTCCTCTGTTGGGGTTGGCTTTCAGTCTAACCGGATGTAGCTGAATACTTACCAGTATTTTATCTACGTAGTGCGACTGCTCTAGCCTCTACAATCCAGTCACTGGGTAATACGATATCCCTTTGTAGTACTGGTTGTCAGACTTTCGGCTTCTGACTATTACGACTGGCAAAGATCTACAAATGACAGCCGGGATCAACAGCTTAACACTTTAGACTCCACCCATTTTTCATAGAGCTCATACGCCATGCCGCTCAACATATTGCAAGTTGACTCCAGAAGGGTCACCAGCATTACGTTTGCGCAAAATTTTTAAAAATTAATGAGCCCTCTGCGAGGGCTCCCGGCTTCCCATAAGCGACTTGAGTGAACCCTCCAGGAGGGCTCCTGGCACTGAACGTGTGCACCTTCCGAGGGGTGTCCGTATGTAATGGATGGTCACCCATCTACGGACTGACCTCGGCAAGCATTGCTTAACCTTGAAGATCAACCCGTGCGGTTGTTATTACTTAGCTACGAGTGTGTGGATTTAAACAGCTTGCTATTAATTTTCAAAAGGGGCGACTCGAGTTGTGAAACCGATAACTATAATTATGGGTATTGTACAAACTATTGGCCTTACTAATTTCATACTTATAAATGTTAAAATTAAACTTGTGTTTAACTTTATCTTTTATTGGAGCATACAAAAGGAGGCCTACCTACAATAAAGGCGCATGAACGAACAAAAACATGGTGAACACGAACATCGAACACGGAACATTTGGTTCGTACGTGTGGACGTAAAGTAGCAACGCGAACACGAACATCTTACGAACAAAGTTCGACTTGTGTTCAAGCTCAACCACCCCGCACTCTTTAGTAGCCATGGAGTCGCCAATGTTCGCAATGTTGTATCAAATTTCTCCAAACACTGTCCACCCAAAACAATGATATTGGATCGCTACGATTTTTTTTTACGAACACAGTGTTTGATGTTCGTTAGCGGTCACATACGAACAAAGTGTTCGATGTTCGTGTTCACCATGTTTCTGTTCGTTCGTGCATACACGCCTTTAGCAATCGATTGCTCAGTATTAATATGTAGGCGTATGGTACTGTGAGAGATATTAATATAGGATAAATATTTCTATCAATGTAACAACTTATTTTCTTTTTTCTCTATTCTCCTAAATATGTATGGAATAGTGTTTATCTCTTAATACATGCCATCAATTGGTGAAGCATCCGTGGAGGCCGATTGCTGGCAAGATAACCAGACAAAATCTCTACAGCACTAACGTTAGGATGCGAATGGTGCGCAGATGAGCGGTGCAAAGATATGTAGCTGGCTCTTTTCAGATGCGATTTCTCGCTTGCGTCCATCCTTAGCACACATCCCTCGCACCTATCGTTATCGTTGTTTTGTCCATACAAAAACCTCGCTCCGCTAAGCCGTTTCCACAGGAGCTGCGCTGAGCGAGGTAAATGAAGCGATTCTATTGGTTCTTAACAAACACATCCCTTGCTATGCATCCTCGCACATTTCTGGTGAAAACGCAGCCTTATGCTTTGTTATAACGGTGTCTATATAACTCTTACTTTATTTCAACAAAGGACTTTTGCAAAAAGTAGTTTTACAACATAATTATTAAGTAATTTATAATTTTCTTTCACTCTACGGAATAATATTAGAACATAAAGATCTGTAGCATAAGCATAATCAGCCTATAATGTTCCCACTGCTGGGACTCAGGCCTCCTCTCTGTGAGACGGAGTGGGCCGGGTTGATAGATGTCACACGTCTTCGAATTTTTGGTTCTAGGACATGCCGGTTTCCTCACGATGTTTTCCTTCACAACAAAATTTTCCTTACAACTCGTAATTTGTGGCCGTTGCCACTGGGCCACCATTGCTCTTGAAGAATCTGCAGTACCTCACATTATTGCTGTTACAGTCATATTGTTTTTTTTTTTTCCTATATTCCGGTGAATTAAAAACTACTACAGCCAGAGCTATGAATAGAGATAGTATTAATTTAATTTATAAAAAAACCGGCGTCCACCGGTGTTAAATATAACGCGGACGGTAGATTTGCGGTTGCAATACTACCAGGCGCACGCGCAATGTTACGCACCTTTTTCGATTTCCACCTACGATTTCGATGCTTTCATGCTTCGAATGTGCTTCAGATAGTATTTTTTTACATAAACACCACTTTGAATTTCTTATCTATACTAATATTATAAAGAGGTAAAGTTTGTTTGTATGTAAGTTTGTATGTAGGGGGTAATATCCGGAACTACCAGTCGGATTTGAAAAATTATTTTTACATTGGATAGCACAATTCTTAAGGAAGGTTATAGGCTCGCAGACAAAGGTGCGGGCAGAAGCTTGTTGAATAGTGAGACGGAAGAGTGTATTTACATACGTATTCACAAGATATTATGAAGGAGGGGGAATTATTTTTCGACCTTGTTTTAGGTACCTACCCTATGTTGTCCCTACCCCGAGGCATAATAGGTTTTTCTTAGTCGGCTTTAAATAAATATGTTTAAGTCAATCAGTTAATTATTTTACCAAATATTTTACCAAATTATAGATGAATAAATAACAAAAGCATTGTGGTAGTTAATTTATTCAGGCGTGAGAAATCTATTATAAAATGCAATTTAAGTGGATATATTTAGTAACCTGTTCCGCTTAGCTATTTCTAAAGAGTCTTAAAAAGACCCTGAAAGAAATCGACACGTGTTCACCTCTTAACGAGGCATCCTCAGGATGACAATTGACTTGTCGCGAACTCGAACACGGCGTGTTGCTACACCAAGCACCGAGCGCAGACTGAAATAGCTAAGCGGAACAGGTTACTTAATATATACATTTCAATTGCATTTTAAAAGCATTATGATTTAAAACAATTATTGAAACCACATTTAACATACCTAGTTTTATTGATAAATTTTGTTAGCCTTCCCGTATCGGTCCACTTTCCCCTAGATAGGTACTATGACAGTCTTGAAAGACACTTTACTTTAAGGTACTTTGCATTATCCAACTCATATCATCATCCATTGATTAATAAGTTGAAAAAAAAAACTGCTCAACAACGTAAATAACGCAATGAATGTTGTTAAACTGTCAAAATGAAACATTTGTCATAATCGTTTACGAAAATAGGTTACGCAATTAGGGTACAGATTTGTAATTTATCGTATGCCACAGAGAAATAAATCTCACCGCGTGAAACTTATTTCCCTGTGGCAGTATGTAAGGCTTTACAAGACCATCATGAAATGAACCTACCTTATTTCCTTAATTAACAAGATGACAAGTTCGCAATTACGTTAAAGGCACGCAGTATAGTTAGCGCAGAACAAGCTCTAATCCTTGGGATCCTGTTCGGATCAGAATGCAAAATAGCTGTTTTAGAATACCTAGTCTACAAATAGAGATTGGTTGTGTTTCTTCTTTTTCTTATTACACGAGTCTATTAGCAGTGCGGAATCTACACTGAATGCAGCCGCCTATTTGAGACATCTTTAGTGCGTGCATGTAAATCTACCTGTTTAAATATACTCAATATGACATTAGTTATACTCTGATCATTTTACGATGATTGAAATGACATGTGTCATGTCGCGCTGGTCGGTCGGTGGCGGTGCTTTCGGGTGAAATGATGATGTCACGCTGATTGCTTATTTTTATATAGCTGCGGTAAAAAAAACTAAAAAGGGTAAATTAGGTTCCTATTCGATTATTGATTATTTGATTGATTACTGACCGGTTATAAATAAGGCTGAATAGCTATGTTTTATTTATGTCATATCAATCATCACATAATGAACACAGAATACCCACTTTACACAAAATAAAATGTCAAAGCGGTTTATTATTTCAATTACTTTTTTAATCATAACGGGGAAGCACTTGGCCTGCATCTCCGCTGATGGTAATTGATGATCAGGCTGAAGGTGGGAGCGAGCTTCACCCGGAATCCTCAATCACAGAGGAACTGGCTATCTTACCTCTAACTGCCAAAGTATAACAATGCTGTTTCATTGTTGTTAGGGCGACAGACTTAGATAAGATGGTGGTAGCTAGCTAGGCGGACTTAGAATAAATAGATCTACCACTAACCACACCACAGTTACAGTAATGTTACCTATTAAAGTAGGTACCTACATTATGTACTAACCAACCTAATTAAAATATGTTCTCGAGTGAAATTGCTACCTCTGTCCCCAAAGGCTTTGTTTGTGTAGCGAATTAATCTTCTTGTGGTACTTTCATGTTGGGCCGAATGTAATTTAGATTTTTCAGTGAATTTGTCCGTATAATTACTAGACTCGTTTCATATTCCATCGAGGGACTTTCTACTAAGTATTTCAGATAAATTATTAATGTTAGGGGTGTTTTAACTTTTGATAACTCAAAGTTTGTTAGCTATTGTAAACGTTGTTTTTTAAGTTACCACCTATGTTTATATATTGTTCCGTTTTTAGGATTCCGTAGCCAAATAGCGGAAATCGGTCTGTCCGTCCATCCGTATGTTACAGCCGTTTTACTCGGCGACTATTGGCAGTATAGATGAGGAGGGAAGGTGAATTCTATTAAACGCTTAACGGTAATAGTGAAAATATGACAAAAATTTAGGTCACACTCAAAAATATTCAGTGCAGTGTTTAACGTCTGGGTCTGGGGTATTGTAAGTTACCATAAGTAAGAAATTAAAAATGTTATGATTTTTTTATTTCAGTTAATAGTTGGTGAGATAACTATGCGCTTCTAAAAAATTGTTTTGAAGAAGATAGTTAGGTAATAACAGCAGAACGGCTCGATCGAGCAGGTGAAGCTATGCTTGCCACTGTTGGTTCGGTGATGGGTGGTTACCATCTTTACATATCAAGCACGTTAAGCCGTCGCCGCCGGTCCCGGCTGTCATTCGTGGATCTTTGACAGTCCTTACGGGTCGACAGAAGCCCGAAAGTCTGACAACCAGGCTTACCAAGGGGTATCGTATTATCCAAATATCCAGTAACTGGATTGTGGAGGTCAGATAGGCAGTCGCTCCATGTAAAATACTGGTATTCAGCTGCATCCGGTTAGATTGGAAGCCAACCTATACATGGGAAAATGTTAGGCAAATGATGAGGTAGGTAGATATATCTATATTTTGAGATATGGGATATTTTCAGTTACCTACAATCACAGAAATAAATTTGTTTTCTAGTTTCTTTGAAAAATACTATGCAATACATACAAACTTATTTTTGCTGTCGATAAAACCAATATTGTGCATGCGTAAATACTCATCTCATCCTGTCTACGGAACACTTGGTGTTCCGACACGAACTTGATATTTTTTTTAGTTTGAAAAAAATATTTTGATTTAAATAAAATTGTGTTAACTCGTATATTTTGTAGTTTTTTGACCCACGTAAAGTGAAGTGAGGTATGACAGTTATCGCAGATTAACAAAAAAAAAAATTAACCGTGGAATTAACTTTTTCGAAACTACTGTCAAGAAAATGAAGACGTTTGCACTAAAAAATCTTCAATGAATTTTAAAAAAACAACAACGCCAGAGAAAGTTGGCATCGTGATGCCTGCTGTCATGCATCACGTTACGTTTTTGGCGCATTTGAAAATAGAACGTTAAAAATATAGCTGTTACACGATTCTGTCAGAGACTCGTGTTTTTATGAGCACACGTCAAAAGAATTCACACACCTACATCACTAGGTACGATAAAAAAACAAAAAAACTCGGCCAAGTGGGTGTCGGACCACGCACAATGAGGGGGTCGGGATGTAATTATTATCCCAAGAACAAACTTAACATTATGTTCTCCCATACATTCCAATTGCATATGTAAGTTTTTTTGCACATTATTGAGAGATTCACTGTTATTTTAAGACCATAGACTTCTTTTAGGTTTTGCTATAATCTATGAGTAAAAACCGTTCTCAGTATAAAAAAAAAATAGGCTCAGTAGTTTCGGAGATAAGGATGGGGGAATGGTAAATTTTTATCTAAAAATAAAAATTGTGTATTTATTAAAGAATTATTTTTAAAATATTATTGAGATCCTCAGAACATGCCCTTTCATTTGATATGTCACACGGTACAGTATGCAAAACCTTTTTTTTTATTTGCCCCGGAAAAGTGACGCCCATAATCAAAATTAATTTATTTACGTTACACGTCCGTGTTTGAATAACAAAAATTAATACGTGTACGAAATTTCAACGAAATTGGTCCAGTAGATTTGGAGAAAATTGGCTGAGACGGACAGACGGACGGACAGCCAGCCAGCCAGGCAGATAGACAGACACATGAGTGATCCTATAAGGGTTTTCTTTTTTCATTCGGACGTACGGAACCCTAAAAACAGATATTGCCAACATTTTGGCAGGGTCTGGTTTTCGCGGGAGTTTTGCTCGCTACAAAGTAGACCAGGTATCATAGAACTATTTTACCCAGATTTAGGTTATTTTATTACTTTGCTATTTCAATGCATAATATTATTGTTTAACGTTCTAAACGTGCTTTTGTTAACGTAATACTGTTTGGCCGGCGAAACTGTTTACTTTATACAACGAGTACATATTGGGTGATGTGGAAAATTCAATTTTCCTGAAACAATTTTTGCAGATTTTAAACTGACTTTGGAAACAAAATTAAGATAAGTTAAAAGAGGAACATTTTTCACATTGTATGTCAATAGAAAATTGACTGCATATCTATTGCAAATCAATTAGAAAAATTCAATGTTATGTAGGTATATAGGCTATTGTAGCAAAAATAGATGATTTGACACATTCGAGTCAAATGTCGGCCGGGAATTGAACCCTGGACGACGTAGGTTATGAAATAAAAAGTGGTATTCGGGTAAAATCACACTGTACCTATATTTAAAAACAAAACGAAAAACGGAATACGCCGGGACCGCGTCGATTATCGTATATAAACGCGTGTTCAAGGCCTTGTCCCGATGAACCTAATTCGAACCTAAATTCTAATTTTTCTGTCGCACAAAATTAATTAAACTAGATAATACTAAAATGAAGTAACAATCTGGCAGTGAAACTTCGATGATAGATACGCTCCAGGATCGCTCGCACCAGAGCGAGCTGTCACGCCGTTTGCTGACCGCTCTCAGCAACCAGTAGCCGGGATCAGTCGCCGAACCGCCCACGCCGCCTGCGGAGCACCGGGATACGTCACTTTACTCCGCACTGGCTCATGGCTACAGAAGGCGCCGCGACGAGGCTGGCTCTGGCCCGAGATTGCGGCCGAAATCGGTCTTTTCTAAAAGGATCAGAGATAAACAGTATTTTAGACCAGAAGGAAAGGCAAAACTATGTAGGTGGGCTAGGTGATAGACAAACAACTAGAATATTCACAAATAGATACCAAGAATGCTCCTTGCAGGGAGAATATTCCCGATTGGTCCCAGGAATGGGCATAATTTAACACAGCAAAACAATACGTGGCTGTTCAAAAAAAAAAAAAACATATAACCACCGGATAAGATTTCAAATTATGTGCTCCACGTACAAAGGTAGCTGACGACTGAGCATTGACAGTTAAAAAACTCCAATTTTCAGAAAAAAAAAATATTTCACGAAATAAGAAAATTAGACAACCTATTTTCAGTTAATTGATTCAGGCGTGACCTTGCGGAAATACATTACAAAATGATGATGTGGATATTTTAGTAACCCGTTCCGCTTGGCTATTTCTAAAGGGTATTAAAAAGACCCTGAAAGAAATCGACACGTGTTTCACCTCTCAACGAGGCATCCTCAGGATGACGATTGACTTGTCACGAACTCGAACACCAAGCACTGAGCGCAGTCTGCGCTGACAACACGCCGTGTTCGAGTTCGCAACAAGTCAATCGTCTTTAGAAATAGCTAAGCGAAACAGGTTACTAAATATATCCACATCATCATTTTTTAACCTATTTTCATGCAAAGAGGTTTAGTTGGCAGTGATACACTGCACTATGCAGCAATTTCTAGGATTCATTTTATGTGTGCAACTCCTGGCAATTCAACACATCAGTGTGGCCAACTTATTCCCATAATCAATGATAGATTATTATCAATTTTATGAAGATAGTATGCGGGCGCGTCTCTATTACACAATTGACATAAGAAGCGGTGCGCTCAGCGTACGCACATCCGTGCTAGAAATCAAATGGACCGATCTCTGGAATGTTTGCGTCATCGTTTTAATATCCTAACTATTGATTATAGTTGATTGAGTGTTCTTAATATCATGCTAGCTTGACTGGCACCCTGGTAGAATTTAGGAGAAAATTGGCTTGAACTAACGAAATATGCATCCGTTTATGAATTAAATAGATAGGTAGGTAAAAATAAAAGTTTTAATAAAGGAGGACTGTGACATCAAGCTGGTGATTCAATCATATTTTACTGACCACGTTTGTGTAATATGTTTATCCCTCCATAACTGCAAACTAATGCCTAAGCAGGCAAATATTGAAATAAAACAATTGGAAATACATCGTCATCATTAATTAACCATGATAGTTTTATATTTAGGTATACCTAGGTAAATTACATGAGTCAATTCAAGGAAAAACCATTTGAGCTAAGCTTTTAATCTTATTTGTTTAATATTACTTACGTAGTGAATAATTTTCTTACTTGTATTAAAATTGTAAGCCCAATGCCATGAAAATCTAAGGACAACGTTTCTGGCAGTGTTGATTTAATTCCTCCTTATTGAAACCGAAGATCGGCTATAATACGAAGCACAATTTACACGTTCAGTGCCGGGAGCCCTCCTGGAGGGTTTACCTAGTCGTTTATGGGATGACGGGCATTTTAAATGTAGGTTTTTCTTAGCGAATACAGCATATACATCAACATATATTAGTATCATATATTAGTATTTATGCGTTGGTTTTTAAATCCAAACATGTTTTTTATTTTTTGTTCACGGTTACAAATATTAACAAAAAATTTTAAAGGTTGGAAGCTACGTTTAGCGAAATGAGCCCCTGAAAATACAATTTTACTTCGTTTTACAGTGTTTTATAACCCAGTTTTAATTAAACCTAATGCGGTTGACCGTCGCCGATGGTTAAATTTAGCGAAAACGTAATGCCGGTAACCCTCCCGGAGGGTTTACTTCGAATGGTGGTGGAGGCATGGCGTATTTGTTCTATGAAAAGTGCGTAGAGTCGAGTGAGCTGTCATTCCAGCTAATGCTAGGGATTGACACTATTGAGAGCTTACTTCAAGCTCACTTCACCTAAGTTTTCTAGGTGGGATTTTTACAGAATAGTTCGGCAGGTGAAGGACAAGATGGAAGATGGATCATGGACACTGGACATGGACACCATGGTTGGTTTACTTACCTCAAAATAGGAGCAAGCCCATATTTTTTTTTTTTGCGTACTTATGTAGCGTAGCGACTCATCATCATAATTATCATCTCCCTGCCCTTATCTCATGTTACGTGGTATCGGCATAACAAGTTTTCTTCTTCCATTCTTCCCTGTCAATCATCGCACTATCACTATCATTCACTACTTTCTCTTCCATATCATTTCCCTCACAATGTTTCGTTGGCCTTCCTCTCCGTCTCCATCCATCAACATTTATATTCATCGCTTTATATCAAGCGCAGTAGCTTAGCGAATGACGTCAATAACTTATAAGGATGTTTCTCGTGGACTTTACCCATAAATCTAACACACACCGTATTGTCCGCTGAAGATTACAGTTCCTAGTAACTGACCTACTTTACTTTTATATAGAGCTTTTGTTGTTATTTTGGTGTCATTTTTGGCACGTTTAGGTGCATTCCATTTTGTTGAATGGCATTTTTAGGTGTAGTATATGACTTAACAGGTTTTTTTTTCGTAACGTATGAGCAGTACTGCATATAGGTATGGTGGTGGGACTTCCCAGAATGAGCCGCAACCAGTCGGGGGTGCGGCGAATGTACAAGTATCTCCCAGGTGCCCGACTCATGGTACTAGAAGGAACAGTGGGGTTTTAATCGGTAGAAGTCCGACAAAACCCTCCGTTCTTCCCATACGGAGGGTATCCATGAGAATTACTTAAAGGAAAAAAAAAGGATGAGCCGGAAAATCAACACTATAAAACTTTACCTAATGAACATTGGTTAAATAAAACAGATTGATAAAAGCAAATATCTGATTTCCTGAGACACTACAATAGTAGTGTCTCAGGAAATCAGATATTTGCTTTTATCAATCTGTACCAGTAGCCCTGGATTATTATCCAGGGCTACTGGTAATCACTACTAGCCTACTGGTGATTACTTAACAGTACTCCTAGATTATTGTAGCTATACACAGTATGTATACCTACACGGTGTAATTTAAGGGACATTGATGCGCAAATTGTTGCCTGTGGTGTGCCAAACTTTTGCACTTCCACTATCGACGAGACGGCTTAACGCTGTGCATTGGCTAACTTAATAAAAACTGATTGATAAGGTTTTTCCGACATTTTGTTTACTGCTAATATAATTCAGCGTCAATCACGCTAACCTACACAGGTGTGCTAAATATGATGTCCAGTTATTGAATTTCTTGCGAGAAGTGTAGCTATGTCACCAAGAGGTTTCAAGCTCGATGTGGTATTTTGGATTCCGGTTCTAATAATCATAACGGCAATAAGCATGGACCATGTGTGTTCCTCGTCTTTAGGGAGTTACGATAACGAGGTACGGTGATTTTCAAAAATTTTATTAAGTGAAAGCTAGGGTCCCAAAATGTTGCCTTGAGGTATATCAAAGGGAAAACATCTTGTGAGGAATTGACAGGGACTAATTATCACTTTCCTGCATTACTAGGGCCCACGGAGAGGATAATATTAAATCTCTCTATCAAATCAATGCCCTTATTTTAGATGAAATATTGTCGAGTTCTCTTACGTATAGGGATTGACGCAGTATCAAATGCCTAACATATTATAAGGGAAAAACCTTGGTGATGATGCTACTCCAGAAAACGACGTCTACAAGGTCTAATTGAAATCAATGAAAATATATCAACATAAATTGGGTTATGGGCAAGAGAAATGATGTTGATGATGTTAAAATATAACTATATCATCTATCTATACCCACTAAAAACATAAAGAACGCATGCGCTACCTACTTTAAATTCTCCAGCTACGGAGTCGAGCGTAAAAACCACAATGGCTAGTATGTTTTCAGTATTTTTATTTTCTCTAGGTATTACTTTCCTTAGCTTGTCGTCATACATAGATATGAGCGAATGAATAATATGCATATTCATTCAGTATGGCTTGGAATACTTAAGTTCATTAATGTTGTTTACTGATGCTCTTATCACTGGAGTAACCGCACTCACTATGACGTACCCATTTATTGAATAAACATTTTCTAGGTATGTATTTATATACATGTTATCTGTAATTAACTTGAATTCTGAGTGCGTCGGCAAGTCTGGTCTGTTCATAGATTTGTCTAGAATTGTAAAGGGATCTTTGTCTGATTCCCATAATAGGTCTATTAAAATTATGGTTATTTCTTAGTTACATAACATTTCGTCTTTATAAAGATTGTGTTTTATTGAGATAACTCTGCTTTAGTGCTGTTGTAAAACTTTGTTAACTTTCACGAATGGTTAAGATTTGCAAATGTTTGTGTTTTTTTTTTAATTGTATACGTTTAGTTTTCTGTTTACAAAATTATTACGTACAAAGAATATATTTTCTGCATTCGTATATTTTAATCGCGAGTCTTTTTACTTTGTATGTCGATCTCAAAAACAGGCTACCTTATATATTTCCGTAATTGTGTTAAAATGTCTTTCTCGAGCGGTCAATGAAGGTTATTATTATTTATAATGCATGCGCCGTATTCACTAATACGCGGGATCATCCCGGTCCCCTAACAAAGAATAGACCGAAGGTCCGAAGGTGTCCTTCATTATTCGATAAAGGACCCGATGTAGCAGGTACCTGATACATCGGGACTCGAACATAATAAGTTCAGACAGAAAATTCTAGAGCCACTGCAGTCTCTCGCGTTATGGTATTTTTATTTTGTTTGTCGTTTGTATGCGTTAACTAAAAATCAAGATACGTGTGGAGTTGAACTTCTGGTTCCACCAACTTTGCGGTGGATCGGTCCGAGCGATGCGCGCACGCCGGCTGCCGTATTTCGATTCCGCGTCCAGTCGTCCGCCGCGCGCGCACCCATCTACATACGGCCGCTCCGCACTCGCTCCTGATCCGTCTCGTTGTGCACGCGTGTTACCCTCCCCCGAACTACTCGGCACGTGCACCGACTTACTCTATCTCTTTCACGGGCCCCTCGACCCGACCTTCCACGAACCTCGATAATGGGCCGATAAAAGCTAATTACTCGCGTAGTTTGCCACTTAGGGATCGAGTGACGGGTGACGGTTCGCGAGTGCAGTGTCAGGGCTGTGATGGCTGAGAATCACGCACTTATACCCGAAGCCAACTCGATGTATACTCAGACGAACATGAAGGAGTCGCAAGACATATCAAAGAATTTGATGAGCGGTGATTTTGAAAGACAATTTAGGGGTGTGATGGTTGAGAAGACGGATAGGCGATGGCAGACGTGGCTGATCACGCTAGCCGTGGTGGTTGGTGCGCTGGTGGCGTGGCTACTGGTGTTTACAATAGTGCGGGAGGTCCAGATCCGGCAGTTGCGACATGAGGTTGACGAGCTGACAGCAAACATGATCGCTATATCCGCCAACGTCAAGTCTCTAAGCCAGAAGATCGAGAAAAACAAACTGTTCAACGAGTTCAAGGACTTGCAGGACACGGTGAGTCCATATCATAAGACAGCACGTTTGTTTACTTGCAGATTATGTCTGATTACAAAACTAGGTGTCAACATTACAACGACTTTGAACTAAAAACTTGAAGAGGACAAAACAAAAAATAAACGTAGTAATGATATTAAAATAGTAGAGGATTGCACATTTTTATTTTGTTTTAGCTTACTGATAGGTACGCAGTTCGTTTTGAACGGATGTTTATGTAATCCCTAACAATAACATGGCGTTGTCAGGTAAAAATAATATAAAGGATAAAGTCAATTCCATTTGGCTTTTGTGCAAACCCAAAACAGGACTACTCCCGACTGTATTTACATTGGAAACTGGTAAACAACAACATTTTACCGAATAGATAATCAGATTCCAGGTAAAGCGCAGCATAGGCCCGGAACGTGTGGAGAATATCTTATGTAATTAGCGTTGTATTATGATGTTGTTCGAAGATAACTCGCCACTTCACTCGTCGCTCGGTACCTCAGGAGCTCGATAGTTTGTGGCCAAGGTCTAAAATATAAACACTCCACACTATTATAGTCAATTGAGTGAGCAATGATACAATCGTTTGGCATGGCAGCAATTTAATAGACGATGTTCAAACGGTTTGTATTCTTATCCTCATACACACGTCTATTTCGCGAACTGTACAGAATGAGAAGTTGTTGAACATATTTTGAAGATTCTTTTGTTAGCTTTAGTAGCAAAACTTGAAAAAATGATATTGGGAGGACCTCGGCGTGGGTCTAGAGAGCACGAAACTGGTTTTGTTAACACTACAACCAGTTACGAATGTAAACAAAAACGTGCCGGGCGGCGCAGGCGCCAATCTTGCGCAAGACATATCATTTTTGTGGCATATTCGCATTAATTGGACGATTAAATCTTTTCATTAAGGTTTTCATTCTTACTGTAGGATCCATCTAGCTGTACTTAGGAGTTTATTAAGATGTTTGCTGTCCTGATTACAGTGAAAAACTTTTATAACGACTTCAGAGGGACCGTCGGATTACAATTGATATAGCCGTTATAACCAAAAACTATGTTAAGTAAACAAACATGTTGCAACCTCAAAATTTCTTTGTAATAATTGCTAGGTACAACGTTATAAGCGAAGGCGTTACTGTACATTAATGAAACTTACCTAAGTGTTATAAGAGTTTACGAACGTTCTATCTTAGAATTATTTACCTTTATTGAGCAACTATCTGTAGGGATTACTGAGTTGACTAAAGAGATATACCTACTAAAGTTTAAACTATAACCGTGCAAAATAAGCAAACCATTCAGTTTCTACGATCGTCTTAATGTTTCAGTTGTTCAAAGATGTTTCGAGGTTCACTTGGCCACTATTCAAATTGCCACTAAGCAGTTAACTTATTGTTGATAGAATAGGATTATTATCGGCTGTAGTTTCTCCGAGAAAACGAAAGTTGGAAGCAGATAATAAATATCAAATACGGACAACAGTGA
Source organism: Omphaloscelis lunosa (assembly GCA_916610215.1). Taxonomy (NCBI): domain Eukaryota; kingdom Metazoa; phylum Arthropoda; class Insecta; order Lepidoptera; family Noctuidae; genus Omphaloscelis; species Omphaloscelis lunosa. Next base: position 19,812,544 of record OU744244.1, on the reverse strand, counting down.
CACGTTCCTATTCTGAATGTTTATGCCACCATAAACCATCATCTAGAAGTCTAATGTGAAACATAATCACGGTAAGGTAGGCAAACCATAATGGCAGTGATGGTACCTGTATATACCTATCTTAGATTTGAGGTACTCCTGCTGTGCTCTTGTTCAATTCTTAAGTAACCGGTGCATATTAAAGAATTTATGTAAAGGAAAGGTCATTGGATTAAGTTTTACTTTATCAATCTAAACTACAAGTTGAATACAAAAAACAAAACCCAGAGCTACCAAAAATTCCCATTAATTACTCAAGATTAGATGTAAATAAAATTAACGTTAATGAGCTCGTCAATATAAATAACAACAAAGCACTCGACAACGTGAGAAGTTAAACAGAACATAAAGATGTATGGGTGTTTAACTTTTAACAGTCTACCTCACACCACTCGAAAGATTAACGAGATATTAAAAATATTATTAGATTCTAAGAGCTACCTTACGTAGACTGTAAAATATTTATGATAGAACTTTAATTTATTATATAAGAAGCTGAAGAGGCTGGTGATCGATCACTTAACATTAATTGCTATGCTGAAGAGAATATCGAATACACAGTGTGAAATATCACACTATTGCAGTTTATAATATGATAGATGACGATGAAAGGCAAGTAAATGTTCATAGATCTTCAGGCAGGAGTATAAATAAAATAAAACACGTTTTAGATTCGGGAAGGAATCCACATCCGTGTATGAAGGTACAAGTCCAAGTTGTACATTTGCTAATTAACAAACAGCTAGTTTTGATAAGCAAATTTAGTAAACGTAAAGATGAAGAAACTGAAAAAGTTTTAACTACTTCAGAAATCAAACGTCCTTCTATTATAGCCTTTTATTTTGTTAAATAGAACCTCTATAAGAGGCTTAAAGAGTCTTTGAGTGGTTGCCAAGTAACAATGGCTAAAGCTGTTTCCACAAGGGGTCCCTCAGGGTACTACACTACCATACCATACTGTAGCGTTCGACTCATAAATCTTTCAACCATTCTGACCCAATTCATTATTGGTAATACGGGTAGTATCGACTATCCTTCACATTTGGGTTTGTCTCGTTACTACAAAATAAATTAGGCCGCCACAGTTAACCACGCAACTAATTTTATTACATAATAATCTATGAATAAATACGCATCTCTATTTGTGTACAAAACTAAAAAGAAAGAAAGAAAAAAAAAATGGGACACGTACAGGAAATACACACAGTAATAACAACTAAAAAGGAGCATCTAAAACTAACAAAATTAACGAGTAAAAAAAAGGGAAAAAAAGGAAATGAAATAAAAAATAAAGCCGCTTATTAAAGGGAATTATGTAAATAATATTGCTATGTACGATAAAAACAATGAAAAGTAATTAGAGTCATATGGGTTGTTGGGCATGTTCCTTTTAAAGCCAGAACAAGAACATGCATAAATGGTTATTGGTGACCATAATGAAATAGTGATTGTAGTAATCTTATTTGTATTATGTATTCATAATGGTACTTGAGGGATTGAGGGGATTATTGAAGCTCGTTTGTGTTATGATCATAGATTTTTTATGATTTCCTAGATAGGAACTTCACAATATATGGCTGTATTAGCATTTTCCCGCGGCGCGGCGTCGCCCGCGTGGATATCGGAAATTGTCCCACGGACTCCCACGGAAACAACTACCGGGATATAAAAGTATCTTTTTTTAGGTCAGCTTCATATTTTAATGAAAATATTTAACGATGGCGTGTGTTCAGACCTGAGTTTATTTGAGTCAGATGTAGAAAGTTAGTTTTGTAAGAAAATTATTCTAAATTCATCAAGCGTCGCCTGATATTTCAGGTGATGTTTGATGAACATAATACAATAATAATACAACAATGGAAGACAATTTAAGACAGGAATTTGCAGAAAGTTACGATCATCAGTTGTGTGAAAAGTCATAAAACGTTTACGATGGCGGCCTGTATATTACAGCGGATATAGAGGATCACACTTCGGAGACAGCACGACTACTGCATACTAATTATTCGAGAGAAAAACTGCTGAAGTACTTAATGATATTAATTCATAGGTACGGTGTGCCTACTAGCATATTGCTCAGATTTCTACCAAACTCTTGGTATATTTTGTAACGGAAAACATTTGGCGAGGTCGTTCGAAGCCGCACATAAAATTCTCCGAATAAATATAGAAGCGTATAAGATGAAAGTTTACAAACACACAGGTTGGATTGGCGCCAATTTTTGACAGAATGAGTATAGTGGACCCAGGTCGAATGTTGACGATATTCTGAAGCATAATATTGGGCTACAAAGCAAATGGCATGCTACGAGAGATTTATTGCTAGTTCCTCGAATTAGATTTTATTGGTTCGTATTTTGAACGGAATAGTTGCTAATAATACCTACAACAACATTGTTTTGTAGCAGAAAACGAGGAAAAAGTGTGTTTCTTTCCCAAACACTAACCAAAATATTGTATATTACTGAGCGTTTTGATTTTATCATTACATAACATAACATCACGTCTGTAATCCCCGAAGAGTTTGGCAGAGGTGTACCCACAGGACACCCACATTTCGCCAGTTATGTTTAAGTCTCATGTAATAGGGGGGAGCCTATTGCGATCAACCGGGCACAAATCCAGGCTCCAGCCTGCTACTGAGAAATTCCAGATGGGAAAACCCAATAACATTTTGCCCGACCCGGGAATTGAACCCAGGACCTCATACTCAGCAGTAGCGCTTGCAACCACTAGACCAACGAGGCAGTCAGATTTTATCATATTATGTAAAATATGATAAAATTTAATATGTGTGTATATGTGTGTGGGGGGGTGTGTATATGTGTGTGTGTGTTATACATAATATGTTAGTGTTTGATTTCTCAGTAGCAGCCCAGACTCTGGATTTGTGCCCGGTTGATGGCAATAGGCTCGCCCCCTATTACATGGGACTTAAACACAACTGGCGAAATGTGGGTGTACTACAGGTACACCTCTGCCTTCCCCTTCGGGGAATACAGGCGTGATGTTGTGTTTGAAGAAAGTCCCAAGTCTACATACAATACATAGTTGTAGCGTAGTTGTTTTGGTTAATTCATCAATAAAGTCATAATACCATAAAAATATTATTATATAAATGCTGTGACACGAGTTACGATAAAATTAGGAATGGGTACATAAATCGAATAATGGAGTAAAGAATGATGAAAATATAGAACTTAGTAGAACGTAATTCCTTTTATTGGGAAAAAATAATAAGGATTCATTTGAAAAGAAAACTTATAATGAAATGTATAAAACGTCTCGTCGCTTTTCCGATTGATGTACCTAGACGTTACAGAAGCAATAACATAGATTTTTTTTGTAGATCATTAAGTATTACTTCTATCCTCTACTTATTTCCTTTACTTTTTTGTCTGACATCATTTCAAAGCGGCTGTAAAGATAAAATTTCATGCCATCGTCGCTGTTCGAAGAAAAGCTTTAAAAAAAATAACTTGCAGCGAAATGGCTCGACGGTTATAAAGACTAGGTAGTAAAAGTTCTGCTTGTTCTGCTCAAATTACAGATAATTTTTAAAGGGCATTTTATCGATGGTCGAGTTTTGTAGCTTGCCATTATGAAGGTAAAAAAAGGTTACGCTACGCTCACCAGTAAACGTTTTTATTTGAGATTTATGCGAAATTTCGGAAAGCACGTTAATTCGTTGGTCCCAACAGCTGTCATTCGTAGACCGTTACGAGTAGACAGAAGCCTAAAAGTCTGACAATCAATCTTACCAAGGGGTAGCGTGTTACCAAATAACTGGGTTGTGGCGGTCAGATAGGCAGTCGCTCCATGTAAAATACTGGTATTCAGGCAGCTGTTGAACCGGATGCAGATCCGGTTAAACGGGAAACCGACCCCAACGTAGGCTTGGGAAAAAGATAGGCAGATTGATTGTTTGCGAAATTGATCAAAATCAATAGCGTGGTCTGCACAGCTTTGTATATAGCTTTTCATCCTCTAGAACAGCTGGTGTAACATTGTCATGCCTTTATATAGAATCTGTTGAAAGGACCAATCAGCCATTATCATATTTTATGGTTTGGTAAGAAAAATGATCCGTACGTACGTATGTATCGGGTGTAAGGATGATTCATCTACAAAAAAGTATCTTTAAATTAATTGAATCTCCGACTAATGTATTGCTGTTATTTTTAACATGTTTGCAGTGGATATCTTACTTAAAAGCTGATATTTAAAGACGAGATGAAAGCTGATTTCAGTGGGCGGGACTGTTGGCGAAACAAATTCTGTTTCTCATCGTTAAAAACGATATGTAAATAATCAGAATGTCTTTTTGCTTACCAGTTCGCATGAACAATCGTAAAACTGACCAGATTCTGATTAACGATTACGTAAAAGCTGAGCTACGCACCGAATGAGATTCACGATAATTTTAAAGTTATAATCACGATATGTTGTTGTCATTATTTTTATTAAGACAATGAAACTGTTATGACAAATCAAGCATTTGCGTATGACGGTGAATATCCTCGTAAAATATGCCTTAACAGTCAATAAATTATTTAATTATTCAGTACACTTCAGCGATAACATTTGTTGTTAATGTTTATTTGGCAGAGCTTAGGAAATTAAACGTAGTATATATGGCTGAACCTTGAGCTTACTCAAATATGAGCTGGTTATACGCGCTTTTGTGTATGACGGCAACCAAATGTTATGTTTACCCTTCTTTCTTATATCTACATGTTTACCATATTCCTTTGTCACTTCGCATATTAGGACATGAAGCTGATGTTTTGTCAGTCAAACCTAAGCACAAACATTAAGTTTGCTATCTGTAGTAATAGTTTGACTGACCATCATGATCCAAAAATATGTAAGGTTGTCCTATTTCATCTGGCGTTTACGATTTTGGCATAGAAAACTGTTCTGTTTTGTTTGTGAAATCAAATGCGTCTAATATCGATGTAGTCCAAGGGTTTTTATATTTTATTACAGTTTATATATCTAACTCCCAGAATGATACATCGTAGGTGCTGCGATTGGCTCAGTCTCGTGAATGTTGTCTCATATCTTTTAACATAATAACCTACTTTGAATAAGTTTGATACCCATTGCATCTATTGGGATAAATAGAACTTTAATCAATGCGTTATTAACCCACGAAGTCGTTAAATTATGTCAAATCATCTATCGAGACCAGTAGCCATTTTATTTTATCTATTCTAAATTCAAAATGCTTAAAAAATGGCGCAGCCAATCTACAATAAATTTTGTCGCGCTCAAGTTTCAAGCATAAAAACGATCACTCAAATTATGGTATTGTTCAGAAACCTTATTTGTAAACCGGTTGGACCGGACTGGGACGACCAAATTCAGAGAAACCAAGTCCTTGTCGGAAGGATATGAGCTATTAGCCGTTTACCTAGTTGCAATAACTTATGATCCGACCGAACCGAACTGAATAGATTAGTTAGGAGTTGGGTTGAATTTGTATGGAATCATTATCTGTGATATTGTTCCAAGTATTAACTCTAAGCTCCGTGTATATTTCTAGTAAATTCCATCGGATATTTCATATATACTATTCTTTCATAGTTTGGTTTCAGAAAGCTTTTAAAAAGATTAATTTTTCAGCTGTTTTTTCTCTAGATGTTTTTGCAAACGTATTCTCGTGCCTTGCGTGTTGCATTCTCAGCTATAATTTTAGGAGCACGAAACAAAAAAAAAAAAACGAGTCAGTTGTAGGTAAGTCTTCAAACAGGAAAAATAAAGGGAACCTATCCTATCCCTACTTGTAATCTACATAGCAATGTATTAATTAATGAAATAATGACGAAACTCAAGCCAACTCCGCCGAAGCTTGATTGCTGTTCCAGGCATTACGTTCAGTTGAATCATGGGCGATGCTAACAGGGATTAACAATTAAAGTGGCCGCTGACCTACGCCCACGTGCTTCTGTCACAAGCTCCACCTAACAAGACTCGATGTTACATGTCGAATGAAGAAATACAGGAGTATATAGGTACATAGGAAAAATACGTGGAAAGGTAACATTGTTCGTATTACCTCTGCTCTGCCACTGGTTCTTGGAAAAAAACAGTTGAGAAAAAGAGAAAATATTCTTTATTTGGCTGAAACATTTTGTGTTTAAGTCAAAAGTAAACAATATTATATTCAAAATAGATATAGGGAATTTACTTCTGAATTGGAAGACTGCACTTCCTGCATAATGCCAAAGAGACTTATAATCGAGCGCTTTTTGACGGACAACCAACTCATCAGTTGTATTTCCTGGAAGAAATGTGAATTGCACAAACTCCAACACAAAATCAAGATGAAGAAAAATGTAGATGTGATTCATACATAGTCTATTGAGTAGTTAGTGTTACCCAAGCCACCCAAGCTGTTTCTTCCTTAGAAGAATTTTATCCTGAAGATATTACCGTGGCCTGAATTTAGTCATGAATTAAAACAAATTTAGATGCATTTTAACAAAACCAAAGATATAGTATAATAGTTAGTTGTTATTTTATTAATTTATTTCTAAAATTAAAATTTAGATGCTTTTTGAAATAGCTCATAGAATTGCAAATTGTCGGTTTGTTCGATACTATCGTGTCTAATACTGCCCATCATGGCTTCGTGGTAGGTACCTTAATTGAAATGGGCTCCCTTTGACGTTAAAATATCAAATAACCTTAACAACCTTGATTGGCATTGTTTAGACTAGCTGTAGCCGTACAACGATACTAATAGAAGTTTGTTAAGGGGTTTATGGCTAAGTAATAACAGCCGCATGGGTCGAGCCATCAGGTACGCTTGCCGCGGTTGATCCGTGGATCGGTGACCATTGACCATCTTTAAAATCCCCCTTCGTATCTCGGAACGCACGATAAACCATTGGTCCCGGTTGTCATTTGTAGATCTTTGACAGTTGTTACCGGTATTCAGCTGCATCCGGTTAGACTGGAAGCCGACCCCAACATAGTCGGAAAAAGGCTAGGCAGATGATGGGACTTAGTAGAAGTTGAGTGGAAGATACATCTACTGTTATTATTATTTGTGGAATTTCCATAATATCATCACCCGCCGCCTTATCCAAATTCATGTGGAGTTGACACAGCGTACCTTATTCTTCATCGTATCTTTGGTCTTCCTCTCTTCCAAATCGATATTCAATGCAGACATAATCTTAGGTATACCAGAATTTCTGGTAAGTTTGAATTTGATGAAGATGTCTTTAAGTTAGTCATAATTTCCTTGCAAAACAAAAAGAACATTATATATTCTAGATATCTTATACATAAGCCATTACTAATAGTATCTTCTATTGTAAAATATACGCAATCGGTGATAAAATACAAGTCTATTAGGATATATTCATTGATATGAACAATAAATATATTGAATGAGTTGAAATGAATGAATTTGACCTTTGTTAATTGATAGAGACCGCTATCGATGAGTTAGTCGTAAAATATAATATATCGAAAGAATATGTGTATATAAATAATATAAAACAGACATTACAATACGTAGGTATTGTAGTGTCTGCCTATTGTGCATGTGTCAAGTGTAAGATAGATATTTGTACTGATTACGAAGTAAATATGTGTAATATGTTTCCAAATGATGTTAAAAGTTCTTCAGATTGTATCGATACAGATGCTAAATCGTAAATATACGAACTACATAATACGTCTACGCTCGAATTCGGAAAGACACATTGAAATGAACTAAGTTTGTTTTGCCTTTTCAACATTAAAGGTACCGTTTACTAAGTGTTTATGGTTACGTGTGGGCTGGAGATAAATTACATTAATCTGAAGTTGAGTTTCAGTAATTGTTCTGTTTGTTACTACTAATTGTACTGTGACAGCAGTCGACGTGAATGACACTCAATTTAGTTCGATTTCACCACAATTCCCAAATGTCACAACAATAAATTTAAACGCTAAACCTGACATACTACTTAAATTAATTTCATTTACATTCTTGCATTCCTTATTTACATCAGAAACATTCTGCTAAATCAGTAGCTCAACTTTGACATATTAATTATTTTAATAGCAATCATAAAAGCAATAATACTGCGGTCCAATTAGTTTCTATTGCACTTCGCACTAAAAATAGAGAATTGAGATCACGCAATGTTTGATATAATTGCTGAATGCACTCCACTAATCAGTGGAAATTAAAGCATTTAGCAGCAGTTCCTAGGAAGTGATGACGGTACAATGGATCCTATTAGTGATGACTTTAATGTGTGCTATTAATTGGCGGAACAAGGCTGGATATGACACAATGTACGGGTTGTTTCTTAGAAAGTAATAGAGAACGCTGTAAGAAATTTTCGCGAAAAGGAACGCAGTAACGTACGGCTATAAGGAACAGATTGCTTGTAGTAACAGAATCTGAGAATCTATATACTTCTTGTAACTAAAGCTAATTGGATAACGACCTGTAGAGGATAATAGTTGAGAATTAACAATGGAGTTCTTTGTTTTCGTGTCTTTAGCGATATAAGTTACGTCACCGGTTTTTTAAAACAATAGGTATATAACCAAAATTGTTTAATTACAAGTCACTTTCGGATCAGCAAAAGCTCTGCTTTCAATAAAATTTCTTCCTAATATTCAATCCTAACTATAATATTATAAATGCGAAATTGAGTTTGTTTGTTTGTTACGCTTTCACGCTAAAATGGATGAATGGATTTGGGTAAACCTGGATCAAGATATAGGATACTTTTTATTTAGATATTCCCACTAACACTTTATCATAACAAACATTTTATCTGAAGATGCTATCTCAATATTTCTTCCTCCTTAATCCATGGATTATGTTAAGGTTAAATAAATTCGTTTCGGAACAGTTATTGATGAAGGCATTGCCGGTACCGCTACACCGATAGATTTCTCCGAGAAAGAGGTGTCGATACCTCTCGGCCCGATGTAATCCGATGAAAGTATCGATACCGATATTATTTACAAACCGAGACATATTAACTCGATTCCCAAGAAAAAGAAATACAAAATATATTTTCCTTAAAAGAAAATTCAAAATGTATTTTGAATTAAGCAATTCTTCAATATCACTGCGCTAGATATGAAAATAAAATGGAATGTTGATTTAAATTTAAAAAACTAGATTTCTGTTTATTAAGTATCTTCTTTGACAGGATAGAGATGGAAATATCGGAATAAACTCAATACAGTATTACCGTTAAGTATCCATACAAATGGAAAAATAATGATATATGTCGACATTCAGTCTATTTTGAATGTCGTCTTCAATACAGATGGCTCCCACGCCGACAACGGTATAATCGTATAAAGGAGACTTTGAAGTATCAAAATATACTGGTGTCTATTGAAAATATCTAGATTTACCGACATGGTCATTAGATAGTTGAGTAGGTTCGTATATATTTTTGTTGTTTATGAAAACAACTGATAATACCTAAATAGTACCTACTTACGATTTTGAACTTTCTTTCTAGCAAGAGGAACATTTTCTTTTTTGAACCGTGTTCTTTAATGTAGCTTTTTTTCTTGTTTTGGTTGGAAAATTATCAAATAACTTCTCCCGCTCTGGGTGGAGCGGGAGGGCGTGTCAAACTTTACTGACGACTTTCGAAATTCGAATAACTGCTTCGAAAACAACATGTTTTTCCGTAGTGTGTCCGAATGGGTTGAGGAGCCATGTCTCATATTTAAACGCGGATATTACCAAGATTTAGTACGAAAAACTGCTGATGACGATGTCCCTAAAACTTATAATAATAACGGATAAGCAACTCTTTAGCTTATAATTATGAGGATAATAAAAACTTGGGAAACTAAGACAGACGGATTGCATTTCAACTGCAAATTTGCAGTTTGAATGCAGTTAGTACGTCTGTACGACTGAGTGTGTTTATTGCAGTCGTACTAACTGCAGTCAAACTGCAAATTTGCAGTTGAAATGCAGTCCGTCTGTCTAGAGCCTAGTGTGATTGTTAATATGTAGGTACCGCCAATAAATGACGGAGCATCATTAGTTATTAACCGATAAAGGAGGATGAGTCAACGGGGTCAAAGTGGACGAGGGTTGCGTTGTCATAAAGCGTATAAAAGTGTTGCCAGAACGCACAATAGAACTTGGACACAAACAAACAAGTATTGTTCGCTAATGTTGCCAGCATCACGTTACAGTTTCTATTAGACGTCCAGATTACCTTTATTATCTTTGTTCCATGATATCATATACAAAGGAAAGCTATGGTTTTGTTTTTATGTCTTATGCTTTGCTTCCATTAGTGTAACATCGTTCTTTTGTAGTTATTGTAGCTGTTAATGGGATTTGAACGTATGGTGTTACTAGCTTTTAAGATGTTATGTTTAAGAAATGGAACGTCCTGTTTTCAAAATTCGAAACTAGGTCAATGAAGATTTATTTCATACGCGTTGCCTTTCTATTAGGTTTTTTCCAGCAGTAGACGAGATAGTATACAGTCTGAGTCTTTGTAATGTATATATATCGAAATGGGGAATCTATGCTTAATTTTGACGACGGAAAAAATATTTAAAAAAAAAATCTCTTATTGAGAAATTTTACGATTATTATAAAAATTGATGAAAAAAAAAACAGATTTTTGCAAAAAAAAAAAACCTTTTTTTTGAGGGTAGTTTTTATTTTATGAGGACGCCTGATTACTTCCAATCATTATGGAGATTGTTTCATAGCGGTAGATAATTTAGTTTAAAAATACGCTATAAGCTTTAAAAAAAAAAAAAAACACATGAAAACATATTTAGATTTAAAAAAAAATTATCTATCGATAAAATTAAGCATAGATTCCCCTCATTTCGATATGTGCACATTATAAAGACACTGTTTATGAGTTTATTTCTTTATACTAACAAGTGCGAATAATAGTGCGAGCTGTGACATTTTTGTTTTTGCTAAATGGCCTGTTCTTAGATCAGTACCATTAAATTATTATCAAAGTGGGTTGTGCGTGTCGTTAAAGCTGAATTTCACATCTTATAAAGAGCGTGTTTCCACGGAATTTATAGCGGACCAGATGTTATCAGTAATAATGACATTACATTAAAGTAATGTCATTATTACTGACAGTGCGGTGGTTGGAATAATGATGTGATCTAAATATTTTAATAGTTTTACGTCAATATTGTCGACAATATCGTCGACAGTAATATTGATGTCATTATTACTGAAAGTGTCTGGTCCGGTAATCCACTTCTATTTTCCATTTCTTAAGGCTGCCACGGACAGGCACGAGGCGACAGCGCATTGCACCGTCAAATCGTGCATGTTTGCCCTGAGCCTTCATTGATACTTTTCTGAGAAAATTTTACCAAAGGTCCTCTAAAAATACCTGTAGGAACGTAAGATATATTTTAATGACGTTGAGCAATGGGTAGCTCGCCGTCCGATAAGGACCAGGCCCAGGTCGACGACGCGTTGTGTTCCACGCGCGCCTCAAAGAGATATCTGCATAATTGAAGGGGTCCGATAGAGCCAATGCCTGCCGGGATTGCGGGCTTGTCCGAAAGTGTTACCGTGGCCCCTGGCAACATACAGGCAACTGAAGGAACACGGGTGGGTTTTAGTCAGTAAGAGGCTGACACGCCCTCCCGCTCCGCCCAGAGCGGGAGAAGTTATTTAATAATTTCCCACCCAAAAACAGATGTATTTTAATAAGAATATAATATAGATGTTTTGATATAATAAAGATGTATTTTAATAAGAATATAAGACGCGCGAATGCTACAAAACAAATGAAAGCGTTTTATTTCAAGAACACTATTTCTATTAATGTTGTGAAAGTTTTAATTTGTTAGCCTCTCTATTTTCTGTCAACTAAGTAACTCTTGTGACCAGAAAAAATAACTTTTTTTTTTACGTAAACGCACCTACTAGATACATGTCTAAAATCGACATCATATTACTTTCTAAGCCATAAGTAGCTACATAGAAACATCACGCCTGTATTACCCGAAGAGTTAGGCAGAGGTATACCTATAGTACACCCACATTTCGCCAGTTATGTTTAAGTCCCATAATGTAATAGGGGGCGAGCCTATTGCCTTTCCCTATTGAAATTTCCTATTGAATTTCCAGAACCTCATACTCAGCAGTAGCGCTTTGCGACCACTAGACCAATGAGGCAGTCCATGTCGTTGGAATTCCATTTCCAACGACGAAAAAAGCTATATATCAATGTAATTCGAATGCGAGCCCGTAATTTCCGTGGAAAAGCTTGTCCACATCGTGTTATAATTAAAATTTCATAACAAATTCTCTATATCAAAACGACACGCGGCCGCCCGTGTGTTCAATACCAAATAGGAATGGTTCCCTCGCGAATGCACTGGGCTATTTCAGGCACAAATCTAGGTTAACGTAATTCTGTATGTTTCATACGCATCAAATTGCGTCACTCATACGGTTTAGAGCACCTGCACTTAGTGATCAAACGAAAAGTATCGATACCTTTTTTTATTTTTATTTTTGTGGGTGGGAAATCATCAAATAACTTCTCCCGCTCTGGGCGGAGCGGGAGGGCGTGTCAGACTCTTACTGACTAAAACCCACCCGTGTTCCTTCGGTTGCCCTGTTGCCGGGGGCCACGATCTCCCTTTCGGTTTTCTTCGCAACCCCGGCAGGAAGTATCGATACCTGAACAGTTTATCGATAGATGGGAAGTTCTCAAACGATATAGAAATTTATGATGTTCTTAAGACGCTGAGCAGATGATGGACAATTTGTTTGCGGACAATTTGGAATCGTATGGAAATCTAACGCACACTTAGGACAAAATGTCTTGTGTCATTATCATCATCTTTACATCCCTACTTTTGAGCAAACAATACCCTATCTCCTCACACCCTTACCACATCCTTACCTCCTATCGGTAATACGCCTAGAAATCTTTAAATAGACGTGCGTATAATGTATGACTGTCGCTAAAACTAGCGCTGGGTCTCAGTCTTGCATGGGGTCGCAGCATTATGCTGAGCGATGGCCGTTTTGCGTGGATGTGACGCATATTTTCCCCCGATTTGTTGTTTTGCGTGTTTTTTGATCTTTCTTTGCGACGAATTTTCTTCTTCTATGATGCTGTTTCCTAAATCGTTGTTTAGTGTCGAAGTGTTATGTAGTTGAATAATGTTTATGATAAGATTAGTAGGGATGATGACTAAAAATTTACTTTTTGTCCGTCAGGTAGATTATTAAAAAATACTGTATACGTATTTTTTTTATTTTTTTTTTATCAAAAGATTACGGCGATACATTGAGTTAAAATGTGCCATGTCGTCACGAGTATGTAGATTTTATTCTTCTTTGTAACGTGGCGACCCCCACTTCACAACTTTAATGCGTTTTATCTAAGTAATTTTTCAATAATATGATAAAGCAAAAATATGTGTCTAATATTCTTTTAATATCTGACTGACGGACTAAATAGTTTTTTTTTTTTGCCCAGACATCATCCCTATTGTTTTAGTACGTAATACTCTTGGAGAAGTACCAAAGGAACATAGTAAAGAAATTGTAAACATTGTGTCGATGCCCAAATGCCATTTGTTTTGAAAAAATAGTACGGTGAGTACTTTTTAGGGTGCCGTACCCAAAGAGTGCGAAACGGAACACCATTTACTAAGGCTCCGCTGTCCGTCAGTCTGTCTCTCAGCGCGCTGTATCTAATGAACCGTAATAGGTAGACAGTTGAAATATTCACAGATTGTGTATTTCTATTGCCTCTATAAAAACAAACAAGAAAAATTGAATAAAGTCAATTTTTATTCTTAATAATTAATTGAATAAAGTTAATGTTACAAGAAACGTGTTTTTGTCGGCCTTTTCCCTTGATCTTTTAATACGGTACGGAATCGCAATCCCTCGTGTGCGAGTCTGATTCACACAACCGGATTTTTATCCTTTTAGGGCTGATTTTTCAATTTGCAACCGGCAAGTAACTTATATTTGAAGAATAAATATGGCGGTTTGAAATATTTTCCATACAAAAGTTTCCAAACCGCAATTTTTATCCCTCTGATGAAAGTTAACTGAAGATTGAAAAATCAGCCCATTGAATAATGGTCGAATAATTAGAGGATATACGATTTGTGACAGTATACATTGTGTATTGACCTATTATTTGTTTTATCAGTGTGTTTGAAAATATTTTTTTGCAATAAAATTAGATAACATTTGGTTTCTTTTTTTTTTAAACGCGAGTTGATAAACAATAATTTGACGATAATGTATCTTCAAAATAATTCACGCTTTTGTGGTAATTAATACTACATATTATAAAACAAAGTCCCACCGTCGCGTCGCCTCTTTCTGTCTGTCTGAACGCGATATACTCAAAAATTACCGAACGGATTTTCATACGGTTTTCACCAATGGATGGAGTGATTCATGAGGAAGATATATAATTAATTAAATGTCTGTGTAAATTGGCTGAAATATGCCGATGATTGTTGGAGATGTTGGGAATAATCATGCCGACTTGGAGCTTTGTCGTGCGCCGTGGAAACCAAATAGTTTATGTGAATAAATGTATTACTATACTATATTAAAAGACATAGAGAAACGCATATGTCTATATGCATTTTTCATTTCTCTCTGGATCCAATTCTGAAGTCCCCGCATGTGCCAAGTAGGTATTATAATTACAAAATTACTTATACCTACTCCATTTGAAATAAGATTAGACATTTAAACAACCCTTTTTTACAGTCCGTTCAACCGATTTTGACTTCTATACCGGTAGGCAGCATGGCATGGCATAAAAAAGCAAAAAAGTGGTTTCGATACCAACTGTTTACTGCAGCTGTCATTTGTCATGCCACCAACGCAATAGAAGTCAAAATCGGTTGAACGGACTGTAAAAAAGGTTTATTTAAATGTCTAATCTTATTTCAAATGGAGTGTAGGTACTGCAAATAGTTTATATAATGTAATATATACTGCAATTAGTGTAATATCAGACTCATGGTAGTAGTCGAACCAATAATCCCAATCTATTTTACAAATTCCAGGCATTCCAGGTTTCTCGGAATAATATTAATCATTAGTTATGATTAATGACATTGTTATTTACGGACTTTTTTGGAAATTAAATAAATAATTTAATATCCATGTTTCTTTATTTAAATAAGTACGTCTCGTATTTATTAATAATTTAAACCAAATCAGCATTTTCCTCCATTTTTTGTGGTTTTACGGGTTTATAAATCCTGGCAATAATTGTTGTAATTAGGTAGCATCATGTACTATAATTATACGAAAGATGACACAGAAGGAAATAGAAATTCTTTTAAATATCGTAATCGTCGGCAGTCGTATTTTTTGTTTTTTCACGTCCAAGAAAAATATATAAAGTTTTTCTTTATGTGACACTTTTGACAAGATCTACGGACATACAAAATGAAAAACCGAGCAATGAGTGTTGAGCACAGTTAAACAATCCAATTAGGGCGAGCAATTTTCATCTGTGAGCTCATAACTGAGAAATTAAGGAGACGTGAGAGTTCTCACAAATTATTCGGTACCATTTTTGGGAAATAAGAAAAGAATTATCTTACACTACGTTCTGCTCGCGACTTTGTCCGCGGTAAATTTCGGCCCCCAACCCACCGCGTCGCATCGCATTGTTCTCCCGCGCTTTTACTCCGTTTTCGCTAAACGTTCTTTCTGACTTTTTTCCTTTTTGCTGGGCTCCTAAGGTTCGTGGCGTGATGTTAATACAATACGATAACTGGGCAATACGATACCCCTTGGTATGACTGGTTGTCAGACTTTTGAGCTACTGAAGACCCGTAACGACTGTCAAAGATCCACGAATGACAGCCGAGTGTCTTTTGTACTCATGTGTTAAAGAGGTAAAATTGTTTGTTAACATGTTTGTGAAATCTCGGAAAATAGTACTCTGCAAACAAAAAATCTTTCACTGATAGAAGATTACATATGTCATTTATTTTAAAGATTATATTCAAGCGGGCGAAGTCACGGACATAAGCTAGTTAAATACATAATATAGGCACAATGTTAATGTTATGTACTTCATGATTCACATATTGTTTATCACAATTAATATTGGTCATTTTGTGGTCGAACAATTTTATTTAAAAATTAAAATTAATGTACTAAACCTTATTGACTTCTACTTATTAGAGCTATTCCTATCGTGTCTTACATTGTGACTAATTTCCGCTTATTCATTTGCAAAATAATATTATTTGTTACTCGTCGTCAACAAGGAAGGTGTAGGCTGAAACACACTTAAGTACAACCCATATATTATGTTATGTATGTATTTTTATAAGTAGGTCTTATATTGAAAAACTGCAAGCGTCATTTAAGTAGAAGTTCAAAAATTAATGACCCGATAATATTAAGCTTTTCCCATAGTAGTTTGGGTTTTGCTTCCAGTCTTACCAGCAGCACTGGTGGCCGAGTGGTAGCGGCCCCGACTTAGGCTCCTACAAACAGGCGCGACACAAAGACACCGCTCGTCGTACCTTTGTGTCGCGTCGCTTGTCGCGCCTGTTTGTAGGAGCCTCTACGAGTTGTAGGCCGTTAATTCTTTTTACCTATTGTGGTATAGTAGTTTTATTCTAGGTGCATCGTCTTCATAATTATTTAACATATAATTATTTAACTAATGTACGTACTAATACAAACTATTGTAAAACATTTTAAAAGAGTAACGTTGGAGTTTCTTGCCCATTCTTCTCCATACGAAAACTTCCTTTTGGAAGGGGCGACTAGAATCAATTATATTATTTTGTAAATTTTGACGTTCAAAAGTGCCATACATGGGCCTATTTGAAATAAATAATTTTACTTTGACTTTGACTTTACACGTTTAACCCAGCTAGGCAATTTATTTTATGTAATTCATTGCATCACAAGTGCTCTCAAAACGGTGAAGGAAAACATCGTGAGGAAACCGGCATGTCCTAGAACCAAAAATTCGAAGACATTTGACATCTACCAACCCGCATTGAGTCCGCGTGGTAGATTACAGCCCCTTTGCTTCTCGAAGAGAGGAGGCCTGTGTCCCAGCAGTGGGAACATTATAGGCTGATTATGTATATGCTTTACCAGCAGTTAATTAACTTATTTCTAATGACAAAAAAATCCATTGGGTCGTAAGTTTCAAAATCCGTGTGTCTCTCAGTAACGAACTCAAATTCAATGGATGTTGTTGACTTCGAAGAAAATTGATTTTTACTAGGAGTCGAAAATCAATCAATCTGCCTATAACTTTTTACCAACTATGTTGGGGTCGGCTACCAGTCTAACCGAATGTAGCTGAATACCATTATTTTACATGAAGCTTTTGTGTGTGTTCCAGGGTAGTGTGTGCGGAGAGAAATAATAGATGTTGTACGCTATATCAGTCTTTACTAGAGTTGATATTACAGGGTTGTATTTGCGGCGCGTGTATAGCGGATAGCGGTTTCGGGCGAACTGGCTTCGCCGGGCGCTGCGCATGCGAGGAATATAAAACGACTGCGTCAGCGCCCCTACACTATTCCTCCCCTTTTTTTTTAAAAAACTGTTGGTTTTTTACAATAAAATATGTTACTCTAAAACGTATTATTAATTACATCTATGGCTAAAAGTATTACTTATAAGTTACAATCAGCATTTGGTTTGAATAACAATGTTGTAACCGGATGTCTGGCGTGATCGCGTCACCTGATATTGACGCCTTATACATTGTTATGACTTACATATCTAAGTTTTAATATTTTTACGCTATTATTGCAATGGTATAAGCAGTGTACAATTTATTTGTACGTACAATTGATTCAAAAGGTTGCTATTATTACAAATTCTTACAATGCATTTTTATTTGCTAATGAAATACAAAGTCATTTGGAGGAATAAATCTTATATTTAACAATACTTGATCTTAAGCTAGTGCGGCTACCTGCTTTTAAAGGTGCCGTCTTGACATTGTACTTAATTAATACACATATAAAGTTACGACGTTAAGGGTAGTCACCGTGACGACATGCTCTGCCATAAAAAGAAATTAGCACCCCTGCGGAGTCCACAGCATTCGTCATGGTGACGCCAATTAAAAATACACACATAACATTAATTCACACATTTCGCAAAGTAGCACTTGCACCGTTAAACGTCACTTGGAATTTGGGACCTAAACTTTATGTAATTTGACTTGAATGGACGATGGTTACTGAGGAGCAGGTTATCTTAATAAATGACTTTGGGGTTAGGCGATTCTTGCGGTTTTTGGACCGTTTCTACCCTTATGCTCGGTGTGGCTAACGAACTTGCCACTATTTCCTTTTTCAACCACTTTCGAATGCTTTTGATGATCCTTCGTTTTCCTGCGTAGATTAACAATATGGTGAGTAATATTATGGTAGCTATCATGACACAGCCAATGATATTCAATTTGTTGTCCACTTGTGCAACATTTGATAGTTTTTCGTTAACAATTACTTTTTCTTTTGTCTGATTGGTGCCCATTTTTTTAAATTAATTCGGTGTACGTGGTGTAATTTCGCGACTGTTTTGATTCTTACTATGTTTCAACTGCGATACCTAGTACTTATGTTCAATTAATTGACCTACCTTATAAAAATGCTAATTTCGATATTTAGAGGGTCTTTTGCTTATTCGTCCAGTTCGCGTTGTATATGTTTCGTCACTGGGTTTGCTTGTTTGAAACCTTACTTTTTTCTGTATTTTATTTTGTACCTGTTTGTGTTTTTTATTATCATTTTTTTCTAATATGTTTTTATTTACTTCCTCTGATGGCAATTCATCATCTATCAATATATATGCTGGTTTTAAGCGATCTATAGATATGTTGGCTTGTCTGTCTGGTAACTGTACGCGATACACTTTTTCGTTTCTACTTATGACGCGATATGGTCCATCGTATGGCGATTGTAATGGTTTCCGTACTGCGTCATTTCTAATGAATACATAATCACTGGTTAATAAATCTTTGTGTATGAAAATCTTGCGAGGTGACTTGTTTACTCTAGTGGACGGTTTCAATCCATCTATTACGTCTTTAATTTTTTTAACGAAATTGTTGTCATCATGCAACTGTACATTGCTATGGTCATAAAAGTCACCTGGTAGCCTAATATTACTGCCGTATAGCATTTGTGCTGCGGTTACGCCTGTGTCGGACCTAATTGTCGTGCGCAATCCTAACATTACTGTTGCTAGTTCATCTATCCAGCTTTTATTGTCTAAACGTGCCTTTAGTGCTGCTTTTAATGACCTATGCCATCTTTCTATCGCTCCATTGCATTGAGGATGATATGGAGTGGTACGGGTTTTCTGTATTCCCATGATTGACATTAATTCTCTAAATAAATTGCTTTCGAACTGTCTTCCCTGGTCACTTGTGAGTTTAACCGGGCACCCATATCGACTAATCCAACCTTCATATAAAGTTTTGGCTACTATTTCTGCAGTTATTTCTTTTAATGGAAATGCTTCTGGCCAACGCGTAAACCTGTCTATTATCGTCAAACAATATTTAAATCCCTCTGGTGTAGTTGGTAGCGGTCCTACTATGTCTATGTGAATATGTTCAAAACGCTTACAATTTTCAAAGGTACTTAAATCTGCATTGGTATGCTTTTGAACTTTCGCTTTTTGACATCTAATGCAAGTCTTGGCCCAATTTCCAACGTCTTTATTCATATTTGGCCAAAAATACCTATCACTAACTAATTTTCTACTTGCTCTAATGCTTGGATGGCTCATATTATGTATTGAGTCGAAAACTAAACGTCGAAACTTTCTGGTCAAGTATGGGCGTGCTGAGTCGGTTGAAACTTCACAGACAATGTATTTCTCTGTATTGTATATAGTTATACGTTTCAACACTATGTTGTTATTGTTATTCGATTCGCTTTGCAATTTTGCTAGCTCGTCGTCCGTTTCCTGTGCGGCTGCAAGTTCTGCGAAATCGATCGTTGTGGGGCACGATATTGTTGCTACTCTGGATAATGTATCCGCAACTAAATTATCGTTCCCACTAATGTGTCTTATGTCCGTGCTGAATTCGCTAATGAACATGATCTGTCTGGCTCTCCGAGAAGTTTCTCTATCTGTACCTATTTTACTAAATGCAAATGATAAAGGCTTATGGTCTGTAAAAATAACTAACTGTTGACCTTCAACCATGTTGCGGAAATGAATTATGGCTGAATATATTCCTAATAATTCCCTGTCGTATGTACTATATTTCATTTGTGCCTGTGTTAATTTTTTAGAAAAATACCCTAATGGTTTCCACTTGTTGTTTAGCTTTTGCTGTAATACTGCGCCCACACATGTGTCTGACGCATCGGTCATTAACGCTAACGGAGTATTTGACGTTGGATATGATAACATGACTGCGTTCTTTAGGTCTTTCTTACATTGCTCAAAGTCGTATTCAGCTGCTGGTGTCCAGTTAATTTTTGTTTTATCTTTGCGTTTTGTATTTCCTAGGTATTTATTCAACTCTGTTTGATGATTAGCCGCTTGAGGTATACTTGCCCTATAAAAATTCAACATTCCTAGAAATCTTCTAAGTTCCTCAACTGTTTCCGGTTTTGGGAAGTCTGCAATGGCTTTTACCTTATCTTCTAGAGGTCTAATTCCCTCTGTTGACACTTCATATCCTAAAAATTCTAATTTCTGTTTACCGAAGCTACATTTGGAAAAATTTATAGTTATGCCGTATTCATTGAATCTTTCGAAAACTTTTTCTAAGTGTTGTTTGTGCTCTACTTCGTTATCTGATGCTATGATGACGTCATCTACATAGTTGAATAGGAAATTCAAACCTTGCAATACCGTGTGGTGCATGAAACGTTGAAACGTTTGTGCCGCATTACGTAATCCGAATGGCATGCGCATAAATTCAAATAAGCCAAAAGGTGTTATGACAGCAGTTTTTTCAATGTCATTTTCCGCGACAGGTATACAATTATATGCTCGGTTAATATCTAACTTTGAGAATATTTTCTTATTAGCCAACATATATGTAAAATCATGAAGACGAGGTACAGGGTAGCGATCCGGTTTGGTGATCGCATTTAAACGTCTGTAGTCTCCGCATGGCCTAATATTGCCGTCTTTCTTGGGTACAACGTGCAGAGGACTTGCCCAAGCGCTGTGGCTCGGCCTGCAGATCCCCAGCTCTTGCATGACCCTAAATTCGTTTTTAGCTTTTACGTACCTGTCCGGTGGTAGCTGTCTCGCTCGTGCGTGCACCGGGGTACCTGTTGTTTCTATAAAATGACGAACGCTATGTCTAGGTGTCTCTTTATATGAAACTGGTTTAGTTACCTCGGGGAACTTACATAATAACTCATGATAGGGGCAGTCATCAACAATGGTTTTAACCGTGGGCTCAGTCGAGTCAGAGAGGTTTCCTCTCGCGCCTAAATTTGTTGCCTGGTCGACTAGCCTTCGTCCGTTCAAGTCAATTAGTAAATTATATTTAGCTAAGAAGTCAGCACCTAATATTGGTTGCTGTACGTCCGCTATCGTAAATAACCAACGGAACGCTCGTCTAAGATTTAGGTCTAGTTCTAACATGTGTGTACCGTACGTGGTTATTTCGGTTCCGTTCGCAGCATATAATTTATACCCGGCACTTTGTGCGTTATTTTTCTTGAAAACCACTCTGCGAGGTAGAACTGACACATTTGCACCACTATCTACTAAAAAGTTCAAACCTGAGTTCTTGTCCCGGACGCTTAGACGGTGATTTCCGTGCACGCGGTCGCAGCCACCCGTCGCTGACTGCACCGACACTAGTTTTCCGCTGGCTTCGACTTCTTCCAATTGCACGGATGTTCACACCTCGTCGCCTTGTTACGGAATCGGAAGTGGTACCGGCACAACCAGTTGGGGTCATCACTTGTCATCGCCTTGGTAGACCTGGAGTTCGATCCCGACCTGGATCTGCTTCTTCTAGATCTAAAGTTTCGCGAACGACCTCGGGGTGTGCTCTCGAGCCTGCGTAATCTGTCACCAAGTTGTCTTATTTCGGCTATCACTGCGTCATCCTTTTTCGATGGGCTTGACGCTTCTTTTACACTAGCGACACTGTGGACCGGAGTTGCGTTTTCTGCTACATTGTCTGCGATCGACGCTAATTTTTCTAAGTTTGCCTCGTCGGATACTGCCAAAATGCTGCGTATAGACGGTGGTAGTTGGTTCTTCCACATCACCCGGAGTGTTTCGTCTGTCACCCTTCCCCTGGCTAGCTCCCTCATTTTTCGAAGAAGGTGTGATGGCTGCTGGTCTCCCAGCTCCATTCCGCAAACAAGCTTTTTGATTTGACATTCATCCGACTCTCTGTAAACTGAGAGTAACTTTGCCTTCAAGGTCTCGTATTTTTTTCTTTGGGCGGTTCGAATATAATTGATGCTACTTGTTCTGTGACTTCCTGGTTGAGCTTCGAGACTAATATTCGGTACTTGGAGTCGTCGGACATCTTCTGCGCATTTATAATTGTTTCCGCTTTGGCGAACCATAATTCTGGTGACTTGGTCCAAAAATTTTCTATCTTGTCGGTCACGGACAAGGGTGAAAGAACGTATTCTTCAGCGGTCGCTTTTTCTTCCATCTTCAAGCTTGACTTTGTGACTTTTTTTTTTAATAAGCACTGTGGGTTTTCACACTATACCGCGTGGATGTTAGGATGAGTTGCCAGTTCTCGATCAACGCACACACTTTAGGATCACGTCGGGGTCACCAATTTTGTGTGTGTTCCAGGGTAGTGTGTGCGGAGAGAAATAATAGATGTTGTACGCTATATCAGTCTTTACTAGAGTTGATATTACAGGGTTGTATTTGCGGCGCGTGTATAGCGGATAGCGGTTTCGGGCGAACTGGCTTCGCCGGGCGCTGCGCATGCGAGGAATATAAAACGACTGCGTCAGCGCCCCTACAAAGCGACTGCCTATTTTACCACCTAAACCAAGTAAAGGCTCTTTCAAACAGGCGCGATACGCGACGCGACACAAAGACACCGCTCGTCGCGCGACGAGCGGTGTCTTTGTGTCGCGTCGCGTGTCGCGCCTGTTTGAAAGAGCCTTTACTGGGTAACATGATTCCCTTTAGTAAGACTGGCTGCCGAACTTTTAGGCTTCTGACGACCCGTAACGACTGTCAAAGATCCACGAATGACAGCCGTGACCAACGGCTTCACGTGCTTTCTGAGGCACGGAGGGGTCTCCCTATGAGATGGATGGTCACTCATTGACCCGTGTGGCTTTTATCATTTAGTCACGAGCCTTTACACCTTTACTACCTACCTACATACTTATGTTAAAAGGTGTTTCGCAATTAACTGCAGATAAGGCTGAATATTAAAGTTGATGAGTTTTAATTACAATTATTTGTTTGCACATGTTTTACATAACCTACACACTAACACATGTGTAAAATCAATCATAATTAGATCGAATTACGCAAATTGCTTTATTAAATTAATTATTTCTGCGTTATACCTGCCTTTATATTATATTATATATAATATAAAGTCAATTCATAATTGATTGCCCAGTATTATTTATTTATTTAACCATTTATGTACATACATATCTAATATATAAACAGACAAGAAGAAAAAAAACAGAAAAATGCGTACGTACGTATTGTTAATACGTACTACTAAATATATTAAGTATTTATTTGTTTAATTAGAATTACAAAAGTTCTTCAATTTCCTAACGACCACCCTGCTACAATGAGAAATGTCAAGGGTAATAGGATCATCATTTCATTCTTCACAAATTTCACTTCAACATAATGTTCAAATCGTTTATTGTGATTTGTAAAATTTTCATTTCATGGAGGAGCCACATAAAACGTCCTGTAAATTTTAAAGGGTTTTACTAACAAATTCCAGGACCGGCTACAAATTCTGCTAAATTACTGTAGTACCCGCGTTTAAAAACACTTTTATACAAAAAAAAAAAAAAACAAGTCGGTGTCGGAAGTCGGTGGCAAATAACTAAAACCAAAGACACCGACTTCCGAAATTTAAGTTATTTTTCACTTTGTAGTGTTTTTTTTGGAAGTCGGTTGTTTTTTTTTGCATAAAAGTTTTTATTTCTCGCTTTTTAGTGGGTAGTTTGTAATTTACCTAAGTTACAACAGCCTAATCTCAACTGCTCATCACCTTTTACAAAATATTGCTTTTCCCGATACAGGGACGTTAATCGTTGAGGAGTTCTCCTGGTACTTAACCATCAGCTCCATTTCTCCATATGCATTGTGACGAGCATTGCAGCCATATTAAAGTAATCGAATCGCAACCCGTGAAATACTTATTATTGAGTAATTCCGATGGCCATTTGTGGTCTTCATCATCAGATCCACTTCACCAAATGGTTCCAAGAAAAATTACATGAATTACCATAAAAAAAGAATAATCGAAATCGGTTGGCGCGATATTGAGTTATTCGTCCATTTGTCGCGCACATACTTAATGCAAATCTAAGACTTATATGGTTTTCTCATGAATGCCACTATCAGAATTACACCAAATTGAAATGGGACCACACGGGAAGTACCAGCTTTCAAATAAAAAAGAGTCATCAAAATCAGTTTACCCAGTCGAAAGTTCTGAGGTAACAAACATTTAAAAAAAAATACAGTCGAATTGAGAACCTCCTCCTTTTTTTGAAGTCGGTTAAAAATATGAGACGTGGCTCCTCAATCCATACGGACAATATTTCCTGACAGACTAAGTATTTCTGTGCCTCGATCTTTCACGAATCAACTAACCAATTACCTAATATGTTGGAGAAAATGTGTCACAACAGTCACGTAGTGTGTGGTCACACGACTAACATCACAGTCATCATATTGTATAGGCATTAGGCACTATATTTGCAGTCGTACTTATTTAATTACCTATTAAATTTTTTACAAGTTTTATTTTTACTTTTTATTTGTAGTACCTGCCCCACACAAATTCGAATACCACTTGCTATGGGAATGACAACCTAGGAAGTATACCCCTTTAAATAAAAAATATTTTCCAAATCGGTGCATCGGTCTTCGAGCAATCGGGGAATATACATTAAAAACACTCCGGGAGTGCCGACAGAAGTGAAAACTTGAACAAGAAAATACTTGCATAGAACATTGATCCGTAAAGTAATGTAAATAAAGAGCACAATCGCGTTTACAAAAATGAGGTGTCGGTGACGGTGTCGCGAGTTCAATTGTTTTTTCCCATCTCAAAAATGCCCAACGCGCCTTAAGAAGTTTTCACTTCAAATAAAGATTCCGATGAACTGAGAACCTCCTTCTTTGTTTGACATAACATCATAACATAACATCACGCCTTGTTTCCCCGAAGGGTTGGGCAGAGGTGTCCCTGTAGCAGGCACACCCACATTTCGCCAGTTATGTTTAAGTCCCATGTAATAGGGGGCGAGCCTATTGCCATCAACCGGGCACAAATCCAGACTCCGAGCTGCTACTGAGAAATTTCAGATAGAAATTGAATTGAATTGATTTGTTCTTTGTTTGAACTCGGTTAAAAAGAGATCACTACTAACAACCTCATGCGGGGAAATACTTTATTCTCTAATACTTTATTATTCCTATTGCTAAACCGAAAACTTTGGTGTCACAATTATGAATATTGTTCTATAATAAAATTATGTACGTTTGGTTAAGGATATTTCTATGGGCCTGTGTCGCCTAAAATTAACTGGAGTATTATGATTATTATTATAAGCAGGTACACAGATGATAAATTCACCTTGCATCTCAACAAAAAACAAGAGCTAGTCGGACTCCCGCAACGAGGGTTCCGTTTTTAAATTTTCATCGGCGAGGCCTATATTCGTCAGAGAATTTCAACACTGCACACTGCGGTGTAGTATATCGCAGTATTAGGTCACCGCCAACTCTTGACTGATAGTGGAATTACTGTAATTTTTGTTGATGATTTTTATTTTTCCTGTAATCTTTACATAAACTTCTTTCACATAGAATAATTTCAGATTTTTCTCTATGCAAACTGCGGAGAAAGGGTTTTTTTTTACATTTTTCGTCAAAAGTCGAAAACTAGGCGACCTAAAAAAAGAAAAATGAGAATGTGCAAATAGCGCTAGTAGCTCCACTTCGAAATTTTAAGACCCCGTTAGGTCTCTTTCGCAAAAAAAAATCTTATCATTTGCAAAATAAAAATAAAGTTGGGAAAACGTCATCTAAAACTATTTCAAATTTCAAGTTGATAGCATTAGTAGTTCTTGAGATATCTAGCTGTGAATCTGTGATAGACAGACAGACTGAGTTGCACCATAAGGGTTCCTTTTTACTATTTTGGTACAGAACCCTAATTACTTAATGAAAGAACGACGTGTATTCGAAGTGTGAAGCTACCATCCACCCACTGGCTTTAATCACGCCCACTTACTACAACCACTATAGTTAGTTCCCTTTACTATTCACGTTATAAACTGCTCCAGTTGCGGTCACATCAGAGTTTCTCGACATCAAAGCATAGTCTGTATGTAATCGGTCGACTGTGAACGTTCAAGTCGGCTTGTTAGGAGACCTGAGAATACATGTGTCATGTGAAGCAAGAAGCTTTTACTGACAATAGATAGTTGTGTACTTGTGTATTTTAAGGTACCTTTTAATTGGGAACTGGTCTAGCGTGGGTGCTTTGTTGACTCTACCTCGAAGACTCGGCGTAGGCGCGTCAAAGAGTCAGCATAGGCGCTTCATACACTCCGCGTAAGCCCCTTGTAGACTCAGCGTAGGCGCCTTGCTTTGACTCGATTTGGCGCCTCGAAGGCTTGGCACAGGCACTTCGTATACTCAGTGTAAGTGCCTCGTAGGCTCCGCGTAAGAGTCTCGTGGATTGGCGTAGGCGTCTCGTAAACTCGGCGTTGGCATCTCGTAGACTTGGCATAGGCGCTTCATATACTCCGCGTAGGCAACTCGTAAACTCGGCGTAGGAGCCTCGTAGCCTCGGCACAGGCACCTCGTAGAATCGGCGCCGGCATAGGCCCCTGGTAGACCTCGCGTGGGCATTTGAAAAAAGCTCCGAGGCAGTGCGAAAACACATTTAAGTTGAGATGACCGATAGACATATTATAGAATTCTTTATATTAATTCGGTTTCATTCGAGCAAAAACCCTTTAGAAGTCGACATTTATGTAAATGTAGGTTAATATACGTAGGTAGAACGTAATTAGAAAACTTTTTGTGTACTTTGTGAGCTTGTGGGATTAAATTAATAGCAACAAACGTTCACCGCTGAATGGGGATCAAATTGTGACAAAAAGGGTCCTAAATAGAATTGAAATAAGTCCTCGACGTCGGATTTGTTTTTTTTTGTTCATGGTTAAGCTTACAGTATACGCCAATGGTATACGCTTGACCTTTATTACATGGGACTTAACTGGCGAAATGTGGGTGTACACATGCGGGGGCGGGATGTTATAATACCTATGTTTTTCTACGTTCATCTTGCAAAAGATTGGTGTGAAATATACTCAGGTTGGTTTCATAGCTGTCCGGGAAACAAGAGCGGGCCGCTCGTACGGGCTCCCGGAACGGAGACAGACGTGAGGCGCTCGAACATTGTTTCACAGATTGGTCCGTACGCGACCCGCTCCGGCTAGAGCTCGTACAACGCTAGCAACCGTATCGTACTAACTCCCTCGTTTCAGAGCACTGTGGGCGCTACCCGTACGGGATTCCCGTGTGCGGGCAGTCCGTGCGGGTCTCCCGGACAGTTATGAAACCAGCCTTAAACTAGCGTCCCGCGTGCTTCGCACGGTTTTATACTTACACGGTTTTATACTTACGACTTAATAAAACATCGAGATTTCTTTGTTGTAATTTTAATATTTATGTATTATAATCATAAAACTTCAGGAATAAATTCTCTAAGGTTGGCCGTACACGTACGGTCTCCTGATTTGGAATTCCGTGAGACTAGAGCAGACGTTCAATTTGTTTTTGTTTGTTTCCGAAACGAACGTCAGCTTTTTCCGTTCAGAAAATGTACAAACGTGTGCGCCTAGTTGAACATTTTGTACATAAGGCAAGCTTTCAGATTTCCGAATCAGGAAACGTATGTGACCGGCCTAAAGGATGTTGTAAACCGCATCAAAATCCGTTGCATTGTTTAGAAGAACAACGCGGTCAGACAGACAGACACGAAAAACGACTTTCATCTATATTAATATTATAAAGAGGTAAAATTTGTTTGTTTGCTTGTTTGTTTGTAAGTTTGTATGTAGGGGGTGATCTCTGGAACTACCAGTCGAATTTGAAAATTATCTATTTGCATTGGATAGCCCAGTTCTTGAGGAAGGTTCAGGCTTACGGACGAAAGCGCGGGCAGGAGCTAGTTTATAATATGTATGGAAATAGATATCGGTATAACTCACTTGAACGCGCTGTTAAATATGCCAGTATAACATAGAATATTTTAAGAAAACTTACAGTCTTACAACTTGTTTATCAACTGTCAGCTGTTCGAGTCACTCCGGATAAGCTCTGATAAAATATACTCGCCTGAAAAATGTTACCTATCCTTTTAATAAGCCCATGTTTACAGGGCTCCTAGCTCAAGTGTTTGCTATTACTTAAAAGTATTTCAGGTGCTACCTAACACTCCTTGAATCGAGCAAATTGAGCTTTATTGGGAAGATTTCCTTCTGAGAACATTAACTGCGGATTTAATTTTACTGTCGATCCTGATTAGGCCTGTGGTAGGACTGCTGGGGCCACGACAGGCCTCGATAAGCCGTGCGACCTCGGCTTTAGCGAGGGCCTCTGTAAATAAGACAAATATCATTTTAAATCTGACTAATTGGGAAACTGGCTATATAAAAAGGTGATAAATGATCGTAGGTCCTTTGAGAACCCACTTATCCAGGTTACACTGTATTTCCACCTTGGAAGCATAATTTCCACCAAAGAAAACGACCACGTGTAGGGTATAATTTAATGTTTTCATCGTTTTTTAGGGTTCCGTACCTCAAAACGAAAAAAACGGAGCCCTTATAGGATCACTTCGTTGTCCGTCTGTCAGTCTGTTAAGACCCTTTTTCTCAGAAACGCGAGGAGATCTATACGTAGATCTATAGTTCCTAGGAGTTCTAAAAAATTAAGCTCCGAAGTCAACGCATTAAAAAAAAACAGCCATTTAAGCCAGATATTTTGATACTCGCAAATAAATTAAAACCTACAGGGTACTTCCTGTTGACCTAGAATCACGAAATTTGACAAGAGAAAGGTTGAATTTCATGATTTGACAGCAAAATACGGTCTCACAGCACAAGTAAAGGAAAAAGTCCGAAAATCGTTAATTTGTAGTTTTATCACATAAAAAATATTTTTTGCTATTATAAATTTACTTTTGCAGTTTGAGAATTGACATGTTCTCCCATACCTACATATTTATGCGTCACGCATAAATATGTAGGTATGGGAGAACATGTTTTTCACCAACAACGTTAAGTTTGTTTTTGGGATAAATTCAACCCAACTACGGAACCTTTCATTGTGCGTGGTCCGACACGCACTTGGCCGGTTTTCGTTTATTTATTCAATTCCAACTATATTGATAATTTGGTTAGATATAATTAGTACCTATTCAGTACCTACCTTTAGTACCTCGTAAAATAATCCTCCCCTGTTTGAGACTGCCTTTGTATTATCCTCACCTTGGGTCACAGTTCCCACGAAAGAAAAATATCTCGGGTAGGCCATAATAAGCTGTAAAAAATAGAAATTTATATTTTATTAATCCCACACACAGTATTAGGTTTAACAAACAGGCCCGACGCGACAGCGCGACGCGACAACGCGACGACGACGTGACTCTAGTGGAACAATTTCTATGAATACTTCATGGAAATTATTCTACCAGAATCATCAGCATCGCGCCTGTCTACGGAAGGATTTAACAGAAACAAATCCCATGAGTGTTCGTATTTTTTCACAAATATAAAATTAGATCTCCGAAAGGTTGAATTTCAGTAGGAACGTTCTACGTTATTCAAAATCAAAATCAAAATTAATATATTTTATTTCACATGGGCACTTATGAAACTTCTGAAGCTAGGTGCACGGTTTCAATTGGTCGTTTCCTATGGAAAAGAGCCGGCAAGAAACTCCACGGTTACTCTTTTAAAAATAAATAGCTTTTACAATGTCTTCAAATTACAGTGTTAATAGGATAGTGTAGGCCTGTCAACAAATACCAGGTACTTAACAAAATAGAAAATGATATACAAATCTATATATTATACATTACTTTTATACAACTGGAATACGTAAGCAGCTTTTCTATGAAGTCGAGGAAGACGTACCGTAATTCTCTTATCACCAACGCTTTAGCATCAACGATTTCAATCGTTCACGCTCTTTATACTGTGTAGGTTTACATACATTTTTGTGTGCTATATAAATTATGAAGCTCAGAAGGCAAAGCAATTATTTTAATTAGGCTATTTATAGCCTCTTGGGATACAAATACATAGTGAGGGGAAAACAATTGAAGCTAGATTAGGGAGTGGGAGAAATGATGTCATAGGGTAACATTTGACAATACTTCTTTCCTTTGCCATAGGTACTATAGTAAATAGTTTGAAAGTAAGCACCTTAAGTACCTTCGGATGTGACGTAATATGCAAGAACGTGACAGGGTCAATTTAAATTACCAAGCGAAACTCCGCAGACATGATTGGGACATCTAAACATGATAAAACAAAAATAATTTGATTATTTGTTTTTTTTTTTCGTGTCAATGAGTGTTGTCACTTGAATAATTGTATGTTTTTTTTTTTTGTGTAATTTTCACAAAAGTCATTGGTATCGATATCTTAACACGTTAAAACAAAAGAAAACAGATTTTCTTCAAGTAACAAAACTACCAGCGGTCGTTGACCCACTAAAAATATTGATCCAGATTTATTTGATGCTAGGCTAGACAGTACCTACTTGAAAAGGAAAGTTCCTGCTGAGAAGTAGGTAGGTAGATAAATAACTTCTATATCTGAGCGACAGAAATCCTGAATAAATAAAAAACTTATGTGATATTCAGGTTCGTAGACCGTACCTATGTCTTGAAGTGGGCTATTGTGTACACAGGTGACACAAGATCTTGATATGAAAGATAGGGACACGTTCTGTTAATCGGCCTCTGTACCCTCTGTAGATACTTATCTTTGTAAAAGATGTTCGATGTCCAAGATAACGGCCACACTGACGCGAATCCCACGCGGGATGTGGAACGTGACTGAGCGCATCTTTTGTTTTAATGATTAAAGGTTCATACAGATAAGCGCGACGGGGCTTTGGTGGAATAAATCCTATGAAAACTTCACGGAAATTCTTCTGTTGCTGTCGATATCGCGTCGCGTCTTTCTGCGGGAGCCTTAAAGCACCATTTACCCGGTCCAAGTATCTGGAACGTTCGAATCATCGCATGCCATCAAACACGGTTCAATTATTGCCATTCTAGAATTGCATGCAAGTGTTTACACGCGTGGGATAATCCATAAAATAGCATACAATTTGAATGCAAGTTTTGCCGCTTTTGCATGCGACTTACATCAACGCAATTTTATTGCAAGGTGATTATTGCATGAAAGTTTTGCCTCGTTTACGCAGAGTTGTACGTACTTGTGCAATTCATTCAAGTATTGCCCGTATTCGTCTGCCAAATATTTCATAAAAATTTAGTTGAACGTGTTCTCAAGACTTTTTTTTACTTGTTCATTCGTTCGTATTTGTAGATTTAAATGCGATTTTATTGCACGTGCAATTTTACTGTATGTGATGTAACTTTTGAATGGCAACTAACTTGCCTAGTTCGTGCAACATTGTACGTGTTGTTTAGACGGTGCCAGTTAATTGCTGCTTCAATTTTATGGCACCATGTCGATGGAGCCACGCGACTATTCACGTCAGTTTGAATACCTGCATACAAGTTACTTGACACAATCGGCTCGAGCGAATTTCGTCCCGCATCCCGCTCGCTGGCTTCAGTTTGGCCAGAGCTTTAGAATTTATTACAGACTAGCTTCTGCCTGCAACTTCGTCCGAGCCTTAGAATTTAGCTATCCAATGCAAAAATAATTTTTCAGATCCGACTGGTACCTCCGGAGATTAACCAAACTTCCAAAAAAAAATTATTCTAACAAATTTTACCTCTCTAAAATATTATTAGTGTTAGTATAGATATGACTTATATATATCACCTATTTGACAACAGTTTATGCGGTTGTCTTGGCAACATTAAGGAGCCAGTCACTAGTCAGCCAATTCATAGCGGGCCTAAATTGTTCAGGGTACCGAGCTTACATTGAAGTGTTCGTGGAGGTTATGCAAATAATAAACCACGTTCTTAAACACTACGTAGTTTTCTACCGATAAGTTTCATACAAAAGTAGAGGCTCTTAGCTACTGCTAACACAGCTAAAGGATGATCACATTCCACCCTTAAGGCACTGACATGAGGCAAAGGAACTAAGTAAAGTGTAATTATTAATTCACTGGAGTAAACTGACAGATGCTAATGTCACTTTGTAAAATAATGTTGCCACATTTATTGTAATAGTGAAGTAATGCGTTCCGTTCGTTGCGATTCAGCTCATTCACACAAAGTCAATAGGAACATTTTTATTATAAAAAAGTAATTAATTGTAATCATAAATTCTATCAGAGACGATGTACACGAATTATTGGGCTGGACATTATTGGGTCGGGCATAATTGCCTCCCTACGTGACGGACGCGGGACGCCACCCGCGCGGCCATCTTGTTTTGCTTGTCTTTCATTCGGCTTCTAACCTCTGGTCTGAGTGCACGAATGTTTCTTTTGCCCACGCGCTGTTCATTGTTGTTTTACGTTGTGTTTGTTGTTATTGTTAAGTTTTTTTACGTTGTGTTTGTTGTTATTGTTAAGTTGTTGTACGTTGTGCTTGTTGTTATTGTTAAGTTTTGTTTTGTTAACCTGTCTTTGTGTTGCTTCGTTATCAATACGAAAGATATGAATCCTTAACCAGGAACATCACGCCAGCAAGACTTTCTGTCTCCAAAGAAAAAGAGAACAAAGGTTGCTCTTAGCGCCAACGAAAAACTGATGTTACGCAATGTATACAAATACGTTTTTGAGGAGAAATCAGCCTTATTACAAACAGAGTGTGAATCTCCGAAAAAAACAGAATGTGTGTCTAAAACGGCTGAAATCTTAGGCATTAGCTCAGCCACTGTATATAGCGTGTTAAAAGAATACAAAGAGAATGAACGCTTTAAATCTCCTCAAAAAACTGGACCAAAACATGACTTTAAAGATAAATTAGATGATTTTACGTTTGCGGCTATTCGACGAAAAGTTCACCAATTTTTTTATGCAAATGAAGCTCCCACCATTGCAAAGGTAATATTTTTTTGACTTTTTTTGTTTGAAATTAATCTGGACTAATTAATCTTGCTAGAAAATTGCGTTTCTCGCTTTGTTGTATAAATACTTGTTTTTCTTTGCAGGTCCTTAAGGCTGTTAATGATGACTCGGACTTACCCAACTTGTCATGGGGTACAATGAGAGACATTTTAAAACATTTAAATTTCAAATATGCCACGAAATCAAGGAAAAGTATACTAATTGATAGACAAGACATCATATTATGGCGCCAGCGATACCTTCTAAAAATTAAAGCCTACCGAAGGGAAGGAAGATACATCTATTATCAAGATGAAACCTGGGTCAACGAAGGTATCTACGTAATTTAAATTTTGTGTTTTTCATACTTAATTATTTTTTTGAAAAGCTAAACAAACCGTCCCCTTACTCCGTAGCCTCTTCCGACTTCCGCTCATACATGTCTATGAGGTATTTATCTTATTTAATATTTTGTTGTTTTGTAGGTCATACATCAAAGAAGGAGTGGGTTGATACAAATATACAATCATCCCGGCAAGCATTTTTAGATGGCTTGACCACTGGTTTGAAAGCCCCCTCGGGGAAAGGGAAACGCCTGATCATCGGCCATATTGGCGGGGAAGAGGGATTTGTCGACGAAAGTTTATTAATGTTCGAGGCCAAAAAGGGTACAGAAGATTACCATAAGGAAATGAACGCTGAGTGTTTCGAGGAATGGTTTAGGGGGGTTTTGCCGAAACTAAAACCCAATTCTGTAGTGGTCATGGATAATGCCCCCTACCATTCCCGGAAGATAGAATCACTACCTACAATGTCATGGATTAAAGCAAGAATACAGGAGTGGCTGACAAGCAAAAATATTCAATTTGAAGAGAACATGACAAAGGCCACTCTTATAGACATCGTTCGGCAGAACAAGGATTCACACCGTGACAAGTATGCTGTGGATGAGATGGCAGCGGAGCACGGAGTCACTGTCTTACGCCTGCCCCCTTACCACTGCGAGCTCAATCCTATTGAGCTGGTTTGGGCGCAGGCGAAAGGATACGTCGCCAGAAACAACACAACATTTAAAATGACAGAAGTCAAAAAATTGTTTGAAGAAGGACTTAAAAACGTGACTGCCGAAAGATGGAGCAGTTGTGTGGGTCATGTAATAAAAGCAGAAAATAAAATGTGCAATCTCGACCATATAATAGACAATGTTATGGACCGTTTTATAATAAGTGTTATTGACAGCGACAGTGATAGTGCTGATATTATGTCTGACGACGACGAATAGAAATATATCCAATGCATTTTTGTTTCATTTAATATAATTCGCTTTTTGAAAGAATCGGCCTATAAACTACTAATATTTTTATATCGATTAAACAAAACTAAGCTGGGAAATTTCTTATTAAAATAAATAAAATAATGTGATTTGATTTAGAACTTAAAGAATGAATGAGCGAGTGATTGATGTCAATCTTCTTGTCACCACACTATTTTCTTTTCATAAAAAAATGGTAACACCGTAAACGTCAGATTAATCCAGTGAATTAATAATTAGACTTTAGGCTCGACTTAAAAAAAAATTGCCAAAATAGTTTGTGGTAGTGGAATAAATATATGTTAATCATGAACAAATTTCGAAAAAAAAATCTCTATACAAAATTAAAACTAACCTTTGATATTGTGTTACAATCCTAAATATCAACGTACGTTGGTATTGTACAAGAACATCTTATTTAAATATAGAACTTGGTTGTTTTTTATTTTCGATTACTCAACTCATTTTTGAGTAAATAGATAATTGCTTCATATTTTGCAATAAATTACAAGCGTTGTGTCATCGCGCTTCTCTTTGTTTTCTATGCATTCCGATAGTGATCGCAATTTAGCTCTTTTCAGCGTCTTAACATAAGATAAGTACCAATAGCTTTATGTCCGGCTGTCGATATAAAGAAGCAAAATCCGCAGGCGGTGGATATAAGACGTAAATCCGGAGGACGCTATTCAGTAGCGTACTATTATATATAAAATATAATGAACATTAGACATAAACACATCGGCTTTGGTTGTCATACGAGAATAGAATCTATGATGGTCGATACAGACAGACAAAAGCTTGAAAGTCAAACTAAGGATACCTACGCATATAAATAACTGCTTTATGATATGGGGATCAGACGCTTAGAAACCAACTTAGAATAGTCGTTGAGAGAGTATTAAATTAGCTAATATTATTGATTCACTGCTGTTTTATAAGTATTTGTGCTTTGGCTTTTAATTGTTATAATTAACTTTGTGGGAATCGAAAACGGAAAAATGAATATTATTTAAAAATGTTACAAGCTATTTAAAAACCGTGGGATAAGTCTAAGGAAATTAGACAAAGATTTGAAAACCTAAACTTTCTAAAATAACATTTCAGCTTTGCCCCGATTTCTCTCAAATCCTTCGGGATTGCTGCAAATTTTGTTGCACTGTAAGTTTGATTGGGTCTGCTTAGGACCACGAGCGTTTGTGTTACAATGTTATTTGTTGCATTTTCTCCAATTGTTGCAATATATTGTGTTGTTAGGACAATGGTTTTTCTGCATGACTATAAAAATAGATTATTTTAAAAACTTGAAGCATCTATCTGCTTAGCTTTCCCAACTATGTTGGGGACGGCTTCCAGTCTAACTGGATGCAGCTGAATACCAGTTTTACATGGAGCGACTGCCTGTCTGACTTCTACAACCCAGTTACTGGGTAACACGATAACCCTTTTTTATTATTATTTGAGTTGTTTGTTTTTCCTTTTGGTTAAGATTTATTTTTACGGTTTTCATTTTTGAAGTTTCTGCGATTTAATAAAGTTACTGACACGATACCCCTTGGTAAGACTGGTTGTCAGACTTTTGGTCTTCTGACTACCCGTAACGACTGTCAAAGATCTTCGAATGACAGGACCAGCGGCTTACCGTGCTTTCCGAAGCACGGCGGGGCCTAGATATGTAATAGATGGTCACCCATCCACGAACCGACCGCGGCAAGCATAGCTTAATCGACTTGCGGCTGTTATTATTAGCCACGAGTCCCTCTTGAAGCATTCACTGCAGGATATATGGGTTAGACTCTTAAGCTCACTAATGTAAAAATTGTAAATGGTTATGATACATATGCAGGGTGGCAGGGACATTGACGCGAAAACTGTTACCATGAATTCAGTACATGACTTAGCGCACTTGGCACAGGGGTTCAGAATGATGTACTGAATCCATAGTAACAGTTTTGGCGTTGATGTCCCTGCCACCCTGTATATTTATATGAGCGTAAGTTGTCATGTATACAGATTATTATATTTATAAACTGACACGTACGAGATAAATCATATTATTTTCTGAAACCTCCAGCGTTGAAATTTTTCGGTTATAAAAAAGAAACGTTGTTTCATAGAAAAGTGCAATACCTACACGGTCAAAATGTATGGAACAGCAGATTTTTTTTTAATAACCTATAATAAATTTCAACGCACAGGGGTTCAGAATGATATACTGAATCCATGGTAACAGTTTTCGCGTCGATGTCCCTGCCACCCTGTATATTTATGTGAGCGTAGGTTGTTAGTTTACAGATTATTATATTTATAAACTGACACGTACGAGATAAATCATATTATTTGCGTAAATTCGTAGGCGTAGATATGTTTCGAGTTCTTACTAAAACGAATCAACTACGAATTTTGGTAACTATTTGTTGTATTTCTCTGAGTGCTGATATTTTTACCTTTATTTAGATGTTTTATAAACAGCCGATAAATCTGTGTTAGTAATGTAAATACGTAGAACGTCATGAATTTCTTATTTAGGTTATGAAAAGGCTGAAAAGGTATACGCATACTTGAGCTTATATAGTTTGCATTCAATTATGCAAACTGTATATGCTCAAGTATGTGTAGAGATTGTGTTGTCACCAACATAATGACTAGTTGCCAAAGGGTCCCACGGGAGGCGCTAGTAGTCATACTTTTAAACCACCCATTTAGGGTTCCGTAGTCAATAAGGAACCCTTATAGTTTCGCCATGTCCGTCTGTCTGTTTGCGACTTAGCTCAGAAACTCTTAGTACTAGAAAGCTGTAATTTGGTATGGATAAACATATTAGTCACGCCGAAAAGTAAAATAAAATCGTGTTTTTTTTATGATACCTCCCGTAAAGTGGGGGTGGTTTTTTTCTTGCCTATCCCACGGTGTGGGGTGTCGCTGGAAAGGTTGTTCAAAAATATTGTGTGTATATGAAATCTATTTTTGGATTCAGGGATTCGTTTGCGAAATAAAGTGTAATTTTTTGTATTTTGGTCAGAGTCAAGTGTCCCTTACCCCGCCAGCTAAATGGTTGGTTTTGGTTATGTGAAAAAATTCACGGCAATAGTCTATATACCGGAATTCAAAGGAAAACTATCACAGCTAAGTAGGCTCTACAAGTTGACGAGTAATAATCGACCAACTTACATTTATAGTTGCAAAAACATGTTCTCCCATACAATGTTTTTCAACTACAATGTTAAGTTTGTTTTTGGGACAAATTCATCCCAACTACGGAACCCTTCATTGTGCGTGGTCTGACACGCACTTGGCCGGTTTTTTTTTATGTACGTGACGTTCTTCTCCGCTAAAAGTGTGTTCTGTGGATAACACTATCAATAAATAACAAGCGCAAATGCAGGCTGCAGTGCAACGACTCCAATGTATTATCGCTTTGAATATGCCCTCTCGTAAATCTTTATATCAAACTTTTGGCTCTTCAAGAGTTTACCTGAGAATAACCATAATTATTATTAGGCACTAGGGTTATACAATCTTCCGGTAGGGTTGCACCGGTGCAAGGATTCTACATAGCTCGCTAAGAACAGGTTTTTGTTGTTTCGTATGTTTTTTGTATTTGTATTATGTTTTATTACGTGCTTATTTATTAATATAGTTTTTTTTTAAATATACAAATTATGTATTAGGTAAGTTGAAACTGTTTGTACTCCCCGTCACTTGTCCTTATGGGTTCATTAGAAAACCAGCGTCAGACAGCATCTGTCTGGCGTTCATGCTGAAATGAACCTTTTTGGCGCAGCCGTGAGGCACACACACACTATTGTTTTAAAACATTTTTTTATTATTTTATCTTTGTTATTTGTATTTTGTGTTTCACGAACTGTGTCCAAATAAATGTTTTTCTTTCTTTCTTTCTTTCCGCCTTCCACAATATTTGTAAGATTTAAAGTTTCACGTTTGACGTCAACAAACCCTGAAATAGGAACACTTCCAATAATTCTAGAACGTCCTTGGGCACGTTCTTACGTAATGGTATATCATATATGGTTCAATATAAGCGTGGTAAAAAGGATGTCAGCTGTGCTCGACGGGTGAATTGTATACAATGACGGAAAACTCTCAATTTCTCTCATACTCGATGTTTATATATTTATTTTCAAGATAAATCTTGTTGTTAGTGTTGTGAACTAGTTTTTGCTTTTGTATCTGAGGACCAGTTTCTGTCACTGACGTTTGTATTTTTTTTTTTGTAAAGAAAATAAAGTTTTTTTCTTCACTATTTACTATACCATAGAACTATATAGTTGCTAAAGCTATTTCTAGTAGACATATCTAGAAATATCAATATTAACTGTTTCGTTTATGACTTACTAAAATAAAATATCAGATTAAAATATGAGATAAGATATCCTACGGGTGAAAGTTTTCCGAAAAGAAATATAATGTTAAGATAAAAAAAATATTCGCACAATATTATAGAATTTACGCATAAGAAACTCCGAATCATCTGAAAGCTGCACAGATCCCATCATATCAACCAGTCAGTAAAAGCATTATTATCTGGCCTTGGATGTCGCCCGTTGACGTTTAAATCCTCCATTATCTGTTTACAGATAAACTGACAGTAATTCAACGTCTGAATTAAGCGTCAACAATTTACGATGGTATCTTCTCCTGATGCGCACGCGGCGGCAGATTCGCGCGTCAATACATCGTCTGTGCAAAGCAATTATAGTTCTTTATTGTTGCTATTTTTATGTGAAGAGATACAGATGGTATTGGAATTCTTGTTTACCGTTTTTTTTTTTGCTTGTGGTTAAGATAGGTAACCGCATTGGTCTATATAACTTTAAGAATTTCAGTACAATTTTCTTTTTAGGAAAAAAGCTTTCATGTTTTTTCTTAAGGAAAAAATAAAGATTTTAAAACATAATTGCTTAATTGAAATAGATTTTTACAGTAAATATTTATCTGCTATGTACTGTAAAAATCAGTTTCCCGATATAAATCCATCCCGATCCCGATATAAATTGGGATATACATTAATTTCGATACAAAAAAACGGCATTTAATAAAATGTGAGTGTAGGTACTACTATACTAACACATATTAAATAAACATTCTTCACTCCTAAGAGAATTATTTAACAAATATAATTATGTCTAAGCGGGTGGACCTCAAAACTCAAACTCAAAGCATTTATTTCAGAGTCAGTCAGTCAGAAATATGAAGTTAGTTGCCCATTCCAAAGCGTAGTAGGTACCTATTGAGAAGAACGGGCAAGAAACTCCACGGACATTCTTTTAAATCAATATATTGTTGACCAGTCCCTACTGACGGCGCCCGTTCACGAACATGACACAGATCAGCACCATTCAGCTCAACCATTTTCAAGGGACTTTAATGATCCAACACACGCCACCACCACCACAGGTGACCACCGAAGGGTTCCACTAGGGCCGATGCCTGCCGGGGTTGCGAAGAAAACCGAAAGGGAGATCGTGGCCCCCGGCAACAGGGCAGCCGAAGGAACACGGGTGGGTTTTAGTCAGTAAGAGTCTGACACGCCCTCCCGCTCCGCCCAGAGCTGGAGAAGTTATTTGATGATTTCCCACCCTCAAAAAAAAAAAAAAAAGGTGCATCCCACAGTTATGCATGTGCAGTCACTATTAGCCGATGTGCTACTTTCAGACGAAAACACGCCACATGACGTCAGTCGCCGAAAGCTATGCTATCAAAACAAAATTAAAACGATGGGAAGTAACGAAACAATTGCTGGCACCGCTCCATTTCCTCTGAGAAACGTTATTAGAGAACTGTTCACCGCTAAAATGATCCCGTGACGTTTATTATACACGAGAGTAACGATTTGCATATTCCGTGGTGAATTTAAATTAATCATGTCAAATGTGTCGCGTAAACCAGAGGAGCTTTTTGTTTGACGTGTGATGTAAAATTATTTATTAGTAATATTTTATATTCTTTCCGTGCCTTCGGAAAGCATGTTAAGCCGTTGGTCCCGGCTGTCATTCGTGGATCTTTGACAGTCGTTACGCATCGTCAAAAGCCCGAAAGTCTGATAACCAGTCTTACCAAGGGGGATCGTATTACCCAGTAACTGGGTTGTGGAGGTCAGATAGGTAGTAGCTCCATGTAAAATACTGGTATTCAGCTGCTTCCGGTTAGACTGAAATCCGACCCCAACATAATTAGGAAAAGGCTAGGCAGATTGATTAATTTTGTATCTTTTTCTAAGTGATTCATAATTCAGTTGGGCGTAGCTAAAGAGTATCCAAGTAAGTTTCTGTGCTTACAGCAAGCCTTGGAAAAAAGAAATTAAAATATATTTCATGATTAATGTTTTAAATTAATGTTTTAAATTAATTAAATTGCATATCGAACAAATTGTAAATAAAGCATATACCAAGCATAAGCATATATCTATGGATTTATAATGAGATCCTCCTGCTCTGTCTGTATGAAACCCTAGTCCGTTCCCAGCTCGAATATGCCGTATCCATTTGGAACCCGTACTATGGCAAATACATTGACATGATAGAAAACGTCCAACATCAATTTCTTCGTGCAATGCACTACGGGTATCACAACACTTATCTACAGTATAACCAGTTGCTCAGTAAATACAAGCTTTTGACGCTCAGCTCTATACGTAAACAATTAGAAGCAATGTATAACATTGTATAACATTGTTAATGGCAATTTTGACTGCATAGATTTAAATAATGTATTATTCTACGCAGTCCCTAGAACTGCCAGACGGCAGGCAAACTCTTTGCAGTAGGTACCTGCCGATCAAACACTGGTCTACGTTCACCAGTTCGGCAAATGGCAGCAACCTACAATGAAGCATTCGAACACATCGACATATTTACATGCTGAAAAGGTTTCGTAGCTTTTTGTATGAGACACTTGAACTCTCAGACTAATTATTGTTTGATGTTGTTTTTAAAATACTTCTTTATTCTATTTTTATAATATTATTAATGTAACTGTCATGCATGAACAGTTCACCTCCTAATGACTTTAAGGTTTTATTTATTAATGGTAATGTGTGACCAGCGCTGTGGGCTACATTATTACTTA
This sequence comes from Omphaloscelis lunosa, assembly GCA_916610215.1. NCBI lineage: Eukaryota > Metazoa > Arthropoda > Insecta > Lepidoptera > Noctuidae > Omphaloscelis > Omphaloscelis lunosa. Next base: position 19,770,650 of record OU744244.1, on the reverse strand, counting down.
ATTTATTTATGTTTTTCTGGGTGTAATATTGCATAATGTAGCTGTATGTTGTTCTTGAATAAAATAAAATAAAACATTATCCATTTTCTCAATAACTCCATAATTTTAAAGTAAGTAGGTGATTTATTTACTCAACAATGGCATTATATTGTGATTGAAAGTTTCCAATTCAAGGCATAGCATAATTAGCTATAGGCGTGCTTAGAATTCTAGTGCATGCGTCATTCGGTTAGAATAACAAGTGCAGGAATAGACTTCGGACATTAGGACCAAAAAATACATCGCAGCGAAACAGTGTTGATAGAGAAATTGTTTTAAGAATATAGGACCGGTACCGAAAGTTATTCGATACAATTTTATTTTGTAACTACTTAAACATTTTTTCTTTTATGTTTAGAAATTAAAATGTAAATAGATGGGATGGACAAACAAAATCAAATTTCTACGAAGTTATCTTTTAAGAATTACTAAACTTTCATCATATTTCCTACTTTTCTTGCTGTTATAACGACTTTGATATTTTGGAATATTAAATAATTATGGGGTTACTTTCAGTAACAAAACTAAACTAAAAGAAACCTACACGTGTAGGGAACGGAAAATAGTTTCAGAAATTCTTTTATAGAATAGAGTCAAGTTCCAAGTACCTAGAGGAACTAGGGAAAAGTGCGTGAGAGCAGGCTAGCAGTACAAAGGTCAGCCTACGGTCAGTCCTACGTAACGAAAACTGCTTTCCTTGCCACACAAAACATAGTTAAGACGCAGATATATGACAGTGACCTTGAGTGGTTCGCTTGCGTGTTCTGTACTGAGCTCACGCAACGCGTCGTACGTCCAGCCAGTAATAGGACTCGCCCATCAAGGAGCGCTGTCCCAAATTAAAGGCATTATTAATTTATTATACATAAAACAAAAGGTATTTTAATAAAACTCGTATACTAAAATATTAATAATTAAAAATTATCTTTAAAATGGTGAAGGTTTCAGAAAAATACGCTTGATAGATATTGCGCGATTCTCAGTTTTTTATCCGCATTAGACCTAACTTTACACATTAATTTCACTATTGAATATAAACATAATCCAAAATATGCCTATTTTAAAATATTAAAAAAATGCTCTAATTTAACATATATGTTTTCCAAATCATTAATACTACTCGTTTAGACGTCATCTTCAGTGTAAAATCATTAAAAATCTGTTATCGTCGCCTTAAGTACGTATAATTAGCAGATACATAAGTGGGTGTTCCAATGGCTAAAGACGTTGGAAAACTGCACAGTATGTGGTTTTGTATCACTTCGGGCTATTGGTCGTTTATTAAAAGTAGAATATTATGTGTAGAACAAGATACGATCACTGGCTTTTCTTAGTCCACGTTTTCTCCCTTGTTTCTGGCTTTGATATTATTATGATCTCTTCTTCAACCTGTATTGTAGGATTCCTCCATTGCACGCAATTTATTTTCAGGACTTGTTTCTAAACTAATGGCAGTACCTAGTGCTTTAATATTTCCTGTATTTTCACGCAGTAACTTCCCTATATTTTCGTTTTTGTCATTGTATTCTTAACGATCAATTTATGATCTCATTTGTTAGGGAATTAAACCTAGCCTGTAATGAAATTATAAATGATTAAGTAGTGCTTTATTATTCCTGAATAGTACTGATATGGACTGTAAAAGTGTCAGAAATAAAACTTAAATTATTATTATTTTCCCCAGTTAACCCAAATATCTAATTATCAATTTTTATTTTTGAAGTGAAAACTTTTTTAGACGCGTTGGGCATCTTTGAGATGGGACTAAACCATTAATTTCGCAACACCGTGATGACACCAGCTTTTGATCATTAAAAAGACATCAACGCGTTTATTGCTGCGGTGCGTGGAGTAAAAGACATCAACGCGTTGATTAGCGCGGTGCCGATTTTTTTTTCAAGTTTTCACTTGTGTCGGCACTCCCGGAGTGCCACTGTTTTTTTATATTATTTTTATTAGAATGCTTACATTAAAATTATAAAGAATTAATTTTTACAATACTTATTAATAAATAGCAAAGCTTCCGTCTATGAATACGCGGACTATTTGCATCTGTCTTTTGTTTTATTTTAGAGTTGCATCGCTAAATGATACGAGTTCATTGAACAGCCATGTGTTTTTTGTACGAGAATGTCATAACAACAGCTTTGTTTTGTATTTCAATCATTATCTTCATTTGGCACGTGTTAAATTTCACCATATTGAATAAACAATGTAATCTTGCATACTGCTGACAACTTACTAATACCAAAGAATAAAGTGGTAGACCACTGTCTTACAAAGACTTACATTTTTATATCTTGGGATCTTAGGACCTCGGCAGACAGCGGATATTTTGACCGCGAATGACCGCGAAAGAGGCATCCAGCAAGCATCGGCGGAACGGCCTTTTTTTCTTCCGTGTGCGTGACCGCATAGATTTTTACACGTTCTTTCGTCGCGGACAAATTGTCCACGGACAAATTGTCCATCGTATGCGTATTGCTCAACGCCTAGGACACAGATAATATAATAGTCTAGGATAATGTTCTCGGTCTATTAGTACGAGGATTACTTTACAGTAAAATTAGACTAAAACAGTCGAATTTTGGCTGAAGTTGCTTTTCTATTGATTAATTAGCCTCCTTCAACTGTAGACTTCAGGCCTACCTAAGGGCTCATACCACAAAACACTAAAGGTTTCCACCATACGCGATGAACTGTTCTTCCACTGTTCAACTGTGTTATTAATTTTTAGGGTTCCGTACCTCAAAAGGAAAAGAACGGAACCCTTATAGGATCACTCGTGTGTCTGTCTGTCCGTCTGTCACAGCCAATTTTCTCCGAATCTAAAGGACCGATTAAATTGAAATTTGGTACATCTTTGTATTTCTGTGACCCGAATACGAACGTGTAACGTAAATGAATGAATTTTGAATATTGGGGTCACTTTTGGGAGGCAAAAAAGAAAATTAAAAAATAAAGTTTTGTTAACAATACCGTGTTACATATCAAATGAAAGGACTTGTTGCGAGGATCTTAAATATATTTTTTTAAATAAATAATTTTAAAGATATTTAAGAAATGCGATGAAAATTGACCATTCCCCCTTATCACCGAAACAACTGGATCTAAAATTTTGAAAAACAAAAAAAAAACATAGTTTGGCTCTTACAGAATTACAGGAAAACGTATAAGAAGTCTATGGTCTTAAAATAACATGGTAAATCTCTAAATATTGAGCGTACAAACTTACATTTGCAGTTGGAATGTATGGGAGAACATGTATTTCAACTACAATGTTAAGTTTGTATTTGGGATAAATTCATCCCAACTATGGAACCCTTAATTGTGCGTAGTCCGACACGCAGTTGGCCGGTTTTTTTTCAAATAACATAAATAGGTACCGACGGTCCTACACCTAAAATTATATTCATCGGAAGTTTTATTCCGTGAAGGATTTTCAGCGGGTTAGCCAAAACATGTCAGTCATTCCTTAAATTGGATTGAGGAGGATGCGTATCAATCGTCTGAAGTATGGAAATATTCGTAAAACATTCTTGGACCACCACGAAATTCCCAGAATGAGACTTTTATTGTTTACTAGCTGCGCCCCGCGGTTTCACCCGCATAAGTCTCGATCCCGTGGGAATATCGCGATAAAAAGTATTCTATGTCCTTCTCCGGGTCAAGGTCTATCCATATCCAAAATTTCATCCAAATCCGTTCAACCGTTTTAGCGTGATGCCGTGACCAAGGGATATAGGGATTCATTTTTTATACATATATATAGATAGCGGAAATATATCACGGAGATATACTTAGAAATGTTTCTCTCTTTTGGTTCTGAGAATATTGTGTCAATGTGTCAGAAATAACGAAAATTCAAACATAATATTTCTTACTTATTTACATTATGAAATTGAAAAAGTTTTCGAGATACCAGCGACTGTGATATCTAAGTACTACTACTATTCTGAAAATAATCGTATTAAAAAAAATCTTAGTAGTTTGTTCTATCTAAAATTCAAATATCAATGCCATTCTTACATAATTTAACATTCTAACTTGTCAACTGAGCACGTAACATACCCAACAAACAACGTACTTCGCAAAACTTCTCTAGTATTAAAATAGTTAAGCGGCCATTTACTTACATTCCCGGCCGCCATTTTGCATTTACGGGTCACCAGGGTTGCGGGGGGATATGGAAAATGGAACAAATCCACTTACTCACTCAATTTAGTCGCAGATTTAAACGCAGCAAATAGGTGACACCATAAAATTGCTTAGATTATCTTTTGAGAAAATAGGTCAGGTTAATGTAAAGGAATACTGAATAAATTCCCGAAAATGTACCTATGCGTTTCTGTAAGCCGGTGTAGGTCAAAGACCCCGGACCGTGTGCCCCGAAAAACAATATTACGGACTCAATTTGCGTATTTTATTTGCTCACTGATCTCTTGCCAGGCGCACGAGATAAACATCGATCTTGTATAAGATTTTGGGATTATCGAATTATATTCAACGTGTTTAAAATTCTGTTGCCATATAAGAATGGAATCCAATGAGAAATAATCCGTAAAATCCGTACACGTATAAATTTTATTTTATATTATCTGTGGGCTTCAAAGGCGTGTGGTCTTAACTCACGAAATGCTTGCATCTGCCTTCAACGCATTTAACATGATCATTTGATGGGTTTACACCAAGGACGTTGAACATTCATTATTTACTGATAAAAATCGTTCGTTCAATCGAACATTCCACTTCAGATCTGGAACTGGTTGCAATGCGGAACCTAGCAATGCAATGGAAAAACACCAATACTTACAAGAAATAAGACATTCTTTCATTGAATGCAGTTCTCATTTAGATACTGATGGCTTTAAACTTACTTTACTGCCAGCAAGTTAAAAAGTAAAAAACAATCTGACTAGCCTTCCCCAACTATGTTAGGGTCGGCTTCCAGTCTAACTGGATGCAGCTGAATACCAGTATTTTATATGGAGCGACTGCCTATCCGACCTCCACAACCCAGTAACTGGGTAATACGATACCCCTAGTTGTCAAACTTTCGGGCTTCTGACGACCCGTAGCGACTGTCAATCAAAGATCCACGAATGACAGCTGGGACCGACGGCTTAACGTGCTTTCCGAGGTACGGAGGAGTCTCGGTCTGTAAACATGGTCACCCATTCATGGATCACCCCGGCAAGCGTAGCTTAACCTGATGGATCGACCCGCGTGGCTGTTATTACTTAGCCTCGAGTTTATCCAAGTTACAACAAGTAAAAGTTAAAAAGTCGTACAAAAAAAGTGATTTCCTTGAAATGCAATGTTGGGTCACGTCTCCGTCTGCGCGGAAACGGCTGTCAAATATTTTCTCATTTTACTCGACTTCAGCAAATTGTAAATGAAGAGTTATGAGTTTAACGGCGACAGTAAATGCCTGTGTTTAATTTGCGTCCTCTGTATTTATTAAAACACGGTGGCTAATGCAGCTAGGTGTTTAGCTAGTCATTAGCTTTAAGTGCATGTCACCAATTAATTATCATTAGGTTCAATTATTTACAATCAACACTCATTAAATATTATTGCACAATAGCCAGGTTTGATTGATCAATAAATGTAATTAACAACGAAACGCGAAACTATAATTAATATTCATGAATCACGCTATTGTTTTGTTGTTTAATGAATAGTTTATATAGGCCAATAGTTAACAATGGTTCGGCTGACCTATATGCTGAATTTCAGTCTGTCATTTTTAAATGTTTCAGTTTTCAGCGAAGCGGAGAGTAATAAAATTTTTAAGGGTATAACATTTTATAACATTCTGCGGTTAAAGGCTCTTTCAAACAAGCGCGACACAAAGACACCGCTCGTCGCGCGACGAGCGGTGTCTTTGTGTCGCGTCACCTGTCGCGCCTGTTTGAAAGAGCCTTAACCGTACTGAAATCAAATTTAACGCACGAAGACTTTTTTCCACACAATATTTTTAATAATATAATTTGTACCGTAGATTTGCGGAGTGCATTTTTCAAAATGGTGAACGTGATGTTTCAGAAACGAATGAAATGGTACTGATAGTTTGCATATGATTTTTTTTAACCTGTATTGTCCCACTTCTGGGCAAAGGTCTCCCCAAAACTTTCCTCTGTTACTTGTGTAGCCAGTCAGTCTCCTGTAAACGCATCTAAGTGATCACAAGAAGAAATTTTAATTAATTAAAATCACATAACACATTGAATTTGAAGCGAAAATATTTTAAAATTAAACGAATGTTGAATTCATCAAAAGCTGAATAATTCGTTAGACGTATGAAACATTCATTTTACCTAACCGTTTAAATTCTACTTGAAAATGTTTTATGTATCAATTGAGGGAACACGCGGACTGAATAGGATCATTTTGCGAAAACATACGCGTCGCTGAGCTAAGTGAAATATTAATGAATTGAAGCTTTCAATGCTCTAATGTCTTAAAACAAGGCATAATTTATGAAGCCATGGGCACAGGACTATTGATCATTCATTCAATTTTTTTTTTTAATTATAAAGTAGGAATTACATTATTACGTTTTATCCTTTACATAACCCTTTATACATTAGTTGCGTATTTGATACGTTCACTGTCGAGTTGAATCATATAGATATGTTGCTCTTATAGATGCAGATATAAAAAAAATGAGAATACTTGGTTGGAACAGGAAATTAGTTCAAGCAACAACTGGATAATGGAAATAGTGGACTAATGTAGACTATCAGAATAATATATAGGTCTGCCTCGTTGGTCTAGTGGTCGCAAGCGCTACTGCTGAGCATGAGGTCCTGGGTTCGATTCCCGGGTCGGGCAAAGTGTTATTGGGTTTTCCATCTGGAATTTCTCAGTAGCAGCCCGGAGTCTGGATTTGTGCCCGGTTGATGGCAATAGGCTCGCCCCCTATTACATGGGACTTAAACATAACTGGCGAAATGTGGGTGTACTATAAGGTACACCTCTGCCTAACCCTTCGGGGATTACAGGCGTGATGTTATGTTATGTTATATAAAAAAAAATGAGAATACTTGGTTGGAATAGGAAATTAGTTCAAGCAACAACTGGATAATGGAAATAGTGGACTAATGCAGACTATCAGAATAATATATAGGTGTAGTAGGAAAATCCATTACCGAAACCGACAAAGAATGTTTTATGAAAACCTAACGTTTAGATATTCATTGTCATGCAATTTGTACGCTGATGTTGCAGAATTTAGGGGAGGCTAAAGGCTCTTTCAAGTAAGTAAGTAAGTAAGTAAGTATTTATTTGCATAAAACATGGTATACATGGTGTTACAATAATTTACAATAAAGATCTTACATGTTTTGCCAGAATTGTACTTAGCATGCATATGTTCACTTAATACTAACATGAGAATTTGTTATCCATAAATTCTTTAAGACTATAGAAATTATTCAAGTTTAACCAGTCAAACAATTTTCCCTTAAATAATCTGGAGTTTAAGTTTTTTATGCTACTTGGTATGTTATTATATATACTAACACAATTATATAAGCAACTTTTATTATATTTAGCAAGCTTGGGAAGATCATGCAGAACGTCGCGCGACGAGCGGTGTCTTTGTGTCGCGTCGCGTGTCGCGCCTGTTTGAAAGACCCTTAAGAGCAATTTATTCTCTTTTAAAACTTCCTTTCAGTACTTACTAGATACTCGTACATATTAACATATTACCAGCCCTTAAAATGTTCCGAGGATAAGATGAATCTGGCCACAATGGCTTTCTTCTTCATTTCAAATCGATAATAAACATACATACATACTCTCGCAAAACATTACGCTCATTCTGGGGCAGTCGGGTGAAAACAAATGGCAAAATTCATGAAAAGCAAAGTTGTGGAGGTAGGTACGACGGTATAACAGCGCACGTGCTAAACCTGATGCAATATTTACTGAAATAGGTACAGAAGCTTTCATTGGCATCTAACGATATTAGCATAATTATAGAGACAGGAAGTTTCTACCTTGTTCTGAGTATATTCCGAATATGACACAAACGATTAAAAGCAAGCATAACCGGGAGACAAATACTTGCATAACATGACAGCATATTTAAACACCAAACCACGTGGTCCTTAGTGGCAGCCCGCCGCTGTCAGGACCAATTTAGACACGAATTGATTGCACACATAAATTCATGCGCCTTTTATTCACTTTGCGTCTTTGTGATAAAAATAAGCGCGTTTAAGAGCATTTTACCGCCAAACAGACCGATGCGTAATATTACGCATCGGCCTGTTTGGCGGTAAATGCTCTTATGCAAGTAATTAAATTTTGTGTTTTTAAAGCTTTAAAATCAAAGGCCTTTTAGTTTTGCGCGCCTTTGGACCGCCAAATTACTGGTTCACGTTTAGCCGTGGCTTATAATTTACGAGAAAATAAACGGATACTTACACGGCGATTTACTGTGAGAAAGGATTCGTTGTAGATCCACGGACCATTAATTTTAAGGAAATGTCAAAAAACGGGTATGTAATTTTCCAAATATACTTTTTTTGGAAGCAAAAAGGTGGCCTAATGTCCAGGCCCTACTTTATCTTTTGTCAAACGTATCAATCTTACCAAATAAAAAACTACTTTTCTCTACTTACGTAACAAAGCTAAAACTAGAACCCACTCCGTCATTATTCACTTCACTGGCTACATTTTCATCTGATACGTGTATTTTAAGATTCCTCTAAATTAATTCGTCATTCGTGATCAAGCCCGACGTTCAGATTTATTACTGTCTAATTGAATATAAACACCTTGATTCAGAGCACTGCGTATATACGAACATTTTGAAATAGAAGATATGAAAATGACGGGGTATTACGAGATGAGAATAAGACTGTTTTATAAATAATGACTGGAAAATGTGTTAAAATCGTTGATTTTATAGAGTATTGTATATGAAGAAAGCGTTGCATCACACCTTGTTTCCCCGAGTTGGACAGAGGTACTATCGAAGAAACGCATATCCTTACACTGTAAGGACTATTCTTGCATGCAGCGCTCGGCCGCTATAGTATCGCTAAACTACAAAAAAATAGGTCGTGTGCACAGGATTTTGTTTTCAAATTGGTTAGATATGCGTTACCCCTATGGTACTTATAGTACACCCACATTTAGCCAGTTATGTTTGAAAAACCATAAGCACGATAAATTGAGAGTAACAAATTTGATACACCACATCGATCACCATACATCACATTTTCAACCAACTGTGACACTGTAAGAGTGTGACCTCAACCTTACAAATTCCTGCAACATCTGGTTAAACATGTGCGGTCTGGTAATGAGTACGACACTGACCTATCCGAAGGGCCCGACCTTTTCTTCCTTTCTCTTTAATTTCGATTACGTAAACAATAAAAGAGACATAAAACACTAACAAGGAGTTTAATTTAGAGGAAGTCAACAACGAGCCGTATTTTGTTCAAAATGATTGCTTAGAAATGTCACACGCAGACATTAAAGATTTCTCCGAAGTCTATTATTGATCGACTATATTGTGGGACATATATCTTCCTACATACTGTTCTGAAGAGGCGCCACAATTGCCGGTCATTCACCTCTCTCATCCACACGTTTCCGCGTGCATTAACATCATCGATTGGCAAACTATATTAAATGTCTATTAGAGCTGCTTCGCATACAGTAGACTCCTCCCAATACAAGTTACGACTTAATTGGAAAACTTTGGTCCTTTGAATCTATAGGATATAGCTTTATCGGAAATTGTAATATTCTAATTGGCTTCGTGGAACTGTATACACGAACGAGCTGATATTTTATTAAGCTGTTTTAATGTTCAAAGAATCCGTCTTAACGTTTTGTATTGTCTTCTGTGTTACCAGTATTTTGTATTATTGTTCTTGGAAGTATATCGACTACATTTGTCAGTTCTTAACCATTAACTACAAAAATAAATGTATTAATACTTCTAGTTTACTCATATTATTCCACGGCCGGTTCCTAGAAAGGTGTGACGAGTTGTTCAAACGCCTGTTGCATTATAGAATCTATATCGAGAGTAGAGTCCTGATCCATCACATGTTAACCTTTTGTTACGGATGGTTGGTCCTTCGATCTATGTCTTCACTACTCGTTGTTGCGTGACGATTATAAATTGATATGTCAGGTACAGCTTGGGAGCCATTTTTCTTATACATTATGTATTTAGAGTCGTATTTATTAACTGTCAACACTTTTTAATGTATTGGATTTCTTGTGATGTGTTTTCCTTTATTCGTGTTTTTATTTGCATCTTCAGCCGTTAGCTTATGTCGGTTGTATTAATTATTAGTCTCATTAATTAGTACTGTCTCTCTACAATTATCCAGTATCTATTAACGAGATACGTATGGATGACCTACATAATATTATGTTGTCCGTAATCGTTTATGGATTTTTCTTTAGGTAAATATTAGACTTTTGTTATACAGGGTGGCAGGGACATCGACGGAAAACTGTTACCATGGATTCAGTACATGATTCTGAAACCCCAGCGTTGAAATTTTTCGTCGATTATTAAAAAATCTGCTGTTTCATAAATTTTGACCGCGTAGGTATTCTTTTCTATGAAACAGCTGAGTTGTTATTATAACCGACGAAAAATTTCAATGCAGAGGGTTCAGAATCATGTACTGAATCCATGATAACAGTTTTCGCGTCAATATCCCTGCCACCCTGTATACACTTACCATATGAGAAAAAATGGCAAAGTAATCCTCGAATATAAATCTGAACTCATTATGTGAAAGACAAAGATGGAATGTGCAGTTTAAGTAGGTAGGTACGTAAACATACAAAAATGTTCCCACATCATTATCGCAATAAATAATTACAGCGAGCTACAAATATTTGTACTTTGCCCTTGTTGTTCGTGGGAGAGTGGATGCGTATACAAGTGTTTATATACTATGTTGTATGTACTATGTTTATGTCTGTTTGGCGTATGTCGCTAACGTACTCGGGCTAAATGGGACGTGTTAAAATACACCATGAAATGACTTGCGACTAACCCTGTCAAGGTTAATGACGGGGCTTGCTCTCTTACTGTATTTGTGGACAAATACAATTTAGCATTTATTTACATTTATTTATGTGTTGACGTAAGAAAATTTTGTAATTTTCCTGAACATTTTTTTCAAAATACTTATTTACCTTGCGTTAAGACGAAGCAGCAGTTTTTGGTCCTTAGGTCCGCAGTGTCAATTCTCGCGAAGGAACAACATTTGTGTGGTCTCAAAGTTAATTATGTGTTGATGGGTATCAGCTGTTGGAGCGTTATGTTTATTATTTTATTAGGACGGACGGCTCGTAACATTATTTCTGCACCTACATTATTGCATCTAATAAAATAACACCCGCATAAAATCTCCAAGCTCGCCCGGCTTGCGATCAAACACCGTGATAACCGATTTATTTTTGTATCGAAGCATATAATGCGATACTGAGCTTTCAACTAAACATACTTCGTCTCTTTTACTCGTATGGTTCTGAATGAAATGTGAAGGAGATGGATGTATCGTCGAAGGTTGCTGATGGAGACATGTGATACTGTACAGCTCACGTTTCGCGATTCAAAGGATTATTTAATTAAGTCGTCCGTGTGGGATTCTCTTTATTGTTGATCGAAGGAAATTCTCAATCAATGCTACATGTGGCACATGTTTTGATTGATTTACTTATTATATGTTTTTTTTTTGACGTCTCATGTAGCCACATCATCGTCACATTTATTTAAACTGTGTGACATTTAGGTTTTGGACACGCTGTGATCGAATTAAATAGAAATCAAAGTACAAATGCCCGAAAATTATGTTTCACAAACGAGGCATTTGGATTCTTAGAATTCACAATGGACATTATTCATAAGCAAGAGAAATATAGAAAGTTCTCTGGAACATTATTTAATAATCCTTATTCCAGCAAATAAGCTTTTAATAACACAGATATTTTTGTAAAAGCCCTCTTATCAAAATGTATGAACCATTTTCATATTATACAATTTCCAAGAATTTATATTAACAATTCTGTTAGAGAGATACCCTGAAGGGATATTTAAAGGGCCTTCGTATTACGATCATACAATCATTTATTATGATTGATAGCACGTGGCAACATAAAATAGAATTATGCAGAAGGTTCACTGTAACCTTAAAGCTTGCTTGTGGAAATGCGACTACAGTGCAATGTGCATGTCAAGAGAATAAACAGTTACATTCTCTTGTTACCTGTGTACTTATTACAATAACAGGAATAACAAAAAAAATTACGGTTCCGTACCCGAAGGGTGCGAAACGAAATCCTATTACTAAGCCTCTGCTGTCCGTTCGTCCGTCCGTTTGGTCTGTCAGCGGGCTGTACCTTATGAACCGTAATAGGCAGAGAGTCGATTATGAGCGTATCAGATGATTTCAAGAGCTTTCATTTAACAAACTAGAGGTCCTTCAGTATCAAAATCAAAAGTGATTTACTCTAAATTGGCTGAGAATCAGCACTTTTGGAACGTTCAAATTATACAATTAAACAGTCCCCTAAAACGCCCAATCTTCACCAATTCTTAATCCTTTTTAGTGGCGCAACAAACTCTTCAGCATCACAGCTGTCTGTTAAGTTAGTCTTCTGATGATATATCTACATTGTGGTGATATAACCACGTCACAATATCTTTCACATCAATTATATAGAGCATTGTAGGAACATGTGGCTGATGTGGCTCACTTGAAATGACAAATTGCTTTAATCACCTACAGGGTTCTGTCTAGTGAAATGCTCGTTATAAACTTGGGATATTTCGTCTTGTATTTTGTTGATTATATTTTAGATGTCGAGAAACTTAAGGTAATTTTACTGTTACTGTTAGCCTCCATCATCCCACGTCTGGGCAAATGGCTCTGTGGATTTGGTTGTTTATTTTCTCTGGTTCGTCCCGACATAGTTTTAACCATAATCAGCCTATAATGGTCCCACTGCTGGGACACAGGTCTCCTCTCGGTGAGAGGGAGTGGGCCATAATCCACCACGCGGGCCCAGTGCGGGTAGATGTCACATGTCTTTGAATTCTTGGCTCTAGGACACGCCGGTTTCCTCACGATGTTTTCCTTCACCGTTTTGAGAGAAGTGGTGATGAAATTATTTACACAAAATAAAGCGCCTGCCTGTGTCCGACCACTCTTAAGTCTGGGTCGTTACCACTGGGCCACCACTGCGGACATAGTTTTATCCATTCCGAGGCAGTGGTCCAACTGCTCTGTACAACTAGTTGGGCCATGGGTCTTACTAGGGGCAGTTGTCCAACTTTAAAAATAGTTGGACCTACCAGCACCTTTTGAAAGTTCCGTGGTCCAATTCATTTAAAAAATAACTTACCAACTCTAAAAACCTCAACTGCATCTTTATATGTGTATGGTACTTACTGGTTTACGGTTATATTGAACCTCTTTGCAGTAAAATAACAAAATTAAAGTCAGGAGACTAATTTTTCTACAATGTTTTACAACATTCAACGAAATTTAATAATAATTAAGTAATGAGCTGAATTTCTCGTATGTAATTATCATTCTCAATTTGGACCTTACGTCTTTTACGAATACTTACTTGTAATATTACGCAATATAAATTTTCTACGGCTCTGGCATTCAAGCAATAGACAATCTTGACATACTTCTACTACTTAGTTACGAGGCTTTTGGCTAATGTGTGAAAGTGCATTTTATGTAATATTTTTTGGAATGTGCGTTTAGTTTGTGCAGAATAAACAATTTTTCCTTCTTCTTTTTTCTTTCTGAAAACCTCGTGTCAGTGGAAATAACAGTTAAGTAAAGCAGCAATATCAAGCAATGCAACAGATATAAGTGGACAGAGCTTTTTTGATCTCGACTATCTAAAACGGCACGGTTGGCGCAGTGGTTAAGCGATTGACTGCTGCGCTGCGTGTCGCGATGACCTACAAGTAGTTGTTCCAGGTCTGACTGTTTGTGTATGTGAGTTTAAATGTTTGTAAACGCACCCACAATACAGGGGAAATTCCTAGGGTGGGGCAACGTTTTTTTTTTTTTAATTTGCAGCCCGGGGTCTGGATTTGTGCCCGAGTGACAGCAATAGGCTCGCCCCTTATTAAATGGGACTTAAAAATAACCGGCGAAATGTGGGTGTACTATAGGTACACCTCTGCCTAACCCTTCGCGGACTACAGGCGTAATGTTATATTATGTTATCCAAAAGTTCCTATCTTGACCGAAAAACTTCGCCTTTCCGAACGTGACTCTGCCAGTAATAGCGCACAGCGGTCACATAAAAGTAATAGTTACATCTTTAGGTACTGACTCTGGCAGGTTTCTTTTATATCTAGGCTAAATTTTAATTACTTGACAATCTTTCAGGGGGCGACAAAAAAATGTTTAAACGAATAAGACATGAATATAATAAACATTGTACTATACATGAATGAGACAAACTCGGAAATTGCTGGAACTTCATCTTCTATATCATATTCAGCACATAGTTGATGTTCAGATTTTAAAAGATGTTTTTCATGAGTACTTTCATCCCCTTCGAAGTTTTCCCAAGAAAAAAAAAAGTCATTTTTAAAGACACAAAATCGAATCCACAATTTCCTACTTTCTCATGTTGAAATAAAGTTCCTGATTATTTTTTCAATGTTTTGTTGTCTCAAGGAAGTAAACGAAAACAGGAACGGATATCTGCTGCAATACAAGTCCTCGTGTATCGTACTAATGGAGAAAAATGGGTAGTTCAAGTTGTTTTACTGTTTCAACAACACACGACTGTGCCCGATCTACATTTTGTTGCCTCTAAATTTTGATTACTATTCTTTCTTTTTCGTGTGGTTAGTGACTAAACCGGTGTCAGATTTAAAGCCGCCCATGGGCCCCTGTCTTGACTTCACATGCCGTCGAGAAATATCTCTCAGGCATGCTGGTTTCCTCACGATGTTTTCCTTCACCGTTTTTGAAGCAAGTGATAAGTAAAATGATGATGTGGATATATTTACTAACCTTTTCCGCTTAGCTATTTCTAAAGAGTCTTGAAAAGACCCTGGAAGAAATCGACACGTGTTTCACCTCTCAACGAGGCATCCTCAGGATGACGATTAACTTGTCGTGAACTCGAACACGGCGTGTTGCCACACCAAGCACCGAGCGCAGACTCGCTCGGTCTGCGCTCGGTGCTTGGTGTTCTTGTTGCTTGATTTTGCGCAAGGTCACGCCTGAATCAATTAACTAAGTGATAAGTATACAATACGCACATGAATCCGAAAAGTGCGTGCCTTAGGTTCGAACTCGAGACCTATGATTTGGCAATCCGAGGATGGTCACACCACTAAGCACGCTATCACTGCTAAAATACCAATTACCAATGAAATAGGGCTTTAGTTTGTTATTTCTAAGGACTCGAGTGTTCTGATGAATGTTTGTTTTACGTAAATCAAGATCCTCAGAATGCCTGTAGACAGTCTAGGTCACAGTTTAGGCTGGACCGTATTGATTTTCATTTATACCAAACTTGTTATTCATTATTATAATTTAAAATACTAGTCGGTCTACATTTATTCATGACATCACGCCCGTTTACCTTGAAGGGTTTAGGCAGCTAGAGGTGTACATATAAATTCAAATTCAAAATTCAAACTCAAAAGTCATTTATTCAAACTAAGCTGAGAATCAGCACTTTGCAAACGTCAAAATTACATAAGACAGTCCCCTAAAAACGCCCACCCTTCACCACTTCCTAGTGCTTTAGCTGAGAAGAAGTGGCGCAACAAACTCCCAGCAGCACAGCTGTCTGTCCAGTTAGAAAAGAATGATTCTGTACAATAGTATGCAAAATAATTTACATTACGGAACACAAAACATAATTCAAATTATAAATTATTAGCCATATGTCAGATGGCACACGCCAACATACTAACCAAAAACATCGAGAACTAGGAAGAAAGCAGAAATAAAAACTTTTATACAAAAAAAAAAAACAACCGACTTCCAACAAACCGACTTCCTTTTTTGGAAGTCGGTTGTTTTTTTTTTTTGTATAAAAAAAAATATTTCTCGCTTTTTAGTGGGTAGTTTGTAATTTACCTAGGTTACAACAGCCTAATCTCAACTGCTCATCACCTTTTACAAAATATTGCTTTTCCCGATACAGGGACGTTAATCGTTGAGGAGTTCTCCTTGTACTTAACCATTAGCTCCCCTTCTCCATATGCATTGTGACGAGCATAAATTGCATTGCAGCCATATTAAAGTAATCGAATCGCAACCCGTGAAATACTTATTATTGAGTAATTCCGGTGGCCATTTATGGTCTTCATCATCAGTTCCACTTCACCAAATGGTGCTTTCCAAGAAAAATTGCATGAGTTACTATAAAAAAAGAATCATCGAAATCGGTTGGCGCGATATTGAGTTATTCGTCCATTTGTCACGCACATACTTAATGCAAAGTCTTATATGGTTTTCTCATGGATACCATTATCAGAACTAGACCAAATTCAAATGGCCCACACGGGAAGTACCAGCTTTCAAATATAAAAAGAATCATCAAAATCGGTTCACCCAGTCGAAAGTTCTGAGGTAACAAACATAAAAAAAATACAGTTGAATTGAGAACCTCCTCCTTTTTTGAAGTCGGTTAAAAACTAAACGTAAACAGAACTAAATATCTAATTTTAGTTCTGTTAGTTTAGTATCGTACACTAATATTTCGCCAGTTGTTTTAAGTCTCATGTAAGGCAGCGAGCGTATTACCATCAGCCGAGCACAAGTCCAGCCTCCAGGCTGCTTCTGTGAAATTCCTGATGAAAAAACCCAGCAACTGCACTTTGCCCGATCTGGGAATCGAACCCAGGACCTCATACTCAGCACAAGAGCTTGCGATCACCATTTTTTTTTTTTTTTGTATGGGAAATTATTATCAAATAACTTATTCCACTCTGGGCGAAGCGGGAGGGAGTGTCAGAATCTTACTGATTAAAACCCACCCGTGTTCCTTCAGTTGCCTGTATTGCCAGGGGCCACAGTATCCCTTTCGGACTTTCCCGTGATCTCGGATCACAGACTAGTCCTAGGATGCAGTCCACGTTTTTTAAGAACTAGTGGTAAAATATATTTTTCTCAAACATGCTTGGTAATTGGAACATTATTTTGACAACCTTCTTTGAGATACTGAACTGTTCAAAAACAAGCGAGTTACCTCGGCCATGTTACTATGAAAATCCATATCTTTCGTTTTTAGGGGCCCAATAAATTACTACAAAAACTCATATCTGCCGTGTTATTTAAAAATGGAACAACTTTTTACTTCGACCCATGGCCAGCAAGGAGGTAACTTATCAAACATTTGATTTAAATTTCGAACTGGCTTAGCAAATAGAAATGTTTAAAGTAAAGAAGAAACAAATGAACAAATTGGCGCGTGAAAATTTTTTTTTTTTTTGTTCTTCATTGATTCTGGAATTATAATTAATTGATTTAGTTTCAATTAGCATTGTTTGGGAAAAGTACTATACAAGTCTTGGCTGTAATCAGGCTTGATGGACTCAAGTATGTGTGCCTCGGCTTACATTTTCACGATCCTCCATCAATGCCCTAATTGCTGGCCACGACAGGAATTTAAGTCTTATTTAACCATACTTTATTATTGTCTCCAGATCTACGCAGATGACGACATCAGCAGCATTGTGGACGGTAAAGAAGACGTGAAGGATCGTGTGTACGATTCCCTGGAGAAACTGCATGGTCTCACCGTGCTGGAAGATGACAACCTCGGAGACGATGAGGATCTCCTGGATACTGGCGAGGATGCTGAGAGTGGGGACTGGTACCCTGACTATGATAAGAGAGCTCAACATGTAAGTACTTTATAGCTGAGTATACAACATGTGAAAAAACCCTGTCCGATCCGTGTGGGTGTCGTTAGGCGGTAATTTTTTCTATGGGAAATTTTACCGGTTTATTACATGGGCCGGTCGTCCGTCGTTTAGTGGGTGTTTACAAGTCATAACTTATGACCCCTGTTGAAAATTTGCTCATTTTGAGGGTTTCGTACGTCAAAAGGAAAAAAACGGGACCCTTATAGGATCACTTGTGTGTCTGTCTGTCTGCCCGTCTGTCACAGCCAATTTGCTCCGAATCTAATGGATCGACTAAGTTGAAATTTGGTACCATATGTATTTCTGAGACCCAAACACGAACGTGAAACGTAAATAAAATTTAAAAAAAAAAGTTTGGTAACAGTACCGTGTGACATATCAAATGACAGGGCTTGTTGCGAGGATCTTAAACATTTTTAGAATATAATTTTGAAATAAATAGTTGTAAAGATATTTAAGAAATTCGATGAAAATTGACCATCCCCCTTATCTCCGAAACTACTTGACCTAAAATCATAGTATGGCTCTTTACTCATAGATTACAGGAAAACCTATAGGAAGTATATGGTCTTAAAATAACATGGTAAATCTCTCAGTATTGTGCGTACAAATTTACATTTACAGTTGGAATGTATGGGAGTACATGTATTTCATCTAAAATGTTAAGTTTGTTCTTGTGATAAATAAATTCATCTCAACTACGGAACCCTTCATTGTGCGTAGTTATCGTCACGCACTTGGCCGGTTTTTTTTTTATGAAAATGGAGTAATTTAGGTACAAAAAATGATTTTTAAATGTCTTTTTTTTATTTTCAATAATAATTAGATTTTTTATTACTTTTAGGTAATGTTATTGCAGTACTTACCTATGTGTCCCTTTCGGATCGGGCAGGTTTTTTTTTACATATTAATGTATAGTTAATTGATTTCTCAGAAACTGACGGCAATATTTATAATGTCCCTTTGTGGCCGTGGGTAGGCACGCTATTTACTAGCGATATTCCAAAACCAGGTAGAAGGGCGCACTTCGCTCTGTTCGCAGACGATACGGCCATCTACTTTAGGTCTAGATACCCCGACAATATCACCCACACTCTCCAAGGCGCAGTCAATCGACTCGCTGCCTGGTTTCGAAAGTGGCGCATAGAAGTCAATCCCGAGAAAAGCCAAGCGGTTCTCTTCTCGAAACCACGCACAAGGCTTAGAGACCCCCTCCCCCGACCTCTCACTATGTTCGGTAAGCAGATCCCTTGGGAGAAGCGAGCCAAATACCTAGGTGTTTTCCTCGACCACCATCTCACTTTCGCTGAGCACATAAAGAAGGTTCGTTCGCGAGCCGCTTTCGCTCTCGGTAGGCTCCGTTCCGTCCTAAACGCACGCAGCAAGTTGTCACTTAAGTGCAAATTGCGAATCTACACAGCGTGTATTCGTCCCATCATGACTTATGCGGGTGCCGTCTTTGCCCATGCAAAACCCCGCCATATCCATAGGTTACAAACGCTCCAAAACCGATTCCTCCGTAGGGCCACAGGCTCCCCATGGTATGTTAGGAACGAGAGTCTCCATCTCCAGCTTTAAACTCCCCGACTAATAATAATGATCAAAACTTTGATCCAGCCCGTCCCATCTTTGATGTCCTCCCTCCGGTGACGCCCTAAGCCGACGCTCGTACCCCACAGGGGGTGCCCTTAGCGAGCGTTCACCTAGCTTTTTAGCTTAGTTTTTAAATTATGCCCCTGGCTGGAGTTCGTTCCCATTAACGAAGTACCAAAAATTCATAAACAATGCGGACATTTGCAAAAATTAGGTGTAACCATCTTTTGAAAAATTTCAAAATTATTTTAGTGAATAACATACCTTCATCCCTGTAATCCCCGAAGGGTTAGGGAGAGGTGTAGGTACCTAAATACTGCACCCACATTTTGCCAGACTGTACATAGAGAAACGTTCACTTCATTGATCAATCGAGATATTTTAATAATAGCGTAAAAACAAGTAAATTATTATATTGAGCGGTGATGCAGCGGTCAGGGGTCGAGGTTAGTCATCTATAAGTACATGCGTCACGTCGTTTAGCTTCAGTTGACATTTCTCGAGGGAACCAGTTTTATTACATAGATGATATTCTTCTATGACTTTTTTTATGAATTTCAGATTATGTTTTCCGTAACGACAAGCTAGAGATCCAAATTAAAGATGAAATAAAATGAAATTGTTTATTCTGTAAATATGATATCGGAATCACTTTTACACGTCATATTAAAAATAAGCTAGTTGAATTCGGCATTCTTAGAAGAAAGGCCGAAACAAACTCAGAGGTCACAGTCTCTTTTAAAGTCCAGACATAATCTTGGTCAGGCCATATGAGGACCATGTAGATTAGTGTCTTAAATGGTCTTTTGAGAACCACACAGATTTAGGTGGACCTGTCTAGTCAGTACAAGCATTTGTCAGTAATCGTGGAACTCAACTCAACGAATAATACCAAAGAAAGGACATTTGGGTAGGCCGCATAAACTACTCAAACTACCAGACCATTATTAAAACTAGCAGAGAAATAAAAATAATAATCCACATAGTCCTCACGTTCATAATAATTAATTAAAATAATATAATACATTACAAATTATACCATGTCATGATTACAAAGTAATCATGGATATTTACGGGATATAGTCTCAGGCTTATTATCGAACCTATACTCCATTTACCATACAGTACCTGGTCGACCGAGCTCTGCTCGGGTGAAAATAGAAATAAATATATCATCCAGGTATACCAACGTTATCTCACATTAAAAATAGAGAAAACAAATTGTCCCAGATATGAGCCCTAGCCCGATTGATTTTTCGACGTCGTAAAACCCATATTGCAACTTTCATCGAAATCGTTAGGGCCGATTTCGAGAACATGAGTACAAACAAATATATATACAAATATTGCTCGTTTAATAGTTTAGGATAGGATAATATTAGACAAATAACGGCCAATTTATGACAGTTATTGTGTTGTGTTTTTGAGATGACTGCATTTTAGTGTTCAAATTAATATGTAAATGGTGAATACAATACATTGCTTTTTATTTATCTTGAAATAACGGAGATTATTATACGTTTTTAATGGAAATAATGATGGCGTTATAACGTTATTTCTCTAATGGTATAGTGAATAGAGTATAAGTATAATAATTATTAATACAGTTACAGATATTCACGGAATCGTGGGTTATATTATTATAAAGGTGTTTTTTGCCAAATCCAACATCTTTCAAGGATTAATTTAAGTTTATTTGCATTTTCAATCTGCATCAATTAATTTGATGAATTACTCCCAATCTGTTAATTGATCAAATAGTGACGTCCGGATATTTTAACGTAATTACCAACACAGAACAACAAAATGAAGTAAAGGGAAAAACAAAGAGATATTTCGGTATTTTCCCTGAAAAGAGAGGACGAAAATATATGTCCACGATTTTCTGGAAATGGTGATCCCTTTTGTAAAAGATCTGAAAGCTTTTAAATTCGAGTGAAATTGTTTTGTCTGACGGAATGTTTGTGATACTTAGGTATGTAATGAACGTATTTACAAGGTGTATTTAAATTAGATATGTCTTTTATAATGTCCATAATAACCTGATATAATTATATATCTTCATTATATACATTTTTACATACTTTCGCCACATGCCTTTTGAATACGCCCTGTGAAACTGACAACGTCATAAAACGCTTAACAAAAGATAACAAAAAAATTAACAAAACAAGATCTCGTCTATTCCACAACCTTCTCCTTTTTATGGACTGGGTTAAAAACAGATAAATAGGTCCAGGTATTGCTAAGAAGAAATACCTGGAGTCTTTAGGTATACCAAAAATATGTAAACGCCAGTTTAAATAAAATACTACATGTATAATCTTTAAAACATTATTTAAAATACGTCTCTAGTTCTGTAAACAATTTATTTAGCTTTAATATGCTTCAACCTTGTTTATGGTACGATGTCAGTTGATTATTACCCGGTATTAAAAAAAAATAGAAGCTCATTTATGATTTTAAATAGATAAGTACTCTTTAAATACTCAAAAGACATTGCTATTTTTCTACCAGAGACTTTTAAGTAGGAATAATTTAAATGCATTGCACATTTGCAAAATGTTAAATGCATTGAACATTTTGCACGTTATGCAAATTTTATTTTATAAAGTGTATATTTTGAGAGCTGCATGAGTATTCTGACGAACCTTTTAGCATTTTAAGAAGCTTGCTTCTATGCATAGCTTTATAAACGAAACATGATCCTTGTTTTTTTTTTTAATTTATGGGTAGTATTAGTACGATTTTTTGCTGATAATGTAGGTATTATGAAGGTTGTCTGCAAAAGGCGACCTTACGTCGCTCAGACCAGTGGAAAAATAAAACGTTGCATTCAAAAACGGTTTTTATTTAAAAATAAAAAAAACAGTTATATTACGGAACTGAATTTAGTAACGTAATTTTTAAGTAGGTATACTAACATAAATATGGATCACTGTATCTGAAATAATTAAATAAATTAAAAAATTACATAGTGGCAAGAAGTTAATATGTTTCAAATAAACGGAATAAATAAAAAAATAATTACGCCCCCACATAATATTACTCTACCATCAGCACTCCTCTGGTGCTGCCGGTACCTAATTATAGTGCGCTTCATCAAATAGTTCCTTTGCCGTAATGTTGGCTCCACTGCTAAACTTTAACAACATACCTATTAGGTAGCGCCCCGTAGAGTATTCGTGTTCGCCCTACAACAGTGGAATCAACATTACGGCATAGGAAGTATTTGGTGAAACACACTGTACAAGATATAAAAACAGCAGATTTTTTTTTTCATATTTCAGAGTTGGTCCCATAGTAAAACTGTCCATTTTCAAGCATATCCCTCGTTTAACCTAACAGCCTGTATAGTACAATATAGTTATATAAATAAGTACTTTCTAAAAAGGGTCACGTTAATGGGTACGCATCAGACTGACATAGGTAGATTTAATTTTATTGGCAGGGCAATCAACCGTGTCACCCTTCGGGCACATTACACTGAAAACACTTTGGATAATGATAATGCAGGCTTTTTTTAAGTCTTGAATAGTTTAATTGAAATCGTCCTTTCAGATTACTAAAATAAAATAAAAAATAAAAAAAATATTTTATTCTCAGGCACCAAGACATTCTCAAGGCAATATTAAGAAAGAGTATTTATTCTGACTCGCACAGGAAATCACAAATTAAAATAAAACACACTCGTAAAAACATAAATAAAAATAAAAAGAACAATAAAAAACAAAGTAAAACAATAAAAACTTTTTACAAAAAAAAAGAAAAAAACAAATGACTTCCAAAAAAATCACTACGAAGTAAAACATAACTTTAATTTCGGAAATCGGTGGCAAAAAACGAAAATTCAAAAGCAAGACATTGACTTCCGAAATTAAAGTTAATTTTCACGTTGTAGTGCTTTTTTTGGAAGCCGGTTTTTTTTTATAAAAATGTTTTTTGAGTAGCATTTTTATTTGCGTTCTTGCAAAAGTATTTCATAGCTAACAACACTATTTGCTATTGTTTGCCGAACACATAAAATGTGATTAATATGACTGTGAAAATGGACCAATCAATGCATCTGTGTAAGGCGATGCATTTTAGGGCGAAATTTGAAATTCGCGTAAAACCGAAACCGCGCCTAACGGGGTCGCTTAAACCGGTATGTTACTGTATAATATTTGTTAGGATTAATCGACATTAAAATAATATTATTTTGAGTATATTATCATAGAAACCCCGCAACCATAAGCTTCGTTATCAACAAAATTAAATGGAAATCGTTACACATTCAACACGGCTAGGTTGGAGCATGGACCAAAGATGGCCGAAGCTCGACCGCAACACGTTAAGGGATTTAGAATTCACCTCTCTCATTTGTGTTAAGGGAGCATCATAATATTTAGTTTATATGAACACGCGTAGGTATGTATGTATAATCTGTGGTTTCATGAATATTTCATTAATATTGCTCTCTAGCTTGTCCGTCTTTTGCTGGTAATCTCCTCTCGTCTTGTTTGTGTTCGAATTAATCTTGAACGGTAAACCTTTGTGGTAGTACCTACCTAGTATATTCAGTAAAGATGTGTGTTGGGCATGTGAGCTTACGTCAGTCTCCTGCTGGTTTTCGTTTGAACTTTTCATCAATGCACACACCTACTAGTGTTTTGCCCGCCTTGTTCATTAATATTTAAGTACCTGGTCGACCGAACTCTGCTCTGGTGAAAATAGAAAATACTTATTTAAAAGTATAGCAAAGTACATACTTATTCCATGCTGCCACGTCATTATTCTAAGGTGGCTTCTATCTTGTTCTAAACTTGACCGGAGAAAACGAATTTTCCCAGATATGAGACCTAGCTAGATCGTTTTTTTTTTTGCCCCCGTAAACCCCTATATTGCAACTTTCATCGAAATCGTTAGAGCCGTTTTCGAGAACGTGATTCTGATTACAAATATATGTACGAGTATATATATACAAATATTGCTAATTTAATAGTTATTAATATTTAATTTGAAATTCAATAGGTAGTCAGAATTTGCTCTTTAGGATTGTAAAAAGCAAATCGATTTTACTAAAAATTATTCAGATTTCATTGAAAATATTGAGGATCGACAAAATATTCTTAAAGTGTCGATTTTATGCGAGAGTCTTGTTGAATAAAACATAGGTAGGAGCGGCACACAAAACATTTAGACGATCGAGATTTTTAAAGTCTGTACAAGTTTTTGTTATTATTACATTTTAGAAATATGCTTAGGTATTCTTTAAATCTCACATGAAGAATTATATCAATTCTGACATTTTATTTGCATGTACATTATCATCATCTTATTATTTTGCCTTACGGAAATTGCCACAAAGACTTTAGAGTTTTCTTTGGTATAAGGAATTTCCTTTGTGATTGAGAGTATGCTACGCAATATTATGTAACAGACTTCTCAACTCAATCACAATGGAAATTCCTGATCCATTGCTTCATTATATGTTTGAAAAATTGGTGTGCTCAACAACGTAAATAACGCATTGAACTGTCAAACATTGCGAGCAATTGTTATTTATTTCTCCTTCTTGAACTTACTCAAAATTCAACCCTGAACTTGTTTTGGCCATTCCAAGTCGTGTCTCAGTGTTAGTAATTCATCTAAATATCTCCCGTCCGAGGGTACTTAAAAGTGGCGCAAGTGTCTCAAGTGGTACTTCTCTGTCCATCGCACTCGTCTCCGAGACGCCTTGACGTATCTCTTTCGACAATCGCTTATTTTGAGTGCTTTTTGAAGAACACATTGTATTTATTTTGTTAATAGGATTTGGCCGACTTCGCCTCGGCCATATTTTCACGATCGTCCATCAATGCCCCAGTTGCAGGCCGATACAGTACTATAAACTGTATCCCCAAACGTTTCAGCAGAATCCGAGTTCATATTTATCGTTCAGTTCTCCGACACCGTCTGTTTGTACTGTTATTGCTATCATCACGAGCACTTATCTGGTTTTCATTCACTGAGTCATAATTAAAAAACAAAGAGCAACCGTAGGCGGACATCTTAAAACGGGTGGTAAGAAAGATTTCTTCGTTCAGTGACATGAAAGGCGAGATGAAACTTTGTTAAAACACATGAGTGGCATCCTTCTATTTGTATAATTTTTGATTAATCGTTACCTTAGGTTTGTAAGTGTGTCCATAACTTCATTCACGTGCATATTTCAGATAGCACCGGAGAACATTTTTAAGGGATACCCATTTATTACCTGCCTTGATCAAAGCTTTCGCCATCTCGGCAACATCAAAATAAAAGTCATTTATTCATATTAGGCTGAGGATCAACACTTTTTGAACGTCATAATTACATAAGACAGTCCTGCGGTCTTCATAAGGTCATCTGTTCATCTGACATGCACTTTACTTTGTGTAAATTATTTCATCATCACTGCTCTCTAAACGGTGAAGGAAAACATCGTGAGGAAACCAGCGTGTCCTAGAACCAAAAATTTCGAAGACGTGACATCTATCTACCTGCAGTGGGCCTGCGTGGTGGATTACGGCTCACTTCCTCTCAACGAGAGGAGGCCTGTGTCCCAGCAGTGGGAACATTATTAGCTGATTATGATAATGATGAGTCCCTCAAAACGCCCGCCCTTCACCACTTCCTGCTTGCTGCATGCTTTAGTTGGGATTTGGGAAGAAGACGTGGCACAACTGGCAAACTCTGACGTCGCAAACAGAAATACGTGAAAAAAATGGTCCTTCTGTACAACTTTTGTTTGTTACTTCTTTAAAGAGTTTCCTTATTTATTATGAACGATTTACTTAAGCTTTGTTTTAGTAGAACAATTCGGTTCATTGTTCATGTTTGAAGCATTGCGAAAATTGCTTTCTTTAATCTAAAGTAATTATTTCGCGTTTTTCTTTATTTTCGTTACGAACGCAAGTTATATAATATTATTAAATACAAGCATGTGTGCAAAAATTATGAACTACCATACAAACTTTCATCCCCTATAACCCCTTTAGGGGGTGAATTTTCAACAATTATTCCTTTGTGCTCATTTTCGTTATGTAACGAACTCTTGTGCAAAATTTCATGCTTCTAGACCTAGTTAGTTCTGGGCTTGCCTGTCAATGAATGAATGAATTTAATAATTATATTATGTACGAGTAGATTACATAACTGATAAATTAATCAATATTCATTTATTTCACTTTATTTGGCATATTCTTTATTTAAACATTCTTATTAACCTTGAATTAATCTTAATTAATAATTCTCATTCAGAAATAACCTTATCAATGAAATTATGTAAACCGTTTCCTTGGTTATAAATTTATAATTAACATAAATTATTCTGCAGTAATTTGAATTGAATGAATTAATATTAATAGTAATTTGAATGAGTGAATTTTATTTTATTAGACGACTTTATTCAATGTCGAAATCGACTTGCATACACGAGTCAAATTCTATTTGATACAATTATTTCTAGATATCTATTCGACTTATTTATTTTGGTTGTTACTAACTAGATATTTAAGGTTTTTCATTTTCGTATCTGCCCCTACTCACTAATACTGCCGTTCCACCATCATCGGCCTAGGCTTTTCCCAACTATGTTGAGGTTGGCTTCCAGTCTAACCGGATGCAGCTGAATAACAGTATTTTACATGGAGCGACTACCTATCTGAACTCCACAACCCACTTACTGCGTCATGTACAACCCTTTGGTAACTCTGGCTATCAGATTTTCGGGTTTCTGACTACCCCTAATGCCCCGTTACCACTAATATTCCTTTTAAATGTAGTCTCATTGAACATTTTCTTCTTTAGATCGGCACAACGAACATGGTGCATCTTCGTCCTGAAGACTTCGTGGACAGTGACGTCACCTTCGGAGACAAGTCTGTGATGTCCAACATCAGGGAGATCAAACGAAGACTAAACGAGAACCCAGAAGACCCTGACTTGCTTGGTAAGAAATATGACGTCATTAAAGTAGGTATAATACGCTGTTTGACGAGCTAATGGAACGTGCTATTACAGTGACCACTGATTATGCCGTCACTGCCACACCTCACCCGGACTAAATTCGTCTCGATAGTTTCGTTTTACGTGAAATAGATAACATAACATACAGGATGTTAGGCAGACGGTTGAACATACGAAAATGGCGGATCCGTGTGGCCGTCTGTCACGTGTTTATTAGTCTCAAAAACAAGATCCAGGACAGGATTTTTTTTAATGACTTAAAAAAAATGTATTTCTTTATTGCTCAAATTTCAAACATCAATATTTATTTTCATTTAAAAATAACAAAACTGGCAACTTTTATGAATAAATAAAATTCGTATTTGACGCAGACGATTGAGAGAAAATTAAATATAAGCCGTCAAACCACAAATAAATTAAAAATAAATACCAAAAGCCCGATTTGGAAAAGCGTTAAAAAAAAAACTAAACGTGATAGAGCAGTTCTAATTCTAGGAAAACATGTTCATGGGCATGTTCATGCCCGTTCTAACGGTATGCAATATGTACAATTTATGTTGAAACAACTAGAATAATTCGTCAATTTAAACTGCCTGGGCTTTTTTTCACAGAACTCGACATTTGCGAAAATGAAATTAATTACTTAGAAACAATTTTTTTTTAATTTAGTTTCAGTTTAGTTTTAGTTTTTTTAGATAGAAAAAAAAATGCCATTTTTGTTATCCACCATTTTCGTATGTTCAACTGTCTGCCTAACACCCTCTATAACATGACGCCTGCTTTCCCCAAAGGGTTAGGCAGAGGTGTATATACTTATTGCACCCACATTTCGCCGGTTAAGTTCCATTTAGTAGGGGGCGAGTCTATTGCCATCACTCGGGCACGAATCCAGACTCCGGGCTGTTACTGAGAAATTTCTGATGGAAATACCCAAAAACAATCCTAAGAACTGAGAATCGATCCCAGGATCTCGGAAATAGAAATACCTACAAATAAAAACCTTGTTTTATGAAATTAGTTGGCTTTATAAAAATATTGAAGTGAAACGATAGACCGCCAGACGCAAAAGTTATCGATAGTTGAGAAAAGAACTAGAGGAAAAGGTAAAGCAGTAATAAGCCTTCGAAGCGTTAAGAAAATGTTCAGTACTTTCCTGCAATTCAGAAAGTTGTATAGAATTTCTTGAGAAAAGTTGCTATCGTACCGAGAAAAGCTGCCATATTACGTTTCCTGTGTATTTTCTACCGTCTTTGGACATATTTAATTTACCATAGGTGTTTTTGAAGTCATATAATCTTTATTTTTAGATAACAGAACATTTTAATTAAGTAGGTAATAAGTTTACGAAAGTCAACATCATTCTCTTGCCCATTTCCCAATTTATTTGGGCTCAACATGTTTTTTTCTTTCATACTTTTTACTTCTACTTGGTAAAGTAATACATTTAATTATCAACATATTCTTACATTATCTAAGCTTTCACAAAAATTGGTCCAAATTCCGTCACATGATTTTGCGGAGTGACCCATCTGTAATAATATAGATACATAGGTCACTCCGCAAAATCATTTAAATATAAAACGACTCTTGCTTTGACGGAATTTAGGTCGCAAAGCTAACTCCCTACAGTTATATTCACTTAGAAGTTGCCTCTCTTTCTACCGCGTAACTCTTTTATCTTCTGACTACGTTACGCCCACTGAATTTGACAAGTCGAGCCCGCCGCGTACCTACTTGTAGCTTCATACCTAAAATGCGGAGTGACCCATCTGTGCAAATACGGAACTTAGGACCAATTTTCACCAGGTACTGACTGTACAAGTACGCTTCGGTTAGTATCTGAAATCGTTCCATTGTAAGCGATCACTTTGGAGTAGATAGAAAGCTGTTAAACAATTCCAAACTTCGCCGCCGGTTCCAGGAAACTTAAAGATTTCGCAGACTTTAAGGTTTTCACGAAATTAAGACTTTGTAGACGTATTAGTTGAAGGAATTTGTCGAGCCTACATCTCTATTTGAAGTAATAAGAAAAATATCATCACGGGAAAATATATAGTTGTAATTATTTATTGTTACCGGGCAGCAGCCCGGAATCTGGATTTGTGCCCGGTTGATAACAATAGGCTTGCCCCTATTATATGGGTCTTAAATATATCTGGCGAAATGTGGGTGTATTATACAACATATAAAAAAAACCCTCTCCGATCCGATAGGGTGTTGTTAAGTATCGTACTGAGAGAAGTTTATTTATGTGGTAATATTGAAAAAAGATGAAAAAAATACATTGCTATTTTTTTCAATGGTTAATTTTACCGGCTGTCGTTTAGCAGGTGTCTACAAGTCATAACTTATCACACCAGTTGAAAAATTTCTAATGTTTAATGGATTTGGGGTAATTTTTTGGTACTTAAAATGTGAATTTTAATTAGAAATAACTTTTTGTTTGGACAGAGTTTTTTCTACATATTGTATAGGTACACCTCTGTCTAACCCTTCTGGGAAATGCCGTGATATTATGTGTTTTTATTTTATTTTTATTTAATTGGCACACCAATAACTGAACTTATCATATATATTTATTATATTATTTTATTACTGTACCAAAGTGGTTTTCGTCTCCCAAATCGTTCAGGGTCATAAGGAAGACACTACTAAATCCTCGCAATTTCTCAACTGCAGCTGTAATATTTGGATAATCAAACCTTTATAACTTCCTTCTGCGACTTTGCCAAATTGTTTCGCAATAAATTCTATGTTTATGTTATAAACCACCCGGTTCCTGTCTGATAAAATAATATTAATGTTATATTCCGGCCGCTGACAGAATGCGCTCCTGACACCTGTCAGTTGAGTACAAAAGAATACGTGTTTTACAAATATATACTTTATTAGGGTTCCGTACCTTAAAAGGAAAAAACGGAACCCTTATAGGATCACTCGTGTGTCTGTCTGTCCGTCTGTCCCAGCCAATTTGCTCCGAATCTAATGGACCGATTAAGTTGAAATTTGGTACACATCTATTTCTGTGACCCAAACACGGACGTGTAACGTAAATAAATGAATTTTGAATTTGGGGATCACTTTTGGAGGGAAATTAGAAAATAAAATGTTTTTCAAACTGTATCAAAAAGGGCTTGTTACGAGAATCCCAAATATATTTTTTCTATAATTTTAAAATAAACACATTTAAAGATATTTAAGAACATAGATGAACATTGAGATTTCACCTCCCCCCTTATCTCCGAAATTACAGAGCCTAAAAATTTGAAAAAAAAAAAACCGAGTATGGTTCTTCACTCATAGATTACAGGAAAACCTATAAGAAGTCTATGGTCTTAAAATAACATGGTAAATCTATCAATATTGTGCGTACGAACTTATATTTGCAGTTGGAATGTATGGGAGAACATGTATTACAACTACAATGTTAAAAGTTTGTATTTGGGATCAATTCATCCCAACTATGAAATGTTCGTAATCGTGTCCAACTGAGAGGTGTCAGGAACGCATTCTCTCGCGGCGGCCGGAGTTAGTACTAGTATTAGATTGAAAGCACTCGCTTCGACGAGAAGACTGTTACTCCCATAGGAATACGGTGGAATAAATGTTTATAGTTTGGTCTTAGGAACCGAATGACAGGTGCAATGAAATTTAGGTCAGTCAAGTTGGAATGAATGATTAAATGGATGATTTCGAAATATTCCCCAACAAAGAATAAACAGCGTCTTACAACAGATAAACGTTTCCGAACTCTCCTGGGAGCATAGATTTTTGGGACATTCCTAAAAAAATATTTCCGAATTTAAAAGAAAGTACATTAAAAACACTACATTCGTTTGTCCTTCAAATTCTGATATGTGGTCTTTTTAGCCTCAAATTTTCTACTACCCAAATGTTATTCATTACCTTATTTCATGTTTGTAACCTCTTCCAGAACTGCAACCCGCATTACCGGCAGCAGTCCATCCGACCAAGCCAACCGACGAAGAACGAACACGGACAAAGCGCAGCGTCTTCCCTGACTCATCAACTGACTCCGTCGATGAGTACGCAGCACCAAGGATGATGGCTAAGCCTGATGAAAGGTACATTAACCATGATTTTTATGTTTGAAGTAAAGAAAAATAACTGTAACTAGAACATTCTTGCGAGACGTTTTGGAAACTTATATAGATGCTAACTATCCATAGATATTATAAACCCAGCCCGTCCCATCTTTGATGTCCTCCCTCCGGTGACGCCCTAAGCCGAGGCTCGTACCCCACAGGGGGTGCCCTTAGCGAGCGTTCACCTAGCTTTTTAGCTTAGTTTTGTATGCCCTGGCTGGAGGCTTTGAGTGTAGCAGCTTAAGGCAACCACAGGATTGATCGGTTAAATAGTCATGACCTCAGAGGTCAGCTATGAGAAGCCCTACAGAAAAAAAAAAACATTTTATAAACTAGCTTTTGCCCGCGGTTTCGCCCGCGGGGAGTTCAGCAATTTTCCCTCGGAAACCTACTAGGTACCGGGATAAAAAGTATCCTATATCCTAACTCTGGTCATGGTCTACCCCATGTGCCAAATTTCATCCAAATTCGTTCAGCCGTTTTAGTGTAACAAATAAATAAACTCACTTTGGTACTTGATTCTGAACACCCCTGAGCTGCGTTGAAATTTTTCGTCAGTTATTAAAAAAAAAATCTGCTGTTCCATACATTTTGACCGCGTAGCTATTGCACTTTTCTATGAAACAGCCGTTTTTTATTATAATAACCGACGAAGATTCAATGCAAGAGTGTTCAGAAGCATGTACTGAATCCATGGTAACAGTTTTCGCGTCGATGTCCCTGACACCCCGTCTGTATAAGCCAGTCGCGCGGTAAATCCTGCTTGCGGGATGCAGGATTTTGCGTGACGTCACTATGATGCATAGATCGCATTTGGCGATATAGATAATAAAGAAATTATGTTTTATCTAGTCGTAAAAAATAGTACGGAGCAGGGACAGGTCAGGGACAACATAAGTGCGCAGCCTGGTATCAGGTCCAGTACTAATCCACCATGATCGGATTGGTAGTGGAGCTGATCGACTGGCTGACCAGAGATGCATCATTGATGACCTCATAATTGTTAGACTACTAGCTACTTAGTCTTACTCTACTGATGTGCTAGATTCAATATAAAGCGACGTTGTTCTCAGATCTAAAATCAGTCATCTTAGAGCGTTTACACATGACACCGCGGCGGCAGCGTTATTCGCCGCTGCGGTATCAAGACTCGGCGCATTTCTATGGACCCTTACACATAACGTCGCTGCGGCGGCTGCAAGTCTTGATACCGCGGCGGCGAAAAACGCTGCCGCTGCGATGCCGTGTGTAAACGCTCTTAGTTACAGATTGCGCCGCGGTGGCAACGGCACCGTCACCGCTGCGGTGCCGCTGTATTAGGTATTAGTCACCCTTGAGACCCTTACATATGGCGCCGTCGTCGGCACCGCGGCGGCAGCGAGTCTGGTGAAAAACGCTGCCGCTGCGGCGCCATGTGTAAACGCTCTTAGTGTCACG
This sequence comes from Omphaloscelis lunosa, assembly GCA_916610215.1. Taxonomy (NCBI): domain Eukaryota; kingdom Metazoa; phylum Arthropoda; class Insecta; order Lepidoptera; family Noctuidae; genus Omphaloscelis; species Omphaloscelis lunosa. The sequence goes on along the minus strand of OU744244.1, from coordinate 19,737,581 downwards.
AAAGTAATTTGTTATCCAACATCAAATTCTCCCATATAAAACTTAACCCTATCTTCTTAATCGTCGAACTATTTGAAGATCTAGTCCTAAACGTTATTCTGACCGCAAATTCCAGTATAGGTAGCAGAAGCCAGTATACATATGTAATGTAGGTATGTATATAAGAGACTGTGACGGTCGGCAGCTCGGCGCGAAGCAATCAGGAATGCGACCGCAACGCTCTCGGGTTTCATTTTGAGATATATTCATGCATTATAATGTTAATAGCTATTTCTATTGCGCCATCTTCGTAGCGCTCTGGTTGATCTGAGGTGGATTCAAAAATATTGTAATCTTAATGGTGTTTGTTCGAAGAATTACTTACAGTGAGTCTAGGATACTAGGATATGGACGCCAGTCTACACAAAAGATCATATTTTATACATTTTTATTAAAACATTCTTGTCTCTATGTAACATAACTATGTGAACCTTTCTGAAGAGAGAAAAATAAAGATCATATTATATTACGTTCCAAATCACCCACATAATATGACTCAATATAATAGGCAGGCAATCAAAATTTTTATAACTTACCGACCATGGCGTCACTAGGTCTAATTCTTCAACCTCATCTGTCAAAAATTTATGTCGATTAAACGAAAGAATGATCAAAGCAACTTGATCAAACAACAATCGATAATAGCAGCTATCAAGCTTAGCCTAGTAGGTACCTATTATACTTATGCACACCTAAATATTTGGTTAGTCACTCCTTACAAGCGAGGTGTCAGATGAACTAGTAACACAATTACTGTGGAGTACTCTGCCCCGGGCACATCACAAATATTTACCACTCTAGAACGTAATTCATGTGTACTGAACCGTATACGTTAGTAGATAATCGAGTAGTTCGCCCAAAGGCACTTGATGCTGTTGTGAGCTGATCAATATTTTTGTTCAACATTAAGAATTCGCGTGCACCTCCCGTCGGATGGAAGTCTTTCAAACCTTTGATTATTTATATGAAATGAAATGAAATTTATTAGCAAGAATTGTACCTAGTACATTAAAGATGGTCGGGTTTTTTACCAGTTTTTAAAACAATTTGCTAAAACTAACATGCAAAATTATATTAATTAAATAAATGAATTAATAAAATTGGAACATACAATATAGTCAAAAATAAAAATGTCAATCATTTGTCAAATTATAAAAGTAAAATGTCAGAGTGAATCTTTACAGTTTAGGTAGGTACTCATTCACATTATATTGTCTAGATAGAATTTCGCACTGCAAAGAAACTAAAATAAACAAGTTAACTGTGTTATGCTGGTGTGCGTGACAGCAACATCTTACACTCGCGCCACGTCATTGTGCTTTTCTAGTGTGCGTGCATTTAGCGGCCAACAGTTGGCCGCATTTTTTTTCGACGAGTTCACAGTGTTGACCATCTATCTAGACATATTTATATAATCTTTGAACAGAACAGTGTATTCTTAAGTTATATTATTACTCGTTACTTAATAACAGTTTTAGCAATTCACTGATGGGCATGGCCCCTTTTATACACGCGATCATCAAATCTGTAGTTCGCGTCTCAAAAGACCAAAGTTCACCAAGGCTGAAACCAATAGGCCCCTTGCCTAATGACGAGTATCGAGTATGTGCGTACACATCCCGATATTACTTAAATTACGCGAATTATTAGTTTAATCCAGAGAAAATCCTACTTATTTATTATGATAAATGTAAGTTTGGATGTTTGTTACTGAATCACACAAAAACTTCTGAATGGATTTGGATGAAATTTGGCACACAGATAGTTTATAACCTGGATTAACACACATGATACTTTTACCCCTGAACCAATTTTGGAGTCGACGCAGACGAAGTCGCGGACAGAAGCTAGTCACACATTTGAATACTTATAAGTTAGCAAATAGGTATTTATAGTGCTTTCGAAAAGGACGAAAACAAGAACTATAAAACAATTTAGTACATGGTTGAACGGATTTGGATGAAACTTGGTACTTTTTAACCCGGTAGTATAGTAAGCTCCAGAGAAACGTCACCCGCTATCAATGTATTTTTACATTGCTAGGGGGTGAGATGTCTCTGCAGCTGACTATACGTTCCCGTGCTAATTTACGACTTCCACGGAGGCGAAGTCAAGGGCTAAAGCTAGTCTTAAAATAAATTCTTCTGCAAAGCTTTTATTCCTGAAGATGCATGCATTGACATCACACCCCATATAGCACATGTAGTTAGGTAACCAATAGCTGAGTCCACTTGCAACCAATACACATATGCAAATACTTAAACTAACTCCACTCAAGGCGACATAACTGCAAAAATTGTTGATAAACTTGTACGTGCGGTATATTACGTGCCGCCTTGACAAGTTCACAGCACTCGCCAGGTTCTGGTACAGAAAGGCATTAAGCATGGAAGCCTTACCTCTCTTGGTTTTTGTTAGAGCTTCCAAGAAGTTTGTTAGTAAAGTTAATAAATGCTTTCGTAATGAAAACTGACTGAAATAATTTCCAAGTTATATAATCCTTACGTAAGGGAAAATGATGATCCTACTATAAATACTAATATCATGGATGTGAAAGTTTGTAGTTGGATGTTTGGATGTTTTGTTTTGTTACTCAATCACGCAAAAACTTCTGAACGGATTTGAATGATAGGCACACAGATCGTTTATAGCCTGGATTAACGCATAGAGTACTTTTTACCCCTGTAAAAGGACCCAATTCTGAAGTCCATACAGACGAATTCGTGGGCAGAATCATACATTTTAATACTAAGTTAGGAAATAGGTAGTTGTGCTTTTAAGTATTTGCAAAGGACAAAACAGGAGCTATTATTTAAAACTATTTAGTACACAGTGGATTTTTTTTTCATTAATTTAGCTTAGGATCAAACTATTGATTTAATTTGTTAGTATTCTCTACATTCGTTTCTGGTGCAGCACTAGTTTTGATGCATTCTAGCAGAAACATACAACATAATTTATGAAAATTAATCTGTCACGAAAGTTACAAACAAACAAAGAAAAAGCTGAATTTTCTCCAAAATATAATATTTTCGTTGGAAACTGACGCAAACAAACATTATTTTTCATCCAACAACGCGTTGATGGAAAGGGATCATAGTGCTGGGACTATTTCACGGGATTAAATCCAACAGAAAGGGACCCCTACAAATGTAATTGTCCTAATTTTCTCCGCTCGATTCGAGTCCTCGTGCGAGTGACAAGTAACATCTCTAGTAAGGCCACAGTATGAATAAATAACAGTGTTATTTCTTCATAGAAAACGTACTATAGTACGCTGTATCGACAGTATACCATATCGATAATATAAAACTCTTATTTGTTTTTTCATACAAATTTCATAAAATAGCATGCATTTTTGGCCTCGCACAGGTCTTCTTTTCTGTTTACACAATTTTTTTTTTAAATTTTAATTTTCTTCAATGAAATTGCTATTGTTTTTATAATATTCTTAGTTTTAATGTTGTATTTCCTGTGAGTGTCCCAAATAAAAAAAAATCTTTCTTTCCTTCTTTCTTGAGTGCGCGGCAGTTATTCTACGCACGGACGCGGAAGGTTTATCTACCGAGCGGCCGTTGGTAATTATTTCAAGGTCACCGCCGAGACATAATATTGTTACTTTATTATACTATGGTATGGCGAAGCGTTTCAAGTCACTTTCCTGCATTGTTCTTGAACTGAATAATTATTATTTTAGTGTAATTTCTAATTAGAACACTGGAGTGTTGTGTAGATTAATCCAAATTGTATTTTGAGAGAAGTTTGTTTAATTCAGGAGATAGTAAAATATCATAAAGACAAGTTTTTAGCATAATTAGGTATACGTAGGAACATCTTCTATGTACAAATTGAAAAATAACAAGCCCCTGCTTCGGACGGTTTTTACGACTTGACAGAACATGGAGATTCCTTTAGTGCATGCAAAGTATCAAGGAATGTATTATACACATAAACCTTTCGGTATACATTTTCTAAATGATGGTGAAAACCGCATCAAAATCCGTTGTGAAGTTTAGAAGAAAAACGTGAAGACACAGACACTCGAAAAGCGCAAAGCTCTTTTTATAATATCTACTAGTTGCGCCTCGCGGTTTCACCCGCATAAGTTTCGATCCGGTGGAATATCGGGATAAAAAGTATCCTATATCCTAACCCAGGTCATGGTCTACCTAAGTGCCAAATCTGTTCAGCCGTTTTAGCGTGAAAGCGTAACAAACAAACTCACTTTCGCATTTAAAAATATAATAACTAATATTATAAATGTGAAAGTAAGTTTGTATGTATTGGTTTGTTTGGATGTACTTATAGAAGTCGCTTGCAGCAGGGGCAGGTCGCTAGTAATTATATAAAATAATGTATATTTTCCGCACAAGGTTTGCAAAGAGAGCTGAAGAGAACCCCTACATATACAAAGCAAAAGTAATTAAAAGGAACTTTTTAAATTTCGCGATTTTAATTAAAGAACGTTGATGAGGTAAACTTGGCGTAACTCACGCTTGGCCGGTTAAGACCGCACTCCAAAGACAATTTCCATGCAAACTCCGCCCCCATGTACCCCACCACTCCACTATGTGCTGAACGCTTATACATCTATATAATATATAAAAATGAATCCCTATTTCCCTTGGTCACGACATTACGCTAAAACGGCTGAACGGATTTGGATGAAATTTGGGATATGGATAGACCTTGACCCGGAGAAGGACATAGGATACTTTTTATCCCGATATTTTTACGGGATCGAGACTTATGCGGGTGAAACCGCGGGGCGCAGCTAGTCAGTAATAAAGTTGAATATCGCGTGCGCTCTTTCGTCGTGTTCGAGCACCGAACTAAATATCGTAAGTCTCAATTCTTATTTCGTTTATAACTAAAGTAATAATTAATCTAGAGAAAAAATATCTTATATTTGGATAATAAATTATATTTTCTTACTATCAATAATTATTTTAGACATGAAAGGCGAGTAATCTTGTTTTTGTTTCAAATAATCTTTAAAAAAGACATGATATTCGAATAAAAAATGAATCGAGCAAAAATTTTCCAATTACGTAACTGTCTTATATAGTAAAGTTCCATTTTGATTGTATGCGTGACTTTTTCAGAATATTAAATGCAAGTTAACATACAATTTAGGGAGCCTCCTCCCCTCAGGCCTGATATTAACAGGTAGAGCTAAGGTAATGTTTGTATATCGTAGGGGTGGAAAAGGAACGTAAGCGAGATGGAAGATTGTGGGACAAGTGTGAATGGTCTTTGTTTGTGATCTCTGAACAATATGTCTGGTGGATTTCGTATTTTAATGTGCTGTATCTTTATTTTTCTCAAATTCATGATAATTAATGTTTCAGAATGAACATGAGCAGCATAAGCTATTTTTGCTCTGTGCTCGTGATTATTGATCTGTTTTGTATTTTTTTCCGAGGTATATATACAGTACGTTAACTAACAGAGGGCGTTCCCGCTAACCCGCAATAGTATAGCGTTCATACAGGCTAAAAAAAACCTTTTTACAAAAAATACAACCGACTTCCAAACTAAAAAGTAAAAAATAAATTTAATTTCGGTTTAAAAAAACTACTACTAAACTACATGCTAAAGTTTTTGTTTCACTTTTTAGTGGGTTGGTTTGTAATTTATCTAAGGTACAATTGTCTAATGTCAACTGCTCATCAAAAATACCCAAATCGCTGTAGATGTGCCTATAATATTTGAAGAGTTCCCTCGATTTCTCCAAGTTTCCATCAGCAGATCGTGACCAAATAACAATGGGACCAATTTGAAAGTATACCCTTTCAAACAAAAAAAGAATTTTCAAATCGGTTCAGCCGTCTTCGATTAATCGGGGAACATACATAAAAATAAAAATTATTCCGACGAACTGAGAACCTCCTCATTTTTTTGAAGTCGGTTAAAAAAATATTAACATCGAAAAAAAGTTTATTTTATTTTTTTTATCAATAAAATATTCACAATAAATATTTACCAAAACTTTAATATAACTTTTTTTTTTCTAAAATTAAATCTACGTTTAGATTGTATCGCTAAGTTAAACTTTTGCGCCCAGATTTTCCGATACCGGGAAATGAATTTTCCTCAACAAAATTAAACATCTTAGATTCTAAAATTAATTAATCTGCTTCAGAAAATACTGAATCTTTGCCAGCAATACGGCAAAGTTAAGTAGGAAGTTATTTCTCCTACCAATGTAGCTTAACTTCATTGGAGTTATGCCCGTTTTTACTAACACTAGACGACACCTAAATTATTGCCTAGCTATATAAAAACGCGCTATTGGATTTAGAACTTTCTGCTCTAAGTCGACCGTTGAAAATCCAACAGCGCATATTTATTTAGGTGTTGCTTAGCGTCAGTGAATTAATGTCCGTTCATTATTGCTGTAACTTCTAAGGAAAATTTCTCAACTTATAATATTGTTTCAGACGCAAGACGAAGAAGTACTCTCCGAACTTGGACAACGCTCCTTCAGCTAAGATGGCGATGCACACCGTGACCAGAACTGTCAGGAACAGCGATTTTGAGGTGAGTACTTATACATACAGGCTTATACAAGGGACATGGACGCGCGAGAATTCAGCACGTTTCTAGACCGAAGAAAATTTTCGTAGGTTATTAAAAAAAAAATCTGCTGGTCCATACATTGTGACCATTTCGGTTTATATATATTTCACAGATTTTAATTTTTTTATTTCTCTTTTATTTAGATTCTTTAAAATTTTGTGAATGAGAGAACGTTGTAGACTTAACAGACCGAAGATTTGTAGACCATTTTCTATTTTGTTAAGTACCGGGTACTTGTTGACAGGCCGACACTGTCCTATTAACACTGTAAATTGAAAACATTGTAAAAGCCATTTATTTTTAAAAGACTAATCGTGGAGTTTCTTGCCGGCTCTTCTCCATAGGAAACGACCAATTGGAACCGAGGACCTAGCTTCTGACGGTTCATAAGTAACCTTGTAGGTTTATGTGGAACAAAATATTTGATTTTGTAGATATTGAAGTTTTGTATGAAGCAGCAGATTAAATAATAAACAACCGATGGATTTTTTTACGCTAGGGTGAGGTCTAAAATCATTGACTAAATTTATGGTAACAGTTTGCGAGTCGATGTCCTTATATCGTGCATATCTAATGTTATTTTTTATCTAAAATACTGCATTCGGTCTTCTCCTTTTCGTGTGGTTAGTGACTAACCTGGTGTCAGAGTTTTCTTTCTGAGTTGTCTTCACATACCGTCGAGAAATATCTCTCAGGCATGCCGGTTTCCTCACGAGTTTTTCCTTCACCGTTTTTGAAGCAAGTGATAATAATACAATACATTCTGGCTATGGCTTCTTATGGCTGCATTCAGTTAGACTGGAAGCTGATCCCAACATACTTGGGTGTAAGAAAGGCGAGGCAGATGATGATCTAATGTTATTTTGTATTAGAATAAACGTAATCAGTTCTAAACTGTTCCTTCCTGTACCTAATGAAGTTTTTATACAGACTCTGAGTATAACTTTACATTATTTCAAATTTAATCAGAGTCGTTTTAATAAAGTGTGCCATTTCGGGAGTAGAAACATGACATTTTATAAAGAATTTTTCTTTGAACTTTTTCGAGAATCTATCCTAATGAGTACCTGCGATTAATCATGAACATACGGTATTAATATTGATTTTCTATAATAGTTTTATTACTAAAGGTATTAAGCTATGGCCACGACTTCGTGCAATTGGCAAAAAGTTTTTATTTTCCCATTTTACAGCTTTTGCAACCCTAAGCTCACCTCACTAATAAATCGAATTCTAAAAAAATACAATAGACATGGATATATTTAGTAACTTTTCCCCTTAGCTATTTTTAAAGAGCCATAAAAAACCCTGAAAGAAATCGACACGTTTTTCACCTCTCAACGAGGTTTCCTTAGGCTGACGATTGACTTGTCGCGAATTCGAACACGGTGGATTGCCACACCAACCGCTGAACGCAGACTGAGCTTTATCGCCCGTCAAACCAACGTATATACTGCTCGATCCACCTGGGCTCGGGCCGTTATCAGCGCGTGAAGGGGCGAAAAATCGCAGTAAAGATGACCTTGGCATACTCGACAGGCGATAAGGCACAGTCTGCGTTCAGCGGTCAGTGTGGCAACACACCGTGTTCGAGTTCGTGACAAGTCAATCGTCATCCTGAAGATACCTCGTTGAGAGGTGAAACACATGTTGATTTATTTCAAGGTTTTTTATGGCTCTTTAGAAATAGCTAAGCGGAAAAGTTACTAAATATATCCACGTCTATTGTATTTTATAATGGATTTCCGCAATGTCATGCCTGAATCAATTAACAAATCTAAATCTGTTCATCAGCCTTCAGCAATAGTGTGGATTATTTACTTAGTTATGATCCAGGTATAATCAGTAGATGCCTGCCCCCAAAAGGTGTCTAATCTGTAACTGAAATCCGTTTCAGGACGGCGTGAGGAGGCCGTTCATAGCAGCCCACTTCCACGGCAACACGTCACACCTGAGCCCCGAGATACACGAGCATTACAAAGGTAATATATTAACTAACGGCATACATTACTTCTAAGATGAGAACAACGTATTACATATACTTCGTTCGCGATTTAGTTTCCAAACATATAAACAAATATGTGTTTTCAGAAAAACACTTTGATATTCGATTAAGTGGAAATAACATCAATTGGAAACAAGATTTTGAATAGACTTTACCTACATCTTGGCATATTATATCTATTGATACATAACGAGGTGAAACTGAAAACATAACTTTGCATAAATACCTTTAAAGGAAATTAAGGCTAAGTTCGCTAAACCGCGCGCTACAAGATCAAAGTAAATAATGTTTATCGTCTACTTCAGTGTTTTTCAACCTGTGGGTCGGGATCCCTTAGGGGGTCGCGAAGCCCCAGACTTTAATGATTTTATACTGAAGATGACGTCTAAACAAGTAGTGTTAATGATTTGGAAAAAAATTATGTTAAATAAGAGCATTTTCTTAATATTTTAATATAGGCATATTTTAGATTATTTTGGTATTACATAGTTACATTAATTTGTAAAGTTAGGTCGCGGATAAAAAACTGAGAATCGCGGAAAATCTATCAAGCGTATTTTTCTGAAAACTTCACCATTTTAAAGATAATTTTATACGAGTTTTATTAAAATACCTTTTGTTTTATGTATAATAAATTAATAATGTGTTTAATTTGAGACAGCGCTCCTTGATGGGCGAGTCCTATTACTGGCTGGAGGTACAACGCGTTGCGTGACCTCAGTATAGAGCACGCAAGCTAACCTCTCAAGGTCACTGTCATATATCTGCGTCTTAAAATAGCCCCACAAATCCATCGTTTCGCTTTTCCGTGGAGGCGTTTCGCGATGTAATATATCTGTTAATTATGTAATTAGCCGATACGTAATTATAAAAAAAAAGTTGTACGTATTTGATATTTGTATAATAATAAAATACAGATTATAAACAGTGGATGGCAGGGTGTCGCGAAAAATTGTTTCATACTAAGGGGGTCGCGTCATGTTTCGGGAGGTTCCTGCACAGGATAAGGCGGGAGGAAACGCCCGTTTGTCATCATTGTGTGGATCGCCCGGAGGACACGGTGGAGCATACGGTGGAGGTCTGCCCAGATTGGGCGGAGCATCGCCGTGTCCTCGTGGAGGCGATCGGCGGCGGTGATCTCTCGCGTCCGGCCCTGGTTCAGGCCATGGTACGGAGCGAGAGGAAATGGGAGGCCGTCACCTTCTTCTGCGAAGCGGTAATGCTCGCGAAGGAGGAGGCGGAACGCGTGAGGGAGAGGCAAATTTCGCGCCCTCACGCCCCTAACCGCCGCAGGAGGAGACGCCCAGGGCGTCAGGAGTCACAAGCCGATTTCCGGCCACCGTAGGCGCGGGCTTGCGGACTAGCGGTAGCTCACCGTCCGATAAGGACCAGGCCCGGGTCGACGGCGCGTTGTGTTCCACGCGCGCCTCAAAGAGATGTCAGCAGAATTGACGGGGTCCGCTAGGGCCGATGCCTGCCGGGGTTGCCAAGAAAACCGAAAGGGAGATCGTGGCCCCCGGCAACAGGGCAACCGAAGGAACACGGGTGGGTTTTAGTCAGTAAGAGTCTGACACGCCCTCCCGCTCCGCCCAGAGCGGGAGAAATTATTTGATGATTTCCAACCCAAAAAAAAAGGGGGGTCGCGTCATGAAAAAGGTTGAAAAACAATGGTCTACATTAACGCGCTCTACCGCGCAGTACGGCGCGGCGCGCTCCGTTCCATGCGCAAGATCTTGTACCGCGCGGTTAGTAGTTCCACACGGTCATATGAACTGTAAAAAAAATTGACAACGAACGTAAATTGTCGGTCTATATTCAAATCAAAACTGTCATTCTTTGACAGTTTTATGAAATGACTGTATGAAATAAAATAAAGTTAAAAATTAAAGACACCCTTTAATTTTTAACTTTTTTTTAGTTTGTTAAACCACACCCATAAATGTGTTTTATTCGGCGTTTTTTTTGCTAAATATTGAACGTCGTTTAACTCGCACGCACGTGGATTCGCACACGAAGGGTTCCGTACCAGAACCGAGTGCGAGTCCTATTATAGAATAGACAATCATCTGTTCTGTGACGAGTCCGCTCGCACTTGGCCAATTTTTCTTCTTTCAATGAATATTAGTTGACCGCTACAAAATGGTAATAAATTATAATCTAGGTTTTTTAATTAGACCTACATCTACAACCCCGCCATGACCACAAAGCGATTTTTAATGAAGACCTTGTGATATGCAAAATCTTTATCATCCATTCATACTCTAATCCATTCATGATCCAAAAATAAATGCATAATTATTCGTTACATATTTATAAACCCAAATAACGCGTTTTATTAAAGAGCAAATTTTTCGCATATTTTAATTATGACTAACTTTAGTCCGCGGTTTCGCCTGGAGGTCAGAATTGTTTACACGGGTACGTACTACCGGGTTAAAAGTTTCCTTTGTCCTAAGCCAGGTCATGGTCTATCTGTGTGCCAAGTTTCATCCAAATCAGTTCAGCCGTTTTTGCGTGATTAAGTAACAAACATCTAAACACCCAAATATATAAACTTTCACATCTATGTAATACTAGTCTTTTTATATGTATATCTATACCTTAATATAATAAAGGTTTGTTCGTAAGTTCGTATGTAGGGGGTAATCTCCGGAACTACTAGTCGGATTTGAAAAAATATTTTTGCATTGGGTAACCCAATTCTTGAGGAAGTTTATATATAGGCTGTCAAAATTTTAACATCACGCTGTGACTCTTAGGAGCCGAGCAAAAAGAAAAAATGTCGGAAGGAACGCTAAGCAAAAACGAAGTATTATCGCGAGCGGGCGATGCGATGCGACGCGGTGGGTCCGAGGCCGAAATTTCACGCGGACGAAGTCGCTAGCAAAAGCTAGTTTATAATAAATATTAGTAGGACATAATTTATTTACGATAGATAGATTATTCATAAGACACGCTAAATGTCGCATATTTCATACAAAGTCAGTAATGACATCGTGTCTCAACAGAACATAAAACTCGAAAATAGGAAACGTTTAAAAAGCTTTTAATAAAGATACTGGATAGAAAACGATGTCATATTTAATCATATTGCGTGCAAGTCTAGAATATCAATAAGAATTACTTTCCAAGTCTACGAGAAAACAGAATACCAACCTAATGTATTCTGTGTTCTCTTGACGTTGTACTTGTGTAGAATAATCTAGAAATTCTAGATGTATGTAAGTATAAATGAGGAGACCGTATAAATATCCATTTTTTTTTCAATAATGCTGGAATCGAAAAAACTTAATAACTTGTGAACACATTTATTTTTTGATGAATGCCGTATTATGTAAGTGATAAATAGGTAACACAGTTTTTTTTTTAAATTATTTATATTGCTTGCGCCGTTATCAGTGAGTCTGGACAAGTTATTTTGGATAAGTGCAGTTTTGTGAAAACAAATCAGTAAACAATTATGCCTAATTTGTTTCATTTTGACAGTTAAACAATATTCATTGCGTTATTTATGTTGTTGAGCAGATGTTTTTTTTTCCAACTTATGAATTAATGGATTAGCAATCTGTTTCAAATCGAAACAGATTGTGATTGTGTGTATTACGCAATTAGGGTACAGCATAATATGTGCTGTTTTGTATCAACTTCATGGGATAAGTGTGGTTTTGAACGTAACCTGATTGGATAAGTGTGGTTTGAACGTTTTGTCTATCAACATTTTCCATAGAAAACAGAAACGTTACACTGTTGAACGAATTAAATACGAGGCAACACGCCGTGTTCGAGTTCAATCGTCATCCTGAGGATGCCTCGTTGAGAGATGAAACACGTGTCGATTTCTTTTAGGGTCTTTTTTAAGACTCTTTAGAAATAGCTAAGCGGAATTTATCCACATCATCATTTGTTAACATTTTCCATATCAAAACGCATGAGATTTTACTGTTTTATTTAAATATAAAAACAGAAGAAAACCCACAACCGCTTCTGTGGTCTAGTGATTGTATAGTTTAGAACCATTTTCAAAGTTAATATTTTTAAACCAGGATAAATTAATTTTGGTTATGGTAAATTTTATCAATTAGTGCCGAAATCGCGAAAAAAAAAACGCAATTGCCAAAAAGTGGATATGTTGTGGTTTTGATCCTAACCTTTTCAAATAGTTAAAGCTATGTTGTTTTTTGAATAAATTGTGGTGGCATCTACATTTTCACATGCGAACTACGCATGTAGTTCGCATGTGAAATGTAGATGCCACACTAACGTCACGCCCTGCATCTCGCAAGCAGTGTTTTCCGCGCGACTAGGCAGTCGGGCAGTTGCCTACCAGCCACGGCATCCGTTTGGTCTGAGGATCCTCCCTTTTCTATAGAGAGTGAGAGAACTTTACACCCTGATCCTCATACCTCTATAGGTTAAATAGGGGATGAAATTTTGTATGGAATTTCGCAATTCTTGCCCATGGGAAATCCTCGGGCGCAGCAGGACTTGTGTTGACATAAATTCAAAGACTGTCGTTGCCATGAAACTTTGAAAACCTATATATTTATTACTCATGTTTTCAATAATAAAGTCGGTTATTTACTTCCCTTCCCATGCGGTAAATATTTACCTACATTATTTACTAGTATCCACGTTATTTACTTTGTCGATTCTTCCTTTGAAAACAAGGCCTCTCTCTCTAGAGACGCTTCATTTCATGTTCCTGAAATCATGTCATTCCATAACTTTCTTAATTATAAGTACGTGGTCGACCGAGTTCTGCTCGGATGAAAATAGATACATTTCGTCCAGGTATACGAACGTTGTATCACATTCCCGTGGCTGTGAAAATAGAGAAAACGAATTTTCAGAGATATGAGACCCAGCTAGATTGATTTTTCGCCGTCGTAAACCCCTATATTGCAACTTTCATCGAAACTGTTAAAGCCGTTTTCGAGAACGTGAGTACTAAAATATATAGGTATACATTTATAGTATAGGATTACTATTCATAACGTCAACGCAAAGTGAACTTTAATTGAAACCTCATCAAGTCGACTTGAAAGCGGTATTGAAAGAGTCTGTTCAACTAACTTCATTGGCTTCTTTAAGCTTCTACGCTAAAAGAATAAAAAAAATTAATTTGCTGCAAAATATATGCTTATTTCATCAGTACCTGAGCGACCGAGCTCTGCTCCGGTGAAAATAGAGAATACTCATTTAATAGTACAGGGAAGTTCATACTAATCCATGTATAGTACTTACTTATTCCATGTTGCCATATAATTATTCTAATGTCATTATTCTCATTTCATTATTCACTGTCCTGTTCTAAACTTTGGGCGACCGAGCTCTGCTCGGATGAAGATACCGAGAAAACGAATTTTCCCAGATATGAGACTCAGCTAGATCGATTTTTCGCCCCCGTAAAGTCCTATATTGCAACTTTCATAGAAATCGTTAGAGCTGATTTCGAAAACGTGAGTACAAATATTGCTCGTTTAATAGTATAGAATAGTATTTACATGATATAAACTCTAAGATACTTAAAATTATATGTACCTACATGTATATAAAATGGAGGGGTAAGAATCATAGGGTATCAAAAAATTCGTCCGCATCGCTGTCAACAGGAAAACTGCCCAAAAGGCTGACAGCATTGCCTCGTTGTATGGCAATGCTGATTCTTTGACCAAACATTCTGTAACATTTTTGCCGCTAAGTAACAAAGACTTTATTCCTACCGTCTGGTTTTTAGGTCGACGTCGTGCCTAATCTAATTATATTGGGAAAATGGGGTCAGTTTCACTGTAATTGTTCTGTCTGAAGTAAATAATTACTTTGGCAAATATTTGGATAAGTACTATGATGGAGTGAAGATCTGCGGATAAGACTTTCAGCAACACTAGAGTAAAAGTTTTTGTAATAATAAAGAAACACCCAATAACAGGTTGCCATTTCGACCTAATTATTTCTGGGGCCTCGAAATACATATATTTAGATAATTTTTACACTGAAATCTCGTTTCTTAGTCTTACTACCACGCTGATAATCTGACATTATCGTTATTAAGCAATATCGTAAAGCCCATAATATACATGCCTGTAACTGGCACAAAAATAAGCAAGTGGCTTATTTTTGTTCGCGTGAAATTTTCCAATCAGAAGTTGTTTTGACTCGCTAGCATGCAAGCTACTCGCATACTTCTGTGCCAGTTACAGGCATGCGTATTACGGGCTTTATAATACTTCAGCGATACCAAGCTACAACTCCGTGACTCCTTTCAGTGCGATGGAGATGAGCTTGAATTAAATTAGACTACTCACGTTTAAAGGCACAGAAAAGCTGACTCAATTTGTCAATTGCTAGAACGGTAATTATTCAAAATGTTGATATGTTAACGCAAACTTCATGCTCGCAACGAATTGAGTTTGAAATTGAATCCTCAGTCGCTTTATGAGTAACCCCGTCCTTATGCCTATTCTGTCGTCGAGTGTCATGGCAAGCCGTGATTGATTGGCTGCTATTTTGCCGCTTACGAATCAATAGTTCGCAACTTAATATGTGGTGAAGTGACCTGTCAATATTGTCAATCCCTAGAATCTGTTGGAAGAAACCGTGATCCGGTCACGGTGAGATTTTTCAGAATTGACCGTTAGATTTAGGTAATCATCTGAGGCGCAGGTCCCGTTTTTTTTAACCGACTTTCAAAAAGGAGAATCTTATATGTTCGTAGCGTATGTTTGTTTGTTTTTTTTTTATGTATGTCCGCCAATTTCTCCGTCATTTGTGGAACAATTTTGAAAATACTTTTTTTTTGTTTGAAAAGCTCTCAAGGTTCTCATATAAATTGTATTAACTTTGCTTGGATAGTTTTTGAGTTAGCTTCAATAATACGTATTTTTTCCCACTTAGTATGTGGATGATAAGTTCCTGTCACTGGTAGCAATTAGTTATATTAGAATTTGTGTGGGGTAGGTAGGTACTACAAATAAAAAGTGAAGAAAAAAAAAACTTTTACACGAAAAAAAATAACCGACTTCCAAAAAAAACACTACAAAAGTGAAAAATAAGTGTAATTTCGGAAATCGGTGACAAAAAAGGAAAATTCTAAACCAAAGACACCGACTTCCGAAATTAAAGTTATTTTTCACTTTGGAGTGTTGTTTTTTTTTTTTGGAAAAGTTTCTTTTTAAGAATGTTTGCATTCTAATCTCAGTCTCAATCTGTCAGTCTGTAACTACATTTTTGACAAGGGTTGACACGGATTTATGGTGAGATGAGACTGCGACTTGAAGTTTACTTTTTTTTTAATACATGAGTTGTTCTTCAGATCTTCGATTCGGCTGTCAGAGTCTATCTAGTAAGGATCAATCAACTCATTCCATTGCAGTTCCTATATCCATATAGGCCCCGCCCAAATTGTACCACGACACCCGGTTCCACATAAGTTCAACGTTGATCAATACTTGCATACCCAGTCCAAGGGCTTGAGGCGCTGCATGCTGAAACATAGGCTATAAACCTAGTTCGGCAGCAGATGCTAATAATTGGACACGATTGTTACTAAATTACTTTTAAGCATAATAATTTTAATTAACTAAAACAAATTTTGCTACATGTTTACTATTTCTGGTCTAATAAATAAATAAATAAATAATTCAATAATGTATCTTTTCCAGGTAATGGCCTAGTCCGTGTGTCTCACGGAGCGGCTCACGACGTGTGGTACCCGGCGCCCTGGACGGTGGTGTCCCCGCACCCTCGCCCCACGCTCACCCGCAACGGCCACGTGCATGTACATCATACTGGCGTGTATCTCGTCTATGTGCAGGTAAAATATCTGTAAATTACACATGTGTTAGATACTTTATGCACAGAGCACGGAGACGCGTCGGCATCGGCAGCCGCTCTGTGGAGATAGGTAAACAAAACAATGATGACCAAGCCAAGTTTAACAAACAAAGTCAAAGTCAAAGTCAAAACATTTATTTCAAATAGGCCCATGTATGGCACTTTTGAACGTCAAAATTTACAGAATAATATAATTGATTCTAGTCGCCCCTTCCAAAAGGTAGTTTTCGTATGGAGAAGAATGGGCAAGAAACTCCACCGTTACTCTTTTAAAATGTTTTACAATAGTTTGTATTAGTACGTACATTACTTAAATAATTATATGTGAAGACGATGCACCTAGAATAAAATTACTATACCACAATAGGTAAAAAGAATTAAAAATGAAGCAACGACAGATAATTTAATTAAATGATAGATACATGGTGCTCACATATTTACAAACATAGTAAAAGTAGACGATTTTCCTAATGTTTTTTTTAAAATTAATAAGTCAGTGTGTGAGGAAGTAATCACAGAATGTAAAATCAATGTCATATAATACAAAATTATAAATTTAACAATTAAATTAGCAACCTGTTTGATTTTGTCTTGATTCTAAATTGTCCTATGGAGCAGGACCAGCATGTTTCCAAGCACTCTTATCTTGGATATAATCCTCTAATTTGTAATATGCTTGTTTACAAAGTGTACTTTTAATCTGAGTTTTAAATTTTCTTTCATTTAATTGCAATATGTCACAAGGTATTTTGTTGTAACAAAACAGTTCATGCTGGACAAACTTTCTAATTAATTGCAAGTCACTGATTCCGGTCTTCGGCCACTCTCAGCCAACTATTGCCGGCTACGTTGCGAAGATTGACTTTTCAACCTTAGTCTAAAAGGCATCACGTCATCACTACCCAACGCTCATGAATCAACGCTAATTTGGCAATAGGGATGATCAAGTCAAAAAAATAAATTATATTTAGTCCGTTAGTCAGATAATAGAAAAATATTAAACACGTATTTTTTGCTTTATCACATTAATAAAAAAATACTTAGATAAAACGCATAAACGCAAGTTGGGGAGTGGTGGTTACTACGCCACAAGTAAATATAAAATCTACATACTCGTGACGTCATGGCACATTTTTACTCAATTTATGGCCGTAATCTTTTGAGGACATATACTGACCTTATTGGTGATGTTCTTCAGAAAGGCCAAGTGCGTAGTACTCGCAACCGGCGCGGCGGGAGTGTATGACCAGATGTATGAACGTAAACGAGGCAAAAGGAGTATGTAAGGATCGTAGCAGGTGGCGTTCTGTAGTTTCTGCCTACCCCCATGGGAAGAAGGCGTGAGTTTATGTATCTTTTGATAATGTAAAAAATAATAAGTGTCCAATTATTTTTTTTAATCTACCTGACGGACATAAAACGAATTTTTAGTCATCATCCCTATTAGGAGTGCACCGAGGAAGTTGCGACATAATTGAGTTCGTTTGATCCCTTGATGCATCGTTATTACTTAAACTTTAGTAATGCATTTAATATGTAAGATATTTAAGGATTCACTCACTCAATAAGTCGTACACTTAAGAAACACGATTACTTGTGTTTTCTTTGACAGAAAAAAAAGTGGTGGCACTCCGGGAGTGCCGACAGAAGTCAAAACTTGAACAAGATAGCCTTGATGGAAGAAAAATACTTGTGTAGAAAACTTATACTTGCATAGAACATTGATCCGTAACTTAATATGAATAAAGAGCATAATCGCGTTTACAAAAATGAGGTGTCGTCATGGTGTCCCGAAATCAATGGTTTAGTCCCATCTCAAAAATGCCCAACGCGCCTAAAGAAGTTTTCACTTTTAAAAAAATCCAAAGTAATCTCTAAAAAACAACATAAACCCTTAGTACGGCGTAAATACTTCACGTAAGGTCATCAGTTTTTTAATAATAACAAAACTACATGTTTCCGATAACCAATACATTTTACATTTTCAGAATGTGTATTTGTTTTAATAATACGAAGGAAATACCTAAATTAGCGCGCGAACCGCCATTTATTTATCTCGCTCTATCCCATTCATTAGCGGCAAAAGCTCGGTGTGCCCAGCATTTGTCTTGGGAAAATTATGGAGATGTCTTATTTTTCTGTACAGTGAATTTTACGTAGGATTGGGAGTCTAGACTTTCAGAAATTAGTGAATAATAAATAGTCTCAAACTGGAATAAATAGGGCTTACAAATTGCTTTCAACTTGTTATCTTATTTAAATAAACTAGTTAAGTCAATAAACAAATCCAGAGTCGGCAGATTTATAAGAGTTAAGTTTGTGTTTTGACTTACTTAATGTTCTTCGGTGTAACTTTCTGCCTTTAGGCAATTAGGAGCTCTGAAATAAAGACTGAGAGGCGTAAAAAGCTATAAAACGATTTATAAATTTGGCTTATATTTTATTTTCTTTAGCAAAAAAACCTGTCTTTGATTTTCTGAAAACTCCAATTATGGTTCGTGTCTTTTTTACGAAAATAAATACCATAAAATGTTATTTAAAAAACTAAAATTTAAATATATTATACCCAGTGACACTCGCGAAATAAACCATATCTAACAATATATCATTCATCAAAATCGGTTCAGCCGTTTAGTAGTTACGAGGGAACGTAGAGACGGACACACATATATACATACACACCTACATACAGGTCAAACACATAACCCTCCTTTTTGGGCTTCGCCGCAGTCGGGTAAAAAACGATTTCGCCGAATTGGAAACCTGCTCCGTTTTTTCCCGACGATAAAAAAGTCGGAGGTTCTCAAGTCGACGCGTATATTTGTTGAAGTCACTTTAATATAATATTTTTTCCTCAGATCTACTATCTGGACAGCCACGATATAATCTCCTGGGTTCTTCACCGCACGAATTCCGAAATCGAGGGTCGGGAGACTCTCCTCCAGTGTGCTCAGTCTACCCACTCCACAGAACAAATCGACAAGCCCAACTCCTGCTTCTCAGCAGCCGCCCTGTTCCTAAAGGCTGGTGACAGACTAGCGGTCAGGAATACAGGGGGTGACAGACACTCTTTGATGCAGCCTGAGAAGAGCTTTATCGGCCTTGTCAAGCTGGCTGATGCAGAGGATCCTGTTCAGGAGCTGTAGACTCACTTGGTCTGAAAGTTCTTTAATGGAAAGGTGGTTAAATAATTTGGTGTTTAAAAACATTTTCTAGTTCAGGATTCTCGAGTACATTTACAAGAAAGTAGGGAGTAATCTTAAGAATATTGTCATTAAACTTTCCTCAAATTTTCAGGTATAGACAATTCTAATAAGTTACTATAAAACTTGGAACATTTTCCCCTAACTTGATGTTAGTATAGATTTTTATCTGAATATATTTGTAATAGAACTTTACAAATGTATTGGAGAGTGATAATATTGTTGATAATAGTCAAGAAAGTGCCATTGTTATGGGTTTACGAAGCGTTAATTATAGGAACAAATTAATTAGTTTATTAATATTGGCATCATGTTGGCGATATGCTGAAACAGATACTTCATGGAAACGACCTCGCCGAATTTACATTTATTGTATTTTTTGTCCTAGCAACATTTTGCATGATTGTGTTGCCAGCCATTTAATTTTGGCAAAAGAACGGTAATGCAAACTTTTGGTACATTTTTATTCGTTTTAAAATTAATACTTTTTGTGTTTTTTTTATTGTTTTGAAATATATGTTTACGTGTATTTTAGTAATATATCGAGGAATCAATCGAAAGATCTGTTATACCATTGATATTATAAGTAACCACTAACGTTAAAACTTAAAATAATTTATTGTACGTACATATGTAGGTATTCTTATTTAATGCTATATAGAAGTGAAAATGCAATGATGCATTTTTGGATATTCATGTTTTGTAAGTGAAAAAAATAAATTGTATGAAAAATAATAATTTGTTTTTTTAAACAATAATAATTAAAATAAATTTATTTATTAATAATTATTATCAATTAATTAATTAAAATTTATTATTTCATAGTAATTAGTATTTTTAACATAAACATACTTTATTGGGTTTGGGGTCAGTACCTAAAACTTATTTTCAAGAAATCTTACATTATTGTCACAGCCCTACCATTGATCCCTACCATTGAAGGAAGAAGTTCGCCGAGGCACACATAAGTGAGTCCATCAATGCCTGGCTGCGGCCAAGACTTGTATAGTACTTTTCCCAACTACTGCGCGGAAATTCAAACTAAGTAAATTAATTATAAAATCTAGAATCAATGACGAATAACGATAATTTTTCACGCGCCAATATGTTCATTTGTGACGGCTCAGGGTGCACTGCGTGTCGCGGGTTCGATTCCCGCACGGAACAAATATTTGTATGACCTACAAGTAGTTGTTCCGGGTCTGGCTGTTTGTTTACTTTAAACAGCACTATTTGCAAGCCAAAGTGTAATTTAAATAAAATCTTACCCAACCCAGTAGGGTTAGAGTACCCAACTAGCATAAAAAGATGATATTTGAGCTCTATTGCGTATATTTACCTCCTTGGTTGCCATGTGTCGAGGTAAAAAGTTCGTTCCATTTTTTTTTTCTTAATATTTTTTTCCGGTGCTAAACATGACAGATATGAATTTTCATAGTAACATTGCGAGGCGCCTACTCGCATGTATCTGACCAATATCCAATACGGAATTTTCAATTTATCTTGAAGAAGTTTGTCAAAATAATAATCGAATTTCCAAGCATGTTTGAGAAAAATAGGTATTTATTTAATTACCTTAAAATTATAATTCACCACGCTTGTAAGCCTAATC
The DNA here is from genome assembly GCA_916610215.1 of Omphaloscelis lunosa. Taxonomy (NCBI): domain Eukaryota; kingdom Metazoa; phylum Arthropoda; class Insecta; order Lepidoptera; family Noctuidae; genus Omphaloscelis; species Omphaloscelis lunosa. The sequence continues at coordinate 19,716,307 of OU744244.1, read as the reverse complement.
TGAAGCCTTAAGCCGATAACGAATAGGTGCCAATTTTATCAATTGCCTCATTAGACCACTTATCAGTCAAAGCCCCCACAAAATCGATTGTCCGATAATATCTACAGGAAAAAACACACTATATTATAAACAATTGAAATCAAAAGGAATTTAGATCCTGGGGCTTGCGATATAAAGTGAGCTCTATTTTCATCAGAATAACAAAATTAAATACTTATCATTATTTAGTTGTCGAAAAAAATGTGCAGTCCCTCCATACTAGACAGATTGGCCAGACAAGGGAACAGAGAGAGGGAAGGGAGGGGAGTGAGGGGTCGAGTGTGAACTATAAGGATTGAGAGGAAACAAATAAACAAGTCTTTTTAGGGGTCGAGGGGCAGAGAGTAGACTAAACGAACGGAGAGAACTATGGAAGAGACCTGCTCAGATATGAGACTGCTATTTACCCAAGTTGAAAAAAAAAAAAACAAACGGACATGCCATACCTACGTAAGGTATGCAGAATAGGATCAAATTCGATATCCACTGTATCTCCAATTTATAACTTTTAGGGAACAAGATATTTTACCGAAAAACCCAGGATAAAAGGGTTTCCGTTGTCAAAAGGAATTTATTAGAGAAAATAATGTCGATGTTAACACAGGTTATCATCCAATTTGTTTCAGAGGACGTTTGACAGGAAATATTATCGTGTCCTGGGATATATAGTTCATACAGGTGGATCTGAGGATCTTATTATTTATTATAATATAATAATTGTAGTTATTCCCGAAGGATCGAAGAAAGTAATAATCTAATTAGCCAGTCTCTAATTTGTTAGAGGATACAGGTAGATAGATGGAGGAGAGATGATTCGATAAAAATAATAAAAACTTACAAATAGACAGTTGATTTGGTCACCTGCATAAGTTTAAGGAAATTTTTACATAGAGTAACCAAACCTAGGCTGAAAACCGGCACTGCGGCTCTGTTTCGCACATGAGTCGCAGCATTATGCTGAGCAATGGACGTTTTGCGGGAGTGTATGCGTCATAGTAGGAGGAGCTCGTGGCTAAGTAAGCTAAGTAAGCTCGGGGCTCGACCTGCCGGGGCTCGACCTGCCGAGGCTCGACCTGCCGGGGCTCGACCTGCCGGGGCTCGACCTGCCGGGGCTCGACCTGCCGGGGCTTGCCGGGGTTAGGTAAATGGATCTTCCATTCGATTTTATTTTTCATTTTTTTCTTGTGGTACCTACCCCACACAAATTCGAATACCAGTACCTGCTATGTAAATGACAGTGACAGGAACTTGTTATAACATCATCCACATAGACTAAGTAGGAAAAATACATTTTATTGAAGTTAACTCAAAAACTACCCAATCAAAGTTAATCAAATTTATATGGGACCACCGCGCAAGCTTCGTCTACCAAATGAATTTTTTTAATCGGTCCGCAATTGACGAAAATATAGATGAACAAACATAAAAAAACAATGTCGAACAATAGAACCCTTCCTTTTTGGAAGTCGGTTAAAAAAGGAAAAGCTGGTTTTCCGTTAAAATCTGACTTTGAAAACTTGAATGAAGTGAGCTGTCAGTCCACCTTATGCTAGGTTAGATCGGCTGCCCTTATGGCGATGTACGATGCACGACAGCCATCCTAAACATACGTCGGGAGACACAAACGCCACAGGTGCGGTACAGCAAATAAATGTTCGGAATAACGTCAATAACACTACAACCCCCGCGTTGAAATTTTTTGTCGGTTATGTTAAAAAAAGTGGTGGCACTCCGGGAGTGCCGACAGAAGTGAAAACTTGAACAAGATTGCCTTGGTGGAAGAAAAATACTTGTATAGAATATTGGTCCGTAACCTTATCTAAATAAAGAGCACAATAGCGTTTACAAAAAAAAAATACTTCCGATACCTTTAAAGTAAAAATACTTGCATAGAACATTGATCCGTAACGAAATATAAATAGAGAGCACTATCGCGTTTACAAAACCTTTAAAGTAAAAGTACTTGCATAGAACATTATTTCGTAACGTAATACACAATCGCGTTTACAAAAATGAGGTGTCGTCATGGTGTCTCGAAATCAATGGTTTAGTCGCATCTCAAAAATGCCCAACGTGCCTAAAGAAGTTTTCACTTCAAAAATCAGCTATTTCATAGAAAAGTACGTGGTCAAAATGTATGGAACGGCTGTTTTTTTTGTTTAAATAATCGACGAACATTTTCAACGCAGGGGGGTTCAGAATCATGTACTGAATCCATGGTTACAGTTTTCGCGTCGATGTGCCTGCCAGTCTGTATACCTCAGGCTATTGTGTTTTATTAACGTAACGTAATAAACTGTTCTGTTTTATTATAGGGTAGAAACATTGTCGGAGATGTGCTCTTTGTTTTAACGACGCTTACTTGTATTTCCAGGAACCCAGGTACAGGCTACAAGAAATAAACCGGATGGTAGTAAGAGGCTTCCTCTTACATCTTTTCATTTTATTAAACTGGCTGGGCAGGAAATAATAAGTGTTTTAAAAATAGACTAGAGCTTTTATGAAAACTCTTTACATACAAGTATTAGGCTCGGGCCATGCAGAAGGGACGTGAGACGTGAGACAAGGACTGGACGCAAACGTGGCACGGGCGACATGCGGATTTTTTTTTTTTTTTTTTTTTTTTTTTTTTTTTTCTGTAGGGCATCTCGTAGCTGACCTCTGAGGTCATGACTACTTAACCGGTCAATCCTGTGGTTGCCTTAAGCTGCTACACTCAAAGCCTCCAGCCAGGGGCATACAAAACTAAGCTAAAAAGCTAGGTGAACGCTCGCTAAGGGCACCCCCTGTGGGGTACGAGCCTCGGCTTAGGGCGTCACCGGAGGGAGGACATCAAAGATGGGACGGGCTGGATCAAAGTTTTGATCATTATTATTAATCGGGGAATTTAAAGCTACGTGCACAGCTGAAACCACTGCTGGCACCTCGTTATCGAGCAAGGGTCGGGGAGGAGTATCATTTACTCGGGGGCGCGGACGCGATCGCAAAGGACCTCGACGGCGAGGTCGGAATGACGGGAGGCGTCTGTATCTGTGTAGAGTACTAGTAGCCCTATTGCTCTCCTGAAGGAGGGTTATGGGGTCATCAGGGTCGGTGAGAATGTGCCTAGGTCGGCGGGTACGGCTAATCCTACTTGGGACATAGCTGGCGGCCTCGACAACCAGAGGGTTGCGATGTTTGACCGCGGAATCGAAGTAACGCTTTGCAAGGCGTTTTAGGAATTGGTGGATCGTGGGAATTCTAAGGTCGAGATGGAGACTCTCGTTCCTAACATACCAGGGGGAGCCTGTGGCCCTACGGAGGAATCGGTTTTGGAGCGTTTGCAACCTATGGATATGATGGGGTTTTGCATGAGCAAAGACGGCACCCGCATAGGTCATGATGGGACGAATACACGCTGTGTAGATTCGCAATTTGCACTTAAGTGACATCTTGCTGCGTGCGTTTAGGACGGAATGGAGCCTACCGAGAGCGAAAGCGGCTCGCGAACGAACCTTCTTTATGTGCTCAGCGAAAGTGAGATGGTGGTCGAGGAAAACACCTAGGTATTTGGCTCGCTTCTCCCAAGGGATCTGCTTACCGAACATAGTGAGAGGTCGGGGGAGGGGGTCTCTAAGCCTTGTGCGCGGTTTCGAGAAGAGAACCGCTTGGCTTTTTTCGGGATTGACTTCTATGCGCCACTTTCGAAACCAGGCAGCGAGTCGATTGACTGCGCCTTGGAGAGTGTGGGCGATATTGTCGGGGTATCTAGACCTAAAGTAGATGGCCGTATCGTCTGCGAACAGAGCGAAATGCGTCCTTCTACCTGGGTTTGGAATATCGCTAGTGAATAGCGTGAACATGAGGGGAGCTAGCACGGAGCCCTGAGGGACTCCTGCACGAATGGGGCGGGGAGAGGAAAGTGCTCCTTCAATGCGATAGCGGAATACGCGATTCGATAGATAGTCCCGTAAGATGAGTACGAGACGATCCGGCACGCCGAGTTGGTACAGCTTGTATAATAAGCCGTTGTGCCAGACTTTATCGAATGCTTTCGCAATGTCGAAGAAAACTGCACCCGTCAAAGAGCCGCGTTGGAAACCATCGCTTATGAACTCGATGATGCGGTGGGCCTGATGCACGCTAGAGTGCTCAGTTCGAAAGCCGAACTGTTCGTTGGGGATGAGGCCCTTGGTCTCGGCGAAGTCTCTGAGACGCTTGTAAATAAGCCTCTCATAGATTTTTCCGAGAACCTTGAGCAAACTGATGGGACGGTAGCTAGAGGGGTCGGTACTGGGTTTACCGGGCTTTCTGATACCTATGACGGTGGCTTCTTTCCACGACTGGGGAAAGAAGTTGTTGCTTAAGGCACCATTGAAGATGGTAGTCAAAAGCATTATCAGGTGGGCAGGGAATAATTGGATCACCCTATTGGTGAGTCCATCTGAACCGGGAGCTTTACGAGCTTTAAGACCTTTGATAATGTCGTGCACTTCGTCTGGAGCGACGGGAGGCAGTGGACAATCAGGGTCGTCGACAGGAGGGAGAGAGGCTCTACGTTCGACTTCAGCGTCGACCTTTAGGAGGTGAGCTTGGTCTACTGGCAGGGAGCTGGGTGAGCATTGGGCCTCGAGGGTGTCGGCCAGGCATTCTGCCTTTTCAACGTCCTCGAAGGCTATGGTCTTATCGGGACGGGTCAGGGGGGGCATGGAGGAAGTTTGAGGGGATTTGAGTTTCCTCTGAAGTTCCCAAAATGCCAGATGGTTGGGCTCTAGTTCGCCGAGCATCTTGTCCCAGCCCGCGTCACGCAGCTCCTGTATGCGTGTCTTTACAGATCTCTGTAAATAGCGCATATGGGCTTTGTTTGCGGGGCAGGGGAAGCTGCTGTAGGCACGGACGGCCGCGTTCTTCTCAGTCAGTAATGCACGCACATCGTCCGGCAAGCTCCAGTGACGGTCGTCCGTCACTGTAACCTCCCTTGAACATTCGTTCAGGACGGTTTGTACGTGATTAGTGAGTGAGTCGATCGCGGACGTCGTGTCTGCGATAGAGTTGAACACGTCGGGAATAGAGTCTAACTGAGGGGACGTGTTGGATTTCAGCTGAGTGCTTACTTTCTTCCAGTCCGTGATCCTCTTAGTGATAGGGGGAGAGTTTGGGTCGCGGAGACCTATGCGGGGGTCTAATCTCATGACTACCGGACGGTGATCAGAGTCGAGCTCGTTAATAGCTTCTATGGAGTCTAGTCTTAGGTTGACGTTCTTAAGGAGCGCCACATCTAAGATATCAGGGGCATGATTTACGTTAACCGGAAAGTGGGTGGGAGTCATTGGAGCGATGACGTCAAAGGTCAGAGAGTGGGAGAGGTCGAACAAGTGTCGGCCTCTTGTAGTAGTTACCGAACTATTCCAGGAGGGATGTTTGGCATTGAAATCGCCCGCTAAAATGAGCGAGTTACTCATAGTGAGTAGAATCGAGAGGTCGTCAGAGAGGAGTTGGAAATTCTCCGAAGTATTAGCGGGGGGGAGATAGACCGACACGAGAGTGATCGGCTGGTGGCCTGACATGCCGAGGCGGCAGGCCGAAACTTCTAATCGTGAGAGGGGAGGAGGGTCAATTGGGATGCAGTGAAGCTGCTTTTTGTAGTAAATCAGGGTACCTCCTCTATGGCAACGTGACCTATCGTTGCGAACTATCCGGTAGTTAGCTATTGATGGGTTACGGTTGCAAGGTTTTAGGAAAGTCTCTTGGACTAAGAGGACGTCTATTTGATGATCGCGGAGGAAAGCCGCAATCTCTTCGCGTTGATTTTTAATGCCGTTTGCATTGAAATAACCTATTATTAGGGATCGCGGTTTGAACCTAGCTAAGACCGTGTTATCCATAATGGGGTTTAGTAGCGAGGGAGGTTAGGGCTTGCGTAATGTCCGGATACGCGTTGTAGATGGCCTGGATCTGGAGGAGATTGCCATGGGCCGCAAGGATTTCGTTGGCCATTGTCTTTGCGCGAGGGGAGACGAAGGCCAAGAAGGTTGACGTAATTACGTTGAACGAGTCAACGGAGACGTTGGGGGTAGCCACGGGAGTGGATTGAGAAGGACGCGTAGCTTTAAGAGCGGACGTGGGTTTCGCGGGGGGCGCGGCGGGCGCTGGAGGCGCAGAGGGCGCAGGGGGCGCAGAGGGCGCAGGGGGCGCGGGTGGCGCGGCGGCGCGAATACGGGGATCCATAAGGCGGGGGAGGGGAGCGGGGGGAGGGGGAGGGAAATTTGAAAATTGAGAGGGCACCATGGCAGGAAAAGACTGCTGGTGGTGGAGGTAACTCCACGGACTAGGCCTCTGAGGGCTTAGACGTTGGGGCAAATGGGATGAGGGAATCCTATAAGAGGAGGGAGCTTCCCTTTGCTGGCGGGCGTCGAAACGCTTGGCCAGTTTGGGAGAAGAGGCCTTAGGGGCTTTGGGGCAACCACGGTAGTTGGCCGGGTGGCCTTGTTTGCCGCATAGAACGCAGCTGGGAAGGTCAGTGCAAAGGGTACGATCCTTTGGACGGGGACAGTCTGAAGTGCCATGCTCACCCAGGCACTTGACGCATCTGGGTGTGGCATGGCAGTTCCTCTGAGAGTGACCGTATAGTTGGCAGCGGTGGCATTGACCGACAATGCCACTCTTGTGGGGTTTCTCAATTTCGAACCCTGTGAGATTGCACAGGGAACGAATTTGGAATATCGGGTGGTGGCCCTCGACGGGCGGGCAGATTACGAGTATCATATCGTAAGATTCACCGCCTCTAGAGCGGTGCATACGATGGACCTCGTCAACGGGGACTTTTTGCGACTGAAGGTCGCTGAGGATCTCGGCGGGGAGGATTTCGCGTGGGATTCGCTTAATCACGACGCGGATTTGCTTTTCCTCTGGGAGTGAGTAGGTGTGGTATGACACACCTCTCATTCTCAGAAGACGGGTTAGGTCCCTAAAGTCGCGCGACGTAGGGACGGAGACTTTGATACCCTGCTGGGTATTTCGGGCGCTAGAGAAATTGATTTTGTGTTCGGCACACCATTTCGAGATGTCCGTCCACTTTCCCTTGTCCTGAATGAACAAGGGTGGCGGGAGAGGGATCTTTTTAGCGTTAGGCGCGGGGGTATCCTTCGCGGAGGATGACGCAATCGGGCGGGTAGTGGAGGGGGAAGCTACTGTAGCGCAGCTTACGGATGACGTAATCGGACGGGAGGTGGTGGGGGAAGCTACTATAGCGCAAGTCGCGGGGGTAGCGGGAGAGATTTTGCAGGACGGTACTAATGGTGCGGGCGACGAGGGAGCAAAGTCTAAGTCCTCAAGCGCAACGACCTTGCTGGCCTGGGACGAGCTCTGCTTCTTGTTTTTCCTCTTCTTGCCCTTTCCTTGGACGGTTGTGAAACCGTCGTCGGATTGGGAGGAGGATGAGGAAGAAGAAGAAGCAGCGGACTCCGCTTCGTCGTCGTCCGAACCATAGGGGTACGGGGTAGTGGGCCGCTTTGAGGAAGCGGCGCTGATGGGAGCGTCAGTGTCCATAGACTCTGACGGACTGGGGGGTCTAGATGGCTCTGTAGCCGGGGGGGTTTCTAGTGCATCGCTAAAGTTAGCGATGCTATTGTCAGAGGGACAGGACTGAGATTCAGACTCAGCTTGGAGCCTGGCGAACCGAGCTCCATACTTAGTCTTCAGGGCGGGCTCTTCTTCGAGTACACCCTGGAAGAACTTAATAAAGAGCGCTAGGCACTTTACCGGGTCCTTCATATTGACGGGGGAAAAGAGAGACTACGCGTGAATATTTCCTAACTTCCTACAATCCTAACTCCCCGGTGGGTATGCCGGGGATGTGTAATCCCTCCCTGTCGGGTGTAGACAGGGAGGATGTGTGCCTATGGGTGAGCCCTAAGCTTGCTTTGGCCCGTTGCCTATCTTATTGTGCAACGGGGTCCTATCCAGTCTAGTGTGAAGGGTATCGATATACCCGACCACGCTAGGTGAGTCGCTGTGGAGGCAAAACTGTCACCAGTGCCGACTAGGAGACCCCCCAAGGCCGAACACTGGGACCCGGCCAATTGACTGCCTAACCCTGAAGGGGATCGGCGGGTGTGATTGGGTCAACACCCCCTCGGTTTCGTTGGCACCGTAAGGTATCCACCGAGGACCACGAAACTGTGGTTTTGCCCGGAAGGGGCCAAAATTGCCTCGACGAACGTTTTGAACGACAATCTTAAAGAAAGTCGATATTAATTGTGTCTTGAAAAAGACCCCAATTAATAGACGTGATGGTAGTCGGGTGACTACGGAGACGACTCGGGAACCACCAAGGAACGCTTGAGCCGGAATATCGGGAACTCTTGTACACAGCAGCGCAGCGCAACACGACCGTCCGCCACCGGTGCCGGGCGCAGAGTGTGTTTTTGGCGACATGCGGATGCAACTTTTCAAATTATATAGAAAAGACGAGGCGCACACACGGACGGGATGAAAACGCACCATAATGTACTGTCTTAGATACTTCTTTTGAGTGCAGCAGCGGTGGCGTACAGTTTTGAGCTAGGGCACTTACCTATCCCCCGCGCCCTCTCTGCACGGTCCCCCTGCGTGTGCGCCGTAAACGCGTCTCGGTACTTTAGTATATTTGAACAATACGAGTCCTGTCCGGGCACGGAAGTACGAGCCAAAAACAAAAAGCGGGAGCACTTTGGGGCATTGAACTATTACAGGACACATCTTTAAAGACTTAATTTCTTATCATAAACTCATAGGGACTGTCTACGCGATAGCCGCGGAACGGCCAAGCCGTACATTTTGACAATAATGTAAGGTTTGTTGAGTTGGGTCTTGTATAGTTAGGGGCTTAGCTCTACATTATATCTCATAATTTATTAACAGTGAAAGAGTAGACCAGTCGTACATCATCTGCTTGGATTCAGACCATCTCTCTGTGAGAGTTTGTATTTTTGGTTATGTCAGTTTCCTCAAGATATTTTCCTTCGCCATTTTTAGAACATGGTGATGAAGTAAATTTTGCTCTTAGCCAATGCGCACTAGCTTGGGTTTAGACCAGTTAACAAATGGGGGAAAATATGCGTCAAATCCACTCAAAACAGCTATCGCTCAGCATAAATGCCGCGACTCCATGTGAGACAGAGCTCCAGCGCTGGTTTTCAGCGACAGCCGGCGCTGACTAAATTCTAAATTTATGTCTGTAATTTTTATGGTGTACATAATAAAGAATATTCTATTTATCTATACCGCCAAAAAAATGCACAAAAAACAACTAGCGCGTCGTTTTGCTCGGGGACGTGGCTTAAGTCCTAAGTCTCATTACAACTGAGCCACCCCTCTTCCACATATAGGTAATATTCTACCCTCAAGTCACTCCCACTCAACACAAAGGGTTTTCCTCCAGTCTAATCTAGTCTATAAACCAGTAACAGCACATCCAATTAACATCCTCGATCAATGCTAAAACGATTAGTCTCATAGACATAATATACATCACTGATTCAATTACCCTCGATTAATTTCTATAACTAACATGGGAACTCTAGCAGCTGACAGTTTGTTTGTTACTAGCTTTTGTACGCGGCTCCGTCCGCATTGAGGTCGGAAGTTATCCCACGGGAACGTGATATCGGAATAAAAAGTATGTCCTAACCCAGGTCATGGACTACCTGTGAGCTAAATTTAATCGAAATCTGTTCAGCCGTTAAGGCGTAAAAAGTTAATAGTAATTTTGACTTTATAACATTATATTGTGTAGGAGATTATTGTGATAAGTTCTGTAGCATAACATTGAATTTAATGTTAAATTGGCTGAAGGTATGAAGAACAGGGTGTAAAGCTCGCTCACCCTTTATAGAAAAGGGAGGATCCTCCGATCAGACGGGTGTTGTACTGCCCGACGATTGAAGTCGGGACGTTGTATATATGCTAGTCGCGCGGTAAATGCTGCTTGCGCGATGCCATATTTTGTGTGACGTCAGTGTGACGCATAGTTCGCATGTGGCAATGTGGATGCCGCCACAAATGTATGAATACGAGATAGTTTGCTATGATTGATAACGAATCACTAATACATAATATTCTATCTAGTAACGGCAAACCTTTTTTACATGGGCTGGGCATGCTAGAAAAAGAATGCCTATGAGCCCATGTAAAAATTCTAAGACACATTACCCAACCTTAGCAGACCATCTCCTTACTATTTTGGTGCACTTTCCTTTAATTAAATTCAGTCTTGGATCAGAAATGTGAATGTGGAAACGTTTTCCTTGCGTTCCTTCCTTAATGATTCGATTAAAAGATTCAATTATTTATTTAACACTGATCAATGAAGGCTTGTCGTTTTTCGATCGGTTTGGTGTTCCTGTAATGTCAACCGCTGAAGGGTATCAGGGTCGCCCTCGACTCGCGCCAACAATTTCATTAGATTGAGACGCGTCGCCATTCCTAAGACAGGAATCTTATGTACAACCGCATACAACGCTGTTATGGCCGGCTTTTAAATTAAATGTCTTTTGCTGTGTTGTTCGTTTAGATATTTTTATTTACGCACTTTTCATGAATTTAAGATTTGTAAAATTGCAAAAAACTTATGAAAGTTTGAATTTCGCGGGGTACTCTGGTGCTTTCGTGCGCCAATTGAGTTTTCCCATCGGCAAAATGTCGAACTTCCATACAAACTTTTGAAACTTTCATCCTCTATTTAACCCCTTTAGGCGATGAATTTCAAAAAATCCTTCCTAAGCGTTCACCTTCTTTACAAAAGGAACTTATGTACAAACATGATTTTTGACCTATCTAGTAGTTTAAGCTGTGCGGCGACTGACATAATTATCTGTCAGTGAATGAATTTAAGAATTTTATTAAACACCGTGACATTTTGATCATCTTAGAAAAGCAGCAATGACTACCAAACATTCATTAAAAAAATATATATACACCGTGACATTTTAGTCGTCTACAAAGGGCCACTCAATGTACCTGACATAAAATACCTCTAGGAGCAATAAAAGAATTGTTACAATATATCATTTTTTTAAAATTAATGTTTAGTAGTCATTGGATACATGAAGCGGCTGCTTTTGTAAGACGACTAAAATGTCACGGTGTATAGGTAATAGTCGCGTAGAAACAGCGTTGGAAGGCCTCCTACAAGGTGGACCGATGACCTTGTGAAGTCCGCAGGAATCCGCTGGATGCAGGAAGCACAGAATCGGTCGAAATGGCGGTGCTTGGGAGAGGCCTATGTCTAGCAGTGGATGTTTTAAAATGATAATGAATGATGATTAAGTAGTAGATAATACCCATTACCAATTTTGTTACCTCGGGAAACTTCAACTTAAGTTACTGCCTTACGGACGGTGAGCAATGGGTAGCTTGCCGTCCGATAAGGACCAGGCTCGGGTCGACGGCGCGTTGTGTTCCACGCGCGCCACAAAGAGATGCCAGCGCAACTGACGGGGTCCGCTAGGGCCGATGCCTGCCGGTGTCGCGGGAAAGTCCAAAAGGGATACCGTGGCCCCTGGCAACATATAGTTACTGTTATAGACTTAATTGTATAGTACGTATACAAAGAGAGAAAGAAAAAGTATACCTCCTTTTCTTTTCACTTTAACTGAAGAGTTGATGACAAAGTCATTTGTATGGCTATATTAGGTAAGTGTTAGCTGCCGCCAGCGGCTACGCCCGCGTGATATTTTATAAATTATAGCCTATGTTACTCACTGATAATTTAGCAAAAATTAAATCGGTCCTGTTTTTCTTGAGTTTATTCATTACAAACAAAAAAAAGTACAAATCTTTTCTCCTAATAATATTATAAGTTATCATCTGCCTAGCCTTTTCCCAACTATGTTGGGGTTGGCTTCCAGTTTAACTGGATGCAGCTGAATACCAGTATTTTACATGGAAAGACTGCCTATCTGACCTCCACAACCTAGTTAAGGAGTTAGGGGTAACACGATACCCCTTGGTAGGACTGGTTGTCAGACATTTGGACTTCTAACTATCCGTAACGACTGTCAAAGATCTACAAATGACAGCCGGGACCAACAGCTTTGGGTACGCCACAATTGCGGCGATAAGACCCCTCTTTGAGGAGTGGCTAGAGAGGCGCCACGGCGTCCTCACCTTCCGCCTGACGCAGGTCCTCACCGGACACGGCTGTTTCGGGAGGTTCCTGCACAGGATAAGGCGGGAAGAAACGCCCGGGTGTCACCATTGTGTGGATCGCCCGGAGGACACGGTGGAGCATACGGTGGAGGTCTGCCCAGCTTGGGCGGAGCATCGCCGTGTCCTCGTGGAGGCGATCGGCGGTGGTGATCTCTCGCGTCCGGCCCTGGTTCAGGCCATGGTACGGAGCGAGAGGAAATGGGAAGCCGTCACCTCCTTCTGCGAAGCGGTAATGCTCGCGAAGGAGGAGGCGGAATGCGTGAGGGAGAGGCAAATTTCGCGCCCTCACGCCCCTAACCGCCGCAGGAGGAGACGCCCAGGGCGTCGGGAATCGCGGGGCGATTTCCGGCTACCGTAGGCGCGGGCTTGCGGGCGGTGAGCAATGGGTGGCTCACCGCCCGATAAGGACCAGGCCCGGGTCGTCGGCGCGTTGTGTTCCACGCGCGCCTCAAAGAGATGTCAGCAGAATTGAAGGGGTCCACTAGGGCCGATGCCTGCCGGGGTTGCGAAGAAAACCGAAAGGGAGATCGTGGCCCCCGGCGACAGGGCAACCGAAGGAACACGGGTGGGTTTTAGTCAGTAAGAGTCTGACACGCCCTCCCGCTCTGCCCAGAGCGGGAGAAGTTATTTGATGATTTCCCACCCTCAAAAAAAAAAAGGAACCAACAGCTTAACGTGCTTTCCGAGGCACGGAGAGGTCTTGGTATGTAAAGATGGTCATTCATCTATGGACCAACAGCGGCAAGCGTAGCGTAACCTGATCGATCGACCCGTGCGGATGTTATAACTTAGCCACAAGCTCCTTATAATGTTATTAGTGTAGATGTATTTTATATATGTTTTATATTTTTTGTTCAATAAAAATAATCATCATCTCAGTCCGAAGACGTCCACTGCTGAACACAGGCCTCCCCCAAATACCGCCACAAGGCATGGCACTGTGCTTCCTCGTGAGTCACGTAGGTAGTGGACCCCGCGACCTTCACCCGGTCAATGATAACAGACCAACGTAAACATTATTGAATTATAAAACAATAACTTAATTGAATACATGGAACGAAAGCTTATAAAAACACGAACCATAATACTTTTATTACTCAATTACGTTCATGATGAAAGAGAAGCATGAAAGTCGTGATATGATTCCATTATAATAGACATCACTAACTCTTGCCCGCGGCTTCACCCACGTGAATGTCGGAACGTACGACCGGGATAAAAGTATGTCTTAATCTAGGTTATAAACTATCTGTGTGCAAATTACATCCAAATCCGTTCAGCCGTTTTTGCGCCAATACAGAACATACATCCAGACAAAGAGACAAACGGACAAAAATATAAAAAATCTATTTTCAGCATCACACTCGTTCCCACACCTCGTAGCAATTGCTCCTTCCTTCTTCTTCTTTCAATTATTTCTTCTTCTTCTTCTTCTTCTTTCTTCTTCTTTTCTTCTTCTTTCTTTCTATGCGTCATGTTTACCACAAATAAACGAATTTTCTTTCTTCTTTTCTTTACTTTAAAAAAAATATTAAGTGTACAGTTTTGACTTCATTACTATTTTATTTTATGTATAGATAGTATCGTAATATACGAAAACTGAAACAACACTAGTAGCTACATAGAATAATACAGCATTTACAAACACGCCGACATTACCCCTGTAGTGAAATACAAGAAGGTTGGTACAAACAAGGTACACACGGCTACATTTCAAGCTATACAAAGAGATAGTTTCTCTTTCACAGAAATAATGTAAAAGTCCTCCAAATGTCTGTGTTCTTTTTAAATTAACATGGCATATACAATTTACAAACATAACATTCATTTTTTTCTTCAATATCAATACCTACGTTAAAATATGGGTCACAATCATACATTTTATCACATTTGCACACAGGTTTTCACCCTCCTTGTGTGCCTGATACCTGCTGGTCCCTTATGGATACGTTCGAGGAGAAGAGCAGTTGTCGGGCCGGTGCACCCTGGGCATGAACGTGAACTGAACATGAAACTCAGGCGGAGTTTTACGAGGGGTACAGAGCGGCGAAGGCCGCCCTCAAAGTGGAAATCCTGCGGGCCAGGGCATAGGCCCGCGAGGAGTCGCTGGAGACTCTGAACAGGGACCGTGGGGACGCCCGTATATGGTGATGGTGCAATGATGATGGTGGTGTAAACTCCGCCCATGGGCTCTCCCGCTGACGCAGAGTCTCCGGCCTCAGCTTGTGGGGGACGTGGTAAGCGTTCTGTTCCTTTCAAGAGGGATACATACTCCCTCGCCCACGGCTCCGTCTACTGCGGTGCCCGATGCGGACCACACCGCCGACGACGACGACGATGCTTCGGAGGTGACCGAGGTAGAATTGAGAGTGGCGGTACGCAGGCTGAATGCCAAAAATACCGTCACAGGACCCGACGGTTTACCTGGAAAAGCCTGGGTTTTGGCCTTGGAGGCTCTCGGGCCTTGACTAAGAGGGCCTTGACTTTTCCTACGCGCATGCTTGGAGAGGGGCCAGTTCCTTCTTCGTTGGAAGACGGGGAAACTGGTCCTCATCAGGAAGCCGAGGCGCCCTGCGGACACTGTCAGCTCCTTGAAAGTGTCATTGCAGACCGCCTCGTCAAGCGACTGGTGTGGGTGGGGCCGGATTTGGCAGAGAGCCAATTTGGTTTCCGCAGGGGTGCTTTACGTGGGTCGCCATCATGCGCGTGCGGGCCTTCACGACGGGGGATGCTATGGCCCGAGGTGGGGATGATCGGCAGCGGTGATCTCTCACGTCCGGCCCTGGTCCAGGCTATGGTACAGAGCGAGAGGGCATGGGAGGCCGTCACCTCCTCCTGCGAAGCAGTAATGCTCGCGAAGGAGAAGGCGTGAGGGGGAGACAAATTTCGCGCCTTCACGCCCCTAACCGCCGCAGGAGAGGAGACGCCCTGGGCGTCAGAAGTCGCAGGCTGCCGGCCACCGTAGGCGCGGGCTTGCGGACGGTGAGCAATGGGTAGCTCGCCGTCCGATAAGGATTAGGCTCGGGTCAACGACGAGTTGTGTTCCACGCGCGCCTCAAAGAGATGTCAGCAGAACTGACGGGGTCCAATAGGGCCGATGCCCGCGGGGATTGCGGGGATGTCCGAAACGGAGAATGTGGCCCCCGGTAACAGGGCAGCCGTAGGAACACAGGTGGGTTTTAGTCAGTAAGAGTCTGGCATGCCCTCCCGCTCCACCCAGACCGGGAAAAGTTATTTGATAATTTCTCACCCAAAAAAAAGGTTGTGTTTTCACATCGTCCACCATTTTATATCCTCAGTTCGAACAAAATGTCTGGTACTGCCTACTTGTATACCTTTTTTTGGGTGGGAAATTATCAAATAACTTCTCCCGCTCTGGGCGGAGCGGGAGGGCGTGTCAGACTCTTACTGACTAAAACCCACCCGTGTTCCTTCAGCTGCCCTGTTGCCGGGGGCCACGATCTCCCTTTCGGTTTTCTTCTTGCCTACTTGTATACCTACCGTTATTTCCTTTCATAAATACCTTTTGTTTTCGCCTCAAGTTCAAGCTTCATATAACTTTAAATTACGATGAAACAATAAATTCTCACTACCAAAACTTGGTAACAGTATTCTTGTTTTTGATGTTTATTAATTACTATTATTATTTCATTTTTGGTATTTTCCATCTGGAATGTCTCAGTGGCAGCCCGGAGTTTGGATTTGTGCCCGGTTGATGGCAATAGACTCGCCCTCCATTATATGGGACTTAAATATAACTGGTGAAATGTGGGTACTATACTCGTAGATACATCTCTGCCTAACTCTTCGGGGTTCTTGAATTTTGCTGTCGTCTGTACAATATTGTAGAACATTTAGCAAGATGATGATATTGATTACCGAGTCTTGTGTATGTCATTATTATAGCACATATATTGTAGGAGGAATTCGAAGGCTCGTGTAGAATATTTCAGAAAGACATTAATTAGCCGCTGACATACTTAGTTATATCTTGTATACACGGCTACATATCAAGCTATACATTTCCAGTTTAAGCTGATCTCGCATTGTATAGGATTTCCGAACAATGAGAGGTCAGCTTATACTGGAAGTGATAGTATGTAGCCGTGTGTACTTTGCTTGTACCATAACCTAATTGTAGTTCACTATAGGGGTAATGTCGGCGTGATTGTACCTACTGTATTAGTCTAGGTCCAAGGACTTTTTGACAAATCTTGAATTTACTGTTATCCCGTAGTATGTAGGCTATTCAGGTATTATGTAGAATTTAAAAGTGCGATAAACAAATATATTATTATAGTTTCTAGATCTGGAAAATCAAGTCAACTTAGCAAAATCTAGATAGACTTTTAAACTTACCTACCCTTGAATTCGATGACAGTCAGCCTGAGATCCTGAAATGAACAAAACAGATCCCCTGAAATCGCCTTTAAAACGAATAGATTTAACTTAAGTCTGAAATATTTTAACTCAAAGAATGAAAACCACTTATCAAAACCATCGCAACAACAAAATCTTCTTTGAAGCAGGAAATAGTAAAGATGACAATGCATAGGAAAAATACAAAGCAAACATAGACGCGTCAAACCACACGTCTTCGACAATGGCCAACACTTTTCTGCCTTAACATAAAAGCGAGCTGAAATCTCACAACAATAGTGGAGTGGATAGGGAAGCTGGGATTTGTTCGCTCGATGCCGATGCCTGGTTCAATATGGATGCCGATAAGGGCTGTCTGTCTGTCTGTCAGTTATAATAATAACAGCACTTTATTTTCGACTAGCTTTTTGAACACGAATGTTTGAAGTTTGAAATGTGAATCGGAAATTGGAAATTATTGGAGTATTTTCTACGGGGCAGTAGATACAGGTTCATTGAAAATAAAGCTTGAAGTCTCGGATTTGAGTTTGGAGATATAACAACGTAAATAAATAAACACGAGAAGTAAACGTAACAAAAATTCGAACGATTTTAACATTGAAAATACTCGTTTCGCACATAATATTTACTTAGTTTTAAGACGCCCGTTCCAAAAATTTTACCCAAAATCCTATAGGATAGTTGTATATATTATATACCTACTGTGATGTAGTAATTTTATTCTAGGTGCATCGTCTTCAAATATAATTATATAAGTACCTGATGAACCGAGCTCTGCTCGGGTTAAAATAGATAAACATATCATCCAGGTATACCAACGTTGTATCATATACCCGAGGCTGTGAAAATGGAGAAAATGAATTTTCCCAGATATGAGAATTAGCTAGATCGATTTTTCGCCCCCGTAAACCCTTATATTGCAAGTTTCTCGAAATGGTTAGAGCCGTTTTCCAGAACGTGATTACAAATATATATATATATATATATATATATATATATATACAAATATAATTAAACAAATATATATTTTTTTAAGAGTAGCGGTGGAGTTTCAAATTCAAATTTTCAAATAAATTCAATTTTTTTCTTGCTCATTCTTCTCCATACGAAAGCCTTCTTCTACCTTTTGAAAGGGGCGACTAGAATCAATTACATTTTTCTGTAAATGACGTTCTAAATGCCTTTTATGTTCCTAATTGAAATAAATGATTTGACTTTGACTTTTTATTCTCGAGGGCCTCTGGTTTTGGAATAATTGGATAAGATCTGGACTTCTATATCCTGAAATTATTATTATGCAGTAAGTGTGCAATGTGATAAACCCTCAACTAATCCCCATGAGATGAAACCTTCTCCCTACGGTCTAACTATATCGATAGCTGATTCTATTAATATTAAAACCCGATGAATACACAATTGTATGGCAAAGACGTCACTGACGGGCTTTTTTGATATTTTTGTCCCAAACAATGAACTCGTTACAAAAACGTTGCAAAACTTTCCCTTAAAAGCTCAAAATAAAACAAAACGTTTTCCTGCAAGGCTTCAAAGAGTTATTTTCAAGCCCAACGGTTTTGTCCTACGTGCTTACGTAGCACACATTGCAATAAATAAGTTTTCTTTATTCTAAGGTTTGACTTACGTCCATTAGACTTAGTTCTCTTTCAGAAATCCTTATATTAACTCCTATTATTACGAAAACGTTTATCAGTTTCTAATAATCCAGTTTTTTCTTATAAAAATGTTAAGATTTTCGAAAAGTACAATAGAAGTGGATATATTTAGTAACCTGTTCCGCTTAGCTATTTCTAAAGAGTCTTAAAAAAAAAACCCTGAAAGAAATCGACACGTGTTTCACCTCTTAACGAGGCATCCTCAGGATGACGATTGACTTGTCGCGAACTCGAACACTGCGTGTTTCCACACTAAGCGCTGAGCGCAGACTGTATTGTATTTTATAATGGATTTCCGCAAGGTCACGCGTGAATCAATTAACTATTTTCGGAAAGATTTGGATTTTTCCATTTGTCCTACTACATATAGGTACAAATTCCCCTTCATGCATCTAGTATAATATCTTCTATCGTTTTCAGTCCACTAATGCCGAGGGGCCTCCCACGCGAATGCCGATGGTAATCAGGTTCCGACTCAGTAATGTGATTACATCAGTGTTTTGTACCTAAGGGTTCCCTCTCTTTGGTATTGAGATACATGTAAGAAGAGCGTGGGCTTGGCACGTATATAGGAATCACCCTTCTTTACAATCTACAAATAAAATAATGAAAAAGTCTAAATTAAGAGTAATGAGGAGACTTCATAACTGTGATGTGTCCGTAAAGAGATACGCATATCTCATGATATATTTTTAGGTAACTATTATCCCCATTTTTATTAAGTTCTTTAAAATCAACAGAACATTATAGGCATAAAGTTTATTCAGTTAGGCAAAACAGGAATAAAATAGAATGACTTATAAAATGGATCACATTTTCCCTTTCAAAACGTCAACCTCACCCTGGCGCGTGGCGGTGCATGCAACGTTGCGATTAAGCTCTGCGGTCATCAATTTGCGTCATATCATAACAACTACGTGGTTATGGAGTTTTTCATTTTCGAGGCAAACCGACGACACATCGTTCAGTTTTCGTATTGTGTAAGGACCATTATAGCTTGTACAAGGATAGCTTAACGTCACGTCGAAATTCGAAAGGTATCGAGTGTGTAAATCCACCTACTTCAATAACATTATAGGTTTTTTTTTAGTTTAGTTACGGGCCAGCTCTTGACCTCGATCTCGCCTGATGGTTCAAAACGATGAATGAGGTCTATGATGAAACGAGCGTGCCCAGAAGATGCCTGTTCACTCTTACTTTGAAGGCTGACGGGTTATACGAGGAAAACTCAGACACTGGTAGAGAGTTCCAGACTTTGGCCGTGCGCATAATACACGTGGAGGAGAAGCGCTGAGTACGACTAGTCGATATATCGACCAAGTGCGGATGGTACTCCGCATTACGTCTGGTAGTTCGCTAGTGAAAGGGAGATGGTGGGATCAGGTCGTGGAGCTCCTTCGCACACTCCGAGGTACAGTCTGTAGAAGACTAACATGCAAGCAACATTACGCCGTAAAGCCATAGGTACTTTTCTTCTGGGGCAGCCGGGTAAAAATAATTACTTGAGAGGTCACTTTGAAATTTTGTGCACTTGAGTTAAGTTCGGATTGCACTTTACTGAACACTACTGAAAGATTTGACACGCTGGAGATATGACCAACTATTTAAAAGCTTTCTACGAAATTCGGGAGACGTCATCATTATTCTCTTCCCAAGGATTCCCAATTTATTTGGGTTCAGCGCAATATTACATACTTAAATACAGGAGTTTAAAAAGATTTAATTTTTGTTGGTGGTTGTGTTTAATTGGCTTTTAAGTGACGTCTCTGAGTGTGGCAATTATGACTACATTGTTGTATGTAAAAATAAATGTAAGTAGTAATAGTAAATAAATAAACCATAATACTTAATCAAAACTGCTAGACTTTACAAAACATAGTCTCTTTGCAAGATTTCTCGTGACGCATATGGCTGGAGGCTTAGATATATCACAGCTGAACGAAACATGCCAGTCTCACAACCTACGAGCTTAGGACGAGAGTAATTATGAAACATTCATTCGTAACCCTCGACGAATAGATGACGCAAATGCTAACTAATGAGAATTATTCCTATTTAGATAATACCATTGGTTGGAGGTAAGAAGCTATAGGTATACCTAATTATATTTCGGCTACTCTATAAATAAATAGGTACCTAACTACGACAAAAACGCCAACTAAAAAGGTATAAACAAGACATTACAGACAGACAAACAAAAAATCCGAAGTCACAAGTAAGGGCATAAATCGAACAGATTACTCCAGATTTTTTCAAATACGACGAGGACTTTAAAAGATATGAGCGAGCAGATGAACATAGTGTGTACATATTCATTAAATTATTGGAGATAATAAGTGTGCGAGTGTTAATATTAATAGCCAGTTGAAGTATTTAAGTAATTCTTAATTTAAAATTAGGGTAACGTTTATTACTGAGAGGCAGAAAACTGTATTTGAAAAATTATTTATAACACGAACAGCACAACCAGACCAGTAATAAAACGACGACAATATTTTGATCCTTTGTGGAGAAGGGGTGAATTATTTCCGTTACGTTAATTCAGCTTAAAGGGGTTTCCGGAATGAATCATGTAAGGTTTACCTGTCGCCGTGTCTGTAACTGTGAGATTCAGCTGAGCCCCTGACACGTTTCACAACTTTGAACTAGATAAAACAAAGAAAAGGTTTTAACGATCGTTATAAGATTTCTGTTTTTAATAGGTACAGTAGTGATAGCCTAGTGGTGTAACCGTCGGACTGCCAAGTCTTCATAGGTCTCGAGTTCGAACCCAAGGCACGCACCTCTGACTTTTCGGGTTCATGTGCGTAGATAGATAGATAGATAGATAGATAGATATAATATTCTTTATTGTGTACACCGTAACATTTACAGACATAAATGAAATTTTACATTGGGTGACA
The DNA here is from genome assembly GCA_916610215.1 of Omphaloscelis lunosa. Classification (NCBI taxonomy): domain Eukaryota; kingdom Metazoa; phylum Arthropoda; class Insecta; order Lepidoptera; family Noctuidae; genus Omphaloscelis; species Omphaloscelis lunosa. Next base: position 19,695,144 of record OU744244.1, on the reverse strand, counting down.
CAATTCGCTTCAACCCTTGGATGGAGAGCGTAGTGTATAATTATCACTTGCTTTAAAAACGGTGTAGGAAAACATCGTGACGAAATCGGCATGCCTGAGAGATATTTCTCGGCGGTATGTGAAGTCAAGTCAGAGGCCCATGGGCGGCATAAAAACTCTGGCACCAGGTTAGTCACAACCACACAAAAAAAAAGCACTTACGCAAAATTCAAAAGCAATTTTCTGGTGAAATAACTATTATAATTATGAGAAAAGACGTTAGTAACACCATTGCAGTTCTATTAATACTTTGGGAGAAAATATGTGAAATAAAATATGGACAGGAGGCAGTTTGTTCAACCAGGAAAATCTAGCACTGCCGTAGAAAACAGTCGACATTTTCTACTCACAAAGGATGCTTAGGTCCTAATAAAAACATTTAATTAGAACATTACTGTCTGAGAGGGCTTTTAGAAACAATATTAGAAGTTTTACTGCACTTTCAAGTAAAGGTTATTGGATACAGCCTCCTTGGTACTCCATTAAATACGTCTATGAAGCCTCAAATATGGTCCAGGAAATGACACTATTGAGTCTGCTATACGCTCGTACCGAGATTGAAGAGATGGCTCTATATAATAAAACATTCATATTACTTAAACAATCAACGACGGTTTTTTGGTCCTATTGATGGATGACGGAATTTGAAGTTATTTTGGATATTATGTCATCTTCATCGTTTCAGCCAAAAGAAATCCACTGCTGGACATAGATAGACATCCACCAAGCACCGCCACTTCGACCGGTTCTGTCCTTCTCGCATCTAGCGGATTCTTGCGGCTTTCCCCAGGTCATCGGTCAGATTTGTGCTTCGATCCGTACTGACAAAGCACACCAAGGTTCCCCCACCTAACCCAACACGCCGTAGGAAAAAGCCTCTTTGTCTCGCGGAATCCCACAAGACCGCTTTTGCTAGACGCCAGCATTATGTTCTAAGCTCACACTTATACACGAAAAATAAAATAAATTGAATTGGATGGTTACAGGGTAAAAGCTAAAATTGAGAAGTGGATATTTGAACAAGAGTATGAAGCTGTTGAAGATCTTCTTACCTGGATCTGTTGATTCTATTACATTGTTTTCTTCCCCACGGCGCAACCCGCGCTCATCTCCACGCATACACCTACACTCGATAATTGCCACATATGTACACAACACTCATTACATTACACGACACCACACAAAACACACACACACACACACAACATACACCACCACCAAATCACACTAACATACACATCTGTACTTTTTTTTTTTTTTCCTTTCTTTGCACTCATAACCTTATCTTTGACAATTCTCTAACTCTAAATCAACTTGTATGCTCACAATAATCGCTCGACCTTATTGTTATCTACGCGAAAAGATACAGGATTTTCCTAGTTTGAGGACAGGGTACTTCTTGGACTTTCGACCTCACTTTTCTATAATTATACTTAAGTTTGCTTACTATTCTGTATACCTTTCTCTTGTCATAGTTTTATGTTTTTAGTAAATAAAGAATTTATTTATTTATCGGTCCGCCTTGTGGGGGATAATACTACGTCTTACGATACGCGGTCGCCACTCCAGAACATTTCGGCCCCATCGGCCATATGTTCTACGAACAATGTGCCCTGCCCACGGCCACTTAAGTTTGACAATTCTTCGGATATCATGTCATTGTGCACTTATACCACCAATGACAAGTTAGGACGTACGGATAGAATAAATTACTCCAAAAATAAAAGCTACCTACATAGAGGACACTGAATAAAAACCGTAAGCCACAGTTTATTTTACTTTCGAACCGACTTCGACCGTTAACTAGAAGGTAGAAAGAACATACATAATTCTCGCACTTAATTACCTAAGAAGCCTATAACCTTCTCTTACGCCACATTACCCAAATTATCCAATACGATCTGCCCCAAAACCGTGCTCAATGCCAAATGAACTCTGGTCCTTAGGGAATTAAAAAATCTACCGTAATTTCACAGACATGATTATGGTAATATTCCTTGAATCAAAATTACCTAAAATACTAATTAAGCTTGGCAAATACCGACGAGTTTATTAATGGTGTTGCCAAATAAACTTGTGCAGAATTAACTAATTTATTTAGTGAAGCTCAATTTAATCTTGCAAATATTGCCGAAATGCGTCTAAGAATTTAATCGTTTGAAAATGAGAAGCTTAAGTATATAATTAGTGTTAGATAGTAAATAAAGAGATGAGTGTGAGTGTAGTAAATAATATATCTAGGTATGTAGATTGATAAAAAGAACCCGTAAAAAAATATGAAATTGGATGAAAACCGGAATAAATAAATAAACAGGAGGTATACTTAAAGGTAAGGCAATGCAGTAGCGGGTTTGTTTTGTGAAAATTAATGAAAATGAGAAACTAAGGTAAGCAATCCTTCGGAAAATTGTGGTACTTTTCTTTGCAATAAATATACATAGGTTCCACAATATTTCATACATGAGGGTACGAATAAAGGATCCATCTTTACATACCGAGACTCTTCCATGCCTCGGAAAGCACGTTAAGCCGTCGCTCCCGGCTGTCATTCGTGGATCTTTGACAGTCGTTACGGATCGTCAGTAGCCCGAAAGTCTGACAACCAGTCTTACCAAGGGGTATCGTATTGCCCAGTAACTGGGTTGTGGAAGTCAAATAGCCAGTCGCTCCATGTAAAATACTGGTATTCAGCTGCATCGGGTTAGACTGGAAGCGAACACCAACTTAGTTGGGATAAGGCTGGACAGATTGATATAGGGTACAAATAAAAGTACATTTAATGGCAACGAAAACATTTTCCAAAAACCTTTGACGCAGAAAGGTTGCCCGGTAAACATAGGTACATAATTTTCTATTATTTCAAGTCAACATTAGTCCAACAAACATGTAATAAAGCAACCACATTTAATTGTTTCATTAACGCGCTCCCATTAGGCGAAATAACACAAAAATATAAAAAGCTCAGTCATCATGTCAAACAGTCAACCTCGTTTCATAAATTGAAAAGAATATTGCTTTTGCGGTGAGACAGTTATTAAAAATCTCTCGACATTCCGGAATGATTGAAAATAATGATCTATTGTTTATGTAATGTTTGGTCCTTAGATCCGGATTAAAAAAAAATGTCATTATATGGCACCTCAAATAATTATTTATGAATTTTTCTTTTCTACCTATTTTATTGGTCACTTTAATATGCGTATTGCGTCTCTTTTTATCTTCTTCAAATAATTCCTATTTTGAAATTCTAAAAATACTGTAAGTACCGGGTAAATGCCACCAATTTGTATCTAGCGCTCGCTGACTGCTACCGCGGCAGCGCTCGCTAAGCTCACTCGGCTCGCTAGTACTTGGTCACAGTTCTAACCTAGCCTAATCCGTTTAGTCGGGGTGCTCTAGCTGGATCCACTGCGACCAATTGAGAGAAAAGACCAGAATGTTAAAATGAGGCTCATTTATTAAACAAAGTGTGCTTCATTAAAAACCCAAAAACTTTCATAGGTTCATTAATTTTATAAAGCGTACATTTGAAGGTCAATAATTTTTTGGTGGACCAGTTAAATATTTCCTTTATTTTATTATGTATTATAGAAGAAAATATCTATAAGTCAAATTAAGTTTAGATTAAACAGAACAGAGTCATTTCTACTAGCATTGTGTTATATACATAGTTTACAGATGGATTATTATCAGAACCAGCTGCTAGATAGTTGGATGAAGGCCAAGGACAAAGGGGTGTATTTTTCATTAGACTTATGGTGTCTAATTTACAATCCACAGGACAAGTTTATATACCTATACTGTCAAGCTTCTGTATGTCACCCAGGTGATTCGAGAGTCAAAAGTTTCATCATCATAGAAACCACCATAAGCAGGGCAAGTAAAATTTTCTCGTTTAATTCAAACGTTTATTTTTAATAATTTGTATGCACTATTGTATTAATTATAGCGGAATGTATCCTGCGCTAAACATATCTGTAACATCCTTTACATTTACCACGTTTTATGCAAATAAATATAGTTACATACTTACTTACAAGGAAGAGCAACATTCGGATATTCGGATGATGTCATTCTGTTTTCTTTCATCTTACGAGTATGTATAATACTTCATTTGGACTTTCGGGGATAAATTTTAATTACTTTTAACTGCACCTCGTATTAAATGATCCGCCAAAAAAATTTAAGCCTTATCACCTATTGTTACATGATGGCGCCGACGCCGAGAAGATGGTCTATGACAGCTACGCTGCCATATTTATTTTTGGAGTGTCAATTTGGCGTAAAAAAACAGCCAGGCTAAAGTGGGAGTGGGCCGGCCACGTCGTACGAATGCACCCGGAGAGATGGGTAAAGATTGTCACTCACTGGACGCCTGAAGGAAGACAACGTCGTCAAGGTAGACCACGACGAAGGTGGTGTGACAATATAAAGTCAATAGGCCCATGTATGGCACTTTTGAACGTCAAAATTTACAAAATAATATAATTGATTCTAGTCACCCCTTCCAAAAAGTAGTTTTCGTATGGAGAAGAATGGGCAAGAAACTCCACCGATACTCTTTTAAAATGTTTTACAATAGTTTGTATAAGTGCGTACATTAGTTAAATAATTATATGTGAAGACGATGCACCTAGAATAAAACAATCTAGATCTAGATAAATCTAGTTATGTTTGCGGGGCCAACATGGCCTGAAATCGCACAAAACAGAGATATTTGGGAGGAAAAAGGGGAGGCCTTTGTCCAGCAGTGGGACACAATACAGGCTAACAAAAAAAAATTGGCGTTTCGAATTTAGGCTCAAAGTCGCACGTAAGTATTACTTTATGATATTATATTGAATAATAATTTCCATAAAACTAAAGCCTGCAGAAACACAATAGAGCTTTTCAAATTGTGCTTTTCCAACCATTTTCCCGCCTATTAAATACAACATCCATTTACACGATACAAGTACAAAAACTAACAAAGCGTGTAATTTAAAACTGATGGTGTATCAAACTCCACAATAAAACAAAGAGTATAACCCGCCGATGTATAGTTCGCCGATAAAAAGGAAAAATGGTTGTGCTCGCGCCCTACGCTCGCGCCCGCCCCCGGTATCGATCGGGCACGTTATATAACCCTTCCCCGCGCGCCCCTGCCGCGCCCCGACTAACACAAGATACCTTTCGCAGGCTATATCATTCATAAGTCAGGTTCCGCAGCCGGCGGTCCGCGCTCGCTCCTTCCCGAAGCCTCAACCCTCTCACTGCGCATCCATTGCTGCGCAAGTTGCCCAACACTGACTCTCAGTTGTTATCTAAACCCCAGAGTGTACGAACGCTTTGCACAACTTTCAGCAGTGTTTTGTTGTGGACAATCGCGATAAATGTTCTAAGGTAAGTGTCTAACAATTTATCAGTTCGTTTTTCAGCCATTTCTCTGGAATGATTTGTGTACACTATCATGAATGTTGTGTCCCGACGGGTCATTTTGTAAGCTCGTTTCATTGGGTAATAAAAAAGTAATAAATCAGGTCAGGTAACAATGCGGCGCCAGGCTAATTGTTTGTTAAATCAGCTGTCATATGATTAAGCTCCAATTGCTATGTATCATGGAAACGGACTATTTTGACATCTTAATTAATGCTGTCAACAGTCATTATCGTCCCGTTGCAGGGCAGGGTTGATTTTTGAAATTAAGGTTTTTTGTTGCCTGATTTGTACTAATTATTATTGCGTATTTAAGCCAGCGGTTTTCCTGATGCATCGCGTCATTTACACTTTCCGAAGCGTCTGCCGTTTTACAGCGCCGTCGCCGATGATCCAAATATTTAGAAAGATGCCAATTATCAGATATTTCGGCAACGTTTATTTGTTTCACGTAAAATATTGAACGAGGGTTTCTTTTGAAACCCAAACATTATAATCTTGTTATTTATTGGTAAAGGGGATACGGTGGTGTCGATTACGTATTTGAATAATATGATTCATGATTCTATGACTATTTAATTGCATCTAAAATTGACTATAAATCGTTTTAATAGCATCCAATAATCTCCTCGACTTTTACTAAAGGACCATCATCTCCGTTTTGCTTCTGGTTTGTTTGAAACCCAAGCTTTTATTTATTTATTTCAACTTCATATACAGTAGTTCTACATAGGTAAATTTAATGCAACATGGCGTTCTCTACCAGACTTTTGCATGTTTAGGATTCATTATCATTTCAACTATGCAGTAGATGCGAGAACCATAAATATAAAATATACATGTTGGAAGCGCTTATATTTCTATGCATAAATATTGAATAGCAAGGCAAGGTAGGATCTTTTGTAGGTAACTTATAAAGTCTACAAGATAATAAAATTCTGTACAAACCAGCCAAGCTTAAAAGGGTAAAATGAAAAACACAACCATATTGTTTATAGTTTGTATTTGCATTTTAAACGAGCTGCAAGTTGTTCGACTACTTATTTGACATATTTACGTTCATTATTTATTTATTTAATTTGTATCGAAGCTTTTCTATAGTGTACACGGGCATAAAACATTTTTGCTTTTTAATTCTTTAATTCGAACTTCTCTTTAAACTTTTTGGTCTTTTGGTCCTCGTATCCGAAAGGACTTCGTTCGTTTATCTGTAGGCTTTTAACCTTGAAGAATATGAAAGGCATTCCAAAGTTGTTTAATCAAAGTAATATAAGGACACTCGTAAGCCGTCTACCAAATCAAAAGTTCGAAGGATTAGGACGGTCCTCGCGGCTTTGTTTGCGACCTTCTCCTAATCTTTGGCTGCAGCCACTGAAACATTAGCTACAACTTGTCACTCTACGACGTAGATTATTTCAAGGTCTACTTTGTCATGTCATGTTAGAGCTTATCTCATCTTACTAACACGTGCATGATACAGAACATAATTGTTTTGAGACATAAAAAAAAACATTGTTTCGCTCGAAACCACCTGTAAGACTTTTCCCTTTTTCTAGAAACAATTTTGCCTTTTCTTAATTTCTATTGCTAATATGAACGCTGTTTTCTATCCACAAAAAAATTGACTCTTTGTCAAGTCTCAAAGCCACAGACAGGTTGGTCCTAGAACTAATTAAATAAACGTAACACAAATTACAAAGACAAAGTACGTCCTTACTTTTAATTAAAGAAATGGTCTCGAACATTTTACCTACTTCGTCTGCTCATTCCAGCCTAAAAGGAATAGAGGTTCAACTGCGTGACTGTATGAGACATAATTACATAAATTAGGCTTGTAATTAGAAAAAGAAGTCACAAATGTATGTGAGGCTTTGATCCTTTTCGCTTTCATGCTCTAAAGTTATGATTTTTGAGGGGCTTGGGGCTATTTAATAGTAACCCCACGGTTCGATCGACTGTTAAGCTACGCTGGCCGCGGTCATTTCGTGGTTTGGGGGACCGTCCATTACATATCGAAACCCCTCCGTGCGTCGGCAACCACGTTAAGACGTTGGCCCTGTCTGTCATTCGTAGACCTTTGAGAGTTGTTATGAGTAATCAGAAGCACAAAAATCGGACAATCTGTCCATCAGGTTAAGCTACGCTTGTCGGGGTTGGTCCATGCATGGGTGACCATCTTCACATGCCGAGACTCCTCCGTGCCTCGGAAAGCACGTTAAGCCGTCGGTCCCGGCTGTCATTCGTGGATCTTTGACAGTCGTTACGGGTCGTCAGAAGACCGAAAGTCTGACAACCAGTCTTACCAAGGGGTATCGTATTACCCAGTTACTCGGTTGTGGAGGTCAGATAGGCTGTCGCTCCATGTAAAATACTGGAATTCATCTGCATCCGGTTAGATTAGAAGCCACCTCTACAAGATTGGGAAAAGGCTAGGCAGATTGATTTTGTTAGGTTCGTTTATTTTCCAGCCAGGTTTCTTGTCTTCCTTCCTTTGTGTCTATACGTTACACCGGACATTTTGGGAGGATTTGTAGCAACATGGTAGTGAGGTAACTTTTCTTTCGACGTGATTAAGGTTGATCTTCCCGGAACAAAAGACCAATTTCTTTAAGCGGTTGAGAAGAGCCCTTTTACTCACTAACTCATCTGCAAAGATAAGATAAGATTAGATCATTTATTTGTCCAAAACATGAGTATGGCATATAAGATGTTACATTAAATCCTATCACAGTCATATTTTGCCACAACGGAGTCAAAAATCAATCTGCCTAGCCTTTTCCCAACTATGTTGGGGTTCGCTTCCATCTAACTGGATGCAGCTGTATTTTACATGTAGCGACTGCCTATCTTCAATTAGTCAGTACATCGCCGGACTGCCTGACCCGCACCGTCGTTGTTTTTGTGCTTTCTTAGTTATTATTACAAACTACGTTACAATGTTTTATAAAGTATGTTTTAATCATACATTTCGTTAATAGGTATTAAGATTGCTTAAAAGTGTTTCAACATCCGGACAAACCTATTGAGGGTTATGTGATGTTTCTGTTTATATTTCGTTTTGTTCCTTAATCATTAAAGGATTTAAAAAATCTGACCTCTGTAACCCAGTAACTGGGTAATACGATACCTCTTGGTAAAACTGCCACAACGGCGTACAAATATAAATAAATAACATCAAATAAATTATACATTTATCCATTATAGAAAGCAATTAACAATCCAACTTACAAATTAAAATGCGCTACAGCATAATGTCATTATAACTCAGCATAGAAATGTATAATAAAAGTAGTCAATTTAATGTCAAAATAATTTGGGAACTATGAAAACATGATCATAGTTCTTAGATTAAAACCATCCAGCGTCCTTATCGAAAAGAATGTATTGTAATTACAATGTAACTAATATTATGTACTTAGAACAATAACAATCATGCAACAGATAAATGATTTTATTTCTGTAATTAGGTTTGTACAAAAACTTTTATACACGTCAATATATTTTTTTTTTAAATTAATGAGCGTTTCCCATCTGGCTAGTCTCAGAAGACAGACATAATCTTGGTCGGATCATGTGACCATGTTGATTGGTATCTGAAAAGGTCTTTTGAGGAAAGAACCAAACAGATTGAGTGGACCTATCTAGTCAGTGCACGCATTTGTCAGTAATCGTGCAGCTCAATTTACTGAAAACTTAAGAAGCTCAACGACTCGATGAACAATACCAAAGAAAGAACATTTCGGTAGGCCGCATAAATTACTCAAACGGCCAGACCACAATAAAACAATAACCCACATAAACTTCACATTCACAATAATTAAAATAATATAATACTTTACAAAGTAAATATTCACGCCGACGTCTGGTATACGGGTCTGTCAGCACTCGAAAGAGTAGTGTGCCTAACTGCCTAATACATGTCAGTGATTTTACCTGTAGCTACTAGAGATAAGATAATAATAGGTCTTTACCTATGAAATTGCCGTTCTGCCGTACTGGCTATTTCAAGTCCATTTTTTTCTTTTTTCGCTAAGAGTTCTAAGTTCAAATTAATAAATATTTTTAAAATATGGAATTCTCGCTTCCATTCTGGAAATTTCGACCTAAGAAATGGACCCCGTGGTCAACTGAAAACTTTAGTCGACAATGACAAATCAAAGGCGATTGTGGAAGCTGATGATTCTCAATCTACAGCTGAATTAGCAGCAGCTTTCAATGTTAGCATCAAAACAATATTGGTCCATTTGCGTCGAATTGGCAAGGTAAAAAATCTTGACAAATGGGTGCCCCACGAATTGAATGATCGCCAGCGCGAAGCACGCGTCGAGTTGAGCCTTGCACTGCTCAACAGGCACACAAACGAAGACATATTGAATCGCATTGTTACTTGCGACGAAAATGGATTCTGTTCGACAATCGCAAGCGCTCAGCAAGTTGATTAGATCCCAGTTCAGCACCTAACCAATGCCCCAAACGAAAACTGACCCCTAAAAAAGTGATGGTCACTGTTTGATGGTCTAGCGGCGGTGTCATTCATTACAGCTCACGGGATGAGTATTACTGCAGATGTGTACTGTGAAGAACTGAACATAATGATGGAGAAGCTCGTACATTTCCAACCAGCTTTGGTAAATCGTTCGGCTCCGCTGCTCCTGCACGACAACGCGCGACCTCATACTACACAGCAGACGGTCTCCAACAAGAGCTGGGGTTGGAAGTTCTCCGTCATCCACCGTACTCACCAGACCTTGCCCCTACAGACTTCTACTTTTTCCAGAATTTGGATAACTTCTTGGCGGGGAAAAATTCAATAACTGAGACGCAGTTCAAACTGCATTTGAAGAATTTGTTGCCTCGCGTCCAGCAGACTTTTTCAAAAAGGGCATCAAGAAGCCATTACGTTGGCAAAAATGCATTGATTGCGTGGGTAATTACTTTGATTAATAAAAATAAAAAATATAGAGAAACAAGGGCGTTAACTTATTTAATGAAAAACGGCAATTTCATAGGTTAAATGTTATGTTCGATAGTGCAGTTCTTAGTATTGACATCTCTTATGCGAACGATATGACATGCTAACAGTATTTATTTCAATACAAACATGCAACTGATCATTAAAAATACCTAGTTTGTTTCTTTTAGTATTAACGCTCATTAATTTAATCTTACCGAGGAGCTCGTGGCTAAATAATAACAGCCGCACGGGAAGATCCATCAGGTTAAACTACGCTTGTCGGGGTTGATCCGTAGATGGGTGACCATCTTTCCATACCGAGACTCCTCTGTGTCTCGAACAGCACGTTAAGCCGTCTGTCCCAGCTGTCATTCGTGGATCTTTGACAGTCGTTACGGGTCGTCAGAAGGCCGAAAGTCTGACAAACAGTCTTACCAAGGGGTATCGTATTACCCAGTAACTGGGTTGTGAAGGTCAGGTAGGCAGTCGCTCCATATAAAATACTACTGCATCCGGTTAGACTGGAAGCCGACCCCAACATAGTTGTGAAAAGGCTAGGCAGATTGTTTATTTTATTTAATCTTACCATTCAAACACGACAAACTAATCGTTAATTTCGTATAAAGATGAAAATATAACCCAACACATTGTTAGTTTTAATATTAAAAACAGCAAAGAATAAAAATAATAATTGAAGCCCTAAATTAATATTTTAATTCTTTGCCTATAACAAAAATTTTGTAAGCAACGAGGAAAAAAAATGAAAAAATAAGACCTTTTTGTGAGCAAGGGAAACCATTTAAAAGGGTTTAAAGGATTTCTAATTTCGAATTATCCGGACCAATTGGCTGGAAAATTCTTAGAAATTTGAAATAAGAACGACGAAATAAAACTCATTTCTAACGTAAGTTAGGGATCGGGATTTTGTGAGACCTAAATCCATACAAATATGATTGCTTAGGTATTTAGAGTACCTGTCAGATGAGAAAGGCTTTAAGGGTATCTTCGGCTCGGATGTCAGTTTATATTTAGGCCATCTGTTCCAGCTTCTAGTCTTTGTACCACATGTAGTTCTTAAGGCTTTGTTGTGGTTTCACTACTGGTCCCAGTTCTGCAAATTGCTCAACCTTTCTACAGGACAAAACTCTATTGTTGCATGAAAATAAAAACAACGTCAACATCAATCAATAATGCCAACAATAAAAGCAGAAAACAAAGAAAATTCCGATAAACTCTCTGCTAAAAATTCAAACGTAAAAGCTTCACTGAAAGCTGAATAGAAGTACCAATTTCCCGGTATTAACCAGTAAGTTTTTCCTCTAGTAATCGATATTTATTTATATAAAGGCTTATCAACTAAACAGATACACAGCATTGACCTAGTATTTCAGTCATAATTATTAATCTCATGTGTATCTAAATTATAGGAAAAGAACAGCACTGTTAATTAGCGTACTTGTACATTATACAAAGAGTAGATGTACCCTATATATATATTATGATGAAGAGGAAGTAAGGATGAGTATAGACCTTCATTACACATAAACATCAAATGTTGAACGTGGGCTTCGGAGTATACGAATGACATTGAACGGCTTAATTAAAGGGAGAAATTGTACTGAACTCCGCAGTTAACTGACAGATCTCATTAGCAGACAGATCCTGCTACCAAAAACACAGCTTAGGCATTTATTGCTGCATTTCTTAAAGGGTATAGAGGTATGAGGAACAGGGTGTAAAGTTCACTCATCCTCTATAGAAAAGGGATGATCCTCCGACCAGACGGTTGTTGTATCTGGTGGGCAACTGCCGAACGATTGATATCAGAAGTTATATATATGCTGATCGCGCGGTAAACTTTGCTTGCGCGATGCAGGATTTGTGTGACGTCAGGTCTTTGATGCGTAGTTCGCATGTGGCAATGTAGATGCCGCCTCAAGGGCTTCTAAACATTCACGTAGAGCAGGTTTTTAAATTTTGCCTTATTTCTTTAAGAGCAAACGGGAAATATTTAACTGATGCTCTAAAAACTTATTGACCTTCTAATTATGTAAGGTTTTTTAAATTAATGAAACTCTTAAAATTTTTTGGGCTTTTAACGATGCATTTTTTCTTTATCATTTGAGCCTCTTTTTAACTTTCAGTTAACTTTTCGCCCAGTTGGTCAATAAGCTAGGGTACCCCGACCAAACAGTTAAGGTTAGAGATAGAACTATGACGTAGTCACTTGTCTATTTAGTATTTTTAGGACCCCAAAATAGGAATTATTTGAAGTTCACAAAAAGAGGCGCATTCATTATATTAGAGTGTTCAATAATGTCTTTAGGAGCGCAAAATTATTATTTGAGGTTCAATTGAACACTCCTTAGCAAACCCCAATGTATCTTAGCAAGCAGAATACTTCAGACTAAATTAACTTAACTCTCAAAAAGTTGTTTATATTTTAGTAAGTAACAAAAAAGAATTGGTCCTTCATGCCAGTATTTTGTACTGCGTTCATAAATTTGGTCCTTCGGGAATAAAACATGGAAAAGGCGGTTTTATGTTACGGTCGTAAAGTATACGCGATTTGAAGATATCATTTTACTACATTACGTGAAAATGTATTATGTTGTATAAATTTGGATTTATCAGATTTTATTTATCTTATTTACTTTCATACGAAGGGAGAACGCAAATCACATAAATTTTTCATACAAATTCTTAACAAAATTTTATACTTTAAGTAAGTACAGTTTTCAGGTTTTTTGCCACTGAAAATAAAAAATATCTTCATCCACGTGTAAAACAGCACTATCCATAAATAATATTCTCCGACATTAAACGATACATAAAAGAAACGTGACTTAAAATAAAACAAAAAGAAAAACAGTTCGTGTTCGTGAAAACCGTTTGATATTTATATACAGACACGAAGCTTAACAAAATAAGGAAAGAAATAAATAATAAACATTTCCTCTCGTGTTTTAGTTCGTTACTTTCAGAATTTCTCGGTATAAAGAAGCTTTGCTTAATAAGGACACAAAAAATCTGTTATTCCATTTGTAAGGCTTTTTCATATTTCATTTTAGGCTATCAACTTCTGAATTAAGAAAAGGTTGACTCTTTTAAAATTATTTTTCTATTTCTTAACTCTCTCTTAAATTTGTTTTATTTTATAGGACTGTATTAAAATCTAATCCAATTAGCAATTTGTATTAACAACTAGTGTCGTAGTTTTTGATTTGTGAATTTATTACTGGAGGACTATCTTACCTACATAAAGTATATGGTATTTTTACGTTTTGGGTAAGGCAGCTTTAATGTAGTGTAGTTAGTATACAAGAAGAAAAGTCATGTCAAATGCCCATGTTACACGCACCCCTACGAAGATCGAACTCTACACTCAAAGTTGACGATTGTGTTTACAAACCTAGGACAAACTGTAAGGTAAGTACAATTTCGAGAAAGAGGTCAATCCTGGTTAGCGTTCAGGAAGCATTGGCGGCTTAAAGGTGGGCGTTGGGGGCGATCCGCCCCGAGTGTCAAGCACCAAGGGCTGACAAAGTGGTGACAACACGTGGACTAATATTAGCTGCAGAAAGCTATGTTAGAAAGAAAGAAAGAAAGAAAGAAAAAGTATTTATTGGGACTCGCACAGGACATTACAAATTAAACTAGAACACACTCATTAAAACATTATAAAAAATTAAAAAACAAATTAAAAAGAAAAATAAAATAAAATAAAAATAACAGCAAGTCCTGTACGAGGCCAAAAGGCTCCTATCTCAGCATATGTTGCGACATTTAAAAAAAAATGTTAGAATGTCTTGATAGATTTTACGGAGAACTAGACCATCGTTACAGGGCAATAGATGACATTCTCATAATATTTGGTGTTGTTCAGCCTCAACTCTGGTTAATATGTAACATAAATCTGTGATGAATTTTCTGCAGGGGACATTATTTTGGAGTTTTTACGACTGAATAAATCCATTGAACCATGAAATGGTGGACTATCTTGTAGCTTCTAAAATTCATTGTAAAATGGGACTATTCTGTTCTGAGTCTGAGTCTAGCGCTGTGTCTAACATTTTTTTTAAACTGTTTTTCAGTGGCTTCTTGTGAAAAATTAAGTTGAAAAAATCTTACTTAAAATCCACAATGAGTCAAGCGCGACTTACCAATATTTTCAAGTTTTCCATTGAAAAGGACATGAAAGTAAATTATGATAATGTGATAGAATATTTTAGCAAATGAAACTCAAGTAAGCACGTCTAGTATTTGTTGTTTTATTTTGGGGGTGCTCAATAGAAAATGAAGCTCATTAGAAAGCTGAAAGTCACCCAAAGGCAATGGCCTCTCCATTGCTAACCTTAGCGTTTCCGTACTCCGTGATGAAATCAGAAATTAAGAGATCTGTAGGTGAACCACGGTACCCGACATAGCCCGAAGAATTGCCAAAGTTAAGTGGCAGTGAGCAGGGCACATTTCTCGTAGAAATGATGGTCGATGGGGTTCTAGAGTGGCGACCGCGTACCGAAAGACGTAGCGTTGAAAGGCTTCAAGGGGGGCCGATGACCATGTGAAGGCCGCAGGAATCCGTTGGATGCGAGAAGCACAGCACCGGTCGAAGTGGCAATGCTTGGGGGAGCCCTTTGTCCAGCAGTGGATGTCTTTCGACTGAAATAATGATGATGAGTTACTATGCAAGAACTTTTTATTGAACATAGTTCTTCAGTTTCATAGTAATGTCTTTTTTAAGCCATATATCACAAGTTCTACCTTGTTTATTGCAAGAAATTACTAAAAACTTTTACTGCGTTCAGAGAGGCACACAATAAATAACACAGGTAGGCAGTTTATTATTACTAAGGTTTATTTCCTGCGAAACATTTATTTATTTGTCAACAATGGGCTTACTCCCGGACGGCACACACAATACACATGTAATAACACGGTCTCGAAAACTGAATGTGACAGCTTCGTATGAAAGCCTTATCGTTCAAAAACATTTTCACTTTGTCTAAAGCAGAAATGTTTCAGTAACACCCCGAGAGATAAGGGCGAGTCTTTAAGGCACTCGCAAACAGATGCGAGGCGACACCAGTAGAACAATTTTCGTGAAATTTTCAAAGAAATTGTTCTACCAGAGCCGCGTTGCGCCTGTCTGCGGGAGCCTTTATTTGGATAAGCTAATTATTATGTTGGACTGCCTCATTGGTTTAGTGGTCGCGAGCATGAGGTCCTGGGTTTGATTCCCGGGTCGAGCAAAGTGTTGTTAGGTTTTTGAAGTAGAGTTAGAGTGAACAGGTATCTTCTGGGTACGCTCATTCCATCGTAGACTTTATTCATCACTTTCCATCAGGGGAGATAGTGAAGAAAAACGATGATTAGATAAGATAGGTAAAAGATAAAATTAATTGGAGCTGCTGTAAAAAAGGGTGAAATACCTTAGTAGGTACTAATATTCCCTTTGTTGAAAAGATATATATTATCCAACGTTGTATGTACTAAGTAGTTAATCTTTGTCCTTACGTAGCAACATGATTGATGATACTGTGAGACGTAACTCAAACTCTATTTATAATGAACGCTTGAGTGTACTAGCACATAATGTTGTCAAGTGTCTGGGCTTTAAATTCAGGTTACTTCAGTTATATATATTATTACAGGAAGGTCAGAAGTACGTACTTCGTGACCTCTTTAAAAAACCGGCCAAGTGTGTATATTTGAGTACGCAAAATGAAGAGTTCCGTAGTTGAGATGAATTTATTTATCCCAAGAACAAACTTAACATTGTAGTTGAAAAATATATTCTCCCATACAATCTAACTGCAAATGTACGCACAATATTGAGAGATTTACCATGTTATTTTAAGACCATAGACTTCTTATAGGTTTTCCTGCAATCTATGAGTAAAGAGCCATACTGAGTATTTTTTTTCAAATTTTAGGTCCTGTAGGTTCGGAAATAAGGGTCAATTTTGGGGGCAACTTTAAGGGTCAATGGTCAATTTTCATTGAATTTCTTAAATATCTTTAAATGTACTTATTTTAAAATTATTAAAAAAAATATGATTAAAATCCTCGCAGCAAGCCCTTGCATTTGATATATCACACGATACTGTTAGCAAAACTTTTTTTTCTTGTTTGCCCCTCAAAAGTGATTATATAGTATATTTAGATTTCAGAAGCCAAACTTTAAAAAAAAAAAAACAAAATCTTATACACGTTTAATTATTATTTTCATAGCAAAAGAAAAAAAACATAACCTACAAATCTATACTGTTCACATTAACACATTAATAACAAAATAAGATACCAATCAATTCGTTTACAAAATTACAAATGTACTTACAGGCTCAATTACACTTTCAACATAAATTAAACAAACAAAACTCTTACAAATCACGTTGACAACTTTACCGCACACCAAGACGACCAACGAGCAAATGACCGATTCAGCCGCGCTCGCCGCCTTTTATAGGGATTATTTTATGGTAGGGGTCTCTTCCCTAAATGTATATTCAAAATGCATTTGTTTACGTTACACACTCGTGTTTGGGTCACAGAAATACATATGTGTACTAAATTTCAACTTAATCGGTCCATTAGATTCGGAGCAAATTGGCTGTGAGTTGTGACAGACAGACAGACACACGAGTGATCCTATAAGGGTTCCATTGTTTTTTCCTTTTGAGGTACGTAACCCTAAAAAGGACAAGATTTTGAGAATTTCAAGATAACTTGAAATTCAAAGGATGTTGATTCAACTTCTGAAATGGGAACCACGGTTCCAATTTCATACGCTTCAAATACCTAGTTAAGCCGATTTCAGACGCTTGTCTCGAGTGAATGGCTCATTTTTGTTTCATTCAAACGACACCGATAAAATTATTAAGGAATTAACGTTCATCTGTTCCTTTCATTTCGTTTGTCGATTATTCGGTAGGCGAGTCAAAGACCGAGTACCGAAATCCGACATCATTGGATCGGTTCACTAATGAATTCGTTTTTGATTATTTTGTGTGTTTTTACCTTTCTCTTGAAGTGAAAAAAAAAACGGGCGGTCGGGGGACCCCGTGCCCCGTAGGTAGAAGTTCTTTCTCACGTATGATTTAAAACAAGAACAAAATTTTTACAGCCGCCATCTTGGATTTACATTTTGACCCTACTATCGGCTTTAACACCCTCGAAAACCATGAAATCAATACCCACGATGAAAAATTTGAAAATTTTCACAGCCGCCATCTTGGATTTATATTTCGACCCTACTATCGGCTTTGAAACCCTCGAAAACCATGAAAGGATACCCATGATCAAAAATTTGAAAACCGCCGCTTTCAGAGCCGCCGTATTGGATTTAAATTTTAACCAAATTCACACTTTCTCTCTCTCTCTCCGGTATGCAGTGTACTCGGGCCGATGTGTACAATTTAACCCCAAGACACTGTCATCACTTTATTCTTTTCTTTTGTTTTTTATGCGAGCGTTCTCTCTCTCTCTTTCTTTCTCATTGAATTAGAAGAAGACAGTCACAAATATCATTGCCAAAACATTCAAACATTGTAAAAGCCATTTATTTTTAAAAGAGTAACCGTGGAGTATCTTGCCGGCTCTTCTCCATAGGAAACGATCAATTGGAACCGTGCACCTAGCTTCTGACGTTTCATAAGTACCCAAAGTGCCCATGAAGGTTTATGAAATAAAATATTTTGATTTGGATACAATAATAATCATGAAACAAGTGCAAAGAACATAAAATGCAGATGTGATTATAAAACTAAAGTAAAAGAATGACATGTAAGACATTTTCCCGGCGATAATCCATTGATATGCTAAAAGCCTCAATATCATATACCATATTATTTATTTATTATACTTTATTGTACACCACAAAAATACATAACAAAAAATAAATCAAACACTACAAAATATACAATGGGCGGCCTTATCGCTTTCCGCGATCTCTTCCAGGCAACCTTGGAATGGACAGTGATCCTCCTAGACATAAAATGGGGCTGTCGTCGGTGCAGATAATAAGTATACAATATAACATACATAACATAACATCACGCCTTGTTTCCCCGAAGGGTTGGGCAGAGGTGTCCCTGTAGCAGGTTCATCCACATTTCGCCAGTTATGTTTAAGTCCCATGTAATAGGGGGCGAGCCTATTGCCATCAACCGGGCACAAATCCAGACTCCGAGTTGCTACTGAGAAATTTCAGATAGAAAAACCCAATAACATTTTGCTCGACCCGGGAATCGAACCCAGGACCTCATACTTAGCAGTAGCGCTTGCGACCACTAGACCAACGAGACAATATACTAGAATAGAAATATCTTCAGTGAGTTCTGGGAAATCTTTTATATTATCTTTTTCCTTGCGGCCTCAAAGAATATAATATTTGATTCAATTACCATAATCTTTTGAACGACGACGTAGGCAATAATGTTAAAAATGTTTTTCTTGTCAATGGAAAAATGAAAGAAAAGCAAGGGTTACTTAATAATATGGTAACATATGGGTTATTTTATTAACACTGTAGCAGTGGAAACGTTTATGATTAAAAGATAAATGAATATAAATGTTGAAGGACGGAGAGGGAGAGGAAGGCCAAAGAAAAGATGGATGGATTGTGAGAGGAATGATAAGAAAGAAACGGGAGTGAATGATAGCGTGACGGTTGGCAAGGGAGAATGGAACAAGAACATTAAACATTGTAATGTTTGTTTTGCATGACTTGGTTTTAAGAACTTATTCCTATATTATTAAACGAGCAATATTTGTATATATATTTGTACTCACGCTCTCGAAATCGGCTCTAACGATTTCGATGAAAGTTGCAATATAGGGCTTTACGGGGGCAAAAAATCAACCTAGCTAGGTCTCATATCTGGGAACATTCGTTTTCTCTATTTTTAAAGCCTCGGGAATGGAATACAACGTTGGTATACCTGGATGATATGTTTATTTCTATTTTCACCCCAGCAAATCTCGGTCGACCAGGTACTATACTATCAAATGAGCAATATTTGTATTTTTAATCACGTTCTCAAAAACGGCTCTAACGATTTCGATGAAACTTGCAATAAAGGGGTTAAAGTGGGCGAAAAATCGATCTTATGTCTGGGAAAATTCGTTTTCTCCGTATTTTCACCCAAGCAGAGCATGGTTGCCCAAAGTTTAGAACATGATGGCCACCTTAGAATAATGACATGGCATCATGGAATTAGTAAGTACTTACTATCATGGCAGCACGGAATTAGTATGAACTTTTCTATAATATAAATGAGCATTCTCTATTTTCACCAGAGCAGAGCTCGGTCGCCCAGGTACTACTGACTATAAGACCAACACTGTACCAATACTTATTGCAAATAAATGATTGATTGAAAAATCGATCTGATCTCCACAACCCAGTTACCTACTGGGTAATACGATACCCTTTGGTAAGATTGATGGTCAGAATTTATGCTTCTGACAACCAAATTCCTGATGGGAAAACCCAACAACACTTTTGCCCGAACTGGGAGTCGAACCCAGGACCTTCTGCTCAGCAGCATCGCTTGCGACCACTAGACCAACGAAGTTTAGCCAATTACATTTTACTTAACAGCTACCCAAAGCTTAACGCAACCAATTATAAGCATCAAAACAACTTTGTGACTAAAACAATGTCTAAAGTCAATGACGTCACGAATAGACCCGTAGGAGTTTGACAGTAAAACGCAATACATCACGTTCCCCATGAAATATTCATGACCCTTCGCTTCATATCTCCTCGTCGAGGACTTAGGTACGCTGGCCTTAATATAAAGGACATTCCTCACGTTCCTCCGCGTCGAATAACTGGCTAGGATAGGACGTCAGATGAATTTAATTTTCATAATAGATGTGTCTTTGAATAATTAGTTTCTACTATATCAAGCTTGCTTGTATACCAGCTGCCATGTCCTTTGTGACAGCATGGTATACAAACTTTCATCAATTTTAATTTTGATGCGACATCTTGTTAAGTTGGCAGTGGACAGGGCACAAGACACATCGCTCGCAGAACAGATGTCCGATGGGATGTAAAGGTTCTGGAGTGGTGACGGCGTACCGGAATACGTAGCGTTGGAAGGTCTCCCACAAGATTGACCGATAACCATGTGAAGGCCGCAGAAAGAGAAGCACAGAACCGGTTGAAGTGGCGGTGGTTGGGGGAGGCCTATGTTCAGCAGTGGACGTCTTTCGCCTGAAATGATCTTGTTCAAACAGTAGGAAAGTTTTTTCTTCTTTTCGTGTGGTTTGTGGCGACTAACCTGGTATCAGAGAAAAGGAGGAGGAGGAAAGAAGGAAAAAGAAGGAAATTCTGGAGTAGGAAAGTGTTTCAATGTTTTTCTGACGAGTTTAGGGAAAGTGTTTCATTGCTTTTCCTTTAGCATACACTGTAAGTAGTGCAGTGATTATTTGAAACGGGGAATAAAATAGAGACGGTATAATTTTGTGGACTGGAACGTAGGAGTGAGGCGTATTTATCGTAACGGGTAGAAATAACAGATATTTAAAAATAACAATTGTTCCTAACAATAAAACTTATCTGTTACTGAAAATAACAGATCTTCACAGACTGTTACCGCGGCTGTTACTGTTAATTCATTATAACAATCCCCACACTGACTTACTATGGCTGTTACTTACATACATTATAAAAGAAGAAATATTGCAAAGTTATTATCAATTTCTCTCTCTTCCTCATTTAAGAATGACCCTTGCTAAAAAGTGAAACATCTATTATTTACTTCGAAATATGTTTACTTCTCACTCTTACTAAAGCGGTTAAACTACGTTAAAAAGAGAAGCACTTATTATTTATTATCCCTAAAAAACAGTTGGTAGTCTTACAAGAACAAAAATTTACAAAAAAGAGACTCCTAAATTAGGTCGTGTTACCTGTTATCAGCTACCATTATAAAAAATAAAGAAACTTAAAACGAATAGAAATAAAAAAGATATTCAATTGATATTTAAATACGTATTTATCATCCGTACAAAAATAACAGGCTGTTATTTAATAACAGATATTTGGAACTGTTATTTTTGTGGAGCAGTAACATTGATAACAGATATCGTGTTTAACCTATGACAACCCATCTCTACTGGGATCTCTATCTCTTTTCATGCAGCTTTTACTGAAATCTGACGCAGTCTGTCCTTAAGGACCGACTCTGTAGGTCCCAAAGTACGTTCGACAGCCGACAACAATTCATACTAACAACAATACTCGTATTTTTATTTAATAAAAACATTAGTGTATTAGGTTACTGAATATTTACAGAAAAAATAAACAACCATTTTTACAATGGAAAAAGATATTGTCTGCAAAATCTCTAGAGACAGAAAAACTTTATTTATGAAACAGAGGTAAGTAGATAAAGATCCTTTTGTTGTACGTTATGTATTAAATAAATAACAAACATAATGAAATAAATTAACAACGTTTGAGAGTGACAAAATGAAAAAACAAAAATATGTTGGCGGTCAAAATGTTATTCTTTTTTCGGCTTAGCTGAGTAGAATATATATATTAAGTAGATTACATAGTGTAATTAATTAATTTGTAAAGTTATGTCTAACGTGGATAAAAACTGAGAATCACGCAAAAACTATCAAACGTATTTTTCTGAAACCTTCACCATTTTAAAGATAATTTAATTATAAATTTTTCAGTATACGTGTTTATAAAAATATCTTTTGATTTATGTATAAGAAATTAATAATGCGTCTAATTTGGGACAGCGCTCTTTGATAAGCTTGTCCTATTACTTGGCTGGACGTACGACGCGTTGCGTGAGCTCAGTACAGAACACGCAAGCTAACCACTCAAAGCCACTGGCATGTCTGGCATATATCGACGACTTAAGCTGTTGGTCCCGGCTGTCATTTGTAGAACTTTGTCAGTCATAACGGGTAGTCAGAAGCATATTCTAAAAGAATACATCTATGGTCAGAAGCCCGAAAATCTGACAACCAGTCTTACCAAGACGTATCGTATTACCCAGTAACTGGATTATGGAGGCCAGATAGGCGCTCTATGTAAAATACTGGTATTCAGCTGCATCCGGTTAAACTGGAAGCCGACTTCAACATAGTTCGGAAAAGGTTAGAAAAATGATGACGATTTTGTTCCATGTGTCATCAACTGGCTATAAAAAAGCTTATTGGGTAGTTTATCTTATCTTAAAAGTAATACCTAACACAATTTGACGGCATAATTTTGGTTGAAGAGGCGATTCTAGTATCAATAAATATATTCCTAAGTATCAATAGTTGTTGGGTTGCCAGATCGATAAAGCAATGTCATGGCAGCTGACCACAAAGAATTTTCTGAGCAACTTGATAATATTTTGAATAAATATAACTTGATTATATATATCTATGGTTGCAATATTGATTGTTCATTGAGGTCTGATACAAGGCTTACTCCGCCCTGAGCAACATTCAATATTGGAACCATAGATATATCTGTATCTATGATTGGAACCTTATTTAAATAAAACCGGCATTTCCCCACGGCTACGCGTCCAGACCAGGATTAAGCATTTATGGAAGAGCGTGCGACGAATTCCGGTATTACGAGGAATTTAGATTAAATTCAAGTCTTAAGTCATATAATATTATATCCTTACATATTATAAAACAAAGTCCCCCGCCGCGTCTGTCTGTCTGTCTGAACTTACTAATTCCATGCTGCCATGTCATTATTCTAAAGTAGCCATCTTGTTCTAAACTTTGGGCGACCGAGCTTTGCTCGGGTGAAAATCCGGAGAAAACGAATTTTTCCAGATAAGAGACCAAGCTAGATCGATTTTTCGCCCCGCAAACCCCTATACTGCAACTTTCATCGAAATCGTCAGAGCCGTTTTCTAGAACGTGATTAAAAATATAAATAAATATATATATATATATATAGAAATTGCTCGTTTAATGGTATCGGATTTAATAGTATAGGATCGGATAAGTTCGTTTTCAGTAAGGTATCTACGTACGTGGTCGGAAAATTATGTTGATTAAATATTAAAAAGGTTAAGTTATTACAGCAGGCTCATGTCAGTTTTCTCTGGGTTATCTCTGTCATCAATATTTAGGTAGAAACCTTCCATAACATAACATAAATCACGTCTTTAATCCCCGAGGGGTTAGGCAGACGTGTACCTATCCACATTTCGCCAGTTATGTTTGAGTCGCATGTAATAGGGAGCAAGCCTATTGCCATCAACCGGGCACGATTACAGACTCCGCGCTGCTCATGAGAAATTCCTGATAGGAAAACTTAATAACACTTCGCCCGACTTGGGAACCGAACCCAAAATCTCATGCTCAGACAAACAAATAAAAGGAAAACATAAAAAACAGACCAGATTAAAAACAAATAAGAGACGTTTTCAGCGTAATACGAAATGAATTAACAACACGTTAAGGTGAACGCTAACAATGAAATAAGAAGAACCCTCTTCAATTCATTTATTTAACTAGCGACTACTTCGCACGGTTTTTACGACATAAACCAGATATACCGTAATTTATATGAAAGCGGTTCATAACTATCTTACTAAGAATGTACGATACGAGCACGATCTAGTAATATAACTATTAGGGCACTCCGACTTAATAGGTTAAGTTAGAACTGTGACCAACGACGCGCGAGCCGAGCGAGCGAAACGAGCTTTGCCGCGGCAGTAACGGGCGAGCGCTAAGTCAAAATTGGTCGCAGTAACAAAATTAGGGCACTCCGACAGTTATAAACCGCTTTTATATACCTACATTACGGTATATAGTTATATCCCTAGAGATATAACTATATCACGGCTATAACCATAAAAAAAAAAATGTTTCTTAAAAAATTACATTTTAAGTTCAAGTAGGTATTATTTAACCAAATGCTACCTTATCTCATTTCTTTCACCCATTTTCTAGAAATCCTATTGACAACAATGGGCCTAACATGGCTACTTTTGGCGGCGTGCGCGCTGACATGCGCGAGCGCCGACCGCGGTGGCTCATCACTACGAGGTGCGCTTGAGGCGCTGCAGCGTCGGCAGCGAGGACGAATGCACGGACCTATCCTACCACAACCAGACTACGAATCGCTTTATGAGTTCGTACCACCGCAAGGATATCCCGGTATATACACAATGAACATCACTTTATAAATAAAATAATGATGTTATTTCAGGAATACGGGGTGCAAAACGACCCATCACATAGCCGTTATCCACGCATTCCATATAAACCAAACTTACATTGAGAAAATAGGTACAGCATTTTTATCTCACAAAGCGACGCACGAGTTAAGGAACCCCAACCTACCAATATTAGCTTTGTCAGACAATAAGTATTTACTAGATTATTATTTCCCAATTTCCCCACTGCGCGATCAGCATTTATAATTATCTAGAACATGCGTCAATCTGATCACGCTGTGCATGTACTACGTTAGCAATTAAGTTAGTATATAAGATCAATATTTTGTTAGATTTAATTAATTACTGTTTCGCTGTAACTCTGTCGGAATAAAGTTATTTTTAAATACTTCCGTTGTCGCTTACTTAATTGGCGCAGCCGGTAGGATCTCTGTAGTCAGTTTGCCGTGTATACAATTCTACGTGGAGTAGCCGACGTCCGTGTCTACGGTTTAGCAGAGATCGCCGAACAAATAAATTCATTAAGAAGCCACTTCGAGTTACGGAAGAGGACCAGCCACAGCAGTAATTCAGGGAGCATGGAGCTAGCTGCGGAATTGTGAGTAAATCTTTTTCACCTTCCTCTCAGCTCTTCCATCTATATCCCAACCTTGTAATAGTCTATGTGTTTGTGTATTATTAGGGATTGGACAACGCCGTGATAATATTTGCATAGATTTTAATTGTACTAATATTTTAGAGTAGTGATAGTTTAGTAGCACATTAGTGTGATTTTTTTTTCTCCGCGTTTGTTTCTTTCATAACTTTTCACAATGGAAAACGTAACCCGTGTCCCACAGGAATTGGTTAACATCATACCAATATTCAGCGGCGACACTAGAATGTTGCCTTTATTTATAAAAAAATGTGAATACATTTTGTCTACGTTCTTAGGAACCGCAGCCCAAAATGAATATTTATTTCATGTAGTAACAAGTAGGTTATCAGGCGAAGCAGCCAGTTTGGTAGGCGAAAGAGAAGCTATAGGTACGTGGGACGAGCTGAAGAAGTTGTTAAACCAACACTTCGGTGATCCACGCACAGAGGATTGTTTAGCAATGGAGTTAGAATCGTGTAGAATAAATAAGGGTGAAAGTTATTTAGATTTTTGCCATAGAATACAGCGGATGAGAAGTGTTTTATTTGCTAAAATATCAGAAACTATCATTGATGAATCTCTACGTAAGGCAAAGCAAATCATTTATAGTAACAGAGCAATGAATGCTTTCTTGTTTAATTTACCGCCATTTTTAGTTAGATTAGTTCGTTTGCGCGACGTCACAACGTTAGAGGATGCATTAAAAATAGTTTTAGAAGAACAAAACTTCCAGGCAGTCTATGAGTCGAAAACAAACGACAGACGTAATTTTAGCAGAAATAACAGACCCAATTTGCCTAATAACCAAAATGCAATTGAATCTAATAATCAAAAGAAAGATTCACATAGCATATCAAGTACACATGTACCGAATAGTGCTACAAACAGCACATCTACACCGAACAATTCGCATCAGCCCAGACATTATAAACAACATAATAATATTCAAAGAAATCAAGACAATTTTAATCGTACAAACAACAATAATGCGTCACCGCAGTCAAGTAGGTCATTTGTTCCGATTGCACAACCGAACCAACAGTTCGCGGCACATGCACCGAGCACGCCGTCTTTTGCAGCGCAAGCATCTACGTCGGGTGCGAATACTGATGTCACCATGCGTACTGCAAGTTCGCGACGTGTTAATTACATAAATAATTCGAATAATAATGAACAGAGTTCAAGTTATTCGTACAATGAGTGCCAAGAATTTTCTCCTGAAGAACCCGGGGCGGGAAATTTTTGCATAACGGCCTCTACCCTAGAGAACGAATAAAAATAAATTGTAATAAACGCTTAAATTTACCACATATAGTTATACCAGAATTAAAGGCAGTTTTTATGATAGATACGGGGAGTGTTAGATCGTTTATAAGCCCGTATATAGCGAATAAATATTTTAAAAATTATTTACAGTATGAACCCTTCGAAGTTGTTAGCACTCACGCATCGAGTGTTCATGGTGAAACGGCTATTATTCCATTACCGGTTACCTTTGGAAGTCAAGAGTTCCATAAGTTTTATGTCTATAGTGTCGACGATAGGTATGATGGGTTAATAGGTAGCAATTTGCTGAAGCAATTACAGGCAAAGATTAATATGGAAAATCAGATATTACATTTAAAAAATACTGATATTCCTATCATATATTCACCGCCTATGAGAGAGATATATAATCTACCATCTCGTAGTGAACTTAGAGTAAGACTCCCAGTCAACTTACTGAACGGGGAAGCTGTGTTAGATTTTAAGCAATTTACGGAAGGGATTCGAATGCCCGCCGCATTAGTTACGTGTATTGAAGGCTATGCAACAACTGTTATTCAGAATTATAGCCATGAAAATAGAAAATTAGTAGTTACGGGACCTTTTCAAGTGGAACCATACATACAGGACCCATCTGTTAGTGTTAATTTCATAGATAATAATATAGAAGTGGACAGCTTGCTAACAAAGAATTTAGACAAATTACAGTTAGATCATATGAATTCAGAAGAACGAACGGTTATTGAGGGACTTTGTAAAGAATACAAAGATATATTTTATTGTGAAAATATTCCGTTAACCTTCACAAATCAGGTTAAACATAGAATAAGAACAAAAAATGAAGACCCAATAAACATTAAGGCACATAGATTGCCACCTATTCAAACAAAAGAGATCAGTAGTCAAGTCGAGAAAATGTTAAGGGATAACATTATCCAGGAATCTCATTCCCCCTGGAGTGCTCCCGTACATTTAGTGCCGAAAAAATTAGACGCGTCAGGCCAACAAAAATGGAGGATGGTAGTTGACTATAGACGGCTCAATGAAATCACAATTGATGATAAATACCCTTTGCCCAACATTAACGATTTATTTGACATGCTAGGTAATAGTACATACTTTACAACTCTCGACTTAGCTAGCGGGTACCATCAATTAGACGTTCAGGAGAAAGATAGAGCTAAAACTGCGTTTAGCACACCTTCAGGTCATTATGAATTTAACAGAATGCCGTTTGGGTTAAAGACCGCACCCGCAACTTTTCAGCGAGCGATGGATAACGTCTTACGAGGCCTTCAAGGCTTACATTGCTTAATATATCTCGATGACGTCATTATTTTTTCTAAAAGCTTGCCTGAACATGTAGAAAAACTTAGAGCAGTTTTTGACCGCTTCCGTCAAACAAATTTAAAAGTTCAATTAGATAAGTCTCATTTTCTTAGAAAGGAAGTACTCTACCTAGGGCATACTATTACAAGTGAAGGTTTGAAACCAAATAATGATAAAATAGACGCTATTCTTAGGTATCCTATACCGGAAACGGTTACACAGATTAAAAGCTTTTTAGGACTAATCGGTTATTATAGGAAATTTATCAAAGATTTTGCCAAAATAACTAGACCATTAACAGCTTGTTTAAAGAAAGGTCGCAAAATTGTAATTAATGGGGAATATAAAGAATGTTTTGAGACATGTAAAAAGCTTTTAACAAATGCACCTTTGTTACAATTTCCTGACTTTAGTAAAACTTTTATTTTAACCACGGATGCATCCAATTTTGCGATCGGGGCTGTATTGTCACAAGGAACGATAGGCTCAGATAAGCCTGTAGCCTATGCTAGTAGAACCTTGAGCGACACAGAAGTAAAATATAGCACTATCGAGAAGGAACTTTTAGCCATAATATGGGCAGTTAAGCACTTTCGACCGTATTTGTATGGTAATAAGTTTACCATATTTACAGACCATAGACCATTAGCTTGGCTGTATTCATTGAAAGAGCCCAATAGTAAACTCACGCGATGGCGGTTAAGGTTAGAAGAATACGATTTCGAAATAAAATATAAGAAAGGCCCTCAAAACACGAATGCAGATGCTTTATCTAGGATTAAGATTAATGCAATTGACGACGATTTAGATTCAATATTCGTAAAAATAGGAGATAGGCAGGAACGTATACAAAAAATTATAGAAAACGAATTGCAAGACCTCGAAACTCCAATAGAAACGATAGAACTTTCGGATTCTGATGATGGGGTCACTGCCAACTCAGATTCAAATAGAGAACACGAAGGCATTCCTAGTTTAAACGAAGCTGTCGATACTAAACCAAAACAGATTTTAATTCATTCATGGTTTAAAAATAAATTAGACGTAAAAGATATTTCAAATAATAAACAAAAAATTCTCGAAGTTCACTTACCGACAAATAACGATATATTAGTTAAAGACTTTTTGAAAGAGTATATTGATCCAAAACATAAGTACTTTATATACTTCGAACACACATCTTTTAGAAAAACTTTTTCAAACATGGTAATTAAGTTATTTAAAAAGGATTCAGTTAAGTTAACCGAGTGTACAGAAAGAGTTATAAATTTGACAGGATCTGAAGAAGATCAAAAAGAAGTTATTTTAAAATACCACGACGGGAAAACATGCCATAGAGGTATTAAAGAAACTTTAACCAAACTAAAAAGACATTATTGGTGGGCAAACATGAAAGAGACAGTCACGGCAATCATAAATGCTTGCGAAACATGTAAACGCATGAAATATGATAGAAAGCCGATTAAACCCCACATTCAGTTAACACAAACCCAGGATGCCCCTTTTCAGGAAGCTTTTATGGATTTATTATATATTGAAGGGAAATATTATTTAACTATAGTGGATGCATTTAGTAAGATAGCACAAGCCATAGAGGTACCAAATAGGAGTACACCAGAGATAGTTAGGGCATTGATTAAATATTTCAGCATGTATGGTCTGCCTAGGAAAATTAGTTGCGATTCCGGTACAGAATTCAACAATACTTTGATTAAAGAAATGTTAAGCTTTTACAAAATTGAACTTCATATTGGGACGCCAAATAATCCCAGTTCAATGGCAATAGTAGAAAGGTTTCATTCTACCATTATTGAGATTTATCGTATAGCAAAATACGATAAAAGCGATTTAGATGCAGCATCAGTTATGACTTATGCCATCATGGCTTATAACAACACCATACATTCAGCAACAGATTTTACGCCTTTTGAACTAGTATTTGGCCACACTTATTCCGATAATGTATTTAACGTGGATAGAGAGAAGAACTTAACTCAGAAATTATTGTTAGATCATAGAAAACGCCTTAAAATACTCTATGAATTCATAACAGAAAAATTAGAATCAGATAAAATTAAAATAATTAATAAAAAAGGTGGCGAAACGACACCGGTACTCGAACCAGACGATAATATTTACATGAAAGACACTAGGACTAGAAAAGCTAAAGAAAAACCTCGATATGAAAAAGCGAAAGTAATAGGTGAAGTTGAAAGAAATATAGTCCCAGTAGAAGTAAAGAAAAGGAAAACTAGAGTAGCCTTAAAAAATGTAAAACGTCCTCCACAGATCGTGCCTGGTACTTCTGGTACTAGTGGTGCCAACACTCACGCTGGACCTCCAAAACCTCGGTCAGAATCCGGGGATAGCAGCGATAAAGCGGGGAGTAGCAGTGAAGAGGAATAGTTATTGGACAATATACAAAAGTGTAGATTTAGAATCATTACACTTACAAATAGATAATAATATTCGGGATTTTATTAACTTGAAAATTAAAATTAAGGAAAATAGTCTTAGTAACGAAACTATAGGAATAGAAAGCCAAATAGAATATCTTATTAAACTAACTAAGGATAGATTCTTTCAAATCTTACCTTTCCATTATAGAAATAAAAGAGCTCTGTTTAATCCATTAGGCTCACTTGTAAAAGCTATCACAGGAAATTTAGATGAAGACGATGCAATTAAATATGATAGAGAAATCCAAATGATACAGAACAAAGAGCATGTGGTCGAACGTAAAGTATCATCAATGCAAAAAGCTTTTGATAAATTAGTAAATGACTCTGAAATAATAAATTCAAATATTAGAAACTTGGGTTTACATACCAATGAAATGGAAAAATTAGTTGAACATGAGTTCAGGTTTAACAAACTTTTCCAAATATTAAATACTATGTATCAAATTTTAAATAACTTTCGGACCTGTTACGAAAACATACAAGAGATTGAAACGGCAATAGCCTTTAGCAAACTGAATACATTGCACCAATCCATTATAAATAGTACAGAATTATATAATACGTTAGAAGTCATTGCTAAACATGCTAGAACAATATACCCAGTAAGCAAACATAATTTAATAAAATTAGAACGTAATATCATACTTAAATCATATATAAATAACAACAAGTTAGTTTTTGTTTTAGAAGTTCCCCTAATAAATAACGAAACATATAATTATTACAAGGTTATACCCATCCCTATATTCCATTCTCCAAATACCTTTACAATAATACCCAAATATCCTTACCTGATGGTGAATAGATTGAAATACATGCCCGTGGTAAGCCCATGTACTGAGATTGAAAATGGAAAATTTCTTTGCGCTGAAACTAATTTAGCCCAGTTTCCAACCGAGACCTGCATTGAACAAATAATGCTGATGAAGAACAACTACAAAAACTGCATACAGAACCATATTGAAATAGAAAAAACTAAGATACAGAAAATAACCGACAACCAATGGTTGGTTTACTCAGAGGAAAATCTCATCATCACCGAGAATTGCAATACAGAAATCCTGAAGTACACTATTCTTGGGACCTACATCGTGACACCTGGCCAACAATGCGAGACACAAATAGGCGAAGTCATCGTTGCCGCCACCACAAACACTACAGTTTCCAGTCTCCAGCTGCCATTGATCCAGATGCCAGACCTACAACAGGACATTCAGAGAAGATCAAAGAAAGTGGATTTAAGAAATGTGGACTTCAGTGATGTGAAAGAAGTGTTACAAAGTGCAAAATTTAGTGAAATAGACGATACGACACAAACAGTGACAATAGAAATTAGTATATGGACCATCTTAGAGTATGTGGTTATTGTAATAGCAATAGTTATCTTTATAATGTATAAATTTCAGTTCATAAACTTTTGTCGAAATTCTCCGAAACCGTCTGCGACACCTTCGGATAATTTCTCTCTTAGGGAGGGAGGAGTTAAGGAACCCCAACCTACCAATATTAGCTTTGTCAGACAATAAGTATTTACTAGATTATTATTTCCCAATTTCCCCACTGCGCGATCAGCATTTATAATTATCTAGAACATGCGTCAATCTGATCACGCTGTGCATGTACTACGTTAGCAATTAAGTTAGTATATAAGATCAATATTTTGTTAGATTTAATTAATTACTGTTTTGCTGTAACTCTGTCGGAATAAAGTTATTTTTAAATACTTCCGTTGTCGCTTACTTAATTCACGCTTTACTTGTGGTAACCAAGTTTACAAACCCACTATAAATGCATGCGTGAAGACGAGTGGCGCTAGCACATAACGCACACATACATACTCACACAAACTTTTGACTTCCGTGTCTCGGACGGTACCCAGAGCTTCTGCGCTTACACACATTCACAGCGTGTTTGTAAACACGGTTACCACAACTAAAACGCGCGTCACTTCGTGAGATAAAAAATACTGTTCATGCAACGGTACAGGTGTTGTGGGGCTATTTAAAGTTTACTTACTTATAACATTTAAAACTTGGTTTCGTGAAAAAGTAGGAACTTAGGCCTTCAATATCTCCATAACCAGAAGGTTCTCAGGTCCATACCGTAGTATGTGACTCTCGGCTTTGTTAAGCGTATTTTTACACCCGTTATGTATTTTAGTTCGGGTTTTGGTTTAGAAATGCATACAGCTGTTCTTATTTTAGCTGATATTCGTTATTCATTTGATTATTGCTAATAAAGTACCTAGCATATGGAACGCTTACTATGAAATCGTTGTACTATTTTCGAATCCTTTCTTATTTCAGAACCCGATTACGCTGTTGATGTAGAAGACATTGAGGATGAACCGAATCAGAAATACATTGTGAAGTTATTAGATAACGATGAAAGGCAACCTGAAGCCTACGAATACAAACTAATCAAGAAAAAGAATACCGTTAATTCAGCGTCTAAGAAAGAATCTGCTTTTCGAGAGAGGAGTCACCACTCCGACAATGACAGGCTACGAGAATTGTTCATGGATAAAAACGAAGCTGAGGAAAAGAAGGAACTTGAAGATGGACCAGACAATGATGCTGAATACGCGCTGCTTCTAGGACAGCTTTGGTCAAAGTATAAATACAACAAAGAACATGCTAACAATGTTGAGACTGCCCCTCAAGGCGTGGTAAAACTGTACAAAGAAAAAATTGTTAAGAAGCGATACCCAGATAATTGGGGTCCTATTGCTTTCAAAAGGAAACGAAGTTCCGACTCCGATTCTGATCGACCAATCTTGTTCGATTATGATAACAGAAAGAGTCCAATTCCAGGCCCAGTGGACCCCAATAATTACAATACTTATGATGCTTCTGATGATGATAAAGATGATCTCCGTGAAGAATATGCCATCGCTTTCCAACCACTAGATGATGATAGCTTGTCTGATATGGCGGATGAAGATCAATACACATACGATGCAGTTGAAAAGCGTTTTCCTGTCACCAAACGAAGTAGTGGCTCTTATAGCCTCAATACACAAAAGAAAAGGTTTGCCCCAAATCAAAACAAACGTGATACTGCGAAATCATTCCGAAGCAGCGCCGGTACTGATCCAAAGCTCATAAAAGATCTTTCAAAAATATTTGGTGATTCTGAAATTGAAATTATCAAAAACCCAGTGAAACGAAATACTGATCATGAAGAGCACGAGCATGAAGTAAAGCCTCCAATGCTAACACCAGCACATAATCTCACTCATGAACACAACACTTCAGCTATGCACGACGATGATAGCCACGAACATCACGGTCATAACATTCATCATCCAGGCATTTCTGGAAACGAAAAAGAACATGCACATGAGCATGCCCATGACAGCCATTCATACGATCATGACCATACACATGACCATGACCATGACCATGTGCAAGATCACAGCCACAGCGATAAAGACAAGCCAATCATCGTCAGAAAGAAGTCTATTGATTGGTCTGATTACTTCGGAATTGACAAACGCACTAACAAACAAGTTTCATTTGTGAACGACTTATCACAAGATCGACTGAGGAAACAATACTTCGACACCTTTAACAAGGAAGTGATTTATCCCTTAAATTCATTTCGCAAACACAGCAATGTTAAAAGGAACTACGTTGAGACGAAACAGCCCAACGAAGAAACTGAAATTCAAATAGACAGAGCACATCTTGCGGTTCAGAATGAAGATAAGAGGAGTACAGCTACCGACAACGATTCTAAACTAGATAATATTGACAAAAAACTAAGAAACATGGAAGGTCTGATTGTAGACGAGGCACTTCATTATTCGAACGTAGGAGAAGAGCTTGATTCACAAGAGGAGCAGGAAATGAAGGAAAAGCTGTTGTCACGCTTAGCGGCCGCTTATAGCTTGGAAAAGATGAGAAAGGCTTTGAAAGAGTTTAAACAAAGTTTGCAAATCCAAAAAACAAAACCGAACGCGCAACTGGGTCCCATTTCCATTGACGAGTCTAAAGCCAAACGTGTAGCCGTAAAGAAGGAGAAGGTGGAAATTATGAGCAATGACATTCCAGGATTCGAAAAGGGAGATGAAAGGAACAATGACTTTGAAGATGAGC
Source organism: Omphaloscelis lunosa (assembly GCA_916610215.1). Lineage (NCBI taxonomy): Eukaryota > Metazoa > Arthropoda > Insecta > Lepidoptera > Noctuidae > Omphaloscelis > Omphaloscelis lunosa. Next base: position 19,660,768 of record OU744244.1, on the reverse strand, counting down.
AAGGAGCTGGTCACTACTTAAATGGAAAAACTGAGGAGCAATACTCTGAAGGTTACATGGGTGGCAGCGGTAGACATCGCATTCCCGCAATGGCTTCAGGTAATTATAACAAAATAAAAGAATCTTCGATCATTGTTGACAAAAACAATATTTACCAAATTGCATTTTATAGTAGGTGCGTCAGGCGCGTGCCCGGTTCTCGCGAAGATTATGCAGCGCTGCCGAGGAGTAGACTTGCTGGCTGGCGACCGCGGACAGCTGTTCCTACCGCTTTGTAGCTTGCATCAGATCTGCTATCTTTGCGTAAGAAGTTCTTTTCATTCATCGGGTACTATTAATTAAAGATTTATTCTTGAAATCTAAAATTGTTCTTTCCTTATAGGGAGAAGCCCCACCAACGACCTGCGACCTGGTATTCCTTTCTGAAGCTGATACGACTTGCGAAGGAGATATGAGTTGTCAACGGGCTGCTCGCTCTGCGCTTATGGCCCTTCGAGAACTTCACGACAATCTGGCTGACGAGCTCGATGGAGAATGTGAGGCCAGCCCCTGTCTGCCTGCCACCCTAAAGCTCAACCTGGGCTGGCAGCGAGCCTTCCAACGATAGACTATCAACACACGCATGCGAACATAACTCAAGGCAAGAATCACTTCAGCCGCGTCACATTTAATGGACTAAGGCTTTCTCTACATGTCTCTCGGCGAGCTGTACTCGTGACCGATGGTATTAATCTACGTTCTTTTAAATCGTCACATAAAGGTTATATCATTTCACCATTAGTATTAACTAGTTAAGACTTTGTTAATGTATTCGTACGAGTCTAACCAGCCATAGACCCGTAGGGATAAAGCGTTAAGCTTCACACAAAGTTGATCTCAATAGTTACGTCAGCTAGCTGTTATTTAAGCGATAATTCTACGCTTTCATTGTTAAATGTAATTTGAAATTATTATTATTATATTATATTGAACGTTGTATGGACTTTTGCTAGATATGTTTTTGCGATTGTATTTCAAGTGTAGACTCATCTAATATACTGTGAACTCGGGGCAGGATTAGATGTGACGTTTTCAGAAAATCGATGTGTTTATGAATGTAGTGAGATGGTAACTTTATTAAATTGTTGTTAAGTATTTACTTACGTATATATTTGTATTTAAGTGTGTCCACATAAGTATTGAAGCTAATCAAAATACTAAATGTATAATAAATGTAATTCCAAAATATGAGACTATTATAAACGGAAATATATTCCAATGTATTGAGAAAATGAGAAATATCATATAGGTACATTTTACATAAATGTGTACCTTTATTTATATCTATATTTTCTATTCGTTTAATTAAATTGATATTTAGGAATAAAGAATTTGAGAAATGAGTCATAAACAGTATTGCTTTGTCAGACCGCCCCCATAGACAAACCATCAGGCCTGAGATTGAGAGCGCATTTGCATTAGTCGCGGCACTTTAGACTATACTAGGACAATAAATCGTTTCGTTTACACGCGTGACGTCGGCTCCGCTCTGACGTCACCAAGTGTCTTTAAGAGAGTGGATATTGCACTCGGTCTCTAAGTCTTCCGATCAAAATTTTGCTTCAAATGTGTCCTTTGTACCGAATCTAACCGCGTCGTCGTTTACAACTCTCTATGCGAAATTTACAATGTTTTATCTCGACATTTACAATAAATGTTAGTCGGAGTGATGAGAATTAGATAGAATATAATGAATGTAATTTATTAATAATACTGTACGGTATGTACTGGTCATTTTAACGACTTGAATGTTATCACTTTATTCAAGTAATTATTACTAACACCCGAATATAAATGGTTTTCAATAAAAATTGTTTCAATCACATCTTAATTTTTCTGCACCCTGTATTTAAATAGTTCCTCCAGAAATATACGAAAGAACAGCGTAAAAAGTAAGATAGGGAAGGAATATGTGAGATGTAAGACAGATGGTAGGGCACGCCGCGCAATAGCTGCGTTAAGACTCATTATGAAGGCAAGGGTGAAATCAGGGGGGAGGTCATGGGGGCATGACCCCCCCTGAGCTGAGTCTAAGTCAACCACAGATATTTTTTCTAATTGCATTGATAAATTAAATCAAATAAATACTTTGTATGATGTGTGTGTTTGCCACACATGTGTACTCCGCTTTGGAATGGGCAACTAGCTTCATCTTTCTGAGTGACCGACCCCTTGACAATTCAAAAGTGCCTGTAAATGGTTTAATTGAAATAAATGCTTGAAAATATGACTTTGAACGACACGCATACTTCTAAAAGCCAGGTCTCCTGCGCTTGTTTTTTCGATACATTGCGTTACACAAAAACAACGCCAGAAAGAGGCGTGATCATATACATTTGAGTATGCACATTTTGTATGAAAACAAATGGTTATGTCTAAGGTTTTTAGTGTAATTTATCGAAAAAAACAACGTGCTTTAGACTATGGAACTGTTATAATAATTATATATGATGGACCGTAGAGTTTCTTGCTTCTCCATAGGAAACGACGAAATGGAACCGTGCTCCTAACTTCTGTCGTTTCATAATTACCCGCATAGGTTTATATGAAGCTAGCAACTAGACGTAGAAATAAACTATCCCAGAATAGCGTCAAGACAAACTGCCCCGGGCCCCCGGTCCTGGAGCCCCCTAAATCTTAAGAAGTACTTTTGAATGATATCCCAAACACGGTCAAAATATATTCAGTAAACAACAATTTCTATGAATCTACGATCTTCTGTATAATAATCAAATCACAATACGTATACTGTTAGTTATAAGGAGTTCTATTGTCTATGTCCGAAGGTCTTCATCAGATCTTCACTAAATTTCAACGGGATTACGTCAGAACAACACTCTTCTAAAAAAAAAACCAGGTAATTATTTGGCGAAAATATCGCTGACCATACATACAAAAAAAATCTGTCGAATTGATAACCTTCTCCTTTTTGAAGTCGGTTACAAAGAGTCGACGGCGCCCCGACACGATGCCGCGGTCGCATCTACTTCCGCGACGAAGTCACGGCGCTGCACTGTCCAGGCTGGGCACTTCTCCACGAATTTGTGAAAATATTTTAAAAAAAAGTTGTTATGAAAAATACAACCGAAAAACTTTTTTGCGAAGAAGGCGGCGGAAAGGGAGCGAAAAGACACACCTCACTTCCTATCCGCAGCGAATGCACCGGGTGCCACAGGGTACGCATGATCTCCAGCCGCCATAGAGTGTGGCCTGCGAGTGACAGACTTGGCGAGTTTGACGCCCAGATGCAGACCCGAGACGGCGGCGGCGCGGCAGCTGCGTGCCGTTTTTCGTAAATAGCCTCCCATTCTTTCTAGCGAGTTGGCATGCTTCTAAACCCAACCCGTCTTCCAGCACCCCCGGCCAAAGGTAGTTGCAGAACACCGTGTGGCTTTAGTCAGTAGGTCTGACAGCCCTTCCGCCCACCCCGGGTGGCCACACGAAAAGAAGAAAAACATTAATTCTATTACGTAAGAAATATAAAAAATAACGTTGTTTCTAAGGAAAACACACAAATACATGTTCGTACACACATGATTACTGTTGATGTAATTAATGTGCCAATCGCAGTAGGTACCTACAACACATCGATGTCTACTTGATAATAATGCTGAGATATGTTTTATTGATAACTCGATAACGACGAGTAAAAACTGCCGATAACACAGTTTGACCGGGCATTGACAACAAATAACATCTACCTGTATAAAGTGAATTGAATGTGAAAAATTGTGCGAAAAAAGAAGTAATTTCCAAAATGGGTGATAGTGGGGGCACAGAATTAAGAACGGAAGTTCCAGGGATTGATAATCGTGGCGCAACTGAAGGTAATAACGTTAATTATGGTGTAAATTATCAAATAGATAAGGATTCTAAGTTCGTAAACAAAATGCTTGTTGAAATAAAAGACTGGGAAATTAAGATCGCTACGTCGTCGATCAAGAACATTAAACTATTTACTTTGCAGTATTTGTTGTTAGTTCACGTAAAGTGTGAATGGGTTTTCCAAGCAAAAGACAAAAATAGAGTTATCCTGAATGGACTATGTCCTGTAATTTTTCCTGTAGGTTTGTAAAACTGATATCAGATGCTTCACTCGACGATATGAAAGATGCCGAATACCGAAATCCAACATCGTTGGATTGGTTCACTCATGAATTTTTTTTTCACTTTTAACTCATTTGGTGTTCAGACGATTCACTTCGAATAAAAGATGGAAGAAAAGAAGGGAGAAAGACAAAAATTAACAAAAAGTGAAGCATCTGATATCTGCTTAAAAATGACTTGCTAACGCAAAACTGACTTTAAGCCGATAGCCTAAATAGAGCGCCATTTTTACTCCAACCTTGAACTTGAATTGGTAGACTCCGACTGATTCGATGATAATATTCTTTCCACAGACGATGACACACCCGTGAGACCAGATTTAGTTATAAGTGTGCAACCTACAAACGGTGAGCTAAAAAAGCATTTTCTAAAGATTCATGAACATGTTGATGAGAAAGCTAATAAAAAGATTAGCACAAATGAAGCGGATAGTGAAGGTAACGCGACTATGCAAAATTCTGGGAGCGTACTCGCCGATATTATCATACCTCACAAAAAACAATAAAAGAAGATGACGTTTGATATGCCAGCTATAAATACACCGCTTGACAAAGAAGATTAGACAAAGCCTAATTGAAGACATGCATGAACAAAAGTGTCATTCTAATCATAACAACTTTTTATCGCTGTAAAAGCTTAAGAGAAAACAGAATTTTTTACTGAAATCATATTCTTTAGGAACCGATCGTGCCCAACTGCCCGTGTCCACATTGGACTGGCGCTCAAATACTCGAGGCCAGTTTATTCCGGTTCATGGGCTCGACTTCCTCATCGGTGTCTCCAGTCTTCTAATCCAGCAAACCGTGGAGCTGACTGATCGTAAGTATAGTCAATTATATATTGACCAGCATTTTACTAGAACTTAATAGTATAATGAAACGAAAATATTTGAAAATATTGGAAAATATTTTGCACTATTTTCCTACATGTTCACAAATAAAAGTTAAATGGGATACGAATGGGATTCACCAAAATAAGAAAACCAAGATTTCTTTGTTCACAGTATAAATAGTAAAAAATCAAAATATTTTATTTCACATAAACCTACATGGGCACATATGAAAAGTCAGAATCAGTCATGGTAGGTGCACGGTTTCAAAGCCGGCTAGAAATTCCACAGTTACTCTTTTAAAAATAATTGGCTTTTAGAATGTTTTCAAATTACCGTATTAATAGTCATAGGACAGTGTAGGCCTTTTTTTTTTTTTTTTGTTTTTTTTTTTTTTTGAGGGTGGGAAATCATCAAATAACTTCTCCCGCTCTGGGCGGAGCGGGAGGGCGTGTCAGACTCTTACTGACTAAAACCCACCCGTGTTCCTTCGGCTGCCCTGTTGCCGGGGGGACAGTGTAGGCCTGTCAACAAATATCAGGCACTTAACAAAAAAAAAAAAAACGCGCATTGCTAGCATTTTTCTGCGTATTGATGAAATCGATCGCAAACCACTGATATTTGCTTACGTAAATAAGTAGTGATATTTTATTCGACTTTGACGTTGAAGGAATTTTGTTTATCTGAAGAATTTAGCTCAAACTCACAAACACGACTACGTCATCAAAGTATTAAAACGAATAAGGTCTTTAAGGAAAAAAATGGAAATGTTGCCCGAAAAATTAGAAAAATCGGGAAAAGTGAAAGTGATGTTTTCTATGGGAACTGAAATTTGGACAGGGCAACGTCTGTCGAGTCAGCTAGTTTTCAATAAAAAGCGCCATACTTTGCAATTGTTTGCTAATGTCGTCGATGTTATTTGCGTAATCCGCAATAATAAGCTCTATCAATGGATAAAACTACCTTTACATGGTTTACCAGATTCCTGCCATATTGTCCTGCAATTGCAGCTTTATGCAAATAAGACAATCTTGTAAATATAAGGATTAGAGTAGATAAGACTAATCCTAATAGCCGATAAAATTTATCTACATATTGCGAATAATTTCACAATGCACAATGATCTATATACAAGTGAATCTGAAATATATATGAAAAGGGCACTTTTTAAATAACATAAATCTTGATATTTCAATATAGGATCTACCTACTTTCAAATCATTTTCATGACTGATGTAGTTCATGGTTCCAACGATATACACTGAAAGGAAATAGATCTTTCAAAGAAGCTGAGGTAAAACCACAAGTTTGAAAAGGGTATACAAGTTTCTCACTTACACATACACGCAAACCTCGTGAAGTAACCAATGTTTGCACTCAGCTTGTGTCTTTTGGGCTAACAAAAGTTGGCTTTAGTTGAATCAGACGGCAACAAAGTAAAAAAGAAAAATCTCCAACTTTCAGTGACATCTAGAATCGAGTCCGAAAACCGATACATAGTAAGGATACCAAATGGCGAAGCACTGTACATTGCCAGCGAGATATCAAGCTCTACGCAGCGATGCCTGTGTGGAACTGGACGAGCCTTCACCCTGCATCTCCATGATAACACCAGGCAAGAAGCCATGGTGTTCACTAGAAGGCTTGCGGCTGCCTCGTGTTGCTTCCCTTGTAGATTGCAGGTCAGTTATTGTTATGGAGCGATTTGAATAAGCCTTCATGTATCTAGGTACATATCGTATCACAAAAGCTAGCAAGCTAACACTGTAATTTGAACGTTCACAGTACAGGCAGTAGAGCCCGAACTATGTAGGTAAGTCTGTCTGGCTGTTAAGTCGCTAATTACAAATTGTGAACATTCTCATCAGTCTTCTGCACCAACCGTAGAATGGGATAATGGGACTAAGATTTACATTTCATCATGCCTTACAGAGTATTATGATGACGGAAGTAAAAAGGATTTTGTTTTGAAGACTCTTTCTGGTTTCTCTTACTTAAAAACTGAGCCAACTCTAGACGTAGTCGAATCCTGTACATCATGAATTCATGAACATCTTGATTAGTGGAGGAAGAAGTATTCCTTTATATTGTCTATATTTATTTTCAGGAGATACAAGTGGTAACTCCCCCTGGTGACTACGTGGGCCGCGTGCAGCAACAGTGCACATGGATGGTGCCTTTCTTCCTGGTCCGGGATGCGAATGACCAGGTGCTGTTCGTGGTGGAGGGACCTGCCGTAATGCAGAAGAGTGCTCTGCTACTCTCTGAGTTCAAGGTAGGATTTTGACTGTTAATGTTGATGTGTTAGAGCTATGTAGGCCGCAAGGCTGCCTTATATATCATGAAGTCGAACAAATGACTATCCCATGAAAGGATACTCGGATTTGTCAGGATCATTTTTAACACTAATTTAGGTACTAAGGATAATATTGTAAAAAACTCCCAGTTAGTTCTAAAAGTTTTAGAGACTAAGGAGAAGATCCCCAGCAGTTATACGACAAAAGTTTATAAAAATGCTCATATTTTCTGTTACCGTTGGTTTACGAGTATTTCCTAGTTGAAGGTTTATTTTGGAAAATGTAATTTCCAGATAATGACAGGGGATTCTCTTCGCGAGGTGGGTAAGATAGCCCACGGCTGGGACAGAGACCTCAACAGCTTCACCACCACATTGCAGGTACCTGCCCCTGCTGTGCAGCCGAAACACAAAGCTCTGATATTGGCTGCTGCCTTCCTATTGGTAAGATTTTTATATTATAACTTTATTTTTGACCTTAGATACCTGATCAGTGGAGCCGTATGACGTGTGCTACGCTTGAATCACTGATGAGATGATGTATCATCGTTATGATAGGATTATTCAGTCAGACTTTGAAAATGTGATTAATGTTGGTATGAGCCAATATTAATCATGCAAATAACTTATTTCCATGGTGTTAAAATACCATCAATTTTAGCAGATAATCTATATTTACATCAAATTCAACACTGTAAAAGTCCTTTACAATAAAATTACGTATAATTTTCTATTTCTCTTGCTGTTTACATTATGCTCGACGGTTTACACATAAAATATTAGTAACGTAAGGCACAACTAAACATATTTTTTTAATGTAAGGGACATCCTATAGTTTAAACCACTGGGCATTCCTAAATCTTTTGTTTATAGCATCAAAGAAGAAGAGATTCTAAGAAACTTTGCTCTAGACACTATTAAAATTGGAGAAGACAGTAAAAAGTTAAATACAGATTTAAAAAAAAAAAGTTTTTTGGCTCTCCTGAAAAACCGTGGTTTGTTGATACTTCTGGTGTCGATAAGTTGAAGCAACTATCTACGTACATAAAAGTTGCACCGTTTTGAACAGTATTTAGATGCAGGATGCAGTTCAGTTTTTGCTTCAATTTTATTGTATGCGCTAGGCAAGAAACTTGTGTTATGTAAGTTAATTGGGTTTTATAGGATTGTTTTCAAATCAAAAGTGAAGTATTCCATTAATTCTGTGAAGGTAATCAATTGTTATATTTTATTGTTACAGGAATACACTTACTTCGAAAGTGGAAAATCGAGTTGTTGTTGTTGCTAGGAGACAATTTAAGAACAACTCATCACGCCTGTATTGAATGAAAGGATAGACAGGGATGTCTATTAACCCATGTGTTAGAGAGCGAGCCTATGTAACAGTAATTACTGCAGCTTCACCAAATTTAGGCACTATTATTCCACCAATAAAAGTAAATACAAATGTTTTACTGGCTGGTGAAGTAGTAATAACTATTAGGAGTAAAGAACAACATTTATACCTATAGATATATTTTATACCTAATAAATAAAATAAGCATATGACTATATTCTTCATACTAAGTATACAATGTAGAATTTTTTTTTTTAAATAAATGGTTTTATTAAAAAATGATGATGTGGATATATTTAGTAACCTGTTCCGCTTAGCTGTTTCTAAAGAGTCTTAAAAAGACCCTGAAAGAAATCGACACGTGTTTCACCTCTCAACGAGGCATCCTCAGGATGACGATTGACTTGTCGCGAACTCGAACACGGCGTGTTGCCACACCAAGCAATGAGCGCAGTCTGAGCCTTATCGCCCGTCCAACCCACTTATATTCATGGAGCTTGCTTTATTATTCATGGAGTCTAATTTATGCAAAACGTGCGTTCGCAAATCTCGACTACAATATAATAAAATAAAATAAAATCACAATCATACTGCATTTTGGGAAATATTTGTAATTATTTAACGTCATACTAAATCTAGGTATTTAACAAACATTCAGCAAAAATAAACAAAAAGGTTCTCATAAAAATCGATCCCAACATGTTGTCTTTTCTCATAAATTATACTGCTGTCGAAATTGACATATACAGCTGTCAAAACTAATAATGTAAACAATCATAGCATTTCGAATAATTTACACGAAACTGGTATTATTTTTGTTAAAAAAAGCGATCTAATTTGAAATACAAAAACGTGTATTTTTACAATATAGTGATCTGATGTCAACCTGCGAGCCTTGTATTCCACCGAAGACCAATGCCGATACCAATTGGTTACATGAGGAGTACTACATCGGGGAGAGAGATGAGGAGAATAGAAAGAGTGGGAAGGGGTCACATCACTGGAGTGGCGCTGAGGTTATTGTACTGTAACAACATACAGGGTGGCAGGGACATCGACGCGAAAACTGCCCCTGCCACCCTGTATATCTTAGGCAGTAGGCTGCACATAAAACATTTATACCTACATATGCTAGAAACTAATGCTTCTGGAATGCCAACGCACCTGCGACTCCTCTGGTATTGAAGATGTCGTCGGTGAACACTAACTTCCCATCTGGTCAGCCGAGGAGTATATCCATGTTAACCATATGTCGGCTATTTTCCTCTAATTTTGATTGGTAGGCACTCCAGCTTCAATGAGTTTCTTCCGTATTTTTACGTGTATAGCGTCCGCAGATTGCAAAAAACTTTACGTACGCCGTAGCGACATTAATCAGTTCGTGAAAACTTATGCAAAATTAATCACACAGTTATTAGTTGAGCAAATAAGTTTGTAGTTTCTGTCCGTTTAGTATAAAAAGGAGCCAGAAGTTCCGCCTAAGCGATCGACCACACCCGGTACAAATAAGAATTTGAAATAATTACGTAGCCTAACCTAATTACACTAACGACATTAAAATTTGTTTACTGCAATCAAGCTAATGCAGATAGAAATCTGTGACGGAGGTCGCTTATGGAACTATCAAACCATTTGTTATACATGGTGCCAGACACATCGACGAGCAACCTGTTACCATGGATTCAGTACACGATTCTGAACAACCCGTGCGTAGAAATTTTTCGTCGGTTTAAAAAAAAAATTCGCTGTTCCATACATTTTGAGCACGTAGGTATTGCACTTTTCTATGAAATAGCTATACGCTAGGGGGTCTAGGATCATGTGCTGAATTCATGGTTACAGTTTGCGCGTCGAAATCCCTGCCAGCTTTTATACGTAGTTAATTCACCAAAAAAAGTAGACAACCGTGAGCACGGCTGAAACTTTTAGTTTTCTTGGTTAAGCAGTAAAAGGTCTACATTAATGTCTATGTTGAATTTTACAGTCTCTAGAGTGGTACAATGGCCAAATGTTGCGTGACACGATGCATGGTGTTGGCGATTACCGCTGGCGTTACCTGGGACCCGACCACTTAGCCACCACCTATGAGGGCCGATTTTACAACAATTCCATGCACGGCTATGGACTCATGTCCTATCCTAACGGACGCGTATTTAATGTTAGTATCCGTGGCTTTTATTTTTCAGCAAAAATGGTTGCTGTCCTGTTATTACTAAACCTAGCAAGACCTTGTAAAGTCCGCACGTAGAATTCGTTACATTGAATAAGGTTACATGAATTTTTTATAAATTATTTATCATTATTCGCAATATTATAACTTAGTTTGGAACTGTAACTTTAACGACATGAGTCTATCACAAGAGAAATTTCGATGTCCTTCGTTGGGTAAGTAATATGCTAAAGCACTAGTTCGGGGAACCGGTAACAATACGAAGTAAAATACCTTACCCTGGACTGCCAGACTTGTTCACACCACTAAAACTGCACAGTTGGTGCACTACACACTCTCTTCGATATTCGCATCATCATCATCATCAACATCAGCCTACAGCAGTCCACTGTTGGACATAGGCCTCTCCAATTGCACGCCATTCAGCTCAATTCTGAGCAACTCTCATCCAGCTGCTACCAGCCACCCTGCGAAGATCGTCGCTCCACCTAGCCTGAGAGTGTCCTACCTTACGTTTGCCAATTGGCGGTCTCCACTCAAGAACACGTCTAGCTGGCCCATTGCTACTTCAGCTTGCTTATTCAGTGAGCTATGTCAACAACTTCGGTTCTCTGCCGGACTACCTCATTCTGGATTCTATCCCTCAGCGATATTCCAAGCATAGCTCGTTCCATAGCTCGCTCAGCGACCTTGTGTTTAAGTACCAGTTGTGCCGTGTCTACGTTTTGACTCCGTAAGTCATAACAGGCAGGACGCACTGACAGAAAACTTCAGTCTTACTCTGCGGAATACGCGACGAGAAACTCGACGTTTCTCGAGTTCGTCGTTCGTCGAGTTTCTCGTCGCGTATTCCGCAGAATCAGCAGAGCGCATCCCAAACACTGCCCAGGCCAGCTGAATTCTTCTGCTAGCTTCCTTCTCAAAGTAGTTCTTACCAAAGTTTTCCCGGAGTGACGTGATTGTTTTAACTTGTGTTTTGTCCAAGTCCATCCGGAGACTAGTCCGACGGCCAAGCGAGTCTGCCATTAGTCAGTTCATACGCCTACAGCATTTCGTAAAATTCGAATTTGGAATGTCAAACGAGTAGCGAGCAGCTGAACAACAAAATGCAATATTCTAACTAAAACATGATTTTTTCCATCACAAAATATTTATTTTATCCGAGGATGAATTTTTGAATTTTTGTCAGTTATTCCATATTTACGTCATATTTAACTAACATGGTAACATAACGTAACATAAAGAGAATTTCCATACAAAAATTGTCGGAAGTCAATATTATTCCACGGATAAGAGAAATCTGACGTTGGAAAAAGCCCTCAGTATCATTCCCTTGTTCTCTAAACATGATTTTTTCCATCACAAAATATTTATTTTATCCGAGGATGAATTTTTGAATTTTTGTCAGTTATTCCATATTTACGTCATATTTAACTAACATGGTAACATAACGTAACATAAAGAGAATTTCCATACAAAAATTGTCGGAAGTCAATATTATTCCACGGATAAGAGAAATCTGACGTTGGAAAAAGCCCTCAGTATCATTCCCTTGTTCTCTAAACAGCTCTTCCTTATTCAACTCAGGGTCTATTTTATAAGAATATCCGCTGGGGTCCCGGCGTGGAGACCCATACGTGTCTTCGAGAGGATGTAGGTCTGTGGTATGGGCAGCAGCTCATTAGACTGGCGTGGCGGCCAGCAGTGCCCAGCGTGGCCATCGATCTGATGTCGACTCCTATTGGGGTTAACACGGTCACACCACATCGGATACTTTTGACGAAGAACGTTAAGATTGTTAGTAGATTATTCTTATAACGTAACATTAAATCTAGCCTGTAATGTTCCCGAAGGGTTGGGTAACGGTGTATAAATGTACTATACTAGAAGACTCTGAATTAGAAGGCACAATTGGCGAAATGTGTATACATTTCACCAATTAAGAACCCTGTACCCTTCAAATTAATGAAAATTAATATTCTACGTAACCTACGAGTACGTCTCCATTTCCTATGTCGTCAGCAACGAGAGAAATTGAAACGTTAACATCAATAAAACGATGAAAGGAGATACCACGAATATACATAGGTACCTCATTGGGCTGTGGAGGTTAGAATTTAGCAGGAAGTTGTAAAGTGTCAAAGATTGAAAAATGAGTTAATGAAAATAAACTGGATGAATAAAATAAAATATTTGGTTGGTATAAAGACGGCGTGACAGCATGCAATATGTGAAGAAAATTCAAATTGATTTAAGACTAGGTAGTTAGTAGATAGATAGTGACCCGAAATTAGTATCCACCTCACCAATTGAACTGCTAGGTAAGGTGGATACTTATCTCGGGTCACCAACCGTAAATAAAAGCTCATATGCAATACGGCCGATGAATTATGGCCCGTCTGAATATGGCTCTCCGAACTTTCGCGCATGTTCTCTCACTCACATTGGCCTCATGTCACCATTCGGTTAATATTGTTTTTTTCTTGCGCAGCCTTTTGCGCAAAGTTCGGACCGGCCATGATTTATTGGCCGTATTGTAAGTACGAATAAAACCTACATCTTTACCCAGATCGGTGAAGTTAACTCCGCATTAGAACTGCTAAAACAATCTGGTTGTGAGCCACTAGCGGCTGCAGACAAGTGGTCGAAGCTATACTCAAAGAACTGCACAGACCTGTCGAGCCAACTGTGCCAAGTCGAGGCGTTTGACCGAGCTTACTATGTCAATGGAATTAATACGCTCAATGAGGTTACAGCTGTTGAGCATCAGGTATTTCTTTGAATCAGAACTAGAAATCATGTGCTGTTCTTCCTTAGACAGGTTGTAGATTTTTTTAACCTTACTGAAACAGTGTGTTAACCTTACTGAAACCACACTTTTAATAACTGGGCATAGGGCATAGTAGGCATATTCTAGCAGTTCTCTTTCGGGTAATGGGCTACTTATACCCGGTTTCCGAACATTACCTACTCAAAGTAATTTTTGCAAAAAAATGTAATTGAATTTCGTGGGCTACATTGAACGAGTGCTAAAGTAGAGTTTGATAAGTTCTCATCTTAAAATTCACAATTCATTTTTAATTTATGATAGTAACACTTGCACACTTCATACCCAGGAAAGTAGCCAAAGCAGCATTGAAATTAATGACCCCGATAAAACGACTTATTACGCGTGGAACAATAACAAAATAATCATTCACATGATGAAGCATTCCTTTACTCACGAAGAGCAGAGGGGCAATCGGCTCAGCGTCGAGAATATACTCTCTGGGCCTAGGTCCTCTTTCAAAATAGCTGGCAAGCATGAAACGGATTGCAGGTTTGTATACAATCAACCATCCTATTCTTTTATCGTGTCTTAACTTGCCACTCCTTCTCCTCTATTAGATTTTGGTATCGAAAAGTCTTCAAGATTTTCAAACTCTTCAGGTTAGTCCTAGGCCATTTAAATATTCACATTCCTTTGTTCGTATCTAGCGAAGGTATTAAAGAAAATTTGAATAAATCTCGTGTTTTCAGGAATTTAATAATGTCAAGCTATTTGGGGCATATTTCGAATGTTGCCACGCTTATAAATGAATGCGACGTCGCGGTAGACGTCACTGATGTACAAGGAAACTCGGCTTTAATGTATGCAGCAGTGAGTATGACTCTTAAATAATTAACTACGATATGAAAAGGGTTACTAAACCCAGAACCTTCAAGCCGACTACTATGATCAATCAATTTGTTGTCAGACTTTATCATGTGTGTGCAGCTGCTGTTGCGTCAGCTTTAACAAAATTTGCAATGATCTGTCACATTAGATAACGGGAGTTTCCAGTTAGGGACTACAGCAAAAGAGATCCTAAATAGCATTTAAGATCTTGATCGATTTAAGATCCACGCAAGATGCGTAACTTCAATCAAATCAGCGGCGTAACTTGATTGATTAACACACACTCTTGTAGTTACAAAATAAACATTACTTAAGCCTTTTTGACAGTGTGGGGATCAACCTGAAATAATACATTTCCTGGTGGAAGCCGGCGCTGAGGTTGACACCTACAATGACGCCTGCTGCACACCTCTAGGCATCACCTTGCTAAGATACGTGCTACAGAAGCGGGGTGTGGAATACAATGCAATGCTTCAGGCTCTCCTACCACCACCCACTGCTGTACAACCACGTGAGTATAAAATACTTATTGAAAGAAACAAGTAATATTTTTAGTAGCCGGACCAACAGCATGGCCAGTAGAAGTTTAGTAGAACTCTTTGAGAGTTAGGTCGTCAACGGAAGTATTACTATGTGGTACTACCACACATTATTTATAACTAGTGAGAAAATTAACACCTCAAAAAAAAAACGATTAGGTTTAGTCAGCAGATTGCTATTTACATCAGGATTTCCAAAAATATTGATCAAATTCTAGCACCGCCGCCGCCGGATGAAAATATACTTGAATGGAACATTAGCCGAGAAAACCGAAATATGTCGCCAACAGCGAACGGGTTAAACACAGGTAAACCACAAGCACAGGCAAATTATAAACAGAATATACTAAGTAAAAAGACTTCTGCAAAAGAACTGTCTGAAAGAAAGAAAACTGAGGTATTATCAAAACAAGACTTGCAAAAATCTACTGATAGGGATATAAATGCGAGCACTGGTGCGTTTGCAAAAGATAAGCGAACGTATGATAATATTAATCATGAATATTTGATAAGAGTGGCTGAAGCGTTCTCAGAGCCCAGTGAGGTTAATCCTATACCATACATTTTTGAAGTAAACGACATGTGTAAAGACGTAGAATTATTTAATGAAGAGGAAACAAAACTAATGACAGAGAAAACTCTGAAGAACATTAAATCTTCTAAAGCTATTAAAGAATTGCCAACGAAGCCTAGCAGAGACACTCTATTTCAGGATAAGGAGGACACCTTGGTAGATACTATAGAACGAAAGAAACAAGAAAAGTGAGTACCTACATGTTCTATTTGATTTATAGATTAATGTTATAATTATCTTTAAATGTTAAAGGAAATGTAACGAGATATTCCATGCTTATTAAATATGATTATAATGATATTAATTAGTTAGACAAAGACCAACCGTAGGTTCGTGTGATTGTCTTCGATAGAATCGTACCCGAATCCCAACAAGTTATAAATTATTTTTTCTCTTATGTTGGAAGATAAATCAAACAGGTTATAGTGGGTTTAACTTATCAGGTAACACTGTCACTTTTATAATTTATTTTAATGGTCCCGTCTTTTTCTGTGCATATATATACATTGGACACTGTACTCATTACTCAAGCATTTATTGCATTCCACAATGTGTTTTTAGGTGGTTACTTAATATTTGATGAGATTATTATGGAACCTGTTGAGGACAGCAAACATATAGGAGAATAAGAATAAGAATCATTAATTTGCCGAAAATATAGGGGTTTATTTATAAACATTGCTTAAAGTTAAGTGTCATTCAAACGTCAAAAATGTATGGTTAAATAATCGCTAATCATTACTTAACTTTAAGCAACGTTTATAAATAAACCCCATAGTGTGTAGGTAGCCAGTTGTTAAAATTGGTGGTTTTTAATTAGTACAAGGCGTGCCATTGTAGTGCCCGAGACTTGACCGCGCCTCCTGCCGCTCTTTCCGCCGCCCCGATGATGCCCCGGCGGGGACCTCATACCGCTAAAAAGACCCATAAATCGTCTACTGCGTGACGACGACTTGTACAGTTCATATTTTGCCTGTTTAGGTCATACAAAATTTTGAGAGAGAAAATTTTAAAAACTTAACTTTATCAGTCTTGTTAACTAGGTACCTATATTTAATGTTAGCCAACGTTCGCAAGGACGTAATAAAATCGCGGCGAGATTTTATCGCGCACTGGATTTTCAACTTTCAGTGTCAAGCCGAGCGTTGAGAATCCAACGCGCTAGGACGCACTCTCGTCCCAACGCGTTGAAAAAGCACACTGTTGAATTTCAACTCTCGGCGCTAAGCAGAGCGTTGAAAATCAAGTGCACGAAAAAAAAATCGCCGCAATTTTATTACGTCCGTGTGAACGTTGGCTGACTACGGTTTTTTTTTTTCTAATACGTATGAATTTTGAAATAAATATTGTTTCTGTACTAATAATTAATTATTAGATCATTGTAACACCTACAGTTTATCGTAAGCTGAGTCTACATTTTCGCGTATTCCAGGATGTCTCGGATAATGTTGACAATTCTACAGCTGTTATCCGATGGCGCGGACCCGCTTAAAGTCCGGTGTCCTCAACCGCCGCTGTTTATTGCTGCCCTGTCCGGTAGTGCAGAACTAATAGAACACTTATTCATGAATGGCGCTGATATTAATGAAGTTTACCCACAAGTAAGTATTTTATTCTTAATTTCGTTTTCCGTCTGAGGCCTTTGTCTAAGAAGTTTCGGAACCATTGCCCTGAATTTCCAAAACTAAAACTGTGATGATAATATTTATTTATTAAATCCATTGGTATGTGTGTAGGTATAAGACTTGTGAATGAGCCATAACTCATGAGGTTATTAGCGTTCGATTATTTGTAGTAATAGTAACAGTTCATTTATTTGTGAGAATATTGTTACAGAGATGTTACATGGTTTTTATAGTTCATAACTAGCTGACCCGGCGAACTTAGTTCCGCCTTACAATCAATGAATGTGCATGTTTAGGATTTTAACATTAATACAAAATTCCTAACCTACCCTACCTACCCTACCTACCAACCTACCGAGATATCATCAAAATTCATGCAAGCCTAGGCTAAATTAAAAAAAAAATGTTTGGGGTCGATCAAGCCGTTTCGGAGGAGTATGGCAACTAACATTGTGACACGAGAATTTTATATATATATAGATAGATAGATATTCTGCCGTTTCCAGCGTACAAATCATTGGTTTTGGTTAGTTTATTAGATTACACATTCAATTGTTATTGAATTAAATAAATTGGAATAACATTCAAATTGCAAATTAATCAAATATATCCCATCAAAAACAGTAAAAGTCAGTCAAAACAGAAAAAGTCTCGCAACGCAGTTCGTCAAAAGATGTGAGATCTAATGTAAAACCAAGTCTGTTAATTAATTTACTACCTATATATTTGTTATCCTTATTTCTTTAATAAATAGAATAATTTTGCCATCGCACGGCAACATAATCACATAAAAATAATCTACTATTTTAAATAGTCCTAATTAAATAAAGCGCAATGCTAATATTAGGTAGATGTTGTTGTATGAAGATCGTAGATTCTATTTCCGTGTGCGAATAATATAATAATTATTTCCTAATATTTATATCAACTTTTCATTAATAAAATCATTAGTCGAGTAGTAAGCAGCATTTACTTAAGAGGTAATTGAATAATTTATATTTATAATAATTTATAATTCATTTAAGTTATAGGGTTACCATACTTTTTTAATCTACAATGATTTTCTCAGGTGTATGGATACTCAACTTTAGCCTTAGCAGTGAGCGGACCGCTGACAAACGACAACTTGGAGGTCATTCGTGCATTACTCGAGTGTGGAGCAGACCCAGACCTCAGGCTGAAGATCCCTCCGCAACCAATATCACCTACCCCTCCTGCTGCTCAACCTCCAGATATTACGATTGAGGCTGAGGTCGAGGGCCCAACTTTGTTGCATGCGGTGCTTGCAAGAAAACTAGATCCTGAAGGAGATACTCGCTTCGTTGACGTGAGTAAATAATAATCCTAGCTATAATATTATAAATGCGAAATTGAGTTTGTTTGTTACGCTTTCACGCTAAAACGGCTGAACGGATTTAGATGAAATTTGGCACATGGGTAGACCATGACCTGGGTTAGGACATAGGATACTTTTATCCCGATATTTTCACGAGATCGAGACTTATGCAAAAATGCAAACGCCAGAAAGTTATAAAGATTCTTATCCTCCTGCCCCATCTTGGGGCACGAGGATAACTAAGACCGCGACCCGGCAAAGATAGGACTTTTTTGAAGTTGGATATCGTTGCCTCATATATCTACTAAATGGAAGGTGTCAAGTAGGTACCTAGGTTATTTATAAGTGAAGGAATTGGTCTGCTTTATTTGGAAGCGCACACTAATATTTGTTCTGTAGACTCTGTTGAACATCCAATAAATAAATATATCGAGAAATATGCAAGAAAACTGTTACATAAAATACGGTAATATTACAATTATTGAAGTCGTGCGTAGTTTGTCAGACAGGATTGCTTTCTTATCCGATATAGTTCCGAATTTAGAGTGACATTTTATAGTTATTAGTGGGTTCATTATAACTTGACCCGTGACTCGATTGGTAGCACTGAATTTTACAGTATAAATGTGGTTTTACACCGGCGAGGCGAGGCGTAGATAGGATGGGCGACATTTGAAATTGGTATGGCAAAAGGAGATCATTCATTTTGGTTCATTCATTAAGTGCTACCAATCGCGTCCCGGGTCAAGTTTTGAGTGAACGCACTGTGATGGGCAAATATCGTTTCGTTTTAGCTTCGTGACCGACTCCTGGAGTTGCTTCTTCAATATGGCTGCGATCCGATGGCCCAATACAAAGGTCGTTCAGCAGTGGATGTGGCTTTGAATAAAAGTTTAGATTTATTTGACATCTTCTTAAATAGCCCGAGGACGGATCTCAATGCCGTAATCAATGATTCTAATCAAACTATATTGGTGAAAATGTTCTATTTGCCTTCTTGGAAAATTATCCCTCTCTCGGAAAAGTTACAAACGGTACATACCTTATACTTATTATTTACAATCCCATTAATTTAGTTTTTTAGTAGGTCCCTTTTGGAAATAATCCTTCAATAAAATGCTTAAACCTTTTATACCAAATACTTACCCAACAAAAAAATTGTTGGGTATTTGGTATAAAAGGTTTTTTTCTAAGTTTTCACCTCTTTCTTATAATATTTTCAGCTGACGACTCTGCTTCTGTTTGGCGCAGACCCTTTAGTAAAATGTCAGAGTGGAAAAGACGAGTATGGAAACCTGTTTGCTTTTGTAAAAAGCGTCTTAAGTGATATGGGTTCATCGCCAGTTGCTAAAGGTGATTTTATACCGGCGAGGCGAGGCGTGGATGGCATGGGCGAGAATTGAAATTTGTATGGCAAAATGTCTATCCACGCCCTGCCCATCTTTGGTGGTCTAGATTCGCGAGAATGTGCGAGGCGATATTTGAAATATTTGTTAGTACAATATTGAACTTCATTGCTGTAAGAATAGAGTATTTATTTACTTTTTAAAACGGATATAAAAATGTCGCACCGGCCATCGGGGACACGCACGGTCTCAAGCGCTGACTCGCAATTTCTATACCACCCTAAAGTTGAATGTTACTTCACATCATAAAACGACAAGGTCTACTTGTCTAGATGACAGTTATACAGCGTGCCGCTTTAAAATGTCCCTCGGGTATCATCGCATTTCCGAATATAAAGGAATGCTAATTTCCATGTCCATCAATTATTGGATTTATCGTGTATAATGATTGGAATTCAGAACTAAGTACTTTATTGTTGTTTTGTTTTGATTTCCGTGTGAACTATAAAGAGCTGTAAAACTATTTTCCTATCTGTCGTGCCTGCGACTTTAGCGGCTTTCCTCTCATTTTTTAAAATAAATTACATTAAGTTAAAAGAGTATTAATAACTCTATATACTTCCAAGTCGATTGAGAGCGTCCGGTTTTACACAAAGTGCTAAGGGCAACTTATAGAAATCTGACAACTGACGATACACGAAGTTTGCCGAGGGACTTGTATGGAATAATAACACAAATTTCTACCCATCCTTTTCGGATTATAGAGATTCCAAAAAATATTAAGAACGAAGTAAAGCCAAAGAAAGCTGTGAAACCTGTATCGTCAAAGACTACAGGTACAAAAGCTTCAGCAAAGCCATCGGGGAAAATTTCCGATGATAGTCGAGAAGATTATAGACAAGCTGTCGACCTGGTTGTGGAGTGCGCAAGGCTGCTGTACATTAGATGGTTGCAGGGCACATTGATGAAGGACCTCATTGAAGTTGTTTACAAGTATGTATTGTTCAAGCGTTTTTTTTAAATATATTTTACAATCCTAAGTTCCTAGCTTTATAGGTGCCTCTGCTAAAACAAGCCCCGCACCCAAGGATATTGCTAATTCATTGCTTCATTATGCTCGGAAAATTTGTCTGCTCTACAACGTAAATAAACGCAATGAATGTTGTTGAACTGTCAGAAGTCATTGGTACTGTGAGTTACGTTATTAGAGTGCTGCTGTTCTTTGTTTGTAAGTCATGGAAAAAGTATCATCATCATCTACTTATCCTTTCCCCAACTCTGTTGGGGTTGGATTCCAGTCTTTTACATGGAGCGACTGCCTATCTACAATCCAGTTATGGGTAACCCCTTGGTAAGACCGATAAGAAATATGTTATGTGTATCTGTATTAACGAATGCTTATATGTTAAACGGGCGAAACCGTTTAACCACTTGGACATACGATCAAATTATAACTACGTTTGTTTATTTAGGTACAAACATCGCCATTGGACCATGATTTTAAAAGAACATAAAAATAAGAAGTGTACAAGCCTCTGGTTGACTGCGATTCGCGGCCTAGAAATTTGGGATGTCCTAAAAACTACAAAGAAAAAAATATACAAGGATGGAAATATTTTAAAACAAGTGCTGTGTATAATACACTTTTATTTTAAAAGGACGACAATCCTACGAGGTATTTGTATCACAAAAATTTGGCGATATCCTCCTATCACGTTTCAAGAGAAAGAATTCATAGAAAATGAAGTAGTGAAGTTTACGCGTGAACATAGATTGGCTACCATGTCATCTCCGGACATGGTGCCAGCCATACGGCCGTACGTGACACCCGAGCTTATGTTCAAAGAGGTACTGATTTTTTTGTAGGTACATAGTATTTGACACTATGAGTACAGCTGCTAGGTACAGGTTTGAAGATAAAGGTAATCTCGAAATTCAAATAGTACCTAATCCGTATTGACGATCGACTGTTGTCGTTTTAAATCAAAGAGCTTCCTCGTAATAGGGATTTTGGCCACACGCAGACGAAATAAGTAAGTAAGTGCCAGTGGCGTAACTTCAAATCAGAGTCCTTGGTGCAAAGAGGCGATCGGGCCCCCATCACCAATCTGCATGGCGTTATTTTTTTTTTTTTCAATCTCAATTAGTTACTTTAGCCTATGGTTGTTGTATTCTTTGGACAATATTTATTATTATAGCACTCTTGTATGAATAACAAAACAACCACACACACACACTAGCAACTAGCACTTTTGTTTTTAGCATAACATAGTGCCACCGCTACCGTTTGTAGCCCCCTTCTTGGTCGCTAGCTTGGTTGCCATGTGCAGTCAATTTACACAAAAAAAACATTGAATGCTAGAGCGAGCGAAGCGAGCTCGCAAATTCATGCACCCTGCCAAGGATAGGTTCGATTTTCATTTGATCATTCAAAGAGAAAAACTACTTGGTCGACTTCTTCATCATCATCATTTCAGCCGAAAGACGCTTACTGCTGGACATAGGCCGCCCTTAAGCATCGCCATTTCAATCGGTTCTTGGCTTCCCGCATCCAGCGGATTCCTGCGGATTCCACAAGGTCATCGGTCCACCTTGTAGGAGACCTTCTAAGGCTACGGCTTCCGGTACGCAGTCGCCACTCCAGAACCTTACAGCCCCATCGGCCATCTGTTTTGCGAGCAATGTGCCCAATTCTTCGGTCTATGTCGGTTACCTTGGTTCTCCTGCGGATCTGTTCATTTCTAATTCGATCATTTAGGGAAATTCCAAGCTTATCCCTCTCCATTGTCCTTTTAGCCTTCTAATAAGGCCCATTGTGAGCGACCACGTTTCGGTGCCATAGGTCATAACTGGCAACACGCACTGGTCAAAGACTCTTCTTAAGACACTGCGGTATGTGGGACGAGAAGACATTGCGTAGCTTCCCGAGTTGGATTCGACGATTGACCTCTTTCTCGCGAAGTTGGACCTACCCAACTGAGCTTGAAAATTTTTGCTTGCCTTTTGGACTATGGTGCACTTCTTCATAAAGTAGGTAGCACAATATTATTATTTTAAAACCCTCTGAGGCCAGTTGCGTTGTTGGTTTGGCAAATGTCCCGGCGCGGACACTGAGTGGGGGCCCCCAAACATTGCGCGCCCTGGTGCTCCACACCACTTTGCATCTTAGTAGTTACGCCATTGGTAAGCGAGTCATGATAAATAGGTAAGTACCGTGAATGGTAGGTATTTAGCAGACCAAATTAGGTACCTCCCTCTTTTCTGTTGTCTACCGCTTAATATCTTGTCACCGAGTTTCTGGATCTGGTCTGCCGTTTAGATAGGCTTTTCTAATGTTATAATTATGTTTTCAGGAAGAAAAGTTCAACGTGTGCTTCGAATGTATATTGCCACTAGGAGATGTAAAGATCCCGTGCGACTCATGCAATCTGATTGGTTTTTGCTCTTTTGAATGCATGAAAACGAACATTGATAGACTGAACTGTCATCCATGCAGTAACTATCTAAAGGAAAAATACTTCCCAACTCCCGAAGAGACTGAAACTAATTCTGAAGAAATTATCTAATTCGCGACTATTATTGTCGGTAAATCTTTTTCTACTCGTGCATAATAGTACCTAATCTTGTGCAATGATCAACGTAGAATGTAGGTATTCAGGTACGTAAAAACATTTTCGTTCTTAGTTCTTATCTAAAGTCTCCACAAAAACAGAAATGGCACAAAAAAATCGAATGAGCCTTACAGTACCTTGTCGCATATGATGTGTAACATCTGACATCTCACCTTGCTAACAAGCAACATAAGGTAATAAGCAACGTTTCTGATGGAAAACTCTAGCACCGCGCGCGGCTTTGGTCAAATCAAATAGCGCGCGCTTCCCCGGCTTCCTGTTACACACTTCCGTCCCTTTTCACGAAATCACTCCCACAGATTGCAGAAAAGCGCGAGGCAAGATGTTAAACATCTTTTTCACGTAATCACTCCCACAGATTGCAGGAAAACGAAAAGAAAGATGTTACACATCAAAAAATTATAAAATGCAAGATTATTGCGAGAATTGAAATGTCAAAATTAACACCATGCTATCATGTGTCTGTCATTCGTGTCATTTTTATATTTTTAACCTGTATTTTCTGCTGGCTTTGTTATGGCCAGCTAAGGTTTCTTCAAAATAAAGATTTTAATAAAACTTTTATGAGATTTCCCTTTCTAACGACACAAAGTATTGCAATACAAATGGCATCTGCAGCGAAAAAGCTCAAGCTTTCTACAGCAGCTTCAGTAGCAAACAAGAGCAATGGAATTACTTCAAATTCCAATATTGAAGAACTTATGAAGAATCTGCAAGCTAAACGCGAAGATACGGCAAAGTCAATTTTAGAGTATAAGTTCAATAAAAAACGTGTAAGAATCGTGTCTCAGGAGCAGATGGTGCCTGATAAGTGCGAAGGGGTGGTATACTGGATGTCTCGAGATAGCCGAGTTCAGGATAACTGGGCCTTTTTGTTCGCGCAGAAACTCGCGCTCAAAAACGAAGTACCTCTTCACGTGTGCTTTTGTTTGATAGCCAAGTATTTAGATGCCTCCGTCAGACAGTTTGATTTTCTTGTGAAAGGTAAATTCACTTATTTACAATTCAAAAAATCATAATATTTAGAACTAGAAATTAATTTATAAACTTACATTTTTTTACACTGTTATTTATCATATTTTCAGGTTTAGAGAAAGTGGCAGCTGACTGCAAGAAGCTCAACATATCATTTCATCTTCTAGAAGGGAGCGGGGCAGAGGTACTGCCTCAGTGGGTTGTGAAACATAATATAGGGGCTGTGGTCTGTGACTTCAATCCATTGAGAGTGCCTCTAGGGTGGCTGGAAGGTTGTAAGAAGAAACTTAAGAAAGATGTACCACTTATACAGGTATAAAGTAGTTGCAGATGAATTTATATTGTTTTGAAAATACCATGCTCAAAACCTGGGTGAGAGGGGAGTCTTTCAATCATTAATTTTTCAGCCATGTTAAAAATATTTTTTTACTGTTGTGTCACTGCAAGATGAATAATGCATTTCTAAATTTGGCTTCCATAATGAATCTTCTATGCTTTCCATGGTCCTGGTACTAATAAAAAACAAGTTCACTTAATGTAACTTAAAAGTAAATTCAACTGCCACTGAAACTCCCACCTTTCACCATTTGGAAATTTTTCATCAACCCGTAAAACATTGAAATTACTAGAAGCTGTTGTATGTAATTGCTCAATAGTTTTCCCAATAATTATATTTGCTGTCATTTTGCATGTACTTTTCTTATGAACAATTGCTGGTTCATACAACATTAAAATTTGTCAGGTTATAGAAAATGAAATTGTTAAAAAAAACTACCTGAAACATATTGCTGTTTAGTATTTCTGCAATACCAACTCTAATATCAACAATACTATTTAATCTTCCAGGTAGATGCCCACAACATAGTGCCCTGCTGGGTCGCTTCAGACAAACAGGAATACTCGGCAAGAACAATCAGAAACAAGATAAACTCTAAACTTGGTGAATACCTGACTGAGTTCCCTCCAATTATCAAACATCCATACACTGCCAAGTTTGAGCCAGAGGTATGAGCAAAATATATTATTTAATTTATTGTACAGCTGAACATGAGGTCCTGGGTTCAATTCCCAGGTCAGGAAAAGTGTTATTGGGTTTTTCTATCTGGAATTTCTCAGTATCAGCCCGGAGTCTGGATTTGTGCCACGTTGATGGCAATAGGCTTGCGCCCTATTACATGTGACTTAAACATAACTGGCGGAATATGGGTGTACTTTAGGTAAACCTCTGCACAACCCTGAAGGAAACAGGGCGTGATGTTATCTCTTATTGCAAACAGCTTCCGAAACCTTGAATCTGAAAATTAAAAGTTTTCTAATCCACCTTTGAAGGATAATGAAATGCCTTTATAAGAACCTTTTCATGATTATTCTAAAGTCTTGTCTCATATTATATGAACTTAAAAAAAACTGCATAATGCGAGTTCACTGAACACCTCTGCCTATCCCATTGAGGTACAGGCATGATGTAATGTGTAAGATACAATTTCTTTTAGGATTTTTGTTAGAGTTAAGCCCAAAAAAATATTGCCCTGCTTTTAGGCTTT
Source organism: Omphaloscelis lunosa (assembly GCA_916610215.1). Classification (NCBI taxonomy): domain Eukaryota; kingdom Metazoa; phylum Arthropoda; class Insecta; order Lepidoptera; family Noctuidae; genus Omphaloscelis; species Omphaloscelis lunosa. The sequence continues at coordinate 19,634,762 of OU744244.1, read as the reverse complement.
ACCACAGTCAGGGTAATAAAACTATATATGTATATATAATACTGATTGTTGCAAGTTGTACTACTTTCTGTTTTTATTTATTTTGCTGTAGAATCTAGCATATTAGGGATGATAACTAAAAATTTTTTTTTGTCCGTCCGTATGTTATTTAAAAATATTGGAAACGTATTTTTCTTTTTTTATGTTATCAAAAGATTACGGCGATGCATTGAGTTAAAATGTGACATGATGTTACGCCTATGTAGATTTTATACTTAGTTGTGGCGTAGCGAGCCCCCACTCCCCAACTTTAATGCGTTTTATCAAAATCTTTATTTTTAATATGATAAAGCAAAAAATACGTATCTTATATTTTTTTATTATCTGACTGACGGACTAAATAGAATTTCTCGTTTTTTTACCCAGGTTTCATCCTTATTCTATCTTTTTCCTTTTTTTTTTCAATGTATAAAGTTGTGTACGAACTTATTGTTTTGTTATAAAATTCCAGCCCATAGACTGGGATGAAGCAATAGTATCCAGAGAGGCAGACAAAAACGTTGGCCCTGTAGAATGGGCCAGACCAGGCTATGATAATGCCTTGAAAATGTTGAAGAGCTTCCTGGACCAACGGCTGAAGGTGTTTGCTACAAAGAGGAACGATCCTACTAAAGATGCATTGAGTAATTTATCACCGTGGTTTCATTTTGGTAAGTAATTCATATATTTGTTAGAAAAGAATGATGAAAAATAAAATAATGCTGTAAGTAAGTAAAGAACTTACTGGCAGTGGAGAATAATACATGTGAACTTGTACAAAGTGACTTTAGGCAGGCCTCCGTCACTCGTTCGAGGTCACGTATTAACTTACCTACGGGTCACGTACACCCGGGCGAACAGAGTCCAGTTGGTACTCTCGGGCGTCCGCTTAAGGTACATTTTAGCGCGCACAAAACGCCTGTAATATTTTTGTAGATAATTATAGCGTTAGGTATCTTTTTTCCTATGGAGTGAATTTTGTGTTCCGTAAGGAACTATTAATTGATCTATGCTTTAAGGCAAATCCAAACATATGCTCAGTTATCAGAATGGTCAAAAGAATCAGGAGTTTGATTTTGGAGAAAAACAAAACTGCATTTAAGTATAGTGTTTGAGCTGTTCCACTTCGCAAAGAACATTGAGAAATATTCGGAGTTAATCGCCAACAGTTCAGTAGTTGGAGATCTACCAAAAGAAGAAAAAGAATTTGATAAAGCTCCTAGTTTAGCAAAAAATTAGACACATTATTATTTTTAACTGTATTCATAATATCTCTAAACGATAATGATCATTACACACAGCTCATTTTTTAACCAAATTTTCAGGTCAAATATCAGTCCAGAGAGTGGCCCTATGCGTCCAAGAACACAAAGCAAAGTGCACAGAATCAGTGAATGCGTATCTGGAAGAGGCTATCGTACGTCGCGAGTTAGCAGATAACTTCTGTTTCTATTGCGAACATTACGATAGCATCAAAGGCGCCAGTAACTGGGCGCAGAAAACGCTGGATGATCACAGGTAAAACATGGGATTGAACCTATATAAGACCTTTCCTTTTGCCATTGAATAATAGATTTCATAATTGATAACATGAAGTGCGGGTTTGAACACGCGTGAAACCGCCCTGGGAGCTGTTACAGGTCTGAGTTAATGTTCGAACAATTTAGAACTTTATGGTGCTTGGAACAAGGTTTAATATTTAATTTCAACATAAAACCAATGCATTTCAATGATAATCTTGTAGAAGTTTCAACGCCACATACGATCTACGCATCAAAGACATGACGTCACAGAAATCGCGCAATTTGAGTTTACCGCGCGATCGACATATATACAAGATCCCGACTTCAACCGTCGGGCAGTTGCCCGCCAGACACGACCCCCGTCTGGTCGGAGGATCCTCCCTTTTCTATGATGGATGAGGAGTGAAGTTTACACCCTGTTCCTCATGCCACTAAAATCTGTCTAGAATCTGGAAAAGGGGGAGGTATGGTCGACAAATTTATGCTTTTCTGGACTCTTATGTTGCGCAAAACAGTTTGCAATGGCTGCATGTAAAATCTTGAAATTCAAACCATGTAATAGGAGGATAAACATAGGTATAGTTTGTTTAAGCTACTTATCTACATGTCCATGTGATTTCCACCCAAGTCTTTTCCGACATACAGGAAAGACAAAAGATCACACATCTACACACTTGAGCAGCTAGCTAAGTCTGAGACACACGACGACCTGTGGAACTCGGCACAGATCCAGCTGGTGAAGGAAGGCAAGATGCACGGCTTCCTGCGCATGTACTGGGCCAAGAAAATACTGGAGTGGACGCAGTCTCCTGAGGAAGCACTGAAGTATGCGATATACTTGAATGATCACTACAGTATCGACGGAAGGGACCCCAGTGGATATGTTGGTAAGTTTAATCGCCCTCTTTTTATATCCATGCTTATATTGTAAATACGGAAGGAAGCCTGTCTGTTACTGTTTTAACCCTAAACCACTGAACCAATTGTTATGAAATTTGACAATGGTAGATAGGTATCTCGCGAACATAGGCTAATTTGTATTAAAAAATAAAATAGAAAACACGCAGATGAAGTCGAGGGCAACACCCAGTTTGTTATAGTTTATAAAACCTTTTGGAAAAAAAGACTTCGAAGCGAAATCGATGACTATGGGATGTATAGCGGCAGACACGGTTAAGTTATTTTCAAATACATTTCTGTAGCATATAGCGGACAAGTACTTATCAATTTTACCAACTGCCATTTGCATTCATGTTGACAGTACTTACGTCATTGGAAAAATTATAAAATCAATGCACTCATTAGTCAAAATGGCGGTTGTACTTTAAGGCGAAAGCGCCGACCCTGCCGCGAAATTCAAATTTTCTTAAGTTTTTTGTATTTTTTAGGTCAGTCTCAGATCTCATGTTAATGATTGATTGATTTGCGGTCGTAAAAATAATAAATATATATTTACAGAATGTTAATAATTAAAATCGTAAATACAATTCTCAGTGATGGTGTATAATGTCATAAATTCACGAAATTGACATTCTTAGCAGCAAATAATTTGATATGTTATTTAGGTAACCGTGAGATGTGGAAGAAATGGAGGGAGGCCATCTTTTATGACCGCCAATCAATCAATCATTAACATGAGATCTGAGACTGACCTACAAAATGAAAAAAACATAAGAAAATTTGAATTTCGCGGGCATGGTCGAAGGTTCCACCTTAACTAATGGCATTCCAAAACAAAAAAAAAAAACCATGCCACCCCATTTCTCAAAAAAAAAAAAAAATGTACTTATCTAAAATGTACTATTAATTAACTAGGTTTAAAAAAAAAACTTTGTTCAGAACAAAATTGTATCAAAATTTAGGTACACTGGCCATATCGATATCAGCATGGCGGGTGTGCCTAAATTTTGATGCACTGTGCAGATATAAGTGATCCTAAATGTGCATGTTTACATTCCTCGACTGTCTACAGATTTTTTTTTTAAAAGAAAACACGAGGTCTTGTATTACCCGACTGCGACAGTAAAAGACAGGGTTTTTTAACTTCTACTAAAACTTGAACTACAGTCTCCAATCTTAACTGATGAAGGAGTATCGGTCCAACTAGATAACAATCAATGGGAGTATTTATTGTATCATTTGTCCTACAGGCTGCATGTGGTCAGTTTGCGGTATACACGACCAAGGCTGGGCGGAGCGTGCTGTGTTCGGCAAGATACGGTTCATGAACTACGACGGATGCAAGCGCAAGTTCGATATCAAAGCCTTCATAGCCCGGTACGGCGGGAAAGTACACAAGTATGTACCAAAGAAATAAGAATATATCTTTTAAAATATTATCTGGAGAAGGATCTGCTACACAAAGGATCTGAATGTTAGAAGTAAGTTATATTGTTTTAGGTATTATCAACAAGGCTCGGATACCGGTTAAATTTTCAAACAGTTATTATGTAATTGACGCAAAAACCTTTACATTCAGTTTCGTCCGTAGAAACCGGTTTTGGAGGAGTCTCTACATAAAGGTTTTTTCGGATTAAACGGTTTATAGCAATATTAACCGGTTTTTTGTTTAGTTTTTATTTAGCGCGGCATCCTCACAAGTAGTCACAAGTTGGAACGCGTTTACCGACATGCCGCTCCTCTTATAAACCAGTTAATTTAGGTTAAAATAAAATTCTTAAAAGGTTCACGTTCTTAAGAAAAGTTCGGCGTAAAACCCAAATAAACCGGTTTCCACCGGTATTTTTTAAACCGGTTCCGAGCCTTGATTATCAATTTTTAACTTTTGAATTTGTTAATAGTTATTATTGATAAGTTTTTAGTTTTTTTTAACTCAATCTGTCTAGCCTTTTCCCAACTATGTTGAGGTCGGCTTCCAGTCTAACCGGATGCAGCTGAATATCAGTAATTTACATGGAGCTACTGCCTATCTGAACTCCACAACCCAGTTACTGAGTAACTGGTTTAGTTTTACTAACTCAATTCTAGTTTTTATAACAGGTACGTCTATTACCGAATTATCGGCCGTTTAAAAGATAATCTCAGTACTTAATAATTTAAGTAGTTATAATCCAAATTGAAAATTAAGGAAACAAGTACAAATGAACAGGGAAAACGGTATACAATACCTAATGTGGTTTATTTATTTTTGTGTATAATTATTATTAGTACTTTTATTATTATATTTTCATTGTTTATAACAGGAATAATTTCGAATATTATTCATATTAAATTATGAATCTTCATATTATGGCATAATATTTATATATCGAATTATTGTTTGATTTCCTCGCTCCTCGACTGCCTCGTTGGTCTAGTGGTCGCAAGCGCTACTGCTGAGCATGAGGTCCTGGGTTCGATTCCCAGGTCGGGCAAAGTGTTATTGGGTTTTTCCATCTGAAATTTCTCAGTAGCAGCCTGGAGTCTGGATTTGTGCCCGGTTGATGGCAATAGGCTCGCCCCCTATTACATGGGACTAAAAACATAACTGGCGAAATGTGGGTGAACCTGCTACAGGGACACCTCTGCCCAACCCTTTGGGGAAATAAGGCCTGATGTTATGTTATGATTGATTTCAAACTGATTTTGTTAAGCTTTGAGAAATGTTAATTAAATATCTAATGTATTATATTCTGTATGTATAATATTGTGAACATAATACCTCCACAAACTACCTCACTTATGTTAAGTTTTACCTTATAAGCTGAACACTTTTGTAAACAATATACTAAAATAAAACATCCATTTTGCTTATAAATATTTTTATTTAAGAATGTGAGTTCTTGTAGTTACACTTTTCTCGTATATTTCGATAATAATCTTCATAAAATTAGAAATAGAAAAATAATATCAAAGAGCTATTTTCTTCATTGGAACTTTTCGGTGAGTCAGGTTATATTGCATTTGATTAGAATTTCATCACGTTTGGGCAACTAGTCAAAGGTTGAATGCTTGAGGGTAACCCAAGCCAAGTGGAAAGCATTCAAATTAAAGTTGTATTTCTCACAATATCTTTCTTATAAAAGCAAAATTTATTGAATTTCATGTCAAATTGTCTTAAGAAACACAAAACCATAACAATTTCTATTATGTCTCAAGTTATTATTATTATATAGGTAAATATAAGTCTCTACTAAGGAAAATAATAGGAAAACATGATTTCACCACACAACGACATATTAATATAAACGGAAAGAAATCTAAGTGACATTGACTGATTCATATTATTATGGATATTGAAATTTATTATGATTCAATATAGGCATATGAATACCCGAGTTAACTGTTTCAACTATGAACACAAATCGTGGCTCGCTTCTATTAACATATTCTACTAATACACATTACAGCACAAGGGTTATTACACCTTTACTTTCAACTTACAAACATTAGCTTACAATAAGGCTCTCAATTAAATTTCATAGAAAACCCGAGATAAATATGTCGTAACGGGTAATAAGGTACCGAGATCATAACCAAATTCTCAGTCGTCTCAGATTAACTCAAAAGGAATGTGGTAATTCCAAGCTCTTGCAGGTTAAGGCAGAATTCGGTTACAACCCCCCAACGAAACGAGAAATAAAGAAAATAGTCGTCAAAAAGAGGCGACACTAGGATAAAAAAACTAATTGATTGTTGTCTATGCTCCCCTGTGTCAGTGTGTGTGTGAAAGCAGAGCTACATTCGCTGTTACGGGCGCAGGACGGTTTCCCACGGACGCTACTGCACGCAGCAGTTCGGCCCCTTGTGCCCGTTCTTCTTCAGCCGCGACTTCGGGCGATACTTTTCCAAGTACGACAGTTGCTTCGCGTTGATGGCACCGCGGCGTTGACTGGAATGAAATGAAATGATTTTAATTTCTGTAAGTAAATATTTTAAGACACTTTTACAAGTAAATTTTTCAAAACTAGATGGCGCCGGCATTTCCTAGCTGACTGATGCCTGATAAGAAATTCCGAAACAAACTGACGTCATGGTCTCTTTTAAACTCTATTATTAAGATAATATGTGAGTCTAAACAATGCAGGGCCAGGTCAGGAAGGTCTTTTGAAGAGAGTCATTGCGGCGACATAACACTACCAGATCTGCAGGACATTTCCGTATGCCACATAAAAAGTTCTCAAAACTGCCAGACAGTTATAATGTCATCTAATGCAGAACGACGCGAACGCAGTTTACCTGCATAAACATAACCATATAAGGTAAGTCAACTCCTATTTCCACCACTCGATCTAAATATGTGCATAAATATACACTTTTACTCGATAGTCGTTCAATTATCTATTAATTGACATGTGCGTCACGATCCTTAGCATCCTGTGTACAGTATATAAGGCGTTGTAACGTGCAATCACTTTTATATGCAGAGATATATTGTTGGACTTCGGCGAAGAATCGTGAAGCTATGATTAGCGTGGCGAAAATAGTTAACAAACAAAAATTGCGTCGTATCGAATATGATTTTTGTCGTAGATCGATTTGCGTTCTATAGAATGAATGCATCTTCCAAAAGGAAGGTCAAATTATTACCGTCTTTGTCTGCACATTCCTAGGCAATGATCGTCAAATAATTCTCACACTTCAATTAGCTGTACATGCGAATCTACGTCAGTTTGATATGATCGGATTTTTAGATGTACACGAACCAACCTTATCAGTTTTATCGATATGATGTGGCAAATAGATTTCGGTCCGGCGTATGCGCAAAGACTTTTAGTTCTTTACATCCACGCTTGATAAGAAACTTCAAAGATGAGGTGAAACTGGGGCCTTATTTGGAAGTTTCAAAGTCTGCTCTTCCGAAGGCAACCCGCAAGCGCAAACAGTAATGACGCCCAATCGTAATGACCGACTTCAGCGACTCGACATGCCGCTGCGGTTTTAATTTCGAACGCGGCGTCACAACTTCGTCGGCAGCGACATTGCTAGTCTTTACTTTCCCAATAGTCATTTGTCTAACAAAAACAGTGGCACTCCGGAAGTGCCGACAGAAGTGAAAATTGAAACAATTTTACTGTGCAGGAAATAATGTATCGACCATTAAAAAGACATCAATGTCTTTTTAATGGTCAAAAGCTGGTGTCGTAACAGTGTCGCGAAATCAATGGTTTAGTCCCATTTCAAAAATGCCCAACGCGCCTAAAGAAGTTTTAACTTCAAAAATAACGTTTTGTCGCTCTGTTAGTGACAGCCAGTGACGGCACTACTGGTTTGCGGTCTGTATAGCTCTATCTCTTTCCCACACTTGACTAAGAATAAAATAATACTGTTATAAGGGATAGATGTATTTTAGATAACTACACAATACTCACTCTCGAATAGTCTCGACGGCTTCCTCGTACTTCATGCCGAGCTCGATGAGTGCGATGGCCACCATGACGGGCGCGCGGCCCAGTCCCGCCACGCAATGCACCGCCACCGCCGCCTCAGGCTTGTTCTGTGCTCTGGGGAATTCATGAAGCCAGTTTTAGTACTGCGCGATTTTATTAGGACATACATGCATAAACTCACGCTTATGGCAGGCAGAAACTACTGAAAGCCACTTGCTACGATTCATAAATCTGGTCACATTTTGCTGGTCTCAAATTGATGATCCTACAAGGAAAAAAACCGGCCTAGTGCGTGTCGGACCACGCACAATGAAGGATTCCGTAGTTGAGGTGAATTTATCTCAAATACAAACTTAACATGTAGTAGAAAAACATGTTCTCCCATACATTCCAACTGCAAAAGTAAGTTTTTACGCACAATATTGAGAGATTTACCTATAGACTTCTTATAGGTTCTCCTGTAATCTATAGGTAAATAACCTTTCTCTGTATTTTTTTTATTTTATTTTAGGCTCAGTAGTTTTGGAGATAAATTGGGGGAATGATCAATAACCATCTATTCTATATTACATCAATTAACATTTTTAAATGAATTTATTTTAAAATTATAAAAATATATATATTTGAAATTCTAGCAACCCCTTTCATTTGATATGTCACATGATACAGATTGAAAAACTTTTTTTTTAATTTTCTTGTTTGGCCCCCCAAATTAATTTATTTACGTTACGAGTCCGTGTTTGAGTCACAGAAATACATGTGTGTACCAAATTTCAACTTAATCGTTCCATTAGATTCGGAGCAAATTGGCTGTGACAGACGGACGGGTCAGTCGTCATCTCGGTAATCACCCTCTTTTTAACCATATCATCTTTCACATAGTCCATCCATCGTTTCTTTGGACAAGAGTTTAAGAGGACGTCCTATGGTTCTTAAAATATCAACCAGGGTCAGTGTAAGCTATCATTTGTACCCCAAAATTATTGTGCTCTTCGAAGAAAGCGAGTGTTCTGATAATGAATCAATATTATGGCGTTGTCAGTGTTAAGCTAATAGCCTAACAAACATGAGGAATGTTTGATAATGTGGTCACAACACCAAACAACAAAATTTACATAAGCTACAATAACACGATGTAACATACCAATTTAATAGGTATTAAATGAACCGGCGATTCCGAACTATATACTACATGTGTCGATCATAATCAGCGCGTCACACCGCAGTTACGTAATAATAACTTTGAATATGCGTCACTCAATACTAAATAGAAATTACTATAATAATTGAACAATGTTACTTCGTGAGACTCGAATATTATAACAACAGAATTTCAATATTTGCATCAGAATTGAACGTACTGTAATAAAACTAGGGAATATGGAAAGGCAGACAAAATAGCCTGTTGAAATGATAATTTGTTGAACATTCCCAAATACGCGTATCAGTCGCAGTTTATCACTGATGCAAAGTTTAACACAAGCTGCCGCTCATCTACCTCTTCTCAGCCGAACATCACTACCGCGCCGCCATATTAACAATCTGGGAGTTTTCAAAACGCATTCCGGACGTTTTCAAACATTTTTTGCACCCAGACAAAGAAGCAGTCAGAACGCGAGCATAACTTCTCAGGATTAAGAAAAGAGTAAAGTGCTATAACTCCGAACCCCCAGTTTTTATAAACAGGATTGTAAGAATGGCAAGGGATACTCACTTTTCGCGCAGAATCTCAAACCAGTCGTCGACGACGTTGGCAGGCGGGAAGGTTCCATCGTCGTAAGCCAGGTCACGCACCTCGATGTTCTCGGCGTTTAACGGCGCCGTGTCGTAGCTAGGCTCGCACACGCGTACCACCGTGCACACGTTGTGCTTCCTCAGTTCCTGTATAAAAAAAAAAGATGGTATAACATCGTGAAACTGCTGAGGGGCAATACCCGTATTTTTTTTAATGGTCGCATTTTAGTCTGCCTCTTCTATCAAAGAAAAATCGAATTTTTCTAAATTTTTGACAAGTTTTTGACATTCATTGTCGCTGATACTAGATTTTGAACGTTTTTAATTACAGGAATTAGCCTGCTGTGCATTAACTGCAGTGACTTGATAGAGTGCCTTGGCCAGAAAGTTGGACGCTGCAGAATCAATCTAGCGGCACGAAGAATCATGATTTCAAGTAGTGAGAATGAATCTCCGACACAGATCGTGCCAAACAGTCTTTCACATAATCCACATTCCACGACCATGATGGGTAGCCAGACCTAATTAATAAGGTCCACGAAAATTTGCACAGAAACAGAATCAAGTTTTAAGTGCAATAAATATGAAGGCAAGATAAATATGAAGAAAGGCTTCAGGCCACAGTCTAGGAATCAGCACTCAATTTATGGTTATCGACCGCACTATTTTCCTCATTATAATACTGCTCAACCTCTCTCCAGGTATCCGGTTCTATCTACTCTTAACTAGCTGGGGCTGGGTACCCACCCAGCCCATTATTTTATTTTCATCATTATTTTATTTTATACGGAATTACGGAGACCGGTATTGCTGCCAAAGGCATTATCGTTTATTGACTTTTCAACATAAATTCCAAGTGTTATCTCTTTTGTGACTAATAAAGTTTTCTTTATATTATTTGCGAATTAGCAATCATGCAACCAATCTCCATTTATTTACATTTTCGCGGTTAAAAGTTAAGTGCTAGTTTTTCCTCAATAGCAATTCTAATGGTAAGAAACATTCCCACGCGCACCATATTTATTTAATTTTAGAATGTTACCATTATAATTTATTATGACACTTAAATTGTGTGTCATTGACAACAATGACGTTGTTAGTTAGCTGTAAGTTTATGAAGAGTTAATTAACACTTTGAAGGACACTAAACGAGACACAATAGAAGTTTTATTGTTATTACGCCTATGGGCGTATAGTGTCCTTCAAAGTGTTAATTATTATTTTTTTGGTCACTGATGCGTGAGAAATTTCTCAAAGAGCCTAGCCGCAGAACTTTTAAATAATAGTCATAATTATAATAGATATTCAGCGTTTTTTTTATACCTTCAAAAGTCGAAAGATCTATGAAAAGATTTTAAATCAAGCAAGATTCATTGAAAGTTCTGAAAGAAAACAAAAGTAACCTTTCATTTTACGCCTGAGAACTTATAAAGTTTTAGCCAGTTAAAGCTGGATGTAACCTTATACGGATTATTTGAATAAGTACGAAAATTTCGAAGGGTAACTTGAAGAACTTCAGTCTAATAGTTCTCCAGTTCACATTGTCCGAGCCAAATTGTAACACACTCAAATTGTGTCAATGACTAATTAGTCATTAGTTCCCAAATGTACGAGTGACCTACATTGTATTGCCTACTATGTAACTTACTTAGTTCAAAATAAAATAAAACAATATATTGACTTAAGCATTGAGATACCATTTACATTATGCTCATGATAAATTGTATAAATAAAGTATATTTACCTGAAGATAGGACTGAATGGTGACGTCGGACGGGCGGTCGGTAATGAGGAACCGCATATTCTTGTACTCGATTAGCGAGGGCGCCGGCCTGATGTCCTTTTGCTTCATCGTGATCGAGTCGCTGCTCTCCGGTCACACAAGATACGCACCCGGCTGGTACTCACGTCACACGCGTCAGAGAAAGATGTCACGGTCCGTCACAGTCTAACAGACAAACTGTCACTCTATTTCCACACAACACACGACAGTTTCGTTACTTTTCTTTAGAAAGGGTCCAATTATATAATGAGAACCACCCGCATGGATGTCGCTTTCAACCACTAGATCGCATACGGAGACGAACAAACAAAAGTTCAGAATGTGGAATGGAACTAAAAGAAATTATGCGAAAAACATAAGTTTTGTTATCACACGAACTTCGGCAACTGAATGATATGCTCCAATTTTCTGTGGCTTCCGAATTTAAGGTAACTGAAACAAAAATAATAGTTTTGTTAATGTCAGCGATCCAGTCGGCACCGCGCTGTGATTTACGACGAATATCATTTTTAAAACGTATTTGAGTCAAAGCTCGAGCAACGACTGAAGTGGAATAAAAAATGGCTTCTAAAAATAGTGTTCGGAATACAGCGAAGTTTCGGTCATGTGGACGTGCGATGTTCTGAACGCCTATGTCTGTCCATCGACATCGGTATTTCCGAGCTGATCCAGAGCCAAAATCGCGTCAATTTCGGACGTGCCTCACACAGCTCAGCACTCTTTTAAACAACACAACACTATGATAACACAACATGTAAACACCGCCATCTGAACAACATTGCTGTTATTTTATTTCGATAAATACCTGCTCAACAAGTACACCTATATTATTATAGTGATGTAACGCGTTAGGTAAACGGATTCGGTTACAGTATTATCAGCAGTATCGCGTTCTTGTCTTGGTCAGGAGCAGATAACAACTGATAGTTCTACCTTCTATCGTGGGACGTCGGCTTCGGTTCACCCCACTCTGATTTCAATATGGCGGTTGAGTATAGTTAGCAAGAGCTTGTGGTTACCTATGGGTGTGTGTACGTGGTACAGCGCCTGGGGTACGTAGAGTGTTGCGCTCCCGGCAGCATGGGTCCAGCGGTGGCACGCTCCGCTCCCTCGTCGCACGAAACGCCCTGCAGTTTATTTGTGTTGGGCCTGGCAGTACTCCGCGCTGTCCAAGCGGAACTCCATCAATGTCGCCACAGAAGGGATCTCCAGCTGCGAAAAACAAATAACATCAATTAACAAAACGCCGCAGTGTCTTACTTGTGTGACTCAGAGCTGTTGTTTACACTATGCACAACGATAATGGGGTTCTTGGAAGTCACATATTAATAGCTCCAATGGACAATGTAAAATTCCAGTTAAATATTTTATCGATGGCAAAGGAGCATGCAAGATAAATAAAACAATTTCTTCAATAATTATCTTGGATATTAACGATACCTATCGATCCTTCGTGATAATGGCATTCACACTTCAACGAATAAAGATTATTCACGTATAGCTATGGAACACATGCTATATTTAACTTCTATAGTTCAAACACTTATTAACACATTCCTAAACAACTGGTGATCACGAAATTTATTTAACAAATTCGGTATAGCAGAGAACAGCGCTGTTAGCAAAATATAAATGATATCGTTGGCCCCCAAAATATCTGGCATCTTACGCGTGACTCGCTCAGACGGGGTCTCACTAAACACTTCAAATGTGAAAATACAATTTTTGTCGCAATTAGCACAAAACAATAAAGACGACGGATTACCGGAGCGGCGCGGGCACGACTCTGAAACAGCGGCGTACGAGATGTTGGCAGCCACGATACCGGCGTGGGATTTACACGTCATATGTTTACATTAAAATTTACAATCGTGTATGTATAAGTAATCTAGATGCAAAACATTAGCCGCAATCGAATTTACTCTCCTCCCCCACTCAATACCTAGCTGCGCGAAAATCTTCACGAATATTTTGAAGTGTTTTGCTTTATTTTCCTTCAGATTTTATCAAGGAGACGGCACAGACTTGGGTTCAGGCCAAAAGGAACAGTGGCTCGTGCCGACGCAAGCAAACATATTTCACTTCGGGAATTTAATTTTCCTTGAGCGCAAATAGATGCTTGATCCTACACAATGAGCTTCTAATCTTCATAACAGAGATACAATTCAATTTGCGTGGTTTTATTAGTAGCAACAAAGTCATAACGCTGCACGAGATAATTGCCCATTCATTCTAAATGGAACGGTCAACCTTAGATAAAAATAAGAGTGACGATGTCGCCGAAATAGCGCGTTATCTGCTTACACACACTACTGATTTATGGAATGGCGAAGTTCTCCGCAGTTTTTCCTTTTCTATAATATTATAAATTGAATACTATGTAAGACCACGTGAAGTAAATAACAAAATAAATTAATGAGTTCACCATTAACAAGGTTACTTTGTTAAAACTGTTTTATGTTTCAAGTCGCTCACAACTCTGTAAATGTTGTTTTAGTACTTGTGAACAGCCATAAATTTAGGTAGACGCTAAGATCGTATGATAAGAACCAAAAAGAGAGCAATAAAACACTTGTGAGACAAAGGGAAAAGTCTGCAGTCGCAGCCGAAGGTAAGATTATCTGAACTAGACGCTACGGTCGATAAACCCAACCCAGACTGCACACATGTGCAACAATGCAGACGGTTCAGACAAAATCTGTAATTTCTGAACCCGGGAAAATGTCTAGCCGAGATAGCCGGGACCACTAACTGATACAGTTGGTACTCGAAAATCTATAAGCAAACTCAGTTGAAGGGTAGCAACCATTTGATGGTAGATACCGGAACTGAAACATCTGCTCAAAGATATGTGCACGTAGGCAATGCGAAGAATTTATGGATATAAATATAATACTTAATAAAATTATCATCACGTATCTTTACATTTTAATATCACTTTGGATAAGGCTCAACTCTTGACAATGCACTCTCTGGTTCACAAATCGTCATTTATAAACTCCAAGCAATCAATCTAATTGCTATGCATCCAATTCAATCACTATTTATTAGGTAATTATTGTACTCTTAACAATACGTTAATGTATTGGATTTTTCCGTCGCGAATATTTCGATGTGAAGTTGTGAACAGTATTTTTGACACAATGCACGTTTCATGGGTGCAAGGGCACGAGGATGCGGATGTTATTGGTCTATCAATAGCACTGGCAGTCTAGCTATGGAATTCAATGGACGAACACTAGCAACACATAGCATGAATTTATAGAGTCGACACGTGGCTAACACCGCCATGTTGAACTTGTAACATAGTACTTGAGCAACCGCAAACAATTATTAGAAACAATGTACTTCATTGTGTTGGTTCAAAGTCACGCACAAGTATTAACTATTGTTAAGTTTTACGTTCAAAGTAGATAATGATATTTAACAAGGACTGCCAGCACGTTAAGTACATGTAAATTGTTAAAGGACTTTGGTCTTGGAAAGAGTGACTCCCCAATTTTCAAGTACTGCATGTGTATCAGGTATTTTATCATTGAAATGAGAAACGGTTAACTGAGCAACTAAATCGACTACACCAGACAGAAAAAAGATGCGTTCTCCGAAGGGTAGATTTTACAGTAGAATTCCACATCAAGTATCGCCTTAATGGCGGAAACAGAGCGAAACCGTCGCCCGACAGTATCTATGCAACTAGTTGCACATTTAGCTTCATTGCCGATAATTCCAGGAAGCGGTCGTTACAAACCTTGATGTTGTTTACCCAAGTCAAATTAAAACTTAATTTCTTCCACAACAACTTTTTGCGGATAAAGAGTTTTTCAGTTTCTTTTTGTGTAATGGAATCCAATTTCCTTTGATTACAACGCAGGTGTGTTTTGGGAAACTTTGATACATTAATACAAAAGACCAATAACTTCTGCAGTTAAAGCTAATCAAAAGAAAAGCACAACCCACCTCTTCCCGTGGATGTCGTAACAGATAATTGAGGACTTATATCGTACAACATCTTTCAAGTAGCTGCGGAAAATTGGTAAGATGAGCTCCACATTAAACTAGCTTTTCGATATGAAACCGTCTAGGCGACGCCGACGTCTGCTTGCTAATCAGTGCACAACCGACTATTTCAAGAAAAGCTGGTTTTGTCTGACAATAATTCCGGAAAACGTCAAGATGGACTGCAGAATGCAGATACTTGTAATTCAACAAGTTATTGTTGGACCACAAAGAACAATAAGTACTCCCTTCCCAAGTAGAGGGCGCAGCTACTTACTAACAGATTTCTAAAGGCTCGTGCAGACCAGCGCGATATCGCGAGCGCTACAGGCAGCGCGACCCTTGTAGCGCCCGCGATATCGCGCTGGTCTGCACGAGCCGAGGAGTTTTGCTATTTACGAGTTCTCATGGAAAACTTCAATACCAGATGGCACATTTATAGCACCTATCACACTGAGTGCTCATTCATATCATGGTAAAGGAAAACAGATCAATCTGATACCGATATCCGCCTATCTCGCGGGATTATTATGAACTGGTGGAACAATAGCGATAGCTTATGATTTAGTCACGAAGCAACTCCGCAACTGAAGGCCACCAGCAGATAAATAAAATACCTATGTATGTGCTATCAATGCGACATACATATATTATCGTAGGTAGTTTTTGGTACATACCTCACAAAGCACACATGTTGCCGCGAAATATGTGATTTTTTATCCTCCTACAAACGATTTGGCTTGATAATATTCTTAAATAAACTTTGTTGAGGTTACCGTACTTACTGCTTGGTCATTAAATTGTGCATCGTCCTCCTAAAACTATTTGATACTAAACTGGATCAGACATCATTACTCAAGATTTCTTCACTCTGTGACTGGACCAAGCAGTATTTATCTATCTAATACCTACCCATATAAATGATGATACAGCATAATAGCAACATGCACATTGAAAACGATTTGACTTTGAATTGCTCCAACGCACCTCGTGTGCTACCTATTAATGTGCGGCTCATACATACATGACATCATGTTTGTAAATTGTGATCCCAAATGGGGTAACTAGATTTACCATTAGAAAAAAAAAAAACTAGGTACAAAAAACTTAGTTTACGATGATCTATCTAAAGCAAGTAGTGAGAACAAGTACAAGTAGAACAAGTAGATTGGACAAGCCTAAGACATTAGGAGGATAAGTACAATTGTCCTTGTCAATATGAGCAGCCTATAACATCTACTACTAATAATTCACGGGCGCGGAACGTTTCGTCGTTGACTCATTGTTTTTCATTTTCATGAGCTACTAGGCCATCGTATTGCGACTCATTTCACAAGAAAAATAAAGCGTAAAATAAATTTCCAAATAAAAACCAAACTGCGTCAACACTTCCATCAGCTCGTTCGGAAATGTTTACTACTTGAGCTAGGTTACGAGTGAATCACAAATGAAACTGAAAACAGGCTAATATTTACGAAAATATATCATTAAGAATGTTATCAGTATTTATCTCGAGCGTTATAACTTTAGTAATTTATGTGTAATCATCCGAATGAAGTCATATCCGCTGCCACTATCTCGATGTAGGAACAACTCAAGCAACATCTTCCGAGATAAAATAATGATTGTCTACAGTTCATTATCACTTAAGTATATCTATTTGATATAACCCATAGGTTAAGTCCAAAGTTTTTGGATATCTTAATTTATATCCTAAAGATGAATGTAAAAGAAAGTCAAAATAACAAAATAAACTTCCGTATTCCGTAAAAACTTTCATACCTCAATTTATTTCGCTTTTGCCTATGGATTTTTCTCTTATTACATGGAATTTTGCGCCCTTTACGACGCGACGGTGGCCCTTTTACCTTTGACCTCGAAGACTAGAAAGGGCTTGATGAAAATAAGAGAAAAGAGGTAATACGAAATGGTTTACAAGGATCACGAGTCGAATATATATGAAGATTTCATGTTGTTTTAAAAGTTATTATAAAGACCACATCTTAATAGGTAGGTAGTTACGATGTATATAATTAATGAGTATTCATAAAGATACTCATATACAGGGAACAGAACCATGAAAACATTAACAATAAATAACCATTACAAATTCGTGATCGATTACTGCTAGATAATTGAATATAAAACATCAATGCAAAAATGTTGTTGTTAAACGCTGGTAGATATTTAGATGACTCTGTTTGATTTGCAAAGATTGACACTTCAATTAACGGAAATGAACATACATGAACATATTTTAACAATAAGAGAAGAACTGAATGCAATCAAGGTAAACAGATAAGTAAAAAGTGGTCAACCAAGACCATTAGTGAGGTGGACGATAAACAAGATCTATTAGCAACAAACAAAGGAGACGCTATGCTACATAATACTTATTATATAGAACTTGACCGTGACATTGACAGCCCACGTAATGTGGTCGAAGAGATCTGATATGAGGAAACATAAATAATAATGGAAACTGGAGATGTATTCAAGGTACAGGAAATAACGCAATAAACGTTATAATACTGGTAGTATCTCTTAATTAGGAGTGATATTTCCTATTGAAGTTATGTATATAGCCGCGAAGAACGATTAATGTGGTATTTAATTAACACAATACACAAAAACATAGGTCGTTAAGTAAACGTGTATTTCCATTTGCACAACACACCCTGCTAGAATTTTGGTCACTTTTACAGAGGGCAGATTGTATCACAATCGGATAATTGTTGCCTTCAAACTCTAATTAATTTGATTCATTAGTCTTTCGTGACCCATATTCTGGGTTGACTTTATAATTCTTTTCAAGATTACTTTCTTCATAATTGTTGTCACAAGCAAAGAACTTGATCATTTATAAACACAATAATATGAGAGTGGAGCTACTGTTTTTTACGCTACTTCTAAAGTGCGAGGCGTGACCGCGCTTTTGAGTTGAACACTTGTTGATTCAAAAGAGTAATAATTTAAAATGCAAATTGCAAACACTAGAAATGATTGTAAGTTTACTTTATAATGCATCACTACTACTAAGAAAACATTGTGCAATTTAAAGAAAATTACCTGGTCACCTATTTTGACCATATCCAACCGACCAGGATCGAATGCCGTACGTGTTCCCAGATTGTCTTACTTTGGTCACGCTCGCATGACTCTTGAGGATTCGTTCAAAACGCGTCAGTAATGCGGGACACCGACGTTAATGATGACACAAAAACTTCACTTACATGAATCCGGCGCGGCGGATGACAAAACAGTTATTTTAACACAAAAATAAGTTGATAGACCAATGAGGAAATTAACTGAAACTATCGTGCACACGCAACTGAGGCTGTCGTTGTAGACAGATTAGAAGGTTAGGCGTTTACATCGCAACGGTTCGACACTGTCGGTGCCGCGGTTGTGCAGAGACTGGAGCGCCGCCTCAGCGCCGACCGCGAGGGACGTCACGCCGTGCGGCGCGCCGGCGGAGCAGGCGGGGGCGTTGGCGTCACTTGCCAGACGTACTCCGCTGTCCACATCGCACACACGCACACCAACGTCTGCCCACTCGTTTCGCACAAGTTTTCAAACTTTTCACAAGTTATGAACCAACATATGAATGAAACAATGATTGTTTGATAGATCTCATTTTCGAACAGTCAGAAGTTATGAATCATGTTGCAAATACTCATTAAAAGACGCAAGACTAAAACACTTGCTCCAATAAACGATCTACAGTTTTTTTTTCTAATTGTTACCGATTGATCTCGGGATTTTTCCAACAGTTCCTAATTGGTGAGATAAAAAATAAATCGAGAGCGATAAAAGTGAACCAATTGCATTTGAAACGACGCATCTGTGAGAACCGAGAAGATTCGATTAGCAACCGCGACGCCAGTCGTCGGTCACATTCTAATAATAGCGAGAAAAACGAGAAAGAATTCGTATTAAGAAACTCCCACGCGTGGCACACACACCCAATAAAAAGTGATTTAAGGGAGTCCTTGTATCATAAAAAACTCAATCCATCGATTTGCTTGAATGTATAAAAGAAATTTTCTGAAACCGCTACGCGATTCATCCGTAAAATAAATAAATTAAGAGGTCTCTTCATCGCCCTACAGAAAAATTTTACGTGTGAGCTACAACATTGCAATCCTGAAAATGTGGAATTAAGGTTATCGCTAAAGCGGCCTCGGTCGCTCTCACCGACTCGGCATGTAGGTCTCAAGTCTTTCAACTGACATTTTAGCGGATTTAGAATATTATCACTACGTGCACTGAGATGTTGGATTGGCATCCTCCTACGTCTAAATGGGAAAACAGGCTTTGCGATACAGCTGCCATTATTGTCGAAGCCTGCCCACTACAACCCGCCTCGGATAAATTTAGCTCCACCCACGGCGAGAGTAAATTTTCTAGTCCATTGAGAATTATGGTCCTATAGTATAGAGACTGAGCAAAATGAGTGTTTATCATAATGTAGGTAGGTTTATGTTAGTCGGAATAAGCCATATGTTGACTTAATTCAAATCAATGATACTATATCATCCATAAATATTTATTGACAGACTGTCGGCAATGACGTAGATTTATAAGTTCAATCACTGGATACGAAATATGCCGTAGATGTTCACTATCAGTGAAAAGATTTCTGATTATTTTCAGTTCCTAGTTCTAATTAGAAAGTTAAAGTAAAGCGTTCCTGAGCTATTGAGCTAGTATTTGAGAGAATTTGATGAGCAGATAGCTTGCACACAGCTTGAAGGTTTACCGTTCACTACATGTTTACAAATTTCATGGGATAGTGAGGATTTGCAGTCAACAGACTATTGAATAAACATCAAGTCTTTTCTTGCAAATGGAAACTGATGGAATATTAGGAAATAATAAACATAGCCATAAGATTAGTCAGAAAGATGATATGCCTAGAAAGGGGATGACTACTGAAGTGACGGTAATAAAGATGCTGACATACTACATGCAGGATGGAGGATGACAATGATTAGGAAATGGCGTAAATTAGTAAGTATATATTTTGTTTTTAGCTTCTTAAAAGGTCATAACCGCGAAAAGGCAATAGTACACATTTGCAAGGTTCATGTACGTTGCTTTTTTCGAAAATTTATTGGGTACCTAATTAATTCAATGGCACATAGAAATAATAGAAGTCTGGGGATATCTTCCCCATTTTTGCTTTGGGGTGATGGGATGCACTTTGACAAAATTAGTTTCGCATTGCAGCTGCAATAATATAGGGTAATCCATGTATCATATCAGTACTCGTACCTAACCTACCTGTTGTGTTGTTAATGATATCACTGCGGCAAATACCGACGCGTTTCATTAAGATAACTACGTTTTAAACACATATTTAATCTGATAAACACATAAAATCTATAATTACTGCGATATGAACAGAGTTAGTGTGAACTGATTTTAATCTGCAAGGATTATGTAGATAGTGTCATCCAGGAAGAGGCGCCCCACTCTTCTTCCTAATCGTTTAGACTGCCTGTCCATTGACGCAGGGCGAGGGAGTAATGTGTAGCGGAGTTGCGGACTGTGCGGAGCTAGGCAGAGCTTACGCGACGAGTATGTACCATAAAGAAAAACGTCTGTACTCTGTGGCGCCAAAATCTTCACGATGTAATTTAAAGCATTCCGAAGGTCAAATCCATTCGCGTCGACATGGTAACGAGCGTAGTAGACTATTTTGGGATAGTAAGTACATTGACAGACTATAACTACAAAAATTGATTTCTAGAATCACCGACAACAGCTTTTAGATAATACAAGAATGAGTATGCGATTTAGATAAAATAACGTCAGAATGATTTATATCGCCCGGAATTTTTTTATTCATATTCAGACGAAAACGATAAAGATTGCAAATTGGGCCAACACGTAGGAATAAGGAAAACTCTCCGTTCTATTTTAGGATGTTAATTCTGCTTTATAATTCGGAATGTTGCGTGTAATCTAGCAAATATAACACCTTGCACACTTCCTTGAGGTCTTCCAACAGACTCATTCCAGAAGTGAAAAGTGAACGCTCCATACACCTTAGCAGCATGGAGGGGAATACGCAGCGCAAATCAACTTTCACAACACTGATACTTACTTACCCAAGCAATGGACCAATCACAACGATTTACCGCCTCGACGTAGGAGCCTTCAGCAGTTTATTCACACAAACGAACCCGGCCGAGGAAAGCGTTCCATCGTTACCCGACTTCATTATCTGACATGAATTATTTAGACTTTCTCTTTACAGCAGAATTTCCATTTAAAGCCAACTTACGGACAGGTTATACGGTAAAAAAGAGGATACAGGTCTTCATTTCGCAGCCACCAGGAGAGGTTTACAGCTCGGTGTTTACTGAAGAATTAACGAAAATTTTGCAGGATAGCTGGGCAATAACTCCGTACCGGTTACCGCAAAACACGAAATTGACGTGACTGACATTTAGCAAGTCGGGTACTAAACGTCCGAAGGTCACGCACCACATCGACCGTCCTGTGCAACGCTCATGAAATGAATTTGTACTGAACGTGAAATATAAATATTTATATCTTTCATATCTGTAAATACATTTATAGTTATATTGTGTTGTAACTCAACAATATAAATGAGACTATCAAAGTCTATAAATAGAAAGTAAACTTTATACGGAACCAAGTCACGGCAACGTAGGCGGAATCAATAAGTCAGAAATTGGGAGCGCTGAACGGATTTTACAGTTTTCCTTTTTACCAGTACCTACAACGTAGCTGACATAAACAAGTTTTTAAGTGCGCGATTATCCAAATAAAATATATCAACATACCAGGAATGTTGTCGGGTTCATAAGTAATTGAAAGGAGAAAATAACACTGACACCATCCTGTATACGACTATCTAGATTCTAGAACAAGTCTACGTGTAGGCGTAGCGTCATCCTATTCGCTTGAACCTAACGCAATGTTGTATCGAGATGACTGTTGCATCGCTCCCCTTGGGTATTGCAACGGAAAACGGGTCGCGACCCACTTCGTCGGGATCAATACTCGGTCATCGACTCCGCCCGCGCGTAGCCCCCTCATGTCTGTTACAGACAGACATGGATTTGATCTTACGTTATGCCTAGTAACTACTGCAGCTTGACCATTGAGAATTGCATTTAGAAAAGCGTGGGAGACCATTCAGAAATAGTCGCTATTTCTGAGAAGTTACATGCTCACAATTTTCTTTACTCTTGAAGGATATATTGCACATTGGCACAATATTTCAAGATACATTTTTATTATTTAGATGTTTGTGCGGGATATTTTTAAAGCAAGATTGTTGGTAATGCATAAACATTTTGTGGAAGGGAAGGGTCATAAATCTGTGACGTTTTATTGAGATGAGTGAGTTATCAACATGCAGATGGTTCGGTTGATGAACGGCATGTTATCGTCGTGTGACTGGTAGGATGATTACGATGAACTTTGCATCGAAACGTCGTAAACTATAATAGGTACCTATTATAGTTGTGGTGGTCTTGTACAAGATCACCACCTTACACTGTAAACAAGATCTGTCACAAATGATTCGGTGCTTTTTGTACCGAGTTAGTGTAAAAATTTATATGTTCAGATTTAGTGTTTCTTACTAAACTCAGTAGATTATTGCTGGGCGAAGATTGCTTACAATTTTCAAATACTATGTGTCCTCCAACTTCCACATCAAGTCTGGTCAGGTTGCACCTACGCTTTGTATCTATGCAGATTTTTTGTCTCCACCAGTCTTTAATTGGTTTTTTCATGGTATCGTGTGATGTTAGCTTGCATGAGAATTCTTTATCTCTTTTTCGGGGAACATGTTCTGATTTTTTGTCTATTGACGCTAGACCTTCTTCTTCCGGCAGACTTGTGCCTCGAGAACCTCAGAGAAATTAAATCTGATACAAAAAATCTCCTTTAGTTCTTTTGCAATCTATAGCATACTGTTCACAACAACTGTGAATAACTGCAGCATCGCTAACGGTAGTCTGTAGTATGTTAATGTTATTTTCCATTAATAAGATGTATGAACTTATGAAGTTAGGGATTGAAAACCAGAACGACAGGTTTAACGTACCAACAGGTATTTCAAGGTCTCAAGACTATCATGATATTAAGTGTTTATCTTTTTTAATAGATAAGTACTTTTAGTACATTGCGATAAATAACTGTGTGATCAATTGATCATAATATGAACCTTAAGGTTGAAACAAAGTTGAGCAGAATGTTCTGGATGATGAGATTCGGGGCGTGACGTATTAACTGTGACGTACTGCGCATGACGTCACGCGCAGTGGCCGATAGACTATATTGAGGGCTCTAGTTTTTTCCCAGAATTCAATCTACTATTAGTCTACATACCTATCAAGTATTAATAGCCTCCCTGGAACAATGCAAAGATCATTTCTACTCATTCAGTTACGGTAAAAAGTTGCGTGACTTTAGGTCACCTCCAAAATCTGTTTTTGTCACGAAAGCGTTAACGTATCCACAAAAACAAATCTGTTAACCGGTTATCAACTCCGAAAACAGCTGCCTGGTCATTTTAGTTATTGCGAGGGTTTGGGTTTTTGATTAGAAATTGCCTATAATGACAATAACAACAGATGCAAAAAATTCTGGCATTATGCTACTGCAGAAAGTTAAATAAATACTTTTAAAGTACTCGATTTGGATTCTTTTTTTAACCAGGCTTCAGGAGGACAGCCGTCCTGACCGTGATGGTCCCGATCGGCGCGACCTGCCTCAGTGACCCGGATCCTCCCGCGCGGACTGCGCCGCGTCTCTGACCCCCTTTACCTGCACTTACACGATCATGAATAGACCCATGTCTATACATAGAGCGCGCAATGCAGCTTTAATTACAAATTCTGAAATTAACTACAAAACCAAGGTTCGAATATATACAAACGATTTGGCAAATATTTGCGGAGGGAAAAAGGACGTTTTGGAATAGAAAAACGAACGAGTTTCGTATTTAAATCTCGGAAAGCAGCAGAGAAAGCCTGTTTCATGATTCAGTAGATGAAGACGTAGAGACAGCGCATAACATTGAGAAACACGACTCTTAAGACGTTGCACAGTTTCGTAACCAAGCTTCAGAAGTTTCAGCAAATGTTTTATTTTTATGTCAGTGTACCTATTACAAAAGCCGGAAAATTAATAAATACACGCTCGCCGCTTTGTTCACGCTGTCTCGTTATCGAGAAATTTATTTTTGTTCGTGGCCTAGAAATATTGTAAACTCCCAATACTATCAAATTAATACTGGTTTCGGTTAAAACCCGATCAATCATGCTAATAATGTGCGTGTTGTGTCAAAAGGACGAGGTTGGGTGCGTCGCCCTGCGGTGTGAGAGCCCGTCTATGCAAGGAGCTCGGAGCAACGACCTTAGCCCTTACTGAATAGCAGCCCGAGTTTTTCTATATACGTACTACGTAGCTATCGCTTGTCAAGCGGCCCTCTTCTTCCCCGAGGCGGGCGGCGCTTAATGGCCACGCCATTTAACAGCTCTAAGGCGAGTCTGAGTGGCGCTTTCCGGAAATTTCATAAATGTTTGGGTTTTTGCGGTACCTCCGTGATAAAAATACATCAGTAGTTTAAATTCCTCGATGTTCTAATCAATTCAATTACTATTTTCTGACGTAGTCTGTTAATTTGTTTGTTTAGTCGTTAACGTCGCTTGACAGATATTAATAAACTGAACGGTAATTACAGTCACTAACTAATCACGCCATTTGCAAGTACTTACATAGGTAGTGTGCTATAAAAATAGCGAATAGAAACAAGACTAATAATATTAGCTTCCGAGAAATAATACGTGTACGCGTATACACATAAAGTTAATTTATGGTTGAAACGTTTGTATGAACCATGGACTGGGAAAAGAACACGTAGGTACTGGCAGAAAAATGTGGGCAACCAACTAACTAATAATAGATCATCTACCTATTAAAAGAATACTTTAAAGTTCTTTAAACAACAGCGTTCTATAGCCAGACTAACCACCTAAGCGGAGTGATGACGTCAATAAAACTATCATTGTCAGCCAAAAACGCGTTGGATGAAATCAGTGGAAAACGGTGTGGCCTCACTCGCACTATGCGAGTAGTCAGGCGGGATCGTGAGTGGTCGGGGTAACGGACCAGCGCTTGCGCAGGGTCAACACACGCTAGTCAAGGTCGGGTCGACGCACTATCCAGGGAGTCCTGACATTTTACGCCGCGCGCTGCGCCGGTGCAATATACACCCATCAATGTACAGAGTTTCCAGTAATTATATTAAAAATAGAGCAATTTCTTAGTTACTCTGTGTGCGGTCTTCAAAGGGAGCACGTTGCGTTTGCATGCAAGGTCTTAAACCGCATAAGGGTACACACATCAATGCTTATCTCGCCATATGTAAACGTTGAGGCAGCTGTGCGCAAAATTTCAGCGTAAAATAACCAATCAGGTTTTATTCTTACGTAGCTTGAAGTTTTGTAGACTCCACACGTGCAAGAAATGCTGTGTTAAACAATGAGTCTAAGGCAGCTCATATTTCACAACTTAACGATAACCTGCATTATGCAATTCTGACGTAATAAATTACCTCCTAACGTTGTAGTTTGGTTTTGCAGTCTAGGAAACGTATGGACAAGCAATCGCGGATTTACGTAGGTACGCTGGTGACGTCAACGCTGCTTGTTATTTGAAATAAAATTGCGCCGTAGGTATTTACAATCTAGAAAAATCCTTCCGAGATAAGAACTAAAAGTAACAAATACGATACTTCACGAAGTTGCCATCTAATATCGGTTGGTCGTAATTTAGGATAGAGTTATAAATACACACAAACACTTATTACTCATGTGCAAAAATCTAATAAAATTATAGAATCATTCTAAAACTGCATGAAAAACTCATATAAAAAAGTTATGCCATTCATGCATATTGACAATCCGAAAAACAAGGTCAGGTAACAATTCTGAACAGGAATACAAAAAAATAATAAAATGTAACAAAACATTCCAATGTGTGTCAGGTAAGGCTCCTTGCTACAGGAAGGGAACTTTTGTTTGTAAACAAGTTTTTGTCAGTCACCATTTTGAATAATAACCCTCCTTTGGCTTTGCCATAGTTGAGTAAAAATTGAGGATGTAAATTGAAGGTACTTATAAGTTTTAAACTTTCATGAATAATTTATTAGGTATTTTAGTGGTTTAGAAGTTTGGTATTTTATAATTACAGATGTATAACTTAATTATAAAGAGAAAAAGAGGAAGCATTTTAATTTTTTGTAAGTTGTACCCTTGACTGAATATTGTAGTAACACAACTTCCTAAGATTCCTAATAATGACAGTCTCAGCAAGACGATAAACAACGATCCTTAACTGGATAATCACAAACTTCCTGCACATTAGTGCAGACATTCGGAATCAATCATTCCAAAAGTGCATACCTACAAATCATTTATGGGTGCACTGAACACTCCTGTCAACTTAGCATGGAATGAGCATGAGCAAATCAAAGACAATGGACATTTTAAATGGAAACAATCGTACAGTCGCAGCTTGGTTTATAAATGAGTGCTGTAACAATCAGTCTTCATAAACATTTAAGTATGAATTAAATAATTGCAAATAATAAATATAAAAGGTGTAAAGTGATGCCATATGAATGTAATATTGTGTTTAAAAACATTATCAGATTTGACATGTTTATCATGAATTGCATAATAAATTACAGGTCATAGTGTTATTTAAACATGCAATATTATGAAAGTCCGTTATAACCACCTAATTCAGATTAATTTCAATGGTTTTACAGAATATTCAATTAATTGTGTGTATGTAGAACACTTTTAATTAATTAAAATTCCAACAGCTTACACCCAATTGACCCAATATTTCAACAAGTTTACAGCTAAATATAAACTATGCAGCAAGCTACAAATGATTCACTAACAATACCATTGTTTTGTTGTGAGTTAAAAGTTTCAACAACATTACTCCAACCTCACTTTCCAATTACATACATAGTTAGAACTCCACGTACCTACAAAAAATATCTACTTACCAAGCTATATTAGGTTGCAAATGTGCTGTTCAGCAACATCATAACTTTTAATGTCTACATTATTGCGTGACTCATTCGACAATACAACATCGGTATATCGACCGGCGATTTGGTCGGCGGAATTAGGATTCGAACAATGAAATGAAGACCACGCGTAAGACAAGAACCGTGGCGGGGTGGCGGAAATTAAAACTCCACCATGGGGGCGGGGACCATATATATTCGGAATGCCCTGTCATAACTACCTACCTAACGCGAGATACATACGTGGATAATAATGCAGAAGTTAATAACAACAGGATAATGTAAATTTTATTATAATTCAAATAGTTTCGTGACGCCTGCTGACGTTAGTCGCTCAGCGAGGGCACGACCTTTAAAGTGATTTTGTTGCAAATTGGTGACTGTAAACATACTTGACGTATTTAAACAATGTAACTTACCTTCACAGCCATACACATTGAATAGAAATTGAACGGTTGCAGCCGTGAGCAGCCAAGAAAATTCACTACACACGCGGGAAACGTGTGCACCGCACAAATAACTTGCTAAACTAAAAGTGTAGTGTTGCCATTACATGCCATTCGCGACAATTCAATTTTATAATTACGTGTTGCAATCATATAAATCCAAATTCTACTAAGCTAAAATATAAAAGACCGCGCCCAATATATGGCATGCCTAAAAAAATAACCTTGCTTAGTTAATTTCACTGTGAAACCCAAAAATTGCGAATCAATGAATGTCAAAAACCATCAGAATATTATAATGTTGAGACAATCACGTCATCGGGATCAATTTATTCTTAAAAAATATAATATTAGAGATAATTAGGTGGCAACGTTGTCAAAGTAGGTATATATCACTGGAGAAGCCTTACGAACACTTCCCCCACTGTAAAAGTACAAGAGCAAATGCTCTAAAACGGTCATAAAAACTACTTTCAAATCGAACGCACAACGTTATTCGTTTTCGAGTTGCGGGGTTCTCATCAGTATTCCATGAAAATGCCTAGTTGTACTGTTAAAACATGTAAAAAGAGTTCAAATACGTCAAACTTAAATAAAGACAGAATAATCTTCCATATGTAAGTATTTTTTTTTATATCTAGTCATGTTTTCAGTGAAATTCAAAATCCTAACCTCATTTTGACTTTTCATTCTATTCAACCATGATTCGACATAAAACAAGGCATGAATCGAGTATTTTTCTCGCATTGCTTTTGTGACGTCACCATGTCTCGCTACACCTCGTTGTTATGTTCATAAGGTTCAAAATATATTTTTTTGCATTAAGAGAATATACGTCAAATAAGCTAAATTGATATGCACTTGCCATGCGATTATGTCTTCTAGCAAAAATGATAACGAGACTACCGTAGAGTTGGGGTCATGTATGACACCAAAATTGACATATCGATAATTTCTTAGGGCGAATTGGTATTTTTTGTTGTTTACGAAATTTTGTTTTTGGACGAAGTTCTTTAACGCGGCTTGCGGTAGGAGTAAACTGGCAGAAAAGTCACATGAAAAAGCGTTTCTTCCAATTGACGCGTTTCTCGGGCGTGTAAGCGACGCGGGCACTCTCAACACACGCCGGAGGGCAGCAAAACGCGACGCTCACGCAGCGCGTTCGCAGCGCGCGCCCGGCATCCGCGCTACTCACACGCCCGAGGATTGCGCACGCCTAATATGGGGGAGGCCTTATAGGTATCACCAAATCACTTAAATTTTAGTAGTTTTTTTATATCCATATTATGAGAATTGCCAGACCAGAATTTCATCAATATACGCAATTTTTTATATTAGAGAGCTGGAATATCAATGATAATGTATTAACGTCTGCTTACGTGCAGTCGATAATGCTAGCAGAATAGCTTAATTAAAAAAGGACTGATTTTCATTAGAATACAAATGAACAAGAAGTCTATAAGTAATTACGTATGTGACGCAAGTTATGAGAATTGCCAGACCAGAATTTCATCAATAGACGCAATTTTAGGGGGTCAGCCTTAATAATTTTACGTTCAAACAATTTACATACCTATCCTAATGGTTATTTATCAAGAACCCTAAACATCTACCTAGTGAATATATGTAAATCTCGAGGTTGCAGCGACGAAGTGTAATTAAAGCCGAAACAAACTTACCTTAGTGAAGTTTGACTAAATTACATGACTGCATGAGTCACTGTCTGCATTCGAAGACATTTAAAAACCCACCCAACCCTGCTTTTACAAGCAATCCCATTATAAAATGAATGACAAGCGAGCGGCCGTGACGGGCCAATGCCCCACCACCGAAATATGTTTTTTTTTTTTAATTTATTTAACATAACTCCAAAAATTTATGGTATAACTATAATTAACGTTTTGTTTATTTTAGACTAAAACAAGTAAAATATTCGAGGTTCAACTACTATTCATAAATTACTACCAAGTGGTGGTAGTTATTTTTAGCCTGTGACGTGACAGTGTCATTCAACCATGGCGCTAATATTCAATTTATAATTCAGAGCATGTAAATATTCAATACCTGTTCATCTTGCATGCACAAACATTTATTTTTGAAATGAACGTTTGAAGTAAATACTTCCTATCGGCCACAGAGTACTTTTTGTAAATTGGCTATCGGTACTTTATTTAGGTTTTCTTTATCTATTTAATTTAAATAATAGAATCTTAACCATCAAATTATGAAATCCTGTCATTTTATACTATAACAAGAAGCATATATTTTGTGGTTGGTTCGATTTGTTACGTAGGTCAATGATAACTATGATCTTTAACCTATTGAATACTTGGTTTTATATCAATAGGTAAATATCTACCTACGACGAATAGGGTCAGGCATTGAAAGAAAAAACGAACATAGGTTCTCAGTCGTATTTATACGACTGAGACAGCACGATGACATTTGTCGTATTAATCCGACTGGGGCGGTCAATAGGTTAAGCATTTGAACGCGCCGCCCCGCTGTCCGCTGACTTCGAGTCCGCGGCCTTAGACCAACGAGGCCAAGACCAAATAGGTGTTACCCACGTCATTTTACGGTGCAAATCTGGCTGCAGTCGCAAAACTTATAATAATAAATATTCGCTCGTTAAACTAAGAAATACTAAAGTATTTAGAAAAGGATGACAAGGACCAGCTACTTTAAAACAAATACTTCCAAATTAACTTTTATTCATATTGATGTGGACAAAAGTAAGGACAGTATACTATTACAGTGGCTACATGAACATGTTGTCGTTGAAGCCGGGGGGCGGCAGGTGGTCCGCATCCGGCGGCGCTGGACGCCGTCCCGGCATGGGCCCACCGGGTGGGCCGAACGGGTCGAAACGAGCTCCGGGCGGCACAGCGCCTCTGCAAATAGAAGTATTTTTTTACATTAATATTTCTTGATAGCATGTCGATGGAAAAAATAACACATTAAATACTAATAATAATACGCTAATACATTTTATTTGGTGGCAAACGAAACAAGCAGACGTCCCCCTTACGGTAAGAGGTCGATCGAAACCAAGCTTACGCACAGTTTATTTAACGAATATTATCGACACGTCAAAATTAAACGCAAAAAAAGTGATGCGATTGGCTGCAGATATTTAATTAACCAATGGCAGCAATTTAGTGCTTGAAAATTGTTAACAAAATCTTGAAATTTTGTTGATACGATGGTTGTACTTCCCTGGAAACACTATTTGAACAAGTATTATTTCAGACTACAGTCTGGCCGTGGAGAGAATGCGTTTATAAGGAAAGAAAGAAAGAAAAAGTATTTATTGTGACTCATACAGGAAATCACAAATTAAAATAAAACACTCAATAAAAACATAAATTTAAAAAAGTGGCACTCGGGATGTGCCGACAGAAGAGAAAACTTGAAAAAATCGGCACCGCGGTAATCAACGCGTTGATGTCTTTTACTCCACGCACCGAGGTAATCAACGCGTTGATGTCTTTTTAATGGTCAAAAGCTGGTGTCATCAAAGTGTCGGGAAATCAATGGTTTAGTCCCATCTCAAAAATGCCCAACGCGCCTAAAAAGTTCTCACTTCAAAAAAATAAAATAAAAAACAAAGTTACATACTACGCTTCATAGTAACGAATATGTGTTTTACACATTTAATCCGTAGTAGTACTAGAAATTATTCAACTGACAACGCATTCTCTCGACCTACTCTTTATACGTCTGTGCTCTCGACGGCCACACTGTGGCTTTGAGAAAAACCGGCCAAGTGCGTGTCGGAATACGCACAATGAAGGGTTCTGTAGTTGAGATGAATATATTAATCCCAAGAACAAACTTAACATTGTAGTTGAAAAACATGTTCTCCCATACATTTCCATTGCAAATGTAAATTTGTATGCACAATATTGAGAGATTTACCATGTTATTTTAAGACTTCTTATAGGTTTTCCTGTAATCTATGAGTAAAGAGCCATACTATGTATTTTTTTAAACAATTTTGGTCCAGTAGTTTCGGAGATAAGGGGCAATTTTAATAGAATTTCTTAAGTATCTTTAAAAGTATTTATTTTAAAATTGTACAAATATATATTGAAGATCCTCGCAATAAGCTCTTTCATTTGATATGTCTGTGTTCTGTGTTTTGGTACTGTTAGCAAGTTTTTTTTTTTTTAATTTTCTTTTTACGTTACACATTCGTGTTTGGGTCACAGAAATACATATGTGTACCAAATTTCAACTTAATCTGTCCATTAGATTTGGAGCAAATTGGCTGTGACAGACGGACAGACAGATAGACACACGAGTGATCCTATATGGGTTCCGTTTTTTCCTTTTGAGGTACAGAACCCTAAAAATAACTCACGGTTTATGGTTACGAGGGGCAGGTAAGACTATAAAACGCAAATATTTGGCAGCTTTCCCCAATTTTTTGTAAAATACGAGTAAGTAGCCTACAATAAAAAAAGGGTGTCACTAATTTGAAGCCTATTTGTGTTTACGCATATAGGAAACGGCCAAGATTAAATAGGACATCAATTTGACAAGACCTCGGTAATCCTCCAGGTATGCCAAGGCCAGGGTTCTCAAGATCCCTGCGAGGATCGAATGGGTTGAACAGCATACCACCGCCGCCGGGTGCGAACGGGTCCAGGTCGGAACTGCCGATGTTCGGCAGACGGGGTGGTGGCATTCCCCTGGAAAACAAAAACATTTAATCTGTTTGAATGGCCTCGGTATGACTCAAGCGATTTTTTTTTTTTGTAATTAATTCCTCATATAGTTTTAGTTCGCTCCTTTGGCTCCTACTAAAAACTGTAAAAACTTGGACTTGGACCCATTTGAAAAATTCTTTTTTTGTTTGAAAGGGTATACTTTCTTGTTGGTTCCATTGCCATTTGGTCACGATCTGATGATGGAATCTTGGATAAATCGAGGGAACTCTTCAAATATTATAGGCATACCTATAGCAATTTGGGTATTTTTTATAGTAGTAACTCGTGCATTTGCTCTCAGAAAGCACCATTTGGTAAAGTGGAACTGATGATGAAGGGCACACATGGCCACAGGAACTACTCAATAATATTTATTTCACGGGTTGCGAATCGATTACTTTAATATGGTTGGTAAGCAATTTATAAGGTGCAGTTTTTTTTTTTGGATTATCAAATAATTAACTGACTTCAAAAGAAGGAGGAGGTTCTCAGTTTGTCGGAACCTTTTTTATAGTAGTGTAATTATAATAGTAAGGGTAAAGACTCTCTCAAACAGGCGCGACACGTGACGCGACACAAAGACACCTCTTGTCGCGCGACGAGCGGTGTCTTTGTGTCGCGTCGCGTGTCGCGCCTGTTTGAAAGAGCCTTTACTGTTACTGTTAGCCTGTATTATCCCAATATGCTGGGCAAAGTCCTCTCCCCATCACTTCCAGTTCTTGCCATCCAAGGCTAATGTGGACCACTGGTCCATTGTTTTGTTTGGGTCGTCCCACCATCTTCTACCCGGTAGAATAGTAAGGGTTAGATTAAAAAAAATAAGTAGCCAATGTTAACGGGCTTTACTTAAAGGTACCATAGGTCTGGGGTGTCGGGGTTCACTCCAGGCATTGGTCGCGGCGGGACTCTCAGGGGATCCTCCAGAGGCCTCCTTGTAGTTGATTCGCCTGCAAAAATTTACAGTAACCATTTTATGAGGGCTGTCTAGCAGTATGTCCTTTGAGTCTTTTGCTGCAATGAACTAATATTCTTTGGTGTACCTATTTCAGTATAATGGCAGATTTAGACCTTTCTTTAATAAGTAAGACAGTAGTTTTGACACTAATTATTTTTGAGTAGTGTAGTCTACTAGTAATGTCGCTGTTGTAATTTATAGTAACACACCTAGACACCACAAGAATGCTTAATTTTTTTTAATATGATGTCAAATAAACTACAAACCGACCTTGAACAACATCAACAACTTGCCGATGTTAAACAAAAATAAAAACATAACATTCATTGTTTTCAAAACAAATGTTTCACCTTGGGATGGACCCAAGGTGAAATATTTGTTTAAATAAAATCTCTTACCTCCAGTGACACTCAGGGTAAACAGTACCCCAAGTGTAACTAAAACTAACACATCACTCAGAGACAGCATTGTTTCGAGTAAAGTTCTCGACTAAGTAAAAATCTTGATAGATTGCAATGCTGTATGAGCAATCTAATAACCTGTTTTCCTTAGTTGACTCATGAAACTAGCATAACAAACGAGAAGAACCTGATACCACAGTGTGTTTGAATGACGGATACGTTTCTGTTATTTTCCATTGATAAATTGACCTCTAGATACGCAGATATAATTAACTAGTAAAGGTGAAAGTTATCGAAACATATCACTTGCTTGTTATTATTTATACTTTCAAGCTACATAAATACATATTGATGTATAGAGCAACAAGTTTTATCTAAAGTACCCGTCACGAGAAGCTATAAATTATGTAAACAAACATCTTTTACTAAGTAAACATTTTATATTGCGAGATAATAATAAATTGACCATATTCAATCGACATGAAATATAGACGGGTTATATGAAAGTAACAACCTATTTAATTTAGTCGGATCATATTTTAACGACGCAAAGCGCTATCGTTTGTGTTTCTTGGTACCGGAACGCGTCCGTTGCAGGGATTGTAAACAAAATACAAATTTTAAATTTGAAGAGGTAAAACAATGATTACAAGAGAGACTGCAGCAGATTACTTCGGAAAATTGGAAGCGTTGTGTGGAGCATGTTATCAAGGAAGACGATAATTTTTATTCCAAAATCGATGAGATGATTGATAAAACTGTAGACAGCTTCGTGATACATTTCACTGATTCTGACACAGAAATGGAAACATCTGAATCTGACGAATAATTATTCTTAAATAATATATGTTAATTAATATTTGTTACTTAATAATTTATTAAATCTTAAACAAATTCATTTTTTTTTTGTTGGTCCAAATGTTGTGAACTCCTGAACACTTGTTTACAAAATTTATAGCTTCTCATGACGGTTACTTTAGAACTACCTACAATAAAAAATATTTATGTTAAAATTAATTGTTTATTAAATAATATTGCAATTAATGTCATCAAAACCTACATAAAGAACAATGTTTCCACTGTTTAGTATTATTGAAACTAAACAATGAATCAACCTGTGCTTTAAACAAAGGTATTAGCACTGAAATGTAAATGACCCCTATGCAATCATTTTATCATGGGTATTGTACTCAACACATTAACATGTATTTTTACTTACTCTGAGAAACATTGTTACTAAGCCTCGTGCAGACTAGCGCGACACGACGACGCGACGCGACTAACAATACAATTTCTAAGAAAACTTCATGGGAGAACAATTACCCACTGGTGTGGCGTCGTGTCAGTCTGCACAAGGTTTTATCCTGCCATAACATTTTGTTGTAACTATGTAATTCTTGCTTAATTTAACCTTGTCACTTGGTAGATTCATATTTAAAAACAGTTTAAAACCTATTTTTATGAATTAATATGATGATGTAAACTATAATAATATGGTAATGAATCAAATTATGTAAAAATTGCTCATACTTCTTGTAGTCTGCGTCTCAGTTGTAACCGTGTGTCTCTCCGTTACTGTGTCGATTAAATCCCGTTTCACATTATATATCAACTCCTTATGATTAGGCATCATCTTATCAATATGTCCAGATAAGTATTTCACTGTATCATCTATCTTTACTGCTATGTTGGACACCGCCAAGTCTTCTGATCTCTGAAATGGATTCATATTGAGCAGGTTATGTAGGAACAGAATAAAGTTCTTACTTAATACTGTCAAGTCATGTTTGTAATATTATGACAGAATAAAAAAAGAAATGTTTTCATTTTTCAGGACATGTTTACATTTGGGGCACTCACAATGACAGTATCACACATTCTACAGATACCAAAAACATGATATGTCAGAAACAAAGGGAGGTTAAACACATTAAAAACTATTTTTGTTCAAGGAGTCCAAGGTTCAACCATGGATATTTTGAATACAAAATTGTTCAAGGTGTTTAGACTGGATGGTTATACCAATTGCAATAATAATTACCATGAGATTAACAATGAGATTGCCATCAGTATTCAGTCCATGTAGAATGAACAGTTTATTATCAAGAACATATCGCAGGGCATAGTTGTCCTTGTCATTCCAGCCAGTAGGCAACAGCTCGGTTTTTTCTTCATCTCCCGACAAAGTCCTCTGAAACAGAAAAGTATTGTATTAAATATTTTGATTATAGATGTGACTAATATTTGTATTACAAATACAATTCATATGCAATAATATGGCAATAGTTTGTTGTAGGTATCCACCCATTTCAGATAATGTTCATCATGTTTCATGATTGTCAACCATCATAATGTAACAAAAAACATCAGTCTGTAGGTCAACTACTGGAGCTATTACATCCAGCTTGCCTACTTCAAAAATGAATGCTAAAACACTCACTCGTCTTCGATTTACGTATTAACATTATCTTTGCAAGTATCACAATGTACATATTTAGTGCAGGTATAGTAGTTCTTAGATATTATCTAAATATCTCACCTCATCTCCTATCCCAATACTCCTAAATCCCCTCTTCGTTAGGTTCCAATGGATAAATGAAATAATAACATCAGATTTCCGCTTGATGTCTCTCTCTACGGTTTTAAAAGTTAAATCCCAGCCAAATAGTGCATCGGCCGCCATATCGATGGGATCGTGTTTGTATTTTGCTCTGAGACAAATATCTTACGTATCTCTAGGTAATCTTTCTTCAGGGTCTTGTTTGTAAAATTTCTTGTTTTATTAATTCCTGAGAACTTGAAAAAGACTCGTCATGTTTTGCTTCGGCTGTCAATGTCAAATTTAACATTAGTAGTAGCCGGCCGGCTGGATGTCACAACACGTACGATGTACGTTTCTTTACGCGTTCGATGTGCTAACGCGTTACGAGTATTTCAATGGGGATAAAAACTGCCACTTGCTCACTTCAGACGGCGCTGATCTCCAATAATTTGACAGCTAGCCATACATTTTTTGTAAACAAGCAACTTCTTTTACGCATAATTATATAATGAGCCCAGTTGCAAAGCTGTTTAGTACAAAAATACGGGGACCCATGTATATACCAAAGATATTATAAGAAGAAAACTGTGGGAGATAGCTCTCCGAAAAAAAATTGGAATCCGATATTCCGTCGAGACGATGTACTATCCGTTAAGCCTTTTATGGGAGAAAGTGGTTTATAGGTAATGCTCCCAATAGAACTCAATCTGGTTTCATTACATACAGGCACTTGTGACGTGTAATTATGTAAAGTATAGTAACGTATGTATGCGTTTAAATTATCGTATTAGATCAATGCTAGAAGTATTATCTCTGAGATTTTTCGGTCAGAAAGATCATGTCCGAGTTGATTTTCAACTCTGATCAGATTATTCTTATCATACACCTCCAATCTTTAACAAAAAACGAACTCAAAGTCAACAAACACAAAATAACCTATAAATTATAAAACGTTCATAATTTATCGACTTTTCCACTAAAGCTGCGTTTTTACCAGTGGTAGACGGTTCCCTTGTCCTTAGCTCGTCTTTTAATAGTTTAGCACACACTCCAAGTCTCATACATATTTATCTAGTTTCCGTATAATTTGTGATCGACACAAAAGTAAACATAAACACAACAA
This sequence comes from Omphaloscelis lunosa, assembly GCA_916610215.1. Lineage (NCBI taxonomy): Eukaryota > Metazoa > Arthropoda > Insecta > Lepidoptera > Noctuidae > Omphaloscelis > Omphaloscelis lunosa. Next base: position 19,597,100 of record OU744244.1, on the reverse strand, counting down.
TGGCGGTTTAAAGACGTACAACTGTGCTGCCACCTGTTAGGAGCTTTCAGTTTTTAACCTCATTGGTTTTATTTTAGATAAATGCGATGAAAAACCTTTTGCTTCCTTTATTTCATTTTCATTCATTCTAAAAAAACAGTTTTATTTTGGCATGGTAACATTTCAGAATATGGCCGCTAGTGTTGTCCTGCCATAGAAGAGTATTGAATGGAAATTCTAAATCTATACTTCTATACTAATATTATAAAGAGGAAAGATTTGTATTTTTGTATGTAATGAAAATTTGTATTAATGTATGTAATTTGTATTTATGTATGTACTTAAAAACCACTGGACCAATTTGAAAAATTCTTTCAGCAATGGATAGCTACATGATCAGCGAGTAACATAGGCTATATTTTATCCCCATACTCCTACAGGAACGGGAACTACGCGGGTGAAACCGCGTGACGTCCGCTAGTTGTAAATAAAAATAAAAAACGGAATACCGGTGTATATAGTAGCCGCTCCAGCATTCAAACTTTCAACTGGTGAGCTGATCACTGGTTAAAATAATATCATCTCTAGAAGGACATGAAGATAATATTGTAATTGTACTTCTGTAATCGTAAGATTAAAAGAAAAGTATGGAAGAACAAGAGATTTTGCGCCGACCCCAGATAAATTAGGATAAGGGTAGGATAATGATGATGTCTTTTTCAGATGTTACAGTAAAGGCAGGTACCGAAAACTGGTCGTCTTTACTTCTCCTTGCATCTATTGTGCCCTGATTAACTTGTTTAGATTAATATCCATAAGTTTGTATTTATTTATTGCACGTAATATAACTAACTTTACAATTTTTAACACGACTATCTATTTACAGTAGGTACTAAATTAAAAGACTAACTAACTAACTGTATAAATAAATACAAAAACAAAAGGACATTTATGCGTCGAAGTATTCGTCTGCATCGCTGTCATCCGGAAACGTGCCCAGAAGACTGGCAGCATTGCCACGTTGAATGGTAATGGGGGTAAAAACTGCCACTTGCTTACTTCAGATGGCGCTGATCTCCAGCGTCTTATAATTTGACAGCTAGCTGTTATGTTATGAGCTTTCAGTTTTTAACTTCACTATCCTATATATAATTGTAGTCTGTGATAGAAATGCTAATTCTTTGGCCAAAGAACGAGCCAGCCCTCTGGTTACGTGAAGTGTTGACCAATTGGTGAAAAATTTCCGTATGGTGGATCCTCGGTAGTAGCCCGCGAAATTCAAATTTTCTTTATTTTTTTGCAATTTGAAGGTCAGTGTCAGGTTAAATCCCGATCAAAATATGATTCGCGACTCTAACTGATACTTATTTACAGAATTATAATCATTAGATACATTCATATATCTCTCTAAGTTAGATTTGTTACTTAAGAACAAAGGACATGTCCAAAATGGTTTTTTTATTATTCAATACTGCTACCACTTCTTTATCAGTTAAACAGGAGATGTGCACTCGGGCCCCATGACCCGAGCGTTTCAACCCCAAATGGCTGAAAACTGTAGATATCCATAATATTATTAATACATGACTGAAAAAATGAAGATTTGGAAAACTTAAAACTTTTATCTTATAATTTACATAATATGTGTACGTGTTTCTGGGACAAATTATTGGGTAATTTGTTATGAGTTTCAATTGTAAACTCTTTCGATTATCACCTTTAGTGAATGGAAATCGATTGCATGTTTGAAATCGTTAACGTTTGCACAAGAAGTCACGTCAAGCACTATCGAACGAACATAGTAAAAACAACATGGCGGACAGTGTCAATCCGGGAACGTCGTGATCGTAACGTGAAATAATGAATAATGTTTTTTTAGAATATGGGTGAATATGTGCAATAATTTACTAAACAATTGTGTGCAAAGTGTTGTGTTTTAATTGTATTTGTGTAATTTGAGTGTGAAAATGGCCACGGATAAGATTAAAGTTGCCGTTCGGGTTCGTCCTTTTAACAGGCGAGGTAAGCTGGTTTCATTTTGGTAATAAATAAAGAAATCGCTATCGCTCAGGTGACTACGTTGTTTCAGTTTATCTGTGTACCTAGTGCATAAAATATACAAGATAAAATGAGTGATAGTTGTATGTATTTCTGTACAATATAATTAAATAGAATTGATTACTTTTATTGAAATAATTATTTTCAGTTCTTGCACTTATGATGAATTTGGAATCGCTTCTTATGTAAAATCGAATGATATTTCCGATTTATAGATAACATTATATCTATGGATATTATAAAACTAAGAATTCCATTTAGAACTCCCAACTATTGTTTATTTACAACTGCATAAAAGGGCCTTTGTTCCTAAATATTTAATAACACATTGCGTAGCTTGATTATATTACATAGAGTTTCATATATATTATCGCTTTTGATGTTCTTGGCTGTACACATCCTGGTGGTTAAATGAGCAGATGAAAATATTGCTAAGTATTAAAAATTACTGTTTTTTGGTATAATATTATCTTCCATATTTTAAGTAATACAAATGGTCATGTTATTATTTAATTATTAAGAAACTTAGCCTGAATTTTTGTTGACATTTCAACATATCTTACAAAATCCACAGCCACTAGCTACAAAATCCTGCAAAAACCAAGCTTTGAATGGTTACTGTTATATTTTACGTAATATGTAGCCTTGCTTTCTCATTTACAGTTATTATTATTATAGTAGTATTTAGTTATTAAGGAAGAGGAGAAATCAGTAATATATTCCTGTTAACAGCATATTGGTTATGTTCAGTAGGCAGACAAGCCATTGAACTGTTCAAAATACTAATACTTCTTAATAGAAATGAAAAACAATAAGGACCATAATGGAAAATAAAAATTAACTTTATCTTAATAGCGCTACATGCATAGGATTCCTTATAAACATAACATAATTATATACTGTCAAGAATTACTTACCTATCCTAATTGACTAGTCATATTCTCTGAATTATTATTTTTAATCTACAAGTTACTCATGTTTCAAAATAAGTACAGCCTTGGCAGAGTATAAATGAATCACTCTTACATTTTTGCTGTTGCCTCATTTTAGTATTAGTGTGTTAATTAACTAAAAAGGAATTCTTTGTTGAGGTAACAACACAAGTTTCATAATTTTTACAGCCAGTGTTCATGTACAAACTTCAAGATAGGTTTCCTGCATCCTATGTAATTCTTTTCATATTTCACAACACTTGTCTTAAAGTAAGAATAGTCTTTCAAATAACATAATATCAAGCCTGTATTGTCCAAAGGGTTGAGCAGAGATGTATCTATAGCACACCCACATTTCCCCAGTTATATTTGAGTCTCATGTAATAGGAGGTGAGCCATGGGACTCAATTCTCAATACTGAAAACCCCAATATAACACTGTCCAACCTGGTCATCGAGCTGTATGCAAAATACATGCTTTGATGTGGAGTTGTAGATACCAACCCGTATTACCTAGCCAGTATTCCATCCCAGGATCTCATGGTCAGTAGTACCACCAAACAGTCTTAACACTTTGAAGGACAGTAAACGAGACACAATAGAAGTTTTATTGTTATGACGTCTATGGGCGTTTAGTGTCCCTCAAAGTGTTAAGAATAGTCTCTTTATAATGTTCACCATACAATTTACAGATATGAATCTAGAAATTTTATTGGCAGCCTTATCGCTGAAAGACAACCTTTGGATGGATTTAGAAAGAGAAGGAGAGACAATACTACTGCATGCTTAGCATGACCACAATATAATCGGGTTTTGTCGACAGAAGAATAGACAAAATGACAGATAAATAATCACAATGTGTCATTTTGTCTATTCTTCCGTCGACAAAACCCATAGAAAACCTGTTTCTATGGTTGTCATACTATGCATGCAGGTAGTCTGTGAAAGATTTGCTTGTTTAGCCTCTGATGTTAATGTTCTTAAGGTACTGGGAAATTTATAAAGAAGCTACACAGATTAATTTTATTGTCTTGTTTGCACTACCTATTGAAACTAACTTGTTACAAGCATTTCTCTTAATGTCAATATATTCTTGAATTATCATTTATGTTTGTGAGCATATTTACAACATTATTAAACATAGTATTTTCCTCTTTATTTAAGATAAAAACAGGATATTTAATAGACCTAAACATGTTTTTACTTCTCATTGAATGTAATAACACAACCTTGTGCCAAACTGGAGGTGTAATTATTTTAATTGTAAATGGTTTCGTTTTGAAATTGATTTGCTGCTATTACGCTTTAATATTTCTTAGCAAAATTTTTGTGATGGGCGTACATATACTAATCCATCCTTACATATTATAAAACAAAGTCCCCCGCCGCTTCTGTCTGTCTGTCTGAACGCGATAAACCCAAAAACTACCAAATTGATTTTCAAACGGTTTTCAACAATGGACGGAGTGATTCATGCGGAAGGTTTTAGTGTATAATTCATTAAGGTTTCGTGTAAATTGGCTGAAATTTGGCGATTATTGTCGAAGATGACGGAAAAATCATGCCGACCCGGAGCTTTATTGGCGTGCGCCGCAGAAATCGTAAAAGTTACATAAAATGTATGTTCTACAGTATTTTTATCTTAAAAAGTTCAACAATAAAGTCCGCGATGGCTTATTTCTATCTTCTAAAGATGACCCACAATAACCATTTTTATCTTTCAGAATTTGATAAAAATTTCATTGTTATTTTCGAAGCTATTTTGACCGGTATTAAATTAATCCTTATCCAATTAACTTTGTTACATAAATTGAGCATTTAATTTAGATTTAAATATGCCTTGACATCATTTCATTTAAATTAATGGTTCAAAAGATATCACAGATTCAAAATTACGCGTAACAAAATAATTTTGGTTGACGGCAACGCGGTCGCAGCGGTAGGAGTCAATGAACTTTTTCTTGGCTATTAGGTGCTACATAAGATTACATAATCCCGGTATGGGTAGTACGTTCCCCTGGCATATTTTTCGATATTCACGCGGGCTAAGCCGCGGGCAAAAGCTAGTATTTAATATTCTGAACTCAAAAAGAACTCTGTCTTTCTTTCTGTTACGTTTTCACGTCTTAACGGTTGAACTGATTTCGATGCAATTTAGCACACAAGTAGACCATGATCTGTGTTAGGACAATGATACTTTTTATCCCAGTAAAAAGTAGTATATTCCCGTGGGATAATTTCCAACCCCCACGCCGTCGAATCCACGGACAAAATCTAGTCGGATTATAAATAAGCGACTTTTATTTGTTCATTTCTTTTAAAGGCACCAAATATTGTTCTACATAGCTTAGTAAAATAGCACTAGTATTTATGAAGAATGTAAATACTTGAGGTGGCCGACAAGTTAACAGTTTACAAGAGGCAGTCTACTTCCAAATTGTGCGACATCTCTAGTTCCACTTGCTTATCAAAGTCGTCAATTTGACGAATCCCATCGATATCCAAATTGCAATCTCAATTACGAAATACCTCTATCCCTTGTGACCCAGATGAATAAATTAATACATTTTCCAATAATCCTATATTTATCACAAGATCCGGTATTGAAAAACTGATTTGGTAAGACGGAAAGACAATTTATTCTGACTCTACCTACACCTGTTTCGGCTGTACAATGAAAATGGATGGACTGGATCAGCATAATGACGCTGTGAAACAACAGCTGGCTGACCTACATATCTATCATGAGCCCTATTGTGAATTCCATCAGTATTTATAATACGCGACTTGGTCGGCAGACCGCGCCGTGAATGGAGAATAAAATGCTGCGGAAAACACGCGAGTTTTCTAGAACTTTATGATATTTTCATAAAACTTTGAAGGTAATATAAGGTTGTTTATTAATAGATAATCGTTATAGGATTATTCTAACAAGTTTATGAAGATAAACTCTAAAGCTTTTAGGGCTTCTTTTGGCCATTTGACTTGCTTATTCACTCACCACACCAGTACTCTAATTGCGTAATACAAAACAATCAGTTTCGATTTGATACATATTGCTAATCCATTGCTTCATAATTTGGAAAAAAAATCTGCTCAACAACGTAAATAACGCAATGAATGTTGTTGAACTGTCATAATGAAACAAATTAGGCATAATTGTTTATGAAAATAAGTTACGCAATTAGGGTACAGACTGAGTAATCGTACATTTACTTACTAGTCTAGACCTACTAGGCTCGGAACCGGTTTAAAAATACCGGTGAATACCGGTTTATTTGGGTTTTACTCCGAACTTTTCTTAAGAACATGAACGTGTTAAGAACTTTATTGTAACGTAAATTAACCGGTTTATACGATGAGCGGCATGTCGGTAAAGCCGTTGCAACTTGTAACTACTTGTGAGGATGCCGCGCTGAATAAAAACTAAACAAAATACCGGTTAATAATGCTCTAAACCGTTTAATCCGAAAAAAACCTTTATGTAAAGTCTCCTCTAAAACAGGTTAAAAACCGTTTTCTTCGAGCGAAACCTAATGTAGAGGTTTTTGCGTCAAGTACACAATAACGGTTTGAAAATTTAACCGGTATCCGAGCCTTGATCTAGACGAAAGTTTTAAAGAGAAAAGATTTGAATTTTTGTTTGTCATGAATAAACTCAAAAACTACTGGACCGATTCAAAAATTCTTTCACCAGTAGAATGCTGTGTTATCACTGAGTAACATAGGCTATAATTTATAAAGATATCACGCGGGTGAAGCCGCTGGCGGAAACTAGTAACTGATATTTGTAACGGAAATCGATAAACAATTTTTTATCGATATCCGATCACAACGCTAAGGATGAGTGAAGAATTATATATCAATTCAAGTAATTTAACCTTGACAAAGACGTCTGACTGAATGACTTTGTTAGTAAATAGTTGTGTAAACTCCGAGATCATTTTAGTACTAGCATGCACGCTCACTTGCATCCGTCATGGTAAATAAACTCGGTGGAAATCCTCGATGTGATTGCCGCTGCTCTACTTTCAGTGAAACGTCTTTACGTAATTTGTCAAATCGATTCTAGACTGAACTGTTCGTTGCGACACGCAGCGCCTCGATGAGCGCTATTTCCTTTTTTACCACAGGAATTCAGTATCTTTAAGTGTCTCACGACAACGAAAGAAATATCGCTTAATCGCGTCGGCATTACCAGAAATTGTAAGCCGAGAAGTATCTTTGTGAAAATTGTTGTTGCCCTTCCGATCATATTGACATTAGAGAATCGAATAAATACCTACATAATAAGCAAGATTAGCTATATTTGGCTTGTGCATGATCTCATGATATGCCGTTTCCATTCACGGTTTTTTCTAACTTAAGCTTCTGGAGTGTTTAAAAACTTGGAACATATAATAATTTGTTCCGATTATTGGACTGCCTTCGTATGAAGTGTAAACTCTTCATACAACAGTCTGTTCCGATGTCTAGCCGAGTTAATACCGTTTGCTTTACATAAGCCTAGAGTACATGAAATGGTCTAGTAAAAAAACCGGATTTGAAAGAGCATCGCCACGGACGTACGGCCCGACCTCGGCTTGACTCACCGCTTGCGTACTTAATATTTAAATTAGTATCATATGCTTGTATAATGTATTATGTTAGACGTTTTCTTCACATGTACGAATAAAACCTTTATTTAACTAACGATACTCTACTCTACCTAATAGGATGACGGTTTAACCTGTAGCTCGCGAGTCCTATCTTTGTTGGAACTGCTCGTGTGTTTATGACAGAAACATGTCCAAAAGAAGTTCGATCAATTCCTTTTAAGGAAGCGGGATCTGAACCGTCCACGGCGATCTCATGGGAAGCAAAAAACGAAATACATGTAGGTCCATAGTACCCAAGCTAGCAGGCAAACAATTTCAAAAGAAATCCATAAAAGATGGAATGCTATTCGAAGTTTAATTTAAAATTCTGATAGGTTAGGTATTTGGTAACAAAGCGAAGGTCGTGCAGACTAGACACTTAGAACCTGCGAGTCTTTGAAAAATACTATAAAGGTTGTACATAATATTGAATATCGAACCAATCAAAATCGAAACAAACAGTAAAAAGGTAAAAGGTTTTAAAATACTCCATGTAATATTTTGATTCATAGTCTTCATAGAGAAAATGAACTAGTAAATAATACAGAAGTGATAACTGTTTACACAAATAGCACTCAAGCAATATAATAATAGTCTCGTATTTTCCTGTTACGTATTATGTCGTCTAAACTACGTGACTAAAGCTTATCTGCAAACCACTTGCTATAAAACTGTATTACTAATCTACCGCATACACCAATAACTATTGATTAGCGAATAGGCTGACTACTAAATAGTCCGTTATTAGTCTAAGGTCTACCATTATCCTTATACGAAATAATTAAAGGTGATTAGCATTCCTGTAGGCGGTTGTTCCCGTTCTGTACTGGCATTAAATTCGCCGGTTCGATTACATTCTGTTATCTCTTCGTGACTTTGTGGAAGGTGTGCCAGAGGTTAGGAGAATTGATCTGCTGAATTAAGGCTCTTTCAAACAGGCGCGACACGCGACGCGACACAAAGACACCGATCGTCGCGCGACGAGCGGTATCTTTGTGTCGCGTCGCGTATCGCGCCTGTTTGAAAGAGCCTTTAGCAATGTTTTCTATGTTACAATATATTGCTCCTTAAATCATGATCTCCGGTTAATAGCAGTCCACCTTTGGACACCTAAGACCGTTTTCACATTACACAGACACCGCTCGTCGCGCGACGAGCGGTGTCTTTGTGTCGCGTCGCGTGTCGCGCCTGATTGAAAGAGCCTTAAGGCGACTTTAGCAGCGCGACAGACGCGCGACCGACGCGCTGTCCGAATTTCATACCATAATTAGATGCGCCGCGGTAGCGCGCGTCCGGCGCGGCCGCCGGTTTCGCTCAATCGGCGATGAGCGAGTGTTGCAAGTGTCGGAATACCACCTCAATTTGATTTGATTGTCTATTTGACTATTGACATTGTCGATGTTCTTTTTATTCAACTTGTCATTTATGGTTAATTAATTTAAATATGTCTGTTTTTGTTTTTGCCTTTGCCAAAAAATAATTTGTTTAGAGTTTAAAAATTGACCATTGTAATGTTAATTAGATCAAATTCGGGCTGAGAGCCTGGTGATCTGTCACACAGGGACGTATGGGGGTATGGACATCAGCCTCTCGCAAAGGACCATATTTTACGCATTTTTGTCAAAACGCCGCCCTGCTGTCGCGCGGCTGTTCTTATAATGTGAAGGCATCTGCTGCTGCCGCGCTACTATCGCGCTGCTAACGTCCTAATGTGAAAGCGGCCTAAGGCGCCATCTAAGTGGATCCTTGGCCACTTTCATACAGCTTTGTATTAATGCTATTTTTCTCAACTATGGTGTTCACCTTCAATACTTCTACTTTGAGAGTCCGACCACATGTTTTGCGTCTCCGAACCGTTCCTACTCGGTGTCATAGTTTCTAATTACAAAATAAGTTCTTGTTTGAGTCCTTTATTTTTAGACTTCGAATGAGTCACAGATGTGTGTTGGCCACAGGATTTCGTGCAGGAACTTTAAATTATTATTCAACGCCTTAAATCAATAACCTACGTAGGCCGTTGCCCATTAGGTCAAAAGGTTATAGGACTAACGTACGTCATGACACGTCACGTTCGTCAACCTCTGTCATCGTCATTCTTTTGAGGTGATCAATTTTTTTATAATTTTTTTGGGTGGGAATTTACCAAATAACTTCTCCCGCTCTGGGCGGAGCGGGAGGGCGTGTCAGACTCTTACTGACTAAAACCCACCCGTGTTCCTTCGGTTGCCCTGTTGCCGGGGCCACGATCTCCCTTTCGGTTTTCTTCGCAACCCCGGCAGGCATCGGCCCTAGTGGACCCCTTCAATTCTGCTGACATCTCTTTGAGGCGCGCGTGGAACACAACGCGCCGTCGACCCGGGCCTGGTCCTTATCGGACGGCGCGCTACCCATTGCTCACCGTCCGCAAGCCCGCGCCTGGTGGTCGGAAATCGGCCTGCGATTCCCGACGGTCAGGGTGTCTCCTCCCGCGAACGTAGTATAGTACCTAAGTTATGAATGTGTCGATGATATTTTGCCAGCGGCTGTTAAAACTTGTTTCTTTTATTTTCCAGAACTCGAACTGGGTACACAATGTGTGGTGGAAATGGAGAGTATGCAGACGATACTGCAGATTCCTCAATCGGCGCACGAAAAAGAAAGGTACGGTTATCAAATATTTTTTGTGAAAAGTTTAATTGTATTCTGCTCATTACCATAACGGATATTATATGCATAAAACACAAATTACTCCTTTTAATGTTAGGATTCTTTATTAGTGCCTTTAAATCTTCTCTCAAAAACGAAAAACATTTTCTCGAAAAGTTTAACAGAAGTTGAAAACTTGGTTCTAAATTGTTGCTTACCTAAATACCAAATACAAAGGAAGGTGAATTAGGCGACCGTGATATTCCCCAGTTTGTGGAGCGATAATAATTATCAGACCTACCTGATTCAAACTATTTTAGCAGCAAGATTCAATATAGAAGCCATTGTTTGAAATATGTGGTTTAGTAACATAGTGGCTTCGTGTTGTAAAAATGTATTTCCGTATCGACCTCACAAATCATCCTTGCCCTACATGGAAGGCGAACACTAGCTTAGCGAATAGGAAACTTAACTGAAGTAAGGTCGATTGCGTTCTTCAATCCAGTTTCTTGAAGTTATTCTTTTTGTTATCAATATTATCTAAGTTGTTCGATAAAGATTGTGGCGGCATCTACATCGCCACATGCGAAGTACGCATCAAAGACCTGACGTCACACAAATTCTGCATCGCGCAAGCAGAGTTTACCGCGCGATCAGCATATATAACTTTCCGACATCAATCGTCGGGCAGTTGCCCACCAGACACGACACCCGTCTGGTTGGAGGATCCTCCTTTTACTATAAATAAAGTATGAGTGAACTTTACACACTGACCCTCATAGCTCCATAAGATTAAAGGCTTGACTTGGTGAAGGGGAAAAAGTATTTTCTTATGATGTTACCAGCAAGACTGACAAATACGTATCCGATTTCTAAGCTGAGTCCATTTAGATTGCCATCGACACGCTAAGAAGAAGACCAGTAAGACTGTTTCTTTAATTCCATGTTTTACTTCGGAGTTATGTAGAACTAGCTGCGCCTCGCAGTTTCACCCGTATAAGTCATGACACCGTGGGAATATCGGGATAAAAAGTATTCTATGTCCTAACCCAGGTCCTGGATTACTCATGTGCCAAATTTCATCCAAATCCGTCCAGCCGTTTTAGCGTGAAAGCGTAACAAACAAAGTCACTTTCGTATTTACAATATTAGTTAGGATTTTGGTTGATTATTTCCTCTAAAATCGTAACAGAATTAGTTGCCAAATTTGCGGTAACACTAAGCAGGTACATACCTGGCGAATCGAGATGCTCTGATTGGCGCGTTACTGCTGCAGGTTGCGTTACGCAAGTGGTGCTTGCGTAGAAAAACGAGCAAATGTGAACATTGACGGAAATGTGAGTTGTAAAAGTATGATGTGTAATGCTTAAGACATTGAATAGCGACAGTGACTTACTCCAAGATGTTGGAACGAATTAAACATGCTACCTTTTCTGGAGGATACTCAGTAGGCTTTATTATTTTCAAACGGAAGACAGTTTTATTACGTTACAAAAAAACTGTCTACGAATGTTCATGAAAATAATAAAATTACTTGCTGAAAATTTTGCTGAAACAGCCCAAGGGCTGCCCAGTTTAGCAGTGTAATTAATTACGAAAAATGTTTGAGGCGAAAATAAAATTTGAAGTAAACAAAAGCGTTTGCGGTTGAAGCCTGAAGCTTATCGCGGTTTTGTTATCATCCCACAGTTAATTACAAGCAGCTGTCTAACCTTGGAGTTAGGCTTTCTTGAAATAAATTTGAATTATTTAAGAACTTGAAGATTCATATTTTTATTTACTCTGGCATTGGAAAGGTCAAACTTTTCTTTCTCAATTATTTCTTGCATGTCTGTAAACTTAACTTGTGAACATAATGTTCTAAGTATAGGTAGTAAAACTAGAGTACATTTTGCGCCATTGCAATACATAATGCTTAGCTGTTATTAAATCAGACATTCTTTTGTTGATTCTAGGTCATGATTTATATTATACCTACCGCAGTATTAACCTACAGAAGACGCAATGTATAGATAGTTAATTGATTCAGGCGTGACCTTGCGGAAATCCACCGTAGACTGTGACTACACACAGTCACAGTCTACACGCAGTCTGCGCTCGGTACTTGGTGTGGCAACACGCCGAGTTCGAGTTCACGACAAGTCAATCGTCATCCTGAGGATGCCTCGTTGAGAGGTGAAACACGTGTCGATTTCTTTCAGGGTCTTTTTAAGACTTTAGAAATAGCTAAGCGGAACAAGTTACTAAATATATCCACTTCAATTGCATTTTATTTTGCAATGTAAAGAATTAAATCTTCTACTGAATTTACCTCTGAAAGCGTAAAGATTTTTCAGATTTTTTTTGATTCATGATTTAAGGTCATCCGTATCATCCACCTTCATACATTTGGAAAGCGGAAATGTATGGTGGTACATGATAGGAAGGTATGATTCATGAATCTTGATTGTTAATGAATAAATAACTAGGGAATGTTGAATCATTGATATGGAAAGAAATTTCATAAGCGGACGCTATCTCTGTGTCGTGGAAAGTACTTGAGACTTCAGCAAATATTGCAGAACAGAACAATATTTATTGTAGATTCTGGAAACTTACGGAATGGAATACGGAAAGTTATTTCACTTTTTCGCCGTGTTTCGGTATCAAAATAATAAAATATGCTAAGCTAAACTTTCGTAAAATGGCCAGTTAAACTAAACACATAAATCAATGCGGGGTTTTTGCAATTTAAAATTTCACTACAGCCTGGTTTTAAACCCGCCCACGCGGCCACGGTTGCTCGGGAACGGTTCTGAAAGGCCAGCTTTGCATTTCATTTCACACGATTATTGTGCGAAACTCTTATGCGCTTGCAAATGTTATTTTATTATACATGTGAAACCGCTACGAGGTTAAACAATGAACATAGGATGAGAAAAGATTAGAGAGCTCACGAAAACAGATCTTCGAGACTCTATAAATATATAAATGTCATTTTCATTATTTAATTACCTAAGTAAGAGATACTTTCCACAAACAGTAAACAGTTTATTGACAAGCGTGAGAAGTGGTACAATCCATACAGTTAACCAAGAGGAAATAGAAATCCTCACTAGTTTCTTTTGAAAAATAAATGTAAAAATATTAACATTTCTGATACCTTGAAACTCCATTGCAGCTAAAATTTTCTGTGGCAATGCCCATATGACGTGTATCACCTATTTCCCAGATGGCGCTCGTTGCTATAATAGTTGGGTGTTAGTCCGTAAAGCTTCCCAGCTTTCCCCTGTGAGTTCCCACAATACAGCGTATCCCATTTGAAACTCCGCAAGTCTATGATAGTTTTGTGCTCGGTTCTTTTGAAAGCCGTCGTATATTTTGAACGACTATTTTTGGACTCCGCGCTTTCAATTTCATCCTACGTTCGCGACGAGCCCTGTTTTACATGACATTTGAATTTAAATTAAATCGCTGTTATTTACATAATCCATATTACTTTTAACTGCATCATATAAGTAGTAATTATATCCATTATTTCTCTGCCACTGATTGTTTTTTTTTTTTTTTGTAAAATGTTTCTTTATAATCATTATCCTTCCTGCCATGTTAATTAGAATGTGTCTAATTCTCACATCTCAAATGTCTAGTGGAGAGGAATCTAACTAGCCGTCTCATTACCATGATTGAACCGTAAATAATAATTTCACTGAAATCCTGTAAAAGTTTTTCTGCTAAATGTATATAAATATTAACCACATGACTTCATATTTTTGTCTCGCGCTGCAAAAGCACAGATGCTACTTACTGTTACTCAGTGAACTTTTTCCAACTCACATTGTGGCTCATGAATTATATTGTCCTTGCCTTTTATACACTAAATAAAACATGGAATGGGAGCTATAAAACGCATTCCACCTGCATTATGCAAATCGCTGTTGGCGAGTTTGCGGCAAAATTAGTTTCTTACGTCAGTAACTTTGAAACTATACCATTAACTGTGTTTTGTGGTTTAAAAATTACGTAAAATGTACAAGTAGTTATGTAAAACGAATAATAAATCTAATTCGTGTCGTAATTGGGTCTCGATCTTCTCTTTGCTTGGTGAGTTTCGTATAGAATCTAGACATTAGTACCGTTACTCAGGTATTAATCTTAGTTCTGATTTTGCAACATAAATTGGAGGTTCGTGACCGCGGCTTTTTTGTTGTGTGATAATTCAGAAATGAATTGTCTGCATTTATCTCATTCACAGCACAGATTACTTATCTGCTCTTTTTGAAGTTTAACAACATCGTGCGAGGCGAGGAATCTCAGGTCATTGATCTATTTGCGAAGCTGTGGAGTCAACAATTTTTTATTACGTCTCTCAATTTTGTTACTCTATAAACAGTTTATGTGGCCGCCAATAGTTTTTGTTGCGGAATATATTGTAAATTACTATGAAAGTGTTTGTTTTGAAAGTAAGCTGTAAACTGGAGGTATTCATGGTAGTGAGAGCGACGTCCCCTAAACTCTTGACTGCAGTAATATAATTGTTAGTATTTTATAAATTTTAATGATCAAAACAAGTTATTAAATATCAATCTCGTTTGACCTTCTGATTTTTTATAACAAATCTTGCCCTTGGTTCATGCCAATATAATTTAGTATATTTTTAAAAGATCATGACGTATTCGTTGCGCTGCAGCTGTTCGATAGTATCTACTGTGACGTAGAGTCTATTCAAATCCTTGTTTCCAAATGATGACATTTCCACTTAAACAAATATCAACTTTACGAAACTGTAAATTAAGTTAATTTTAGAATGATTACTAAGTACTATTCAAAAAGTCACAAAATTTGTTAAATTAGTAGAGTTAAACGTGTCGATTCGGGCGAATCACCAATAAGCTAGAGTTCGCTGAACCTTATGGGTAGGTATTAGAGTTTATTCCAAACCTTGTTTCCAAATGATGTCATTTCCACTTAAACAAATATCAACTTTACGAAACTGTAAATTAAGTTAATTTTAGAATGATTACTAATAAGTACTTTATTCAAGAAGTCACAAAATTTGTTAAAGTAGTAAAGTGTCGATTCGGGCGAATCACCAATAAGACACGAATCTAAATACACGTAAGGTAAGGTTTTTTGGAAACTTACTTGCGAACGCAGAATAGGTGGGTTTTCTTGTTAAACGTGGAGTGGCCGGTAGTTTTCTTCCTTCCGAAGTAGCTCATCAGCCTTGTATAATAGACAGTCATCGATTTAATAATGAATAGTTAAAGCCGAGGTGCGTGCCGTACGATCCGACTCGCGGACTAGTCGTTTGTCGTATTGATTGACCCAAATGTACTAATGCCCGGTTTCACTAACACTAAGCGACACCTGAATTAGTGCGTAAATAAAAGCGATCTTTTGCGTTCTCAATGTTCGGCTTAGAGTCGAAAGTGAAAATGCAATAGCGTGCTTATGCGTTCATCATTAAGGTGTCTTCTCGAACATTAGTGTGTTCTTATTGGCAAATAGACGTCCAATTGCCACTCATAATTCTTTAGCGTCAAAGTTTCCGAGGACTTGCATTGCACAACTGCCATAAATTAAATTTAACAAGAATTAGTATTATTGGAAAAGATTATGCTTTAATTAAGCTATGTTGTTTTCTTACTTATAATTTCTGTAAAAAAATAAATATTGGGGAAATGCGTTCCTTGCGACGCGATTGTGGTGTGACTGAATGATAGGCTGCGGCATGATGATGTGTGACCTTATTGGTGATGTTCTTTGGAAAGGTCAGGTGTGTAGTACTCCCAACTAGCGTGCGTGTATGAACGTATGCGAGGCAAAAGGAGTATGTATGTAAGGATTGTATCAGGTGGTGTTTTGTAGTATCTGCCTAAATAATGAGAAGGCGTGAG
Source organism: Omphaloscelis lunosa (assembly GCA_916610215.1). Classification (NCBI taxonomy): domain Eukaryota; kingdom Metazoa; phylum Arthropoda; class Insecta; order Lepidoptera; family Noctuidae; genus Omphaloscelis; species Omphaloscelis lunosa. The sequence continues at coordinate 19,580,991 of OU744244.1, read as the reverse complement.
TGTGTATATGTGTGATACATATAATCTCTGTTTTTAATCATCATTATCAACCTATGATAGCAGGCCATGATGCACATAGGCCTCTTCAGTCGCTCGTCATTCATTCCATCCTCGGCATTTAGCTGCCACCTACTATCTCACAAACCAAGAGTGTAATATGTGTAATAGTAATTGGCATTATCATTCATCACCTGCCTAGCCTTTTTTAACTATGTTGGAGTCGGCTTCCAGTCTAACCGGATGCAGCTGAATACCAGTTTTTACATGGAGCGACTGCCTATTTGACCTCCACAACCCAGCTACTGGGTAATACAATACCCCTTGGTAAGACTGGTTGTCAGACTTTCGGGCTTTTGACGACTCATTACAACTGTCAAAGATCTGCAAATGACAGCCAGGACCAACGGCTTAACGTGCTTTCCGAAGCACAGAGGAGTCTCGGTATGTAAAGATGGTCACCCATCCAAGGACCAACCGCGGCAAGCGTAGCTTAACCTGATAGATTGACCTGTGCGGCGGTTATTACTTAGCCACAAGCCCCAAATTATCATTACCATATTAAAATATCGATCAAATATTCGTCAACGAAAGGCGACTCATAGAGTTAACACTCTGATGATAAATTTTCGTTAAAACAATTATTGTTTGGTAAATTATTTATTGTGATCTATATTTCAGTAAATGATCCAGGAACATTCCGTATTATACATGGAAAATTGTGATTCAAACTTAGCTCATAATAAAATTGTCGATGCGTCATAATTTGTACAAAACGCATTGCTAGAAAACTAGCCACTTGTCACTTGTGCTAATAAAATTTGCATGATCGCTCGAATTTATGTATTATGTAGCAAGGACATAAAATATTATCCTCGAATGTATCTCCGAGAGGGTTAGGCAGAGGTGTACCCACCTATAATAGTAGGTACACCCACACCTCGCCAGTTATGTTTAAGTCTCATGTAACAAGGGACGTCAACCGTACACATATGCTACGGGGCTGCTACTGAGAAATTGTAGATGGAAAAACTCAATAACACTTTGCCCGACCCGTGAATCAAACACAGAACCTCCTACTCAGCAGTAGCGCTAGACGGCTATGAGGCAGAAACTAAACATGAACGTATTATTTATTAAAACATTCAAGCATGATACCGCATCTCTTTCAGGCTTGAAATATTTAAAACAAACTGCTGTAAGCCTCTTACGGGCTCAGGGGTTGTATATGAAACGCTCCCATCCCTGGTTCTTACATAAAAGGATATTAATCAAAGGGAAACAATGACCTTTAATCTAATCCATTAACTTTCCAAGGTCCTGAACTGCTACATTTACTTCGCCATGACATGGCTCGCTTGAAGCATTTGAGAGTTAGCTATTCGTGACCCCATTATTTTTGAACGCAACAGTTTTCCCGCAAACATAACAATTTAATAGTACATTACTTCAGAGGGAAGAAAGTGACAGTTCCATACCGAGATTATGGCATTTGCGCCACGAGCTTGCGAGGGGCGCAAACCATTTGAGGTATGGAACTGTACTTTATCCTGAGGGATGTATAGTGCTTTTTATTACACCTACGAGGAAAATTATGGACATTAATGCATAGAAATGTTTATATTTAGTTAAAAGTACAATTATTAAAAGTGCAGCTATTATAAGATGTTACATTTTGTCCGGGTATCTTGATATTTTGAGACATGTTTACATCTTGAGTTAGTTGAAGGCTTGAAGAAGCCACTTCTTCCGTGATTCCGCGCGTTTTATATACAAAAATAATTTCGTTTTTAATTTTCTGTATGCACCAAGGAGGTTGGTAACTGGTAAAAAAAAAAAACTGTATGTGGCCAGTAACAATTTACTTGAAATTTAATTAGTAGACAGTTAAAGTCTCTTGGCAGTATGACTGCTGACAAATTAAAAAAAAAAGAAAAACCGGGTATGTAATGGAATTTCATACATACTTCCCACCCTTGGGTCGGAAGGATTTTCATACAAACTTCCATACCTTGGGATGAAAGGATTTGAAGGGCGGGATAAAGGCGTTTCTTCCCTCTAATTGGTATAATTAGTATGTATTTTCAGAGCAGGTGTGATAAAATAGTACATTACTTCAGAGGGAAGAAAGTGACAGTTCCATACCGAGATTATGGCATTTGCGCCACGAGCTTGCGAGGGGCGCAAACCATTTGAGGTATGGAACTGTACTTTATCCTGAGGGATGTATAGTGCTTTTTATTACACCTACGAGGAAAATTATGGACATAAATGCATAGAAATGTTTATATTTAGTTAAAAGTACAATTATTAAAAGTGCAGCTATTATAAGATGTTACATTTTGTCCGGGTATCTTGATATTTTGAGACATGTTTACATCTTGAGTTAGTTGAAGGCTTGAAGAAGGCTGCGGTGATGAGCTACGAGGAACCACTAAGATCATAAGGTCATGCAGCCACTTCTTCCGTGATTCCGCGCGTTTTATATACAAAAATAATTTCGTTTTTAATTTTCTGTATGCACCAAGGAGGTTGGTAACTGGTAAAAAAAAAAAAACTGTATGTGGCCAGTAACAATTTACTTGAAATTTAATTAGTAGACAGTTAAAGTCTCTTGGCAGTATGACTGCTGACAAATAAAAAAAAAAAGAAAAACCGGGTATGTAATGGAATTTCATACACACTTCCCACCCTTGGGTCGGAAGGATTTTCATACAAACTTCCATACCTTGGGATGAAAGGATTTGAAGGGCGGGATAAAGGCGTTTCTTCCCTCTAATTGGTATAATTAGTATGTATTTTCAGAGCAGGTGTGATAAAAAGAAATATGTATATTTCTGTTAAGACTCCATCCAACCAGGAAAATCCTCGGCGAATTTCATTCTAGTCTTGGGAGAGAGAAAATTTTACAGCTTTTGGACGACCAATTTACGCAGATATTGACTCAGTTTTCTGCATTGCCCTTTTTTGTAGAGTTTTACAGCAAGCTTATTATTAATGTTATAATAAATATGCCTAGCCTTTGTTAGGTTATCTGGTTTATTCAGGAACATAAACCAGATTAACAAAGGATACGCTTTTTTGGACGTCTCTTATCCGGAGACTTGCGCGGGCGGCACGAAGATCACATACTTTTTTATTCTAGCTTTTCATTTCAAAGCAATGTACAAAATATTTCCCTGTAACTTTTAAATGAGATTGTTCTGCAGGTATTCCTTTAGTATCCAAACTAGTGGCACACTTTACAAATAGTTGTTTGACTTTCCCTTCCCTACCGCAGTAATCTCGCGTTTTTCTCTAAGAACTCGGCTTAGACGCCATGCTGTTCGTGATTTCCCGAGGACCCCTAACAATCTCTTTGTGCACGACCTCATTTTGTGTTGAATGCTCGCTTTTAATAGAGCCACCGTATAAACATCTACACGTACAGATGATGCCTATGTTTGTTTTTGAGTATTGTCAGTCGTGTTTCAATTTGTGACGCAAATCTTGGCATCATTATGAAACTATTCAGCACTAAAACGAATGTAAGATTTATGCATGACTTTAGTACGTTCCTAATCTTTAAAATATATTAAAAATCTCAAGATATTAAATTTTTGGCCAGCATCAAGAAGTGCCTTTATTAAATTCCAAGTGTTCGTTAGTGACACGACTTACCTTTCAAAGGACAAGTAGGTAAGTAATTAGACTTAGTGCCACAGTCGAGGCCGCCAAAATTCTTACAAAAAAGAACAAAAGGAATTCTTTCAATTTGAAGTTCCTCTGGAGAGAAGACAGACTAATTACATTACGTGAAGTAGCAAACTGTGACAATTTACTGTCTCTGCTCTAAGAACTTAAAAACTCCTGAGAACAAACGAGATTAGTATTCCATTTAGACGCAATTTTCTATTAAACTTTTTAAGCTTTAAGAATTTTGAGACCGGTTTAATAGTAGGACCATCACAACGGGCTCAGAATTCTAAAAACCTTTATTTTTAGGGTTCCGTAACTCAAAAGGAAAAAAAAACGGATCCCTTATAGGATCACTCGTGTGTCTGTCTGTTCGTCTGTCACAGCCAATTTGCTCCGAATCGTATGGACCGACTAAGTTGAAATTTGGTACACATATGTATTTCTGTGACGCAAACAAGAACGTGTAACGTAAATAAATGAATTTTGAATATAGGGGTCACTTTTGGGGGGCAAACAAGAAAATTAAAAAAAAAACAGTAGTACCGTGTGACATATCAAATGAAAGGGCTTGCAAGGATCTTAAACATATTTTTTATATAATTATAACATAAATACTTTTAAAGATATCTAAGAAATTCGATGAAAATTGATTATTTCTTATCTCCTTATCTCCGAAACTACTGGACCAAAAATTTTTGGTCCAGTATTTCCGGGGGGCTTCTTACTCATAGATTACAAAAAACCTATAGGAAGTCTACGGTCTTAAAATAACATCGTGAATCTCTCAATATTGTGCGTACAAACTTATATTTGCAGTTGAAATGTATGGGAGAACATGTATTTCAACTACAATGTTAAGTTTGCATTTGGGATAAATTCATCCCAACTACGGAACCCTTCATTGTGCGTAGTCCGACACGCATTGGCCCGTTTCTTTTGGTGTTCTTCACAATGTGGGAAAATTGTAGAAAATTAGAATATTCTACGCCCGATGCAAAGTCCTGCTATCCTAAATGTAACTAAAACATTTCAAGAATAAAATGTCTGATATATTTTTAGTATGGGTCGTTTTCTACTGCGTATGCGATAAGAGTCATGTGACGCCTCGTCCCACTACATAATTATATGTATTTACACAAGCAGCTCTCATGGAATTCAAATTGGGTAAAACTACACAAATAAATTCAGTCCATGGCACAGGCGCCTAAACTGCTGCTCTTAAAATTAATTACTTTGAAGATAGTAAAGAGTACGTGAGCGCAATTTGGCAGCGCCTTCAGCTCCAGTTAGTTGTCACGATAACGTCAAATGGACGGTTTGAAGAACTGAAGAGTAAAAGACGGCTATTTCTGTTGACTAAGTATTTGTTTGCGTTATACACTTATTGTAGAAAAGTTTGATAAGCGCTCACAGATAACAGTGACCATGTTCTGTGTCTATGTGTGTTGTGTGTGTGTTCTGTGTGTTGTTTTGCAGTGACTTATAATTTTTTGTTTTATGATCTTTCTTTGCGTCTTGTTTACCGCAAATAAACGTATTTTCTTTCTTTCTTTTCTTTCAATGTTCAGTGGCACGAACTCTAAAAATATGTCAATAATTACACAAAAATAATCCATCAGTTTCGTCATAAAGATATTTGTTTATAGACAGTTCTCCTAACCTTTTGTTTTATTTGATTGTTTTAAATGGTCGAGTGCAGTGATCAATCAATTCAGTGTCCTGCTCCGTAGACATAGGTATGCACTATTATATAAGCTATGAAAGGACACGCTCTGTAACAAAGGCCTTTTCTAGAATGTTAACTTGAGTATATCAATATTAATGACAATCACCTTAAAATAATGCCGCGTGAAATATCGACTCGGATTAGTTGTTCCGGCTCAAGGCTCTCATTTATAAATGATCCGATCTATAGCATAACTACGCAGTTTTGCTTCGATACCTGGCAATAAATAGCCTTATACAGTAAGCCCATTAAATAGGAAACCCATTTCAAACGATTAGAGACTTTCGAAACGCCGAAATGGTTTCAGCTACTTACGTCGGCTGCAAATCTCGATTACCGAACAATAAATCGACTATGTAATTTCATTAATACTAGACCGTTGTTCATTTCCGTGGTAACGCGTTAGATCTCTCGAAGATTCCGGAGTAAAGGCGATAATCCTGCGGAATTTGGTTGGAATAAATATCACTTGATTTCCTTTGATGTCATTTGGGGTCTACATGTTGGGTCGTGAATGTCCTTCATTTACTTTTGTAGAGTTAATAGGTTGGTAATTTTGAGGTTTAAGGCGTGCTTAGTCCTTTTAATCGTCTTCGTCCATACTCATCCCCAGTTGGAATTCGCCAGGTTCGTATATATCTAACTACATGTATAGCTGCTAGAAGGCGGAAAAGTATTTATAGCAAGAAAACTGCTTGTGTGATTTTTATTTATTTTATTTTTATTCAGTACGCGGTATAAAATTAACAGTAGGTAGGTACTATTAGTGCTTTTTCAATTTCAACATCTATAAAATAGAATCAATGTCAATACACAACATAGGTATTAAACGCTCGTTTAAAAGAACCATTCTTTTATCTAATCTCTTCAAGTCACAGTTAGTAATTACAATATATACATCTTTGATTACATTATTTTCTCTAAAAAAACACAGTTTATACAATAATTAAAGCTCTCTGCTAAAAAATCGCAGTCTGTTTATACAATTATTCAATTCTATTATTGTAAAATTTCTAGGAATGCAATTTATACCTAATAATTAATAACTATTTATTTGCACGGAATCTAAATAGGTCATTTTTGTTAAAAAAATATACAGAAAAAGATCAAGACTGCCGTAGTCAAATTAATACGTGATCAGTATTTATTATTTAGACGAAGAGCATTTATGTTCTACATCGTAGCACTTTTACGACAAACTGTATTCTTGCAGCTGATGGGCATATAAAAAAGCGAGCGAGTTCGAATTGGGGATGAGTATGGACGAAGTCTTTTAATCATCCTTAGTTTTCTTAAAAGAAATCTTTTTGAGTTTATATTTGCCGTTTTATCTGAAAAGAAACTGGGTATACCAAACTCAATCCTCAATACGTGCTTAAAAATATAGGCCCCAACTCCATTATTCTCAGACTTTTTCTTCAGATTACAAAATCCAATATCGTTTTCGCTTAATACGTCGCTCAGCGTATTTTGCAACAAGGCTGGTACAGGCCATTATTGTTAAAATTGCCGTTAGCTTTGTATTCCGAGTCCCTTTCTGTCGGAAAATAGACCTAATTGCATTACTTGAGCCTTGGGGCTGAGTGGGTCGTGTCGAGGATTTAGGGATATATACCGAACTGTAGTGATGTCGTGTTGGCTGGTAGTATTCGTGAAGGGAAATAAAATATATCGGTGGTATTTTTTGATGGATTGGGGAGTGACTTACGGAGGCTTCGTGTGTGAGTGACTTGCGATTTTATGTACAAGACGTGAGCAGTATAGCAACCGATATTACAGCTATCGTAAATCCGACACGAATTATTTGAAAGCCTTGGCGAAGTTTGCTCTGATTATCTGCCCTAATTTCGTTCCTTATAGAACTACAGTGCCATAAATTGGGGGCCTTCGTTTTATTTAACACTTTTCTGGAACGAACATAAAGATGAAAACAACTGGGCTTCCTTCCGCCAAAATCTACGTGATCCTGAATCCGAACACTAACGTACAAAATGTCAGTTCTTTACAAGCTCCATCCGAATATCGGGCGTTGGTAACTTTGATTTATGTTGTGGTATCAGCTGTACAACCCACGCTTGTTACAATATTTAACGAGGGAACCGGGTTACTTTGAGGTCTTCGTAGGTGGTCAGCTAACCTGTCATTATTTATGCACATTGTAAATGTTAAACCAAACTTTATTTCTGTATTGTGTGGCTCATTGTACCAACGGATAACCATATTGATTTTCCAATCGATACGGATATCCAATGGGAACTCTGTGTGTTCGATTTACAATTTCGGCAACTTATATGCAGACTTCGTCAGGAGCCACGTTTAAAATTTAGGAAAAGTTATCTATAGGGAACGCTATGCCGTACATCTTCCGTTTTGAGTATAATTTATTAGTCACAATAAACTAATAAATTATACTCAGAACGGAAGATGTACCATTTGTAGGTAAATAAACTAATTCCGATAAAGCTGAGCTTAAACTATTCATTATGTCGCCCCGGCCAGGGCTTGCGGTCCAGCGGAATTATTTATAAGGCGACTGGATAGGGTGCCTGTTATTCTCTTCCGTTACCTACAACGTTAATTTCATTTTACTAAGTGAATATAAATGAGCAGGAAACTGTGTAGGTTTTATACGATAAAAATTAGTATGTTCTGCGCATAAATTAAAACTAATAATGTATCTATTTATGGGATCCTAAATTATATGTTCAAACCGGTTCTATACATATATGACATACCTATTTTATCATTATCACGTACGCTCGTTTTTTGCGTATAGTTTTTTCGTCTCTACAATGAACACAACATTGATAAAATGATGATGTGGATATATTTAGTAACCTTTTCCGCTTAGCTATTTCTAAAGAGTCTTGAAAAGAATTCTTTTGGAAGAAATCGACACGTGTTTCACCTCTCAACGAGGCATCCTCAGGATGACGATTAACTTGTCGTGAACTCGAACACGGCGTGTTGCCACACCAAGCACCGACAACATTGATCTACATGTACGTAAGTCCTTATCTTTTGACAAATATATCGTCGGCTTATACTTCACGCGTATTAGGTACTAAAACTCATGGTCTGTTAAGAAAAAATCTAAAGGCATATCAGGTAACGTAGCACGATTTAACTCTCGCAATAAACATCAAAACGAATAAATCCCGATAGAGATGAACAATTCTGGTAACCCTAGTTCGGGTTATTTCTCCTCATCAACGTGAGTGCTGAGCTTTAGGCCCATCCCAATGCGTGGTTATGTGACTCCGCCATTACTCTTTATGACGTCTGTGAAAATTTACGCCTACCCGACCAAGTGAAACATACTAATATCCTTTTATATCGACTACACACAAAATGATTGTGCCTCACAGATTTCGCGTAATTTTTATGTGGTTTTATTTTTTGGGCTGCGGATTTGAGAGCTTAATGTTTGGGAAATGTGTGGTGGAAAAAGGTTTTGGTATGGGATAAAAACTGAGGATCGTAATTGTGAAAAAAGGGTAGGCTTATGATTCGATTGGAGAGAGTATTTGTTCGTCGTGACGAATGTTTAATGAGACGTTTTATTCAACAGTATTTATCTGCGTCTAACTTCAGACGCGCAAAGCTGCCGTCCAGACAGACAGCGCGTGCCTTTGAACCTGTTATGCTGGTTTCGTCTCGACACGGCAATTTACTATTCCTTTTTAGAATTTTAAATAAAATTGGCATGTCCTGTTACTGTCTTTTTCCATCATAACTGAATACTGATGACCATTGACCTCTACAAATAACAGCCGAACCTAGCCTTTAAAACCATGATTCAGGGGTGTTTATAATCACATAAGAGTACGTTGCATACATCATATCGTGACTTTTAGATGCACAGGTCTAGGTGATACAGTGTCGTCAAAAAGGTCACAGAAGATTTATATTTTTGTTTGATTCATACGACTTTGCAGGGGCGACCTTACGACCAAATGACATATTCGCAAACAAACTAATTGGATTCGTCTGACAGAATAAAATATAGACGTGTCTACTTTAAGGCTGCCTGTCCACTGGAGCGGAGCGAGGCAGCGGAGCGGAGAAATGTGCCAATATTAACCAATAGAATCTAAACTCCGCTTCAGAGCTCCGCTTCTATTGGTTAATATTGGAACATTTCTCCGCTCCGCTGCCTCAGACTCTGAGTCACAGGCAGCCTTAGACTCTGAGTCTCATCCGTTACACAAAGGATCCCCAACATGTAGGTTTTACGCAAAAACAGCTACCTACGACAGCGACCTACCTGAAACAATGGCAGGGTATCAGCGCGTTTCTTGCGTGACTGCCCGTTACTTGCACAGACGAACCATAGACTTAACGACGTGATTACACACTACTGGCTGTTAATAGCAAGCGGTAGCGTCTAAGATAGCTTACGTCCGTTTTAGTGTTATATCGAGGGCTATAAACGTAAAACTTGAACAGTGTTTGTTGTGTTTATTACAAACCATAAATAGACATGCCTCAATTTGACTAATATATACCTGACCAGTTCCATTATAATGAAATCGGAGTATTGTTCAAAAATTGTGCACGTATTTGCATTATAATACATTTCCTGAAAGTTACTCATGTATTGTTCGTGATTTCTGCTATCATCAGCAAGAGTAGTCACGTTTTTTCCTTATACGTAATATTCAAGTGACATAAAGATGTACTGATACGCCTCGAGGTTAATTGGTGTAGGACCTTATTACCCACTATATGTTCGAACAGTGACAGATGGGAGGACTGTTACATGTACGACACGGTGACCCATTTACGTTGAATCCCTGATTAATGAGCACTTGATACGCGACATACTGATATTTTGACGTTTGATTTACCGAAATGATGCGGTGGAACATTATTGGGAGTCCATTTTGGAAATAGGTATGTCCAATCTAATACAGCGGGGTAATTGCGCTGTTTTTCATTTTGACAATTCAACAACATTCATTGCGTTATTTACCTTGTTGAACAGACAATTTTTTCCAACAAATGACGCAATGGATTACAAATTCAAGAGTAATTTATTCAATTAAGCTGAGAATCGGCACTTTTCGAACTTCAAAAGTACATAAGACAGTTCCCCTAAATCGCCCGCCCTTCACCACTTCAGTGCTTTAGCCGTGAAGAAGAAGTGGCGCAACAAACTCCCCAGCAGCACAGCTGTCTGTTCAGTTAGAAAAACTTGATTCTATACAATAGTACCTACTTATGTAAAATAATTTACAGCACGCAACACAAAATATAAAATTAAATTATTTGCTATATGTCAGCTAGCACACGCTAATGTACCAGCAAAAAACATCGAAATTTATACTCAAGCGAAAATACTTCAAAATCATTCAGAATGTGATTGAAAGTATGTTACTCAATTAAGGTCGGACCCAATAAATAAATAGTTCGTCGTCCGGGAGAACAAGTGAAAAATTATTTGTTTTATTTAGAAGTGCAATCATTTCCTATTGCAAAAGAGATTAACAATATCAGATCAAGCGAACTCCTGAGTTTTAGGATGATTTTTCAGTTCTATCTGTCCTAATGTTAGCTCCTTACTGAAAGCAAGACTTTGAGGAATCTGTCAGACTTACAACTTCTTCAAACAGGTAAGAAACCATACTCCTAATATCCTCGATCTGGTTCTCTGACTACCTTCCAGACTTCGTCTTATATCTTGCTAGCTAGCACTGTATCCAAGGCTGACTAGTTAGTGCCGTACGGTTAACTGCAGTGCATCCATACAATGGCTGTTCATTCACGTTGATTCTGCCGTGAGACCGGTTTCGATTGCACTGCTATTAAAAGACGAACACATCAATGAAGCTACAGATAATTGCATTTCAGTTGACTTTAAATGATGGGCGATTGAATGGAAATCGAGAAACTTGTACAATATGAGAAAAGAACTTGTGAGAAATCAAGATCTTCAGTAATGAACAAAGAAGTTTAAAGCCGGCTGATGATTTTGTACAAACTATTTAAAATTTGTATTCGCAACTCGTTTTGTTTAGCAATAATAAGTTGAGAATAATAACAAGTACTTTCACAAAGCAACTAGCTTACAAAGGACGAGTCTATAAACAAAAAGTTCACAGTCTAGAAGCAAAAAAGTCTATGAGTAATAAGTTTCCAATCATTAGGTTTCATTGTTGGGATTATAACGACGAAGTGTAGATAGTATTAAACTATACTCGAAGCGCAGTATGTAAACAAACATGTATATCACATGTTAGGGCTGACGATTTTCAATTTTGAGATCTGAAGATAGACGGTGCCAACTGCCGAGGCAGGTCCAAAAGTGGCCGTGGATGCGTATCGCAAGGGATGATTCGAAATGGCACAGGAAAATATGATGCTGGCCTGGAAGAATTGAAGAACCCTTTACCCAGATGGGAGAATATGGCAGAAAAAGTCTCAGGTTAATTAGATGGGTCAGATATATTTGTGGTTTGCAGGTCGGTAAGCAAGTTGTAGTAGGCACCATTGATAAATACGATTGAGTTTGTGTCGGATAACACGTAACGTAGATAAAACTACGTGGTTATCTTCTATTGACTGGAATTCTCAGGCGCACCTGTAGTTACAGTTTGCACTGAACTTGAGAACAGTAATTTCTTTTACAATGTCATCAGAGAGACATCAATTATGGGACTGCAGTCTCGACATAGCGATCACTTTATCGCCGAATTTGGTCGCAGTCCTAATGGCGTCCCTGGACGAGCGAGACGTGCTTGACAAGGACGTGATTTTTCGTGCTTGTCAAACAATTTTGACCGTCTAGGGACGCCATTAGATTAATTTTATTTTGACCTTATTTTATTTGTATGGTATGAGTCAATGTGACTTAATAATCGAATTAAATTATTTGAATTTGTGTTAGGAATTGGCGACCGAATTCAGTCGTATAGCGATCGCTATCTATTTCGAGACTGCAGGGCCAGATTTGGTTTTCTTCAACGATTACTCAATGCAAACTATTGTTAACCAATATTTATTGAGTACCTACTTCTGTCATCCCTAAATTAAAGATAACAGTACACCATGTGTGATGTGAGTGCCACATACATAGCTGATAGACGTACTATATATACCTACTTAGTCATGTTTACACAACGGTGCACGACGTATCGATGTTTACTCAGTCAGTCTAACTATCGCCGAGATGTTTTAGTGAGACAGACGCTCTTTGGTGCAGACGCAGCTTTGTACTGAGCTTGTGGATTAGCTGATTTAGGGTTTATAAAGAGAAATGATGCGTTAATGGTTAAATGGTTGTCTTTCTATACCTATATTATATGATTCTGTAGAAGTAAAATCTGGGATTGGGCTTGGGCTTGGCCTAAACTAAAGTTTTAATGAATCTCTTAAATGTATTTATACCAGCTCTGTATTTCTACATCAGAATTTATCGATACATTTAATATAAAAGTCGAAACTGTACATTCAATGTTTCAAATTTTGAAAAAAAGTACTACGAGGTATGGGAATGAATCTGATGCCGAAAATATACTTTTTAGAATTTGTGTCCTTTTTTTATTGTCTGGATGTATGCATGTTCCAAATTTGGCACTTATAACCTGTATCCTAATTGCGTAACTTATTTTCGTAAACAATTTTGCCTAATTTGTTTCATTTTGACAGTTCAACAACATTCATTGCGTTATTTACGTTGTTGAGCAATATTTTTTTCCAACTTATGAAGCAATGGATTAGCAATCTGTTTCAGATCGAAACAGATTGTGATTGTTGTTGAATTACGCAATTAGGGTACAGGATTAACACAGAGGGTACTTTTAATCCCAGTAGTACGTTCCCATGGGATATTTTCCGACATTATACGCGGGCGAAGCCGCGGGCAATCGAAATAAAATAACTATTCTCGTTCACAGTGAGTCCTATTGGACGCGCCAGTGATCCGATTTATCAATCGGGTTTATTTATTTGCCTTTGGGATGGCGTCAAAAACTTTCGTTACCCGTAACAAGGCTCGCCTTCAACCTTGAATCACAGTAGTATGAGAAACAGAAAATAAGCAAAGATCTTGAGCGAATACAACTACATTTTCTTAGGAGCTTTTTCAAACAAGTACAAGACTAATTAAAATGACTGAAGTTTGTTATTATTCCTGTTCATTTTCCTTGTGAAGATTTGTTTCTCTCTTAGCGTTTACGTCGAACTCCTTGCAAGGGAAAATATTTCTCTGTTCCTTCAATTAACTTTCACCGTTTGTAGTGTTGATTGATCATTCCATTAAATGTACGGGTCGCTGGTTTTGATGGAAATTCAGAAGCTTTTGTACGCTTGTCATTACCTAACGATTCATCAGAATTGACGAGGCTGGACGCTACGTGTTTTGCTTCGTACATTATGTTGAAGAGTCTCCTTGTTTTTGTATGAATTTGATTAATTCTATTACCTACCCATTTCGTCCGGTACAAGTTTTATTACTAATAATGATTTGGATCGACCCTCAACTATTCTCTATGGATTCCTTACATTAGATTTCTTCTTTTATTACTTTTTATTTAGCTAGAAAAAAATATTTCTACTGAATTCTGGTTCAAGTCGCAAAATATGCTGGCAGCTTCAAAAGCATTGAACTCTTTTACTTACATAACTATGATTCAAATACAAATAGGTTGGTTATAAAAGCATAACAAATACATGTGATGTAACTCAATAACGTAATTCCTCGTTGTGTGCAGTTTCTAGGACACAATGTTTCAAGATAGACTCATCATGAATAATACAATTCCTATAAATACTGTTGGCGAGAACAGCTTTATTTATTACAGAACAGCTACGCTTTATATTGTCAATTATAGTCACTATACCAAAGGTTAAACAGACGCTGAACTTGACGAGTTCCTCGTTTGTCCAGATGGTGTTTGTTTTCATTTTCTTGTAACCTCGTATCCTAATTTATTTGCTGTCGGTGTAGCATGTCTTCTTCCATTTTTTAGGCTTCCGTACTGCAAAAGAACAAAAAAGGAACCCTTATAGGATCATTCGTGGCTGGCTGTCTGTCACAGCCAATTTGCTCCGAATCTACTGGACCAATTTAGTTGAAATTTGGTACACATATGAATTTCTGTGACCCAAACATGGACTTGTAACGTAAAAATAAAAAGTTTAGCAAACTGTACGGTGTGACGTATCAAATGGAAGGGCTTGTTGTCAGGATCTCACTTTCTTTTCTTTCTTTTTTTCATTTTAAAATAAATTCTTTTAGAGATATTTAAGAAAATAGATGAATATTGACCCGTATCTCCAAAACGACTGAGCCTACAATTTTGAAAAAATACAGAAAATAAAATGTCTATAGTCTTAAAATAACATATATTTTTCAACTAAAATGTTAAGTTTGTCCTTGGGATAAGTTTATCTCAACTACATGACCCTTCATTGTGCGTGGTCCGACACGCTCTTGGCCGGTTTTTTTAAATCTCTTTCCTGAAATGAGAGGAAATGCAGAAAATGTGATGAGGTCTCATTAATATGTTTATAGAATGAGAAACTGTAGGATTACCTACGAATGATACTTCGCAAATACTTTTCTAATTAGCTTCTCTCAAAACTGTTACGATTTTCACAGCTAAGCTTATTTCATAAGAGATTATCGGTGTATATACGAAATGTCTTTCGGAGAACCCCGCAGTATTTATCGTGATTATCTCCA
This sequence comes from Omphaloscelis lunosa, assembly GCA_916610215.1. Lineage (NCBI taxonomy): Eukaryota > Metazoa > Arthropoda > Insecta > Lepidoptera > Noctuidae > Omphaloscelis > Omphaloscelis lunosa. The sequence continues at coordinate 19,565,902 of OU744244.1, read as the reverse complement.
TACAAAACTCTTTGATCTAGTTAGGGAAGCCGATCCTTTACTATTGTAATTTCAGACAAATTACGCACAGTCACGGCCTCACTATCTGTCCTTGTCGCATCCTTTGAGACTACCAGTATCAATAAGTCAGAAACATGTGAATAAATAACCATGATTCGCTCCCATAGGATTGAACTGCATGTCCCGTGATTTAGTACTGATGTGCACAAGATAAATGTGTTGTGGGATGTGAGAGGATGAAAGTGGTAGTACACGGAAGCTTGAGTAATGATATGGTAACATTTGGGTAAAACTAGTGGTTATTTATTCATTGGAGAAGGAATAGGCGATAGATTGAAGTAAGGGTGGGTTGACATCTTAGTAGGAGGGTTTTGTCTAGCAAGCGATTAGAATTTTTAAGTTGGCCGGCTTTGGAAGTATGCCAAGAAAGGCTTTCGTATACAGTTTAGGATTATAGTCACTTGGGGATTTTTAAGTTTTCAGCTTCATCTATCGCAGTCAACTGCATGACATGGTCTTGTAAGAGTTGCATTACAAAACTCGGTTCTCCGCCTTTGTCAGACGAGCATAGTTTCTCATAGTTTTAAAACAAGACAAGTATTGCCTTTATATTTTATATGAAGTACCTAAACGTAAAATCGAACGTTTTTTTCAATTATTCTACTTCAAGATTCTTTAAAGCAATTTATTTTCCGTAGCAGACCAGCATAGTTTTAAAACGCAGCATCATTACTCGGTCCTTAATTGACTCCACGACCTTTGCTGTTATGCCAGGCACTCGAACAATTAGATCGAAGAACGTAATTTAAAATCTAGATGATCTGGAACAGAATTAACTTCTGTTTCGTAACGTACCCGACTTACCTGAAGGTGGAGGTCGAATATTATGTCAATGTTTCAATTTGGTCGTTATATAAAAGAAGTTTGATTAAATAATTTTCATGACCACTTATCATTTCTCATTTCGAATTTCTCGTCTTTCGAATATTCACTTCATGTAAAATATTCCCAATGTCAATGTTGAATCATTAATATAAAACTCATGTCAAAAGCCTTCATTATGATCGTTTCAATACATAGTCCCTAAAATACACCCCTTTAAGCCAAAATGATTATAATTATGTTGGTACGTAAATACAACCTGCCGAACACATAAATTATGGAAATAAAAATAAAAGTGGCATAACAAAAGGTCATTGCATATAGGAAACACATGCGCACACAAAAACCATTAAACCGAGGAACAATTTAAATGCATACCACCAATGTCGAGGTATAAATGAACAATGTTTTACATCGAGCTGGAAAGCATGAGTCATCCATTAACATCTTTGTAAGGTTATGTCATTGTATTTCGTTTGACATCTGTATTATTGGTTTAGAAATAACAGGCTTGAAATTAGTTGAAATTTAAGGCAAGTTGTGCATGTTAATGTGGAAAGTGGCTAACAGGTCCCTCCTCGTGTCGTTTATTTTGATGGTTTTCTAATGTACATTTCCCTAATCAAAAACATAAAGGGTTACGTGTGAAGAGAGATCGGGCACAATAAAGTAAACATGCCATTTGCATCAACCAAGGCTGCGGTAGGTTCCGCTCTGATAATGCCGGAGGCCCAGATGATAAATATTTGCGTTTTAACTCAATTCTACGCACAGTACGCGAAGTGTAAAACAAACTTATCACAACGGGTTACTATAGTATCCCCAAGAGCTGCCTGTTTCTGCAATTTGGGTTGTTTGGCAACTTTTAATTTCGCAAACCCGTTTCCTTATTACAGACAGCGGACCTCCTTGCCGTTTAGGGTGTCCTACGGAATTTGTTCTTTGTATTCATTCTTTATATTCAGCGGGAAGTAAGGACGAACTAAGTAACTCGTGTTTGAACAATACAGAATTATCATTCTCCGCGAAGGTTTCATTGTTCGTTGTCATTGTTCGATCTTACTGTTGATCCTGGATTACGGAGATTTGTGGCTAAATTGTGCTGAGTTTGTCTCTAGTTACCTATTAATATTATATATTCGCGGGTTTTTATCTTGGGTCTTAACTAGGTATTATATTTTAATCATATTTTATGATAGCGTTAAGATATTTAAAAATATATTCGCTTTCATACAATGTCTTTGTATAAAACGCAAATGTATGAATATCGATACACAATAGAGGAAACGCCTATTAGCTCATAGAATAACGATAAGGTGAGTATTATCATTTCCTTACCATAACTTTGAAACAATGAATTTATCATTTTGTGTCACTTTTTTATAATGATTGTTCTTCGAACGTTTTAACGTCACTAGTTTATATTGAGGACGCCTTGTTTGGATTCGAAACTAGCAATACGTCAATTATTTATTAATACTATTCAATTTTCCTTATACGATGCACTTATCTCGCATTCTAATACACCAACAACAAAGTGGCAAAATGTCATCGAGGTATATGTAAACATAGTCATCTTTCAAATCCTTTGATTTGTAGCGTTTAATATAAGCTAAAAACATCACAAACCGACTTGTTCTACGCGACCTCAAGAATAGGTATTAACATTTGTTTACACGCCACGTCGAAGGCTGATTCGCTGTGTAAATATACAAACTTGATGTTAAGGTATTACTGTATTATTCCATCACAAGCTGTGGATTTATACAGAAATATGTTGACAGCTTGAAATCTTCTCGTCTCGGATTAATATGTTGCATAGAAATGATATAAACTCACGTAAACGACTGGTATTTTAATATTTTATACTACCTGAGACTTGGACCTGAGTAACACGGAAAAACCAAGTTCCAGTCAGGTGAAAACAATACTAAATGTTAAGCTTCGAAATAGCATTTTTCACTAAAGGACTATGAACCAAAGAATCAAATTCAAAGGTACACAGCGTCTGTTGCGAAAGAGAAAAAAAAACTTTAAAATGGGGCCCCGTTCATCAAATAAGTCTACGAGTATCAGAAAAGCTTTGATACTGTCTGGATTCTGACTACTTCTTGGATCTAAACTAGATTAATAATTCAATAGATTTCATACAACGACGCAAAATCTACCGGCAGCGCGCTCGTTTCCAGTTTTTGAACAAATGCTTTACTAAACAATGAACAGTAGCATACATACTTGTATTTGTTCCGGGTTATCAGACGTACAATATTCTCCCGTAGAATATGTTCCATTCAAACATCAATTTTCATTTAAACTACACACACCGGCACAATTAGGGGAACACAAAAAAAGGTCGTTTTTCTTAACAAATTTATGTACCACATATTTTTTTTAGTTAATCAATAATTAATTGCACTCAAACTAACTGAAATAAACGCTAAAGTGACTCACACAATACTTCTACGTGAAGAAATAAACAAAAATGACAAAAAATGAGAATTGAACGTTTTTTCCTTAAAAGTGAAATCTGTAAACATTTTCAAAAATGACAAAAAAAGGAGTTTTAGTATCGGGTATTGCCGCCACGGGCTCTAATTAAAGCCTGTACACGATTTCTCATGCTTCGGATAACGTTATCAATGAGTTCTTGGGACAAATTGTTCCACTCTTCCACTAACGCTAATTTAAGTTCCTCCACATTATTAGGGGCTGGATTTCTTTGTCGAACCTTTCTCCAGGTAGTCCCAGACATGTTCTATCGGGTTCATATCCGGTGATCGCGCTGGCCAGTTCATCAGAGTGATGCCTACTTCATTAAAGTAGTCACTCACTATACGCGCAGTGTGAGGGCGTGCGTTATCATGCATGAAAATTAAATTTTCGCCTATGAATGGGGCAAAAGGCATGACATGGGGTTCTAAGACTTCTGTAATGTACCGCTGTGCAGTTAGCGATCCATTACTGATGATCACTAGCTCCGTGCGGGCTCCCAAACATATGCCACCCCATACCATAACTGACCCTCCACCATACGACACAGTTCCAGTGAAATTTGCTTGGTGATAACGTTCCCCTCGATGTCTCCACATTCTTTCCCTCCCATCCACGAAATTTACACAAAATCGGCTTTCGTCACTGAACAAAACACGCCCCCACTCATTAGTCCAATCTTGGTGCTCTCGAGCGAATGCTAATCTTGCAACACGATGAGCTACCTCGAGTTTTGGGGCCTTTGCTGGCACGTACGAGTTTAAGCCAACTTCATTCAACCGTCTTCTAACAGTCCTTTCACTCACGTTGACGTTACGGACTTCTGCTAAACGATTTCGGGTCTGGACAGCTGTTTGACGACGATTTCGTAAAGTCTGCATGACCAAGAAACGGTCATCCAAGGCGCTAGTTGCTCGATTTCTGCCCTGTCCTCGTCTGCGCACGAACGATCCAGTCTCCCTATAACGTCGGACGACGCGATGAATCACCGATGTCGATACACCCAGTGCACGACTGACTGAGCGATAGGTGTGCCCTTCCTTGATCATGGTTACAGCCCTAGCCACAGAAGTTGCTGGTAAATCACTCATTTTGGTATCAGAACAATGTGCACTATTCAAATGTAAACAGTTAAATGACCCACAGTCCCTATTCGCAGCATCCACTAAAGTTCTTATCAGAATGAGTACAAAACGTTAAGTGAGCAAATTCTTAAACAACCATAAATTCTTGTCAAAACACTTAAAATTAAAGTTGGGGCTACTTAAAACAATCTGTTATGAAGTTATTAACACTTAAACAAAAACTACTTATAAAAATACCCGACAATGTTAGAAAAAATCAACCTGTTTTTTGTGTTCCCCTAATTGTGCCGGTGAGTGTAGATAGAAGGCAAACGTTTGGCGACATACGAATTTTCATTACACAATATCGTGGAGTGAATAGCAGGAAAAGAATATGAACATCGGGTCCCATACAATTCGAGCGCGGCCGTAGACAGTTGTGATTGGCATTTTCAATACTGTTCCGTGGATTTTCATTTCGTCCCTGGCACTTGATCCCTGACATCAAAATGCCCGCGTGTGTATCAGTAAAGATTTTTACTTTTGTATAAGGCTTGGAGTTTTGTAAAGGTTTTTTCCAGTTTCCTTTCCTTTTCCGAGTTATTAAAGCCCCAGTTCAATTGTGTGCATATAATATATTTTCTGTTAGAACGTGCTAACACAGAAGATATATCCTTTCTTCGAAAATGCTGCCTGTATTCAATTCTAAACCGTGATAAAATTCTTCAGGTACCTACTACGATATTTTCATAAGTATCTATGGAAGTCGATTGCCGTTGCCAAATCCCCTACATCGTCTAACTCGAAACAGAACACACTAAAGAGTGAGCATCGTCTTAACGGCGAATAGTTACCTAATAAAACAGGCGTAAACTACCAAAGTTTACTGTTTTGCTGAGTTCTTAAGCTAACCAACAAAATAACGGATGAGCTGTTAAGTTGCTTCTATATTTTTAAGCAAGTTGGAGAGAGATAATTTTTGTTGGGTTAGAAACTTATGGATCGCAAACATTTTGTGATCATTATCGAAGATGGATTAAAGTAATAAAAGATTAGCAATTTCATACAGGTAGATGATGTCATTCATTCTACGTTATAAAACAAATTATACTTATCCGGTTTTTTGATAACAGATTTCACCAATGTCTAAAAGCAACAAACACAATCTCAAAGAAGAGTAACTATCTTTGATCATATAAAAATCCTTGGCATCACCAGACGTTTTCCGCAACAGATATTAAAAACAAAACTTGTATGAATCCATGCTCACAATAATGACGTCGATTATTTCCGAGCTACCGCGTCCAATCATCAGGGGCCGTCATGCCGGATCGCTCGCCGTATCAATGGCTAGTAAATATTTAACACCCATTTTAAACTGTGCACACAGCTGCATACTTTGTATCACTTATCTTCAATGAGAGTAGCTTTTTGTGGGTTTTATTCTTCGCTAGTTTTGCAGACTTGTTACTTATTTGTCCAGTCGGTGTTGTTGCTGTTCATATGAAATATTCATAAGAACGGCAACAGCATTGTCAACGGTGAATTACCAGTTTTGGAAAGGAAACTATGTTTGTTCTAGTAGGAGGCAGAACGTGTTTGTAACAGCTACCACCGGATTAACTCTTGTTTTCATTTCGCCTTCAAAACTCCCATTAATGTTTGTTACAAACTTTTACATTTTGGAAGTAAAGTCATAATTAAGTTAGTTGGGTTTGCTTTGTGATTTGGGACTGCACTGTTTGCGGTCATGAATCCCAAGGCAGTAAGTATAATTTAGTAGCTTTGTGTAAGGTTTCTCTGCCAGACTGAATTCCAAAGAGAAACACTCTTTGCGGTTAGAAATTAAAATAACTAAGAGAATTGTAAATAAGGAAAATAGAATACATTTAACATATTTTAGAGTCTCCTTCAAAATTAAATACCTACCCATGTTTTTATCGTTTTAAAAATATTCATACATACAAACCTTTATAATTTGAACCGTTGCTATGTACATGCAAGGTCCTCCGTAATTGTGCTCATGCTAAACTGAATCTGAATGCAAACATAATTCTTTTAAAATATAAAAGCGGGTGTAACTCGTGATTCACGAGTCTCAGCCAGCCTGTCTCCCGCCACGTGGGAGGCCTCGTGATACTTGCGCAAGTGTATACCAGCCACAATGGCGAAACTGCCTCCGACACGTGACTTACCGTCTGCGCCTGTCAGGACTTAGAAATGTTTGTAAACAAGATGTAAAGGTAACGACGAGTGGTAATTTGACTTGAAAGTTTCGAAACTGTTATGTAGAAAATACTTTTACCAGTTTATTGATCCTTCTGGAATGGCGAGAGTATTTTCGCAAGATAAGCTGTGATCGAAGTACAAGCAAAGTAAATTACTACATAATGCAACTAAAGAGATGACATCGTTTCAAGCCAAGATTCGACGCGCCAATCCCAGCAGCTTTACTTTAAGTCGATTTGCTTCGTTCTCATTTCGCCCACATGTAGAGGATACGCGAACGAATAGACCTGATTTCGCCTCCGCAAATCTTGGTCCATATCAAACTTCTGAAGTTGACAATTTAACGATGTTGACCGAGCACGGGCGTTTATTCTATTTAGATTTACACGACTGCACGTGTTAATATAGAGTTCAAGTTCGCATTAAATGTGACCATAAACGCTGCAATGTCGTGATACATACTCGTGTCCAATTTAGCTGTCGATGAAATGCCAACGGAGATTTTCAAGATAAATGATATGTTAGGATTTAAAATTCAAGAATAAATTGGTCTTGATGAAAGAAGTGGATTTCTGAGGAGAACATTTTATAAAGTTCTTGTCTCCTTTCAACCTCATTTGTGGCTAGTGTTCCAAAGGAATAGTCGTTTATTGTCTTCAAATTGCTGTTTGGTTTCCCTGCAATTCGCGTAGCGGATAAACATTTCAACCATTTCATTACCATACCTTATAAGAAGTTTTCTGCATTATTTCTACGTTATTGCATTTATAGAATGGTGCGCATAACAAGTCTGCCTACGCAAACTTGGCTGAGTCAACGATCCCCTACTTAGATATTACCGGCCCACGATTCTTTTGCGACACCCTGTTTCTATTTATAGGTACAATTTTTACATAGTTTCTCTTGGCCAAAATTTTATTTTTATGCTCCTTTTTATGCTGCTTTAGGCGTTAGTACGATTCTGATATACCTGGTGACAATACTGACAATCAAACGTTCTTTCTTCGTTCTTTCGTTCTGGCACCCCTGTCCCACCCCGCATAATATTTGCCTCGTTTAGTATTCCCTTCTCACATTTTATATTGTGTATTGTGCTCATAATGTGATCATTCTATTGCGCATATGGAAGTAAAGTAGCTGAATAGAGCCCACTTTCAAGAAATTGTCGTGTTGCGCTTAGAACGTTAGTATAATGTAATCTCTTTTTGTAATCGTCGACCTCGTTGTGAGTAAACACGGTAGATCTTTATGTGTTGTACTATTGAGTGACGCACGTGCTCGCCAATTTACACGCTACGTGCCGCAACTAAGCCGACCGGCGACCAATCTTGTTGTTCTCACGGGAGCATTCCAGTGCTGACATCTGCAACTGAGACTTCCGTCTCTCAAGGTTGTGCCATTGTACCATCTGGATATGATTCTTATTTGCCCAGCATCAACTGTCTCATTGTTCTACCCAATACAAGGTCGTGTCAAACGAGAACAGTGTCAGCCTCTGTATGGGCTTTGCAATTGAGATACATGTTCGGATACGTAATTCACCCAAGGCCGAGGTCACGGACCGTGTGTCGAATTGATACTGTTTGTGAGATTGAATCCCATATTGGAACTTTTCTATTTACCCAGTGTAGCGTGATGGTAACGGTCCTAATTTCAATTCCGTAGCAACGAGCTGGGGTATTGTTACGAACGTTCGTCTGAATAAGTTTCAAAGAGTTTCTATCTAAATCGCGGACCCTCTAGAAAGGGGCGCATTTCGACGCGGCATCACGTACAGCTTCCAAATGAAATTTTCAAGTGCTAAGAGAGTAACGTTCTCTTGCGCGAAGTCCCCTGAGATTTCAGCTAGCTTGTGAATAGCTATTTGCTTGCACATTCACCAAGCTTCATTCCCGCAAAAGATTCTTAACCAGGACTGTATGAATTGTAAACGGTTCCTGTTTATTTGGCTCACTCCGCTATATTTGAAAATAATTCTGTAAGCGCATTTGTCTAAAAATTTTATGTTTTATAATTATAGAACTTTACATAAATAAAGTGAACTTCATTTAAAAAACAAAGCTTTATCAGCAAAATTCTATTTAAAGCTACCACGCGTCAATTTAGAAGTAGGTACCTATCCCATGTAATGTATTTTGCTGGCTTCACTTGACCGTCCAGTTCTCTTTATAAACACGAGAGTCATTTTTTTTTTTTTAATTGGTTTCTGCGAACAGTTCTAAGAATACCATGCGGTCCAATTCGCGTTTTTTTCAAAAACGAAAATAGTTTTTGAAGTGAAAACTTCTTTAGCGGCGTTGTGCACTTTTTTTGTAATGGGTAAAAAATGTTAAACTCGCGTCAGGACACGTGACCTGATTGAAAATTCGTAAGACGGTTAAAAAGACATCAACGCGTTGATTACCGCGGTGCCGATTTTTTTTCAAGTTTTCACTTCTGTCGGCACTCCCGGAGTGCCACTGTTTTTTTTTTACTGGTGTTATCTTAATTGTTCGGGCTCATTTTATTTCGTGCTATAAAAGGCAATGGTATGAATCATAACAGGATCCTTTAATTATTCAGAAATTCGAGGGATGTTTGAGGTAAAATACGCCGGTCGGTGGCGGGGTGGTATTTTTAGAGCGGCCACAGATGGCGAAGGTCGTTCCCGCACAGAATGCTGCTTATTTATTTAACGCCGCCTACAAAACGCGTCTGCTTGTCTCTCCCTTTTACAATGAGACATATATAAAAAAAAAAACAGTGGCACTCCGGGAGTCCCGACAGAAGCGAAAACTTGAACAGAAATCGGCACCGCGGCAATTAACGCGTTGATGTCTTTTACTCCAAGCACCGCGGTAATCAACGCGTTGATTTCTTCTTAATGGTCAAAAGTTGGTGTCGTCACAGTGTCGCGAAATCAATGGTTTAGTCCCATCTCAAAAATACCCAACGCGCCACTTTCACTTAAAAAAAAAAAAACAACTGCCGTTACTAGGGGGGCGTGGAACTCGATGTCATTTTTTGGCATTTATTCCAGTTGCGGTAAAACGCTCTCGATTCATCGTGTTCCGAGGTTCCGACACACATGTGAATTGGCCTGTAATGGAAGTTCGTCCGAAAACATTTTTATATTCGATGTATACGTACACACGGCTTCACATCAAGCTATATTTTCCAGTATAAGCTGATCTTGCATTGTATAGGATTTCCGTATAATGTGAGGTCAGCGTAAACTGGAAATGTATAGTTTGATGTGTAGCCGTGTGTATAGTGTTGAACATAGAAAATGTTGTTTTATGAAAATAAAATTAAAAAAGTATCTTACGGGATTTGGTGGTAAAAAATTATACTATTTTTTTTTGCTTTGAGAGATATAACAGTTACGATCTTACGACTAAGTTGTTCAGAGCTGAAATCGGGAATTTTATATTCATGTTAACACCGGTTGGAACTTAGGCTTTGAGTTGGGACGCTAATTCGTTTCGGCTAGGTGAGGAGAGGATTAAATAAACGAGTTCACTAAAAAATTCAATTAATTCACGTTTCGCGTGGAGTAAATTTAATATAGATCTACTAAAAGGTTTAGGAATCTAGACTAGAGGAGAGAAGTAGAGACAGCATTTTTTCAACAATGTTATAATCTTATCAAAGTTAATAGTTCAATCAACGGTTATCATTTCTATTTTGAAGTGTAGATAGACAAAGGAATGCTCCAAGAATTACCGTCCAAGAAAATAAAGAGCAAAAATCAAACCCATCACAAACAATCAACGACAAGGCCCACTAATAGAAAAATAATATCTTCAGTAAGAAGAACATAAACATTCCTGTCACATACAATAACTTCATAGTAAGGCTGTCACAAGGAGTAAGCTATGTTATTGTAATTAACAATATTCGGGTGCGTGCAGGGTGGAGGCTCGCGTGTTTGGCTTTCATTAAGCTGTCGCCCGCACCCACCAAATATACTCCTGTTATATCGTTCGGGTATTTGCTGTCTATATCGGGCCGTTGGGCCAGTTATGATTGTTCCGATCTTACTGCTTTTTGCCACTATGTTTGTTTACTTGATCTGCTTTGGAGTCCCAAAGCAATGGTGCTGAAACAGTTGGCTTTTCAGCTTGTCATTTTTATGCTCGATTTGAGGATATCCTATGGATAATAAATTTAGTGGAGTTGTTTAATGACATACTACAGTCATATCGTTCGGTGTATTTGTTATCTATATTATCTATATTGGGCCATTATTGTATAACAAATAGTTTATTTTCTTTAACAAGTTTGTACTACATACTAGTAATAGAATTGCCCCTATAAGCAAGTAAATGCCTGTATTAGGACACTCCACTCTTCCGTAAGTTAAATTTACATAATGTACACAAGAAATGCCACTGTTTACTTTTTATAATTAATTACAATTTTAAGAATTTGATTAGATTAGATATAACTTAGCTTAGAAGGATCCCCGAAATGCTACCTCGGTTTGAGGATTTGTAATGAAATAGAGTTGTTCAATGTAATGGTTCAGATTCTATGCATCTTAGATTCTGACGGAAATATTCGTCTTCTTGTATAGTAGACCGCACTTCAGTTATCCAACTGTGACCTTGATCTGGCTTACCGTAGTATGGAGTTTCAATGGGTACTAGTTTTGTTATCACTGATGTACGGTCGACTATTCACAAGAAATACCTACATAGAGCGTGGTTGTGCAAACAGTACTCGTTTGCTTTGTATCGAAATTTATTAGTCTATCGGTTTGTCAAAGAGAATACCAAATCGATTCCGACATTAATATTCAAGTGGGAACGTAGCGAACACGTCTGAGTTTTTTGTTTATTTATTTTTTAGTTTTTGTATTAATACCTACTCAAATAGATTTCCGTGAAAAACTGTTACTGGAATCTCGCCAATTTTCCTTTAATTTTTTTCAATGAATGCATCTAGCAAACGAAGTCCTTTCTTTGAGAAATACGAAGCAACAATGACAGAAACGATCGTATTTACCAAGAACAAGTACAAAATGGACTCCATAACTTACAATTTGCTTTGCAATGCCACAGTGACTGTCGTGACTCCAAGTCAGCGTTTTGTGCAGGGGCGCGCCCTCCGCCCCTATTTAGGGGGAAAGCTTATGAAATTATACTTTTATTCCCACTAGTAATTTACTTGGGGAAGAAAACTTTTAGGGAATTTCCCCGACCACCCTGTTATTATTTAATTCAACACAATATCTTAATAACAAACAGCTTTATTCTTGGTAAGACTGAGAAATTCGTTTTGCTGTTAATTAAATTGTTTGTTAGGAGTTCTGTAAATGATTCGGTCAATCAATGTCAGGTAAAAACATTTAGAATAACTATACTCCTGAGGAAAAAGATGTTGGTCTGAAACCAACGATATATCTTCATGACTTGGCAGGAACAATTGAGGGTAAAAGCAGGTAGAAACTGAACGCAATTAACAAATTGCTGAGTTAATTACATTATCATAATTGTTTTGCGTGAATGAACTGAGCAAAACAGTCAACATCCTCAAATTCAGTGCGGTATTGTGGTGAATTTTACCAAATACACAATTGTTTTGATTACCTTCCCGTTCTTAAATCTAATTTAGTGTAAGTACTTTTACCACACCCCGTAGATCCCGTGAAAATACCAACCGAATATTTCTTCACGTATTTGATTAAACATTTTGGAATTTCAGTGGACCTAAAATTGAGGGTAGCCACGGAACCTAAATTTTGGCAGTTGCCGTTCAAAAAGACTGTAGAAAATTAAACCGAATTGTGATGTTAATTTTCACCCTTCCGCCATTTCTGATCGATTCGTTGTATATGATTAAATTGGGGAATTAGTTTAGAGTCTGCTACTGGGATATAAGGCACGTACGCTCCTCTGGGAGACGAAGCGAAGGTACAATGTTTTATTTCTGCTCCCACATGTTTGAGTTTTTCATGGTGACTTCGTATTTGTTTGACCAAAAAATCTGTGTTAACTAAACAAGATTTTTTTTCTGCTTTGATAAAACATAATACTGCGATTATTGCCCCTGACTTATCAGCGCTTATAGTGAATCCCACATTATTTTTAGACTCTGTAAAACTGTTCATTTAGACCTAGATCAGCGCACAAGACTTCCATTAAGTGGGAAATAGAGCCAATTTGAATCCATCTATTACACTAGCTAGTCCAAATTGAAAGGCTACGTGGTCCACGTGTTGGACAATGACCTCGACACGGCCTTTTAATAAATTCATTCATGTTAAATAGACGAATGGCCTTCGCGTTAATTTAGGCAATTCAGCATATCTACTTCATTTGAATGTTTAGATTCATTTTTGATGATATCTTTTTTATCTTAAAAATAATTGCAGCTGAGGTTTTTCTGTTCTCTCTTTCCTGTATTAAGTATTATGATGTAAAATGGGAGTCAAATCTTTCATCTATCTAAATCCTGTACCAATTTGGCCTTGAATACAAGAAAAACATTTGATCCCAAGATTTAGAAATGCCTTTGGCCTATTGATGTTGTAAATCTAGGCTTTTATTTCTTTATTGGATTCAAACGAAAATCTGTAGAGCTTATTGATAAATCGAGTAACTGCTGTTCGAATCGCTTAAGCGCCCGATTTACAAAGCCAAAACAGTACTGACTGAAAATACGTGTATTAACGTAAATGCGAACCCAACACTCGGTTTGTCTAAATCGATCCAAGTTATCTGGGTCCGACGATAACAATGCTGCTGTATCGATAAGATAACATAGTAAATTCTTTAATGGCCAAGTAACTATCAGTAACAACACGGTGACGTCTCCGAGGTCGCTGCTCGGTCGAATCGATACGCGCGGATGTGGCACGTCAGTAATGTTTACGTTCCGTTTCTAAGGCGACCGATTCGATTCGTTAATGATGCGAGTTTACATTTACGCAGACAAATGTTTGTCGATAGGGATGCGAATAATCGTTATTGCTTCTTCAACCCTTTGATCTTCTCTTTTTATTTTCTGTATGTCTTATTATGACATCAATTCAATGTCAATGTTATATCAATTCTTGAATCTTGTGTTTAATAATCATAACATCAGATGTGCTATCATAGTCTTGAATGGCAATTTACTTTTATTACAGTCAATGTCTCGTTGGTCTAGTGGTCGCAAGCGCTACTGCTAAGTATGAGGTCCTGGGTTCGATTCCCGGGTCGAGCAAAATGTTATTGGGTTTTTCTATCTGAAATTTCTCAGTAGCAGCTCGGAGTCTGGATTTGTGCCCGGTTGATGGCAATAGGCTCGCCCCCTATTACATGGGACTTAAACATAACTGGCGAAATGTGGGTGTGCCTGCTACAGGGACATCTCTGCCCAACCCTTCGGGGAAACAAGGCGTGATGTTATGTGTACAGTCAATGTAACTATTGCTCTTTCTGTCGTAGATTGGTTGTTATTTATTCTGTCTCAATAAATCGAATACAGAATTAGTATTGGGCCCGAAGAAGAACAAAGTAAATCGTTAGCGCAAAAACTTCGTTGCTCGAATCTGATTATCTCCTAACCTGACAACGTTTTGTTGCTCCTCGCATAGAGGAGAAACTACGAGTTTGAGTAGGTTTACTTCGAAAATTATCCGGGCTTTGGCTTTCTTTGTGGGCAGCACTTCCTCAGTGCAGCTCGCATTGTGAACCGAGACGTTCAATGATCGTGTAAGCCGCTTTTGTTCTTTTATTGAATTCAATGAATTGAAAGTCGCTGAGCAGAATTCCAATTCAAGTGGATTTAAAGTTTTTATGACGTATCAGTAAAGTTCTGAGTCTAGACATTCCCATAATTTCGTTGGAAATAAAAACTTTTAGATGTCCCACTGGAGTGTTTATGGAAAAAGTTGGTTTTATTTTTTAGAGGATTCTATTCAAAACTTTTACATCGATGTTTTTTGGTCAAAGTAATTGTTTCAACTAACCAACTGACTAATAAATAATTTATTTGTTTCAGGTACATAATTTCGCTTTTTGAAATGGAGATCGGATTTCAATACAATTTATGGGTAACTGTATACACCAATTAGGGCAATTAGTAGAATATCAAACGACCCGATTTCAAATAAAAATTCATGGGGGCTCGAATTGGGAAAAACACATTTTTAAGTGGATATTTATAAGAAACTCTATGAAGAAACATTACAAAGTACATATTTGTAGATCGAAAATCAAATTAACGAAATCTGAATCTTTATTTATCTCAAAAATGTTTGCTCTTAATTTAATACGAAAATATTGTCGAATGCGCAATGTTTTCAATGTTGAATGAATACAGAAAGGATAAATTTGTTAGGTTCACTAGAGATGTACAGGTCATTAACCATGCGTCGTTTGTGTGGATCAATAACAGCAGAGCTTTAGCGATGACGCTTATATATAACTGTTTATTTACCTACGCCAATGTTACAAGAGAATCTACTGGATCTGCGTAAAGTAGCCCCGACATCCCTAGAGCTTACTGTCTCAGCGGAATTCTAGGGGTGAACTCCAAAGACGAATTATCTCGCAATATTATGTCGACACCCCAAGAATACACGCATACTCGGCCCAATTTTGTTTGACGGTGGCATTTCATAAACATAAGAATATGCTGCTTTCACGCACCGTACAATATCTTTAAGGATATTTTATGCGATGCCCTTATAGGGGTAACGTGTAGAATTAGTATTCACTCTGCGTATCCGCTGAGGGGCGAGGTGTCAAGTTCGAACGAAAAAACTCCCTCAGGGATGGTTGGAGGCATTATAATGTCATCTGTTGCTTCTCTGGAATTAATTTTGCACATATTAATGTAAAAATATTTTTGTTATTTACGTTTTTGTAAGTCAAAATTTTTCTGAACATTTTAACACAAACGTCTAGTAACTAAGGAGCAAACCGTTCAGGGGATGCACATTACGCTTGTCTTAATAATGACATTTTACAAGATGTCTTCTATTTTAAGACGCTGAGTTTCACGGGACGTTGTCTTTTGTGGGACGTTGCTTTTTGCGGGAAGATGCCAATTGCCAAAGGTCCTTTGAAGAAACTTTTAGAAGAGCTTTCTTTGAAGCTGTCTAAAGTTAAAGCTTTGTTTAATACTGAGTTGTTCTTAACTATTGGTCTCCAGTGTCGACCTTTACCGCCAATTTAATTTAACGATTTCTCGAAAACCAGACGAAAGAGAACAGGAAAATTCTGGAAATCAAATTTTGCCATTAGATCCATTACGTTGATAGAATTTGAACGATAACGAACTTTTGTTTTTTAGATCGGTTCGGATCGGAAAAAAAAATATTGTTTATAAGCAGTACAATAAGTTAAGATTGCGTAACCTAGGTTACATATACACAGCTGAAACTCTATTATTACCGGAAAAAAGGGGTGTTGATTTGATCGCTATGTGTGTGTCTGTATGTGGCACCGCAGTTCTTAAACGGGTGAACGGATTTGAATGCGTTTTTTTTATTTGAAAGCAGATTTTCTAGCGATGGTTCTTAAACATGTTTTATCAAAATCGGTTCAGCTGTTTGAAGATTATCAGCTATTTTTCTAGTTGATGAATGGATGTGAGTATCTTCCACAGGTATGATCGATTTGAAATTTGGTATTCTCTTAATTCAATGATATTATTGTAGAAGAACATAGTAACCTTGAACTGATGCTGCAGCATCACCTGGAATTTGCAGGATACCCGACTCCCTTACCAACTTACTGCACAGGTATCTTGTTTGGGCTCATTGGAATGATCTCAATGAATATGTTATAGATAGATGGTGAATAGGGTCTGGTGATGGAGAAGGAAAGAGAAATGAGGAAATGTTTCTGTCGGGGGTTTTTTAAATTTGAACTGTTAATATTGTATTAGTCTTCTGTGATTTGGCACTTATATGAAACTACAAGAAAGCGCTGTATTCTTATTGTAGCGCTGATCACGCCTGTATTCCCCTAAGGCAGAGGTGTACCTATAGTTCACCCATATTTTGCCAGTTATGTTTAGGTCCCATGTAATAGGGGGCGAAAATCATGATATTACTATTAAATTGTGTACACACCTATTAACAGCACAGTATTCTAATAACGTTAATAGACAGAGCGTTAATTATGAAGGTAGTAGTTACGCTTGCAAATGTCAAATTGAAATAATAAAGACGTATTGCGGGTTGTTGCGTCGTAGCTAATTACTTACATTATATGTCGTATACTCGTATATAATGTAGGAGAATGTTTTGTCTATTTTCAGATAGTAATTAATTACTGTGAGTGCCTCCACTACTATGTGAAGCTGCAAGACTTCTTGGTTCCCTATGACAGGTAACCTTAGCAGAACTCTAATTAGTATGCTGGTCACGCAATTTATATCAAAAGTAAAATACAGCAAATGATGTGATTTGTGACTAATATAAAAACTACTCAAGTTCTTGATAAAAAAACCGGATAAGAGCGTGTCGGACCACGCACATTGAAGGGTTCCGTAGTTGGGATAAATTTATCCCAAGGATAAATATAACAATTGTAGTTGAACAACATTTTTTCTCATACATTCCAACTGCAAATGTACTCACAATATTGGGAGATTTACCATGTTATTTTAAGACCATAGACTTCTTATAGGTTTTCCTGTAATCTATAATTATAGAACAATATTCATTTATTTTTTTCAAAATTTAGCTTGTCAGTAGTATCGGTCATAAGGGTAGAATGGTCAAATTTCATCTATTTTATTAAATATCTTTAAAAGTAATGATATTAAAATGATTTAAAAAAATATATTTGAAATGTTCGCACACAAGCCCTTTCATTTTTAACCTACTTCAGAAAAAAGGAGGAGGTTGTCGGTTCGTCGGAATATATATTTTTTTTATGTATGTTCCCCGATTACTTGGAAGACGGCTGAACAGATTTCAAAAATATTTTTTGTTTGAAAGGGAACACTTCCAAGTTGGTCCCATTGTCATTTGGTCGAGATCTGATGATGGGATCTTGGAGAAATCGAGGGAACTCTTCAAATATTATAGGCGAAAGCACCATTTGGTAAAGTGGCACTGATGAATTACAAACTAACCCACAAAAAAGTGAAAAAAAAAAAAAAACCTACCAAAAATACAACCGACTTCAGAACTACAAAGTTAAAACTAACTTTAATTTTGGAAGTCGGTGCCAAAAAACTTAAATACTGATCCAAAGACACCGACTTCCGCAATTAAAGTTATTTTTGACTTTGTAGTTTGGCAGTCGGTTGTGTTTTTGGTAATTTTTTTAAAATATATTTTTTATCATTTTTCTATTTGCCCCCGACCCAGATGTTCAAAATTCATTTCTTTTCGTTACACGTCCGTGTTTGGGTCACAGAAATTAATATGTGTACAAAATTTCAATTTAATCGGTCCATTAGATTCAGAGCAAATTAGCTGTGACAGACGGTAAGACAGACACACGAGTGATCCGTTTTTTCCTTTTTAGGTACAGAACCCTAAAAAGTCGTAAATCAAAGAGTAATCTGTGATATTACCATGCTTTAGTGTAATCAGTAACTCTTTACTCCACCCACTTGATGCATGTCTTGATTCTTCAGTCAGGTATTCTGTCAGTGAGATAAAGTATCAACCTCTCCTTATTTATGTACAATCTCACACCAACATGGGAAGTAAATACACGTGCTGAATTTACAAGCGTTCACACGCCTTACTACGTTGTATCGCAAATAGCGAGAACGTGTCAAATTTTCGCTTCAGTTTCAGTGGAAAATTACTCACAGAGGAATTTCCGAGAACTCATTATCAAAGTATTATTATAATATTATACATCATTTTAAATTATAATACCTGTATGTTGAAAGGGTAGTTCGTAGAATTGCAAGAGAATGGAAAGTTATACTAGTAGGTTGAAGCGAGAGCTCCAATGCATTGCAAAATTCTAAATAAACTTCTACAACACATTAGAGTTAATAAACGTATCGCCATTTTTAATATCATTCAGCACGTGACCGGTATCGCATTGTGTGCTAACTTTTGATAAGCCAATATTAATCATGTTCCATTTGTTATAATGATGTATTTAGAGAACACGATTGAATGAAAAAGATAGAAAAATGGGTTAAGCCCAAGGACGTCGTTCAAGGTTGGGCTTCAAGGTTTCCGAAGGACGTGAGAGGGAATTGAAAGCAATATTTAAGTCGATTTAAGCCACTTCAGACTTCAAGTATAAGTGAATTTCTTGCCAGGTTCTGAGTTAACTTTGTAGGAATCGACGGTTTTACTGACAGAGAATTTGCTGCCGTAATCAAATGGAAGCCAGCAAAAATAAAATCAAACTAGTTCTCGTTATGTGAAATGATGATGTGGATATATTTAGTAACCTGTTCCGCTTAGCTATTTCTATAGAGTCTTAAAAAGACCCTGGAAGAAATCGACACGTGTTTCATCTCTCAACGAAGCATCCTCAGGATGACGATTAACTTGTCGCGAACTCGAACACGGCGTGTTGCCACACCAAGCACCGAGCGCAGACGTGCTTGGTGTGGCAACATTTTATAATGGATTTCCGCAAGGTCACGCCTGAATCAATTAACTCGTTATGTGAAATAAAAATTCAAATTTCCTATAAAATTAAAACGAAACGAATTTATTCTACCATTTTCAGTTTTTCCGCAGAATTCAGTGTTTCTAAAAACTAGAAAATAATTGAAACTATTTGGAGCACTGAATGTTATGCTACTTCCATAAAGGTTTTCTATATAGCGTTTGTGCGATATCTACCTACATTTTGGGGAAATTCGCCGAATTAAATTACTGGGTGGTATGGTCACTGTTTTTTTTGAAGTGAAAACTTCTTTAGCGGCGTTGTGCACTTTTTTGTAATGGGTAAAAAATGTTAAACTCGCGTCAGGACACGTGACCTGATCGAAAATTCGTAAGACGGTTAAAAAGGGTTAGTCCCGCTATGGTATGGTCCCGGTATGGCACCCTCTTAAAATACCTATCAAAAAGTCCCGCTATGGTACCCATCTTTTAGATCTACGTTAGACAATAGAAGGTACAACTGAAAAGAAAAGTGTATCTATAAATAAATACTTTTAGGAGTGTATCAATAAAACGTCTGTTTGCGATATTAAATCAGTCTTTTATTAATTCAAAATATTTATAAAAAAATATCAAACAGTAAAACGAAATATTAATTGCAATGTAATTTTTAAAATAATCAACAATATTAATTACCAATAATCAACAATAAAAAAAATATAAAAAATCCACATCTCAGAAAAGTATTACTGTAAATATTATAAACTACAAATAAAAACAACATCCAGACATAAATATTAGTTACAAATAATCAACATTGAGAAAAGGCAGTAATTGTAAATTTATATAAACTACAAAAATAATCAACAACCAACTAGACAAATATATTAATTACAAATAATCAACATGGAGAAAAAGGCGCAAATTGTAAACATAAACTACAAAAAATAATCAACATCGAGAAAAAGTATTAAACATTTTAATAGGCTAAAAACAAAATTAAAATAAACTATTTTTTTAAATGTTCTGATCGAAATATTGACTTTGATATGTTAATCAGAAAATCACCAATGGAGATAGCTTTATTTTCGTAACTTTTTGTTAGCTTTTGAATCTGGCGGTCGATTTCTATACTTGTTCTTTTTCTTGAATTTATAGGTGATCTTTTTAGTCGAAAGCTATAACAAAAATCATCAGTTATTTAAGTTAAGCTATATTTTTTTCAGTAACCGTCTGTAATAGAAGGCGACAACCAATAATATCTACCAAAATAAATAAAATCAAATCCATTTTCAAATTCTTCTATGTACTCGTATTATGTAAAAAATATATATCTGCTTTTAAAAATATTATATCTGCTTAAAAATATTGTCTAAAAAATACAACTTACTTGGCTTGTTTTATATCAAAGTGACATGTGTCGTTGCCAATTGTTTGCAGAAACAATAATAAACTGGGATTTTTTCCAATAATTTTGTTGAATCTGCCATTCCATGATTCCGCCAAGTTAGTTGTTCTATGGCGTTCATTATGGCAACACCAAATGAGGTCTGGATATTCAAGCCACTGAGTGACAAAATAGTCATTGAATTTGGTCATAGCTTCATCGTCGAAACTGAAAAAAATACTTATTAAACGTTCGTACTTGTAAAGCAATGAAATTAACAGGTCCTTACTGATATTGTTGTTCTTTACTTTTTTGCCATATAATTAGAGTTAAGTACTCAAACATCATTTTGGAAAGTAACCAAGATATTATACCTATTTTCCATTATATGCAGCCAGCCGTCTTCAATATCTTGTTTTGGCAAAAACGCCAAGCCTATGCATTGCTTAACATGGTTCGAGGACTCTTCGTGTTCCATGAGATTTAAAGATTTCGCTTTTTTGATAACGTTCTTTTGAAAATGTACGTTACATCCATTTATTTTGATATCAGGAAAAATCTTCGCTGCTGCATTTATTACTCCTATTTCATAATCGAAGGTAAATTTCGATGGACGCCATTCAGGCAAAGTTTGTTTAATCAATTCGAAAACTTTTTCATAAGTTTTCCCTTCTTTGTTTTTTAACAGAATATAAAATAATGGTGCTACATTCGTGGATAACTCAGTGCTTCCCATGTCTCCATGAATGACATAAACTTGTTCGAATGGGTTTGGGCAGCCGTCGAAAGTGCCATCACCAAAGTAATGCGTTACACATTTTATATATTCCTTTACTTCTGTCGAGGAAAATATAATTATTCGATTACAGTCTTCATTACAATAATCAGCCAATACATACTTATTAAATTCTTCTGGTATTATAATTTCTTCCACATTCTTAAATTGTGTTTTTGGTACGTTCAACGACTTATTTCGGTGTCTGTATAATACTGTTTTTAATTTTTTATAGTCAGGAACATTTCCTGTAAGGTGTAACCCTTTGTCTTTTAAGTTACCCATGTGTTTTTCGAAAATTTTCTGTACTGATCCGTAATTTGAATTTACTTCTTTTTTGCACTCACTTATAGCCATTTGAACTTCATTGTCTTCAAAATGTGGCACGCACTGATCACTGTGTTTATAATCTTTAATTATTGTATTATTGGTATTCTCAATAGTTATATATCCACTACATTTAATACTATTTCTCCTATTTACACAATGCCAAGTACTTGAATTTTTATTTTCTCTGCGTTTAATATATTTATGTCCGGCACGTAATAAAGTTTTTCCACCGCGTCGACTGTCAATAATTATTAAATTTACACCACGTGAACTACTTGACCCAGACATTGCAATAGATAAACTAACAAGCTATCCTAATTACTCATATCGCAAAAGTACAGCTGCAAATAGCAAACTAAACCCGGAATAATACTGTCTCTCTCTATTTTCATAAAAACAAAAGGGAAGAGCTAGATACGAATTCGAGGAAGGGCTCGTCTCTATTGTTTTACGAAAAAACCGGTTGGTCAGGTAACTACCTGAAGTGAAACGACAATTACCGAGCGTGATTTGTTTAAAAAATAGTATTAATAAATATTATCTTGCTTAACTATAATAGTTAAGAAAAGATATTTTTTATTAATACTATTTTTTTCTTAACGCATTGTATAACTTTTCTTTACAACAGTACCAAAAACTGAAGGGTACCATAGCGGGACTTTTTGATAGGTATTTTAAGAGGGTGCCATACCGGGACCATACCATAGCGGGACTAACCGGTTAAAAAGACATCAACGCGTTGACTACCGCGGTGCCGATTTTTTTCAAGTTTTCACTTCTGTCGGCACTCCCGGAGTGCCACTGTTTTTATTTTTCTACGAATCATTGGGTTTTCCGTGAGTATTGTTATTGAACAGGTAAAAACGATATCCAGTAAACAGGAAGTATTTTAGATTGGAAATAATAAGCATTTTTATCAGGCTGATGTAAAAGAAGATACGGAAAAATGTTTGACGACTGTTTCTATTCCAAGAAGACGTACCTATGAATCAAATTTGTTTATTGATATTATTTTATAAAATAAATCCAGTCTGCTTTGTAGCATTTCCAGTCAAGGCAGTGAACTTAATTTCCCAACTATTAGAAGGTTTAATAATAGTCTGAAATTAAAGAAACATCAAGCCACATTAACATACGTAGCGATTTTTCACCGCCGTGATAACTATTCGTTGATGCCATTTTACATTTTGTATCGCTTTCCCGCCATTATGAGACATAAACATTACAGAGGCGTTTAGACGATATGGCACATTTTTATGGAAAGCTTACTGTACATTAGGCAGTTTCAACACTTTCAACTGTGTCTAAGCACTGTATTATACCGTACAAGCGATTTCGATGAGGATTGGTATTTCACAAATGTTGGTACCTCAAACAATTTTAGCTTTATCTTGAAATTGTGTTTTAAAGAAGACGTGCATGAAAAAAAAAATTGAATAGAATATAAATAATAAAATGTTAATTTCAACATTTCGACATTTTCGACTGTATACTGGTACATTGTACCACTTGTCATGCAAACATTTGTTCTCTTAACTAATATATTATCAAATTTTACAGGTTTTGATGTCTAATTTAAATTCTACATTCTAATAAATCTTAAAGGTCCTATATACTTTTTTGTGAGAATATCGCAATAAAAAGTATTCTGTGACCAAACCCAGGCCATGGTCTACCCATGTGCCAAATTTCGTCCAAATCTATTCAGCCTTTTTAGCGTGAAACCGTAACAAACAAATAAACAAACATGCAAAAAATCAAATCTTTTCCCTGTTTAGATTAGATTTAGATTAAAAATAAAATAACATGCCCATAATAAAAAATTACCATACCGAGACTATAGTTTACCTCTTAGAATATCTGATACAGAATAATATCACTTATGTATGAGAGACGACGTAAGGTATTTACTTTAAAAAATCTTAAAGGTTACATGACATGTTATTGCACAAAGTAATTTTTAAATTAATTCATCTTCACAAAGTTATTGTTTAATTAATCCGATTTAAATCATTTTTTCCTAGTATTCGATTAAACTCTGAATAAGTTATAGTTTCCAATCAAATTGGCCTCGAGCGGGCTTTTATTCAGCCGTTGTAAAAGCGACCATAAAAATTTAATTTCCGTAACTTGACAGAAAACGGGGAAGTGTGTATACAGCGTTACCTAACTTATATTACTGTTGCAATTTCAAAATAACTTACAAAAGTAATATCTAAAGTTTGAATCCTTCGAATAAACAGAAGTGGGGGTAATATTACATTATATTCTTCACCTTTATTGTTTGAATTCGCTTGTGAATAGTGCAATAAGTCGGTAATGGAAACTGAAAACGTAGGTTACAAAAAAAGTCTGTCAATAACCTAAGTTCTTCTATTTACTGTTACCAAAACAAAGTTTGCGTCGATGCCTCCTTCATTTTTTGCACAAAGAAAGACAGATCTTATACTTCTCACGCGGATTTGAACTTCTCTTCGAAGTAGATGTCTCTAATGAGCGTGAGTTTAATACTGAATCTACAATCATTTAAATTCACCGTCGCAACTTTATTCATCTGAATTTTAACATCATTTATTCACAGAATTGCCGTCAAGCAAACTCGTTACCGAAGTCTAGGGGTCTTAAATCTTTTTAATGTGACCTATTTTCTCTAAAAATGCGTCGCGTATTCCTTCATTTGCTCAACCCACATATTGCACCAGTGGCTCGACAATGTTTTTCAAGCATCTAAGAATTTTCATATCATTACCGGCGTTCCCTGTGGTGGCGACGTACTGGAAAATTAATGCAAATTCTCCATTACGAGCCATTTATCCCTTTAATTCGAGGTTCTCTCTACCCTCCCCTTTGATAAATTGCGGCATTATCTGATAGTAATTAGTGTTGTCTTTCTTGTTTGTCGCCTTATGACGTAAGGATGTCGTTTATCATTCTATTGTTCCTCTTCTTGGTAAAAGGGTAGGCTTTTGTCTAAAATTATATTTCTTGTACTGAACTCCGTGCATTCTGATTCATTGAGATTTGTACTAAACCCCTCGTTTTTGTGTTCGATTAAATTTGTTGTCTTTCTCCACGTTTAAGATAGCTTTTTCTTTTATCACTGAGAATAGATTTGACCCCAGATTTTTTGACTTTATCAAGCTTAGGACTAGTTTCCGTTGCTGGATGTTCAAAGACTACCGTCTTATTATTTTGTCAGTTCAGAAATGTGGCCCTGCTCTTAAGCCTTAATTACAATTAAGGAGATCAGTCCGTTTTCACCTGTGGTCTGTTCTCATTGAACTTCTTGTTCACAATATTATTTCTCTCTTAGACGTTGTCAAATTTGAAGTGAAGTTGTTGAAATTGTTATTAAAAATAACAATTTCAACAACTTCGCTTCAAATTTGACAACGTTTAATAACGACATGATGTAAATTAGTCAAGCTGTCAATGTGTCCGCAATAAAGCGAGTTTGATTGAGAAACAGTAATTTACAACGCTTCCTCTTTCATTAATTATGAAGTGTAAGATGTTTTAGCGATAGTACCGTTTCCACTGCTGGGTTTTATTGCTTGTCTATTCAAATTTTAATATCAATTACGTCACGTAATGTCTTTGGTTCACTTAGTTATTTAAACGTCGCGTCGTTTCATTTGCCTATTGCCTTACAGACGGTTAAAATGCCCTACTTAGCCCTAAAGGGTTGTCCTGGTTTGAAGCCGCGGCACGCATCGCTGAAAAGAATTAAGTCGTGAGCTCATTAGTAAGAGTAAGAGAAAGTCTACAATTGAAATGTGTCGTCATTATGGGTTTTTAAGTCCTTTATAAGTCAGTTGAGTTCTGTTACTTAAATATTCTGGCTTAATGAGATTCATTCATTTGTATTTAGAGTCTGTACAGTAAATTCCCAAAAATATATTAAACTAACAGCGCCCCGCGGTTTCACCGGAATAAGTCTCGACCCCGCCGTGGTAATATCGGGATAAAAGTATCCTATGTGTTAATCCAGGTTATAAACTATCTGTGTGCTAAATTTCATCCAAATCCATTCAGTAGTTTTTGCGTGAAAGAGTAGCAAACACCCATCCATCCTCACAAACTTTCGGGTTTATAATATTATTGCCGATTATCAAGCGGATTGCCGACGTATAACCAATAATCCTGTATATATAAAATAAAAATAATAATATACCAGCGGACCTGACAGACGTCATGTCCGAACGGCGCCACCTGCCGGGTCCAATTATATTTTCAAACCATCCAGGGACCCATTCAAATATACACAAAAATTTCATCCAAATCGGTCCAGCCGTTTAGGAGGAGTTAGGTGACAAACACACGTACGGAAGAATTATATATATGAAGATATATATAAGTATGAAGTAGGATTTATAAATAGTTGAGATATGCATACAAATATGTATTACAAAGGCCAAGTCCATTTAGGCCGTTTAATTTTAAGTCCAAGTCGACTTAAAACGAGAAAAGAGGTCGCAGCTTCTCAAAGCCTGACTAAATAAGGACAAAGAGACTTCGTGTGGTCACAACTAGTGGCTATTCACTTTATGGCTTATGTTTGTAAACCGAAATGTTTTTTAGTGTAGGCAATGTAGGTTATGTTATGTCAGGAAAAGATCTGACTCATGATTTACTAAAAATACATACATGGCGTTGTTTTGGGGTTTCCGTACAGATTAGGAGACAAAATGTATCCGAACGAAGCGTGAACTTGATCATTTTAATAATAGGTCTTAAAACATCCACGTATAGCTTTCTATGTAACCGGAACCACTCTTGTTTGCCTTGATTTTTCAGGTCTTGCGCTAGTGCGCGATCGATCTGCGGTTGCACTACGCATAGGTGAATGACCTTTTAGCGATAGCCGATTTGCGTGGATGTGACGCATGCTTCCCCAACTTTTTTTAAAACTTTTTTATGTATTTAAAACTTTTTTTTTTGCGTCATGTTTACCGCAAATAAACGTTTTTTCTTTCTTTCTTTCTTTCTTTCTCTTCTTTTATACCTGGGGAAATCCCCATTGGGACTAGCCGCCAAGGGCCAAGGGAATTAAAAGGGTTATGTCGGACCGGACATTCATCCATTGAAACCTCGAGGTTATTACTCCAACTACCTTTGGAACTTTAAGATTGGCCACATACAGCAGTAGAGAGAGATTAGTGGAAGGAGGGAAGAGAGGCCATTGCTCTGCAGTGTATAACAACCTTTGGAACAGGGTGCGGGAGTGCTCACATATTCATAAGGAA
The DNA here is from genome assembly GCA_916610215.1 of Omphaloscelis lunosa. Classification (NCBI taxonomy): domain Eukaryota; kingdom Metazoa; phylum Arthropoda; class Insecta; order Lepidoptera; family Noctuidae; genus Omphaloscelis; species Omphaloscelis lunosa. The sequence goes on along the minus strand of OU744244.1, from coordinate 19,538,982 downwards.
ATATGTCTAGTGCATATTTCAAAGAAGGACCTTGCTTGTGATGGAATTGATAAAAACCGGCCTAGTGCTTGTCGAACTACGCACAATGAAGGGTTTCGTACCGTATCAATACCGAGCAAAAAAAAAAAACACGTTTCTTGTATCCCTTTAATTATTAACTTTATTTAATTTTAGTATTTGTTGTTTGACGGCTTTAGAAACACACAATCTGTGAAAATTTCAACTGTCCCATTACGGATCATGAGATACAGCCCGCTGTCAGACGGACAGACAGCAGAGGCTTAGTAATAGGGTTCCTGGTATCTGGCACCGTTCGGGTACGGAACCCTAAAAAACACGTGCGTCGATCTACGTATCCATTGTCAATATAGGTAAAACAGTTTTTTTTTGCCAAAACGTACTAGGAAAATCGTCTAACAACTTTAATATTTTGCGGGTCAGACATTATGTTGTTATACATGAGATGACAGACGCAAACAAAACTGTTTAGCGACAAAGTTATTATCCAATCAGCCGAGAATTGTTACTGCAGCAAATTGTTTTATACTCACAATGTTTTCGTGTCGCGATAAATTGAGCTGGTTATCAATGATGTCAGCTTTCGTGTATAGTTTTATCGTGTTTGTGATGAGTCATTCGGCGATTTTTCCTATGTATAGGGGAAGTAGTGTAGGTGCCGTATATTTTTTTATTTGTTGTTATTTTTTTGTGTGTGTGTGTGCATGTTCCGGTTGTTTCTGTAAATATTTTTGGCATATTCTATATTTAGAATGAATCCGACTGCAAAAGCCTTTAGATATGCATGTTTCTCAACTGCACGAATGAAATTCAGGAATGCATGAAGTTATTATCAATGTATTCAACGTTATTGCTTTTGGTACATGTAAATTCGCGCCATATTTACATGTCACCGTCTCATCGGCGGCGTTTCAACGCGAGCTCAGTTGGAACACGCCGAGCCACCGGGGCGCCGCCCCGTGACGTCATCGCCTCGCCTGTAGCGCCTTCGGCCCTTAATAAGGGTAAACACGACCTTCCGGTCATGTTTGCCATGCTTGTGCTTTGGCGTGTGCCACTATTTGACGCCTACCGTTGATTTCAAAACCTGATCTAACTTAATTTTCCGCGAACGGCGGGGCCATGATGTCACTATGTGGATTGACGAATAATAAATCCAGATTTGGATAGACGAAGCTGAGGAAGGTTAACTATAAGCCTGCTAGCCTTTGCGATGACTCGCCTACACTGCTTCTAATGTTATTTAAGGACTGGTCATCAACTTGGATGGTCATTAATTTTGCCATATTGGTGGGTGGGTCGACGTGGTAACACAAATGAGATCGATTCATAACTCGTGCATTTTGTTTGAATTTAATATAAATACAGAACTGTTTATTTGTAAACAAATATCTGTATCAGAATTTCCTGTGTAAAATACGCAAATTGTGGTTTTAAGTAGACTTGGAAACACTCATTTTACTTAATACTGTGGTTTATAAACGCCAGGTCTGCATATTCTTGAAAAACACAATAAGCTTGGCAAAGTTGTACACTCGCAAGTTTTATAAGCGAAAGAAAATTTAGACTTTCAGAATTTTCTTTACCGTGCGTTGAATTTTCGAACTAATGATTAGATGTCTTTTCTATATTCGGCAATTGGGTGAAGTAACTTTTAATAAAGAACTGTACAAAGTCTCCGTAATAAAAGATCACAAAGTATTCCAGTTTAAGGCTCGTCTCCTAGGAATATCTTTTTCTTTTTGTCACAGCCATACAAACATTTGTATGCGGATCTTTTACTGCAAACTTACCCCATTACAAGTTCCGGAAGTTTTGTCCGGAGTCATTATCATAATCATTGTCACTGTGCCTTTGCACTATCGCATTTATCTCCGAAGATATTATGAAGAAACTCTTAAAAACATTAATAGCCCTTTTAATTTGTTTTGACTTTGATATTGACGGCTGAGTCATTGATAACGGGTAGCCAAGTTAAATTGGCTAAGTTTTAATGAGATTTAAAATTATAAGTCCTTTGATCTGGTTTTTAATCATTTTTTTTCTAAAAGTACTCGAGTAGGCCAGTGTATTTCAAAGAAATCAAAATTTATAAAGAAAAATGAAACAAAATATGATTCTGGAAAGACAAGAACTTGTTAATACTGTGTCTGACGTATTTAGAGTAGAGAAGAAAATTGTTTTGTCTTTGTTCTTTGCTGATATTTAAATTCAGAAATACTTCGTTTATGGAAAACTAACTTTTGTCTACCACTTCGTGCGCATAATTAGACATAATAGGTTCAATATGAAAAGTACTTACAAAACAGGAAGAACTTGTACAGTCACTAATTTGAACAATATCAAAAGGGAAGCAAGAGATAACATAACATCACTCCTGTAATCCCCGAAGGGTTAGGCAGAGGTGTACCAGTAAACACACATTTCGCCAGTTATGTTTAAACCCTTTGTAATAGGGGGCGAGAATCATGATATTACTATTATATTGTGTAACTGAACACACCTATTAACAACACAATATTCTAATAACGGATTACCGTTACGCTCTGTCATTAGACAGAGCGTTAATTATGGATGTAGTAATTACGCTTGTAAATGTTTAAGTCCCATGTAATAAGGGGCGGGGGCGTATTGCCATCAACTGGGCACAAATCCAAACTCCGGGCTCCGAAATTCCTGATGAAAGAACCCAATAACAATTTGTTCGACCTGGGAATCCAGGACCTCTCATGCACAGAAGTAGCGCTGAACGTATCGAAGAAAAAAAACAACAGTGGCACTCTGGGAGTGCTGACAGAAGTGAAAGCTTGAAAAAAGAAAAAAAAATCTCCACCGCGATAATCAACGCGTTGATGACTTTTTAAAGGTCAAAGCTGGTGTCATCACAGTGTCGCGAAATCAATGGTATAGTTCCATCTCAAAAATACCCAACGCACCTAAAGAAGTTTTCACTTCACAAAAGGAAGCAAGAGATGTTATCAGATTAAAAGAAAACGAGTAACGACACTTTTAACTGAACGTCATGGCCGACGCTTGCGCAAGCCACGGGTCATGATCGTTAGAAAGTGGCCTTTTATACTTTTTGTGCTCTATTGTCTCTTACTTAACGCTACTAAAACCATTTTTATTGTGATTTCGATTTCTTCAAAAGGATGGCTAATAGTTTGCGGTCAGCTGATGATAATATCTTTTGACGTAGAAATTGTGGTTAGGGACTTATATGGAAGTACAAAGTTCAGCGTTAATCATCATCTGCCTAGCCTTTTTCCTACTATATCGGTGTCGGCTTCCAGTCTAACCGAATGCAACTGAATACCAGTATTTTACATGGAGCGACTGCCTATCTGATCTCCACAATCCAGTTACTGGGTAATACGAGTACCCTTGATAAGACTGGTTGTCAGACTATCGAGCTTCTGACGACCCGTAACGTGTCAAAGATCCACGAATGACAGCCGGGTCTTGGTATGTAAATATGGTCACCCATCTACGGACCAACCGCGGCAAGCGTAGCTTAACCTGATCGATCGACCCGTGCGGCTAACGTTGAATTATTGTATTCTATGAAAATATGAACAGTTTTCTTGCTATCCATATTTTAACGAAACTAATATCCATCGAAAAATGGAAAATACAACCCAACAATGCTCTCGAAGAATATAGAACTAAAATCTTTCCCTCAGAGAGATGCCTTGCCGAGTACATAGCACAGTAGGAGCTATGTGAAAAGAATGGCTGTTGTTTGTGTTTTAATCCCCAACATCACTCGTGAAATAAGAACCTTCAACTTTTTAATACTTTCCAGCAACGTAACAAAACTGAAATCCAACAAAGATATCTTAAGACACAAATGCATGGCATCCAACCAGTGCAGGTATGCATGCGGTGTCCCAAATGGATGAAAGTTTTTAAAAGCACCATAGAGAACTTTGGAGAAGAAAAACAACTTTTACGGAGCATTCAATTCATTCCCTTTTCAGTTTTATAAGTTTTGAAAACTGGTGCTCTCGGTCACGGTCAACGGAGTTTCCTTTCAAAACATGAAAAATAACAAGCATTCACTTCTTGCGAACACAACAATAAAATGCCATCTTAATACTATCGAAATAGGTTATCTCATAACATCTTCCTTTGCACAGAATTTAGCTCAGCAAAATCTTTAGTGAACACAAAAATTGGGATTTCAATGTTATCGTCAAAACCTTCAGTACATCATTCACCTGCCTATTTACCTACCTGCTATTTACCTCCAACGTGCCAGACATGATAATCTTCAGGGGGAGCAATATCGACCGTATTATCACTGTGTACTTTACAGAAACGACAGATTAACACTTGAAGGTGAGACCATATTACTCTTCCCCAATATTTTCAACTACCCGCGAATTGGAAACACCTTCCTTTTCATACATCAGCTTTCGGTGCGCTCAATATTTTCTCCCTCGTTGGGCACTCTTTTTTTTAATTTAATCAATCTTGGCTGTGGGAATCTTGTTTGACTTTTTTTGGTATATTGCAGATTTTTAGGATTAAAACAGTTTACCTGCGAGTTTGAATTAGGGAGTCTTGTAAAAGAAAAGGGGACAATTGCATTTCGTCCATGTGGTTGAACCCTTTCCCAAAAGACCATTAATGTAGATTTATACTAAATTCAATTTTTCCCTCTTACACGTTTGTCTTGTTTTTATTTTCCCTTTGTATGCGATTTCATCTCCTTACCATAAATCTAATTACAAAGCTTTTTGTACCTAATTTAGTTTTTACCCGACGGCTCCAGAAATGGTAATGTTTTTCGAGAGTATGTGTGTATGTCTATTCCTTTAGCACGCTCTGTAGCTTAAACGGCTTGATGGATTTAAACAGATCCAGCCCGTCCCATCATCCCTCCGGTTGACGCCCTAAGCCGAGGTTCGTACCCCACAGGGGGTGCCCTTAGCAAGCGTTCACCTAGTTTTAATAAGCATTCTTGAATAACTCTTGGCTGGAGGTTTTAAGTGTAATAGCTTAAGGCACCCACAGGAAAGCCCGGTTAAGTAGTCATGATCTCAGAGGTCATCATGAGGTGTCGTTAGATTCGTCTTAATTGTGGGAGTGACATATGTACTGACATATACAATATTTATTTATTGCATCTGCAATACAAAAAATGGAGGGGAAATGTTTTTTAAAATAAATGACTATAATATTGGTATCAAATAAAAACTAATAATGAGTCAATTCCTAATATATATATATATTAATAAAACTAAAAAGCTTAATAGAAAAACAAATTATTAAAAAAAAAAAAAAAAAAAAAAACAAAAACAAAACCCCGACTGCAAAAACAGATAACTGAAAAGAGAAAAACAAGCACTGAACTTTGTTTTTTGTAGGTATTGCAGGCAAACCAATAACCTGAAATATGGTGTAACTTTTGTTGTCCCTGCCTGCAATACCTAACAAAAAAGAAAGTTCTTCTGCTTGTTCTCCTCTTTTCAGTTATTTGTTTTTGTAGTCAGGTTTTTTGTTTTTCAATCATTTTACCCAGTTTTTCTTGTTTTCTCAAGAGTACCTTGTAGGCTTGTACCTATCTACTGATAATAGTTTCACAGAATCATTGCCAACTTGTGACCTTTGGCTGGACGAACATGGTATTTGTATATGTATCGGTTTCAATTTAGATGAAACATAATCTTTGATTTTCTGTCGGATTAAAAGGTAGCTACTGTTTTTAGGATATTATATATACATATAGTTATAGATACGTGTCACTGTTGTAGCTGTCGAATTTATTAAATGGTCCGTGTTCCAATTGTTTAACATTCACTGTTCTAAAGTTAATTGATAAGGGCGTGACCTTGCGGAAATCCATTATAAAATGCAATAGAAGTGGATATATTTAGTAACCTGTTCCGCTTAGCTAATTCTAAGGAGTCTTAAAAAACACTGAAAGAAATCGACACCTCTCAACGAGGCATCCTCAGGATGACGATTGACTTCTCGCGAACTCGAACACGGCATGTTACCACACCAAGCCGAACACCGAACACCGAGCGTGTAGTCTGCGCTCAGTGCTTGGTGTGGCAACACACCGTGTGAGGTTAGTCGTGGTTTTAGCTCATAACTGATGTTTTATTGTATTCCGTCTGAAATTCCATCTGTATATCCAACACGATTCTCATAGATGTAAATATTTAATAGACCTCATTTTATTGCTTGACTGAATGCGTAATAAAATTGATATGTAGGTTTCTAAAACCGTTGAACTTACGACATAGATTTAGAGGCTGTTTGAATCTATAACGTTGATCATAGATGTAATAGGATCCGTGTTTAGTGTTGCCCAAAGTCAAGTTGATTCCAAATTCCAAAATATACCTCCAGTGGGTCGTAGAAATAAAATTGTTACTACGTACATTTTATTTCGCTATTCGCCTAATCCTGCTTTGCAAACATCGAGTTTGAGACATAAAACGGGTTTAATTTCCATGAAATAAGAGGATTATGTTTTATGTTACGTGAATAATTACGGGATTGGATTTTCGAATTATTACAGAAATAGCTTTGGGTTAATATTTTTCGGCGGCTCCCTGTTTGGCAGACGTACTGTGTCTGATTTAGATAAGTATCTACCTATTAACCGTAAACTTTTGAATCCTTTTGAAATTGAAAACCTAGATGAAAATAAAAATATGTTTCTAAAGATGTTGGTTACTTTGACTCGGAAACATGATGATAATGTAATGTTGCAGAATAAATAACAATGCAGCTGAATGAAATACTGGAGATCCGTCTCAATTTAACAACGTTGATTAAGTATTAACGTACGTAAATATTCTAGCTTTCTATACGTATGTTCAAACTTTGTTTAAAATCTGTCTTACTTACACAATCAGCTATATATCTAAAGTTCTCAGAAGTGCTAATGAAAAACAACGTTCATCGAATATTCACAAAGCTGATAAAATGGTTTTGCTCTTCTACGGCCATTTCGGGAATTGAGAGCATAAGTTTCTAGAAAAGATTCTTCTTTACCTTGTAGAATTAATTATTATCAACAGATTTCGGCCAATTATCACTATCTACATTTTTATAAAATAAAGTCCCCCCGTCGTGTCTGTCTGCCTGAACGCGATAAAATCAAAAACTACCGAACTGATATTCATACGGTTTTCACAAATGGACGAATCGAACCTAAACCTTCCTCATGAATATGAGGAAGATTTAGGTATATAATTCATTAAGGTTATGTGTTAATTAGCTAAAACATGACGATGAGTGTTGAAGATGTCGGAACAAATCATGCCGACTGGAACTTTAATGGCGTGCGCGTTACGGTATTACGATACCGTGGGATGGTTCAGAGAAGTTGTATTTTATAATGAATATTCACAAAGCTAAGTTAATTAATTGACCGCGTTTCCAAGACCTAATATAGTTAAGTTCGTTTTGTAAGATATAAATAAGTTCTTGCCAATCCCACCTTACACATTTCTTCCAACAAAATGAGGAATTATTTCTCCTACCCAGACAAATAGGCAGTTGGGATGGTTTCCACCTGAGATGTATAGCAACAATAACTTTGAGTTAGTTGCTGGGCGAACAATATTCTCTGTCGTTACCAGACAAGCTCTAACAAAAGAAGTATTTTAACAAGACATTTTTGCTGAAGAAAATCAACGTAGAAAAATTTCTGAAGACTGTAAGGTAGAAAAGACTTGGAAGTATGATAATTTAATTACTACAAATATTTTCAGATCACATACATCAATAGAAAGGGATAACTGGTAGGAGGGCTCGCAGTGGGACACAAAAGGCTGATAAAATAATAATTTCAGTTCGGAGACTGGTGGACATTGAAAATAATATCAATAAGTTCTTCGTTCTCAAGATTGAATGGGTCTCGTTCGTAGTCAGTGAACTAGAAACTTCCTGTGCTTGCGACTATGTACAGTTGCATTCTCTAAGCTGAGTGCATTCATTGTTCTTTAATTTACAAATGTATTTAAAATAATGACACTGTGTGCATTAAGCAGAGGAACTCGTGGCCAAATAATAACAGCCGCACGGGTCGATCCATCAGGTTAAGCTATGTTTGCCGGGATTGGTCCGTGGATGGTTGACCATCTTTACATACCAATACTCCTCCGTGCCTCGGAAAGCACGTTAAGCCGTAGGTTCCGGCTGTCATTCGTGGATCTTTGACAGTCGTCACGGGTCGTCTTTGACAGAAGTCCGAAAGTCTTACTAAGGAGTGTCGTATTACCGTTACTGGGTTGTGGAGGTCTGATAGCGAGTCGCTCCATGTCAAATACTGGTATTCAGCTGCATCTGGTTAGACTGGAAGCCGACCCCAACATAGTTGGGAAAAGTCTGGGCAGATTGACTATGTGCATTAAGTAAATAGCCTCCACCACTTCCACCAGATCTGATGATACTGAAATGCATTCAGCGCAACCTAATCTTGTTGACTGACAAACCTTTCGACCCCCATAAGCTGTTATCATAGGTATAACTCATAGATACGAGAGAAGATGGTAACGTAATGATTTGTTTTTTACGTATTTATTAAAGAAAAATGATAACTAATAGTGAAAGTTATAACTTTCATGAATAGCCTTAAAAAAGTTGAGAAAGTTCGTACGAGGTCAGAAAAGGAATAGAAATCAAAGCTAAATCTGCAGCGGTAACAAAGTTACACATTCAAAAACCAGTTTTATTGACTACACTGTCGATTAAGCAAAGTTATAGTGGCCGTTTATCCGTAGAACACCGATTTTAGCACTATCATAAATATCTTAATGAGCCCACAGTTTGTAGTACTTATTCAGTCCTCGCAGTTCTCGAAGCTCGTTTCAGCTAAAACTTCCATATTATTGAAGTAGAAGTTATGCTTGATACGTTCGTGTTGAGTTCAAGGATGTCATTTATAATTTTAATTGTTACCGATGTTGGAGTGAGTTTGAAAATACTTCTACAGTTAGTTAGCAATGTGCTTTACACTTTGTTCAGAAACTGCGCCTTTGCCAAGGTAATTTATTGCTGGGTATGAAAAGAAAAAAAGAAAAAACAAACATCCAACAGCTTTCAAGTTGAACTGGCAAAACGAATTTTCTACTTTCTTGTCAAGTGAGCTCTAAACAAAATGGTAGTAATCTAAATAAAGGTGTCCCACGTGTTAGCTTTACCTCCAACATGAAACGTTTCATTACTTCAGAACTCTATTTTAGGTCTGCACTCAAATGATCCCTGAATCCTTGCTAAGCTTAGCTGACTCAGTTTTGAACCAAGTCGTCGTCGTAAAACCCTTCAGAAACTGCTTGTGCTTCAAAATTTATCGTGAGTTTTTTGACGTGCGGTGTCTTGCGGTCCCGCCGCATCCATATTATGAGTGAGCACTTGGATTATTGCCAGGGAATGTTATTTTATAGCAAACATTGCTGAGCCTTCCGGGCGTCCTGCCGCCACGGTCTTCCCGCTTCGACATACACTCGCCATTATTGCGCTCGTTATTATTCTCGGGGTTTATTTGACTGCGAGCCAATTCTCAAACGTACCGAACTGTTTGAAGACATCCCAGGATATTACGCGAAAAAGAACATTGAGATATTGACTTTTTTTACCGACATGAAAATTGTGGCTACCTTTTTACAAGTTCTCTCATATAAAATTCTTGTGGGAAAAGTTTTGTAGTATGTCTTACACAGCCTGAAGTAATTTCTTAGATGTCTCGCGGCTCGGACTTCACGAATTGATAGTAAAACAGTCGGGCCTGTCTCGGTTGCATGCAAAGTTAGACAGGACTTTGGCTGTGGTCTACCTAACTAAGTTTATCTACAAGGTTATAAGCGAAATTGCTGTTAAACTTAATGGAATTGAACTACCATTTCTTGTGTGCTCTGCGGTTTTGAATAGCACTTTAGGGAATTGGCATAGACGTAAGGTAGGGCTTCGACTTTAGAACAGAATTAATAGTCTTAAAGGTAGCCATCTTGGATATACCGTTGCATATTGGTTAATACTCGATAATGTAGTCGATACCCGAGAAGCTATTGTTTGATCACGTTAAAGTTAAAAAGTTTTAGACATACTTTTACATTAACGATATTAGCTCTTGAATGTAGGAGTTGTTTAGAGAAAGCCAATAAATCATTATAATTTATAACTTATGGATTTTCCTGTGATCGTTCTGAGAAGAAAGTTAAGAAAACTCCGTTATAATTTTACGATCAGATATTATTACCTTTCTCTCTGAGGGCAAACAGTAAACACAACAACTTTACCAGCTGACACAATATGAGACGAGTATAAACATATTTTGAAACTGAAATTCAAGCCCTTTGAATGTCACTGTCGCAGCAGTAACAAATTGACAAGAGTACATTTTCCTGCTTTACTTCATTTTACTGCCTCGTTGGTCGGTCGCAGTTGCTACCGCTGAGCATGAGTTCCTGGGTTCGATTCCCCGGTCGGGCAAAGTGTTATTGAGTTTTATCATCTGGTATTCTCCAGTAGCAGCCCCGAGTCCGTATTTGTGCCCGGTTGATGGTAATTGGCTCGCCCCTTATTACATGGGACTTAAACATACCTGGCGAAATGTAGGTGTACTTACTATGGGTATACCTCTGCCAAAAACCTTCGGAGAAACAAGGCGTGATGTTATGTTATACATTTTCTGTGTCTTAACTTGTAACAACAAGGCATTGTTGCCAAAACTGCAACTTTGTTTGTTCTGCGTTCAGATAGCACGTAGCATCTTCGAAACAATACGATATACATTTGTTCTCGACTCTCACTACATACACGTATCTTTTTATTACGGCTGACTTGGTTTTTTTTATCAAACTTTGTTCATTCAAAGCGTAGTCTCTTGAAACTTTTCTCGTTCAGTGTTATCTCATGAGAATATGAGAAGCGTAATACACATTGTTTACTAATGAAATTGTAATAAAACGTATGTTTAGTATTTAAAGAATGTTTTTTTTTTTTTGGAAGAGACATTTTCCAGCTCAATATAATTATTTATCGTCATAAATTACTCCTTTGTTTGATATGTAAATATAATGTAATGTAAATATAATTTAGTTAAAGTGTAACCATACTATTGACTCCTAAATCCCAATAACGATCCAAAATGTCAAACCCTCACCTGCATCCAAAATCAGAACACCAAGTCCCGGTTGAATACGGAAACTACAACTTTACCCTTCTGGAAACGAACTAAGTTTAGACGGTAAATGCCTGACTCCCTATTATACGTAACACACTCACGTTTGTAAGTCAGGCGTTCACCTAGAAAGGCGTACCTCATTAGACGTTGTAAGCTCGCGTTCATCAAACGCCGGCAAGCTTTCGTCATTAGAACTTAGCCTTATTGCCATACTTGCAAGCTGCTCGTCGATTTCTATCTAAGTATGGTTAGCGATGCTCGTTAGCAACTTTAATCTCAGTGCGATCTGCACAAATTAACTGAAATTATGCTCAGAAATGAGTTTTGCCTCATCGTTTGTTTTGGAATGGATGTAGTAGTTCAGAATTGGTCTTTTGTTTGGCTATATGTTTTTCGAATTACTATCTGTCACTGTATTCTATTGTATTCCAGTCTTACCAAGGGTGTTACCAGTAACTGAGCTCTTCTTCTTATCGATTCGATGCTAAAACATGTGTTATGTTAAACGAGTTGGGCCCAGTTGGTGGCCACGCCAATCGCGGCATCAGTGGTATTTTTAGGTCCTCTAAGTGCAGGTGTGTGGATATTTTGGACACTGCAGCACGCGTAGCATGACAGATACCCAGTAACTGAGTTGTGGAGGTCAAATAGGCAGTCGCTCCATGTAAACTATTGGTATTCAGCTGCATCCAAATAATAATACAAATAAAGGTCTATTCTTTGTCCTTAACTGGAGACCAACCAGCATATCTTATCAGCACCCAATGTCACATAAGTATTTGAATTAACATTCATGTTAAACAAACAAGTCTTAATCACAGACAGTAACAAGCATTTACACATAGTAGTTGAGATCTATTTATTGCCGTCTTTCGCAATTTTCCCTTTCACGTAGGTTTCCTTGCCTTGCATAATTTTAATACTGAGCTGAAATTGGCAAAGCATGTCTGGGCGTTGATTACTAACGCCTGCATGCTCGTAGGTGTGACGTAGACGTTGCTTTGACAAATTGAATTCTGTCATAACCAACTAAATCCTGTATGTAGGACGTTGGCTTGGGTGAATTTTGTTGTGCTTCATCTAGGTTAAATTTTTCGTTTTTTTGGATCCGAAAAAATAAAGTTATTAATGAGATTTTCCAATGATTTTGTTTCCGCACGCATTCTACATTCAACAATTCGCAAGTCGATTATTATGTCATGAACATGCTATCTAGGGACTGCGATGATACTAACGGTGTTCCAGGAAAGTGGCTATGATTAGGTACATCCTTACATATTATAAAACAAAGTCCCCCGCCGCGTCTGTCTGTCTGAACACGATAAACTCAAAACTACTGAACGGATTTTCAAACGGTTTTCACCAATGGACGGAGTGATTCATGCGGAAGGTTTTAGTGTAAATTGTGTAAATTGGCTGAAATTTAACGATTATTGTTGAAGATGTCGGAAAAAATCATGCTGACTGGAAACTTTATTGACGTGCGCCGCGGAAATAGTAAAAGTTACATATTTATGTTCTACAGTATTGTTTATCTTAAAAAGTTAACAAAAAAGTCCGCGATGGCATATGTCTATCTTCTAAGGATGACCCACAATAACCATTTTTATCTTTTAGAATTTGATATAAAAATCATTGTTATTTCCGAAGCTATTTTGACTGGTATTATATTAATCCTTATCCAATATACTAGGTATGTTCCTTACATTGAGCATTTTAGATTAAAATATCGTCATTATTATATTTTATGACATCATTTCATTTAAATGAATGGTTTAAGGCTCGTGCAGACCAGTATTATATTAATCCTTATCCAATAAACTATGTTACTTAAATTGAGCATTTAATTCAGATTAGAATATGTCTTGATATCATTTCATTTAAATTAATAGTTTAAAAGATATTATAGATTCAAAATTACGCGTGACAAAATAATTATGGTTGACCGTAACGCGGGCGCAGCGGTAGGATTCAAGGACCTTTTCCTCAGCTTTTAGTTATGTAATCCCGGTATCGGTAGTACGTTCCTGTGGGATATTTTCCGAACTCCATGCGGGCGAAGCCACGGGCAAAAGCTAGTCTCGAATATTTAACAAAACTTCACATCGCCCTTAATCGTTTAATTCGGTTTCAAGTTACAAACTTGATAGGAAATTCGGAAAAGTATCGTCTCTCTTCAGAAAGGAAACTTGAGAATTCGGTTCTTAGAAGCGTGGAAAGGGTTCAAATAAAATTTCCACTATGATAAGCAACTGTATGGAAAGGTCAATACACTCTATTGTTGTAGGTACTTACCTAACTCGAATAAAGTTCTAGAAGTTTAAGGCTAAATCTAAGGCTCTAGACAGACGGACTGCATTTCAAATGCAATCCAACTGCAAATTCGCAGTTCGGATGCAGTTTGAATGCAGTTGACACGACTGCAATAGAACTGCAAGCCAACCGTGCGGCAGATCACACGACTGCACGCCGACTGCAATTGGACCGCAAACTGTGAATTTGCAGTTGGATTGCAGTTGAAATGCGGTCCGTCTGTTTAGACCCTAAGGTTCAGGGTATTCGAGATACTCTTGGTTGCTTACTGAACTTCGTTCTACGCCTTTTGAAGAATAGGTAGGTAGCTGAATTATGACTTCACAGAGGTCATTGTCTTTTGAAGACTTGCCAGGAACAGGAAAATAGTAAGTTACGACCATTTCGAAGTTTGGAGTAAACAGTAATAATGTATGGCTTCCTAGTCCTGCAGAGAGCTGTCCTGTTTAACGTGTTAAACGTCCCATTAACACGCCATAGCGTGGTGGTCGGTGGGTGGACGGAGTTCCTGCACTTGAGGGGCAGTGACCGGGAAATGCACGTACAGCCTGGTTTTTGCTAAAAGGTTTGCTAATTAGGAATGTTTGTCTTAGAAAGAAAAAAATGAGTGATGCTAAATTAAAGGAAGATGCCTTGTTAATCGTGTTTCTAGTCCTAAAATAGCTGAAATTAATTACTATTTATACCAACCAGTTACAGATACCCTTTTAATAAAGCGAACATTTTTGGTTAGCTCAGAAATGCCAGGCGCCTAATTTTAACTAATAACTTAAGCTACGAGAACACATTACAAAGTTACCAGCATTAGCAAATGCGCCAAAACTAAGGTCACTGAACTTTTAATGAAACAAGCAAGTAAAACATTAAGCCTTGGAACTAATGAGGCGTCCAGATACAAATCTAGAAGGATTAACAGTCACCCTGCTATCGTTAAGAAACAACAATTAGGTCAATAAATCGAAGTAATAACATTATCTTTTGGCACGCTACCCGTATCCAATCCAAACGAAAAGTATTGAGGGAATTTATTCCTTTTCCATCCCTCTCTTTATGCGATTGGGTGAACGGGATAGAATATATTGGATCGGACAAATAAAGTCAGCTCGAATTTAGCTGTAGAGGGTATAAATTGATTCAACTTTAAGAAAATATATTATGGGAAGGGTATTGGCTCGTGTCATACTGTGATTACATTTTATTGCTACTGTTCTTCAGCTTTTAATTTCCTTCGTATCTTCCTTTCCTTACTTCATCTTGTGACTAAACTACTTTGGCCTTTTAATAATCACCATAAGGCCTTTTGAACACGGCACGGTTTCTTTAAAGTACGGCGTATTAACCGCGCCGTAGAAAAAACGTGTTGTCAACAAGCTTCCGTAGTGATCCATACAACAGTGACGACCGACACGGCGAATAAACCGTAGTTTTTAATGACAAGAATAACGTGTATGTACAAAGGGCTTAAAGTTATAAAAGGATGTTGAAGACTAAAACAGAATAATCACCATAAAGTTATAAGAGGAAGTAGAAGAGACGGCTATTATATTTTCCTAAATAAACATGACTGGGGTTGGAATATTTTCCTAGAAAAACATTTTTTCTCGGTATCTCGAGTACTCGGTAAAATAAAAATAGTATAAAAACGGTTTCCAATCTATGTGGAGCGTGGTTGTCGGGAAAAGAGATGTGCTGCATTCTGCCATTTTGACATGTTTTAGTTCATACTAAAATAGCTTTTAAGATGAAAAATATGCACCAAAGAAGGAGAAAATTTCCATAGACTATTTGCCACGACCGCTTCGAAGACAGGGATTTCATAAAGCCAATGTTGGTATTGTAAAGTTTTACGAATAAAGATAACAGACCGTTTCCCGGATATGCCGAACACTAAACTAATAACAGAACCCAAAATTATTGAACCCCTTATCAAAATCGTGTCCAATATAACTTTCTAACTATATCATAGAAAAGCGTAGTTCACACAAACGGCGTAGTTTCAATGAAATTATAGTGTTTTAACAAACGTAGGCTTCAGTAAAGGTCTGGCTGCTCGTGCAATTAATTAAAAGTTACTACCATTAGCATAGTTTGATTAGACGACCCACGTACGTTGGCATTGCCCGTCCATGAGGCGTTTACGCAATCTTTCTGTTTATGTGTAGGTTACCCTACTTTAAATGGGAAATTGTAGCTGTTTCAAACTCAAAACGACCTCCGAACTGAATGTGCCCATTTTCACAAGTTTTATTGGACACATAACATCACCCCAGTATTCCCAAAAGGTTAGGCTGTGGTGTACCTCACCCACATTTCGCCAGTTATGTTTAAGTCCCATGTAATAGAGGGCAAGCTTATTGCCAGTAACCGGTCAGAAATCCAGACCCCAGGCTTCTACTGAGAAATTCCAGATGGAAAAACCCAATAACACTTTGCCGGACTCGAGATTCGAACCCAGGATCTCATGCTCAGTAGTAGTGCTTGCCACCACTAGCCTACCAAGGCAGTAAAGATTTTTATTGGACTTGTGTAATAATGTTAGTGTTATAAGCATTTTTTTTTTTTTGAGGGTGGGAAATCATCAAATAACTTCTCCCGCTCTGGGCGGAGCGGGAGGGCGTGTCTGACTCTTACTGACTAAAACCCACCCGTGTTCTTTCGGTTGCCCTGTTGCCGGGGGCCACGATCTCCCTTTCGGTTTTCTTCGCAACCCCGGCAGGCATCGGCCCTAGTAGACCCCTTCAAATCTGCTGACATCTCTTTGAGGCGCGCGTCGAACACAACGCGCCGTCGACCCGGGCCTGGTCCTTATCGGACAGTGAGCCACCCATTGCTCACCGTCCGCAAGCCCGCGCCTACGGTGGCCGGAAATCGCCTCGCGATTCCCGACGCCCTGGGTGTCTCCTCTTGCGGCGGTTAGGGGCGTGAGGGCGCGAAATTTGCCTTTCCCTCACGCGTTCAGCCTCCTTCGCGAGCATTACAGCTTCGCAGAAGGAGGTGACGGCCTCCCATTTCCTCTCGCTCCGTACCATGGCCTGAACTAGGGCCGGACGCGAGAGATCACCGCCGCCGATCGCCTCCACGAGGACACGGCGATGCTCCGCCCAAGCTGGGCAGACCTCCACCGTATGCTCCACCGTGTCCTCCGGGCGATCCACACAATGGTAGTGTTATAAGCCTGTGTGTGAATATTCTCATGGTTTTCTTCTAATGAAAATGTTAAATTGTGTTTATGTGATTAAGTTATCGAGTCCCCATGGAATCGATCTGGCACAAGTTTAGTGCTTATTCATTTTCGTTTACATACTTAATTGCATCAAGATGTAGTCATCATATTCATAGCAATGTGCCAGGTCTTTTCAGAATGCTCCTATGACGAGCAATTAACTGCAATATCCCAAATATATCACATAGCTAACGAAATCTTTTCTCTTTTTTTTCAGAAGACAACCAAAGACATTTGCGTTCGACCATTGTTTCTACTCCCTGGACCCATCCCTGCCTCACTTTGCCTCTCAAAAGACAGTATTCGAATGTCTTGGCAGGGATATACTCGACAATGCATTCGACGGGTACAATGCTTGTATATTTGCGTATGGCCAAACAGGTAAGTGATCATGTTATTTATATTAAGAAACAATTAAATAAATCCCCTGGAATGTCGCATATATATTGTGCTCTAGGCACGATTTGTATATATATTGTTGAAATACAATAGAAGTGGATATATTTAGTTACCTGTTCCGTTTAGCTATTTCTAATGTCTTAAAAAAAAGTGTTCGATTTCCCCACAAGTCAATCGTCATCCTGAGGATGCCTCGTTGAGAGATGAAACACTTGTCGATTTCTTTCAGAGTTTTTTTAAGGCTCTTTAGACATAGCTAAGCGGAACAGGTAACTAAATATATCCAATTCTATTGTATTTTATAATGGATTTCCACAAGGTCACGCCTGAATCAGTTAACTATATATTGGTGATTAGCTTACCAAGAGCTCCAAACGTATCATATTCTTTATTTAACTCGTAAATTTTACTGAGCCGTGAGCGGAAAAACAGGTTAACTCCAACTCAACTGGATTCTTAACATGAGGCAAATCACTTCACCTGAATTTCATTGGAAGATGAGCCATTTACAAAATTGCATCAGAACCAAACAACGAATGCTAATTCAATTCAACAAAATATGAAATGTAGGCGATCACTCAATTGAAGTTTCACGTAAAAGCAACTACATACAGGAACTATTTACGCATTTCGTTATATATTCTCAAACGCTCTGTCGTTAACATATTGCTACCCCCAGACACAATTTCACCGCCCTAGGGTACGAAAGTTATGAGATTCCGGGAACCATGCCCAATATTCCCGGAAATCGTCTAGCAACTAAAAATATTGCCAACTATACCCGACAAGACAGGGTTCCTATTAAGTTTATTTTGTTATGTGGAAAAACCTCTACATACTTCAGGACTCCCAAAAAAGATTGGCTCCTTTTATTAGATTTATGCGTCAGTGAGCATCATCTTCGTAATTTTTCCCCAACTATGTTGGGGTCGGTTGCCTATGGAGCGATTGCCTATCTGACTTTCACAGCCCAGTTACTGGGTAACACGATACCCTTGGTAAGACTGGTTGTCCGACTTTCGGGCTTCTGACGACCCGTAACAACTTTTAAAGATCTGCAAATGACAGCCGGGATCAACAGCTTTAGGTGCTTTCAGAGGCACGGCCCTGGTCTTGGTATGTAAAGATGGTCACCCATCCATGAATCAACCTAGCAAAAACTTAACACCTAAAGTAGCTTAACCTAATCGATCGACCCGTACAGCTGTAATTACTTAGCTACAAGCGAGTGAGCACACATGCTAAAGTCGAAACTTTTATGACCAATTGTGGTGCGGTCCCAGTGCTGATGATATTGTGATGATGAATTCCGTGAACACCATTCGTGCTGTCAAATTATTGTTATCGATTCGATCGATTATTATTGTCGATTATTATTCATTTATTTTAACATATAAATATAAGACGTACGAATAATAAATGTCACAACAACAAATTCATGTCCCACTCAGCTGTTATTGTGAAATACTCTCTCTTGAGACGAATAAACAAACAATACAATGTGGAATGGAATATATTTTGTAAAACAAAATATATAAAAATAGCATTCTGTCCAGACGTGTCTAGTTAATGTTAATTTATGTTTCACGAGTAATGGCCTGGGAATAACTAGTGTTCATCCAGATAAACTTATGCCCTGAAGGCAGGCTTTAAAGTGCCCTACAGTAATACTGGTCAAAGAGGGGTTTCCTATGTCACGAAAGGGCTTTGACCGAACAGAGTTCAGATTCCTATAGACGGACATAAAAATGCTAATATATTCTTTGAATTAAATGGTACTTTCGCCTTCCTCGTTATCAACTTCCTTTCCCTTTCGTTTACTTTAAAAAGGTTTTTGCGCACCTACTTGTGTAAATACTCATTGTACTACCACAAGGACGGTCCGTTTACCTAATTCATACGGTCTTCTGTAAGATTTACATATACAGGTTTATTCCGGCCGCCTTTTTTCCCAACCACCTCTTTATTATAATGTAGCTCTACTAAAAGGATTTAGAAATGACAGTTTGAAATCCTTGAAGCTTATTCTGCTAGATCAAAATTTATTTCCAGCTGTACAAATTCGAAAACAATGTTCGACTTAAAAATGTTTTTTGCAACTAAAAGCATTTTAGAAATGCGTGTGCTGAGAGAATATTTGAGTATGTAAGATAATGATATTATTGTTAGGAATGTAAACATTTGTGCTGCAGATAATAAAACATATATTTTTCTATTTGTCGAGCAATTTCTCGGCTAACTTTCTTAGCCAGTACCTTAAATAAAGTTGCGACATTAATTATGTTTCTTAATTATATTTTGGGAGCGAAGAATTTTCACTTTCATAAAAAAATTATAAGATAATATTTACTGTTCATTCGTTGAGATCATGCTTGTGTTTACGACTGTCTACGGGTATTAACTTTTACGATCGTGTGTAAGGGAGAGTAATCTTTAGTATATGGCACATGTCCCGTACCTGTAACATGCAGCGTCTGTCTGCGGCCTTGAACTTCCATTGTCCTCCCAGCTTTATGATACCCATTTAGCAATATCATTTTCTCTTTCATTAGATATTTATGGCGCAACCTGGTGGCTGTTTCATTGTTTCTAGTGTTTGTGTTTTCGTTGTTGACCATTTTGTTTGAAGTAGCCGTTCAACTCCAGCTTTCCTTTCAGATTTATGCCCCAGCCTCGCCCACTTCGCTTCGTGTAATTTTAATCTTGTTTATTGCTCTTGGTCGACGAAAAATATGTATTCTTTATGTAGTAGGATTATTTCAAAATTTTTGAAATAACGCCCATAATTCTTTTGTGTGCTTGGATTTTGTTTGTTTTTCTACTGAAAATTTTGCCTGCTGAATTATTTATGTGAAAATTTAGTTTTTGTGCGCGCCCGCCGATCTTTTTGGGTTTCTGTCGCCTCTATAAAGGCTTTATTCCGCAGAGATCAAGTTTATGTAGTGTGAAAGAATATACGAATTCAGTCGAAGATATGGACATTTATTTGGAGCATAATTTATAAAGTTCCGAGTGGTGTAAGAAAACTTTTCCTCTCGGGAAAGGTCACACACTTTTGGTATTTATTGGGTCCTTTGAAAGCATCGGATAACGTAATATCGTGACATCTATTATATCGATAAATGCTTAAAAAATAAAAGCTTGTTATCATCCAACTATCTGTTTCAAGATTAAGAAATTGAAAACAGGCAGAAAGCGGTGGGTGATCCTTAGATTGTGTTCTATCATAAATTGTTCTGAGCAACATTGGTGCTGAAGGGAGTAATCATTTCGTCATGCAGCTTCCAAAACAGTGTTGCATTTAAATTAAAACAAGAGTTTTAATTGCAATTGGCAAAAGCCAAACACCCAAATCAACTCCCAAAGGGCAACTAAACAATAATAAAAATAGTAAACCATATTACACGAAAACGTAACGAGCAAAAACGACCGTGCAATTCCGTACGAGCTTCAGCATGATTCACTCACCGGACGGACGGTGTTCCGGTTCTATTAAAAATTCCGACACGTGGACACAAATGGCTCGCGAAGGGTGGGACGTGCGCCGGCGCCTGGCCGACCGTGAAGGGATTTGTACACGCACCGCTCCGTGACTCCGTGACGTCACGTACGAGACACTTACACTCGTCCGATATGTTGCCACTCTTGAATTTTACTTGGTGGTCCTTTTTAGGTAGTAAAAGTAGAGCTCGCATGTTTTGGGAGTATAATTTTATTATGAGCTCCTCTTCGACGTATCGATGATTACACTTATCTATATAAATTTCGAACAGCATTCAGCCCCGTCGAAAGGGTTAGCATTGGCCTTGCAAAGGTTGTTTTATAGTGTAGGTGTTGTTTCACAGAAAGCACGACAGGAGGCGGGGCATCGTTTGATGGGCGCTCATTTTTTAAATTGGATCGCTAAGAATACCATATGTAGATATGAAAATTTACCTAATAATTCAAGAGCAAGCAAAGATTGACGCTAAATTTCATAGAGCTTTTTCGTAACTTATGCACTTTATGAAATACCTTATTCAGCACGTTCTATTGTTGACACATAAAGTTTAATGATACCCAAATGTTTATGCCTACATACTTTACTTGCGTCGTGTGAAAGACGCGAGTCACAGTTTCGCGTATAAACGTCATTTTTGAGCTCATTACTCTGAACAATGTCGCTGCTCCTCGGTGGGTGTTTGTGAAAAACTCTTGGGAATAATTACTGCCTTTGTTTTCTGCCTCTAGTTTTTTTATTTCAGTTTCGTCGAAAAATATTTCTGTTGAATCAACTATATTGTTGCCGATTGTATTTTTAATTAAATTAATTTTAACTTTGAAAAAATAATGTATACATAAGCCCGGGTCCCAAGTTCGTTTGAATTTATCAGTTGCTTAAGCAAAGCAAATTGTTCGCTAACTTTGTATAACCTACATTCTAAGCGACACTTGTAGAGGCTTTAATTACAGGCTCGCACTTAATTATTCGCCTCGCCCTACGAATGTGTGCTTTAGAAATTGTTCAAGTTTGCGATGTGGAGAGCAATTTCATTTTCATACTAGTTTCCTATGTTTACAATATGTTACTAGAAAAGGTTAGGATTATTTCAAAACTTTGCCCTGAAAATAGTTCAGTAGTTTTTATTGAGGATAAAAATTGCTCAATGTTCAGTTTTATTTGGAGTACAATTGTATTTTCCATGTGGAATGTGGACTATTCTTTGTCTGGAATGTTTTGGGTTGTAGGTTCAATAAACAACTATGTGTATGACCCTTTTCAGCGTTTTATGTGATGCATAGGATAAAATAAGTACGGACAGGACTTCAGTGGAGACCCTTTAAACCGATCAGCTGAGGACCAAGGCATGACAGTAGCATACAGTATTATCACATGAGATGTTTGTAATTTATGCCCATAACAGAACGCAATTCTTTACCCTCAAACGATTCATATGCAAACAGTGCTTCAGTTATTCAAAGAATCATTACTGGAATACTCGCAAAGGTAAAACGAATACGTGCTACTCGACGAGTGAGCAAGGAGTTCGCTGGCAGTTTTAAATTATGCTCCTTATTAAAACTTAATGCTTTGACGTGAATGTGCACATATTGCATGTGACGTCCAACGCGTACTTCGTGGTTGTAAGTAAAAGTTTTCATCTCTGCTATGCTAACCGCCACCACACTTTTACTTCACTATATATATGTTACGGCTAATACCCGAAATGCGGCTACACCTAGTTTTAGCCGGCTAAAACTAGGTGCGGCCCGTAGCAATTAGTTAAACTTGCCTAAATGGACCCTGGCTGGTGTGTTATGTGGTCACAGTTCTAACCTAACCTAACCTACCTTACAGCCATTTTCATTTGCTACCATCATCATCATAGTTGTACCCGCACTTCGGGTTTTAGCCGTAACATATACATTTCTAGTATCTGGGCGGCCAAGCTGCTGCTCTGGTGAAAAAGAGAATGCTCATATAATAGTATAGGAAAGTTCATACTTATCCATGTATTATAAGTACCTACTTATTCCATGCTGCTATTTCTTTATTCTCATGTCATTCTCTTGTTCTAAAACTGGCCGACCGAGCTCTGCTTGGGTGAAAATACGCAGAAAACGATTTTTCCCAGATATGAGACCTAGCTAGATCAATTTTTCGCCCCTGTTAACCCCAATATTGCAACTTTCATCGAAATCAACCACTGGCAGTTTAAAAGCACATGAGCTGCTGTCTCGTCTTCCTCCATGCAGGCCCTCCACAGTGGACTGTTTGTGAATTCTATGACAAGAGGTGGTTATTAAATTACCCTGTGGCCATTTATGGCTGCTGTAACTGTACGCAGCTGTTAAGTTGGTCGAGAGGCGGCAGTCAATCATGGAAAGTGCTAAGTAGTAATTAAGTAGCCGACAGAGCTCGATTTAAAAAAAAAACAATTAAATACTTACTATTGATGAGAACAGATAGAGAAATCAATATCAGGTGGCGCCTTAGTCAAGTCATGTACCTGTGGAAGGTACTTAGTGACGTACTTAATGTTTAATAGGTTTATGTGATTACGACCTATAAGAACCTACTGAGGTGACAAGAGTAGATTAAAATAGATTGTTATCTTATTAGGCCTTCGTCGTGCATAAGTACCAGACTCATTCCACAGAGATATGGAGTGTCTCCATATTTAGACGTGTTTTTCTTCCGAACGACCTCGATGGAGAATACATTACACGTTAATGTTTACAAAATACCAGATCTATTTTCGTAGGATCGGTGGATTCTTAGCGCCGTCCATGTAAACAGAAAGATGTTGTAAACAATATTACGGAGCGATGTTAGGACGGTTTTATTTTTCTCTAAATATTACCTATTATTATGTAGGTACATAAGATAAAAACACCGGTCGATTGTGTGTCGGACCACGCACAATGAAGGGTTCCGTAGTTGGTATGAATTTATCCCAAGAATAAACTTAATATTGTAGCTGGAAAACATGTTCTACCATACGGAATGTATGGGAGAATATGTTTTTGCAACTGCAAATATAAGTTGGTCGATAACTTGACTCGTTAACTTGTAAAGCCTACTTATCCGTAATAGTTTTCCTTTTAATTTCGTTACTGCCCTGAATTTTTTCACATATCCAAAACCAACCATTTAGCTGGCAGGGACACACACACTTGACTCTAACAAAAATTTGCACTTTAAAGCTTAATATTTCGCTAACGGATCTCTGAATCTAAAAATGGTTATCACATAATCATAATGTTTTTCAAGGACCTTTCCAACGTCACCTGTACGCTAACAATTTCACAATTTTATTTTACCACGTTGTTGCGTGATTAATACGTATATCCATGCTAAATTACAGCTTTCTAGTACTAAGAGTCTTGGAGCTAGACGACAGACAGACAGACAGACGAACATGGCGAAACTATAAGGGTTCCTTGTTGACTACGGAACCCTAAAAAATTACCTTCAACTGACACTAAAATTATGTTTCCACGTGTACTTACGGTATAGAAAACTCTATATTTAAGAAATTACTTTCACCCTATCGCTTTTTAATACTAACACAAACTTTGAACGAACACTTTTGTTTAACTTCAAACAAAAAGTATCAAAGAGTAAATCGACTATAATGAAATAAATCCTGCGTGAAATCTGAAAGATTTGAGATAGAAAATATTTTGATAGTTCAGAATAAAGTCAAAACTTATGTAGTGTACGTCTTCGAACCTCCGCATCCATCATTGCTGTCACATTCTGAGGGATTATGGGAAATAGACTATGGTTAAAGGGAATTTTTCTTTGCGTTACTTTTTTGGTAAACAAATTTGGGGTACTGAGATTTCAATTTTGGGAAAATGTATATCTTAAAATGTGTAATTCGTCGTAGTTTTGTTAGTTGGGTTCGTGGCTAAATAATAACAGCCGCAAGGGTCGATCGAAGGTAAAGCTACGGTTGGCGAGTTCGGTCCGTGGGTGGGTGACCATCCATTATATCGAGACCATTCCGTGCCTCGGAAAGCACGTAAAGCCGTTGGTTTCAGCCGTCATTCGCAGATCTTTGACAGTCGTTACGGGTAGTCAGAAGCCTAAAAGTCAGACAACCAGTGATAGAGAGAGATAGAGTCTTTCCATGTAAAATACTCAGCAAATATTCAGCTACATTAGGTTAGACTGGGAGCGGACCGCAACATAGTTGGGAAAAGGCTCAGCTGAATGATTTAGACGTAGTTTTTCATGTCATTCATACAATTTTATTTCTTACAAAGCGAGGTTCGAAGAAATACAAAATTTAAATATTTCGTTGTACTTGTTTTTCTTCATAAGAATGGAATTACAAATCGTTTTTAATTTATTAAGATTTGATTAACTGCGCGTTAGTATCAATCTTGCGGTACTGCGTAGCGCAGTCTCACGTTTGCTTTGTTTTTACCAATTTAAACATATTTATTTACTTTGAAAATATGATATTATATACATATTTGTAATGTGCTCGACAATACCTTTCTTTTGATACCAAACATGTCATGATCATCTCAATTTAATTTTTAGTCCACCATATTAAATTTAGGGAAAATTTATAGAAAAAAAGTTTTAGCCTATGTCACTCGGACCATTATTACGAATCTATTGATACCTCATTCATCAAAATCGGTTCAGCAGTTTAGGCGCTACGGTGGAACACACGTAAAAGCAAACATACATACACAGACGGGTAAAAAAGACTTGCAAGAAAAAATAAACTGTCTGTACGAATATAATCCGTCACATCTGGGTCCGAAATCCAAAGGACAGCCGTCATCGACGATCAATAAGTATTTGCTGCCAGATTCTTAATAATATATGGAAATAGTGACGTCAGCGAGGCAAGCGTTTGTTTATTTGGAGGAGTTTAAATAACCGGTTATTGTAAGGTTATTGGGCATTTAATTTTTATGGTAATGTGTACATTTGGAACTGATCTGACTAATAGATTTTCCAAAATTGTTGCTTTAAATTGAAGTAACTGATGGTTCCGTATCGACTATGAAAATTAAAAGCAGCGTTTTGGTACACAACATTATGATTGTCACAGAACACAGTATATTTTTTGGCCAAAATTTCGGACATGTCTTTTTTATGTGATAACTTTGTTTGTAATGTTTTATAAAATTAATGAATAGAACTCACAAGCGCCTATTTCTCATTATGACCAAAAAAAACCACTTAATTATTTTTTATGATAAAATTGTAAATCACCATTAACTTTTGAAATATTTCACGAATTATCTTCTTGTTTTTCCTGATAAACAATAATCTTAAGACACATAATACTGATTGATTTATATATTTGTTAAACGAGTTTTCAGAGATTTATTTACAATTAATGTTTTTTTTATTTTATTTTTTTATGGTCGTATTTTTAATTATTTGGATTCTATTTTTCTATAGAATTGTTAGAAAAAAGTGAATGAATCCATGAAAAAAAAATCAGATCCAAATATTGAAGGATATCGAACTTAGAAGCTTCTAAAGTTTTCTATGGTAATTATGATTTTAGGGTTGTCAATATTTCTAAATAGAATTTATTGTAAAAAGTTACCATAACTTTTTATTCTTAAATAATATATTAACTGGAGGTTGGGGCGTGTGCATCGGAACACTTTATTTACACAGAAAAATAGTTTTTAAATGAACAGAAAAACAAAAAAAAAATTACTTTTTATTTCATTTTTGGATCGAGCTGTGGTTTAGCCCAGTTTTCCTAGACGTGCTTAGATAATAAAAAAAAACTATGAATTTCATTTGACATGCCAATCCTGCCATACTAATTTGGAATTTTTTGAACATAATCTACATAATTATTATATCTAATATTATAAAGAGGTAAAGTTTGTAGGAAACGATCTCTGTACTGAACCTATATTGAAATTTCTTTCACTAGTAGTAAATTACATTATGCCATTTTACTTAATTGTTTTCTGATGTACATTCTTCAGCTTGATCTGACTAAAAAAGTTTCTGTTACATTGTCGGTATGTCCTTCAATAATTTCAAAATTTTCGTCATTTTCTATTGCCACAAAATCGTCTTCTGCTGAGATTTCATACGGTTTCAGTAACCTAACTACGCTGGGTGGTAACGGTAAGGATTTTAGTTTTTTCAACCTATTCTGTAGCCTTATGTAGGAAATTTCTGGATCTGACGATTCCAGTGCTCTGTGAAACAAGTCTAACATGGTTTTTTCGCGGTCGGATTTTCGGCTATGGTGTTCTCTGTCGTAACGCCAGAACTTATTCCGCGCTTCACCGGCTTGCTCTGATAATAAGCCCACTGGAAGAGCTGAGTTATTAATAATATCTTGACCGTGAATGAGAATCTTATGTATTGTTACTGTCATTGGGTACCAACCATATTCTGCCACGTATTTAGATGCAACGCTTTTGCAAAAATCTCCAAATTTATTAGCATTTACAGGTAGACCACAAGATAAAGTAATCAGAATCGTGTGAAGATCGTCCAACAACCACAGACCAAGGCCTAATATTTCAGCAAAGACTGCACGATTTTTATCCGATAGAACTGTTCGGGCTGTGTTGCCGTCATTTGTTGTTCCAGCATTGGGTCTCACAACATCAACTAGCACTTTCAAATCTTTTCGCACTCTCTCTTGCACACGTTTTTTTGTTTCCTCAACAGTTTTTGATTCCATTGAATCTTTGCCTACCCTCCATTTCTTTACAGGAAGCTTGTAGCCCAAATGAAGTAAGAACTCTAACACGCGAATCCATGCATGCAAGGGACTTATTCCGTATTTGAAAACCGATATATCAATTGGCTGAGAATAAATTATGTCTAATTTGTTGAATTGCGTTGAAGTTGCTTTGCAAAATGGACATTTAAGTTGAGAAGAGGTTTCTGTTATTATATTTAGTATTTTGCCATCTATGCATGTCAAATGAAGTTGTGGTTTTGCCCTTATTTTCTTATTGTTAGATGTAGTTGCTTCTAAAGTAGTCAAATCCCTAATTTGGTTTTCTATCAATTTCTGTTCATTTAGTATTAAATCTTTTGTCTCTTTCCGATATTGAATATGAATCGGACGGCAAAATCTGTATGATTGTGGAGTTGGGTTTAACCAAAGTACAAAGTCTTTTCTTGTTTTTATCCGTAATGGCTGGCTGGCGGCGGGTGGCGCGGCTCACGGGACGGAACTAGGAAAAACACACCCGTTGACTAAAAAGGGAAAAAAATTTGCGCGCGCGCCACGCTGCCTAGCGCCCCACCCCCTAATCAAGATCTACGTTTAGCTAGGAGACGATCCAAATTGAAATTACGGAATTCACCGTTTTTTTTTTTTTTGGGAAGTTTTCCTAGTATTTTTATTTAAAAATAGAATTTTCGAATGTCACCTAACACTCAAAATACAATTGGAATGTGATAAAAATGTCTTCTTGTATAATCTTACTAACATTAAAAAATAACTTCAAATATTAAGTTTAATAAAACGAGGTGATAACCCTAACCAAAAAGTTTGAATTACAATAATTCCCATATCCTACTATATTAGGATTCCTTTGTTTGTAAGGTCATAAGTGTAAATAAAAAGAACATTTCAGTCCTAGTTTCAAATCCTAATACGTAATAATATGGCGGTAAAAAAAAGAAATCAAAAATTTACAAAATCAGCTATAACTCTGTTATCTTTAACAAATAAAGCCTAATTTTTTTTACTATCGTAAAGTCTTTAAATCACTGTTCAGTGCCATAAGTAAAGTCTTAAAAAGATATCAAACTTTTGAGCTACAATTGTTTCTATGGTTTTTCTGGAAACCATAGAAATTTTTTTCAAGTACTAATTTTCTGTCTTTCATGACAAATAGGCAATCGGGTGTTCTCGTCTCGCATTTATAATTGCAAGTCCTAAGATATAAGATAATAAAAAAGCCATGTCCGATATTTTGGGCAAAAAATATACTGTGCAGAACAGAGACCAGTCTTGTATGAAACGATACAACTAGTTTATAAAGAAAAACCCCATTCATTACACAGATTCATTACCATGAAATAGAACCTGTTCTTCAAATAGTTATACAACGTTCATTCATTCCTTCGCGGACCAACTCAGGCGGAATAACGACTGAATCCCGACTGCTATTAACTTTTCATATAGACTCGGAACGGAATTCCACATTATCTTTTTTAAGTAAGGGCATTTTCACAATGCCGATTTATGAGCATTTTCTCAAAGAGCTGTTTGGTCTTCGTGCTTGCCGCGTTTACGCAGCAGAGTCGTCGCTTATGCGTAACGAGAATGATTGAGACGAGTGTACAGTGAGAGCGAGACAAGCATAAAATATTGTGACAACGCGGCGAACACGTTGCGCATACGCAGCAAGCGTGTTCAGCAATTACTTCGCTGAAAAAACGCTCAAATATCGCCAGTATGATAAGGTCCTAAGTCGCACCTACATTGGAATATTAAAGTAAAAAATATATTAACGCTGGAACGTCGGCGAAGTAATTTTGGGTAACAAAATGTGCAATTTACGTCTAATGTATCAAGTCAAATGGCGTAAAAATGTAAGCGAAGTGTAATATTAAATATTTTTGGGGCCATGTCGCGATTCTTATGGGTGTTGAGCAGAAACTTGGAACTGTTATTGGCTTAAGTTTAGTTTTTTATACGGACTCAAAATACTATTGACGGTATTTTACCTTACGCTGCTTCGTATAATTCTCCACTGTCTTTTACGGCGTCGGTGTCGGTGTTGTTTAAATTTTATTCTATTTTACTTGGTACATTACTTTTACCACTATATTTGTCATTGAAGAGCGGGGCCTCCTAGCACAGGTATATCTTTTACTTAAAAGGAGGTTCCTATGTAAGATTAACTGTAAAAGTTGTACAAGTTTCTGCAATAAACCTTTTTTTTTTTTAATTTTTTTTTTTTTTTTTTTTTTTTAATGTCGGTAGGAAAATGTAGAGTACCTAAAACTAATAATTTATCTAGAATCGATCGTTTATGTTTATAACAGTTCTATCAACAAGTTCCATTACTTCCAATATGGGGCACAATGAAGTGAAGCGAAGTATGCAACAGACTAATTGCAACGTCATCAATATTTACGGGTCGATACGATATGAAGATAACATCCAAGGTTTTTCCTTATTCATTGTTGGGGCAGTGGCCAAGTCAGTCTATTTATTAAAGAAATAAAGATGACAAATAGATAGGTACTGATAAATTAACATACTTGGTTTTACATTAGATCTCACATCTTTTTGCGGTAGACGAACTGCGTTGCGAGACTTGCATTTTTTAATATGTTATGTGTTTGATGGGATATTTATTTATTTATTTAACCTTTTATGTACACAAATAATATATAAACAGACAAGAAGAAAAGCACAGAAAAATACGTACAAAGGTGATGCTTATTTCTCAAGAAATCTCTTCCAGCATATCTGCGATGGGACAGAGGATAAAAAGAGATGTAGACACCGTGTGTAACAGTAGAGGGAGAATAAAATACATAAAATCAAAACAATTCTCTTATCGCATTGACGACAGTAATGAATACGATACCATCAACAAAACTGCATAATAATAATAAATTCTGTTCTGCATCATCGGTCTAACAAGCTCTAATTGGTCCCATGAGGTTAGATTAATTAACTGTGTATTTAGAACAATGATGGTTTGAATTTAGGCAACACGTGTATTTAGGAAACTTCATATCGCTACAAACACTTCAGTCAGTAAATATTGACTCCTAAAGGTCTACATGTACCTACTTCACTATTATCAATTTCCTGCCCTTGTTCCATGTTAAGGCTCTTTCAAACAGGCGCGACAAGCGACGCGACACAAAGACACCGCTCGTCGCGCGACGAGCGGTGTCTTTGTGTCGCGTCGCGTGTGGGTTTGGCGCACCACGTTATTTTCTTCCATTCTCCTTTGCCAGGCCATCCGTCACACTATCAAAAAGTCTACTATTACCTAGATATTTACGATGAAAAAATATACATATCTGAATTTTATCATCAACGTATTCTTTTCAAAATTACGTAGGTTATAGAAAAATAATCACTTTAACTAGAAATTTATCCTGCTGTTTCAATAATAATGTAATAAGCTAGACAGCTTCCATAATACAGCCCCAGCTGAGAGCTATCAGGATATGAATTATGATAGTCAAAGGAACTTGAATAATAAATCTTTAAGCGATATTCAATCTGAAACCTCCAATAATGGTCCATAATTTAAATTTAAAAGGCGTAATACTTCATTTTTCTAGCCAATTTCTTTCCTATTTCCCTAGAGACAAGATAATGGAGCCTGGAAAATAAAAGGATGGATACTGTGGAGGCTTTGAGGAAAAAAAAAATCCTTTGCTTTGGTCCGGGAATGAGTATGAATGGCTTCGGAATAAAAAGAATAGTGGTCTTTTCAGATTTTACTTGAACAAAGTAGCACATTATTTCGATTCGTTGGTTAGCTCCTTTCTAATGGAGATAAATAAGGGATTCCGTTTATAATGGCAACAATTAAAACGAACAATAGAAATATTTTATCCGGATGTGTGAGATAAACCCTTGTACAGAACTCCAACACTCTTGGCTTCCCTCATGGGTCACATTTTTATGATTTCCTCGACTTTTTCAACATTATACTCCACTCGTGGTCACATGTACACGGGGGTCGTAAAAATAAATAATGCAAAGCTTTAAGTAAAAACAGCTTTTATTTTGTGCTCATCTGGTGATGAAGAAAAAGCGTGGCGTACATTTATGTGCTCACATAATTTACGATTGTACGCCAAAGCGGTTTCTTTAACGACTTCAGCTTTCAAACCTAACATTACAGCTTAAGAACCGTAACCCGATTCTCTCGATTAAGTTTTGCAGTAACAGGAATGGTTATGTTGACGACTTGTTTGGTTGTGAAGTCAAAGAATACACACATTCGTGTTATGTATTTAGAAATCAGACTATCTACTGGACCTCAATCGAATTTACTGTCATTAATAACATATTAATTTATGTATGTAGGAAAAAGAGATTTTGCGCCGACTAGTTTGCTGTGCCCGACAGGGATCACAATCATCACATATAATTTTAAGTTACCAACTTATGACCTAAGAATATAAATAAAGTATTGACTTGTATTGACTGACCCCAAATAAAGGGAGAGCAGCGGTGGCGCAGTGGTAACGACCACAGCTTACGAGTTTGTAGGTCGTGGGTTCGAACCCAAACAGGCACTTATTGTAATTTATTTCATCACCATTGCTTTCAAAACGGTGAAGGAAAATATCGCGAGGAAACCGTGATGTCCTAGAACCAAAAATTCGAAGACATGTGACATCCACTAACCAGCACTGGGCTCGCGTGGTGGACTACGGCCTACTCCTCAAAGAGGAGGCCTGTGACCCAGCAGTGGGAATAATAAAAACTATGCCCTAATACTTAAAGGGATAAGAGCAAGATAATGATGATGATGTAAAATAAAAAGAAATTTAAGAGGGATCGTTAGAAGCATCTGCACCTTCTTTAAGTGACCTTAAAAAAAATCGTCTAGTAATGACAGAGTACCATTCATGATTAACAGTGAAGAAAGGTGTCAAGCACTAAAGAACCTAAAGAATCAATACAACATGGAAATATCTTCCACAGGAAAACGACTACCTATAATAGCTTAGCATAATACAGTTATTACTGAACATAACTCATGCCACACGCATGACTTATATATGCACGAGACAGGCCATACTGTTATGACTAAGCATTTGTTTCATACTTTGTTACGCTGACCTTCTTCAGAGGTACCGTTTTACTTAAATTAACCAGTAACAGTACCACCCAGTGTTATTGCGGTTAAGCTTATTAATAATTAAGTATAATTATTATTCCGTTATTATGCGAAGTGTCATGGTTCGTGACTTGATATAGAATTTAGCTGGTAATAAAAATATGAATCTGGTGTTATCTTTTAGACTTGAATGGATTAAGTGTGCTTGTTCCATGTTGGTCCTTTGGTACATTACTGACACCAATAAGCTGCACCTTTATACTGAATGGAATAGCTACAAAATGACCATTCGCATTCAAAAGTACTCTGAATGTTTAATTTATTCAAAGCCTCTTCTATGCTTCGTCTTGTTTTATTTTCAGTTTCTGTTTGCCAAAACTAATAAACTCATCATCAAATGCATAAATTGAATCCATACAATGTACCCAAAAATTACCCGCCACAATGAGACCGAAATACGGTAATTAACGTCCAAAATGAAGACATTTAGAAATGAAACCGTCTGAATCTTACTCACATATTCAGCTGACATCACTTTAATGCGTCGTTTGTTACCTCTCGAGTAAATTTACTGTCTCTACGTCACATAGTTGTCTCAAGTTCGGCTACTGAAACGTCTGCGCTGATAAATATGTTTTCGTTTTCTGTTTACAGGAGATAATCTAATTTTAGCGCTCGCTTTTTCCATTATGGCTCATCTATTATTACATTTTTAGCTAGATATTATGTTTTTTTATTGTGGAAGCTGTTTTTCGATTATTAGTACCTATTTACTTAAAGTTAAAGATTATTTTTGTTCTGATGCTGAACTTTTTGACCCTCGAAAAGACTTTCGGCTACGTCTCATGTGCCCATGAAATTTACAATACGTACCGCTCATCGATATTCTTTCTTGCACGAAACTTCAACATTAATCGACTAGAAGAAAATAAGCACAGCTATCAGTTAATAAAATTTCTTATATTGTCTATAATTTTCCATTGATTTGAGGGTATTTTAAGATATCCATTAACCCTGTTCAAACTAGTTTTGGATTTAAGATCTACGATAAACCGACATGGGTACATTAGTGAAATTAATCCTTGAATATTTCATATGTTTATGGGTCGTTATTATTTTAACAGCCTTATAACCAGCTGAGGGTACGTTGACACAATTCAATGATATTTACAATACTGAAACAATACTAGAATAGTGAAATAATTTCTGAGAAAAAACAATACAACATTACTCCAAGATACTCTTTTATTGCTATATCCCACAGCTCCCTTGGGATTCTTTGTGAATTTATGCCTCATCTAGAAAAACAGAAATAGAACATTGCCTTGAGCTTCTCGCTAAGGGAAATATCGTGAATTGATACGATGGAAAAAGAAATAACTGAAAAAGCTTTTATTTATCTTAAAAAAAAACCTAATCAGGTTAAAGCTGATCCAATATTTACGATGTTAAATCTCAAAAGATAAATTAGACTTTTAAAGAGGAGGCTCCCTAAATTGTATGTTCATTTGCATTAAAATTCTTAAAAAGTCACGCATACAATCAAAATGGAACTTTAGTATGTTATTTATTTGATCTTTTTCTTCCAAATATAAGACAGTTACATAATTGAAACATTTTCGCTCGATCCATTTTTTATTCGAAAATCGTGTCTTTTTTAAAGATTATTTGAAACAAAAACAAGATTACTCGGCTTTTATGACTAAAATTATTATTGACAGTAAGGAAATATAGTTTATATCCAAATATAAGATATTTTTTCTTTAGATCAATTATTACTTTAGTTATAAACGAAATAAGAATTGAGACTTACGACATTTAGTTCCATGCTTGAACACGACCAAAGAGCGCACGCGATATTCAACTTTATTACTGATGTGTTAGCGTTTAGCACACAGTTGAGTGCCATTGGGCGGAGTTTGCGTGGAAATTGTCTTTGGAGTGCTTGGTCTTAAAAAGCAGTGATGAATTTATGCACATAGCCATAAAATATTCTTCAATGCAGAAACTAAATAACCAAAAAGTACGTCAAGATAGAACCTACGATTTTCTAAAACCCACGTACGCAGATCGGAAGGACCCGTATTTCTTTAAGATATACGGTAACCAACTAAAGACTAAAAGAATTGCAGACTTTGGTTGCAAATTGATCACTCCTGGCGATCCCGACACATCCTGACTGGGTTTTAACGCCATCTTACACAGGAAATGCAGAAGGTTTGCTTCTAAGAACTCTAAAAGAATCATACTTTACACAGCTGGAAAAATGAAGCTAGCAGAACACACTCAAAGCTCTCCACTTGATGAATAAACACGCTGTTTACAGTGACATTAATAGCCATATGTGTTTGTTTCATAGACCAGATCCAAATTTCTTTTTTCTGTTTGTAACGAAGTTCTTTAACGCGGCTTGCGGTAGGAGTAAATTGGTAGAAATCGACATGTAAAGAAAAAGCGCTATGCGAGTTTCAAGTGACAAAATATTTTGTTTTGCAAGCTAAAAACTTATACTAGATGGCTCTGTACTAAAAAACAAAAATGTTTGACATTCGAAACTTGAGAACATGGCTTTGTATTAGAATATAATATACAACGAAAGGAACTATACGTTCCAACCGGGTGTTCAACGACACCTATGACTTTTTGATGTGAAACATCTATAGCGGCGGGTCAGAACGACTGTTGGCGTGGCGACGCCGCGTAGCCAAGCCAACAGTGCCAATGCCAAACCAACGTCAACGCCAATGTTGGCGTCGGTAAATTAGCCTTTAATGCATATTACATGTACATAATAATTTCGGTGTTTCACATCTGCCAGGCGTTCCGCGACGGCGCATTTTTTTCTTTCTTTTCTTTCTCATGAAAATAGATCTTCTATATCTGTCTATTTTGTGGTAAAAACTAGTGGCCCCCGAAGTGGCGAACATTCGCACGATGCCAAATGGAGTTGAATAGCGTCAATAAGATTAATTGGGATAGCCCTAGGCTGCCGACCGTGAAATTTCCCGCTGACTGTTGGGTCAGATGTATATAGATAGAAATAAATCGGTGGAGCTATGCTCTGAATTTGGGATTGCTATTTTTGGGGATATCGTATTCAGATTTATTGATATTGAGATTGGTTCAGCTCGTTCATTTTATCATCACTTCATCACTATGATAATAGAGTTATATCGTATTTAAGACATTGGCTAAAATTAACGCTTCATGTTTTGGGGTTGGTTAAGTAAACGGACAAATTTTTAAGATCTGATACTGTAAAAACATTGATGTCATATTGTGAACAGTACTTGGGCGACCGAGCTCTGCTCTGGTGAAACTAGATAATGCTCATTTAATAGTATAGGAAAGTTCATATTAATCCATGTATAGTACCTACTTATTCCATGCTTCCATGATAGTAGGTACTTAATAATTCCATGCTGCCATTCTCATGTCATGTTCATGTCATTCAATATCTTTGGGTGACCGAGCTCTGCTTGTGTGAAAATACAGAGAAAACGAATTTTGTACTGGATCGATTTTTCGCCCGTATATCGCTATATTGCAACATTCATCAAAATCGTTAAGAGTCGATTTTGAGAACGTGAGTACAAATATATATACTAATATATACAAATATTGCTCGTTTAATAGTATAGGATTTAAGTGATCCAAGGTACAATGTATACTTCATTAAAATATTAAATAAACATCCTGAACACGGCAAGTCAAGAAAGGTAAGTTTTTATCTCTCATCTCCACGTTTTCAGCGTATAGATGAACATTGTGAACAAATGCCGTCCTCACCCTGTTCCTATAGGTGAACATTGTGAACGAGCGCCGTCCTTACCCTGTTCGTATAGATGAACATTGTGAACAAGCGCGTCCTCACCCTGTTCGTATAGGTGAACATTGTGAACGAGCGCCGTCCTCACCCTGTTCCTATAGGTGAACATTGTGAAAGAGCGCCATCCTCACCCTGTTCCTATAGGTGAACATTGTGAACGAGCGCCGTCCTCACTCTGTTCGTATAGATGAACATTGTGAACAAGCGCCGTCCTCACCCTGTTCGTATAGGTGAACATTGTGAGCGAGCGCCATCCTCACTCTATTCGTATAGGTGAACATTGTGAACGAGCGCCGTCCTCACCCTGTTCGTATAGGTGAACATTGTGAGCGAGCGCCATCCTCACTCTATTCGTATAGGTGAACATTGTGAACGAGCGCCGTCCTCACCCTGTTCGTATAGGTGAACATTGTGAACGAGCGCCGTCCTTACCCTGTTCCTATAGGTGAACATTGTGAACGAGCGCCGTCCTCACTCTGTTCGTATAGGTGAACATTGTGAACGAGCACCGTCCTCACCCTGTTCGTATAGGTGAACATTGTGAACGAGCGCCGTCCTCACCCTGTTCGTTTAATTGCGAACTCGTGTTTTCGTTTAATGAACTGCTTAATTTATCGTGTAATTAAACCGAATAATTGTGTGTACAATGTACAATGTGTAGGTAATTGATTGTATGGGAAAATTTATTTAAGCTCCCGCTTGTGTCCTGAACTCTCTAATTTATTTGGTTAAAACTATTTCCGTCGTGGAGCTTGACGGTAGTGTTAGTCTAGCACCTGCATGAAGTTATTACTAATTTAAATAACGCTTTACAAATAGATGAGGATTAAGACCTACTTACATCCATCTATACAACATGTAAAAAAGAACCCTGTCCGATCCGTGAGGGTGTTGTTAGGTATCGTACTGAGAGTCTATTTATGAGGTAATTTCAGGAAAATCGAAAAAAAAAACTGGCACTCCCGGAGTAGAGACAGAAGTGAAAACTTGAAAAAATAAAATAATCGGCACCGTAGTAATCAACGCGTTGATGTCTTTTAACTCCACGCACCGCGGTAATCAACGCGTTGTTGTCTTATTAATGGTCAAAGGCTGGTGTCATCACAGTGTCCCGAAATGAATGGTTGAGTCCCATCTCAAAAATGCCCAACGCGCCTAAAGAAGTTTTCACTTAAAAAATTTGGAATTTTGCTGGAAAGTTTACATGGGGAGCGAGCGGCCGTCATTTTGCTTATAATGAATTTGCGGTAATTTTAGTACTAAAAATGTGATTTTTAAATAGCAATAACTTTTTTATTTTCAATAATAATTAGATTTTTTATTACTTTTAGGTAATGTTATTGCAGTATCTACGAGCTCCTTTCGGATCGGACAGGGTTTTTTACATATTGTATAAATAAAAATGAGATTCTGTTCGTTGGTAAGCGCATCAGTTGAGAACGGCTGGACCAATTTTCGTGCAATGCTGGGTTTGTATGCCGATGTGCTTGACGCCCTAAAGCGAACCGTCCACCGCCAGCTAAACTAAGTTAGTATGCACTTAGATTAGCTCGCCAGTTTCTTATACATGTGCGTCTACCCACATGTATGGAAAACTGGCGAGCTAAACGAAACTAAGTGCAAACTAACTTAGGGCGTAACTTAACGCGAAATTCTGTACTTAGCTTACAACGATTCCAACACAAAAATTACCAATTCAGTATCTATTGCCGGACACAATCCCTCTGAGACTGCCATAACAGATAAACCAGATTTCTTCCAATAAACAGCAGGCTCAGGAAGCAAACTTATAATCAAATTATGAATTAATTAATTCATAATTGGATCCCTCTCATAAAACTCTATTGTTATTTCACAGCACCCAAGGGAGCCATAGTTTCTATATTTATGTGATACATTAGCCTGTAGCTTTCATTAACGTGTAAAAAATATGATTAAAGTCCTTTAACGTATATTAAGCTAATTAAAAGTATGCACCATCCATTCCGTGAGTACTCGGAAAACTTTGAATTACGGTTTTAAAGCCAACACGAGGGTTGCGTAACAGGTTGTATTAAAAGCAAGTACCGCGATATTTTTTTTTAATAAAAAGTTATTAAATCATAATTATTCATAGTTTCAAATAGGTATAAAGAGTTAATTAATTTATTTTATTTAACCATTTATGCACACACATATAATAAACAAGAAGAAAGGAACAGAAAAATATGTACAAAGGCAATGCTTATTTCTAAAGAAATCTCTTCCAGCATACCTGCGACAGGAAAGTATATAAAATGAGATGTAGACAACGTGTGTAACCGTAGAAGATAAAACAAAAACATAAATCAAAGAAAAAAAAATACAATTTTCTATTTCAATATAAACATACAATATAAGAATATACTTACATACACATACATACTTCTAAAATAAATATCACTACAATATATATAATAATACTGTGATTTAAAATAACTATGCAACTATGAAGAAGTGGAAAGATAGTGTTCTTTCACTCTTCGTTTTACGTTGGGACTTCCAAGGGTTTTGGCCGCTTCAATATTTTAATTAAATTTTGGTCTCTCACAAATATCATAAGCAAACAGTTACTTTACAAATAGCACTTACACCTCTTTCTACCGTTTCAGTTAATGCAGTCAAATCATATTAAAATGTCCACAGCCCAGTACAGATTGAATAAAGTCCTGGGACGATGTCCTATTGGTAATTTCCTGACGGGAGGCCTGGAAGCCGACGGGAAATTGATTTCAAAACGTTAATGCTGAAGTGCTGGGCGTTCAATCGGCAGACAGTGCAAGCGATGAGCGGACGCGACGAGCTGGCAATGATCTAATTAACACAACTTTTGGAGGCCGTCACCCGTCTGGATTAATACAAATGACCTCCGTGTAAACTGTTCATAGTGGTGGAAATAAATAATAGAAACACATAACATGGACGCTTTCGATAGACCTTTGTAGGTCTCCAAAAGATGCCTGAAAGCATACTCAATGTTTCAACTGGATTATCCAGATTTGAACCTTTAATCATTTCAGTTCCTTATCACTGATTTGTCAATTTGTACAGCAGGTTCGTACTGATGTTCATTTATTAGTTCCTCCACGTTTATAAATTGAGCCTTCCCCTCTTCAGGACTTTCAGAGTTAATGACCTCGTTTTCCTGTAAATTGCAGTTCGTTATCGAGCTAGGCGTTACGTAAAGCTCCGTCTGAATGTATTACCTTATTAAATATCTCTAATTTTGTTTGCGCTTCCTCATAATTGGATGGTTTATCTTTGAATTACGCTTTATTTTTGCCTCGTTCTGTTTTGTAATAACTTTGGATTCCGTTTTGCTCGGGTCTTCGCTTTTTATGGACGTATTTCGAAAATGGAGCTAATAAGCTCACTGAATGGTTCTCTTCGGCGCTTTGGTTTAAATTGTCTATTTATTTCTGACTTCAGAAGGCTGCTTTGTTGGCTTAATGCCTTATAAGCCCTTATTTATGGCTCTATACCTGTGAGCTATGAGTTCAATATCTTAGGCTCCATATTCACTGTGTTTATGTATCTATCACAACAACCTCAAAACGGTGAAGGAAAAAATCGTAAGGAAACCGACATTTTCTTAAACAAAAAATTCGAAGACGTGTGACATCTACCAACTCGCTCTGGGCTCGCGTGGTGGATTCCGGCTCACTCCATCTCACCGAGAGGAGGCCGGTGCCCCAGCAGTGAGAACATTATCGGCTGATTATGTTATGTATTATCACAAACTCAAAGGAAATGGAGGGAAACTAATCAACTTATAGTCATAAAAAATAAATCTTTTAATAGGTGTTTCTACGTTTATCATGCCTTAGTTTTGTAACTCAGATGTAACTCTGGTCTTCATCGCAAAGTAATGATTGTGAACGAGGTTCCATGAAACAGTAACTGTCCTGTTTTACCTATTGTAGTATAGTAATTTTATTCAAGGTGCATCGTCTTCACATATCATTATTTAACTAATGTACGTAATTATACAAACTATTGTAAAACATTTCTAAAGGGTAACGGTGGAGTTTCTTGCCCATTCTTCTCCATACGAAAACTAAAAGACTATTATTTTGTAAATTTTGACGTTCAAAAATGCCATGCATGGGCCTAAAACTTAAAATATCTCCTGGTCTTTTTGTTTCAAATTCCATAAAAGACCGTAAAATATACCAACCAAAATATATCCCTGTATAGGGGCTGTATTGTGTTGCTCAAAGGCGTTCATAGTCTGTTGTAATGCCTCCATTTAACGTTTTCGGGGGAAGCGGGCGGGCCAATTAGGTATGTACCTACATGTCAAATACCACGGGATGCCTTGTTTAAACAACGTCGTTTGACGTTGTCATTAATTAATATCCACATTTTGTTAACGTGTTGCTCTGTCATTTTTGACGGGCTGTAGAATGTCTCATTAATATTATGTTGTAATATTTTACAGGAAATTTTACGTTCCGGCATTTTAACGATGTTTGCGTCAGATTTCATCGGTTAGTCAAGCCCTTTCAATAATTTATTCATACCGTATAAAATTTTCTTAATTAATGATTCCGCAAACATTGCGTATTTACGTAGCCTCCAATTTTATTGGTATAATTAATTCAAATAAATGTCAACAACAGCAAACACACCGCTAAATCAATACCGATAAACAGTTTTCAAATTACATAACTTTCAAGTAGCACGTAAATCAAGTTTATTTGCGGTTATCACATACATCGAAGTGACGTACACAGTGCGATACTGCGAGTTGCACAAGTGCATAACCATGTTCGCCTTCGTGACGTCATTCAGGGCTTAGAAACAAATTGTTTTTAGCGTGTTACGTTGAGTTTGTTGAGCTAACTCATGTATGGGGAATTCGATTAATGAAAATGCTATGGATTATGTTAATAACTTTTGGCTCAGGGTTTAATGGATAACACTTTGTTAGACGAATGAACAACACATAACAGAAGCGCAGTGTTTTCGTGGTGCGTGTTCCTTCTTTCTATGAACAGAGGCTTTTATTCTGCTATGACTAAATTTCTAGCTGGTATTATTTGGTAAGTGGAAATCGT
Organism: Omphaloscelis lunosa; assembly: GCA_916610215.1. Taxonomy (NCBI): domain Eukaryota; kingdom Metazoa; phylum Arthropoda; class Insecta; order Lepidoptera; family Noctuidae; genus Omphaloscelis; species Omphaloscelis lunosa. Next base: position 19,497,691 of record OU744244.1, on the reverse strand, counting down.
AAATAAACTCATTAATGAGGAATTTCAAAACTGCCCTCGCCAGCATTTTGATCCCAATGGTATCCAACGCCAAATACTTATGCCACCTCAAAATTTCATTACCTGGAATGCCATGCGTACGGATGCTCCTATGGGAGTACGCACCGAACGTTTGGCGGATAACTTTGAATATTCATACCCAATAACTGAGCCCAGCTACTAGGGTTGTCACTCCCATTTGACTAGGGTCTAGCTGTGCCGGTCGAATCTCCGGTCTCGACGGCCCGAACGCCTTTCACAAAGTTAAGTCGTAATTTACCGGACAAGACCGCAGCTCCTCAAGTTGAGGCCACGATCTTCCCAATTCTGAGTAGTCGGTACAGCCCAAGGGAAAACTTGCTCTCTTGATTTAATACCGTATTACTGTTAAAAGTTTTATTGAAGAGTATTAGCAAAGGTACGGCGTTAAAATTGACAACCCTAGTTACGTTGCTAGAATATTCGGTTTTTTATGTAAAAACGGTATTTGTACAGCGGTTTTTGCCCGCAAACTGTTGGTCGCCTCTATGAATTGAATATTTGGTGTTGATGAAATCTTATTTTACAGCGGTATTGGTTGTGTAAAAATTCTATAAAAGTCGTCCGTTTTATGTTTTTAAATATTGTTTAATTAATTTTAGTTTTACTGTTAATTTTACTCGATCTGCAGATTACTAAGTTTTTGCTTGGTCACATTATTTTTACAATACACTGAACACAATTGTTGTATTATGACTTTTTGTACAGGTGATTGCTTAATCAAGAACTTAATACAGTTTTAGTCCAGGTCCTATTGTCTTGTCGAACATTATCAAACATGTTAAGTAACCTACCCTAACTCAGATTTTATTCTCTTGAGACGTTTCGTTCCGACTGTAACGCGGCAATTAACGTTCTAACTGTCCCTAGCCGTTCAGCGGAACGCCCGCCTCACTGACACAGCGGAAATCAGGCAACTGGCAGTTTTTGTACAATTCGATCCTTTAACTTAGAATACATGGAAGTTATTTAAAAGTTTTCCATTATCATCATTGAAGACCGAATTATAACCTAGAGTTATATCGTAATTCTTATGTTAATGACGCAATGCAAAAGATTATGACCTATGTCATTATTATACTATTTTTAAATTTGTAAACAATTTTCTACCGTTAGTGAACAACATCGAAACTTGGATGCTTTCAAGGAAAAGTAACAAGTCTCTGGCGAAAGTAAGAAAGATTGCGGCAGGAAAGCCGAAAAATCTTCCAGCACAGTTCACAATTTCTCTATGCACACTCGCCTATCTATCAAGCCAGCACCCACATACTTCATTTATCTTCTAACGCTTTAAGTTCTCGGCGGCATGCTCTACGAACAAAAGCCCGCAGGCCGCTCACCTACATACGTCACTAACGCTTTGTGTTCCGCGCCATCAATTCACGCGGTGCAATCGATGCCAGTCGAGGTTGCCCCGTTTTTGCATGCTTTTTAATGGTTAATCTGAGTGTGTGCTTCGTTGCAGGTGGATAAAGGAAGCGTCTAGTGTGAGCCAAAATATGATTTTTGATACTATCCGGCTCCAAGGACCATCACTTCTTCTGCATTAATTCTAAAATGTACAAAGAAAGTTGAATATCTGTAGAATGTCAACATTTTGAGAAGCAAAATTGAAAATATCATGAAGTTTACCACATCAAATATCTTTAACAACATAGACATTCAAAACAAACGCATTAAAGTAAACATTACCATAACAAACCCAGAAACATTATTGTCGTCATAGCAATTTTACTGTAGTTATTAGCATACTTCAACAACAGTACCACGATCGTAAACTGTGTGTGCAACGTATTGGAAACCTCATATTGTTACTGCATGTACAATAATATGTTCCCTGCTGTGACGTAGTTTTCCGACATTTTCCAATAACGATCTGTGTACACTCCGCTTTTGAGTGGTTCCGCTGCATCTGTACTATCTATTGAGCCATTCTGTATTTCTTATTGTTTGCGATATGTCTGCAATGATTCTATTATATCTCAACAATTTGGAGTATCCATGCGGATGTTGTCGATGTTCGATTCGACAATTTGCTGTGCATTCAATTTGGAGCGTATTGTTCTTTATTGCCCGAATGGATTTTGATGGACCTGGATTCTACCAGATTGTAGAGTATGGCCCGGGTTTATTTTCGTTATTCATGAGCAGAACTTTACTACTGCTTATAATCATACATAATATAGTAGAGAAAATACAATTTACATTTTACAATAATGCCTCCTACTGCGGTTCAGCGAAATATGAGCAGTTCAAAACTTCCTTCATTAAAGGCACTGCAGTATAAAATATAGCGTCTACGAGCAAACAAAATACTATTTGCACGAACTTGTATTACAACTGTTGTTACGTTCGTAAGTTAATGCCTACGCACACAAGTTGGCATGACGCCACGCATAATGGTCCCGAATATAACTAACTCCCTGAGACCTCAGTTATACGGTTCTCGACGATTTTTTGGACACGTAAGACGCTTCAAATTGACTCACATTGGATTTTCTCCAAGTTTTACAACCACGTGCATGCGAGAGCGGTTCTAGAATGGAAATATGGATTTAGCGGGCCGTTAACCATTAATGTTCGTACAATACTTGTATTGATGTAATTTTATTTAACTTCATTACATATTGAAATGTGTTATGTTAATGTATTGTGTTGTGTGTGTTAATTCCGTTACGTTATTTAATGTGTCACGTGTTGCCCTGCTAAAATACTGAGTGATTTATGCCCCACCTCTCTGGGATTAGTTATGACTTAGACATAATTGATCAATTCATAACACATTTCTAAATTGTTATCTATCAAGCACATCCAATTCGAATCCGTTTAAAATAAACAGGACCTTTTGCCGAAACAAAACCAAAAAGTCCAGTTATCCTTGCTGCAAAATCAAGCACAGTGCGCACCGCATAATCTCCGCCTGTAATGCAACGGCTGATTGCATTTTAAAGTAAAAAAAGGAAAAATCTAGGTCATAGGTCGTGACTCGTGCTATCTCCTCGGATGTTGAGTTGCGGTGTCTGAACGAGCGTCGAGGGGTGACTTAAGTACGGCTCGGTACTTACATGATATTGAGGTATACGTAACTTACGGCTCCCTTGATACGTACCCTACGCGCTTAACAATGCTGATATGCGCTTTTGTACAATGTTTTGTGTTTACTGTTGCTTTTGTTGTATGGAGCGCGTTTTTTGGTCGTTTCCCAAATGCAAAAATGTTGTCGCCGTTTGCTACGTTTGATGCCAAGGATTGGGTTCGTACCCTCCACAAAATATGAAACGCTCTTCAGCAATTCGTGTATTAACGCCATATTTACGGGTAGGTATGTAAGGAGCCCATTTGTTATCATCAATATTTTGTTGTACGAATTCATCCATTAACAGTAAATGTGTATTTAAGTAATAAATCATATTATTGGTCACGCAGTTGACATGTTAATTATCAGCCTAAATTCATGAGGATTCCGTGTTTTCATAGCGTTCAACTCTGTTAACATTATAATTCACTAGTTACATTTTAATACAAAACCTTAATACACTGAAAATGTGTTTGTTTGTTACAAGCAACTTCTTTAGAGGAATAATAATTTCAGGACGGTACTCAGATTATTAGGTCTTCACACAAATCTCTCTTACTGGGACTTAAGTATTGGAACGTTGGTTCATTTATTGTTTTGATCCTGTCTAAAGGACACTTGGGTATAATCAGCCTGTAATGTTGCCACTGCTGGGTCACAGCCCTCTGTGAGAGAAGGTGAGCCATATTCCACCACGCGGGCCCAGTGCGGGTTGGCGCATGTCACATGTCTTTTGGTTCTTGGACATGCCGATTTCTTCACGATGTTTTCCTTCGCAGTTTTGGGAGCAGTGGTGATGCAAATATTTTTTACACTAAGTAATGTGCCTGCTTGGGATCGAACCCACGACCTACAACTCGTAAGTCGCGGCCGTTACCGCTGGTCCACCACTGCTTTCCCCTTTAGGACAGCTTCAAGGACAATTTAATATGCAAAACATATTGTCATGGCTAGTTAACTGATTCAGGCGTGACCTTGCGGAAATCCATTATAAAATACAATAAATGTAGATATATTTAGTAACCTGTTCCACTTAGCTATTTCTATTGTATTTTATTTTCATTAATCGATCGTGTATCGTTTATATGGTTATCATTATGGTGGTCCTTGGAGCGCGTTCGTACCGGTCTTTTATTGTTTGTTGCTAAAGAACGCAGTGGGATGTACCACCAATTGTGCTCACAGAATAAGAGCGTCAAACATTTGTATTCCAATAAAATATGTCCATAATTATATCTGGCTTCAATCGCCAGAGACATTAAAAACTTCTCAAGTCTGTCTCAAAAGACAGATGTTTCAGACGTGGCGGCTTACATTTTCTTATTGCCCATTTTTATTCTCATTCGTTTAAGCCAGTCACGTGGGCAGTCATAAACGGCATTTTACGATAACTTGGGTGTTAACGGTACCCTAGTCAGGCTTGTCTTTTGTCAACATAGGATTCCATCTTGGGCTACGTTTCCGTATGACGTGTGAAGTTACGTGCTTTCCCTTTCAATGAGGAACTGAGTAGGGAGCAATTTTTTTAGCATGTTTTATAAACGTATAAACAAACTAGCTGCGCCCCACGGTTTCACCTGCAAAAGTCTTGATCCCGTGGAAATCTCGGGATAAAAATTAGCCTAGGTGTTATAATCGTTAATCCAGGTTATTATAATCTATCTGTGTGCCAAATTTCATCCAAATCCGTTCAGTAGTTTTTGCGTGAAAGAGTAACAAACAAACATCCATCCATCCATTCTCACAAACTTTGACGTTTATAATATAATATATGTACGTGAAATATACAATATGTAGGAGTAGGATATGCGGCCGTTTAGTACAGAAAATATGCGGAAGAAACTGTGCACCATAACTGCACAGGTTTCTTCTTAAAAAAAAAAATAAGTCTATTATAAAAAAAATGGCATTGTTATTGGTGCCGATTCTCTTGTATACCGAACTAAACTATCACTAAAATTCCTTACTTTTGATTATGAGAATCTTAAAGCTATTCTGCTACAAAAATTATCTAAATTAAAATATAATTTTGAAACAACTAAAATCGTATTTGACAATCGCGAGGTTGTTGGTCTGAATTCTGACATCCAATCCATGAAATTATGACATCCATCTGAATCGTGACAACCAATTTTATTCCACACGAATTAATCCATGAAATTATGACATCCATCTGAATCGTGACAACCTATTTTATTCCACACGAATTAATCCATGAAATTATGACATCCATCTGAATCGTGACAACCTATTTTATTCCACACGAATTAATCCATGAAATTATGACATCCATCTGAATCGTGACAACCAATTTTATTCCACACGAATTTAATCGCGATTAGACATATTTAGATTTAGTTAGAAAATTAATATTTTAGGCGAAAAACGTCAAATTCAGAATAGGTGGGCTTTACATAAAAGCATTGTCCACAAATAGAACTCCGACGGCAAGAGCATCTGTGCCCTAGCTTAGCCGCAAAGTTTGGACTGAATTTAATTATCGGCAGAATTTTCAATAAAGCCTGAACGTAATAGTGGGAACATATGCTGTAAAGAAAATTGCTAACAGTTCACGATTGCAAATAATAAATTTCTGTTAATTATTAACTGAAAAGCTGAATCATAACTCTTTTTCTTTTCTTGTGGTTAGTAACTAACCAGTACCCTAATTGCGTAATACAACACAATCACAATCTGTTTCGATTTGAAACAGCTAAACAACGCAATGAATGTTAAACTGTCAAAATTAAACAAATTAGGCATAATTGTTTACGACAATAAGTTACGCAATTAGGGTTTGGTGTCTTAGTTTGAATGCCGCCCATAGGCCTCTGACTTGGCTTCACATGCCGTCGAGAAATAACTCTTAGGCATGCATGGTTTCCTCACGATGTTTTCCTTCACCGTTTTTGAAGTAAATGATAATTATACAATACGCACATGAATCCAAAAAGTCAGAGGTGTGTGCCATGGGTTCGAACTCGAGTTGAACTGAGTTCGACTGACTTGGCAGTCTGACGGGCACACCACTAGGCTATCACAAGTAAACAGCTATCGAACCATTACTGTAAATAAAGTGATCAGTAAAACTGTCTTGACTCTTAAAAAGTTCACCTCGCAATATAATAAATAAATAAAATGTCAAACAAATGCATAACACACCTAACAATATCACGCCTGTAATCCTCGAAAAATTGTGATAAGGCACAAGTGTAGTTACGCATAAAAACAAGCCTCAAATGCGTAAATAAGTAAGCCAGGTACCAGCAAAAGTCGCAACAAGTTATGTATTCAGAGGAGGCTCCCTAAATTGTATGTTAATTTGCATTAAAATTCTGAAAAAGTTACGCATACAATCAAAATGGAACTTTAGTATGTGATTTATTGGATCTTTTTCTTTCCAAATATAAGATAGTTACGTAATTGGAACATTTTCGCTCGATCCATTTTTTATTGGAAAATCAAGTCTTTTTAAAGATTATTTGAAATAAAAACAACATTACTCGGCTTTTATGACTAAAATAATTATTGACAGTAAGGAAATATAGTTTATTATACAAATATTAGATATTGTTTCTTTACATCAATTATTACTTTAGTTATAAACGAAATAAGAATTGAGACTTACGACATTTAGTTCCGTGCTTGAACACGACCAAAGAGCGTACGCAATATTCAACTTTGTAACTGATGTGTTAGCGTTTAGCACACAGTGGAGAGGTGGGGTGCATTGGGGCGGAGTTTGCGTGTAAATTGTCTTTGAAGTGCTTGGTCTTAACGCTTATTTTATATTTGATCCCTCAATACACGTATTTACACTCCTAGAAGTGTTTAGCAATGCAAATATATACAAGCGCCAAGGTAGCACCGTGAATTTGCAAGGGTCCCTGTATTGGCGGGGCGCTGAAACTTGGTCGGGCAAGCTCCTTTCAAGCGGGGTTTATTGCTCAACTCTACACATAAATTTTCATCTGGAATTTATATTGTTCCACGAAATATTACCTTAATTTTGATTATAGGTACGATATATTATACGAGCGTAGTGCGGCAGTATTTTGTTTTGTAGCCGACCTGCTACTACGAAGTTGCTACGCCGTAGCGAACGTAGCGGTGCAAACATCGGTACTGACACTGAAATCTAAAACATTGATTTGTTTTATGTTCTGAATTTTAGATTGTATCTTATTTATGAGTATTTTTATAATAGGAAAGCTAGACCCTGCTCTTCATAGTGTAGCGGTTACACCGCCACATGCGAACTACGCATCAAAGACATGACGTCACACAAATCCTGCATCGCGCAATTAGAGTTTACCGCGCGATCGACATATATATAAGATTCCGACTTCAACCGTCGGGCAGTTGCCCACCAGACACAACACCCGTCTGGTCGGAGGATCCTCCCTTTTCTATGATGGATGACTGAACTGTACACCCTGTTCCTCATACCACTAAAATAGAATTGAATACATCCGGCTTTAAAATATCAAGACAATGTCGCAACAAAAACAAGCCTCTATTTACTTTTCTAAGCTCTAAACCTGAGCACTCAGTAATTACTGTACGTGGGACGGAGCACTTATCTGGCTGCACCTACGTAACAAATAGGACAGGAATAAGAACAAAGAGGCTGGGACAGGTGCCGCGTCCGGGTGACCTAAAACTGCAGGTGCCAGCTGCAAGGTGCCAGAGCTGTGTCGCGCTGTTGGGTCCAAACAGTAAACTGACGGCGGTGGTTCGGAAAACGAAAATTCCAAAATGTGAATGTCTTGTAGCACTTTCAGTTTGAGGGTTTTGTTTTGAGGTTGGAAAATAAAATTGGTATAGGACTGGTTAAAAAACGAACAAGATTTAGTTATTCGGATTATCTCGGGTTAGGTATTGTTCAAAGCCATTTTGGGTAGAATTTATGTATGATATGAAAGTTTATATGATCCGTAGTTTGGGTCTCGGGTTAATCCAAAGATCCTTTTGTACCTTTAATATTAAACTTTGACTACATTCGTTATAATGCTGACTTATTACCGTTGGTCCTGTAAAACAGTTGGATTTTACATACTAGTGTACATTTCCATATGCCCCTTCTGGTTTCATATATAAGTTCTTATTCAGGAGCTTCCTTAAGAACCAATATACTTATCAATAAACCAGTATTGATCCTTTTTATGGAGTGATATTCTTGCTCATAGATTCCATAAGCATAAATGCCATTCACAAAAGTTATTGTATGAAACATGTTATGCGTTATCGCTAGGTAATTGAAGAAATTCCCTGCGTATTTCTGTTGTTCAAGATTATATCCATCGGTCGTGCCCATTTCCCTCACTTTTGCGTTCGACCAGTCGGAAAGATTTCTACTTCACAGATGAGAGAGCATTCCTTAAAGACTTATTTTAGGCATTTGTGAAATTATCCTCGGTAACGTCCCAGCTGCTGGTTATCGATATTACATTGTTCGTCGTTCATATGATCATGAACAATTGTGAATTGCTTGGATTGGTTTACGTCATCTTCATATTTATATTATAAATGCATAATTATGCAGTTCTCCCTTAACATTTAAAACGCAAAATATGATGGATTAATAAATGATCATTAATTAAATTAACGCACCCGCCAAACGTTCTTATCTTGGCCGTCTCATAGCGGCCAAGTTTTAACTATTCGATGTTTGCGCTCGTTAATTGTCGAGATGCGGGGCTTAGCTGTCGATCGATAGCATATAAGTACACACCCACGTAAGATTATTCCACATTCTCGAGCTCCGTTAAGTGCAGGAACAGCGAGGAAGACGTCTCAAGCACTTTAAGCTCAAATGTAATTTCGCTGTAGTTGAAGGGGCTATGTAAATTCACAAGAACCTAGGTAATTTGAAACTGTGAAACCTGGTAATATACGTTTAGATATCGCGCTAAGTATTTTGTGAGAATTTTGGATGCTTATGGTCTCAGACAGTTTTGAAAAATACGCTTGATAGATTTTGCGCGATTCTCAGTTTTGATCCGCGTTAGACCTAACTTTACAAATTATTTTGGCTATGTAATATAAACATAATCCAAAATATGCCTATATTAAAATATTAATGAAATGCTCGAATTTAACATATATTTTTTCCAAATCATTAAAACTACTCGTTTAGATGGCTTTTTCAGTATAAAATCATTAAAAGTCGGTTATCGTCGCCTTAATAAACTCGTCTAGATATTCATATTTCACAGTTACTCAAGAACGGTCTTCAAGTAGATGCTAGCTGATTGCTTTGATAGCAGCGCGCGTTGTCCGTCAATTGTGCTTGCATCAGCGACCGTGATTGATGTGGGAATAAGGATAAAATTAAATAGAACAGCATGTGGCACGCACATGGAAAAGAATCGACGCAGTTTGTATGTTGAAACATATTATTAAAACAGATATCTTCCACGTGTATAATAAAAGAAAATAGACCAGTAAGATCGGAAATAATTTGGAACAGAATTCGGTTACGACATTTTCAATGCGACCACACATTTATCTCTTTGATAAAAATGCACACCGACAGTTTTTATGCTTTGATTTTATAGTCCGAACCCTCGAGACGAATTTACTGTACTTCTTATAAATTCTGAAGTTTGTCCAATATTCATAAAAGTTTACGTTTTTATGACTGAAATATTTTTTATATAATAATTATGTATCTTTTAAGTGATATATGGTCAGGCTGCTTGATCAATGGCTCTCCGATGACGCTGACGCATTGCTCTGAAGATTTGGACGATCGCCAGAATGCTGATCATCCCCTGTGTGCCTACACTAACGATTGAAAGTTTGTTACGTCCATTTAACGGGAGTTCCGAATTTTAGCTTCGGCATCGTGTGATTAGGACTTTGTTAAAACATATTGATGTAAATGTGATTCTAGGAAATTACTGGTCTTCTTTTACTTCTCTCTCATAAGGGCACAAATATTACTGATGAATTTATAAGTTTTCTTCTAAGGGTGTCAATGGCAATCTGAATAGAGACAGTCCAGAATTTGGCTACAAGTTTGGCACCTTCAATAGCGTCCATCAATTCCTGAAACGTGCAGGCAACATAACACAATGGACACGGTATTAAGTGCCATTTTGTTTATGAGACAGCACATATTTGGACACTAGACATTTATTATAGTCACTTCTGGTCCTGTTCTAAAGCTGAAGGACCAATGACTAAGTGACGTCATCTATAACGTCACATGCGAACTACGAATACGCATTACACCTGAGGTCACGCAAAATCCTACATCGCGCTAGCAGAGCTATCCGCGCGATAGGCCAGATACCCACCATCGGGCAGTAGCCACCAGATACCCACCAAAGGGTGTCCCTTTGGTCGGTGGACCCTTCCTTTTCTATGAAGGATGGGGAACTTTACACTCTGTTCCTTATACCTCTATAAATTCTTAACATAATGAATTACAAATACTACAGAGCATGAAATCCGTCCGTAAACTGACAAGAAATAATGTTTTAGTTATAATTTCTTCAGCCAAGACAGATATCACGTGTACTTAACTATGTTTTCTACCTACAATTTTTAATTCCGGGAGTGGTTGTGATAAATGACAGTGTCGGGAATGATGCTGACGCGTCATATTCTGGTGTTGGACGACCGCCAGCGGGTTGGCGGTATCATCCATTTCCCCGTATATAGTCCGACTCTAGTTTTGTATCGAAAAATTACAAATTGCTTATCAATTATGATCCAAAAATTGCGTGGTCCTTCTTAGAAATCATTAATTTTAAACGAGGCTTTGATATTTAAACATCAAATAAAATATAGAAGTAACGGTGGTGACAGGTTCTATAATCGTTTAATTAGTAGGCTTCAATCAATTTATAAATTAACTCCTCAAGTTTTGACTGCTTGCGATCGTACAGCTGCTTTGAACCTGAAAATACGTAGTCATAAATTAATTGGATTGATATAATTTCCGAGAAATTGCTAAATTGAATCACAAAACTATAAACACATGTTTTGGGTTCAAGGTCAAATAGAACACGTGCCAATTTAATTAATATATCTATGTATAGTTACCATCCAAGTTATAATTCAATTTCGAGCGCCTACCAAATTGGCTACTAACGAATAATACCAAATATTGATTCGAAGCGAACTGATTTGAATAGCGCTGCCGCCGGTGCCATTTGAAAGTGACATTAATTGATTTCTTCATAGAATTATTCAACCTATTTTTCTAACATTGTTATAAAGAACTTGTTAAAGGCATCTGGCAAAAAATCATAGCGAAGACCTCAATAAAATCAAATGAATGAGTATGGAGGAAGAAGGAAGAACATAAGGTGAAGGAAAATATTACTTTTATCCTTATAAGCCCAATAATATGAAGATATGATTGTGCTTCAGATAGTAGATGTGCATTAATTTCTATTGTTATAGTTTTCTCTGAATAATAGTGTCCGTACTGTTATGACAGATTTTCTTCGTAAAGGCTTATCACAGGAACTATCATTTGCGCCGGGGAATTGTTGAATGTATATGTGTGTAGTTTGGATGCGGTGTGTAAAGAGGCCTTACTTCATGAATAGTCAATTATTATTCATCAGTTATCAATAAGGTAATGAGATACCCTCCCCTTGCACTCCTTGGAGCCTCTGGTATCTGTTGCTTTTTTAAACTTGTTTTTTCTAAAAGGGAGAAGAGTCTCATTCATTTGAAATTCATTTTTTTTTTTTTGCATAATTATTAATTTCAAACCAACGCTAACCTCGTGACCTATATTATTACAGAATACAAAAAATAACAGCAATGCCAATAAAATCCACCGGCCACCAATAAATATTCAACAATATATTAACAAAATCGTTTCCGAACGGTACAAGTATGTGCTCAAATAAAACTTGACATTCCCATAGCGAGCGGTCGGCAAGAGTTATGTCGGCACAATGTTTCATGCGACCCCGTAATCCATGCCGTGGTGTTTCGTTCTTTTGTTGATCTGTGATTTATTTTTTGAGCTCCCCGTGTTTTGGAGCTGGGAATGGGACCGATTGTCACACAATGTCTTTTTTTTCGTGCTTTCTTGTAAATTATCACGTCAGCTGAGAGATATGGAATGTTAGAGTAGTCTTGGATAATGTATTTAGAAGTGTTACATTCCAATATAACTTTGCAGTGTTTTACTTTATATTAGTTACGTCGACCTTAATTATATTCTTGTTGTAGAGCAAAATGTTTCTGAAGTAATCACAAAACCTTCACTTTCACCTGTAAAACGAAACTTTATTAATAACTTCACGGCACCTTGAGGTCTAATACCAAAATATATAACAAATCCCTCATATTTCCTCTTTACATGTAATATACGTGATCTGAATATTCAATCTGTACGTGGGTACTCTGCATGTCGTTCTCTGATTTGTATATAGGCAATTTTCTGTCGACACGAGAAAGGTGTCAGCCCTTTTCCATGTTTTTTCGCAAATATTTATGGTTCGACCTGTATCAAGACATTTCTATTTAATAACATGTCACTCCTTTTACTTATGTCTGTTGGCAGTGTTCTTTTGTGTTTGTCGGAATCGGGTTTTCTAAATTAAATTAGGAAGGTAACGTTTCGTTTATATTGTGACATTATGCTAATGGCTCGGATGGAAATTCAAGACGCCTTCACCTCTAATCACAAAGAGGTTCACTATTAATTTAACAATACTAGTGCTCTACGAAGACAGGAAAATTAGAAAATTATAAGTAGGTAGGTTCGTGAAATGGTACTAATTGTGTGGTGTTATTACGTAGCAGATGTTGATGACGCAACTCGCACTGTATCCTGCTGTTACCACAGCCCTTTGTAGCTCATGTGATTCAGTTATTCAGGATTCCCTTTGTAATGCAGCACGTCCATCGAGGCCTGTAATATTGAACGACTGGAATGTAGGCTCTGCGGTTACACATTCAGTAGTTAGATTTCCGACATTGTTGACTGTTCTGGGTGATTTTCTACTAAAGATAAAAATAACTCAAAATTGGTACTCGATTGGAGCGAGAACTTATCGTATCTAAAAAGTAACGACTTTCACGAATACTTTGCTGTCAGTATCAGATAATCCACGAGGAAATTAAATGCGCACTTTTATCTTATTAAGTAATTTCCGTCCGAAGCCCGCCATATTCACCTACCTACCTATTTACCTTTCCCTCAAAGAAACACATTACACGTGCTGCCAATAAAGTTTTCCTTTTCTCTATTAACTAAGTAACGTAAAAGAATTTCGTGAACTTTTTCCCCGAGTAACGAATGACAGTGAAAAACTCGACGTATCTGTACGGGGGCAGAAAATAGCAGACATTGTACTGAAGTTTCGTATTACTCTGTCAAAGACTATGAAATATGGTGTGTAGCATTTTTGCCTGACATTGCGTGTAAATACAGACACGTCGTGTCTCACGAAATGTGACATTGATATGAGTCTTACTTCAGTTTTCTGTCTGTTTCACTAGACTGCTATTAATTTTAATGAATTCCCGGTATTAAGTGTTGAAACATGTTTCAATTTCACTGATTGAAATATCTTACTGTGTCTAATCTCGCCTTATGAAAGATTTTTGATTCATGTAAGTAAGATGAACTCTGAAAATACGAGTACTACCTATGTATCGTTGGTCTAGTGGTCGCAAAGAGCTACCGCTGAGTATGAGGTCCTGGGTTCGATTCCCGGGTCGGGCAAAGTGTTATTGGGTTTTTCCATCTGGAATATCTCAGTAGCAGCCCGGAGTCTGGATTTGTGCCCGGTTGATGGTAATAACCACGCCCCCTATTACAACTGGCGAAATGTGGGTGTACCATAGGTACTCCTCTGCTTAGCTCGTGTTTGAAGCATCTGATAAATATACAATACACACATAAATCCGAAAAGTCAGAGGTGCGTGCCTTGGGTTCGAACTCGAGACCTATAACTTGGCAGTCTGACGGTCACACCAGTGGCCTATCATCACTGTTGATGATGAATATCTGATTAAACTTGAGCTAGATTCAATTCAATCTAAGATTACTGTAATCCATTTTAGGAAGTTGGGAGAAGCATGTGTTCCAAGTTCCCGTTGTATCATAAGTCTTTATTTATTGTCAGTAAGATAAATGTGATATTCTTTCTTGTAAGTTTATTACTTTATCGCGAGGGAAAGTTATTTACTTGATATGACGTTACTTATACTTGTGATAAAGTCGATCGTAGTTGATATTGATACGGAAAGTTTGATCTTGTCCTGCAAAATATATTAACCTTTTTTGGGGAAAACACATAATGCAGGTATTGCTGCGTATTCCCAAAGTGCTGGTGGCTAAATAATAACGGCCGCACGGGTCGATCGATGGTAAAGCTACGCTTGCCGCGGTCGGTCGGTGGATGAGTGACCAGCCATTACATATCGAGAACCCTCCGTGCCTCGAAAAGCTCTTAAGAGCGGTTCTGCACTGCATTCGATCCGAATCATAATTCAAGATCCGAGTTCAATCCGAATTGGTAATGTTCTAAATTCTGACGGACAGAGTTCGGATCTAGTGCACAACCCCTCATACTAATAGTACTATGGCTATGCTTCGGACCGACATTTCTCAGATTCGGTTTGGTTGTAGTGCCGCTCTAAGCCGTTGGTCCCGGCTGTCATTTATAGATCTTTGACAGTCGTTACGGGTAGTCGGAAGCCTAAAAGCCTGACAACCAGTCTTACCAAAGGATATCGTGTTGCCCAGTAACTGGGTTGTGGAGGTCAGATAGGCAATCTCAATGTACTGTTACTTATTAGTAGGTGCCTGGGCGACCGAGCTCTGCTCTGGTGAAAATAGAAAATGCTCAAATGCTCATTTAATAATTCAGGAAAGTTCATATTAATTCCATTTATAGTACATAGTACTAATTCCATGCTGCCATGATAGTAGGTATCTACTTACTTACTCCATGTTACCATGTCATTATTTTAAGGAAGCTCTTGTTCTAACTTTGGGTGACCGAGCTCTGCTTGGGTGAAAATACGGAGAAAACGATTTTTCCAAAATATGAAATCTAGCTAGATCGATTTGTCGCCCCCGTAAATCCCTATATTGCAACTTTCGTTGAAATCGTTAAGGCATATTTTGAAAACATGATTACAAATATATATACACAATTATTGCAAAATTTTCAAATAGTATAGGATAGGATTGGCTGTCATAATGCTTGACAGCAGATTTTTTAATCAAAGACTTGATACTTAGGCTTTCTGTTTCTTGCGTCAGTTCTAAAACGCTCAGCTCGCCACGAAGGTAAACCAGTTCACCAAGTTTCATATTGTGTATCTTATTAGGCGTTAGGTCACAGGAGAACAATTAGCTCTGACACCGCCAAGCTTTGAGTAATTCATCCATAGTTTAAATTCGGCTTAATTAAATTATACTACCGTTGGCCCCAAGCTACGAACTTTCTTCGAACTTAGTAATTTTGCTGTTAATAATCTATAAACAAGTAGTTGTGAACTAGATATACCAAACTTTGTATTGTTCTCATTCAGAACTGCTATCTGCGGACAACTTACCACTCCCGAAATTGTTCTGGGCCTTTGATAATGAACATTTAGATGCTATTCCCTAACAATCAGTTCTTGTTGAATCAGAGGGAGCATATAATTGATTAGATTTAGTTTATTTGTTAGTTTAAATTATGTCTTATTCCAGTTCAGCTGGGGTTCTGTCTCGCATGGGGTCGCAGCATTATGCTGAGCGATGGCCGTTTTGCGTGGATGTGACGCATATTTTCTCCCAATTTGTTATTTAAGTGTTTTTTTTTTTATCTTTCTTTGTGTCATTTTTACCGCAAATCAACGAATTTTATTTATTTCTCTTTATTCGTTCGTATTGTTCTGTAATTTAACTTAGTAAGTCTGAGTATTAGATTTATAAAAGCTATTAGAAAGAGAAATGGTGCTTGAGTGTTTAGAACAGTCCGTGGTTATTGTTCGAGTTTTTGATGTAACCTGTGTAAGTTACATCAAAAACTCGAACCTCGAATCGCGTTTCATGACAAACGAGAGCTGTGAAACCTAATCAAATCACTCAGAACTTATTTTTTACGACTAATAAAATCTTCAGAAGCGCAATTCTTTGAAATCGTGTTTCAACACATAAACGAAAATTAATTTGTTTATTTTAACACGCCTTCAGATATTCCAACGTAGTAAAGAAATTTAGTTCTTACTCCTTTGACTTATGATTCAAAATAACAGTTTGTCATGGAACATAAAGTTCAGTGTAACATACAGGTTTGTTTACAAATGAAGCGCTTTCACATCTAGTGAGCGAAACGTTTCGAATTGATTGAAAGAGCGGAGTGCGTTCTGTTCCAGTTTGTATTTACTCACCTGGTTCATAGTGGACATTGACGTAATAAAATTTTCAGATAAAAAGTGTGTTATTAATCTGCTTCATTTGATGAGATTTAGGACCTTTGCAATTATATACAGGTTGCTTCTAGTAGCGACAAAATATTCCACTTGATTGCAAAGTAATGATACACTGAGTAGGTAAGAGGGAGTCTACCATGTTGTGTTCAGGACGCCATTCGAGAACTTAAAATGACCATAGCCGTCATAATCATAAAACTTATATTGTCCTTCAGTGTCCGCAAATGTGCAAAAAAATAAACACTCTCATAGTTCCCTCGGGTCCGTAAACTGGGATCGCTAAGATACGATATAAAACTGTCCAGAAAACATAGTCTTTTTACAACAATCTCTGTTCAAATGCTTGTATTATTGTCATCGCGGAAGAGACGTAATCGCAATACCAACGAGTACGAGTAGTGCTCCGGATACATAAATTCACACGACTCTCCCATGGGTTATGCAAAACTACTGAAAGTGTCGTGCTGCGACTCTAATGGTACTGTTCATACTACTTTGAAAACACTAGCTAAAGCTCTGCCTAAACTATTCTTATAGGATTTATTGGAGAGCTTGCAAGATGAGCAAAAGTCATCATAGAAGGGAGGATTAGGTGTCCTTCATGCAGCATGAGACATTCCAGGCGATCATAAAAAAATGTGTGAATTATATTTCTAACATATTATTTTCTTTTTGTCCAGGTTCAGGGAAATCATATACGATGATGGGCTCGCCTGGGGCTGATGAAGGTGGCATCATCCCACGGCTATGCGACTCTTTGTTCGAGAGGATCAAAGTACAACAGTCACCACCGGCACTCACTTATAAGGTAACACAATTGTCTCACAAGGATTAATGGGCCACGTTGTGGGCCCAAAAGATTACGAAGGACCAGAAAAGATGATGAAGGACCATAGCTACGACATGGACAGCTTCAAGAAAAAATTGAAGACAGTCCTTTTCAAAAAGAGTAGGCAACTCACCGCAGATGGCCCTAGGCGGCTGTTACCACTTACCATGAGGTGGGTGGCCAGCTTGTTTGACACTGCCAATCCGCCTAGCATTTTCCCAACTATGTTGGGTTCGGCTTCCAGTCTAACCGGATGCAGCTGAATACGAGCTTAACGTGCTTTCCGAGACACGGAGGAAACTCAATATGTAAAGATGGTCACCCACGGTCCAACCCCGGCAAGCGTAGCTTTACCTGATGGATCGACCCATGCGTCTGTTATTACTTAGCTACGAGCTCCTTGTTTTACACTACAGGAAATTAAAAAAACTACGACACAGAGTAAAATATTTCCTTAAACTTTAAACTAGAACAAAACACTGAACGACGATTAGTGAAGCTACTGTGACAGTATGCTGATAAATCTTTTTGTTCGTCTTACGCCAGCCCTTTTGTGACATCTGATAATGACAAAGGGACTTCTTAACAACCTATACTAACCCGACTAATATACCGATAATCGTCTTAATTGGAAGTATCATGTAACAGAAACGCGTTATTATGACGTTCACAGGTGATGGGCATTGGGCTAGCAATCTGTCTCCTGGCAGGATTAATTGCGACTATTAAACGTTATTGCTATATCAAATATTGAGTTATTGCTATATCAGAGAATGTCCCTGTTGGTGTTAGTAAGATGTCAGAAGTCTCCTGATTAATCCCGATGAGGTTCTAGTAATCTAGTATTATAATCAGCAGGGATAAGACTGGATTCAAATTAAAATTCATAATATTTTATTTCACATAAACCGACATAGGCACAGAAATATCAGAAGACAAGTACACGGTTCCAATTGGTTCCTATGGAGAAGAGACGACAAGAATTTTCTCAGTTACTTTTAAATGATTGACTTTTACAATCTTTTCATATTGAGTACATTGTTTATCAGTAGGTATGACTGGATAGTGTGGAGTGGATCTAGACAGTCTAACTGTTTATGACTCTCTGATGTACTAGCACCTAACAAGAGTTATGCTTTAAGGCTGCGTTTCCATCAGAGATGTGCGAGGATGCGTAGCGAGGGATGTGTTTATTAAGAACCAATAGAATCGCTTCATTTACCTAGTTTCGCTCAGCGCAGCTTCGGTGGAAACGGCTTAGCGGTGCGAGGTTTTAGTACGTACAAAACAAGTGAGCCAAACCCATCCGGTGCGAGGGATGTGTGCGACGGATTTGTGTTAGGGATGGACGCGAGTGAGAAATCGTATCTGAAAAGAGCCTGCTACAAATCCTCGTAGCGCTCATCTAAGCACCGGTTCACAGCGTCGCTACGCATCGTCGCACCGCTCAGCGGCCTAGCACATCTCTGGTGGAATCACTGACATCGTTTCACAGCTTCGTTACGCATCCTCGCACCGCTCAGCTATCTCGTACCTCTATAGCCCTAATTTCTTCAAATCTTTTAAATAATTATCCTTTTCAATTATGTTATTCTAAATCTTATAAACCTTTCCTTCCACCAGGTGGAGGTGTCATACATGGAGATATACAACGAACGAGTACACGACCTGCTAGATCCTGAGACGACTAGGCGATCACTGCGCGTGCGAGAGCATGCCGTGCTCGGACCTTACGTGGACGGGCTCTCGCAGCTTGCTGTTTCTTCCTTTCAGGTATGTTGAAGGATAATACAACTTTATTTGATGAACGCAACGTCGGAGAAACTGTAGCGAAGATTGACCGAACCAACTGGCGGAGACGTAAAAAGATGCCCATCCGTAGATAAATATTACCCGTCTCTCCACTAGTCTATTGCCTACTCAAGGAAGCATATTCGGTACGGTTTGAAAATCCTTCTTTATCCTGAGGGCACGCCTTCCCTACCATTACCGCGCCCCCGGTCTACTCCCTGATATGCAATGGCCTATGTAGCACCATGAAACATGATGCTCCAGGGGCTAGTGCAAATTTTGGGGTTCATTCGATTAATCGAGTCTGGTTAAACCACGCTGGGATCGGTGCATTTCATTCATTCGTTCATGAACACAAATTCGGGGGAACTGTGGAAGTCGTTTTGATTAAATTATGCCAACATCTGCCTACAATTACAACCCATAATAAATGTATATTAAGTTATATCTATCAATCTAAAATATAAATGTGAAAGTGAGTTTGTCTGTCTGTAACCTTTTAACGCCTTAACGGTTGTACGGATTTAGATAAAAATTGGCACAAATGTAGATCATGACTTGGGTGTTTCATCGGATACTTTTTATCCCGGTAGAACGTTCCCGTGGGATAATATCCGAACTCCACGCGGACGAAGCCGCGGGCCAAAGCTTATATTGCAATAAATGGTTAATCTTGATGTTCACATTCGTAAAAGGTCCCAGGTTAACAGTTCAATTCTAATCCCGTTCACTTCGGAGTGAGACAGTACGGCTATTATATTTTACGGTCACAACTTAACATCAGTTTCATGAAAGCGCAGTTCGTTAAAAGCTTTAGAATATCACCTAAGTACTGGATGAATCACACTCTTCGGCTTAACAATACTCTCATGAACCCTCACTGAAAGATCATAAATATTAATCTGAAATATCTTGCTGCCGTTACGGTCTCGCCGTATCATCTTACAGTGCCACTTTTCATCCTCAATGGCTCAGCAGAAAGTACTCACTCGCAGTTTACCTGCCTAAGCTTCATATTTACGGCACATCGACGTTCTTATCTCATAAACGATGGACTATTATTCCAAAAGTTTCTTCTCGCAAAATTCTTGACCTTGACCTTTTACAAAAGATTTCCTTTCGTCCCAGAGATATTTAGGTTCTATACAATATACCGGGAGAACTATATGTGTACGTTTCCATTTTCGAAGAATCTAAAAGCATTTCATTGAGTTTGTGAATTGTTTTGAACAACTTTCTTTAAGTGCATATTTACGTTTGTTTCTTAGCGTTCTTTAAATAACATACAAGTTTAATAACTTTTAAGATTCTTTAAAGAATGACGGAGTTTGTGGTTCAAGAACGTTATACACGAGTATTTTATGAATACGGGCAAGCCTAGTACTTACAATCTTTCGTTTGACTATTTATAAAGCTAAAAGCAACTTAAATTATCGAAAAGGGTATAGTTCTTGTTCTCACTGTTCTCAACCAATACATTTTATCGAGTAATAGTTTGTAATAACGACTTATTGATGCCCCGGTCACGCCGACGTCACTGCGAAGCAAATAACGATTCTGGAACATTTATGGACTTCCACTGAATTGAATGATAGTCTGTTATAATAAGCTAAACTATATTTAGTATGTAACTATGTATGTTACAGTTTTTCATCACGCAACAAAACCATTTCGAGCTTTTAATTGGTTATAAAACGACTGATAGCTACTGAAATGTGTATTTCGATCCATTGTCTATCTACATATAAAGCGCTAATCATATAATGGGTCATTATTCGTCGAAACCGACAAAAACCCAGTGAGTGCTATAGTGGTATTTTTATTATTGCTAAATTGTGTACGGGGCGAAAGGTCGGTGCTCGTTTTCCCCTTAATTGCGATCCACTGTCGCTCATTATACCCGCTCTTCCTCTCCCAGATTAAATTTTCATTGACCCATAAAATACTTTGAAAAGTTCTCGACTGGCGAATGTTTCACGATCGCTGCAGGCTAATATGTATTCAAAAGATCGTCGTATTGAATTGAATCAGCATCTTTTACACTTGAATATTTTTTTATTGAATGTTAATGAAATGGAATAATAATTTTATGAACAGTTTCCAGCTGATTTAATTTGATCAAATGTTCTATTTACAAACGCTGCTGTTGAAAGAAAAACTTGATGTAAATGAGAAAACTATGAAAAATATAATGAGAAGTTGATAATTGGCAACAAATACCATTCTTCAAGTAGACTGGTCGTTTTGAAAGGTTCATTAAGATGGCTTAGAACCGCCAGAGGGGCTGCGTGGCCTTTATTTCCATCGATGTTCCGCCTCTCACCGACAATTTCGTATAGAAACGATCGGCTAAGTTGAGTTGTATTGTAAACATGAAAATGGGATTTGCCTATTATCAAATTATTTTTGCCTTCTCTTCTAGTATAAGTGCTAATAATACTCTTTACCGTGAATGTGCTCGAAAAGAGCGTTTTCCAAGCAGGCAAACTGTGCGGAAAGTGCCACTTTTTCGCACTAGTGCTTTTTACTTTTCAATTTTTTTTTTTAATTTTTAACTCCGTCGTCAGCCCGACGCGACGTAAAGAGTTTTGAGAATAGTTTTACAAATTACAACATCATCTAAATGATGACGATGACGATGGCGATGGCCATGACGGTGGTCAAAGTCAGTCAGTCTCGTGTCAACTCACACACTCATCGGAAATCACCTACTTTCTGCACTTGTAACATAAATAACTATTATTTTCTATATTCCTTTTTTGAGTTACCAGGCGTGATTAACTCACAGTTCATACTTGAAATAAACGGACCATATTTCAACTGCTACAGATCACTTACGCTCTTTAACTTTTCATCGTCATTGCTTCCCATGACATCCTCTATTCATCTATTCCGATTGGCGCTTCCAATTTCTATCAAAGTCGATTGCGCGCAACTTAGCATGGTTGCTTTAACAACTTTGCAAGTCATTGTAATTTGAAGGATCGTAAATCTAAACGGCTTTTATCCAAGTCGACTCCAATTTTACAGTCCGGTAAGTTTATTGATCATTTGTCAATCATACGGTTTTACTTTATTGTGGGAGTTTTGGAGGTGTTATTTATTTGTGTTTGATTCTGATGAATCTATATTATTTGTTGAATTAATCTAATTATAGACTTCAGCTCTAGTGTTTGCTGGTAGCTGATTATTAGCTTGTAAGACTCTTTCTTGCCTTATTCAAGTTATAGATTAATCAGCTGGTTGTATGTCAGTAAGATGGGATTCTTTATTGTGTTCATTTATAACATTGATATTGGTATTTCGCCAACAATTTTTGGGGCGAAATAAGCTATTAGTTTCTTTAACTCGTTCTGTGTTTTCATCCCAATTTTTAATCATTCGAATATTTTGATTCTGCTCTCAACTTTAACACTTTTAAAATTATTGGTTTCATCTGAGAAACGGTTCTTTAATTCGAAAAGTTTATTCTGAACGTAGTTAGGGTCTAACAGCCGTGGGTAATAGCGGATCCGTCGTGTCGGAAGATATACTTGATTGAATTAAAGTGCTTGGGTATAAAATATTTTATTACTTGAATCTAGCAATGGCATCTGCATGAATATATTTGAATTTATGAAAATATTATACCAATATTGACAGTTCAGTATCTACCAATCAAAAATGTATTTCTCAGAATTGACAATCCTATCTCGCAGATGGACCCGTCAGACCAGATGACATTTGCAATCAAACCGTTGAGTATCATACAGACTACAATCTATTCCATTTTCTTGAAAGTACTGTTCGATCTAACGTTGATGTTTTTCGATATGGCAAAACGAAAACTTGGGGCTTCGAAAGTAAATTGATTTACCTAACACAAATTAGTTCTGTACCTCCATTACTTATGTTTGGTTTGGTTTCACATGTCTGATTTCGAGTCTTTATTATTATTTCATTTATTTGAGGTATTAACCCATAGCAATATTAAAATTAAATTACATTACAGTAAATTACATAAGATTGAATTTTAATTAAAATTAAGTACTAGATTTCAGCATAATTATTAGCGTCATAGCAGATACACAGAGTGAAATATTACAGACACTATTTGATTAGTACATGCATATAATCGAGACAGGAAAGATGCCTTGAGTCTCCTCAAGAGCCCGTAAAAATCAGTAACTCTGTTCTCGACGAACATGCCAGTCGCCGTCGTTTATATTTGCCATAAGTTCTTTAATCTATACAAATTCTAAAATTAACACGCATTTCGCGTCTGTCTGTGTGACCGCGTTGTTATTCTCAACTGCGCAACGGATTGTGATGTGGTTGTCGCTATCATTTAGAGAAGATTAATTCCGGAAGGTTTATGCGTATAAAACATTCATATTGAACGTATATACAGGGTGGCAGGGACATCCATGCGAAAACTGTTACCATGGATTCAGTACAAGATTCTGAACGACGAAACATTTAACGCACGGGGCGTTGAAATTTTTCGTCGGTCATTAAAAAAAAAAACTGCTCTTTCATAAAAAAGTGCAATACCTATGCGGTGAAAATGTTTGTTTTTTTTTAAATAACCGACGAAAAATTTCAACGCAGGGGATTTCAGAATCATGTACTGAATCCATGGTAACAGTTTTCGCGTCGACATCCCTGCCACCCTGTATATTATAATTTATCAAGTCGGAAAAGCCGTGCGAAACAGGGGCGGGTCGCTAGTGCTAAATAACATTAAGTTACGCTGTGCCTGTAACATATGTAAATGAAGTAATCACCATCAGTGACTCTTGAATACGTCCGCAGCTGAGCTCGTGGGTAGTTACAAAGTACGATGAAATTGCGCACCTAAACGCTGTAAAATATTTTCTTCATCGTACTTTTTTAAAAGTTTCTTTCACAACATTTTAATTAAACATCAATTTTCAATTTCGCTTCCCTGATTTCCAATAAACTTCCAAGCTCTTATTTATTTAGGCAGACGTTTTAGTCCAGGCAGTAGGTACCTGTAGCTTATTCAATATTCAAGCGGTCGTTTTTCTTAATTGAACTAGACCGAACTGATTTCAATAGAAAATGCTACATTTTGTTCTTGCTTTTTGAATTAATTTCTGCCAAACTTACCTTTTTACATTTTACAATTCAAAAGAGTATTGTTGTAGACATTGTTATTCAAAGTAAGGTTATTGTCATTTTAATTTGAATGAATCGTCTGTGTTTTCTCATATTCGTTGAATAAATTACTATTCATATTTAGATGAGGATCATTTTCATTGTGAAGAAGACTTTATTATTTTCGTCTTCCTCGAAAATAGAGTACTACATACTCTATTTTCGAGGAAGACGAAAACGTTTTCTTCAATATTTCGGCTAAAATTTTAGGTCTTCTCTTAATAAATATATAAAATTGGATGAGTATGTATTAAAAGGAGAAGGTTTACGATCTGAATACAGAATACATATTCATAAAATCCAAGGAAGAATTTTATATGGCATCCACTTTCCAGAAAGTATATACAAGAGAAAAATGGTTTATAATCTTGTTTATTGTTAATTAAAACGGTGACACGAATTACATTAATTAACATAGTAATTGAAACAGGTATAGTAAACAAAAAAAAACAAATACTAACATACATAATAGAGGACAACCTAGCATACTTGCTCTCATAAAACATCAGACCTACACGCATAAATCTGCTCCATTCATCAGCAAACAGCGCAACCGCGCGCGTTGTGTGCTTTTTTGGCCTGTGCTAAATAAATGTATTTTCTTTTCTTTCTTTCTTTCTTTCTTTATCACATTTAGGATTGATGGTCAGGAGGGCGTTAAGCACTCTTAAAGTACGACACACAGGGGACTCAGCTCTGGCGATAGTTTTAGATAACGGTGGCGCAAACAAATTGCGTCGACGGCTTTGGCGATGTCCGATGTAGTTTTCCAAGAATTCCCAGAGAATTAAACCTACGAGAGCAGCTCTTTTCTTCCGCATATTATTTGACTATCCTTACAAATAGAGATATACAATGTCGCTTATGGACATGTGCCCGCCCGCATTTTACTGGATATTCATGAAAAATCATCAAGAAATAACTTGGGTGGGGGTCTATCTTGACTTTTTTTTTCAAAATCTATGATTTTATGAACTTACACTTGGTTTTTTTGAAAAAAAAAAAATGTTTTCATCTCCGTGTTTTGGCATAGAAAGAAAGAAAGAAAGAAATCATTTATTTGCCGATAATTTAGGTATACATATAAGTTGGAATATTTATTAAGTGTCCCGATACATTTTACCTTACGGCATGCAAAATATTAGGTTTGAATTAAATATTAATATAGATACAGCTATTACGATCATTATTAGCCATAGTCGAATTTAATTGGTTGTTACAGATCAGATATCAAAACAAAAAAATAAATAAAAATAATAATAAATATAACTAATGAATTACATATAAACCTCTCGCAAACCATACAATGAAGAATATAAATGTCGAAATGAGTAATGTCGAAAAGCTTAATGTCAAAATATTCCATAAAATTAACAACAATCACAATTATTATTAGATAAAGAATTTAGATAATCTCGTAATGACAAGATCTGTTATGTCAAATTACAATATAACAACAACCATAAAAAAATCGCTAATAAATAAATAACAATGTCAATAAGTCAATGTCATCAAAAACATTCGAAATAGCAAAGGTAACGTACATTTATCAAAAACATTTTCCTATATATTTTTGTCATTTAAAAAGTCTTTAACTGTGTAATAACATTTCTCCAGCAATAGTTTTGTTAATTGTTTTTTTTTAATTTTTATGGGTAGGTCTTTTAAATTTTCAGGTAATTTATTATATATAAGCGGTCCCATGGAAAGGATGCTATTTTTTAATAAGGCTGTTTTATGACCACCTGTGCGCAATTGGTTTTTATACTGGGACCTCATTGGTGCTGTGCGTTGTCTTATGTCAATCATTGAGGTAAATAGGTGCTTGTTTAATTTAACGAATAGGGCCACTTCTAGAATATATAAACAAGGTAATGTCAGAATTTTAAGGGATATAAATACAGGTTGACAACTTTCATTAAACAGGCCTGTCATAGATCTAAGACATCGTTTTTGGGCCCTAAATGTTCTTTCCCTCTCACTGCAGTTGCCCCAAAATATGACACTGTATCTTAATAATGAAGCAACTAAACCATGATAGGCTATAACTAATGTATTTATGTTTAGTTTATTTGAGAGGTTATAGAGTACATATGAAGATTTACTAAGTTTTTGACACACATTTTCAGCCTGAGATTTCCATGTAAATTTATCGTCAATCTGCACTCCTAAAAAATTAGTCTCTGAAGCTAAAAATAAAGTACGACAAACATAATCGTCAAATTTTAATAAAAGTGTTAGAATAAATCATAAGCTTTTAGAAATAATAAACAGAATCTATATCGACCCAACAACATCGGAGATATAGCAAACGCTACTCAAAACATAAAAAATGTAATAAACTTGAAAAATATTAAAGATAGACCCCCTTTCAAAGTTATTTTTCGATAATTTTTCCAACTGATATCCGTAGCTTTTAGTTAAATCCACCAATTATTTATTGGGATACAAATAATATGTAATTATATTGAAGTAGATGCAGCCCGCGGTTTCGGCAGCGTGAACCCTAATTCTTTTTCTAATAATTAATTAAATAAAAGTAACCTAGCCTTAGTTACTCCTTATAATATCAGCTATTTGTCAGTGAAAGTCCCTTCAGAATAGGTTCAGCCGTTTCGGAGATTAACCGGAACAAACAACAGACACAAAAATTTTAAAATGTTTTTTTTTTTTTAAGTACAAGACAGGGGAGAGTTGAAAAAGAAAACTTGGTGCGTCGACCCCACGTAATATGGGACATGGGCAGCAAGATGATAAGACCGTATATTCTATTATATCCATTTAGTAAAAAGCTGTTATTTTGACATTACAAACAGACACTTCGATTTTATTCATTTGTATGTATTTTGTTACAATCGAGAGATTTTGCAGCGTTCCCATCCATTGAGAGAAAATAGAGTGAATAATATAAAAGGACTCCAAAATAACTGACTTTGCAGCTAAACCTCAACTTTCCTAAGACACTTTCCGAGCTTCCCTCAAAATGAATTCAGTTAGCGCCAGCGCTTCAAAATTCAAATATTCCTGTAACAGGCTGTGTTTTTGTTGGTCTTGTTTCGTTTTCAATTAACTCTGCTCAGTTCAACGCCTACACGTTCTCTGTGAATAATAACATCGCCTCCAAGTATACCTTCAAACGTTTCTCGAGAGTCCTCTTCGTTTGTCTAAAACTTTTATTTAAAAATATTTGTTCCTAGCTTTAAAGGCTTGTATTTTAATTTAATTTAACATGAAGCTTTGTCTGTTAATTATCAAAAAGATCTGTTTTCATTCGTAAATAGAAAACAATGCCAGGTTCGCTAGCGAACACACTTTTGGAAATAATGAACGGTGGTCACCTTTTTTGTTTCTAATGAAAGGCCACTTCATAATTGTTCTACTGAATTTATGAAGAAACCAAATTAAAATTGGGAATATTCTGTACGATATCCTATAGGCGTTCTGTGGTTTCTACCTACCCCCATGGGAAGAAGGCGTGAGTTTATGTATCTAGCGACCGACCGCTGCAAGAGAGAATAGTCCTTACGGTGTTCAGATATGCATGTCCGCGATAGTACATCATACCTCTATCCAGCTATAAGTATGCAATTATTTATCTCCCGTTTACTTCGCCGACAGAGATGTAGACGAAGCTATTCATCATAAATATTGTAGATGGCTACAGGTCAAACGCATGATGGATTACACGCAATGACTCGGGTCACGGCTGATGTTGCGTTTATTTGCATCAAGATTCATGAAAGCATTATTATAAGCGATTTATATGTTCTCTAGAATCTCCGATCAGTTTATTAAGTCCGTCGAGTCCACATGCATCGTATTGTGGTAAATTTTCATTATTTTTATTTTAAGTGTTTTGTTACTCTTATCATACACTAGCTTAAGCAAAGACAGAATATTATGGACGTTGCGATATAAAAAGTTATGATTTGAAATACTTTAACACCACTGCTGCAATCGGGAGATAGTGCGGTTAATAAGCTTATAGCAGCTTCATGGTGTTTAAAATTAAGTTTCTCAGATAAGGTTTTTTAAGTAGTCATTACTGTTCAAAGTCCTTCTATCAGTTACTACCCAGTAGGTAAGCTATATACGACGTTTTGTTGTCATGTGGGTGTACTATAGATACACCACTCCCTAACTCTCGGGAAATAGAGGCGTGATGTTATGTTGTTTTTTTTAATTTGTTCTTTCTTTATTATCATCAAAATCCTACCCGTTTCCAAAGGGTTCCAAACGTTCCATCGGGGTAACGCATATCTAACCAATTTGAAAACAAGATCCCATGCACACGTACCTTTTTTTTTCGTAAGCAAGCGATACTATAGCGGCTGAGCGCTGCAAGCAAGAATAGTCCTTACAGTGTACAGATATACGTTTCTTCGATAGTATTTTGACCAGGCCTTACAATTTCTTCATAAGCCGCCATCGCCCTTTTAATATTTCATTATTAGCAACATTTAAAACCTTCCTGAATCCACTGGTAATCTTTTCAATCTTTTTAACATAAAGCTATCAAAATAACTGTCCATGAAACGCAGTAGGCGCGGTTATTAAATTCATTTTCATAATCCTAATTAAAAGCTCTCGTTTTACGCGGCAACAGAATCGGTTTGGTGTGATCGATGAGATGATTGCGTCACATCTCAGTGTGTCCAATTAATTATCCATTCAGTTAAATGAGGAATTATGATCGTGTTACGTAATTTTTCGATCTCTGTTATTGTTTGTTTGATAAACTACAATCACAAGGGTTTACGTGAGGGAATCGGCATGTCCTAAAACCAAAAATTCGAAGACGCGACATCCACCAATCTGCAATTCTGCATTCGGATCGCGTGGTGGATCTTGCTGTCTCCTTCTCAAGAGAAGCCTGTGTCCCAACAGTGGTAAAATTATTTTACAACACATAAGCCTAGCCTGGTTTTGGTTACTCCTTGGCTGAAGACATGAGATTTGCTGTAACAGATTCAAAACAATTACTTCAGTGTCTGTGTAACTCCGCCGCTTGGAAAACTGGGACAGTAAGGATCTCATCAAATCTTCCAACGCAAAGATAATTTCTTCGTTATTACAGCGTAATTTAGTTTCTAATATAAGCACAAGACGGATTGCCATCTTCCATAGTTTTTTCTGTTGTTATTACATTAACTGCCATTTGTCTGTGCTCTTGTTTTTCTCCTAAACTATATTACCCTGTACATCATATTATGAAGGATATCTTATTTTTACTATTTATACGTCAGTCCCGATCCCTTGTAGGCTAAACATGACACAAGATTATAGTCCTTTGTGTCCACTAAATAAATCTTTCAGTAAAACTATCATAGGTTAATGCTCGTGACAGAATTTTGCCCTTGACGTTACCGTAATCCCGCTCGGGGCGACTTGACGACCGTTGGAGGGTTTCGGCATAAAGAAGATAAGTAGGCTTACTTACACAAAGGGTTTTATAATATGCACAGATAATCCAAAGTTAAGGCCATATTGCGTGGTGTTGCGGTTTCCATAAGGCCTATTTATGAATAACTATTTAAAAGCTGACGTACTAGATGTCTTCGTCGGTACCTGCCGACCTGCGTGCTTGGCGTCCTTGCCAGTTTCCTGGCACGTAAGCTATGTGCACTAAGCAATGCACCTGCAGTGCGGCTTTAGGCTTTGACAGAACCGAACCACTGCAGTTCCTATTGCAAGCGATTCTTTTGTTTCCCTTCATATTTTAAAGTGTGAGGTGAGGTCATTATCGCGTATCGCGTAAAGTGGTGCTTTTGCCCTTCTGGTTTTAGTGGACTCGTCACGTTAGTGGTAGCCTTGAACCTGTCAGTCGCGCTGTCAATTCAACCCTAATGGAAGCCCGATTGTTTAATGTGATTGCCTTATTTTGGGTAAACGGGTATTAAAACTTTGGTAAAGTTCTCTACCAAAGTTTACTTTAGTATTCGATAGATGGTTTACATTCAAGTTTTTAAAAGAAAGTATTTTGAGTAACGCGATTAAGTAAAATATTATCTTTGGAAGTTTTTTTTTTGTTGACGTTGACTCTTTGATTTCCTATTTGACAATGTGATTTGTGATACAAATTATGTGCAAGACTACTATGAGCATAGTAGTGTTGCGTTATGGAGGCCATTATACTTGTATGATGGGCATACATTGTGCTTACAAACGATGACTGGTTTAAAAAGATATCCCTTCGAGACTTCCGGGATATTTGGCTACCATAAGTACGGTACTACATATGAATAAGGTATGATCCTCAGAAAAGGAAAGGAAGCCACATGTGGATATAATGTTCGGAAATCACTACAATGGTGGCAGTTTACGACCGAAGTCAATGTATCCGCGAGCGGATGTTAGAGTTGGTCCGATATATTATTATTGACTACAATTGAATAAACTTCGTCTTGTATATTTATATATCTGTCTGCTTTAAAACCATAACCGAATGCACTTTTTGACATCCGAATTTCAACTTAATCAAATCAGGACCGAGAGCTGTAAATGAAACTACTAATAGTCCTCAAACTTTTAACTTACTCCTGTTATGAAAAAAAATATATCGGCCATCCCATCTACGGAACTCTTCATAGTGCGTGTTGGATCACGCACAATAAAGAGTTCCGTAGTTGGGATGAATTTATCCCAAGAACAGACTCAACATAGTAGTTGAAAAACATGTTCTCCCATACATTCCAACTTAAAATGTAAGTTTGTAAGCCGCACAATATTGAGAGATTTACCATGTGGACCACAGACTTTTTAAAGGTTTTCCTGTAATCTATGAGAAAAGAACCATTCTCTGTTTTTTTTTTTTCAACCTTTTAGTTTTAGTAGTTTCGGAACTAATTGAGTAGGTAAATTTTCATGTATTTTCTTATTTATTTTAAAATTATAAAAATATATAATTTGAGATCCTCGCAACAAGCCTTTTCATTTGATATGTCAAATTTTCTTGTTTTACCTCCAAAAGTGACCCCCCATATTTAAAATTATTTTATTTACGTTACACGTCCAAGTTTGTGTAACAGGAATACATATGTGTACCAAATTTCAACTTAATTGGTCCATTAGATTCGAAGAAAATTGGCTGCGATAGACGGACATACAGACAGTAAGCCAGATAGACAGACACACGAGTGATCCTATAAATAAGATTTCCGTTTATTCTTTTTGAAGTATGGAACCCTAAAAAAGCTTAAAGGACCCTTCAGAAGTTCAGGAACGCTATTTCCTGCTCTAGACTGTGCCAATCCTGGGATCCAATTACAAAGACTCAAAGCTAATTGCGTTACACTTGAACTCCGTTAGCATTCGTTTCACCATTTCTCTATGCACTGTGAAACGTCGGAACTCTCAAACATCAGATGAAGCATAAAATAAACTCCCGCTTTGTAAAATTGAAACCAGCTTTGTATTGAAATAGGCCGCCTAAGTTCCAGCCAAGCCGTGGCTTCGAGTGTTTCACTTCATTTTGCCTAGCCTTTTCCCAACTATATTGGGGTCGGCTTCGTCTAATCGGATTCAGCTGAATACCAGTATTTTACATGGAGCGACTACCTATCTGACCTCCAAAACCCAGTAACTGGGTAATACGATTAAGACTGGTTGTCAGATTTTCGGGCTTCTAACAACCCGTAAGGACTGTCAAAAGATCCACGAATGACCGGGACCAACGGCTTAACGTGCTTTCTGAGGCACGGAGGAGTCTCGGTATGTAATGATGGTCACCCATCCACAGACCGACCTTGGCAAGCGTAGCTTAACCGGATTATTAGTTAATCCTTAGCCACGAGTCCTTCGAGTGTTTCACTTGAATATTATCGCTTGCTTCAAAAACGGTGAAGGAAAACATTGTGAGGAAATCGGCATGCCTGAACGATCTTTCTCGACGGCATGTGAAGTCGGAGGCCCATGGGCGGCTTTAAAACTGACACCAGGTTAGTCACTAACCACACGAAAAGAAGTAGACTTAAATATTGAAATATTAATCCGTGTTTAGATTTACTTGCAGCAGTGGAATACGCTGGCAATTTATCACATGCTGCTGTGATCTGCAAGCCAATATGTCAATACTGTGCTAGTGTACGTGGGGTTATCACATCGGTTCTTGGCCATACTATAGATTATTAAGCGAGTACATGGTGTAGCAGATTGCAGTAGATGATCGATTTAATTTATGACTAAGAAACTGCGAAACTTGTTTTGCCGAAATCTACTAGTATAGTTTTTTGGCTGTCCGTATTTGGGGCGTAGATATGCATAGCTATAAAGTGACACAGTACAGAGTATATCTTATCTGCCTTCAGGCATATGAAAATGTATTCAGAGCTCAGTTGAAGTTTTTAGTGTTAGAAACTATCTAGAAAATTTAGTTGTTATGTTAAACCACTTAATAACATTACTTTAAGCAAGTCTGTTCACAGAATTACCAATACACAAATGTTGCCAGAAATATTGCACGATATATCTAACAAAGCGTTCTAGAAATTGATTGAATACACTTGATACGGTTTGTGAAGAATAAAAAGGTTTAATTCCATACATACATATTCCATTTTTTTCAACAAAGCCAAATGAAAAGATATGTAACAAACATTTCCCACCAAATTGAATATCGATGCCGTGCAAATCGTAGGGTTGGCAGCACACCCAATTGGTTCTAGGTAAAGGGAAGCTTTCGCATTAGTATACTTCTCAAACTTAATTAAATACAGGCCTCAAGCATTAAGTCCGCCTTTGTACAGTATTTTTTTAAATTGTACATAAACTTAAATATCCCATAAACTTAAATAACTTTTCCCAAATTAGATATTATATTTGCATAGATATTATATATATATATACAGATATTATATTTACAACCTACACAGTGTGAGTCCATATAATGTGCACATATCGAAATGAGGGAATTTATGCTTAATTTTATCGACGAAAATAACATTTAAAAAATCAAATAAGTATTCTTTTATATTTTTTATGGCACAATTTTTTTTTTTTTAAATACGGTGTAACTTTTAAACTAAATGATCTATCGCGATGAAAACAAACTCCAATTAGGTGTCCCAATAAAAAAAATACCTCCAATTGAAATTAAACAGTTTTTTTTTGCAAAAATCTGTATTTTTTCCATCAATTTTTACAATAATCGTAAAATTTCTCAATAAGTCGCCAATAAAATAATTCCGTCGACAAAATGAAGCATAGATTCCCTCATTTCGATATGTGCACATTTTAAAGCAGAACTTTTCCCAAATTAGATATTATATTTACAACCTACACATAATTAATAAAGACATACACATAATTTATAATTTATAAAGATAAAGACAGCGCTCTCGCTGTCTTTATCTTTATAAATTATCATATACCTTTTCTTTACCCATGACAGGTCTTTTCTAAAATCCGAGGTTATTTAATGCCCGGTACTGTATACCTGCTGGCAGCAAGACTTAATAAGTATTCTTCTCTTGAAACTACAAAGTTTTGTTCAGCATTCTGCCTTTAGCAGCTCTTTCTCATTATTTGTATTATCTCATCCGGTCCATATTTAAACCCTCGCTCACCGCAGAGGGTCATCTGGCAGCCCTGCTAACACAATTTGAGTACGAATGTCTTGTGTGTTTGTGTTAAGGTTTTATTTTTGGGCGCGGCGCAAACAACCCCCGCCAGAAGGTGATTGGATGCCTGCTCCTGATCTGAATTTGTTTACCTAAAATTAACATTCTTTTTTACAACTTTTCTTGATATTGATTCGGTTTTCGTTGCGGTATAATGTATGGTAATTTTGTGAGTTTTGCGAGGAGAGTTAAATTAATTTTGTAGGCACGTAGGGGAAGGTAACACAATCGTAATCATGAAAACGCTGAGCTTATAATATAGCATAATCAGGCTATAATGTTCCTACTGCTGGGACACAAGCCTCCCGTCTTCGAGAGGGTGTGGGCTGTAATCTACTACGCGAGCCCCAATGCGGGTTGGAAGATACTTAGCTTATAATATGTTGCAAAAGATATATTACTAGTTTGCTATTACTGATAAAATACACACGCATAGTATGTAATAAGGTAAAGGTACTGTTGCCATAAATATTTAAAACTTAAATTAAATAAAACCCGTTCCTTAAACAACACTTTCCAATGTGACTCTCCTGACCTTTGAAATGGCTTACCTTTCCCCATTTAAAAATTAATCAGCTTACTGTTAATACGTATGCCTTACAACCGTCGAGCAAGTGTTTAATCATGCGCGCCTCCTGGATTATCCTTGTAGCGTACAATCGTGGACAAATTACCAGCAGAGAGGGTGGAGGGTAGGGATGTCAGTTATTTTTAGCTTGCTTTGAAAAACAGAATTTTTGGAAGACCTGTTTAGCTCGTTTGATAGGTGATTGTAATTGTAACACTTTATGAGTTGGATAATTAACTGGAAAGGCCTGCATAAAGTTAATTTATCATTATCATATACCGATCTTTCTGTGCCTGCTTCCAGAAGAGTTATTTTACTGTTGCAAAATAACCACACATTTAATATACTGTCAAACGTTTAAAATTAGGAATACCCGGAATATCGGGCTGAAACCTGAAATTATGTTCCAAAACGTATTTTTGTTTCCGTCAACCCTACTCACAGAGTAACTTTGTTCAATGAATGAAATTTAATTCAAACTGAACTTGAATTCTCAAGTATCAGCCGAGGCCTTAACTAAACAAGTTCGGGATGATATTAGCGTAAACGTGTTTGAAATAATTTCTCCCTCCGGATTGGTTTAAATGAAGCAATTCAAGGGTTGTGAGTTTGCTTTGCTAATTTGTGGTTCTATTCCATTACTATCTGCTATCTAACCTGTATTCTCCCTTTTCCAAATATTCTGTTCTCTGCTCGGCTCGTATTAACGAACCAGTCGTTTCTCTAGGAGTCGAGCTCATCTCGCCAAATTCGCCTTCTTAGCCATTTATTTCAATTAAACTAATAAAGGCAATTCGAACTGTCAAGAAGTCGGTCAGTTAGTAAGGAAGCTGAAACTATGCCAAAACTTAAATTTCTATGGAGAAGAACGGGCAAGAAACTCAAAGGACGCTCTTTTAAATGAAAATGTTACAAAATACTGGGTAATATGCCCAGGATTTTGTAACATTTTGATTTCTTGATACATCCTTCAATGGAACCCGCTTGGTCTTTTAGGATACAGACATATGATAAAAGGAGTATTATTGTGAGTGAAACAGAAAAACCAAGAAAGTATAGGATACCTTCCTGCGGAGACAAAAGACCCTTTGTGATTTCAATCACGATAACAGAGTGATGGTTTCCATAATCAGAAAGCGAGCGTTTCACAGCAATCTGATAAAGGTTTTTTTTTTAAATTCCCTGAATCAAAACAAACAGGAATTTCTCTTTTCATCGCTAGATTTTGTAGCAGATAAGTTTGCAGGAACAGTCCTTTATAGAGCAGTGAATTCCATCATAATTTCCAATTAGTACCTATGTATAGTTCTATGATTATACAGAATTCTATATTTCACTCCTGTTTTAATCAAAACATTTCTGTGAACTTTGTTAATTAGCTTATTCTTGCTAGTCGGATTTTAGATCTCTTTGCATAACCAACCTCTGTACGTATATCAAGAGGATTAGCTATAGTAAGCCTCAAACAAAGGCTGGTGCTTTTGTTTAAGCGTTAGACTGACATAGCAGTAAGTAATAAGCCCAGCTTAAATATACAGAGCGGGCTACGTGCAATACAGGCTGCTAACGGCCATAGACACGACTGTGGGTAGCCGCATTTGGCCAGCTTGCACGGAATACCACTATCGTAGCATTTAGTAATTAATTACTCTCAAAGGAATCTTAGTTTGTGCAGTTAACTGCATGAGAATACCTTCAGCCCTTGTGATCAATTATCGATGTTGTAAACTATAGTTCTTATAATATCAAATATTTTAATAATAAGAGAAGTTGATAAGACTGCTGAAGTAGGATTTTTGATGTCAGACACATGTTACCTATGCATAAACGTACTCAAAGTTCCACATTGTCCGAAATTTTTGGAAAAACTTTTGTTCTTCTATTCGACGCGTCCATTCTCTCGATGTAACTGCATTATTCTCGAAACAGCAGACTCGTAGACGCTTTGACATCGCGATGTGCAAACTTTTGTTATGTAGATGTAAAAGTTTTAACTCGTTTTATATAGCGGAATGCGGACTCGCTCACCGTTAGAATGGTATCCTTGAAGCTTTTGGATTTACAAATTTTAGTGTTTGATGTGAATTTTAGTGCTTTACGAATTCTAGGTATTAACCTAAAACTATTTGACAAAATACCACCGTAAAATTACTTGTACATTCTACATTGATGTGAAATTCACACTAAATCAGACGTTATAATAATATCTCGAGTTACGATTCGAGTAGGACGTGTCCTCCTTTCATTAGTTCGAGACGAGTTTTAAATTCGAATAAGTACAACTAATTAATTTCGTTTCTCTCTTGTCAACAGGACATCGACAACCTAATGACCGAAGGCAACAAATCAAGAACAGTTGCTGCAACAAACATGAACAGCGAATCATCACGATCTCACGCAGTCTTCAGCGTAGTACTAACACAGACCCTGACCGACGCTGCGACTGGCGTCTCCGGCGAGAAAGTCGCACGATTGTCGCTCGTTGACTTGGCAGGGTCTGAAAGGGCAGTAAAGACGGGCGCTGTCGGCGACCGGCTAAAAGAAGGCTCTAATATTAACAAGTAAGTATTGGTGTAAATAACAGTATTGCTCGTGTTGATATAAGTTGTATGATGTCGCTTCTCTGGTGAGAAAGTCCCACGATTGTTGCTTGTCGATCTCGCGGGATCTGAAAGAGCATTGAGGATGGGCGCGATCGGCGACAGGCTGAAAGTTATTAACAAGTAAGTGATCGTGTACGAGGATCGGAACCGGTTTAAAAAAATACCGGTTATAACTGGTTTATTTGGGTTTTACTCCGAACTATTCTTAAGAACGTGAACGTTTTAACAACTTTATTTTAACCTAAATTAACCGGTTATACGACGAGCGGCATGTCGGTAAACGCGTTGCAACTTGTGACTACTTGTGAGGATGCCGCGCTGAATAAAAACTAACCAAAATTTAATCCGAAAACACCTTTATGTAAAGACTCCGCCCAAACCGGTTATAATAAACTGGTTTCCACGAGCGAAACCGAATGTAAAGGTTTTTGCGTCAAGTAAATAATAACGGTTTGAAAATTTAACCGGTATCCGAGCCTTGATCGTGGACATAGGAGAAATAAGAGCTTTAGAGGCTGTGAAAACTTATTCGACCGTCGTAGATTACATTTAGCTTTTCTTGCCGTTTTCTCTTAGATAGGAACGGTTTTATCAAATACAAAATCTTAACAAAGGTTTCTCAGAAACATTATAAAACAATAAGTATTGTTGCAAGATTCAATTGAAGGCCTGAAATATTAATAACGCATCATGTCCCTCAACCTCGTTGTCGTCGTGAGGCTTCGAAAGTCACGTGCATCGTCTTTATATTTATAACTTTACCACATTGTTCAATTTACCTATTTCAGAAACTGAAGGCAATCGTAATACATATACATTATGAAGTGATAGTGAGTTTGATCCAGTTTCCAACTCGACTGTTGGTCTCTCAGCTCTCCGTGGAATTGTTCTACATATATCTAGCATTGTACACACGGCTACACATCAAGCTATATATTTCCAGTTTAGGCTGATCTCTCATTGCATAGGATTTCTGTACAATGCGAGGTCAGCTTATACTGGAAATGTATAGCTTGATGCGTAGCCGTGTGTACCTGTTCCAACTATGGGATGCGAGAATCCCCGCATTTGTTGCATTCTGAACATTTTTTAATGTCTATGCTCTCGTTTTACCGGTACCATTCCTGATGCTAAGCGATGGTGCGGTCTATTTAAAATAGGTTTTATGTTAATGTTCTAAATAGTTCTGTTTTTTTCCAGATCCCTTACAACACTTGGGCTGGTAATATCAAAACTCGCAGACCAGTCTTCTGGCACCAAGAACAAAGACAAATTCGTACCATACAGAGATTCTGTGCTCACGTGGCTGCTTAAAGACAATCTTGGAGGGAACAGCAAAACTGTTATGGTAAGTGTAAAGGTCTTCTATGATACAAATAAAAAAATTGTCAAGGTCCTACACAGTTGATATAGCTTGAAGAACCATCACTTGGTGAGGTAAAATCATTTCAGAGTAATGCCCTGAACAAAATTGATAATTTTACATTATTATGTCCAGAATAATGCTTTGGCACATCCCAGGTCTTGTGAAAACGTACATGCAACAGTATCATATCAAAAGTGCTGGGCATAGGAGACACCTGTATCTAATTAATAACTCTAAGGAAACTAGCTAATACAAACCGCAAGTGGACGCCATTCTAAAGTGGGAGCAGGTTTTCCTCAGTGGACGTTAACCAGTTGTTTATCTATATTATTATTAAAACGGAGAGCGATATATGTTCTCTGTCCATATTATGTAAGACACAAAGTGGGGGCTCAGACTCTCGCAAAAAAAGAATCAATACGTGTTTGAGTTATTGACATTGGTAAAATCATAGTGTGCTGTAACATGTCACTAAGGAGTTGGAACTGAAGAGTTCCAAACTATTGTTAGTAGATTCTTTTCTTTATAGTTCTTTGTCGTGTACTCATGTCTCGGTATAAACGGTAATTTTGTGATATATTTTACGTTATCTTTATTTTTGTTACTAACTGTCGAAAACAAGATGTTACTTTTATATTTTAGTAGCGAAAGTTGTTACAACGAAACTGTAGCACTAACTCAATCAATTTGCACTTAGAAAACTCTTAAAGCGGAAAGATAATGCAAATAAGGGTCTCTCTGGACTTGATATAAATTCAAATTCCAGCCACGGACCGCCGCCGCATCCTTTGAGTCACCGCACCCAACTCAAAACACTCATGCTTCGTCGTTGCGCATAGAAATGTTCTAGGGAACCTCGTCTACATTAAAACGACTACCTACCATTTATTTATAAGCAGTTTTCTATTGTAAACTAGGACGATTTTAGTCTGATTGGCGTTGAGTGGAATGTTTTGTGGGATAAATGGCTTTGTTTATTTTTACATTTGTTTTATGCAATGCTGTAATGAGAGTAGCTTTCAAAGCATCAGAGTAATTAGCACATGTACTGTGTGCAATGGTTTTTAAAGGGAATAATGATTCCTTTGTATCTGTTTTGTGGCTAAGGTTAATAAGTACCTACAACGTAGATATTGATAATGATGTCTATGCTTGAAGCAATTTCCCATTCCAAGGCCAATTTCCAAGAAAATTGTAATACAGAAAGCACTTTCAGTCATCTTTTATGATTATACAAACATTTGAAGTTGATTTATGTTTCCAATTTTCTAGATTTCCATGAATATTGATACTTACCTACAATTACTTTCTGGGTAGTTCCATTATTGATCTCCATTTGTTTATAAAAACTGTCTCATTCATAGGTGGCTACAATATCACCAGCGGCTGACAACTACGAGGAAACGCTATCGACTCTCCGGTACGCCGATCGAGCGAAACGCATCGTCAACCACGCCGTTGTCAACGAAGACCCGAACGCTCGTATCATTCGAGAGCTGAGGCAGGAGGTGGAGACCCTCAAGGAGATGTTGAAATATGCCACGGTAAGTGGCACGGTAAGTTGGACTCGCAGTCTGTGTGGGTTTTTTAACAGTTGCATGGTTGAAGAATGATCGGCGTAGACTTCAATATGGGCCTTATAACAGGAATGTCAGACAAAACATTCCACGTTCTAGAAAACTTGATGGAAATTATAACATATATAACATGATGAGTATTTTAATAGAATAGAACAAAGCTGTTAGTCTATCGTGGTCCGTAGATGCGAACATAGAAAAGTATAGAGCGTAATAATAATTTACTAACATCTTTTAAAAAAGGTGAATGTTAAAAGAAAGAAGTATAACTGTAGGGTCTAGCGAGCATGTAGCATAGGCTTAAATTTGACAAAACATGAAGAAAAGCAAGGTAAAACTTAATAACCTAAGAGTTCCTTCTTCTCTATTCAAGGAACTAAAGTTAGATCTAAGCCAGCTCTTATCAGTGCATCGAAAACAAGCTCTTACTGCTTACGATCCAAGGCGGCTCAATGACCTTAAGGAACACCATGTGCTGTACAAATGTGCATATGACATGCGAACTGCCGCATACGTGGGTAACTCGAGGGATCGATACGCTCAAGGGGGACTTAAACCGTGTCATGGCGAAGTATTGCAATGACTTGATGAATTTCGTATTCATTGTGGCTTACCGGAAGCAATATTTTTAAAGGTTCTGAGGATATACTACTAAAGTAACCTAGGGCACTACTGAACATGCCAAACTTGCAATCAAATTCTGGGCCTTACAGGTCTTATATAGAGTCTATTTTAAATTGCCATCGACACGCTACGAAGAATACCGATATTTTTTGTTAAGACCAACGTTTGTCTTCAATAATCTCCAAGCTCTTTTCAATTCGGTAAAAAAGTAAAGAGCTTTAGTAATAATAAACTAGCTGCTGCACTTCAAAGTTACTCCTTATAGTATCAGCTATCTGCCAGTAAAAGTCCCGTCAAAATCTGTCCCGCTATTTCGGAGATTAGCCGGAACAAACAGAAAGACAAAAATTAATTATGCAACCGTATATACTTTCATATGCATTTGGTAAGAAGCTGTTGTTTTGACATTACAAACAGATACTTCAATTTACTACTTACTTAGATATTATTTTAATGTATAGATTTAAGTAAAAAACTACTTACAATAGGCTATATTTCAGTCGTAAATAGCCTTATCTAACCTTAAGATACTATACCTAAAACATAGGCCTAAATACGCTATCCAAACTTGTTTATTTCCCGATCGCAAAGGGGGCGGGCGATACTGTAATTTACGATCTGTTTTCCTAAAGAATTAGTATTCTTGTTAGGTATCCTGGGTGCTTTGCTGGAAATTGATTACATTTAATACCTAATGGTTTAGTGTGTAATGGTTTGATCAACAGCGAGATTATTAAAGCATGAGAAATATGATTCAAATCACGATAATATCATACCAGTGGTCCAAATAGTGATGTCATAATTTTTTTTTTGATTCCCCATGCCTGGGGGGATCCGAAAATACCCCATGTATGTTCCTCGATTATTGATAGTTTTCGATTTGTTGTTTTTAAATTAGTTGATTATTTATGGGAACCGCTTTAAA
This sequence comes from Omphaloscelis lunosa, assembly GCA_916610215.1. Taxonomy (NCBI): domain Eukaryota; kingdom Metazoa; phylum Arthropoda; class Insecta; order Lepidoptera; family Noctuidae; genus Omphaloscelis; species Omphaloscelis lunosa. Next base: position 19,456,085 of record OU744244.1, on the reverse strand, counting down.
AAAAATCAATCTTTGTTTTAACACGGCTAATATTCTTACAGACATTAAAATAATCATCTTCCTTTCATTAACTCAAAGATTCAAACATTTTGGATCGATAAAGAGAATTTAAAAAATACAGAGTCGAAATTTCTACACCCATTATTATTACGTAACTACCATATTGAAGTTTCGTTGCAGATTTTCTGGTAGATAAAAATAATTGTAAGCAGAAAATGATTTTTTCTATTAAATTAAATTTTGAACTATCTTTCCAGGGTTCCCCAGTGGGTGAAGAAGTTCATGAAAAGCTGGCGCAAAGCGACCATCTGCTGAAGGAAATGTCACGAACTTGGGAGGAGAAACTCGTTGAAACTGGTATGTTATTCTGTATTCCTTATTTATCCCCAATCCTCAGTGATGCTGTTTCTAAAAGTAAACTTATGAGAAAAAACTGTATTTCTTAAACTATGGCTACTTCTGTGAATAGCAGGTAGGAAATGCCTTATAATATGGATTTAATATGTAATACGGGCTGGTACCCGCAATTCCACGTCAAAGCACGTAATTTGTGTACGGGATGGAAAATCGGTATTCGATCCACCGCTGGGGTGGATCGAATAACCGAATTGCCCACCCGGTTCCGATTTTCCTCAAAGAAGGCTAGCAACACCTTGGTGTTACTGACAATCTCACTTACGGTATCTGGGTTACCGAACTACTTTGCCCTAAATATGGATTTATAGTTAACATGTTTTCGCGCATTATGATACACTGTATTGTCGATATAATTCACACGCTATTGAATCATTAGTTCCAATCAGAAACTGTTTATTTAACGTCGCTATAGCTCAAAACAAATCAAAAACCGAATATAACAGATGTGATTTCTTTCGTGGATATGGTTTTTGCAATATGAGCTGACATTCATACAGTAGCAACCCCTTATCCAGTATCTTATCCGTATCCGGTTCGTATTCGATTCGTGTTCGTTTTTGATCCGGTTTGGTCATCCTAGTAATTGTATGGACGTTTGTGCAGTCATGCGTATACGGTTCCTGTTCGATTCGTAGTCTCCGTTTTTGGCGTGTCAAAACCGAGTATATCAAACAAAACGAATCATACGGAGACGCTAGGACATGAATTTCCCGTCCGTCTTTTTCACGTATCGAACACGAATCCAATACGAACCGGATATGGAAAAGTGGGCAAACGCCTCAATAATAAAAAAAAATAAAGCATTTTATTTCGGATAACAAAAAGATATATATATAAATTATAAATTTATATTAAAAAATTGTTAGTAACAAGTTTACACTTACACGACTATTGTTAGTAACTTAAAACTAAAGACGAATTTGTGAGAAGACCACCCAACATCTAGACACAATGAGAAATGGTAATGGTCTAACTATGGTAAGGTAATGGTTCTTTCACAAAATTACATACGTAAATGTGGAATAAGGAGCTACATGCAATATTGCAATGTTAACTTTAAGAATCAGTGCTATACCAACAATCTAGTGTAATGGACGTTTAAGTAACACCCACACATTTTAGTAATTAATAATAAAAAAAAAATGTTTTGCAGGTCGAATACAAAGCGAGCGTCAGCAGGCTTTAGAAAAGATGGGTATCAGCGTGCAAGCCAGCGGCATCAAAGTGGAGAAGAACAAATACTACCTCGTCAACCTCAACGCGGACCCATCGCTCAACGAACTGCTAGTTTATTATCTCAAGGTATGTCTACTGACTATTTTTGGGCACCAATTACCTGACCTGGAAATCTCTCATAGACAGCTGCAAGACTGCAGTTTAATATAATGCTAAGTAATTTTATTGGTTATTCGTTTTGGTCAATCAGCACCAACACCATATCTTACGAAAGCAGATTTTGAAAGCTTTTTATAAACTAGTAGTCATATGAAGTCAGTTTACAGGTGAATGCTGGTCATTTTACACTTCCTCTGTAGGCCACTTTAGGCCAACGATGCGCGTCATAACTTAGCGTAATAAAATGATATGACTAACGAATTTAAATATAGTAAACTTATAACGGTGTAGCTATCAACAACAGAGAGAAATAATCGCCTTCTACTCACTTACTGTAACTTACTTTTAACTTAAATAAACTTAACGATTTAGTGCAACTTATTGGAACGTGTTTCTCTATACTAACTGAACTTACAAACCTTCACGACAAATTGGTGTACGGAGTTAACTTCTACAACCCGTACAAATCCACTTCAAAAAAAAAACGGGCAATCTAGCAACAGAACAAAATGAAAGTCAACTTGTCTTAATATGTTCATTCTCTTCCCAGGACCGCACGCTCGTAGGCGGCTCAAGTGCAGCAGACATCCAACTCTCCGGTTTGGGCATCCAGCCTCAACACTGTCAACTCCTCGTCGAGGGCGGAGGCCTACACATGGAGCCCCTGGGCGCGGCGCGGTGCTTCGTCAACGGCACGCCCGTAGTGTCGCGGGTGAGGCTCGGACATGCCGACAGGATACTGTGGGGAAACCATCACTTCTTCAGGGTTAACTGTCCGAAGGCTACGGGTAAGGAAACATGATTTTGTAATCCATGTGTAAGCAATAATCTACAAAGTCAAATAATTTATTTCAAATAGGCCTTGTCACTTTTGAACATCAAAATTTACAAATAGAATTGATTCTAGTCATCCCTTCCAAAAGGTTGTTTTCGTATGGAGAAGAAACTCCACCGTTACTTTTTTGAAATGTTTTACAATATTTTGTATAGGTACCTACATTAGTTAAATCATTATATGTGGAGATGATGCACCTAGAATAAAATTACTGTACCACAATAAGTAAAAAGATTTTTTTTTAAATGAAGCTACAACAGATAATTTAATTATGTGATAGATACATGGTGCTCACATATTTACAAACATTGTAAAAAAATACGATTTTTCTAAAATTTTATAATTAACAAGTCGGTGTGTGAGGAAGTAATGACAGAATGTAAAATCAATGTACATGAACAGTTCACTTTCATAAATGTATTATAGTCTAATTTTGCCAATTTTTTTTTACCGAGAGGAGCTTCTCAAGTCGATGCATACCTATATTAGTTTTTATTGTTTTGCAAATCTGTGTTAAGTTTTTGTCTAATTTCTATCCTAAGAGGAAGATCCATAAAAGCAAATCATTGCCTTAACTACATTTGCGCTTTTTTTCTTTCAACAATAAAGCAATGTCTTCTAATTCCGTTTCCACAATTTCGTACTTATTTTGCCGTTATTCGCTTTTATTTGACATCTCATTTTGTTCTACTAACGTCACGTTGTAGAACAAGATCCTGGTTACTCCACAGCGGCGGCGTCCGAACCTCAAACTCCTGCGCAGCCGATCGACTACAATTTCGCGAGAGACGAGATTATGTTGAATGAACTTAGCAACGATCCCATACAGACTGCTATATCCAGGCTTGAGAAACAACATGAGGAGGATAAACAAGGTATCTTTTTTTTTAATATCTTGTTATACTGGACAATTTATGATAAGGAATTATCAAATAATTTTAAAGGATGTTTAAAATTTAACTAAACATACTTGTAAAGTTGTAAGTACAAATTGTGTCAATACCTGGAAATGCTTTTTTAACCTTGTTTTTTCAAAAGTATAATGTATTTAAAATAAACATCTTTGTTTTACAGTGGCGCTAGAGAAACAACGGCAAGAATATGAGCGGCAGTTCCAGCAGCTGAGAAATATATTATCACCTTCAACGCCATACCCGCCATACGCGTATGACCCTCTCAAACTAGGTAACTTTACGGTTATTCAATAAGCAAAAAAATATTCAAAGAAATTTATGGGTACATTATAAATAACAACTTATAACTAATTATATACTGTTTCGACGCCATATTTTAATATGGCGTCGAAAAATTCATCCGGAAAGACGTAAACATAAAATGGCAACCAACAATGTTTTTGCCATCACCATTATCCCTGGAACATACTTTGAGTATTATGCTACTGATCAAGTGATCATGGATGTAAGTTTGAGGCCATGGGCAGCATAAAAACTCTGACACCAGAGTGGTTGCACACGAAAAGAAGATGGAGTCATTATTTAAATTATAGTATCCAATACTATTAAATGAGCAATATTTGTATACATTTTTTTAATCACGTTCTCGAAAACGGCTTCAACGATTTCGATGAAAGTTGCAATAAAAGGGTTTACGGGGGCGAAAAATCGATCTAGCTATGTCTCAAGTATGATACCCATGTATTGATGTTTTATCTTGCCTATACACAACCAATCCTGATGACCATACACACAAAATTCTATAACAGTTGAACTTTTGAAACATTCTTCAAACAAATTACCGTATTTTGCAGGTAAAATGACAGCGTGCACACCAACAACAGCGGCCCGAGTAGAACGCTGGGCGGCTGAACGCGATGATACATTCAAACGTTCACTCGGAAGACTCAAAGCAGACATACTGAGAGCCAACGCGTTGGTTCAAGAGGCCAACTTTTTAGCCGAAGAGATGAGGAGGAACACACGTTTCAGTGTCACGCTGCAGATACCGCCGCAGAACCTTAGTCCTAACCGAAAGGTAATGGTAATGATCTTTCTGACTTACATTTTTATCTATAAGAATTTATAAGCGCCATACTAGCAAAGAAAACGCGATCCATACCCACGTCGTTGTTGTAAAAGAAATTAGAAACAAACTGTGACCATAAATTATTCTCTCTTCCAATTGTGATAGTTATGAGCTGTAATAAATAGAGTTCTTTTTGTGAGTTCATGCCAACAAGAAAATGTATTTTGTTTATTTCTAAAATAACAGCTGTGATATCATATGCTTTATATGTGCATGTGCTTTATATCATTTGTTTGGATTTGATCAGATAAGATTTTCGCAGTTTATATTATTTTAACAGTTCAGTGCCGCTAACATAGCCCGTGTGTATTTGTAAATTCTCTCTCAGGTGCCGCATCGCATACACGCCCGCGTGTTTTGATACTTTCAAAATGTTTCTCTTAAATTAGGTTGTATTCTTTATTCAAAATCAGTGTAGAATAATTACAAAAAAAAAATATATATTAAAAAAAAATGTTGGTGGCAATACAAGTATTAATATTTACACAATCGTATGTTCATTGCAGCGCGGCGCATTCGTATCAGAACCGGCTATAATGGTGCGTCGTCCAGGGCGGAACGGTCAAATCTGGTCCATGGAGAAGCTGGACAACAAGCTGATCGACATGCGCGACATGTACGACGACTGGCGCCGGCGGCAGCAACGTGCGGGAGCCGACGACACCGAAGAGGTACGAAAGAGTAGATTAATATTCACCGAGGGGATAAAGCAGTGACTTATTTAACGGCCGCTATGTGGATTTCCAGCTCGCCCAAGACGAGACATCTTTATCCCCGAGGAGAATACGTACCAGTAAAAATATATCTTGAACACTTTAAATTCGTATATCTTTTGATAGCATGAAGCGATTGCGTACAGACGCCGTACGCACTTAACTTGGCAGTCGTAAATGCGCAGGATGCGTTTTCGTTTTTTTTTTCTAAACAGTCATTTTTTAAGTAAATTATGGCAATGACTATAGAATAATGACAAGCAACAAAAGTGCTATTTAAAATTTACTCTCACTACGCCAAAAAACCTTGCTAAGTTACGTGCCAGCAACTGTACTACGAGTTATGCATTTTTAAATAAAAGTTAACCATATTGGTTTCGTGCTTTTTACATGTTTCATGCCGCTCTCATCCAAACAGCCTACATACAAACACACAAATATTAAAAAAATGGTAGAATTATTATTTTATTGACTATCCTTTAAGGCTGCCTGTCCACTGGAGCGGAGCCAGGCAGCGGTGCGGAGAAATGTGCCAATATTAACCAATAGAATCTAAACTCTCTGTCTCGCTCCGCTCCAGTCGACAGGCAGTCTTACACCGGAACTATTTTAACATCATCGTAACAACACGCCTGTTTTTCTTAAGGGCTAGGTAAATATGTTCGTACCTGCACCCACATTTCGTTTAAAGGTATGATTCCGATCTCCGCTGCAGCAATGCCGCGTGCAGCGCAGATCGGAATCATACATTTATTGCCGCGATTGCTGCCGTGCTCGGAATGTAATTTCATATAAACCTATAGAAAATGTATGAGGACCAGGTGTGACGCGGCAGCATTGCCGCATGCAGCGGGGCTTGGAATGATACCTTAAGTCCCAATTAATAGGGACCTATTACCCAAAAATTTGTTTGGAAATATTTCAATGTATCGAACGTGGCTCTTAAACAAATTTTTTAGTTAATATATAGAATAGATAAAGAGAGGTTAAAATTTTACTTTTGCAGATGGAACCGGCAGAGATGGCCTTAGATCCGTTTTACGAGTCCCAAGAGAATCACAACCTCATCGGAGTAGCTAATGTGTTCTTAGAGGCTTTGTTCCACGATGTGACGCTGGACTATCACACGCCCATCATCAGTCAGCAGGGCGAAGTCGCGGGCAGGTTACAGGTAAACTACAAAATAATTCTTTTAATTTTTACCAAGCCTGCAGAATCTATTGTTGAGAAGTTGTACAGAAATGGGTCGTAAATTGTGGGGTATTTTATTAGTATCTATGCTTTTTACATGATGATAATCCACTTCAAATAAAAAAGACCATTAGTCAATTGTAATGAAAGACAATTTTAGTGCCACCTAGGTGTTATGAGGTGTCTTAGATGGATTATATTACTAATGTACGTTTTTCTTTTAGGTTGAGATAAGTCGAGTAGCGGGACAGTTTCCTCAAGACAGAATTTGTGAAGCAGCTTCAGACAGTTCTGGTGATATGAGAGACGATGATGATCCTGCTGATTCTGCAACACAACAAGTAAACTATTTTTTATTGCTTTTGGTCATTTTAAATCAAACTTCAACTTTTAACCGACTTTAAAATAAGGAGGAGGTTCTCAGTTCGTCTGAATATATACACAATTTTTTTAATGTATGTTCCCCAATTACTTGAAGACGGCTGAACCGATTTGAAAAAATCTTTTTTTGTTTGAAAGGGTATACTTCCAAGTTGGTCCCATTGTAATTTGGTCACGATCTGATGATGGGATCTTGGAGTAATTGAAAAAAATCCCAAATCGCTATAGGCATGGGGTCTCAACTCGAACAAATTATAATTAGTCTTGAAAAAAATTCATAGATGGCAGCATAGGCAACAATTATGAAATTAACAATCACTAAAAACTGATAAACGTCTGAATTTGGCTGAAGTAAGATTAGTAAAAATCAAAACTTCCTTGTTTAATGCTGATTTATCCATTTAAACTCATAAATCACGTATTTCCAACAAAAATGATAAGTGAAACCTTTTACTTGAATTCGAACCCATAGAATGATAAAGTTAATCATGAGCTCTTTGCAATAGATGGCGTTTTACTCAATTTGTCATCACATACTGTATAAACGTTTAGTAGGAAAATCAAACAACATATTTTTATAATTTAGTACCTACTTTACAAAGAAATAAAGGAATTGAAAGAAATCTATTAACTTGTTTTTGGCAAATACCTACCTTCTTAATTATATTTTTTTTATTTTACCAATACCTTTCTAAAACTTAAAAAAAACCGGCGAAGTGCGAGTCGGACTCGCGGACGAAGGGTTCCGTATCTATACTAAAGTGACACAAAACTATATTTTAGTTTGACAGTACTAAGATGGCACCGAGTTATTAATTTAGTGAAAATGGCAATTTTGCTATTCTGAATTTGACGTTTTTCACCTAAAATTTTGATTGTCTAACTATAAATTTGACTATTTTTAATCGCGATTAAAAAGGTGTAGAATAAAATAAGTTGTCAGCAACATTGTAGATGTTGGTGTGAATTCTTCAGGTGCCAAAAATATTTTTTTTCTGTTCTTTTACTAATATCTCGAAAATGGTGTGTCCTATCGAAAAAATAATGAAAATTTCGACCCCCTCTATGAAAGCATTAAACTCAACATTTTGGTAATAATTTTTCATATTTTCCACACAAAAAGTGAAAAAAAAAAAACACGTCGAGGCTGCCCTGCCTGCGCGCATACGGCTCTAAAAAAATTCACGGGTTAGGTTAGACGTGGAATCGCGATTGTCAAATTCGATTTTGGTTGTGTGAAAATTAGGTATTTTTAAATTTAGAGATTTTTTGCAGAATAGTTTAAGATTCTCATAGCCAAAAGCAAGGATTTTTTGTGATATTTTAGTTAGTTCGGTGTACAAGAGAATCGGCAGCATTAAGCTTTAAAAAGCTAATTTTTATTACAGTCAAGTGTCTCCCCCACCCTGCCAGCTAAATGGTTGGTTTATGTGATAAAAGATCACAGGAGTATTTATAACGATATTAAAAGGAAAACTCTCTATCACAGCTAAGTAGGCTCTATAAGTTAACGAGTAATAATCAACCAACTTACATTTGCGGTTGCAAAAACATGTTCTTCCATACATTCTGTATGGGAGAACATGTTTTTCAACTACGAAGTTAAGTTTGTTCTTGGGATACCAATTTACCAACTACGGAACCCTTCATTATGCGTGGTCCAACACGTACTTGGCCGGTTCTATTTGATATTTTTTAAAACATTAAGTCGTCGTTCGCACGGACGCAATTAAACGCGGCGGGATTTTATCGCGCACTGTATTTTAAACTCTCGGTGTTAAACCGAGCGTTGAGAATCCAACGCGCTGGGACGCACTCTCGTCCTAGCGCGTTGAAAAAACACACTTGGATTTTCAACTCTAGGCATCTCGGCAAAGCGTTAAAAATCGAGTGCACGAAAAATAATCGCCGCAATTTTATTACATCAGTGCGAACGTGGGCTTACTGTCAAAATAATTTCGGACGAAGAACGCGTGATTTCAGTTTTAAGGTATTAGCAAATAGTAGATTTGGTAACGAGGAGATGAAAATCTAGATTTAGCATTGAAATACAAAAAAATACATAAAGAGGCATTCACTGCCGCGTGAAAATTGCTAGCTCACTCACAAAAATGAAACTATCCCGCCAACTCGAGATAATGTTTGTTGTATTGTTATTATACTTGTCCTTGAACGTACCGTGCGATGTGTGAATGCCATAAGTATCTAAGTCGACTTCTAGATGGCGTTATAAAACTACAGTCTCTGGCAATTTGTGAGTCGCTGATGCTGCCATCTGTTAAAAAAATGGAGGAAAAAAATTAGCCAGCTCAATAGCCAGACTTAGGGAGGTATCATTTCTTTGTATGGGATTGGGTATCTGTACTAGTATATTATCTGTGCTATAGGTGCGTCTATAATATTTGAAGAGTTCCCCTTCAAATATTATAGGCGCACCTATAGCGATTTGGGATTTTTTTATAGTAACTCATGCATTTGTTCTCAACCATTTGGTAAAGTGGAACTGATGAATTATAAACTAACCCACAAAAAAGGGGAATTATCACCTTTAATATTAAATATAAAATAAAAAAATACCAAAAATACAACCAACTTCCAAACTACAAAGTGAAAAATAACTTTAATTTCGGAAGTCGTTGGCAAAAAACTTAAATACTGATCCAAAGACACTGACTTCCGAAATTAAAGTTAATTTTCACTTGTAGTTTAGAAGTCGGTTGAATTTTTGGTAAATTTTTATTTTATATTTAATGTTAAGGGTGGTCATTTTAAGCGATATCTGTTTTTCGTCGTTTTCGAAAGTGATTATAATTATAGTAGAACTAAGCTGCATTTACACAAGGAGATTATGTTGACTGTCAACCGTCCGATATAATGTCTGATGCACTCATGACGTCATCCTGTGAATGTTGCATATACACATCATGAATGCGAGTAGTCGCCTAGTTATTTTCGCCAACGAGTTTTCCATTCTTGCTTCTCAACGTTCAAGAAACTCTCCTTAAGTAAATAAAGTTTTTATTTACTTTTATAACTCAGATGTTTGGTCAAGCAGCATATTGATTAGAAACCTCCATAAATGTTTCCCAGGTGACAATCCGCGTCGCCATAAAGCAAGCCACCGGGCTGCCGCCGTCCCTGTCGCACTTCGTGTTCTGCCAGTACTCCGTGTTCGGCGGCGCCGGGCCGGGCGAGCCCGTGGTGGTGCCGCCCGTGGTGAGCGCCGACACGCCCGCGCCGCCCGCGCCGCCCGCCTCGCCGCGCCACCAGTCGCTCGTCACCTTCCGGTTCGACCATAAGAAGGATTTCACTATACCGCTGACGGAAGAGTTTATTGAGCATTGTGCGGGTGAGTAGCACACAGAAAGACTCTCTGCTTCGCATTCATCCTAAACAGAAGTTCTGCAACATTGCTGCAGCGACATGGTTTTATGTTGCTGTTCTGAAATATACTGAACTGCAGACGCGACGATGTTGCCGTCCAGTCACACTTTTGAAACTAAAAAAATGCTTAAAAATATTTTTATAGTTTTGTTATAAACTTCTCGCTCCCAACATTGACATCACGCCACCATCAAACATACTGCTCAGTGTTTTCAACAATACAAAAATGTTACGGAACTTTTATTTTATTGTATATAAGATAAGCTTAACACACTTAAATACTTCATTAAATAATATCTTTCGATATCTTCCTATTTTTTTCTAATTACGGAGCAACTGTTAAAAAATATGCAACATTTACACAAAATAACACTCTCTACAAACAATTTAATGTAGACCATTCTAAAACTACTTATAATAATCTCCTCAGAGGGTGCCCTATCAATCGAAGTCTGGGGCCATCGTTCAGCCGGGTTCAGTCGCGCGCGCGGCAACTGGGAAGTAGAACAACAACAACTAGCTAAAGCGCGCTCACTGGCCGACCGGTGGACAGAACTCACGCGCAAGATCGAACTGTGGGTCGAGATTCACGAGCTGAACGATAACGGAGAATATGCGCCTGTTGAAGTAAGTGATGTTTAGGTATATTATTACAGTACGAAAATAGCAATTAATGGAAGTTTTTGTCCAACAACTCATGTTCTTTTCACAAATTGTTTTGAAATCTTTTTTTTTTTTGTGATGATTCGGGTAGGAAACAACGATCTTCCGATTTCTTGGTTTTCTGTCGTTGGAATTACAAGTGTTCGATTTTCAATGTATTTTATCTTTTGCTTCTTTAGGTGGTCCAACGCAACGACGTGTGGACAGGCGGCGTGTACCAGGTGCGTCAGGGCCAACAGCGGCGCATCGCGGTGCGAGTGCGGCCGGCGCTCAATTCCGGCACGTTGCCGCTCGTGTGCCAGCAGATACTCAGCGTTGAAGTCGGCTCTGTTAGCGTCAGGTATGTACGGCATGACACAGTCGCACACAGACATACAGTGGAAGTATTTGTGACTCTTCGGGGAACACCAAACTTGAAGCTCTTTTTTACACTTTTGAGTCTAGATCAACACAGCCGCGGTCTTGTATAGCGTACCGAGTAATAGTGCTCCAGTTGCGCAAGCGCAGCTCAAGGTTTAACTTAGCACATATCCAGTTTAAAATGCGATGCCGTAAAGGCTGTAGTATCGATACATAATTTCTACGAGATTTGTTTATCGTTTAGGTCACGTCTACAAATGCCACTAGACTCCTATCAAGACGAAGACTTGGCAGTGTTACGGGAAAGGTGGAGTGACGCACTGTTTCGTAGACGACAACATTTACACGCACAGTTACAGGTAAAACTATACGTTATGATAAGATCTTCTAAAAGAAATCAATCATCAGACTAATCTTGATTGCGTCACAAAACCGGTTTCTTCCCATTTCAGGACAACGTTTATATTAAGTATTGTAAGACATTTTAAAAAGTAACTACGGAGTTTCTTGCCCATTGTTCTCATTACGAAACTACCTTTTGGAACAACAACCAAACCAAACTCATGAATGAACACGACATTGAATGGAAGAAATGTGAAATTCAGTGTAGGGAGCGAGCGATAAGCTTTTACCGGCCTTTTCCAGTCTTTTTTCTTATAAATTTTGACATTCCAAAGTGCCTTATAAGTGCATAATTGAAATAAATGATTTGACTATGGCATCGGTCCATTATAAAATAAAATTAATATTCTTAGTATTTGATAGCAGTTCGTAATTAAAATTGATGATTTTATTGTTACTTTTTTGTACAGAAACTGGTGAACATGTCTCCGGCAATGAAGAATGACCGCGACAACGAACGAGAACAATCTCTCGTTGAACAGTGGGTCTCACTCACCGAGGAGAGAAACGCTGTGAGTAGAGCTTTTTTGCATATTATTATAATAATAGTTTTATTGTTTTCGTCGCTTCTACAAAAATAGATACTTGTAACTACTTTCTCTCGGATAGTAAAAGTTGTACTGACTGGAAAGGTTACTCAAATCTGTGTGGTTCTTTCCTCAAAATACCATCTCACAGATTAAGAGGGCCCTTCCCGGTTCGTCTATCGTCAACGCGAGCATGGTCGAAAAGCTTGTTGTTTTATCCAGCGCAAGTGAGAACTACTAACAAGCAAGTGAGAACGCGATAACATTGTACGAAAAATAACTTGCTTCAGGGAATACGTGTTTTTGAGTACGCCTTACAACTTTGTGAAATAAATGTTTGTCATTTAGAATCTTCATTACACGTGCGAGGTTTCTATAAATATGTTTTTTAACTTTTACAGTTTATGAGTATATTATGATCGGTCAAATTTCAGGTAAAATTTGTGCAAAAAAGCAGATTTTAGAAGGCTTATACTTAATTAGTTTCTCCAAATTTTTATTTTTTGCTTACATATAAACCTAGATATAGTGCACAAAATAGGTATGAGTATAAAAAAAATTGATGAAAGATGTGTTACAACGCCATAATTACTTACGAGCGTTTGTATGAAAAATATGACGGGTTGGCCGCTCTTAATCTGCATAGTCCATAATATAATAATATGATCTTACCAAGATTATGTCTAACTTTAAAGAGACTGTTTAGGTCTTCCATCTCATAGTAGTCGGAAAGGAAACTGAACTCAAAAACATAATATATTTTTTATATTTAAAAGCGTTTTTTTTAACCAAATTACAGAAATAAATATCATTTGTCATCGTTTTTCCTGTATTTGAGTTTTCACACAAAAATATTTCCGCAAGCGACATTTTCGCAGTACGAGCATGATCACTATGGTTGGTGCAGTTTAACACCCTTGCTATTGTTTCACGTTGTCCAGGTGTTGGTCCCCAGCCCGGGCAGCCCCATCCCCGGCGCGCCGGCCGCCTGGCTGCCGCCGCTAGGGATGGAACAACACATACCCGTGCTGTTTCTAGATCTCAACGGTAAGTACGCAATTAAGTAATAGTATTAGTAATAGAATGGACTGTAGTATCACAAAAAAAAAATGTGTGTCAATTCAAATGCAAAATGAAGTTGTGTGACCAGTTCTGAAAAACTTAGGTACCTTCGAGAAAAAAATGCTTTCTGACTAAGAGCATATTATTCAGGAGGAGTCTGATGAATACAAGAAAATCAGACACTAATGCCGGAAGTACATAACGAAACTAGTTGCACAAACTTAGTTATTCATTGATAGTTTCATGTGTAAATAGATAACTATTTACAAGTTTGCATAATTAGTTTTGTTATGTAAATCCGGCTTTATTATAAGTCAAAACTAGTTTCACAGCTCCAATTTGTCGGTAAAAAAAAAAGACCAGCAGTTAGGTTTCTGAGAGTTTCTCAGAATTTCTGAGACCAACATACTATTGTACAGTAATATTCACTGTTATAGTCAAAGTAATTTATTGGTAAGTGATTCTTACAAGTCACATAGAAGTGAAGAAAAATACAAAATAAATTAGAGGAAAACAAGAGAAAGAATTAAACTATAAAATTGAAGTTCCAATTAATAAATAAATGCATGAGACATTAAATATTCAAAATACTTCATTCCTACATAATCTTGTTCATAGCGGATGACCTAACAACGCACCCGAGCGGTGAAGAAGTCACAGTAGCGGGTCTACACTCGATCTTACCAAAGGAACACGGCAACAAGTTCTACGAACTGCAGTTATTACACCATCACGATAAGGACGTGTCTGCGGTGGCTTCCTGGGACTCGTCCATACACGACTCGCAGTACCTCAACCGCATCACTGAAGGTAAAGATGGCGTCTTTGTTGCGATAAACGAAGAATATAAACATTTCATAAAATTATATTTTTTGACGGGCGTCGATCGTCGCGTTTTATGTTTGAAATTATGATTGTTTTATTTTATTTATTTAAACTTATGTACTATCGAAGTAACGATCTGTACACTGTAAGCACTATTCTTGCTTGCAGCGCTCGGCCGCTATAGTAACGCTAACCAACGAAAAAAAGGGTCGTATGTACAGGATTTTGTTTTCAAATTCATTAAATATTTGTTACCCCTATGGTACAGTGATGGTACATAGGTGGAGTTCATGCTAGAAGGCATTATATTATTGCTAATATAGCAATCTCGTCTGTGTAGTTTCGACAGAAGTTTTGAAATGCCAAGTATATAAACCCGCCTTTGAGCGAACCGCAGTCGCTCACCTACAGCCAGTATCTCAATTTCAACGGATATGGGCTCGTAAAACACGTTAAGCCGTTGGTCGCGGCTGTCATTCGTAGATCTTTGACTGTCGTTACGGGTAATCAGAAGCCTTAAAATCTGACAACCGGTCTTATTAATAACCGTGTTACCCACTTAACTGGGTTGTGGAGGTCAGATAGACAGTCTCTCCGTGTAAAATACTGGTATTCAGCTGTATCCGGACAGACTGGAAGCCGATCCCAATATATTGGGAAAAGGCTAGACAGGCTCACTGGGCTGGGTAGATATTGTGATACTGACTATGAATAAATAAATTTCCTGTACAAATTCTATAAGTTTTTGTTCATTGTATTTCAGCAAACGAACGGGTCTACCTGATACTGAAGACAACAGTGCGTCTGTCGCACCCCGCCCCCATGGATCTCATACTTAGGAAAAGATTAGGATTAAACATTTACAAGCGACAGAGCTTCACCGACAGGATACGGAAGAAGATCGTCAGGTTAGTCGTCAACCAGCTGGTGTCTTCGCTTTCTTCCTATCTGTTGTAATGGGTGGTAGAGTAGAAAATGGGTTAATTAAAAAAAAATTGTTGGTGCGCCTACGCATATCTATATTAAGCTTGGGTGGTAAAGGGGTTGAGCTCGTAAATCATTGGTGGTGGGTTATAATAATGTAGATAAACATGTTTAATTTTTTTATTATTATATTTGAAATAAGTACGAAGTAACTCATTAACCATTTGCTCTTTCCAATTAAATTTTTCTTAACATGTTGTTTGGTATTAAATGAGTTTCAAATTCCTCTTCTACATATCCTTAATGCCGACGATGATTGGTTTCCTTTGTGGAAGGGTGCATGAATAAATAATTGTTGCCACCAGCCACACTTTGACCGCTCAATCTATCTCATAGGCACATAGTCATTCGTAATTAATACATTAATACCTACAATCTCTAAAATGTCAAGTCTATCTTCTTCCTTCCAAACAATATCAATCACCTAAACAAGTTGACATACGTAATATACAAATCTGTTAGTTATTACGTGGACAGGACGGACCTGCTGACGCACACGGGCGTGACGTACGAGGTGGTGTCCAACATACCGAAGGCTTCGGAGGAGCTGGAGGAGCGCGAGAGTCTCGCGCAGATCGCGGCCACGGGGGAGGAGGCCAGTGCCGCGGATGGAGAGACTTATATTGGTGAGAACTGTTCCATTGTTGCCTTGTTCACTTAATGCCATATCTTTCTTTGGATACTTAGCAGGCTGATACATCAACTTGTACATTTATATTGAAATATTCGCTCTTATACTTTTGACGCTGACTGTTTAAAATTATAAGAATATGTAAGAAAATTAAACTTTATCTCTTTTGGATAACAGTTTTATCAGCATGACAGATCGCGTGACGTAAATATTCCGCTTTGAAACCAAGCTTTCCTATGTGCATGACGCACTGCTGTTAGTATAGATAATATGTTTCACTGCGCTGTCATTTGTTGCCTACTTCAGAGCAGCAAATTAACATACCGCGAATTACTGTACTACTGTGTTCATTCTGAAATAATCGTTCTGTAATTGAGATAATATATTTGTTTAATCCTTACGGAGTTAGCTTGATAGAATAAACTAAACACATACATAATAATATTGCAGAAAAATACACGCGAGGCGTTAGTGCCGTGGAAAGCATACTGACGCTCGACCGACTACGTCAGAGCGTTGCCGTCAAAGAGTTGGAGCAAGCGCGCGGACAACCTATCACCATGCGCAAGACTGCCTCCGTGCCTAACTTCTCACAGGTACAAGCACCGCTATTTTATGTTGGTTTAGAAAAACGATAGATTTGTACTACGTACTAGAAAACTAAGCAAAAAAGAAGGTAATATTGTAAAACAACTGAAAACTTGAAAACTTTTTCCGAGATGCACTTTCATAGATTAAAAGAATGCCTTAGTCTAATAAGTATTCTGAGTTGAAATTATGCAAGTTGGTGCGTTTTGAAACAGTTGCCGCTTTTTGTTATTTGCGGTTGTCAAAATTTGACGTTAATAGTACGTAGTACAGAGATATCAAATATAACACAGTTTTATATAGACACACGTACAGTCGAAGCTAGTTTAAGCACGTAGGTACACGCCAGATAGACTTGAATTATTGCACATGAAGTAAATCTATGAAGTAATTATGAGGCAAAAGTATTGTATAAAAGTGAGTTGTATTAAGGCCAAGCTGTGAACTACAAACGTCTTACGTTCCAGCGATGATGATTAAAAAACAAAACAAATTCAAATTTCGAATGTCGACTGTCGATGGTATATAAGACGCTTCCAATAATGAAAAACATTATGAAAACATTACGAATTTCCAGGCGCGATTTCTTCCATTTGTAAGTTAATTTATTTTATAGATGTTGTAAAGCTTTGAAGCCGAATAAACACCAAATTAACGAACACAAGTAATAAATAGTCGATGTCGCCATTAACCCACGAAAGTACAGCTATGTAAGTCACGATGTAAATAAATATAACACATTATGAATAGGCAATATAGTATAGAATCGGTTGCTGTTCAGGGTTTGTGTGATGTGCCATGTAACATATTTCTAAAAGAAAGGGAGATTTGTTAACGTACCATTAATGAGGGAAGCTTTTTTAATTAATTGCCTTTAATAACTGAGCTTTAAAACTGTAAAAGTAATGTTCGTCCATCGATCAGGGTTTGCCAAAGCAGGCTTTTAATCTCTCCTAAATGCCAAAGTTCGTGGCGGGTGTGGTCATACGACACGAGAACTTAGTATAGAGTTCTCATAAATCCCATACTAAATATTCACCGCCCTACTCGCTCGTATTTACCGTGAGTTTTGGCGTTTAGTACAAAAAATATTTCCCGTAAAAAATGTTTTGAAATCATTTAAAATGACCGCCAATGTATCGTTCAACCCTGAACACCAACCGAGTCTATAGCAGTGTGTACGCTTGCTAACCTATGTGTTGTCGCTACGCACCGGCCGCAGCTGTCGCAGGCGCTCGAGAGCGTCGCCAAGAACGGAAACAACGTGAGTCAACAGCATGGCCGAAACACACGCATTTTTTTCTTAGTTCCATTCTGTTTCACAAGCCAGTCTAGATCTAATGCTGCACGGTATAAGGTTTTCATTTATGTGTTCAGTTTTATTCTATAAGATCCTGTTTTCTAAAGCCGATTAAAATCTTATGCTGCACGGTATAAGGTTCTCATTTAGTCGTTCAGTTTTGGTCCAAACGGTCCTGTTTTAAAAGCCAATTAAAATCTTATGTTACACGGTATAAGGTTCAGATTGTGAAATTCAATTTGGTTCTATACTCCTGTTTTCATCAAAACCAATTTAGATCTTATGCTGTACGGTGTAAGGTTCAAATGTTGTAGTTTCATTTCGTTAGCACCTACTATTATTGTGCTCCTGTTTGACTTCACGGTGTAAGGTCATTTTACAATGTCAAGCTTGCACGACGTCTGTTTACATTCAATGTTCAATCACTGTAAAGGAGTTTGATCCTGGCTCGGTTTGGCAAGCGATTTGTAACTTTATCTTGTTAGTTACAAAATTCTTATCGCAGTGTTATCGCAAGTTGTAAAGTAGCTTAAATCAAGTGAATTCGATGCCCTTCTCTCAACAATCTTATCGAATATTGTGATGTAAAAATAATTTTTGAACTAAATGTTTTACTTTTATATCATGTTAATATCTCTAAAACAGGAATAACAATTTTTTTTGGAAATACCTATCCATATTTTTCACCTTTTAATTTTTATATACCTTTTTCATTTATTCGCCGTCGATATTATTTTTAGCTGTTCACCTTATTCTCACGTAGTTAGTTCACGTACATTTATTTTGTATTCCATAGCATCTATACAATTATTTTGTAAATAATATTCATTGTGTGTTAACCACATTCAGTAAAACTGTTGGCGTTTTGGCTATTACTCTTGTAGCCGGCAGTTTCAAACGATTGTATCCGATAAAAAAAAAAAAAAAAAACAACAATATAAGCTTTCTGTGTTAACAGCCTAATGTGAAGCCAAATATTAGGCAATTCTTTTGTTATCGTCTCGAGGTCCATGTTGCTTCCAAACTACCCCACAAATAACTAATGAATGTACCTATATGAAGCGTTAATATCACTAAACATTCTCCAGCTCATGCGCCTGGACTCGTCGTTCGAGTCACTGGCTGGACTCGCATCAAACCGCGCCGGCAGTATGGCGGACTTGGCCGACGAAACGCCGCGTCGCTCCGTGCACCGCCACTCCTACGCAGCCCCGTCACACAACGACCCCGAAATTACAACACCTACCAAACCTTTCGGACTCGGTAAGTTACAAACTATAAAAAAATCCTGATAAATTCTTCCATGTTGTGAACTAAAATATATATTTTTTACAGTACAACACACTCCTATTTCCGATACATTAATTCTTTACCACTCATAAACATTGTCATGCTAACAGTTTTTAAATATAATTTCTAATAAAAAACGTTATTTGCAGTATCTGCACCATGTGCATACAAATAGCGCATCAAACTACGTCATAGGCTTACATCAAGTTGTAAACCGTATTTTAGACCAACAATATAATTTTTAGTGCATTTCAGTAGAATAGGTAATATTAAATTTGATTTAGTATGTACAGATATCGATGCACGATAGACAATCTAGAATAGTATTCTATTTGGAGTTAATAGTTACATTACATAGGAGAGTTATCAAAAGAAAAATCAGGCGATTCATATTCACAAAATTGTCACGACAGAACTAAAACATCCACTCTTCATGATCTCACTATTACATTATTTTATTTTCCAATTGCTTTGTGGCGATGCTATGGCTCAAACAACTTCCCCTTCTGTCTCTACCCCTACTTCTTTCACTGTCATGTTCTTTGATGTGACTTGTTATAAGTTTACTAATATTTCTTCTATTATCCATCTTTTTCTTTGAGATATTTTTGAATGCGAATGGAGTCGAATACCCCCAGTATATTGAATATAAAATATTGAATGCTTTTCCAATATATTCTTCTTTTATTATTTTTTTAATCTCGATCTAAATTTGCACGTTTTATTGGGCTCCATTACAATAGATCTTAAAGAACAAGGTTGAATATGACCACAAAAATGATTCCCAGACGCTGAACTAACGTTATATTTTCTGTATCTTAACCCCCGCTACCTTCAGGCTCGTTCCTATCAGGTAAACAGAGAAAACAATATGGTATTAAATCGGAATGGCAACTGTATTGCAAAATTATTAGACGAATGCAACCGAACGATTAAAAACTAAATAGATGTGTTGTGATCATTGTTACTCATAAGAAATTTTTGTTTGTATGTTACCCATTGATTGGCTGTAAAATATCATCTGAAACTATTGGCGTATCGAAATTGAGTGAGGACAAATACGATGCTGAGTTCATTTTGATAAAATTAGACCCTGTATTGGCTATTAGAGGAAAGCAAGCTTCGAGCATCAGGCTTCTGTCGTTGTGTTGACTGTCTGTTTGTTTGCGTGTCTCTTTCATTTGCATGAACCAGCATGACCTGTGATTTTTCCTCTCCTTCCCACTTCCTCTACGTTGATCTATTTGCTGTGGATTCGAAAAACGAACGACGCTTTCAGTTTAGACAACAAATACTGCTTATACGTTTTAGGGTTCTGTAATATCAGCCAGATACTGATAATTGTACATTTAATCAATTGTGCGATGCGTAAAAACTTGAAAAGCAGTCCTATCTTTGTATTCGTAGTTATATATAGTAGCGATAGACCAATGAAATTGGATGTAGGTTTGTTTGTGTGTTAGGGGAAACTGTGCATGTATTGTAGACAATATTAATATTTGAAGAAGTATAACCTCGTGGATAGATATTTTAAAACGCATGTGCTAGACAATAAACATTGTAATGTAGGTTTGATATTCCGTAACCTTTAATTTAGAAATGATTTAGATAAGTTAATTGTGTGTAAGTGAATATTTTTCTCCTTAAAACTATGTACAGAATTTAGCAATATTTCTGTAATAAATATAACAGAATAATAAATTTTGACTACAGGAAAAATCATGTAAATAGTTTAACAATATTAGAAAAGAATAACCTCAAATTAGCTTCTAAGTTCGGAGCCAAATTGTGTAAATATTGTCCCTAATTTTGTGTCAATTGTGTTAATTCGTAATTATTATAATAGTCCCTTCATTTCCTTTAAGTTTAAGATGAGAAATGTATTAGATATTTACTAAACTTTTAGTCCTGTAAACTTCACAAAAAAATTAGAACTTTTATTCTGTAAGGTTTCCCAAAATGTGTGTGTTGTTTTTAAAGGTTTGTATTGACGAAGACATTGATATTTTCATTGCAGCCCGGCCCACGTTCCTAAACTTGAATTTGAACCTGAACTCTCTGCGACTGCAGACACCAAACAAGTGTACGTCCAGTTATTAAGTCGTAGATTCACTAGTTTCGCTTGTTTTTTGACGGTTTTCTTTAAATGTTTGTATTATTTGTAAAGCTCATTGTATAATCTTTTCAGTGTATCTTTTGAAATATGATTTACATAGCATGTATTCGAATATTTTGAACAAAATGTTACCGCTAACATTTTTCAGAGATCTCAATCGCTAGTCATAAGTCAGTATGCATGAGATCAATCTGTTGAAAAAAAGGCTAGCATTGTTTCGTCCATGTAAGTGCATTATGTAATTTCTGTATTGCGCATATCTACACTGAGGCAAAATAAAATGACAACCCCGAGATCAAACCCTAGAGAAAGACCATTTTTTATACATTAAGAGCCCTCCGTCTCTGCCGGTACACGTAAAACCGTTGGTTCTGGTTCACAAGTACGTATAAGTACGTAGAAACTTAATTATTTCTTTAAGGCCGTGCGCACTTTGGATGCGTTTTCTTACGAATTTCACTCGTGCGTACACGTACGACCATGGTTGTACGAATTAAATGCGCACACTGCATACGTTTTTTCCGTCAAATAGAACAAATCCCAACAATTTCGATTTGTTTTCGGACGTCGGAATTATACGTACGTATACGTACGACTAAGTCGCACCCAGTCTGCGCGCTCCCTTTGTACTTGGAAGGTCGGGATCGTTCGTGCGTGTTCGTATGTGTACGCACGAGTAAAATTTGTAGGAAAATGCATCCAAAGTGCGCGCGGCCTTAGTTTTATTGAGGGTAGTCACTCTAGTGTTTAAGTTAGAATATCATTATGGCCCATTTGGGTTGCGAAATTTAGGTGTCAAAATTTCTGCGTAAAATACAGATTGCTGTACCTCCATTGGGCTTATAGTTGATCACAATTATTCTTGTTAACAAGCGACAGATGATGTTGCGCATATCTACACTGAAAAGAAACTAGGCCTCGTAAAGTCTTGAACATAGTTTTAATTTTTATTTATTTGCTACATCTCATAGTGAGCTAGTTAGTTCGTATAGTGAAAACATTGGCATGACTCAATCATTGTACAATCTCAAGCATGGAAGTGTTCATTTAAACGATGTTATTTATGTTAAACTTAACTCATTCATGGTGTGTTAATCATTTAATTAGTTAAGCTATGATTTTCTTTAGAATAAGCTAGGCACTGCGCTGTTTGGTAAAATGCTAAGGGAATTTTGCACAGTTGTTAATTGTTTGACTTTATCTGATAATATTGAAAATCAAGCTGTATAACTTTACTACACTTTGTTTCGTATTGGCGCCCAGATGGGGCCAATTTTTTGTCTTTAAACTAACTTTTTCTTGAACACAAGCTATTTTACTTGAAGTATTACTATTAAAACCTCTTGACCACATCTTTTTACACCGTATCATAATTAAGACTAATTTATTGAAAGTTTTTTAGATTTGGATTTCACCATCACTTTTGTTATTTCAATTATTATTGAACTAAACATGAGAATTACTCAAAAGTTCAACGTTTTGGGTCAGATTGACAATTTTCTTTCTACCAGAATCAAGTCAGGTATTTCCAACTTATTACATAATACTAAATAGTGAATGATATTGCAGCGTCTCCAGCAAGTGGCAAGCTCGGGTTGCGCATGACTACGCTTCACGAAGAACCGGGCCGGCGAAACGATGAGGACTCACATTCTGAGCCTGAATCGGCTCCCATTGATGAACTAACCACGCCGCGGTCCCATGTAAGTAAACAACTGAAGTCATCACCTCCTTCACGTATCCTAATTTCTGTCGAAGTCGTAGTCTTCTATACGTCTAAAGTTGGCCTACTAATAAAATTGCGTGAATTAGGTTTCAAAATACAAATATGTAATAAAAAATTAAACGATATGGTGTCGTAAATGGCTTTATTTTAAATGACGACTGTTTTAATAGGTATAGTCAACCATTCTGGCTTCATTTAGCATTATATTCCTTATAAAAGCCGTTTGCTGTCTAAATATTTTTCCCATAGCTAAGAAAATATGAATGAACTAGCTGCCCGGCCCGGCTTCGCACGGGTAGCATTAAGAACTTATTTACGGCGCACCTAACTACCTACCCTACCTATCCTACCTACCTACCCTACCTACCTACCCTACTTACCCTACCTACCCTACCTACCCTACCTATCCTACCTACTTACTCTACCTATCCTACCTACCTACCCTACCTACCCTACCTACCTACCCTACCTACCTACCCTACCTACCTACCCTACTTACCCTACCTACCCTACTTATCCTGCCTACCTACCCTACCTACCTACCCTACCTATCCTACCTACCTACCCTACCTACCTACCCTACTTACCCTACCTATCCTACCTACCTACCCTACCTACCTACCCTACTTACCCTACCTACCCTACTTATCCTACCTACCTACCCTACCTATCCTACCTACCTACCCTACCTACCTACCCTACCTATCCTATCTACATACCCTACTTTCCCTACCTACATACCCTACTTTCCCTACCAATCCTACCTACCTACCCTACCTACCCTACCTATCCTACCTACCTACCCTACTTACCCTACCTACCCTAACTATCCTACCTACCTACCTTACCTACCTACCCTACCTACCTACCCTACGAGGGTGGGAAATCGTCAAATAACTTCTCCCGCTCTGGGCGGAGCGGGAGGGCGTGTCAGACTCTTACTGACTAAAACCCACCCGTGTTACAGCCACGATCTCCCTTTCGGTTTTCTTCGCAACCCCGGCAGGCATCGGCCCTAGTGGACCCCTTCAAATCTGCTGACATCTCTTTGAGGCGCGCGTGGAACACAACGCGCCGTCCACCCGGGCCTGGTCCTTATCGGACGGTGAGCCACCCATTGCTCACCGCCCGCAAGCCCGCGCCTACTGTGGCCGGAAATCGCCCCGCGATTCCCGACGCCCTGGGCTCCTGGTCTCCTCCTGCGGCGGTTAGGGGCGTGAGGGCGCGAAATTTGCCTTTCCCTCACGCGTTCCGTCTCCTCCTTCGCGAGCATTACTTATTAACATTATTATAACTTATTATAACATTACTTACCCTACCTACCCTACCTATCCTACCTACCTACCCTACCTACCTACCCTACCTACCTACCCTACCTACCTACCTACCTACCCTATCTATCCTACCTACCTACCCTACTTACCCTACATAAACCTCACGGAGCCCGAGACCTTTCCAATGAATGCAAAACCGTGGAAATCGGTTCGTGCGTTCTGGAGTTATAGCGTCAGGAAGGAAAAACCGACTTATTTTTATATAGTAGATATGTATTTTGTACCAACAGCGCACACGCAGCCGCGCCACGTCCCGTGGTTTCTTGCCGACATCGAAGACGTTAGACTCGCTACACGAACTGGCGTGCGAACGAGTGCCCAACAAGAACTCGCCCTCGATATCATCCAGCGGTTATGGTGAGTAGAGATAAAGATGTGAGAGAAAGTGAGATAGGGAAAATTAGGTCAATTAAAAGTGAATAGTTCTGCATGGTACATTTTCATATCAAAAATGTTGGCACAATCAGAGATAGCAGTTGGGTATTTTCAACAAAACCGGTAACAGTAGCATATCAGATAAAGAAAGATAAAAGGTATATATATATTAAACTTACACAGGAAATGAAGAAGCCAAAAGCAACAATTTAAATAGAAAAAAAAAATAAACGAAGCCTGATCGGGTTCAAAAAGGCTCTAAACACGATATCATGCAGCAACATAAAAAAATAATGTGGCAGTATTATGTTAGAATTTAGAGTCTAACTGTGATTAAGCTCGTGGCTAAGTAATAACAGCCGCAAGGATCGATCCATCAGGTTAAGCTACGCTTGCCGGGGTTTATCCATGGATGGGTGACCATCTTAACATACCGAGACTCCTCCGTGCCTCGGCCATTGGTCCCGGCTGTCATTCGTGGATCTTTGACAGACGTTAAGGATTGTCAGAAGCCCGAAACTCTGACAACGTGTCTCGTGTCCTGTATCGTATTACCCAGATATTGGGTTGTGGAGGTCAGAGAGGCAGTCGCTCCATGTAAAATACGGTATTCAGCTGCGTCCGTTTATAGTGGAAGCCGACCCATACTTAGTTGGGAAAAGGCTAGGTAGACGTTTTTGTGATTAAAAATCATTTTTCTTTACTTCAGGTTCACAAGCAGTATCATCAACAAACCTGACGAACGACGACACCCTCTCAATCCGAAGCATGTCAGTCGATGAGACACCGGACTTCGACAGAACAATGGACTACACCCACCTCAGTAGAACCAAGAACTCTGTGGTAGGCCTCCGGAATGAAATCACTGAACTACGGAACGATATCAATGACTTGAAACACGATATCGTCGAATCAAAACATGAACTGGATGATTCGTTGTTCGAAAAGGCAAAAACGCCAGTACTAACTCCCGGGTCAAGAAATCGTATTAATCCGTTCTTAAGGGATTGTGAGGACGCAGCCAAGGAAGACGAGTCTAAAGGTCAAATGGTAGATCCGTTGGGAGCGATTCCTGTTAAGAGTGCTGTGTTGACCAGTAGTAAGAGCGTTGAGAATACGCAAGTGAATGGGGATACGACACATGAGCCAAATAACGATGTGTCACATGACGCGTCGCATGACACGTCGCATGATACGTCGTTCGGTAAGTAGAACTTATCTATACAAACTTTATAACACACATTATTGTAAAACATTACTAGTTACACATTGGTATTATTACTCGTATACATTTTGGTTCGGGAAAAGGTAGAGAAATCCGTAAATCGTTATAAAATTATCGCTATTGCGGTTTGCGGTTTACGGCTCACTTGACGGACGCCTGACGGCTGGTGTAATATCTTAATTTTTATTTTTAATATTTTAATAATTCAATGACTGACTGATGGAGTGAGTGACGGATAGACAATTCATAGTGTAAAATAAAATAAATTGTGGAAGAAATGTTCCTTTGAGAAAAAGTTCAAAACTCAACATTTTGAGTGGGTCAAATGCGTGACGGGAGATTTAAGATTTTGCAATGGCTGTAGAACTTACTGTTTCAAAGTTGTATTCCGTTTTTCCAGTTGCAAGATACAATAATTATTATTGGTAGGGGGAATCCAGAGCGTTTTTGATCAAGTATATAATTTAGGGCGAAAAGTTAAAAGCTGAGTCACTAGCTTAAACGAAAGAAAACACATTTGGTATTATCGCACCGTTCGATTATGGCACTAATAAGGATCAAATTCTGGGAAGTAATGATACACAGTGAAGTACTTTTCAAATATATTTTCGGTTTTTCTCTCATTATGTCACTCAGTTATCAACTTTTCGTCCAGCATATGCTTGCTCAAATACGCTCTGGGCTCTATCATATCGTCTTAAGTATTTCAACCTATAGCAGCATAATATTCAATTCTAAGTTGCAACCATAATGTTTGTAATAGGTGAAGCTGAAGTGGAGTCAGTGAGCTCTGAACAGTCGAGTCACGACGCGGAACGAAGCCGGGAAGCTTCGTCTGTGGGTGAGAGTGATTCCGCCTCGACCGGGCCTGATCAGCCTATTGTGAAGACGCAGTTACCTGCTGGCAAGGTAAGAGTTATTTGGGGGTTTTATTATAGTTTGACCGAGATCCCTGTACCACGCCTTAGGAATGCGTGGAAAAATGGGCAGCGTTGACAAATGGACGGCGGGACGTCGTAAGCGTTGACGAAAGGGCGGCGGGATACCGTGATCGTTAACGAATGAGCGGCTCGCACTGCCTCCTCGTTTCGTTGCGTACATATCTAAGACGTGGTACAGTGGTTTCGGTCAAACTATAACTTATTGTTTGATGGCATTTTTGGTTCGGGTAAAAAGGATTTGATGCAAATTGAGAAATATGTTCTTTATCTATAAAACAACACAATATATAAGTTTTACAAACACTTTTGTCATTTTTTTTATAATTTTGCAATACTCTATGGAGAAACGACGACTTTATGTAATTACTAGCAAACTTAAAAAAGGAGGAGGCTATGCTTTCGAGGAGCTTTTTTTCTCTCCTGAAATGTATTAAAAATTTTAATGAAGAAAAATAAATGTTCATGGGTATAAAGTTTTGCTAGAGCAATGAACGCCATCATCTTTGGACAACAAACAACTGAGTACGCACGCCGGTATACTTGATATCGTTTGTTGGCCGCAGGTGGTGCGGCGGCGCGCGGGCGGCGGCAGCGCCCGCACGGCGGCGCGCGCGTCGTTCCCCGGCGCGCGCCCGCGCTCCGCGCACGAGCCCGGCCTGCACGACACGCCTGCTTCCTCTACTGAACGCATTGGAGATGGTAACAGACAAAAACTTAGCTGTTTCATACTATGTAGTCTCGTAGAATTTTAATATTAAAGTATTGACAATTTAGGTATGAACAATAGAGTAATAAGTATTAGATTTATTAGTTATTTGAATGAAGTAGGTAGTATGACTTGTAACTGTCTTGTGTCATCAACTAGTGTGAGGTCTCTGGTTACTAAATTACACAATAAATTGAACGTAATAGAATTATCGAAAAATAAAAACAAACTGCCAGTGAAAAATGTTGTAAGTTTTTATGGACATGCATTAAACAAAAAAATGCATTTATTCCATTAAGATTTTTTTTTTTATGCATTATCTAACACTAATATCCGCAAAATAGACGATTCATCAGAGTCCCCGATGCTGCAACCGTGGATGATAGTCGGCGAGAGCGTGCAGCTGCGACTGAGCAGTAGCACCGGCATCATCGCGTACGCCGGGCCCACGCACTTCGCGCACGGCACTTGGATCGGCATCGAACTTGATGCGCCTACAGGTATGTTATTATTTTATTACTTACTGAGATAACCGGTGTCATAGAAAAAATTACTTTCATTCTTATTACAAAAAGAAGGTTTATCTTTGGACCCAGGACTAAACCATGTCATAGTCATTTTTTAATATCGAAGTTCGAAATTAAAGTTTTTAATTCAAAGCTTTACATCGGTCGGAATAAAATTCGAAATACAAAAACTAAAGCTTGGGCTAAAGTTAGATTTTGTTTTATAATATCATGGCTTTTGTTTACAAACATAGCTAGAGTCTGGCAAACGAAAGTAGAGACTGAAAAAGCGCGGCAAATTTAAAAAATATCAGCATAGCAACCCTAAAATTTGTGTGACATACCTTGAATAACCTAATTTGATACTTTAGAATTATTTGTATAAAATCATGCTACCTATTATGTTCCAAATCAAAGAGACATTTCTTGACATTTCGAAAAATCTACTTCGTCTGAATAAAAATACCCTTTTAGGTATAATGGAGCAATTCGAATTTAAAAAAAAAAAAAACAACAATATTCTATTATAATTTTGATTAATATTCACTCTTACAATCAAAATCTGGATCTAAAAACTTAAGCATTTCCATGTGAAAATGATTCATTGGAGTCACTCTTTTGTCTTTTTTATTTAGTAAATACTGTATCAAGATCACAACAAATCACCGACAACACTCCATTTTGTTTTGACAAATTGAGGTTGACTAATGTCAACCTCAATTTGTTCAAACTTTTTATAGGGTAATCCTATACTAATGTATAGGATTGCCCTATAAAAAGTTTGCAAATAATTCGAGTGTCTGCTTTCGTTTGCCAGGCTCTAATACACTTTCTTTTCATTACTCGTTCCAGTACCCTCGTAATATCATTTTTGTTCAACAGGCAAAAACGACGGCTCAGTCGGCGGCCAGCGGTACTTCGAGTGTCGAGCGCGGCACGGTATCTTCGTGCGGCCCGACAAGATCGTGCAGGACCGGCGCGGGCGCAGCGCGCGCGCCTACCGCGATAACGAGCTCAAGCGTGCGCAGAGCAAGGGTGGGTTAACCTGGCATTATATAACTGTGATCGGGACGCCCACAGAAGACCTGTGGCGGCATGAAAATAAGCCAGTTGTCACTCGTATCATGTGGCATAGAGATTAAAGAAACTTTCTGTCACCTTAAGTTTTTAGAGGATCCAAATTATCATCGCCCTATAACCTCGTTGCTGAAAATTTAATTCTACCAGGATTATCATCCTAGTTGCCTGATGAGGTCAATATGTTGTTTTAATGAGGTTAATATCTGAAAGCTCATAACAGGTGGCAGTACAGTTGTACGTCTTTATACCGCCATTGTTGTGTTTATGTTTACTTTAGTGTCGATCACAAATATACGAAAACTAGATAAATATGTATGAGACTTGGAGTGTAGCACTATTAAAAGACGAGCTAAAGACAGGGGAAACATCTACCACCGGTGAAAAAGCAGCTTTAGTCGAAAATTCAATAAATTATGAACGTTTATTAAGGTTATTTTGTGTTTGTTGACTTAAGTTCATTTTTTTTGTTAAAGACTGGAGGCGTACGATAAAAATAACCTGATCAGAGTTGAAAACCAACTCGGGCATGGTCTTCCTGACTGAAAAACCTCAGGGATAGCACTTCTAGCACTGGTCTAATAGGATAATATAAACACACACGTACTTTACTATAATTTCCATTAATATCACATCACAAGTGCTTGTATGTAATGAAAACAGAATTAGTTCTCTTGGGAGCATCACTTAAAAACCACTTTCTCCCATAAAAGACTTAAAGGATAGCACATCGTCTCAACGAAATATCAGATTCAATTTTTTTTCGGAGAGCTTTCCCCCACAGTTATCTTCTTATTACCATCTTTGGCAAATACTTTGGTTTCGTACTTTAGCAGTAAACAGCTGCGCAACTGGGCTCAATAATTAATTATGCGTAAAAGAAGTCGCTTGTTTACATAAAATGTATGGCTAGCTGTCAAATTATTAGACACTAAGATCAGCGCCATCTGAAGTGAGCAAGCGGCAGTATCCCCATTAAGCGCGTAAGGGCCACTTCACACGATAACTCTCGGAGGCGACTAGGTTCCGGAACTGTGCCACTGCGGCGTTCTACATACAAATATCCATGGTACACGATGCGTTCCGGCTTCGCATCGCACGTACACCGGACTTGCAACCCGCGAGAAGAGGTGGGGAGGGGTGTACGCGTTGCGACGCCGGAACGGCACCACGGCAATGCGGTGAAATCTTCGTTTAAACAGGCTCTAAGATTACTCTTACTTTCATTTAAAAAGTCAATGAATAACTTGATATAGAAGGAAAATAAAATTGTGTAGTTCAGGTTTTAGAGGGAATCCGCTTTGTTTCAGGAGAAGGCCTACACAACTTACACAGATCGCGGAGTCGCGGCGACAGCATAAACGCCGTCGGCACCAAAAATAGGAATAGCAAATAGACGACACACGCGGCGCGCGGTACATCGCGCCTACACACAACAACACTCTGACAGAACGCGGACAAAGCCGGCAATGTATCGGACCGAATTTATACTAACGTCCCACAACTACTTGTATCATAGAATCCGCATTTTTTCGTTGCAGTCATGTAACTTGTATGGTGCTTATCTGTATTGTAGGTGTTTATTTACTACCCTTGAAGCAATATTGTTCGCCTTCGTTTCTGTTATGTCGGGGACAAAAAAGGGGAAACTATTATCTCGGTTTTATTGATCATGTCAATAAAATATGAAGATGTCGCGATGTTTCCGGAATGTGCA
This sequence comes from Omphaloscelis lunosa, assembly GCA_916610215.1. Classification (NCBI taxonomy): domain Eukaryota; kingdom Metazoa; phylum Arthropoda; class Insecta; order Lepidoptera; family Noctuidae; genus Omphaloscelis; species Omphaloscelis lunosa. The sequence continues at coordinate 19,425,431 of OU744244.1, read as the reverse complement.
ACTTTCGATGTCCTAAAGTCATCGGGAGTTTTGACCGCCCTGTAGATGTGAGTACAGTTGATTACAGAAGTGATATGACAGTTTTCATCAAATGTTGCACGTAATTGGGACCTTTGTATGAAATGGGAATGTATTTAATATCTTTGCCTCTATAAAATTAAGAGGTTCTTCACTTTTTGTCGTGATATTCAATAAAATTTAATATTAATAAGGAAATGTAGTCAAATATAATATTAATAAGATCCAATTGCATGTTATATTTGATGTTTATTTTAAACAATATCACTTTTGTAGTTGACTGCACTAGTCGTTTTGTTTTTATTGTATTAATGAATTAAATGAAATTATTTTCAAATATTTGTAAATATAAATATGGAATTATAATGTGATTTAATTTTATTATTTTTGAGAAATTCCTGTAAATATGTGGATTTGCGTGTGTATTATTATTTGTAATGATCATCGGTGATTGAATATTGTTTATTAAGTTATTTGTATAAATTCTTTTTAATGTATAGTTTGTGGTGATAGATGTTACGGTAATGTATACTTATTTATGTATGTGTAGCTCATCGACCACTGTATCTGCTTACCCTCGTGTGACTCGCACAGTTTTATATTCTGCAAAGGGAATATAACTACTGTGATTTTGACGATTTACCGTTTCTCTTCACTGTTACATTTTCTATGACATTTTTAAAGTTAGGGTGAAGTGTTCGATTGTTGTCCGCTTTTGTTAGTGGTCGTTAAACTTTATTTAAGTTAGAATCGAACGGATTTTCAAAATAAATGAAGAAAACGTTGTTTCTAAATTCCGTTCGATACCTGTGAGTGTTTCACGTGCCGATACATAGTGCTAGTAATTGTATGCTTCACCCTACCTCTTATAATAATATTCTTACCTTTACTGCTCACGTGCATTTTGTGTTCGACACACGATTGCCAGTCTCGATTGTGATAGTATCTTGCCACCTAACTATTAAAAAAAAACATTATTTTTTTAATTCGACGCCTGCTTTTGCCCCTTTTAGTTAAAGGTGTATCTCAAGTAGTTTATGAAATCGTCCAATATTACATCTTCGTCCTTGTAAAAGACTTTGTACTTAGTACACACAGCCACTGACGGTTAACTCAATTCCAGACATTGACGCTCTGATGTGCGGCGCAAGCGGTGAGCGAACTGACATGCAATCTTTACTGCCATTTAAATGCTTGTTATTCGATAAAAGTACTAGTAATCGTTTCTATTCTAATATTAAATTTTAAATATCGAATAAGAACCCATCGTCATTTTTGTGGCGATGACGTCTTCTTGCCAAGTAGATGCTGTCAACTCTGACAGATGTGACGTCATAGATTCACGCATCACTTGCGCCCCACAAATTATATCGTTTAGGTTGTGTATATTCGAAAATTTATGTAAATGTAGTCGTGAATCGACATTCTGTAAATTAAAATGTCATTACTAAAAAGAAATTGTCCTCAATTTATTATCTCCATCCACATTCGAACAATAAATCGATGAGGTATCTATCTGTAATTAGAGAAACAAAAATCTTAATCGATATTCTCTCCATTTTAGTAATATGAAGAGTTATAGTTGAATTTTTGAATAAAGCCTAATTTGGATAAATTATCAAGATATATTGTAGCGGTATAGTGCGCGTGTAATCGTATTAGGTAATGTCCACATTGTTCGCTCCGTGGTAATACGGGGCAATAGTCTTAGATCACCTAATGTATATTCCATCCTTTTAGTAACGTAATCGTTCGTAAGTACACTAAATGAGTACACAAAATAGAGTAACACGCCTGGTTATCTACTAGTGTTTGTAAGTCCCACTTTCAGCGTTCATTCATAGTCCGCCACTTGCCTCCATTCCTCGAGGGCCATTTTGTGACGTCACATCGTAGAACATTGTAGTTCACGTCACGTGGAAACGTATCATCGAAGGTGTTGTGTATACGTCGCTGAGTTGCATACCAGCATGTGACGTCAATGAATACCTCTGTAAACATATGTACATTTACATTTAAATGTAAGTTATTAATATAAAATGTTATTCAAAAATATTAAAACAGCTGTTTCAAAAGTATGCACTCGAGAATTTAATGCCAACTTTTAGTGGGGCCGCGATTCCATAGTGAGTTTATACGTGGCGTGATATTCTTCGCTACGATCACTTCGTACTTATATTGTCAACATGGATGTCATGACGTCACTCGACTCGTCGCATGGGATAGCGGCTCAAATAATTTGTAAGCATTGACTGACATCATATTTGTCACACATACATAGAGTTATCACATTTACATTTTATCGAATGCTTATTAGACTGTCGTACTTAAACATTCCATTTTTTCTATACATTTATCGTTCTAGCAATCGTACAGTAGTATTTATCAGTGATTAGTTAGAATTTGAACTACAGAATGCGACTTATATGGCGTTTATTTTGCATTTTACGATTTTTAACTTTGAATGTAAAAGTATATTTACCACTATAATAAATAAATCTGGCCCTAACTAGGACAGCTCAATGTGTAGTCGACGTTAAAAAAATCTAAAAATGAAATATACGTATTTTCAAATAAAGTAGGATGTGTCTTTGAAACTCTTGATGTGCTTATGTCCAGTAGTTTGGTAGAACACGGGCAAAGGACTAGCTGTCAAGCGAAGCAGGTACGACGCCTTGGAGAGGCCAGGTCGGGTCAGGTGTATCGGAGTGTGCACTAGGGCTCCTAGGTTTAGGCAAATAGTGACCTTAAAAGCAGCGTCTCGTAGGTCCTAATTTAATTTTTAGAAATTAAGCTGACCATGTGCTGTGCTTTTGTTTTAAACAAATAGTTTATAGGTAATTGAAATAATTTGTTGTTAATTATTATTTCATTTTAGAAAATTGTGTGTATTATTCGCAGTCAATTCAAGATATCACACGCTTTTACGAATGTGAATGTAATTATTATTATTTTATAAAATTGTGACGCATGGATTTTATTTTAGCGTAGATAATGTTAAGTAAATTAATTTGCCAGGATTGGAAAGTGTAAAATAAATAAATGACAAAGTAATTTATGTATTTCTAATTCTTTTTGTGATAAATAGGCAGCTACTTTGTAGCGTAGATGGTTGCATCTTCATTAATATACACATAATGCATAATAAAGAGATTTTAATAATTAAATACAAAAATAGTTCACTTCTAGTGGATATATTTTTGCCAAGTAGCAAGTTCGAGTCAACCATCGCTGTCATTATCAATAAATGTATTATAAAATATTATTTCTGTATTTTATTCCTGTAGTTAGTAGATACCCTTAATGAACCCAGTACACATTTAGATGATTTTGGCTTACTTTACATTAACTGGTATATTTATGAGCTAGAACAATAAACTTTTTTAGAAAAAATATTAGTTGATGAGTAGCAAATCCAGTCTAGGCCTAGCATGCTGATCAAAAAAAGGGTAATGATGCTAGGAATCATTATTTTAATAATCTGCGACATAAAAACACTTCACTCAAATCTAAAAAAAATAAAATAAAGAAATTTGTTTCATATTCAATTTTAGCGCCAGTTTTGTAATAAAGGGTAGAAAGATGGAAGTTAATCTAGTGAATAAAATATAAATAGCTGTAGTCTTTAGTATAGGTTCACTAGTTTTTTTAGTTCACTAGTTAGCCATATTTCCTATTTCCATACAGTAAAATTACCAAATTAATAAAATCGGCGAAACATTTGACAGCTGCTATTTGCGACGTTGCTCATTTTCGGTAGGTATGAACGCTCGTAATCTGATTGAAAAATCAGACCTTAGTATCGGCGGATTGTAATTATATTTTTTTTAGAAACGGTCTGTAGAAGTCGAAATCAATAAAACTTTTACTTAATAAAAAAAGAAAATTGGCTGCATAGGTTCACTGTTGTCAGATATTGTCGAGGAAAAAAAAACCTAGCAAATGACATTGACGAACAAATCGGCGCGAATACTTTTCGTGAAAAATTAAAGTTTTATTTTATAGGGTTTCAAGTTTTTATGAGTTTCAAGTTGGTTTATCAAAATAAAATAAGGTTTATTACCTATCAGGAAGAACGATCAAGACTAGCGTGAAAGAAATACATCAAAATTCAATGATTAGGTAAGTAAATGCAAGTAAAAATAAGGTTGATCCGGGGAATTTAATGAAAGGTAAATAAATGATGAAGCATTTCATTTTTCATGTCAGTTTATAACTCATGAAGGTAAAGCTATGATTTTATGTAACTATTAACTCAGTATGGCTCTACAGACAGTGTAACAAACCATAAGCTTATAGCGGGCGCTATTTTTTTAAATTTATTGTAATTATGGGACTATAATTGATTATTGAGTTTGCTGATGACACTTCTTAACATGCCTATTTTAACTGATTAGATTTTAGTTTGATAACGTTGATAAATAATACCTACTTACTAGATATTTACGATACGGTATTTACAAACTTCTTGCCGACCAACAGTTTTATCTTTCTTACAGAAAATAGGTAGGATAAGCCCATTGAGGTTCAATGTAAACTAGAACAAACACTGCGAACAACATTTTTGCGCAACATTTTGTAGTCCCAGTCCACAACAAACGTCTTAATCTACTACAGACCGTTCACTATAACTTGTCCCTTGCGGTCATGTTGGCACCATTACTTGTCAAGCTTAGCTTCTTAAATTAATAGAGTTCAAAATGGCGACAGACAGAAAGTGCTACCAATCGTCACGGGTCAAGATAAAATGCGGTTTGACATTTTCTCCATTTTCATTTGATATCCGCGGGGACGTTGTTTGTTGTAAATAGTTTCTCTAGTTTACATTGAACCTCAATGGATAAGACTTAGGTTCTTCATTAATTATATTTATGTTTCATTTTAATTATTACACAAAGTATTTTTAGATTAGGAGAGTATCTTTAGGAGCCGTTTAGGTACTCCTTCTCGAAGTAATATTTCCTAGGGAATGAATTGTAATCAGTACATCGGTTAGAATCGCCACCTTTTCAACCAAGGCTTTTTATAACACGCTCCCGCTTATCATTGGTACCATACGAAGGTTGTAAAAGCGACAGTTGACCTTATTCTTGGGCGACGTCGCGCGAGTGTCATCTTGCTGGCGGGCGGCGCGGGCGTGGGGCGGCGCACTGACTGCCTGGTACGCGCTTCTGCCCACTTAGGTGTACTGGTGGCAGAAGCATTTGATGTTGTAAGATTATACATTTTTCGTAGTTTGATGCTAAAGGTGATCGAGCCAAGAAGAAAGTCAAGCAAGGTGATTAAGCATTTCAGAAAGTTGGATATACAGTCCCTTAGGTAACGACTGAAAATTCAAGTTTCTGAAATCTTGATAAAGTGTCTGATCACTAATATAAATGTGCAAATAATAGTAATAAAACCTTTATTATCAGACCACAGAGATCCATACAGTCATAATAAGCTTATAATGTTTTCAGTGCTGGGACACAGGCCTCTCTTCGAGAGGGAGTGGGCTGTAATCTACCACGCGGGCTCAGTGTAGATTGGCGATCCATACAGTGTTAGTAAAGAAAACCTTAATCTAATGTTAGTATCCTAATCATAATCTTATGCTTAAGTCTGGAGTCGAACTTCACACTATCCACTTGGCACTTGCTATGTACTGAATTCTAAAAATCTCGATGACTCGGGAATATTGCGATGAAAAGTATCCCATGTGTTAATCCAGGTTATAAACTATCTGTGTGCCAAATTTCATCCAAATGCGTTCAGTATTTTTTGCGTGAAAGAGTACAAACATCCATCCATCCTCATTTTAATAGTAGGAATATTACGGCTAAAAGGGAGGCAGACCTCTTTCAGTCATAGTGTATCAGACCGATTCTAATTAGGGTAACATGATTGGTGTACCTAAATTTATACAACATTTAATGTTATTTTTAAAGTTTAGTGCTATTCAGCTTAAAGTTATACCTTCGAATATTGAAGCGGTAACAACTCATTATTGCGAAAAAAAGTTCACCAAAATCTTACATAATACCTAAATTTCAGCCATCTTTTCTGTACACCCTACCCTTAATCTATTTTAGTATAGCGATGCCGATGCTCGTTACAAAGGAGACATCGTTCCATAATGGCATGCCGTTGGGACTCGCGTGACTTGCCATTTGCCTCTACCTTTCGCAGTCCTTACTTTGTCAAAGACGTTCCAACCGGCGCAGCAGAAGGAACCTCTCAAAATGACTTAGAAACTTTCGCCAATCATGGAGCAAGCTGCTCCATCATCGTCCAATCAGGACCCTCGTTTCGACTTTATAGGGTCTTACGCAGTAAAATCTTTGAAATTGAAGCCGGAAAAATGGATGAGGGTTCTGGGTGTGGAAGAACACAGGTCTACATTAAGAGACTTTGTGGACAAGCCCTTTCCGATGCTTCTGGTGGTTGTCTTGACGAATGCACTGCAATTGGTACCGGTTATATCGTTCCCATGTTACTTGAAGAACAAAGCCGTTTACTTTGTCAAGAAAAAGCCCGATGTTGTCCCGAAAGAAGACTGTGCGCAGATGGTCATATTTGGTAAGTCACTTTTCATTTGGAAGTATTTATTATCTATGCCGTATTTCAGTAGTCGAAGGAGTCGAGAAAAGAGTGTTTTGTAGGGTTAGCTAATACACATTTAGCAGCAATCTTTACTTCGGAGACCCTTCAACTTTTTAAACCGTAATTCTTTGATGATATTCTTTAGTGTTATTGGCTAAGTTACCTATCTACTTTTATGTTTCGTGAAGGTGACTTGGCACCAAGACTAATAGATGAACTAGCAGCATTAGTAGACGAGGTCTTCGTGCCTCTTCTATCGAATCCATTGAACCATGAAGGCTGGCCTCTTGTCGTCTCCCAAGATATCCTTAAACAAATTCACAATCTCAAGAGCACTGTGTATGAGGTAAGAGAACATATATTAAGTACGTTTGATATAGTGAATTCAGAAATAGATTAGCACACCTAATGTAAAATTCTAGTGCGCAACTGAGTATCTTCATACGCAATCTTCTCTTGCTTAGGTTAAAGGCAAAGTTAACGGCCAAACAGTCCTACCAATGCCAGTGGGCGTAGAACTTGTCCACGATGCTGAAAAGGAACTGCTTCGAGGAAAAGAAGTAGACCTGTACTTGAAAAGTGCTATAGAAGGCGTGGTCATCAAGTGGGCTCAGCAGATCAATGACGTTATGATGGAGGACTCTGGGCAGGCCTTTGATAATGGACAGAATCCATCGCCGAGTGTTGGTTAGAGATATTTTTATTTTGTACATAGCATAGCTTACGTAGAATTAGCATTTTGTCTTCAGTCTTTTCGAAAGGGACATCATTTCCTCAAGAATATTGTCAATTTAGATAAAAGAAAAAGAAAAAAAACCGCTTAGAGAAAGGAAACCGCCTTTTTACATCATTCCTGCCTGTTACATGGACCTATTTATTCGTATCAGCTGTTCTTAACTATGAAAACTATAACCTAAGATTTGGAAAACTTAAACTAAAAATATAACGTCTTCTCCTAGAACTGGCGTTTTGGAAATCACGACTTCGTAATCTAAACTACATTTACGACCAGCTGCGTACAGAGAGAGTGAGGTGTATGGCAGTGATTCTGGAGAAAACAACGTCAGCCTACTATCCTTGCTTCAGCAGACTGTTTAAGAATATTGTCTCAGGTTTGTATATCAATATAATATTTATGAATAATTAGGATTTCTGAAAATTACGTAGAACAAGATGCGCTTTGGATTACGGCGCAAAAGGAGGTTAAAGTCCTTACTACTTGACTCTCTTGATTATTGATACAAAGAAAAAAAATCTCAGAAGAGCTTCTCAATTTTTCTGAGGTTTTTTCGCCGCATAGTCACATGATGTTAAAAATTAAGAGGGAGCTAATAAAGTACCTATTGAGTCTATAGTACTCAACTATTGTTAAATGACATTGGGTTATCCTCATTTTCGTATGGCCAATACTGTAACTGCACGAGCAGTGGTGTCCCATTGGTAGCGGCCGCGACTTACGAGTCGTAGGACGTGGGTTCGATTCCAAACAGCACTTTACTAATTATTTTCATCACCACTGCTGTCAAAACGGTGAAGGTAAACATTGTGAGCAAACCGGCATGTCCTAGGATAAAAAATTCAAAGACGTGGCATTCGTCAACCCGCACTGGGTCCTTGGTGGATTATGGGCCACTCCCTCTTACAGAGAGGAGGTCTATGTCCCAGCAGTGGGAAAATTATAGTCTTTTTATGCTAATTCCTATCTTAAAATCTTGTGCACATGAATATGAAGTACGATATAAAATAAACAGCCTTAGCAATCAGCAAATTAAATTAAAATTGCAGCGCTAGCGGAAGCACGAGAAATAGACCTATATCTACGAACATTAGAAAAGCATTTCCAGGCTCTAGAAGAGATTGACTTCATGGAATGTCAGCCATTGTTCCGACCCTTGTTTCATGTGATCTGTATGATTTGGAGAGATTCCAAGTACTACTGCAACTCGTCAAAACTCATCGTGTTGTTGAGGCAGATATCCAACTTGTTGATTTATCAGGTAAGTCTTGGTAATTCTTGGTAAAAAAGTATTCTTATTTTTTTTAAAGTGGTTTTTTTTTCGTGTAAAGCCTAATGGTGATTATAAAGTACATGCCCAGGTCTCCCAGTGTTCGGTATTAACTATGGGTTGGAAAGTTTCAAGTCGTAAAAATAATTGGCAATTGGGTTTCTACGTAAATTGCAACGGCACCTATATATCTAATTTGTCTTGAAGAGTGGTGCGATATGAATAGATGTACTGCCAATCATTCATTGTGCTGCCTGACATGAGTGCAGGTGGTTTAATTCGCATACGAACACATATCAGGGGAATTATATTTCGTAGGGTTTCGTAGCAAAGTTGGAATCAAGATTTGTAACTAACATTGCGATAATTCGAGCTTAAACTATTTTAGGTGGCGTTAATTAGACAAGATCTGCACCTACATATTTAAATATTCGTGGTTTGAATAAGTTCATTCTATTTTATCGCCAATGATATTCAAAATTTTTGATTAATTGAACTCACATGTTAATTTATAAGTTTCTAACGCTTACTAAAACTTGTTCATGTGTGGACTACATACGGTTGCTAAGATTGCGTTACTGCCTTAATTCTTCGTCATTATAAGCCTATATATAGAAGTACATAATTGCAAAATAAAACGGTACCAGCTCGCGATATTGTCAATATATTGTCCCTAAATATTTCATAGGAAAATGTATGAATTATTAATTTCGGATGTTCACGAACAACGAAAATAGACGTGGAGTTAGAAATTCACGGTTTACGAACTTGCGACTTATCACGAAGGCCCAAAACACGCGGGAGCTACGTACATAATGGAGATTTATAATAATTCTTTACATTTGACTGTTGACATCGGATTAAAGATACTTGGAATACTGACTTAGGTACCTATAGGTAGAAATGGTACTTAATAGTCAGAACATTATATCTTGAAGGGGTACCCTCGGCAGATGCCTTTTAGTAATGTGTTATCAAAGTGACATAACAACATTAGTTAATCACCAAAGTTGTTTGCTACTGTTATAAAAGAGTTAGTACCGACTCGTCACCATTTGAAAACGTGTAAATGCGCGATTCAATTAAACACTTGTAACCTCCATTTTAGGCCAAAAAATGTCTCGACCCGTCAACCTTGTTCCATAGCGACATAGACGAAGCGACACAACGTATTCAGTGCACGATAGACATCATGAAGAAGTTCAAAATGACCTTCGAATATTTCAAGGAACACCTGGCTAAATACTTCGTAGACAGACGAGTGATCCCCTGGACATTCCATCCTAACGTTGTATTTGAGAGGCTTAACAGATTCTTGGATAGAATGAATACCATACAATGGTTCTTTAAAACAGTACTGGAATTCCAAAAATTGGAGAAGATTGAGATTGGTGGAATGAAAGGCAGAGTACTTGGTGGCCAAATAAGAGACATATCAGCAGAATTCGACGCTTACTTCACTGGTTTTGCATCGAAATCTTATGACGTCCTAGACCCAGACGATGACACATTCAATGTTGACTTCAAAGACTTTCAAGAAAACATAATTGATTTGGATCTGAAACTTTCAACGGTCTTGGTTGAATCGTTCGATAATTGCACGACATTAGAATCTATTTTCAAGGTAACACGATTGCATGTCTGTATTAGATTAAACAATGAAAACGCTAATACACAATTAATTTAATGATCACACGAATATCAATAATAATCTGTATAAATTTTTATGGATTTCAGCTGATCGATGTTGTAGGTTCGGTCTTAGAGCGACCTCTAATTAGAAATGAATTTACAGCAAAATACGTCGAAATAATTGTTATGCTCGAAGAAGAAATTAACACTTGCGAAGTAAGTCTAACTTTTCACGTAGACAATACTTGAAGCGATTACGTTAATTATTTTGCTTCTGCTTCTAAATAAAGACTTGTGAATTTCGATCTATTGAGCAGTAGAATTGGGTGCTACTAAGACAATTTTTCAGGAACTGTTCGTTGAACAAAGCAACCGCTTGGAGAGGTACGGCATGATGGAAGTGGATGACTACCTGCCTCCCGTTGCCGGCGGCCTCCTGTTCATGACCACGCTAGCTGCAAGGATAACCAAGCCTATAGCTAGCTTTCGCAATTTGCCGCACCCGTAAGTCAGCCTGGGTGGGGCAAATTGCGAAAGCTGATTATCTGGCTTACACTCATCCATACTCTTTACAATATTCCATGTTCTAAGGTTTCATGTCTTTGGATTTTGTAATTTTAATGCCGAATATTCTTCACGGTCTCTGTAGTTACTACCAGCACTTTAAAATAACTTATACTACATTTATTGCTTTTCAAGTACATATTTTAAATAAAACGAGCACATTTGATTGTATTTTCTCACAAATCAGGATAAAGGGTACGGATGAAGCGAAGAAAATCTTCATAAGGCATGAGGAATTGATTGAAAAAATCAATGCTTTCAAGAAGAAATATTTCCACGACTGGACGTTAACTGTTTCGAAGATTATTGAGGAGACGACTAATAATATGATTCTTGCAAGACAGGGCTGCGATCTTGTGTTGAATTTCCATCCAAAGGTAAGTCCAAATCTTGTTTTCATAAAGACTATATTGATAGATTCAAATAAAATATTGCCTCTTGCGTTAGTTGTAGCTGCATTAACAAGCTTGTCGATTTAATGTAAAGCATTCTAATTTTAACGTTATAATTAATGATTAAACAAATAAAAGCTGCAACAGTATTCATTTGCAGCTTCTAGATATCCTGAAGGAAGTTCATCATTTACGCTCAAACGAAGAGTATAAAGACTTCTTACCAAAAGATGGCTTAGCAATATTCGAGAAGCAAGAAACTTATAGACAGTACAGGATCAATTTGGGCATAACTATTGATTGGTATAACCAGATTAGGAAGAACAGTCAGAAAGTGGAGTTTGACTTAGTAGAAGATGAAATTAAGGCCATTGATCAGAGGATTGAAATGGCACAGAATAAACTGAATTGGAATTCTGATGGTGATTTCTTTTCTATTGCTATAAGTGAAATTTGTTAAAAGTTTTTTGTATATATTGCAGAATCTTTAAGAGTGTTATCCTTTCTTTTCAAAAGTCTTGTTAGCAAATTGGAATTGTTTTTCTTCAGATCTATGGAATTATTTGCAAGAACTACACAGATTAGTTGGTAATCTGTTTGAGAGGATGTCGAAAATACAAGACAACTTATTAGAAATCAAAGAAACTATGAAGGGCTGGTCGGTACAGCCTTTGTTTGAACGAAAGGAGGGAAAGAAGGTAGGCAACGCGATGAAAGTATAATAACATCAAGCAAAGCCTCTTAAAGCTCATATCGGCAGCTAACTAGTATGTTGTTTTTTCACAGGATACTTTGATGAACTTAGAGGATCGGCCAGACAAGAAAGCCAAACGTTACAGCGATATAGTGACTACAGCTAATCGAATCAATGAGTTGTTAAACGAGAATATGCAACTGTTCAACATGCAGGATAACCAAAATAGTGAGATTTGGACGAATTATGTGGCTTTTATTGACGCGCTGTTGGAGGAAGCACTGTTCAAGACCATTGCGTGCAGGTAAAATCTTTTGCGTGTAGTGATGTCTTGATTTCTCTATTTACTTATTATTAGTTCAAGTTTAGTATGACCTATTTTACCACCTAAAGATAAAATCCGTATATTTTTCTGGCAACTGAAGAATTCTTATCTATATTTTAATTTATCTTGTGTATAGTATCTATCAGGACTATATGAAAATGGTACTCTCTCTCGTATCCTTGAAAATCTAAATCTAAAATCTAGTAAAAGACTCGATTAAACATGGCAGAAAGGGGAGGAGGCATTTACTCAGCATTGGATTGATCAAGGCTGCGAGTAATGATGATGAATGATGAGAAAGCTTACCTTAATTAATTTATTTTTCTTGCAGTTTGGGCTACATATCAGAACATATGAATCCCAAAAACAAATTGGCTCCTTTATTTGAAGCTCAAATGGAACTCCTTGACCCAGACATTGTATTCGCTCCAAGTTTAGAGCCAACTGCTGAGAAAGGATTCACAGCTTTGATAAAAGGTCTTATTGACGATGTCATGAAAATGGCTACTCTGATTGAACGAATTGATAAACAGAGAGATCAAACGTATGAAACACAAATCATTGGCAGTGATGATGTTATTGAGATGAAAGAAGAAATTCTGAATGGTATTGAAAAGGTAACTTATGTCGACAACATGAATATCACTAGTTCAACCTGTATAATTTTTATTCATTTATACTATAATAATTTCAGTTTTCATAAAAATTTGTAATACAGAAATTCTAAGACGAGGTATGGCCCTTTTTTCAGGTGATCGAAGACGCCAACGAATTCTGCAAAACATTCGAGAATTACTCCTACTTATGGCTTGAAGAAAGAGATGCAGTGATGGAAATATTTCTCACTTATGGCAGAATACTAACCCCTGATGAAGTAGACAAGCTTGCTTTGGACGAAAAGGATAGAGTAGAAGGAGAGGGTCCGGTGCCTTGCGAACCTAAAATGGAAGGCTTCAGAGAGCAAATTGATCATTATGAGAATTTGTTCATGGAAATAGAAGAAATGCAGCCTTATAAAATCTTTAATCATTGGTTCCAGGTAAAAACTTAGTAATAGTAAATAAAAATCTTAGTTTAATCTGGCAATTTGTATTTTTTATGCATTAAATTCGATAATCTAAAAATATACTATACAATTTGAGGCAGAAATTGACAGAATGATGTTTAAATATGTTTTGCGTTAAATACTGTGATTTCTGATATAAGTGGGCCTAACACTTTTATCTTCCTCAATTTTAAAGTGTAGAGCCTCCACAAAAGGTATATTGTTTTATTTCAACAGGTGGATATCCGGCCATTTAGGCAAGCTCTACTCAACACAGTGAGGAAATGGGGCAATATGTACAAAGAGCATCTGGTCAACAAGGTCACATGTAGTCTCAGTGACTTGGGAAACTTCATACGCGATGCTGATGAAGGTATTAACATAAAAACAATATATATAATATAGAAATGATAACATTACTAACGTAAAATCTAGAGACCCAAAATGCTTAAAAAAATTAGTGTACTTTTTAACTGTTGCGTTTTTATTTCATCTAAATATAAAACTTCTGGCTAAGGTACAGTTTTGTAAACTTATAAAAATATTATTAAAATAAATGTCAGTTTTGTTTCGTTAATCACGATTGTAATACAAACGAATGGAGAAGTTATTATAATTTTCCTCAAAAATATTATTGAAATAACTCGGTCTTGTTTCGTCGGTTACGATTGTAATACAGACGAATGGAAGAAGTTTTTATAATGTTCCTCAGGCCTGCTCCAACCTGTACCAGAAGGTGACTACGAAGCTCTAGTTAGAATAATGGGGTACCTTATGCACGTCAAAGACCGAACTGTAACAACAGATGACATGTTCCAGCCTCTAACTGAGACCATTGAACTGCTGAAGTTCTATGATATGGATATTCCTGAAGAAGTTAATGTGTTGCTGCAGGTAAATGTTAAAGAATTGCTGTTTATTGAATAACCGAGCTACTATGATATAGGCGGATGTTATTTTGCGGTGAGAACAGTCTACTAGGATTATAATAATTAAAGCTATAGGCAATTTAATAGTTGGTATGACGGAGCCCATATAACTGATACTTGAATCGTTTTTATCGTTACATTAGCGTTGATTCTGTCACAGAACTATTAATTGTAACCATTTCTCATGACTCCCAAACTTTGCCCCATAGATGTTAATTATCTGAAAGATCTTGCAAGAACAATATTCATTGTGGTTAGTTTAAGTTCTTTCATCAAACATTCTTCTCCTTTAGGAACTGCCAGAACAGTGGCAAGCGACAAAGAAGTTAGCATTAACAGTGAAACAGCACGTGGCACCACTACAAGCGGCTGAAGTGTCCGGTATTAGGAAGAAGATATCTACTTTTGATAGCCATGTTACTTACTATAGAGAAGTTTTTAAGAGATACGAGGTAGGACTATTAATTTTGATACTTTATAAAGGTTAACTCATATAAGGGGCTCCATAGTTTGAAAAACAATGGGAATAATAACGCATAATAAGAAGTTTAATTATTTTATAGTTCTTCAAATACGATTGTGAAGATCCTTACGAAGTGATGTCGAGGGTGGACTATGAACTTCTCTTTTTGGAAGAAGATATGAGAGGGATACAAGAGTCAGGGTCCTTATTTGAAGTGAACGTACCAGAATTCAAGCTTTTGAAGCAATGCAGAAAGGAATTGAGAATGTTAAAGGTACAGTACTTTTAAATGCAAATTGTGCTATAGGAAAAAATAATATAACAGATGTAAAGCTTAAAGAAATAGAATGGGCTTAATTAACGACTAAATATTAAATTTTAGCAACTTTGGGATTACGTACACATAGTGAGAACGAGCATAGAAGATTGGAAAACGACACCATGGCGTAAGATAGATGTTGAAAACATGGACATTGAATGTAAAAAGTTTGCTAAAGAGATCAGATTACTTGACAAGGAAATGCGAAGGTAAGTTGAAGGCACAACAGAAAATATAAACAAAATTGATCATTTCGAAAATAACGCATTTATATCATACGGTTCTAGTTGGGATACATACATAGTCCTGGAAGCAACAGTAAAGAATATGCTAACATCCTTGCGAGCAGTGGGTGAGCTGCAAAACCCAGCGATCAGAGAAAGGCATTGGGACTCACTCATGAGTACAACTAAGGTGAACTTTGTAACATTCGGGCAAAATAAATAATTAAAATTGTAAATAAATAAATAAACTAAAATGTAAATATAACATTAATGTTGTGTTAGCACCTTCGAGATCAGGATTGCGAATCAGCGGATGGGTTTGGAATTTTAACTTGTGCATTTTGCATGATCGTTTAGAGTTACCGTTCCATTTGTCAAGAATAGTCCTAGACTTGAACTGAACGGGAATAAAAACATTTCAGTAGATTTTGTTGTTACTAATGATGTAGTAAAGCAAAAATATAGCACATTGAGCGAGTGTGAAATGGCGATGGTAACTCTCCGTTTGAATGCGGCATGCATTTGCTTTGGATGAAATGTTCACATAACTGTACAGTTTATTATTGCCTGAGTTTTGTATTATACAATATCAATGTTTGAAGTATGCATTGAATGAATTGTTATGCGAATGTAAATATGTTTGTGATTCACAGAGCTTAGCAGCATTACCACGTGAGCTCACTGTAAGTATGACAATGCCGCGGTGTGTATAGTGTACATATTATTTTCCGTGTATTATAACAATTTAAGTATCGTTTATAATATTATTTTCAATATTTACTTTGTTATCTCCGACATCTTCACTTATTTTTTAAACATATTCTATTACACTGCTTCGTGTTAGCGCGTATGGATTTGTATCATAATTATGTATATTAGTTTGTACTTCACATAAATTAAATAATTATTTCTTCTCTCCAAGAAAATCACACTTACGTAAGTATTCAACACAAGTTTAACTCTTGACATAAAAAATAAATTTAAAATTCGTAGACGTTAATACTTTATTCATTAATTTAATGTAAATATTCGTTCTTTTGACTCGTTTGAGATCGTTTTTTAAACATTTGCATAATAAAACAGGTAAGAATCGTAATGGATCTAAACACAACGCTTGCGGATTTACTTGCCCTGAACTTGCACGAATGCGAGGAAGAAGTGAAAAATATTGTAGACAAAGCGGTAAAAGAAATGTCTATGGAGAAGGTTCTGAAAGATTTGAATACTACGTGGAGTCAATTGGAGTTTGAACAAGAGGTACATACGAGAACTCAGTGTACCCTGTTGAGGGCTAGTGAAGAGCTTATTGAGACGCTAGAAGAAAATCAGGTAAATAACGTGGAAAAACCGTTTATACATACAATTAAATTGCCTTTAGTTCATGAGTGGAACTCATTTTAATAAAATATTAAATTGCGTTTTAGGTTCAACTACAAAACTTAATGACATCAAAATTCATAGCATACTTCTTGGAGGAAGTGTCAGGTTGGCAACAAAAGCTGTCCATAGCAGACCAAGTGATCACAGTCTGGTTTGAAGTTCAAAGGACTTGGACTCATTTGGAGAGCATTTTTATGAGCTCTGAGGATATCAGGAAACAGCTGCCTGAGGATTCAGCTAGATTTGATAGGATTGATGTTGAATTTAAGGTAAACAAGTGAAGACATACACATCAAATCCATTACATTTGTTACATTCAAAATAAGTACACATTCGGTAATTTTTGGAATTTCCAGATGTTGTCCACTGAAATGGCGAAAACTCCAAATGTTGTCAAAGGTACTAACAAAGAAGGTTTGGTTGAGCATCTCGACAGTATACAGAAAGACCTGATTATTTGTGAAAAGGCTCTAGCAGAGTACTTAGAAACGAAAAGATTGGCGTTCCCAAGGTTCTATTTTGTGTCCTCTGCTGATCTGTTAGATATTTTGTCTAACGGAAACCAAGCTGATTTGGTTATCAGGTAGGCTATCTAGATTATAAAATGTAAATTGAATTGGTTATTACACAAAGTTTTAGAATTTTGCTTGCATAGTAAATTCTACGTTTAAGGAAGTCGTAAACAATCATGTTAACGTTTTCAGGCATCTGACAAAGCTTTTTGATTCCATTGCAAAACTGAAATTCATAGATGATCAGAAACCAGGAGAGAAGGTGGCGTCCGGAATGATAGCCAAAGATGGAGAACTCGTTCCGTTTCATGGAACTTGCGATTGTACTGGTCCTGTGAGTACCTATAATAATATTATTTTTTGTGCTTTATTTGAATTAAATATCACTGTTTAATACACACTAACCTTCCGGAATAAACTATCAAAAGGATGGTGAAAAATGCACTAAAATCCGTAGCATAGTTTAGAAGAACAACGTAGTCACATAAAGAGTACCCTAATTGCGTAAACTTACTAAACTTGCGTTAACTTATTTTAGTAAACGATTATGACTAATAATTTGTTTCATTTTGACAGTTCAACAATATTCATTGCGTTATTAACGTTGTTGAGCAGATTTTTTTTTCAAACTTATGAAGCAATGGATTAACAATCTGTATCAAATCGAAACAAATTGTGATTGACCGTGTAACACGCAATTAGGATACAGATACGAAAAGCGACTTTGTTTTATATACAAAGTGTAACTGAATTAATGCACACTATAAAAGTAGGTAGTTCAGAATCGATTTTTGACATTTTTTATTTAGGTATTTATTTGTCCCAAAAATTAAATAATAGTCACACTTCTACAAACTTTACAGTCAAAACAAACCAAAATGAACGAAGTACCTCCCTACTACGTTCAACCCTTATACGTGTGCGATTGCGCGTGCGTAGATTTGTAACGTAACCACAATTTTCTACAATCACTATAACTAATTTAATTAATAAACAATGTTTTATCCATAATAATAAAAAATGCCACATTATTATGATTATAGCATAATATTCTAAATTAGGTGTTTTGTGGTGTTGCCTTAATTCCAGGACATGTTGTATACTTAGATTTTATAGATATATGTAGAAGAGAAGATCAGAATGAATAATTGTTTACGTTTTATATTTGAGGTCGAAATATGGCTCAACAGACTCCAAGACATGATGAGATCTGCCATCCGACATTATTTCGGAGAATCGATGATATCTTACGAAGAAAAGCCGAGAGAACAATGGCTCTTCGATTTCATGGCCCAAGTAGCACTATGCGGCTCCCAAATCTGGTGGACTACTGAAGTCAACATGGCTTTCTCAAGACTAGAAGAGGGGTATGACAATGCTTTGAAAGATTATTACAAGAAACAGCTGTCTCAATTAAGCACATTGATTTCTTTACTGATTGGGGAGCTGACGAAGCAAGACAGGCAGAAGATCATGACCATATGTACTATAGATGTGCATTCACGAGACGTTGTGAGTAAGATGATTCAAGCGAAGGTGGAAGCGGGGTCGGCGTTCATGTGGCAGTCTCAGCTTAGACACAGGTGCTGGGGCTAATGTTGAATCATCTGCACTATCTTGTATCAGGTTCATTCACTTTCATTATATTTTGTTTTAGTATTTTCACAAGTAGAACTTGTTGCACCGCATTCTCATTACTAAATTCTGTATTAGATGCAAATTATATTTAATTGATTGAGACGTGACCTTGTGGAAATCCATTATAAAATACAATAGACGTAAATGTATTTAGTAACGTATTCCGCTTAACTAATCCTAAAGAGTCATAAATAACCCTGTAAGAAATCGATACGTGTTTCACCTCTCAACAAGGTATCCGCAGGATGCACAGCTGTCCGGCACTCGGCGTGGCAACACGTTGTCTTCGGGTTCCCGACAAGTCAATCGTCATCCTGAGGATGCCTCGTTGAGAGGTGAAACACGTGTCGATTTCTTACAGGGTTATTTATGATTCTTTAGGAATAGTTAAGTGGAATAGGTCACTAAATATATCTACGTCTATTGTATTTTATTTAGATGCAAATGGTACCATGTTTTGTTTTTTTTTCAAATCACTATGTAAATTAAATATGTCCTGAAGCATTTCAATTTTCCTTTCAGTATAATCTCATACATGAAACCATTTGCAATTTAACGAGCTTTAATCATGTAATGTTTGGTATTCGATTCTCACATACACACACGGCTAGTTTTACAACGATGCGCCTCGAAGTGAAAACTATGCAGCATTGCTCACTATCATTCATCAAATCTTACATTCATTCTAGTTTTATACCAATTAGGAACAAGGTTTTATACCTATATAGATCTTAATTTCATGTTTTAGTGGTTATAATTATACTGAAGTACAGAAAATGATTGCACAGGAAGGGGTACTGGAATGTACTATAGTAATTGTTTTTATTAGATGGGGCGAAAAGGAATACCATTGTTTTGCCAACATCTGCGATGCTCAGTTTATATACAGTTACGAATACTTGGGAAACACTCCGAGGCTGGTTATCACGCCATTGACTGATCGATGCTACATCACATTGACACAGGTAAGATAGTTTGTTCGTAGACCCATTTTTGAAATAAAAACTTCTTTAGGCGCGTTCGGCATTTTTGAAATGGGACTAAACCATTATTTTCGCGACACCGTGATGACACCAGCTTTTGACTATTAAAAAGACATCAACGTTGATTACCGCGGTGCCGATTTTTTTTTCAAGTTTTCACTTCTGTCGGCACTACTGTATTAATTGTGTAACTTATTTTCGTTAACAATTATGCCTAATTTGTTTCATTTTGACTTAATTACGTTAGCTGCAACCGGAGGATTAAAAAAAAACTAAAAATGATTTAACTTAATTTAATTAAAATAAAAGAACTACATTAATTATAAACTAAATTAACCTAAGCGCCTATTCGAATTATGAATATGGAGTGGATTTTTACAGAGTTACAATAATTGGGTAAACTAGGTTCGTGCGTCACAGAGTGCTTGCTCAGCTTGCCGTTTCCGTCTTTCGATAAATTTGATGCATCGATAATATACATCACATATTGAGCACAGTGCTGAGTTGGCGATTGCGCTTATGCAGCTGCGCGTAACAAGTTCAACAACATTCATTGCATTATTTACGTTGTTGAGCAGATGTTTTTTTCCAACTTATGAAGTAATAGATTAGCAATCTGTTTCAAATCAAAACAGATTGTGATTGATCGTGTATTACGCAATTAGGGTACCGGAGTGCCACTGTTGTTTTTTACTAAGCTTAAGATAATTTTGTGAATTTGACATGCGCATTTTTGACTCCATCGAGATACTGTTATAAGCTTGAAGTCCACCTTAAAAGCTTCCAGGCTTGAAACAAAGGCTCTTTTCTATCACTTTGTTACAAGTGTATTATTTTCCACAGTCTTTACATTTGATCATGGGTGGCGGTCCAGCAGGACCAGCTGGTACCGGAAAAACTGAGACCACAAAAGATTTGGGAAGAGCTCTGGGAATCATGGTGTATGTCTTCAATTGCTCTGAGCAGATGGACTATCAGGTACTTACTTGAAGATAAATTAATCTATTCGTAAATAAAATAAACTAATTCGGCCTTACAAAGCCCACTTGCGCGTTCATAGGTTATCTACATAGCTCGGAGTTAACAGCTAACTCAGGGTTAATCAAGAGAAAATTATTGGATTTAGCTGTTAACTCCGAGTTAGCTGTAAACGCGAAAGTGGGCCTTACAAAACAAGGTTTATGTCTAGATCAGGTTTATACCATCGAACCAGTTTTTGTATTTTGAACTATAACCGACAAAGATAAAGTCTTGAATACAAACACTGGCTTCTTAGGTTTAAGTTGGGACCATTGTTAGAAATCGTTTTGTAATGAAAAAGAAGGAAACTATTTTTGTGTTGGCTAAGAAAAATAACAGGTTCGTTCTATTGCTAATTTTATGGTAGCAATAAAAGTAAAGTAGGTCGTGAACGTTTTCGTTTGTCGGCAATGGTGTGATTCGATTCGCAATCCTTTTTGGAACAATGTTCCATCTGATTGTGTGACTAAAATTTACAAGATTCCTTACTAAGAAACTCAACTTACACGGGTGAAAGTTACACTTAGATTTACCGCCTTTGTCCCTAAAAAGCCAAAGTAGGCTCAATCAGGTCATTTAACAACAAAATCGTACCTTATTTTCTTGTATTTTATTTAATATTGTAAGTTCTTATTTGATATACTGCAATACTAAATTGAGTTTCTTTGTTCAGTCTTGCGGCAACATTTACAAAGGATTGGCTCAGACGGGTGCTTGGGGATGCTTTGATGAGTTCAACCGAATCTCAGTTGAGGTGTTGTCTGTCGTCGCTGTGCAAGTGAAGTCTGTCCAGGATGCTATCAGGTAAGTCATTATCTGAATTAGAATTTGCTTAGAATTAGAATGCCTGTATTCTATCGGTCGTTCTGTCATGAAATATGATACCTTATTCATTATTGAATATGAACTACATTTCTTAAATATCTTCGTATTGATATTGAGCCAAAAAAATTAAATAACGATTAACGAATTTTTTTATTCTACAGAGATAAAAAGAAAACATTCAACTTTATGGGCGAAATAATATCTTTAACACCATCTGTCGGTATTTTTATTACCATGAATCCAGGTTATGCCGGTCGTACAGAATTGCCTGAGAATCTAAAGGCTTTATTCAGACCGTGTGCTATGGTGGTGCCCGACTTTGAACTGATTTGTGAGATCATGTTGGTCGCTGAAGGGTTTCAAGAAGCTAAGATATTGGCTAGGAAGTTTATTACGCTGTATACTTTGTGTAAGGAGTTGCTGTCAAAGCAGGATCATTATGATTGGGGGCTGAGAGCTATCAAATCTGTGCTTGTTGTTGCAGGGTCTTTGAAGGTAAGCAATTGACGTGATTTGATTGTAGATCCATGTTAAAATCATTTTAATATCGTCACATTTAGTGCTGTTATTAACTAGTTTAATTGACTGATGAATGTTTCTGTTAGAGTAAAATCATGAAATCCACGGTTACTTTATTAATAAAAAAACCGTGATTAAAATACGACATCATCAATTCATACAGAGAGGTGACCCAGGAAGGCCTGAAGAAGAAGTACTCATGAGAACTCTCCGAGATTTTAACATACCAAAGATAGTAACAGATGACATGCCAGTATTCATGGGACTTATTGGTGACTTATTCCCCGCTCTAGAAGTACCAAGGAAACGTGATCTAGAATTCGAAAGAACAGTCAAACAAGCTGCAATGGACCTGTCTTTACAACCAGAAGATAATTTCATTCTAAAAGTGGTTCAATTGGAGGAATTGTTAGAAGTCCGACATTCAGTATTCATAGTTGGCAACGCTGGTACAGGAAAGACGCAAGTATGGAAAACGCTATTCAAAACCTATCAGAATGTTCGAAAGAAACCTATATTCAACGATTTGAATCCCAAAGCTGTGACTAATGACGAATTGTTTGGTATTATAAATCCGGCTACTAGGGAATGGAAGGATGGTTTACTGTCAGTGATAATGAGGGATCAAGCTAACTTAGCTGGGGACAATCCGAAGTGGATAGTTCTTGATGGTGACATAGATCCGATGTGGATTGAATCTTTGAACACTGTAATGGATGATAACAAGATATTAACGTTGGCTAGTAACGAACGAATAGCTTTAACTCCAGTAATGAGGTTGATGTTTGAAATTTCTAACTTGCGTACGGCTACCCCAGCTACAGTTTCTAGAGCTGGTATTTTGTATATTAATTCACAGGATTTAGGATGGAATCCGTGAGTAGAATAAGATTTATTTGTATTTCATTGAACCCTCTCCCATACCTTCTGTTTTCAGTCTTAAATAAATTTTTCACTATTGCACATTTGAGTATAATCGAGGTAATCTATTACATAGGAAATATTTTGCAAAACTTAATATTAAGTTTTTTTGACCTGACTGTAATAATAATAATATTGTAATTTGACAGATACGTTACAAGCTGGGTAGAAACAAGAAAGATACCTGCTGAAAAGTCGAATCTAGTCGTACTCTTTGACAAATACATTCCATCCTGTTTAGAAACAGTGAGGACTCGTTTTAAAAAAATCACTCCCATAGTAGACATGGCTCATGTTCACATGCTATGTCATCTATTAAACAGTCTATTTGTACCTGAGAATACGCCGGCGGAATGTCCAAAGGAGTGGCATGACATATTTTTTGTATTTGCTTGTGTTTGGGCTTTTGGATCTGCGATGTTCCATGAAGGTAGCGTTGATTATAGGATCGGTAAGTTTGATTAAGATACTAATTTAATTCTATTTACTTGCTTTTCTGTTACATGAAAATTCTTAATGATTGGCTATAGAAAATTACATTAAAGGTCTTTTATGCACTCTTTGTGTTGGTAGAGTTCATATGGTGCTGTTGTATACGAATCTTTTCAACTTTAATGTTACTTGTGTATTTCAGAATTTTCAAAATGGTGGAACAATGAGTTTAAGATCATCAAGTTCCCCGCTGGTGGGACTGTGTTCGATTACTATATCGATCACGATACTAAGCAATTTACTCCGTGGACTGAGAAGATACCAAAGTTTGAGTTGGATTCCGATATGCCGCTACAGGTAACACTAGAAATAATCGTATTAAACTTTATTAAAGGATTATGTTTGTCTTAGAAAAAACTATTTTTTTAAAAAATATAAATTGTTATTTTTAGGCTGTGCTTGTTCCAACAGCAGAAACGATAAGGGTCAGATTCTTCCTCGACTTGTTGATGAAGAACAAGCATCCTGTAATGTTAGTTGGAAGCGCTGGCTCTGGCAAAACTGTTCTAGTTAATGAAAAGTTACAAGGGTAAGCATTTATACCTATTGTAATTATTAGTGCAATTTTATTTTGATGTGTATTGGCATTATATTTGTTGCATTCAAAATAATTAGTAGTAATGTGACCATTTGCTTTTCCAATTCATTTCATTCCTTTGATATTTTATTTCAGTTTATCAGAAGCCTACGCAATTCAGTCTGTACCGTTCAACTTTTACACATCGTCAGAGATGCTTCAGAAAATTCTTGAAAAACCTCTAGAGAAAAAAGCTGGTCGTAACTATGGACCTCCTGGGAACAAAACTTTAATATACTTCATTGACGATATGAATATGCCAGAAGTAGATGCTTACGGGACTGTCCAACCTCATACTATAATTCGTCAACACATGGACTATGGTCATTGGTACGATCGTACGAAATTATCTTTGAAAGACATTCACAACACACAATATGTTTCTTGTATGAATCCTACTTCAGGCAGTTTTACCATAAATCCGAGGTTACAGAGACATTTCTGTGTGTTTGCGATCAGTTTTCCTAATACTGAGGCACTTAACAGTATCTATCATTCGATCTTGAGCCAGCATTTGGCCAATCCGGAGTTAAGGATTAACCCACTTATTGCGAAATTGTCATGTGAGTAAATGTAGTGAATATTTTTTTCAATTTTACTAGATTTGAAAGGTAGACGCAGGAATTTGATTT
Organism: Omphaloscelis lunosa; assembly: GCA_916610215.1. NCBI lineage: Eukaryota > Metazoa > Arthropoda > Insecta > Lepidoptera > Noctuidae > Omphaloscelis > Omphaloscelis lunosa. The sequence goes on along the minus strand of OU744244.1, from coordinate 19,400,739 downwards.
TTTTAAACTTTTTATCAAACAGTCATGTTAATAATGTCGGAATTGTATATGTAGATGATATATTTATTTCAGCTAACGTTGTGATGGCAACAATAACTCTTCATAACAAAATATCTCAAGTTTTTCTACCTACTGCGATCAAATTCCATTACATATTCAACTTAAGAGATTTGTCAAACGTTTTTCAGGTAACTTAAACATCTTTGAAACTATTAAATTATTTTAGTAGGTACTTAGATACGTTTGAAAATTGACCAGAAATTCTGTTTCAGGGCTTCTTGTTCAGTACCAATGAATGTATAGAGACTACATCAGATATACTTCGTTTGTGGCTTCATGAAACAAGTCGTGTGTACTGCGACAAATTGACGGAGGAAAAAGATATCGATGCTTTCCTCAAAGTTCAAGTGGATCTATGCAAAAAGAATTTTGAGGTAAATCACATTGTAATTAGTGATGTACGCGAATGAGGTATGCTCCGTTTATGTTCACGCTTTGGCTGGGTTAAATTATTAACACTTACCCTACACTTTTAGACTTTTTAGTTTGATATTTCTGATGTAAGTAAATTATAATTCATATGGGAAATAAATATTTCGCAAATTTCATGAGGGGCTATATAACATAAGATCTAGAATCAAATATGGCAATGGATTCATAATACTCGTCGTTTATAGAATTATAAGAATATTAAAAATTATTTAGGAGAATATTAAAAAAAAACTGCAGGAAATAATATTATCATCCATGATTGTCTCTCTAATTTAAAAATAAAATTTTCTTTTTAGGACATAGACGAGGGCGTGGTATTCGAGCGTCCCAACATTTACTGTCACTTTGCGGGTGGTATTGGCGAGCCGAAGTACATGCCCATCATGAATTGGGAACAATTGAACAAACTACTCACTGAAGCTATGGCAAGTTACAACGATCTTATCGCTGCCATGAACTTGGTGTTGTTTGAGGACGCTATGATGCATATTTGCAGGTGATTTACTTATAGTTTATTTATTAGTGCGTTAAATCTTCTATGTTTGAGTTTTTGATGTGAAATACCTATGGCAGCGGGTCAGACAGACCAATGCCAAACCAATTCTAACGCCAATGTTGGCGTCGGTAAACTATGCTTTTATGTATATTACTTGTACAGTCACGAGCAAAAATATGCATACACTTAGCAAAATTCTAAATAATTTTCTCGTGGAATAACGATTGCAACTTGACATAAGCCCTATGTAGTGTGGGACTGTGGGTTCTAAAATACTATATTCTTAACAGTATACAATTACAATCTATACAGTAGGAGAAAATAACTCTAAATGTTGATAGTTGTATACATGTTAGTGCTCGTTACTGCACATAATAATTTCAATGTTTCACATCTGCCAGGCGTCCCGCGACGGCTCATTTTTTATGGGTTGACCGTAATATTTAACGAAAAATTATGCCCCTGCCTATGATTTTCTTGTAGCGTAGATGCAATTACATAAAAAAGTAATTTAATAAAAATATTCGCTACGTAATTTACAAATGAGCCATCGTAAAAACAGTCTCTAGAAATTGTTTTTTTTTTTAACAACATTAAGTACATAGTGCATATAAAGACGACATTTTATGGTTATTTTGATTGTTGACCCATTCTTCTCTTTAGAATTTCTCGCATCCTGGAAAGTCCAAGAGGCAGCGCTTTACTGGTAGGCGTAGGAGGTTCCGGAAAGCAGTCATTGTCCCGACTAGCAGCTTTCATATCGAGTTTGGAAGTCTTACAGATACAGCTCAAAAAGGGATATGGAGTCTCTGACTTAAAGGTAGAGAAATAATAACAAAGAATTTCAAACAGGGTGCCAAAAATATTTGGCACCCAACGTGGGACATTTCACAGACGTACTTGATATCCAAAAGCATAAATTGTTTCTATACCTACGACTATTGGTTTTGAAAAACTAAATTGTCACAGTATTAAGTTTCAGCTCGTCACCTGAAAATCCCTGGCTGTGCTAGCCTGCTATCAGGCTTTATGGTTTACGAGTAATAAAAGTTTTACTTTTTATTGTTCTTTGAAGTTGAAACAAATTGTCCCACGCTGGGCGCCAAATTTTTTTGCCGCCCAACACGGGACATGAATTTTATGAACCACATGTATATATATATTAGTCATACAAACCTGAATTCCTCTTTTTATAGAATGAATTATCTCAGTTATACATAAAGACCGGTTTGAAGAACGTTGGCATAATGTTCTTAATGACGGACGCTCAGGTTGCCAATGAACAGTTTCTGGTACTTATCAACGATTTGCTAGCATCAGGTGAAGTGGCTGACTTGTTTCCTGATGACGAAATGGAAAATATTATTGCTGGTGTGAGGAATGAGGTAAATTTTATTTTCTTATTTTTACTGAACCAAACTGCGAACAGTCCTTTTTGAATTTGGTGAGAATGAAATGAGTAATTGATTGGCTTATAGAAATTTTACAAAATACGATAGTAATCGTGGGATTAGATTTTCCTGTGTATTTATTTCGTTTGAAATAATACTGCCAATAGATCTATACAAATTAATAATTTATACTATAATTTTAGGTAAAAGGTGCAGGTCTACCGGATACCAGAGAAACTTGTTGGAAGTTCTTCATAGACAGAGTTCGAAAGCAGCTCAAAGTCGTCCTATGTTTCTCTCCCGTCGGATCAACCCTCAGAGTGAGGTCTAGAAAGTTCCCCGCGCTTATCAATTGTACGTCCATCAACTGGTTCCATGAGTGGCCACAGGAGGCTTTGGTGTCTGTGGCCATGAGATTCATGGAGGAGCTGCATAATCTGCCGGTAAATAATTATTTTATTTTTACTTTTGATTGATCAGATATTCACTAAAGCCACTTAATAACTTCTTCAACAAAACTCTTTTGCTAACTGTGAAGGCTTGTGAGTGGCTCGTTGTAATTTACTTCGCTCTTAGTTTTTGTATTGTTAGCCGTAAGTCAGCAGAATACAAAAAAAATGTCTTTTTGATCTACTGATGGAGAATTTCACTCTTGATTTTTTTTTACTTACCCACCTATATTAGATGTTTTTAAATGTAAGTATGACTACAAAATAAGTAATTTAAAGAAACCTTCATAATTTGACCTTTTTTCCAGATAACACTCAGAGACTCAATATCCAGATTTATGGCGTACGTTCATACCTCTGTGAACACAATGTCTAAAGCTTACCTAGCCAATGAGAGGCGATACAACTATACGACACCCAAGAGTTACCTGGAACAGATCAGCTTATATGCTAAGCTGGTCAATAATAAGACCGATGAACTACGTGCTAAGATTGTAAGGTATGTTAGACATCCATATTAATATTGTAAATTCGAAAAACAAAAACTGGTGACATATATATAATTTACATTATACTAATATAAATGGATAATGCACTCGCGCAGCGTCTTTGATCGCCAGCGACAGATTTTGGCTTCGCTAGCAACTAATCCGCTGAAGTGATTGCGTGTGTACCTAGCTTATCTGACATCGCACAGCAAATAGATTACTTGCCCGTAACATAAAATCACGTCGTAAATCGTAATCTTAATGCACTCTGTCTGAGAGCAAGTGGGCTGTAATATATAATGGGGGCTCAGTTGGATGTGACCACCTGTTTTCCAATTTTCTTTTTTTAACGCCGCTTTATTTCTGTAGGCTCGAAAATGGTTTAGAAAAGCTTGCTAGTACGTCATGTCAAGTGGACGCATTAAAAGAAAAGTTAGCCGTACAAGAAATAGAGTTACATAAGAAGAATGAGGCAGCCGACAAACTTATTGAGATGGTCGGCGTTGAGACTGCTAAAGTGCAGAGCGAGAAAGCACTTGGTGAGAATTTGTTCACATAATACTTATTTATTTTAGCTACTTCCGTTTGTACTTAACAGTGCAGGCAAGAAAACTCAATTAGCTTTGTAAATACAATGTTTTTTGTTATACCGTAGCAAAATTGCATTATCAACCTATAATGTTCCCTCTGATGGATCACACGCCTCCTCTCTCTGAGAGGGAGGGAGTGGGCCGTAATCCACCACGTGGGCTCAGTGCGTATTCAAAAAATCAAAATTAAAAAGTCATTTATTCAAACTAGGCTGAGAATCAGTACTTTTCGAACGTCAAAATTACATAAGACAATCCCCCAAAGCACCCAAAACTTCACCACTTCCTAGAAAAAAATGATTCTGTACAATAGTAAGCAAAATAATTTACATTACGCAACACAAAACATAATTTAAATGATAAATTATTGGCCATATGTTAGAAAGCACACGCCAGTATATCAACCAAAAACATAGAGAAAAATACTCAAGATTATATTGGTATTCGTATCGGTACTGAAAAACAGAGAAATCAAATATCTATATATCTATATCTATCTAAATATTATTAATTAAAATCGCTTTTCGTGTCTGTCTGTGTGACCGCGTTGTTCTTCTAAACGACACTACGGATTTTGATGCGGTTTACACCATTATTTAGAGAATTTATTGCGAAAGTTTTATGTGCACAATAAATGAATATAAACTTAAATATAATAAAGAATATATCTAAGAATATATATATGACTGCCTCGTTGGTCTAGTGGTCGTAAGCGCTACTGCTGAGCATGAGGTCCTGGGTTCGATTACCGGGTCGGGCAAAGTGTTATTGGGATTTTCTATCTGGAATTTCTCAGTAGCAGCCCGGAGTCTGGATTTGTACCCGGTTGATGGCAATAAGCTCGCCCTCGCCCCCTATTACATGGGACTTATACATAACTGGCGAAATGTGGGTGTACTTTCTACAGGTATACCTCTTCCCAACCCTTCTGGGAAACAAGGCGTGATGTTATGTTATATTATATAATAAAGAAATAACAATGTTTGGTCAAGTCATAAATTCGTGCGAAGCAAGGGCGCAGGCGTGGGCACTTGCTAGGAATTAAAGCATTCACAAAAACAACGTCAACATACATTAAAAAAACTTGATCCATACATAACTTATAGCCGACGAGGAGGAAGAAAAAGTAGCAGTAATAGCCGAAGAAGTATCTAAGAAACAGAAAGATTGTGAAGAAGACTTGATAAAAGCTGAACCAGCGTTAGAAGCTGCTCAAGAAGCGCTGAATACGCTTAATAAAGCGAATCTTACGGAGTTGAAGTCTTTCGGTTCGCCGCCGGGAGCTGTGACCAATGTCACTGCAGCTGTCATGGTGTTGCTAGCACCAGGTGGGAAGATACCTAAGGATAGAAGCTGGAAAGCCGCTAAGGTTAGTTGTAATACGAATATTTTAAACGCATTATTGAATGTTATCTTCATATCTCCGCGTGACTGTAAGTAAAGTCTCTGGGCATTACTATGGTGCATTTCAACCGTGGAAATATGAAATGTCCTAAGGCAATTGAAATCCTTTATGATATTTGAAATTTCCACCGTCAATTTCATTGCAGAAAGATACAGTCACACATGTATGATGGATTAAATAGACGAGTTTCAACGTCGACTTTTTCAAAATTCTATGTTCTTAGTAACGACCTTGTACATAAAAGAATAATAAAAACATTTCGATTTTCACAACCATTGCTCGGCAACGTCAAATTATATGTCATGCAAATCTGACCATAAGCTAGTTATTTTTAATGGTGGCATGTTATTTCAACGCAATTGCTGATCGGGCGGGTTCTGGCCACAGCAGTTGCTGCTGTGGCCAGAATCCGCGCGTAGAATGTTAAATTTGGGCGTATTATTTATTTATTTAGTGTCTTTTTGATGAAATTTGCATTGAGTTAAGAAAACTGCATATAACTGGGTATTCCCCGATTATTTAACAAGTTCATAAACGACTAATTCTAAAATAGATTGCCTGAAATCCCTCGCTGTACTCAGGATTGTAGTCTTAACTTCCTCGCTTCATTAAGGAGTTAACTTAGAGCTAGTATCCTTCGTTACGTTCGGGATTCATTATAGTGCCCGTGACATGAGACACTGTTTTATACCCGTATACCCTAACAGCCGAAAACAATAACCTATTTTCAGTAAAAGCCAGATCGCTATTGATGGTAGACAGTATAATTCTATCTGCCATTGAATGTCGTCCCACGATTCCGTAAGGTCCTTATTCTCTGACAGATTACTGAGACGTTAAAACCATAGACATATAGATGTTTTTATCTCCCTTATGCCAAAACTAGTGATAGATAGGTTATTGGGTTCGGCCGTTAGTGAACAATCTACTATTAGAAGTATTGCTCCTCAGGTGGTGATGGCCAAAGTTGACGTGTTCCTCGACTGTCTTGTACAATATGACAAAGAAAATATTCACCCTGACGTCATCAAAGCCATTCAACCTTACTTGAAGGATGCTGAATTTGAGCCTGGTAAGTTAAAATCACATCACATCATTTATTTCAAGCTCAAGGTGACACAATCAAAATTATACTTTATTTCTAGAGTTCATAAGATCAAAATCGGGTGCAGCTGCTGGTCTGTGCGCTTGGGTGATTAATATTATAAAATTCTACGAAGTATTCTGTGATGTTGAGCCCAAAAGAAAAGCTTTGGCAGCCGCTAACGCAGAATTAGCTGCAGCTTCTGAGAAATTAAAGTCTATAAAAGCGCAAGTAATGGTAAGTAATCTTGAAATAACGTAGACTGAAACAAATGGTACTGAGATACTTATAGATGTTGGTAAACTAAAAACATAAGCTACTTAGTACTAGTTTTCATGTTTTTAAATATTATAAAGCTGATACGGCCTAGCTTTTTCCCAACTAAGTAGGGGTCGACTTTCAATCTAACCATGGAGCGACTTCCTATCTGACCTCCACAACCCAGTAATTGGGTAATACGATACCCCTTGGTAAGACTGGTTTTCCGACTTTCGGGTTACTGACGACTGTGAAACATCCACGAATGACAGCCGGGACCAACGGCTTAACGTGCTTTCCGAGGCACGGAGGAGTCTCGGTATGTAAAGATGGTCACCCATCCACGGACCAACCCCGGCAAGCGTAGCTGAACCTGCGGCTGTTACTACTTAGCCACGAGCTCCTCCTAAATATTATAAAGCTAAGCTATATGTTAAAAATGGCTTTAACGTATCTAGCCTCGACTAATGACACACAGTTAATTATTAATTATCTATTGTTTCGCGACCCCCTGGAGTTCCAGTGTGCATCAAAATTTATTTAAATGATCAATCATCCATTTTAATAATATTTTTCTTCCCATTTATAGTCCCTAGAAGAAAAACTAGCGATGTTGACGGCCGACTTCGAAAAGGCAACGTCAGAAAAGATGAAGTGTCAGAGGGAAGCAGATGCCACTAATGCTACTATACAACTTGCTAATAGACTGGTCAATGGACTGGCTAGTGAAAATGTCCGATGGGCTGAAGCGGTTTCTAGGTACTTTGCACTATTTTTTTATCATCACAGTAGAAGATCTAACAGCGACATACTAAGACTTTCCCTTTATTTGTCTTAAGCCTTTATGAGGGAATATTTTTACCACCATATTTTATAGCCAAAAGTAATAAAAAAACTGGATTCTAAATAGGTATTCTATGGTTTAGAATTGACTGAATATTCAAAGATATAAAAAAGAAAAAACGTTATCTTCCAATAATACTTATGACCTACGACTATTTAGCATTGTTGTCCGATTGCTAAATCGTTATGACTGTTAAGGTGGTTTTACACTGGTGAGGTGAGGCGTGGATGGGATGGGTGAGAACTGAAATTTGTGTGGCAAAATTTCTATCCACGCCCAATCCGTCTTAGGTGTAAAAGGTCTAGATGCGCGAAGATGTGCGAGGCGAGAATTGAAATATTTGTTAGTACAATATTGAACTTTATTGCTGTATGAATAGAGCATTTATTTACGATGTCGCGCGCTGGCACGCGCGTGCCATCGCGAGCCGGCGTGAGGCAGCACTGGCCATCGTGAGACGGCACGGTATAGCGCTGGACATCTTTCAGTGTAAAAGGATAAGCGTGATTTGAATTTTCGCCTATCCCATCCACTTCTCGCCTCACCGGTATACGGCCTTTAGAGGGTTAAAAGTTAGATCACCATTCTCCTGCTCTCGTTCTGATTTATTTGTGGGCATACTAAGACTTTCCCTTTATTTGTCTTAAGCCTTTATGAGGGAATATTTTTACCACCATATTTTATAGCCAAAAGTAATAAAAAAACTGGATTCTAAATAGGTATTCTATGGTTTAGAATTGACTGAATATTCAAAGATATAAAAAAGAAAAAACGTTATCTTCCAATAATACTTATGACCTACGACTATTTAGCATTGTTGTCCGATTGCTAAATCGTTATGACTGTTAAGGTGGTTTTACACTGGTGAGGTGAGGCGTGGATGGGATGGGTGAGAACTGAAATTTGTGTGGCAAAATTTCTATCCACGCCCAATCCGTCTTAGGTGTAAAAGGTCTAGATGCGCGAAGATGTGCGAGGCGAGAATTGAAATATTTGTTAGTACAATATTGAACTTTATTGCTGTATGAATAGAGCATTTATTTACGATGTCGCGCGCTGGCACGCGCGTGCCATCGCGAGCCGGCGTGAGGCAGCACTGGCCATCGTGAGACGGCACGGTATAGCGCTGGACATCTTTCAGTGTAAAAGGATAAGCGTGATTTGAATTTTCGCCTATCCCATCCACTTCTCGCCTCACCGGTATACGGCCTTTAGAGGGTTAAAAGTTAGATCACCATTCTCCTGCTCTCGTTCTGATTTATTTGTGGGCGGTGCAACATGTCTTTTCTTCCATACTTCTCTGTTAGTCGTCATTCCAGTAGTCACCCCCTTTCTAGCCATATCATTTTTCACACAGTCCATCTATGTTTTCTTTAGAAAAAAAAAAAAATTGAGCTTAATTGGTGGCTATTAAACTAATTACTTTTTGCTTGGGAAATGTCCTCAGTCATCATGGGTGCATTAAAATAATAAAATACTCTCAACAATCTCAGTTTGAGCATTTTGGGCAGTCATTGGCTAGACCTAACTTGCAACATTCAGATTTTAATATTTTAAACCACGAAATTGACTATATATTGTTATATGTTTTGAGCCGATATGAGGGAAGAAAGGGTATTTTTTAGGGTTCCGTACCCGAAGGCTGCCAAACGGAACCCTATCACTAAGCCTCCGCTATCCGTCTGTCTGTGATTTCATGAACCATAATAGGTAGGCAGTTGAAATTTTCACAGATTGTGTATTTCTATTTCCGCTATTACAACAAATAATAAAAATTAAATAAAGTTTAAGGGGTCCCCATACAAGAAACGTGTATTTTTTTTTGCGTTTTTTTGCTAAATATTGTACAGCGGTACGTAACCCTTCGTGTGCAAGTCCGACTTGCACTTGGTCGGTTTTTTTTAAGTATTGTCTTTCAAACTTTCAGCCTACAGCAACAGGGTACGACAATGCCAGGGGATGTACTTCTGGTGTGTGCTTTTATATCTTATGTTGGATGTTTCACTAAACAGTTCAGATTAGACCTGATGCACAAGAACTGGCTTGTCTTCTTGAAGACTTTAGAGGTGTGTACTAAAGTGACCTGTATATAAAATAATATTCTTTTATCCACCACTAGAATGTATTTAGTTGCATTTCTGACGGCATCTATTTCGCCACATACGAACTACGAATCGCATTGACGTCACGCAAACTCCTGCATCGCGCAAGCAGCGTTTACCGCATGACTAACATATATTCAACGTCCCGACATCAATAGTTGGGCAGTAGCCTACCAGAGACAACACGCGTCTGGTCAGAGGATCCTCCCTTTTCTATGGAAGATGAGTGAACTTTACACCCTGTTCCTCATACCTCTCTACACTTTTACCAATTTTCAATGATTTTGCAGAAAATAATATTATTGTTCATGAACAAAATTATTTTTAACCGACTTCGTTTTGAATGGTTTACCAAAGTCTAGGGCTTAAGTAAATAATTCGTTTGTTGTATAACACTAAGTATCAAATACAAACAAAATGATGGAGGAATTCTAAAGGGGTTCAGACACTATCAGTAATAGTGACATTAATATTGGTGTCATTCCTTTCAATATTGACGTAAAACTATTAAAATATTTACATCACATCATCATTCCAACCACCACACTGTCAGTAGTAATGACAATATTTGAATGTAATGTCATTATTACTGGTTGTGTCTGGACCCATTAAGTGCTGTGACGTGATGTCGCAATGCAAAAATCGGCGATATCATCCGAAGTTTATGTGTGTGAAAAGTTTATGCATTGCCAAGTCGCTTCTGTTGGTTCTAAGTATGTCTGACTGGCATGACTTTTGATTTTATTTCTAGCCTCCTATACCAATAACAGAAGGCCTGGACCCACTGACGATGTTGACAGATGACACGACGATTGCCATGTGGCAGAACGAAGGCTTACCATCGGACCGCATGAGTACTGAGAATGCGACCATACTGTCTAATTCTGATCGGTGGCCACTTATGATTGATCCGCAGGTAAGATAAAGATGTACATTTTATTTATCTTTTTTATTTGACGGGGTAGCAAATAGGCATATGGTTCAATTGATGGTACAGTGGTAATCACCGCCTTTGGACGAACATCTGCAATCGGCGTAACGAAATATGATTCTTGTGCTTTTGATCATAGCGTCGTTTCCCCAAACTACATATTATTTCACAAACAAATCTACTTTTTCAATATTATATAAATATATATATATAACGTAATAATTATGTCGGTTTTGTACAGTCTTTATAGCTTTCGGGAGTGTAAGCATTGTAAATTTTATATCACACACACTCGCATACACAGTATACACACCCCCACACACACTATAACATTATTTGGAATTATTTTTGTTTTGCTCAATTTATTTTTATTTTATCTTGATAGTTCTTCCCTTACTTAATTAAGTATTCTATCCATTTTCAAACATCTTGAAATTAAATTTAAGTTAACGCAAACATGTTTCGAATTAAAATGAATCAACTCAGCCCCCCAAGATACAGGCGCTGCCTGTTCAAATAACTATGTTAAATATTCTAGTTACAGTAAGCATACAATATTATTATATTTGAGATTTATTTTGTAACAATGGACCGATAAATTATTCTTATTCTTCTTCTCGTGTGGTTAGTGACTAGCCTGGTGTCAGAGTTTTAAAGCCGCCCATGGGCCTCTGACTTGGCTTCACGTGCTGTCAAGAAATATCTCTCAGGCATGCTGGTTTCCTCACGATGTTTTCCTTCACCGCTTTGAAATCATAAATAGGGTATTTTCTGTCACTCCAGGTAAGTGTAAGATTTACATTTTTACTTATGCTTTACAGTTACAAGGTGTAAAATGGATCAAACAAAAGTACTGTGATAAACTGACAGTCATTCGGTTAGGACAGAGAGGCTATTTGGATGCTATAGAGAAAGCGATAATAAAGGGAGATACTGTTCTATTTGAAAGCATTGGTGAAACTGTTGACCCTGTCCTAGATCCTTTACTAGGAAGGATTCTGATAAAGAAAGGAAGGTAAGATTTAAAACTAAAAATTATTATCAAGAAAATTGTGGCTTTCTTGAGGTAAGTCGATGTCCCGTAAAACGGCATAAATATCTAAACTAATATTACAAAAAGAAAAGATTTTATTTTTTGTATGTTTGTTTGTAAAGGATAAACTCAAAAAATACTTAGCCGATACCAAAAATTCTTTTAAGTATAAAATTCTTTTGAATATTATCAGCGAGTAACATTGGCTGTATTTTTTCGACTACCACGCGAATGAAGTCGCAGGCAGAAGCTAGTGACTGATATGATGATGAATAAGAAGTAAATAATGAAGACTATTCTGATGAAATTAATATTGATTCCTGAACTTACAGAGCAATCAAAATGGGTGATAAAGAAGTAGAATACAGTCCTAACTTCAGACTAATCCTACATACAAAATTAGCGAACCCACATTACAAACCAGAGATGCAAGCTCAGACAACTCTAGTCAACTTCACAGTAACTCGCGATGGTCTAGAAGACCAACTTCTAGCTGAAGTAGTGAAAGCTGAAAGACCAGATCTAGAAGACTTGAAAGCAGAGTTAACGAAACAGCAGAATCAATTCAAGATTCAATTAAAATCGCTTGAAGATGATCTGCTCTCGCGTTTGTCTTCGGCCGGTGATGATATTCTTGGTGATACGGCTTTAGTAGAGAATTTGGAGACTACCAAAAGGACTGCTGCAGATATTGAGAAAAAGGTGAGATAAAAATTGTTTGAATTAGTATGGTAACTTAATAATTTCATTAAAATTTGTTAAAAATAAACTGGGCGATGAATGGTCTGAACTCGGGCCATATAAAACGTGTTCCTTTTGATATCCCATAACTCTAGGGATTAATGAGACCATGTCAAAGAATTAACCCTATGATTTTTTTTTTCATTCAAAATAATTCGACAAATTCAAGATTACTTATGGCTTACGTGAAATATATTATATAAAAATTTTAAAAAATCGGAATAATAGTCCTTAAAAAAGATATAACGGCGTCGCATTTTCTTAGCTTTGAATATGAAAGATGGTTTGAATTAAAATTATTTACTCGTATTTATCAATGAAACATAGATACACACGTGTTGAGTTTAGTGTTATGTTATTTTCGAAAATATGTTTTTTGGGAACACTTTTTTTAGGACTTTTTTGTATTGTTTTTTTTTATAGCGTAAAACCTTAGAGCTATGACACATCAAAAGGACACACATCATCATTTTATCTTTTTTCTGCAACGCTAATGTATTTTTATTTTTTGTTTTAGGTGGCCGAAGCAAAAATAACTTCACGAGAGATTGATGTAGCTCGTGAATTCTACCGGCCGGCTTCAGCCAGAGCGTCTTTATTGTACTTCATCCTGAACGATCTGAACACCATCAATCCAATCTACCAGTTCTCTTTGAAGGTAATTTTACTTATTACATATTAAAACTATACGTTACGTTCGCTTTACGTTCTTTCTAACATTTTTTCCTTAGGGTTGTAGCGTGATGTCACATAGCCTATAACCTTCCTCTAAAATTGAGCTATCCAATCCAAAAAGATTTTTTTTAATCCGACCAGTAGTTCCGGAGATTACCCCTACATACAAACATACCAACAAATGTTACCTCTTTATAATATTATTATTATTATATTATATTATTATTTATATTATATCCTTTATTTCTTCTATATACATATAATTTACATTTTTAAATATTTTTATAAAAAAAAAAGAAAATGATATTATTATAGATACCTGAATACTTTGATTTTGTAATCATGTTCATATCTCAAGATCACTTTCAGGCATTCAGCGTAGTCTTCCAAAAGGCGATATCTCGCGCGGAGCCTGCAGAGGGGCTTGGGCCTCGAATAAAGAACCTCATCGACTGCATTAGCTTCTCTGTGTACCAGTACACCTCTCGCGGACTGTTTGAGTGCGACAAACTTATATTTGCCTCGCAAATGACCTTTCAAGTAAGCGGTGGAGTTGCAAGTAATTAATATAGCAATTGTGTTAAGTGAATTTAAACCATCGTTATAGTCGTCACCGTCATATAACCGAATTACTTTAGCATGGCAATAACGGTCATTACCCTTTCCCTAATATCTCTCCGTAGGAACTCAAACAATTAACTATGTATAGTTTTTCGTTAGTAGAACATGTTGAAGATCACAATATATATTGATTAAGGATGTTAACGAACTTTATTTTCAGTTTTTGAAAGAAAGAATGCTAGAAAATGTAGGGGGGTCAATGACCGCTATTGCCACGCTAAAGGGATTCGGGTATAGAAAACATATTCATCGTCATTGGACTTCGGCCCGTAATGACAGGTGCGCAATGAACCGAGCGTATAAATTTCCAGCTGTGTGGTAGAACACAAACAAAATAAAAAATACATGATGTGTGGAATTAACCAACTCATCTCCTTTAGGTACTCCTCATGAGTGAAGAAGTATCATCAGTGGAGTTGGATTTCTTTCTCCGGTTTCCTATTAAGCCTCATGTTACGAGTCCAGTGGACTTCTTATCTAACCAGAGCTGGGGCGGTATATGTTCCCTGGCTGGTAAGGAAGAGTTCAGGAACTTGGACAGAGATATAGAGACATCGCCTAAAAGATGGAAGAAGATTGTGGAAGCCGAATGTCCTGAGAGGGAGAAGTTTCCTCAGGTATGAAGTTTTACCATTTTAATTGTCTAGTTAATAATGTTAATCTATACTGATATGTGAGATAGGGTGTGGGCTATTTGGGGCAGCAATCGGTCAAATGTCAAAACTTTAAAGGCAGAAATATCAGTTTTTTTTTAAATTGTTGGTGTTTTTGACATCTACGCAACTTTCAGGAATGGAGCAAAAAACCAGCTCTTCAGAGACTTTGTATGTTAAGAGCTTTGAGAGCAGATAGGATGACGTATGCAGTAGCGTAAGTACAAAGGTGTACCTATTGAAAATATTCTAACACAAATTCAAAATGATCGATTTAAAAAAAAAAAATACTGTCTTTAGAGCATACATTGAAGAAAAAATGGGCGGCAAATACGTTGAAAACAGAACAGTAGAATTCAGCAAGTCTTTCGAAGAGACCAGTCCTACAACGCCAATATTCTTCATTCTATCTCCTGGAGTCAACCCGTTGAAGGACGTGGAGGCTTTGGGCAAGATCATGGGATTCACCGCCGATAATGGGAACTTCCATAATGTGTCTTTGGGTCAAGGGCAGGAGGTTGTGGCTGAGCAGGCCATGGATGAAGGGCTGCAGAAGGGGCACTGGGTGGTGTTGCAGGTATATGGAATATGGTATTATAATAATTGATCAATAGATTATACACCTTTGAAGAGAACAAATCTTTTACTATTTTGGGAGTTTCCCGAAGTTTTTTACGAGTGTTTGAAATTGATTTTTTAACCGACTTCCAAAAAGAAAGAGGTTCTATGTTCGTAGCGTGTTTTTTTTATGTATGTCCACCGATTTCTCCGTCAATTGTGAACTGTTTTTTTTTTTTTTTTTTTGTAAGGGTATATGCTCTCGAGGTGGTACCAGATTAACTTTGCTTGGATAGTTTTTGAGTTAGCTTCAATAATACGTATTTTTTTCCCACTTAGTATGTATATGATATGATAAGTTCCTGTCACTGTTATTTACATAGAAGGTAGTGGTAAGTATTCGAATTTGTGTGGGCAGGTACTTACCACAGCTAAAAGTGAAGTTTTGGAAGTCGGTTGCTTTTTTTTTGTAAATATTTTTTTATTTTTTCTAATTCAACTCGCCGACCATGTTGCATGGTCGAGTGTGAAGATTATGATACCATAATAATATGAATATTGAGTAGAGAATATACTTGATAATTTCGAGATTCCTTATATGTTCGTACTCCTGCTAATTCGGATGTGTTCAGTGAGTTTCCAAACGTTGCATTACAAAGTTCCATAATTGCTACTGAATTTGAAGAGAATCTTTCAAGCAACTTCGATTTTTTTAAATCCTTAGAACAGCTTGTAATACCTTTTCCAGAACATTCACTTAGTAAAGAAATGGTTACCAAGCCTCGAGAAGAAGATGGAGAGCTTCGCAAATGGATGCCATGAAGACTTCCGCCTGTTCATGTCGGCTGAACCGGCGGCTACGGCTGCGGCTCACATCATACCGCAGGGCATCCTGGAGTCTAGCATCAAGATTACTAATGAACCTCCTACGGGAATGCAGGTGAGATGTTTTAAAGTATTGAAGAAGTTATCTGTCGAGTCATTGAATGCACCTAATCAGAAATCCGACACATTATCTTTTATATCTGCAGCTATGCAGTACATCGTTAAATGGTTTAATGTGATGCTGTCCTAATTTTAATGGGTAGAATATTTTAAAATACTATAAAAAGTGCAAACATTTTTTTTGAAAAAAAAAAAGTTTTGTTTTTTAAATTGGATACATTACAATTAAGTCAAATGTTTCGAATTTGTTGTTTAAAATAAAATACAAGTCAAATTTGTCTTGCCTTCATTATTCCGATCTAGCCTGCCCGTTGCTGTCCTCTACCAGCGACGCCCTAAGCCAAGGTCCGTAACCCACAGGCGTATAGTCGCTAAGTTTAAGTTTTGTGCCCTGGCTGGAGGCCTTAATTTATTGAGGCAGTCACATGAAAATACGGTTAAGCAGCCGATAACCTCCTAGGTTGACCTGGAAGATGCCATGCAAAAAAAAAACGTCTTACTTTCAAAGAATATTTTTTATCTTACCTTCTCTACCACTTAGCACCTCTAGTTTTACTTCGCTTTTGTATCAACAGGCAAACATCCACAAAGCACTCGATAACTTCAATCAAGAAACACTAGAAATGTGTGGTAAGGAGGCGGAGTTCAAAGCAATATTGTTCGCACTGTGTTATTTCCACGCTGTGGTTGCTGAGAGGCGAAAGTTCGGACCACAGGGATGGAATAAGATTTATCCGTTCAATGTTGGTATGTATTTCAGGAGTTTTCTAAATCTGTTCTCACATTTTCCCATCACAAAAGTGTCGATGTGGAATTTGTTGATGACCATTATCTAAAAATTCGTATTTATCACATTTATTAAAAAAGACCGAACAGTTTATTTTTCGTAAACAGGGACTAAAGTAGCTCTTTAATCCTTAGGGACTAAAAGTGATTTGAATTTAGAATGTGAATATTTTTAGTAAAAGTTCCAATCACCAAAGAGATCAACTATTCTTATTCATAAGTTGCACTTATTTA
Organism: Omphaloscelis lunosa; assembly: GCA_916610215.1. Lineage (NCBI taxonomy): Eukaryota > Metazoa > Arthropoda > Insecta > Lepidoptera > Noctuidae > Omphaloscelis > Omphaloscelis lunosa. The sequence continues at coordinate 19,383,963 of OU744244.1, read as the reverse complement.
TTTTCTCATAGAGGTGATAAAAAGTAGAGTGTCCATCTCGGGAGCAAAACTATTTTAAGCTCGAGTGACGTACCATGAATCCCTCGCTGTGCTCAGGATTCTACTTAAAAATCCCTAACTACGCTCTGGATTCAAAGAAACACTCTAGCCTTTAAAATAGTTGTTTGCTCACTGGGCAAACAATCTAATATTTTTCCTTGATCCTAATAATTTGTATACATTAATCCTCACTCACCAAGAGGCACTATTGCAAACGAATATTTTGTTCGTCACTTTCCTAATTATATCTTATCACGTGCTTCACTTCAGGTGATCTAACAATAAGCGTGTTCGTCTTGTACAACTACTTGGAAGCGAATGCTAGAGTGCCTTGGGAAGATCTCAGGTACCTATTCGGAGAGATTATGTACGGAGGGCACATCACTGATGATTGGGACCGGAGGCTATGCAACGCTTACTTGGAAGAGTTGATGCAGCCTGAACTAGTACGTTCAAGTTATTGTTATTAGAAATTTTCTTTCTCATATGCTTTTAATCATTTTGAAAATAGTGGGTCAAAATTTTCTTCCTTGAAAGATTTATTAATAAAAGTAGACTGGCAGAAAATGCCTAAGGCATGAAGTCCGGTTGTATGTAATTATTGTTGTGCATTAAAGAAATAAATAAATTATGAGGCGGAGGTAAGTTACCAGTGTGGCAGCATCTATGACGCCACATGCGAACTTCGCATCAAAGATGTGACGTCACAGAAATCCTGCATCGCGCAAGCAGAGTTTACCTCGAGATCAGCATGTATAACTTCTCGCCATCAATTGTCGGTCAGTTGCCCACCAGACACGATAACCGTCTGGTCGGACTATCCTCACTTTTCTATAGAGGATGAGTGAACTTTACACCTTCGGCAGCTTCCTTTCTGTGCCTTCCAGTGGGATTTTATAATATATTTCATCTTCGTCATTTACCAGGTCGACGGCGAACTCCAACTAGCCCCGGGTTTCCCCGCCCCTCCTAACACAGACTACGTGGGCTACCACCAGTACATAGAAGACGCCATGCCTGCCGAATCCCCCTACCTTTACGGCTTGCATCCTAATGCTGAGATTGGTTTCCTTACTACAACATCTGAGAATCTATTTAGGACTATATTTGAGATGCAACCGAGAGATGCTCAGGCATCTGGAGCTACTACTGTGACTAGAGAGGAGAAGGTTAGTCAGTTTTTTTTAAACATATTTATATAAAAAAAACGGTACATACAATTTATTTAACTGTGAAATAGATCAAGAAAACTCTGTAGTAAATCTCGATAGCTACTAACACAAATGCTCAATACCAGCACAAAAGCACTCGCACTGATGAACAATTGCTGTTTACTATTATTTTTGTATAAACCTTTCTAGTAATTCGCATGCTATTTTGAACCTATTCTTCTTTTCGTGTGTTTAGTGATTAACCTGGTGTCAGAGTTTTAAAGCCACCTATGGGCATCTGAGTTGGCTTCAAATTTCGTTGAGAAATATCTCTCAGGCATGCCAGTTTCCTTCACCGTTTTTGAAGCAAGTGATAATTATACAATACACACGTGCCTTGGGTTCGAACTCGAGAGCAATGACTAGGCAGTACGACGGTCACACCACCAGGCTATCACTGCTATAACCTATTGACCGCTTGGTTTTGTATCAATTGCCGTGTCTCCAGCGTCCAGCTAATAAATCGACAAATACATATCTATGACGAATAGGGTCTTGACAATGAAATAAAAAACAAAAAACGAACACTATGTATGCCTATGTCACTATGTATTTTATTTACTGTGTGTACATAAATAATAAAATAAATAACAGTCGTGTAAAAACGAGTGAGGCGCAGGGACATGAAAACATTTTTCGTATTAATTCGACTGAGGCGGTCAGTAGGTTAAGCATGCTCATAAGCATGGTTCTTACGAGCTTGTGTACGCATTGCAACACTCGCTCGCTCGGAGGCCTAGTGCGAGTTTCTTTTAACCATCTCGACTTTACGCATCGACCGCGTTCGGCGCTCCGATTCGCGGTTCATCAATGAAGGCCAGTGAAGGGCCAATCGGAGCATCGAACGCGGCTGATGCGTAAAGTCGAGATGGTTAAAAAAAACCACACTAGGGCCTCAGTTGTTTGTGCATTGTCAAACACAAATGTTTGACAGATGAGAATTTACACGCATTGCGGCGCGGCGCCGCTGTAGCGCCCGTGTGACCCCCGATGTGGCGAAACCTTTGCGGTGCGATGCCGCAACGCATCATGTGCACAGGCTCTAATCCTACTCATACTATATTTTATCAGGTAAAACAAATGCTAGACGAGATAATAGAGAAATTACCTGAAGAGTTTAACATGACAGAAATTATGGGAAAGGTTGAAGAGAGGACGCCGTATGTCATAGTGGCCTTCCAGGAATGTGAGCGAATGAACTATCTGACTGGAGAGATGAAGAGATCCCTTAGAGAACTGGACTTGGGCCTAAAGGTAAACTATTAAAGAAGAATAATTGAATGAGATTTTTCTGTAAATTCTCAAAAGAAAAGTGGGTTAATATACAAAGGTCAAAAATTTCAGGGTGAATTAACAATTACGTCAGACATGGAAGATTTGGAAAATGCATTGTTTTTGGATCAAGTAAGTGAGAGAATAATTGTGAACTAGTAAGCGATCAGTGAATTTAATTCTGTTTTATCGTAGAATTTGATAATATCTTTCAATAAGGCTCATAAGATTTTATCCGGGAGCTGCTTCCGGACCTTAGTCAATCTGCCTAGCCTTTTCCATGTTGGGGTCAGCATCCAGTCTAACCGGATGTAGCTAAATACCAGTATATTACATGGAGGGACTGCCTATCTGACCTCCACAACCCAGTAAACATTGCTTCTGGACCTTATTACTAGCCATATTTGTTATAATAGCTTATTCACTATATGTCAATTTAGTGTAATTAATTTATTATACAGGTACCTGCGATCTGGTCCAGCCGCGCATACCCCTCGCTGCTGGGTCTGTCTGCTTGGTTCGTGGACCTCACTTTGCGGTTAAGAGAACTTGAAACATGGGCTACAGACTTTGTCGTAAGAATTATGTTCCTTAAAATTTGTTTTTGTTTTTAAATTGTGTTTGTTTTACATCTCCATTTTTTAATTTGCCAATTTATGTTTACCTTTCGGTTTTTTCGCTTATGGCGAAGATTTGACAATTGGACGAGAATTGAGAGTTAATTTCAAGAACGCGTCACATTTAGACACATTTCGTGAAATGAACGAGAAGAAAGATATAACTCTCTCTGTCTCTCAAACTAAATATCTCTTATTCTTTAGTTTTTAAGAAGTTTCACTTCTATCACGGTTACGGTTACATTTTTTGCCAAACTTTATCTCAATTTTTGTTTTCTTCTTTATCTTCTTACTTAAGGTATTTGAAAATACGTATACTTTAGATTCGAAAGAAAAACTGTTTTTATCACATCTATTCAAAGAGAGTGAGAAGAGCATAAAAAGTAGAGTATCCACCTCGGAAGCAACACTATTTTAAGCTCGAGTGACGTACTTTGAATCCCTCGCTGTGTTAAGGATTCTACATTAGAATCCTTCGTTCCGCTCTGGATTCAAAGAAACACTCTCGCCTTTAAAATAGTTATTTGCTCCCTAGGAAAACAATCAACTATTAATTGTCTATACTGATAGTGCCCATCCATGAAGACGTGCCTTACTCTGCGATTACAGTCCTGTAAGCTGTACTTTAGTACGGAGCGGAGCGGAGTGGGGCGCGTCCTCGTGGATGACACTATCTATTGGTGACTCATTTATATTTTAATTAAAAAAATATGTATATTTATTTCAGAAAAAATGATCTATATTTTTGTTAGTATACTCAAGAATTATGTTAGTAACTAAATAAACAAATGCAAACCATAATCCTACTATTACACTGGTAAACAGTCGTTTTGTTTAATGAAGTTTCTTACTTGATTTTGTATGATTCTGCCACGCTGCTGATTCCAAATTTGTTGTCAGTTTTTCTCTAGCAGCTCTAGTTTTTGAAATATTAACATATTACATTTTTAGCGAAGAATACTCGAATATAAAAAAAAAAATAAAAAAATGTTTCTGTAACCTTACATGAAAAAGATTTCCTTTTATAAGATTTTCTTGCATGAATCGAAACTTCAGCCTAGTTTTGAATGCTCCAGCAGTAATCCTCCATCATATTTGCATTCCAACGACTCTGGTATCGCTCTTTCATTGGGCAAATGTCCCGATGAAAGCGTTCTCCTTGTTCTTCGCTTAAATCGCCTAAATTTTCTGGGAAGTGGTCTAAATGGTTGAAAAGGAAGTGCATCTTGATGCTCATGTTACATCTTAGTCTTTGAAAGTGCAACATGAGCTGCTCAATGTGTTAAATGTAGTCTGGAGACTTTTTATTTTCTAAGAAATTTTGCACAACCCAAACAAATTCAATCCATGCAGATTTCTCTTTATACAGTCAGTAAAATTTTGATCCTTTATTAGTTCCCTGATTTGAGGACTGAATTTAATAATTTTTTGCACTAAAAAAATATTAGTAAGCCACGTAACGACATTTTAAGAAGTACCTAGTACCTATCACAAAAACTAGAGCTGCTAGAAAAAAACTGAGGGTAGATATGAAATCAGCGAACTCAAATGACTAAGAAACAGTTTAGAAACTTCATAAAACAAAAAAAGTTAGATTTCGTTTATCTGTGTTATTAATAAGATTAAATATCAGACTACAGTACTCATAAAAACGAAATCAAAATCATCTCTAAATTACTAAAATATTTAAAATCATAAAAATATTTTAAAATAAAAATAAAATCATTAAAATGTTTAAATTAATTAAAATCATTAAAACATGAATATTAATATAATTTTGTAATTTTGCATGATTTAGCTGCCCTCGTCAGTATGGCTCGGTGGTTTCTTCAACCCTCAAAGTTTACTGACGGCCATCATGCAGAGCACTGCTAGGAGGTATGAACTGCCTCTAGACAAGATGTGTCTCCAGTGTGACGTCACTAAGAAGATGAAGGAAGAATTCACGTGAGTACTAGTCGTTAAACAAAAAAAAAAGTTATATTACTTGATAACAACGTCCAGAAACAGCGAGATGCTTCCATAAAAGAACAAATAGGTATCCCAATTAAAGTCTCGTGCAGACTGACGAAACAAGACACCGGTAATTGTTCCACCATGAAGGTTTCTTAGAAATTGTTTTGTTAGAGTCGCGTCGCGCCGTCTCGCCGCGCCTGTCTGCACAAGGCTTAATACTACATTCAATTTATCCATCTACAAATTGTAAATCAAACTGTTTCTTCAGATTCGAGTATATTCTACTAAATATTTATTTTATCCATTCATATCAATAAACGATTCGGTTAGAAATAAGGAAATAAAGCAAGGAAATGTCACGGTCACACTTTTGAGTTAAAACTAAATATTATTATCTGTGGTTAATTTAATGTTGCCAACATTTCTTCATTGTTTTGTACTTTTCATAGGTACTGGTGAGTAACGACGCTACATTAATAAAAATTGGAATTCTAAGTATTTAATTTAAATCGGTTTAAATGCCTTTGTAGACATAACAAATAATTGGCTGAAATTACATAAAAATCACAAGCATGACAAATATGAACAGCACACAAGGTATATTACAGGTAGATAAGGAAGCTCAGAATTTAAATCTTGTAACTGTTGCAACATTGTTTTTTCCTTTCGAGAGCTTTCAGTAGAATCTGGGTAGAAAGACTTTGAACAAGGTGAAATGTATTTTTTACTGTAGAGAGTACGAGATATCTTCGTTTTAGTCTTTTTGGAGGTACCGCTTTGCTTACGAAGAATTTACTACTTGCTTTTTGTAAATATAAAGGGGCTGCAGTTGACATTCTTTGAAACTTTAAAATATTTGGTTTACGCTGTATGCATATTTAAAATAATGTAGGTAGGAAAACATAAAAATCACACAATCTCTTAAATATGAATAAAAAAGTGAAATAAAAGGTGAGACCAAGTAGATAAATGGTATGGTAGATGTAAATGTATTAATTGTAAATCTGTATAAAATCTAGTAAGGTAAAACGAATGCTGTATTATCTAAACTAATTACATCCACCTCATCTTCACTTCTTCTGCCATTCTTCTCCTAGGCTTGATTCTATCCTATTTGTAACTTGGTATAGTACGTAACCTCCTTTGAACAGAATGGATTGCATTGTATCATACGCTTTTATAATAAAAAAATAGGTATCAATCAAATTTATTGATTAAGTAAGTAATATGTAAATATTCATAACCATCAAAACGAACTCCGGTCTTTAGCTTTTATATAACGCGTAATAAAATAATTTTATTATGAGAGAGAGAATTGATTTATTAAAATTGATGAAGTCACGGCAATGAGGAAGTACGTACACACGGCTACACATCAAGCTATACATTTCCAGTTTATGCTGATCTTGCATTGTATAGGATTTCTGTATAATGCGAGGTCAGCTTAAACTGGAAATGCATAGCTTGATGTGTAGCCGTGTGTACCAGAAATTTCGTATGATAAATGAATAATATTTAATGAATATACAGTTGACCATAAAAGCTGCATAGTATTTACTTCTACATAATAAAAGTAATATGAATTACCACAAATCGGTAAAAACAAAGAGCAGAGCTTTAGCAAAGGTGTTGAGTTGATTTGGTCACCATTATTCGTGTCTGACAGGGTAATTTTACCACAGTCCCAAACACAATATCCTTACGTATTCTGTAACTATTCTTCATATCATCAAATTAGAGGTTATCCCTAAAAAATACGATAGACGAAGATATACTTAGTTACCTATTCCGCTTAACTATTCCTAAAGAGTCATAAAAAGCCCTGCAAGAAATTGACACGTGTTTCACCTCTCAACGAGGCATCCTCAGGATGATGATTGACTTGTCGCGAATCCGAACACGAAATAATGATAATGGATTTCCGCAAGGTCACGCCTGAATCAATTAACTAGGTTATCCCTGCTCAACAATAGCAGTTCAACTACAGCTAAAGACCAGGGTACATCATTCATCACCAAGTCGTCCTTCCCCACTCTAACGCCACATCTCCTCTAGGATCGCGGACACACGGTCAGCACCTCGAGACGGTGCCTTCGTGCATGGTCTGCTGATGGAAGGTGCTCGGTGGGACCAGCAGGCCGGCATCATTATGGACTCGAAGCTTAAGGATTTGTTTCCACCCATGCCTGTGATAAATGTTAGGGTACGTGAGAAATTTTTGTATATAGTTTTTACTGAAAAGTCAGTATTTTTTTTAACGCCATTTTTTAGGCAAGAACAGCTCATGTTTTTGTAACTGGTAGTTGACGATTTTATACCTTTGTGTACATATTTCCTTCCACTGTAAGTTGGTTGTCTTTTAGATACGATTATTCTTGAAACCTCTAAGAGTTCTTAAATCCTCGAGAATTACGAAAGATGCCACAAAGAAAATACAATTTAACATTGCTTGCATTCACTAAGAAATTTAAGATCAGTTTTAGTGTTCGCTATTCATACTACCTTATTAAGATACCGTTAGGGTTGGTCGTAGGCCTCTTCAATCACTCGCCATTGTATTCATCCTCGGCTAAGTAGCCGTGGATAAACAAGTGCTCATCCAGCCGCCCTGTGAAGATTGCGGCTCCAGCGAGCCCATAAATTAATATATTTCACGAATTCTATTTCAGGCGATAACCCAAGACAAACAAGACCTCAGAAACATGTACGAGTGTCCTGTCTATAAGACACGTACACGAGGACCAACTTACGTGTGGACCTTCAATCTGAAGACCAAGGACAAGCCATCCAAATGGAACCTGGCGGGAGTTGCTTTATTGTTGCAGACATAAAGTGTTTGTGTGACAAAACGTTTTGTAATGGCAAAGCAACTAACTATTCTGGATGACTTTGACTTTTCTCAAAGAGGAATCTACATTCTTTCTATAGAAATTGAGTTTCTCTGTAAACTGATATTTGTTGATTTAATCATATGCTGCATCATTAAGCTGCACATCATTCGTAATAGCAATACTTGAGTAAATATTGATTGTGTTGACCTAGATGTGGAGAAGTCAGATTTTGTTCGTCCATCGTTAATTTCAGAAAGTTTATCAGGGTTAAAGCAAAATAAATGTGCTTGTGTTTCAAAAAGTTTCATTCAACACAACTTGTAAATGTTTTGTTATTCAGAATTAAGGAGAATTAAAGATATTGAACGTTTGTTTCGTTTTAATTTAGGCCTGAAAAAGATCGTTACCTATTTTAAGTTTGATTTCATTGTGTTCATTTCTCACGCACTTAATTGATGACAGTGCCTTTATTAAAGCGAGCCGTGGACCGGAATCACAGATAAAAAACAGATTACTACTGCAATGAGTCACACAAAAACTGAAATCATATCCCAAAACTAAACTGACCTTTTAACTAACTAACACGCCTAATTCCTAAACAAAATCTATACAAAAAAATATGTGCGAACTTTTTATTCATGAGGATGTCTCATCATAATGAAGAGACGAAGAGACTATATTAACGGCCGCCGACGACAATGTTATAAACTTGACATTTGCCAGTGACCTTCTGACCTTCATTAGACCACGTCATCAATATATTGACCGTCATGGATCGAACTTTCACTGATTATATCATTAATCTATGAATATATTATTATTTTCTCGAATAGCTTTCACACTGTTGTATGGTGTTCGATCTTGGTATGCCGTATTGATACGGAAACAAAGGAATAGAAAATTTCTATTCATACGTACTGCAAGATAAAAAGAGTTATGGGCTTTGTAGGCGCAAAATAATTCTGATTTCATATTTCCATTTTACTGTTCTACATTTATTAATTAGTTCAGACAAACATGACACACGGTTAGACAGGCCTGATATGCGGACCTGGTCGGGAGCGGGATCCATATAATACAAGGAAATACAATATGAAAAAATCCGCTGTACTCCCGTCCCGAGCCGCGCCCGACACGCTCCCGCTTTGTGTGTGTGTTGAGCTTTAGAGAGGTGTCAACGTTAAAAATGTATGGTTACGCAGACTTTAATAATTACTTAACTTAAAGCAACGTTTATAAATAAACTCCGTATCCTAATATACGAGGAATGTTTCAAAAAACTTGTTGTTTTACTCAAAGAGCAAAAAGCTTAAAAGCAATTCTCAAGCTGACCTATGACCCTGACCGACGGATGACTAGTCATCGTCTCGCAGTTATCATGGGATATCAATATAACAATCGCGAAGTCATGTTACTAATATTTGATGTCATCTGTTAATTTAGCGTTTGCAATCGTTAAAAATACATATTTCCACTATTTTTTTTAATTTGTTTTTTGTCACCTAGACTTTTTTGGAAGGATAAAGCGTAGAAATCGATTACCTAATTCATTTTCGAAATTAGTTTATGGTAGACTTTAAAAAAACCATGAAGATGGAACGAAAATAGAAGAAGCTCGTGGCTAAGTAATAACAGCCGCACGGATCGATATATCAGGTTAAGCTACGCTTGCCGGGGTTGAACTACGGATGCATGACCATCTTAACATACCGATACTCTTCCGTGCCTCGGAAAGCACGTTCAACCGTTGGTTCCGACTGTTATTCGTGGATTTTATCCGTCTTAACAGTCGTTATGGGTTGTTAGAACCCCGAAAGTCTGGCAACCAAGGGGTATCGTATTGCCTAGTTACTGGTTTGTGGAGGTCAGATAGGCAGTCGCTCCATGCAAAATACTGGTATTCAGATGCATATGGTTAGACTGAAAGCCGACCTCAACATAGTTGGGAAAAGGCTAGACAGATTGGTAAACTTTAATAAACATGTTGCAAATTCAGCCCTAGTTTAAGCCTATGCCCTTTTGTAGCTGTTTACCACTTCTTAAACTCATTCCGTAGGTAGCAATAGGTAGGTACCTGAGAGGTCTCTCTCAGGTACCTACCTAAGGACCTACCTATTCAGACCTAAGGTGTGAACCTTCACGATTTACTACCAGTAGGTATGTTAATGGACCCTTATCACAATATGGTCATCTTTATGTAAAAAAAAGTAACAGTCTTGTAATTTTACAAAAAAATAAACCGAGGCAATAAAAACCGGCCAAGTGCGTGTCGGACTACGCACAATGAAGGGTTCCGAAATTGGGATGAATTTATCTCAAGAACAACCTTAACATTGTAGTTAAAAAATATGTTCTCCCCTTACATTCCAACTGTAAATGTAAGTTTGTACATACAATATGGAGAGATTTACCATGTTATTTTAAGACCATAGACTTCTTACCACTAGACTTGTTCGGCATTTTTCCTGAGCATCAACCTGTTCTTGCACAGCACGGCTCAATAATTATTTGTTTGTTACGAAAATACTTTCTACTTTGCAATCAGTATTTTGTTTGAGTTTTGTTATTAAATTATTATTGTTTGTTTATAAGCAGTCAATGGCCAGTGTTGTAACACTCGTCGGTAATATTACGCAATATAAATTGTCTATGGCTCTGACATTCAAGTAAAAGACAATCTTGACATATTTCTACTACTTGGTTACGAGGCTTTTGGCTAATTTGTGAAAGTACATTAAATGTAATATTTTTTGGAATGTGCGTTTAGTTTGTGCAAAATAAACAATTTTTCTTTCTTTCTTTCTTTTCTTTATTATAGGTTTTCCTGTAATCTATGAGTAAAGAACAACACTCAATATTTTTTTCAAAATTTTAGACTCCGTAATTTCGGAGATAAGGGGGGAATGGTCAATTTTCATCTATTTACTTATATATCTCTAGAATTAAATATTTATTTTAAAATTATAAAAAAAATATAATTGAGATCCTCACAATAAGCCCTTTTATTTGATATATCCCACAGTACAGTTTGCTAAACTTTTTTTTTAATTTCTCTCCAAGGCCCGGACCCAGGCCTTTCCACGTAAGCCGTCGGTCCTGGGGCGGTATTTTTGGCATTCAGACTGCGTACCGCCACTCTCATGTCTACCTCAATCACCTCCGGAGTATCGTCGTCGTCGTCGGCGGTATGGCCCGCATCGGGCACCGCAATAGGAGGAGTCATGGGTGGGGGGTATGTTCCCCTCTTGCACCGTCTGGTATGGGCGTCCCCACGGGTCTCTGTTCAGAGTTTCCAGCGACTCCAGCGAGCGGAGATACTGCGGGCCAGTGCCATGGCCCGCAGTATCTCTGCTTGGAGGGTGGTCTTCGCCGCTCTGTACCCCTCGTACAGCTCCGCCTGAATTGCTTCCTTATCCGGAGGGCGGATACGGAGCCTATCGTCAGACCCTCAATGACAGTTATACCCAGCTAGGTCTAAAGTTCTCATTAAGGCGAATGATTGTTTAGTGACGTCATATTGCCGTTAACTAATTATCCATAAATGGTTGGTTGTGACTAATATTACGTAAAATATCGATGACCGAATCCCAATCAATCTTTGATCAGGATGTCATGTGATTTACAACTATATAAAAATGTTTCTCACATTTCATTGTTCTGAATTAATTAATTCGTATATGTGTAACCGGTTTACATATGTATTTTTTTTTAATAATGAGTTAACTTATTAAAATGAGACAGATTTGTGATGGGAATTCCAAATGTCTTGAGAATTTTAATAGAAACTGGTTTCGTTAAACTTTTTTCGATTATGATCATGAGAGCGTGTTGTGTCGAAGTTGTTTATTTTTTTCTGAACAAATTACTAGTTTTATAATTTAAAAACAATTCACTTATTTTTATTTTTCGATTTCTTTGTCTTGGTATTTTGTAAATAGCATATTGCAGTTATCAGGTTTTCGCGGGTGGCGTTGGTGTGTTCTGTATCTTGTGCTTAATCTGGTTATAGCTATTCAACTTCAGTTTATCATCATTTTTAGTCTGTAAAACTAAAAAGCTACAAAAACAAAAAATCCCTTAAAACACAGTCTCCTATTAAAATTCAACCACCCTACAGTTTAATCTCACATTTCCCTTTCTACACAATTAGTTTAGCATTTGTTTAGTTATTTCTACGGCGTGGGCGCAGACATTAGCATGCTACACAAGGATAGTTAGTCCGATGTTAGGGTTCCTAGTTAATTCTCATGTAGGAGGCGCATTAAGTCGTTGTTCTCTCGAGCGAAACACGTGGAAATCGAAACTTAATGAAATGAATTATTTAGATATTCTAATATTGGATGCGACGCGAATTTGTTAGGGTTAAGTTTTGTGTCTCGGAATGTTGGATTGGATTGGATTAGATTTATAATTCGTATCGGAAATATTTTAAAGAATCTGTAAAGTTAACGGGTAACCACAAAAGTGCCAAAAATTCTAAATATCTCCTAAAGCACACAAGCTAGCGTCATGAAGTAAAAAAAAAATGCAAGAACAGTTTTATATGTGTTTTTTATTTGCTATTAAATACACTTGAATGTTGCATTTTACTTCAAGAAGCTAAAATAAATACAATAGACGTCTTGAGACTTGTCGCGAACTCGAACACGGTGTGGTGCCACACCGACCGCTGAACGCAGACAATCGTCATCCTGAGGATGCCTCGTTGAGAGGTGAAACACGTGTCGATTTCTTTCAGGGTTTTTTATGGCTCTTTAGAAATAGTTAAGCGGAAAAGTTGCTGAATATATCCACGTCTATTGTATTATTTTTCATTTATCAGTTAATTGACTCAGGCATGACCTTGCGGAAATCCATTATAAGATTTCCGCAAGGTCATGCCTGAGTCAATTAACTATATTCAAGAAGCTATCTTGCATGGTTTTTGAAATATATTTTCATGATAAACTTTTTAGTGACTTTTTATATTGCTCGTCCTGTTACTTATCAAATTCATTTAGGTCGTGACTCTATAGAACCAAGATACAAATATACTAATCTAATTTACATTATTTATGTATAAGTTGAGCATCCATTGTTCCTCAACTCATTAACGAAGATCCGCCTATACCGAATTGGACCAGGTGTATAGGTATTTTTATATAGATAACTCCCACTACTAATGATGCTTAGGTATCTACAAAAAATCATTTTTTTTTCCAATCACGAAGCGATAAATCATACAAAATTATAATTAAAACGTATTTTTAATTCCTTAAATCATGTGATATCTGTAATTTTTATAATTAGAAACTGTGTTTTGATCATATAATGCGAACCAACGGCTTTTAAGCAATGATTTTCACGTCAATTTTATTACAAATGAGCAATATTCGTTTCCTGATGATGGATCTATTAAAAATCTATAAATATCAATCATGATTACCGGCTTTATATTTATTTTTATGCCTTTAGTAGGCATAACATATAATTAACATTCATAATTTATAATAAATCAATATTGGTTTTGTAACCCGGTATTTTTTTAGTTTACGCTGTCTTACATCGCGGCCACATGTTTATGATTATTTCATGCTTAATAACTTAGTATTATAGCTAGACTAGCTGCCCGGCCCGGCTTCGCACGGGTAGCATTAAGAACTTATTTACGGCGCACCTAACTACCTACCCTACCTACCCTACCTACCTACCCTACCTACCTACCCTACTTACCCTACCTATCCTACCTACCTACCCTACCTACCTACCTACCCTACTTACCCTACCTACCCTACCTATCCTACCTACCTACCCTACCTACCTACCCTACTTACCCTACCTACCCTACCTATCCTACCTACGTACCCTACCTACCTACCCTACCTACCTACCCTACCTACTTACCCTACCTACCCTACCTATCCTACCTACCTACCTACCCTACTTACCCTACCTACCCTACCTACCTACCCTACCTACCTACCCTACTTACCCTACCTACCTACCCTACCTACCTACCCTACCTACCTACCCTACCTACCTACCCTACCTACCTACCCTACCTACCTACCCTACCTACCTACCCTACCTACCTACCCTACCTACCTACCCTACCTACCTACCCTACCTACCTACCCTACCTACCTACCCTACCTACCTACCCTACTTACCCTACCTATCCTACCTACCTACCCTACCTAAAACCTCACGGAGCCCGAGACCTTTCCAACGAATGCAAAACCGTGGAAATCGGTTCGTGCGTTCTGGAGTTATAGCGTCAGGAAGGAAAACCCGACTTATTTTTATATAGTAGATTATTACTAGCTGTAAGAGAATCCATCCATCTATCGGAACTGCTACAGATGGCCACAGATGACTTCGACGACATCACAGGACGACGGGCTTCCCTGTGTGACATGTGTTGCTGCGATAAAAAATATTTGTTTTTTTTTTTTATTATCTTGTTACATCGGTCTCTCGTCGCGAGACCACGAAGTGTCAAAGTCCATTCATCGATTTTACTCGAGCTTGACATTTGGATGATGTCAGAATTGTGGAAATATCTGGACAAATCGTGAAAGAATTTAAATAAAATCTTACTTTTAGTTTATGAGCAGTTTCTGTCCAATGTTGTTATTCCATAAATGTAATGTGCACCTTTTTAAATTATCAAATAAATTAATATTCCACAAAAAAATAAATAATAATATGCTGATTGTATATGCTGTTGGTGTTCTTTAATAAATAAATATAAGAGAGCCTTATCGCACTTGCTATGTTAAATCTGCTGGAGTGGTCCCACTAGTTCTCCTAACTTTGCTGCCATCGTGTACTACATAATTACCTAGGTGTTACAACACCAAGATAACGAACAATAACTTGTGTACTTAATTACAATAATTATTATTGTTGTTTTAAGTTAATTATTTCATATTATGACATACGTAACTGTATTATGTGAAATAAATTGTTTCATAACATAACTATAGGGATCACAACTGTTAAATTATTTGGTGCCGATACTATTGTGCACACGATTTACTTAATTTAGGCTATTTCCATCTTTTTCTTTATAATAAACCAAGAAAGGGACGGACATAAATAGGTCAACTACTAAAACTTCCATATCCATCATAGTTTTTTATCAGTTGCAAATTTTTTCTTCTTCACCTGAAGGGTGCCGAACGGAATTATTTCTAAGCCTTCGCTTTCCATCTGTCTGTCTGTCCGTCCGTCTGTCTGTTAGCGAGCTGTATCTCATGAACCGTAATAGGTAGACAGTAGAAAATTTCACAGATTATGCATTTCTATTGTTGCTATAACAACAAATATAATAAGAAGTTGCCTCTTGTACCTTCTGATTCTTTTATTGAATTGGCCCGACATCGACACTCGTCTTTTCGGGCCAATTCAGTGAACGTAAAAGAGTCTGAGTCCACCGCGTACTTGTAGCTTCATACCTAAAATGCGCAGCAAACCATCTGTATTCATCTCTGTGACGTTGTGATCCGTGACGCTGAATCGGGTATACTCGGCTCCAGTCGGTAAGTTTTCACTATCGTGTGTTTATAACCACACACCCTCTTTGTTTTGCAGTTACTTTTTACTTGTTGTAATTTAGACCAGGTACTTCCATATTTAAGTTTTTTGCGTCTTTAAGGCCTATTCCGATATAAGCGATATCGCTGTCGCGCTCGGTAGCGATCTGGTCCAAAATGACTAGTGTCGCTACCGAGTGCGACAGCGATATCGCTTAAATTTGAATAGGCCTTAATTCCTGAAAAACAGTTTATATGAGAACAGTTAAGTAGGTAAGTACATCAATTAGTTAACTTGCCAAAGTAAATAGAAAACACCAGTCATCTCACCTTGACACCATAAGTGGGTACCTTACATCTATTATCAAATCCATTGTCTGAGGACGTGTGGGCAGATGATGAACTAACTTCATACTAAATATAGATAATTTTAATATCTTCAAATATATTACAGAGTGTCGAAAGATTAGCAGATAATTCAAGTATTTTTATTGACCTTTTTACGGATTATTTGATACAAAAGTTGTGATTTTGAATTGGAAAGATTATAATAATGAGCTATTGATTTGAAAAGAATTCCTCAGGTTGAGATTATCGATAATTTTGTATAATATTGACTTGTATTGTATCTTATTAGGAAGGATTAAGTGATCATACATGGTGACGGCATATGAAAAAAACAGTGGCATACGGGAGTGACGACAGAAGTGAAAACTTGAAAAAAAAAATCGGCACCGCGGTAATCAATGCGTTGATGTCTTTTACTTCACGCACCGCGGTAATCAACGCGTTGATGTCTTTTTAATGCTCAAAAGCTGGTGTCATCACGGTGTCGCGAAATCAATGGTTTAGTCCCATCTCAAAAAAGAAACTGTTACATTCAAAGGCAAATTGCAGTTTTGATTAAGAGTTAATGAAGCGTTCTGAAGGCGAGTTCAATTAGGTATATTATTATATTTGTTCAGGTTAGTAACTGTTGGAATATTAGATAGGCTATGAAAAATGCTAAAATTAAACGGAAGTAGATTAAGTTGTAACTAAAAACGGAATAAAAAGAAATTAAATGCGTTTATTTGCGGTAAACATAACGCAAAGATAGAACACAAACACAAAAAAAGAACAAGTTGGAGGAAAATATGCGTCACATCAAGACAGAGCCCTAGCGCCGGCTGTCACTGGTTTTTAGCGACAGCCGGCATTGATGTGATGACGAATAACTACATACCTAGATAAATTCCACGCAAATAGTGTATTATTTCGGATTCCGAAATAATCAATGTGAATTTGATATTTGACATTGTAAAAACCATTTATTTTTAAAGGAGTTTCTTACCGGCTCTTCTCCATAGGAAACGACCAATTGGAACCCGTGCACCTAGTTTCTGACGTTTCATAAGTGCCCTTGTAGTAATATTTTTTGAATTTTCAACTTTGTTCATGAGTCTGGAGGAAATAACATGAATAAAATTATACAATATCATCAGTACCTACTCATTTTCGTTACTTAGGTATAGGTACCAAGCAACGTCGTGATCCTACTTTTGCACCATGATTGGCAAAAGAACAGTTGTAAGAAACTCTACCACGTTGGTGCATTTTTTACCATCAAAGAAATTACATAAACCATCTTTTGTTATATCTAACAGTTACATGTGTAACCTTTGACCTTCAGATTAAAAGTCGCAACTTCTTACGGATGCATCGATCGCAGATTCTGCAATAAAAACAATACGCTGTTTTTGCCCGACTTGTGTCTAGGTCATGACATTGCACACAAGGTCGGCTGAGTCTAGATCCAAATTGGGTCTTCATTCCTTTGAACCAATTTTTTGCAGTCCCAATGTCAGTTAGGGAACCTGCTCTAAAAGGTATACCGAAATAACAAGGTTTGATATAATTTACAATTTCTTAATGGAATTTCGAAACATGTTTTTTTCTGTGATGTCAGAGATTCTGTTTTGGAATGATAATGGTAATTAAGTTAGAAAATTTAAGGCTACCGCGGACAGGCGTGACGTGACACCGGTAGAACCATTTCCGTGAAGTTTTCTTAGAAATTGTTCCACCAGAGTCGAGTCTCGCTGTCGTTGCGTCGTGTCTGTTTGCGGGGAGCCTTTATTAGTATAAAATTGACTTGGCGTAGGAATTATATTTTCTACTTAGGTTGCGTTACTTTTAAGAAATTAAGATAGTGAGATTTCACTCTGCGTCCAGTGCTCAGGCGTGTGGTGGCATCACGCCATGTTCTGGTTCGTGACAAGTCAATCGTCATCCTGAGAATGGCTCGTTGAAAGGAGAAACACGTTTCGATTTCTTACAGGGTTTTTTATGACGTTTAAGGAATAGTTAAGCGCAATAGGTTACTAAATATTTATACATCTGTTGTATTGTTTTTTTTTGCGTTACTTTTATCAAAAATAATCTTATATTATAGTGGATATACCTACGAGTGCTACGACCAAGTAGGTACTCATCGCCTCCTTGTCCTTATGTTTTTATTCTCCCATACATCTCTATTAGCTGTTATCTCAGTGTTTACCCTTTCTAGCCATTCATTACATATAGATAAGACAACTACAAGGTAGCCAACTTGAATGTACATAATATGCAACTGTTTTTGGCTACCGTTGTCTTTTGTCGCCAAATTTCACGGTACTTTGATATCCACAATTTAGTTGAAAGGTGGTAAATTCGTTATACACCATTTATAAGACCTGACTTCGTCTACGATCGGGGATGAAAGGTAGCCTATGTATTTCTTCAGGTGATGGTCTACCCATGTACCAAATTTCATCCAAATCCATTCAGCCGTTTTAGCGTGAAAGCGTAACAGACAAACAAAACAAACTCATTTTCGCATTTTTTTTATTATTCGTTAGGATTGACTATCATTGTAGAGATCAGGGAAAGTGTTCCAGGGAACCTCATGTTGCTGTTTAAGAAAATCGTTATCAGCTCTGTTAGACATAAAGGCAGAAAGCATCTTAAATACTTAGGAAATACAAACGTGGGATCCCCGTTGAGTCACGATGTAAACAAGACGAAAACAAGTAGGTAGTAGTAATCGCGTCTCTTAACTAATGTTGTATGCTAATTGTGATGCACACATCTCGATGTAGGCAGCTAAATATAATTAATTTACTTGTTGTTACCTTTGCAACTAAGAAGGCTGAGTATTTCATGCATTTCCCTCATAACCGGTTTTAAAAACTCGTTAAAAATCTGCTGTATGTATTCCAAGTAAATAAAATAAGTATATTGTCAACGATAAATTGAATGAGCTTATTTTGGATTGCACAACTTGGTATTCAAAGGTCGGAATCTCGTGTGCTCTTCACTCTTTCAACGAAATCCTTAAAATGGCCATTCAAGTTTCCATAATTCGTTGATGGATTCTAGCTGTAAAGGTGTCAGTCCAGTTACAACGAAGAACCATAATATGGTCGCCTTTAGTGTAGCGTATTCGAAACTTACCTATTAATAGATTTGAAATCTGTATTAAAACCAAACTTTGTTAAAAAGGGTACTATAAAATTTCAGATTATTTATAAGATAAAAAAGCCTGGGATTGAGCTGCTCGCTCTGCTAAGCCTTGTGATAAAACCATAAAACTTGACATTTTAATTATTATGTAAAATCATCAAAATATACCAGTTTTGTATACATATTGACATTGTTGAAAATTATATTCAAAATGACATGATTACTTTGTAAAGTATTATATTATTTTAATTAATTATTGTGAATGTGAGGACTGTGTGGATTATTATTTTTATTTCTCAGCTAGTTTTTATGATGGTCTGGCAGTTTGAGTAGTTTATGCAGCCTACCCAAATGTCATTTATTTGGTATTGTTCGTCGAGTTGAGCTGCTTAAGTTCTGAGTTGAGCTCCACGATTACTGACAAATGCTTGCACTGACTGGACAGGTCCACTCAAATCTGTGTGGTTCTTTCCTCAAAAGAGCATTTCAGACACTAATCTACATGGTCCTCATATGGCCTGACCAAGATTATGTTTGGACTTTAAAAGAGACTTCTGAGTTTGCTTCTCAGATTAGTCAGATAGGAAACGCCGAACTCAACTAGCTTATTTTTATTTATTTTTTAAATATGATGTGTAAAAGTGATTCCGATATCCTATTTACAGAATAAACAATTTCATTTCATTTTATTTCGTTGTTTAGTGTTGCCAGTTACATATTTTTAGATATTAGTGTTAGTGAAAAACCCTTGGAAAGAAATATTATAGAATAATTCTAGCTTATCCGATTTTATTTACGAGGCTTGTCGATGGTTTGCCAGCTCATAATTG
The DNA here is from genome assembly GCA_916610215.1 of Omphaloscelis lunosa. Taxonomy (NCBI): domain Eukaryota; kingdom Metazoa; phylum Arthropoda; class Insecta; order Lepidoptera; family Noctuidae; genus Omphaloscelis; species Omphaloscelis lunosa. Next base: position 19,364,207 of record OU744244.1, on the reverse strand, counting down.
AACAATTTTTTAGGGTTCCGTACCTCAAAAGGAAAAAATTAATCACTCGTGTCATCGTGTGTATGTTTGTCGACGCCAATTTGATCCGAATCTACTGGACCAATTTAGTTGAATTTTGAATAAGGGGTTCTCATTTCGGGGGCAAATTCGAAAAAAAAGGTTTTTTAAACTGTACCGTGCGACATATCAAATGAAAGGAGTTGTTGAGAGGACGTTAATTAAAAAAAATATATAATAAATACCTGTAAAGATATTTAAGATAATAGACGAAAATTGACCATTCCCCCCGTTATCTCCGAAACTACGAAGTCAATTTTTTTTAAATACAGAGAATGGATGATTTTTTTTTTTAAATTCATAGATTAGATAGATAGAACACAATGAAATTAATTAAAAATAATTTTAATAAAATTGTGATTAGATAGATAGAGGAAAACCTATAAGAAGTCTATAGTCTTAAAATCACAAGGTAAATCTCACAATATTGTGCGTACAAACTTACATTTGCAGTTGTAATGTATGGGAGATTTTTTATTTAACAATTTATGCACACACATATAAACAGTCAAGAAGAAAGGAACAGAAAAATACGTACAAAGGCAATGCTTATTTCTAAAGATATCTTCTAGCGTAATTGCGACAGGAAAGTTTATAAAATGAGATGTAGACAACGTGTGTAACCGTAGAAGAGAAATAACTATTCACTATTTCAATATAAACATACAATATGAGAATATATATATACAACGTGTAACGTTAAATGCGCAAAACCTCAGACACCCCAACTGATTTTTAATTCAATTGACCTATTTCAGGGAGAAAAAAAAAATCATAAAAAAATTTAATGGTTTTATGTGCTGTTTTAGTTCGTAAGATTCGTATTTCCATTGAAATAAAAGCTATTTATATCTCGCGTAAGAGAAAATTTAAATTGGTCGACAACAATTTGTGTTTGTTTACCTATTTTGGCGGGTTTGCGCATGTGATGGCTTGACCTATTAATAAATAGACACGGCAACGTTTTTAATAAAGATTTTTTGAAAAATGTGACCTATATTAAAAAGTGATTCAATTGATTCTGCTCGTTATTCTGATCAAACTGTTTTCAGGTTTTGCGCATTTAACGTTAAGGCTCGTACAGACCAGCGCGATATCGCGGGCGCGACAAGGGTCGCGCTGCCTGTAGCGCCCACGATATCGCGCCAGTTTGCACGACCCTTTACACGTTGTATACATACTTCTTCTAAAATAAATACTACTTCTACTAAAATACATATATAATTATAATGTGATTTATAATAACGATGCAACTATGACGAAGTGGAAAGATAGTGTTCTTTCACTCTTCGTTTAAATGCTTCAACAGTTTGACAGTCCCTAATGTCAGGCGGAAGTGAATTCCACAACCGAACCGCGTGCACAGTGAAGGAGTAGGTATAGAAGTCGGTTGAGTGGGGAGGGGATTTATTTATGTCTATGTTCTGGGTGATTTATTGCTATAGCAAGCTTAGTATATTTTTCGCTCAATCCTCGCTTAGCTTTCCATAAACGCATGCCTTAAACAGTTGGACGTTCAAAATTATGTAATTGGGTGGCCTTGCACCCTATATGTATTAACTAGGTACATTGATGGGCCTGTTTTAGTAATCACGCGGTGTCATCAATTATCGCATTTAGCGCATTTAGGATGGTCGTGGTTAAAAACCAATGTAAATTCTGATTGACTGAGGTCAACGTATATAATTTGAAGTATTACGAATGATTTAATCTTTTTAGTGCATTTTGTAATTTTTAAATTAATTTTAATTGTTGGCGAATGAAGTGTCTATAAATAATAAATTAATTGATAACGAATTTGATTTTATTTGGTAATTGTCGTAAATGATGTTTGGTTAATTTAATGTAGGCCTTGCGTGATTGGATTGGTCTTAATTAAAAACTTTTAACAACATCCTGTAGTTATGTTTTCCTATGTTTTGTACAGTAAAGCTCCATACCATACCAATTTCTGCCGTGTTGCTGTATCACCATACCATTTCTGCCATGTTGCTGAGTCACCATACCAATATGTGCCGTGTTGCTGTTCTTCGGTTTTTGAAATTGAAGTTAAAGGACAATATTGCAAGCTCAGCAGAAATACAAAAACCCCAATAGAATAAAGTACTATAACGCGATCTTATTTCGAACCGCTCCCGCCACAATCCGCTCGTCCAATAAATGATAAATGATTTTATTTCTGGAAGTAGGTTTCTACAAATACTTTTACATGTCAATCATATTTTTAAAACTAGATGAGGTTGGCGTTTCCTATCTGACTACTCTGAGAAGAAAGGCCGAAACAAATTCAGAGGTCACAGTCTCTTTTCAAGAGACATAATCTTGGTCAGATTATGTGAATACCATGTAGATTGGTGTCTGAAGTGGTCTTTTGAGGAAAGCACTAACACACAGATTGAGAGGGCCTGTCCAGTCAGTGCACGCATTTGTCAGTTAATAAGGGTGCAGCTTCTAGCTAGAATTATCTAGAAGCCGTGTGAAAAACAGACGACGCGAACCTTTGTTGAGAAGACTCATTTGAGATCTGTCAGCTGTGCAACGCACCAAGATATAATTTACGAAACCTGTTCTTCGCCCCGAAACTCAATTGTTTTCATATATATCGTGATATCTGTACGTTAAAATATTCTTTATTATGTACATCATAAAATAACAGAATATGAAGATTTTTTAAATAATATTTACTGTCTAATTATAAGAGAAACTTATAAGATAGTAACATCTGAAAATATTAAATAAATCGCACAACAAAAAAAGGCACGCTAAAATTACAAATTGAATTTGTTATTTTTAGCATACAGCTATTTACTTACTTTCCTTGTTATTAGGTATATTTTTATTTTTTTCAAAACTATATAGGTACCGTTATTCTCAAAGGAAACTCTACTTTCCTTCTAGGAAATAGACACGAAATTCCTTTGTCAGTCGAAACCAGAAGATTGCGTGACCACACGGCAAGATAATGGGTGGTCACTGTGGTCAGTGAAAGTGACCAACTGTAGTAGTGTTTGTATCTCAAACAGATTCCATCTCGTTGATAGGCGGGTTGAGAGCAATTGAAGCTCATTTTCGTCATAGTATAAGATCATAGACATTATCTAATTATCAGCCGCTTTTCAATGTATTTAAGACCATTTTTTGCTTTGTGGTGGTATTTACTTTAATTAAATAATAATATTTTGGGGAACGTGGGTTCGAAACCAGCCAGGCTCTTTACTTTCTGTAAATAATTTCATCACCACTGCTCTCAAAACGGCGAGGAAACCAACATGTCCTAAAATCAAAAATTCGAAGACATGTGGTGTGACATCTTCCAACCCGCACTGGGCTCGCGTGGTAGATTACAGCCCACTCCCTGTTGAATAGAAGAAGCTTGTGTTCTAGCTAGGGATGTAGAACGGTAAAATTACCTAATATACAGTATAACATGTTATTTTACGTAATTTACGGTAAAATATGGTAATTTTCGGTAAAAATACGTATTAATCGTACTCATACAGTCATACCCAATTAGAAGTGAATATACATATTTGTGTGTATCATGTGTATGTCACTACTTCACTATTAGCGGGTAAATGGATTTGAATGAAATTTGCTAGAGATATAAGTAATAAAGGAACTTAAAAAAAAGCAGAAAACTGGGCTCTTGCGATTCATGCGTACTAAAAAATCCTAAAACTTAATTTTCAAGTCAAGATATGAATGACAACATGTCATGGATTATGATAATATCATCTATATGCAGAGACAAAGCAGAGGACAGCACAAACTAAAATTTAAAACTTCATAAGTCGCCGGTAATTTTACCGTAATTTATATAAATGACCGTAAAATACCCGTATTTCACCAGCGTTTTCAGTAAAATTACGTAATTTTGCAACCCTAGTCCCAACACTGGGATCATTATAGCTAATATAATGTATAATTTTCGATGGTTTTTGCGCTTTTGAGGGCCAACGTTCTTTTCCATACCCGCAGGCATTAATAAAACGTCTCTCAAAAACCTCTTATAGCTTATAATTATGGACATTCAAATTGACGTACCTAATCGCCAAGCTTAATACATATACAGATAATTCATCGTTCACAAAAGATTTTCTTTTTAAACAACGGTCACTCTATAAAGTCAATGAGGACAAAACACGCCTAAGAGTTGGTCCTGTCCATTCCTCCATAAGGTAGTGTCCCAATACCCTGCTGTCCTTAAACCTAGAATGCCCAGATTTATGGGTTCATAAAAACTTTTTGCGCAGTATCCGTCAGTAATAAATATTGAGCGCGTAGGTCGGCGCACGCGCAGCTAACAACCGTTCACCGGCCCAATAAGGATCTGTTCCCGTTACCAATGTGATGGAAGTCCATTCATGGGCTAATATGGTATCTATTTGAATCGATTAGAACTGGAATGTACAAACAAGGGAATGTGAGTTTTATGAGTCAGTGGTAGAGTTGGTTTTTGGGTGGAGTGGTGTCTGCTGTGGTATATAGGTGATTTTGTTAAACTTTATGGATAATTAGCTTCTGCCCGCGACTTCGTCGGTGACCTTATAACCTTCGTCAAGAATTGGACTATGCAACGAAAAAAGAATATTTCAAATCCCACTGGTAGTTCCAGAGATTACATACAAATTTACAAAATAAACAAAATTGAACTCTTTATAATATTATTAGTATTAGTAATTAGATTTAGTATAGATATTATATTTTATGTTATATTTAACTTTTTTTTAAACAAGTTATAGTTTTCTGGTCAGTTATAATATTTATGTCAAAAAACCAGTTATTAATTTTCCAAGTTTGTCATCGATGCCTGTATTGTATAGAATGTGAATGAAATTTTTATATGCCAAAGGAAAATGGATTAAGTGATATTTATATTAGGGTCTATAAATTACAAATAATGTTGGTATCCCACCCACATAGTTATTTTGAACCTGGGCGCTTTGGGAGGAAAAAACACTTGGAAAAAGATCAATTCTGTGATATTATTCTGTGATTTTATTAGATAAAATTATTATTACATCTGCACATTATTTACCCACATTTGCAAATAAATGATTTTGAATTTTGTGATAGAAAACTCATGCCGCTATATCCTTTTGCAACGGAACATAAACTTACTTAATTTTCCGTGAGACTAGTTTGAGTCACACACTTAAAAAAAATAATTTCGGCGCCTAGCCTGCCTACACGTAGACCAGTATCAAAAGAGACTGTAACAGACAAGTTTTTGCTTGACTTGAGCTTGACTGGACGCAATTTTAATTAACGACTCGGAACAGTGTGTGCAATAGGTATGTTCTACCGACCTGGTATTTGTAGCAGAATAAGATTCGGATCGATTAGTGAACTATTTGTAGTTTGTGGTGAACGTGGTATTTTTTACCTTGATAATAGAATGTGGTAGTCACTTTTCATTTAATTTTTTTAGTCAACAGATTATAAGATGCTTAGCAGCTTGACAGAAATTACCGGATAGTACGCAGCATTTTATCCGGCAGCATATTTTTGTCAACCGTTTTTTGTGGTTTCTGACAGATTGGGTATAATTTAGGACTCGTGGATATTGTAATTAATCAGCATTAGGGTATTTAGTTTGGTTTAGTAGCAACCGTCTATTTACCTGCTTAACGACATAGGGCATACATACTAAGTTAAGCTTAGAGAGAGGGAGCTAAGCGTTGAGATTTTGAAAATGCTCTGTCCGTTTGAGGATCCTGGAGTCCTAGTTCGAATTACTAAGAAAAGTCAAGAAAGGTTCTGATGAACCGTTCAACTGTTCAACAATTTCAATTATCGTGAGGAATTCGATTTACGAAGAGTTTCAAATGACAAATCACAAAAATATTATTAACAACTTTACTATTTTACGATCGAAAGTAAAACAGTCGGTCGCATAACTTTCTAGAATTTATATTAATTAATTAATTCTGGCGGTCAATGTCAAGTAAAATTTCGTGTTGAGTTTTTTCTTCGAACAGGTACCTACCTACATTTTATTATTGCTTTATATCAGCCACTTACTTATCTGTCTGTGTTATTGATAAAATATTGATTTCATATATCTGGTAATATAATCAACTATTTGAAATAATTTCATAAAGTAGAACAATTTCCGTGAATTTTTCACAGAAATTGTTCCACCAGAGTCAAATCGCGCCGTCGCGTCGTGCCTGTCTGCGGCAGCCTTTATAGTTATCAAGGCTTCATGAACTCAGAAGGTCTTAGCACTTCATTAAGTTACATAAATTCTCCAAAAATAGTGTTAAGTGATGAATGTACCAATATCAATTATCAACGAATATCAAACATTTGATGGACGAATAAGTAATATAGCATTTACCTAGCCCACGCTAGCATTATTCGAACCGAAAGGCAAACGCAGAGGTCCATAGGTAACTGGGCACGAAAAGCTAAGGATTTTGTAAAACAGCATATCTAGGGTTCGTAAGTGCAACTGCTCAGCCAGCGCATAATCCAGAATAGTATATTACTGAAAATTTTCTTAGGTATGAAAATTTTATTCAATCCGGGAACTAAGCTCAAAATCCCAAGCTGGAGCAGTAGCGCTTAGAACGAGGATAAGCTGTTTAAAAAAAACAGTGGCACTCCGGGAGTGCCGACAGAAGTGAAAACTTGAATAATTTTATTGTGCAGGAAATAATGTATGGCGCGTTGATGTCTTTTTAATCGTCAAAAGCTGGTGTCGTAATAGTCTCGCGAAATTAATTGTTCCGTCCCATTTCAAAAATGCCCAACGCATCTAAAGAAGTTTTTACTTCAAAAATCTAGTTTTTTGTGACCAAAATCACGTGAACTTTTACTATTGCCATAAGGATCTCTAAGTGCAGAAGGCGTTAACTTATCCAGTGTACATGTGTCTAATTGTACACTGTCGAGCAATTATATCGAAAGTATGCTGGCGTTTACAGCGAGGTGGCCACGGTCAGTACACGACGAAAGTGCTAGGTTCGAGTCCAATTGATTTCTTTTTTTATGGGTGATTTGACATGTTCTAGTAGCGGGTTAAATTAAACTAGGGTTGAAATGAAAGCTTTTCCTCCTCATTTGTGGAAAGTCGGAGGATATTTGACTTTGGACTTGGTTAGGACTCAAAGCTTATTAGATCAGCAAAGGACACATAATAAAATATAATATAAAATAGGCTTATTTGGAAATCCTGAAAAAGTTGAGATTATGTCATCTTTTTTCACTTACCTATTTAATTTGTCAATTTTGGGTATTTCTACCTATAGGAATACAGGAAGTTATTTCTGAATTAGTTTTATTTACTACAATAACTGTTACAGTATTTTCTACAAATAAGTAAGAGTGATTAAGCGGCTGTCATGCATTATTCCCATAAAAATTCAAAACAGACTCTTTATTTCACTACTGACTATTTTATATCGTAATTTGCGAACTAGGAACCTAAGTACATCGAATCCTCTTAAAGCTCGTAGCATTGACTTTGTAAAAGCGCATTAGAACTTGGTCGTAGGTGTGAGGCCGCTCGGAGGTCACGGAATAAAATAATGTTATAGAACTTGCGACTACCTGTGGTTGCAACCAGTTGCTGAATCCCACATGCTATGGGTCTAGGAGTTAGAATGATAGTGTATATTTTGTAGGTAGATACTGACATTAGTTTTGCTATTAACTTTAAAATTAGGAAGAGGTGAGGGCTGGCTTTTGTAACATTTGACGCTTAAAGTGCTGATTTTCAGTGGGTTCTACAGGGGAAAACGTTCTAAATACGAAAATTGAAATTAAACCCAAGTTCAGTTGGATTAAGTTTCGAGATACAAGAAGTAAGAACTTGAAGAAGAGGCTTTAAAACTCTGACACCAGTACCCTAATTGCGGAACTTATTTTCGTAAATAATTTTGCCTGATTAGTTTCATTTTGACAGTTCAACAATATTCATTGCGTTATTTACGTTGTTGAGCTATTTTTTTTTTCTCAACTACTGAAGCAATGGATTAGCAATCTGTTTCAAATCGAAACAGATTGTGATTGTGTTGTATTACGCAATCAGGGTACAGGTTAGTCACTTACCACACGAAAAAGAAGTAAGAAAGAACTTACTTTTACCGTCTCTACGTACAAAATGTGTACGTAGAGACGGTAAAAGTATAATTATCTCATGTTAGTTGATAAGGTCGGTGTAACAAATGTCAGTATCAGTTGTGTTAATTTGAGATGGAAGTAGTTTTTATCTGACGTGCAGTAACTGGAGGTTAGTACCTAGCCAGCACATGTTTAGTCAGTCATGCAGTCTCTGAAATGACCTGAAAAATCTGAAACATCTATTTGTTATTATTGTATGATTTTCACGACAACTGTGCAGCCAAAACTGTGAGGCTTATTTTAAGAAAATTTAATTTTCGTTTATATAATTCGTTTGAAATCTCCGATTCGTATCCTAAGCATGAAAAACTAGCTTAAGCCAGCAGCTGTGCTCGCGTGGAGGTCGAAAATTACCCGAGGGGAATTACTACCAGGATAAAAAGTACCCTATGTCACTCAGGTTAAGGTCTACCTGTGTGCTCAATTTCATAGTAATACATTCAGCTGTTAAGGCGTTAAAAGGCAACAGTCACACAGAGTTACTCTCGCATTTTTATAAATTTAGTATGGATGTGGAGACCCTCAATATATTTAGGCTGAACCAACCTTGATCTATCTTTATTAAGCACCACCGATTATAAACTCTTCAAGGCAGTTTACCTTAACCTGTCCAAAATGTTGGAGATGAGCGTAATCTGTCAAAAGTGAGTGAAAGTTAAATGCTCAAGCGCATAATTAAGGTCTATGCTGTGCTCATAGACCGGCACGAAGATGTTTACTCGAAGCGTTTTAGAAGTATTTGTATTTAACAACTTTTCCTAAACCAACCAATTATGTTTATTTTATACAATTGACAGAAAGTTATTTTTCGCCGCATGTGGTATCGTATTTTGCGGACAGTATTGAGAAAGTGTTTTTTTAAATTATTTATATAATAATGATAATTGGATAATTGGTTTTGTTTTAATTCAGGTTTTAGTTTCATTTAAGTAATTATCTTAATTAGATATTTAATCCTTATGATTCTTTTTACCTTGGTACATTTATGATCTATTTCAAAGGATATCGCCAAAATTACGATTATCGTAACGTAGGCTAAAGAGAAATAGCGATACTGAAAATGTTCGTGTAGTCGGTAGATTCAGTGGACATACTTTGCATTGATAAATATATACATATATAGGTAGTTTTACTTTCGTGAACGATCCATTTATATGCCCTTTTTGTCATCTTTCAGATTACAATAAGAAGCCAAAAAAAATGCATTTAACATATAGAAGCTTCAAAAAATTAAATTCACTGTCATTTTCTAAATCTCCAAAAAATCATAATCAAAATTTAAACCTGATGGCTTTACCTGAATTCTATGTCACCCACTTACGGGGCTGTGGGCGAGCACAGGTGCGCGCGCGCAAAATAGCGGCACACACCACGCCGTAAACACGCATCATTCGCGGACATCACTATACCGCTACGACGAGTAAATATCAACCATAAAGTTTTCATAATAAAGCTCATTTTACCTCGATAATTTTTAGACTTGAGTTTGCGATTTTTTTCACGTGTTTGAGTGAATTTTATCGAAAGTTTTTCCGAATCTTCTTATGTGAGTGAACGAATAGTGCGGTGAACTAGTGTTTTTGAATCTCCTAATTGTTGGACGTACTAACGTTCTTTTGGATACTGGATTTTGTTGTAAGTTTTTTTTTTCTTTTTCGGGATTAAAATAAATCTTTATGGTGTCTTCTCGTTGAAAAATGAATTATTACTGAGATTTGAACTAAAATGGGATATTCCTTTCTAGTTTCTATATTTCATAATCTAAATACCTACACTAATTAGATACTTTGTAAAGGTATGCAAGAAGAGAAAGTTTCAAAGGTTTTGTGAGTCTACCTTCTAATTAATTTCTTCAATTTACATTAAATTAACCTACTCAATCACAAATAACTATACTTACATATTTTAAAATTAAATACCAAAGTAAGTAGGTACCTGCTTATTACATTGTTTTTTGGGATTTTCATGTCGCCGGTCAACCAATGATGTTGTCGGTTGCTTAACTGGACTATCCTGTGGATGCGTTAATAAATTAAGGCCTTAAATTATGCATAAAACTACTTCTTACGTTGAAAAGTCGATTATCATTCATATTGACAACTTATTGAGTACAAAAGTCTCACAATAATGTAATGAATACCTAATGCATCTGAATAAAAACTTAATTTATTCAATAGCTTTATGGTTAGTAACATAATCCACATGTATTAGTGCGATAATGTCTTCAGCTTATCATCAACTTTTTCGATACTATTGTATTGATGGGCAGTTCATCTCTTACCAATGTCTATTGCTTTTTTATCAGGGGTAGGCTTATCAACTTACCTTCTCCATTCAAAACTACCTTTTAGAAAGGGCGCCTAGCGTCTCTGTAAATGTTGACGTCTTTCTTGTAAATGTTGACGTTCTAAAGTGCCAATGGCCTACTTGAAATAAATGATTTGACTTTGACACCAGACACTAGCATTAAAAAGAGATCATTGTTTTATTTACCTAAACGGTATTGTATTAACACGGAGACGGAGATGGTTGGATGAGTCAGACTCTTTCTATAATGACTGGTCCTTAGTCGCCCTAGACAGGGAGAATTATAAGGAGAGTAGAGAGGCCTTTGCTCTGTAGTGGCAAAGTACAGGCTAGTAATAATAAAACAAAACGAGGGAGCTTTACAGTAGTCGCTTAAGATCATCATACATCTGAATACTTGGCTGACATAACCAACCTCTCGGAAAAATAGGTTGGTATCATCTGACGGCCAACTCTAGCAACGGACGTGCTCATTGGTCAAATCAAATAGCGCGCGCTTTCCCGGCTTCCTGTTACACACTTCTGTCCCTTTTCACGAAATCAATCGCACAGATTTGCAGGAAAGCGAGAGAAAAGATGTCACACATCAATAAAAAATTAGGACGCCAGAAATAATTTAGAATTCTATTCAAAACCAACAGATTCTAAACATTCCTATTCAATTAGTGATAAGACAGATACCCAGATGGGTTAAATCTCGTTTGTAATGCAATTTCTGAATTCCAGTTGGATTCTAGGTCTATTGTAGTTAATGCAGCTGCTTGACAACTGCCTTAAAAATGAACCTGCATAGGGCAGTCTAAATCAACTTAACCGTGGAGTTTCTTGCCGGCTCATCTCCATAGGAAATGACTTATTGGAACCGTGCACCTAGCCTTTGACGTTTCCTAAATACCTTTGTAGTTTTATGTGAAATAAAATATTTAGAATTCGGAAAAAAATAGCTTATCTTCTAGAAATGTCAATTAATGCGATTTCGCATAAATTTCATTAGCATGTGATTTTTTTAGTGCCAGCATGCTATTTCCATTTGCTGTGCTATTTGATAATATGGCGATAATTGATAATAATGAAGTATGTGAATTTTGTTAATATGCAAATTAAATCATATTAACAAACTTAAACATATTAACAAGCTCTTTACAACTTTTTTATACTATCATACGTCAGAACGTATGATAGTATAAAAAAGTACGAAACGATAAAATCACTTCGCACTTCATAGAATTTCGCGACTACATTTCATTTGCTAAATGCTACATCAGCATTCGCATGCTAATGTAAATAAATGCGAATGCTAATTAAACCATCACATTTATCTTCTGCCAGAAAAAAAAAAAAGCTCTTTTTTACTTTGATCTACTCTAAATATATGTATTCTTATACTCTAATCCGACTAACATTTTAAATTAAAATAAGTCCATCCATCTTACGGACATCCCACACAAATGGTTTGTCCATCAAATTCTTTACATATAATTATGTGTTTGCTTTACGACTATTTAAATATTTTTCTTAAATGAGTCACTCCTTAAACATACCTAGTTACAAACCCTATCGAGACAAAACCACAGATTAAATAAAGTATGACCTCAGATAAAACACCGCGTGATCTTAAACGAATCGATTATGCTAATCCTAAAAGGTTGTATGCCAAAATTTAAGTTTCCTTATGATTATTTTGTTAGAGATTTTCATATTTATTGTTTTTCTATTGTTATAAATGTGATTTGTATTCACTATGAGTCAATGTTATACCTGATTTGTCAAATTGTAATATTATGGAGATAATTCTACGACAAGGTTTAGACGTCTAAATAAAAGGTCACCGAAATATTGCAAGATTTATTGTCAGCAAAATAAAAATGCCACTCCCTATAATTTACACAAAAAACTACATTAAACTAAAAAAAAAATGTACGTGTTACGTAAACGGAGACAAAAACGAATAATTTTTTTTTTTAAATAATGGTAATGTTTTTCAAGAAAATATAAAGTTAAAAAAAAAAAGAGTTTGCGTAGTTTTAACACATCGTGACTGACCATGATTTGTAATGTGTTAATAGGTGCTGTTTTCCGTTCGATCTTTGTCAGTTAAGGATCTCAAAGGAACAAGCACATTTTCCGATTCATTCAATCATATTTTAACCGACGGAATCAAGTTTTCAATGGCAACAAAAAGAAACAGTAGCTAGGAAGGTAGGTACTTAAAAAGTAATTATTTCTAAAATCTGTGTAAATATTACCAACTAATAAGATGGCATAGGTCTTTGTATAAAACATGGGTGGGTTTCTTTTTTCTTGTTAGGGTAAACAAGGTTATTGATTTACGTAAAATTATTTTGACAGTAATGGCCGCAATTACTAAACCAATTTACAAACACTTCTAATCTTCTATTTTGCCTTAAGTATAAATTCTATCAGAATTTAAACCTTATTTTATCCCACCTTTGAATATAACACATGATGGCACAGAGTCATCAAACAACATTATAAACTTTCCTTCTCGTTACGTTGTCACATCGGAAGATATTACACTCCCATTGGCTCGATCGTTACGTAAACAAAATGATTTCATAAACAAGTATATAATGTGTACACAAGTATTTATAAGTACGTCTATTATGGTAAGTGTTACCGTTTTGTGTTACAATTCCCATGAGTTATGTGAAATAAATGGAGTGTGGCGACGTGTGCTGTTTTAGAAATTACGGAAATTATCGTAACATCACAGTCTTTAGTAAATTATAGTGAATTCTGTGGCGTAGAAAGAAATTGTTTCTACTAAGATACAAGGTACCTATATTATTTGTGAGATTCATATTTGTTTGGTAAAGAAAAAACACAATAGAGTGGTCTTCCTTAACACTGTTGTGGGAAACTCTAGTGAAAAACAACGGCGTTTCTTTTGCATTAAGTTCCCAAAAAAAAAAAAACAATTATAAAAATACAAGTTAAAGATAAGTAAATACATTTACTTCTCTTTAGTGCAGTGCTAGCTGTACCTTTGGTAACAACTCGTGAAGATACCAGAATTATGAAAGATCTGGAGAAATTATTAATAGATTAAAAATAATTCCCACATTTAATCTTTTATTGCCAATTAAAAGTAGCTATTTAACGAAATGTCACTTAAGACAGATTACATTTTCTTTTTTTAAGTGAAAACTTCTTTAGGCACGTTGGGCATTTTTGAGATGGGACTAAACCATTGATTTCGCGACACCGTGATGACACCAGCTTTTGACCATTAAAAAGACATCAACGCATTGATTACCGCGGTGCCGATTTTTTTCAATTTTTCACTTATGTCGGCACTCCCGGAGTGCCACTGTTTTTTTTAAGCCCCTGTCTGCTCATCTTCTAATCTTCCAAATGATATCGTTTTCCTAAACCAATTTAACCAATCATTAGAATCCTAAACATCACTAATTACATAGCAACATATTACCAAACTGTGCGTACCTAATTAGCGAGGAATCAATCATGTCATTAGGTAAGTGATCATCAGTTGATCGACGGTTATCTAACTGACGATGCAATGTTTGTCAGTGGTTTAATAACGGACGAGTATGAAATAGCTCTACATTCTGTTTGTATTGAGTGTTCATCAAACATAACCAATTTTCAGTAAAAGATAGCTATTGATGGTAGACAGTATAATTCTATCTGTCATTGAATGTCATTCCTTAAGATTCCTTAATTTCTGACTGATTAATGGGACGTTAAAACTATAGATATATAGGTTTTTCTATCTCCAGTATGCCAAAACTGGTGATAGATAGGTTATTGGGTTCGGCCGTAAGTAGAAAATTCCTAAAGATTGGTACAGAAGCATTCTATTCTGCACCAACTCCAAATGAGTTCGGAGAGCACGAGCATGATAAAAACTAAAATTAAAAATGCGAAAGTGAGATTGTTTATTTGTTACGCATTTACACTAAAACGGCTTAACGGATTTGGATGAAATTTGGCACATGGGTAGACCATGATCTGGGTTAGGACATAGAATACCTTTTAAACCCGGTAGTACGTTTTCGTGGGATAATTTCCGACCTCCACGCGGGCGAAGCCGGGGGCAGAAGCTATTTATATTTTATTTCTTTTGTTTTAATATCACAAACGTTTAAATTTCACAATTTATGTTAAATCTGTGTCCTCACGAGCGCCACTTTTACATTCCCATGAACTGTACCATCAGTTATTTACTTAAAGACGATGATTAACTCTTTTGTAGAACGAAATCTTATGGGTCAGAATTGCAGAAATTGAATCTTTCCAAAGAAAACATTTTGAGAATAATATCTTAAAGAAACATTATTATTATTTTACGACATAGTTAGTTAATAATTTACGCCATATAAACCAATTAATTATGTAACGTTAGGTAATGGTCTCGTTTTCAATTAAAGTGGAGTAGAAATATAGTGTTATGTTGTCATACTTACATAGTTATCTACAAGTAATATCCATCAACCATTGATTGGTAGGTAGTAACAACTCGCCAGTAAGCGTATGACACCATCGTTAAACAATATCACTTTCCTTGCGTAAGCGCAGGAAGTCATGTTACAATGTTTGTAGAAATTAATAGACATTAGGCCTTTCTCTCAAGTATGAAAGTCTCATTTGAATATTTTGATTAATATCTCTTGCAGTATACCTAATTAATGAATTCGGTATTTGTAATTGAACTAAGGAGAACAAGCGAAGGCTACTCACTAAATATGATGTAGGTAACACAGTGGTCTATTTTATTAACCTTCGGATTCTTAAGGCGTGTACAGTACCACCAAAAATTTGCATACCCTTAGCAAAATTCAAAATGATTTTCTCGTGGAATAACGATTGCAATTTGACATAAGCCCTATGTAGTGTGGGACTGGGGGTTCCAAAATATTATATTCCTAATAACATACAATTTCAATTGATACAGTAAGAGAAAATAGCTCTAAAAAGTTGATTATTGTATACATATTAGTGCTCGTTACTGTGACAGAACAAGAACATTGTGAACACGAACAACGAACACTTTGTTCGCATGTGCATTCCAGTAAGGAACATTAAATACAGAGTTCGTCGAAAATGTTCGTGGCGATCCAATTTCGAATCCGTGGTTACTTAACAGAGCAGCGCGATTGAGCGCGAACATAAGTCGAACTGTGTTCGTATGGTATTCGTGTTCGCGTTGCTAATTTACGTCCACACGTACGATCCAAACGTTCTGTGAACGATGTTCGTGTTCACCATGTTTTGTTCGTTCGTACGTAAACCCCTTTAAACGTCATTTAACAACCATTATTTATGATACAAAGTAGTCTAACAATTAGGTTGTGTTTTTAAGGTCAGATGGCAGACGTTTTACGAAAAAATACTGATAGTCAGATACATCTGTTGACATTTTACCGACCCCAAATTGAAAAGATGGTGAAAGAGTTCGTTCTAAATGCTACCAATATGATTTTAGCAGGTACTTGTACAGAAACGATGTGACGTTGATAATCAAAATAGACTTGAACATTATTGGAAAATCGTGACTTTAACCTGACCTCGTTGAACTGCTGTGACGAACTCATTGTATGTTGGGGTTTAATGAAAAGGTTAGCTGAAGATATAAGGACGCGATCAAGTAACTATAGAACTGAGCTAGAACCTAGACCTACTTCAATTATTGATCTGTTAACTCCTGAGATCGCGCTTTAAATTCATCTAAATTATACGCTCAGAAGATTTTTTGAATCTGGCTCTAGATGTTCGCAATGTAGGTACGCACTTAGGGTTCAGCCTAGGTAAACGTGATCTACAAGCCTTTTTAACACAACTTTATTATTCGTCAATAGATTTCTATGGACTCTTACTTGATATCAAAAGGTTGCCGTCATCAGTTATCGTAAAGTATCCTACTTAATAGAACACACTAAACGATTTTTCAAAAATCAACCCCAGTCGGGTTCAAAAGGGGGAGCACAGTTTCTATGAAAAAGAAAATATTCCTTCGGTTTAAAATCTTGAAACTTGTCACAAAAACTTATCTAATTAAGTAATAAATATCGTAATAATAAAATATCCACAACTACCTCTTTAATAAAGGGAGGGGGTGTTGAAGTACTCACGGGAAAGTATAAAATCCGCGCAGACGATGTCGCGAGCGAAGAGCTAGTCTAAAATAAACAGTTGCCAATACTTTGACTGTAAAAATAAACAATACATCATTCAAAATTCACCAAAAAGCGCTAACGATGCTTGGTATAATGTGTCAAGAAGCTCATAATAGTGTACAGTTAAAAGATGAATGTATGAGCCGGTGTAAGTGTGGTCATTTCAAAATGACCGCGAAACTATGTAAACAGTGTGACAAGTTACCATGGGGCATTTGATAGGTAAAAGTGAGTTGTAACTCACTTATCTGTCGCTTGTTGAGATTTGAATTCAATTGTCATTTTGTAAATCGTTGATTTAATATTTTTGCACTATTTGATAGTTTCAGAATGATAAACAAAAACAAAGTTCTGCACCTAAAAACATAGATATGATTTGTTTTGTTCAATTGTTTTTTATTAAATATACTAGTCATAAAATATACTAGATTAAAACATCTTATTATTATTTTTATGATCACTTATCATGAATTCATCAATAGGTAACACATTCAAGAACAAACTAATATTTTAATTCAATCAATATCATGTATCACGCTAGAAATTCTTCTAAATATTTTTACTTTAATTTTAACTATCCAAATCTTCATCATTTTGAAACTATTTTTCTTATTAAGTAATAATTCTGTGGTAACAATGACCAATCTACTGGATAGACTACCTAATATGACTTCATTATAAAATCATCTCGTCGTCTTTCAGGTGAAAAGTAATTCAAAAGTGACTTTTCCTAAAATGGTACCACCGTCTTTTCACAGGTATCATTGAATAGCTAACGAATATCGGCGTGTAACTGTTTACTTAACTTGTTGAGATTGCCTCTGTACAAGTATGGCCCGCCTTTGGCAAATATATGGAAACCAAGGCCGGGTCACTCCGAGTTTTGAAATGTTAAATGAGTCGTGTCTGGGCTTCAAGGAGAATTTATAGAGGGAGCTTACGTAATAAGAGAAGTTTAATGATTTTAAATTTAGTAGGATTTACTGGAAAATACTGTTTGGTTTTCAGCAATTTTTATGTAACGGAGATGGGCGACGCCTAACGGTCCCTTAAAATTAAGCTCGGCCTGGAATAGACACAAATAAAACAATGTGTAGTATAAAGAATGAAGGTATTTTGCATTTAAAAATCAAATATAAATTACGAAATATCTTCTGCCAAAAGTAACACATGTTCTCCTTATGTTATTAAAATAAATAAAAACCTGTTTTAAAATTGAATCATAGTAGAATGTAAATAAACACACTAATCAACAGACCGTAAAACAAAAACTACGATGTTTTTATTTTTTTTATTCACAATTCTAATATACAATCACAAAATGGAGTAGAATAGCTACAAAACATACTAGAATGTGAATCTAGCATGCATATTTTATGTAACACTTACAAATGACACTTACAATTTAAAAAATAAAAATAAATTTATACAAATCCTAAAAATTAAAGAAAATTTTTAGGATTTGTATAACTTTATTTTTATTTCCTTTATTTTTATGTATGTAAAAAAATAATAGTAGAAATATATAAATAGTATCAACTAATAAAATTTAAATCAGTTATACTGTGTTCCCATTTTAAAATCTGAAAAAGAACTGTTTTCGAAAATTGTGAAGTTTACAAAACTTCACAATTTTCGAAAACAGTTCTTTTACTATGGATCATTGTTGTCTGCAAAATAAAGAATATTATTATTATTATTATAACCATAAACAACAAAAAATCATCGTAAACTTGATACTAAACAATTAACAACTGACATTTATATAAACAACAGTTGCACGTGACGAATTAGAAAATGGTACGAAACGAAAACGTACGGAATGCTCGAACAGATGCGTTTGCGTAAGATGAACATCGAAAGTGACCGACGATGAGTTGCCGTGACGATGTACCGTCTGCACCGGTATAAAATCCATGTTTGTGTATGTATGGACCTTGTATTTATTTAACCACTTTTGACAACAATTTCTAGTAAAGTTGTACAAGGATCATTTGGTGCGTGGCCAAAATCGGAATTAACGCTGCGATCTTCTTTTATTCAATCCATTTCAAACAACGACACCTTGCCTGACTCTACCATTTTAACGCAATTTAAGCGTCTAAAATCATTTTTCACATAGACAATTAGACGTTGCCATTTTATGACGTGCAAGTGACATTCAACATTTTTTTTTTTTTGAGGGGGAGAAGTTATTTGATGATTATAACTTCTCCCGCTCTGGGCGAAGTGGGAGGGCGTGTCAGACTCTTACTGACTAAAACCCACCCGTGTTCCTTCGGTAGCCCTGTTGCCGGGGGCCACGATCTCCCTTTCGGTTTTCTTCGCAACCCTGGCAGGCATCGGCCCTAGTGGACCCCTTCAGTTCTGCTGACATCTCTTTGAGGCGCGCGTGGAACACATCGACATTCAACCTAAGGGTGGTAACGCAATTATGAGGTCGACTATGCAGATTTATTTTATTTTTGTATACCAAGCTATTGAGATTTTTTCGACAGTGATTCATCTTCTGAGAATATTGTAGGTAATTGCCGTTTTTTGCTGTGTGCAGTTTGGTATTCAATTCGTCAAAATAGAGTTGTTGATTCAAGGATGACTTTATTGAAGATTGGTACTAGGAATTTAAGATAAAATAGGTACTTAACATAAGATAGAGCAGGAACAAGATATGTTACCAAAATGGTTTTCATTGGAGGATTCTTGTGTGGGGATGCCCCTCGGGGTTTAATTTATTTTTATTTTCTTTGTAGCATTTCAGTAAAATATACTGACTGTTACTGTTAGCCTGTATCATCCCACGCCTGGGCAAAAGTAGCAAAACATATTCGACGAAAATTTTAAGTAACGGTACCTAGCAGGCCTTGTGATACACAGACGTAGAGACGACAAGAGCTTTGCAGACGATTTCAACATATCAAGATACACATTTTTAAGGGTCGCAAGTCAGAATTGGTTCGTCTCGATCAGTCAGTCTCTCTTTCAACCATTTACCATACTTTTTTTTTAATTGAAAACTTCTTTAGGCGCGTTGGGCATTTTTGAGATGACAATAAACCATTGATTTCGCGACACTGTAACGACACCAACTTTCGACCATTTGAAAGACATCAACGCGTTGATTATCGCGGTGCCGATTTTTTTTTCAATTTTTCTCTTCTGTCGGCAATCCCCGAATCCCACTGTTTTTTTTTTTTTGGGTCGGAAATTATCAAATAACTTCTCCCGCTCTGGACGGAGCGTGGCAGACTCTTACTGACTAAATCCCACCCGTGTTTCTTCCGTTGCCTGTATGTTGCCAGGGGCCACGGTGACACTTTCGGACTTTCCCATAACCCCAGCAAGCATTGGCCCTAGCGGACCCCTTCAGTTGTGCTGATATCTCTCTAGGCGCGCGTGGAACACAACGCCCCGTCGACCCGGGCCTGGTCTTTATCGGACGGCGAGTTACCCGTTGCTCACCGTCCGCAAGCCCGCCTACGGTGGCCGGGAATCGAATCGGGTATCGTTTACCATCCTCCCATTATCGTCTTCCCTGCGAAATCTCCATTCTACTTAACAAGCCTGGTGATTCTAGAACCTCTTCTCTAGAATATACTAGAAAGGAGGTTAGGTTAGAGTATTGGCCCCACCCCTATACCGATATCAACTATCGGCATAGGGGTGGGGCCAATGCGCAGTATTGCAGGTTCATTAAAGTTTAATTGCTTTGTAACATGTTACGTATCTCTATTAATTAGTTCCTCACGGAACGAAATAGTTAATTATGAGACAGTTATTGCGATGATCGTTTGATGTATCCATGTCGCTTCGGTATTTCATGCTTGATGAACAAGACGTGCAGCTTTCATGCATTCTGTGATTAAATGGCTGTCAGTGACTTTGTAGGTGGAGAAATGATAACTCTATCGATGTTTACATCTCCCTGAAATTTATTCGCTGTCAAACAAAGGCCTTCTTTTCCTCCTTCATTTGGTTTTTTTTCTACTGTATTCTCCGATAGATCAGGTTTTGGGTCCTATTGTTTATTTTTGAACATTTGTTTATGTTTATTGAATTTGATGAGAACAAAGAAAAAAGTAAAGCTACATAAGGAATAATATCTGATGATAAAGTTTTGTGGTCATTCAGCGACTTAACCAGCTTTTTTTACACTGTCTTCTTATACAGTGCTTTATCTAATAAACCTTTCATCATGGAAATCGGTAGTCATGACAAGTCTTCGTGTGTTTATAGAATAACCTGGTTTCAAAGTTATTTATGCCGCGCTTGGGTCTCAGACCTGGCTTCACATGCCGTCGGGAAATATCTCTCAGGCGCGTTTCTGCACACTGTTTTCCTTCACCGTTTTTAAAGCAACTGATAATTATAGAATACGCACATGAATCCGACTCAAGACCTATGACTTGTCAGTCCGACGGTCATACCACTAGGCTTTCACTGCTCTATGGGCATGTGATGAGGAGAAACGAGGAAAATGTCGTGAGGAAAGTTTGGAGTATGAATGTGGATGGCTATAAGAATAGGGGAAGACCAAAGAAATGATGGATGGACTGCGTGAAAGATGATAGGGCTAGAAAGAGGGTGACTACCAAGATGACGACTAATTGAGGAGTATGGAAGTGAAAAACATGTTGCATCGACCCCAAATAAACTGAAGTAAGGTCAAGAGAATGATGATGATAAGCTTGTAATGTCTTCTGGTTCTCTTGTTTTAATTTTTGTTTTTGTTGTATTTTTTTTTCTAATTTATTTTTGTCTCATGAACCCGAAATTCTGCCTCCCACGCCACGTTTATTGATTTGAATCATAAATTCGCCAAAACAAATAAACATTTCAATGCACCCGAACCGTGTGAACGTCTCAATAATAGCTATTATGCCTTGATTTATGTCATTAACCGTTGTTTTGAAAGCTAAAGCCACCGAGAATTTGATTGAGAAATTCGCGAGAATCGTTCATGCTATAATATGTTTATTTAGCTCTACAAATAGAAAGATGATTTTTCTTTTTGTTTGATGATAAATGGTTAATGATTTCGTTGTTTTTGCCAATATTTTGGAAGAGGCTATAGAACTCTATTATTTTGTCTATTTATCCGAGTTCTTCTTCTTCCTACGCACTTTCTGTTTTAGTATTCACCTAATTTCTCTCAATTTGGCTTTCAATTTCTAGTGATTTAGATATATTAAACAAAATGCCCGTATCAACTTCCAACTTCCAATTGCATTCTTCAGGTTTGCTCATCTACACCAAGAAATTTAGGAAGCTATGCCTTCCCTGCCCACTTTCATTTTATATTTTAATTATTCTTGTCTGAGATTTTTCGTCACATTGCATACACCTGGATGCAACTATTTAATTACCTGGTAGATCGTTCGGAGAGTAAAATATATCACAATTTTCACCTTTTCTTAACATTTGTTACTATTCAATCTACGTTCATTATTTTGTGCAAACCTAGCCTACCCTACCTATAGGTTAGGTAGGCTAGCTTTGCAAGATTATGTTTGAGCCAATTAATTTTTATGGTTATTTCAACGGTAGCATTTACTTTCATTGGTGTTATTTACACGGAGCGGAGTTGCGTCATTAATTGAAATTCTATCTAGAATCTAAGACACGACATGGTAGCCTAGAATTTTGATTTCCGTTTTCTATTAGAAATTCATAGTAATGGACTATATTTCATGCAAGTAGTTATTTAAAATTTCGAAAAGGTTAAAGATTTTATTATAAACGAATTGGTTACAAAATTATCCTTTCAAAAAACTTTCGTTTTTAGATCTAAAATGTCTTTCGATTTCTTAGACACAAAAATGAATACATTTTTACAAGATAATTAAGGTAGGTATTCTTTCAGAACTAGACATGTTTTAAGTATTCATTATGCTAAAATAACTTTTGCTAAATTAGGTTACTACCACTTATGAAAGTGGTAAAATATAAATACTGAAAACACGCGACGATTAAAGTTTTCAATTTAAATAATAATAAAATTATCTTCTGAGTGGAAATCAATTTAGCAGTTTTACAATTAAAACATGTAAAGGTAAATGGTGCCATAATAAAATATATAAATTAAAGGCATAATAAAGAAGTGGGGATCTTCAGTTTTTATAAACCTTTTCCTTTATCATCTATCCAAGATTTATTGCCAACGCTTTTTGATGTAGATACAATAGTGCCAAAATGGTGTATTCAAGTGTTCGCGAACGAATGTTCGTTTCGCGTATAAATGTTCGCCGCGTAACAAACGCTCACACAACGAATGTTTACATAAGAAATGCAAACCAAGTTAACCTAATGCCGCGAGCATTAGATTCACGAATATCGGTGAGTTTTGTCGCGAATTTCGGTGAATTAGGTGAGTGTTTCGAATTTCGGCGAGTATTTGTCCTAAAGAGAAATGTGTAGGTACACTTCAAATCATCGTGCTATTTGATGAAATGGACTGTTACCTATGTGTGCTAACTTGGAGTCGCATTATTATTTAGAGTAGTCTTACCTGCGTTATTTTGGTTCTATTTTATAAATAAAATAACTAGTTTACGTGTACCAAATTCCATAACATAGCTTACACATAAGATCGCGTGTGTACCATTGAATTTTCTATATATTTCGGCGTACTGCAACTGGTCGGCACGTCACTGACGCTGCAATCCGTACGTAACGCTACGAAATCGTTCAGATGACAGCGATTTATTTGCCATATGCACACATAACCTACGAGTAATTTGATGGAGATGTCGAAAGCGAAAATTTGCGTTTGCTTGTTTAGTTCGTGAGTTTATAAGATGATTGGGGTAATTTTGTGATGGTTAGTAATTTGTTTAATGTTATACTTAATTTAGTTCCGTTCTTTTTTTGTTTTTGCCCCTTTTGCACTAGCACTAACTATTCAGAGCGCAGTCACCCTTGTTGACTAAAGGTCATTAACACTTTCGACTTAACCCATTTTGCACAGAGCTCATACGCCATGCTGGTAAACATATTGCAAGTTGACTCCAGGAGGGTTACCGGTATTACGTTTGCGCTAAAGTAAAAACCCTCGAGGAGTGTCACCGGCGTGAGGTTTGAAACTTACATTTTATGTGAGCCCTCCGCGAGGGCATCCCATTGGTTTGGGAGCTTCTCATCCCAAGATTGGAGTATTTGCGCCGTTTGAGGTTTCCCGCACCTGCAGCAGCAGCCCCAGCACAGCCCGCCGTGCTAGGAAGATGGGATGGCGCAAGGGTGTCGACACACGTTGCATCCCACACCAAAGGCCTACCTACCTTCCAAGGCATCATGGTCATTCCGTCTGGTACCGTAATTTATTTTTTGTTTCTTACGTTGTAAGTAGGTACCTACTAACTATGTATGTATCAATGATAAACCACTATAGTTGATAACAATAGGATTACCTACTCATTATTACAAAATACACCCAGTAACATCCTTAACTTATAAAATAAACCTTCATTTCCCTCCATCATGATGCAACGAACCACCAGCATACCAAAGCCAGCCAAAAAGACCATTTAACATCATAAGCCAGGTCAAGCGATACTGGTCCTTAATTATATTCCAATCGTTAGGATGTGCCCTGAATTATAAAAGCGACATACTAAATTGGCCTCTAGGGCTACATACGTGCAATAATTTGAGGGTTCCAAGTACTAATAGCCACTGTTTGTATGAAAGTATTAGTATTATTTTTCTAGTTATGCGGTCAGTGGCATTAGGATTAGGAACCTCTCGGTCAATAACATGTATCTGATATTTCGCCCACTGGAGTATATGATAAATTGATGGTAACAAATGTTTTGGGTCTTGCTTCAGGCGATAGTGATCAAGTGTTGAGAATTATTCATTTGAATATTATAAAATGTAATTGAATCCATACAGTGGAGCGTATTGAACTATGAAAAAAAAAACCGTACAAAATGTAATTCAGATGTGCCTAGGTTGTGCGATAAAAAAGGGCAAAGCCCTGCACAGCAAAATGACGGTTTACGAAAATATACGTATATTTTGCATAGCTTTTTTAGCAATTAGTTACACTTAAAAGTTTTTAGAATTGTTAAAACGATTATATAAAAATAAATAAATAAAAAGAGTACGCTTATCGATCGCATTCTTTCTAAAAAGTTTTTGAAGCAGAAGCTTTGAAAAATAAATAAAAAATGGTAGAACAATTTTTACCAAGAGAACTGAATGGAAAATCGGGTATTCCAATAAGTAGTGATAAGCTACACTAGTATGCAAATCATACGATCACCAATTACTTTGTGTAACAAAAAAAAAAACGAACAAATAAATTACTTATCCATATATTAAAATAACCTTCCGCATACATCACGTTATGGGACATTGGCCTCCCATTTAGGCGCGACATCTATAAAAATACTGCCGAATAAATATCGTAAAAACCGGCAAAAGCAGTCGAATTTTGCGCATATCTGAGTAATAATGTTGTCGATATTTTATCATTTCGGATTCGGTAAGGTCCGGTAAGGTTCGGGCTTGTTCGTGAGTCATGGTGGCCACTTTCTTGCAAAACTTTGGTTACTCACTGCAGTTACGAAAGGGTTAAAATAGTTGGATGCAATTTTGGTAATTGTGGTGTAAACTGTTAGGGTAACGATATTTGTAGTTTATAACATCGGTAGTAATCCAGCGTAGTTGGCTGGGTTCCAAGTCTGTTACATTTTGTAATCTTTAAAACATTGACAGCCACATTCCTGCTTCTTCTTTCATTGGTTTTTACAACATAGCCATTTCTTGTATGTTATCTAACTATCCTGGCGAGTCCTTATGATTTCCAGAATCTGCATTCTTTGGTTAACTTAGACTGATTAATCGAATATTCTTACTACCTGTTGCCTCTTAAGAGTACTGCTGTTTCGTTTCAAAGGTATCGGTGTCAGCGAAAAAAAATCAATTTTTAAAAGTCTTTTGAGGTAGTAGATTTCGGTAGGTTGGTATACATTTTCTATCAGCATTTGTTCTAAACCCTTACAAAATATAATCTTTCATTATTATCCTACACATTCGGAGCCTAACGAGTACGCAAACTTTTGAAGACTGCCAGCTCAACTTCAAGGGTACCAGCACATTGCGAACAATATGTAGCAACATTGTTTGCTGCATTTTTTCTGCATATTAATCCAAGTAATTGGCTAAAAATACGTGTACAACGGCTAAGTGTATCAACACTGATCGATGCGTTACGGTCCGTAAAGTGATTAATGTATACGTAATAAATTAAATTAATTTATGTTACACCAGTTTACGCAGAATTTGGCGTTTGTAAAAGGACTGAAATGTTTGATGTGTTCCTAGTAAATAGGTTCTATTTACTTTGGTAAGGAAGAGGATGTTTTGTAGTTTTTACCCGACTACGGGGAAGCAAAATGGAGGGTTATGATTTTGACCGGTATGTATGTTTCCCTATAGAGTCGTATCTTTATATTGTATAAAATGAAGTCGCTTTCCGTGTCTGTCTGTGTGATCGCTTAGGTCTTGTAAACTACTAAATGGATTGATATGGTTTTCAGCCTAATTTAGAGAATTTATTCCGGTAAGTTTCTGTGCAGATATCAAGTTTAAATATAATAAAGAAATATCGATGTTTTCTCAAGTCGTAAAAACCGCGCGAAGCAGGGGCAAGTCGCTAGTAAAATAGGCCAATGAAATTATTGATTTTGTTCACAAATCGATCATATTTAATTTCATTGACCTATTTGCAAGTAAAAGAAAAAAAAAGAAAGATAGAAAATACGTTTATTTGCGGTAAACGAAGAAATATAAAAAAAAAAAACACGTAAATAACAAATTGGGGGGAAATATATCATTGGCCGTTTTGCGTCACATCCACGCAAAACGGCCATCGCTTAGCATAATGCTGCGACCCGATGCAAGACAGAGCCCCAGCGCTGGTTTTTAGCGACAGCCGCAAGCAAGCAAGTCTCTAAGGTTCTTTGTGTTATACCGTTACCCAAGCTGGACAAAGTATGAATCATAATAATTTATTGAGTTATAACGTCAGTTATATTATTTTGTAGGTCCTACAACATCTTGGGTCGTGTGGATATGGTCCTACTATGACATAAACATGCCAAACGTGACCGGTCGTGGTCCTCCGTAACTGGCTTTATGTTCAGAAGTTAATATAAACTTATGAGGACCTTATGTGACGTCCATTGTCTTCATCAGCATTCTAAATAGATGAAATGATTGTCTTGTAGCATGTTGCAATCGTATAACTGTTGATTTGCATAAGGTTTGTGAGAAATGTAATAAAACATTCACATAATTTTGACACCTAATGAAGTGATGTTGAGGGGGTTGGAGATTGTTTGACTAATCGCCTCGTAATACGGTGTATGTATTGTAATCGGCCTATTATGTTCCAACTGCTGGGACACAGGCCTCCTCTTTGTGAGAGGGAGTGGGCCGTAATCCACGACGCGTTAGAATATGTCACACATAGAACGGCCCTTTTTTATATGTTCTGTGATGTCACATGTCTTCGAATTTTTGGTTCTAGGACATCCGGTTTCCTCGCGATGTTCTCTTCGCCGTTTTGAGAGCAGTGGTGATGGAATAATTTACACATAGTAAAACCCCTGTCAGGGTTCAAACCTACGTCCTACAACTCGTAAGTCGTGGCCTTTACCATTAGGGCACCCTTCTTTTTTATATGGGGCCACCACTATTCCCATATGGTAATAATTTTAGTTCAACAAGAAAAAGCAGAGGTTATTTTGTTTAAAAATCATCTTAAATCATAAACATAATGGTTAATGCAAGACATTAATTCACAGTTATTAAAATAAAAACAATAAAGAGTCCTTGATCGCTGATAATGACTTCATCTTCATTTTGTATGTAGGCGGAGCGAAAGTTCTAACAGTATTCAAATATCTAAGAGTTAAATTGTACGGATATTATATCGAACTAAAGTGCTTTACCCTAAAACTAACAAGCCGAGCCAAAAGGAACATTGTAATATTTACATACCGTGCTGTGACGAACTAAAATCTGTGTGAAACTTTAGACCTAGTGGTGAGATAATTTGCTGGCCGAATATTTGGAGTTAATTGAAACAATTTTATATAAAATCACGCCTGTATTTGGCCTAAATTGCAGAAGAAGGCCCTTGCCATTCCGGTCTCATACAGGACATATAGCATCAACCAGATACAAATCCAGGAAAAAATCTAATGAGAAACCCAATAAAACTTTGCCCGACCTGCATCCTAATTGCGTAACACACTTTTAATCACAATCTGAATAATTTTGCATGGAGAATTGGATTAGCTAAAGGATATTCGAAGAATTTGTCTGCTTAACAACGTAAATAACGCAATGAATGTTGTTGAACTGTCAAAATGAAAGCCATTGCTACTGTAAGTGTGTTACGCAATTACCCTGGTGAGGATTGAACTCAGGCCAACATGCTCAATGCTCAGTAATTGCGCGTTTGTGAACATTAAACGAATGAAGTAGTGAACAGCAAACAATACTATTTCTGTTTAAAAATTTTGGAAATCATTTATTAAGCTAAATAAATATTTTAACTATCTTCAAGCCATAAGTGGTGGAAGAAGGTGGAAGTTTTAAGTATGTTTATTATCGCTGTCTGTATAAGGTATGATGTTTTAATCTCATTAAATTAATATCTTCTCTCTCTTGTACTCATCAGCATACTTATCACATCATTGGACTATAGCAGTCTCCTTTCAAAATGCACGTCATAAAGCTCGGTCTTCGGCCCTCATCTTTACTGTATCTAATATCCGGATATTCCGTCAAACCCGAATACTCAGAATGTTTCAGCTCATCTCTAGCTAAATCATAAACTTCACGGAAATCAATAATTTACCTACAATATATAGACAAAGCGCAGCTATACATCATCAGATACCGGTTTGACCATTGACTATGTGACTGACTGTCCGTTACGACATTGAATTGAGCTTTGTAGTAATTAGAGGAACGACTGGAATGTTCGCTAGTTTTGTAACTGCAGTTTTAGTTGTTTGAGGATTTCGATTCGGTTCTCATCGGTTATTCTCGGTTACCTAGACATATTTTGAAGGTGATGATGATTTTGGGTAGCTGTCAAGTTTATTGTCACTTAAAGCCCCCTGGGCCTCTGACTTAGCTTCACATGCCGTCGAGAAATATTTCTCAGGCATGCCGGTTTCCTCACGATGTTTTCCTTCACCGATTTTGAAGCAAGTGATAATTATAGTACAATACGCACATGAATCTGAATAGTCAGAGGTGCGTGCTTTGGGTTCGAACTCGTGACCTATGACTTGTTGTATCACTACTACAGTATATTGAAATAATCTAGAATATTTTCCGGAAGAACAAAGGAAATACGTGGGTTTACGAAGTATGTATTAGGCTGAAACAAGAAAGTGGTGTAGTGGCCAATAGAATAACTATAATATACAAAGGCCCAAACCCGCTGACTAGCAGGGTAATTGTGTAACACACAATATGCGAAATAACTGTTTATAATTTCCAGTTCACCTAATATCTATCAGCACAGCACTACGGTCACTTCATATAGTAGTATCGTTTAACTTTAAAATATCCACCGTATCACCAGAGGTATGGGTACGGTGGGTCTGCAGTGCATAAAATGACAATTGATCGCAATGGGTTTCATTTTGACAGATCACCCACGTTCATTGCGTTATTAACGTTGTTGAGTAGATGAAGTTTTCAAACCTATGAAGCAATATCTTTCAAAATTCTCGGATTGTGATTGATAGTGTGGTTCGCAAGTAGGGTGCAGCTCCCAATGAGTCTTTATATTAATTTTATGTGAAGATAGTAGACATTTTCGTTTAAGGCTGAAGGTAACCAATACCGTCAATATTTTCAAGCTCCTATTTCAGTTTCATGAACTCGATTAGAGTGTCCAGCAAAATCAACAAAAACGCGAATTGCAAAGTACCTAAAAGCAATCATCTCAAAATTCTGAGCTAAAATAAAAAAGCAACAACATGACGCATCATTCTCACTTAAATCATCTACACCATTATTATAAAGAGAAAAGATTTGTATTTTTGTTTGTAATGAATTAACTCAAAAACTACTGGACCAATTTATAAAAATCACCAGTAGAATGCTATATTATCACTGAGTAACATAGGCCTATCCTAAATAATATTATAAATACAAATGTGAGTTTGTTTATTTTTTTATAACGCTTTCACGCTAAAAGAGCTGAACGGATTTGAATTAAATTCGGCTCATGGGTAGACCATGACCTGGAAAAGGACATAGGATAACTTTTATCCCGATTTTTCTACGGGATCGAGACTTATGCAGGTGAAACCACAGCGCGCAGCTAGTAATCAGGCACGCGAAGCCATTGGCGGAAGCAAGGGATAGAATAATTATCTCTATGAGCAATGTTTCAAGATAAATCTCGCAGATCACCATAGTGAAAACTAATTACCATACTGATCTAAGTTTTTACTTTTACCTGTTAATAGAGATACGATAAAATCGCCAGAGTGTAACATAACTCTGCACCCGAGAACGCGTTATTTCTTGTCTCATTGATCGTACGCGCCGTTATGTATAATAATATGGACACGACGGATACGGTTAGCAGTTTGGCATGCTGGCTTTGTCATATGAAAACATAATGTTTCTTCTAGCTTTTGTTTTGGCTTAATAGCGTTAGTAAATCCATCAGGTTAAGCTGAACTTGCCAGGGTTGGTCCGTGGATGGCTGACCATCACTACATACCGAGACTCCTCCGTGCCTCGGAAAGCACGTTAAGTCGTTGGTCCCGGCTGTCATTCGTGGAGCTTTGACATTCGTTACGGGTCGTCAGAAGCCCGAAAGTCTGACAACCAGTTGGGTATCGTTTTACCCAGTAACTGGGTTGTGGAGGTCAGATAGACAGGCGCTCCGTGTAAATTTATGGTATTCAGCTGCATCCGGTTAGACTGGAAGCCTAACCCAACATCGTTGGGAAAAAGCTAGGCAGATTGATCTAATTTTTATTATTGAGCTCAAAATGTAGGGCAAGATTTTTGCAAGAATAAGGGCGTAGGTAAATACGTAGTTTCCAGACATTAATGACCAATTTGGCCATTTCCGATTCCAATTATCCGTTGGCCATGAAATAGGCCCTATGAGTACTTATCTATAGCTATTTTTGCTCAAATTATACAAAACAGAAGTCATTCATTATGGATTAATATCGCATAACGTAACCTAACTGTGTTACACAATTACTGTTTCTCTCAAGTGGCTTAGAATGAATATTTTATGAGTGAAATGCTTTGCAACGGATATGCAATTTTAAATTATAAACTTATGATAATGGGACGTGCGTGAGTGTGAGTTGCTTATGTGTGAGTGAGAGGTGTGACGGGAAATTATGAAATCAGGTGCTGTGACGTGTTGATGGAAGGATATTGAGTTTATATTTTATTTAGGTGGAAGCTTGTATCCTGAGTTATGAGTAATGGATAGGAAGATATAGGCTTCGTATCCGCGCATCATCACCTGCCTAGGCTTCCCCAACAATGTTGGGGTCAGGTTCCTGTCTAACCAGATGCAGCTGAATACCAAGTATTTTACACGGAGCGCCTGCCTATCTCACCTCCACAACCCAGTTACTGGGTAACACGATACCCAACTGATTGTCAGACTTTCGGGCTTCTGACGACCCGTAACGACTGTCAAAGACCCAAGAATGACAGCCGGGACCAACGGTTTAACGTGCTTTCCGAGGCACGGAGTTCTTGGTATGTAAAGATGGTCGCTCATCTACGGGCCAGCCGTGACCTAAATGATTAATGTGTCTTTTTTCTGTTATCTTTATAAATACTTGCATATTTTTAATGCCATGCAACAGATCTTAAAAAAAAAAACAACTGGTTTCCATATTTCTCAAATTACCATAAACGATCCAATTAATTTTAACACCTTGAACGAAAGGAAAAGCCTTTCAACATTCACAAATTAATATGAACACTCGATATGTAAATCTGAAGGCATTTGGTCAGTAGGTCAGACGACCGGTCGGGTCGGTCAGACCGCCCTACTAGCGCGTTCCTATAATAAACGAGTAGTAGGTATCTTTACGATCATTTTACGTTGATAAGGTTTATCTTTCACTGTAATAGAGCTGGGTTAGTGATGGTAAACAGAATTTATAATGGTGTGGTTTTCTCACCTTTCGAATATCGTAAATCTATAAAGATTTTAACGTGTTGCTTCTAATCAAGCAGCACAAAGGTTTAAGGCTACACACAGTGCCGGCGGCATGGACCATCCGCCGCCTTTTCCCAAGCGCCACCCCTTTGTTTGGCGGTTCCTTTGTGTGGAAAGCCGGGCGCATCGCGGCTTGTCCGGCGGCAAGGCCGGCCGGCACTTTGTGAAGTTTGAATGGTATGCTTTTCTTACTGTATCGGTTGTGACTACCCTAAACCTAATCATTGCTTTATCATCATCAGCCTACTGGATATAGGCCTCTCCTATTGCACGCCATACAACTCGATTTTCTGCAACTCTCATCCAGCTGCTACCAGCCGGGTCGCTGCTACCAGCCGGGTCCATCTTTAAGACCCCTCCATGCCTCGGAAAAAACGTAAAGCTGTTGGTCCCGGCTGTCATTTGCTTTGACAGTTGTTACGGGTCGTCAGAAGCCCGAAAGTCTGACAACCAGTCTTACCAAGGGGTATCGTGTTACCCAGTAACTGGGTTATGGAGGTCAGATAGTCAGTCACTCCATGTAAAATACTGGTATTCAGCTGCATCCGGTTAGACTGGAAGCCGACCCCAACATATTTGAGAAAAGGCTAGGCAAAAATATCTTCTATGATTAATGGAGGCAAATTCCAACTTTATGACTGTAAAAATCTATAATATATACAATAATTGATTAACTTTCTTTTACCATATTCTTTAGAAGTTGCTCAGTGGCTTTCATGAATATGTTGGTCCTGACTTTGAATTTAAATTACAGTCAACCAACTCAAAATTCTGGTTTCCAATTTTAAGATCAATAACCAAACGTATTTTCCAAATCGATTCTTACAATTTCGTTTTCGGGAGATAGACCGTTTTTCTGAAGCTCTGACAAACTTATAAGTAATAATGATAATGCAGAATTGACCTATTCTATCTACTTATTACTTAATCAGCTTTTGGCTAATTTCCGGGCCGACGCCCATAGCAAAAAGCTGCAGTATACGCTCCCTCCACCCGCTTAATACCATCAAGCGAACATCTTCCCGTAGCGCCCAACCTTCCGTAGCCCACTTGGATGCCTCTGAACCGCCTCCGAACCCAAGTAGGAAGATCCAACTACAAACTTGCAAAGTGGGATGCCTCGACAGTACGGCAGCAGGGATGTGGCGCAAACTATTTATCCCACCTCCTATACCACCCTCTGTGGCCCAAAAAATGCAGCCAGCGACATCTGCGCAGCCACTGACGATGACGTGGAAGTGGCAAAGTTCTGTTCAACATAATGTAATACCCTGTCGTGCCATCGACACGACGAAGAAGACGTATTTAGCAAAATCCAGAAGTCTTGTTTTCTTTCGCATCAATCACGCTTAGTCTTGTATCAACTCAGGTTTTTCCAATTAAGGGCGCATTTCACCAATGAAACTTATTTATATTTATTTATTGGATCAAAAAGAAAAAAAAAACGTGTTACACAATTTGTCTTGGCTACTTAAAATTATTCTTGAATCAGTTACAATTGTGTATATTAGCATCTGCTGCCGAACTAGGTTTATAGCCTGGGTTTCAGTACGCAGCGCCTCAAACCCTCGGATTGGTTACGCAAGTAAAAGCTTGAGAACAAAAGGAAATAGTTTATATTAAAATATGAACTTAATTAACTCGATCAACACATTTATCATCTAATCGCGTTCAAGAACTGTCACTGACAGCTCTTAAGCGCGGTTTAGATGTGTTGATCGCGTTCAATTTCATTGATGAAATTCGCCCTTAGACTGACATCAGAAGGCCAATTCTCGTGCTTAAAAAACGTTCACATTCAAGTCGCAATTAGTCAAACTTGTCAAAAATGTTGGTAAATAGATTGTATTTTTGACAGTTTCCGAATGAGATGTGAATGCGAACGTTTTTAAAAATTACGGGATTTCCCCTCAGTTTGTTCCAACATTCCGAACTAAGTTTTATGGCTACGAATGACACCGCAATAGCTCATAGGCATTTTCTCCTGAAAATGTGCAATGTTGCAAATTATGTGCAAGTCCTATTACATGGGACTTGCACATAACTGGGGAAATGTGGGTTCTACTATAGGTATACCTCTGCTTAACCCATCGGGGAATACACGCGTGATGATAAGTTTGTTATGATATGATATACGGAATAATCCAGAATAAGTTCATTTAGCTCCAGCAAAGCATCTAAATTACAACACCACAAAATGTATGTCAATGAGATGATTTTCACTAACCATTAAGATTTCAAATACCAAATTAAGTACTCTAAGTAACATTATAACTAGTATTGGTTTTGTAACTAAACATTTATTAGCGTAATAGGCTGCAATTATGTAGCTTGTACCTGTTGATAAGCTATTTAATGGTTGTTATAATCGAACATAAAAATATTGAGGTAAATTGTTAGGGTTTCGTAAAGCAATTGCTAGTTGCGCGTGAGTTGTGTGGAAATATTTAAATTAAATCATCATTATCTGCCCAGCCTTTTCCTAACTATGTTGGGGTTGAATTCCACTCTAATCGGATGCAGTTGAATACCAGTATTTTACATGGAGCGTCTGCCTATCTGACCTCCACAACTCAGTTAGGTACTGGGTAACACGATAACTCTTGATAAGACTGATTAGTTTGTCAGACTTTCGGACTTCTGACGACCCATAACAACTGTCAAAGATCTACAAATGACAACCGAGACCAATGGCTGTAACGTTACATTTTCCCAGAGGGGGAAAATGTAAGGGAAAATATAACAATATAATTGAATATTATAATATAATTAAAAATACAAGGGGAGTACAAAAACACAGTTTAACACTACTGATCGGCACTGCACGCTTAGGAGGTTAGGCCTCAGAGGAGGCCTGCAGCGGGAGGTAGTCTTCAGGAGTTGGAGGCTCCGGCAGGGAGTGATTGACGGCTGGTGATGGCCTCGGCGGGTCGATGACTCCGAGGGAAGGAAGAGTTGGCTCCGGCAGGGAGTGGGTGAGCCCCGGAATGGCCAGGGTAGGCCAAGATGGACTGTAAGAGAGACAGACCCTTTTATTATTATAAAGTCGGATTCTATCTCGGATTCTATCTATCTCCGATTCTATCTCCGACTTTATAATAATAAAAGGGTCTGTCTCTCTTACAGTCCATCTTGGCCTACCCTGGCCATTCCGGGGCTCACCCACTCCCTGCCGGAGCCAACTCTTCCTTCCCTCGGAGTCATCGACCCGCCGAGGCCATCACCAGCCGTCAATCACTCCCTGCCGGAGCCTCCAACTCCCGAAGACTACCTCCCGCTGCAGGCCTCCTCTGAGGCCTAACCTCCTAAGCGTGCAGTGCCGATCAGTAGTGTTAAACTGTGTTTTTGTACTCCCCTTGTATTTTTAATTATATTATAATATTCAATTATATTGTTATATTTTCCCTTACATTTTCCCCCTCTGGGAAAATGTAACGTTACATGGCTTAGCATGCTTTCCGAGGTATGGAAGAGTCTCGGTATGTAAAGATGGGCACCCATTCACGTACCAACCCCGGCAAGCGCAGCTTAACCTATTGGATAGACCCGTGCGGCTGTTATTACTTAGGCATGAGCTCCTACGAAATATTTAGATTAAATTTGTAAGTGGTAATAGCTCAATTGGTAAGACGAAACTGGCGAAAGGGCTTGGGGTCTTGAGAGAGCTTGCCTTTCCTATAGGCCGACCGCTTAACTGAGACGGTTTCCGAGGTAGCAGATCATTCGTCACATTCGCTATTTCGTCGCTATCCCTAATAGGTCACATTCACTAATACGTCACCTTGTGCATCTGGGCAGTTTTCTTAACTCGTTTTATGCTGGATTTCGACTAATTCCCAACTCGTCCAATGCATATCTAATACCTTTAAACGAGCAATTCTTGTATATATATAATTTGAATCTCGGAAACGGCACCAACGATTTTCATGAAATTTAGTATGCAGGGGTTTTCCGGGGCGATAAATCGATCTAGCTAGGATTCATTTTTAGAAAACATCGTTCAAAAAAAAATCATCGAGATATTGTACAATTAAGCACAAAATAAGCATTTTCAGTACAACAAAATGTTATTATTTAAATTAGGTACTCGTACATCTTGTTTTATACGGAACACTATTACTAAGCCTCCGCCGCTGTCCATCCGCCTGTCTTTAAGCGGGCTGTATCTCATAAACCGTAATAGGTAGACAGTTGAAATTTTCACGGATTGTGTATTTCTTTTGCCGCTATAACAACAAATAATAAAAATAAATAAAGTTAAAAATTAAAGGGGGTCCCCGATCCCCATACAAGAAACGTTTTGTTTTTTTTACTATAGTAAAAAGCGTAGTGTTAAATACATATGTCCGACTCGCACAAACAATTTCATTTCATTCAAGAATAAACAATTTCATTTCATTTCATTTCCTTTCATTTCATTCTTCATTTCATTTTCTTTGATTTCATTTCATTTCATTTCATTTCGCACTTGGCCAATTTTTGCGTATATTTTTAACATATTTTTCCTTTTGTTCCAGTTAAACTCCTGTGAAGTGTAAACTACATACGTTAAGTGTTAAATAATGTTAATAATAAGTGTTAATAGTGCATAATAATTATTCTGTGGTATTATTATAGTGTTTTGTGTAGAGTGAGTGTAATTCGTAATAATTGCAGTTAAGATGATGACCTTGTACAGAACCATCAAAGGGACCGGCACGATGAAGAGGAAGAAACGGGAAAGGTATGTCTCTTTTCTCTTTCTTTTGATGTTGCTTTGGTTGTATAAGGATCACAGCCATGAATACCTGAAATGAGGTCCTGAGTTCGATTCTTAGGTCATGCTGCCTTATTATTGAAGTGGGCATGGCCGCAACAAGGATCCTTGGCGTGACCTAAGGCGATCGATTTCAAAGCGTTTTGTATTTCTAGAACGATTTTCATCAGGATTGACATAAGGTATTCGATAAGACAGGTCAATCTTTAAACATGATATTTTGATTTTTCTATCATTGTTATTGCTGATAGAAAGTAACTTTTTCTTGATTCGATTTAAGGGACGGTTCTGTTTTATATGAATATTTAAGGTTTTTAAAAGGCAATTAGCTAAGTGTCTTTTTATGAAACGAGAGTAGGCTTTAATATTCATGCCCGTACCTACTGGAAAACCTAATTTTTCTTCTGAAGAAAGTAACTATTCCGTCCCAGTAAAGACGTATTCTGTTTACATTATATTTCTTCATATAAAAAAAAAAAACAGTGGCACTCCGGGAGTGCCGACAGAAGTGAAAACTTGAAAAAAAATCGGCACCGCGGTAGTCAACGCGTTGATGTCTTTTTAACCGTCTTACGAATTTTCGATCAGGTCACGTGTCCTGACGCGAGTTTAACATTTTTTACCCAATACAAAAAAAGTGCACAACACCGCTAAAGAAGTTTTCACTTCAATAACAAACAGTATTAGTAAACATACATCAAAAACTGCGCCCGCGCAGCGTCGCGGCGCCGCTACCAAACTAACGGGACCGCTGTGAATACACTACAACGTTTCACTTTTACTTCACAGCTGACGCATGACAGATAGTTCGGCCGTCTGACGTTAGATGGCGTTGGTTTATACTAGCTAAAATTAAACCAAACCTGCAAACATGGTGTTTTTTTATAGTTTTGGAAGGAAGACTTAAACTTAGTGCGATGTCTTAGTCAACTTACCTACTTACTATTTGCATATATGATTAGAATTTTTTAAACTTAACCCAATATTTAGTCTGAATTTAAACTTAAACTACCCCCCCCTTTTTTTTTTGTTTTTTTTTGAGGGTGGGAAATCATCAAATAACTTCTCCCGCTCTGGGCGAAGCGGGAGGGCGTGTCAGACTCTTACTGACTAAAACCCACCCGTGTTCCTTCGGTTGCCTTGTTGCCGGGGGCCACGATCTCCCTTTCGGTTTTCTTCGCAACCCTGGCAGGCATCGGCCCTAGTGGACCCCTTCAAATCTGCTGACATCTTTTTGAGGCGCGCGTGGAACACAACGCGCCGTCGACCCGGGCCTGGTCCTTATCGGACGGTGAGCCACCCATTGCTCACCGTCCGCAAGCCCGCGCCTACGGTGGCCGGAAATCGCCTCGCGATTCCCGACGCCGTGGGCGTCTCCTCCTGCGAGTATTTACCCCCTGGATTATGGTTCTACAGTAGAGCTATATCAACCTCTACTAGCGGTGATTTGGGTCAATAATGATGCTGGCTGGTCGTAATAATAATTCTTCAAATAGACAATTTTACTAAGATAACATATTCTTAAAGTAGTTGTAGGTTAGCTATGTACCTATTCAAGACAAGATAGATAACAGAACGATGATTGGTATTTATGTTTTGTGTAGTAAAAAAAGAAATCATTCGCTGTGATCAATACCACACACCTTGTCACTGATGGATTTCAGATATTTTTTCTAAAGATCTAAACATGTTCAAAAGGTCAATAACACTAAACTGACCATACCATCTATCTACGAACATCTGGACAGTAACTGACAGACAATTTTAGCATCTTAATTATAAAACATACAGATGATATAACTCAATTATGTTTTTGCTAGAAAGTAATTAGTTTTGTTAAGCACAATAATGATTGAAGATTAGGAATACGTTATTCATGATACTGATGCATTGAGAAGCGGTTAATTGTTCCATTTGGTTAAGAGTCAACCTTCCTGTAATGTAAACTATGATATTGTACCTACTCTATTATTTTAATATTGGGTTTTTCCATCGAGATTTCTGTCTGACCGTACAAATCACAGTAATCTGGAGTGAAATATCTGGTATTATTATTCGGGTTGAGTTGACTCGGACCGAGCGGTTCTGACTCTACATTTTTGTGCTCGGTTGATGGAAAATGAAAGGTAGGCCAAGGTACCTCTGCCAGACCCTTCGGGATATACAGGCGTGATGGCGTGTGTGTTGTGTTTTACTATATTCTCCCTAATCACATTGTCTTAGATCATCTTTATAGATATCTTCCTTTAGAAATATGTGCCTTTATTTGGGACTGGAATTCTTTATTGAGATTTCTTATTCCGTGGTTGGCTAGGCTACCAATTTCGATATTACGTTTGTGGTGGATGGGTTATTTGAAGCCCAGATTGCTGGAGTTTCCACCCTTGAAAATTAAAAGATACCAAAGACGGACACCTTGAAGTCTCTTCGCGTTAAATCGGAATACTTGCCACATCTTGGTCGACAAAACTAGTTGTTCCAGAAAAGTGGACCTTGACAATTGTAAATATCGTTTCAACCTTTTATTCTGTAAATAGGAATCGCTTTTACACGTCGTATTAAAAAAAATAAGCTGGATGTAGTCGAAATTTTCTATGATTTCTCCTGAAAATAAATAGCGAAACAAACTCAGGGATCAAAGTCTCTTTTAATGTCCAGACAAAATCTTGGTCAGATCCTGTGAGGACTATGTAGATTAGTGTCTGAAACGGTCTTTTGAGGAAAAAAGCACACAGATTTGAGTGGACCAGTCCAGTCAGTGCAAGCATTTGTCTGTAATCGTGTAGCTCAACTTAGAATATAAGGAACTCAACGACTCGACGAACAATACCACAGAAAGGACATTTGGGTAGGCTGCATACAGTACTCAAACTGCCAGACCATCAGTAAAACTAAATAAATTGTTCTACCAGAATCACGTCGCACCGTCGCGTCCCGCTCGTCTGCAGGAGACTTAAAGGGTACTTACCTATTTAATCGTAAACCAGTTGGATATTCTACTAATTTCAAATTACTTCTAAAATCACACAACAAAGTTCCGTCACTGTCAATCGAACAATACGGAACAGTTTTCAACAAACGAACCAAATTATCTTCGAACTTAGACATATTACATTTAGGATTGACAGGGTTCAAGGTGGATCGGCACTAATTCACGGTGTAATTAATCAATTCTTGTTCATGTTGAGTAGTCATTAGATTTGTGTTGAAAGGTATCGATTACAATATGTTATTAGGTATTTGTTTGACGTTCAGGAAGTTATGTGAAATATTATTATGATATTAGTGACCCTTCTCACCTGCGCACGGTTTTACGACTTGATAAAACATCGAGAGTTCTTTATTCGGCGGCATCTACATCGCCACATGCAAACTACGCATCAAAGATCTGACGTCACACAAATCCTGCATCACGCAAGCATAGTTTACCGCGCGATCTACATATAGTAATATAACTTTCCCGACATCAATCCCATCATGACTTATGCGGGTGCCGTCTTTGCTCATGCAAAACCCCACCATATCCATAGGTTGCAAACGCTCCAAAACCGATTCCTCCGTAGGGCCACAGGCTCCCCCTGGTATGTTAGGAACGAGAGTCTCCATCTCGACCTTAGAATTCCCACGATCCACCAATTTCTAAAACGCCTTGCAAAGCGTTACTTCGATTCCGCGGTCAAACATCGCAACCCTCTGGTTGTCGAAGCCGCCAGTTATGTCCCAAGTAGGATTAGCCGTACCCGCCGTCCTAGGCACATTCTCACCGACCCAGATGACCCCATAACCCTCCTCCAGGAGAGCAATAGGGCCACTAGTACTCTACACAAATACAGACGCCTCCCGTCATTCCGACCTCGCCGTCGAGGTCCTTTGCGATCGCGTCCGCGCCCCCGAGTAAATGATACTCCTCCCCGACCCTTGCTCGATAACGAGGTGCCAGCAGTGGTTTCGGCTGTGCACGTAGCTTTAAATTCCCCGATTAATAATAATGATCAAAACCTTGATCCAGCCCGTCCCATCTTTGATGTCCTCCCTCCGGTGACGCCCTAAGCCGAGGCTCGTACCCCACAGGGGGTGCCCTTAGCGAGCGTTCACCTAGCTTTTTAGCTTAGTTTTGTATGCCCCTGGCTGGAGGCTTTAAGTGTAGCAGCTTAAGGCAACCACAGGATTGACCGGTTAAGTAGTCATGACCTCAGAGGTCAGCTACGAGATGCCCAACAGAAAAAAAAAAAAAAAAAAAAAAAATCCCGACATCAATCGTTGGGCAGACACCCGTCTGGTCGGAGGATCCTCCCTTTTTACACGACTGTTCAAAAAGGAGTTTAATGTTTTCAGGGTTCGTGTATGTATGTATGTTTGTATGTATGTGAGTTTCTTTTTGCAACCATAACTTTTAAATGCCTGAACAGATTTGGATGTATGGGGTATCGTTAGAATCCTTACATCATCCCGAGTGACATAGACAATGTTTTTTTAAAATCAATATGGCGGCAGTATGGCTCCATATTCAAATGTGTAAATAATGTATTAATTTTTAGTTCGTTTTTTGGCAGGGCAGTTATATTTTTTATTTTTTATTATGAGGATGAGTGAACTTTACACTCTGTTCCTTATACCTCTAAAATATGACATGTTTAATATTAATGTATTATACACATAAACCTTCCGGAATAAATCCTCTAAATGATGGTGACAACCGCATCAAAATCCGCTGCTTAGTTTAGAAGAACAACGCGGTTACACACAGACACGAAAAGCGAATTTAATTTCTAATATATGGTTCAGAAATCATTTTACTACCCGGGTATGAAAACCAATACTTTTTGTAATCAAGTCACGATTTTCGAACAGGACTTCTTCTTCTTCTTGTACCTTCTGTCCTGTACAAACCTGATAAGTTTATTCGCGAAACCTATACAATTTGTTATAGAATTTTCTTATGTGAAATGCTGATGGGGTGACATCCTCAGCACAAGATTAGTATGTTGCTTCCATATTTTTCTTCTTCATCTGAATGATAAAAGTCTAAGACATCTCGCGCACTAGACGGCCACGAACACGACCAGTGGTCGCAGCGACCAGGTAAACTATAGAAACCGATACGAATCGCGCGCTTTGTCGTAACGGCCAACTAGCCGCAGACCATACAATACGACGGCTACGACTTGCCGGAATCGAAGCCGTCTAGTGCGCGAGGACCCTAAGTCACACAATCAAATAATGTTTTCTTTAAATGTTTGTAAAAGAACTGTACCTACCTATATCTATGAGTTTTTTTTTTTGCAGAACACGCGTAGTCAGTGGGTTTTACGCATAGTCCAAAAAGTTTGTCAAACACCAACCAGTTATCGCTTAATCAAAACGAACACATCGCTCTGAGTCACCGAGTACTTACAGCCAAAAATTCCCAATTTTATCTTCTCGATTAGCATTCACCGAGCGATCGAATCGAGTCATAAAATCACGATAATCGAGTTAAATTGGGCTGTAGTTTGTGTGCGAGGTGCATCACTTAGTACAATGCAAGTAATATTTTACAGCACTACCTTGCAGTGTCAGGCCACGAATAAATGTCAAGTCAACTTGATCGTTTGATGGTATTTTGAGGAGCACGTTTATGATAAGTAGGTACCTTTTATTGGCAATTGATATACCACTTTTTTATTACAACACGTAGAACTCTGCCTTCAGATTTACCCTTTTAGCGCTCAGTCATAAATCACATAGCCGTTAATGTTCATACACTGCTGGAACATAGGCTTCTTAAATGTGTTAGATATTAGGACTACCACGCGGCGGCCGGTGAGCAATGGGTGACTCACCGTCCGATAAGGACCAGGCCCGGGTCGACGACGCGTTGTGTTCCACGCGCGCCTCAAAGAGATGTCAGCAGATTTGAAGGGGTCCACTAGGGCCGATGCCTGCCGGGGTTGCGAAGAATACCGAAAGGGAGATCGTGGCCCCCGGCAACAGGGCAACCGAAGGAACAAGGGGGGTTTTAGTCAGTAAGAGTCTGACTCGCCCTCCCGCTCCGCCCAGAGCTGGAGAAGTTATTTTATGATTTCCCACCCCAAAAAAAAAAAAAGGACTACTACGCGAGCGTAGTGCAGTTGAAAGACTCAAGTCTTCGAATTTTTGGTTCTAGGAAATTCTACCAGTTTCGTCACGATGTCTTTCTTTCCCGTTTTAGAGCAGTAGTGTCCCCTATCTTTTGCGATTCATATTAGGGTCAGCATGCCTTCTAAAATAGGTAAGTATACTTGAGCCAATTTTACTCTTCCCATTTATCAAATAATTCTCTCATCAAAAATTTACATTTTAAATGCAAAACTTGTACGTTTATGGCATATCATTTAAAAATATCACTGCTAAGCTAGTCTTCTTATAATGCAGGAATATTAGTGACATCAGAACATCGCTTATTGAATACTCAAAATTATTACAGACGTGACGAGAAGATTTAACACATATATTTTGTTTAGTTTTTCACGTTAATTTGTGACTGACGTGACGTTAATTAACTGTCGGGTTATGTCATGAAATATTTGCGATATAATAAAACTTCTCGGACCTCCAATTCTTTGCAATATTATGCTAAACGTTGATGTTCACATACAAATTAAAACGCCTCATACAAAGCAAGTTTGCTACTTCAAGCATCATATTATGTAGCAACTTACCAGTTATCAAATAATCCGGAATCGTCTTCAAACATGTGCAATTTTCAGACGAAGTTTTACTGCGCACTTGGCGAATGAGTCCTAGACCAAAAAATGTGTAATATTTTGACCGTAACGACACTTTTGCTATAATATGTGGGTTTTTTTTTCAAGTTTTCTCGAACTTTGTTAATTTATTTCATTGTCCCTGTTATTCTATACATAATTATATAGCGAAAGAAACTTTGTTCCAACCGGGTGTCCCATGACATCTCTCGACTTCCTAGGAAAAGGAAATGGTGTCCATTTAAGTTCCATATGTCTTTTTACGGTTTTACTCACTTATTTAGTACACACATTGGTTGACTGACTAGTTATTTTTGTAATTTTTATTTTCAGTTTTCTCACAATCTGTAAGTTATTGAAGAGAAGTCTAAATAAAAATGGAAATATTTTTCGTTTTTTTTTATCAACTCAGCAAGTTGCAATAGACTCCAAAGCAACACCAACTCTATATTTAGCAACCTTTTCATAACATAACAACCATGTATTTGACAGTGTTGCACTAAACAGTCAATTTATATCACTATATTAGTATTTTGCATGTTGGCAACACCCACGTTACGACTATGGGGCTAGTTAAGGCTGGAAACACGGCGATGGCTTCATTTATGACCCCTCATGTCCCCACTCGCATGTTTGTCGTAAGTGATGTCAATGTGTGTCGTGTGTGGAGGGCTTAAGTTGACAGTTGTGATTTGCATGTTGTAAAAATGGTAGGTAGGGGTGGTAACGTTGGGTTTTATTAGATTTTGTTGAATTAGGTTCTTTAGGGATTAAAAATGTACTTTGCAAAAAAAAAAAAAAAACTCCTCTTTAGGCGTTATTATGATTTTGCGAGTTTGGCAACTGACGGAACACGGGTGGGTTTTAGTCAGTAGGAGTCTGACACGCCCTCCCGCTCCGCCCAGAGCGGGAGAAGTTATTTGATAATTTTCCACACAAAAAAGGCGTTATTATGATTATTTGAACGTGTTCTTACATTCACCGCATAGGATTCACTGTTGTTGATACCACGTAGTTTACTATTATATCAATTTCTAATATTTCATTAAATCATACGCTTTGGTTTGAGAAGACAGGGTCTTTTTCAATATATCCTTTAATTGAAAACTGACAGCTAGAGGGATTTTTATCTAGTTATCTTGATTACTTACTTGTAACTTGATCGTAATGGAGCATCATTTGATCGATCCACAAAAAAATATCGCCTGGATGTATGAATTTAAGAATAACCAATCCTACAATATTCGAGTCCCTACCTTTCCAACAACCTCCTTGCAACCAGGATTTATTATAAATACCTCAGCAACATGTCCATCTACAGCGAACAACGGCAAAGCAATCGGTTGTAGACTTGCAACTGGTTGCGCAAGCAGTTAGCAGTTGCGTGGGCGCAGGTACAAGAACTGTTC
The DNA here is from genome assembly GCA_916610215.1 of Omphaloscelis lunosa. NCBI lineage: Eukaryota > Metazoa > Arthropoda > Insecta > Lepidoptera > Noctuidae > Omphaloscelis > Omphaloscelis lunosa. Next base: position 19,319,424 of record OU744244.1, on the reverse strand, counting down.
GATACGCGATTATTAATGATATCGTACAATTCGAGTAGTGTTGATAATGTTTGGTATTTATTTTCCAAATCGCCTTTATGTGATTAAAAGGGTTGTTTCGGTGAGATTTAAGGCATAATTTTAATACTAGAAGTAATTACACTCTTAAAGAATAGGTTTTTTTTTTCTTCTAGGCTTGGCTTTGGCTTCAGCTTAACACGTTTTGTGTTATAAATAACTTAGCTAGGTGAAACTATTATCGTTTCGTTCAAACTATTCTTTTTTAGAAAAACCAATGATTATATGAAACGAAATGTAGGAAGAAGTATGTTCAAGAATTGGCGGTGTTGAAGATGAGAATGTCAGTTTGAAAGAAGCTAAAAAGAGTGAGTATGATGCTGTAAAGAAAAATGGCTAAGAAAAAAAATTGGTGGATGGAGAACGAGAGTAAGTCCAAAGAAAAGATGGATGGATTGTGTGAGGAATGATATGAAAGAGAAGGGTAGTGAATGATAGCGTGACGGTTGACAGGGGAGAATGGAAGAAGTAAACGTGTGCGCCAACTCCACGTAATATGGGACAAGCACAGGAAGATGAAGATGTGGGAAGAGGTAGCTAAACTGAAGTTAGTTCCTATCGACAAACAAAAACTATTTTTTCTAAACTAATATTATAAAGAGAAAAGATTTGATTTTTTTTTATGTTTGTTTGTTTGTTTGTAAGTAATGGACAAACTCAAAAACTACTAAACCAATTTTTAAAATTCTTTCATTTATAGAAAGCTATATTATCAGCGAGTAATATGGGCTATATTTCATCGAATTCCACGGAACGAAGAAGCGGGCAGAAGCTACATAGTGTTTTACAAAACTAATAGCTGCACCGTGGGGATATCGGGATAAAAAGTATTTCATGTTCTAATCCAAGCCATAGTCTACCAATGTGCCAAATTTCATCCAAATCTGTTCCGCTGTTTTAGCGTGAAAGCGTAACAAACAAACAAACTCACTTTCGCATTTATAATATTAGTTAGGATTTTAAAATACCATAGAGTGCTTAACCCTAACTGATTGCAATTAGCACTTTAACTCTTGTAACCCACTTAGCATAGTCCAAATATTATCGGCACAATCAAAGAATCAACAATCCTATGCCAAATACCAATACGTTCACAATAAAAATGTGGAAAAGAAAATGCCTAATGAACACAAGGCTTTTAACACTATGAATACTTTCGCTATCTTTAACAAACTTTTAATTGGCGGTCAGATAACAACCGATAATTGAACAATGGTCAAGATAAGAGGGTTAAGTGAGAATTTATGTTTGAATACAGTTCTCTTATTTTTGTAACGCGTTTTTGTAAAAATGGCTAAGTAATAAGCCCGTGGCTAAATAATAACAGCCACACGGGTCGATCTACTAGGTTAAGCTACGCTTGCCGGGGTAAGTCCGTGAATGGGTGACCATCTTTACATACCAAGACTCATCCGTGCCTTGGAAAGCACGTTAAGCCGTTGGTCCCGGCTGTCATTCGTGGATCTTTGATAGCCTTTACGGGTCGTCAGAAGCCCGAAAATCTGACAACCAGTCTTACCAAGAGGTATCGTATTACCCAGTTACTGGGTTGTGGAGGTCAGATAGGCAGTCACCTCATGTAAAATATTAGTATTCAGTTGCATCCGATTAGACTGGAAGCTGACCCCAACGAAAATGAAAAGGCTAGGCAGATTATGTTTTTGTAAAAGTGCACTTGCGATGCTCTTTAATTGCGTGTTTAATGTTACTGTAAAATGGTATTCGGGTTTCGTGATAAGGATTGTATTATATATGAAGTGCCAATCGAGTCTTTTGTTGTTATAGGGAATATGTGCCAGGAATTACTAATAGGTAACGATACGTAGGCTTTTAATTTCAGGGCTGGAATTTTTTGATAACTTAGGTATTCCAAACAAATCATTGATATTTTATCATAAGCAAATATCAATTTTATTCCAGTGTAAAATAAGTTGATTTCAGAATGACTAAACTATACTGACAAAAGACAAAAAAATGCAGTTGTAACGCAAACTGAACTTTATGCGTGGGTGTTAAAGTTTTTTTCCAAAAACGCATATTTGTTTATTTATTTAGAAACTAAATCGCGAACACAGAGTGGATATATAGATTGTATTTTATTCTGCTTGATAGATCATCATCTTCCTGTCCTTGTCCCATGCTACTTCGGGACGGCGCAACACGTTTTCATATCTTTTCACGTGATTGATACATAAAAACTTGAGTTAAAAGCAGTTAAAGCTTCGTTTTCCATTAGAATTATTTATAGTTATTGTATATTAGTCTAGATACAAGGATAATTGAAGATTTATCCTTTAAAAAAACATTGAAAAATCAGCAAGATTAGAGTAGGACGGTCTCAGGCTGGTACGGCCCCGACCACAACCCGAGCCAGCTGGCGCCGCTGAGCCTCTAGCTTTTAATTCGTCCCCAAATAATCTTAATCCGAATTGATGTCCTCCCCCACGGACGCCCTAAGCCGAGGTCTGTACCCCACAGGGGATGTCCTTAGCGTGTAGTCGTTTAGTTTATAGCTTCTATGCCCTGCCTGGAGGCCTAAATTTATTGAGGCACCCATTGCAATGTATACAACCGATATCAAGTAGTTCAAAAAGCAAGCGAAGTGACGACGCGCGCGCAACATTGTTGCTCTTTCACAGGCGGGACTGGCGGAAGAGCCGCGCACCGCATGCTTAGCCCCATGGCAATACGACAAACGGCAGTGTTTGCAGTTTGCTGAGTGTTAGTTGAGCGATGTATTTTTTCGTGTCTGTTTCACGTCACCGCTATTCGTGATTCTGTTTATTCACACAGTGAAGTGACTATAATGGACTAATAAACAGTTGTGACCGAAATACAAAATACATAAGACATAAAAATGCCCGAAGTACATACTTCATTTTTTATTTGATTTTTATCTACTAAGCCATTGATATTGGCATCTGTATCGGTATCGCCGATTATTTACTACAATAATCGGTATCGGTATCGTATCGGGAAAATTATGTATCATTACATCCCTAGCCAGAACCTTAAGATCTTATGACTCATTTTAGTATTTGTAAAGGAAATAATGGTGCCGATTCCTTGTACACCGAATTAAACTATCACTAAAATTCCTTACTTTTGGCTATGAGAATCTTAAAGCTATTCTGCAAAAAAAAATCTCTAAATTAAAACATAATTTTGACATAATTAGAATCTTATTTGACAATCGCAAATCCACGTGTTTGCCCTACACCGTGAATTTTTTTTTAGGACCGAATGTGTTCCTCGACGTGTTTTAAATGGAATTTTTAACTTTTTGTATGGAAAATAAGAATAATTATTACCTACATGTTGAGTGTTAGGGGTTTAGAGATTTTATAAAGGGGGTCGAAATTTCATTATTTTTGTGATTGGATACACCATTTTCGAGAAATAAGCAAAAGAAAAAAGATACAGTAATGTTTTTGCATATGAAGTGTGTGTTGGAGTTATGGTGTTAGTGTGTATTTTATTCCGCACTTTTTTAATCGCGAATAGAAATAATAAGATTTAGTTGGAGAATTAAAATTTTAGGTGAGAAAAGTCAAATTCAGAATAGCAAAATTACTGTTTTCACTGAATTAATATCTCATTGCCATGTTAGTGCTGTCAAATTAAAATATAGTTAAGTTGTGTCAATTTAGTCTATTTCAGAATGGGAAATCTTCGTTTGACAGGAATAAACAAAATTTTAGTGATTTTTAGTCTAGTTTAGAGGCATTTGTGACAAGAGAATCGGCACCAATGACAGTCAACTTTAAAAAATTCTCCACGAGTCTTCGAATTATGCATATCATGTCAACAAAGATTGAGCGAAATGTTCCAAGAATCTTAATACCGTCCTTCTGTTTAAGTAAATACCTGATCGTGGTCAGTCATTGACATTGTCGTTACCTGTGTTACGTAACGTAAGGTAAGGTAAAGTAAAGGTAAATAAGGATATTGTCTCAAGGTTTAGGTAAGTATCTAATTTTGTTACAAAATAATGATCGAATCTTTCCTTGTTGTTTCATAAGTTGGATTTTTATGAATCATTCGATTTATATTTCAGTTTCTTGAATGTCAAAAAACGTGAATTTACACTAATTGCTGTTATTGTGTTACCATACTTTTTTTTTTTTTTGAGGGTGGGAAGTCATCCAATAACTTCTCCCGCTCTGGGCGGAGCGGGAGGGCGTGTCAGACTCTTACTGACTAAAACCCACCCGTGTTCCTTCGGTTGCCCTGTTGCCGGGGACCACGATCTCCCTTTCGGTTTTCTTCGCAACCCCGGCAGGCATTGGCCCTAGTGGACCCCTTCATTGTGTTACCATACTCACTTCAAATGCACGGAAGAAAGATAGCACATAGAATCTTAGTTGATCCATATTTTTCACGTTATGCCATTCACGAACCAAAAGGAGTATGTATGGATCATAGCAGGTCGCGTAGTTTCTGTCTACCCCCATGGGAAGAAGGCGTGAATTATGTATGTATGCCATTTATTAACATAACCTCAGCCGAAAGAGTCTCCTACTGAATATAGGGTTCCCCCAAGCATTGCCACCACGACCGGCTCAGGCGCTGCTACGCGTAGCAATGCACAGTATATTTTTTGCCCAAAATTTCGGACATGGCTTTTTTATTATCTTATATCTTAGGACTTGCAATTATAAATGCGAGACGAGAACACCCGATTGCCTATTTGTCATGAAAGACAGAAAATTTGTACTTGAAAAAAATTTCTATGGTTTCCAGAAAAACCATAGAAACAATTGTAGCTCAAAAGTTTGATATCTTTTTAAGACTTTACTTATGGTATTGAACAGTGATTTAAAGACTTTACGATATTAAAAAAAATTAGGCTTTATTTGTTCAAGATAACAGAGTTATAGCTGATTTTGTAAATTTTTGATTTCTTTTTTTTACCGCCATATTATTACGTATTAGGATTTGAAACTAGGACTGAAATGTTCTTTTTATTTACACTTATGACCTTACAAACAAAGGAATCCTAATATAGCAGGATATGGGAATTATTGTAATTCAAACTTTTTTGATTAGGGTTATCACCTCGTAAATTTATTAAACTTGAACTTTTAAAATATTTGAAGTTATTTTTTAATGTTAGTAAGATTATACAAGAAGACATTTTTATCACATTCTAATTGTATTTTGAGTGTTAGGTGACATTCGAAAATTCTATTTTTAAATAAAAATAGTAGGAAAACTTCCCAAAAAAAAAAAAAAACGGTGAATTCCGTAATTTCAATTTGGATCGTCTCCTAGCTAAACGTAGATCTTGATTAGGGGGTGGGGCGCTAGGCAGCGTGGCGCGCGCGCAATTTTTTTTCCCTTTTTAGTCAACGTCACGTGTCTGCACGTGACGGGTGTGTTTTTCCTAGTTCCGTCCCAGGCTCCCGTGAGCCGCGCCACCCGCCGCCAGCCAGCACGCCAATTTATTAAAACGCGAGTATTGTAAAATGGTGCGAAGTTAAGTTCATGGAGGATTGGAGGTCTTCCCTTGGCCGCTGCAGTCACTCAAACTCACCACCATTTACGTAAGTTGAATTCGATGCAAAACAAAAATGTTATCCGGATAGTTCGATTCAAGTAACAGAAAGAGAAGCCTTTGTTCCATTTGTTAGTTTACTTTCTCACACTCTTCAAAGATTAATAAACTCCTGCGACGAAATCATATCAGCATATTGTGAACAAAAAGGTCTAGATACGGTAGATTGTATTTTTGAGGGGAGTTGGGGGTTTGATGGTAGTTCGGGTCAATCATTTTATAAACAGAATTTTTCTGATAATCAAGAGCCTGAAAACACTTTATTTGCCACTACATTCATCCCATTACGGATAAAAACAAAAAAAGACTTTGTACTTTGGTTAAACCCAACTCCACAATCATACAGATTTTGCCGTCCGATTCATATTCAATATCGGAAAGAGACAAAAGATTTAATACTAAATGAACAGAAATTGATAGAAAACCAAATTAGGGATTTGACTACTTTAGAAGCAACTACATCTAACAATAAGAAAATAAGGGCAAAACCACAACTTTATTTGACATGCATAGATGGCAAAGTACTAAATATAATAACAGAAACCTCTTCTCAACTTAAATGTCCATTTTGCAAAGCAACTTCAACGCAATTCAACAAATTAGACATAATTTATTCTCAGCCAATTGATATATCGGTTTTCAAATACGGAATAAGTCCCTTGCATGCATGGATTCGCGTGTTAGAGTTCTTACTTCATTTGGGCTACAAGCTTCCTGTAAAGAAATGGAGGGTAGGCAAAGATTCAATGGAATCAGAAACTGTTGAGGAAACAAAAAAACGTGTGCAAGAGAGAGTGCGAAAAGATTTGAAAGTGCTAGTTGATGTTGTGAGACCCAATGCTGGAACAACAAATGACGGTAACACAGCCCAAACAGTTCTATCGGATAAAAATCGTGCAGTCTTTGCTGAAATATTAGGCCTTGGTCTGTGGTTGTTGGACGATCTTCACACGATTCTGATTACTTTATCTTGTGGTCTACCTGTAAATGCTAATAAATTTGGAGATTTTTGCAAAAGCGTTGCATCTAAATACGTGGCAGAATATGGTTGGTACCCAATGACAGTAACAATACATAAGATTCTCATTCACGGTCAAGATATTATTAATAACTCAGCTCTTCCAGTGGGCTTATTATCAGAGCAAGCCGGTGAAGCGCGGAATAAGTTCTGGCGTTACGACAGAGAACACCATAGCCGAAAATCCGACCGCGAAAAAACCATGTTAGACTTGTTTCACAGAGCACTGGAATCGTCAGATCCAGAAATTTCCTACATAAGGCTACAGAATAGGTTGAAAAAACTAAAATCCTTACCGTTACCACCCAGCGTAGTTAGGTTACTGAAACCGTATGAAATCTCAGCAGAAGACGATTTTGTGGCAATAGAAAATGACGAAAATTTTGAAATTATTGAAGGACATACCGACAATGTAACAGAAATTCTTTCGTCAGATCAAGCTGAAGAATGTACATCAGAAAACAATTAAGTAAAATGGCATAATGTAATTTACTACTAGTGAAAGAAATTTCAATATAGGTTCAGTACAGAGATCGTTTCCTACAAACTTTACCTCTTTATAATATTAGATATAATAATTATGTAGATTATGTTCAAAAAAATCCAAATTAGTATGGCAGGATTGGCATGTCAAATGAAATTCATAGTTTTTTTTTATTATCTAAGCACGTCTAGGAAAACTGGGCTAAACCACAGCTCGATCCAAAAATGAAATAAAAAGTATTTTCTTTTTGTTTTTCTGTTCATTTAAAAACTATTTTTCTGTGTAAATAAAGTGTTCCGATGCACACGCCCCAACCTCCAGTTAATATATTATTTACGAATAAAAAGGCTATGGTAACTTTTTACAATAAATTCTATTTAGAAATATTGACAACCCTAAAATCATAATTACCATAGAAAACTTTAGAAGCTTCTAAGTTCGATATCCTTCAATATTTGGATCTGATTTTTTTTTCATGGATTCATTCACTTTTTTCTAACAATTCTATAGAAAAATAGAATCCAAATAATTAAAAATACGACCATAAAAAAATAAAATAAAAAAAAAACATTAATTGTAAATAAATCTCTGAAAACTCGTTTAACAAATATATAAATCAATCAGTATTATGTGTCTTAAGATTATTGTTTATCAGGAAAAACAAGAAGATAATTCGTTAAATATTTCAAAAGTTAATGGTGATTTACAATTTTATCATAAAAAATAATTAAGTGGTTTTTTTTGGTCATAATGAGAAATAGGCGCTTGTGAGTTCTATTCATTAATTTTATAAAACATTACAAACAAAGTTATCACATAAAAAAGACATGTCCGAAATTTTGGCCAAAAATATACTGTGCAATGGTACCATTATTTTCGGTTTACTGTAAATTGTCAATATTCAATTTTGTAATACGTGTTCTTATTTTGGAGAATAAAGTATAATTAATATAAAAACATTTACGTACCACACTTTTCCAACCAATATTTGTCACTGACATCGAAAAAACGACATAATGTTTGTCACTCACATCAAAAAAACGACATGATGTTTGTCACTGACATTAAAATACGGGAATCAGCAAAAAAAAAAAACATTTTTAAAAACCAATTCTTCACGTCTTCATGACATAAGACTCCGTGACGGAATCCCGGAGTGCGTCTCTGTTTACTTACCAACTCATCAACGGTATGTGAGCAGAGATTTATGTGCGAAAATTATGTAATGCTTGCTTTTTTAGGTATAAAATATAAATGGCTGTAAAAATGCTTTGTTTGTTTAAATTATGTTTGTGATAAAGAAGAGTTATTGCGACATGTATAAAGTAATGTAAAAAAAATAAGGATCTGGAATCAAATTTTACTCGTGAAAAAGTGGACTACCTACTAGAGACAACTGCAACAGTATTATGATGTGTTTTCTTGCTGTTCTGTAAACTTTGGTTTTCAATGTTGGATTCTGCATCTGAAAAAAGAAAAAAATAAAGTAATAATGCTTGTGGCAACATAAATATTTACTTATACAAAAATACGAGACGTTTAAAAATGAAATAAAATCGAGCGAGCCTTACCTCTATTAACGCTCGCGCTCATTGGTCAAATCAAATAGCGCGCGCATCCCCGGCTTCCTGGTATTTTCGTCCTTTTTCACGAAATCACTCCCACAGATTGCAGGAAAACGAGAAGAAAGATTAGCAGGAAAGCGAGAAGAAAGATATTACAAATCAAAAATAGGTATTAATTGCCGATAAAACAGACTTTAACAACACTTTTATTTAATTTTATTAGTACCGATAACAAAACATATAGCTTTAGAGGAAAGCTACAATACATTCAAAGAAAAGATAACCAATAATCAATACTCCTGAAACAACTCGAAAGTCAAAATGAACGTTCAATTTATTAAAGATATAAATAAAGGTGTGACTAATTTTAAATTTCTCTCGCCAAATAACAAAACGAAAACTAAATTCGATTTGTCTGATGACCCGAGGACTTCATATCAGAGCCTATATGTTTGGAATTTTAATGTGTAGGTTGAAGAACCCAAGGGCGCGGTTCAACGTGAAAGACTACAGAAGAAATAATATTAATAAATAGCGAAAGTATTCTTATTATTCTTGGATAGGTATTCCGTATTATAATCGATTTATAAAAGGAAGACTTCCTCAAATTGTCACGTAGTTTTTTTTTTTGTATGAGTGTTTATATAATATTTATGTCAACACATAGAACAAAAAAAGTAAGTACCGAAATATAGTTATATGATAGTTATAAACCGCTTTCATATAGCTATATTACGATATAAATAATATTAATAAATTGCGAAAGTATTTTTATTCTTGGGTAGGTATTCCGTATTTTAAAGGATTTAAAAAAGGAAGACTTCCTCAAAATGTTGCGTATTTTTTTTTTGTTGGTATGACTATTTATATGACTCTTATGTCATAAATCATAATAGAACAAAAAAAAAGTAAGTACCGTAATATAATTATAAGATAGTTATGAACCGCTTTCATATAACTATATTACGGTATATAGCTATATCCCTAGGTATATAAAGATATCACGGCTATAACCATCTTACTGCGACATATATAATATTTTATAACCTACTAAGATTACGATAATGATCGATCAAGAGCTCATTTTTGAAACCCTATGTTCAGCAATCGTTTTTTGTGGCTAAGCTTTAGGTATGCTAACAAAATGTAAGTATTCAGGAAACAAAATTAGTGGCACTCCGGGAGTGCCAACAGAAGTGAAAACTAAAAAACATGTTCCAATGTAGGTATCATAACGTTATTATTATAGCGTTTTTCGTTTGTCATCAACGCGTTGATGTCTTTTACTCCACAGATCGTCTGTTGGCGAGTAATTATACTTGCATAGAACATTGATCCGTAACGTAATATAAATAAAGAGCCCAATCGCATTTACAACAATGAGGTGTCGGTAACAGTGTCAGGAAATCAATGGTTTGATCCCATCTCAAAAATGCCCAACGCGCCTAAAGAAGTTTTCACTTCAAAAATGGAGACCGCGCCTTCTCATTAGTGAAATATTAAGATATCTAAGAATAACACTCTGATGACATTATCCTTATTGAGTCATCTCAAGAGAATTTAAAGGGTTTGGTAGTGGAGATTTTGATAAAAATGGCCGTCCTGTGGTCAAAATACTTTAGTACCCAGAGAATTTTGTTGTTACCTATAATAAATACCTCTTTGGGAAAAACCAGGTTTTTGTCGATAATCGTTGGTCGTTACCAGAAATTTTTAAATGGTGTTACGAGATTTATACTGACAAATTTTTAACCGACTTCCAAAAAGGAGGAGGTTCTATGTTCGTAGCGTATGCATGTTTATTTATTTTTTATTTTTGTGTCCATCCATTTCTTTTTTTGACCGATTTTGAAAACTCTATTATTCTTTTGAAAGGTTAAAGTTAATAAAATTTATACGAGACCACCTCGTAGGTATACCACAGCTAAAAAGTGAAAAATATTTTTTTTTACAAAAAAAAAAAACTATAAAGTGAAAAATAACTTTTTTTTCGGAAGTCGGTGGCAAAAAACGAAAATTCAAAACCAAAGACACTGACTTACGAAATTAAAGTTATTTTTCACTTTGTAGTGTTTTTTTTTGGAATTTAGTTTTTTTTTGTAAAATGTTTTTATTTGATTAGTAAACAGAAATTAATTGAATTTACCAACTAAGTGCATTTTCGTTAAACAATCTGCGAATACTTAACTTATGTAATTAATTATGTTCAGGGGGTCTGCATTTTCGGTTTTTTGTGGTTGTAACACTAATTATTTCGTGCGGTAGTGAGCAACACATAAAAATGTATTGTTGAGCTACTCACGATTGTAATAAAGGTCCACAAACACAAATAGTCACAGAAGGGCGGCACAATATGTATACTTCAGCACACACATATTATACAATGTATTCCTTTTGATATCCCATAACTATAGGGACCATGAGAGACCATAAGACCAAAAAATCAACTGGCATATGAACTGTATTTAAATAATTTTTTTAAATAGATTTTTTTTTTCATTTTTCTTTCAAAATAATTCGTCATCACAATTATTTATGTATTATATATTTCAAGTAAGGTTGTTTACCTTACTTGAAATACATAAATAAAAAATAAAAAACTTATTTTAAAATATAATTTTTATCCATAAAAAAGACAACGTCGCATTTTCTTAGCTTTAAATATGAATGATTGGTTGAAATCAAAATGAGTTACTTGTACTTATCAATGAAACTTAGATACACACATCGAGAGTCTAGCGTTATGTTATCATCGAAACTACGTATTTTTGGAATCTTTGTTCAAGGACTTTTTGTATTATTTTACTTGCATAGAGAATTATAGGAAATCAAAAGGAACACCTTGTATGTCACCGGTTATGAAGAAAATAGGTACCTACCTTCCTGCGTGTAGGTACTTTAAATTATATAACAAATGAGTTATCATATCAAACAGTACCCTCAGAGAACCTTGCAGCCGTTAGCCGGAAATTCCTAAAAACCACAACTTAAGGAAAAATGTTATCAAAAAGTTTTGTCACCAAACAAATGATGACGATAGTGAACAAGACACATTTGCTTTGTACCATCAAAAAAAAAAAATTATACCGTTAGCGGAAATATTACATAAAGGGTGCTCTGTGGGTATGTTGACCCTTAAAGGGGATAGTCAGCAAAGGGTGACAATAAGTAGTTTTAAATTTCCAAGCATGGACATTTGGACTATATAATTATACATTGTAACAGCGAATCAATTTTCACGCCTCCCCCATAAGACGTAGGCCAAATATTTTTTGTTATTCGGATAGTTCATGACATACAAAGGTGCAATACAGAATATGAATAAAAAAAATAAAAAAAATCGAGGGTATTCTGGTATCTAACAGAACCACATCATCATATCAGGCCATGCCGAACTTGCTGGAGTATCCTAAGTGCCCGTTCGCCTGCACCTTGGAGACATAAATAATGCTACATTATGCTGCAATCAACATGGCCACCTACTGGGCTCAAATAATATAAAACCAACGAAATAGAGTACCATCGACAAGAAAAGAAGAAGAAGAAGAGAATAATCATATCAAACACTCTGTGCACGTAGAAGAATCATATCAAACACTCTTTGCACGCAGAAGAATCATATCAAACACTCTGTGCACGCAGAAGAATCATATCAAATACTGTGTACTCAGAAGAATCATATCAAACACTCCCTGGTAGCTGTTATATGAAATCATCATTAAAGTTTAAGGAATATAAGGTGACATTCATCTTTGTTCTACTTCTTTATTGATGCTATTTAGAATAGTTATGTCCAAAAACACACTAATTAGAATAGAGGATTAACATCCAAATGAATGTTGCTAGTATCAACACACAAATTAAAAAAAAAATTAAAAAAAATAATGATCGAAATAGCTGTATCTATAATATTATTAATATTTAATTCAAACCCAATATTTTGCATGCCGTAAGGTAAAATGTATCGGGACACTTAATAAATATTCCAACCTATATGTATACCTACATTATCAGCAAATAAATGATTTCTTTCTTTCTTTCTTTCTTTCTTTCAACACAAATAGCCAAATCTATGGTGCATGTGGACGTCTGGAAATGAGCTATTGAAATGCAAAGCATTCTGCATGATGTTTGAAATGTACACTTCAGCTTTTGTATCTACATTTATCAATGTACAACTCGACCTTTCATAATATTCTTCTGCAAATAATTATGTAAATGGAGCAGGTTTTATATAAGTATAGATCTACTTATGCAACTTTTGTGAAGTTTCTAATAATTTAATATCTTTTATCCGTGGTCTGTGATCTGCTGACTTTTTTTTTGGTCTTCGTTTTCATGGTTCATCAAACTATACTCAGATTTTCATAATATCTTAATGTTTCAAGGACTCGGCGCTAAATATAACGGCGAACAAGAACAAGCTCACAGAGTAACATCTCATTGTTTAAACATTTTTTGTTACAAATTTTTAATTTTGCTGATCTTGTCTCGGGGCGTTGTCCATCGTGCAAACAAAGTTTTGCATACACTGACCACCAACATTTAACCTTATGGTGAAAGTTATAAGGTTACAAATTCTGTGGTAAAAAATTTTCGCACATGCAAAATAGTGTTGTCACTTTTCGGGTAGATGTACCTAAAGTTTGTCAGCTGTTAGGTCAATCTCATTCATTTATCTCACAAGATGGAGTGGCTACTTGCTGTTGCTTCGAAGTTTTTTTTTGTTTGTGGTTAACCCTGTGGTTTTGGCCTGCGAGGACCGTTATAAATGTTATAAATGTACTGGGATATTTTAAGTTTTTCTTAAGGTTTTCTACGTCATTCCAAGACTTTTTTTTAGAGACGTATTTAGATTTTGATTCATTAGGTGTTCTATCAAGATCTTGGGTCCTCTTTTGAATGCGTCCATGAATTTGATTTTTTGTTTAGAAAGAAAGAAAAATAGGTTTATTTGTCGCAGAGACATGTGCATACATAAAAGACAAGAGTAAACGAAAACAACAAAAAGTACATAATAAACCACGAGCTTAAAACAGAAATTAGTCGGCAGCTGCACGACATGACTGTGACAAGAAGGCTTGCCCTCAGCATAATGCAGTGCTATGGGGAACCCACAGCACAGCGCTGATTATCAGTGGGCAAAACAAAAAAAAAAAAAAAGAAAGAAGAACGTTTACGTTTAGAAAACTTCAGAAAACGTCTGGACATGCTAGACGCTCATCTCCTAAATTGGATTATATTTACCCGACTGCGGCGAAGCCAAAAATAGAGGGGTATTGATTTCAAATATCATCCACAAAATGTTGTAGTGACTTATACTGAGCTATTTTTATTGCTTGTTATGTAAGTAAGTAAACATTTCGACACTTACTCGGAATGAAAAAGAAGATCTTATCATGAAATAAAAATATCTCAACAATAAATAAATGTAAAACAAAATGATCTCAATAAATATGAGGCGGTGTCCTCACTTACAAACATTACATGTTATCACATACAAAAGTAATTTCAGATGACTTTTCTTTTAAAAAAACAATGGGATTCACTATGGGTAACTTGCCATTAACACGTTTTATGGGCAATAAAAGTGATAAACTTCTAAAGTAAAGCGCAAAATACACTTTTTCAAGCGCAGTTTTTATTTAAAGGGTCATACTTCAAAATATCACACTGAAAATCCAACTTTAGCCTCTCAAATTTAAAGTCGAAAATCGTTTGTCGAATATTAACCCTATAATTCTATTGGAACCTTTCTCACTGACATATATGGTATTTATACTGAAAGACAATAGCACTGATATTTATGTAAAGTAGGTTAAGTGTTGCAAACTTGATAGGAGTCAAATGTTATGTTTTGCACCCCATTACATAGGCCTACGTAGGGTTAAAACATGAGGTGAATCAAGCAGACTAGAGTCTAGATTAATATTACTGTATGCCTTGTTGACACATAGAAGGCTGATGGGTGTAGGCTTTCTGATTTAAGCTCAAATAGGTGTTGGTTTATGAGGAGACGTAGGTGGCAAAGTCTACAACATTTTGAAGTTTATATTACGAACTTTAAATGTTTTTGTCTTATTTTTATTCCGGCTGACTAATGTATTACTAGAGATCATACTGCTTAGATAGAGAGAGAGTTTCTTTCAAGATAAGAACTTAGAATTCTCCTATTTTTTGTCTTTGAAACGTCGAATACCGCAGCCGATGTTCGAATATTTGGAATAGTCAAAATAACCTAAATAATTAGGTATTTATTCGCCAAGCTCATGGTCGTAAGATCTATTTCCTTTGCAAGATGGTATAGCTAGCGTACACCGGATATACTTAAAATATTTTTTAAGGTTAATAAACTTATGTCTCCAAATGAGTCTCTGCTTATGTTTAAGTAGGTACCTACGTCTAAAATTCTAGGAAATAGAGTGATTTGGAAAGATCAATATAGCTTAGTGGTTATAGGTGGTGGGTATCTCCAGAGAGAATTTCTAGAAGTAGTTTATAAGACCAGAGTTGTACTGTTGTTGAAAAATTCGTAATGAAAGAAAACACCCATAATTTATTTGGTAAAATAGATTGCCTGTAGGATTTTGTAGCCCTGGTAGATAGCGACCCGCCCCAGATTCGCACGGTTTCTATGACTTTGTCAAAACATCGAGATTTCATTATCATATTATGTAGGTTTAATATGAATGTAATAAACACGTAAACCTTCCGGAACAAATACTCTGGAACCGCGAAAGTACTTCATGACGGGGGTGGTAAACTTCTTTGGTCGCCCACCCCTTCCTTTAATCTCCGCCCCCCCCGGCTTCCTCCGGTCAATTTACTGCAGTTATAAGAGGACTAAACAATAAAATTATAAAAATAAATATGATTACCTACATTGCGAGTATCACTGGACAATATCAAAGACATTGCGCCTCTCAGCCGTCTTTGAAGCGAATTCCCTATGAATGTCATTTAAATCTAAACCAAATATGTCTATCCTATGCACGTGCACAGTCTTGCTAGATAGGTTAGTCTTTTCTTCTACAATGAGAGTTGAAGGAATGTTTCGATGCGTCCAAGGGCACTCAGCGGCACAGAGCTCTGTGAAGGATAGCACAGAGATATTTTCTTTACCAGGTAGTAAAATTGGATCGGGCCGGGCCCCCCGTTTGATTTTAGGGGGGGTATTTGGCCCCCTCTGCCCCTACTTCCACAATCCCTGCTCTAAATGATGGTGAAAAACGCAACAAAATCTATTGTGTAGTTTGAGAAGACACCGTGTCTGTGTGACCCGCTTTCTTTATACGAAAAGCGACTTTAATTTACTTGTACGGGTTGTAGAAGTTAACTCCGTACACCAATTTGTCGTGAAGGTTCAGTTCAGTAAGGTGAGTGGAAAGCGATTATTTCTCTCTGTTGTCGATAGCTACACAGTTATAAGTTCACTATAATTAAATTCGTTAGTCCAGTCATTTTATTACGCTAAATTATGACGCGCATCGGTCTAAAGTAGGTTATAGAGTAAGCAGAAAAATGTACGGCGATAAGACCGTACACTACTTATAATATGTAAGCATATATAGTGTACGCACAATACATGTATACCTAGATATAATATGTAGACTCGTTCTTAACATATATATATGTTTCTGTTACTGAATGTACAATGAATGGTCTTTAAAATCACAGTCATAGACTGTGTGAATGTCACCTCCGTGGAATTTGAACTCTGCCCCTATTGTTGAGATGTGATACTGATCATACAATGTATTAGGTACTGACTAATACACCCTTTTTAAGGCCTGGCACATAGCTAAGTTTGGAAGTGGCCCGGAGAAGAATATGCCAGTCTACTCTTCTAATTTGACATGTGATAAGGAATTTACGGTTGGGGTAAGCTTTTAGGTAATCCTTTAAGGTTTTGTAATGCCATATCTCTGGTACCTGAAGTGCTGTTTGGGATAGGTAGTGCGAAAGTGCGAGTCGTTTTTGCAGAGTTATCCGGGGCATAGACGGCTTTAATAGATAATCGTGAAATGGAGCATAATCAGCCTATAACGTTCCCACTGCTGGGACACAGGCCTTTTCTCTGTGAGAGGGAGAGGGCCATAATTCGCCACCCGGGCCTAGTGCCTGTTGGTGCATGTCACATGTCTTTGAATTTTTGGTTCTAGGAAATGCTGATTTCCTCAAGATGTTTTCGGTCACTGTTTTTAGAGCAGTGGTGATGAAATAAATTATAAAAAGTGCCTGGTTGGGTTCGAACCTATGACCTACGACACGTAAGCCGGGGCCGTTACCACTGGGTCACCACTGCTACCTCTGGGCCATCACTAATCCCTCTAGGCTACCACTAATCCCAATGGGCCACTAGTGCTCCCACTGGGCCACTACTGCTCCCACTGGGCCACCATAGCTCCCACTGGGCCACCACTGCTCCCACTGGGCTACCACTGCTCCCACTCGGCCACCACTGCTCCTTTGACGAAAAATTGTGACTGAAAAGATATTATGGGTTTTACAGTTTAAGCCCCCTCCGCAAGGCTGAAGTAGTTTTATTCTAGTCTCATGACAATCGCTATTTAAATAAAATAGTTCTAAAGATTGCAACACCAATAATTGTACGCACAATAACGACCTATTTAGAGGCTAATAAAGAAACATAAGAAGCTATTAAGCTCTGTAAGCACTAAAATTAAAATCTATCATGAAAAGAAATAATGAACTCAAACAGCAGCTATTCAATGTTTTGTAATTCGCAATAATCTATTCAACCAACTCTATATAGGGCAAATAAGCCTTACATATACACGAAACTTTAACATTCAACCTTAAGTTTGAATTTCTAAGGTCTATTTTAAATTGTTTCAGGTAAGCGTCGTTTGAGAAAGATCGTGACTTATGATTTCATTATAGTTCGGCGCGTGCGCCGGCTTAAGCATCTTGCGACATGGATAACACCCCTTAGATAAGTATGTGCTGAACGTTTTGCAACTCTTCTGAGTTATGAGGTCAAATTCTTGTTTTTTTTTTGTTTGTGATATTGGTAACAATGGTATTTTAATTATAAATAATAGAATGGTTGTTGTTTGTAAGCAGAGATACTGATTTGATTAATGTCTGTTGTGATCTCTATAAGGATAAGAGTAATTACCTATAGACTATAAGTGAGCCTGTATTACCTATTATCTAGACCGTAAGAGTTCATATTTGCAAGCTTTTATCTCAAATCTTAGACATAAACGACAGCCCCGTAATCGGGAGTGAAATATCTGCTAATTCGGGCTGAGTTGACTCGGGCCAAGTTGTCTCTGACCCGAGACATCGGGAATACCATTTTAAAGGAATTCAAAAAAAATATCTCCTCTCTCTCAGTCTAAATTGTTGCTGTATCTCTGCATGCTATCCATCATAGACAGGACGACTATAAGAGTGCGTTTCCACTAGCGCGGAGACGAGCGGAGCTGAGCGGAGACGTGGAGGAATACTTCAATCACAGACAAGATGAGGACGCGATGCGGATTTCAACCATTGTGATTGGTAGATTCCTGTAGGTCTCTGCTCAGCTCCTCTCGTCTCCGCTTCAGTAGAAACGCACCCCTAGGCTCGCTATTCATTACAGGACAGACAAAATGATACTCAAAGCCGTCCATCTCTCAAAAGGCCACCTATTAATCTCCGTTGACTCTAAATAACATACGATATAGAAAACAGACACCTATTGTTTCTTATTTACAAAGCCGAAACCAACAAATCAATTTAATATATTTACATCTGAAGTCATTACACACTGGCACGCCAGTAAACCGCGCTAGTGGACAGGCGAGTGCACTAAATCACTGGCCAGATAGTGTTACTAACGTGCCCGTTGGGGCGTAAACTATATGTAACAGTTAGTTATAAACCGGTATGTATCAATGTTGGCAGTCAGGAAGTTTATTATGGTAATTTTTGGTATGTTCCTGATTGAATTCATTAGTGTTTGGCGTGAAAATAAAGAAAAAAATGTGTCAAAAGTGTAATGAATGTGCCGAAGGATAAGTTATTCAGCCCAGTATTGCGGAAAACTCGTCTATTTAGTAGCACAGTAATGGGGTGGATCTTTCTACTTCCTTTTTCATATCGGAATTCTAACTATATCATGTATAATAAATACGAAAGTGAGTTTGTGTGTTTTTTACGCTTTCACTCTAAAACGGCTTTACGGATTTGGATGAAATTTGACATATGGGTAGACCATGAGTTGGGTTAGGACATTAAATATTCTTCAAACGGGCAACTGCTACTCTAAACTTCTAAACTAAAAATATTATGAAGAGAAAAGATTTGATTTTTTGTATGTTTGTTTGTTTGTAATGAATAAACTCAAAAATAATTATTCAAATAACCCATGCCACCTCTAGTAAAAATATGAGCCCGGCAGCAAGGTGTTAGAAGGGTTGACTGCTTAGGATGTGCCAGAATCTATCTTAATGCACATAATTCCATCTTCCCATTCCGTCAAAGAAATGTAATATCATTTGGATGCATTTACCTTAAAGGAACTAAAAGACCGTAATAGAAAATTAAAACTAAGTACTAAATGCCTATCTCAACTATAAGTACTCTAATTTTTAATTTTCTGGACTAAAAATGACATTTGGTGTCGACATTTTTTTTTTTTTTGTTATTATCCCACAGCTGGGCATAGTGCGATTTCAGGCCACGTTGGCCCCGCAAACATGATTAGATCATCACACCACCTTCGCTGCGGTCTACCTCGATAGCGATGCCCTCCTTCAGGCGTCCAGTGAGTGACGATCTTTGCCCATCTCTCCGGGTACATTCGTGCGACGTGGCCGGCCCGCTCCCACTTCAGCCTGCTTGTTTTTTCTCCAACATCCGCCTAGTAAATAGCAGAGTAAATACTAGTAAATAATCTAGTTCTCGAGTGACTCTAACCAAAGACCATTGAATTATTCTCTGCAGGAGGACCTTCACTGTTGTCGTGTTATCTCTGTAATATTAATAATCGTATTATTTTTAAAAAAAAAAGGTCGCAGGCAACTGTCATTTAAAAAAAAAAAAACTGAGTTTAAGTTACTATTTATATGCAGTATCATCTAAGTATAATCTCGAATTGCCTCTTAAATTCGAAGATAACAACATCTTGCCGTACAACTCGCAAATGACAATAAAGCTTTTGAAATTGTTATTGCCTGCTTGATTTTATAAGGTTCCTCTCTCATCCTTACAAAACTTAACAAAAAGCACTTCCAATATATTTCACCAACAATACCATAGGCACTTGAATGCCCGCACTTGCTCCTACAGTAGGATATCACATCGCTACATTGTGTCCAAAATAGCCATAAATTAAGTGCACGCAAATAAATTCACCTTATTTATAGTGAGACGACCGTTCCGACTGACAGATTGCGGCAGAATGAACACATCTTGTAATTGTATACAGTGCATGGAGGTCCCGAATTGACAATATAATAGAACGGACAACGAATGCGGACTGAAAGAAGCTGACTTAAGAGAAACATGGTTAGGTTATGCTTTGGAACGGATGTGACGTCGAAATAAGCCAAAAAGAACAAGTAAGAATTTTTGACATTAGAATTTGACATAAAAACACACTTAGCTTATATCACAGAATGGTGAAATTAATGTTTTAATTTGATTTTATTTTGTAATTTACAATTAAAATGTTAATAATTGGGGTTAGTGGTGACGTTTTGTTTATTCGTAACATAAGCTGAATCTGTTTCGACATTATTCATCTATTTATATCTTTTCTAGAGGAGCATTTTCGTAACGACGCGGTTAATATTTCTAGTGTATAGAATATCTGGCTCGACGACAGTTTCTTGAGTTTTGTTTTCTGTTTCTTGGGTGGCACGAGCGCTTCAATTTATTTCCGAACTTCAGATAAAAAGTATTTAAAGTAGGTAATGTGGAATAAATTTTAGATTTTTTTACTTATTCGCTCGCCTTTTGTAGCTTAACAATTTTGTTGATCGAAATGCTTGTGAAATTCAATGGTAATGATATTTTCCATATTAGATGGTTGTTGTTTATATCTTGCTTGTGTAAGTTTTATTACGATTTTTATGTTTTAAATGATTTCTTTTTCTTGGTGTAACACGTTTTCCCAAGAAAATAAAGTAATAGTTTATTGTTCACTGTTTATTTAAAAAAATAAGCTGAACGAATTATTTTTATTTAAATAACAGAGATATAAAAAACAAATAAACATCATAGCTATAAATTAAACCACCATTAATGACAAACTGACCCATATCTTTCAACCCAGCACCCAATAACTCGAATGGAAACCCATTGTCCATCAGCGACATACATTCAATGAATGCAAGTGACAACTGGATGCGGCATGAACCTGCGTTTGTATTGTATGCGATCGTATTGAATCGCCGCGCCTGCGCACTTTGAAGTCCCGTGTTAACACCGCCCGGTTATGCAAAGCGTTAGCTTATTTGTGTGCTTTCAGTTTCAATTGTTATAATTGTTGGTTTTGCTGTTGGTTCTACACATACCTAGTGGGTATGTTAAGATTTTAAGTTAGTTAATTTGCGAAGGGACGTGTAGAGTACTGTATATTATATCTATATTTAAAAGAGTGTCCTTGGAGTTTCTTGCCCGTTCTTCTCCATAGAGATCTACGTTTTGGAATGGGCAATTAGCTTCAACTTTCTGACTAACTGACCGACTCTTTGACAGTTAAAAAGTGCCTGTAAATGGTTTAATTGAAATAAATGCTTTGAGTTTGCGTTTGAGTTTGAGTTTGAGGAAAAGAAAGCTACTATTTAAAAAAATAAGCGTTTATGCCTAGTTTTTGGTAGGTACCCCACTGCTGGTCAAAGACCTCTCTTTCCTCAATACAATCCTCCCAGTTTTACCTAAGAACCTTATGCAATTTAGGAACTTGGGAATTAAAAATAGAAAATTCCTGAACTAGTTATAGATAAATATGATGTTGCAACACTTGAAAAATCGGATGATAATGAGAACGAAAAAAGAAAATGGTACGTAAACAAAGCAGTACTGAAACTTCCTGAACTTTCTCTCACATAAATCGAACAGTTCCGCATACAAGCGTAAACAGCAAGAAATATTCCTCAACCATTCCTCAAATCCTAAAGGGCGCATTCCCAACCCTTACTATAAGTCCACGTCCACACCCACTCTAGGGTGCCACATGGTAAGTAACATCCATCGGCACCGGCGGCCATGCATCACGGCCTACACGCCGGGACAATACGCGTATGCCCCATAAATATGAGATACGTCATCACATACCCGGGGCGCGTCCAAAACGCGCGCGATCCTCGATATCGTTTATAATGTAATAAATAACGCGATATGTGGACTCGACACCTACTTACTTACGTTCGACATGCGGATTGATAGTGCTGTGTGGCTGTCTATAAACTTGCACTTGATATGTTCGGATTTGAGTTTGTTTAAGGTTATTGATTTGAGCTTGTATTGGTGGCGCCTTTTTATTGATTTCGCAAAAGTTATAAATCTGTAAGGGTTCATTGCTCAAAAAAGTGTGCACCTACATATCTGCCACTAATACTTCACCTAATGAACTTCTAAAATTATATCATCATAATTATTTGGGAAATGTATGTCCAACAATTTTACAAATTAAAATAAACTGTTCCTAAATGACCATTGAAGACTTGCTCTTGACCAGGGATCTTAAAAACTTTCGCGTTTTATATTCAAAATATGTTTAGCCTGCCATTCTTAACTGTCAATATAAGTTCCGATTAGGTAGGCCTGTCGAAGCATTTTTGGGGACGCTGAGTTCCTTTTTTTAGTCCATCTTTCAAGACATTCTATATGAAGCCAGTTAGGATACTAAATAATATTATTATTAACATCTTGCTGGTGCTAAAGCAGTATATAATAGCTCCTGGAAATGATGTTTTCTTCTGTATATTTTGCTTTTGTAAATTTTGTCTCACTTAGGTCAGTCACCTATAACTGGATAGTCTTCAATATACATTTTATTTTAAATTCTAAGTCATCAACCTGAAACTTCATTACTTTAGTTTCAGTTTTTATCAAGATTTCAGCAAAAAGTCTTCAGTCATGCTAAAATTTGGACATACCTGACAGTTATCGGTCGATTTTGATTAAAATCCTCGTTACATTGCTAAATTGGCAACGTAATTACATGCATTTTTGTGTAGTCCCAATTTATCGAAGTCATTAATAATTTTTCACTTCCATTCTTACTGATACTGGTTAAAAGGAATATTTTTGCAAAAAAGTTATATTTAAGTTTACGTTACGTCACCCCAAGCTTAAAGGCTCGTGCAGACCAGCGCGATATCGCGGGCGCGACAGGCAGCGCGACCCGTGTCATACCCGCGATATCGCGCTGGTCTGTACGAGCCTTAAAACTTTTCGTCATACTATGTAATTTTTGTGTATTTTATAATCTTTACTATTAAAATAAATAATAATCTATTGAATTAGATAAAGTACATAAATACGATAAAAAAATAGTTAACACGTTTTTAACAGATACGTACGTTTACTTTCATTTGCATACCTTTACGTCCGAAAACTTCATATTATATCTCTCTTTACGGACATGCAATGTCACATTTTTTGAACATGACATGGTTAAAATGGGTATCTTCCCATAACATGACATAAGTATGTTTTATTTAAAGTACAGTCCTGTCAAATTAATCAATACTTTTGACAGTGAGCCGGGACCTCAGAGTCACGAACTTAAGGGTGAGTTTATTTATTATTAAAAGAAATTAAGCTGGTGATAAATACTTAAGGTACCGTAATCTTGTTACTGCATCATTCGAGTACGATTACTGATCTCGGTATGGTCTTCTGAATACGGATACAGTACCATCTTGCGTTTATGAAGGTGTATTTCGTTGAGGTGAAGTTGAATTTAAAATTCCAGAACTTTACGGGGATATATTCAGTTTTTCTTAGTTAATTCTAAATTATAAATATCCAAACTCAGTATTCGAATATAGCACAAAAATAAAAATACACTTTTCTTTTCGGAAAATGAAAACACTAAAAGTGGACAGAGTAAATAGGTATCTAACACACAAGTTTAAAAATCTTGTAATGTTGTAATCATTGGACAGCCATGATGGCATTCAATCTTTACATTATCTTTTAATTATCCTTCAATTTTAGCCTAAAACACCTTCATTTGACGATCCCGCAATAACTCGCCACACACCAACACACACAAACCTGCCGAGCCCATATTTCGGACTCATTCAGATACTGTTACGTTACCGGGAACGATCGGGATTTACGACTAGTCTCGCGGGATCGTACATCGCGATCCCCGGGTGGTATGGCACAGTAACGCTTTGACCAACTTACGGAGTTACGGTACTTGAAGGATAAATATATAAATCTTTGTGATGCTGACCCGTTTTGAGATGATATGGTTTAATGACCAGATAATATCGAACGTATATTTGATATGACTGGAAGTTCATATGCACAAGAAGACAAAAAAGAGGAATTTAGGGATAATTTTAAAGAGGAAAAAAAGTTGAGCAGTGGTGGCCCAGTGGTAACGGCTGTGACTTACGAGTTATAGATTCCAAGACAGGCGCTTTACTTTGTGTAAATTATTATTTATTTACTTTATTTCATCACCACTGCTCTCAAAACGGTGAAGGAAAACATGTGAGGAAACCGGCATGTCTTAGAACCAAAAATTTGAAGACATGTGACATCTACCAACCCGCACTGGGCCCGCGTGGTGGATTACGACCCACTCCCTCTCACCGAGAGGAGGCCTGTGTCCCAGCAGTGGGAACATTAAAGGCTGACTACGTTGTTATGTTATGTAAAGAGGTAAACGAATAGTTGTGGAGTATGAAGAATGATGATCTACTAAGGTAAGAGAAAAAGAATTTATATGGCATCCTAGAATATATAGTCCTCCAGACCATATTTCGGCCATGGCGGCCAATCTCAACGGAGACTAGCCCTCGTCGCCGGAGATATTATTATGCACAAGTGTGTACAACACAGGTGCACTGTCTCTTCCCTCAATCTCATAGTCTGCGATGGGACGGCAATCCGACACGACCGTAGAGAGATGAGGCGCAAGACCAACGGCTTAATGTGCTTTCCGAGGCACGGGGTCATCACACCGCCAATTTCCAAACTCCGGGTTGATAAGAAATTCTTAATAGGAAAACCCAATAACAAGAATAAGTAGCACACTAAAAGAAGAACAACATATCAAAAGAAAAGTCCTGAATCATCAAAGCACAGCACAAATCCTTGGACATAGATAGCTGAAACGCACGGAGTTTCCTTTTATGACGTAGACAATCTTTTTTGGATTTTTATGAACTGTCTCTTGTTACGGAATATAGGGTGAAAGTTGCTGACAAAGGCTAGAAAGTGATGTAACTGATAATCAAAGTATTGATCAAGTGGCAATTTTGATAGAAATTAATGTTGTTGGAAGATAATTTGCTGCAATAAGTAGCATTCCAGTAGTACTCCAGTGTTTTGATGATAAAATATAAGAGCTAGGTAGTCAATGGGCCAATGTTGTGCAAGAATTTCGATGGGATGTAAATAATACGTGAACATGTTTAAGACATGAACCATTTGGTTGGATGCCAAGCATGCATCGCATAACGAGTTGCCGCCATTTGTTTGAAACGTACAACTAAGTTGAATCTAACATTTTCCTACTATGTAGCGTTTTATAATTAACACTAGAGTGCACGCGCCCATAAATACTCCTTAAGCGCACGCGCGGGCTACAGGTGTAGCCCACTTATGGGTCAATTATTTCTCTGAATAAGGCAAAAAAATGAATATAACACAGCATGTAATTACTAAACATATTTATTTTTATCAAAATGGCTCATAAAATCAACAAAATTTAGATTCTTTATTATAATTTGAAACTTAAACATAAACTTCTTAAAAATCAACAAATATTTGGAAGGGTTGAGCTATTTTCATTTAGGAACGTAATATTTATCACAAAAGGCGTTTATTTTAATCTAATTGAATCTATTATCAAAGTAACGGGTAATAAATCAGTCTATTGGCATACATTCCGGACATACGACTGCCTGATGTTCGCTACAAATACGCCTCATACATTTGCTGCATTGCTTGCGCGTGCTACGGTCGCGAGCCCTACTGCAAAAAGCACACCGACCAACTCCTCCCCGAATAGGCGTATTTTGTTGCAGGGGTTGTTCTGCCAACCCTAGAAGTAGTCTGCCTTTCAGTTGAATACCTCTGGGTATATTTTGTTGGGATATACGACGCTCAATAGAAGGTCTTGCAAGATCAAATCCGACTTCTAGGAGGTATTGACGACGGATCACTTTCATTTGAGGGTTATTCATCTGATATATCACCAGGCCATTTATGCCCGCCATGTTTACAAAATTGTAAAACAGCGTGAGAGGCCATCGGCGACTGTTACGAGAAACATCGTATTGTCTACACATTTTATCAAAAATGTCGACGCCGTATTTGGTGTGATTATAAAATGTAATGATTTCAGGTTTTCTAGCATCGCCAGTCGCGGCATCAATTTTATCATCATTGTGGAGGGTAGACAATAACAATACTACCTTATTTCGTTTTGGCACATAGCTGACTAGTGTGCAATCAGGCTGAAATCCGAAAATGGATCCGTTTATTTCTCTGTTTTGTGTAGTTTTGAACAGTTCAGGTATCTCTGGTTTATTTTTTTTTAGTGTTCCTACGGTTGTAATCTTGTGAGCCAATAGTTCTTTGCATGTAGGCACACTAGTAAACCAGTTATCCATAGTTACATTACATCCTAGGCCGAATAATGGACTCAAAATTCGGTTTACGATGTCAGACACTTTATTCGATTCCCGAAAGGGTCCTTCTGGTTGCGCCCCCACGTATATTTCAAAATTATAGGCATATGGGTATTTGAGATCCACCACCATAACGATTTTTATGCCAAATTTGGCTGGCTTGTTTGGCATGTACATAACAAACGCGCAACGTCCCTTGAACGCTACTAATTGTTCGTCAATAGTAAGATTTTCGCTTGGAGTATAATATTTCTTACAGTTATGTAACATAATACTCGTAATTTGACGTATAGCAGCTAGTCGGTCGTTTTGTTGACGAGCTTGCCTATCTCTTACATCATCAAAGCGGAGGGCGCGCAGTAGGAATCGGAATCGGCTCTCTGACATAGTTGTATACACCACTTCAATGCCAGTACCTTTTGAGTTATCCCAGAAGTCCTTCAGATTTCTTCGCCCCGCACGGCAAGTTCCAATCACCAATAAAATACCTATAAGTGCCTTGATTTCTATCACGTCGGTATGAGACGCATCTCTGTCTCTTTGGTATTTGCTTTTTATGATATCAATATAAATATTTGTTGAATCAACAAGCACGTTCCAAATATCAGCGTCAAAAAACAGCAGGAATGATAGGAGAGCCGTTTTAGCGTCTTTTGCTATACCTACTGGGCCTGTTGGACGGACTAAAATGTTGTGAGATCTGGTTCTTGAAGTGGGCGGTGCAATCTTGCTCCATTTTGTACCATTACGAGACTGATAGGAAGCCAAAGTCGATAGAGGCACGTCTTCATCTTCGTCCTCGTCTTCCTCGCCATCTTGTTCCGTATCAGAATGGTGAGGAGATCCAAGCGGGCCACTTTGTTCCGCGGATTCTCCGCCTTCCTCACTTTCGCTCGAAATGTCGTCGTCTTCATTATCCTCCAGCAGCCATCTTTGTATTTGGTCGCACAATCTGTTCGAGTTACCCGCCATCTAAAAAGTGAACAAAACAGAATAAAGATACATGAAAAACCCATAAATACAAACAACAAACACTTAAAAATGAATTAACAGTACGTTTTGTAGTAATACTGCAACAAATGTTTCATATTTACCTCAATTTCACCACTTGCACACTAAACACTTAATTTCCTCCAACGCTCGCGCGGGCTACAGGCGTAGCCCACCAACTTCAAGGGCGATTTTTGCAGACGTCCGTGAGCCGCGGGAGTCGGCACGCTACTGGTGGGAGCGGGGGGTAATGCTTGAGGAATACATTTGACGATTGCGCTGTAGCGCGGCAAACAAAAATTATATACGACAATATTACACGCTGGGTTACATATGTAGCCCGCGCGTGCACTCTAGTGTTAACATACAAATCACACCTTGCTGGCGCAAGAAGTAAACATGGGCGCCAGTGAATTGAACCAAGTGTCCCTTAACGCAATAGATAATTGTGATTTGTCAAGTCAATACTAGAAACGTAATGGAAATGTTGTTGAAGGTAAAACTGTTAATAGCAATGCTAAAATTATTATATCTGATAATAGTAAGCTAGAATATAAGGTAAGAGAACATTGAAATGCACAAACAGAAAGAGAAAACAATTAGGTTTCTCGTTTTGAAGTGAAAACTTTTTAGGCGCACTTTGCGCTCTTTTTGAACCATGAACGGAACTGAACTGTCACCGACCTGGCTCCAGTTGGTCGGTCATGCTGAATCGCGTATAGTCGGCGCTGAATCGCGTATACTCGGCTCCAGTCGTATGTTTTCACTTCATCATCATATGAAAATGTAGACAACCAGATAGCCACCTCTTCACCTTCCTTTATCTTTTAGTCTTCTTTTGACTTTAATTTAAACGGTCGAATCTCAGCATCATTAAACGTTGATTTATATTTAACATTCTATAAATAGCCATCAACTCCCGTAACTTGCCAACCTTCAATAACGGTAACCGGCGAAATAATATCACGAAGACTCACAAAATACCGCGCCTGTAACCGAATACTACATTTCCTTATAAATAAACAAATAAACTTCTTTACCACATTACTCTTATCTCCAACATCATCAAACATCAACCTTAGCTTAATGAAAACAAAGGATGTATAAACAGCATTGTTAAGATTGTCAAGATTCATCCCAAAAATCCTACCTCCTACGTTACGGAGCCAAAAATTTCTTATTTGTCTTGTACATTAAGTTTTTGAACAATGAACCGTTAAGCATACAATAAAATTCCCTGTATTTGCTTGCCTAATATGTGTGTAAAGAAAATCAACGTCCTTTTTTACTTGCTTTTGCCCGAAGTCGGCATTTTCACAGAATTTTGTTGATGTAATTGCGTCAGATGGTGAATTATCGTATTGTCATTTGCAATTTTCGAGAAATTTATGTATTATTATTTTCTTAATATATTTTGAATCCTTTGTAAATTGGAATGTGAATTAATTGACGTGTACCAAAGACATTGTGTGAAAGTTGATGGGGCAGAAAAGGGGATCATTAAGAAAATGACTGTCGACATTGCAACGATGATAGTAAATCGATCAGCTATTACTCTTAAAAATTGAAACTTAATCAACAGTTCGAAATTGCCACCTAAAAATACTTCCTAATCAATATATGGCAACACTTGCAGTCCCGAATAAATATTCAAATCACCTCGGGTACGAAATATTTGATTTACAACGCATTTTAAATATCTTCATTATTCTAAAAAAAAAAATGTATTAAGAGTCAATAAATTCAAACACGTCATCAATAAATATTTATTTATGATAAATATTATGATAATAATTAATTACTATGACTGTACTTTCTTTCGGCTGATATTTGAGGTTCTAAGAACTTGTACGCAATTTGTTTTTGCAGTGTAATGAAATTCAGGGTTGGTATCGTTGTGGTAATGAAATATGTACGGAGAACATAGGGGTGGTCAAGCTAAATGCTAAATAAGACGATTTTAATTTCAAATATTAGAAATGGACAGTCAGATGTTATTACTCATATCATTGTTTGTCTCTGGTCCTATGTACAATGCTCAACTTATTGCTATTTTTGCTTCTCTGACCAGATTCAATCACGTGTTAGGTGGAGTTTTTCGATTCATTCCAGTTAACAGTCTTTTCCTTGCGTTCGTTGTCCTGTTATTTTCTTTCAGTTATTTTACATCCCGATGTTTCAAAATCAGTTTTATACTTTATTAAATCAAAACTGAAGTAAGATCTACTTCAGTTTTTCCGCATTTGTTTCCACAACCCGTTGCGCTCACCTATTTCTTCATCAAATTAAATTATATCGTTTATTCTTCGCCCATTTTTAATTCATCCGAAATCTGGATCAACCCTACCCAATCAGCTTTGGGAGGAAGACAGATGATTTGCGGAAGCATCGGCAGTCAGCTTCGGCTCGCGAAGTATTTGCTCGCACTGATTTAAATCCTGCGAGATTGTCAGTTTATCGCCCGAAGCAACGCTTTCTTGAAAGCATTGCAATGATCGGAACACCCACACTTTTTGTTTTAGTTTATTTTCACGGAGAAAATAATAAGTATTTATTTTCTTCTAATTGGTCAGTTACAATGAATTCTTCGATATATTTTTTTTTAAATTACTTTTATAAATTATATTCTAAAAGTCGTGTGTCCGATGGGATTTCCCAGCAGCAAAAGTGACGACTGACAGTTGGGCTGGTCCACAAATTCAAGGTCGCTCAGCGCGCTATGGAGCGTGCTATCCTCGGAGTCACTTTGAAGCATAAAATCAGGAATGAAATTCCGGCTAAGAACCGGAGTTACCCAAATAGCTTGCAGAGTAACCAAGCTGAAGTGGCAGTGAGCTGACTACGTTTGTCGAAGGACCGATGGCCGGTGGAGCAGACGAGTTCTGGAGTGAAGACCGCGTATCGGCAATCGTAGTGTGGGACGACCTCCAGCTAGATGGACCGACGACCTTAAGAAGGTGGCTGGGACAGACTGGGTGCGGAAGGCGGTGGACAGGGTTTTGTGGCACAGCCTGGGAGAGGCTTAAGTCCAGCAATGAACTGCGATAGGCTGAGTTGAAAAGTGACGAACTTTCATACAAACTTACCTATTTAACCCCGTTAGGAGAGGAGAGGAATTTTTAACAATCTTTCTTAAGTCCACTTTCGTTAAACACCTCACAAAAACACACAATTTTGCACAAGAGTGTGCAAAATTGCATGCCTTTGGACCCATGCATGGCTTTGAATGTACGTTGTCTGTCAGTGAATTTATGTTTTGTATTGAGTAAGATTAACAGATTTTTATAATATTGATGTTTATAAAAAAATAAAAAAACTTTTTTTTTTGTCAATTTATTAAGATATTATTATATAACAGAAAAAAACATCAATAAAAATGATTGCTAAAGAGCAGAAACGCAACAAAATTGAACGCTACAATTTGTTTTGTGAACCCAATATAAAAGGAATATCTTTAATAACGAAATATTGCTTCATCGCGATCGATGGAGCTGGTGCGAGTTTTATTTGCGATCAAATAATGTTTTGGCATATTAATACTACGTTACATTACGAACTTTACGTCCTGAAGGAAACCAGTACATGTACTAAATTATTATATTATTTATCTCAAGGAAAAATCTTTTTACTGAAATTTTATTTTGGTCTTGCAACCAGAAATGTTTTGAGATTATTACTTCTTTGGCAAACCATGCTGTACCTCTTAAACTGCCCCCTGACCCAAAAAAAAAAAAAAAATTGGCAAAACGACCTCTGTACTGCCACCGACGGTGACGTCGCTGTGTTAGTGGCGAAGTTTTTGGTCAACAAGATTTGAAATACTGTCGTGCCAGCAACACGAAGGGGAAAGAAAAAGACTTGTTTGATACGATAGAAACCGCTGTCTTCTTGCTGGTTATATGCGATGGCAGACAAGATCATGATCTTTTGTCATGCGTTATATGCATCACAGAAGTTGTACAAATACCTATGGCAATAATCAATACCTAAGAACGTCTGGCTATCTTTGGGCAGTTCATCCCACAATCATCCTAGCTGACTGTCATTTTTTTTGGGCACGATATGTAGATCTATTGTCGTATAGTTCGGTTTTTTAATCCCAGAGACTAATTTGATAGGAGCAAATCTCAAACTCCGAATTAAATAATAACAAACAACAATCACTTGAAATGTCAAATTAGTCTCTGGGATTAAAAAATAAACTATAGTCGGGACAGTACTTGCCGAAATGCTGCAAGGAGCATAAGCTAACGATGTATATCCCAAATTCAAATTATTTAATCGATTCCGCGTTCTTTTTTTAAACAAATTGAGGATTCATTTGGGAATCGTGTTAAGAGTAATAGCTTTTTAAATGCGCTCCCGCCGCGGTCATATATCACCCGAATGTCGATGTACCTCGAATATATTCCAATTTCGAACGGTTCTCATATAAAGTGCGTGCGTTCAGGACGCGTGCGGTATTTAAAATTGTTTGCCATACATTTACTTTAACTAACGAGAATTATTCGTAAAATTGGAAGCTTTTAGTAAAAAAAAAAAACAATGTGTACCTAAATAAGGAGATTTTATATACAGAAAATGAGAAAAGCAACTAAGTTCAACAACTCATGGAATTAAAATTAAGTATAGAGTTATGGACTGATAGTTGCAACATTGACCCCAGACAACTAAAACATTATAAACAACATTAAAATTTATACCAGCCTCCGATAATTCTTTCTAAAGAAAGTTCTAAATGATATTGTGATTTATGTGCGTACGTACGCGCAGCGAATCAAAGCAACGCCTCCTTGGTGATTCGATAGCGGTTCTTCAAGCAAGAGCTAATTTTAAGAGGCTTATCGGTTATTAGCATCAGTTTATTTAAAAGTACTCCCCTTTTATTAAGAGGTTTCGTGGAAAGCCTCAAACTTTACGAGATATCGTACCAAATATTTATTAATTAGCAATCTGTAGGCGATTATCGGTTTCGAGATTAATACGAAAATGAAATTAACCATGGAGACGTTGAAGAAGATTCGTAGGGAGTCTAAAAAGTCTAACAAAATTGCTTTACACATAACGTCACTCATTCTACTTATCTAGAGATGAGAAAAAGGAAATGTAGATAAATGTTTTTATTTTTATATTTTTGTTGTTGTATCTACTTCACACAAACTCGTACCTAAACAACATTGATAGGAAGGTTAATAACATCATCAGTATACATAAAGTGGAACAAGATAATTATGGAAGCTAATTCAAAAGCTAACAAAAAAAAAGTTCAAGATATGACGACATGGGACCACCGCTTAAGCTTCCTCTACTAAATGAAAAAAGAATTACGTAAATCAGTGCTGAACTCACGGAGAAATCAGTGAATCAATTATTTTTTTGTGAATAAAGTTTTTTTTTTCTTAGTGAACATTTAAAAAAATACATACAGACGAACATAGAACGTCCTCTTTTTTTGAAGGTCGTTAAAAATTATCCGAATTTACGTTTACGTCGCACGTTCGTGCTGGCCAGTTCTGTAGGTTTAAATCCAAATCTTTACTTGTTTGCTACTGAGTTTTTAAAAGGAAAAACATCTTGCTTCTATGGCAACCCGTTTATTTGCTGTTCCATTATTTGCGAGTGTACCAAATAGGTATGCATTAAATAGTGTTGTGCAAATATTCGCGTTATGAATATTCCTACTGCTATTCGATATGACTAATCACATTGAAATGCTAGTGTTAGTTTGGCTCCTAAAACAAATCGAGGTGTCTAATGGAAATGCAAAATATAATATTCCAGATATCGACAGTGAGCTTAATTTTGGACAACATTGAGCACCATCATTTGATTTGTGCTTTTTTTGGCACTTCCACAACATATATGTTACATTTTAAAAAACATTATTTTAGAAACTTCCTTAACTTGTTACAAAATAAATTAATATCATGAAAATTTAATACGGTAGTTGCCTAGGTAAAAAAAAGAAATTCTATTTAGTCCGTCTTTCAGATAATAAAAAAATATTAGACACGTATTTTTTACTTTATCATATTAATCAAAACTAACTTAGAAAACACGTATTAAAGTTGGGGAGTGGGGGCTCGCTACGTCACAACTCAGTATAAAATCTAGCAAGACGTGACGTCATGCCACATTTTAACTCAATGTATCGCTGTAATCTTTTGATTACGTCAAAAAAGAAAAAATACGTGTCCAATATTTTTTATTAATCTACCTTACGGACAAAAAAAAATTATATATATATATATATATATTCACAAATTTAATAAAAGCTCCAAAATTCTTTCGTTTATTTTACTTTCTTTTTCTTTCTTTATGTTGAATTTTAGAATCAGACAAGCATATTGTTTCCAGATCTTAATCTATTAACCTTATTATTTTCTAGACAATATGACACTGCTGTTATTTTATTTTATAGATAATTGTCACGTCTCTGCTAGGTACGGTTCCACAACATAAGAATGTAAAATTACATTAAAATGCACGATTTAAGGACACACCGTGATGTCACACATTGACTAAATAAGGTAAATTACGACTAACGGGTCAATGTACTGACATAGTCGAGTACCCACATAGTACCATAATAGGGACATGACTTGTGAATTGTGATGGTAACTTCTGAAATACTTGTACTCCAATCTACATATTATGTTGGGGCCAAAGTTGAATATAATTAATTTTTTTTAAATATTATACAGGGTGATTGGTCATTGGGTACATTCCTTGAAAAGTGGTATACAAGAGCTAATTTGCAACAATTTCCGTTGTTTTCGAGTTATATAACTTTTTAATTTTTTTTTTGGAAATCAGCTCTCAACCAAAAACTGCGAGCCATTGAAAAATTGTGAGCAATCTACTCCGCTCTGGATCTTAAATTGAGACTTTTCCGATAGCTCATGAAATGTATGTATTTAAATTTGTTTAAATAATGGTGTTTATGTTATGGAAATAGATTTATTTTAGTAATTAACGTAAATACTTCGATTTATTAATATTTAGGACTAAGTATTGTATTTATTTTATTTTTTATTTTGTTGTTTCACTAATGGCAGTACCGGTTGACGTCATCACGTCAACGCCAGCTGTCACTGAAAACTAGTGCAGGGGCTCTGTCTCGCATAGGGTCGCAGCATTATGCTGAGCGATGGCCGTTTTACGTGGATGTGACGCATATTTTCCCCCAAATTGTTATTTTCGTGTCATATTTAGCGCAAATAAACGTATTTTCTTTCTTTTACTTCTTCTTTCATTTCCAAATAATTAATTTACCATTTAGTGTGTAAAGACAACTCACAGTTTATAAACCGGAAATATTAAGACTTTACTGCCAAATTGCATAAGATAAATAAATCTGTATAATTTTAGCGGACATCACGTAAGGAGGTTTACGATCACAAATACTTATTTATTGCATAGTTCAAACATTCATTAGCAAAATTAACGTTCCCTTTTATCACTAAGAATTTAATTTAACTGCTCCCTCATGCAAACTGAATAGTAATTATTATTTGCGTATTACACCAGTGCTTTAGGCAAGCTATACCTAGTCTATGGGTAGCTAATGCCCGTTTCCACTACTACTAAAGCGCCAGAGGTTTATGTAGTTATTTATTTATTTAAACTTTTCACACTCACAACGGTACAAAGGCGGACTTAATGCCAAAAGGCCTTAGTTAAATAAAGGTAAACAAAAAAAAAAAAAACACATGACGAGACAGCTGTCAAGTAACCGACTAAACGTAATATCTGTCTCTTCAGTTGTCATGCTACGTCACAGTTGTACTTTTCAATATAGCAACGTTATAATTCATTGCCGTTTCGAGTGTGGGTTCTTTACAATAGACAGATTACAAAATATTTTATTATTATTATAAATCTAACAAAAAAATAGTGCTTTAGTAGTTACACCTGCGAAGAGTAGTTTAAGAATAAATGATAAAGTTTAACATACATTAATAAAAGAGGAAACTATTGTAAAAATCTAAAATTAATTTTAATTTAGTTTTATCGTGTTTTTAAACAAGAAAGTGTCATCTATAAAAACTCTTTTTAACGATTTGTTTACCTATATTTAATTACCTAAACCTATGGAGTATAGTATATTAAAACAGGCACTATTTACACAGGTTCTCTTGGAGGTGTCACATTCACAAATAAGGTGTATTTCCGAAATAAACAGAAGGATTACTCCACTAAAAGCACGTCACTATCTATTTTTAGGGTTCCGTACTCAGAGGGTAAAACGGGACCCTATTACTAAGACTCCGCTGTCCGTCTGTCACCAGGCCGTATCTCATGAACCGTGATAGTTAGACAGTTGAAATTTTCACAGATGATGTATTTCTGTTGCCGCTATAACAAAAAATACAACAAACGTAATTTTTTTTTTGCTCATTCTTAAAGATAATGGTGCCGGTTTTTATGAATTATTTAGCTTTTACTAGCTGCGTTCCAAGGTTGCACCCGCATACGTCTGGAATCCGCAGGAATATCGCCCGCATACGTCTCGAATCTATAGGGATATCGGGATAATAAGTATCTTATGTCCTAATCAGATCATGGTCTATTTATGCGCCAAATTTTATCCAAATCTGTTCAGCCGTTTTAGCGTCAAAGCGTAACAAACAAACTCACTTTCGCATTTATTATTAGTTAGGATTAGAATTATTCCTGCTTTACGTACGTGTGTAGTTTGTAGTTTTCAGCAATGAAGTGTAGGTGCTCTTCTGCTGAAAACTGCCGAATTAAACGAAACAGATTCAAATCTCTCTCGAATAGTGTTTCAGAGGTATGAGGAACAGGGTGTAAAATTCACTAATCATTTTTAGAAAAAAGAGGATCCTCCGACCTGGCGGGTGTCGTGTCTGGTGGGCAACTGCCCATCAATTGATGTCGGATTGTCATATATATGTCGTTCGCGCGGTAAACTTTAATTGCGTGATGCAGGATTTATGTGACGTCAAGATTTTTGTGTGACGTCATGTCTTTGATGTGTAGTTCGCATGTAGTGATGTAGATGCCGCCACAGTGTAGATGCAAAAGGAAGTTTATCTGCCTATGCATGTGGAACTTTGATTTTCAGGGTCAGGAGGCTGCAGGAGCGACATAGTGTGGTGGTGCTATTCATCTCGATCATCTCTAAGAGCAGTGGTGACCCAGTGTTAACGGCCTCGACTTACGGGTGGGTCGTGAGTTAGTTTGCCCAGCCAGGCACTTTGCACTTTCACTTTACGAAATATTTGACTAGTGCGTGTTGCCAGTGATGACCTATGGTACTGAAACGTGGTCGCTCACAATGGGCCTCATCAGAAGGCTAAAAGTCACCCAAAGGACAATAGAGAGGGCTATGATTGGAGTTTCTCTACGTGATCGAATCAGAAATGAAGAGATCCGCAGCAGAACCAAGGTAACCGACATAGCTTGAAGAATTGCCAAACTTAAGTGGCAATGGGCAGGGCACAATGCTCGCAGAAAGGATGGCCGATGGGGCCAAAAGGTTCTGGAGTAGCGACTGCATACCGCAAGACGTAGCGTTGGAAGGCTTCCCACAAGATGGACCGATGACCTTGTGAAGGTTGCAGGAATCTGCTGGATGCGGAAAGCACAGAATCGGTCGAAGTGGCGATGCTTGGGGGAGGCTTATGTCCAGCAGTGGACGTCTTTCAGCTGAAATGATGAGGCACTTTACTCTGTGTAGGTAATTTATATCATCACCACTGTTCTCAAAACGGTGAAGAAAAACATCGTAAGGAAGCCGGCATGTTCTACGAAAATTCGAAAAGATGTGACATCCACCAACCCGCACTTGGCCGGCGTGGTGGATTACGACCCACTCCCTCTCATTAAGAGGAGGCCTGTGTCTCAGCAGTGGGAATGTCATTAGCTGATTATGTTGTAATTAAGTATATCTCAAAAAAAAAAAATGTTAAGGCAGAGCTGCGTACAAAGCTAGTTTATAATTACGTGTGGATTACAAACAACATCGTTGACATTCAACTCTCAAACAGCTTCTCAAATCGAACACCAAATCAACTTGTCATCTTTTCAATTCCTCATCAGCCTATATCGACATTTCGAAACCGCGTTACATCTCGCTTATCGATGTATTACGTCACTAATTAGGTATCGAGTCTGTAGTAACGGCGGTCTCAATTTTATTAATTCGATTTCAATTGCCGCCGGTCGGTCCAACCCTATCTGAATGTGAATTAAATGGTTGATTTGATTACAGTTAGGATGGCTCTGTGATATGATTTGGAACGGTAATTTTATGAATAGACTTGTCTTCTTGAATGGGAATTAGGTGAAAAATAATAATTTAAAGTTTTGTTGATGAAAATTATAATAACTTAAGAGCGAATTAATTCTAAAAGTTGGCAACGTCCCAAATAGCTGTCAAATATTTACCTGTTTTTGATATGGAAAAATGAAATATCGTTAACTAATGACCTAAAATATTAATAACGAGTTGCAATTATAACATTGAATTTGATGTTGTAACCGTTTTAGGTGTGAAAAGGGCATTTGAAAAGTGTCTAAATACTTTCTTTACATCTAAAACTAAATATTTGGTGTTACGCTATTAATTATTGCATTTTAAAATCAATATTTTAGTTCACTAGATATTTGATATTTTCATACAGTAATATTGCCAAATAGCTATTTGCAACGTGGGCAACGTTGCAAATAGCTGTCAATACTTTCAGAATGCTTAAAGCCTCTACGCTTTGGAATGAGCAACTAACTTCCTATTTCTGATTGACTGACTCCTTGACAATTCAAAAATGCCAGTAAATGTTGTAGGAGAAATAAATGCGTTGAGTTTGAGTTTGAAAGCTGCACAAAATGTCAGCACTAATGCACAGTCGTCGCAGTAGTAAACATTTTTATAAGTACGATTTTTATTAATAAGTTACTAAAGATTTTGTATGAATTTAATCTTTGAACACTGTAATATAATATGGGTAGAAAAATATTTCGTAAGTTACTATGCATAAAATACACACTTGAATCATAGAAGTGTTTGACAAGAACTTGACGTTAAGCGATGTCAAAAAAATCGTATGACAAGCCGGTTACCCCAAAATTACCGCCTTGACTTTATTACTTCAGTTTTTATCGACCTTTTTCGGATATCCGCGGTAGTTCCCCAATACTGGATTTCCATAGAATCCGGAGACCTTAAGGAGATAATAAAAAATGTATCATGATGTCATGAAATCGAGGCACAAAATTGTGTAACTACTCATTTCGAGGATCTTATGTTGCTGCCTAATGGATCAGGGGGTTTTTTATTGTGGTATAGATATCCCGGATACTTTTACGAGGTCATCGATCCACCTTGTGGGAGGCTTTCCAATGCTATGTCTTCCGGTACGCGGTCGTTACTCCAGCATCCAGCAGGAATCTACTGGATGTGGGAAGCACAGAACCGATCGAAGTGGCGATAATTAGAGGTGGCCTATATCCAGCTGTGGTTGTCTTTTGGTTGAAATGATCAATCAAAGTCAAAGTCAAATCATTTATTTCAAATAGGCCCTTATAAGGCACTTTTGAACGTCAAAATTTACACTAAAATAGAATTGATTCTAATCGTCCCTTTTAAAACGTAGTTTTCGTATAGAGAAGAATGGGCAAGAAACTCCACCGTTACTCTTTTAAAATGCTTCACAATATTTTGTATAGGTACATTAGTTAAATAATTATATGTGAAAACGATGTACCTAGAATAAAATTACTATACCACAATACGTAAAAAGAATTAAAAATGAAGCAACAAATTTGTATATTTACAAACATTGTAAAAGTAGCCGATTTTTCTAAAATTTTACAATGAACAAGTCAGTGTGTGATGACAACATCCCCGATACCATCTATCTGGGAAAGGGGAAGAGTACATCAGTTCTACAGCAAAGGAGTAAAATATGGGTTATTCGAAAGGTTTTCTATAAACAGTTAAACATTTTCTGTTTGTAATACCTCTACCTACATGATGAGGATGAGCCTAGTTTTATTTAAAAAAAAAAATATGACGAACTATTCTAATTAATCCATTTTTTTATGAATCGTGCCATACACATAACATGAAGCAATTATGGTTATTGAGACTCCGATAGTACTGGTTTCTATTACGAAAAAAAAAACAGTCTACTGCTGCAAATTGATTCTACTCTTACTTTCCAATACATTTTAAATTGGCAGACGTGATCAAACTGTAGAAATCTATAAATAACCATTCAATGAGTATATTAATTGACCAATTACGAAATTCTCAATTATCATCATAAATAAACTATGATTGTACCTCAAGTATCAATTTACAAAGGATTACCCAAGGTCGGAGTGTTCCTCTTTATAAGAACATGCGAATATGAACCTTTGGTTTGAATTGTAAGGTTGATATTTGATACAAGTCCTAATATCCAGTCTCCTGATGGACACGTCACAGTTCTTTCTGAATGGGTTTAACCCAGCGTAAAGAGATTGATGACACAGTGTAGAGAATTAACAGAACACCAATAAAAGTACTAACCAAAGTCAATTTTAATTTAAAACATACAAAAATTATATTTTTGAGACCTTCCAACACTTTTAAACCGACTTTGGAGAAATCGAAGGAACTCTTCAAATATTATAGGCACACCTATAGCAATTTGGGTATTTTTTATAGTAACTCGTGTATTTGCTCTCGGAAAGTACCATTTAAAATCCTTGCATCGGGAAAAGCAACAGTTTGTAAAAGGTTATGAACAGTTGATATTAGGTTATTGTAACTTAGATAAATTACAAATCAACCCACTAAAAAGAAAAGATAAACTCTTTTACAAAAAATACAACCGACTTCCAAACTGCAAAGTGAAAAATAACTTTAATTTTGGAAGGCGATTTCTTTGGATCAGTATTTAATTTTTTGCCACCGACTTCTGAAATTAAAGTTATTTTTCACTTTGTAGTTTGGAAGTCGGTTGTATTTTTTGTTAAAAAAGTTTTTATTTTTATTTCAAAGTATTATCATAATAAAAAGAAAAAATACTCAGCAAAGGCCATTATTCATTTTGGTTTCTGTGTTTCGTTATATTTTTCGTCATTAGGATCCAAATTCACAGTTAGCTAGCACATTATAGTTACTAATATTACGGTCAACTTCAAAACAGCCATAATCTTTGACTTTGATTAAGGATTTGATTAAGATATTTTAAAGAACCAAGATTTTAAAAGGAAAGATGCTTATTTGACACAACTAAGATCATTTGAAACCCAGAACTGCCAAGACTTGAATGTGGGAGGCCCAAGACCGGGAAAAGTGGCGTGCAATTGAGGAGATCTATACTCATCATTCGGTAAGTAGTGGTTGAAGAAATGAGAAAGAAAGAAAAAGAAAATACATTTATTTAGCACAGACCAAAAAGCACACAATATAATTAACAGCAGATAAAAAATAAAAATGAATTAAAAAGTGTAAAGTGCGGTGTAAGAAATTAGCTGAGGAGTGTGCCCCACGGCTGCGCCAAAAAGGCCCAAATCAGCAAAAATTCCAGATAACTATAAGTGCCTGACGCTGATCTTCAACTGGACCTGAAAGTGTGATATGACGGATGTAAATCAGTTTTTTAATGTTACATGTGTATGCATACTTAAATAAAATAAATATATGTCAGATAAAAAAAAAATATAAATATATAAAAATAGTGTGATTGTGCATAAAATTGCAAAACAAAACAAACAAAGACTGACAAATAAATGAGTAAATGAGAAACAGTTATGTTGAAACAGTTATGTTTATAAGCAGTAAAATTCAAGACGGAATATCTGTACGAATTGAACCTTTTACTCCATATTTGTTGCGTGTAATATCGCCTGCGGTATTTAACTATGACGTCTCAATGACGTTGGACTTCGGTTTATGAGGTACTGGGCTTGCCCTATAAAAAAATGTGACATTAACCGAATTTTATATGAGATCATAGTCATGATATCATTATTTACACATTATAAGGCTTGAGAATAATACCGATGCTGATATACAAGATAGTTTCAAGAATGTTTCCGTTTCCGGCTAACCAATTTATACGTCATATTGTATACGATGTAAAAATTCATGAATAAGAATAACATCTAGCCATCTTTTAGTTAGATTAGTAACATCTAGCCATAACATAGCTTAGTAAC
This sequence comes from Omphaloscelis lunosa, assembly GCA_916610215.1. Lineage (NCBI taxonomy): Eukaryota > Metazoa > Arthropoda > Insecta > Lepidoptera > Noctuidae > Omphaloscelis > Omphaloscelis lunosa. The sequence continues at coordinate 19,277,741 of OU744244.1, read as the reverse complement.
ATAACATCTAGCCGTCTTTTAAAGCTTTACAGGAACGGCTGTTTTTAGGATTCCATACCCAAATGGTGCCAACGGGATATATTACTATGGCTCCGCTATCCGTCGGTACCTCTGTCACAGGCTATATCTTTTGAACCTAGGCTAGGTAGACATTTGAAATTTTTACTTAGAAGTGTGCAGCGGTGGTGGTTGCTGATGAGGTACTGGTAGCGTGGTGCCGAGGAAAAGTAAATAAAAAAAGCGGCCTAGTTAATTTCACGTCTATAATCGACCGGAGTCACAATTGGAAGGGAAGTGTTGCCACAGATATCATATGGATTAAATTTAATCTTGGTGCTGCAATATACTTATTATTATATATTTACTACTATAGCCGCTATAATAATAAATAATAAAAATAAAATATAATTGTTAATAATTAAAAGGGGTCAAAAACGTGTCAAGGTATGGACCTTGACACGTTTTTCGGCTCTATATTAATAATGGCAATACATAAACACATACATATTGTACTGTGGTACGGAACCCTTTGTGTGCGAATCCGACTCGCACTTGGCAGCTTTTTTTTTTAAGTGTTCTTGGGCTCTTCTAGTATAATTCAAATTTTCTTACAGGCATAAAAACACTAACAATTATTATTTTCGATCAAAAACTACATTACATTGATGATTACTTTGACATTTCAAATGCGCATACGCTTAATTTAGCTCCTAATGATTTCATTAATTCAGTTATAACCATGGCATTAATCGATGTTATTAATGCTACTTCCTCTGAAGCAAATGATCGATTAGAATTTTCCTCTATCGATGCACAAAACAGTAAAACTGACATTCCATTTTCAACCTTACACCTGAATGCTAAAGTTGATTATTGCATAGCTAATTGTCTGATTAAAATGTCAGCTGTTACGTCGCTAATTGTCCTATAGACACTCATTATTCCCCAACAAAAGACCTAAACTTTAATTCAAATTCTAATCAAAAAGATTCAAACCTGCTTCAATAATGTCGAGGGCACAGAGTAAATATTTAAATATACAAATGACACGTTAATTATAGAGGTGTATTCGTTATTCGTCACCGAGTACAAGTGTTGTAACCGAATATCGATACTAGCATGTGGGTCAATGCCGCGAGTGAGCACGCTGATAAACTTAAGGTGGTTACAGATGCTTGATTCGATGATCGACTTTGTTTAGGATGCGTTTATAATGCAGCTGTTTGCGTGCTTTTGTATGTATGTTGTGCTTTGTCAACGTCAACGCCGGCTGTTGCTGAAAACCAGCGCTGGCGCTCTATCCCGCATAGGGTTGCAGCATTATGCTGAGCGATGGCCGTTTTGCGTGGATGTGACGCATATTTTCTGTGTTATTATTCTACATCATGTTTACCGCAAATAAACGTATTTTCTTTCTTTGTCTTGTGTGCACCAAATAAACGATGTATTTATCTATCCATCTATAATCTATTTATTCATATTTACAAATAAATAATTTTGAAGTGTCTGTTTGTAATATCAAAATAACAACTTTTTACTAAATGCATAGGACAGTATATACGGTAATTAATAAAGCAAAAACATTTTAAAAAAATGTTTGTCTGTTTGTTCCGATTAATCTCTGTAACGGTTAGACCGATTTTGACGTGACTTTCACGGGCAGATATCTGATGTTCCAAGGAGTAACTTAGGCTACACTTATTTTAGAAAAAGAATTAAGGTCCAATAGCAGCAGTTAATTATTAGATAATAATACAAATCAAATCGTCCAAATATTTTACAGTTTAATATGAGCTTAGACAAACCAATATCTCGCTTGTCAACAAGATCATAGACTTATGAGAAACTTTTAAAGAAGCTACCCAACCCAAATCGGAAAAATCTGATTTCTTTTTAGAATACTTAAATACATCAACTAAGAGATCGAGTGACACTTTATACATACGTCACGTACAGATGCGATGTTGCGACATTTGAATTTGGACTTTGAAACCCAGAATGAAAATTCATTTTCATAAGCTGGAATGGAAGCGTAAGAAAATTCGGTCCCTCAGTTGCCAGTCCTAAGTAATAAAGGTCGAAGAAATGAATACCTTCCATAACTTCGTGTTTGTAATCCTTGTCATCATCTGCCCAGCCTTTTCCCAACTATGTTGGGGTCGGCTTCCAGTCTAACCGGATGCAGCTGAATACCAGTATTTTACATGGAGAACCTGCCTATCGGACCTCCACAGCCCAGTTTCTGGATAATACGATACGCCTTGGTAAGATTGGCTGTCAGACATTCGCGCTTCTGACAACCCGTAACAACTGTCAAAGATCTACAAATGACAGCCGGGACCAACGGCTTAACGTGCTTTCCGAGGCATGGGTCTTTGTATGTAAAGATAGTCACCCATCCACGGACTAACCACGGCAAACGTAACTTAACCTGATAGATAGACCCGTGCGGCTGTTATTACTTAGCCACAAGCCTTAAGACTGATCATTATCATTCCTAATACTGATTTTGGTACGTAATACGTTCGGACTACGTGCGTTTTGACGCGTTCGCACTACGTATTGATAATGTTGCGTCAATTTTGTTAGACCGGAGATGGTAAGTAAACATAGTGTCAATTATTAATAAGCCAACGGATTTTTTTCGGTAATGGTTAAAATTATTCCTATTCGTTCGTTTGCAAATAGGTGTGTAGTTAAGTTAGTCATAAGGTGATGATAAACTGGAGCATTCACTTGTAATTAGCATTCTAACGAAAGTTATGTTCAAGAAAAATAAACGGGAGCGTTTTTGCGCGCATTTTGGCGAGCGTTCTAGCGAGCATTTTAGCAAAAAGAAAGTAAATTTGCTTCGAGCTTTTTGCCGAGCCTTCGCTAGAATAACCGTGAAAATGTTCGAAGCAATGTTTGGCTCTGTTCGTTGTTCAGTTCGAAAAATTTAAAAATGGCGAATGCTCGATGTTTTGTTACAAGTGAATGCTCAAGTTTATGAGAACCTTTAAAGATCCAAGGATGCAATTATTGTAAACTCAAAAAAATACATAAATCTTCTATCTGATATGAAACACACGCATTATCATGACGCCTTGTTTCCCCGAAGGTTCAGGCAGAGCTGCACCTATAGTACACCCACATTTCGGCAGTTATGTTATGTTGTTCTGTTGTTGTTGTGTTTGTGTGTGATAAGTATTGTTTTTATTTACTGACTAGAGGACCCGATGAACTTCGTACCTCGTGAGACCAAATAATGATTTGTTCGATTTTTCGGCTGTTTTTTGAGTTTTTCCGACTATTCTTTTCTCCTAAACCACCCCAGTAATGAAGCGAACAAACTAAAAAAAATATTCAATTCGGTCGAGGCATTTTCGAGTTTTTGCGAGAGTAATGCACGGCAATTGATTTTTATATATAAGGAGAAAAAGACGATAATATGAACTACTGTTAAATAATTAGTTATAAATTAGCAACTTTAGTTATAATTTAGCAACTTTGCGTTGAGACAAACCTAGTCTGTAGCGCCTTTAACAATCGTTTGTACCCTCCTACACTTTGACACTTCACATCGTGTCGAGCAAACGGGACTGCCTCTAATTGTGCTCACAGTTACGTGGGATGTGACATAAGGAGGAGTCTGATGTCACGGTTTTGATGTTCGGCTCATCAACTTAGATATTTAAGAAAGTAATAAATAACTTATAGGTATTTAAGAAAGAATTGTTTATCATGAACATTAATTAAAAAACGAGTAAATATGTATATTCCAAGACAAATTACGATAATTTAACAGCAGAAGTCAAATCCAAAATAAAAAGTCATCAAATCAATCTGCCTACCATTTTCCCAACTATGTTGGGGTCGGCTTCTAGTCTAACCAGATGCAGCTGAATACCAGTATTTTATAATACATGGAGCAACTGCCTATCTGACCTCCACAACTCAGTTATTGCGTATTACGATACCCTTTGATGAGACTGGTTGTCAGATTTTCGGGCTTCTGATTACCCGTAACGACTGTCAAAGATCTACGTATGACAGCAAAGACCAACGGCTTAACGTACTTTCCGAGGCACGGAGGAGTCTCGGTATGTAGAAATGGGCACCCATCTAGGGACCAATCCCGTGCGGCTATTATTCCTTAGCCACGAGCTCCTCCAAAATAAAAACTCATATTATGTTCAAATTAGGCTGAGAATCAGCACGTTTTGAACGTCAAAATCACTCATGACAAGCCCACAAAATGCAACCAATGCGACAAAGTTTATTTGAGATGCTATCTTTCAGTATTCTACAGCTGAGCTTCCTTTGTTTATTCGAATAACAACCTTGGTTATAAATCTTTTCATCCGGTCATTCGTGATCCAGGCGACTTAAATTTTGCTGTGGACGTTCATCAATGTCAATATGAAGTGACTAATGTATGTAATATATTAAATAAGGGTTTTATGCTTTACATCATCGATTTTAAAACGAAAGCGTTCAAGATTACGAAAGCCACACATAAGACGCAAAATTACAATAAAATTACACCATTTCTTGAAATAATTACAGTAGCAAACGATGATTCAACGAACGTTGCAAGAATTTCTAAGAGATTTTGTTTTCGGAAAGAATTAAAAAGTTGAGGAAGTAAGGTGTCTAGGTTAGTGGGTCAAGGTTTCCGTTATCGAGGTCAATGTTTTGTTTTTGGATCAGAATTGAATCGTCTGGGCAATTTTGCCGTCTATTGAATCAGATCCTATGAATCAGTGGAGTCTGTGTGGAAATTATTACATTCAGATATTTTGTGGTTTTTTTTTCCATTTCATTGATTAAATGGAAGTTTTTTAAAGGCTAGTTTAGAGATGGAAGGTTCTGTTTGTCGTTGAAACGGATCTTCGTATAGTTTCCCCGTTTTAATTCGAGGATTTTTGATGCTGCGTCAGTAGAACTTTGATTCTTTCGTGAGGTTTTGCCAAATTATCATAAAGGTTCCAAGTATCACTGTAGCCTATATAACTGGGGATTACCCTTTGTACAACTACGCATATAGTAAGTATTGAAAAGAAAATAAGTAGTTTAAGGAAAGAAAATAATGTCATATGCTGCAATTATTTTTCTTTCTTTTTCGTAAAGTTTAAACTAATGAATTTAAATAACAGTATGATCAGATCAGATTCCAGATCCAGTTCTCGATCCAGATTTTGGATTCCAGGTCCAGATTTTGACGTTAGAATTGGCTGAGTAAAAGCTCGCAGCACCACTATGACCTAGTTCCGGCATTTACCTTTACATGTAGTTTTGCACTCACGGATTTCAATTAGGATTTCCTGTATCAATGCTTGCATATATTTCTAGGACATTGTCCGTGACATTCTGATCTCATATTCTATTTTCTCTAAATGCTATTGTTATTTTATTTTAAAGGTTATTTAATTTCGCTTTTAAATTGAGTTTAGTGTAGCTATACAATATACAGAATTCGGTTTAACGATGGACATGCTTTAAGGGAGTGAAATTCATATTCAAGAGTACTACACTCCCTTAAAGTTTGTCCCTCGTTTAAAATAACACACTGTTTGATATATAATATTTTCGTCTCATTCCGATTAAAATATTATATTATGCTTACGTCAAAAAACTACTCAGTAATTATAATCAACGAACTATCGATTTTGTCAAACTAGTTGAAATGTGTTGTTTTCAATGCCATAATATACACGATGAAGCTAATCAAACTGTCATTCTGTCATCAAACGACAGTTTCGCCTTGACATTAACAAAACAGTCTATTGGTTCGTCAAAACAAAAGAAGAACAATTCTTTTTTTTTTCTTTTTTTTTTAATCGTTTGTCTGTTCTTCTACGCGTTGTCTTTTTTATGTACGTTATGCATGTATGAACACCTACGTGTTGCTAAAATTGATCCGTCGTTATATTTAATTCGACCAAGCGTTAACTTTTTTTGTCAGAATGTTTTAGTGTCGATAAGATCAAGTTCATTTCAATATTAGAGTGTAGTAAGTACAATTCCTTACGACCTTAAAAGGTGGCTGGGGCAGACTGGTCGCGGAAGGTGCAGGACAGCGTGTTGCGGCGCAGTATGGGAGAGGCCTATGTCCAGCAATGGACTGCGATAGACTGAGTTGGTTGATTGATTGAAATACAATCCACGGGACTCATAAAATCATAATGGTTTTTTAATTGGTCATCAGCATTGGACCTGTTTTTGTCACTAGTAAAGTGCCACGCTTTCTACTATAATAATAGAATGGCATAAACCTTAGCGACATTTAAAAGTGATTTTCATCTGAACTATCGTCCACAGGATGTTTTTTAATGTTGAGTTTGTCATACATAGATTAAGTCAGGGAAATTATTTTTATTGTTTAGCAAACTGACTACTAACTTAAACTGTCCGTATATTTAAATTTAAAAAAATAATATGGCCAATTGATGTAGGACTTCAATTTACTTAAAAAATAATTTAAATTCAGAATAGTTTAATATTACAGAGAAATCGGCAATCGATGACGAACATGACATTGGACAAGTTGACATGACAAGTGTAATAGTGTAAGTGACGTCACAAAATGGTTTCTGTATCCTCGACCTTAGATAGTATAATCGTCACGTGGAATATGTAACTTTTGATGACTAGTTGTAATGTGATGTAGAAAAATGTTGCAACCTACCATCTCGTCACTATTCTTGAATGATCTTTTATTATGCTCGCGTGATGTGGGATAATAATTAATATATCGTATCGTTATAATAGATCTATCATAATCAGCTTATATCGTTCCCACTGCTGGGACACAGGCCTCCTCTCTGTGAGAAGGAGTGGATCTGTGTGTGGAAGGTCTATACGATTTGCAACCGGATGGACGGATGACTTGCATGGTGTCGCAAAAACCTATTGGTGGTATTTGGCCTAGAGCAGATCGTAAATTTATAGAAGAGCCCTTTGTATAGCTATTGTTACTAACATTATATGGACAATTTTTGTTGTTTTACGTTGACTGGAAAAATACTCCTGAAGCTGAAAAAACGGTGAACAGACTGCGTTATTTGCCATGACTGATTAAAAAAAAAATTAAGCTTGTTTTAAGGTAGAAAAACATCTAAATTGTCGAGCTCATAGCCAAATTTTTTTTTTCAGTTTTATTTCATTGATTCTACGTTGCACTTGTTAGTGGTCACCGTCCGTGCGTCGGAAAGCACGTTAAGCTGTTGGTCCCGGCTGTCATTCGTGGATCTTTGACAGTCATTACGGGTCGTCAGAAGCCCGAAAGTCTGACAACCAGTCTTACCAAGGGGTATCGTATCACTACATAACTGGATTATGGAGGTCAGATAGGCAGTCGCTCCATGTAAAATACTGGTATTCAGCTGCATCGGTTAGACTGGAAGCCGACCCCAACATAGTTGGGAAAGACAGAGATAGTTGGGCTAGACAGATGATGACTTGTTACTGGTAACAAGAATGTGACAAAAATGTTCCACCTGAGGAACTACTCATAAATATAGAAAAAAAAAACTCGTCATCAAACGATCTACTGTCAAGGTCAACCCCCGAATTCCAGCTATTATTGGTAAATGACGAACACGGCAATGGCATTGCAGGCTGGTCATGACGTCACGGTTTTCTATCCCCTCGACCTCAGATGGTCAGCCTTTGATGTGTTGTGGTTGTGGAAGAAATAACACGCTGTATCTAGATCCGTCTCACCTTGTGTGTTGTGTGGTGCAAGGGATAGGTGACAGAGGTCTTGTGACAGTTTTTATTTGTGTCGCTTGTAGGTATTGTTTTTCTTGACAATAGCGTTTTTGTTTGTAATTTTAGGTAGATTTTTAATGTTATATGATAGTTATAATCATTCAATTGAATATATTGATATTGGTAAACAAATATTTTAGGAGGATGCAACATGTCTAAATATTATAAAACAAAGTCGCTTTTCGCGATTGTCTGTATGTCCGCATTGTTCTTCTAAAATACGCAACGGATTTTGTTTTGAATAAATGAAACAGTGATTGGGTTTAAAGTATTTAATTTTGGTAACATACTAACAAAATATTTTAATTTATTTATATCATAAATAACTCAAATGATGAGAACTTACAAAGCCGTATATTAACTGAAACAAGAAGAAAAATATTTAACCTAGAGATATTTTACACATTTTCAACCATATCGCTGGGGTTTCCACAGAAAAACCCTCTTCACAACTCAATTTTCTTACATCTGTCACTCGCTATCTCTTATCACATACACCTGAATCACAGTCTCGATAGCAAGGTGATTAGTATTTCGGGCCGCCATGGTGGGAGTTGCGCGCGCAGTCTCTTGCTGCCAGCCGTTTCGAGCGCCCGCGCCGGACAGCGCACAAACGCGCCAACTTCAAACCCAAGGACCAACGAACTTTGCCCCCTTAACCCCCCCTAAAGTGTGCTTCTATGCCCCCAAAAGTGATTCAATCAGTGTTGTGTGCTAAAAAAGTGTTGAACCAACCCTCCTAGTCGCGACCACGGGAGCGACTTTCACTTGTAACCAAACAGTTTTTGCAAGCGGTAAGTTTTTTCGCTTATTTTAATCAGACGTCGCGTAATTCTTCGTAGTTTGGTGTGTTACACAATGTTATCTCGTTTCGCGGGGAGACAATTTCGCCATTTATTTCTTTTGTAGGAACTACTTTTACAAACTTAAAAATAAATGTCTACGCGGAAGAATTCTTAGATAGATTTTCTGTTGTAAAAGTTACCAAGAAAAATAATTACAAGCATATTTTGTAGGCGCTCGTTGATATCTTTTGTATGCGAAGCGCGGAGCTACGAAAGTGTAGCGCTTGCGCATAGGTATTACGACTGAGTCCTCCGTTCGTTGCGTTTTCTCGATCCCGCACGCAATGCTATCATTCTCTTGTATTAATATTTCTTGCGTGTGATCATCTTAAGATTTTTCCGACATTTTTATTTAATTATGTATATGAAGATAAAAAATACAACAAAAAAAAAATATGAAAGAATTGATGTCATTGTGTAAAAAGTGTAAAAAAAGGAAAATCCTGCATAGAGTTTTCTTTTTCTAGGCAAACAGGATTTGTAGAGGTCAGACGTAACCACAATACAAGTTTTATTATACGTAGTTAAGAATTTTGTTAGGTAACCGCTAGTCGTTAAGCCTGCATTTAGGTATTTAAGGCTTAACAAGAGGATAACATGGTTAAAATTAATGGCTGTTTCTTTGAAGAAATCCGTAAAATTCGCAATTTTAAACACATCAAATGTTCATGCTTAATGAAGGCTTTTTAGGGCTGACATTTAAAACGACCGAAAAAGTTACATAACATACTTTAGAACATACCATTTTATTGGTAGTAAAAATCACAAAGACGTATAATTGCTGCAAACACAATGTATAAAATTATACAAGTCATTATGTATTCATTTATTCGTCAACAAATTGCACGTATCAATGACTTCACTTGTACATATGGCCGTAGCACACAGGTTACACCTGAAATAAATAATTTTCATAGAGCATCTATTACACAATGTATAAATCTAGTTATTTTTATTTCCATACATAAAAAGTTTAAAATAATTTAAATATTTTACATGCATTAAAAAATAAAGTAACTTCAAACATATGAAACAATTATACATACTATTCACTTAAATATTCAACTTTACTTAAGCTCAGGAGTATGCAAATGTATTGTATAATGTATGCAGTGCGTGTCCACTCTTCAAGGTTCCCAAAAGTTACGACAGATCTTAGGAAACGCAGTTCAAAGATTATGTCATCTACAGATTATAGATTTCTTTGATTTGTAATATATTGTGATTGAATTTAATTAAAATATATTATTATATAAAAACATCGTTGATTGAAACTTACAGTTTTTATTAAATATATTTTATTTAGAAAAAACTTGCTTTAGGTGTCGTTAAATGTTATTAATTCAGGTGGTTTTTATATTTATTTAATATGTGTACCTATAGTGCAGTTTAATGGGACATCATAACTCACTGCCTCGGTTTGACTCTTAATAAAATAAATATTTTAAGATTGAATATCAGTTTCGCTACTACAAAAAAGTAGATAAATGACTAAAACTACTGAAAAACATGTCTGTTTAAATTCAGTGACATGATGCAGGCTTGTCTTGAGAAGGTGGTAGTTAATAAAAGCTTACAAATGCCTACATATTGAACTCTTGCGCCGTACAAGAAGCAATCATTTCTGATGCAATACTGTGATTAAACACCAACACATTGCCTGTATTAACTCCGATTTATGACTATCAAACTTGATATTTGTACCAGAATATGAACCTAGCTAGGATAGCATAACTTCAAATTCGATATTCTAAAGTATAACAGTATGACACCTCAGTACTAAAAGTGCTTCTGCCGCGGTCGCGAGAAAGTCCGAAAGGGATACCGTGGCCCTGGCAACATACAGGCAACTGAAGGAACACGGGTGGATTTTAGTCAGTAAGAGTCTGACATGCCTTCCTGCTCCGCCCAGAGCGGGAGAAGTTATTTGATAATTTCCCAAAAAGCACTTTTAGTGCTTAATAATTATATTTGCTTGGTAATTATATTAGTGCTTAATAAGTATATTAGCGTCTAAAAACATGAAAGAAAGCTTAAAACAAACACAGTGTTGCATCTTCACACTTTTTTCGGAATAAAAAAAAATATACAAGCTACACTTGTCACGCTTAGTGCAAAATTTGTATCGTCAAATAACACAGGACACTGAATCTGGTTGTTCATATATACACAGTGGTCCCACGCTGCACCCAGTCATAATACATTTCGACATATCACTTTTTATATAAAAAAATTAACACAATAGTGACTTTAAAGTTCAAGCTACAATTTTATAGCTTACAAAAGAACTAATGGTCCGGTTAACCGCTTTGTCATGGGTTACAAATAACGCTATTATTTAGGGTTGGCGAACGGAGAAATTTTGTAACTGTGTTTGACATTTTTGGCAAGTACTTGTAAAGTGGTTTTGGCAAGTATTTTTCATGTCTGTGATTGTGATATTTTGTTAGTGAAAACGTGTTTTGTTTTGTTGAACTGACCTTTATAATTACCAAAACATACATGAGAAAATAAAACGTCACAATTAAAATTTGTTTTTTTTTTTAGACTTTAAAGTCTATTATCATTTACCATTATTTTCACTAGCTCATTTGAAAACCAGGCATTTATGTGCATAAAGATAATGTAGGTATTAATTTAAATAAATATTAATTAATTTTAAATTAAAATAATAAATTCCCACGCTGCTAACATTTTCCAACTATCAAACTATCTAACATAGTGCAGGAAAAACCATAAACAAACTAATAGAGCCAACCCTATCCTTGTGCCATATTGTTGAGTCCCACAATGACAGGTCGTCAGGTTGAGTAACATGATCACATGTGTTTGAGTGTGTGTGTTTGCACGTATGCACACACACAGTAGCCATGTGAAACACTCGTCAGTCACTCGTCATAGATCAGTTACTGTGTGCTTATGTCAATGGATTGATTGTTTGTCTATGAATAAATGTTTTTATGATACAAGTACACCGGGTCCGATAAAGTGTTGTTGAGTTTTTCATGTAGAATTTCTCAGTAGCATTCCGGAGTCTGGATTTGTGCCCGGTTGATGGCAATAGGCTCGCCCCCTGTTACTCGGACTTAAACATAACTGGCGAAATGTGGGTGTAATATAGGTTCAGCTCTGCCTAACCCTTCGGGGAATACAAGCACAATGTTATGTGATGTTATGTTAAGTAGACCATTGAAAAATTGCATTTCGACATCGATTTTTAATGAAAAAAGCTACCTCAACTTGCTTCAGTATAACTTTATAAATTATGACACTCGTTTTGATCTCGTCTGAAACTTGAATTACATAGGACTTTTATGTTAATTATTTTAAGGATTTTGTATAAATGATAAATTATTTTATTTCTGTAAGTAAGTTTGTACAAACACTTTTACACGTCAATCATATTTAACTTATTGCATGAATTAGTTTAAAATATCTAACTTTTAATAATAAAATCAAATGACATATAACTGTTTATTCTGTAAATAGGATATCGGAATAACTTTTACACGTCATATAATTTGTTTTTATTAAAAATAAGCTAGATGAGGTCGGCTTTACCTATCTGACTACTCTGAGAAGAAAGGCCGAGACAAACTCAGAAAGTAAATGAATGTATTTGAATTTATTAAAATTGTTAATTAGATTACTATAAATTACATCATTAAATCTTTACACACATTTTTGGAATACAAACAATTAATGAATTCCACTGTTACGTTACATTATTTTGCAATTTTATACAAATATTTTCGGCATTCGTCTTAACAAAATAATACAACAACTCACTATGTAGGTACAGTCAACAACATAAGTCACAGCACATTTTTTTTTAATAACTTCACGATGCTGTTGCCAAAATTGCTGAACCAAGTAATATTAAAGTCATTGTGATAAGATACTTTACTACTGAGGTGTGTAACATCAATCTTGTTGATAATCACTAATCGCCACTAATTTTCAAAATCTTATTTTGACATACCTACATAACATATATAATGACGTCTGTAATCCCCGAAGGGAATCCCGCTTTTCTCCAGTTCATTTTAAGTCCCATGTAACAGGGGGCGAGCCTATTGCCATAAACTGGGCACAAATTCCGACTTCGGACTGCTACTGAGAAATCTCTGATGGAAAATCCCAATAGCACTTTGCCCGATCTAGGAATCGAACCCAGGTCCTCGTGGTCAGCATTAGCGCTGGCGATCACTAAACCAACGAGGCAGTCACCCATAAATTAGAATTTGTTAATAGAGATGTGATCATGTTTTTATAAAGACATCTAAATTATGCCTGACTGCCTCGTTGGTCTAGTGGTCGCAAAGCGCTACTGCTGAGTATGAGGTCCTGGGTTCGATTCCCGGGTCGGGTAAGGTGTTATTGGGTTTTTCCATCTGGATTTTCTCAGTAGCAGCCCGGAGTCTGATTTTTGTGCCCGGTTGATGGCAATAGGCCCGCCCCCTATTACATGAGACTTAAACATAACTGGCGACATGTGGGTGTAATATAGGTACACCTCTGCATAACCCTTCGGGGAATACAGGCGTGATGTTATGTTTGATGTTTGATCTAAATGATATTCAACGACCTTTGTTATCAACTGTACTAAGTAACCGAACACGCATTGTTTTGCCCGAACATTTCCGAATACAAGTATTAAGGCCGACGGAAGAACATTATTTCTGTATATCTTTTCAGCCATTATCTTTTCCGATTCGCTAGAAACGCTCATTCCGGTAGGATATAATGAACAAGATCTTGTGCCAGACAAAATTCAACCTTATCAGATTCCATAAAAATATTCTAAAATTCTGAGAAATCAATGAAATATGTGTGAAGTGGATTGGGTTGATTTTTCAGCGTTGATGAAAATCGATTATTATTGCCTTTTAAGAAACTTACTGATTGATAGTGTTGCGTGCTGTTTATTGTTTTTAATATTAATATTATGTGTTTAATATTATCGTTCGAGTTTTGACCTTAGTTTGGCTCTAGTAGTTAGCAACAATGAAACCGCTGTATTTACGTTTTAACACACGTATAATTTGATATGCCAGTTAACATTTTAAAAGTTTAACTCAATGTGTAATATTCGTATGAATTGCTCAACTAAAGTTAATTGAAAAACTGTTAAATGTGTAAAATTGCAAAATTTTTACTGTTGCTCTTACATTGATATTGGATACGAAAATAGTTGTAACAAAAATGTAATTAATTAACGCTTGTATTTCTGTTTTGTTTCGCAATCATTTACATCTGTGAATTTTACTTAGATAGGAAAAATGTTAATAAAATATGATACAATTTGAATACACAAAATGATTTTAGAGTTTTTTTTAAATACAATATGAATTGATATAAAACCAGTATCGTATTCGCTCAAAAATATATATATTGCTGTAATAAAACAAAATTTAGTGATAAAATTCTGTATTTTCATACAAAAAATTGCACCTGTAACCTTACAGATAAACATGTAAGTAGGTAACTATGAAACCAGTAATTTATATAAGATTAGCAGTCGCTTGATGAATATGACACTTTTTGTACCGTACCGCAGATTTCCCTGATGTAGTCTCGAGATGACACAAATACCGTTTATATGACACACTTCAGAAAGTTAAGACGTGATTTTTATACAAACAAAGATATAAACAAGTAACTACCGCAGGAATTTAAAAAAAAAATGTCATTCCATAATAAATACAGCCAGAAAAAATCGTAAAAATTAAAAAATGGATGTCAAGTGCTAGTTTCATTTGACACCTCCTGTGTATAAAATTTTAAACAAACATATACAAATTTAAAACTTGGCACATTTGCACATACGACCAAAAGTAAACACTGAAACCATAAAATTTTAAAATGTAAACTTAAGCCCTTTTAGTTCTCAGTTCTCAGTACAGTAGATGAAGCCTAGCATCTGTGTATTAATGAATAAAACACACAGTAGGCACCTGTTTGCTCGCCATTACAATTAGCGACGCGCGCGCCGCTTACGAAACCGAGGACTGACGACATTTGCCGACGACGTTCGAGCGTTGAAAGCGCAACATCAACGTCATATTAAAATATTCGTAGTGTTGTGTAAACATCGGACAGCATAAAATACTTTTTATGGGGACTTGTAGGAATTTTTAATGTACACACCCTTTTTCAAAAGAATTCCGGTAACATGCCAAGTTCAATTTCTTTTCATACAAAGTATATTTTGTTTATTTACAAAAATGTATGTAGGTAATTTTGCATCTAACGTTTCAACTGCTGACAATTTTATTTTCAAAATGTTTAGAATTCACCAGCGACACGCCCCTGCTTCGAACGGCTTATATGACTTGAGAAAAAATCGAGATTTCTATATTATATGCAAGTTAAATATTAAAATATAAGAAATACATAAACCTTCCGGAATACGTTCTCTATGTAATGATAAAAACGATAACAAAATTCGTTGCGTACTTTAGAAGAGACAGACGCAGAAAGTTACTTCAATTTATAATATGCATAGATAATAGCGTGAAATCGGGAATTAAACAGGAGTGGTCCGAAAAGGGGCGGGACCGCGTCAAGACTGTTGGGCACCAAATATGACAATCAAGGTCATTAAGTTATTATTTATTATTTACATATAAATTTACTATTTCTAATACTAAAATACATCATCTTGTATAAGTATGTAAAGGAAAAATAAAGTGGTGGCACTCCGGGAGTGCCGACAGAAGTGAAAACTTGAGCAAGATCGTCTTGGTGGAAGAAAAATACTTGTATAGAACATTGGTCCTTTTCTTAATAAAGAGCACAATTGCGTTTACAAAAAAAAAAAAAAAAACTTCCAAAACCTTTAAAGTAAAAATACTTGCATAGAACATTGATCCGTAACGAAATATAAATAAAGAGTACAATCGCGTTTACAAAACCTTTAAAGTAAAAATACTTACATAGAACATTGATCCGTAACGAAATATAAATAAAAAGCACAATCGCGTTTACAAAAATGAGGTGTCGTCATGGTGTCGCAAAATCAATGGTTTATTCCTATCTCAAAAATGCCCAACGCGCCTAAAGAAGCTTTCACTTCAAAAAAGGAAGTACTCATTCAGCATCAAAAAATTCGTAAACATTGCATAGATAATGAAGTGAATAAATAAAGCTTTGACAGAAATATCTAAAAGGGAGAACTAACCCTAACTAACCACCGTAACTAAGCCATATAAACCCAATAAAAAAACTTTTTATTTCACATAAATCTACAAGGGCACTTATGAAACGTCAGAAGCTAGGTGCACGGTTCTAATTGGTCGTTTCCTATGGAGAAGAGCCGGCAAGAAACTCCACAAACTTCAAATCAATAATGACTGTAAATGTTTGATTATCATCAAAGTCTTTTCAAATGTTTTCGTAAAACAATCGCTAGTTAAATAATTTAACCTTACAGTAGATACAAGTTTACTTTAATAACTTTGTAACAACAAAATAGTTAGATTTATTGGACTGTCATAAAGTATATTACAATCGTTGGAAATTAATAGTTCGATAGCTACTCGTGTTGAAATAGCGGGAAGCAATCGTTTTTTTAATTAAAATAGCTTTGTAGTCATTATAACTACAAGTCTCTATGAATAACGTTAGTTAATGTATTTCGAATTAAAGTGAAGGTTTTAGAAGCTTGTTAAATCTCTATGAATTTTGGTGTCTAACTAATGACAATATTATTATTTCTTTTTAATAAAGGAGAACACACAAATAAAATTTGGTTACTATTTTAACGTATAGCTTGAATTCTGTTTGGAAAAAGTAAGCAAAAACAAAATTACTAACATGTCTATTTCTCAAACTCAAACTCAAAGCATTTATTTCAAATAAACCAATTACAGGTACTTTTCAATTGTCAAGGGGTCGGTCAGTCAGAAAGATGAAGCTAGTCGCCCATTCCAAAGCGTAGTAGGTACCGATGGAGAAGAACGGGCAAGAAACTCCACGGACACTCTTTTAAATGAAAATATTGTTATAAAATATTTTTTATATCATTCATGTCGAATTTATACATGTGAGAACAATGTAGAAAGACGTGCACGTTAAAAGCGTCCGTAATAAAATTATAAAAACAAAAACAATTCAAACATTAAAATAAACCGTGGCTGCTAAGAGATGACCAGTCCCTACTGCCGGCGCCCGTTCACGAACATGACCCGATTACAATTACAAATACCCAATTACTTTTGAATTGTCAAGGGGTCGGTCAGTCAGAAAGATGAAGCTAGTCGCCCATTCCAAAGCGTAGTAGGTACCGATGGAGAAGAACGGGCAAGGAACTCCACGGACACTCTTTTAAATGAAAATATTGTTATAAAATATTTTTTAAATCATTCATGTCGAATGTATACATGTGAGAACAATGTAGAAAGACGTGCACGTTAAAAGCGTCTGTAATAAAATTATAAAAACAAAAACAATTCAAACATTAAAATAAACCGTGGCTGCTAAGAGATGACCAGTCCCTACTGCCGGCGCCCGTTCACGAACATGACCCGATTACAATTACAAATACCCAATTACTTTTGAATTGTCAAGGGGTCGGTCAGTCAGAAAGATGAAGCTAGTCGCCCATTCCAAAGCGTAGTAGGTACCGATGGAGAAGAACGGGCAAGGAACTCCACGGACACTCTTTTAAATGAAAATATTGTTATAAAATATTTTTTAAATCATTCATGTCGAATGTATACATGTGAGAACAATGTAGAAAGACGTGCACGTTAAAAGCGTCTGTAATAAAAATATAAAACCAAAAACAATTCAAACATTAAAATAAACCGTGGCTACTAAGAGATGACCAGTCCCTACTGACGGCGCCCGTTCACGAACATGACGCATGGATCAGCATCATTTAGCACAACCATTTTGAAGGGAACTTAATGATCCAACACACACGCCACTATCAGCGAGACATTTTAGTGAGCATGACATTCTCTCAGCCGCCAGGGCACCCAGTAATTGGTAGCTTTATGGAATGTACATGGTCACAGTGCTCACACATGTGATATGCAATTATACAAAACAAATCTTATATTTTATAAAACTACTAAAACCTACTAAAACTACTTAAATTTAATTAAACAATTATTTTTTCATGAAACCTCTGTTACTGTTAATATTAGTTTGTATCATCCTACTTCTGGACAAAACAAACGACCAGTGGTCCACATTAGCCCTGCACGCTTATTATGACTACAATAGAAACGGGCTTTGTCGACGGAAGAATAGACAAAATGGTAGATTGTGATTGTTTATCTGTCATTTTGTCTATTCTTCCGTCGCAAAATGACAGATAAACAATCACAATCTGTCATTTTGTCTATTCTTCCGTCGACAAAACCCATAGAAAACCCGTTTCTATGGCTTTCGTGTTACGCATGCAGGATCGTCAGCAATGGAAGAAACCTCTAGGTTCAAATAAAAATATATGTAAAATTCTACGTTCCAATATCAATAAAAAACTGTACTCTCAAATCTAAAATCAATAGCATAAACTCACTAACATTGAACTGTAACACTTCCGAATAAAAACAATATTCCGAAATGACATGTAAATTATTCGATCTAGGAACTAAACTTAGATAAATCGGAAGCTGAAGTGATCTTGAATATTTTGTACTAAGTCGTGTAAGGAAATTGAGTGTCCTTGTGTACAAGTAAGTACATAAAAATGTTTGTTTACATAAAAATGAAATGTGTGAAATAGATTGACCGATTTTTCCTGAGGTGAATCGATGACTCATCTTTACACGTACACTTTACATAAACTCACGCCTTCTTCAGGAGGTAGACAGATCATACTACAGAACGCTACCTGCTATCATCCTTACATACTCTTTTCTATGTTCCTTCCTTTTCATCCTTACATACTTTTCGATTACGTTTATACATCTGGGTCATACACGCACGCCGGTTGCGAGTAGGCACCTGACCTTTCTGAAGAACTTCACCAATAAGTTCACTATACGTCCTTCTAGAGCGTCCCCTCCCGGCAGCGTTTCCACTCACATCTGATTTGTAAATACCTCACCACACACACTCATTTTTACTAATATTATAAGTGTGATTGGAAGTCTGTGTAGTTCGAGGTTGAATAAATTACTGAACTGATTTTGATTAAAATCAAAATAGATGCTTCACTCAAACAGTTTCCTCGGAGCATAAATATTACTTATACAGTATCATTTGACTCAACTATTTTGTTAAGAATGCGTAATCTTTTACATGTTAAAATGTCGTAACTGCCAAGAAAACAGACGCAAAGATAAAAAAAAAATTGTTAAGTATCTAGAACACATTAAAAATCAGGAATAAATTATAACATAATTACATAGTGTTATAAATCAGCAACATAAAGGAGATATTTTTATTTATAATCATCTTCACCCGGATCTCGCAACCAGTCCTCGTTTGGATCATCAAACAGCCTTCGATATGATGGCGACATTTTTGGAATATTCATATAATTTTATGTATAAAGCCTAGCGGAATCTTTTAACTAATGAAACCATAAATTCTTTACATAATGTGGAGAAAAATATCAATATTAATTTCTAGTGCGCAAACTTAAACACGTGGAAAAAAAAACAGCTTTTCCACGCTTTTTCACTGAAAAGCAGCGCTGTGCTGTGGATTCTCCATAGCACAGCATAATGTTGAGTGGAAGCTGCCGACTAATTTCTGTTTTATGCTCGTGATTTATTATGTACTTTTTGTTGTTTTCGTTTAATCTTATCTTTTATGAATGCACGTGTCTCTGTGACAAATAAACCTACTTTTCTTTCTTTCTTTTCCCTAAATTTTGACGAATTATGCGAACATCAATGTATTTCCATACAGCATAGCAGATTTTTTTTTTGAGATTTCGGGTTTTGTCCCATAGTAAAATTTGTTCATCATGATGAGTAAAGTTACGTGTTTAATTTTGCGCACTGGTTAAACATTTTTCCTGTATAAAAAGCTTAAATGACTTTGTATGGAACTACTAATCCAATTCCGAATTCTTTCACTAATAGTTTTTTTCCTTAAATTTGATTCCTATTTCGATATTTTTGTCGGGTCAAACTTATCGTGCTATAAAATATAGCAAAATTATGACGACAACACCAATAACATTTTAAAAAATATTTGGAGGAAGACCCAGTTGAACAAGCACAAATTCAATCTTTAATTAAAAATATCAGACTAATTCAATATTGATTTAGTAGATGAGACGATTGACGAATCATAAAATCAGAACTTCCTCAAAACATTCAAATCTTAACAAATTAATTAAAATTATCATCAATTAAATTGACACGTTTCAACTTTATAGCGATGTCAAAATCATTATTATTGGATTAATAATAATTATACGAACATAAACGTTTACCCCAACTATTGAGTTTAACATAATGATCTCATTGGCATAGGATTCAAATAAACAGGTCGACATAATTCGAACTTTGGCATAATTAGCATAATCTCAAATAGAATCACGCGCTCATTGAATGTTCGCAAGTTTTTTCGATATTTCATTATATTTTTAAATATTTATTTGTGTTTAAAAAAAAAATGTTCTTATTACGATGTTATTAGGTTTTATTTCTGATTTCTATATTTTTTTAGCCTATTTCTGATTCACTACTGGACTTACGCCTTATTGCAAATTTTATTACTTCTAATTTTATTCTAAATCTTTTTTTATTTCTTTTACAATATTAAACACAACTTTATGCTTTCACTTTTATTCCTTTTTCAATTTCTAATTTGCCTGCACGAACTAAATATACATACTTCAAACGAGCGTCCATCTTTTTCGACAATTTAACAAAACGTAACCAAAATGGGCGGAATGTGGGTGTAGGTAATATAGGTACACCTCTGGACATCCCTTCTTGGAAGCAAGGCGTGATGTTATGTTATGTAACCAACATTCAGTAAATCAAATAATCATTGTATTCATCTGTAACTAATAATATCTTCACTTTTATCGCTAACGACACAAATACAAGTATCGATATCAAAATTCAATTAAAAGTTGATCCCGAAATATCGATACCTAAATGTCCATTCGATTGTAATTAATCAAATGTATAATTAAAGCTCTCATTACACTCAAAACCAGTTCTAACCTTATTATAATGAAAGTGATTGTCAATTTATATTTAACTAGTGACCCGCCCCTGCTTTGCACGGTTTCAACTTGACAAAACATGGAGGTGTTTTTATTACGTGTAAGTTTAATATATTTAAACGATTAAATTAGCAATATTTGTTTATATATATATATATATATATATATATATATATATATATATATATATATATATATATATATATATATATATATATATATATATATATATATATATATATATATATATATATATATATATATATATATAGGTATATATATTTGCAATCACGTTCTAGAAAGAATCAGGCTCTAACGATTTCGATGAAAGTTGTAAAATAGGGGTTTACAGGAGCGAAAAATCAATCTAGCTAGGTCTTAGGGAAAATTCATTTTTTTTCCGTATTATCACTGGAGCAGAGCTCGGTCGCCCGAAGTTTTAAACAAGATGGCTACCTTAGAATTATGACATGGCAGCATGGAATAAGTAAGTACCTACTCTCATGGCAGCATGGAATTAGTAAGTACGTACTATCTTGGCAGCATGGAATTAGTAAATACCTACTATCATGGCAATATGGAATTAGTAGGTATATACTATTCATTGAATTAGTATGAACTTTCCTATACCTTTAAATGATCATTCTCTATTTTCACCAGAGCAGAGCTCGGTCGCCCAGGTACTTAATGTGTTATACACTAACCTTTCAGAAAAAAATCGCTTAATGATCGTGAAAACCGCATCAAAATCCGTTGCGTTGTTTAGGAGAAAAACGCGGTCACACAGACAGACACGAAAAGCGACTTTAATTTATAATATGTATAGACATAGATTTTGATTTCAAACCATACGCCTTCGGGCTCAAACGAAAAGAATCGTTTTCGTTTTGTAGACAAGAAATTAGATGTGATTAATAATTGGAAATGTATTGTCAGAAAAAAATGTACAGTGATTAGTAATTTTTGAAGTCATTTTAATGAATGGAAAGTTACATAAGTTTTAGATTTGTTATAATAATTACTATGTTATTATAGTAGAGCTTGTAGTGTCCCGAACCAAAAAAAAAAACCGTAGTTCAATTTTTTGTATAGAACCAACAGACATTAATGATATAGAGATAAATGTATGTACAGCAAGACAGTATTGTACACACGGCTACACATCAAGCTATACATTTCCAGATTATGCTGATCTCGTATTGTATAGGATTTCCGTACAATGCGAGGTCAGCTTTTACTGGAAATGTATAGCTTGATGTGTAGCCGTATGTACCCGTGTACGCACACACAGTTTTGTATGAGTAATAAATGATTATAACAAAGCTTTTGACGCTAATTTATTATTAACATAATGAATAACGAACCAAATATATGGACGTCATTAACTATTATATAAATTTTACATATTTTACTGAAAACCAAGAAGTTAAACAAGAAGGTTGCTTTGAATAATACACATTATATTTAAAAAAAAGAACATTTTCCAAAATTAAATGTCAACTGTGTACTACCGTCTGCATTTTTATTTAATATAATAATCATCACAGGCCAATTTGATGGCATAGAAAAGGGGACATCAATTCTATACGTATAAACTACATTATATATAATTGATGTCCCCTTTTCTATGCTCTTAGATACAACAAAAAAATAAAGAAACAGGATTACATAGAAACTCCTAAAAAAGCATACATATTCGTCGACAAAAGCATTATTTGATAATTCAAACAAACTCCACTGCAGAAAAAAAAATTGCTAGTCAAACCAGCCAATAAAATAGTTTAAAAATAAAAAGTTCTTAATTCAAAATAAAATTGTTGCTAGGTGTCACACACCGGCACGGTTCGCTATTCAAATTAATTGAACACTTTTATGTTTGTGTGACATTAAGAACTCGTTATTCTTATTTTGGCAACACCTGACGACCTTTGTCGCGGCCTCCGGTCGCCAGTAAAACGTAGTGCTACTATCGGATATTTTTTAATTATTGTGCTTATTGGATCCAATGTTGGACCTATTTATTTTTGACTGGGTGTGATATATGGTTTTTATGTGTTTTGTTTGCCAACATTTGACCCAGTATTGGTCAAATAGTCAGCTGGTTTGTAAAAATCAGTTCCGTGTTTTATCACGTTTTGGTATCGGTTGAATGCGTGAGCATTATAAATAATCAGCAATTGGATTCTTAGGAAATAATGATCCACGAGTCTAAAATATTCCAAAATAAAACCATTATTGACTATAATAATTATTTTATAGCAAAGCTAATATTATAATGAAATATTCGTGTCTTCAGAATGGCCTAAAGTTATATTTATAAACTGGAGTTCATAAATTATCACAACTTTTGAAATGTTAATGTGTTTCTTTCGTAACCATCTATTTCCGGTTGACATTTACAAAATTAAATACTTCCGTTCAAAATGTGTAAAATACAAAAATTGATTCTTTCAAAAACGTTGTGGTTGTTCTTGATAAAAAAAATGGTACACTTAAAATCGAAGAATCTTACGTTTAAAAAAAGTACTCATAGCAGCATACGAAAATGTTGCCAATGTAAATAAATAATGAAATCATGCCAAACAAAAAAAAAAAAAAACAATTGCAATCCAAAAGATTGAATGAATGAATTTAAATCCTCTGCTTCTCGACATTCATTTGTTTAAAATGACCAAATGGCAAAACAATTCCAGACCGCACTTTAGATCTATTTGCATGAAAAAGTGATTGCATGTTACTACGTATATATTCAGATGTTCTAGATTCAAAGGTTATGTTGTGGTTACCGTGATGTATGATAGCCGCCTTGACATAGTGTATCTGACGAGTTCAGATTACTAGTTGATGCACTTTAGTCTAATTTGTATTGTGATTATAGTAATATCTTATGGATTCACAAAATACAGTTTGAAAAATGTCACTGTCAAACCCCATGCAAATGAAAGAAAAACTCACATATGACGAAAATAGTATTAATCTCAACCTAAAGGGATTATTGTGGGTTTGTGACTTTTGTGTTAAATTATAGCCTATGTTTCTCCGTGATAATATAGCATTCAACTGGTGAAAGAATTTTTGAAATCAGTCCAGTAGTTTTTGAGTTTATTCATTACAAACACACATATAAAAAATCAAATATTTTCTCTTTATAATATTAGTTTAGATTATTCTGTTGAAAATTAAAGCTTTTTTGTGCAATTTTGATTTAAAAAATGTAGGCTACTGAATTTTTATGTAAGAAAAGCAATTTTGGGACTTTCTTAACACCAATAAAAACCTCTTTTGTTTTTAAAAATTAAAAAAACAAAACATAAAATCAATAAACAAGAGCATCCTGCCTCCAGCCAAGCAAACACGGCCATTACTGACAAAAGTGACTAATTAGTGAATAAATCTTTTAAAGAATTAATTCGCACATTAACACCGCAGATAAATGAGTTCATATACCAATGAAATCGCACATAATCGTGACATAATATTTGTATAAAAATAATTTGATATAAATATTCATATAGACGTAGTTATGCGAGATGCGCTAACAACGGTTATTCAACTTGGAAAGTAAGAGAAAAGTCGAGAAATTCACGTCGAAATACAAATGTCGTGTTGTATAGGCGCATAGACCGTAACGATCATGTACAATGAATTTCAAACCTTAATTTTGAAGTTATAGAGTACAAATTGGATATGAAGTTACAAGAACATAAACAAGAAAGTCTAGAAATATGTAAGCGGTAATTAATATTTTATTGCGAATTTAAATGTCGGTACGTAAATATTTTCTTTGATTGTTTAACATGCGTATAATAGTGCAATGCATCAAAATTACATTAAAAAGATGATTGAATACATGATAAATTATTCGTAAAATAATTAGCACAATTGAATAGAACTTTATACCACTGCACATTGAGACGAATTACGACCTGATGACCGACAAAAAATGACACAAAATGTGACACTTGGTCACGACAGATTCTTTATCAAACGGTTTGAATTTCCCACTGTTCACTGTGTCGACACGACACGCTCGTGTCCAATTTTGTCGACACTTTCATCCTTTTGAAGAAAGCCATTGTGATTCACTTACTGTGAACATTTTGGGATGTCCAAAAATGTTGTGTTTGGTATTTTTGTGGAGCTATTTTAGAGTTTTTTCTTTGGATATGCTTGACACCGTCATACTAGCTGAGTATTTTGAGGTTGAAGTCCAATATTTTCATAAAGTGACAGTACATCTTTCAATATTTTTACAAACTTGTGAATTCTGCTACATAACCGAAGTAGAAATCGAAACGATAGATCGGAATCTTAAAAACATATCCAAAGTTAGTGTTGATTTTTGTGATCTTATTTGCAATTTAAAATTGCACATAGTTCAATAACTACTTATTAGTTAATGTTCATAATTACAAAGACCCATAGATAGTTTTAATAACTGAATCAACAAGATAGATCGCAATTATATGCAAAAATGTTCTTCATTTCAATAAGTTTCATTTCACAAATCCTATCTTAACATCAGACATGAGAGTAACTGTAATAATAGTCTGTATAGTCACGAAGAACTGCATGTACAGGTGAAAGGTGCATCCTTATGCAATCCGTGACTGTACCTAATTGTGTCTGTGAATCATTTGTGACATAATATTGATTTATGACATTATAATTCTGATTTAAATACGCTTTCGATTTATTGGTTTTGACGTGCCCTGAAAACTCACGATGGTCCAAATGATTATGAAAAAACCCCACAATTCAACCACTTCGGGTAACGATGAATGATAACAGTGATTTAGTAATTCTGTTTGATGGGCCTAAACCTAAAAACACACCTAGAAAACATCATTAATTCTTAAAAAGAAACAAGCATCTTTTCTTTTAGTATCCAATAGAAATGTATAATCAAAAAGTATATTTGTATAAACAAAATGGTTATTCCATTTTTCTTTTTTCATACCAAAAACCGTTCAAAATGATTTATTAATCGGCTTTGAGACGGCGGCCGATTTGTCAGTGAAGGATTAGTTTGTCTGGCCGTCTGTCGGGAGAGTTGCGTCAGTGACATGCGCTGATGTTTTATTAATAATATTAAACTCTAACAATACCGGAAGATTTAAGAACATCAAAATACCAGAATCTGGTATTCTTTCCGGGAAAAGTTTATAAAGCAAACTTTCAATGTTATAGATTAGTTTATTCTAGAATCCTTGCCTTTACAAGGATCTTAGAAGTGAACGTGTTCTAATTTAGATCATGCCTCGGCGTTTGATCAAATTCAACTACTGGCAAGCAATTCTTCAGATTTAAAATATGTTTATAGTATCTCTACCTTCTGTATCTTTGCCTCCACTAATGAATCCTGGCATATTATGGAAGAAGATTGAAAAAGCATCAACACAAATATTACAACGTCAAAATGTGCCTATATAGATGACTTATTAACTGTCTGATTACGAAACGCCAATCACAGAACCATAAAATATAGTCACGTAATAATACATTTCGATATGACATTTCATCTAATAATTGATGACTCAATAATTAATGGTATATTAAGTAATGTCAATCGTTACAGAGGAAGTGGACGCCGGAACTAAACTCGGGCCATGATCGACGTGACTGTGGTGGGAATTATTCGGAACGATGATGCTATTGTTGGAATTGGGGACACGGAATATGATGAAAGAAAGTATTTTTTTGGGATTGTGATGAATGATTTCCATGATGAAGCTTAGAGAATTATTAGAAAAAGTGAGCATTGAGATGTGGATTTCTTAAATGGCGAGGTGAAAGATGAGTGGTTACTCGGCGGTTTATTATCATGAAAAACGCAACTACGCAACACAAAATGGTAGTTGCTTCAAGATTAGGATGTGAAAAAAGTATCAACATAATCTTAGACACAGTAATTTTAAATAACCCAAAAGAAATCGAACCAGCTTTCACGGCCCGATTGATCTCACACATCAAACTTATCGAACTATTATACAAAAATATCTAATCGGAAACGTAACAATTGAGTTCAAACTCTATTCTGACGGGTACAAAGTGTATAATTGATTGATAAGGGCCCTAAATAAATCATTCGATAGCCAGGCATGACGTGTGATGGACACCATTATGAAAAGAAAAAAATTACAAGTGGATGGTTTGAGATGATACCTGATTACTGTTTTCGGGTGTACGATGAGCTATTTATCTCAAATTGGCCGGTTTATAGATGAAGCGTCAATTTCTGTTGCTGTCACAGGCAGGGATTTGGGTGAAAACAATTAGATGTCAATATTTTTGTAGAGATTTCTTTGTTTAATATGCATTTACATTAATTTAACTAGTTAGGTACCTATTAATAACTAAATGCTTTCCATCGTAATAAATAACTAATTACGATTGGATTAATACTTAAGCAATAATTGTAGATGTACAGACGTTTATCATTGTAAATTTTATCTAAACTAAAATAGCGAAGTTTTCCTTATTAACATACTACATTGACTGTTTTCATGGTCTCTTCAACGCCATAGGCCATGTTCCAAATCACATAAGCATTTTTATAATCGGTTGTCATACACCCCAGACCAAGTACGTACCCGTGCTGCGGTGAAAGTATCTTGTGATCGATTCATGAACATAATTTCGATGATGCTTCGTTACATAATGATATATGAAGGATTTACGGCTATCAACTGCATTCTGTTTTTATTAGCATTCTATAACGATAGATGTATTTGTAGATACGACATTATGATGATTTTTGTTTGTATGTGTTTTGTTAACATCTTTTTCGTTTTACATTTTCGTTTGATATGATGTCTGTAAAAAATCCGGTTTTATTAATCGTAGTTGCAGTATTATATACTAATAAAGATGCCACTGCTTTTCTTCAGAGATGGACTTATCAAATCAATTTACCTACTATAAAGTTATTAATACATCGATGACATACCATGTTATCATTAATTTATAAACGTAAGGTGCTCTATAATGAACGTCAATCACTACAACTTCGTCAATAAAATACTAATGAATTCCCTTTATTTGTTTCAGGTACCTATCACCTTTTCTCAGAATAATGGTAACACTAGCCACTAAGGAAGTTCCTGTGGTGTAACAAAAATGGCCGCCAAAGGGAAGAGCCCTCCGATATCGATGCATCGATGCACTCGGAATAATAAAGTCGTATGTTTAGATAGTTCGGAGAATGGCTTGTGTGTTTGACTGTACTTTAGAGTACAATCGCGTAGACGAGTGCAATGGTAGTTTTACGAGGGGAATCGAAAATTCAATAGGTGATAAAACAATTGAATCGAATAACGGATGCTTGTGAAGAACGAATGAATGTTGATTGAAAAACTTGATTTAGGAAAATAGACAACCGAATTAGTACAAAAAATCTACGATGCAGTTATATCAATAAGTGTCAAAACTTTAATTGAGTTGCTAAGTCAAAGTTTTGAGAAATGTACATAAAATATTAAGCCACTAATCCACATGAAAAAAAGAAACATTTATGGATAAGTTACATTCTAACGAATGTAACATTCTCACGAATGTAACTTATTCATAAATGTTTCTTTTTTTTTAGATTCCATTTTGTAACCAAAATGGAATCTTATCTAACTCTATGTGTGTGTATAGTGACGTTTGATGACGTGACACGCATACGCACACACACGAACACACGTGTTATATGCTGCCTGCATGCCAATCAGGTGAAATTTGTGTTATATATAAAAATGAGGCGATTGCTAACAGGATATTGACGTCTATGTTTTTAAAAGCTAAGGTACTTTAAAAAAAATGCCCTTGTCACTTTTCTGGCGACATAACAAATGTAATGAGGTTAAATCGGTATCTATATGAACCTGGTAGACACGGCTACACATCAAGCTATACATTTCCAGATTATGCTGATCTCGCATTGTATAGGATTTCCGTACAATGCGAGGTCAGCTTATACTGGAAATGTATAGCTTGATGTGTAGCCGTGTGTACGTATCTCTCAGAGAAGATCCTTATTATACATGATGCAAGTTTTTTTACCTACAAAAGTTTTATCCTTCCTTTTGCTCACTGTATGACACCATGCGGTGTTTAAGCTGCCAATCTACGCGGTTATCTTTACAACATCTGTGTTCTATTTTCTTCACGATAAACGTTCCTGAAACAAAATCATTATGTCGTAGACAAAGGACTACCAGATTTATTACCCGCAGCAAACTCTCATCAAGATTAATCACTTGCGTGTATCAGAATTGATACAATCATTTATCTAGACGACAGATACAACTTGTCCTACTTAAAGTACAATATTTTTTTTTTATTTATTCAAACTGATGTCTCCACGCGATCCGAAATGGCAAGTTAAAAATCTGTAGGCGACAAGGTAGGTGTTAATTCATTGCTGGTAAAAATGGAGAAGTAGGCATGTACCATCGAAGAAACGCATATCTATACACCGTAAGGACTATTTCTGCTTGCAGCGCTCGGCCGATAGAATAAAGAAAAAAAGAATATTTTTTTTTATATTTGGGACACGCACAAGAAATACAAACAGAAATAACAACTAAAAAGGAGCATCTGAAACTAACAATTTTTTTTTTTTTCGAAATACCGAAAAGAATTAAATAATAATAAACGACCTGTGCGAGGCCAAAAAGGCTTAAAAGGCTATCTCAGCATAGGCTGCGATATTTAAACAATAATGGTATTCTAATAGGGCCCGTAGTAACGCTTACCTACGAAAAAAAAGGGTCGTGTGCACGGGATTTTGTTTACAAACTGCTTAGATATGCGTTTCTTCGATAGTACTAAACAAAGGTCAATGGTGCAACTTCATTAGGTACATGTTAAACATAAAAAAGATTTAAAAATTAAATGATTTGAATCAGAACATAATACTGAAACTTTGTTTTACATTTTAATGAGGATATTTATGTTCGTTTTTATTTGCACATTTAAATAAGGTAATCATTTTTTAATTTGCAAACATAATTTGATGTTATAGCTTAAAGTTTTCACATTAAAAATCTTCTCTTCTTTTCCAAATGCTTCATAAACTTGATTGTTTAGGGGATCTTTTTGGCAATTAACTTCAAGCCTTGTAAGAAACATAAGTGGTTGCTAAATACCCAATGTATAATTTCAGCTAATCGTTTTCTTTCTGACCAGTATGAGTATCATCTTGCATTACAGATCTTTACGTCAAGTACAGTCCCCCAGTATGTAACTTGGTAAGGTTTTGGGAGTAAGTGTGCGCATGTACTACATATAAAAGAGTTTTTATTTTTTTTATTTGCACTCATATCAAAGTGTCAATTCTGCGCATCTACGATTTTTGCCACGTTACGTGCCAGCGACTATCACACCACAAAGAATAGTTTTACGGCAAGACAGACTGCATACAACAATTACATCGTATACAATATAGTCACCGCAGGGCAACCCTGTACTATTTCCGGCCACCGTAGGCGCGGGCTTGCGGACGGTGAGCAATGGGTAGCTCGCCGTCCGATAAGGACCAGGCCCGGGTCGATGGCGCGCTGTGTTCCACGCGCGCCTCAAAGAGATGTCAGCAGAATTGACGGGGACCGCTAGGGCCGATACCTGCTGGGGACGCGAAGAAAACCGAAAGGGAGAGCGCGGTTCCCGGCAACAGGGCAACCGAAGGAACACGGGTAGATTTTAGTCAGTAAGAGTCTGACACGCCCTCCCTCTCCGCCCAGAGCGGGAGAAGTTATTTGATAATTTCCCACCCAAAAAAAGGGGCCATATCTTCCACAAACGTCTATATAATGATAAATCATGTTTTTATTAATAAGTGTTCCACTTAGAATGACTTTTTTCTCAACACATCACTGTAATGCTATGTGTGTTATGAGCTCACACATGGTGACATTCTTTACTATAGTTCCCATTGTAAATAGCTCACAGTAATGTCATCGGTGGAGGTATACTAAGTAATTAGTTACACGTTCTCTGCACTTATTCATGCTGTATGAGGAAAGTGTTATAGTCAAGGTCATTGCAGATCGTAACAAAAGTACCTACTGAATAAAAAAGTATTAAAGTACTTCCCACGTTGCCTTTGGTATTGGGGAAATATTTTAAGCTATTTTTAAATTAATGACAGGTGTTAAAGAACCTTGTTTCATAATGTTGTTATGGTTTTGGGAAGTCCTGATTATCTGAACGGTTCTGTCTTTTCCAAGCATACTTCCTAGGTTTTTCCATTACGGTATTTTTAATGACATTGTTATAAGACCTGTTTATTCCCTTTAATATTACTAACAGGCCACCTCGCCGCCGAGGTCCTCCGCGACCGCGCCCCGAGTAAATGATACTCCCCCCTGACCTTGCTCGAAAACGAGGTGCTAGCAGTTGTTGCAGCTGAGCACGTAGCTTTAAATTCCCCGAATAATAATCATGATGAAAATCTAATTTTGATCCAGCCTGTCCTATCTTGTTGTCCTCCCCCCAGCGACGCCCTAAGCCGAGGTTCGTACCCCACAGGGGGTGCCCTTAGCGAGCGCTCGCCTAGTTTTAATTTAGCATAGTTTTTGCTCCTGGCTGGCTTTGAGAGGCTTTGAAAGCCCGGTAAAGCTGCCATGACCTTAGTGGTCAACTGCGAGATGCTATAGTTAGAAAAAAAAATATATATATTACTAACCTGTTATTGCCCCAGTTTTGAACAAAATCATTTCATTTCTCTTACTTAGAAAATAATGTCGCTGCGCTCGGGCATCTAAATACCTCGTATGGGAATTAATTCCTTTCGACTTTTGTATAAAAATCTTCTATTTCTTATTTGAAGAAGAATTTATTGTTTAATTCGTGATGATTTTAGACCATTAAGTCTAAGTTCGTCGACAAAGTTAGTTAAGTTACACATAAATAAATGTTCTACTCTTAACTTTACTCTTCTTCAAACAAATAATATCAAATTACCATTCACAAAAAATCCAAGTATACGAAGTACAGTTACGTTCAATGTTCAATGTTCAATGGTCGCATTACGTATGCACAACACGCGCGCGATAACGGTGCGGTACCGAATCGTCACGCCAGTTACTGCCCAAGTTTTGTTTGTATGTTACTGTTTTAAATAGTATCGATAAATAATAATATGTGTAATGTCAAAGTTAGAAGGGAAAATATAAGACAAAAGGTGTCTGGGTGATTTTGTAATAGGCACCTAATTTTACAGGGAAAACATTAGTGTAGGCCAAAAAAAATGCAAATGGTCAGCAATAAAATAAATAGATATTGGCTTTAGTGTTTTTGTTAAAAACCACACGTGAATTCTTCGAAAGATATTGATTCTGCAAATATACTTGGAATAATACGTACCTAGGCAAATAGTATGCAAACCACATCGAGATTTTAGAAGAAATTCATAATAAATAATAAAACAGACAATGATATCGGTGGGTATTACGTTTCTAGAATGCATTTACAGCAAAGAAAAACAGCCATCTTAAGGACTCTGTAATGAACGTAATGTCCCAAATTTTTTAAAGTATCGATACCTAACAGTTGTATTTTCGGTTTTTCTTTGGCGCCAACCATAAAAAGGAAAAAAAAATAGAAAAAACTCAACATCTTTATCTACACAAATTATAAGTTGAGATGCCCTTGGAAACCGTTGTCAAGAAGAAGTAGGTATGTAGGTACGTATTTAGCAACTGGTTGATATTTCGAACTGCATCTTAAGTCTAAACTTGTTTTAGTGCACTAGAGTAGACTAACAAAAATTATGACTTAGGATTTTTTTTAAATAAATATTTTGTGAATATTCAAATAAGGTTTTAAGGGAAAGACAAACAGGAAAAATTGCTCAGAAAATTTTAAAATTAGGGAAAAACTGAAAGTGCTTTTTTCTATGGATTTTTTGTATTCATTGGGACAGCTAGTATTCAGTAAAGTAGGTATTATGATAAGGATAATAAGAATAATTTAAATTCCACAGTAAGTATGTATCGTGTCTTTAAATAACACGCGTCAATTTTGCTACATTGTTTAAAAGTTACGTTAGTTTATGTTCTGTATATAATCAACTCAATATTGATATAATAATCTTCATTAAAAACACAGCAGAATAGTTAATTGATTCAGGCGTGACCTTGCGGAAATCCATAATAAAATACAATAGACGTGGATATATTAAGTAACCAGTTCCGCTTAGCTATTTCTAAAGAGCCATAAAAACCCTGAAAGAAATCGACACGTGTTTCACCTCTCAACGAGGCATCCACAGGATGACGATTGACTTGTCGCGAACTCGAACACGGCGTGTTGCCACACCAAGTGCGGAACGCTGACTGACAGTCAGCGTTCAGCTACGTCCACGTCTATTGTATTTTACACAGCAGAATATTTACATTGTTTTTATTTTAACAAAGTAAATCTGAACAACATTAAAGTTCCACCTTCATCTAGCGAATAAACCATAAGTCACGCCAAAATGACCAAATACAGTCGGTCACAAAATGTTTAAACATTTTTCTATTTCATAGTCATTACATAAAACCTCTTTTTCATTACATCAACGCTACCCAAAGTAATTCTCAATTTAAAAAGAGAAAAATAAAGCTCAATCCACTTGCGTACTCAACTGTAATAAGTAGACATGATTTGTTTTATTTTTAAATTTAGTGAACTGAAGCCGATCTATTAAAGTTGTGCAATAGTTAATTGAAATATATACGTACTAAGCTGAAATTGCTATTTATTAGAAGTCCGCAAAACATTTCACAATCGATAAAAAAACTTTCTTTTCAGCCGTGAAACTATGTTTATTTAACTATTAAACTATGAAACTATGTTTATTAAACTATGTTTTTTTATACTATTTATTTATAGCGCGTTTAAGACGGTCGAAAAACTGTAGATACAAAGTTAAAATATAATTATGTTTTCTTGAAAGTCGACAATTTTCTCGGATCCATGTTGATGAGTCCAGCATTACGTAAATTCCATCTGTAATTTGCTACGAAAACTTATCCAAGACTCACTTACAATTCCGCATACCTTTCAAGGAAAAACAGTGCGAAAATCTCATAGGATCATATTTCGTACCTAGCAACAGTTATTTTTGCGATAACGTTAGTATTTGCGACGGTAACTGTACCTAGTAGCAGGATATTCTAAAGGCATGGTTACATTAAACTGCACGTCACACGGAGCACGGTAAAGCGCTCGCCGACGCGTATCAGTGACGTGGATCGCCGGTTAACTTCTATTTGCTATGTAAGGGTGAGGTTAGAGTGGGAAAAGCCGGTGAGACAGCGTTTTTTCTTAAATATTTTAGGCACTGGAATGGAAAACGATAATTGGTAGTGATCAATGTTATACGTTGAACAAGAGATTTTGTAACTCTCCTTTTCATGTATCTTCACAAGTTTCTTGTTTTATGAGAGGTAAAGTACATCCAATTGACACAAACACTCAAATGTTTTGTTATTAATCATACACCCGTAATATATTATTATAAATGTTAAGTGCAACAAAGCACTGATCAATTAAACAGTCATAATCATGGGCAAAACAATAAAAAAGCCATCAGATTAACTTGACTAACTAATAATAATAATTTAATAATATTAATTAATATATAAATATATACCTTTATAAATATTAATAAGTATTTTTTTATCAATAATTTTGTTTAAACCTCTGCACTAATGCCACGGCCTTAGATTTCAGATCAACTCGAGAGCACTTCCTACTTTTCAATTAGGTTGTATCTCTGCATAACTTGATACATTTCAAACCAAAAATGAACTGCGCACGGTGGGCAACACTATGCGGTCCCTTTGAAAACTTATCTGGTTACTTAGGTGTCATTTTACAAATAAAAATAACCCGCTGTTAGAAATAAATAACTTGTGAGAAGTTTATTATTGTACACACGGCTACGTGTAAGCTATAATTTCCAGTATAAGCTGACCTCTCATTGTACGGAAATCCTATACAATGTGAGATCAGCTTATACTAGAAATGGTTTGCACCCAAAGGGATTTCTCATTTGCAAAAATGACTAGCTTCCATACAAACTTTCATCCCCTTTAGGGGATTAATTTCCAAGAATCCTTCCTTAGTGCTTACTTTTGTTATTATATTCTACATAGCTCGCTAAAAACAGGTTTTTGCTGGGACAGTTTTTGTTGTTTCGTATGTTTTTGTTATTGTATTATGTTTGATTACGTGCTTATTTATATATTTATTTTTATTTTTTAGTATACAAATTATGTATTAGGTATATTGAAACTGTTTATACTCCCCGTCACTTGTCCTTATGGGTTCATTAGAAAACCAGCGTCAGACAGCATCTGTCTGGCATTAATGCTGAAATGAACCATTTTGGCGCAGCCGTGAGGCACACACTGTTTTTTTTAAACATTATTATTTATTTTATCTTTGTTATTTGTGTTTTGTGTTTCACGAACTGTGTTCAAATAAATGTTTTTCTTTCTTTCTTATAAGGAACTCATGTGCAAAATTTTATACTTCTTGACGTACCGGCTTAGGCTGTACGTTGTCTTTCAATTAATGAATCAATTTAACATTTTTTTACAATTGTATTTGTCATCGTTTAATTATTTGGCGTGTGTCTTTTGTATTGAGTTTGAAAGAGACAGGTTCCATTGATTTTTTTGTGACCTTTACGAAATTATATTTGCATTGCTAATTGTGGGCAATAAACACGTTTTTAATCATATTGGCAAATGTTTGTTGAAGCAGTGACACTTTCACTTAAATTCGATAGGTATCACTGAAGGATTCTAGCTTTAATTTTTATCTATGAGAATTATGTACCGGAAATTTTCTTCTTCCGATTTTTAACCACCTTTATCTTTCATGGACCTATTTTATTCATCTCTGTCGCGAGAAAATTTCCGACGTAACATCTCCATCAAATTAATTTTAATCACGCCAATTACAAATCCGCAAAACCAAACATTAGTTACAACTAAAACCATATTTTAATTTACAGAAGCATTCGCTTACGCCGCCAGCAAAGTTACGACACATCACTGTCTCTTTCCATCGTTCGGACAGCACTATACCTGTCTCTTTTACTTATATGAATAGCCGACACGCCGGAGTAAGATTTGCCAACAAAGTTACAATGCAATTCGTTGCTAACGACTTCGTTAAGGCTAAAACCAGAAATTTTATGATAATTAGATTGCAATAGTATGTTCTAATTAATATGCTAGTTGCCAGTGTCAGAGGTTTGTGAGTGGTCGTGTCTATTGTGCTAAGTTTTGAATTTTTTGGTGATATTTCGAAAAAAAAAATGGATTTGAGAAATCATAAACTGTTTAAACCGAAGAAGCCGAATTTATCGCGGTCTTCCTCTGTTTCTACTCCAAGGTTAGTTGGTGTTTCTTAACTCATATCTACCTACTAATTAAATATTTAAATAATTATCATAAATGCAAAAGTAACCCTGTTTGTACAGATAAACAGGGTTACTTTTTTATTTATCATATTTACCTTTTCACGCCGTCGAGGCTCATTTTCTTTGGGCTCGTATGCGGGGTGCGGGAGATTTCTGTAACGCATGCCATGGGGCCTGCACGCAGAGGACTATTAATTAGACTATAGGGAATGATTGCGGTATACGGAAAACCTTAATCCGATCCAGCCTGTCCTCCACCAGCGACACCACAGGAGAGGAGGTCCGTACCCCACAGGGTGCCCTTAGCGTGTAGTCGCTTTGTTTCTAAGTTTTATGCCCTGGCTGGAGGCCTTAACTTATTGAGGCAGCCACAGTAAAGTCCGATTAAGCAGCCGACAACCTCCTAGGTTGACCTGCAAGATGCCATATAAAACAAAAAAATACAGAAAACCTACACCGCACGTTTGGCAATTGCTTTGAATATTATTTTCTTTGGTCATCAGTCTCCGCACTCTTTTTACCGACCGATGAAATTCATTGGTCCCTACGCCCGCTACGGGGATTCCCCGTAGACGGTGTACCGACCGCGTTATCGACTTGTGACTATCATTAGTCAGTACCCCGCCTGCGGGGAGTCCCCGCAAGTTGTATATCGACCAAACTATCGACTAATGGAAATGAGCCATTAGAATGATGAGTATACATTTTTATGGCTGGAGAGGGAAAGATAAAAAAAAGATGGATGGAATATGTGAGGTATGATATGAAAGAAAAAGGAGTAAATGATAGAGTGACAGCTGAAAGGCGAGAATAGAAGAAAAAACCGTTCTGCATCGAACTCAAGCTACGTGGAAGAACGTCAGGAAGAAGAGGTAGCCTGGTACCTAAAGAAGGACATAGACTACATCTCTACCTGGACATTTGTAAAAAAAAAAAAACAAATATAAAATACACGAGACGAACGCGCGCACATCAGTGAGTGTTTAATAAATGCTAATAGATTATGCTTAGTGAAGAATATTTACAATATTAATTAGTATTAAAATGTTGTCTACATGTAAATATGACAATGCCAATGATGATTGACATGCATAGTGGTGAATGGGAGAGGTGTGTCTAGTGACGCAAGTGTATTTAATCAGTTGATAGGTACGAACAAGCAGTTCATACAAGTCGATGTTCAAGGTTAAGCAACGCTTTTCGAGGTCGAACCGTGGATGGGATGGGTGACCATCCATTACATACCGAGATCCCTTCGTGCATCGGAAAGCACGGTAGATCTTTGACAGTCGTTACGGTTAGTCAGAAGCCCGAAAGTCTGACAACCAGTCTTGCCAAGAGCTGTCGCGTTACACAGTGAATGGTTTTTGGAGCTCAGATAAGCAGACGCTTCTTATAATATACTGGTATTCAGCTGCATCCGGTTAGACTGGAAGCCGACCCCGACATAGTTGGGAAAAGGCTAGGCAGATGATGATGAGATACGAACAAGGAGTTATACTTAGGGTAGTTTTTTTATAGTCAAATAATTCTTATTGAGGAATAAATATTGCAATTTGTCAGCTTTTGTTTATAAAATATGTCAGCCTATCATATTTAACCGTCCGTCAAACTTATATGGGACAAATTTGCTATAAAAAAAAAAAATGGTTTTTTTATTTGTATTTTAGTGTATAAAAATACAAAACTTTTTTGGCAGTTTTTTTTCCGAGAAGCAATTTTTTTTCTGAGAATGCAAAGTGCATCATCACCTTGCTTTCTCTACATTCTACTTATAGCAAAGTTAATCAAATGATCTAAGTAACATACCTCATGAGCAAGGAGCGATTCTTGTTTACCTACTTCAGAAAAAACTTTCATTTTGAAGCCACCGTAATTATTTATGTCTATTTGACGAGTTTACGTAAGACAATAAAAAAAATCTTATAATAAAGTAGCGTCTGCCTAAAATTAATCTGCAAAACCATCGTTTGGCACAACATTGAGATTAGTTATTTAAAATGTTATTCTTAAACTAACTGCGCCCCGCAGTTTCACCCACATAAGTCTCGATCCCGTGGGAATATCGGGATAAAAAGTACCCTATGTCCTAATCCAGGTCATGGTCTACCCATGTACCAAATTTCAAACAAATCTGTTTGGTCGTTTTAGCGTAAAAGCGTAACAAACAAATAAACAAACTCACATTCGTATTTATAATATTATAAGTTAGGATAGGATAGTTAGGACTAGCGACCCGAAACCAACTTCGTACGGTTTTTAAGACTTGATAATACATCGAGATTTCTTTATTATAATTATGTAAGTTTGAAAGAAAGAAAACTGCGTTTATTGGCATTACAGCAAAAAAAAAAATACACCTTATAACTATGAAAATAAGAAGAATCATAATTTCATAATTACTCATACACCTTCCGGAAAAAATTCTCTATATGATTTTGAAAACTGCATCAAAATGCATCGCGCAGTTAAGAAGAACAACGTGGGCATACAAACATACACGAAAAGTGACTTTATTTTTATAGATTCATCCACTTTACATTTCATATCCTAACACTTTAATGCCTAATATAAAATTGAAGCTATTTTTTATATCATAAACTCGTTTACTTATTATAAATTTATGACATTAGGCTACTTAAAAAAACTTGTCGATCATGAACTCGCTTGACTTCTTAGTTCACGGTATTTTCGCGTGATTTGTGATACAAATGAAATGAGAAAACTTGTTTTATTAAGTATTTGCTTAATATTCTATACAACATTAAGAAAAAGTTATCAGGAAAAATTCTTTACTTTATCTATTTTATATTTCGCTGCAAAATCAGAATCTATTTTAGACACTGACTTTAAAGATCATTTTAAGTTTTATTCCCCTGCATGAAATCTTTATGAATTCGTCTGCCTACGTTACTCAATATAGCATTATATTAATGAAAAAATTTAAAAAAATCGGTCCAGGTGTTTTTGAGTTTATTCATTACAAACAAAAATATAAACATACAAATATTTTCTCTTTTCAACCTTAGGGAAGTGTCAATTTACTGGGAATTGTTGTCAAACGTGGTATAATACCTAGTACAATTAAAATCAACCTACATAATTTATAAACCATTTAAAGAAATAACACCAAAGATCGCGTTCGTAGTTTTTTTTTTAAATTTTAATATGTTTCCTGAAATATATATTTTTTTAATTTTAATATGTATCCCAAATAAAAAAAAGAAATCTTTCTTTCTTTCTTTCGTTTACTTATAATTTTCACGGTAGCGCAACAGTAAGTTTGTTGTTTGATATCAATGGGTACAAATTTATACAAAATAATTTTGTTCACTTTTAATTTCGATTTCATAATTTTCTAATTAATTTCAATTGTGAGCTGGGTTGGTAGGTAGTATTTTATTTTTAGAGCATCTCTTAGAAATAATTTGTCAATAATCAGATCTGTAAGTAGTCGGAAATGGTTCAGCTTACCTTACTTTATTTCATAATGGCGTTATTCTTTAAATTTAATAAACTTAAAGAATTCTTTATTTAGAAACCTAAACAAACACTAGATACGTCATAATTATTTATTGAAAGAAATCTCTTACGAAACATTCTAAAACCGAATAACTTATCGTCTTGACGAATGTAGTTTGAATCAACTTTTCAAATAAGTTGAAGGACATTTTAAAACTTAAATGAAAAATGATGAGCTTCTAAATGTTAAGGCTTAATGTGATTTGCATAAGCTTTAATGTTTATAGTAAAAACCTGCCAAGCGCGAGTCGGACTCGCGCACGAAGGGATCCGTATCATTATCTATAAAAACGAGCAAAAAAATCACGTTTGTTGTATGGGAGCCCCCTTAAATATTTATTTTATTCTGTTTTTTTTTTTGTATTTGGTGTTATAGCGGCAACATAAATATATCATCTGTGAAAATTTCAATAGTCTAACTATCACGGTTCATGAGATACAGCCCGGCGACAGACGGACGGACAGATAGACGGACGGACAGCGGAGTCTTAGTAATAGGGTCCCGTTTTACCCTTTAGGTACGGAACCTTAAAAATAGGCAATCTAATTTGGGAATGATCTATGATTTATTCAATTTAGTTCCTACTGATAAGATCTGTGATATATGGTGTCAGGAAATTGTTTCCTTAATTAGTATTTGAAAAGGTCAACAGTCATTTAATTTTCCTAATATAGTGACCGCTTTTTAGGGACAATTGCTCCAGTACAGGTTTGATATACAGGCCTAGATATCAAATAAGCAATTAAGACGCCTAAATAGCATCAATTTCCTCGATTTTCCGGCTATAAACTTAATAATAAAACGTTTTCTTTAATACATAAACAGGTATCCGTGATTTAGAAAAAAATATCCAATGATTTTATCACTTGTGTAAAAAGTATGTAATTCTATTTCAATAGCAAAAAGTGCTTTTGACAAATTACCTTTGCTCTTTTGTGAAAATAAAAAAAGAATCAACATCGCAAAATTTTGACACTTCAAAGCTAAGCTAATACAAGATGTTTCCTCAATTAAAAATGTTCTCACAAGCATGTTGTAACAATCGCCGGCGCCGCCGCCTCATTTTTAGTAAGCCACGTTGTGCGTAAGCGCATTGGATTATCTAGCATTAATCCGTGTATTTACCTGTAAAAATAGTTTTAAAAATGCTTAACGATTTTCTCCAAAGAGCTCTCTCCCTTTTGTGAAAATCGAAAAGGTGACAGTTGAAATTCAACAGAATCTATGTACCTATTAAAACTTGAATTTGAGCTCTGATATAAAATAATTTTTTCATCATTAAAAATTCATTCAAGGACTGCGCAACTTATTTTGTTATTTTTTAATTGTACTTGAAACCGTGACCGTGACAACAAACAAACTAACTTTCCCGTTTATTCTATTACCATGCTTAGATATCTTAATGCTTACAAGTTAGATAATTGCGTAATTGACGTGTGGCAATTAGTTACTTAACTATTTCCAGCAGCTGTGATTAATTACTGGGTTTCATTGTTTTATTTATACAGGGTAGCATGGACATTGACGCGCAACCTGTAACCATGGATTTAGTACATGATTCTGGACCCCCCTGCGTTTAATTTTTCGTCGGTTATTAAAAAAAAAACGAGCGAACCCAGTAGTCGCATGATGTGTAACATCTACAGAATAATATATATATCCTGACGGGGTAGCATCTGACATCTCAGCAGTACCAACCTCTCGGAAAATTGGTTCGTACCATCTGACGACCAACTCTAGCACCGCGCGCGCTTCCCCGGCTTCCTGTTACAAACTTCCGTCACTTTCACGAAATCACTCCCAAAGATTGCAGGAAAGCGAGAGGAAAGATCTTACAAATAAAAAAATTAAGTTGTTCTATAAATTTTGACCGCGTACGTATTGCTCTTTTCTATAAAACAGAGGATTTTTTTTTGATAACCGATGATCCGTTTTCTACCTTAAATAGGCGGAACGCGTGAGGGAGAGGCAAAATTCGCGCCCTCACGCCCCTAACCGCCGCAGGAGGTGACGCCCTGGGCGTCGGGAATCGCGAGCCGATTTCCGGCCACCGTAGGCGTGGGCTTGCAGACGGTGAGCAATGGGTAGCTCGCCGTCCGATAAGGACCAGGCCCTGGTCGGCGGCGGCGCGTTGTGTTCTACGCGGGCCTCAAAGAGATGTCAGTAGAATTGACGGGGTCCACTAGGGCCGATGCCTGCCGGGGTTGCGAAGAAGCCCGAAAGGGAGATTGTGGCCCCCGGCAACATGGCAACCGAAGGAACACGGGTGGGTTTTAGTCAGTAAGGACGTGAGAAGTTATTTGATAATTTCCCACCAAAAAAAAGGGGTCAAGAATCATTTGCTGAATTTATGGTTGGCTCGTCAATGTTCCTGCCACAGTGTATTGTGTTATTATAATGTCGTGATATCACAGTTGTTATAAGGCCTCGCCTCTCATACATGAGGTTGTGGGTTCAAATTCGGACAAATACCGATGTGACTTTTTGAATTCATATTTACTTTCTGAGGCGATCTTGGAAATTACCGACTTCGGTGAAGGGAAACATCGTGGGGAAACCTGGACAGTTAATATAAGTCTATTATATAAGGTGTTAAAAAATTAACTTTGCAAACTTTAAGAGGTGCTTTAAACCATCGAACTGAATAACTTTACTATGGGATCTCTTTTAAATCGCGAAAAAAAAAAACACCTGTCTCATACAGTTTAAAACAGTAGGTATTGAACTCTAGCCTATCACGCTTCCTTGTGGGCGCCATATCTGTTGTACTTGAGTTCGGATGAGTGTGGTAACATGTCATTATTTTTATCCACTTTTTTAATGGTAGCCCGCTGTCGAATTAAATGAGATCAAAGTCAAATGAATGAATGAAGTCAAATGAGATTTTTATTTCTACAATTTTAATGTAATTTTATTATAATACAAAACTGTCACACAGATGAATTGAACGCGGATAATATCATGAATTGTCAGTTTGTGACAGTTTATGTGATTCATAATATTATCATATTATTATTATGATTCTGCCAAAGCGGCCGTTTTAGGCCCCCTCAACAAATCCACTAATGAACAATCAGTATTGATTAAGGAGTTAAAATAAATAGGTTAATCTATTCTTACACAGTTCTCACGACCATGTACGATAAAAAATACAATTCTAGTCGGTAATATCCATTTTAGGCAGAAATCGCTTTCGGCCTAGGTATAATTGTAGATTGCGTGAACAGCATGTTCAGCCTAGTCACACAGTCTTAGCCTTATGTGGAAATAATATCATAACGTTCAGCGGAAACTGTATGATTTTTTAGAATATTTTACATTAGTTAATGTGGGTAGGTATTGAATGAAATGGTTTTGGATCCGGTGTGTTTTTCTAGTATCTGGAAAAGAAGTTTTTAAAGCTCACACGGCTATCGTAGGAACATAGGATGTGGACAAATACCTCAATATTGATTCAGTCTGTCGATCAATGGCCAGTCTGACTGTACCTTTAAAATAGGAACATCTGATTACGAGAGCAGTTAAAGACGATGCCAGTGTTTAGCATTTTAGAGGCATGAGGAACAGGGCGTCAAGGTCACTCATGCATCATAGAAAAGAGAGGATCCTCCGACCAGACGGATGTCGTGTCTGACGGGCAACTGCCCCACGGTTGAAGTCGGAATCTTATATATATGTCGATCGCGCGGTAAACTCTAATTGCGCGATGCAGCATTTGTGTGACGTCATGTCTTTGATGCGTAGTTCATATGTGGCGGTGTAACCGCTACAGCATAATGAAATCAAAAAGCAGTTAGAGCTGCCAACCGTGCTGAGGCTTGCAAATCTTTTGACTACGTCCTAAGCTGTTTTCAAAAACCTCGTGCTGACTGACATGATAGGAAAAGCTAGAAGATTAAATAAGATGGTGTTAAGTTACCAAGACCTATCTATTTTTTATTCATTCCTTCTCAAATTGGTTATATCTATAAAAAGGTGCTGCAATATACACTGTGCCTGAGAACATCATAAAGATCATTGTCGATAACTTACAACTATCTGTCGCTCGACACGCTGCTGTTACTTTCTTTAAACTTGCTGACACAGTTTTTGCCTTCTTACCTACCGCTTTGTATCCTACTTATTCTACTAAAGACTTTACGCAGAAAGATAAGTCCGAAAGTATCAAAGATCTGGATAGTAAATGAAAACACAAACCGTTTCAAGTGTATAGTCTAATCTCTGTAAGATATTGTTAGAGTTTGTTGAATGGGGAACGATGCTTGGAAGTGATAGCATAGCCACTTGAAACAGCTTTTCTAAAGCTAACACGGTTAAAGTAGAATTGGATTTCACCTGAATTTCGATGTCTTAATTAGGAAGGTTTAGTTTAGATTTTTTATCAATTTTTGAGTCTTAAAATCTTCATTCTAATTATCAACCGAAAACTTTATGAATGTCTCCTCATTAACCTCGCCAATGTCTTTATTTTGTTTTCTCTAATCTTTGATTATTTTACCTGTCTTCTGATCTTCTTTATCTCCATCAGTACACAGTTACAACAATTATTAATATCCACGAAATATTTCATCGTTACAAAAGCACATACCCTTGACATTTCCCCTCTTATCACAAACTATAACAAAAGTACTTTAGATAATTGGGCACACCACATTCGGGCCAGAAACGGATCACGCATAAAAAATTTGCAAACCACAGAATGTGATCCGATGTTAACGGCAGATAAAAGCTGCTTACATACGTAACTAGGTTTTTTTAGTATCGTATA
The DNA here is from genome assembly GCA_916610215.1 of Omphaloscelis lunosa. Taxonomy (NCBI): domain Eukaryota; kingdom Metazoa; phylum Arthropoda; class Insecta; order Lepidoptera; family Noctuidae; genus Omphaloscelis; species Omphaloscelis lunosa. The sequence goes on along the minus strand of OU744244.1, from coordinate 19,233,293 downwards.
GCGGTTTGTTGTCACAGTCGTTTATATCACTGATTTTAGTAAGATGGACGAAAACACTGACATCGGATTCTTGCAATTTGAGGACAGTGTTATTCTCCTTGGTATACAGTCTATTCTTTTCTTCATCATCTATATCTGAATCGGTCTTTGGTGGACTTTCTTTATGTGACTCTTAGCTGTTTCTTTTAAGAAAATTTTCTAAGAAAATTATTCTTCACTATCACATTAGTGTGTGCAGCATATGGACAATATCGTCAGCATTTCTTTCACTTTTACGACCGCCGTGAGAATTCAAATAAATGTGCTCTCCATTTGTATCATTCACACAATTAAAAATCAATTACAAAGACATTGATACAGCAATACCATTTTGTTTGACCTATAGGTCATCGCTCCCACTTTTCCCCCTAGAAAATTCATCACCATTTGCACCCAAATCACGTCCTCAAAACCCCGAACTAACCGTTCATAGGTCATCATCATCATGACCTTTGAAAGATGAACAGAATCCTTAGTATTCTGATCAAGATCCATTACCACAGAATAAATAGTACAGAAGGACAACAGGCGCACGCACACAAAGACGCATGCGCACGGTAATCTCAGCTGAATGCCAGTCGTGAGTGCGCTTGCACTCACTGTACGTGAAGCGTGTCTATGTGTGCGTGCGTTGTTGCTAGTTGTATGGAGCCGACCTTCTGTGCCATTTAGTGCCTTAGTATTCTGTGTAACGTCCAGGACATTAGTCATGCGAAGTAAAGCGATATGACTTATACGATGTACCGTTATAAGCGTATGTCGCTTGTTTTATTTTATGACTGTGATATTGCGATTTAATAAGCGATGTGTGGTGAGCGATAAGCGATTTTTTTTTAAACTTTCTGTTTTGTCAGGTTGGTTTTTGAGATTGTAATTTTGCTTGTTAGCGAATTAGTGGTCTGGAATGTGACGGCAGGACCGCAGTAACTGATATTTGCTCTGTGACTGTTTCTTTTCCTTCTGCGATAAAGGAAAGATAATTTACAAGCGAAACAACTTTTTATATGTAGGTACTTACTTTAGGTTCATGAAAAGATCAGCTGTTTCATAACTTTATGGTGAAAAATGATTACACAGAAATGTTCTTTTTTTCTTTCTTAAACTTGTATGTCGCTTTTGTCCCAAAAGTTCATAAGATTCTTGAATTATTTTACATCCTTTGTTATTGTTTTACCTTAGTGCTAACTCTTAGGCTGCCTGTCCACTGCAGCGGAGTGGAAAAATGTGTAAATATCAACCAATAGGAGTAGAGCTGTGAAGCGGATTTTAGATTCAATTTGTTAATATTGACACATTTCTCCGCTCCGCTACCTCGATCCGTTCCAGTGGACAGGCAGCCTTACAGGTACCTATTTTAGTTGTTTTTTTTTTGCGGTCGCTATAGATCTCAAAGCAATAAGGAAGCAAATAAACTGCAATGTTTTCTATCTTTAGTATTTTATCTCCTCTATTCTAGTGTACTTTTCTGCTTTAAACTTAGCACATACATAAACTAGTTCTTAAAAAGTCCGACAATTGTTTCAACCCAGGTTTAAGTAGCAAGATAGACATGTCTAGACGACATGACGGCTACACTTTTATAGATAACATCTGTCGAAGTAGAACACACCATTGTGTGTTTTATCACCTTTTTATAGAGCTGAAAATGGCATGACCTACATAAGTGGGCGATTTTATATAGGCAAGGTTTTGGCCAGATATGACCATATTTCGTGTTTCGGTACTGTTTTTTGTTTGAAAGATTCCCTTATCGGTGTTAGCGTAGGTGTTAGTTTGCTGGTCGCCATTCATAAAGATAAAAATTTATTCATTAATTTTGGTCATGACCCGAAGCAGTCCCATTAACATCCCCCAAGATTTTTTGAATTACCAAAGAAAGGGCTGATTCTCTTCTTAGTTCAAAGGCGCAAGACCTGCTGCAAGGGCGATTCGATTAATAAAAGTAAATTGTCATTATGTCTTGCGCATAAACCTGAAATTAAGTCTTATAATAAAATTATGCATATAACTTCATTATCCAGTTCATAACAAGAATTGCCTGCAAATTGCTAATCACAGTTGCGCCATTTGCTTAAAGTTCCATCGTCGTAACAAAGTCGATTAGCTGCCCATTTACAACGCCAAGGACTGGTACACACGACGTTTTTAAAACAAGGATAAGCATTGAAAAATTACAGTACTTTAGCAGTTAATTCATGAAATAGTTACAGTACTCGGTTGTAAATTAAACACAACGATTTCTTATTTTTTTAAACGTCTTTTTTGAGCTTCTTCTCTGTCACTCATACCTGTACTGTTTCTTTGCTGTCTTTCTGTAGTGTTAGTTCGTTTCTTTCTACATAAATATCCATCCTCACTGAAACTATTCTGTAAAAATCTTTCCGTGAAAGCGCAGATGAAGTGAGCTGTCAAGCAAGCTCCAAGTCATATCAAGCTCACTTCACCTAACGTTTCGAGGTGAGATTTTTACAGAATAGACCACATATTCTTAATTGATGGGTTAACATATTTGCACATATTCGTTCCATACATTCTTCGACAGAAACAGAGGGTAAAGATACCATATCGTATACGATTATCTTGTACGAACGTTGCAATACAATAATGAACAGGTATTAAAACTATTACTAACACCACATTATGGTGGTACTCCCACAGTTGGACGTAATGACCTTTACGTTACGTAATGCTGTACCCACACGGTTCCCTGCAAAGGTGCTTATTTTAAATACGTCAAAAGGTTAGTTACCTTCATACATAGTTACAATCATGTTGGTCGTTGTAATGATTCTTTAATGTATGTCAAATAAATGTAAATTAGCGTGATTTATCCAGTATTTAAATCTACTAGTGCTGGTATCACTGGGTCAATTTTGGACCAATGTACATTGTACGTAATGTACAGCCGCTAAGTCAAATATCGATCCAGTAATGGATTCAAACGCTGGATTGAATTGCTGGATCAATGTTAATCTACCATTACTTAGGACACTAAAATACTCATTTCCTATGAAACTTTATGAGATTATATTGTGCTATGAATGCTAACTTCGTCTATGTTCACCTGAACATCTCCGAGAAAATATAGAATGTAACCGGAAAATTAATAAGCATTATATTTTCAAAGCAAGACTGTGCCACTAACATCTCATCGTTGTCATGCCAGACTTTTACTGAACCGTTAAATATCACAGCCTCATATTATACAACTTTACATATTTGCATACAACAGCCAAACACCGTGTATAAACACATTACAAACACAACTTGTCCGTACGTATGTTTTACAAGTTACCGATCGTTGTCCGTAACTCCCAATGTAGACATTGTGACATAGATTGGATAACCGTCCATAACGTAACATTACCGAGGGTTATATTGCACAACATTTTATTGGAACTGCATATAAGCACTGATATAATATATTGTCGTATAAATTGATAATCGATTTGAATGATATAGTGGGTCCGTTGTGCCATTTATTGTGATATGATTTATTATTTTGATTCGAACTGACGCCTATGGCGATGACTGCGGTTGCAATAAAAATATTGTTAGATTAATGGCTGATTAGGTTCGATTGTACATAATATGTCAGCCACTATGTAACATATGACTTTTAAAAAGGTTACAGTCTAAATTCTAGACTTCTTTTTTCCGAGATACGATGATCACTTAAGTAATTTTATTGTATTTATTTTTATATATTCTCAGCCTAACTCTTCGGGGAACCAAGGCGTGATGTTACTTCATTTATATCTATTTATCAAAGACGAACGAAAAATCTTTACCGATCGATGCTTCAATTATTTTACTCTTGGCATAGGCACCAAGACATAATAATTGAAAAAAAAAAAAAAAAAAACTCAAAATGAATATTCAAGCAAATAAATCAATCATTGCAAAAATAAATAATGTTCAGATGCTTTTAACCAAAACCATTTTAATCAAAATCCTCAAGTTCTGTGAAAGTAGGTCTATCAAAAAGTCTTAGTTTATTAGCATTAACTATCTATGGCTACTTATATTTCTAACGATTTGTTTGCCTATGTGGGTGTGGAACTGTTTGTATTCAGCCGGATAGACTGCCGTTTCTAACAGGTAGGCGCCCACGCAACTCGATACATAATCGACTATTGAATCGATATGCTTTGACATTGAAATCGAACGGTGTGCGTTCGGTTAGCGGTTTTCTCTAGATGAGTAGAATTTTAATTGGTAATGTGCATGTAATGCATTATTGACGATTAATGCATATCTATGGTTTATTTTTAGTTGACTTTTGAAGTCTGCTTTACAACCTTCTTTTTAGATGGTAAATATAAGTAAAAATATTTGATAAGGAATCATTCTTTTGATTTTTCAGCATTATTTATTTTTATTGCTTCATTAATTTCTATTATTAGCATAAATGCAGCTTTCTCTAAATGCTATTTTTAAACAGTTCGGTAATTATCAAACGTAAGTTATTAATAAAATAAACTTTGTGTGAGAGAAAGTTCTAACTATAATAAATTGTGAGTTAATTTAGTCTAGTACTCGCATTCTCTTAGTTACGCCTCGTCTAAATGATCGATTGTCAGCATTTACATAGGTTACTTATACCGAATAATTAATGTAATTTATACAGTTTAGTAATTGTTGTAAGTGTTAGCTCTAGACTTAGTTGTAGGTATACTGTCACTGCGGAAGGTCATTAGTGTACAGTTACGGTTACGTAATATTAAATGTTATGTAAACGTCTGTAATCTTGTCTCTTGGTAACAGTTTGGGAACTAAACCTGGTCCTGTAAGTCCTTTGGGTCACATGGTGATTCAAGAAATAAAGCCACCATGTGTATATGTGTGTCATGTGAATGTGGGAAATACGGGGCCCATAACCTTTTCGTTTCCCGAAACCTTTTGCCTTTTGCTGTACTAAAAAGTTGGTACCATAACTCCCATATATCAAAAGGGGTTTATTTGCAGACTAAATAACTAATTTAGTCATTAGCACCAAGATGAGTGGTTTCACAACATTAAATAAGCGCTCGACCTGCCAAGAACACATTCACGAAAGAGATTGCGAAAATATGTTTTGTCAAACAAAAACGTGTCTTTAAAAAAATGGGACGCATCAAATCATCAATAGGGGCGAACCTTTTAAAATTTACGGTGACGAAAGGACCAAGTTCGAAGGACCAGAAACCAAAGCATTTTCAACACTAACGCTTAGAATATAAGAGTTAATGAAACTGAAGATGTTCGCTCGTTAACTGAGATGTTCGTTTTTGTCTTCAAGACACATAATAGTAACATGTAATTAGAATCGCGACCACGTTGTCATTTGACTTGGTAAGCAGTTCTGAAGAATGTGAGCTATACAATTTCTACTGAATTTTTAACAGTTCATTTTGTAATGGGTTAGTAACTGTAATAAATAGTGCTGTATCTACCAACTACACTATGAATTTTTAAGGCAAGACAGTATCAGAATCTGGCCTATTTTTTTCTATAAGTTATTCCTATAGTAGACTAAAATAAAATGCATAAAATATTAATATCAAATGTATATCAAGCTGCATTTTCAACATTTGTAAGTAATGGCATCAACATATTTGGTCCTATGTCCCACAATTACTGTTTTTACACCAAACACGGTGACAGCAAATTGGGAGCAGATTTAATTTAATTTACAATTAAGGTGGTATATTACGTTGTTAAAGTTAATTTTAGTTATATCATCATAATGACAAATAAGAATAATTTGAGTAATTTTCTTACCATTCCGAAAATTATGTAGTTCAAAAGTTTTGTAATCAATTTCGGGTATGTAATTTTATACTGTATATTCAGTTTTCATATTTGCTAAAAATACCTTTCCTTAGTATCTTATTATTGCCATATCCATAATTTGTTATTAGGTATATTCCATTAAGGCCGCGTGCGACTGCGACTACCAAGCCAAGCTCACTCAGTCCGCCAATTTTAACAATGGCGCCCTCGCCCATCTCACCGCTCACATAACTCAGGCGGTGACTAACAGTCGCGCGCTGACCATATAGCTAAAGGACCAAATTGCAGAAATTTTTAACTAATGGTTAACTTTCAACACTCATTATGCACAGATTTTTGACCAAACTTCTCCTTTATCTCAAAACCATTGCAAATTCTCAACTCAATCTGTCTTTTAACCCCACACACGCAGATCAATAACACAGTAAAATATTTGTCTCATAAACAACAATTACGGTGAACGTTTGCGAGTCAATAAACTATCAAACGATTACATCATGGCGCGTGCTATCCTGATGTAACGCGTCCAGGGTTGACCCTGAATATCCTCAGTTTTATTTATATAAAGATTCCGATATTTTTTTTCTAAACAATAAATTATAGCTCAGGCAGGCCGTGAAAGCTTAGATAGTTATTATTTCAATTGTCAATTTAACGCAAATCTTATTCGTACGTATATAGAGTAGTGGTGGCCCAGTGGTAACGGCCGCGACTTACGAGCTGAGGTCGTGGGTTCGAATTTAGAAAGGCGCTTTATTTTATGTACTTAAATAATTTCATCCATCCGTAATCACTGCTCTCAGAACCAAAAATTCGAAGACATCTGACATCTACCAACCCGCACTGTGCCCGCGTGGTAGATTACAGCCCACGCCTGTGTCCCAGCAGTGGGAACATTATAGGCTGGTTATGTATTATGCATATTCGTACTTGGTGTCAGTTACTGATATGATAAATCTAAAAAAAATGATTGAAGGTCAACTACGACTAGTACACATCCACGAAAACTTTGGTAAATGTAGTCAAAAGTTAACAGATATAACAGTGAAAACCAGCGTTTAGCATGAGGTAAAGAGACATATTACCCCTCGAAATCATGTAGATTCTACAATCATAAATAAATATTTTAAATTTATTTTCAAAATCCGAACTCTCCAGAAACTCAAACAGTGTACAACCCTAAATGTACCGTAGTAATTGCGCCTGCGCGGGGATGCCTTCACGTATGTAAAAAGAAAATAAAAGTGTAAACCCGTTCCACTAAGAGACTCCCGTAATGACTAGCTCTAGCAGGTTAGCGGAACCCTATCGATATCGATAACGAATATCGATAGGAAAATAGATACTTCAAGTTATGCTAACGATTTTTTTTCTCCATGAACTTTAAGCATTTTTTGTTGGTACATAGTGATCAAAATAATTACTCCAATTCCTAAATAAGGAATGCGGAAACTGGGAAGGTAATCATGTTGTTCAAATATTACAAGTTTCTACTTAGCCGAACGTACGTCATTACCAGTCATGTCAATGTGTTAGCCATATTCTTAAGTAGGTAAGTACCACTAAAATGTTGTAAGAGACCATCACTAATTAGTGCTTACGTGAAATGTCAAAACTTAACAGGAAGAACAAAAACGCACGTGTGATTTATGACCTCAATGATGTTACCTACTAGCTAAGAAGTCTTTCATCATAACAGATTTATTTTCAAGAGTTCAGCCTATGAAAATTTAAATAAATTCGAAAGTTTACTGCTGGATATTGTCCAAAGTATTTTTAAATAAAAACGGAAATACGTAAAGTATGCCTTTTATTTCAGTAGATTTCACAAAGGTCCTTTAAGACCTTATCGCATATGGTCAACTATCTATACATTGTAACAGCGAATCAATTTTCACGCTTCCCCTAAGCCAAAGATTTTCTGATATTCGGATAGCTCATGACATGACCTATAGAGGAGCCATAAAGTATATTTAAAAAAAATGCGAAATTTCGCGGGTATTCTGGTTGAATACAAAATAATTAAATCGGAAGTTACATTTTCATCTACTCGAATGCCATGATTAATAATTCGATTTAAAACACAATCGTTCGATTAGAAATCGATAAGTCCCCGATCGCAACACTTGCCCCTCAAGCGCTCCCCCCGGGATATGGGTCAGAATTCTATAAACGGGTCCTGCGACGTCTGCAGGTGCCGCGTTTTATGATCATCCTTTACGATGCATTATGTCAGACGTTTGCACTGAACGGGTATTACGTCACTTCTTTTTATTGAGTCGTGGGAAAATTGTGATGTGTAATAATGAGAAAAAGGGATTTGGAAAGTTAGGCATCTGAATGTTATTTCAGAACTGTTATCTGTTGTCTGAAAAAAAATGATAAGAATGTTACGGCTTTCAAGATTTCATTTACAGTATTGACGATGTTAACCACTATTTGGACGAACGTCAAAATTACTAAATTATTGTTTAAACACGGAATAAATGATTGGCATAGCGCACAGAGAAATGATATATTAGGCGGGAGAAATATAAATATGAATTAATTATTATCTTTAGTTCAATACGCAGTACAGTAATACAGTCAACCACTGAGAAACGACCACGCGACACGATCAACGACTTCCCAGGTATGCCAAAGCGCGTGCATAGCATTCGATACTAGTTAACAGTAATTGTTTAAAAAATATAATAAATAGCTGGCCTGAATTAATCAATGTCTATCAGTGCTAATTTAGTGGAATAATAAAGTTCAGCACTTCGTACAAAACTGACATTACAGGCACAATACAAAATGCTGTCAGAATTTAAAATGGCTTAAGTAATTTGCGCGCAAAATTCTAGCCGTCAACATTATTTTTATAAGTGCGTTTTGTTTATAGCTTTAAATTCCGTTTGTTTTTTAAATTAATTTTATAAAGCTAGGTAATTTATAAATTATAGCACAGGAGTTATAATATTTATCATGTCGATGTCGAAACGTTCTAGATTTCTGCCGATAGGAATCGATAACATGAAATACACCAGTTCTATATGTTAGACCAAGCGGTTGCGTTGTCATATCTCAGAATCGCTCGATACAACAAACGTATCTCGATCGGATGTCGTAACAGGCATTGCGATACTGATTTAGAGCAACGTAAATCAAGTGTGAAAGTACTGACCCACTGAATGTACGAACTTAAGTCTCATTTTTTACTTTTACCGATTACGCGGCTCCTTTGTGGTTTTGTCGCAAATGTCTTCAACGCGTTAAAAGGATAGTTAAGTTATGTAAGTTCCTGCAACTTAGTAAAAGTCAACACTTGAGAGGTATTCGATTTGACCAGAGAATGCTTTTACCAGAACCTGACTATTTAAAAAACTGTGTATACTGAAGATGACAGCAAACTCGAAAGAGATGAATGTAGGTTTAAATAACAAACAAAAACAATAAAAAATTCTCAAATAATATTAACTTAAGAAGACTAAACCTTCAAAGATGATCCTTGAAAGATGTTTAAAAATAAATATAAAGCAAGCAAAAGACGTAAATCCAATGAAATTAACGTCAGAGTAAATACAAACGAATGGATAAATCCAGCATCAATAGATAATAATTCGTTTCCAACCAAGACTTCATAACTTTGGTTTAGAGAAAATCGCGTGAAGAAAAGTAAATACTTTCGACTTTCCAGCAATTGATATAAATGGGTTTAAGAATTGCTGCGGTCTTTTCAATGGATTTACTGATTTACCGTAAAATAAAGAAAGTACTACACATGTATATCATTTAGCTTAATAGGCCTGGGATCAATATTGCTCGTTCGAGAGCAGTTTAAAATTGATTGGTAAATAACAACTCTGTATATTACCTACTTGTAATACTTTTGAGAATTAACAAAAGACTGGTAGAATAAGATATTAACTAATATGATGATAAGAAATTGTCGGTTAAACATTACAAGTAATAGCTACCATTTTAATCCTCATCTAGTAATCAATAACAGTAATGTATAACCTACCCTTTCGCAAGGCTTGACAAAAGAGTGTTTAAAAAGCTAAACACTAAGTCAATACTACCTATCACATCAATATGATGATAAACTTAAGATGGAGTTGAATATGAACTTAAGTTCCAATATCATTTAAAAGACGAACTAAAATCTCAACACCCAAGTAAAACAAACATAGTGGGTATCAAATGAATGGGAGGAACAGACGGAGGCGATCGTTAGACACGCCGTACGAGCCCCAATGTCGAATCCAATGCCACACATTGTTAGCTGTCGGAAGGAAGCAAGCCAACCGACGCTTTGTGTACTGTTAAGAGCCAAGATAAGATGGTAGGCTGTGTGTTTGGAGAAATTAGGTGCTGGTATGTTTTTGGGATTTTTTTATATGTAAATAGGTAACTGTAAAAGGATGGTTTATATAATGAAGATAGGTTAGAAGTGGATGATCAATAAGACATCTTTGAAGGATTTAAAAATGGAACTTAGGTGCTTTTGTATTTATTTGAGATATATGTGTGTTTGTAGATGTATGATAAATATAATGACATGCCTTTTGAATATTTTGATGTTGAATATTTGGTAAATAATGTAGTAATGCCGACAGAAGATGAGGTAAATACACCGTTATTGTAAATACGCAAAAAAGCCTTACGTAATGGAAGTTCGCATACTCACTTATCGAACATTCATCTTTGAAGATGAAAAAGCTTCGCACATTACAGAGTCATTAATATCCTTCTATGAATATAAATGCCGAAGATAAACTTAAATAGACATTAAAACAAGGCTTCTATAGCCCTAATAGGGTGTCATTATATTTATGAATGAACATCAATGAAGAGCTAAAAGATATACAAACAAGGCAATATAAGCTTTCGCCGCACTTATTGTTTCATAACACTCTTATGTATAACTTTAATCTTCTATAGAAAGTTCAACAATCGTATCATTCGTTTTGATATAATCATAATATTGAGTTACGTGTTTTGATAAATGGTCTTTTATTTTATTGTAAACGGAATTCGTTCCGGTTGGGCCAAATTCCTTTGAGTTAGTTATAAATAACTATATAACTTTTATGATGTTTATCTCATCTATATTGACCACTTATTAATAAATATTATGTTTATTATTAAGATCGAATATTACGTTCTAGACTTAAGTCTAGATCCTTAATCATCATGTTATAGAACTAAGCGAAGACTATAAGACAGCATTTACTTTAGTTGTTAAATAATCAACTCTATGATCTGAATTATTGATAACGTAATCAAGTTTTTAAGATTCCTTATACAATATCTAATAATGTGTTTTCTTTGTTTCAGCCTAGTCCCGTTTGAGACGGCAGTGGGTAGCGAGATGGTGTCTCGACGTCGAATACTTTCGCGTTCCCGCGACGATCTGACGCAAGCGTTTGAAGTGCCCGTAGAGGAAGAGGAGGATGTGTGGTATCAAAAAGATAAACTTTATAAGGTAAGTCAAAAACATCGGATAGGTATAATCATCATCCTTAGTGAGTGTTACCAAGCGAAACCAAATATTGAACCTCGAGGAACTCCATAGAGTCAGTAAGTTTTGAACACCCTAAATCATTCTGTATGGTACTATTAACTCAAATGATTAAATTTTAAGATAGTCACACAAGTAGTTTTAATTTTAAAGATTTTTTATCATCTGAGGACTTGATCACAAATACATAGCTTTCTATTGTGGTTTCAATATTGATTCAAGATTCTTATAGTTATTTACAAGTCACTTTAATAGCTACAGTGTAAGCATTCATAGCACCATTCTGTACATGTTACGAACGTGAGGTTAGACGGGCTGTTGAAATGTTATACCTGGTTGTTTCCTCACCGTTGCAATGTTAATTTGAATAATAAAGTGATAGATTGACAATTGCAAGACTAAAACCAACATAAATTAATTAAAGGCACCAACATTGCTATAGGACTCACATCAAAAGTTTTGAAAAACAAATAATCATTTACCCAGTATTTTTATTATTATTCAATAACTTCATATATCTTCAAGATTTATTTTGGGTGCCACAATTATTATTCCTTTCAAAGATTCTGAAAATCAATAAATTAATGACTACCATCCCAATAATGCTGTAGGAAACAATATTTTTTCTCAGGTTTCCTAAAAGTGCAACCTCCACTTTACAGGCACCGAACCGTTTCCTGCCATTGTATCAAAGACTAATGTGTAGGCAATCAAATCATAATAGGCGAACTATACCCAAATTGGTATTTAAACTTTCTATGCATCAATCACGAGGTCGTCGAGCCGATGTAAGTAATGTTCACGGCTCAGTTCACACAGTTACTGCTATAATAGCAGTGAATGACAAATCATAGGAGAAACTATTATAACAATTTGTCCAAGTGAAATCTTTGGCTTTCCACAAATTAGGACCTATATATAGCGCCGCAAGTGATATTACTTGAGATTGTTTTATAAAGTGTTATGCATGTTTAACATTATGCATTTACTTTTTAAAAGATTTCGTTTAATTTCATGCTCTCCATTTTGGCTGTCGAGGAATTTGTTCATTTGTCATTTAACAATTGTGGTTAGCGATCCCCGTGAAAGCACCTAAATTCCGTAACATCATTTTGTCTTATACAATCACTACAAACTGAAATTAATAGACTCAATTTGCAACTTAAACACTACTATCTCCCATAGTTGTCCCACGTGCATATTACGTTTTCCTTTCCTTTGTCTTTGATTACGTTTTTGTAACCGTTTCCGACTGCTTACAGTTATTAAGGACGTGAGAACACGCTGTACTATATACTGACTGTGACACTTACCACATTTCATTTAGCTTCAACATCACAAGAGATAGCATCGCTATTTCGATATCCATCGACATCAGGGAATAGATAACATTCACGCGTGCACTAAATTCAGTAGCATTGTATTGAAATGTCTTTGATTGTCAATTGACGTAACAGCCACACAATGGTGTTTCGATTGACTCTCACAATGCTGTTTGTTCGATGCCTCCTACATTTATAGTTTTTGTTAAAGCTTTCGCGGATATAATATCTGCGGTTGACAGTGAAAGCCTAGAAGCACGAATGCCACATTCAATCAAAACATTGTTATTGATAGATTTTTCTATTGATTCTTGTGGTTGTGGCTGAAAGTGTATTTTGATTTTCCCTTTTTTCTTGTTAGTCACTTTTGTTTCTTTCTCATCCCTACATCAATGCCATCTGTTTGATTACTATCTGTATGCAAAATCTGTGGAACAAATCAACAATAGTTATCTACAGACTCTGTGATTTCATCGCAGAATTCCGTTGTTTCTGCTGTTACGCCATGGATAACTAATTATGTAATCCTAAATGGAAACAAACCGCAGACTATCGTAAGGTTTAGGTTAACTCTTAATTTGTTACTTAAATCATCTTGAAACTTTAATAAAGACGCCAGAATTCATTACTGCATTTCGTAAAACGTAGTACCTACCTACTAAAATGAATATCCCAGAATAGCAGGTTTTCAAGTTATGGTTAACATTTATCAAGAAACTTCACTTCGTTTGCCATTTAGTTAATACCAAAGTATTTGCAAAACAAATATTACTCCACGAGAATCCTTTTGCAATGATTGCTTGTCTGTTAATCGTTGGACGGTCAACTCTGACCCATTGAACGCGATCGTGACCGATGACTAACAATGAACAAGTTACGGCATCGTAAATTGGCCGGAAAACATCTGGTCGCATACATTTTTGACCTTATAGCTATGCAATGTCGAATTGCAAGTGATTTATTGAAATTTGCTGCCATTATTGTATTGAAAACAAAGAAGAAATTAGTCTATGTGGCAGCCAAGTTAAATTAAGCAAGACAAGTTTTTTTATGAAAAGCCTTTAAGATAAAGTCCTTTAGGAAGTTTACCAATCACTTAATTTAAGAAATTGAATAACTTCATTTCTAATTTCTCAACATCAGAGTTATGTTCAAGGTATCAACTTTAAATACCCGTTTAATTAATTCCTTCCTTAACATCCCATGACAAATGCCGCCATACCTTAAGATTTCAAGTGCGAATAATTACATCAACCTCAGTAGGTACTGCCGGATATATCTGAGGGCATTGATCTGACATGACAGTGGGAGGGCCAAATTGACCTTAACTGGTTCAGTTCAGCAAAATACCTTGATTGAAGTCTTACGGTTCATTCAGATTTTTGCTTTGTTGTAAAAAATAATCTTGTAATGATAATGCAGATTCTCAAGTATTTATTTATTCAAAGCAACGCATTGATGGCATTTATTTTACCCTTTATATAGCTGTAGCGTATGCAATTATTGGCACATACATCTTCACCTTCCACGTATCCCAATTTGTGTGGGGTAGGTGCGGTATGGCTTCGTCTTCCAGACATCTCTATTAGTCGTCATCCTAGTAGTCACCTCCTTTCTAGCCATGTCATCTTTAAAACAATCCATCCATCGTTTCTTTATTCTTCCTCCACTCTTATAACCATCCACATTCATACTTATTTCTTACAAGATGCTCCTCCCATGTTTTGAAAGCAGCACAATATATATATTAATTACCTTTTTATTAGCAGATCTAACCTTACCCTTTTGAATGTCAAAAATGTTATCATCCGCCATCATTGAACAGCCTGACGTACGATTTGCATTACTCTAACATTTTGCAAATGCATTACAATATAGTCACGAATCTTGCCTGCTTTTAATATCAAGGCTCCAAAAACCGTACCGAAATTAAGAAACGAATGCAACTTTAAAGTAGTTCAAGGTCACTGCGAATTCTACTTTGAGCGATTCTTTCACAGAAATGTAAAAATAGCCGTTAGGACTTCGAAGTTAGAATTATTCCATTCATCTTGTAAACTTGTTTGGTCTTGCCATGTCAGCTTTATTGCTTGGTTTTTTAAGATTTATCTGTTATTGTGTTATTTTGTGGACATTTGATGAGCGTATTATTCATTATCGTTACTAGTGTTAGCTTATAAATACATATTATTAATTTGTACATGAGCTTGCTTAATTATTGTATGTAGTTCTTTCTATCTTTGGTATTTTTGTGTAGCTTGAATTGACTTTGGTTGTATCCATCATTCTGAGGTCTTAACCTACATCAATATTGTGACTAATTACGTAATATCCGATCCTACCTCAAAATTCTTCTCATAAATTAATATTTATCTTTCCAAACATTCGGCTCATAGCACCTAACCAAAAGGCTCTAATCAGTCGCCGAATGTACGTGCAATTATACAAGTGTCTTTATTACATTACGGCCTACAGCGGTCTGCGTTCGCGCAATGTCGCAAAACCTGACACCTGTTATTGGCCAACCCAGCTGTCTGTTTAGTAGTGATTTTACGACGAAAATTATCAACTGCTTATTAATATTCGATAGATACGTCGGACGTTTGATGTATTGCACAAGATTTGTAGAATATTTTTTGGTGTTGAATTTTTATTTGTGGATTAGATATTGCGGTTTGCTGTATTTACTTTCTGTTTTATATTTATTGGTAGAATATTAATCGACTCGAATTAGATTGCATTTTATAAATTGACCAAGGAGTTTCTTACTCGATACTCTCCATACGGATCTACGTTTTGGAATGGGTGACTAGCTTCAGTTTTCTGAAAAGTGTTTGTAAATGATTTAACTTAAAAAAAATGCTTTGACGTTTTACTTTGATCCTATTTTTTTATTAACATTTTGTACATGAAATTTATCAAGAGTTGCTTATTTCAACTCTGAACTACATACGGTTCAATTCAAAACAAAAATCTAGAACCTTCTGCAGAGAAATTCCTATCCATATTACATTTTACATAACCATAATTTCCCCCATCATCATTCTGTGATAGTAATTGTTTTGAACACTTTAATTGTGCTGAGATCACGATCCGCGTGACGTTCAACAATCTTACGGACACGACACACTACATCGTATGTAACGAAAGTGAAAAGGTGTTGTTAGAAGAAAAACCAACAAAGACATGCGCGGTTTCTTCTTTTTCTGCATTTTGTCTTGGGGTTCAATTTCTGTTATAATAATTATGTGCATTTGAATTAGCTGCTTCTCCAGCATTTTCTGCTTTAGTGCGTTTATCTTTATTTAGAACAAATACAGCTGTTCTACTCATCCTTTTACGGGTTATTTTTCATTGTATTGTATTCCTATGATATCAAGTTTATCAGGAAAAATCGCTACTACATGTTTAGCTTAACTTACTTAGTGTTAATGCCATATCAGCAAGCTTAATAACTGTATTATCAATTCTACTTACTTCATCTTGCATTGTTAATTTCGCGTGCAACAAAGTCGTACATGCCAATTTAAAAACAACGTTATCGAAGAATCCATAGCAACAATAACTGTGATACGTAACATTTGTTTGTCATCATACACATCAATGGAGCTTCGTTAATTTTAGATTACTATCGCAATCGCTTCCATATATGAAACACAATCAACATTTCTATCGGTTTCATTACGCAGTGACAAGTATTGCTAAATATAGAAAATGCTGTCAAATCAAATAACATTTATTATCTTAATTCAAAAGAACTTTTACTGGTCTACGGAATTTTGATGGATAATAAGACGAGTGGCGGAATGCGTGTCATGGGTCAATATTTGACATTTAAATAAGGTGTTTAAAAGAGAAATGACGTAACGACTCTGGTCTTTGGCCTCTGCCAACCAGTCTTACGAAAGTTTGCAGTTGTCACTTGTATGTTTGATATTTAGTTGCGTGCAATATAATTGCGCGTTAGAAAAGGTCACTGTGGTAGTGTGGTAGGTAGTAATTGAAGATTAGATTGTCGTGCGTTTGAGAATAATGATGTAGGTATCTTGCTCCATGCTAGGTTTTGCACAGGTTGATAGATTTGCATCGTAACTGCAACACATACTTTTACTATTAAGCTTCACATTTTTAAATGACCAAGAGTGTTGCAAAGTATTTTACAAGTTAAGAATTTTTATTTGAAGTTTTTATCTGATTATAATGTAGTGGAAAAAAAAGAAGAATTTTGAATTGTTGTCTTTATATCTAAATACGTTAATCAAGATTTTTATTTAGGCAACAATACATCTTGTTCAAATGAAGAAGACAATGTAATTAACATGTCTAAATAAAGGAAACACCAAAAAAAAAGACAATTTAAAGCGGTAGAGTCCCCGATGCCCTTTTAACGTGGGAATAGCCGGTATTCGGCTTGTCCTTGAAAATAAAGACTCGAATACACCCCACATCCGGCTGGCCGATATTATTTATAAATTAAGGGACAGGTAGCTTCAAAAAGTAGGCAAGGTGATTATATAATCCAAAGTTATATGGAACAACAATGTAAAACGCATTCAAATAGTATTTTTCTGATACAACGAATTTATGTTTTTTTCCTTTGGTAAACTTATAATAATATAAGCCTATAATTATTCTACTGCAGAGCAAATTTGTATTGAAATTCACTGTACTTGTATTGGAATTGATTCTTATTTTTAAAGCCCTTCACAAAATATCGATCCACAGAATGATAAGCACTTTTTAAGATCCAATCCTTAAGACATCAAAGTTCTTTCATTCCTCGAACTGTCTGCTTATTTGCAATAATGTCATGATTTATTTCAAAACGCATTGTATTAAATAAGCTGAGTAAGGCCGATACAGGCATACCATACCTACCACCAAATATACCATAAATAAATGAAGTAAAAACATGAAAGTCGCAGATATGATCTTCAAAATTCGTGTCTCTAATAGTGGGTACATTTTGCGTAACTTGTGCCAATCCTTAGTAAGTTCCATATAAGGGACTAATCGTGGCTATACACCTTGAGTAATAAAATTCTACTCTTGTAATTCTTCATGCCCACTTTCATTTGTCCTAGTATCGTGACTCTATTTTGGACATGGCCCTGCAAATCGTACTTAATCTCTCAGATTAAAACAAGCAACCTAATTACAACGTAACTCATACTCTGTGTAATTACCAAATGTTTGATTAGCATCAATCTCACGAAAATCTTTAGGTATTACAGTGCACACAACGCACCATTCCAGCCAATTGACTTTTAGTTAACTCCGACCTCTTTGCAAAGTTCAGTCTTCATTTCGATTTTAGTATCGAGATACTGGTAATTACGTTCCATTTTATACCGAATTCGTGAAATATAATGTGAACGGTCTGATTTTCAACTGCTAAATCGAATATTAGGTCGTTTGCGTTTCGTTTAACAGTTTGTTGATTTTCAAATCGAGGTTCTCGAATTGCATGATGTGCTGTAATTATATCCTTACGTCCTTCCCTTTCCCTCATTATGCTAACAGGGCGACCTCCAAACTTCTCATCAGCAGCTGTTTCATTTTAGTTCATTTTTGCAACTTTAATGTATGTATTGACAACATCTTGCTTTAAGTATATCTGCTTTACAATCAAGTTTTTCAAGTGGTATAGATATTTTTTTGTAAACAGCTTGGAAATTAACTATAAGGATATTATTATGTCCCGATATCTATATCCATATCTTCGTTATTATTAAACATAAGTTGTATTTTCTGTCTCGCAGTTACTAGCTTTCCTCCAACTGATAAAACAGTAGCTGAATCTGTCTAGCATAGTATACGCACTACTACAAAACTTTCCACAACACATATTAACAATTCTTTATAAATTTTTACGTCATCATTATCACGGTTAGCCAGCATTCCGTTGCCTACGCCGATTCCAGTTTCACTTTTTAGCGTCTGTTCAGTGAAAGTAGTTGATTCGAACTCCCAACTCTTCCTTTCGTATAGCTCGTGCTATGTTATAAAATTATAAAATCAATCTGAAATGTTTCCTGTATCATGTCGTTTTTATTATGATTCTTTAATGGTTTAACTGTTTACTTGAAATTGATTGCGACAGTAATTGGGTCTTTTTGCGGTCAACTATGTTTACTTGTTTCCGATTTACAGCATCTCGTGTCTGTTAATCTTTTTCATATAAATGTTGATACAATTTACGCTTCTTTGGTTTCCGGAACCAACAAAGCAATATTCGATTCTTTCTTACTCAAGTGATTGCACATCGTCAAATAAAAAACAATGTTTGCGTTGATATGAAAAAAAAAATGCCTGTATCGATTTATTGATAATGATCACATTCGCAATACACTGTATCTTCAAGTAATTCATCACTGCAAGCATTTTCAAACATGACTTCATTTATTATAACATCAACCATATGACTTTTCCATACATCTTTATCATTGATCTTTTACTACATATTCGTATCGTCCTTGCATATCAAAGTCTAAATAGTTATATCCATACCTGGTTTCAACTCGAGGCGAACGGGTGAGCAGGAAGAGAACAACTTTCGTTTTCACGCACCTGTCTTGTTCTGCAGCTTTTATATGCAGTTTTTATCTCAATTGATAGGCAACTTTGTTTGTAATAAGATAAAGTTGATTTTTGATCTATTGGAAGTATCGGTTGAATGATGGTCAGTGATCTCTTGCGATTCTTGTTCTTTTTCGTTTTAATGAGTGTTCCTTATGATTAAGATGGATCGGAATTGCGAACTATGAATATTTTTGATGGATATAGACCTACCTTATAATTTTGACTGTGATCTCCCAGTTCATTTTCATCAAAAATGTTGCCCATTTAGTTTTGATATTCTTCTCTTTTATGGCTATTCAAATTCAGCACTTAACCTTTATATGGGACTTCAAATGGTGTTAACGCAATTTGGTTTGTCGTGCTTAAAGATGTTCTCATTGAATATGATCAAAGGCTTTGATGAATATGACGACACAGTCATGTATACAATAAGTGGCATCCCGCAAGTACTGTTTCACTCTAACCTTCACACTTATTTACCTTATTGTACCTTGCTAAATTTTATTTCTAATTTGGCTAAAGTATAATATATTCAAATTATATGGTTAGCAACGCCAAAATGTTTACGTAATGCACCTCACAGACTTTCGCTCACGACCGTGCGTGTTTGTAATGTGTGTAGAGATCCTAACACGATGATGTTTATTGTTGGAAGACGTTTAAGATAATTTACAGTAGTGGCGCTATCTTTGAAACTTGTTATATCATTTGGTAAGGTTAATATTTCTTTATAGGCTTTAGAAGATGTGTTGTTAGATACTGTGCAATTGATGAATGCTGTATTATCTAGAGATAGTTTACTTGTTGTACATCTTGGGTTGCATTTAATATATTTTGGGTTGAGACTGCAGGTTTTGATTTATTTCCATTCCATATATGCTACATTCCCAATGGAATTCAGACCATTATTTGTTCACAAACTAACTTTTTTCTAAGATCTTAAAATTGTACCTATATTATAACTAAAACAGATCATACAGCCATACAAGGAACCTTTACCACATTTTTTATATCACTCACGCACTTGTAAAGTACCGGAAATAGACAGAATAGACACTCCTAAACAAGTTCTGACAGTCATCTGTCACGTAGTTTGTCAGGTACAGCTGGTTTGTCATCTGGAAATTAATCAACTATTGTGGCACTTTTAAGACAGTAACACTTGTTCTTAAATCTATTGGAAATTATGGTCAAGCCGTTCCATGGACCACACACACATAGGTACTTAGTTAAGTAATTATACAAGAACGCAATTAAGGCTGTTGTTAACAAAATTAGTAAATTAGAAGACAAAGCAAAAAATACTAACTAAACATCGTATAGGGAGAGTGTTTAAGATAGCTATATACGTTATTTATTACCTAATTAGGAAGTTATCAAAATAGACGACGTGTCATGCTTACAATAATTAAATTACGTAAAATAATATTACTTAACGGTTATTTCTTCAAACTTACGTCATTATGATCATCCTTATCATTGGACTCCTAATCATTAATCATAAACATTGACTCATTTATTAAAGTTCACGTGTCGTGTATTGAAGAAGTCATCATTTTCAAATTTAATAGATATTCTTACTTCCGCATAAGGTTCAACATTCCTGGGCAGATTGAAGGTTGTTAGAAAAGATAAAGTTGATGTTAGTGACACGAACACCTGTTAAAGTCTTAACTCATGAATTGTCTTGTGTCATCCATCTCAAAATGAGTGATGACGAAACAATGTCCCAATTCATTGAGCACGACAGTTATGGCAACACACACACCATAACTGTTAATGCTAGAAGTGTGCGGCTTTACTCCATGTTCAGAAGCAACAAGTAATTTTGTACTAGCTTGCCAGTACTAATCGTAAGAATGCTTCATAAGAGGTTATACTTTTCAGGATTCTTTTTATAGCTAATGGACAAACGGATCTTCGCATTACACAACACGAAATATATACAAAAGCAACTTTAGAGAATAAAACATAGCATGAACAACTTACTTAAATTAAAATGACTGCTCATCTTGAAATTAAATTACATAAGTATGTATGAAATTGGATCACTTTATTATTAGCCAATCTAATATGTATGGCAATTTGTTTCAAACAATTGAATGAATTAAATTACGTAACCTGAGTGCGTGGCAGCCATTAAATGCAACATCTCACTAAGCACAATTTTATTTCATTTTGTTAACACTTTTTACGATGTAATGGATGTTAGATTGTTTATCTCTAATTCTTATGTTCTCATTTTTATTTCCTTTTATTAAATTCTTACTTTTAGAGTCACGGAACTGTAATGAAATTTTATTAAAAAATAAAAGATTTCTTTGTTTCGATCCGAGTTTTTCTCAGTTCTAGAATTCTTAGATTGTATCGAGACATTTAATGGCAATAGTAATGAAAGTTATTGTATTTATCAGTCTATATTTAGGTGGCATTTGTAGCTATTATGTCAGTCTTTAGATGATTCTTTTAAACGACTTTGAACCCAAGTAACCACTTGAGATTTTTTAAATATTTGACATGCTGAATATATATGTACTACCTTCAAAACAAAACTAACTTAAGATTGAACCGTGAATTGGCTTTAGGCGTATCTCATAAACAAATTAGCCAATACCCAAATTGCTGTATCCTGCATTTATAACTAAGACAAAACTCGTATAACATTCACTTTCAATGAAATAACAAGTCAATCGAAGAATTTATTACATATTCTGCCGATTCGTGACTCGACGCCGTCAAAGGTCAGGGCACGCCATAATATTATTGCTTTACGTACGGTCCATTAAATCAAATTCAGATTAAAATGAGATTATACAGATGTATATCCATTGTTTGTTTTAATTTTTTTCATAAACTTTGAAATGTGTGTTGAGTTTGAGTCACTTTTGTAACCTAATACGGTAACTAGATCTTTTCGATGCATGCCTACATAGCTTTGATTGCTAAGGTCACCAACGATACAATTGTTGTATGTATTGTATCGTTGTAATATCCATGCAAAAAATCAATGCAAACATTTTAAAGATAAGGTCAATATTAAATGTTATAATTTAGGACTGACCGGCAACGTCAATCACTATTAAAACATTAATAAAAAGGATATACAAAAGAAAAGCGAGACAATAGAAACTTTCAAGAAGTCAAACTTATTCACACTGAACAGACCAACGCAATATTTTTAATATTTAAAGATCCCAAACCGCAAATGCTAAGCAAACCTTCAACAAAATTTATTAGACAATAATCCAAGCTTAACATTATAACTGCCATGCATACTCCCTAGCATAAAATTAACTCTAAAACCTACGTATTCCTAGAAAATCTCAACAACTCAACGTTACCGTTCACTATCATAAACGTTTGCATTCTATCAAAGGTCGACAAGAGATGATCAAGGCTGCTCTACATAGCTGCAGGTTGGCAGAGTAAATCAGCTCAATGCAATTAAGTAGATGACATGTTAGTTGATGTTTTATTCATTTCGTCTAGGATTATGTCTTTAGCAGTGCTGGTTATTGTTGCTACAGCTTTGTTGGTATATGATGCAGTGCTGAATATGGCAACAATGTAACTTAAAGCTCCTTTATTCATGTATATGATTTACTGATACAATCTATTATGACCTTAAACTGCCCACCAAAAAATCAAATAGGCGTATAATATACTGTGCAGTATTTTGATACTTAAATCTACACCAAAGGTATCATTAGGTGAACCATACCAAACTTTCTGCATCCTGAAAGCATGTAGAAAATAAAAATGCTAAGGATTTCAAACTAGCAAAAGTAACCAAAAAGAAAAGAACGAGAATACAACCTTGGGAAGAAACCTTTTATCTTAAAAAGTTAAGGTTAATTAACAATCTGAAAAACCACTCCCAAAAAGGATTAATGGTTCACAACACGATCAAGACGAAACATACAGAAATTGAATTTAACTTTAAAATATAAATAAAAACACACATTTCAAACGTATGTCGTACCAAAAGCGAGATTTATCATCGACATTATTAATGAAATGGAATCTTTTAACGTTACTGACAAAAAGAGGTTTATTGTTAGTGAGAAATATACTTTAAATATGACAAATGAAATTGGGCTGTTTGAAAAACGAAACAACGAAAATTATTATGACAACTGAATACATACAAATGTGAGAGTTGAAGAATAAATTGCCACATATGTACAATAAATGAATCACTTAAGCAATTTGCAAATTGACTTCGTGTGTATTTGCATGAATAATAATTTTTGAATTTGCTAAAGTAATCATTATATTTCAGCGTTAAAAATATATTTTCATTTTAAAATGATTCTTTATCAATGAACGTGTGTTCATATCTCATATTATTGAGCCCTTATCTTGTAATAACATCTCTTAGATTTTTTGGTCCAAATCTATCTTCCATGACTTACTTCATAATTAAAGACATTATCCAAATTTATTTACATCATCGGACAATAACATTACATAACATAACACAAGCACATTTATCTATCGTGATTTATTGTGTGTGTGTTTGTGATATTGTTAGTGTGTTGGATCATTCGGTTCCCTACAAAATGGTTGAGCTGGATGGTGCTGATTCACGCGTCATGTTCATGAACGGGCACCGTCAGTTGAGACTGGTCATCTCTTATAGATCTGCCAGTGCTTATTTTTAATCTTATATTATCAATTGCTTTTGATTTTATTTTTTGTACTTTGTGCTCACGTATAGAAGCAACAAGAATAATCTACCCAGGATTTTGTAATATCTGTATTTAAAAGAGTGTCCTTGGAGTTTCTTGCCCGTTCTTCTCCATAGAGGTCTAAGTTTTGGAATGGGCAACTAGCTTCAACTTTATGACTAACTGACCGACTCTTTGACAATTCAAAAGTGCCTATAAATGGTTTAATTGAAATAAACGCTTTGAGTTTGAGTTTCAAGTTCAATTGCAATCGACTTCTTCTCAGTTCATCGGCCACAAGTACATCAGTTTTGACTTGGTAGGGCTACTCCATCGTTGAAGCCAAATAATTTGGCTATTGGTTTAAATTTATGCCTTGTGCCGTGAATGCACATGCTAGTGGCACGAATTTTAGATTCTTTTGATTCTTGATTTGAGCCATTCCATCACTACGCTCATGGGCCTGTTTAGTGGTCATCGAATGCAGCTCAAATATGTTTTAGGAAGGTAGACATTTGTGGTACGAAGATTCCGTCAACAGATGCAATAAGGGGAGTGAATGTCGCATGTCGCATTTCACAAGCGTTTGAATATTTCCTTATTTTTATTCTTCAGCGGATTTTAGCACAGAAGCGACAGGGCGTGAAATATAAGAAGGAGCGTCAGTATCTAAAGGTGGTTTTACACCGGCGAGGCCAGGCGTGTATGGTATGGGCGAGAATTGAAATTTGTATGGCAAAATGCGCGAGAATGTGTCTTTCTCCGTCAAGTGCTGACTCGCGATATATCGCGCTGACACGCGCGGGCTCGCTCCGACCATCGTGAGACATCGCTGCATACTATATTCTCGGCTGGCCGGCGCGCGAGACACGGCTAACCGGGCGTGATAGCGCGAGCCGTCGCGTGAAATCGCGAGCCGGCGCGAGTCCGCGCTGACTATCGCGAGACGGCGCGGTATAGCGATGGACATCTTTCGGTGTAAAAGGGTAAGCGAGATTTCAATTCACGCGCATCCCATTCACGCCTCGCCTCGCAGGTATAAAACCACCTTTAGACACGGATATGCGTGTTGACATAAGTCGCAGAATAAATCCCTAATTTCATTGTGACGATGTGTTATGAGACCACCCTTTTACAACATAGAGCATGATCAAGGTTGAAATCATCGCAGCCACAGCCATCACATGATTTTGGCATAGAGACTGGTAATCTGTAGTAACGTAATGCAAGTGCATCTCTGAACTGTAATGGGGATAGATCGAAATGGTCTTTCTTAGTTAGTATTTCTTACTTCATAATTATGTTCAACAAACCTATTTTTATTATTATCGGCAACTATTTCGACTTTAAAAGTTCACTTGTCACTATTAATACCAGTATATACAAGAATGCAGGAAACATGACCCTGCAAGGCCGCTGTACTGTTACTTGCGTATGTAGTCTAATGACCGGTGCAACGCAATTGTGAATTTTAATTGTAGGAATGCAAAGGTTAAATTTGAATGGGAACTATATATTTGAAAGTGCAACATAGAAAGATCTGATATTTATAATGTGGCTTTGTGTGGCTTTAGGTCAAAAACCAATGAGAACTTAGTACTATTTGATTCTGACTGGAAAATAATAAACCTGAAAATTTCTATTTTAACTTCACTATTATGTTATCATCAGCATTGCAGTCACAAGAGGTCCACTGCTAGATATAGACTTCTCCCAAGAATCGCCATAACTATCGTTCCTACACTTGTTATTATTGTACCTTAATCATGAGTATTTGCTACTTCGTTACCATCTTTACCACATTCTCCATTAATTGTATTATTTATATAGCAAGGGCAAGGAATGCGACTTCTAAACCATAGTGTGAAGAATGTATACTTTTACAATACTTTGTTTTCGACCTCCACAAGGTGGCAATGTGTCGCAATTCATGATTATTCGTATATGGTCCAACGCACGCATTTTATGCAACTTAGTATTACAGTTATGTGATATACATTACTCAATAAGTCGTGATAAGACTGTTCGAGAAGCTTTTTTCATCATCAGTTCAATTAGCCGTCAAAGTGAACACGATACGGTAGCATTTTAATTGACTGGCCTAATATTATGTCGAATTTGGCTTTACTTTGAAAAGGGATGTAATAATTACTCAATAAATTATTTTGTATCTTTATATTTATTATTTTAAAGATTATAGTCAGATTAGGTACTAAGTTTGTTTAGTAGAAAGAATGTTCCAAAAGAGGCTTTTTAAGCTCTTTCCACATAAAATAAAGTTTTTATTTAGCCTTAATTTTTTAGCACCCAAATCTTTCCGCGCCGCATTTTGGCATCTTGCGATGAATATTAAAGTCTGTTCTCAGCGGGATGCTGCTTCTAATCTCGTCAATGACCTAACCTCCTTTAAATTTAGAATTTTTGGAACATTGCCTAAGTTTTTCTTTTCTGTTACCGTTCATTATCTCGCCTCAAAATCTTTGCAGTACATTTTTTGGTTCTTCTTTTGCTACCACTTTTTTTGTTGACTGCGTATTTTTCTTTTTCTGTAAAAAGTTCTATAAAAAGTGAGTCGCATTTTGTGCATTTTTATTTAGTAACTACTTTGGTTTAAAAAATCGTACTGTACCTACCGATGAGAATTTTGTTTGTCGAGATATCTTCCATATATATGTATATATATATATATATATATATATATATATATATATATATCATGCATGTTCAATATCACAACAAAAGCATTAATTATGTCATTCTAATTTTAAAATTAAATTGTATTAAGGCATTTAGGCGAACTCTAATAAAGTTGAGATTTATAACACATAATTTTTTGAACCTTTTAGCAATTTATTTTAGCTGAAAGTGTTCTGGTGAGCAATAAAAAGTTATAGAGGTCATCGTCCCGAAATTTAAGGAAAAAGCAAGTCTCAGGTAGAAACCGCACGTTTTAAGTGCTTAAATTAAATAATCTCAAAATATATTTAGAAATGTTACCGAATGATATCATCGTCCTTTTGATAAAACTGTCTTTTATTGATTTTACATATTAAAGGGGTAGGTGAATGACCATTGGAGTCATTCACACGCCCCTTTAATAATATGTAAGAATGAATGATACCTATACCTACATAAAATGAACGAAATTGTATGAATGAAAGTGAATCAATCAAAGGGTAGACGTAATAATATCACCCAAAGCTTTATTTATATCCAGCATGAGGACCATCAATATGGTTTATTATTCATAAACAACGACGTATCAATATTTGGCATTGTGTACACGCTAAAAAATAAAAATAAAATACATTTTGTCTTGTTCAAAAGAAATAGATTCTATATTTTGCGCTGGGAATCGAATCAGATTCTAGCCATTTGTTTGAGATGAATCAGTAATCACAATTATCTTTGATCAATATTATTAATGCCACTTAAGATGTAAATGATGATGTTAGCAGACGTTAAATAAAGCCTATTAATTACATAAATATTGCTTTGCTCAAGTAAGTAAGTGAAGCACGCTAAACGATAGCATGCGATCTCGTAACTGTTACGAAATGTACATCGTGATCACAAAAAGTATTGTGTATTTTTGTACTATATAACTCAATGGAGATCTCACTTTCATGTTCAATAATAATTATAAGCAATGCTGAAAACTCATCTGAAATATAGATAATAGAATATTTTGAAAATAAACCTTTCGCCACCTACTAAATTGGAGTTATTGCACTAATCCATATTAACGACTTCATTTTATGGCTAATTATAGATAAAAATTGATATAACAGCTTCATCTTTGCATAAAACTACGAAAGCAGTACGATTAGGAAAAGCTAAAAAGCTTTTAATGAAAATCATCACCAACAAACCTATAGTGCTTTACGATACTACCTAATATATTCATAAATGGAACTCAATAGAATCACAATTTAAATGACCAACAGCCAATTTAGAAATATTGGATGCTCTCATTCTCAATTTCTAAAACAAGTGCATAAATATAACACGACATAAATATGACGTTAAGCAAGTAGCCGATGCAGTAGTAACCTAAATAGCATAAGGCGATCGAGGTGTGGCCAACCTTGCATAGCCGACACCGTTGTTCGCACCTAAACATATTTAAAATGTTAAATCAAGTGCACAGGCTAATATAAACGTTAAGTTTATTGGCATGCATAGTTTAGAGATTTCTGAGAATGCAATAGATGACATACCAACAAGACGTAAAATTAAGAACAATTTACTATGAAATGTTTCTGAGATCAATGCTTTTCAATATTATATTGAAAATGATGACTGCTATTATTCTGTCAGTGTCCCACTGCAGGAACCAGCATATACGCTTGTTCCCTGCATATTTATGACAGATCATCCATTTGTTTTTCTTCAGTCGCGTTTATATATACAGAGTAGCATTGATAACCAATCAGTCATTTTATACAGACAACAAATCAATAAATTAAACAAAATAGTAACATATATTGGCAACCATTTTGTCATAACTTCTGAAGATCACCATTACTTTCAATAAATCATTTAGTTCAACCATTGTGCTTCCACAAATGTCAACGTCACGACATCTAGTGAGAATTGCTAAAACTTTACAAAACTGCAACAATATGCTATCCTGAACTATAAATCAGTCGAATGATTAAGCATGACTGACTGTCCATTTGCGAATAAATACAAAATAGCACTAACGAAGGCTATTCAGAGCAAATAACGAACTGAATATGACAATATGAGGTTAGATTATGAGAAGGATGACGCCACGAATCGTACATTACAGTACACATTGTGGAAGCATTTATGGCTAGGGATTCAAACAGACTATCGATAATGCGTAGGTAATATAAAGTAATTTGATAGAAACGCTCATGTTTGGTTTTGGAACAAAAACAAATTGAATCAAAGAAAAATTATAAGCTTCATTTTCTTTTTGACAAGAAATTGAATAAATTCATTGTAAACTATGATATAAGCTTTTCAACCAATTAATTATTTGCAATTTCCAGTGACTTTTTCGGTTGAAATGTTTTTTTTTAAATTGTGATATTGTTAATTTTACGAGTTATTAATAATCATAATATTCATGTTAGAAAGTTTATCGACACAACGAATGAGTTTTATATAGATGAATCTGAATCGTTACCATACCCCTATATGCAGATAGACTATGACTGATTCTGATTAGGATTTGATGTAAAGATACGGTAATGAAGAGAAAGCTAGTAATGATTGCGAATTTGATTTAGTACACTGAATAAGTTGTTAGACTGACTCATTATTATATGAAGACGTCCGGTAATTGGATCATTTGCCTGATGGCTTTAGATGGTTTTGAGTTGGTGAATAGCTAAGCTGGACTACACAAAGGTAGGTATGTTATGAGCTAATTTAACTTTTTTATTTTGTCTTGTTTGTTAGGTTCTTTAGATACTGATGGTAACTCATTATGAGTTTTAATCAGTAGATGGAGTTCAAAATGGTCTGTAATGTAATATCACGCCTGTTAATCTCGAAGGAAAAAATGTAGATAGTGGTTAGTTGACTTCAAGTTCTATTACAACAAAAATACCCGCTTATAATTTTATCAAAACCCGTTTTCTTCTTTCCATAAAAACAAAATAATTAAAAATACTAAAGAACTTCACAAAGATCGAAAGTAAACACTAACATGTCTATTACAATAAAACAGTTAAAATTGCTATAATCATAGCATTCATATAAAATCGAAAGTTATCTGAGTCGGTTCTAATGGTTTGCAGAAATTTAAAAAAAATATATAAACAATGTACAAGAAAAGAACCGTAAATACGTAACGCTATCGTGTAGCTGTAGTAGTTTATTCGATATTTGTAAATAGGGTTGTCGATTAGGGAAAAAAAAAACGTTTTTCACCATCCTCACCTGAATCTCGCATATTTTATAAATGTTCAAAAATTATTCGCAGTCTCATCTCAGCGATAATAATCAATATCAAATCAATGTAAATTACAGGTATTTTTGACAGATTGCTATTAGAATGCGAACATCGTTCTTAAAATAATACGGGAATTGAATTCTACCTCAGAACTGAATCCTAGACATTGACTGGTGCATTATATTGTAAATTATACTATATTTATGTGTAGCAACAAACTGTTACTTTTCTATTTTCTTGATAGATAATGAAAACCGACAACTGGTTTTTAATGATTTCTTGATTAATAATAACATTAGACACAGACAAGATGAGTAAAACACAAGTTAGTTTTTAAGCAATATCATATTTTAAAACTCACGTTTACTAATAATTTAATTACATAAGAATTCATGATCAGTTAATCACGAATTTTGAATACGCATAAAAATTAACTCAAAGCAAAAAACAATGTAGATACAACAATAAAAACAAATAAGTAATTCACACATTAGAAAAAAATACTAATAAATGTTATTTAAATGATTTTATTTCTGTAAGTAGGTTTGTACAAACACTTTTATACGTCAATCATATTTTAAAAACTAGATGAGGTCGGCGTTTCCTATCTTTCTACTCTAAGAAAGGCCGAAACAAACTCAGAGGTCACAGTCTCTTTTAAAGTCCAGACATAATTGGTCAGATCATGTGAAGACCATGAAGATTGGTGTCTTTTGTGGAAAGAACCACTCAGATTGAGAGGACCTATCCAGTCAGTGCACGCATTTGTCAGTAATCGTGTAACTCAACTCAGAACTTATGGAGCTCAACGATTCGACGAACAGTACCAAAGAAAGGACATTTGGGTAGGCCGCATAAATTACTCAAACTGCCAGACACTGATTAAAATTTATAACAAAAACAAACAAAAAAAAACAATTTCCCACATAGTTTTCACATTGACAACCTTCCAACCCTAACCTAGTGCATGCGGTTGCCAGAATAATTTCAAAACTTTTTATAATAGTAACGGTCTATTTAGAGGCAGCTTTTTTAGCAGTAAAATTGCCTAGTTATTGTTACATGTGAGCAAAAACAGAAGCGCGTGTACACAGGTTGATATGCCCGTTACAATAGTTACAGAATCCAACTAAACACTTCATGGGAAATTGATTATAAAATCTCCAATGCTAAGGCAGGAAATCCTTTGATTTACAACAGCTTCTCATGCTTCTCTTCCTTGTTAACAATATCTTCAATATTTTATTATAAATCAACGCAATATTGATTGATTGTATTATGACGTCATTTTAGTCTTTGTGTCGATTTTTTGCGAAGTCGGTAATTACGAGTGTTTATAAATGCTCCTCCGTCGTCGTGTTTTGTATTTGAGTCATCCATATCCACGTTATTTATTGTGAAAGAATCAAAAGCAATTATAACCAGGTATTCTATTTACCACCCAAGACTATGATACTTAGTAGCTTTTGCACACACATAATAATATGATACAATTTATATGATTCTTCGTCATGACAGCTTTCTGATTCATTCATGGCATAATATCAAATCTTAAATATGTATTTCAACATTTAAGTAGGTACTTAACGTTTTTGACTTTTGTACGAGGACCATTCATTCATCTCAATGTCACAAACTCAAACTGAAACATTTTATTTTATTTTTCACCCAAAACATCACGCAGACTATTTTTTTTTACAATCCATTAGATTATTTATTTTAGAATCGCTCTATAGCTGCTAAACAAACAACAGCTTCTCCAAACGGTTCAACTTGTTTACAATTTTATTTGACACAAAATACCACACAACATTTAAATATAAATCACAAGACAAGCAAAACACAGTCGGTTAGTAGAGCGGAACTCACATTGCGCCTGCGACGATGTCATCTGATTACAACAACAACATTGCCACATTAGGATTAATATCTAAACTTCAGTAATCATACCTTACAAAAGTAACGCAACGCAAGGTCATTCTTAAACAGCCATTTTGCAAGACAATATGAATGAAAACGTTTTGGTAAATGCGTTTTGGTAATGAAACTGCTGTTAAGTGTCTGTAATGAAACTATGGTCGTGTAAAGTCATGTTTTTATTGTGAATAATGGAGGTTGTGGGCTTGTGGAAACGAAAAACTGGCAAAGACCAGTATACAGTTTATGAATGAAATGAAATTGTTAGTGTATTCGTAACGTACTATTGATAGATGTAAGGTTGACAAAAACAAAACACTGATGGTTGAACACGGTACTGTTCTATCATTCGTATTCATCAGGCTCACATCTACAACTACAACTATTCAAATGGTCAACTATTGTTATTCAAGTAACTGAGAAAAGATCTCAAACACCTATAACTTTATTATCTTACAGATAAAGTAATTGAAGAGAATAATAAAGAAGATGATTTTAATGATTCTAGCAATGAATCTGGTAGTCTTTTGGACGAAGGTGATTAAATGATTCCTTATTAAACTCAATTTTTTTGTCAACAGGAACACATACAAGAAGTACTGGACAAATGGACACAGATAGACGACGAGATTTGGGCAAAGGTGATAGTGTTCGAGAGGAACCGACGCGTTGCCAAAGCGTATGCGCGTGCGCCTGTGCTCACTATCAACGGGTCAGATGACGGATTTGACGGCATGAGGTAAGGAAACACTTTTAATATGATTAAATAATTTGAAACCTCTAATTCCTGAATTTATAATAATTTTAGTAATTTATAATAATATACAGGAAACGTGTTTATTCGGCGTTTTTGTATTAAATACTGTACGTTGGTACGGAACCCTTCGTTTGCGAGTCCGATTCGCACTTGGCCGCTTTTTTTAACTTAAAAAAATAACTTGGGTTGCTTTTTTTTTCGGAAAAAGTTTTTTTTTCACTTTTTAGTTGTGGTACCTACCCCACACAAATTCGAATACTACCTGCTATATAAATAACAGTCGCAGGAACTTATCATATCATCCACATACTAAGTGCGAAAAAATACGTATTATTGAAGCTAACTCAAAAACTATCCAAGCAAAGTTAATAAATTTATATGGGATCACCTTGATAGCTTACCCTTTCAAACAACAAAAAAAAAAGTTTTTCAAAATCGGTCCAAAAAACATACGCTACGAACATACGTAAACCTCCTCCTTTTTGAAAGTCGGTTAAAAATACAGATGAAAGACTCATTCTTCGAAATAATTTTGGTAAATATATCGATAACATTGCAGAAACTAAATTTAAAATCATTACCATTCTTGGTGCCTAAATAACTAAAATTACGCATAAACAACAAATCCCAATCCAATTACAATTTTGAATTGATTCTGATAGAATTTCCAACAATTCCTAAACTAACCAATATCTAATGCAGCCGCCCAGATATTTCTCAATCTAGTTTACAAACGCACCTTGTTTTAATTATAAATCAACTTGAAACTAATCTAAGCACAATTGCAAAATATCTGCATTGCTAACTACTTAGCCTCAACTTAACCTACTCCATTGTGGCACGTGGTTACTCTAAATTGTATACAATCCCGTTTATTAGCTGCAAGCATATTAATTTCTTGTACCTAGTCAATAACTGTCAGGTTAACGTTTCTGATAACAATATCTTCTAGAGTTTTGGGTTTACATTGTTGTACTTCTCAATCAACAGCTGTTGGTTTCAATTTATTTGTCTGTGCATTGTGACTAGCTTGTTTCGATTTAAATATTGCTTTGTCCTATTTCAATCTCATGACCAACCAACAGCAAATTTTGGCTGTTGGTTATAATCATTGGGTATGTTGTTTCATTAATGATATGCTGCCTCTATTTACCTACCAACTTGCAATTTTGACAGACAATTAAATTGGCCACAACCTTCACTTAACTATTACATTTCTTCGGCCACCCAACCTCGTTCAGTTAATCACTATAATTCGTTTCTATGTCAATGGGATTAGCTACTTGTATTTTTAATTGTTCACCATTATCGTTATGGTATATCGTTACTCAATATAATTACTATTGTGTAAGTATTTCTGGTTTAGTTAAAATAGGACCTGTTGGAGTCACGTTGTCGTGATACGTTTGCGCTTATCTATTAGAATGAGACATACAGCTCATTATTTTACTAGTGTGAACGCAGCTTTGTCATTCGTTTTCGTCAGTTGTGTTGTTGGGTGACCTTATTCGTAAAAGTAACTCTAATTAAGAAATAGTTGGAAGTAAAAATAATCATATTTGGTCGTAGGTCACATATCTTGTTAATTTATTAAATGTCTATGGTCAAACATTTTAACATTTTGCCTTTCAAGGTTGATTCTAAACTATATACCATTTCCATGGAGGTTTCTCGTATTTAATACGCAAACAATCAAATCTTGTACTGCAGCAATTATCAACTTCCTTCCATCATTGTTATGGTTTCTCTTATAGTTTAATTAATCAAGTTATGACATGAGGCGGCGACGTAGGCACTTAAATTTTACGCTAATAAACAGAATTCCAATAAATCACACAAATACACTTAACAACTAACATGCGTATTTCTGACATAATTAAAAGGCCAATAACGCTAACTTTTTTAAAGCCAAATGGTGTGAATTATAATATATAGATACCGAAGTAACCGCTAACAAAAGACACGAAGTCAACGAAGCGTGGTTTAAGCAAGGTTACGACAACGATACTAACTGTAGTTTCACCTGTTTTAGTAAAGAATAAAATTGCTATCAAGATCATAATTCGTGTCAGTTCGCGTGATAGTGAAACTTTGCGGTATGTGAGTAGGTGTTGAACAAACATGAGATAAATGGTAATTATGATAAATGGGAGGAGAGATACAAAAACATGGTACTAAATATATTCAAAAGATAGATTTAAATTCGTGTTTAAAGAATTATGTTTCTCAATAAAAGTATTTATTTCTTGTCTATGGTCTTGTTTTCTTCACTGAAAATACTTCATTCTCTATTAATTGTTTGAAACCAACTTCAGATTTAGTGACATCACAAATACCCAATAATACCCAAGCAGTAACTAGTCTCTATCTACCTTACAATCATTGAGAACAAACCCATACTCCTTTCAGGCGCACTGATTGTCCAATTATCCTTAGTATATGAACTCTGCAGTAACAAGCCCCGTGTTCAACCAAATCAGTAATTGTAAACACTTCAACATCCTTACGAATATTATCATAGTCTCGCCTATCCCTTATGGCAGTAAAGCATTAGGCAACCTCGCGTGCGAAAACGTCGATAACGTTTTGATTATGGCAATCAATTGCCCAACAGTGTGGCTAACACATATTGAGGTTACGAGGATTGATACGTTAAACGGCAGGTTTCGACAAGAGCTGTATACAATGTAGCCCATGGGCATGTGACCCCCTATATTTTTCTAGGCTTATTAGTTATTTTATCGGATTAACTAATTTTTTTTTTATAAAAATTTGTTGACCATGAAAAGATATTTGTTCTTAAAAAAATCTGTATTTATTTAAAAAAACACAAGTGTAGGTCCATAAAATCCTCTCATAGGGGGACTTTTTTAATCGTTATTAATTATCTACTACATAACAGCTACAAATTCACTAACTAAATCCGAGGAAAAACATTTTTCTCATAGTGGATAAATTAAAAAAAAAAATGTTAGTTAATCTGATAAAATAACTCATAAACTTTTAGAAAAAATAAACAAAATCCTCAAGCCAATAACATCGGAAATATGGAAAAAATGTAAAGCAAGGTCACAATCACTACGCAAAAAAAAATTGAATAACATAAAAATATTTAATATTTTTAAATTATCGAAAATTAATTAATATTAAATATCTTTAATATTCAGAAAAATACGGGCAGTCACATGCCCATGGGCAACATTGTATAGGTTAAGCTTATGATGTTAAGCTATATCATTGTTTTATTCTTGTTATCATTAATATAGTTTTAGCCCATATATAATCAAGCACTGATACAGCCAACCTAAAGCATATCCTATAATAAACGATACTAAAATCGCCATACTTGGTGTGTACAGATAGGCGATCGTGTACCTATTTATACTTATTAATAACAGCAACGCCCTCGCTCATTCCTCGCTAAGCTGTCACCGGACATTAACCAACTAGTTATAGACATAAGCGTGATCTACTAGCTGGTATATCAAGTATCTACTAATAGTTCGTGACCTGACTGCTAAAGATATAGTAGAAATTCGAGATACGGAATGTTTCCTTGAGGTTATGACAGATTGAGCTGTTGAAAAGCAAATGATTGCGGTTTAGTGTCGGTTGTAGCCATTTTAGTGGTTGGTAATAAATATATTAGCGTGTGGCAATATTTGTGCGTAGTGTTGCCAAATACTGTTTCCCATATGTAATTGCGCTCGTTAGTAAAATTAGTTACTGTAGTAACGTTTAAGTTATTATTACCTGCAATATTGACATGCCTTGAGACTTTTCATTAACTATAATATCCCCTTCATCTTCTGTAGAAACTAGTTCCATATAAATACTAAGAATTTGCACTGAATTGCATTTCCCTTTTCATTCCCAGGTTGTTAGGAATGTATGTCAATCGTCACGCTCTAGTTTCGTCCCCATACCATCCACCTTTTATACTTATACATGGCGTATGATTACAAAGAATTTCTTTTAAAACTACTGGCGGAAAAAGTCATTAAATATTTTCCTCTTCAATTAGATATCAACCAAGTTATGAACATGGTAATTTCAAGTTTACCTGTTTAAAAAATACATTTCATAAACAAATTCCATAATGAGTCCTTCATTCTTTGTCTATTCACTGGATATTGAATAAATACATAAAATTAAGATGATAAGAGTGGTGGCGCGTGCCGATGTGATCTGCGCGAGCGCTGGTGCCGCTCTCCCTCCAACCCGTAATGATACGGAAGTCTGTCGCGTCGTAGATCATCGTGCACTGTCCGTGTGCGCTGTGATTTTATACAGTAATGCTTATACGTTTTGTGTTGAAACTTACATTGTTTTGGAATGTTGGGTGTATTTTTGATTTTTTGGAAAGAATTTGGTATTTTTGGTTAATATCTATGATGAGCTGGATCAGCTCGTTGGCTTGTGCCATCTTCTAACCTAATAATGAAACTAAGTAAACAAAATTCTCTGGGCCCAAAATCAGCTGCTTCCAAATTCACGACTCCAAGGACGAAAAATGTTTCACGATCTGTTCTTCCAAAATTACTATGTGTAAGAATACACAATTCACCAAGAGTAAATCACGAACCATAATTCTCTTAAAAATATTTACCTCAAAACCCAGCACTCCGTTTAATTCAGGATTTATTTAAAGCAAGATTTGCGCCTCCAGTTTTTACACCGGCTACAAGTAGGAAGTGTCGCCGTCGGCGCAGGCGCTATCAGATCCACACACACGAAAATCGCCGTTTTAATGAAACCAGGCTCTTACACTAGCATTTAATTAGTGCAGATCTAATGTAAGTCCGGGCTAACAGGGAACAATAAAGATCGAACATTCCCTCTAATAATTAGGACTGCGGCCCACAGATAGTGAGCTGGCTTCTAATTTTATGTGAATTAATTGGAGCTATCTTGTAGGAAGTGGAGTTTGTGCACTTGCGCTACTGGGCTGGAAGAATACCTTAAGAATAATCGTAACAAAGGTAGATAGATATAATTGATATGTTTCTGTTTGAAGATGGGTTAGTTTTTCAAATAAATTTTGAAATTCGTGTTTTCATTTACCTTCTTTGTATTATCTAGAATAAATTCCTGTAGACTTTCACTAAATTATAATTATAATTTCTTATCATCTGTAGAATTAATTGGATGATTGACACTGCGGAAACATGATTAACTGGAAAGAGATTAGAATCTTTTGAAATATTCAGGGTTTCTAAAGACACTTCAACTGTACCTACAATAATTGTTGTCAGTAGATGAAGTAAATAGCATTTTACTATCAAAAGTACTAAACAATCAAACATAGAACTAGGAATTGGTCGGTTATCAACAAGATTACAGAAAACAAGCGATAAATAAAATAAGAAGTACGTCTAACGGACTACGAATACGAGTATTAAAGAACTACGACTAACGATCGGTCTACTTACAATGAAAGAGAATAGCCTCCCTTGTCGCGGTATTTTACTCAAAAATAGACTAAAATGACTTAAGCAGCCTCATGTCGTCGATACGATTGTGGATATCATAATATCCTTACATATTATAAAATAAAGTCCCCCGCCGCTTCTGTCTATCTGTCTGTCTGAATGCGATAAACTTAAAAATTACCGAACGGGTTCATGCGGAAGGTTTTAGTGATTCATTAAGGTGTTGTGTAAATTGGCTGAAATTTGACGATTATTGTTGAAGATGTCAGAAAAAATAATGCCGACTGGGAGCTTTATTAGCGTGCGCCGCGGAAATCGTAAAAATTCAACAAAAAAGTCCGCGATGGCATATGTCTATCTTCTAAGGATAATCCACAGTACCCATTATTATCTTTCAGAATTTGATGAAAATGTCATTGTTATTTCCGAAACTTTTTTGACCGATATTATAATAAAATATATTATTTAAAATGGGCATTTAATTTAGATTAAAATCTTGACATTGTATCATTGAAATTAATAGTTTAAATGATATTACAGTTTCAAAATTACGCGGAACTACATAATTATGGTTGACGGCAACGCGGGCGCAGCGGTATCAGTCAATGAGATTTCCTCGGATATTAGGTATGTTTTCCCGGTAGTACGTTCCTGTGGGATATTTTTCAACATCCACGCGGGCCAAGCCGCGGGCAAAAGCTAGTTTATAATAAAGATGTTTCAGAAAAATATGTTTTATACAAAAAGAAACTGATCGATTTTAGCTGTATTATTTGTGGTCTTTCGCGTGTGGCCAATGAAGTCAAAGTTGACATTGGTCATTACCAATGTCAAGACCATTGTCTCAGAGAAGAAAAAGAAAATATTTTTATATGGACATTGTAGATAGTCATTGTGAATTATATTATCAATACCAACCGGGCCCGCGTGTTAGATTACGACCCACTCCGTCTCATAGAGAGGAGGCCTGTGTCCCAGCAGTGGGAACATTAAAGGCTGATTATGCTATGCCAAATTTATTCTTAATTCATCTGCTAATTTAGTACTATATATAGCCTACGAAACCAAATAAACTTCATACAAAGTAAACACATTCACTCTTGCTTAGAACTCAAACCGCAGAAATAAACCTAGCACTTGAATATTATTGGCTCAAACAATATTGCCAAATACAGTGACCAACGAACCCACCTGGCATTGTGACCTAGTATAGTTAAAGACTAACGCCCCTTCATCCGTCGTTGGTAGAACGCCCCGTCGATAGACTAGATCGTCTATCGCCCACACGACCATTACGATCATAATTTGCAACGAACGGTCGTTCTTCGCATGTGCCGCGATTTGTCGCATTCGACTGATGTTTTTATTTGGACGAACTGTAAACGTTTTGAGATTGTGACAAATTAATTTATTCGTTGCTTGTTTTATAATGGTTCATTTGTAACTGAATTTTCATCGTTTTCTTTGAAAATGCATTGATGATACACCTCTGATATTTCAACGAAGCATAAATATTTTAATAGTTTTTTCACACATAACTCAAGCTTCAAACATACCATTCTATTCAGTTACTCCCAGAAATTCTGACATAACATCGAAAAAAGCCGCTTAATCGCAAGTCCGAACAATCCTATACAATCGTTAGTCGCATAACAGTGTTGTAATCGCAATACACGAACGTTATTGTTTATTGTGTTCTTATCGATACGTTCTTTGTACGGAACCAGTGTGTCAGTGCACAATGGGTGTGGAACCTTGGTTTTTGTGGAACTCAGGTACTTTTGGGTAGGTCATGTTTGTAGTTAAGGATCTGGTATGATTTGTTTCGAATCTAGTGATTTAATTATTAAGAATAAGTTTCATTTCTGGTTTCCTCCTAAGGTACATCATACCTAGTTTTATAAAAAAAAATCTTGATTAGGTACGACGATTATGTAGGCGCCGAAAGTATAATTTCAGTAAAGTATGTAAAATTATGTTTCTGTCATTTAAAATAGTTGACTTAAAAACCATTCACATTTACTTGACAAAATGAGTAGGTATAGGCTAAAGCAAAAACGAATGTAATCATTGTAAAACATACTAAATTACATATTTCACGAACAAATTCATAATTTTATTCTACTCTTAAACGACATATAAAATATGAAGTGGTCAGTGTCCACTCGAGCGCCATAATGCACATTTTATAGATCAAAGAGTAGACCAATTCGCAAGAAACTTTTTAAAAGCAACGGCTCACACATCAAATTGTTTATTTTTCACCAAACAACTGACAATATTCATAAAAATGAACGGGTTTTGAACAATATTTCTACAGAAATAGTGAGTTTTTACCGTATTTCATTTAATTTCTCGCGTTCTTGTAGTTTTAACCTCACAAAGTTGGCGCAATATGGTACAAAGAATTACAGACCTAGTGGGTATAAAATTAAGTATAGAACATGTATCTTGCTCGCTAGATACATTTAAGCTGGAACATTATTTGGTTTAAATAGCTTATGAGATCATTTAGACAGGAATTATTATAATACCAACACACAGACCCATAGTTCTCAACGAAAACCTAATGAGACACCAGATTACTTCAGCCGGTTGAATAGCAATTTGTCGTCAAATTGTTTTGCAATCCTTTAGCTCAGTGCGTTATTGCTCATTGCATGGATATATAATAATATAGCAGTAACTACATATGAATCGGAGTAATGTAGGTACGGCAAAATTAACCCACAATTAGTGAATCATGCCAGTGATAACTTTAATAAACTTTTTACCTACCATATTCCATATTCTTTGTGATTATGATTATGAGAAAAAAAGAACATGGCAATTCTAGTCCACAGTACTCTGTGAAGCCCTTTGTTACAAACCATAATCCAGTAGAATGTTGTAACTCCTGAACCAGTAATTTTATAATGACAGACAAATCTACCACAGTCCACTAGGATTTAGCTCAATTGCTGTAACCATAGATCTAGATCAGATCCAACGCCCACCAACTTCAGTTTCGTAATTGTCCTCATAATACCAACTACCAAAAGTACATTGTGGCGCCGACTGGTCCTATATCCTGATACTTCAATTCTACGAATCAATCTGAACTCTATTTTGAGTTCCCCAAAGCCTGCATTAGAATATTCAGCGACCGGAACTTATGCCATTTCAGAAACATTTTGCACGAACTTAATGTCCTCGATTCTATTGTCTTCGTCGATAGCAACAACTTCATTTGCTGCTTTGAAACCTCATAGTTTTCTATTCTGAGCCTTAGTATGTGGACTTAAGGATGGTTTTGAAGTTAGTGGATTGCAAATGTAATGTGGTATACTGTGTGATATAATTGTTTGTTTGTTATATTGTCCACATAATTGTAGCTGTAGATACATTTGGAAAGTAGGGCGGCATTGAGGTAGGCTTTTGTAAGAGATCGCGTTGGTCAGTGTCAATGAATTTGTTTCAGACATTACGTAAATGCTTGTGCAGTTAAGTTTTTACAATTTAAATATCACTTTTTAATTGTAAATTCCGTTGCAAAAGTTAAAAGATTACGAAATTGAGATGCAGATCAAAATATATTAGTATAACTTTTATTATATGAAATATTTATGAAGATTTCATCCTCGTTTGAATATCTGCTATAAAACACGAAACAATAAATGGATATTTTGTGGTATTATGGGGCCATCATGTTTAAAACTGAAGTTTATAATGGATTTGGTAATTTACAACCCTTTGTGTACCGAAACACACATTTCTGAATTTAAAAAAAAACAAGGTGCTTACGTCAACTTATATGTACCTATCGATTAAAATTTCTTCGAAAGCCCAACTGATTGTATGATGTCTTATCCTATACCATAGTTACG
This sequence comes from Omphaloscelis lunosa, assembly GCA_916610215.1. Classification (NCBI taxonomy): domain Eukaryota; kingdom Metazoa; phylum Arthropoda; class Insecta; order Lepidoptera; family Noctuidae; genus Omphaloscelis; species Omphaloscelis lunosa. The sequence goes on along the minus strand of OU744244.1, from coordinate 19,191,498 downwards.
TCAACAAGACTTTGTCTTAAACTCTAGGTAGCCATATACCCCAGATGTGGTTTTACAGCTTTTGCGTAACGAGGTTGTGCTAACTCAGCCTATTCTCACCGACCATGCCTAGTTTGGAATAAGAGAAATCAATAAATAGCATCTAAACTTAATAATCCTGGCCAGAACTGTCATTCCTTGATTTTATGATTTACTAGATTAGTTGACAACCCAGTTCTGACGTCGAAAGAAAATCTTTATAAAATCGGATCAATAAGTATCGTGGCATTAGTACCTAGTGAAAAAGTTCATGTGTTATCCGCAATACAAATTCAACAGCAGGTACCTACGTACAGTAAGAATGATTATAAACTTTGTCAAATAAATCATTAATCGACCCCATTTCCGTGATGATTATTTGAAACGAGAACATTCAAACACAAACTGGTCCTAGGCACCTTGATCAGAGATGCATTACTTCACAACGTTATTGTTCATGACACATACCAATCCATGGGAAACACTGCTCGGAACTCCATCCGAACCATACAAGAGCATTACTAATGAAAAAAAACATAATTGATACCATAAACATATCAATGAAAGCATTATCTTACTAAACTGGAGTATCGATAACTGATTATGATCGTTCTAAAACTATTATAGAACCCATTGTTCTTAAAAAGGTTTTTATAATTTTATTGCGTGCTTACAAACTGATAATAATGGATTCAGGAAGTTCTAGATTAATTGTTGTTTGATAAACATCTGATAGAATAATCCTCGTTTTATTTAGTTTAACAATTAGTTTTAATATGTTCGGATCTTTGCGTATCTTTTTGTATCTATAGAATCATGATATGTTGGATGAGTCTGAAGGAATAAGTCTACTATGTTGTTTGTAACAGACACCATTAAAAGACAAATACAATAAATATTTTATTCAAAAAAAAAAAAATTGCAGTCATATTTTTGCTATTCGTGTGACGCAATCTTCAAATCCATAAAATCACCATGTTTAAATCTTTCTAAATTCAACATTCTTTCAGCATCCTAGTTAGATTAGCTATAGTATATTGTAACTACCTGCAAGAATTAGCAAACATTCCTATACCTAAGTCCAGCAACTTTACAAACTAAACCAGTTCCTTTTACACTAAAAGGCTCACTTTCATTAATCGACCTTTAACAATTTAAATTTTCCACTTTACTTACTTAAATCACAGTCGCGTGCTAGATCTAATTTATAAAAATGGCCGCCTAGCAATTCCAATTCTAACAACTCGTAAGAACTCAATTAAGATTTTAAACTTGCTAGAGCTGGCTTCTTGACGCCTAATGCCGATTAACTAAAAATAATACTGGACAAACAGCATTTTAATGTTAATAGAACGATATAGGTGACGATAGTAAAACGTATCTAGAATGTGATGGACGAATCTCACATCACAGAGAATATTAGTAAGAGATTCTCAATTCTCAAATGTAATTCCATTATAAAAGTAGTATTTCTTCGGGTAAAATTTTGATTTAATTTTCCAAGTTTTCCCTAAAGTTAAATCGTTGAGAATAGTAACCGGACTTACCAATTATCCAGTCGGACATTCATACGCTACTGCTGCTGTGTCTATTCATCAATGTCTATCACCGCAGAGGATGCCAGACAACATTCACAATATTTTGATTGACACTGACTTAATTGCTTCATACGGCTACCAAACGTAACATCACGATCCCTTCTAAACTTGGTAGAGCTACAATTAAAGTTACAGATGAAATAAATGTCGATAAGACTAATAAAATTGGTCAGTTGTAACAAATCCTATGTTCATCTCATTGGATTCAGTTTAAGCGTTTTTCCAGATTCCTGATCACATCAAAGATAATCATGAGAATAATAAAACAATGTCTGTATCTTTAGATTGAATTTGTAAAAAATAAAAATAAATTAAAAAGCACTTACTGCGTGTACTTAACGTATAAATTCGAACAACAAATCAGTTTGATGGGTGGACACGTACATTGACTTTTCTACGCTGATGTAAACTGTCAATATATGCAAATATGGCGCATATCTGATGTTAGGGCGCACGTGGGTTAGTTTAAGTCGCTTCTGTCGTTTAATAAAAAGATTAGTGGTGTTGATTCGGCCCACGGAGGCGCGTTCCGTGTTTCTGTTCCTGTATAAAGGGTGATTCACAAGTTGTAGACAATGAATGGAAAATGTTAGGGAATGTGCAGAATAACTTTTAAGTTTTCTAACAATTTCCTTTGTCAAAAGATAAATACTGTAGAAACTCGTCATAATTTCGGAAAACATAAAATACCAGAATTTGTAATAGATGCACAAACCTCTTAACCAGACAAGCCCATCAAAATAGAAATACATAAGAATCTAGCTAATATATTAATATTTAGAAACCTAAAATTACTCCTCCTGTATCCCTCTAACCAAAATATGTATTATGGAAAACCATTATCGCGATATCCAACATAGAAACAGCAATACATTGTGTATTTGCCTCAACATGAACTCGTATTTCTTGTTGCTAGTCGTTGTTTAGAGATTAATGTCACATGTTTTGTTAGACGTTGCTGTTTGATGTGAATTTCGCGCTTTGCGACGGCCATCATGAATTTGACAAGAACTACAACTGTGACATTTATATTGTTTTTGTTTGGTAGTGTTTTAGGTATAGATTCATCTGTGTTGGTGTTAGGAATTGTTTGATTTGCAATCGAGAGTTTATTATTTAGGGATATGAGCTGACAGATCCTAATAAATACGTCTGTTGGACAAAGAGAATGCAGAAATATTATAAGATAGCCTGATATGTTTTCTAAAGTAATTAAATTGTTAGGAGTTTAGTAGATTACCGATAGAAATATGTATTTGAAAAATCTCTCCAAACATGACAGCGGTTTCCCTTTTATCATCTAAAATAACTTTTACTAATAACCATTACAAAACTAACCTTTGCTCTAATTCTGCAAATAAAAAACCCATAGAACTAGGTAATTCCGTGTTACACAGGCAATAAAGATGGTATCAAACGCGTCTGTACACGTTCAAAGACGGTGTGAAAATGACGAAGTGAAAGTGGGCCCTACGCAGTGACAATGTAATCTGGAGATCTCAGGCGCATCTCGGTGTAAGCGATAAATGCGCACGCGACGCGAAACGCGCGGCCTCTTGTGTAATAGTGACTAAATTTTTATAAATATAGATTTGTGTTAATTGTAATTGGGTGTTTTGACAATCTATGGCACATTTAAAGATTGGTTTATGTGTTTTGATAGTTAAGATTGTTTCCGTAAAAGGAAAAATAATGGTGAAATATTCATTTTTTTAAATGCATATTTATATTCATGATTTTAATTTCAACGCATGTATTTAAAATGTTCGATACGATACTTTTATTGTTACGTTACTGTTGTTGTTGAAATATTCATATTAGTAGGCAAACAGGCAAGTCTTCAAATGAAGTAACTGTTTAGCTTCTTTTAACCTATCCTTCTAAAACAGGCTCATTAAAACCATTATAACTATAAACATTATGAATAATTGCATCCAAAACATTCCTGCCTGACCTAGATCAATTAAGATCATCAGCAGACAATTGTTTCTGACAATCGATGCATCGAAACAATATCGATTATATTTCGACCTTGGTCTTTGAAGTTGATAGGTTTGCGGGTTCGCAATCAATCACGGTTTGATTTTTAGGTCATAGCTTGGGTTGTTATAGATAATGAACGATTTATTTGAAACCTACATCAACTTGGATCATGTCAGTGGTAGGTTTATGCGAAAAGAAATTATTATTTTTAGAACAGCCTACAACAAACCTTGAAAACCAAATCTTTAAAATCTTCAAATAAAAGATCCACTCAACCTCTCAGATGATTTTATAATGTTAAGATTTTAACATAACTATATGTGCAATCATTTCTTGAAATCTGGGATGCACTTCAAACAGCTAGATAACCTTTGTCAAAATTAAGAACTATAAATAAAAAGGTATCATCAAGAATCCAAAAATCTGCAACTTAACATCATAAGCCGTAATTTAATGGTAAAATACTTACATACCTTTACTTAATTAAAATCCTATTTCAACATTTATTTGCATTTTATGACAGAAAATTATACAAATGGCATTTATGCTATGTCGTAAGTGCCTAGTCTTGCTATTTGTCTAAAACTAAAGGCAAAGTACAAATAGCTGATTTTAATGCTTTTTAAAGTTACTTGGTCGTGGTACTGGATACTGAATAACTCAAGTAAGACGTTTATTCTAAATTCTGTGTTCACTGAAAAGGCAGACCACATTAATAAATTGTGTGGAAGATGGTATATAAAAAAAGAAGAAAAAAGATCTATCCTTCCATCCTAATATAGACGATGATGATCAAGTGAAATTCTAGCTAGATATTTCAGAACCTGGGTTACAAAACATTGTTTGGTCAAAACTGAAATAGCACTATTAAACTAAACATAAAAACCAGGCCATGTAACAAAAATAAAATCTGAACCAAAAATCATATCTTTTTCATCTTTGCCGGTACAACTTTGATTGACAGTCCGACTAAGCTTCAAAAACATATTTCGAAACTAACAACAATTAGTAATGTGTTACCATAATGGGTAGGTAATTTATTTTGATCATAAAACGGCTGTTGTAGATATCAAAATGCAAGATTATCACGCCATATACAGCCTGCGGCGAGAAATAAACTTTTCTAAATGAATGAAGGCCTTGAACGACCTTGGGTGCTGAGGCAGAGACTAGACTGGCGGAGCGAGTAGCGATTTTGAAAGAATGCGATTTTGAAACAGAAAGGCATTAGAATTAGATTTTATAAAATAATTCTGCGGGAAATCTGTTTATTTGGTGCGTTTCTGTGTAACTGTGTATAAACTCAGTTTTGATGGAGAAAAAAGTAAACTATTTTTGGAATAAGCATTGCCTTTGTAGGTATTTTTCTGTTCCTTTCTTCTTGTCTGTTTATATGTGTGTACATAAATGGTTAAATAAAAATAAGAATTTTCAGTCATTAATTAAACTATGGCAATATAAAAACAATAATGAAGTTAATAATCATAAGGCATTTGGTAGAATATCACAAAACAGTTAATTTCCGTTTGACGTCGGAACCACATCTTTATAGTGGTGTACTCGTGACCTAAATGATCATCATTTAATTACAATTAAATATCGTGGCTAACTTATTAGTTTATACTTTTATTGCATTTATAAATTAGTTTAGTTAATTGCACAACGAAACTTAAAATTTCTTGTGTTAGACGAGTGAATTTATCGATATTCATTTGATCAATAATGATACAAAATTATTAGAATAAAATTGATTACTATCGAATCTAATTATCCTCATCTACCAGTTGATAGAATAATATTAAAAATTAAATTACTGTACGTCAAAATGAGATATTTTTCAGAAAGTAGTTACTTTTACTTCTAATAATTTCATTCCCTTTCGAAATTAATTAACATTAAGTACTTTATTATAAAACACATTCTCCAACTGACATATCAAAACTGCTACAAGTCCCTGGTTAAAGGTTCATTTTAATATTCTCTTCATCTCTGTATATTTATTTTATAAGACGATGTCTGACGTTCTATTTAGGTAATCGTGATAGGTCGATGTTAGTCTCTGAAGCCCTCCCATTTACTTTTACATTACATTGTTTTGTTGTTTTACTGAGTTCAATTTAATATCTGCCAAATGTTCTAGTGCAATAACGTATTATTATTTCAAAGCACAAATGTAGCCTACCTTCTTTAAAAAAAAAAAAAACTCTCCCAATCTTTCTTTTTCCTTATTTTATTTTTTCTATCACATCTTCAATACTTTAGTTTAGTGCTAAAATAAGTTTAGAACTACAATAATGTCAAGTTACTACATTAAAAACAAAGCACATAAAAGTTTCTCAGTTCATTTTATATTCCCAACATCTTTTATCATAATGCCTCTAGTCTTATTTATTTTTAACCACTTAAATTACATTCACTTCACAACATTCAATTTCATCTAAATCATCATAGGATGCGCCATCGGTGTCGAAACAATATCGTGTCGGACCCTCTAAATTGCTTGCTTGACCTTTCGCCGTAAACATTTTGAGTTCGTTGCCTCTAATGCCTCTAATTTGCCGATTGCAGGATTTTAAAGTCTAAATTAAGAACTAATTGCAGGCCAAATGGTAAATGTTGTTGACTTAGGTAACTTGTATGTCGGTAAGTAGTATTCGAGGTTACGCAGATATTTGTGCACACAAATCTGTCTGAGGCATTTATGTTAAGGAGTTTGTTAAATGTTGCTATACTATATGCATTTATCAATATGACTTACGACATCTACGGAAATCGCTAACTGAATGTTTGAATTATTGTCCCTTAGATTTGAATTAGGTAGTTACCTATTTTCAATTGTTGTTTACTGTCCATGCTCATAATCTTTTTTCTTTTTTTACAGGTAAGAACTTTATCAAGTTATATCGATAGCCGAGTGGATCCTAACAGTCACGTACGTACTTAGTTTACGTCGCGGTTCGGGCCGCTGCATTAGTATCATCAAAGTGGTTGGTGCATAGGTATCTACACCAAGTTTGCGAAAAGCTTCTTTCAAACACCAATACATTTAAAAGCAACCTTAATTTGAGTCTGAGAGAATGCATACCATTGTCAACATAATAGAACTGAAATATTTTTAGGGAATTTTATACAATATTTTATATGTATATGTACTTTCTAAATACCTACCTGCAATGTCAAAACTTTTGTGACAAAAAGTGGGGTCTCGGTACACAACAAATGAATGCAAATCTGAGTCGAAAATGTCGTGCAGCCGACATCCTGGTGCCAATGTTTCAGTAGGTGTGACGAAGGTCGACCGGTAAAATCAACGCTTGGTTTCGTACACATTGTTGTTATTATAGTGAAAATTAAATAGGATACTACTTTTGGGACAGTGAACGCTATGAAGATGAGGCTCCCAATTATTGCTTAAGTAGAGTAGAATCCCATGAGAGATTGCCATAGGTAGTGACTACGCTTAGCAAACGCTTTTGTGATTGTTGATGTAAACAGAAAAGAGGACGCTGCTTTCATCTTGTTTTCTCTTGTTGTCACTTTTTATGACATTCTTAAACAAACGTGTTTGTCATGATCATAAAATCTAATATGTAATTATTTGAAATCTGGCGTCAAAATGTCCAGTAAAAATTGTAGTTGTTCTTTTAGAAGTAAAGATTAAAATCATCAATTATCATGTAATTCAATTAAAAGATAATACTATTGAACACAAGTTGAATTCTTAAAAACTAATTTGCATCTAATTTCGGCACAATGTGTCATCCGTCATCGACAATCACGGAAGAACGTGTCAAAACATCTTACCTTGTATCTCTCAATCAATTTTTATATGACATATTACTGACACCAGTGACATCATACAAAATAAAGATGTCTCAAGATAATCCACATGAAAAAATATTCAACAAGAGTGTATTGGCCGGAGCATGGTCACATGCTGATTAATGGCGCCGTTTTATCCGTTACCCATGAATAATTGGCGAGAATCCATCGTATCTGACTTAGAACTTGGCAATGTGTAACAAACATGCTAATACATAAGGCAAGTATCTAACTTTGTTGTTTGGTTCTCTGATCAAAATAATAATTTCATCTTCCCATTTACACGAATCCAAAAGATTAATATCCCAGGGTTGCACTCTCTTTACTACTTAACTTCCGGAATTCTAGAGCTTGGCGAGTTTTAACTGGATGTTGTCTCCTCTAAGACTCTAACATAACATAACATCACGCCTTGTTTACCCGAAGGGTTGGGCCGATGTATACCTGTAGCAGGTACACCCGCATATTGTGTGGATCGCCCGGAGGACACGGTGGAGCATACGGTGGAGGTCTGCCCAGCTTGGGCGGAGCATCGCCGTGTCCTCGTGGAGGCGATCGGCGGCGGTGATCTCTCGCGTCCGGCCCTGGTTCAGGCCATGGTACGGAGCGAGAGGAAATGGGAGGCCGTCACCTCCTTCTGCGAAGCTGTAATGCTCGCGAAGGAGGAGGCGAAACGCGTGAGGGAAAGGCAAATTTCGCGCCCTCACGCCCCTAACCGCCGCAGGAGGAGACGCCTAGGGCGTCGGGAATCGCGGGGCGATTTCCGGCCACCGTAGGCGCGGGCTTGCGGGCGGTGAGCAATGGGTGGCTCACTGTCCGATAAGGACCAGGCCCGGGTCGACGGCGCGTTGTGTTCCACGCGCGCCTCAAAGAGATGTCAGTAGATTTGAAGGGGTCCACTAGGGCCGATGCCTGCCGGGGTTGCGAAGAAAACCGAAAGGGAGATCGTGGCCCCCGGCAACAGGGCAACCGAAGGAACACGGGTGGGTTTTAGTCAGTAAGAGTCTGACACGCCCTCCCGCTCCGCCCAGAGCGGGAGAAGTTATTTGATGATTTCCCACACTCAAAAAAAAAAAAAAAAAAGGTACACCTGCATTTCACTAGTTATGTTTAAGTCCCATGTAATAGGGGACGAGCGTATTGCCATCAACTGGGCACAAATCCAGATTCCTTGCTGCTACTGAGATATTCTAGATTGAAAAACCCAATAACACTTTGACCGACCCGGGAATCGAACCCACGAACCTCATGCTCGCTTGCGACTACTAGACCAATCAGTCTAAGACTTTAATATACTTAATATGTATACTGATACCACACCACCACATGGGATTACTTATATTCTCTCTTTCGATGATCAAGCAGTAGGTATCATAGAATAGATGAAGTAACTAGCCATAGCCGTACTAATACACATATACATTTATAGATTATCTACTTCAGGAAAACCAAATTAAAGCAACTCGCCAGTAAAACATTAGGTTAAATAAAAGATTAAGATACGTACTGTTGCATCATATACGTTTATCTTCTAACCAAAGTTGATTTACTTTTTATTTCCCAACCATCAACTATCGATCACCCAAAACTGATACAACTTCCAGTACATCATAAATAACTGGGTGCAGTTTCCATAATTTATGACTGTCCTGAACTTTAGTACAAAATTTTACGAAATCCTAGATCGCAGACTGTTTGGTAAAAACAATAAATTTTTGAGGCGTTACTCATAAAATAATCTTGGCTAATGTCAGACTAGACGATATTGATGAATAAGACTCAGGTCCAATCTTTTAATATTTCATAATTTGGTGGAAACGCCTAATGTCAGCAAACTTAAAAAATGCTAAACGCCCCTAAAACTGACATAATATTTCCTACATCAACAAAAAAACCTTTTCTTTTCGCTTTGGTAAAACCTTTAATGTTAGACTATAGTCGCCGTGTCACATTTTTGCATAAATAATGAAAAACCTCTTAACTTGGCAAACTTACCTGACGATGACATAGCGAGATATTAAAAATCAGTAGACACTAAAACTTTCTAACAACAAATTATCAAGGTCATATGACAATTCCTTCCTTTTCTTCTAATAATTTATTTCTATCTTTCATCTAAGCTATTTGGCAATATGGATTTTAACATAATTACAGTTTTGCCAATTTACGCCAATTCATATGAGTACTACCAAAACTTTCTTTAATATAATCATTTAACACTTTCCGTCATAATAATGAAACTTCTATTGTGTCTCGTTCGGTGTCTCAGAAAGTGTTAAAATATCATCTATAGTTTAAACCAAAACCTGTGCGTTCCATTAAAATAAACCTTGATTCGTACTCATAGAAGTAAAAGTATTTCTCTGGTGAACCTTAAACAGGAAGGCTTAGATACTTTGGCCCAAGGTAATTTAGTAATAGCCTATAGCGTGGCACGGTTGGAACACTTAGCTTTGTACTAGATCAGTTAGATCTTACAAAACGACGAGAAACCTAGCAGTAATAATGATTACGTTAAGTAACATGAAAGAATGTTTAATGCTGTCAATCTTAGATTTTAGCGCGAAATTCTGACATAATTTAATATTAGCAATAATATACTATGAAATTCCGAAAAAACACACATATCACAAACTTTCTAGATATGAATGAAAAACATACAATTAAATAATGAAATTATCTAAACTGTTCAACCAAAAGGTGACCCAAAAATTTTAATAGATAAACTAATAGAAAGACAAAAAAAACACAAAGATACAAAATTAAACGATACTTAAGTCAATGAAATTAAAAAAAAAGAAAGTAAAATTATTGACATTGCTCTAAATAAGACTATAACAGAAAATAAACAGACCGTTGTTAATACTGCAGATAATGAAACTGATAAAAAGAAAGTGATTCTTCGATCTAGTGATCAATTGATTTCACGCATGATATGTAATCGATTGTCGATACTCGGGATACGGAAAGCTTCACAACGGAAGCGTTTATTGTTAACAATCCTATTATTGACAAACAACATTCAATTCTCAGTCTTTTCTTGTTGGTGATAGAGTCTAATTTGAATTTTTGAATAAGCTTTTTAGTCGATTTTCACTGGAAGTAAATAAATAGTAACAAATTGCTTTAATGCTTCGTTTCTTTTCATAAATTAGTATGCTTTCTTGTTAAACTAACATGATACACTCGTTTTTATTTCTAATGCCATTTCATTAAAAACTGTACCTATCTACTTTATTGTATGAGTGTGAGTAGGTAGGTATATTAGTTTTATTGCAGGATCAATCAATTCAGTCCGATATTTTGTTATGTCTAGCCGTCGCTAATGTCAATTCTACTACTAATATATTAAAATGATATGGAAATACTTTATGCATCCAAAGCAACAACAGCATCCGACATCTGAAATTCAGCTTTACTTACCTTACAGGAAACAGTGTTTCATTCTTTCAGCCCGTCCCATCCTTGATGTCCTACCTCCGGTTGACGCCCTAAAATAAGGTTCATACCCCACAGGAGGTGCCCTTAGCGAGCGTTCACCTAGTTTTAATTAGCATAGTTGAATAACCCCTGGCTGGAGGTTTTAAGTTTAGTAGGTAGCTTAAGGCACACTCAGGAAAGCCCGGTTAAGTAGTCATGATCTCAGAGGTCAACTACGAGATGCGCAAACTAAAAAAAAAAAAAAATATTCTTACATCAGTGTAAATAACCGTACCTGCAGTGAATACATATTACCAAACGTTTCCTTTCAACTTTAATCCAAATGTGAATGTATAGATAAATTCGTGCACATCTCGATCGCTTCAATTGACCCGATTTCGAAGGCAAGGTGACAGAGCGGTGCGCATCCGATCACCTCGGTCCTTGGCACAGAACGAATACACTTCCATGGATCACATCACAAGCCCTATTGTTGTTCCATAGACAATGTTGACCTACAACGAACATCTTTATGATGCGTAAGAGTGGATTTGTGGAGGGCATTCGATAGAATGGTTCGGAATGCTAATATCGAATTTGCATTGTGTGAGATGGGAATACATGGATCGTTGGTGGTATGTTGGGAAGTAAGTAAACATGCAAAATAATGGGACCTAATAAAAAGTATAACATGGGTTTATATTATTGACTTACAAGGCTTTCCCACATTATTAAATGTTAATTTTAGGTATAAAGAAGCTAATGCATGTTTTAATATATGTAGATATAGTGTAACTATTTGCTCCTGGGTTGCTTAATTTATGAACATGTTTAATTAATACTCATAATTTGATACAAACTTTAGAGAAGATTCTGAAGATGTAGCCAGCTATATCTTTGGAAACTGCTTAAAATGATACTTTATCTTACTTACCAACAACAGCTCACTAATAAATTAATAAAGCATCTGATTAAGTTGTCGCAACATTAATATTAGTTACTGATCATTCTGATAATTTGCATTTCCCAAATCAATTTACCGTCAACTGTCATAAGTATCATACTTTCTCCTACTTAATATATCTTAAATGGCTTGTAAACAAAATATAAAGTCTGCTCAAATATAAAACATTCATTACATGGTGCCTGCTTCCATTTGTTTTATAACTCGCTTAGACTTGCTATGTCGAAGAAAGCTATTGTTAACAGCCACTATTTTATTATGTAGACAGTTTTGTATCTTTAGAATTTCTAATAGACTTTCCATCGTCACCTTCTCGTCATAAAACGGTATTTTCAGATTGATTGATGTTGGGAGGAGTTAAATAAAATAATGTTATTCGCCATCACTTCTGATGAACACCCACTAGGTTCGGAGGTGACTCCTACAGTACAATAGTTACTGTTGCATTAGTCACTAATAGTTTATAATAGGATGGGTAACAGCACCCACTAATGTGCCTACGTAAATCATCTGCAGATCAAGGTGGTTTATCGCTCTCCAAAATGCAGTTTATTCAGATTTAAACGTTCAGACCTTATCAGGATAAACAAGTTCTTTAAGACTAACTTGTCGCAGCTGATATGTTTCCAGCTGCTGATTTAACTACAATATTAACATTATTTAATAATGAAACATGGTAACCAAAAACTACTTCATTTAGATATAATTGCGTACCAGCCATTGTACTCAACTTCACTAAGAAGTTCTTAGTATCATAAAATTGAACATCATCCTATTTCAAAGATATTGCATCTAAATCAACGCATATTTTTGCAATGGACACTATGAAAGGGAGTCCTTTGTATTCAGCCATTTCTATGGAACGTGAATAAGACAAGCCACAAACAAGGAGTTTACACAAGAATCGAGAATAGCTATTGATATTACCATTCATGGTGAATCGTTTACTTTCCACACATATGCGCTAACATGAGATATTATAGGATTAAGTTCATTTTTGCGTCAAAGTTTTGTAATAAATCGATTTTCATGCAGCAAGCAGTCTAAATGTGCAACTGAAATATTCTGTTCTAGTTTCAAATCATCTTCAAATTGCTAACCGTCTTCCGATCTGACTTCATCTTTCTACATTCTTGACACAGCAAATCTTCGTTGATGGACTTGCTGTGTCAACGTCACCTCAAAGAATTTATTACATCATTTACGTTCATTTCAAAATCGAAACTTGTTAAACTCTGACACTCATAACAAGGTGATATTCAATTAACACAATTACTTAATCAGTCACTGTTTCATCAATAATTATTCTGATTGATCAATCGTCATTGTTAATAATTTTAGTTAAACAAAGATTATCCCATGATTCAAGTATCACAAAGTGAGTGGAGGTGACCTTTCGTCTGCGTAAACAAAATTATTAACAGTTAAAGCTTTAGCATTGTTTATAGTTGTATTGTAAATTGTTAATTAGTAGTTAAACTCAAATTAAATGCCAAGGATTGGGAGACATCGTTTTGGATATATGACCATTTACTTATTCTTCATGTATAATACAATTTTTTTAAGAATAAAATTGATATTTTTGTCACAACTGTTGAATATTTTATTGGGTTAAATTACTTTGCCTTATAATGTTTCGTTCTTCAAACCTTAAAAAAATCAGGATATTCAAGAATCATTTGAAATAAAACAACGATAAAGATTTGACTAATACTAAATTACTTTAAGCCTAAAATCAAAATAGAAAATGCAATCTCCTTTACGCAAAATAACTTAAGGATTAAAACCAACAATATATCAGCGGCTGATTGAAAATAAACTATGTATAAGTAGATAAATCCGGTACCCACCAATCAGCTTTTACTTTCAATAAGACTGCGCCTGCGTTGCTTCCGCGAACGAAAGTGCTTCGGTAACTATTGCGGACTTTTTATCGATATCGACAATATGTTTTTATTTAATTTTTTTTCTTGAAAATCTCCATGACTAACTAAATTTGGCAATAAATGTGGAGCAAAACGTGATGGTTTTTATAGTTCTTTTATTTCCCCTTCAAATTAACTGCCAAAGTCCGATCTAATATAAAATGCTTAGTTTTTTGCTTGTCTAGTCAGTTAATCAAAGATGTTCATAAACTTAGATTGTAATCAAAACCATACTTGAGTTACATATAATAATACGTTATAGGCTAAAACTAATATTTTATAGTCAATGCGATAAGATAACTATGGTTTTTACTCACAAAAACTGACTCCATCTATAGCGCCAAAAACCTTTTCTATAAATAATTGATCACGATATTTTTTTGCATTAAATCCAATTCAGTTCCGCGTTTAGTAAAGCCGTGATAAAAAGCGTTGTTACTATGTATTTTGCGTAGACTATGACCTAACTTATTGAAGCATAAATAAAACTCTTCAGGTTCTCAAAAATACTTTTCTGAGAGACCTCAAAAAGTATCAAGTCTGTCTTGTTTTAATTGAATCCTTCAAAACGATGATTAAACATAATGATTTCGCAATAACAATAATTACTAATCACAATAAATTAATTGACAACAAATCGATAAAATTCAATTATGTCCTATACGTGTTCAGAAAACATCGATAAGAATCACAAACGGCATATTCGCACCACTATGAACAGTTTATCATCGGGTATGCTGATCAATGACAGCAAAACTTTCTTCTTCAAACACTTGACGTGTGTACGACGTACCTATTATATGCAATAAGTATCTGTCTGTACGTATAATTTCACTTTTTCCTATTTTATCAATGTGAAAACAGGTTTAACGAGGACAAAATTTGTTTTCAAGATGCATGCACTGGCGTGATCTTTAACCTCAAACACGTTGTTACACATGCTGGTATTGATAACATATCGCTGTTGCATATTATATATAACCCAGTACCTGGGCGACCGAGCTCTGGTCTGGTGAAATGCTCCTCCATGCTGCCATGATATATGTTATTATTCTCATGTCTTTATTCAATATCTTGTTCTAAACTCTGGGCGACCGATGTCAGCTCAAGTGAAAATACGGGTAAAACGAATTTTCCCAGACCTAGCTAGATAGATTTTTCACCCCCGTACACTTCTATTATTGAACTTTCATCGAAATGGTTAGAGCCAATTTACAAAACGCGAGTAAAAATATATATATATACAAATATTGCTCGTTTAATAGTATAGGATATTGGCTGCATTTCCTTGGCAAACATATACAATACTGGCTACTTAGAACATGTGATTGATCATAATTTGAGAAAAAACAAATTAATTGTTTTACTTAATCGTTTTTGCTCTAAAAAATACCTAAAGGTCAGACTTAAGAACAAATAATAGGTACATCTTGTTTTATTTTATCTTCTATCGACGTCTGAACACAAAACCGAAACAATAATTAATATCGATTTTCCTGCTTGTAATAGTGATGTCTTTTCAGCGATCAAAATCTTCAATATCAATCGTAGTTAAAAGCTACTCAATCAGAACATTCAATTCATTTTTAATTTACTTGGAATAAACAATGGCTTTCCACCAGATTTTAGTGCACATTGAACCTCAGTTCCGTCGCCACACCTTGGACCATGAACTTGCCACGGTCACTTGGCCACTTTCCCGATGCTATTGTTCTTAGTGAAAATCTATTTGTTGATATGAAGGCTTTTCCTGTTGTTGTCGGAAAACTGTTTTTAGTTTTGTTTATTTGGATGATGTATTTATACGGTTATTATGCCATAATAGCGAGAAATGTCACTTTTCACAAAGAGGATAATAATAATTAGAATATGTCGATATTTTCCTAATTAAGTATGTTTTTCTAATCAAAGCCAAAAACCACAGTCATCTTACGTGATTAATATCTTAAAAACAACATTTCTTTTTTCTTTCTCTCCCAAAGTTTCCTGATTCTGTTGTAATTTTAAAATTTCTTTATTCTATTTATTTACCTGCCATAATGAGAAGTACATCCAGTGACCGTCTGAATCACTAAACACAAAAACTACATTAAGCGATGCCAATCTTTCACACCCTCCGAATTTGTTACGGTTTCACAAAATTATACCTTTTCTGTTCCTTCATCATCATTATTGTTTCTATCAATATTATTTTATCATTTATGTTTTTTTTTTTTTCCGTTTTCGTCGACATTTGTTTTTGCATGTATAAAGTAGGCATTTTCGAAGCTCAAGTACTAACAAAATTACAGTGGTCTTCATTCTTGTCCTATACATTTGTCCTTGTTTTAATTTCTACGTCTTATATGTAGTTTTCCTTATATATAAAATTATAGTTACCATCAACCCAGCTATTTTATAACTCAGTGCTACTGCAATACTCGGATCAAATACCTGCAAGAAATGATCCGATTATGAAATCAACGACAGAGCTATGCGTGCCTCATTATTGACCATATCAACTTGTATTCCCTAATCAATGTACTCTATAATTAACATGGCATTCCAAACTCAACGTCACGTAACTCGTGACTGAACATAATGACGAAATAACACATAATTGAATTAGATAACGGAACAGTATCAATCGGTACAAGATAGCATTTCATTAAAACAATTGACATGTCCTTGGTTTAAGTCACGAATGTCCTTAATATAGAAAACTTGTGTGGGTGTAATGAAAGAATAAATCTTATCTGTGTTATATATGATGTTTAGAAAATGAAAGGACAGTTTTATGACAATAACTTTTTTTGAAAACTAACAAATTGAAAAAGGACATTCACATAAATAACATGTAGATAAAATATGATCGAATGTTTGAAAAATGTTGGTTCAAAATATGGAATAATGGCGTTGATATTGTACATTTCAATGAAATGTAACTAAATTGTGAATTAATTTATTTGTCACTGATTATTATTTATAATTAGTTCTCTATACCTAATTTAACAAAGCATAATTGGGGTGTTTTTGTCTGTTACTTTGATCGATTAATTCTTTTAAATAAATAAAAATCACTCACTATTAACTAACTATACTATACTGTGTAACAACCGCTAATACAAAATATCAAATCAAAAGTTAAGGGGGCAGCAGCAGGCATGCGCGAGAAATGACACAGTAGCCGGTGACGGGGCACGCGCTTGCGTACGCCAAGGTCGCCATTCACTGCTCAACTCCTGCGCAGAGTGGTTCGACGACCGACCTGTTCAATATTGTTGTATAATTAATTGAACGTTTTATTAGGAGTAATGCTTGAGGCTGTAGATATACAGTGTGTTTTTATAATATGGTTAATTTTACCGACTTTTTTTTAAGGTTCTTAATGGAAAAAGAACAATTTTTTGCTCAAAAAACATGTTTATTTTCAATTAAGGGTAATTTTTTTTTACACCGTTTTGTTTAAAAAATCCATAAAAATATTTTAGAAAATACACACATCAAAAGTGTCTAGGGATCAACATATATTTTTGCAATAACTTTTCTCCTGATTGATATTAATTAAAATTTTCTTTAAGGATTCATCAAATAAAGTGTTTTCGTTTGTCACAGTAACGATAAACCAAGTCACCTTTGCATTAATAAAGAAATTTGCCATTTTCCTAATAAAGGGATTTTTGACATTTGAACCACTAACATTAAAGTTCGAAAAAAAGACTGAAATTACAGTTTTCTTTAAAATTTTATTGGGTAACTTAAACAATTAATAATCCGTGTTTCTACCGCGAACACTAACAACACAAGAACATCGGTTTGGCATACTCAAAATGAGTTCATCCAAATCACGCTGTGGAATGGCCGCCCATGTTCGTTGCAACAACAAAAAAAGGTCTTCTTGCGACTGGATACCCTCCATATTCGGCAGAGCTCTTCTCTGTAGCATATCCCATGCATGCTCAATCGGGTTCAAGTCTGGCGACTGAGCAGGCCAGAGCAGGACATTGATGTTAGCTGCGGCGAGAGTCTGTCTTACAACTCTTGCGGTGTGCGGTCGTGCATTATCATGCATTAACTGAAATAAGGGACCGATTTGCACTTGTAGAGGAACGATGACGTCAGATACAATCGTCTCAGCATAAATTTGAGCGTTGAGGTTGCCTCTGATCCAAATCAACTCAGTTCTTCCGCCGATCCAAATACCCGCCCATACCATGATGGTTCCACCACTATAAGGATGGACTTCCTGGCAGGATTTTAATCGCTGTTGGCGTCCAGGGGTTCTCCAGTGTCGTATACGTCTTGTATCCGGTCTCATACCAAAACGAGACTCATCAGAAAAGCACACGAAACGCCATTGTTCTTCTGCCCAATTTCTGTGTTCAAGAGCCCATTGATATCGAATCCTACGATTGTGCATTGCTATAGGTGGTACCCGTAGCGGTCTTCGGGAATGAAGGTTCACTTCATGCAAGCGGTTTCTGACTGTTTGGTCGCTAATTAAGTTCCCTGAAGAGTGATGAAGCCTCACGGCTAACATCATGGCGGTTATTGTTGGAGCTCTTCGAGTTAAGATTTGAATGTATCGGTCTTGTCTCCGTGTGGTGCAGCGATACCGTCCTCCATGGCGCTCAGCCACGGTACCAGTGCTTCGGTAACGTGTCCAAAGTCGACTGATAACACTCTGACTTGTATTCAGAGCTAAAACCACAGTACGTTGCCGGGAACCAGCTTCTATCATTCCCACGGCTCTGAGCATTTCTTCCCTGCTTAAATGACGTCGCCGCTCCATAATAACGTTGGTTTTAATCAGTAGTAGGGAAACAGTAGCACTAATAATGTCTTCAATGCGTTGTATGTTTTTATAGGGAAAATATTGACAGCTGATTTTCATCTTTTACTCGAATTTGATTAACAGTTCCTGTTTCAAATTATGAAATGCACCAAAAAGGATCCATATAAATTTATATAATCATAAATTTATTACAAAGCCACATCTCAATCTCAAGAAATCCGCATAAAAATGCTTGATCCCTAGACACTTTTGATGTGTGTATATATATATTTTTTTAATTACGCATAGATGCCTCATTTCGATATCTGCACATTATAAAGACTCACTGTATTGTATTGTATATTGAAATAGAGTGTGATAGAGTTGCTAAACCTATTAAACTTTACTTACTTAATCTTTGATTACCGTCAATTTTTATCCGTGCAGGACTGGTTCATCCAAATCTGTGCGGTTCTATACGGTCCTTACATGATCTGACCAAAATTATATCTGGAATTTAAAAGAGCCCGTTAGCCTCTGAATTTGTTTCGGTTTTACTTCTCAGAGTAGTCGGGTTGGAAACACTAACCTTGTCTAGAGTAAAAGTGTTTACTGTATAAACCTACTTACAGAAATAATATTATTTATAAATGACTGAAAATATATTGGATGTAGGTTCCTAACTATTATGGAGAAGAATTTAATGTTTTAATAATATTTACCACAAGTTCTTAAAGAATTTGATATGCACCACAAGATTATGTGAAAAGACATGGGTTTTCTCAATAACAAAGCTCATCGTAAAAAACTATGACACATTTGGGCAGAATATGTTAAACTAAAAGACATGTACTTTTACCTCAAAAATTTTAATTCGACAGACACTCCTTGAAATAAAATTTCGCTATAAAAATAATTTGAATATAAAATGTAGCAGACACATTTGTTGAATACATAAACAGATACATAAAGTTCAGAATTGTTCTGTATGCCTATAAAAGGTTTTCAAAAGAATTCTTCCGAAAAGGATTTTTTACATTCAATGTACGGGACAACCACTCAATTTCATGGTAACGTAAATTCACTCTAAGTTATCGAGTAAGTATCATTTAATCTGTCTTTATCTTTCCTTATAGACCTTTTTCAATGTTAAACATGTTTTGTCTTTTAAACACAATAATTAAAAAGAACCTAGTAACATGCTAGTTACCTACTAGCATGTTACTAGGTTCTTTTTATATCACTCACAAAGACACTTGACCCACATCTCTTTTCTCAAACACGCTATACAACAAAGGTCAGATGAAAATATACGTTTATTGAAAAATAATATGGTGTTGTATCACGTACAGTTGCACCGTGTCATTGCGTTCAAGTGAATTATCACCTTGAATTATAACGTCGTCTATGTATGTCAAAGAATAGGAATATAGAAAAAGTACTCATAATAATGATAATACATTTTCTCATAAATAATAGATGCTATTGTAGCGAATACACGCACTCTAAGAAAAAACTGAGAAAGAAAATTACAAATGGTTCTTGAAAAAAATTAAAATAACTCTGTGTAGTAAATGATGTCAATTGTATTTTGACTCTAACTTGTAAAGCGTGAAGTCAAATCATTTCACACGCCAAACGGCCTAAAGAAAGAAATTCCTCAACACACCAACCCATACTGTACCATTTCTATAAACTTAAAAACCATAAAGCGACTTCATTTCACTTTCCACGTCAAATAATGGAATATAAATTCTCGATGCAAAACTACCGTACACGTTTTCTTTACCATCATTCAAACCACCATCAAACTTAATCGTTTCACTCATTGAATAGAAATCAACATATACACATTACCCAAAGAATCAAATAGAAATTCCCGATCAGTAAACAATGCCAGACCTTGGTAACGAACTTGAATACCAATGAAAAACCAAAGTGGACATTCTCAGGGCAATGCCAAGGAACGGTTTTGAGAAAACGATATTCCAATAGTACGTTGACAAAATACAAATGAAGGACAAATTCCTATGTCGTCATTATTCAATTCGACACATGAGAACCGAACATTGGGCTAGATTTTGTCTATATAACACAGAAACAGTGAAACGACCAATAAAATAATATTGTAATGCAACGTAATTGGTAAAAAATTAAAGTAATGAGCAATTGAAACTAAATACCATTCCTTGCATTGTCCTCAATTTTACAAGAAAAAACTACAAAGTAGGACATAATAAACAACTCCTAAGTACACTAGCACTAGTAGCACTGATAAAATGCAATTCTTAGAAACCCACCCACTGCAAAAACCAATATTATGAATAATGGTATAGAATGTAAATTATGCTTGCGGTTGCCAATGCCTATAAACAATGCAATGTTATTTATTAAAATTGCTTTTTTCACGTTCAAAGTTATTCTAAATGCGCTTGGCAAAGTTCCAGCTATGTAAAAATCATCGCATCAAAAAATATAGACCATGTGTGCTGCATGCAAATCACGTTATTTTATACTAGTAGCTTTTCTTGCATCTTTTAAATTATGTATCCATCTTTACTTTGTACCTAATTCTATTTTTAAAATTTTGTACACGTTTATGGAAATTATTTTTATCATTTCTTTCGAAATCTTGATTTTACTCATGTATCTTTATATGCCTAACGGTTTCATCTCTTTCTTTCCAGAATCGGTCTTTGCGGATTTGACAACCCACACAGAGATCAGAAGTCAGAAGAAGTAAGAAGACACATAGGACAAGTAAGTGTTATCCACTTATCTATAATATCTACAGTGTTCATCCCAGACGGAGCATTGTGCTTAAAAATATATGCATGTACATACGGCAAATGGCTCATAATGTGTATATAAATTCAATCCAGATAACTATCTTAGATCTCAGATAGGTCAACGTAGAACTAATACTAATGATGTAGCCACGCATGAGACTGATACACCATCACTTGATGAGCGTTGACACCTACACTAAAAACTGTCATGGGTTCACGACCAAATAGGTAAATACAGAAACGACTTTACAAGATGAGTAGAACGAATAAGATGTTTTTAGCAAGCGTTCAAATCGGTAATAATGATGATTGGATTATGGAGCTAATATAATATACCAAACTCGAAATATTAGGAGCAGAATTGGGGTCACCCGTTCTTATTCATATCGAAAATATATTTTCTAATTCAGAAAATGACTTTATGTTTTAAGCACTATGATTGATAACGCCACCTGTCATGTTATATATAAACATTGAACACATCAATTAAAGTCGCTCAATCGTAACTTCTACCACCCACCGCGACGATGATTTTCATTACTAATCAGAATAAAAAAGAAAACATCAAGACAAAAACCATAACATTACATAGTCAAAATAATAGAAGAAACTACTGTCAATCATTAAACCTCCCATCAAGTTAACAGTGAAACAAAAAAGTTGACAGACGATCAACAAAGTACTACAAACAGAAACAATAGTTGTTCGCAAGGAAGTGATGTAGAAGAACATTTTAATATCCAATTCAACAGTACATACAGCTATGGAAAATAAATATCATGACCCAACAATAGAAACGAATATCCTGATAAACAAATGAGAGGCGGCATCGAGCTGTCAAAGGCAAGGTCGATGCAGGGAAACAAAAGTTATAATTAAGTATATACTGTTGTATTTTTTGGGCTATTTATAAAAAAAAAAGTAACTAAAATGAAATAAAGAGCGTGTATATTGGTAATTCGTTAACTATAACAATGAACAACTAATAATCCAAACTAATACTTCACTATGACCAAATTGGCATAAAATAATTGAAATTGTATTTGCTCAAATAAATCCAATTTTATCGATCACCTTGGAAGCAAATTCGAACCCGATATAATCACCATGATTATTGTTGCCTCGATTGATTACATAGAACATACAATTGTGATCTTAATAGACCTGAGTAAGGCCGGGAGCTTAATGAGAAAAATGCTCAGCAGCTTTTATTACCCGTATCTAACTCATGTTCTTGAAACAAATAAGTTTCTGTGAGGTCAGATTGATCTGTCTGTATCCGGCCTAATATTTGGAATTGTGGAGATTGATTCGATATGGTTTGTCGTGATGTCAGAATAGACAAATTATTGAGGGACGAATTATTATGTGCTGTAGGCGGTGTGCTATGAACCTGTCACTGCATATGCAAAAATTTGATCTTTAACCTCAGTCATTGTTGGTACAGCACATGTTAAAACCACACACCAGACAAATAGTGACGAAAGAAAAAAGTTTCTGATCTACCTGTTTCATTTCTTTGTTTAAAAAATCGATTGAACGGAATAGGAGTGTGAATAAGATATAAATAGGTGCACATGACAAGATTAATATTTAAGAAAGAAGAGAAGAGCAGAACATTATTGATAACATAAAATGAAGTTCATCTGCTACCTTAACTCCTGCTTAAACCTTCACAAAAATCAGTAATGATATACAAAAACCACTGACTTAAGCATAAATTATCAACGGCTCGTTGGTTCAAAGGAATTTGGTTCTACTGCGCGACAATTATATGCGTTTCGTCAAACCACATGCAACTTCCCACTACCGGTTGTGTTAGTAATGAAATGTTAATGTATTCTTTCATTGTACGTGTGGATGAAGGAAATGTGTTGGACTATATGGAAATGGAAGCGATTCTGTAGGGAGGAGAATAATCATTGAGTAATTGGAAGAAGAAGATGTTAAGAGATGACATTACTGTAGGTAGGTACTAATTTTATTTTAAAATGCACCAAAACAAGAACAGATGTTACTTAATTAATATCTAAGATTTTCGATTAACAAAAATTTTATAGACGTCCACAATAATCAAGCTTAAAATTAGTTCTATTCAAGGTAACTAAAAAAGTGCGCTACCTTTTTGCAGCATTTCTGACGTCTTTATTTCTGTCATAAAACATCTAACGACAAAATTGCAATCAATTTTAGATGACGTCTTCTTATGAATCGTGATGATCACATCATTTAATAAAAATAATCCTGCTATCATCATAGATAAAAACAAGGAAGCAGTACTTAATAAAACATATGCACAAAATTCCTTAAAAAATTCCAAGCAGAGTAAAAACATTAATAACATTAAACAAAACGTACTAGACAAGGAAGCTTCAGTCTCATTACATATTCTACTAGATTCCTATCAGTGCAAACGTAACGCTAGTTCGTGTATTAAACATTCGCTTTCTGTATCTTTCCAAATGACAAGGTCGTGTAAAGGTTACCTGTCATGGGTCTAATTTTATATAAAGACATTAAAGTAATGCTGTATATTTTTCTGAATCTGTCAATAAAATTCCTGTATATTTCTCGGTCATCTTGTAATGTAAATATTTTTGGCATGTAAGCTATTTCCGCTGGCATTTCAAAAAAACGGATTCTCATGAATTTATGAATGTTCGAGCAATTTGTAAGAATTTGACAAGTAAAGATATTTTAAATATTATTGATAATCATTGTCCAATGTACCTATGTTTGCTTCTATATTATTTTCTAGGTCAACCTACCAACCTACCTAGGTTAAAGAATTTACTAGGATAGATATATTAGTTTGCTGATAACTAAGAAATTTTTAAAGCTACCCCCATGGTTTCAATAAAATAATCTTAAACATCAATAAATATTATTCGACGCAGACATGTCATTATTCATATTATGCATTGATAATAGGAATAAGCGAAGAGCATATTCCTATTAATTATCCACAAATCAAGTCCGCAAAAAATACCATTGTAATAAATCAATTACAAAAAATCAGTTCTCACACTATTAAACTCTAATTGATTTTGATATATTTTTTACTGCCAAACATGACCCATCTTCCGCATACTGATTAATTCAAATATTTATAACAATACTTTGACATGCACTTATACACTTCAGTCAAAGAATAAATAGTACAGAAGGTCGGCTCCATACGACGAGCTAAAACACACACACGCTTCACGCACAGTGAGTGTAAACGCACTTGTGACTGTCATTTGTTTGAGGCTGTATATAATTGTCAATGTGTGCATGCGTTTTTGCTAATCCTACGAAGCCAACCTTTTGTACTATCTTGTCGTACGGTTCAGCAAAATTCATGATATCATAGGTCATATTGGTACCTATTCTATTGTTAAACACAAGACATGTTGTGTCATAAATCATAATGAGATGAATGGTGGAAGCCAAAACTATGGCAAAGGCAATGACCTCGTTGATGGCAGATAAGGGCAGAAACTGTGATGTCATAATATAACGGGCAAAGACAGCTTTTTTTTTAAAGGTGATGGTGACTGTCCTTTTCATGGATTTGTTGATTTATATATCATATGGATGGAGGTGGTAATGAAAGTTATGAAACTGAGTCTAATAAATCTGCACATCTTCAATTTTGTGTTAGTAGTTTTAGGTTGATCAAACCAGATAAACTATTATAGAAATCTGAAAGAAATCTGACTATGTATAAACTATTATATATACATAGTCAGATTAAACGACTGCTCAGAGAATTTCCCATCACGTATGCAAATTTCATAAGAGATGATTGCTTAAGGTATAAATTTATTAGCATCGCACTGCAATAAGTTATTTACTTACCAACTGTAACGGTCATGACGATACCAAACCAAACATTCCATCAAAAACGTCTTACTAAGATACTTTTTGCTTCCAAAGTTCCAATAGAGCCTTGAGATCTTTCACATTCATTTTTCATTCATGCCCTGCATTTGTCAGTGCTCAATTTTGAAGCATCCGGCCGATATAATCTTTGTTATATGCCAGTCACAGAAACATCCTTGTACTAAGGTCGCGACTGCAGAAAAATCATATCTGGCATTCTGCCATATTGCCAGTGTAATAGGATTTAATCTATCAATGATATAACACTTGCATGTGCATGGTCAGAGTTCATTTATGCTAAGATATTGAATTAAAGTGTAAATTAACAAGATGTTGTTGAAATAGACAATTTGTTTAGATTGTAGATGAAACTACTTAGAAGAAGGAATGATGTTTATATAAGCTCGGTGGTAGGGGCTAATGTTTAAAACAAGTTTACATTTGACATTGAAAGTGAACTGCAGAAAAATACAAAGTCCAACTCCACAATAACACAAAATAACTTTATTTTTACTGGTCATGAAAATGAAGAGAAACGTACAAAAACCGCAAAAGTAAACCAAGTGATTATTTATAACCACAAAACAAAACCTTGATATCATTCTATTAAAAACTCATAAAACTGCGTATTGCTCTATGCAATTTGTCTATGGTGGACTTTTGGTTTGAATTAGAGTTTCACAACATCGCGCAGAAATAAATAAAGATACAGAGAATATAAAACTACGAACAAGGAATGAAAATGTAATAGGTATTTGTGCAATAAATTTACTACAGAATTAAACCCTATCATGTAGTTTCATACAGTAAATTGTTCTTCCGTTGTCAACAGGGTGTCAAAATCAAAATGGACGACGCTGGTAATATACTCATCAGACGCTACTCCAAGAGTAATGTATTTGTGAAGAGTACGGCGGCCACCAGCAACGAAGAGACGGCTATAGGGCAGGACATAGTCAAGTTACCTGGGTACTCACTGGAACAGGAGAAGATATTTAAGGTAAGAGCTGATACAACTGTTATTATAAGTAAACATGATGAGATAGAAGCTGATAACGGGAAGGCGATGGTAAATGATAATGATAGGCTATTGGCGAAAGACGACTCTTTAAATAGTGAATTAGAAGGATGAATGATGAATTGATAAAAAATACATTGTATAAAAATTACGTATATATTTTTGCTGTTATAAATCGTAACATTAAGGTATTTAATAAATATTTATGTAGGACCATTAAACTACTCAGATAAGACATTAGCAAATTTAAGAACAAACAAAAGCAAATATAAATCGCAATGCTTATTGTGTTTAAACAAAGCAATTTATCAAAGAATGTAAAAAACTTTATAGGCATAATTATTTTAAGCGTTACAAATAACGTGATTTAACAATTTATTACAAAAACGTTAACTTCAATGTCAGGTTAAAAATTGAAGCAATGTTGTTTAAAATATGATAACAGATTATAATGCTTCCTTGAAACATCGTTAAATTCAATGAACTCATTCTTAATCGTAGAATATTTAGCTGTCTACGTATGTAATTATAAAAAGGTACACAATTTTCAGCAAATCTATAGAGCTTTACTGAAAATTGTGTATCTTTTAATAATGTTTAGTTATTTAAATAGTTCAATAACTAAAAATTATTTCGGATTACTATAGGACTTACTTCTTGACCAAATAAAACCTTGTAACGTAGGTAATTAGTTTTTATAAATCAGAATAAAATAACATCATTAGTGGGTCTTGATAAACTTACAACCGCAATTTGTTCCAAGTCAGATAGGTACATAGGTGCATCTAATTACAGGTTGCTAGCTTATTCTTCCTCTTGCACCAACTACCAACTATGTTATTTACAAAATTATCGTCCAACGAAATTAAATCAAAATTCTAGTCTTTAATGCTATCGAAATATGAATTTTAAAGTCTAATTTATGGGCAAGCAAGGTAAACTGGTTCGTTGTAAACATACCAAACAGGCGTCAGTAGTTATTTCCGTCAAGATGGATGCGTTTATGAAATAAGATGTCGTAACATTTGCCTATTAATTTCATGGTTGCCCACATAATGTTCTAAATTGCTTGGTTGATGATCATCGGGCCGGTCTTCACTAGAAATTACTTGTTTGGTAACTCAAACATTGGATTTTCTCTCGTAGTTTGTAAGCATAAAAGTTCTATCTACCGATTAAAAAATTTCACTCACATCTTTTCGAACGCGGTCACACACAATAGCTTCCTATTGTTCGTCTGTTACTTCATCTTTCGCTGCTTCTGGCTCCATAATTTCTTTATGTTCATCTTTATTAAAGACAATAATCATCGTCGAAAAAAAATTAAGAGGGCAAGGCATTACTCTAATGCGCGTTGCGTTAGTGCATCAGTCATTTGTGGTGCATCACGACTGCACAGATTGTGTCCGAGCACGATTCTCTCTGACCATGACATTGCCACGTAATTTCATTTTATCAACATTTTAATGTTACGAAATATTTTGTACTTTGAAGACGGGTTATTGTTAGAAAACCCAACACCAGTGTAAACTCACTCAGAATTTCGTAAAGGGTGGTCACATTATTCGTATAGTTCATATGAAATACATACACTAATCCTTTTTCATTAGGTAAGTATTTGTAAGACGATATGCTAGTAGAATTGAAGATTGTTTGCAAGAATAATGCCATTCAACTCGTACGAGTCATGTCATTTGTAAATACGGTACTAATGACAAAGCGAACGCAAATATGAATATAATAACTAACTCCGATCACAAATTAGCCGACTCAACTGCTACACAAATACTTTCGTCGTAACTGACACTATAGGTACAAGAAGTGGTACAAGACAATGGAAAATTCTCTTCCTAGCATCCGAAAGATTCATTACCAATTCATACACCATTACCTACAAGGTTTTACGTAAGTCTGCAGCAAACAATGAGAGAAGATAGCACCATTAAGCAAGGGAGGGAATGGTCATTGCCTCACATATTTGTTTGGATGTTATTCTATTTCCTTGGGAGTAACGAAAGCGAATTCGCAGAAAGTGGAGCATTGTCCGTGCTCAGCGCACCGCCGAAACAATGTGATGCCTCAATTAATGGCTATTGTGAGAAATATTACACCTCTAACTATTATTATTAGCAGCAGTTTATTGCATGTCATGTAATTTTTATATATTCTATAATCGTTGCAAAATATAGGTCAGTTAAATTTGCTGTTAGAAATTCTACTATCTATTGGCGACAATAGGTTGAAATTATTCTAATAAAATATTCACATGAACAAATGACGAATTATATATTACTCATGTCAATTATTCAGAGCAATGCAATAAATATCCTGATAGGTCACTCTTTGACTCGTTGCACTGTTGCTCTGTAATGTTCGTCTTCATTAAAAGACTCCAATTTCCTCGAAACAATACCGGCAAGTGTTGAAATTGTATGATCTCTGGGATTTTTTCTGTGCGATCCGGCTCGTTTCCCACACCAAATTCCCTTGTGACTAAATTAATTTAAAACAATACTATCAGTAGTGTCAACTACAGTTTTTAAATAGATCTAAACTACTTCCAATGTACAATACTTAAACTTGGAAATGTTGTGACATTTTATTCTCAAACACTCCGCACATGACTACCACTATTGCAGTTTTATTGGTGAATAACTGATCTATCCGAGATTATTCTATTGATGCTATTACTTCGCAATGTTACACAACATGTTAGTAAATAGCTACTTCATTTTCATCAAGCGTTTGTGTGAGAACGAAAGAACCATCCAAACCATTTGTCTTAACAAAACATTTACGTCAAATCATTCATTTCAATTTGGTAATTGCGTCAAACAATTCACCTCTTCTTAGAATTCTCTCAATTAACTAGACGAACTCGTGTTGCAACAATGGAATGAACATTTTAAATTAGAATTCTTATGCATATAATGCATCAATTTGACTTGTGGTATATACTTGTATGACGTTTTTTGAGTCGCCGTCCGATGATTTACGAATAACGTCGGCGAAGTTTTTAAAGATACCATCTATATAGTCTACTGGTCCGCACTGACGGAGGGACTGGACAACTGCTTGCACTGGTTATGTAACAACTTTATAAGCCTCATTCAATTTCGTCGATGCATCTGACTCAGCGTTTTCGTTTGTCTCTCGGAGTTCCTCAGTCAAATCGGAAAACTTTTGGAGTATTTGAGATTATCTTAATAGATTTAGATCACGTCGTGCTGGGATTTTAAAGTTTCGTGACTTTGATTTTTGGAAGAAAAGAAGAAAGTAAAAAATGATAAGAATAAATTACGCAATAATGATTTATCTGTTGAAATTAAACGTGTTAAAGAAATTTATATTGCATTGTACGCTTTTGAAGCATTAACTAACGTAATTAAAGTTGTGTGTGAGCTCTTTTCAGGAAACTTAATTTATACTTTTAATTAACAGCGCTCACTCTTGACATTTTCATTATAGAGATGGGCACCCTACATGACGTCGGCTCAATTTTTGTTTGATCGAGCGATTGTCTTTTCATTATCGAACGATGGCTTGTTATGTAATATTAATTTGATAAGATCTTCTAATTTAGACGCATTCAATCGATCGTCCAACAATTTGTTTTAGATCATCGCTCGTGTTAATTAAGATAAAAAAATGTACACGTTATTTGTAACTGTCTGTTAATGTATGTTTGTTTATTATAACTTGATTGGTGATTTCATCTTATAAATGATCGAAATTATGAGTCACATTAGTTGAAAGGAATATTTTTTTCTACCAATTGTTTATCTTAATATCTCATAACCTTACTTCTACGCGAAATAACTACTGAAGTCGTGTCTACTAAATCCATATTTGTACTAAACTATCTAATACTCTCAAATGCTTTTGCCTTAGTATATATGCTTTAAAGAGCAACAGGTAGTTCAGCAGCTCTATGTTTAACGAAGATAGGATGAACACCCTCGCTTACTGCGTTTTGCAAAAAGATATACAGTCGAAACTGGATAAGCGAGAGTTCAAGGGACCACGATCTCTTTTCGCTTATGGAGGTTTCTCATTAACTTGAGTTTCTCATTTATAGAGGGCTATGAAAATACAGCAATATGTTGTGATAAACATGCACTAAAACAACAATACAAATTGTATAGGTATTATTGTTAGAATTGATATTTGTCGACTGTAGTAAGTTCAACAAATAAGTCGGATGCACCACGGGTACTCACGCACATTTGCTCATTCAAATAAAATACAATACAAAAGCTATGTTAGTTAGTTCTAAGAAATTAAAGAAAGAGTTTTAAATAGCAAATGTCAAATTGCGCTCGACTGTCGCTTATAGAGGTACAGACAAGTAAAGTCTCAATTATAGAGGTCCACGACAGATGTTAAAATACGCTCGACTGTCGCTTATAAAGGTATAGGCTAGTAGTAGTCTCAGTTATAGAGGTCCTCGTGTGAAAAAAGACGTTCTCTTATAGAAGTTTCTATTTTTCACCTATAGAGGTATTAGACAGTTAAAATAACGGGATCTAGCAATTAATCTCATTTATAGATTTTCTCGCTTACCCAGTTCTCACTTACCCAGGTTTGACTGTATTCATTTTGTTAGATTTTCTATCCTGGTGTATTGTTTTATTTTCTTACAGTTATTCGACGTGAAGAAGTTCCGGCCCAATGCATAGTCGACTTACTTACTTAAATTCATAATCTTAGATTGTCATGTCATCACCTCTTGCTCTTACTAACTATCTGCTTTAGCAATATGAAGTTCAAGTTTATTTTTAAGTGACTATCTGTAACAAATAGGTCTGAATCTATATCAACCATTACAATTTCATTAGATATTATATCCTATTATTTATTCTCTTCCAGTTATTCGACATGAAGAAGTTCCAATCCAACGTGAACCGAGAGCTGCGCCGGTCATACCCTGACCGCAGGAGGCTGGAGACACAGTGCCTCAGTGCCATTGCCTTCGTCAAGTCGGACTCAGATCTCCTCGACTGCCCCATCTGGGTACTCATCATCAACGTCGTTGCTATGGATATGCTCAAATCCAAGCTGCCACCGGGTAAGTTAAGATTTTAGATTATCTATAAAAAAAATACTTTAATTAAGGTGCAGTAGAATAGCCACCACGAGTAATTGGCAAATATTTTAACAGGGTATGAGCTTTCATGTAGGTCCTGTAAAATGAAAAAAGAACTGAATAATGCTAATGGATAATATGGAAAACTTTAATGATGACGATGTTATCTTCAGACTGGCGAAAATATTGCTTTGAGATTTATTCATCATGCCAGGAAAAAAGATCGTCCAAAATAACGCATCGGTTCTACAAAATTTAAAAACTATAAATAATTACAAACAAAAAGCAATAAAAATAGCTGTACAGTTAAGTGAACACAAATTAACTTGTCCTTGCATAATGATGTTATATGTAATTAATATTTTTATCTATTTTCAAAAGCTAATGTGCAACAAACTCATTATTATGAACTTTTGAGTCATTCCTTTTTATGAATTAATTAAAATTAGTTCCTTAGTTTAACTTTATAAATCTATTAAAGTAAAACTAAGGACTTACGATTGTTACAGTTAAAATTAAGATGAAAAAACAAATATGTAAAGTGTCAATGGCATTCAATTCTAAACCCAATTTAAAAAATATTTTTTTGGACATACCTACCTTTATCAGGAACATAAAATGCAAATGCAGTGGGTCGGTTTTTTACACGTCTCAAAAGATTTTATACTGAAAGCATAAAAAGGTACAAAAAACAATGCAGGTTTTAGGATTAGCGATAATATGCACTTTGGTGAATCACATTGAGAGCAAAAAGTAAATTATTTTGATCAGAAAAAGTCTTGATATTCATTTTATTACAGCGAGACAAATTAACACAACGTTATGACGTTTTTACTTCGAATTTAATTATAATGTCTTCATGGTTAAAATCCACGTCTTAATCTATAGCGGAAAATGGATGCAACTTACACAAATCTGCAATAAAATTACAGCCAAAAAAATCAATTCTACCATTATCTTCCTGTGTAACTCCTTCCACTGCTTCTTTTTCTTCAGATAATCATTAAGTTTCGTCTTTATCACCTTTTACTACTCCGATTATAATTAAATTAACATGATCATTACCGACTTGTTCACTATATACATTGACAAGGGCTTAAATCCGGTTGTCACGTCAGCTGCCGACCTTGGCCGAACAATGTTCACTGTCGCTTTCTAAGCCTACACTTTGCAGATCATATCTTATATTATCTTGGTACTAAGTATGTTGTAAATGTTAAGGTGCTAAGAATTGATGGGGCCGTTTTGATAAATCAAATTAATAATTACGTTGAAGAAGAAAGTTTGTTAGATAATATTATTCGTTGTGTAAAACAGCTGTCATTTAATACATTAGTTGATTGGTTGTTGGTGTTGGAAGCCAAACAAGAGAAAATAATATAAGAAAGTAGTGAACCATGTACAGAACGGTGCTTTGATAAAAGTTAGCTCTACTGGAAGTTTAAAGCATAATAAAAACTGCACGAGGTAATTGTTATAAACTTATAACTTACAGATTCGCATTTAGATTAAAATTTCATCCTAAAAATAAAACAAGCATTTTCTTACGCACCTACAAAAGATTAATAAAAGAGACACAAAAATAAATTCGAACATAACAAGAAATCCGTGTATTTACGTAAAAGCTGGTAACAAGAGATGTGACAAAGAGCTTATTAATTTTCTCTCCCAAAAATCCAATCTTATGTTAGAAGGTACATACGTAAGTGGTAGGTTGGGTAACTAATTGCCTACAAAAGATGGAGTTTGATAAAAATGATGGAAATGTTTCCCACGAACCATTACGGTTCATACATAGCAGACCAATTACTTTTTATATAATTATGCACTTATGACTTAGAGATGTTGTATCTAAGCTTAATGCGGAGAGATTTGGAATAGACTGTACATATCGTCACGCTGTTTTCACTTACTGAAAGGGCAGAGAACCAGCGCTTAGAAGTGACCATTCAGCAGACGATAAACCCGAGATAATCCTGACATACAGCCGGTGACAATCTTATGGAAGTAGAAGAAGTTCTATTAAGCCTTCCCGAATTCATAAGCACATCAAATAAATATTAAACGCCCTAAATAACTCGATTACCCAATAAAAACAATGCACTAACTAAAACAAAAGATGCCCGAAATCATTTACACCACAAACTTCAACGTGATAATCAGAAACAATACGCTCGAAATATTTATATGAAACGCAATGTTTTATAGTAACTTCATAATAAAAACACTTCCGTACTAAAAACGTTGCGATATCATCACATAAGTTATATAGTGTGGTTAGCCACTGTACTAAAAAAACCTGCGCATGAGCAACGCATCGTTTTTGTGTTCTTTTTTTAAATATAGGCTTCATTAAGTAAAGCATGGTCAAGGTGGGCGGGTTGCGAATTTTGGGAAAATATTTGTGTTGATATCAGTAATGACCGTGGAAAATTAAGTGCGATTAATTTTGGGGTTCGTATGATAAATAGTATACCTTGTAGTTTTCGCTAGAGACAAAATGTCAATGTATTTAAGAAGGCTTTTGAAGAAAAAAATGTAGGCAAATGTGTTATTATCATGTCCGTACTTGACCTTAAAATGTATTTTTATGGTAATTTAATATGGTTAGCTACCATTCATCTTTTATTTTATTTTACGTAATATAGTCATTATATTCCCAAAACCTAACTAATACATATTTGATTTTTATACCAATTGTAATGACATCGCACTTTCAACGGTACTACTAAATCAACAACGTACAACTCAATAAAAAAAATAAAAAATCATCAATAAAATCTATACAAAATCAATCGTTCTTCATTAAATCCAGCAAAAACTAAACAGGAAATGATTTCGTCTACTTCAGAGCACCTATACGACTTACAAATTGGTCACAAAACCAGTTAAATGTCTAACAAACATACGTGATCAACGTTCCACATATTCAGATAATTACACGCTTAACGTAACTGGTCTAATAGGTAAAAAAAACAATTTGAATATAACCTTAGAGAAATGTACGCCCACTATTAAATACGAAATTAAAACAAATAATTTAAACCTACACTACCTTAATTCGAATGCCCATAAAATGTTCATGATCATTTGTGTTCATGTTCTCCTTTTATATTAAACTGAAGTTATAAATGAACTTGCTAGCTGTCGTATACTAGCCACGGTCCTAAGTAATCTAAATCTGTTACCGGCCACGTCGCATCGTTAAGGTTGACAGAGGCAGCAAACGATTTCACGCTGGTCGCAACAATAGCAGAGAAAACAAGAAAAATCAACAGAAAAATAGCAGCATTAAGGGACATAAACGCACAATACGTGTCATAGCGAATAAATTGCCTAACAACGATATCATGGACAGAGACACATGGGGCCAGTGAAGAGTTAACTCCACCTCTTTATCTGAAACCAAAAAAATATTCCATTATAATATTGCATTGCAAACCGTATTTATCAAATCGCAACCTGCGTGGGAGTTCCATGTATGACGCCACTTTTAAGTGTTTAGGCATCTGTGATGGTCGCTCTCTCATCGATACCGTCATCATTAACATTTAAGACAATAATGCCATTTGCTGTAATGTTTATTTTAGGTCTCTCCATATCATCAGTTACAAGGCCGCTGTCGAACATCAGTCACGCGTCATCAACGTTAACAGTAATTACCATTGAATGAGCCTATGTTTGCATACGTAGACGATGACTAGAGGCACCCAAAGATCTGACAATGTTACAGTTACCTTGTCTTAGACCTCCGGGACAGAGCCTCAGGTATTATGGAACAATGGGACGACCTCTACACTTATCATTAACTTACGAATATACAAAATTAAATTCTTATAATGCACAGTAATATTCTCACGCGCAACTGCGAACGTTTAACCAAGTTGGCTTAACCTTGAGGTTATTGAAGTTTTAAATAAAAGAGAAAAAATTAAATAGTGCGGAAAGTCCAGTCCGAAAATGAATTGATTATATGCTTCAGAGTTTTGATATTGGAGATGGCCTTAAAACCAGGATCATCAGAAGTTATATTCTTGTTGTAATTACAGTGGACTCGTTCAAAAGTGATCCGGTTTTCATTGTAGCAAGGTGATCGGCCAGTAATAATGTACCATTGACTGCCCAAAGAGACTTCCGGAAGTTTATCACCATGTTGGGTGTATCTATACAGGTATGTTCTAGATGTGCGTCATCTTAACTTCTCAGTGAAGATATTTCCACTTTTATTTATATCAATAGAAAATTTGAATTACAGCGGGTAATTTGCACGTCCTTTGAAATAAGCCGTAAGTGTGAATCGAGCTATTATTATATAGACAATTTTCAAATCTGATTTAGTTCCCATAGCACGCAACCGCATCAACTATGCAGAGCCTCACTTCTCAGTAGTCTGCTTATTGTTGTGCAACAATGCAATCTTACATCGATCTCAAGATGTATTGCACCTCATTTCACTCAAACCATACTGGAAATTTCTAACTAACCCCATCTAGGCAAGTTAACAGCAATTCAACATCTAATATTGGTTTTGCGCAAATCATAGTGAAGCTATGGGAAAGAAACCGCACCGCGAGATTCCCGTGATTTTCCACCACGGATAAGATGCGTTCATAGATTTTCTGCAGTGGTTTCGCGGTCTAGCCACTGTTTATCTGTTAAGGAACTCAAATAAATCTATTGAGTTACGTAGCTAATGTTTTCTGTATGGAAGTCGTGACACTTAAACGTGGGGACTGGTCGCTTTTGCCGATATAGCATCAAAAGTTTAACCTTCGTGTCATGGAAGTACTTGCACATTGTTATTTTGTTCGTGCCTTACATTATTTTCATAATTAACCAATATGTATGTATTGTTAATCGTTCAATCTATACTTGGTGGACTAGCAACTAGCAATCCAATGCTTTTCCAGACGATAAGATCTGCATATCATGTTTCTTATCCAATGAATTCAAACGTACTTCACATCACACATTTGAATTTAGATTTCATAACGAAAGTCGTCATTCTTTGTAACTGGATCATAGGAATGCAAGCGTTGCCCAAATTACCCATTAAATTCACTTTGAATTTGTAACGAGCGCCAATTGAATCATTAAAGGCTTGAACAGACGTAAATCGTGACGGATGTTATGCAAAACTCGAATCAACGACAAAAGGAAGCATGCTGATCGAAAGTGATCTGTGCATTACACAGATTTTAGTACCCCTAATTCGTAGTACAGATGTTGCGATATAATTCTACTTGCAAAATTAGGTTACTTTTATAATGTTTTAAAGTTTTTTTAATAAGTCAGTTCTGAAGTTGTATCATTAGGGTTAAAAATTCTGTCATCGAAACAAGCGAGAGGACGCTTTCAAAGAGGAAAATGGGTTATTTTTTAGAGGTATGAGGAACAGGGTGTAAAGTTTACGATTAATGTCGGAAAGTTATATATATGTCGATCGCGCGGTAAACTCTAATTGCGTGATGCAGGATTTTGCGTGACGTCAAGATTTCGGGTGACGTCAGGTCTTTGATGCGTAGTTCACATGTGGCGATGTAGATGCCACCACAATCTTATCACAATCTGAGCAAGACTATACAATTCAACTCAAATTGGAGCTATGGTCAGATGCTCTTGACTCATACCGCATACCATAAATAGCAAACCGAATATAAAATTCTTTTTTGTACATAGACACACGTAATTTTCTCAGCATTTAAAAACAGTCGGTGTATGTACCTCTGCTATTAGCATTCACCTCATTGGCTGAACTAATCTGGATTCTAATCCCGTTGCGACATGGCGTCTACGGTATTTCCAGACCCAGGTATATCTTTTAAACTTAGATTATGTGCGAAACAAAGGTTTATCGTTTCCACAACATCTTTATCATGTCGGCGCTAGAAATCTATGAAAATAATGCTTTTCAAACAAAAGAACCTCTACTTCCTTATTAAATTTGCTGTAATTGCTCACTGAAAAGCTTTTAGATTTAAATTTAACAATAATGTTTAATGCCTAGTTAAGCTATCGTAATAGCGGGTTTTATAAGTGGTCTAAAACTGTGTAATCATCGTAATGAAAGGGCACAATTAGGAATAACATTTTAATATAATAGCCTAATATAGCGTCTGAGTGGACGCAAGTTATTTCAAATCATTTCCGCTCGATCATTCATTATGATTTGACGTGTTTGAAGTGTACACAAATATTTAGTACGTAGACAATCTGACTCCACGGAATGATAGATGCAGTTGTCACTATTCCTCTTTTGTGCAGCACCGTCGCTCATGCAATAAATTTTATAGGCACTTTAATATTTCGCAACTAAAAGAGCCAATATTCGCATGAATTTGCATTTATTGTTCAAAGATTATGCATTCAACCTTGCGTTGTAATAGTCAAGTTGGTTAATCGTGGACGATTCGTTTATTTTTATGATTAGAGACGAAGGTACGAATAATGGTGAACTGAAGTGGAATGAAGACACCAGACCTTTAACGTCACATGAATACCGTAGGTTACTCCAAGTCGTGAAGAGGAGTGATTGCCATCCGATCTGAACATCACGAAGTTACATTCGTGTTGTGCAAGCGTCGTCGCTAAATGTTTCCAATTGTTGTGTGTTCAAACTGTTGGATAATCTTTTGGAAACTTGTTATTATACAATATTTCAAACGTTTCAATAGAATTTATATTGCTTCATTAATATCGGAGATGAGGATTGGTTGACCTTTGACGAACTAAAACCCAGTTTGGCGATATACGATTTGTATAAATTGAATATTACATTTACAAGGACTATAATTTGCTCATTCATTATCCAATAAAATCCTTAAATAGAATAATAAAAATCACCACGCGATCTTTAACTTTTAATATGTAAAAAATGCGGCATCCTAGTGACACTGCGTTCAAATTAATCCCTATCGTCATTCTCCTTATTTCTTTCCTCAACACTTTTAATTAAACCATTCTTTGTCAACAGTTCAAAGACTGATGGACATCAAGAACCGACCTCGCATTCCAATCCCAGATGAAGACCCATACAGCATCGCCAGCTCCAACGCCAACGGTTCAGGATCCAGCGGCAGTTCTGGAGGCTACGGAATCAATGGACACAATGGACACAACGGTATCAATAACAACAATGGACACGGAGTGGTAGCCGCCACCAGGGAACAGCTAATGATGCAAATGGGACAGAGGAGAGGAGAAAAGCCTCCGAAGCTACCACCCAGGGAGAATGGCTATGGGCCTGCTGATATTCCCAAGGTACGTGGATACAAAGTGAGTTATCGATTTTGGTGACCTTTTGCATGCCTTTGCACCTTGCATGTTTAAATTGTCACTTTTTTAAGTTTCAGAACTGCAAATTGAAAATACTACTACAATGCTTGACAAACAAACAATAACATACGTAGTTACTGTAGTAGTCGGTAAAGATTAAGCTGGGTTTGCTCCCGCAGGTACCATAAAAGGCGACTTTAGTGTAAACACCAATAGTCTTTTGTCTGGCAACAACAACATTCAACATATACCTACTACGATTAATAATACCTGCGAAGCGTGGTACAGCAATATCCCTTTATGACCGTTTATTGCAGTTTTCTTGTAAGCTATATGTTTAGCAGTGTATTTTTATGGCAGCTATGATGAGCACAAACTATTTAATCAACGCGATGGTAAAATTGAAGTTAATAAACATGTAGCCAATACTCAGTCAACTATTACATAAAAACAAAATAAAACACGAAGTCACTGCAAAAGCCGGTAGCAAGGACACGTGTAGGTAATTCAATTTTCAATGGCTTATTTTAAAAGTTTCGCCCTTCGTGAGTTAATTTAATAGGATATGATTTACGAGGCCTACAGTTTCATGATTGAATAATAATAAACTTGAGCCCTCAAGTTTCATTTCGATATAAAAGATAAGGTGCGGTTGCGCATCGACAAAGTAATTTCCGAAGTGAAAATTGCATTACGAATTATTTTTTCATTGTTAAGTTTGTGCATCAAGGGTACTTTTGAGATGGCATGGCTATTTTTATTACGATAATTTACATGTAATTTTTATTACATCTCGTCTTATAATAAACATCCTACCGCGTGCGTCTGCGCTGGTGATCTTTGTATATTTTATGTCGCTGATTATTCAGGTTCTTTTAGATTTTATTTTGACTTTTATTTCTTTTTAAGAGCAATTTGCACATTTCCGGCGTCTCCGAGTGTAGTCCGTGACAAAATGTTTTTTAACAATAACTGTCGTAAAAGTCAACAGTTTTTAACTTGTATTCGCTGGAATCGTTTGTTGATGTCTATGTTATTACTTTTTCATAGTATCTTCATATTTCCTAAATGCAGAATAAACAATTCCGCGCGAAGTAAACCACGGCATCCGTATTAAGTATGTATTTTATTTCAAAAATTCTGATAAGGGATAAGGCGATCAAATTGATAGCCATTACTTTTTGTTAAACCTTAATGCACATTCGACAAAACTAAAGAATAAAAAGGCGCACAAAGTCAACTCAGTGACAAAGATACGATTTATGCAAATTGAAATGCAAAAATGTCTCCGTATAAATAATGGATGGCGACTGTAATCGGCAAATAAGTCACATGAGAAATATGCCCCATTCCTTAATACGAATTTATCAATCAAGACCAAATCAGGATCTTATGTCAGCTTAAGATCTTACATTCTCGAAAATATTCCAAAATAATTACAATCAAGTGCACGTAAAAGGACAAAACGTATTTAAATCAACGGCTAAAACCCCCAGACGTTTTAAATTCCAATTATCTTAATCCTTTCTTTCATTAGAGTGCTATTAAATATCTGATGGATTTAGAAATATATCGATTTAACAACCTTCCGTATTTGGTTCCTTTACATTAGCTTCATTGTCAATTTCAGCATTTACTTGTTTATTCTGCAAGTCATTTATTTTCCCGTCACCATCAAATTGGCTTTTTCTGTAACACAAAAGATCACATTTATCATTTGATTGAGTTTATAATAGATTGCCTAATGGATAAAAATTCGATGTAATTCGAATCGAATGGTAATAAATTAATCGAAATCCACCATTATTTCTTCATGCAGAACCAACAAATTCTTAGAACCATTTAAGCACCATTTGTTTGTCCAATAAAAATAGGTAACCAATATTATTATCAAGTAACTACATACATCAAGTAATAATCCTGGGTTGTAAGGTGTTTGTCATGTACTTATCTATTCACGTCAATAATTCTTTCTTCTTCAACAAAACGTATTCATCCATCATTGCGTAAATCAAGTCTCAAATCATAACAATTGTAAAGACATAAACATCGAGGGAGGTGAAAGTTCAATCCGATTAACGCCTGTCGGTTCCGACTTGTTGTCAGATAATTGTGGACATACGCTATCGCAACTGTGTAGAGTGGACAATGGTCGGCCCAGCGGGAAAGATAACGCTGACATATCTCACATCTCATCGCCTCGAAAGATAAATGATAGCGACTACATAGTACTGTCGCGTCGGCTTTTACTCTTTTATTGGTTTACCTAGTCTTTGCTTCTGACACCATACAAATGAACAATGTCCTTTGTGTGTCTGTTAAGCTTCAGTTTTATGCCTGCTAGGTGTTTATTAAGAAAATATACTGCGTGAACAGATATGTCTTGCCAGGGTGGTTTCCATAACCTTTATTTGATAAGATCCTGTTCCTATGAGTTTTATATATCACGATTCGTTGTTTTTTGATGCCATCTTTGGTTCGTTACAAGGTAAAAGATTGTACGGCGCCCACACGTTCATATTATTGCATCCGATTTTTGCTTCGTGTTTTATGCGTGAATTACTTGCTTTTACATGTTCTTAGGCGCAAGTTGTGTTGTTTAGTGGACATATTACAATGTAATTGCGTTCTGGGTGTTCCTCTAGGGCTCTAGGCGCTATCTCCCTTTCATGTCGCCAGAAACGTTTTAGAATATCTAATTCAAAACGACTTACGAAGCTCGCGCTCTAGTACTTTGTATACAAATGTTAATGTTTGAAACGTTCTTGTTTTTCACAATAGTTAAACTTATACAAGTCGTAAGAATTTACGCGATACAAGCCCTTTAGAATATTTTAATAAATATTATCGTTATATGTTTCACAGCCCGATTACGATGACATAGAAGGACACGATGGACGCGTGCCAACACAGTTCCCCAGAGGCAAATCAGATAAGGGCAAAGACAACAAGAAATACGGTGAGTGTTATACCATGATAACTGTGTAAAATTATGCCAAATGAATTAATAGAATCAGGCTTATATGGCTTGAGTAATTTTCAAGTTGAGTAAAGATTTATCCAAAACAACGATTAATAAACCAAATAATGCATCAAACGACGAAATTTATCGAAACACAAACTACGATGCTACTTTTATTTCAGCTACTATTTCAAGTTTCTCCATTACACTACAAGAGTCTAATTACGTTCAGTAGGCCCGCTGATAACTTACCGGACTTCAATTAACTTTCCCATTCTTGAAACAAAGGGTAACAAGAAAAAAACAAACAGAAAAATTTCAGTATTAATTGCTTGGACAATATAAATTCTCTGGGTAGTACTACGGTGTTCTGTCTTGCTGAATGGGTAATAACAGTATTTAAAAGGCAGAGATGCAGGCGCCTACATTGAGAGCGCCCTGTGGATTGCCTGCCGAGTTTGGTCATTACTTTGGTCATAATTCCTCAGTAATGGACAACTAGGTTCAACTGATAGCGGAGTGCGGCTACTTATAGTAGTGATTTTTGCCGACAAATGTTTGTAGGTCCTTTTTTCTGTGAATTAGGATTTAGTATTGGTGCTTTACTGTTATTTTTATTTTGCTTTCTTTATCATTTACTAGTTCAGTTTAAATGTTAATTCAAACCAAAGCAATATTTGATCTACATTCCTTTGTGTCATCATGTTTAACTAATTCTCCAGTTACCCAATTATCTGTCATGAATTTACTGGAAATAGTATTTTATATAATTTGACTCGACATCACATTTATCAATTCATCACCACAATGCAAGTAAATTACAAAACTTTCTATTACATTTCACAACGTCCAATCACAAAGATATTATTTACCACTAGTGATATTAGTCAAGCAATCACCGTCCTTTGCGACCACAGCTGTCTATTTGAACACGGTACAGTTGACAATGCAATGGATTTATGAATGCGAGTCGCAATTTATACAGCAACGTTGCAAGTACTTGCAAGTGTGAACCTTTATATCAACATCTCTAGCCGGATCATCATTTATAAACCCATGTCCCTGCACATAGTGATTTAAAGCAATATTTATGAAATATGGAATATGGACTTAAGGTTATAGGCACAATGAACTGAAATGAATTATGCTTTTTGATAGGTTTACGATAAAAACTGATATACAGGGGTTGTTCTTGAACAGATTGCTCATATAGATGTCAATACATCCTGAACATGTACAATAGTAGACATTTTGCAAACTGATGTGGATATTTTTTTATTTATATACTAAGTACTATTGAAATCCAACTAAGGTATTAAAAATAACAGTCATGAAAGTAATATACGCATAAACAGAAACTTAAATTCATAATGTAAATTTTTAATGGTACGCTTTTTAGTCGGCATAGAAATTGCGTCTCTAAAGTGGAATTTTGTGTTTGTAAGAAACTTTTTGTTAACAAAAAGACAGGCGAGTACCTAGGTAGTGTATCAAGAGCATGGCCATACATCACAGATTACAAGGGGACACTTACTCAAACACCACAAGCACCGTCTTAAAAGGAGTAGATACTATTTAAAATATTAAGAGTTATATCGACCCGACAAAGAGCAAAGTTGCTTTTGAAATATGAGCACAGTTTACGTTTGAATACACTTTAGACAGTTATGACCAAGGACATGGACACTTGAGTTCGAATTTGGAAACTTTGTGCAAATGAATTTCGTGCAATATCTGATACATAGGTAGCTCCATTCAACGTTCATGGATTCCTGACTGTTAATGTCGAGTCACGTCTGACGCATTCCACATCCGATACAGCTGATCGGATATGACGTTTTTGGATCACATTCGCGCATATTAATTCGAGAGCACTTGCTTTCCATTCATAAAAAGATCTCAGTGCAGAGGTTAGAAGCAAACAATGCCCCGGTGTCGCAACCGCCGGCTGGCATTTCGGCGTATCCTTGATATTTGAATCGTCGGTATTTGGAACAAGCCAGGCGTAGGATGCGGAACATGGGACGGAGCGTGCATGCGTTCCGTTTTATAGGCGAACTAGCTTTTTCCCGCGGCTTCGGTCACATGGAAGTCGGAAATTATCCTATGGAAACGTACTACCGGGATAAAAAAATTATATGTGTTAATAGCCTGGATTAACACACATAGACACATAAACTATCCGTCTGCCTCATCCAAATCCTATAAGTAGCATAATATATTATTATACACATGATTGAATACTACCGTGAACTCATGCAAGCCTAGTACTTTTTGTTACGTTAGGTTAGGTACTACTCAGAAATTATGCATGTGTCGTGAACTAAAAATACCGTCTTAAATCTCGATTGAAGTGCTACCTACAGGGCCGAATTGTGTATAGTAAATTCCAAAAAAATGATGTCGTTGAGTGTATCTTGTTTCTAGGTCATTCATCATTTGACCTTTCCCCAACTATCTTGGGGTCGGCTTCCGGTATCTTGATAGATCATTGCGATGCAAATAAAATATTTTAACCCTTTGCACCCTGTTAGAATACAAGTTATTCTTTATTTACGGTTTTAAGTATAAATACCGAGTTTCGAGTT
This sequence comes from Omphaloscelis lunosa, assembly GCA_916610215.1. Taxonomy (NCBI): domain Eukaryota; kingdom Metazoa; phylum Arthropoda; class Insecta; order Lepidoptera; family Noctuidae; genus Omphaloscelis; species Omphaloscelis lunosa. The sequence goes on along the minus strand of OU744244.1, from coordinate 19,147,430 downwards.
AATCGGACCACGCGTAAAAATTCTTTCATACAAACTTTGACACCAATCTCCGTTTATGGTGTAGTTTGGAAAAACTAAAAATTACAAACTTTATGATTTAGTTAGATAAGTATTCGTGTCAAGTCTATGACCTCAAGGAATAAGATTTTTCATACAAACGAAATCCCCCCTTTTCACCCACTTAAAGGCCGAATTTTTGAAACCCCTTCTTAGTGCTCCCTACATCCTAAAAAGAAACTGTATGCAAAATTTCAAGATCCTAGTTCCAGTAGTGTCTCTGGCTCTGCGTTGATATGTCATTTCAATTCAATTAAAAATATTTTATTTCTAATCTACGTAAACCTACAAGGGCACTTATGAAACGTCAGAAGCTAGGTGCACGGACTTATGAAACGTCAGAAGCTAGGCGCACGGTTCCAATGTGTTGCTTCTTATGGAGAAGAGCCGACAAGATACTCCACGGTTACTCTTTTAAAAATAAATGGTTTCTACAATGTTTTCAAATTACTGTTAGGTATGAGAAGACAGTGTAAGCCTATCAAGAAGTACCAGGTACTTAATAAAATAGAAAATGGTCTACAAGTCTAAAGCCTGCAACGTTCTCACATTCACAAAATCTAAAAGAAAAGAATCTATATAAAAGATAAATAAAATAATAAAAATAAGGACCTATTTAAACTAAATGAAGTCAGGCAGTGAGTCAGTTTCTCCTTTTATATATATAGATGTATTAGCAGTTTCTAACATAGAAATAGGTGAACGATAACCATGTTACGTAAAGACTCGTTTTCAGGTACTAGCACGGCTATTGATGCTGGTTTACGTGTAATGTGATTTCAATATTTTTATTTTGTTTCCAGATGATCCGTACTACTGTGGTCTGCGAGCGCGCGTGCCAAACTTTGTGAAGACTAATGGCGCGAAAGTTTTACCGGCGATGACTGAGCGTCTGACTCTGAAGGAGGTTCCAGTACCCAGCAAGCGTTACAGCGTGGCTCACGCCCACCCTGGCCCATTCCCGCCGCATATGGCGCCATTTGCGCACGCTCCCATGCCGCCACAGGCTTTGTGGCACGCTCGTTCTTACGAGAGCGGAATCGGTGCGTACGATCGTCTCCCCAAAAAAGAGAAGCTCATGTTCCAATTCTATCCGAACAGGGACAAACGGCTGCGACCCCTCGTGATCCAGCAGCCGCGCTAGTGTATATACAGACTAACCCCGCACTTTAATTCCACCGCCTCAACGCGGACTCTTCGCTCCAATCTTGGTATTTAAACTTTCTGTTATATTAGATCGCTTCGCTTGGTAGCACTACTCGCCTATAAGCTTCGTTTCTACACCTTCCACACTTCTGAGTTCATCTCCCATATTCACTAAGTATCAAAAGTATCTATCATATCTATACATCTTTCTTGACAATCTTGTCAAATCTTGATTCTTCCAAATTACGAGATTTCCATTTCGAAAGCTTTGCTATCATCCTTAGATGTAATTTGCAAAAGCACTAGGTTCCCAGATTAGGCAGCAGACTTAAAACTACTTGGAATATATTCCCTTGCCGCGTTGTTCCCTGATTTGATTGTGACTAAAATGAATGTACGTCGTTTTTTAATTAACACACCCCGTTGCTTATCCCTAAATGTTTGTAACATCTCCACTAACTCCGCTAAGCACTACGATCGTAAGTTATTCAACAATTTAGTTCCCTGGATAGTGCTGAGTAATAGAAGAGGACCTGGCAAACAGACTCTTAAACAAAATTAATTTAAAGATACCTAGAAATATTCAGCTATCTAAAACGTTGGTGATTATATTAATTGCAGACGGAGAGCAACACTATGATCCATACGCGCTGTACGGTCGCCTGCCCATGCCTGGACGTGGCTTCCCCCCACCCCCCGCCCCGCACGCGCGTCATATGTTCATTGGAGAGTGGGACTAGAGTGCGAATCACCTGACACCTGGCAACTTAACCTAGACTTTAGTAAAGGATACTGTCAAATTGAAGTAGTGAAGTCACAATACATTTTGGTGTGATTTATTTATATGGATGATTACATCATTTTTTCTAATGAAGAAAAGAATCATGTAACCAAAGATTGAAGTGTATTTTTAACTGATTTTAGGGTGCATGAAGGGCATGAAAATAATAGTCGATGTGACAGTATCTTGTAAAAACATAATCTGTATGTAATGTTGTAAATATTCAAAGATTTGTAAAATAAAAGGAATTTAAAATTGTGTGTACATCAATGATACAATAATTATTTACTTTTGTATGAGAAAAGCAATGGACTGTATTGCTTGAAGGGGTTTTGCGAATTATCGAGATTTCTAGTATACATTGTAATGTAATTCTATAATCAAACTATTTTTAAGTGATATATTTAGTATATAATTTAGTAATCAACTTTACCAACATGTTAGTAATAACGTATTTAACTGAATATTGTAAAAAAAACTTAGTTTAAATTAATTAAACCTATGAGTTAACTATCACTGCCAATATTTAACGATTTGTGTGTTCAATGTCATCACAATGTCTTGTCGTTAAAATATTTTCTTTTTTTATTATATTTAAGTGGCAATCCTAGTCAAAACAGGGTTGGGAAATTTTAAAACGATTAGGAAGATTGAGATATTTTTGTTATTTTATTTATAGCGATTTTCAAGAAGATTTTTTATGAAAAAGAAGTGCATGGTCTACTTCACACAAGTTACTAGCAAATTCACATTAGAAATTTATTAGTGGGTATTTTTTTAATAGCATGCCTATAATCCCCGAAGGGTTAGGCACAGACTTACCTAAAAAGTACACTCACATTTCGCGTTTTTCTGGCAATAAACCGCAATATTTCTTTTTAATTTAAAAACAAATGCATCATGATATATGTGACCTAACTATTGCTTTTCGTAATATCATGTATTGTTAATATTTGTTATTTGTATGTAAATTGCATATTATTGAATTCTAATCAATTATTAGGTTAAAATAGGAATTCAATTTTAGATTTAATGAATACTTTTGTAAATACATCTCTTATTTTATATTGTTTATATCCATGTATTTTCTGATATATTTCTCCAATACTCAATTATCATAATAATTATGATCTAGTTACGTATAACTACGTCGACAATTTAAATGTAATTTATTGTCACAACTACTTTTAAGATTTTAATATTTTTGTATATTTAGATACGTTTTGTATTCGTAGCACATTTAGTGTTACTATAATTTTATCCGGTATAAAGTAACTTTAAAATAATATCCCCAAAAGAACTATGTTGTGTACAAAACATAGCTCTTTTCACTGGATCTTATTTTAACCATTTCTATAACTGATATGTAGCTACAAAAATTCAGAGGTGCTACACAGGTTACCATAAAATATTGTATCTTATGCATTATTGTAGATAATTATAATGATACTTTTTAGATGAGAATATCAACGTCAAAAGTATGAAGATTTTCGAAATCAAAGCTAGAGGAAAAGAGATGGTGATTAATAAAATAAATGTATTAAAAATTGTTATGATCTGCTGTCAAGACGTACATCATTATAAATATGACCAAGAATTTACAGACAGTTTCAATCAGATAAGTACAGCATTTTTTATTGATACACCGGGCGGTGTTTTGTTAGAAGAGACGATTAACTCTGGCACGATGTAAAATACTGCTGCTATTACGAATTTAAGTAATATAACATCAACATCCACTTGTATTGTGTAGCATTGGGTGTTGGTTATCGAGTAACCTATCATAAGGAAGACCGTTTATGAGTAAATATACAGTTATTTTAATAATACTTTCGTTTCATTGGAAAATGTCACCAGTTTTATTATAATCCATTTTAAGGACAGCATACAATATAAAAATGCTTTACATTCTACATTATTCATACAGCTACAATGAGACGAACTACGCTAAAAGCCTGACCATTATTTGAATGCCATCAGAATACCTACTTGAATATACAATCGTTTCATACATATTTTGAATCTCCTAAGGCTTTTTATATTCACCAGCACCGATCCATTTCTTAATCAAATACTTAATGTACTTTCTAGCTTCTTTCAATTCCTCAGGATCTTTAGATCTATTCGAAAACAAATCCCTGCAGTGAGACGATAAAGCTATTATTTTAGCTGGTGCATCATATGAAACGTCTTCTAATACTCCAAGTCTGTGATATGGATCCAAATCACCATTTACAAAAACTACATTCGTGACATTAGGTTTCAAGCCACCATACATGTCATTAGTACGTTCAATACCTTCATCAATTCTTCTCTCATCAAACTCTTCACCATAAGATTTAGTACACAAACTATAAAACAACTCCACTTGAATATTATTGGTGAACGGCTGTTTGTCTGAAGAGCTACTTTGAAAGTAACCAAATTCTGTACAAGTTTGGTAAGTCCAAGACGTAACCCAGTCAATATCTCTCATGGCTTCAACCATTTCATCGAAATCATAGTTAAAGCAACGGTTTTTCTTGCTCCATAAATCAGTATCATCATCTTTCGAAGAATTTACGTGTAAAGTTTTAATGACGTCGTCACAAAAATTCTTTATGCTCTGAGGGCTACCATATTGAGCTTCGTACATAAATTCAGAAGTTTTGTCCAAGAAGAATAACTGCATATTTTCTGATTTGTTCATATCTGTACTGTTACAAATCTCTTCCTCTTCCTTAAGCTGGTCAATACCATCACTAGTTTTAAATAACTTGTCATATCTATTAAATATTTCAGTTATTTTATCATAACATCCTGGCGTTCCATGTTGTTCAAAGTCATCAGCAACATTTTCTAAATATTCGTAGAAATCTTTCTTTGCTAGAACTGGTGCACTGCTAGCGACAGCAGCATCGACTAGATCAGGATACAGGAGTCTTATCCATGCTGCTAAGTTTCCGGCGTAAGAGCCTCCTACTACAACTACTTTAGATTCATTGTATTTTGGCGACATTTTAATTTCTTCAAGCAGTTTTGCTACATCTGCAAGAGCTTGTCTAGAATTCAGATAAGACAAGTTTTCCGTGCTCAATTTCTCGAAAGGCTTGCTCTTCCCATAATATCTATGTTCGGATAAATACATAGCACCTTTGGTTTCTTTTGCCAACTCATACAATATTCCAGTTTGAAGAAATACTTCACTAGCTGCACCTTCTCCGTTGATAAACAAGTATATTGGTCCTTTTGCCTTCCAGAAATCAAGTCTTTCGAAGTACCTCATCTTCCACGTTCTGGTCTCGGTTTCATTGAAATGGTCTAACGGTTGTTCTATCCATATTTTTGCAATCGGGGATGCGTCTAGCAATCCCACCGAAGAGGTTAGTTCTTTTAAAAAAAATCTATATCCATTCCCGAGGCCAGATATTCCAAATGCGTTTGAGAAATAAAAGCACGAAGATAATATAATATTTAGTTCGGCTAAATGCATTGCAGTGATGTCGCAGTTGCCTGCAGCCACAATGTGCAATGATTACGGGCTTTTGTGAGCTCGTTGTGCAATTGCCGACAATGTATGCTATTTGGAACGAGCGTAATGCATATTTTGTATATCAGTAAGACTAGCTAGACCCACATGCGGGTGCTAAATTCAAACTAATGTTTGTGTCACTCCAGTATAACGAACTCTTATCTGACCCAGTGGTTAAACCGTTGCCTCCCATGCACGAGGTCTCATGCATGGGTTCAAATCCTAGCAAGAACTATAAAAAGTACTACTAGTAAACTGTAAAAAGTAAATATTATGTACTTTATAAGCTTATCTTGGACATCACTGTACTAACATCGGTGAAGGAAAATATCGTGAAGTGAATTCGCAAACCCGTCTTGGGCAAGCGTGGTGCAATCAATGCTCATGCTTTCTGTGTATGAGAAGAAGCCTTTTCCCTACTGTGGGACAATAATAGGCTGGTAGTATTATCTGATCAAATGCAGTTGAGGTACCTACCTAAGTAGGTAATTGGTAGAGATAAAAACGAAATATTTTCAGTTATTCACTAAACGACAATTAGGACTTTTTTAGTGGAAAACGCCGGTTCTGCGGTCATTAATCCCACTAATTCTAGCAATGATAAATTACTAAGATAAATTCTAAGTAAATGAGTACGGACTGAAGAGTAAATGTATTGGAATCCTTTCCAATATATTCACTCTTCAGTCCGTACTAAAAAGCGGCGTAAGTTTAGTAGGTTACCGCGTAATATTTTTTTTTTCGTTGATAGTTGGCTCATATATGTGAACAAATAAAACACGATAGGTATAATTTATGCATAATTATTCCTCCATGGAGAAGGTACCTAACACTGGCTGGTACGCAAAATGGATGACACCACAGCTGCCGTACGCTGTCGTCTCGTTACCATGGCAACACATTAACAACAAATCCAATGCGCCGGTCGACAATTCGAGACACTTGACCCAGTTTTTATGTGAAAAAAAAAATTAATTACTTGGTATTGTTATGGATTTTTCTGACGGTAGCGCGGGGGGTAAGAAGTCAGACGCCCCTCGGCCTGTATCCCGACGAGGTTATCGAGAGTACACAAATACTGGCTCAGCTGTGTCTAGGTAAGTCTTGCTTTTTATTTTGCCATGTCGTTTAGGCTGTTGTCAGTTGTGTGAGATGTAAAGTGCGATTTCATAGCTAATTAGTTATTACTTGGACTGCTAAAATTTGTGTAAGTACCATACAGTTATCTTAATGTTAAAACAATATGTGTAATAAAATTATGATTTAACTGGTACCGCTTTACATTTGGCAGGGGGCCATAAGTTCTTGCCGTTTTCAATACAAGTTTCAAAACTTTATGAAGGGTTCTAACTTTTCCTATATCCAAATAATTTACCGCGCATTAGTAATTAGGATAGATAGAATAGAGACGGCGGCAGGATTAGCTGGACTCTATCAATAAAAACTGGTCTTTAGTAGCTTTAAAAAGAAACAAGACATTTGCTAAGAATAAATGCCCTGTCTCCATTGGCACCACTCCTTGTGGGCACTTCGAACTATTAATAATAATTCTAATTAGAGACAGCCAAGTGCCAACAGAGACATAAAATGCTACTACTTCGTCTATTTCACAATAAAAAATTGTAGTCCGCTTACCAATTCCTCATTTCAGAAGTAGCACGATGAGGCCGACATCAGCATATCGAGGAAGTACAGCATCGCGGCTGTCAACTGCTGGGTTTGGACCAGCGCCGCCGACAGCCAGCCGGCAGCCCACTGCTATGACTGGGTTTTCTATGGTATGATGCATAATACCTGTGAGGACAAACTTAAAAAGACGACAAAGACTAATTTAGAACGACAAGCTTAAATATGTAATTGACAGGTCAATGGCTCGAGGTTTTCTAGCGAGTTACAGAGAGTCAGCCTGGCATTATACAAAAGTTGTAGGTACTTACTATTAGAACGATAAGAATACAAAAGACAAATAGAAAAACATGTCGGTGTTCGACGACATTTTTATGATGATATGGCAAACAAAGACACTAAAATTGAATTACATATGGTTGAGATTGACTGGGCACGAAATATAGAATCAAATATCAATCTATCTACATGCATTTTTCCCAGATCGACAGACCAATAACTCAGCAAGGTATATCTGGCCTTCGCACAGGCACCGCCCGAGGTTTCCGTACTCGTCAGCTCCAAGACAAGCGGTATTGGGAAGAGCTGATGCAAGTGAAAGTTAGGGAGATGAAGGCAGAGATAGCCAGGCTGAGTGAGCAAGCAGATGCAGGAGAAAGGGAGAGATCCGCTAAGAAACATTACGAGAAGAGGGTCAGGGAGTTGGCGTTAGAGCTGACTGGTGAGTAACGCATAACATTATTTCACGCAAGTATTCCCTCAAGGTGTAAACAAAGGTGTATACGATATACAATGCCCATATTTCGCCAATTACGTTTGACTCCCATGCAGGTACTATGGGCGAGCCTACTGCTGTCAACCAGGCACAAATCTAGACTCTGAGCTGGTACTGAGAAATATCCTGTGGATAATCCAATATCACTTACTTAGGGATACAACCTATCAGCATCTGCGCTTCAAATGCAGAACAAAACAACTTATTAAATATAAGCTATTGTATCTTTCTAGATTTACAAGGCCGTCTAGCAGACTATAACACAGCAATTCGTATAGCCAATGGAGAAGCAAACAAGCAGTCAGTAGAAGACCAAACAAAGGACTTGGAAGCTAGCAATAAGAAGATGCAGGAGGAAGTGGAACAGGTCTTCATGGAGAAACAGAGGAAGGAGAACCAGCTGAGGCAGTTGAGAGAGCAGATGGATAAAGTGATTATTCTTCACTGAATATTTTTCTCACATTGCCGAGTTAGAACATTAACTGCCGGTGTTTGTTTTACTTTTTCATAGTCGAAATTGGTTCATATTATTAAGCCTTTTCATTAAAAGGCTTAATAATATGGACCAATTTCGACTATGTTTGAATACAAGCAGCTCATAATAATGTTGGATTAAAATTAAATTAAATTCAGAAGTTTAAAATTTTTGATCTGTTCGATCATTTTCACGTAGTAGAACCTATGCTTGATAATACAGATACAGAATTAATTTCCCCTACATTTTCAGGAACAATCAACTATTACAAAACTTCTAGCAGAAATGACACAAGAACAGAAAGATGAGTATAATGAGTTAGAGTCAACTGCTGCTGCGCTAAGAGAAGAGGTTGATCAAGCCAGGACACAGATCGATCATCTCAATAGAGAGAAGGAAGAGTTCAGTAAAGAAATATCTGGTTCTCAGGTAAGAATAATTGATTCTAGAATTAGAAATGCTTTGTCTGTGAAAAGATAAACGATATTACAACTGATGACGGATAAAGAGAAAGATTTTTTTAGTTTACGTTCCCAGAATCTGTTTCTTATATTCATCTACCATTAACCAAGTTCTAATTCTCGTACTTATAGATAAAGGTGCACCTACTAGAACTACATCGTCGACTCGTGGCCGCTGAAGAAAAACGAGACAACATGAAGAATGAGATGAATAACCGTTTAGACCCGCAAGAAGAAAGGGAGAAACTGTTACTTCAGGTATCATAACTTCCGACATTAGTACCTTATTTATGGTATTTTCTTCTTCTGATAGTATTTTAACTAGACCCAAGCGCAGATTTTGGTGAAAGGTGAAGCTATACATAAAGACATGCATTTTATTATCAGGTTCGTGAGGACAATGCTGCAATTGCTTCGTTGGATAGTAACGCAGCTAATCTGAAGGAACAAATAAAGAAAGTGCAGGAGCTTATTGAGCAAGCTGAGCAGGCAAGCAATCTACGTATTCGAATATACTAATTTCATATATTTTTTTGAAATTCAATCCGTCACATTAGCCTATTGAGTATTGACATTAAAGCATAAAATGCTAATACAATGCTTCACTTTCTACTTTCAGGATCTTGAAGAGGGCAATTCAGACCGCCATCAAAAATACCGTGAACTAAAGAAAAGAGAAGAAACAATGGACACCTTCATGGCTACATACGAAGAAAATCTAAAAAAGGAACAAGAAAAGATTGACCAGTTAGAGAGAGATATAGTATTCTCCTTAGAACATAGCAGTTCTAACATAGACCTGGATTTGAGTGAGATAGACTCGTTGAAACAGAAAGAAGGTTATACTTCTCACTATGATGACAGCAAGAAGTCTGCTGATATTTTGATGAAGGATTACGAGAGGTTCCAGGGCAATTTGAAAAAGGTAAGAAGAAATAACTGACAATGCAAATTATTTTGAAGAGCCCTAACCTAATTATAAAGAGAAAAGATTTGATTTTTGTATTTTTATTTGTTTGTTACTCTTACGTTCAAAACGGCTGAACGGATTTAGATGAAATTAGGCACATGGGTAGACCATGACCTGGGTTAGGACATAGGATACTTTTATCCCGATATTTCCGCGGGATTGAGACTTAGACTACCTATCCACTGGAGCGGAGCGGAGAAATGTACCAATATTAACCAATAAGAGCGGAGCTGTGAGAGTTTAGATTCTATTGGTTGATATTGGCACATTTCTCCAGTCCGCTACCTCGCTCCGCTCCAGTGGACAGGTAGCTGTATGCGGGTGAAACAGCGAGGCGCAACTAGTACCTAAATATGGAAAATCAAAAAGAAAATTTGCTTTTAATCTACGAAGCTATTGACACTAATTAAATCGTGCATGTTGTAAAATGTAGGAATGCTTATAATCATTTGATTGTTGACAGGCAGAAGGGACAAGAGAGCGACTAGCTACAGAGCTTCAAACATTGCCAGAGAAGACTAAAGTGATGCAAGAAGAACTAGTGACATTGTCGGATCTGGAGAAACTTCGAGATGACGGTATTCCTTTCATCACTATCCCTTGCCCCTTCCCTTATAACAGAGATAACTGATTAAAAAATAATTAGTGAAATCAATCATGGCCTATTACTATTAAACCAATCGGAATGGTTTGTTATTTTAAGAATAATACTGTCGCAGATATTTCAATACCGCGTAACTAACAGCGGGTAATACCGCGGAAGTACAAAAAAAAATGTCAGACACGTATTTTATAAGTACAGCAAAAGTTGTTTAGCTTTTTCGTACCCCTGTAAAATTTACCAACGTCTAAGTTACGCGGTATTGTCTGTTGTTAGTTACACGGTATTGCAGTATCAGCGACGATATACCTAATTACTCATTTAAACTCCTCTGTATCAGGTGAAGAGCAGAAGAAGGCTTTGGAGACAGAACTGAAACAACTCAGAGAGAAATTGGCACCCACAGAAAGTGCAGTGGTTGAAGCCACGAATAAGTTGAAGAAATTACAGGTATTTATTTATATATACTTTATTGTACACCACAAAAATACATAACAAAAAAATAAATCAAACACTACAAAATATACAATGGGCGGCCTTATCGCTTTCCGCGATCTCTTCCAGGCAACCTTGGAATGGACAGTGAGGTATGTAAGATGGCAAAAATTATGCATGCTACACTTTAATTACATGAATGATTGTCTACTGTTACTAAACATGTAAATTGTCACACATAACGTGAAATAGTTATTTATGATATAAGTGCGGAAAGTAGGTGATTTCTGACGTGTGGCATTTTTATTCACGAGCGAGCGAAGCGATCGAGTGTATAAGTCATCACGAGTCGGAAATCATCTTACGCACGTGTATCATACAATGTTTTACTATGCATTGTGCGAGGAAATAAAAACGAGCGAACCGTAGTCGTATATGATGTGTAACATCTGACATCTTAGCTGACGTATATAAATAATACAAACAATATTATTCATCATCATCATCGCCATCGCCATCGCCATCGTCGTGACTTTGACTTTGGCGCTGGCTTTGACTATGACTTTGACTTTGACTTTGAATTTAACTTCGACTTCGATTTGACCATTGTCATCGCTATCGCCACTGCCATCGCCATCGTCATCATCATCATCATCGTCGTCTGATTTGTAAAACTTTTCTCAAATAAAAACTCTGCGTCGGGCTGAGGACGGATTTAAAAATTAAAAAAAAAACAAACGTAAAAAGCCCTAGTCAAAAAAGTGACACTTTCCGCCCAATTTGGCTGCTTGGAAAACGCTCTTTTCGAGCACATGCATTGTATAACAAATAGTGATATGTTGTATTTTTCTGCTTCAGTATTTTAATATACATATATTGTATTCATACTAAAAGACAATCTACGCAAAATAAAAACAGTTTCAAGGAAATAAAATTGCATGCTCTTTATATAAATCTTGTACTTACCAATTCCAATCACTTAAACGTCACAATTTGAACACTTACAATACTCAGATTCGAGTTTATTTCACGGCTTTTGCAATAAAAATAAAGGCGCACACACAATAACACTAATTATATGTCAGATGAATCTTTTGAAACAGGTCATCATTACAGCCTTTTCCCAACTATGTTGGGGTCGGCTTCTAGACAAACCGTATTCAGCTGAATGTTGAAAAATACACTAACATTTTTTTGTTTTTCAGGCGGGTCTCGATGGAAACGAAATGTACGCGAAACTTAACGCTTTGGAAGACCAATTAGCTCAGCAGGAGAATAGAAAGACTGTTCTAGAAGAAGACATAGCTTCTATAACATTGAAGGCAGATTATGAGCCACTGAAGAAGCAGGCAATTGAAGAGTTGGCCACGTTGAATAAGAAGATCATTGAGGATTTAAACAGTGTTAAAGCTTATTAATATGTTTAATTTTGTGAAGGAGAAATATAATTTTATGTACAACTATGAGAAGATGCGTTATTGGTGACAATTTATGAAAAACTAGCTGCGCCCCGCGGTCTCACCCGCATATGTCTCGATCCCGTGGGAATATCGGAATAAAAAGTATCCTATGTCCTAATTCATGTACCAAATTTCATCCAAATCTGTTCAGCCGTTTTAGCATGAAAGCGAAACAAATAAAAAAAACACTTTTTATCATTTTATTATTAGTTAGGATAATATACTTTGACACAGACATTAGGGCAAATAATGTTAATTTTCATGTAAACGAATGCGGACAAGCATTTCATACAAATATGAACCAACCTTGTTTTCATACATGTAAGTGTAATGTTCATAATGAAACGCTTACTTTACATAGCAACGTCAAGGTGCGGTCTGTGAATTTCTTGCAAGGAGACGCAATGCTTCAGATTCCGTAGGTCGTCTGTAAACTTTTGAAATATTGTATTATGTCAATTTTCTGAGACTAAAAAAAAGTTTGACATGACAAGCTGTAAACAGGTGTTGCAATAAAACTCTACCCCTAGGAAAAATATAATGATCTATCTATATAGATAAAAAAAATCATTGCCGTGCGGTAGTCTCGCAATAAATTGAAAATGGCTCGACCGATTACTTTTTATTTAATTTGTTTTCTTACTCTCAATACTGGGGTCGTTTAGGAAAAAAATATATGGAAAAACCCAAGGGAACAGCAGAAAAATTAAAAATCAAAATGTCTCGTATGTTACGAAGTGGACCGGGTCATCTGGTAATAAAATAAATTAAACACAGTAAGTCAATAAATGCTATCAGTTTATTACTTCAATAATTTAATATCACAGTTGAATTCAATCAAATATTGTAGAATATAAACGAGACAATTTACTTATTAACTAAAAATGTTACAACTCAAAGTAAGAAAATATTTACATACCGCAACTAGTGCGGCTCAGGCGAAAGTCGACTTTACAAAGACGACATAGAGTTCAAATTGACATTATACTCAAGATTGACAGCGCTGAATTCGCACAAAAAACTGACCACGATACATTTAATTGGTATAAGTTTTTTGTCTGCTAAGTTACCAGAAGGATAATTTTACTACCGAGAGAACGCACAAAAAAAAGGTCTTTGAGCTTTCCCATAGCACAGCTTGTGAGAAACACAATGTGAGGTAGATACAGAGGAATTTATCGGTCTCGGCCTGCGAAAGGTTTATCAGTTATACTACATATGTATATATGAGGGTACCCAATGTTTATTTATAAAGCCACGTCTCCATTGGAAACAAAGTTGAGAAACTTTTGTTCATCATGAATACGGAACATTAGCATGTTGTCAGCCATATTCCATGTTGCGAGTCATGTTTTCCGGAACACGAAAACATGTTGCTGAAACAATGTTGTGCAACATTGATAACCAATAAATTAAATAATTTAGAAATATCAAAACATCGTCGAGGTACAAATATATTCTAAAAACATAACTAAGTTTTAAAACTTTTTGGTAGACCGTGACGACACTACTGTGTGACGTCATAATCTCGATAACTCTTATTACATGTGAAATGTGAGTGTATTACAATAACCGGCCATAAATATGACACTTACGAGCTGAAGAAAGAGACGATCACATAATGTCATATTAGTGACAGTGACAGAGATGACGCAATACAGAGTCAAATTAAAATAGCTAGCGAAACTCCCGATGTGATGGGTATCTATCGATATCTAAACATAATAATACCAGTTTATCATCGCCCCACTGCAGGGCAAAGCTCATACAGAGGCCGTACTACGACGTGTTAAGCTATACTACATAAATGGCACTGTTCCATTTTCACAGCGGAATAATAATGGCTATAACACGTCACAGTAAGGCCCCAGAGAAGATACGAGATAACTAAGTGCCAATTTCACCAATGAAACTGAACGCGATCATCTAAACTGCATTCAAGAGCTGTCAGTGTCAACATTCCACAACGATTATGACACTGACACCTCTTGAACGCGTTTTAGATACGCTGATCGCGTTTAGTTTCATTGGTGAAATCCTCCCCAAACAAGAAACAAAAAAAAAATCGTTATCTAAGTTAATTTGACGTATATAACCTTTATTTAACTCGATGTGACATATTTACGACCCTTTAGTGTCTGCCCTATTTATAGTTTTTCCTTCTTCGTCGCCTTCCTATCAAGTAACATGGATAGTCCCGGTGGCACATCTCTGTTGTTCGACTTGATCATAGATATAATGTTCTTGACAAATTTCTGTGAGGGCGACACATCGGCTTCTTGCATTCTTGCCCAGAGTGCTAAGGCATCGTTGCAGTTATCATCGCGTTCTGAAAAACAAAGGATTACGCGATAATTTGTATGACTAGTGGTCGCCCAGTTGTCGAAATACGACCATAATTCATTTTTATGAAGTTTGATAGGATAGTTTAGGATAGTTCATACTAATTCCATGTATCAACATCATCATCACCATTTCAGCCGAAAGACGTCCACTGCTAGACATAGGCCTCCCCCAAGCACCGCCACTTCGACCGATTCCGTGCATCCATCGGATTCTTGCGGCCTTCACAAGGTCATCGGTCTGTCTTGTGGGAGGCCTTCCAACGCTACGTCTTCCGGGACGGGTTGCCACTGCAAAACCTTTCGGGCCCATCGGCCATCTGTTCTGCGAGCAATGTGCCCTACCCATTGCCACTTAAGTTTGGCAATTCTTCGGGCTATATTAATTTGTTACCTTGGTTCTCCTACGGATCTTTTCATTTCTGATTCAATCACGTAGGAAACTTCCAAGTATAGCCCTCTCCATTGCCCCTTGGGTGAATTTTAGCCTTCTGATAAGGCCCATTGTGAGCGACCATGTTTCAGTACCATAGGTCATCATTGGCAACACGCACTGGTCAAAGACTTTCGTCTTGAGACACTGCGACGAGTCTTTGACCAGTGCGTGTTGCCAGTGATGACCTATGGTAAGTCCATGTATAGTACATACTAATTCCATGCTGCCATGTAATTATTCTAAGGTATAACAATTTTTAACCATAAACAAGAGTGTGTGCGTGTCAAACTCATGGTAGTGTGCGTAATGTTTTTTTCATTAATTTATTTCTAATGCATATTATCTATCTGCACTCCTTCTCCATATAAACTTTAACTATGCTAAAATTCTTACACCTCCACCCGCGTATTTTTTGTAAAAAGAGGTACAAATTTTTTGCTTCAAGTATTAATATATAGATTACGCCTACATTTACTGAAAGGGGTGGGCAGAGGTATCTCGTACACCCGCGTATCGCTAGCTATGTTATAAATCCCATGCAGTAGAAGACAATCTTGGTATTTCAATTAACCGGGCACAAGTTCTTCGGGAGTGCTGCTGTGAATCCGTCCCGGGGATCAAATTCAGAACACCCAACAGAACGAAACCAACAAGAGTGTGATAATTATTAGTATTCTGTAAATTTTTGGGGTTATTCCGTTTATCCGCCCCAAAAAATCCACCCTAGGCAAATTCTCGGACATGCGTTTACGAGTATTCATCTTAGGGTGGATAAACGAAATAACCCAATATTTGGTGTTGGCTATAAAACTCGTAAAGTAATGTTATTATGTCTGTAGGTGCTTTTGATCATTTCTGTTTATTCGGCCTTATTATAAAATACGATTTATCTTTAGACACGGGTCCCAACCACAGTTACAATTCTAACTACAAAAAAGTTGTTAATTTTGTATACAAACTTTTATCTCATTCAGAATAAGGTCCGAAATACGAACAATGGCTGAAAGGCTTATTGGAATTGGACCAAAGTTAGAACCCGTTTTGTAATGAGACGGTTTAACATTTTCTAGAAAATGAGAAAAAAAAACAAGACAAGGTACTCACGTAAAACATCCAAGATCATATCATAAATCTCGACAGTATCAATAAATCTTAGATCCCTCGCGCATTCTGCGATAGCTTCAAGCGCATTAATTTTCTTCTCGTCGGCGAATCGTTCGCAGCGACGTAAGATAGCGTCCGGGTGGACTTTCACTGTGGGGTCTAGGAACATTTTGCGGAGAGTTTTCTTGTAACCCACCTCGGCTAGGGCAGCTATTACTGATAGCTGTTTAGGAAAGGCATTTAAAAAGTTAAGAAAAGTCTTTAAAAAAAACTGTTGATTGTCGTCATGCATATGTCGCAGCCATCTGGTTAAATTAGACAGCTAAGGGACCGTTCAAGTATTACGTAAGCACTATAGGGGGGCGGAGGGGTCCATGCTTTGCTTATTTTTGATGACATGGGGGTGGGGGGGTCTAGATGGTGATTACGTCAGCAGTAATTATTTACTTTTTTTACATATATGGCAACCCACACATTGTCTATGCTTGAAAACGAAACGAATATATTCTATAATTAAAACTGCTACTCATGAATCAATAAAAAATAGAATACTTACATTAAAAGAAAAATGCATAACCCAATGTTTACGTAAGCATGGGAGAGGGGGGGTAAGAGCTTGATTACTTTTGCTGACAAGGGAGGGGGGTAAATAATTGTAATAAATCTGCTTACGTAATACTTGAACGGCCCCTAATTGGACGCCGAGGCCGTTCTTTAAACTTCAATTAATAGCTGAAGGACAGCCAGCCAAGTCATTGAGCGCAACGTTTAAGCAGATGGCTGAATGTCGTGTAGTTATTTAGTTAAACTGGATGAAATAGGTTAGGTTAGAACTGTGACAAACCGTGACGAACTGTGACAAAATAGACTTAGATTTACCTGAACATCTCCGGGTCCATGCACCTTCTTATCAATATTAAGTACAATCTGCACCAGTTTGTTTAACCTCGAGTTACCTCCGACCTTCTCATTGGTCAAAAAGTTCTCCTCAGTCTGCCCGTCACTCATTGTGGTAAAGATCTTACACAGCAACTCGTGTTTCAAAGGAGTTTTGTTGTATTTATTGGCTAGAGTAACGAATTCGTTGACTGCTTCATGTATGTTGTCGCTGTAAGGTGATAATGAGGGTTTAGTTTATTTTAGTGGACGATGCGAAACAATACGATTAAAAAAATACAATAGACGTTGATATATTAAGGGCCATAAAAATCCCACTCTGCGATCAGCGCTCGGTGTGGCAACACGCCGTCTTCGGGTTCGCGACAAGTCTATCGTCATCCTGAAGATCGTCTATCGTCATGCCTCGTTGAGAGGTGAAACACGAGTCGATTTCTTACAGGGTTTATTATGGCTCTTTAAGAATAGTTAAGCGGAACTGGTTACTAAATATATCAACGTCTATTGTATTTTATAATGGAGGTCCGAGGTTTTCCGTAAGGTCACGCCTGAATCAATTAACCATCAATGCGAATTATTTTTTTTTTTTGTTTTAGCAAAACTCAAATAAACCAATCTGAATTTTTGTCTAATTCGGTCATACACTAGATTCCAGTCAGCAGCACTATCGCTGCGTACAATAAATACAAAACGGTATATTTTGGCAAAAAAAAGATCCAATTCGATTCCTCGCAAAAACGTTTTGTTTTTTTTTTCAAAATGCCTTATTGGCTGTTTTAATTTACCCTAAAATTCTGCTAGATGTGCTTTTGACCGCTGTTCTATTT
This sequence comes from Omphaloscelis lunosa, assembly GCA_916610215.1. Taxonomy (NCBI): domain Eukaryota; kingdom Metazoa; phylum Arthropoda; class Insecta; order Lepidoptera; family Noctuidae; genus Omphaloscelis; species Omphaloscelis lunosa. The sequence continues at coordinate 19,129,526 of OU744244.1, read as the reverse complement.
ATATACGAGTTTCACCAGAATAATTCCACCTCTAAAAAAAAATGTATTTAAACATAATTTAATTTAAAACTTACTTCTTCAAATGCACTCTTACGAGCGGTCCCAGCATGACGTTAGAAGGTTTGCAGTATTTATACGAAGTCAATAGATCAAACATCTTGCGTACATCAACGTGCGACCCGAGAGCCGCTGTCGCGTCGAGTAACCGCCAGCAGTTCATTCCTATACTACGGCCGCCGACTACGTTTCTGTAAAAAAAACATGTTGTGTTCGAGTTAATTAATATATTCCTCAAAATGGTAGCCTTAATAGACTGTAGATTTGTAGAAAATTTTCTATTTTCCTAAGTACCTGGTACTTGTTGACAGGCTTACACTATCCTCCCATACCTATTGACACTGTAATTTGAAAACATTATAAAAGAAATTTATTTAAAAAAGAGTAACCGTTCCTTGGCGACTCTTCTCTATAGGAAAGGACAAATTGGAACCATGCACATAACTTCCGACATTTCATAAGTTCCCATGTAGGTTTATGTGAAATATTTTGATTTTGAATGGTAGGAAAAGGTATAATGTACGGCCACATTTGGCCAATTAGGTATGAGTCCCGTGTAATACATACATACTTAATTTCATGCCTTCTTAGCATAGGGGGTGGGCAGAAACTACAGAATGTGTAATCATGTGCCATGACATCTGACTGAGCACAAGCACACTGAAGTAATGCCACGTTACATTCTCAACTAATTAACCAATTACCTAATTTTTATATCAAACAAATGACACTGTTATGAGCTTCGTAATAGAGCTCAAAATATCGAATAAGACCAGTTAACAATAAAATTCCCCGTACCTTTTTTTAGATTGTTCCGTGATCAAGTTAAAAGCCTGCTTAACCTTCTTTTTATATACCATAAGAGTAGCAAAGTCGATGACTTTAAATTCGTCTAAAGTGAAGTTAGGGGATGATTTGTTGAGGTCAGCTAATGCAATCTCTGCTAAGTCCAGCTCGCCGAGTTTAACGTGCAGATCGAATACCGCTGCTTTCATACCGGCTGATAGAAATACCTGGTGAATAAAAAAAAGTGTTAAGATGCGGATAAGGTGCCATCTTAACGGGCGAGAGAATCGCGGAGAGTCTCGCCGTGCCACTAAATTATTGCCGCGATGATAATTATCGCCGTGTGGAAATTGATTCATACAGTTTCTATAAAATTTAATGACCCGGCGTGACTATCGCCGCGATACTCTCGCCCGTGTTGGTGGCCCCTAAGTCATAAAAAAAACGAATATTTTTAAGGAGTAGTGAGTGTCACTTGCACAGCGGAGAGCTCTGACAACACGGATCCAAGTAGTCTACACAGTTTTACGGAAATATGTATCTTATTCTTTGGGTAATAAAGTTTTTTTTCCGCTGTGTTGTGAGTGCTGTGACCCAACGTTAAGAAGTTATTACTTAGCCAGATAATCTAATTGACATTTAATTTCTTCAATATTTTATAGTTTACATCCATCCAAATCACTCACCCCTTCCTTCTGGCATTTCGCAGAGATTTCCCGGGCGCATTGCAATTTGCCTTCCCGACAATACTGTTGAAGCAGTCTCCTGAGTGTGCCTCGTGTGTTCATGCCTTTAGCTTCGAGCTCCGCCAAATGCGCCCGTAGATTTTCTTCGTTCATATGTTTCTGGAAGGTTCAAAGATTTTATGTTAGCTTATTTTGATGGTCTAGTTCGTTCGTTATGCTATATCTCAGCTCCATGCGACTTTCTCTTTTCCTTTCTTTTTTTTTTGTAAGAGCGAGAAATTGTAAATAGGGTTAAAATAAAAATCCAAGACGGCGGTCGCAAAAAATTTCTAATTTCTAATTTCTCGTAATGGGTGTCGTTTACATAGTTTTCGAGGGTGCTAAAGCCGAGAGTGAAGGCAAAATGAAAATCCAAGCTGGCGGCTGCGATTTTTTTTATTTTTTTTCGTCATGGGTGTCGTTTTCATAATTTTCGTGGGTGCACAAGTTGATAGTGAGGTAAAAATGTAAATCCAAGGACCACAGGTTTTTTTTTATCATTTGAAAGCACTTTTGAAAGTAAAAAATGGCTTTTTAAGTCAATATCGTTGCAGTAATAGTAGTTTATTCACTAAGGGGATAAAACGGTGTTTAAAGTCATTTCAGTCTCTTTTTTTTTTATGTATCCAGACGATTTTCTCCGTTGAGATTTCAAATTCAATCACATTAATGACCAGCGAGTCATAATGAAATTCAGTATATTATTAATGCCCGATTAGAGCCTAGGGCTTAAATGACTTGCTTTAAGTTACGTTTGCATGACATATAATTTGACATTAATGAGCAGTTGGTGTGAAACATAATGAATAGGTGGCTATTGATTAAACATGGAGACACCTTCGCGTTTCAAAATGTTCAAGTTCAGGTACTAGTTCTCATGACAGCTCGACTGCCCATAACAACATTCTGTCTTAACATTGTGGACCTAAAAAAAACAAAATATCCTACTTTGCTCAACATTTATTGAGCCCGCTCTTTTTGATCGACTGCAATTTTTTTGTATGTATTTTATAAATGCGTGGCAATATTTTTTTTTTCTTTCAAAGTTGCTGATGTCACTTACCGGATTTGGCAACTGCTGATCAAAGACATCCCCCTCATCAATAAGCCGCTCATCAGTAAGAGATATGATGTTATCGCGGAACTGAGCTATCACATCCGGGTCGTGATTGTCCGGGAGACGGGACAGGCAGTAGTCTGCGGCTAGCGTCGATATTTTTATTGAAGATGAACACAAGTTTAGAGCCTGGAGAGGTACAAAAAAAACAGTAAACATAAAAGATATTATTATGAAGTATAGATGCCATCATGATTCCGATGCGAAAAAAGGATAATGCTATCATGTATAGCTCCGTCTCTTTCTCGCACGTGAAAATGATGGCATTAAAACGGCCCCTGATTAGAAGTAAACTCTCTGCGTACTTCTTTTTAAATAATAATGTGACAGTGACTATTTATGACAGAATACGGACCGATATCGATAAAACGATTATAAGTACTGTCAAGATGCGGATTCAGCCCCCAAATAAATTGCTAAACTTACCTTCAACAAATTAATAACATCACTGATATCAGCCTTAATCTTAGGATGCACCATAAACTTGCACAGAAACCTGCCAATCCAGTCCTTATTCCTCACCATAGATTTATTTGACATGTCCTCAAGTATATGTATTGTTGATTTGATGTCAGCACTTATAAGGTAACCCTTTAGAAGAGGCTTGAGTAACTTTTCCGAGTCAATTTTGCCTGGGAAAAGTTCACCTGTAAAAATAAATAATAAAGTTGTATAGGAATTTGGTTTTCAGGGATAGTATTTGGGGCCTTGAGATTTTCTGCTAAGTTTTTGGAAGCTCAGCATTCGCAAGTGTTATGGTGGATAGTTAAGTAATGGAAAATTCAATTAATGGAGTTTGTACATTCTAGGTTTTAGATAAGGAACAACACAATTACATAATGCACTTTACTGGACGAATTTTTTCATAATGTGTTTTTTTCTGTGTTTTGGCGAATTATCTTATTTTCTTTTTTTGCCACAAGACGCCTACGAGGCAACTCATCACATACTTACCAAAATTCTGGAGAAGGATTTTCAGCGCATAACATACTAAAATCAGACTTAAAAGATCGATAATGCTCCTAAATAGTTTTATTTGGATGAAACTATTTCACAAATTAGCTTTTTGGCGGCTATACAAAGTCTAGTCTCATATTGTGTAGTCGTAATCGATACACTCGGTGTCACTATAGACATACAAATATACTTACTACCTACCTGTCCATTTTTTAGATCTCAATAATCGACATTCAAATCTTGTTGTGATCGGTTTACAAAAATATCAACCTTAATACTTCACAAAATAAGACAACAATTACATTGAAACAGAAACCAGGGGTAAGCCACCATAAATAAATCAAGATTATCTAATACTCACACAACTCGCTAGCAGCTCGAAGTTGTCCAGTATTCGACAACGTTTGCATAATAGGCGTCAACACAGTTGAAACAGACAGACCAGTCTCCATGAATTTCTTCATCAAATTCTGTGGCGATGTGAAGCTAACGTAGGGTAAGCTATAGTTGGTTATCGTGTCGTAGTCTGGCTTGACCTCCATTTGTACCATTATTCCTAGCGTGTTCATTATTCCTGGGAACATAGAGTTCGTCAGTTTTCTATTTTACAGTTCACTATTTTCCTCAATGTCATCCAGCACGGATCTGCACGAGTAGATGTCGTAAGGGTGAGTTTCCTCTGAAGCACAGTGGATTGGAGACGTATAGAAATGGACCAATCACATTGGATGAAGATTTGAAATTCACATCGCGTCTCTCATGTCGTTTGTGATCGGTCGATTTCACTCTGCTAAGCTCGTCTCCCCTTCAGTGGAAACTAAAAATCTAGGATCTTTCTAGTCAGAATACAAGACAGAAAAATGAAGATCTGCAACATTATGTGTAGGACAAATACCAGGGATTTCACGTAACATAAAAATCTCACTTCAATACTTCTTTAACAGTTTGTGTTACTGCTAAAGAGTTGACATCCAAGATCTGTTGAGCATGTTAGTGAAAATAGGGATGACGACATTTTTTTCCGCCAGTTAACTTATTAAAAAATATTGACACGTATCTTTTCTTTTTTTTACGTAATCAAAGATAACGGTAATACAATGAGTTAAAATATGACATGATGTTACGCCTATGTAGATTTTATACTTAGTTGTGACGTAACGAGCCACCACTCCCCAACTTTAATGTGTTTTATATATGTAATGTTTTTATCAATGATAAAGCAAAAAATACATGTCTAATATTTATCTTACTGACGGACAAAATAGAATTTCTTTTTTTTTTTACACAGACATCATTCCTATTACCTTTATCTGTCATTCGGTTACCAAAACTAGATAATTTAAATGTAACTACTTACCCTTCTCGCCATAAGTCTTAGAATTATGCAGCAGTATCGGCCAGAAGTAGTGAGGGCGTAAAGATATTCCTAGTTGTTTCATCCTGGTCATTAAGTCCAATGCTAGGGGCACTTTGCCCAGCTGTAAGGCGGCTTCACAGGCGTTCTGTAAGGCTATAGGATTCCGTCCTGAGGACATCAGCTCTTGGGTTATTAGGCCTACTATGCTTGATGGCTGAAAGTGAAATTTATATACAGTATTTACATTTTCTTAATATCTCTCGGCAAACTTCGTGTTTCGTTATTCGTCGGATTTATTTTTCTATCAGTTGCCCTTTGCACTTGGTGCACACCGGACGCTATCAATCGAGTTGAAGTTTATATAGTGGTTAATACTCTTTTAACTTAATGTAATATATTTAAAAAATAAGAGGAAAGCTGCTAAAGTAGCAGGCACGACAGATAGGAAAATAGTTTTACAACTCTATATAGTTCACACGGAAATCAACACAAAACAATAATAAAGTACTTAGTTCTGAATTTAAATTATTTTATAAGATAAATTTAATAATTGATGGACATGGAAATTAGCATTCCTTTTTATTGGGAAATGCCATAATTCCCGAGAGACATTAAGGAAATACAAATACAATAGTATAGTCTATATGATAATGATGTTGAAGAAAGGCTTCCTAAATCTGAATTTAACATTATTAAATTCCAATTTATTAGTGTGATTTTTACAACAGATTTTGTTTATGGCTTAACTGCTTTTTCTTTCCTGTAATCTGTGGGAGTGATTACGCGAAAAGGGACGGAAGTGTGTAACAGGAAGTCGGGGAAGCGCTGGCTATTTGATTTGACCAATGAGCGCGCGCGGTGTTGGAGTTGGCTATCAGATAGTACTAACTTGTTTTCCAAGAGGTTGGTACTGTCAGCCAAGATGTCAGATGTGACACATCATATGCGACTACTGTAAGGCTCTTTGGTTTTTTTTATTTTTGCAACGTCATAAAATTTCTGAAATACTGTAATATACTGTGGAAACTTTATGGAACCAATTATAACATATTCTAATTATCTTCTGTAGTTGCCATAGCATGATTTATCATAAGTAAGTGCAGTCTCTTCTTTTTTACTATCCCTTATTGTCCCACTGCTGTGAAAAAATCTTTCCCTACTCAAATATTACTTTAAAATCCATTCAAATAGTTTTCTAAGGCCACAATCACACACACTTACCATAGCAGCCTTAACACAATCCCGTACTAGACTCCTCCCATGCAGTCCCTGATCATCTTTAGGTCCAAATGAAGGCAAAGGCAGACATTTGTAAATCTCTATAGCAGCTAGCGGATGATTTTGAAACACCAGTTGTGTAGATACACTTTGCATGAGAGGTGAAATTGATGGCGTTTTTAGAACTTCATCTGGAAGGAAAGATAGGACCTGAAATAATTAAAAAATTGCACATTTATACAGAATTTTTTTGTAAGTAATTAAAAATATTATTCTACAAATGTCACTTTTACTCCACCTTCACACAGCGTTGATCAGTAAGATATTTTACTTGAGATCACATGGCAGTTACATTGCATTTGTTTTTAACAGTAGGATGTTGATGTGCGATCCCAACTTTTTACCATTCAATATTGTTCAGTACAGCGCTGTGTGAACGCCGCGTACATTAACTGTCCTTGTCATTTCTTTTATAATATCATTTATAAGCCTTTTTTGAAAGAGGAATATTTTAAATTGGCAATCTAATTAATGGCGCTACAGAACGCTTTTATTTGTTTTTATATTTGTCTACGCAAAAATCAAATATCATCAATAGGTACTTGCAAATAATCCTGCTGTTTAATTGCAGTAACATACAACCTTATTATTATGCAGATAATGTCGATATTTCTATAAGAGAATGTGATGAAGCGTTGAAACGAATTAGAACATTATTTTTACCGACTTCCAAAAAACAGTACAAAGTGAAAATTAATTTTATTTTCGGAAGTCAGTGTCTTTCGTTTTGCATTTTCGTTTTTGCCATTGACATCCGAAATTAAAGTTAATTTTCACTTTGTACTGTTTTTTTGGAAGTCGAATGTTTTTTCCTTTTTTTTGGTAAAACGTTTTTATTTCTCACGTTTTAATTGTGGTACCTACCCCAAACAAATTCGACCTGCTATGTGACAGGAACTTATTATAACATTATCAACATAGACTGAGTGCAAAAAATACGTATTATTGAAGCTAACTTAGAAACCACCCAAGCAAAATTAATAAAATTTATATGGGACCACCTCTGAAGTAAGAACTACAAACATAAAAAAAAAATCATCAAAATCAATTCATAATTGGCGGAGTAACCGCGTAAAAAAAAAAAAACTAGTCGAATAGAGAACCTCCTCCTCTTTAAAGCCAGTTAATAATGTTCTTATTCGTATGAAACACTTTATTTAAGAAAGTAAAATTGAAGTATATGTAGATGTCAGCCAAGATACAGACCTTAGGAATAGTCGGATACAATCCAACATGAGCCAAAGTCTTAACAATCTCCATGATATGTGACTCCATGAATCTGAAGCCTATCTTGTGCGCTTTCGACATCTCTCCTAGCATGGCGTCAGTCTTCTTGTTCCAAGCTAGGGCTCTTGCTGTGGCTGTGAACGTGTCGATTGAGGGTTCAACGTTAAGTGACCGCATCATTGTCAGCACTTCTTGTATGTTGTCGACGTTACTAGAATTTAAGAAGATAGGTAGTGACCAGAAAGGTGCACCACAAGGCACCAGTATGGAGGTATGAGGAACAGGGTCTAAAGTTCACTGATCCTCTATGGAAAACGGAGGATTCTCCGACCAGACGGATGTCGTGTCTGGTGGGCAACTGCCCAACGATTGATGTTGGGAAGTTATATATGCTGATCGCGTGGTAAACCTTGCTTGCGCAATGCAGGATTTCGGTGACGTCAGGGTCAGGTTATAGATGCCACCACATATTCATTTCGATGTAGTAACTTTATAAATTTATAACTCTTAGCTTAGACACACTGGTAGTTTTTCTTTTATCTATGTAATTGAAATGAACTTTCAGAACATTATCCATATTACCAGCAACCCGCCTGGACATCGCACGTGTAGTAGAATGTCTACATTTTTTTTTCTGTAGTGTGTCGTATCAGCCTATTGCGTCGAGCATGCACGAGGGTTTGATTAAAATGTAACTGATATAAATTCTACTTGGAGTATTTTACGTCGTTACATCTCAGCGAATTTATACAAAATCGGTATAACCATTTCGGAGATTAGCCGGTACGAACAGCGAGACAATTTATTTTTTGTTATAAGTACCATATCTACTTTAATAAGCATTTAGTAAAAAGCTGTTTTTTGAGATTACATACGGACACATTAATTTTATTTATTTGTATCAGAAGCTCAGACCAAATAAAAAACCAAGCTATAGCACTGTCAAAAGTGACGTGAGGCCGGTTTCGTAAACATATGTGCACTTTGTGAGGTGTAGTTTGTAAATGGTTTTAAATGTGTGCGTGTGAGCGTGTATGCACAGAGCGGAGGTGTACTTTTGGCAAACTTCACTATATTGTTCGCAGCGCTATGTCTTGGTTTTTTATTTGATCTGAGTATAGAAAATATAGATTTGGTATGAACTTACTCAGCCTTTCCTTGACAAATGATAAGGGAGTTAAATATGCTTTCGTTGGCAGGAAGTCCTTTTGTTTTCATGTTAGCTATTACTTCTGTAGCTTGATTTATATCACCTGCCTGTTAAACATATTACAGATTAAAACATGCTTCAAATTGTTCTTTTTAGGGTTCCGTACCTCAGAAGGAAAAAACGGTGTGCCCTTTTAGGATCACTTGTGTGTCTATCTGTCCATCTATTACAGACAATTTACTTCAAATCGAATGGACCGATTAAGTTGAAATTTGGTACACATATGCACCTGTAGCAGCCGCCCCAGCACACTCACCGTGCTAAGAAGATGGGATTTTTTGCAATTTTATGAAAGATGTGTAAGATTTTATGAAATTGGTAATATGTATCAGCTAGTGCAAATCGAACAAGCCTCCACATAAATGTAGGGCTAATGGCAGTCAGCCCTGTGACCACCATGCTGACTTGAAAATATTAGGCAATTTATACTTACCCAATTTGTGCCAATTTGAGGGAAAAAGTGTGAATGAAATATGTTGCTATACTAACCTCTCCTAAAGCTCTAAGTATTAGCTCATATGTGGTGATTGTAGGTTTAACTGATGCCATCTGACTGATGAAGTTGCTGACTGTAATAGTCCTGTTGTTTGCAATGTACACTTTAAGCAATTCATTGTAATGTTCCACTTCAAACTTTGTGTGTGGCCTGAAAATACATAAATCAATATTAAAAATTTAATTATTGAAGTCAAAATTTCTTTAGTCTTAAGTTTTCACTTCTGTCGGCATGATTGCCTATTTTATTATATATTTATTGTAAACTTAAAAAGTATTGATCTCAAATCCATGCATAGTATTGGTTCAAAATGATGTATGCAGTTATCCACAAAAATAAGGATATAATTGTCCCATTGTTTCAAGCATGTTCTTAACAATAAATAATATCATGTGGGTCAACTACTAGTACAAGATAATAAGTTGTGTGAAACAGTGTTCCTAAACTAGATGGTGCTTGAGGTCCGGACTTTTGAAGTTGTGACAACATTTAACATAACCATATTTGTTTTTTGTTGTTTTTGCCAAAGTGTTTATATTATTATTATATCTAGATGACCGAACTCTGCTGTTTTTTTTAACAATGTTTTCTAAAAATGAAACCTAGATGGATTAATTTATTGCCCCAAAACCCCCTGCATACTAAATTTCATGAAAATTGCTGGAGCTCTTTCTGAGATTAAGATTATATAATTATATACAAGAATTGCTTGTTTAAAGGTAATAGATATCATTTTAAGAAAGTGGACTGGACTTGGGTAAAGTAAAATCTATTTTTTTTTAAAATAAGTACATACAATGCAAAAATTTAAGTTAGACTAAAATTGCTTTACAATCTTTTAGGCTAGAGATGGGCTAGCTCTTATTATGAGAAGCCCGGTTTTTGTTTTAATAAAGTATAAAAAACCATCATTCGCCTGCCCCAAATTATTTGGGGCAGCGAATATGTCATAGTAAAATAAAAATAAAATGTTGTTAATGTGGATCAAGATTGGTGCGGTTAAAGGCTCAAAATAAAAATGCTGAAAGATGATGACTTACTTTAGTGTGTTCCACACCTGTTCTACCAACTGCATTCTATTCAATGTACTTTCATCAGGCAACAATTCACCACAGCATCGAATCAGAAGCAAACCTTGCTTCTTTTTTGAAAAATTATATTCTTTAACTTTAGCTAATACCCTTATCAAATCATTCTTGTAAACCCTGTTCTTCTGGTATATGTCTGTACTGAGCCCAGTAATATATTTTTCAAGAATTTCCTGTGAAGATAAAACTGGGCTCTTTACTCCGTCAGGCATTGACGAGTCTTGGACTATTTGAGGCGAATGTCGGATTTCTACTTTTTTTTCTGTGGCTCGAGAAAGCACAGACGACCCTATCGATCTGCAAAATTAAATTGAAATCAGCAAAAAGTAATTCAAAACATCGATAAATGCTCAAATGAAAATATCATAACCTAGCCGCATGAAGATTACAAGAATTATGTAAACATAGAGCCAATAAATATTTTCTATTCAGCTTTATAGTATTATGTAATAACGATCTTGAAGTACTAGCAATTTTAAAATACTGCAGGAATAACATTTTTAAGTTATTTTGATAAAATGAATTTTCGTATTCCGATTTCTAAAAATTTCTTCAAAGTATTGTTTTGACATTTAATTAAAGCCCAAGTATTGCCATGCTGGAAAAATAAATAGGGAGAGATTATCGATAGCTAAACAAACCAATCTTGTGAAAAATATTTTTTATAGAAAAACCAGCCAAAGAGGATAAAAACTGCTACTTGCTCACTTCAGATGGCGTTAATCTCCAGCGTCTAATAAATTGACAGCTAGCCAATTTATTGACTTTTCCACAAAAGCTGCTCTTTTATCAGTGGTAGACAATTCCCCCGTCTTTAGCTCGTTTTTTAATAGTGCTACACACCAAGTCTCATACATATTTATCTAGTCTTCGTACAATTTGTGATCGACACAAAAGTAAACATAAACGGCAGTTTAAGACGTAAAACTGTGCTTCCACCTCTTATGAGCTTTCAGTTTTTAACCTCATTGCGTGTCGAACTACGCACAATGAAGGATTCCGTATTTGGGATGAATTTATCCCAAGAACTACAATGTTAAGTTAGTTAACATGGTAGTTGAAAAACATGTTCTCTCATACAGAACATTTGTCCGTTATTACTCGTTAACTTGTAAAACCTAAAGCTACGGTTTCCTAGAAAAGCGGTGACCGCTCACGTAGCGTCCGTAATTTACGGCGAATGACGTCACTGAAACGTTGATTATGAAAGTAAATTGATGTGGTTTCCTAGAGAGCGTTGTTGACACCGTAATTTAAACCCGGGCGGGGTTTAAATTACGGTGATAGATTTAAATAGCTAGATTTGCCCTCACCGAACTCGGTCACAAGAAAAAGTGTCCATACTGAGAAGAGTGAGCTCACAAATGATTAAATAGCGTTTCCATAACAAAAAAGTGTAGGCACTACGTCATTGTGTATCAGACATGTCAAAACAAAACAGAAAAGCGACTATCTTTTGACGCGGTAGGGCGAATCTAACGATTTTAATCTTTGCTGCTGTCATCATCTTCATGACAGCCGTCATTTCGTCCGTCAAGTGCGGTCACCGCTTTTCTAGGAAACCGTAGCTTTAGCTGTGATAGGTTTTCTTTTAATTTCGTTGTATATACTACTGTCGGGAATTTTTTCACATATGTAAAATCAACCATTTAACTGGCAGGACGAGGGCACTTGACTCTAACAAAAATTAGAACTTTAGAGCTTAAAATTTTGCAAACGGATCCTTCAATCCAAGAATGGTTTTCACTCACCACTCATTTTTGAACGACCTTTCCAATGATCCTTCATACCATGGGATAGAAGAGAAAAAAACGCCCTACACGAAGGTACCATAAAAAAACAAACAGTAAAGATTTCGTACAACCAGTAGCGGCGTTAGGGTAGGGCGCGGTTGTGCGACCGCCCAGGGCGCCGGATATAAAGGGGCGCCGCGGGCGTCCCTTTATATCTGGGTCACTCTGCGCCTGGCATCGGACGCGGACGGAGGTGCTGCGCTGTTGATTGTGGTTCCCGATAGTGACTCAAGCGATCCTGTTCCTGAGTCATCGTTTCGTCGCGTACTGCGACGCTCTTCATAGTCGATTATTATTAATCGACTATTGTCGACCAATTAATCGGAGTCCTTTTCAAGATACGATTAATTATCTGTTTCTTTCACGGAGTATAGTCAACTGACTCTTCAAGTCTTTTGCCCCTTCAGGGAAAAACCACAGTTTCGTGGTCCTCGGTGGAAACGATACGGTGCCAACGAAACCGAGGGGGTGTTGACCCAATCACACCCGCCGAGCCCCTTCAGGGTTAGGCAGTCAATTGGCCGGGTCCCAGTGTTCGGCCTTGGGGGGTCTCCTAGTCGGCATTGGTGATAGTTTTCCTTTCACAGCTACACACCTAGTGTCGGTCGGGTGTGTCTACACCCGGCGCACTAGACTGGTCAGGACCCCGTTGCACAATAAGATAGGCAACGGGCAAAAGCAAGCTTAGGGCTCACCATTAGGCACACAACCTCCCTGTCTATACCCGACAGGGAGGGTTTACACATCCCCGGTAGTCCGCCCGGGGAATTAGGTTTATTAGGATTATAATTAGGGAAAATTAGGTCCCAATTTAATTTAAGTAGTCATTATGGAGGCCGTACAGAGTGACATTCAGTCACTCCGTAACGACCTCATATCCCTCAGGAGTGAAAACTCCAAATTATTAGATCTCCTTAATAGAGTATTGAAAAAGGAGCCCACCCTTATTAACGAGTTCGGCATCGAACTCGAAGGTCTCGCTGCTTCACAGCAGGCCGAAATTAGGTCCTCTTCCATCGCTGACTTCAGCGATGTAATAGATGCACAATTCAGTCCCTGTCCTTCTGACAGCATGGACATTGCAGAAGACGCAACCGCGGCTTCAATCCGCGCTCCGACCCCCCATCCTTTTTATACCCCCGACTTAGAGGCTCAAGCCTCTGTTCATTCCTCCTCCTCTTCCCACTCGGATGACGAAGGCTTCACCCAAGTCACCGGGAAAGGAAATAAGAGGAAGAAGAAGAAGCAGAGCTCGTCCCAAGCGAGCAAAGTAGTCGTCATTGACGACTCAATCATAGTCGCCCCTCAGGCAACCCCCACCGCTACTCCCGCCGCTACTTGCGGCCCCGTAGCTTCCCCCTCCACCGCCCCTCGCCCGATTGCGTCATCCTCACAGAATGACGCACCGCGTTCCGCGCCAACCTCCGGCCCTAAAAAGGTCGCGCCGCCACCTCCTGTCTTCATCCAAGACAAGGATAAGTGGACGGCTGTGTCTAAATGGTGTGTAGACCTAAAAATAGGCTACACTAGCGCCCGATCAACCCAACAGGGTATTAAAGTACTCGTCCCTACGTCGAAAGATTATAGGGACTTAACCAGGGTCCTGAGAGAGAGAGGTGTGTCATTCCACACCTACTCCCTCCCAGAAGAAAGACAGATTAGGGTAGTAATTAAAAAGATCCCTAAGGAGATTCCCTCCGCAGACATCCTTGCCGACCTTCAGTCGCAGAATATCCCCGTCGACGAAGTGCACAGAATGCACCGCTCGCGCGGCAGGGAAGCATACGACATGGTTATTGTCGTGTGCTCCCCTACCGAGGGGCATCACCCCATATTCAATGTAAAGACTATCTGTCAATTAGTGGGCTTCACTATCGAGAAGCCCTGGAAAAACAGCGCCATAGGGCAATGCCACCGTTGCCAGCTATATGGCCATAGCCAGAAGCATTGCCATGCGAAACCCAGGTGCGTAAAGTGCCTGGGAGACCATGGCACTGCTGACTGCACCCGACCCAAAGATCGCAACTTGTGCGCCACCCCGCCAAGTTGCGTGCTGTGCGGCCTCGAAGGCCACACGGCTAACTACCGCGGATGTCCCAAAGCCCCTAAGGCTAACACAACAAAGCTGTCTAAGCGTCTAGACGCTAGGCAGCAACGTCAACAGGTCTTCCAACCTTTCCCCTCTTCTCAGATACCTCAGAGGCTAAGCCCACAGAGACCTAGCCCTTGGTCTCAGCTAAATTATAACCACCAGCAGACCTTCCCGGCTCTGGTTAACCCGCGCCCCCCTCCCCCTCATACCCCGCTATACTCCCTAATGGACCCGCGAGTCCGCCTTCCTCCTCCCCCCGGCTTCCCCGCTCCCCACGCGCCTACACAGCGTAGCGCACCCCCCGCACCCCCCGCGCCCCCCGTAAAACCCAATATTAACTCGGCTTCCCCGCGTCACGTTCCCACTCCCGTGGCTAATAATAATATTTACTCGGACCCCGCTAAGAATGCATTCAGCATAATTAGCTCCACATTCATGACCTTTTGCACCCCCAGGGCTCAACAAATGGCCATAGACATTGTTGAAGCCAAAAAATCAGGATGCTACGAGCAAATCCATAAAGTGTTCCTGGCCTATGAGGACATTACCTCCGCCCTCACTTCCTTCACTAGACCCTCATAATGAATAACGCCTCTTATGAAAGGATTAAACCCCGATCCCTAAAGTAAGGAACCTTCAATGCCAACGGCTTCTTTAATCAAAAAGATGAAATCGCGGAATTCCTCCGCGATCATCAGTTAGATCTTCTCCTCGTACAGGAAACCTTCCTAAAGCCCCATAAACGAAACCCCTCCATAGCAAACTATCGTTTAATTCGAAATGATAGGACGCGCTGTCACGCGGGTGGCACTCTCATTTATTATAAAAAGGATCTGTATTGCATCCCTATCGACCCTCCACCTCTCTCCCGATTAGAAGTATCAGTCTGTCGCCTAGGCATGACTGGTCACTCGCCGATCACTCTAGTGTCGGTCTATATCCCTCCCATCCCAGCACAGGCCTCAGAAAACTACCAACTTATCTCTGATGACCTACAGCTACTCTTCGGCATGAGCGACTCTGTCATTATGGCAGGGGACTTCAACGCCAAACATCCTTCTTGGAACAGTCAAATCACTACCCCCAGGGGCCGACACTTGTTCGACCTCTCTTCCACTCTTAACTTCGACATCATCGCTCCGATGAATCCCACTTATTATCCCCATATGGTTAATTACACCCCTGACGTCCTTGACATAACGCTCCTTAAGAACGTGAACTTACGACTTGACTCGATAGAAACGGTGCACGAGCTTACCTCTGACCACCGTCCAGTTATCATTCATCTTGTATCCCGCATAGGTCCCTCTGACCCAAACCACCCTCTCCCCACTAGAAAGGTGACGGACTAGAAGAAAGTAAGCGAAAAGCTGAAATCCAACACGTCCCCCTTACTAGACTCTATTCCGGACCAACTTGACTCAATCGCTAACACGACAGCTGCGATCGACTCACTCACGGAGCACGTGCAAACCGTCCTGAGCGACTGCTCAAGGGAGGTTCCGGCAACAGATCCCTGTTACCTGAAACTCCCGGACGATGCGTGCGCCCTGCTGACTGAGAAGAACGCAGCTGTCCGTGCTTACAGCAGCTTTCCCTGCGCCGCCAACAAAGGCCACATGCGCTACTTACAGAGATCTGTAAGGACACGTATGGCGGAGCTGCGTGAAACGGGCTGGGACAAGATGCTGAGCGACCTTGAGCCTACCCACCTAGCCTTCTGGGAACTCCAGAGGAAACTCAGATCCCCTCATTCAGGCCATATGCCCCCGTTAGTCCACCCGGACAAAACATTAGCCTTCGACGACATCGACAAAGCCGAGTGCCTAGCCGACAGTCTTGAAGCCCAATGCTCTCCCAGTACCCTACCAGTAGACAAAGCTCACCTCGATGAGGTCGACGCCGAAGTCGAACGTAGAGCCTCTATCCCTCCCACTGAAGACCCTGATTTTCCCCTGCCCCCCATCGAACCAGATGAGGTACATGAGATTATCAAAGGTCTGAAAAATCGCAAAGCCCCCGGTTCAGACGGACTCACCAATAGGGTGGTCCAACTATTCCCAGCCCATTTAATTATGCTTTTGACCACCATCTTCAATGGTGCGTTAAGCAATAACATTTTTCCCCAGACGTGGAAAGAGGCCACTGTCATAGGTATCCCTAAACCAGGTAAACCCAAAAACGAGCCATCTAGTTATAGGCCCATCAGTCTGCTCAAGGTTCTCGGCAAGATCTGTGAGAGGCTTATTTATAAGCGCCTCAGAGATTATGCAGAGACCAAGGGCCTCATCCCCAACGAACAGTTCGGCTTTCGAACTCAGCACTCTAGCGTGCATCAGGTCCATCGTATCGTCGAGCTGGTCAGTGGTGCTCTCACCCATGGCCGACAGACGAGCGTAGTATTCTTCGACATAGCGAAGGCGTTCGACAAAGTCTGGCACAACGGCTTAATTTATAAGCTCTACAAACTCGGAGTGCCGGATCGTCTCGTGCTCATTTTACGAGACTATTTGTCGAACCGCACCTTCCGCTACCGCATCGAAGGAGCCCTCTCCTCCCCCCGCCCCATAAGGGCAGGAGTCCCTCAGGGCTCAGTATTAGCCCCCCTCGTCTTCACGCTATTCACCAGCGACATCCCCAGACACAGATCGACGCAGTTGGCTCTGTTCGCAGACGATACAGCGATCATCTGCAAGGGCAACTCAGCTACTATGCTGCTAAACCTCCAAAGGGCTGTCAACAACCTTGGCGCCTGGTTTAGAAAATGGCGAATAGAAGTTAATCCAGACAAAAGTCAAGCGGTTAGCTTTTCTAAACCGCGAACTAGAACCTCCCCTTTCCCCCGACCTATCACCATGTTCGGCAAACCAATCCCTTGGGCTAGGCGCGCCAAATACCTAGGTGTTATCCTAGATCACCAGCTCTCCTTTTCTGAGCACAAAAAGACGGTTCGTTCGCGAGCCGCTTTCGCTCTAGGTAGACTCCATTTCGTTCTAAATGCACGCAGCAAATTGTCACTTAAGTGCAAACTGCGCATCTACACATCTTGTATCCGACCCATTATGACCTATGCGGGTGCAGTATTCGCCCACGCCAAGTCCCATTCCATCCATAGGATGCAAGCCTTGCAGAACCGTTTCCTCCGTAAAGCCACGGGAGCTCCCTTCTATGTCAGAAACGAGATCCTCCATCTCGACTGTAAAATCCCTACGATTCACCAGTTCCTCAAACGCATGTCCAAGCGTTACTTTGACTCCGCTCCTAGACATCGTAACCCCTTGGTTGTCGAAGCAGCCAACTATGTCCCTTCCCGAATTAGTCAGATCCGCCGCCCGAGGCATGTCCTTTCCGACCCTGATGATCCCATCACACTCCTCCAAGAGCAGAATAGGGCCACCAGCACAATACACAAAAACAGACGCCTCCCGTCATTCCGACCTCGCCGCCGAGGTCCTTTGCGACCGCGACCGTGTCCCTCAGTAGATAATACTCCTCCCCGACCCTTGCTCGAAAACGAGGTGCCAGCAAGTTGTTGCCGCTGAGCACGTAGCTTTAAACTACCCCGTATAATAATCATGATTTAAACCAATTTTGATCCAGCCTGTCCCTTCTTGCTGTCCTCCCCTCAGCGACGCCCTAAGCCGAGGTTCGTACCCCACAGGGGGTGCCCTTAGCGAGCGTTCGCCTAGTTTTAATTTAGTTTAGTTTTTTGCCCCTGGCTGGAGGCTTTGAGTGTAGCAGCTTAAGGCACCCACAGGAAAGTCCGGTTAAGCAGCCAAGACCTTAGTGGTCAAAACTGCGAGATGCCCGTTACAAAAAAAAAAAAAAAAGTCCCTTTATATCTCCTCACTCAGTCTGGCGTTAGGGTAGGGCGCGTATGGGCACCTGCCCAAGGTGCCAGACATGAAGGGGCGCCCAACGCGAACCACCGGCCTTTTATTTATCTATCTTTTCTATTATTTAACTCTTTTTTTTACCCGACTTCGAGACAGCAAAGACAAAGTTATGTTTTTCTCTAATTTTTCTGTACAATTCGACAAAGTTTAGGTAGGTACTATTTTTATATGAATTGGTCCAAAAATAGACGCAGTTAGGTGCTAAAAAAATTTGAGCTCGTTCTTGCATCCTGCGTTCTCTGAAGTCTGAATTCTCAAACTTTTCTGCATAAAAGAAATCCTAAGTTTTCTAAGTGTTGACATTTTTTTACTCACTTTCCTCGCTATAGCAACCTGCATTTTCCTATTCCTCAAACTAGAACAAAAGCTAAAATTTTCACTCTTCTACTCTCCAAGATTAGTGAGGGGCGCCACAGAAATCTCGCCCGGGGCGCCGGTATTACTAAAACCGGCATTGCGTACAACCAAAACTATGATGGTTCACTTCCTTTTAATTTGCCATGAAAGAGGTTATTACGTATTCTATGAAAATTTCACCTACCTACATCAGCTCTGTGATAGGTAAACCGAACGGATAAAACTCAACTCGATCAGCGCATCTAAACCGCATTCTGGTGAATATCATAATTTTTAAGCTGAGGCTACATTGTCGCGTTATCGCGAACTAAACTTCGCGCGCTCTCTCTCGCACACCGCTCGATGTCTCGCTGAGCAATTGAGACCACGCGACGAATAGTTCACGATAAGGCGACAATGTAGCCCAAGCATGCGAGTATATTCACACTGAGAGCATTTAAACGCGGTTTAGATGTGCTGATTGCGGTCAGTTTTATCCGTTCCGTGAAATTGGCCCCGAGTAATGGGGTCCCGTTTTCACCCATTGCTCATGAAACCTTAGGGGTAAAGCAAAAATCTGTAACAGCCAGAAGAGTATCGGAAACATCGACGGTGAATATTTCCAGAAAACAGCAACTTTGAAAAGCTTCCACGCTAATGAATTGTACTTACTATTATGATTTTTATTCAATTCAATGTCGTTAGTAAGCATAACTGTACGTTTGCACTGGCGAAACATTTACAAAAAATCTTATTGAAATCTCTTTTTTGTCAATGTTCCATGCAATGTTTGACAGGAACTAAAGATTTCAACTTGTTTTGTTGTGAATGTTTTGCCACTGCAAACGCACAATTACATATCCCATCATAAACTTAACATGTAAAAAAATGCAAGTCTCGCAACGCAGTTTAATGAATTCTCCAGATGACGGTGAAGACCGTCAGGGCCGTTTTTAACCTATTGGGGGTCCTGGGCACATTAGGATAATGTGCCCCTATAAGGTTGCCACCTCTTGTTAATCAAATCCGGGAGAAAAAAAAACTTTTTTTTTTTTGTATTTATATTTTCCATTTGAACTTACAGACTTAAAAATATTTGGTCTTGAACTAACTTTAAAAAACTCTTAGCAGTCCATTTTAAAATTGAAAAGTTTGTTTTTCTCTTTGACATATTCGTTATTTCAACGGGTTCTTTCGTTTGTCCATAACTAATATCGAATACTAAACTAATAAAAAAACGCTCGCAAGCGGAGTTTCTTAAAGGTATGGACAAAACGTAGTTTCGAGTGTCGTTAAATACGTTTATTTGCGCTAAACATGATGGAAAAAAGAACATAAAAAAAAACAAGTTGGGGGAAAATATGCGTTTGCGCAAAACGGCTATCGCTCAGTATAATGCTGCGACCCTATGCCAGACAGAGCTCCCGCGCTTGTTTTCAACGACAGCCGGCGTTGACATTATACGTCGACCTGTGCAGCATACAATGAAATATTAATAAGATATAAAAATTAAATAAATATACAATAAGTATCTTCAATTCTTCCGCCAGCGCGCGTGAATTTTAAATTCTGGGAGAATTTTGTATATCTGAAATTCCTTCCGAGAGTCTTATCTGAATTCCGGGAGAATTGCGGGAGAGGTGGAAACCTTAGGCCTGTATGACCTTGACAGAGCGCTATTTCGTTAGAATAGGCAAATAAAGTATTTCCAGTCACATTCAATGAATAGATAAAATAATGTAACCCACAAAAATAACCCCTATAGCATTCACAGCTTAGTGCTTAAAATTCTTTGTTGATTGAAGAGGTACCCTTCTAGATTTAAGATGGGCAAAATAACTTCTTCTAAATCTACGTTTTTGAGCATATCACTTTCTATGGACATCAGTCAGAAACTGATTAATCTCTCTTGAAGCATTGTACTTCTTAATTAATTTTTAGGGATCCGTATCTCAAAAGAAAAAAAAAATGGAATCCTTATATAATCACTCATGTGTCTGTCTGTCTGTCCGTCTGTCACAGCCAATTTGCTCCGAATCTAATAATAATAATAATATTTTTTATTTTGATATAAATATTTAAAAATGTAAATAATATGTTTTAAAATTAAATAAAAGATAATAATATATTTATTTGCTCAAAACATGGTATAACAGGTCCTACAGTTTAAAATAGTACAAACATGTTTTGCCGGGTTTAGACTCAGCATGAAAATTTGAGAATAAAAAGTAAGTACTTACTTAACTAACATTTTGTGTCAAAAAACTGTTTCAGACTATAAAAGTTATTTTGTCTTAGCCATGCACTCAATTTCCGCTTAAAACAGTTTCTCGTATTTAAAACCACCGGGTAATTTATTATAAATCCCTACACACATAGCTAAGCAGCTTTTGCTATATTTTGCAAGCCTAGGAGCATTGCTTACTACGAGCCTATATGGGTCTCGTCTGTTTCGAGGACATATATCGTTCGCTGTTTTAAATAACTTTTTATGTTTCCACACAAACATGCATATTTCGTAGATGTATAGACAAGGCAGTGGCAACAAACAAGTTTTTTAAATACTGGTTTACATGATTCGTTAGGTTGGAGTCTATATAGAGCTCTAACGTACTTTTTTTGTGCAACAAATGTTCTATGTTGGTCAGTACTGTTGCCCCACATTATAAGTCCATAGCGCAGTATAGATTCTACGTATGCGTGGTAAACTAATATGGCTGTTTTTAAATTGGTAACTTTTCTTACTTACGATTAGACAGATTAATTTGAAATGAAATTTGGTATTTCTGTGACCCAAACACGAACGTGTAATATAAATAAATTAATTTTGAATATGATGGTCACTTTTGGGAGCAAATAAGAAAGAAAAAAGTCTTGCAAATTGTACCACGTGACATATCAAATGAAAAGGCTTATTGCGAGGATCTTAAATATATTTATTTATATAATTTTAAGATTAATACTTTTAAAGATATTCAAGAAAATTTATGAAAATTGACCGTTCCCCTTTATCTTTGAAACTACTGAGCTTATTTTTTTTTTTTTAAACAGAGAATGGTTCTTTACTCATAGATTACAGGAAAACCTTTAGGAAATCTATGGTCTTAAAATAGCATGGTAAATCTCTCAATATTGTGCGTACAAACTAACGTTTGCAGTTGGAATGTATGGGAGAACAAGCGCTCAACTACAATGTTAGGTTTGTTCTTGGGATAACTACGGAACCCTTCATTATGCGTGCGTACACGTACTTGGCCGGTTTTTTGGTAATAAATATCGGTTATGATTTGGTGATCTGGTAGAAAATAAACCCAATCGATGGCGGGGCCCTGGGCACGTGCCCAGAGTGCTCAATGGGAAAGCGGGGCCTGAAAACTGTATCAAAATCCGTTGCGAAGTTTAGAAAAACAACGCTATCACACAGACAGACACAAAAAGCGACTATTGTTTTTATTGGGTAACTAGCTTCCGCTAGCGACTTTGCCCGCATGATATCTTTATAAATTTTAGCCTATATTACAAATTGATAATATAACATGCAAATGGTAAAATAATCCTTTAAAATCGGTCCAGTAATTTTTGAGTTTATTCATTACAAACAAACATACAAAAAATCAAATCAGTTCTATGTATAATTAAAAAAAGAAATATATAATCATTGTAATACAATAGATTATTAAATTATAACTTAATAGATTATATAATTGTGTTTTTAAATAGATGTAATAATGAGGTTAAAAACAGAAAGCTTATAACAGGTGGCAGCACAGTTGTACGTCTTTAAACCGCCATTGTTGTGTTTATGTTTACTTTTGTGTCGATCACAAATTATACGAAAACTTGATAAATATGTATGAAACTTGGAGTGTAGCGCTATTAAAAGACGAGCTGAAGACAGGGGAAGCGTCTACCACTGGTAAAAAAGCAACTTTAGTGGAAAAGTCAATAAATTATGAACGTTTCGTAATTTAGGGGTAATTCCCAACAAGTCTCGAACATCTTTGTTTAAAACTTGCGGGGAACTCC
The DNA here is from genome assembly GCA_916610215.1 of Omphaloscelis lunosa. Classification (NCBI taxonomy): domain Eukaryota; kingdom Metazoa; phylum Arthropoda; class Insecta; order Lepidoptera; family Noctuidae; genus Omphaloscelis; species Omphaloscelis lunosa. The sequence goes on along the minus strand of OU744244.1, from coordinate 19,107,085 downwards.
CCTGTATTCTTAGGCTGGTTCCACAGTCGCGCCATCGAACAGCGCGTTTCAACAGCACGCACTTGACGCAAGGCGGAGACCTATGAGACCTAAGAGAAACGCGGCGCGCTTCAACAGCGTGAACAACAGACTAGATCACTAATAGCAATCGAAAACAAAGCCGCATCAACTTTAGGTTTAACTGAAGTCATTGATACATTTGCGAAAACTAAAAGCTAGGAAACGATTATAGATAAACTAAACTTCCGACTTTCATATAATAACTAGAGGAGATGCTTTAAAGAGATAAGTTTGCCTTTGTACATGACATCGCCAATTTTTTTTTTTTTTTTGGTGTTTTATGTACAATAAAGCAAAATAAAAACTTTTTGATTTAGGCACTTAGTTTTATTCCTTAATACCAATACCTATATTAATTAATTTATCCAATTATTCATTCCTAAACTCTGCGTGTAGAACAAGGACGTGCCCTGCTATGCACAATAAAGAACTGATGATAAAGTAGCTTTGCAAGTTTAAAGTATTTAAATGTAACTACATATTTATATTTTAAGTTGTATTGATAAAATTTTAAATATTTGTTCCATATTCGTCGTGTTCCGAACTTGAAGTACTCCAGATTTGTCGTAACCCAGATTCGTCGTATTCCAGATTCGTCGTAAAATGTATAGTCGGTCAAGAATGTGGTGTTATTGGTTTAAAAATCTCTACTTAATCAGGATTCCATACCCAAATGGTGCTCAACGGGACCCTATTAACGTGCCCCCGCTGTCTGTGTTTCTGTCACAGGATCGTATTTTTTTTAACGGTAACAGGTAGATATTTTCTTTTATTTTGATAAAATAGTTTTAATCTGCTCATTAAAATAAGTTACAATTTGTATTTGGTTTTTAATTTTATTATGAAGTCGACTGTATTACGACGAATCTGGAGTACGACGAATCTGAATTACGACAAATCTGGAGTACATCGAATTCGGAACTCGACGAATATGGAACAAACGATTTTAACTAGTTTAGTTGGGGCCCTAGTTGTTTTTTAGATCCAGGGCCTTTGGTTACCTAGCTACGCCACTGACTATAATTTACATAATATCACATCACAAGTGCCTGTATGTAATGAAAACAGACTTAGTTATCTTGGGAGCATCACCTATAAACCACTTTCTCCCATAAAAGGTTTAAAGGATACCACATCGTCTCGACGAAATATCGGATTCCAATTTTCTTCGGCTTTATTTTTGAGCTTTCTTCCTCAGTTTCCTTCTTATAACATCTTTGGCAAATACATAGGTCCCCATATTTCTGCAGTAAACCGCTGCGCAACTGGGCTCAGTAATTAATTATGCATAAAAGAAGTCGCTTGTTTACAAAAAAAATGTATGGCTAGCTGTCAAATTATCAAACGCTGGAGATCAGCGCCATCTGAAGTGAGCAAGTGGCAGTTTTTGTCCCCATTGATTTAAAATTCTAACTTGTTATACCGACAGATTAGAGCAAGAGACGAGAATATCAGCGAACTCGGAATCTGATTCCTGTCCCCCTCTATAAAATATCCGAAAACAGTATTTGCTGCATGTTGGCAGCCTTGCAATATGTTACTAACTTCATTCAAATCCAATACGTGGCGCTAGTATCGAAACGAGTGACTGCCTGTCATTGTCTGTCAAACTGAATCGTGATTCGTGGATGCCAAGTGTTTTGTGTTGTGAGTGAATGTCGAAAATTGATGTAATCTATCGTTGTCATGTGGTAAGCTTTCATTATTATCTAAAAAAAATGCTTAAATATTTCCTTACTTGGTGTTGGAGCGAGTGAGATGTGATTTAAAGTTTGAAAATGAAGCCGCCGTTACTTGACCGCCATCGCCCAAGCTTGTCGGCACGGCTCCGCCTTTGCAGCAAAACGTGACATATATGACAATACTTTTATTATTACGAGGAAATACACGTCCCCGTGATCATTGTTGGCTGTATACTCTATAATTAAATTTACTCCAGTGACCTAACCTTGTTAGAATTTGCATCTTCTCGATGCCATGTAGTAACCAGTTTTCCAGTAGTAAAGTTAATGCCGACTTCCCGCCGATGAATCACTATAATATCTGTTGATATTGTACGTGGGAAAGGGTAACTCGATAATTCATTTTAAAATATTATTTAGATTGTGTTTTAAAAACTTTGGACTTAACAAGCTTTAAGTTTTTGAAAAGTAAGTAACTTTTATGTGTGTATAAATATGTAAATTACCCCTACTTATAGTTTCCAGTAGTTATTGACATGCATACCAAATTATTGCTACATACTTGTCCTACTGGTTTTTAAATCACTGTCATTTAAAAAACCTTTTTGGAAACTTAAAATCGTTTTAGTACATAGGTCATACTCAAATTAATTGGCTCTATGTTTTAGTTAATTTATGTCGTAAATATTATACTAACTTATTCTATTTTCTTACTTTCTGCAAAACCCCATGCATGGTCAAGTTAAATCGGTAGACTTAACAAAATCAATATCTATATCTACATACATAAAAATCAATTGCCATGCGTTAGTCTCGCAAAAACTCGAAAATGGCTTGACTAATTGTGATGAAACTTTGGTAAGTTGTTGTGTGCGTGCAGGAGAAGATTACTATCAAAAAAATATAATGAAAAGGCATTGCAATACATGCTGGGCATTAGCTAGTAATTTATCATTTTAAGTTCTTTCTTTACATTTTACTAATTTCAGAGCTCCATCTTAAACTCTATTCTGAATTGCAAGTTTTTTTACTAATCACAATCAAACTTTCTGCTAATTTCAAGATACAGTGACCACCGCATCTCGAAATAAGCAGAAAGTTTGCAGTACCTTATTAATTTTATTTATCTGGCAGCAATAATACACTTGTACTACTTATAATTTTTTAATACCTCTAAGTAGCATCAATTATCAAAACTGCAACCTGTGTTGATTGGCTTCTCTATTGTTTCCAGAACATTCTTATACCTAGTTATAACAATCATATTAAATTCAAGCATATTCTTATTATTCATGTGATGACTTAATGTTAGTCAAATAATTTATTCTATCATAATAAATGTGCATAAAATACCTACCTTATTGTTATTGAGTAAAATTCAAAATATAACTGGCAAAATGTAGGTGTACTTTAGGTTCACGTCTGTCTAACCCTTCAGGGAATAGTCATGATGTTGTGTAAAGCTGTTAGAGAAATAACTTTCACTATTTACTTAAAACACCTGTGTTCAGACTATCCTTCCTAATTAAGTTTGTCAATGGCTCCACTTACCTGGAATTCTTAATTGACTCTAGATCCAGGTAGGCCGAAACAAGGAAAACCCGTTCAGGTGGAGATTCACACTCCGCCGTGGAGTGTAGATCTATGTGCTGTCCCACAAACAATGGGACAATCAATATTCTGTCCAGTGTGTCCTGTTGCCTGCATATTACAGGAACTGACTGATGGATGCTACTGTAGGTGCCAAATTCTTAGCCAAATTGTGGGCTGACTCTATTTAGATTGCCATTGACATGCTAGGAAGAAGAATGGGTCCAAATAGATCTGCTGATTAGGACTTAAACCAAACATTTTTGTTAGTTAAAAACTTTTATCAACTGACAAAATAAATAAAACTCATTTTTAGGATGCACTCCCAAGATATGGGTAAACAGTCATTTTTTTGTTAGTTATTTATATTCATTTGTGTAATAATAATATTGGAATTTTGAATGGATTCGGAAAACGACGCGCAAAAAATTTGTTACCTACCTGAACCGAACACCACCTTTAGAAAAAAAAAAAACATGTTGAACTATTAAAAATGTACGTAAAAGTCATGATGTAACCCTAAGCATTTCAAAGAAAGGGGGCTTTGAAAGACTCCACAAAAATATAGAAGGAACAAATTTAATACTGTCGCCAAAGATCGATGATTTCACAGCGAACCACGACCAATTTCAAAACGAACCACGGAAACTAGCATAATATTTGGATTCCAATATCAAAGTATGAATGGACTTTTGTAGCTAATAAAGCAAGGTCGTGTTGTATGTTCCGTTCCAAGCCTTCATAATTGATCTGAATGTAAGAGACATTCGAGTACCGAACGAAACCCCCAATACTGCAGTCGAATGAGAAATTTCTACGCTTAGATATAAAATATACCGTATAACCTAACATCAATGTCGCGGCATTTATCAGCGCCAGCCTACCGAATCGACATCGTTCGACATTCGATACTATACGTCCCTCACCCTGGGTCAATGAAGTGAGAATTGACGCCAATTAGCCAGCCTCACGTCCACATGTGACCGCCGAACTGTTCAATTTGCTTGAAAAACATGTGCCCGATGTGTCGACGACATTGCGTAATAAGAATAGCGTTGCTAAGAAGGGTCATAACACGTTTCGGTTTTTGTGTTCGGTTGGAGCGCCAAAATTGATGCACGGATGTCATTTTTATTCGTTCGCCCCGTCTCGTAGTGCGAAAGTGAGTGGATAGGATAGTTAGAGTAACATCGTTATTTCTCTTTTTATTAGTAACAGCATTTTTTGCATATCGCTAATGGTCTTAATTGCTCTTCTAGCTATGTCTTTCAGACTTTCACTGTCAGTTTTTTTGCCTAAAACAACTAAGCATGTCATCTACCTCACTCAAAATGGGCAAATTCTTTATTCGCCAAGGTAGGCTAGATGGTCGACTACTGACCATCAAACCTCAAACTAATGAAAATTTTCGTATAAAGTAAAACTAGAAAAGTTAACAGAAATTAATAAGTAACCTGGGGTGAAGGGCCGTACAAATAATTACAGAGTAAGCGTTGGAACTGTTTCAAAATTTAAATAGCAGGGTACCTGCCATCTATTGATTATATAACATTTAGTGTTTTGGTAACAAAAACTATTTTGTTTGATAGACACGTTTCGTGTTGCAATATGATTTTTTATTGTGGATGAAAATCTAACACTTTTCGCAAAAACTTCCTTTCGTGGGGTTCAATAACTTGGGTGTGTCTTAAAACGCTTTGATGATGCCATCAAATCATTACATTCTTCCGCCACTTCCCTAATCGTCGGTAAAAATAGATCGTATCGCATCATGTTCTACGCTCCGATATAATTTGAATCGGATGTCGTTAAAATAATTCATGAAAGCTCTTGTAATTTGGGCCAGAAATTGTTTGAGAGGTTCTTGGCTCAGTTTTCTTAAATTTTAATTTTGTTGGAAGCCTGGGTTGAGTACTATTGACTTGCCTCTTTGATTTACAAGAACACAGAAATTCTAATTAGACGGGCAATTTTGGTTTTTGCCTTTCTCCTCTGTTCTCATGGTTTGCTAGATAATTTAACTGTTAAGCTGAGCTTTACTAGATAAATAACGTCTTGTTTAGGACGAGGACGGTACGAAACATCTGTGTACTAACGGCAACTTGAGTTTGACTTATTATTTCCTTTTTAACTGACTTTTACGAGAACAATGACTATCCTGAAACCTTCAAAGAAAAAGGGTAAAATGTCTTGATGAAGACGGAAATACGCAAACTGCCCAAAAGTTTTATTTTATCTTTGAAATGTCCCAATTATCTACTCACCACTTACTGAAATTGTAATAAGAAAGACGGTTAATTAAAAAGTCGAAACCAGTCACCAAAGTTTCAATCCGTCATGTCTGACAGTAGTGTTATGTCCTAAACACGAAAAGTAATTAGAATTAATTATGGTGGCGTTATAGATAACGTAATACGTATACTTACATCATCACTTATGAGTGCGACCCTCGAATGGTTTGTAGGCACTCCGTTTTATCAGTTCCTTGTTAGCATTCAGATAACATTATTTTTTGAACCTTGTACATTAATCATGTATACGGAACATTAACGCGTCATAATATTTGAAATCTGGCTGTTTTTATAATCTTGTTACTAACAAATGAACTTCCCAGTAAGTTGGTTCTGCGATGGGTTATAACCAGATGCTTTGCTTCATGAAAAGTAGTAAACTGACTTGAATATTTAAGTTCCTGACATGTCTTACTCTTTTCTTGGTCTGCTTTGGTCAGAGATTTCAACAAACGACTAAATTTTGATCACTGGTCTGAGTTTTAGGAATACAATTTATCATTGCATGTATGCAATTGCTTTCTCCTCTTCAATGACTTCATCTACACTCGAGAAGACCCATTTACGCCATTTAGATCCAAGAAAATACTTGTTATTCCAAGTCATTACAATAAATCAGAATTTTAATAGCACATCGAAGAAAGTGGGTTAGTTACTGTTCATTAATAATCTTATCATCTACATTGTACTATTTGTTACGCACTATTGCGAGCTAAACTCGTAACATTATTGCTGTATGTGGCTTCCTAAGCTCGTGCCTTGTATTGTACTCGTAGGTCTTAGTCTTTGGAACTCCTCGTGTAAGAATGTGAAGACAAAAAAGGTGCCGTCCACCTAATTGGCCTCATGAGATGTGGTTGGAATTCATGTAGTTTCTCATCCAAGCTGGGTCAGATGTGAATTTTTGGACCAAAAATATTGTTTTCTATAGTGTTTGAATCATCATTGTCATGATTGCCTATTGTAGTTAACTGCTGAATATAAGCCTCTCCCAAGCTGAGCCATGGCAGTGGTAATAAGTTACCATCAGTACTCAACCCTCTGAGGAGCTCGTGGCAAAGTAATAAAAGCCGCACGGGTCGATCCAACAGGTTAAGCTACGCTTGCTGGGGTTGGTCCGTGGATGGGTGACCATCTTTACATACCGAGACTCTTCCGTGCTTCGAAAAGCACGTCAAGCCGTTGGTTCCGGCTGTCATTCGTGAATCTTTGACTGTCGTTACGGGTCGTCTGACAACCAGTTTTACCAAGGGGTATCGTATTACCCAGTTACTGGGTTGTGGAGGTCAGATAGACAGTCGCTCCATGTATAAAACTGGTATTCAGCTGCATCCGGTTAGACTGGGAGCCGACCCCAACATAGTTGGGAAACGGCTAGGCAGACTGAATGCTCAACCCTCTATGAATTCTACGCATGTTTCGTTATTATTATTATATTATTCACACGCATCCTATTTCCGTAATTAGCTTGGAAACTCCAAGTGTCGCTTCGGACATTTAAAAAGCGGCCATGACTGTGACCTTTCAGGTCAATGTCGTTTAATTTAAAGGGCTGCTACGCGGTAGTCAACCGCGTCCCAACAGAGGTGACCTTGGTGGTTTACAACCGTGGAGTTGTGGGTTTACGACGAAATTTCAAACAGCTCTGCCTGTCGCCAACCAAGGTCACCTCTGTTGGGGACGTGGTTGGCTGCCGTGTAGCCCTTAACTATTCATTATCATGACCCTTGCCTCTATGACAAAATCATGCGGTTGCTTTTGAACTTCACCTGTGTTAAGGGTATTTTAATGAGGTAAAAAACTGTAATCATGAGATCCAAATCCACATCTTTTTTTTTTCTAAATAATGGGATGTTGGTGGCAGAAAATCAAATTCAAATTGTGAAAATTTTGAGACTTAGATGAAACTATGAGCTTCGAAAATGTAGTTAGACTGGCCTTTGTTCTCATAAGAGGCAATCTCATTGGACTTTTCCTTCCATTCTCAGTTCATATTGGAAAAACATAGAACTCGTTTCAAATCTATTTTCGATAAATCTTGTTTCTCTAAATTCAGAATATCAAAGTTCATTTTACGCTAGCATTGTTATCATAGTTCCTAGTTTCGGGGTCGCAATAACATAAGATATTATTTCATAAAGTTAGAAAGCCTAATCAATAACCTCTAGTCTGATTTGGAATCGGTTTCGCGTGACATTTGTGCGAGAAATCAAATTGAATCGATTTTGATTTGAATTGGAAACACGAGGTTATTGTGTAGATAGTAGGTTAGTCAATGATGATAGATGTCGTACTCGCAACGGTAGACCTTAGACTTAGAGGTTATAAAATAAAAATAAGTCATCAAACGGAACAAGAGTAGCTGAGTACCAGGGGCGACGGCTATAAACAACTCGATTCCTACCGGCTTCCCTTCGCAAATTCGGAACACGACCACTCATTCAATAATCACACTATAAGTATTTGGTACACCATCAAATTAAAACATTACAAAACGCCTACATACATTAAATTTTTATCTTAATATCCCAACAACAAAACATTTTGCGCTAAAATAACTTGTAGGCGCGTCCGGCTTATCGTAAATTCAATTTCTTTAGAAAATAAAGTCCATCATGACGTCACTTCGGTCACGTGACTCTGCGGTTTCTTAGCAGCCGGGTAAGCCGATCTGCAACGAGTTACGATAGGGATAGTAGTAGAAAAAGCGCGCGCTCGAGCCAGAAGGAATTATTGCTATTGCATATTGAAGGAATTATTTTTGACGTAATATCTTTGCATTTGCATTTTGTTCGCTCAGTATTTATTGAATTCATTAGTTTATCATTACTAGTCTATTAGACTAATATTTGTTTGTAAGTCTAGAACAGTGATTATGAAGTGTTTGTGTTGAGTGTAGTGAATGTAAAGTACGGTGTAATTAGGTATTTGGGGTAAGTAGATAGTTACATAACATACATAAACATCATGCCTGTAATCCCCGAAGGGTTAGGCAGAGGTGTACCTATAGTACACCCACATTTCGCCAGTTATGTTTTAAGTCCCATGTAATAGGGGGCGAGCCTATTGCCAACCGGGCACAAATCCAGACTCCAGGCTGCTACTGAGAAATTCCAGATAGAAAAACCCAATAACACTTTGCCTGACCTGGGAATCGAACCCAGGACCTCATGCTTAGCAGTAGCGCTTGCGACCACTAGACCAACGAGGCAGTCAAAGAGGAAGAGAGGAAGAGGAGTCAACGAGGAAGTAGATAGTTATATGTCGAAATTACTTATTTAGAGTAGATTTGAAAAGTAATTAGTACGATCAGTAGGATTAGGATGACAGATTAGTTACTTTATGAGGCAACATGCTTTTCAAGGTTTTGAAAATATTAAACATAATTACCTAAGTTAAGCCGTGCTCGCTCAGATATGACTATAAATTACAAACGACGTGATGGTGTTTTCAACAATTTTAATGTTTCCCCTTACGATAAATGTCAATGACTGACTGCTAATCGTAAATTAAATAAAATGTATTGTTCCCGTGTTCACTTTTCTCAGATTCTAGTAATTTATGGAATAACGTTTTTTTTTTACTTTAGTTAAAATAAATACGAATATAATTATTTTAACTAATTTGCACGAAGCTCATACAGAAAAGTAGATCGAAATAGGAATTTAATGAAACGGTTTACTGACACCATTATTTTAATAGGTAAACAAGAAGTACATAACTTTTCGCGGCAACCAGGAAAGCCCGAGGTGACGTTTTTTTTTTTTGTTACTCCGGCTTTCCTCTGTCGTTTTACCACTCCTCGCCACTACTGAGTACGTACGTATATCTAGGCAAGCCATTCTTACGACGTAAAAGTTGGCTTGAAGGATCCATTCTTAAAATTATTACTACGAATATTTCTGTCTCTTGGCTTAGCTACGTTTACGTTTGGCCATCCAATTGTGATATTATGTAGATGCAGAGGTACGTTTCATTTCAGAAAATATGAACACTTTCTCAAAATCTGTAGGTGCTTTTAATCAGGACAGTAGCATGTAATTCCTAATTGTTCGGATCCGCGTTAAAATTTGATGCTTGCACGCAGATTAGTCATGTTTACCACGTGCTCCTCTTAGTTAAACCATGAATGTTCGCCTCCAAATATCGTGTAGCTGCTCTTATTATATCGTTCACGCTTGACGGAATAATTGCGGTCGAATAGCGTTTGCTCTAATTTTAGGGGTCTTCGTTTGCGTTTGTTTTCCAAGTTATAGCGAAGTTTTGTTTGTTTGGAGTCGAGAAATTCGGAGATTACACGCCTCAACTGTCTGCGCATTTGTAATGCTGTATTCAAAATTCTAGACCTGGCCAACCAGAAGAATGGAATCACTAACTTAAATTAATGCTTGACCAGCTTTTAACTTAGGCCTCACAAAAGTATTTCGTTTGACTTGACAATTACTTTACAAAAGACAAAACTATGTCTAGGATAAATTCATTGAGAAGACAACCTCATTCTATTTTTCTTCTAAACTTAGATTATCTAAATGGGCTTACGCTGCCCAGCGTAGGCTTATCCGTGAAACTATCTTCTAAATCTGGACGCGATGAGCATATCATTGTTAGTTCTGTGTCGTGCGTGTGCGCAGGTTTACTAAACAGGTATGTACAGGAGGTCCATTTCATACAATGCATTGAAACCACGTCAATAAATGATGAGCATCATTGATGTCTTTGTCGCTATCCTTGCTCAGCCATTCGGTTAAGTTCCTTCGTTAAACTGTTAACAAAAGGGCCTCCAAGATTGTTTCAGGAATATCCGCAGCCAACTCTACTAGCCTTGCTGACATTTTCAACGATTTTATTACAATATTTAACTATTCCTGTGCCGACTTCAGAGAATAGGAATAGCTACGAATTCGTATGTACTTTCATGTGCTCGTTTTTCAAGACTTAAACCTTGGCCTCATATGGTGAGTGACCCTAATAGCGGCTATTAGGCCTGGACCTTCTATCCCCATTTACACTTAGTGGCGGGACCTCGTTACTCATGCATGACGGCATGACTGCGGCGGATGGCAACCGATACGTGGAATCCGTTGCAAGTAATAAGCGTTTAGATTATTGGTGTCCATGACGAATACAACAAGTACGCAGGAACTGTCATAATACTTACGCCTTGCCACAAAGTACATAATGTTGTTGTCCCTCCATGTTCCATTATAGCAGGCGAATCAGTCACTCGCTTATCGCTCCCATTTCCGAGTCATAACAGATGAGTTCGTTACAGGAAAACCCCAGTATTTATTGAAATCTAAAATCCTGGAAGTCAAAAGTCCATGTTTAGAAATAACACTGCAAAAATAATTTTCACATCCCGATTGATCGTTTCGAGCTATAAACTCGTTCAAGTAAAAATTTAGTTCTTTAGTTATTAGCCAGCAGCAATAGATTGTCGTCTAACCATGTCCTAAAACTAATTGCAAAAATTAATAGACCGTAACTATTGAGAAATCTGTGATTAGGTAAGTAATTCTACCGATAACTTCGGAGCATAATTATTTTCGACTCCAATCACGCAAAATCAACATTCCGTCCGGCAGTATCTACTGGAACATTTCAATCGCCGCCCGCTTCCTCGTTCGCTCATACTTTGCTTAGTCAGTTTGTGGTGGGTGTGCGTTACGGACGGAAGCTTGCGTGCTCTTGCGCAGATTACCGCGTTCACAGACCAGTGCGGTTCGGGGAGAGGGGGTACTTAATACTCAGAATGTGGGTGTTTTGTGTGGTGATTAGTGATTCTGTGTTTTGATTTGTGATTTAGAAATTGTGTGGCTTGTGCTAAAAGTGGAGTATTTGTGTTCGGGAGTGGAATATTTATTTGAGGTGTGTAATGCATTTACATATTATATATTCTTCGGTGTATAGTTTTTATTCTCGTCTCTCAAAAGTTTGATAGATTGACGGCCGTATCAAGTCCTCGCGATGATTCTCATTTAGTCTTTGACAGTCAGTAGGTACAGGAAGCTGTTTTTTATTCCAAGAACACAGTGAACACACCTCATTAGGTATTACTCGTTGTCCTTCTGATATCATTTGCATCTCTTAAGTTAATGTTTTGATTTGATTTTGTACTTTACTTGAAGATGCGATTACTTTTTTCAAGTGCTTTCCATTTTAGTATCGAGCCATTTACTTAAAAGAGAAAACTTCATCCAATTACATTTTTTTTTTTTTTATCAAAAGTGTATTCACTTAGAATCAGCCTATATTTGAAGATGAGTTAGGTACCTATTTTAAGAAAATATCATAAGAACAGATTGACCAACTTGGCTGCAAGAACAACGTTAGCAGAATAAAAGACTTTGTCAAAACCGGGTTCTAAAGTTTTGTTACTTGGATACTAGGATACTTGAAAAGGCTTCAATTTTACAGTTTACTGACTTGATTATAAAACCTGTGATTTATGATAACTTGCGAGTATTCTACCGAAATATATGACTATAAGAGTATAGGAATACCGAAGAAACTATAGATCTTAGATGATATGGATGGAGTCTTCTTGTTCGTGTCAATGGCATGACAGTTATTAAAATTTTGCTGGTCCTAAACTTCGCCAATTCCACGGTGTTATCGGTGGCAGCGCAGAGGTCACCACTTAGACTACATGTTTTGGGGCACTGGGAACAGGAAAAGAGGTGGAGCATAGTTTGTGACACAGCTCCACATCCTGCTGCTGTTCCGTCGGAATAGCCCCACAAGGTTGGATTTACACCTGGGGCATATGTTGAGCACGGCTGATACATGATGAGACAAGAAGAGGAAGACATGATGATGAGAAAATAACTACAGTCAAATGTAGTTTACCTTCGTGCTTACCTTGAAAACCAATACTGAATCAAACATGATCTAGGAGTAAAAACAAAAATAATTTTGGCTCGTATCGTACGACGATTAGTAAAGCAAGGACAGATCAGTTTCTCGGTTATCTTGAGTGCTAAACAGGTGCTGAATATTGGAGAGGCAACAGTTATCTATGTTTTTAATACTGAAAACCATCACAACATTAAGGTGTGATCTTGAAACGAATTTATTTGTTGCTAAATGTATAATTTTCTAACTTTTTGGCGATGAAAATGTATTCGATATGCAACGTAAATCTAATACTCTAGCCTTATACCATTTTTTACGTGAAATTCAATATTACTTTGTAAGCGTGACAGAATAGAAAACGATTTTATCATATATTTTTTTAAGGCCGTTGACATGACATCATGGAACGTGGGAAAGTTTATATTTAGGTGAGGTGTCGCCTTTGCCCTTAAATGGGTAAATACACGCGACGATAATTTTGTACGAAAATATTGATTTGCGGCCTACCTCCTGTGGTACAGTTTTAGACGTTGGTTTAGTATTTTTGGATCTGACTTTAATATCATTTACAAAGAGTTGGTTAAACCAACTTTTTGTGCCGTCCAGTCTCAGAACCCGTTCGGTAGAAAGTTATATTAGGTTAACCTACGTGTAATTGTGCTACAATTTCATGATGTCATTTGCAATAAAGTGTAATTCTGTGTAATTTCGGGAATGCCTTTCCTGTTTAGTCACTTTTATGAGTTCCCTTTGTGCAGACTTCATCGTCAACAGCTGATTCATTGCGGCTACTAGCATCAATAAATACTAATTTGCCAATATACAGTACTTAGCAATATTTAGGCTTGAATCTCCGTTTTGCCAAAGCCCGATTCCACCACCAAGGTTTTTCACGTAGACTTCGCATAGCAACACTCGTTTTGATGCGTCATAAATGCGTGTGGCCATTGTCATTATGTTCTAAGCCTTTTGCTATGCGGAAAGACAGTCCAAGGTTTTATTTGTAATTTACTTCATTGTTGTCAAGTCGAATCGTACTTGAAAAATTACATGCCAGCTTAAGTAGGTACTAATATATATACATAATATGTCTAACGTATATGGTTTCTATGACAGAATTTGGTGACAGGTGCTGAACCACGTGTGAAGATAATTAGTAATTAGTATTAATGCGACCTTGAAAAGGTGTGGTTATTATCTGCTTGTCTGTGCGTGGTCAGATTTGTTGAAATTATTACGTAGATAACGGTGGCACGGATTTCGTTTGTTAGGTCTTGAATATTATGCAATGCGATAAAGAGAATCGTGTCAAATGAAGTCTAAACAGTGCTGCACTAACGCAGAAACGTGACTTTATGAAAAATTGTTATTACCTATATGACCTCTTACTTTCAATGATTCCCTGCCAAGGTAAGCTTAACAATTTGTGGCAAAACCTCGGAATCACGACAACGTCATAGGAAAGTCAGCCATATGACAGTTGCCAATATAATAGTATAAGGCAATATAAGTGTACTAATATGTCAATCATTTCCTAACTACACTGGCTACGACAGAAGAGGTTTAGGATGAAATTGATGTTGAATATTATACTGCAGGTTTCTTGAGAGGCATTGAAAGGCCCGGAAACATCTAAATGATAAATACATGACTGCCGCAGGTAACGGAGAAGTGAAAGTAAACGCTGAACAGAACACCCCGGTTATCTCTTTGTAAACTAAACTTAATCACAACTGAAGAAAGTACAAGTTGTGTGTGAGCACATCTTTGGGTGCGCTCTTTCCCTTCATAATCATATTCTTGAGATACGTAATGAATTTTAGCTTGAATTTTGAGTTGTTCTACTTAGGAGAAGTTTTAAACATTGTCAGAAGATGTAAAATAAATACAAACTGGTTAAATCTTGATGATTACCATGATAGTACAAGCGAACAGGAAATATCAGAATTTGACATATGCAAAAGTATAATCGAATGGAAAGTTCTTCGACTATGATATTTCGAATGCCAAGTTGGCATCTTATTGATTTAAAATAACTGCTGCCCACCAATCTGAAATATTCGCCGTTAGGAAACGGCGAATATTTCAGATTGGTGGGCGTGAGTGTTTTTACACTCACGGGACATTTAAATATGCACTCAGTTTTGTTTAATCAACGTATGTATACTCGTAAACTCGGCCAATTTGTATTCATTTGAGCATGAAATAATCCAAACATTTGTACATGTAATCCTGTCAAATCTTCTTAAACAATTCTCAAATACGAGGTGGTGCTTGGAAAAAGCCTAGATATTGCTAGATTGAATTAGGCATCGAAACAAATTGAATGGTAAAAAAATATGTCCGAAGCTCGGGCGTGTATTTTAATTTCAATCCCCTCCAATTTGGTCAGGTGCCAAGCGGGTTCTTCTTTCAAGTCCTGATTGCTTTCTTATCTATTATACCATATCGTGCTAACTTTATTTTAAATTCTACTATTTTGCTATATTATTGTTAAGTAAAACACTTCGATTTGTTTTTTTTTTTGCCGTGAGAAGGAGGTTATTATAAATCTCGGAACTTGGACATTTTTTACAATACGCTTTTATTTCAACGTTTCTTTCACTTTCAATTTCTTTTGCTTTCTTTGAATATAATATTCGACTCGAATTGCTTCCATCTATCTGAGAAGCACTTTCAAAGAGTCCACTCAATCAGGTACCATAAGCCGAGTCATGTTCTACGTTTTTCATTTCGAACCTTTTAATAAATTCTCAGGAATATTTCGTCTTTTCCTCATTCTTGTTTGATAATTCTTAGAAACAAGATTCCTTGATGTTTAATAAAGTAGACGCCATGATTGCTTTTCAACGTTATGTTGATTGCTATTTATTAAGTAGGATATCGTTAGTAAGATTCTTTACTTCGAAGAACTCCTATCCAATTAATCTTTTTAATGTATTTCTATTGAATTCGTGTAATATTCAATTATACTGGATTCTAGCTTGTTATTTGATTGTGGCAGTTTGTTTATGATGATCTGATTTAGATAATTTTGATTACTTACTAAGTCTTTATTACTTGTATTACTATAAGCATAATGATCTAGATAAATAATTTTATTCAAATCGATAATCGTTACTAGGTCGTCTTTGATTACGATACGATTCGAAGAATGCTTTTCCAGATAGCTTTACACCGAAACCACAAATGATATCTTACAAAGCATTTGGCCAAAGTTTCGTCATTCGAATGACAATCTTTGGGTCAAAATCATCGAAAGGATTTTATAACGACGATTAAATTTAAGATACACTTCTTAGGATTTTAGGAATGGTTTAAACATTATTGGTAACTCCACTGTGTTCAATAAATACCTGCATTTCATGTTCTTCACTGACTACTGCTGAACCTGGAATGTGTTTACCACGTGTTGTTCAATTGTTTAATACAATTTGTCCATTGTTTCAGGTTATGTGTGCGTGCCGTTAGATAAGCAACAGTGTGGTAGGATTGTTGAAGTGATCCAACAGTGTGGAATGGTTCCTGTGTGTTGGCGGTGTCTTGTTGATGTAAGTTGTTAACCTACTTGTGTATTGAATATATAACCTTATGTCCAAATTGAAGTACCATGTAGAAGATAAGATTGCAATCGGAGCAAGTAATCCATTAAGAGACACTCGGGAATATTGAATTTGTGTAGCGTAGGGACGTATTTTGAAGACAATATTGCCTTATTCGACCGTTTATTTTTTTTAAAGCATTTACAGCTTAGTAACGAAGTTCATTGCCAAGTCAAGATCAATAAGAACCCAAACGGGTTTTGATTTTATCAGAAACAGATGACTCATTTTATTTTACACTTCGAAGCTGACAATTTTGGCGTGAAACGGAACCGTAATCAATTTTATAAGGTAAATCAACGTTAATATTGATAGATTCGAAAGCAATTTCAAAATATAATACTGGAAAGAATGAATAATTCAAGGTTTAAAAAAGAAACAAAAAAACTGTATATTTATCTCAATAACAAGGGAGCCGTTTTCCGGACCGTTTCAATTTCCTGAATTTCCATAGCCCTTTTTAAGTCGCTACCCGTCTAATTGAGCGTTAAAAATGCAGACCCGAATGCCCGAATCCAAGAAAGTACCCAAACCCGAGAGCCGAGCCAGAATCGTTTTTTTCCTGATGTAACTTGGTACTACGTTCTAGTAATCCGTCGTACCACAATCAAGGCTCACTGACCCCCATTCCTCACAGAGGAGAGCTTCGATTCGAGAATCTGTTTCAACGATTTTGTAATTCGATTTTTATGTGATTCGAATTGGTTCCAGTAAGAGAATGTGGTACGTTCGTTAGGTCTCAGACACAATCTAATTACTTTCAATTAGACGTAAAGCGGAAAGAATTTACGCTGCTTCAATTGATGTTTGCCCACCAAAAAACTATCAGAGGATACAATATATTGATTAGTTTCATCACGTTCCATAACAACAGTATATTTACGAAGTAGAATCGGTTCCATTAGATTCTATACAATACCAAAACAATTTCTCTTCGATCCAATATTCAGTGCTAGATTACCTCAGTGGATTTAAGAGATGTGCTGCCTGTTTTAGGAGAACTTGCATGTCTGGGCTCATGAATCGAACGACTCCCGAGCATGAATTGTTAAATTCGCTCTCGACCCAACTTCACTTGTATGTTCATACGTGCTTAGATCAAACTGTAATGGTTAGGTATTGAAATTTCTACACCTGTCTGGTTTCTCTGTAAGCAAAGTTCTTGACTCATAACGGTAAACGGGCTGTTGGGAATATTTGATGAAATGTTTTTTGAAGCACCGATCAAAAATGCCTTTTCTGAAGATTCTCCAGGGACGTTTCGGCACTTTCATAGTCTTTTTGAGTAAACGACTTTGGGACTTAAATGTTAGAAATTTACTTTATGTAACGTCATATTCTTGCTTGACTTTTTAATTTAATCAAGATGTTTTTGGAATCCCCGCCCTAGATTGCCTACGGCGTTGAGTGTTCTGCCTCTCATCAGCCTTATATTATTCGAGAAATTCTGAAAACAGTACACTGTAAGTACTTTCTCTCTGTGACTGCCTCGTTGGTCTAGTGGTCGCAAGCGCTACTGCTAAGCATGAGGTCCTGGGTTCGATTCCCGGGTCGGGCAAAGTGATATTGGGTTTTTCCATGTTGAATTTACTCAGTAGCAGCCCGGAGTCTGGATTTGTGCCCGGTTGATGGCAATAGGCTCGCCACCTATTACGTGGGACTTAAACATAACTGGCAGAATGTAGGTGTACTGTAGGTGCACATCTGCCCAATCTTTCGAGGAATACCGGCGTCATGTTTTGTATGTACTACACTGTAATTTTTTCTATGAATGTGAAGGATTAAAGGTCATTGATTTCGAGACATTGATTGTCCTTTGCATGTGTCCTCCAAATGTCCCCAACATTAAAAATATCAAGAGAAAAACCCAATACTGGAACATTTGCACTCTTTCACGGGCCTAGGTCACACAATCCCAGGCTTAACATAATGCTTCGCGTCATATCACCGAGGTGAACGTTTAATCGATATGCCTGTACAATACGAGTAGCACGTTCACATCTGTTTAGTTTTTATTATGACAAGCCTTAGATGGATGTAGTTGTGCTGTACTGCCTAATTGTTTAACCACTACCATCCGGACGTTTGGCAGGATTTTACAAATGTATGTTTTGGATTGCATGGGTATGAATGGATATAGAACACACTTCCTCTCTCCCTTAATATCATCATTACATATAGTTCCTTGCTCTTGTTTCATGTTTATAATTTTATGTACATCTGTTATTAATCTAATATATATATATAATATATATAATATTTATATAAGTATATGCTTTATTTATCTGTGTATTTGTTGTATATGTAAATTTTACACCACTGACTACCTGTAATATGTCTCCTTTTTTTAAATCCATCCAAAGGTTGTCTGTAAAGGATCGCTTTTAGCGATAAGACCGCCCATTGTGTCACCCAATGTAAAATTTCTAAATTTGTCTGTAATTTTTATGGTGGATATAATAAAGAATATTTTATCTATCTATCTATCTATAGAGCGATGTATAGAGAAGATATCCTGTTTTCTGGACATTTTATAAGAGGGCTTTTTCTGATAAGTTTGCGATAGCAGTTTTGGGCCCAAACATTCGGGAAGTTTAAAATTATGTCTCCTTATGCCTAAGGCGAACTATCTGTTTGTAATTCTTCGCCTCTTACTACAAACGTTAACCACAGGGTTCAGATTTCGATGATTGTAAATGTACGTGGTTATCATGTTAATTACCAGTATCGAGTTGTTTTCATAGGATTTAAAATTAGTTACCTACTTAAATGAATCATCGCTGCCCTGCCCAAAATAACGCACCCGAAAAATTCGCGTCAACATGTTTTGCTATCGACACAACTCACAGAATTTCCCCAATTTTAATCACAAATTAACTTAAAGTAGTCCACGCAATAATAATTTCTGTAGAAATTGGGGTCGCTTTCTGACGAAAGTGAGACGTAATGGGGTTACTGTCACCCCAGCTGAGTAACATGGCGAAAATTACAAAAATATCATTCTACTTCAGAAAACTTTTGTGAAGTTTTACCTTTTGGTTTATTATTACTGATAAGGTGCTCCCTCACCGGGAGCATTCGCCTGTAATGTAACGTTCAGAGTCGAGCATTACATCAGTGAGGGATGAGAACCGAGCATTACAGTGCGCAACCTGTAATGATACAATTCGGGCATTACATTGGTGAGGGAGGAAAACCGAGCATTACAGTGCGAAATGCCTCTAATATTTAAATTGAAATGTTATATTACAGGCGAATGCTCGTCAGTCAGGGGAGACAGTATTGTAACGTAATGCTGGTATTCGAATCTGTAATTTTACAGGCGAATGCTCCCGGTGACGGAGCACCTTTATAGCAGTAATTATGGATCGATACATCCAATAGACTTGTAACATTTAAAATTCGACGCTGTTGCATAAATAACGAGACGTTGTTTGTACATCGCTTACGACTAGTTACCCGAATAAAGTATTCCCTTTCGTTGACTTTGCCCGCCTTCTACCCAGCAATATTGGAAGGTAATAAGCTTGCTTGACACTATAATTACCATGTGTTTGTGCATATTTGTGTTGATTTTTTCGACTATTTGTATGTCATATTTCGCATATGATTGGTATTTGAACAATCCTGTTCTTCATGAACTGACAGGCAACCATTTTAAATTTGAACAAATAAAATTTTGTCGCCATTTTCATACTATTTTATATTTAAGCCTCATGCAGACTGGCTCGACGCGACTCTAAAAAAACTTCACGTTAGAACAATTACAGGTGTCGCGTCGCGCCTTTCGGCACGAGGCTTTAAAGGGAACAAAATCCCCAAAGCAGCTTAAGCGCTTAAACATATTGGTTCAAGCTTAATAAACGGTGTTTGCGTTAAACTATTCACTTTAAACCAATTAGTATTCGAAGCGGCTGTGTCGACAGTTGTTCTTCGACCGCTTAACTTGTATCTAACCAGCAGTCTATGTACGGAATAAATGTATGGATAATGTTAACATTGGCTCTTGGCAACGTGTTCAATCGGCTTCTCCCCTTATTTGCGTATTGCTTCTAAGCGTGAGATAGATTTTTAAAGACATTAAGAAGGTTTAGAAGTACTGTAGACATGATATTTAGGTGAATAATCTCCTTCACCAAAACCGAGTAGATAAAAATGAAAAACTGCAGTAATAAGATGTGATGATGTAAGAACTCGGAAAGGTAAATATTAACGTGTAATCTAAGGATCTAATCTTCCTAGGGTAAGTTTTGAGGTTCTTAGCCATGTCGAAAAGGTTATCTTTTCTTTAGCGAACGCATACGGACGTAGAAAAACATCTTTTTTTCCCCCCAAGGTCTCAATAATTGTCCCTCTAACGACATTACATGAACATCGAAGCTCATTTGAATGTGAACAGCACCAGTCCCCGCCATCCCGGATGTTGCCCGGTACATAATTGTCGTTATGAAGAAATCAATATTATGTATTCCCCGTATGTTTCTAACAGTATCTTGAAGCTGGTGGTTTGTACTCGTTTGGACTTCTGTTCTTTTAGGACATTGACCTATATTCCCAGAACCCACATCATAATTTCACCCCGGAATCACTCACTGCTGGCCTCCTTTTTTGCCATATTTTCCGGTTCCGTGCGCCCCTCGTCTAGGAGTTTCCCAGAAACCTGATTAAAATAAATCCAATGATCGGTTGTTGGTGTTTTAGTCAACAAATCAAAAAAATCTACCAGATTTTAGAAGAGACTTAGGGATCACAGATTAATCTGGTGTAGGTAGGTAACTGCCTACATATTTCTTTATTTTACATAAATGGTTAGTTGGGTAACGAATTATACAGTAGAATAATCTTTATTATGTACACCAGTACCTGGTCGACCGAGCTCTGTTCTGGTTAAAATAGAGAATGCTCATTTAATAGAATTGGAAAGTTCATACTAATTCTATGTATAGTACATACAAATTCCATGCTGCCATGCCATTATTCTAAGGTAGCCATCTTGTTCTAAACTTTGGACGTTCTAAAATATTATCCCAGATATGAGACCGATATATTGCAACTTTCATCAAAACCGTTAGAGCCGTTTTCGAGAACGTGGTTACAAATATTCTCATTTAAGAGTAAAGGATATGGATTCAAGATATAAAAGAATATATTTTACATAGGCGGTGACACAATGGGCGGTCTTTGGGTAAACCCAGTATTGGGATTTATTCAATTGTATCGTTCCAATTTACTTGTTCATTTTCATTTTTCCTGGGCGCCAAATGGATCCTGTAGAAGTGTAGACCGTGTTAAATTTCGTAAGTGTTCCATTCCATTTTCATCCGTGTAGTGTAATTATTCCAATAATGGCTATGTAAGATTTTACAACATGAATTGTTCATTAATGTAATTTCAATCGTTTTATAGCCTTGGCCTTTATAACACAATGTAATACGAGGATACTAACAGAAATATTAGCCGTTATCGCGTCTAAAATGGCAACAAATTAAATACAAATATAGATACTTACACATATGTATGCCGATTATTTTAGAATTACTCATGAATTCGTGACGAAAAAAACTTGATACTTATTGTTCCCATGTGAGGATTTATTAAATATGGAATCAGTTGGAAGGTAGTGTACATAGATTTTATGCATGCAGCAAACATTCACAGGCGTTTTATCTTTTTCAATCAAATAAAAGTAAATCCTACATATAATAAGAAGGAAGTCTTCAAACTACTATTTTCCCACCCCTATCTCACATTCACCATTGTCTATGAAATGTAATGACAGATCGCTGTCATTGAAATAGCAGCCAACCAATTGGTTTGATTAGAATCTCGTTTGCAAAACAAAGGGGTTGTCTATTACAATCAGCCGGTATTCTAAACGCGTCGGACGTCGGCAGGTCATCTGCAGTAGCCGTTAATGAAGTGACGGGTATCGTGTGTCGCAGGCCTGTCATCGGCCTTACGAGCTCCTTTACCACGTGATACTTGCCAATATGGTTGACCGACAATAGATTTACTTTTGAATTTAGATTTATTACGGCTTTTAAGATTAGCATTTGGGTATTACAGCTTAGACTAAGTGCACTCGAGGAACAAAAAGGTTACTATGCAGGTTGCATAGTGGGTACATCAACTTTTCGAAGTGCGTAATCGGAAGTATTAAAACGTCTCATGTGCGGTGTATATTAATAATTGCCCAAAAGGTGCTTAGTCTAATTACTCGACTGTACCCATTGAGCTCTGACAATATTGCATTCTTTGACCATTCTTTTTGTTTATTCTTTGGCTTCGTAAAGTGGCCGGGCTTAATAAATGCTGTGTAATTTGTTTTCGCCAGGTGTCGAATATTCTTCCGGAGCCGCACGAGTGCCTAATAAACAATTCTTATGAACAATCCGTTCCTTATTGTTCGACGCCTACGCTAGTTAAGCAAGTCGTGCGAATATAAAAAACAACGCGGCTTTCATAGAGGTAACTTAGAAGCAACTTTGTGGTTTAATATTAGGCTATTAAATGATAAATAATTTAATATCTGTAAGTAGGTTTTCACAAACACTTTTACACGTCAATCTTAATTTAAAAACTAGTTGAAGTCTGCGTTCCTATCTGACTACTCTGAAAGAACACAGGTCACAGTCTCTTTTAAAGTCCATCTTGTAATAATATTATGTCATCAACTTAATTTAACATCGATAATAAAACGATTATGATCGATTACAGTCTCGGATTCCTCGATATCGATACTGAAGTGGACCCGGCGCCAAATTGATCCTATAAATCAAACCAAAAGGATTTGCCGTATTAGTCATGCAGGGTTGCTAAATGCTAAGTCGTATATCAAAGCGGATGATGCTATGTTGATGCTTTATACTAAGTGTGAAAACCTAAAAATAGTGGAGCTGACAAAGGAGTCAACCCTGACTAGTGTGCTCAAACAAGTGATGTTTACATCAACTGAACGAGCTTCAGGGGACGCTTACAGTAAAGTTTGTTCACCCCACACATGTGCTAAAGCGACATGCAATCTACGTAATTGTTAAACCAACGTGTGGTTTTTATTTTTTGTGTTTTTTAACGGACTTAAGGAAGTTGTCAATTTAATGCTTTTTTTAGGCCTAATTATCGCAGAACGGAAAGCTCTTTTACATGAAAAGCTAAAAATCTGACGAGACAGACAAAAAATCCAGGAGTTTCGGGATTGATAGATTAGACTGCAAAAATATTGGTGCAAAACAATTTTACAATCTACTTCTCTCAACTCTGTTGGTAAAAGTTCTAGCCAGTTGTTTTCTTATAAAATTATAATCAAGCTATTTCTTGGTTCATAAGTTCACCCTTCGTGGGTTGAGCTGGGTTGCCTAAATTAAATATTAATTTACCTAACTTGTGTAGTGTTTGCCAGAACATTGTTGAAGTTATTTGACCTCACCAGCAGTCAGTTTGGTAAATTTATTTGTATTTAACAGCGGCTATTATGAAAAGAAAAGATGATTAATTGATGCACGTCACCAAATTACTCGCCAACTTCGTGATTACTGGCAATAAATATGGAAATGCCTTGACAAACAAGTTGGGCCACCTTTTGTTTCTCTGAGTGTCCATTGTAACAAAGTTTTCTAGAAGAGCGGTGTCCATCACATAGTGTCTGTAATTTACCGGCGAATGACGTCACTGAAACGTTTTGGTGTGTTTTCATAGAGTGCGTTTTTTGACACCGTGAAGTCAAACCCCGCTGTCATTATTTTCATGACAGCCGTCACTGCGGTCGTTATGTGTCGGCCACCGTTCTTGTAGGAAACTAGTTTTACTGCAGTATTTTTAGCAGTTCTGCAATCAAATCTTTGACATACAATTAAAGAGGTACGAGGGTGTAATGTTCACTCCTCCATAGAAAAGGGAGGATCATCCGACCAGACGGGTGCTGTGTCTGGTGGGCAACTGCCCGACGATTGATGTCGGAACGTTGTATATATGCTCATCGCGCGGTAAACACTGCTTGCGCGATGCAGGATTTTGTGTGACGTCAATGTGATGCGTAGTTTGCATGTGGCGATGTAGATGCCGCCACAGACTCTAGTGACTGATCCTAAAATCAAGATAAAGAATACACACAAGTGGCACATCTTAAAAAAACATTAAACGCCACCCGTCACGCAAAACATCAATTAAAAACACTGGAGCAGTCAATTAAGTTGTTTATTTCTTCTCCCCACAATCGTACGTACAAATTACAATCAAAACTCGAGAAGCCCGAAAATAATTTGCACGATAAACGCGACCGTAAAATGTTTATGGCAACGGTTACCGAACCCATTACAATGTTATCTCGTACACACGATTTCCTCGTGGGTATTTAAATAGATGAAATAGAACAATCGTCTGTTGCGAGATCGTATTAAGAACAAGGTCATTAGCTAATAAATTGTCTAATTCAATGTGTTTGTTAATCTACATGCATACGATCATAGATCAGACTATTCGTTTATTAGGGTTACGTACCTCAAAAAGAAAAAACGGATCCCTTATAGGATTACACGTGTGTCTGTCTGTCTGTCTGTCACAGCCAATTTGCTCCGAATCTAATGGACCGATTAAGTTGAAACTTGGTACGCATATGTATTTCTGTGACCCAACACGGACGTGTAAAGTAAATAAATGAATTTTGAATATAGGGGTCACTTTTGGAGGGCAAACAAGAAAAAAAATAAAAAAAATGCTAACAGTACCGTGTGACATATCAGGGCTTGTTGCGAAAATCTTAAACATATTTTTGATATAATTTTAAAATAAACACTTTTAAAGATATTTAAGAAATTCGATGAAAATAGACCATTCCCCCTTTATCTCCGAAACTACTAGACCTAAAATAAAAAATAAAAAAAACTTAGTATGGCTCTTTATTCATAGATTACAAGAAAACCTATAATAAGTCTATGGTCTTGACATGATAAATCTCTCACTATTGTGCGTACAACCTAACATTTGCAGTTGGAATGTATGGGAGAACATGTTTTTCAACTACTTGGGATAAGTAAATTCATCTCAACTACGGAACCCTTCATTGAGCGTAGTTCGACACGCACTTGGCCGGTTTTTCTTCATGGTTACAACACGTTAGCTGCCAAAAAAAAATGCGTTGATTCAAGAAGTAGCGATTTTTTGAGTTATCTTGATGAAATGCCGAATTTTCTGCAAAAGACCGCCGATGAAGAGTTCTTTTGAGATTTTTCGACTGATACCTGGAAGTTTCTTCTCCATCTCATTCGGTAGCACTCCTCAATGCTGATGATCTTGAGTTGGACCTCACTAAGGAAACATATTCGAGGATGGTTTTCGCCATCAGTTGAAGTACAGCATTATTAATAAAGGCACATGTACGTTAATTATTTCTTATAATATTTTCACAACTGACCCAACCACATTTAGTATCGTTAATTTTGTCCATTTACCCACGAAATGGCAGGCGGAAACATTACATTGTTAATTAGATTATGTAGTTGGTTATCCTTATTCTCATTACACAGACATTATTAATTACCACAGGATTTAATTAGGAGTTATTACACGTATTGAGCCCTTGTAGGCTACAGATGGCTGTCAAATGGCACTGATGTAACTATTGTCTTTAATATGAATCCTAATTCGACAGCTAAGTGTTCAATACTTCGATTTTTATACTATCCGACTTCGATTCCACTTTATTCTCCACTATTTTTAAACTTGACTGTCTCGTTGGTCTAGTGGTCGCAAGCGCTACTGCTGCGCATGAGCTCCTGGGTTCGATTCCCGGGTCGAGCAGTGTTATTGGGTTTTTCTATCTGAAATTTTTCAGTAGCAGCTCGTAGTCTGGATTTGTGCCCGGTTGATGGCAATAGGCTCGCCCCCTATTACATGGGACTTAAACATAACTGGCGAAATGTGGGTGTGCCTGCTACAGGGACACCTCTGCCCAACCCTTCGGGGAAACAAGGCGTGTTGTTGTATTATGTTTGTATTTTTAAATTGAAAACCAACGGGATAAATTTCATTGTTTCTCCTTCAAGAATGTTGTAACGAGAACAATCGATATCAGCAATGCAGTTTCTGAACGGTGGTTCTTGGAATACATTGATTATAGAAATTTTAAAACCATTCATTGCTTGTATCCTTTCAGAGAATTATAAGGTTAAGCACCAATTGATCAATTCTATTATTTGCACCGTGCATAAAAACTATTAGTCTTCCGACTACACATTGTCATACTTTTGAATAAACAAACATTGTTAGGAAACCTTTTTGTTCTGTTAATGTATCCCAGTAAGTTTTTCTAAAGTGACAGATGTTTTGAGATGCGGTCAGATCATCATCAAACTATCATTAGGCCGCGCGCACTTTGAATGCGTTTTCGTACGAATTTCACTCGTGCGTACACATACGACCATGGTCTTACGAATTGACTCTTGATACGTTTTTCGCCGTCAAATAGAACAAATCCCAACAAGTTCGGATTGGTTTCAGATGTCAGAGCTATACGTACGTATATATACGACTAAGTCGCACCCTGTCTGCGCGCTCCCTTTGTATTTGGAAGATCGGGATCGTTCGTGCGTGCGTGTTCGTACGTGTACGCACGAGTGAAATTCGTACGAAAACGCAGCCAAAGTGCGCGCGGCCTTAGACTTCTCAAATACAGTTCTTCTGAAAATACACACGTCTGCTTGGCCAATATTTGCCTTTAATTTTCACCGCACCTTATTTTAAGTCCATCTTTCAATATTAAACTTTCTAATGCGATATTTACCCAATTTTAGGTTTGTGTGGTTTTACAATAGGTTTCCATCAACTTAAATCAAGTATACATTCTACATTTTCGTGTTGGCATAACATTTTTGCGGTCCGCCAGCGTCGTTAGCGGCCATGACACAAATTCCATCCAGAACTTAGAACCAAAAGATACCATTTACGATAAGGTTTGAAATAAACATTTACTATATATAATAAGTCTCTCGTGATTGATGGTCGGTTTTATGATAAAACTTTTGTACCAAAACCTGTTATTGTTGGTGTTTAAATGGGAGAAATGAAAAGTGCATTATGTTAGCTTTCCCACGCAACTGTCATAAATTAGTTGGATACTAAAAGTACGTGATAATGTGGCGGTTGTAAACGTTGGTTTATACCTGTTTGTTTTTGAAAACTTAATAGAGTGTAAGGTAAAAGGTTCCCTATTCATCCCTATTCATGATATTGGCATCTACACTCAATACTTTATTTGCATTACATAATGTATATCTACCTACTTAGGTGATAACTTATGTGATCATTATGGACCCTGTCGGGCACAGCAAAATGTAGAATTCATATTATGTCAAACATTAAAGCAAGCTTACATCATCATTTCAGCCGAAAGACGTCCACTACTGGACATAGGCCTCCCCCTAGCACCGCCACTTCGACCGATTCTGTGCTTCCCGTATCCAGCAAATTCCTGCGGCCTTCATAAGCAAGCTTACAAGTTCGGGTATATTTATGTATGATTTTAGGAGCAAAAGTAGGATGTTGCCCCTTTGTTTAATAATTTTGGGGTTCACTTCAGCCCCAAAACGTGCACAGCTGAAGATGAAGGACTAAAAACGATCATCAGAGAGTATTGGCATAGTCTGCACAAGTGCACATTTTGTTACTGTTCAATGTTCGATTACAAGTTTGGATATGAATGTAAGATTTAAGAGCCAAGGTTGTATGTTACCATTTTATTTAATAAGTTTAGGGCTTACCTACTGCAGTCCCAAAACGTGCACAGCTGAATATTAGAGTCGAAAAACGATCATCCAAGAGTATTAGAGCTATATCTGCGCTGTTAGTTACGGTTCAGTGTGCGACCATCTGTTCTGCGAGCAATGTGCCCTGCCCACTGCCACTTCATTTTGGCAATTCTTCGAGTTATGTCGGTAACCTTGGTTCGCATACGGATCTCCTCATTTCTGATTCGATCACGTAGGGAAACTCCAAGGATAGCCCTCACAGATGACCGAAAGGTGCTGTAGTGGCGACAGCGTGCCGGAAAACGTAGTGTTGGATGGCCTCTCACAAGGTGCACCGAGGACTTGGTGGAAGCAGCAGAAATCCGCTGGATGCGAAAAGCACAGAACTGGTTGAAATGGTGCTTTTGGGAGGCCTATGTCCAGCAGTGGACGTCTTTCGGCTGAAATGATGATGATGATGAATGTTCGACATAGATCTAAAAGTTGGCGTTAAAAAGAATTAGGAATGGAATTTCTAGCTGCTACTGGGTATTTAAATATTTCCAAGAGGATCACAAAGGCTGTATAAAACCTTTGACCAACGAGTCGCGAAGCTTCAAAAGATTACCGATACAAAAGGATTGTACGGGGCATATTGTACTGAAGTGCGAAAATTCAATAGCAGGGTTTTATTAAAATATGAGGTGTTAAATAAAACCTACATAAATATACCGTAGAACTGAAACATGTATGAAATCATCACTTATTTTTAACAAAGGAAAAAAAATAATGGGGACACCCGTTAGGCACCGAAATTCAGTGGGCTGAAAATTTTAAAGTTATCTCCGGAAATTGAACAATTTGGGTTAGGGTTCACTGCGAAACAATTTATTTTATGAAGGTTGACGTCGAATTGTGATGGGTAAAAGGTTATACTGGGTGATTCAGGAAAAGACTGAGTATCACATTCATTATGTTATAATATAACGAATGTACTAACGTTGATACATTAGGCACGCTCTGAAGTTGTTAAAACATTCGTTCACATTTCCGTGATTTGTTGAAACGTTTACTATTGTTATCGACTTTATTAATTAACTCATCATCTTTGAATATAATTTAATATTTTAATTAAATACGAATGACGTGTTTATAAATAATATAATTATCACCATTTAATGCTACCTGGATCGTATTCCTCCATCAAAAGAATATCTGGGTCCTAAACCCTTTTAAAACATGAAAAATGTATGGCAGGGAATTGGATAGAATTACATTCTAGAGAACTCGTTAAAAAGCCGTATTCGGCAGTTAGGTCGACCGAAGGCCGGGTTATCGGTCCGGATGTACTTATGAATGTGAAAAATTGAGATAAAACTCAGCTTACCAACGGTTTTTGCAATTGTTTTAATTTAGAATTATCGCAAAATATTATTTGTGTGGTCTCAGAGTGGTCAGAATTAGTGCAATAGTATCTGATCTTGTGGGCGTTTTAAGGCTGATAAAGGACAATGAATCTGTTTGGCACCACCACATTCCTGATCACTGAGAGTGAGGTGATTGATAAATTGATTAGTCACCTCTTAAGACAAAGAATAAAAAATTTGAAGATAAACTAGTTAAAATTCAACTTGCCTTTAATATATTGATTGCCTAGCGTTTTTCCAACTATGTTGGGGTCGGCTTTCAGTCTAGCCGAATTCAACTGAATATCAGTATTTTATATGGATTGACTGCCTATTCTACCTCCACAGGCTTTTGATTACCCGTAACGACTGCCAAAGATCCACAAATGGCAGCCGGGATGCTTTCCGAGGAACGGAGTCTCGATATGTAAATATGGTCACCTATCCATGGACCAACCCCGGCAAGCGTAACTTAACCTTCGATCGACCCGTGCGGCTGTTATCATTTAGCCACGAATCCCTCTCAACTTGCCTTTAGTAAAATAGGTTATATTTGATCTGTAACAGTTATTCAAGTGTGCCATATTAGTTGCACTATCTTTGTCATAATCTTCAACGTTTTATTGCTATCAGGTTACAAGGCTAATCGATTGCGACCTTTCCCTTGTTTTAAATCAATGCGGGTGTCAATTTTATGAAGCACGCAGCTTTGTTACTTTTTTTCGTCACTAGCTGCGCCCTGCGGTTTCACCCGCATAAGTCTTGATCCCGTTTTAATATCGGGATAAAAAGTATCCTATGTCTTAACCTAGGTCATGGTCTACCCATGTGCCAGATTTCATTCAAATCGATCGATCGATTTGGATATATTTGCGCTAACACACTTCAAGTTCAAAAAGATGGCTATTGAATCCTTAAAATAGCATTCTTATACCTATTATTCCAAAAATATGAACAAGTACTTCTTACCCTTCTGTATAATTAACGCACGCATTATACTATATGTCTATAATCTATTATTTCGCGGACATTGGTGTGGGTTACACGTTTACATAGTTTTTAATTTATTTTGTCACACTAAAAATTGTAATGTGTAACTGTTTTATGTCCCAATAAAGTAAAATAAAAATAAAATAAAATAAATAAATCCGTTTTGCGGTTCACGCGTGATGCCGTGACCAAGGGAAATAGGGATTCATTTTTTTTTATAGAAGATAGATAGATGGATGGAGTACTTTCAGTTTAAGAAAATAATTGGACATTGAAATAGATATCATCGGTCCTCGACAGACCAGTATAATTGCTGGTATCAAACCGAGATTATCGATATTAAAGGAATGACTGATATTTGTAGGAACATAGTCCTCTTCAATGTCATTCTTTAACCTACCGATCTCAGAGCTGATACTGCACATATAGTAGAATTCATCCATTCTATACTCATTAATTCTTACCCATCAGTCCCTTTTCGAAGAAAAAGCATTAAAAGCCAGCCTACTCTAATGAAGTTTAATATGACAATGTCTATGAACCGTCGTGACACAAATTCCTTTTAATCAGATTACGTAAGCGCTTGTCATCGGCCACATCTGGGTTTCCCGCTACATTCGTAGCCGCAAGTGGGAGTTGTACTACAACCATTTTGGCATGGATTGTGGAAAATGTGGGATTTTTTACTACTTTTGTATAATCTTTCGTGATAAAGCCGGCTTAGTTCGGTCCAAAAGCGGTTCTAAAGCTGGCCCAATGAGTAAAAATATGTTCTGTTTTGTGGGAGCGTTTGTTTGTTACTGTTGTTTTTGGTACTGTGGTTTTGGGTATAACAGGAACTTCTGAAAGTAATAATATCATGGAACATGTTTGTTGAGATGAAGTCGATATTAGAATACGACGTGACTCAATAGGCATACAAACCATACCATACCACTTCGCTACGCTTCCAGTAGCAAAGTCTCAAATAAATCCATCTTTTGGAACAGTCGTCACGGCTTCAGACCTCAATTTGATAAAATACGCATCATTGTATACAGTTATGGAGGTTGAGAGCATTCAATAAATTGCTGCTCGATCTGCCGTGGAGTCCCGATGTACGGTCCCTTGCGATGCCACCGACGGACACAAGGGGACATTTTATATTCTTGTTTACCTCATTGTTATTGACTGTTGCCTTAAGTAATATGTCGATGCTTATTTTAATTTGTTTCTGCGATCCGAACCAGTTTCTTGATAATAGTTTTATGAACATCAAATTTGTATAGTCTGTATTTTTTGCTAAATACAGCCAATTAGCCATAACATTTCATTTTATTATAAGTCAATAACTTTCAAACCCATTACTCGGATATGTATTTCTGTATTATTATAGTGAATTTATGGCTCAACTAAATCAAAAGTATGGCGAAATCTGTGCAGGGAACCATAACTTGTAGAATGACATTCCGCCCGCAGACTTTATTAGCGGTATCAGTAAAAGGATCTCAAGCGTCATTTACGTAGGTTTTGTCTTATGTATATATACAATGTTTGTTTAACATGTATACAGGTTGTAAGTAGGTTCTTACATAAATGGAGGCTTCGTGAACGTTATCACGGAGTGCAGTAGCAAGGAAATGGCTTTAAATCTTCCGTCTAGAACCACTTGATGGAGTACAGAGTACTTATCTAGTACATAATATACGAAGGTTTTGTAAGTATTCTTTAGATTTAGTGGTAGTGAATTGTGATAGCTTCCCAAATCATCTATTTTCTTGTTTAATTTATAGCCTTTTTTATTTTTTTTTTTTTTGTTTTTTTTTTTTTGAGGGTGGGAAATCATCAAATAACTTCTCCCGCTCTGGGCGGAGCGGGAGGGCGTGTCAGACTCTTACTGACTAAAACCCACCCGTGTTCCTTCGGTTGCCCTGTCGCCGTGGGCCACGATCTCCCTTTCGGTTTTCTTCGCAACCCCGGCAGGCATTGGTCCTAGTGGACCCCTTCAATTATGCTGACATCTCTTTGAGGCGCGCGTGGAACACAACGCGCCGTCGACCCGGGCCTGGTCCTTATCGGACGGTGAGCCACCCATTGCTCACCGCCCGCAAGCCCGCGCCTACGGTGGCCGGAAATCGCCCCGCGATTCCCGACGCCCTGGGCGTCTCCTCCTGCGGCGGTTAGGGGCGTGAGGGCGCGAAATTTGCCTCTCCCTCACGCGTTCCGCCTCCTCCTTCGCGAGCATTACCGCTTCGCAGAAGGAGGTGACGGCCTCCCATTTCCTCTCGCTCCGTACCATAGCCTGAACCAGGGCCGGACGCGAGAGATCACCGCCGCCGATCGCCTCCACGAGGACACGGCGATGCTCCGCCCAAGCTGGGCAGACCTCCACCGTATGCTCCACCGTGTCCTCCGGGCGATCCACACAATGGTGACACCCGGGCGTTTCCTCCCGCCTTATCCTGTGCAGGAACCTCCCGAAACAGCCGTGTCCGGTGAGGACCTGCGTCAGGCGGAAGGTGAGGACGCCGTGGCGCCTCTCAAGCCACTCCTCAAAGAGGGGTCTTATCGCCGCAATTGTGGCGTGCCCAGCGCTGAGTTGCGACAATCGCACTCTCCATGACGCCATGAGATCCCGCCGGAGCTCTGTCCGCTGAGCCGCGATTTCTCGCGGCAGCGGAGCTAAGCCCCGGCGCCTCGCCTCCTCGCGCCACTCCCAAATGTGCGCGAGGACCTTTGCCTCCAGATCCCATGGCGGTAATCCGGCAAGGAGGGTCGCCGCCTCGCAGGAGACCGTGCGGTATCCTCGGGCCAGCCGGATGGCCATGACCCTCTGGGACGCGTTCAACCGGCGGGCTGGCCGCAGCCTTAGTGAACGCGCCCACACCGGTGCCCCGTAAAGGGCCATGGACCGCACGACCCCCGCGTAGAGCCTCCGGCAGGAGGCGTTTGGATCCCCTAGATTGGGCAGGAGCCGCTTCAACGCAGCCCCGGCCCGCTCCAGTCTGGGAGCCAAACGTCGGAAGTGTTCGACGAAGTTCCACCGGCTGTCGAGGACAAGTCCCAGATACTTCATCGTCGACTCGACGCCGATGTGAACCCCTCCCGCCATCACCTGGGAACCCGACGGTGGCGCATTCCGAGGT
This sequence comes from Omphaloscelis lunosa, assembly GCA_916610215.1. Taxonomy (NCBI): domain Eukaryota; kingdom Metazoa; phylum Arthropoda; class Insecta; order Lepidoptera; family Noctuidae; genus Omphaloscelis; species Omphaloscelis lunosa. The sequence goes on along the minus strand of OU744244.1, from coordinate 19,073,764 downwards.
CCATGAAAACCCATGGCCTCGGACTTGTGCAGGGCCACCTCGAGTCCCAGCTGCCGAATCCTGTCGACGATCGTCGCAACCCCGCGTGTCGCTAGTTCGGCCGCCGCCTGGTACGACCCCCCCTGTGCCAGGACCAACGTGTCGTCAGCGTAGCAAACGACGCTGACGCCGCTAGGGTTAATTTATTGCCTGCTGGAAGGTTTTCATCGCATTTTTGTCATATCAATCAATTTACTTCGCTTTATTTGTCTCCACGTTGGCTATCTACCCCAGAACTCGCATTTCCGGCCCCATTTCTATCTGTTCCGGTTCAGTTTGATCCCCAATAGTTAAGTCACATAATCCAGTGGATTATCCGAGTTTCCTGGTATATCCACGAATACCGGGAACAAAAAGCTGAACAAAACTTTTTTGAAACGTTCGTTGATGTTGTGTTGCAGGCAAACTTTGATCCCCATGTGAACATACCTGTTTGCATTTAGTTATTGCATAACTCGTTCTCGATCTCAACATTTATTAAACCATTCGCTCGGTTTTATGAATGAGCATTTCACGGCAGAATTAAATTTAACTTCACCCATTCTAATATGAAATGTTCAAGCCGTTGCTTCACCAATTTGCATGTCAAGAGATTTGCACTTTCTGCTACAAGTGAAAATCTCTTCAAATGCTGAATATGAGTAGCGAAAGCTATTTGTATATTTATTAAAACCGCTTTCTGCGCTTTATTACGGTACCTTGAAACATTCATAAGTTCTGTTATGACGGTATTAAAGCACATGTATAAAGCTTTCATTTTGACCTCACTTGGATATTTGCTACAATTATAAGTTCAGGTAAGTTCAATACAGGGTAAGATTTTAACCAGTGCGCAAACTTAAACACGTGACTTCTCAACATTATGAACAACATTTACTATGGTATCAAACCTGACTTCGCAAAAAACCCTACATTTATGTTCGCATAACTCGTCAAAATGTATGGAACAGGCCAAAATGTATGGAACAACCTATTTTTTTTTCGCGATTTCGGGTTTGGTCCCATAGTAAAAGTTGTTCATAATGATGAGTAAAGTCACGTGTTTAATTTTACGCACTGGCTAAAAAAATCCTGTATGCTTATGGTTGCTATCTGCATCAATAAGTCACCTGTTTCAGATGCATAATGTTATTAGAATTTACTGCATCATAATTCAATCTTGATTCTGATCCAAGACGACGTTATCTTAGACCGAAATCTCCTCAATATACCGAAATCCGCAACTATTGTTTCCTGATTTACCGATCGGTCTGCTGTGTGAACAACCCCAATATGTTCGCCCTTGCTTCCCATAAATCGTGTGGAGCCGTCAGGGTGTTGTTTCAAGGGGCACAAAACGTCCATGGCTATAAAAGACTGGTCCGATGATAGCATTACTGCTTATGTAGCGTAAGCCATAACTGATTTGTTGAAGGGTGCCTTGCATTGCGTGTGGGTGGGTGTAGATATATTGGGGATATTTGTCGATACTGTTTTTATGGTCAGGTACCAGAGGACCAATTCTCGTTCATTTGCTTAAAAATATCGAAAATCTCGTTTTAATTCAAACTTCCTGTCAAAAATTGTATTTATACTAGCTATTCTGGCCTCTGATGCTTGTTTATCTTTAAATGGAAATATTCCCAACTTGATTCCATGCGTGTGTGGACTGCAGATGACTATAATATAAAGTTTTATGCAGTAATACCCATCTATATTCCCATTTATAACTTTGTCTGCTATCTTAACACCACTGATTCCATCACGGCTTCTATAAAATACAAAATTATTATAAGCGTCTTCAAGTCCAGCTTCATTTCATATCAATTTCACCGTCGTTCCAGTCTAGCTGGTTAATGTTCGTCATTCTTTTTCGTACTAGATGTCGTCTGGGTCGTGCGATAAGACCTGAGCCTGCTTAAAATACAAGATATATCACCGTGTCCCGAGACATGGTTTAAACGTGCTTAGCATGTTCAAAGACGGGACTTGATTCGAGGGTCACTTTTGCTTTTAAAGGTTCCTGCTGGAGTTGATTTTTAATACGACTCTTATGAGAAACATATTATTTCAAATGGACCTGTACCCTAATTTCGTAATACACGATCAATCACAATTTGTTTCGATTTAAAACAGATTGCTAATCTATAGTGCAACGTAAATAACGCAATGAATGTTGTTGAACTGTCAAAATGAAACAAATTAGTCATAATCGTTAACGAAAATAAGTTACGCAATTAGGGTACTGGATTTAGATCTTTTCTGTGACTTGAATATATGCTACTAAGACCCCCACTACTTTTAGAAATTCATTGCATTTCTTTCTTCTTCTCGTTCACGTTTAAGTTACATCTCATTTGTAGTTATTTCTTGTGTACTAACAATACTAAGTGACATGGCAAGTCGCATTCAAATAACGTCTTAAACACTCCCCGTGGCCTCCCCAGCCGCAATCTCGGTCATTACGATGTTGCTCGCGTCATAAAGCAACGTCTCAGATGTTCCCTCTCCTTTAGCTTTCGTCGCTCTAGTTGACTTTATGTACACCCTACCTAAATTAGCGTTTTGAAGAATCAATCTGCTGTATTAAAAAGTTTATTTTTATTCTGTGAATGCCATGCTACCAAAATTGCACGCAAAACTTGTTTCCAAACGGAAATTTCCTTTTATATTATTATGTACCGTAATATCGAAGCGCTCATTCAATGAACGAATTGAATGAGCTGCCATAAAAATAACGAAATACCGGATCACGAAATGCAGAATTGCACTGTTCGTTAGTACTTAATGTATATTTCATAGAATAAAAAAAGATAGCTTGGGGTTATTGTTCGGAAAGCCTGATGGAAACCGCTGACGAAGCCAATTTGCATCGAACGCGGTTGGAAACCCCAGGTTGATGGTACGCCGACGCGTAACGTGCCTACGTAAAATAGGATAACCTATGGGCTTAAACTGGCTGCCAAGGCTTTGTTATTAGTGTTGTTACTGTAAGCTGGGTATAGCAGAATAAGAGCGGTTCGATAACATTATGGGAATGAAATAGAAGACACGTAAATTAAGAATGTGTAAGTATTAACTATCAACTTTATCCGAAGACTCGTAAGAGATTTTTAAGAATCCTCCAGTTCCCCCAAGTCACGAAGCGAACGTTTCGCTTTTGCCTCCGCGAAAAGTTATTCACCACTTCAGCGAAATGAGTATTACCCTAATTAGGCGCTGCTGCCCTAATTAGGTGCCGCCACTTTGTCAGCCCTTTTAAAAGTGCAGTATCGTAAGTGTACTGGATACACAAGACCCAAGAACTGGTTAAAGTTTGGCGAAAGCAAGCATGTAGCAAACTATGTTACAACTTATTGCAGCCGCTTTCCGCTGAAAAGTTATAAAATACTAGAGGTATAAAATATTCTATGGCTACGTCTCCTGACTCCAGTGATGCATTGATGGTGTCTGAAATCATTTCACAAGACCATTGTTTAAAACTTGCTGCTATTTTAATAAGTAACATATTGAAATTACAACCACCTGTCGAAATATCTGTGAAGAAAAACGTCTAAGAAGTAAGAATATCAAATGCCACAAATGAAGCTGTAACTTTAGATATGAAATAGTTGCCACATGTTCCGTTTCCGTCGTCTTTTGAATAGATATTGCAATGCTGCGGTTAAGACATGAGTTGTCGCAGCCCGTTGTTATTGCTTATGAGAATACCACAGAGCTATGATATGTGAACATAACACTCTTAGAAATACTGCTCGAGCTACTTTGTAAGGGATCCGACGGCTTATAACAATTTTAATTGGAAATAATCCCAAGAAAGCCCTTGGATGAACCTCCGTAATTGAAACGGCTGTTCAGGTTACGATTTCATTAGCTTGCTTTACGACACATTTGTGCTATATTTAATCGAAACATAATATTTTATTTGTTCTGTTTATTTGAATAGCACTATCCAATGAATATTTCTTTTCCTCCAATAGAATTCTTATTTCGTGTGTAAAACCGCGTGATTCCGCCTGCTGGCCGATTATCGAATATTTGATTTTTCCTTGTCCTTTAGTACTAAGTAGTATGAATCGGACGACTATTGTTCTAGTTTCACGACCCGATAAATCCAACGGCGCAGGGACTGTTTGCCCAAAGTCTGTTCCGACTCGTGAATTTTAAAAGCGATACGAAACATAACATCTGTCTGTGATTCCAGCTATGGTTTATTTTTGGCGGCTTTGTGCTATCCTATTTTGGATGTGGGTTGGCTTTACCAATATCGAAAGGGTTTTATATCGTAGATGTTTTACCTTTGTCAAGAACTGCCAATTATTACTGAGTTTTTCGCTGAACTCTGTTAAAAATAGACTCCTATACACATATCAATTATTGTTGCAACTATTGTCACAATTTCGCCCAACTTTACCTAGTACTTGAATATTCATTGGGTCTCCATTCAACCACATTATCACGAGGTGCGATTATCGAGTCTAAGCAGTTAGTCGGATGGTGTACCGTTAGCGAGCCGGCCGCAGCGGCGGTCACGGCCTCTTTATGCATTTTTTTTTCTCAATAACCTACTAAGGAATTATGTTAGCAGACTGGTTCTAGTTCGTAAAGATGCTTGCTCAGTGTAGTTACGCTTCTATTAGTTTAAGGTTTTTGTTCCTTTCTGTGTTGTTAAGTTTCATTTCGAAACTATAATGAGTGTGCGCATGTATCGTAATCCTCTGTTGTTCTGCTAATATAAGATTTCAAAAGATGTCATCTCTAATAATATTTTGGTCATTAATATAAATGTCCTATGTTGTTTTGTTATGGTTATGAAATTTCTATTAAGGACCATATTTGCGACTTGGTCCTTATTACCACATTTCTGTTACTTCAAACTCAAAGCATTTATTTCGTTTAAACCATTTACAGGCACTTTTGAATTTGTTAAAGGAGTCGGTTATAAATTCAGAAAGATGAAGCTAGTCGCCCATTCCAAAGCGTAGTAGAAAAACTGGCAAGGAAATCTGTGGAGACTATCAAATTATATCGTTACAAAATATGAGTTACATCATCAATGTTGAATTTATAAAATTATATGTGAGAACGATGTATAAAGACGACTTCGTTTTATACAAGACTTATGTCATCACACTTAATCACTAAAGGAGCTTGCAGTGAACACAAATAATAATAAAATCTCGCGTAAAATGATGTTGGCACAGCTTGCTCGTTGTTGTCGGGCTAACTGAGTATAGGAGATACTTAATACTTACTATAAAGAGTTATGCGTAGTGTCCACTTTTGTAGCCGTTTTGGCGCCGTATAGTGCAGTTAACGCTTGGCGAATTTTCGTTTGCGTCGGAGATAAAAAAAAAACACATGTATCTTTATTAGACAACCCTTCATAACTTAATAAAAACTATATTCGTTTTTCAGGTTACCTTTTTGTAAGGACTTATTGATACGTAAAAATTGCATTTGGGGTTTTGATATTAATAGTTTTTTTAGGCTCTTTTATTATGTTTTCACTAAACCACATCAAATATGCAATATTATGAATAAATGTTGTGCATTAAAACATTCATATTTGATGTAATGTCAACTGTAAAACAGGACCTAGTTATGATGTATGGCTTTAAATGCCATACATTATTCATGACAGCAATATAGATAGTTAAACAAATGATTCAATAAATTCATTGACTTGTCTGTATACTGCACGTATCTACTGGCTGGCCGCAAGCCAAACTACAATCGCCAAAATGTACTTAACCCGTAGAACTAAAAAGTTTTCCGAAATGCACGTAATTTAGTGCACCATATTTAAAAAGAAGAATAAACGATGTAGACCAGCGCTATGTTGTCTTAACTTTTAATTTAGAAACCATTTTGGTTTCAAGATATAAAAACCTGTATTCATGGTAAGCAAAAGGCGCATTATTGCAGCAACTTGTGTTTGTGTTTTGTTACACTTTATTCTAGCTTAAACTTTGACTCTGTCTCTTTTAGCTAGACTGCCTCGTTGGTCTAGTGGTACTGCTGAGCATGAGGTCCTGGGTTAGATTCCCGGGTCTGGTGTGTTATTGGGTTTTTCCATCTGGAATTTCTCAGTAGCAACCTGGAGTCTTGATTTCCGTTCGATTGATGGCAATAGGCTCGCCCCCCTGTTACATGGGACTTAAACATAACTGGCGAAATGTTGGTGTAATAAGTGCTTCTCTGTCTAAACCTTCGGGAAATACAGGCCTAATGTTATGTTATGTTTAGCTTCAAGTGGTGTCAGCAACAAAATGAGTTCTTGTAATGTTACACAACTTTTATTTGCCATGACCACGAGGTTTGGGTAATTTGTAATCATATATTTAATCACGTCGTAAGTAAAGATGACTTGTAAGTTTTTGCTTATTAACTAAGTCTTCGTAAAATTGACTTTTGCGGAATATGAAGTCATTCTCAGATTATCATCGTTGTCCTTGCATGTCAAGGTCTACATTAACAAATTACCTTATTAGAAGTGCATTTGTCAATTCAGTTCGTGTTTAATATTGTAGATAAACCGCTTAAGCTGCCATGTTGCTCTATCAAGAGCTTTATAAGCTAATTAGCTCATTTATAAACAACATACCTAATGGTTTTTCAGTGTAGAGTGAATTTTAAAATCAGTTGGAGAAGTTTTAGATTTGACTAGCAAGCCTTCCATCAATAGGATGACCTGGCCTGGGCCATGAAATGAAGGACTGTTTTTTTCTCGTATAGACTTGAGTAGAGTGAAGGTAGTTCTCACAAGTGTACAAATATTAGACAGTCAGCAAAGTCGAGAATCAGCACTTTTTGAATGTCAAAATTACATAAGACATTCCCCCAAAATGCCTTCACAAGTGGTGAGGGCGTTTTGGAGTGTGCTTTACCTGGGAAGAAGTGCCTCAACAAACTCCCCAGCAACGTGCTAGTAGAACTGAGAGCCCAAGGTGCGCAGGATGTTCATTTCGGCAGTGATCTCTCGCGTCCGGCCCTGATTCGGGCCATGGTAGGGAGCGAGAGGAAATGGGAGGCCGTCACCTCCTTCTGCGAAGCAGGAATGCTTGCGAAGGAGGAGGCGGAACGCGTGAGGGAGAGGCAAATTTCGCGCCCTCACGCCCCTAACCCGACGTCGGGAATCGAAAGCCGATTTCCGGCCACCGTAGGCGCGGGCCTGCGGACGGTGAGCAATAGGTAGCTCGCCGTCCGATAAGGACCAGGCCCGGGTCGACGGCGCGTCGTGTTCCACGCGTGCCTCAAAGAGATTTTAGCAGAATTGACGGGGTCCGTTAGCGCCGATGCCTGCCGGGGGTGCGAAGACAACCGAAAGGGAGATCGTGGCCCCCGGCAACAGGGCAACTGAAGGAACACGGGTGGGTTTTAGTCATAAGAGTCTGACACGCCCTCTCGCTCCGCCCAGAGCGGGAGAAGTTATTTGATAATTTCCCATCCAAAAAAAAATGATGTCCATTTGAGTATGGAGCTATTTTTATACCATTCCAAATCAATTTGCCGTAAAATAAAGCAAAGCATGACTTACTTGAGTTAGCAAATACCTGCTGACCTTAAACAGTAATAATTGAGTTTTACACGTTGGTTTGTTATGCATTGTAATTATTTCTGATTCATCAAATGCGATTGTATCATGGGCGTTGACATCATCTTAAAGGGTCTTTCAAACAGGCGCGACACGCGACGCGACACAAAGACACCGCTCGTCGCGCGACGAGCGGCGTCTTTGTGTCGCGTCGCGTGTCGCGTCTGTTTGAAAGAGCCTTAATACGTTTGTTCTCTTCCTTAAACTGATTTGTGATGCTAATTATTCCTTGGAATGGAATTGAAATTGCTGGGCAGTGGGTCCTGGGTTTTTCCATTATAGGAATTTCTGAATAGTAGCCCGAAGTCTGGCATAGGACTTGAAACATTACTGACGAAACTATTTCACCTCTGACTAGGTCCTATTTGGGTAATACGGGCGTGATGTTATGTGTGTTAAAATTTTAGTCCAACATACACGTATATAAATAAGCCTTTCAAAGTATTCATAAAAGCGAAGTAACAAATTGGTACTACACGTAACGGTATGAGTCTTTTAATAACGAGGCTTTTGTGAAATTCCAGTTTGGGTTCGTTAAAGTACAATACCGAAGTGGCCGGTTCGTGACCTGGTGTTTAATTATTACTCCTACCAAGTTGCTGTACAACACCCGCTTCATAGCCCACCGCATCTACATAGTTTAAAGTTTCCACAAGTTACTTAGTTGTTTATACGACGCTAATGTCGAAATAATAGTTCACATACTTACTTACGTGTGCTCATATTGCTATTTAAATCCATATTTGAATCCATACGTTTTTAACATTGATCGAGTACCACCTAGTCGGCCCTAAATCGATCGCTTTCTGAACCTTATTTCAATTGTCGAATGCTTTGACGTAAAAACAAATACCGTCTACTTCAAGAAAATGTTCTTGGGGATGTATCTTAATTCCAATTTATATGATAATCTCAACTAGAGCTAAATTACGAGGTGTTCCTAAGCATGCAACGTAACATTTGATGAGATGAATGAGTGGGTTTCAGAAGATCTCTGGGTAATTGGCATAGATCCAACTAGTACTAGGGATGAACATCGACCGATGTTCGTCCCTTACCCGCACAGGATAGGGTGAATAATTAGGTCCTTGCAAAATTTAAGTTATTTCATAATTTTATTGCTTTAAGAGATTAGGTTCATGGGCGGTGCTTATGTTTTAGTTTTCCTACGTACCTATCTTTTCATTAACTAATAGTTTTTGTGCCGCTCCGTTCCATAAAGACTTCATAATTTGATGGCATTCCCTTCGGGAAATTGACGATCTTCCATACCATACTTCATATCCTATTTAACCCCTTTAAGGGATTATTTTCCAAAAATGGTTCCTTAGTGCTCACCTTTGTTATAAGTATAAGGAAACATGCACAATTTCATGCTTCTAGACCCAGTGTTTTAGGTAGTGCATTCTCTGTCAATGACTGAAGGAATGTATTTAAGATTTTGATTAAGTAGATTTCTTTGGTTTCAACAGCATAGTGGCTAATGAGAGTTTTCTGAAATGACGTTCAGGTAGCAGGCAGTACTGAGACTACAGGTCCGGGCACCTGTCAAAAGTGTCAAACCGCCTATATTTTCTTTAGTCGATGACTGAATGATGAACGAATGAATGAAACGAATGGAGAACGTCATATTTTATATTCTTTGTCAAAATGGAAGACCTCTTGTGAAAGTGGCGCCAACTGGTGGCGTGAATTTTCATGAAAACTAATGTTTTTGTTTTAAATAATAAAATCTGTTTTATCAACTGTTGATGAAAAACCTATAGGTTTTACCACAATGCTGTTATTATGAACTCTGTACAGGATATTTCCCTTGAACCGCGGGATACAATAGATTAGAAAATGTTTGATAACACAGCTTAGTCACGTTTTAGGTAAGTTAACAAGTAAATACCTGCTCGGTTTCATTATTTTTAATACCATGTACACTAACTTTAAGCATTTTTTTCGTATCGGACTGCAGGTTTCATAGATTGGCGAAACTAAAAATTCAGTCCACGTAGATTTTAAAAGATGACGCTCAACTCTTGCATTTCGAATTTACGATAAATGTCTCCAAGAGCCTCAAATACTCTATATGAATCAGGATGTTTCTTAGGAAGTGTTCGCGACATGACTCGTGGCAAAACGTGCGAACAGATTTATTTTGTTACCACGTGCAACACAACACTGCTCACCCCCTTAACCCATAAACGCGTCATCGTAAATCCTCTAATCACGTTTGCAAAACAAGAGTCAACCGTACACACTGTTTATTGTACCATTCAATTGGCTTTCCGAGGGAAATGACGTGGAAATGGTTAACGCCCTAGGCGGTGACCCGACGGAAATAGAAGGGCGGTCTCGTGCTGCCGATGTGGTTCTGGACCCCGTGACATTGTGACGCCACCCTTATATATTGGGGTTAGATAGGCAGCTGCTTCGGTAAAATAATGGATATCTTGCATTGGGTTGACGATCCTAGATATTAAAATTCACGACGTAGGTAATTTTTTGAGCTGTTTTCATGTACACAAAAATTCAAGAACTGAATTCACTATTACTTATCTATAATAAATGTTGTAAACATAATGCGTATAATCTCTGAAAGCATCATTAAAGTATCATTAAGGATTAGGATCCCCAAATAATGTGCTGTAATTAATGATCCAAGCAATAACGATAAGAAAATCTGCGCAGACTTATCTGCTTCGACTCGCAAACGAGTCACAGACAAACTTAGACCAGTAGACAAACTTGCGAGTACTTTAATTGTCCATTTCTTCCTCATTTCTGGGTGATTACGTCACTTATGTTTATTATCATTCGTTGCCATGTTACACTTCGCTGAGTTACGCGTTACGAATGTAACGTTACGTCACAGCACTGTTGCGGAGGTTCAACGGCTAGTTTATTCAACGATGCATCAACAATTCAAAGGCGAGCCTTTTTGTACGTAATTGAAGTAATATTTCATCGCAGCAGCACGGATGGAAAACGTTCGATCCGAAATTGCATTGTTTTTTTGACAAATTCAGTTTGCAGTCTCAGAAGCTTTAATGTATCATGATGTCTTTGAAGATACAAGATGTTTTCAGCCTTTCTGAAATCACTCGATTTATTGGCAGTAACACAAACGAGACCTTCGTCTTTTCATTTGTTTATGAAGGTTCTTCCGTTTGAAATAAGATCTGTTCTAAATATAGTGCCTCCTGTCGGCTCTCAGACCGACAATGAAACTCGATGGATTGTCAAAAACCTTTAACTCCGTCGAGTGACGCCAGCCAAGTTGATCTTGAAAACCTTTGAAGTGCCATTTGAAATCTTATACTAAAAACGTGTCTGCTTTAGAAAAATAACATTTTTATTATAAAAATAACGGGTTGGTGTGTGCTTCAGGCTTCAGCGCAGTTTTAGAACACCTGACGTATTTTCAAACTGCCATAAGTTACTATAGTCGTTTAGAGCTTTAAACCACGCGCTCGTTCAGTGCCAAAATAATTGTGTGAAATTTCGTTTGTACTTTTGACAGTTTTATTGTTTAGCTAGCTTGAAAACATGTCTGCGAAGCAAGAATTAGACGTTGTGATGCTAAGATAAAGTATACTCAAGATTTGACAAACGACTGTACGTTTCGCAAGTCAAGGGTAAAAACAAATTTACTGTAACTGTTTATACAGACGGGAAATAATAGCAGGGTCTAAAAATGTTTCCTTTTTTTTTCTAAAAAAGTATAAGTAACCGTCCTTGACTCATACAGACCTTGAAGCATCATTATTTAAGCACGACCTCCCAGACCTAGTGACATTATAGATACACGTAGCGACCCAATTCAGGGTTCCGTGTGTAGAACGCGGGCTAACCCTCGTTTCCACTTTTATGATACCAAGCCACGCCGTTAAACCTTTATTCTGTTTATCGACCAAATAGCTATAGTGCGTATCGTGTCAATCGTCTGCTCTTTTCCCTTTATTCGGTATGATTAATCCGGTATGATTAATCCGGTTTGCATCCGAACAGTTTTCCAGAGATTGGCAAATTTTGCATTGTAGCTGTTACCGTTTTTTTATTCATCAGTTCTGTTTTTTATAGCTTCGTAACTTCCGCTTCGTTTAAAGATTTGCGCTTTAGAAGTTGTTGAGATCAACCATGCTTATCTTTTACTTGAATCCTTAAACGTAAAGTAAGCGTTTCAGTATTAAGTATGTCGACACCGCCTCAAGCTCCTATAACGAGTTTATAGATAGCGACGATGTTCTTAGCTCAAACATGTTTAATAGCATCCATCAGTTGATGACTTCGACAGTTTAGCCTAGCAGTTGGGGGTACTATCTTGCGTAAACTTCATTGGTAACGCCATTCTGGAAGTTTCAGTCCTTCGTTTCCATTCGACATTGATATGTCAATCACAATGGACCATATTTTCAAGATCATTTCAATTACAACCGTTTCCTTTTAGGGCGCGGTTCAAATATTTTTCTATCAATAGATTTGGATCGGCGGTTACAGTACGGACATGTATTACACACGGCAGTTTCCAGTTGTTCTAGTTACAGCCAGATTTCACCCTGCCCGGCCGGATCAATTAATGTCAATGTACACGTTTCCTATTCCTATACGTAGATGAGTTCTTTCAGTCTTGATTAGAACTTCCTTTGTCTTTTAAATTAATCTTAAAGTAGCAGGAATTTTGCGTAGCCAAAATTCTGATGAAAGTGCGTCGTGTATTTGTGTTGTCGGTATGCGATATCTTCTCAACATGTGTTAATTCCGGTGTAATTTATTTAGAATTGGTCTTGCTTGGAATCTTGCTTTCATAGATTGGAATTCGTGGTTTCATACATTAGATTTTCTCTGTGCTAGTGCGACATGGTCTTACGATTAAAGTGTATTAAAAAAGTTTAGGATAACGTTAGTTTAGCGAAGTACAAAGGTTTAGTTTGATAAAAGGTCGGTAAATATACCTTCCGCTTTACCTTTAGATTCACCTACCCGAATAAAACCTACGCTATGTATTCAAGCATATAGGCAATCCCGGGCGGCGTGCAGATCGGCAGAAACGATTCTATTGTGAGTATCCACGATTCCACGCATCCGTTCTGGCCAAACTGGAGTCTGTTCACCTTATTCAGATTGGGCGCTCCACGTACGGCCTTCAAAGATAAGAAAACGTATTGGAGATATGACAAAACACATTCCTTACTCCATTTCCGCTGTTCCTTTCGTGCGTGCATTAATTTAGTTGATGTTTATTTATTTATCATTCACGTCTCATGAATTTCTTATATTTGCGAGACTGAAATGTTTTGAATTATATAAAAAGGTACGATATGAATAGCAATCGTTTTTCCATGAATTCTGTTGAATATTTTGAATGGTTGTAAAAAACATGCATCAATGGTGATAGCGTTGAACGCTAGATGTAATTACTTCGTCGAAGCGTGGGATGTATTCATGCAGTATCGATGAATCAATTATGTTTTTGTATGGAATTTTATAAATTTGATTGAAAAGTTTTATTCATGGTGATTAATGGCTCTAGTTATTTGTTTTGATAAGTACCTATCTATGTAATTGCTAAAGGTGATTAGACCTTTCTACGCCGAAATCTGCTGTTATTCCCAACCAACTTCTACACTGGTCAGCAAATAAATCGAGCCACCCGCTACCTAGGAACTCTGATTCGATTTTCTCAAAAAGTATAAAACTTACAACTATCAAAGTTATACCTACAAAAAGTGCGTTTCATGGTGATTAAAATGACTACAAATTAATTCGAAAGTACCCTCAACTCACATTGTAATCAAGCAACAAACACAATGCTAACGATTTGCTCTGTTTTCACCAGAGTTTGAAATTAGCGTTCTTTTTCTCTACAATGAGGGTAGTCGGATATTTCTTATCATTTCTTTAGTTTTTGTCCATCGTTTGCTCAGACGCGTGTGTTTTTGCAACTTTTTTCGATTAATAATGGATACAAAACCTCAGGAAGCAGCTCAAGCTGTAGCATTACTTCAAGCAGGCATTGCGCAACGTGAAGTCGCTCGAAGGCTTCGAATCAGCAGATCTTCGGTGCAACGAGTTTACAGACGATACCTAGAGACTGGAGCATTCGATCGCCGTTCAGGTACGGGCAGACCTAGGGCTACATCAGCAGCAGATGATCGTTATATCCACCTTACTGTTCTGCGAAATCGCCACCTCAACGCAGTTCAAGTCCAACAAAGTCTGCGTGACGAACGCCAAGTGGTCATAAGTTCAGATACCGTCAGAAGGAGACTTGCTGAACGGAACCTGACCCCAAAAAGAGCTGCAACAGGCCCAGCATTAACGGTAGCACACCGTCGAGCACGACTTGAATTTGTTCGAGAGCATAGGGATTGGACATTAGAGCAGTGGAGTAATGTACTCTTCACTGATGAGACCAGGGTGAGTCTACATGGAAGTGATCGACGTCAGAGAGTATATCGTCGCCCTGGAGAACGTTATTCTCAGTGTTGCATCGAGGAAACTGTTGCTTATGGAGGAGGATCTGTAATGGTCTGGGGCGGCATCTCGTTAACAGCACATACAGCGTTAGTTTTCATCGAACCGACGGGCCGTACACGTGGACTGACTTCTCATCGCTACATTACTGAAATCCTCGCAGACCATGTGGTACCTTACGCAGGATATATCGGACAGGATATGCAATTGATGCATGATAATGCACGGCCTCATGTTGCTCATGTGGTGACCCAGTATCTACGCGACGTCAGCATTCGTACGATGGACTGGCCAGCTCGAAGCCCGGACTTGAATCCGATAGAACACTTATGGGATGAGCTGAAACGTCGGGTTCGAGCCCGGGTACCTGCTCCAACAAGGCTTCCAGAGCTGCGAATCGCAATTGAAGAGGAGTGGAATACAATTCCTCAAGATTTTATCGTCAGGCTCGTAAGGTCGATGAATACAAGGATGCTGGCAGTTATCCGAGCAAGGGGAGGGAATACGGAATATTGATCAAAAACTTTTTTTTGATTTTATCTTTGTTTTTGGCTTTAATTTTTTTTTTTCACTTTATCATTACTAACGATTGTCACGACTGGAAAACGACTCTTCTATGTAAAATCCTTAATAAACACTGAAATATTGATTAAACCCAATGAGTTTCCTTTCATTTAATCACCATGAAACGCACTTTCTGTAGGTACAACTTTGATAATTGTAGGTTTTTAGTTTTTGAGAAAATCGAATTAGAGTCCCTAGGTAGCGGGTGGCTCGGTTTATTTGCTGTCCAGTGTAGTATCGTACCTTTTGAATCTGGTTTCTAAGAAAGATTCTGGTCTTGACATATGATAATATAACATAATGAATGACACAATTCTCTTTCCTCAATAAAAGTATTATACTTGTCGCATCTACTTTTAGGAAATCAGAAGGGAAATTCACACATTTCTGTGACAATATCTTATTTACGAGAAAAACGAAACCTCAGAACGTTTATAGCATCTTGCGTAAGTAAATAGTATACGTGTGTTGCCACGTATCGGTACCTATATGTAATGAAGCCTGTATATATTGTGCTTTTATGTCCCTTCCGTGTAACTCCCACTCTAAATTCAGAATTTGGTTAGGCGGCCTGTAAAATGTTATACGGAACTTGGATTCCAATGATTCCCTTTCCTTTAGAAGCTGAATATTTTGAAAGCTAGCCCAGTTAAGAATGTTCTAGATAGCAGAAATGTGTTCTAGACATTCTTTTGTTTTTATTATAATTATAGACATAATTGAAGCGTTCTAAGAGAAACTTGTTTTTGAAGTGAAAACTTCTTTAAGCGCGTTGGGTATTTTTGAGATGGGACTAAACCATTGATTTCGCGACACTGTGATGACACCTCATTTTTGTAAACGCGAATGTGATCTTTATTTAGATATGGTTACGGATGAACGTGTTCAAGTTTTCACTTCTGTCGGCACTCCCGGAGTGCCACCACTTTTCTAAGTGGGTGTTTTATTATGTGAGACTATATTTTAATATAAGTTTGCAGGTACCCGTGAAACCTATAAGTATATTTATCTCAATTTATATATCCCTTTTATTCACTAAATTGTGCAAGCTCACAAACATTTTTATTTAAACAAATGGACTGTTTACCGCCGTACCACTTTGAATATTAAATTCTAACGTGTGCCGTATTTGACTATATGCATTTGAACACTGAGCAAAAAATCCTGAATGATGACATAATCATCATCATCTGCCTAACCTTTTTCCAACTATGTTGGGGCCGGCTTCCAGTCTAACTGGATGTAGTTGAATACCAGTAATTTACATGGAGCGACTTCCTATCTCAATGGTAACCCCATACGACTTACACAATAAAATATATCGTAGGTAAAAGGTTTCATAAACTTGATTAATATTGATAGTCGTACTTTTTTATCAATGTAAAATGAATAAGTAAGTGAACTTTTGAGTTTTCTTCGAGTTGCTGTGATTGAACTAAGAATATTCTCAATGTTACTATTGATCTCTGGCCAACCGAGCGCGCAGCAGATGTTGCTTAGACGATTTACTGACTGTTCTTCTGCATACAGTTCTGCTGGTATTAAAAACAAATCCAGGCATTCAATAATTAAATGAAAAGCTTAGCATGTAAAATATACTTATCTTGCTCAGTCTTTTATGGGCGGAATGAACTTAATTCACGATTCTAATCGTTTAGCAGTTTGTAATGCTCCTAATACTAAGGCAAATGTACAAAAATGGACTGTGAATTTATATCTAAACGTTAAAAATAACTGTGACAAATAACGGCTTGGCAATTCATTTCACGCGTTTTATCCCTATTCCCCCTCCGGTAATTGCTGTTTTTCTCCTCATATTAATTTTATGTAGTAAGCCAGTTTTTCAACTGTTTTGAGGCTGAATAGACATTCTATTATTTCAAGTGCGTTGTTATGAGAAAAAGGGGCGATAATTCGCAAAAAGCTTTGGTTCTGTTGAAAGGACCAATTTTTGACACGTGTCTAAGGAAATAATGTTGACCTTTTCGTTCATTCTGACCTTTGAGAACGTGTTGTTTGTTAGACGCTGTAATCTGCCCTTTAACGATTGTCTTGAAACTGTCTGTAGGTATCTAGGTTTGCAGGGGATATAGTCGAGTGTCTTTTCAATACTATTTCTGCAGTTACGTTCGGCAGTCTTAAAACATTTTTGCTCCGTTCTTTTAAGGCAAAGAGCAATTTGATTTTGCAGCGCATTGCAATGCAATCATTCAATGGACTAGAAACGTAAGGGAGTGCTTGAAAAGCCGGCAAATTTTAATATATCCTCAGTATGATTTGTTTGGTTTTGCTTGCTTGAACTTGCTTTTACGTTGAGAAGGCGTACCTATAAAGGTGTGTCCAAACATTGAGAGGCAAGAGCGCACCTTAACTGAGATATATATGAGATACTGCTAGCTACATTATTGGAGTTTACTCCTTAGGAATCGATTTTCATATAAGACCCCCGGTATGGAAATTTTATGAGGAGTGAAATTTATACAAGCGTCAACTCAAAAGTGTTACGTTGCGTGCATTGTGTTTTCGTAAATAACACGGATTAAAATTTGGACAAAAATCACATTACCACTGTTGTTATTTCTTATTCCGATCTAGATATTTCGGCCGTACACGATTACTTGCACGTTATCGACAAGTCTAAATTATGATCAAATTATTGTGTCATTTGAGTTATATTAGGGTAGGGTAGGGGTTTTGTTTTTTAAGAGATTATTTTACCCTCTTTGCTTATTGCATATTCAAAACAATCGTATTAAGGAGTAAACTCCAGTCGAGTGTCACCGTTGGAGCTGACACACACACACACACACACACACACACACACACACACACACACACACACACACACACACACACACACACACACACACACACACACACACACACACACACACACACACACACACACACACACACACACACACACACACACACACACACACACACACACACTCATCCACACAAACCCACACACACACACACACACACACTTTCTTGCTATAGTATATAGTTCAAGTCATCCTTACACATCAATGCCTTCAACAAACTTAACAAGAATCTGTTACCTAAATGCCAATCAAACTACAGACAAGATTTCAGACCAAAGGCTCTCTATATTTAGCCCAGCTTAGCTATCTAGGGCATCGAATATCTTGCAGGTAGGTGTTATGTGGGATGTTGAAGTAATAGCTGGTTTCCTTGCTCTAACATTGTTATTAGCGCTCGTATCTAAATGTTTCGTTCCAAGTAAATGCTGCTCTGTGATTTGAATATTAAGTAGAAGTCTTGTTTAATCATTCCTATGCAGGATCGGGTTCTGTATGCCTTTGAAGAAAATGAGGCAATTTTAGTGAAGGTTCTCTAAGGTCATTGAGAATAAATAAATGCCTCACAGCTTCAATTGTAGGCAATGTAGGTATTCATTAAAGAATAAACCTTCGTATTATCTAACTTGTTACTCAATTCCAAAGGTACCAAGTTCGTATAGTTTTAATAATTAGCTGCTGCACTCGGCTTCCTTTGCGTCGACTCCTATCCTTTCTAAATCCTAAAATAAAAGTTACCTTGTTACTCCCTATAACATCAGCTATCTGCCAGTGAAAGTCCCGTCAGAACCGGAACAAACAAACAGACAGACAGACAGTTTTTTTACTATAAGTAAGTACCGTATATATTTTCTTAAGCATTTAGTAAAAAGCTGTTATTTTGACATTACAAATAGACACTTCAATTTAATTCATTTGTAGGTAGATGTATGGAGGTTTGTATTCTTGACGAAGTATTGTGAGATAAATCGTAAACAATAGACAGTATACACAAATGTGAGTTACAAAAAAAAAATAAGATACGTAGTCTTATTTGCATTTGATGATACGAACACATCTTCCCTTATGAAAATGAGTGATCAACTCAATCTCAAAGCATTTATTTCAATTAAACCATTTATAGGCACTTTGAATTGTCAAAAGTCGGTCAGTTAGACAGAAAGTTGAAGCTAGTTGCCGATTCCAAAACGTAGATCTTTATGGAGAAGAACGGACAAGAAACTACAAGGACACTTTTAAATATAGATGTTACTAAATCCTGGGTACATTATTCTTATTGCTTCTATATGTGAGAACAATATACAAAAAATAATCAAAAGCAATTGAACATATAAGATTAAAAATAAGCCCTGGCAGGTAACACCTACACCACAATAGCTGAAGTGATCTGTCTTTATACCTGATGCTAGGGATTTGACACTATCGATAGCTCACTTCTCTATTATAAAGTTTTCACAGTGAGATATTCACGTAATAGATCAGCAGGCACAATTAGTATCATTTCAAATGTCATTGAAACTCATATGGCATGTTTTCAGCTAACTCCATTAAACATACATACTATCCTATTAAATGAGCAATATTTGTATCCTATACTATTACCAAATATTTAAATATTGAGCAATATTTAAATATTTGTTGTCACGTTCTAGAAAACGGCTCTTACGATTTCGATGAACGTTGCAATATAAGGGTTTATTACGGGGGCGAAAAATCGATCTAGCTAGGTCTCATATCTGGGAAAATTCGTTTTCTCTATTTCCATCCGAGCAGAGCTCGGTCACCTAGGTACTTTAAATAAACAAGGGTGTTCACTATGATAGACAGTTTCCGATAGCAAACCGTCGCCCCGATTCTATGTTGATTGATGATAACGTTGTATGCATTAACGCAGATCATTGATATGGCGACGTAAAACATTATGTTCGATGTAAAGATATGATTATGGGGTACCTTTATAGACGATTGTATTTATTAGACAAGGATTTATTGTTGTAATAGGTTATTTATATAATAGTTAAAGGTGAAATAATTCTATACAGACAATTAATATCGAATCGAGCTGAATGACGTGCAATTAGAGAGGTCTATGTCGAGCAGTGGATAGACGAATATAATGGTCTGCACAAGAAATTTTCGCGAACATAAGTAATTTATTTTGAGTTTAAAAAATATATTCTCCATATTAACTGCCAACTGATTACTTTGAAACTCCATCCCTATTGTACCTAATATCTCTCCTCGGATCAATTTAGTTTTATTTTCATATTAAAATTAAAGGTAACTTCTGCCCCAAATTCATCTCCCAAAAGCCTTTACCTTATTCAACGTTGTCTGAAATTGTAATATGATTTACAACCCTGCATTTCCAAGAGAACCAAATTGGGATATTACCAGAAACTGGATCGATTTCAAAGATCTGATTCACAAGCGTAAATTGTGTCTACTGTTATATCAGGTAATTGGAACTTGAGAACGGTGACGGAAGATTTAGGGTAACTTTCGAAATAAACCAAAGAGTGCGAAATATTTTATACGTATCTTTAAAAAACAATACATCGGATGTTGTTATAGGTCACATTATCGCTGTGTAAAATGTTGAATGGTATATTTTGCACAATGAGTGACTCTACAGTGGTCTGGTTTCCGCACAATGGACCAGCAATTTGTCATCCCTGTGTGGAAGTGGAACACAGATCTTTTAAGGCTGGATAAAGCTCTGTACCTTATCCTTGCCTTGAATTCTGTAGTAATGGATGGAGGCGGTTCCATTAAACCGATTTACATAATCCCTGCTCAAATTGAGGACGAAACGCCCACTACTGCGAATCAGTTTGATCGTTTCTATGATGAGAAGATCGCAATGTCTTCAAAACCAGTAGGTACTTAAGTATCACTCACTTATTTAATTAAACTTGGATTGTGATGGACAGGATTGCGAAATTGGTAAATCGATTCTCGGCAAACATTTTTTTAGTTTGCTCCCAAACTTTTTGATTTGCTCCCGTTATTCATGACTCGTAAATAACTTTCAGAGATATTTTTGTGGCTTTCATGTTTTTGCTTATAATGTTCTGGACGCAATATTTTGCTCTCACAAAATGAAACGTATGATAAAAAGTTGTGTGGAATTAGATATTACACTTAGGTACGGGTATAATCTTACATTTTTGATAGCTCTTGATGAGATACATTTTCCGAAACCGAGTTCAGGTTCATCGAAGCAAGAATATATTGGATGGATTGCTTGTTATTAAGTTATCATACTCTTCCATCGATTTCCATTACATATGGATCATAAATTTTCCTCATCCATATTTTCACAATCTTTTTTATTACATTCCGAGTATTATCATCATCTGCCTAGCCTTTTCCCAACTATGTTGGGCTCGGCTTCCAGGCTAACCAACCGGATGCAGCTGAATACCAGTATTTTACGTGCAGCGACTACCTATCTGACCTCCACAACCCAGTTACTGGGTAACGCGATACCCCAACAATACATTCCGAATAGTATTGTCAAAGATCTAAATTCCACGTAGCTATTCGGCTTTCAGATTACAAAACCGCATAAAACCTTCGTAATATCAATATAAGCTAAAATCAATTTCCAACAACGGATTTAGTTGACGTTGTTGACCGGGAAGCACCTTTCAACTCTATAAGCCCTAACTTCTAGAGTGCTTTACCACTTTAACCAACTTCCGCATCGATGGTTCAGTTGTAAAATTAAGGCTCTGGTAATCGATTTCTCGAACAATGATTTTCGTTTTATATCTCTGTTTTAGGTAAAATGGTTTATGCTTGTTCTACAGAAATTTTAATTGGTCCTAGTGGTTGTCTAATCTTAGAAATTTTGATCAGCGAAAGATCCTCTCTTACCTCTACAGTTGATGAACAGATGATTCAACTTTATGTTCAAATATTAATTACCTTCATTTGTGTTTCTCATTAGCTATCAATTTCGAAATTAAACCGTGAATTCGGTTATCAAAGCGAGCTCTTTTAAAATTATTTACAACACAAACAAACAAACAAACAAACAATAGGACATTTCCTAGATCGTGTATGATTAAGTATAGATAATTTCAATTAAATTATTCTTTCTTTTTTTTCCTTTTTTCAGTTGTGCGGTTGAGGCGAGTTTAGCACAATGGGGAAGCTGTTGTCAAAAATCTTCGGTAACAAGGAGATGAGGATATTGATGCTGGGCCTCGATGCTGCAGGAAAGACTAGTATCCTTTGTCAAAAATAATCATTGTTTTTCAACAGGAGCAATGTGATATTATGTCACTATATTGTAAGATATTAATTTAAAATTTTATGGAGTATTTTAGATATTGGGCTGATACATATATTATGAGGACCCAATCATAATCAACCTATAATGTTCCCACTGCTGGGACCCAGTCTTCCTTTTTCTGAGACAGAATGGGTCGTAGTGAGGCCTTAATCCTAGGAGGACCCATAATACCACAAAGAAGTTTTATATATTTTACAAACTAAGTCAAAATGACTTGCTTCCTAATGTTTCCCTTTTCCCAGAAATAAATACAGAAGAGAAACGAAAGTACTATCTTGTACAGTAAACATTTGGATGCAAACTTAACTGTTTAATGACTACGTTTCTATTTTATGGCGCCATCGATGCTCCCCATTTATAACGCCATAAACACGCCTCATGTAACTAAGAACGTTATAGTATCGCGGTTACAAATCGCCAGTTAGTTGTGGCTGTAGTAAACACAAAAATGTATACAGAGAGCCCAGCGACTGATCCAATATATTCAAGACTAGCTTCTGCCTGCGATGTCATTCACGTGTTTTATCATTAAATATATCCTGTGGCACTCGGCAATAGCGTAGTTTTTATCAGTGAATGCATGTTTGAAATCAGATTAGTGGTATTTGGAGATTAGCTCCCACATCCAAACTTAACTGAAACCTCATTATAATATTAAAAATTATAGAAGAGTCAACGAGAAAAGAAGTATATGCTGATCTACAGTGGTCCAGTATCTGATCATTCTAGTGCTGTAATTTGAGAGATATATGATCGATATTTGGACGTAGATTAGCAGAAAGTACTCAATCCACACTATGTATGGTCAAAAATGAAAGAGGTCTTAAAAGGTTGGTCCTTTAGGACCTCTTTCATTCTTGACCATAGTGTGGGTTGAGTCCTTTCTGCTAATCTACGCCCATTTAACCAATGATAAACACTTTTTAATCCGGTCCAGAATGCAGTATTCAGCGCTGGAATATATGAGATATCAGCGTATGTAAATTAATTAATTTATTTCTTCGACCCTTTTCTTAAATAAATGCTATGTCACGCAAACTGTAGTGGATCTTTTGTACATAACTTCACTGTGGCACCACCATGATATGATGAAAGAACAGTAATTCCTTAAAATAAACTTCAGCTATTTTATATAAATTAAAATTAGGTCAGTCTGTCACAACGATACCTACGGTCGGTTTCAACGTAGAAACTGTTACGTATAAAAACGTAAAATTCAACGTATGGGATGTTGGGGGACAGGACAAAATACGACCACTATGGAGGCACTACTATACAGGTGTGTATTATTTTAAGTTCATTTTAATAGATTAGTAGCTATATACTGCCTCGCTGGTCTAAGTGGTCACAAGCGCTACTGCTGGGCATGAGGTCCCATTTTTAGGGTTCCGTACGTCAAAAGGTAAAAAAAGGAACCCTTATAAGATCACTCTCTTGTCCGTCTGTCCCTCTGAACGGGTGTCACCACTGAGTTTCTCAGGAACGGGTGGACCTAGCAAGTTGAAATTTATACCAGATACTGAGTTCTATCGTCCCTATTACGTGTATAAAAGTCAAGGTCCTGAGTCAACACGATAAAATCGTATGGGCAAATATACCAAAATTTACCTTAATTTTCATCTTTTTTATTTTTCGGAATTTTCCCTTTGTGCTGTAAGACCTTGCTTTTAACCAAAATTGACAATTCTAGGTCAACCGGAAGCACCCTATACGTGTTGGGTCGAAACCTATATGGTAGTTCCCGTTGACCTAGAATCACGAAATTTGGCAAAAAGCAAGGTCTTACAGCACAAAGGGAAAATTCCGAAAAATATAAAAAAAATAAAATTAAAATTTGCCCATATCTTTTTACAAATAAAAATAATGATACCAATTTTATTATGGCGGTATAATGGATAGGTACGGAACCTTCGGTGCGCGAGTTCGACTCGCTCTTGACCGGTTTTTTCTAACTGGAATTTCTCGGTAGCAGTTCGGAGTCTGGTTTTGTGCCCGGTTGAAGGCAATAGACTCGCCCCGTGGCGAAATGTGGGTGTACATACTACAGGTACACCTCTGCCCAACCCGTCGGGGAAACAAGACGTGATGTTATATTACGTAGAAGCTAAAGGCCTTTTTTACACGATGCAAGTTTCTTGCCTGTGGCACAGATAAGTAAAGATGGTTCACTCCGCAAAATTATTTTAATAAAAAGCGACTCTTGCTACGACGCAATAAAGTGCAATTCAGGTCGCACGGCGCTAATTATTTTCAGTTTTATTCACCTAGAAGTTGCCTCTCTTTCTGTCACGTAACTGTTATATCTTCTGTCTGACCACGTTACGCCCACTGAATTGGAGAAGTCGAGCCCGCCGCATACCTACTTGTAGCTTCATACTTAAAATGCGGAGTGACCCATCTGTATTCATCTGTGCCTGTGGCATATAATTATGAAGCTGCCCACCTTGACTAAACTCCAAATCACCTTTTGTCCCCTTGGAAGAAACATTCCAGTTCACTGCAGAATCTGTCTCAAAATACTAAAATCCTCATTCAAATGTTCCAGGCACTCAGGGTCTAATATTCGTGGTGGACTGCGCGGATCGGGACCGTATCGACGAGGCTCGCCAGGAACTGCACCGGATCATTAACGACAGGGAGATGCGTGACGCGATCATACTCATTTTCGCTAACAAACAGGACTTGCCTGACGGTATGTTATTATAGCCATTAGGATTTTTTCAGTAAAAGCCCAGTTTGGAAGTTGGCGGTGTGCCTCGGAAAGTACGTTAAGCCATTGGTGCTGCGCCTGATCTCTGTCCGGTCGTGTTGGATTGCCGTCCAATTGGCTTATGAGAGTGAGGGTAAAGTGAGAGCACCTGTGTCTGCGCACACACTTGTGCACTATAATATCTCCCGCGTAGATGGCTAGTCTCCGCTGAGATAGGGTGCCATGGCCGAAAGTCGGCCTGGAGTACTATTATTTATTATAGACATTACAACTTTCATAATCCTCAATTATTTCTCTGGGACTCATTGGCCAATCTTCATTTTCCCCCTCTTTCACACTACGCAAGTCGAAATATAGCGTGTAATTGAAATAACTGAAAACCTGAAAAAGTTGTTGATAATGATGAGTATAATGACGGGGGTTATTGTACTCACCATTATGAACAACATTCCAAGGAACGAAACCTGAAATCGCGAAAAAAAATCAGTTGACATTCTCGACATTTTGTCAATTTGCGCGGACATAATTGTGAGTGGAACAGCTGTTTTTTTTTTTGCGATTTCTGGTTTGTTTTTCTGTAGTAAAAGTGGTTTATAATGATGAGTACAAGTCTGAATACCAGCGCTGTGACACTTGTTTTTAAGTGTCGCATCATGCCTTTTGGCCTCGTACAGGACTCTGTTTTCATTTTCATTTTAATTTGCTTTTTTTATTAGTGTGTTTAGTTTGTCCTGTGCGACTTCCAATAAATACTTTTGCTTTCTTCCTTTACAATGATCCCTGTTCAGGTTTACAGTTATTTTAATTACATCTTTAATATGTATCGCGACTTGTATCAGGAACATGTATCTACCGATAACTTGTACTGGAACCTCAAGCCTCAGTGCTGCGATGAGCCTTTACACGCACAAGAGTTGTAGTAGTTTGAAATAGTCAAGAAAACTTATATTAAGTTTAGGAGAAGCCCGCCTCTCTTGTCCTAAACTTGTTATAAGGCTTGTATACCAAAAAGTTAGCGTAATGACTTGGCTACAAGAGGCCTCGCTAAAAATATCGCAGTGACAATATCACGCGTGGGACACTCATCTACATGTCGACATGTCGCGCTAAGTTCGGTGGTGTAGCAAGCAAAAGAGTTTCAAAAGGCTAAAGCCTGTAATTAAAAACGTTCAAAATCTATTCGCAATGTCATCCCAGCGACATTCCATGTCGAAAACTTGACAATAATTTAGATAATAATATGACATTGTTTTGACAGATTAGAATGCGAACGGTTTTAAAATCCTGAGAATTGTCCCTCTGGTCATTGGTAGCCTAGTGAATATGAAGTTGAAACACGCTAGATATATGCATAATCAGCCTATAATGGTTCCACTGCTGGGGGACACAGGTCTCCTCTATCGAGAGGGACTGGGGTGTAATCCACCACAGGGGCCTAGTGCGGGTTGGTAGATGTCACATGTCTTCGAATTTTTGGTTCTAGGACATGTTGGTTTCTTCACGATGTTCTCTTTCACCGTTTTGAGAGCAGTGGTGATGAAATAATAATTATACACAAAGTAAAGTGCCTGCCTGGGTTCCAATCCACGACCTACAACTCGTAAGATAGGGCCGTTAGCACTGGGCCACCTCTGCTAGAGATATAATTGATGAAAATTATGAGGTCTAAAATAAACAGAAATCCTCTTCAAGTAGCAAAGAACTCTAGGGCATACCATGCCACAGCTGCGAGAAATGTGCTAGCTATTCATTAATTGTACGGTCAAAGGTCGCATTTACGCTTATGCAGTAACGGGTTACCCGTATGACCCTCATTTGACTCTTCAATTTTGCCCTAGTTAAAAAGCAGGTGCACTGTTAAGTTTTATTTTAATTCCTAATATAATTATTTAATTTACGCTATGATTTTTTCACGATCTAGTGCAATATTGAACAGCAGCAACCCAACTGTAACTTTATTGTGACAGGAATAAAGATCACTATTATTTTCACAGTGATGCAAAGTCAGGTTAAATAACTGAAAAAACTGTAAATAGAAGAAGGGAAGGCATACAATAGACTTCTTTGAAAATATACTATCCTTACTGTAAATTCGTTATAATTAAATAATAATATCATTTTTTCTATGATTTTCCAGCAATGAAACCCCACGAGATACAAGAGAAGCTGGGGCTGACGCGCATCCGGGACCGCAACTGGTACGTGCAGCCGTCGTGCGCGACGTCCGGCGACGGACTGTACGAGGGGCTCACCTGGCTCACCAGCAACCATAAGTTATGAGCTGCAGAGTAGGCGGCCCGAGCGCCGCCGCGCCCGCCACGGTACGTCCAACTTACTCTCTGAAGCTCGCTTGCACCACAAATCAGTAATTCGTTTAGCGCTAAACACATTTAAAACATTATCCCGTCTCTGTCATCTTCAAAAAGTTTCCAGTATTATCGTTAGGTTTCTAAAAAATGTTTGAAGATGACATAGCATGTAAACTTATTTTATGTTTTGTGGCGCGAGTGGGCCTAATTATATTAAACTCCAACATTCGTGTAGGGTAAGACGTGGGAGCAAGATAACACGAGACTTATGCCTGTTTTCACCTTTACTGACACTTAAATTAATCATATAAAAGTGTACTGTTGGATTTTCAAGGCTAGGCTCAGCGCTGAGAGTTGAAAATCCAACAGTGCACTTTTATTTAGGGATTCATTTAAGAGTCACTTAGTTATCGGTGAAAACAGGCATTAGTCCAAAGCTTTTTACAGTCCTACTTGCACGGTTTATGAATGCATGCACAACATGCACATTGGTTGATAAATCTTGCAGACTATTAGTACAGACCTAACATGAAAAACTGTGCTTAGCTGTATTGTGCTGACGTGGGTTATGCCTAACCTCACTGGATTTGACGAGAATGTGCTCAGAGTTGTGTTCAAGTAGCTGCAGCACGTGCAGTGTACTCTGCACTCATTATTGTTTGTTCATCTTAAAACTAGACCGTTATTGCTGCCACAGGTGTCTTCAATCGCATTTGATACGACTTTCGAGTGAGTCTAATCGGCTCAGTAGTCGGCATGATGGATCTATTCTAGATAGCTTTACTGACAAGCTCAAATTAATAAAGACACATCATTTTTTTTTTTTTAGGGTGGGAAGTTATCAAATAACTCCTCCCGCTCTGGGCGGAGCGGGAGGACGTGTCAGACTCTGACTGACTAAAACCCATCCGTGTTCCTTCGGTTGCCCTGTTGCCGGGGGTCACGTACTATGTTGAATCTGTCGTTTGCAGAAAATAGTCATGCTTTTCTAACCAATTCGTTCGTGAATTTATCTATGTTTTTCTCTTATTTCAGGTGAGGATGTCGATGCCATTTAATTTAAGTAAGCGCCCGTGTGCCGGAACAAGCAACGTCTTTGTGAATACCAGTGTTGATTCTATATAATGGTTATACAGACAAAAACGCTCCAGTGAGGTGCGAGAGACTGTCCGTGTGAACACAACGTTAGATAGCAAGCAAGCGAACGCTTGTCACAAAATCAATTATTCCATATTTAAAAAATGAAAAAACAAATTTAGAAAGTTTTGTTGTAACGATATTCGATTATTTTTTTATGTTATTTAAATAATTATTACATAAAGTAAAATGATTTTTTTTTTATTTAGTTGAATGTTTACCTCCTTTGTATAGTAAGGTAGAATGAAGTTTCTAATGCATTATTGTGGGTAATCGAGGACTATGTATGGATGGTCGCATTATTGTTTATTATGGATATTTACGTGATAGCTATGCACGCTGCGTAGGTCATTTGTATGAAGTGGCTTGACTTTAGTTAGTACCTGTGTATCTGCTTAAAACATTTCAGACCAAGGGGTAACCGAAAATAATTACAAAGTCACAAATTGACGTTTACAACAAGTGCCGATTACCCTTTGTTAATTACTATGTAAAACTTTGACTTGTTTATACATCACTATGTTATATAGGGTCAAATTAAATTAGCTAGCAAAACTGCGCTGACTTGATGGTATTAATACCTTCACGATGATAAAACAAAAAATTAAAAAACAAGTAACTATCAGCGGCCGATGACCTCATAGTCGGCTGTCAATCAATATGCCTAGCCGTTTCCCAACTATGTTGGGGTAGGCTTCCAATCTAACCGGAGGCAGCTGAATACTAGTATTTTACATGGAACGACTGCCTATCTGACCTCCACAACCCAGTAATGGGGTAATACGACCTTGGTAAGACTGGTAGTCAGACTTTCTTCTGACGACCCATAACGACTGTCAAAGATCCACGAATGACAGCCGGGACTAATGGCTTAACGTGCTTTCTGAGGCACGGAGGAGTCTCGGTATGTAAAGATGGTCACCCATCCACGGACCAACCCCGGCAAGCGTAGCTTAACCTGATGGATCGACCCGTGCGGCTGTTATAACTTAGCCATGAGCTCCAGTCAGCTGTATTTACTTAAAATTACGAGTTTAGATTTTTTATTTTATCATCATTAGGTATCATTATGTTTGCAGAGTTTCGCTAGTAAATTTAATATGACCCTGTGTTATAATTAATTATCTTGTATCCACTTTGATTAGTTCTGCACTATACTGTGTGCGCTGTAGCATAGTGCGGGTGACAGCTGTCAAAAAGGGTAATTTTATTGTATTAATACAGTTATTGATACGTACATATGAGTGTGTACATAATACGGAATCAGTAATAACTGTAGTCAATTAAATAAATTTACCCTTTTTGTCACCTGTCATCCGCATCATGCTCCAGCGCAAACAGTATAATTGTGAACTCATATCCTATGACTTAATACGTGGAAAATGTCTACTAAACTTAATTTCTTTTACTTTCAAGTTTGACATACCCTTATTTTTCACAACAATAGTCAAGTTACCCTCATACAAAAATGTACATATTAAAGCAATGTATGTACATATTGAAGAGTATTTTTATTACTGTCGCTGGTTGAGTGCTGATTTTTGTATGCGAATTTTTTAAAGACAAAATCCACTATGTATGTACGATGTATCGCTTTCAGCTTTCTATGTGATTCTTTGGCGTGTGGTGTATGGTCGCTTTACTAAGATGCTGAGAATGATCTGTGTACGTTATGCTTAATGTTTTATACGTGAGGAATTTAAATCTGTATTGAGAGTGAATCAAGACAAAAACTTATTTTCCTGTCAGAGAATAACAGACTCATTATTGGCTGAACGTCCAGTCTTCCGACCGTCAGCACGCGTAGCATGACCACCGTAGAAACGGGTTTTGTCAACGGAAGAATAGACAAAATGACAGATAATCACAATCTGTCAGTTTGTCTGTTCTTCCGTCGACAAAACCCGTTTCTACGGTGGTCATGTTACGCGTGCAGGTGTCTTAGGCGATTATCACACTGCACCGCGTCGCGTAGCGCGGCAGATTTAACCGCCCCGCGCTACGCGACGGATTGCGGTGCAGTGTTAGCCGACGTTACACGGACGTAATAAAACCGCTGCGGGATTTTATCGCGCACTGGATTTTCAACTATAGGTGTTAAGCTGAGCGTTGAGAATCCAACTCGCTGGGACGCACTTTCATCCTAGTGCGTTAAAAAAACACACTGTTGGATTTTTAACTCTTGGCGCTAAGTGGAGCGTTGAAAATCTAGTGCACAAAAAAAATAGACGCGATTTTATTAGGTCCGTGCGAACGTGGGCTTATAATCGCTTTACGACTTGAAAGTCAAGTTCGGCAATGAAAAGACGTTAAAAATATAGGTAATTATTTCATTATCATCCTTATTTCCAGGCTATTAAAGTATGCCTTAGTAAAGCGTCCAATATCGACCGTACCAGTAGTTAGTTCGGGGACCATCTGATTTTGTAAATACGGCTCTTGAATGGACCTTGAAATGAGATTTTTCTAGCGAATTATTTAATTTTTATAGCTTCGTTTTGCGAGGGCTTTTGCCGAAAAGGTGATTTGCTTATACAAGGCTGATTATAGATGCAAACTCCGTTAGAATAACGAGGCTTGATTATTTAGGAGTAGATAAGAAATGGAGTGTTAAGAGGTCAGTGGCAGGCAACATGTAGAGGAAGATAAGGAAAACATATCGGAAAATATGCCAAGATGCGGAGTTGCAATTGAACAATCACAAAACAAAATTGCTTTGGTTTCGGTGTTTGAAGCGCAACACAAACTCGGCAAACTTCTAACACTAGCTTCAGCATTACCTTTAAAAAAAAACGCAATATGTACCAAAAGTACACAGTCACTCGAGAACGTACAACGCGTTGCCAGTCTTCCGTCGAACGTGTCAGCATACGCACTTCCAAGTTCACATTGACACTCCATTCTAAACTACTCAATGATTGTAAATTAATCAATGATTAATAGAAAAAGCTTGCGACATATTATGCAAAAAGTAAAGAAAGTACATATAAATAAAACAATAGTTTTGAAATGATACGATATAGATAATAACATATATCACTAAATAGTTCAACGAAATTAGAAACTGCAAGTTGGAACATCGACTTCCTTGATAATATTAATGACGTAATAAAGACGTAAAGACGTGGTTATTTGCTAGATTTAGGGCACGTTTCACCATCATCGGTTAGCCTAAGGTGTGGTAGACTTTCTTAAGAAGGTCGAATCTTGTTTATCTTTCGATTAACACTCACTGTCCCAAGGTAATTGGTAATCCTATCACCATACGTCCAATAGTACCTAATATTGCATTGTGATGTTTTATAAGGTCATTTACATATTTTACGTCAGCGTATCACCCTCAGATAACTATTACATTATTTCCAAAAATGCATTACATATCGTCTACGGACGTGTATAGGCACAGATTAGTACAGACGGTTCACTCCGCTAAATTATTTAAATAAAAAGCGACGCTACGACAAAATAAAGTGCAATTCAGGTCGCACTGCGCTAATTAACTACAGTTACATTACCAAGAAGTTGCCTCTCTTTCTATCGCGTAAGTCGTTATATTTTCTGACTACGTTACGCCCACTGAATTTGACTATTCGAGCCCACCGCGTACCTACTTGTAGTTTCATACCTAAAACGCATCTGTATTCGGGCTACGTCTTCAGTGCATTACATGTAATGCATGGACAGTGCAAGGGTTAAGTTGACGGGTGATGGTAGAAGTGGTTCTTATTATAGTCCTTAGTGGTAGCGCGTGCGCAAAATAGGGCGGGGCTTCAGATGTTGATATACAGTACGTTTTAGAATATTTCATATATTATTTAGATAGGCATTAAAATCTGATTGCGAATATCATCTGTACTTGAGTTAGGCCATCAATTTATATCCCTGGGTTAGGCTTACTTAATAATAATACCAATAGCTAAAAATTAAAAAAAAAAAAAAAAAAATCAAGCTGTCGTAAACACAAAAGATGTAAAACTGTGTCTACGGTAGGCGAGTTAGAATAAGCGTATGCAGATACGCAGGTTCACGCAGCGCAGGGCAGAGCAGATTTTGTAATGCATGAACGTACTGACAGCTGCGTACGCTGCAGCGCAGTCTCGTGCGACGCAGACATGTTTCTGTCCTGCTCTGCGTTTCGTAGAGCCGGCACAGATTTCTGCGCGACGGGTGCAGGTCGTCACTTGTTTTTTACCATTGATGTTTCAATGAAAGATTGTGTCTGCGTAGCTGCGTCGCAGCATGTGCTCGCGGCCTATGTCTGCCTCGCCTGCCCTACCCTGCAAAATATTTACTGTGCTGTGTTACGTCACCTGCGTTTCAGCATACGCTTAGCCTTAAGCACGAGCCCAGCACTGCTGAGCACGAATTAGCGTAGTAAGGCATGCTCGTTCGAGGCTCCTAAGTAGTATAGCTATGCTACGAGAATTCATGCTCTGCTTATGCTCGGTTCGCCTTGCCTAGACGCAGTCATTGGTTTGTTCCGTCCTCTTACGTGCGATTGTAAGGATTCCTCAGATTCAGTACGGATCAATTGATGAATATTTTTAATTAATTCGAATGAAAATGTACGTGAGAATAAAATTAATAACAAAACGAGACCATCTTGCGCCTCATTTCAACACTTTATCAAGGAGGACGTTCCTCATAATTCATAATCTAGGAACACTGGTTAATCGAAATTAGCTCTTATTTCCAGGTCCATTGCCTACTTTTTCGGCAATCTTTACATTCTGTACTGATATCTTGCCTACTTTTAGATGAAACTACGATGAAAGCTGTTATCTTTTTCTGTTAAAACTCACCTATACTTTGTGATATAAATATATTTCATAGAACCTAAAGGTGCTCCCTCTCCGGGAGCATACGCCTGTAATGTAACGTTCACAGACGAGCATTACATCGGTGAGCGAGGAGAACCGAGCATTACAGTGCGCAACCTGTAATGATACAATTCGAAAATTACATCAGTGACGAAGAACCGAGCATTAGTGCGCAATTTCTGTTGTAATATTTCATCTGAAATGTTACATTAAATGCGAATGCTCGTCAATCAGGAAGGCAGTATTGTAACGCTCAAAATCGAATCTGTAAGTTACATTACAGGCGAATGTTCCCGGTGAGCACCTTTATAATTATTTACTAGAATATTCGAATGATCGATGGTAATACTCTCGAGACATGACAGTATACAATAGGTCATGATATATCTACTTTAGAACTGATATACGTTTGATAATCAATTTTCATTTTAACTTAAAGTGCAATTAAAATTTCTAGCAACTATTTTGCACGGAGATGTAAAAATTATGATTATTTGTTAATGTACCGCTGGGTTCATCGCGCAGGGGAGCGTTGGTAACAATTTAAAACCTATTGTATAATATTGTAGAAAGATAAATTCAATATAAATTCACCCTTGGAACATCTAGTTTTATTCCTACAAAATACAACTATCAAACGTAAAATGTTCAGAAATAATTATTAAAAGTAATTACTAAGTAGGAAAACCATAAAATTAAAAATTAAATTATTAGAAATAATGTATACTTGAGTACAGACCTAGTTCGATATAAATTATTAATCAATTTTTTTGAATAAAATCACTCATAATCCAGTACAAATACATGAAAATTCTACCAATTTTCTTCCTTGAGAGTCGCATCAGCCTTGTCATTTTTCGGCGTGCTTTCGAGCCAATAGTAATTTTTTTATTACACTTCATTAATTATAAAGTTCCTTCTAATTGGCACCTTAAGTCATAATGATAATATTGAATCTAACTGATACTGCTTTCCTCTGTGGAGGCGGGGGTGAAGGAGGAATCTGCTGTGACGTCATCGTAGCGCGGGGGAAGAATAATTTGTAGTTCTTCGTTGAGTTGCACTTCTTCGTCTGGAACTGGGTCATCGGGGACACGAGTATCGTAGTCTTCTTGAGTCAATATGCCACTGAAATGAGAAGAAATCTTATTGGCATAAATAAAATCTAACAATGTATGGTGGCAGTCATCTCGAGAATCGAACTAATTCGCCTTTCATTAAGGCAGTTAATCATAATGAGCCTATAATGTTCCCACGTCTGGAATGCAGGCCCCCTCTCTGTGAGAGAGAGTGGGCTATGAATCTATGATCCACCACGGGGACCCAATGTGGGATGGTGAATGTCACAATACCTTCAGAATTTCTGGTTCGAGGACATGCCGATTTCTTCAGGTTGTTTTCCTTCACCGTTTTGAGAACAGTGGTAATGTTAATGAATTACACAGTGAAGTGCGTGCCTGGGTTCGAACTTCGAACCCACAATCTACGACTACCTCTGTCCTCACGATGTGTGTCCTATCATATTACGGACTTGTCGAAACCAACACAATAGCTTTTCATTCTCAGCTAGGAACACATGTGCAATACTTACTCCGGCTGATCACCGGCTTTAGCGCCGGCTAGGACGGACGTATACAGCCTTGCGCGAGCGCCATGCAGTCTCATACCAGCCGGTATGTCCTCGGGGCCCCCCGATCGGTTCTCTAGAATAGGGTGCACTGAGATTGCATCATTACCTGTAATTAAAATACTACTGTAATAATTTGAGGTAGGTACATGCATCAAAAATGTAAGCAACACGCATCATTTACAGAAAATGCATGTTTTATTAATTGATACATTATTTTTTTCTTAACAAAGTAGATTGGTATACAATATTTTTGTTCTCGGAAACATATACTGGTCCATTTTAAAAATATAAACATAGATCGTGTTTTGTTTCATTATAATAAAAGCCAATTATTTTTTCCCGAAAAATTGAGTGGTGAGTCATTTTTTATGTCTTGGGGCGACGCCATTTTACTGCTGATGAAATGCAGAGAGCTGCAGGAATGCTACAAGCTGGAAGAAAACAGTCCCAGGTATCTCGGCATTTTGGTGTCAATAGGAGCGTGATTTGTCGTCTTTGGCCGCGTTATGTTAATACACAGGGGATCTTGCTGAGCAGCACCCAAGATGTTAAAGGAATACCTACAACTGCTCGACAGGACCGATACATACAACTGACTGTAAGACGTCAGTCGATGTTAACCGTTCGGGAGATAGGTTTAAAACTACAATTCTCAAGCGGTGTTGTTGTTAGCCACCAAACCATGAGAAATAGGCTGCATGAATACGGCCTACGAGCACGACGCTCAATTAGGTGCCCTATATACGCCATTGGAATCGCGCCCATCGAAACGGATTGTGTAGGGAACACTTGACATGGACCCAGGAGCAATGGGATAAAATTTTATTTTGCGATGAGTCCCGGTTTGGATTTAGGCCTGATACGAAAAGGGTAAGAGTGTATCGTCGTCCCAGAAATGCTGAACGGCTGAGATGAGTCCAGGAAGTGCACCCTTACAGTGGCTCCACAGTGATGGTAAAGGCGGATATTATGAAGAACAGACGAACTGAGCTCGAGCTTTTTGTAGATGGCAATATGAACGCTGAAAGTTACGTTGAAGATGTCCTCGGGCCTTATGTTCACCCATTTCCACAAAGTTTGCGAACGCGCATTGTCATGACAATGCGCGTTCGCACATAGCTCGGAGGACCAGAGAGTATTTGGCAATGGAAAACATCTGTTTATTGCCGTAGCCTGCACAATCGCCAGACATCAATCCCATCGAGCACGCATGGCACATACTCCAGAGACGTGTTCTAGAGAACCTGGACGGAGTGTCGACAACCCAACAACTGATAGACTTGACTCGATTGGGAGAGATTGCCGCAGGATCAGATAAATAATCTTATAAATTCAAATAAAAAATCGTTGCCGACAAGTTTTGAACAACAGAGGTGGTCACACTTTGTATTGAATTACAAAATAATAATAATAAAAAAATATTTAATTTTGTAAAACATTAAAAAGTTGAATTTCGTTATAACTTTATTTTATACTACGTATGTCACGGTACACATTGTTAATTATTGTGATTAAATAAACAATTGAATGAAGGATTTTGTTGCTTTAGTCACTAAAGTTTTTTAATTTATTCAGTATCTATCTATTTGTCATCATTATTTCTTTATTAAATAGAATGACTAGCACTACCGTGCCCCCCGGTAGTACATGGTGGTGGGAATTTATTTAACGTTAACACTATATTCGGCGTCAGGTCGTGCAAATGTTAAAAGAAAGTATATCTACTCAAAAACAATTTAAAAAATTGTTGCTTGAAGTTGCAGTCCTTTGTATAAAATAGAAAAATTTATACAAAGTAGGACTTGCATTTGATTTGAAAAAGAATCACAAGGAACGGTTTTTTAAAATCGTCTGCCATACTTAAGTAGGTACGAACAATCGAACTCGCTAAATGTAGAAAAGATGGCAGTGATCAATAGGGTCAACGCAGATCAGAAGATGTACGCACCCTCGTCTGGTCTGCAGATTTCTTTGGCTTCATTTATATCTTTTTCTTGATCATTCTCATCGGGTGGCAGTGGCATTTTTGGTTTTTCTTCTTGAAACTCTGAAATTGATACTAATATTTTAAACCCTATAAATAAAATACAGCTAAATACTCGAATGATTATTAAATTAAATTTATTTATTAACTTAGACAACAATGATCCATAAGTTAGTTGGTTCATTGTTGTCTAAGTTGATACCACACCCTCAATTCTCATGGGTAGGTATCATAAAAGGCGACTAAGGGAAAACATCAATTAATTTGCAATAGGTGCTGATTGTGTCAATCAAAATCTCTAAGGTCTCCATATTATTCCATGGATTGTAGACGTACTCACCTAAGTATCGTCAAAATCCATAGCATAATCAGCATTACAGTGTTCTCATTGCTGGGGTCTCATTGGGTCTCATTGCTGGGGGTCTCGTCTCAGTGAGAGCTCTCATCTCTGTAAATGCTGTAATCCATCACGTGGACCCAGTGCAGGTTGGTTCACGTTTTCTAATTTTTGGTTCTAAGAGACCCCGGTTTCCTCAAGTTTTTCTTCGCCGTTTTAAGAGCCTTGTAGCTTTTTGCCGTTTGCAAAGTTTTTAAGTTTAGAACACAAAAAAATTACCTGTTGTGGGCATCGTTTTGGGGGGTAACTCAGCGTACCCACGGAACAAGGTTTCCAGTTCATCAGGTGACATGCGACGCAGATACGGAACACGCTTCAAGTCGGGACGGTGAAGACTCCTGAAGGAGTTTCGATGCTGACCAAAGACACGGATTATTAGTGGTTAATTAAATAACTAAGTTAGTCTATTCAGAGACTTCGCACTTTGTTTTAGAACCGCCTCGATGAGTAGGTACAACGGCGGCAGAATCTTGTTTATCGAATCCATCATCCATCGAATCTTGCTTATTAATCCTCATTACAGATCACAAACCAATGGATCATTTTTAGTTTTGTATAAAAAATCATATAGGGAATGTGTAGAGGTATCCATCTCCTACCGACTAATATCACAAGACGGTCATCCTCGACCGCAGCAAGAGACGGTATTATAAACAGTTTTCATTATAAACCAGGCGTGTGGACGTCACCGTTTACCAATAGAAACTGACTGCCCGTAACAATTTCTGACAATGCCTGTGTCATTCGAATTTACGCTCAACGCGAGAAGTACTATTTTCACCACACAGTTTGAATTTTGAATTAAACTTGATATCTTGCTCAATAACCAAAACCCCGACCCCCGAGCGTATTTACGCTCGCACTCATCGACATTTGTACAGAGCCGCACTATAAAAGCCAAAGAGCCGGATGCGGCTGGCGACCCGCAGTTTGCCGACCACTGGTCTAGGTAGGTAGGTAGGACTGCTACAAGGATCTTTTGGCGCTTGGATGACATTGACAGGGTTGGTAAACATTAGTGTCAATGTTTTGCGAAATGTATTTATTGAAAAAATATAGCGGCGTTTTTTCCGATTTTGGCCAGGCCCCAAACGATCCTTGTACAGATGTATCTACTGGCGTCTAGTCGCTGTCGGTGCCGCCGATTCCCTGTTGTGTTCAGTACCTACATACAGGGTTGCAGGGACATCGACGCGAAGACTGTTACCATGGATTCAGTACATGATTCTGAACACCCCAGCGTTGAAATTTTTCGTCGGTTATTTAAAAAAAAATCTGCTGTTCCATACATTTTGACCGCGTAGGTATTGCACTTTTCTACGAAACAGCTATTTTTTTATAACCGACGTAAAATTTCAACGCGTGCCCCCCGTTGAAATTTTCATAATCATGTATTGAATCGATGGTAACAGTTTTCGCGTCGATGTCCCTGCCACCCTGTATGATACGAAGGCTCGACCGGTGAAGTACACCACTTACCAGATTTACAGGAGTTGACGGGAAGTCTAACTGCCTAGTATATAAACGCGTCACCTTAACAAGGCCGGGCGGTATTTGCATCCTCTCGCAGGCGCGTGACATGCTCAAACATTGTACCACGCTGTCGTGTTTCACGGAGATTGCTGAAAGTCCACTGCGCACCAGGTCCTCGTTGATCTGTTACATGTTATAATTTTTACTTATATACGAAAAAAACGAAGTACTTAAGTAGGTAAGTAGGGAGAGACAAAATACATAGTCACGTAATATACTGTATTTCTATTTTCTTAATTTCCCTCGGCAGATTTCGTGTTTCGTCAGTTGTCGGATTTCTATCAGTTGCCCAGTATATTCAATGTACTCTGTGAGTTGCCCTTTGCACTTGGTGCAGACCGGACGCTCTCCAGTATATTCAATGTACTCTGCGACGCTCTCAATCGACTTAGAAGTTAAGTAGGTATATAGAGTTGTTAATACTCTTTTAAACTTAACGAAATTTTCATTTGTTTGTATTCCGAAATGTGATGATACCCGACGGACATTAAGAAAATAGAAATACTGTACTTACCTATTTATGTACTTATTAGGCACTTGTGGTAAAAAAGGGTTGAAGAAGACTGACCCCGATCACAGATAATATACTAGTCCCCGATGATTGGTATAATTACCTACCCGATAGGTTGGTGGACCAACAAAACAAGATGTTTCGTCAATTGTGGACTACGCTACATCTACGAATGAGAAAGACGAAGAAAAAGTACCTACGCTAACTTTACTGCAGAAACGCCACTTTCGGTCGAGTAAATTCGTGTGTATCAACCAATAAACCTTCCTACCTTAGCTCTTTAAAAGATCGCGTTTAGTGATAAGACCGCCCATTGTGTCAGTTTGTGTAAAAGGTAATCAGTCATATTAGGTCCAGAATCCAAAAAAAAAAAGTGCTCGAATGGACTTCCCCGACTTAGGTGACGTCTACTTTTTTAGTTGGCCCAGGTTTGTATGAAATGTGACTGGTCTCCTTTGTAAATTTACATCTGTAATCCACTTGGTGTAGGTACATAATAAAGAGTATTCTCTATTCTTATGCTTCTCAAAAGTTACCTGACCCCGTCAATTCTGCTGAGATCTCTTTGAGGCGCGCGTGGAACACAATGCGCCGTCGACCCAGGCTTAGTCCTTATCGGACGGCGAGCTATCCATTGCTCACCGTCCGCAAGCCCGCGCCTACGGTGGCCGGAAATCGGCCTGCGATTCCCAACGCCCAGAGCGTCTCCTCCTGCGGCGGTTAGGGACGTGAGGGCGCGAAATTTGCCTCTCCCTCACGCGTTCCGTCTCCTCCTTCGCGAGCATTACCGCTTCGCAGAAGGAGGTGACGGCCTCCCATTTCCTCTCGCTCCGTACCATGGCCTAAACCAGGGCCGGACGCGAGAGATCACCGCCGCCGACCGCCTCCACAAGGACACGGCGATGCTCCGCCCAAGCCGGGCAGACTTCCACCGTATGATCCACCGTGTCCTCCGGGCGATCCACACAATGGTGATACCCGGGCGTTTCCTCCCGCCTTATCCTGTACAAGAACCTCCCGAAACAGCCGTGTTCGATGAGGACCTGCGTCAGGCGGAAGGTGAGGACGCCGTGGCGCCTCTCTAGCCACTCCTCAAAGAGGCGTCTTATCGCCGCAATTGTGGCCTGCCCGTACCTCATCACCTATGTACGTGAAATGAAACCAAATACTCTGTAATCCACTTGTTGTAGGTACATAATAGGAGTATTCTCTATTCTTATGCTTAAATTCTCAAAAGGTACCTGACCACCTATGTACATGAAATGAAACCAAATACTTACTAGGTAACTAGGTAGTTCTACTAGCTAACAATATTTGTACAAACCAACATTCATTAACAGGACTGGACTTTGTAACGCTGTTTGATATTTATTTAATGTTCGCGTTGAATAAACTTCGTTTCGAATGGACCGCTGCGACCCGGGTACAGTGAACCACATCAATCAGAGAGAGTCAGGACAGTACTCATTGATACAAGGACCAGACTTAAAATTGTGAGTTACTGATAGCCTGAAGGTTCTGACCGCGAAAGTAGAAATGAGATTGGTGTACCTACTTATCGGCATTTTCAATTTTATCAACATTTTTTCACAGATTACATTCAGCTGAGGTAGATATCGGCAAGCGTACCTACCAACCTAACCAAAATTTGGCAGAATAGTCCTAAAATTAAAGTTCCCAAAGGCTAACTCATAATGTACCTATTATGTGCTCAATGATGGCTTAATGGCTCTATAACCCAAACGCAAAAGAGCTAAAAACGAAATGGCGATGGAATAAAGCGGTCAATATCAACCGAAGTTTCTAACCAATTACAAGTAATATTAAAACAAACGACTGAGAACTAAATAATAGAAATAAAGAGAAAAACACTTCTTCCTAGCATTTTCCTAACCTATTATCAGAAGTCGCGGAATGCTCATTAGGCAACGCGCGCCCAGTTAATTAAAAGTAGATCAAGATCTAAATTCCTTATTTAATCAAAGTCGTTACCGACAGGTACTGGTAATATCGAATAAAATTTATTAAATTAGAACGGGCGACACTTTTGCAAAATATCAAGCAAAAACAAAATGATGTTCTCAACGAGGGACCGTTATGTATTTTCTGATAGAATTTTAAATTGTGTTTACTTAAATAAAAGTAGGTATCTCTGCGATTGTTTTGCGGGTGATACATTATCCATTTGTTTGAACACGATGTTGTTTCAAGGGTGAAAATCGCATTTTATTGCGGCATTGTGTATTTATTTTTGGTTCGAGGATAGAATCTTGAACATCCTACTACCAGTATTGTAAATTTTAACACTTTCAGTGCCGGGAGTCCTCCTGGAGGGTTTACCTTGTCGCATATGGGATGCCGCGGAAGGCTTATTTTAAATTTAGGTTTTTCGTAGCGAATACAGTATTATAAACGGTGAAAATTAAATCTGATGTATATTTTAACAAGCTTTATTAATTATTAGTTTATGCGTAGGTTTTAAAATAGAAGATATTTTTTTTTGTTCCCCGTTGCAAATAGTCACTAAAAATTTCAAAGGTTGGAAACTACACAACTTTACTTAATTTTAGTGTTTAATAACACGGTTTTAAAAACTTTAGCGCAAACGTAATGCAGGTAACGCACCCGGAGGGTTTACTTCCAATATCTGTGGCGGCATGGCGTATGAGTTCTATGAAAAGTGGGTGGAGTCGAAAATATTAAAGCGATAATACTAAGATTACTTAGGTGTTGAAATGAGACTGTGGCGACGATTGACTAAAGACCTGACCTGACCTGACTACATTTCTACACAAATCCCAAAAAATATTGGGGAATTAAAAGAGGACTTACCTACCTACTTTCATCTTCAGTTTATTTATTTAATACTTCAAGCCCAAAAACGTACAGAGGCGGATTTAATGCCATGGGCATTTTCTACCGGTCAACCTTTGAGTGATGCAGCGACAAACAGTGGTAGGTGCAATTACGAAAAATTGACGATTAAAACATATTTAAATATCAAGATACCCATATTCCTATTACAAACTATAAATATAATATATGTCTAATTATATATATAATGTATATATATATTGTGATGATACTGCCAGCTTCTTGCGAATGTGCTCGCGAACTTTAAATGATAATCGGTTGGTTGCTCTCCTGGGGGAGCACATTCCACAGAGAGATAGACTGAACAAAGACGGAAGAGTGGACGAGGTCTGTTCGGTGAGTGGGGCATTGCGATTATTTGATGACTATAGATTTTTACTATGGTTGTCACAAATGTATTGAAAGTGGGCGGCTAGATAACTAGGGGAAGTGGGAGAGTCAAGAAATGAAAACAGGGTGGTCAGCGCTCTTTGCTCTCTGTGCTGGCGTATGGGCAACCACTTTAGAAGCGACCGATGCACAGAGACATGATCATTTTTACGCAGATTGAAAACGAATCGAAGAAAGTTATTGAGACGGTCAAATTTTTTGAACAGATCTGCATTCAGATCATAGTAGCACACATCACCATAATCAATTCTGTGTCCAAAAGGAAAACAGTTTGAAACAGAAGAACTAAAAAGATACAAACTCGTTTCTAAGAGCTCCTAACACTTTTATTAACACTAATAACATTAAATATAAACACAAGAAATCCGTAAAAAGTGTCATCAGTGCTATTAGGGAGGGTTGTCCCGAGAGGGTTGGGATAAAATTGCTTTCATAGTCCTCAAGAGCTATTTGAAAGATTGCCTCCCTCAAGGCACCCCCAAGACTATTAATGTTTTTGACTTGAATGGTTTTTAAACGTTTTACGATACCTACTAAATGTACTTAGGTACGTACGTTTTAAGTCCAGACGATTTCTGGTGAATTTATTGAAATTTCCATCTGGAGCTGCTGTTAATGTACCTACCTATTACTTGAGCGTTATTATTAAGTTAAGAAGTTTAGAGCCTTTTAGTAAGTACCTACCACTGTGTCTCCTAAGCTCTTTCAGGAGTCCACAACAGGAGAAAACAACAAAAGTCAGCAAGGACATTCAATTATTTTTTGGTCTACTTTCTTATGAGGTTACTGTTTTGAGACCTTTCTACTTAAATAACAATAGGTTCTATTCATACTGCAATGTCTACAATTTTAGAACAACCTTTACCTGTAGTTCTCTCCCTTCGCAGCAGGGCACAAGCGGTGGCAATTCTTCCTTCAGTCTATGAGTGGAGTTGAACCCTGTGGCAACATTATCACCACTTGCTACTGGGTTCATCATCAGCAACGACGCGTCCGAAGACCTTTTCTCCTTCACCTCCAAGTTATCCGACAGCTCTCTCACACTCATGTTAGTGTTCACATTTCTATCCCTTACAGACATTAACAGCGTCGTGTTTTCGTGTAGTAACTGCATCACTGCTATTTTTTTTTTATGTTGCTGTGGTGATTAGATTTTTTGTTCACATTTTCATTGGAATTTTGACGTTGTGTGACGTTTCGATTTTGAAATATGTGACTAGTGTATTTTTTTTTGGATTAGTGGCTGGTTAGGTTTTTCTATGTAAAA
Source organism: Omphaloscelis lunosa (assembly GCA_916610215.1). NCBI lineage: Eukaryota > Metazoa > Arthropoda > Insecta > Lepidoptera > Noctuidae > Omphaloscelis > Omphaloscelis lunosa. The sequence continues at coordinate 19,030,430 of OU744244.1, read as the reverse complement.
CTTTTATGGAATCCGGAAATCATAAAAGGAAGTTTGTAAAAAGGTACGGTATGTGTACCTACAGACTACTCTACCTATACTTTTTAAGGCTCGTGCAGACCAGCGCAATATCGCGGGCGCGACAAATATTTATTATATTTATTTTCGTTGAAATAAGGTTGTTGTTCGAAGACATGTGACATCTACATATCCGCACTGAACCCGCATGGTAGGGTAAAGCCCGCTTCCTCTCGAAGAGAGCAGGCTTGTGTCCCAGCAGTGGGAACAGTACAGGCTGATTATGCTTATGGTTGGTGTTGGGTTGCGGCACTGATAAGTCTGTCAAAATCACAGTGATCTTTGTTATCGTTACAATAATATGGTTGCTCTTGGGATGCTGATGTACGAGATAAAATAACTATGAAAGTACTGTAATAGGTATCACTTTACACTCCGCAAATTGTTCTTTCGTCCAATCTACATCCGAAAGAGGCTCGTGAGCTCTTAAACGAGAACTTGAGTAAGATTACTGTAGTGTGTTGTTTTCAGATCACGTAGCAGCGCTTGACCAAAATTACACCCTCCAAGAATAGTTAAGTTGGGTTCGAGAGTATTCCGGAATTAAGCCAGACCCTTTGGGTGGGAAATTGCGAATATAAGCCTATTGTTGTATCATTGAATGTTATTGACTAAATGGCTAACGTGGAGATAGATCGGTCTAGGGATAGTCTGCAGTGGCAGTATAGTTTCTTTCATGGGTTATTATCATTTACTTACATATCAAGACCCTTTCCACGATTGGGAGAGAGAGGTAGGTAGTCCAGTTTATAAAACAATTTTATTATTGTAGTTGTTGGTAGCAACCATGATGTAAAAAAAATAAAATTTAAAAAAACCTCCGACACAAAGTCCTTTAAAAATAGTAAAATAAAATGTTTTGGCCCTGTAAGTTAAAATAAGATTTAGGTAATATTTACGGTAGGTCCCATTTGTTCTATGGAACATGACGTAATAGAACAAATTGAGAAAATATTGTCCCTATTTGTACTTTAGAACTACATACTAGCTTTTGTTCCTGTTTTTATTTGTCTGTGAATGCACAGAACTAAATGGGAATCACTTTTCCCAAATTCTTCCATGATAAGATACATAAGACGTGAATCACATTAATCACTGACGTTAATACCAGGTACAGTTCACTATAAAAAAATTGAAACTACTCGCTACATAATATTTTTATTTTGAAAAATAAAAGCAAAACAGCAGTTTAATAATACGTGTTTTCGTAACTACAAACTAAAAACAATTCTTCTTACATATCAACTTCCAGAAGTTTATATACTTAGTTTGTTCTATGGAACAATTTGAGACAAAAAGTACAAACTGTTCTATAGTACAAATAGGGACAATATTTTCTCAATTTGTTCTATTACGTCATGTTCCATAGAACAAATGGGACCTACCGAATATTTAGAAACCAGCGTCGTAGCGTCGGGGGACGGCGAATAAAAATATATTTCCTACCATAGCATGCCGTCTCCCGACGCGACGCTACGAAGCTCGTTTCTAAATATTACCTAAAACTTGCTGAAACTTACGGGGCCAATACATTTATTTTTATTTTTATTTTTTCCTGCTTTTTAAACTTTATATGCATAAAACTAGTAGATGCGCTTCGATCGACACGTGACTCGCTTAAATCTGCGCAATCGTATGTATTTTTCCTACAGTAAAATTAATTAGGTACTTCCTCGTTGGTCTACTGTTCGCAAGCGCTACAGCTGTCCATGAGTTCCTGGGTTCGATTCCCGGGTCGGGCAAATTGTTATTAGGTTATTCCATCTAGAATTTCTCAGTAGTAGCCCGGAGTCTGGATTTGTGCCCGGTTGATTGCAATAGGCTCGCCCCCAATTACATGGGACTTACGAAGTGTGCGTCTACCTGCTACAGGGACACCTCTGCACAACCCTTCGGGGAAATAGGGCGTGATGTTATGTTATGTGTGTAAAGTTAATTACTAATTTACCCTAATTTATTTTGGCTATTTCATTATCAAACACTGATTACCATCTACCTATTCATTGAGATCATTCCAATGAGCCCAAACACGATACCTCTGCTGTAAGATGGTGAAAGGATTAGGGTATCCTGCAAATTCCAGGTGATGCTGCAGCATCAGTTCAAGGTTACTATGTTATTCCAATATCGTTGAAGTGACAGAATACCAAATTTCGACTCGATCAGACCTGTGGAAGATGCTCAGATCCATTCATCAACTAGAAAAGACCTGATAATCTTCAAACGGCTGAATAGATTTTCTTGAATCATAGCTAAGAACACTAGATTAATTCACCTTGCTAATGAAACATAAAAATTCTAAATCGGTCCATCCGTTTGGGAGCTACGATGCCACAGACAGGCGACACACGTTAAAATCTGTTTCCATCGGGGGGGCTTTACTAGGTAATAGTTATTTTTTTTTATCATAAGTTGATTACCAACAATACACGATGAGTTGAGTTATACCCATGGTCTGTTCCAAAAGTATTTGTTTCAAGTATTCCGTATAAGTATTCCAATTGACATGATAACACATCATTCATGCTATCATGGACTAAAAAATGTAAGGCGCTATCTCAAGAGCTCAGTCGTCGTGGAATTCAATCAAAATACAAGAATTTACCAGAATATGGTAATTTGGATCTATTAGGTTACCTATGAAATTGCCGTTTTTCATGAAATAATTTAACGCCCTTGTTTCTCTATATTTTTTTATTTTTATTAATCAAAGTAATTACCCCTGCAATCAATGCATTGATGCCCTTTTTGAAAAAGTCTGCTGGACGGGAGGCAACAAATTCTTCAAAGGCATTTTGAACAGCCTCTCGATTATTGATTTTTTTCCCCGCCAAGAAGTTATCCAAATTCTAGAAGTCTGTAGGGGCAAGGTCTGGTGAGTATGGTGGATGACGGAGAACTTCCAACCCCAGGTCTTGTAACTTGGAGACCGTCTGCTGTGCAGTATGAGGTCGCGCGTTGTCATGCAGGAGCAGTGGAGCCGAACGATTGACCAAAGCTAGTTAGAGATGTGCGAGCTTCTCCATCATTATGTTCAGTTCTTCGAAATACACATCTGGAGTAATGCTCTTCCCATTTGGTAAGAAGCTGTGATGAATGACACCGGCGCTAGACCACCAAACAGTGACCATCACTTTTTTAGGGGTCAGTTTTCGTTTGGGGCATTGTTTAGGTGCTGAACCAGGATCTAACCAACTTGCTGAGCGCTTGCGATTGTTGAACAGAATCCATTTTTCGTCGCAAGTGCGACTTAATATTCGTGCGATTTAATATGCCTTCGTTTGTGTGCCTGCTGAGCAGTGCAAGGCTCAATTCGACACGTGCTTCGCGCTGGCGATCATTCAATTCGTGGGGCACCCATTTGTCAAGCTTTCTTACCTTGCCAATTCGACGCAAATGGACCAATATTGTTTTGATGCTAACATCGAAAGCTGCTGCTAATTCAGCTGTATATTGAGAATCATCAGCTTCCACAATCGCCTTTAATTCGTCATTGTCGACTAAAGTTTTCGGTCGACCACGGGGTTCATATCTTAGGTCGAAATTTTCAGAACGGAAGCGGGCAAACCAATGGGTGGTGCGATCGTTAGTAGTGTTCGGCCCGTATACGTCGTTGATGTTGCGTGCCGCTTCTGCTGCTTTGCTGCCACGAGGGTCCTCATACACCATAAACGTATCCATGATGACGAAAAACGTACAAATGCGATGAAAACAGAACGCTAACCATTAAACAAATGACTAATTTTCAAATAAGAATTCCATATTTTAAAAATAAAAGTAATTTGAACTTAGAATTCTTAATGAAAAAAGAAAAAAATGGACTTGAAATAGGCAGAACGGCTTCATAGGTTTTGACCTTTTATTATCTCAACAGCCAGAAACTAGTAACTTCCCTGTCCTGTCAATAGTTTGTATTTCATAGCTGCAACGAGTATTACTTGTATACCGCTAAGTTAAATGAAACCAAATAGCCAAAATATAACCAAATACATCTATTATAAAAATGAAATAGTACAGTTATACAAAGATTACCGAACAAGCAAGCGAAAATTCATATAATAAATACTCATACAAATTGTGGCAAAATAGAAAAAAACAGTCATGACATGAAAGCTTTCGAAAATAAAACAAGATTTTTGTGATTAATTAAACTCAAAAATAGAATGCACTATAAAGGTTTTTTGTAAAATATTTTTTTATTGAGATTTCAAGGACATATCTTCCTTAATTTCATCCGGCACGTAAAAGAAGTCCTGCTTCGTGTCATCTGTTAACCCGCTTTGCTTCTGAAATTACAAATGACGAGACTTTATGAAGAGAGAATAAACTGCAGGAGCTTTGGGCTTATTGGTGACTCGCACGAATTTATTCGCCCGAATTCGGGCGAATCGACCTTTTTAATTAATATGTGTTTTTCTTGAGGTGATTCGCACGAATTATTTTTATTTGTGGACGAATCGACAACTCCAGCAATACGTAGTATTAAGCACGCTGGCGCAAGAGATTAGGCTGAATTAGGTTAAACTGGCTCTCTCTCTAAGAGATTAGGGTAAAATATTTTGAAATGAACATGACAAAAAATGAATTGGTTATTATTTAGATTAAAGGTAGCATAATTAACTTGAAACTGTGCAAATAATATAGGGTGGTGATTTAGTCACCTGCATCCGTCAAGGGGGCTATTCTACCTGTCATACTGAACAACTTTCGCAATGAAATTCATAAGCGATTCGTAAAAAAAAAACATTCATGCATCGAAATTATCTACTGTTGTATAGGAATTTGAAATTTATTCTCCCCGATTCGGATTTATGTTTCATAGCGAAAGTTGTTTATTGTGACGGGTAGAATCACCCCCTTGACGGATGCAGGTGACGCGTTAATTCGTGAGAGTCACCAATAAGCCGAGCATTAAAAGCAACCTTAACCTTCATTAATCGTAAAACGAGGAGTGACATATCTGATACCACAGGGTCAAATGAAATTGGCTGACCAAACTTCACAGACGTGATACGTACCTATTGAGCCCAGAGGTTTTTTTTTAGCAAGCATATGCAGGACGCAAATTTGATAGCTGAGTAAGTGCAACATGATAAGAGAATAGGTACCGAAAATATATAAGAAAAATTTCAGATAGGAGTCCACTTTCAGATTTCAGAAATGGACCGAAAATAACGTAGTCGTACCTTTGATTTAGATAATTATGTTTATTTCTTGTTACGCACCTCAATTTAGAGGTCAATGGGAAGCGGGTGTAAACAGCGTCAAACCTACCTTATGGTTGACTTACGAGGGATTTAATACGTTAGCAGGAGAAATAGAGGGTGTCGCGGCCCTTGCTTTCTCTAGACCCTAAAGAAAGGAAATATTTTGACGCCTGCACATTTCCTCATTGGCACGGCTTTGTGTGGTTATTCCGAGATAAATTTGTTGGAAATTCCAACAAATCGGTTAAAGTTCTGGAAACTAAATTAAAACAAGATTTTTGGAGGACTTGGTCCTCAGATTATTTAGCACAAATGCAAAGTCGTCCTAAATGGAGATAATGTTCTAAATTTAAAGGAATCTTGTTCCTGAAAAAATTTAAATACATCGCCATTGAAGTGGCCACAGCCCCGCATTGTAAAGTTTTTTACTGGAACCCATAATAATGGAAGAGTCATTGAAGTGAAATATGATAACAAAGTCTATGTAAGGTCCATTACAATGCTGTATCCTTTACCTGATATGTAGATATAGATAAAGTAAATTTTGAATAAGCCAACGTTCGCGCGGACGTAATAAAATCGCGGCGGGATATTATCATATACTAAATTTTCAACTCTCGGTATTAAGCAGAGCGTTGAGAATCTAACGCGCTAGGACGCACTCGTCCCAGCGCGTTGAAAAAACACAGCTGGATTTTTAACTCTCCGCGCTAAGCAGAGCGTTGAAAATCAAAAGCACGAAAAAATATCGCCGCGGTTTTATCAAGTCCGCGCAAACGTCGGCTAATAGTTTTTAGTTTGTGTTAAAATATTGTATTTATTTTATTTTATATGGAGTTCTGTAAGTTTAACTTAACTCTTGGAGGTATAAACTCCTTGCCCGCGGAACTACGTTCAGTACAATCTACATAAACACTATAAATGATTTGGTTATTCCTGGCCACTTGTTTGTCTGTGGTCTAAATTAGTTTTTGTTTTCTTTTGGTTCAATTTTGTTCCCTTTTAAATGAGCACAATGTGCTCCGGTTGCAAATTTAATAAATTATTTATTTTTACATTTTCAACAGCATTTGTATTCCGAACAGTCATTGAGGGTTCAGATTTTAAAATATATTTTGAGTGTTCTCTCATCATTCACCTACTCAGCTATCAACTTTTTGCCCTGCATTTGCTTGTTCAAAAACCCTGTGGGCTCCAGCTACCATATCGATAACAATAATGACAATAAAAATAAAATAAAAAATATTTTCCAAACAGGGATAATTACATTTATCAACACTACGTACGCTTTAGTATCAAATCATTCATTATAATCAGCGTATAATGTTCCCACTGCTGGGACACAGGAGGGAGTGGGCCGTAATCCACCACAAGGGCCCAGTGCGGGTTGGTAGATGATATCACATGTCGTTGAATTTTTGGTTCTAGGACATGCCGGTTTTCTTACGATGTTTTCCTTTACTGTTTTGAGCGCAGTGGTGATGAAATAATTAACATAAAGTAATGACTGTCAGGGTTCGAACCCATGATCTACAACTCTTCAACTCGGCCGTTAGCACAAGGCCACCACTGCTCAAGTATCAAATCATTATCATTTCAGCCGAAAGACGTCTACTGTTGGACATAGGCCAATCAAATAACAAGTCGAAAATGAAATAAAGGAGGTGGGTAAAGATCGGGCTTTTTTCGCCCATCGGTAAATTTATATTATGGGTATTTTTTTTTAAATACTATACTCAGTCGAAATGAAATTTCTAGGTTTTTTTCAAAAAATATTGTTATTAAATAGAAAAAACACAGAAAAAAAAACTATACTAAACTATTTGTAACAAACGTCTTTGATTATATTTCCTTTTGGCTTTTACTGTCTGAATCTTCACTGGACCATCCAGTAGCAGCGTCATGAAGTGTATCAGCATACCCAAGACTTGGTGTTTTTGTCTGAGTTTGATTATGGCGCCAGTAGATCAGATCAGAGTCACTTAACAAAAGCCATATCGCCCTTTTTCGTGCCCAGCCCTTTTCATCAACTGTTTGTTGTAAGTAATTAGGCTTCTTCACTAAAGCTAGCATTCGTTGGGCATTACATTTGGCGTTCTCAACATTGTTAAGCCTTGCTGAGTGAAAATCATTAAGAATTGCACACAGGATTCTAACATAATCTCCAATATATGGTATTTGAACCACTTTTTACAAGAATCGCACTGATTTCCAGGCTTATTTTTTTAATAAAATACACAAAACGCATACAAAGCTACGTAAAATAATGGCAATAATACAAAAGAAATATTTTTATTACAATATGACACGCGTGAGATAAAGACACGTTTGAACACGCAGGTGAAGTATGAGTTTGACTGATTCGCGGATAAGCTATTTTGTTTTGTATAACATCAAGGCGCTCGATGTACTAAAACAAATGAATGCTAGTTTAACAGACTATTTAAAGCAGAATTGGGTAGCCTAAAAAACATAGTGGTACATAAAGCGCTTCACAGTTTTTTTTCTAATCAAAGTTAAAACAAGTGCTTAAAATAACAAAATTTCAACGTATTTGCTAAGTTTAATGATTTTTTTTTATATGATTTGCTATGTTTTTTCTTACTTATTTAGAATATATGTAAAGGTCAATACCTAAACTTCACATAGGTATAATAACATGGCTTCATTAAATATTTTGAATTTTCATGACTATCATAGGCGAAAAATGAGCTGATCTTTACCCATCTCCTTTAACTACAATTTCAGTTATAGCCAGAACTGTCAAGGTTTCCATAACATGTTGAAAGAATCACCCATTAAAATATTATAAATTGTTTATTAAAAAAAAACTGTTAAGTGGGGTACGTTTGAACAAAATACAAAAATAAAAATACCCACCAATATATCCCACCAGCGTCGAAATGTCCGGTTTTCTGTTATTTCTGACTTATGGATACGACAGGTTTAACAGGTTCTACCGGCTCTGCAGACTCTTTAGACACTACCGGCCGGGGCCTTACAGGTTCAATTACTAGTCGTAGTTTGGCTTCCTGTTTAAAGTAAAAAAAAAACTTACAAAAAACCGCCAATATAAAAAAAAAAAAAAAAAAACTGCGACTGGTTGGTGGTTGGTTGGTGTGACTGGTTTGCGTTTGATTCATGTCACCAGTGATACTCGATTTATCTTCACAGGGTGCATGATCTTTATAGCGCTACCCTCACATAAGTATATGTGGATATAATAATATGTGTATAACTTTGCCTAAATCTTCGAGGGATGTATTTTTTTTAATCAATCAAAGTTTATAACACTCTTATACCACAGATTAATACAGATTGGACACTCCGCAAAATCATTTAAATAAAAAGCGACTCTTGCTACGACAGAATAAAGTGCAATTCAGGTCGCACAGCGATTATTACCTACAGTTATATTCAGCTAGAAGTTGTCTCTCTTTCTATCGAGTAACTCTTAGACCTTCTGACTACGTTACACTCACTGAATTGGCCCGACAAGACGGGCCCGCCGCGTACTTGTAGCTTCATACCTAAACTGCGGAGTGTTCCATACAGTCCAAAACAGTCCAAGGCATGAGTGGTAAGCACAAACTGACACTGCACAATAGCTAATTTTTAGCGGAATGAAGAAGCCGGGGGGCGCCGAGCTGCAAGCGATTGGTTCGTCAGTCGTCCTCTCGCGTATCATTCGGCTCTATCACTGGCCGAAATTGTAACATGCGCGACATGTACACACGATTCGCGCCCGACCTGTACGCCCATGAGGATGAAGGTATGGTGTTCTTATGACGCACCTTCTTCTCGATCTTCATCTCATTCTGCAGCGACCTGAGGATGCGGTGCGCCAGGAACTCGCTGGTGCGGCGCACGTCGCCGCAGTCCACGTTGATGCGATTGTCCACCACCGCGTTCGCGAGACCTTCCACCGCCTCACCCCACTCCACTGCAAGAGCCAATGACATATTATTTAAGAGTCGATACAATTTAGGTGAATTTCCCCCCAGAAAGTTTCATGGAAAGTTTCTGAACCATTTTGAGTCAAAACATTACCTGACCTCCTTTAGGGCTTCGCCGCAGCCGGCAGTCGGGTAAAAACGAGAAACAATGAATTAAGGTTTAGATTCAATTATCAACATGTTTGTGTGAACAATTTACAGCTTATAGAGAATTACAATAAAATATATTACAGACAATTTGCTAAAAAAATAAAGAAAAAAAAAGATAATGTATTTTTTTAAAATTTTAGCCTATGATTTCCCACTGCTGAGTAAATACCAAAATCCTTCTCGATTTTTAATAAACAAGATAAAAAAAGTTTATTATCTTTTTTTTCGATTTTGATGGCCTACATGAAGAACCAGTCTAACCGGATGCAGCTGAATACCAGTATTTTATTCTTCCTATCCATATAATATAAATAATATAAAATATTGTATGTATAACTGACAACTTACTGGGGTGCCTCATGTTCGGCAGCGTCACCTTGCCCACGGTGAGGTCCATGCCTTTCTGCACCTTCTGGCTCACTGACCTCGACAGGAGCTTCGCTGAGGCATTCACCATCTATAGCATAGCATCATAATATTAAAAAGAATCACTTGACTGAAATTAGGTCTAGAAACTTCTGCTTTTTCAGAGAGAAGTGACAAGTCGATGCATTTAATAGAAAATAAAAGATTCATGTTTTGCAATTTAATATTATTTACAATGTGCTCGAAAAGGGCAAAAAAGTTTTTATTATTTGAGAAAAAAATTACAAATTAGATGATAGTGATGATGATGACGATGGCGTTAGTGGCGATGGCGATGGCGATGGCGATGACGATGTCGATGGCGATGGCAATGGCGATGACAATGGTCTAAATTAAAGTTAAAGTCATGACGATGGCGGTGATGTACGTCAGCCAAGATGTCAGATGTTACACATCATAATGCGACTACTATAAGTTTCGCTCATTTTTTTTTACTTCCTCGCACAATGCATAGTAAAACGTTGTATGAGACACGTGCGTAAGATGGTTTCCGACTCGTGTCGCCTTATACACTCGTCGGCAATCACTTACTTTTCGCACTTGTAGCATAAATAAGTATTATGGAATTGTGATCAATGCCATTTTCGAATGTGTCTGTATTTATAAAGTGTCAGGAAAGTTTTCTCACTTTTCTGACACTTTGGAACACTTTGGAACCTATAAATCAATCCTTGTTTATGAAAACCGGTTAATTCCTTTTTCAGGTAGTTATTTCACTGTTTTAATATTGAACTTACAATCAGAACTACAATACTTTATTATTCGACCATGAAAGTGTCGATCAAAGAATTTAAATGACGATTCAAAACTGAACGAGACTGTGAATGATTTTAATTATTTAATGGCGTTTTTGAGCATATAAAAATATCATGCCAAAATTTATTGAGAAATTACTCTCTAAACTCTCTACAAGACACCTTACCTCGAGTAATTTCCTTCTCTCAGGAAGGCAACTGGCCTTTGTCACAGGATCGGGCAAGTCTTCCACCCTGTCGATGAAAGTCACTTCTGCCAACTTCGTTTTCGACGGCTGTGTAATAAAATGTTCTTATCGATCATTTTCAGTTTTGGTAAAGATTATAAATATGGCGGCGAAAAATCCATGTCAACGAAAGGAGAAATGCTGAAGGACTGAAGGGTGGAGCAAAAAGTGATTCCATGAAAACAGGGAATGTTATTTTGCTTTAAGAGCGTGCATTCTGAAAGTGAGCAACGTCGCAAATAGATGTCAAGTATCTCGCTGTTTTGATTAATTTGGCAATATTACTATGTATGGAAATATGAAATATGGCAAACTAGTGAACTAAAATATTGATTATGGAATGTAATAATTAATATCGTAACACCGAATATTTAGGTTTAATGTACTTAAAAGAAGTATTTTGAAACTTTCCAATATACCTTTTTACCTAAAACGGTTACAACCTCAAATTGTGTGTCAAAGTGTTATAATTGCAATCCATTATTAATATTCTAGTTCACTAAATAGCGATATTTCATATTTCCATACAGTAATATTGTCAAATGAATTAAAACAGGTAAATATTTGTCAGCTATTTGCGACGTTGCCAAATTTTTAAACGAACGCTCTTAAAATCAACGTTCAATGATTAACTTACGAATGATTGGACATTAACCAACCTTGTTTAGAACATCGTTAATGTCATGAATTGTAAGAATCTCTTATCAACGAATGACTATAACTGTTTATCATATAATTTAAAGAATACTATAAATGTATGTCCAAACATTAAGCGGTAAGAGCGCGGCAGCAACCGCGGTGTTTGTAGGAAACATTTCTACCGCGCTCTAGTTAGGACCAAACTGACGAATCTTTGCGCGGCAGTACTGTACGGCACATCCGAGACACGCCGCGCACTTCAGTTGGCAATATCAATCTGTCTAGCCCTTAATACGTCCAGACACAATATTAGTGACGAATTGTTCCTAAAAATGTGTGTGCGCGGCAGTCGTCAAACACAGCGCGGCAGAACGCACGCGGCAGCCGCACACGATTACCGCACAATATTTTATACAAGGCAATGGCACGTAAAATTAAATCGGAGAGGCAACCGGTCCCCGTACCGTCCGAATGGACCACAAATGGACGAGGGCGGAGATATGGGGGATGGGCGCAAAACACTTTTTTTTTTGACATGACATTCAAAATTTCAGCTCTAATAAGTGCAAAAAATTTGTGTGTATCAATGCCATCTGGTTTTGATAAAATTCACCCTTATTTTCGGTGATAAATTATCAGTAAGGAGTTTTAAGAATTGTACCTATACATAATTTCAATTATAACGATGTTGGTTGGTGGCAAATGGATGGTATTGATACACACAAATTCCATGCACTTATTAAGACTTTAAATTTTGAATGCCATGTCAAAAAAAATGTTTTGCCCCCATCCCCCATATCTCCACCATCCGGTTGCCTCTCCAATTAAATTTTACGTGCCATTGCTTTAACTATTTGGACACACCTTAATACTTAATAGGACAGAGGAGAGGTCACATACCACAGGCGTGGGTACTCTGTTCTTAGAACTTTTGGGCTCATAGTCTATTTCCTCTTCGGGGGGTATATTGACAGTTTCACCGAAACCTATCAAGCTGTCACCGCGCTGAGTTGCAAACAGTCGAGTCAGCTCCTTCACCACTTGGTTACACCAACGCGGCTGTTTGGCCCTGTCAGGAAACACGAAATTATTAAGAGGAGGCTCCCTAAATTGTATGTTAATTTGCATTAATATTCTGAAACAGTCACGCATACAATCAAAATGGAACTTTAGTGTGTGATTTATTGGATTTTTTTCTTTTCATGTAGGTACAAGACAGTTACGTAATTGTAACATTTTCGCTCGATTTAGTTTTTATTCGAAAATCATGTCTTATTTAAAGATTATTTAAATATCATGAAGATTACTCGGCTAAAAAGCCTAAAATAAGTATTCACAATAAGAAAATATAGTTTATTATCCAGCTTCTAGATATTTTTTCTCTAGATCAATTATTACTTTAGTTATAAACGAAATAAGAATTGAGACTTACGACATTTAGTTCCGTGCTTGAACACGATCAAAGAGCGCACGCGATATTCAACTTTATTACTGATGAGTTAGCGTTTAGCACATACCGGAGTGGTGGGGTGCATGCGTGGAAATTGCCTTTAGAGTGCCTGCTCTGAAGTTTAACTTATTTTACCTGCACCCTCCAGGACTTAAATGACGCAAATGGAAATGAAGGCCTAGTAGACGAAGGTCAGTGATCACTATGTTATAAAAGTTAACGATTGCGCTATTGAATGTATTTCAATAACGTTTCGTTTCGGTAACGATTGCGCGCGTTTTCTTTGAACTAGCAATGCATTCCACAAACGAGCGGCCTAGACAGTAAAGGACTTGTCGAGGCAAGATGTGGAATGCATAGGCATTTCAAGCTAATGTTTTAATGTTCCCACTGCAGGGATGCAAGCCTCTTCTCTGTGAGAGGGAGTGGTCCATAATTCACCACGTGGGCCCAGTGCAGGTTGGTAGATGTCACGTCTTCGAATTTTTGATTCTAGGACATGCCGGTTTCCTCACGATGTTTTCCTTCACCGTTTTGAGAGCAGTGGTGATGAAATAATTTACACAAAGTAAAGCCTGTTCGAACTTACGACCTACAACTCTTAAGTCGCGGCCGTTACCACTGGGCCACCACTGCTCCCTACAAGATATTATAATATTATGTAAGAATTCCTGCTGCCTTGTTTCTTTGGGTCGGTAATAGAGTGGATAATCTTTTGGGATATGAACTAAGAACGAACTTACTTCTTCTTGTGGACCGGAGGTCTATAATTCTGGAAGAATACGACGGCTGCCCGAGATTGCACCTCTCGTTCCACGTCACCTAAGAGCAGATGTACGCGACGACGGGCGAACTCCATAACCGCGGATTCCAGCATCTAAGAGACAGAGTAGAGATATAAGAGCAGTGGACGTCTTTCGGTTGAAGTGATAATGAATGGGTGATTAATTACTTCTGCTTTTTTTTCTGTAAGGCATCTTATAGCTGACCTCTGAGGTCATGACTATTTAACCGGTCAATGGTAATTAAATTAAATTTATTTATTAACTTAGACAACAATGATCCATATGCTAGTTGGTTAGATACAAAAAAATAAAAATAAAACTTAAATGCTATGTTAGTGTGTTACAATTATAAGTAAGTACTAAATAACAGAAAAACAATATTTACAAACATTCACCGGATGTAATTAATCACTCCTGCCTAACCAACACCTGCATGAAGTGATTAATTATCGGCGAGTTAAATTTATCCACTAATATCTTCAGAATGCTGTTGGGACTTGACCGCGTTCTCTCTAGCAGCGACGCCGTTTTTCTCCTCACCATTGCGTGGAAGTCGTGAACACGCGCCTGCGCGAACATGTCAGAGGCACTGCAAAAGCGCGTCAGTCCCAAAAGCATTCTGAAGCTGTTATTATATTGGACCCTCAGGGCGTCCATTGTTTTCCGCGTATAGCTGGCCCAGAGGCTGCTCGTGTAGAAGGTCTGGCAGTAAGTAATGCTACTGCAGTATTTTTTTAGCATAAGGGTAGTAGATAGTTTTGAAAAACAAAGCCTTTTTAAGAGGAAAAAATTAGTATAACAGTAGCTAATAATTATTTTCAATTCAATCAACATTTCTTTTATTAGATAAATAAATAATCAAAGTACACAATGTTAAAGGGCATAGACTCTGGTTTATTGCTGACAGAGGTCAAACTAATAGGGCCCATATGTCGGCAGTAAGTGAACCTACATAAATTACAATATTTTAAGAAGCGTTTGTGCACGAATATTCAGTTATTTTTGGACTATATTCTAGGAATCGGGAAGGATTTTGCTGTTATTTATATAAAAACTATTTATTTGCACGCAAAATATACAATGTGTTACAAAAACCCTGTCCGATTCAAAAAGTGCACATGGCTATTGCAATAACATTACCAAAATGAAGGCAATAAAAAAAAATGTAATAAAAATGAATAAGTTATTGCTATTTAAAATTCACGTTTTTAGTAGCAAAAGTATGCCAATTCCATTAAAATTTAACAGAGGTCATAAGTTATGAATTGTCATTGGGATTATTGCTATGTCTGGAGTCAGCCAAGACAGCACTTATGCGCAAAAGTGGCATGGCTCCAGTCATTTATAACAAATTGCCAAAGACATGGAAAGAGCTTCCGCTTTCATTATTTCAAAAGAAACTCCGAAGCTTTTTAGTAGCGAAAGCATTTTATAATATTAAGAAGTTCCTAACTGAGAAATAATTTTTAAGCTAGTGTTTACGTTTATATTATTTTTTGTACTTAGTTCATGGTGTAATTTTAAAATTTTATTTAATAATTTAGTTATAAGTTGAATGTTTTAAATATTTTGCATGCCTACGTGGTAAAATATGGCTGAACTCTTATTTTTTTGTCATCATTTGCTGTTACCCATATTTAAAAAAAAAAAATTATCTTATCCTAGACACCTGCTAAAACGGCCCCCGCGCCCCATGTAATAAACCCGGTAAAATTTCCCATTGAAAAATATAGCAGCGAATTTTTTTCCCTTTTCGCTGAAAATGGCCACATAAATAAACTCTCAGTACGATTCTTAACAACAAGCTCACGGCTCAGACAGGGTTTTTCTTACACGTTGTATAAAGACAAAAAGAAATGAACCGAAGAATAAATAGGTACTTACAAATATGATGCTTATTGTTATTGAGATTCAGGTTTCCAATTCTGTTTGAAATGTGAATAGCATCGCATATGTTTATATTTTGTGATGCTTGGTAGTGCCAAATAAAGGCTCGTTCAGACCAGCGCGATATCGCGGGCGGTACAAGAGTCGCGCTGCTTGTAGCGCCCGCGATATCGCGCCAGTTTAAACGAGCTGTTAAATATGGTTAAAAAAGATTTTGAGATCTTATAACAACTTAGTTACAATTTTAAAACAAAGTATAATAACTCACGTCACGTTTTATTGGCAAGATATATAAATGCATTTCATCTCATTAATTCGAACTCATATTTAGCTAATCAATCATTTATTAGCACGCAATCAAAACGTAGTCAATTAAACGTGTATTTACCAAAATCGAGAAATTATCAATCATGATCGAAACGATTCATAAGGCTTCCTGACATGATGCGCTGAAGCTGCGTTGTGTATACGAGTTTGGGTGTACCAAATTTGTGTATACAAATGAATATCGCACATGCGCACCGGATTTTAATAGTAAAGCAACGATCAGTTCAGTAAAGTATTGCCAGCAAAACACGTGGTCATGTGCGGATCCGGTGTCATGTACAGGAAGCCTCAGGAAATTAAATCAGCGTACGTTACTACACTACTCAACAAAGTGTAGGGAACAAGCCAACTACGTAGTCGGACTATAAGTTCTGTCGCATAGGTAAAATTTCGAATTTAGAATGCAAGCCGAAGAAAATATTATGGGCATTCGAAATTTGAATATTTAAAGAAAATAAAAACAAAGGGTTTCTGAAATTTAGTTCATTTTCTAAAATGAAGTGGACGCGTAAAGAAGACAGAGTCACAGTAATTGCATTGTATCGTTGCGGTCACGCGCCAAATGAGATTTTCAAACTGCTGAAAAATTTGAAAATTCCACTGAGATTTATTTATCGTACTATCAAACGGGTCAGGGAAGATTCAAGATTAGAAGATAACAAACAAAGGAGCGGTCGACCTCGTACTGTTCGGACTCCAGCAGTAATCAAAGCAGTGAAGGCGCGAATCCAATTAAATCCTGTCCGCAAGCAAAAAATGTTGCCTCTGCAGATGGGACTAAGCAGAGCTACTGTTAAGGGTGTTAAATGAAGACCTAGAACTACGGGCTTATAGAAAAAAAAATAGCACTTCCTCTTACCGTACGGCTGAAGAAAATCTGACTCGAAAGAAGTCGGGTTTTTGATGAGGCGGTACGCGGGAAAAAAAAAAACGGGATATACTTTTTCGGACGAATTTTTTTTTTTAATGTTGAGGAGAGTTTCAACAAACAAAATGATAAGGTGTATGCACACTCTAGTGAAGAAGCGAGCAAACGCGTGCCACGTGTTCAGTGTGTTTATTACCCTTCGGCATTCATGGTTTGGTTTGGGGTATCCTGGGTCCAACAGACGCCTTTTTTGTGAAAACGGACTGAAAACCAGTGCCTTCGTATATCAAAACACAGTCCTAACAAACATTGTGGAACCTCTTTCACAAACAATGTTCGAAAACAGGCACTGAGTATTCCAGCAGGATTCTGCGCCGGCTTATAAGTCGAAAAGTTCTCAAAACTGGCTCACGACCCGTGGAATCGACTTTATCAGGCATGAGGATTGGCCCTCATCCAGTCCAGACTTGAATGCCTTGGATTACAAAATATGGCAGCACTTAGAGAAGGTCTGCGCTAAACCCTATCGCAACTTGGAGTCACTTAAAGAATCCCTGGTTAAAGCAGTCGCCGATATTGACATGATCGTCGTGCGTGCTTCGATTCATGACTTGCCTTGCAGATTGAAGGCTTGTATCGAAGCATGAGGAGGACATTTCGAATAATTTTAATTTATTTTATACCTTTCATTTGATATATAAATGGTTGTACTGTGTAACTCATTGTGTCATTTATTTAACTTTCCATATGTAACAAAACTTATGACCAGACTACATTATATCAACTTATTTAAGAAAACTCTTAAGAGGAAATACTGGCTACAAAAAATTGTAAATATTGTTTGAACCTGCAATAATGGAAATTTAGAAAATTAACACACCACACATAATATCACGCCTGTAATCCCCGAAGGGTTAGGCAGAGTTGTACCTACGCCCACATTTCGCCAGGTATGTTTAATTCACATGTAATAGGGGGAGAACCTATTGCCATCAACCGGGCACAAATCCAGACTCCGGGCTGCTACTGAGAAATTCCAGATGGAAAAACCCAATAACACTTTGCCCGACCCGGGAATCGAACATAGGACCCCATACACAAATAAAAAAAGATAATTAAAACCTAAAACAAAAGCATTTTGGAATAAGAAGGGGAAACACTTCACTTGATCGCAGCGTACGATGCGGCGGCGGCGTTTTGAAACACTTAGGACCTATTTTACCACCTCCGATTAGGTTCTCGTTTACTTACTTGGCAGATAATATCCTACAAATTCTGTTCTTTTTTAATTTATTCGGTAAGCAGTGGCTATTCGGACATCGTGACATAGGCCCTTAGAGATTACTGTCCAAAATCGTTTTTTTTCCTATTGAAAATCATTTTCGTTGCTTTCTTAAAATTTACGTTACTCTGTAGAGCGGTATATCACGTCAACATCATTAACGCAGGAAGAGATGCTGAGAGCTGTGGGTATGCTGGAAGCAGGGTGCAGTTAACATGAAACTGCCGACGCTGTCAACACGAAGCCAAGCGCAATTCGCAGATTGTGGGCGTTACAGGACTACACGAGATGCTGCTGAACATCACTGAGGAAGATACAGGGTCACTACTCAGAAATAAGACCGCTTTCTGCAAAATGCTGTGAGGTGGCAGCTTCAAATTACTGCTCGCCAGCTGGTAGGAAGACTCGTCTCCAAACCGCCAGGAGAAGACTGCATGAAGTCAATCTTCACGCTCGCAGACCGATTAGAATTCTAGCTCTTGGACGCGGAAATGGAGGACGTCGATTATATTGTGGGCTAACGCACATTTGCACTGGACCGACACTCAGTGGGCTCGTGTTCTTTTCTCTGATGAGTCGCGCTTTGAATCCCTATTCAAGAAGAGTGCGTTTTTGAAGAGTTCCTGGTCGCCAGAGTCGAATAGTCCATTTTATTTATTTATAAATATACTTTGCTGTGTATTTTATGGAGTATTATTTTTTTTAATTGAGATTGTCACAACAAACTCATTTGATATGTCACACGGTACAGTTTGCAAAACTTTTTTTTAACTTTTCCTCTTTGCCCCCAAAAACTGAGCCCCATATTCAAAATTCATTTATTTACGTTACACGTCCATGTTTAGTTCACAGAAATTCATATGTGTACCAAATTTCAACTAAATTGATCAAGTAGATTCGGAGCAAATTGGCTGTAACAGACGGACAGACAGCCAGCCATCAGACATATGACTGATTCTATAAGGGTTCCCTTTTTTTCATTCGGACGTACGGGACCCTAAAAATAATAATAATGAGGCTTGGCAGCTACGAGAGGACCACGATGGACGTGCTATGGTGCTATTGTTGACTTTACAACTTACCTCATCGAGTAATTGAATTGGTGCCATCGGCAGCACGGTCTCGACGTCCATCCTGGCGCGCGCCTGCCCCAGGGTCATCAGCACATCGCCATCCGTGGACATTGCACCCGCCATCGCTCCGGCGGCTATCTTGAAGGCCAGCTCGCGACTCATGCCTTTGGCGCCGCGTTTCGACTGAAAACGGCAAAATACTGAGTAATCCTTCCTTTAAAAAAATCGTTTAAAGATATCAAAAGCAAAAGTCATTTCTTCAAATTAGGCTGAGAATTAGCACTTTTCGAACGCCCGCCTACCACTTCCTAGTGTTTTAGCTGGGAAGCATACACAAGCACAAACTCCCCAGCAGCTCTCCGATATCGTTTTTAATAGTAACCATTCTCATAAACCGGAATTGAAAACCCTCTCAGGCCTTGGCTGATGAGGCCTTGACAAATGCAAACAGAATTCTTTATTGAAAAATTCATTATCATTCTGCCCGTCCTGGGAATTGCAACGTTTAGCAGCACTAGATCAACAAGGCAGCCTAAACAAGAGATCCAAAATACTCTTTTTATTTTACCCTTTCGAACTCGACGCCCATTTTCCTGACGAGCTTCGCCTTCTTATTTTCGCTTCCGTGTTGCAACTTCCAGTTGACTAGCCTGATGCGCTGCAACTTTAAGTCTGTATTGTACGCGTAAACTTCTGCTTTCCTGGTAAAGAATGGAATGGTTTACGTTATTTTTGGTCGAAAATTGATCGACACTTTGGTATTATTAGAATGCGAAAGAAATGCATGGCTTGGTTCACCTTTTGACCAACACAGAGAGCAGCAAACTGCTGTTCTTTGCTGCCAATTGAGAAAAACGTCTTCTAAAAAGGTATAAACAAGACAGACAAATTAGAAATCCGGAGTCAAACGTGTTAGGACATAAATCGAACAGATTACGTGTGACTCCGGATTTTTATTTTGTCTGTCTGTGATATTTTGTTTATACCTTTTTAGATGACTTTTTGTCGTAGTTGTGTTTTAGGTTTATAAATTTTATTTTTAAGTATTTAAATTATTTTGGGGTTATAATATTATTTATTTTTGAAATGTGCTAATTAAGCCCTTTTGTCAGACACCCAACCAACACGGCATTTTTTTTTTTTGTTTATTTTATGACTTTTATGTCTTCTACAGTGAGCCATATTCAATTGAATGTGATATCACTAAACCAGCGGACAATCAAGACGCTTCCAACGATACCTCATATGTCAAATTATTATTAGTTGTTTTATGAGGTAACAGATGAACATACATACATGCCAGTCAAAATCATAACCCTCCTTTTTGCTTCGCTGTAGTTAGGTAAAAATATTCACGAGCATACGCGAACACATGTTGCAGCGAATCAGCTCTACTCTAGCACGGTATGTTGGATGTGTTGTTATTAATGTTAGTATCAATTAAAAACTTTTCGAGCATTTTTTTTTTGCTCTTGAGAGAGCAATGTCTCGGTAGGGTTGTAGGGTTGCCCCAGACTATGTATAACCTAATATTATAAAGAGAAAAGATTTGATTTTTTCTATGTTTGTTTGTTTGTAATGAAAAACTCGAAAACTATCGGACTGATTTAATCAATTCTAGAATGCAATATTATCACTTAGTAACATAGGCTATAATTTATAAATATATCACGCGGGCGAAGCCGCTAGCGGAAGCTAGTATAAGTTGGATGTGTGCTGTAACTCGATATGTAATGGTCTTCGGTGTTTAAGCTTAATTGGAATTCGGCAATTTGTGTTCCGAGTTTTCTCAAGAAATTGTTTGTGATCATGTGGGTTCTTATTCAATCAACACTCTCTTTGTTTTATGTTAAAAAAAATATAACCCTGTCTGTGCCATTGCGCAGTCGGGTATAAAAGTAAGGTTTGAAAGCAAAGGTCTAAAGAGTGTGAGGTAATTAATCATTGTTAATCTACTTTTATTTATTAAGCACTTTCAACAAGATGATTCAAAGGAATATCTCAAAAAGACCAGTCAAAATATCATCTCCATAGTATAGGAACATTTCACAAGATACAATAAAATTATTTTAATGCTGCTCGTTTGTATCCTTTCATAAACATCAAGTTGACACTTAAGATTTGACATCTGTCAAATAATCTGTATTATTAATAAATGGCTTTCATGCATCGGGTTGTCTAAAACTAAAATTTTCCATGGCTTTAAGTTCCTACTTCCAAATTAAACCGAAGGGAGGTTTTCCAAATTGAGGTTTGAAATGCTAGTTTTTATTGACGGCAGCCCTAATGGAAAACAAAAGAAGAGGATCCTATATCAGAAATTCAGAACCGATGAACTGTTAAATTTTAAAGCAACAATTCCTGATTTTTCATTCAATCATTTATTTCAGCCACTTGAGGCTTTCTTAAGTTTATTAGCTCTCACGTGTCTCCTACAAAAGCAATTTAGATGTCGATCGGAAAACAATGAGGACTTGATTGCTCAGTAATCTGTCGCTATAAAGAACGAAATGAATCAACATAAATTAGGATTAGGTACTTGATTAAGGTCTATCCATACATGACCCGTCAGGGGTTAAAAAAAAATGGGTGTGTACATTTTATTATTAAGTCGTTCACACACTTTCGTATCCGGGCCGCAGCGAAGAAACTTCGGTACCTGCCTTGTGTGTGCCACGACTCTGTCACGTCCCGGGCACGGCCGTAATATGTGTGGATAGACCTTTATAGTAATAAAAAACATTCATTTCATTGTCTCAATGATCTGGGAATTGAATGGCTTTGTATTAAGACTTATTGGTTCCTTATAGCTAACCTCATAGCTGTCTCTCGTTCTTCGCCTATATTGAGAAGTAATTGTCAAAGTTACGTACAAGACCAACAGTACGTTTAGTAAATATACTGATCCATTTCTTGAGAGTTTCGTATTTTTGACTAGACTGTGGCGAAGCCCATAAAGAGGATGTTTTTTGTGTCTTTTAATTCAACAGTATTTTTCTGTCTCTCTCATTTTTCCTGTAGTTACTATAATCGCGGCAGGATTTTATCGCGCACTGAATTTTCAACTCTCGGTGCGTTGAGAATTCAACGCGCTGGGACACATTCTCGTCTCAGCGCGTTGAAAAAACACACTGTTGGATTTTCAACTCTCGGCGCTAAACAGAGCGTTAAAAATCAAGTGCACGAAAAAAAAAATCGCCGCGATTTTATTACGTCCGTGCGAACGTGGGCTAAGGTATCGTAACAGCGTCAATAAATGTAGTCTTTTAACATGGCACCTAAAGTTATAGTTTTAAAATTCCTTTTTCAGCGCTTTTTCGATGAATTCCAATTATTATTTAGCAAAATCAGAATATTGTGGAACACAAGGTAATAATTGGATTTCATCGAAACTGTTGTTTTAAATTCGTTATCGTAGCACAATACTTGATGAAGCCTACGAGTTAACAGAGTAAAATTTTGTTTGAAAACGATTTATGATTTTCGCTCGACGAATTATTTTGATACCTAAATGGTGGTCCTAGCCCAGAGGGTGCAGGGTGCAAAGTTTGAAAGCTGAGTAGGTGCAGTATGACGAGAGAACACCAAAAATATATTTGAAAAGTTTCAGATAGGAGCCTCGTGGTCTCCTGTCCACTTACAGATTTCGTAATTAGGCCAAAATAAAGTGATCAGATAAGATGATTCAGAGCCTTTGATTTTGGTATGATCGTGTCGGCCTAAGCTTTTTTAAGGATATTCAAGGCGAATAAAAGTTATTCTGTGTAATAGTGTATCTTGATAGTGAATATAAAAATATCTGATGGATTGATGGAGCCTTTTGGCAAATATTAAAAAAAAAAATTATTTAAGAGAGTATCCAAAAGTGGTCATAACTTTGCATTTATCTCTAAATCAGAGAATCAAATAGCTGTGATAAATATTTGAATTTAAAGCCAACTCCTTTGTGAAGATTTGTAGGTATTCAGAAATTTGAAAATATCAAACACTTGAAAGTAATGATTAAAAGTAAAGTGGCAAAATCAGAACATCGTCAGAATACACCATAAGCAGAGTTGATTATTTAAAAAAAAAATTACTATGTCACTAAGCCTTTTACTGGTACCTTTTTACACTTGGCTGCGAAGAAGTTGCGGCCAAGTGCGCAATGGCACCCATAGCTTTTCAAGTTCTTTACATGTATTGCTGTGACTTGAATTATATTTTATTTAAAAAACAAGTGAATGATTTTTTTCCCAAAAATCAATTAAAATTATTTTAATTAAAATACTTGCAGCCACATTTTGATAGGCACCTCGGCAAAAATATATTCGCCCATTCATTAATATATGTAAAAATTAGATTTTGATTAGAAACTCTATGAACGTAGTAATCTGGCAGCCGAATACACTATAACGCCTTGTTTACGTCTTAAAACTTTTGTATTTAAGTTTTTATTGTAACTACGAACCTCTGCACCCGATATCGTTACTAATATCGCCTCTAATTACAAGTGATAGTTCGTTTTTATGAGTTTTGTTAAATAACCCTCAACACTTCTGCTAAGGCCGCCAGCTGCAAATTAACTAGATTAAATGAAAGATCATGAGACACAAATTTATTTTTAATCGACTTCTAAAAGGAGGAGGTTATCAATTCGTCTGTATCTACAGGGTGGAAGTTTCAAATCAGCATGGATGGCCAAAACCACCATCATGGAAAACTACTCGGTAAACAAACATATATGTTTGTTTACCGAGTAGTATACACAATAGGCTTAACGGACAGTCCTCTGTGCAGAGCATGCATGGAGGCTAAGGAAATCGTCGTGCCATATGCTCTTTGATTGCACAGGCGTCACCCAAATTAGAACAGAAACCCTCGGGTTACCCAGATCTTTTACAGATGATCTGAACGGACTAGGAAACCTAATCTGCTTCTGGAAGGAGGAGGGTTGATTGTGTGGCAGCACCTATAACACACATGCGAACTATGCATCAAAGACCTGACGTCACACAAATCCTGCTTCGCGCAAGCAGAGTTTACCGCGCGATCAGAATTTAATTATAAACTTTCCGAAATCAACCGTCGGGCAGTTGCCCACCAGACACGACCCGTATGGTCGGAGAATCCTCCCTTATCTATAGAGGATGAGTCAACTTTATACCCTGTTCTTCATGCCTCAATAGTTGGAATGACGAGCGACGGCGGCCATGGTCCACTTGAAGGAATAAGTGCGGTAACTAATCCCG
The DNA here is from genome assembly GCA_916610215.1 of Omphaloscelis lunosa. Lineage (NCBI taxonomy): Eukaryota > Metazoa > Arthropoda > Insecta > Lepidoptera > Noctuidae > Omphaloscelis > Omphaloscelis lunosa. The sequence continues at coordinate 19,006,110 of OU744244.1, read as the reverse complement.
ATAGCATAGGGCATAGAACATAATTATATAAAGTGACTCAAAGTTCAAGTAATCAAAGTTAGTTACTTAGCTCTCCTCGTGGCCCCAGCAGTCATGTCCTCGGTGTACATCTGTAGAAGCAGCTGCTCTTCTTGTATCTTCATGTTCTGAGCTTCCACACGTGCTGTCCATTTTTTGTTCGCCTGAAATGTTAATGATAGTTGCAGTGTTACAAGCAAAAGTTGGCCATTCAAATGGGTGTCGTAAATTGATACTTAATTGTGGATTGCTAGAGTGATGTTTAGAGCAGCATCATAATCTTAGTACTTATATTTCAAGCAATTTACGAGCGTGTGCTGTCACGTGACCCTTATGGTCATTGTTCCAAGAAATAAATTGCGCGGATTGCCGTGCATTTGCGAAATGTAACAATCATAGCAGTGATGAAGACCCTTTTTGTAGTCTTTGGATGCATTTATGTTCCAGGTGAAGATAACAATAACAGTTGAATGAATTACAAAATACAAAATGAGTTAAAAGTTTCCGAAAAGGAAAAGAGATGACGTGAATAAATAGATAAAAACATGAAATCTGTTTATCGTTAAAATCTTGTCAAATTATGCTCTGCTTTATCAAACGGTCCACTAGTCAAATCCTACTGTCTCCCGTTTTTGCTATACCACGTCTCAAGCCTTGGTGTACCTAACAAAAACCAATTACTTTAAGAATTCGGCACAGCTGAGTAATGCGTGCGTCTCCAACTCATCGTTCACTGAAACCGCGACGACCACTTTCCTCAAATGTACACGACGAGATGAACCCAAGTCGGGGGGCCTCAGACAGATTTAATATTATGTTATTTAGAAGGAATTTCGAACAACGCGTAACGTTTTATTTTGACTTATAACTCAAGTAGGTGTAGGTGTAGGGTGTGTTAACTTAGGAAGACTGATTTATTGTCTGTCTCACCACCTCCTGCTAATCTCCAGTTAACTTATTAGGAAAATTATTACATTATATTTATTTATATTATATTATATTTATATTTAATACTTTAAGTACACACATGTAAAGTGGCGCACTTTCTACCAATCAACCTTTGGGTGATGCACAGACAAACAGTGGTAGGTGCAATAACGAAACTATTTCATTAAAATTCTGTTCCATGTCAAATATTAGCGATCACAAAGAAGTATCAAATTTTTCTGAATTTAACAGATATTTTTGACGCTAGACATGTCCGTTAGTATTGCATCGACACATTTTTTTGAAGCCGATGCAGCTTCCGATATTTTGGCATCGCTTTTCTCGCCAAATAGTTTTGATGTTAACTGGGGAAAATAATTTGATCTTGTGATGATATTTGTGCTGCCACTTGTGTATGCCTTCCACAAATTATCACATATATTTCCTGTCGTCATATACATATAAATGGATGAATCATGAAATCAGATATTATTGCCGAGCTGTGTACCTATAGTAATATATTTATGCTCATGACTGAGAGCGCGTTAGTTAGAAGTTACGTTTGCACCAATCTACTGAAACCTGCCAAAAATGCAATATCTTACAAGAATCCCACGTTGAAATATATTTTGCATGTCATTGTCATCGCTATAGGGACAAAATTCAACCAGAAATCGAATTTCTCGGTAGCCGAGCACGCATTTTAAATATTGCTGTTGTGCTCAGAAAGCTGGTATAGAGTTCAGAAATACTGGAAAACTATATATTTTGTCGAGTTATTTGTTCGTATATACCAACGCTTTTTTTATCTTGAAATAGTAAAAAATATTCTAGTAATCACATTGCTTGAATTTGTGTTGACCTATCGTATAACATGGGCCTTTAAACGCAATTTTTATTCAACATTTATCAAATGATTATTATCCTACTTCCTACTATAATCCTTCTAATACTATGGTACACACAGCGTCAGTATGTGCTAACCCCTTAATAAAAAACTTTTTACAAAAAGAAAATCAAACGATTTCCAAAAAAAAAAAAACACTACAAAGCAAAAAAATATTTTAATTTTAGAAGTCGGTGGCAAAACACGAAAATTCAAAACCACAGATACCGACTTCCGAAATTAAAGTTATTTTTTGCCTTGTAGTATTTTTTTTTGGAAGTCGATTTAATTTCTTTTGTCAAGTTTTTATTTTTCAGTTTTTAGTTGTAGTACCTACCCCACACAAATTCGAATACCACTACCTGCTATGTAAATAAAAGTGACATGAACTTATCATCCACATACTAAGTAGGAAATTTTTTGGATTCAAAATAATCTATCGATTTTGTAAGGTTTTGTTTGTAAAACGATAACGCAAAAATTTTGGTCACGGGCTCTCGTATATATCATTATAAATGTTAATGTTTGTATGATTGTGTGTTTGTTACTCAATAACGCAAAAACGGCTAAACAGATTTGGATGAAATTCGGCACACAGATAGTTTACAACTGGATTAACACATAGGATAATTTTTATCCCGATATTCTCACGGGATCGAGACTTATGTGGGTGAAACTGCGGCGCGCTGCTAGTCTACGATAAAACGTAAGTACCTGAAGAACCGAGAAACTGAAAAGAAACGCCACCCTGCATTAACATATCAATAAAACAGTAAAATACTGTCACATTACCTCATTCTCCAGCCGTCTCAACTTCGCCTCTCTATCCTGCTTCAGTCTATTCAGCCGCTTCTTCTCATTGGCTCGCCATTGCCGTATCATAGTGATCTTGCGCCGGAGTTCCATTTCGTTAGCAGCTTGGACCCGCTGTTTGATTCTGTTCTGTTTATCATGGGCCTTCGTTGCGCGCTCTTGTCGCTGTTTCTCGTTAAAATCATGTAAATATTGCATCCTAGCTATGATTTTATTCTCTTGCTCTTTGGCACTGTAACAATTAATATCCGAATTATAGTCTTTGGTCAACCGGACCTACTCGAAATGAGGTCCATTTCGAGTGGGTCCGGTTGACCTAAGACTAGGCTAGCCGAGATCACTCAACCCAATCACATTTTGAATAAGTCGACTGGACTCACTGCCCAATTTCATTATGAGTACAGTCACGGTGTAAAGCCGAATCTTTTAGTTTTATTTTTACGACTTAAAATACCAATATTATTCAAATAGGTAAAAACACTTACGCACCGCACTTATTACACTACACTTAAACTAAATATTTGTTTACTGTAATAATACCTAAATTAAGTTTACAAGCATCGCTAATTTCAAGGTCAAGCAAATAGGCCATTTTACGGATTACCCCTACTCGGGTCAGCCAATCATCGGCTTGCTTCTTTCGAGTCTAAGGAAGCGCTTTTGTACCCATACGCACAAAAGCGCTTCCCTGAGCCAATTTTTAAATAATACTTATTTTTGTATGTGTTATATTTGAGTATTACATTTAGTTTTAATAATGTCGTTATAAAAAGTTTTGTCTCGATTTTACTTATAAATGTACCTAATTTAAAAATATTTTAGATTTTGATTGAGAAAAACGTTTAAACCTAATTGAATTGCGTTTTATTTTCATTTTAACTCCAATTTTGCGCTCGACTGTATCCACTGGTAGCTTTAAACAATAGACTTTTTTTTAAGTTTAAATGTGGGTCAAGTTAACCAGTTAATAAATACAGAAAATAAATTATGTGGTCAAGTGGACCCGCGGGTCTCGTTACAGCTGACTCTTTAGGGCTGATTTTATATCTTTTATCCGTGGAACTAAATTGACGTTTTTGTATGGAAAAACGGTCTAAAATCCTAATTTTATTCGCAGCATATAACTAATACTAGTTACTAATACTAATAAAAGTTTGGTCGAATTAATAGACTATATGGTTCGAGACTATTGGGAAATTTCAAAGGAGATTTTATAATACACCTTAATAACTGGCAGTAGGTAGATGTAAATGCGAGGACGAATAAGGAAGCCATATTTTCAAAAGCGTGTTTTTCCATGGAAAAAAATAAACTGCTCAGGAACATTTAAAACACCGTTTCTGTGTTTCTAGAATAATTTGTGAATGTGCGAACATCCAAATGAGATTCATGTACCAATTTCATGCCCTCAATGAATATTGATGTTGGTACCAAAAGCTTTTACTTTTTTCTCGATTTGATTATTGTATCCTATATGACACAGATGGAATTATCTTTTGATTTGAATGTAAAATAAGGCGACGCAATGTATCTTGTACTGAGTGTATGACGTAACATTATTGAATAAATTTATTGAGATGATGTAATAAAAAGATATAGGTATTATTATTCTTGCAATACCTTAAGAGTAAAAGACCTTGGAAGGTATTGAAGACTCTTTGTATAATCAATTATTGTTGTTAATAAAAAAAGAAAAACAAAGCGAAATTCTTCTCCTTAAGAATGAATTACTTGGTAACAAGTAGGTATCATTATACCATTTCTGCTCCTAGACTAGACTAATTTTTACGAAGTGCAATTATGAACAATGTTCATTATAAATGCGTTAAATAAGCGCTGGATAGGTAATTCAAAGTCTGCTCTCAAAACGGTGAAGGAAAACATCATGAGGAAACAGGCATAAACTAGAACCAAAAATTCGAAGACTTCAGACATCTACCAACACGTACTGGACCCGCGTGGTAGATTATACCCCACTCCCTCTCGAAGAGAGGAGGCCTGTGTCCCGACAATGGGAACATTATAGGTTGGTTAATTGATTCAGGCGTGACCTTGCAGAAATCTATTATAAAAAACAATAGACGTGGATATATTTAGTAACCTGTTCCGACAAGTCAATCGTCATCCTGAGGATGCCTCGTTGAGAGGTGAAACACGTGTCTATTTCTTTCAGGATTTTTTAAGGCTCTTTAGAAATAGCTAAGCGGAACATGTTACTAAATATATCCACGTCTATTATACATTATAGGTCGATTATGCTATGTTATGTAATCAAAGTATTAGCTTAGCTCCATAGTGATTTATAGCAAATCGTAATGCGCGTGCAACACATAGTTAATCTTTTGGGAGTGCCTCCGCTGCTGGTGCCGGTTCCCAAAAATAAAGCCATTGGGAACCGGCATGACATTACTGCCAGCAGCCGAGATTAAAAACATCGGCTGCATCGGCTACATTACATACTCTATGGCCAGCAACGCCGGCTTTTATAATGGACTCCGGCGTCACGGCGTTTATGAAATCCCTTCCAGTATTCAAAACTCCAACTAACTAACCCTAATTAAAGTATATTTAAAGTATTTTTCTATATATTCTAGTCATTTCTGGGTAGCCATAGGGGTCACAGTTCTAACCTAACCTAACATTAATAACCTTTTTTTTGCGAGTAAAAATATTTAACCTAATCTAACTAGTTCGGTTCCGGGTACTTAGTACTTGATTACTGGAATATGGAAATCATTGATTATGGAAATATAATAGTGGAAAAAATAATGCTTACCTACATGTTGTATGATGCCTACCCTGCCTATCTACTCCAATGCCAAATTGCCAACACCGTTTTCCGCTTCTTTTTTTTTCCAAACTCAGCGCAGGCAGCCAATTCAGCAACCGGCGCCAGCGGCCAATTCGGGAGCTGGCGCCAGCAGCGGAGGCACTCCCTAATCTTTTAGCTTTGTAAGTCAATTAATCTGATCACAATTGAATGACATTCTTAAACACCCCGTAGTATTTAAAAAAAAGCAATTTCAATGTTGAAATACAATTTATTGGTCCCTTGCCCTTATCCGATTTTTTTTTTGAAATCTGTTAGTCGTCATCTCGGCAGTCACCCCTTTCTAGCCATATCATCATTCATACAGTCCATCCATCGTTTCTTTGGTCTTCCTCCACTCGTACACACATCTACATTCATACTCAAAACTTTCCTGACTACATTTTCCTCATTCCTCCGCATCACATCCCATACCACGACAATCGATTTCCACACAACTTTTGAGCTTGGCATTTGGCTCAATTCAACTATTAGGTCTTTACCTATGAAATTGCCGTTTTTCATGAAATAAGTTAACGCACTTGTTTCTCTATACTTTTTGTTTTTATTAATCAAAGTAATTACCCATGCAATCAATGTATTTTTGCCAACGATGTGGTAACTTATTGATGCCCTTTTTGAAAAAGTCTGCTGGACGGGAGGCAACAAATTCTTCAAAGACATTTTGAACTGCCTCTCGGTTATTGAATTTTCTCCCCGCCAAGAAGTTATCTAAATTCTGGAAAAAGTAGAAGTCTGTAGGGGCTAGGTCTGGTGAGTACGGTGGATGACGGAGAACTTCCAACCCCAGCTCTTGTAACTTGGAGACCGTCTGCTGTGCAGTATGAGGTCGCGCGTTGTCATGCAGGAGCAGCGGAGCCGAACGATTGACTAAAGCTGGTTGGAGATGTGCGAGCTTCTCCATCATTATGTTCAGTTCTCCATAGTACACATCTGCAGTAATGCTCATCCCGTTTGGTAAGAAGCTGTGGTGAATGGTACCGGCGCTAGACCACCAAACAGTGACCATCACTTTTTTAGGGGTCAGTTTTCGTTTGGGGCATTGTTTAGATACTGAACCAGGATCAAACGAACTTGCTGAGCGCTTGCGATTGTCGAACAGAATCCATTTTTCGTCGCAAGTAACAATGCGATTCAATATGTCTTCGTTTGTGTGCCTATTGAGCAGTGCAAGGCTCAATTCGACGCGTGCTTCGCGCTGGCGATTATTCAATTCGTGGGGCACCCATTTGTGAAGTTTTTTTACCTTGCCAATTCGACGCAAATGGACCAATACTATTTTAATGTAGATTGAGAATCATCAGCGTCCAAAATCGCCTTTAATTCGTCACTGTCGACTAAAAGTTTTCGGTCGACCACGGCGTTCATTTCTTAGGTCGAAATTTCCAGAACGGAAGCGGGCAAACCAATAACGGGTGGTGCGATCGTTAGTAGTGTTCGGTCCGTTTACGTTGTTGTGTTGCCGTGCGTCCATGTTGGGTGCCGCTTCTGCCACTTTGCTGCCACGACGGTACTCATACTCCATAATCATTTGATATTTTTACGTATCCATGATGATGAAAAACGTACAAATGCGATGAAAACAAAACGCTAACCATTAAACAAATTACTAATAAAAACAAATCCAGATTTTAAAAATAACAAGAATTCTACATAATATTCAGGCTCCTTATTACCAATTTCACTGGCTCAACAATGAGAATATCAACAAATAAGATGGCGGAACCAAATGATAATAAACCATAACTTATTCAAATTGCTTAGCACCAAGGTCATACGAGTTATTTTACAATTCAATATGCCACGTATAGAGTTTTGCACATGGATATAAGTAGGTATATAAATGCAAACATGCACTTCATGAATAATTTGCATAAATCTAAATTTGCAAAACATAGATAAAAAGCAGATAGATCTTTATCTAGATCTACGAAAATTGGAGATTTAATAATCCCATCATAACAACACTAAATCTCCATTTATTAATTAATTATAGCAGGTGGCATTCTTAATTTCTGCCATAGGAAGAAGGCGTGAGAGTGTATGTATGTATCATCATGGCGCAATCGGACGATCTATAAAATGGGCCCTCGCGAGTATCCCTTAAAAACAAATTCAAAGAAATTGATATACATAGTGACTCTGCCTTCTTTTTACATCTTAGAAAGATTTTGATATTTACATTGTTCCTTGACATAATCATCTTATTGTTTGACATTATATACCTACAATTTAATTTCAACTATTTATTAGTGGCTTTTGTGGACATGATAATTATTCAGACTTCTTACAGTTGTACTAGCAATCATGTCATTTGGTTTGAATTGGTTTTTATTTATATAATTTTATTCATCTATTATATTTTTTTTTCCTTTTTGTGAATGTGAGACGTTGTAGGCTTAGTAGACTGTATATTTGTTGGGTTCGTGTTGAAATGCCTACATACTGTCGGCCCATACCTATTTTAACACTGTTATTTTAAAATATTGTTAAAGCCAATTATTTTTAAAAGAGTAATCGTGGAGTTTCTTGCCGGCTATTTTCCAACTTCTCCTGCTCTGGGTGGAGCGAGAGGGTGTCAAAGTCTTACTGACTAAAACTCACCAGTGTTCTTTCAGTTGCCATGTTGCCGGGGGCTACGGTATCCCTTTCGGACTTCCCTACAACCCCGGCAGGCATCGGCCCTAGCGGACCCCGTCAGTTCTACTGACATCACTTTTAGGCGCGCGTGGAACACAACGCGCCGTCGACCCTTTTTTTTTTTTTGTGGGTGGGATATCATCAAATAACTTCTCCCGCTCTGGGCGGAGCGGGAGGGCGTGTCAGACTCTTACTGACTAAAACCCACCCGTGTTCCTTCGGTTGCCCTGTCGCCGGGGGCCACGATCTCCCTTTCGGTTTTCTTCGCAACCCCGGCAGGCATCGGCCCTAGTGGACCCCTTCAATTCTGCTGACATCTCTTTGAGGCGCGCGTGGAACACAACGCGCCGTCGACCCGGGCCTGGTCCTTATCGGACGGTGAGCCACCCATTGCTCACCGCCCGCAAGCCCGCGCCTACGGTGGCCGGATTCCCGACGCCCTGGGCGTCTCCTCCTGTGGAACGCGCCGTCGACCCGGGCCCAGATCCTTATCGGACGGCGAGCTACCCATTGCTTAGCGTCCGCAAGCCCGTGCTTATGGTGACGGGAATCTGCCTGCGATACCCGACGTCCAGGGCGTCTCCTACGGCGGTTAGAGGTGTGAGGGCGCGAGATTTGCCTCTCCCTCACGCGTTCCGCCTTCTCCTTCGTGGTATCATAGCGGGCCCTAGCAGAATACCAGCGCTGCGGTATTTGTTTTTTAAAAGTATCGTAGCATTATGCTGATATAGGGGCCTTTTTGGCCTCGCACAGGTCTTCTTTTTTGTTTACATTTAAAAAAAAATGTTTTTCTGAAATTGTTATTGTTTGTATAATTTTCTTAGTTTTAATGTTGTATTTCCTGTGCGTGTCCCAAATAAAAGTATTTTCTTTCTTTTCTTCGCAAGCATTACTGCTTTTCAGGAGATCATAGCCACCCATGCCCTCTCGCTCCGTACTATGCCCTGAATCAGGGCCGGACGCGAGAGATCACCGCCACCGATCGCCTTCACGAGGACACGGCGATGCTCTGCCCAAGCCGGGCAGACTTCCACCGTGTGCTCCACCGTGTCCTTCAGGTGATCCACACAAAGGTGACACCCAGGTGGAACCATGCACCTAGCTTCTGACGTTTCGTAAGTACCCATGATTTATGTGGAATAAAATATTTTGATTTTGATTCCATCATCCCAATTACATTTACTTTTATTGAATACGAGGCCTTTTTTTTAAACGTGCGTTTTGTTTGTGCAGAATAAACAAGTTTTCTTTCTTTTTTTCATTATTCTGCATTCTTTTTTCCCTACTTTTCTATTAGTCCTCATTTCGGCAGTGTATGTATATGTCGGAGCCATCTGGTTAAATTAGCCAGCTAATTGGACGCCTAGGCCGTTCATTAAACGCCGGCATCCAATTGGATGCCTAGGCCGATAGTTAATTGAACTAGAATCATGCAACGTTTAACAACTTGGCATATTGAAAGTCAGCCTTTTGAAGATGACTGACCAAACTCAGTCAAGTGATTTAAATGGTGAATTTTTTTTTGCAAGCAACTTGGAAATGGGTTGGTTTGGTCACAGTTCTAACCTAAACTAACATATTTCACCCAGTTTAACTAAATGACTACACGACATTTAGCTATCTGGTTAAACGTTGCTCTCTTGGATGACTTGGCTAGTTGTCCTTCAGCTATTTAATTGTATGCCGACGTTTAATTAACGGCCTAGGCGTCCAATTAGCTGGCAAATTTAACCAGATGGCTGCGATTTATTTATATAATGTTTATTACACAGCAGTCGAACATCCCTAATGCATTTAGGTTTAATTTGCAACCATTTAATTTAAAAACTCCATCAGAAACTCAGACACACATTCTGAAATTCCTCCATCTTTCAAATGACGAACGATGTTTTATAACCTTTGCGGTGAGAAGCAAGCCATGTTCCTTTTAATTAAAACCTACACTTTTCACTCACGTACTTATGGAGACGTTTGAGTTAAACTCACACGGAAAAGGAACTCTTCTGTGGTTTATTTAAATTTTGATTAATGAGTAACATTAGCTTTCAGTTATAATTGTGGCAACTTCGTTGTGAAGGAGAAAATTTTGTTGTTTTATTCCTAACAAACTGATGATTTATTTAATTAAAATAGCATTCTCGGCCCTATAAAGCATGCTCCATGAACCAAAGAAAAGATGGATGGATTGTGCGAGGTATGATATGAAAGAAAAAGGAGTGAATGATACGAGTGACGGCTGACAGGGGAGAATTGAAGAAAAATCTATGCTTCGTCGACCCTAAGTAACATAGGATAAGGGCAGGAAGAAGAAAAGTATCCCATTCATCTCCCATTACCATAAACATAACAACCAGCCAAGTGCATGTCGGACTACGCACAATGAATGCTTCCATAGTTGGGATGAATTTATCCCAAATAAAAACTTAACATTGTAGTTGATAAACATGTTCTCCTATACATTCCAACAGCAAATGTATGTTTGTATGCACAATATTGGAGATTTACCATGTTATTTTAAGACCATTGACGAACCACCATACGACTATAGACCATAGAAGTATATGGTATTAAAATCTATGGTTAAAGGTCCATTTTCTGTATTTTTTTCCAAATTTTAGAGATAAGGGGGGAATGGTCAATTTACTTCATTTTTTTTAAATATTTTTAAATGTTTTTATTTTAAATTTATAAATAAAATATATTTGAGATCCTCACAACTAGCCCTTTCGTGATATGTCACGCAAAATAAAACAAAAGAAAAAAAAACAAGCAAAACTTTTTTTAAATTTTCTTATTTGCCCCCAAAAGTAACCTCCATATTCAAAATTCATTTATTTATGTTACTCGTCCGTGTTTGGGTTACAGAAATACTTATGTGTACCAAATTTCAATTTAATCGGTTCATTAGATTCGGAGCAAATTGGCTGTGACAGACGGACAGACACGAGTGATCCATAAGGGTTCTGTATTTTCCTTTTGAGGTACGGAATCCTAAAAATTTGTAAGATATTAGCTTCGTTTAAGCAACAGCTGCAATTACTACGAGCATGTAGCTCATAATAATATGTAATGGAGAGTAAATCTCGTTGCCGTTCCCACAGGCTTAGACTTAATGAGTTAGCGTATCCAGGCCACTGAGACCGCAGGACGCATGGCTGACTCTCCTGTGGTTACCGCACGAAGCAATTAAGCAATCGTGCCGGAAGGACGTTTGTAAGCATTTACTTGATGCAAATCTTGAAGTGGTTGACAAAAGTGGTTAATAAATGGAAAATATAATTTATTTCATACTTAGCACCCCAGACGAGATTAAATTTCAAATTAATAATACAATATACCTAATTGATGTGGTCAGCAATTAATTACGAAATGAAGAGAAATAAAAATAATAATTACCTAAATAAAACTTTATTTCAGTTCAAGGTCTATAATGTAGTTAGTATTTTGGTATTAGTAATAACGGTGCTTAAATAAGTAGGTTAGTATTGTTAGTAGTCACAGAAATACGGAAAAAACGTTGATAATATTCCTCGCACAAAGAGGAGGCTTGTGTCCCAGCAGTGAGAAAGTTATAGGCTGATTATGCTTGATAAAAATTTACAATAATTTTAACAAATCTAGCATATACAGATAGATTATTATTTATATTATTGAATAATAAACTGTGGTGCCTTTTTAAATTAAGTTATTTTACAAACTTCCCAGTTTTTCTCGGTAAGTTACAAAATATTTTTCCAAGACCACTAAATACCCTTCAAAATCATAATATCCGTATCTAAATACGATTTGCATCATAAGCAGAGCAAACTTTAGCCTAACAAACGAGCAGTTCGCAGAAGTTGACGAATGACGTCATTAAATAGGTTATGTAAATGCAACTTAGCCAAGTTTCGGCGACTCAAGTGCAAGATGCACAGACTTGTGTAACAAGGACTAACGCTGCATACAAATATTGAATACCTACATAATATTAACTTGGATGATAGTATGAGAAGTAGTTTTATTCCACTTTGATAGGAAAATTTTACAAAGCTATTATTTTGTTCTAAGCGTAGTTCAGTGCATATAAAATAGATTCAGTTCGCTTTGCCCTTTGCACACACACGATTTTCTGCCGTCAAAAACTACGGTTTATTCGCCGTGTGTCGGCACGGTCGTCAGTATTGTCTGGATCACTATGGAATCCATAGTGATCCATATAACACTGACGCCCGTTCGACCGATCGAAAAAATATGAGTCTGTCAACAAGCTTACATAGTACGGAAGGGCAAAGGGCCCGAAGATAGAAACAAAGGTTACTTTGAGGATCAAGAGGAGCAGTAACAAAGAATTTATCCCTAACGGGGCAACGAGGTACTAACACTTGTATAATTAAATCAATCGGTAAATTCACACCCAATATAACAGATGATGATGACCGTAAAAACAGACCACAACCACAACAACTGCGTACATACAGACAAAAATGCGAAAGCAAAACCACAGCAAAAAGCTAGTGATGGATATTGTCAATTCGAAACGAGACCTGCCTTTAAGATGGATGCCTATGTGATACTGATTAAGATGTTGTAAGGGACCCAGATTGTTTATGTGTCGAGAGTAGAACGTTTTATTAAAGTGTTAAGAGTAGCACGTTTTATTGAGCAAAGTGGATTATCGATTAGTACACACGGCTACACATCAAGCTATACATTTCCAGTGTAAGCTGACCTCGAATTGTACGGAAATCCTATACGATGCGAGGTCAGCATAAACTGGAATTGTATAGCTTGATGTGTAGCCGTGTGTACTTAAACGTGTACGTAGAAACTGTCTTTTGTTTTATGCAGGGAGTTTTGTCGATTTTTATAGTTAAGGTCAAATTGCCTACAATAATACTGTCAGACAGAGGCCTCTTCTCCAAAAGAGAAGGCATGAGCATTGATCATCACGCTAGATAGAGGCGGATTGGCGATAGGGATGATGACTAAAAACATTTTTTTTGTCCGTCTTGTAGATTATTAAAAAATATTGGACACATTTTTCTTTTTTTACGTTATCAAGAGATCACAGCGATACATTGAGTTAAAATGTGCCAAGACGTCACGAGTATGTAGATTTTATACTTATTTATGATGTAGCGAGCCCCCACTCCCCAACTTTAATACGTTTTTTCCAAGTCATTATATGATGAAGCAAAAAATACGTGTCCAAATTTTTTTTAATTATCTGAGTGACGATCTAATTAGTTTTTTTTTATTTTTGACCCCGGCATCATCCCTATTTTAGACTAAAAAAAAAAATTAAAAATTAAATTAAATTTTTTAAATTGTGAGGAAACCTGTTTTATTTTTATTTTACTGTTTCGGTATTTTATTGCCTTGAAGCTAAAGGTATTGTATGTCTATCTTCCCTGTATGAATATTTTAATACTTATTCTTATCAAATAAAATTCATCCCTTCAAAGTAACAAAGGGTTTATATCACTCTTATAAATCTTAGGTAATTAAGGTTACCTTGTCTACATCTAGCAGGTGCGTCTAATTAGTCTGGCGATAGTTACCTCGAATGAGAACTTTGTAAGCGTACTATAAAACGACGAGACGAAGGAGATAAATTGAAGTGGTGATTAATTTTAGGAGTCTGGATTCACTGACCTGAAAATGTTTTATGTAGTAACAATGGTTCCCGAGAGAGATTGGAAAAGGCAAGGTATTTTGTCAAGACAGTAGCAAAACATAAAAAAAATTACGCCTATATTTTGTACAGTGTAAAGGTCATCACTCATTATAACCGCATCGCTCTAGCGCAATAACAGCCGCCGCCTCGAAAAATCCACCGGCTTGTAGCCAACGCTCCATCAGCAAACCGACCCGACCGCTCGCTGCTGACACGGCACCGGTGAGGTGACAGCTTACCGTCCACGCGCCAACGGCTAGTTTTCAGCTAACGGACCGGTTTACAAACACTAGTGAGTGATCTCGCTTGAGAAGCAAGCGCTTCTACGTTATTAGGGCGGCGAGGGTCCCTCGCGCGGACGGTAGTAATTTCACAATTAATTATACATTTACTTAGTCATGATTAAGTCCAAAGTTGGAGGTAGTGAGTCTATTACTATTAATCAGTCACAAATTCAGACTCCGGGCTGCTTGTGAGAAATTCCTATAGAAAAACCCGATAAACTTGGGGATCCCGCTAGCGACTTGCAACCACTACTTAGACTTTCAATACAATCATTAGACACTAGGCTGTTGGGAGCAACAGTATATTCCAATATACTGCGATCTTTATTGTTCTGGTCGAGTATGGTGATAACAACAATATCACGATAGCAAGGTTGTCTCGTGATAAAGCCAAAACGAAAGATAGAACGGTCCAACAATCCAAGCATTCTCCTTGTCGCTCCGCTCCTTCTATAATCTCAGGCCACAACCGTTAAACGGTCTATGAGCAAATCTGAACTAAGTCACAAACTCTATCTAGCGTATAAATCCAATACCGAACATTTAAAACAAGACAAAGACAATATTTTACCATGAATCTCAAATGGAGGAGAAAATAAGAAAAGTTTACACTTCAACAAATGCTTTCGCAACGTGTTTCATGATTCGAGAAAAACCATAACTATTGGCAATACACTTGCGAGTAACAATGTACTTTGGGAATGAAACCAATTCTTAGAATACGCAGCTAAGTGTATTGTTACGACTAGGTAAGTTAATGTAACACACATAATAATAGTACGTGCTGTTATTCCTAAAGTCTGTTCAAATCCTTGCTTCCAATTGATGTTATTTCCACTAAGTTGATATCCAAATGCATGAAATGAAAATGTTGCGCAAACTGCACTTTATGAGTGGGTAGTAAAAATGTTTTTGAAAAAACACATATTTGTTTACAAGTTTGGAAACTAAACAGCGAACGCAGTATACACTCTCACCAGATTATTACTTCGTGAATACGATACATGAGAATCAGATAAACGTTGGGTAGACGCTATTCACTTTTCTTTTTCTTTAATTTAAAATTCACCTTGTCGCGATCTTACCTTCCACCTGCCTGTATTGAGAGTTAATTCCCCTGACCCCTTTAAAATCTTACTCGTAGTGTTGACGTAGGAGCTTATGGCTAAGTAATAACAGCCGAACGAATCAATCCATCAGGTTAAGCTACGCTTGCCGGGTTTGGTTCATGGATGGGTAACCATCTTTACATACCGAGACTCCTCCGTGCCTCGAAAAGCGCGTTAAGACGTTGATCCCGGCTGTCATTCGTGAATCTTTGACAGTCGTTACGGGTCGTCAGAAGTCCGAAAGTCTGACAACCAAGTCTTACCAAGGGGTATCGTATTACCCAGTAACTGGGTTGTGGCGGTTAGATAGGCAGTCGCTCCATGTAAAATACTGGTTTTCAGCTGCATCTGGTTAGACTGGAAGCCGATCCCAACATAGTTGGGAAAAGGCTAGGCAGATTGATTAGTATTGACTAGCATGCCTCGTTTTTCAATACATCTCTATAAACCGTTATGTATTCAGTCCCTTCATAACCATATCATCTTTCACACAATTCATCCAGTATTTTCTAGGTTCGCATGGTTTAATCTCTTATCTTTCTCTTCATAATGAACTTATTCATCTTGTTATGGTGCAAAAACCTGATTTTTATATCGAAGCTTAGGATTAAACAAGGAAGAAACAAGACTACAACGAGTAATAAGCACGTTACGTTTCAAGTACTTAAATCGAGAAACCAACATGCTGAAGGAAGTCTCTCTATTTCGAAGTTTATGGCTTTGATTAAGCACTACCCAATAGTAGTGGTTCCATCCACAGAGTACCTAGCAAGTGAAGTAACATGTGTGACCGTAAGCGGAGTCAAAATGCTGTTACAATGCCACAGCTAATCAGAGTTGAATGAAGCTTGGTGTAAAACAGTACGACACCGCCTGCGGCATTTAAACTATTCTCATGTTAGAAATAACATTGGATTACACTATTGATGCTGTTATTTTCGAAGTAAATAAAATATGATGCCTGTGTGTTGGTAATCTTTTTTGGTTGCCCATTTTTTTTTCATACCGTACAATACGAATTTTATTCAACCGTCAATATTCGCAGAACCGAACCCTCCATTTGCTAATTAATCCTTGTGTCCGATCGCACTGTATCCTCACTACGTCGATGCAATATCAGCATATTGTGTTCTCCATGTAATTACATTTTAGCAGAGTGCTGTAGCAAATGAAAATGCAGCTGCCAATATGGCGCACGTTTCTTTCTGTTTAATCCAATGTTCAGCGTAGTGTTTAATCATTAGTTTGATGAGATTTTTATGTAGTTGTTGTATGTTTAAAGCTAGATTTTAGTTTGACTAGTCAGTGTGGTGCGACGTTTAATCCTTTCTGGCCGAAAGGTAGTCTGTTCTGATTTTTAAAAGTATAAAAGAAAATGACACAAACCACTCCAAAATATCAAGAAAGGAGAAAAAACTCTACAGCCAACCATAATCACATAAATAACGCAGCAAATAAAGAAATACGTTTTCCGGCCCAAGGGAGATGTACGTATAAACAGGGACTAAATGAAAATAAGTGGCGACATTAATCAGTGGGCCCTCGGCTCAGGTAACGACGACCTTTGAGCCTGCAGGGCTTAAGTAATCGACCTGCTCTCATTAGACTTTAGGAGGAATATGTTCGAGAGGATGGCAGAAGAATGTGAAATATTGCAATCGACTACTTTATTAGCTTTAAAGAAGAATCACTTTTGAGTTGACTAAATAAAGCACAGAAAGGCTTGTCATGTTCCGCACCAAAAAAAAAAAAGACCTGTCAAAATGTAAACGCCATTCGAATTTTATTAATGGCCAGTACTACACAACATTTTTAGGGTTTCGACCTTAAATTAAAAAATCGTACCATTATAAGATCACTTTTTTGTTATAAGTCTCTGAGAGGCTCCTCTGTATAGTTACATCATGCATGCTGATAATGATGATAGTATGAAGTTTTATCGACCTTGGTTTTACTTACATTCTAAGGGAGAGTCATTTGTTAGAAAGTAAGACACACATGCAATTTAAAAAGCCTGTAGTATGTTACAAACAAAATTATTCTACCGAGGCTAGACATGAGGGAAGATTTACATAATCATATTTCCAGGCGATTATAAATGCATGAGAGAGTCTCAGCTCCAATATAAGATTAATTTATACTGTGCAGTCATCTAATTTGAGGTAACAATTTTATGTAAGTGTGTGTGAATATGAGAAATGATACAAATATTAACTACTATATAAAAATAAGTCGGGTTTTCCTTCCTGACGCTATAACTCCAGAACGCACGAACCGATTTCCACGGTTTTGCATTCGTTGGAAAGGTCTCGGGCTCCGTGAGGTTTTAGGTAGGGTAGGTAGGATAGGTAGGGTAGGTAGGTAGGATAGGTAGGGTAGGTAGGTAGGATAGGTAGGATAGGTAGGATAGGTAGGGTAAGTAAGGTAGGTAGGTAGGGTAGGTAGGTAGGGTAGGTAGGGTAGGTAGTTAGGTGCGCCGTAAATAAGTTCTTAATGCTACCCGTGCGAAGCCGGGCCGGGCAGCTAGTTATGTATATATTTACATTATTAAACCGAGATTGGAAGGTTTTTCTTAAACAAGAAATCTATAATACTAACTTTATAATATTATAAATGCGAAAGTGAGTTTGTGTGTTTGTTTATTTGTTTGTTACGCTTTCACGCTAAAACGGCTGATTGGATTTGGATGAAGTTTGGCTCATCGTAGACCGTGACCTGAACTAGGATATAGAATACTTTTTATCCCGATATTCCCACTGGATCAAGACTTATGCGGGTGAAACCGCAGGGCGAAGCTAGTAATAATATTATAAAGAGGTAAAATGTATGAGTTTGTATGTAAGGGTAATTTTCGGAACTGCTGATCCTATTCCGAAAATCCTTTCTTTAATGGGAAGCTACGGTATTGCCGAGTATCATAAGTCAATTTTATGTTAAAACAAAAATATTCACGCGGACTAGTCTTGGGCAGAAACTATAGACTCTAATAACAACGACAATATTGAACATCGAGTATTTTAAGAGGTAGGTTATGTGAAAATAAATTGATTTAATATTTAGGAATGATAAACTACTTTTCGCGAAGAATTCTGAAAGGGAGATCGTGGCCCCCGGCAACATGGCAACTGAAGGAACACGGGTGGGTTTTACTCAGTAAGAGTCTGACACGCCCTCCCGCTCCACCCAGAGCGGGAGAAGTTATTTATTAATTTCCCATCCAAAAAAAAGGCACTGCATCTAATTACATAATCTGCGTTCGCAATTTATTTGTCAAACATGTATACAAGCAAGAGTTAGGAAGAACAACTGTAATGCCTACTCATAAGGTTCAGTTTGCGCTACAACTTCATATTTTTTATGACTTTTTCAACAGTACTAGGCAGTCTAAACTGAAGTTTATTTACACGGTTATAAAGTTGATGTTTGTTTCAGTGGAAATAACACAATTGGAAACAAGGTTTTAAATTGATCTTAGTTATACAGGGTCAAATTAAATTAGCTAGCGAAACGCCGCAGTCGCGATGGGTATCGATGTCTAAAACATGATATAGTTCGATGTTTTTTTAGAGGTCAGGATCGCAGTGTAGTTAAATGTCAGTTGAAAAAAAATTGTTATTTTTTTGTGTAAACTTTACAGACGTGATGAGTATCGATATTTAAACAGGATAAAACAAAAAAAAAAAAAACAGATTTCTCAACTTGTACTTAAACTAATAACAATATCAGCGGAAGTTAATGCCAAAAATTTAAAATTATCAAATCTTTATTATTTTTTATTTTGTCGTGTTTAGATATCTGCACTGTATATACAGGGTTATTGGTTATATGTCGGCAATCTATTAAGAGGATGTACACTATTTGCGCTGTAGCATGGTGCGGGTGACAGTTGCCCGTATGACGTTGACATTTGTCAGTACCACGTAGGGATGTGAGGTTATGCAATTCATTTTTATCGCTAACGATACTCGCAGCGTGAATCTAGTTCTCTTTAATATTGTTATGAAAATTAGTGTATTATTCAGTTGTGCAGTGTAACTACGTGTGTGCTACGTGTATAAACTTGTCAATATAAATGTTTTATGGCTACATAATTATCTTTGTACTTATATAAAATAATCAAAATCGGGTTTATGTTTTTTTTTTCGTGACAACATTTTTGCTCTATGGTGCATCGGCGCGGCGGCCATGTTGTTTATCCGTGCGATGCTGTGAGTGCGAGTACGAGTGCAAGCGCGTTATATTGTGACTTAATGTGACACGTATTACGATTTCATTGTTTGTTTTCATTTTTGTTAAATTGTTATTTGTTATAAGTTTGTTGAGTTTGTTGTTATTACCATGCCTAAGCATACAAAAAAAACTGTTTTGGGTAGTCAGGCCAGGGAGCTTGTTGTTCGCCTCCGAGACTACTTTGAAAGAGAACAACAAAATAATGGACCGTTGTTACCATTGAATCATATTGTAGAACGAGTAGCCGAAGCTCTTGATATTGGCCGCAATACTGTTTCGCGTATAACACGTGAGAAAATTGGCCAAGATGGGATGTTTGAAAATAAATTATCGACACCCAACAAAAAGCGGACCAAGGTGAAACCAATCACAGATTTGGATGATTTTGCTAAGGTTGCTATTAGAAATCATATTTATGATTATTATAGAAGAATGGAGCTACCCACATTGCTCAAGCTTCTAAAATCATTAAAAGAAGCTGACTTGTTCAAAGGAGGTATTACTTCGCTACGGCAAGTTATAAAAGATATTGGCTTTGTTTACAAAAAAGTTAACAAAAGAAAGATTATTATGGATAGGACTGACATTGCCCTAGCAAGATGTAGATTTTTAAGGAAGGCCAAAAACATAAGTGATTGGAGCAAAGTTGTCTTTTTGGATGAAACGTGGCTAAACGCCAACCACACAGTGGGTAAAAGTTGGACCGACGATACGGCACAATCGTGTACCAAAGTGCCGGAAGGCAAAGGCGAACGCCTTATTATTTGTCACGCAGGTACAGCAAGTGGATTCGTCCCTGATTGTTTGCTGGCTTTTAAGTCAAAAAAAACTACGGAGTATCATGAGGAGATGAATTACGAAAAATTTAAAGATTGGTTCATAGGTCTATTAAACAATTTAAAAGAGCCTATGACCATAATAATGGACAACGCACCCTACCATTCGGTGCAAGTTAATAAACCCCCAAACCAATCCAACCGCAAAAGCGAGTTGGTGAAGTGGCTGAGTGAAAACGGAGTTACAGCAGATATAAAAATGTTAAAGACGGAGCTTATTGCCTTAGTCCGACGCCATAAGCCACCAACTCCTACCTATGCTCTGGACGAGATGGCAAAAGAAAAAGGCCACCAGGTCCTTCGACTACCACCCTACCATTGCCAGTATAACGCTATTGAGCTGATTTGGGCCCAAATAAAAGGTATGCTTTTAATTTCAATTCCCATTTTGAAGCTTTATAAAAAAATCAGCTTTCCGATCGTAGCATGTACCTAGTTTAAAAACATTACCAGATACTAGATTAGGCTGATTGATGATTATTTGAATACTTTTTTTTATAAGTTCGTTTATTTTTAGGTTACGCCGCAAGAAATAATACTTCGCCGCCATTTACGGCAAATAAGATGTTGGCCCTATTACAAGAGGCCATCAACAATGTTCAACCTGAAGACTGGTCGAAGGTCGTGAATAAAACAAAAAGGGACATTATGTCTGATTGGGATCGTGACATACATATTGACAACATAATTGAGTCATCGTTAATAATATCCGTCACAGATTCAGATGATGAATTGAGTGACAATTCAGATGTTCCTGACTCTGATATGAGTTTAGACGAATAACATGTATTTTTTTTTAGCAACCTTTTAAGCAACCTTACCCTATAAATGTTCTGTTGTATAATTAGACCTTTTAAAAATAAAAATTGACCTACGCACAATATACGTTTTTTATTATAAAAAATATCGACTATCCATCGTAGCAGTACATCCCATCACTAAATACGTCTATGGCGTTACGTTATACGCATAACACTTTGCTTAATTTTTCATTCAATTTGATTTTATTTCTTGATTAGAACATTCTGGTTGGGTTTAATTTAATTTACTACAGTTATTAATTATTTAATATATTACGAATGTGGTACAACTGAAATATTAAGTCATAAATTGTAAATCGCGGCAACTTTCAAGAGTGAAACGAAATGTTACTGAAACTGTCACCCGCACCATGCTACAGCGCAAATAGTGTAGGAGAGGTAATTTTACCCCTTTTGATTCCTATGCAAATGTCAACAATTTTTGAGTCATTTGACATTTTATATTTTTATTTCATACATTTTAAAATATAAAATGTCAAATTACCTACTCGAAAATGGTTGAAATTGGCATAGGGGTCAGCAGGAGTCATTTGGTTGAAAATGACCTCTCCTACCTCCCCTTAACGGATTGCTGACATAACCAATAACCCTGTAGTACTGTGCCTATATATTATGTTATATCCATCTAAATAAAGGCAAATCGTTTGCCTGAATAACATTCCTGTCACACAAGTGGCTAACATTCTAAAAACAAACATTATGCAATTGCTAAACATCTACTAACAAGGGTAACATACCATTCTCAAACAAGGGGATACCTACCATTTAAAATATTCCAGCCACGTGTAGACTTTGTTCCTAACCTTAAAGTTAGGAACAAAGCTTGCCACACCGTTTTTGCGCTACGTTCAGAGCTCGGTGTGGCAACACGCCGTGTTCGAGCTCGCGATAAGTCAATCGTCATCCTGAGGATGCCTCGTTAAGAGGTGAACACGTGTCGATTTCTATCAGGGTTCTTTATGGCTCTTTAGAAATAGCTAAGCGGAATAGGTTACTAAATATATCCACGTCTATTGTATTTAAAAAAAAAAAATCTTTCAAAGATATTTAAGAAATTTATGAAAATTTTCTATTACCCTTCTCTCCGAAACTATTGAGCCAAAAATAAAAATAAAAAAACACAAAGAATGGTTCTATCATAGCCAATAGTGTCATCACAACACAATGTCTTCTTTTCCTCCTGTTTTTTGTTTGTTTGTATATTGGCACCTTGCAGCTATTTTCTAATAGCTAATTAGTTATAATGTATGTTCTGCTGTCTTTTGTGTGCACTAAATAAATGATTTATGTATCTATCTTTACTTAAAGATTATAGAAAAGCCTATTAGAATCTATGGCTTCAAATATTATGGTAAATCTCTCAATATTGTGCGTACAAACTTACATTTGCAATTGGAATGTATGGGAGAACATGTTTTTCAACTACAATGTTAAGTTTGTTCTTGGGATAAATTCATCCCAACTACGGAACCCTTCATTGTGCGTGGTCCGATATAATCCGATATAATATTCATAAAAACTTGACACTAAACATAAAGACGAGCAGGACGAAAGAGCTAACCATTACTCGAGACTATTCAATAAGAGGGATTTCCTAAAGAGGGTCACTGAAATCACTCACAACAAAAACCACACGTACCTACTGAAAAATGAGGACATGATTAGGTATTCATACCTATTCATTTCCAAATCCTCATGCCAAACAAGGCCTCAACATCCAAAATATGATTGACAAACAACATATTCTGTGTACATAATATTGAAAAGGGCACTCCACCGACAACCGGCTTAAGGCTCTTACAAACAGGCGCGACACGCGACGCGACACAAAGACACCGCCCGTCGCGCGACGGGCGGTGTCTTTGTGTCGCGTCGCGTGTCGCGCCTGTTTGAAAGAGCCTTTATTCACCGAATAGCTTTTGTCAGCATTGTCCGAAGTATTCGGGAAAACGTTTTAGTATCTACGCGAAATTTTGTGAAGGGTTGACTTGGATTGGTATTGTGTTAGTACATTATGTATGCAAGGCTAGGTTAGGTACGCAGTCGGAAATAATTTTACAATAAACTCTTTGAATAAATACAATGGGGATATATTTGTTAGTAGGTAGATATGTTTAGGAAAAGATAAAGTGTAATTTTAGTCAAAATTTTGATAAAAAATTCATTGCTTTTCGTAGCAAAAGGTAAGTTAACATCGTGAGTATTCACTTGTAATGTAGCAATCTAAGATTCGATTTTGAGCATGATAGTAATGCTCAAAATCGAATCTTAGATTGTCGATTGTCGATTGTGTTGTTTTGTTGTTCGTAATATAGTTATATGAAAGCTTCTCCTAACTGTCGGAGTGTAATTTTGACGTACCGCTCGCCGGTTGCTGTCGCGGCAACGCTCGGCTCGCGAGTAGAGGTCACAGTGCTAACCTAACCTAACCTAACCTACTTGGTCGAAGTGCCCTAATTGTTATATTACTAACTAGATCGTGCTCGTATCATAATTATATTTCTAGTAAGAATTTTATGAACCGCTTTCATATAGCTATATTCACGCTACAGCCATCTTACTGCGACATTACCATTACTTCGGTTCTGCTCATTCATTGATGTAATACTCGAATCTGAACTGTTACATAACAGACGAATGCTGTCGAAGAGAGAGCGCCTCTAGGGAGACACCAAATTATTGCATGGACATAAAGCTCTTTTTGATAGGCTCAACCCGATTCCACGTCGATATGTGTGGGCACTCCCTTATAAGCTCCATGAACAACATAATGGAAGCAGAACTCAATGTATTCCAATATAAGTCTGGATACTATTTGATGATTTGAACACGTATCAATTTTAAACCAAATACCTATTATACTTATGAAGCAAACACAAGTTTCAATGATAAAACGCTTAAAAAAGTGCTTGTAAAGCAACAGCTCTCAACGACCACGTGTAATGCAGGTCTAAACCTTAAAGTCTATAACATACGACACTCAATTTCACGACGCATATGGCGCGTAAAAAGAACGACGTGTAAACTGAACAGTTGTGGAGTTAAAAAAGACTCAAGTATATGTTAACTTAGTTCAAATTCGCAAAAAGAACGTTTGTTAAGCTGACATCGGACGCTTCACTCGAGTGAACGTTCATTTTTGTATCATTCCACGATCACTCGACACTGACGAAATTACATAAGAATGAACGTTTAACTGCTCCTTTAATTTCATTTTTCGATCATTCGGTGGGCGAGTGAACGTTGCCGAGTACTGAAATCCAGCATCGTTGGATCGGTTTACTAATGTATTCATTTTTCACTTTTGATTCATTTTGTGTTCAGACGTTCGAATGAAATATGCAATGAAGACAAAAAAAAAGTGAAGCGTCTGATATTTGATTTTAAGAGTTTATTACAATATATTAAAATAGTAGAACTTCAATACATACGCTCGTTTCTTCGACGCGTAATCATCCTGGTGCTCTCGTGCCACCTTCTCGAGATGCGTTCGAGCTTTCTCATCCCTCTTGAACACCTGGAATCTTCTTGCTACGTCCGTCTCCACTCGTTTTAGGGTTAGGTCGTCTTTCGCACGTTCATCCTGTTTGTAATTGATTTAAGTGAATGAGTAACAACATCAAGCCTGTATCCCCCCAAGGGGAAGGCAGAGGTGATTAGTACAGCCACATTGTGTCTGATATTTTGAAGTTTTATGTAATAGGGGCGACTCAAATACCATCATCAACAAAGCATAAATTTAGACTTCGAGGTCCTACTGAGAAATTCCTGATGGTAAATGCTAAAACCATTTCGCCTGACATGGGAATCGAATCCCAGACTTCATGCTCAGAAGGCGTGGGTCTGACTAAGACCAAGAAGGCAAGCTAATAAAATAATCTATAGTTTCTTGATCGTTCTTCTCCATAGGTAGCTTCATCTTTTTGGCTGACGGATTCCTTGACAATTCAAAAGTGCCTGTAATTGGTTTATTTGCAATAAATGCTTTGAGTTTGAGTTTATACTTTAGTATCATCATCTACACTAATGTACATCTACACTAATATTTTAAAGAGAAAAGATTAGTATTTTTGTATGTTTGTAATGAATAAATTCAATAATTACTGGACTGATTTTTAAAATTCTTTTACCAGAAGAATGCTATACTTATTATCACTGATAAAAATATTAAAAAAAAACCATATTATTAAAAAAATATAATTTATGAAAAATAATTTCATTTTATTTTTAAATAAATTTTTATATATTTATATTTAAAACAAATATAGGTTATAATTTAGTTAATTGATTCAGGCATGACATTGCGGAAATCCATTATAAAATACAATAGACGTGGATATATTTAGTAACTTTTCCGCTTAGCTATTTCTAAATATCAACATCAATGGCGAGTATATCACTAACCTTCGGTTTGCCGACGATATAGTTATCAAGGTTGAGACCATGGAGGACCTCAGTATAATGCTCGAAGACCTCAGTAGAGCCTCCCGAAACAGTGGGTCTTAAACTGAACATGGACAAGACAAAGGTCATGTCAAATGCCCATGTGACACCCACTCTCATGAAGACCGGAGACACTACGCTCGAAGTTGTGGACGAGTATGTTTACCTAGGACAAACTGTCCAACTTCGAGAAAGAGGTCAATCGTCGAATTCGACTTGGCTGGGCAGCGTTCGGGAAGCTACGCAATATCTTCTCGTCCCACATACCACAGTGTCTCAAGACGAAAGTCTTTGACCAGTACCTGTTGCCAGTGATAACCTATAGTAGAAACGTGGTCGCTCATAATGGGCCTTATCAGAAGGCTAAAAGTCACCCAAAGGGCAATGGAGAGGGCTATGCTCGGAGTTTCCCTACGTGATCGGATCAGAAATGAAGAGATCCGCAGGGGACTCAAGGTAACCGACATAGCCCGAAGAATTACCAAACTTAAGCGGCAATGTGTAGGGCACATTGCTCGCAGAACGGATGGGCGATGGGGCCGAAAGGTTCTGAAGTGGCGACCGCGTACCGGAAGACGTCGCATTGGAAGGCCTCCCACAAGATGGACCGATGGCCTTGTGAAGGGCCGCAGGAATCCACTGGATGCGGAAATCACAGAATTGGTCAAAGTGGCGGTGCTTGGGGAAGGCCTATGTCCAGTAGTGGACGTCTTTCGGCTGAACTGATAATGATGATGAATTTGTAAGTTTGTATGTAGGGGTAATCTCCGGAACTACAGTTATAGGCTCGCGGACGAAGTCACTGGCAGAAACTAGTAATCAATAAAAATTTCATTACATACCAATTTCTTTATCTCCACATGAATTCTGTCCATAAATTGATTATACAAATACTTTCTGTATTGATTGAACTCCTTCAACGAACATACAGCTCTTCCATCCTTTGTGCAGTATCCTAGCCGTTTCATACAGTTTCTGGCTTGCTTCTGTGCAAAGAAATGAGCCAGGTGCGGGTCATGCATGGGCACGTAGTCGTATGAGACATTGTTGCAGTAAGGATCCGTCAGGTCGAAAGTGGGTCGTGGGCCGCCAGTAACACCGAGGCCGACTCTTCGAACCTGTGAAAAAAAGGACGGATTTTAATTTCTGTTATACAATGCTGGTAATGATATCCGTTTCCTATCTGACTACTCTGAGAAGAAAAGCCGAAACCAACTCAAAGGTCACAGTCTCTTTTGAAGTCCACGCATAATATTGATTTGATCATGTGAAGACCATGTAGATTGGGGTCTGAAATGCGGAAAGAACCACATAGATTGAGTGGACCTGTCCAGTCAGTATCTAACGTATCCGCCACATTAGAGCACACGCTGTTTCACAGCTGTGCGGAAGACCCGCGCAGGCCGCCCGCAGGGGCTCCCGGAACGGACACGTAAGGAGCTGGAACATTGTTTCACAGCGACGCGGATGGTCCGTACCGTCCGTCCGTACTAATCTCCCGTGTGCAGATGGCTCATGCGGGTCTCCCGCACAGCTGTGAAACCAGCCTTGGTCGACAGAAACAAAAGCAATCACCGAAGCCGAAATTGGCATGGGATGTACTATTATTAAACACTACCTGTCACAGTTCTTTATGAGGGTTTTCTGAAATGACGTTCACTAGTGTAAAAAGCTAGTCGTAAAAAGTGTCAAAGTGCCTATATTTTCTTTAGTCGTAACTGAATGATGAACGTCAGCATATTATATTATTTTATACCTATTTATTATCGAAATGGAAGACCTCTTGTTAAAGCGGCGCCAACTGGTGATGTGAATTTTTATGAAAACCGCAGTTCTTAACCCGTTAGCCACGACACGACACCTGATGCTAGTTGAAGTTTAACCTTCAACATTTTTTTTTCCCGGCAGTGTATGTCTTAAAACTGCAGTGTTTTGTTTCAGGGACATATCAGTACATTTCTATAGCAAGCATCTGGATGCGACGAACGGTAATATATAACCCCGTATGCAGTTGATAACGATATATAGGAGACTTCACCCTGGATGAGGTTGTCTCAACATACAAGCGTTTAGAATCTAGATTCTAGATGCAAATTTGAACAATGTAATAACCACCACTTCATATCAATTCGTTACCTCCCATAGCCTTAAGATTAACTGCTCCTGTAAATCATTGGCTCATGTAGCTGAAAATGTAGCAAACAACGTATGTCCTCTACTGGATAGTGTTCGCTATTGTAATTATATTTACCGATAACACACGCTGGACTATCGAATTTAATAGTGCCGTGCACAGACACAATGAATTTGTTCAAAGGGTTATTAATATGGCCTGATAGGCGGATTTTTTTGGGAAAGTCTTCTTTATTCATTTGTATACATTTCTTTAAACATAGCATCAGTATAAAATCGAAAAAAAAAAATTAAATGCCAGTGATATTGTCCACAAGTTAGGACTAGGTCAGAAACCATTTGTCCTGATCTTGAAATGAATATGTAAAGGTCCTACGAAGAAATAATTAAACACATTTATAAGATGGGGATTTATTTTTTGTAGCGGTAATATTTTTTAAAATATTGGAATCAGAGAGCAAAAGAAAGATTCTTACACATTTATGCCATGTAATATTTATTTTAAGAATCGTTTCATAATTTTAAACTAGTAAACGTAAAATGGCGTTTGAGGTAGGTAGACATCATCACTCATCATCATTTATTTAATTTCATCTAAAACACTGTGTCATTGCTTGTTGCTATACAATACGTCCCTTCTTTATCCGGAAGCTGCAATTATTCATTGTTATTATTTCAGCCAGGTAATTAATAAATTGGAATGACATTGTATACAGTAAAGTATTCCTTTGAACTGCAGCGTTGTGGAGACAATATTTATTGTTGTGTGTTTATTCCATGCTAACTACTACTACCACAGTCCACTCCACTCCACTCTCTATTCTTTAAAAAAAAAAGTCTATTCAAATATCCCACCCAAAAAAAAAAAAAGTCTATTCAAATCATTATTTCCAATTGATGTCATTTCCACTTAAACGAAAATGAACTTAAACTTCATTGTTATTTGAAGTGATTTCAGAATGACTAACTCAAACACAAAGCATTTATTTCAATTAAACCATTTACAGGTACTTTTGAATTGACAAGGAATCGGTCAGTCAGAAATATGAAGTTAGGCGATTCTCACACTGCCCCGCATGATGCAGCGTAGCGCGTGGATGCGTGTTCTTCCGTTGCTTGTAGCCATAGCAAATAATCTGCGCGCGGGAACGCGTCGCGCAAACAGATTGTGTTTTCTATACAAACTGGTACTATGCCCCGCGCCACGCTGCGTGATGCGGTGCAGTGTGCCAATCGCCTTAGTTGCCCATTCCAAAGCGTAGTAGGTAGGTACCTATGGAGAAGAACGGGCAAGAAACTCCACGGACACTGTTTGGTTATTATAAATATTGGTTATTATATCATTCATGTTAAACTATACATGTGAGAACAATGTTGAAAGACGTGCACGTTAGAAGCGTCCGTAATTAAAAGATAAAACAAAGAACACTAAAAAATAAAATAAAAAATAAGCCATGGCAGCTAAGAGATGACCAGTCCTAACTGGCGGCGCCCGTTCACGAACATGACGCATGGATTAGCACCATTCAGCTCAACCATTTTGAAGGGAGCTAAATGATCCAACATACGCGCCACCATCAGCGAAACATTTGAGTGAGCATGACATACTCACAGCCGCCAGGGCACATTCAAGTCAATGCAAGACATATTATCCAGTAAATGGTAACTCTTTAGTACATAGTGCTCACACCTGAGCTATGCAATTATACAATACAAAGGAGATTGAGTTTATAAAATGCAAAGATGGTCTTACAATCTTCAGCAGCCGTACTATTTGCAAATATAGCAATAGTATTTGCAAATATTAATCAATTAGTTGTGGTTGTGGAGCAAGACTAGCATTGAGCCAAGCATTTTTATCAGCGATGTAATCCCCCAACTTATAATATGCCTGCTTGCGTAGTGTGCGGTTTATACAAGATTTTAATTTCGTCTCATTCAGTTGAATTATGTGCGGAGGAATTTTATTGTAACATTTTAAACAGTACCCAGTCTACTTTAGCCAGTCTGAAACCTGGTTGAACTAATAGGTCCCTATTTCTTGTCCTTCTATTTAATATGACTATTTTATTTGTTTTAAAGTTAATAATACCAGCCTAATGTCCCACTGCAGTATGAAGGCCTCTTCTCATACAATACAGAGATGGCACGACCATCGACCAAGACGGGTTGGCTATTTCATACCTTTATTATCTAATAGCTTTTTCCTGCGGTTTCCATGAGATAAGGTCGGAAATTATCTCATGGAAACGTACTACCGGGATCAAAAGTATCCTATGTGTTAATCCAGGCTATAAACTATATGTCTGCTACATCTAAATTCTATTAGTAGCATAACATAATGATTGAATACTATCGTTAATTCATGCAAGCCTAGTACTTTTATTTAGGTTACTGCTCAGAAATTGCAACGTCTAATGATTGAAATACTATCTTGGCTAGTGCTTTTTTTGTGCCAAGTTTCATGATTATTACTCAAGGAATAAGATTTTTCATACAAACGAAAACCCCCCTTTTAGCCCCCCCCCCTTTTTTGGGTGGGAAATTATCAAATAACCTTTTCACCTCCCTAAAGGTGGAACTTTCAAAAACCTCTTCTTTGTGCTCCCCTACATTATAAAAGGAAGCTGTGGGCAAAATTTCACGTTCCTAGTTCTAGTAGTTTCGGCTCTACGTTGATATATCAGTCAGTCAGTTTCTCCTTTTATATATACATGTAAAGATAAGTCCAGGTTTCGTCACGATGTATTTCCTTCAGCAAAGTCAGTATTGTCCAAGATAAACTCAGAAAGTACATATGAATTGAAGAGACGTTGGTACTTGCCCAGATTTGAACCCACAAGCCTTGTACATGAGAGGCGAGTCACGACAAGTTGATTTTCCAAAAATACAATATTGGTTTACCTGTTCGGAATGTAAATTGGCAACACAGTTTGGATTCCTACGCAAATTAATTGAAAACTTAATAAGTTTGTCCTTTTTAAATACCGCGAAATTTTTTATTTTTCTAGCCACATTTTCTCATTTCCAGTAGGTACGTATCTACTTATATCAAAGTGTACAGCTAAGGTACATTTCTGTTTAATACCTGAAACGCAACGTAGGCTTATCTAATATGTGCCGCAATTTCCCACCGCTGGGACAAGACTTGCCTTCGGGCGTTCCCTTCTATGTCAATTTGTAACCATTCTTGATAAAGGGTGACAACTATTTTGTATTCTCAATATCACAAATCTATAGAGCCGAGAACTTTTAGACCCCAAGAAATTTCAGCTAGACCCTGGTTTTACTAGTTTATATTTCATAACACCTACTTTGTTCGTATCTGTGTGTCCAAATAGACGATAGATACGATTAGATTAAAAATTATGTTAAATACATATTTAAGGCTCCCCCGCAGACAAGCGCGACGCGACTACTGGTTCAAATTTTTTTATGAATACTTCTCGGATTTGTTATATCGGTGTCGCGACGCGTCATCGCGTAACGCCTGTTTGCCTTAAATATGTGTTTAACATCATTTTTAATCTAATCTTATCTTAAGTAACCTGTATTTTCCCACTCCAGGACAAAGGCCTCCCTCTCCCTTGTCCACACAATTCTATCTAATCTATTGCTAGAATGGGCCAATGCCCGTTCGTTTGTGAATCGGGAGAGCAAAGGTCTTTAGAGGTATGAAGAACAGGGTGTAAAGTTCACTCATCCTCTATAGAAAAGGGAGGATCCTCTGACCTGACGGGTGTCGTATCTGGCGGGCAACTGCTCAAAGACTGATGTCGGATAGTCGTATGTAATGTCGTTCGGGCATGCAGGATTTGTGTGACGTCAGGATTTTGTGTGACGTCAGGATTTTGTGTGACGTCAGGATTTTGTGTGACGTCAGGATTTTGTGTGACGTCAGGATTTTGTGTGGTGTCAGGATTTTGTGTGGTGTCAGGATTTTGTGTGATGTCAGGATTTTGACTTCAGGTGGTTGACGCGTAGTTCGCATGTGGCGATGTAGATGCCGCCACAGGTCTTTCTCGACTTAAAACAATAAAGATTTGGGTAATTTTCAGCTAAAATGTTTACACACACAAAAATTACTAAACCGATTTTTTGCAGAACAGGTCGTAGTGAAAATCAGAAAAGCAAAGGTCTTTCCCGATTTCGACAACAAAGATTTGGGCAATTTTCAGCTAGTTAAAATGTAAATCAGCTTACACACAATGGCCCAAATTAAACTTCATTAATATACTGATAGATAGAGATAGTATGAACAAAGTGATCCACTTCCGAAGGTAATTAAGTGCACTGCGTAACAAAAGGTCATCGCTAATATACGTCGGAAGCGAGCTAAGTGACTCTAAAAGGTGATTCCCGCTGTTTAAAAGCGACAGTGAGTGGTGACGTGTTCTATTAAATGTTTTACTACTAATGTTAGTATTTTTTTCGTCAAGCAGTCTTTCTTTCTTGAGCTTTTCGAGTCGATGGTAAATAAATTGATTATGTTAAAGGAGTTGCTCACATAAATGTCTCGCTGATGGTGGCGCGTGTGTTAGTTATATCGGTTCCCTACAAAATGGTTGTGATGAATGGTGCTGATCCACACGTCATATTTGAGAATGGGCGCCGTCAGT
The DNA here is from genome assembly GCA_916610215.1 of Omphaloscelis lunosa. Classification (NCBI taxonomy): domain Eukaryota; kingdom Metazoa; phylum Arthropoda; class Insecta; order Lepidoptera; family Noctuidae; genus Omphaloscelis; species Omphaloscelis lunosa. The sequence continues at coordinate 18,973,862 of OU744244.1, read as the reverse complement.
TGAGACTGGTCATCTTTTATCTGCCAGGGTAAAGAGACGGGCAAGAAACTCCAAGGATACTCGTCATTGGAGTTTTTTGCCCGTTCTTCTCCATAGAGATCTACGTTTTGGAATGGGCAACTAGCTTCAACTTTCTAACTAACTGACCGACTCTTTGACAATTCACAAGTGCCTGTAAATGGTTTAATTGAAATAAATGGTTTGAGTTGGGCCTAGTAGTGGCCACGCCAATCGAGGCAATATTAGCGTTTTTTGAGGTCCTCAGATATATGGACACTTTGGACACTCGTAACATATGGGACATGGTCAAGCAGTAGATGGTATGTAGATAGGTATTACTATTTATCCGCAAGTGTTTTTAAGTATTGTCGGGTAGTTTGCCAGCGTTATTTAAACCTAAAGTCAAAACCTGGTAAAGATGTGCAGGAAAAAAAAATGATGTATACCGCAACATTTTAGTCGTCTTACAGAGGGCCACTGAATGTAACTGACTTAAAATACCTCTAGGAGCAAATAAAAAATTGTTACAATAGGTATTTCAATTTTTTTAAATGTTTTTTTTTTACCCTTTGAGGTTTTCCGCACCCCTGGGATAGCGCAAGGGTGTCGACACACGTTGCATCTCACACCAAAGGCCTACCCACCTTCTAAGGCATTATGGTCATTCCATCTGGTCTCTTTCCATCGTCACGTGCCAAGCCATTAGGTTCTACAACAGCTGGCACTCTAGTGGTGACAAGAGTTTGACGGATGATGCCATTTATGCTGGCGCGCCATGCTATCTGACTTGCGCTCCTACTGCAGGATAGGCCAGGCTAGGTGTCTGAGGTAGTAGAGACCTTCACCGCATTAGCAGCGATGCTGAGCCACGCAAGGAGCGCCCAAACGCAGACAAGTAGTGAGCCGAAAGGTGGTGTCACCTAGCATTTACTAGATTAATTTTATGTCGACACCAAATGTATGAAAATTAAAAATATGAGTACCTACAGTCAAGGCTCGGATACCGGTTAAATTTTCAAACCGTTATTATGTACTTGACGCAAAATTTTTACATCCGGTTTCGCTCGAAGTAACCGGTTTTTTACCGGTTTTGGAGGAGTCTTTATATAAAGGTTTCTTCGGATTAAACGGTTTAGAGCAATATTAACCGGTTTTTTGTTTAGTTTTTATTCAGTGCGGCATCCTCACAAGTCACAAGTTGCAACGTGTTTACCGGCATGCCACTCGTCGTATAAACCGGTTAATTTAGATTTAATCACGTTCTTAAGGAAAGCTCGGAGTAAAATCCAAATAAACAGTATATAAATAAAGTGCTTTTAACATTATTTATTCCTTGACATATCCTACTCAGATCGGCCATCTTTTTTCCGTTAACTGTGACGAAATACCTTCCACTTTCCCTGATGAGAGTATTTTATAATATCGAGTACCTTTTTATTTGCAAACGAAAGAGAAAAGGTCACAACGCCTGAAGCATTTCCCAGCATCTCTTTGATTGTATAGATTACAATTCAATCAGCTAACAATGAGATTTAAATGTTAAAATCCTTCGAAGGCGCTTCTGGCAAAATGGACCGATCGATTGAGGTAATTTATAAAGCTTTAAGTAAGTAAGTACGCGTAGGTATATTAGAGATTTTAAAGCGGTTTGTATCAAAACCATTAAGAAAAAGAAGAAGAATTGAATTGATTTTGAAATGGTTTTAGGTTTCCGTACCCGAAGGGTGCCAAACGGAACCCTATTACCCTCCGCTATCCATTCGTCCGTCTGTCTATCGGCGGGTTGTATCTCATGAACCGTAATAGGTTCCATTGGCATTTTCACTGATTGTGTATTTCTATTGCCGCTATAACAACAAATAATATATTTTTTTAAAGTTAATAAATTAAAATGTATGGAGACCCATACAAAAAACGTGTTTTTGTTTCGGCATTTTTTGCTCGATCGTAATACGGTACGGAACCCTTCGTGTGTAGTCCGACTTGCACTTGGCCGATTTTTTTAGAATCGTCCTTGAAAAGAAAAGAAAGAAAAACGTTTATTTGCGGTAAACATGACGCAAAAAAAAAGTTTAAAATACACAAATGAGAAAGGTTGTGGGAAGCTTAGTCACATCCACGCAAATCGGCTATCGCTCAGTATTATGCTACGACCCTATGCAAGACAGAGCCCCAGCGCTGTTTTTCAGCGACAGCCGGCGCCAACGTAATGACGTCGACCGGTTACCGGTGCGTAGCGTGTTTTGAAAGTAGCCACAAAAAGGCTGTATAAAGTCAGTTTTGCCAGTTTTTTAGCGTATTGCCCGCAATGACAGGGGAACGGGGAAAGGGTGGCCCTCCTTTCCCTTTTACACAATCATCTGTCCACTGTCAAGGACAAGTCAAGTTCAAGACCTGTTCAAGGAGTGGGACATTCTGGGCTAAATAGATAGATATTGCCCAATCATCACGAAGTCAAAAATCATATATTTCTCACAAGTACACGTATGACCATACGACTTATTGGTTGTCGATTCACTCACGAATAGTTTCGTACGAATCGCCTCAAGAAAAAATAATATTTAAAAACGTCATTCGTACGTTTCTGGCGAGTAAATTCGTGTAAATCAACCAATAATCTGACTATACTTAGAATGGTTATGCCTGATTTATACGATGGCAGTGACTCGAAATTTCAGACCCAGTCAGTGGGTTCATGTAGAGGAGATAGGCAGTAAGTCAGGCGAGGGAAGCTACTGGGCCGGAAAATAGACGGGTAGGTTAGTCAACTGAACTGGCTTCGAGGACGCGAAGTCAGCACTGAACTGGGTTGAAATTAACGTCTACACGAGACCATTTGCAAGTCAGCTCTGGAATGACTTACTGTACTGCCACGTAACTGGGGTAGTATAAACCTGTCTTAAAGATTTACATTCAGAATTCGAAATATCTAGATCTACTTCTTGACTTTTCAAGCAAACAGAACGCATTTTTCTTATCGAGTGACAAGATAGAACTCTTGTTACGTTATCCCCTAGAGATGGCATCGACATGGAAATTGCGGGTAGTCACCGCCACGCCGCCAACAGTTGCCTTACAAAAGCAAATAAATGGTCTGTTGAAGTAAATACAAATAAGGGGAAGTTGAGAAAATATTTTGAAAGAAACTGTAGAAAAAAAATGATGATGTGGATATATTTAGTAACCTGTTCTGCTTAGCTAATTCACACTTCTCAACGAGGCATCGTCAGGATGACGATTGACTTGTCGCGAACTCGAACACGGCGTGTACCCACACCAAGCACCCAGCGCAATCTGCCACGTTGAGAGGTGAAACACGTGTCAATTTCTTTCAGGGTCTTTTTTTAAGACTCTTTAGATATAGCTAAGCGGAACAGGTTACTAAATATATCCACATCATAATTTTATAATGGATTTCCGCAAGGTCACGCCTGAAGCAATTAACAAACTGTAGAGCTTTGTGGCTGTTATATCTAAGAATTTTTATTAACTATTTAGTGTCAACGGCTATGAAAAGTATAAGTGTGGTCGGAGCAACGAAACTGCAAGCAACGTGAATGCAAAACCGATAATATTATAAATTTACTTACTACAGTCTTATGGTGTGTAAAAGGACACACCACACCATACACCTCTCCACAGCAGTAACCTTATTGTAACGAGAATAAAGATTCACTGTGATTTTGACAGACTTGTTAGTGCCAGCAACCCTACAGCAACCTTACTTGAATGAGAATAAAGGTCGCAGGGATTGTGACAGACTTGTCAGTGCCAACAATCCAATAGTTAACCTTATGAGGATAAGAAATACAGTTCATAATTATTTGACGGACTTGTCAGTGCAAGCAACCCAACGGCAACCATATAAGAATAAGAATAAAGATCATAGTGATTTTGACAGACTTGTCAGTGGCAGCAAGCCAATAGTTAACCTTATTAGAATAAGAAATAAAAGCCATAGTGATTTTGACGGACTTGTCAGTGCCAGCAACCCAACAGCAATTAGAATGAAGATCACTGTGATTTTGACAGTGATGCAAAATAAGAAGTAAAATAACTAAAAGGACTTTATCCTGCTAATGCTTAGTAAAAGCAAAAGCTTTAGTGAAAACTTGAATTAAAGTAGTCATAAAAGTAATTCCACAACAAAATCCGACCGGGTATAATTTAAAGAAAACATTACATCATTCTGCACCTACACCCACCTCTATCATACACGTGTATCTGATCTATGAAAATAAATCATATTTCTCCTTTTAAATCCCCTGCTATTTGACAAATAACACGTGGAGGTATCCACCTACACTATCTACCTACTGAAGCTACCTTCCTGCCGTATATCGACGGCACGGTCCACTTTTGGCACGTGCCTCTACCGGAGATGACAGGCTATCTGACGAGCATTCCGACATGGGAAACTTTGCACATTAGCGCCGTTATCAAAAGCACGTGTATTTTGGGGCTTGTTCTGATCTGGATTTGGGTCGGATTGCATCATTTTGCGTTAACTAACAACTATGTTTATTTTGGGTTTTACTATTTGATCAAATTAATATTGCAATTAGTTATATTCAGGCGCCTCGCAGACCAAGCTACAAATGTTGTGTGTGCTGCATCACACAAATTAAATGTATTTTATCTTACCCCTATAATAATATTATAATATTCATTTAAATAACAATACTCAAGCAATGAAAATATAATTAAGATTGTCTAGGTATGTATCTGAGATATGCTTAAGAATACTTAACAAAGACAAATAACTATCAACCGCATTACAGCCCTTCTAGAATAATATTCAAGTTTACCTCAAGCTCAACTCCAAATCTGTTACTAACCACATATTTATACAAACTGTAGGGGCGTGTTAAGAAGATTTATCACGCGATAACCCTCCATACAGAGACACACTGCCATTCAGCGAGTGAATGCTTGCATTAGCATAATGAGAAGTGCTGAGTCTTAAAACAGATTTCAAGTGTTGTGTATATCTGAACATTTGCGGGAGAAACTCTTTTTTCTGTGTGTTCTATGCTATGTCAATCATTTCATTCAATGAATGACTGAAAATGTATGTGAATAGAAGCAAGGCTTTGAGGCACCTAATGATTCGATTTAGGTGTGAACTTTCAGGACGTAATAACACCATGTTTGAGGTTATTGATAAGTGAATTTTTTGTTATATGGGTTGACTACAATCGAATTTATCTTATCACTAATTATTGCCTGTGTGAATTTCGTTTCGGGAATAGGGTGTATTGATATGATCAGTTTGTTCTTAATAAAGTATGTTGTGTCAACGGCTTTTCTCTTCATTTATGTCACCGCGTGTCGCTTTATGCTTCTCGTCTCGTAAGGGAAATGAGCGAAAGGAAAATAATAACAAGAGAATGTACTCTTGTCGTGACAAGAAACATTTGTGGTGATTTCAACTTCCTTACGCACAAATAAATACGTTTATTATGTAACTTCAACAAATGAGGATGATATTAAATGGGACTATGATTATTTTATTTGTTGGTCTAGTGGTAAAAAGCTACTGCTGAGCATGAGGTCCTGGGTTCGATTACCGGGTCGTGGCAAGGTGTTATTGAGTTTTACCATCTGGAATTTCTCAGTAGCAGTCTGGACCCTTGTTTTCAGGGATGACGATTCCGATGCCGATATATCGGCATCGCCGATTATATACAGCCGATATTAAACAGTTCGAAAAGCGCGCTAAACAAAGAAGCATGCGTAACATTGTCGCTCCATCGTAGGCGGTACTGACGAGAGAGCCGCGCAGCGCATGTTTAGCGATATGGCAACACGGCAAACGGCAGTGTTTGCAGTTTGCTGAGCGTTAGCTAAGCGATGTATGGGTTCGTGTCTATTTCACGTCACCGGTATTCGTTATTCTGTTTATTCACACAGTGAAGTGAGGACTGTATTAATGCACTATTAAACAGTTGTGCCCGAAATACAAAAGACATACAAACTCCCGAAGGACATACTTCATTATTTATTTGATTTATTATCTACTAAGCTATCGAATCTTGACATCGGTATCGGTATCGCCGATGTAAATTAAAGGCTCTTTCAAACAGGCGTGACACGCGACGCGACACAAAGACACCGCTCGTCGCTCGTGTCTTTGTGTCGCGTCGCGTGTCGCGCCTGTTTGAAAGACCCTTATATCGTTACATCCCTACTTATTACATTAGACATAAACAAAATTGGAAAAATGTGAGTGTGCTGTAGGTACACCTCTGCTTAACCCTTCGGAGAATTTACAGGCGTGATGTTATTATGTACTATTTAGATAACCGGCAAGTCAGTCCTACTTCAAAAATAAAGTCATAAATAGTAATAATAGTCATTAGTCTTTTAAAGTTAAAGTTCGCGAGCACATTCCTAAGAAGCTGACAGTATCATCACAACGTTAATATTTTCCCATTGTTTGTCTTATTTGATTTAGTATATTCATGTATTTATGTATAAATATTTGTGCTTATTTTTATATACATAATTAGGTCTATATATTATATTTATAGTTACAAACTAAGTATATGTGTATATTTATATTTGAATATTTTCATTTCTCTTTTTTTTTGTAATTGCACCCACCACTGTTTGTCTCTGCATCACCTAAAGGTTGACCGGCAGAAAATTTCTATGGCATTAAGTCCTCCTCTGTACATTTATGTGCTTGAAGTATTAAATAAATAAATAAATGTAAGTACTATGGCTACATAATGCATTGTTGTCTCGTTTTACATCATTGAGTTTCATAAAAGCTCGACATTTTAGTGTCACGGACACAAACTCAATGTAATAGTAACCAGAAAGGAGTAAATTCTTTTTAAGAAATTCTGCTGTTTCTCACTCTAGAAAGACTGTGTGTTCAAAAAATAGTTTTAAGAAGCAAATTGATTCCAACTCATTAATAAAGGAACAATGGCTGTTCCTAATGGGCTTAAATTTTCAACCAGCTATGGAGGGCAGGTCATTAATTTAGTAATAAAAATTCTGACCGCGTGTACCTGGCTGGTGGATGTGAACACCTGTCGCTTGCTACGCCATCTGATGGTTAGCACCGATACATCGAGGCTCCATCTGGTGACTTGCACATATTGGGGGTATGTTGTGTGGGCCTCAACTGCCGTTATGTGGGATGTAAGGCATTGCTTTATGTATTAGCGAGAAGAATATTGGTTATTAAAATAACGCACTTTCCTGCAATGTTTGCAATATTTTGGTGAAATTCAGGTCTTTGGTTTTTCCGTTCAAGTTCTGGATAAAAGGTATAAATCTTATTATTTTGGCTCTGAAAAATGAGAGTCTGCTTTCTTGTTCTCTCTTTGCTCTGAATTTAATTTATGGTACCTAGGTTCTAGGTACTGAAGTCCAGGATATTAACTAAAGCACGTAATCTGTGACCAAAGTCTGACGTCTTTGTTTAGAGTCGGTATGTAAAACGGCAAGGTTGGCGTAGTGGTTAAGTGATTGACTGCTGCACTGCGTGTCGCGGGTACGATTCCCGCACGGAACAAATATTTGTATGACCTACAAATAGTTATTCCGGGTCTAGCTGTTTGTGTATGTGAGTTTAAATGTTTGTAAACGCACCCACAATACCGGAGAAATTCCTAGTGTGGGGCGGCAAAGTTTAAAAAAAAAAAAAGAGTTTAGAGGTTTTACATTACGGCTCTGGAAAATACTAAGCTTTTACCCAAAACTGATATTAAATCGAAATACCAGCCTACGATAAAACAAATCAGTATGTATGAGGAAAGTTAGATAATTTAATTAAATTTACAATTTAATTTTGTGGCTTGCCAACTATCCTTATCAAGGGATCAACTCTGAAATTTTAGCAACCGGTATCGTCAATGGAAAATATTATATTGTGTTAGTTTTAATAAAATTGCCTACAAAACTGAATTATTTGAATCTATTATCAATCAAATTAACGAATGCTTATCTAACAATAGCACAAGCACAATAATAGATCTTAATAGAAAGACTTCTTATGAAATAATTATATTTTTACTGATTTTTTTTTTGACTGTTTCGTTGTTCTAGTGCTCGCAAGCGCTACTGCTGAGCATGAGGTCCTGGGTTCGATTCCGGTTTTTCTATCTGGAATTTCTCAGTAGCAGCCCGGAGTCTGGATTTGTGCCCGGTTGATGGCAATAGGCTCGCCCCATATTACATGGGACTTAAAATCATAACTGGAGGCTGCAAGGCGTGATGTTATGTGTTATATTTTTATGTTCCAAATAATCAGGACATAGACAGGTATTTCATTGGAATAATTCAATTGATTATCTAGGAAACTATTTGTGTTCCACTATACCGTATGTATACACACTAAGTAGGTACTTAATTGCGGTAACACATTGAAACAGTATTATGGAACAGTATTGTAGATAATCAGATGAATTTTTGTTGATGTCTATGTTGTGGCCCACTCGTAAAAATGGCCCTATCGTAATCTACCGCGAAGGGAGCGGGGTGCCGCGAGAATAGCCGGCGAGCGCTACATCCAAGTTGGTCGCAGTTACTTGGCTATTTAGTATAATTTTTAGGACCCTAAATAGGAATTATACGAGTAAGAATAGGTCAAATAGGAATTATTACCCGACTGCGTGGCAGCAAAGATAGGGTTCTGTTTTTTACGCGTTTCTGGGTCGGTAAGTCCAACCATCGCTGGGCAATTCGTCGAACGCTGAGCGTTGAACGATATGGCGGATGTTAGATGGTCAAATCATGAAATGGCGGCGTATCGTGATCGTGAAATGGCCAGGCAGATCACGATATGGCCATTTCTACGATCGGACCACGACATATACATATTTTTGAGGCGGACTGTACCACACAATTTATGCCAATATTATACATATATTGATGGTCAAACTATGATGATAATTAGTAGTCTATTAGAAGGACAATGCTCAGTACGAGACTTAATTATTACATTATTTGTATGACAACAAACATTTGCCAGCAGTGACACAAATAGAGGCTGATGATATTATTACTAACAACGATATTAAGTACAGTACGATACGACTTAGTTGTAGCATCGGCAAAATTCGTAAAACCGATCACCATCCGATCTGAGTGCGCCTTCAAAATTATCAATCTATGCGACTGCTTTAGGTGAAAATGATCTTTATGCAAATGCAATAAGTTGTAAAGTCGTATAACCGAATGCATTCGTAAAATTGAAATTAAAGAACGCACATTTTCAAATTTATGCTATATCTAAGTTGTGTCGTACTGTATCTCTTAGGTCATTTGCACACACTTGTAACTCGCACTATAGATTAGAAACAGCTTGATTAAATCAAGATTGCCTTACTTGCATACTGACAGATTGATTACCATAACTGTATTTAGATCAATATGACCATATTGCATTGTATCGAGAGGATCCGAGTCAGTTCCGGATAAATCAGACAATCGTGTTCCTTGTTGGTATTCATTGGTCTTCGGGAGAATAGCTATAGGCCTTCTTAAGGTGACTACATGCGTAAAGCAACTGTCCCACCGCTGACGAGGAAGCGACTAGATATCAACGATTTTCTCGCTCAAGAAACGTACCAAAGATTTAAGTCACGTGTAAGTAAAAGAGATACATATATTAATAGTTCTGACTGTTTACACCACCCGTGAGTACTCGTTTCTCGCAATGATAAGAGTTATCGAACAGGGCCCGGTACCGGTTAATTTTCCAAACTGGTTTTGGTCATTGACCTCGAACTAGAAACGATTACGGTTTGGGTTTCTATTACCGGTATTTTCACCGGTTATTGGGAGAAACCGTTTTATAGAAATTCCGATTGTGTTGAGCGAAATAAACCGGTTAATTTAAGTTTCGACGGTATAAACTAGTTCTACCTACTACGCCATCTCTCTTACACCTACACACAGCTACATATCAAGCTATACATTTCTAGTATAAACTGACCTCACATTGTACGGAAATCCTATACAATGTGAGATCAGCATAAACTGGATTTGTATAGCTTGATATGTAGCCGTGTGTACATTAACAAAGCTCTCGCTCTACGCCAACGAATACGCAAATTCATGAATCGAAGAGAGTACACGCTCAGCGACGTTCGCTTGTTGGACAGAACACTCGCTGAGAGGCTCACGCTTGGTGCATACATATAATGTTGTTCTATGTCCCTCGGGAATCATCGCATTTCCGAATACAAACGAATGCTAATTTCCATGTCCATCAATTATTAGATTTATCTTGTATAATAATTTGAATTCAGAACTAAGTACTCATTGTTGTTTTGTTTTGATTTCCGTGTGAACTATATAGAGCTGTAAAACTATTTTCCTATCTGTCTTATCTGATCTGCGACTTTAGCAGCTTTCCTACCATTTTTTAAAATAAATTACATTAAGTTAAGAGTATTAACAATTATACAGCGTGGCGCTTTAATGGTGACATTAATTTAACACAAGTATACGGATTAGCGTTTTATTTTCATGAAGATATTTTAATTTCATAAACGTTATTATTTATTGATTTATTTTCAGTTTTCTAAAATAGCATCTTGGTGCAACCTATACTTAACAACTGTAGTGTAGAGGTAATTTACCGGGATCACGGATCATAACATCGCATCAATGAAAATAAAACGAATAACGTGCAAAGAGAAGCCGAATTGAAAGAAAGGGAGAGCCCTTTGCCGAGCGAGCGTTTGAAAGTTTTAATTTTTCAACCAACGATTATTTTTTTCTTATTATATTTTTATGATTACTGGCCACCAGCCCTACCCATGTATTAAAATAATGTCGCCATTGTAGCGGTACGTTGTATGTACTTCCAAGTCGATTAAGAGCGTCCGGTTTGCACCAAGTGCAAAGGGCAACTGATAGAAATCCTTCGACTGTCGAAACACGATTGCCGAGGGACATTAGAACATAGTTGTACTGTACCTGCGAGTAATCGCTTATCGCCGTCGCGCACTCGCTGCTACTTGATCGCCAACGCTATTCTAATTGCTAGTTCTACTCGCTTCTCGTTAGTCGCCGGCGGTGAAATGGTGTCGTAACTGCAAGCTTGACGAGCAAGTATGAACATTCATTTTGAGCATGCATGCCTGAGCGTCTGTATGGTGATTTTGTGCATGCATCTTGCTTTGGTAAGCACACATTCATTATTCAGACGATTGCACAAAATGGCTGTTCATGTAAGCTTGTCATGCTTGTAGTTACGTACTTATATATCCATCTTTGCAGCCACTACAGCTTCACTCAACTGTTGTGAGCGAATATTGCTAGTTACTGTAGTTACTATTGGTGGGAAATCTTAATCACAGTTTGTTATGAATGTTTTACGGTGATCGGCACACGAGGGTTGGTGCGTTATGTATTGATAAATCTGTATGGAAACCGGTCATTCATTCTTTGCCAAGCAAACGCCAAAACAGGTTTGGCTGTGGAATATTATAATTTAGACTTGAAATATCTATCTACCATCGATAATTTACGATTTTCCCCAATATGACTTCTGCACTATCGTTGGGAAGAGATTTAAAAATAAAATTGTCGATTTTTGTCAACATTGTACCGACGTATTGTAGATTAAAATTTACCTTGAATATTTACTTCAAAATAGATAAACCATTTTATAATTTACAACCTAATAATAATTTAATCCACGACTCGCGCTGCTAAACTAAACGAAACGTATTATGATCTCGTACTACAGCCGTAATAATCCTTAATCCCACTAAAAGGATACAATCTAGCCATGGGTACAAAGGCAGAGAAAATTTGTGGTCGGCCATCATACCCTTTTTGGTATCAAGAGAGCTCTGACTACAATTTACTAACTGATGCGATGACTAGGATATTAGTGAAATACTCAGTGCAAGTTATAATTGCTATGGAAATTGAAATGTCCAAAGTTACCGTGACCTCGGTTCACTGAACTTCCTGCTTAACTGTTGAGGCAAACAATAGTATTGGTATTTTTTCGAGACCATTACGTCCATCAACATCATAATTTATATAGACCGACTGCACTCACTACTAAGTAGGTATCTATATGCAAGTAAAGGTAAACACAACCACAGAAAACCTTTTCTGTGGTTGTACCCGTTTCTCCCTTGCATAATGAACCTATAATGTTCCTACTGCTGGGACACAGGCCTTCCCCCTTCGAAAGGGACTGGGCTGTAATCTACCACGCAGGCCCAGTACGGGTTCTTAGATGTCACATGTCTTCGAGTTTTTGGTTCTAGGACATGCCGGTTTCCTCACGATGTTTTCCTTCACCGTTTTGAGAGCAGTGTTGATGAAATTATTAACGAAAGTAAAGCATCTGCCTGGGTTCGACTTACAACTCGTTACGACTGGGCAACCACTGCTCTACTACCACTACTCCGTTTCGCCCAGTGTCAATGTCTCAATGCCTGTATCATATCCAAGATAGATTCAGGAAACTAATTCTGTTCTCAAAGCTTGGAACAACCCCACATTATATCACAATCTGTACCTGGTAAATGATTTATGCAAGCCAATCCTAGCCAATCCTAGTACTTCTCTAACGTTTAAAATTACCTTTACCTATTCAAAATTTCTGCTTGCCCCATCTACCAATTGATTTATGGCGATGCCATCTATGTTCGATACAACGCCGAACTCAACTAGCTTTTTTTTATATGACGTTTAAAAGTGATTCCGATATCCTATTTACAGAACAAACAATTTCATTTCATTTAATTTCAGTCAATTTATTACATGACAGTGTTACGTACTGAGTTGATATGAATCATAATAAATTCAGTAATGAATGCCTTCGACACAATATTATTCATATCCTCTAGATACTCATTTATAATGATGAATATCATATAATTTCTAGCAATCAGCATCGGGATGACAGTATATTTTTTCATTAGATGTAATGAAAAACTCATATTGCTTTTATCGGTTTATATAGCGAATAGTATTAAACGACTTCGTTATAACAAATTAATTCTGTTGGGAACATTTCCATTCTTATTTAATATTTCCTAAAATCTGTTATTTGTAGAGAAATACGCTTTTAACAAAATTGGATATATTTTGTCAATGTCAATGGAATAATGAAATTCTCAGAAACTATTTCCATTTTATACAGTTCATATACACTTCAGTTCATATACACTTCAGGCTTATTTCCACATTGTTACCTAATCTACGTTAAGAAACTAACTTTTGCAAGATAGTTAAATTACATCTACATAAACTCGCGTCTTCTTCCCTTGGGGGCAAAAACTACAGAACGCCACTTGCTACGAGCCTTACATACTCCTTTTACCTCGTTTACGTTCACATATGGTATGGTCATTCACGCACGCGGTTGTGAGTACTACGCATCTGACCTTTCTGAAGAACATCACCGATAAGGTCAATCAACAATACGTCGTCGTACGGCGTCCCCTCGTCGCCGGGTACGCGGCGTTTACACTCACTACTTAAATTAAGAACACTTCTTTCGAGGTGTGTTGCTATGCCAATTACCTTTGTTCTTCCTAATAAGCACACAACCCCACTTTCCTACAACTTTATAAGAAAAACATCTAAACATCTTCAACATCCAATTCCGTAACCCCAAGTTCAAAGAATTTAAATTCCTTTAAATATTTCATAACAAAGCCTACAATGTTTACCAGATGCTCATAAAGAAATGGAACAATTTCAATGCAAAGTAACGGTTGATTTATGAGTTCTAAAGCCCCCATTCAGTCCCCCATTCACGCATCTACCAATGGTAGATATTTGCATGACAAACATTTAAAACGAAGCGTTTAAACCTTAGATATTAAAGATGTTAACGGGGACTTAGGTTAGGTTTATATTAAAGGCAAAGTTTTCGTCACTGAATTCGCAAGGTTTTAGCCAAATCCCTTTGTGGAAGTCGTGTTTAGATACTCTGAATATGAATTCGTGTGAGTTATTTTGGGTGTGATCTCGGCTTTAGGGTGTGAATTGTAAGCTGCGTACTTGTGGAAGTTCCTATCAATGCAACATCGATGTGTTTATTATTAAGTTTGTTGCATTGTCTGTGTCAATGTAGCCTGTTATGAATGGATGTTGCATAAGATTGACTATTTATTATAGTAACCTTGCAATGGGTCACGCACGTTCACGTACAAGTTTTAGGGCACGAAGTAACAACTTTGGTGTAAATAAAAACAGTTTGTGGTTTAACAGAAGGCCATGTGCAACGAGCCTTGGGAATTACATCACAATAGCAACAGTACTACAGTGTAAACCTGGTATAATATCGGTAACACTTACGTCTTCGCCAATCTTCCCGCGCGAAAATATAACTTTTCCAACAGGCATTTTTGGCACAGGCAACTTGCTCTCCAGCCCCAGTTTGTACCACAAAGGTAAGCCATTTTTTGGCACAGCTCTCACAGGCTTCGGCACAGAATCAATCACTTTCTTCAGATCTGTAGGCTTCCTCAATGTCATCAACGTGATGTCGATGTTATCGAGATCGTCGACCGTAAGCTCTGTTAGCCTCGACGAAGACATGGTTTTTTTTAAATACTAATAAACAAAAAAATAATTTTAGAAAAAAGACGCGACGCGCCCGCTTTGCGAGCCAACCAAAAAAAATTGACAGATATTGATGTTCCATTTTTGAATGTTGATTGGTTTTTAATTGCTTTTCTAGACTGCCAGGTAGCGGTGCTATCAGAATATTTAATAAAAAAAGAGTTTGTATTGTGGCTTAATATAATATTTAAATTGTAAATCGCGTCAGACATTGCCAAATAAGATTTAACGATCAAGAATAGATTGTAGGTTTACATACAGTTTGTATGTACATACTATACCATGTACATGTACCTAGTTTACATAATGATGAGTTATTGTTGCAAACAATGTATTTCAAGTTTTCAGTACATTATTACGACGTACTTACGTAATAATACATATTGCTGCATGAGATAATACTGTATTAAACTAGACGTTAATAATACACATTTTGGGTAGTTACATTCTAGTTTACCTACCTACAGATTCTATTCGTAACGTACCTTTAGTATTATTTTTTAGTATCGAACTAGCGACCCGCCCCTGCTTCGCAAGGTTTTCACGAATTGTCAAAACATCGAGATATCTTTATTATATGTCAGTTTATTATTAATGTATTATACATAAAAAAATCGGAATAAATTATCTATGTGGTAGTGAAAAGCGCATCAAAATCAGGTGCGTAGTTTAGGAGAACCAACTTACTAGATAGATAGATATATAAATAATAAAAAAAAAACCCTGTACGATCCGAAAGGGGCACATAGGTACTGCAATAACATTACCAAAAACGAATAAAAAATCGAATTATTATTGAAAATAAAAAAGTTATGTTGCTATTTTAATTCACATTTTTATACAATTATACAAATTCAATAAAAATTAGCAAATACTCAACAGGGGTCATAAGTTATGACTTGTAGACATCTGCTAAACGACGACGGCCGCATATAATAAACCCGGTAAAATTCAATCGAAAAAGAATTAGGCGACTTCTTTTCTTTTTTCCCGACAATTTCCACATACATAGACTCTCAGTACGATATTTAACAACATCCTCAAGGATCGGACAGCGTTTTTTTTAAGTGAAAACTTCTTTAGGCGCGTTGGGCATTTTTGAGATGGGACTAAGTCATTGATTTCGCGACACCGTGACGACACCAGCTTTTGACCATTAAAAAGACATCAACGCGTTGATTACCACGATGCGTGGAGTAAAAGACATCAACGCGTTGATTACTGCGGTGCTGATTGTTTTTCAAGTTTTTACTTCTGCCGGCACTCCCGGAGTGCCACTATTTTTTACATGATGTAGATAATAGACACGAACCTAAATATCAAAATGTATTCAAAATGCGATAGTTTAAAATATAAACTAAGTTGTGCCAAGAAGCTAACGTTGTGTATGTGCTGCCAAATGATCAACCTATGTATGATACGTCCTTCAGTTCGACACTTGTTACCGCTGCCAGCTATTTCAGCCCCAAATTAAACTGGCGTTCAGTATGTACTTTATTTGACATATTTTTTTTATAGCTTGTCCCCATTTTGTATAATTTTTCTATACAAATCCTTACGTAACAAAACATTACGCCAGATATATTCAGCGTAGAGGTGTAGGGTACCCAACGAAAATAAATTGTTTATATGAGACTAGCTTTTGCCAGCGGCTTCGCTTATGTAATATCTTTAAAAAGGATAGTCTGTTACTCAGTGATATACATGGCATTATAGTAGTGAAAAATATGTAACATCTGACATCTCATCTTCGTTTTATGTAAGATTATGGTAATAAGCAACATTAAGTTATATATATATTCGTCAAGGTCGTGTCTGACGACCAACTCTAGCACCGCGCGCGCTCATTGTTATGCGCTTATTATTACACTCCTGCTAGTACACAAAACCTACTTTATTTATATACTATTGTATAAATAATTTTATAGAGATTAATACTGTACTTTTCAAAAAAATTATTGAATGCAGCAGAAACGAAAAAAATTTCAAAATATATTTTTTTTAAATTCCCGTCAATCACTGTATGAAACCTGCAAACATTGTAGCTTGCGAGAAAATCAACTAAATGAGTTTTTTTATTTTAATAGATTCGTTTCAGCTATAGGAAGAATCTTATTGAAAATACCTATTTTATTCAAAGTAGTTTAATTATAATTAATAAAAAACTAATATAATATCGATATCTTTAATTCCAACTTCGACCCTCTTCCGTTGCCAAGCAACCAACAAAGTAAACCTAAATAGTCTTTGACAGTATGTAAAGACTTTGTTGGTTACAAAGTAAACCTAAATAGTCTTTGACAGTATGTAAAGATTGCGTGGTGAGAAATGTAAAAAAGCTGTCAAAACATACTGTACGAAAAGGCGTTTAAATAATTTCTGTTTTTGAATGAGCGTTATGAGCACTTTTGCATTTCCCAAATATTTTTGAGTTTATTAATTACAAACAAAAATACAAATCAATTATATTTATAATATTAGTGTAGATTAAAGGCGCTTTTCTTGTGTGTCGGTATGACCGTTAGTTCTTTTAAACTTCTCAGTGTATTTTCATGCAATTTTCACGATAATTCAGATTTATTCCATAAGGTTTATGTGTCCATTTATATTAAACTTAACTATAATACAGAAATCTCGATATCTTGTCAAGTCGTAATAATAATAATAATAACCCCACCGTCGTATTTCTACGTTGACGTCGTGGTGGGACTTGCGCGCTCCGAACTCTAGGTCTGTGTCGGTAGAGTTTACTTTGCCGGACAGGTCTGGGATGAGGAGCCCGACCAAGAGAGATACAAAAACCCACAGGACAGCTTGGGGCGAGCTGTTGGGTAGTAGCGACCCCACGGACCCTATCTCCCGGGAGAAGTCTCGTTCCTCACCTCTGGCTTGCCTTTATTGGCCGGCTAGAGTGAACACTGACGAGGAACGGAGCTCCCACCTCATTCTTGCCTTAATTGGCCGGCTTGAGTGGAGATTCGCAAGAGCAAACGTGCTCGGAGGAAGGAAGTATTCCAGTAAGTGCTCGTAGGGATCTTGACCATCTTCCGGGCTCTGGGATTGTTCTGAAAGCCGTGGAATACCTCTCCACTCCTCAAGCACCTCAGGATATGTTGCCACCTTGTCGCTACGTCATTAAGTGCTAGCGAAAGTTTTCGGGGGCCCATTATTGAGTATGCAAGTCACCCCCTTTTTTTTTTTTGGGTGGGAAATCATCAAATAACTTTTCCCGCTCTGGGCGGAGCGGGAGGGTGTGTCAGACTCTTACTGACTAAAACCCACCCGTGTTCCTTCGGTTGCCCTGTTGCCGGGGGCCACGATCTCCCTTTCGGTTTTCTTCGCAACCCCGGCAGGCATCGGCCCTAGCGGACCCCGTCAATTCTGCTGATATCTCTTTGAGGCGCGCGTGGAACACAACGCGCCGTTGACCCGGGCCTGGTCCTTATCGGACGGTGAGCTACCCATTGCTCACAGTCCGCAAGCCCGCGCCTACGGTGGCCGGAAATCGGCTTGCGACTCCCGACGCCCTGGGCGTCTCCTCCTGCGGCGGTTAGGGGCGTAAGGGCGCGAAATTTGCCTCTCCCTCACGCGTTCCGCCTCCTCCTTCGCGAGCATTACCGCGTCGCAGAAGGAGTTGACGGCCTCCCATTTCCTCTCGCTCCGTACCATGGTCTGAAAAATTCATCCAATTAGTGAGCTTATTAGAAAAAAGTAATAAATGTGCGAAGCAGGGGCGGGCGATAATTCTCGAAAATGTGTGCTCATTTTTAAGAGTGTGATATACTTGATTACTATATTGCTCCCTTGGAGAAACTTGTTGAATTTGATGGTCTATACATATCTGATAAACGCTGTATACATAAAGGGGAACAAATTTTTTGAACTATTATTTAAACCCTCGAGAGGTTATTATGATCAGTTGAAAAAAAATGGACAAATATTTTATTTATCGACGGTTGGTTTTGTGCGACAGTAAAACATAGACTGTAATAAAAAAACAATTGGCCGGTTTTTCGTCTTACAATGTCAATACTAAAAATACGTAAGTAGACTAATAAATAAATAGCAAGTAAAAATTATGGAATGGGCAGTTAGATAAATAGTTCAGCAGTTCACAGGGAGCGGAGACACCCGAACCCGAACCGATTGAAATTCTCTATTCTTGGTGACTCTATTGTTGGTGAATCATTTGGGTTTGGTTAGAACGTTCTTTATGGAACTGCTTAGAATGAGATTTCTTACCGACTAATTCCAATTTATCAACTGCCCATTTAAGTATTTCACTGCTCAGTATTTATTAAATGATTCATTTTATTATTTTGTACGACTCATTTTTGTTTACCTTACTGCTAAGTTTTAACTGCCGAACTTGTTAATAAATATGCATTTTGTAATTTTTAACTTAGCAAAACGACTACTATTATACGTCTACCGCTTTAAATCAATGACTACATTTATTTATTTTATTTATTTATTTATTTATAGTTTATTAAAACGGCACAGGTCCAATTACATTAATTAACATAGAATTATAAAGATTAAAATAAGATAAGCATTCGAGTAACATACAGTACAAAAATTAAATTCAAATTCAAAGATATACAATTCGTGGATAAAATTATTAATAGTTATTTGCGTAAATGATTGAATGGTTTAAAGTAACGTAAACGTTTATACCATATAAAAGGTATACATTTAAAATTTTGCAACTAGGAAGGGTTACAAAATTTTAAATGTTTGTAATGTTCTTCCTATAAACTTTACCCCCTTATTGTAGTAAATACTCAAAGTATGCATTAAATACTTGTTTGTATTTATTATTCTTAATAATCTAATTTCGTATTGACATTGTGTTTTTCTGATTGTCACTAAAATAAAAATAAAAAACATGACGTTTACTACTTTGGCTCTTATTTAACTTAATTATTCAATATACAACATTCGTTATCAGCACGAAGTAAAAAAGTAGAAAAATGTCGTGTGGACCTGCTGGTATATCGATAAAACCGTTGTGCGAAAGAGCCGGCTATGGCATCTGGAAATTCAAAATGCGTATGTATTTGATGCATGAGGATTTATGGGAAACCATAGAAGGTTACTCAGGTGAGAAGCCCTCTGATGCAAATAAAAGGGATCAGAAAGCTTTAACCAAGATTTGTTTGACAATCGACGGAGGCGCAATCGCACATGTTCGGAGCGCTGAGACTGCCAGGCAAGCATGGGATGCTCTTAAAGATGCTTTTGAAGATAAGGGAATGGGCAGAAAATTGGCCCTGGAGCGAAGGCTGTATAAATATAACTTGTCAGACTTCGATAATGATGTTGAGCGTTATATTGGCGCAATCGTAGCTACTTCGCAAGATTTAGCAGACATCGGGAAGAAGATTGATGATGAAAGTTTGGCAGCGATTATGCTCGGAGGTTTAGGACCTCGCTACGATCCCTTAGTTATGGCTCTGGAAAACTCCAACTTAAAAATCACAAGTGAATTGGTGAAAAGTAAGCTATTGAATGAGTTCTCGAAAACCGTAGACGTTCAAGCTCCGGAGAACAAACCGACGACTTCCGCTCTGAAATCTTCTCAAGGTAAAATTTCTTCCAATAATAGTAAGAAGAAAAGAATTATCAAATGCTATGGATGCGGTGAACCAGGTCATAAAAGGCCCGATTGTCCTATAAGGAAGGACGAGAAGGACAAGCACGTAAAAAATGTTACTCTGAAGACAGCACTCAATGGTGTAGAAGGAGAGAGTACCACTTTTTTCATTGATACTGGAGCGACCAACCACATGTGCCATAATATTGATTACCTAGAGAACGTAAGGTTGAATAATGAAGCAGGTAGTAATGATACTGTAACGGTTGCAAATGGAGAGAAGATAAGTTGCAGAGGTATAGGTAATATTTCTTTTTCTACTAAAGATTGTGAAGGAACAATGACTGGTGTTGTTGCCGTGCCTGACCTGAATTGTAATTTACTCTCTGTTAGGAAAGCTTGTGAAAACGGTTTACATGTAGTTTTTGATAAAAATGGTTGTATTTTTTATGAAAATTTTTCTTGTACTGGAAAGGCTCTTTTACGTGGTTCTGTAAGTAGTGGGCTGTATACTTTAAATTGTACTGTAAATGTTCCTAAGAGAATTGCCTCTAATGCGCTCCTTGATACGTCAGATTGCAGACTTTGGCATAGGCGTTTAGGACACCTTTGCCGAATAGGTCTGGATAAACTTAGAAAAGGTGAGGCTATAGGTGTGTCTTATGATAAGGTGGACAATGAACCATGTATACATTGCTTGGAAGGCAAGCAGTCAAGAAAACCATTCAAAGCAATTCCATTTAAAAGAGGAACAGCTTTGTTGGAACTAATTCATGCGGACCTGTGTGGTCCGATGTCACACGATTCTTTTCAGGGAAACAAATATCTTTTGGTTTTTATTGATGATTTTTCGAGAGCGATTTTTCCTTTCTTTATCTCGTCGAAAACTCAAGTAAAAGATAAATTCTGTGAATTTCAGAATGCAGTTGAAAGGCAGAAGGAAGCAAAAATTAAAATTTTCAGAACAGATAACGGGACTGAGTTTGTGAACCAAGGTATGAGAGACTATTTGACTTCAAAAGGAATTAAGCATGAAACGACAGCTCCTTATAGCCCTCAATCTAATGGCGTAGCTGAACGTGTAAATCGCACACTGGTTGAAAAGGCGCGCTGTATGCTTACTGAAGGTAAACTTTCCAAAGTATATTGGCAAGATGCAGTTCAAACTGCTGCTTATTTGAAAAACAGGTCTCCTCATCGTGCACTCGAAAATAAAACTCCTTTTGAAATGTGGTATGGGAATAAACCAAACCTCTCACATTTAAGAGTTTTTGGCTGTCGAGCGATGGTTCATGTCCCCAATTGTCAAAGAAAGAAGCTTGATGTCAAATCTACGGAGCACATTTTTGTAGGATATGCTGATGATATCCACAGTTACTTCTTTCGTAGTTCTGAATGCCCACGTCGCTTAGTTAAAGCGAGGGACGCAGTATTTTTTGAAAATTCTTTTACAAGTTTAAAAGAAAATTCAGATTCTTCTAGAAACCAAGAAGAAACAGTAGTTCCACTACGATTGAGCACTGATCCTTGCAATGCTGTTGAACAGATAGTTAATTTGGATGTTCCTACAGCAAGCACTTCCATGGATGTTCCGGACGTTTCCCCTGATCGTTTTCATGATGCTTCAGATGTAGAAGTAGAACAAAGCAACAGTGTTCTCGGTGAGTCAGTGGAAGAACGTCGCTATCCAATGAGAGAACGGAAGAAACCAGATTTCTTGTTATACAAGACCTGTACGGAAGAGGTAATAAATGAAGATCCATCTAGCTACTCAGAAGCCATGCACGCAGAAGATAAAGATAGTTGGATTGCTGCGATGCAAGACGAGTATGATTCCTTAATAGAAAGAAAACTTGGATTTTAGTCAATAGACCTGAAAATAAGAAAGTTATTCCTTGTAAATGGGTCTACAAATTGAAACGAGATGCTTTAGGAAATTCTGTAAAGTATAAAGCAAGACTTGTAGCTAAAGGTTACAGTCAGGAGGCAGGAGTGGATTATTATGAAACATTCTCTCCTGTGGTGAGGAATTCATCCTTACGTATGCTGTTAGCTTTTGCCGTTGAGAACGAATATAAGCTAAAGCATTTGGACGTGGACACAGCATTTCTTAATGGCAATCTAGAGGAAGAAGTGTTCATGCTACAGCCTCCTGGATTTACACAAGAAGATGGAAAAGTTTGTCTTCTGAAGAAATCCATCTATGGGTTGAAGCAAGCTTCGCGAGCTTGGAATAAAAAGCTCGACGAAACTCTTAAAAGTTTGGGTTTCAGTAGGACCTCCTCAGAGTCATGTGTATATACGAAACTTTTTGGTTCGTCTGAACTAGTTATACTAGCTGTCTATGTCGATGACATTGTCTTGTTGCACAAAGATGACTTGACGTATGACAAAGTCAAACATGACTTGAGACAATTTTTCGGTATAAAAGATCTGGGAAATCTAAATTATTTCCTATCTCTAAATGTAAAATACGATAATGGGATAATTGAAATAAACCAAAAAACTTTTATACTCGATTTATTAAAACGTTTTAAAATGCAACAGTGTAAAACGTTTGATACACCTTTAGCGAGCAGTAAGTTGGAACCTGGAATTGGTGAGAAACCTGATTATCCTTATCAGAACTTGATTGGCTGCTTGATGTACCTCACTGTTAATACTAGGCCAGATATAGCGTTTGCTACCAGTTATTTGAGTCAGTTTAATACGACTTATGACAAAACGCACTGGACAGCAGCGAAGCGTGTACTTCAGTATCTTAAGGGTACTATAGATTATTCCATTGTCTACAGGAAGACTGGTGAATATATCTCTGCATACGCTGATGCCGATTGGGCTAACTGCACAATTGACCGCCGTTCGTATACAGGCTATTTTGTGAAATTGGCTGGAGGACCAATTTCTTGGGAGTCAAAGAAACAGCCAACGGTTGCATTATCTTCAACCGAGGCTGAGTATATGTCACTGAGTGCCGTAACCAGAGAAGTTGTCTTTTTGCGCAGACTCTTGCAAGAAATTAGTGGCAAGGTAGGACAAGTTATTATTTATAACGACTATCAAGGGGCGCAAAAGCTGGCGTCAAACCCTATTCACCATAATAGGACTAAGCACATAGATACAAAACATCATTATATTAGAGAGATTGTATCTAAGAATATTGTGGACTTACGGTACATTCAGACGCATGATATGAGCGCTGACATTTTGACAAAAGCCCTAGGACGTGTATCACATTTAAGATGTGTTAAGGGTATGGGATTTAGTTAATTATAGGCTTCTTTAAATCTTAATGTCTCGCTTATAGATCTTAGATTATTTCGATTAAGTGGGGGTATGTAGTAAATACTCAAAGTATGCATTAAATACTTGTTTGTATTTATTATTCTTAATAATCTAATGTCGTATTGACATTGTGTTTTTCTGATTGTCACTAAAATAAAAATAAAAAACATGACGTTTACTACTTTGGCTCTTATTTAACTTAATTATTCAATATACAACACTTATTGATATTAACAAACAATTTGTTGGAAAGCTAAATGTGTCACATCAAAACTCAATATAGTTAGGTTCAGATATACCATGGAAGGAAATTAAAATTCCTGGAAAGTTTGAGGCGTACTGCGGCAAACGTAGGGTTACCGGGTAAACGTAGCTATACTACTGTGTTGTTGGGTAATTACCTACTTACCATATTTAAAGCGATGGAATTTTAAATTATTGTGGTTTTAACTTTTTTTATAGTATGCTTTTCAATAATTGATAGACCACAATCCCAAAATTAAGTGAAAAAGAAAAATGGCTTGCAAAGAAAATACAACTAAGATTTGGTTAGTTGATCGATTTTTCTTTTCGGTCACAAATTCTACCTACGAGCTAATTGTAGTCATGCGATATTTGCATAATTAAATAAAATGAACATCTGTATTTGTTAATGATTAGGGCCAGTTTTTTTTCATACTGACATTGTATCTTTCGAAAGTATTACTTAACACAACATAACATCCCACCTGTAATCCCCGAAGGGTTAGGCAGAGGTGTACATATAGTAAACCCAAATTTTTCCAGTTAAGTTTAAGTCCCATGTAATAGGGCGCGAGCCTATTGCCATCAACCGGGCATAAATCCAGACTCCGGGTTGCTACTGAGAAATTCCAGATGGAAACTCCCAATAACACTTTGCCCGACTCGGGAATTGAACCCAGGACCTCATACTCAGCAGTAGCGCTTGCGACCACTAGACCAACGAGGCAGTCAACAAGCAACACGCAGTCAGGTAATATTTACTCTCTGCACAACTTATAATAAATAAGAGTACCTATATAAATAAGAGTAGATACAGGAAGATAGGCAAGAATATCAAGGACGGACACTAGAACTAAATCATCCTAGAATAATCTAGCTGACCAGACCATCAAAATCAGTTGGCTCCTGAGCAATACCAGCCCTATCAGAATACCAGCGCTGCGGTATTTATTTATTTTTAAATATCGCAGCATCATGCTGAGATAGGAGCCTTTTTGGCCTTGCACAGGTCGTATTTTTTTTTTTTGTTAGTCTAGAATGCTCCTTTTTATTTTTGTTAATGTTTGTTCCTTTTTTTATTATGTTTTGTATTTCCTGTGCGTGTCCCAAATAAAATATTTTCTTTCTTACTTTCTTTCAATAGGTAGGTAAAACTACACTACATTAAGGCGAAAGCGCCGACCCTGCCCGCGAAATTCAAATTTTCTTAAGTTTTTTGTATTTTTTAGGTCAGTCTCAGTTCTCATGTTAATGATTGATTGATTTGCGGTCGTAAAAATACTAAATATATATTTACAGAATGTTAATAATTAAAATCGTAAATACAATTCTCAGTGATGGTGTATAATGTCATAAATTCACGAAATTGACATTCTTAGCAGCAAATAATTTGATATGTTATTTAGGTAACCGTGAGATGTGGAAGAAATGGAGGGAGGCCATCTTTTATGACCGCCAATCAATCAATCATTAACATGAGATCTGAGACTGACCTACAAAATGAAAAAAACATAAGAAAATTTGAATTTCGCGGGCATGGGCGAAGGTTCCACCTTAAGACGTTCCTATATTTATTTTACACTAGCAGTGCCTCGTGGTTTCATCCGAATAAGTCTCGATCAATGAATTAACATATAGGATAAAAAGTATCCTATGTGTTAATCCAGTTTGTAAACTATCTGTGTGCCAAATTTTATCCGAATTCGTTCAGTAGTTTTAGCGTGAAAGAGTAACAAACATCCATCCATCCTCACAAACTTTAGCGTTTATAATATTATAACAGGATAGTAGCTTTTATTATGAGGAAATTATTTCACGGGAAAGATCCTACTACCAGGATAAAAGTATCCCATGTCCTAACCCGGGTCATGGTCTATCAGAGTGCCAAATTTCATCTAAATCGGTTTAGCCGTTTAGGCGTGAAAAGGTAAGACTGACAGACAGACAGAGTTAGTTTCGCATCTATCATTTATAATATATTTAATATAATATTAATAATATTATCTAATAATAATATAATTATATATAATTTATAATATATTATATAGTTAGTTAATTAATAAAAATAAGTATGGATAAGATGCACCTGAAATCTTCTTGAAAGTAATAGAGTTGTTTTTCAATAATCAGCCGTTGGTCGTGAAAACGTACCAAAACACAAATACCAAATTGTATTTAATGTTGTGTATTTTATTTCATGTGTAAATTGTATTCGTCCGGCACAATGCCTACAAAAGACTGCATGAGTAGGTATCAATCCGACCGTTATCATTCTTTTTATCACCAACTGTTAATAACTGTGGCCACGCTTCAGCCAGATTTTTATTATACATAAATAAGATAAACTAACCAACAAAGATAAACCAACTAAATAAGATTAACCAACTACAATAATATAATGACTGGGGGCATAGACGATACTTGTTATTTCATTTTTTAAATTTTTTAAACTCTTAGTGCATTTTCTGGTGTACATGCTGACTTCCAATTTATTAGCAATCTTTCAGGGGGTCAAAGTTGACGGGGTCTGTTAAGGCCAATGCCTGCCGGGGGTGCGGAGAAAACCGAAAGGGAGATCGTGGCCCCCTGCAACAGGGCAACCGAAGGAACACGGTTGGGTTTTAGTCAGTAAGAGTCTGACACGCCCTTCCGCTCCGCCCAGAGCGGGGGAAGTTATTTGATAATTTCCCTCTAAAAAAAAGGGGGTCAAACTCATTAAAAACAACAACTTAAAGAAAAGTTCACTACAGGACCAACTCTGAAATATCGAAACAATCCAGTGTATCATACAAAAAATTTATACATATTACCCGATGATTTATGAAACAGATGCATAAATTTGAATTGATTAATCTGGTAGATAACATAACATAACATAACATCATGCTTGTTATCCCCGAAGGGTTAGGCAGGTGGATAATCCTACTAATATTATAATATGAGTAATTATATATAATAATGATATAATGTACATAACATAACATCACGCCTTGTTTCCCCGAAGGGTTGGGCAGAGGTGTCCCTGTAATAGGTTCACCCACATTTCGCCAGTTATGTTTTTTTTAATTCCCATGTAATGGGGGGCGAGTCTATTGCCGTTAACCGGTCACAAATCCAGACTCCGGGCAGCTACTGAGAAATTTCAGATAGAAAAACCCAAAATCAAAATCAAAATATTTTTATTTCACATAGACCTACATGGGCACTTATGAAACGTCAGAAGCTAGGTGCACGGTTCCAATTGGTCGTTCCCTATGGAGAAGGGCCGGCAAGAAAAAAAAAGCCAATTATTTTTAAAAGAGTAAACGTGTAGCGGTTACTCATTTAAAAATAATTGGCTTTTACAATTTTTTCAAATAACAGTATGACTAGGTATGGGAGGACAGTAACCCAATAACACTTTGCCCGACCCGGGAATGGAACCCAGGACGTCATGCTCAGCAGTAGCGCTTGCGACCACTAGACCAACAAGGCAATGATATAATATAATAAGTAACAAACATTCAAACACACAAACTCAATCACGCAAAACGACTGAACGGATTTGGATGAAATTATATACTTTATAACCTGGATATTAACACATACGATACTTTTGATCCCGGTAATAAATTCCCGTGGGATAAAACCTGATATCCACGTGGGCGGAAGCTACTTTCATATAAATTCTGTTTCATGTTTTGTTTTTGTATTTTTAGCTCGTATAGAAAGAATAAGTCAGGTAACGTCACTCGTTACCTGACTTATTCTTTTTCTGGAAATCGTCGACAACAATTACAGTAAAGTATGCCGAAAATTTACATTTAGATTACTAAGAATTAACTAGAAATACATAATAATTAAATTCCGGTTCCATTAGTCTTATTAACTGTGTTAGCGCAATGTCACTTTGACTTTAGTTATTTATTATGCAACTGTTGTATAATAAGGGGTATTAAAACACGAGTGTGATAATAGTATCACATGAGGGATTTAATACCTAATTATGTACAGTTGCATACCCACGATATGAATCCTCTATAGTTCTGAAACCATAGGGTGTTGTACAATATTGTTTTCTCGACTTTTCTGGTAATAATTGGTTAGAACTTTGCTGCATTAGAAATATCTGGTGGTGTGTTATTTATTTATTTATTATAAGGTAGCTTCACAGCTGACAGTAAGTATAACATTATTATTATTCTAAACATAAAAAATAAAAACAATCAAAGCTATCAGAGAGTGAGTGAGTTATTAAAGCTTGTATCACTAATTTTTGTAAACAACAAAGTAATAAAATTTTGCAATACTATTATCGAATAAAAATGGCGGGATACGAGGTGTATTCGAATAACCTATATGTTTTTTTTTAAATTACGCCGCTGTGCTAGTGAAACACGCGTGCTTGACAATGTTCTTTTTTTAAAATTCGCGTTGCATAATGAAATTTAGTACAACATTATGACATTCATTTTGATGATATTATGGTTACAATGCACTGGCTGGTTTAATGTTGGCAATGAGCTTACTGCTTCAGAAACTATTATAGAGGTTTTTTAGCATGGGTGTAGATAAACAAATTAATATATCCGACACTTATTACATAATACAATCATGTCATTTTTTGAATAATATATTGTAGGTATATAGCTTGAGTCCACAGCGTAATTTTATTCTCATTTTTAATGATTAATTCATTCATTTCATTTGTGGAACACTGATAACATCAATACAGTTCCTTCCTACCTATATAATAGGTGATTTATATTTTTTTTATATTCTGTGATTACATGAACTTACAGACTATTAATAATAGTATTAGTTAATAATTCAAATAATTTATTTCGGAAAAAAATCCATATTGTCAGAAAATTTCCATAAAATGACAATGATACATCAATCGTCACCTCACACACGAGTGCAACAACCACCGCACGAACACAGCCTTATGGACGGACACTCACCATCACAAAATCCGAACACATCATCATCTCATCACAATTTGACCAATTTTCAGGGGTAGCACTTGGCTTCGGCCCGTACTACCCCATAAATCCAGCGCAACGCCGAGATACTTAAAAGTATAAAAAAAATAGTAATAATATTATAAATAATATTTAGTATTATCTATCACATAATTAATTTATCCGTCATTGCTTCATTTTTATTTTATTTTTTCATATTGTGGTATAGTAATCTTATTCAAGGTGCATCTTCTTCACATATAATTTTATAATTAATGTATACAAAATATTGTAAAATATTTTAAACTGGTAACGATGGAGTTTCTTGCCCATTCTTCTCTACCTTTTGGAAGGGACGATTAGAAAAAATTCAATTGTTTTTGGAAATTTTGACATTCAAAGTGCCTTTTAAGTGCCTAATTGAAATAAATTATTTGACTTCAATTGTTAAATATGGGTTGGGATATAAAAAAAAAGACTGGCAAAACGTCGGGAACTTTCGTAACTTCTTCTGAAACTGCCCATTGCCCGTCTAGGCTCTTCTAATGCATCCCAGTTAGGGACACAACAAGAAAACCACGTATTTTTATGACCTACAGACCTTTAAAACCTACCAGGATTTCTGAACAGCTTTCTTTGTTAGACAAATATTTTAAGGCACACTTACATATATTTACTAACGCCTTTTCCAAAGAAGATAGGCTCATTACATAGGTACTCCTTTTGCTTCGTTTACTTTTGGTAGGTCGACCGAGCGCTGCTCGGGTAAAAATAGATAATCATATCGTCCAGGTATACCAACGTTGTATCACATTGCCGAGGCTGTGAAAATAGAGAAAACAAATTTTCCCAGATATGACATCTAGCTATATCGATTTTTCGCCCCCGTAAACCCCTATATTGCAACTTTCATCGAAATCGTTAGAGCCGTTTTCGAGAACGTAATTACAAATATATACCTATCTATATATATATATATATATATACAAATATTGCTTATTTAATAGTATAGGATACATCAGCTGATCAAACATACAAACCGGTTACGAGTAGGTACTTACTACCTTATATTTTAAGGCGTATTCAACATTTAATTACAATACCGTTCTAGCGGTTTCAAAACCTTTCAGACACGTCATTCTCATCCCATATGTCAAAGTCAAATCATTTATTTCAAATAGAAAGAAAGAAAAAGTATTTATTGAGACTCGCACAGGAAATCACAAATTAAACTAAAACACACTCATTAAAACATTAATGAAAAATTAAAAACAAAGTAAAATTAAAATAATAGCAGAAAGTCCTGTACGAGGCCAAAAGGCTCCTATCTCAGCATAATTTGACTCATTAAAAAAAAAATGTCGCGGCGCTGGTATTCTGATAGGGCCCGCAGTGATGTCACGGATAGATAGATACAGAAATGAATAAATAGGCCCTTGTATGGCACTTTTGACCGTTAAAATTTACAAAATAGTAGAATTGGATCTAGTCGCCTTCCAAAGGGTAGTTTTCGTATAGAGAAAAATGGGCAAGAAACTCCACCGTTACACTTAATTTTTTTTTTTTTACAATATTTTGTACACATTAGTTACATAATTATATGTGAAGACGATCCACCTAGAATAAAATACTATACCGTAATAGTAAAAATAATTAAAAATTAAGCAACGACAGATAAATTAAACTAATTATGTGATAGATGAAATATACTTCCTGATTTTCATCATAAATTCGCATACAAGGATTTGCATAATAGGATGTTGGAACCCATTGACCTGGTGAACGCCTCAAGTCCCATCTTACATCGCTCTGGGAAGGAACGAAGTGCGCTATTTATAGCTTGGCACGTGTAAATGGGTTACCGGGGACTCTTGAGACTCTTCACAAACACACATTTATGCCTACAGGTGGTTCCCAACTGTGCCAATGTGCCAAATTGGGGAAATTGCAATTATCTTGCTAGATATGGGGAGTTGAAGGGGAGATTGTGTGAATGGGAAATTTAATTATTAAAAAAATGTAAATGTTGAGGTACGTTACTATTGAAGAATGAATTTGTTTGACGATGATCTGGCAGTGGGGGTATCATTTTTAATTATTTTTGTTAATTGTGGTATAGTAATCTTATTCTAGATGCGTCTTCACATATGATTTTATATTTAATGTATACATGTATAAAATATTGTAAAACATTTTAAAAGAGTAACTAACGGTGGAGGTTCTTGCCCATTCTTCTCCTTTTGGAAGGGGTGGCTAGAATCAATTCTATTTTTTGTAAATTTTAACGTTCAAAAGTGCCTTGTATGTACTTAATTGAAATAAATAGTGAAAAGTAATAATATACCGCCAGATAAATCTCCAATTAGTAACAGTCACATTTTAACTATTACCGCACTGTATTAACGGCTACGTAACGCACCCATTTTGTAATAACAGAGTTACCGTTAATACATAATACAAAACCAAACTGAGGTCTTAAAGAACATGCTTTTGAATACTGGAATGTATTAAGGATTATATTTTACAAAATGCTGTAAATAAACGCTTCGTGTAAACGAATCGGTGATTAGAACGCGCGGTACACAACATGCTAGTACTGTTGCACTTGCAGGAGGCGCACTGGGTGAGAATTGCGCAGAGTGGCGGCGCGGTGTGTCCACAGCCCACAGCCGTGCTGAACGTAGTCCGAGTTCAGACGTGTCCTAGCCGCCGCGCGACGACCGCGTACAGCTGCGGCCCGCCACCCGTCGTGCGTGTAAACCAATAAAAATACAACTTACGAAAACATATACAAAGTGCCCGCTCTCTGCGAAAAAACTAGAGTTTTTGTGTAAAACTTAAAAGTTTGTAGGTGCATAAGTGCGTTTACTATAAACAGCGATTGTTTACGAATGACGCGCGATTTACTTGTATTATAAAGGTTAAGTTTGTTGAACTTACATTTTTTCGCGGCACAAGCCGGCTTCATGACGTCACTGTAGTGCAACGCTAATTAGATTAGATACGCTAAGCCAGTATGTAATGTAAACGAAGGGAGGTAAGGCTTGCGGCAGACTTGGCGGATAATGTAAATACTGTATCATAATAGTTTCATTCATAGTCGGCTGAGCCGTTCAAGGCCCGCTCGGTAGCTAAATAGTCATGTTGTTATCACTGTTTTCCGGTGTTATTAAACAATATGTTCGTCGTGATGTTAGTTGTAAAAGAATAACTTTGTTGGATGTTAGAAAGTAGATGGTAATAAATGGGTGATTAATACACATAGTTTGTACAGTTTTCAAGATAATATTACAGTTTTATAATGTTGCTACACATTATCAGTAAATTTTCAGTAAATAAACAAGAATTTGTGGCAAGAATTTGAACAGAATGATAGACGATTTTCTCGCACAGTTTGACACTGAAAACTTTTTTCATATTCAAGATAGTTTCTCTCTGAGCTCCTGTAAGTCAATCGTGTTGTAGTTTCCTAAGTATTATTCTTAGAAAGCACTTTAGGTACTTACAAACGTTTTAATTAAATAACGATTCCCTGTATTGTGTTCTTAGTTCGACATTGATTGATTTATAGGTTTCAATTCTTTTACAAAATAATGAGTAATTTCCAAAACGGTTACAGAGGTACTACATATAGTTTTTAATAATTTTACAAAATAATGAGTAATTTCCAAAACGGTTACAGAGGTACTACATATAGTTTTTAATTCTTTTACAAAATAATGAGTAATTTCTAAGACGATTATAGAGTTACAGGGTGCTACATAATAATTGAGGTAATTGGAATATCTGAATCTATACTAACGACCGAAATATACTAAACCGACTTTAACTTAATAAGTAAAAATCGGTTTTCGCATCTATCTATGTGACCGCGTTGCTGTTTTTCTAAATTACTAAATGGATTTTGATGCGGTTTTTACCATCATTTAGAGGATTTATTCCGGAAGATTAATATATTAATAATAAATTAATAGTAAAGTAACATTAAAATTACGAAAAACCGTGCGAAGCAAGGTCAGGTTGCTAGTTTAAAGTTTAAACATATGTATGTTTAAGTTAAACAGACACTCCAATTTTATTTATTAGTATGCACTACTAAATAAAATTGAAGTGTCTGTTTGTAATGTGAAAAATTTTACTAAATGCTAATACTTTTTTTTTAATGTTCGTCTATTTGTTTGTTCCCGCTAATCTCCGAAACGGCTAGACCGATTTTTACAGGACTTTCACTGGCTGATAGATGTGAGGAGTAACTTAGGCAACTTTTATTTTAGTACGCAAGCGGGCGAACCTGTTGCCAGGAGCTAGTCTTGAATAAAATAGGCATATACCTAGTTTAGTTGCCCGGTCTTGCGTTCTTTCTTATCAGTTTTATGGTTAGTACTTACAGAAGTTAAAATAAACGCAGAAAAAATTTTACGTTCTTTCCAGCTGTTTAGCTAAGTGTGAATATCGTGGTTTTAATACTGATTTTTTCTACAATGTTCTTTACATAATGACAAAAACAATTAATTATATCTGAAAATATTAAGCATATGTATATGTAGATTCGGTTCTTTAAACTGTTTGGTTAGAAGCAAATTATTGTTTTTATTAGGTAACTGCAGTTTTTTTTTGTAAAATCACTAGTCGTATCGTATCTTTTTACACTCTGTATATTTTTTACATCGTGCAAAATACATACCCGTGCATAATAGGTATAATTATACCTAATGCACATTTGAGATTCCCTAATGATTAATTGGTCAACTTGAAACTATTTCTTTATATTTAAATATTCCATCTTTTATTATTTGTATTGTTGCAGTAACTACAGGTATTATTAATAGTACCTAGTTAAAATAATCTAGGTAAGTAAAATAATATAGGTAGAGTAACGCACATGTACCATTTGCACGATAGATTTGAAAAGGAAAAAGTTAAAACAAATGAGTGTCGATACTATTAATAAGTCATTGTTATAGTTCGCTCTATAAAGAGTTATCACAAAAGAGTTAAAAATTCCAATGTACTGTTGAACCTATAAAGGTTCAACACTACATCGCTCTTTTTGCCTGTCGTACTCCAATAGTAAGATAACGTTAAATTGACCCATCTTTTACGAAGTTTTTAACGAGAATATTTTAGTATTCTAATTACCCTTATTTATACAAGGTGTAATATAATTGAAATAACTGAAAACCTAATAAGGGGTCATTGTACTCATCATTATGAACAGCTTTTTTTCACTATGGTATCAAATTATTTGCTTCATACATTTTTCAACTCGACAAAATGTAGTTACCTACCTATAGTAAATTTTTATTTACGTTATTTAATTATTTATGTACACACAGTAAAAAACATAGAGAAACGACATAATTATAATTTAGAGTACAAAAGTACCGTTTCTTTTCTT
This sequence comes from Omphaloscelis lunosa, assembly GCA_916610215.1. Classification (NCBI taxonomy): domain Eukaryota; kingdom Metazoa; phylum Arthropoda; class Insecta; order Lepidoptera; family Noctuidae; genus Omphaloscelis; species Omphaloscelis lunosa. The sequence goes on along the minus strand of OU744244.1, from coordinate 18,939,832 downwards.
CGTAAGCAATTAAATGTTGCAAGTAACTCTCCTAAAATCATTCTTATACGTAACTTAACTGGTTAGCTAAATCTATTTCAAATTAAATGATATCATAGTAAAGATATCAAAGTCGTGGAGCGTTGCCAATTCTGAGGACGCTATCTCACTTATTCATGTGGCTTCAGCGGTCGGTATTCATTTGTTTAGCTGTCCTAACATTCCTTGTGCTATGTCTCTAGCAAATTAAATGTATTATAGATGATAACAGCTTTAACTATGTCCCACTTGCTGTAGTGTCCCGAGTCCATACATCGGCACTTTTGAGGAATCTAATAACAACACTGATAACGCAATTAAGGTTCCACTAGTCGACGGCTCGAACTCGTTGTGGGCGTGGCTAATACGTATGCTATTTAAACAGTTATTTATTTATTTAATCGCTATTTATCTAGTTTTTATATATTTATATATTTTATTACTTATTTAGTGAAGCATACGATGATTTATTACGAAAACGAGCGCGTAAAATTTCATAAACAGACCTTTGGGCCTATAGATGTTATGGAAAAACTACTGGATGTATCTTCTCAAAATGAAATTATTTGAACTTTTAAATAAATTATCTATCCCTGTACGGTTTCTAATTTGCCATTTTCATACGATATAAGTTATTTAGTTACGCCCAAAAATGAGTTAAAATTTGTGTTGTAATATGGAAGTTTCAACTCTCATAACTTCCAAACTGTTTTAAGCTTTCTGTTTTTGTATTATTTTTGTTTTTGAATATTATGTGCCTTAACCAGAGTCAAACAAAATTAATTTTCTTTCTTTCTTTTTCTTTTCAAACCAATTTCTTTTTCCACTTCTGCTTCCATACAGGGCTAGAAAATGACAGAACAAAATGATATAATTTTTATTTTGTACGTACACTGTTAAACACACGAGTAATCACCATACGTGTGTATGGAAGAATGATCGACTAGCGTACCTTCACGTAGCTACCTACTGGGCTCATGTCATCATCATTATTCTTTCTTTTATTACTCTCCAGCCCTTATCTCAATTTATTTGGGGTCGGGGCAACCTGTCTTAATCATCCATACTTGTCTATTAGTCGTCATCACGGTAGTCACCCCCTTTCTAGCCATATCATCTTTTACACAGTCCATCCATCGTTTCTTTGGTCTTCCTCTACTCTTATAGCCATACACATTCATATTCAAAACTTTTCTCACGACATTTTCTGCTGGGTTCAAGTAATATATTATATATAGTACCATATAGTCTCCTGAGAGCAAACAAAGCTGTAAAGCGTGGGGTGGTTTCGATTCTTCGAAAAAAGTAAAGGGGCATAGGGTTTTCCTAATGGGAATTTTCAAACAATGAGCTTCGTGAAAATCGTCGGAAATGTACCGGCATTAGTAATAATAATAATAGGGATGATGATTGACCATACGAAAATCACCCTTACTGCTGCGTATGACCATAGAATTAATTATTATCGTCATCTGCATAGCCTTTTCCCCAACTATATTGAAGGTCGGCTCTTTTAGTCAAACCGGATACAGCTGAATACTTGTATTTTACATGAAGCAGCTGCCTCTTGGTTGGCATACTTTCGAGTTTCTGACCACCCGTAACGATAGTCAAAGATGTACAAATGACAGCCAAGACCCGTTATGGCTTTTCGAGGCACGGAGGGTTCTCGGTATGTAATGGACGGTCACCCACCCACGGATCAACTTAACCTTGAAGATCGACCCGTGTGGCTGTTATTATTTAGCCACAGGTCCTTGGGTACCTACTACATAGGTGCTGGTAGTTAGTGTCAAATTCTTATCACTGATTGGCGGTTGAATGTACTCACGACGCTGATAGAGAGAATAGGTAGTTACAAGGGAGATCAAATTAAATCATTTTAAATAATTATGTTTAATTTTTTTTTTATTAAATTAAAATATATTTTTAATCATATTAATTTTAAAGCGATAAGATACATACAGCTGCAATAATTGTTTTGAAAAACGGTATTATATGTCACTTAACTTATAATCATATGTAATTATAGTTTATATTATTGTATTACACTTGAAACTCATTAAAATGACTTAAAATAATGTTAATCAGTGACTGATAGATAACATAATTATAAATACAGCCATTAATAAATTAAAATGTGCATAATTCTGCAATGTTTTGAATATAACGTTTGATTTATGGTTATGAATTTATGATCATATAATTTATGTAATTTATAAGTTATAACAATTGTTAATTGCATGTTCGACGCGTGATTACCTACGGGTTGATTATTTATTAATTAATACGGTTGTATAGGTAGGTAGGTATTATAGGTACTAATGTACCGTATAATAACGCTAGGCATTTGTATTAACGCAATAAATTAATAAGTGGAATTCTATGGTGTTGCCAAGACGTGTAAGGGGTAAGACACACTTGTCCAGGTTGACACTCTTCGGCACAGCCGGGCGGCAAAATCAAAAACTACCGAACGGATTTTAATACGGGTTAAGTGTATAATTCATTAATTGCTGAAATATGATGATTGATGAATATGTCGGAAAAAATCATGCCGACTTGAGCTTTACTGGTGTGCGCCGCGTAAATTAATAGAGTTATATGAAAACAATGTATTACGGAATTTATACATTGTTTACACATAGGATAATCCCGGTAGTAAGTACGTTCCCGGTAGACATCCACGCGGGCGAAGCCATGGGCAAAAGCTAGTCGAATATAATTAATTATGTCGATATATGTTCGGGATAAAGTCGCTTGGCGTAGCTCGAATTGTGCCGAGCCAACTTCAACACGATTTAGCGAGGTTAGATGCAAAACGGAGTTTGCCGATCAGCATGAGCCGAATAAAAGATCGAATATTTGTAACAATTCCTTCGGGTCGACTTTGTTTTTCAATAAATACTGCCGAATCGAATTTTCCGACCCCAACAAGTGTGTAGCACCGTAAGGCTTCCTGTACATACATGATGCCGGAGACGCACCGGTGGCGCCAGACCGCAAGATGAAAAAAAATCAGAACATGTCAAAATGGAAATGTAAAATCTATAGATTTTACATTTCGGTGGTGGTGCGGCGTATGGGTAATATTCATTCGTATAAGTACATAAACATGCGGTCCGGCGCCGGTGCGGCTCCGGCGTCGTGTACAGGAAGCCTTATTATTTGTAGCTACACGTGGAGAATAGCTGTTTCATTAAAGAAATAAAAATAATGCACGATACATTCTAATAACAGAAGTCTCGCGTTTCTGTGTCACTACTAATAGTTTTTCATACTACACGTAATTTTTAAACGTTATTCTTTTAATATTTTGGGCTATATTTCAATATTAACGAATTGACGGACAGCCACCAGTGAACAGAAACATTTTATATTGACAGACAAACCAGCTGAAAGAAAGTATAAACTGGACATAACATGGAGATATTTCTTGATCTGAAATGAGGTTTATCAGGTATTATTGTGGTAAAGTGAGAGATAAATAACACATTATAGATAGACAAAGTTTTCAACGCTTTCCAAGATTTTCACTCCTTCATCTTGTTATAAAATTACATAAACAAATCTAATCCAGTAGGAACTTGCTTCTAGGGTTAGGTAGGTAGGTTAGGTACATATTATCCTCAAGGGGCATTAACCCTTAGATTAACATTCCTCAAACCGTCTCGTATGAAAGGCAGTGTGTGACAAGTCAGCGTTAATCTTGCCAGCGAATGCCAGAAAACCAGACGTTCAATATATCGACGTCTACCAGACTACGATCCGAAACTCGTAAAGGCAAGTTCAGATTACAAACGCTTGAAGCAAATGTCGCGCGTCGAATGTTCATATGTCACGCGTTTTTTATTTTACTGGGACGTTGTGAAAAGAGGTCGGTTACTCGCGCGCCTGTCTACTGTATTGGCCTTTTTGGTAATGTTATTTAATTATCGTTAGGAAAGTCTTACATGACAGATTACATTGTAGGCGTTACATACCACATGAAGAAATATAATGAAACATTTTTAATTAACGAAAACAGTATAATTAATTACTCAACATGATCGGCCAGTTTTTGCAATACCCTGAACATATTATACCTAACATTATTTTATGCAATATTTTACAAAATTGGTCAGTCTAATTGTGTAGTGTCTCTACTTTAATTATAATTATAAGTTAATACTAAGTTTGGATAAGAGTTAGATAAGTACGCTATCGCAATAGGTTACCCTGTAATGTAAGATTTAAGATGAAAAAAAAAAAACACCGGCCAAGTGCGTGTCAGACCACGCACAATGAAGGGTTCCGTAGTAGGGATGAATTTATCCCAAATACAAACTTAACATTGTAGTCGAAAAACATGTTCTCCCATACATTCCAATAGCAAATATAAGTTTGTACGCATAATATTGACAGATTTAACATTTTATTTTAAGACCATAGACTCCTTATAGGTTTTTCTGTAATCTATGGGTAAAGAACCATTCTTTGTAATTTTTTCAAAATTTTCGGCTCAGTAGTTTCGGAGAAAAGTGGGGGAATGGTAAATTTTCATCTATTTTCTTAAATATCTTTAAATGTATTTATTTTAAAATTATAAATAAAATATATATTTTAAAAAAAACAGCTTTTTCATAGAATAGTGCACGGTTACACAACTACGCGGTCAAAATGTATGGAACAGCAGATTTTTTTAAAAATAACCGACGAAAAATTTCAATGCAGGGGGGTTCAGAATCATGTCGATGTACCTGACACCCCGTATTCTTCTAATTTAGTTACGTTGTACCATCGCTTAAACCCTGAATTTACATTCTTATCAAATGCCACTTCACGGTTCACGCTGTAAGCATAACGGGCACATAGTTTATTTTTAACTCAAGTTAGCTCTTGTACTCAAAGATAAGGTTGAAGTCGAACCGTAGGTTGAGGAAAAAGACTAGTATTTTATCAGAATTATACTTCCTTCGTGTTGTTCCCATAATAAAATTATGAAAACTGCTACTTACGAACTAGGACTACCAACCGAGGGTATAGAGGCATGAAGAACAGGAACAGGTACTTATCCTCTATAGAAAAGGGAGTATCCTCCAAGCAAACGGGTGTTGTGTCTGGTGGGCAACTGCCCGACGATTGATGTCGGGACGTTGTATATATACACGTCGCGCGGTAAACTCTGCTTGCGCGATGCAGAATTTTGCCGGACGTCAGTGTCATGCGTAATTCACATGTAGCGATGTAGATGCCGTCAAAAGGGTTTACTTATTGAGTAATATATTTTAATGGAACATAAAACGTAATTTTTGCTTGCAGTCTTCACAGATTTAGCCGTCCGTTGAATAATGTCCTTTGTTCTTTCGTACATGTGAACTTTTATCATATACTACCTACTTATTTCTTCCCATCCATCACAACTACTCTTCATCCGACATCACCCACAACTCCCAGGCGAGTTGAACCAATTACCGCCATATGATTCTAAAACAAGAACAAAACGTTCCCTCCAACGGCAATTGACCGGACATATTAATTCTACTGCTTGGAATATCGATATATGACGTGGCCCGGGTCGACGGCGCGTTGTGTTCCACGCGCGCCTCAAAGAGATGTCAGCAGATTCGAAGGGGTCCACTAGGGCCGATGCCTGCCGGGGTTGCGAAGAAAACCGAAAGGGAGATCGTGGCCCCCGGCAACAGGGCAGCCGAAGGAACACGGGTGGGTTTTAGTCAGTAAGAGTCTGACACGCCCTCCCGCTCCGCCCAGAGCGGGAGAAGTTATTTGATGATTTCCCACCCTCAAAAAAAAAAAAAAAAAAAAGGACCACTGTATAGTTCAAATGTCATTCATTCTTCCAAATGGTGATCTTTAAAAATAATATGAGTAGGGAATTAGGTGTTTGTTTAATACTATGCTTAATTTTTTTATGATGTATAGTAACACCACGTAATTAGTTTAACACAACTAACACTGTTTGTCCACCACCATCGAGATGAGACGTCAACGAGAAATGAGATAATTCGAACCGAACGTGACGTTCCGGTGACGGACGTGCGGTGGCCATAGTTAATGTATTTTTTTTAGGTAGGGCATCTCGTAGTTGACCTCTGAAATCATGACTACTTAACCGGGCTTTCCTGTGGGTGCCTTAAGCTACTACACTTAAAACCTCCAGCTAGGGGTTATTCAACTATGCTAGTTAAAACTAGGTGAACACTCGCTAAGGGCACCCCCTGTGGGGTACGAACCTCGGCTTAGGGCGTCAACCGGAGGGAGGACATCAAAGATGGGACGGGCTGGATCAAAGTTTTGATCATGATTACTAGTGGGGGAATTTAAAGCTACGTGCTAGTTAATGTATGAATCGTTATTGCCGCGCCGTCATCTAGTTCTCGTTGACGTCCCGTTAGCGTGGCAGTGGACAAACGGCATACAGTTGACTGTCACTTGCTCGTCATAAAACGACAAGGTCTATTTTTATATGTGACGGTTTGAAATTTTTTAACTTAATCAAGCTTCAATTTATTAGGATTTGTTGTCAAAAGTGATATAAGTTCGACTATATCTAACCTACGTAGGTAGAGACCAGAGGCTGTGTTGTCCCAGAATTACAATCTAGCTCTATTATGGCTCCCAGAGACAGGTGAACAATTTATATGAAGGCTTCGAGGAAATTGTTCTACCAGAATCGCGTCGAACCGTCGCGTCGCGAGTGTCTGCAGGAGCATTTATTCATTCATAGAATTAATGGCACTCTCACTTTATTGACATTAAATTAAAGATACTATTACTTGAGGATAATTTTGTTTTAAGATCTAGGGAGTCTTTCTATCGACGATGAATTGGTTGGTGCCATATACATAAATGCGGATTTTTATGGGTAATGCGGTAGTGGGGCGCATTATTTCAAAACGGACAAGCTATACGTACGTTCTTCTCGTGGAAAACCTGTGTTCAAAAGCAGTGTAACAAATCGATGTGCTTGTTGCTAGTGCACTTGAAGCATCACCGATCATTTGAAGAGGGTGTCATAAAAGGCACTTATACTCGCGTAGTGTTGGGGTCAAGGGTGACTGTTCATAGGTAGCGGCTATAATACCATGTAGCGTAGATAATCTATTTAAAGGTATTGGAAGAAGCATTTCTTGTTGCAAAATGAAAACAGATAGACAGAAATCATCTCATCATCGCCTTCCCTTATTACACTTTATTTGCAGTCAACACAGTTTGTTTTTCTTCTTTCATTATGTATATCAACTGACGTTTCAGTTTTTCTTTTTCAATCAAATAATCTTTCATACTATCCATTCTATAATTCTTTGGTTTTCTTATATTCTTACAGTCATCCAAATTCATGCTTCAAACTTTCCTCAAGACATGTCCCTAATTCTTTCGTGTGTCAACTGACGAGCCAAAAACCGTCTAATGTCAGTATTCTATTCGTCTAATGCGCAAGTTTTAAATTCATCTCTACTTCCAAAAAAACCTGACCTACCAAATAACGTTAAATTTATTTAAACTTATATCAATACGCAGACGAACGCCTTATATGAAATAGCGATGAAGCTTCCCTGGCGTTCAATTCTCAATAGCTAAGTATCAATTTTACAATACATATCAATTGGTGTCATTTGATCGGGCGTTTGTTGCACCGGATCGCTTCGGTATCGGCCGATTGCTACCCGATATATTTATAAGTAGAATTACTTCTGTTGGTGCACTCGAGTTCTTATACGGTATTTACGGCAGTAATTTTGTGGTACCGCAAAATGTACTACAAAATCACTGCGTATACTACTGTAATATGTCAGATGATATGGGCCTTAATGGGCATCCGTGGGGTAATGACGTAGCTCCGTAACAATTGTAATGTCTTTAATTTTGACAATTCGACAACATTCGTTGCGTTATTTACATTGTCAAGCAAACGAACTTTTGAAACATTTGAAGCAATAGATAAGGAATTAGAAAGTAGGTTACGCAGGTCACCACTTGAGTGCAAAATTTTTGGATATACAATTTTTATCGCGTCTTCTTCCAACTATCTGACATGATGATAAGCGCTGTTGTGGTCTACGGTGCTGAATACTTGCCAAAAAAGTAACCTTTTTACTCGAGATTTGATGTAGTCTTCCGGGTTATGGCTATTTGGGAACACAGATAAACACAGACACAGACAAAACGTTTATTTGCGGCAAAAATGACGCAAAGAAAGAACACAAACACAAAAAAAAAAACAAGATAGGGGAAAATATATGTCATGTCCACGCAGAACGGCCATCGCTCAGCATAAACGGCCTGCTACACGGCTGCTAACCGCGTCCCCGACAGAGGTGACCTTGGTTGGCGACAGGCAGAGCTCTTTGAAATTTGGTCGTAAACCACCAAGGTCACCTCTGTCGGGACGCGGTTGGTGACCGTTTAGCAGGCACTTCACTGAAGGGGAAGATAGAGTTCAACTCTTTAGTGCAACGCACGATGAACGTGGTTCGAAAACGTTTTTACTTTATAAGTAATAAATATAAATAAATTCTTTATTGCAATAAAAAGGTTACAGAAAAATTTGAGACCCTGACTCCAGAACTTGTAAGGTCTTGTATTTCAGGAGCCAGTAACTTCTTCCATTTATGTTACAATTAGCAAGTAAACAAGTTAAACGTAAGTAAGTATAGATGTAATTTCATAGTAAAATCCTTTATTTTATTTCGCTCATCTGTGTCAATATAAAATAATTTAATACCAATAAATTCTAGAAGTAAAGGAAACTGAGTTTGAACTTCCAGGAAAAGTGTTTACCTATCTGGAACTTTTTCTTACTTTTCATTGAGTACTATTGCTTGCAACTGAGATATTATTGATCCTTCATACTTCTGTTAATAAATGGTTTATCTATGTACGTATTTAATCTTATTTTTCTTTGCTTCAATCTACACTAATAACAAGAAAATATTTGTATTTTTGTTTGTAATGAATAAACTTAAACACTCCAGCACCGATTTTAAAATTCTTCCATCAGTAGAATGTTATATTATAACTGAATAACATAGGCTTATAAAGATATAACCCGGGTGAAGCAGCTGGCCGAAGCTAGTAGTTTTTAGGATCAATGAAAAACGAATATATTTTTTTTAGGGCGTATACTTTGCTCAAGAGCACTGGGTAAGGAATACTTTGCGAATTTATTCTAAACACGTTTCGGTGCCTTTTCATTAATTACTAGGTATAGGTACTAAGTACTTACTCATTAAGTAAATATGAATAACTGAATACGACTCCAATTTACTTAAGCACTACAAGTAGATTAGAAGCCAAACAGACATTGAGAAAAGTGCGTCACTCTACGGCAATAAGCAAAATATTTAGGATTTATAATAATTATAATAGGTATTATTACCTTACCTATTGATTAGATATTTAGATTAGAAATGTAATTTAATCGAATGAGCATCCATTGATAATCAATTATTGTATAAAATTATGTTTCTAAATATTTAAAAACCTTCATGTTATGTTCTTTTGTTATAACTTCTTTTTCTTCTAAATTCGACCCAAGATCCAAGTCGTTTGATCCTATTTTGTCGAGACAAAGTTTTTGCTATAATTTGTCTTTCTCGATTCCTTAATACTTCTTTAGTGTTTTCAGTTCTGTTATAACTTTATATTCACCTTTTTTACATTCAGAATTTTCTAGATAGATAGATATAATTTGATGAAAACCTTCAAATTTATTAATGTCTATTATAGATGGAACTATTTATCGTTATTGAAATTGGCCTGGAATTGAATTGTTATAAATTTCGTTAAGAAATGTCACTACAATATAGAAAATATAACTACAATTTTGATAGATTTGAAAAGCATTTTCAGTTTGTAATTTAAATTGTGTCAAAACTGGGGTACATTATTTGGAAGCTATTCAATAAAAGCAACTGTTGTAGAAATCATTATTAATACTTACCTATTTCCTTAGGAAATTTGACATCCTGTCTCATCATCATTATCTTGCCTATGTCCCAATTTATTTGGGGCATACTTCTCTATTAGCATCTTGTCTAAGATTGATATAAGATTATCTTAAAAAGGCATGGCCTTATACTTATAGTATTCTTCTTGGCAAACGGTCTAACGTTTGTACCTCATGAGATAGTCCAGCATTGTTCATTACTCCGCCCGCATACGCAGATATCAACTATTGCATGCTTGTGTGTTCGGACTATTGTTTATTATCTGTTGTGTTAACAGAATTTCTACATTTGTATTCATTATTAATTGGATTTGTTTATCAGTTGAAAACCTATCATTGGTCGTCCACTACACTTTATTATTTGATATATCGAATTCGTTAATCTGCACAGAAAGGTAAAATGTAGTCGGGGTGGGCCAGGTTAAGAAAAAGGCTTCCATTGAGGGATAAAACTTTGTATTTTGCCATACATTTTATAACAATACGTGCATAATGTTGTAACAAGCAAGTCTCCCGTAAACCCTTTCAAAAACTGTCAGCCTGCCACGTTGGTGACAGCCGCCACAGAGGTCTTCTAGGACGGAGGAGTTCGTACACCGCCCGCTACAAAAATATTTTTTTGCCTTATTTCCTAAATGATTTTCTCGCATTAGAATTAGTATCGTTGATTCTACCTTAAATTGATTGACATCAGACTGGCAGTTTCCAAAATAGTCAATTCAAGTTAGAAATGGAAACCAGAATCCAATAGCACTATATTTAGTAGGCAGTTGATTTGTTAACATTGACCACAATAAACAGGAGTCTGCAAAGCTACATCGCCACATCTATCAATACTGCAGCTATGTCATTTGTAGGCGAAGAGTCCACCCAGTTGAGACCATTATGTACACAACAGTGGCAGTAACTGGGGGAATTGATGAGATTATTCTACATTTATACCCATGCATATGTTAAAACCGTGTAGTTTTGGCTGAAAGGTGTTTCGATTCTGGGGTTTGTGCATTATACATGATGGTTGCCGGTTTACGGTTACAGAATTGAATTAATTATTAATGTATCAGGGATTTTTATTGATTTTTTTAAAGTGCTACAAAAAGTGAAGTTTGTAGTTATTTTGCTAAAGTATCTTTGAATATTATCAAGACAGTGCTATCCTCTGTTGGGCAAACGCCTATTTCACCACCAATAAACAAATGTTTTTCATGATAAACGACCCAAAACAGCCATAAAATATTTACACCGGACATTTTCCTAGTAAGGTTTACAATCAAACATAACACGTAATTCAAGAAAATCGCCAGTCTGTTTGCAAGTAAAGAGAATGAGGGCACCATTTGTCTCTCAATTTTCAACCTCCGTTGCTTCGTATAAATTCATTGGATGCACTCGTGTAAGCTGCTCGTACGTTTGTCGTCAGTATCTTAGATTTTCTGTTTCAACAGTACACAGTATTGAAAAGTAATTTTGTTTAACTTCAATTGATGAAATGTTTTTGTGATTAAACGTTCATAATCTAGGTACGATGGTATCCCAGTTATATTGAAATTGTAATACAACTGGGGTACCCAATTGATGCAGCCCATTGTATATAAGATACAATCAATTTAAGTTACGACGATTATGGTCAATGGCGGATAAGTTGTAGTTATTGTTGTAAATATTTGATGTGTATGTGTATTTCTATGTAATGTACGTTCAAGTATAATACAGTCCCATTGCATACATATCTAGGAAATAAACAAAATGATAATAAAATATAAATATAGAATACCCTTTATTATCTACACCATAAACATTACAGAAATAAATGTTGTTTTCTTATAAAACTAAACAGGGTTCTAGCTATATGAGATTTTTATTAGCATTTATTTCCCAGGTATGAAGAAGATGACGAAGAAGATGTTTCAATTATATGAAATATATTTTCCATGCAGTGAACAATATCTTTTGCAAATAGAACTAGGTAATTTTCTCGTATTTAACAAGCTACTCGGTATGCAATTTTTCTCTGAAATATAAAATTAGATTATTATGAAGATGATTTTATTTACAAACTAAGAGATGGTTTCCTCTGAACACGGTCCCAAAATGGATCCTTGAGACATTCCAAACAAAATTTATCAATAGTGGCCAAAATCATCTAACGTTAAATAGGTTATCCTGAATTCCTTAAATAGAAACACCGATTAGGTATGTTACAAAAACGTAATTCGATTGTTGCATAATAATGATGTCATCGCCACCGCAATGACTCCATATCAAACGTTTAAGTGTAATCTACTTGCAAAAACTATTTTAAGAGTAATTTTCGTTTATAAATATTTTCATAGGTAATACGGACGTGGCCGCAGCTCCACGTCAAAGCGAATTTTTTGCTTGATAAATTCAATTAACAAAAAATACATACTTGATGTACGGTATTGATTGTGTAATGGTAGAAACCAGTTTTACTTTTGTATAAATTAAACTGCAATAATTGTACTCTATTATACAGATTGCAAGTGCATATTCTAAAAGCCTGATCATGTTTTAATAAGAGTGATACAAGAATAATTTTAGAACCAGTTTCATGTATAACTAACTCGCCTAATACTGGCCTAAATGTTCAAGGATCTAATACTTTACTTGATAACAGATAACAGTGTATGTCTGGATTAGATGACGTCATGATTGGATCATTTCTTTGTTGCATGTTCCAATGCTTAAATTTGTGTATAACTTGCTTGACAAGTACCTAGTATCATCATCATTCTCCTGCCCATATCACAATTTATTTCGTACCGTATTTTTCTTCCATACTTATCTACATATTAGTCGTCATCAGTAATCACCCCCCGTTCTAGCCATATCATCTTTCACACAGTCCATCCATCGTTTCTTTGGTCTTTCCCTACTCGTATAGCCATTCACATTCATACTCAAAACTTTTCTCACATGTACCTACTAATTACTCATAATATTATATTATTTAGTAAACTGGCCTACACCTTGCTTTGTTTTAATGTCCTTTAGACTTAGTCACTTACGCAGCTAAAGTTTGAAGTAGCTCCGTTGCCATTATCAAGTTCAATCCACTGTTAGTCTTAAATTTCAGTGTTATTATTAAGACCCTATTTGATTATTTGCTGCTGCTTGCTTTATTCTTGTGTGAGATCATGTAGGTTGTCTTTGTCGGAATTTTTCTTGCTAATTGTTGGTCTTCAGGTAGACCAATGTTAAGCAGTGTTGAGATTGATGTATTAAAATATTTTTTTTCTAGTTCCTACCTATATGCAACTCAAATACAACCTTGGTAGAGTCTAGTTTAAACCAAATAGAACTAACTTGAATAAATAGATAAATGAGGAAAAACAGGTTTCGTTTTGCAGTTTTATTATATCTGCGCTTACGTAAGTACCCAGTTATCTACCTACATACTCGTAGGTACATAGATGTATAGAAGTGATTACAAAGAGATATAACAATAAAATATCAATTTAACTTCTTGTGCATTTACGTCAATGAGTAAAAATAGCGCCAAAAATACATGAAATACATATAACAATTTTGACGCAAATGTATACTGTGCTATAATTACTAACATTTTGATATCTTTATTGGTTGCTATCTGTAGCAAAATTGCTTGTAGCGAGAAGCCCGTCCGTTATAACATATTATGTAACTTATCAAGATTCCAAATTAATATGGTGTATTGTACAATCATCATCATCGGCAGTCCAGTGCTGGAGATAAGCCTTTCCAATTGCTCACCATTGAGCGTCACATCTACCTGCTACTAGCCACAATGCGGAGAGTGCTCCACCTGGCCTGAGGGTCCTATCCTTACCTTGCTTATTCTAGCTATGTCGTCAACATTCAGGGGTCAACTGGAAAATACAGTGCCACGTATTCTATCCATTCAGTTATAAACTTCCCTTTTGTTCATTCATTATCATTCAGTCCATAAACGTCCACTACACTTACTCCAGTGAACGTTATAATGAACAGTTCATTCATAATCTTCAACATTTTTGCATTGTTTTATTTTGACTCTAACAGAAAAACACTGCAGCATTTGCATTTTAGCGCTCCGAGCTCGCGTCACATACAAGAGGAATCTTTTTAATTCGATTTACTATGGCAGTCCCGCTTACTTGGGATTTTTTCTGGAATTTTCCGTACCATTCTGTACTGCCAACATTCCATTTCATCAGGTATTTAATTTTATCTTAGAAAGTTGTATACAGAGGAATTATTTTTTTTGTATCCAGTGACTAGTCTGTTAAAAATAAAAGATTCCTTAAAAATAATTTCATTATTTAACATAACATTGTACAAACTACAACTATTCTTCAAGTTTCCTTCTAATAACATTGAAGAACTCTAAGCTCAAAGTAAGGGTTGTATAAATCGGCATAATTTTCTCACTGCAGTTAGGTTACGTGGCGTTTTTCTACGAGTGTTGCAGTACCACGGAATTCTTTCACACATTTATGTTTTTAAAGAAATGGATTGAAATATTTCAAGTTATACCAAACAAATGTCTAATTTCATCAAAGTTTTTTTGTACGTAGATATTTTATGCGCTGCCATTACCGATAATTCGATCACGATAAAACTTTGTCACCTTATTGCTTGCACTTGTGCGAAGTATATAGGCATAGTACAATTTCTTCTGCGGGGGCAACGCGCCGGGTACCAGCTAGTTAGAAATAAAATCTCTAAGTAACAGAAGATTCAGCATATCATCAAGATACATTGATGATATGCTGAATTATTTTCTGTAATCAGAATTGTACATTTTTATGCAAGTGTGACGGTAAGGGAAAATAAAATAAAATTTCGTAAACATTTTGTGAATTTATGAATTATTTTTCGAGCAAGTCTGTTGACAATTCAATTTCATAATGATGAAGAAACTGGTTGCACGCGTGCTTCCGACTATTTTCGCAAATATTTTGCTGTCTAAGATTATACCACATCCTTTGATCAGCTTTATAATATTAGGCACTCCCAAAAGGAAGACGCTCGTTATCCAATAATATCAGTGAACTCGCGGATATTGTTGCTTGTGCATATATGCATTTCAGAAACATCTTATACATCATTTATAACACTTATTGTTTATTAGTGAGATGCAAGTAACAAAAAGACATTTATTCATTACTAGCTTTTTTTTTTTTTTTTTTGAGGGTGGGAAATCATCAAATAACTTCTCCCGCTCTGGGCGGAGCGGGAGGGCGTGTCAGACTCTTACTGACTAACACCCACCCGTGTTCCTTCGGTTGCCCTGTTGCCGGGGGCCACGATCTCCCTTTCGGTTTTCTTCGCAACCCCGGATTCATTACTAGCTGTGCCTTCGTTTGTGTCGATGTCCCACTCCTCCATTGAAAAGAAAGAATACTTCGATCAGGCCAATTGATCTTGCTTGGTGGGAGGCGCTCGAACACAGTCACTGCGTCTTCAGGGTTCATAATGGCAAAGTGACGAATTGTCAATTTGATTTTTGAGAATAAATGATAACCAACGCGCCCGGTTCTGGCTCATTATCTGTGAACCTTGCAGTACTCAATAAATCGACTGCCCATCTGGCGGAGTATGCTGAATATCATGGTGAAGAAGGATGACGCTTTAAAGAGCGCTATTGAAGATTTTTCGAGATAACAGGCAACAAAGCTATCAAATTAGGTTTCTAAGCATGCTAAAAGTTAAAATTGTAAATATTTTGAAATATTCTACGATAGGTTAAGTGCACTAAGGAGAT
Organism: Omphaloscelis lunosa; assembly: GCA_916610215.1. NCBI lineage: Eukaryota > Metazoa > Arthropoda > Insecta > Lepidoptera > Noctuidae > Omphaloscelis > Omphaloscelis lunosa. Next base: position 18,924,119 of record OU744244.1, on the reverse strand, counting down.
TTCACGAGTGGCACTAACCCACCACTAACCTATTTTCGGGACATCAATTTAGCCCCGCCATCACGCTTTCTGTCTAGCTAATCTTTATACTACGACCGTGTTCCGTAAACGTTACTTATCTCATACTTTGGCTAAGCGCTAATTCCTGTCACTGTCGTAAAACTATCAAACTACAAGTGGAAAATAGAGGCGGGACATGTCTAAGTCAAAGCAAGGCTAAGTGTTTTTGTGCGTGTTTATTTTATTTTGTGTTGGCGTAAGGGTAACTCCTTTACGTATCTGTGCCGTTACCTTCTTCTTAAGGGCCTTATCACACTGGCGATTTGCGAGCATGTTTCGAGCGAGGTGATTTTTCAACGCGCTGACTGCGTGTGCGTAGCGAACACGCCGCTTATGCGCAACGTGGTCGCCGCTTTTGCGTAACGAGAGTGATTGAGGTGAGTGTACAAGAGCGAGTAAGACAAGCGAGTGTACAATTTTGTGAAAACGCGGAGAAGCGTAGTCGCGGCTAGCTCGCTTTGCACCCACGGAGAGCACGCTCACAAATCGCCTCGCTGGAAACATCCTGGCAAATCGTCAGTGTGATAACGCTCTAAGATTTTTTTTGTATAACCCTTCATAAAAATAGAATTCGTAGAGAATTAGATTGCTTTGCTTACTTCGCTTAATAAGTGCTTGCCAACCAGAATTATCCTAGTATTGTTTACGTGTACATGGCGCATAGAAGTAAACCAAGTTAAGTAATTACTTCTCATTAGTACTCATTTATTACCTAGCTCGCAGGTAAACCTCCGGCGGCTTTAATAAGGTCGAGAACTTTCTATAAAAGCAAAGAAAAATGTTTTGCTTAGGATTCGAATGAGAGTTTTTTTTCACTACTATTTTGTTCACGTAAAAGTTTTTTGCTGGAGTAGATGAAAAGGCTTTTCCGGTTGTCTACTGTAGATTTTACTTTTGTTATTAAGTATGCCCAAAAAGTTACTGTTTCGTTGTAATTTATTTAAAAAAATTATGTTTGTGTGTTTTTTTATTTATTGAAATTACTGTGTTGTTAGTCCGTTAATCTTTAGTAGGTCTTACTTGCTTGAATCATTCGAGATATTTCGCGATAGCAAAAGAAAAATAGTCAACATCACTGATTAACAAAATCGTTGTTTATAGTAACACCAGCACCAAGACAAAACAGTGAAAAACAATGTATATGTGACCAAAACAATACGTATCACGAAACATATCAGTGTTAACGAAACAGTGTATATCCATATCAAGTGTTAGTGTAAAACTAGTGTTATTAGTGTTAGAATAAGTGTTAAAATTAAGTGAAAATGTCGGAAAGATTTAAAGTGACGAAGTTTGAGGAGCCTTCGGGAAAAACGTATAAGAACTATGGAGCGACGTCGGCGGAAAGCGACGTGGAACTGAAAGGGAAGCTGCTTCCCGACTCAGGTTTGTGCGAAAAATAATTATATTTTATAGACTAAAATGTTCGGATACTTATAACTTTGGCGGTCTTTCTTTCTGCACGCTTAGTTGTTGGTATATTGAAAACAATTTTTGAAAAGTACAGAATTAATCTCCATTAAATTATCTATACAATGGTATATAAATTAAGGGAGTGTGTACTAGCAGGAGGGTAACAATAAAAACAGTTGCAGAAAAGAGGCAAAACAATTTTTTCCATCGTAGAGCACTCTACAATTCATGATATTGTGTGAAGATACGAGAAACACTAAACCCTTTTCATCTTATGATAACGTAGATTAATTTTACACTTTTTGCGAACAGTCGACAAAACAATTTTCCATTTAGGTATGTTATGTCACCGATTGTTCAATGAGAATTTATTAACATCACTTATACATCACTCATACAGACACACGCAAATAAAGTGTTTTAATTCAATATAAACTATATCAACCAAGTGTACCTTAGCACAATTTTAATCTTTACTTGTATCAATACTACTGCAAAATTAATCTAAGAATCAGCTGGTTAGTATCAGCTTGCACTAACTGCCTAATTCCCAAAGCAACACACCCTATGCACATACGAAATAAACCAAATGGTGCCAAATAGTTGCTTAATAAAAAGGTTAGATATACTAACCTAAGTAAGCTTGGGGTTGCGGTCAAAGCTTAACTAACTTTGGGCATGCCCGTATTTTTTGGGCTTCACCGAAACCCTAACAATGAGCTTTATGACATTTCTATGTGTGACTGTAGGTATGTTTTTATTTTGTGATGAACAAAAGTACTTTACTCACCGCGAGCATTCGGTTCGCGAAATTGTTTTGCTAACATTAATTTGCAAGCTTTTGTTAAGCAATGAACATTCATCCGCGAAATGAATATTCGTTTGCGACCACAACTACAGCCTATTCACAGATATTTTACCTCTGACAGCTGCAACCCAACAGCAACCTTATGGTTCCGAAAATAAAGATCAGTGTGGACAGACTTGTCAGTGGCAGCAACCCTACAGAAACCTTGTTATGACGAGAATATAAGATGATCACTGTGATTTTGAGAGTGATGCCAAATCAGAGGTAAAAATAACTGTGATAGGTATATTAGAATTTGTTCTTTTTTTTTGCTTGGATTCACATACTCATCAAACGTTCGTTTCACGAGTGAATGTTCGTTTCACGAATGAATGTTCGTCGCGCAACGAATATTTACAAAACAAATGAGTGAAAATGCGTTTTACTCGCGGCGAGTACGTTCACTGTTAATGTCTTTGCGAGGTTTACTGTTGCTATTTCAGTAGCACAACAAGAATTTGAATGTGGTTAATGATTTTAAACCCTCGATTGTAAAAGGACTATTGAAATGCATTTGTTTTCAAATATTATGTCTAGTGAGTAGTGAGTTGCAAATAAATCTTGAATTCTTTGGATTCATAAGTAGGATACTCCTCAATAAATGAATTATCTAAGTACATAATATTGTGTTCTACGTTTAGGTTTCTGAAATTATTATTTTCTTAGGTATTCTGAATTTATTAGTAACCCCATGAAATCCTCAGTAATATAAACATAATAATTTAAATAAAATGAATATTCAATGTTTTACATAATTAATTCACTTGATGTTCATAAATAATTCTTTCATTTACTTACCATTTAAACGAGTTCCCGTTTTAACTGATGATACGAATGGGTGAACAGTGAACAATAAATTAACAAGAAACTAGATCTAGGCAGAGAATCAAAAATAAATAATTGTTTAAAGGAAAAGTAATATTATTTATAGGTACATAAGTAGAAAAACAATTAACTTTTTTCGTATAATGGCTGTTAGATCCTTAAGAGTTCCTTTTGCTTCAAACACAAAGGCACACTGGTATCGAGAATTGTGTGCATTTTTATGCTACAAAAATTTTAAGCTAAACATAAAGGGTCTTATCCCAATTCAAAACCTTTTAGATTATTATTTATACTTCATTCGCAATGACCTGACAGCTGACAAAATTTGAATCGATTGACCTTGTAATAATAAGCTTGACGTAAATGTGAAAATAATAATAAATTACTTTACTATATTCCTATAATATTATTCTTACCTATAATGACTAAAATGAATGAACAAACTAATAATAACAATAAATTTATTTGAAATAAAATGTAATAATGAATTAATTAATGTTTATTAAAATGTAATGAATCGTTATAACTAGAATCAATATTATATTATGTAATTTAATCATGTGATATGTAAACATTTGCAGTGCCCTTACAGGATAATAATGGATGCCTACTAACCAGTGTTATACATGTTAGCACATAAATAAGGTGACCTTATGACTGCGTAAGTGAGCGGAGTTCGCGGAGTTGAATTATGGACCAAACATATTATTTGAACTTTTTGACATATTTTTTCTTGTTTTCCTAAGAAAGCGGTGAACGGTCACACAATAACTTCTGTCCAAATACAGAGCATTTTTTGCAACTAAATGTCAAATACTAGTGAAAATGACAGATTACATGACGGTCCTTATATGACGGAACCGCTTTCCTATAGGAAACCTAAACTTAAGAGCTCATAGTATCTCAGCTCAAATTCACTTTTAATCTCGCTAGCTCCGTACTGCTCGCGGACTGAGTGAGAGCTAGGCTCAGTGGGGAGCTTGCAGCTCTAAGGCGCCAATAGTTTAGGTAATTTCTTTTTATGGCGAAAATAATGCAAAAAATATACAGCTAAAATAATACTTATCTATTGATTTGTTGTAATATTGATTGTTTTGTAATAATGTTGTAATAATTTATACTTAATTAAATTTGTAATCTGTTATAAATTTTATATGTGTGTATTCCTGAATTAAATTATTTGAATTGAATTGAATAGAATTTAAAAAAAGTACATAGTATCTGCTTTATCGTTAGTTCAGTTACTATGCAAAGTTTCATAATCTAATTTTAAGATTTTTTTTTATACCAGCTGTTAGTTTTTTTTTGTATCGAGAAAATTTTATGGAATCGTGTTTTCGTCAAATACTTTCATTAATGCTGTTTTTTTTGTTTCAAAATCAATGTTAAAGTATTTTCAACGGAGGATCATGCTAAGCAATTTGAGGTAGTATAGGCCCTTAACGCTAACTCGCTAAGATTAAGACTCGCAGTGAAGTTTATCAAAAATTATAAAGTCGGTGAGTAAACTTTTCTACCATATTTTTTATTAGAACGCTTAAAACGTGAAAGTGGTCAAAAATTTACTTTTCAAAAGAGTTAAAAGGTTTAATAATAACTTGTTAAGAACCTATTATTTTTTATGGCTCGTCTTAATTGAAGGCGAGTTATAAATGGTGTTAATGGCTGAAAACTCATAAATACGCAAGTATATATATATATATCTACCTATTTCAGAGTAAAGCCTATTATAAATTAAGCTTAATTACTTGATTATTGGGTGCTTAGTAAAAATTGGTATTTTGATTTCCATAGCAATTGTTCTGAAGTGTATGTACTATTAACAAGTTGATGAATATATAATAATTGTTCTTAGGCATCGTCCTAATTAGCTACGGTCTTACGAGCAAACGATGCGATTTCATCGCACTATGAGATTAAACATACTCATTTTTTTAGAGTGTTCTAATTGATGCTTGCAAGTCTACGCGTGAGCACAGGAAATGCTTAATAACGATGGGTTTTATCGTGCATTCAATCAATCAAATCAATCAAAATATTTATTTCGGATTAAAACATTATATCCATACGTGTTAGTAGTAATAAACTTAGCCTAATGTTAGTACAGTTTATTCTTCTAATTTAATTTAAACATGTGCCGGGCTGAGCGCCCATCACATGTAAACTTATCCACTGCTTCAACTGCGAAGAATCCCGCCTGTTTACCAACGCGTCCAGGATACCGTTCGCAGTGCCACGCACGCATCTGAACACCGAGGTGCTACGCTTACGTATGATTACATAAAAACAATCAGTGTGCGCCTCAGCAAACATAGTCGACGCGCTGCAAAAATGAGGCAGCCCAAACAACACCCTAAATGCGTTGCTATATTGTAGACGCAGAGTCCCATACACTCGCTGCATGTAGTTGATCCATAGACCGCACGTGTAGAAGGATTGATAATACGCTTTAAAAAGCGTCAGCTTAACTTGCATCAAAGCTACAAATCTCTTTTGAGTGTTCTAATTGGTCACGCGTCATCGCGCGAGCACTGCAACGCGGCGGCATCGCGCGAGCTATTAGGACAGCTATTGGACCATCGCACGATCATTTTCATTGTGCGACGAAATCGCATCGTTTGCTCGTACGATTGTTAACCAATTAGGACGACGTCGTTAGCCAATTAGTCATCATTATCATTTTGTTGCCCGAGAGAGTACCAATACAAATAATTTCTAGTTAAATGGTACAAAATAAAAATGACATATAAAAAAAACCTAATTTATTTGGAGTCAGCGTCACTTGTCGTTTCTTTCCATATTTGTCTATTAGTTGTCATCTCGGTAGTTACTCCCTTTCTAGTTATATCATCTTTCACACAGTCCATCCATCTTTTCTTTGGTCTTCTCCGATGGCGGATCGCGGTGAAAATTTTTTATTCAGAACCTATGTGAACAGTAAAGTTTATAATATTAAAATAAACTTGAGTTGTAGTTTGCACTACACTTTACTCCAGCGTTCAGACAGACAGTTCAAAGAAAAAAAAAATCACAATAATTACTTTTATAAAAAGAAATTCAGTTTTTATTTTGTTTTCGTCAATCAAACTTTTTTCATGATTTTATTTTACCACTTTATCGACGTGATTATTATGTATACCCATGCCGAATTACAGCTTTCTAGTAAGAAGTAAGTCTACGGACCCTCAATGAAACTAATTGGTGATTCCTGATCTATACCTACCTTCATATCTTTTTAATCTCTTCTCTATCTCTAAATATTATAAAACAAAGTTGCTTTAGGCGTTTGTCTGCATGTCCGCATTTTTCTTCTAAAATACGCAATGGATTGCGATGAGGTTTTCAACATCAATTTGAGCATGTCTTCTGGAACTTCCGGAAGGTTTATATGTATATATAATTATTTTATATTAAACGTAAACGTACTACTGAAACTTGACGTTTTAGCAAGTTGTGAAAAAGGCACTTTTTGAGCGCTTACATGACGCTGACTAATCCGTACTTAACAGATAGATCAAATAAATCTTCTACTGGATTGTACAGTATAACTTTTTTCTTAATGTCCCTCGGCAAACTTCGTGTTTCGTCAGTCGTCGGATTTCTATGAGTTGCCCTTTGCACTTGGTTCTGACTGGACGCTCTCATTGGACTTGGAAGTATATAAAGTTGGTAATACTCTTTTAACTTAATGTAATTTATTTTAAAAATGGGAGGAAAACTGCTAAAGTCGTAGGCACGAAAATAGTTTTACAGCTCTATATAGTTCACATGGAAATCAAAACAAAACAACAATATAGTACTTAAGTTCTAAATTCAAATTATTATACGCAATGAATCTAATAATTGATGGACATGGAAATTAGCATTCGTTTGTATTCGGAAATGCGATGATTCCCGAGGAACATTAAGAAAAAAGTAAGACTGTACCTACATATCATAACAAAATCAACAGAAAAGTCCGCGATAGCATAATAATAATATGTCTATCTTCTAAAAATAATCCACAGTAACCATTTTTATCTTTCAGAATTTCATTAAAATAATATTGTTATTTCCGAAGCTATTTTGACGAGTATATTATTAAATCTTACCTAATAAAAGATGTTATTAAAATTGGCCATTTCATTAAGATTAAAATATCAGTCGCGAATTTGTTTTTTTAGAGTATTTATTCTGGAAGGTTTATGTGGAGATTATTCTGTTAAACTTATCTACATAATATATTAAAGAAATCTGAACACTGTTGACAGGGAAGAATGGATAAAAACGTGTTGTGCCGACCCCATAAGTAACATGGGATAAGGACAGTAAGATGATGTTAATGGTAATAGTAATAAAGTTAAATCGATACGTTGTCAAGTCGTAAAAACGTGCGTCCGGCCCTGGTTCAGGCCATGGTACGGAGCGAGAGGAAATGGGAGGCCGCCACCTGCGAAGCGGTAATGCTCGCGAAGGAGGAGGCGGAACGCGTGAGGGAGAGGCAAATTTCGCGCCCTCACGCCCCTAACCGCCGCAGGAGGAGACGCCTAGGGCGTCGGGAGTCGCAAGCCGATTTCCGGCCACCGTAGGCGCGGGCTTGCGGACTGTGAGCAATAGGTAGCTCACCGTCCGATAAGGACCAGGCCCGGGTCAACGGCGCGTTGTGTTGCACGCGCGCCTCAAAGAGATGTCAGCAGAATTGACGGGGTCCGCTAGGGCCGATGCCTGCCGGGGTTGCGAAGAAAACCGAAAGGGAGATCGTGGCCCCCGGCAACAGGGCAACCGAAGGAACACGGGTGGGTTTTAGTCAGTAAGAGTGTGACACGCCCTCCCGCTCCGCCCAGAGCGAGAGAAGTTATATGATGATTTCCGACCCAAAAAAAAGAAGTCGTAAAAACGTGCGAAGCGGGAGCGGGTCGCTAGTCTAAATCTATACTTATACTTAATATTATTATATTATAAAGAGGTAAAATTTGTTTGTAAGTTTGTATGTAGGAGGTGATCTCCGGAACTAACAGTCGGATTTGAAAAAAAAAAAATTGCTTTTGATAGCCCAATTCTTGAGGTCGGTAATAGGCTAGCGGACGAAGTTGTGGGCAGAGGCTAGTTTAATATATAATATTATAAAGAGTTATTTGTTTGGTTATTTGTATGTAGGGGGTAATCTCCGGAACTAACAGTCGTATTCGATTTTTTATTTTTTGCCTTAGCCCAATTCTTGAGGACGGTTAAAATAGGCTATGTAACATCACGCTACGATCCTTTGGAGCCGAGCAAATAGAAAAAATGTTAGAAAGAACGCTATTTGAAAACAAAGTAATAGCGCGAGCGGACGATGGGATGCGACGCGGTGAGTCGGGGGCCGAAATTTCACGCAGACGAAGTCGCGGCAGAAGTAGTATTTTATAAAATAGGTTTTTTATTCACGTGTCCAATGCATACTAGATAACAATAACTCCTCGAAAGCGATGCTTGACAATTACCTGTACCAATTAACGCTGCTAATATTCTCCTATCAACATTTCTTCAGTCAGTCAGGGATCCTTCGAGCATATAATCTGAACGCACCGAGCGGCAAATCGTTCAAACCACGTGCAAGGAGTCGAGCATAATTAAACTGTTACTTCATTTGCATGTGGTTAAGTTACTTACCGCCATTGCATTTATATGTAGGTGATACATTTGCATTTTGCACAGCAGCATTTTTTTTGGTGCGTTAATTTATTGCATCATTTGGTCTAAATCTTATTTCTAATAAAACTACACTTGAAGATTCTTAATTACGTGTTAGTGACTAAACCTAAGGTTTTTTTTTGTTAACCATTAAATAGCACAAATATACATAATCAGCCTATAATGTTCCCACTGCTGGGACACAGGCCTCTTCGAGATCCACCAAGCAAGCGCAGTGCACAGTGCACATGTCTTCGAATTTTTGGTTCTAGGACATGCCGGTTTCCTCACGATGTTTTCCTTACCGTTTTGAGAGCAGTGGTGATGAAATTATTTATATAAAGTAAAGCGTCTGCCTGATTTCAAACACATGACCTACAACTCATTACCACTGGGCCACCACTGCTCTACCACCACTAAGTCGGGACCAATACCACTGGGCCACAACTGCTCTACCACCACTAAGTTGGGACCATTACCACTGGGCCACCATTGCTTTACCACCACTAACTTGGGACCATTACCACTGATCTAAGCTAATCAAAGTTTAGCTTGGGCCCTCGTTGTACTAAAACTTCTTAAAAAGTAATGTGTGAGTAAATTTTATATTTAGGGTGAATTTCACCAACAAAATTAAACGTGATCATCACATCTTAACCACGTTTAAGTAAACCGCGTTCAAGAGTTGTCAGTGTCAATATTCCATAACAATGGTGACACAGACAGTTTTTGAACGCAGTTTAAATGTGCTGATCGCGAAATTTACCTTTACATTTCAATCGTTTCTGTAACCGCTAGGTCTATAAAGTATTACTTTTGCAAACAAAATTACGTTCTAAATCCATGTAAATTAAGCTCACCATATTATTTTCTTCCTAGTACCTAACACAAAACTATAACATAACATAAGTACTTCCCTCACTTTCTTTTGCAACTCGCACTCCATACAAAACATTGTAAGAAACATAGGGTTGCTGGAACCACAGCTCGCTACACATTCCTTTGTTAACTTTGAAGGGGATCCGGAGAGCGGATCCAGTTTTTGAGCCGTTACCTAAGTGATGTGGTGTAACAAAAAATAAAATGCGACAACCCTATTTTTGTGGTCGAGTTTGAAGTGAGTGCTCGGACTTTCTTAACTTTTAGTAGAATACCAGGGTTAAGAATAAAATATAACGATCTTCAAATGATTCAGTTGTGTCAAGATCTGACACAAGCAAAACTACTTCAGGAAATATACCTTTTGAGTTACAACTAGGTGATGTTACTAGGTGAACTCACCATGAAAATTTCCTACCTACCTACTCAACGCGTACCGCTCCGCGAATTTGTTTCGATAAAATTAGCTGCGCAAACTTTTGTTACGCAACGAACATTCATTCACGAAACGAACATTCGTTCGCGAGCCGCTTCTAGAGAATTTGTTTGTCGTCTTTGGATTCACGTACTCACCAAACTGTTTATTTCGCGAAAGAATGATCGTTGCGTAACAAAAGCTCGCGCAACGAATGTTTGAAAAGAAAAACGCGATGTCTAACCGTCCTTTGGGTAGGTATTAATCATTAAGTCGCTTCTAACGACACCCGAGAGAAATGTTTTCTGTAGGTAAGTAAGTGGTATATTTATTTATAGAAGACAAGAAAACGACAGGAAAAACATTACCTAAGAGTCATTGAAAGGATTCATTCATTTGGATCCCTATTTGTAGAACTTTTAGGGAAAATGCGGTGGCTAAAATAAGAAAACCCATTTTTGTCATCGAAAAATCTGTTATTAATGAATATGCCTAGTCGAAATAAAGAAAACACCCTTTTTACGTTGCTGTCAAACGAAAAATACAAAGCTTATGTAAAAAAAAGCTACCTATATCGTTTCGTAAGCCTCTTACAAACTACGTTCTATGTACATAATAATATGTACGTTATGGAATCAAGCGTTATTTTGCGGAAATCCATGACTGAAAAATGTTATGCAAAGATATTTAGTTTAAATTCCGCAAAAAGTACATACAGACTTAAATGCAGGATGCAGCACTGCCCAGGGCTGCGTCAGCGTGCTGCGGAGAGCGATGTTGTTACTTGCATCTTACCTTTTTTTTATTGGGAAATTATCAAATAACTTCTCCCGCTCTGGGCGAAGCGGGAGGGCGTGTCAGACTCTTACTGACTAAAACCCACCCGTGTTTCTTCAGTTGCCATGTTGCCGGGGGCCACTATATCCCTTTCGGTTTTCTTCGCACTCCCGGCAGGCATCGGCCATAGCGGACCCCGTCAATTCGCTGACATCTCTTTGAGACGCGCGTGGAACACAACGCGCGGTCGACCCGGGCCTATTCCTTATCGGACGGCGAGCTACCTATTGCTCACCGTCCGCAAGCCCGTGCCTACGGTGGCCGGTAATCGGCTTGCGATTCCCGATGCCCAGGGCGTCTCCTCCTGCGGCGGTTAGGGGCGTTAGGACGCGAAATTTACCTCTCCCTCACGCGTTCCGCCTCCTCCTTCGCAAGCATTACTGCTTCGCAGAAGGAGGTGACGGCCTCCCATTTCCTCTTGCTCCGTACCATGGCCTGAACCAGGGCCGAACGCGAGAGATCACCGCCGCCGATCGCCTCCACGAGGACGCGGCAATGCTCCGTCCAAGCCGGGCAGACCTACACCATATGCTCCACCGTGTCACCTTAGTAGCCTGGGGCTACAGTCTCGACATAGCTAGCGATCGTATCACATTTTTGTAAATGATTAAGACTAATCTGTTTCATTGACAGCTCAACAAAATTCATTGCGTTATTTACCTTGTTGAGCAGATTTTTTTTCTTGATTGATCGTGTATTACGCAATTAGTTCGCTGGATCTAGTTTTTGCGGAATAAAAACTAATTACCTACCTATCAACATAACATTTTACGTTCGATGTATGAAAGTCCCCAATAACATGTAAGCAACCACTATGTAAACAACTAAGTACAAATTGACAGCTGTAGTCATACCATTACAACCCTGCAGTTTCCTTTGTATATATTTTATAAACGTGTTGTCAAAACTGCCGTATTTCCCACGACTGGCGTGTCTCGGGATTATTACCCCATGTAGAACCGAACCACTTTCTATGTATAGCTTTACTGCGAAAATATTTTTACGCGAATCGTTTATTAGTAAAATAAGGTAGGTAAGTAATAAAATAAGTAGGTACAAGGAAGTTTTATTGGTACAATTTCATGTAGGATATCTATGTCATGTGTAGGGATTTTTTATGTTCGACATATAAATCATAAGTCATGATTTTTATTCTGAAACGGTTTTAAGACACTTCATGATAAAATATCTACTCAGCTTTTTTCCTCCAAGGCTGGGGCATCCAGCTTCGCAGAATTTTGAGTTTATTTTTCTTGGAGCTACTTTGTGATGGATTTAAAGAGCGATTTTGGCTTCTCTTTATAGTGTGTGTATTTTATTTTCATTTAATAATTTGTGTATTATTTGTTCAGAATAAACCAAATTTCCATTTTTTTTCCTTTTTAAAAGAAAACTTACTTATTTGAACAAAAAATATTTTCTTCATAATAAACATGTATTACATTCCCATGCCTAAAACAGTCAAATTATTGAAAACGAAACATGAAAATTTAAGTTACTACAATGAAGCCTTTTTCGCTGTCGACCGGTAAAATGCTCTGGAGACTTTCACATTTACTACGATGCATAGCTATCACAGTTTCAAAAGAATACAAGAAAATCGTGCAAGGATTTCAAAGCAGGCAGTTTATTTCAAAATGCATTATTTCTCGCTTCAGAGATGAAAGCTTACCTTGCATACGAAAGTCGAGATGTTTAAGTTATTCTCATTTTTTGTTGAACTTTGGATAGTATAATGTTTAAACTCTAAACAATTATTTTAATTAAACCATTAACAGGCACTTTTGAATTGTCAAAGAAGCTACTTTGCCATTTCAAAGCGTAGTAGCTTCCTATGGAGGTAAACGGGCAAGGAACTCCATGGACAAAATGATGATGTGGATATATTTAGTAACCTGTTCCGCTCAGCTATTTCTAAAGAGTCTTAAAAAGACCCTGGAAGAAATCGACATCGACTCGGACCGTTATCAGCGCGAGGTGGGGCGAGCAGTATATAAGTGGGTTGGACGTGCGATAAAGCTCAGTCTGCGCTCGGTGCTTGGTGTGGCAACACGGCCTGTTCGAGTTCGCGACAAGTCAACCGTCATCCTGAGGATGCCTCGTTGAGAGGTGAAACACGTGTCGATGTCTTCCAGGGTCTTTTTAAGACTCTCACATCCACATCATCATTTTATAATGGATTTCCGCAAGTTCACGCCTGAATCAATTAACTAACTCCATGGACATTCTTTTAAATCAAAACATTGGTTACATCATTCATATTGAAACATATTATGTTGTATATTGAAAACGATGTTGAAAGACGTGCACGTTACAAAGCGTCCAGCCAGTGTAAAGTAAAATGAAAAGTAATTTAAATAAACCGTGGCAGCTAAGAGATGATCAGTCCCAACTGACGGCAACAAATATGACGCGTTAAGAATTACATTGTTAGTCAACCTAATAGATTCTGAAATAGGCCTCCTGTTGACTTGTTAAATCGATAAGACGTTTACACAAACTTAGGCCAATGCCAGTAACTTCTTTAGGTCAAGTTTAAATACCCAAACGTCTGGGTAAACTCTTAAATAAACATACTTAACCCTTGTATCGGTTAGAAGTTCGTTCAAGGGTGACTTTAGGCCGCGTCCTTTTTAAAAGCGATCGTCGCGCTCATGTGTCATTTTTTGTTCGATGAACTTAAACGCGTGGTAGCGGCGACAGAGAGCGTATACCGGTTTTCCGAAAAAAATTACATATGCACGCGATCGTCGCGTGCATATGTAATTTTTTTCGGAAACACTTCACTTTAGAAGAGAAACACGTCACTTTAGAAGTCTATATATAGTCCATAATGAATTATAATTACTATTTTCAGGAACAAAAGTGTCACCAAGAATACAAATAACATAACATACCATTACGTTTGTATTCCCCGAAGGGTTAAGCAGAGGTGTCCCTATCTATATTACACCCACATTTCGCCAGTTATGTTTAAGTCCCATGTAATAGGGGGCGACTTTATTGCCATTACTTTAACCAAAAATCTTTATGGGAAAACCTACTAACACTTTGCCCGGCCTGGGAATCGAAGCCAGGACCTCGTGCTTAGGAGTAGCGCTTTCGACCAACGAGCCATACAAATAGTGGTGGACAAATAGCTCTTTTCATACATAGTTCTACAAAGCATGCATTGATTATCAAAGTCAATAATGATAATATCAAACCTATACATAGTCAATAGCGATAATATCAGAACTGTACATAGTCAATAGCGATAATATCAGACCTATACATAGTCAATAGCGATAATATCAGAACTGTACATAGTCAATAGCAATAATATCAGACCTATACATAGTCAATAGCGATAATATCAGACCTGAACATAGTCAATAGCTATAATATTAGACCTATACATAGTCAATAGTTATAATATCAGACATATACATAGTCAATAGCGATAATATCAGACCTGAACATAGTCAATAGCTATAATATTAGACCTATACATAGTCAATAGCTATAATATCAGACCTATACATAGTCAATAGCGATAATATCAGACCTGAACATAGTCAATAGCTATAATATTAGACCTATACATAGACAATAGCTATAATATCAGACCTTATACATAGTCAATAGTTATAATATCAGACCTATACATATCTAGTCAATAGCAATAATATCAGACCTGTACATAGTCAATAGCTATAACATCAGACCTATACATATTCAATAGCTAAAATATCAGACCTATACATAGTCAATAGCTAAAATATCAGACCTATACATAGTCAATAGCTATAACATCAGACCTATACATAGTCAATAGCGATAATATCAGACCTATACATAGTCAATAGTGATAATACACACACCAAAACATTTCAGTGTTTACCCATTCTATTTAAAACAGTACCTAACTCCTAAGGCCAAGCGAACACTGCTGTGCGTTTTTTTACAGCATGATCTGTGAAGTATGGAATGTCATAGCAGTGCACGCATTGCGATAAAAAAAAACGCATGCGATTTATTTACAGCGGGTTGCGCTGCAAATTTTTCGGTGCATCACCGCACGTATTTTTGTATCGTATACTTAAAGATACATATATGAAGAACCGCGCACTGCGGTGAAAAAAAAAACGCACCGGGACACCGACCAAGCGGTAATATTCAAATTTGTTTTTTGTATACGCCTGTAAATCTTTGTATCTTACGTAAAGAATTGCTTGTTACGCCTTAAAGCTATCAAGGGATGCACCCAAAACCGTTTGAAGACTCTTTTTTATGCAACAATAAATATGCAAATAGTCATCAGGCAGGATTTTTTTCACCGCCAGTGGGCAAGCCCGTGACTGCGTTTATTATACCGTACGGCAGAAATAACGCACCGCATTTCATCGTACCACAGTGCGAGCTAGCCCTAAGACTCGAATAATAATTTCAGACTCTAGTATAAACTGAATCTCAACAAACATTGAAAAATAAATTGAACGAACGAGCTTCAATACAAACATGATAAGGCGAGTGCATACAAATAAATATGACTTCAAACCCAGAGAGGAATTGAAGGAAATGGCATATAAATGGAACGGAGCATTTGCTTTGGTTATTGACTTCCTATCGCAGAACGGAACAGGTTAAATGTGAATAAGGAAAAAAATGGGTTAGTTTACCTGGGTATTTACCCTTCAAGTTCATTACTAAAATCATTGCAGCAATCTTAAACATTTCGTAGCTATTCCAAAATGTATGATAATGAAGTAAATGGTTTGGCAACTCAAATTGCGATGTCCACGTTAAATTTCTTGTGCCCCCGACCCACCAATGCGTCGCGTCGCATCGTTCGCCCACGATATTACTTCATTTTCGCTTAGCGTTATTTCTGACTTTATTCTTTTGCTCAACCCCTAGCGTGATATTAAAATAATAGCCTATACCAGGGGTTCCCAAACTGTGCATCGCGGCGCTCTGGTGCGCCGTAGAGAGTAAAGAGAGGCGCTGCGAGGCGATCTTGTTTACGGTTCTCCGGAAACAAAACTTAGGTATTCGCAGGTACAAAATAAAAGCTCTAAGAATTCTCATTCCCTTTGCAATATCTTATTTATGTGAAGTCAGATTTTCAGTTGTAGCAGTAATAAAGAGCAAATATTGCTCAAAGATTAATCTGGAGCAAGAAATGAGCCTAGCATATCTGCCTAGCCTTTTCCCAACTTTATTGGGGTCAGCTTCTAGTCTAACCGGATGTAGCTGAATACCACTATTTTACATGGAGCGACTGTCTATGTGACTTCCACAAACCAGTAACTGGGAAATACGATACCCCTTGGTAAAACTGGTTGTCAGACTACCGGGCTTCTGTCGACCCGTAACGACTGTCAAAGATCCATGAATGATAGCCGGCACCAACGGCTTAACATGCTTTCCGAGGCACGGAGGAGGCTTGTTATGTAAAGAGGGTCCCTCCACCCATCCACAGACCAATCCCGGCAAGCGTAGCTTTACCTGATGGATAATAAATGTATTCTCAATATATAATAAATATAGAAACTCAGCTTCATATCGTGGATGTTTTAATTTTTGTGCCTATATACCCTATTTCGACTAGCTAGGGCGCCGAGACAAAATACTAAACCTACAAGTACGCAGCGATCTTAAAAAGTTTGGGAACCCCTGGCCTATACTATAAGCTTCTTTCTCAATTCTTGATGAAGGCTATAAGACTTAATAGTCTTCCTCAAGAATGGGCAAAAATTTTTTTTTTCAATAGCATTTCATAGGTCAAAGAATGACATTTGTGATTAAATCTGGATTATCATTTCAGATAGAGTTGCCATCCGTCCGGATAACGCCGGACAGTGTTAGGCTTTATGACCTCTTGTCCGGGCCAATTTGACTGCGTCCGGCCCGTCCGGCTTTTGTTAGGTTTTTTATTCTCTTTAATATTTTTGTTTCGTCCAATGCTGGCCGCATTGGACGAAACAAAAATAAGAAAAAGGTTAAAATCGGAAACTATTGCAAAAATGTTAATTGTGGGATTTAATTTAAGACATGGAACTTGCAAAATGTTTTTACTTCGCTTGCTCAAAAAGTCCGTCATTATAGCGTACCAGAGCGGGGAAAAAATAGCATTTCTTGCTCTAGGGGGAAAAGGGATTTCTTTTAAATTTTGTCTGTAACCAACGAGCCTACAAAAACGAAGAAGTCTTTATTCTTATGTAAAACTAGCTTTTTCCCGCGGTTTCGCTCGCGTGGAAGTCAGAAATTTATTATCCCACGGTAACGTACTCCCATAAACCGGGATAAAAAGTTTCCTTAAAAATTCCGATTGAACAAATTATATAATTTTTTAATAAAATAAACTATTTAATATTGTATTAGATTATGTATTAGATATTGTATTAGATTAGATATTACATATTTGTATGTATTAGATATTACACACGGCGTTAAAAGCCCATTATATCTCGTTTTCTATTTACTCCCGGCCTAAAGCTCGGGAGTAAAACTACCTCGATAGAATGGGTTATTTTAGCCCCTCGTATAACAATCTACTATTATAATAAAATTATTAAGGAGCTTGTTTGAGCTCTTAAAGCACGTTTATAACAAAGAAAAATTATAATACCGATTAAAATTTCTTATAAAAAAAAATGTGTTTATTTGAACTTTTTGTCAAAAGACCTTTTTTTTGGCGTCCGTCTAGCCGTGGGACTCAGAAGTCCGGCTTTCTTTGCGAGTAAGTCCGGTTTTCTGATTTTTGAGATGGCAACGCTGATTCCATATATCTAACCTATTACATAGCTACTTATTCCAAAATTTCCAGTAGCCTTGTATAAAAAACGGTTTAGCTATAGCTAACTAAACCGTTTTTTTTTTGCCAATAAAAACCTAGCCCCTAAACCCAATTTTAGTACCTCTCTCGAAGTTTACTTTGTAGCCAAAGTAAACTTCGAGAGAGGTACTAAAATTTGAGAGTAAGCAATTTCGTTAATGGTTTGGCAAACAAACAGTAGGTCTTCAACATGATGTCGGTACTATTAGCTTCATATTTCATAGCTAAGGAGACTAAACAACTATGCAAACAGAGAAGACCATGTGTAAGGCGTGTCTTTTTGTATCGTTCTAGAGAGCATTCTAGCGAAAGGACAGTAAATTTGCTTCGAGGTTTTTGCCGGAACGAGCCAAGTCTGACATCTTTGTGATGAATATTTTTTTGACGAGCATTGACTAGAGCATTCGCAAAAATGTTCGTAGTGATGTTTGGCTCTATTAAATTAAATTAAAATTCATTTAATCAATTCCATTTCATTTTTCAGGTACCACGTAATCCATATAAGAAAGCATCTTTAAATTATTCAATAATAAATACAAAATCACACATAAATAAATACAATATAAATACAACATCAACATGATCTATGTTTGGCTCTGTTCGTTGTTCAGTTCGACAAATTTACAAACGGCGAACGCTCGATGTTACAAGTGAATGCTCAAGTTTATCAGCACCTTTATACATACATACCCACGTACAGATGAGAGAGAGAAGTACAAACGAAGATGAGATATGTGATTATATTCGCAATTGAACGATGGTCGGTTCCTATAATTCAGTTGCGGTTATTGATGAATTAGAGGGACATTAATTGCGTTTGGCGTGAATTGATCATTTTGGGGTCATCAGTTTCCGTGTATTGGACAATGGGACATGCTCGCTGATCGATGGAAATAGACCAGCAGGTGTTAATGATTGTCATTAATTTTCCACAGCTTTACCTATTGAAAACAGTAATAAACTTCTTCTTTTCGTGTGTTTTGTGACTAACCTGGTGTCGCCCATAGGCCTCTGACTTGGCTTCACATGCCGTCAAGAAATATCTCTCAGGCATGCCGGTTTCCTCACGATGTTATATTTGTTTAGTAATAAACTAAAATGTTTTTTTGTAGCAAACCTATTCTTAAGATTGCAGCAAATTTTGTGGGTGTGTTATCGTGTCAATACTCCGTAGAAAGACTTAATTAAAATTGGGATAGACACTGCCAATTTATCCCGCTAGGAGTCGCATCGTTGCTGGTTTTGTTAACCTGTCAACCACCATGTTTTTTTTATGTCAAGAGTGCATTTACTGGTAGGCTTCGCGCCTCCACTCAAGTCTGATAAACGCGGTGCAAAAAACGTAGTTCCGCCGGACTCTAGTATCCTTAAAAACCTATAACAGATAGACAGCTGACAGTTACCAGCGCTAGTGGCGTCGTCTATAATTAGTTTTGCCTGTCCCTTCTCATTGAGTCTTTTTGTCAAAGATGTACTGGACTAAGTCGTTTGAAAACGAGCAACTTCTGTCTAGCAGTGAGACAATTTCAAGCTTAGGATAATTGCGCGAGTGTCGCATAAGAGGTTCTCAATTCGACTGATTTTTTTTGTTTAGATTCACTGATATCTTCGCCAATAATTTTTTTACTGGTTTCGATGATTTTTTTTTTGTTCGAAGGAGTATTTATTATTTTAATAGTTCAGCTCCGTTCATTGCGTTAGTTAACGTTGTTTAGGACACAAATTTTTCAAAGCTTGTAATTTAAACTGTGTTAAGCAATTAGGGTTCTGTATCTACATATTGTTATCACTTACTTAAAAAACGGTGAAGGAAAACATCGTGAGAAAACCGGCATGCCTGAGAGATATTTCTCAACGGCATGTGAAGCCAAGTCTCAAGCTCATGAGTGGCATAAAAACTCTGACACCAGGTTAGTCACTAACCACACAAAAAGAAGATCTACTTATTCTGAAGAGATTATAAGTCTTCTGTTTACAAAAATAACTAAATACTCATAACATGATAAACAAACTATTGCATAGACATTTCATGCGGCCTACTGAATGTAATAATACCTTGCCGAGATGAATTTATCGCCTGCAAGCCTCATGTCTCTCATATTACATTCTCATAACGTTTTATTTGCATTTGTAGGAACAATAACGTTTGAAATGCCTAGTTCATATTGCAGACCGATTTTTTTTTTAAATAGAAGGGTTTAAGGTGGGTTGGGTCACCACCCAACCCCATGAAGTCAGAAACCCAAAATTCTGACATCAGTCTTACGGGGTATCGAGTAACCCAGGAACTAGGTTGTCATCTAGGCAGTTGCTCCATGTAAAATACTGGTATTCAGCTGCATCTGGTTAGCTGGAAGCCGATCCCAACATGGTTGGGATAAGGCCAGACAGATTGAGATTTGAGAAGTATTTATGGTAGATATCTACGAAAATTCTGTTTTTAGACAAAAATAATAGGGAAGGAAAAACAATCTGATTTATTTAATCAATAGGTTGACAGTTTTTTGCAAAGCTCTGAAAGTCTTCCCTTGGAAGAAACTCGTAAGTCAATTTTGCCTCCATCCACTGATGTGCTACACTACTCTTTGGTTAGACTACGTTTTGTTGTCAATATATATTATGGATAACTAGTAGTTCCCAAAGGGTTGTCAAGAAAGGTACTGAAAATAATATTTACTCATGAATTTATTTACTGAATAATTTAAGGTTTCAGAACGTTAACCGACTTATTACAAAACGAGTTCTAACTTTTGTCCAAGCAGGCAGGTAGCAGGTAGTTTATTTAATTTTTTACCTTATATCGAGATGAGGTAAAGTTCTAAATGCTAAATTGACAACTTAGACTCGGGATTGAAAATCAGTTTTTTTATTTTTTATTAGAACTTTTAGAGCGCAATTAGCAGCACATGAACCATGTTTAAGAGCTGTAAGTGTCATTATATGCTATGGAATATTTAACTGACAATTATTGAACGCGGTTTTAGATGTCACGATCGCGTTCAGTTGCGTTGATGAAATTCGCACTTAGTCGGAATTTTGTTCGTCATTTAAAATTGGATCGATGGTTTTTCAAACATGTCTAAAAATAAATCTGGTTTTGTAATAAGAACGAAAGGCCCTCAAACTTTCAACTAAACCAATATCAAAATTCACTAGTAACTTCGGTAATTATTACCAAATATTGACCTAAATATATGTCCTATCTCTGGAAACGACTGCGCAATACAAGCACATGTTCAATAGTGGGCATATGAACAAACAAGGCAGCTTTATTGTCGAAAAACATTCGTGTTGACTCACGATACGTTATTAGTTGGCTTCGGAAAAATCCGAACGCTTCCGAGTGTTGTGCACGTTCACTTTTGCACCTATGGAGGGAGGCACCTATTAACATTATTGTAGTAATACGGGTTTGAAACACAATAATCTTAACTAATATTTAAAAAAATAGAAAAGGTTTGATTTTTTGTATGTTTGTTTGTAATGGATAAACTCAAAAAATACTTAACCGATTTAAAAAATTATTTCACCAATAGACAGCTAGATTATCAGCGAGTAGCATGGGGAGTATTTTATCGACTACCATGTGTACGAAGTCACGGGCAGAAACTTGTATCATCTATATAACATTATGCATGTATTCCTGATAAAATTTGCTTGTGAGTATACAGCAAATTTTGGACTCTTGGCTTATCAAGTTGCAAATTTTTAGGTATTCCTGTACGTTCCGGATAATCCATTTATTTAGTAAAGATGACCTGCTGCAGCACCTTATATCGTCTCTGCACTAGAAAACTCTTCAACGATTATAGGTATCGTCACCTTGATGGTCAATATTCACATTAAGATTGTTTTGTAAAATATTTTCAATATTATTCGCGTATGAGAGTAACGTATCTATACCACTCACAAACTATAATAATATTGTTATAATTTCATACTCTGCTCAGTATATATCCAAAAATTTGTGTTTGAAAACAAATACATAACCCTTTTGACTGGCTAGGTGGCTGGTAGCAACTGGATGAGAGTTGCCGAAAATCGAGTTGAATGGCGTGCAATAGGGGAGGCCTATGTCCAGCAGTTGACTGCTTTAGACTGATGAGGATGATGAGTTTTTTTTAAAGTTAGAATGCTCGCTAAAATGCTCCCGTTTATTTTTCTGTAATGTAACATTCGCTAGAATGCTCATTACAAGTGAATGCTTAAGTTTATCAGTACCTTTAAGTAAACAAATAATAGACAACTATTACGAGCATAGATGAACAGAATACTCTTTATTATGTACTTCATAAAAATACAGATAGATATAAATGTAGAAATTTTACATTGGGTGACACAATGGGCGGTCTTATCGCTAAAAGCGATCTTTTACAGACAACCTTTGGATGGATTTAAGGGGGAAGGAGAGACGATACTGCAGATAGTCTGTGGTTTACCATTTACATATAGGTACATTAAATAAATACATACATACATAAAGCATTTACTTATATATTTAAATATACTAAACTTATGCAAGATTCAAATAAATCTCTTTCGAATCTTGTGTAATTGTAAGGTTTCCTAAAGTATTGATAGATATGTTACGGTGTTACGAACCAAACTGTTATAAAATAGGCAATTTTTATTTCACGACAAAAACCTTTTAGAATTTTGCGTAAATGCAAGGTGGAGACTGTACATTAAATATACCTACAAATTTTTCAGTGCATTTTAAAGACACGGGGGACAGTAAATTTCGGTTTTTTTTAAAGTTCCTGCTGTAATTTTATGTTTTTTCGTTCATCTCCAGTTTTCAGTATCTGAGATGCTTTATAATTACGTCTTAATGTATGCTAAGGATATATGATTGTCAGCTAATTAACGCAATTCCTGGTAGTTGACAACCGTAGGATTGCGTTACGTGGTCATTATCAAACCTAATTCCCATACCTAAACTTGTTAGGGTGAATGACGTTGACCACAATACACTAATATAATAGGATGACCTTCACATAATGTATTACATTATTACGTATGTAAACAAATATTTATCTACCGCTATCTAAGGTCATTGACCTACGATAATAATTATAAATGTCACCTTATTTATGAACTTCGTTAGATAGTATTTCCGTGAGATTATAAACTGTCGAAAAATTGTGAACTGCAGCAAACCATTTACAATTTAATGCATTATTTCTCAATACTTTATAATCTCTCCATGGGAAACCGCCAAACTGTGAACTGGTATCAAACTTGCTTGCGATGTAACGCACCTTGCGCTAATACTAAATAGCCTGCCTAGCTGCGAGCAACTTGGAACACACAGTTCTAACCATTTTTTTTTTGGTAGTGATTTGGAAATGCTCATGGATGTCCTCCGTCCTGGGGCGGATGGAGGGGCTGTTGGACACACAGACACACACACTGTGTGTCTAACCTAACCTAACCCATTTCACCCAGTTCATCATTTTTCAACATTTTATTATCTAACGAAAATAATACCGATAGATAATAAACTAACGGTTCTCACAATCTTACGGTGACATAAATAAAGTCACTAAAAGATTTTTAGGGGTTTTTACTTCCTTAGGATAGATAAACTTGGTTTATGTGAGCAAATGTCTTTAACTATTTCAATTTCGTAAAAGTTCACAGTTGACGTTTTTCATTACAATTCAACGATTTGGAATATCTAATTTCATGACCATATCCATCCAAATGAATGACAATTGTATTTAAGTATATTAAAAAATAACAAGCATCCATGATTAACATCTAAATAAATTTCTAAAAAGACTTAAAAATGAACACAGTAAGCAGGTAAAAAAAACATGGCCGCCGACCCCTAACTGAATAACTCCTCCAACTAAATGTATGACGCATTTCCCATAAGCCGGACTTTTTGCGAGGCTTTCAGACTTTCAGTGTAATGCTTCAGTGAAAGGTACGTTTTGCGCTTTTAAACTTAAAAGCGGAGTTTCACCTATGTAGAAATACTGGAATAGAAAAAAAGAAACGCCGCGACCGAAGCAGAATTATGCGGTGACACGAAACTCGAGTAATACCGACAACAAGTTGGCGGGAGCTAGGGCTGTTGAAATTTCAGATTGTCGGTTAAACAGGGTTAAATAAAATTGTCTAGCTAAACTCTGCAGATGCGATGGGTATCAATATCTAAACACGATAAAATAAAATAAAAAAGATTTGATGTTTTATTTTTTGGGAGGTCAACGATCGCCACTAGTGTTGTTATTTGAAGTATGAGTTGAGAAAAAACGAGTGAGCTTTACAGTAGTCGCATATGATCTGAAACATCTGACATCTTGGCAATATTTATCATCATTATTATAATCCTGTTAACAACCACTCGGGAAATGGGTTGGTACCATCGGACGACCAACTCTAGAACCGCGCGCGCTCGTTGGTCAAATCAAATAGCGTGTGCTTCCACGGCTTCCTGTTACACATTTCCGTCCGTTTTCATGAAATCACTCCCACAGATTCTCGCCGTGGGTGAGCAGGAAAGCAAAAGGAAAGATGTTACACATCAAAAACTGTTTTATCGAGTTTCGATATCGATATCGATCACGTCTGTGAAGTAAATACACAAAAAAAAAAAAAAAAAAAACTGATAATTCAAGTGACTAGTACTACAATAATTGAGGTCGATGATCCCATAGAAAAAAATAATCAATTTAATTACTTTTTTACTTTATCATGTAGGTACCCGGGACTTAAAAAACATAACTGGCGAAATGTGGGTAAACCTGCTACAGGGACACCTCTGCCCAACCTTTCGGGGAAACAAGGCGTGATATTATGTTATGTTATATCGATACCCATCGCATCGCATCTACGGAGTTTAGCTAGTCAATTTAATGTAACCCTGTATTATATCGTTTCAACGATCTATCAGGATGACTCTTGAGAGTTTGACTTGACCTCCTTCGCGGGTTACGACATTTTTAATTTTCTAACTGGAAGCGAAATAAAGTCTGTTTTCATGTCTATATGTGTGACCGCGTCGTTCTTCTAAACTACGCAACGGATTTTATGCGGTTTTTGCCATCATTTAGAGAATTTATTCCGAAAGGTACCAATAATACATTAATATTGAACTTCTAATAAACAAATCTCGATGTTTTTTCAAGTCGTACAAATTGCGTTATAAATAGGTAGGTTTCGGGCGGATATAGCACACCATACTATAAAATGAAACAGAACTAATTCAGTATCGGTCTTTTTGGATACAGTTTATATTTTTAGTTTATGCTTCTAACCAAATTCTAAAATAAGCTTTATACTGTTAGAGATCAGACATCTCAAGGTTATAAATATTTGTTATGGGTTACGAATAAAATATCTTTTGATTGATGATAATCATAACACTATATTCTATTCATGGTCTAGGTAAACACGACACAGAATCTATCATTAAAAAAAAAAACTTAGGAACATGTATTTTTTTTGTCATGTTGTTAATTGCTATATACTAAACAGCCAATTAACTGCGACCAACTTGCATGTAGCGCTCGCCGGCCGCTACCGCGGCGCCGCCGCTCGCTCGGCTCTCTCGCGTTTTGTCACAGTTTTAACCTTTTTGACGCACCCTAATTCTCTGTCTAACCTTTCGGGGAATACAGGCGTGATGTTATTTTGTTAATAAAAAAGTATGTTCATCATTAAAAGGTCAATAACTTTTTAAAGGATGACTTAACTATTTCCTTATTTTATAAATGACTAGACTATTACCTACTATAAAATATTTATAATAAAAAAATATCGGTAGCAGCCCTACTGTGACTTGATTGCGGCCATGCCATTATTATTTTAGTTTTCTGTTGAATTTCAGCTCGTCGCTACGATACAGAATACTCGGAGAAGTTGGTTTCGGTACTTCTATTTAATTATCTGTTCACTGGGGCGGGTTTCGGCACTAGATAGATACTATTTTATTTTACTAACATTGATGTAAGCGCTACTGCTGAGCGCTCTGCTGGTCCCGGGTTCGATTCTCAGGTCGGGAAAAGTGTTACTGGGTTTTTCGATCTGAAATTTCTCAGTAACCGCCTGGAGTCTGGATTTTTACCCCGTTGATTGCCCCTCGCCCCCTATTATATGTGACTGAATCATAATGGCGATAATGTGACTGTACTATTGGTACACCTCTTCCTAATCCTTCGGGGAATACAAGCGTGATGTTATGACGTTTTGATTAAGTTTTTTTAGTGTAATTTATTTTGGAGAAGTGTACTGACGATTAGTATCATCAACATTGATGTCGAGTAGATCGAAGCAACTTCGTGAATTTTTCTCTACATATATTCAGTACCTACAGTAATAGCGCGCTTTATTATGTTCGTATTAAAATGTATTGTTTGATAGTTGATCGATTTTTTCATTCGCGCAAAGTATGCGAATTCCCACAAAACGTCATAGACGCATTGCAACAGTACAATCAAAGGAGGCAAAAGTTAAAATCGTCAACAACTTAAGTTTGTATGTACTAGGGATGTTACGGAGCTTCGGTTCCGGTTCCGAAAGGTCGGAACTTCCGATTAATTTTTACACCTCCCATTCTGGTTTCGGTTACGATAATTTTGAATCGGAGTTATGATGAAGTTCGAAACACAGAGATGCACCTGTCCCGGTCCCGATCCTGATCAAACAAATTATTCCGATTCCTGTTCCGGTAAAACGACTTCCGTAACATCCCTGGTATGTACCTACTCACATAGTAAGATTTTAGTTAAGTATCCAAGGTATTATTTATGCATATATGTAAAGGTACAAGCCATGTTCCTGATCGGATTTCCCATCTGCAAACTCAGGACAACTCTGAGAAAGAAGCTGACAGAAGGATCCAGTTGGGTTGGGCAGTTTTTGGAAAACTTCGTCAAGTCTTGTCGTCGCCAATCCCGCAGTGTTTGAAGACTAAGGTCTTCAACCAGTGCGTCCTGCCCGTTATGACATACGGTGCCGAAACGTGGCTACTGATAGTCGGGCTAGTCCACAAATTCAAGGTCACTGAGCGCTATGGAGTGAGCTATGCTCGGAGTTTCTTTGAAGGATAAGATCAGTAATTAAATTATCCGGAAAAGAACCCGTGTTTCCGATGCCTGCAGAGTAAGCAATGTGAAGTGGCAGTGAGCTGACTATGTTTGTCGAAGGACCGATGGCAGATGGAGCAGAAGAGTCCTGGAGTGGAGACCATGTATTGTCAAGCGTAGTGTGGGATGCCTCCCAGCTAGGTGGACCGACGAACTTAAAAAGATGGCTGGTTAGGACAGACTGGTGGAAGGCGGAGGACAGCGTGTTCTGGCTTAACCTGGGAGACGCCTATGTCTAGCGGTGGACTGCGAAAGGCTGAGTTGAAACTCTTAAGAGCCTTAGGGGATGAGTTTTCAAAAAACGATGACAAAACTAAGTTTAACTTGAGAACGCACATTGACAACGACGCACGCGACGCTTGTGACGCATATTGTCCCCCAAATTATTCTTTTCATGTATTTGGTTTTCCTTTACATCAAGTTTACCGCAAATAAAGGTATTTGTTTTCTTTTGACAGAACCAACTTTCATGTTTCTCCAAAAATGAAGAACTTCCATATAAACTTTCATCGCCTATTTAATTTTATCCCTTAAGGAGGAAATTTTAAATCTTTTTTTGATGCTCAACTTCGTTATAAGGATTTCTTGTGCAAAATTTCAAGCTTCTCGTGAATTTAAGATTTTGATTAAAAAGATTATTAAGTAGATAAATAGGTTGAATCATAATATGCAACAAATCAAGAAATAAGCAGTATGCATTCAAATAAAATCAGCATATTTACGTACTCATAGCTATATTTATGAAGTACCTACTCTAGGTAATAGAAATCGTTCATCTGTGTCAAAGCTATTCAAGAAAACGTTCAAACGATATTTCGCACAACCTTCCATATTGTATCGTATATAAATCCGGTGACTGGTTATTTTAGTATCCAATAATTTCCAAAGTATGTATTTTCAATTTTAAACATCGTTCCGCTTGTTTTCTTGTTACAGTTTCAACGTTTCAAGTGTTTAGTGGTTAATATTTGTGTACGTTTATTAGATTACTAGCTTTTGCCCGCGGCTTTGCCAGCGTTGGTCCCGGCTGTCATTCGTTGATTTATGACAGTTGTTATGTCAGAAGCCCAAGTCTGACAACCAGTCTTACCAATAGGTATCGTGTTACCCAGTTACTGGGTTGTGGAGGCCAGATAGGCAGTCGCTTCATGTACAAAACTGGTATTCAACTGCATCCGGTTAGGCTGGAAGCTGACCCCAGCATAGTTGGGAAAAGGTGTATAGTAGGCAATATTTACGACGTTAAGCAATTTCGACGTTCTTAAAATGCTGATTCTCAATTTACTTTGAATAAATGACTTGATTTTAATAGATGCATAACTGCCGAAATGTTGACCACTCTCTTACTTTTCCGTGGTCTAGTAACTAGTTGCCTGCAGAGCATAAGGTCCTGGGTTCGATTCCTGGGTCGGGCAAAGTGTTATTGGGTTTTCCATCTGGAATTTCTCAGTAGCAGCCTGGAGTCAGGATTTGTGCCCGGTTGATGGCAATAGGCTCGTCCCCTATTATATGGGGCTTAAACATAACTGGCGAAATGTTGGTGTTCTATAAGGTACACCACTGCCTAACCATTTCAGGCATGATGTTATGTACCTAGTTTATGAATTGAGTTAAAGACATTAATAACAATTTAATACATATCTTGATGTCTGTTTTCCTCCCGCGGCGTGTTGATTACATCCTGCTAGCTGGTAATACTTTCTCGTGTTCAGCACTTTCGTGGCTTTTCGACTTGTTGCAATGTTATGTTTTCGTGAAAAATGCTAGTGGCGTAGGTACGTCGTTAGTTAGCATCGTTATTACCGCCATTTATATGATGGAAAGATTCTGTTACTGAAATTTTCTCGACACAGTAATGCTTTGAGAGTTTCTTAGTAGTATCTACCTTTATCTAACTTTTCAGTTACGGAACTGCTGCATTCAAAGACATGTTTTTATTTTTATTTTTTCAATTAACATGAATGATAATATACGTAGAATTGATTCTAGGCGCTCCTTCTAAAAAGTGGTTTCATATGGAGAAGAATGAGCAAGACAGTCCATAGTAACTCTTTTATTAATATGTTTTATAATATTATGTTGTACATATTAATTATTTATAATTATATGTGAAGACGATGTACCTATAATAAAATGACTATACTCAATATGTACAAAGTATTGAAGATAAAGGTTCATGAAATACGCTTCGAGGACAGACAGACGACATTTTGACGTTCCTAGTTCTAAATGAAAAAGGTTAATTTTAGACTGTTGCCATTAGATTATTTTCGATTAAAACATTAATGCTGGTTCACACTACCATAAAGGTCATTGACATGCGACGCTGGTATGATCAACTATACTTGAACTATGAAACTCAACTTTACTGCTACGAAATAAAAGCGCTATCAATACTAAATGAAATGAAAATTTAACAAGTGATGTCAGTATAAACAGTCCGTGTTCTGCCTTTATTATAACGAAAATAATCTCATTTGTGTCTAATACTTTGTTTTTCATATTTTGATCAAAGCTACGAAACTTTTCTTTGTAATATTTATAAAAAAAAACAACATTTTTTTTCGCATTTTCTATAGCCAAATTCTAAAAGTAATTTAAATACAGTTTTCTAAGTCTTGGAAACTTTATTAAGCTTTCTTTAAAGAAGAGCTTTCATTTCATTTGCCAATTTGTATGATAGACTAGCAGCGCCCCGCGATTTTACCCGCATAAGTCTCGATCCCGTGGGAATATCGGGATAAAAAACATCCTATGTGTCGATTCAGTAGTTTTTTTGTGAAAGAGTAACACCTTGTTTATATATTCTAGAAGTGGCCCTATTCGTTAAATTAAATAAGCACCTATTTACCTCAATGATTGACATAAGACAACGCACAGCACCAATGAGGTCCCAGTACAAAAACCAATTGCGCACAGGTGGTCATAAAACAGCCTTATTAAAAAATAGCATCCTTTCCATGGGACCGCTTATATATAATAAATTACCTGAAAATTTAAAAGACCTACCTATAAAAATGTTTAAAAAACAATTTTCAAAACTATTGCTGGAGAAATGTTATTACACAGTTAAAGACTTTTTAAATGACAAAACTATAGGAAAATGTTTTTGATAAATGTACGTTACCTTTCCTATTTTTAATGTTTTTGATGACATTGACTTATTGACATGGTTATTTATTTATTAGCGATATTTTTTTTATTTTTTTTAATGGTTGTTGTTATATTGTAATTTGACATAACAGATCTTGACATTACGAGATTATCTAAATTTTTTATCTAATAATAATAGTGATTGTTGTTAATATTTTGGAATATTTTGACATTAAGCTTTTCGACATTAATCATTTTGACATTTATATTCTTCATTGTATGATTTGCGAGAGATTTATATGTAATTCATTAGTTATATTTGTAATTTTTTTTTTTGTTTTGATGTCTGATCTGTAACAACCAATTAAATTCGACTATGGCTAATAATGATCGAAATAGCTGTATCTATAATTATTAATATTTAATTCAAACCCAATATTTTGCATGCCGTAAGGTAAAATGTATCGGGACACTTAATAAATATTCCAACCTATATGTATACCTACATTATCAGCAAATAAACGATTTCTTTCT
Source organism: Omphaloscelis lunosa (assembly GCA_916610215.1). Lineage (NCBI taxonomy): Eukaryota > Metazoa > Arthropoda > Insecta > Lepidoptera > Noctuidae > Omphaloscelis > Omphaloscelis lunosa. The sequence continues at coordinate 18,893,646 of OU744244.1, read as the reverse complement.
TTCTTTCTTTCTCATAAACGTTCGCATTTATAATATTAGAAGAATACGATAGGTACCTACTGTGTTTAGCCATCAATACTGTTCCACAAATAAACCTTCTAAAAGCTAAATCCATCAATTAACTTACCTGTCAGAGCTTCTAAAGGATCCTTTTCAAACATAATATAATATTTCAATAATTTCAAATTAGTTCAATATCGTGCCCACTGCGCGCTCTTGTCCAGGGATATTAGTTTCAAAACCATTTAAAAAGAAATGGGTCCAAATCTAACCATAACAAGAGTCATACACAATTAAAATTAGTCATATTTATTACTTCTCCTGTAGAGACACTTTGACACTAGTCTTGTCAATACAGGTTACATTGACTAGAGTGCTCGCAAGATAGGTAAGTCTGCGTTCGGCTAAAATCGGAACTAATACGTTTAAAGGCTCCTACAAACAGGCGCGACACGCGACGCGACACAAAGACACCGCGCGACGCGACGTACCTTTGTGTCGCGTCGCGTGTCGCTCCTGTTTGTAGGAGCCTTAACGGCGTCTTGTCGTTTATGTAAGGTCAAATTAAGTGTAGAATTATTTAATTAATTAATATTAATATAAAATAAATTATTAATATGGATTTAATATTTTAAATATTTACAGTATAGAATTAAGCACTCCAGCAGCGTTACCTTGTCGCACGTAGACTTCTCTTGCGCGCACTTTGCGACAAACAATGTTTATGCAGTTTATGTTGTTTTTTATTTGAGGGATTGGAAATTAATAGAAACAACGTCCGTATATTGACACTAAAAATTAACTGCCAGAGACAACTCCTAATCTGTGGACTGTATTAATATGACATTAGTTATTACTCGCTAAGGAACATACATTTTAGAATCATTTGGATAAACAAGCTATTCTATGGATCTCTCACTATCGACATTTGCAACCTCGAAAACCATGAAAACGACTCCTATGTTACATCATAATCTATTTTCGTCTAATTATCCTGCAAGTCACAGCAATTTTAAACATTACTTAGCATATGTAAATTCCCCGACAAAAACCTTAATAAACAATCTCACATATTTTTATTTTACGTAGATTAAACAAAACTCGGTAAATATTGGCGTGACACGCAAATTAAGCAGTTCATAGCTTCAACAAGGTCAAGAATAAACTAGTATGATTCATTTTCATATTTTAATACAACCACAGTATGACAAAGTAACAGTATTATGTCTCGGCAGTGACCTTGAAAAAATTATCTTCAGCCTCTCGGTTGATAAACCTTTCGAGTCCGTTCATAACGTCGAGACTGTTCCGTACTCATATAAACTGAGACTTCGAAGCGTATCGTTTCGGCCATTCTCTATAAATGCATAATACTGTTACTTAAAAAAAAATACAATGGACGTTATTATATATAGTAACCTATTCCGCTTAACTATTCCTAAAGAGCCATAAAAACCCTGTAAGAAACCGACACGTGTTTCACCTCTCAACGGGGCATCCTCAAGATGACGATTGACTTGATACGAACCCGAACACGGCGTGTTCAAACTCAAACTCAAACTCAAAGCATTTATTTCAATAAAACCATTTACAGGCACTTTTGAATTGTCAAAGAGTCGGTCAGCACCGAGTGCAGGTCGTCTATTGTATTTTATAATAGACTAGCTGCACCTCGCGGTTTCACCCGCATAAGTCTCGAACCCGTGGGAATATCGAGATAAAATGTATTCTATGTGTTAATCAAGATTATAAACTACATGTTTTCCAAATTTCATCCAAATCTGTGTAGTAGTTTTTGCGTGAAAGAGTAACAAACATCCATTCATCCTCACAAACTTTCGCCTTTATAATATTAGTGTGATTAGTAAGATTTCCGCCTGAATCAATTAACTATCTTATACTGTTATTATTTATACTGTGGTACAACTGAGGTATTTGAACGGTCTGTTGCGTAATCCATTTTTCGTACTTTATGGAGACTACTACAGTAGGTTAAGAAAATAATATAACATCACGCCTGTATCCCCAAAGGGTTAGGCAGAGGTGTCCCTGTTTGTACACCCACATTTTGCCAGTTATGTTTAAGTCCCATGTAATAGGAGGCGAGCCTATTGCCATCAACCGGGCATAAATCCAGACGTTGGGCTACTACTGAGAAATTCCAGATTGAAAAACCCAATAACACTCTCCGACCTAAAACGTCATGCTTAGCAGTAACGTTCTTTCGACCATTCAAAGAGGTAGTAGGTTTACATAATCTGTAGGCACTGTGTATTGACAATATTGACATTGTTGATAAGCACTTACTTTAACTAACTCGTTAACTACTTGGACTAACTTGAAATAATTTGACAATGGTGGAGGTATACCGTCCCTGACAAAAATGGTTACTAGTGAGATGAAAAAGAGAATAAGTTAATGTTAATACTTTCAATCTGCCCAGCCTTTTCCCAACTATGTTGGGGTTGGCTTCCAGTCTAACCGTATGCAGCTGAGTATCAGTATTTTACATGGAACGGCTGCCAATCTGACCCCCACAACCCTGTAACTGGGTAATACGATACCCCTTGGTAAGACTGGTTGTCAGACTTTCGGGGTTCTGACGAGCCGTAACGACTGTCAAAGATTCACGAATGACCTGGGACCAACAGCGTAGCGGGGTTTCCGAGGCACGGAGGAGTCTCGTTATGTAAAAATGATCACCCGTCTACGAACCAACTCCGGCAAGCGTAGCTTAACCTGATAGATTGACCCGTGCGGCTGTTAATACTTAGCTACGAGCTCCTCGAGTAAATAGACTTTGTAATAATTATTTACAATATTCCAATTGAACAAACACATGTTATGAGATTTATTTATTTATTTAAACGATAAGGTTTCTTAAATTATTAGTAATAGTGAATTTAGAGAAATTATAAGTTATTTAAACTTAAATTCAAACGGACCCTCAGGAGGGTTTGTGACAAACTACGCGGAGTTTTTAAGTATCTGTCACTTATATATACTACCTGTCTGGAGTTTTGTATAAAACTTGAATAATGCCCGAATTATGGTAATTTATGCAAATGATGACGCAACACACAATCATAATGCAGAAGTTCCAGTTCGTGCGACATCTGTGAAGTTCAAAGACCGTGCGTCACTTAAAATATTAGACCGCTTCCGCCAGTGGTTTCGCTCGCGTGATATCTTTATAAATTATAGCCTATGTTACTCAGTGATAATATAGCATTCCACTGGTGAAAGAATTTTAAAAATCGGTCTAGTAGCTTTTGAGTTTATTCATTACAAACAAACACACAAAAAATCTAATCTTTTCTCTTTAAAATATTAGTTTAGAATAGCGAAACAACATGTTGGAAAAGGGGTCGAGTTAATTGATTATAATATGCTCAACTACATTATCACCTGTCTTCTTCTGTAGTATCAATGACACGTAATTTCTATCAGGGTATTTTGCTACCCAGCCTGTAAGGGTAGGTGTAGGTGACAGTAGCTACCTTCTCAGAGGTCTCTAGCATAAACGGTAGAAAGTTTTTTTTACCCTTTTAAAAACAACTACTTTTTTAGTTTGAGGCTAAATCTAAGGCTTTTAATAGAAAAACGCGTTTTAACTTAACTGAAATGTATAATTTTCACTCAAGTACTAGTCTATTATTATGACCATTGGCCTACCCAAATGGTCTTTCTTTGGTATTATTCGTCGAGTCGTTGAGCTCCTTAAGTTCTGAGTTGAGCTGCGAAAAATGCTTGCTCCGACTGACCAGGTCCATTCAAATCTGTGTGGTTCTTTCCTCAAAATACCATTTCAGACACTAATTTACATGATCTGACCAAGATTATGTCTAGACTTTAAAAGCGACTGTGACCTGTCTGAGTTTGTTTCGGCGTTTCTTCTCAGAGTAGTCGGATATGGAATGTCGAGACATATAGTTTTATATAATATGATTGACGTGTAAAATTGTTTGTATTAACCTAATTACAGAAATAAAATCATTTATTATATTTATCATTCGACAAAGTCTCCTTCGATATTTTTATAAGATTGACCTTCTGAGCAATTTTCTATCTTGTCACAGAACAGCATTGTCCTACGTCGACGATAATTCTAGAAATAAACATAATAGCTAGAAGCAGCATTGCGGTATATCTAGCTGACTTATAGACCGATATTTGTGGTTCAAGTGCAATGGGCTGCGAGTTCTATTAATACCGTGGTGCTACTTTATGTTTGTGGGTGGGTTAAATGTAAATAGATGATGTATATTTTGTTTGTGGATTTTTTGATGTTGCAGTTTTATTTTTTGTTGTAAAAACTGATTCTAATAGCAATAGGTTGGTTTATTTTTGCATGCTATGAGTGTTTTTCAAAAACAGTAATCTAATCTTTTTCAGACAGTTCAACTTCGATCACGTCACCTCACGTAGACCTCACGAGAGGTCCTACATCTGATAAGCATGGCAATTGTAGCACTCTTAGATTGTTGTGGTCTCAGACCTCCTCTTGATCACAAATTTATCTGACAAGCGCAATTTTGGCATTCCCCATATAGCCATAACGGCCATTGACCGCACAACAGGCATCGCATTTTTTTCAACGTTAACTAGATTTATAATGTTGGAAAGCAGCGATAAGATTGTGTCATAATCATACTAGGTGTCGAAGTTAAATTCGTATTCAAACGAACACGAATTATGACGTCGACCTACATAATTATCTATCACTACTTAGTACAATGGATGGAAGGATACATAATCAATCTGCCTAGCCTTTTTCCAACTATGTTGGGTTCGGCTTTCAGCCTAACCGGATACAGCTGAAAACCAGTATTTTTGTCCCAAATTAAAAGCATTATTAATTTATTATACATAAACCAAAGGTATTTTAATAAAACTCGTTTACTTAAAGATAATTAAAATATTTTTATGATGAAGGTTTCAGAAAAATACGCTTGATAGATTTTGCGTGATTCTCCGTTTTTTATCCGCGTCAGACATACTTTACAAATTAATTTCACTATGTAATATAAACATTATCTAAAACATTCTTATATTAAGTTATTAACAAAATGCTCTTATTTAACATATACGAGTATTTTTTCCAAATTATTAACACTACTTGTTTAGACATGATCTTCAGTATAAAATTATTAAAAGTCGGTTATCGTCGCCTTAACCTTCAATCCACCCATGTGGCTGTTATTATTTAGCCACGAGCCCCTGGATGAAAGGGTACATATTCCTAATGAATGTCCATTTCCTCATTCCCACCGAAATAACTCGTCATTATTCATTGTTCTGCTATCAGTGACGTTATCAGTCGTGAAATGAAGGAAAGTCTGTTTAGGGGTTAGCAGTTCTGCATCGGGTCATGACATGTATAGATAAGCTATCAGCGTCACATGACTCTGTATCAGCTTATTGTTGCTGTTTTATCTTTTTTTTTTGTGTATTTATGTTGTGGGGGTCAGATAGGCAGTCGCTCCATGTAAAATACTGGTATTCAGCTGCATCCGGATAGACTGGAAGCTGATCCCAATATAGTTGGAAAAAGGCTGGGCAGATTGATTGACTTTTTGGAACTGATCATAGATACAATACGTTTGCCACACTATTGACCTGTTTAACTATAGATATCACAATATATGAAAACAAAAGGGTTTCGGGCCGAAGAATAGGTTTCGTAAAAATGTATCCTGGTGCGCTGCACAGCTGACGGATGTCAGACGACTCTTGTCATAAAGGTGCGGTGTCATCTGTTTTAGAACCTTCTAGAAGAAAGCTGCACCCTTATTGGACGACCGGATTGTGATGGGAGCGGTTCGAAATAAGTTCGTATATACCTGTGTGTTGCCGATAGTGAATGCTACAAGATTGATTTTCTATCAGTTTGTTTTTTTTTGTAACTACAATAGTGTGGGGAAAACAAAAACAGATTGTTTTTTTTTAACTAGAATAGTGTGGGGAAATACGAATACATAGTTTTATATACACGGGATATAGGGAAGCTGATGCAGCCTTAGGAACCATTGGGTCTTTTTTATGAAAACAGTTTTAGTACGTTATTTGTTTGGTAACAAGCGAGTTCTCCACAGTTTTTATTTTTTGTTAAAAATGTGTTTTTGGTCGCCATTTTTCCAATATGGCGGCGCGAGCGGCAATGATACAAGTTGGCAAAGTGGAAATTCAACAAGAGCACGTCAAAATCAATGAAGTCACCAATTTTCATAACTTCCGGTAAACTTACTTTTCTTTCAAACTTTCCAAATGACTGGACTAGGATGACATCGATGCGGACGAGTATTTCGAAGCCTAAATGTCCTTTTGTTTTTGTATTTAAATTTGTATCATTAGTTATTTAATTTAGTATATAGTATAAATAGTTAGTTGTGTAATAATAATTGTATATATGAATTTTAATGTAAACTGAAAACTTACATAAGTATTTCAATTATCAGCAAAACAAATTCAGAAACAAAATACAGCATCAAAATGCATTTCAAAATAATTCCTTTGAGTATTTTAGCGTAACATTCCCTTTGTTTAATATTTACACAGCGCTGGAACTGTTAGTGCTATTTAAAGCCCGTATCGCGAATATCAATGATACAAACATGTTCTATATTCCTACATACTAATATATTAGTTCTTGGAAATGCAAGTACTTAAATGGCGATTTTTGTGCCAATGGACAAGTTCTATTAAATAATTTGATCATGGCGAAAAATTAAACTAAATTGGGTAAAAGAACTAAACAATAAAGATTTAGTACAATGATGTACGCAAGTATTGATTTCTATAAAGAAAAACAGAAGTGGTTCCTTGTTATTCCGGAGAGAGGAAGCATTAGTCCAAACAGTGAAATTGAGAAAATTTAGGCCTACTTGCACTACCAATCACTAAATACATACGCTAAATGTATTTAAAGCATCAATCTCAAACTATTGACAGAAATGGAACGAAATTTTAAATAAATTTAGCGCTAAATGGATTTAATGATTTTTGGTGCAAGCGGGTCTTAATGCTGATAATTCTAAGTTATTATACATAAAATCACGCCTTGTATCCCCCAAGTGTTGTGCAGAGGTGTACCTAACTTACACTTACATTTCGCTAGTTATGTTTAAGTTTCATGTAATAGTGGGAGAGCCTATTGCCAGCAACTGGCCACAAATCCAGACTCCAGGCTGCTACTAAATGCGAAGCGGTAATGCTCGCGAAGGAGGAGGCGGAACGTGTGAGGGAGAGGCAACCTTCGCGCCCTCACGCCCCTAACCGCCGCAGGAGGAGACGCCCAGGGCATTTGGAATCGCGAGGCGATTTCCGGCCACCATAGGCGCGGGCTTGCGGACGGTGAGCAATGGGTGGCTCACCGTCCGATAAGGACCAGGCCCGGGTCGACGGCGCGTTGTGTTCCACGCGCGCCTCTAAGAGATGTCAGCAGAATTGAAGGGTTCCACTAAGGCCGATGCCTGCCGGGGTTGCGAAGAAAACCGAAAGGGAGATCGTGGCCCCCGGCAACAGGGCAACCGAAGGAACACGGGTGGGTTTTAGTCAGTAAGAGTCTGACACGCCCTCCCGCTCCGCCCAGAGCGGGAGAAGTTATTTGATGATTTCCCACCCAAAAAAAAGGCTGCTACTAAAAACTTCCAGATAGAAAAACCCAATAACACTTCGACCGACCTGGGAATCGAACCAAGGACCTCACGTTCAGTAGTGCTTGCAAAGACTAGAGAACAATGAATTAGTAACGTAGTTATATGCTAAGTTACTTATTATTTGTTATTTAGTTCTATGCTAAGTTATTATTCTAGCATTATCTCTAAGCCTAACAAAGATTAGTCACCCAAGCTGTTGCCAAGTCGGATCAAAACAGTTTGCATATTTCAGTCCGCTTCTCGCCCTTATTCATTACAACAAAATCTATCGAAACTCTCCTAAAACGACGCAATTTAACAAACAAAAACCTTTTCAAATACATTCAAATTAAGACCACGCTCAGCTGCGCAGACACCTAAAACCTTTCGTTGTAACGAGGTAAATATTTATCAAAGGTAAGAATATTTCGGTAAAGGTTTATTTAGACTTTAAATAACACGGACTACATAATAACTACACCGTAGAGGCAAAAATTTCGGTTTATTGGTTGATCCGCACGAATGTACTCGCCCAAAACGGGCGAATCAACGCTTTTAAATTTTATAATAACGTTAGTGTACTTTTTCCTTAACATTACTGCCAATTGCCTCATACGTTTTTCTGGAGTTGTCAATTCACTCACAGATAAATTAACTTCTTGCGAATCGTCTTAAGTAAAATTATATTATTTAAAACTGTCGATTCACCTGGTTCAGGCGAGTAAATTCGTGCGAATCACCCAATAATCCAAGATGTCGTCTGGCAGTGACCGTGCGATCTTTCTACGGCTGCCTGAAGTTTACTATTACTATTAACACTTACATATTTTGTTTTTACAGGTAGGAACAAAATATAATAAACTAGTCATCAATTTCGACACTCAGAGACGTCACCAAAAAACCAATCAAACACTACCAACAACAAAATTGAAATCGAAGCCACTAAATTAGTTTGTTTTTGTTTGAATTAATAAATGGGCCCGCTTTTAACCTCAATCTCGCGTTGTGGAGAGCGATGGATGAGGTCTACGATGACGTACCTAACTAGAATATGCTTGTTTACTTTAGCAATCTAGTCGGAACAACAACATCTCAATCAAACGCTTGCGTGTGAGTTTTGTAAGTGGTCGCATTTAAGCCGCGCGCACTTTGGACACGAATTTGTATTGTACGTACGGACGGTCGTGGTCGTACGAATTGAGTTCGTTTTTCTCCGTCACATAGGTGGTATTGTCGGTGATATTGCATTGAACGCACGAAAAATCCCAACAAGTTCAGATTGTTTTCGGAGTCGGAACTAAACGTACGTATACGTAAGTTGTCTGCGTACTCCCTTATTACTTGGAAGGTTGGGATCGCTCGTGCAAGTTCCTATGTGTCCGCACGAATAAAATTCGTACGAAAACGCGTCCAAAGTGCGCGCTGCCTTAGCCTTTGCGCACGGACGTAAAAATATCGCGGCGGTATTTTATCGGTATTTTGAACTCTCGTTGATAATCCGAGCGTTGAGAATCCAACGCGCTGGGACGCACTCTCGTCCCAGCGCGTTGAAAAACACACTGTTGGATTTTCAACTCTCGGCGCTTAGCAGAGCGTTTAAAATCCAGGACGCACGAAAAAACTCGCCGCGATTTTATTACGTCCGTGCCTAGGTGGGTTTATGGTCGCAATGTCGTTTGTCTACACGTTCGCGACAGTCATTGCAAGCGACTACAACTTGCCAAGGTGATAATGGAACTACGCCTTATAGTTATGGCACGTTTGTAAGAACCCTAACGATCACACGAGATCACGCCACCCTACACAAAAAAAACGCGTTTGCGTCATAATCCCTAGCGGGCGCGCGCTCCCCTAGCTTAAAGTATCCCCTCTGATTGTCTAAATAAAAGAGTACCTCACAACTGGTCCAGACCGGTTATAAACTGGGGGAGTTGTACTTACTTAGTTTAAAGTCTTTTCTAGTGAACATACACGTATTTTTTAGAAAAGAGAATTTATTTTGGCAGTCTTGGTGACAAGCTGTCGGTGGAATTACATCAAATGCATTGACTATAACATTTGTTATGGAAAACCAATATTGGTCCCAAGTCAAACAAGCTCAAATGCTTAAAAAATAATAACAAAAAGTCCTAGTAACTATAAAATCGTCAGACGCTTCACTTTTTGTTCATTTTTTTCTATCATTCGGCATCTTTCACTAGAAGTGAAAAGTCGGTATTTGAAATAAAACAAAATAGAAAAATTGGCCAAGTGAAAGTCGGACTTGCATACGAAGGTTACGCACCGTACAATATTTAGCAAAAAACGCCGAAAACGCTTTTCTTGCATATTAACTTTATTTTATTTGTATTATTTGTTGTTATAGCGGCAATAGAATTACACTACACAATCTGTGAAAATTTCTGTCTACTTATTATGGTTCATGAGATACAGCCCGCTGATAGACAGACGGACTGACCGCGGAGGGTTAGTAATAGGGTTCCGTTTGGGACCCTTTGGGTGAGGAAACCTAAAATGAATTCATTAATTAACCGGCGAATTTTCGGCAATTTGGAATGAAAGAAAAATGAAAGGTTAATTTTTGTTTAATTCCTAAGTGCCGAAATTTGACACTCGAGTAAAGCGTTCTAATAGTTAGGTACTTTTTTGGTTCCGAAAAATAGTCAAGATTTGACCTTAGTATCTAACTGGAGGTGGACAAGGCGGCTTAAGGGTCTTTCAAACAGGCGCGACACGCGACGCGACACAAAGACACCGCTCGTCGCGCGACGAGCGGTGTCTTTGTGTCGCGTCGCGTGTCGCGCCTGTTTGAAAGAGCCTTTACACTAATCTGACTCTCTCCACTGACTAAATTCCTAGCTCAGTGGCTACTACAATAGAATTTTAGTGTAACATTGTTCATATAATATTTTCCCAAACGAAATAACGTAACAGGCAAAATAAGGATTTCCTATACAAAAGCTAGATACGATATAAGAAGAAAGAAGGTATTAATAACCTTTATAAAAGGTCTTACAGGATTTTTCTCCGTCGGAACGTGAACTATTCTTTTGTAGTAAGTATACAGCTGACCTAATTCCTTAAGGCGAAGGCGCCAGGTAGCCCGCGAAATTCAAATTTTCTTACGTTTTTTGTAATTTGCAGGTTAGTATTAGGTTGTATGTTGATTAAGATATGATTCGAGTTTGTAACAAATATGTATCATTAGAATCATCAATACGAGGGACACACTGAATGTTATTAGAAAATAAAAAAACCGAATGAAGCATTAGTTGCTAATACCTTTACTGTTTTTCGAAATATTCTCTATTCCTTTCTAAGCCACGTCGCATTCGATGAGTTAGGGATCAAACGTTCACGCCGTTTTTGGTCTTCGGTCAAATTATGGGGTATCCTATCCATCTAGTACATAGCTTCCTGACGATTAAAAATGCTCATGTAAGTTTTTTTGTACCTGACTCATATTAATGCCTAAACTTGCCCAAATCTGATGGTAGGTCACTCTCTTATCAGCCTCTATCATGTGCTGCACGGTAATGATGTTATAGGCAGTTGTCGCTGTTGCAGGATGTCCCTCAGGTGAGGTCATCTGTAAGATTCGTACGAGACGACCACGCTTAAATTCATTGAACCAATTGTAAATAGTAGACGTGATGGGGCTTCATCATGAAAGGCTAATGAAAGTCTATCATAACTTTGTTGTTGCTAAGACTACAATGAAAGTCGTAATAAATCATAGAGCGAAAATTTTCAATATACGTTGTCAAGTTAGTAAAGAGTTCTAAATTGGAAATATAAATACATTTTTCATTGGATTTGTTTCCAACCAGCCAGTTCTAAAAACTTTCAGTGTTACCCTTGTAGAAGTCTCTAAGTTAGAATTGGCCTTAATCGCATGATTTTATAAAATAGTCATTTAATAGGATAATTTGAAATTAGAGACCAACAAATTGCAAAATACTTAAGAAAATTTGAATTTCGCGGGCTACCTTAGCGCATCCCCCTTAACAGGCTAAGCTAAAGAAAGATTCTTTGTTAAAATGATATCATAATCAAAATTGTATAGGGGATTATTTCTTGAGAGCAAGCGGATCACTAATTTAACTTCGGGTAACAGAAATATTTTGTAATGTGCGTTTAGTTTGTGCAGAGTAAACAATTTTTCTTACTTTTCTTTTTTCTTTCTTTATCGTTGACATCGGCTATAAACCATTATTTAGGTTATCTATAATCTTCAGAATGAATATGGTCTCACCACGAGGAGAAGTATAATAATCGATTACTTTAGTTAACACGGCTGATGGTGACTGCCTCACTCTGCGCCCGGCACCGGTGGCGGACGGTCGTGTTGCGCTGCGCTGCTGTGTACAAGAGTTCCCGATTTTCCGGCTCAAGCGTTCCTTGGTGGTTCCCGAGTCGTCTCCGTAGTCACCCGACTACCATCACGTCTATTAATTGGGGTCTTTTTCAAGACACAATTAATATCGACTTTCTTTAAGATTGTCGTTCAAAACGTTCGTCGAGGCAATTTTGGCCCCTTCCGGGCAAAACCACAGTTTAGTGGTCCTCGGTGGATACCTTACGGTGCCAACGAAACCGAGGGGGTGTTGACCCAATCACACCCGCCGATCCCCTTCAGGGTTAGGCAGTCAATTGGCCGGGTCCCAGTGTTCGGCCTTGGGGGGTCTCCTAGTCGGCACTGGTGACAGTTTTGCCTCCACAGCGACTCACCTAGCGTGGTCGGGTATATCGATACCCTTCACACTAGACTGGATAGGACCCCGTTGCACAATAAGATAGGCAACGGGCCAAAGCAAGCTTAGGGCTCACCCATAGGCACACATCCTCCCTGTCTACACCCGACAGGGAGGGATTACACATCCCCGGCATACCCACCGGGGAGTTAGGTGTAGGTTAAAACCGATAGGTAAAATTAGTCCCCTCGCGTAAATTCCCTCCCCGATTCCATCATGAAAGATTATGAAAGGTGCCTTCAGCTCTTCATAAAATTCTTCCAGGGCGTCCTTGAAAAGGAACCCTCACTAAATAAAAAGTATGGAGCTCGGTTCACCGCACTCCAAACTGACTTGCTAGGTCCTTCTGACAGCAGCATCGCTAACTTTAGCGATGCATTAGAATCCCCCCCGGCCACAGAGCCATCTAGACCCCCTAGTCCGTCAGAGTCCATGGACACTGACGCTCCCATCAGCGCCGCTTCCTCAAAGCGGCCCACTACCCCGTACCCCTATGGTTCGGACGACGACGAAGCGGAGTCCGCTGCTTCCTCTTCTTCCTCATCCTCCTCCCAATCCGACGACGGTTTCACAACCGTCCAAGGAAAGGGCAAGAAGAGGAAGAACAAGAAGCAGAGCTCGTCCCAGGCCAGCAAGGTTGTTGCGCTTGAGGACTTAGACTTTGCTCCCTCGTCGCCCGCACCATTAGTACCGTCCTGTAAAATCTCTCCCGCTACCCCTGCGACTTGCGCTATAGTAGCTTCCCCCACCACCTCCCGTCCGATTACGTCATCCGTAAGCTGCGCTACAGTAGCTTCCCCCTCCACTACCCGCCCGATTGCGTCATCCTCCGCGAAGGATACCCCCGCGCCTAACGCAAAAAAGATCCCTCTCCCGCCACCCTTGTTCATTCAGGACAAGGGAAAGTGGACGGACATCTCGAAATGGTGTGCCGAACACAAAATCAATTTTTCTAGCGCCCGAAATACCCAGCAGGGTATCAAAGTCTCCGTCCCTACGTCGCGCGACTTTAGGGACCTAACCCGTCTTATGAGAATGAGAGGTGTGTCATACCACACCTACTCACTCCCAGAGGAAAAGCAAATCCGCGTCGTGATTAAGCGAATCCCACGCGAAATCCTCCCCGCCGAGATCCTCAGCGACCTTCAGTCGCAAAAAGTCCCCGTTGACGAGGTCCATCGTATGCACCGCTCTAGAGGCGGTGAATCTTACGACATGATACTCGTAATCTGCCCACCCGTCGAGGGCCACCACCCGATATTCCAAATTCGTTCCCTGTGCAATCTCACAGGGTTCGAAATTGAGAAACCCCATAAGAGTGGCATTGTCGGTCAATGCCACCGCTGCCAGCTTTATGGTCACTCGCAAAGGAACTGCCATGCTACACCTAGATGCGTCAAGTGCCTAGGTGAGCACGGCACTTCCGATTGTCCCCGTCCAAAGGATCGTTCCCTTTGTACCGACCTCCCCAGCTGCGTTCTATGCGGCAAACAAGGCCACCCGGCCAACTACCGCGGTTGCCCCAAAGCCCCTAAGGCCTCTTCTCCCAAACTGGCCAAGCGTTTCGACGCCCGCCAGCAAAGGGAAGCTCCCTCCTCTTATAGGATTCCCTCATCCCATTTGCCCCAACGACTAAGCCCTCAGAGGCCTAGTCCGTGGAGTTACCTCCACCACCAGCAGTCTTTCCCTGCCATGGTGCCCTCTCAATTCTCAAATTTCCCTCCCCCTCCCCCCGCACCCCTCCCCCGCCTTATGGATCCCCGAATTCGCGCCGCCGCGCCACCCGCGCCCCCTGCGCCCTCTGCGACCCCTGCGCCCTCTGCGCCCCCGGCGCCCGCCGCGCCCCCCGCGAAACCCACGCCCGCTCCTAAAGCTACGCGCCCCTCTCAAACCACTCCCGTGGCTAGCCCCAACGCCTCCGTTGACTCGTTCAACGTCATCACCTCAACCTTCTTGGCCTTCGTCTCCCCTCGCGCAAAGACAATGGCCAACGAAATCCTTGCGGCTCATGGTAATCTCCTCCAGATCCAGGCCATCTACAATGCGTATCCCGATATTACGCAAGCCCTAACCTCCCTCGCTACTAAACCCCATTATGGATAACACGGTCTTAGCTAGGTTCAAACCGCGATCCCTAATAATAGGTTATTTCAATGCAAACGGCATTAACAATCAACGCGAAGAGATTGCGGCTTTCCTCCGCGATCATCAAATAGACGTTCTCTTAGTCCAAGAGACTTTTCTAAAACCTTGCAACCGTAACCCATCAATAGCTAACTACCGGATAGTTCGCAACGATAGGTCACGTTGCCATAGAGGAGGTACCCTGATTTACTACAAAAAGCAGCTTCACTGCATCCCAATTGACCCTCCTCCCCTCTCACGATTAGAAGTCTCGGCCTGCCGCCTCGACATGTCAGGCCACCAGCCGATCACTCTCGTGTCGGTCTATCTCCCCCCCGCTAATACTTCGGAGAATTTCCAACTCCTCTCTGACGACCTCTCGATTCTACTCACTATGAGTAACTCGCTCATTTTAGCGGGCGATTTCAATGCCAAACATCCCTCCTGGAATAGTTCGGTAACTAGTACAAGAGGCCGACACTTGTTCGACCTCTCCCACTCTCTGACCTTTGACGTCATCGCTCCAATGACTCCCACCCACTTTCCGGTTAACGTAAATCATGCCCCTGATATCCTAGATGTGGCGCTCCTTAAGAACGTCAACCTAAGACTAGACTCCATAGAAACTATTAACGAGCTCGACTCTGATCACCGTCCGGTAGTCATGAGATTAGACCCCCGCATAGGTCTCCGCGACCCAAACTCTCCCCCTATCACTAAGAGGATCACGGACTGGAAGAAAGTAAGCACTCAGCTGAAATCCAACACGTCCCCTCAGTTAGACTCTATTCCCGACCTGTTCAACTCTATCGCAGACACGACGTCCGCGATCGACTCACTCACTAATCACGTACAAACCGTCCTGAACGAATGTTCAAGGGAGGTTCCAGTGACGGACGACCGTCACTGGAGCTTGCCGGACGATGTGCGTGCATTACTGACTGAGAAGAACGCGGCCGTCCGTGCCTACAGCAGCTTCCCCTGCCCCGCAAACAAAGCCCATATGCGCTATTTACAGAGATCTGTAAAGACACGCATACAGGAGCTGCGTGACGCGGGCTGGGACAAGATGCTCGGCGAACTAGAGCCCAACCATCTGGCATTTTGGGAACTTCAGAGGAAACTCAGATCCCCTCAATCTTCCTCCATGCCCCCCCTGACCCGTCCCGACAAGACCATAGCCTTCGAGGACGTTGAAAAGGCAGAATGCCTGGCCGACACCCTCGAGGCCCAATGCTCACCCAGCTCCCTGCCAGTAGACCAAGCTCACCTCCTAAAGGTCGACGCTGAAGTCGAACGTAGAGCCTCTCTCCCTCCCGTCGATGACCCTGATTGTCCACTGCCTCCCGTCGCTCCAGACGAGGTGCATGACATTATCAAAGGTCTTAAAGCTCGTAAAGCTCCCGGTTCAGATGGACTCACCAATAGGGTGATCCAATTATTCCCTGCCCACCTGATAATGCTTTTGACTACCATCTTCAATGGTGCCTTAAGCAACAACTTCTTTCCCCAGTCGTGGAAAGAAGCCACAGTCATAGGTATCAGAAAGCCCGGTAAACCCAGTACCGAGCCCTCTAGCTACCGTCCCATCAGTTTGCTCAAGGTTCTCGGAAAAATCTATGAGAGGCTTATTTACAAGCGTCTCAGAGACTTCGCCGAGACCAAGGGCCTCATCCCCAATGAACAGTTCGGCTTTCGAACTGAGCACTCTAGCGTGCATCAGGCCCACCGCATCATTGAGTTCATAAGCGATGGTTTCCAACGCGGCTCTTTGACGGGTGCAGTTTTCTTCGACATTGCGAAAGCATTCGATAAAGTCTGGCACAACGGCTTATTATACAAGCTGTATCAACTCGGCGTGCCGGATCGTCTCGTACTCATCTTACGGGACTATCTATCGAATCGCGTATTCCGCTATCGCATTGAAGGAGCACTTTCCTCTCCCCGCCCCATTCGTGCAGGAGTCCCTCAGGGCTCCGTGCTAGCTCCCCTCATGTTCACGCTATTCACTAGCGATATTCCAAACCCAGGTAGAAGGACGCATTTCGCTCTGTTCGCAGACGATACGGCCATCTACTTTAGGTCTAGATACCCCGACAATATCGCCCACACTCTCCAAGGCGCAGTCAATCGACTCGCTGCCTGGTTTCGAAAGTGGCGCATAGAAGTCAATCCCGAAAAAAGCCAAGCGGTTCTCTTCTCGAAACCGCGCACAAGGCTTAGAGACCCCCTCCCCCGACCTCTCACTATGTTCGGTAAGCAGATCCCTTGGGAGAAGCGAGCCAAATACCTAGGTGTTATCCTCGACCACCATCTCACTTTCGCTGAGCACATAAAGAAGGTTCGTTCGCGAGCCGCTTTCGCTCTCGGTAGGCTCCATTCCGTCCTAAACGCACGCAGCAAGATGTCACTTAAGTGCAAATTGCGAATCTACACAGCGTGTATTCGTCCCATCATGACTTATGCGGGTGCCGTCTTTGCTCATGCAAAACCCCATCATATCCATAGGATGCAAACGCTCCAAAACCGATTCCTCCGCAGGGCCACAGGCTCCCCCTGGTATGTTAGGAACGAGAGTCTCCATCTCGACCTTAGAATTCCCACGATCCACCAATTTCTAAAACGCCTTGCAAAGCGTTACTTCGATTCCGCGGTCAAACATCGCAACCCTCTGGTTGTCGAGGCCGCCAGTTATGTCCCAAGTAGGATTAGCCGTACCCGCCGACCTAGGCACATTCTCACCGACCCTGATGACCCCATAACCCTCCTCCAGGAGAGCAATAGGGCCACTAGTACTATACACAGACATCCCGTCATTCCGACCTCGCCGTCGAGGTCCTTTGCGATCGCGACCGCGCCCCCGAGTAAATGATACTCCTCCCCGACCCTTGCTCGATAACGAGGTGCCAGCAGTGGTTTCAGCTGTGCACGTAGCTTTAAATTCCCCGATTAATAATAATGATCAAAACTTTGATCCAGCCCGTCCCGTCTTTGATGTCCTCCCTCCGGTGACGCCCTAAGCCGAGGCTCGTACCCCACAGGGGGTGCCCTTAGCGAGCGTTCACCTAGCTTTTTAGCTTAGTTTTGTATGCCCCTGGCTGGAGGCTTTGAGTGTAGCAGCTTAAGGCAACCACAGGATTGATCGGTTAAGTAGTCATGACCTCAGAGGTCAGCTACGAGATGCCCTACAGAAAAAAAAAAAAAAAAAAAAAATGGTGACTGCCTCGTTGGTCTAGTGGTCGCAAGTGTTACTGTTGAGCGTGAGGTCCTGGGTGTAAAGTGTTATTGGGTTTTTCCATCATTTCTCAGTAGCAGCCCGGAGTCTGGATTTGTGCCCGGTTAATGGCAATAGGCTCGCCCCATATTACGTGGAACTTAAACATAACTGGCGAAATGTGGTGTACTAAAGGTATACCTCTGCGTGATGTTATGTTCTTTTTAATTGTAGATGGAAATGAGTCAACGAAAAAGTATCTCCAACATTATTATTTCAATATTTTTCAGGAATTCAACAGGTGTTTTAAGGACAATACATTATGTCCTTCCTCAAACGAGCTGAAACAAAAGATAGACATGACAATGGATTGCCATTGTTTACTCTTAAACCTATACTATAATGATGTACCTATGTTTTTATTTATTTATTTATAGAGTTCAAAGCCCTAACACACCACATTATGTATTAGTCACTGCGATTATGCGTTTTTAAAGGTCAATGGAAATAATTGTTCTGATAGCGTGTTCAAGTAGCTTACTGGACTATTGTAACAAAGCTATACAGGGTGGCTGGGACATCGAGACGAAAACATGGATTCAGTACATTACAGAATAAATTTTTCGTCGGTTATTTAAAAAAAAATGTGCCAATATCTTGTCATAATGTATGGAACAGCAGATTTTTTGACATTTCTATACTAGATACTTGAAAGTTACTTTTATGGGCATAGTTATTTTTTGTTACGTGACGATTTCCACCAGTTTACCCACCCCACCACAAGCCTACCCCAAGCCGCGTTATAGAATTTCCAAAAAATATTTTTATTAGTGTAGGTTACCCATAAAAATGACATAAATTACGGAAGTCGAATTGGTCGCGTTTGTGACTGAGAGGAAATTTTTTAATTTGGCTGTTTTTCAATCAAACTTTGAATTCTTTTACCTATTTATATACCTACTTTTAGGCACTTACTGCTAATTAGGTACAACTTTACAAAGTATGCGCGTCGGGTATCATCGTCTATCTTCGGAAATACGAACGCGCGATGTGATCCAAATGTAGAGAGAGCATTGATATATAGAAGGTGAGGGGGTCACAGTTCTAACCTATCCTTACCTAAATAACCTTTTTTTGCGAGTAAAAATATTTAACCTAATCTAATTACTTCGGTTTCGGGTAAAAAAGAAAAGAAAGAAAAAAACGTTTATTTGCGGTAAACATGACGCAAAAAAGCGTTACTACACACACACACACTGGTACTTAGTACTTGATTACTGGAATATAGAAATCATTGATTATGGAAATATAATACTGGAAAAAATAATGCTTTATTACATGTTTTTTTAATTATGCCTACCCCGCCTATCTACTCCAATAAGCCAAATTGCCAACCGCGTTTTCCGCTTTTTTTTCCAAACTCAGTAACCGGCGCCGGCAGCCAATTGCGGCGCCGGCAGCAGAGGCACTCCCTTATGATGATGATGATGAAGGCATCCTACTTCTTAGCAAGTTAATTTTAGCAGCGTTATGGAGTGAAAGAGGATGGGAGTTTTAAGTATTAAGAAAAATGTATTGAGACAGTTTGGACACACAGAAATGATTGACTCTCTTACGAAATCTCAGTCGTTATAGTATTGATATTTGGCTCTGTTGACAAATGAGTTTGCCGACCACTAGACCACCGATGACACTAGAAGCAACACAAATTGCAGATGACGACACGGGAGAAGGACCAACCTTGGTCAATTTTTAACACGGAACTATTCAGCTGTGTATAATATAATGTAATACTTCATACTAGTATTATTCTAACTATGTTGGGGCCGGCTTCTATTGTAACAAGATGCATTTATTCACACCTAGGTTGACCGCAAAAATGATCTAGATTGTGATAATTAAGTAGTATTTAATATACAACCTCGTTAGTGTACTAAGTTGCAAGGCCAACTTATGAGCGTTTGGTCCTGAGTTCCATCCTTAGTTTGGACAGTTTTTTATTGAAATTTTCAATCAGGAATTTCTCAGTATTGTAGCCCAGCGTCTGGATACGTTCCCGGCGATGGGCTTATGAAGGTTCCTAGGGCCTGAGGCCTATTTAATTACCTTCATGGGACTTGAACATCTATACATATTATAAATCGCTAGTTATAATATAATTTCAAACTCAAACTCAAAGCATTTATTTCCATTAAACCAATTACAGGCACTTTTACAGGCATATTAGTCCCGGAGTCGGTCAGTCAGAAAGATCGAAGCAAGTTGCCCATTCCAACGCTTAGGAGGTTCATAAGGAGAAGAACGGGATGGAACTGAAAAATGTTACAATTATTAACTTGCGAAATGTGGAGAACCTCTGCTCTCGATTTTCTCTCTCCACTCCACAAAAGCGTGATGTTGTGTTATTGTGTAATGTTAACACAGACGTTAAGTAACTTTAAGTAACTATGCTACGTTAAGTAACTATGAGCACAATATAGAGAATGAGCTGTAACTTGTAAAAAATATTATTTCATTTATGTGCCTAAGGGTTAACATCATGCTACTTTTGCTGGCTACCCATATTTATCGGTCTATGACGAATTTAGACTTTATTTAATTGTAAACACTGTAACTGCGTATGCGCGAGTGTTTATAATGTAGCAATGACGATGGTTTAGATACAAATACTTTGAAAATGCATTTAAGTAATTCTCTGTGAATTACCTAAATGCATTTTCGAAGTTTGGCCGAAAGGTTCTAGACTGACGACCGCGTACCGGAAGACGTAGCGTTGATACGCCTCCCACAAGGTGGACCAATGGCATTGTGAACGCTACAGGAATCCGCTGGATGTGAGAAGCACATAACCGGCCGAAGTGGCGGTGCTTGGGGGACGTATGTCCAGCAGTGGACGTCTTTCGGCTGAAATGATGATGATGACTTTGGAAGTAATTGTTTCTTTGTAAGCTAGACAATAGATTTGTGACGATGTAATATTATTTTGTCTGCCTCCTTGGTGTAGTGGTCACACGTACCAATCACCAAAATCAAAACTGTTTTATTGAAACTAGGCTGAGAATCAGCACTTTTTTAACCGTCAAAATAACATAAGACAGTCTCCCAAAACACCCACCCTTCACCACTTCCTAGTGCTTTAGCTGGGAAGAAGAAGTGGCGCAACAAACTCCCCAGCAGCAAAGCTGTTCGGTTAGTTAACTGTTCAGTTAGCTGAAATATGCAAATTAATTAACATTACGAAGCACAAAACATCACATTAAATTATTTGACATTATGTCAGCTAGCACACGCCAATATAGGTTTAGGTTTAAAGAAACTTTATTCTTAATAAAGAAATATGTATACATACTTGAGAACAAAACTAAAACAAAAGATATCAAAGTTCGTCGTCATCAGTTACAAATTAGATATATTCAATGCTTTTATTTCTCCAACAGTGATCGATCCGCAATTATATACTGACCAATATACCCACGAAAACAATGAAAGCAATACTCAAGTAAACAAAAACACAAAGGTTCTGGGTTGATCCCCAGGTCCGGCTAACTATTATTGGGTTTTCCTATCAGGAATCTCTCGGAGTCTGGATTTGTGCCCGGTTGGGGGAAATAGACTCGCCCCCTATTACATGGGACTTAAACATGTGGGTGTAATATAGTTGCAACTCTGTCTAACCCTACGGGGAAAACAGGCGTGATGTTATGTTACGTAATATTTTTGTTGGAAACACACAAACCCTCTTCTTCCCTTGAATAAATAGTGATGATGACTTATTCAGTTTTAACGGTTCCGTATTTAATAACTTATTAACAATCTTAAGACGTGTTGTCTCCATTTTACTTTGCCCCTCATTATGATTTGGTCTAACTGGGCAAAGGTTATCCTCTAGTAGGTCTAACTGGGCAAAGGTTATCCTCTATCTCACCGCTTGTTGCCTTCATTGGGTAATCCCCCAAAAATTCCTTAAATCGTCTTGCCAGTTAAGATAGTTCCTCATTGCCATCCTGTGCCATAAATTCCTATATTAAGCACGCTGGGTTTTTAGCAATACCATGAAGGTATAAAATATTATAACTATACAAAATATAATTGTTACATAGTTTATCTTGATTCACTTGTAGGATTTTATTAATGCAATAAACTGCAATTATACTGTCTATCACCACTGGCCTTTGCCTATTTACCTTTTTCCTTTCAAAACAAGCTCATACATTTAGCATATTACTACTTGATAACCTTTAAAGGATTTATTTCTTTCCTTTGATACCAGTTTTACTTTGGGGATTAAACACGCATAGGTATAGTGAACTGCGTAATTAAAAATTATATTTTACAAAAATCTTTTATCATCCTTGACTAAAAACATAAAAGGCTTAATACAAAGGATTTAAACTAAGCCTTTTAAATACTCCAACTTCTAAAGTTCCAGTGATTCACCGTAGCAATAAAGCCATAATATTAGTAGTAATTTGGAAAATTTTAACAATAAATGGTGGAAAAAAAAAACAGAATTATATGGCTGTATGTTAGGGGTACCGAAATTGCAATCAATTTGTATTTTAGTAATATTTTCAATCACTTCAATTGAATTTGGTAGACGATCAATTTGCGCATCAATGTGTATCAATCACGTAAAAATTGACAAGTGCAATTGATCGTTTCGGAGACCCTTAAATTATACTTCATAAAACGACAAGATGGCCTAGACAATGTGATATTCTATCAGTGATAAAGATGATGAAAAAGTAAAAATATATTGTACTGACGTATGCTACCTATCGAAAATCGTATGCCAGTCATGTTGAAAGTCGTTAGAACAACAGTACACAGTTATTTTTCCTCTGACAGCAGCAACCTAATAGCAACCTTATAGTAATGACAATAAAGATCACTGCGATTTTGACAGACTTGTCAGTAGCAGCAACCTTATTTAAACGTGAATAAAGATCAATGTAATTGGGTTTAATACGATCCAGCTTGTCCTTTGCTGTCCTTTCCCAGCTGCGCCCTAAGCCGAGGTCCATACCATACAGGGGATGCCCTTAGTGTATAGTCGCTTAGTTTCTAAGTTAATGCCCTGGCTGGAGGCCTTAATTTATTGAGGCGCCCAGCGGAAAGTCCGGTTAAGTAGTCGACTATCTCCTTGGCTGACCTGCGAGACGCCATGTATAAAAAAGAGTAATTTTGACAGTGATGCAAAATCAAAGGTAATAATGTAATTGTGTAAGGACTGTACGAAACAGTTTGAAAGGGATTGTCATTCATCTAGGCCGTAAGGTCTATTTGTCTGAGTGGCAGTTGGATACTTTTAACCTTAGTGAAGTTTAAATTTACTAAAAATGATTGTCAAAAGAAGTAAGGAAACTACGAGGTCGACAATACCTAATTGAGAGAGCAGTGGTGGCCCATTTCATCACCACTGCTCTCAAAACGGTGAAGGAAAACATTGTGAGGAAACCGGCATGTCTTAGAATTTTCAAAAATTCAAAGACATGTGACATCCCACTATATGGCCCACTCCCTCTCACAGAGAGGAGGCCTGTGTCACAGCAGTGGGAACATTTTATGCTCATTATGCTATACCTGAATACGTGATTACCACAAATTGTGTAAACAAAACGTCATAATCACGAGTTATCTGATCAAAAGGCACTGGATCCAAGTAACCCACTTGATCCAAGTCAACATGAAACAAACATGGATTAAGACTATGACCCTGCTGATGACAGTCTGAAAGACCTTGGACTCAATGAAGTCACTATGCGTAAAGAGCTCATGTTAATTCAGTTTTTACGGGGCAATGTACCAAATTTGCATTACATGAATAATGTTTACACAGTTGTTGGAGTCATATGATCTTTTGTACTGTGTTATATTAAGGTATATATATAGACTTTTTATTCACGATATTTTGAATGTATTCAGCTGCTTTTGGTGTGACGATACTTCAGCTCGTCCTACGCATTTCAGTTAGCCTCACTGCAAACTTTGCTGTGGGGCTTAGTTATACTTTTATATCTTTCCAAATTTGGTGATCAACGGAACATTCTGTAAGGAGGACTATACCCACAGTCTCCATAGCAACACTTATTCGTTATTTTTTGTGTCTTGTTTTTTCCTTTAGTAAAATAAAACATTCGTCACAAAGTTCCAACAGTCTTTATTTTACTTTAATATGGTAGCAGAGCGTGAAATAAAGCTATAAATACGTTGATCACGATGGCGTCAGGCTCAAGTACAAAAATTGAGACTTTAAATAAAGAAAATTTCGACACGTGGCGAATTCAAGCAAGGGCCGTACTCATCAAAAATAAATTATGGAGTGTTGTTGAGAAGCCGCTGGATGAAAAAGCTAATGAAGAGAAGAAAGAGAAGGATCTTTTGGCTCAATCTGAGTTAGTACTTCTGATTTCACCTTCCGAATTAAAGCAAATAAAAAACTGCAAAACAGCTCATGAGATTTGGACTATGCTTCATTCCATATATGCCAGCAAGGGACCGGCTAGAAAGGCTTCACTTTTAAAGCAGTTGATATTGTTCAAAATGGAACATGGCAATATTAGAGAGCATTTAAATAAGTTCATGGACGTGATAGACAAATTACAGGATATGGACATTCATATTCATGAGGATTTGCTCGCTGTTATGATGCTATACAGCTTACCACCTGAATACGAAAATTTTCGTGTAGCTATAGAATCCAGAGACACGTTACCGAAAACTGAAGTACTTAAGGTAAAAATTCTAGAAGAATCTGAAGCCAGACAAATTAATAACGGTTCCAATAACAATACTAAAGATGAACATAAAGAAGAGTCAAATTTCATAAAAACATGCAAATTTTGCAAGAAGAAAGGACATGTTATCAATGAATGCAGAAAGCTGGAGAATAAGAAGAAGAAAGAAACGAACGAAGAAGTTCCAAAAACTTCCCACACTGTATGTATGCATTCCAAAAGTAAGAATTCAGACTATGAAAATAATACATGGATTCTTGATAGTGGTTGTACATCGCACATGTCTCATAACAGAAACTATTTCGAAAATCTCGAGAAATCTAACTTCCAACTGCTAAAACTAGCTTCCCAAGATACGACAGCTGATATTGCTGGTAAAGGCCAAGTCACTTTTATGCTAGATGCCAACGTTGGAGGCAAAAGTAAAATTCAAGAGGTTACTTTGACAAATGCTCTCTATGTGCCAACCCTATCCTCGAATTTACTATCCATTGGAAAAGCCACAGAATCTGGATGGACTGTCTTATTTACAAATAAAAAGGCCACAATTACACATCCTGAAGAAGGTATTATACTCGATGCGCCAAAAGGCAAAGATGGGCTGTACTACTTAAATCCTACATCGTGTAAATACAACAAAAAAGATAAATGTTACTTGGCAGAAGACACGAAAATTCATAAATGGCATAAATGTTTAGGTCATATGAATGAAGGTGATATGAAGTTGGCATTGAAGAATGAGACACTTATCGGTTTAGATTTCAAGCCAGATGAGAAAATTGGAGATTGTGAAATATGCATTCAAGCAAAGATTAAAAGACTGCCTAATAAACCCAATGACACACTACGCACGTCAAAACGACTCGAGATAGTGCACAGCGATGTTTGTGGTCCAATGACTCAAACCCTCGGTGGAGAGAAATACTTCATAACCTTCATCGATGACTATACTAGATACAGCCGAGTCTATTGTATAAAACAAAAAAGTGATGTATTGGACAAATTCAAACTTTACAAGGCAGAAATGGAAAATTTCACAGGTGAAAAAATTATCAGTCTCCAGTCCGACAATGGTTTGGAATACTGTAATCAAAATTTTGACAACTATCTGAAAGAGCATGGTATTACAAGACGACTAACAGCACCATATACACCACACCAAAATGGTGTTTCAGAACGCAAAAATCGTACCCTACTGGAAAAGGCTAGGAGCATGATGATCGAATCCAAAGCACCTCAAAGTCTTTGGGGAGAAGCTATTCAAACTGCAAACTACCTTTCCAATCGGAGTGTCAACAAAACTATATCTGCACATTTTGGTACTGTTATTACACCTTATGAGAAATGGGTACAAAGAAAGCCTCGCATCTTCCATCTACGTCAGTTTGGAATAAAAGCTTTCATACTTCTGAAAGATGGCAAAGAACGTAATAAATTCAAATCGAAAGCTATACCTGGGATGTTTGCAGGCTATTCAGATACTTCCAAAGCTTATAGAATTTGGGTACCTTCAAAACATAAAATCATGATTGCCAAAGATGTTCGATTCACTAACAAACTCTACTATACCGAAACACAAAATCCAATCTCGGAAATTACAAAATCTTTGAAGGATAACTATAAACATTACGCCGAAATAAACTTCTTTGACGATGACGATGATGTTGAAAGTGAGTATGAGTCAGTGCAAGAAAATGATGAACAAGAATCAGTACAAGGTAATGATGATGAACAAATACCTATCCCAGATACAGATGTTAATGACGCTATTATCAATAATGAAGTCACTACCAATGAAGCTTCTCCGGTACAACGAGTACTTCGTGATCGCAGCCTTCTTAAAAAACCACAAAGGTTTGATGAATTCGTTCTCGCTGCTACTGAGGAGTTTAACAGCTATAGAGAACCTTCAACCTATCGCGAAGCTCTAGAAAGCACAGACAAAGAGAAGTGGTTAGGAGCGATGTTGAGCGAGATAAATTCCCTTAATGAGACCCAAACTTGGGATCTTGTTCCTTTACCAAAGAACAGAAAAGCACTGCCTTGCAAGTGGGTATTTAAAGTTAAGACCAATCCAGACGGTAGTGTCGAACGACATAAAGCAAGACTGGTAGTAAAGGGATTCTCACAGAAACCAGGGGTAGACTATGACAAGACATTCAGCCCTGTAGTGCGTCTTACTACCGTCCGTGCCCTATTAGCAGTAGCTGTAAAAGAGAAATTATCTCTCTGTCAGTTTGATGTGTCGACAGCATTTCTTAACGGTAACGTAGAAGAAGAAATCTACATGAAACAGCCAGATGGTTATAGCGATGGAACGAACAGAGTGTGCCGCCTGAAGAGGAGCTTATATGGCCTCAAACAAGCTCCAAGATGTTGGAACACCAGTATACATGAATTTCTTGTGAACTCCAACTTCAAACAGAGTACATCTGATCCATGCCTATATATTCGAGAGAATGGAAAATCTAAGGTGTTGATTGCACTTTACGTTGATGACGGGTTAGTTGCATCAACTACAGAGGATGATGGAAAGAAATTCGTAAAGGAACTACAAAATCGCTTCAAAATTGTAATAAAACCAGCTTCATATTTTCTTGGTTTGGAAATCGAAAGATCTGATAATGGGAACATAACATTAAGTCAAAAGGCTTATACAAAGAAAGTACTAGAAAAGTACAAGATGTCTGAGTGCAAACCAGTCAAGACACCGATTACAAAAGAGACTGCTAAAATAGAGAATTCATCAAATGAAAAACAAAATAGTTTAATCTTCCCTTATAGACAGGCTGTGGGTTCCTTGGCCTACCTCATGGTCGCGACTAGGCCAGACATTAATTTCGCCGTCAGCTGCGCTTCGAGAAATCTTGATAATCCATCAAAAGCAGACATTCTAGCAGTAAAAAGAATACTACGCTACCTAAAAGGTACAATGAATAAAAGCCTAGTATTCAGTTCATTAAACAATGCCAATAACAAATTAATCTGCTACAGCGATGCGGATTTTTCAGCAGCTCACTCAACGTCCGGCATACTTTGTTTGTATTATGGACCAATCAGCTGGCGGAGTAGTAAACAAAAGACGATAGCTTTATCGTCAACGGAGGCGGAGCTAATGGCAGCTTCGGAAACAGCACGGGAAATGATATGGCTACAACAGATGTTGGAGGAAATCACGAAAACTGAAAAGCCACCACTTCTTTACATTGACAATGAGTCAACAATAAAGCTAGCGTACAATCCGCCGTACGAGCAACATAATCGGACCAAGCATATACAACGGAGGTATCTCTATGTCAGAGAGTGTGTGGCAGCTGGCATGCTTGAGGTCAAGCAAGTTACAACTGAGGACCAACTGGCTGATTGTTTCACAAAGCCCGTATATGCACCCAGGCTGGAAAAGCTAACTAAAGCCCTTGGTCTCAGTTCCTAAAAGAGGAGTGGATGTAAGGAGGACTATACCCACAGTCTCCATAGCAACACTTATTCGTTATTTTTTGTGTCTTGTTTTTTCCTTTAGTAAAATAAAACATTCGTCACAAAGTTCCAACAGTCTTTATTTTACTTTAATACATTCCACGAATGAAAGATCCTAATACTCATGCCCTTACCCTAATCATTTGAGGTTGGCACACTACCTATGGTATTTTCGTCCGTCATCAGCCGTCACCTTTGTGCCTTCCTAGCCATATGATCTTTGGTCAGCTTCTTGTCATAAGCCATCCGCATTCATACTCAAGACTTTTCTTATCACGTGATCCTCTTTCTACCAAACCACATGACAATCGGCTACTCTTCAGCTACGTAGGACAGATTACCTATCACATGAAAAACCGTTCTCAATAAACTCCCGAGCGAAAGCTAGTGTTTCTGATACGGCTAGGATTTAGTTAAGTGTTCCTCTAGAGACTGCGATAACGAAGGGGCTAGGGATGATGTTGCAACTTGATATCGGTACTACATACAGGATGTTGATGGCTTAGTAGCTCAGCCAGTTAAGCAAGGGTTTTTTTTTAAATCTGCCCTGGTCTGAATACATACCTACAACTATCTACATGGTCCTCATATGGCCTGACCAAGATTATGTCTGAACTTTAAAATAGACTTCGACCTCTGAATTTGTTTCGGCCTTTCTTCTCAGAGTAGTAAGGTAGGAAACACCGACTTAATCTAGCTTATTTTTAATATGTTTTTTAATATGATGTGTAAAAGTTCCGATAGTAAATAATAAGTAGAATAAATAAATAGATTCCGAAATCCTATTTACAGAATAAACAATTTTTTTAAATTTCATTTAATTTCATTTAATTTAATATAATTTCATTTAATATAATTTAATTTAGGTTCATTTTAATTTAATATCATTTCATTTTAACTTCATTTCATTTCATTTTAATTTAATTTCAATAGAAACCTGTATTATCCACCCCAAAAATACATTAATTTTGCTAGTCTCAAAACATCGGATAAATAAAAACACAATTTATGTATGAAAGACTGATTATCTGTTTATTTCTGGGTTCCAGGTTTATCTTCCAAATTTTTGATGAAGGTTTAGGTATTTTTTGTCATCGTATATTATGACTGGATTTACAAACATTATTTCAAGTTTTTGAAAATTAAAACGAAACTCAGACGTGTATGTTTCAGTTCCCGGAAACCCCTGAAAATTAAATGGAAAACTCGTAAAGTTTGACTTTGTCAGTTACTGTCTTTCGTAGTTCTTGTGTATGAAAATAATAGTCACAATGATACACATAAGGTATGAACAGTGTTTATATTATAATATCAGAAAGTGGAACGGACTTCTGTAAAGTACAATCAACACTATTGTATTTTTTAAATAATTATTACGTAAAAATTAAGTTAGATTAAAATTGCTCATTATTCTTATGTGCTAGATTGTAATTAATTATTAAGAAAAAAAAAGTTATAGTCTTTTGTAGCTGTTCTTAGCGAGTCAATCTTGCACTTAGTATTCATCTTAGCAGTTTTGAACCATATTCGCTAAAAATGTAAATAAGGTTAGGTGTCGTAGTCAGGCTTTCTTAAAGTAATATTGTATTATTCGTAAGCCAAACGAGCGCGTCACGTAATATCTAGATTATGTACATCAGACACACGTAATGTCTGTATTACTGTAGCACGCAGCTAGACAGGTATTTAGAATTCTAAGGAGAATGTCAGACGTGCGTGAATGGTACTGTATAGCTTAACATTGCTTTACTCTGATCAAAGCAACAAAGGTGCCAGCTAATGGATAACATTGTACGTTGATGATAGAGAATATAATTCCCTACAAGGTTCTGACAGTGAGCTCCAGCTCTTATGTGTTTGAACTATCTCCCATCGCAGGTTTCATTATAATAATTAATTTTGGCGTTTCTTGGGAGATGGAAGTTGATAGCTAAACTCCAGGTGGTTAAATAAAGGTAAACAAATTGTAAAAAGGGTTTTTATAGATGACACTTTCTTTTTTAGAAATACGATAAAACAAAATTAAATTTATTTTAGATTTTACAATAGTTTCCTCTTTTATTTATTCATGTATGTTAAACTTTATCATTTATTCTTGAACTACTCTTCGTAGATGTTATTGCTTGAGCAGAATTTTTTAGTTAGATTTATAATAATAATATCATATTTTGTAATCTGTCTATTGTAAAGAGCCCAAACTCTAAACGTCAACGAATTATAACGTTGGTAAATTGAAGAGTATAACTGTGACGTGAAGACTGTGTGTGTGAAGTGACAGGTTTAGTCTGTTTAGTTTAGTCCGTTACTTGACAGCTGTCTGGTCACGTGGTTTTTTTGTTTACCTTTATTTAACTACCTAAACCTATGGAGTATACCTATTATTATTTAAGTTCCTATGATGGTAGACCGGCAGTGCGATGGGCAGACATCGCTGCCATTTTTATAAAATCTGCACACGTAGCATAGAAATGGGTTTTCTACGGGTTTTGTCGATGGAAGAATAAACAAAATGACAGATTGTGATTGTTTATCTGTCATTTAGTCTATTCTTCCATCGACAAAGCCGTTTCGATTGTGGTCATGCTAAGCGTGCTGGATGAGGTTGGGACAGCAGCGTGGCATTGGCACAAGCAAAGAGAGGCCTATGACTGACAGTGAGTGAAGTGACGCTGAGGATGATGACGAAATTAGAATTTCAAGAGCCAACACATATTTAAGAATTTTAGTCGATGCTTATCATAGCCGTAAAAGAATTTGCATCACATCAGATATTCAAGACCGATAAACAATTACCCATGTATACCGATACCCAAATCTTAATTGAACAAGTCAGTTCAAACATTGAAATTGAAACAGCTGTCCAAAAATTACTGTAATGTTTGCTAACACTGTGTTAACCTGAAAATCAGTTAATAGAGCGAGTTCAAATTAAACACGAGGCAGCTGAAGGCTGAACTGAACGTTGTTTTCATTTTGACAGTAAATATTGAACCAACTTTGATGTGATTTAGATAGACCATACCTATTGTGGTTTAGTCATTTTATTCTAGGTACTTCGTCTTCACATATTGTTGTATCCTTATCCTTACATATTATAAAACAAAGTCCCCTGCTGCGTCTGTCTGTCTGTCTGCCTGAACGCAATAATTTCAAAAACTACTGAATGGATTTTCAAACGGTTTTCACTAATGGACTTTATTGACGTGCGACGCGAAAATCGTAAAAGTTACATAAAATTTATGTTCTACAGTATTGTCCATCTTAAAAAGTTCAACGAAAAGTCTGCGATGTCATATGTTGATCTTCTAAGGATGACCCAAAATAACCATTTTTATCTTTCAGAATTTGATAAAAATTTCATTGTTATTTTCGAAGCTATTTTGACTAGTATTATATTAATCCTTATCCAATTAACTTTGTTACTTAAATTGAGCATTTAATTTAGAATAAAATATGCATTGACATCATTTCATTTAAAAGATATCACAGATTCACTATTACGCGTAACAAAATAATTTTGGCTGACGGCAACGCGGGCGCAGCGGTAGGAGTCAATGACCTTTTTCTCGGCTATTAGGTATGTAACCCCGGTATGGGTAGTATGTTCCGGTGGGATCAGACATTCACGCGGGGGAAGCCACGAGCAAAAGCTAGTAATTAATATATAAGTACTGGATTTATACTAATTATTAGCATGGATGTATGGATGTTGTCAAAAATTGTACTGAATTTCCGAACGGTACAGTACGTTCGAACAAAGTTGTGATTCCTGCGCCATGAATGCCTTGCGTAACTAGAACCTTTGAATAGGTATAGGTTGGTACGTCTGCTCTGAAAGCAATTTAATCTGTTAACGCTTCTATTATAGGTCTCCTGTACAAAGCTTTCTGAATAATAATCTTTGAGAACTTTACTTACAATGGTCGGTTATCAGAGAAATATGTAATGCTGCTGCATATGGACTGTTGTAAACTCTACAATAAGGGTCATTTTCAAAATGTATGTACCATTTTTTGTGTTTATTTAGTGTTATCGTGACACAAAAGTGACACAAATGTGGAGTAAGGGCAGAGTCACAACGAAGTCGTCAAATCTAATCAATTTTTTTCTTGTACCTCCTTAAATTTTTGTGGATGTTTTGATTTTAAAGGCTCTCGGTATCGTCTTTGTCGTTCAGCGGGCATTAACGGCATCTTTCCTAAAACGGAAATGGAATTACTATTCATATTTAAGTGAATATACTGTGACAAGCCCTAAGTGTCACGTGACACAAAGATAATAACACAATGGTCACACAACCGGACAAAATTAACGTTTCCCTAACCTTAAAAAAAAATGTAATTTCCCGCTCAAATTACTTGTGAAATATGTATAAGACTTTATTATACTGTATAATGTATAGTACTTACCGAATTCACGTAATTTGGCACTTTTAGCACAATTTCTTATAGTTCTTTTTACGAATCGAAACCCACAGTTACTAAACAACATGGTGCGTCCGAAAGATATTAGTGCCCGCCCTCTCGGTGTAACTATTTTGATGCATAGATTTGCCATACCATATAAATTTGGAATTTACTTCTATTAATATTTAATAAATCAAAGATACAAGAAGGAATCACACAATGGAATAAAATATCAGAAATGTGTTTATGAGCAAATAAATAAATGGTTTATTAAAATTAAATTATTTTATAGTGTATTTCATTTATTTTACCCCTTCACATGACAAAATATTATTGAATAAGGTTACATAGTACGTGCATTATTTATTATTTCCTGCATTTTTGAAATACGCGCGACTGTGGACTTAGAAATTTTGTATAGGAAACAAATTATGACAGGAATTAAATTTAGTTTTTTAAATCAATAGAACCAATTTCCATTAAAAAAAATCTAAACTTGCAATTTTATTACTAATTAGTCTGAATGCTGATTTATATGTGTACATTTCGAACTGTATTTTATTTTACCAAGAAGTTGGTGGACACAAAATTACAACAAAATGTACATACATTTTGAAAACGACCCATAAAGAAACAGAATATAACCGTGGTTATGGCGTACCT
Organism: Omphaloscelis lunosa; assembly: GCA_916610215.1. Lineage (NCBI taxonomy): Eukaryota > Metazoa > Arthropoda > Insecta > Lepidoptera > Noctuidae > Omphaloscelis > Omphaloscelis lunosa. Next base: position 18,860,634 of record OU744244.1, on the reverse strand, counting down.
TTATCGAGAATTCACTCATTCAAGTACCTTGTTGTTCTTATGGAACGAATCTAACTTATAAAGATGTGTTAATGATTCTAATGATTATATTTATGTAAATACATTATATCTGTTATAGTCGTGAATCATATTTTGATCTAGATAAAACCTGACACTAACCTGCAAATTGCAAAAACGTAAGAAATTTTGAATTTCGCGTCTAAGGCTGCGGAATCACCTTAAAAGAATACATTTATTTATATGTATTTACCTAGTTGGATGGAACACATAACAATTCCTAATCTATGTTTAGCACTGACATTTACTTCCGATACTCTTTTATGCCCGGAACGGTGGATGTGGCAAAGGCTTAACTTTTGTAAACACATTTAGAGAATCACAAACAAAAACAAAGTGTGCCTTTTTCTATCGAATTATTTCCAGCTAGGTAGGGGTATTAATCACCTATTTGTAGGTCCTATGAATTTCACTGTCTTAGCAAATTTAGGTAAGATAACCTATATAACATATCGCCAGTTATGTTTAAGTCCTATGTAACAGTAGGTGAGCCTATTGGCCATCAAACAGAGTCCCGGCTGCTATTGAAAAATCGAAGATTAAAAACCCCAATAACATTCTACCCGATCTGGCAATCAAACCCAGTACTCCATGCCCAACAATAGCACTTGCGACTAGTTGTCGCAAGTGCTACTGTTGGGCATCAATCAACGAAGCAGTCCAGTATCTATAGTTAATTTTGTCATCTCATTATCGTTTCGTAAACCCTAAAATAAGATAATATCAAAATTGTAATTCCAACATCGTGACAATGCCTGTCTATTCGTGAACCATCTTTAGAAATAAAGCCTTCACATTATAGGTAACTGCGAACAGTTCTGAGAACATATCCACAATTATAATGTTAATTCTCTACCACATTTCGCATATAACTGAATTTAAATGAGTTCTTTACACAACATTGTTCAAGGTGTTAAGGCGATGCTCCACAACAGCCCACTGCTGTACTAAGCTTTGATTTGTATGAAAATGTAGGCGGAATTGTCCACTGAAACCCATGGCCAAGATACGCACGGTGCGTGGCTGGCAAACAAATGAACCGCGCAGCTAACTTGGTAAATCTCACCGTGCACATCCTATGTAGCAGTGGATGATCGACTTTTGCGTGTTCTTCGTTAAGTCTACATAATCCAAGTTTACATAGTTCGTCATGCTGGAATCATGTGGAAGGTATTTGGTCTCGGAAACTCGCGAGCGTGACGAAATTTGTTTGCAAGAGTAACCACGTCATTACCGAGGTAGTAACGCAATGTTTTTTTCAATATTTTATAATCTAAACTAGCAACCCGCTTCACACAGCAGAGCATATTATTATGCCTACATTTTTTAACTGTCTTAGTGTTATATCAACCTGTTACGTCAAGCATGTCGGTTAGATTAAAATGTAACTGATTCTCATCCTGTTTGGAGTATTTGTAATGTATTTTATTTCCAATCTTGCAAATAATTGAAAAAGTAAAGAAACAAGTACAATTTTAAAAGTTAAAATTTAAAAAAAAACCCCGACACAAACTATCCTGCAAGTTCCAAACGATGCCGCAGCATCAGTTCAAGGTTACTATGTTCTTCTAAAATCATTGAAGTAACAGAATATCAAAATTTAAATCGATGAGACCTGTGGAAGATACTTACATCCATTCATCAAATAGAAAAGAGGTGCCACAGACAGACACACAGACAGACACACATTGCAGTCGAACTTATAACACCCCTCTTTTTGCGTCGGGGGTTAAAAATACATATTGTTTTTATATAACTCTATTAATTTACGCGGAGCACGCCATTAAGCTTCCACGGCATGATTTTTTGCGACATCTTCAACAATTATCGTCATATTTCAACCAATTTACCCAAAACCTTTAATGAATTATACATATAAACCTTCCTCACGAATCACTCATCACTCTGTCCATTGGTGAAACCTGTATGAAAATCCGTTCGGTAGTTTTTGAGTTTATCGCGTTTAGACAGACGCGGCGCCGGACTTTGTTTTATAATATGTAACATAACATAACATCACGCCTGTATTCCCCGAAGGGTTAGGCAGAGGTGTACCTATAGGACACCCACATTTCGCCAGTTATGTTTAAGTCCCATGTAATAGGGGGCGAGCCTATTGCCATCAACCGGGCACAAATCCAGACTCCGGGCTGCTACTGAGAAATTCCAGATGGAAAAACCCAATATCACCTTGCCCGACCCGGGAATCGAACCCAGGACCTCATACTCAGCAGTAGCGCTTTGCGACCACTAGACCAACGAGGCAGTCAATAATAATAATATGGTGGTGGTGGTGGTTTTATAATATGTAGTGACTACTAATATGCATTCCCCTAATTAACGTTACAGTTACAGCAATTTTCGTTCAAGTTCAGGCACATAATAGGTGTCCTTATATCTACCAATTTCAAAAAGGCTTAGGTAAGTCAAATTAGTTAGACAGAAGATTAATAAAAATAACTGGAATTGTATGCACTGCGTTGATTTAGTTGAGTCGAAACATTTCGTATGACAGTTTCAAGATATTTAATTTTGCCTAGGCATATTCATTTCTATAATTTTGATGTATAAATCTATCTAATATTCTCCAAAATCGCGGTCTAAATCTCACCCAACTAAGAGACAGCTGCGTCTGTCTTGTATCGTTTACAAGACAGACGCAGCTGTCTCTTACTTATTCAAGATGTCTTAAACTTAAAATTCAGAGACGTGTTAAATAAGTAAAAGACAACAACGTCTTAGATTGAAATTCTCCTTTCCAAGCTGTGGATAGAAATCCAAACTTTGTCGAACTATTGTGGTGAGACGCTTTTAGTTCAAGCGGCTTAAGCAGGAAAGTAAATCATCTAAGCGACTATAAATCTCGGTAGATATAGTTTTGTTACAGTTAATTCGTCTATCTAAAGCGTAGTTAATTAAATACAAGGAGTACAAAATATAATTTTTAAATGGACGTTACCGAATGAATGTTCAGAATACAATCGCGACAAGTAACTTAACATATGTACCACATAATGATTCGGATAACTATAGCTTCACAATATGACGGTATTAACAACCTGAAAAGAATCTCAAGACTAAGAAAAAGAGATGAACAGAAAACAATACGGTTGGTAAAGAATGGGAAACACATGCAAGCATCACTTACCTATAAGCACCCAAATGAATTTTAGCATCTTAAGTAATAACTGCTTGAAGAAAAACCTGAAGACAATGAATAGAAAGGAAAGCAATGGATTAGCAATATCCTTCAAAATGATTCAGATTATGATTGTTCGTGTTTTACGCAATTAGGGTTTTCATTTGCAACGCTACTTTTCATTTTTTCTATTTTCTTTGTGGCGGTGGTGGCTTACTAAGTTTGTGCAACTCTTGGCTTGGTTTAGAGACCCTTACTTAATCTGGTATATTTATATTCACCGTTATTATTATTATCCATAATTTTCCTGTTCACTTATTGTCCCCTTATCATATTATATAAACTTCAATAATTCCAACTCATGCCGTATATAGAAATCTTTCTTAATTTTTAACAGTATCGTTCATTCATTTTACTATCCTCTCTCATTGTATGTCTAGCTACCTCATTTATAATCTATTATGGACAAATCGTTTTTTTTTTCTTGCTTCTACATTTCTGCAATACAACACTGACTTAGTTTTCCCCTTGTCAAATCTACCTCTCTCTGAATTAAGGGGATCACAGTCCAATCCCGCTGCAACATTTAAGACAAGCCTCGGATACAAACCATCTCGACTCTTATCCCACGTTTGGACGTCCGCCAACATTTATAAAAGTATCATTTTCTTACGTCAACAGGTTGTCGGCGCTCATTGGTGGATACTTAGTGGCTATCTCGACTCTCTTATATCTTCGGCGTTCTGTTGCATTACGAAGAGCTGGGGTTTCGTTAAGCAGTTGTATTGATTTAAAAGAGACTTTAGGACTTTAGGTTTATCTTCTGATAGCTAACTCTTAATTGATTCGTTTTTGTTTTTTAATTTATTTATACTCTTACTAGTATTATTTTGTTTCTGTTGTTTGCTATGCTAGAGTTTTTAATGAGAAGGTAACAAACCTTCTTTACAGAACTTATCTAAATAACTAGATGATTTCGTGCTTTGTAAAATGAATCGATTTCACTCGTAGTTAGGACTGCATTTTAGCTGATAAGGATAAAGCTTAATAAGGGGAAAGGTTAACCCTTATTAAAGAGGGTTAAGGAGGAACTAAGTGCTAAATTTTAAAAAGCGTTAAATGGTGCTTAGGCCATATCCTATACTATTAAACGAGGAATATTTGTAATCACGTTCTCGAAAACGGCTCTAATGATTTCGATGAAAGTTGCAATATAGGGGTTTACGGGTGAAAAATCGATCTAGCTAGGTCTTATATCTGGGAAAATTCGTTTACACCGTATTTTCACCCGAAAAGAGCTCGGTCGCTCAAAGTTTCGAACAAGATAGCTTACCTTAGAGTAATGATGAATTTGTAAGTATCTACTATCGTGGCAGCACGGAATTAGTATATACTATACTTGGAATTTTTATGAACTTTCCTATACTATTAAATGAGCATTCTCTATTTTCACCAGAACAGAGCTGGGTCGCCCAGATACTTAGCTATTATAATTAGTTCAAAAGTAATGCTTGTGTCTAACTGTTCCGTATTACGAAAACTGTTATTATTGTTGCTAAGTCAACATACGTTTCACATTTATATAGGTGTATTAAAGCCTACGAACTAGCCTGAAACATCCTACTATCGATTCTGGCTTATACAGCCAGTCCAATATTCCGTCACGTACTGTTCACAAGTCGGATTGGCTAATAAAGTCTGACTGCATCCTTCGAATTAGCTCGCGTGCCTGAATGCACAGCCTAGTTGTCGATAGTACCGTCAAATGCACGTCCAAGGTTATTAGACATTAACAGCGCCTTTATGTCGTAGCGATAAAGGTGATTTTCATAGTACGAGAGTTACCACTGACGTGCTTTTGACTGTACCTACCTAATATCTGTTTATGCAACTCCTCTTTTTATTTATTTATTTAAACTTTTCGAACTCAAACGGTACAAAGGCGGACTTAATGCCTTAGGCATTCTCTACTAGTCAACCAAGGGTGGTGAAGAGATTGGATGGCAGGTGCTCTGTTTAACAGGAACCAAGAGAAAATTATTAAAAATACATCATTAGAAAAATATAGGTAGGGACAACAGTACATAAATAGGTTATAACTTATAATACACATACATATTTAATGTAATATACATATATTTATTATATATATACATATATACATATTTAAGGGAGAGAGATGTTGACATGACTCTACTCTATTTGTTTTAAAAAAACTCTGCATTTTCCGCTTAAATGCATACTGGCTGGTGGCCGTCCCGATATCAAGAGGAAGCGCATTCCATAGAAGAATGGACTGAATGTGAAAGGAAGAAGGATCAAAGTCAGAAGAATGAGAAGGACAAAGTAGGAGAAGATTGTTAGAAGATCGCTACCGATCGATCGTTCTCTTTTTGCCATTTGTGAGAAATACTGTTATCAGTGACAAGGGATTTCGTTTGCAGTCCGCATTCTGGCTAGCAAAATGGCAATTGTTATTTTGGTCCTTACGTCCGCCATTAGCTAAATGAAAGTTCCTTCTGTTACAATAAATGACTTGTTACTAGGTAATTAGACCTTATTCATGGGTAGCAAGTACCTACAGAGTCTTTCTTGACATTGCGACAAACCGTCCAAGGCCGATAACTACGTCTTAGAATTGCCAGTAGACGTGATTCAAAGCTAGCAACATACAATCTAAGGCTGGTTTCACAGCTGCCCGGGAGACCTGTGCGGGTTGCCCGCACGGGCTCCCGGAACGGCGACATACGTAAGGCGCTAGAACATTGTTTCACAAAGACGCGGATTGGTCCGTACGCGACCCGCTCCGGGTAGAGCCCGTACTATGCTAGCAATCGTATCGTACTAACTCCCTCGTTTCAGAACACTGCGGGCGCTATCCGTATGGGTCTCCAGTGTGCGGGCGGCCCGTGTGAGTCTCCCGGACAGCTGTGAAACCAGGCTTAAAAACTTTTTGGAAAAAACAGAGGAGAAACTTCTGCTCACATAGAAACCACTACCTTGAGATGAGGTTTTTATCAAAAATAGTTGCTTGTCAGCTCGAGTAGAGTTAGTCAGGATCACCGTGACGAACATTCTCGTCGCTTCTTGCGTCAGAGAAAGTTAAATTATCTTCCAACTTTTCACCGATTTAATTATGAGACAAATATAGGTGCGGAGAGAGTTCGAATAATCGATGAAGTATGGAGGAAGTGTGTGGGAGTCTCGCTCTTTGAGAAGCTTTGTACTACTCATATTTTTTAATTGCTTATACAGGTTGTTAGGTTAAATGAGGGACATATTTTTCAAAGACCAGCCGTTACACAAAAATCCTGACGACACATAAATCCTGCATCGCGCTATTAGAGTTTACCGTGCGAACGACATATATAAGACTATCTGACATAAATTGTTGGGCAGTTGCCTGCGAGACACGACACCCGTCTGGTCGGAGGACCCTCCTTTTTCTATGGTGCATGGGTGAACTTACATCTGAACACGCAACCTTCTGATAGCTGAAGCTGAACATACTGCAAACGCTCTCTACTAGACGAACACTCAAAGGTTTTTTCAGTGTGCTGCTGTTGTAACATGTCTTTATCATATAGTTGTTTTTCTATTCAATTCTATTAATAAACTGCCTCGATGTCCAGTGGTCGCAAGTGCTACTGGCTACTGCTGAGCATGAGGTCCCGGGTTCGATACCCAGGTCGAGTAAAGTGTTATTTAGGGTTTTCCATCTGGAATTTCTCAGTAGCAGCCTGGAGTCTGGATTTGTGCTTGATTGATGGCAATAGGCTCGCCCCCTATTATATGGGACTTAAAACATAACTGGTGAAATGTGTGTGTACTATAAGTGCGCCTCTGCCTGGGGTCTACAGTAGTGATATTATGTGTGTGTGTGTCTATTTATTTATGGAGTAGAAATACGAAACAATCTTTGGTGTTATAGCAGCCTTAATTATTTTCCATTTTAATAACCTACCGGTATTCTTTTCCACGTATCACAAATGCTATCTTATTCAATTTACTTGCGCAATGAGAGATCCATTTCCCAGAATTCAGAAATGATGCTGTTGTGAGAACCACTCGCTTCTAGTCTGTATATTTTTATTCAATCTTCAATTTTCTCTACTACACATGTACCATACATGCCTACTTAGTTAGGGCTGAACGTCTAAGAACAAGATAAAAAATTCGACATGTGAATTTTCCGCTCGCCGCGCGCCGTGCTCGGTTAATGGCGATAACCTAAGAGCTAGATCTTTATACGCATTTTACAGACATGCATCCCTGGGATACTTCATAGGAACAGTACATTCCGTCAACATAGGTAAGCTTGTCAGGAGCTTTATGTCCTCAGTCCAAACGTGAGTTCAATGCAGTTTGAAGACGTATTGTATTGCTAGAAGCACATAAAAAACATAGAGATGAAAGGCAAAAGAACCATAAAGCAAGTTCAGCAAACGCTAGAACTTGCAGCGATGCAAATATAGAAAGATGTGGAGTTGCGAAACCAATATAAATATCATCGCGAAGTTTCTTGCTGGGTTTCTAAAAGTTTTAACATTAACTAAAGTTAATTACTTGAAGCATTTATGTGAGTTTGTTTTATTTGGTTAGGTACAATGAAGGTTTTTTTATGTCAGTGTACGTAGTTACGAGTACTTGCTGCGATTTCATCGTCGTAAAATTTCTAGTTTTAACATTAAATATATTCTATGACACTCATCAATACTTCCCATTAGTGAAAGAATTTTCGGAATAGGATCAGTAGTATACAATATTAAGTATAGATTTGTCTGAAACTAAGTTTAAGAGGAGGCTCCCTAAATTATATGTTAATTTGCATTAATATTCTGACACAGTCACTCATACAATCAAAATGGAACTTTAGTATATGATTTTTTTCTTTTTTTTTCTTTCCATGTACAAGACAATTACGTAATTGGGTAATTTTTGCTCGATTAATTTTTTATTCGAAAATCATATCTTTTTTAAAGATTATTTGAAATAAAAACAAGATTAATCGGCTTTCATGTCTAAAATAATTATTGTCAGCAAGAAAATATAGTTTTTTATTCAGTTAAAAGATATTTTTTCTCTAGACCAATTATTAATTTAGTTATAAACGAAATAAGAATTGAGACTTACGACATTTAGTTCCGTGGGCGAACATGACCAAAGAGCATACGCGATATTCAACTTTATTACTGATGTATTAGCGCTTAGCACATAGTGAAGTGGTGGGGTGCATGGGGGCGGAGTTTACGTGGAAATTGTCTTTGGAGAGCCTGGTCTTAAAAGGTACCTAAGTGTAATAATCTTCCTTGTTCTACATCGATTCTAGGTAGGTGGCAGATTCAAGCACTAATACGTATCGTATTAAGGTAAATCCGCGAAGGTAGCCGGCGAAATTAAAGTTTTCTTACGTTTTTTACAATTTGCACGTCATTATCAGTATCATATATTTATGATTTGCGACCGCAACACTTAAGTATTTACAGAATAATAATTTTTAAAATTACCAATACAATTAAGTCTAAGTTCAAATTAACCTATTGACTATTTACTTGCTTGAAATCATGATATTTGAGACCTTTAACTTAAAGAGATGTATTGATGATTCTTACGGTTATAATTATGTTAACACATATTTATTATAGTCGTGAATCATATTTTGATTAACATACTTCATTCAAACTCAAAGCCTAAAGGCTTTGAGTTTGAATGAAGTATGTTTTCAAATAAACCAATTACAGGCACTTTTGTATTGTCAAGGGGTCGGTCAGTCTGAAAGATGAAGCTAGTTGCCCATTCCAAAGCGTAGTAGGTACCTATGGCGAAGAACGGGCAAGAAACTCCACGGACACTGTTTTAAATCACAATATGGTTACAAAATATTGGTTACATCATTCATGTACATCATATACATCTACATCTCCATATACATCATATACATCATTCAAAGTAATAAATGTGAAAACGCTGCAGAAGGATAAAAGCGTCCATAATAAAAAAAAAAAAAAAAAAAAAACAAAAATCAAATTAAAATAAGCCACGGCAGCTAGAAGATGACCAGTCCCTATTGACAGCGTACCTACAACCTGACGCTACACAAAAACAAAAAAAAGGAAATTTGAATTTCGCGAGCTACCTTTGCACATTTACCTTAAAGTTCATGTTTACGGTTTCCTCACGTGTCAGTTTCAGGATAGCCCGACTAGTTACGAACTCGAACGGAGCCCTATTCAAGAGAGTATGCAGCTAGTTTCAATTTGACTTCTAATTATGAAACTAAGGCGGGAGTGAAACTGAACATAAAACATGAAATGAAATTGTTTATTCTGTAATTATGTTTTATTTCATTTAATTTCATTTATATTATAGGTACCTGTTGTAGAATCCCGTTGATTCCGTATTCTTCTTCGATTTTCTTCTTTTCGTGTGGTTAGTGACTAACCTAATGTCAGAGTCTTAAAGCCGTCCATCTCTCTGACTTGTCTTCACATCAAGAAATATCTCCCAGGCATTTCCCGGATTGCTCACGGATATTTTCCTTCACCGTTTATGAAGCAAGTGATAATTATACAATACGCACATGAATCCGAAAAGTCAGAGGTGCATGCTTTGGGTTCGAACTCGAGACCTATGACTTGGCAGTCTATCGGTCACACCCATAGAAATATACTTCTTTCTTATATCTTAGGGTATCACTGCTTATTTCAGTTGATTATATAATTATATTGGCTCACTACCACGCCAAGCTTTTCGTACAGTCAACTTTCACCCTCTTCCCGACATTCGTGGTGACTGATAGATGATATTAGTGACAGCACCTACATTACTACTTCTGTGAATGAGACAGTGTCTACAGTGCGTTCATTTTATATTGAACGGTCTATACATATCTTTTAGATACACTACAGGTATTAATATCTCACTAATTTGAATATGAAAGTATCGCACAGGTATTCAATAAACCTATGTTTAACTACAAAGGTACAAACTGATCAATAGAAACTATATTGTTTACAGCCTTCGTACAATACTGGCAGCTTTTCATAAAATCGGGGAACAAAACATTTTCCAACATAACACCTAGTTATAGTTAAAATGTACGTGTTCGATTGCGAACATTTTTACGTGGGCACAACAAAGGAACTAAAAATAGGGGTTCGTGGCTAACAGCCGCACGGGTCGATTGAAGATTCAGCTACGCTTTCCGAGGTCGGTCCGTGGATGGGTGTTCATTCATTTATATATCGACACCATTCCGTGCCTCGGAAATTACTGGTCCCAGCTGTGATTTGTAGATCTTTAAAAGTCGTTACAGGTCAGAAGCCCGAAAGTCTGACAACCTTACTAAGTGGTATTATTAACCAGTAACTGGGTTGTGGATCAGATAAGCTGTCAAATACTTATCAGTATGTAGACAATCAAATGAATTCTTGTCGATGTTGAAATCTTTTTGAGGGTGACTGTGCTATGAACAGGGGTGGCGAATCTACACCAACAACACAATGTGACATAAATTGTGTCATTATGTACCTTTTCAATAATACTTAGGTACTATCGAAGAAACGCATATCTGTACACTGTAAGGACTATTCTTGCTTGCAGCGCTCAGCCGCTATAGTATCGCTTAACTACGAAAAAAAAGGTTCGTGTGCACAGAATATTGATTTTAAAGTGGTTAGATATGTGTTACCGTGATGGTACATAATAAATTATTTTTTTGAGACTGACTGTACAGTCACGAGCATAAATATTATTACTATGACAGCTCGGCAATGATATCTGATTTCATGATTTATCCATTAATTAATACATGACAGCAAATACATGTGATAATTTGTGAAAAGCTTATAAAAGTGGCAGCACAAATATTATGTGACATCGAAGGAACACACTATCTGTCGAGACAAGCGACGCCAAAATATAGGATGCTGCATCGACTTTAAAAAGATTTGTCAATGCAATATTATCGGACATGTCTTGCGCCATAAATATCTGCCAACTCAGTTAAATTCAGAAAAATGTGATCGTTTTGATCGAAAATATCTGATATCACTTTGGCAGCATTAAAAAAAGGGAGAAATGCGATATTCTAATTTCGCGTGTGGCGAATATGTTTGAAAGCAGCTTACAAAGTGTGTTGCCAGATGTTAGAAAAAGTCGTATTTTATTATTTAACTTAAAAGTTGTATTTTTTATGAAACATATTCAGCTAAAGTGCTTTCTATGATGTAGACAATTGACTATTTTGGTCTTAATTTTATTATCATTTAAAAGCGATGATTTTGATAAACAAAAAACTGTGACAACGTTACAAACAGAAAATAATAATGACATAACTATGTAGGAATTACTAATTGACTTTTATGTAAAGTTTATCATGAATCAGGCATAAATTGAACAATATTTCCAGGTCGGTTTTTTTTTTAAACATTTTAAAACACACCTAATGTTCATTCTTAAAGAATCATGCAACGAATAATTCTCCTGAAAACTCTATATTCCAATAAACAAAATAACTCCAAAATAAGTCCTCTTTTAACAAACAAAAACGTGAACTAGATAAACTAAAAGTTACATAGCTAGTAATTTGGCCTATTTCAGGGAAGCCGTAGGTAATACTTCGGCCTCGGATTAATTAACTAATTCCCTTCCGGCGGTATCTGCAGTTTTGAGTGTTGCCCTAATCGTTTCACGTTTCATCTCTTAGTAATGATATTTATTTCCCTAACCTGATTTTGACCGTGAGTTTATTACCTATGTGTATAGGTTTGTAGGTACCTACATTATAGGTGGTACACTCTCTCCCTGGTTATGTATCCCACATGTTGGTGGGGTCAGCCTTCCTAGTCTTTCTCTTCCATTTCCCTCTATCCTCAACATCATCTTCGGATACCTGACAATCTTTCATATCCTTTAGCTTTCTTTCTACCTTGTTTTGGGTCTGCCTCCAGTGGGACTTGGACTGGGGATTTCATATTCAGGCAGCCTCCTTTTTACCATTGCAGCCCTCATGCATCTTGTCAGCGATATCGCGCACGCTCAGGCTTCCTGCAACGTACTCGTTACGGATTTTATCAAGCCTGGTAATGCCATACATCCACCTCAACATTTTCATTTCAGCAACTTGAATGAAATGCACGTTTTCTTGGGTTATGGCCCACGTTTCGCTGCCATACATAAAGACTATTCTTATGATGGTCTTATTACAAGTGGTACACTACATAGGGAAAAAGCGAGTAAGGCTAAGCGTATGCTGAGACGCAGGTCCACGCAGCGCAGGGCAGAGCAGATTTTGTAATGCATGAACGTACTGACAGCTGCGTACGCTGCGGCGCAGGTATCTGCGACGCAGACATATGTCTGACCTGCTCTACGTCTCGTTGTAGAACCGGCACAGATATTTGCGCGACGCGTGCAGGTCACTTGTTTTTTACCACTGATTCATAATTTTGTTTCAATAAGAGATTGTTTGTACTAGCTAGGACGCGAATGTGTCTGTGTGTGCTTGCGGCCTGTCTGTCTCGCCGGCCCTACCCTGCAAAATCTGTACTGTGCTATGTTGCGTCACCTGCATCTCAGCATAGGCTTAGTCTAAACCTTGGCGTCGATTTTAGTGTAAAGAAAATCTGCATCTCGGAAATTACAAACATATAACATAACATCACGCTTTATTCCTCAAAGGGTTAGGCAGAGGTGCACCTATGGTACACCTACATTTCGCAAGTTAGGTTTAAGTGACATGTAATAGGAGAGTCTATTGCTATCAACCGGGCACAAATCCAGACTCCGGGTTGCTACTGATATCTGAAATTGCACCCTGATTATTACATAAAGCTCGATCGTTCTCCCAGTAGCTCTAACAATTTAACGCTATTCTTTGCGTTGACATAGCTCCTTCTAGACTACACCTTCCAAGGCAGAGTTTTCCATATTTTCATGTTCTCAAACAGTTTCAGCAGTTCTAACTTATCGTTGTGTCAGACGATCAATCAGCCAGTCAATAAACTACTAGCATTTTAGTAACAGAAGACAATTCTAGAACATTACCCACAAACACAGTGAGGTTAGTACTTAAATCCTAATTACCTTGCTTACGTAAAGGCTCTAAACAGAGTTAATAGTCAATAGTCGCTCTCTAATAGGTACGGTATAGTAGGCTATAAAACATGCATTTTACGACATAAGCGTAATGATGTTCGCAGATGCAACTGTGGTATATTGACGATTGAGAATAAATCTAGCTGTTATTACTATGTTAGTGTGAGGATGTTATATGTTTTAAGAGCCATGTGATATGTGCTAAGGTCTTTAATATGGGTTAGAATTGTATAGGGAGTTGGTAATGGCAACTGAGTCCTTAACGCATTGAAGAACGGGACATAATAGAAGTTTTATTGTTATAACGCTTATGAGCGTTTAGTGTCCTTCAAAGTGTTAATTTCCCTGTGTAAATGAATGAAAAGAGTTGAAAACCAGTTGCAAGTTGCTTTATAACGCTCTAAGAGTTGAATTCGGTGATTGGTTAAAGTAAAATTTGGTGATTGTTTAATTTGTAAGCAGAATTTTAATCCTATTGCGTAATATCATTCGTAATATCATATGACATCACTGTTAGTAAAGTGATAAAAAATAGTGGTGTCTATTAACGCGTATGTCAAACAGTCAGTTGAGGTTTAAAACTGGATTCATAAACCACAAAAATTGGCTTTTGGCTTTTTGCTGCTGTGATCTTGATTTCTCTTGTATTCCGTAGGTTATAATTTCAAATATTTTTACCGGAATATAATTTGGCACCTGTTATTGTTGGCTAAGTAATAACAGCCGCACGGGTCGATCCGACAGGTTAAGCTACGCTCGCCGGGGTTGGTCCATAGGTGGGTGACCATCGTTACATACCAAGACCTCCTCCGGGCCTTGGAAAGCACGTTAAGCCGTTGGCTATCATTCGTAGATCTTTGAAAGTCGTTACGGGTCGTCAGAAGCCCGAAATTATGACAACCAGCCTTACCAGTATTACCCAGTTACTGGGTTGTAGAGGTCAGATAGGCAGTCGCTCATTGTAAAATACTGGTATTCTGCTGCATCCGGTTAGACTGGAAGCCGACTCCAACATAGTTGGGAAAAGGCTAGGCAGATTGATTTGACCTGTTATTATTTCTTCCTATTTATGTCTGTTGCCACATTACTGCGGGCCAGCCACCATCTCTGCCTTGATATTCCGTGGTTGCTTGTCATAAACATTGAATGACTTAGTTACAATACTAAAAATATAAAAAGATTATATCTTTATCTGTGTTTACTGTCAATACATTTAAAATGAGTATCAATTTCAATTTCCCAGCCAAGGTTTTAGCTTCAGCCTTCCTCATGCATACTCGATTTCCAAGGTAAGTGTTACATCTGGCAACACCGTAATGTCATGTCAGTTACGTTATAGTACGAACAGTAATAAAAGTGACTTACGACTGTATTTGACGTAACCATCACTGCCTAATACCGGCGGTTGAAAGGTCAGGGTTCCTTCGATCGAGGGCTGCGTAGTTAGTATTTTGGGGGCCCTATGTTAGGTTTAGCCATTGTTTTGTGATTGGTAGTTTCCTGCTATCAAACATGCTTCTTGCAGCATGTCGATGACAATTTATATACTTATAGTCAGCTCGAAATTTTACTTCGAGTTTGGCACCTTCAGTAGCATCTATCAGCTCCTGTACTTAATATCGTGTCCAGCGTGTCCTGTTGCCTGCACGAGGCAACAGGACACGCTGGACACGATATTAAGTACCCCTTTGTTTGTTGAACAGCACCACATTTACACTCCAGGGCGGACTTATTTGTGAATCTCCACCTGAGCAGGTTTTCCTTATTACTTCGACCTAACTGGATCCGGAGTCTATTTAAAGACTTCCAGGTAAACCAAGGCGACTCATGTCCAGGTGGGAGATTTTCAGCAGGTGGAACGAATGAGTTGGGTAGGCAAGCACTGTTTCGCCACATCTTCAGCCTTTCCTTAGACCGTTCACCAGGGAGTGAGGACACACTTCAAGAAGCTATTGTGACTTTTCAGCCTTTGTGGCTCGATGATGTTATCGTGCAAAAGATTTCGTGTGTCGGAAACCATCCTGGCTCTTTCACTTGAGCTTGCCACCGCATCGGCAAACTCTGGTTACGGAACATTGAGTGTTTACCTTTTCCGTACCTAAGCCTGCTTTCTGTGGCACATTAAATCACTACATACCTACGTTAAGCGCTAGTCGAATTTCAAACATGGTTCTGTTTCTGTCAGTCGTTTGAAGATGGTTGAGACAGAATTATGATTTAAATAATGCAACATAACATAACGTTGTCAAATGTGGAAATAAGCCTCATGAAATCTGCAAGAAAGTTAAATAACCCTGGAGCTCGGACTACCTCGGACCCAGGACTCTTCGACTATGAACAGAGTTTGCACACACCAAATAACACACCATTCATGATGATTTATGAAAGGCAGTTAAAATCTGTAGCAGAAACATTTCCTTTGATGTTTACAAAGCACATGCATGCATTGTCAAAAATCACATTCATTCGATTAGCCCTTATTTGAATCGATAATTTTTCTCCAAAAATTCCTATCAAGGAAACATTCTCTTGCGCAAAGTTTACAAACATATTGAATTTCAGCAACCAATTCAAATGCACTGAATCAAAGAACAAACACTTAAAACTGAAACCGCAATTCTAACTCTCAGAGTCCACATAATAATATCCGTGAAATTCCAGATGTATGTAATCCTAGAACATTTTATCAAATTATTCTAGTGGAGCAAACTAGGGTATACTAGGATTATGTCCCTCGGATTTTGCGTGTGTTTGTGCTCCTCACAAAGGAACTGGGGTGATGAAAAGCTGTAAGCGATTGTATGGCAGGTACAGAGCACAATTTACCTAGCTTTAAGTGTCATTCATACCGAAGTATACTAAGCGACATAATATGACAAGGGCATTATGTACATATCAAGTGATATGATGATTAGCTTATGATTGACCTAAATCTAGGTGCAATATTGTGTACTAATGTGGCGACTTGTCTAAACATCGAGATTTTTAGGTTATATCTATGTTCGATTTTAATGTAGGTATTATACATAATAAACCTTCAGGAATAAATTATCTAAATGAAAAGCGCATCAAAGTCCATTTTGTTTAGAAGAATTCACACACACACACAGGCAGTCACAAAAGCGACTTTGTTTTTACCCGACTACGGCGAAGCAAAAAGGAGGGTTTTGATTTTGACTGGTATGTATGTATGTATGTTCATCTGTTACCTCTTATCTTCTAAATTTCCAATCATAATTTGACAAATGAGGTATCATTAGAAGCGTCTTGATTTACCGCTGGTTAAAGGCTATGTGATGTTTATTGAATGCAATATGGCGCCCTCTAGAGGACATAAAGCCATGAATTTAAAAAAAAATCTTAATTGTGTCATGTTGCATATCAAATGAAAGGGCTTAACGAGCACATTACAAATATGTTTACATATTATTACATTGTCTAAGTAAATAAATATGTCATTTTTTTTTAAACAAGCAAAAGTGAGACTGTGCTAAGTACGGGCAAACTAATGCTGTAAATTAATACCTGTTATACAATAAAAACTAAACAAAAAAATTAAAGCTGCTCTGCAAATACCTAATCACGAAATTATAACCCCAAAATAATTTAAATAAAAAGTAAGATCAAAACAAAAACCCGACTACTGAAATATTACGCTCTAAAAAGCATGAAACAAGAAAATATTTCAGACAGAAATCGAAACAGAGGTACAAAAATGGCCAAGATAAAGCCGTTGTTGCGTGCCTGTACACCTACAAAATTATAATGGCATGGACCACCACGGCTTTACCTTGACCATTTTTGTACCTATGTCTTGAATTCTGTCTGAAACATTTTCTTGTTTCATGCTTTTTAGAGCGTAATTTTTCAGTAGTCGGATTTCGGTTTTCGAACTTACTTTTTATAATATGTATTAATAGATTAATACAAAAAACCGTCTCAAACCCACTGCTACATTAAGACAGTAATGTATATTTAAAACAAAATAGTTCTATAAATTTTTGATTCCGTGAAATACTTACATATTTGCCCAGTATAGGAATGTATAATAGAAAGCCATTCGACGCGGTTGACGCGGGTGAAGCCACAAGCAAAACCGATATACAATCGAATAGAATACCGTATCTTCACACATAATACACCTACTTATTGTCAATGCCTACCCATCAGCGTAACCTAATTCGATCCCCTTAATGCGACTCCAGATACAAAGTGCTTATCAGTTATTCTGTGTACTCAATACTATTGAATATTATCTGAATACATACTGAGGCCTATTTAGAACGTATTCAACAAAATTTTATATTAAACCGTACCGTCCTCGTGTCTAAAAGCCGGTTTTCCTATGAAAATGTTGTCGATCCCTGAAAGGTTTTCTACGTAATTTAATTTGGAAAACTTCACGTCCACGTCCTGTTACGGGCCTCAGAGACTCAAAACATTTGGTTAACATGAAAATTTCTTGGATTTAAGAGGCGTTCGACATTTTTAGGGATATCAAGGTACAGGAAAATGTCTGTCCTAATCTTTTAGATTGGAAAATTAGAGGGAGTTTGTTGCGACCTCGATTAAATTTAACGCTGTTAGGATTGTCATCGAAGTTGGTTACAGCTTAAATGATTAGATTTTCCATTTTGGATCTTCATTTTCACGTTTTACTATAAGTATAATATTCCTTTGTTTCAAGCTTTATCTAGACTCTAGACCCATTTAAGGTCAAGTATTTTTCGAAGGCTATCTAATATTCTTTGACGTTCAAATTAGACTAATTTGTTTCGGTCTAATTTTTATTTTAGCCGCTGGGTTACATTTGCCAGACGACATAATTGATATCGAAAACCAGCGAAAAGAAATAAAGGTAATGATAAAATTATGATTCTATTGAATTCATCTTTGCTATGAAGATTGTAAAAAGAGGAGACAGCACAGCTTTTGAACAGCATTCAACGGCAATTGAATAATAAGGAAACACGGTTTATTTTGTGCCTAGAGATTTTTTACAATATTCAATATGTGCGGTCAAGACCCATCTCTGAATTATTTTCTTTCAACTTGATGTGTCTAAAGGTTCCATCCCACACTAAAGTGACAAAAGGATACTTGGTTCACAAGACATTTCACGCCTTATAAGATATTAAATATATCATGACGTGGCCATCGAAAATGTCCCAGTAATCTGTATTGGATTATCTTACTTCTAATAAATATATTTTGTTCTGTTTTTCGTCTATTTGGTCTCTTCTATTCGTTTTATCGCCTACAATAGTGTCGGGATTAGGTTGTTAGATGCTTGTCAGTTATCTGACTGGATGATCGGTGATCTTATGCGACATGGAGTGGGCGATGTCCTTTGGAGTGTGGGATTCTATTAAGAACTTGGATCTTTATTACTGAAATAGGAATTCTGGGAACGAATCTTAAGGTACAATATTATTATCTCCTACATTTTTTATTATTATACTTGTCTATGACAGACAGAAATACGCATTTACGAATACAGTTCACGTGCATCTCACACGTCTATGATACATAAATATACTTATACATGTCCATGCGCTTGTAGACACACAAACACACAACATACTATAACAAAAGTGTCGTGACGGTCAAAATGTTACACTCCACTCAGTCTCGCTCTCATTCGCCAAGTGTGCAAAGTATAACGTGCGGTAAGTAACTTCGTTTAAAAAAAAGTGGTGGCACTCCGGGAGTGCCGACAGAAGTGAAAACTTGAACAAGATCGCTTTGGTGGAAGAAAAATATTTATATAGAACATTCGTCCGTAACCTTATCTAAATAAAGAGCAAAATTGCGGTTACAAAAAAAAATACTTCCGAAACCTTTAAAGTAATAATACTTGCATAGAACATTGATCCGTAACGTAATAAAAATAAAGAGCACAATCACGTTTACAAAACCTTTAAAGTAAAAATACTTGCCGTAACGTTACTTGCCGTAACGTAAATAAAGAGCACAATCGCGTTTATAAAAATGAGGTGTCGTCATAGTGTCGCGAAATCAATGGTTTAGTCCAATCTCAAAAATGCCCAACGCGCCTCAAGAAGTTTTCACTTCAAAAATAGATTGCTTCTTCTGTTTTGTTGCTTCTAGCATGGGCAGTGTCTTTATATTGTCTAGTTAACACACTGTTCTCCATTATACATATCTACACTAAGAAGGATATACAGTGTGGCTCATCGGCGTAATGTTGCTTGCCTATCGGTCTTCTACAGACTGTACATCGGAGATTGTGCGCAGGAGCTCCACGACCTGATCCCACCATCGCCCTTTTATCATCGAACTACCGTACTGCAGGGTAGGTACCATGCGCACTTGGTTGATATTCCATCTAGTCGTATTCAGCTCTTCTCCTCCACATTTATACAGCCGAAGTGTGGAACTCTCTGCCACCGTCTGTGTTCCCTTACACAAATAACCCGTCTGCCTTCAAAGCAAGAATGAACAGGCATCTTCTGGGCACGCTTGTTACATCATAGATCTCATTCATCGCTTTCCACCAGGCGAGTTGGGGTCAAAAGTAAAACCATCCTGTTATAAAAAATAAACTATCAATGGAGTAATAAGATATTACTAACGCAATGTATTACTTGACAGACGAATTGATGTCCGTGTTTTCTTTCGGTTAATAAAGATAAATTCTGATTCTAAGGACAGCTCGCGAACCTAGATCAATTTTATTAAATAAACTATACTTCAAAAGATTACCTACCTTATTCAATATTAAGTTTATAAATGTAGGTAGCTTTTTGAACCCTTGTTTCTCAGAAAAGGTGCTTAGTCATAATGGAACACTATAGCACAGAATAAATAGGTAACAGTATTCTATCTTCATAGAAAACTACCGAAACGACGCGCTTCGAAATCTCAGTTTATCGAGTACACAACAGTATCAAGTGAGCGGCAGTTACGCACGGACGCGGAAGGTTTATCTACCGAGCGGTCGAAGGTAATTATTTCAAGGTCATTGGCGAGATATAATACTGCTACTTATTTATTCTGTGACTATACATTGCTCGTGATTCGTGCTCAGACCCTAGTATATTTTTTTCTCTTGCCACATAACTACCTAGTTTTTCAATACCTTTTTCATAATTTTTTTTTTTTATTCAATGGTTCCTCTCTTGACCTCGATGTTATCTGATGGAAAGCGATGGATGAGGTCTACAATAGAATGAGTACACTCAGGAAATCCCTATTCTCTCTTACATTGAAAGTTAACGGGCTAGGTACTACTTCACCATTAAAACCAGACAACTGCCAGTCGTGAAGTCGTTTTTTTTCAAGAGTTGGATGGAGATAGACATACGTTGGAAAGACTTTCAAACTTTGACAGTGCGCTTATTGAAGGTTGAGGGGGATTTTGCAGTGACACTTTTACTTTTTTGCAGGGCTTACGAATGGTGTTTTGAGATGATACTATTTTCATGTCAGCGTCTAAGCTACTTCAAACACAGGCCGTCCATTTAACTCAGTTCTTTCACACTTTTCTAGAAGTGTTCATTATGCAATTGTGCGTAATCTGCGACTTAAGTGCCACTCTATACGAAGGCTGTAATTGGCAGCGACGCGCCGCGAAGCCCCTCAGTGCCAGTCACGACATTTGATTTCCCACTTATTCTATCACTAGGTCATAATTATTTACCGAATATACAGAAAGATATTTCATTTATGTGCCGAGAGAAACGTATTGGAAAAGGATATAGGAATAATTTGTATATTTATGTGAAAATGGAGGGGATTGAACCGTTTGGTGTCCGGTTGGGGCGTGATTTGCACCTTTTTCTTCCTTATGCCTTATATAGAATATCTTTAAGAGCACCTTGATTATTTATTGGTATCTTAGGTACCGGTCGTTTTTGTTTTAAGTTAAAACTACAAGATTGCAATAATTATATAGCAATTTAATAGTATTATAAGGCAGTGTAGAGAATTAGGTCAGCAATTAGAAGCATACAAAGGTGCTGAAAAATATAGGGTGACAGAGACATCGGCGCGAAAACTGTCAGCATGGATTCTACTTGTTTTGTTGGGTGGGAAATTATCAAATAACTTCTCCCGCTCTGGCCGGAGCGGGAGGGCGTGCCCGACTCTTACTAACTAAAACCCACCCGTGTTACTTCAGTTGCCATGTTTCCGGGGGTAACGATCTCCCTTTCGGACTTCTTCGCAACAACGGCAGGCATCGGCCCTAGCGGACCCCGTCAATTCTGCTGACATCTCTTTGAGAACGCGCGTGGAACACAACGCGCCGTCGACCCGGGCCTGGTCCTTATCGGCCTGCGATTCCCGATGCCCAGGGCGTCTCCTCCTGCGGCGGTAAGGGGCGCGAGGGCGCGAAATTTGCCTCTCCATAACGCGTTCCGCCTCCTCCTTTGCGAACATTACTGCTTCGTAAAAGGAGGTGACGGCCTCCCATTTTTTCTCGGTCCGTACCATGCCCTGAACCAGGGCCGGACGCGAGAGATCACCGCCGCCGATCGCCTCCACGAGGCCATGGCGATGCTCCACACAAGCCGGGCAGACCTCCGCCGTATGCTCCACCGTGTCCTCCGGGCGATCCACACAACGGTTACACCCGGGCGTTTCCTTCCATCTTATCTTGAACAGGAACCTCTCGAAACAACCGTGTCCGGTGAGGACCTGCGTCCGGCGGAAGGTGAGGACGCCGTGGCGCTTCTCTAGCCACTCCTTAAAGAGGGGACTTATCGCCGTAATTGTAGCGTACCCAACGCCATGAGATCCTGCCGGAGGTCTCTCCGCTGTGCCGCGATTTCTCGCGGCAGTGGAGTTAAGCCCCGGTGTTTCGCCTCCTCGCGCCACTCACAGACAGATGTGCACGAGGAGTTTTGCCTCCAGATCCCATGGCTGTTATCCGGCAAGTAGGCTCGCCACCTCGCAGGAGACCGTGGGGTATCCTCGGGCCAGCTGGATAGCGATGTTCCTCTAGGGTTCAACGCGGTGTGCTGGCTGCAGCCTCAATGAACGCACCCAAATGGTGCCCCGTAAAGGGCCATGGAGCGCACGACCCCCCACATAGAGCCTCCGGCAGGAGGTGTTTAGACCCCTAGTTTGGGCAGGAGCCGCTTCATGGCAGCCCCGGTCCGCTCCAGTCTGGGAGCCAAACGTCGAAAATGCTCCACGAAGTTCCACCGGCTGTCGAGGACAAGTCTCAGATACTTCATTGTCGACTCAACGCCAACGCCGATGTGACCCATCCCACCATTACCTGGGAACCCGATGGTGGCGCATTCTGAGGACCATGAAAGCACATCGCCTCGGAATAGGGCCACCTCGAGTCCTAACTGCCGGATCCTGTCGACGATTGTCGCAACCTCGCGTGTCGCGAAGTCGGCCGCCGCCTGGTACGACCTTCCCTGCGCCAGGACCAACGTGTCGTCAGCGTAACAAATGACGCTGCCGCCGCTAGTGTCAGCGCGCTGTCCCACAGAAGCGGCCCAAGGACCGATCCCTGTGGGACACAGCACGACATCTCTTGAGAGGTAACCGGGGTGTATATGACGGCCGCGTCCATGTCCCTGCCACCCTGTATTACCAATTTTTGTGAACAATTGTACAACATTGTCTTCGTAATGACGATCCATTAATGTAATCGATTAGTTCATAGGTCCCAAAAGGCAACTGCTAACTAAGTTTTATTTTCACTTACAAACATAAAACCCTTATTATTTTTCTCTCCACCGCGATACAGCTCACCCACTGCAAGTTATGGTCGTAATATCGGTTAGGAGAGAAGCAACAGCTTTGTGTCGTCAGTCATCGCGGGAAAATTAATGAGTTAGGAGCGGGTCGCAGGCTTATTTGTAACTGTCAGGGTGCCACGGTTCATACTTACATTGGAAAGATGAGAGGGTGTTGTTTTTCATTAAGATAATGTTTTTAGTTTTGTTGAAGTGGAACTGTAGCTGGCTTTTTTGTTCACCCTTTTTGGGAAAAGAAGTTCGTAAGAACCATTACAGGTGAGCGTTTTTAATTATCAATGCCATCATGTTTTCAGGCCGAAAAATGGATAGTGCTATCGATCATGTATAGCTCCTTGAGATATGTATAGCTCCATGTAGAACTATTGATGAGAGACTCTCGCACTGGAATCATGATGGCATTAAAATGTATATATACGTAATACTTGTAATGTTTGTCTACTCCCATGAGGAAGGATTACGTTGTTAGGAATGTTTTCTTTGCTAATAAACGATCTTTGAAGGTACCTTTCATCTTTGTGAACCAGGTCACCTTGAGAAAAAGGTCCAATCGTAGCCAATGTGATGACCGGGGTTCCAAGTAAACTGACTAATGAAAGAAGAACATATGTGGCATTAACGATTTATTTTTAAAAGTTACCATTTACATCTAAATTACATACTAACATCTTAACAACTATAAATCTTAATCGAAAATTGGCCGTACCGGAAAATTAATTATAACAACGAAAAACAAAATAAAAAGTAAACAACATGCAACAAAACTATCTTGAACAATATAAAAAGAAGTCCTTCAAGCCGGGATTGAACCCGGGTACAAGATATGTCAATCTGGCGCTATTCCCCGAGACTAATCGATATTTTTAGAGACGCGGTGAATATGTCGTGCTTATTCCGCAACATATCAAAATGCTACCTTATAAGTTCAAGTCGGACCTTTATCCACGGTAAATTATGCCGAAGATAAGAAACCGATTGAGCCACCATATCTATTTCTGCTCTCAAGCAGCGTTGCTGTTTTCCGGCTTGAAGTGTTTAGGTGCCAGTGTAGGCACATAGACGTTTCGGCATTTATTGTGACTTGTGATATCTCTGGTATTGTAGATGTTCATTAGCCGCAGTTATCACTTATATAAGGTGGGCCGCCCGTTCAATTGCCCCCAATAACATGAAAAAACATTCGTTCAAATGTCAGAGCCGAAGCCAAGCCCAGGTCTAAAAAAATATCAGTGCATAAATTTTATATCAAGTATGTTCAAATTCATGTCCGCGTGCCGACGCCTGAGCTTCAGCAAATGTGAACAAAAGGCCACGGACTGTCCATATCCCTGAAACGGCACGGATTTGTACGGTTACCTTGAGTATAGGTACTCCTACCACAAGTGGGTTCTAGCAAAAGTCACGTCGAAATCCTTGACAAAATTATACCCCGAAATACCGAAAGTATATAGAATTATAGACCATCAACTCGATTCGATTGGACATTTAACATTCCAGTACCTGGGCGACCGAGCTTTGCTCTGGTGAAAATAGAGAATGCTCATTTAATTGTATACTAATCCATGTAAAGTATATACTTATTCCACGCTGCCACGATAGTAGGTACTTACTAATTCCATGCTGCCATGTCATTATTCATTAGCTTTGGGCGACCGAGCTCTGCTCGGGTGAAAATACGGAGAAAACTAATTTTCCCAGAAATGAAACCTAGCTTTATCGATTTTTCGCCCCGTAAACCCCTATATTGCAACTTTCATCGAAATAGTTAGAGCCGATTTCGAGAACGTGAGTACAAATCTATATAAAAATATGGCTCGTTTAATAGTATAGGATTTAAAGGAATCACGATACTATAAATGCCTTCCCTTCATTTTTAATGTATAGGCTGGGAAAGAACAGCTCAACAACTTCCTTAGCAACACATCTTTGTTTGACTAATATTTTAATTTCTATAATTAGAGCTAAGTACTTAGTACTAATAATCTATTTATTACTAGCTGCACCCCAGGGTTTCACCCCCATAAGTCTCGATCCCATGGGAATATCGGGATAAAAAGTATTGTATATCCTAACCCAAGTTATGATATACCAAATTTCATCCAAATCCATTCAGCTGTTTTAGCGTGAAATGTAACAAACAAACAAACATACAAAAAATCAAATATTTTTCTCTATAAAGTTAGATTAGAAGAAAAAGCAGAAGAAGAAATATAATCAAAAGAATATGAGCCATGTTTACTGTATATCCAATAAAGCGAGAAGCCCCACAGCATCCGTTAAGTGGCCAATAATCGAGCGAGATACCATTGATCAAATCGATTATGCATACCATTATATCGAGGCTCCGTTCTACCATTGTAGAGTTTCTTTAAGAGATGAATAATCGAGTTTCTTGTTGTATTGAAACTGACTCTACCTAATTAAATTTAAAGACTAGCACAACTTGAACTTACTGTTTAAAACACTTTAAAAGTATATTTAGCAGAATATAATTACAAAGACTTAAGCCTGATTCACACGGTACGATTTATTTGTCTTTGCCATATCAAAAATCCTGATCAACACGGTGTGATTTAATTGCCTATGTGGCAAACAAAAACAGTGTTTAGATGATGGAAGTCATTGGCGCTACAATTTTACAAGAAACTTGCATCGTGTAAATAGGACTTTATCCATTTCGCAATTTGTCGGCAGCTACCCTTGATCACAGTATAAATAAGTAACAGTATTATGTCTTCATAGAAAACGGCCGAAACGATGCGCTTCGAAATCTCAATGATACGGACTGAGTCACGGACACGGAAGGTTTACCTACCGAGCAGCCGCAGATAATTATTTCAAGTTCGCTGCCGAGACATAATACTGTTTCTTTATTATACTGTGCTTTGTCTATTTATTTTCCGAGCTTATTTTGTGTTCCATTTTCAGGAAAGAAAGTGTAACAAAAATAAACTGGAGTGCATTCTTGGAACCCGATTATACGCGTAGGTGCCATCACAAAAGCGGAATCCGATTAAAATTCCGATAGGATTTTTACAGTGCAACTAATTTGGACACTGAAACACGTGCAAGGATTAATAATGGACGTAAATAATGTGTTGATGGAATATTTGAAAAAAAAAAAAATCGTCTCTAAAACAAGTTTCATGTCAAACTAGCTGTACCTATAGGTCTACTTACTTGGACTAAAATATGCTGATCTATACATTTAAATAGTAACGAATTCTACAAGGATGCCCAAAATATATTTTCCGACATCACGACGGCGAAGACGCGGGCAACAGCAAATGAATAAAGAACATGTTGATCTATTAATCAAAACAATAAACTTGTAAATAGGACCAGCCTTTCTTAAGTTACAAGCTGATAGACAGACAGACATTGTGTTATTTAATTTGTGGGGATGAACATACAGACATAAATAACAGTACCTGGGCGACCGAGCTCTGCTCTGGTGAAAGTAGAGAATGCTCATTTAATCGTATAGGATAGTTCATACTAATCTCATGTTAAGTACACACTAATTACATGATGCCATGACAGTAGGTACTTACTAATTCCATGCTACCATGTCATTATTCTAATTTCATTGTTCTCATGTCAATATTTATTAACTTTGGGCGACCGAGCTCTGCTCGGGAGAAAATACGGTGAAAATGAATTTTCCCAGATATGAGATCTAGCTAGACCGATTTTTCGCCCCCGTAAACCCCTATTATTGCAACTTTCATCGGAATCGTCAGAGCCGTTTTCGAGAACGTGATTTCAATATATATATATAGGTACATCTATATTGTAATATATATTGTATCATACACATAACAGTGTTCAAATTAGAGAAACAGTTGTTTAGAATGTCAGTCATCGTTAATTGAAAAGCGCCTACGCATGTAAACTTCATTCATTTGAGAAGTTTTGCTCCACCACCGCTCGTTAACCGCAATGCGATTATTGTGTTACATAAAACGAAATGAAAGTACAATTTACGTTTCACAATTAACAAGTTTACCGGTAATGCGGAAAATGGAGTGCATTTTCAGAAAAAAATACATTATTCAACGGAATAGTTTAAGTCCTATTAATTGATATTGCGTTTTTCCATTAGGAATTTCTCAGTAGCAGTCCGGAGTCTGAATCTGTGCCCGGTTGAAGGTAATAAGGACTTTAAACGTTTTAAAATATTCACCTAAATGTTCCGAAAACACGTAAAACTTTACTTCGTAAAGAAAAACTCAGCCAAAACAATCCATAAACATTAATTTCAAAGTTCATTTGTCCGGTACCTACGTCTGTCCGTCTCCGGACATGGTCGGACGTTGTCCGGCGACGTTGTTGTCTCGGCTCACTTCACCACACTTTAGTGTTCGCTAACCCTGTAATTGGATTGCTCGACCCATCATGTTAAGGCTCCTACATACATATTCGCTGCTGCAATGAAATGAGCAGTCGATTGTGTGAAGCTAGTGAGTATGTGAACGGATTTTGTATTGTCTGTACTTGAGCATCACTAATACCTGCGAGTGATGAGACCAATGTGAAACGGTAGTACGCTCAGAATTCACACATCAGGCTCATTTATTTTTTTTAAACACAGCTCTAATGTCGACCGTCCGGCAATAGCCTCGTCCCGTATTACATGGGACTTCAACATAACTGGCGAAATGAGGGTGTACTAAACTTGCGCCTCTGCCAAACCCTTCGGGGAACACAACCGTGATTTTAAATGTTCTAATGTCAACCGCCCACTGCTACGCAGAATGCACACGGAGCGTTTTGCCACGATAGCTACGTGGTTCATTTGTTTCTCAAACACGCATTCTTGCGTAGCGGTTGCAGTGGACGATCCCACCCTTATTTTCATCCAAAATGAAAAAGAGTGCGTAGCTTAGCCATGGACCGCTATAGAGTTGCGCCTTAATTGTAACGGAAAATACCATGAATTTTATTATCACACAATGTAAATTATAATCTTTCTTTTGTTATTAATTCCATTTGTGGTCTGTGGAATAAGTACGCCTTTAAATAATCCCTATAAGCCATCATCTCTGTGCTCACTTAATCTCCTTGCCATCACTTCCCATAAAACCTATGTATCACGAATAGCCCATGTTCTTTAGACAAAATTCCTTTTTTATGTTGGGTGGGAAATTATTAAATAACTTCTCCCGCTCTAGGCGGAGCGGGAGGGCGTGTCAGACTCTTACTGACCAAAACCTACCCGTGTTCCTTCAGTTGCCATGTTGCTGGGGGCCACGATTTCCCTTTCGGAATTCTATCTGAAGCCCAGCAACGAGTATACTAACAAACAGATGAAATGGTGAATAGATATTCCAAAATAAATACTGTCCCAAACCTGAAACAATAAGAAGAGGCTCGTGGCTAAATAATAACAGCCGCACGGGTCGATCGAAGGTTAAGTTTCGCTTACCGCTTTCGGTTTGTAGATGGGTGACGAGCGAGTCCCCTCCGTGCCTCGGAAAGTACGTTAAGCCGTTGGTCTCGGCTGTCATTCGTAGATCTTCGACAGTCGTTACGGGTAGTCAGACGTCCAAAAGTCTGACAACCAGTCTTACTAAGGTATATCGTGTTACCCAGTAACTGGTTTGTGGAGGTCAAATAGGCAGTCGCACCATGTAAAATGCTGGTATTAAACTGTATCTGGTTAGACTAGAAGCCGAGTCTATCCATATTTCTTTCTTTTTCTAATTCATCTGCCGCCACCAGCCGCTGCCTGTCGCTATTTTGCCGTCATCAGATCTCAGTAGTCACTTAATTTCTTTGCCACATAACCTTCTCATACAACCCATGGATATTCCTAGACAAGCGAATGCACACACAGTTAGGCTTCGGGAGACCTTTACCAAGGAAGTGCCCTAACAGACGTTGCACAGAGGGGGTTTTGGATCGGTCTTTTGAGAGGTAGCGGTGCTCTTTTCATATCCAGATAACCAAGGTGGTTTAGTGAGGTAAAAATGTCACATTTCCACAAAGTCCGACCTTTTTAAAAGCTGTCCCCACCCCCCGAAAGTAAAGAAAAATGTATTCTCCCATAGTTCCAGAAACAATAGCTTCATTTTATTAGGACGCAATATCTGTTCACTTCCAATCTCAACTATTTGCATATTGGTATTGAGTTTCGATTATGGAATAAATGAGGACTGCAAATATTTATTATTTCCTGTTGTGTACTGATTCCGCAGAACAATAACGAATACTACAAAACAAAATAGATTACTGAATAAAAGCTCACTCACACGAAGGAATTTCTCGTCTCGAATAGGCGATTATCGCAAGGAGATATAAAAGTTTATATTCTAGTACTTAAACAGAATGTATGATAAAAATAAAATAAACAACGAAACAATACAACACATCAAACACACAACACACACTAAACAAGACACAACATAAAACACAATACACACACAACACACAATATTTAGTGTTGTGTGTGTGTTGTGTTTTGTGTCACACGAAACACACACTAAATATATCAAGGTCTATTGTATTTAAAATGGATCTCCGCAAGGTCACGCCTGAATCAATTACCTAGTATGAATGATACTGGCAGGTCGAAAGACCTCCTGCCGGGGTTGCGAAGAAAACCGAAAGGGAGATCGTGGCCCCCGGCAACAGGGCAACCGAAAGAACACGGGTGGGTTTTAGTCAGTAAGAGTCTGACACGCCCTCCCGCTCCGCCCAGAGCGGGAGAAGTTATTTGATGATTTCCCAACATCAAAAAAAAAAAAAAAAAAACGTCGAAAGACCTGTTGTGTTGTTAAGAAAAAAAACTCAGGAGGTGTCGTAGGAGACCCGATTGCAACGAAGGTCCATTCCATATTAATATTATGTATTAATACCGAGTCATCTAATATGGTCTCAAGTTTGAAGTGTCGACTTTTTCGGGCATACCGTTTTTTCGTTACGAGATGATTTCTAATTGGTTACTACTGTTTCTACCTCAAGCTGCGTTAAAGAACTACTTTCCAAAAAATTGATTCAAAATTGTAGAAAATCGCTTAACAAATCTCGGATGAATTTGTGGTAGACAAGTTTTGGTTACTCGTTTTACTAGGCAGGTTGAACAGCATTTTATTTATTTAGCGACTTTCTTTTTTTGGTTCTTTGTAAAATACACGTGAGTGAGCTATTCACATGGCGAGTCTCGCATGGACATACTCGCCTCTCAATGGACGACAAACTTTTGTCGTGCTAATGAGCCGTAACTGTTCAAGTTCTCAGTAAAAGCGGGAGTATCAATGAACAATTTTCGGCTTCCAGTGAAAAAGTTTATTTCTTGTATCAGTATCGATATCGTTTTAAATAATAAATAACGAGCTTTTCTAAATAAAAATGACAATAATGGAAAGTCCTTGTTTTGCCGTTTATAGTCGTTTAAGTACTGAGAAATTATTTCAGGTTGGTTGAACAGCATAATATTTCTTAACTACTAACTAACTAATTGTTGCGACGAACAATCCCTTTGGTAGGTTTGATAATATCTACTAACTACGCTTATAATACTATCGCTGATAAAAAAACTTTTTTAAAATAGATCGTTACAGTGTTTGTCCACGGGACGTCAACGACAAACGAGATTATTCGAAGTCAACGTGACGTTCCGGTGACGGCGATCGTTTGTCCACCGCGACCGAACTCTGCGGTTCAGTATGTTATGAATATGATAGACAAAACAAAAGCTGGGCGAACAGCACCGCGCCGCGTCGGTGCGACACGAGACCTAAAGTGTTCTGTGTTGCCGACCCGTTACAATTTCGAGCCAAGTTCTAGCGGTCGCACCGAACTACTCGAAATTTCGAGGGCTGGGATCCCGGCGCTCGGGTGACGGACGTGCGGTGGACACGCGGCCGTATTAAACGTATGTATCGCTACTTCGGCGCCGTCATCTCTTTTTCGTTGACGTCCCGTTGACGGTGGTGGTGGACAAACACCCTGGATTGAAATCGCCATCATGTTGTGAAACAGCATTGTTAATTGGTCGTTCCTTCCTTCTCTGTTTGAGCAGTGATCTTAAAAATACAATACTTGCTTTAAAAAAGTAAACCTTTTTAGAGCCATCTATTAAGCACGAGTCTTAGTGACTGATAACAATTATTTACGGTAGCATAACATCACTCCTGTAATCCGCGAAGGGTTAGGCAGAGGTGTACCTAACTACATTTCACCCGTTATGTTTAAATCCTATGTAATAGGGGGCGAGCCTATTGCCATCAACCGGGCATAGATCCAGACTCCGGGCTGTTACTAAGAAATTCGAGATGGAAAAACCCAATAACACTTTATTTATTTATTTATTTGGGACAAACAAACGGTAACACATTATATCTGCGCAAATAATATAAACAAAGATATTATATAAATGTGAAACTCACACCGTTATCCACAGCATACTTTGTCGGCAGTGGTAGCACTTGCGACCTAGAGACTAACGAGGCAGTATTATTTACGTTAATTACGAAATAATGTCCTTTGTGTGAACTGCTGACTGTCGGTATAGTTTGGCCGAGACCGCTATAGACCTACGGAATGCGCGGAGAAGCTGGGGGCAGAGTTGACGAATGAGCGGCGGGACGACGTGAGCGTTGACGAAAGAGTGGCCTGCAGTGCCCTCCCGTTTCGCCGCGCACATACCTAAGATGTGGTACAGCGGTCTCGGTCAAACTATAGAAGCAGTAGCTATACCTATCGATCCCTTCATCAGGCCGTTACACGTCAGAATGGGCATCATTATTTTGGCACGTGCTTTTCACAAAATTACCTCGAACTAATAATATCTGCTCTTAATCCATTAGCTATAATTATCGTTTTGTGTACAAGTGCTTTCTAAGTAATTGTTTGTTGATAAAGCTAAGTGACAAGCTTTTTGGTTAGTGCTTTTTCAGTAGTAGAATTTTAGATAATTACTAGGTACCGGTACTTAATTAAAGGTGAAGGCAGAATAAAATAAAGCCTCTGATTGGTAATACATTTATTAAGTAAGTTTGCATCGATCCTAGGACAATTTTACTTAGAAATTGGTCCCTTTTCATCTCTACATAATTAAAAAATCGGTCAAGTGTGAGTAGAACTCGCACATGAAGGGTTCCGTACCACCATACAATGATATAGCAAAAAACGTCGTAAGAACACGTTTCTTGTATGAGGACCCCCTTTAATTTTTAACTTTACTTTATTTTTATTATTTGTTGTTATAGCGGCAACATCTGTGAAAATTTCAACTGGCTATCTATTACGGTCGATGAAATACAAGCCCGCTGACAGATAGACGAACGGACGGATGGACAGCGGAGGCTTAGTAATGGTACTCTTAGGGTACGGAACCCTAAAAACTGATATTTGTTGTTTCAATACATTATTATAAAATGCGTGGTCCTTAGGTGCAAAATATTTACTAAAAAAAATAAAGAAGCTTTTCGGTCTCGCTAATTAAAACAGTTGGCTACGATTAAGCAATTATTCTTACTACTTAAAAAAAAAAAATGGTAGTATGTTGGCAATTTATTTGGCTAATCTTAAACATATTTCATGACTAAACAACGCCTAAAATATACGCAGGAGACGGAAATAGTACTTTTTTAACCTTCAGTATTTCAGGGTACAGTTAAGCCTGACCTTGGAATACACAGGTGTGAACCTATAAAAATATTTGTAGAAAAGACACTACTATAAATAAAGGGAAGTTCGTGAAGTAAAAGGCAGTAATAAAAGTCCAAAACTTTTACTACGGGATCACGAAATTCAATTACTGGAACACAGGACATGTTTTATCTACAATTTTTTTTTTGTTTCGTTAGCAACTTTCCAATAGTTATTTCTATTTTGACTAATCCATCATCTTAGTACAAATGGTCTGATCGCTGCTGGCCAGAACCTTTTCCCAAATTGCTCCACCTAGAGATATGTTTATAATAATCATTATGTCTCTATCATCTTCAAACATACAACATACATACATACATAAACTCACGCCTTCTTCCCATGGGGGTAGGCAGAAACTACAGAACGCCACCTGCTACGATCCTTACATACTCCTTTTGCCTCGTTTACGTTCATACATCTGGTCATACACGCCCGCCGGTTGCGAGTACTATGCACCTGGCCTTTCTGAGGAACATCACCAATAAGGTGATGTTCTTTAGAACATCAGAACATTCATCTTCAAACGATTGTCGAAAAAAAAGACGTTTTAAATACGTTTTGCGGTAAATTTATTTGATGAATTTCAACAGTGATACTGAACGCGATCAGCGGGTCTGAACCGCGTGTTGCGGCAAATTGACACTGACAGCTCGTGAACGCGGTTTAGATGTGCTGATCGCGTACAATTTCCTTAGTGAAATTCACCCTTAGTGATTTGTGGTGCAAGCAGGCCTACGTAACCATGTTTAAATCTGTCGATTCTGATAATATACATAAGGATTTCCTCGCGAAAATTCTGGGGCTTTTTTGAGTCGTCATGCAACACTTGGTCTGCTACCATCCACATTCAGATATAAAATAGAAGCTAAACACTCTACGAGGAATGTGCTTAACAGTTTATCACTAAAGCAAATGGCCCAAACTCAAAACTTAATTGAATTCTAATTGGCTCATTATTTTGAGCTGATACCGGACCCATCCTGAGCCCAGGCATTTAAGATCAACATAATATATAAGAAGTTATTTACAGAATTTTAAGAGGGTCAACCGTGTACTTTGAAAAGGAAAAGGTGCGTCCTCGGGGGAAGACTTAGATCTTTGTTTACATAACTTCAGAATGTAGGTATATAGTTGTCGTAATTATTTTAACACTTTTGACAACAATTCCCATTTTACTGAAACTTTACTAAGGTTCAAATTATCTAACTATCACATACACAAAGAGACCTTATCGTTTTATGAAGTGCAAGTGACATTTAGCATTAGGGTTATAAAGTAATTATGAGGTCGATTATACTAACGTAAATAACTGTGTAAGAGTGAATTTCACCAATGAAACTGAACACGATCAGTACATCTAAACTGAGTTCAAGAGCTGTGAGCTGTGTGTGTATAATTTAATTTAATTATTTATATATATATTTCTTATTTATAGATATTATATATATAT
The DNA here is from genome assembly GCA_916610215.1 of Omphaloscelis lunosa. Lineage (NCBI taxonomy): Eukaryota > Metazoa > Arthropoda > Insecta > Lepidoptera > Noctuidae > Omphaloscelis > Omphaloscelis lunosa. The sequence goes on along the minus strand of OU744244.1, from coordinate 18,826,490 downwards.
ATTTATTTATTTTATTAATAATTAATTTAACTAAACAATTCATTTTCACTTTTCATTAATTTTGTGTTCAGAGGTTTCACTTCGAGTGAAAGATGTTGAATGAAAGACAAAAATTAACAAAAAGTGAAACATCTGATATCTGCTTTAGAGTAGGAGGAGTAGGCCATATTATTTTATATTTACTAGCCCCGCCCCGCGATTTCACCCACATAAGTCTCGTTCCCATCAGAATATCGGACTAAAAAGTATCTTATGTCCTTATCCAGGCCAAGGTATACCCATGTGCCAAATTTTATCCAAATCCGCTCAGTCGTTTTAGCGTAAAAGCGTAACAAAACTCACTTTACACAACTTAGTTGGAAAAAAGCTAGGTAGATTGATTGATGTTTATAAAATTTTAGGAATTAATTTATTAGTAATTAAATCTTATAAAATGTTTACTTACTTTATAATTACAATATATATCGTTTATCTCAAACAATTTGTTTAGTTCAAATTCGAACTTAAACAACAAGAGATTAAACAATGAAACTTAATGGATCACAAAAAGCTTTAAGAACTTTATTTTATGAACTTGTTGCTTGCCAGCGAAGTTTATATTAGAAATTGTGTGTTATTTTAATAAACCTTTTGAACTGGCAAGCTATTATGCTGAAGAAATTCGTTGGGGGACATGACTCGGCCCAAACTATTCAATTTGCATAATCTTAGTCAGTCACGCTCAAAATTTGTCTTTCGACTTTTGTTAAGACATTTACGTAAGTTCATAGCAAAAGATATAGTAAACGTTTAAAGTAGAATATTTATTGAATTAGTTGAAATTCAGTAACATTACAGAAGGTAAAATAAATAAAATAGTAGAGAGGATGTTTTTTCGGGGCATGCTTGTATAATGTATAGGGTTACGTCTAACTGCCGGTAGGTTCTACAAAGGACAAAAATGAAAATGTCCTAACCTCTTTGTCTCTTTCCTGTGACTTTAAACGTAATTTCAGTCTACTATGAGCTAGTAGACATTCTAGATTTTTTCGAATGTACAATCCAAAGATAAGGTGATAACTTTTCAAATAATAATATAGAAAAAAATAATTCTTCAAAAACTAAAACTTTGACAATAAGTGGGTATACAGAATGGTAAGGAAACTTAAGTAGAATTATACAAAGATTGGATACAAAAGGTATGTAGTGGGGTCGAAAGTCCAATAAGAATAAGTACCCTGCCCCAAACTAAATATTTTCGTCATACATGGGTTCACATAAATATGTCACACAAAGTCAATCGCCTATTCACGACCTCTTACTCACCAGCCCAACACCCTAATCGTGTGCGATTACCGCTTTCGAAAGTTTTCACAGTTCGATGACTCACATAACCTCGGAACCATGACAAAGGACAAGACGCCCCAATAATAGGCGAGTGCTACCGAATCATTAAGGGACAAGAACATGCGCTCAGCCCGTGAAATTCATATTTTTGTACTGTTTTTGCAACAATTTCAGGTCAATTTCATGTTGTATGTTGATCAAAATATGATCACGACCGTAACAAATACGTATTTACATAATTATAATCATTAAAACAATACCCTTAAGTTCAAATTACCCTATTGAATGACTATTCTATGTGAGCATGACATTGGTAGCTAATTCTTAAGTAGTAATACAAGAGAGTTGTGTTCTAATTCTATAAACACATATTTGTTACAGTCGTGAATCATGTCTGTATCAAAATACAACCTTATACTGATGTACAAATTGCAAAAACGTATTGAATTTCGCGGGCTATGGCCCTTTCCCACTAAGGGAGAAAAAAAATACGAACTCTTTCCTTTAGAGTTGCGCCATTAATTTTCCCATGTGAATTTCCCTCCTTAGAAAATTGTTAATATTCTCTTTCGTAACCTTGAGTTTCTTGTCCCCAGTTGATTAATTACCTTCTCAATTACACCTGACATAGAAAATTTATGGTTCTTCCGCCTTTATTTATCTATTAATGTTTTAGATAAATTCTGGGAGAAATTCTTTTCATAGAGGAACCCCATTAACAACGATCGTTGGGTCGACAGTCAAAGAATTTATATAGGCGGCTGAATTTGTGAAATACCTTAGATGCCTGCTTCTCTCTCTGTGTTCAAAGATTATTTATCATTAATTGAGTGCCGCGGTTCGATATTTCGTTTTCTTATGGATTTCTTGTAGCTAAATATAATTCATCTATTCCTACGTATTTGTCCAAATTCTGCAGTAAGGTATAATTAATTAAGATTTTGTGTAAATTTACTGAACTATGACGATGATTGTTAAACATGTCGGAAAAAATCATGCCGACTGGGGCTTCATTGGCGTTGAATTCAGGATAGTATTTCAATCATTAGTTAATACTAATGATGATGAGGCATAATTGCTTTTAATAGGATTTTGATGAAATCTGGCACAAAAATACTTCATAACATGGGATACTTTTTATCCCGGTAGCAGGTACGTATCTATGGGATTATTTCCGACATCGACGCGGGCGAAGCCGCTAGTCTTATGATAACTATGTAAAGTAAGATGCTGCAAGGGGTCTAATCTGTTATATTCTAATACTCATATACATTTCAGCTTATATCCGACCCATTTCCCATTATCACTGAAGAGAAAGTTATCCGTGTAATAATGCCATAATCTGTTGGCAGATGGGTTTGTGATTGCAATATGATCGCTGTCTTCTAACAGTTTCTTACGGTAATTCCCCTTTATGGGAGCATTTGTAAGGAAAAGGTTGGCGACCTCTGACATTTAGTCTATTGAAGAGTAAATGTAAGGGATGTTTTATTGGTGAATTTTCCTACCGACATTCTTATATTCAAGTGTCATATAGCGTGAATTTAAAGCCTCGCATTTGTATTTACGTCAATTCAAATTCTAATATGTATGGCCCTTATTTCAATTTAGGTAGTCGATCGTTTCCATCCTACCTAAATAATATTTTACCACGACACGAGAATGTCAAATTATTTATTAATTTACTTACTAAGGTACCAAGTCCCAATATATTAGTCACAAATACATAAAAAACATCACTAAAACAAAATAAGTACATTACAATAAAAAAATATGCATCGATGTCATTATAATTGTAATGCCAAAAAAAAAAAATTACATCTTTTGTAGAGTCCATGTTCAAAAGCATTTTATTGACTTCCCGAAAATTGCTGTAAATCGAACTGCATAATAAATGATTGATTATTGACAATCCTAAATTTTTTGTTGCAAAATCACTATTTGCTTTTTCATCGGAAAGTATAATTATTATAAAGCTAGAATAATCTGAATCAATTGAATGTCAGGTCAAGGAGTCCAGTCAGTGCAAGCATTTGCCACTAATTGTGTAGTTCAACTTAGAATTTAAGGAGCTTAACGACTGGACGAACAATACTAAAGAAAGGTCATTTGGGTAGACTGCATAAAGTGCCAGACCATCATTAAAACTTAGTGAGATAGAAAAAAAAGAAAAGAATACTTACATAGTCCTCAAGTTAAAATAATAAACCTAATCATTATTTTGGTCCACATAAACGAGACAAGTCATTTACATTCTAATAAGCATGAAATTGTTAGTGATAATGATAATTATAGTGTATCGAGTATCGAGTACCCTACCTACCCTACCTACCCTACCTACCCTACCTACCCTACCTACCCTACCTACCCTACCTACCCTACCTACCCTACCTACCCTACCTACCCTACCTACCCTACCTACCCTACCTACCCTACCTACCCTACCTACCCTACCTACCGTACCTACCCTACCTACCCTACCTACCCTACTTATCCTACCTACCCTACCTATCCTACCTACCTACCCTACCTACCTACCTACCTACCCTACCTACCCTACCCTACCTAAAACCTCACGGAGCCCGAGACCTTTCCAACGAATGCAAAACCGTGGAAATCGGTTCGTGCGTTCTGGAATTATAGCGTCAGGAAGGAAAACCCGACTTATTTTTATATAGTAGATAACTAAGTGCTTTTATAACGCTATGAATAATTCAAGTTGGCTTGCTTGGTTCTTCATTTAACTTTCATAGATCAGTTGTTGCGAATAGTCTGTGGTGACATACATACCTTTACAGTTCCACGACTCTAGTAACAAAAAAAAAATCCTGGAAGCACACACAAGGAATAAATAAAACCTACTTAATCGTGATCTGAGAGACGGAATTTTATAATCTCATGTTGTGGATTTGGTTTTTATTGCCACTTGCAGAAGCGACAACATGTTTAAATTAGAAGTTTGTGATTATCTGCATGCTTAACAACAAAATGACCCAACCATCTTACTCGTATTTAGCTATAATTCACTACAAAGGTTAGGTACTCTTACAAACCATCATTCATCAAGCTATCTCCCTCCCACACCTAGCCAAGATAATAACGTCGGCTGGATTAAGTTTAACTGAGAGTGTATTGTGTCTCGGGACGGTGTTAGTTAGCGTCCATTTTAACCGCCCTTATTGTGGTGGAGTGCCGCACCTCGGTCCATTGGAGGGGAAGGTATTGTTGCAGGTGAAATATAGGTTAATACCTACTATAGTTTACAGAGATCTTTTACAGTCCGCCCGAAAGTCTGCAACCAGTCTTACCAAAGGGTATGGTGTTACCCAATATCTGTGTTGTCGAGGTCAGATAGGCAGTCACAGTAAATACTGGTATTCAGCTGCATTCGTTTGTACTGGAAGCTGACTCCAATACAGTTGTAAAAAGGGTTGGAAAAATGGTGATAATGATGGAAGTGGGTCTGTGACAAATAAATCTATACTTCTTTCTTTTCTTACTTTTCTTTCTACGATGACTATAGTTTACAGTTCGTAGTTTAGTTTATAGTTTTTACTTAAGGAGGTAGAGAATTTTGAAAGAAAATCAAGGCCTATTCTGTAATCATTTTCAGGCGTAAATCTCGAATTCATTTTGACTAGATAACTATGAGTAAGTAGGTTGTACTCGAATAGGCACTTTACAATGTCTAAATTATTTCATCACCACTGCTCTCAAAACAGTGAAAGAAAACATCGTGAGGAAATCGGCATGAAGAACAAAAAAATCGTAGACATGTGACATCCACCAACCTGCGGGTTGGTGGATGTCACATGTCTACGATTTTTTTGGGCTGTGTGGTGGATTACGGCCCACTCCCTCTCAAAATCAAATAATTTATTTCAATTAGGCACATAAAAGACACTTTGGAACGTCAAAATTTACAAAAAATAGAATTGATTCTAGTCGCCCCTTCCAAAAGGTAGTTTTCGTATGGAGAAGAATAGACAAGAAACTCCACCGTTACTCTTTTAAAATGTTTTACAATATTTTGTATACATTAATTATATAATTATATGTGAAGACGATGCACCTGGAATAAGATTACTATACCAAAATAGGTAAAAATTATTAAAAAAATTAACTCACAGTAAGAGGAGGCCAGTGTCCCAGCAGTGGGGACGTTACAGGCTGATTATGAGATACATACGCAGCCATGCAAAATGCTGAAGGAATAGTATGACCAGACTATTAATAAAATCAGATAATTTGAATAACACTACCGTAATAACATACATACTTATTAATATTCTGATGAATACAGACACATGTGGGTGTACTATAGGTACACCTCTGCCTAACCCTTTGCGGATTACAGGCGTGATGTTATGAAGTACATGGCCGACTACGAACTTAAGAACTGGCTATAAAGAAGCGCTTAAATATTCTCTTATATACAATCCTCTCAATAGAATAATCGGCTTAGTTCCTTGCGTTTCATAAAACATTTAAGTATACAATTTTCTGTAGAATATATTACATTATCGCTTGCCTACTGTAGAAAATCTTATTAGTTACTTAGCAGGTTCTGTTTCGTAAGGGCGAGAGCGTACTACGACTTTTTATCGCGCGATTATTTTGTCGCTGAAATGCAACGGATTGGTTTATAGAGTGCGCATGTACACAAGAAAAAGGTCACCGCGATTTACCATATAAACCAATACGTTGCATTTCTGCGACAAAATAATCGCGCGATAAAAAGTCGTAGTGCGCGCTTGTCCTTCCTTACTTTGTTAATTGCTTCGACGATAAAAATATATTTTTCTAACCTAACCTAGTTCTATTTATATATCTAAGTACTGCCAAGCTTCCATTATTCGTTGATGTCTCGAGGGAACCATACTCGTCACCGAGTCATCATTATCATCATCATTTCAGCCGAAAGTCGTCTACTGCTGCACATAGGCGTCCCCCAAGCACCGCCACTTCGACCAATTCTGCCCTTCTCGCATCCAGCGAATTCTTGCGGCCTTCACCAAGTCATCAGTCCACATTGTGGAAAGCCTTCCAACGCTTCGTTTTCCGGTACGCGGTAGACGCAATATCGTGAGTGCGCTTTTATAATTTCTAATGTCAAGATTTTATCGTGGACGTACACGTCCATAAAACGTATGAAAATACGTGCATGTTATAATGTTATCGCGGACGGAAACTAAAAAAGTTTTCATATATTTTCATACATTTTACTTTTCTGTATTATCGTGATGCCATGGACGTCCACGATAATATCAACACGTTATAAATTATCAAAGCGCACATTTGCATCATAAACATATGGCCACCTTTAAAAACAGCTGCGGCTTCCTTTTTAAAAACTCCCGCAGACAGGGGCGCCGCGACTCTGGTGGAATAATTTGTATGACAACCTAACGGAAATTGTTTTACTGGGGTCGCGTCGCGCCTGTCTGCGGGGGCCTTAACTCAAAATTGGTCTTTTTAAACTATAGGTATCACCAATTTATAAAAATCAATATTACAGCAAAATATCACGAGTTAATTACAAACATTTACGTAACAAAAGGCCTTTAAAATAAGTTTAACAAATTAATGTTTTGTCCTCTGAAACAATTATCTCAGTTACTATAAAATTTAATGGAAATTACAACTGGTAAGTTACTCTAAAAGGCTCAAAGTTAGGAAACTATATAATAGGCGCGTGGCTAGGCTGAGAGAGTAGTAGAGTTAGGAGCGGATGAATGTAATCATGCCAAGTTATCTTTAGTTAGAGAGCGATACGTAGTAAGAACTGATTCTAGGATATAACTCCTTAGCTGTCCGGCGGTCTCGGACGCAGATCATCACTGCTCTGAAAATTATACGGAATTTAATTGACTCCCCAGAATTGCACATTTTATGTCCCTGACAATTACCTACGCCACCGGGTCTAACCGCCGGCACAGACTATTCGCGACAGCACAGTGCCGCACGGTGGCCCGTGCGCATTCCCCGCTGTGTCGCATGAGCAGCGCAATCAATTCCCTTATTTTTGACCTACCCGATTGTGACGTGTTGACCGACAGATTCAACCAAATCATGTTATTGTGCTCGAGATTTTGTGAAAGACATTGTATATGAATAATTGCCTAATAATTTATAACCTGACAATTTCTTTATTTTTTTTCTCTGTTTTTATTTTATATTAACACTACCTACCTGTCAGATGAAATTGTATTTATATAATAGTTATGAAATGAATTAATTACTAGTACTGTTGTATAACCGTTGTAATTAATAATAATAAATAAATTCTCGGTTTTTGTGTCTGTTTCTTTGTTATGGTAGTACCTATCTACCGAGATACCAAAAAAGCAGATCCACACAAAATGTTGAGAACGTCAACTTTCTTCACAATTTTTTAAAATCAATTTTTCCATATTTTCTCACCGTTTAAACCTTCCCTGGACTACGAAAAAAATTTCAAAACCAAAATCTGGTGAATCGGCTCAGCCGTTCTCGAGTTTTAGCGAGACAAACGAACAGCAAATGATTCTTATATATATAGATAGATTATATGTATTTCGCAGACAGATATGTGACTCTTTCGTTATTATCAGCGATATTTTAACTACTGTGAGCGTACTGTGGGTAGTGTTGGTTAATGCGCAATAGAAAAACCGTTAGCAGTTCAGATTACATTATAATTTACTATCTAATTAATCATACTAGCAACACATGGCGTTTATTAAAATCACAAATTAACACAATAATAAAAAAATACAATTAACACAATAACTGAGCATAACGAATCGAGCTCAGTTCTACGACGTCTTAACTCCGATGCGATCAGAGACTGAATCCTCCTCGCCATGACATAAACCATCACGACTCTGTAGAAGCGCGCTTTAAGTGTGGGTAGATCACCTGGTATCCCCAGTGGCGCGCTTGTGATTCGTTTCGTGTCCATACTAATGACCGGATCCGACACATCTATTTATTATATTATTATCATATTATATTATCATACTTATTTATTACATAATATATACTTTAGTTAATATTATAAATGCGAAAGTTTGTGAGTATGGATGGATGTTTGTTACTCACGCAAAAACTTCTGAACGATTTTGGATGAAATTTGGCACACATATAATTTATAACCTGGATTAACACATTAAATACTTTTTATCCCGATATTCCTACGGGATCGAGACATATGCGAGTGAAACCGCGGGGCGCAGCTAGTACTACCATAATCGTATGTAGGGTTATACAAACTTACGGCTAAGTAATAACAGCAGCTCGGGTCGATCGATCAGGTTAAGTTTCGCTTGCCACGGTTGGTCCGTGGATGGGTGACCATCTTTACATACCAAGACCCCTCCGTGCCTGCACGCAAAGCCGTTGATCCCGACTGTCATTCGTGGATCTTTGACAGTCGTTACGATTCGTCAAAAGCCCGAAAGTTTGACAACCAGTCTTACCAAGGGGTATCGTATTACCCAGGTACTGGGTTATGGAGGTCAGATAGGCAGTCGCTTCATGTAAAATACTGGTATTCAGCTGCATCCGGTTAGACTGAAAGCCGACAGCCGACCCCAACATAGTTTGGAAAAGGCTAGGCAGATGATGATGTGTGATTCCTATTGTCACTATAACAATACACGTGAATATACAAGAAACGTGTTTTTTCTGTTAAATATTGTTCGGTTCGTGAGATACAGCCAGCTGACAGACTGACGGACGGACAGCGGAGGCTTAGTAACGGGTACGGAAACCTAAAAAGGATTTCGAAGATAAATTAATTTAGCTCTAGTCACATAAATACAATATAGACATATATGTAGGGATTCTGTATAAAATCCGGTTTAAAATCCTAACCGGTTATAAAATCCTTTATGTAACTTTGAACCTGTAAGACGTCAATAGAGATCAATAGGCATCATGAAAAAAACCGTGAAAACATCGCGAGGAAACCGATGCCTTTTTTTTTTTTTTTTTGGGTGGGAAATCATCAAATAACTTCTCCCGCTCTGGGCGGAGCGGGAGGGCGTGTCAGACTCTTACTGACTAAAACCCACCCGTGTTCCTTCGATTGCCCTGTTGCCGGGGGCCACGATCTCCCTTTCGGTTTTCTTCGCAACCCCGGCAGGCATCGGCCTTAGTGGACCCCTTCAATTCTGCTGACATCTCTTTGAGGCGCGCGTCGAACACAACGCGCCGTCGTCGACCCGGGCCTGGTCCTTATCGGACGGTGAGCCACCCATTGCTCACCGTCCGCAAGCCCGCGCCTACGGTGGCCGGAAATCGCCTCGCGATTCCCGACGCCCTGGGCGTCTCCTCCTGCGGCGGTTAGGGGCGTGAGGGCGCGAAGTTTGCCTCTCCCTCACACGTTCCGCCTCCTCCTTCGCGAGCATTACCGCTTCGCAGAAGGAGGTGACGGCCTCCCATTTCCTCTCGCTCCCTACCATGGCCTGTATCAGGGCCGGACGCGAGAGATCACCGCCGCCGATCGCCTCCACGAGGACACGGCGATGCTCCGCCCAAGCTGGGCAGACCTCCACCGTATGCTCCACTGTGTCCTCCGGGCGATCCACATAATGTTGACACCCGGGCGTATCCTCCCGCCTTATCCTGTGCAGGAACCTCCCGAAACAGCCGTGTCCGGTGAGGACCTGCGTCAGGCGGAAGGTGAGGACGCCGTGGCGCCTCTCCAGCCACTCCTCAAAGAGAGGAAACCGATGCCTGAGAGATATTTCTTGACGGCATGAGAAGCCAAGTCAGAGGCCCATGGGCGGCATAAAAAAAACTCTGTCACCAGGTTAGTCACTAACCACACGAAGGAGTAGAAGATCATGAAACTCCCATATTATCATGACCTACAAGTTCTTTCTCTTTTCTTCGTCAAGTCCCATTCAGCCTTGTTTTCTTCTGTTTGGGACAGTTTTTGTTGTTTCATATGTTTTTTGTTTTATGTTTGATTACGTGCTTATTTATTTATTTAGTTTTTTAAGTATACAAATTATGTATTAGGTATGTTGAAACTGTTTGTACTCCCCGTCACTTGTCCTTTTGGGTTCATTAGAAAACCAGCGTCAGACAGCATCTGTCTGGCATTAATGCTGAAATGAACCTTTTTGGCGCAGCCGTGAGGCACACACTGTTGTTTTTAAAACATTATTTTTTATTTTCACTTTGTTATTTGTATTTTGTGTTTCACGAACTGTGTCCAAATAAATGTTTTTCTTTCTTTCTAACTGAATATTAACGCGGTTACAGTCCGCGGTTGCACGTAATAGGATCAAGTTGACCGTACCCCAGCGTGCTTTGTGCGCTGTCGAGATAATTGGCACAATAGCCTGCTCTGTAACTAAATAGACGGGAGACTTATTGTTCGGTGGTTTTTTATTTTTGATGAGAAGTGGAGATTGTGAGTAGTAAAACTGGTGGGATGAGATACCTTGGTTTCGATTTAAAAGCTAATGATTATCAAGGTTGTTGCTACCAGCCTGCACTACTGAGCTAAGGTTTTGAAAATGTATGCTGTAACTTCAGACGAAATAAAAAACCAAGACAGAGAGCTGCAAACAATACAGTGAAGCATGCCAAAACTACACCTCCGCTCTGTTCATACACACTCACACGCACACTTTTACAACTATTTACAATGACACTACAATGAAACTACATCTCACAGCGCTCTGTATTGGTTTTTTATTTCATCTGAGGTTGTAACAAAATTACATGTAAAAGTTTTAAGGTCCTAATTAGGTACAATAAAATTGAGACGATTAGAACGAAACAATTTACGAAACCTTATCGTTACAAAAATCGGGCTAAACACAGTAGTCGTTTCGAATCAGTTATGATATATTATGTAGGTACAATGAAGAAGTCAAATCACATTAAGTTCATTTAATCCAGTCCCACACGATCCAGATTACAACATAATTCCAAGGTAAACACATTCGCAACATTACAAAGAATATCTGATCTAAATTCCACAACGTGTAAGCACCAGAGATTACAAGCACACAAGTCAAACCATTTCCCTGAATCCACTAATCTAATTTCCTTGCATTTTCCTCTTTGTTAGCTCAATTTATTCATAAAACAAAACATTTTCCACAGAATAAACAATTACAAATTAGATTCCTGAGCTGTAATGAGCCTCTCTCACTTCAAATACCAAATCATTAATTTTGGTCACGTTTTGGTACCGACGACCAAATCCGTCTCGGCCCGTAGTTTGATATTCTTCCAAATTGTACGCTTTAGTATTATATCGGAATAATTATTTGAATTCCTGGAAAATCTGGGGCTTAAGATAGTTTTATGGTCCTTGAAACCCCTAAGGGTATCGATTGGGGATTACTTCTTGGGCCACATCACATTGGCGATTTGTAAAGGCGTTTCCAGAGAGACGATTTTTTAAGGTAGATCCGCAGTAGCCCACGAAATTCAAATTTTCTTACGTTTTTTTGCAATTCGCAGGTCATTGTCAAGTTGTATCTTGATGAAAATATAATTCGTGACCATAACAAAATAATTATCTATGTACAGAATTATAAATTATGATCGAGAATTCTAAATTGCAAAAAACGTAAGATTTGAAGTTCGCGGGCTACAACTGCGGATACTCCTGCGGGTGAGTAGGGAGCACGCTACGTATGCGCAACGTGTTTTCCGCGTATGCGTTACGAGAGCGATTGGCGTTAGTATACTAGTGAAAGCGAGACAAGCGAGTGAAAAAAAACAGTGGCACTCCGGGAATACCGACAGCGAAAACTTGCGTTGATGTCTTTTACTCCAAGGTGTCGGTAAATTGCGTTACAGTGTCGCGAAATCAATGGTTTAGTCCCATCTCAAAAATGCCCAACACGCCTAAAGAAGTTTTCGCTTCAAAAATTAAGTCACCGCCTCGCGCCCGCTGACTTCGAGACCGAAGCTTAACAGGCTGACACGAACGCGCAAAATAATCGTAACGTGAATTCAATCAATTTTAAAATTTAAAATACGTTTTGCAAATAATGTTAATTTAGTTTTAAGACTTTATTAAATCTATGTGTGATATGTATTTTATTTTTATTATTTAATTTATCTTTTCAAATTTCAAATATCAAAATTCTTTTTACGCCTTGTACGCTGTAGATTTGTTGACCATTTTCTATTTTGTTATGTAAGTACCTGGTATTTGTTAACAGGCTTACGCTGTCATCCCCATACCTATCAACACTGCCATTTGAAAACATTGTTATTGCCAATTAATTTTAAAAGAGTAACCGTAGAGTTTCTTGCCGTCTCTTCTCCATAGCAAACGACCAATTGGAACCGTGCATCTAGCTTCTGCGACGTGTCATAAGTGCTCATGTTAGTTTAAAAAAAAATCGTTCGATTTTAGGTTACGTGGACGTCGGATATTATCTCACGGTAGTAGTGGGACCAAGACTATCTTAGGTCTAAACCCAGGTGCTGGTTTACCTGTGTGCCTTTATTCGAAATAAATTCAATCGTTAAGGCGTGAAAAAGCAACAGATAGACAGAGTTAACTTTACATTTATAATATTCGTATTGAATATGGATTAATGTTCCATAGTTTGCCATTAAAGGTTTTAAAAAAACCGGCCATGTGCGAGTAGTGCTCGCACGCAAGGGTTCGGTACCACCATACAATATTTACCTACCTTACATTATTTTATTTTTTTAATACTTTCCTAAAAATATGCCAAAAAAAAAATGTTGTATGGAGACCCCTTTTATTTTTTTAATTTAACTTTATTATTTGTTGCTATAGTGACAGTAGAAATACACAATCTGTGAAAATTTGAACTGTGTCTACCTTCATGAGATACAGCCCGTTGACAGATACACGGACGGACAGACAGCGTAGGCTTAGTAAACCCTAAAAAGCCTGCACCCAATTGTATCAAGCAGAAAAAATCACATTTGAATGACAAAGGTCCGCTGCGCGGTGAGCAAACATGGCTTATCGTTACTGACTGTTATTTCAGCGAGGGGAAAGTTCAGCACCTAACAAGTACCTAAAGTATACCTCTGAGCCGTACGATATTGTAATGCATTTATTTAATTTTATCTCAATGAGATACTTGGAAAGTATTAGCCTGAAAATGCAATAGAACAGGGGCTTCTAAAGGATTTGGCGGTAAATGCAACAAAAGGTTGGTATAAATCTCTGTTTTCACCGCAGTAATGAACACCAATAAGCAGGATTTATTCACCATATATTATGTGGATGGAAACGGTTATATTTTGAGCAACTTTCATAGAGCTATAGAGGCTTTCATATCCTTCTTTGGTTTGGTCTAAGGGCACATTTGTAGAAAAAGGTTACACTACTAACACCCGGTTTCTGGAAGGAAATTTATCGACGCGTCAAAATTAAACGGAAGTCAAATGTTGCGATTGGCTGTTGATAATACAGGGTGGCAGGGACATCGACGTGAAAACTGTTACCATATAATTTATAATTCAGTACAAGATATCAGCTGTTTCATACATTTTGACCGCGTAGGTATTGCGCTATGAAACAGCATTTTTTTTTAAATAACCGACGAAAAATTTCAACGCAGGAGCATTCAGAATCATGTACTGAATCTATGGTAACAGTCTTCGCGTCGATGTCCCTGCCACCCTGTATATTCATTGAACCAATCACAGCAGTTTACATACGTGAAAATTTCATAGCAATTCGTTTTTTTTTTCGTTTTTGAAACTGGGCGTTAGCAAAATATGGTCAATGTCCCGCTTCAAGCGCGGTAAGATCATTTTCTAGAGTCAATGAAATGTAGTTCAATTTTTTTTTGTGCTTACACAATTTATCTACTTAAAAATGGGTACATGTCCCACCCTCTACTCCGAAGGAAATGGGTAGGTAATTCTATTTAGAAGTGTTTATTTATACACACAAATATCAAACAATATTTGGCATTTGCCTCATTCAATTTATTTATAGAAGATTCCTGAAACATGTCAATACCCAAGCATGGCCTTCTAAATATCGGCAAAAATGCTTTGTTTATTTGGAAAAAAGTACCGGATACAATTCGACAACTAAACAAGAAATATTGGCTTGGTCACGTGTCGAAAGACGGAGCACTCATACTTACTCCATATGTAGAATATATCAGAAAGGCGTGGTAATATTTAAGGCGACGAAAACCGACTTTTAATGATTTTATACTGAAGATCACGTCTACACGAGTAGGGTTAGTGATTTGAAAAAAAAAAAGTTAAATTAGAGCATCTTCTTAATAACTTAATATAGGAATATCTTAGATTATGTTTATATTACATAGTGAAATTAATTTGTAAAGTTATGTCTAACGCGGATTAAAACCTGAGAATCACGCAAAATCTATCAAGCGTGAAACCTTCACCATTTTAAAGATAATTTAGTTATTGATTTTTAGTGTACGTATTTTATTAAAATACCTTTTGTTTTGTGTACAATACATTAATAATGCATCTAATTTGGGACAGCGCTCCTTGATAGGCGAGTCCTAATTACTGGCTGGACGTACATACGAGGCGTTGCGTGAGCTCAGTACAGAACACTCACAGGGCAGTCACTGGTATATATCTGCGTCTTAAGGGTGTGGTACAGACCATCAAACAGAACAACTCCATGGATTAACATCGTAAAAATTATAAACTGTCCCATACAAAACTTCAAGACGTACTCGACCCAAATGTATGGGACGACAGATTATTTTTTCGTGATTACGATGTTGGTCCCATAGAGGAAGTTGTTCAGTGTGATGGTCTGTACCACACCTTTATATATGACCACACCTTTCTGTTATATGCTTGCTGTATAAACACTTAGCGAAATTAAAACGAGATTTTCTCATAAAGTATTGGTTGAAAGTTGTTCGAGATTAATAATTATGAATGTACTTTACCCGCAAAGTGCTACTACGGCTTTCAGAGGAGGCTCCCTAAATTGTATGCTAACTTGCATTAATATTCTGAAAAAGTCACGCATATAATCAAAATGGGACTTCAGTATATGATTTATTGGATCTTTTTCTTTCCAAATATAAGACAGTTACGTATGGGAACATTTTCGCTAGATTTTTTTTATATTCGAAAATCATGTCTTTTTTAAAGATTATTTGAAACAAAAACAAGATTCCTCTGCTTTTATGACTGAAATAATTATTGCCAGTAAGAACTTATGATCCAAATATAGGATATTTTTTTCTCTAGATCAATAATTACTTTAGTTATAAACGAAATAAGAATTGAGACTAACGACATTTAGTTCGGTGCTTGAACACGCCGAAAGGGCGCACGCGATATTCAACTTTATTGCTGTTATGTTAGCATGTAGCACATAGTGGAGTGTTGGGGTACATGGAGGTAGAGTTTGCGTGGAAATTGACTTTGCGAGTGCCTGATATTAAGGCTGACGCAGATATGCGCGACGCGACAGTGCGATGCGACCCCGGTAGAACAATTTCTGTGAAGTTTTCTTGGAATTTGTTTCACCAGAGTCGCGTTGCGCCCGTCTGCAGGAACCTTTAAAAATATGGTTACAGCAGCAGCGACTTGCAGCTGTCCTGCATTGTCCTTCTGAATAATTTACCTATATGACTACTAACATAAATTTCCTGTAACATAGCATTTATTTCAATTAAACCATTTACAGGCACTTTAGAATTGTCGAGGAGTTGATCGGGCAGAAATATGAAGCTAGTTGCCTATTCCAAAGCGTAGTACCTATGTAAAAGAACGGGCAAGAAACTCTATTCCTCCAACTCACTTCCTCATAGGAAGTGATACATATTATCCATACCACGCTTACTACCAACCATTAAAGCTTCCATGACGATCAATAATAAAGCCGTAATCTCAATTGTAACAGATCCTAAACTTCCAATAAAATAACTATAAAAATATTTAGAACCTGCGTGTGTGAGATCCTTACATACTCCTCTATTTTTGAGTGTTTTAGTTCCTACTAAAAGGAGTTTTCAGTAACTTATTTATAAAGTTACTGAACGCTACCCGTCACTCAAAGGTAAATGTGACGAAAGGTAAATGTGAAATGAGTGACGTTTCTGTGTTTCTATTTTTGTATACCTAAGAGCTTGTTAAGCACTCGACATTACACCTATTTTTTACAACATCTTGTCGCCATTACGTGAGGCGTTCTTGTGGGTTTTGTGGGTTAAATATTTTATACTATCGATCTTCGAACGGTAGAGTAAAGTCAGACAAAGTTTTAGTTCTAAGTTTTATGCGGTTTTCTAGAAAAATGACATCACAACTTGGATAATTAAACCTCTATTTATACTCTAACGGAGCTCAATAACCTATTTGTCACCAGTTTTAGAATACTCGAGATAAAAAATCTATCTATCTATGGTTTTAACGTCCTAATAATCTGTCAGAGATTATGAACCTTATGAAATTGTGGGTGATATTCAATGACAGATAGAATTATACTATATACCATTAAAAGCGATCTGTCTTTTACTGAAAATAGGTTATTGGGTTTGGCTTTAACAGTATCTTAGAAAATTCGACAAGGAATACCATCGCATTGAAAAAAGAATCACAAAAAGTTCGAGCCTAAATAAACTCAATCCTTTTCCTTATTCGCCAATCTAGCCCAGTACTCAGAAATTGGATGACAACATTGAATTTATCTAGTTATCTAGGAAATCTAGAGTCTCGAGTTCTCGACTGATTTTGACAGTTCAGAAATGTAGGTAGGTTTATGCAATTTTTCAAGACGTACCTACCGATTGCTAAGCATGTTATGTACGTAAAATGACCTATCAAAAACACTACGCATCTAAAACTGGATATTCTTTTGAAATTACTGAATTTTAGGGATCAACGTATTTTTTAAGGTAGGTTTTCACCATCATAATTATCAGTGTCTAAGTTTACGACGTCGCGTCGGGGACAGGGCGGTACGCCTCAAGTGGAGTTGACCCGGACATCTAGTTAGACGCTTGATTTTTGTAGAGCTCCAAGGGACCATAGACCTTACGTATTTGATATTCATTTCAACTTGATACTTCCACCGGTTTCTGAGAAAAAGGGTCTTAACAGACTGACAGACAGACAGACGGACGGACAGACGGATAATTAAGTGATTCTATAAGGGTTCCGTTTTTCCTTTTGAGGTACCGAACCCTAAAAAAGAACTGGCGAACTACGAGCAGCGAGTGCGCGACAGTGTCGAGCGATTACTTGCGATGCGTATATACAGTAGCAAGCGTGAGTCTCTCAGCGGGTTTGACGCAGAATGTGCACTTCGCAAAATGTGCACTTGACGCAAAATATGCACTTCGCAAAATACGCACTTCTCAAAATGGCATTTCTCAAAATGGCACTTCTCAAAATGAGTACTCCTCAAAATGAGTGTGAATTTTAACACAATGGTCTCAAAATAAAAGCTGTTTGCTTACACTAAGCTATTTTATTATTTATTTAGTCCTAACACATCAACAGGAATGTTAAACTCTTCTAAGATGTTCTGACTCTTCTGTTCCAATTAAATATACTTTTTTATATTAGCAACACTTAGTTAATCCGAAGAAACATTTTATCTGATAAGTGATTTTTTTTTCAAACTGACAGTATTGCGTGTAACCTATTGAAAAAAATTGTACTGGTGTTGCGTTAGTTCGGGAAATAAAAACGGGACCATTTTGTGGCAAATCAGTGCTTCCGTAACATACAAGGAAACAAGAAAAACTATCGTTAGAAATCTAGGCATAGGTAGGTACTTGTGAACAAGAACAAAATATTACAAATAAAATATGTTAACATATCGATTCTCTAAAAAGGGCAGTATGCGATGATTTCCAGTCAGTGCAATGTTGTACATTTTGCGAAGTTCACCTTTTGCGTCAAGTGCACATTTTGCGAAGTGCACATTCTGCGTGAAACCTCTCTCGGCGAGTATTCTGCCCGCCAAGCAAACGACACTGACCAAATACTTTCTTTCATAGCTCTTGTTGCTGCAACAGACGACTACTCGCCGGCGGCCGTGTAAACAATCAGCGATCAACTATAAAGAAATGTATTTCTTTTATTTACACAGGACCTTCAATCTTTTGTATATTTCTTGATAGCTAGTCTAGTCTCTTCTTCCTCGTCGGCGATGGGACAGGTGCCTTCTTAAAGTTATTCATAGGCTGCCCTTGAAACCTTAGTTAATTCATGATTCTTCACGGTCTTTAGCCCGCACGTAAACAAGGGGGTAACCTTTTAATTTCAGAGTTAAAACGTTTTTTTTTTGCCTTCTGATTACGATTCAATTTTTTCGTAGATATTCGCTACTAAAAAAAAACTCCCGCCGCGACTGTCTTTTGAACACAATAATATATTAAAAAAACAATGACACTCCCGGAGTGCCGACAGAAGTAAAACTAAAAAAAAAATACTTCCAAAATCTTTAAAGTGAATAGAACGATCCGTTACATAACATAAATAAAGAGGACAATCGCGTTTACAAAAATGAGGTGTCGGTAACCGACGGTGTCGCGAGTTCAATTGTTTTTCTCATCTCAAAAATGCCCAACGCGCTTAAAGAAGTTTTTACTTCAAAAATATTTAATATGGTTTTTACCAATGGACGCAGTGACTCATAAGGATGGTTTAGATGTATAATTCGGAACACATTTTGTGTAAATTGGCTGAAATCTATATTTCTATATATTTCAATGCTCGTTGAAGATGTCGGAAAAACATGTGGACTAACGCAGTAAAAGAGAATTATGCAAGAAAGAGACGCGCGTTAGGCCACGTTTCGACATACGCGTTTTATGCGCGTGTACTCCCAAAGATTATTTGCATACGCGGTGTTTGAAGGAGGATTTCAAAATAAACTTTATGTAATTAGCATAGGACTTAAAATTGCAATAATCTTTGGGAGTACACGTGCATAAAACGCGTATGTCGGAACGTGCCCTAACGCGCGTCTCTTTCTTTATGTAATTAGCATAGGACTCAAAATTGCAATAATTTTTGGGAGTATACGCGCATAAAACGAATAGTATGACGGAACGCGGCCTTACGTTGCGCCGACCCCAAATAAATTGGGATCAATACCCTAATTGCGTAATGCACGATCAATCACAATTTGTTTCGATTTGCAACATTGCTAATCTATTGCTTCATAAGTTGGAAAACAAATCTGCTCAACAACGTAATTAACGCAATGAATGTTGTTGAAATGTCAAAATGAAACAAATTTGTTATAATCGTTTACGAAAATAAGTTACTTAATTAGGGTACTGGACAGTAGATGGACAGTAGAATGATGATGACGATGTTGCGGTTAAGATTCAGGTTCAGCAATAAAAATATATGAACCATCATGAATGAGAATCACATAATATCATACTTGTATTTCCTGAAGGACAAAAGGGACAGACAAACACCGCTGCCTACCCAGGCAGCGGTGTTTAGTACACACGGCTACACATCAAGCTATACATTTCCAGTATAAGCTGACTTCGCATTGTCCTTTACAATGCGAGATCAGCATAAACTGGAAATATATAGCTTGATGTGTAGCCGTGTGTACATCCACATTGCACCAGTTACGTTAGAGTCCTATGTAGTAAGGGTCGAGCCTATTGCCATATACTGAGGAAAAATACAGACTTTGTGCTGTTACTGAAGAAATTACTAATGGAAAACCCCGATAACAATTTATCCGACTAGGAGATCCAACCCAGGAATCAAGCTAAGCAGTCGCGCTTGCGAACACTATACAGGGTGGCAGGGACATCGACGCGAAAACTGTTACCATGGATTCAATACATGATTTTGAACCGCACTGCGTTAAAATTTTTCGTCGGTTATTTTAAAAAAAAATCTGCTCTTTCATAGAAAAGTACGATACCTACGCGTTCAAAATGTATGAAACAGCAGATTTTTTTATTAATAACTGACGAAAAATTTCAACCCAGGGGCGTTCAGGATCATGTACTGAATCCATGGTAGCAGTCTTCGCGTCGATGTCCCTGCCACCCTGTATAGACTTTAGGAAGTCATAAAACTGAGATATCATGAGAAAGGCGTTATTTACACGAAAGTAAACAATACAATGAAACGGCTTTGTAATAAGATAAAACATTTGCAAAACAAGAAAGATTTAAGATTTATGAAAACAACACTTGGTTTTTCAATTTTCTTAAAGGTGCCTTTACAAAGCGTATATACCTCAGCATTTATGTTCGGTAGGCAGCGTGTGGTCCATGTTACAGAAAAAACAGATTGCGACTGAACTTAAGGGGTCCAGACACTATGAGTAATAATGACATTAATATTACTGTCATTCCTTCCAATATTGACGTAAAACGATTAAAATATTTAGATCACATCATCATTCCAACCACCACACTGTTAGTAGTAATGACATTACTTGAATGTAATGTCAATATTACTGATAGTGTCTGATCCTCTTTACAGGCTGCGCCTACGGTCGTTGAACTAAACTCTGTTAATAGTCTTTACAATACAGACAATAATCTAAGGCAGTTATACTCAACTTGTGCTTCGCAGAGCCCTAGGGCTCCGAAAAGCCTCTGTGCGGGCTCCGCGAAAATATTTGCCTATGGCCCATGTCCGGCAGTGGACGTCATTGCTTTGAGGCATTTTAGCTGCTTCAGAATTATCCTCATATCGTAGGAATAGTTTCCATTTTTTTATTATTATTAAAACTGTTTTTATTTTCGACATAATATTTTATTAAATCCAACAGTGCCTGTCGTGTCATGTCGTGATGGCCTAATGGTTAAGTAAGGCCTCGCCTCTCATACACGAGGTTGTGGGTTTAAATCCGGGCAAGTACCAATGTGATTTTTTAAATTCATATGTAGTTTCTGAGTTTATCTTGGATATTACTAACATCGGTGAAGGAAAAACATCGTGAGGAAACCTGGAATTATAGTTAATATAAGTCTGAAATCGCTGACCCGTCATGAGCAAGCATGGTGATCAATGCTGGTACCTTCTCTGTATGAAAAGAGGCCGTTGCCCAGCAGTGGGACAATAATAGGCTGGTGTAAGGCAGCCCTAGTGGGGAAAAGTGAACTTGAAATCACCACATCCACTTTGTCTCACTAGTGGGAAAGATTGGTGGGGCAAAGTGGAATAATTCATAAAACGCAGTGTTTGATTATTTTAGGGCTTCGTCAAATATTTCGTTTTCCAAAAGGGTTCCTTCGAAAAAAAATTGGGAACCGCTAGAGATAGATACAAGATACAAGATATTTATTTTGTAAAACATGAGTGTAGAATTATACAGGTCTTAAAAATAATAAGAGGTGGCTAATTTTGTACGCCATGATTGGATGTATTGCCAATCATGGCGTACAAAATTAGTCGCACTAAGACAACTATTACAAAAAGATAATTATAAACCGCTGATCTAAGGTTTAACTATTTTGGTTTGCCTTGCTCTTAATTCCTTTTATAACTATTCAGTTGCAACCTCATCACTATATCATAAGAGATACGATCGCGACGGTCTTTATTTATGATTTATTATATTTATTATTGCAACGATAGGTATTTCATAGTATTTAAAAGTATAGTAACTGGTCGACCGAGCTCTGCTCGGGTGGAAATAGAGAAAACGAATTTTCTCAGGTATGATACCTAGCTAGAATGTGTTTTCGCCCCCGTAAACCCCTATCAATTATGCAACAATATCAATATTGTAACTTTTATCGAAATCGTTAGAGTCGTTTTTGAGAACGTGTTTACAAATATATAAATATATATTTTTACAAATATTGTTAATTTTGTAGCACAGGATGCAATGAAAAGTTTACATCCTGAGCATTTCAAAGAACTTATTGCACTGTTGTGCAATGGTGCCAATAAAACACCATCACAAATAATTAAAATCGCTACCGCATATGAATTAGAACACAGCAGTTTAATGATCGCGTCAGAAATTGCCTTTCTGAAGGGCATTTCACAAAAATATCATTTTAAAATATTCAATTATTCTTCTTGGACTGTAAATATAAATAATTTTAGCATTTATAAAAACGGTGAGGCGTTTTCTTTTCACCCGACTACCGCAAAGCAAAAGGAAGGGTTATGATTTTAGCAGTCGTATGTATGTATGTTTGTTTTTACGTGTGTTCCACCGGAGCGCCTAAACTACTGAACCGATTTTACTGAATGAGGTCTCAATAGATTTGTAGTAATGGTTCGGGTGACATAGGCTACAGAAATTCTCTCTAAATTTAATATGGTAGCCTTTACACGTAATCTATTGAACACGAAAAAAAAAATTATGATAGTCATGACATGTTTGGTATCAAAAGAAAGGTCTTGACGAGCACATTGCAAATATGTACATGTATGTATATCATATTGTCTAAGTAAATAAATATGTTTTTTGGGTGTAAAATTAATACCTATTAAACAATAAAAACATCATTAAAATATTTATTCCAGACCTATTGTATTACTATTATTTACCTTGTCGCAACGTTTATCAAGCGTTAAAACGGAAAAGTATAAAATAAAAAATTAAGTTTAAAAAACTGTAACCCGACTACAGAAAAATAAAAGTGATCTAAAAAGTACGAAACAAAAAAACATTTCAGATAGAAATCAAAACATAGGTACAAAAATGGTTAAGGTGAAAGCCGTCGTCGCATGCCATTATAATTTTGTAGGTGTTCCTGGCACCCTCATCGTATACAAAGTCAAAGTCAAATCATTTATTTCAAATAGGCCCATGTATGGCACTTTTGAACGAAAGCAGGCATCCGATCACGGCTTTACCTTGACCATTTTTGTGCCTACGTCTTGATTTCTGTCTGACATATTTTTTCTTGTTGCGTACTTTTTAGATCACTTTTATTTTTCCGTAGTCGGGTTGCAGTTTTTCAAACTTATTTTTTTTTTACTTGAATGGCCTATAAATAGGCCGGGTCCGGGTGATAGTAAGATTTGTGTACCTATGTAAAAATACCCTTAGCTGTGTATACACGGCATTAGTTATACATTTCCAGTATAAGCTGATCTCGTATTGTATAGGATTTCCGTACAATGAGAGGTCAGCAGTGTACAAACCTAGAATACAATGTTTTTTTTTTTTTTTTAAGAAAAATATGTTTTGATGAATGTCGACATACGAGTAGTTTGCCGTTATTCACAGACGGAAGGGCTTTTATTTCTGGCCATCCTAATAAGTACCTAAATACCAACTTGAATGGTCTATAGGCCAGAGCCGGATGATAGTAAGATTTGTGTATGTACTTCAAAATAGCTGTGGCTATCTACAAACCTAGGAAGCAATGATTTTACATTTTAGTCGAATGTCGTCGCAGTTTGCTATTATTTGTTTTTCATGGAGATTCCGAGCAAAAAGCCGATACACTGTCTATGACGAAGGTATCATATAAATTTTATCGGCTTTTTGCCAGGAATTACTTGGCAAAACAGTATCCTAAGTAATGTTATAAGTTTGTTTGGTTATTACGGTTTCACGCTGAAACAACTCAATGGATTTCGAAAAAAATTGGCGCATATATAGACCATGACCTGGATTAGGTCATATGATACTTTTCATCCTGGATCGCTGACGAATTCGCGGGCAACAACTAGTATATAATAATTTTAGGTGACACTCCTCATACATGTAACCAAGGGATGAAAATATCCCAATATTCCCATGGGATCGAGAATTGTGCGAGTAAACCGCGGGGTACAGCTAGTTTTTGAAATAATCCCAAAGCAGTTATATCAATATTAGTGCTCTGACCCACTTAGTACACTTTCAAGAGTAAAGTAATTAAATTAGGTCCGATGGCCAACATAAATATGAATAAATCAAACTGAAACTCGACTCAGGGTTTAATTTAATTGAAAACAAAGACAATCAGTACTGGGTGACCTTTAATCTTGTCGTGAAAACAATAGCAGTCACCGACGAATTTTACGAGAAAATAAATTAGGCCAATGTTTTAGTAGAGTTTCCTGTTTGTCTTCACTTAAAGGAATAAATATAAGGTGCGAAAGGACCTATCCATTCAATACTTTGTATTTCTTCCTGGGTTGTAATAACTTTTTGAGTACTAATAATATTGGCCGTGGCATCACAGCGGGCCCTATCAGAATACCAGCGCTGCGGTATTTGTTTTTAAAAAAATCGTAGCATCATGCTGATACAGGAGCCTTTTTGGCCTCGCTCAGCTCTTCTTTTTTGTTAATTTTATTTTATTTCATTATTTTGTTAATTTTAAAGTTCTTTTCTTATATTGTTTCCAAAAACAATTGAACTCGCGACACCGTTACCGACACCTCCTTTTTGTAAACGCGATTGTGCTCTTTATTTATATTACATTACTGATCATTGTTTAATGCAAGTATTTTTACAAGTATTTTAAGTTTTCACTTCTGTCGGCACTCCTGGAGTGCCGTTGTTTTTTTTTTTTGTTGTATTTCCTGTGCGTGTCCCAAATAAAATATTTTTCTTTCTTTCTGTCAGAACTATGAAATCGCCAACCCGTCTTGAGCAAGCGTGGTGATCAATGCTCATGCTTCTGTGTATGAGAAGAAGCCTTTTCCCTGCAGTGGGACAATAATAGGCTGGTATTATTATATTATCATATTATACAGCGTGTATCAGAAATTTGTGGTTATATTTAAGGCTGTGGTACAGATCATCGAACTGAACAACTTTCTCTATGGGACCAACATCGTTATCGCGGGAAAATTATCACCGTCCCATACAAAACTTCAATACTTACTCGACCCAAATGTATGGCAATCAATCTGCCTAGCCTTTTTCCAACTATGATGGGGTCGGTTTCCAATCTAACTGGATGCAGCTGAATACCAGTATTGAAGTGAAAACTTCTTTAGGCGCGTTGGGCATTTTTGAGATGGGAAAAAAAAACAGTGGCGCGGGAGTTCCGACAAAAGCGAAAACTAAAAAAAAAAATACTTCCAAAAACCTTTAAAGTAAAAATTCTTGCATAGAACATTTGAACATACAAACTTTAAACTCGCGTCGCCGTAACCGACACCTCATTTTTGTAAACACGATTGTTCTCTTTATTTATATTTACGTTATCAATGTTCCAAAGTATTTTTACTTTAAAGGTTTTGGAAGTATTTTTTTTTAGTTTTGTCTTCTGTCGGTACTCCTCGAGTGCCACTGTTTTTTTTACATGGAGTGACTGCCTATCTGACCTTCACAACCCAGTAACTGGGTAATACGATACCCTTGGTCAGAGTGGTTGTCAGACTATCGGGCTTGTGACGACCCGTAACGACTATCAAAGATTCACGAGTTACAGCCGGGACCAACGGCTTTTAACGTGATTTCCGAGACTATGTAAAGATTGTCACCCATCCACGGACCAACCCCGGCAAGGGTAGCTTAACCCAATGGATCGACGCGTGCGGCTGTTATTACTTAGCTACGAGCTCCTCGACCCAAATGTACAGGATGGCTGATTGTAATGGACGTCACGATAATAGTTTTGTTGTACTTGCGTCTATTTTAGGAATTGCTATTTTATTCCTGATTAGTATTTCGCAATCACCGATGTGATGAGAAAGTAAATTTTTAATAAGTTATTATTCCTATTACTGTGTAATAAAATTTCGATATTTGTCTTTTCTTATCGGATGTTTGCGATGTTTATTTTATTAACATTCAAAATTAAAACTGTATTTTTTGTTTGTTTTCAGGTAATACTATCATCTGTTCTTCACTTCTGGTAACATCAAATGAAAGAAGATCAAGTAAGGCGGAAAAACGGGACCTACCTAACCTTTAAAATTTTCCAATAACCCATTAGCTCAAACACGGTTTCAGAACTTTCAACACTTTTCTAAACAGTTTTCCGGTTCTGAAAACTGCCAAAAGCTCTATGAAAGGCTATTTTAATTAATTCGAGGAAGTTTAAAAAAAATAAAACAGTGGCACCCCGGGAGTGCCGACAGAAGGGAGAACTTGAAAAACGTAATCAACGTATTGTGTCTTTTACTCCACGCACCGCGATAATCATCGCATGTCTTTTTAATGGTCAAAATCTGGTGTCGTCACAGTGTCGCGAAATCAATGGTTTAGTCCCATCTCAAAAATGCCCAACGCGCATAAAGAAGTTTTCACTTCAAAAAAATATAATTTTTGCAATACGATACGCATCAAAAATATACTCCGATCAAAGCGATTGCTATCGTTCAATATTCCATAAAAATGGACTCGCCCATCGGCATCGGTAAACTGAATTCGTTTTCCGAAATGAAGTTGCGATACTGTTCAGTTCATCTGCATACCCAAATATTGTTTGTGAAAAGTAACTTTTTTCGGAGCGAGTTTATCTCGCTTTTACTGTTGGACTACAAATAGAACCAATCTTTTCTGTGTCAGTTTAAAAAAGGCAGATATCAAGCGTATTAGGTGGGGATCAAGGTCGCCATCGTAGTAACGAAGGCGACCTGCGATCCCCACCATTTTAGTAAAGTATTACTAAACTACATTTCAACAAAAAAATAAAAGTATCTTCTTATATTTGTTTGGGACCATTAAAAAGACGTCGTTCAAAGGACTTTTAACTAATTTTCTATCGATCGATGTATTTACTTGTTTATTAGCACAAATACCTAATAAAGCATATATAAAATTAAACTTATTTTAGAAACAGTAACTTTTTCTATAAAGATTCTTCTATTCTTTTTGTGTGTACCTAACTATTGTTAAAGACAGGACGCCGAGATGGGAATTTTTCGTGGGCATGATAAATAAATTCCAATGAATTTATTTATCATGCCCACGAAAAATTCCCATTCCGTCTCGGCATCAATATGCCGAGACGGAAAGGCGCCGAGATGGGATTAAACACTTTAGTTAGTCGTTTACGAGGGGTTTTCTAACGATTGTATAATTAATACTCTATGATAAAGACACCGAAAACTCCCGAAAGTGACATAAGTCACCAGTTACCAGTCTATAACCTTCAAATATTTTCGTTGCTTATATATTTAGTTGGTATTTATGTATCTATTATTTAAGATATATATAATATCTGTGTATCTATTCTAGTATATTGTATACTATTATTTGCACCAACGACAGCCCCATTTTATGTCCAGGTAAATCATTGTCCATTCCAAGGGTGCCTGGAAGAGATCGCGGAAAGTGATAAGGCCGCCCATTGTATATTTTGTAGTGTTTGATTTATTTTTTGTTATGTATTTTTGTGGTATACAATAAAGTTTACAATGTGGAGAGAACAATACTACATTAAATGAAAACACTGGCAATAAGAGTATTTTGGAAACATCAAATAAATCCTAGCATCAAAATTTAAAAAGTGATATTTTCAAACAAAATAAATAGTAGTGTTGTGCCGACTATGGGGTTTGCCAATCTTTGACTAGCTATAGTGACTAAACTATTAGATATATTTGATTGAATTTTCGTATGCGGACTAAGAACGTCATTAGATATACGTAGTTTAATTTATTGTCGTAATGTCGTCTCCACCTTGTATATAAATAAATAATTGGTAAATAAAATAGGGAAAATTGAACCGAACTTACGACTAAAGTATACACTCAATACCGAAGACTCCTTTGCGATTATACATCATGATCATCATCATTCAATTCATTTGATGTCGGTGCAAAATATGATATTTCTGCAATATTAAACAATACTCTCTTTTCCCCATACTCGCTCAAAATTCTATCGTTCTACCAAAGAAAAGAACAATAATATTCTTAATTAAAACACACATGAAAATTCAGCACCTACTTGACCTCCTATGTCCTCTTCTTAGAGACTTCGCCGCCCAAGACCTCTCGGAGTGAACTCGAAAACGTAATGAGCGCATACATATTTAGCAGTCATAGGAACAAGAGTCCCCAGCAGGAAATGCCATTTGTGAAATGTGAACTCATTTAGTAAATTGACGGGCATTATGTGATAAATTTCATTGTGCACGACGTTATTTAAATAGTTATGTAGACTAGCTTAGAATTTCATGTAATGGAATAGGTTGGAATGTAGGCTTTGAAGTTTTAGGAGTAGATGTAAATCTTTATCTTTAATATCAACACGGAATACTTTTGTGAGAATAGCTCAAAATGACGTCGTAAAAATATGAGCTATAGTTTGACCAAACTCGCTTTACCGCGTCTTAGGTACGTGCGCGGTGAAATGGGGGGGCTTATTTGTCAACGGTGCCCCCCGCCTCGCCGCGCATTTCTAAGGTACAGCGGTCTTGGTCAAACTATAGCGAGGTGGTAAGCGGTCTAACTGACTAAGGTGCGTGTATGTCCAGATGTATGACCGTAAACGAAGTAAAAGAAGTAGGTAAGGATCGTAGTAAGTGGCTTTTTGAAATTGTAAAAAAAGACCAGATAAAAGAGTAAATCAATCACTACTGCGTATTTCGGTTTTAAAGGCCACACTTAACAGGTTTCAGCTTTGATTCGAGTCGGCGTAATTGTTTGTTCAATACACGTGTTAATTATCACGTAACAATTATTAAAGTGCGAACTAGCTATGCTTGTGACTTCGCCCGTATGTTAAAATTTTATTATATGCCATACTAAAGTAAGCAGGCACTTTGTTTTAAATCACTATACCCAGTCAGATTTCTGAGTGATTGAATGAAAATCGAATCTATCAAATAGACAGATCATTCAATTTCATATCTATTCATATTCATATTCATATATTTATTTGCATTCCATAATATAGGTATAAAGGTGTTACAATGGCTTAAAGCTAAGGTACAAATACGGACCCTGTAGGGCACAGCAAAAACAATAAAATTAATTCTTAAAATAAGATTTAAAAAACAAATTAAGTACCTAACAATCAAAAAATGTTTAAATAATTATGAGATCAGTTATAATAATAATTAGATAAGTTCAATTTAACATTATATTATATTATAATATTTATCTATATAAGTATGAATGTATGTTATCTAATTATAGGTACCTTCATATAAAATACAATAGAAGATAGATATAATGGATTTCCGCAAAGTCACGCCTGAATCAATTAACTACTTACATATAATAAATAGTAACGGAGTCAAAACTGTGGATGGAATATTTCGAAGTGAGGGAACGAGTCTGATGACGAAAATATAGTTTTTTGACTTTTTGTCCGTCTGTTTATCCAGATCGGCGCAAAAACGGCTGAGCGGATTTGGATGAAATTTCGTACACAGATATTTTATAATCTGGATTAGCACATAGGGTACTTTTAATCCCGTTAGTACATTCTCGTGGGATATATTCCGAAAACCACGCGGGTGAAGCCATCGGCAAAATTTACTGTACTGTATAATTAACTATTAGGTACTTGCTTACAATCATATTATGTAGTAAGTGTATTCACATTTCGTATTACTGTCATTTCGTGCATCCTATAACTACACCTTCCCTTTTTTACCACAAAAAATTGCGACTTTCAACAAAATATTCGTATACCTCTCTTGGGAACGCTAGGGAATCTTCATAACGCTTAAAGCTCATTCCTTCAGATAAATTCTGAGCCAAAACATATTTAGACAAGAATGTTTAGGCTCTAGCCACACAGCTAGGAGATTCGCTTGGTGCCTCCCTTGGCGAGTAACGTAATGCCTGTTTCAAAAGTATTTGATGAAAATGTAAACAAATGGATCGGAAAACTGACTTGTGGATGCCAATTTGTAGTTCAACTTATAAATTGAATGCTTTGATTTAATTGTTTGAATATATAAACCCGAAATTGTAATTTTAAATCATTTCAAAGATGTTTTTCATTTGACAATTGAGGTTCATTTAATATCCCCAATATTCGTCTATGATTTTCCAATTACAATATAATATTGTTATTCAAATAGTAATTGTTGGAGAAAATAGTGAGATAAACAATTGAAAGCAGATGAATGTGATACTATTTCCCTTTAGTGAGTGATTGCGAAAAACATTAACCTTAACAGGGTTTGTTTATATTTTTATTAGATACTCTTGGAACAGACAATAACTTGAACAAGTGAAATAACACAAAACAAATTAGTCACTAAGCGTCGGTGTGGCCATTGCAATAGTAAAACCATGTTCTGGTTCACTAGAAGCATGTACTGAACGCTAAACGAAGCAGTTACACTACATTCACGATTTAGTTTCCAAACAAATATGTGTTTTTAGAGAAGCGACCCTACATATAAAGTTCAGTTTGCGCTTCAAGTTTTATATGACTTTTTCAATAGCACTAGTCATTCTGAAATCAACTTAATTTATACAGGCATAAAGTTGATATTCGTTCCAATGGAAATAACGTCAATTGGAAAAAAGGATTTGAACAGACTTTAGCTGTGTGGCTTTAACCTTAGTGCTATAAATAAAAGCTTGACTATTCAAGAGACTGTAAAGTGCGTAATAAACTTAAACTAATCGGGAACAAAGAAACCATTTACAGTTTACGGAGCGTAATATTGTTTAGGTAGTGTTGTATTAAACTATGTTTAGACGGGGTTTAGACTTAATTGAATTTAGCTTGGGAGACAAAAGAGTTAGTTTAATTTATAGTTTTGCGTGAAAGTGGACATAGTGTCGTTTTATCTTTAGCTATGATGATAAAAATTTAAAGTTCTCTTGATACTGGCTTGTGACGTATTAAAATCTTTATTTACAATTGCTGTTATTTCCATATCAACTTTATTTTGGTGTAACTTAAGTTGATTTCAGAATGAAACTGAAAAAATAACAATAATACTAAAATATTGTAAAGTCATATTTTTTTTGAAGCTGCAGCGGAATCTCAACTTTATAAGTGGTTTTTCCAAAAAAATATATATTTGTTTATATGTTTGGATACTAAATCGCGAACAACTTATAATAAAGCAACTTTTGTTTGATAAATAAGGTATCGCAACACATTAGATAGCGAAGATAAGACCGTCAATTCACCTCAATATGCATTAAACTTATCAGAGCAATAGAGTACCTACTCTTATCAATCTACAGTACCTGGGCGACCGACCTCTGCTCAGGTGAAAATAGAGAAAACGAATTTTCCCAGATATGAGACCTAGCTAGATCAATTTTGCGCCCCCGTAAACCCCTATATTGTAACTTTCATCGAAATCATTAGAGCCGATTTCGAGAACGTGATTAAAAATATATATGTTACGGCTAATACCCGAAATACGGCTACACCTAGTTTTAGCCGGCTAAAACTAGGTGTAGCCGTATTTCGTCATTTAGTTAAACTTGCTTAAATGGACCCTGGCACTCGCCGGCCGCAGCCGCGTGCCGGCTCGTGCGGTGTGTTATGTGGTCACAGTTCTAATCTAACCTAACCTACCTTTCAGCCACTTTCATTTGCTACAACTAAATTTAACCAACTGCTACCGGCCGCACCTTTTTTTTTTTTTTTTTTTTTTTTTTTTTTTTTTTTTTTTTTTTTTTTTTTTTTTTTTTTTTTTTTTTTTTTTTGGTTGGGAAATCATCAAATAACTTCTCCCGCTCTGGGCGGAGCGAGAGGGCGTGTCAGACTCTTACTGACTAAAACCCACCCGTGTTCCTTCGGTTGCCCTGTTGCCGGGGGCCACGATCTCCCTTTCGCCGGCTAAAACTAGGTGTACCCGCACTTCGGGTTTTAGCCGTGACATATATACAAATATTGCTCATTTAATAGTAAATATTAACAGCACTTACATTGATGACGTCATAAATAGGAAAACACAATCAAAATTGTCATGATTATGGCGATAATTTTTCAACTTATTGAAAACAAAATGAGGTTTTTCTTCTGATTCCATACTAAAAATGTACCAGAGGATAAAAAATGTCAAGTCTCTTTAAGGAAACGAAAGTCAAATTATACTACTCAGCTAGATTGGATATAGATTTATCTCAGTTTTTCCAACCGTTTCTACACATAAACTATTTTCACCATCGTCTAAACAAGTACAACAATATATTAATCAAATGATAAAATCAATAACCTACGTCATCGAGTATTTAACACATTGAAACCCAACACATGGTGGACTATTAATAGACAGACAAACAAACAAACAGACAGACAAGCATTTGACTAATCGAGCCGGCTTGTTTGCTCAATCGGATTGAACGCAATTACTGAACGGAAGTAATGTCATCACGGCGACATGTGTCGACTAAGCTCGTAAAATCATAGAGTGTGTTAAATGCATTTATAAGTGCACGTGCTGTGTATGTGCTTTAAGGCGATGACCAGAAGCGAATAAGCTAAGTACGAGCCTACTTACTAAAGATTAATCTTTACATCTTGTGCTAGCGGAAAAAAATATATGTTAATCTTGAGCATATTTCTCAGAACTTGGTAAAATATCTGTATGTATTAAATGCCAACGTACGTTGGTCTTTATTTAATAACAAGAATATCTCATTTGAATGCAGAACATGGTTATTTTTTATTACGATTCTACTAATTTTTGAGTAAATGAATAATTGCTTCATATTTTGAAATAAATTTCAAGACTTGTAGTATCATCGGGCTTCTCTTTCTTTTCTATTTTACGGTTCAAAAGTTATAACCAAATTTTGTTTCTTTAAATTTTTTGCCAGATCGTAACCTTTGCAGTAAATGTTTTTTTCTTATTGAACACATGCTTTCTAAAAAAGTATTACCACAAGAAAAGCTCACTCTACTACAACGTCCTGAAAACAAAATTAAATTGATACCCTTTATAGTTTTTTTTAATGATTTTTTCTTTGAGCACAATTATTGCTCAACACTTTTGAAACGTAAAAAATTGCACCGACAGGGTTAAAAAATTTAGAAATGACCTTGTCCACACCCCTATTCGATTTGATCCATACTTCCAGGGACACCTTGTATATATGCAGACATATTTTTTTTCAATAAAATAAAACTTTGACCCTGTGCACGCTTGTCGAGAGGCAGATACAAAAATAAAGAATTGCTTACATTCGGAGAAGTGCCGGTGATTTGGATTCGCTTCCTAAGCATAAGGGTTAAAACATGTAACTTACCAATGATTTTTTATTGACATAATAATACTGGGTTCTAATCATTTGTTCCTTCTCTGAATGAGAAGAGGTCCTTGCTTAAATGGAGACAAAATTAGACGGGTATTTATTGGACTATTTATGGATACCATCCGTGACAATTTGGTCCTCTAGGCTAAATTTTCTCAAACCCATATTCAGGAGGGCTCTTTTGCTTGGTATCCTTTCGACATTATCATTCTACTTAAAACTAACAACAGCAGCAATAAACTGCAACTAGCAGAAGCTAACAATGAATTTAATAGAATAAGAAATTAGTATTAGAGCCGGACAAGTCACAGTTATACTTTACGTAATAATAGACCATCTTCCGGGCTCTGAGATTGTTCTGAAAGCCTAGGAATACCTCTCCACTCCTCAAGCACCTCAGGAAATGTTGCCCCCTTGTCGCTACGTCACTATGTGCTAGCGACAGGTTTCGGGGGCCCATTATTGAGTGTACAAGTCACCCCCTGCGATCTTAATCGTATATATTATATATCATTGATCAGGCAGGGGCCATGGTCCTACCATAGTTCTTGGTAACCAATCCACTATAGCCACCCAAACCCATAGTCCAATATTTTGTTTCCATGTACTGCAATAGTCCTACACCAACTGGGGGTTGTCCTTGGGTGCACTTGCATAGTACATACAGGGAGAATCGTCGGCTGGTGCCTTATTTCTTTAAAAACGTCTAACGGGCCTCTGCGAGTTAGCTTCGGCCCCTCGTACGCCTTCCAAAAGACCGGGATCCATCGCTCGATAGTAGTTAAAAAATACTTATTTATTTAGGAACATAAAGGTTTTGTAGTACATGAGGGACTTATAAAGTATACATTAATTTACATGGTTTAGGTACAATTAACTGTTGGGTGAATCGCTGCTCTCCTAGCTAGATCACTGAGTAATCTGTATTTAGGAGAGACAGTTTCGACTCCCAATTTGAGTATCACAAAAAATCATGTTTTTATGCTTTTTGGAGATTACAGTATCAAAACACAAAAGATAAAATCCGATTAAAATTAAATAAAACAATTGTACATTGTTTTATTTAATTTTAATCGGAGTGTAGATGTGCTGAGTCGAGTGAGTGCATGTACGTGTGTATGTATGAGTGTGTTAGAGTGAGTGTGTGTGCATTTTAATAATAGGAAATGAGGTTACTTTTATGTTAGTGACAGACAATAAATACTTTTCAGTGTCGTCGTAGGTTTTAGTCAGAAATGCACGGAGGGCGAGTTTGCATTTGCTGTGTGGTAAATTATAGATATATAAGGACGCGTTAATTTTATTATACAAGCAAGGGCCAAGATCGTAGACAAATCTCTTAGTGTATTTAAACTGAGTTTGTGGAACACTACAAATCATGTCTTTCCGTCGTTACGTAATAGTAGTGAGAGGGGTTTTTAAGTGTTGGAGAAAAATGGTTTGTAAAATGAAATGTTATTATAGGGGGATTTATAAAAAAATATATGTAAGAAAAAAAATAAAAATAAAGATAGAACGTTAATTACTTTACATTAACGTGAATTAGAAAAGTTAATTTTTCATGAATATTCAGAAGAACACGGGCGGTCACATGCCCATGGGCGACATTGTATAGCAAAAACACCCTCTGTTCTAGTTTTATTGCTCCGCAACTACTGTGAATTAAAGTCTGAAACAATTTGTAGCAGAATTAATTCCACAAACACTTTTCAAGAAAACCTGACGTTTATTGCTCTGAGGTAATTAATTTTCTGTATAATATATTACGTTAGGGTATTAAACACCTCTCGAGAGATTCAGGAGAAATCTCCATTGATCGTGAAATTGTAAATTGTAGTCTTGTCTTGTCACAAATGTGATTGTGAAGAGGGTTCTACACTTTCGCACGAGATAAGATTGATAGAATTTAATTATATAAACAATAGCTTTTGCCCGCGGTTTCGGCCACGTGGCTATACTACCGGGTTAACAAGTAACCTTTGTCTTAACCCAGGTCATGGTCTACCTGTGCGCCTTTCATCCAAATCTTTTCAGCTGTTAATGTGTGAAAAGTTAAAGAACAGACAGATAGACAAAGACACTTTCGTATTTATAAATAATGTTAGCATGGATAAACTCTTGAGCAGACACTTAGATATTATTAAATATAAATGTATTGTTGATATTATAAATGCTTTCGTTGTCACTCTACATAGCTTAGTCCTTGGATATCTCTACTATGGACCTTGTCTTTTGACACTTATAACAGTTGAGGCATGACCTATTCCAGTTTAGCTCAAAAACAAGGTTCATATAAATTGTGTGTTGACTGCCTGGTTGGTCTCGTGGTTGCAAACGCTACTGCTGAGGATAAAGTCCGGGTTTGATTCCCAGGTAGAGCAAAGTGTCATTGGGCTTTTCCATCTGGAATTTCTCAGTAGCAGCCCGGAGTCTGGAATTTGTGCCCGGTTGATGGCACTTAAACTTAACTGGCGAAATGTGGGTGTACCATGGGTACACCTCTGCCTAACCCTTCGAAACAAGGCGTAATGTGATGTATGTTACAAAATTGTAAATATCATAATTTATGTTTTTGGTAACACTAAGAGCGGTTACGCACTACGTCCAATCCGAGTCCGAATTTAAGTTCCGAATTCAATCCGAATGGGGAATGTTCTAAATTCGGACGGACAAAGATCGGATTTAGTGCGCTATCTCTCATACAAATAGTAATATGGCCACTTCGGACCAATATTTCTCGGATTCAGATCGGACGTAGTGCAAAACCGCTCTAACAATACCTTTATTAATTGAAAAATCGAGAACCATATATACGTACTGTGTTGAGGAGATATTTTGATATCAATTTTATCGGTTACCTCAGCATAGTACCTGGCAGTATGAGTGTAAGCGTTGGTCCGGGCTATTTCATACCGACAGAAAATCATACTTTTTTACTACTTTGATATGTTGTTATTTAAGATTCCCCCTGCGGTGCGGTGACTGACTCTCATTCTTCATTGAATAATATATAAAAAAAACTACTATAATAATAATTAAGTAGATTCGGTAAAAAATTGACCGCAAAACGAAAAAGAAAATCGAGCTGAACCTCCTTTATTATAGTAATTTCGATTCAAAACTCACTCAAGTGTCAACAGCTCAGCAATTAGTCTCCGACACTTAAAATGTCTCGCAATTTGTGTCGTCAAGTAAACGCAGCTGTAGCGAGTTCTAGACTAAAAAATCTTGAAAGACGTACACGGTTCACTGCATGAGAATGGTTGTTTTACTGAGTCAATTCGTTCTCGATTCAAAGGACCAATTTGCAGGAATCGATTGCTTTGAACTTATATTTTATATCAGCTTTATCGGATAGATAAGGTAACAATATTGGTCCTTGTAACTTAAGTATACCTTTATGATAACGACAATTTTTAACACCTAAATGACTGAATGAAAGCCGTTGTTGAATTTTAACTTTCGGCGCTCAGCCAAACGTTGAAAATTCAACAGCGCACTTTTAAATGCCATTTGCCTAAATAAATTTAGGCATTCGTTCAGGTGTCCTCTATTGTTAATGAAAACGGGCATATAATAATAAAATTTACCTTTATTTCGTAAATTGTTATTCTAGGGCAGTGGTCGGCCTTGTGGGGGACGTGGTGAGCGCTCTGTTCCCTTCAAGAGGGGAACATACTCCCCCGCCCATGGCTCCGCCTACTGCGGTGCCCGATGCGGACCACACCGCCGACGACGACGACAACGATGCTCTGGAGGTGACCGAGGTAGAAATGAGAGTGGCGGTACGCAAGATGAATGCAAAAAATACCGCCCCAGGACCCGACGGCATACCTGGAAAAGCCTGGGTCCTGGCCTTGGGGGCTCTCGGGCCTCGACTAAGGGGGCTCCTAAGCGCATGCATGGAGAGGGGCCAGTTCCCACTTCGTTGGAAGACGGGGAAACTGGTCCTCATCAGGAAGCCGGGGCGCCCAGCGGACTCTCCGTCCGCTTATCGGCCCAACGTGCTGCTCGACGAGGTGGGCAAGCTCTTTGAAAGAGTCATTGCAGACCGCCTCGTCGAGCGGCTGGTGCGGGTGGGACCGGATCTGGCGGAGAGCCAGTATGGCTTCCGCAGGGGGCGCTCTACGGTGGACGCCATCATGCGCGTGCGGGCCCTCACGACGGGGGATGCCGTGGCCCGGGGTGGGGTCGTCTTGGCGGTGTCTCTAGACATCGCCAATGCCTTTAACACCCTGCCCTGGAGTTGCATCAGGGAGGCACTCCGATATCACCGGATGCCGACCTACCTCTGTCGTGTGGTCGAGGCCTATCTGACGGACAGGGCCGTCATCTACCCCGGTCACCAAGGAGAGTGGAACCGGCGAGAGATGTCGTGCGGTGTCCCACAGGGATCGGTCCTGGGGCCGCATCTGTGGGACATCGGATACGACTGGGTGCTGCGCGCCGACCTCCCTAGCGGCGTCAGCGTCATTTGTTACGCTGACGACACGCTGGTCCTGGCGCAGGGGAGGTCATACCAGGCGGCGGCCGACTTAGCGACACGCGGGGTTGCGACAATCGTCGACAGAATCCGGCAGTTGGGACTCGAGGTGGCCTTGCACAAGTCCGAGGCCATGGGTTTTCATGGACCTCGGAATGCGCCACCGTCGGGTTCCCAGGTGGTGGCGGGAGGGGTTCACATCGGCGTCGAGTCGACGATGAAGTATCTAGGACTCGTCCTCGACAGCCGGTAGAATTTCGTCGAACACTTCCGACGTTTGGCTCCCAGACTGGAGCGGGCCGGGGCTGCGTTGAAGCGGCTTCTGCCCAATATAGGGGAGCCAAACGCCTCCTGCCGGAGGCTTTACGCGGGGGTCGTGCGGTCCATGGCCCTTTACGGAGCGCCGGTGTGGGCGCGTTCACTAAGGCTGCGGCCAGCACGCCGGTTGAACGCGTCCCAGAGGGTCATGGCCATCCGGCTGGCCCGAGGATACCGCACGGTCTCCTGCGAGGCAGCGTGCCTCCTTGCCGGATTACCGCCATGGGATCTGGAGGCAAAGGTCCTCGCGCACCTGTGGGAGTTGCGCGAGGAGGCGAAACGCCGGGGCTTAACTCCGCTGCCGCGAGAAATCACGGCACAGCGGACAGAGCTCCGGCGGGATCTCATGGCGTTATGGAGAATGCGATTGTCGCAACCCAGCGCTGGGCACGCCACAATTGCGGCGATAAGACCCCTCTTTGAGGAGTGGCTAGAGAGGCGCTACGGCGTCCTCACCTTCCGCCTGACGCAGGTCCTCACCGGACACGGCTGTTTCGGGAGGTTCCTGCACAGGATAAGGCGGGAGGAAACGCCCGGGTGTCATCATTGTGTGGATCGCCCGGAGGACACGGTAGAGCATACGGTGGAGGTCTGCCCAGCTTGGGCGGAGCATCGCCGTGTCCTCGTGGAGGCGATCGGCGGCGTTGATCTCTCGCGTCCGGCCCTGGTTCAGGCCATGGTACGGAGCGAGAGGAAATGGGAGGCCCTCACCTCCTTCTGCGAAGCGGTAATGCTCGCGAAGGAGGAGGCGGAACGCGTGAGGGAGAGGCAAATTTCGCGCCCTCACGCCCCTAACCGCCGCAGGAGGAGACGCCCAGGGCGTCGGGAGTCGCAAGCCGATTTCCGGCCACCGTAGGCGCGGGCTTGCGGACTGTGAGCAATGGGTAGCTCACCGTCCGATAAGGACCAGGCCCGGGTCGACGGCGCGTTGTGTTCCACGCGTGCCTCAAAGAGATGTCAGCAGAATTGACGGGGTCCGCTAGGGCCGATGCCTGCCGGGGTTGCGAAGAAAACCGAAAGGGAGATCGTGGCCCCCGGCAACAGGGCAACCGAAGGAACACGGGTGGGTTTTAGTCAGTAAGAGTCTGACACGCCCTCCCGCTCCGCCCAGAGCGGGAGAAGTTATTTGATGATTTCCCACCCAAAAAAAAAAAAAAAAAAAAGGGCAGTGGTCGGCAAACTCATTAGTCAACAGAGCCTAATATCAATACTATAACGACTAATATTTTTTATGAGAGCCAATCCTTTCTGTGTGTCCAACTGTCTCAATACACTTTTCCTAATCCTTAAAACTCCCATCCTCTTTCACTCGACAACAATTCCTAAAATTCTACCGCTAAGAAGTAGGATGCCTTCATCATCATCATATC
The DNA here is from genome assembly GCA_916610215.1 of Omphaloscelis lunosa. NCBI lineage: Eukaryota > Metazoa > Arthropoda > Insecta > Lepidoptera > Noctuidae > Omphaloscelis > Omphaloscelis lunosa. The sequence goes on along the minus strand of OU744244.1, from coordinate 18,786,992 downwards.
GGCTGATAATAATATCATGAAGGTATCTTACTTATTAACAAGATAACTTTGCAAAACTTTGAAAGCTGTACCTTTCAAAGTTTTCCAAAGTTAACTTGTAAATGAATAAATTTCGAAGTCCTGTTAATTTTTGGTGAAAGTACTTCGGAAATAAATCTTTGAAATATTTTTTGAATTTTCTTAAAATATTAAACTTGATATCTTGCTTAATAAAATAATGATCGAAACCCGTGCGTATCTACGCTTGCACTCATCGACATTTGTACAGACAGAGCCGCACTCCATAAGCCATTGAGCCGCATGCGACCGCGAACCGCGGTATGCCGACCACTGTTCTAGGGCGTTGGTAGGGTTGTTAGTAGTACCTACACAAAAATAAAAAGGTTTTAGTAATTTGTTAATAAATAAAACAAGTTGTACAATAATTAATTGGTCTATTTCCTATCCTTGTGCAAATGTACACCTGCCCAGTCCACAGTAAAGGCACTATCAATTTACTTATTATGAATAAACTTTTGCCAGTTCGTCCTTAACTTCTCCTTCCCCGGTATCTTACGAACTTTATCAAAAGACGAACTAAGTGTATGAGAATATCTTATGCCGTAGTGAAATATTGGCCAGTCAGCAAGGTTGCACTGGGGCTGGCCAGCACACTAATAGCGTAATAAAAAAAGAAAGAAAAATTGTTTATTCTGCAAAAAAAAGACCATATTACAAAAATAAAAACCGATCAATTTTTTTTGGCTCTTTTATTTCGGAGATAAGGGGTGGTCAATTTCAAATGGTAAATTTAAGTCTCTATTCTTTAATAGGTATCTTTAAAAGCAAATATATAAAAAAAAAAAAATAAAAAAAATCTCCAGGAGTGCCGTCGGAAGTGAAAACTTGAAAAAAAAAAATCGGCACCGCAGTAATCAACGCGTTGATGTCTTTTCACAAGCTGCTGTCATCACGGTGTCGCGAAGTCAATGGTTTATTCCCATCTCAAAAATGCCCAACGCGCCTAAAGAAGTTTTCACTTAAAAAATTTGATCCTCAAAACAAGCCCTTTCATTTCATATGTCACACGGTTAAAAGTTTGACAAGGTTGTCCATTGCTTGATGTCAGGGCAGGTCACAATTTAATGGTCTACACCAAGACGAAAGACAATACACGTTGCGTAATTACTATGCGTTGCGACATATTACAACAAACAAACAAAACAAAATGCCGATTGCATAGTGGAAATGATCTATTTTTCAATCATAATCCGAAAAATTTTGCATTAAAAGAAATTCCATTACTTCATACGTTTAGAAATCCCACTGGGTCCATCATAAGTACATTCAAGTTCTCGTTAAGGATATTTTAATACAACTTACTACCGAAAGGTACGCAGCAAGGTACATAGTTTGCAAAAAGTCGGTTTCGAAAATTTATCCCAATAATAATACTTTCTTCAAAGCCTACATTGATTGACATCTGAGTGAGTCACAAAGGGCAACAAACTATTTGATATTTGACTACTGTGGTACATCAACTGTGGATTTTGCGCCGAGCTTGACACTCGTTTGGGTTAATCAAGATAATCCAGGCTTCACGAACTCGTCGAAACCAAAACGCAAAATATACCTTGTCGTTTCGGCAGCCAATTTTTACTTTCATGTTTATGTTTTTGTAAATCATTTAAGTTTGACTGTGTGTGAAGTGAGTCTTACCTATATTATCTTATAGCCCTAATTTAAATTTCTTAACTTGTGTATCGCAAATTGGATTACTAGCGACCTACCCTTGCTTTGCACAACTTGACAAAACATCGAGATTATTTGTTAATTTTGTATTATAAGTATAGGTATACCTTCCGGAATAAGTTCTCTAAATTATTATAAAAACCGCATCAAAATCTGTTACATTGTATTGTTCAGAATAACAACGTAGTCACACAAAACGCGATCTTAATTTATAATATGTATCGATTAAAGTCCATACTATCCTGTGGTGCTCAGACTTGGTCTTTGACTGAGGCTCAAAAGTCAAAACTCAAGGTTAGCTAAAGAGCGATGAAGCGTAGCATTTTAAAAATCACACTCATCGACCAAATTTGCAACATCATGATACGCTCCAAGACAGGCATCGCCGATGACGGCAATAAGTCTGCGAGCCTGAAATGGGACTGGGCGGGACACACCTATAGAATGTATCAAAACAGATAGGCCAGGATCGTCACATAGTGGGTGCCTGAAGACGGGCGTCGCATCGTCACCGAGGCAGGCGTGACGATTTGGACTCGTTCCTGACTGATTGGCCGGAGAAGGCACAGCATAAGGAAATCCGGAAAAGTATGGGGAGACCACAAAGGTCTCCCCATACTTTTTTACCTGGTGGGACAAAAAATAAACTAAAAAAAAAAGAATATAAGAGATAATACAGGGTGGCAAGGACATCGACGCGCAACCTGTTACCATGGATTCAATACATGGATTCTGGACCCCCTGCGTTGAAATAATTCGTCAGTTATTTAAAATAAATAAATTGCTGTTCCATACACATTTTGACCGCGTAGGTATTGCACTTTTGTAACCGACTAACAAATTTTAGGTACTGTACTATTAATAGTTCAAACACGCTATACAGGGTGCGGACTACTTACTGTTTCTAAAATATGATAGTAAATCTATTCAAATGACGTTTTGGTGCGTATGCATTATCGAGGTCCCACTATTCTTTTGGTGCCTACTTAGCTACTATCATGTGTACGTAAATTAACGATTTTAGTCTATTTATGCGCATTTAATGTATAATTTTACGTAAAGACGCGTCATTGAACTTTATGACGGTCCATTTAAAATGACACCAACAAAATCTTAAGAAATAAAACCTATTAAACACGTCAATGCAAGAGAAATGTTTACGAAATATTTTGTATTTTTGAAGAAAATTCAAGCCCAAAGCCGTAGGCGTGGAGCCACCACTCAAATTGACTGCCATCTAAAGCGGAAACGAGCTGGGAGCGGAAGACGGAACTCTTTTAGAAATTAAAGAAAAAATCTTAACTGAGTCTTACGGTATCTTGGCGAAATTATTTTATGGGCATCAAGGTAGGGGAACGTTTACAGTAAGTTTTGGCAAAGAAAGGTGAAACTTGTTAAAGGATGGCGCTCCGTGGGTCCTTTTTTGAAATAGAGACACTTTATTTCTGCTACACTGAATTTATTCATACTTGCACATCAAAATTACAATGACTCGGAAAAAATGTATATCGGATAGAATTTTGTGGGTTGACTGCGCTGCTTGCATAGCGACGAGTTTTATATAGTACATGAATTCTCAAATCAGCAACTTTAAAGTAGTGATTTGGGAATGCACAAATTGTAGTAAAACCCGAAAAAAATAATGTGCGGTCGGGGTTCCCCATCAGAAACGAAGTTCCTTATGCGATACTCGCACACACACACATTTGTATATTATAGAAAGAGATAGACATAGAGAGAGAGAGAAAAAGTCACATGGAGGAGCATAACGCCTTTTCCTTACGTGACGATTTCTACCAGTCAACTCCTACCGCAAGCTGCGTTAAGGCTTCGTGCACGAAGAAAAACCTCTTTTGCCAATTACTTATCTAACTGTGGGAAAGCTTGAAATAATTGAAAGATAAGTCTGTCTGATTATAAATGTACAGTTTTCGTGGTGCTAAACTATTCGTGTCAGTCAGCACCTATTAATAGTTGCTTCACTTTTGCGCTTTCGAAAATATGGTATATTGCGCTTTTGATTTACTTAATGAAGATATTGTATAATCATAAAATAAAAATTTGTTTTTAACTCAAGGAAAGCTGAAAACTAATGACTGATTTTTTCATTTTTTGATATAGTTTGCTAAATAATAGGAAAAATTACATTACAAACATGGTTTAAAAAAAATGTTTTTTTCAACATTATTTTTCTGCTATATTTTGTATGGAAGTTGTAAAAAGTGGTTCAGCTACACGCAAGTAGACCAATATAATGATGTTGATGATAGTTTTAAATTTTCAAAATCAAAAGTAGTTTCTTGTAACAAAATGATCAAACGTTAGTCTCGCGTCATTTTTCGAAAAACTTGTTACGAATATTAGTGATTTTCCATGAATACTTAATTTATTTGAAAAATCCCTTTCAGCCACATGCAAAACAAAGAAATCGACTTTTCAAATCACAAATAGTTTTGTTTAAATTATTTTTCCCTTTCTCAGAACCAATGAACGAAATTGATCAAAATCAGTCAATTTCGTGCACGGCCCTTTTGTCCGTTTAAGAACTTCTGTCCATAAAAACTTTACAAGCGAAACTAACTCAAAACTCCATGAACGTACACTTTATCATAAATATTCTTGCGAACAGTTTTATCGTGCACGGAGGGGGGTGAATCGAAACTGACAGTTGCCCCAAGTATTTTGTTACGGGCGTTCTTGCTCCAAGAATGTGTTAATATCTACCTATGTCTCCCGGTTTTGGGAGTTATAAATCTGTCACTGAATGCCCCGACGTAGCTGTAATGCCTTTTCATACGTGTAAACGCTTATATCGCGTCAGAAACGCCATGATGAATAGTAGGACTGAATATTTTTGTGGTATATTGTATTATCAATGGTTGGTTTAATGTGAATGAAATACATACTCGAAAGGCAATATTTCGCCGCATGTTATTTTTTTTACAAACGTAAAAATAAAACAGTGGCACTCCGAGAGTGCCGACAGAAGTGAAAAATAAAAAAGAAAATACTTCCGAAACCTTTAAAGTAAAAATACTTGCATAGAACATTGAACCGTAAATTAATATAAATAAAGAGCAGAATCGCGTTTACAAAAATGAGGTGTGGTCATGGTGTCGCGAAATCAATGGTTTAGTCCCATCTCAAAAATGCCCAACGCGCCTAAAGAAGTTTTCATTTCAAAAACACAAAAACTGTAATGAATTTCGTCGCATGGTAGCGTTGCGTAGCGTAATGGACTAGCAAAATTTTACCAAACTATTATTTCTTGTGCGATCCATATTAAAAAAAAAATATTATCAAACAAAACTATTAACTTGTATAATGGAAAAGAGACAGAAAGTAAGCCAATGAAACCACTTTTATGTTTTTGTTGCACGGCTGTAAACAACAAAAACCCGTACATTCCATCTTTCATTTCATTTGTATTCCTTACTTTACTTCGAGCTAAGTGACCGAAGCAGTACCTACTGACGCAAAGTGCATCAATACTCGGAAAAGTTTCGATGTAGAACGTACTTTCGAAGATGGCGGCCATCAAAAGCGGGACTAGCAAGAATGCACGAATGTCTATTGGACCACTCTAGTACATAGCTGTATTCTGACCGGGTGTGTGAAAGTCCAGACTTTATAAAATAGACTTTAGATAGACTCTGGTTTGTATACATTTTTAGTGCTGATATACAAGAGCGGCACGCGTCAACGTCTGCCGTCGACGTCGGTCCGGCGGCTGAAATTACCTCTGCCGTTGACGCGTGCCACTCGAGTGTATGAGCACTTAGACCCATCGTGCACGATGTGACTTACTAACGCGTTAGTAACTAGTTTGTGATTCGTTGCGTCATCATCGAAATATTAGTGCAGTGGCATTCTGGCACTCATTGGTGATTTGAGTTTGTAACACGTTACTTTTTAGGGTTTCGTATCAGAAGTGTACCAAACGGAACCCTATTACTAAGCCTCCGTTGTCCGTCCGCCCGTCCGTCTGTCTGTCAGCGGGCTGTATCTCATGAACCGTAATTGGTAGACTATTGTAATGGTTGCAATAACAAAAAATAATAAAGATAAAATAAAGTTTAAAATCTTCTCTTATTTTGTGTGGTTAGTGATTCACCTGGTGTCAGTACGAAACCCTAGTATTTGGCCGTTTTTAGATAGGCGTCGTGGACGATGGGCCTTAGTCATGTGCATATTTCTGGATTTCCTGTCATGAACTCTGCCACTCTGAGTGCAAAACTAGATGAGCATTGAGTAATCATTAATGCAATGTTCAGCTTGCATTTATGTAGGTACCTTAGTTTGAGCTTCTACAATTCTACATGATGAATGGAAAGGACTAGAGGGGCAGTTATGAAACTATTCATAACCTGTTCATGTTTGACGCTTACAAAAAAAAAAAAAATGGTTCTCCGGTAGCGCCGACAGAAGTAAAAACTTGAACAATTTTATTGTGCAGGAAATAATGTATCGCGCGTTAATGTCTTTTTAATGGTCAAAATGTCGTAACAGTATCGCGAAATCAATGGTTTAGTCCCATCTCAAAAATGCCCAACGCGCCTAAAGAAGTTTTCAACTTCAAAAAAGATTTTTAAATGCAGAAGAAGGTAATTGTTTATTTATTATTTAAGTACACACTGTAAAATAAATAGAGATACGATATGATTATAATTTTGAGTAGGTACAAAGGTACCTACTTTTTTTGGGTGGGAAATCATCAAATAACTAACATCTCTCGCTCTGGGCGGAGCGGGAGGGCGTGGCAGACTCTTACTGACTAAAACCCACCCTTGTTCCTTCAGTTGCCATGTTGCCGGGGGCCACGATATCCCTTTCGGACTTCTTCGCGTCCCCGGCAGACAAAGGTATAGACTGCTTATTTCTTATAAAATTACTTTAAAAAATACATATTTATTTCCTTTGTTCTTTATTAGGAGAAATAAACCTAAACGATAACTGAACTAAAAAACTAATTTCCAGGAATAATCACAATGTATTTCAGATCCACGGAAAAAAAAAGGAATAATATGTATATCTAACGGTTGGAGAAAATAATGGTCTTCACAAAAGGTCCCTCATTTTCTATATCTGTGATCTATAATCTCTGGAAAACGTTTTCGGATGATTCCGGCGCCGTATTACGGGAATGACTTTGAACTTTTTATCTTTTTGCTCTTAAAATGTTAGTATTAAATGCGCGTTTTTTTTTTTTTTAAATTGTATGAATTTCGTTTAGGTATAGTTTTTTTTTTCTTATGAAACTCAAGATTCAAAGTCAATTAATTTATTTCAAATAGGCCCATGTATGGCACTTTTGAACGTCAAAATTTACAAAATAATATAATTGATTCTAGTCGCCCCTTCCAAAAGGTAGTTTTCGTATGGAGAAGAATGGGCAAGAAACTCCACCGTTACTCTTTTAAAATGTTTTACAATAGTTTGTATAAGTACGTACATTAGTTAAATAATTATATGTGAAGACGATGCACCTAGAATAAAATTAATTTAATTATGTGATAGATACACGGTGCCCACATATTTACAAACATTGTAAAAGAAGATGATTTTCCAAATTTTTTAAAATTTTGTGTGATGAAGTAATCACAGAATGTAAAATCAATGTCATATAACAGAAAATTTAATTGATAATAATAATATAATTGATTTAGATGTTATTATACTTTCGTTGTTTACTTTCTAAATCGTGTAGGAAAATGCATTACATGATGCCAACACAATGTTTAGCCATAACAAAGGTTCGCCCCGTATTACATGGAACTTAAACATATCTGGCAAAAAGGTGTAGGTACTATAGGTAAAACTCTGCTTATCCTTTCGGGGAATTATTGGGTCAAAATTATTCGTCTCATGCACTGCTAAACTACGTCGCTTTTAGTCCGACACAAATAGTATTTCGCAGGCAAGCGCGCTTAAAAAGCGCAGGGTACACTGGGAACGAAGTTAAGTTCGTTTAGCTTCGCTCTACCGTGTCTTTTCATACTTCGATTCATAGTTCGCAGTGTGAATGGAAGTATGCAAGCACGCTGTAGCTACATGAACGAAGCTAAACGAACTTAGCTTCGTTCCCAGTGTGGCCTGCGCTTCATTGTCGACCATACATACCATCACTTAAAATCAGGTCAGGCAATAGTCAAAAGCAACTTTACCTCGATTATTCTTCTATGAAAATTACTGCGATTTTGTTTGTGAGAAAGGCCCGTGTTACAGAATGTCACTCAAGACTCAAGCATTGTTTAAAGCTGGTTTCAACCAATCAAAAGACTTTAAACGAGTTATAAATAATGCTTGAGTCTGGACTGAGGTTCTGTCATCCGGGCCTAAAACCTAACACAGCGTTTATCATCATTCAGTAAAAATGATTGAAATTGTTTATTTGAAATAATTGATTTATATACATATTTACAAAATAGGGCGTTAAACTATATAGGTATGTAAAAAAAATGAGCTGTAGCTGGACGCCTGACAGATGTGAAACATCGAAATTATTAAGTACAGGTAATAGGCATAAAGGGATAGTTAGACGACAGGAAATAAATCGCGACTGTTAGCGTGGCGACGCGTAGCCACGTCGCCACTCGTCGCCACGCCGACAGTCTTCCTGACTTCACTTGAATAATTGGATTCTATCTTAATTAGGAATAAATCTATATCTCAGGTATCTTACTCACGTGCTAATACATCAGTGATTAAGAGTTAAGGTTCCCACAGACAGGCGCGACGCGACACATATAGAACAATGTCCATAGAAATTGTTCCACCAGAGTCGCATTGCGCCGTCGTCGTGTCGCGCCGTTGCTTCGCGCCTGTATGCGGGGCCTTTAAACGATTTAATTTACTACAGATTCACTTGCTTGACCCCTACCGTTTTTTGAAATTAGATAGGTAGGTAAATGTATTCAGTATTCCACCTTTTCAAGCTAAGTGGTTTTCACGTGTGTTTCAATATTTAATAGTTTAATGGATTCGTAATCCAGATTAAAACGAGTCAAAGGAGACAAAAAATCGCAACAAATATGCGCGAATATTAAAAAGGTTTTAACATTTATTTGGAAAAGTAGTCTAATAACTATATCAATATTATAAAGAGGTAAAAGTGAGTTTGTATGTAGGGCGTAATCTCCGGTACTACCGATCCAATTCTGAAAATTCTATCACTCATGGGAAGCTACAGTATTGCCGGGGAGTGTCAGAGGAATGTTATTACTTACTTTATGTTAAAACACGGACACAAAATAAACGAAAAGCTTCTACTTACATATTTGCGGATTTCAAGAGAGGAATGCTATAGAAACAAAAAAATTAAAATAATTAGACACTTAATCAAGGCTTTAGACTAACACAACATTGAAACTTCCCTGATCTATAAGAAAAGCCTCCTTATCTTCGTCACACCATCCACCTTTTTTTTTAGGTAGGGCATCTCGTAGTTGACCTCTGAGATCATGACTGCTTAACCAGGTTTTCCTGTGAGTGCCTTAAGCTACTGCACTTAAAACCTCCAGCCAGGGGTTATTCAACTATGCTAATTAAAACTAGGTAAACCTTGGCTTAGGGCGTCAACCGGAGGGAGGACATCAAGGATGAGACGGGCTGGACACCATCCCCCACCATCTTATCTAATTTTGTCAGCATAACAACAATCACAACATAAACAGCATTGTTCTGTTTCGCCAGCTGGAGGTAAGATAGCCAATTCCTCTGTGGTTGAGGATTCTGGGTGAAGCTCGCTTCCACCTTCAGTCTGATCATCACTTACCATCAGGTGAGATGTAGGGTAAGAGCATCTTCGTTGTAGTAAAAAAAAAAAACCGACCTATCGATTCGTGTATCGAACCACGCACAACGAGTTCCGTAATTGAAAAACATGTTCTCCCATACATTTCAATTGCAAATGTAAGTTTGTACGCACAATATTGAGAGATTTACCATGTTATTTTAATACCATAGAGTTCTTATAAGTTTTCCTGTAATCTAGAAGTTTGAATCATTCTCAGTATCTTTTTCAAAATTTTTGGCTCAGTAGTTTCATTTATTTACTTAAATATCTTTGAAAGTATTTATTTTACAAGTATAAAAAAAAACGAATTGAGATCTTCATAATAACGCCCTTTCATTTGATATGTCACACAGTAAAGTTTGTAGAACTTCTTTTTTAGTGGTCTTATTTGCCCCCCATGTAATATTTCAACTAAATTGGTCCAGTAGATACGGAGCAAATTGGCTGTGACAGACGGACAGACAGACACACGAGTGATCCTATAAGGGTTCCATTCCGGACGTACGGAACCTTAATAACAAAGCTAGATAGCTCTCAAACCAATGTATCCTAAGTTTTATTCCAATTTTATTCTGACCTATTCCAATTTTATTCGTACTCTAGTTTATACGAACGCATCTACCTTTTATTGGTTCTCTCTGGTTCAGTCAAGGTGTTGATGACTCAAAGCTCGTATGGGTTTATTGCACCTATAAATAGTCAAACGCCGTACTTTAGCTAGTTCCTTTTTTATCCCTCGAGATGCTCAGTAGAGCTTGATAGAAATCTCAACTGAAATAGGTATAGTCGATCTTGTAATTATTTAATCACCCTAAGGTCGAATGTCACTTGCATGTCATTAAAACGACAAGCGGGGTAACTGCGACACGGCCGCGGACTCGAACTCAGCGGGCAGCGAGGCGGCGGCGGTGGTGTTATATGGAACCGCTCGCTCCCCGCGCCGCTGCTTTCGAGGCCAGTTACCATATAAATCTATGCATTTGAACGCGCCGCTGCCGCCGCCGCCCCGCTGCCCGCAAGATTCGAGGCAGAAGCCTAGATGCATACGGTGCGTTCCGGCGTCGCACCGCACGTACACCGGACTTGCAACCCGCGAGACCAGGCGGGGAGAGGTGTACGCGTTATGACGCCACGCCGCGCGGCACCGCTCATTCTCACCGAGTGACGTCGACGGCCAATACGGCGAAATCTCTGCGTTGAGGCGCCGCAACGCGTCGTGTGAACACGCTCTTACAATAACAATGCCTTTTAATTTGACAGTTCAACAGCATTCATTGCGTTATTTACATTGTTGAGCAGACGAATTTTTCAAACCGATGCAGCAATAGATTAAGGATTTCCGTCAAAATCCTTCGGATTGTGATTGTGTGTTGCGCAATTGGGATGTAAGTCTATATTAATCTATGTTACAGATATTTCAACCTTAGTTAAGTGTCAATTGTCGAATTGGAATTAGTTGTCTAAAGTGATAAAGCAATTACTAGGTATGATGATAACAAAATGATAAAACCTACATTTGACACGGTCCTGACTACGTGTTAAACATTGATTTTGCTAGAAGGCAAGAAACGGTAAATCTCATATAACTAGAAAATATAGGACATCCATTAGGCGCGTGGATGGCACTATCTATACTTAATATTTTTTGGGCGAAAATAAGTCTCTGTCTGTCCGTTACCTTTTCACACCTAAACCACTGAACCGATCATTATGTTTGACATATAGTTAGCCTGCGACCTACACATGTGTTTTCCTTACCGACCCTGACGTCCTTACCGACCCTTACGATCCTATTACCCTCCTCCAGGAGAGCAGTAGGGAAACCAGCACAGTGTACAAAAACAGACGCCTCCTGTCATTCCGACCTCACTGCCGAGGTCCTTTGCGATCGCGACCGCGTCCCTGAATAAATTATACTCCCCCCCGACCCTTGCTCGATAACGAGGTGCCAGCAGTTGTTGCAGCTGAGCACGTAGCTTTAAATTCTCCGACTAATAATCATGATCAAAACTTTGATCCAGCCCGTCCCATCCTTGATGTCCTCCCTCCGGTTGACGCCCTAAGCCAAGGTTCGTACCTCATAGGGGGTGCCCTTAGCGAGAGTTCACCTAGTTTTAATTAGCATAGTTGAATAACCCCTGCCTGGAGGTTTTAAGTGTAGTAGCTTAAGGCACCCACAGGAAAGCCCGGTTAAGTAGTCATGATCTCAGAGGTCAACTACAAGATGCCATACCAAAAAAAAAAACACATGCGTATTTTATTCAGAATATTTGTATTAATAATGAAGAAATACAAAATATGCGCAGTTGAAGGCACGGCCATTAGCTAGTTTTCCATGAAAACAATGAACATCACAGACAAAACTTCTTAGATGGTAGTGACATCAATAAGAACACTCAATCAATCAGCAACTGAAGCATGAAGTTCATAATTATTATTGATTGAACCATCCAGACGGAGGGTTCTGTTTTATGTCCAATAGTTTTATAAAGTTTATCGGACTGTCGTCTGTCGCACAGTCCATAATTATTAAGATAAAAGTTTGATTTCAAACAGCGAGTGCTTGAAGCGATGAAGCAGTATAAAACTACTTGTCAATAAATTGAGTATCACCACAAATACGTGAATGATGAAATAGTTGAAATTATACAACATTTATCGGTCGATGTGACGACTCTTGAAAGAGGTCTATGTCCAGCACTATGGACGTCTTTCGGCTGAAACGATGATGATGCAATTTTTCTTCAGAATGTTTAGTCTGACTCGGACTCACTGTCCAGAATCGGTAGATTCCATAAGTTTTTATAAGGTTGTAGGTACAAAATACAATAGACGTTGTTATATTTAGTAATTTGTTACGCTTAACTTTTCCTAAAGAGCCATAAAAAACCCTGTAAGAAATCGACACGTGTTTCACCTCTCAACGAAGCATCCTCAGGATGACGATTGACTTGTCGCGAACTCGAATACGGCGTATTACCACACCGAGCGCTGGTCGCACAGTGAAACCAATAAACTAACCGCCTGAATCAATTTACTATCTTAAGTTGTCGGTACGTCTTGAGACAGTGATTTTTTCCCCCAAGTATCAAGATCTATGTCCGGCAGTAGGCGTATTTTGGCTAATATAATGGTGGTGATGAATGTTTTCAAACGTTTGTTAAAATATAATACCTGGTGATATTATTTACAGTCATCATTCTCCTGCCCTTATACCAATTTATTTGGAGTCGTCGTAACCTGGTCTTTACTTCCATACTTCTCTATGTCGTCATCTCGATAGTCACTCCTTTTCTAGCCATATATTTCACACAGTCCATCCATCATTTCTTTGGTCTTATAGTGATGTTTTACAGTGTACTATAACGTCAAGGTAAACAAAAGTTAACAAAACATATCACTACAATTTACATTCTCCAAAAACGTATAAAACACACCACAAAAAGCACTACATAATGTCAACCTTTACAGCCGATTCGGCAGTAAAAAATATGTGCGGCGGTTGCCAACAATATGTCAAGGAAAATAGTTTATACTTTGTGGTAACCGAAATTACTTGCGGCTTGTTAGACAGTGTGCATATCAGAGTCAAAATAGTTTTTCTGTTGTAAAGTCGATCTCTGTGTTTCGGTCGGTAAATGCATTATCACTTTAATGTTGAACTAGCTTCCAGCCAGCGACCTCGTTCGCGTGAAATTTCGTCGTCCAACCCACTGTAACCCCTGCACATCGCCCGACCACGCTATTACTTCATTTACTTCATTTTCACTTAGCATTTTCTCAAACTTTTTTCTTTTGCTTGTCTCCGAAGGGTTGTAGCGTGATATTAAATATCCCTTAAGAATTAGGCTATCAAATTCAAAAATAATTCTTCAAAACCGATAGGTAGTTCTAGAGATAAGCTTGTTCAGACAGACAGGCAGACGCGGCGCGGGACTTACGTAATATTTCGAGAAGGTATATTTTGTCTATGTGACAGGTAGATAGCTTCAACCTTAGTGATGTTTTAATTAAGTGGGAATTCTTTTCAAAAGTGATAAGCAATTACGAGGTCGACTATTATACCTGGACAGTACAGCTTTTCTTGGATAAAAATCATGTTTTTGTAGATCAACTTTCAATAATTTGTTGCAAGTGTGCCTGTTGTCATTGTTTTTAAAGTGCCATAGTCTGCCTAAAATAGATTTAAAAGTAGTGTGCCTGTAGCCTGTCACGTCTTGCAATTTCTACGCTATTTTAGTTGTGATTTGGTTCATCATTTATCAATGTGTCAAGGAAAATGCCTCAAACTGTTTCTCCTTCGTGTGTGCTGACCGTAATACCTAGTCAGTATTGACTCAGTCTGCCTACAGCCTTAGGGCTTGATCACACGTACCACAAACTCACAACAACGACAGAACGTGGACGGGCGCTAATTTGTATGGAAATTTATTAACACGGACCACATTTGGTTGTCAAAATCAATCGCGTGGACGATACCGACCATATCAAGGCCACGTCGCAGGTGCAGCCACAACGCAACCAACAGCGAGAGCGCGCACTAGCAGCTGGCCATATCGCAAACACAACGGTCTGTCTGTAAATACTACCCACAACGTAACCACATCGCAACTACCAGTAACAGCGCAACCACATCGAAATTTTATAGTTACTTCAACACAACTGCAAGAAGCTGCAGCGACATATTCACAAATAACCACTGTTTGCCGACATTTTTATCGCTGCGATGTGGCGTGGTTGTGGTACGTGTGAATGGGCGCTTAGGTTCAAAAGTATCAGAACAATACCGTTGTAAGTTAAAACGTTTTTTTGACAGCTGAATAGGAATGAATGATTGAAAATTTGATAAAAGAAGTATTACTTCACTAAAGACTCTCTTTTTTTATAGAATTGCCTTCGATTGTAGTCTGTTTTAATGCTTTCTGAGAAAATCGCTTGCAACAATCGATTTGAGTTATGCGGTCGATCTGTAACGTGATGTTATTTGATAGAGTAAAGGACATCATTTTCTAGGATCTCGCGTAAAGTCGCACACTAGACTACTAGACTTGCTATTGTATGTGCTGCTGCTGGTTGGCCGTTGCGACCTAGTGCGCGATTTGTATCGGTTTTTATTGATGTCACACACAAGATACAAAATTGATACGTAATTAAATTCAGATGTATTGCAGTTAATCTGTTTTCCTGAAGGCCAATTTTCGTACTTAAAAACGTTCACATTCAAGTCACAATCTGTTGAACTTGTCAAAAATGTTGGTAAATTGATTGTAGTTTTGACAGATTACGAATGTAATGCGAATTCGAACGTTCTTAAAAATTACGAGAATTGTTTCTCTGGTTGCTGCGACCACTGATCGTGATCGTGGCCGTCTCGTGCACAAAATCCCTTAGAGGCCATCTAACTAATGTAGATAAGATTTATTTACTTAGGTGTCACTTAGCCACCCACTGAAAATATAGCCTTTTAACTAGATTCAATAGGCTGACCATCTTTTAAGCGCTGGAGTACCTACTTATATGATAAAAATGTTTGAACACCTTGCGACAGCTCGCTCGAAACGAAACGTAGTAATTTATGTTTGTCTTCTTTGAGACCACAGTCTACACTTTGGTAGGTAACTTTTATTTGTACTGAAACTTATTTTATTGATACAAATCTTGAAATACTTACGACCTTAAATCAGCCAACGGATAACCATCAAAATCCGGATCGAAATTATTTAAAGCAGATGCAAAATCAATCAAATTACGGACTAATTGCTCCAGATATGAACCAATGCATGAAATTAATGCCACAGATGATTAAATATAACGAACTTATAACCTAAACTAACCTGGGCGCTAATAGGAAGGCCTATTAGTGGCGGAAGGGAACCGAACTAACTCCGAGGCTGCGTTTAGAACTCTTAGAAGAAATTATGTTTTAAAATTGGGAAGAAGTCAATCGTCATCCTGAGGATGCCTCGTTGAGTGGTGAAACACGTATCGATTTCTTTCAGGGTTTTTTGTGGCTCTTTACTAAAAAATCTTTAGGAATAGCTAAGCGAAACAGGTTACTAAATAAATCCACGACTATTGTATTTTATAATAGATTTCCGCAAGGTCACGCCTGAATAAATTAACTAGCTGGGAAGAAGTCATTTGCTTGGATCGTGGATAGTATGTTCTGTGGTGGATAGTATAGTATAGGTATGAGTGTAGGAAACTGATAATTAAGGATTTGATATTTATTATATTTGTTGATATTTTTATGGGTTGTAGTAAATGCAATGATTTTATTATTGTTTTGTTCATAGCCCTTATTTCCGAGTTCCTGATTAGTATTTTTTAGTATTTTATTTCAGTAATAAATATACCCACATTATGAGTTTTCCTTAACAGCCCAGCGTGTTTTACAATCAATCTGCCTAGCCTTTTCCCAACTATGTTGGGGTTGGCTTCCAGTCTAACCGGATGCAGTTGAATACCAGTATTTTACATGGAGCGACTGCCTATCTGACCTCCACAACCCAGTAACTGAGTAATACGATACCCCTTAGTAAGACTGGTTGTCAGACTTTCGGGCTTCTGACGACCCTCTTGACCATCGACCATCTTAAGATGATATAAAAGAAAAAAAAAAAAATCAAAACGTCGAAAAAAAAAACACGTTTCTTGTATGTTCACCTGTATTGTTATAGTGACAATAGGAATCACACATTATCCTAGCCTTTTCCAAACTATGTTGGGGTCGACTTCCAGTCTAACCGGATGCAGCTGAATACCGTATTTTACATGGAGCGACAGCCTATCTGACCTCCACAACCCAGTAACTGGGTAATACGATATTAACCGCTTGGTAAGACTGGTTGTCAGACTTTCAGGCTTCTGACGAACCGTAACGACTGTCAAAGATCCACGAATGACAGCCGAGACCTACGGCTTAACGTGCTTTCCAAGGCACGGAGGAGTCTCGGTATGTCAAGATGGTCACCCATCCACAGACCAACCTCGGCAAGCGTAGTCTAACCTGATGGATCGAACTGTGCAGCTGTTATTATTATTACTTAGCGATGAGCTCCTCTGTCTCCTCCTTCCAGCGTGTTTTATAAGTGATCTATGAAACCCACGGTAAACTAACTGATATTAGTCCTATATGCGTATAAAAAAAGTCAGTTAAACTGAAGTAGGTACCTTCTCTATCAAGCTCTCTTAGTACAGTTAATAAAGAAGTTCTAAGAACCGATAAAACCGGTCATAGTCGTTTTATTACAAAAGCTAGGAGTGTCGTTAACACTCACAATGAGCACTATCGATATTGGTGCAGCTCTAGTAGATAAAGTGAAAACGTTTGTGATAAAAGCTTCGTGTGTAAGGCGAGAAGTGGAACGGATTGATAACAGATGAATGGACAGTCGTTTTGGCTTGTGTATTGACAAATACATTTTAAATCGGGGCAGTGCTGAAATTGTTGGGGTATAGCTAAAACAAATCGATCCAATTTCAACACTATAGTCTTTCATTTTAACTCATAAATATTATTATTTTTACGATCCGAGCCCGCACTTACCACTTGACTGAAATCCTTAATTTCTCGAAGTGACTGCATTATTCTTTTAGCCCAGGTCACACGAAATATTAGTAAAATACACCGTTCCAATTTAAGGAAAAAGAAAATAAACGTATTATTATTAAAATCCTTAGAACAGCCTTTCCTTTAGAAATGACACGATTCCTTTCAGCTACGTTTATAATTTTTTTTAACATTTATAATATTACAATCCTCTATGGATTTTTTAAAACTTTTCTTCGGTGTAAATTGGTTTGAAGCTATCAGACGATCAACGAATCTTGCCGGATCATGGAGTTGGTTCATCACAGTATCCGCTGAATCCACTCATGTCCAGTGTCCATTTTCATTTGAAATTAAAATGAATGTACGATCCTACATGAATCTTTTGGCGCTCGAATGATGTTCACAGGGGGGCGCTGCCGGTGAAAATTTGTGCAGTTGTTTTGTGAAATGTACAGATAAAACAAGATGGCAGCATTAGTTCCAAATTTGACCACGCACCAAAAGAACCTTGTAGCGCTATTTATTAATATTATAATTTTTAGAAACGTTATTGTATCATAAGAAAACGGTTTATTTAAACCTAAATAATAAACTTTTTTAAACCTATTAATTCCAATCATTCCCAAAGAGATTTAAGCGTCGACTTTACTTTGTTAAGTACAGAAAGGGTCTATGTGGTTACAAAGTTAAAGAATATCCGCAAGGACTAGTGATGTTTCAAAGACATTAACGATTATCTCTATCTACTATTAAACTTTAAAGGAGTGATCTTCAGTAGACTGCCTCTTTAAGGTGGTTTTATTCCGGCGAGGCGGACGTGAATGGGATGGGCGAAAATTGAAATCACGCTTACCTTTTTACACCGAAAGATGTCCAGCGCTATACCGTGCCGTCTCGCGATGGCCAACGCTGCCTCGCGCCAGCTCGCGTTGTCACGCGTCGGTTTGCGCCGGCCAGCCGCGGATACAATATGCAAAGATTTCTCGCGATGGTCGGACCGAGCCGGCGCGTGCTAGCGCGTGCCAGCGCGAGACATTGCGAGACATCGCGAGTCAGCGCTTGACGGAGAGAGACTGTGCGTGTCCTCGATGGCCGGTGCAAGATTTGTATATCCGCTTTACAAAGTAAATAAATGCTCTATTGTTGCAGCAATAAAGTCCAATATTGTACTAACAAATATTTCAATTCTCGCCTCGCACATCCTCGCGCACTTAGACCTTTTACACCAAAGATGGGCAAGGCGTGAGTAGAAATTTGCCATACCAATTTCAATTATCGTCCATCCCATCCACACCTCGCCTCGCCGGTGTAAAACCACCTTTAGTCTAGTTGTTTCTAGGGCGACTATGGGATTGAGACCATAGGGTCTTGGGTTTGATTCTCCGGTTGGGCAGGAATTTCTCCGTAGTAGCGGTGTATTGTGTAAAAATCACACCTTGAAAATTTTGTTGAAGTGAGCTGTCATTCCAGCTAATGAGATTGATACTTACATATAATAATACGTTTTGAGGATTGAAACTATTGTCATCTCAAGTCAAGCTCACTTCACATATGTTTTCAAAAAGAGATTTTGACAGAATAGCTCGACTGGAATCTGGATTTGTGCGCGAGTTTCGAGTTTGTTTACCTACACCTCTGGATAACCTTTTGGATAACACAAACGTGGTGTTATGTGAATCTAGCGGATTAGAAGAACGTGTGTCAGGATGTAAAGTTATTTTACACTAAACAAAGCACATAGTATATCGTGTCGCGTCTCCATTTTCTGTTGCGGAGCTTGGTTGCATAACGTCAACATTCGATGCACGTTCTAGAATTTTGATGATAAAATGTTAGGATGTGAATTCGTTAGCGCTTTTCAGCTAAAATTATAAAGCTGAATGCATTGGTTTAACCCCAGCTTTTGGTGGATATGATTTAGGTATTTAAATGGAGCAATAGATAGCAGTGATAGCCTAGCGGTGTGACCGTCGGACTGCCAAGTCTTAGATCTCGAGTTCGAACCCATGGCACGCACCTCTGACTTTTCTGATTCATGTGCGTAATTATCACTTGCTTCAAAAACGGTGAAGGAAAACATCGTGAGGAAACCGGCATGCCTGAGAGATATATTTCTCGACAGCATGTGAACCCAAGTCAGAGGCCCATGGGCGGCATGAAAACTCTGACATTAGGTTAATCTCTAACCACACGAAAGAGAAGAATGGAGCAATTTAGATAAAATAGAATATCCATCACGCTTATGCCTTTAGTTAGAATATAAGTACTCATTCATTGATCCCACAACTCACAGTCAGCAAAACATTACATCACGCATATATTTTCCCGAAGGGTTGAGCAGAATTGTATACCTAAACATTACTGTAGGTATACACTATATAACCCGATTTTAATAACTTTGCGCCTGTCAACGTCAAAATATTAGCGTATAACAATAACAAATTAACGAATAATAAGACATAACTACTAATATTAATAAATAAGTTTCAAGTCATCTTTTACATGAATGACTTGAAACTTTTTGCCCCCTACAATTTGCGACTGATGGAGCTACTGAAGATAACAGAAACATTCAGTAGCGCCATCAGGATGGAATTTGGTGTGGACAAATGTGCAGTCATGCATGTAAAGCGAGAGGGGATTATGGAATCCGTGGGAACCCAACTCTCGGATTCCATACACCTTAGATCCCTCTACTCAACCGAAACCTACAAGTACTTGGGTATGTCGGAAGCATTAGGCATCAATGTTGCCGACATGAAACAATCGTTGAAGGAATGCTTCTTTAGCCGCCTGAATAAAGTGTTAAATAGTCTTTTATCAGGCGGAAATAAGGTGCGGTTGGGTCATGCGGGTTTTGATGTATTCTTTCGGCATACACAATTGGACTCAGACGGAACTTGACGCTCTGGATAGGAAAGTCCGTACATTGCTGACTGCAAATCGGATGCATCACCCACGGTCATCAGTGAGACTGTACATCCCGCGGAAGTGCGGGGGTCGAGGTTTCCTAAATGGTAAAACCCTCCACAACCGCAAGATTTACATTCTCAGGGAATATTTCCTTCAAACTGACGTGGGTATACACCGAGATGTGGTCGCAGTGGACAAGGGCCTCACCTCGCTCTCCTTGGTAAAAGAGAACTAGCGCAAACCTGCAGTACTTAATACTAACGATCGTAAGGAAATATGGCAGGGCAAAGAACTACACGGACGCTTTTTCCGGGCCCTCCACGGGCCTGATGTAGACTTTTTGGCGTCTTTATCCTGGCTGCGTTTTGGCGACCTCTTCGGGGAAACCGCAGGTTTTGTCTGTGCGATTATGGATGAATTTATCATGATAAATAATTTACGGAAATACATTGTCAAGGATGGTACGGTTGACATCTGTCGGGCATGCCACCACCCCGGTAAATCAAACCGTCATATTGTTTCCGGTTGTTCTCGTCTTGCTAATGGCGAGTACTTGCACAGACACAATCTAGTAGTTAGGATTATCCACCAGCAACTTGCCTTGCAGTACAACCTTGTAGAGTCCAAAGTACCATACTACAGGTATGTGCCCGACCCAGTTCTCGAGAATGGTCACACCACATTGTACTGGGATCGATCTATCCTCACTGACAGGACTATTGTAGCCAATAAGCCTGATATTCTGGCGATAGATTGACGAGAGCGCCGTGCAATGATTGTTGATATCGCTGTCCCTCATGACGAAAATCTCGTGAAAGCTAAGAAGGATAAAAAAATCAAGTATCTTGACTTAGCCGAGAGGTTATCGACATGTGGGATGTGGACTCTGCAATCATTGTACCGATAATCGTTACGGTTAATGGCCTGATAGCGAAGAGCCTCGACCTCAGGAGGCTCTCTTTGACGGCTGGATCAAGGGCCTGATTCAGAAAGCAGTACTTCTAGACACGGCACGCATGGTGAGAAGGTTTCTCTCTCTAGAGCCCTGACCACCGGCATCTTGGACCCTGTTCCTGATGCCGATGGGCCACATTTTTTTATATTTTTTAATGATTTTTTAATAAAAATATTTAAAAATGTAAACGGTAAGTACTTTAAAGAAATAAAAAAAAAATTAAAAAAATAATAAAACTTTATTCAGGTAAAAAGGTAAAAGACTAAATACAAATTTGCTTAAATCTACGAAAAATGTTATGTGTCTGAACTAGGTCATCCTGTATTTCAGGCGAGGGAAGGTATAATAATATTTCTAAATAATCACATTAATTATAAAAATCTACTATTAGGTAAGTAAAAAGGTGTAAATAGTACAATAAATCCTACTTGCTAAATTCTTAATATCTATCCATACTTAGCTAAACTTAATTAGTATTTTTTATTTTATTTCAGTACAACTAATAGTTTCTCTGTAACTTCATAGGACATACTTTGAAGAGCTTCCTTGAGAGTTCTTTTACAATTATTATAATTTAGAGAATAAATTTTAGCTCTCGCATTTAGTCTGTTATAAAGTAATGGTCCTAGGAAGACAAAAAATTTGGCTGCGAAGGCATGTTTTGTACTTTTTGAAGGGCAAACTATGTCTTTCCGTCTTTTTTTAGTAAATTCAGTGCTATATGGGAGGGCTGCGTGTTGTTTTAATACGATTCTCATTATGAATAACTATCGAGCTGTTAGTACTTCACAGGATTTATAGAGTAGGTTAGTGGGGAAAAAAACTGTGGAAACGACACGATTTATGGAGACCGTATTAAGTGGCGTCGGGGTACTGAGGAGGTCACCAGGCGGGTGAATTCAATACTAACAACCTACAATTTTGACAGCTCCAAGCGGATTGTTATAAAAATTAAGTTATACCACGATTAAAGGCTCTTTCAAACAGGCGCTTAAAAAGGAATAAACTTGCCATTAAAATTACTAAAACGCTAGAAAAATTTAATGCTTTTGTAGAAATGTTGCCTTCATATAGGACAATATCTGAATGACCGGTTTTTTTTTTTGAACGTTTTATAAAAACGAAACCTAGCTAGATCGATTTATCGCCCTCGAAACCACCTGCATACTAAATTTCATGAAAATCGTTGGAGCCGTTTCCG
Source organism: Omphaloscelis lunosa (assembly GCA_916610215.1). Taxonomy (NCBI): domain Eukaryota; kingdom Metazoa; phylum Arthropoda; class Insecta; order Lepidoptera; family Noctuidae; genus Omphaloscelis; species Omphaloscelis lunosa. The sequence goes on along the minus strand of OU744244.1, from coordinate 18,764,842 downwards.
AGATTGAGATTATATAATTATATACAAGTCGGCGCGAGACGATGGTGTCAACTCACACCTCGTCTAGTTCTTATCAGCATGAGACGACGGTGTCATTCACACCTCATCTACAAGATCATGGTGGTCTTTGTTAGCGCTTAGAGCTTATTAATATTAAATTATGAATAATTGCTTCCGATATGAAAGGCGACGATTTAAATCTGATTGCGTCGAACGTGGCCGGGGGTCGGCTTGCATTTTCTCGAATGAACGTTTTAAGACGAAGAGTTTAGCATCAGAGGAGCCTGCATCAGGCAGTCAGTTCCATTCAGACCGCGAGATCGACTGTGCGCGACCCGCGGACTCGTTACGCCCTTCTAATTAATTTAAAAAAAAAAATTATAAGTTACATGTAGACTTTTCTAGTTAGAGTTAGAGATTATATTTACTTTACACGTTTCCTTTGCCCACGAAGTAGACAGACAGATATATTATGAAATTCAAAATTCAAAAGTCATTTATTCAAACTAGGCTGAAAATTTGCAGTTTTCGAACGTCATAATTAGGTACATAAGACAGTCCCCCTTCACCACTTCTTAGTGCCTTTAGCAGGGACGACGAAGTGGCCCAACAAACACTCCAGCAGCACAGCTGTCTGTTCAAGTTAGAAAAAAAAATCTTTCTGTACAAAAGTACGCAAAAAAAAATATTGGCCACATGTCAGCTAGCACACGCCAATATACCAACAAAAAACATCGAGAACTTTACTCAAGCAGAAATGAAAAAATAAAAACTAAACGTAAACAGAACTAAATACCTAAATAAAGCCTCCAGGCATAAAGGGCGTGCGCGCTTACATATGAACAATTTAATTGATAATTATCCTTCTGTCGATGATTGTGAGCTCGGTGCTCCGACAGACATATATAAAAGACTTGCTCGTTTAAGGTATTAGGTATTATTAGATTCTTGACCACATAAACAAATAATCTAGTTATCAATAAAATCTCCGGCACACAATGAAAAGTCACAGTTAAGATAAGAGTTACCTACCAACATTAGGCGACGAGATTTCAGAGGAAGTAACAGCCTACCTCATCATATCGACATGATAAGATCATTCATCTAACTTTGTAATAGCCTGGATTGAAAATGAAACTGATAACAACTGCTTAGTCTACTTTGAAACTAATGACATGATAACGGTGATAACTTTGAATCTGAAGACCTTATCGTTTATGATGAAAAAAGTGGAAAAAAATTACTAAAATGATTTTGACATAAAATTATGAAAGTTTAATCAAATGCGCCTAAACTGTCGAAGTATGTATCAGTTTCTGTGATTTAAAACTAGGGATGTAACGATTCCGATTCCGATGCCCTATCGGCCGATATAATCGGAAAGTCGATATATCGGTCTCGTATCGGGAAGATAATGTATCGTTACATCCCTTAAAACCATACTTGTGAAAGTAGGTAGGTATGTAGGTACTTATGAATTAAACGATTACTTCGATCATACATGAAGAGACGAAGTGACAAAAAATTTAAAAAGTATACTTAGATGATTTGGTCATGCTCATAATAAAAATATGAATGAAATGCGCCTAACAAAAACATAGATATTTGTAAGGCAGATGTGAGTAGAAACGCAAAGAGAGGACACCCTAAAAGAACATACGCTAACCTTATTGGTGATGTTCTTCAGAAAGGTCATGTGCTAGTATGTGCCTACTCACAGCCGTCGACGTGCGTGTATGACCACGCACGACGGCTGCGATGTATGAACGTAAACGAAGCAAAAGGCGTACCTATGCAAGGATTGAGACAGATGGCGTTCTGTAAAAGCGTGAGTTTGTGTAGATGGAATCAATGTTTAAAGATAAGTTTAAAAAGCAAAAAAGACCTGGCTAAAGATTGTGTCTTCATCTTCTTCATCATTATCTAAGGTTAGGTACAGATATTCTATACTAAATAATCAGAAAGTTGAATTGGGTCTTAAAACTGTTAATACTTTAATAGGTAAGTAAGTAATGTGGAACATTAACAAATCGAAGCTACATTTTTGTGGCGATAGACGTTCATTTAAATGACGTTGACTTTACCTCACAACATTATTTTAGGAACGAAATTAAGGGCGATAAGGGAAACACGTCGATATTGGGCTCAGCGTGGTATTACTCCAAATGTTGTGACCAACTCTTCGACTGGAACGATTAGAAGGCTTTTGCTTGGTAACTTAAATGCAGCAAATTGCTTAATTTAATTACTTAAATTAAATTAAATTCACACATAGGTAAACATATCGAACCATATTTTAGTATAGTGTAAAATCAGGAATTAAATTATCCGGAAAAGAACCGGAGTTACTGACATAGCTTGCAGAGTAAGCAAGCTGAAGGCCAGTGGGCTGGCCATGTTTGTCGAAGGTCCGATGGCCGGTGGATCAAACGAGCCCTTGAGTTGAGACCGCGTATCGGCAAGCGTAGTGTGGGGACACCCTCCATATAAATGGACCAACGACCTTAAAAAGGTGGCTGGGACAGACTGGATGCGGAAGGCAGAGGACAGACTGTTATGCCGCAACGTGGGAGAGGTCTATGTCCATCACTGGACTGCGATAGGTTGAGTTGATTGTTTGATAGTGTAAAGGGCTGGTGTCCGCAACTCCACGTCCAAGTTCGTATTGTTTTGCGATCCGAATTTTATGTGGCTATCGCTAACAATAAATTACGATTATTTCAGTCTCCTGCTGGACAAAGGTCTCCCCAATTTGGTGCTGTTTTGCTTAATACACCCAACTAACCTTTATTACAGTACGTCTGCATTACACGAAGGTGTGTGATGCATTCGATCAAATGCACGCTATAATTCGCACGACTGGCAGTTGCTGTAATCATGATGGATGCTAGCCTTATTGCGATGCTGACTGCATGTACCTACGCTTTGACTACACATGTACCACAGGACATTGACATCTGTCAATACAGAGCTCCTGTTAATGTGTTTCCCTTTGTTAACTGTATCACTGTATCTACCTGGCCGCCTAAATATGGTATTTAGCGCGCTAACACACTGGGACGCCATGGCGACGTCGCCGGCTACGTATCCGAAGAATTCGTATTGAAATGTATGACAAGCAGCTACGATCTACCGACGTCACCAATTTGAAAGCGTAGCCACAACCGACCGGCCCCTACGTGGAGACTGAATACTCTGGCGACCTGGCAAGTACTGGCAACGCGTAGCCAAGTCGCCAGTATTTTGTATACAAGTAAGTTACGCCTCTCTCACTCAGTAGTGATAGTCAAATGATCGCCGGGACGGACGCCCGCGTGTTAGTGGCTACTTATTTGGTAACCTCATTTGGCTACGATGGGTAGCCAGAGGTAGCCATGGCTACGTAGCCAGCGACGTCGCCATGGCGTCCCAGTGTCTTAGCGCTCTTAGAGCATGAGAAAAATTTGGCTTTGTAGAGTATCGTCTTTGTCACTCATAATTGTGTCTCGCTCTGAATCGTCTCGATGTGTCATATTATTACGCCCAGGTACGGTCATTTGCTTCAAGAGCTTTTTAGGGTTCCGACCATTAAAAAAACACGGAACCTTTTATGAAATCACCTTTATATCTATTTAAAAATATGCCAAAAAGGTAAACACAGTCGCAACAAAATATGTATAAACACAAAGAAAATTTATCTTCAAAACACAATTTACCCAAACTAAATCAAATTCTGAAAATATCCCTCAAAATGGAAAATCGTATTGTAAACGCTACATAAAAAGGAGTTTCCATACCGATAGGGACAAACTAAAATCCTCTAAAAATAATGAAAACGTTACATGTGGGGGCTAGTTTGGGTAATCAATCATTCAATTTTGTTGGGTCCGTCGCGGCCGGATGCGGGCACATAGAGTTACTAATATAATTTGAACTGTTTACCGTATTATGTTTGTTTTTGATATCGCAATTCCCATGAAAGCAAATGAGAAAGAATTTGTATTAAGACAAATAAAGGTAATATAAACATTACTGACAAGAAGAGAAACGATTGGCGTGAATCTATTATTCTATCAGTTCTTGTGGTGAACATTACAGAAGCCTCTTAAAAAGACGAAGCTATATTTTAAAGAATAATCTATTTCTTAAAAGTTTAAATAAAACTGTAATCCTATAAATGAGAAAGTGAGTTTGTTTAATAATTTGTTTGTTACGCTTTCACGCTAAAACGGCTGAACGGATTCAGATGAAATTTGCCACCTAGGTAGACCATGACCTGGAGAAGGATATGGGCTACTTTTCATTATGGATTGTAGAGGAAATCGCGGGCTACAGCTAGTATTCCAATAAAGACAGAGATTTGCTTCTCAATTACCTATAATAGAATATCCAGTTTCAAAAATAGCTAGTATAGCTACCTACCTATATAATAGCTGATATTGTCAGAACCCTAAACAAAATAAACAACAATTTCGAAACAAAACAAAATAATCCCCATTCATTGTTAATTAGAAAACAAAAACCCGGGCTTACATTAAACACTTCGCAGGCACGTCAAGTGAAATAATGAGAGTAAAAAAATCTATTGCTGTGTGTAGGACCAGGACCACATAACTCATAGACGTGTCAGGAGCAAGATGGATGGACCCTCGTGAGCCGCGTGAGCCCAGCGGTTTCCTACGTTATGGTGTTAAATTACGGTAAACGTTTTTGTGGACGATGAGTGGTTAAGTGAGAGAGTTTTAGGGTGTAGGTTATAACGTTATAGCTTCGTTTGTGGTGAGATATTTTGATAACAGACCAACTCGTAAGGCTGTTTATCATGCTCTTGTCTCAATTTATTTGGGCGGTCATTCAAATGGTGTAGGTATTAGAACTCATCCCTACCATTCTAATATAATATAAGAATACCAAGTTTAAGCTCAATCGGATCCAAAGAAGATGCTTTAATAATAGTGTATGAAAAAGCGACTAACTGGAAACACATACTAAATATAAAGCTTGTTAAAGTGAACGTCTCTTATTCTGGCTGACCATTAGTCTACTAAACTAATATTGATTTATCCCACGCACAATGGTCCTCTTGACGGACTAAGTGCGGAAACCAAACCCCATAACATAGAACAATATTGATTTATTCTTCGTTCGCCCTGAAGTTTTGTCCCACATTCCAAAAAAAATCTTAGTTTGTCCCATATCACCATTGAAGTTGTGCTTCGTCCCAAATTACAAGTACTAACTACATTAAAGGTACAGACAAAAAAAAGTACTTATTAGAAATTGCACATAGGTAGACCATGACCTGGGTTAGAATATAAGATAGTTTTTATCCTGATATTCCCACGGGATCTAGACTTATGCGAGCGAAATCGCGGGGCGCAGTGAGCTAATGAGATTATAATTTGAAATCACTTAAGGCTCGTGCAGACCAGCGCGATATCGCGGGCGCTACAAAGGTCGCGCTGCCTGTAGCGCCCGCGATATCGCACCCTTTGCACGAGCTTTTATCCGATTTACATGTTTACTTTATGCTCATTTAACTATGTTCCGCTGCCTAATTTTAGTATTTTTGACGATATGAGCGGGCACAGCATTTGCGCAAATCGTGCCTACAAATTTTATGTTTTGTTACACCAGTTTGAGCCTCTATCCCTATTTAAGTTTAATATTATATCTATATTAGGTAGACAAAATAACCCAAAAAATATAAGGTGAAAAGGAGTAAGGGAAGAGATATTATGTTGACACTTGTTTGATTTCGTTAATTTTATTTACAGACCGGGTTGAAATTATAGCCGTATCACCAAAAGGTAAGACTTTGGCCCACATAAACTAACCATACTAACAATGTTTTGAATGGGGCATATACTAACAAAATCTGTTAATGCACCTTACAAATCCCACTTGCATTGACTCACGCAATGCGTTGTACGTCCAGCCAGTAATAGGACTCGCCCATCAAGGAACGCTGTCCCAAATTAGATGCATTATTCATTTATCGTACATAAAAACAAAAGGTATTTTAATAAAACACGAATATTAAAATATCAATAATTAAATTGTCTTTAAAATGGTGAAGGTTTATCCTCGCCTTAATAACTTAATTCCGCAATAACTAAATGCTTATTAACAATGAACAGTAACATGTTTTATCGCTGCATCGTTAAAGCCTATGCGACTTTTTTAATTCATATGTACTTTCTGAATTTATCTCGGAAATTACTGGCATCGTTGAAGGAAAAAACATCGTGAGGAAACCTGGACTAATATAGTTTGAAATCACCAACCCGTCTTGAGCAAGCGTGGTGATCAATGCTTTTGCCCTGCATTGGTACAATAATAGGCTGATAAAAGTAGACTGGCAGAAGAAGCCTATGGCCATTACTCAGCTTCTAAGCAACATTACTTTTTCGCATTTAATGCTTTCTTCCCAAAAACTGATGAAAATAATAAAATAATTCTAAAGAAAACATGAAACCTTTTGTCTTCGAAATAAAAATAACAGCAAACGGCACCAAATGAAGTTATTTATCTGTCGCTTCTTTGTCGGGTGTTAATTATGTTTGAAAAAGTTTTATTTCTCCTTTGAGATTCAAATTATTTATTATTCGGTACGACAGCAACAGAAGTCGCTGTATACAATTAGTTTATTTTAATACCTTAGAATTTATAATAATTATAAATTACTGAGTAAACTTAGTAACAAACTAAAAAAAAAAAACAGCGGCATTCAGGGAAGATGAATACCACAGTCAAGAGAATGCGTTCCTGACACCTGTCACTTGGTTAATTTCTAGTTGTATAAAACCGACCCGTGTCAAGAACGCATTCTCTCGACGGCCGGACTGTAATAGAGAAGTAAGGAATTAAAACATAAAAACTGGCTAAGTGCGTGTCGGACATCACACAATGAAAAGTTCGTAATTACAATCTTCATAAACATGTTCTCCCATACATTCCAATTGCAAATATAAGTAACGGGATAAGTAATATATTGGGAGATGATATTTTAAAACCAAAATTTTTGACTCACTGGTTTTGTAGATAAGGCCGCATGGTAAATTGTCATCTATTTTTTAAAATAAATTTTAAAACTATAATACATTAAAATGATTAAATATATACTTGAGAACCTCACAGTAAGCCCTTTCATTTGTTATGTCACACGGTAGTGTGTAATTCTTTTTTAAAATCTTTTTGTTTGTCTCCCAAAAGTGACTCCATATTCAAAATTCATTTATTTACGTAACACGTTCGTATTTGGGTCACTGAAATTGATATGTGTAAGTACCAAATTATACCTAACTTAATCAGTCCATTAGATTTGGAGCAAATTGGCTGTGACAGACCGAGTGGTCCTATAACAGTTCCGTTTTTTCATTCGGATGTACGGAACCCTAAAAAGACATGTTGCGCCGTCCCCAAGTAAATTGGGATAAGCAAGAGAATGATAATGAGAACTACAAAATTTGATGAACTCTGGTATACGATAAATTGCTAAACATTGCTAGCGAAAAAGGTACATTATCAATATCAAATGCATGATTCACTAAACATGCATTGTTCCTTTAGTGAATCATCCATTTATTATTGGACAAGACAGATTCCCAATGTAAACAAATCAGTTTTTATTTAACGCTTGTACAAAATGCTGTGAGATGGTATATGTACACATTGTAAAAGATTAATATTTTTCAAATACAATTCGAAACGTTGCTGGTGGATAACTTGTTTGATACGACGGGAATAAGAAAATATAGAACAAAATAAAAACATATTCCCTTTTTTTTCTTCATGTAAATACGTTCTTATAATATTATGTTTCCCTAGTAGACAGCTTATTCTACCGGGATCAAAAATTATGAGAAACTCGATATGACATGACACTGAATATTTTTATTGCGAAACTTTACGGACACCGGTCATTTAATGAAGGTTGAGTCAACCAACTCATTTATTTAATGCATGAACTGATGTACCTATTGAAACTTGCATTTATTATTATTGTCATTTAAAACTTACGACTATTAAACATTCTAGTTATTGTATCTTTTGTTGATCCTTTTATCATACCATCTCTGTAAACTAAAATGATCTGGCAGATCATTTTGACCAGAACTTATCAGGCGGTGGTTACCTGGAAATAGATAGGTAGTTAATTCAATACTCTAGATTCTATAGATAGGTTGGTACACCTCTGCCTTACCCTTCGAGGAAATCCAGGGATGATGTTATGTTCTTAATCATTTCTCACAAACACTTTGCTTTACATTTACGTACTTGAAAGGTGTGTACAATAGGTCGCACGTCAGTGGTAATGAAACCAGAGGCTAGCCTTATTTTTTTTTTGGTGGGAAATTACCAAATAAGTTCTCACGCTCTGGGCGGAGCGGGAGGGCGTGTCAGACTCTTACTGGCTAATACTAATACCCACCCGTGTTCCTTCAGTTGCCTGTATTACCAGGAGCCATGGTATCCCTTTCGGACTTTTCCGCGACCTCGGCAGGCATCGGCCCTAGCGGACCCCGTCAGTTCTGCTGACATCTCTTTGAGACGCGAGTGGAACACAACGCGCTGTTCACCCTAGCCTAGTACATTTGAAACTTCATGTTACGCTAGACGACCTCAAGGTCAAAGAGTTACCATCGAAGTGCGGTCTACTGTACATAAAGTACTAAACCGTAGTTACAGGTTAACTTAAAACAGTTAAAGTTAATACGACCACTTAAAACAAGAAAGATAAGACAAGCTGTGTCCAGAGAGTCTCTAAACTCTAAAGTTAAATGGAATCTTACCTCAACCTTAATGAAATGTTTTAAGTACCTTTTGGGGTAAGTTTATGTACACAATAACCTCACGACTTCATAAAAAACACAGCTTTATACTGTAGAAGATACATGGGACAAACATGGGATATGTTCATTTGAGCGTGTAGACCTACTTGCAAGGGTTTTTGTTTTAATCAACCCTTAGACAAGGAATGATGGTATGGGGTATTAGAATAGCAGGGAAGTTTTAATGGGAAATAATTATTGTAATTATTAGAAAAACTATGAATTACACGAAAATAAATAAGCAAGTTTTAGGTTCCAGACATAAGCCCCACTGTGAATAAATAAAATTTAATAATTTGCCAGATACGTTAACGGTAACTTGTTCGAGGTGATAACACAGAATTTTCAAAGTAGTTTTAGAGGAATGAGGAACAGGATGTAAAGTTCACTCATCCTCCATAGAAAAGGAAGGATCCATCGACCAGACGGGTGTCGTGTCTGGTGGGCAACTGCCCGATGATTGATGTCGGAATGTAACATACCTATAATATGCTGATCACGCGGTAAACACTGCTTGCGCTATGCAGGATTTGTGTGACTTCATGTCTTTGATGCGTAATTCCATGTGGCGTTGTAGTCAGAGTCATTCAGAAAACTGTGTAAGACAGCTTTGATGCGCCAAAGCTTACTGGGAATAGCACCCAGAATATATAACAAGTTACCTGACTCCTTGAAGCTACTAAAGATAACGAGCTTCAAGAAGAAATTATCAATGTTTCTAATCCATAAATGTTATTACACTGTAGATAAATTTCTTAATGACAATAATATTAATATAATTTGACTAAGTAATGAATGTGTGTATTTTTTTTGTATTTTGTATGATTTTTTATCGAATTTAATTTTAATTAATATAAAATAAGCACTGTGAATTTGTAAATACTTAAATTTATAATTATTCTGAATTTATTTTTAATATTATTGTACCTACTGTAGCTATAAATTTGTAGCATCAGCCTGATGACCCTAACGGGGTCTGTGGCACAATGCCAAACTGTCGTGACCAAGCCAAGGTGGATGTCAAATTATACACCTCGCTGGGTTAGAACAACTGTGGTAATAGACCGGACTGCATTGTGTTCTGGGTTTAAGATTCGATGAATGACAAAGATCTGTTTACAAGTCGGGAGAGGAAGGTTTATAATAATCTCATCTGCCTAGTTTTTTCACAACTATGTTGGGGTCGGTTTCCAGTCTAACCGGATGCATCTGAATATAATAATAATAACGTTCATAATTATTTTAGTTGGAAACTACAAGGCACAGCACACAGTGGCATGTGACCACAGGGTGACAAGTGGCAATATTTGCCAAAGCGTTTCGTATTTCTACAAATCTACAATAAATTTCATTACGATTGACGTAATTATGATAAGCTTTTCGGTAGCTTAAGTCAATTCAAGACATTTTTCACTCCCCTTGCTCAAAAAGTCCGTCTTTGTAGCGTACCGCGGGAAAAAATAGCATATCTTGCTCTAGGGGAAAAAGTAATTTCTTTTAAATTTTGTCTGTTACCAGCAAGCCTATTAAACAAAAAAGTCTTTATTCTTACGTAAAACTAGGTTTTTCTCGCGACTTCGTTCACGTGGAAGTAGGAAATTATCCCATGGAAACGTTCTACCACATACGGGGATAAAAAGTTTCCTTAAAAATTCAGACTGAACAAGATTATTTTATTTGCTTGCAATCGTACTAAAAAGTAGAGTGTAACACACGACGCTAAAAACCTATTCTAACTCGGTTTCTACCTCGATAGAATGAGTTATTTTAGCCCCTCGTATGACAATTTACTATTTGACTTATCCATCATCTTTATCACTGAAAGAATGTCACTTTTAGGCCCTCAGGGCAATAATTTCTTCTCTTCTGATGTTCTCATGAATATGAATTGTAATAATAACGTATAATAAGTAATTATGATTTAATAAGTAATTTTGATAAATATAGTCGCGGTTTGTGCACCATCTCTTCTTTCCAAATTGTACGCCTGATACGCGGCTGAACATGATAGAACATTTCTGTATTTAATATCTTGCATGCAATGCATGTACACCATGTTTATACAAATAAATAAATTTACTTACTTATTCATTGTTGTTCTTTTTAGCCGGGTTTTGATTTAAAACCTTTTTGATTATTATCTGTTTAATTATATTTAAAAAATTGCTTGCTGAAATAAATCCACCAATTTTTGGTTAAAAAACAACTGTATTAAAAATAAGAGGAAGTTTAAATAAAGCTTTAATAGAAATCATATTTTCAGGATAAGCTTTCTCTAGAATGGTGTTATTTTTTATTGAGACCCAATCACTGATCTATTCTCCAAAGGTGAGCTGGGACTTTTATCACTAAAATCTCAGTTCTTCTAGTATTGCTACACACTAGACTGCAACAGACATCACAATGATATTGTGGTTTATTTTGCTCCGAAGAGAAAACAATGAAAGCAATCACTCCGCAGATGCCGCTTCGTTATCTTTGCTGTATAGCTTCGTTCTTCCATTCATTGGGTACACGCTGCAAAAAGTGCATTGCTCTGGATGTCAGTATTGTTTTAAAAGTTTGTTTTTTGTCTTGACCAATCCACAGCCCATCAGACGGGCCATCACAGACCAAAATATATTTGTAAAGGTTAACATAAAACTATATGGAAATTTGTTCTCTATTAGCAGTAGCACAGACAGATTTATGTGTTGCTGGGGAGTTTGTTGTCTTCTACTTCCCACCAAAAGCAAAAGGAAATGGTGAGCGTTTTGTGGGGACTGTCTTATGTCATTTTGACGGTCAAAAGTGCTGATTCTCCATAGATGTATTTATTTAAAACTAGCGTTATATTTATGTGATTCTCAGCCTAATTTGAATAAATTACTTTTTATTGTGTATTTTCAAACTACTTTCGGTGTAATGCTCCTGAAAGGCCCTGGACATCCTCTTTAGACTTATAATCCCTTCAAAACATAGTATAAGTACTGTGATTAGAACTCAATTTCTCCTATGATGATTGATTGATACCTTGCGAAGGCGTTTTTCTTTTCTTGTTTCACAACTATTTTATTGTACTACTAAGACTTAATGACAAACTTCACTATACAATTTCGCAGAATTCAATTCTATCCAGCTGAATGAACCAGCCAACTAAATCCTAAACTAACTGAATTCGAGATAACGTTTTATCTCAAATTACTGGGAACCGAACAATTTCAATGAATAGAGCTACGAGATCGACGCAAACCGAGCGTTTGGTGAATAGACTGACTGGTCTAGTGGTCGTAAGCGCGACTGCAGAGCCTCGCGTCCTAGTTTCGATTTCCAGGTTGGGCGAAGTATTATAAGTTAGTGAAGTTCTTTAGGCATGTTGGACGATTTTTGATAGTAGAAATTCTTATGGATTCGCATTACTGACATGCTAGTAATAGCTGTTTAATAGCGTCATGTTCCGCTCTACTCGAAATTTGAGGAGCGCAACTCGAGTAGAGGAACATGACGCGAGCCAGTTGAACTACTGCGGTTTGGCTGCTATGGTTTCGCGGCGGAGTTGTGCTACCGGAGTTAAGGGTGACGTATTGTGCAACTTTATTTCATATTTTCGTTTGAAGTTGTTGTTCATGTTTTATTTTTTGAATAGGGATTTCTCAGCTCGTTTGGATTTGTGACCGGATGATAGCAATAGACCTGATGTTTAAACATTCTTTCAAAGTAGGTACCTGCTATTATAACGTCTCCTCTATATCCTGTATTCACTGGCACTCAAGAACATTGTTTTAACAACATGTTGTTCTGTTTCGGGAACCTTTTTAATTGGGAAACAAAAGCTGAGCAACATAATTTTCATGAACATTAGATGCTTCAAGCCAAAATGTTGCGCAATTGTTTCCTAACTTTGTTTCCAATGAATATACTTTACTCTTCAGGGAATCCCAGCGTGACGTTGTTTTATGATAGTCATCTTCATCTGCCTAGCCTTTTCCCAACTATTTCGGGGTCGGCTTCCAGTCTAACCGGATGCAGCTGAATACCAGTATTTGTTGTGACCGCCTATCTGACCTCCACAATCCAGTTACTGGTTATTAAGATAACCAGTAACTGGGTTAAGGTAAGACTGGTTTCCAGACTTTCGGGCTTCTGACTACCCGTAACGACTGTCAAAGTTCTACGAATGACAGCTGGGGCTACCGGTTTCATGTGCTATGAGGCAAGGAGAGGATAAGATCCCATCCACCCATCCACGGACCAACCTCGGCAAGTGTTGTAATAAAACGATATGATTGACGGTGAATAAAGGTATTTTGAACGCGATATGTCGTTGCCAGTACTGGAAATTTGTTAATTGGTTGTGCCAATTAGTGTGACGTAGTGTGTTATGGATTTCTGGTGACCAGATAATTAATTAATAAATATTGTATTGTACTCTCGTCCAATTTGTTGATATTAATATTTGGTGAATCAATAAAATTGATAATAAATGTCGAGAGCCCATGTGACCTTTTTAACATGAATGCGGTAAACCCAAATGGATTGTTAATTAACAGTTTAGGCGAGTTTTTAGTCCCGATTGTTTTGTCGCTGGGATATCAGTGAGTGTCCGAGAGCGACGGGCGATTACTCGCACCAGTCGCTAGGGGCAAAATTACCGCTGTTTGGTCTCTCGGCGTGAGTTCTGATCACTAAGCGAGCATCGCTCTTGTATCTCTGAGCGAGTATTATTTTTGATAGCTCTTGTCGTTCTTGTGACAAACTAGTGGAACGAGTCCACGCCGGCGATGTGAACAGTCAGTTATTAATATATGCATCTCTTTTGTTTACACGGTATGTATACAGAGTGTAAGGGACAGCCCTCTGCAAACTAACAGGCTACATTCAGCTCCTTATTCTGAATCATATTCCACCGAAAATTTTCCCAGGAAAATTTTCTTTTTTTTTTGCGTTTTTTCATTTACTATTTCTTTCTTTCAATGTAAAATTACATTCTCTGTATGCAGTACTCCATTACTGTGAATAGAACAGGTAATACAGAAAAAATAGCAAATAGATGTTGAACAAACGACGCGTGAAATCAGCTGTTCAATTTCTCGCTGCGCTGCCGTTCGCTACCTACCTACGTGCGTTTTCCCACGGTAGCGATACATTGCGTGTAAGGTAATAAAACAAATCAGGTTAATTGGATACCCATAACATTCCTGAAATAATTTCATGTACCGGTCATCTTAGTATGATATACTGACTTCACCCTATCAGCGGAGGGCGACTTACACCCTGTATATATTATACGCGAAAATAAAGAAAAAAAAAAACAAGTAATCAAAAAATCGAATCGGATAATAATAGAATATTTCTTGATCGAGAAAATTGCCGATAGTTAATCGCTTCCTCGCCGGTGGGACAACTGCCTAATTGTAGAATATTGTAGAAGATATTTTCGTGTTTCTGAGTTTGACCTGAGTTATCTCGTGCACCTTCACAACTGAATTTCTAACAAAATAAAAGGCGTTCGTTGGGTTCGTCTTGATTTAGAAAGTGTCAGGATATGTTAATTACAATTGATATTTAATAATAATATAATAATATTATAAATATTATATATAATATTTATTATTATTATTATATAATATTTATTTAATATAATAATTGTAAAAGTTTGATGTACACTCATAGTACCTTTTAAACTAAACAAGCTCATTTTATTCTCTACATATGGAATGTTTTTCCCAGAATAAATCTTTTTTATACCTTTGTAAGGTATCAACACCTATTCATAAACATACCTATTATGTAATATTAATACGCCTACATTTATATATTATGTACTAGAATTAGAGCAGTTTCGTGGTAATGCCATATAATTGGCAGGACTCGCTCCAAGTGCTGGAAATAATTGGCTCTTTACAACTACCTGCGAGCTGTGGTACATTCAAATGGCCTTTTGATTTTTTCATAAATGTCAACTTGTAGTGGCTTTCTTGGATTTTATTCAAATATGACCTTTGCTTAGTTGAATAAGTGGGAACGTAAACTGGGTTTGAAAGATAAGTGTTTAGAAAAACTAGATTAAGGATACTTAAAGAAATATAACAAACTACCCAAACAAAGTTTTATAAAACGGAGGTACTATCGAGGAAACCCATTTCTGAACACCGTAAGGACTCTTCTTGCTTGCAGCGCTCGGCCGCTGTATTAACGCTTACCTACAAAAAAAGGGTCGTATGCACGGGGTTTTGTTTTCAAACTACAGTTAGATATGCGTTACCGCAATGGTACATACATACACAAACTCACGCCTTCTTCCCGTGGGGGTAGGCAACACACGAGTGTCCAAATTAAATCAGTAGAAGGTTTATGACCAATAAACGAATACTCTTAGCCCAGTGATTCTCAAACTAACGGCAATAATCCTTATCTAAAAGGTGTAAACAGGAATAAACAAGAGAAAATTATTGGGAATAAACTAAAATGAGTAAATAAATAACTAAATGTAAACCTGTCTGTCTTCTACAGACTGTACTTCGGAGAGTATGCGCGGGAGCTCCACGACCTGATCCCACCATCGCCCTTTTATTACCGAACTACCAAACGTACTGCAGGGTACCATCCGCACTTGGTGCACATCCCATCTGTACTCAGCTCTTCTCCTCTACATTTATTATGCGCACAGCCAAACTGTGAAACTTTCTGCCAGCGTCTGTGTTCCCTTGCACATATAACCCGGCTGCCTTAAAAACAATAGTGAACAGGCATCTTCTGGGGACGGTCATTCCATCATAGACTTCATCCATTGCTTTTCATCAGGCGAGATGGAGGTCAAGAGGAAGCCAATTCTGCAATTAATTCTTTTTTAAATAACGTAAGGAGTAGAAAATCAAATAAAAATAACAGGAAAACACCAAAATAAATTAGTAAGGGTAAAATAGGAATTGGTTGAAGTAAAAAATCACTTTAAGAAAAATGAAAACAGAGAGAGTAGGTATAGCTTGACACAGTCCTTCCAGAAAACAGTAGTAGTCTACTTACGCAGTTCCCCTCCTGGAAAAAAGGAGTCTATGTTTACGATAAAGAAGCCAAAGAAGCAACAACTTTATCTTGTTCCCTTCGGAAATATTGCAAAATATTGTTGCCAATATTTGAGACTATTTACTTCATTCTGGCTTGTTTTAGCATATCCTAACTAATATTATAAATGCAAAAGTGAGATTGTTTGTTATTACGTATTCACGCTAAAATAAAATAAATAAAATAATAAAAATGTTTATTTTCTTCCACAAATAACACTTATTAACTATGACTTAAAAACGGGAAAAAAAAAATATGATGTAGGACAATTTTCATTTGTGGGAGACTGGTGCCTAAACTAAGCCGTGACTTGTATTTCAGGACACCAGGGACTCCCCCCTAGAGGCAAAAATAACATCAAAACATTATAATAGAAAATTCTTAATGAAAGTTACATTTTCATGTTCTATTGGCAAACTATATGTTGGAAGAGAATAATAATAAAATCTTAAATTTGTATAAAGTGTAGTGGAGTTCAAGGTGCATGTGGGGTGTGGTGTGGGTGAGGGGGTGAGGGTGTGATGTATTTTTTTAAAACTACTGAACGAAGGTACATAATATAATTATGGTTATTCTATCGATTTTCGAGATAACTACGGTTAAAAGACCTACTGTTTAAAATACCTAAAGATCGTTTCACAGATTTTTGTAATATCTAATGAACGAGAGTCATAAAGGAGAATTCATCTACGGTTTATTCAACTACAATTAATTAACTAAAGATTGATTAAAAGTAACGGACGATTCACCTACTGTTGATTTATTTATGGTCAGTTTTTGTAATTATTTTAGCCAGTGTAGTCGACGGCTTAGCGGGGCTCCTATTTCTGTGTGGTTTAAAAAAATAACCACGAAAGGAAAATAATCCTTCTAACCTAAACTGTACGAGTCGGGGTGCCACAAGTCCAATTTTAGTTTAATCAAAATTAAGTAAGTGAAACAGTAGTTGAGTCGACCAATATGCGTTATGAACATATGTGAATCAACTGTAGTTATCTCGTTACTATAGTTATCTGTAACCTGTACCCTAATTGCGTAACTTATTTTCGTAAAAAAATTGCCTAATTTGTATAATTTTGACAGTTCAATGGATTAGCAATCTGTTTCAAATCGAAATAGATTGTGATTGTGTTGTATTACGCAATTAGGGTACTGAACGAATTTGGATGAAATAAGGCGCATGGCTAGACCATGTTCTGGGATTATCATACTTTTATCCAGGTAGTACGTTCCCGTAGGATATTTTCCAACTTCCACGCGGGCCACGTCACGGGAATAAATTTTGAAAAACGGAACAGAATTTGTAATCAGAACCAGAAACAGAACCACCCGAATAACCAATATTTATCCGGAGGCCTTAAATGTGCCACGCGCGCCTCAAAGAGATGTCAGCAGAACTGATAGGGTACGATAGGGCCGATGCCTGCCAAGGTTGCAGTTTTGTCCGAAAGCGTTACCGTGGCCCCTTGCAATACAGACAACTGAAGGAACTCGGGTGGGTTTTAGTCAGTAAGAGTCTGACACGCCTTCCCGCTCCCCCAGATCGGGAGAAGTTATTTGATAATTTCCCACCCAAAAAAAGGCATGTATCACCATCATAAAACTTTGAGCACCTGTATTTGTTATAGCTATTGTTGATTGATAATAAAGCAACAATATTGGTTTGATAACCTTTCCTTTATCGTCTCTGTGGCCATAAATGTGATTATGTCGGCCACAGCGGCGGATCTTCGGAAGTTGATGTCTTTATCTAGACTCGATTAAGACCAACATAATCGAATACAAGATGTAGGCTGAGATTTTGTGAGCTTTAGTAGTTTTATTCTAGAGATGTACTGCATTCTATTATGAAGTTTAAGAGAGAAATCCGTACAGAACAAACAGCACTATATTTTTCGAAACGGAGTGCTCCAATATTTTTTCTAGCTTCTACTAAACTAGTGGGAGATGACATATTCCAAAGCACACTGATGCAGAGCATGGAATCGGTGCGCTGGCAGCGCCTAGAAACGACATTGATTATAAAATTCGCGAAGCCAGACTCCAGGCTGCTGAGAAATTCAAGAACCCGTAGTTTCGGCTGAAGTTATGCGCCTTTGTTTTGTCACTTACGGACTTATGATTAGTACGGAGTCCAAACTAAGATGAATGACAACATGATTTGACAGTTGTCTCTAATCCCGATGTGTATTTCCCGTCCGAAAATAGTACATTATTGTCGTGGCGAGCAATTAGGGCATTGATGGACGATCGTGAAAATATGGGCCGAGGCACACATACGTGAGTCCATCAATGCCTGATTGCGGCCAAGGCTTGTATAGTTAGTACTTTTCTCAAATAATGCGTGAAAATTCAAACTAAGTAAATTAATTATAAATTCCAGAATTCATGACGAACAAAGAAAATTTTTCACGCGCCAATATGATCATTTGTTTCTTCTTACTTTAAACAATTCTATTTGTTAAGTCAGTTCGAAATTTAAATAAAATCTTTGATAAGTTACCTCCTTGATTGCCATGTGTTGAAGTAAACAGTTAGTTCCATTTTTAAATAATACGACAGATATGAGTTTTCATAGCAATTTATTTAGCGGCTAAACACGACAGTCAAGGATTTTAATAGTAACATTGCTGGCTGAGCGCTCGCTTGTTTTTGACCAGTACAGCAATTTCGATTTATTTCGAAGAAGGTTGTCAAAAATAATGTTCGAATTTCCAAGCATGTTTGAGAAAATTTAATTTGTCACTTGTTTTGACTTATGACGATCTTTGTTGACAGACTTAGAGACCCCAGGACCTGTTCAGTAGCGTTTGCCACCACTAGACCGACAAGGCAGTCATAACTAAATACGTCAGCCCTTTAGTCTCTCTCTACTCTTTTGTCAATCTGTTCGTAACATACAGCGATACTTGAACACGATAATCAAATAAAAACCGGCCAAGTGCGTGTCGGACTACGCACAATGAAGGGTTCCGTAGTTAGGATGAATATATCCCAAATACAAACTTATTATTGTAGTTGAATTGCATGTTCTCCCATACATTCCAACTGCAAATGTAAGTTTGTACGCACAATATTGGGAGATTTACCATGTTATTTTAAGACCATAGACTTCTTATAGGTTTTCTTGTAATCTATGAGTAAAGAGCCATTCTATGTATATATATTTTTTTAATATAAGGGAGGGAATGGTAAATTTTCACCAACTTTCTTAAATATCTTATCTCTAATCTTAAAAATATTTTAAATAAATATTTTTAAGATTCTTGCAACAAGCATTAATTTGATATGTCACACGGTACTGTTAGCATAACTTTTCTTTTTTTAAATTTACTTGTTTGCCCCCTAAAAGTGACCCCTGTATTCAAAATTAATTTATTTACGTTACACGTTCGTGTTTGGGTCACAGAAATACATATCGTTGGTCCAGATGAACAGGGTATTAACTCAAAAAAGCCTATTTTTCAGGAGAGCGATTTGAAGTTTTCAAATCAATATATTTCCATTTCTGTTAATAATTGGTTAACCTCACTTATATATTTTGTAAACTTACTTTATTGATAATGTTTTTGTTCACTGCACGAGTTTGTTAATTTTGCTATTTCTGAGAAAAAAAATAAAATCTACAGGCAAAAACATAATAATACCTTTTTACACAAAAAATACTTCTGAACCAAAGTAGTAACTACAAAATTTTATTTTCATAAAAATGCAATTTTGAGGGTCTACGTTCGACTTTTCGATTATTTTTTTAAGACATTATTTAAACATCATGCTTAGTTTGCTATGCCATCCTATTTTTTCATGATTTGTTAATTCATTTAGTTATGTTTAAGGAGCACTCATAATACTACCATGTTCCACAAATATTAGGAATACATTTTCAAAATAATACAAATGAAAACAAAAATTTCACTATTAAACGTTTATTTATTTTAAAAAAAATCACATAAAAAATAGTTTTAACATCAGTCTTAGTATTTTAATAAACAAATTTAAATCACTAGCTACACTTTTGAACACACTAAAGACCGTCAGCGTCGTTGGCTTTGTAGTAGGTAACTTAGTAGTAACAGTTTTTTGTATGGTTTACTTATAATAAACTTTATTCTTAATTAAACGATGGCAGCGTTACAACAATTTCACAGTCTATGTTATTTAGTCTCAGTTTAATTCGACTAGGATTAGAGGAACCAGAATAAAAATAATCATAGGTAATTAAATCTTAGGTAATCATCACAAAAACTTAAACAAAAGAGAAAATTTGACTTAAAAAAAAACATAAAGAGTACTTCTAAATAAAATTGAAATATAGGTAACAATCATAAACATGTAAACAGTTTCAAAACAGTCAAATCAAAGTCAACTAGGTTTTATATACCTAAATAAAAAAAAACAATTAAAGATTTTCATAAAAGCTTCTATAATACTGAGGAATTAGATTTTTTTCAATTAAACTTACAAACCCGTTCTTTTTTTGTTCCGATATGTTAATTTTCTCACTATAAAGTTGTTGAAGAGCAATATTTTCTAAAACGGGTTTGCTTCGACGATTTGCAGAGAACAACTTTACCTCTTTAAAATCAGTTTCAGAGTAAGATGTTTTATAAAAAAATGAGTCTTTGTTTTCTGCTGACACTTTAATGACCTTCATTTCTGTTATTTTAACAGGCTCGTTGTCGGTATTTTTTTGTGGTAATGTCTTACCTATCTTGTTAGACATGGCTTTAATATCATAGAAACAATTAAATGCCAATTCATTTAAAGCAAAGGGCTGACCACTTACTTTGGCAGTACGAATTAAAGCATAATATTGGTCTGCTGAATAAATTGGACCAGATTTAAGCGATGCCTTTATTTTTCTTTCAATAAGAGAGTGGGCCGTATCTCCCTCATTTTGACTATGCCCTTTTATTAAAAATTTGTGAGTTATTGATAAAATTACAGGAAATTTAGACAGTGCATATAGATAAGTATGTAACATAAATTTATTTTTTTGTTGTCCACAGCAATTATCACTGTAAAATACAACATGGAACGGCTCTGATGCATTGCTAGCCAGTTTTTCTAGGTACTTCCAGATACAAGTCGCAATTTCGTTCACACCTCTGTGACCATCACCTTCATGCCATGCGTAACATTCTACTTGCTTAGTTTTTAAATTGTAAATAGTAAAATTCAAAACGTTTAATTTAGATAAGTAGAAAAAGGTAGATACGTCACCGCGGGGACAAGGCATGACGGCTTGCAAATCGTATACCGCTACAATTACGTTACCCTGTCCATTTTTGTCTGCATCCTTTTCACGCCTTGAAAGTTCTTTTTCAACATGATGGTTGTCGTATTCACTACGTAAATTTTCTTTTGCATCCCCTATTGCGTTATTAAAAGCCACACAAATCTCGCATAAATCTTTTTTTGGTGAGTGGAAGCCAATATTAAATTCATTGTTAAAAATACTGTAATAGGCTAAATAGTTTCCAAATGGCTTATTAAGGATTTTGCAATCATTTACATAGTCGCGATGATATTCAGCCAACGATCTCCCGCCGTCAATATAACTTTTTGTTGTAGTACTACGACAATAGTGACTTTCTATAGTAGGTATAGATCTAATGTGATTACGTATTTCTAATTTTATTGTTTCTGGAATTTTCAGGTGATTTCCGGGCTTACCCCTCAAATCTTCTGTTATCACATTACTCATCTGATCTTTCTTTGTCAGTGCAGTTTTAATAACTTTATCGTTAATGCATAATGTGGCCTTAAAAAATAATTTGCAAACTCGAATTCTGCTTTCGTCAACGTTGAAATGGTATGAATAATTATTTTGGCGAGGGTTCGCCGCGTTTGTATAGCGGTATTTTGGATGAACTACATTAATATTATTAACAATAAATTGACGTTGCCGATTTACATCACATAACTTGTAATAGTTTTGGAAAATCGTTGTTCTCACCTCTTCAGATATTTTCAATGAGCATTTTTGGCGACATTTTTCTGTGCATGGTGGTCCCATTTTCTTATCTGGTTTGATTTTTTTTGTTCTAGTGATGTAAGATTTCCCAGAATTTCTTAATCTTTTTGCATTTATACGTAACCACTTATGTTCGTTTCTTTGTCTTTTTCGAGTAAGGTTTCTTCTATTGTCGCTGCTTGAGCCTGTATTTGTAATATCAGTTAGTGAATTTGTACCTTGCACCTCATTAACTGACAGAGTTGAATTTAACTCTTCCGGAGTCGTTGTTGTTGGCATACTTGAAGACTCGGAGTCACTAGACGAAGAATCCGAATCGCTCGAAGTAGAAGATGGGTAGTTCGGATCTTTAACACTGTCATCTGAGTTGACTCCGGGAAAACATGGTTCTGGAAGAAATATATATTTAAGCATTTAACTGTTTAGTAAACATTGTTTCTAGAATTATCAAATTTTGTGTACTTTCAAGAACTTTACCATGATTTTCGACTTGATGTTCCGAGGACAATGATGACGAATCAGAGTCAATCTCCTCTAATTGATTTGCTTCTGGAAAAACAATCAGTAATTAACACAAAACATAAATTATGAATTATATAAGTACTTACATAATTAAAACTTCACTATTTTTTGGAGACATTGCGTACAATGTTACCTGTTGTGATGTTAGATGTGTCATTGAAAGTAGAAGTTGAAGCTATTGGTTCTTCAGGACTATCTTCGGGCACTGAGGCTGGTTCTTTTAAAAGCATTTCTTGATTAATCGCTACAAATGATAATGGAAATAGATTCAAACTAAACCACTATTTATAACAAGCAAATATAGTGTTGATAATCTATAAACGAAATACTTATAGATACTTATAATATAGATATATTTATACTTTAAAAGTAATACCTTGAGTAGACATATTCAAGGTCTCATCATAAGAAACTAATGCGGATTCTCCCTCTCTTGGATCAGGTGCTTTAACAGCATTTCTGATTAAGGTAAGTCTTTGCGAAATCATTCTGTAAAATGAAAAATTTAGGTAGTTATAGAAAAGAGTTCTTTTCATAATTAATTCAAACAAATACACGACAAATTATGTTGAATATAAAACTTTTTAGTTTTAATACTATTATTTTTTAAGTTTTTCTAAACAATAAAGAATCATAACCAGAACAAACCCTAAAAATCCACGTTATTTTAAATTTACATAATATTATTCACGATAAATACTTTTTCATCGAGAAAGAATTGCACTAAATTCAAAAAAACTTTTGTGAACATAGTAGTATCTCAAATTAGTTCCTTAAACTAGAAACACCCGTTACAAACCAAATGCAACAATTTATTGTTAAGAAGGTATTAACTTGAAATTACTACTCTATTTCACAAAATAATAGTATTCAAACAGAACTCACCTTTTAATGAACACTGCGTTTTTCAAGGTTAAAACTGTATATCACAAACGAACGACGTCCTTTCACCACAACTTCGCGAGTAAGACTGAATACGACAGTGTTGTTCAAACCGACACGTACAGAAGTGTGAAAGAGACGAAGATACTACCCCGCACCCCCGCCAATTTGACTTCATATCATTATGCAACTACGTACGTTAGAAAGATCGCATGATTTGAAGTAGGACTGTATTTTTAGGTTAAAAATCGTAAATTTTGAGTTAATACCCTGTTCATCCAAACCAACGATATGTGTACCAAATTTCAACTTTACTTTTAATCTAATGGACCGTCCATTAGATTCGGAGCAAATTGACTGTGACAGACGGACAGACAGACAACCAGACAGACACACGAGTGAACTGTGGCCTCAACCCTCTTTGTCGTCATTTTAAGGGTTCCGTTTTTTCCTTTTGAGGTACGGAACCCTAAAAATGACGACAAGGAGGGTTGAGGCCTCCGTTTGAATTAACTTGATTTTCCTTCCGACCCGACAATTTGTACAACATAGTAAAAGATGAACTTTTTTGAAATGATTTTATTTGCTAAGAAAATAGTGTTGCTGCTAAATAAACATGATTGTTTTTATTTGGTAGCTTTTGATAAAAATTTTACCTGTTTGATCGCCAAACTAAGCTAGAGTAGGTTTTGTTTAATAATTTTAATTTACAAGTTATATAATTTTAATTATAAACGAATTCACTTAAATATTCAAAAAAAAAACACTCATTATATCGTTTTCACTTCTGTCGGTAGTCCCCATGACTGCCTTTATTATTTCTACCATACTATTAAATACTTCACTAGCAAAAAACAGGATTTGCTCAATAATTTAAATCTGGACGCTTTCCACTCTCAGTCCATCAATAATTGATTATTATTTATTCTTATTTATATCTTTGATATTTCTAATTATTTTTGTTATTATTGTTTGATATTTCTCGGGACCCTGGGATTCCGGACTTTTAGACGGCCCACGAGGAACCGAAGGCAACTTGCAGAGGCCGCTTAGACAAATTTATATGTAATGAGGCACCAACCGATGATTATCCATGTTGGCACTATGCAAGTGCTGGGTACATTTGAAAACAGGACAACCCCCGGTTGGTATAGGATTATTGCAGGACATAGAAACAAAGCTATTGGACTATGAGCTTGGGTGGCTTAAGTTGACTGTCACCAGTTAACTTAAGCCACCCGGAACTATGGAAGGACATGGCCACTGCCTGATCAATGTTATTATGTACACGGACAAAATGGCAGGGGGTGACTAGCACACTCAATAATGGGCCCCCGAAAACTGACGCTAACACATAGTGACATAGCGACAAGGAGGCAATATGTCCTGATGTGCTTGAGGAGTGGTGAAGTATTCCACGGCTTTCAGAATAATGCCAGAGCCCGGAAGATGGTCAAGATCCCTACGAGCACTTACTGGAATACTTCCTTCCTGCGAGCACGTTTGCTCTTGCGAGTCTCCACTCAAGCCGGCCAATTAAGGCAAGAATGAGATGGTAGCTTTGTTTATCGTCAATGTTAACTCCAGCCGGCTAATAAAGCCAAAGGTGAGGAACAAGACTTCTCCCGGGGGTTAGGGTCCGTGAGGTCGCTACTGCCCAACAGCTCGCCATATGCTATCCTGCGGGTTTTTTTATCTCTCTTTGTCTGGCTCCTCATCCCAGACCCGTTCCGGCAAAGTAAACTCTACCGGCACAGACATAAAGTTCGGAGCGCGCAAGCTCCACCACGACGTCAACTTAGAGATACGGTTTATTATTATAGCCAGGCCACGGCCATAGTGTTAGTATGGAAGTGTTAGATTAAACACACATTGGCCCAAAAGTAATGTGCATCTACATCGCCACTTGCGAACTATGCATCACATTGACGTCACGCAAAATCCTGCATCGCACAAGCAGAGTTTACCGCGCGACTAGTAATAAGTAGCTCCAAATATTTTCTACGGAGTGAAAAAAAATTGAGAGATTAAAGTACTCCTCAATAATGAAGGCGGCTAACAAATTAAAAAAAAAAAAAAAAGTATTTTTTTTTTTACCTGTAAAGTAAAATATATATTTTTAGACTATTGGTATATTCAACCAAAAGGCATAAAAAGAGATGTTAGGCGACACAACTACCTGCCGGGGGTGCGAAGAAAACCAAAAGGTAGATCGTGGCCCCCGGCAACAGGGCAACCGAAGGAACACGGGTGGGTTTTAGTCAGTAAGAGTCTGACATGTCCTCCCGCTCAGCCCAGAGCGGGGGAAGTTATTTGATAATTTACCACCCAAAAAAAAGGCGACACAACTACCAAGCCTTTTCCCATGTTGGAATCTTTATTTGTTCACCAACAATTAACTAAATGTCCAGGTTTCCTCACGATGTTTGCCTTTACCGATGTCAGTAATGACCAAGATAAACTGAGTAAATATATAATATGGATTCAAAAAGTGACATAGATACTTGCCCGGATTTAAACGAACCCTTGTGCATGAGAGGCGAGGTCTTTTAATAACCGGTGGGCCTTAATGACATTTTTTCACCTTAACCACTGGGTAATCGATAAGTCAGTCCCAAATTTAACAATAACGAGATATCCCACAAACGAGCACTTTTTTTAATCACGTTAAATTTATCAGATCATGCTCTTTCCCATTATGACACTGACCTTGACCTTTCATCGAGTACCTATGCGCGATCCCTAATAATTGCTTTCGCGGTTTGCGTGAGTTTGCACATTTTTCACAGTGGTTTTCATCAAATTAATCTTAATTTTCAGTCCTCTCCTCTTCTTATTTAATTACCTCTTTAGATTTGAAAAAAAAAAACGTAAGAAGTTTTTCTTAGTTTTCTTTTCTGCTCTCAATTTAACGGGAAGTAATTAATAGGTTTTTGAAAGGAGTTATTAATTTGTTAGTTATAGAGCCTTTTGCTTCCGCCTCGTGATTTAATACCTCGTTTTTAATTACGATTGCTATCGTGATCTTATTCCATTACATTTAATATCAATTAGAAGTGCCTTTGAAGTTGTTGGTTTTGGGTTTGTTTAATTGTATTAATATTGGTGTCTCTCCTAAATAAGTCTAATAAGTTTCTGTTAAAATTGGTTTACTGTGGTGATAAATAAGCATACTACTTCAGACGTTGAAGCCGGTTTATCGTTATACACAGTTTAATGGAAAAATCTCAGCCCCTAACACAAAACGAAATAATCCTAATATCGAGTGGTTCACGAAACAACATCTCTTGAGGACGCCCCGTAGGGGAGTGAAATATGTGTCGAATATATGTATTATAGGATAGGGTTGCATTTTGCGTCATATTTATCGCGCCTTCTGCAATAAGGCAAAATTAAAAAAAAAAAAAGAAGAAAATGTTGTCTGTTTGTTGTTGTAATTGTAATGTTTTGTGTATTTTTTTTTGCGGATGGTGCTGCGTTCTGCTTCCAAGACTGGATCTAGTTTTTTCGAAATTAAAAGAAAACGCGGTCATGAGGTCGTTGGCGTTCATTCCATACTGACGTTTACCTTTGTGTTTTCTCTTTTAATTAAAAAATATTTGAACTACTATCAGTTCAAATAGTTTTTGGAGTGAAAACTTCTTAAGGCGCGTTGGGCATTTTAGAGATGGGACTAAACCATTGATTTCGCGACACCATGACGACACCTCATTTTTGTAAACGCGATTGTGCTCTTTATTTATATTACGTTACGAATCAATGTTCTATGCAAGTATTTTTACTTTAAAGGTTTTGTAAACGCGGTTATGCTCTTTATTTAGATAAGGTTACGGACCAATATTCTATACAAGTATTTTTCTTCCACCAAGACGATAAAGTTTTCACTTCTGTCGGTACTCCCGGAGTGCTACCAATTTTTTTTACGATAAAAATCTATAACTACCACTTTTTCGACCGTCAACGACCACGTCACTGTGTTAAATATTAAAATGACATAACATTCTATTATCATGGATTTCTACAAAGTAACGCCTGATTCATCATCTGCTTAACCTTTTCCCAACTATGTTCGGGTTGGCTTCCAGTCTAACCAGATGCAGCTGAATACCAGTGACAGCCTATCTGACCTACATAACCTAATTACTAGGTAACACGATACCCCTTATTAAGACTGGTTGTCAGACTTTTGGGCTTCTAACTACCCGTAACAACTGTCAATGATCTACAAGTGACAGCAGGGATCAACGGCTTAACGTGCTTTCCGAGGCACGCTCTCTACATACAAAGAGGCACTCTTTGTATGTAAATATGGTCACCCATCTGTGCGGCTGTTATGTTATTACTATAGCCACAAGCTCCTCCGTACGTAACGTCTGCACTAATTAAAACGTAAACGTCAACACTAATTAAAACCAAAGTGTAACATGAATACAAACGAAACGGAGTAGTATGATTGGTCTCGTCACAACAACCGCGCTGATAACGTGGTAACGTGATCATAGATTAATTTATAAAAGTACAGTCGCTACCACAAACTTCCTAGTACAATTTCTAAAACAGTATAAAAAAATAATATAGACGAAGTAGGAAAAGATAACGAAGGGAAAAAACCGGCCCACTGCGAGTCGGACTCGCGCATGAAGGGTTCTGTACCATTATATAATAAAAGCCGCAAAAAAATCACGTTTGTTGTATGGGAGCCCCCTTAAATATTTATTTTATTCTGTTTTTTTTTAGTATTTTTTTTTATAGCGCCAACAGAAATACTCATCATCTGTGAAAATTTAAACTGTCTAACTATCACGGTTTATGAGATACAGCCTGGTGACAGACGGACAGACAGACAGACGGACGGACAGCGGAGTCTTAATAATAGGGTCCCGTTTTACCCTTTGGGTACGGAACCCTAAAATGGAGATTACCAATGTATACCTAGATAATTGTGTAGTTCATGAGACATTTCAGCTTCGTCTCTGAATTCACAATGC
Organism: Omphaloscelis lunosa; assembly: GCA_916610215.1. Lineage (NCBI taxonomy): Eukaryota > Metazoa > Arthropoda > Insecta > Lepidoptera > Noctuidae > Omphaloscelis > Omphaloscelis lunosa. The sequence continues at coordinate 18,736,616 of OU744244.1, read as the reverse complement.
ACCTGCGGTGACGTAAAAAACAAGGCTTTGAATACATTTTATCAGTTTGTATGCAGGATGTTAGACTAACCAACTCTGAAACGAGAATGATAATCGGACGAAGCTAAACGCCCTCTGTGTCAGTTTTTAGGGTTCCGTACCTCAAAAGGAAAAAAACAGAACCCTTATAGGATGACTCGTGTGTCTGTCTGTTCGTCCGTCTGTCATAGCAAATTTGCTTCGAATCTAATGGACCGATGAAGTTGAAATTTGGTACTTAAATCAATTTATGTGGCCCTAATACGGATGTGTAATGAAAATAAATTAATTTAGAATATGGGTTTCGGGGGTAAATTGCAACAACAAAAAAAAAGTTTTCCAAACTGTACCGTGTCACGTATCAAATGAAAGGGCTTGTTGTTGGACCTCCATTTTTTTTTAAAACAATTTTAAAATAAAAACTATAAAGATATTTAAGAAAATAGATGTAAATTGACCATTTCTCCTTACCTTATCTCCGAAACTACCGAGACTAAAACTTTGAAAAAAAAAAAAAAAACTGAAATTAGTTCTATACTTATATATTACAGGAAAACCTATAAGAAGTCTGTGGTCTTATATAACATGGTAAATCTCACAATATTGTGCGAACAAACTTACATTTGCAGTTGGAATGTATGGGAGAACATGTTTTTCAACTACAATGTTAAGTTTGTCCTTGGGATAAATTCATCCCAACTACGGAACCCTTCATTGTGCGTGGTCCAGCGTTCTGAGCCGGTTTTTAGTGTATAGTTATCGTCACGTAAAAACAATGCTGGGTGACAGTGCAGGGGATGTGTCTGCGCACGGTTACATTCGCGTCCTAAAGTACTAGGCAATTTTTTAAATAATATAAATGTAATTGTTTTATTATGGAATCATAATAGATTTATTTTCTTTATTACCTAGAACTTTGGAATAGGCTAGTATCGATAAATCACTCAGTGGGCCTGGTCACACCACAACGGCCAGCGTTCTTTTTACGAGACGGGACTAGTACTTACGACCGCTGAAATATCGTATATTGTTTCATAAAGCCTGTAAAAACCAAGTTGTATTGTATTGCTGATTTTTTCGTAGATAAAATTTAGTTTAAAATTAATGTGATGTGTTATCAAACATAAGCTTGGGATTAGTTTCTGAACGCTGAATTTTTGTGCATTGTTTTAAAATTTTCATTCTTAACTGAACTGGCGTGGCATACAGCACAACATTTTTTTTTCCAGTCCAAGCTTGCTTGAAATCCTATTAAACGAGCAATATTTGTATGTATATATATTTGTTTTTATATAGATTTTTACTCACGTTCTCGAAATCGGCTCTAACGATTTCAATGAAACTTACAATATAGGGGTTTACGGGGGCGAAAAATCGATCTAGCTAGGTCTCATATCTGGGAAGTTATCATAGATAGCATAGTTTTCTTCGTATTTTCACCCGAGCAGAGCTCGGTCGCCCAAAGTTTAGAACAAGATAATGAATATATTGACATTAGAATAATGATCATGGCAGCATGGAAGTAGTAAGTACTATTTATTCTATACTATTAAATGAGCATTCTCTATTGTCACTGGAGCAGAGCTCGGTCGCCCAGGCACTAATGTCTAAACTGTGTTAGCGCATTCAAGGTCACTGAACGAGTCACAATAGAAGTTTTATTGTTACACGTCTATGGGCGTTTAGTGTCTCTCAAAGTGTCAAACGCCAGAAATGAAAACTTAGGTGAAGTGCGTTTGACGTGACCTGTCAATAGTGTCAATCCCTAGGACGTAATTCCGTCATCAGGACGGAATGACAGCTTAATTCAAGGTCACTTTACGTAAGATTTCATAAAGAGATTTTTTCAAGAATTACACTGCTAGTAACCATGCCGATAACGTGTTCCAGAAAACTAAAATATGTTGAACTAGATAAAGCTCAAACGCCAGTGAATACCAAATTATCGGCAGCTGACTGTACTCTTTGATATCGCTCTGATTCGGTTTTCGCCCGTTTTGGTATTGGATTTGACGTTAATTTGATTATGTAATATCAGAATATTGCGGTACGAAATTGTTAATATCGATGCACAATAGCAATCATTTCCGATCCAGATTTCGATATGAAATTGAAAGAGGGAAAAAAATTAAAAATTGGGAGAGTTATCTGCGGGGTTTTCTCATTTCCTGATCCTAAAGTTGAATGCATTGACTCACAGGAACTGTTTTATATAGCTGTACAAATGAAGTAGATATTGGCCAAAGAATCAGAATTGCCATACAACATGGGAATGCTGCTAACATTTGGGCACGTTTCCTGTTGACAGCGATGCAAACCATTTTTTTATGCCCCATGATTATTTGCCCTCCTTTTTCATTCTTGTACATAATTATCATTATTATTTTAAGTCTGTAAGTTTTTAAATTATGTAAAAATTGTCTTTTATTTATAGTTAAGGTAAAAACGGTTACGACAATACAGTACTCATAAAATCACAATTTTAACAAATCAACAAAGGCGAAAATGTTTTTCCAGAATTTTATAAAGCAATAAATGATAATCAATAGTTTGATCAGGAAAACGGAAATGTTTACAAAAAAAAAAAAACTTAATAATAAATAACTATTTGTCCTTTATTTATGGGAATATATATGTATGCAATTAAACGATCAAACTCAAACTCAAACTCAAAGCATTTATTTCAATTAAACCATTTACAGGCACTTTTGAATTGTAAATGGTTTAATTGAAATAAATGCTTTGAGTTTGAGTTTGAGTTTGATCGTTTAATTGCATACATATATATTCCCATAAATAAAGGACAAATAGTTATTTATTATTAAGTTTTTTTTTTTTGTAAACATTTCCGTTTACATTTACAGGCACTTTTGAATTGTGCGGTCCATGGCCCTTTACGGGGCACCGGTGTGGGCGCGTTCACTAAGGCTGCGGCCAGCCCGCCGGTTGAACGCGTCCCAGAGGGTCATGGCCACCCGGCTGGCCCGAGGATACCGCACGGTCTCCTGCGAGGCGGCGAGCCTCCTTGCCGGATTACCGCCATGGGATCTGGAGGCAAAGGTCCTCGCGCACATTTGGGAGTGGCGCGAGGAGGCGAAACGCCGGGGCTTAACTCCGCTGCCGCGAGAAATCGCGGCACAGCGGACAGAGCTCCGGCGGGATCTCATGGCGTCATGGAGAGTGCGATTGTCGCAACCCAGCGCTGGGCACGCCACAATTGCGGCGATAAGACCCCTCTTTGAGGAGTGGCTAGAGAGGCGCCACGGCGTCCTCACCTTCCGCCTGACGCAGGTCCTCACCGGACACGGCAGTTTCGGGAGGTTCCTGCACAGGATAAGGCGGGAGGAAACGCCCGGGTGTCACCATTGTGTGGATCGCCCGGAGGACACGGTGGAGCATACGGTGGAGGTCTGCCCAGCTTGGGCGGAGCATCGCCGTGTCCTCGTGGAGGCGATCGGCGGCGGTGATCTCTCGCGTCCGGCCCTGGTTCAGGCCATGGTACGGAGCGAGAGGAAATGGGAGGCCGTCACCTCCTTCTGCGAAGCGGTAATGCTCGCGAAGGAGGAGGCGGAACGCGTGAGGGAGAGGCAAATTTCGCGCCCTCACGCCCCTAACCGCCGCAGGAGGAGACGCCCAGGGCGTCGGGAATCGCGGGGCGATTTCCGGCCACCGTAGGCGCGGGCTTGCGGGCGGTGAGCAATGGGTGGCTCACCGTCCGATAAGGACCAGGCCCGGGTCGACGGCGCGTTGTGTTCCACGCGCGCCTCAAAGAGATGTCAGCATAATTGAAGGGGTCCACTAGGACCGATGCCTGCCGGGGTTGCGAAGAAAACCGAAAGGGAGATCGTGGCCCCCGGCGACAGGGCAACCGAAGGAACACGGGTGGGTTTTAGTCAGTAAGAGTCTGACACGCCCTCCCGCTCCGCCCAGAGCGGGAGAAGTTATTTGATGATTTCCCACCCTCAAAAAAAAAAAAAAAAAAGGCACTTTTGAATTGTCAAAGAGTCGGTCAGTTAGTCAGAAAGTTGAAGCTAATTGCCCATTCCAAAACGTAGATCTCTATGGAGAAGAACGGGCAAGAAACTCCAAGGACACTCTTTTAAATATTGATATTACAAAATCCTGGGTACATCATTCTTGTTGCTTCTATATGTGAGAACAATGTACAAAAAATAATCAAAAGCAATTGCAAATATAAGATTAAAAATAAGCCCTGGCAGATAAGAGATGGCCAGTTTCAACTGACGGCGCCCGTTCACGAACATGACGCGTGGATCAGCACCATCCAGCTCAACCATTTTGTAGGGAACCGAATGATCCAACACACTCGCCACCATCAGCGAGACATTTAAGTGAGCATGACATATTCTCAACTGCCATGCTATTTCAAGTCAACATACATCTTAATAAGTTAATAAACGGCTCCATGGTCTCACATTTACAAAAATAAAAATGCTTCTAAATTATACAAAACTATAGTTTGCAATGCATCTAAAAAAATAAAAGAATTTAACCACCAAAAAGAAAGAAAGAAAATCATTACTTAATTGGAGCATTCAACAATTAAGTTGGTAAAACAAAAATGAACATTAAGTTCCTAATGTCAAAATATATTTTTTTTTAAAAGGGGAAGCAACTCTTCCAAATATTAAAATTTTAACTAGTGAGCCCAAGCGGCTGTGGAGCAGGACCAGCATTAAGCCAAGCATTTTTATCTACGATATAATCATCTAACTTATAATATGCTTGTCTACATAGTGTGCGTTTAATGCATGTTTTAAATTTCTTCTCATTTAGTTGAAGAATATCGAGTGGTATTTTATTATAACATTTTACACAGTACCCCATAAAAGAAGTGTGTACTTTAGACAATCTAAAACGTGGTTGATCTAATTTGTTCCTATTTCTAGTGTTAAAATTATGCCTGTCACTTATCTTACTAAAAAGATGGAGATTTTTTCGAACATACATAATGTTCTCATATATATACTGACAAGGTACCGTCATGATGTTGATTTTCTTAAACAGTTCCCTTAGAGACTCGCGTCTGCGGAGGTTGTAGATGGCTCTGACGGCCCTCTTTTGCAGAATAAAGATAGAATTAATATCTGCAGCCCGTCCCCACAGCAAAATACTGTAAGACATGATGCTATGAAAGTAACTAAAATAGACCAGTCTCGCAGAATCTACGTCTGTTAGTTGGCGGATTTTCCAAACAGCGTAAGCGGCTGAACTTAGCCGCCCTGCAAGTGATGTTAAGTGAGGACCCCACTGTAGTTTAGAGTCAAGCGTTATCCCCAGGAAAACAGTCTTATCGACGAATTCTAGTGTCTCCTTATTCAATACAACGTGACATTCACTACTTCTAACATTCGGTAACGCGAATCTTATGCATTTAGTTTTCTTCTCATTTAATACCAAATTATTTACAGTAAACCAATTATGGACCTTAAGCATAGCGTTATTTACGTCGTCAAGCTCCTGTGCATGTCTGTTTACTTTAAAAATCAGTGATGTGTCATCAGCAAATAACACCATTTGTGGTCGGGTTTTCAGTAAATTAGGTAAATCATTTATGTATACTAAAAATAGGAATGGACCCAATATCGAGCCCTCAATCAATTCAATATTTCGATCGATATTTGTACCTATATATATTGTATATACATATATCGTTGTCCCCGGCGAATAAAATGGTAATGTGCTACTACGATAGTTACAAGGCTCGTGTAAACTGGCGCGATATCGTGGGCGCTACAGGCAGCGCGACCCTTGTAGCGCCCGCGATATTGCGCTGGGCTGCCTTTATGGTTATTGCATATTCGATATTAAGGGGTCCGATTACACTCTGTAATTTTTTTAAATTAATTTCCTACGGTTATTGCAGAAGTTACAAGATTTTAAGGTCTATTGAAATGAATGTAAAAAATCACTTTTTTATATTTGAACAATTCCGCTATGTATATATTAGTTACTTAGATTTTCTTAAAAAAAAACTGTTTTTTATGTTTCCTGTAAAATTTTGGTTTTTACGATTACCATTTTATTCGCCAGATACAGCGATATATATTTGTAATCACGTTCTCGAAAACGCTTCTAACAATTTCGATGGAAGATGCAATGTAGGGGTTTACGGGGGCGAAAAATTGATCTAGCTAGGTCTCATATCTGGAAAAATTCGTTTGCTCCGTATTTTTACCTGAGCAGAGCTCGGTCGCCCAAAGTTCAGAAAAAGATAATGAATAATGACATGCCAGCATGGAATTAGTAAGTACCTACTATCATGGCAGCATGGAATTAGTATGTACTATACATGGGATTAGTACGAGCTATCCTATACTATTAAATGAGCATTCTCTATTTTCACTAGAGCAGAGCTCGGTCGCCCAGGTACTGGGAATTACAGTAGCTACGAGTATCTTCGAGAGATTTACCTAGATTACTTTATACAAGTTTACCTCTAGAGTCTAGAGCTAGCATGTCGGCATCGCCCGTCATATTTCTTAGTTTGCAGATTGCTGTAAGCCAAGTTTAGACATCGTCGCTGAACTCAAGTTTTGCAGTCGCTGTGTTTACGTAACGTATAGTCTATAATTTTAGTTTCGAGCGATAAAGTTTAGAATACTGAACTGAGCTTGTAGCAAAATATAATACAAGATTGCAACTTTCACTTTGTATTAATTATAATTATGCTATGTTTTTGTCTCTTTTTAAGGCATTACTATTTTAACAAACTAAACATAAAGGTGCATGAGAAGGTTCCAGAAATGACAATACAACAGATCGTCATATTCTTAGGCCCACATGCACCACAAATCACTAAAACGTTTAAGCTCTAAACGAATTTTATTCAACGTTCTATTTCTTTCAATCGTTTGAAGATGCTAAACACAGAGAGATGTTTTAAATATCGTTAGCTCTAAACGCACTTAAGTGATTTGTGGTGCAAGTGGGCCTTAATGTACAAAATATTTTGATTTTAGAACGACATGGCGAGAAAAAACAATAATAAAATTGTTGACCGTTCATAGTCTCTAGTGTGAGCATGGACAAACAGCTCGCTACCATAGACATAGATAATGGACTGAGCGTACGAGAGCGTACAGACCGAAAAGTACGAGAGAGACAAAGCGAATTCCGGTCAGTAGTTGTGTCTTTAGTACTACAGGTATTGGCCGCACAGTCGCTTTGTCTCTCTCTAGAGACTGGTCACTCTGGTTCGGCTGTTGGCTAATTTTTTTTTTTTGGATGGGAAATTATCAAATAACTTCTCCCGCTCTGGGCGGAGCGGGAGGGCGTGTCAGACTCTTACTGACTAAAACCCACCCGTGTTCCTTCGGTTGCCCTGTTGCCGGGGGCCACGATCTCCAACGTTTAGTTTAATTTTCTACGTATATGCTCGCTACCAACCATGCTGACTGGCTTATGTTTTAACGATCGCATAAGTTATTTCCAATACACCTAGTTAGTGTTTGAAACTAGAGAAAGTTTCTCTCTACCCAAGGAAAAAGCGTCATGACGTATGTTAGTCAAACTTTACCAAGTCTGAAACCCTTGTGGTTATTCAAACTTATCCAAACACTAACTCACTCGTTGATGTAAAATTGTTCGCTAACGAACTTCGCTTTCCCGAACTATTTATCTTCAGTGAAAGAGTCCTAATAACTTTTCTCGTTCTTCATAAATTACTCATTTTCTTTAATAATAAGTTGATTTACTCAAGATATTATTATGTAGATCTAAAATTGAAGGAGGATTGAAGTACCCATTTTGCTGATTGGTCGTGGGTGGACCATTATGTTTGAAGGATCTACTCTTGCGTCAGAATTTTTGCGACCGATGTCTCTTTTTGTGAAAACCTTTTTTTTACCGTTATTTTTAACAATGTATCTTTTGTTACCAGAAAGTCATGGTGAGTTTGACTCTTGGTAGATTCGTGAACCGAAATTTCTAATTTTTCATCAAGTGCCTTAAATTTTTCAATCTCTTATTGAAATGAAAGTGGCACAGATACATTAAACCATAAGCCGAAGTTAGCACGGACGTATTAAAATGGTATTAAAATTTTTTTTCGTGCACTGGATTTTCAACGTTCTGCTTAGCGCCGAGAATTTGGGACTAGAGCGCGTCCAGCGTGTTGGATTCTCAACGAGAGTTGAAAATCCAATGCGCGATAAAATATCGCCGCGATTTATTACGTCCGTGTGAACGTCGGCTAAGTGTCCAAGGTGAACTTAGCCCACATTCGCACGGACGTAATAAAATCGCGGTGATTTTTTTTCGTACACTGAATTTTCAACGCTCTGCTTAGCGCCAAGAGTCGAAATCCAACAATGTATTTTTTCAACGCGCTGGGACGAGAGTGCGTCCCAGCGTTTTGGATTCTCAACGCTCGGCTTAAAACCGAGAGTTGAAAATCCAGTGCGCGATAAAATACCGTCGCGATTTTGACCGTGCGAACGTTGGCTAAGTGTGCAAGGCGAACTTAATCTTACTATACTATATTACTATACTGTACTTTGCTAGACTATAATATATTATTATGAACGCGAAAGCTTGTGAGAATGCATGGACAGCAGATGTTTGTTACTCTTTCATGCAAAAATTACTAACCGGATTTGGATGAAATTTGGCATACAGATAGTTTATAATTTGGATTAACACATAGAATAGTTTTTATCCCGATATTCCCACGGGATCGAGACTTAAGCGTCGTGCAGACCGGCGCGACGCGACAGCGCGACGCGACTCTAAGAAAACTACACGGTAGAACAATAAACGGGTGTCGCGTCGCGCGACCTGTCACGCTGATCTGCTCGAGCCTTTATGCGGATGAAACCGCGGGACGCATCTAGTACCTAATAATGTACAAACAACAAACTTTCGTTCAAGGTCTGTATAGTCACGGGCTGTGAAATTTTTCAACAAGGATCAGGCTTTTGTCGTCCTGCCGGGGGTGCGAAGAAAACCGAAAGGGAGATCGTGGCCCCCGGCAATAGGGCAACCGATGGAACACGGGTTGGTTTTAGCCAGTAAGAGTCTGACACGCCCTCCCGCTCCGCCCAAAGCGGAAGAGGTTATTTGATAATTTCCCACCCAAAAAAAAAGGCTTTTGCCGTCACGAAAAATGCCAAAGACAAACCCTAAGATATAATTATTTATAAAAGTCTAGTTTTTCTGAATTTTTGTTGGTTGACTACATGTGTAATACATATTTATGGCTCCTCACCTTTTTTTTTTTTTTTTTTGAGGGTGGGAAATCATCAAATAACTTCTCCCGCTCTGGGCGGAGCGGGAGGGCGTGTCAGACTCTTACTGACTAAAACCCACCCGTGTTCCTTCGGCTGCCCTGTTGCCGGGGGCCACGATCTCCCTTTCGGTTTTCTTCGCAACCCCGGCAGGCATCGGCCCTAGTGGACCCCTTCGAATCTGCTGACATCTCTTTGATGCGCGCGTGGAACACAACGCGCCGTCGACCCGGGCCTGGTCCTTATCGGACGGTGAGCCACCCATTGCTCACCGTCCGCAAGCCCGCGCCTACGGTGGCCGGAAATCGCCTCGCGATTCCCGACGCCCTGGGCGTCTCCTCCTGCGGCGGTTAGGGGCATGAGGGCGCGAAATTTGCCTCTCCCTCACGCGTTCCGCCTCCTCCTTCGCGAGCATTACCGCTTCGCAGAAGGAGGTGACGGCCTCCCATTTCCTCTCGCTCCGTACCATGGCCTGAACCAGGGCCGGACGCGAGAGATCACCGCCGCCGATCGCCTCCACGAGGACACGGCGATGCTCCGCCCAAGCTGGGCAGACCTCAACCGTATGCTCCACCGTATCCTCCGGGCGATCCACACGGTGGTGACACCCGGGCGTTTCCTCCCGCCTTATCCTGTGCAGGAACCTCCCGAAACTGCCGTGTCCGGTGAGGACCTGCGTCAGGCGGAAGGTGAGGACGCCGTGGCGCCTCTCTAGCCACTCCTCAAAGAGGTGTCTTATCGCCGCAATTGTGGCGTGCCCATGGCTCCTCACCTGTGCTTTACACTATTAATATGTGAACGCATAAATCTATTAGCTATGGGTATCTGTATAGAATACTGGCTGAAGTCAATAATTCTCCTTTTCAAAGCCCAAATATAAACCGTGTTAGCCTACTAATTAGTTCACTTCACTTTGTGCTACTCTAATCAACACTGTAGGCTTCTCACTCCTAATCTATGCTATAATTGCTTAATACTTTAACACTTCAAGGTTAACCCTTCAAGTTTTAGTATTGGGCAAGTTGAGTATAATTTCACACGGGTTAATCAAAACTTCAACAAAAGTCCATGATATGGGTACTTACCTAATTTCTAACACTACTGTTTCCTCGACGTTCTGAATACCCTCGAATGACGAGGCATGGTAAACCGACAGAAGTAAGACGGAGTAACAAAAAAAAAAAATTACGTCGGTTCGGACTTTCGTCGTGGCCGCGAAAAGTTACGTCTTGTTTACCTATCAAAATAACGGTGTCAATAAACCGTTTCATTAAATTTCTATTTCGATCTACTTTTCTATCATGAGCTTCAGCTACAAATTAGTGAAAATAATTCTATTCCTACCAGTCCTGAACTCATAAAACAGCTACGGATATGTTTTTCAGACTGCACATGTTTTTTTAATGAATTCGTCAGATTAAAAATGTAAAAAAAAAACTCGTCATTGATAAATATAGTAAAGGGAAACATTAAAATGATCGAAAAAACCATCACGGGGACTAACTTAATTATGTGTTTCATATTGTCAAAACTTAAACTAGAAAAGCATGTTTATATAATCACACAAAGTAAATAATCTGTCAATAAATAATCCTTATCCTACTTATCGTACTAATTACTTTCAAATCTACTCTAAATAAGTTATTTCAACATAATAAACTATCTACCACAAATACCTAATTACAACGTACTTTACTTTCATTAAACTCAAAACACATACACTTATAATCACTGTTCTATACCTACAAACAAATATTTGTAGTAGACTGGTAATGGAAAACCTAATTAAATTTAATGAATACTGAGTGAACAAAATGCAAATTAAAATACGGTACACACGGCTACACATCAAGCTGTACATTTCCAGAAATCCTATACAATGCGAGATCAGCATAAACTGGAAATGAATAGCTTGATGTGTAGCCGTGTGTACTATAATGCGATTACGTCAAAAAACAACCACACATTGTCAATCGAATGTTTACGAACTCCGAGCCGAACGCATTACGTAATTCAACGAAAACAATCGAATCAAATGCGTGTGCCAGAAAGAGGTGGTGGTCCATAAATTGTTTCTTTGGTCTTCCTACTCTTATAGCCAAATTCATACTCAAAACTTTCCTTACGACATTTTCCTCATTCCTCTGCATCCCATGCCCATTACAACCGATTTCTACACAAGTTTGAAACTAAAAATGTTGCAACAAAATTTTTCTTTACAAACAAAAATGTATGAAAGAAAATAACTTAATTGGTATAACTTTGACCAAAAGGTACGTCGAGTAGCGGTCAAAGTTAAGAGGGTTGTGTTCGTTAAAGTTATGCTCGGAAAATTCAATTTTCAGTTTGAGGGAACAGGCATCAAAAACGCGTTTTAGTAAACTTTTGGCGAACCAGGTAATTTGAATGGGGTTTAACTTCGATTGAAGTGACATTCTATTGAGCCAGAAAGTAGAACATGTTTATACGATAAATGCTCACAGAACGATTCAATTGTAGGTAACACGTGCTTTAGTAAAAACCATAGTATGAGAATACTTACCTATGGTATCAGTGTTTTTTCTTCTCATAGCTTTTCTTCTTATGATTACAGGGCGATGTTTTGAGTACTTCCACTTTGCCCCACCAAGCCGCTCTGATGGGGCAAAATGGAAAACCTAAAATTGTGCAGTGGAATCTGCCCCACTGGTTTGACTTGGTAGGGCAGATTCCACTAGTTTTAAATCTGGTGCTACTATCCCACTAGGGTTGGCACCTTAGAATTTGTGTAGGTGCTTGTATTTTATATTTGTTTGGAAAAGAAAGAAATGTATATCTGAGTAAAAATGTAACTAGGACTGGTAACGTTAGACTTAGTACATACTTAGGTATTTTTTTAAAAATAAAAGTACAATAATAATTGTTTCGTAATTTTTATTCGGGTAAGTACTATTTATTTCTGGAAGGAATCTGGTTGTAAATCACAGATTAATAATAACACGATTTGAAACAAATAAAATAAAATCTTAGTAAATACCCCAAAGGAAATCTTTAAAATCACAGATACACAATAATTTGTTTTTACTGGTTCATTAATGTTTTTCATACTAAGTCCAAAATCACAAATTGAGAACACACTGGAAGTACTCGATTTTTTAGGAGCGATTCTTTCCATGAACGGAGGCTACACTTAAGCGCCGATTTGAAAACGTCCTCCTAGTTTTAGGTCGATTAAAAATTAATAGTTGATGGTCTATATTTTAGACCTATCAACGGTACTTACTTCCCTGATTTCCTTCACCTGTAACATATAGAAACTATACTGTACATTACAAAACCGATAATCGAACTTCCGACAGCACTATATGATATGGGTACCGTTACAAACAAGTGCTAACTTGTTACAAGTTACTAATCAAGTTTCTAGGCCGCCACCATTTAATGTTGCTAATATGGACGTCGTCAGGGAAATTTGATTATCTTGAAGGTAGGCATAGTTTTATTCGATTAGCTTTGTTGCGTAAGCTTCATGGCTATCACTCAGAAGATTTTTGGATTTAGTCTTCAGTGAAGTTTACCAGAGAACCCAGAGCAATTAGTGTAGTGGTATTGCTTAAGAGGAGGCTCCCTAAATTGTATGTTAATTTGCATTAATATTCTGAAAAAGTTACGCGTACAATCAAAATGGAACTTTAGAATATGATTTATTGGATCTTTTTCTTTCCAAATATAAGATAGTTACGTAATTGGAACATTTTCGCTGGATTCATTTTTTATTCAAGATTATTTGAAACAAAAACAGGATTACTCGGCTTTTATGTCTAAAATAATTATTGGCGGTAAGAAAATATAATAGTTTATTATGCAAATATAAGATATTTTTTCCCTAGATCAATTATTACTTTAGTTATAAACGAAATAAGAATTGAGACTTCTGACATTTAGTTCCGTGCTCGAACACGACCAAAGACCGCATGCGATATTCAACTTTATTACTGATGTGTTAGCGTTTAACACCGTGGAGTAGTGGGTGCATGGAGGCGGAGTTTGCGTGGAAATTGTCTTTGGTGTGCCTGGTCTTAATACTTATCTATAAACTAGCAAATCTTTTAATGGATGATTTGTTTTTAAAGAAATGGTGCCAACGCTAGAGGTGATATCCGCAGTGTTAATTTGGATAGTGTCTTATATGTAGCTTGTCTTCTAATTTTATTTCAAAAATCATTATCTGAAGATGTTCATATTTCTATTAGAGTTCGTGAAATATCCACGAGAATCACACATTTTAAAATCCATACATATAAACTCACCACTTCAAAGCACATATGAAACATAGTGTCAAGATTAACACACATGCATCTAAAAGGCTGTAAGTAAGACAATATACGCCATCTTAAGAGGATCCCTTAAAAGCTGATGGATCAACTCGGGATAGAGTTGGACGGATATGATTGATGAGAGCCGTTCGGGTACTCTCGGGTACTCTCGGGCCCAGGGGTATAGAAGTATTAGTTCAAGTAATAGGTACGGTGGAGTTGTAGAAATCGGGAATTGATTTTGGGACTGAAGAGGAAATTGGTTTCGTTATGATTAATGGTTTCGGTGATGTGGGATTATGTTTATTACGGAGGCTCTTGAAGTTTTGATTGGATTATTCTGCTACAAGAAGTAGAAGTAACTCGTATCCAACGATATTTTTCAAGGATAAAGACTGTCGGGAAAGCTCTTTAAGGTTTACCATTTCACCATTGGAAATATGTGTCTTTCTTGTCCTTTCGTCGGAAACATAATTTGGTCTGTTTACCAACATAATAAAACCACGTATAGATCGTTCAGCAGACTTCATGAACGGTATGAATTAGATTTGGGCCTGATATCGATCACAAGTGATATTCTTATCAACCAACAATGGGTCCATAGCTGCGGTTCTACTGCCAAATTATTTTTTATAAAACTTGCTGCGCCTCACGGTTTTATCCGCATAAGTCTCGATCCCGTGAGAATATCGGGATAAAAAGTATCCTAGGTCCTAACCCAGGTCATGGTCTACCCATGTGCCAAATTTTATCAAATCAGTTCAGCCGTTTTAGCGTGAAAGCGTCACAAACAAACAAACAAATAAACTCACTTTCGCATTTATAATATTAGTTAGGATTACCTCTACATTTGGTTATCTGACTTGAAAATCAATCAATCTGGCTAGCCTTTTCTCAACTATGTTGGGTCGGCTTCAAGTCTAACCGGATGTAGCTGACTATCAGTATTTTACATGGAACGACTGCCTATCTGACCTCCACAATGTAGTAACTGGGTAATACGATACCCCTTGGTAGGACTGGTTGTCAGACTTTCAAGCTTCTGACGACCCGTAACGACTGTCAAAGATCCATGAATGACAACCAGGACCGTGGTCTGACGCGCTATTAATAGTCAATTATAATTGAGTTGATGTAATGTTCCTTCAGCTTACGCTTTATGTTTTTACCATTCATTGAGTCTCTAATGTCTACAGGTATTTGATTTAGCAAATTGGGTATTGTGAAAGAAGCGGTACGCCTGCCATAAAAGTTATTTTTGCGTGGCACTTGAAATGATTTAGATCTGGCTTGTCGTATATTCACGTCATATTTAACTGGAATTTGGATATTACTGATAACAAAATGTTCTATGAGGAACAGATACTCAGCGCGCGCTAGAACAGGTAGTACCTTGCAATGTTTAAATAACCCTGTTTAATTGTCTTATATATCAAACGTGTTTGCAAATTATGTATTTTATCCAGACAAGTTTTAAATGTGCGTCCATAACTGGTGAGTCCATAGGAGACTATACATTAATCATTTATACATGGTGTAGGTACAATTAATTGTTGGGTGAATCGCTACTCTCCTAGCTAGATCACTGAGTAATCTGTATTTAAGAGAGACAGTTTCGACTCCCAATTTTAGTGTCACAAAAAATCATGTTTTTATGCTTTTTGGAGATTACAGTATCAAAACACAAAATATAAAATCTTACAATTAAAATTAAATAAAGCAAAGTAGAATGAGGAGTGTAGATGTGCTGAGTCGAGTGAGTGCGTGTCTGTGTGTGTATGAGTGTGTGAGAGCGAGTGTGGGTTATCTTTATGTTAGTGACAATAAATACTTGTCAGTCTCGTCGTAGATTTTATTTAGGTGAAATGCACGGAGGGCGAGGTTGCATTTGCTGTGTGGTAAATTATGGATATATAAGGACGCGTTAATTTTATTATACAAGCAAGGACCAAGATATTAAAAAAGTACCTAGTAACTATTGCAGCAAGAGCTGTGTACATTTGAAGTAGGGTTCTGTACGGTATATTGCACTTTATAATGAAAAACTTGGTAAGAATCGCAAGGATTGATGGATGAATGCGTGCGGCTGTTATTACATAACCACGAACTCCTCGGTTATCTGACTTGAAAATGCGACTTGAAATACTGAATCATTACTCACCTTTTAGATGTCATTAAAACGGGCGTCGTCGTCTGCCCTTCAAATTATATTTTTCACCTTGAAAATTCCGCTAAAAATAATTGAAAATTAATACTCGGCCATGTTCTGGAATCCAATTTCCTTGGAATAATCTGTAGGACGCGGCTCCGCGTCGCTCCGTCATTCTCCGGGCTGTTTGACGCTTCAGCACGTAAAATATATTTCACCTGGATTTGTATAAAATCTTCACGTCAGGATTCGAAGAGGCAAGTCTCGATTTTACGTTTTAGATCGTAATTGTCGATTACTATGAAAAACGTGCTTAAACAAAAAAGCAAAATTTTTATAGCCATGATGCATAACATACTGCTTACGATAATTTTTTCTTTTGTAAAAGGACTACAGGAATGTAGATATTATGTAGAAAAAAAAACTGCACCCTATTTGCGTAACACACGATCAATCACAGTCTGAATCATTTTGAAGGCATTGCTATTCCATTGCTTTATATGTTCGAAAAATTTGTCTGCTCAACATCGATCGTGAATAACGCAATGAATGTTGTCGAACTGTCAAAATGATTCAGATTGTAATTTATCGCGTGTTAAACAGGGTGCTATTTAATACAATGTTTAACTTACACACTAAAGCATGCAGTTGACCAAAAAACCTGTATCAACACGTATATCCAGAGATCAAATCAATAGGGATGATGCCTGGATCAAAATAAAGAACTTCTATTTAGTCCGTTAGTCAGATAATAAAAAAATATTAGGCACATATTTTTCCTTCATCATAATGACTTAGATAAAACGCATTAAATGAAAAAACCGACCAAGTGCGAGTCGGAGTCGCGCACGAAGGGTTCCGTCTATAAAAACGAGCAAAAAAATCACGTTTGTTGTATCCTTAATTTTTTTTTTTATTCCGGTTTTTTTAGTATTTGTTGTTATAGCGGCAACAGAAATACATTATCTGTGAAAATTTCAACTGTCTAACTATCACGGTTTTTGAGATACAGCCTGGTGACAGACGGACAGACAGACAGACGGACCAACAGCGGAGTCTTAATAATAGGCTCTCGTTTTCCCTTTGGGTACGGAACCCTAAAAATTACTTAGATAAAACGCAATAAAGTTGGGAAGTGGGGGTCACTACGTCACAAGTTAGTATAAAATGTATATACTCGTGACGATGTATCGCCGTAATCTTTTGATAACGTAAAAACAGAAAAAACATTCCAATATTTTTTAATAATCTACAAGACGGACACAAAAAAATATTTTTAGTCATCATTCCTATTATGGCACAAAAATGGTGCTTTACCGCTATTTTGAAATCAAATTTCATCAAAATTAAAAAAAAAAAAAACAAAAATTCAAAATATTTTATTTGATATAAACCTACATGAGCACTTATGAAACGTCAGAAGCTAGGTGCACGGTGCCAATTAGTCGCTTCCTATGGAGAAGAGCCGGCAAGAAACTCCACGGTTACTCTTTTAAAAATAATTGGCTGGAGTTTCGTCGCGGCACTCGTGCGAGCGGGTCGTGTCACAGTTGTTTTCGTTCCGTCGACTGAACAGAGCGCGTGTTATTTAGTACATTCGAACTTAGAAAGGTGCGGCACGTGGCCGGGCGGCCGGCTACCTGCCGCTTGCTGCAGATGCGACTTGTTTACGAGTAAAATGAGCGATAATTGTGAGACGAGTAATGAAATAAATAATGATTCTATGAATGAGATTTCTATTCTAAATGAAGAGTTAGACATTGAAGACAGTGAAGACAAGACCAATAAAAGAATGAGAGAAAGCAGCGATGAAGAATGGATGGAAGTTAAACGGAAAGAAAAAATATTGAAGGATACAGAAAAGGTAGAAATTTATATATCTAGCAAAGAGAAACTGCCTAAACAATTTAGTCTTGCTAAGTTATTTAGAGACCAGAATATAAAAGATATTAGCAGAGTGAAATTTATCAATCCGTATCGAGTTCGTATAGAATTGATTAGCGAAATCAGCGCTGAGAAGTTGGAGACATGTCAATTCTTTATCGAGAAGGGATGGCATATTCAGCGAGCGATGGAAAGGAATTTGTCCTACGGTGTAATACGAGATGTTGACTTAGAAATGTCAGACGAAAACATTTTGGAGAACATATGTTGCCCCGAACCAGCCAAACTATTATCCTTAAATCGCTTGAATCGTAAGAATTTTGAGGCAGATGGGTGGTCACCCAGTGAAGCGGTTCGTCTTTGTTTTAAAGGGTCGTACTTACCACCTTATGTCTATACAAATGGTTTAAGGATAAAGGTAGAACCATATGTATTTCCAGTGTCGCAATGTTCGCGCTGCTGGAAATACGGACATGTACTCAAGAGATGCCCGAGTGCTAAAGTGGTGTGTCCCAAATGCGGAAAAAATCATGTCAATTGCGATACCACTAACATGATATGCGTTAACTGCAATGGTAGACATATATCCCTGTCAAAGACATGTCCAATTTTTTTAAAAGAAAAAAGATTGAGGGAACTTATGTCTGAGTTTAATTGCACCTATAGAAAGGCCCTAACTATCTATATCCCTAAAGACGAACCAACACACAAGGAAATGAACACAGAAATAAAGGATACTGATATAAAATTTTCATCACAACATATCATGGACACAGCTGCTACTCAAACCACTAGTAGTCTAACTTATGCTGAAATGACAACTAAGGCGCATGTACATAAACGAAAACAAAAGTCAAACTCTAAAGAGAAACAGAAGAAGCAGGAGAACTCGTCAGATCTGGAGTTTATGGAGTGGAGTAAAACGGAATTAGAAGAATATAAAGAAGCTGAAAAAAAAAACTCGAGTGAAACCGAAGAAAAGCACAGAGATATCAATTTTAAGGAATTGTTAAAGAGATTACAAGAGATAATATTTATGAAAGGAAGCACAATACAAATGATTTTCAAAGGAGTACTTAAAACTTGCATTGAGTGGGTAATTTTAGTAGTAATTGACAATGTAGCGGACTGGCCTATCCTTAAATTAATTCTTGACTATTTCTCAAATGGCGAATAACTATGAAACTATTGTTAAATTAAATATTATACAATGGAACGCACAAAGTATTAGACCAAAGGTTAATGAGTTTGAGAATTTGTTAATACAAGACAAGATTCACATTGCCGTATTAAGCGAAACCTGGCTACAACCAGAAATTTGTTTTAAAGTAAAAGATTACAATGTATTTCGCAAAGACAGGGACGATTCATACGGAGGTGTAGCAATACTCACACATAAGTCAATTCAATCTCAGATTTGCCATGATTTACAAAATATCAACTCGGGTATAGAAAGTATACACGTTAAAGTGTATAATTGTAATCAAATTGAAAATATTATATCGATCTACTGTCCACCTTCTGTAAATACTAGCCAGTCAGACTGGGATCAATTATTTTCACAGGTTAACAATAAAACGTTACTTTTAGGTGACTTCAATGGACACCATACCAATTGGTCCAATAAAGTAAACAGGAGAGGTAATCAAATCTTTGACGCACTTATTGGTAGTAGCCTTATTTCATTAAACAATGGCGATCACACGCGAATTAAGTTAGTCAATGATGTACTGCAACAGTCGTCCCCCGATATTTCGTTAGCGTCATCCGATATAAGCTTAAGCTTAAACTGGCGAGTGTTAAATGAGACACTAGGAAGCGATCATTGTGTTATTAAAATTTCAACGTACCTTACAACTAGTAACGTTTACATGTCTCATCGAAACTATAAAAAGGCTGACTGGGTAGGTTACCAAAAACTTTTAAACGATATTTTCAATGGATTCGTGTTCCCAAATGATTTACAAAAAGGATACGACACTTTTATAGGCTATTTAGACATGGCGGCAGATTTTTTTATACCATATATCAAAATTAATACTAACCCAACAAAAAATTTCACACCAAAACCTTATTGGTGTCCCAATCTCTCTAAAGCTGTAGCGGAGCGTCGTTTAGCACTTTCTCAATTTCGACGTAATCCATCACCACATAACCTCACAATCCTTCAAAGTAAAATCAGTGATGCTCAAAGATATATACGGTGTGCTAGAACCAAGTCATGGCAGCACTTATGTTCTACTCTTGACCAAACTACGACCCATAGTGAATTGTGGCGAAAGATGAGATGGATTAAGGGATATAACGCAGTAAAATCCCGTATTGATAGCACTATAGCAAGCGAATTACTTTGTAGTTTAGCCCCCGATTTCGTATCATGCGACTACCCTATACCTACATCGAATAACCCAAAACTTGAAGTACCTATTACAATGCAAGAGCTAACTAAATGCATAAAAAATAAAGATACAGCCCCTGGTAGCGACAAGATCACATATTCTATGATAAGATACTTACCTGAGAACGGGAAGCAAGTCCTACTCAAGTTATTTAATACATTTTTCAGTTATTCGTTTGTACCTAAACAATGGCGAGATATAGTGGTGGTGCCAATTCCCAAACCAGGACGTGATCCTTGTTTAGCCTCTTCCCTTCGCCCCATATCTATGATCTCATGTATATGCAAAACTTTCCATAACATTCTACTCAATAGACTAGAGTGGTTTATAGAAAAGAACTGTCTGTTAGACCAGAATACCACAGGATTTAGAAAATGTCGATCATCATTAAATAATCTTACTAGTTTAGTTTCTAGAATTCAAACAGGATTTTCTGAAAAAAAAATGACCATATGCTGTTTTATTGATCTGGATAATGCTTACAACAATGTGGATGTACATAGTTTATTACGTATAATGGATGAGTTAGGTGTGGGACAAAAACTTTGTACCTATCTGTGGAACTTTTTACAAGCAAGAAATTTAAAAATTCAGCTTGATAATGATTCACTATGTAGAACTACTTCTCGTGGCTTGGCACAAGGTGATCCATTATCACCATTGTTGTTTAATATAGCTACTATCAATATCTGTAGGAAGATAAATAATATATACATTTCACAGTTTGCAGATGACTTTGTATTATATTTTATTACCAACAAGATTTTGGAGGCGACACATAAATTGCAAACAGCTTTAGATTTATTTAATAAGTTAGTTCAAGATATTGGTTTAAATATTTCATCTAGTAAAAGTAAAATTTGTATATTCAAAAATGGGTTTAGAAAAGATATTATTGATATTAAAATAAATAAAAGATCCCTCCAAGTAATTGACAACTATAAATATTTAGGACTATGGTTAGATCAATCTCTAAGATGGTCTAAACATATTAATGAGTTAAGAGACAAATCGTCCAAATTTCTGAATGTGTTCAAAATACTAACTGGTCCAGGCTGGGGCATACACCCCACGCATTTACGTCGTTTATACATTGCTATCATACGCAGCAGAATTGATTATGCTAGCTTTCTATTTGATAATAGCTGTCAAACCCATTTAAATAAATTAACTAAAATTCAAAACCAATGTTTGAGGGTCATTGGTGGATTTATTAAAAGTACAGCCATTCATGTGATGGAATGCGAACTACATCTACAGCCGTTACATATTCGTAGATATTACTTAGCTGGTAAATTCTTTTTGAAACTTAAGTCTTTTGTAAATGGGGACACGTGTGAAATTGTTAACAAACTTAATATTTGTTGCCAAGGTAATTATTGGAGACGTAAAAAAAAACCACTACTAGCTAATATTTCTGAATCATTAAATCACATATGCGTATACTCCAGCGATGAATTAGGATTATTTTCGCTTAATACGTGGATAAGCAGTGTGAATTTGTCTTGTACGATTAAACCACAAATTAAAGAGGTTACCGAAGCTAAGAAATCGTACGATCACTATCAACTTCGAACTATATGTAGTAGTAATTTTAGCAGGAACTATTCTGGATATTACAGGATTTATACAGATGGATCTAAAGTTGGAGATAATGTTGGAGCTGCGTTCTTTGACCCTCAAAGTAATACCTCCTGTAAGTTCAAGTTAAATTCAAACATTTCTGTCATGTATTCCGAGTTAATCGCGATCTGCGAGGCAATTTCATACCTTGAATCGGTGGATTTTCAAGATTCTGTAATCTATTCTGATTGTAAAAGCGCACTCCAACATTTGACAAAGTGTATAGGAAATTTTCGTGGTTATCCTGTAGCATACAAAATAATAAATTCTATTAATAGATTAAAAGATAAAAATAAAAATATTGTTTTACAATGGGTGCCTTCTCATATCGGCATTGAGGAAAACGAAGAAGTCGATCATTTAGCTAAAGAAGCGTGTTTGGAGGGTATTCCTGTGACGTATAAACCTTTCTGGACAGATATTTTATTTCTAGTTAGATTAAAATGTTACGAAATTTGGAAAGAATACTTCGACGAGAAATCATTGACAAAAGGTATTTGGTACCGGACGATGCAGCCAACCATTCAGAATTATCCTTGGTTTGATAATGCCGATATGAGTAGACAAGAAATCGTGACAAGTTTGAGACTTCGTTCCGGACACATCCCATTGAATAGTTTTGCTACATTGATGGGCAAAGTTTCATCTCCAAACTGCACGGAATGCAACGTGGTTGAAGACGCTTTTCATATTATGGTGGAGTGTGTCCGGAACGGAGCGGAAAGGTATTTGATTAGAGACCAATCTAATTTGAACATTAGTCAATTAGGAGAATGTAATATTATTTTAGCTTTTCCAGCATCCAAAGCCGCAAAAATATTATATAAATTAGTTAATTTAGGAATTAAGCGTAGAGGCTAAGTTTTGCATGTAATAAAAGTTCCTATGAGGGTGGCATGTTCACTATGTGATCAAACCTTCGTTAATAAAGATTAAAAAAAAAAAAAAAAAAAAATAATTGGCTTTTACAATACTTTCAAATTATTAATTATACATTCAATTCTATTATACATCATTATTATATATTCAATTCAATTATACATAATTATTCTCCTGAATCCCAATTTAATTGTGATTGGCGCAATATGTATTTCTGTCTTCCATACTTCTCTATTCGTCATCTCGGTAGTCATCCTCACCAATCATAATTATCAATTATGATTTTGCATATTGTGAAATCAAATATGACGTCACGAAATCCACAAACAACATGAAATCCCGTCAATAAACCCACCTGCAATTATTGCGCACTTCAAAGAACAATTGAAGCCTTAATTACCAGAGATTGTGCATTGACAAAGGAGTTGTTGACTGCTTACTAGTTGGAGGCAAGATTGCAGCCTCTTGACTTCCAACCTCCCTCCTCCCCACTTAAGGCCCGTACACATTCGCGTTTTATTGGCAATTTCTCGGCAGGAAGAGAAAATTGAGAGCGCGTGGACGCGGCGCGGCGTGCGCGTGGCGTGAGTGAGTACCTACCGATAACCACACAACAGTTTGAACCATGAAAACAGATCTTTACGCTGTTAAATAAAGGTGCTGTCAATATAATAACAATAAATCGTTAATTGCTGCAACGCTGCCCAGTCAGGATTTAATGTGGTGAAACATTGGCTCAGGGCCAATATTTTAACCTTAAATGTCGAAAAAACTAAATACTTGACGTTTAGTCCTCGCTGCCTCGGTGAAGTTATTAACAATCGTCACTTCATATCCCATGAATGCCTATCTGGCGTTGGATGCTCATGCAAATCTCTAGAGCGCGCCAATAACATCAGGTACTTGGGTATAATAATTGATAGCAACCTTAGTTTCAAAGAACACATTAAACAGTTAAGTGCACGCGTACGGAAACTAATCTATGTTTTTAAAAATCTCAGACATGCCGCCGACGCTAAACTACTCAAGCAAGTTTATTTTGCGCTTTGCCAGTCGATAATTATATATTGCATCTCATCTTGGGGAGGCGCTCCGAAAACCATCTTGAAAAAAGTTGAAATAGCGCAACGAGCTATTTTAAAAACTATCACATTTCGACCTATTCTGTATCCTACAACGCAGCTATACCAATCATGTAGAGTGCTGACTGTTCGTCAACTTTTTATTTTAAGTATAATCATGAAGCAACACGGTGATCTCTTATATGATCCAAACACTTTACGCAAACGTAGGAAATATGCAGTATGCAAACGTACATATGTACCCAAAACATCATTTATTAAGAGATTCTTCATTTTTCTTGGTCCTTACCTATACGATAAAATCAACAAAATTATTAATATTTACCCACTCAATAGGACACTCTGTAAAAAACAAATACAGAATTACCTATTGAAACTTACTTACGGTGAAACAGAAGCGATTTTGAACATCCCCAAATAGACAAGCTACTACTTTACCCACTCATATTGAACAATCATCCCATCCACATCTCATATACACACACACACACACACACACTCACTCACTCACTCACTCACACACACACACACACACACACACACACACACACACACACACACACACACACACACACACACACACACACACATAAACACATACTCAATCACATGAACACAGACAAAGAAACAGCTTCACACCACATTTATATTTTTCTCTTACATTGTGATTGTGCATACTTTCCAAGTTTCTAGATACATGGCAATCTTATTAAATGTGTACAACCTTAAACATGGCTATCAAATGATCGAAAATTATGTACGGGGATCAAATGCAATCCGAGATACAGGTTTACCACCTAGTTCGGATGCAGATAGTCCCAAACTTTATGTATTACTTTAAGCCATTACTTAGTGTATATTGTCATTTTTCATTTTGTAATACGTGTTCTTATTTTGGTGAATAAAATTATATTAATTATATATATTAATTAACTAAATAAAGTATTCCTGCATATAAAGTATTATTTGAAAGATTTCCTTAAAACTACTATAAATAAACGACTGTTAAAATTGTTTATTTATTTCTTTTATTGGGTTCACATTTTTTATAGTTAAATAACAATTACTTATAGGTAAGCACCACATGCATAATGAAATTAATGAATCGGACAAAAACTTACTTAGTAATAAGCGCTAATATTGAAAATTTGGTAACATCGGTAACTAAAACGACATTTATATAAAATCTGAATAAAAATTATACAATTGTTAAAGGTAAAATTAACATTCTTCGACATTATAACATTGGTAAAATTGATAAAAATTGTATAAAAATACAAATTGTAAAAAATTTAATTGTTGTTACAAAAAGGAAACATAATTTTAATATTTTAAATTATGGACGCCGCACTAGGTCGAGCCTTTCTTGTGGAGACCTTGAGAGTTCTAAGCAATTTGCGATTTCAGGGATACTGTATTTTATGAGGTCTAAATAATATTAACCATGGACCTCGGCTTGACGTCACACAGTACCTCTGAACGTCACACAGTAACCGCGCGTTCGCTGCCATCTCGTCTCGCCGAGAAATGGTCAAGAAAACGCTAGTGTGTGAGGGCTCTTAATTCCTCCCAAGGACGGAGATTGCCTTAATCACACCACAGTGTTGCATTACTAACCATAAGTTAGTGTGTGTGCACTTTGCCTTGTTGAATAATCTGATGCAAATGATTTAAATTGGACCATTGTAACTGAACTTAACTGTTTCGAGAATCACTTGAGGATTTTGTGCTAAATTGGATAAGACTTGAAAAAACAACTTGAGAATAGAATATTAATTGTATGTAAGAATTTGTTAATTATTCAAAGATATATCCCCCCTATAATGTTCCCACTGCTAGGACCTAGGTCTCCTCTCGGTGAGAGGGAGTGGGCCGTAATCCAGCACGCAGGCCCAGTGCGGGTTGGCGAATGTCACGTCTTTAAATTTTTAGGGTTCCGTACCTCAAAAGGAAAAAACGGAACCCTTATAGGATCACTCGTGTGTCTGTCTGTCTGTCCGTCTGTTACAGCCAATTTGCTCCAATGTATTTCATGTATTTCAACTATTGTAGTTGAAATACATGAAATACATTTATTTCAACTACAAAGTTAAGTTTGTATTTAGGATAAATTCATCACATCTACGGAACCGTTCATTGTACGTAGTACGACACGCACTTGGCCAGTTTTTTGTTTCTAGGACATGCCAGTTTCCTCACCATGTTTTTCTACTTCGTTTTGAGAGCAGTGGTAATGAAATAATATTTACAGAAAGTAAAGTTCGAACCTCCAACCTACTTGTAAATTGCGGCTATTTCCAATGGACTAAGCACTAAGCTGCTCTCGTCCACTTTAATTACTCTTAAAAGAAATTATCTTTTGTCGTATAAAGAAAGAAAAAGGAAGAAAATCCATTTATTTATCACAGACTAATAGCACACAACACAACATATTGTACTACAAGTAAAACAGGAATTTAAAAAAAAACAAGCAATAAGTTTTTTCTTCAATCCTGCCATTTATTTTATTCTTCGTATAGGTTAGCTAGCTTTACGTGAACGACAAAAACACTATGCGCTGTAGTGCAAAAGGAATTTCTCTCGTTATATTATTTTAATGACGTATGCAAACTACTTTTTGCCCTTTTTACTACCCGTACTGGTTAAAAATACGGCAAGTTGTAGTAGCATTCTCCTGGGTAAACTATTTAATGAGATTTCGGGAGTTCATTAAGCTTAAATGCGAACTAGGGCGTCATATGAGTTTCAGTAGGGATTTTTAAATCTTTTTCTAAGTACGCTGCACTTTTATATCATGTTGCACGAGAACGACTATTTTCATGTTAATTACTGTTCTCTACAGCAAATTTAGCAGCAAATTTTCTTCAAACTAGTTAGAGACGTGAGCAATTTCCTTGCAAAAAATGAAATCTTACTTTGGCTTGAAAGCTATAGCTACGATAATACTGAAAACCTTATCAGTAATCGCACCTAGTGGATAACACATACACACATTCACACACCTACATCTACACACCCATCACGCATATCAACATATACATGCTAACCCCATTTTATTCTAAAACAGAAAATGTTTTACAATTATTAATCATTTAATATAATTTTTTTTTCTTAATTTTTTGTCTATTTTTCATTATATTCCAATTTTCTTTTCATTATTTTAAAAATCGCTTAATTATTTTTAATCTAAGCCTTCTCATGTTGGTCCATGTAACTGGAGTAACCTCGACCCCGTCATACATGATGTCCTAGTTCAGGGGTCGAGACCTTATTGATGTAATGTGTACTGAAATTTTGGAAATAAATAACTACATATTACGATTAAAAACTGTCAACTCTCAACGGAATACTTTAATGTAAAAGCCTTTCCAAATTCTCGGGTCAAGCGAAGTGTTATTGGGTTTTTCTATCTGGAATTTCTCAGTAGTAGCCCGGAGCCTGGTCGATGTATGCCCGATGATGGCAACAGATTCGCCCCCTATTACATGGGACTTAAACATAACTGGCGTAATGTGGGTGTACTATAGTTGCATTTCTACCTAACCATTCAAGGTTTACAGGCGTGATGTTATGTCTCCAAAAGTACTTTTACCTTCGTATAATTAAATATACGAAATGCCTGCTAAACCACAATATAACCAAGATTTTCTTTTGTTACAGGTAATCCAGGGAACCACATTTCTTTGCAAGTTATCCCGTACATTAACAAAGCTTTCCGTCCTAATATATCTTTTGATATCGACAGACTTTGACAGAAGATGATTTATGGTTCCAGACGACGAAGGAAATAGTCTTTATCAGAACCGCGACTGTCGTGTTTCAAAGTAAAATGTCCTGTTGAAAAGATCTTGGGATATTTAAAATTATTTGGTTTTATCAAAGTGAAATCTTTCGCCTTAGTTTTTTTTTTTTATCTTAAGGCCGCACTCACTTTGGATACGAATTTGTATCGTACGTAAACGTATGATCGTGTTTGTACAAATTAAGTGCGTACACTGAATACGTTTTTCTCTGTCAAATATAGTGTTCTGGTGATATCGTATTTGTGAAGTCCTCTTTGGAGCGCGATGAATAATCTGTATCTTCAAGATAATAATTCTTTTATAACTCGGAGACTAGGGCGGCGTCGTAGCTGTTATAGAACCGAATGGGTGCATAAAATATATTAAAATAAACATGAATTCGGTGAATTTCACAAAATGATAACTTGAATCACTCTGGTCCCCGAAAAATGTATGTCCGTAAACAAAGTTAATAAAATTTTCTACATCCGTTTTTAATTTTCAACGCACAGAAGTATTTTAAAATCCCAACAAGTTCGCATTGTTTTCGGACGTCAGAGCTAAACGTACATATAGTACGTCTAACTCGCACTTTGTAAAATTCCGTAAAATTCGTACAAAAACGCGTCCAAAGTGAGCACGGCCTTAAGGCTCTTTCAAACAGGTGCGACACGCGACGCGACACAAAGACACCGCTCGTCGCGCCTGTTTGTAGGAGCCTTTACAGCTTTTAATTAATTTCTCTTTCTTCGAGATTTAAACCATCATAAGCCATCATTTGCCTAGCAGTTTCCCAAGTATGATGTGGTTGGCTTCCAGTCTAACCGGATGCAGCTAAATACCGTATTTTACATGGAGCGACATCCACAACCCAGTAGCTGGTCAAAGTCAAAGTCAAATCATTTATTTTAAATAGGCCCATGTATGGCACTTTTGAACGTCAAATAGTAATACCCCTTGGTAAGACTGGTTGTCAGATTTTCGGCCTTCTGACGACCCGTAACGACTTTCAAAGATCTGCAAATGATAACCGGGACCAATGGATTAACGTGCTTTCTAAGGGACGGAGGATTCTCGGTATGTTAAGATGGTTATGCATCCACAGACCAACCCCAGCAAGCGTAGATTAACGTGATGGATTGATGGATAGTGCGGCTGTTGTTACTTTGCCACGAGCTCCTCTCCGCGCTCTTACCAGATGCAGCTGAATACCAATATTTTACATGGAGCGTTTGCCTATCGGACCTCCAAAACATTCTATGTATGATTTCAAAATAACAAGTGGACAAGACAATATAGTAAAATAAGCGACGATATTGTTTAGCAAGATATCATTAGAAATGTTACCACCACCAGGTTATTAAATTATTAATCCCAAACCCACAAAAATAAAATTGCAATAAAATAAAAAGTCATCTAGGTATAAAAGCGTAATTCATTTCTAACTGTGCCAACACAATCTCATTTTGAAGAGTCTGCAAATATGCAAAAGATGATATTACCAGGAGTTATAGCCATAATACTTTTAAATTCGTTTTATTTATTAATTTTAGGGTTCCGTAACCAAAGGGTGCCAACGGGATCCTATTACTAAGACTGCGCTGTCCGTCCGTCTGTCACAGGGCTGTATCTTTTCAATCGTAACAGATAGACACTTGAGATTTTCACAGAGTGTTAACTGCTATAGCAAACAATGAAAATAAAATAAAGTTAAAATTTTAATTGGGGGTAACGATCCAAGGAACGTGTTTTTTTCGGCGTTTTTTGCTCGATCCCGATACGGAACCCTTCGTGTGCGCGTCAGACTCGCACTTGGTCGCTTTTTCCGTTTCTATAGGAAAAACAGGCCATTGTTTTAGAAAATTGTTTTCGAGCGTCGCGTCGCCTGTTCCCACAAAAAGGTGACATTCCTTTTATTAAAATCGAGAAAACAAAGAAAACGTTTTGTAATTCTAATAAATATCATTGTCTTTTTTTATTCGAAGCAGGACTTCAATTATTTTCTATACAATATTTATAGTCTAAAGAATATCATCGTGATATTCTAAATTTTTAAAGGCTCGCCCAGATAGGCGCGACGCGACTCAAATAGAACAATTTCTATGAAAACTTCTCGGAAATATAATTAGATTAGATTCATAAGAACTTTTGAAGTTTTGGCTGAAAACATTGACAGTTTTTCCCCGTTTGCACTTTAATTATTTTTTCTAAAATAAAAGTAGCCTAAGTTACTCTCTTATTTATCATCAGCTACCTGCCAGTGAAAGTCATCCCGTCAAAGTCGGTCCAGCCGTTTTGGAGATTAGCTGGAACAATTAGACAGACAACAAAAATTAAAAAAATATCTTTTTATATTATAAGTAGGTACCGTATATACTTTCATATACATTTAGTAAAACGCTGTTATTTTGATATTACAAACAGACACTTTAATTTAATTTGTTTAGATTAGATATTTACTTTTTAGATATTTCAATATGAATAGCATTGAGATAGTGTTCCTCAATCATTCCGCACACGGTCTCAACTATTTAAAAAATAATAGAAAACTAAGCTCGTAAAAATATTTAATACATCAAGACGATTAGACGTTTTAAAATGAGTTAGAAATTAATAAAATTATCTAGTCAATAACAACACGTACATATAAGTTAATAAAGAACATTATTATGTCGTGATTTCTTTTATTTAATTTAAAATATGTATTATTTTAATATCGATTTATAATATCCACTATGGTAACACTGCCAAAGTACAAATTATTAATATTATAAGAAACTTCTAAATGTATTTTCACTATAGCAACTGAATGTATTGTTTTACTTTGGCAACACATAGAAATGACGGTTATGATAATAACGTTATTTCTGGGTGGGGCAAAAGTCGTTTTAAATTGTAAAATGTAATGGATAGTTAGTCGTCGTTCGATTGTGAAATAGTACAGTGGTGTGGATTAAAAGTATTAGCAAGAAAAGAGTGTTTTCTTTATAATTATGTGTAAACTATATTCGAGTTTGTGTATCTATTTACTAGAGCCAATAACAAAGATAGCTGCTTTACAGCTGCTTTCCTGCGAATGCGATTACAAATGCTGTTTTTCAGAAATTTCAAAGAGTAAATACTAATAATAATCATTGTTGTCAGGGCTATAATAATGGTCTAATGGTATTGCTTTTCCAAATCATGACGATTATAAAACTAACCCTAATACTTTTGTCGTTTTCGACGAAAATCATAATAACGTGGCCGTACATAAAAGTATAAGGGTTTCGAACAATCGTATGTTTAATGCCCGAATGAAATTCTGAATAGGATACGATAAGAAAACATAATATTTATTTTACTGTGTCAGACTATTTTGGTAGTTTCAGGAATATTGCAAACTATTGACATATATTTTACCTTTTGTGGAATTATCCTACAAAGTTAATTATTTTTACCCGGTTGCCTTGAAGAAGGCATATCGCCAGATTAAGTTTAAACCTAAGAATGATTGATAGTGGAGCCCGTTGTTGTTTGAACTAGCTTCTGCCCGCGAATTTGCGTGAAATTTCTTGTTTAAACATATTAGCGTTTTTCGGACTTTTTAGGGTTCCATACCTCAAAATGAAAAAACGGAACCATTATAGGATCACTGTATCTGTCTGTCGGTCTATCTGTCTATCCGTCTGTCACAGCCAATTTGCTCCGAATCTAATAGACCGATTAAGTTGAAATTTGGTACCTACACATTTGTATTTCTGTGAACCAAACACGAACGTGTAACATACATAAATGAATTTTGAAGAGAGAAAATAAAAAAAAGTTTTGCTAAGTACCGTGTGATATATCAAATTCAAGTGTTTATTGTGAGGATTTTAAACATTTTTAATATAATTTTTAAATAAACACTTTTAAAGATATTTAAGAAATTCGATGAAATTTGTTCATACCCCCTTATCTCCCAAACTACTGCACGTAAAATTTTGAAACAAAAAAAAACATATTATAGCTCTTTACTCATAGATTATAAGAAGTCTATGGCCTTAAAATAACATGGTAAATCTCTCAATATTGTGCGTACAAACTTACATTTGCAGTTGGAATGTATGAGAGAACATGTTTTCCAACTACAACGTTAAATTTGTTCTTGGGATAAATAAATTCATCTCAACTACGGAAGCCTTCACTGTGCGTAGTCCGACACGCACTTAGCCGGTTTTTTTTTTTTTTTTTGTTCGAATCATAAGGGTTTTTTTAGCGTGATGTTAACTAGCCTATAATCTTCCTCAAGAATTGGGCTATAAAATACAAAAGATACACAAATCATTACCTAATTGTTTGTCATGGAAATACACATAAAACGAACAGCAGACAAAGGTACCTATAATGTCTAAAAAATACATATAATATTAGTTAAACAGTTTCATCTGACTACAGCGCGTTCATTATAACTTGACCCGTGACGAAGTTGGTAACACTGAATTTTGCAGTCTTAGTTTCAATAATAATAGGGTTCAAAATGGTGACTGACAGAACAGTACTACCTATTACATGACTGCTAATGAACGCACTGTACCTACACATTGTACAAAAACCTTTTGGCATTCGAATGACGTTGACAGGGGGGCGCTGTTGGTAAGCAATTGTGCAATTGTTTTGTGAAATGTATTAAAAAAACCAAGATGGCAGCGTTAGTTCAAATTTTGTCCTCGCGCCAAAAAAGCCTAGTAGCGCTATACCTCAGAAGTTCATATTATGCTCAGACCAAATAAAAAACCAAGACAGAGCGCTGTCAACAGTGACGTGAGGCCCGTTTCGTAAACATGTGTGCACTTAGTGAGGTGTAGATTGTAAATGGTTGTAAATGTGTGCGTGTGAGCGTGTACGCACAGAGCGGAGGTGTAGTTTTGGCATGCTTCACTTTATTGTTCGCAGCGCTATCAAGAAGAAAAACAGACCACTGTGAACTCAAGTCAACCAAATATTATTTTTAAAACCCACATGAATAAATATATACCACTCAATATGAAAGCCTACCGCAATCGATTCATCACAGCTACCGCTCCACTCGGTAATAATGATTCCGAGAATTAATTTAACTCCGTCTACGTTCTGCGTTCACACATACTGTATGTACCAGTTTGAGGGTTTGTCGTTCTACATACATTATTGGTTTTGTGTTGTGTAATTTTCTTTGTGTAATATTGTGTTGTAGAATTTTAGGAATTTATAGTCTCGGGATGAAAGTTTACAATGAAAAGAGTATTTTCCGCCTCTCAAATTACTGCAGGTTGGCCTTCAACTCCGAATATCCTTGTCCTTTGATCTACTTAATTAAAATGTTAAATTCATTCATTAACAGACAACGCTGAACCGTCGC
The DNA here is from genome assembly GCA_916610215.1 of Omphaloscelis lunosa. Classification (NCBI taxonomy): domain Eukaryota; kingdom Metazoa; phylum Arthropoda; class Insecta; order Lepidoptera; family Noctuidae; genus Omphaloscelis; species Omphaloscelis lunosa. The sequence goes on along the minus strand of OU744244.1, from coordinate 18,703,895 downwards.
GTCTAGGCGTATGAAATTTTGCGCAAGAGTTACTTATTTAACGAAAAGGTGAGCGTAAAGGTAAAATTAAAAAAAAAACAAAATGGGATAAACATTGGATGAAAGTTTGTTTGGAAGTTTTTAATTTTAACAGATGGGAAATCCCATCGGGCGCACGGCTTGTCATCCGATTATGATTCATTGTCTTTAGAAATTACATTTTTTATTTAAAAAAATGCTATTATAGTAGATATAAACGAATATAAACGACAAAATTTTATAAGTTACTAGAAACTAAACATTTTTTTTTTATAAAAAATGCTACTATAGTCTAAACTAATATAAATGACAAAATATTTATAAGTGCTAACATATATTATCCTAATCTAATAAGTATTAGTACAGTATACTATATAATTGTGTATAAAAACCCTAATATATGACGATATTTTTATTTTTTTGCTACTACTTTTTTATTGCAGGAAGCGACATACCACTAGTGTTGCAAAAGAAAATAATAATGTTTGATACTCTACCTACTAGATTTTTTTATTTTTATATTTGTTATTTATTATTTACTTAAGTTATGACAAAACTATAATAATATCCTAACCTAACTAAAACTATTAGACTAAAACTAAACTAAAATTAAACTATTAGATTTAGTTCAGAAAACTGATAAGCTAAGTTTTTCAAAACTTCCTCTCTCCTATTATTTTGCTGTTCCCAACAGGGTCCATAGTGATCACATATAATTTTAAGTTACCACCTATCACCTAAGTACAGATTGTTGAATACAAATAAATAATTGAGTAGGTATTGAAGTTACCAATTACTGACCTTCTAGAATTTGATAGAAATCAGATTGTCGTTATAAACATAAACATAACATCACGCCTTGTATCCCCGAAGGGTTGGGCAGAGGTGTCCCCGTAGCAGGTTCACCCAAATTTCGCCAGTTATGTTTTAAGTCCCATGTAATAGGGGGCGAGCCTATTGCCATCAACCGGGCAGAAGTCCAAACTCCGGGCTGCTACTGAGAAGTTTCAGATAGAAAAACCCAATAACACTTTGCTCGACCCGGGAATCGAACCCAGGACCTCACGCTCAGCAGTAGCGCTTGCGACCACTAGACCAACGAGGCAGTGAAAATCGGTCAAACTATTACTGTCCAAATCAAAGTGATCTTTATTTCTCATTTTGATGAGGTCACTGGCACTGACAAGTCTGTTAAAATCACAATGATCTTTATTCTTATTCCAATAAGGTTGCTATCACTGAAAAGTCTGTCAATTCCAATAATATAAGGTTGCTGTTGGGTTGCCGGCACTGACAAGTCTGTCAAAATCACAGTGATCTTTATTCTCATTACAATAAGGTTGCTATTGGGCTGCTGGCCCTAACAAGTCTGTCAAAACCATAGTGATCTTTATTCTCACTGTGTTAAGACTGCTCCTTCGTGTGTCTCACTGTGATTTTGAGGTTCAAAAGTGCCTTTTATGTTGAATTATGTGATTTGAATTTGACTTTGCTGGTGGTTTGCTGCTTGGTTTTCTGTCAGAGGTACTATTGTAAATGACTGTCTTGTTGATCTGCTCGCAAGCGCTACTGCTAGCATGAGGTCCTGGGTTCGATTCACAGGTCGAGAAAAGTGATATTGGGTTTTTCCATCTAGAATTCCTCAGTAGCAGCCCGGAGTCTGCATTTGTGACCAGGTGATGGCAATAGGTCCGGTATTACATGGGACTATCACTTCTGCCTAACTCTTTTGGGAAACAAGGCGTTATGTTATGTCAAATAACTTTGAAAGAATTGTAGCTCTTGCTACAATCTTTATTGTCTCGATGTGTCAAGCGGTGGCTAATTATCCTTCAGTGGAACCGGGTAGGGATTTAATTTCATTCCAATGTTTACTGACTTTAGGGCTATGAGATATCTTTATTACATTATACTGCGGCGGCATGCATATTGCCACATGCGAACTACGTATCGAAGACCTGACGTCACACAAATCCTGCATCGCGCAAGCACAGTTTACCGCGCGATCAGCATATATTTTCCGAACAACAATCGTTGGGCACTTAACCGCTAGACACGACACTCGTCTGGTCGGAGGATCCTCCCTTTCTATAGGATGAGTGAACTTTACACCTGGTTTTTCATGCCTCTAAATTGACCCCGACGTGATCAACGTCAGCGTAGCCTTCGTGCAACAACTTCAGAATGACGTCATCATCATCCCGCAAGCTTTCGTGAGGCGAGTCTCACAGCCAGTCAGGACCCACGGCTTTAACGGGTATCCTGACTACCAGCATGCAGCGGTCGCGCATTCCTGGACAACACCCTCAGCCTCATCAGCAACCTTGGCACAGCATACTGCACTTTCGGCCGGTCCAGAAGTAGAGCCCTTCAATCAAATTTTTATAAATAAGAAGTCATCATCTGTCTAGCCTTTATGTCAACTATTTTGGCGTCGGTTTCCAGTTTATCCGGATGCATCTGAATTCCATTTTTTTTTTTTTGTAAAAGCAAGTTACCTAGTTCCTTAATTTATTTCTTGTTATTTATTTCTTACACCTCAAAAGACCACTCTTAAAGTAGATAGTCTTACAGATAATATTCGACACGAAGATGTACTTTTCATCATCGAAAAAGATAGTTATAAAATCTACAAAAACGAATCAGCAGACAAGCCCATCTCATAGTTAGGTAGTCAAACAATACCTTGTGAAAACTAGAAGGTTAGTTGGTTCAACCTTCAGTGGTGATCAGAGTGACCCCGATACATGTTCCAAATGTCTGGCACGTTCTATATTCGGTTTCGACATTGAACACAGTAGTCTGTTGTGACTGCAGTTCAAGAGCGGATCTGAATTGTTTGACTAAGTTATATGTGGCATGAGTCAATGTGTGTTCATAAAAGGTCACCAAAGAAGATCTTATGTCATGTCCTTTAAATAATTAATGGTAGTTCTAAAAGCTACCATTTCGCAGGCTACCATTAAAAGCTACCATTAAATGGTAGATGGTAAATGATTGAATGATAATTCGCAGAAAACTTGATAGGTCTATGGATTTTAATAAAGGTAAAAGTAATTAGTATCCAAAGACCGACAGAGATGTCAATTAACTATAATAATGCCCTATCGTGTGAGAATAGCCTAGGTTGTTTGTTAATTCGGTTGTAATCTTCTCACCCCAAAATAAATATTTATATTTGTTATAAGACTTTTTCCACCTGGAATTTGTTAATAGCAGTCCGGAGCCGGGAGATTCCGACTTGCTAATTAAACACTTATGATTTTATTTATTGATTCAGTATGAATGTGCTTATTTATCTAAAATTGTATGACCTGCTTACCTAACTAACATATTTTAAATTGTTTTTTTTTTGTGTAATCTATTGGCATGCCACCTTAATTGTAATTTCTTGTTTATGTTAATTTTGTACGCCATATATTGGCAATACATAGTGCACATATTTTAGACAATATACTATTTGTAACCATACCTATGTTAAACAAAATAAATGATTGGTTGATAATCTAGATTTATGATCGGATGGCATTAGGCTCACCCCATTACATGGGCCTTAAACACAACTGGTGAAATGTGGGTGTATTATAAACGCACCTCTGCCTCACCCTTCAGGAAAAACAGGCGTGATGTTACTTTCCTGTTAAAATAAGTTTATTCGCATAATTTATAAAAATAGTAGAAGGCAATCTTCCTACACAAGGGCATTAGAAAACCAAGCAATATCAATGTAAATCTGAACAAAATCTGGCAACAGGAAATAAAGACCCTGCAAAGAATAAACAAAATTACATCTCCTCTATTCTTATGACTAATCATATTCAAACTCACAGCAGTAACTGTCTTCACTTCATATCTGTCCCTCCTCCGCATCCTTGCCATACCATGATAATCGGCTTCCTCACAACTATTTGAAACCACAACAGCAAACAATTCCACCCTAACTAAACCACTCATTCTAGTCCTTGAAAACAGTCTATTGTCACTTCCATAGTGGTTGTTTTAAAAGTTATCCTGTCTATTTCTATCAGCAGACCTTGAACAACACGCCACCCTGAACGTTGTATGCACTATATAAGTGCACCCAAGGACAACTCCCGGTTGGTGAAGGACTATTGCAGAACATGGAAACAAAACATTGGGCTATGGATTTGGGTGGCTATAATGGATTAGTTGCCTGGAACTATGGAAGTATCTGCCTGCTTGATCAATGTTATGTAATAAACGAATAAAATGGCAGGGGGTGACTTGCACACTCAATAATGGGCCCCCGAAAACAGTCGCTAGCACATAGTGACGTAGCGACAAGAGGGCAACACTTCTTGAGGTGCTTGAGGAGTGGATTATTGTTATTATTATTTATATTTCTAGATTATCTCACTCCTTAAACTATTTTTTTTCCCTTTTTATACACTTTATTCTTTTATTATATCGTTTATAGTGTATTTTATCGTATTTAACTAAATATAAAACATTAAAATCCGTAAAAACAGTCTACTTACTGTCGGTTCCGACGCGGTTGTGTCATAGGTCAGCCTATCTATTTCCACCAGCAAACCTTGAACAACTCACTACCCTGACCGTGTGGAGGTCGGATATTTTTGTTGTAGTCGATTTCGTCTGCCTCGTGGAATCGAATTAAAATGCATTGCCGAATTCTATTTGGAAGTTCGGGTTGATTTCTAGGTCAGAATATATTGGTTGTTTGGGGGTTTAGTATTTGATTTGTTTTATTCTCAACTAGCTGACTAGATAAACGATGTCTTTTCTAAATCCCATAGAAAAAAGCACTTTTAGTTTTTCTGTGCAACTTAATTTTTTTTTTCTTTGTAATTTTTCTATACCTCAAAACCTTATCCGGACTATTCAGATTATTAAAAATGAAATTAACCAAACCGGTCCAGCCGTTCTCAATGTAATGAATGCGCTTACCATCGAACAGCATTTAATTTTTATTTATGTTAATAGGTGAATAGGGTGGATTTCATGTATTAGGTAATACATAATCTTCTATCTGTTATAATAAGAGATATGGCAGAAATACTCTAAAGACAGTTTTACCAAAATAATTACGGATACCTACTGTAGATATAACTTGTACCAGCTTATCCATTTCAGGAGCTTGCTGTTGACGTTTTCAAGAGATATGGTACTAATCAATTGTCTGGAGCACGTAAAGCAAGCACTGGCTAAAAAGGGAGAGATTACCGAGATGACGAATAGCTGATAGAGAAACCATAATATGGGTCACAGCAGGTATGGACGAAATAGTGCATTACTGCCACGACCTGCAAAATAATCAGCGGAAATAAATTCGTAATCTATCTATCTATTTATATAAAAATCAATTTCCGTGCTTAGTCTCACAACAACTCGAAAATGGCTCGACCGATATGGATTTTTTTTTTTTTTGTTTTGTTCGTATCATTACTGGGGTGGTTTAGGAAATACCCAAAGGAATAGCCGAAAAACCGAGATTGAAATTTTGACAGGACAACGTTTGACGAGTCAATATTGCTACGCGCTTTTTTCCGAACGACTGCACCAAATTGATAATTCTTTTTTGTTATATTCGTTAGACTTAGGACAAGGTTTGTAGGTATGTATGGTAGGTAGGGTAGATAGGTGCGCCGTAGATCAGGGCCGGGTAAGTAGTACATAACATATTCCAGAATCAAAGACAAACAACGATAATTTTTCACGCGCCCAAGTGTTCATTAGTTTCTTTTTACTTTATTTGCAAGCCAGTTCAAAATGTAAATTAAATCTTTGATAAGTAAGTAATCTCCTTGGTTGAACGTGTCGAAGTAAAAAAATTGTTCCAATTTTAAATCACACGACAGATATGAGTTTGCATAGAAATTGGATTACAGTACAGCATTTTCTATTTATCTAAAAGAAGGTTATCAAAATAATTCTTGAATTTCCAAACATATTTGGGAAAAATACAGGGGCAGAAGAATAATGACGATTATGATGTTACTAATAAGTTGTCTGGAACATGAAACAAGCACAGCGTAAAAATGATATTACAAAAAAATCCTATACATCCCAATATATTTCCGCAAACTTCAAATCATTAGTGGAGGTAGAAAATATTAGCAAACAGCACCTAAAAATCAATTTATACAAACCCCGGTATAGCCGAGACCTCCATTAAAACAGAGTTTAACATAAACCTCAGAACTATCGATATTACTGGCAGAAACATCGAGTGCCTACATAAACTTTTAGATGAGCAGAAACCGCAGAACGTTTGCTTCAAGTTCCATTATCATAATATTGAAGAGGAGGTTGAACTTTGTAGTTCTAAGGAACTTAACCCTTAGGTAGAGGAGATAGTTAGTAACCCATCATGGTAACTATTCCTGGGAATCTTGCGATCGCCGATACGAGGATTACAAGACCGATGACTGCCTGACGACTGTCTGGTATAGGTCAAACTCAGAACATGTATACAGAGTGGCGATTAGGTTCTCACATTTAATAGTACAGCGCTTTTTACAAGTAGTTATCAGTCTGTTAAAATAATATTTTTTTACTAAAAGAGAAAATATAATTTTTCAAACAAAATAAATAGCGTAAAAATTGGCACAAAATTGACCACCCTTTTTTTGTGTGGAAAATTATCAAATAACTTCTCCGGCTCTGGGCGGAGCGGGAGGGCGTGTCACTCTTACTGACTAAAACCCACCCGTGTTCCTTTAGTTGCCTGTATGTTGCCAGGGGCCGCGGTAAACCTTTCGACTAAAACACGCAAAAATTGACCACCCATGATAATAAGAGACTACACACGCGCGTGGCGATGGTATCAATTCAACACAAACTTTATAGTATTGTCACCAAATAAAGTTTTATGTCGTTAGATACTAAAAAAAGGTCTCACTGTTACAATGTTAATTAATTGTTATTAATTATTTTAATTGTGTATGTTTAAAATACGTAATGTAGAACGTGGTTTCAATAAATGTGATAACCTAATCGCCGAACAGCCTTCATTTATTTCTTACAAGCAAACCCGACAGACGTTGTCCTGTTTAATAATTCATAGACAGAATACATTTTCCCAGGAAATTATCCCAATTTTTCAAATAAGAAATGGCCAAGTCGGTCCAGCCTTTCATCAAGTGATGCACTTTCCAACGAACAGCATTTCACTTTAATTTATATATGCGTAGATATATAGATTTAAAATAAACATAACAATCATACAATTTATTTCATTTAGCACAATCAATCTGCCTAGCCTTTTCCAAACTATGTTGGGGTCGGTTTCCAGTCTAACCAGATGCAGTTGAATACCAGTATTTTACGTGGAGCGACTGCCTATCTGACCAGAACCAGTAACTGGGTAATACGATACCCCTTGGTAAAACTGGTTGTCAGATTTTCAACCTTCTGGCGACCCGTAACGACTGTCAAAGATCCACGAATGACAGCTGACGCCAACGGCTTAACGTGCTTTCCGAGGTACGAAGAAGTTTCCCCATCTACGGACCAACCTCGGCAAGCGTAGCTTAACCTGATAGATCAACCCATACGGCTATTATTACTTAGTCACGAGCTCCTCTCTCTAATAATATACTGGCGAAAATATTGGCGACGATTTATTAATATTGGTCGTTTAAAACCACTTATCTGCTATATGCCAAACGGAAGATGCACTCTTTTCTAACTTTATACCCCCCCTGTTTACATACATTTTTCCCTTAAATTTAGCCAAACATTTTTAATCCATTTTTATTATAATGCACTCATGTGCATTGCATGCTTAATATACGGACAGGTAAGGCACTGAGTAGACGATGGACAATTTGTCCGCGACGTATGGAAATTGTGGAAATTCCGGCAATCTATTTGTCCATTTTGTCCTATATGTGTGAAGAATGCATAGATTTCTATACGATCCGTCGTCACGGCCGAATTGTCCATCTTGAGCTCAGTGCCTTACTGCGCATGATAAATAACGATAAGTAGGAGCTCATGGCACCATTGTTCCTAAAAAAACGGAAGCCAGAGAATTCGTATCGATGCTGATTGACCAAAGAACTTTAATACATTTATACGTCTAGTAAAGTAGATATAACAACTTGGGTCTTGGGAGGCTCAGGTCATTTGTCCACCGCCAGGTCAACGGGACGTCAACGAAAACAGATGATGGCGTTGGTAGCGATACATATTATTTACTATGACCGCGTGTCCACCGCACGCCATTACCGGGACGTCACGCACGGTTCGAATGATCTCGTTTCTCGTTGACGTTCTGTTGATGCTCTGCAGTGGACAAACAGCGGCCAGGCAGTCGATTGACAAAAATACACAAATGAAAGTTTTTCAAATTATCCTCGTCTACAGTTCGTTTTCCGACTAAATCAAATCTATGTTTCTCAGAAACTACTTCAGTATTAATTATTCGAAACTATCTACTTTGTTTTATGGCGTCACCAGATGCAGCAATAATTCTAGCAACCAATAAATTAGGTAAACTTCTGACATCAACAATGATTTATCGATAAGTAAATTGTAATTCTGAACGTATGGTCGATACAATCGGGGAACTTAGTTCGTGAGTTAGGTATGTGGAACTCATACATAATCAGGATAAAAAGTTGTTTCTTTCAGAGGCATTAGAGCTTGTGAAAGAATCGTCTGAGCAAGTTGAACAGTTATGAACATTAAATATTGGAATTTACATGCATACATACATAACATCACGCCTGTAATCCCCGAAGGGTTAGGCAGAGGTGTACCTATAGTACACGCACATTTCGCCAGTTATGTTTTAAGTCCCATGTAATAGGGGGCGAGCCTATTGCCATTAACCGGGCACAAATCCAGACTCCGGGCTGTTCCTGAGAAATTCCAGATGGAAAACCCAATAACACTTTGCCCGACCCGGGAATCGAACCCAGGACCTTATATTCAGCAGTACCTAGCGCTTGCGACCACTAGACCAACGAGGCAGTAATATTGGAATTTTCAAGTGCTAATAATGAGGTGTTATACATACACTGTATCTTTGATATTAATGTTTTGTGTAAAGAAAGTTCCTAGCTCTATTTTTTTACTAATGTGTTCTGCAATATTTTCATCGCCGATCAACCTGGGTGGTGGAATAAACCCCCAAAACCCTTAAAAAAAGTGGGAATTTATTCAAACTGATTATTTTCCGTTTGTTTGCCTCGTTTATAGTTTTCATTATTTCATCTACGACCTTATGCTTAAACTTGAAATAGCGCCATCTATGAAAAGGATGTGTCACTGCTATTATAACCTGTTCAGTAACGTGAACTTGTACAACAGACCCTCTTCAATTCTCTGTTTCCTCCTTTCATTGTAGTATTCAGATTCAATACTAGGTGGCGCTATTCGTTTAGTTTCGGAAAATTGTGATAGATGGCGCTGTTAGACTGTGGTTTTGTAAAGAAGACAATGAAAAATACTAAGTGCCCAGTTTTTTTTTTTTTTGTTGTTATATCGTTATTATAATTGCATTTTAAAATAAAATTCTCAGCAACGTTAACATAATTGAAAAGGGCAAAGTACAAATACATAGGCAAAAGCCGCTTACGGATAATTCAATGTTAATTCTAAACAACATAGCAAGAACTTCCCTACGGCTGTGTACCGTTTTTTTTTTTTGAGGGTGGCAAATCATCAAATAACTTCTCCCGCTCTGGGCGGAGCGGGAGGGCGTGTCAGACTCTTACTGACTAAAACCCACCCGTGTTCCTTCGGTTGCCCTGTTGCCGGGGGCCACGATCTCCCTTTCGGTTTTCTTCGCAACCCCGGCAGGACGGCTGTGTACCCTAGGGTTAATATCGACCAGTGGCCTACGGGATGACACGTACACGCCTTTTGCTGGAAAAAATATATAAGTCATAGGTACCTATAAAATATTGTTGACAGTATTCCGTTATATCAAGCAGCATCTTCAGGAGTAAGAACCAATAAGTCACCTAAGCCTACTTAGGAGCAAAGTTATTCCGTTTCTCTTGGTATATTTTTCTTTCTTTCCTCGATCAAATAAAAAAAAGTATCAAAGTCGGCTCAAACTGAATCGTGTGAACAAAACAATAAACAGGAAGTTTCTAACTCCCCAAGATACAATCAATTCCTTCGGAAACAAAATTTAACACCCACAGATTTAGCGACAATCCAAATTGTATCATTAAATTGTTCGAGCTACTCAGTTCCATGTAAGGGTACCTTAACATAGCAGCGATGATTTATGTCGACTCAACGATTTGTAGTTAAAAGCGAGAAGCACTTTACTTTTTGACGTGATATCAAGGAGGCTTGAGACCTGTTAAAATTTCTGCTAACCTGGTATTTGAATGGCCTGCATTAGCGGATTTTCTTTGTAGCTTTTTTTCGAGTTTTTTGAATTTGGACAAACGGCCTATATTTTTGAAAAGGTTTGCTGTATTTTTGTCTCTGTGCCTTTTCCATGTTGTTGTCGAATTACCTATCATACAATATGAAAATTCAAAAGTCAAATAAGTAGTCGCTCCATGTAAAATACTGGTATTTAGCTGCATCCGGTTAGACTGGAAGCCGACCCCAACATAGTTGGGAAAAGTCTAGGCAGTTGATCATGACAATATGAAAATTCAATAGCTTTTGCTCGCTTCGAATCAAATGGACTGGATTTTCAATGAAAATATCAAAATTCAGGAAAATTTGACTCTTCATGAAACGGAAAATAAATAAAATTAACAGCATGAAAGACATCACAAACAACATTACAAGTAAACACGATATCGCTAAACAAGATATAATACAAGATAGAGCCAACCATTACGAGAATACAAGCATTTTGCACCCGGGGCTTTGTTCAACTTGGCAGAAAATGGCCATTTACCTCGCACTTTCTATGTGGTCACTGGACCGAACGTGAGTAACAAAGGAAATCTTTGTCACGGACTATAAGACTGTGAGAAAAACTACATTTATACGAATATATTAGGGATATTCTTTCGTGTGTAAGCTGGTTTTGTTAAAGATTTGGATCAGTGGGTTTAGGCACAATAATGTTTTGACTAGGAGTTGAGACATTTTACGGAATTCTTCTTAGTTAGACTAATGCTGGACAGTTGTTTTATTGATCCAGTCCTATATGATTTGGGTGTGTATACAGTACCGGCCATTGGCATTTGACCGCCCGTATTTTTCTGTATATTCATAAAAAATGATCGAAAATTAACTTTAAAAGGAGGGGTCTATCATATTTTTTTTAAATGAAATTCCCCTATGATTTTATGGACTTATACTTGTGTTTTTAAAATAAATACTGTTTTTTTTTTAAATGTCTTCACCTCTGTTTTTTTTTTCATAGTCGACAAATAATCTTAATGTTAGTTAATCCGACAAAATAACTCATAAGCTTTTAGAAATAATAAACAGAATCCAAATCGAGCTAATAACATCGGAGATATGGCAAAAACTACTCGAAAATTGTATAACATGAAAAATATTAAAGATAGACCTTTATAGAGGCTTTTAAAGTTAATTTTCGAAAAAAAAAAAATCATGCGTATTCAGAAAAATACGGGCGGTCACAAGCCCATGAGCGACATTAGGAATATTCTTACGTATGTAAGCTGGTTTTGTTGCGGGGTCAGTGGGCTTAGACATAATAATGTTTGGACTGGAATCTGAGACTATGGAATTCTGTTTCTCGCTAGCTAGACTAATAACGCTAGAATGTTGGTATTGATCCTGTTCAATGTCATTTGGGTGTGTGGCTGTAGGTACTTAGAAACTAATTAGTTTTCACTTGCATGATCACATCTTCACCCAATAATATTATTTCAGTAGAGCCTTGAGACTAATAAGGAAGTAAAGTTGAAGCGATAGTCTTTGCAATATGACTTCTAGTAGTATGAGATTGGCCAAGAATGTAGCTTACTTTCTTCTTTGAAACTCATATGTCCAGCAATTGTAGTAATGGCTTTCATTTTGACAGTTCAACAACATTCATTGCGTCATTTACGTTGTTGACCAAACAAATTTTTCGAACATATGAAGCAATGGATTAGCAATATCCTTCAAAATCATTCAGATTGTGTTTGATAGTATATTGTGCAATTAGGGTGCCGATGTAGATTGTTCGAAATAGGTAGATATTAAAATCATAAAGTTCTGGCTACATTTTTCTTTGTGTTTTTGAAATATAGGTCCTCAACACAAAATATGGGGTATCCATATAATTATTTTCCTCCAATATGCTTTCCAAATAAACATCGAAATATTCCGTCACCTCAAAAAACAACAACCCATATTATCGAAGGTCTATTCAGTTATAAATTCCGTTATAACTTGAAACAGCTGAAATTTTATTATAAACTTGGTATAAGTTTGCGAACAAACTTATATTACAATCGGTTCACGTGTTCCCGCCTTCGAAACATGGAACATCTCAATTTGGATTCTGTTTGCAGAATAGTACTTTAGTAGTTTTACGAGCAAAATAAAAAAGAGGTGGAGAAAGAAAGTAGAGGATAATGCGTTAGTTTCCTATGGAATAGAGCTTTAATGACTTTTTCGTGACTTTGCAAAAATATATTTAATACAAACTTATTAGCAGAAATTCTGCATACAGAGATGAAGCTTAAGTTCTGTTTAACTTAACTTATTCAAAGACACTGAACACAACATAAGTTTTATTCTTCCAATAACGTAACTGTCTTATATTTGGAAAGAAAAAGATCCGATAAATCATATACTAAAGTTCCATTTTGATTGTATGCGTGACCTTTTCAGTATATTAATGCACATTAACATACAATTTAGGGAGCATCCTCGTAAACTAGCTGCGCCCCGCGGTTTTACCCGGATAATTCTCAATACCCTAAGAATATAGAGATAAAAAGTATCCTATGTCCTAATCCAGGTCATGGTCTACCCATATGCCAAATTTCATCCAAATCTGTTTAGCCATTTTAGCGTGAAAGCGTAACAAACAAACTCATTCTTACATTTATAATATTTGTTAGTATTTGGATCTTTTTAAGTTAAACGTTTCTGCAATACGGTGACCACACCGGGTCAGCACTTAACCTCTTGGAAAACGATAAAATTCGGTCAAGTAGGTAGGTATTACTTACAGGCGTGACCTTGTACCTATACCTTCATAATAAAAAGAAAGATAAAGAAGTAAATATATTCCGAAGTGCTTGAAACACCTCACATTTCAGGCCATATAACCCTCACATCTAATTTGTCATCATTTCGGTGTTTTTGTGGCCGTAACTCTAGAGCCCGATCCATTTATCTTTGTAGGTGAAATATTTCCTTCCAATATGTAAAACGAGGTAGACTCGGAACTGTTCAAATAAAACACATCAATATTACCGAGTTTATATAGCTTTTAGTATAGACTTACATGAATCAAACTCGACATGTTTTGTGCCTTTAACATTTTCATGCGTATTTTGCTGTAACAAACAAAGTGAACAAGTACCGTCTTGACATAAATGTGCGTCTCGATTGAGCACCTCTTCTCGTCAAAAAGAAAATTACTGTTGAATTCCCTGTATTTTGTATACGAAAAGTTACAATTCCTGGGATCTTTTCAGCATAATGGCCTCTAGTAAGGCTTATTCCGAAAGTTCACATCCATAAGTTCTGTTTAAATTTCCTCTCGCTTTTCTGCTATCAAAATAAAAATAAAAATCTAAATACTTAATAAAATCTGTGGGAGTGATTTCGTGAGAGCGACGGAAGTATGTCAAAGGAAGCAGGGGAAGCGAGCGCTATTTGATTTCACCAATGACCGCGCGCGGTACTAGAGTTTGCCGTCTGAAACGACCTTGACGAGGCCGCACCCCTTGAATGTTGCTTATTACCAAGGTGAGATGTCAGATGTTACACATCATATACGACTACTGTAAGGCTCACGCGTTTTTAGGGTTCCGTACCTCAAAAGGTAAATCTAAAATAAAAAAAATAAAAAAAAACATAATATGGCTCCTTACACATATATTACAAGAAAACCTATAAGAAGTCTATGGTCTTAAAATAACATCGTAAATCTCTCAATATTGTTGTACAAACTTACATTAATGTATGAGAGAACATGTATTTCAACTAGAATGTTAAGTTTGTATTTGGGATACATTCATCCCAATGGAATTGTGCGTAGTCCGACACGCACTTGGCCGGTATTTTTATCAATGAATATTTGGCCCGCTTTGGTCACGATCTCACCATCTAAAGCCATGCTGTGGTCGACAATGGTGCATGCCTAAAAGTAACCTATCGACTTTAGTATGTTGTTAAAACTCGGTTCAAATTGTCTTGTTGTACCTATATATTTACGTTACTTCATTCATCGTTTTCTTTATTTTTTTGAAGTGAAATCTTCTGTTTTAGGCGCGTTGGGCATTTTTGAGATGGGAGTAAATCATTGATTTCGCGACACCATGCATGACACCTCATTTTTGTAAACGCGATTGTTCTCTTTATTTATATTACTTTACGGATCAATGTTCTATGCAATTATTTTTACTTTAAAGGTTTTGCTAACGGGATTATGCTCTTTATTTATATTTTATTACGGATCAATGTTCTATGCAAGTATTTTTACTTTAACGGTTTCGGAAGTACTTTTTTTTTGTAAACGCGATTGTGCTCTACATTTGGAGAAGTTTACGGAACAATGTTCATTTTTCTTCCACCAAGGCGAGGCTTGTTCAAATTTTCACTTCTGTCGGCACTCCCGGAGTGCCACCAAATTTTTATCCTTTTTTTAAATATCTTTTTAACCTTTTACCGCGCCATTTGACTTAGCTTTAAGCATTTATGCTTAGATATAAAAATAGCGCTTTCATTATAATTTTTAGCTATTTCGTTTAATATTTATTAGTTACAACTGACCCCCGTGACGAATATTGCTCTACATCCATTATATGATTACATTTATGTGAATTTTATCAGACGCCATACTGGAACGTCTCAACATAATACGCAATAATATTTAAATACAAAGTTACAAGAAACCTTTACACAACTTATAAAATACGAGCTTCCGTAGCCCGCGACTTCGTTCGCGTCGTAAAATATAATATCCTTTGACACTTGGCAATCAGTATTGCCAAGTGTCAAAGGATATTATATTTTAGCTTTCCTTTAGTGCAAGAATTTTCGGAATTGCATCAGTTGTTCCGTAGATTTACCTCCTACTTAAACTCACTTTTACCTCTTATCTTATCTTGATAATTAAATAAATATGGTTTGTTTTAAATACAGGAATAAAGCGCTGAAAACTAAAACTTTCCATTTATTTCTTAGTTGATCGAAAATGCAGTTACTAGCTTTTTATTCAATGAAAATGAGTGTCTCTTATAAATAGAGTAATTTATAGTATTAAATAGCTAAATTAAACGAAGCTATAAAAAGCGTTGAAGAATGTCGTTCCCACTCAATGCATGGAAACTGCTTAAAAAGCTCTGTCACTGGCGTAATAATGTGAAAAAAGTACCAACCGATAGCCAGGAAGGTGTTAGTTAAGGAACCCCAACCTACCAATATTAGCTTTGTCAGACAATAAGTATTTACTAGATTATTATTTCCCAATTTCCCCACTGCGCGATCAGCATTTATAATTATCTAGAACATGCGTCAATCTGATCACGCTGTGCATGTACTACGTTAGCAATTAAGTTAGTATATAAGATCAATATTTTATTAGATTTAATTAATTACTGTTTCGCTGTAACTCTGTCGGAATAAAGTTATTTTTAAATACTTCCGTTGTCGCTTACTTAATTTGTTCGATACGAAAAGAAAATTAACAGACTAATAGTCAGACTAATCATTTTTGCGGGATCAACATGGTCAGAAGTCACACAAAATAGAGAGGTTTGGAAGGAAAAAGGGGAGCCATTTACCCAGCAGTGTGGTATACAATAGAAGCTAACAAAAAAAAAAGAACCACATTATAGTCAAACATTTTTTATTTCGAACCTTTTCACCGCCTTTGTCCCTAAAAAACATAGCTGCATTGCATCAACATTAGCCTCAACCTCTTTTACCAGACTTTTAGTATTTAGATCTAGTATTTAGACATCAGACATCGTAGTGTAAGACAAATTAAGCTGACAATACCAGTTATGCTGGTCCCGGCGGATACTGGATGTTCGAGGCCGCGGGTCGATACAGCTAGCCCGGGGAAGCGCCACAGTACGAAGTAGGGCTTTCCTCTGTCACGAGTTATGATTGCATGTACCAGTGTTTTGTCTAGATTATTTTTGGTAGAATAGGCATTTGGGAGAAAAAAAGGTGTTGGGAGAAAGTGAGGTGCTTTTCGGTAAATTATTCTTGGGTTTTAATGAATGAATTGTTAAGGATTGCATGAGAATTCACGAAATACAAATTCATTGTGTTCCTGTCAATTATAGACAGATACAGCATGATGTTATTTAGTTTGGCTTTAATTTGTAATGAGTGAGACGTCGTGCAACCGCGCCCTAAAATCAACATTCTTATTGTTGTTTTTTTCGTGAAAATTCACGGCATTTGAATACCAGTATCATCGCATACTTTTCGTTAATGTTATGCTTAAAAAAAAAAAAAAAAAAACAAAATAAATATGTAAATATTATAATACCATTATTCTAATGACCAATATTTTAAAATGTTATTGCCTTAAAATCCATTTATTACTTTTGTCTAAAAAGTATTGACTAGACATTAAAAAAACCGGAATGTAAAACGGTTTTTAAATCGGATAATTTTATCATTTTTTTATTGAATCTATTCTGGGAGTAAGCAATACTTGTCATAACTTTATTGTAATTTAAATAATTTATTTGAAAGCGTATAGGCACTTTATAGAATTAATTTGTGAAATCACTTCCCACTATAGACCTTCTTATTTAATAAATGTATCAACTGTTTTTTATGCCCACTTGATTTTCATTTTATTGGAAACATCTGCCAATCGATTAGACTGCAATAGGTACAGTATAACTATTTTCTTAATGTCCCCCGGCAAACTTCATGTTTCGTCAGTCAGTCATCAGATTTTTACCAGTTGCCCTTTGCACTTGGTGCAGACCGGACGCTCTCAATCGACTTGGAAGCATATAGAATTGTTAATACTCTTTTAACTGAATGTAATTTATTTAAAAAATGGGAGAAAAGCTGCTAAAGTCGCAGGCACGGAAATAGTTTTATAGCTCTATATTTTTTACACGAAAATTAAAACAAAACAACACTAAAGTACTTAGTTTTGAATTCAAATTATTATACACGATAAATCTAATAATTGGACATGGACATGGAAATGAGCCTTCGTTGGTATTCGGGAATGCGATGAGTCCCGAGGGAGATTAAGAAAATAGACGGACTACCTCGACCTACCTCGTGGGACACTACCCCTGCGTGTCATTGACCTGCCCTACGTGACATTGCATTGCGTCTATCGCACAATGACAAAGCTTTAAATCCTTATCGTTATTCCTGAAAAAATCAGAGCTATTAAGCTGTAGAAATAAGTATAATTTTAAATCATTTTATTTATGAAATTTCATTTTATTTTTTGACCTATTAGATTCAATTTATGGTTGAAAATAGTACCTAACAAGCCAGTCACATATAATTTGATATGACCTTTGACTTCCTCTCACCTTTATTGTCGTTCAATCCTAAAATCTTTTTACCATTCACACAAAATGTCATAATATTTTTATTTCTTCCTTACCTACGTCAATTTTCATTTGTCAGAAATCAAAAATAGGAACTGCCTGTCTCTATCCGGTAAATAAAATTATGTTGGAAATATTTCCTTTACGAATTCACGAGTTCCATTTTTATAAGCGTTTTGGTTAAACCTATCTATATATATGCATATGCTTTATAAAACAGTTATTTTAGTGACGGGTAATGTTCAAAAGTTATTCTTGAAATACTGATTTACTAATACTTACCAATGGGACTTCTAATAATGCGGTGAAAACTAGTCAAAGTCTTCGCTGTGATTGCGGTCCATTAAATACAGCTCATTTCTCGACGTATCCTACTTTTCACAGTTACCTGTCCTCAAACTACATCCATAATCTCGTTTGGCATGGAATTAAGAACTTTCCGGTTCCAGAATGTTCCGGAGCAGCTTAAGCGGTAATCACGTTAAATATCGCCAGGTTCACTGCTGACACTATCACGAATATAAGCTTAATGTGCTTAGAAGTCGAAAGCGGATTATGCAATTAAGAGAACACCAGTTGATAGATTCTGTGCACATTTGCTGCTTGAAACAGTGACTAGACGGTACGGCTAAAGGTACGGGTTCCTAGAAGAATGGTGACCGCCACACAAAAATAATGGAACCGGGATTTGTCTTTACGGTTCTCAAATACGCTCTTCAAGAAAACACATCAACTTACTTCCATAAATAACTTTTCAGTGACGTTAGTGATAGCGTCGTCAGACGTTATGACGTCAGACGTTAGCAGTGATAGCCTAATCGTGTGACCGTCAGACTGCCAAGTCATAGGTCTCGAGTTCAAACCCAAGGCACGCGCCTCTGACTTTTCGGATTCATGTGCGTATTGTATAACTATCACTTGCTTTAAAAACGGTGAAGGAAAACATCGTGAGGAAACCGGCATGCCTGAGAGATATTTCACGACAGTATGTGAAGCTAAGTCAAGAGCCCATGGGCGGCATGAAAACTCTGACACCAGGTTAGTCACAAACTACAAGAAAAAGAAAGTAAGTGACGTCAGTCATCGCAAATATTGTGGACGCTGTGTGACGGGCACCGCAGTCTTAAGAAATCCTAGGTTTACGTTGATGTGAAGATGTCATGTTGGAAAACGTGACAGTTTAATTTATTAACATACCTAAAGTTTTGGATGGCTCTACACACATAGTAACGAAATATAACTACAGAGTGGAGCTTACAACCTCTTTGTACTTAGTAAGTTTAATAAACTCAGTACTTATTTGACTTGTATACCATATTGTATCATTTCAGGTAGATATGACTATAGAAGCCTGTAGGACTGCAGGATAAAAAAAAACCCAACGCAAATAATTTTCTTACGAAAAAGTCTTCAAGTTTATTTTTGGGAGACTTCATAGTACTTGACTGCCCCGCTGTTTTAGGGGTCGCAAGTGCTAATGCTGTGCATGAGGTCTTGGTTGCGATTCCCAGATCGGGCAGTGTTATGGGGTTTACATGAGGACCCCCGTCCCATGACGCCGCTTATTATATGGGACTTAAACATAACTATCGAAATGCGAGTGTACTATAAATGCACCTTTGCCTAACTCTTCGAGCATTACAGGGGTGACGTTAGGTTACGTGAACGTGATGTAATTAATTATGCTATAACCCACAAGCACAACAAAATCTACATAACCGATCAACAATTTATTGAAATCAAAAACTGAAACATTCAATACCCGCCTGCCATTCCAGATTAATATGCAAAATTTTGCATATTCTATTCCACCATCCAAACGAGCAAAAACTATGGAGGCAATAAATTAAAAATGTTTATGCAAAACTGGAATGCAACAATTTCCCGATAAAACGGGATAATAAAATAAAAGCTGAGCGCATACTAACTCCAATCTGATGAGAGCAAACTCAGTTGTCGGAACCTATGAATAAATTTTACTGGGTCCCTTTTAGCTGATTCCGCCATGCATTTCAAGATGTGCCGATAATCTGCTTAGGAGTCAAGTATGTACGGAGTCTAGGTTGTTTTATGCAAGAGATGAATGATGATGCAGAGGATTTCTTCGGATTACCATAGGTTTATCTTTGAATAGACAGAACCACGACCTTATTTTTCCGCGCTCTTAATTATACAATTTGGAGACGACAATAACACAATAAATTAAAACACTGGCAATACTAATGCATACTTTGAAACTGTCAAATCATTCCTGACATCGAAATAAAAAAATAAAAATAAAAATTGAGTAAGCCTTACAGTAGTTGTAGCAATGATTTGTAACATCTGACATCTCACCTTGGTAATTAGCAACATTAAGGTTATAAGGAACATTAAGGCCTGAATTCCTCTTTCAATGATGTCGGTCGCGTTTACGTCGGTCGCGCGTGCGTTTAAACATTGTGTTCTACATATATAGCTCCATACTGCGACGTTGATGTCAACGGCACGTACGTACATACATTGCGTACGCGACCGACATTAGCGTAAGAGTAATTCAGGCCTTAAGGGGGGGGGGGGGGGTCAATGTCGTTTTTGACGGCGAACTCAAAAAATATTTTTTCAAATCTCTGTACATATCGGAAACTCATAAAATGTGCCCTCACTTTATATAATAACTAGCTTTTTCCCGCAGGTTTGCCCACGTGGATGTCGGAAAATATCCCACGGGAACGTACTACCAATACCGGGATTACATACCTAAAAGCCGAGGAAAAGGTTATTGACTCCTACCGCTGCGCCCGCGTTATGGTCAACCATAATTATTTTGTTACGTGTAATTTTGAATCTGTGATATCTTTTAAACTATACATTTAAATGAAATGATGTCAAAGCATATTATCTAAATTAAATGCTCAATTTAAGTAACATAGTTTATTGGATAGGGATTAATACAATACCGGTCGAAATAGCTTCGGAAATAATTTGTTTATAATTTGATAAAAAATTAATTGTTAATAATTTATCAAATTCTGAAAGATAAAAATGGTTATTGTGGGTCATCCGTACAAGATAGACATATGTCATTGTGAAATTTTTTGCTGAACTTTTTAAGATGAACAATAATTTAGAACATACATTTTATGTAACTTTTACCATTTGCGCGGCGAACGCCAATAAAGTTCCCAGTCGGCATGATTTTTTCCAACATCTCCAACAATAATCGTCAAATTTCAGTCAATTTACACAAAACCTTAATGAATTATACATTAAAACCTTCCGTTCAGTAGTTTTTGAGTTTATCGCGTTTAGACAGACAGACAGACAGACAGACGCGGCGGGGGACTTTGTTTTATAATATGTAAGGATATACGTAATACGAAATCTATCCAGTGTATATGTTACGGCTAAAACCCGAAGTGCAGCTTCACCTAGCCGGTAGGAGTTGGTTAAACTGGCCTAAATGGACCCTGGCACTCGCCCGCCGCTGCCGCGGCATCGCACCGCTCGCTTCGCTCGCTCGGTTCGTGCGGTGTGTTATGTGGTCACAGTTCTAACCTATCCTAACCTAGCTTTCAGCCATTTTCATTTGCTACATCTAAATTTAGCCAACTGCTACCGGCCGCACCTAGTTGTAGCCGGCTAAAACTAGGTGTAGCCACACTTCGGGTTTTAGCCGTGACAAATATAATTATAATCATCTTTAAAAAAGAAATATCACTTCCACATCAGTAAACCTTTTGAAACCAAATCTCAAGAATACGTTACCAAAAATGGACCACGAAATCAAACCTTCATATTTCTAAAAACCTCACACGTTTGAAACCGATTAGCCACAAAAAGGGTAATAAGAAACCGTCAGAAAGATTGATGCGGAAGGTTGGCCGAAGGTTTTTCTAAAGCACCCTGCACGTTAAGGGTTAATAATGACGGCTCTACAGAGGGCCCACGTAATACGGAGGTAACACTGAAAAAGTAGGTACCTGATAATATTTTACCTGGACTGTTTTCATAAGATCTGCGTAAATGAAATGATGGAGGGAGTAAGTAGGCCACTTAATTTAAGGATGTGGGTCGTGATCCTCCTGTATTTATGGAGGTAGAAATGGAGATGGTGTATGATTAGTAAAATCCTTTATTCATTCATGGATGTAGTCCTGCAGAGATTGTGCTGCAATTTATCTTAACCTATCTGCTACTAAGCTACTTAGATTCTATAGTGTTAAGGATTTCATTGACAAAAAATGTTAAATTGCATGCTTTTATTGTGTTTTTACGCAAATAAATATATTATTTATTTTAACAATAAACTGCAATCACCAATATCACTGCCAGTCGTGATGATTAATAAAATAAATAAATAAAACTTTGTAATTAATACCTAGCTGTTGTAGAGAAGATTTTTGTTTAATTAAAGACTTCGAATAGGTACTAGAAGAGTTAATTGCCATTTTACTAGTAAAACAACAAATGAATTCGCTAAACCTGCATGGATTGGTCATGCATATCTAAGAACACTCAATTATGGTTTTGAACGTAAACAAATCAAGTTACAATAACGCATTTATTACTGAACAAAGAATAAATATGTACAAATAGAAATAATTAAGCATTTAAAAATACAATCAACGTTTTCAAATTAAAAAAACTGCAAAAAGTAGTTTTTTTAAACTATTAAAAGTTGGGAATAGTTCACTTCGTTTTAATGACATATTCGATAGGCCAAAACAGAAGGCAAGGGATGCAGCATAATGTTAAAGCGTAAAATGCTGGCACGTAGTCTTGATACACGTCTTTCAGTACACCTGGAAAGAAAAATAATAAAGTTAGCTGAAATGAAACTTCAAAACAACTTCTGAAGGCAGGTATTACAGCAAACCAAAGTTTCGGTAATGTTATCATAAGGATGTTCAGTGTTTCAGTATATGTTGCTGATAAAATACTCTACTTCGATATTATATGTGACGAAAAGCTAGGCGACGCTGGCGTGACGTATTTCCAACATACGCATCTGTCGCAGTAAGATGGTTATAGATGTAATATAATTATATCCCTAGTAATATACGTATATGCCGTAATATAGTTGTATGAAAGCGGTTCATAACTATCCTACATGGAATATAACTATGATACGAGCACGATCTAGTATTATAACTATTGGGGCACTCCGACCAAATAGGTTAGGTTAGAACTGTGACCAACTACGTCGAAATTGGTCGCAATAACAATATTAGGACACTTCTAGTTAACCGCTTTCATATAACTATATTACGGTATAAAGCTATATCCCTAGGGATATAATTATATCACGGCTAGAAACATCTTACTACGGACACATCTATAATCTATAAACATCATCTATTATCTTCTCTAAGTAGTACAAAATAAAGTCGCTTTTTGTGTCTATCTCTATGACCGCTTAGTTCTAAACCAGACAATGACACACAAATAACACAACAATAATCACAATAATCACAATAATTTAGAAGAAAAAAAAAATCAGAACGTACATATGAAATACAGCATGAAGTACAGACCACCACACTAAACAATTTTTTCTGTGGAACCAACATTATAATCGCAAAAAATTATCAACTGTCCCATACAAAACTTGAAAACTAGACCCAAATGTATGGGACGGCTGATTATTTAATGATTATTAACCGATTTTTAATCTCAGTGTTTACAACTTAATTACACGTGACTGTAACAATTTTGCGTTAGTCATCCAATGATGACATTTCATTTTTTCCTACGGCTTATCAACTAGAAAATTACCTACAATTTCGGTGATAATTTGTTTATTGATGGATTATAAAAGGATTAGCCTCTCTCTTCTTACCTTATTGTTAAGTCTTAAAACTTATTTTGCACACCTTTCAGAAAATATGAGTGCATTGTTATTGTTATTAATAGATATGTACATTATCACTAACGCGACTTTTTCTGTAGCTTAGCAAATAATATAATAATGGAACATGATGTAGAACACGAACATGGAACATTGTTCGCATGTGCGTGCCACTAACAATCTTCAAAGACGGTTCGTCAAAAATATTCGTGGCGATGCAATTTCGAATCCATGGCTACTAAAAGTGCGGGGTGGTTGAGCGCGAACACAAGTTGAACTGTGTTCGTATGGTTTTCATGTTCGTTTTGCTAATGTACATTCACACGTACGAGCCGAATGTTCGGTGTTCGATGTTTGTGTTCACCATGTTTTGATCGTTCGTGCGTAAGACGCCTTAGGTAGGTATAGGGATTGATAGTTTAAAATAAAATAAAACACGTTGGAAGCAGTACTCGCAAACACTCCACCTGCGTTGTTTACACAGGATGTTACATTCAGAATATCACTGTTATACATTTTCGGAAACGACGTTTTCCCATACAGGTGAGGTCCAGCATTTTCCTGGAAACTACACGTAAAACGGTAGTGACTAAGAAGAAGTAATTAATTTCAAAGCCTGGGTCCTTTGCGTGGCCTGAGAAATTCTGGGAAACGTGGCTTTGAGCCACCGTTCATGTAATTATTCTAGGTTCACACAACCGTATCAATATCATTTTAAACCGATATTTTTACGCTCGAATTAATTGGTGTTCGGAGTAATTATAGCAGTACACTGACGTTATTGCTTTAAAGCTGACTCAATTTGATATCGGCAAAAGTAAATATTACTTATTCTGAGGCCCGCTTGCACTGCAAATCAATAAATACTAAACCAATTTAAAACATTGTTCTATTGCTGTTAATTGTTTGAAATTGACAGTGACAAAATGATGATTAAAGTTTAGCGCTAAATGTATTTAGTGATTTGGGGTGCATGCTAGCCTTAAAGCTACTACACACAGTGCCGACGGCATAGACCGCCGGCTTTTGCCGAGCGGCACTCTTTTGTTTAGCGGCTGCTTTGTGCGGTAAGCCAGGCGCACCGCGGCAATGCCACCGGCACTGCCGCCGCCCGGTGTGTGCCTTAAAAGTATAGCGATTCAAAAATAGTAGATTGTTTGCCTAAGGAGCAAAGATTTATTTTATGGCGAGAGTGTTTCTTTGAATCCAGAGCGGAGCGAAAGATCCTAGAGTAGAATCCCGAGCGTAGCGAGGGATTCACAGTACGTCACTCGAGCTTAAAATAATGCTGGTCCCGAGGTGAACACTCTACTTTTTATCACCTCTATGAGAAAAAAAAACGTGTGCGGTTCGACCCGCGACAGAAACCTGTTCCTTCTCACGTATGATTTAAAACAAAAACAAAATTTTCGGTGCTGCCATCTTAAATTTACATTTTGACCTCACTATCGGCTTTAGCACCCTCGAAAACTATGAAAACGACATCCATGACGAAAGATTGGAAAGCTTAAGCAGCCGCCATCTTGAATTTACATTTTGACCTAACTATCAGCTCTAACACCATTGAAAATCATGAAAATGATACCCATGATGATAAATTTGAAATTTTCAGAGCCGCCATCTTGGAATTACATTTTGATCTCACTATCGGCTTTAGCACCCTCGAATACTATCAAAGCGACACCAATGATGAAAAAATTGAAAATCTTCGCAGCCACCATCTTGGATTTTCATTTTGACCAAATTCACACTCTTTCTCTCTTGCCAGACTGTTACTTGTTCATACAATGTTCGTGATTGATCTCTTTGGTGACACGAACTTTTACTAACAATATCCACATTCCAAATTCAAATCACTTTTAATCCCTAGGGATTAAAAAGCTATTTTAGTCCCTATTTACGAAGAATAAACTAGCTCTTTTTAAATAGATGTGATAAAAACTTCATTTAAACGATTAGAAGACTCCATTAGTACACACGGCTACACATCAAGTTTATGCTGATCTCGCATTGTATAGGAATTACCTACAAGACTGCAGTTTCGCACCTTTAAATACCTGGATTTAGCCATCTTGCTTCATTTGCATTTACTTAGTTGCTATTTCCACAGTCGCAGTCTATTTGACTATCAGACTGTTTTGTTAATCAACCCGATGCATTTCCTGGCACAGTGTAGTATGCATAGAGAACGGATTCGCCGCACCGTCTTAGCGTCTAGAGACGGCAGTACTAATAAAATTCGTGGCGCCGAAAGTGCGTTGAGCGCACAACTTTTGAGGACCTACTTCCGAAGTCCGTCAGCGAAGATATGGGCCCTTCCGAAAGTAATTCAAAATGTTGGATTAAACCCACACCCACATAACTAACATATTCGGATGGGCAAAAACACATTCGGAGTAAGGACAACTGTAATGTTGAATCGTGATGTCATTCATTCTTAGGTACGACCCCAAACTAATCTTATGTTCATAGGCGACACGGAGTCTGAATCACCCGTAACTTCGGTTGAAACTACAGATTTCGTGTTTAGCGAGTAGACGTCACGTCACGGACCGCCTTCAAAGCTGCCAGTTTTTATACGTCATTGGTGTCGTAGAGGGAATAAATACTGACACGCTTTTTTTGTCTTGAAAATGTTGACAATACCGACTAGGCATCTCTCTGTTTAGTGCATTGTGGAAAAAGAAAAACTGCGCTAGTCAGAGAAAAAATATCTTACCTATAAGTGGAGCAAAGGTGACGTTTACAGTGCCAGTAGCTAGCATAGACAGTGCGTATGCTCCAGGGAAATCCTCATGAGGGACGTGGTTTGAGACCAGCAAGGGACTGGCCACGTGGAGCCAAGCTCGTAGAACTCCTAATGCTCCTGTCACGGTCGCCATCCATACGAATTGGGTGATTTGTAACATTGCTGAAAGAAAATTTACATTAAAACTTCAAATTGGGATTGGGTAATCTTATTTCTGTGATGGTAATAAACAATCAGAAATTTTTATTTACGAAAGACAATAGGAATGATGCCTGAGTAAAAAAGAAATTTTATTTAGTCCATCAGTCAGATATTAAAAAACAAAACTTATAAAACGTATCTTTATCATATTAATAAAAAAATACTTAAATAAAAAGCATTTAAGTTGGAGAGTGCGGATCGCTATGTCACAAGTAAGTATAAAATCTACATACTTGTGACGTCATGGCACATTTCAACTCAATGTATCGCCGTAATCTTAGGAATACTTTAAAAAAGATAAAATACGTGTCCAATATTTTTGAATAATATAACTGACGGAAAAACAAAAATTGGTCATCCCTATTGTCTTTTTCCAGAAGCTTCCAATGAAATTCCAAGAGAATTTCATGAGATCGTTTTCCTTTGACGAATAATTACACCTATCCAAATTTTAATAAACAAACATCTCTAATTCTAATAATACAGTCTTCTCATTCTAACAATATTGCCTCATCTGGGAAAAGACAAACATAATTTACATTCGACATCAAATAGAAAACCCGTGTTAAAACCTAAAACAAATAAAGATACCTCGATACCATTTATAATTTCAAGACAGCAAACAAGATAAGAAAATAATGATTGACAAATACATTCATACCTAATCTGATAAGAAAGGTGAGCAGCGTTGCTGCATAATACAATATTCTTGTATTAATGTGGAACACACTACTGATGAGGGCCAGCGCAAATCTTCCACCGACGTCAGCTGCGGCACATATTGAAATACACATTGCTACTTGATACTGGAACAGGAATAAGAGAATATTTACAAGTTTGAAATTTATAGTAATAACTAGACATCGCATTTTATGTATTTGCGTATTTGCATATGCAAATGCATATAACTCTCTAATTACGGCATTAAAATCAACGGCAGCAGGTCATAACCTGCTAGTACAGGTATCTCCAGAAATCGAGGCAAATTTTAAAATTTGGCCTATGACAACAGTTGACGTAGAGAGGTCGTTTCCGGCGTATAAATTAATACTGGGTGGCAAATTGTCACAAAATTTGCTCTCGTTTGGAAAAATACTTAATTGCGTAATATTGTCACAAAAACAATACATAATTTTAAGAATATTTCGCTAATTTTGTACTGTATTTATAAAAATAAAAATGTTTTTTTGAATTTGCATTATTGCATATTTCGCCCTTGTGAAGAGTTTTTAGTGCATGTTTCGGCCTTTTTAGTGCATGTTTCGGCCTTTTTAGTGCATGTTTTGGCACTTTGTTAGTTCATATAATCCGATGTCAACTAATAACAACGAAAAAAAACAATGATCTCTATGTCTGTCTTGTCTTTATCATAGTAGTACAGATGTTCTATGTCACGAAGTCCGTTTGGCTATGAATGTTGTCAAGCGTGCATATGCACATTGTTTTTGTGTGCGTAACCTCGAGAGCGCTCAGTGTCGATCGGGACACGGTCCGGATCAGTAGTGGTTTTTAGTTCGCGCCAAATTGTTTCACGGAGTAAGGTCAGCATGGCAACAAAACGAAGAAGAGTTGTCCATAGTGAGGTAATATTTATTTATACGTTTTCAATTAAAATGTTATACAAAGATACTTAATATAGCAATAGTTCTAGTAGAAGTATTTATAAAATGAATGTTTTTTGTGTTATAAAATGTTTATATTACTTAATTATTTTGATTACATTTTGTTTTAGGGTCGAAACATGATAGCTAGTGTTTATCATTTTCTGCGAGAAGAATATGAATTCACAAAATCATTAATGGAACTCAACTGTGATTTGTCTCATTTACGAGACATTACACGCCGTACAGCTGAAGCTACGGGTGTGAGCCAAAAAACAGTTCAAAGAATATTAAAAGAAGAGAAGGAATTGCCATCCACTTCATCAAAATTCACTTCCCCTATGAAGAAAAGGAGAAAGCGAGATAATAAAGTGGATATAGATAATTTTACAGCCGATGTGGTTCGCAGTACTGTACAAGATTTCCATATTGTCCATAAAGAAATTCCAACATTAGCTAAGTTAAGAACAGCATTGAATGAAAAAATCGGATCCGAAGGTTGTTTAGAAACTGTTCGCGTGAAGTTACTGTTGATATTAGGTTACAAGTGGCGCAAAACAGAGAACAACCGTAAAGTCTTGACGGAGCGTCATGATATACAAATGTGGTGTTTAAAATATTTAAAAAAAATAACAGAGTACCGCTCTCAAAGTCGGCCCATTGTCTACACCGATGAGAGCTACGTCCTTTCGAAACACGTGCGAAACAACACCTGGGCAAAAAAAAAGGAAAGAACTCCGTTTTAAAAAAAAATTAGCACAGGCACTCGCTTTATTTTAGTGCACGCGGGAACCAAGGATGGTTTTATTGAAAATGCTTCCTTGGTTTATAAGGCCAACTCAACAGCTGGTGATTATCATTCAAATATGAGCTATGATAACTATGTAAAATGGCTAAATGAAAAGTTGCTACCCAATTTACTTCCGCGCTCTGTCATTGTCTTAGACAATGCATCTTATCACAACACACGGGCTGAACGACTACCGACGCAATCTACAAAGAAAGCCGATATGCAGCAATGGCTCAGGGATAAGGGTATATATAGCATTTAATGAATCTCTTCTTAAATTGGAATTGTACGATACAATAAAGAAGTACAAAGCCCAACACGTAATCTACAAGATTGACGATTTTATAAAAAGCAAGGGTTTTGATGTCTTACGGCTTCCCCCTTATCACCCAGAATTAAATGCGATTGAAAATATTTGGGGGATCGTTAAAAATTATGTCGCATCTAAAAATATCGAGCAAAACATGACGAATACGGAAAGACTGATCAATGAAAGTTTGGGCCAAGTTAGCAGTGAAACGTGGCAAAAAACTTGTGCTCATGTTGAAAAAATTGAAAAAGACTACTTGAAATATTTTGATCTCGATTTTGAATTTATAATCAATGTACAAGATGATTCTGACGACAGCAAAACGGAATCGGAAATCGAAAATTTATCTGATAGTGATTGAAAATACTGAATAGTCCTACTTGTTTCGTTTCCATTCTGCAACACCAATGCTTAATTAAATGCCTACATATTCTTAATATTTTTGTATTTATTGCAACCTAATCTAATTTATTTACAAAATGTATATACTTTTAAAACCAAAATTTTATTTAGATTATTAAATCTCGACTTGAATATATATCAGATTTTTTTGCTAACGTTACCTACTTTTACACACACAAGCGCGCTTGTCGGGATACGTCACTACTACAATCAAAGCCGAACGGACTTCGTGAAATAGAATATCTGTATATCTTCGAAACTATTGATGCAATTCTGAGAATTCTATCACCGATAGAAAGTTACGCTATTGCCGAGTGCTATTAAAGGGGTTTCCACACGTAACATCAGGTGGGCCTTCTGCTCGGTCCATAGTTTTTATATGTCCTCCAAAAATAGCGTAAGTTTGCGAAATTTATCTATTTATTGGTCTGTGAGTAAGCAAGTTGTTAATGTCACCTCAGTATACTTTAGTGCTATCTTTATGAGAATAGAGGCCTGTTTGAATTACGACAGTATTATTGTTATGTTACGGCTCCAATATAACCATTTATTGGGTTGATATAAGGAAACTATTGTCAACGTTATTGTAGACTAGCTTTGCCCGCGGCTTCGCCAGCGTGGAAATCGGAAATCATCTCACGGAAACGTACTCCCAGGATTTCGGGATTCTATGTCTTAACCCATATGCCAAATTTGATTTAAATCCGTTCCGCCGTTTTAGTGTGAAAGCGTAACAAACAAACTCAGTTACATACTTATAATATTAGTTAGGATGAATTTTGAAACTGACACTGATAATATAAACGTAACCACTGTGATAATAAAATCAAAGGGTTATTAGATGGAAATAATCAAATATAATGTAGGTATTAAATGTGTTACTTACCCTATCATAGCCATATTGAAATAACAGCATCGGTTGTAAGATGAAGAATGTGAGATCAGAAAAGTTGACGAAACTCTGTCCTAAACAGATATTGCAATAAACAACATCTTTCAAGATCTTGAAGTTCAATATTTCCGTTAACTTCTGCCTGCAAACAAAGAAATCAAGATAAAAACACGATACACCAAATAAAATGTTAAGTCATTTCGGCATAAAGGTCACGATGTATATATGTCAGTTGGTTAAATTTAGCTGTAGCAAATGAAAATGGCTGAAAGGTAGATTTGGTTAGGTTAGAACTGTGACCATATAACATACCGCACGAGCCGAGCGAGCGAAGCAAGCGGTGCCGCTGCAGTGGCCGGCGAGTGCCAGGGTCCATTTAGGCAAGTTTAACCAACTGCTACCGGCCGCACCTAGTTGTAGTCGGCTAAAACTAGGTGTAGCCGCATTTCGGGTTTTAGCCGTAACATATACATACAAGTGCGTATTTTATACTAGTTTTTAGGGTTCCGTACCTCAAAAGGAAAAAAACGGAACCCATATAGAACCACTCGTGGGTCTGGCTGGCTGTCTGTCTGTCACAGACAATTTGCTCCGAATCTCCTAGACCAATTTAGTTGAAATTTGTTACACATATGAATTTCTGTGACACAAATACGAACGTGTAACGTAAATATTACAATTTAGTACAATTTTGAATATGGGGTCACTTTTTGGGGTAAAACTTTTGCAAACTGTACCGTGTGTCATTTCAAATGAAAGGGCTTGTTGTGGGGATCTCAAGATGTATTTTGTAAATGTTTAAATAAATACTTTAAAAAAATTAACAATATACATGAAATTGGCCCCTTATCTCCAAAACTACGCGGACTAAAATTTTGAAAAAAGAAAAACTGTTTATGGTTTTTTACTCATAGATTATAGGAAAACCTATAAGAAGTTTATGGTCTTAAAATAACATGGTAAATATCTGAATATTGTGCATACAAACTAATATTTGCAGTTGGAAAGTATGGGAGAACATGTTTTTCAACTACAATGTTAAGTTTTTTCTTGGGATGTATTCATCCCAACTACGGAACCCTTCATTGTGCGTAGTCCGACACGCACTTAGCCGGTTTTATTGTGTTTTAAAGACACACAAAACAATGATGAAAGAAATGGATTACCTTTTTTAGTTAAGCAGCTCATACGTAGCATTTATTTAAAAAGTCAATATGACAATAATTCGAAACACAGTTTTTGTTTTAATCTCAGACCAAATAAAAAGCCAAGACATATAGGTAGCGCTGCGACAAATACAGTGAAGCATGCCAAAACCACACCTCCGCTCTGTGCATACACGCTCTCGTACATATTTACCATCAAACTACACCTCACTAAGTGCACACATGTATAGGAAATAGGCCTCATGTCACTGTTGACAGCACTATGTATTGGTTTTTTATTTGGTCTGAGGTTTTAATGGAGATAATATGAAGAAAAAAAAAAAGCTATGTTGAATTTACCTGATTTTAACAAAAACTTTCATAGTTTCGGTCTGGTTCACTTTCAGAGATTCCTCATTACTACTTTTAGAAAGCAACAAATCCTCATTTTCGTGTGCCTTCCTATTTTCTAGATCATCTGCAAATTCGAAACCACATTAAATTTCATAAACAGTTCATTCTGAAAAGAAAACAATTTCAAATGAAAAAATACTTGCTGTTCTTATTTTTCTTGGAACTGTCGCATCAGTTTTCATTGCGAGCATCCCAGGAAATGTATGCAAAGACATTCCAGCCAGAATTAGTAACGTCCCTCTAAATCCATACAAAGACATCATCTTCTTCAATAATTGAGGATACCACATCAATATAACTCCTTGGACTGCCTTACAAACGCTCATGACTGTAGTCCTTTTTCTAACAAAATAATGGTTTAAAGTCGAATAACACACTGGTACCACCATTCCGAACCCAATTCCTTGGAACACCCCAAAAGTAATTGGAAGTTGGTTGGTATTAGTTATGAATATGGTACTGAGAGATCCTGTAGATAGTAGAACTGCTCCAATAATACCTCCAAATCTTAATGAATATCTTTTTGTGATACTGTTGAGTATTATACCTGGAAAGAGTAAAGTTAATTATTAACAACACTTAAGGAAGAATTTAAATCTAAACAATGATAACGACACTGTCTGATTAATCAACAAATATGACTAAATACTGATCTAGTGATCTTGTATTTAGTCATGTGCAAATGTGATATTTCTCGTTAGACAAATCCGTCAGACGACACTCGTCCAAGACGATATTATTATTCAACCAAATGGAACAAATCCTACATCACTTCAAAACTCAGATATTTCAGAATGCTTGAATTATTGCATAATGGCAGTTTATATTAGGTATATATTGATTCAAAACATCAATCATTTACCTAGTAGCCAGTGGGTAACTACAGTTTTGAGCCGTTTGGGGTCGGAACGGTCGGGTCATGGGGCCAGAGTACGCGTCTCCTTTTTAAGGAAATTTCTCGCCGACCGATAGTAGTCGATACGTCACGTAATCAGAGGGGCTGGCTCGTTCTTTGGCCAAAGAATGAGCATTACCATTCAACGTGGCAATGCTTCCAGTCTTCCGGATGACAGCGATGCGGACGAGGACTTCGACACCTAAGTGTCCTTTTGTATTTATTTGTATATGTAGTTAGTTAGTTAA
The DNA here is from genome assembly GCA_916610215.1 of Omphaloscelis lunosa. Lineage (NCBI taxonomy): Eukaryota > Metazoa > Arthropoda > Insecta > Lepidoptera > Noctuidae > Omphaloscelis > Omphaloscelis lunosa. Next base: position 18,670,752 of record OU744244.1, on the reverse strand, counting down.
TCATATAATTTATTTATTAATCTCTAGGAACTTACCTCCAATGGCCAACATTATGGCAAAAACTCCATGTGCAGAAGTTAACGATTTGGCTGTAGATTGCGTTTCATTAATGAAATCATTGTAGATCAGTCCGAACGAGTTAACGTGTCCAATACCAGCGATCTGTAATCATTTCATAGAATGATCATATTATAGAAATCTTTAGATAGGTACTCCAAATCAGATAGGGACTGGAAGAGATAAATTAGGCAGCCATTGTGCGATTCCTTAATCCGTTATTTTACACGTGAATGAGTCACAACCGAAGTGCGATCCAGATAAGAAGGAGGACTTAAATCATTTAACCCAATTTTGAAGACATTATTTTGAAGCAAATTCCAGTTACACTTTGGCAAACTTGAATTCTACTTATCAGAGTTAAAACATCTAGGCCGCTGCTACTCAATGTTTAATGAATTAATATGATTAAACAAAGTCAACAGCAATTAAAATTATTTAGATAGAACGCTTGGATTCGGTTTCACAATTTAATTACAATATTGGGAAACGAGCGTTTTCTGTCTTCCATTGTTTCATTTAGAGAATGGATTTCGATTACTGTTTCGAAATTGGGCTGGCTCTGAAAATGTAGCGTGGCGGTGTCCAATAACAATAAAATAACAAAAAAGTAACGAAATCAAAACTGTTCTAGAACATTTTTGAAAAAAAAAGAATTGCTACGAGGTGTGGCCAGTCTGATGCCCAAAATATAGTTTTTAGTGTTAAATTTTTGTCCGTTTGACTGTTTTGTCTGGATGTATATTCCGGATTGTTGCAAAAACGGCTGAACGAATTTAGATAAAATTTGGCACATAGACAATTTATAACCTGGGTTAACACATAGGGTACTTTTAATACCGGTGAACGTTCCCGACATCCACGCGGGCGAATCCACGGGTAAAAGCTAGTTAGTACCTATGACAGTAAAATTACGGGGAAAAGTGTTGCACCAAAATCCCCCACCAGAACCAACGTTAACTATAAACGGGAGAAATGAGAGGTAGAATTTTATTATGATGAATTACAGTGTCTGTGAATAACCCTTTGACCATCAGATTGTAACAATTTCCTTATGCTTACAATCTTAAAATAATAATATACAGGTAGTGGCAGGCGAAAACTATTACATTGGATTCAGATGATTTTGAACCGGTCGTTTATTAAAAATAAAATCAGCTGTTTCATAGAAAAGTGTACCTACGCGGTCAAAATGTATGGAACTGTAGATTTTTTTAAATAACCGACGAAAAATTTCAACGCAGGGGGGTTCAGAATCATGTACTGAATCCATGGTACCAGTTTTCACGTCGATGTCCCTGCAGCCCTATATGCATGTATATAAAAAAGAGGGGAAAGAATCATGTAAATACTATGATTCAATAAATATAAAAAAAAAAATCCTTATGTAATGATTATTTTTCTATTAACAGTTCCTACACTTATTTCTGAATTTTTCTATGATCTTATTTTGTTTGCCTTTTAGTTTGAGCTAAATGAATTTATTTTTCTTTCTTTGATATTGAAAATGTATTCATACATAACATCACGTAACGCGTCGTACGTCCAGCCAGTAATAGGATTAGTTCATCAAGGAGCGCTGTCCCAAATTAAACGCACTATTAATTTATTATACATAAAACAAAAGGTATTTTAATAAAACACGTATACTAAAAGATTAGACTATCTTTAAAATGGTGAAGGTTTTAGAAAATACGCTAGATAGATTTTGCGTGATTCTCACTTTTTATTCACGTTCGACCTAACTTTACAAATTAATTTCACTATATAATATAAACATAATCTTAAATATTCCTATATAAAGTTATTAAAAAAAGCCCTAATTAATTAACATATATTTTTTCTAAATCATTAACACTACTCGTTTAGAAGTGATCTTCAGTATAAAATCATTAAAAGTCGGTTACCGTCGCCTTGAGTCCCATATAATAAGGGGATGAATAGACTCACCCCCTAATCATTGTCAACAACCGGGCGAAAAACCTCACGCTCAGGAGTAGTGCTAGCGATCACTAGACCAACGAGGCAGTCGAGGGACCTCATAAAATTGCCATACAACGTGGCAATGCTGCCAGCCTTTTGGGCAATTTTCCCACTGACAGCGATGCGTACGAATTTGATACCCAATGAGCCGTTCCTTTATTTTAGTGTTGGATGCATATTGTATCCGAAAGGGAGATCGTGGCTCCCGGCAACATAGCAACTCAAGGAACACGGGTTTTAGTTACTAAGAGTCTGACATACCCTCCCGCTCCGCCCAGAGCGGGAGAATTTATTTGATAATTTCCCACCTAAAAAAAAAAAAGATTTATATTGTAAAATAAATATAATGTTAAACAATTAAAGTTGTCAAATCATTGAACTACAAAGTTCACATTAAAGGTGGTTACGGCATTTGAATGAGGTCATCGTTAACAGTTTCACGCTGTTCTTAATCACCTAATTAGTTCAACTCGTTGGGAATATATCAATTATGCCCATTTCAGTCATAATTTCTAATTTTCCAACCTATTGCTCAGGCGTCATTGTGAATTTGACAGCCATTTCTTCCAGTGACTACGGCATAGCGCGAAAAGATTAGTTCACACTTTAATTGACTTTGAGATTTCGAGCGAATGACTCCATTTTGTTTTTTGAAGACTTTTTAACGATTGTTTCAATGTTATCGTTTATTTACAGTTTACATTGTATTAGATCACAAGGTTGCTGTTAGTAGGGAGTATACCAGTAGCAAATACTAACTGGTTCTTTAGCAAATATTTGGCACTTTAAGTACTACTAGAAGTAGCTACTTATAGTTTGTCTTATTAACATGAAACCTATAAGCATTGTCTGCAAAGAGGAAATAAGTACGAAAACAAAAGTATGTAGTTTCATGCTCAGCAAAACTTGGCTGTGGTAAAAAATCCCTTTCTGCCATGTAATTCCATAATTCGGTGCTAGCAAAATATAAATCATAAGAAACATTCTAATCTAAAACCAGAGCAGACAGTTTTACTTATCTAGTACCTGGGCTACCGAGCTCTGCTCGGGTGAAAACAGAGAATACTAATTTTCCCAGACATGAGACCTAGCGAGATCGATTTTCCGCCACCGTAAACCCCTATATAGCAACTTTCATCGTTATCGTTAGAGCCGTTTTCGAAAACGTGATTACAAATATATATATACCTATATAAAAATGTTTCTCATTAATATGTAGTATATGATATTCATACATAAATCTACCTAACTTCGTAGTAATTAATCAAAACATGAATGCATTTCACAGTCACATTAATCATATTATAAATACATACAAACTACAATCAGCGTTTACCCTATTAGATAGATATAGAGTAGGTAATTAAACATTGCTCAAGCTATTAAGTAAGTAAGAATTAAGACGCAGATACATGACAGTGACCTTGAGTGGTTAGCTTGCGTGTTCTGTACTGAGCTAAGTAATAGGATTCGCCCAACAAGGAGCGCTGTCCCAGATTAAAACAAATTAATTTCACTATGTAATATAAAAAAAAATCCATAATTAAAATATTAAAAAATGCTCTAATTTAACATATATTTTTTCCAAATCATTAACACTACTCGTTTAGACGTCATCTTCAGTATAAAATCATTAAAAGTCTGTTATCATCGCCTTAATAGAGGAACATAATACGTACATCCAAGGCTCTTAGAAGTACATGTTTACACGGCTACACATCAAGCTATACATTTCTATTGTAAGCTGACCTCGCATTGTACGGAAATCCTATACAATACGAGATCAGCAGAAACTGGAAATGTTTAGCTTGATGTGTAGCCGTGTGTACCTTTGTGATATTTCTATCATCGTAAATATTAAACAACAACTCGGACGCCATTATTGGCGTGGGATCGCATTAATGACAGGAAAAATGCGCGCAGTATGTAAGAATCGTATTGTTTGTATATTTAACTTACGGAGAGAATTCGTGGGAGAACGGCTGGGGTGGAGAGGGATATTAATTGTTCAGCTTAAATGCGGAATAGAGAAAAATGGTGTCGAAATAGTGCGTTTGGTTAATTGTTTATTATTGGGATTTTGTAGAGCAGTGATAGCCTAGTGGTGTGACCGTTGGACTGCCCAAGTCATAGGTTTCGAGTTTAAACCCAAGGCACGCACCTCTGACTTTTCAGATTAATTTGCGTATTGTATAATCATCACTTGCTTCAAAAACGGTGAAGGAAAATATTGTAAGGAAACCGGCATGCCTGAGAGAAATATTTATCGACGGCATATGAAGCCAAGTCAGAGATCCATGAGCGGGTTTAAAACTCTGACACCAGGTTAATCTCTAACCACGCGAAAAGAAGATTGGGATTCAGTAAGAAAAGACATCTTTCTGCAAGACATGTTTTAGTATCGAAAATAAGTTGGGCTCTTTGACAAATTTCATAACCATAAAGGTCTAAACATAAAACGGCAATCGTGCGCGGCTGCCGCGCTTTACGACTGCCACACAAACATTCATTGGTTTAGTCCTAACTGGAGCGCAGCAGAAATGTATCCTGCAAACGCCGCGTGTTGCTGCCGCGCTCTTGCTGCTCAATGTTCGGTACGAGTACGGCTCGTACCTTTATGTTTCAAGAATAAGCAAAGGCACAGAAGCAATTTAGGGTTCCAAACCTAAACTCTAATAGAGATCATGGGAAAAACTTGGATACTTATAAGTTAGTGCTTGTGAAGCTAGACCATTAAAGAACTCAGTAGATTTGACCCCTATAGATTGTACCCAATGTCCTCAAAGGCCGAAACATAAAACCTCTTCCTTCAAATCATGTGACGTCTCTTTGAGGACTCAGGCCATTATGTAATTATTTCTATAGTGGACAAGTGGACATCTAACGGAGAGATAGGCCGGTGACATTAGGGAAATCATAGGTCAATGTAGATGAAATTACCGTCAGATACAATTATATAAGTATGGAGAGAATACTAAGTACTTAGAATAGGAATGATGACAATTTTGTTTTGTTGTCCGTCTTTTAAATATTAAAAAATATTGGACACGTATTTTTTCTTTTTTTACGTAAGAAATCAAAAGAACGGTGATACATTGAGTTAAAATGTGCCATGACGTCACGAGTATGTAGATTTTATACTTACTTGTGACGTAGCGACCTCCACTCCCCAACTTTAATGCGTTTTATCTGAAATTTTTAAGGTTCCGTATCTGAAAAGGAAAAAAAACGGAACCCTTATAGGATCACTCGTGTGTCTGTCTGTCTGTTTGTCCGTCTGTCACAATCCATTTGCTCCGAATGTAATGGATTGATTAAGTTGAAATTTGGTACAAATTTATGTATTTCTGTGACCCAAACACGGACGTGTAACGTAAATAAATGAATTTTGAATATGGGAGAGTCACTTTTGGGGCGCAAATAAGAAATAAAAAAAAAGTTTTTCTAAATGTGTCGTGTGACATATCAAATGAAAGGGCTTATATTCCGAGGATCTCAATTTTTTATAATTTGAAAATAAATACATTTTAAAATATATAAGAAAATATAGATGAAATTGACCATTCCTTACCACCCCTTAACTTCGAAACTACTGAGCTAAAAATGTTGAAAAAAAATACAGAGAATGGTTCTTTATGCATAGATTACAGGAAAACCTATAAGAAGGGTATGGTCTTAAAATAACATGGTAAATCTATCAATATTGTGCTTACAAACTTACATTTGCAGTTGGAATGTAATGGAGAACATGTATTTCAACTACAATGTTAAGTTTGTATTTGGGATAAATTCGTCCCAACTACAGAACCCTTCTTTGTGCGTAGTTCGACACGCACTTGGCCGGTTTTTATTATTAATATGATAACGCAAAAAATACGTGTCTAATAATTTTTTATTATCTGACTGACGGACTAAATAGAATTTCTTTTTTTTTATACCCAGGTATAGGGATGCCTATTGAGTGGATTTCAGTAGGAATTTTGCTATTGATAAATCATTAATAAACACTTTGTTTTTATTTTCTAAGCCCATACAGTCTGTTAACTAGGTCCCTAATTGCTTCTGCCGGGGTTGCGAAGAAAACCGAAAGGGAGATCGTGCCCCCCGGCAACAGGGCAACCGAAGGAACACGGGTGGGTTTCAGTCAGTAAGAGTCTGACACGCCCTCCCGCTCCGCCCAGAGCGGGAGAAGTTATTTGATGATTTCCCACCCTCAAAAAAAAAAAAAGGTCCCTAATTGCGTAACACACTTTCAATCATAAGTGAAATGATTTTGAAGGATATTGCTAATCCATTGCTTCATATATTATGTTCGAAAAATTTGTCTTCTCAACAACATACATAACGCAATGAATATTGTTGAACTGTCAAAATGAAAGCCATTACTACTGGTAGTAGGTTTTGCAATTACTCCGCAGAGTGTGAAAGAAACGATGGATGGACTGTGTGAAAGACGAGATGGCTAAAAAGATGCTGAGATGATGACTCAAGGAGATGTAGGGAAGGTGAAAACTTTTTGATCCGACCCTAAATTAATTGGGAAAAGTGTACAAGAATGATGACCATGTATAAAGACTAGGTCAACATAGAATCACTACAAATTGGTGTATACGATCACACGTAGATGTCAAAAAACATATGAAAAGTAGATATCATCATCATCATTTCAGCCGAAAGACGTCCACTGCTGGACATAGGCCTCCCCCAAGCACCGCCACTTCAACCGATTCTGTGCTTCCCGCATCCAGCGGATTCCTGCGGCCTTCACAAGGTCATCGTTCTATCTTGTGGGAGGCCTTCCAACGCTACGTCTTCCGGTACGCGGTCGCCACTCCAGAATTTTTCAGCCCCATCGGCCATCTGTTCTGTCAGCAATGTGCCCTGCCCATTGCCACTTAACATTGGCAATTCTTCGGGCTATGTCGGTTACCTTGGTTCTCTTGCGGATCTCTTCATTTCTGATTCGATCACGTAGGGAAACTCCAAACATAACCCTCTCCATTGACCTTTGGGTGACTTTTAGCCTTCTGAAAAGGCCCATTGTGAGCGATGACGTTTCAGTACATCACAGGCAACACGCACTGGTCAAAGACTTTCGTCTTGAGACACTGTGGTATGTGGGACGAGATGTAACAGTAGATATACCCCTAAATTGCAAGCTATATTCTGGGACGTGGTTGTAGGATATTGTTACAACAGAATGACAGACCTCACTAGACAGTCATTTGAATAAATATCCGGAACAAATATAACACTGTCTTGGTGTCACTAACCTCATTATTTATATGAGCAAAATACTTGTTTATAAACAACATCATCGAAATTTCGTCTCTATAGTAATAATAAACAAGTGACTCATTCAGCGCAAGACATTTAAAATAACCCAATTCGGCGACACAAAAACAAAACGGCTGGCAATGTAGACAAAACAAAAATTCTGGCGCCAAATACAAAAAAAAAAACAATACTCACAAAGGTAATTACAGTACCGAATCCAACAGCATAACCCCAGCTATTTCTATCAGCCTTCTCCTTAACTGTGTCTAATACTTGCTCCTCCTTATCTTTTTCTGGTTCATTTTCCTCCATAACGAGGTTAAATTCTTTTGTTTCATCCATTGCACTGAACCACGGTATCACTGTGTAGTTAGTAAGCGTCGGCAGCGTACTGGACATCGACGGGACGCGGCTGATAAACAGCTGTCATAATGCCTTAGGGCTACGACACATGCTCGATGTTGACAGCTGTTTCTAATAGTGTAGGGCGCACATTGTGCGTGATGACTTTTAATCGTTCAAAAATGAAATTTAATCGTTTATTTTGCAGATATACATTCAGCGTACAATTAATACGTACAATGACACATATAGATAACGTAATACACATAAACAGTAGGTACAATACAATTTTATACATTCACATCAAGCAACTTACACGTAAGGGGGTTACAGTGAAAGTCAGGGAAATTAATTCTTTATAAAATTTACTACCACCTTAAATTGTCCGTATATTCAAATCAGAACTGTTATTATTCGATGCTGGGGCTACATTATTGCGATAAAGCGAACTATGTATACTTCGCGTTGTTTCTTTTGCTCAGCGAGACGTCGAGCGGTGTGCGAGAGAGCGTGCGAAGTTTAGTTCGCCTTATTGTGACAATGTGGCCCCAGCATTAAAGTATGAAATCACAATAACAAGGCAAATTGACGTAGTGTGTCAATTTGACGACCAATTAGTATTTTTGATGACGATTAATTTTGTTGGGCACTTTCGAAGCGTTCTAAAATTGAAGCTCGCTCATTTCTATCATAATGCTGGGGCTACATTGTCGCGCTATCGCGAACTAAACTTCACACGCTCTCTCTCGCATACCGCTCGACGTCTCGCTGAGCAACACAGAGCACGTGATGAATAGTTCGCGATAACACGACAATGTAGCCCCAGTATTAGAAGCACTTACGAGGATCAGACGATTCTTAGATGTAAACAAGAAAGTAATTACAATTTTGATAAATAAGAGTATGTTTATTCTTCTGTTCGTATAACCATTTAATGAAATAGGTTGGTATCGAATTTTCATTTCAGAAGCAAAAATATTGAGATCATCGGAATGGTTTTAAATAAAAAAAATAAAAAAACAATTACCTACAGCTGAGTTTGATTTGGAATTATTTTAACTCGATTTGACGTGGGCACTGCCGTGCATATAGGCACGTTCATTTTTTTAAGCCTGGACAAACGAATTTTTCTTTTTATTATAAAATTATTTATTCTGTTCCAAAAATTCGAAGGAATATTCCAGAAATATTCCTTCCTTTGCTTACCTTTGCTTTGTCTGCCAGTTAAAAGATCTTCCTTGAGAGTAGTACACCTAGTAAAATAAAATAGCATAGAATAGACTCCTTGTTTTTTTTATTTACTTATCAACACTCATTTTACTAGGTGTCTTCGAATTTTTATTGCTGATTGTACAATCAGCAGTGAGCAGTGGTAGCAGTAAAAACGGTGAAGGAAAACATCGTGAGGAAATTGACATGTCCTAGAACAAAAAATTCGAAGACATGTGGCATCCACTAACCCGTACTGGGCCGACGTGGTGGGTAACGGATTTACGGCTCACTCCCTCCCACAGAGAGGTGAACTGTGTCCCAGCAGTGGGAACTGATTATGAAACGTCACAATGTATTCCTTATTTAATCGGACCAAAGATTATCATCTGCGACTTTTTAGTCGTTATTCCCAACTTGTCGCATAATGTGCGCTGTGCCTAATAAAACACATGCACACCGCTCTGTGTTCGTTACGTAGATAAATGTCTCTTTGTTCACTTATTCGCTCGTACACAAAACACAATAGAAATTGTTATACATATGTACCTACAGATAAAGTTGATCACTCTATAAATATACGGTATTAGTGGGTGGTGTGCATATATGTCGGTACTTTTATTGTAAAATAAAATTACGCAGTATCTGTTTTATTTTTTCTCTGTGACACAACTGACACAGACTACCTGTTTATGTGTAGATAGGTCAGTTAACCTGTCGCTCGGTTACTGAAAGTGAAATAATTATAATAATGTTATAATTATAAATGGGATCTGCACATTTTTGAAGCGAAAACTTTTATAGACGCGTTGGACATTTTTGAGATGGCTAAAAACAATTGAATTCGCGATACCGTTACCGACACCTCATTTTTGTAAACGCGATTGTGCTCTTTATTTATATTATATTACGGATCAATGTTCTATGTAAGTATTTTCTTGTTCAAATTTTCACTTCTGTCGGCACTTCCGGAGTACCACTATTTTTTTATTTTGCATTTTCCACAGTGACGCTTTTGTTATCTTTGATGTAAGTACTGAGCTGATAGACATATGGGACGCATCCAATAATCAACACATACCCTCCTTTTTTCACAACAACCCTTAAGGTGATGAAAATTCATCACCTTAAGGGCTATCTATCACAGACTACATAGAAATTGAGGACTATTTTTACCCGACGAAAAAATGAGGGTATGTGTTTGACATATATGTATGTACATCCGTCTCTATGTACCCTCGTAGCTACTAAACGGCTGAACTGATTTTGATGAATGATATGTCGTTAGATTCATCTTTATTGCGCGTGTGTCACTGGGTATATTTAAAAAATCTAAATGGGGAATTTTTGGCAACCATATGATGTTTATATAAAAAACTGCCTGCCCTGAGGTATCAAAATAAAGGGTTTTGAAAGGTGATTACAAAAATATATAAAAATTATATGTTTATATGTAATTTGGAATGAGAAATGATAAAAAACAAGTGTGCATGATTAAAAAAAGAAAAACAAATGCATATGCTGTTTTGATCTTCAATAACAAGTAATTAAATATAGTTTTTGATGCGTAATAGTAATAGTCTACTCAGTGCCGTAGCCTCAAAAGGTATTATGTGGTCAGATTTTTTAAAGGAACAATTCGAAAACTGACAAAGATATAAGGTACTTGACTGAACCTACTTACTCTAAGTAATTCTAACTAATTATTTTCGAGCCGTTTGGGGTTGAAACCCTCTAGCCGTGGGGTCCGAGTGCTCATGGTCTGTTCAACGAAATCTTCAAACGGCTGGTTGTCAACCAGCCATTTGACTTCACCCTGGCCAGAGGCTAAGCATTGCTGCCATTCAACGTGGTAATGCTTAGTCTTTTGGGTACATTACCAGTCGACAGCGATGCGGAGGAATTTTCCGCCATCATTTAGTTTGTTAATAATTTTAATTAGTTTAGGATATTATATTTTTATTTTTATAATTTAATAGTTTATTAAAACAGGTCTTTAGTCGAACAAGTAATCTACATGCGTTTGACTGATAACCTAACCTAATCGCGGAGATATTACTGGATATCACATAATTGTTATGCAATCTTATCCTATATAATTATTCCTTCCAATATTTTTATTAATTTCCCTGTGGGTTAAATAATTATCTTTTATTCAGGTAGATAGATCGATACATTTATACACACAAATAAACATAAAGGACAGAAATTAAATCGCTTGCGAAATTCATGTAAATAATTTTTTGTGTAAATTTGACCTAAGTCAAAAACAATTACACAAAAATCTTATCAAATATTTTAGCAAAATAACAAAAAAAAAAAACCGGTCAAGAGCGAGTCGGACTCGCGCACCGAGGGTTATATTCGTCAGAGAATTTTAACACTGCACACTGCGGTGTGGAATCTTGCAGTTTAAGGTTAGCGCCATCTCTTGATCGATAGTGGAACTAATGTAATTTTTGTTGATGATTTCTGAAAAACTGTGCTATTTAGACACATCGTTTTATTTTTCCTGTAATCTTTACATAAACTTCTATCACATAGAATAATTTTAGATTTTTCTCTATGCAAACTTCGGAAATAAGGTGGGGGACGGTATATTTTTTCATATTTTTCGTCAAAAGTCGAAAACTATGCGGCCTAAAAAAAAAGAAAAATGTTTGAAAATGTGCAAATAGCGTTCTTTCATATGATTCCCCCCCCCGCATGCCCTAGTAGCCCTACTTCAAATTTTTAAGAAACCCGCTAAGCCCCTGTTTCCAAAAAAAAAAATATTTTGTATCCTTCTTATTTGCAATATAGTTGGGCAAACGTCATCTAAAACTTCCAAATTTCATGTTGATAGTATTAGTAGTTATTGAGATATCCTGCTGTGACAGACGGACAGACAGACTGAGTCGCACTATAAGGGTTCCTTTTTACCATTTTGTTACGGAACCCTAAAAAAGGACATTTTAATAAAGATTTTCCGAAATTGACATTTTGCGAAGTGGTCATTTTGCGAAAGAGATATTCTCAGAAGTGGACATTTTGCGTCTGGGACACATGTAGAGTAGTGGTCATCTTGCGAATGAGTCAGAGATTTTATTTTGTATTGTATATAATATACGGGTATTTTTTCGGTTACAACATTTCTATTTTTACAGGTATTTTTAAACGTTACCTTAAATTAAATACAAGTAGTGTTAATACCGGTTACCGAAATAAAAATTACCTGTATCTTACACGAGCCGTCAGCATTAGTCAAAGAGCGCGCATCGCCTGTGTATTTCTAACCGGTATTAAAACGGTAACCTAAATAAGTTAAAATGTTCTGTTTGGTTATCCAGATAGCGGTAACCTTAGCCGTAGAAGTAAGCAAAATTCTTCTGAACCGTAATTTATAAAGGTTTTCGGTCCCTGAATGCATTATTTTAAACTTAGATACATTTTTATAAATAAGTTAAGTATAAAGAAACTTCGATGTTTTGTCACATCGTAAAAATCGTGCGAAGCAGGTTGAATTAATTAAACAAAATAGTGGCATTGTAAAAAAATATCTATATTTTATTATAATAAACAGTTTCACTTTTAATATCGCAGTCACAAAATTCAGGAAATCCATGTTTCTAATCCATTCACAGATTCGTTTAACACATTAACACACACATACATAATATTATAAAATTAAACCTTATGTCACTAAATAACTATATTTACTAAAAATACCATTTCAGAAATGCATTTACACGTACAGTCAACAAAACAATTAATATTGAAGTAGGTATAAGTACAATACGCGCCACGAAAGATGAGACTTGGACCGCGCCTCTCGCGCTCATTGCGCCGCCGCGCCGCAATGACGCCCCGGGCTCAGACCTCATACCACTAAAGAGACCTATAAATCGTCGACTGCGCAAGTCAAACCACGTAGTGTGTCAAGTCTCATCTTTAGTGGCACGCACTGTACCAAAATGTTTTGTTGTATGTATGCGTGCCAGAAGATTAACCTATCAATCAATCTGCCTAGCGTTTTACCAACTATGTTGGGGTCGGCTTCCAGTCTAACCGGATGCAATTGAATACCAGTATTTTACAAGGAACTACTGCCTGTCTGACCTCCACAAAGCAGTTACCAACAGTTAACACGATACCCTTTGGTAAGACTGGTTGTTACATTTTTGGGCTTTTGACTACCCGTTATGACTGTCAAAGATCTAACGTGCCCCTCAACATCCACGAAGCGACCGCCGCAAGCGTAGCGTACCTTCGATCGACCCATATGGATCGACCTGTGCGACTGTTATCATTAATAGGCACGAGCCCAGACGATTGACCATCCTTAATAATAATTGGCAGTATTATTTTTTTATTATTATTGTATTCCTTATACCTACACTCTTAATAAGTAGACTACTCTTCAGTGGGGGCCAAAGACTTATAATATATGGCAAGATTTTGGCAGCTTTATATTATATACTAAATTTAAATTATGTTCTAAATTAATAATGTTCTAAACTCCCTTTAAGTGTAATCATAGACTCATTTTTGATTTCCAAAATAACGCTACATCTCTAATAATCTTATAAAAATATTTATAATTAAAATTAAAATTCGAGTTTCCTTAATTAGCAAAATTATTTACAAAATCTCAACCGTCTTGCTTTTAGCTACAACAAGATGAGCAAATCTTTGAACACTCAATTTAAAACTAAAATAAACAACGTTAAAATACTTCTGAATAATACTTAACTACAATACTTCAATTAGTAGAGGTACTCCGCAGGTGCTGATGTAAGTCAATCTATTTGAAATTAGAATCTACTAATCGACTAAAAATCCTATCAAAGGAACATCTCTAAATCACGATGGGAGTTTCAAATCCTTTTATAAAAAGAACGAACTCGTGTTAGTACTAAAACTTAAGGCTTGAATATTCATGTCTTTAGGGCGTAGGCAGAGTTCTTGTTCTTCCTATATTTGGCTATGGCTTCTGCTGCCCAGGGTACGACGCAGAATAGGTTGCAGGCTGATAAAATGTTGAACGCTATGGCATAACTGCCTGTATAATCTCGGATGAAACCTGGAAAACGGGAGAAAAAATTCTATTAATTGTTGGTAGGTACTCAAATAAACCTTTATTCTACAGGTTTTTAATTGAATTCAGAACGTTTATTTTAAGCTCTGGCCAAACTGAAGCGTATCTCGCGTGGGATGCCCAACGAAATTCGCTCGCGCCGTTTGTGTCAACTAACTTGTATGGAGGTGTCCAAACGAGCACGAATAGTCGCGTGACTTTCACCTCAGTCTGGCCATAGCTTTATTTTACTGGTTTTTAATTGAATTCCGAACATGATATTTTAAGCTAGCAATTCAACGTTTTGTAGAACCTAAATATAAAAGTGGCCTTTTATTTAAAAGCCCATTTTTAAGTGAAAACATTCGGTTGACTTAATATAAACAAAAGAGAATCGTAAATAGAACACTAATAAAATATATCACCATGCGTTACGGCTGTCACAAAGCAGAACCTGTTGGGTAAATTGCTTAGCACACATGAACTATGAATTGATCCAATTCCTCTAATTTCCTTATTTCACTAACGTTATTTATGTTGCGAGCAGACGATTTTTTCAAACCCTTGAAGCCAATGATTTTAGAATTTCCTTCAAAACCCTTGGGTTGTGATTGAAAGTGTGTTACGCAATCTTCTTCTTTTCGTGTGGTTAGTGACTAACCTGGTGTCAGCTTTAAAGCCGCCAATGGGGCTCTATCTTGGCTTCACATGCCGTCGAGAAATATCTCTCAGGCATGCCGATTTCCTCACGATGTTTTCCTTCACCGTTTTTGAAGCAAGTGATAATTATACAATACGCACATGAATCCGAAAAGTCAGAGGAACTCGAGACCTATGACTTGGCAGTCAGACGGTCACACCACTAGGCTATCACTACTGTTACGCAACTAGAATGCAGGAAAATCATTCCAGCTTAAATTTACATGGCTTTGATGTGAATTAATTGTGTTGGATGAATCCATCAAACGAGTTCACAGAACTCATTGTTCCTATAGAAAAGCTTCAAATTAAATTGATTCCAGGTATTTTAACTGACATACTGCAATTACTGCCTTGACTGCCTCTTTGGTCTAGTGGTTACAAGAGCTAGAACTGGCGAAATGTGGGTGTTCTATAGGTACCATCGCGTCGGGGTAACGCATATCTAATCAATTTGAAAACAGTGCGCACGTCCCTTTTTTTTCGTAGGTAAACGATACTATAGCGGCCGAGCGCGGCAAGCAAGAATAGTCCATACAGTGTACAGATATGGGTTTTTTCGATAGTACCTACACATCTGCCTAACCCTTCGGAGATTACAGGCGTGATGTTATGACGGTGGTATGACGTCAAATTAATATATTCACAGTATTGAATATTCAGTTGAAACGTCAGAATAGACACAAATTGAAGCGACAGACATAATAGGGACACACGTCAGCGGATGCGAACGAAATTGATTAAACAGGATTGCTGAGTCGTGTTGAGTAGTCGGCAAACGTGTTTATTGAATTATTGTCATGCTGTTTAGTTTGAAGGGATGAATAGAGAGATTGCTGTGCCATCGTGATAGATCTTTTGGATTGTATCTTTGCTATTTTATTCAGTCAAAGCCAGTTAGCCAGTTTTTTTTTCCAATAGGGATGATGACTAAAGATGTAGTCTTTGTCCGGCTTGTAAATTATAAAAAAATATTGAACACGTATTTTTCTTTTTTTACTTTATCAAAAGATTACGGCGATAAATTGAGTTAAAATATGCCATGACGTCACGAGTATGTAGATTTTATACTTAGGTACTTGTGACGTAGCGACCCCCACTCACCAACTTTAATGCGTTTAATCCAAGTTATTTTTATTTTTATGATGAAGCAAAAAATACGTGTATAACACGAACTCATTTCGAACCACTCCCGCCACAATCCGCTCGTCCAATAAGGATGCAGCTTCTAGAATGTTCTAGAACCCGTCTGAAAGATAGTCGACGCGTTCACCGTTTTGAGGGCAGTGGTGATAAAATAGTTGAAACTAAGTAAAGCGCCTGTCAGGGTTCGAAGCTTCGACCTACAACTAGTAAGCCACTGGGCCACACTGCTCTCGCGTTATGAGTAATTAATAAGCGATATGCCTCACCTAATAATATTTCGACGTTTAATAATATGTACCTGGTCGACCGAGCTTTATTCGGGTGAAAATAGAAAAACACATAGTCCATAGAACGCGTGAGGGAGAGGCAAATTTCGCGCCCGCACGCCCCTAACCGCCGCAGGAGGAGACGCCCAGGGCGTCGGGAATCGCGAGGCGATTTCCGGCCACCGTAGGCGCGGGCTTGCGGGCGGTGAGCAATGGGTGGCTCACCGTCCGATAAGGACCAGGCCCGGGTCGACGGCGCGTTGTGTTCCACGCGCGCCTCAAAGAGATGTCAGCAGAATTGAAGGGGTCCACTAGGACCGATGCCTGCCGGGGTTGCGAAGAAAACCGAAAGGGAGATCGTGGCCCCCGGCGACAGGGCAACCGAAGGAACACGGGTGGGTTTTAGTCAGTAAGAGTCTGACACGCCCTCCCGCTCCGCCCAGAGCGGGAGAAGTTATTTGATGATTTCCCACCCTCAAAAAAAAAAAAAAAAACGTATACCAACGTTGTATCAAATTCCCGAGACTGTGAAAATAGAGAAAACGAATTTTTCCAGGTATGATACCTAGCTAGATCGATTTTTCGCCCCGTAAACCCCTATATTGCAACTTTCATCAAAGTCGTTAGAGCCGTTTTCTAGAGCGTGATTACAAATATATATATATATATATACAAATAGTGCTCATTTATAGGATAATATCAATGACGTCTAGATACACGTGTTTTGAGTCTATGACCTTATAATATTAGATAATAAGGCACATGTCCCACCGCCGGCGAGGAAGCGACTAGCTGTCAATGATTTTCCTGCACAAGAAACGTTCAAAAGGTTGTAGGTCCCGTGTGAAAGTGATACGTATATTAATAGTTGATTGCTGAAGATCGATACCATAAATTGGCAACTTATTTTTTTTTTTTGCCAAAAAACTGTATGGAGTAATGCTTACATCTCCAGAACGGAGAGACTATCCATAATATCCTTGCACACGGTAACTATTTGTTTATGATTTTTGGCATAATTGTTTTTTTTATTTCATTTAGTGCCGTTGTTTTCATGTAAAATGGCACAAAATCTCGTTATATGCGTACCAGATTGTATCCTATGATATATTTATGCATGATATTGGCTATTAGAAGCCATTTAAAGCAAAAAACCGACACTTTAAAATTTAAGCTCCTAAGTCTTCGAGAGCCTTTTTTCGATCCATAGTGCGCCGGCAAGTAGTCATTTGTTGCAGTGACAAGAGCAAGTAAAGAGAGTACTCGCTACATTAGCTGAGACATACGTGAGTAATCGCTCGTCACCGTCGCGCACTTGCTGCTCATTGCTCGCTAACGTGTTTTTAGTTGCTAGATTTACTCGCTTCTCATTAATCGCTTGCGGTGGGACAGGTGCAAAAACCTTCGAATATTTTGGGAACTGACAGACGGGACATTTTTTTTATATACATACAAATCTACACATTAATACTCTTAGACTGTGGAATTTTAAATGATGCATTTATTTTAGGAAGAATTCTTATCGCATTCTGACATTATGAATGTTATTTAGATTTTGTTTCTTTATTCAAGGAATACACAAAATACGATGTTTTTTGTAATTTGAGAAAACAATTTGTTTTTCCAGAAATTATAATGCCAACCAGCATTTGCATTTGAATTCCTATTTAACCAAACTTCTTCCAATATTCATGTTTCTAGCTTTTTGATTTAGGCTTTTTGGCTAGGCTATGTCTATTAGTCAGTCAGACAGGTATGTTATGGTTTTATCCTATACTATTAAACGAGCAATATTTGTATAACGATTTCGATGAAAGTTGCAGTTGTTTGCGGGGGCGAAAAATCGATTTAGCTAGGTCTCATATCCGGGAAAATTCGTTTTCTCCGTTTTTTCACCCGAACCGAGCTCGATCGCCCAAAATTTAAACAAGATGGCTACCTTCGAATGATGACATGACAGCATGGAATAAGTAAGTACCTACTATAATGCCAGCATGGAATTAGTATGTACTATACATGGCCTTAGTATGAACTTTCCTATACTATTAAATTTGTATTCTCTATTTTCACCAGAGCACAGCTCGGTCGCCCAGGTACTATAAATAAAAATAACACCAGCATATCCCGTTGTAGGGTAAAGATCTTTTCTCATACAGAAAAGGCATGAGCATTGATAGTAATAAGATACATTTTATCGCCTATGTACACTAATATTATTAATATAGTTTATTTATTTACATATACTTTATTATATACCACAAAAAACATTACAAAAAAAATAAATCAAACACTACAAAATATAGCGAGGAACGTCGAGGCAATCCAGCTTCTCGACCACACAAACATTACTCTATCTATAAGGCTAGATTGTAATAAGATTAGGGTCTATCCTATTGTTAAGGCTAAAACA
Source organism: Omphaloscelis lunosa (assembly GCA_916610215.1). Classification (NCBI taxonomy): domain Eukaryota; kingdom Metazoa; phylum Arthropoda; class Insecta; order Lepidoptera; family Noctuidae; genus Omphaloscelis; species Omphaloscelis lunosa. Next base: position 18,652,307 of record OU744244.1, on the reverse strand, counting down.
TGGAAAAAAAACTACAAAATATACGCATGCACACATACACACGCATACGCATAAACACACACTACATATTATATTTTTTATATAAATAATAGTAATTATAAGTAATAGTTTTTTTTTATGGTACAGTAAACTCTGACACCAGGTTAATCACTAACCACACGAAAAGAAGAAGATTGTTAACCTCTATTAGTGTATTAAGCATGGTTGCGAATCGCCTGGACTGTGAATACGTGGGTCACTGTTGTGCCCTCTCTCATGGGATATCGCAGCGGTGACCAACCGTTATTGATTGTATTGTTTTCCATGTTTTTGTGTGTCAGTGCTTACTAACATAGTCGTAAGTTTTACTAACAATCTTATTGAGTCTTTGTTACTCGAATAAAGAAATTCTATTCTATTCTACACGGACAAAGTCGCGGTAAGAAGCTAGTTTTTTTTTTCTAGCCATTGCCCGCTGCTGGGCAAAGGCCCCCCTACTCTCTTTCCACCTCTCTCTGTCCAGAGCTTCCAAAGAAGCTAGTTAGGTACTAATATTATGATAAGAGATGAACTTACCAATCCCCCCGACCCTTGCTCCACAATGCGCTGAGCTGCGTCGAAGCTGAGTCTGTAGCATTAAATTCCCCTGACAATAATATTATACTTACCCATGTTTGATCCAGCCTGTCCCATCTTGTTGTCTTCCCCTCAGCGACGCCCTAAGCCGAGGTTCGTACCTCACAGGGGATGCCCTTGCATCCCCTGTGAGGTACGAACCTCGGCGTAAAATATACTTATATGCTAGGCGAGCGCTCGCTAAGGAGCGAGCGCTCGCCTAGCATATAAGTATATTTTACGCTCTTGGTTGGAGGCTTTAAGTTAGTAGCTTAAGGCAGCCACAGGATGGCCCGGTTAAGTAGTCATGACCTCAAAGGTCAGCTACCAGATGCCCTACATAAAAAAATAAAAATAAAAAGTGAACTTACCAATCATAGGCCCGACGCTCAAACTGATGCCTCCAGCCAACAGCATGTATAGTCCGTATGCTGGTGGATACCTCTCTATCGGCACATGCTCAGCCACCACTATGGGCTGGGCTATGTGGACCAGTGACCTCAAGGAACCCAAGATCCCTGTCAGGATGAGAAGTGGCGTGTACGTTGTAAACTGGATGAATACTGTAAAAGAAATAGTGTACTGGTAAAAAACTTAGAAAGTAAAGAAGATTTTTTATAGAAAGACCATAAAAAAATAAGAAAAATTGGTAAAAAATTTAGAAAGTTCTTTACTTTCTCATTTTTTTTTTAAATATTTGTTGTTGTTTTCTTTAGATTGTTTGTTTGTTTATTACTTTAAATTGAACACAATAATGTTTTTATTCGTTCGCATGTATACCTTCCTAACTAATTAAGTAGGTCTTCTTCTACTCTTTCGCATGGTTAGTGACTAAACTGGTGTCAGTGTTTTCATGCCGCCCATGGGCCACTGCTTGCCACACACTTTACATGCCGTCGAGAAATATATCTCTGACGGGGTCAGCTAGGGCCGATGCCTGCCGGGGTTGCGAAGAAAACCGAAAGGGAGATCGTGGCCCCCGGCAACAGGGCAACCGAAGGAACACGGGTGGGTTTTAGTCAGTAAGAGTCTGACACGCCCTCCCGCTCCGCCCAGAGCGGGAAAAGTTATTTGACACAAAAAAAAAGGCATGCCGGTTTCCTCACGATGTTTTCCTTCACCGTGTTTGAAGCAAGTGATAATTATATAATACGTACATGAATCGGAATAGTCAGAGGTGCGTGCCTTGCGTTCGAACTCAAAACCGACGGAAGATGACTCAGGAAGATGACTTGGCAGTCCGACAGTCACAACAATAAGCTATCACTGGTGTTAGGTAGGTAAGTACATGCGAACCAATAAATTATTGCAAAAAAAACGAGGCATGGTTTATTGTGTTCAATATGTTTTATAACCTTTATAATTTATAGCCTATTACTCAGTGATTATAGCATTGCACTGGTGAAAGAATTTAAAAAATCAGTTCTGTATTTTTTGAGTTTAAAAATTACAAATAAAAATAATAATCTTTTCTCTTTATAATATTAGTGTAGATGTAGATTTCTGGACGCATCGTATAATATTATGTACAATATTAATTTGTGAGTAGGTGGGTACGTCATTCCGGGCCAAGGTATACCTAACAATATTTATAGACTTGATTTAGTATTACAAAAATGGAGCAAAAAAAATATGTTCTGTTATACAGGTTTTCTAAATATGTACCTAATTATTTCCAGACAACCTTTTACATTAAATAACATTTTTAATGTCACTAGGAATATATAATGGCAGTATCCAATCTAAGTAAAAATCTAATATATTTATTCTGAGGTAGAATATAAAAAATTGTAATGTGTAAGAATATCTATTAAGTATTTGAATATTTTGCAAATGCAATAAAATAATTTTGCACCTCTCGTTTCTCGTGAGTACCGACCGCGAGTTTTTCCTTACATTACTTAAAATGTTATTATAATATTAATAAAACAATAATAATATCATCTGTCATTTGTTCTATCTAGTTATCAGTTATCAGTCCTTAAATAAACAAAATTTGGCCTTGCTTTTGCAGTTGCTTCTAAATATTTCAGTTACAAACTTTCATAAAAATCAATTTTATTGTACAATTTTACCGAGAACCTTTAGGCAAAGTATTTAATTAAATAACAAACTGCTAAGTCCAGCGAAAAGCTAATTGCTAAAATAATAAAAAAGGTTTTATTTTGTAAATTATTCAATTTGTTCTTTGTGTTCTAGCTTAATAGAGGAAACGGAGTAAAAAAGTTTAAAATTTTCATTAAGTGTGGGAAAATTATAAAAATGGATAAAATAAATCAGTTAAAGGAATTGTGGTGAAGGGTGGGCGTTTTTGAGGGACTGTCTTATGTAATTTTGACGTTCGAAAAGTGCTGATTCTCAGCCTAGTTTGAATAAATGACTTTTGAATTTTGAATTTTTTGAAAATTTTGTCGATTTTTAAAGACAGATATTTAATTTGATGGTGAGAACTTATATGTTGAAAAACATACACCCAATGTTCCTATAATTATTTGCATGTTATTATTAGGGTTCAAGGTCAGTATCAAGGTTTAGGCAGCATATAAATTGCAGTCCAAGATACACAAGATAAGAGTGCTATTTTGAAAAATAAAGATTGTCGATATTCATTATCATTTCAGCCGAAAGACTTCCACTACCTACTGGACATAGGCCTCCCCACTTCAGCAAAAAAAAAAAAATTCATCGCCAAAATAAAGCATCGCCACTTCAACTGGTTCTGTGCTTCTTACATCCAGCGGATTATTGCAGCCTTCACAAGCTCATCGGTCCCAACCAATGAACAATATTATTAGCAAAAATATCGGTGTCTACCAGACACAGACTATTAAGTCATTGACCAAATGTTGACTATATTTAGCATGTTTTTTTAAGCAATACCTTAAAAGCGATCATTATTCAAAAGCAATAGGTTCCTATTATTATTTTTTTCTAATTAAGTCAGATCAAATATCACTTTTTATCTTGATAAAATTGCATTTTTATGTTTCAGCTATTATTAAAACATCAAAATCATTTCAGTTTTATTTTGAGCTAATTGTATTGAGTAATTTGACATTTAGGTAACATAATAGCCCTCTAAAAATAACTCTTTGGTTTGATTTGGAATGTACCACAGACTACGTTTTAAATTAAAACAGAAATGAATAATTTTAAAATTGATAAAGAAGTGATAATAATTTGAATAGGTATTGCTTTCGTCTAATGTTTGAAATGACGACAAAAACTTTTATTTGTAAATAAATGTGTGAAAAATTAAAAAAATACAATAAAATAATATGTTACAAATCAAATAAAAATTATATCATAATTTCTTGATCATTACAAATAGGTACGACAGTTAGACAGGTAACATTTTCACTGTCATAATTTGTTTGTATTTTTATTTTTTGCATTTTATTCACCATGGTTGGTGAACTAAATACGTTGTTTTTAAATGTAATTAATAATTTCGGTGATGGCAAATCAGACGGTGTTTTTTTTTATTTCTTTTTTTAAAATTGCAATCTATACTAACGTCTTCAACTGATATGTTAATGACTATGATGATGTTTCTATATTTATGATTTGAATTTATTTTAATTAAAAATAGTATTATGTTTGTCACGTTTTCAAAAAATACTGACGTAGGTAATTTGTTTTAGTGTTTTGACTGATTAATAAAGTGCCTTTAGATAGCCTTTGATTTTTATATGTTATATAGTAATAAAATAGAGCACTTAAAGTTTTATTGATATTTGGTTGCGTCTATAATGTGTAGTAGAACAATTATATTTAATTAAGTAATTAATAATGACTGCGCTTTGATCAACTCATGTATTTTATATTATAAGCACGCCTCAGATACAGAACTTCTGCGTTCTATTTTCAGACTAAGCTAGATTTCTTGCATGGTATTTCCTAAATTTCGAATGAACTATTATGTTTTTATAAAAATAATATTATACATAGGTATTCTAGAACAGAGCTTTCATTAAAAAAACTTGATCAATCTCTTAAATTTAGAAACTTTAATGTGCTGACACATAATTACGAAACGTAAGCGAAGCAAAAAAAGTATGTAAGGATAATAGCAGGCGGCGTTTTGAATTTCTGATGCCTATACTATCTATATTTCTACTATATCTATACTATAATATTATAAAGAGGTAAAATTTGTTTGTTTGTAAGTGTGTATGTAGGGGGTAATCTCCGGAACTACCAGTCGAATTAGAAAAAAATCTTTTTGCATTGGATAGCCCTATTCTTGAGAAAGGTTATAGTTATGGAACATCACGCTACAACCCAAAGAAAAAACGTCAGAAAGAAAGATAGAAGAAATAATAGCGCGGACGGGCGATGGAATGCGACGCAGTGGGCCGGGGGCCGAAATTTTACGCGGACAAAGTCGCGTGCAGAATCTAGTGTAAGTATATATACGAAATTTAATATCACTTACCGAATCTAAAGATTGCTGTGAATAGGGCCCCACAGAAGAACATGTAGCGGCTGTTCATCCTGAAGAATTGACCAGCGACGCCCAGGAAGAGACGCGCTGACATGTCCATCGCTCCTCCTACTGCTATTATGTTCGCTATCTCCGCCTGGAAAATAATACAGTTTTGTCTGAATATTAAAAGAAATAAAATAAAGATTATTCTGCACAAAAATAAGACGGACATTGTAAAATTAATATAAAATAATCTAAGTTGCCAAGTCTCGTAAGATATTCGACAATAAGAGAAAATAAAATTTGAATAGTGTCTATTGCTGAGGCTGCGATATATTATGTTATATTTTTGAGGTTTTTTGTAGATTTTGGGTCTTCTTCTTTTCGTGTCGAAGGTACTCTTCTTCGTTATATTTTAAATATTATTTTATAGTATAATAAATGAGCCAGTAGGTGACCACCGCTGTCCGATAAGGACCAGGTCCGGGTCGACGGCGCGTTGTGTTCCACGCGCGCCTCAAAGAGATGTCAGCAGAATTGACGGGGTCCGCTAGCGCCGATGCCTGCCGGGGTTGCGAAGAAGTCCGAAAGGGATTTCGTGGCCCCGGCAAAATGGCAACTGAAGGAACAGGGGTGGGTTTTAGACAGTAAGAGTCTGACACACCCTCACGCTCCGCCTAGAGCGGGAGAAGCTATTTCATAATTTCTCACCTAAAAAAATAGTAGGTGGCCACTTTGATTACGGCATCAGTGGCATTCCTTAGGTCATCCGAGGTGTGGGTGAACGGGCACTTAGGATACTCTATCAAGTTAGGAATGATCTGATCAAAAGCACCGCACTCACATTGAATGTTGGTTGGGTCAGTGACCCCCACTTCGACAAATTGTATGTATGTAGATTTTGGGTTTTTCTCTGTTAATGGCCTTGAACAGTGGTCGCAAATAAAATTGGCCCAGCTCAGCATATTATGCCAGACAACCAGTGACTGACACGGGTTTTCAACTGGACCTTATGTTACGAGGAGTTACGCATGTAAATAGCGTCATTCGTGTAAAAGGATATGATGTATGTAAGTGGTAGTTTTCACAGAAAAAAAAAAAACAAGAAGTTGTAAAATGTTGCCATTTTTACAAGCAGTAGCACCCGAAAACCGAAACAATGCAGCGATGGAAGTTATTATTGTCACTTCCTCGCATGTGTTGCCAGCCAGGAACGTTGAGTTTTAACTTACATTTTAATTGAAGTGGCAACACAGTGCTGCTTGAATTCGCGAATAGAATTGCAATGTGGTTTAAGATCAGCATTATGCATACAGGATACATATGCAGTGAATACTCCCAAGGTTTTTTTTTACTCTTTGCTTTTGTATTTTAATATTTCGGACTCTTTTATTTTTAAGAAATATGTTTCGAGGGCAATTTTACCGCAGTTTGATATCGTTAATTCACAAAAGCCACCAAGATTTATGATTCACAAACACACAATTTTTTAACAAAAAAGAAGTGCTTGGCATAATAAAAATGGACTAAATGAAATACATTAAAGCCATCTTTCAGCTTAAAATTCATTCTGAGGTAAAAATATTAAAGAACCTTACCTTGCTTAGATGTTTTTTGTCCAAAAATAATGGCTCCAGAGTAAAAAATGTGAGGTCGGAAAAGAAAGTTAATGCCAGTCCAAATATAATATTAACATAAACTAAGTCCTTTAGTAGGGATAAGTCCAGGAATTCTGCTACGGTTTGCCTGAAAAAGAAATGACAAGGTTGTGTTACAAAATAATTTAATTAGAAAATATGTAAGTACGTCAAAACATCGTGAGGAAACCGGCACAGGACAAAGATCGGATCTAGTGCGCAACCACTCATACAAATAGTACTGTGGCTACGTCGGACCGACATTTCTCGGATTCGGATCAGATTCGGATCGGACGTAGTGCGAAACAGCCAACTATCATTGTTCGTGATAATATGCGTTTCCACAATAACTATTTCTCTAATGCCGTAGTTATTGCATTTTTGTTGTATTAGTAATTCGTGGTTGAAAAACATCGATTTGATTCCGAAATAAGCGCAAGGATATCTTGTGGTCTTTCAACTACGTTCCGATTTTATTATTAAATAATAAATAAAATGTAATCGGTAAGTAGGTACCTACTAAATATCTTCAAAAATGTCTAATAATATTCCTATCTATGAATAGTATAATTTTTTATTAAAGACGTGTCTGTATGTCTGTCTGTGTGTGTTCATGTTTGTCTGTGTGACTGCGCTGTTCTTCCAAACTGCGCAACAGATTTTGATGCGGTTTTCACCATAATTTAGAGAATTTATTCCGGAAGGTTTTATTTATTAGACACTATTAGTGTCTAATAAATTATATTAAACTTTTATATAACAAAGAATTGTCGATGTGTTGTTGAGGCGTCAAAATTGTGCAAAGCAGCGGCACCCCTAGTACCTATTTCTATTATTATAGTACCTACCTAATTCAGGAATTCCAATTCTAAAAACTAGTCAAGGTTGGCTCTGATTTATTTATAAACCAAATATTTTTATGCATAGTAAAAAAGCTATATTTCAAATATCATTTTATCCAATTTCTTTTATTATTATTTTTCAAGACAGACTAGACCATTAGATATATTTTGAATAAAAAATAGCTTATAAGTAAACATACATAAATGCATTGAAATAACCTCCACGTGTATGACTCTCCCTGATCACTCGACTGTCAGTCCCTCTACACTACACCTTCAAGCTATTCTCAGATCTACGTAACATTACATAACATCACGCTTGTAATCCCCGAAGTGTTAGGCTGAAGTGTACCTATAGTACACCCACATTTCGCCAGTTATGTTTAAGTCCCATGTAATCGGGGGCGAGCCTATCGCCATCAATCGGGTACAAACTCCGAATTGCCACTAAGAAATTCAAAATTTATTTAAAAACCCAATAACAGTTTGCTCGACCTGGGAATCGAACCCAAGACCTCATGCTCTGCGCAAATAGCGCTTGCGACCACTAGATCTATGACGCAATCTAAGAAGGTAATTTCAAACATAAGACACTGTTATTTCTACTCTTTGAATCCAGCAACCATATACCCAAAATAAAATAATGCATACAACATACCATTTCCCTTCCTTGTTCTTTATAATCGGCATGGGTTCCGCGGCAATGTTTCCAAAGTTGCCCAAACTCGATACAGAAGCAGCCTTATACAAATTCTCTCGATACACGTGATCACTCGAATCGAATCTACTATCTATCTTTCCGTCTGCCGGGATCAAGACAACTGGTATGCTTAATCGTCTGGAATCGCTTAATTTGGACACAAATAGTAATTCGGCTCCTTTCTTGGGATTTTCCAATCGATTGATTCGATACAAATTCTCGACGGATCTCGCGTTAACTGATGTATCGATACTCGGTAAGGTTTTGGTGAAATCGAATTTATCCTTGTTGTCTTCTTTGGCTGGTGTTGGTGGTATTACTAAAAAAGTTAATTAATGTTCAGTAAATGTTGAAACTGGTGAATTTTTTATTAATACGGAAGTTCAAAGGGTTTTTTAAGAAAGAGTTTACATACGACTACCAGTACTGTTACTATGCAATATCTATTATTCTTTATAACAGCGAATTAATTTTTCCCTTAAGGCCTAGGCCAAATATTTTTTGATATTCGAATAGCTCATCACCTAAAGAGGTGCTTTATAGAAAACGAATTAAAAATCTAATGTATTCTGCACCCTTATTGCGAAATACACGATCAATCACAATCTGAATCATTTTGAAACAGTAGCATTCTCTTTCTAAATAATTCAGATTGTGTGCTCAATAAGGTAAATAACTCAATGAATCTTGTTGAACCTATCAAATGAAACAGATAAGTCTTAATCATTTACTGAAAATGTGTTACGCAATTAGATAGCCGGTTATACATAAAATAAGGTCAACCTTTGATAAAATATTAATACGAGATGCAAAGTAAATAAATAAAAAACAAAATTCAAAGCCAAATTGCATTTCTCTGGTTTAGTATTAAATATAAGCTCAACTTCTATAGTACGAAGAGATTTGCGAAGCGAAATGAATTTTGCACAAAGAACTGAACGGTGACCGATATAAACCTCCCAGCTTTATGTAGATAGTAAAAACTTACAAACAATTTTCTCGCAGGGTTTTGGCTGCTTCTTCATATGCCATTTCACGGGATGCATGACCAAAGCCCCTAATATACTATGCGCTGATATCGCACAAAGTATCGCGAGCGTTCCCCTAAAGCCGTACTCGGTTATCGTAAACTTGATAAACAACGGGTAAAACATCGTTATCATTCCAATTGAAGCCTTACAGAGACTTAGATAGAGTATTTTTTTCTTTGTGAAGTAGCTGTTGAAACTTGTGTAGGAGACAGGTATGAGTAGCCCCATTCCCAAGCCGTGGAGGAAGCCATTTGTTATGATCAGCTGCGTCGTAGATACTACGAATATGGCTAGGAATGACGCTAGTGTGTATATGAAGGCTCCTATTAAACCCACTTGTCTTAGGGATAGTTTCTTTAATGCTATGTTTGCTGAGAATCCTGGAACAAGAGAAAAGAAATGAAAGGATATGTCCAAAAAGTTTTATATTATTCAATCATTCTAACCAGGATAAGTTAAATATATTTGGATAGACATCCCAAAAACTAGTGGTTCTAACTATATCATACATTTTTAAAGAACACAATTTTTAAAAAAAAGTATTTTTTAAAATTTTATTGTGAATTTACTCGAAGAAACTTTTTTACGTACGTAATTATTTAGGATAATAAAGTGAACACACCCCAAAAAAATAGTAAACTTGTCAAAATTGACACATGGTACTGGCATGGGCATTACTGTCAACTGACTGACAGTAATGACAGAATCATGCGTCAATTTAAGTCATAACTAACAGATGAATAAAATCATCTGTCAATTAAACAATTGTCAAAGTATGTGGAAGGTTTTATTTGCGTTGCCATCAACTAATAAAATATATGTACTAAGATTAAATAGTTTATTATTTTTCTCTTACATGAAGGAGTCTAAAAATATTATTTCAGTGGTTCCTATTTCCATATTTTGGTGACTTTCATTTAGATGTAGTTTGATGCTGATTAGTTATTTTTCGGAATAAAAAACCAACGTCCCTGCAAAAAGTGGAAATCTCCTTTAATACAACATTTGAGACGGGTAGCCTCGTTGGTCTAGTGGTCGTAAGCGCTACTGCCGAGCATGAGGTCCTGGGTTCGATTCCCTGGTCGGGCAATGTGTTATTGGATTATTCTATCTGAAATTTTTCAGTAGCAGCCCAGAGTCTGGATTTGTGCCCGGTTGATGGCAATAGGCTCGCCCCCTATTACATGGGACATAAAACATAACTGGCGAAATGTGGGTGTGCCTGCTACAGGGACACCTCTGCCTAACCCTTCGGGGAAACAAGGCGTGATGTTATGTTATGTTATGTTGAGACAGGTTTTCTTATTCGAGTCTGACTAATCAATCAATTAACACAATCTACTGCTGGGCATAAACCTCTTCCAAGTTGCGCTTAACCACTCACCTATGATCATGGAAAGTATAAGAAATTGCTATGTCTGTGAAGGTACGTTGAAACTTCAACAACATGAAAATGTTAAACATTTCTGAAAAAAAAAGCTAAGGCTAAGGTAAGTTTTAAGGAACTTTGCTGCAGCCAGCGGGGTAAAGTAATCCGCTGGATTTGGAAGGACTTTTCCAATCTCAGTTTCTTTTACCATTTTTAGGGTTCCGTAGCTCAAAAGGAAAAACGTAATATAGGATAGGATCAATCGTATGTCTGTCTGTCTATCCGTCTGTCACAAACAATTTGCTCCGAATCTAATGCACCAATTAAGTTGACATTTGGTACACATATGTATTTCTGTGACCCAAACACGGACGTGTAACGTAAATACTTGTACATATTATTATTATTAAGTCTTAGTTTTTAAATCATCTAATTACGTGTGTGTAAATAAAAACTACAATGATAAGTTTGTTTTTGGGATAAATTCATCCCAACCACGGAACCTTTTATTGTGCGTGGTCCTACATGCACTTGGCCGGTTTAAGCTGTTGTTAAGCGTTAATACTTGTAGTTTTTGTAGCCATAAATTCTCAAAAGTACATGAACATAAGATCACGCATGTAATCCCCGAAGGGCTGGCAGAGTACACCCACATTTCGCCAATTATGTTTAAGTCTCTTGATCACATGAGGGGCGAGCCTATTGCTATCAACCGGATACAAATGCACACAGGCTGCTACTGAAAAATTCCAGATGAAAAACTCAATCATACTTTAGCCGACCTGGGAATCGAATCCAGGACGCGGCGCTTGCGATCACTAACCAACGAGGCAGACTAATAGTAGTAGTGTATTCTCAAAATTAATCAGTACCCTAATTGCGTTATACACGATCAATCACAATTTGTTGGTTCGATTTGAAACAGATTGCTAATCCGTTGGTTCATAAGTTGGAAAAAAAAATCTGCTCAACAACGTAAATAACGCAATGAATGTTGTTGAGCTGTCAAAATGAAATAAATTTGTCATAATAATTTAATAAAATAAGTTACGCAATTAGGGTACAGGTTAGTATCAAGTTTGCAGTTGTGACAGTTGTTTTCGTGACTAGTATTTTTTTGCTATAGCTCGAGGTCCACTTTGAAATTACGCGCAGCACTACCGCATTACCGTGTGCGTAAAATGCGGTAGTGGGGTGGGTCGCGTCATTTTAGAGTAGACAAGCCTTCGGGTTTTTCATTATAATTCCGATTTTCTTAATTAAATGAAAGAAGCACAAATGCAATTTAAAATATCACTGGTAATATCAATTAATTATGAAATTAATGGGTATAAAAATTGTGGAAGGAATATTAACGCCTGAAGTTATAAAAATGCACTATCACACATCATTCAATTGCCTCCATTTTATGGAAGGAATAATTATCAAGCATTGATAGAGTCCTTTTATAACATCACTCAGTAAAATACATCCATTAAAGGCCAATAAAATTAATTTACACAATTTATGACGAATCGATATCTTATCTATTACTCAATCAAATTTTTTTTTAAGTGTTCCGAGCCGCTGGAGAGACACGTTTAGTTTATGTCGTAAGAAGAAAGATTGATAGATAAAAAATTATAATATCGGGTTGAAAAGTATCCTAACCTAGGACATGGTCTACCCATGTGTCAAATTTTATCCAAATCCGTTCAGGAATTTTTGCGCCAATCCGGAACATCCAGACAAACAAAACTGGACCAAAAGTTTTCGTTACTATTGTATTATAATAAGTATAAAATTTCTTATCATTATGCGTAATTATTTATTTATGAGATGATGAATATTTAACAATTTAGTCATAAGAAACCTGTTGCTCTAATTCAATCATAAATACTAAATTAAAATAAACCTAACGAACTTCAAGAAGACAGCAATGATAAGACTACGTTAATAAATAAACATTCTTAAAAGATTTTTTTTCTTACAAAGCATAATTACGATCAATTTCACGGAACCAATAGCTACGGTATAAAATTGTTATTTACTTTACGAACGTGGTCATGATTAAATTCGACCTCACAGACAGTGACGTCAAAATGTTAATCCAAGATGGCGGCTGCGAAAACTTTCAAAATTTTCGTCATCGGTGTCGTTTTCATAGTTTTCCAGAGCGCTAAAGCCGATATGAGGTCAAAATGTAAATGCAAGATGGCGGCTGCAAAAATTTTGTTTTTGTGTTAAATCATACGTGAGAAAGACCTTCGTTCCAGACGGGGGTCCCCCAACCGCACACGTTTTTTTTTTTAATTAAAACAAATTATATCGAAGTATAACAGAGGTCCAAAAATTAAATGCATGTTTTTAAAATACATACGTGTCTGATATGTCTGCCTCGTTGGTCTAGTGATCGCAAGCGCTACTGCTGAGCATTAAGTCCTGGGTTCGATTCCCAGGTCAGGAAAAGTTTTATTTAGTTTTTCCATCTAGAATTTTTCAATAGCAGCCTGGATTTGTGCCCGATTGATGGCAATAGGCTCGCTTCCTATTACAAGGGACTTAAATATAACTCGCGGAATGTGGGTGTACTATAGGTACAACCTCTGCCTAACCCTTCGGGGATTACAGGCGTGATGTTATGTTATGTTAGAACACTTCTTCAGGATTGTATTAAGTCACATATCCTAACTAATATTATAAATGCGAAAGTGAGTTTGTTTTTTTTCTCGTTTGTTACGCTTTTACACTAAAATGGCTGAACGGATTTGGAAGAAATTTGGCACATGGATAGACCGTGACCTGGAGAAGGATATACTCTATTTTTCATCCTGAATCGCAAACTGAGTCACGGGCAACAGATAGTGTGTTATAGTACAACAGGGACGACGACTGGGTAAAAAAAAAATAATAATCCGTCAGTCAGATAATAAAAAAATAAAGTTGGGGAGTGACCCCCACTCCCCAACTTTATTTTTTTATTATCTGACTGACGGACTAAATTTTTTTTTTCATGGCAGATTTTAACTCAGTATATCCGCCGTAATCTTTTGATAAAGTAAAAAAAGAAAAATTACCTGTCCACTATTTTTTAATGATCTACCTGACAGAAACTTTTTTTTTTGTCTTCGTCCCTATTCTGACGTGGCGTTCTTTTTATATTCCGTAATTAAAATAATACAAAGAGAAAAGGCTGTTACAATTATAACAGAGCGTGGAATTTTAAAATTGCATCGTAGAGTTAAGCACTGGGCCACCGGCTTTATTCTGTTGGCCATTCGCAGCTTGGCACGGAAATGCAAAAAATCTTCAGCGAAATACACGGGCTTCTGTGTCGACACGTGTTTCGCTATCCCTTTGGCTAAAACAGTAGTGCTCTCGAATTATCTCTACCCGTTTTCGTCTTAGAAAAAAAAAAATGCAAAGGAAAAAAAACGGAACTGTTATAGGATGGTCAGTCTGTCAGGAGCCTTTTTCTCAGGAACGGGAAAAGGAGAATGCCCATTTACATCATAATACAACGTCTTTTATTAATTTGGTCTTGAATAGGTATAAAGGCTCTTTCAAACAGGCGCGACACGCGACGCGACACAAAGACGCCGCTCGTCGCGCGACGAGCGGCGTCTTTGTGTCGCGTCGCGTGTCGCGCCTGTTTGAAAGAGCCTTAATACAGTCATTCGATTCAATTTTATGTAACTACTGAACTAATTATGTTATTAAGTAACTTTTCAAAAAAAAAAAAAACTTATCTGAGAATTTCTAAGCCTAGAAAATATGCTTTGTAATTGGTTTTTATTGAATCCCAGAGTCTAAGTCTAATTAAGCAATAAGTACAAGGCAAAAAAACCTATGAAAAAATGTTCAAAAAACGTTAATCAAGCACCATTTAGGAACCCAGAAAGGCTAGCAAATGCCTTGTTAAAAAATATTTGCTAGTCAGCAAGGCTGGTAGCGGGGCGGACATACTTAACTACCTTAAGTGCTTGCTACACGGCTGCCAACCGCATCCCCAACAGAGGTGACCTTGGTTGGCGACAGGCAGAGCTGTTTGAAATTTGGTCGTAAACCACCAACTACGCGGTTGAAAACCACCAAGGTCTGGCGTATTTTGCCTGTAATAAATAATTTATTGCTATATTTACCAGCAATAGCCAATGTGACTTGAAACACCCCAAAAACGAGTGTTACCGCCGCTGTGCCTACTCCCAATTCATCCAAAAAGTCGTTATATATAAATCCGAATACTGGCTGGTGTGCTGTGCCGGCAATCTGGAAAAAAAGCAATATGATGTCACATTTCAAAAATAGAACTATTGAGAAGAACCAATTACCAATATATATTTTTTCAACCCAATTGCTTTGATCATAATCATAAGTTATAACTAGTTAAATAAATAAAAATGCTATTCGTTGGTAAGCGCATCACTTGAGAACGACTGGACCGATTTGGCTATTTTTTATTTTTTAAATGTTCGTAATAGTCCGATATAGGTTTAAATGGAAAGAAAAATTTGATAAGTTTCCTGGAATTATTTCATTTTTGGGAACAACTGAACGTCCTTTTTCCTTTGTGGTTTTGTGAATTTATTTTTAAAATTAGGACGTGACAACTTTTGACAAAATTACTTTACTATCAATCGCGGCCAGTTGACCAACGAGTTTTTGTTCGTATCTTAAAAAAAAATCTTTTTTAATTACTTAAAAAAAAAGTAGTATCGAAGTTCTGCGCCCTATCCCTAAGCCAAGTAGAAATGTAATCATTTAGTAGGCACCTAATCTAAGAGCCTCGAATCGAAAAAAAAAATCACAGACGTAAGGATATTGGTACCGAAAGCCTGCTTTTTTGTATTTACATATCGTATCCAAAAACACGTGAGGTACGTAATACTGACGGTGATCTATTAAATTAATTTAAATATAATGGGATCACCGCCACGATATCGTATAATATGATCGTAGTGATCAGGGAGCTAACGCTAAGCTTTTGGTTAGGGCAACATAGAAGTAGAAGAACGTCAAAGTTACATCTAATACCTAAAGGTATTAGATGTAACTTTGACGTTCTTATAAAAACGTACGTTCTTAGCAATTATTATAATATATATATAAATATAATCTGAATCTCGGAAACGGCTCCAACGATTTTCATGAAATTTAGTAAGCAGGGGGTTTCGGGGGCGATAAATCGATCTAGCTAGGTTTCATTATTACACAACGTCGTCCAAAAAAATCGGTCATCCAGATATTATAAGATTATGAAAAATAACATCGATATTTGTAAGTACCTATTACACCGCAATAAAACGTTCTATAAACCCTCGTATTTATTGGAAACTATTAATTGGGAATCAAAAATTTAGCAACATTGTTGCCAAAATTTTATGTTGCGTGACACAATGTTGCGCAATGTTTCCAATGATTTATCGTTATAAAAAGTAATATCGCAAAACTTATCAATAAAATACGAGCCTTACAGTAGTCGTATATGATGTGTAACATCTGATAACTTGGCTGACAGTACCGACCTCTCGGAAAATGGGTTAGTACCATCTGACGGCAAACTCTAGCATCGCGCGCGCTCATTGGTCAAATATATAGCGCGGGCTTCCCCGGCTTCCTGTTACACACTTCCGTCCCTTTTCACGAAATAACTCCCACAGATTGCAGGAAAGCGCGAAGAAAGATGTTACACACAAAAAAATAAACCGAATAATTACGCTGATTTAAATAAACGATGATGGTCAATGAACTGCTTTAATTTGCACTCAGCATAACCTTAGTCACAGCATAACTAATGTATTGGGTATGCTAGAGTTCATTCCCATCAATGATTCCTTTTCGATCATCAATTTCACTTTCCTTACAGACTATTTTAACATAAACATAACATAACATCACGCCTGTATTTACCCGAAAGGGTAGACAGTGGAGTACCTAATAGTACACCCACATTACGCCAGTTATGTTTAAGTCCCATGTAATAGGGGCGAGCCTATTGCCATCAACCGGGCACAAATCCAGACTCTGGGCTGCCACTGAGAAATTTCAGATTGAAAAACCCAGTAACACTTTGTCCGACCCGGGAATCGAACCCAGGACCTCATGCTCAGTAGCAGTGTTAGCGACCCGTAGACCAACGAGGCAGTCACAGACTAATTTATGTATATATTTCTCGGGTTTTCCTACGATATGATTTTAACACCTAAGCATCAATCTATTAATATTTATTTATCACTAACATGTTTAATAAACACACTAATTTATAATAACAGTACCTGGGTGACCGAGCACTGCTCTGGTGAAAATAGAGAATGCTCATCTCATTTAACAGTATAGGAAAGCTAATCCATGTATAGTATCTACTTATTCCATGCGGCCATGATAGTAGGTACTTACTAATTCCATGCTGTCATGTCATTATTCCAATGTCATTATTCTCATGACATTATTCTCATGTCATTATTCTCATGTCATTATTCTCATGTCATTATTCATGATCTTGTTCTAAACTTTGGGCGACCGAGCTCTGCTCGGGTGAAAATACGGAGAAAACTAATTTTCCCAGATATGAGATCTAGCTAGATCGATTTTTCGCCGCCGTAAACCTTTATATTGCAACTTTCATCGAAATCGTTAGAGCCGATTTCAAGAACGTGAGTACCGTACCAATATTGCTCGTTTTATTAAATAGTATTGAATAAATATAATATAATAAAACAAATAAAATAATTTATGAATTGCAGTCACATTACCGTTATCGTAACAAAAACTCTGATACCAGGTTATTTACTAACCACACGAAAAAGAACAAACAAATTAAGCTGTGAAACTGCATTTATATTTAAATGTACGTTTTAGTATTTCATTTGAAATAAATATAGATACATAATATTAATAATTATATTATTAAAGAACGTATATATAGAAACGGTTGGAATGGTCATGGTCACATGTTAAAAGTCAGCACGCGAAGTAAACTTATCAACGTTTTATTACTGCTATTTGCAATTCAAAAAAATCATTATAGGTACGTTTTGTTTTATTTTCTAAGCCTTGATGACTTACTAAACATAAATAATAATTAGTTATTAAAGAACAATTATCTAGCGCATTCCTAAAAGGCAAATCAGCGGTGTAATTGCGTAACACACAGTAGCAATGGCTTTCATTTTGACAGTTCAAAAATATTCATTGCGTTATTTACCTTGCTGAACAGACAATGTTTTCGAACATGTAGCAATGGATTAGCAATATCCTTCAAATCATTCAAATTGTAATTGAAAGTGCGTTACGCAATTAGGGCAGGTTCTGTAACTTACCAGTCTTTGACGTAAGGTTCACAAAAACATAGTTAGTTTAACTTGTCTACTTTGAAATGACGCGCCGTACTACCGCGTTACCACTATACCTACATACATATGATACTGTATAAAAAGAATAATAATGATTATGAAACACTTATTTTGGTCCTATTAGGAGCAAGGATCGGAACCGGTTTAAAACTCCGAACTTTTCTTAAGAATGTGAACGTTTTAAGAACTTTAATCTAAATTAACCGGTTTATACGAGGAACGGCATGTCGGTAAACGCGTTGCAACTTGTGACTACTAGTGAGGATGCCGCGCTGAATAAAAACTAAACAAAAAACCAGTTAATATTGCTCTAAACCGTTTAATCCAAAAAAAACCGTTATGTAAAAAATCCTCCAAAACCTGTTTTAAAAACCGGTTTCTGCGAGCTAAACCGAATATAAAGGTTTTTCCGTCAAGTACATAATAACGGTTTGAAAATTTAACCGGTATCCGAGTTTTGATTAGGAGAAGCAACAACGAATTTAAACTCCATAGGTTTAGGTAGTTAAATACAGGTACACAAATCGTAAAAAGGGTTTTTATATATGACACTTTCTTGTTTAAAAATACGATTAAAGCAAAAGGCAATAGGCTCGCCCCCTATTACATGGGACTTAAACATAATTGGCGAAATGTGGGTGTGCCTGCTACAGGGACACCTCTGCCCAACCCTTCGAGGAAACAAGGCGTGATGTTATGTTTATGTGTAAAATTTTTGTTTAGATTTTTACAATAGTTTCCTCTTTTATTAATGTATGTTAAACTTTATCATTTATTCTTAAACTACTCTTCATAGATGTAACTGCTTGAGCACAAATTTTTAGTTAGATTTATTATAATAATATAATATTTTGCAATCTGTCTGTTGTAAAGAGCCCAAACTCTAAACGTCAACGAATTATAACGTTGCTAAATTGAAGAGTACAACTGCGACGAAGCATGACAACTGAAGTGACAGGTATTACGTTTAGTCGGTTACTTGACAGCTGGCTCGGCACATGGTTTTTTTTTATTACCTTTATTTAACTACTTAAACCTATGGAGTATAGTAAAATATTATTACTGACTGACACGAGAACATATCCACTTCGTAAGGAACGAGGAATCTAAAGATTGTGTCAAAAATATGTATTAAAAGCGGTTATTAAAGCTTTGCTCGGTTTTTATGACTTGATAAAACATCGAGATTTCTTTAGTTACATATTACACATAAACCTGCCGGAATAAATCGTTTAAATGATGGTTAAAACTGCATCAAAATCCGTTGCGTAGTTTAGAAGAACAACGCAGTCACACAGATAGACACGAAAAGCGACTTTAATTTATATTATACTAGTTTCTGTCCACGACTTCGTCCGCAAGCCTATAACCTTGCTCAAGAATTGGGCTTTCTAATACAAAAATAATTTTTCAAATCCGCCTGCTAGTTCCGGAGATTACACCCTAAATACAAACTTACAAACAAACAAACAAATTTACCTCTTTATAATTTTATATATTATGGTCCTTTATTCGATCTATATACATATAATTTACATTTATAAATATTTTTATTAAAAAAAAACTTATTATATATTATTATTTTTCCTTTATTTAATTTTTAAACATATTAATTACATTTTTAAATATTCATATAAAAACAAAAAAATATTATTATTAAAGCATTTATAGATATACATAGCGACATAGTTTATCTAGTATCCCAAAATGTACAATATTATGACTAACCCAACACCTCAGCGATTGACGTCAAAGGCGTTACCAGTTGCCACCTACTGAGCATTACATAATTTACAGTCACGTTTAGAAGAAAGAAGCTAGCAACGTCCCACGTGCTCAATGAATGGCCCAACACCATACTGATTGACGGAAATAAGACCCAACAGGCCAATGGCAACCTTCGAAATATAACAGGTTCGTAACGTGTAAAAATATGGTGCAACATAGCGTAACTTATAACTAATTGGAATAACTATAGCTGACGGCATTGACCGCCAACCGAATAAAAAATGGTGGAAACAATTTTATTTGCCTATAGGTTTTATTATCTTTATCGGATATATTGTATGGTAGCATCTTCTTGCGTGCGGCGGTCTCATTAAATTTGTCGAGTGGATTTGTGCATAAAAAACGGTTGGATAGGCAACAATAGATGTTGGGGGTTAGTCGTCATTATTGTAGGTTAATAATACGAAAGCAACAGGTCTCTGATGGTTGTAAGGTAAGGTAAATATATCCTTACGGAAATATTAACATAACATAATCAGTCTATAATGTTCCCACTGCTGGGACACAGGCGTCCTCTCTATGAGTGGGAGCTGGCCGTAATCCACCACGCAGGCCCAGTGCGGGTTAGTGGCTTAGCACAAGAACTTCACTAATTAAGAGGTATATTAGATTACTTGTAGGTACGGTAATTAAAAACTATATTGAATTACGTGACGGATAGTTGAAATAGTGTCATATTAATTAGAACATTTTTTTGACGTGCTTAAAATACGTGTCTATTTTTGTTTTTATATAAGTCAAAACTTATACAGGTTGGTACAAAAAAATAATCTAAACCTGGTTGTTATTCAAGCTTATTATTTAATACAATTAAAATAATATTTATTTTTAATCGGAATTTAATAATAAGTACCATTCGACCTTTCAATAAAGTGTAGCACTTAATAATTATATTTTGAATAAGCTCAGTTACGAGTATAATAAATGGGTTGCCATTTATAAAACTATTTAAATAATACAAAATGTCGCTTTATCTTAAAACTACTAATAGGAATAAAGAAAAAAAAAACGGAGGAGTGTAGCTTCAATTTTTAGAAACGACGTGACTTCTCTAGAGACATGAACTCGTCTCAGCACGTCACAGGTGACTGATGGTAGAAAGGCCACCATAATAGGCTAGGTTAGGGCAGAGCCAGTGCGCATGCACTGAACGGAATAGGTCATCATTATGATAGATTACCCTCTCAAGTTTCAAAGCTTTTCAAGCTCAGTTTCACATTATATGGTGTACGCATTTAACAATGGTCAGATTACATCACCTGCAGTTAGCTATTAAATATTATTTAAAAGTACGGTGGGCCTTTTGGGATCAATACTAACGGATGGGAGAAAAGGACGGTGTGTTTTTAACAGATTATATTTTTATTATTGTGTCCGTTTTACTGTAAGGAAAGTGAATGTTTTGTAAGTTATTTAAAAAACTAGAACTAATAAGTTGTTTTGTTTTATTTTTAGAATCTTAAATAACTTGATATATATTATTAGAATCCGCTAAATATAGATTGTATCCTTTACCTATTAGTTTTTTTTGTAAGATTAAAATTTTTGATAACGCTAATATTATGTCAAGAGGCGACTTACTCAATACAGCACGATCATATCTCTCCTTTAATTTATTGTGTAAATAATACCAAAGTAAAAAAACAACTTCCGTACTTTTTGCGTGCGTGTAATTTAAAGTAGCATTTTTTATTATCTAGACTTTTTTTATATTTGATGACATGATAATTATGCCAGTATTTGCTTTTGAAGAACTATCATGTATTACCTTTTTATTTTGATTACCAGATGGATTTGAGTATAAGTGATACAATAAATTTAGGGCAGTATAATTATGTTCCTTCAAACATAAATCTTAGTAACAATATGCAATGCACAGTTCACACACATGGCTCAACAAATGCTGGATATTAAAATTATTATTACCATAATAAGCAAATAAATAATAAGATAATAGGGGAACGATAATTTTATATTATCATTTTAATACCCTTTTTTTTTGAGGGTGGGATATCATCAAATAACTTCTCCCGCTCTGGGCGGAGCGGGAGGGCGTGTCAGACTCTTACTGACTAAAACCCACCCGTGTTCCTTCGGTTGCCCTGTCGCCGGGGGCCACGCTGAAAGTCTTAATTAATTAAGGCACCATAAGAAAGTTTTGAATACAAATAACTTTTTGAACTCCTACTCCTACGTATACTTCGATAATTTTGATTTTTGGCAAAGGGCAGACAATTAAGCGTTAGCGTTTCATTATTCGCTTGATCTTAGACCTAACCTAAAATGGTTTTATTGCCCGCTCAGAAGGCTTTCTTTTTAATTTTGGTTTTTAGTAATTTAATTCTTTTACACAAAAACTATATGTTAAAATTAAACTGGGAATCAAACTCGTAACTCTACACTCAAAACACAAGCGACTAAAAAAGCCAAGAAAAACGACGCGAAAAAAAAAAGATAAAAAAAACTAAATATAATTCTACTTACGAAGATGACAGACAGTCCGACGCACACCATATACCCCCATCCTCCCTCAGGGGGCACATACTCATATTTATCCACATCTCCGTACTCAATTTTATTTTCCTTCACTTTCATATTGTCACAGAAACCTTTTCTTTCTCCGCGTATATCACCTTAGCGGCGGTTTTATAAATCTAATGTTATCGTCAATTGCACGGAGGCTATTTACTTGAAGCTTAAAATGTAACACCTTTATTGAGGGTACGGAATGTAAACAGATTGTTCGGATTTCCCACAAACACGATTGACAAACAAGATGATAATATTATAACACGTCACTTTTCGCGTCGCCTGAAAGACCGAAGCAGCCGATTTTTTTTAGAATAAAAAAACTTATTTAATTTTTGAGACGACGTAATTGGTCAACTGTTTGAAAGCAGATGAGCCATGCTATCCTCTTGAGTCGGTGAGGTTGGTCTTGTCGTCGTGTACACGCTGGCCACCACGTGCGGCGACCGTGGTCACAATGAGTATTCGATTTATGAATTCAATTTTACGCTACAACACATTCCATTTAAATAGTCCAACGATACAAACACTGATTGTTTCTATTTTTTGTCGGGCATCTCGTTTAACCCATTAATGCCAATGATGGTTGTCGACTGCAAGGTTTAGGTCTGGATTGCTATGTGTGAATCATTTGCGGTTTTTTTTTTTGTTATTGCTGTGGTGAAGTTGTGAATGAATTTAAACGATTTCGAGTGTTATGAAAATCGGTGATTATTGGAACCTGTTCCAAAGTTTATTACTTTTACAATATTTTTATTGTTATTTTCAAAAAAGGGGTAAGTAAATAAACCACAGTGTGCAACGTA
The DNA here is from genome assembly GCA_916610215.1 of Omphaloscelis lunosa. NCBI lineage: Eukaryota > Metazoa > Arthropoda > Insecta > Lepidoptera > Noctuidae > Omphaloscelis > Omphaloscelis lunosa. Next base: position 18,629,251 of record OU744244.1, on the reverse strand, counting down.
AGTTCATAATGGCTAACATATTACATACGTGCAAACTACGAATGTTAATAAAATGTATAAAAATACCTACGCTTTATTTATCAGTATTCTGCTAATATGAAATTATGAAATCAAAACAGTAAGTAGGGTGTATTTGATATCAGCATTATTTATGCGTGACGTCGCACGTAGAGCAAGTAAATTATTTGCAACCGATGCAATACTCACACACTTCTATCCGTATTGAATGATTTGAATTACCTATTTAATGCATGAGGTGGAGCTAAAAATTTTTGAAACGTAATTCTTAGGGCACATTATACTCTGCACACTTGGCGAATGAGAGCTAGACGGAAAAAGTGACATTTTGACCGTCACGACACTTTAGTTTCGTAAGAAAAGTGTTGTGACGGTCAAAGCGAAAGGAACTTGGTTTCAACCTGGTGTCTCACGACACTTCTCGTTTTTTTTTTTTTCTCTTGAAAGTCAGCCCATTTATTTGTTTATTTGTTTTTAAGGATAGATAAACTACATGGGCTTAATTGCATGCGAACGAAAACTCATAGCTCAGAATTAATTTTCAATTGCTTCTTTTACCAAGAATACAGTTATTTCAGTTCTGATTAGATGATTATAAAAACTTGTATAAAAGAGCTCTTTAAGCTCTTTTATACAAGTTTAAACTGGCGCGATATCGCGGGCGCTACACGCAGCACGACCCTTGTGGCGCCCGCAATATCGCGCTGGACTGCACGAGCCTTTAAAATGGTCTGTTCGGAGATTTTTTTATAACACATCAAAAATAGCCCGGATGATCTTAAACGTCAGAATTAATAGTGTAGGTATGTGTATCTATTACCAATTCTGAACAGGATTCTTTAGATAACGAGAAAGACAACTAATAAAAATCTAAACTAATAAATACACTTTGACACTACGAAAAAGAACATTTGTGATATTTCGAAATTATTTTTGAATGAAGTTGTGGCTGAGTGAATCACTTATGCTTTCAAAACTAAATCTACACTAATATTATAAAGAGGTACACACGGCTACACATCAAGCTATACAATTCCAGTTTATGCTGATCTCGCATCGTATAAGATTTCCGTACAATGCAAGGTCAGCTTATACTGGAAATGTATAGCTTGATGTGTAGCCGTGTGTACCTACATAATTGTAAGTATGAATGCAGGAGGTAATCTTTAAAACTGCACATAAGATTAAAAAAATCTTTCACTAAAATAAAGTTACGCTATTGCCGAGACCCATAGGATGTTTTATGTTAAAACACGCGCACAAAGCCACGAGCAAAAGCTAGTTCTAAATAAAAATAAAGAAAATATCTATCAGTCGTTATATTCTAAACCGAAATAACTTACTAATGAAGTTCATTCAAGAAAATTACGAGCTTTCGTCAATCAGTCACGCTTTGTGGAATACATTTGAATAAGTAATTGTTGATTTCGAGATAATTCCTCGGGGTACATAATATACCCAGTGTTGATGTATCAACGCCTCAGCTTTGACTAAGCGGGTGAGGGTTAGAGTGTTTTGAATTAAGAACATTTTAGTTTAGTTTTGCTAACTGAACAATCAATTAAATTGTAAAGTTAATTGTAGTTATGACGGAATTTAACCTAAACTAATGGGTTATAAAAGACACTTGCCTATCTATTAAATAATAAAATATTTAAAATTTAATGAGTTTTTAATCAACTAAACTGTTAAATGAATAAAGTAAAACGTGGATTATGTTAGGTAATGGGTTGCAATTACTAATAGGTTTTATACATTTTTTAATTGGTTGTGAAATATCATTAATGTAACCTATTAGATATCGGCTTACTTATTATAATTACAAAAATTTGCAATGGGCATAACACCTCCGTGCTTCGAAAAGCACGTGAAGCAGTTGGTTCCGGCTGTCATTCATAGATCTTTGACGGTCATTATGGGTATCAGAAGTCCTAAAATCTGACAACCAGTTTTGCTAAGGGGTATCATGTTACCCAGGAACTGGGTTGTGAAGGTCGGATAGACAGGCGCACCGGGTTGTATCCGGTTAGACTGGAAGCCGATTCCAACATAGTTCGGAAAAGGTTAGGCAGATGATGGTGGGCATGAATAAATCAAATAAATCATCTAAATAAAGTAATTATGGTACAAACGCCATCCAAAACACGGTAATAATTTTTAACTATGTATAATGTTTTCCAGAAGTATAAAAAAATATTTATATGGTTATATTATACATAACTGGTTTGGTTATTATTAGTTTAATAAATAAATAAAATATTATAATTTTAGATTTATGAACGTAAGTTTCCTGACAAGGGGTTTCTGCGCCATTACAGATCATTCAACGAGTATTTATTCCCTTTAGACTAGGCTAAATATGTACATAAGCTGTCATTAAAGCACGATACCTAACATTCAAGTATAAAAAAAAAGTTCCTCAGTAGTTCTAGAGAAAAAGAAAAGAAAAAAAGAAAAATATTTTATTTGGGTAACGACCAATTGGAACCGTGCACCTAGCTTCTGACGTTTCCTAAGTGCCCACGTAAGTTTATGTCAAATAAAATATTTTAATTTTGTCTTTTTCTTTTGAATACACTGTAATTAGAAAACATTGTAAAAGCTAGTTATCTTTAAATGAGTAAGCCGACATTCGCACGGACGTAATTAAATCGCGGCGATTTTTTTTAATGTACTGGATTTTCAACGCTCTGTTTAGCGCCGAGAGTTGAAAATCTAACGGTGTGTCTTTTTAACGCCTGGGAAGAGATTGCGTCCCAGCGCGTTGGATTCTCAACACTCGGCATAACACCGAGAGTTGAAAATCCAGTGCGCGATAAAATCCCGCCGCGATTTTATTACGTCCGTACGAACGTCGGCTTGCCGGTGGAGTTTCTTGCCGGCTCTTCTCCATAGGAAATGATCAATTGGAACGGTGTACCTAGCTTCCGACGTTTCACAAACGAAAAAAAAGGAGGTGGTTCTCATGTTTATTATACACGTGGTTAACAATCGTTACTATAAGCAAACAACTAGTTTTAAAATGAAGCAAATTAAGAACATAGATGTGAAGTAATAAAGGATTTCCGCTGCGATAAAGAGGAAGACGATAAAAATAAAGCAAATATTCTCGAGTTTGTGAAAACAGAATGAGAGCAGTGGTGGCCCAGTGGTAACGGACGCGACTTACGAGTCGTAAGTTCGCACCCTAACAGGTGCCTTATTTTGTGTAAATTATTTCATTACCACTGCTCTCAAAACGGTGAAGAAAAAAATCAAGAGGAAACCGGCATATCCTACAACCAAAAATTGTAAGACATGTGACATTTACCAACCCGCACTGGACCCGCGTGGTGGATTTTGGCCCACTCCCTCTCATAGAGAGGAGGCCTGTGTCCCAGCAGTGGGAACATTATAGGCTGATTATGCTTATGCTTGAAAACATACACAATTAGCCGACGTTTCCTCGGACGTAATAAAATCTCGGCGATTTTTTTCATAAACTGGATATTCAACACTCTGCTTAGCGTTGAGAGTTGAAAATCCAAGTGTGTTTTTTCAATGCGCTGGGACGAGGGTGCGTCCCAGCGCGTTGAATTCTCAACGCTCGGCTTAATACCGAGAGTCGAAAATCCAGTGCGCGATAAAATCTCGCCATGATTTTATTACGTCTGTGCGAACGTCGGCTTACACATAAATAAACGCACGCCTTCTTCCCAGAAACTACAGAATGCCTCCTGGTACGACCCTTACATAATCCTTTTGCTTCGTTTACGTTCATACAACTGGTCATACATGTACTTACGAGCACTACTCACCACCTGACCTTTCTTTACATCACCAATAAGGTCACTATATACCCTTCTAGGGCATCCCTTCTGTGTTTCATCTCACATCTATCTATCTTTTTACCCGACTGCGGCGAAGCTAAAAACGGAGGGTTATGTGTTTGACGGACGTTATGTATGTCCGTCTATGTGTTCCCTCGTAATACTAATTTAAACGACAGAACCGATTTTGATGAATGATATTTGTTTGTGTTTATTGCGCGACTGGGTATATTAAAATTAACAAAAAATCAAAATGGCGAATTTTTGTCGGCAAAATGTAAAATAAAAAAAATAAAAAAACTATTCCCGGGTCGAGCAAAATGTTATTGGATTTTTTAATCTGGAATCTGAATTTTTCAGTAGCAGCCCAGAATCTGGACTTGTGCCTGGTTGATGGCAATAGACTCCCCCCTATTACATGGGACTTAAACATAGCTAGCAAAATGTGGGTGTTCTATGTGTGAGGTGAGAGGTGTATCTCTGCCTAACCCTTCGGGAATGCAGGCGTAATGTTATGTTATGTAATTTAATTTAATAGATTATTTGTTATTATGACTTCTAAGCTCCGCGCAAACGGGCCGCCTACCACAGCCACTGGTGGCTATCGCGCGCCACATCCTTGGGTACCGCGCAAACGAAGGTGGTTGGTGGCTGCCACGAGTGATCGGTGGCCGCCACTAGTAGTCGGGTAACTACCGGCGACATGTCGCGAGTGGCCGCCACCGGTGGCGTGTCGTGGACACTGAGTCGCGAGTGGACGCCACTAAACCTGTTAAAAATCATGTAACCAGCTTGTCGCCAGCCACCGGTGGCCCGTTTGCTCGGAGCCTTAGATACCAGCATAAATTTTACTACGTGTTTATATCTATTCGTACTATTATAACGCCGCTATCTAAATCCTATTAAATAATAACAGAGGTGTTAACAAAATAATATAGTTTACTATGTTTGCGTAGGCGCCTATTGTGGTTGTTGGGAATACCCTAGGTTAAGATTTACAGCGAGTGTGCCGAAAGACTGATTATATTGTTGAGGAGGCTGCGTATGCACACCACTATGACATGACTAGTTATCTAATAGATACCACGCTACACACGAAATAGGTAGCAGGTAGCTTATTTTTTATTTAGGTAAGTATATGCTAGTGCTCAGCAATGCCTTGCAATGCCTTTTCATGTTTTTCAATTTCTTTAGGCGCGTTGGGCATTTTTGAGATGGGAAAAAACAATTGAACTTGCGACACTGTTACCGTTACCGTTACCAACACCTCATTAAAAGTATTTCCTGCACAATAAAGTTCAAGTTTTCACTTCTGTCGGCACTCCCGGAGTGCCACTGTTTTTTTTTTTTGTTAGGGAGCTTCTCTGGCGCGTACATAACAACTTACCAAAATTTCATCACAATCGTTCGAGCCATTTTTGAGTTTTTGCGAGACTAACGCACGGCAACTGATTTTTATATTATATCGATGTAAATGATACTCCTTTCTCCTTCAATCCATCTAAAGGTTGTCTTTCAAAGATTACTTTTAGTGATAATGCCGCCCATTGTGTCAACCCTTGTAAAATTTCTGGACCTATGAACTTAGTGATACAATTCACATGCCTGTAAAATGGAGCAGTAGCTTGCATGCCAGTAACACTGTGCAAGTAAATGTCACACTGTGGATACATTAAACGTACACAGTGTGACATTTACTTGCTCGTTTTTTTTTGTATATTTGCATGTGTATTTTCGCCTTTTTAAGTTATTTCTTTCTGACCTATATCTGTAATTTTTATGGTGCATATAATAAAGAGTATTCTATCTATATATCTAGCTGTCAGCCTGTGGTATTCCACTGTAGGTCAATTGCTTCCCTTTCCTTTTTCCACGTATCTCCATTTTCGGCAGACCAGTCCTATCTATAATACGTACATAAACATAAACATAACATCACGCCTGTAATCCCCGAAGGGTTAGACAGAGGTATACCTATAGTACAGCCACATTTCGCCAGTTATGTTTAAGTTCCATGTAATAGGGGCGAGCCTATTGCCATAATACGTACATATGACTACTTATGTCTATTAGATAACTAGGAACTCATCTCTGATAAACATGTTTCGGTATTCACGGCAAAACACGAAGAAACGTTTCGCTCTAAAAAGAGGGAAAAATATGTTGAGGCAATCTTGTTAATTCACGCTGAATACTTTTAATTAGCGTGAGCAGTGAAACCGCAGATTGAATCTAGTGTTTTTTATGAAATTTGCAGACATTAAAATGTTCATAGACGTGGTCCAAAGAGAATGCAACAGTCTAGATTTTTTTTTTATAATTTAGAATATTAAAAAAATACAATACGCCTAACTCTACATCTGTTTGACCTGAAAAAAAAAGTTAATTCGAGTTCGTACCACCTAGCCTTTGAACGTTTGTAATAATGATTTAATTTTTTGCGGTTTCACAAAACAAAAGTTCCTCTTCTCTTTGTGTTTCACAACAAAAGCCGGTACGCGATCTACAATTTTTGTAAAACAATTTTTTGTTAACAATTTTTTAATTGAATTTTCCTTTTATACGTTTTCATTGTAGAAAGGAAATTAAAGCGCTATGCTGGACTTCGGAAATGTTTTCGTAAATGTCAATTCATTAAAACTTAACGTTTATGAACGCTTTGTTAATTGTTCCTTCAGTTTTGTGTCAATAAAGTGAACAAGAGGGTAATGAATACCATTTTATACTCGGAAAATGTGAATTTACCAACATCAACACGCTTGCCAGATGGATTAGTGAGTGAACTAGATAAAATAACTACATGTAGGTATCAGCAGGATCTGGTTAGACTGGAAGCCGAAAAGCCGAATAAGCCGTTAGGAAAAGGCTAGACAGATGATGATGGGAACTACCCATATTGCTTACCATAATCTTTAGTCACCTATAATATGGAGCAACTGTACTGCCAAGCATCAGACGAAATCTACCGTAATACTTAATTAATTCAGATACCTAGATAGATATTACCTCTAACTGGTTGGCTTATACATAAAATATTCGTAACACGCTGTTTAGTGCAAATACAAAAGTAACAAACGAGATTTTTATTTTAGAATTCTTCAAAAAGAAGTTTGTATTTAAAAAATAATCAGTTGACAGCTAGCGCTATAAAATTTAAAAAAATAAGACTCCTTTACATTCCAATCGAAATTTAAAAGCCAGTGAAATTTACGGGGCAATGTGAAATATTTCATGATCCTGCTATTTCAACGATATCAGGAAACAGGAACTCTAATTAATACGTACATTAATTACATATATATACAGGAGGTAAACAAAGGTAGTCATAGCTTTACACAATTAGCACTAATAATGCAACAATAATTATAATTATGATTTTTCTTTGTTACAGGTAAATAATTGAGGCCCCCATCACAGAACGCTGCAAAAAGAAGCATACCATTCTGGAAATATGTGACCATTGACGGAAATGTTCACTTAAAACATGAGCGGAAAGGTTTATTTTAAGTTTGAACAGTTGACTACATTCCTACTAAGAAACAACTTCAATATTTTAAATTTTATTATTTTTATAAGAAAAAATTGTTTATTATGAATTTGTTCAGAATTTTAATAGAGCCGTTACAAATCCGTTTTGTTTTGTTATCCATTAGATTAGACAACAAATCATATGAAGTGTGTTTGTAGTTGATTGATTCAGACGTGACCTTGCGGAAATCCATTATAAAATACAATAGACGTTGATATATTTAGTTACCTGTTCTGCTTTATTATTCCTAAAGACCCATAAAAAATACCTTGTAAGAAATCAGACAGGATTCAGGATCTTTTGGGGATTTCTTACAGTTTTTTATGGCTCTTTAGGAATAGTTAAGCGGATCAGGTTAGTAAATATATCAACGTCTATAATATTTTTTAAGTGTGTTTGTGAAGAACGGTTGTTGGTGTGTACAGTTTAGCTTCTCTCAAATACATTACAATTATTAGTAGATAAACTTATCTATTCCTGGCGATGGGGAGACGACATTATTTTGCATTGTTTAAAAAAAAAAAGAGACTGGTGATACACCAGTCCATAGTATCCAATGTAAGTAATTATTTTTTGTTGACCTTTTGAACCAGTTTACGCTTTGTCAACTTTGCGTTACGTCTAAAACAAGTTAGAAGAAAGAAAGAAAGAAAAATCGTTGTTGGTTGGTTAGCCTTTATTTCAAACTTACTGCTGGGTATTAATTTAAGATGATTGACAGGTCATATGCAATAATGCATATTCTTATTTTGCTGTCGAAACAGCTAGTAATTAAAAAGTTATTTAAAGATGTCATTCATGACGAGCCTGTATGACTATTATTAGGGATCTCGCGCACTAGACGGCCACGACTACGACCAGTGGTCGCAGCGACCAGGTAAACTAAAGAAACCGATACGAATCGCGCACTTAGTCGCACACCGGGCCACGGACCATGGACCCCGACATGCCGGAGTCATGGCCGTCAAGTCCGCGAGATCCTTTATGGGCCCGGGCTTACTGTAAAATTTTCATAAAGTAAAGTAATGATAACGAACTCCTCGACTGACTGGCGAGAGTCGTAGCCATCTGGTACGCGAGATCCCATACTGTTCTAAATTACTGGGTCCGCTCTAACTGTAAAATTTTCATAAACTAAAGTAACGATAACGAACTCCTCGACTGACTGCCTCGTTGGTCTAGTGGTCGCATATGCTACAGCTGAGCATAAGGGCTTGCATTTGATTCCCAGGTCGAGAAAAGTGTTATTCGTTTTTTTTTTTATCTGGTATACCTAATTGACAAAAACATCGTGAGGGAACTTGGACTTCTAGTTAATATAAGTCTGTAATCGCCAACCCATCTTCAGCAAGTGTGGTGATCAATGTTCATGACTTCTCTGTATAAGAAGCGGCCTTTGCCCAGCAGTGGGACTATAATAGGCTGGTATTTTACCTATAGATATAGAAATTGTCAATGGGTCATATTGCCTCGACTTGTTTTCTAAAAACCACTTTCAACTGTACAGGTGTAGCTTTAATAACCGTAGAATACCATTCACTTATGATTTTCTCCTTGATAGACGTAAAACTCATAGGTACTCAAAGCATTTTTTTTTCAATTAAACAAAATACATGCACTTTTGAACTGTCATGGAGTCGGTCAGTCAGAAAGATGAAGCTAGTGGCCTATTCCTTAAACTAATAGATTCCTATAGAGAAGAACGGGCAAGCTCGTAACTGTGATAGAATTATGAAAAAATAAAAATGGTCTAAAAATATGTTCTGTAATGAAGTACCTACGGTGCAAGATTTGTTTCACCACTTCTTGTAACCATAACCAACAAATGAACGTTAGATTAATGACATAAGAATAGATAACAAGTATCCAAACGATACCGGAATCAAAAACAAAAGAATAAAGAACGGCCTTTGACAGGCTCTGAGGCTGAAGTACTATAAGAGCCCGATCACACGTACTACAACCACACCAAACCACAACGGCAACACATGGACGGTCGCTAATTTGTACGAAAATGAACAGTTTATACACACGGACCACATTTGACTGTCAAAATCAATTGCGTCAACCATTTGATTTGATTTTGTAGTAACCACAACGCAACTGCAAGAAGCTGCTGCGACACTGTTCACACGTAACCAGTGCTTGCCCACAGTTAATCGCTGCGATGAGGTGTGGTTTTGGTACGTGTGTTCGGGCCCTTACATTCCAAAGATGGACTGCGGTGGTAATGATAAAGCTGATAGAGCTATTTGATGAATATACATTCACGCTAGTTTTTTATTCAAAATAAAAAGATTAATCGCAGTTAAGAATTCATAATACCTTTACAGTGAAATTAATGGTAATTAAAAAGATAACACATAAAAGGTATCGTCCTGCGTTAGTTTAGTTAGTATGCAAAGTTTTATGATCAAATTTGAAGTATTTTTTAAATACCAGCGGTTTATTATTCGGTTTGGAGGTAACTTTGTTTTGTTTTTCTGTTGAGAAAAGTTTACGGAATAGTGTTTCACACAGCACTTAACATTAACTTTGAACTTTACCATAGTATATTTATTTAAAAATTAATGTTGCAGTATTTTCGATATGACGGAGCATCACGCTAAGCAATGTGAGGTAAGTATTAAAGACTCTTAATGGAAATAACTGGAGACCGTTCTTAATCTTAATAACTGGAGATGAAAAGATTTGCATAATGGGTTGGCTGTGACGTAAATCAGTTCAACTTTTAACTGACAAACAGACAAAAGCGATTAAATTTTATGGCTGGACTGAAGATATTATGTAGGTAACTATATATACAAATATTAAAAACCAAGTGCCCCAAGGTAGGTTTTAGACCCTACAGGGAGCCAATCAAGCAATCCTTTGTGATGTCATATCGTTCACTGACCTAGACTACTTGACCATAATTAAGAAATAAAAAAATAAAGGTTATTTTAACTCTTTAAAAATCAATTAGCGTTATCTTTGGTTATAAATTAAAACACAATTTAGTTAATTTGTAATTGCACAATATTTTACTAGGTCCACATTCGTTAAGTTTAAGTTAAACTATTTATAAACGGCTTTTATTATGCCCCATAGACTTAAAACAAAGAGGTGCTCTGTTTGATAAGAAGAATGAACATTATTATCCAATTGAATGAACTAACTCACTTCAAATACTTGTCTAAGTACCATTAGTTACCACTTTCGAAATATTACCCAACGTTATCTTACGTTAATTACTATGAGTTCAATCGAATAAAAAATGTAGTCCTGCTTATAATAGACCAGTTATATTGTGCCTATTCTGAACCGGTATATGTGAACCAACTTATGGGAAGGTTAATTTCTGTAACAAAAATCTTTTGCTTTTATTGTGATATTGTAGCTCAGCTACCTCGCAATTCTCTGGAAACGCAGCTTTACCCCTTTTTTTTTGGGATGGGAAATCTTCAAATAACTTCTCCCGCTTTGGGCGGAGCGGGAGGGTGTGTCAAACTCTTACTGACTAAAACCCCGGGTGGGTTTTAGTCAGTAAGAGTTTGACACCCTTCCTTCGGTTGCCCTGTTGCCGAATAACTTTGTCTAATGCGACCGCATCTGCGTCTATCGTGACGTCTATCGTGACGAAGCTTCGCACAGCGATACATGCAGATGTGACCAACCATTATCGGCTATCGTCGCGATAGTTCGGGCTGCGTAGCACTTATCGCCCGGGTACATCAAAGGGTTTTAGCGCGCTAATTAGCGTGGCGCGTGGTTGTACTACCGTTGTTCATTTCAACTGTTGTCGTCGGACTGCGTCGACGCTTTATCGAAATAATTGGAAGCCATCTATATTGTACGTGTATGTTCTATATTGTAGAATTTGTTAAAATTATGAAGCTAATCTGACCACTGCATTAGCGCTACAACTTTTTAGCGAGCAAAACGTACGAAGCTTCGGCACGCATTGCTACGTCACGATAGACGCAGATGCGGCCTCAGTATTATGACGTATTTTATTAACTGACTTCCAAAAAGGAGGAGGTTATATGTTTGTAGTGTATGTTTTTTTATGTATTTCCACCGATTTCTCCGTCAATTATGGACCGATTTAAAAAAAATATTTTTAATTTGAAAGGGTATGCTTTCAAGGTGGTCCTATATAAATTTTATTAACTTTGCTTGCATAATTTTTGAGTTGGGTTCAATAATACGTATTTATTCCGACTTAGTATGTGGATGATATGATAAGTTCCTTGTCACTGTTATTTACATAGTAGGTAGTGGTATTTGAATTTGTGCGGGGTAGGTACCACAACTAAAAAGTGAAAAATAAAAACTTTTTACAGAAAAATAAAACAACCGACTTCCAAAAAAAAAACACTCCAAAGCAAAAATAAAACTTTAATTTCGGAAGTCGGTGTCTTTGATTTTCGACTTCCGAAATTAAAGTTATTTTTCGCTCTGTAGTGTTTTTTTTTTTTTGATTTCGGTTGATTATTTTTTTGGAAAAAGTTTTTATTTGTATTCACTAAAAGAGTTTTTAGAACTCCAGCAAGACGAATGTAAGTTTGCACAAAACATCCACCTACACAACGTCCAGTTAAGCGTTACAGCAATGATAATTGTTTTCCATGTGCATTGTGAAATAGGTTTTTTGATCAATATCTTGATCAATGCAAGCCCAATTTTATTGCCGACTTGCTGCGCCCCGCGGTTTCACCCGCATTAATCTCGATCCCGTAGAAACATCGGGAGAAAAAGTCGTAACCCAGGTCATGATCTATCCATTTCCCAAATTTCATCCAAATCCGTTCAGCCGTTTTAGCGTGAGAGCGTATCAAACAAACATACAAAAAATCAAATCTTTTCTCTTTATTCATAAATATATATATATAATAAATGTATTAGTTAAGATTACAATCTCATAATCACCTCATGTATAATTTTAGATTTATTAGGTAGGTACCTATTTTTTTAGAATTTTAATTGGGTAATAAAATATACAATTATTTATGTATGAAAGCAAACTTATAGTACTAATAAACACATGTATGAAACTGTTAGAGCCGGAACCGTTTTATGACAACAGGTAAATTTTAAAAAAAAAATTGGCCGTCGTTGCATGAAAAACTGTGACATGACAGCATCGCTGTAACTATGATAGACTACGACACTATGTTCATCGTTGGCGTGGTAAATAATTACTTAGGTATATTTCTTAGCCACAAACCTGAATTGATTCTAATTTTGTTTCGATTGCTAAAACAAATTAGCTTGCTGTACTTTTGACAGGTTCCGGGACAAGATTATGTTTTTTTTTTTTGGTTTATTGGAAATTTCCCACGCTTTCTTGTTTCTTAGGGTTCTGTACCTCAAAATGAAAATGCGGAACCCTTATAGGATCACTCGTGTGTCTGTCTGTCTGTCTGTCTGTCACAGCCAATTTGTCCCGAATCTAATGGACTGATTAAGTTGAAATTTGGTACACATATTATATATATATATAGTATTGCTGTGACCCAAACACGGACGTTTAACGAAAATAAATGAATTTTGAATATGGGGGCAAATAAGAAGATAAAAATAAAAGTTTCTCAAACTGTATCGTGTAACATATCAAATGAAAGGACTTGCTGCGAGGATATCAAATCTATTTTTTTATAATTCTTAAATAAATACATTGAAAGATATTTCAGAAAATTTATGAAAATTTACCATTCCAAGGGGGGAATGAAAGGAATGAAAGGGGGAAAATTTCATCCCAACTACAGAACCCTTCATTGTGCGTAGTCCGATACGCACATGGCGGGTTTTTTTTTTAAATTGTATACCGGAACCATCTGTCTAAAATTATCGTAACCTAGAAGAGCGGTGACCACCAAATACTGTCCGCAATTTACCAGCAAATGACGTCATTGAAACGTTATTTATGAAAGTAAGTTTTCCTAGAGAGCGTATTTCGAAACAGTAAAATCAAACCCGCCATCAGTTTCATGACAGCTGTCACTTAGGCCGTTAAGTGGCGGCCATCTTTCTTCTAAGAAACTGTAGCTTTACGGTGTTTCCGTCTCTACTACATACGAGGGAGTTACGATACGTTCCTTTAATCTACGAATGGTCGTAGATCCTAGTCCTATACTATTAAATGAGTAATATTTGTATACTACTACTATTGTATATAAGTACATATATTTGTACTCACGTTCTCGAAATCGGCTTTAACGATTTCGATGAAAGTTGCAATATAAGGGTTTACGGGGGAGAAAAATCGATCTAGCTAGGTCTCATATCTGGGAAAATTCGTTTTCTCCGTATTTTCACCCGAGCAGAGCTCGGTCGCCCAAAGTTTAGTTCAAGATGGCTACCTTAGAATAATGACATGACAACGTGGAATAAGTAGGTACTATTAAATGAACATTCTCTATTTTCACCAGAGCAGAGCTCGGTCGCCCAGGTACTTAGTTACAAAGCACGATACTATCGCGTGCGTCATATCTGTTAAACTTTAACAGAGTCGTAACCTGTCTGTTAAGCATACTGACTAATCCCGTTTTTAAAAGCCAATGTTATATTACAAACAGTAAAATCATTTTTTTACTTTTAATATTTCTTTTAATTGTTAAAAAACATAACATCACGCTTGTAATCCCCAAAAGGTTTGGCACAGGTGGACCTATACGTAAACCCACATTTCGCCAGTTATGTTTGAGTTCCATGTATAAGGGGGCGAGCCTATTGCCATCAACCGGGCACTAATCTAGACTTCGAGCTGCTACAGAGCAATTTCATTTAAAAAAACCTAATAACAGTTTTCCCGACCTGGAATTCAAACCACTAAACCACTGAGGCAGTATTTCTCTTGATTAGTGACAATAACTTTACATGAGATTTATCAGCAGAGTATAATTGGTCATGGTCTGGCGCATCATGTACTGACTAGCACCTTGCTGACAGTCCATTCATAAACATATATGTAGTTTATACTGTAACCTATGAGAAAAGAATTTAAGACAGCTTAGTAACAAAGTCTTTGTCATGCTTTCAGAAATCCTATACTATTAAATGAGGAATATTTGTAATCACGTCCTCGAAAACGCCTCTAACGATTTCGATGAAAGTTGCAATATAGGGTTTACGGGTGAAAAATCGATCTAGCTAGGTCTCATATCTGGAAAAATTCGTTTTCTCCGTTTTTTCACGCGAGCAGAGCTCGGTCGCCCAAAGTGGCGTGGTGGAATAAGTAAGTACCGATTATCACGGCAGCATGGAATTAGTAGATATGTAAATACTACATATGGAATTTTTAGGATTGTTTTTTTTGGAATTAGTATGAACTTTCCTATACTATTAAATGAGCATTCTCTATTTTCATAAGAGCAAAGCTCCGGTCGCCCAGGTACTAGAAGATAATGCTTCAACTGATTTAGCAGACAGCAAGGCACGTAGTCGAATAATACAGATTATGGCGTCTAATTAAAGGGTTTATTTATAAACCTTGCTTAAAGTTAAGGCACGTTTAAAATCGTCAAAAATTTATGGTAAACAGTCGGTAATCAAATAAACCCGAATGTGTACTTCCACGATTTATAATTTACAACCAGCTGAATTAATAACCCTAAAGATTAATGAGCTACTCGATAATTAAAAAACCTGCAGTGATTTCCTGTTGATACTTGGATTGGATACCACACTTTTTAAACCAAATAATTTTATTCTTATGAAATACAAACAACCTTATTTATAGGTGTAAAAATTCTATAACTTTGAGCTTAAAGGCAAGTATGTAATAAAATAACATCACGCCAGTATTCTCTCAAGGGTAGACAGACGTGCACCTTTAGTACTTACACTCACATTTCGCCAGTTATGTTTAAGTCACATTAGCTTATTGCCATCAACCGGGCACAAATCCAGACTCCGGGCTGCAACTGACTAATTCCAGGTGAAAAACCCAATAACACTGGCCGACCTGGAAATCGAAGGACCTCATGTTCAGCAATAGTGCTTGTGAACAGTAGACCAAAGAGGCAGGTACCTAAATATTATAATACAATTGACTGTTTATATCATTAACACTTTCGACTCCACCTACTTTTCATAGAACTCATACATATTGGGAAGTGTTCCGGGAGGGTCACCGGCATTACGTTTGCGCTAAAGTTAACCATCGCGGACGATCAACGGCATTAGGTTTAAAACCGTGTCATAAAACACAGTAAAACGAAGTAAAATAATGTTTTCAGGGGGTCTTATCGCTATACGTAGTTTCCAACATTTCATTTTTTTTTTTGTAAATATTAGTAAAGGTGAACAAAAAAAAATGCTTGCTTTTTAAAACCAACGCAAATACCAATAAATCTTATTAAAACACACATCAGATTTTATTTTCACGTTTTATAATTCTGTATTCGTTAAGAAAAACCCAAGCTACGTAATAATATACATATCTACCAATATTGTGATATATATTATTATACATATGCTGAATCACACGACCATTTCATAAATGTTATCTTAAAATCAACTTTTATGGCATCCACGAAGTGTTTGAACCAATTCATTCGTACCAAAAATGTATAGGTAGTATCTAAAACAGCCGGATGCTTATCTTTCCTTAATTGCGATGGTTATCTTTGCTTAAAAGATAAGTAGGAGAAGTCGATTACAGTATATATAATCATAAAAAAATCTGCATAACGACGAAATTATAAAAATAAGTTCGTGATAGATGAATGCTGTGGGGACAAGATAAGGGGAACACGAGTAATCTTAAAAATAACTTGACAATTTATAAGTGTAATGTATGAGAAAGATAACATTAAAGTAAATAATGTAATGTACAATAAACGACCACACGTTATTTTTTGTTTGTTTCCGAAAATTATTTTGATAAAAATTATCTTATCAAAATAATTTTTGATACTTCTCCTAGTGATGCTGCATTTTATTTGCATTGCAACTGACAGGTTTAAGTCTAGACGAGATGGTTCTATCTGTTGTCAAGCAGTAGTAATTCATATGAATGTTTATTCCAACTGTGAGATAGCAACAACACTATTTAAAAATATTGCAATGCATTCGTAGAACAAAGAAAAAAATAAAAAAAATAAATCTGTGTCCAGTGGCATCTTGTTCTGCGATAGGCTGAGTTGATGAGTAAGTGTAATCCTATACTATTAAATAAACAATATTTGTATATACATATATATTTGTAATCACAGTCTCGAAAATGCCTCTAACGATTTCGATGAAAGTTGCAATATAGGGGGGCGAAAAACCGATCTAGCTAGGTGTCATATCTGGGAAAATTCGTTTTCACCCTATTTTCACACGAGTAGAGCTTGGTCGCCCAAAGTTTAGAACAAGATGGCTACCTTAGAATAAGGACATGGCAGCATGGAATTAGTAAGTACCTACTGTCATGGCAGCATGGATTTCAGCATTAGTATGAACTATCCTATACCTACTATTAAATGAGCATTCTCTATTTTCACCAAAGCAGAGCTCGGTTGACCAGGTAAGTAATACCGAAAAAAGCAATAAAAATTATGAAAGTAGTTAGATAATGTTAGAGCTGTGCTGCCCTTTTTTTTTTTTTTTTTTTTGGGTGGGAAATCATCAAATAACTTCTCCCGCTCTGGGCGGAGCGGGAGGGCGTGTCAGACTCTTACTGACTAAAACCCACCCGTGTTCCATCGGTTGCCCTGTTGCCGGGGGCCACGATCTCCCTTTCGGTTTTCTTCGCAACCCCGGCAGGCATCGGCCCTAGTGGACCCCGTCAATTCTGCTGACATCTCTTTGAGGCGCGCGTGGAACACAACGCGCCGTCGACCCGGGCCTGATCCTTATCGGATGGTGAGCTACCCATTGCTCACAGTCCGCAAGCCCGCGCCTACGGTGGCCGGAAATCGGCTTGCGACTCCCGACGCCCTGGGCGTCTCCTCCTGCGGCGGTTAGGGGCGTGAGGGCACGAAATTTGCCTCTCCCTCACGCGTTCCGCCTCCTCCTTCACGAGCATTACAGCTTCGCAGAAGGAGGTGACGGCCACCCATTTCCTCTCGCTCCGTACCATGGCCTGAACCAGGGCCGGACGCGAGAGATCACCGCCGCCGATCGCCTCCACGAGGACACGGCGATGCTCCGCCCAAGCTGGGCAGATGTGCTGCCCTGGTACTGGAATAGCTGACGTGCAGCTGCCAAATGAAAAGTTATGCTGAATTTTATTTATTTACTAGCTGCGCCCCGCGGTTTCACCCGCATAAGTCTCGATCCCGTAAAAATATCGAGATAAAAAGTATCCTATGTCCTTCTCCGGGTCAAGGTCTATCCACATCCCAAATTTCATCCAAATCCGTTCAGCCGTTTTACCGTGATGTCGTGACCAAGGGAAATAGGGATTCATTTTTATATATATAGATTTTCAAGAATATGGTCCTGTTAATATTTCGCCGAATAAACCAATTGTGCCTTACAATAAAATAAACGCTTCGTTTTTTTTTTACTTATTCTAAATTCGCTATAAACTATCTGTGTGCCAAATTTCAACTAATCCGTTCAGCCGTTTTGGGACAAAAATTCAAAAAACTTTATTTTCGGCATCAGGTTCGTTCATTACATCTCGTAGCAATTACTTTTTGTCTAAAATATTCATTGATCAGTTTCGTCTTCGTTACTATTTTATTATACGCCACGAATAATATTTTATTATTCGAAGATTATATGTATAGATTATCATACTGGATACCTATCAGCACATCTTTTCGATAACAATCTTTAAATCTCAATAGGGCTATAAACAATAGTTATCTCTAAATCGAAAATATCTTCATACCAACTATTTAAAAAATTAACGGTTAATCAGCGACCTTAAAACTATAAACCGCAAAAAATAGAAGTGCAAAAAACGTTAACTCAATAGTACCTTCCTACGCTTCCGTTCGGTTTAACTACGTGCTACCATAGACAAAGAATAAATACTTCTTGTAGATGCGACAGTCCCGCTTCATACACATTCTAAATGCCTGCAGTTTTGGGGTTTCCGGAAAGGCGGCATTTGGTAAGGCAGCTATCTTTCTCTTGAATGTGACACTAGTGATCATAATTTAAATAGTATGCGTAGTAAGTATCTATGGTGGTGACACATGGTCACTTTGTTGAAAGCCTCCAGAGTCTCAGGTCTCCACAGTGATCATATAGATTCCTAAAGTTGCCAGATTCGGCTTGGCTGGCTTCGGCCTTAAAAGCGTTCAGGCATAATAGCTTCGCACTACCGCACCGGCCGGCCCTTAAACCGAGTGTATGAACCAATTGTGTGAAATTTCAGTTCCTCTCGTAGGTACTGAACAGTAATTACTAGGTAAAACAAACACCGTTTACACATAACATTCTGAATAAACCTTCAGCGCTACGCGTTTGATCATCATCGACAATTTTGACAACCCTCTTTAAGCGTAGGTTGTCTTTCTATACTTCTATACTTATCTCTATATATATATAATTCTTCTGTAGGTGTGTTTGTCACCTAACTCCTCCTAAACGGCTGGACCAATTTGGATGAAATTTTATGTGTATATTCAAGTGGGTCCCTGATTGGTTCGAAAATACAATTGGATCCGGTAGGTGGCGCTGTTCGGACGGGACAACGTCTGCCAGGTCCGCTAGTTAAGTTTGTTTGTTTGTAAGTTTATATGTAGGGGTAATCTCCGGAACTATCAGTTAGCTTGGATTTTTTTTTTTTATTGGATAGCCCAATTCTTGAGAAAGGTTATAGGCTCGCGGATGAAGTCGCTGGCAGAAGCTAGTAGCAGATAAGCGGAGTCATAATCTTCCTGCCCATGTTGCTAGGAGTTTGTGCAACACGTTTTCTTCTTCGATTCTCCCCTGTCAACCATCACGCTACCATTCCCCCTCCATCCACCCATCCATTACCCTCCATTCATCCCTCCATTCTCATTTCCATTTACCCTTTTCTTTCACAGGTTGATGGAGTACTAACATGCGCTTCTATAATGTTCTTTTATTCTGTGGTTCATCCGTTCTACCTATCTAGTTAACAGCCCACGCGGTAGTGTCGTTAACTCGAACAACTTTCATCAGAGTAGATATTGCTTATTTTGTTTTTGTGGAAAAATCCGTCGCATGTAGGTTATAACACGGATTTTACGATCGTTGCTTAGAATAATTCGTAATATTTTTATATCGATCTCTAGTCTAACCACATTGTTGTGTTTGCTTTAAGTCCCATGGTTGTGTCATGTTTTAGCAGAAATTACATGTTACTCAAGTAAAATAATAGTATATTCTGTTAGTCAGTTTCTGTCCCAGCTTGAGTCTGTTTTTCCACGATGAATTGGTAAAGGCCTGATTGCAGTACCTACTGAAATAGTAAATACTTTAACTACAGATAAATCAATATGGTACTCAGATATGGCATTTTAATCCGATCCAGGACAGCAAGGGACAGGCCCTTGCTGTCCTCCCCCAGCGAAGCCCTAAGCCGAGGTCTGTACCCCACAGAGCGTGCCCTGAACGTGTAGTCGCTTAGTTTCTAAGTTTTATGCCTTGGCTGGAGGCCTTAATGTATTGAGGCAGCCACAGGAAAGTCCGGTTAAACAGCCGACAACCTCCTAGGTTGACCTGCAAGTTGCCATTCAAAACAAAAAATTATGGCATTGATAATTATGATTGTGAAGCATGGTGGGGATACCTACTGGGGACTTTCTTGGCTATATGCGGTTAACTACTACATTATGTTCCATATCTTCTCAACGTCATATACAGATAGGCAAAACTACATCAACGCGTCACAAACTTTTGAAGAGCTTGGGTAATCTTCTAAGATACAGTCAAAACAGCCCAACAAGAACATGTTTTTGCAGTGAATATCTAACATCTTGAAGATTACGCAAAGATAAATATCTGCCGCTGTTTTCGACCTACTGCAAGGTCGCGAAGGAAACCCAATACAACTTCATAACATTAAACAGGATTATTTTATCTTTAGCAACCGCGTAACAACATTTATTCTAGGTGGCGCAAATAAACATGTTACATTTTACAGGGGGTAATTTAAAAATGCTAATGTACACACATGTAATACTGAATAGTTATCTCATTGAAAGGAAAGTTTTCATAATTTATTATCGTTTTCTTGAGAAAAGTGAGTCATTTTGACAACGTTACTATGTGATTAAAATAAGAGTACTGTACTAACTAACGAAAAGATAGAGTCAAGCCTCTCCCCCACAGGCGCGTTTTTATCGCGCGATAATAACGCAAGCATTATTGCCATATCTGTTTTCAGTACATTTTGTATTAGGACGGCCGCGATGTTACACACTGCTGTGATAATAACGATGCAATAGAACTGGGACGCTTGCGTTCCTCCGTCCTGCGATATTTCGTTATGTGTTTTCTTAGAATTCTGTATTAGGACGCATGCGACCTTACACACACCTGCGTTTATCACGCTAGTACCTACGGTGTAGTGTGGGCGGGGGCCTGTAGTGTAAGTTAAGTGCCTGCTAAACGGTCATCAACCGCGGCCCAACAGAGGTGACCTTGGTGGTTTACAACCGTGTAGTTGGTGGTTTATGACCAAATTTCAAACAGCTCTGCCTATCGCCAACCAAGGTCACCTCTGTCGGGGACGCGGTTTACACGCGCCCTTTACACGCAGACGGTAGAAATATCGGACTATAAAAACACAGCTGTGTGCAAGGAATCGGGATGCGTTATCACAATAACGCTTGCGTTATTATCGCGCGATAAAAACGCGCCTGTGGCGATGAGGCTTTAATGTGGGTTGGAGCAAACTGTATCATGTAGATGGAATATTGTACTCATAACGGTAGGTGGGTACTAAGTAATTCACAAATTATTAGTTCTGATTGACTACTTACATGGTTATCTTATTGTAGATTCAATATAGTTAATGCTAAGGCCCCGATGGCAATGTACTCTTGCGAGTAAATACAGTAAGTACCTTTAGAATCTACCGTTTAAAGTTTTGTTGGTCTTAAATTCTGTTTTTAATCGTATCAAGATCATTTCTACAGCTATCATCTTTGTACTCGTTCCCTTATTCCAATGATCCTTTTAAAAGTTATGATCCTTTCAAAGATGACATAATATAAATTATGTCAACGTTGAATGGATCATAACTTTTCAGGGATGTTAATTTTTACAGCTACTCAAAACCTTCGAAGACTGTAATTTTCCTGGCGCGGTATATACATATTTATACGAAAATATAGACAATTTGCCAATAATACACCTCAAGGCTGAAAGGGTCTAAATGCTTTAAGAAAAATCATCTATCTATACAACTGACAAACAACCGGCACAAGCTCATCCTCACCTCGTGAATCGATCGATCAACGCCAAGTTACTAAACGACACACACTGGTGTAAAATCAAGAAATGTCAGACAAAACCAAAAAACTTAAAAGTACTCCAATCAAAAAAAAAATAGTATTACCGAGACGTCTGATAAACAATACACACTACCTGCTCAAGCAACGCGATCTTTATGTCTTCTGCCAGCCCTGGTTGAGAGTCAAAGTTCGACTTGATCGACAGCGAATTTTTTAAGAATGAATGTGTTGCTTTTAATAATTATAGTTTCTTTAATATTCTTCCTGAACATCTTTGTTTTTTTCGATGGATTCACTTTCAGGAGGTAATTAACGACTTTTTTATATCCACTTTTGTAAATGCTTGATATTTTATTTTAAAAAAAATCTGACGTGGTATTCTTTTGCATATTTTTAACTTCACAAAAGGGAAATTGAACTTCCCGAGATATCCGGCTTTAACAAATTTTTATTCAAAAGAGTGTCCCTGAAGTTTCTTACCCGTTCTTCTTCATAGGTACCTAGCTAATACGCTTTCGAATGGGCCACGAGCTTCATATTTCTGACTGACCGACTCCTTGATAATTCAAAAGTGCCTGTAAATGGTTTAATTAAAATAAATGCTTTGAGTTTGAGTTTGATTGTAATACTGCACGTTCTATTTTTCAGCATTCAGAAGTTGCTGAAACAACAGGTGTCAATTATGGGCTCATAAATCGTCTGCATATTATTTTAAAAGTAATGTCGAGTGGTTACAAAATCAATGTGGTCAAATTCAAGGCGTTTTGCACCAAAACAGCTTCTTTTTATATAATGAATTATTATGTTATGAATTACTCATTTACTTATCCATGAATCAAATATATTAGAGAATTCTGAAATAACTATTGGGTTAATGAGCGAAGATGCAAAAGAAAGTCGAAACAATGATTTGCGAAAGTACAGAGAGCGGTTTACAAGAAAAAGTTCAAGAAAATTAGTCATGGAAGACAATTTTAACCGATGTATGGTGTCTTCCGATCCCTTTTTAACTAAACTATGGAAACTAATCCCAAAAAAAGATTTTTCGATGTGCTAAGACGTTTTAAATATGTTGGATGAACCAACTATTACTTGATGACTTACCTACATATATAATAAAAATGTCAAAAAATTATTTATATGTTTTTCATCACATACTAACCCTTATGTAGCCATTTTCTAGAATAATCATGAACATTTATGTTTTGTCCGAATTTTCTTGATTTTTCGCCAGTGTGCGACGCCACGTGCTTGTACGGCACGCTTGTAATATTAAAACAATTAATAAATCATAATTAACAACAGGTTCCCTCTAACCCGTTGGTATTTTGACGTCATCAATTAAAACCACGTTTAATAGAACGTGGTTAACATTTTTTAGGCTCAAAGTACACTAGTGGCTATATTTGGTGAAGGTCCCACATTTCAAAATTAATATAAACACGCATGAACCAAATAAACAGCGGTAGTTTCCATAGTTCTAGACGAGTATTTGAGAAAAATATCGCAAATGTCAGCTGATTAGCATCAAGAGCATTGGACGCAGGTTGCGAAATTTGATGCAAATTGAAAGTTTGTTTTTATCAAAAATTACTCAATAATTCACACAAAAATAACTCTGTTTGTATTTTATCCTGCCGGGGTATTTCCAGTACCTTGACTTAACTTATTAACAATGTAGAATTTAAAAATATGTCATTGACAGCGATCTAGCGAAAATAGGTAGGTCTAGCAGAAACCACGTCAGTTTTCTAATGACCCCAGTCAATAACAACATCAAACATCGCAAACGCGCAAGTAACTACGATTTTTTTAAATGTTGCTAGGTCCCCTAAGAGTAGTTTATACACAAGTTTGCAACCCTGAAAACCTTGTAAATCGAAAAATTTTCCACTTTTGGAAAAAAATACTCATCTTTGACTAGTTGTATCTTCGTAAACAATAGACCTATAGTGCTTGGGTTGGGCTCAGATTGTATCAAATTTAGCTTGCTTCACAAAAATACTGAACAAAGATACCTAAAAATGCGTCCTTATGGTATATTTATCAAAAAAACTTACACAAGTGCCAGAATTTTGCAGTTTTTCGAGCACCATGGGAGTAGCACAAGGTTTTCAGGGTTGCATACTTGGGTATAAACTACTCTTACGGGACCTAACAAAATATAAAAAAAATCGTAGTTACATGACTGACGTTTGCATTTTTTTGTGTCGTTATAGACTGGGCTTAATAGTCCACCTACAGGAAGTTGCTACAATAGGCGGAGGAGTGTTATTGTACAACCTCTTGAACCCATTATAGTATTGTAAAACGCTTTTAATGCAGTTCCAAAATACAGCCCAAAAGTCCAGTCTTACAAAGGTGTATCGTGCTACCCAGTCTCTGGATTTTGGAAGTCAGATAGGCAGTCGCTCCTTCAAATACTGATATTCAGCTGCAACCGATTAAAAGCCAATTCCAACATAGTTGGGAAAAGGCAAGGCATATTGATTGAAAGAAATAAAGAAAGAAAAATTGGTTTATTTGTCACAGCAACACGTGCATACAAAAAGATAAAGAGTAATCAGAAAAAATCAACAAAATAGATCTACATAATTATATAATCACGAGCATAAAACAAAAATAGTAGGGCCGCTGCACGTCATGACTGTGACAAGAAGACTTCTACTCAGCATGATGCTGTGCTATCAGGGGGACCCACAGCATATTTGATTTTTTATTGGTGTTTCGTAGTGCACATACAACGAGGCAAATACATATTCACCTTTCGAAACAGCTTTAGTTAACGGTTGTAGAACCATTAGCTAACAGCCAGCCAGATCTTAAATTACTTATTTTATTTTTGGTTTTTCCAAATTTTGTATCCTTGAACTTAGTAGCTTATTTTAAAACGCTTTTCTAAACTCAAAAATAGAGATTCGATAAATTTTTTTTTTATCGTCCACCGCTTATCAGATTGCTATCTCGATCATGATTAAAATGCAAATGTTGTATTGAAATTCAATATTTTATGATTAGATGTGCATCTAACTAAATTATTGATGTTTTATTCTTGATATTCTTAGTATGGTATGTTTTGTTATGAAACAGTTTGGTAATAATATTGGCTTCAGCAATGCCTATGCTTGATCAGGGATCAATGCTTGGCATTCTAGGGTTTTTCAAGTTTTTAACGGAGTTGTTACGGAGGTCTACTAAAGAAAGTCGGCTCTAAAACTAAACGAAGACTCTTTAATGTATTGGAGATATAACTATAAGTTTGAAGTTGTTGTTCCTCTGTCACTACCACCACTAGGTTTAGTACCAAGTGAGCAACTATTTAGTCAATCTGGTTTAATTTAGGACCCACAAAGAAATCGCTTCAAAATTTACAAAGCTGCAACTTTTTTCTGTGAAATATAGTTTACCCCTTTTTTTTAACTACATCGGGGAAGTTCTTGGCCTGCATCTCACCTGGTGGTAATGGTAAGTGATCTTCAGGCCGAAGGTAGAAGCGAGCTTCACCCAGAATCCTCAATCACAGAGGAACTGCACCCTTTTAAATTTTGATTACCAAAAGGTCAAATTTTTTCTAAATATTTTCACCTATAGTTACATCCCTATTCTTAGTGTTAAGTATATCATTGCATCATTGCAGTTTTTGACTAGTCATCAATAAAACTATGATTTTATTTCTGTTCAGCACACTATTTGCACCAATTTATTTACTTTCATTCTTTTATAAACAATTTCTAAATGTTGATCTCTTGATCCTAGCTTTTGTTTGTAACGCATTTCTGTCTTAATACCTGGATTAAACTAAAATTTGTCCGTTGCCTATAATTCTAAACGGGGAAAAGAGCCAGCCAGCTCTTTCATACCCAGCGTTGAAATTTCCAAAGAAGTATAAAAGCTCCACCACGTATTGGGCCCCATTAAATGTTAGGTGATATCGTGGCAGACTAAGATGATGATTGAGGGACAAACTTGACTCCTACCGAATGGACTGGCCTGCAATTAAAGAAGACACTGCTGTTCTCTGGACGATTTTAACATACACGTCTTTTTACATCGTTCTCAGATAAATTTATAAATAACTAATAGTTTGTAACAATATAATTTAAAGGAGTTCTTCGCCATAGAAACCTGCAACGCTTTGGAATGGGCAACTAGCTTCATCTATCTGAATATCCGTCTCATTTGACAATTCAAAAGTGCTTGTAAATGGTTTACTTAATTAAAATAAATGCTTTAACTTTGAGTTTGAGACAGACATGTGTGGAAAAGGGAGAGGGAGGCCTTTGCCCAGCTGTGGGAAATTCCTGGCTAAATAAATAGATGGATAAAAAGCTTGTACTACTGATTAAAATATGTCTTTTCATCAAAGTCGGTTATAAAAGAAAATGGACTTGTCAGTATTTTAATAGCTCGTTATGCAGAAAAAACTCTGGATTAAAACAGTGGTTAATAAAATCCACTTAATTTCCTATTCGCAACTAATTTGGATATCATTACAACAAGGATATTTATAGCGTAATAAAAGACAGTAAATGCTCTGACAGATTTATTGTACATAATGTATTTACGATGTATTCATGTATTCGAACGTCTGGCCTTGCGATGATCGGGTCTTATTAGAGTTTCATGTTTCCATTATTTGATATACCTATACGATCATCGTTCTACAAACGTGATGGCACCAAAATATTAAAGAAAATATATTAGACATTTAAATTATCATATTATCTAGCTGCATATTATTAGGCAACATATTTTGGACCACATTGTATGCGTCGATCTTTCTCGTCTTGGGAAAGCTGGTTAGCATAAATTAATATTATCTGGAAAGCACGTGCTCAAGACGGAGACAATATTTTGTGTATGGCCTCTGGCAATGCGCTCAAAGAACAGCAGATAAATTAGGTAGACCTAAAGGAGTTCTTCGTCAGCGAAAAATTATGTTAAAGCCTTAGTTATGTTGACAGCATAACTAAGGCTTCTGCATTACGGGTTCCGAAGTCGGTCCCACACGGACTTAAGTGATAAAATTAACTGCTGGGACACAGGCCTCCTCTCAGCGAGAGGGACTGAGCTGTAATCCACCACGTGGGCCCAGTACGGGTTGGTAGATGCCACATGTCTTCGAATTTTTTGGTTCTAGGATATGCCAGTTTCCTCACGATTTTTTCCTTCACCGTTTTAAGAGCAGTGGTGATGAAATAATTTACACAAAGTGAATTGCCTGGCTGGGTTCGAACCTATGACCTACAACTCGTAAGTCGCGGCCATTACCACTGGGCCACCACTGCTCTTATTTGAGTCGCACACGACTTAAGTGATAAAATAGACTTAAAAAAATTAAATATTAAGTACAGTTTATCCGACGATGAAGTACACACGTGTGTACGTGTACTTGTACGACTTACACTGAACATAGTACAAGTACAGTAGGTGGGTATTAATATGACACATCAAGCTATACAACATGTCCTGGAATTAACACACACCACCGAACACCCCAATTAGAATAATAATGGTTAGAATTTTTACTACTATGAATAAACATTAATTATTTATTAAATTAATTCTATTGATTGTGGGAGAAAATTGTGGTCACATTACAAATCTACGCACGCATGTATATGGGTCTAGCGTAGTAGGCACTTCGTCCATTTTGTTTTTTTTTTACTGTACAGCGGAATTGTGACTGTAATTTGCGGAGTATTTATTATTTTTGGGATAAAAAATAACTGTTTTTAAAATGATAGAAACCGATTCAGTTAACAATTCTGAACAAACTACTCTCATAATGTGCATCAATAATCAGTTACACATTGTAGATAGAGACTGTCACAGACACCATGGCTATGGCTGGCAGAGATGACGCATTGCAAAGCCGATCTTTTTCTGAAATTCTATGTGCCATATAAACGGCTGAGTAGGTACCGTCATTAGTCTGTACCGTATAGTTTACGCATGAGAGCTAAGGCTAACTTGCGCCACAAATCACGAAATGCACAAAAATAATTTAAAACATTCTGTCTGTGATTTTCAAACTACTGATGAAACAGAACGATATTTTAAATTCGTTTAACTTTAAAAGTATTCAGGAATTTGTGGCATAAGTGGGCTTAAGTAATCTCACTATGGATACAGGAGTCATCAGTAAGACCTGACGTTTAAAAAAATAACATTACGGCAAAAACATTGCGTCACTCATCATTCTCCTACCCTTATCCCAATTCATTTGGGGTCGGTGCAACATGTCCCCAAAAACAATGCGTCACTAAAGAGAATTTAGATTTAGCATTTGATGTCGTGCATCCTGTTTCCGAACTCCGAACGAGCCACTTAGGTAATCGCTGATGCTAATAATTCGTGCCTGCCGTGTATAACAGGTTAAGAAAATTAAAACATGTAGATATGTAATATTAATGCAGAAATTCCTTAAATAACTTATACATTAGAAATAAAGACTATCTCAACAATGGCCATTCCAAAAGTAAATTCAAGACTATTAAATACATAACTTTCTGGCTTGTCTAGTTCTACCGCTTATGAATTATTAAGTACCTATGGCGGGGCGCTTTGCTTTAAAGACTGCTTTAGATTTGTTAATTTGTGGTTCCGTACAGCGTGAATGGCTGAACATCGTCCAACACAGTTTTGCCATCAAAAACGGTGGTTTCGATACTACCTAACATTTCTAAATAGTTTTTATCTTTGTACCATAATTCCTAAGTAAAGGATCGGACCCAAGCCGGCGAACAGCAAATTGACCGTGTTTTTCCGCTGCCAAGAAAGAAAACGGCGACCGCACTTAATGCCTCGCCGGTTTTTGACAATCTCGCTCGCAAAGAAGATACTACTGTGAATTTTGAAACCGATTTCTCCCTACCACTAGCTGTTAGGTAAAATGGTGAGTCTATCCAAAGAAGCTCAGTACTTTGTGACTGCACTGTAAATAATCCCGCCACATTGGTTAAATAAACTGACTCCACAGTCCACTGCGAGCACGTGTGCTACGTTGCTCTTATGCTACTTGGTCGGCAACTTTGTTCACTTGTTTTATGCAGTTTGAAACGAATGCATGCACATTGGGGAGTAAAAGAAACGTAGTGTACCAGTTGTTTGTACGGCTGTTCAAATTATGAGATGAGGACCTGACTGTGTACAAAAAAGAATAAGCAAACGAGATTCATAGGATGTAATTAAAAAAACGGGCTGCAAATAGATGCTGAATGGATTAACCACGTGGGAAATGGCACCAGATATCTACTGGAAAGACTCGCCCAGACCAGGGAAGCATGGCACAAAAGGCCACAATAGGCCTGTACTTAACAGAGGGTGGAACAAGACTGCTAATCATGATGATAGTCATCTCTCTCCCTTGAATTTGTATATATGTGTATATAATAAATATATGTATATTACATTAAATATGTGTGTATTATAAGTTATAACCTATTTATTTACTATCGTTCCTACCTATTTTTTTTCTTATGATTTATTTTTAATAATTTTTTGCTTTGTTTCTCTCAAACAAAGCACCTGCCATCCAATCTATTAAACGTAAGCACATGCAGTGGTGCGGCGACAGAGCAGTGGTGGCCCAGTGGTAACGGCCCCGACTTACAAGTTGTAGGTCGTGGGTTCTAATCCAGGCAGGCGTTTTTGTTTGTGTATTTAATTTCATCACTACTGCTCTCAAAACGGTGAAGGAGAACATCGTGAGGAAACCGGCACGTCTTAGAATAAAAAAATTCGAAGACATGTGACATCTACCAACCCGCACTGGGCCCGTTTGATAGATTACAGCTCACTCCCTCTCACCGAGAGGAGGAATGTTTATTGAGAAACGGCACAAAATAGGTTCAAGGTTCAGAGAGAAAGAGGGAGGAATTTGACTAACAATGGGAAATGAATCGCTTTAATAGAGCCAGAGTCAGGATAAGTATAATAATGACCTATACTCCATTTGAAATAAGATTAGACATTTAAACAAACTTTTTGGCATAAGTATGGTATTAAAAGCAAAAAAGTGGTTACAATACCAACTGTTTACTACAGTTGTCATTTGTCATGCCACCAACGCAATAGAAGTCAAAATCGGTTGAACCGACTCTAAAAAAGGTTTATTTAAATTTGTAATCTTATTTCAAATCGAGTATAGCTTTTTTTTTGTAGGTACATGTCCCTTGTCTGCATAAGCTGAAGTGATGTCCTATGAATAAAGTCTAGAGTATTTATGCACAGTTTTCAAACTGCACAATGAATAGAATAACTAATAAAAAATAAGAAAGCAAACAGAAAGGTATATCTATAATACCAGCCTGTTATTGTTCCACTATAAGGCAAAGGACTCTTCTCATACAGAGAAGGCACGAGCATTTGACTTTTTAAATAAAACAAAAACGTTCATTTAGATTCCTTATTCAATTGACTAGATTTAGAATTCTTCACAATATTTCTTCTTCGTTTGTTACTCTTTACAATCAGTTCTATCGGCCACAGCACAGCTATTAATGCGTAAAACGATATCAGAGTGTAGAAGGCATTTGAGTAGCTATTCGTAAAATCTCGTACGGCTCCTGAAATAAAAATCAGAGCAATCAGTTGCATGTTTGCTAAATACGCATATATTAACAATTAATAAAAACAAATCAATAATTAACATAATTGATCAAAAAACAAATCAATAATAAGATATAAATCGCTTCAGTTTAACTTAATGATAAGTGACAAAGTTTAAAATACTTATCTTAATATGCTACTGTCGCATAAGAAGCAAGATTTTTTGAATTTATTATGATGAATAGTTATTTGAATTTTTGCGGAAATATCAACATTATCAGTGTTAAATTTAAATAATAATAAATTATTGGTTTAGGACTGCTTTATAACAAACTACTATTTCGAAGCATGGAATTAGAATAAATGCTGTGGAAATGCGTTCCTTGCGAAGCATGTGTGGTCGACTATGAATAAAAATAGGCTGAGGAATGATGTGATAAGACAGCGGTGTGATTTAAAAGAAGATGTAGTGACAAAAATTGAAAAGGGTATGCTGAGATGGTTCGGGCATGTTGAGAGGATGAATGAAAGGCGACTAACAAAATGTATTTACAAGGCAAATGTGAAAGGAAAGGCCGGGCGGGGACGCCCTCGGAGGACATCGTATTGACCTTATTGGTGATGTTCTTCAGAAAGGCCAGGTGCGTAGTACTCGCAATCGGCGAGCGTGTATGACCAGATTTATGAACATAAACGAGGCAAAAGGAGTGTATAAGAATCGTAGCAGGTGGCGATCTGTAGTTTCTGCCTACCCCCATGGGAAGAAGGCTTGAGTTTATGTATGTATGTATTTCGAACTTCTGTCCCACCGCCGACGAGGGAGCGACTAGCTATCGATTATTTTGCTCGCTCGAGAAACGTACAATGGAAAGAATCCTCGCCGGCACTGTGAGCAGCCAGGGATCAACTACTCTCTTATACTGACACGAGACCGAAATCTATTGCACTTACCGAAAGGGATTTTATTGAAAAACTTGCTATGCCCTACTTAGTATTGAATATAAATATCTGCTGCCTATAAAAACTATGTGGAATACAAAAAAGCTAGAACATAACAGTGACAGAGACATAGCCTTTTACTAACAACCCGTACACAACTAAGATTTCCCATCGGCGAAAATTACCGACATCCATTCTCACTTTCATCCCCTATTTAACCCCTTTAGGGGATGAATTTTCAAAAATCCTTAATGCTTGCTCACTTTTCGCTAAGTATATAAAAACTCTTGTGCAAAATTTCATGCTTCTAGACGCAGCGGCATGTTGTGCATTGTCTGTCATTTAATGAATGATTGAATAGATTTAAGATAGACTTAAGTTGAAGATTTACATACAAAACATCACGCCTTGTTTCCCCTAAGGATTGGGAAGATGTTTATTTATAGTACACCCATATTTCGCCAGTTATGTGATGTTAAAGTCCAATGTAATAGGGGGCGAACTTATGGCCGTCAACTGTGCACAAATCCAGACTCCAGGCTGCTACTGAGCTGCGAAGAAAACCGAAAGGGAGATCGTGGCCCCCGGCGACAGGGCAACCGAAGGAACACGGGTGGGTTTTAGTCAGTAAGAGTCTGACACGCCCTCCCGCTCCGCCCAGAGCGGGAGAAGTTATTTGATGATTTCCCACCCTCAAAAAAAAACAAAAAAAAAAAAAAAAGGCTGCTACTGAGAAATCCCTGATAGAAAACCTCAATATCACGTTGCCCGACCTGGGAATCGAACCCAGGACCTCATGCTCAGCAGTAGTGCTTGCGACCACTAGATCAACGAAGCAGTCAGTTGAAGATGTACTTACAATAGACGTTATATATTTAGTAACCTGTTCCGCTGAACTATTCCTAAAGAGCCATAAAAAAACCCTGTAAAAAATCGACACGTGTTTCACCTCTCAACGAGGCATCCTCATGATGACGATTGACTTGTCGCGAACCCGAACACGGCATGTTGCCACTCCTAGCGCTGGACGCAGAGACAGAAAAGAAGATGAACTGATGGAAGATGTACTTAGATAAAAAGAAGATGAACTGATGGAAGATGTATTATGATAAACTTAGTTTAAGAGAAACAAATGACAAATACATACCAACAGCAGGTCCAAGGACAATGCTAAATATCCCAGTAACAAGAAGCCAGATGCCCATGGCTGAGGTGAACTTTTCTGGAGCAACAGCATCCGAGATGACTAGAGGAATGAGGACCGCGATGGAACAGTGAGCCACGCCCATCAATATGAAGTACACCATCGTGGCTATAACGCTACTAGACCACAGCATACCTGAAATTAGTAATAGGATTAATTAGTTAATAACTGTAAGGGCTTATTCAAAGAGCCTCCACGAATGAAGATGTTAAAGTATGTTCGACAGCTTCAATAAAGAGCTCGAAGCGAAAAACTGACAAAACAACAAAATCTTATGAGAATACCACATATTATGATACTGCAACCCCCACCTATAGGATTTAATGTTTCGGTGGCTTTTTCGACACTCGCAGAATGAAGTGATAAATGTAATTCGAAAACCATTTAAATGTAAAATACTGATTACGTACAGTAAATAATTAAATTATGTTTTTACTGTAAACAGATCTAAGACACTTTTACGAGCCAATTTTATTGTACATATATTTTAATACTGATGGCGCCGGCGTTTTCTAGCTGAGTTATCTCTGAGAAGAAGTGCCGAAACAAAGTCAGAGTTCATGGTCTCTTTTAAACTCCAAATATTATATTGTTAAGATTTTATGTGAGTCTAGCAATGCAAGGGCATGTCTGGAAAAAATCGTGACGCACTCCACTTTAATCATGAGTTTTTCTATCTCTCAAATATTTACTTGTTTCAATTAATTTAGCAATATTACTGTATGGAAATAAGAAATATGGCTAACTAATTTCCTAAAATAATGAAATGCAATAATTTATATCGTAATACCGAATATTTATTTTAGAAGTAAAAAAGTATTTGGAAACTTTCCAAATGCCTTTTTTATACCTAAGATTGTTACAACAACATAATTGTAATAACAAAATTATAATTGCAATTCATTATTAATATTCTAGAGAACTAGTTAGCCACATTTCTTATTTCCATACAGTAATATTGGCAAATTAATAAACACAGCGAAATATTTGACATCTATTTGCGACGTTGCCCACTTTCAGAATAAACGTTCATAAGTCAAGTTACAGGATAATTATCCACAGGTAATTAATTCAAAGAAATCGAAATTATTCTTACCAAGTCTTGACAGAACCGCTACAACGACTCCAATAATGTAGATCTGCTGGACTCCCAGTTTGAACATCCACTTGGAGACGATCGTGAATATGACCCTCATGGCCAGGTCCCCAAACCCGTATAAAGTTATAGCCATTGCTACGTTTTCCTGAAAAATAAGTCATTAATAGGCCTGTGTCCAAAAATTTTTTTTAGTCCGTCTTTCAGATAATAAAAAAATTTGGACACGTAATTTTTTCTTTTTTGACATTATCAAAAGATGACGGCGATACATTGAGTTAAAACGCCTTGCTAGATTTTAAACTGCGTTGTGACGTAGCGAGACCCCACTCCCCAACTTTAATGCGTGTTTTCTAAGTTATTTTTGATTAATATGATAAAAAAAATACGTGTCTAATAATTTTTTATTATCTGGAAGACGGAATAAATATAATTTCTTCTTTCACCTAGGCAACTACCCTATTCTTATGAATAGTTCTGATGATTTTTATCGTCTTATAATAATAATAATCTGTGGCCCGACTGTCAAGATGATGGACAGGAAAAATTTTCTCCGTGGAATTTTCTATAATTATTATGAAGATAAATATCCAAAAATACTGTTAATAAAATAAAAAATAACTGGAAAGTAAATAAAAACCACCAAGATATAAAGAAATGCAGAATTAACGGAGAATACCAATAAAATGCTGACACGAAGTCGGGCACGAAAACTAATAGACACACACCCAACATCTTCGGGTTCGTCGCTCAGCTCCGCCTCGCAGTTGCCGGATCCTGCTCCAGACGTGAGTCCAGTGATACCGGTCGCTGCAGTTGCGTCGAGCTCGAGCGACGAATACTTCTCGCCGCCGACGACACCACCACCAACACGTCAGCGTGGAAGAGGCCGACCACCGGCCAGCTTAGGACTTCGAGGCCCACCGGCCTCTGATAGGGTCCCCGCTCCCGGTGGAAGTGTGCAGCGCATGAGATGGACACAAACTGTCAACGAAAATGTCATGCGCGCATACTTTGGGGCTACAGAGGGGGGAAGTAACCTGACTGCGTACCGTGGTCGGATGCTCTCTCTGTTTCAGGTGCTTGAACCAGCTGTCAACGTGTCGGCGCAACGACTGTCGGATCAGGTACGGGTCATCCAGCGTAACCATATGCTGGATGACGTTGTCCTTGATCGACTATGCCTCGAATCACGGAATAATCATGTTACACCTGCTTCGCCACTGGTCACGGTGCAATTACAAAATTTACCCAGTTCTTCACCGCGATCCGACCGCGTTGGTGAAGAGGATGATGACGGGGTTATATCCGTGAGTTCCCAATGCAATGTACGACTGAGGAGCGCTTTGGAGGATGCTTTCCGGGAGTACCGTTCCATTCCGCCTGGACTCAGACCACAATTACCTCGTTTGCCCATGCACAAGAAAAATAAGGCGCTGATGTGTACTCTAGACTCACTGCTGTCAAATTGTTTTGACGGCAGTAAAGATCTCGCTGATACCCACTCGATCTTGTACTGTGCAGCTGTAGCGGCATGTCGTGTAGCTCATGTCAAATTCCCCAACAGTGACAGAGCTCCACGACCAAAACCAGCTGTACCAGCTTGGCAGTGCAGGATTGAGCGTCGTATCGGTGAGGCTAGAGTACTTATCGGCAAGCTAATCTGCTTCAGAGAGGGCAATACTCGCCCTAGAGTGATGCGCTTTGTGAAGCGGGCGTTCTCGGGAACTGATATCAGTTTTCAAGATTATTTGACCCGCGTCACAGAGCGTATCGACTTCCTGAAGCAGAAGATCTATGCATGGGCAAACCGTATTCGACGATACAGGCGGAGAGTGGAGCGGTACACTCAGAATCGCACATTCCAGAGCGATGAAAGGTGGGTTTATAGGGCTTGGGAGCGACTGGACCAAGGTGTGATTGACACGCACCTGCCGTATGATGACGCCATGTGTTCATTTTGGCGAAGCATCTGGTCAGCGCCTGTCAGTCACACCGAAGGAGATTGGACCAGGGAAATCGAACGAGCGTGCGAGCAAATAACAGAAATGGAGGCACTCACCATCAGCCCCCAAGATATAGCTCGTGCAGTCCGTCCGTTACCTAACTGGAAATCACCAGGGCCGGACGGGCTGCACAACTTTTGGATAAAATGGTTCCAAAGGTCGCACGCCCGTTTGGCATCCCAGTTCCAGTCAGCTTTAGAGTCGGGATCGCTGCCCCAGTTCCTAACAACAGGAATAACCCACCTGCTCCATAAATCAGGTAGTACTGCGGAACCCAAAAATTATAGACCGATCACTTGTCTACCGACGGTCTATAAAGTTTTTACTTCCATTTTGAGAACTAAAATTAACAAACATATTGACACCAACTCCATCATGTCTGCCTCTCAAAATGGATGTAGGAACGGGTCCCGCGGTACTAAGGAGCTACTCCTCATCGATATGGCCATTAACCAGCAGGTGCGTCGTTCTCGAAGAGATCTGTCGACATGTTGGATAGATTATAAGAGGGTGCTGGAGTTGTATAAAGTAAATGCAACTCTACGCACCTTCCTGATGTCATGTATGGGGCAATGGAGGACGGTGCTTCGCTATCCAGGATGTCGACAAATCCTAAGGAATAGCGAGCCAATAAGGATTGAGCGAGGTATATTCCAGGGTGACAGTTTGAGTCCACTTTGGTTCTGCCTAGCCTTGAATCCTCTAAGCACGCTGCTGGAGGATTCAGGGCTAGGTTATCGATTGAGGAGAGGTATCTCACCTCCTTTACATGGATGACCTGAAACTCTTTGCTCCCAACAATTTGCAACTGCTGGAGCTACTGAAGGTAACCGAAACTTTCAGTAGCGCCATCAGGATGGAATTTGGTGTGGACAAATGTGCAGTCATGCATGTAAAACGAGGGGAGATCGTGGAATCCGTGGGAACCCAACTCTCGGATTCCATACAACTAAGATCCCTCTCCTCAATCGAAACCTACAACTATTTTGGTATGTCGGAAGCGTTAGGTGTCAACGCTGCTGACATGAAGCAATCGCTGAAGGAGCGCTTCTTTAACCGCCTGAATAAAGTATTAAATAGTCTTTTATCAGGTGGAAACAAGGTGCGCGCCTTCAACGGTTGGGTCATGCCGGTTTTGATGTACTCTTTCGGCATACTCAAATGGACTCAGACGGAACTTGACGCCCTAGATAGGAGGGTCCGCACACTGCTGACCGCAAATCGCATGCATCACCCACGTTCATTGGTGATGAGACTGTATATCCCGCGGAAGTGCGGAGGTCGAGGCTTCTTAAATGCTAAGACCCTGCACAACCGTGAGGTATGCAGTCTCAGGAAATACTTCCTAGAAGCCGACGTGGGGATGCACCGAGATGTGGTCACAGTGGACAAAGGCCTCACCCCGCTTTCCTTAGCTAACGAGAACTGGCGCAAACCTATAGTATTAGATACTAATGACCGCAGGGAGGTATGGCAGAGCAAAGAGCTTCACGGGCGCTTTTACCGGGCCTTAGATGGGCCGGATGTAGACCTGTTAGCGTCCGTATCCTGGTTGCGATTCGGTGACCTATTTGGGGAAACCGAAGGTTTTGTCTTTGCGATTATGGACGAAGTTATGATGACGAACAACTACCGGAAATATATTGTGAAGGACGGCACGGTTGACATCTGTCGGGCATGCCACCGTCCCGGGGAATCAATCCGACACATTATCTCTGGCTGTTCTCGTCTGGCTAACGGAGACTACTTGCATAGGCACAACCTTGTAGCCAGGATTATCCACCAGCAACTTGCTCTGAAATACAGTCTTGTGGAATCGGAAGTACCGTACTACAGATATGTGCCCGACCCAGTCCTCGAAAATGGCAATATCACGTTGTATTGGGATCGATCTATCATCACTGACAGGACTATTGTTGCCAATAAGCCAGACATAGTGGTGATAGATCGATTAGAGCGTTGCACAATGATTATTGATATAGCGGTCCCGCATGACGAGAACCTCGTGAAAGCTGAAAAAGATAAATAGATTAAGTATCTTGACCTAGCTCGCGAGGTTGTCGACATGTGGGATGTGGATACAGCAATCATTGTGCCGATAGTCGTGACGGCTAATGGCATAATAGCCAAGAGCCTCGACGAACACCTGAAGAGGCTCTCGTTAGGCAGCTGGATCAAGGGCTTGATCCAGAAAGCGGTACTGCTGGACACGGCGCGTATTGTCAGGAGGTTCCTCTCTCAGGAGCCCTGACCACCGGTAGCTTGGACCCTGTTCCCGACACCGGTGGGATACTATTTTTTATATTTTTAAATGTTTATTATTTTTTGTTTTTATATGAATATTTAAAAATATAATTAATGTGTTTAAAAATTAAATAAAGGAATACAATATAATAAAATAATAATAAATAAATAATATAATTTAAAAAAATAATAGTTCTTTTGATCTTTCTTTGTTATGAATAGTTTAGAAATTTCAGGGTAAAGTTCAAGGGTATTCTTGTTACAGATCTTATTGGCTACTGTTAAAATTCTCAACACTTTTAAAACCGTCGAGAGTGTTAATTTTATAATGAGTAAAATGGCAGTTCTAAAAAAGTGCTGGTTTACAAATTTTGTATAAATATTGTTTGATTGGTAAACAAGCAGACCCTTCTGGTGGTATTGGGAATCGTAATTGGTAACCATCGCCTATTGCAAATTGCAAACAGCATTTGAAACATTTTAGTTTTTTCTTACTTATTTTGAATATAGGAAAATAAACTTCCGTCAAGAATTTCTCAGCCCTCAGTCTGGATTTGGACCTGGTGATGGCAACAGACTCGCTCTATTACATGGAACAAACATAACTGGCGGATTGTGGCTGTAGGTACTAAATGCTCACCTCTGACCAACCCTGTGGAGAAAGTATTATGTACGCCTATATTAAAACTAACCTGGCTCCATCCCATAGAGTACAAGTACTGTGGTACCATAACCACGTATAAACCATCAGCAGTGTTGCACATGGAAGATCCAAGGGCAGCACAAGAGAACAGGAACGTCTTGATAAGTGACGTGTCTATAAATGATTCCAGAATTTTCCTGTAGGTTAAAAATATTTTGAAAATTCAAAAGTGCACGCCTCATAACGCTCATTCAAAAGCAGAAAAAAATATTTAAACGACTTTTCATGAATAATGTTTTGACTGCTTTTTTACCCATTAATATGGATAACATTTCTCACCTCGCAATCTTTACGAAATGACATCCTGAGGATGCCTCGCTGAGAGGTGAAACACGTGTCGATTTCTTCCAGGGTCTTTTCAAGACTCTTTAGAAATAGCTAAGCGGAACAGGTTACTAAATATATCCACATCATCATTTTTTTTTTTTAATTATAATTAAACTACTTTGAATTAAAAAGCCATTTTCAATAGGCTACCTCTTATGATTGAACTGAATCTATTTTTAAAAAATTGACTCTATTCATTAGTTTTTTTGCAAGCTATATGTTTTCAGATTTTACACTTGATTGACGGGATTTTTTTCTAAACTATTTTATGTGTTTTTCAAGTCTGCTGCATTAAATTTCTTTTTGAAAAGTACAGAATTAATATCCGTTAAATTATCTATACAATGGTATATAAGTTAAGTAGGTTATGTGCACTAGCAGGAGTATTACAATAAAAACAGTTGCAACATATAGGAGGCATAACATATTTTTCGATCGACAAGCACTCTCTACGTAATGCTTCGCATTATAAATCGTACAATACTGTGATGACAAATGTAAATGGCTGAATTTTTACGTACTTTGGGTTGGTTCTTTAAACAAGGAGGAAAAGAGAACTTAACTACAAACAGCAATGTACTCGGGTAAAAAATTTGTAATATTTCTTATTTAATTTTGTATAGGAAAATTTTGAATTAAAGCCCTGATGCAACCGAAAAGGCAAAAAAGGCTTGCAAGTTCCAATAAAATCTGAGTATAAGTACCTAAAGCCGCTCTTCTTTTCATAATTTTCAGGAAAGTCAAGGGCTTTCGCCAAATCTTCTTTCGTGGAATTTCCTTCTATATCTGTTAATTTAATTACTGGTGTAACCAGTTTCTTGACATCATTATTTACTTCTAGCAAAAGTTCTGTAAAATAATGAGATGGGAGTTAGTTAAAAATTAGTTATTAATTTAACAATATTCATTTGCGACCTTGGTCACTAGTCCAGCGAGGCAGATCAGAGGCAGAAAGCTCAGCAGTCTGAGTCTTAGTAGACTCAAACGCGACTGCTAAGCCTGGGTCAGACTCCTGGGTCCGATCTGGTTCGGCTGACAGTTCCGGGTTCTATCCCCAATTTCGGCGAACCATTATTGGATTTTTCTATTAGGAATTTAACAGCATTTTTGTCCGCGTTACAGCATAAGCCTAACTTGGTTAAATCTGAGCGTATCTACTACACACCTCTGCGGAATCACTTCTAGAAATACCATGGCAATATTAAGTTTACGTAATATACTTACTAAGTTCGGTAGTCTCTGGAACTTCAACTTTCTTCATATGCCATTTAACTGGTTGCATCATTAACACAGCAATGAAGTTGTGTAACGATAGGCCTCCAATGAGCAGCAGTGTCCCTTTTGATCCATATTGGTCTAGCGACCATTTCACGAATATGGGAGCGACCATGGCATTGATCCCTGAAATTACATTATATTTCCAAATAAATAAAATTTAAAAATCAAATGTAAAATTCATTCAACATCACTGGTAGCCTTGGCCACTGTCAGCCCCCTGCTGAGTATTAGGCCTTCTCCCTTTTGTAACATACTTCCCTTATCTAGTTTTTTTATTAAATGATTAAAAGCTATACTTTTACTTTAACTCACCCGTCGCGGTTTGAACGAAGCTCATTATCAATACTCTCTTCTCGATGAAGTAATCATTCATTATTGTGCATGATAAGTTGTACATTATCCCTAAGCCAACACCCTGTAACATAAAAACAGTTGGTTTAACAAGCTTTTTCTTGGTTTAACAGGCATTTTCTTTAACAAGCTTTGCGGATTGGTGATCCTAGAATTTTTATAAATAAATTAGCGTCTTTTTCTGACAAAATGTATGACTGTATTTTTTTTTAAATTTTATCTAGAATTTACGACAAAACCATTTTAATAAATTTAAAAAAAAAATTGCTTGCTTGCATAATGCACATAGTAGAAAGTTTTTATGTGCTCGTAAATTGTACAAACGACAGGGTACGCATTAAAGGCCTCTCACTGTCCAATCCTTTACCATTGAGCTAATACCGCTTTACAAACAATTTAATATCGTGAGGAATTATGTATAACTAATAGAAGTCTGGAATCGCCCCTCCGCCTTGAGAGAGCGTGATGATTAATGCTCGGCCTTCTCTATATGAGTAGAGGCCTTTGCCTTGCAATAAGACCTCCGACCCTTGCTCGACGATGATCCAGCCCGCGTCGAAGCTGAGCCTGTAGCTTTGAATTCCCCTGTTAATAATAATTACCCACTTATTATCCAGCCAGTCCCATCTGGCAACGCCGTAAGCCGAGTTTCGTATCCCACAAGGGGTGCCTTTAGCGAGCAGTTGCCTAGTATGTAAGTTTTTTTACGCCTCTGGCTAGAGGCTTTAGAAGCTTAAGGCAGCCACAGAATAGCCCGGTTAAGTAGTCATGACCTCAGAGGTCAGCTACGAAATGACCTACATAAAAAAAAAACTTGCAGTAGGACAGTTACAGGCTAGTAGTATTAATATTATCATTTGTATACCTGAAAAATTCCTGCTGTGAGGTAGAACATTAGAGTTGACGTCATTATAACCGTTCCGAGGGTCCCAAAAGCGAATATCACGGATGAAGCGAAAGCAAGCCATCGCACTGACACTATAGTTAGCAAGGCAGATGTGAAGAACCCTGGAATCAATACAATTGTTATCGTATATAGTTTGTGTGTTCAGTATTCATAGATGGGTTGTGTGAAAGATGATACGGCTAAAAGGGGGGTTACTGCTGAAATGATAACTAATAGAGATGGATGTAAGAAAACGACTTGTTGCACCGACCCCAAATAAATAGGAATAAGAGCTGTAGAATGATGATGATGATAATGCTAGACACGGACGAGAGTAATAAAAAGAGGATTCTTTCTTTCCTTTTCGTGTGGTTAGTGACTAAGCTGGTGTCAGAGTTTTAAAGCCACCTGTGGGTCGCTGACTTGGCTTCACATGCCGTCGAGAAATATTTCTCAAGCATGCAAAAAAAATGTGCTGTTTCATATATTTTGACCGCGTAGATATTGCAGTTTTCTATGAAACAGCAGATTTTAGAAAAAATAACCTACGAAACATTTCAATGCACCCTTGCATTGAAATTTTTCGTCGGTTATTGGTTCAGAATCATGTACTGAATCCATGGTAACAGTTTTCGCGTCAATGTCCCTGCCATCCTGTGTATCGTTTAATAAGTAACACAATTTAATTAGCCACACAGATTAGTATTACCAGCTAATGCAGAAGAAATGCAGAATATTCCCGAGAGCATCGTGACACCTGCAGAACTCATAGATATCTCATTTATAAAGTCATCATACATCATGCCGAAGGTCCCTGCAAACGCCGTTGTGGTCGACTGAAAGAAAAACAAATAAAATATTTTAGCTTTATCTAATTAATTGATTCAAGCGTGACCTTGCAGAAATTCATTATAAAATACAATAGACGTGGATATATTTAGTAACCTGTTCCACTTAGCTATTTCTAAAGAGCCATAATAAACCCTGAAAGAAATCGACACGTGTTTCACCTTTCAACGAAGCATCCTCGCACGCACTCTGCGTTCAGCGTGGCAACACGCCGTGTTCGGGTTTGCGACAAGTCAATCGTCATCCTGAGGATGCCTCGTTGAGAGGTGAAACATGTGTCGATGTCTTTCAGGGTTTTTATGGTTCTTTATATAGCTAAGCGGAACAGGTTACTAAATATATCCACGTCTAATGTATTTTTTTTAGGTTTATCTTTCTGGAGGGTTAATACTTAGAAAGGTATAGAAGATTCCCTTCTATACTGGTTCTAGCCCAAGCCGAGAGTATAATGTCGTACAGGTGAAGTGCGTCGTTAGTCTATTGGTCGCAAGCGTTACTGGCGAGCATGAGGTCCTGGGTTCGATTCCCGGGTCGGGCAAAGTGATATTGGGTTTTTTCCATCTGGAATTTTATTTTATTTAATGGCAGTTTGGGCTCTGGATTTGTGTCCAATTAGATGGAACTTAAACATAAATTTCGAAACATAGGTGTACTAGGTATACCTTTCCTGAACCCTTCGCGGAATACAGGTGTTACGTTATGTTATTTTTCAATTCATTTCATGATTTATATAGCTTATATTGCTGGTACATTTATTTAGAAACCATTTTCATAACTACTCCAATTTATTGATTGGTGAATCTTGATATTCATTTCAAGTGTTGGAACATTTTTCAGTTTGTTTGACCTAGGCAAATTAAACCGAGTATCATTAGCAAACACATGAATATACCTGTCGCAATTTTTTAATTAATATAGCTTGACTAAATTCTAAAAAACAATGTAAATGATAACTTACTCTCGTAGATGTACGGGACTCCTCTAATCCAATAACAAATGTCAAAATATCCTCAAAATAATTCAATAAACAATGACAACAATCTTCAGTTAACAATAATAAATCAAAAAAAAAAAATGTACTAGGTTGTAAAGACTACCGCTTCTTAACAGTGCAACTGTGCACTTACACCAGATGAAGTAATATATAATACATACACCTAGGTAATTTTACTGCTTATGGCGTTTGTCACCGTCGTCGGGGACATCACAGAGAACGAGATTACGGCGCCGAAGTAGCGATACATACATTTTTTACTATGGTCGTGTGTCCACCACAGGTCGGTCACCCGAATGCCGTCATCCTGGCCGCCGAAGTCTAGAGTAGTTCAGCACGACCGCTAGAACTCGACCCCAGATTGTGCATACGATCGCCATCACGTTCGGTTCGAATAATCTCGTTTTTCGGT
This sequence comes from Omphaloscelis lunosa, assembly GCA_916610215.1. Classification (NCBI taxonomy): domain Eukaryota; kingdom Metazoa; phylum Arthropoda; class Insecta; order Lepidoptera; family Noctuidae; genus Omphaloscelis; species Omphaloscelis lunosa. The sequence goes on along the minus strand of OU744244.1, from coordinate 18,585,699 downwards.
GACGTCCCGGTGACGGTGGCGGTGGACAAACTGCCTTTGTGCTATGTAGATAAACATATGTACACATCTTCCATTATGTTTTTAGCGTAAAAAGTGAGGCCACATTTACAGCAAAGAAATTAACACTATGACGGTCATTAAACGCTCTTAGCGTAATAACAATAACATTTCGATTGAGTCCTTCAACCGATTAAAAGACTGCAGCAAAGGAGTATGCCGTTACCTACATACATATAGTTAGTGCGCATCACACGAGCGGCTCACGTCAACGGCAAAGTCAACTGCAAACGTGCCGCCCGTGTATCTGAGCACGTCCCGCTCGTGTATAATATGAGCAGTGGTATGGTTGACGTTTCCGCAAACACTATTCTACAATTTGCGTAAAAGATAACAAAATGTCAGAATTAAATACTTACACAATTAAATTATGACCATTCATCAGTTTATTTGACTAGTTATTATTGTTATCTCTCTCATTAATACTAATTTAATAATGTTGTGTAACAATTTGGGTGTACGTTTGTTTTACTAGTTCACGATGTCGCGCTTCGACAACTGCAACGAAGCAAATTTACAAGTTAGAGACCTACAGAGTAGAAGAGTTGGGTGTTTTTTCAAAGACACCCTATTATTAAGGCTTCGGTGTCCGTCCGTCCGTCTGTCACAGGGCTGTATCTCTTGAACCGTAATAGGTAGACACTTTAAATCTTCACAGATGTGTAATACTATTATGACCGGTCTAATATAAAGGGGGTATCCATACAAGAAACGTGTTATTAAAAAAATATGTAGTGTTAAATATTTTACGGTGGTCCGACTCGCACTTGGCCGCTTTTTCCATATTAAAATAAATCTGTTATGTACCTAAACATTTTATATAAATAGAACTGTACTGCTAACTTGTTATATGTACGGTGGGCTGCATCAATTGGGTACCCCATTTATATTAAAATTTTAATACAACTGGGGTACCCAATTGATGCAGCCCACCCTACCTAAAGGGTGAAAACAATCTATTTTTGAAATCTCCTTCTGTGTTACATTTTCTCGAAAACTGAATTTGTTCTACTTTCTCTTTACTCGTTTGTGCCTTTTAACTATCTATCTATACAAATAAAAATAAAAGTCCTGACTGATTGACTGACTCAACAACGCCCGGCCCAAACCCAACCTACAAAGCTGACATTTTGCACAGAGGTTCCCTTTAAAGTCAAAGTCTAATCATTTATTTGAAATAGGCCCTTGTATGGCACTTTTAAACTTCAAATTTAACAAAATAATAGAATCGATTATAGTCGCCCCTTTCAAAAGATAGTTTTCGTATGGAGAAGAATGGGTAAGAAACTCCACCGTTACTCTTTTAAAATGTTTCACAATAGTTTGTATAGGTACATAAATTAGTTAAATAATTATATGTGAAGATTATGCCTCAGAATAAAATTACTACACCACAATAGGTAAAAAGAATTAAAAATGAAGCAACGACAGATAATTGAATTATGTGATAGATACATGGTGCTCACATATTTACAAACATTGTAAAAGTAGACGATTTTCCTAAAATTTTATAATTAATAAGTCAGTGTATGAGGAAGTAATCACAGAATGTAAAATCAATGTCATATAATAACAAAAAATCAATTTTACAATTAAGTTAGCAACCAATTTGATTTTGTCTTGATTCTAAATTGTCCTATGGAGCAGGACCAGCATGTTTCCAAGCACTCTTAATTTGGATTATATAATTTATAATGTAGACAAGGAATAAGGAAGGATTTTTAATCCCTGTAGTAGGTACGTTTCCGTGAGATATTTTCCGATATCCACACGGGCGAAGCCTCGGGCAAAAGCTAGTGCTACATGAATGATAAATGATCTTATTTCTGTAAGAAGGTTTGTACAAACACTTTTACACGTCAATCATATTTTAAAAACTAGATGAGGTCGGCGTTTCCTATCTGACTACTCTGAGAAGAAAGGCCAAAACAAACTCAGAGGTCACAGTCTCTTTAAAGTCCAGACATAATCTTGGTCAGATCATGTGACGACCATGTAGATTGGTGTCTGAAGTGGTCTTTTGAGGAAAGCATCACACAGATTGAGAGGGCTTGTCCAGTCAGTGCACGCATTTGTCAGTTATCGTACAGCTCAACTCAGAATTTAAGGAGCTCAACGATTTGACGAACAATACCAAAAAAAGGACATTTGGGTAGGCCACATAAATTACTCAAACTGTCAGACCATAATTAGAACTAACTGAGAAAATAAATAAAAACGAAACAAAAAGGAATGATCCACATAGTCTTAAAGCGAATACCTATTACTTTATTATCAAACACATGAGTTTAGTCCTATCTACAGTTTCGAATAACTTTTCACATCCTTTCTCACGTGATTCACTTATTTACTCAAGTCCTTATTTGTATACTAATATATCATTGATATGACCTATAACACCATAATCAAAATGAATCAACTAGGTACTGAATCACTTTTGTGCAGAATAAAGTAAAAATCTTTCTTTTATCATTAATTTTGTACCTATTCTGATTTTTCCCCTAACATGATTGAAAATCTACACACACTGTATTGTTGATATCAGATAAGATTTCAAAACATTGTAATTACTCCCTATTGTTATCGTATAAGTAAAGTCAGGAAAGTTAATTGTTTATCAAATAACAGACTTCGTCAATTTGCCGTGTTATAGCCAATGCATACCACTGTCAAAGAATGACTGATGTGATTTGAATATACGGGCAATTTAAGTTGATAACTGTACCCTAATTGCGTAATCATAATCTGAATAATTTTGAATGTTAGAAAAATTTGTCAGCTAAACAACGTAAATAACGCAATGAATGTTGTTGAGCTGTCAAAATGGAACAGATTTTTATTGATCGCGTGTTACGCAATTAGGGTGCAAAACATACATAACGTAATCAGCTTATAATGTACCCACTGCTGGGACTGGCACAGGCCTCTTTTAAGAGGGAGTGGGCAGCACGGCAGCCTGTGGACCCGAAACTATCGTACCAATCCCTTTCAACCAAATACGCAGGTGGCTACAGGAGTTCACCCTCACACAAGCGGAGTACTGGTGGACCTCGACACCGGGCTGCCGGCAGTCCAAGAAGGCTATGCCATCCCTGGATAGCAGGCTAACCAGGCGTCTATTACGCGTGGATAGGAACGGCCTGCGCCTGGTGACGGGGACTATCACTGGAAACCGTCGCGCACGTGCTCTTTGAATGCACAGGCATCACCCATATTAGAACAGAAACCCTCGGGTCACCCAGATCTTTCACAGATGTTTTGAACAGACCAGGAGTTTTCATTAACTTCTGGAGGGAGGTGGGCTGATTGGAATAACCATCAAACGGCCGTCATGGCCCACGTACAATGGTCCACCTGACGGACTAAGTGCGGAAACCAAACCCCATAACATAGAACATAGAGGAAATGGGCCGTAATCCACCACGCGGGCCCAGTGCGGGTTTGGTATGTCACATATTTTCGAATTTTTGGTTCTAGGACATGTCGGTTTCCTCACGATGTTTTCCTTCATCGTTTTGAGAGCAGTGGTGATGAAATAACATAAAGTAACCCACGACGTACAAATGTAAGTCGTTGCCGTTACTACTGGGTCACCACTGCTCTCAAGTTGCCTAAATTGGTAAGTAGGTAATTTAAGAAACAATAAAATTTCCTAACTTTACACCAAACGGTATATTAACCAAACGTTAAATTGTGAATCACTTCCGCTGGACTACATAAAAAAAGCACAACCTTTTACTCACAAAACTGATAATAGCAGAGATGGCTACTAAGTATCCCCATCCTCCATCGGGCGCCACAAACTCATACTTCTTATCCATCAACTTTAAACTCTCTTTCTTCTCTTCCACCATATTGATACTATTCACGAAACACAACAAAACTACCCGCACTGTCTGCCACTGGTTTTATTAAGATTTATATATTTACATTCTTTATCTAATGCAAGCATTGTATTTAAACTGGTAATTAATGGTTTTGTTCCGTAATGAGATAAATTCACTATAGATGTGCCAGTCACAGCTACAGTTGACACTGTGATACAGCGTGTTGTGAAAACTGAGCTTTTTTTTTTGTCGTAGTTGACCTCTGAGATCATGACAACTTAACCGGGCTTTCCTGTGGGTGCCTTAAGCTACTACACTTAAAACCTCTAGCCAGGGGTTATTCAACTATGCTAATTAAAACTAGGTGAACGCTCGCTAAGGGCACACCCTGTGGGGTACCAACCTTGGCTTAGGGCGTCAACCGGAAGCAGGACATCAGGGATGGGACGGGCTGGGAAAACTAAGCACGATGGAACTAAATAAAGTACAATATCAATTTACATTAAGCCTTTGTTGATGAAAAGCTTCTGTATGGAAAAGTATTTGTTAGCAAATTATGATTCTTAGTTTGTTATTTATCGTGTACTATTTATTTCCCAATTTATGTTTAATAGGTATTTTGTACCGACCTTTTTTTTCGTTTTTATGTGTAGCATTTATCAGTGGAAACTTGTAAATGGCCTTCAATTTTATATTGTTTTAGAACACCGTAAGTTTCCCGAATAGAATAAAATAAAATAAATAAACAGCAATTTTGTAATTAAGTTCCCTATCGTAAGTTCCTTTCACGAATGAGAGCAAAATCGAAAACAGTGTAACATTTTGACCGGCACGACACTGTTTTTGTATCATTAAAGAGCTACGGATCAGGAGCCCTGTCACTGTGTGATGCTCATAAGACAAAAATCATCTATTTTTAATCTTCAAAAACTCATTATGGCCATTTGGCCATAATGAGCTCTTGTAGGTACAACTAAAAGACTTTTTTTTTAGAGGCGGAGAACTTTAAATTGAAATTTTTCACAAAAAGAATATTTTAATATCAATGAAATTGGCTTTATTTGACAGATACAGATTTTATGGCATTAATGTTTGAATCTGATTCCGAGCATGTGGCCGCCGCGCCTGACGCAAAAGCCTAATTTACTGAAAGCTTAATTTTTTTATTGGCTTAATTTACTGAAATAAACATAAAAGGAATCATCGTATAAAACACGTTTTTTGACCCAACCCTTTATGTAAGTATATAAGTAGCTTCAAGGCTCATAAAGTAGTTTCGGGCTCAATAGATTATTTGATTAGTAAAATAATAATTTGTGACCAAACAAACAAAAGAAAAACTTATAGCACCGCGTAAAAGGATTCACTCTGTATAATAATTACTGACAAAATTAAGAGTGGACGCGTAATGATGAGTGACACTTAACGTTATCAAAAACGTATTAATCATTATATTATTTTCACAGTTTTAAGATGTAAGTACAGACCCTACAGACGTAATAAAAAAGATTAACTTTTTTAACCAGTCTGGGGCAAGTCACCAACGGAGTAGTATAAAAAAAATCGCACCTACTATATATTATTTCAGGCGATCTTGACAACCTTAAACGCGTATTGGAATCTGAACTCGAAAATAACAACAAAAAAAAAACCTTTCACTCACGACAAAAGTGAAAACTTGAACAATTTTATTGTGCAGGAAATAATGTATTGCGCGTTGATGTTTTTTAATGGTCAAAAGCTGGTGTCGTAACAGTGTCGTCGGAGCAACGCTGAAATCGCGAAAACAAAATCAACTGTTCCATATCTCATCAAAATGTAGGGAAAAGCTTATTTAATTTTTGCAACTTCATTGTTAGTCCCATAGTGAAATTTGTTCATAATGATGAGTACACTGACCCCTTAGGAGGTTTAAGGTAAACAAAAACTAAGGATGTATAAGATTTTTGGGGGAAAAATTAACATAATTATATAAACAATGACGGAAATCTATTCAGAAGCCGATTCTGAAAAATTTTCTGAGGTCTTACGTTTATTCTGTTATACCTTGTATTTGTATTCATATGAAAACAGATATAGCCAAAGAAACGGTCATAAATAATATAAATCAAATAAGTCATTCTTGATTTATAAGCGCACTTGGACCGACAAACAAAATGTTAGTTGTATTTATATATGTAAGAATGTTAAAGATAAACAAAAAATGAAATACATACCATCAGCAGGTCCAACTACAATGCTAAATATCCCATTAACAAGAAAACAAATGCCCAGAGCCGAGGTAAACTTCTCAGGAGCCTACAGCATCCGAGATGACCAAAGGAATTAGGACCACCATGAAACAGTGGGCCACTCCCATCAATGTGAAGTACACCATTGCATACTATAACGCTACTTGACCACAGCATATCTGAAATTAGTAATACGATTAATATAATTCGTCATCATAGGTAACCTTGTTGTATCCACTGCTGAGGATCCGCCTCCTCCCTCATGTGCCATGTATCCCTGCTGTGCGAGTCTCGACTAAGTCTCAATAAGATTAATTAGTTAATAAAAATTTGGGTTCATTCAAAGAGCCTCTACAAATGTAGAAAAATATGTTCGAAGCTTCAATAAACAGCCTGAACAGAACATCTGACAAAACCAACAGCTCGTAACTAAGTAGATATTGGAAATATTATGAGGAGACCAGATGCTGCAAACCCATCTGTATGATTTAATGTTTCGCTAGTTTTTGGGACAGCCAAAAAATGATATGGTAGAATGTAATTCGAAAATCATTCAGACGTAAAATACTGATTATCTGCAGTAAATAATGAAATTGTTAGAATATATACAGGTAAATCTGTAGCCTTGCTTACATTACATTAGAATGTCCTTGTCCAATCTATGGTAACTGTTTTGTAGCCAAGTCGCGCTTTATCGCTTTTCCTTTTTGTATGTACGCCAAAGTTTGTATGTGTCGCTCTTGTATTTTTACTGTTATTCAACATACAACTGTTATTTTATCAAAAACCTCGTTTAATTTAAGAGAAATTAATTTTATTACTGTCAGCAGATATTTTAAGACACTTTTACAATTCAATTTTAACTTGCGTAAACTTTGGACTTGCGCCTTGTCTGTGTGACAGCTTAATTCTTTTAAAGGATACAATGGATTTTGTTGTGAATTTCACCATCATGTAGAGAATTGATTCTGGAAGGTTTAGGCTACATAAAACGGATATAATAATTTACTTACTTTATTATCGAATCTGTAAGTTCGGTCCTATCTACAGTTTCGAATAATTTTTCACAGCTCACGTGTTTCACCTATTTACTCAAGTTTTTATCTGTGTTCTTATATCACATAATATGTCAAACACATAATGTAGGTATACTGCATTATTAATTAATGTACCTACCAGATTTTTCCCCAACCATGGTCGAAAATCAACACTCTGTGGTCGATATCAGAAGGCCAATTCCCGTACTTAAAAACGTTCAAATTCAAGTCGCAATCTCATCACAGCAACAAGCAATGACAAAAACTTTGTAACAATAAGTAAATAAGAGGAAGAATAAGAATAATTAAGAAGAAATAATAAGATAAATAAGAGAATAATAAGAAAAGAAATAAGAGAATAATTAAGAAGAATAAGAATAATTAAGAAGAAGAAGAGAAGAATATTTTTTTTACAGTTTCAGACTGAGAATAGAATGCAAACGTTCTTAAAAATACGGGAATGAATTTCCCCTAACACGGTCATAGTAAAAGTACTGTCGCGAAATAGCGACAGTACATTTACTATCACCGTGTCGTCATCTCGTTCTCGTTGACGATGACGTCCCGTTCACGGTGCAGTGGAAAACCGGCCTAAGCTAAGGCTTTAAAAAGCTTGTAACTTCCTATTGTTATCATATTAGTATAGGTACCATTTTTGTAGGTTTATTTTCTCACACGTTAAATGAAATACCCTGGATTAGTTATAAAAAGCATTTTATTCACAAAACTGATATTAGCAGCGATGGCTACTAAGTATCCCCATCCTCCATCGGGCGCCACATACTCATACTTCTTATCCATCAACTCTCTTTCTTCTCTTCCACCATATTGATACCATTCACGAAACACATATTGACGTGTAAAATAGTTTGTACAGACCTACTTGCAGAAATAAAATCATTTATCACAACAAAACTACCCGCACTGTCTGCCACTGATTTTATTAAGATTCATATATTTACTTACTTTATCTAATGCAAGCATTGTCTTTAATTTTAACGTGTAAATAGTTGCATGCAATTATTTAATCGCAATAATTAAACGTGATTTGTAGCGTGCGATTAGAGCTCTTGAACGTTCCAGAAACTTGCAACGCGTAAATGGGGTTTTGGTGTATTTTGATGATGATATAAATTCCTGTCACTATTATTTACTTACGAAGTGGTGGTATACAAATTTGTGTGGGGAAAAATAAAAATATAAACAAAAGTTTTTTTAAAATAAAAACACTAAAAACGTTCATTTCGATTCTTTATTCAATTGACTAGATTTAGAATTTTTTGCATTTTTTCTTCTTCGTTTGTTGCTCTTTACAATCAGTTCTATCGGCCACAGCACAGCTACTAATGCGTAAAACGATGTCAGAGTGTAGAATGCATTTGAGTAGCTATTCGTAAAATCTCGTACGGCTCCTGGACCAAATTTCAAAGTAATCAGTTATGTGTTACCAAAGTACGCATATATTAAATAAAAACCTAATCATTATTATGATAAATTATCAAAAAGCAATTTATTAATGATAAGTGACAAAGTTTAAAATACTTGTTTTTAACTATCATTAGATAAACAAAAATAAAATTATAAGTTATTTAAATTTATGAGTTAATTTCAATATTGTTATTGTGTAAATGAATAATAATCAATTAATATTATTGGTTTAGTTCTGCCTTATAACAAACTACTAATTCCAACTTCTGACCTAATGCCGACGAGGAAGCAACTAACTGTCGACTATTTTCTCGCTCAAGAAACGTACTATAGATAGTGTTCACGCCGGCAGTGTAAGTAGTCAGCAATCATTATTACATAAATATTATTTCTTTTACTGAAACGTGCTCCATAATTTCACATAATTTAAAGAACCAAAACGATTTAATCGAAAAACAAGCTTATGACCTATGTTACTATTAAAACTAAATAATTACCGAATAAAATTAAGCAAATTATAAACAACTTTAATTTATTTAACAAATGTTATCGAACTGTCCGACGGAAAGAGAGACATAACTTTTAATTTAAAAATGTACTTGTAACTTCGGTAAAGAAATACATACCAACAGCTGGTCCAGCGACAATGCTAAATATACCAGTAACAAGAAAACAGATGCCCAGAGCTGAAGTGAACTTCTCAGGAGGCACAGCATCCGAGATGACTATAGGAATGAGGACTGCGATGGAACAATGGGCCACTCCCATCAACGTGAAGTACACCATCGTAGCTAAAACGCTACTTGACCACAGCATACCTGAAATTAGTAATAAGATTAATTCAATCATTTACTGGCATTCATTTCGAATATTAGCAGCCTTGTTCCACCCATTGCGGCCTTCTCCCTTTTGTGCCAAGCATCCCTGCTGGTTTTTTCGAATCTCAAATAGATTTCAATAGGTTTAATACTAACTTACTAACTAATATTATAAATATCGAAGGCGAACAAACAAACTCAGTTTGTTTGTTTGTTTGTTACGCTTTCACGTTAAAATGGCGATACGGTTTTGGATGAAATTTGACTCATGGGTAGACAATAAAAAACAAAAAGATAAAAGATACTTTTTATTCCGATATTCTCACGGGAACAAGACTTATGCGGGTGAAACCGCGAGGCGCAGCTAGTTAGTTAATAAAAAATGAGCTTCCACGGATTAAAATGTTCAATTATGATCGACAGCTTCAATCAGAGCCTGAAGGGAGATCCTGCCAAAACCATAGCACGCGAATAAGTAGGTATTGGTGATACTACGGGGACATCAGATGATACTGTTGTTGGTCCATGTAAAATACTGGTATTTAACTGCATCTGGTTAAACAAGAAGCCGAACCTACATAGTTTGGAAAAAGCTACGACTACGATGATGACCAGATAATACTGCAAACTGTATAATTACATTTCTCGGTGTTTTTTGTACAACCCAGGGAATAAAATGCTGTAATCTAGTTCGAAAATCATTTAGACGTAAAATACTATCTTGTAAAATATGAAAGGTACATTTCACATATGAATGGCACACGATAATTACGTACAATAAATACTTAACGCTCTCCACATCATTATACCTTTTCTCTCGTAAATCCACAGTATTGTCAAATCAAGCTTTCAATTATGTTCACTGTCTACCGCATAAATTGCCTCAGGCAATAATTCAAAGAATGCGAAATGATTCTTACCCAGTCTTGACAGGACCGCTAAAACCACTCCAACAATATAGATTTGTGGGACTCCTAGTTTGAACATCCACTTTGAGATGATCGTGAATATGACCCTCATGGCCAGGTCCCCAAACCCGTACAAGGTTAAAGCCATTGCCACGTTTTCCTAAAAAAAAAAAATTGTTTCTTTAGCAAAGTTCTGGATGTATAAGAATTAGTACCCTTATGGAGATCTAGTAATACTTTTAATTTGGGCAGTAGCTGCAAGCATGAAAAGCCTGCATGAACAATCATTTTGTGCAAACGTGCTTGAGCGTCTGTACGATGATTTTGTGCCAGCATTTTGCTTGTGCAAGCGACATGAAGATTGATAGAATTTTCATTAAGCGGCTTGAATAAGCCACGCTTGTGCGAGTATGATTGAACGTGTGTATGCAGGTTAAGCTTGCGGAATCATACGCACGCCAGTTGCACGCAATTAATGCAGCTAGATCAAGCACGTCGCCGTCGTTCATCGCTCAAGCAAAAACTGATGCTGCTCCAGCTTGCTTGTACAGTGTGTAGCCTATAGGGAAGTTGTGCACGCTTGCACAAAATGATTGTTCATGCAGGTTTGTCATGTTTGCAGGTCAAGGCCAGCTAAAGACTGTCCATTGTTTTAATTTGGAAATATATGTCGGGGTTTTAAAGAAAGTGCTGTTTAAGCAATTTTTTCATATTATTGGTTGGAAAACGAGCAGGTCTATCTAATGTAAGTTGTCAGTGATCACCAACGCCTATGGACATTTTATACCAGAGGTATCGGATTGTGGCATTATTCCAAACACAAAACTGAAATTTCTCAAATGGGTGTTTAGCCTATTTTGAAAATTGGAAAATAAAACTGACCTGACTCCATCCCATAGAGTATAAGTACTGTGGTACCATAACCACGTATAAACCATCAGCAGTGGCGCATATGGAAGGTCCAAGGTCAGCAAAAGAGAACAGGAACGTCTTGATAAGTGACGTGTCTATGAACGATTCTAGTATTTTCCTGTAATTCAAAGAATACATGATAATGTAGATGGATAGCCATGAACTTTTTGGTTGACGGCACGGTTGGCGCAGTGGTTAAGCGATTGACTGCTGCGCTGCGTGTCGCGGGTTCGATTCCCGCACGGAACAAATATTTGTATGACCTACAAGTAGTTGTTCCTGGTCTGGCTGTTTGTGTATGTGAGTTTAAATGTTTGTAAACGCACCCACAATACAGGAGAAATTCCTAGTGTGGGGCAACGTTTTTTTTAAAAAAAAAAAAAAAAAAAAAAAAAAAAAAAAAAAAAAAAATCTTATTCTTACCTTGAGCAAGAGAGAAAAAAAATCATGAAATTCCAAAAAAATTATTAGGATTATATTTGTACCTGAAACCGGTCTTCTGTTCATAATTTTCAGGGAAGTCAAGGGCCTTCGCCAAATCTTCCTTTGTACAATTTCCTTCTATATCTGTTAACTTAATTACTGGTGTATCCAATTTCTTGACGTCATTGTTTACTTCTAGCAGTAGTTCTGTAAAATATTGGCATCACTTATTTATTTTTAATTTTTATTTAATATAAATAAACATAACATAACATCACGCCTTGTTTCCCCGAAGGGTTGGGCAGAGGTGTCCCTGTAGCAGGCACACCGACATTTCGCCAGTTATGTTTAAGTCCCACGTAATAGGGGGCGAGCCTATTGCCATCAACCGGGCACAAATCCAGACTCCGAGCTGCTACTGAGAAATTTCAGATGGAAAACCCAATAACACTTTGCTCGACCCGGGAATCGAACCCAGGACCTCATACTTAGCAGTAGCGCTTGCGACCACTAGACCAACGAGGCAGTCTAATATAAATAAAATAAAGTATAATACAAATAGATTATATATTAGTTATAATAATGAATGTTGTGATATTGATTTCCAAATATTTACCCTAGATATAAGTTAAATGTAAGTACTTGCTGCGCCCTAACAGAGTCATGTACTCATAAGTTTTAGCCTAGCCTGTTACTGAGTATACAGTGCGTGCCACTAAAGATGAGACTTGACACACCACGTGGTTTGACTTGCGCAGTAGACGATTTATGGGTCTCTTTAGCAGTATGAAGTCCGCGCCGGGGCGTCATCGGGGCGGCGGAAGGAGCGGCGGGAGGCGCGGTCAAGTCTCACCTTTCGTGGCGCGTATTGTACGTTATGCATTAAATAAATTTTATTTGTGCACAATTTATTATTACCTTAAGTATACCGTCAGTAACAGTCACAATACCCTCCGTACAAGTTGGTACTGTATTACAGTGTTATAGTTAACTACAAATAAGTTATTGAATCAAAACGGTTAATGGGTATCACTCTGACGCGTCAGTCTCATGGTCATAAGCGCAAGGCAAAGTGTTATTGAGGTTTCTCAATAGCAGCCAGGAGTTTTAATTTATGCCCGTTTAAAGGCTAACCCCTTTTAATTTATGGGACATATATACGCGTAACGAGGGAAATGGAGGTATTTCTACTACACAGTATGTACCTCTGCATCGTGTTCTCGCAATCGGGGTGTTGTCATAAAGAATATAAGTAGTTTAGAGAAGTTAATTTTATAATAAAAACTATATATGTATAGGTACAACTTTCATTATTGGCCGCAGAACTTCAAAACGATGCCAACTTTACCCAAACCCCTTTATGTACAATAAATACTTACGAAGTTCTCTAGTCTCCAGAATTTCAACTTTCTTCATATGCCATTTAACTGGTTGCATGAGCAACACAGCAATGAAGTTCTGTAACGATAGGCCTCCAATCAGCAGCAGGGTTCCTTTTGATCCATATTGTTCTAGTGACCATTCCACGAATATTGGAGCGACCATGGCAATAACTCCTGTAATCCCAATTATTTTTATATCAGTCAAGTTGCTAAGCTAAATAAAGAAGTTTCCATCGTCAACATCGTTAGTAGTTCCGCTCACTGCTGAGCATACAATGTATAACTTGATGATGCGAAGAGTCTGTTCAGGTTTATGGCCCAAATGTAATCTATCGCAGTGTATTTTGCTATTTTTATTTTTGTGTATTTTGTTTTGTTAATATTTGTTTAGGGTATGGTTGGACTTTCATACGCATTGCGGTTATAAAAGTCTAATAGAAGAAAATATAATTTAAAAAAAAAACTTATAACTGAAATAATGCAAAACCTTTTTTTGTTGTCTTTCGTGGGGAAATCCTCATGGATACCCTCCGTTTTTGGAGAACGGAGAGTTATATCGGATTTCTACCGACTAGAACCCCACTGTTTGTAATACTACCATAAGTCGGGGGCCCGGGAAATCTTGTACATTCGCCACACCCCCCGACTGGTATCAGCCCACCATGTCTAGCGGGCCCCATCAGTACGTGCAACCGATCCCACGACCACACGTCCTAAAACCTAAAAAGGGCTCATTATACTTATCATTATGAACAATTTTGGCTGTAGGACTAACCGAGAAATCGCGAATAAAAAACTAGCTGCTGAAAATGGCGAATTAAATAAACTGACAACTGTGGAAAATTGACAAGTGATACGTGAACTCCCTTACGAGTATTTATGTTTGCATAACTCAAAAAAATATAGGGAAAAGCTGTTATTTTCACGGTTTCATGGTTGGTCCCATAATAAAAGTTGTTCACAATTACCCTTTTTCAGATTTTGCGCTATTTCAGTTTCATCTTGTATATGCCTCCTCACTTTTGTAACAATGTATATGTGTGTTTAATTTAACTCACCTGTAGCGGTTTGAACGAAGCTCATTACCAAAACTCTGTTCTCAACGAAGTAATCGTTCATTATTGTGCATGATAAGTTGTACATTATCCCTAAGCCAACACCCTGTAACATAAAAATTGACAATGTTAAATATTCCGTCGTTAATAATGGCGAATCCTTCACTAAGATTTGAAAACTGGGTATCGTAGATTTTTTCTAAAAAAAATCTGATAAATTAGTGACTGGTATTTATAAATAATAAAAAATCAATAGAGAAAATGCAACATTTAAGTATTTAAAAAGAAATAGCAACATTGCTTGCTTCCTTGCACAATACAAAATAGAAAGTTAAATATGCATAGGTGCAAAGGGCAGGAAACGAATAACGTCCTCTCGCCTAGTCCTTTGGCATTGGGATATTACTACTTTAGAGAAAAAAAAAAAACGTTTACCCCACCTGAAAAATTCCCACGGTAAGGAAGAACATTAGAGTTGACGTCATTATGACCGTCCCAAGGGTCCCAAAGGCGAATATGACGGAAGCCACGAAAGCAAGCCACCGCACCGACATTACAGTCAGCAAGGCAGACGTAAAGAAACCTGAAATCATTAAATTGTCTTGGTATAGAATTGTTGCACACCATTGATTTCGAATCCGAATTTAGAACAACTTAATTGGCTGGATTAAGGCACAAAATGGCTTAACTGCTATGTTATACAGAAATTAAAATTGCCTGAGGTTTTCAGACGGGTGTAAGGTTGATATATTATGTTGGTTGACAAGAAGCATCTGAAACTTAGAGAAAGACGTCTGCGTAACATAAGATTCAGTTGGAAACCAACGTCAGAAACTAGCTGACTGGCATTTATGCTGAACTGGGCCTATTTGGCGCAGCCGTGAGGCACACAATACTGTTTTAAGTATTTCTGTTTTTGTGTAAATATTGTGTGCCTTAACCTGGGTCAAATAAATTTATTTTCCTTCCGTTTTTTCCGGTCAGTTGCTACCAGCCATCTTGTGCAGTCTTCGCCCCACCTGGCTTGAGTTTGCCACTGGGTTAAGGAGATAAGTAGTCAATGTATACCTGCTAATGCTGTAGACCAATTGTATATTCCCATGAGCATCGTGACACCGGCTGAACTCATAGATATCTCGTTTATAAAGTCATTATACATCATCCCGAAGGTTCCTGCAAACGCCGTTGTGGTCGACTGAAAGAAAAACAAATAATACAATATTTTATGTTCTATGTTATGGGGTTTGGTTTCCGCACTTAGTCCGTCAAGTGGACCATTGTGCGTGCCATAATACAATATTTAAGCTTTAACATTCTGGAAGCTAATGTATCTGTCGTGGCCAGATCTTAGAAATGATCATTTGATGAAGTGTTCGACCATTTCATGAAATGGCTGTTTCATGAAATGACCAGATAAAATTGACCATAATGTTTAAATGTCAACGTTTAATGATGTTTCAGTCGACGTGTGGCCATATAATTAATGAAGAGTATCCATGGTTTAAGGCAGGGGTTCCCAAAATGTGCGCCGCAGCGCCCTGGTGCCGTAAAGAGTAAAGAGGGACGCCGAAAATGGTAAAGATGAGCGCCTTGCGGCGCCTCCGAAAACTAAACTTAGGTATTTGCTGGTACAAAACAAACAATTTAAACTCGCTGTTAGGTACTTACGCTAAATTATACAATAAATAAAAACTTAATTTCATATTGTGAATGTTTTAATTTTTGTGCCTATCATTGTACCCTATTTCGATTAGCTAAGGCGCCGAGACAAAATACTAAACCTGTAAATGCGCCGCAAACTGAAAAAAATTGGGAACTCCTGGTTTAAGGTGTAATAAAAATTGCCAAGTAATGCGACCAACTTGGAAGTAGCGAGCCCCGCTTGCTTCGCTCTCTCCTAACCTAACCTAACCCATTTGGTTGTGGACCTATTTTGACACAAACGTTCAGACAAAAATCCTAAAACACACATAACATAATAATTTGACACAAGATTCGTTCCCAAACTTCGCAGTAATTACTTTTTTCAAAAATATTCTATGTTCTGTTTTGACTCCGCTACGATTTTATTACATGTATACATGAGTACTTAAATGTACCTGATTATTCATAGGTATAGCTTGTATGTTCACTTAGGAGCCGTTTTCATAGTTATTACAATTTCTTGATTTGTTCATGGAAGGTATTGCTATGTTTTTCAGTTTGTTTGGCCTAGCCAGAATGACCTGGGTTGCTGGTAGCATTTACTGTTTAGAGCTATGAACATATTCGTACACGTCTAGCAAAAGAAGCTATGATTTTAGCGTAAACGTTGCCCGCGTTTGAGCAAAAAAAAAAAAAAAGTAACTGAGAGCAAAGGAGTGTGCTGTACCTACATAATAATATAGTTATGGTTGACTTTTCCGCAAACACGATTCTAGAATTTGCGTAAAAGATAACAACACGTCAGAATTAATACGTACACAATGAACTTATGACTATTCAACAGTTTATTTGACTACTTAATATTGTTATCGCTCTCTACACACAAATTTTTACACAAGATAACATAATAAGTATAAAACTTATTACGTTATCTTGTGTAAAAATTTGTGTGTAGGTTTGTTTTACTAAGCGAAGCAGACTCACAGAGACCCGTTAGACGCTTTTAATTAAATGAGGTAGGTACCAACGAATCTGCCTAGGCTTTTCCCAACTATGTACGGGTTGGTTTCCATTTATTTTACATGGAACGACTGCCAATCTAAACTCCACAACTCAGTAACTGGGGAGTCTCTGTATGTAAAGAAGGTCACCCATCCACGGACTAACCCCGGCAAGCGTAGCTTTGCCTTTCAGCCCATGAAATGTGGTACCAATCGACGATTTTCTCTGTACATGACATGCACTATGCAAGTGCACTCAAGGACAACCCCCGGTTGCTGTAGGACTATTACAGGATAAGGGAAATTACAAAGATATTGAACTATGGGTTTGGCTGGCTAAAGTGGACAGGCTACCTAGGACTATGGAAGGACTATAGCCCCTGCCTGATCAATCTTTTTAACTGACTTAAAAAAAACGGAGGAGGTTCTCAGTTCGTCGGTATTTTTATTTTTTATTTTTTTATGTATGTTCTCCGATTACTGGAAGACGGCTGAACCGATTTGAAAAAATATTTTTTTGTTTGAAAGGATAATACTTCCAATTTAATCCCATTGTTATTTGGTCACGATCTGAACATGGGATCTTGGAGAAATCGAGGGAACTTTTCAATATTATAGGCGCACCTATAGCGATTTGGAAAGTTTTTATAGTAACTCATGCATTTGCTCTCGAAAAGCACCATTTGGTAAAGTAGAACTGATTAATTACAAATAAACCCACAACAAAATGTTTTTTTTTTTTTACCAGAACTACAACCAACTTCCAAACTACAAAGTAAAAAATAATGTTAATTTCGGAAGTCGGTGTCGATTTTTTTTTTTTTACATATATATACATGGATAAAATGGCAGAGGGTGAATTGCACACTCAATAATGAACCCCCTAAAACTGTCGCTAGCACATAGTGACGATGACGATTGACTTGTCGCGAACCCAAACACGGCGTGTTGCCATACCAAGCGTTTGGTGCAGAGACGCACCCAGCGCCAGCGTTTGGTTTAGCAACACGCTGTGTTCGGCTTCGCGACAAGTCAATCGTCATCTTGAGGATACCTCGTTGAGAGGTGAAAGACGTGTCGATTTCTTACAGGGTTTTTGTGGCTCTTTAGGAATAGCTAAGCGGAACAGGTTACTAAATATATCCACGTCTATTATATTTTATAATGGATTTCCGCTAGGTCACATAAGTGACAGGCATAATACCTGAAATAGGAACAAACTAGATCAACCACGTTTCAGATTGTCTAAAGTACACTTGCGGGAGAAGTTATTTGATAATTTCTTGTGTGGGAAAATATCAAATAACTTCTCCCGCTCTGGGCGGAGCGGGAGGGCGTGTCTGACTCTTACTGACTAAAACCCACCCATGTTCCTTCAGTTGCCTGTATGTTGCCAGGGGCCACGGTAACCCTTTCGGACAAACCCGCAACTCCGGCAGGCATCGGCCCTAGCGGACCCCGTCATTTCTGCTGACATCTCTTTGAGGCGCGCGTGGAACACAACGCGCCATCGACCAGGGCCTGATCCTTATCGGACGGCGAACTACCCATTGCTCACCGTCCGCAAGCCCGCGCCTATGGTGGCCGAGAATCGGCCTGCGACTCCCGACGCTAAGGGCGTCTCCTGCGGCGGTTAGGGGCGTGGGGGCGTGAAATTTGCCTCTCACTCACGCGTTCCGCCTCCTACTTCGCTAGGATCACTGCTTTGCAGAAGGAGGTGACGGCTTCCCATGCCCTCTCGCTCCATACCATGGCCTGGACCTGGGCTGGTTGCGAGAGATCACCGCAGCCGATCACCTCTACGAGGACACGGCGGTGCTCCGCCCAAGCCGGGCAGACCTTCACCATATGCTCCACCGCATCCTCCGGGCGATCCACATAATGATGACACCGGAACGTTTCCTCCCGCGATATCCTGAACTGGAACCTCCCGAAACAGCCGTGTCCGTTGAGGACTTGCGTCAGGCGGAAGGTGAGGACGCCGTGGCACGTCGCTAACCACTCCTTAAAGAGGGGACTTACCACCGCAATTTCGGCGTGCCCAGCAGTGATAGCCTAGTGGTGTGAACGTCAAAAACGTTCAAAACTGCATAAAAACTTTTTGACTTTTCATTAATTTGATGTTTTAGACTTAGACCTTTATACCGACATGTTAATATACATGGTGGCTTGATTTAGGACCGGGAGTGTATTTTTCTACACGTTAAATTGTGAACCACTTTCATTGGATTATTTAAAAAAGCACTTTACTCACAAAACTGACAATAGCAGAGATGGCTACTAAGTATCCCCATCCTCCATCGGGCGCCACAAACTCATACTTCTTATCCATCAACTTTAAACTCTCTTTCTTCTCTTCCACCATATTGATACCATTCACGAAACACAACAAAACTACCCGCACTGTCTGCCACTGGTTTTATTAAGATTCATATATTTACTTACTTTATCTAATGCAAGCATTGTATTTAAACTTGTAATAAATGGTTTTGTTCTATTATGAGATAATTTTACTATGGACCTTGCCAGTCACACCTACAGTTAACATTTGGAGATACAGTGTGTCATCGAAATTGAGAAATGTTGGTGCAGTACCAATTGAACAGCAATTTTTAATAATAATAAGCGGCTTCAGACAACAGATCAGGAGGTCTGTTATTGTGTGATGTTCATAAGTGATGTCAGCAACTCCTGCTTTGCTCTATCCTGTAAACCAATGAACGAGATGCAGTCTTGATAGAAAATCATAAAATAAGAAGAGTACCTACAGAACATTATGAGTCTTTTTTTTTTAGTTTCTTTATATATTTTTTTTAAACAGGCAGTTAAAATGTGGTTTGTTCAAACCCTATATTCATAAAAGGGTATATTTAATAAAAACAACTTATTGAAAACTCGTATAAAAAGTATCATACTGTATAATATTACAGACAAATTAAGAATGTACGCGTAATGATGAGTGGCCGTATATCTTTATGTTATCAAAATACGTAATTAATCATTATTTTAGAACCACAATTTAAAGATGTAAAGATATAATAAAAATAATTACTTTTTTTACTAGTCTAGGACTACCAATACAGTAGTGTTAGATTTTATCACACCTACCATAATTTCAGGCGACCTTGGCGACCTTGACAACCTTGAACACGTATTGGATTCTGAACTCGAAATGAATCAACAACAGAAAATTTGCTGAGGACAATAGCAAACACCACGTTCTATCTTGCGCCGCACTTGAACTCTCTCTTTCCTCCCCTCCTTCCTTTCTTTCTTCTCTTCTTCTTCTTCTCTCTTCTCTTTCTTGTTCTTCCTCTATGTCAAAGTCACAGGTCACGGATCACCGATGTTGCTAAAACTCACTGTATCAAGCTTTCGAAATGAGACTACTTAAATCGTCGCTCTTCCGCCTGCCTGTCTAGCCTTTTCCCAACAATATTGGGGTCAGCTTCCAGTCTAACCCGATGCAGCTGAATACCAGTATTTTACATGAAACTACTGCCTATCTAACCTCCACACCCCAGTAACTGGAGAAGTGGGTAATACGATACACCTTGATAAGACTGGTTGTCAGACTTTCCTGTAACTTGACCCGTAACGATTGTCAAAGATCCACGAATGACAGCCGGGACCAACGGGTTAACGTGCTTTCCGAAGCACGGAGTCTCGGTATGTAAAGATGGTCACCCATCCTCGGACTCGCGTTCAAGCAGGCATGCATCATGCAAGCAAACATGCAGCGTGCAAACAAGCATGCAACATGCAAGCAGGCATGCAACATGCAGCAAGCATTGTTTCTGTCACGGCTCCGGCGCTACGAGGTTTGGGCGGTCCCACGCGAGCTTATCGTTGCAGATGGTTTTAACGCTCACCACCTGCTCCTCAGCTCGCGTGCCGCCCCACCCCTCCGCGCCTACGCGGGCTTAAATTACACTCTAGTGCAGACAAGCCAGCGTGAAGTCGGTTTTGCAGCGATTCGTTTCAGTCACAAAATTTTGTAGTAAAACATATTGACTTTTTATGACACTATTTTAATTTAATATTGAAAATGCTACCAAGTAACCGGCTATATATTTGTGATCAAATAATATTCCGCAAAATGTTGTTTCGATGTAGTGAAAATATGGCAAATAAATCATTTAGCAAATGAAAAAAGTTCAAAAGAGGCTTCGGCCAATAGCAAACAGTTATTTTGTAAATCGGCAAAATTTTGTTCGGGAAAATATTACCTATGACACATGATACTTCGGTGATCTAAAAATATCTCAAATAATGCATTTAGGAAATAAGACGTCGGTCAATAGTTTTCGGTAAAATTAAATTCGAACAAAAAAAATCGGAAATGTGATCGGTTCCCGCGTTGTTGACAGCGTAACGCAAAGCCCGCCCCCTAAAGATTTAAATCGCTAGACTTGCCCTCGCCGTACTCAGTCGCAAGAAAAAGTTTCCATACTGAGAAGAGTAAGCTCACACATTATTACATAGCGTTTCCATGACAAAGAAGCGCATTCACTGCATCATTGTGTGTCAGTGGTGTCAAAACGAAACAGAAACGCGACTATCTTTGACGCGGTAGGGCGAATCTAACGATTTAAGTCTTTGCTGCTCTCATCATTTCATGACAGCCGCCACTGCAGCCGTCAAATGCGGCCACTGCTTTTCTAGGAAACCGTAACTTTAAGCAATCATTGTCATACTATTTACAAAGTTGTCAAAGTTGCCGGGACATGTTTATTTGACGTCAATGATGTACAATAAGGGCGATATCAGACTGTTTTTTAAAAGAGTTAATTTCCTAAAGATAAGCCTCATACATTTCTTCGGATCTTTGAAATTCAGCTAGTAAATTAGGTATAGACAGATTATTTTAGTAAATAGTACAACAATAATTAATTATTGATTAATAAAATATAATTTGAACATAATAGACAAGCTGAACTATTTATAAGTAACAGCTTCTGACCGCGACTTCGTCTGCGAGCCTATAACCTTCCTCAAGAATGGGGTTATCCAAAGCAAAAAAAATAAAAAATAAAATTCGACTGGCAGTTTCGGACATTAATTACCCCCTACATACAAACTTACAAACAAGCAAATAGATTTTACCCCTTTAATAATATTAGCATAAAAGTATAGATGAATGTAAAATCTAGTCATTATTGTTTTCATCTCAACTTATGGTAAATATCTTCTTTGTAGAGTATATTATTAAGTCCTTACTTAATAATATACGTTATTGGGCTCAATTATTACACAATGTTTTTAATTTAAATTGTGATGTTTAACTAGAGATTTTCAATATTGTACTGGTATAAAGACTATGTAATATAAAGACAGATTGTTGAAGATAATATACTGACAGATTTTTTTTTTTTGTACAATTTTGGGTCGATGATACGACATTAATTGAAACTTTGTATATCTAATGACGTTCCCAGTATAAATACAACAATCAAATACATCTATTAGTTTAGTCACTAGTTCTAGTCAAAGATCTTCGATCAGGCAAAATCTCATCACTATCTACTAAATAATTTAGTTTGTTTGAAATAGTACATTACCTCAGAGGGAAGAAAGTGACAGTTCCATACCGAGATTATGGCATTTGCACCACGAGCTTGCGAGGGGCGCAAACCATTTGAGGTATGGAACTGTACTTTATCCTGAGGGATGTATAGTGCTTTTTATTACACCTACGAGGAAAATTATGGACATAAATGCATAGAAATGTTTATATTTAGTTAAAAGTACAATTATTAAAAGTGCAGCTATTATAAGATGTTACATTTTGTCCGGGTATCTTGATATTTTGAGACATGTTTACATCTTGAGTTAGTTGAAGGCTTGAAGAAGCCACTTCTTCCGTGATTCCGCGCGTTTTATATACAAAAATATTTTTTTAATTTTCTGTATGCACCAAGGAGGTTGGTAACTGGTAAAAAAAAAAAACTATATGTGGCCAGTAACAATTTACTTGAAATTTAATTAGTAGACAGTTAAAGTCTCTTGGCAGTATGACTGCTGACAAATTTAAAAAAAAAGAAAAGCCGGGTCGGAAGGATTTTCATACAAACTTCCATACCTTGGGATGAAAGGATTTGAAGGGCGGGATAAAGGCGTTTCTTCCCTCTAATTGGTATAATTAGTATGTATTTTCAGAGCAGGTGTGATAAAAAATCTTTTTTATTTCTCTAATCGGAAAGTAGTGTTTGTTTGATCCGAGTAGAGGGTGGAAGACGCTGCTCCCCACCCTTGGGCGGGAAAGACTCATAGTAATTGCTTCCCTCTCTAGAGCGGGAATTAATTTAAAAAATAGAACTAAGTTTGGTTAGGTAGTCAATATCATATCGTACTGAAACACAGTATATCCAGAAATAAATGTGTGAATATCCAGTGACGATATTATATTCATATACCTATCTACGAAGCTCACAATTTACCCATAATATGTCTATTTTACAATTTAATAATAACTGTGATCATAGATGTGATAGTGTGTATTACACTATCATATCTATGATCACCACACCCACTGATAGAAAAATATCGATTTAAGAAAATGCTGCAGACTTGTTAGTGTATGTTAGTGTGGCGGTGACGCGGTGTGTTCTATATTTAAAATTTTCAAAAGAATAATGGGTACTAGAATACTCATGTTATGTCATGTTGACAAACTACAATTTTTTTACTTTCCTTAAATTCGAAATGAAAAGTTGAGTGTTTAACACGGGTGAAAGTCATCAATTTCGACCTTGTATAACAATCTACTATTTTTCGTGTGTCGATCGATGTTAAGATTTATTTGATACTTCTATGCACTAGAATTGGAATTATTTTCATTTATTGTCGCATTGTTTTCTCCAGATTGTATAAAGTAGATTCTTAGCGTAGTGTTAACGTGCGACTTATCGTGTGACTGTTTCAGTATAGATCACGAAGTGTCCTTAAACCTTTTGGAGCCTTTTTGGCCTCGCATAGGTCTTATTTTTTCTTTACATAATTTTTTAAATATTAAAAAAAAAAAAAACTGAAATTGTTATTGTTTTTATAGCTTAGTTTTAAGGCCTATTTCACGATGTCCGAATAGCCACTTCTTATCGAATAAATTTAAAAATGGAACAGAATTTGTAGGATATTATCTGCCAAGTAAGTTAACGAGAACCTAATCGGAGGTGGTAAATAGGCCCTTAATGTTGTATTTCCTGGGCGTGTCCGAAATAAAAAAAATCTTTCTTTCTTTCTTAAAGTCGTCTAGCTAAAGTATAGTTGTGAATATTTATATTACTTCCATTTTTTTTTACTTTTTTATAATATGATAGGCAGGTATTTGATAAAACCCAACTAATTCTCAATGTTGCAACAACGAAATCTAAATATTGTCTAACTGCCCAAAATTAAGTTCTTTATTTCAAGTGTATCATTTCCAGGAGTAGTTGATGTGCCATGGAGTGAAACAAATACAAATATTAAAATCATTTATTCAACTTCTTTTGTCGTAAATATTCTCTCCGCTGCAATCTCTTGTGTTTGTTCTTCTTGTAGCATAACTCTATTGACCAAAACAGGACGATGATGGCGAAACAGGACGCGATGAGGTAGAACACAGGCCCATAACTTTCTGACAGCTCTCGGACTGCACCTTTTATGAAAAAAAAAAAACTTAGAACCAGAAACTCTAATGCCGGAGTCAATACGACCAATCATCTATTAGAGGTCACTTATTGTAGAATGACTTTACGGGTGTCGTTCATTCTTTTGCCAATGGGTCCTTCATCATCATCAGCCTACAACAGTTCATTTCTGGTCATAGGCCTCTCCTATTGCACGCCATTCAACTCGATTTTTGGCAATTCTCATCAAGCTCCTACCAGCTACCCAGTGGGTCCTTGAAATGGCGCAAATCGGCTGATTAACTTTTTATTGAAATCACCGGTCGGTGCACAAATACCCTTTGTTTTATGTTTGTGATAGTTCCTAGAAAATATTTTTCTGAGATTTTAAAATCAAAAATTGTTTACTGAAAAAACACTTTATGCTATATACCATTTATATACATAAGGTAGCAAGGATTAGCTTCTCTAAAATATTAGATGTTTCATCAGATGGAACATTTTATAAATCTTTTAATTAAAATAATTATCATAGACTGCCTCCAAAAAATACTTAAAGATAAGAAAGATATTTCTTTTTTGCCAAATTTATCTGTTACGTTTGATTTAGGCTTTTTAGATAAAAATAATGCAATTAAAGTATGAGATTTGTGTACACGTGTTTGTTATTTACTTAAAAAAATAATGTTATAGCCTGCCTCGTTGGTCTTGTGCTCGCAAAGCGCTACTGATGACTATGAGGTCCTGGGTTCGATTTCCGGGTCGGGCAAGGTGTTATTGAGTTTTTCCATCTGGAATTTCTCAGTAGCAGCCCGGAGTCTGGATTTGTGTCCGGTTGATGGCAATAGACTCGCCCCCTATTACATGGGACTTAAACATAACTGGCGAAATGTGGGTGTACATAGGTGTACATGGGTACACCTCTGCCTATCTCTTCGGGGAATACAGGCGTGATGTTATGTAAAAATAATGTTGAGTTAAAACATGATTTTAAATGTTAAAGAGGCATTGCACTTGATTTGATGGTATGTTTAAGTTACAGATATTGAACGCTGTGGTGTAAATCTTGGAAACGAATAAACTAAAGTTGAATGCAACATTAGGTTGGTACAGTAAGCCGCACGTAAGTGTTAAAATTTTGAGCTTAACTGCCATAGTGTAGTACGGAGGTTCAATAGAATAAGACGCCTGTTTAGACTGGCTTTGTTACCACTCACATGTGGCCTACCGCACCTAGGTCGTAAATTAAAAAAGCCATATTTCCTAGGCAACGATCAACAGAATATGATGTGTGTACGTACCAATAGCAGGCCCCAGCACCAAGTTCACTATCCCTGACAGCATCATTAGCATGCCTAAAGCAGCTGTGAACTTGTGAGGAGGCACAGCATCCGCTACCACCAGAGGAATGAGGATGGTGACAGCACAGTGTGAGGCACCGACCAGCGGAATGTAGACCATCTTGGCTATGAAGCTCTTTGACCACAGCATACCTGGCAAGGAAACAATCATTTGAGACCTTCTCATTTCTACTGCCACCATTGTAAAGTAGTAAAAAATCTCAGAGACAGAAGGCCATGTTAATGTTTAATTGTGGACTTAAAGCTGATTATCAATTAACTTTAATTCGTAATCAAATATGTATATCGAAAACGAGATATAGTAGATCTTATAAATATTGTACACTTTACACTTCACATTTATCACTTACGTTTACACTTTCGACTCTACCCACTTTTCATAGAACTCATACGCCATGCCGCCATTCATATTGCAAGTGAACCCTCCGGGAGGGTTACCGGCATTACGTTTGCGCTAAAGTTAACCATCGCAGACAGTCAACGTAAAATAGTGTTTTCAGGGGGTCTTGTCGCTATAAGTAGTTTCCAACCTTTTAAAGTTTATGTGAATATTTGTAACAATAAACAAAAAAAAAAAAAAAAAACGCTTGGATTTTAAAACCAACGCAAATACTAATCAATCTTGTTAAAGTATACATCAGATTTTATTTTGAAGTTTTATAATGAGGTATTCGCTAAGAAAAACCTACATTAAAATGAGCCCTCCGCGAGGGCTCCCGGCATCCCATATGCGACTAGCCGGCACTGAACCTGTTAAAGTCTAAAGTTTCAAGTTCCATATTTTTTATGGATTAGGGGTGTCTTAAACTAACCATCCCTACTAAGCAAGCATGGTTAGAAATTATTAAAAACTAGCTGCGCCCCGCGGATTCACCTACATAAGTCTCGATCCTGTAAGAATATCGGCATAAAAAGTATCCCATGTCCTAATCCAAGTTATGGTCTACTCATGTGCCAAATTTCATCCAAATATGTTCAGCCGTTTAGCGTAAAAGCGTAACAAACAAATAAAGAAACAAACTCTCTTACGCATTTATAATATTAGTTAGGATTACACTTGTTCCGTCTTTGTACGAAAAACGTTTTTTTTTTTTTCTTTTTGCCTTGCATATCGACAATAGTTAGTCCCTAAACCGACACCCATGTAGTATTTTGCTCAGCTCAGTTTTAATTACGAGTGACCTCATATGACGTACTGCAAACGTTCCTTACCAAGCCTTGACACTAAGCCGAGAGTAACTCCAAGGACGTAAATTTCTTGACTGCCCAACTTGTGCACCCAATTACTTAGAACTGCAAACAGCACTCGCATAGCCAAATCTCCAAACCCATATAGAAACTGGGCCAATGCGACGTTATCCTGCAAGCAAATAATCACTTTAAAGTTATCTATACTTCATTAATATATTCCTGCTGTACTAAAATATTGGGGTTCGACTAAATATTATACATCTGCTGATATCATTTTGTGTGTGACGTGAAACTGTAAAACTATCCTTTATTATAGCAGGTGAGGTTAGATCTAAATTGGAAAGATAATTATGAAAATTATGAAGGGTAGGCCCAATAATTAGTTTTTTTGTTTAGTCCACCTATTCCCTCTGCTGAGCAGCGACATCCCTCTCCGTAATTCTTCCAAATTAAGTTCTATTAGACAATTTTATCGGATATTTTGACTGCTTCGTCGGTCTAGTGGTCGCAAGCGCTACTGCTGAGCATGAGGTCCTCGGTTCGATTCCCAAGTCGGGCAAAGTGTTATTAGGTTTTCTATCTGAAATTTCTCAGTAGCAGCCTGGAGTCTGGATTTGTGCCCGGTTGATGGCAATAGGCTCACCCCCTATTACATGGGACTTAAAACATAACTGGCCAAATGTGGGTGAACCTGCTACAGGGACACACCTCTGCCCAACCCTTCGGGGAAACAAGGCGTGTTGTTATGTTATGTTCAATCAAGGCAGTATATAATTATTATTATGGAACACACTGAAATGCTTTTCTTTCTATTAAAAAAAAAAACAATGTCAAAAACTCAGTATGTTTTAAGTTGTATTATTTATGGACCATGTGTATATTAATTAGCGCATTAGAAAATTGAAATCATGCGATTAGAAATCCAATCCGAACCGAGCCAATCATTTCTGGATTTCATCGCTTACATCAAAAACAAACAAACTAACCCAATCTGCATAATTTTAGATATTTTTAATGGATAACGAAATTAAACTAATCTCGGTCTAGTTTAGATAAGAATTCTGATCTAACCGAAGATAACAAAGAATAGATAAACTCCAATTTACATAAGAAATAAGCAGAAAATACTATCTTTGAAATCTAAACGTTTATGAATCAGTCTCCAGTTACGTGGAAACGACTGACAAGTTTTTTTAAAATATCAAACTAATCTATTAAGCTGGGAATCCACTGTTTGCTTAACATCTGTGCTCCACACATCTTTGTGAATGCACAAACACAAGTCACAATGACAAAGCAAACGCACGAAAGATAGTTGGTGAGCAAAGATAATGGATCATCGTCATCACCCTACGGCAGTCCAAATAGGCCTCTACAATTGCACGCCATTTAGCTCAATTCTCGGCAACTCAGCACGATACGCATCGTCGATCAATCAACTATCGCAGTCCACTTCTGGACATAGGCCTCTCCCATGCTACGCCATAACACCATTTTTAATTATTTTTACCTATTGTGGTATAGTAATTTTATTCTAGGTGCATCGTCTTCACATGTAATTATTTGACTAATGTACGTACTTATAGAAACTATTGTAAAACATTTTAAAAGAGTAACGGTGGAGTGTCTTGCCCTTTCTTCTCCATACGAAAACTACCTTTTGGAAGCGGCGACTTGAATCAATTATATTATTTTGTAAATTTTGACGTTCAAAAGTGCCATACATGGGCCTATTTGAAATAAATTATTTGACTTTGACACCCTGCCCTCCGCCTTCCGCATCCAGTCCCAGCCACCTTTTTGAGGTCGGGTAGTGGACTCCCAGCTTTAAAACAATAAACCAGATTCTATCATGCAGTGCTACAATGCAAAGAAGACAGCACGTGTATCGTGGTATAGAAAGACACAGGTCTCACAGGTCGGAGGATAGGCCATTGGCGAATCTAAAACATATTCACTAATCTTCATAACACTTAAGTATTACATTTCTAGATAGTGTATTTGATGTAGGAACAGTACAAAAAAACATTTAAAGCGATGCGAATGTTTAAATTATAAGCGAGAGTACCTACGTACGCTAATCTAGTTAAAAAAAAAAACCGGAAAAGTGCGAGTTGAATTCGCGTGGTGAGGGTTTCGTACGATAAATATGTTATCTACCATGTTTTTATCCCAAGAACAAACTAAACATTATAGTTCCAATCCGGAAGATTTGGAGCCAATCGGCTGTGACAGACTAACACACGAGTGATTCTATATGGGTTCCGTTATTTTTTTTTCATTTGGGCGAATGAAACCTTAAAAAAACCCCATTCATTTTTGAGTGTTTGAAAAAATTAAAAAGAGATGACTTCAATACGAATTGCAGGAAAGTAGATTTTGATATAAGTGAAATGATACACAATCAATATAACTTACTTGGCCCCACCCAGCAGTGTACAATGCTTGTGGCAAGATTGCTGAGTATGTTGTATCAGCAAACATAGCCAGTGCAGGACCAGCGCATACGCATGACATCAAAAACTCTTCGCATAAGGATTTGTCTACTAAAGAATTGATGATTTTTCTGAAACTTAATAAGAATAAGTCATTATCATTTTTATTCCACCTGGGTTTTCTATACCAACCACCTTTCTTCTGGAATAGGCCGGTATATACTTTGAATAACATTAGTCACATGGCAAAAAACGAACTAGAGGGTAGATTTTTCTTGTACTTCATGATAACCCCCTATAGACATACTTGATTGCAGTGAAAAAGATATTCTCAAGAACAAATTCAATTCCTAAACACCAGAATATTTTACAAAACAACCATCAATTTTCAAAAGTTATGTTTGTGACTTACTTTATTCCACCGGACACATCGTCTTCCGACGCTAAATATAATTTTTCATTGGGATTGGAAAGATTGCCATCTGTGTTTGTCAGTTTTATAATTGGCACGACAACACCGACTTGTTCGTTCAGTTTCTTGTCATGCAACAACTTTTCTGTAACAAAGCTTGTACTTTTTATGTTCGTATTTTTTGCATTGCTCATAGGGAGCGAGCTTGTTACGGGTAGTCAGAAGTCAAAAGTCTGACAACCAGTCTTACCATGGGATATCGTGTTACCAGTGCTTATTTTTTTTGACTGAGTTATGGAGTTGACTGGGTTGTGGAGTTGACTGGGTTGTGGAGTTGACTGGGTTGTGGAGTTGACTGGGTTGTGGAGGTCAGATGCAGCTGCAGAGGCAGCTGTTCTATCAAAAAATTGGTCTTCAGCTACATCCGGTTAGAATTGAAGCCAACCCCAGCATAGTTGAGAAAAAGATAGGCAGATTGATTGCTTCTAGGGAGAAAGCTGGTTAAATGAAAAAACTATGTAGTGGCTTATGATTTTATTTCGAAGACAAAGTCGATAGAAGCAATTCATAGAAAGAAAAGATGAATACAGGTTAGCATGTTCGGCAGCTCCTAGAAACTCTTTAAAATTGGATTAAGGCCTATTTCACTGTTTTTGTCAAGCACTATTTACCAGATAAAAGTTGAAAAAGAATCTGTTCGGAATGATACGATAAACCATTGCAAATTAAGCCTTCTTTGCATGGGGATAATGCAGAAACTATAGAACGCCACCAGCTTTCGATTCTTATATTTTATACTCCTATACTACGTTACATCTGGTCATACACGCACGCCAGTTGCGGGTACTGCGCACCTGACCTTTCTGAAGAAAATCACCAATAAATTAGTTAACTTCTTGGTGATTTTCTGATATGTCCTTCTAGAATTGATGTGCCAAATAATGCAGCCGTATCTTATCCGAAGGTAATGAAGCAGGCATCAGTAGAAGTATGTAAAGAACTTACCATTACAGCCTTCAGGAACTTCAATCCTTTTCGTATGCCATTTGACTGGTTGCATTAGAGCTACTGCTATTAAATTGTGCATTGTGAGCCCTGATATTATCAAGATTGTATCACGGAACCCGTATTTTACTAGAGACCACTTTACGAACAGAGGTGCTACCATTAAAATTACCGCTGGAAAAGAAAAGGTGATTAGGTATGCAGATATAGATGATAATGTTTCTGTTATATAAAAAATAAAGCTACCGCGAGGAGAACTACCGACAAAAGAGTAAAATGATTGAACTACTTAGATACTCGTTAATATTGTTGTGAGTTATGCAGTAGATATGTGAGTAATAGTGAAATGTGTATGCTTATATAATAATTGTCGACCAAGCTTTACATTGCTCTTTCGAAGAACACAATGTATCTGGGTCATTTTAATAAATATTTCAATTTAAAAAATGACAAACAACGCTCCATGCAAGTCTGAGTACCTACCTATCATTGATGCACTTTTTCCAAGGAAGTAATTTATCAAAATCGGTCCTCGCATACATAGTTTCCAAATACACACATATTACTTACCCTATTTGAACATCAATATAAATAGCTAGCTGTTACACAGTGATGAATTACATTACGATGGAGCTTCTCATATACCCACTGCCTGTCATGAAGATAATAAATGACGTGACGAAAACGAATAGAAATTGCTAGTTCTATAAAAAAATTACTTGCAAAATTATAAGAAGAAATTGTATTGTTTCATTTATCTTAAGTCCAGATGAAATGTCTGCTGAAATCGTTTAGGTTTGGTAGACATTTGCGGTAGACCATACGATATACTTGGTTTGATTAATGAATCCTTCTAATGTGAAAGGAGCTGTGTAACTGTAAGTTGTGAGAAACGATTTGGAAAATCTTCCTTTTATAAATGACATACATAAATATTTCATAAGAACATTATGAAAATGTTCTTGGAATATATACTTTCTGAGTTTATCTTGGTCCTTGGTGACATCTTTGAAGGCAAAACATCCTGAGAAAAACCTGGATTTATAGTTAATAAACCTAAGTCTGAAATCGTCAACCCGTCTTGAGCAAGCGCAGTGATCAATGCTCTCGCCTTCTCTGTATGAGAATGCTGCAATGGGACAAACTATATTATTATGAAAATGATGCATTGGGAACTTTAATGCATTGGGCACGACTGGTGATTACCATACGTGCCCAGTGCATTTGCATTAACGTTCCCAGTGTTGGTATTTAGGCTTCCTCGCTGTGAAAAGAGGTAGGCCGTATTTCACCACGCAAGCCCAGTTGCATTGGTGGACCTGACTTTCCTCTTGATTTTTTTATTCACAGTTTAACGGCTCACACAAATCATAACACATTTGATTTCCTAAATTCTCTTCTTTCCATGAAAAATAGCCCATATATCTGTAATTTATACGGTGTAAAGAGTATTCTATTCTATCTTACAAAATGTTCCGCTGAAGAACCTATTCAAGACATGATGCACTTAAGCGGACATAACGTCTCCATACAGAACAAGGTTGGGTGAGTGCCGTGCACATCCATTCGCAATAAATAACAATGTAAGGGGACGGAAATATTGTCATTTTATTATATTATTATTGTCCAATCATTTATAGCGGTTCGATGAACGGGAAGGTGATGTGAGATGATTTAGTAGCTCATGATCATAGTGGCTCATCTTCGAATTTCGAACAAAATTCGATTTAATTCCTCATGAAGGCTCGTGCAAACTGGCGCGATATCGCGGGCACTACAGGCAGTACAACCCTTGTCGTGCCCGCAATATCGCACTGGTCTTCACGAGCCTTGAGTCATGAAGAATGAAATTGATTAAATTAAATAATGCAGACAGGGTGTTTTTTTTTTTTTTGTTCATTTAAATTATTTATTATATTATTACATTGGAATTTGATACTTCTAGGGGCTAGTGCAAATCTTGGGGTTCATTCAATTTCTCGAGTCTGGTTCCACCACATTGGGGTCGGTACATTTAATTCATTCATTCATACCTACCAACAGAGACTTAAGTTCTGACCGTTCAAGGCTCATAAAATTTGAATGTCATGCCCATTGCTTGATTTAATTTAATTCTGTTTGATAAACTACACAGTGAGAGCTAAAAATAAAAACTAAATTCATCCATATTAAGCTTGATCCGCAAAGGTAGCCCGCGAAATTCAGTTTTTCTAACAACTTTTTTTTAATTTTCAGGTCAGTATCAGCTTGTATCTTGACCAAATTATGATTCACAACCATAACAAATATATATTTACGGAAATATAATCATTAGAATCATTAATAAAATTATTGTTATTTTTTTTTCTCAGTTCTCAAATGTCATGATTTCATGAAAAATTTGTGTCAACTTTTTCATGAAATCGTGACTTTCGGTTTAATACAAACGAATCAATAAAGAAAATACTAATGAAAACACGCCCGTCCATCATTAAACAGAATGTGTTTAATGCACTGCAAGAGGTTTCTTGATCTATAGGTATGTGTCGCCATCTGTCACGTATTATATGAACTATCAGACGTGAACATTTTGAAACTC
Source organism: Omphaloscelis lunosa (assembly GCA_916610215.1). Classification (NCBI taxonomy): domain Eukaryota; kingdom Metazoa; phylum Arthropoda; class Insecta; order Lepidoptera; family Noctuidae; genus Omphaloscelis; species Omphaloscelis lunosa. The sequence continues at coordinate 18,552,384 of OU744244.1, read as the reverse complement.
GCCGCGTCGACGGCGTCGTTCGTCTCAACAAAACGAGATCTAATTTTGTATCAAGCTTGAAACTTTCAGTCAAGTTTTTCTATTTCAATCATTATTCCAACTTTGATAAAGTTTCTAATACAAAATTGTCAACTTAGACTCGGGTTTAAAAACGCTCGAAAAATTGTCTCGGAGGTTTACGAACCTTAAATTTCTAAATACAAAAACTGATTTTAAACACGAATCTGGGTCTAAAGATAATTTCTTGTTTAGTTAGGCCGCGTGTGTTTAACCCACTGAAGAGTCATTCTATTAAAAGTGCACACTTTTAATAGAATGACTCTTCAGCTTCGGCTACTTAGCCTGTTAACTGTTAACTTCACAGTTATCCGTTAATAATTTGATAGAAAAATTCATAATAGAGTAGAACAGACGATCTATGAAAACATCTGAATAATCGAATGGTATCAGTAACAAGAACAAATACGAAGTGAAAACTTTTCTAAAGCCTAAAAAACGTCAACGTAACCATGATTAAAAACTGAAAAGCTGCACAACTCCATTTACCAACAACAACATGATAAACACGACGCTTAAAACAACCTTTGAAAAATCCTCATGCAAAATAAACAAAGCGAGCACAAAGCGCAGATTTTGATGAATGACATGTCAAACAATTTGGATGGACTCCGTCGATGACGTCAGCTGACAGAGTGCTTTGTTGTCCCTATCACAAAAATAGGACTTTAGAGTTTCAATAGGTTATTGTGCATGTATATTGATGAAGGGGTCTTTAGGGACAACGGTTTTAGAAAAATAAGACTTTTTCAATGGCTTTAGAAGTCCATAAGTATTGCTACAGTCACAAGAATAATAATATGTAGGTACACTTCATTGGTCTAGTGATCGTAAGCGCTACTGCTGAGTATGAGGTCCTGGGTTCGATTGCCGGGTCGGGCAAAGTGTTATTGGGATTTCCATCTGGAATTTCTCAGTAACAGCCCGGAGCCTGGATTTGTGCCCGGTTGATGGCAATAGGCTCGCCCCCTATTACATGGGACTTAAACATAACTGGCGAAATGTGGGTGTACTATAGGTACACCTCTGCCTAACCCTTCGGGATTACAGGCGTGATGTTATGTTATGTTATGTTACTTCATTGGTCATGTATTTTTTTAATAGACTGTGACTGAAGAATACTAAATAAAGATTCAAAGAAGAATCCAGATAAAACATATAGCTAATACATAGCCATTTATGATTGTATTATCTTTTGCAAATGAAGACACAGTAATAAATTATGTTAAACTTACCAACAACACTTTGAACTAAACTTATCGCCATTAGTCGCCTCTTCACGAAATAATCATTCAGTATAGTGCAGGACAGATTGTATATCAAACCGTATCCAAGTCCCTGAAACAGTGAAATATATTAATTCATCTGTGTTCGCAATTTATTTGCCAAACATTTTACATGTTATTTGCCAAACACAACTTTTAGGAAAAACAACTGTAATGCTTTCTTATAAGGTTCAGTTTGCGCTACAACCTCATATTTTTTATGACTTTTTCACCAGTACTAGTCAGTCTAAAATGGACTTTATTTGCAGCAGAATAAAGTTGATGGTTGTTTAAGTGTAAATAACAGCAATTGGAAACGGATTTGAATAGACCTTAGATTAGATATTATGTACCTCCCACTGCAGGGCAAAGGCCTCTTCTCTGTTCACTTGTCTCGATATAAGGTGATTATGGCCTGTATACAGAACCTCACTCAAGACTCAACCATTACTTAAAACTAGTTTCAACCAATCAAAAGGCTTTAGCCGACGTTCGCACGGACGTAATAAAGTCACGGTAGGATTTTATCACGCACTGGATTTTCAAATCTCAGCCCTTAGCAGAGCGTTGAAAATCCAGTACACGAAAAAAAATCGCCAGGATTTTATTACGTCCGTACGAACTTCGCACTATGGTTCAATTAGAACATGGTAGCTGGACAAAATTCGTAATGGAATATGCCGAAAATTCTTTTCTAGTATCATAGATAGTACCCACGAACCTCCAATTCAAAGAATTATGATGGACCTGGGGTTGCGCTCATAAGGGTTGCAGGTAAGTAAAAGATAAGATAAAAGAAAAGGGTAAGTAAACTGATTATATTATTTTTAGGAATTTCGCATTCGACGCCAATACTTATAAAAGCGATTTTAAAAGTGGTTTTGATTTAATTTAGTGATGATTATTAAAGTTAAAGTTATGTACTATCTTATTACACAAAGCAAGTTACGAAAGGTTTTTAATTATTTTAAATCAAATTCCAATTTTACAATTTTTTCCCTGTTTTCTTTTATATTTTGGACACGGAAAGCATTGCCAACGCGTGTCACAGACTTAAAACTTACATATATGGTAGCTTCACCCTCTTCTTTTAAATAATAATAAATCTAGCTTGTGCTAGCAGCTTCTCTCTAGAACACCTCTTCTCAATCTCAAGATTTGAACTTTTTGAGGAGTGGCTTAAACAGAGCAAAGAAAACCGGAGTAGCTGACTATTTAGTCAAATACGACTTATCCGGCATCACTAAAAATTCTTCCAGGGCTCTGAAGAAGTCAATCAGCGCATTTAGCGCAAATTTAGGAAAAAACATGGTACACTCTCAAAAAGAGCCGCGATGTTTTTTTGGCAAAAAATTAAGAATGAATGTCAAAGATTTCGAGTTTAAGGTGTCCCTTCACCATGCACAGCCATCTCCTTTGACTGCACTTTCAACTGCTGGACGTCAAAGCAAATAGTTTGATAGTCCATTGATAAAGCGAAAAGGAGAAGAGTTGACGATCTGCTAAGTAAGATTGTTGATTACATCTGACCCTTTAATAAACAGCCTTAGAGAGGTTTCCAACAAAGAATAACAGGTAGCCTGCCTTATGCAGCGTAAAATTTTTTAATAGTCCATACTTTAAATCCTGATCAAATTCCTAGACCCAATATTAACATGCAGCTGCAGGACTATACTGCTGATAATTCGTCAGAAGAGGAAAAAATAAATGTAACGATAATTAGAGAGTATAATTATATAATTATTAACTTACAACACTAAGTACAAATTAGATTAATTTAAAAAAATTGAGAGTTATCGCTAAATTCTACTTGCTAGACCTTGTTTCTGACTACCTCTATGTGCTTGACTAATAGCTGTTAGCTGTTAGCGTTACTCATGGTTGTTTGTTTTCATGTTTTATTTTCATGTTTTTTTAAGTATGAATAGCATTTTTTATAAAGTCTATTACCACCACTCTCTCTCTCCCCAAAATGGCTCCCCTTACACCAAAACGAAATTAGGTAGTCATAACATGTTATAAGAAAGCCCTTGGGAACCAAAAATCGCAGAAAATAGATTTGTCCAGCTAGCATATTCTAGACGAACCATAGTGCGTCGGCTTAAACGAGTTTTAAGTAAAGCTTGAGTTTTGAGTGAGGTTCTGTAATACGAGCCTAAGAGTCTTTGTTGAAGGAGTCTAGCTCATCCCGCTATCTCCGTTTGGCCCCAGATGAATACAAATGAATTCACTCCGCATTTTAGGTATGAAGCTACAAGTACGCGGCTAGCTCGTCTTGAAGTGCCAATTCATTGTGTAACGTAGTCAGAGATAAGAAGTAACGCGATCGAAAGAAAGTCAACTTCTAGGTGAATATAACTGTAGTTAATTAGCGCTGTGCGACCTGAATTGCACTTTATTGTATGGTAGCAAGAGTTAAATGATTTTGCGGAGTGAAACATCTGTATTCATCTGTGGTCTGGGCCAATACGGACTCTTAATAATAAATAATAGATATTATGTAGGACCATTTGTAAGTAAATTAAACTTTAGCAAACTATTACAAATATTAGTAGAGAAAATGTTGATAAGGATATCTTTATGAACTAAACATTAGCAACACAATTCGTCACTGCATTTTGTGGTTGTAACGAATACAAGCATCGAATGACATATCGTCATTCCAGTCCATAGTAATTAGTAAGCGTGCAGAGGCAATCTGTTGGCAAGGATAGCACCCAGCAAACTACCCATTGCTCACCCAGTGGACGACTGCAAATCAACTGAAACTACGTGCCTTCATTGTCGTATCGTAAACTGAGCTTCAACGCTTCCGAACTCTGATGATTGTCATTTAAACTTTAAGCCATAGCATAGCATAGCATAGCAATTTAAACCCATAGTAACTGCGGGTAAGGGGTACATAATAGTGATAATGCCTGGGTCGAAAAAAAAAAACAAATTCTATTTAGCCCGTCAGTCAGAAATAATAAAAAAATATTAGACTCATATTTTAAAAAAATGACATAAATAAAACGCATTAAAGTTGGGGAGTGGGGATCGCTTCGTCACAAGTAAGCATAAAATCTACATACTCGTGACGTCATGGCTCATTTTAAATCAATATATCGCTGTAATCTTTTGATAACGTAAAAAAAGAAAAAATGTTATTTTTCATACTCTACATGACGGATAAAAAAATTTTTAGTCATCATCCCTATTCACCAAAGATGGTGGCAACGTTTAGACATAGAAATGGTTCTTATTAAGTTGACCACTATATTGAACTTGAATATCAGTTTACAGGATGGCCATGAATAAATAAGGCCAGCCTGTCACTGCAGGGGTAAAGGCTTCTTCACCCGATTTCAACCGAGGCTTCACCCGCGAGGATTTCGGAAAGTATCCCACGGGAACGTACAGCCGGGATTAAAAGTACCCTGCAAATCCAGGTAAAATCTATTTATTTGGTAAATTTCATCCAAATACGTTCAATCATTTAGGGGTCAATCTGGTCGGCGGCGGTGATCTCTCGCGTCCGGCCCTGGTTCAGGCCATGGTACGGAGCGAGAGGAAATGGGAGGCCGTCACCTCCTTCTGCGAAGCGGTAATGCTCGCGAAGGAGGAGGCGGAACGCGTGAGGGAGAGGCAAATTTCGCGCCCTCACGCCCCTAACCACCGCAGGAGACGCCCAGGGCGTCGGGAATCGCGAGGCGATTTCCGGCCACCGTAGGCGCGGGCTTGCGGGCGGTGAGCAATGGTTGGCTCACCGTCCGATAAGGACCAGGCCCGGGTCGACGGCGCGTTGTGTTCCACGCGCGCCTCAAAGAGATGTCAGCAGAATTGAAGGGGTCCACTAGGGCCGATGCCTGCCGGGGTTGCGAAGAAAACCGAAAGGGAGATCGTGGCCCCCGGCAACAGGGCAACCGAAGGAACACGGGTGGGTTTTAGTCAGTAAGAGTCTGACACGCCCTCCCGCTCCGCCCAGAGCGGGAGAAGTTATTTGATGATTTCCCAGCCTCAAAAAAAAAAGGGGGTCAATCTGGAACATAGATCCAGACAAACAAACAAACGGACAAAAATTCAAAATCTGTATGTTCGGTATCAGACTTGTTAGCACATCTCGTAGCAATTACTTTTTTCAAAAATATTAAATATACAGTTTTGACTTCATTACTATTTTATCATAATTATTATGTTTAGATAAGTTCAGTACCCTAATTACGGCAAATTTGTTTCATTTTGACAGTTCAACAACATTCATTGCGTTATTTACGTTGTTGAGCAGATTTTTATTCCTACTTATGAAGCAATACATTAACAATCTGTTGCAAATCGAAATAAATTATGATTGATCGTGTATTAAGTAATTAGGGTACAGGTTTCCTCACCATGTTTCCTTCACCGAAGTTAGTAATATCGAAGATAGTCTCTCAACTCTCAAACTAAAACTCAGAAAGTATTTATGATTTAAAAACCTCGTGATGAGAGGCGAAACCTTAACCACACCTCACTGTTATGAAGTTGTAGCTGTTTTTTTACCTCTGCTTTCATTGGGTATTGGAATCCATTAGAAACAACTACAGAAACAATTGAGCAGTTGGTTCGCAGACGAAATACCTACTGTCCATTTACTCCATTGATGTACTATGTACTACATAATACCACAATGATAAATATGAATTACTACTATGAATTACTACTATGATTTACTACTATGAATTACTACTATGATTTACTACTATGATTTACTACTATGATTTACTACTATGAATTACTACTATCATTTACTACTATGATTTACTACTATGAATTACTACTATTAATTACTACTATAAATGAGTACTATGAATTACTACTATAAATTACTACTATAAATGAGTACTATGATTTACTACTATGATTTACTACTATGAATTACTACTATTCATTACTACTATAAATGAGTACTATGAATTACTACTATGAATTACTATTATTACTGTGTAAATATCCTGAAGTCACCTGTAATATTCCATGGCATAGGTGGAACGTGAACACTGAATTCACGAACATGATGCAAATCACTCCAGTGTTGAATATCAGTGTAGCTGATAATGTTAGCATTCGAAGACTCATGTTTGACAGCAGTGGACTCGTCAGAAACCCTGAAAATTATAAGCAAAGCATGTGACATTGTGTGTCATAATTCTTTGAAATACGGTCCAGTATATTCGTAGAAAGGTTACAAAAAGAGGAATAAAAAGATTACTGATATATTTTGTTAAGGAGAGGCAGCATGATATTGTTAATACTTTTAGATCATTACCATTTGTCTCTGGATGAATTTAATATAATAACTAAACATAGTCTTAAGAGTAAAGCTCAACAGTGAAACCAAAAAAAAATAATATGAAGACATGGACAAGATTTCTGGGAAACAGTCGATGACATTTTTGAGTTTAGATTTATTTTTTACTTACGTAAATATGTAAATAAATAGGGGAAGACCGACTCGTTGTATAATATTTGTAATGGAAGAGTAATATTTACCTGCTATTGCTGTACATATTGCACTTAAACCTTGCATTAGGGAGGCATTTGTGGAGCTCTTTCCAATGTCTAGTAGAAACTCTCTGTACAATATCCCATAGCTGCATATGAATACAGTAGATGTAGACTGGAAGGTTATGAACAATAGAAAATTAATGTTAGGAAGGACTCTTCTTTCGATTGGTTTTTGTCAGGTTCTAGCTTGATGTTTACTTTCATTTTGTTAAGGATGTCGTGGAGACATATCCAAAGCTGCAATATAATAAAAGACGTTGTGTCACAAATAGCCTGCGACATTTTTCTCAACGCTTTTCATATTATTTGGCAGAGACTTTTATACGACTCTGTCTTGCTTATCTGTCAAGGACGCGTCACAAAGAATAAAATGCATATATGTATTCATCAGATTTCGGGATAACTGATTTTTTTTTCAAAGCTTCCTCTCTCCTACTGTTTTGCTGTACCCGAAAGGGTTCATAATGATCACATGTAATTTTAACTTACCACCCACCTAAGTACACATTGTGGAATGCAAATAAAATATTGAGTATTTAACCCGAACATTTCAATCGTAGATTCGCCCTCCTGCGTCAAAAGATGGTCGCGTTTCTGTTTTTTGGCACCTCTGATATACACAATGTCGCAGAGATTTGACTTATTGCAGTGATAGAAAAGCCATTATTATTGTGTGAGCTCACTCATCTCAGTATGGACACTTTTTCGCGCAACTTACTACGATGAGGGAAAATCTAACGATTTAAATCTTTTACTAAGCTTGCAGCGGCAACACGTATTTTTAAAAGAACATCACTTAAATTAAAGTAAAGATTATTCATTGATTTATGAATTAAAACTCACAATATTTATAATTACAGCTATTGCTATCATGTAACCCCATCCACCATCAGGAGCCACTGTTTTATACTTTTTCTTCACATTACTACTATCCTTAGCACTCATTTTAAACGAATAACAACATGCAACAGTATTGTCTTAATGAATAAAACAATTTATGGTTACAATTATATCTTTTATCTCCTGTCAACAGTCTTCATTATTAATTTTACTGCTTAAGATCTAAGACGATAACATGGAGTAAATACAATTATATTGTAACGATGAAGGCTGAGATTTGAAAGAGATTTTGATTAAGATGATTCTAACTGAGATTAAATTCGAATACTTTGAAACAGAAATCATTAACATCACATAGGACCTTTTTCAGAGACACCAGTATTTTAACAGTTCATAGGACACATTTGGCTTGCATTCGGTGATAATGGGAGGGCTATTTAAAAAAATGTATCTATAGACCGACCGCTTAACTGAGACGATTCCTGAAGTAGTTACATAGTTGTCACAAATTGACAAATCACTGAGCTCTCGCATCACGACGCCTACCTGTCCAGCACTGCGTTGCTACCTCAGGAAACGTTATAATCTTTGTGGTTCCAACATCAAAATATACCGTTGAATTATAAACTATGTCAAAAGAAAGTATAGCAGCTTAATCTTGTGTGCCTTTCAGAATGTACTGCAATCAAAGGATCCATTTATAATTACCAACCAAGAATAATGTAGCAGCTTCTTCGTGAAATCTTTAGATAATTATAATCTCCTATCTTAATTTAAAACTCTCACCACACATTTAAATTCATCCATTATCCATCCGCACAATATATCTTATAGATTCATGCGAGAGCCGTCTACCTGATTACGTACGACACTATAAAAGTCAGAGATAAGGCGGCCATAACTCAACAGAGACAGAAGGTAATCTACCCGACTTAGGCCGTAAATATACAGGCTTGCCAGGGTAACATGCTTAGCTCGACAAAATTTTGTCGATGTATTATCTCGTATCGAAACTGGATTTTTACTTGTTTACGCATAGCGGTGTCTCGTTTTGGCGTGAGATAGTGCAACGGCAAAATTTTGTCGCGTCCGCTGATCTCGAGAATTACGGATTTTTCAGCCTCTTTGTAGCCTCCAGATGTTTCTAAAGCCTTCAATTATGCAAGAAAATTAGATACTTTTATTGAAGTATTACTATGGTAATCTTGGAGTGGAAGAACAATGGAATCAGCTGTTCGTTATCTCACACAACGAAGAGATGAATTAGCAACTTATCTAGCTTTTCTTTTACTTTGAATCGTGTAAAAGGTAATTTTTTTTTAGTGCTCAAAGAAAAGTGCCTAAAGCGGAGTCCAAATTGGGAATTAAAGGAAACGCACCTAAGTTCGTTTAGCTTTCTTCAGCGTCTTTTCATACTTCGGTTCACAACGAAAAGACGCGGAGGAAAGCTAAACGAACTTAGGTTTGGTTTGTTTCATTCCCATTGTGGCCTACGCTTTATACTTGTCAATTTCCCGCAGCATCTTAGTTCTTCAAAATACGGGAACACACTGACGTCGGTATAGTCAACCTCGTAAATTGCTTTACCACCCTAAGGTTGAATGTCACTTGCCCGTCATAAAACGACAAAGTCTATTTTATTTCAAGACCAATGTGACAGTAAAAGCGGGTCCATACCTGAGCACGTACATAATCAGTAGGGTTCGTGTGCATCTTAGGAACATAGTATGGACACCGTCACTTCACAGTTCGTGCGCGTGTATTGGCGTGGATGCCTTTAGATAGTTTCAACTTAAATGAAGTTTGAATTTACAGGGTAATTACTCAGGAATTATAAAAATGGATTGAATGGGTTTACGGACTCAGTTCAGATCATGATCATTTTCCTACCCTTATCCCAATTTATTTGTGACCGGGGCATCATGTCTTTTTATTCCATACTCCTCTATTAGTCTAAGTCGTCATCTTGGTAGTCAGTTCCTATCTAGTCCCCTACTCATATAGCGATTCATACTACATTTCAATGGAGTGAGCACTATGTACCTACCTTAAAGCTACCATTTACTGGGTACGTCTTTCATTGACTTGAATGTGCCCTGGCGGCTGTGAGTATGTCATGCTCGGTCAGATGTCTTGCTGATGGTGGCGCGTGTGTTGGATAATTTAGCTCCCTTCAAAATGGTTGAGTTGAATGGTGTTTATCTATGCGTCACGTTCGAGACCGGGCACCGTCAATCACTGGTCATCTTCTAGCTGTTGTGGCTTATTTTAATCTTTGAATTATTTTTGTTTTTATCTTTTATTACGGACGCTTTTAACGTACACGTCTTTCTAGATTGTTCTCACATGTAGGTATAATTTCAACGTGAATAATGTAACCAATATTTTGAAACAATATTTTTATTTAAAAGAGTGTCCGTGGAGTTTCTTGACCGTTCTTCTCCATAGGAACCTACCACGCTTTGGAATGAACAACTAGCTTCATCTTCTGATTGACCAACCCCTTGACAAAAGTGCCTGTAATTGATTTATTTAAAATAAATGGTTTGAGTTCGAGTTTACTCAAAACTTTTCTAACGACATTGTCACATATTTTTTTCAACATTTTTAGGTAAGCATTTTTTTAAATACGTATCTACTTAGTAAGTATTCTAATTGAAACTTATACTTGACAACTTAATAGCTTCATCTATATGGAATTTATGGTTTACGAACGTAACAAAAACCATTAATTGTGTAATTTTATTTATTTTTGGATCGTAAAATTAGTTTTAAAGTATTTGAATCAATTTTATAAAACTAACAAGCTTTTTACATATAAATAAAAATAATGTGCTTGTTAAGCTTGAATAACTAGATTTATAATAACTTAAAGTAGTACCTATAAGGATTTTTTTTTTTGTATTTAGAGAAAGAAAGAAAAGTATTTACTGAGACTCGCACAGGAAATCATAAATTAAACTAAAACACACTCATTAAAACATTAATAAAAAAATTTAAAACAAATTTAAAAAATAACAGAAAGTCCTGTACGAGGCTAAAAGGCTCCTATCTCAGCATAATATTGTATTAATTGTGTATTCTCATAGTAATGTTTAATACTGTAATTATTTCTTATTTTTTCTTACTTTTTCTTATTTCAAGGATTGATGATATTACTACTTACAACTAAGTAGTCTTACGACCATTTTTAGGGTTCCGTACCTCAAAAGGAAAAAAACGAAACCCGTATAGGATCACTCGTGTGTCTGTCCGTCCGTCTGTCACAGTCAATTTGCTCCGAATCTACTTGACGAATTAAGTTGAAATTTGATACACATATAAAGTTATGTGAAGAAGATACGTAATTATTATAAATAATAATGGATGCTGTGAAAGATTATATCTATGGCTAGAAATGGGGTGACTATCGAGATGATGACTAAAAAAAACCACAATTAAATAGGGATAAGGGCAGGAGACGATGTTGGTACCATCGGGGTAACGCATATCTAACCACTTTGAACACAAAATCCCGTGAACACGACCAATTTTTTCGTAGGAAAGTGTTACTATAGCGGCCGAGCGCTGCAAGCAAGAACAGTCCTTACAGTGTACAGATATGCGTTACCTCGATAATATATAGTTACCTAATATAGTCCCTTACCTAATATACATAAACATAGATATAGATCTGTAAGTAGCTTTTGTGCTACATATTTCCTACATTTCATGAAGAAAAGGTATATCCATGAAGACTACAGATAAAATCCGAATGACGCGAGGTTCAGTGAGATTTTTCGCACAGTACGGATTGTGTAACTTTCAATGCCCCTATCATGAATGATGTCGCGCAGGGCTACACTCGGGATCAAACTTATAACTTAAACTTAGTTTCAGTGAATACCAACTTACTTAACTTAAGTTACTGTTGGTTTATTTGTTTGTAAAGTATGCTATTTACCGTTTTGCTTTTTATTGGCTGACAATTTTTTTTTTTTTTTTTAAACGTAATTTTAATACGAAGATCATCATCATCTGTCTAACTTGTTCCCAAATATGTTGGAGTCGGCTTCCAGTCTAACCGGATGTAGCTGAATACTAGTATTCTATACAGAGCGACTTCCTATCTGATCTCCACAACCCAGTTACTAGATAACACGATACCTCTTGGTGAGACTGGTTATCAGACTTTCGGGCTTCTGACGACCCGTAACAACTGGCAATGATTTACAAATGACAGCCGAGACCAACGGCTTAACGTACTTTCCGAGGCATGGAGGGGTCTTGGTATGTAAAGATGGTCATCCATCCACTGACCAACCGCAGCAAGCGGCCTTACCTGATCGATCGACCCGTACGGCTGTCAATTTTAATAAGAAGGTGTTCTTTAAAAACATTCATTTATAAACTATTCAGCAGCAACACATAGTACCTAAATTGTATGAATGGACTGTAAATTTGTAAATTTTCAAAACAATCGCTTAGCACGACTTGATCAAAAATCTTTGAACTTTTATCGTAGGCTTTCATAGAAAGTTACAATGCTTTTAAGCTATAAAAGCATTAAAATTCAAGTTAAATCCGTCCCTGTCTCCACAGCCGATGTATTTTTTCTTCCATCAGCCATTGATTGGCAACCGAAGCGCTCTGCCGCCCTGTGCGTTGCAATTTCCACTCAGCGGGATTGACTTTCACATTTGAGGAAGAATGGAAACTAGTAATATTGTTAGTTTGTAGGCACACATTTTATAGATGTTTGTTATCAATGTTTATGTAAAAAAAAATACAATAGAAGTGGATATATTTAGTAACCTGTTCCGCTTAACTATTTCTAAAGGGTCTAAAAAAAACCCTGATAGAAATCGACACGTCTTTCACCTCTCAACGATGCATCCTCAGGATGATGATTGACTTGTCGCGAACTCGAACTCGGCGCATTGCCACACCAAGCGCTGACCGCAGAGTCTGCGCTCAGCGCTTGGTTTTTTTAAGACCCTTTCGAAATAGCTAAGCGGAACAGGTTACTAAATATATCCACTTCTATTGTATTTTATTATGGATTTCCGCAAGGTCACGCCTGAATCAATTAACTATTTAGGTAAAACTAATGCGACGCCTGGCACAGCAGTTACGTTTAGGGTTCCGAGTTCGTAAATGTACAGTAAGCGTTCAAAAGTGCATAAGCACGTTAAGAATCATATTGCTGTGAACACGCGGTGTAGTCCGTATATCTGTATGTGTAAACAACACGGCACACACACCACAGAGAACGCAGTATTACGCTTTACACACTGTCGTATCGTCGCGTATTTGCGCCGCACTACCGAAACAAATATATATTTCCGTCGCTTTTGTTAGACAACACGCATCATGCGCTTGACCTTGGCCAGTTTATGGGATTACTAAAATTCGAACCAAATTTACGTGTGCAGATAGCAGAACGCGTTAAGCATTCTGAGATGCAAACTGGCTTAACTTCAAACCTCGTCAAGCACAGTGCAGTTTTTGCAAATATTAATATTTTTGTTTGCAATAATATTATATTTTAACTATTGCTGCCTTTTTTATTAATGCTGTTATTGCAATAAAGGGTTTAGAATTAAAAATACGTGATATGTGATAGAAAAATTAAAAAATTGTATTCGTTATATTTATTTTACTTATAGATAATATATTGCTACAATTATTTGTCATTACGTCAGCTCAATAAGATGTGAAATAGATGTCAAGAAACTTAGAAGCAATTTATATTATTTTGACATATTTGTATTATGAAATGTTTTTAATTTTAAATTGATTTTTTCACCATAAATATTAGCTAGCTTATTATTAGTTAGGTTTGATCATGGTCGAAGTAATTAAGCAATAAATAAGAATATAAGACTCATCAAAATGTAAAAAAAAAACTACTTACAAAATAGGTGATTTTAAGGTTAAGTATGGGCAGTTTGTTTACATTATTTATTTTACATTTTATTTGGCTTTAGTAAATATTGGTTGGTATTGAGGTTATAGCTTAATTATTCATTTTCTTTTCGAAAAGAAGATTGAAACTTAACCTCAAATTGTAATCCTAAAATAATAATATTACTAAAATAATCTTAAACATTTTCGGTCTATCTGCGAGAAATACGACAAACAACATATTGTAACTTGCTTAAAAAATCGTTACCACAAATTCATGCAACAATGAATCTGTTGTTTATTAAGTTGGTACGGTATATTTTAAGGTTAAAATATAGCAGTGTCCCACTTGAAGTCTAATATAAGAATATTATCGTGCGAAACTTAAACGTTCTTGTTTATGCCTTTCTGTCGAAAACGGCTTCCTAGCTGGTCTTCAGTGATGCAAGCCTTCAGAGTGCACAGCGAACGGTTCATAATGACGTGTTTAATAATTCAGCAAAATATCTCGTTGGTATGAAACCATTTGTTTCATATTCCTCCATCATTTGACATCGCTACTGCTCGATAATAAGCCTCTTCCTCATTCCTCTTAACCCTCACAGTATTTCTCTAGAACAAAGAATAACATTGTATTTATTACACATAATAATTATTTATCATTCACTAATCGAATTAAACCTCATAATGAATTTAAAATTATAAGGCATCTTCTGTCTCAACAATACCTCTGTTCTATCAACAATACCTTTGATTAAGATTTATGTTTAGTAAAATATGAAATATTTAAATGATAACACTCACACTTAGTCCGGTCTCATTAGATATTTGTGTAAATTACATTCACTTTTACGCAGCGCAATAATATTTGATCTCCCTTCAATATTTATATTTGACTGCATTTTGAAAACAATAACCACAACACCGCTAATACCTATTTAGGTATTAGCGGTGTTGTGGTTATTCACTAATCGAGTATTTACTCGTCACCAACAATAACCACGAACAAACAAAGTTTTATTAAGCGAATACGCGTAACGAACTGCGTCTGTCTACCCCACAGAAATCGAAATAATTTACTTAGTTTTCTATGGTCTACCTGCTAAACCTTAATATTTATGTGAACAAGACGACCGAAACAAAAAACGAATGATTATTGAACTAGTCATTATTAAAAAATAACAAAAACTATGAATAGTAATTATTAAAAAATTACAAGCAAACCACAGATGAGATTTGAACCCTCGCTCGGCTCGCCATAATCGCACATATCAAAGCACGTTATCCACTGAGCTAGCACGCCGTATTGTAAATTGATTGAAATTATGAAGTACTATGAGTTGCAGACAAAGTGATTGTGTGTGTATCTATAGTATTGTAACATCTTATAGAAGAAGGTCGTAAGTCAAACCGAAGCGTCAGTCTATTGCTTTGTGCGATTGCCTATAGACTTTTGGTCGCTACTGTACCAACACAAAATGTATTTTTAAACTTTATTTTCCTGGATACCTTTAATGACTTTTCCATCCGGGTCCGTGGATGTGTGACCATACATTACAAATCGAGAATACTCCGTCCCTCCGAAAGCACGTGAAACCGTTGGTCCCGGTTGTCATTTATAGATCTTTAACAATCGTTATGGAAAGTCAAAAGCCCGAAAGTATAACAACCAATCTTACCAAGGGGTATTATAACTCAGTAATTAGGTTATGAAACTTACATAGGCAGTCACTCCATGTAAAATACTGGTAATCAGCTGCACCCAGTTAGACCGGAAGCCAACCCCAACATAGTTGAAATGACTTGTCAAGGTTTATTGTTACAATATATCTTCTCTCAAAGTAACGACAAAACTATAGCTTAGAAATAGCACCTTTATAACTTTGAAGTTTCAATTCAACCCAAATTTTCAAATTACTCACACATACGATGTTTGACACCCTAAAATAAAACTCACCTTTTTCAACCTATCTATTCATAATTACAGTAAAAAATGCTGAACCCCTAAATATAAATCAACAAAAATTACGCCCCGTTTTAAACATCTGCAGTGTAAAAGCGAAACAAAATTCCACACGATTTACGATTCTTTTCTAAACTTTGGCGTAGTCCTACATTATTATTCGTGAACTGTGTACTTTGTGAACGGTGAGTTAAGGGTTAAAAGGCGCGGCTGAGTGGATCAATAGGGAGCGGTGATCGAGGGTTACCGATGCACTGAACTTGTTTACCATCCAGTGCAAATAAGACGTGTTTAGGGTTAGCCATGTTTATGTGCTGGGGATATACTCGCTTTATTTGGTCTGTTTCTTGTTTCAAAACTGGTCTGTTGCCAGTGTATAGGCATCCAGGAGAATGGCATACATTGGCTCAATATTTGTGTTTTTTTGCTTACACAGTTCGTTTAGGTTCGACAAACTATGTATATGCTTGTTGTGTGAACTTGTCTGTAACTTATAAGTATGTCGGTAAATGACGGAATTCGCTCGATATACTCGATGACATTTAAAATTATGATTTTGAATTTAGAGCATGATAAGCATGCTCTAAATTCAAAATCATTGAGCAACACAAACTACAAAAACCCCTATACTACACTGACGAGCAACATATAAAAACCTCCTGGAAAACTGCGAAAAAAATCAAAATATCTCCTAAACAACACATGTTAGCTACATGAAGTAAAAAAAATCTTGAAAACAATTTTATAGGTTTTTATTCATGATAAGTTTGTGGCTTATTTAAATTACTCATCTGTGTATCTACCAATCAAAATCTCTGAAACTAAAACGTTTCCTACCCGCCTGTCGAACCAGAGACAGATGACTGTCCGCGCCAGATCGTTCATTCATCAAGCTCACTTTAAAATACTCTATGTTCATGTTCATCCATCAAGAGGTCTTTGTGTAAAAAACGATAATGCATTAGCTAGCTTTTATATATAATCACGATCGTTTTCCACGAAGAGGCAGGCTTAGGTTTGAAGTACACCCATATTTTGCAAATTTTGCTTGAAACTTAAACGTATGAAACCAATACTATGATAAAACCTAATAACCCGGTGATAAAACTCAGGAAACTACGATCAGTGGTCGCGCTTGTGACCACAAACTTTAACAGTCAACTACTACAAATAATTGTGTCAAAATGTGCAACCCATGTCTTCCTGAATAGGCCCACTTGTAGCAAGTGAGCAGCAGATTCAGTCGTAGTGAAAAAAGTATTTAATACGAATGCTGTTTGTCTTCCTTTCAAATTATTTTCTCGAATTTAATAATACGCAAAATGGATTTTTAAAAAAGAGCAAGTGCGGTCGAACGAAGTTCATTACGTGATACTCGCACGCAGACATACTTGTATATAATAGAAAGAGATAGAGAGAGAGAAAAGTCGCATGGAGACGCATAACGCTTTTTCCTTAGATGACAATTTCTACCAGTCAACTTCTACCGCAAGCCGCGTTATGGAACTTCGTTCTTTCGTAAAAATCACTTCTCGCATGCAGATACTGTTGACTGAATCACTATATAACTATATACTATAAAATAAAGAATCAAAGCTTTTTACCACAAAAAGAGCTAATTTATTCAAAGTCGCGGATCAATACAGCAAGGGGTTACACACCATGGACGCGTGACATGGTTACCATTGCGAATACCACTTCGCGTGCCTTCCAGTTGATACCTGTGAGGGTAATGAACTCATGAAGTTGATTGTCTACGGTTTTGAATGTACAGGATTATGTCATCTTCATTAAGTATCCAATTTTTATTTTATTTTTTATTTTAGTTTCCCAATTCATTTATTTCGAACACCTAGAGATATTGGAACAGCAATCATTTTTAAAACTCAAATGTTGCCTTAATATTAGTTACTGGAGTTGAAATTTTAATTTCAGATTTAATTGATGAATTTAAAAATCCTCGAACTGTAGATATACCAAACTGTCTTTCAAACTCCCAATTTATCTGCAATGATTTATTTACAAGCTCAAAGTACCTACACAAGTTATCCTCGACAATTTAAGTGTTTGGTGAAGACACTCATGACTTTCGTATTTCCGTCACCTCACAAGGATGCTCAATCGACATCTTTGTAAACGACAAACGTGTTCAGTTAATACCGTTCGCAAAATATTCCCTTTAGCAAAATATATATCTTACTTTCCACCCTCGCTTCGGCAGCATTTATAAGAGAATGCCACGAAGTACCTAAGAATTAAGTCAGCAAGCTTAGTAACGGGGTTGACTGCATTATGCATCGAATGCGTTTAACAAATTCAGGTACCGTCATTTTTGATGTACCCTTATAACCTATCATCATATTATTATACATAACATCACGCCTTGTTTCCCCGAAGGGTTGGGCAGAGGTGTCCCTGTAGCAGGTTCACCCACATTTCGCCAGTTATGTTTTAATTTTTAAAGTCCCATGTAATAGGGGGCGAGCCTATTGCCATCAACCGGGCACAGATCCAGACTCCAGGCTGCTACTGAGAAATTTCAGACAGAAAAACCCAATAACACTTTGCCCGACCTGGGAATCGAACCCAGGACCTCATGCTCAGCAGTAGCGCTTGCGACCACTAGACCAACGAAGCAGTCCTATTATTATATATAGTAGTCATATTATTATCTAATCAAAAAAATTAATTTACCAAATATACAACGACTTCCAAACTACAAAGTGAAAAATAACTTTAATTTCGGAAGTCGGTGTCTTTGGATTAATCAGTATTTGAATTTTTTGCCACCGACTTCGGAAATTAAAGTTATTTTTCATTTTGTAGTTTGGAAGTCGGTTGTATTTTTGGTAAAAATATTTTTTCACGATTTAGTGTGTTGATTTGTAATTCATCAGTTATAACACTTTACCAAATGGTGATTTTCGAGAGCAAATGCACGAGTTACTATAAAAAATACCCAAATCGCTATAGGTGTGCTTATAATATTTGAAGAGTTCCCTCGATTACTCCAAGATCCCATCATCAGATCGTGACCAAATAACAATGGGACCAATTCAAAAGTATACCCTTTCAAACAAAAAAAGAATTTTTCAAATTGGTTCAGCTGTCTTCGAGTAATCGGGGAACATAAATAAAATAAAATAAATATTCCGACGAACTGAGAACCTTCTCCTTTTTTTGAAGTCGGTTAAAAATATAGACAAAGTGACATTCTATCAACGATAACGATGATGGAAGAGTCGAAAATGTAATGGATTGATATAAGCTACGGAAAAGCTTATTTCAACCCTGTTGAAAGTCTTAGAAATACAAATCACTTTGAAAGCGATTGCACTTGTCTTAGCTCTAGGTCATGAATAATGTTTATGTTAAAACAAACAATCGTAAATGGTAAATAAATTTTTTGGTGCACTGTACTGACATCGCAATGAAGAAACCTGTGTGTGATGAGGCAGCCAATTTCAAGAAAGTAGGTGCTGCAAGTAAGCGAAACGGGATTCAGCCGTTTGTACTGACAGCAAACTAGTTGAATTGTGTTTGTGTCACTCACTTCCACAAGTTTCAATACCTCAACCTTTACAGGAAAACGTTGAGATATTGAAACTTGTGGAACAAGAATAAAAGTTTGTTACAAATCTCTTGTGATTGATTTGACTGATTGCTCTTGTCTTTACAGTGATGACTCCTCGAAATTTAAGACTACAGGTATAATCTTTAGATAACTATAAGTCTTATCGCATTTATAAAGACACTAGCTTTTGCCCGCGACTTCGGCCGCGTAAAGATCGGAAAATATCCCACAGGAACGTACTACCGGTATTCAGAGTATCTTTATCCTAATTCACATCATGGCCTATCTATTAGCAATGGCATTAGTTAATTCATCTAAATCCGTTTAGCCATTACGGCATGAAAAGGTAACAGGTAGATAATAAATCTGTTTTTGGGTTCCGTACCTCAAAATAAAAAAATTAAACCCTTAAATGATGACTTCGTTGACTGTCAAGACCCTTTTTCTTAGGAACGCGTGGAGGTATCAAGTTGAAATAGATATCAATAACTAAGACTTGGATCTGTGCCGAAAATCAAACTTCCAAGTCAACAAGTCCAAGTGGCTAGAGAGGCGCCACGGCGTCCTCACCTTCCGCCTGACGCAGGTCCTCACCGGACACGGCAGTTTCGGGAGGTTCCTGCACAGGATAAGGCGGGAGGAAACGCCCGGGTGTCACCATTGTGTGGATCGCCCGGAGGACACGGTGGAGCATACGGTGGAGGTCTGCCCAGCTTGGGCGGAGCATCGCCGTGTCCTCGTGGAGGCGATCGGCGGCGGTGATCTCTCGCGTCCGGCCCTGGTTCAGGCCATGGTACGGAGCGAGAGGAAATGGGAGGCCGTCACCTCCTTCTGCGAAGCGGTAATGCTCGCGAAGGAGGAGGCGGAACGCGTGAGGGAGAGGCAAATTTCGCGCCCTCATGCCCCTAACCGCCGCAGGAGGAGACGCCCAGGGCGTCGGGAATCGCGAGGCGATTTCCGGCCACCGTAGGCGCGGGCTTGCGGGCGGTGAGCAATGGGTGGCTCACCGTCCGATAAGGACCAGGCCCGGGTCGACGGCGCGTTGTGTTCCACGCGCGCCTCAAAGAGATGTCAGCAGATTCGAAGGGGTCCACTAGGGCCGATGCCTGCCGGGGTTGCGAAGAAAACCGAAAGGGAGATCGTGGCCCCCGGCAACAGGGCAGCCGAAGGAACACGGGTGGGTTTTAGTCAGTAAGAGTCTGACACGCCCTCCCGCTCCGCCCAGAGCGGGAGAAGTTATTTGATGATTTCCCACCCTCAAAAAAAAAAAAAAAAAAAGTCAATGCAATAAAACTATACGGCCATTTATGCCGCATATTTTACACTCGCAAATAAACTAACACCTATTTGGTACTTCTCGTTGGCCCAGCAGCATGAAGTTTGGCGAGAATGAAGGTCAAGTAAAGAGGAAAATCCGAAAATGGGTAATTTATAGTTATACTAGCTGACTGGATGTCGAAAAATATCCCACGGGATCGTACTACCGATTACATACCTAAAAGCCGAGGAAAAGGTCATTGACTCCTACCGCTGCGCCCGCGTTACAGTCAACCATAATTATTTTGTCACGCGTAATTTGAATCTGTGATATCTTTTAAATAATTCATTTAATTGAAATGATGTCAAGGCATGTTTTAATCTTAATTAAATGCTCAATTTAAGTAGTATAGTTTATTGGATAAGGATTAATATAATACTGGTCAAAATAGCTTCGGAAATAACAATTTTTTTTTTTTATCAAATTCTGAAAGATAAAAATAGTTATTGTGGGTCATCCTTAGAAAATAGACATATGCCATTGTTGATTTTTTGTTGAACTTTTTAAGATGAACAATACTGTAGAACATACATTTTATGTAACTTTTACCATTTCCGCGGCGCACACTAATAAAGTTCCCAGTCGGCGGATTATTTCCAACATCTTCAACAATAATCGTCAAATTTCAGCCAATTTACACAAAACCTTAATGACTTATACACTAAAACCTTTCACATGAATCACTCCGTCCATTGGTGAAAACTTTTCGAAAATTCGTTCAGGAGTTTTTGAGTTTATCGCGTTTAGACAGACAGATAGACGCGGCAGGGGACTTTGTTTTATAATATGTAAGGATATGAACTGCATAGTTAAGTTTGTTCTTATCTGGGATCAAAAATACAAAGGACGTATGTTGAAGTAATATTTAGTCTGTATTTCATTCAAATCAGTAATATATTGAAAGGTATTTTTCAATTGAAAAGTAAAGTTTTTCATTCAATCCGGATTTGGAAATTCGGGCAGCCGAGCAAGCAAAACTTAGAGACGGAACCCTTAGGGCGCAAGTCCTACTCACTCTTAACCGGTTTAAAAAAATAAGTAAAACGGGTTTATATGATTCTAAATGCTTTAAAATACTAAATAATACCATGTAATTACGTTAGAAAGGTTAGTTTGTGACTTTAAATTATAATAACTTTTGACAGTGGGCCGATTTGAATGAAATAAAGATTAAATGTTAATTCAAGATACATAACCATTTCAAATCCTTTAAATCTGTGGAAAATAAGACAAAAAAAATCAATATTATATGTGAATTTTAAAATCATTCCTTATTTTAGCCCTTTGGGGATGATTTTACAAAAACTCTGAAACGCATAATTGTTTATTTCTTACCAAAAGCATAAACTCGAATTTTCATATCCCTAACTTAAGAAATGCTGGGTTACCCATACAAACTTTCATCCCCTATATCACCCCCTTTAGGATTATTTTTGAGACAAAAAGTACCCTATGTCCTTCTCCAGGATATCATCTATCTCCTTGCCAAATTTTATCGAAATCCCTTTAGGGGTTTAGTCGTGAAAAGATAACATACAGACAGACAGACAAACAGACAGAGTTACTTTCGAATTTATAATATTAAAGTATGGAGGATTAGTATGGATTGTGACTATCGTGGTAACTCAAATAAAATCAAAGTTTTCCATATTCTTATATTTATTTCGATATCTCTCTATCCGTATAGGCTTAACAACTTTTAAAAATAATAAGAAAGTTAATGCGGAATTTCCAGAAATGATTACGATGCACATTATTATTATGCTTGTCCTATCCATTTTTTTAGTAAACTTTTAATAATTTTTCTTGCTCCCTTTATGTTATCGGTATCTCTTGGATCTGAACTAATATCATGGCAGTGGGATACGCCTTTGATGTATATAGCTGGAGCATCAGCTGAGAGATCGTGCAGTATACCGAGCCTATGCCATGGGTCCATTTCCCCATTAAAAAACACCACATTCGTCACGTTAAGAGTTAATCCTTTATACAGGTTGTTAGTATTGATGACACCTTGGTCTATTCTCTCCTCGTTGAATTCTTCTCCATAGAGCGTCCTACACATTTTGTAAAAGTAAACTACTGGAATA
Source organism: Omphaloscelis lunosa (assembly GCA_916610215.1). Taxonomy (NCBI): domain Eukaryota; kingdom Metazoa; phylum Arthropoda; class Insecta; order Lepidoptera; family Noctuidae; genus Omphaloscelis; species Omphaloscelis lunosa. The sequence continues at coordinate 18,529,865 of OU744244.1, read as the reverse complement.
GCGTTTCCGAACATTTGTTTGTTCGAATAAGCAGATTGAAAATAACCAAATTCTGTACAAGTCTGATACAACCAGCACCACATCGAAGCATCGGAAACACGAAGAGTCTGTATCGCTTCACTAAAATCATAGTTGTGACAATGGTTGTCATCATTCCAGACATTAGAAATTCGGTGTTCGAGTTCGAATAAATCTAAATTCTGGCAAGCTGCGATAATGTCTTCAGGAGTTTCATATTGAGCTTTTTCGGCAAAAAAAGACATTTGTGCTTCGAAAAAAAATTGTTGATTTTCTGGAACCGTCATATCAACATGTTCACAAATATTTTTTTCTTCTTTTAGCTTTTCAATCCCTTCAGAACTTTGTAACAATGCATGAAAAGTATTAAATTTATCAGTTATTTTATTGACGCATTCTTGTGACCCGTATGTTCTGAATGTATCGGTGACTGTTTCAAAATATTCGTTGAAATCTTTCTTGGCTAGTACAGGGGCACTGCTCGATAGTACTGCATCAATCAACCGTGGGTACAACAGTTTCATCCAAGCTGCTAAATTTCCTGCGTAAGAACCGCCAACGACTATTATTTTGGAATTTTTGAATTCTGAAGATTCCTTCAATGTTAGCAGAAAATGGGCTGCGTCTGCCAGTGCTTGTCTCGAAGAGAGGAAACTTAGGTTTTCAATGATAGATCTATCTAATGGCTGACTATCCCCGTAATATCTATGTTCCAGAAAAAAAGAAGCAGCACCTGTCTCTGTACCTATCTGACCTAAAAGTGACTGAGAGTTACCACCATAATTCTTCAAGTACGTCATTCCTAGTTTGTATAGGTTTAGAGGTGCTTCGCCATTAAGATATAGTAGAATCGGTCCTTCTGGTTTCCAAAAATCCATTATTTTGCAATACTTCTGTTTCCAGGTACGTAGATCAGTATCGTTGAAATGATCGACTGGTTGCTCCATCCAATTTATTGTAGAACTTCGAAGGAAAGATATGTTGAAATGAACAGACTGTTCCTTTTCAAGCAGGAAATCTTCATATCTTAAATGGAAAAAGCCACGAACAAGACTTATTCCGTATAATAGGATCACAGTTTGCACTTGTAAATAATACATTGTTGTCGCAGATATAACGTGTTAAAACTATGATCAATGTTTATATACTAAGTACTTAAATTGTTATTACACATTTTCTAAATTTTTTAATAAAAATTGAATAGTTTAACACTAGAAATATTTCTAATTCCATGATACACGTGGTGCCATAAACAATAATTAATATTTCTAAATGGAAAATGTTATGCACTTTAAAACATTCCTTTCGATAAGGGACCACGAACCATAGGGAGCAACTTGGTTGTCTGTCCGTCTGTCACAGCTGATTATTTCAGCAACTACTGAGTTATGCTCTCCTCTGGATAATCGTCTTAAATAATGCTTGCCCACATCCATTATTATTTTCATTGCAACAGGGGCTGAAATTTTAAAGTGTGATACAATATGAGGTATCAAAATATGAAAGGACTTCATTTGCACACAAAACGTGTACTTAACTGGATTTAAGTGAATTTTATTGCATTTCCAGATTCCTGGTAAACTCAGACTTCAGTAAATCCATTGCATTAACCCGTGCACAACTTATTTGGGACATGTCTAGAATACGTGAGAGCACAGAGCGGATTTTGATTCACAAATCCAATCATGTGGTTGAAGTGGGAAGCGCTAATTCTCTTTGACGCGTTGAAAAACCTAGGCAGTTGCAACTCAGAGAATTTAATACGTTTATATGAAACTGGGGGTTGAGTTCCGTTTTCGAAAAGTTTTTTTTTTTAAACTGGTTTAGAAGTATGCATGCCAGGACGTTTTTAACACAATTTATGGTTTACAGGGTTTTCTGATTCCAAGTTCTTTTTGTTATTAAAATAGTAATAAACTTCGAAAAAACCGACCGAGGGCGTGTCCATTCCTTTTTTAGTTTACATTAATGATTTACCCCAATTACTTCGAAATCAACCGATGAATGTGTTATTTGCAGATGACACATAATTAATCTATCAAATAAACCGACGGACACAAAATCTTGACGACGTGAATCTTTCTATTCTGCAAGTCCAAGATTGATTTACGGTAAATAATTTGGTACTAAATAAAAAAAATACCAAATGCATTAGATTTAAATTACCTAATATTAGAAGTAGCGAATGTGACATAATATTGAATGGAGAAAAACTGGAATTTATTAATCAAATGGTTTTCCTAGGAATCACGCTAGAGAAATTACAATGGGGACCTCACATAACATATCTTGCGGGGCGGCTAAGCTCGGCCGCTTATGCTGTTAGAAAGATAAGACAGTTAACAGATGTAGAAACTGTGCGTTTGGTCTATTTTAGCTACTTCCACAGCTTTATGTCGTATGGCATTTTACTGTGGGGTCGGGCTGCTGACATTGAATCCATCTTTATTTTGCAAAAGAGAGCTGTCAGAGCCATTTACAATAGATTGTAAATAGTAAATTGATTTTAAAATTGATTGATTTGATTGTAGATTATAAATTCGATTCACGACGACGTCAACGTCGCCACGAATCTCTCAGGGAACTATTTAAAAGGATTGCCAATTCATTTACGAAAATATTATGTATGTAAGGAAAAATCCACATCTTTTTAATAAAATAAGAGATAGGCATAATTTTAACACTAGAAATAAAGATAAACTAGATCAACAATTTTTCAAACTATCTAAATACATCATTTATGGGGTACTGTGTTAAATGTTACAACAAAATATCGTGTGACATATTGCAATTAAACGAAAGAAAATTTAAAACTCAGATTAAAAGTACACTTTGTAAACAAGGATATTACAAATAAGAGGATTATATCCAAGATAAGAGTGCTTGGAAACATGCTGGTCCTGCTCCATAGGATAATTTAGATTCAAGACAAAATAAAACTGGTTGCTAATTTAATTGTAAAATTTATTATTTTTTGTTATATGACATTGATTTTACATTTTGTGATTACTTCCTCACACACTGACTTGTTAATTATACAATTTTGGGAAAATCGTCTACTTTTACAATGTGAGCATCATGTATCTATCACATAATTAAATTATCTGTCTTTACTTCATATTTAATTATTTTTACACATTGTCGTATAGTTATTTTATTCTAGGTGCATCGTCTTCACATATAATTTATTTAACTAATATAGGTACTTAAACAAACTAATGTAAAACATTTTAAAACAGTAACGGTGGAGTTTCCTGCCCATTCTTCTCCATAAGAAAACTAATTTTTGGAAGGGGCGACTAGAATCAATTATATTATTTTGTAAATTTATGCCTATTTGAAATAAATGATTTGTCTTTGACTTTGTCGGACTACGCACTATGAAGCGTTCCGTACTTGGGATGAATTTATCCCAAGAAAAACTATTTTAGTAGAAAAACATGTTCTCCTATACATCGATATACGTCTCGTTCAATTCTCTAACTGCAAATGTACGTTTGTAATCACAAAAAAATATTTTATTATGACTGATATAACTAATTAACGATTTCTGACTTTTTCTTTTACTTGTGCTGTGAAAACTTGCTTCTTGCCAAATTTCATGATTCTAGATCTACGAGAAAAGCCATATAATCATCAGGTAGATTTTGGACACCCACGTGATTCAATTAATGAAATTGATTATTATATGTCCTAATGACACTGATAAAAATTTATAAGGTTTCTAACACTTCGTGAAGATTATTGCTTGCTGTTTTAAAAAAAATTAAAAATTCTTGTTGTATTTTGAAAAAGGCTTTGATATTACTCAGTTACCTAAAATGTAATTTTTCTTGTACATACCTATGATAGGCTCATTTGTCCACTACTTAATCTGCTACAGTTGACGACGGTTCTGGCTTGAAAAATCTCCCATCAATATTTTTAATAGCAACGCATTACAAAATAACAGCCTATTCCGCATTCACCTTGAACGCCTATCATAAAACATCCTACAAATTCGATAATGAAAAACGATCATAAACATAAAAATATGCAAAGCAGATTATTTAACAGCCATCTTTTTCCATAATCGTGGGCAAAATTACCAGTTTAACGTCCAGGGGTCGCGAGCAGGTCGCGAGTTTCGTGAAGATTCTTGTTTATCAGATGATCGCGTGTGACCCTCCTTTGGCCAGCCCTGCTTGGCCTACATTCGTCAGTTCGCTACTACATTTATATCGTTGCGAAACAGTAGGGCCTGGCGCCAATGAGGCGGATAAGGATATTTTTTTTTTGCAATTTTTTTGGCATCCATGGTTTTTGTGCACTGGCTTCTGTGCTAAAGATGGCCAGTTGTAAAAAAGGATTTAATCCTCTTATTCCTGATAAAAACATCCTATTAGCTCTGAAGCGGCAGGTAGTGTTCAGTAAGTAGGGACCTACACCCAATCTGACCCCTAATTCGTCATTTACGATGAAGTCTAATTTAAGCAATGGGAGAGAGCCTCTTAAATATTCTTATCCTTATTTATATACGTTTTAGAAGTGGCAACTAGAATCAATTAAAAAATTTCTTTTAAATGTTGATGTTCAAAAGAGCCTTTAAGCCTAATTGAAATAAACGATTTGACTTTGATTAATAAATAATTGTTCCTCTACAGCAAGGGGAAAAAAAACATTTCCGTACCATAAAAAGTGAACACGTGCCAGCGTCATATAAATAAGTACATACCTAATATACTGTATAACATTATATTCATGGTGATAAAGTTATTCTAACTCGCGATTGTTATTACTTATCGTAAATTAATCGCGCCTTAAGATAGTCTTAATATCCAAAACAGTAGCTGTATTTATAAGGAAATCTAAGAAATAAAGACTGAGAATTATCATTATCTTATTTATTATAATAGTTAATACATTATTTTTCCTTCAGATAAAGAAGGTTAAGATTTTAATACTGAGGAGCAGATCCCGTATTTTTAAAAACGTTCGCATTCTAATGTCAGTCTCAGTCTGTCAACACTCTTAATTTCCCTCCTTCCTTAATAAACGTCAAAAACTTGTCACATTTTTGACAAGTTTTTATTGAGATGAGAATGCGACTCGAATTTGAAAGTTTTTTAACTACGAGAATTGGCCTTCTTGTTTTGTATTCAAGAATTAACTTATTACCGTTAAAATATACTTAAACCTAACAAACTTTTATATAATTGATCTGTAAATAACAATTTCTGGGTATGTATGTATGAAACCATTTAATTTTGCAATAAGATTATTAATAATATTAATGATTCTGTTCCCAAGCTTGCAGCCAGGATTAATAACGCGGTTTTTTAAAGAATTTTAAGTTTGACAAATAAAATTGACCGATAGAGCCTGCATTTTGGTACCATGGCAGTCATATTTAAGGTACCTAATGCGAATAAATGCGAATCTAGGCATGATGTAAGGTATGTCGTGTTACTAGAGTAGGCTAGTTGACAGAGTTTTATAAACCGATTAAAATAAACAAATATTATAATTAATTATATTCTTTGTTGTCTATTTTCCTCCTAATATGAATAATTCAGATGTGAGTGGAAACGCCGGGATGGGACGCCCTAGAAGTACATACATACAAGTACAGTGACCTATACTGGTGATCGATGTTCTTCGAATGGTCAGGTGCATAGTACTCGCAACCGGTGTGCATGTATGACCAGAAGCCCAATTCTCGTACATAAAAAACGTTCACATTCAAGTCACAATCTGTCAAACTTGTCAAAAATTATGAAAAATGCCCCTCTAACGTAACCGAAACAAAAAGAGTATGTAAGGAAAGTAGCAGGTGGCATTCTGTAGTTTCTACCTACCACCATGGGAAGAAGGTATTGTTTTAAGAATTTAAGTATGTATGAATAATTCAGCAAAATACTAACATTAAAAAAACAAATTTTTCGTTTTACTGTCAACTAGCCTATTGTATGCATTAGCCCTGAAATTAAAGATAAATAAAACAGTCTGTATCAGCTGCTCAGCATCCCGCGTGTGTTGTAAGCCTCAACTGAGCGGAGATAAGTGCTCTCTTGCGCGGGAGCAATGGAGCTTGGCATTACTCTTGTATTATTTTATTATTATACACAATTAGTTTCTTCAGTGTGTCTTGGGGTGTGTATATGTATTGTAAATAACACTTTACTGGTAAAACACAAAAAAGTTGGAGGGTGATTGTGTAAAATATACAATTATCCTTCAACTTCTTTTAAGTCATAATTATGTGAAGGATAGGTTGATAAAACGTGTAACAGAAACAAAGAACAGGTGTAAAAACGAAATAGTCTCTGTTCGTAAGTGTACCTATACTACTTGTGTTAATAATCTAAGCCTAGGTACTGCTAATCGTCCTAATATGTGCAGTTTATAACACAAGCGTACTTGGGCGTACCTACTTTACTCAGACCGAGATCTATAGTCCAAGATTGTAGAAAGGGTTGTCTCCGACCAGCTTAGGGCATATCTTGAGCACTATAGTATTTTGCCTCTGGCTCAATCCGGATTTCGCAAAGGCCACAGCACAGCGACAGCACTCCTGGATGTAGTTGGTAACATTCTTGAAGCCAGAGACCAGGGCATGGGGACTCTACTTGTCCTACTAGATTTTTCACGTGCTTTTGATTCTATAAATACTTCACTTCTTTTCTCCAAGCTGTCTCATTATGGGTGTGATGTTGAAGCGGTCAAATGGTTTGAGAGTTACCTCAGTAATCGATCACAATTTGTCCAGGTGACTTGCGACAGTAATGGAGATATAATGTCTTCTAGTCCAAAGCACGTAGACAGGGGCGTACCGCAGGGATCGATCCTTGGCCCGCTGCTCTTCATCCTGTACAGTGCTGACATCGTCAACTGCTTGATTAACACCAAGTTCCACCTTTATGCCAATGATCTGCAGTTGTACCTCTCCTTCCGCTCCCAGGATACTGCTGAAACTGTAAGGAGAATAAATGAGGATTTAGATAGGATCTCTGCTTGGTCCAGAAGAAATTCCTTGGTTCTGAACCCTAGTAAGTCTAAGTATATTGTGATGGGATCTAGGGATTTCCTGAACAAAATGCTTGCTTGCAACCTGGACCTCAGGATTGATGGTTGTGGTGTGGAAAGGGTTCTGGAGGCTCGTAATCTTGGGGTAGTATTTGAAGGGCAGCTGCATTTCGAAACTCACATTTTGGAGGCTGTGCGCAACTGCTTCTACCGACTCAAGCTCTTGTATCGTGTCCGTCCCTACATAAGTGTGGATATGCGTGTCATGCTGTGTGAGTCACTTGTTCTATCCAAGCTGAACTATGCTGACACTGTGTATGGAGCGTGCATCCTCGGTAGAAGCGAAAAACTTATCCAGCGGGTGCAGAATGTTGCGCAAGATTCTGCTACAATGTCCCATCACAATCCCACATCGCTCCCTTTTTAAATAAGGGTAATTTGATGAGAAGGTCAGCACGCAGAAAGCTTCACCTGGCTACCCTACTCTTTGGCACAATTCTCACAAAGAAACCAGACTATTTATACAAGAAACTGTCTTGGTCGCGTGATGTTAACAAGATTAAAACCAGAGCATCTTCATACCTCATGTTGGCGTCATCGCACAGAACTGCTGCTTTCCGTGGTAGTTTCAAATTCGCTGCCTCTCGTTGCTGGAACGACCTACCACCTCCTTTTCGTGCTATAAAGACAGTTGGTACTTTCAGAGTAAAATTTAAACATTACTTACTTCAGCTTCAAAAAGATACCACACATTAATCTTACAGTTGGTATGCACGCGTCTGTCGATGGTGGCGTGCGTTTGACAGCGATTATGCTCTTTGGTTCATTGAGACAACAGTTGTTTCGCATTTTCTTTTACTATTCTTTGTCATAGGTGAATTTTGAAATTCATAAACCACTCAATCACTCACAACATTAGTTTATCTGTATATCTCCTTATCCAAATGCCGTTAACTGGTTACCACGATACACTTTTCATTATAATTATAATAAACACTGTGCTATTGTAACATTCACAAAGGACGAAGCATTATACAGTCGTAATGTTTTTATAACAATTTTTTGCCGGTGTCGGCGTCTGCGTCTCTTTACTTGTCACAACGATGCCTAGAGTACCACAGACACTAAAGGCATAGACAGGTAACTGATGTTACGTCGAGTGCAGACACGCGGACTACTTCTATTTAATTTTTAAAGTATTTCACACATATATTTTATTTAATATTTATTTACATCTACTTTATTTCTGTATCTATCTATCCGTAACATCACTGCGGGCCCTATCAGAATACCAGCGCTGCGACATTTTTTTTTAATGTCGCAACATATGCTGAGATAGGAGCCTTTTGGCCTCGTACAGGACTTTCTGTTACTTTTTATTTTTTAATTTGTTTTTATTTTTATTTTTTATAATGTTTTAATGAGTGTGTTTTAGTTTAATTTGTAATGTCCTGTGCGAGTCCCAATAAATACTTTTTCTTTCTTTCTTTCATAATCGTTACTTAGCACGTGCTTTGATTTAGACGTGTTCCCGCCTCTATCTTGTACTTGTTGTGCTTAGAAAGTTGTGAGACAGTTTCAGGCATAACGCTTAGACAACGTACGTGCTAATTAACGTTTATAGATCTCTGCCTGTGAACTCAGCCTATCAGAGTTCACTGCTGGATTGCATGCACCTTCCTAATTCCGCCACAATACTCGATACTTCACTTTTCACATTTAGGCTTTTCCATCTGTGCAGTATACTTGAATAAGTACCTATAAATAGATTAAATTAATAGATTGTAATAACCATTTTGTATAATCGGAGTCCAATTTACATAAGCTCGTAGGTAAGTGATATCTAATGGTCAGTAAATAACAGGAATCGCCCATGCACGAAGTTCAAACACAATTTGGTAATTATTATGTACGCTGAACATACACGTGGTCACATATAAGAGATTATTGCAGGATATCGAGCATTTCTATGTTCGTGCAAACTTCATGAATATGGATACCTATAGGAATTTACTACTTGCTTCGAGTACTTACAAAGTTATGGTTGGAATAAAATGGAGATACAAAAACCAAATATAGGTAACACTTTGATACCAGCCAGGTATATCCTGTAAAAATCTAAGCGTGAAAACTCCCTTTTAAACGTTGTTTAAACGCTTAAATTTTTACAGAAATGATCAGCAAAATTATCTTGTGTACATACACAGAGTGTTTCTTGAAAATATGTAGTTAGAGGCGTTTAGTAATTTAAAAAGTTATTTTTAACTGACTTAAAAAAAGAGGAGATTCCCCGATTACTCGAAGACTGCTGAATCGATTTGAAAATTATTTTTATGTTGAAAGGGTATACTTCCAAGTTGGTTCCATTGTTATTTGGTCACGATTTGATGATGGGATCTTGGAGTAATCGAGGGAACTCTTCAAATATTATAGGCACATCTATAGCGATTTGGGTATTTTTTATAGTAACTCGTGCATTTGCTCTCGAAAAGCACTATTTGGTAAAGTGTAACTGATGAATTTCAAACCAAAAATTCAAATACTGATTGATCGAAATTAAAGTTTTTCACTTTGTAGTTTAGAAGTCGGTTGTATTTCTGGTAAAAAAAAATCTATTCACCAATGGTATAAGACGAGAAAGAGAGATTTACATAATATTCTTCATTTATCAGATAAATTGATGTTGCCTTAGCTCCTAACACCACTGGTTTAAAACCGAATTCAACTTTTTGTTCCAACTCAACGATGATGAGTCACGGAGTCCACCCAGTTCCCTGGACACAAACAAAAGAATATAGTGTTTATTGAATAAAATAAACAAACAAAGAATTGCATGCACGCGAAAAAAGGGTGTGTCTCCAACCACGTAAACAAGCATTGCATTACTAATACCCCACTTAGTCAATTAAACAAGCAGGATACCAGGAGCGCAGAATTTACAACAGTTCTAACAAAATATAGGAGTGATGTGCAAGCAATCGATACTCTATTGTCATGCAATGTTCCATGGACACGGTCACGGCCGTGTACTATGACTACATAAATTACTAGGAGCCATGAAAGTAAGTTCTCAATGTCTTATTAAAAATTCAGTGGGCTATTTCGAGCTCAGACATCTACATGGACGAGTGACATTCAGCCAGTAATATTTTATTGAAGTTTCTTATTTTTAATGGACAGAGCTTTACCCCGATCAAAACTAATTTTTATGATCCTGAGAAAGATTACGATTTATTGCTGTGTAACGAAAATAGACAAGATTATCAAAATGACAAACATATTGTCTAACAAAATGTTTGTCATTTTCATCGTGAAAAGGATAAACTAGATTCCAAAGAGCAAGTCTAAGTCAGATTGATTACATTCCTAGCTAACTTCAAATGAATCAAATAAAATCTCAAAGAGACCGACAACGTTAATTCGTCATAGTGCTATCGACGATACGCCGTGCTACGTTCCGCATACTAAGGTACAGCGACAGAGTTTTGTGCAAATAATCTTGTCAAACTAACAGCAGGGCGACGTATTTCATTTAAATGTTGGTTTATCCTCCTTTGCATTTGCATTGGAAGTGCTGAAACTGAAACTAATTTAACTAATTTTCAAATATTATTACTAAAATGCAGTATCATTTTAGTGATTTAATTTTTGGCTAAAAGTTTTAACGGTTTTTAAAGCTCACATTACCTAGGTCTCTTGACTTATCTTTCTATTCCAACATTTCCCCTCTAAAATTATCACGTTGCTCATCCACAGCTAGGTAAAGCCCATGGCTAAAATAAAAACATCACCTGTCGAACCCACAGCGCGATGACGAAGCAAAATATATTCCGTACATAATTTACCTCGTTAAAGAAATGCCGACTCCATTCATTTCTACGTTCTATGTGGTGGGTTTTGTGGTGCCATGGGGTGGTAGTGGAGTCCCACCACCAGGCTCGTACCGACGTGCCAGGTCGCCGCGAAAACGATGTAAAAACATCCGTAGTAAAAAGTTGAAGGCGAAATTTTCAGTATTTGTGAATGTAAATTATAAATAGTGATTGAAATAAACACTACAATAGAGGTTCAATTATAAAAATATTACCGTGTCATGTGATAAAAAAATTGCTGCGAAAATAATAGAGCTTTTAGAATAAGTTTCATTGACGGACGTCAACTAAATATTTCGTAGCCAATCTTATAATGGTGAATCACAGGTTTTTTGCTGTATTGTATTTGACATAATGCCACAAATCAAGCTGTTACACTATTATGTAACAACACAAACATACAAGCTTGTTAGGAAAAGGTCAGAAAGATTTGAACGGTTGGACTGATTATTTAAAAATGGGAAATATTCAACTGATTTCTAAAAATTATTAATCTAATTATGAGGTACACTTTTTAAAATTAATGAATTTCTAAAAAAAATTGAGGCTTCTAATTATGCACAATTTTATAAAATAAATGAGCCTCTTTATACGTTTCGGGCCTTTACTCAGTTGGTGACAGTTACCTGGCTATTTAGTATATTTAGGACCCCAAAATAGGAATGTTTAGAAGTTCACAAAAATAAGCGCAATCATTATACTAGAGTGTTCAATAATATTTATAGGAAAACAAAATAGGAATTATTTGAGGTTCAATTAAACACATGCTTAAATCTACATTACTAGTCTTCAGCTGCATCCGGTTAGACTGGAAACCGACCCTAACATAGAAGATGATTGCCATAAATTTACATAGTTGCTAAATTACATATTTAAAAGTCTTTGCTTGAAATCAAGTGTGTAATATCAGGGTCATATTTTCTTTTTCATATTTTTCAAGTTCACATTCAAAGATCTAAAAAATTGATAGGCGTAGGTAAATAATAAGAACATTGAAGTATTTGATATGTCACTGATGTCGAGGTTAACATAAAGAATATTGGAGACATTTATTTATTCGGTAGATAATATCAATTTCACGGTAGCAACTATTATTTGGTAAGGACAAACTACAAATCAACAATGTTTACAAATTCAACAGGCCCCGTTCAAATTACGTCACGATGCTTATTTTTTATGATCTTTTAATGTTGTTTTTTTATGAATAAGCAACAAATTATAACCTTACTTCAAGATGCTCTTCTGCCCTTGCACACATTGTATCTGCAAGATAGCGGAACATGTCTTCTTGAATAATTTCCAATCTTTATCTTTATTTTGCTACATCCTTACAAGCATAATCAGCCTATAATGTTCCAACTGCTGGGACACAGGCCTCCGGGTCCAGTGCACGTTGGTAGATGACACATGATTTCGATTTTTTGGTTCTAGGCAAATTTTCTGGTTTTCTCACGATTATTTCCTTCGCCGTTTTGAGAGCAGTGGTGATGAAATTATTTTACACAAAGTAAAGCGCTTGCTTGGGTTCAGACCCACGACCTACAACTCATAAATCGGGGCTACTACCACTGGGCCACCACTGCTCACAAACTACGCTAGAACTACGGATACGCCTGAAAAACTCATCCTTTGTTTTACGATCGACTGAATTTTACAAGGTCGACAATAAAAGCCTTTCCCGCACCCACGTGTTAGATTATAGCTCACTCCCCTTCCCTTGGAGAGGAAATGTCCCACAATGCGAACGTTATGGGCTGATTTAGGCTATTATTATGCGATTTTTCTCTGTCACGCATTCAATCAAAATTATACGCACTTTGTAAAGAGAATATTAATAGTCTGACTATCGAATCCTAAAACTAATTTATTATTGAACCAGTACATCATTGTTAAAACAACATCTACAGTAAACAACTTTGTTGGAGGCTCTATTTTGTCATGATTTATGACGAGCTTTTGCACCGCTGTAATGAAATTGTAAAGAGGGCCCCAGCAATTCTATGGATAAACTTGAAGCCTTGGACTCGGCAGATAAACTTAGTTAACTTCTCAAATATTCTTTGAAAGCTACTATCGTTTAATTTTGTTCCTTGAATGTTCAACTTCAGTCATGTCTTTGAGATAGCGTTCTGATGTTTCGTTCTTGTAAGTCTCCTTTTGTCTTTACATAAAGATTAGTTAATATTTTACTTGTTTTAAAAGTCAAGAACGAATATAATTAGGTACGTTCCTTTTTTTTAACAAAATAATAACATTGGAATGTAGGGACATTTTAACACGTAGTCCATCGAAGGTCTCTGAAATTAACAATTATTTCACGTGAAAACAATCACGCATGAACTTGTGAATGTATGAAATGATGTAAAACATAAGTGCTAACAATATTGTGTACCTGTGTGTAGTGATGTGAATATACCTTTGTTCCGTACCTGTTCGAAATAATATACCTAGAACCATGTATGACGGAGGAGGTACGCCTTTGATGACCCCTGATGGCTACAGCAGTATTAGTCAAGGTAAGTCTTCGGATCACGACATTTATTCATGGTCTAATGAAGGGCATACTCTGCTAGGTATTAAAATGGTGACTGACCTCGAGCTTTCATGAATTTTAACGAAGGGGTTCAACGTATTGTTTATACAGCCGGGACCTTTTTAATTTGTCAAAAATATGGTTTCGTTTTAAGACTTTTCTTTTAAAATGAGTCGACGTTAGTCGCTTACGTTCTTCGCCCATCTAGATTGGTATACCTAACTTTAAAAGATTTTTTTTATTTTAAGTAAACGCTTTTTCAGTTCCGAGTGGAGTCCTAATGGATAGCTAAGCGCTGGAACCTGTTTCACAGCGCTTAGCTATTCATTAGGACTTAAAATGAAAAAAGCTGTGATGGATGGTTATAAGTCTGCGTGAAATACCGACATCGAGTAATGAGATTTTTTTAATATGTGATATTTTTTTATGAATTCCACATCGCTTATTGATACCACAATGTTTGTTATACTATCGCTAGTAAACTGTGATAGTAAAAGTAAATCATATTATTAGGATAGTTTATAAACGAAAAAAAATATTGAATATTAACTTAGCGAAATAAATGTATTCTGTTCTATTGTATCTTTGAAGAAGGTATTCTTTCTTTCAACGGATGAAATCTAACACATATTTTAGAGGACTCTTAAAGTTTAACTATTGAGGGTTGAGGGTTAGCAATTATTTACTTTAGCACCTACCTCTATAATATACCTAGTCATATCTGTCAAAATATTTGCCAAGCATCATTGTTTTATCGTCTTACTTGGTTGCAAATAAGAATCAAAGAAATAAACTTTCCTTAGTTTAAGATGCAATTAAGCCGTGCAATGCAGACTTTACAGCCCGGCTGACCCAATAAGGGAACATAAATATGTGATATAATCCCGGGCAATGCGAGCGAAGTTCCCGAACTAAGTTCAGTAGGTACTTGTGCAAGTTCTGTAACTTGGCCGTTCGCTCTGATACGCGAACGAAGAAGGGGGGTAGCAAAGTTTGCTTCGCTACGATACGTGGTTTCGACCTGTTTGGTTTACCTATCACTGCTGTGAACTGCAGTTGGAGTTTTAAAAATTTTAAGACCGTTTTTAAGTAAGACCTTAAAATGTTATCTAATATTGCTTGATTCTATTCATGATTATGCGGTAATAGTCAAGGGTGTCTATCCAAAGGTCGAGCAAACTCTACTTGTTGCACTATTTATGTGAACGATAACCTGTTAGAATCAACTCAGTTGTAGGGGCCATCAGGACTAAAAGTTAGCTGCAACACACTTAGCTGTGTTCTTAACACCTAATTAATTCATTTTTATAAATTGATTGTAACTAAGTCAGTTCAAGTTTCACTCTTCGGAAGGGCGACTGTGCCCCGGTGTACATGGAAAGTAAACCTCTGCCAAACAATAACACAGTAAAATACCTTGGCCTACATCTATACAAGAGGCTTACCTTTTTTTTTTTTTTGTCGCTGAGAAATGCATTACGCATCCCCGCTCGTGGGGGATGAGTCGGGGTATGTGGGACTCCTGTCACTAATGACAGTATACCCACTAAAACTCAGCGGTGTTCCCACATCGCCGTGATGGGAGGGTCATGGGAAACCGGCTCAGCCTTGACTTCCACAGCCCTCCCGGCGCATGCCCGCCTAACTGGCGGACCCCACATGCCCCCCAGGCTGGGGGGCTACGGGAATGGCCGGGAACACCTGGCCATTCCCGTCCGGCACTGGTGGAGGTCTGTGCAATGCAGGCAAGGGTGCCCCCGCACCCGTTGCCTGCTGGCCTCCACCTGGGAGGAGTCGGAGATGACTTTCGAACTGACGTCTTCTTCGACCCCTCCTCCGCCTTCACAAGAGGCTTACCTGGGTCAACTACATTAAGGCCAAGAAAAAGGTAGCCACCATTGAGATGGGCCTGGCTTATAAGAAGACAATGAAAATTATCTCTTAGTAACAAAATACTTGTTTACAAAGTTAAAGTAAAACCAATATGGACTTACGGAATAGAACTCTAGGGATCGGCTAGGAACTCCTATATCGAATTTTTTTTCAAGTGCACACTGGTTCGCCAGAAACACAGAAATATACGAGGACCTAAAGATACCAACAGTGAAGGGAGAACTATTCGAAAAATGTAAAACATATAAACAGAGACTGAGCAAGCACAGCAATGTCTTAGCCAAGAACCTTCTAAACAGTGAAGGGGATATAATCCGCCTAAAGAGTTGGCAAATCCTGAACTTGGACCAGAGACAGTGATTTAAAGTTTATTTAGTACTGAACCACATAATGTGAATGTTCAATGGAACATCACAAAAACAATCTCACACGAAGACCCCATCTAATGATTATGGCTAGAAAGTCGATCGTAGATGAAAGGAGAAAAAAAAATGGTCATATAAGAAATAACAACCGCACGGGTCGATCTATCAGGTGAAGCTACGCTTGCTGGGGTTGGTCCGTGGATGGGTGACCATCTTTACTTACCGAGACTCCTCCTTGCCTTGGAAAGCAGGTTAAGCTATTGATTCCGACTGTCTGACGTGGATCTTTGACAGTCTTTACGGGTCGTCAGAAGTCCGAAAGTCTGACAATAAATCTTAGCAAGAGGTATCGTAATACCCAGTTACTAGGTTGTGGAGGTCAGATAGGCAGTCGCTCCGTGTAAAATACTGGTATTCCGCTGCATCCTGTTAGAATGGAAGCCGACCCCAACAAAAGAAAAAATTAGGCAGAAGAATTAGGGAAAAGTTTAAGCAGAGTGATTGATCGGTCCCAAAAAACATTTTTACACGTCAAAAATAAATTATGTTTTAAAACTAGATGAGGACCGACCTCATCTAGTTTTCAAACATTTCCGAAAGAAAGACCGAAACGGACTCATAGGTCACAGTCTCTTTTGAAGTTCAGAGATAATCTTGGTCAGGTTATTTGAGGACCACGCAGATTAGTATCTAAGATGGGGTTTTGAGGAAAGAACAAAAGAGATTTGATTGAACCTGACCAGTCAGTGCACGCATGTAGCTGAACTCAGAACTTAAGGAGCTCAACGACTCGACAAACAATACCAAAAGGAAGATTAAACATGGATTTCCAAAGGAGGAAGTTGTGACCGCTTCATGAATATGACTGCTTACCAAAGAAATTATCAACATAAAAACGTGCCTCCGAAGCGAACAACAAATTCTTTTTCTAATAAATTCTTTTTCCTCAATAAAGCCGCTCATTACTAATATTAGACCAATTACTTCCTTTGAACTAAAAAAAAAAGAAAATTCTAAGAAAAATGTTTCTTCATTAAGCATTGGGACGATCCTGATTCGTTAACTGCCACGGTACCTAAATGAATAAAATAATTCAGTATTGAAAAATTGCTCCGCTATCCTTCTGTAGGAATAAGATTAATGTCCATTTGCACACAAAAAAATGCTTTTTTAAATTTTGTTATTCAATGTATACATAGCTATGATATAGCTTTGCCGGTATACCATTCACCGAATACTTATAATACTAGTATCTCCAGACATTGAGGTAATTGTAAGCACTCTTGGTCTGATGCAGTATACAACGACGATGGAGCGGTCATTGTGGCATATAAAATAGTACAAGTATGACCTGGTGAAGCGTTTGATGGTTTTGGCTGTTTCGCAAAGCACACGTGTGCTACAGACACGAGCAATGCAGGTGTTGATCAACCTCTGCGAATGTTCTGAAATCAGGACCGAACTTAAGACCAACTGGGAAGGGTTGTTACCAAAAATATAAATATTAGACCTCATGAGAGTTTTGAGGGTACTTCGGAGACTACAACTTTTGGGATTGCGAGTGGTTATAACTACCAAACAATGTGTTTCGAAGATTTGGATACAATCAAGAGTGATTACGGTGATACTGTTCAACCGGACGATATGCACAGCTATGTGAGCCGAATGATTAACATAAAAAAGAATCTGATTAAGGCTATCAACACTAGAAACGATAAAATAGTGTTGCGAGGTGATCACGCGTCGATCATAACTTAATAATTGGCACAATACGTAATATGCTCTCATGTTTCTTGAAGCGACCTCTTGAGTCCATGTTCAGTCTAACTGTCATCACCATTTGACTAGCCTTTTCTCGACTATGTTGGGGTCGGCATCCAGTCTAACCTGATGCAGCTGTAATTTACATGGAGCGCCTGCTTATCTGACCTTCACAACCGAGTACCTACTAACTAACACGATGCTCCTTGGTAAATTGTAAAATGTACAAATAGATCTTCAATAATGATTTTACAATTTGAAAATAAAAAGGATAAATCGTGTTATAATGTTGGGATGAAGGAAAAAGTAAGAAACTTTTTTTTTTCGAAACCTAAAGCCATTTTATTCGGGACATAATATCCATAATATCGTTCGTGCCGGTCTAATATTTCTCGCGTAGACATGTTAGATAATTTATTATATTATTAAGCCTGTTCATGATTGATTTATTGTATATTCTTGGACGTCGCTTATCGGTATCTGTTATCTGGATAAAAGGGTTGACCAAATGTATTTTTTATTGCTGTCTGATGTCCTTTATATGTGGATTTGTCTATACCTTTTAGGCATTAAACTATCGAAACATGTATGTAGCTAATCCAGTTATAATCATTATTCTCCACTATTTATGTAATCATTATCTTAATCTTAATGATCTAACCTAATATTTTAACAACAAAAACATGACTGGCTCCTACGATGAATTAATTGCTGATTATCTTCTATTGACCAAGGAAAACTGTTAATATTTTCCTTTTATTTTAGAAATTGGTATCAGCTTCTGTAAAAAATAATATTATGATGATAAGAAAATATGCTAATCATGCAGATACAAAAATAATCAACCGTGCTCTAAAAATGGCGAAGAAAACGTCATCGTGAAGAACCGGCGTGTCTTAGAATCCGAAAACAATTACATTCACCAATCAGCACTGGGTCGGGACTGTCCCTCACACAAAGCTCTGAGTCCCAGCAGTGACTGTAGAAACATTATTAGCTGATTGTTCTCCTTCTTCGAGTGTCGATGATTATCTAAATCGTGTCAACCCAGAACTTAGTGACGAGTTGGACCAGTGTTCAAGTTGGGACAGTTCCCATAAGTTCCTCCATAGTGAGTTCAACGTGTGCGTACAATCCTTACTAATATTATAAACTAGTAAGAAAATAACTGCCTGTCTGTGTTTTACCTTTTCACGCATAAACCACTAAACCGATCGTTATGAGATCTGAGAGATGGATAGCCTGGAACCTAAAGAAGGACGTGTGCTACTTTTCATCCTGGATATTTGTACAAAAAAATGGTAAAATTCAAAATACACGCAGTAGTAGTCGCGAGCAACAGCTGGTCGTGTATAAATCTGCACTTGAGAAATTTCTGACCATCATGATATTCCGTGTTCTTCAAGTTAATATCGCTTTTATTTTAGTAGAAAAATGGCACATGGCTCGTCCTGTTACCATGAAACTATGGCCTTAACGAGAGCAAAGTAATTGCAGTTTTGAACTAGAAGCGTACCGTGGCTCAGTCCCGATTGTTAAACGAACTCCTCAACTTAATGTTACCGTTTCAAATACCGCTGTTTCCTATTTGTTTTCGATCGTTCTTGTTAAGAATTTGTTTGAGAAGGAATTTCAGTAGTATTACACGACTTCAAGTTTATTTACAGAAAAGAGTAGGCAGAAGGACACCTAGATTAAGCCAGTTATGTTGAAGTCCTATGAAATAATGGGGGTGGGTCTATTACCATCAAACGACAACAAATCCAGACTTCAGGCTGCTACTGAGAAATTCCTGATATAAAACCTAATAATGCTTTATTTGACGCGGGGATCGAACCAATACCGTGGCAATACACATGAAGCGACTGCCTATTTGACCTCCACAACCTTTTTGTACCTACTTTATCAAGTTAACAAAATTAGTCACTAGATTTTATTTACCCCAAGTAAATAAAATCTAGTGACTAGGTCAAATAGGCAGTCGCTTCATGTAAAATACTGGTATTCAGCTGCATCCGGTTAGACTGGAAACCGGTCCCAATTTAGTTGGGAAAAGGCTAGGCAAATGATGAAAGCAGGTAGAAAATCATTGACAAAAACATCAGTATCTGCATTATATTTTAAAAGCGATTCTAATAAGTCACACACGACGTGGGTCTACTAATGTGTTTCCCCTCTTCTGTCAATCGCGTACTGAGCTCGATGTCAAAAAACGCGTATCTTTCAATCGAGTTTAATGAGCTAGATCGCGACTGACGTACATTTAGACCGATACTCTAATCCGATAATCTCTATTTTCAATGCTCAAAGTTGCACAAAGTGTACGTTATGGAACAAAGATGCCATACAACCTCGCAAGTTAAACATTTGACAATAATTCGTGCCGAAATGTTTAAATTTTTGTAGTCTGTTTTGCCTGCGCTGCAAAAATGGCAGCCACGTATGTTTACATGATTTGTAATTAAATCTATCCATCAAATCATTATACTAATAAGCACTATTTATCAAACTAAATATATTGGTGTTGATTAGTTTTATTTCAAATGACCGGATGTCTATTTTATATGACTGTAGATAAGATTATTTTAAATTCATTGATTTTCGATTGCAGCAAACGCGAATCAAAACGTAGGTTTGATATATGTACCAAACAATATTGAAGCACAAACTGACTTTCCCTTTTATTGTTAGAAATTAATTTATTTTATTTTTATTCTGTAAAAAGGATATAGGAATCACTTACACATCATATAAAAAAAACGAAAAGCAAGATGGAGTCGACCCCAGAGTATAAATGACGAAACAAATTCTGAGATAGGTTAAGCGAGATGGACTTTCCATGGCGATGTCCAGAAGTGAACGTGTTTTGGTAGAATGATGATATGATGCACTAATTTACTAAGTTTATGTAAAATACGTGTGTCCATAATGTGACTTGAATTCGATCATTCTTTACGTACCCACTGACCTTCAATGTTTTTTTACTCAGCCATACGACTTGTTTCCCAATATTTCCTCGCCCTTTTCTTTTAAATAACTCTTATGGCCAAAAACAATTATCAAGGTCGATTTATGAACGTCTCCAACAGTAATCAGTCCTTGGCCATATGATTGTAGAGAAAACACATTAACTGACATTTATTACGGGCATGTGTTCAGTAAATGATGGTTTATCGATGTAAATTGACCGTGGCAGGGTCTTTATTAGGTCGATCCAAGGCTAGTGAAAACGTCGAAGGTCGATAAAGTCAATGTTGTGTTCTTAAAATAGATCCTTAGTATCGGCATATGATTGGCAGTGGGTACCTAATTTCAAGTCTGGAGTAATATCTTAATGAGACACATTTAAAAGCCATACGTGCAGATTTAGATTAAACTGAATTTAAATAAGAATGTCTATTACTTACTTAATCAGTTTATTCTAACATTTCTCATCGGCAAATTCTGTTTTTTAGGAGTTTTAGGGGTTTAGTTACGAAAAAACGGTGACACAACTAACTTTTACTTGTAATACTGAAGTATAGAAGCCACAATACCACGTTCTTATCTTCAAAAGATTCAGAATTTTTATACAAAACTTCATTAAATTTATCCCCCTTAAGGGATGACTTTCCAAAAAACTTTGACAAAACTAACGTTTGCTTATAATCAGAAGTCTAAGTGACAGTTTTCACGTATCTAACTTAAAAATGAGCAAACTTCCATACAAAATTTCATCCCCTTTATTTAAAAATTTAATAAATTTTAGAAAATCCTCTCGTGTACAATGTCACGCTTCTAGGCCAATCAGTTTGGTCTGTATCAGTGAATGAATAAATTCAAGATTTTTATTAAGTAGAAGAAGATAAGAGAATACTTACTTGAAGTTTTTCTCACAAAATATTTGTATGTTGAACATGATATATTTGTTTCCCCACATTTGTATTATATTTGTAGTCAACACAGAGGTGTAGCACTCTACCCTTATATCGTCAGCTGACATGAATAACCCTAAGGTGGGGTATCAAGGGCGCTACGATAATAATAGGTAGGTACCACAAATCAATTTCACACGAACATGACATTGTCAATTCTGTTATCAAGACTGCCGTCGCGTTGAGGGTTAATTATTGAGTATCGTTAGTCTTGCGTCTACACTATCTACTATTTCACTATCTTTTATTTATTTTTGTGTGTTCCGGTTTAGTCAAAATGTGATCAAAAGGGATTAAAATCATTACATACATTCAGCGACAAAAGTCGATAAACACTTTAGTTTTGTATTTTTTTTTTTTTTTTTTTCATAATGGTGACATATTTAAGGTAGGCAATTAATGTTTATCTCAGTCGCTTACATTCAATTTAAGCAACTCATTAATAGCTAAAATTATTTAGCTAATTATCTTGGATGAGTTGCTAAAATTGAATGTAAGTGACCGCATTAGGAAAAACCCGTTAAACATTAGTGTAACGGGTTTTTCCCAATAATTATTCTTAAAACAATTCTTATCAACAATATTTTGTTTTCAGTCATTAAACCCAGATTCGAAAAGATAAGACGCATATTGTATAAATAAATTACTTTACTTATCTTATATCGACGGAGGGATCGTGGTTAAATGATTACAGCCGCATGGGTCGATCGAAATTAAAGTTATGCTTGCCGCGGTCGGTTCTTGGATGGGTGGCCATCCATTACATATCGAAACCCATCCGAGCCGCAGAAATCACGTTAAACCTTTGGTCCCGGCTGTCATTCGTAGATCTTTGATAGTCGTTACGGGTAGTCAGAAGGGTAAAAGTCTGACAACCAGTTTAAGAAAGGGGCATCGTTTCATCCAGTAACTGCGAGAGTGAAATTATGGACTTTTAATAGTTCAAGACACTTCTTACTCGTTTTTGACATGCATTAAATAAATAATGTGTCTATAACATGTTTTACAATATTTTGAAAAATGCTACATTTTAAGATTATTATTAATCCAATCTGAAGATAAATAAGCGTAAGGCGATAAGTTTAATTCTTCATTTTTTTTTCACGATATTTTCTCTGTTATTTATTTAATGCATGTGCATTAAATAAATAATGTGTCTATAACATGTTTTACAATATTTTGAAAAATGCTACATTTTAAGATTATTATTAATCCAATCTGAAGATAAATAAGCGTAAGGCGATAAGTTTAATTCTTCATTTTTTTTTCACGATATTTTCTCTGTTGTTTTCAAAATATCAGCTTATTATGCAGAAGGGGGCTGCTGTTAAGAAAATAAAGAGCTCCAAAAGCAAATACGGCCTTATTTATAGATACGTTGAAGATGAATGAAATAAATCAGTAGGCTAACGGCCCTTGATCTATGGGTGTTTTTGAGATACTAAGAGAATTTTACCAGGATATCCAGGTCGGAAATTGCATCATGACTTCGTCGCTTGTTTCATACCAAAGGCAAATTTTTAAGCAGTATTATCTGGACAGAATAACACCGTATCTTACTTGGCCTATTTTTTGTGCAAGTCAGACTTTTACGACATTATCGATCATCAGTATAGGTAGTTATTGTGACAAAGTAAAATAAAAACTACAAGATAACTGTCGATTATCGCGTACGTAAGTAGCGATATGTCTACAGACAATAATTTCAATGGCTGATGTCTTCATCAGCCATTGAAATTATTGGCTGTAGACGACTGAAC
Organism: Omphaloscelis lunosa; assembly: GCA_916610215.1. Lineage (NCBI taxonomy): Eukaryota > Metazoa > Arthropoda > Insecta > Lepidoptera > Noctuidae > Omphaloscelis > Omphaloscelis lunosa. The sequence goes on along the minus strand of OU744244.1, from coordinate 18,506,744 downwards.
TAAACTTGAGGCTGCAAAAACCAGGGAGTGAATTTTCAAAAATTAATGCTCACTTTTGCTTTACAAGGTGTTCCTTTTGATATCCTATAACTCTAGAGTAGTAATGAGACCATCTTAAAGAATTAACTGACATATGAATTATAAATCTTTTCTTTTTTTTTAATTTTTCATACGAAATAATTCAAATATTTATGTACCCTTATGTGAAGTTAAAAAAACACATGTAATTCAGACTATTTTTGACCCAAAATAAAGACAATGTCGCAATTTCTTAGGTTTAATTATGAATGATTGGTTTGAATAAGAATGCTTTACTCGTACGTATCAATGAAACTTGGATACACACATCGAGAGTCTAGTGTTATGTTATCTTCGAAACTATGTATTTTTGGAACACTTGTTCTAGGACTTTTAGTACTATTTTTATTTATAGCATAATTATAACCGTAGAGTTATGGGACATCAAAAGGAACACGTTGTATACGGAAATCTTGTGCAAAATTTAATGTTTCTAGATCCAGCGGTTTAAGCTGTGCGTTGTCTGCCAGTGAATGGATGAATTTAAGATTTTGTCGAGTACCTACTTGTGCTTGTAACAAGCGGAACCTTGTCTGTGATAAGTCATCGCAGATTTTTATACTCAAAACTCTCCAAAACCCAAAGGGCTTAAACTTGCTGTAAAATGCAGATTTTAAAACAATTCCAGATCGCCGAGTATTAAAACAATTCCGGGGTTATGTGGCTGTGGGATAGGTTAGACGGCACGGTTAGCGCAGTGGTTAAGCGATTGACTGCTGCGCTGCGTGTCGCGGGTTCGATTCCCGCACGGAACAAATATTTGTATGACCTACAAGTAGTTGTTCCGGGTCTGGCTGTTTGTGTATGTCAGTTTAAATTTTAGGAAAGATCACGTCCAAAATCTGTCGTAAAAGAAATAATTTTTAGCAAAACGTTGACTCAATCTGTATCAAGAACATCAGACCATTAATTATGTTATCAATGTTAAGATAAAAATGCACGCGATACCAAAACTGCCGAATAGAATTTTTTCTCAACTATTAATGTGAACACACAAGTCAAATTAAACGATAATATCAGCAGATTAGACCCTGGCATTGTACATCGAAATAGAGGTCAGAACTTGTCCTTATAATAGCCTTAAACTAGTACCACGAATAGAACGCCAGCATACAATCATGAACCTCGGTAAGTTCAACTAGAAAAATCGATCCAGGTTGGCAGTTTCCGCCGCCGTTCGGATGTCTCCGCCGCTGACATTGGCATTCGCCACAACAAATGAAAAGTTGTACTGAAACAAGTTAAATAATTCATCACGTAAATACCACTTATACCATCAAAGCAATGATTAAGACTCGCTCTTAGTGAGGGAAAGTTATGCGATAATCGCGCTTATTACTTCTGTTAAAGTTCTCATGGTTCATTGTTTGTGATATAATGCTTTTTAATGGCTCATCTGGAAGTGGCCTAGCGTCCTGCAGTGGAATACTGTCCACAGCAATCATTGTATTAAATCCATTTAATACAATGATTGATTACTTTTCTTTAGTAAATTGAAAAAAGAAGGCAAATATATTATTAGGAGTTCTTGACTTCAACAGTGCAATAATAAATCTTTCTTAGTTTTTGCATACTGGCTTTTACCATACAGACGTTTTCTAAATTGCTATATCAGTCAAAAGGGTCAATGCCATCCATGACTCTTCGAATTTCCTCACCAACAGCGTTGAGACAGACAATAAATTATCCACCTACATTTTTTTTTTTTTATTGTTACAGGTATGTCACTCCAGCGGCGACTTTAGTTCGGGGCTACACTGCGTAAGTGCTAAAATATACATTATAAGCATTTGTATGTAGTTTAGTAACAATTCTGACAAGAGAATACACCAATAAGGCCGCCTGTCCACTGGAGCGGAGCGAGGCAGCAAAGCGGAGAAATGTGCCATTATTAACCAATAGAATCTAAACTCCGCTTCAGAGCTCCACTCCTATTGGTTAATATTGGCACAATCCTGCAATCGATTAGCATTTTCGGCAAACTGTTTTCTATTAGAAAATTTTCGTATAATAATAGCAGCCCGAATCCTGGTTCCGTTCCCAATCTATGGCACCTTCTATTGTAAGGGATAGCCCAGTTTCATCGTATCCCTTGGTCATCATTTACTACACTCTCAAGTAGAAATAAGTCCCCAGGCTATTTTGTAAGTATTTTTAACGGATAATAGTCCTCCAGACTGACTTCGGTCATGGCGGCCAATATCAGTGGAGACTAGCCTTCGGCGCGGGAGATGTTATAGTGCACAAGTGTGCACACTTATGCACTATAACATCTGACACGGGCGCACTCTTTCTTCTCTTTCTCTCATAGTTCGATGGGACGGCAATCTGACAAGACCGGAGAGAGATCAGGCGCAGGGCCAATGACTTAACGTGCTTTCCGAGGTACAACTTCCAAACGCCGAGCTGTTAATAAGAAATTCTTAATCAAAAAACCCTCCAACACTTTGCCCTACCTGGGAAACGAACCCAGCAGTCGTACTTGCAACCACCAAACCAACGGGGCAATTTTATGTAATTATAATAGATAATACGTTAGTCTTATGCCACCAATACTTTCTGGCAAGACTTTGTAAAAATAACAATAAACTAAGCCTGTCACTGCTGTCAGTGACTAAATGCAGTTCCATGATACTGAAAGTCGGGAGTCCGGATTTTTTTTTTTTGTAATTTCTTTGAAAATCTGTACTAAAAGAATTCATAAATAACTTCTATACTAACGAGTCCTTGAATGAAACCGCGTAGTTGCGAAATTCGTAGCGATGTGCTACAGCACTACGAGCTTTGCTACGAATCAAGATTGCTACGAACACAAATGAAACAGCATGTAAAAATAAGTTGTACATAATAAACATTTCAAGAAAAGGAAGGATTTCTTTTTTCTAATTATTTCTGATGATGGTGAATATTGAAAGCACTACAAGATCAATATAATTTATTGAACTAATCTACAAATTATCCTATTAGTACCTTCATTTAACTAAAACTCAGAAGAAACCTACAGTACAAAAGAAATTTTCCTGGTAATTATTTTAAAAAAACTCTGATTTTGCCAACTAAGAGTGGCATAAAGTAACCAGTTCCAAACAAGGCCAGTTATTATCCGCAGTTCACACAGCTAGCAATCAGCCGGAAGGCTGTGCCAAACTAACCACTAACTTCGAATACGGTCCAGTCTGACTTATCTCTGTAATCTCGTGATCAATCCTGGCAGCTCGAAATAACGTGAGATAAGTATTACTTAAATAGATTTGTCATTATGGTTATTACTATGTATTATTTAACTTATAGTGTAAATTCTGTTTTTCACCATTAGTTGTTTTTTTTTTGTTGCGAAATTCGCGCTTATTATAATTGCATCTATTAATTTTTATTTGACTGCAAAATTTCAATTGAAAACTAAATAATTTTTGAGAAACCCATAGTATCACAACATTTTACTATATAAAAAAAAACTATCAATAAAACTATTTTTTTTATTATCTTTTTTTTATTTACTTATTTATTGATAAGTCAATAAACAAAAGTTTAATAAAAATCTTTTCATTTGAAAATAATTAAAACAAACAGAAAATACCGAAATACAAAAATGATTCAATCTATGCGTGGAAATTATCTGTAACATTGATAGCACCAGAACTTAATATTGAATCTACCGCATCGCTAAACCATAGCAGTTTTAAACGGCCGTTGCTTACATCTTTTGCCGATTGGAAAATGACGAAGAAACTACGTAACTAACGCAACATACCCCGAAAATATAATTAATCTCAATTTTAAAAATCCTGAGGAGCCATAATTAAGTAACTCATTTCCCGGAGATGACATTTAAACTACTTAGGTTTTAATTATGTTGTAAATATAACCTTGGGCTTTATTCAAATTGTCACGCAAGCAACACGAAAGTTAGCTTATTTTTAATCAACACGACGCTGACATCCAACAAATCTCAAAGACGGAGTCTGCTTTGAAGTAACCTCTCTACCACAGACTGTGCCTCTACTACTAATAATTTGATTTCATGACGATGTTATCAATATGACTTCTGAAGTTAAGTTTGTCATGCATGATGACACCAAGATCCTAAATTTCATTTACAGATTCTAATAATTCTCCTTTTACATTATATAAGACAGAACTAGATTCTTTTTTCCTACTAAACCGTATGTGGCTACATTTTTGTACATTAAGCTTCATGCAGTTCAAGTGGCGCCATTGCTCAATGCTATCTAAATCTTTTTGAATTCGAGTAACATCTATAAATAATGCCATCCACGAAGACGCGACCGAGTCTGCTCCGCTCCGTATTAAAGTACAGCTTACAGTACAGTAATCACGGAGTAGGGCGCGTCTTCGTGGATGGCACTATCTATATATTCGAATTGATAGTTAAATAAATTTTAAAATCATTGGCAAACGTTAAATATTTACAATGATGGATTTGATTTCTGTAATGTTGTTAATGAAGAGCGAAAACAGAACTGAAGCCAGATGAGAACCCTGAGGAACTCTTGAGTCAGCGTAGTATGGGTAAGATTCGTAACCGTTTAGGACAAGAATTTGCGCTCTACGGGATAGATAGGGTGAAAACCAGTTAAATAGTGGGCCACGTATACCATTTTATTCTAACTTCGACAGTAACTGAACAGTCAACTTTATGAAATACACTGCTAAAGTTCGTGTACATGGAATCTACTAATAATCTTTTCTTAAGACCTACAGTTACGACAGTTACAAACTAGATAAGATTTGTTTCTACACTGCGATCAGCTTAAAAAACATGTTGATTTGGTGAGATAGTTTTATCAATGTGATACTAGACACAGTGATGACTGGACAGAGCAGAGACTCAAAGTTTTGGTTCGAAATTAGGGCCGTTCATATCTTTTTGAAACGTTTTAGTTCTTATTTTGCTTTCAGTTTTATTAAAAACGACAATGTTGCAATAAAATGCTTAAAAGACAATCATCATCATTATTAGTAGTACCTTTGTTCTCAAAATGACTATTATGTCGTATTATGTATTTTACTGTGTGTACAGTAAGCGTTCAAAAGTGTATAGACACGTTAAGAGTCGTATTGCTGTGAACACGCGGACGCGGTATAGTCCGTATATCTGTATGTGTAAGCAACACGGCACACACCGTCGTATCGTCACGTACTTGCGCCACACTACCGAAACAAATATATATTTCTGTCGCTTTTGTTAGACACAGTAGCACACACGCATCATGCGTTTGACCTTGGCCAGTTTATCGCATTGCTAAAATTCGAACTAAATTTACGTGTGCAGATAGCAGAACGCGTTAAATGTAGGTTTGAGTGTCAAACTGGCTTAGGTTCGGATCTCGTAATGCACAGCACGGTTTTTTATTATATTTGTTTGCAATAATAATATATTTTAACTATTGCTGCCTTTTTTACTAAAGCTGTTATTGCAATAAAGGTTTTAGAATTAAAAATGCGTGATATGTGATAACAAAATGTAAACATATTTATTCGTTATATTTATTTTACTTATAGATAACAAATTGCTACAATTATTTGTCATTACTTCAGCTGAATAAGATGTGAAATAGATGTCAAGAAACTTCGAAACAATTTGTTTTATTTTGACATACGAGTATTTGTATTATGAAATGTTTTAAATTTTAAATGGATATTTTTCACCATAAATATTAAGCTTTGATCATGGTCGAAGTAATTAAGCAATAAATAAGAATATTAGACTACTCAAAATGTAAAAAAAACTACTTACAAAATAGGTGATTTTAAGGTTAACACTTTAAAGGACAGTACACGAGACACAATAGAAGTTTTATTGTTATGATGCCTATGGGCGTATAGTGTCCTTCAAAGTGTTAAGTATGGGCAGTTTGTTTACATTATTTATTTCACATTTTATTTGGCTTTAGTAAATATTGGTTGGTATTGAGGTTATAGCTTAAGTATTCATTTTCTTTACGAAAAGAAGATTGAAACTTAACCTCAAATTTTAACCCTAAAATAATAATATTACTAAAATAATCTTAAACATTTTCGGTCTATCTGCGACGACGGTGCATCGTTACCACAAATTCATGCAATAACGAATCTGTTATTTATTAAGTTGGTACGGTAAATATTTTAAGGTTAAAATATAGCAGTGTCCCACGTGAAGTCTTAATATTATCGTGCGAAACTTAAACGTTCTTGTTTATGCTTTTCTGTCAAAACGGCTTCCTAGCTGGTCTTCAGTGATGCAAGCCTTCAGAGTGCACAGCGAACGGTTCATAATGACGTGTTTAATAATTCAGCAAAATATCTCGTTGGTATGAAACCATTTGTTTCATATTCATTCATCATTTGACGTCGCTGCTCCTCGATAATAAGCCTCTTCCTCATACGTCTTAACCCTCACAGTATTTCTCTAGAACAAAGAATAACATTGTATTTATTACACATAATAATTATTTATCATTCACTAATCGAATTAAACCTCATAATGAATTTTAAACTTTAAAGGCATCTTTTGTCTCAATAATACCTCTGTTCTATCAACAATACCTTTAACTAAGATTTATGTTTAGTAAAATATGAAATATTTAAATGATAACACTCACATTTAGTCCGGATTCATTAGATATTTGTGTAAATTTCATTCACTTTTACGCATCGTAATAATATTTGATCTCCCTTCAATATTTATATTTGACTGCATTTTGAAAATGGGTTCCCTCTATCTGGCAGAATTTTGATGCTCCGAAATTTATTTGGCATAACACACTTGGCATAATCTTCTTTAAACGAATATATATATGGCATAAAAATCATTTAATATAATCATTGTTTGGCCGAATGTTTATATGTCCCAATTTACAAAGGCATACTTTTAAGATGGCAGAATTTTATTTGGCAGAATTACTTTTTGGCAAAGCTTAATTTCGCATAATTTCGTTTCACACGTTTAATATAATTTAGAAACGTCATCATTTGGGTTAGGTTAGGTTAGAACGGTGACCATTAACGCGCGAAGGCGAGCGAGCGAAGCGAGCGTGCCGCGGCAGCGGCCGCCGAGCGCCAGATCCCCTTATGCCAAAGACGATTCTGACAGTGAACTTTCTGCAATATGATGGTTCTACTTTTAATTATTATGGATATGAAATTTATGCCTAAAGATGATTCTGACTTACAAAATTATGCGTTTTTAATGTATTATAAATGAGTGTATGCCAAACAAAAACATTTCTGCGAAATTAAGTTTATGCTATGCACTGTTATGCAAAATAATATACCCTTTGAAAATAATAACCACAACACCGCTAATACTCGTCACCAACAATAACCACGAACCAACAAAGATTTATTAAGCGAATACGCGTAACGAACTGCGTCTGTCTAGCCCACAGAAATCGAAATAATTTACTTAGTTTTCTGTGGTCTACCTGCTAAACTTTAATATTTATGTGAACAAGACGACTGAAACAAAAAACGAATGATTATTGAACTAGTCATTATTAAAAAATAATAATAACGTATTTATAGTATAAAATAAATGATAAAATAGTAATTATTAAAAAATTGCAATCTAACCGGAGATGAGATTTGAACCCTCGCTCGGCTCGCCATAACCGCACATACCAAGCACGTTATCCACTGAGCTAGCATGTCATTTGCATTATTGATAGAAATTATGATGTACTATGAGTTTCAGACAAAATGAGTGTGTGTGTGTCGATAGTATTGTAACATCTTAGAGAAGAAGGTCGTAAGTCAAACCGAAGCGTCAGTCTATTCCTTTGTGAGATTGCCTATGGACTTTTGGTCGATACTGTACATAGATAATAAAATTAATTAATAAATATTATTATATATTTATATTATATTATTAATTATCTCCGCGAACACCTGCCACCTCGCGCTCTGCAAACCTACGGGAGGGGAGCTTTGGGCGGTCGGCCTGTAGTTTCCGAAACACGCCAAACTGCCATTGCAAAAAAAAGCATGTTTGCTAACCCTAAATGGAATTGCAAATATACGAACATTCTCTTTCAGATAAGGATTCAAAACCGAGAGCGAATTTCACGGAATACTAATGTTGTGGATTACATTGCCTTCAGACATAAATGAATTTAGATTCTTATGATTTCCAGTATTTAGCATACAACAATTAGAAGCAATATTATTCAACGTATTTTACTATCACTAATATTTTTGAAAGGTTAAAATCATAGATTATATTTGTGTACTTAAGTATAACAATGAATAATAAAAGTATTTATGTTGTATCTGATTTTGTTTTTCAAACTAAACAGAAGTTTTAAAGTATTATGGAAGGAAAGAAAACTAAAACATTGCGTGGGTTTACGTTTATTTATTTGAAAAATATAACCTTAGACACAGCAGTGTGTTTAGGGTTATATTATCCAATGCATAAGAACTGACTTGTTAGCAGTAACAAGTCACTTCTTATGCGTTGGATTGGATCCAAGAGGTGTAGCGGGAAACACGAGCATTGACACCAGGGAAGTTAGCCTGAGCACAGCCAATACCGAAAGAGCAGACACCAACAACGATACCGTTGTGGTAGAGAGGACCACCGGAGTCACCCTGGCACTGGTCGCGACCACCGCCGGACCAGCCGGAGCACAACATGTTGGCAGTGATAACGATACCACGCATAATGTAGTTGTTTCTGCAAGTGTTCTGGTTGATAACCCTAAGCTCGACGTGACGGAGCTGCTCAGAAGCTGAGCCACTAGACTGTAAAAGGGACATTTATTTATATATACTTTATTGTACACCACAAAAATACATAACAAAAAATAAATCAAACACTACAAAATATACAATGGACGGCCTTATCGCTTTCCGCGATCTCTTCCAGGCAACCTTGGAATGGACAGTGATTTGCCTGGACATAAAATGGGGCTGTGGTTGGTGCAAATAATAAGTATACAATATACTAGAATAAATACACAGATATATACATAACCTAAATAATATATACATAAATACATACATACTTACTAAATATATAAGCAACAAAAATAAATGAAAACTATAGATAATTACAGTTACGAGAACAAGATCACAACGACAAGTAATGTTCCTTCACGAGTCTCTTAAAAACAGGTAACGATTGCGCGCGTTTTATGCGAATATTAATATCCGACCAAACAAAACCGGAAGTATTGATTTTTTTAACACGAGAGGAATCATCAATAAACTTACGGAAGTCGTGCCCCATCCTGCAGCCCAGACGGCTTGGTTGTCACCGAGGTTGTAGTTGGCGCCAGCGATCGAAGCGGCGCGGACATTGTTGTTGAAAGAGAAGGTGCTTGTTGAGCGCAAGACGGCGACGTCATTGTTCATAGTCCTGCTGTTGTATGACGGATGGTTGATGATCTGGCCCACGTTGTGAACAACACCACCGCTGTTAGCCCAAGTAGAGCCAACACGTATACGCCATCTGCCGGCTGCGTCACCAATTGTGCAGTGAGCAGCGGTGAGGACGGACCTGTTGTTGATGACAGTACCACCGCATGCCTGCCGGTATGTGCTCCAGTTCCATGTGTACAGGAGAGAGGTGATAGTGGGGTACCGATCAATAGTGGTAAGCGAACCGCCCACAATCCTTTGGGGATTGGAAGGGACGGCTAGAAAAAAGAAGATTAAATATTATTTAATTGCTGTTAAAGTTCCATTAAACATTAGGTAATTGTAATGTTTCAATAAAAATACAAATGCAAACAATAAAACATGCATTTTTCCAAAACAAAGAAATTCATAGAAGATTCTGATGTTTTATTAACAAAAATAACAAATTCAAGATTTCTTAAGAACATACCTGTGACGGCCGCGAAGCAAAGGGCTAGCAGAGCAAGGAAACGCATACTGTTAATTACTCGTCGACGAGTGATTGTAAATCGTTGTAAGTGATGGATATTTATATCATAGCTGATTGATTATGCTACTTCGCAAAAAGATAAAATGGCTTTATTGTTATCATGTAAACTCATCATAAAGATGTTTACAGATTATCTATCATACCTTTCCATTTCGATTCACCAAAAGCATATACTCTCTTTATACGAGTTTAATCCGCCATCGCTTTCCAACATTCATTCACAGATTTTCCTTCCATATCCTTCATTTCAATAATTGTATATAACACTTGACTCTTAAATTTATTGGTACATTCCTCTTTGTCTATCATACGCCATCTGGTTTAGATTGGGCGTTACTTGTTTATACTGGACGAGACACCAAGTTTTACCTCCATTATTATGAGTCTATGTTATGAGACTAATGCCCGTTTTCACTTCCACTAAGTGACACTTAAATTAATTCCTAAATAAAAGTGGACTGTTACATTTTCAAAGCTAGGCTTAGCGCTGATGGCGGGGTCCGCTAGGGCCGATGCCTGCCGGGGTTGCGAAGAATACCGAAAGGGAGATCGTGGCCCCCAGCAACAGGGCAACTGAAGGAACACGGGTGGGTTTTAGTCAGTAAGAGTTTGACACACCCTCTCGCTCTGCCCAGAGCGGGAGAACGGGAGAAGATATTTGATAATTTCCAACCCAAAAAAAAAACTAACTGCTGAGAGTTGAAAAACCAAAAATACACTTTTATTTAGGGATTCATTTAAGTGTCACTTAGTTGTCGGTGAAAACGGGCATTAGTCTTCGTCTGGGAGCACTTTACAGTCTTTCGACGCTCTTCAGACTGTTCCGCCTTACCTACTAAAACTGTGCTATAATCTGCATAACCTTTTCCCAACTATGTTGGGGTTGGTTTCCAGTCTAACCGAATGCAGCTTTATACCATATCTTACATGAAGGGACTACGTACCTGAGTCCACAACCCAGTTTCTGGGTAATACGACATATGGTTTCTTGGTAGGACTGATTGTCAGACTTTCGGGCTTCTGACGACCCCTAACGACTGTCAATGATCCACGAATGATAGCCGAGACCAAAGGCCTAACGTGCTTTCCGTGGCACGGAGGGGTCTCGGTGTGTAAAGCTGGCCACCCAACCACGGATCAACCGTGGCTAGCGTAGCTTATCCTGATTGATCCTCCCGTGTGACTAGTTTCACTTAGCCACGAGCCCCTTACTAAAACTGTGCTAGTAAAATAATTTATTATGCTTTAAAATTACAAACAGTAAGTATGCATACTCCTTTACAAACAATTTAAAATTGATCATTGTAATTACGTATCATCTTTATCATTATTATCTATTTTTACACGTAATGCATCATTTGTTTATGAGCAATGTCAGAACTCGAATGAACCAAAAATTAAATTTGAAATAATAATATTATAAAACATGAAATTCAACATATGTGCTTTAAATCAGCATTTTACTTGCTAAACAAACCAAATAAAAACTTACGCGGGTGAAACCATGGGGTGCAGCTAGTATTTAAATAAAATTCCTTATGAATCGGTATTTTTTAAAGTTTTTATTTGAACTTGCAATGTGTGTATGTTAGTTTGTTTAGGGCGAATACTGCAAGCCGAAATAAAACCACTTCCTCTAATCCTATGGATTTGAAATTTTACAAATTGGTTCAGTCCCAAAGACAATGCATTTTTATGATTAGCACGGCCACCAAAGATTGGCTCCAGACCAGGAAACTCCTCAACGGTCAACAGTGTAGACACGAAATTTTATATACGCTTTAATTATGATAGTTCGTTCTAAATTCCATTATAATCTGGCTGCTGCAACTAGCATTGGCTTCAGAAGAGGGAACACCTCAACGGTACACAGTACAAATATGAAATTTTATATACGCATTTAATTGTGATATTCCGTTCTAAAATCCACCATGATCTGGCTGCTGCACCCAGGATTGGCTTCAGTCGAGGGAACTCCTCAACAGTCATCAGTACAAACAGGAAATTTTTAATATAATATATGAAATTATGAAATAATGCGACACCAAGCATAAGCAAAGCGAATGTACTAGTGCGTTAATGAAGGTGGTGTGGGGATGTCATAATCAGTACAGAGTTTAAAATGAGGTGAAAATCACGGCATGACTTGTATATTTTGAGTGAAATTAAAAATATAATATAATAATATCAAAATGTACCATCGCGGCGAGAAGCCACCACAGTAAGGACTATTCTTGCTTGCAGCGCTTGGCCGCTATAGAACTGGGGCGGTAACAGAAATCTGGTCATCGTGTGTAGGTACGGGATTTTGTTTTCATAGTGGTTGGTTATGGGCTTCCGCGATGGTACAGAGCTTAAGAAAAATAGATTACATGGAGTGAGAAACACGGCATGACATGAGCATTTTGAGTAATATAGAAAATACATTATATCGAAATGCACAGAGCCGAAGGCAGATTGGCTATGTGGTAATTGTAATAACGCATGAAGTATAATAAGCTAAACAAAAAGTAGTCATTAGCAAGTATGTACCATCACGGTCCCACATATCTAACCACTTTGAAAACAAAATCCCGTGCACACGACCCTTTTTTTTTCGTAGGTAAGCGTTACTATAGCGGCCGAACGCTGTAAGCAGTAATAGTCTTTACGGTGCTCAGATAGGCGTGTCCACGAAAGTACATGCCCTAAGTTGATCTAGATAGATAAGCACACAAAAATATAAAAGCGACATGATTGTTCAACACATACAATATCCAATATGGGAATTACACTGAATTTAATAGACTCGTGATTAAATTTTTCTTTCTTTGGATGCATCAAAATAGATGGGCCAGAATCGCCACACAGGCAAGCCAGGCGGTCAGGCCTAAAAAGCGTCGGTGTGACGATCAGGACTCGCTCCTGACCGACTGGCCGGAGAAAGCACAACATAAGGAAGACTGAAAAAGTATGATTTACTTAGTCGATTGAAAAAAGAAAACCGTTATAACAGTGACAGGGGGTAACAGAAAAGAGGGGATCGCTTACCGGACGAGTTCTCCTGGCCCAAGATTACCCGCATTGCGTTGAATAAAGACGTTGGTGACTCGGTTTTAACGGAGACCGTTCAAACTTGTATGGGAAGTGGTCTATGAACCAATACTGTAGTGGTATTTCCGTGGGGACACCTCAACTACATCCTTGTGCAAAGGGGCATCAAAATCTGAATTTACTGCTAATTGCTTGAAGTCATCAGATCGAACGTCCATATTGCCGAAATTCCATAGCATCGATGTACCACAATTTTGAATAGCCATTAGATCGAGCGTCTGTTTCGCCGAAAAGCCATTGCATTAATCTTCTTTGGCGAATCGTGAAGCAAAATCGATAGACCATGACACGTATTTATCGTACGGGTTAGCGACACTATTGACAACTGACATTGTCATTTTTACCCGACTGCCCCAGAAGGAGGGTAATATTTTCGAGAGTATGTATGTCTATTTCTTTGGCACGCTCTGTAGCCTAAACGGCTTGATGGATTTTAACATATGAGGTGTCGTTAGATTTGTCTTAATTGTGTGAGTGACCTAAGCTATATAATATTTATATATTGCATCTGCAAATACAAAAAAGGAGGGGTAAGTTTAAAAAAAAAAACAACATTATTGGTATCATATAAAAGCTAGTAGTTCAATTCCATATATATGTAGGATCAGGAGTGCCGAGAGGTATTTCGTCAGGGTTAGGAGTTCCCATTTCAATAGGATTAACAATACTGAATAAACAATTACAGGGTTTTTAATATAGTAGGTACTAGTTACATCATATAAGGCAAAACACAATACAAATGGTAATTAATAACAAGATAAAGTAGGTGAATAGGTAGTAACAATCGAACAGACTTTTAGGGTCTCAGTTCGTATAGTGGCCAAGCCACCCAATGAAAAAGTGTATCGCTCACTATCAGCAAGCTAATATAGCTATGTGAATATACAGCAGTGCTGTACCAGATAAACCGACAGTTTTGTCGGGAGCAGGGCTCTTTATTGAGTCGAATCCGAAGATAGACTGACTTACATAACGAGTGCACGTTCTTTTATAAGACGATACCCCCACCTTGCAATCCCACTACGACAACTCTGTCCGATGGCGCACGGAAGTGCGTCACGTGTTTACTTGATACAAAACACTAAAATGTGCTAAATCTAATAAGACTGACATTACAAAGTTATCAAATAATACAAGAATAATTGTCGTAAATAAACAATAGTGAATTCACAAAGTAAATCCTTTTAAAATTAAAGTAACATGTCATTAATTGTTTTGAACAAAACCATCGATTATAATTATCGAAATAATTATGTTGCGATTTATTAGACAATAATTGATACTAAGAATCACATAAATTAATAATAAGAAAAACAAATCATACCAAACTGTTGACTACCCACAATTATTATTCACAACCAACTCCGACACGGCCAGAACTGACGTTCTACACGGCCTCGTGTGATCCTGAAAAAATATTACTTGGTGAATATCGATCGGCCTTTCTGACAAACAAAAGCCTTAACAAAAGGTATGTTGAAAAGAAAAATCCTGAATTAGTCAAATAAAATTATTATCAATAGCAGTTGCATCGCAACCATTCAAAATGACCATACTGCTGCAGACAATACATAGCTCAATTAAGGTACAACATAGTCTCCCAGCCGAAATCACACCATGGGATTCGACAAGTAATTTGGAGTCGAATAGACAACCCGCATAGGCGTCAACATAGACAACCCGCATAAGCGTCAAGTTCAACCTCCAAATCCAGGAGTCAACATAGACATCCGATTAAGCATCAAGACAACCCGCATAGGCGTCAACATAGACAACCCGCATAAGCGTCAAGTTCGACACGACATCCAAATCCAGGAGTCAACATAGACATCCGATTAAGCATCAAGATAAACAAGAGTCAACATAGACATCTTGTCAATTCAGCTATAGTATGTAAGCAGCAGATGAAACATCATCAGTGTCAACATTGACATCACTAACAGCGACTTGACATTCAGGCATTTTTCGTACACAATCATGGGCATATTTGTAAATTCTATTGGTACTCAAAGATTTCAACAAATATCCATCACTATCCAATAGTTAATTAGCAATAAGTGCAAAGTCTCCAACCTTTCGGCACTTAGGTTCGCATTATGCGTTAAACCTGTCCATTAGCCCTACAAGTACCGGTAGCTATTAAATGCAAAGCAATATTATAGCAAAACAACAACCTTTGTCAGCTATAACCCGAGAAGGTGCTCCAAATAAAGAGACACTGGACTTAAGAGCTTTAATGCAATTTGATGCGTCAATTTGGGTAGTAGGGTACATATTACGTTAGAATTTCCTATTCTCATTTAAGTATTGACCACACAAGAAATATGTTTACCAGAAAACTTTTCAGCAAATGTTTCAGCAATAAGAGAACATTCAGCTCCATAATTATAACAAAATGAAAGCGACTCACCAGATTGCTGTAGAACACGAGTGATAGGTCGTACATCACAAGCTTCAACTCGTTTCACGGATGGTTGGCTGCTCGAAGGCCAAATCTTCATTTGGACCTCCCGGCCACCTTCAGGTCGCCTATGGGCAGCGAGGAACGAAGTTTCCCAACTCCTCACAGCGGTAACAGACAATGTTTGGTGTCGCCTTATGTGGCGAGCCGGTTGGTCCAGGATATTTGGTTTTCTTGGCCTTCTTTAGTAGATATATGCCCCAATATAACCATAAAAGTGACATACTATTGTACCTGGTTTGAACCACTTAGGTTGCGAAGAATCGTGCTGGTCAAAGGAAATATGGGACTTTCTTTTAAGATGGGACAAGACACTCAGTTCTTATTGAAGTTTATGCCTAGTTCGGTAGTAAATGCTAGTCGATGAGCATGGCAATCAAAATTAGGGGACATTGGCCAGTACAGTAGAAACAGCAATGTGTTCGATACTCAGGCTATTCCATTTAGATGTCAGCGAAGTGATATATCGACTGGCATATACAGCTAAAGATTCTCCTTTTGGTTAACAATTTTGAAGGATAATTACAGTAGCGACAACAGTTTCCGAAACTGTCATAACTAGAGA
Organism: Omphaloscelis lunosa; assembly: GCA_916610215.1. NCBI lineage: Eukaryota > Metazoa > Arthropoda > Insecta > Lepidoptera > Noctuidae > Omphaloscelis > Omphaloscelis lunosa. The sequence continues at coordinate 18,490,658 of OU744244.1, read as the reverse complement.
GGAAGAAACTAAAACACTAAACACTAAGTCTGTCCAGGTCATGCCTGTATATGATACTTAGGAAAGTCATACGTTAGCCCTACCCTTTAAATCTTTCGTGAGGGCAATAATAAGAGTGCTTCCATGAAGAAGCTTTTCCGATAGGAAAATATCAACGGTTGTACTCCAAGATTAAGCATTGGAATCAGGTAGGTCTGGGTCAAAATCGGGCAAGCGAATTACAGTAGATAGAGTGGAGTGAGTATTAATCGCTTCAATTAACTGAGCTATATTATGATTCTGAAGCTCTAACATTGCTCGCCATGGATCACCAATACCTTGCGATTCCTGGGCTAAACCTAATCCCACTTCTGATGTAGGATCAGGAGTGCCGAGAGGTATTTCGTCAGGGTTAGGAGTTCCCATTTCAATAGGATTAACAATACTGAATAAACAATTACAGGGTTTTTAATATAGTAGGTACTAGTTACATCATATAAGGCAAAACACAATACAAATGGTAATTAATAACAAGATAAAGTAGGTGAATAGGTAGTAACAATCGAACAGACTTTTAGGGTCTCAGTTCGTATAGTGGCCAAGCCACCCAATGAAAAAGTGTATCGCTCACTATCAGCAAGCTAATATAGCTATGTGAATATACAGCAGTGCTGTACCAGATAAACCGACAGTTTTGTCGGGAGCAGGGCTCTTTATTGAGTCGAATCCGAAGATAGACTGACTTACATAACGAGTGCACGTTCTTTTATAAGACGATACCCCCACCTTGCAATCCCACTACGACAACTCTGTCCGATGGCGCACGGAAGTGCGTCACGTGTTTACTTGATACAAAACACTAAAATGTGCTAAATCTAATAAGACTGACATTACAAAGTTATCAAATAATACAAGAATAATTGTCGTAAATAAACAATAGTGAATTCACAAAGTAAATCCTTTTAAAATTAAAGTAACATGTCATTAATTGTTTTGAACAAAACCATCGATTATAATTATCGAAATAATTATGTTGCGATTTATTAGACAATAATTGATACTAAGAATCACATAAATTAATAATAAGAAAAACAAATCATACCAAACTGTTGACTACCCACAATTATTATTCACAACCAACTCCGACATATATATATATATATATATAAAACTAAAAAGTTTGAAATAAAGAAAATTATTTAAGAAAACAAAAAACCCGATTGCAAAAACACAGAACTGAAAAGATTCTTTGTTTTTTTTAATTTTAATTTTTTTTTCTGCATTTAATTTTGAATAATTTTAATGTTGACTGATAAATAAATTTTGTAAATGGAACTCAAAAGTTTTTTTTCAGCAAAGCTCAAAATTATCGTACGTTAGACAGTCATTATCGTATATTGTCGGTTGTTGTTCATCGTATATTGACAGGCTCGACTGTCCGTACATACGACACTGCAGTGACTTGCACGTCACCTACAGTCGTCGACCATTAATGTTGTGTTAATGTAAGTGTTGTATGTAAGGTGGTTTTTATGTTGTAATTTATTGTAATGTTAATGTATTGTTTGATTAATTAATTTTGTATATTGTGTATGAGTCACTGTAACTCGAAATAATAAATGAATAATAATAGTATATTGTACCAGTGGCCCCCATAATTATCGTATGGGTTGGCAACTTTGTAAACTATAACTACTTCCAAGTTGCTCGTAGCTAGGCAAGCTAGTTATTAATAGCACAAGGACCGTTACGTCACAAGCAAATCTGATATCAGTTCACAAATTGTCGGTTTCTCAAGGATAGATTATATACTACCGCGAAATAATGCATTGGTTTGATGCAATCCACAATTTTTCAACAGTTTTTAATTCTGATAGATTATAAACAAATGAAGTTCAGAATAACTATACGGTGACATACAAAAAATTGTGGATAAGATGATTGATCACTACTAATTGTTTTTATGAAACGTTTTTGCCATTTGTGATATTTTTAATACTCTGACCACGAGGGGTCTCCTAAAGTTTTTTGATCCTTATTAGAAACTGGGTCGAATGGCATCAAAAAATGTTTAATGTAAATTGCCAATTTTCTTGCTGACTGTAATTTTTTATACAAAATCTGTAAATGTGGGTCAAAATGTTTAAAAAGTTAAGGAGAGTCTTCTAAGAATGTTTTTGCCCTTACAACGCGTCTGAATATCCGGTCTGTATATTATAAAAGTGTATTTTTCTCAGAATTGTCGGGTCAGATTTTGATGCCCTTTTGCACAAGGGTTAAGATGAGTTATCCCTACATAAATATCAAAACCATATCGCTATTGGTCCATAGACCACTTTTGAATAGTGTCCTTTGTAAACAAACTAATGAAACGAATAAAAAAAAAGCCTAATCTGTTGCCTAATTCTATATTATTGCAATTTATTTAAATAAAAAATTTACAAATCGTTACAACGTTACAAAATCAAATCGTATAAAATCAACATAAAATAAACGAATTATTCTAGAACTATTCGTACATCTTAAAAAAAATCATTTTTATTGGTAAAGAGATATGAGCTAATTTAGATTTTCGCGAAAACTTGTAAGTACCAAAATTTGCCTTAATTTTCAACTTTTTTATTTTTCGGAATTTTTCCTTTATTTGTGCTGCCTTTTGCCAAATTTCGTGATTCTAGGTCAACGGGAACTACCATATAGGTTTTCGATGCAAAACCTATAGGGTACTTCCGGTTGACCTAGAATTGTCAATTTATTTGGTTAAAAGCAAGGTCTTGCAGCTCTAGTAAAAGAAAAATTTCTAAAAATATCAAAGTTGAAAATTAAGGTAAATTTTGGTACTTACAAGTTTTCGCGAAAATCTAAATTTGCCCATATCTTTTTATCGTCTTGATTCAGGACCTTGATGTTTATACACCTAATAGGGACTATAGACTTCAGTATCTGGTATAAATTTCAACTTGCTAAGTCCACCCGTTCCTGAGAAAATCGGTGGTGACACACGGACAGACGGACAAAAGAGTGATCTTATAAGGGTTCCTTTTTTACTTTTTGAGTTACGGAACCCTAAAAACACAACTGGCTTGGTTAAAAACCGAACTAAAAAGTAAAAAACAAGCTGTATTAGTTAATCTGTATATACAACGCGAAAGTTCACTTGTATGTGTGGAACACATTTTAATATAGCCTCTGTCACTCGAGATGATGTAAGGATTCTAACGATACCCCATACATTCAAATCTATTCAGGCATTTAAAAAGCTATGGTGGAACAAAGAAAATATTACACTCCTTTTGGGCAGTCGTGTGATAAAAATAATAACAAGCCTTGGTAACTAAAATATTACTCTTACTAAAATAACAACACCATTTATTAAAAACACAAGAAAACAATGTGTTAAAAGTTAACAAAAATCAAAAAATCTTAATCGTGTTAAATACATTATGCATTGCGTCGGAATGAGGCACATTAAGATAAAAGAACCAGTATTGTTCAGGAATTACAACATTATTACATAATGACATTAAGTCTTGAAAAGCCTTCGAAATGGGAAGCAATTCAAATAGACTAAAAACCCTAGGCAAATAATTTTCCTATAAATTATTATTAGGGTTACTAATTTGCGTCTTGTTCTAAAAGACGTATTGTTCTCCAAGTCAATTGTATCGAACATAACACTATAAAAATCATATTTAAAATTCAAAAGATTTGGAAACTCAGTTTTTATGTTGGGGTTATGAAATTTAGACCACATTACTTTTTGCTTATTTTGATCACTTTTGCAAGAAGGTACTAATAGTACAGATATTCTATTTCACGAAGTCGGTTCGGTTTTGATTGTAGTAGTGACGTATTCCGACAAGCCCGCTTGTGTGTGTAAAAGTAGGTAACGTTAGCAAAAAAATCTGATATATATTCAAGTCGAGATTTAATAATCTAAATAAAATGTTGGTTTTAAAAGTATACAAGGTGCAGTTTTGGATCTGCAAAACATTTTAGGAGGTAATTATGTTAGTGATTCTCGACCCGAATCAACAATAAAATGGGCAGGTATTTTTTTTTCATTTTATTCTTATTTACGGAAATCGGTAAGTGTGAACTCCCCTTTTTAAAACGCGACCAATCTGTACGTGTCCTTAAACTGCGCTTTCACACACACAAACAAACGCAACCGACATTTCTTTCATAAATCCAAAGAACCAACCACCGCCCGCTCCCTCTCCCCCGCCACGCCCCCGCGGCCATCGCAAATGCATAAATCGGGCCAATTTATTAGTGTATTTGATGACGCCGGTATGTGCATACGCTTGCAAATTCCGGCCCTCAAGTGCGCCTTCGATTAACGGTCGGGATAGGTACTTACCTACTACCTAGTTGTAAAAATGACGGGCCAATACTCCAATGTAGAGTTGGTGGAGATGGTCCGCTTGTATGCCATCAGTGGAGACAATGTATCTCGAGCCATCGAAATGTTCGCGGAGTTATTCCCCAATCGGCAACGTCCCTCACACAGGGTAATGCTGGCTGCTACGCAGAGACTGCGCGATCATCGGCAGTTCGACGATCAGTGCTTTCGACACAATAAAAACGAATGTGTTTGTGTTACGTAAGCTGAAGGAAAATCAGCAACGTTGTGCTAGACTGTGCCTGGAGTGTGACGGTGGAAACTTTGAACAATATCTCCAGGTAACATAAGTAGGTAATTTATTTATTTATTTGTACATAGACAATAATTTGTAAATACGATGTTAGCTAAATCAACTTGATTAGTGTAAATAAGTTGATTTAAATTTTTAACTACGCCAAAAATACCTATCAGACAAAATGAATCACCTAAAATCCCTAACACATGGGTACCTACCTACTTAACTAGCACAAATTATCTTGATGTATTTCTGTCGGTCCTCAGCCCGTTAAAAAGTAGGAAGGAAAATCTTAAATCTACAAATAAAAACCGTCCTTGGGGCTGAATTTACCTACAGAGCGCGCCGACTGCGCCGAGTACCTACATGCCTTATTATTATTATTAGGTGCCTACCTAAATCCCGCGCACGCGCTCGCGATCGTAGTTTCACAATTGTGCAACAGGAACTGCTTACGTGCTTTGTAAGGTTTATTTATCTCCGCCTATCATTTTATTCATCAGCTGATAGGTAACTAACGACGCCAACGTGATCTTTTTTTGGCGCAGTTGTATCTAATTCCTACTATTATTATTTATCGTAATAGCCCAGTGGTTAAGGCTTTCTCCTCTCATGCATGAGGTTGCGGGTTCGCAACTGAGCAAGTACCATTGTGTTATTTTTTTAATTCATAATGATGTAAGTACTTTTTAAATTTATCTAGGACATCATTGAAATCCCGTGTTTCGGTAAGCACTTAATTAAAGCCTTTGGTTCGAATTGATTTGTAGCTCTCGGACGGTCGTTAGGTACCACACGGGTCGGTACGGGTCAACGACCTTACAGCCCTGCCGTATGGTCGTTGGTACGGGTAGTCAAAAGCCAGAAAGTCAGACAATTAGTCTAACAAATGGGTATCGTGTTATCAAGTAACTGGTTTGTTGAGGTCTGATACGCAGTCGCCCTACGTGATTCACTGGCACTCCATTGTAGTGAGCTGCATACAGTTAAACTGAAAGCCGACCCTAACATAGTTGGGAACAGGCTCGGCAGATTGGCCACGGCATTGTAATGATGCTTAAAAATGAGTTATTATTTAGCGAAATTTAAAACAATAATGTAGGTACATTGTGATTTTCAAATTCGAACTACATCTAAGGTAAAATTATTTGCTATAAGTTGTTGTAGCTACAACAACTTGTACAGATCGCGGCACGTTGGTTGAACCTTCGATGCACAGTAACAGATTTTCGAGTCTTAATCGAAATGCGGTATGACGAGCATCGCGGGGGCTCCCCGTAACCATAGCAACGACCTTCATTTTAGTTTAACGTACGTGCCGCGTTCGTTTCATAGAAATGTGGGCGGAGACTCGTACAGGCTGACGTCACTGGTCATCGCATTCACGCACACAGTGACATGACGCGCGATACATCGCAATGGGTGATTCTGTTTTTTTGAAGAGGGTTATTAAGAGAGTTATTCTGAAAAACAATAATATTGAAAAATCGAAAAGAAAAAGTATTATTGATTATTGACTTGGTATCGTATTGTTATATGATTATTTACGAGTCTCATAACAACCTCCTAAAATGTTTTGCAGGTTCAAAACTGCACCTTGTATACATTTTGTAAATAAATTAGGTTGCAATAAATACAAAAATATTAAGAATATGTAGGCATTTAATTAAGCATTGGTGTTACAGAATGGAAACGAAACAAGTAGGACAATTCAGTATTTTCAATCACTATCAGATAAATTTTCGATTTCCGATTCCGTTTTGCTGTCGTCAGAATCATCTTGTACATTGATTATAAATTCAAAATCGAGATCAAAATATTTCAAGTAGTCTTTTTCAATTTTTTCAACATGAGCACAACTTCTTTGCCACGTTTCACTGCTAACTTGGCCCAAACTTTCATTGACCAGTCTTTCCGTATTCGTCATGTTTTGCTCGATATTTTTAGATGCGACATAATTTTTAACGATCCCCCAAATATTTTCAATCGCATTTAATTCTGGGTGATAAGGGGGAAGGCGTAAGACATCAAAACCCTTGCTTTTTATAAAATCGTCAATCTTGTAGATTATGTGTTGGGCTTTGTACTTCTTTATTGTATCGTACAATTCCAATTTAAGAAGAGATTCATCAAATGCTATACCCTTATCCCTGAGCCATTGCTGCATACCGGCTTTCTTTGTAGATTGCGTCGGTAGTCGTTCAGCCCGTGTGTTGTGATAAGATGCATTGTCTAAGACAATGACAGAGCGCGGAAGTAAATTGGGTAGCAACTTTTCATTTAGCCATTTTACATAGATATCATAGCTCATATTTGAATGATAATCACCAGCTGTTGAGTTGGCCTTATAAACCAAGGAAGCATTTTCAATAAAACCATCCTTGGTTCCCGCGTGCACTAAAATAAAGCGAGTGCCTGTGCTAATTTTTTTTAAAAACGGTGTTCTTTCCTTTTTTTTTGCCCAGGTGTTGTTTCGCACGTGTGTCTAAAAGACGTAGCTCCCATCGGTGTAGACAATGGGCCGACTTTGAGAGCGGTACTCTGTTATTTTTTTTAAATATTTTAAACGCCACATTTGTATATCATGACGCTGCGTCAAGACTTTACGGTTGTTCTCTGTTTTACGCCACTTGTAACCTAATTTCAACAGTAACTTGCGAACAGTTTCTAAACAACCTTCGAATCCGATTTTTTCATTCAATGCTGTTCTTAACTTAGCAAATGTTGGAATTTCTTTATGGACAATATGGAAATCTTGTATAGTACTGCGAACCACACCGGCTGTAAAATTATCTATATCCACTTTATTATCTCGCTTTCTCCTTTTCTTCATAGGTGAAGTGAATTTTGATGAAGTGGATGGCAATTCCTTCTCTTCTTTTAATATTCTTTGAACTGTTTTTTGGATCACACCCGTAGCTTTAGCTGCACGGCGTGTAATGTCTCGTAAATGAGACAAATCACAGTTGAGTTCCATTAATGATTTTGTAAATTCATATTCTTCTCGCAGAAAATGATAAACACTAGCTATCATGTTTCGACCCTAAAACAAAATGTAATCAAAATAATTAAGTAATATAAACATTTTATAACACAAAAAAACATTCATTTTATAAATACTTCTATTGCTATATTAAGTATCTTTGTATAACATTTTAATTGAAAACGTATAAATAAATATTACCTCACTATGGACAACTCTTCTTCGTTTTGTTGCCATGCTGACCTTACTCCGTGAAACAATTTGGTGCGAACTAAAACCACTACTGATCCGGACCGTGTCCCGATCGACACTGAGCGCTCTCGAGGTTACGCACACAAAAACAATGTGCATGTGCACGCTTGACAACATTCATAGCCAGACGGACTTCGTGACATAGAACATCTGTAGTAGAAGTGAATTAAAATATACGGTTTGCCCGTGGTTTTAGCGCATTTTATAAGAGTGTACCACTGCTGTGGAATATAAATAAATTGGGTTTGAAATTTAACGTCAAAAATGTAGGCGACGTAAACGTACATAAGGAACATAATACGATTCCTATTCTTCCACCGCAGCAATATGAATAAACCCTGAACTCCTTAACTCCTTCAGCTGTTCTTAGCCTGATATATGTAGGCACTCTTAATTTCATTCAGCCTATGTTTTGCCATTGCTTCGTTCCTTATATAACAGTCTTGTCTCATCTTCTTCTAAAACTGTTTTCTGCAGATCACAAGTTAGACATTGATCCTGCTTGAGTACAAAAAAGTTAATGTCAAATTCGGTATTAAAGATTTTTCTGTACTAGTGGATAGTAGCAGCCTTTTGAGTGGGATGGTTTTCAACGTGGAAAGTGCGACAAGCGCACTTTTACAGTGTGTTTCATTTAGTACCTAATATTTTTTTGTAAATAATATTTTTTAAGAATTTATGGACGCTATACTATTGCAGGTTAGCGGGAACGCCCCTCGTTAGTTAACATACTGTATAAACAGTATATTTCCGTTATCGTAAGGGACTCATCAAAGTATAATTTTGATGTTCTGATTCTTACATAATGGGATTCTTTTACTGGTGTAGACTGAACATACGTAGGTATCTCATATTTTTTAGCATTTATGGACGCTATACTATTACAGGTTAACGGGATCGCCCTTCGTTAGTAAATATACTGTATAAATAGTATAAATCCAATAAAAAAATGCTATTCTAAAATCGCTCTAATGGTCGTAGAAATATGGCTCCCGGACTGAAAGATAACTAACTCACTTTGCAATGTTTTCTATCTCTCAAACAATATTGTTTATATCAGGTGTCGAATTAATCGTTTTGCGCAGTAGCATAATAAATCAGGTTTGATATAAATACCCTTTACTTGCAACGATTGACAACCACTCGTCAAAAAGTAACTAATAGTATGCGTATCCTTGCTCTGCTAGCCCTCTGCTTCGCCGCCGTCGCAGGTATGTTCTTCAGAAATCTTGTATATTTTATTTTTGTTAAGAAAACATCAGAATCTTCTATCAATTTCTTATATTTTTATTGGTAAAAATGCATGTTTTATTGTTTCTATTATTTTTTTGTTTAAACTATGCAATTAATAATAAATGGAACATGGAGCAGCATTTTAATTGATTCTCCTTCTTTCTAGCCGTCCCTTCAAATCCCCAGAGGATTGTAGGCGGTTCGGTCATCACTATTGATCGGTACCCCTCTATCGCTTCTCTCCTGTACACATGGAACTGGAACGCATACAGGCAGGCGTGCGGTGGTTCCATCATCAACAATAGAGCCATCCTCACTGCTGCTCACTGCACGGTGGGTGACGCAGTTGGTAGATGGCGTATCCGTCTCAGCTCCACTTGGGCTAACAGCTGTGGTGTTGTCTACAACGTGAACGCGAACATCCTTCACCCATCATACAACAGCAACACTATGGACACTGAAATCGCTGTCTTGCGCTCTGCCTCCAGTTTCTCTTTCAACTAAAATGTCCGCGTCTCTTCCATCGCTGGTACCTACTACTACCTCGCTGACAACCAAGCCGTCTGGGCTGCAGGATGGGGCACGACTGCTGTAAGTTTATTGATGATTTATAATTGAAGATTAATATTTGCATATGTCTGTTTTGCAGGCTGGTGGTTCAGCCTCTGAGCAGCTCCGTCACGTCGAACTTAGGACTATCAACCAGGCCACTTGCAGAAACAACTACGCTACCTACGGTGTTGCTATCACCGACGACATGTTGTGCTCCGGTTGGTCCGACGGTGGTCGCGACCAGTGCCAGGGTGACTCAGGTCCTCTCTACCACAATGGTGTCGTTGTTGGTGTCTGCTCTTTCGGTATTAGCTGCGCTTAGGCTAACTTCCCCGGTGACAACGCTCTTGTTTCCCGCTACACCGCTTGGATCCGATCCAACGCATAAGAAATTACTTGATTGCAGTGTGCTAAGGCTTATGTTTTTCTAATAAATAAACTGTAAACTCACGCAATGTTTTAGTTTTCGTTACTTCCATAATACTTTAAAACTTCAGTTTACTTTTAGAAAACAAAATCAGATACAACATAATTTCTATTATTATTCATTTTATGATTAGGTACACAAAATATTATTGCAATCTATGATTTTGACCTGACATTAAATAACATAATTTCGAGTCATGACTCTGGAAATCTAAATTCATTTATGCTTGAAGGCAATATTATCCGCATTAGTATTCCGTGAGCTTCGCTCTCGGTTTGGCATCATTATCCGAAAGTCAATTTTCGTGTATTTGCAATTCGATGTAGGGTTAGCAGACATACTAAATTTTGTGCAATGGCAGAGTGTCGCTTTTCGGACGCCGACTACCATAAGTGGGACCCTTCCGTAGGTTGCAGAGTGAGGCAGCGAGTGTTCACGGAGATGATGATGATTGTCTTTTAAGCATTTTATTGCAACTATTGTCGTCTATAATAAAAGTTGAAAAAAAAATAAGCTAATCTGGAGAGCATACTGGCGTGCGTTGGTACCATCCTCAGTAAGAGGTCTATCCTCACTGCATAAGTATTTTTCTCTGAGATAAAAAAAAATGTTTAATTGTTTAAGAGTCAAGTGGTAGAAATGAAGGACATGGAAGGAAAAACAGTGAATAAACGTTGGAAAGGGATGGTGGATTATATAAGGAGAGTAGCAAAAGATGTTTTTGGAGAATCGAAAGGAAACGGTCAAGATAAGGATATATTATGGTGGTGGAATGAAGACGTGCAAAATATACTTAAAGAAAAGAAAGTTGCGTTTATAAAATGGCAGGGTGTACGAAACGCGGATAATATATTTATGAAAAATGGAAGAGAAAGGCAAAAAAGGCGGTAGCAGATTCTAGGGCTCACGCGCAGGAAAAGCTGTATAGCTCGTTGAACTGCCATAAAGGACAAAACAGAGAGCGCTACTGGATTATTTCACATGAAATGTATGAAAGGTGACGCCGGTAAGATTTTGTCCAAAGATGACAAAATAAAAGAGCGATAGAAGGTTTATTTTGTAAAATTGATGAAAGAAGGGAATGAACGAAATGGTTTGCTTAAAGATATAAATATAGGTTTGGTGAGATAAATAAGTAAGAAAGGCAGTTCAAAGCATGCCATGGACCCAGATGATATACCAGTAAAAGTATGAATGGAAGTGTTTAAAAGGAGATGGATATATGTGGCTGACTTGATTCTTCAATAAGTTGTTGCATGAAGGAGCGATCCCACAAGAATAACGCAATAGTTCGCTAGTGCCCCATCTTCAAGAATAAAAGTGGTGTATGAGACTACAACAACTATCGAGGGTTATAGCTCATGACACATAGTATGAATGTATGGGAAAATGTAATAGAAAAAAGATTGCAAGAGGAGAGTGAGATTACCCCGAACAAGTTCTGTTCTGAAAAAAAAAAACGGAATAAAGAATCCATACAGTGTTAGTACCTAACAGAATATTAAAATAACTTAAAATCTAGTGTTAGTACCAATCAACCTCCGAACAAACTGCTTTACAATTGGAGAGCTCCGTTACAGTTCTCTGGATGCTGTTGCGATTGTGTCTCACTCTCACTCTCAGTAGTGAAGCTGTTTTCTTGCCAAAAACCCCGTGAAACCCGTCGGTACGACTTTGCTTAAATATTTCCGACGCACTGCGGTGTGATGAGGTAGTCTCAACAACATCCTGAAAGCATGATTGTACTGGACGCGCTGGACATAAAACAATATTTTCGTGTAATTGACCCATAGATTACCCGTGTACAAACTCTGTCAGTAAGGCTTGAAAATAGTGATTTTTTACTAGGATTGTACACCGAGCAAATCTACGGACCTACATGTTGCACGGGATGGCGAGTGCCCTACACTCCCTCTGTATACAGGAGGTCCAAATAGTGACGTCAAAAAAAAATTGTTTCCTCATGCCCAGGGGTATCCGGAAATACCCCATGAAAGTTACACAATTCTTAATTGTTTTCGAGTTATAATATATTTTTTTTAATTTCATTAAATTAGTTTAGGGAACTGCTTTAAAAATATTCTATCTTTATTTTTTTACTCGACTTTTTCGTATTATTTTTTTTGCAATTTTCATTGTTAGGGAATATTCTTGCAGACCTAAAATAATCATTTTACTATCATTAATTCAAGATGCAAAAATGTTGATCGAAAAGTTTAAGTTTAAATTTGTTAGGAAAGTACTTCCAGGGTTATTTTTGAATTTTGTTGTTTGCTAGGCGACACTTGACTGTTATGTACCTTTGATATCGCACGCAATATATATTTAGTAAAAACCAAATTCCACTGCGTTTACTTTAATATGGTAGCAGTACATGTAAAAACGAGAGTTTAAAAGTTTTATTTCCTAAAGAATAAAAGTTCGAAAGTGTGAATCATGTTTTCTTCAAAAATGAAAATCTAAATAGTACTTATTCGATGGAATCAACTAGCCGACTTGGAAATATAAAGTGTTGTTGCTGCTACGGAGTAACACAGGTACCTTAGAAGCGGTGCAGGGTACTCTAGTAAAGCCTGCACATTCGGGCGAAGGAGCCACAGCGGAAGCTCTTACAAAGTACAAGGTAGAGTGTGACAGCTATAATAAAATAGAAAGCACAGCACTATCACTACTGACTACTAATATGACCGACGAAATACTGAAAAAAGTAATGCGTTTTACAACTGCGAGTGATTTGTGGGACGACTTAAACCGTCTTTACGAACGAGGATCACAGGACCGAACCTACGATCTGTGTATGCAACTTTTTAACTACAAGAAAGACCCCAATGATGACATGGGTTCGCATATGTCTACAATAAAGAATATATGGCGTGATCTGAATCAAGCTTTGTCAACAGTTTGCAATCAACTACCAGAAATTCTTTTGATATGTAAGATATTGGATTCACTGCCAGAAGAGTATTTCAGTTTTAAATCAAGTTGGCTACTGATTACATTAAAAGATCATACAATCGAGAACTTGATCCCCCAGTTGTGCGCTTACGAGAGAGCTTTGAAAGATTTTTATCTTTCAAAGCTCTCTCGTTAATAAATCTGAAGCTGAAGGTGAATCCAGCACGGAGGTACTGATAGTAAATAACAGAAAGCAAGATTACAAAAAGAAGTTCAAGTGCAACTATTGTAGAACAAGTGGACGTTGAGTAAAGCAATGCAAGAAATGGATTACGGATGGTAGACCCCCAAAACCTCCAAAAGAATCCACATCTAATGCTGCTACATTGACAAGTTTAGCTTTATCTCTATCGAGTCTTTATCAATATTCTCTGAACTGATAAAGACTCCTGGTACGTAGATAATGGTGCCACAAGTCACGTAACCAATAGAGGAGATCCGTATGTATCTTTCGAATACTTTAGCGAAACTCACAGAGTAATGACAGCAAATGGTGAAAATATTGAAGCTATCGGAAAGGGCTCAATACAAGTAAAAGCCAACAACGAAACAATTACGCTCACAAATATTTGGTATGTTCCCTGCATAAAAATAAATTTGCTCTCAGTCAGCACAAGATCTTTGTGAAAATAGCTCCTTTGAGTCAAATACTAGATCATGTTTATTTAAGGTTGACGGTAAGACAAGGTAGTCGGTACTCGGGACAAGTATGGAGGTTTGTACAAACTTAAAATAAAAGTCATTACACCTAAAGTTAAGATTAACCAACTAACAGCTACTACTACCAACTTCCATTGTACCATGAACGTTTGGGACACCAAAACAAAAGACATGTCAAACAAGTTATGGAAAGAGAATTTGCTATGCAATTCAAATCTGACAATAACGAAGAAGTTTGCGAAGGTTGATAGTAATGAAGAAGAACGACAAGAAAAAGACACTCAAACTGTTTAAGGTAACAGTCGTGTACTTCGTGATCGGAGTCAAATTAGACCTCCAGAAAGATTTCATTTTGACAATTCATCCATCAAATCATTGCTGTTCCAGAACCAACTTCATATCGAGAAGCCATGCAAACTATTGAATAAGATAAGTGGATTGAGGCAATGAACAATGAGATTAAAAATTATGACAAGTTTTAGGCTGGTGGTCTATAAACACATAAAAAAGCCTTTAACCTCTGCACATGCTACCTCACATAAGCGATTAACAGAGAAAACAGTGATATCCTTCCTTTCCTTATATATGAGAAAACAATAACATAATATTAAGATACCACCCCCTAATGAAGACCGGTTGTACGCACTGGCAACTGAAAAATTATTTACATTAAACGACATTATATATGGTTTTATCCAGGTTTCACAAAAACATAAGATATTTGTCTATCAAAATTTCCACATCTAGGATTTTGCCAGATTTTGCCATGTAAATTATATTTCTCGTTCTCTTTTCTCTTGTTTTTGTAATCTAGTAGGGCTCATTTTATCCTCTTGGGCAGTCCGATGTCTTATAAACTTTTCCTGGGTTTGAGCCCTAGAATCTGCTCTGCCCGTTTTTGTCTTTCTTTTAAATTTTTTATAAAAACTCTTCCTATCTTCTTTCAAACCATTATTCCCGTTTTCTACACCATGCCATTTCTTAAACGCAACTTTATTTTCTTTAATTATATTTTGCACGTCCATCACCATAATGTATCCTTATCTATCATCATACCGTTTCCTTTCGAATCTCCAAAAACATCTTTTGCTACTCTCCTTATATTATCTGCCATCTCTTTCCAACATGCATTCACAGATTTTCCTTCCATATCCTTAATTTCAATCATTTAATATACCACTTGACTCTTAAACAATTAAACATTTTAAAAAGATTCATAGAAAAATACTTACGCAGTGCAGTGAGGATGGACTTGTTGTTTAGGATGGTACCACCGCACGCCTCCCAGTATGTGCTCCAGTTTTAGCTTATATTGTTTTTTTTTTATTTACTAATAAAGATGACAATAGTTGCAGTGAAATGCTTAAAAGACAATCATCATCATCTCAGTGGACACCCGCTGCCCCAGGCTACGTAAACCTACGGGAGGGAAGCCGTCCAAAAAGCGACAAACTGCCAGTATAAAAAGTAGCATGTCTGCTAATTTGAAATCGATTTGCAAATACACAAACATTGTCTTTCGGCTAATGATTTAAAACTGAGAGCAAAGCGCACCGAACGGAACAATAAAATCTTAAAAATCTAAATTCATTTATCTATCTGAAGGCAATTTACTTCAGACAGATAAATGAATTTAGATTTTTTAGTATACAACAAATAGTTAAATACGTTAAAATGTCCTTGAACGAAGATTAACTATAACTATTATAATATTATGTCGTCATTCCAACTTATAATAATATTTGTGTCAAATCCAGATTATAATAATATTTGTGTATCTAGTCATAACAATGAATAATAATATAATAGTAATTATGTTGTATCTGATTTTGTTTTCTAACGAAAGAACAGACACCAACAACGATACCGTTGTGGTGTCTGTCAACACTAAGTGAACGGTATTTATATCAAAGCTGATTGAATAAACTACTAGATAAATAGTCTATCACTAAGTCATTTAGGCTTAGTGTTATACTATCATCAATTAATCATATTTTAATCTAATAACCAAAATACCAAAACTTAAAGACGTGCAGAGATTAGAATTGGGAACAAATGAATGATAATGTTAGGGACATTTTAAATTCATGTTTGGGTGTTTATTAACATTTTTAATTTAAAGCCAGAAACTTAATATAAAAAAATATTTTGCTGAAACTTACTTACGGAGGACTTTTGACCTAAGCATGTAGTATTCATCGTTATAAAATAAAAATTGTAAGTAAGCTGTATCAGAACTTTTTTTTAACATTATTTCATTTATTTAGATATATTGTTTAGGAGTTGGCGCTGTTTTATTAATTAGGCGGAATACAATAGTTACAGCAACTGCGCCCGTTCCACAGTCTGCGCAGAACAGTTTGTTTCGGATTTTAATAATGTGAGCCCGACCCCCTCTCAGCCAGTTTTTTTATTATTTTATAGTTATAACAATAAATCCCGTCGGTTATTATTTTAAACATGCTAGTTGGTAACATTCTGTAAGCAGTAAGTAATCTGACAAAAACTGTCTATTATTTCTTGTTCAACATTTTGCTGTCATTCTGGGATCCAAAGTTGGTCTTTGGTTATCCAACATTTTATTTTAAAAAATATTAACAAAACAAGGAATTTACGTAAATAACTACGAGCTCACAAAGAAAAGTAAATAAATACCTAAACCCCCACACAGTGAATAAAAATAATGCTTTGAAGCGTTCACTAGTAGTAGTGTGTATGCTCTTTTACATTACATGCCATTTTTATCACCGTTATCTGATCTAACAGGTAATGGTTTCAAAATATTTAATCATTAGTCATTTCACGCTAAATTATAAAGAACTCGTCTCTAATCTCTGTTAAAAAATATAAATTTTAGGAAAAATAAGGCTCTAGCTATTTTTGTGGTTTCTCATGCTGGCTATTTTATTCTTTACTCGTTTCTCGCACAAGGGAAGTACTCGTTTAATAAGTAAAAGATTTCTGGAAGAATGAATAGGTCCCTACTTTAACAAAATAATTTCGAGCTTGTTAAAATAATAAGTATAATATATAAGAAAACCTTTATTTACCCACTGCTCCGAGTGACAAATAACGTTGGTAGTTTTCTTTAAATTAATTTAGTGAAATGAAATGAAATTGTTTATTCTGTAAATAGGATTTCGGAATCACTTTTACACGACATATTAAAAAATAAATAAAAAATAAGCTTCTAGCTTATTTTTATTTATTTTTTTAATATATAATAAATAAAAAATAAGCTAGATGAGTTCGGCGTTTTCTATTTTAGTACTCTGAGAATAAAGGCAGAAAAAAAACCCAGAGGTCGCAGTCTCTTTTAAAGTCCAGACATAATCTTGGTCAGGCCATATAAGGACCAAGGACCATGTAGATAAGTGTCTCAAATGGTCTTTGAGGAAAGAAACACACAGATTTGAGTAGACCTGTCCAGTCAGTGCAAGTATTTGTCAGTAATCGTGGAGCTCAACTCAGAACTTAAGGAGCACAGCTCGACGAACAATACCAAAGAAAGGACATTTGTTAAGCCACATAAACTACTCAAACTGCCAGACCATCATTAAAACTAGCTAAAAATAAAAATAATAATAATAAAATCCACATACTCCTCACATTCACGATAATTAAAATAATATAATACTTTACAAAGTAATCATGTAATTTTGAATATGATTTTCAACAATGTCATGTAAAACTAGTATATTTTGGTGATTTTACATAATAATTAAAATGTCAAGTTTGATGGTTTTATCACATTGCTTAGCAGAGCGAGCAGCTCGATCCCGGGCTTTTTTATCTTCCAAATAATCTGAAATTTTATTGTACCCTTTTTTACAAAGTTTGGTTTTAATACAGCTTTTAAATCGTTTATTGGGTAAGTTTCGAATAATTTGTAAAAAGGTAGTATCAGACCTCTGATCAGATGAATATCCTTTTGAAGATAAATATCTTCAAGAAGGTTCGGTCCTGTATCGATTGTCCATGAAGTTTGATGGTGAAATAAGAGGTGGCAGAGATGATCAATACTGGCAGCTCGAAATAACATGAGATCAGATATTACTAAGTTAGTCATCATGGTTATAACTATAATATTCATTAAATTCTAGATTCAGTTTATCACCATAAGTTGGTTTTTATTGCGTAAGGCGCGCTAGTTGCTATAAATTGCGATTATATATTCATATTTGGCAGCAAAATTAAAATTAAAAGCCAAATAAATTTGGAGAAACCCATATTAACTTAATTTTTTGTCTTATTTTTATTTTATTATTCCATTTATTTAATATTTTAACTCAAAAATACATTTTTAAATATTTCTTAAAAAATGATATAAAATTGGCTAAATTTATTTTTATTTTTTATTATTATTCTTGAGGATGTCGGAAAAAATCATGCCGACTGGAAACTTTACTGGCGTGCGCCGCGGAAATGGTCTTTTACCACTTTTTGGCAGAAATGGTAAAAGTGACATAAAATTAATGTTCTACAATATTGTTCATCTTAAAAAGTTCAACAAAAAGTTCGCAGTGGCATATGTCTATCTTCTAAGAATTACCCATAATAACCATTTATATCTTTCAGAATTTGGTAAAAATTTCATTATTATTTCCGAAGCTATGTTGACTGCCATTATATTAATCACTATCCAATAAACTATGTTACTCAAATTGAGCATTCAATTTAGATTCAAATATGCCTTGACATCATTTCATTTAAATTCATTATTTAAAAGATATCACAGATTCAAAATTACGCGTAGCAAAATAATTTTGGTTGACTGCAATGCGAGCGCAGCGGTAGGAGTCAATGACCTTTTCCTCAGCTATTAGGTATGTAATACCGGTATGGGTAGTACGTTCCCGTGGAATACTTTCCAACATCCACGCGGGCGAAGCCATGGGCAAAAGTTAGTAAAATAATGAAATTGCTTTATTCAATTACCAAATAAATTTTAATTTTAGGAAATAAGCCGACCAAGATAGTGACGGTATACGCGGCTTCCCCAGCCTGAATACCTTGATTGGTCTTTAATCCTACATTCGCCTTTGAACCTTGCATAAATATATCTTAAAAAAATATTAGGTCTTTACTTATGATATTGCCGTTTTTCGTGAAATAAGTTAACGCCCTTGTTCTCTTTATTTTTTTATTTTTATTAATCAAAGTAATTACCCATGCAATCAATCCATTTTTGCCAACGTAGTGGTAGCTTATTGATGCCTTTTTTGAAAAAGTCTGCTGGACGGGAGGCAACAAATTCTTCAAAGGCATTTTGAACTGCCTCTCGGTTATTGAATTTTTTCCCATTGGTGAGTACGATGGATGACAGAGAACTTCCAACCCCAGCTCTTGTAACTTGGAAACCGTCTGCTGTGCAGTATGAGGTCGTGCGTTGTCGTGCAGGAGCAGTGGAGCCGAACGATTGACCAAAGCTGGTTGGAGATGTGCGAGCTTCTCCATCATTATGTTCAGTTCTTCACAGTAAACATCTGAAGCAGTAATGCTCGCAAAGGAGGAGGTAGAACGCGTGAGAGATAGGCAAATTTCGCGCCCTCACGCCCCTAACCGCCGCAGGAGACGCCCTGGGCGTCAGGAATCGAAGGGCGATTCCCGGCCACCGGAGGCGTGGGCTTGCGGACGGTGAGCAATAGATCCGATAAGGGCCAGGCCCGGGTCGACAGCACGTTGTGTTCCACGCGCGCCTCAAAGAGATGTCAGCAGAACTGACGGGATCCGCTAGGGCCAATGCCTGCCGGGGTCGTGGGAAAGTCCGAAAGAGATACCATGGCCCCTGGCAACATAAAGGCAACTGAAGGAACACGGGTCTTAGTCAATAGGAGTCTGACACGCCCTCGGGAAATTATCGGGGCAGGAAATTATCAGAAGTTATTTGATAATTTCCAGCCCAAAAAGAAAAAGCTTCATGTGGTTCAAGTGGTGCTATTGCTCAATCCTATCTAATTCTTCTTGAATTAGAGTAACATCTACTTTAGAACTGATGTTTCTATTTTTAAGTTCATCGAAAAACGTTTAATATTTACAGTTCTGGATTCGATCTGTAACGTCGTTAATGAAGAGCGAAAACAGAACTGGTGCCAGATGAGAACCATGAGAAACTCCTGCGTCAGCGTAATAAAGGTAAGATTCATAACCTTTTACGACAAGAATTCACGATCTACAGGATAACAAGGACGAAAACCAGTTTAATGGCAAGCCATGTATTCTAACTTTGACGGTAACAGAGAATGGTCAACTTTATCAAACGCACTGCTGAACTTCGTGTACGTGGCATCTTCTACTTACTAATCTTTTGTCAAAACCAAGAGTTACGAACTCGACAAGATCCGTTTCTACACTGCGACCTGCTTAAAAAACATGTTGAACTGATAAGATAATTTTATCAACGTGGCGAGTGATGACAGTCCAGAGACTCAGTTTTGGATCGAAATCAGGCTAGTTCATATCTTTTTGTGATTATTTTGCTTTCGGTTTTTTAAAGACAGTAGTTGCAATAAAATGCTTAAAAAAAAATCATCATTATCTTCGTGAACACCCATCGTCTCGCGCTCCGCAAACCTACGGGAGGATCCCGCTTTTGGCGGTCGGCCTGTAGCTTCCGAAAAGCGACAAACTGCCATTGCAAAAAGAATGAATGAATGAATGAATATTTATTTGTTAAACACAGGTATATACATTTGGTCTTCATTAAAAATTCAGTTAACTCTCTATGTTTGTTTTGCTAACCCTAAATGGAACAGGCCAAAATCATAGATTATAATAATATACGTATTTGTGTACCTAATCCTAATAATGAATAATAATAGAAATTATTTTGTATCTGATTTCGTTTTCTAAAACTAAACTGACATTTTAAAGTATTATGGAAGTAAAGAAAACTTAAACATTGCCTGGGTTTACAGTTTATTTATTAGAAAAACATAAACTTAAGCACACTGCTAACAAGTCACTTCTTATGCATTGGATTGAATCCAAGAGGTGTAGCGGGAAACACGAGCGTTGACACCAGGGAAGTTAGCCTGAGCACAGCCAAATCCGAAAGAGCAGACACCAACAACGATACCGTTGTGGTAGAGAGGACCGCCAGAGTCACCCTGGCACTGGTCGCGACCACCGCCCTGCCAGCCGGAGCACAACATGTTGTCGTTGATAGTGATACCGCGGGAAGCGTAGTTGTTTCTGCAAGTATTCTGGTTGATAACCCTAAGCTCGACGTGACGGAGCTGCTCAGAGGAGGAACCACCAGACTGCAAAACGGACATAAGCAAATATTAATCTCCGATGAAAAAGAATAGGAAATATTGACTTTTTAGAACATGGGAGGAATAATCAATAAACTTACGGAAGTTGTACCCCATCCTGCAGCCCAGACAGCTTGGTTGTCACCGAGGAAGTAGTTTGAGCCAGCGATGGAAGCAGCGCGGACATTGTTGTTGAAAGAGAAGGTGGAGGCGGAGCGCAAGACAGCGATGTCATTGTTAAAAGTGTTGCCGTTGTATTGTGGATGGTTGATGATCTGGTTCACGTTGTGGACAATACCACCACTGTTAGCCCAAGTAGAGCCAACACGGATACGCCATCTGCCGGCTGCGTCACCAATCGTGCAGTGAGCAGCGGTGAGGATGGCCCTGTTGTTAAGGACGGTACCACCGCACGCCTGCCAGTATGCACTCCAGTTCCATGTGAATAGGAGAGAGGCGATGGTGGGGTACCGATCAATAGTGGTGAGCGAACCACCCACAATCCTCTGGGGATTTGAGGGGACGGCTAGAAAGAAGAAAATTGAATTAAAATGATGTTTCAAATTCCATTTATCATTAACAAGCTTTTTCACGCGGCTTAGCCCGCGTGGATGTCGGAAATATTCCATGAGAACGTACTACCAAGATTACATACCTAATAGCTGAGGAAAAGGTCAATGATTCCTAGCGCTGCGCCCGCCGCCATCAACCATAATTATTTTGCTACGCGTAATTTTGAATCTGTGATATCTTATAAAGTATTCATTTAAATGATATGATTTAATTTTAAATTAAATACCCAAATTAATTTTTTCGACTTGAACATCGTCAAATTTCAGCCAACTTACACAAAACCTAATGAATTATACATTTAAACCTTCCTCATGAATTACCCCGTCCATTGGTGCAAACCGTTTGAAAATCCGTTCAGTAGTTTTTAAGTTTATCGCGTACAGACAAACAGACAGACGCGGCGGGGAACTTGTTTTATAATATGTACGGATTGAAAAATTTCAACAAAAAATATTGTATAAACAATAAAACATGCAACTTTCCAATAAAAAAATATAAGAAATTGATAGGAAATTCTAATGTTTTATAACAAAAATAAAAAATACAAGATTTCTAAAGAACATACCTGCGACGGCCGCGAAGCAAAGGGCTATCAGAGCAAGGAAACGCATACTGTTAGTTACACGTCGACGAGTGATTGTAAATTGTTGTAACTGAAGGGTATTTATATCAAAGCTGATTGATTATACTACTTCGTAAAAAGATAAGATAGGCTTTTTATGTTATCATACAAACTCATTATAAAGATGTTTACAGATTAATAGAAATTTGGATTTTTCGAAGATCGCAATGGTTAATGAATATGGCGGACAAAGTAGCTGGCAAAGTTCTATCATCATTCTCTTTCTCATATCCCAATTTATTTGGGATTTGCGCATCAGGTTTTTGTTTCATACTTCTCTATTAATCGTCAACTTGGTAGTTACGTCCTTTCTAGCCATATCGTCTTTCTCACATTCAATCCACCGTTTCTTTACTAGTACACTGTTAGGAACTTACTCCACCCACATTCATAATCAAAACTCTACTTACGACATTTTCCTCATTCCACTGCATCTGCACCATGACATCCAATTTCCACACAAGTTTTCAGTCACCGGTACCCCTTTCAGACTTCCTCTTATATACTCATTTCTTATTCTATCCATTCGCGTAACACCACACATCCCTCTTAGTATTTGAGAATGCAAGGATGCATGTGTGCATGCAATTGCCTTTCATTCATCCCTTCTGTGGTTCAACATTCAGCTCTATACAAGACAGCAGGTCTAAACATTATTTTAGAAATCTTTCCCATAAGTTTAAGGGGATTGCGGAAGTTACAGATTGTTTCCGTGACCTGCCGCCATTTCATCCATCCAGTGTTAATTCTGTGCTTAACAATGCGATCTACTTCACCATCGCCCTGCAGTAGTGAACCGAAATACCGAGAGTCGGAGCAGACCGGGAGAAGCGCGCCATCCAGTTTTATGGCTCCACATCTGAAGATCCCGCCAAAATCACAAATATTTATGTATATTCAGTGTTGGTTCTGCTGATTTACAAACCAACAATCTTCAGCTTCTGTTGCCATTTCTCCAGTCTGCTCTGGATCTTAGGTCCATCTTTACCGACAAGAACAATGTCATCGGCAAACAAAGCACCAGAGTGTCTCTTCTTGTATGTCCGACGTCTGAGCTTCCATAATCAACACGATGAGGTAAGGACTTACAGACGACCCTTGGTGCAAGCCTACAGCCACTCCGATACATAGCACAAATTAACTCTACATACTTTCCGGGCAAACCTTTCACTTTCGAGGCCCACCACAACACATTCCGAGGTACCAAATCATAAGCTTTTCTAGATCAATGAACACCATGTGCAAGTGCTTGTGTGCACGTCTGTACTTCTTGCACAAATTTATTGGCGGAGTGCAAAAGTGGCGTTGTTCCTCGACCTGACGTAAAAAGAAATGTTAATACAATCATGGTCTTTAAGGTCGGTGGTTTCTTTCCAACGTTACTAAGGATTGGTAAACGAGTATAGACGGAGCGCAGGGCATTCGCCGTCAGGTGCAACATGTTAGTCCGTAGACTTGCTCGATGTACGGACCTAGTAAAAATCACATTTTCCAAATCATACTGCTAGAGTTTATACACGGATAATCTATGGTTCAATTATATCAAAAGATTGCTGTATGTCCTGCGCATCCAGTACAAAAATGCTTTCAGGATGTTTTTGAGACTGCCTCGTCCAACTGCAGTGATTAGTATTATAGATTTTCCGGTTCCTTTTTATCTTATAAAACCAAACTGGTTCGGGGTAATCTCATTCTTCTGTCGCAATCGCTTCTATATTACTTTTTCCCGTACCTTCATACCTATGTGACATAAGCGGTGATGTATGGGACTGCAACAACTATCGAGGTTTATCCCTCACCTTTACATCACCTTTGTTCTCGAAGATGGGCACTAGCGAACTATTGCACCATTCTTGTAGGATGTTTTGTTCAATAAGTGGTAAGCATTCATACTTCTACTGGTAAATCATCAAGGCCCATGGCATGCTTTGAACTACCTTTCTCACTTAACATAACATAACATCACGCCTTGTTTCCCCGAAGGGTTGGGCAGAGGTGTCCCTGTAGCAGGTTCACCCACGTTTCGCCAATTATGTCTTAAGTCCCATGTAATAGGGGGCGAGTCTATTGCCATCAACCGGGCACAAATTCAGACTCCGGAACCGGACGGGGGTAACTTAATTCATACCAATTTACCTCACCAACCACATTTTTTTTTTCAAGTATATTTTACACGTTTTCATTCCACCACTATGATATGTAGCCTTATCTATGATCATACCTTTCCCTTTCAATTCTTCAAAAACATATTTTGCTACTCTCTTTATACAATCCTTCATCTCTTACATTACACTAATTACGAAGTACACAGAAAAAAATGAAAAACAGAGAGTGACACAATGATTAATATTTATATGGTTGAGGTGGGGTTTTTAGGGTTGGAACCCTTCCTTGTTTCTACTGGACGAGACACTAAGTAGTTTTACCTCCATTATTATGAGTCGATGTTGTGAGACGTAAGTCTTCGCCTTTATACCAGTATTTTCCATGAAGCGACTGCCTACCCGACCTCCACAACCCAGTTTCTTGGTAATACGATATCCCTTAGTAAGATTGGTTGTCAGACTTTCGGGCTTCTGACGACCCGTAACGACTGTCAAATATCCTCGAATGATAGCCGGCACCAACAGCCTGACATACTTTCCGAGGCATGGAGAGGTCTCGGTGGGTAAAGATGGACACCCATCCACGGACTGACCGTAGCAAGCGTATCTTATCCTGATCGATCCACCAGTGCGGCTGTTTTTTCTTAGCCACGAGCCCCTTACCAAAACTGTGCTAGTAAAACATAATTTATTATGCTTTTTAAAATTACAAACAGCAAGTATGCATACTCCTTTACACATTAGTTAAAATTGATAAATGCCATCTTTCATTTGTTAATTGATCAACTAGGAATTTATCATTTGTTAATGCGCGAATTCAGAACTCGGATGTACCAAGTCTTTTTTTTATAATACTATTATATGAACTTAAATATCATTTAAAATTTTTTTGAAGGCAATTTAATTAATGTTAAACACCAAAATCAATATCTTTAACTTTCCTTTATAAATACGTGTGAGCATAATATATTTGTATGTATATTATATTATCCAACTTTCTTCAGAACCAGTTTTTTTAATCAATATAGTGCATTACATAACAATATTGTGTGATTAAAATATTAACTAACAACCATTGGTGCTGTGTGATTATACTATTCGTAGTTCTCACGCTCATAGACGTAGTAAGGTTTAAAGATATTTATTTCCCATAAGAACTATATAACAGTTCACTTATAATGAGATACAGAGTTACTTCTAAATAATAATTTATAATATTTGCCTCTGGGGCGTTGGTGACGTTATAGGGTTATGTTTTGTATCGACTTGTTTCCTATTTTTCAAATACAAAGTGAACATACTGAGAGCGCTGCCTGAAACACCTAAGTTGCATAATTTCTGTAGTAGCTTTTGATGGCTTATAGTATCGTATGCCTTTTTTAGTCCAATGAAAATACCCACAACAACGTTTTTTGTTTTTTATCAATATGAGTTCTTATTTTCGTTATTAAATCTACTCAGGCTGTGAGAGTACTTGTTTTAGAGCGGAAGCCATATTGTTGATCAACTAGGATTTTTTTCTTAGTCAAATATTCAAAACTGTAAAACACTCGTTCGAATATTTTCGAAATAACGGGTTAGACCGATACCGGTCGATAGTTACCGGGGTCAGTACTACTTCCAGATTTGTAAATTGGACTGACCCCTGTAACTTTAAGTGAGTCGGGGGAAGTGCCGTGCGTTAAACAAACATTTAAAGAGTTAGTTAAACTTTCCACACTTATATTTTTAAGGCATTTGATAGCTTTCTGCTGATACCACCGTCCAAGCCTGTGCTAGTGTTGGAGTCAAGGTTGTCAATAATTTTTGATATTTCGTCAGTGTTACAGGAGGAAAGTACGTCCAAAGTTATGTCATGTGTGTAGTCTTTGTCGTTCATGAGGATATTATCTGTGTTTATGTGGTACATGTTAGATATTTCGTTAGCTAACTCTGCGCCTTTTGATGCAAAGAATGAGTTAAGTACGTCACAAATTTCATTACCGTTTGTTATCCATTCTGAGTTCGAAAACAGTTTGGGGGGAAAATTACTCTTTGATTTTATTCGCTGCTAAGTTATTAATGATTTCCAACTTTTTTTTAGGTTGTTTGTAGTTATTATGAAATAAACTGTGCTAGTAGGTTTTCTTCTTTGTCTTGATTAGGTTTTTTTAGTCTGTCATGTTCTTCATTATACTTCCTCCATAGATCGTCGTGTTTTGGGTATGATTTTGTTTGTTGCCATAAGTGATTTCGTAAGTTAATTGAGTCTATAATATTTCGGTTTATCCAGTCTCCTTGAGGTAGGTTTAGTATTTTCGTCTTAACTTCTTTATTTTTCTTTATTTATTCTGAGATAAATCTTTCTAAAATGTAGAAGTCGTCTACGTTATTATCGTAGTTTGCTGTAAGGGTATCATAGTTCAGTTCTTTGTATTGGATCCTCTTTTTATCTTTGGTGTCCAGCTGCCTATTTCAAGGAATATCTGCTTGTGATCTGATAGCCATGAGTCAATTATAGACATGCTGAATGCGTGATTGTTTATGTTCGTACATATGTGATCAAGTATAGTGTTTGTATTGCTGGTTTCACGGGTACTGTAGTTTATTTATTTTATTTAGTATTTCGTACTATCCTGTTCCTTTGATTTCATTTAGGTACCTTATGACGTGACTGTCTTTACTAAGGTAGATCAATGTTAAAGTCTCCGAAAACAATCATTCTCTCTCGCCGTTCCAATTGTGAGATGTATGTTTCTAAGAAGTAGTTTATATTGGGTTCACCTGGTTTGTAAATCGCTCCGATGTCCAATGAGAGTTTATCCATGTGTATCCATAGGTAGTGGTTACCAAATTCGCATAATTCTTCTGTTGCTTCGTGTTTGATACTTTCGTGTACATAAATTGATACACCGCCGCCTTTGCCCGTAGTTATAAACACGTTTATAGTGTGGTAGCTGATATAATTTTGCGTCCGCTACGAAGTAATCCACGTTTCAATAAAAATTAGTAAGTGTATAGTCATTGGTGTTGCTTTTATTATGCATTTTATTTCGTCATGTTTGCCAGCCTTGCGGATACTGAGTAAATTCGCATAAAAGTAACGTAACGAGGACGGGTGGGATGGTATATCTTCGTATCTACTTACTAGTTGGTTGTTTAGCCTATCTGTGTATTTTGTCTTTGGTATTAAGTCGGTTATTGGTTTTTTTGGTTGGTTTTGTTCAGTGTGATTGTCGGTATTCCTTTTATGTACTTGTTAATAATAGTAGGGAAATTCGTCCGAAAACTGTATTTTATATGGTAAATGAGCGCGCGCGCAGGCAAAGCGGATGCAAAGGTGGGAGTGAGACAAAACACTGGATATTCTTGTATACTAAGTTAGTACTACTTTAGGTAGGTACATATTTATGCATGGTGATGCCAGCAGATCAATTAATGTTATTTAAATGGTATTTTTTATTTATTTCTTTTCTTTTTTATCGTATTGGTGTATAGTTTTATTAGTACCTGGACAACAGAGCTCTGCTATGGTGAAAATGGAGAATGTTCATTTAATAGTTCTTACTTACTAATTCCATGCTGCTATGTCATTACTCTAAGGTCATCATCTTGTTCTAAACTTTGGGCGACCGAGCTCCGCTCGGGTGAAAATACGGAGAAAATGAATTTTCTTAGATATGAGACCTAGCCAGATAGATTTTTCGCCCTAGTAAACCCCTTTATAGCAACTTTCATCGAAATCGTTAGAGCCGTTTTCGATTACGTGATAACAAATATATATACACAAATATTGCTTTAATAGATGACCCATATAAACATATGGTAGCCGTTTCTTAACATATTACTAAAGATTTTGACGGTATTACTGTGCAATATTACAGATATCTACATACATATACACTGTGACATTACAATCACAGTTTTGCTAGAACAAACGTTGTTCGAACCAAGGTTTACTATCATTCTAAAGCATCAAATATGTTATTAAAAGAAACTAAACCAGACGTTCTCAAATAAGTTTTATGTTACTCAAACGTGTTCAAACATTAACAGTTACATCAAAGTTCTCATTGCGGTAGCGATATGGCATTCCAAAGAGTTATGATGAGTCCACGCGGACTACAAGGATGTCCGGCCAATGCGGGCCGAAATTCAAATAAATCATTAGGCAATGACATGCAATCGCGCGAAGTATCGTTCTACCCATTTCTTTCGTCGATTGCCGTGGGCCGCCTGCACCGCCCGGGCGGTAGCCAGTCTACAGAAATTTCTCGAGTGGGCCACGCGTATGCATCCGATGTACTTACGTTATAGGCACACATCGCGCGTGTTTTGTGAAAATGAGTTCTGTTTCAATATGGCGTGGTAACGGATATGGTGCTGCCATCTTTTTGTATGCACGTTTTTCTGTGACAAATAAACCTATTTTTCTTCTTTCTTTTTGTCCTTTCATTAATATAAGTACCTATACAAAATAGTAGTTTAAGTAGTTATACTTTAATAAAGCAAGCACTATATCAGATATTAATAAATTGTTTATTTGTATTTTATTAAATTAATTAAATTAAATCTCTATTGAGTACTTAATTACATTATGTATGGTATATAATATCTGCCAAATATCCGCCGCAGCTTCGGAGGGTGGCTTCACGTATCCAATTTTTGGGGTCCCGTACGTCCGAATAAAATTAATAAGACATACACACGATTTTCGTGTGTCTGTCTGTCTATCTGACTGGCTAGCTGGCTGAATGGCTGGCTGGCTGAATGGCTGGATGGCTGGCTAGCTGGTTCAACTCAAAACTCAAACTCGAAGCATTTATTTCAATTAAACCATTTACAGGCACTTTTCAACTGTCAAGGAGTCGGTCAGTCAGAAATATGAAGCTAATTGCCCATTCCAAAGCGTAGTAGGTAGGTACCTATGGAGAAGAACGGGCAATAAACTCCACGGACACTCTTTTAAACAAAACATTGTTACAAAATATTGGTTACGTCATTCATGTTGAAATTATACATGTGAGAATAATGTAGAAAGACGTGCACGTTAGAAGGATCCGTAATAAAAAGATAAAACAAAGACAATTCAAAAATTAAAATAAATTTTAATAAAAGCCATGGCAGCCAAGAAATGACCAGTCCCAACCGACGGTGCCCGTTAACAAACATAACGCATTAGCACTATTCAGCTCAACCATTTTGAAGGGAGCTAAATGATCCAACACACGCGCCACCATCAGCGAGACATCTGAGTGAGCATAACATACTCACAGCCGCCAGGGCACATTCAAGTCAATGAAAGATATATTACCCGCTAAATGGTTACTCTTTAGTACATAATGCTCACACTGGTGCTGTGCAATTATATAATACAAATGAGATTGAGTTTATGTCAATGCAAAGATGGTCTTACAATCTTCAGCAGCTCCAACAGTATTTTCAAATGTTAATCAATTACTTGTGGTTGTAGGGCAGGACCAGCATTGCTGGTCTGGCTGGCTGGCTGTACGTCTATCTGTCACAGCCAATTTGCTCCGAATATACTGGACCAATATAGTTGAAATTTGGTAGACATATGAATTTCTGTGACCCAAAAAGTGAGGGGCAAACTGGAAAATTTAGCTAACTGTACCGTGTGATATATTTATTGGAAGGGCTTCTTGTGAGGATCTCAACGTATATCATAATTTTAAAAGAAATATTTTTATAGATATTGAAGAAAATAAATGAAAATTGGCCTTTCACCCTACCTCCAAAACTACTGAGTCCAAAATTTTGAAAAAAATACAGAGGATGGTTCTTTACTCACAGATTACAGAAAAACCTATAAGAAGCATATGGTCTGAAAATAACATGGTAAATCTCTCAATATTGTACGTACAAACTTTCATTTGCAGTTGGAATGTATGGGAGAACATGCTTTTCAACTACAATACTAAGCATTAGCAGTCTATAAATTTATACAAGAAGCTCTAAATATAACAAAACATAATTTAAAAAAAACTACGCAGTAGGTATAATGCTTGATATGACCAAAACTTATGACAAAGTACAGTATGGTATTTTACTAAACAAGCTATATAGAATAGGGATCAGCGGTAAATCACAGCAATGGTTCAAAAGAGAGCACAGTTAGTAGAAATAGAATACTTTAAAACTTCCGCTCTGACAGGAAGGAGATAACGCATCAATGCCACAGGGAAGTGTTATTGGACGTCTTCTTTTTTCGTCTACATAAATGATCTCCCAAAAATCATAGTTTTGTTTGCGGACGACATCTCCATTCTAACCTCTTGTCATGACAACCTAAACCTAAACAGTACCCTTAACGATATACTTAGCAAAATAATAACTTGGATGAACGAACACAACCTCGAAGTAACTTTACAAAGACTAAACTCATAACTTTCCATCCCCACCAAAAAATCCTCTAAATGTAGCAATTACTTATAATAATCACAAAATAGAAACAGTCAACGAATTCACATTACTAGGCATAACCATCGACAAGAACATAAATTGGAAGTCACACGTACAAAAAATTAAATCGAAACTTTCGAAATTCCTATGTGCTTTTCGAGAAATAAAAAAAAACACAAATTTACAAACAGCCCTGGTAACTTATTACGACTATGCTTATGCATGGCTTAGTTACGGCATAATAATGTGGGGAAATAGTACCTACAGATGCACCTAAACTATTTGCAGTTTAAAATAAATTCGTCCGTATCTCAGTAAATATACAACAAATAGTCAGATAGCTGCAAACCCCATTTTATAAACCTGAACATTTTAACTCTGCCTTATATATATATTGATATATGCAAATGCGCTCATAAACACCAAACGAGTAGACATATTGTACAAACACGACTAAACTTACCCAAATCCGGCCTTAAAGTTCATTCAACAAGTCCTCTGGTTATGTCAATAAAAATAAAAATAAACTCCATTTATTTACGAATAAATTAAATAACCTATTATTAAATAAATGTTATTACAGTGTAAACGAATATTTAAATGACATATCCCTAAAACTCATATAAAATACACAGAAAATGTTTTTTTAAGAATAACTTAGATTATAAGATAAACGGTAAGTCCTCATCTCTACTATCTTTCTTTTGCTGTGCCCGACAATGTCAAATGTTTACCACCTAAGCACATACAATGTGGAATGCAAGAAAGTTTTGAGTAATACTAATATTGTGTATTACATTGCCTTCAGACAGATAAATAAATATAAATTAAATTCAAAGTTATGTTACTCAATGTATTTTACTATCACTATAATACTTTTTCAGGCCAAAATCATAGATTATAATAATATTTGTGTAACTAATCCTAACAATGAATAATAATAGAAATTATTTTGTATCTGATTTTGTTTTCTAAAACTAAACTGACATTTTAAAGTATTATGGAAGTAAAGAAAACTAAAACATTGCCTGGGTTTACAGTTTATTTATTAGAAAAACATAACCTTGAGCACACTGCTAACAAGTCACTTCTTATGCATTGGATTGGATCCAAGAGGTGTAGCGGGAAACACGAGCGTTGACACCAGGGAAGTTAGCCTGAGCACAGCCAAGACCGAAAGAGCAGACACCAACAACGATACCATTGTGGTAGAGAGGACCGCCGGAGTCACCCTGGCACTGGTCGCGACCACCGCCCTGCCAGCCGGAGCACAACATGTTGTCGTTGATAGTAATACCGCGGGAAGCGTAGTTGTTTCTGCAAGTGTTCTGGTTGATAACCCTAAGCTCGACGTGACGGAGCTGCTCAGAGGAGGAGCCACCAGACTGCAAAACGGACATAAGCAAATATTAATCTCCGATGAAACAGAATAGGAAATATTGACTTTTTAGAACATGGGAGGAATAATCAATAAACTTACGGAAGTTGTACCCCATCCTGCAGCCCAGACGGCTTGGTTGTCGCCGAGGAAGTAGTTTGAGCCAGCGATGGAAGCAGCGCGGACATTATTGTTGAAAGAGAAGGTGGAGGCGGAGCGCAAGACGGCGATGTCATTGTTAAAAGTGTTGCCGTTGTATTGTGGATGGTTGATGATCAGGTTCACGTTGTGGACAACACCACCGCTGTTAGCCCAAGAAGAGCCAACACGCCCACGCCATCTGCCGGCTGCGTCACCAATCGTGCAGTGAGCAGCGGTAAGGAAGGACCTGTTGTTAAGGATGGTACCACCGCACGCCTGCCTGTATGTGCTCCAGTTCCATGTGTATAGGAGAGAGACAATGGTGGGGTACCGATCAATAGTGGTGAGCGAACCACCCACAATCCTCTGGGGATTTGAGGGGACGGCTAGAAAGAAAAAAAAAACAATTAAATTGATGTTTTAAATTCCATGAATCATTAACGAGCTTTCGCCCGCAGCTTGGCCCGCCTGGATGTCGGAAAATATCCGACGGGAACGTACTACCAAGATTACATACCTAATAGCTGAGGAAAAGGTCAATGATTCCTAGCGCTGCGCCCGCCGCCATCAACCATAATTATTTTGCTACGCGTAATTTTGAATCTGTGATATCTTATAAAGTATTCATTTAAATGATATGATTTTATTTTAAATGAAATGCCCAAATTAAATATCATATTTTATTGGCTACGGATTAATATAACACCGGTCAAAATAGTTTCAGCAATAACAATTACATTTTTATCAAATTCTGAAAGATAAAGGTTGTTACTGTGCGTCATCCTTAGAAGATACACTAATTTTATTGTGGCTTATTTTTTGTTAAACTTTTTAAAATTTACAATCCTGTAGAACATAAATTTTATGCATCTCTTACAGTTTACGCGGCTCACGCCAGTAAAGCTTTCAGCGGCATAACTTTTTCCGACATCTTCATCGTCAAATTTCAGCCAACTTACGCAAAACCTAATGAATTATACATTTAAACCTTCCTCATGAATTACCCCGTCCATTGGTGCAAACCGTTTGAAAATCCGTTCAGTAGTTTTTAAGTTTATCGCGTACAGACAAACAGACATACACGGCGGGGGAATTGTTTTATAATATGTAAGGATTGAAAAATTTCAACAAAAAAAATATTGTACAAACAATAAAACATGCAACTTTCTTATAAAAAAAATTATAAGAAATTGATAAAAAAATTATAAGAAATTGATAGAAAATTCTAATGTTTTAAAACAAAAAAAAAAAAACAAGATTTCTAAAGAACATACCTGCGACGGCCGCGAAGCAAAGGGCTAGCAGAGCAAGGAAACGCATACTGTTAGTTACACGTCGACGAGTGATTGTAATTTGTTGTAAGTGAAGGGTATTTATATCAAAGCTGATTGATTATACTAATTCGCAAAAAGATAAGATAGGCTTTAATGTTATCATGCAAACTCATTGCATGAAAGTAAAGATGTTTACAGATTAATAGAAATTTGGATTTTTCGAAGTTCGCAATGGTTAATGAATATGGCGGACAAAGTAGGCGGACAAATCATCATTCTCTTTCTCGTATCCGAATTTATTTGGAATTTCCGCGTCAGGATTTTCTTTCATATTTCTCTTTTAACCGTCAACTTGGTAGTTACGTCCTTTCTAGCCATATCGTCTTTCTCACATTCAATCCACCGTTTCTTTACCACTACACTGTTAGGAACTCACTCCACCCACATTCATAATCAAAACTCTACTTACGACATTTTCCTCATTCCACTGCATCTGCACCATGACATCCAATTTTCACACAAATTTTCAGTCACCGGTACCCCTTTCAGACTTCCTTTTATATACTCATTTCTTATTCTATCCATTCGCATAACACCACCCATCCCTCTTAGCATTTGAGAATGCTAAGATGCATGTGTGCATGCAGTTGCCTTTCATTCATCCCTTCTGTGGTTCAACATTCAGCTCTATACAAGACAGCAGGTCTAAACATTATTTTAGAAATCTTTCCCATAAGTTTAAGGGGATTGCGGAAGTTACAGATTGTTTCCGTGACGTTCCGCCATTTCATACATCCAGTGTTAATTCTGTGCTTAACAATGCGATCTACTTCACCATCGCACTGCACTAGTGAACCGAAATACCGAGAGTCGGAGCAGACCGGGAGAAGCGCGCCATCCAGTTTTATGGCTCCACATCTGCAGATCCCGCCAAAATCACAAATATTGATGTAATTCAATGTTGTTTCTGCTGATTTTCAAACCAACAATCTTCAGCTTCTGTTGCCATTTCTCCAGTCTGCTCTGGATCTTAGGTCCATCTTTACCGACAAGAACAATGTCATCGGCAAACAGAGCACCAGAGTGTCTCTTCCTGTATGTCCGACGTCTGAGCTTCCATAATCAACAGGAAGAGGTAAGGACTTACAGACGACCCTTGGTGCAAGCCTACAGCCACTCCGATACATAGCACAAATTAACTCTACATACTTTCCGGGCAAACCTTTCACTTTCGAGGCCCACCACAACACATTCCGAGGTACCAAATCATAAGCTTTCTCCAGATCAATGAACGCCATGTGCAAGTGCTTGTGTGCACGTCTGTACTTCTCGCACAAATTTATTGGCGGAGTGCAAAAGTGGCGTTGTTCCTCGACCTGACGTAAAAAGAAATGTTAATATAATCATGGTCTTTAAGGTCGGTGGTTTCTTTCCAACGACACTAAGGATCGGTAAATATACGAGTATAGAGGGAGCGCAGGGCATTCGCCGTCAGGTGCAACATGTTAGTCCGTAGACTTGCTTGATGTCTTGATGTACGGACCTAGTAAAAATCACTTTTTTCAAGGCTTACTGCTAGAGTTTATACACGGATAATCTATGGTTCAATTACATCAACAGATAAAAAATGCTTTCAGGATGTTTTTGAGACTGCTTCGTCCAACTGCAGTGCTCCGGAAATGTAACGGAGAAATCTCCAATTGTAAAGCGGTTTTTGGCACTAACACTAAATTTTAAGTTGTTTTATTATGAATATATATATATTGTTGTACTATGGATTTTCCGGTTCCTTTTTATCTTATAAAACCAAACTGGTTCGGGGTAATCTTATTCTTCTGTCGCAATCTCTTCTATATTACTTTTTCCCGTACCTTCATACCTAATAACCGCTTATGTCACCATAAGCGGTTATTAGAGGACTGAAACAACTATCGAGGTTTTCTCCCTCACCTTTACATCACCTTTGTTCTCTGAGATGGGCACTAGCGAACTATTGCACCATTCTTGTGGGATGTTTCCTTCAATAAGTGGATGTAAGCATTCATACTTCTACTGGTACATCATCAGGGCCCATGGCATGCTTTGAACAACCTTTCTTACTTAATTCATGCTAATTTACTTCACCAACCACATATTTTTTTCTATCTTTAAGCAAACTTAACTTTACAAAATAAACTTTCCATCGCTCTTTTATTTTGTCATCTTTGGACAGAACCTTACCATCGTCATCTTTCATTAATTGAATGTTAATTTTCTCTCTCGTTCTCGTTTCTCTTGCTATTGTTATTCAGTACAGTTCCTTTTGTCCTCTAGGGCAGTTCAATGAGCTATACAAATTTTCCTGCGCGTGAGCCCTAGAATCTGCTACCGCCTTTTTTGCCTTTCTCTTCCATTTTTTATAAGTACTCTTCTTATCTTCTTTCAAACTTTTTTCAAGTATATTTTACACGATTTCATTCCACCACTATGATATGTAGCCTTATCTATAATCATACCTTTCCCTTTCGATTCTCCAAAAACATATTTTGCTACTCTCCTTCATCTCTTTATAACATTCATTCACTAATTTTCTTTCAACATCCTTCATTTCAAGTATTTTCAATCATTTTATCTAACACTTTCTTACACGTTAACACTCTTAAACATACTGGCACATAACTCTTGTTCTATCATACGCTACCTGGTTTATTATTTATTTATTATAAGGTAGCTTCACAGCTGTCAGTAAGTATAACATTATTATTATTCTAAACATTACGCCAGTTACGAATACACTGAAAAAAATGAAAAACAGAGAGTGATACAATGATTAATATTTATATGGTTGGGGTGAGGTTTTTAGGGTTGGGACCGTTCCTTGTTTCTACTGGACGAGACACTTAGTAGTTTAACCTCCATTATTATGAGTCTATGTCGTGAGACAAAGTTTTCGCCTTTATACCAGTATTTTCCATGGAGCGACTGCCTACCCGACCTCCACAACCCCGTTTCTTGGTAATATGATATCCCTTAGTAGGACTGGTTGTCAGACTTTCGGGCTTCGACGACCCGTAATGACTGTCAAAGATCCTCAAATGATAGCCGGCACCAACGGCCTAATGTACTTTCCGAGGCACGGGGGGGTCTCGGTGGGTAAAGATGGACACCCATCCACGGACTGACCGTAGCAAACGTATCTTATCCTGATCGATCCACCAGTGCGGCTGTTTTTTCTTAGCCTCGACCCCCTTACCAAAAGTGTGCTAGTAAAACATAATTTATTATGCTTTTTAAAATTACAAACAGCAAGTGTGCATACTCCTTTACACATTAATTAAAATTGATAAATGCAATTTTTATCATAATTGCCTAATGTAACACGTAATGTTTTCACATTCATCATTTGTTAATGTGCAAATTCAGAACTCGGATGTACCACGTCTTGTTATTATTATTTTTTTCATTTTTATAATACCACTATTATATATATGAAATTCAATATCATCATTTTAAAATTTATTTGAAGGCAATTTTTTAATGTTAAACACCAAAATCAATATCTTTAACTTTCCTTTATAAATACGTATGAACATAATATATTTGTATGTATATTATATCATCCAACTTTCTTCAGAACCAGTTACTTTAATCAATATAGTGCAGTACATAACAATATTGTGTGATTAAAATATTAACTAACAACCATTGGTGCTGTGTGATTATACTATTCGTAGTTCTCACGCTCATAGACGTAATAAGGTTTAAATACATTTATTTCCCATAACAACTATATAACAGTGACAATAGCATTGCTAGCTTTAGCGATGCCCTAGAATCCCTCCCGGCTACAGAGCCATCCAGACCAGTGGCGGTACCTTCATAGAAGCCAAAAAGCCCGGCTTGCCCTAATAAAATCATAATTCTCAAGAACAAACCTAGGCCTACCAATAAAAAAGAAACAGTCAATAAACACGAACTCAATCATGCATGTCATAGGAATAACCAAATTTCGAAATCCCCGCTTTTTCTGCCGCGCGCACTGAGCTAGGTTGCCAGGTCTACGGACTCATTGAACTCGAATCATTCATTTAGTAATCATATGAATAAAATTTAAATTCCGCGTGCTTTGTTGCGCGCCAATACAATGCATTCAATTGCGCCTTCTCGCTCACACTCGTGGACTTAAATCTGGCTTGCCTTACCTTTCTTTGTCTCGCAGTTTTCGCCTACAAATTGCTATGGAAACATTTACATTAGTTGATATATTGGTAAGTACATATACGCAGATTTCTATGAAATGAAAAGCCTGGCTTTTGAGCGCACAGAGTACTTTTTATTTTGAAGGGCATTAAATTCACGCAAACGGCGCAAATGCACTATCCGCTTTGTTGACCCGCGTAAAGTGAGTTGCAAGTCCGTGCGACGCGACGACGAATTTGTTATTGTATATGTTTTGAAATTAATATTTTGAGACTAGTATTTTATTTTCCACGTGGTGAAGTAATGAATTAGTTTTATTGTTTAAAATGATGTGATAGTTATTGCGGCGATGTCATTCCGCGCTTTTTTGTAAGTGACTTAGTGTTATTTTTATCATCAAATTCGGAGACTGAGTTCGTAAAGGTATTTTGAGTTTAGGCATATTGAGTTTTCTGACATAGGTAAGTAACTCTTTACTTCACCGTAACCAACATCAATTTACTGTAACTATTTCAAATAAAAAACAATTTCTGAAATAAAAAACAGTATTTTTGTTAGGTAGTCGAAGAATATATTGAAATACTCGTAGGCATTCGATTGTCTATTATACAAATTTATGTAGGTGAATAGCTGGTGCCATGAAAGCACATGACTAGGGTTGTTTTTATGGAATTCGTAGTTTTAGTAAACCACTGAAAAATAAACCATCTTATGTATTACATCTTGAGATCATAAAACACAATAATGTTCGTATCGAAGAGATTCTTCATAGGTGTTTTGAAATAAAGATTAGAGTTGGCTATTGTCATTAAAATAAATTATAAAAAAATATTTAAGTAGGTAATATCTCATTTTAACATTTTCAATCGACATTAAATTTTAAACTCGTAAAATTATGCGTACGGCAGTAGAACAACAAATCGATAATGTGGGATCCATCTAGTGGCTTCTGATTGAAAAATTTTGCATTTGACAAGCGAATATGAATTATGGTAAAAAGGTTCGGCTAAGCGGTGTTATTACGCGCTTTCATTAATGTAGATGGCGCTTATGACAATTACATACTAATGCCAGACCTCTTCGAATTTTAAAGGTTTTCTAAGCAAAATTATAATAATGTTGTACCATGAACAACATATGAAAATCAGTCAATCCCTCACTTGGCTGTTTTTTTTTTGTATCGTAAAAAATCTGGCGGCTTGCCCTAATTTTGACCCCTAGGCACGCCACTGATCCAGACCCCTTAGTCCGTCAGAGTCAATGGACATTGACGCTCCCATCAGCGCCGCTTCCTCAAAGCGGCCCACTACCCCGTAGCCCTATGGTTCGGACGAAGACGAAGCAGAGTCCGCCGCTTCTTCTTCTTCCTCATCCTCCTCCCAATCCGACGACGGTTTCACAGCCGTCCAAGGAAAAGGAAGGAAGAGGAAGAACAAAAAGCAGAGCTCGACCCAGGCCAGCAAGGTTGCTGCGCTTGAGGACATAGACTCTGCTCCCTCTTCACCTGCACCTGTGGTACCATCCACTAAAATCTCTCCCGCTACCGTAATTTCCCCCTCCACCTCCCTTCCGATTGCGTCACCCGAAAAGTGTGCTTCCCCCTCCACTGCTCGTCCGATTACGTCATCCTCCGCGAAGGATATCCCCGCGCCTAACGCAAAAAAGATCCCTGTCCCGCCACCCTTGTTCATTCAGGACAAGAGAAAGTGGACGGACATCTCGAGATGGTGTGCCGAACACAAAATTAACTTCTCCAGCGCCCGAAATACCCAGCAGGGTATTAAAGTCTCCGTCCCTACGTCGCGCGACGTAGGGACGGAGACTTACGCGCGACTATAGGGACCTAACCCGACTTCTGAGAATGAGAGGTATGTCATACCACACCTACTCACTCCCAGAGGAAAAACAAATCCGCGTCGTGATTAAGCGAATCCCACGCGAAATCCTCCCCGCCGAGATCCTCACCGACCTTCAGTCGCAAAAAGTCCCCGTTGACGAGGTCCATCGCACCGCTCTAGAGGCGGTGAATCTTACGACATGATACTCGTAATCTGCCCGCCCGTTGAGGGCCACCACCCGATATTTCAAATTCGTTCCCTGTGCAATCTCACAGAGTTTGAAATTGAAAAACCCCACAAGAGTGGCATTGTCGGTCAATGCCACCGCGGTCACTCTCAGAGGAACTGCCATGCTACACCCAGATGCGTCAAGTGCCTGGGGGAGCACGGCACTTCCGACTGTCCCCGTCCAAAGGATCGTACCCTTTGCACCGACCTTCCCAGCTGCGTTCTATGCGGCAAACAAGGCCACCCGGCCAACTACCGCGATTGCTCAAAAGCCCCTAAGGCCTCTTCTCCCAAGCTGGCCAAGCGTTTCGACGCCCGCCAGCAAAGGGAAGCTCCCTCCTCGTATAGGATTCCCTCATCCCATTTGCCCCAACGTCTAAGCCCTCAGAGGCCTAGTCCGCGGAGTTACCTCCACCACCAGCAGTCTTTCCCTGCCATGGTGCCCTCTCAATTCAATACGGGCGGTAGCCAGTCTACAGAAATTTCTCGGGCGGGCCACGCGTATGCATCCGATGTACTTACGTCATAGGCACGTATCGCGCGTGTTTTGTGAAAATGAGTTCTATTTCAATATGGAGTGGTGTCGGATATGGTGCTGCAATCTTTTTGTATTCACGTTTTTCTGTGTCAATTAAACCTATTTTTCTTCTTTCTTTTTGTCCTTTTATTAATATAAGTACCTATACAAAATAGTAGTTTAAGTAGTTATACTTTAATAAAGCAAGCAGTGTATCAGATATTAATAAATTGTTTATTTGTATTTTATTAAATAAATTAAATTAAATCTCTATTGAGTACTTAATTACATTATGTATAGTATATAATATCTGCCAAATATCCGCCGCAGCTTCGGAGGGTGGCTTAAATCACGTATCCAATTTTTAGGGTTCCGTACGTCCGAACAAAAATAATAAGACAGACACACGAATTTCGTGTGTCTGTCTGTCTATCTGACTGGCTGGCTGGCTGAATGGCTGGATGGCTGGCTAGCTGGCTCAACTCAAAACTCAAACTCAAAGCATTTATTTCAATTAAACCATTTACAGGCACTTTTCAACTGTCAAGGAGTCGGTCAGTCAGAAATATGAAGCTAGTTGCCCATTCCAAAGCGTATTAGGTAGGTACCTATGGAGAAGAACGGGCAATAAACTCCACGGACACTCTTTTAAACAAAACATTGGTTACGTCATTCATGTTGAAATTATACATGTGTGAACAATGTAGAAAGACGTGCACGTTAGAAGGATCCGTAATAAAAAGATAAAACAAAGACAATTCAAAAATTAAAATTAAATTGAATGACGGTGCTCGTTCACAAACATAACGCATTAGCACTATTCAGCTCAACCATTTTAAAGGGAGCTAAATGATCCAACACACGCGCCACCATCAGCGAGACATCTGAGTGAGCATAACATACTCACAGCCGCCAGTGCACATTCAAGTCAATGAAAGACATATTACCCGCTAAATGGTAACTCTTTAGTACATAATGCTCACACCTGTGCTGTGCAATAATTATATAATACAAATGAGACTGAGTTTATGTCAATGCAAAGATGGTCTTACAATCTTCAGCAGCTCCAACAGTATTTTCAAATGTTAATCAGTTACTTGTGGTTGTAGAGCAAGACCAGCATTGCTGGTCTGGCTGGCTGGCTGTACGTCTATCTGTCACAGCCAATTCGCTCCGAATATACTGGACCAATATAGTTGAAATTTGGTAGACATATGAATTTCTGTGACCCAAAAAGTGAGGGGCAAACTGGAAAATTTAGCTAACTGTACCGTGTGCTATATTTATTGAAAGGGCTTCTTGTGAGGATCTCAACGTATATTATAATTTTAAAATAAATATTTTTAAAGATATTGAAGAAAATAAATGAAAATTGGCCATTCGCCCTATCTCTAAAACTACCGAGTCCAAAATTTTGAAAAAAATACAGAGGATGGATCTTTACTCATAGATTACAGAAAAACCTATAAGAAGTCTATGGTCTGAAAATAACATGGTAAATCTCTCAATATTGTACGTACAAACTTACATTTACAGTAGGAATGTATGGGAGAACATGTTTTTCAACTACACTATTAAGCATTAGCAGTCTATAAATGTATACATGAAGCTCTAAATATAACAAAACATACTAAAAAATAAAAAAATACGCGGCAGGTATAATGCTTGACATAACCAAAGCTTATGACAAAGTACAATATGGCATTTTACTAAACAAGCTATATAGAATAGGGATCAGCGGTAAATCACAAGAATGGTTAAAAATAGAGCACAGTTAGTAGAAATAGAATACTTCAAAAGTTCCACTCTGACAGGAATAAATGCATCAATACCACAGGGAAGTGTTATTGGACGTCTTCTTTTTTCGTCTACATAAATGATCTCCCAAAAATCATAGTTTTGTTTGCGGACGACATCTCCATTCTAACCTCTTGTCATGACAACCTAAACCTAAGCAGTACCCTTAACGATATACTTAGCAAAATAATAACTTGGATGAACGAACACAACCTCGAAGTAACTTTACAAAGACTAAACTCATAACTTTCCATCCCCACCAAAAAATCCTCTAAATGTAGCAATTACTTATAATAATCACAAAATAGAAACAGTCAACGAATTCACATTACTAGGCATAACCATCGACAAGAACATAAATTGGAAGTCACACGTACAAAAAATTAAATCGGAACTTTCGAAATTCCTATGTGCTTTTCGAGAATAAAAAAAAAACACAAATTTACAAGCAGCCCTTTTTTTTTTTTTTTTTTTGTGGGAAATCATCAAATAACTTCTCCCGCTCTGGTGGGCGGAGCGGGAGGGCGTGTCAGACTCTTACTGACTAAAACCCACCCGTGTTCCTTCGGTTGCCCTGTCGCCGGGGGCCACGATCTCCATTTCGGTTTTCTTCGAAACCCCGGCAGGCATC
The DNA here is from genome assembly GCA_916610215.1 of Omphaloscelis lunosa. Lineage (NCBI taxonomy): Eukaryota > Metazoa > Arthropoda > Insecta > Lepidoptera > Noctuidae > Omphaloscelis > Omphaloscelis lunosa. The sequence continues at coordinate 18,448,033 of OU744244.1, read as the reverse complement.
GGCCCTAGTGGACCCCTTCAAATCTGCTGACATCTCTTTGAGGCGCGCGTGGAACACAACGCGCCGTCGACCCGGGCCTGGTCCTTATCGGACGGTGAGCCACCCATTGCTCACCGCCCGCAAGCCCGCGCCTACGGTGGCCGGAAATCGCCCCGCGATTCCCGACGGGCGTCTCCTCCTGCGGCGGTTAGGGGCGTGAGGGCGCGAAATTTGCCTTTCCCTCACGCGTTCCGCCTCCTCCTTCGCGAGCATTACAGCTTCGCAGAAGGAGGTGACGGCCTCCCATTTCCTCTCGCTCCGTACCATGGCCTGAACCAGGGCCGGACGCGAGAGATCACCGCCGCCGATCGCCTCCACGAGGACACGGCGATGCTCCGCCCAAGCTGGGCAGACCTCCACCGTATGCTCCACCGTGTCCTCCGGGCGATCCACACAATGGTGACACCCGGGCGTTTCCTCCCGCCTTATCCTGTGCAGGAACCTCCCGAAACAGCCGTGTCCGGTGAGGACCTGCGTCAGGCGGAAGGTGAGGACGCCGTGGCGCCTCTCAAGCCACTCCTCAAAGAGGGGTCTTATCGCCGCAACTGTGGCGTGCCCAGCGCTGGGTCGCGACAATCGCACTCTCCATGACGCCATGAGATCCCGCCGGAGCTCTGTCCGCTGAGCCGCGATTTCTCGCGGTAGCGGAGCTAAGCCCCGGCGCCTCGCCTCCTCGCGCCACTCCCAAATGTGCGCGAGGACCTTTGCCTCCAGATCCCATGGCGGTAATCCGGCAAGGAGGCTCGCCGCCTCGCAGGAGACCGTGCGGTATCCTCGGGCCAGCCGGATGGCCATGACCCTCTGGGACGCGTTCAAACGGCGGGCTGGCCGCAGCCTTATTGAACGCGCCCACACCGGCGCCCCGTAAAGGGTCATGGACCGCACGACCCCCGTAGAGCCTCCGGCAGGAGGCGTTTGGATCCCCTTTACAAACAGCCCTGGTAACTTATTACGACTATGCTTATGCATGGCTTAGTTACGGCATAATAATGTGGGGAAATAGTACCTACAGATGCACCTACACTATTTGCAGTTCAAAATAAATTCGTCCGTATCTCAGTAAATATACAACAAATAGTCAGATAGCTGCAAACCCCATTTTATAAACCTGAACATTTTAACTCTGCCTTATATATATATTGATATATGCAAATGCGCTCATAAACACCAAACGAGTAGACATACAAACACGACTAAACTTACCCAAATCCGGCCTTAAAGTTCATTCAACAAATCCTCTGGTTATGTCAATAAAAATAAAAATAAACTCCATTTATTTACGAATAAATTAAATGACCTATTATTAAATAAATGTTATTACAGTGTAAACGAATATTTAAATGACATATCCCTAAAACTCATATAAAATACAGAGAAAATGTTTTTTTTAAGAATAACTTAGATTATAAGATAAACGGTAAGTCCTCATCTCTACTATCTTTCTTTTGCTGTGCCCGCCAATGTCAAATGTTTACCACCTAAGCACATACAATGTGGAATGCAAGAAAGTTTTGAGTAATACTAATATCGTGTATTACATTGCCTTCAGACAGATAAATAAATATAAATTAAATTCAAAGTTATTTTACTCAATGTATTTTACTATCACTATAATACTTTTTCAGGCCAAAATCATAGATTATAATAATATTTGTGTAACTAATCCTAACAATGAATAATAATAGAAATTATTTTGTATCTGATTTTGTTTTCTAAAACTAAACTGACATTTTAAAGTATTATGGAAGTAAAGAAAACTAAAACATTGCCTGGGTTTACAGTTTATTTATTAGAAAAACATAACCTTGAGCACACTGCTAACAAGTCACTTCTTATGCATTGGATTGGATCCAAGAGGTGTAGCGGGAAACACGAGCGTTGACACCAGGGAAGTTAGCCTGAGCACAGCCAAGACCGAAAGAGCAGACACCAACAACGATACCATTGTGGTAGAGAGGACCGCCGGAGTCACCCTGGCACTGGTCGCGACCACCGCCCTGCCAGCCGGAGCACAACATGTTGTCGTTGATAGTAATACCGCGGGAAGCGTAGTTGTTTCTGCAAGTGTTCTGGTTGATAACCCTAAGCTCGACGTGACGGAGCTGCTCAGAGGAGGAGCCACCAGACTGCAAAACGGACATAAGCAAATATTAATCTCCGATGAAACAGAATAGGAAATATTGACTTTTTAGAACATGGGAGGAATAATCAATAAACTTACGGAAGTTGTACCCCATCCTGCAGCCCAGACGGCTTGGTTGTCGCCGAGGAAGTAGTTTGAGCCAGCGATGGAAGCAGCGCGGACATTGTTGTTGAAAGAGAAGGTGGAGGCGGAGCGCAAGACAGCGATGTCATTGTTAAAAGTGTTGCCGTTGTATTGTGGATGGTTGATGATCAGGTTCACGTTGTGGACAACACCACCGCTGTTAGCCCAAGAAGAGCCAACACGCCCACGCCATCTGCCGGCTGCGTCACCAATCGTGCAGTGAGCAGCGGTAAGGAAGGACCTGTTGTTAAGGATGGTACCACCGCACGCCTGCCTGTATGTGCTCCAGTTCCATGTGTATAGGAGAGAGACAATGGTGGGGTACCGATCAATAGTGGTGAGCGAACCACCCACAATCCTCTGGGGATTTGAGGGGACGGCTAGAAAGAAAAAAAAAAACAATTAAATTGATGTTTTAAATTCCAAGAATCATTAACGAGCTTTCGCCCGCAGCTTGGCCCGTCTGGATGTCGGAAAATATCCGACGGGAACGTACTACCAAGATTACATACCTAATAGCTGAGGAAAAGGTCAATGATTCCTAGCGCTGCGCCCGCCGCCATCAACCATAATTATTTTGCTACGCGTAATTTTGAATCTGTGATATCTTATAAAGTATTCATTTAAATGATATGATTTTATTTTAAATGAAATGCCCAAATTAAATATCATATTTTATTGGCTACGGATTAATATAACACCGGTCAAAATAGTTTCAGCAATAACAATTACATTTTTATCAAATTCTGAAAGATAAAGGTTGTTACTGTGCGTCATCCTTAGAAGATACACTAATTTTATTGCGGCTTATTTTTTGTTAAACTTTTTAAAATGTACAATCCTGTAGAACATAAATTTTGTGCATCTCTTACAGTTTACGCGGCTCACGCCAGTAAAGCTTTCAGCGGCATAACTTTTTCCGACATCTTCATCGTCAAATTTCAGCCAACTTACACAAAACCTAATGAATTATACATTTAAACCTTCCTCATGAATTACCCCGTCCATTGGTGCAAACCGTTTGAAAATCCGTTCAGTAGTTTTTAAGTTTATCGCGTACAGACTAACAGACATACACGGCGGGGGAATTGTTTTATAATATGTAAGGATTGAAAAATTTCAACAAAAAAAATATTGTACAAACAATAAAACATGCAACTTTCTTATAAAAAAAATTATAAGAAATTGATAAAAAAATTATAAGAAATTGATAGAAAATTCTAATGTTTTAAAACAAAAAAAAAAAAAAAAAATTCTAAAGAACATACCTGCAACGGCCGCGAAGCAAAGGGCTAGCAGAGCAAGGAAACGCATACTGTTAGTTACACGTCGACGAGTGATTGTAAATTGTTGTAAGTGAAGGGTATTTATATCAAAGCTGATTGATTATACTAATTCGCAAAAAGATAAGATAGGCTTTAATGTTATCATGCAAACTCATTGCATGAAAGTAAAGATGTTTACAGATTAATAGAAATTTGGATTTTTCGAAGTTCGCAATGGTTAATGAATATGGCGGACAAAGTAGCTGGTAAAGTTCTATCATCATTCTCTTTCTCGTATCCGAATTTATTTGGAATTTGCGCGTCAGGATTTTCTTTCATATTTCTCTTTTAACCGTCAACGTGGTAGTTACGTCCTTTCTAGCCATATCGTCTTTCTCACATTCAATCCACCGTTTCTTTACCACTACACTGTTAGGAACTCACTCCACCCACATTCATAATCAAAACTCTACTTACGACATTTTCCTCATTCCACTGCATCTGCACCAAGACATCCAATTTCCACACAAATTTTCAGTCACCGGTACCCCTTTCAGACTTCCTTTTATATACTCATTTCTTATTCTATCCATTCGCGTAACACCACCCATCCCTCTTAGCATTTGAGAATGCTAAGATGCATGTGTGCATACAGTTGCCTTTCATTCATGCCTTCTGTGGTTCAACATTCAGCTCTATACAAGACAGCAGGTCTAAACATTATTTTAGAAATCTTTCCCATAAGTTTAAGAGGATTGCGGAAGTTACAGATTGTTTCCGTGACGTTCCGCAATTTCATCCATCCAGTGTTAATTCTGTGCTTAACAATGCGATCTACTTCACCATCGCACTGCACTAGTGAACCGAAATACCGAGAGTCGGAGCAGACCGGGAGAAGCGCGCCATCCAGTTTTATGGCTCCACATCTGAAGATCCCGCCAAAATCACAAATATTTATGTAATTCAATGTTGTTTCTGCTGATTTTCAAACCAACAATCTTCAGCTTCTGTTGCCATTTCTCCAGTCTGCTCTGGATCTTAGGTCCATATTTACCGACAAGAACAATGTCATCGGCAAACAGAGCACCAGAGTGTCTCTTCCTGTATGTCCGACGTCTGAGCTTCCATAATCAACAGGAAGAGGTACCTTCATACCTATGTGACATAAGCTGTGATGTATAGGACTGCAACAACTATCGAGGTTAATCCCTCACCTTTACATCACCTTTTGTCTAAGATGGGCACTAGCGAACTATTGCACCGTTCTTGTGGGATGTTTCTTTCAATAAGTGGATGTAAGCATTCATACTTCTACTGATACATCATCAGGGCCTATGGCATGCTTTGAACTACCTTTCTTACTTAATCCATGCTAATTTACCTCTCTTTATTCATTAACTTTACAAAAAAAACTTTTCATCGCTCTTTTATTTTGTCATCTTTGGACAGAACCTTACCATCGTCATCTTTCATTCATTGAATGTTAATTTTCTCTCTCGTTCTCCTTTCTCTTGCTATTGTTATTCAGTACAGTTCCTTTTGTCCTCTAGGGCAGTTCAATGAGCTATACAAATTTTCCTGCGCGTGAGCCCTAGAATCTGCTACCGCCTTTTTTGCCTTTCTCTTCCATTTTTTATAAATACTCTTCTTATCTTCTTTCAAACTTTTTTCAAGTATATTTTACATGTTTTCATTCCACCACTATGATATGTAGCCTTATCTATGATCATACCGTTCCCTTTCAATTCTCCAAAAACATATTTTGCTACTCTCCTTATACAATCCTTCATCTCTTTATAACATTCATTCACTGATTTTCCTTCAACATCCTTCATTTCAAGTATTTTCAATCATTTTATCGAACACTTTCTCACACGTTAACACTTTTAAACATACTGGCACATAGCTCTTGTTCTATCATTCGCCACCTGGTTTATTATTTATTTATTTATTTATTATAAGGTAGCTTCACAGCTGACAGTAAGTATAACATTATTATTATTCTAAACATTACGCCAATTACGAAGTACACAGAAAAAAATGATAAACAGAGAGTGACACAATGATTAATATTTATATGGTTGGGGTGGGGTTTTTAGGGTTGGGACCGTTCCTTGTTTCTACTGGACGAGACACTAAGTGGTTTAACCTCCATTATTATGCCTTACCTTACCATACCAGTATTTTCCATGGAGCGACTGCCTACCCGACCTCCACAACCCCGTTTCTTGGTAATATGATATCCCTTAGTAGGACTGGTTGTCAGACTTTCGGGCTTCTGACGAACCATAATGACTGTCAAAGATCCTCGAATGATAGCCGGCACCAACAGCCTAACGTACTTTCCGAGGCACGGAGGGGTCTCGGTGGGTGAAGATGGTCACCCATCCACGGACTGACCGTGGCAAGCGCATCTTATCGTGTTCGATCCTCCCGCATGGCTGTTTTTTCTTAGCCACGACCCCCTTACCAAAACTGTGCTAGTAAAACATAATTTATTATGCTTTAAAATTACAAACAGCAAGTGTGCTTACTCCTTTGCATATAAGTTAAAATCGATAAATGCAATTTTTATCATAATTATCTAATGTAACACGTAATGTTTTCACATTCATCATTTGTTAATGTGCAAATTCAAAACTCGGATGTACCACGTCTTGTTATTTTTTTATTTTTATAATATTTTTTTATATAGGTAGTAGAGTAGACCTATATGAAATTCAATATCATCATTTTAAAATTTATTGAAGGTAATTTTTTAATGTTAAACACCAAAATATCTTTAACTTTCCTTTATAAATACGTATGAACATTATGTTTGTATGTATATTATATCATCCAACTTACTTCAGAACCACTACTTTAATCAATATAGTGCAGTACATAACAATATTGTGTGATTTAAATATTAACTAACAACCATACGCGATACATTTTGTAGCTTATCGTAACGCTCCTAATAGCGATATTAGGCCGCGGACTCGAACTCAGCGGGCAGCGGGACGGCGGTGGCGGCGGCGCGGCAACGCATAGTTTTATATGGAACCGCTCGCTCCCCGCGCCGCTGCTTTCGAGGCCAGTTACATATAAATCTATGCATTTGAACGCGCCGCTGCCACCGCCGCCCCGCTGCCCGCAAGATTCGAGGCAGAAGCCTAAATTTCGTTTTGATATGATCGATGTGCAGTTTCCAAGTAAGCTTGTCATCTACCCACAGTCCGAGATATTTTTAGTGATTAAACCGCTTAATTGTTTCTCTGTTGATCGTAAGAGGTGGGAACTCCGGTAATGACTTATTCTGTTGTGATGTTTTTGAGGTATTAATAGTGAGTAAGTTATATTTTAACCAGTCACTGAGCAGGTCAAGGTCCTTTTGCGCATCGGTCATAATGTTTTGTAGAGATCTATCGAACTAAAAAGGCAGGTGTCATCCGCATATAACGTTAGGTGTCCTGTCAGACATATTTTATCAATGTTATTTATGTAAATTAGAAATTGTAATGAACTAACCATTGAGCCGTATGTTATGTTTTGTATCGAGCTGATTGATGAAGTGATCCTAACGACTTGTTGCCTATTTTTCAAATATAAAGTGAACATGCTGAGAGCGCTGCCTGAAACACCTAAGTTGCATAATTTCTGTAGTAGCTTTTGATGGCTTACAGTATCGTTTGCCTTTTTTAGTCCAATGAAAATACCCACAACAACGTTTTTTTTTTATTAATATGAGTTCTTATTTTCGTTATTAAATCTACTCAGGCTATGAGAGTACTTGATTTAGAGCGGAAGCCATATTGTTGATCAACTAAGAATTTTTTCTTAGTCAAATATTCAAAACTGTATAACACTCGTTAGAATATTTTTGAAATAATGGGTAAGACCGATACCGGTCGATAGTTACCGGGGTTAGTATTTATGATAGTGCCACTTCCAGATTTGTAAATTGGACTGACCCTTGTAAATTTAAGTGAGTCGGGGAAAGTGCCGCGCCTTAAACAAACATTTAAAGAGTTAGTTAAACTTTCCACAATTATATTTTTAAGGCATTTGATAGCTTTTCTGCTGATACCGTCCAAGCCTGTGCTAGTGTTGGAGTCGAGGTGGTCAATAATTTTTGATATTTCGTCAGTGTTACAGGAGGAAAGTTCGTCGAAAGTTATGTCATGTGTGTAGTTATTATCGTACATGAGGATATTACCTGTGTTTATTTGGTACATGTTAGGTATTTCTTTAGCTAAGTCCGCGCCTTTTGATGGAAAGAATGAGTTAAGTACGTCAAAAATTTCATTACCGTTGGATGGATAACAATCCATTCTGAGTTCGAAAACAGTTTGGGGGGAAAATTACTGTCTTTGATTTTATTCGCTGCTAAGTTATTAATGATTTCCAACTTTTTTTAGGTTGTTTGTAGTTATTATGAAATAAGCTGTGCTAGTAGGTTTTCTTCTTTGTCTTGATTAGGTTTTTTTACTCTGTCATGTTCTTCATTAAACTTCCTCCATAGATCATCGTCTTTTGGGTATGATTTTGTTTGTTGCCTTAAGTGATTTTGTAAGTTAATTGAGTCTATAATAGTTCAGTTTATCCAGTCTTCTTGAGGTAGGTTTATAATTTTAGTCTTATCATCTTTATTTTTCTTTATTTTTCTGAGATAATTCTTTCTTAAATGTAGAAGTTGTCTTCGTTATTATCTTAGTTTGCTGTAAGGGTATCATAGTTAAGTGCTTTGTATTGGATCCTCTTTTTTATCTTTGGTGTCAAGCTGCCTATTTCAAGGAATATCTGCTTGTGATCTGATAGGCATGAGTCAATTATAGACATGTTGAATGCGTGATTGTTTATGTTCGTGCATATGTGATCATGTATAATGTTTGTAGTGCTGGTTTCACAGATACTGTAGTTTATTTATTTTATGTAGTATTTCGTACTATCCTGTTCTTTTGATTTCATTTAGGTATCTTAAGACGTGACTGTCCTTACTAAGTAGATCAATATAAAGTCTCCGAAAACAATCGTTCTCTCTCGCCGTTCCAATTGTGAGATGTATGTTTCTAAGAAGTTATTTATATTGGGTTAACCTTTTTTTTTTTTTTTTTTTGGTTGGGAAATCATCAAATAACTTCTCCCGCTCTGGGTGGAGCGGGAGGGCGTGTCAGACTCTTACTGACTAAAACCCACCCGTGTTCCTTCGGTTGCCCTGTTGCCGGGGGCCACGATCTCCCTTTCGGTTTTCTTCGCACCCCCGGCAGGCATCGGCCCTAACGGACCCCGTCAATTCTGCTGACATCTCTTTGAGGCGCGCGTGGAACACAATGCGCCGTCGACCCGGACCTGGTCCTTATCGGACGGCGAGCTACCCATTGCTCACCGCCCGCAAGCCCGCGCCTACGGTGGCCGGAAATCGGCCTGCGATTCCCGACGCCCTGGGCGTCTCCTCCTGCGGCGGTTAGGGTTAGGGGCGTGAGGGCGCGAAATTTGCCTCTCCCTCACGCGTTCCGCCTCCTCCTTCGCGAGCAATACTGCTTCGCAGAAGGAGGTGACGGCCTCCCATTTCCTCTCGCTCCCTACCATGGCCCTAATCAGGGCCGGACGCGAGAGATCACCGCCGCCGATCGCCTCCACGAGGACACGGCGATGCTCCGCCCAAGCCGGGCAGACCTCCACCGTATGCTCCACCGTGTCCTCCGGGCGATCCACACAATGGTGACACCCGGGCGTTTCCTCCCGTCTTATCCTGAACAGGAACCTCCATATTGGGTTAACCTGGTTTGTAAATCGCTCCGATGTCCAATGAGAATTTATCCATGTGTATCCATAGGTAGTGGTTACCAAGTTCGCATAATTCTTCTGTTACTTCATGTTTGATACTTCCGTGTACATAAATTGATACGCCGCCGCCTTTGCGATCTTGCCTGTAGTTATAAACATGTTTATGGTGTGGTAGCTGATATAATTTTGCGTCCGCTACGAAGTAATCCACTAATATAACTATTTTGAGTATAAAACTATATTTCTGGTAGGTGACATTATCATTAATATAAGCCCTACAAATAATGATCCACGTTACAATGAGTATATGAACTTAACAGCGTCACATGGACTATTACCTGCTTACACATCCCCTACTAGAGAAAAAAACTACGCACATCAAAAGTGTCTAGGGATCAAGCATTTTTATGCGGATTTCTTGAGATTGAGATGTGGCTTTGTAATAAATTTATGATTATATAAATTTATATGGATCCTTTTTGGTGCATTTCATAATTTGAAACAGGAACTGTTAATCAAATTCGAGTAAAAGATGAAAATCAGCTGTCAATATTTTCCCTATAAAAACATACAACGCATTGAAGACATTATTAGTGCTACTGTTTCCCTACTACTGATTAAAACCAACGTTATTATGGAGCGGCGACGTCATTTAAGCAGGGAAGAAATGCTCAGAGCCGTGGGAATGATAGAAGCTGGTTCCCGGCAACGTACTGTGGCTTTAGCTCTGAATACAAGTCAGAGTGTTATCAGTCGACTTTGGACACGTTACCGAAGCACTGGTACCGTGGCTGAGCGCCATGGAGGACGGTATCGCTGCACCACACGGAGACAAGACCGATACATTCAAATCTTAACTCGAAGAGCTCCAACAATAACCGCCATGATGTTAGCCGTGAGGCTTCATCACTCTTCAGGGAACTTAATTAGCGACCAAACAGTCAGAAACCGCTTGCATGAAGTGAACCTTCATTCCCGAAGACCGCTACGGGTACCACCTATAGCAATGCACAATCGTAGGATTCGATATCAATGGGCTCTTGAACACAGAAATTGGGCAGAAGAACAATGGCGTTTCGTGTGCTTTTCTGATGAGTCTCGTTTTGGTATGAGACCGGATACAAGACGTATACGACACTGGAGAACCCCTGGACGCCAACAGCGATTAAAATCCTGCCAGGAAGTCCATCCTTATAGTGGTGGAACCATCATGGTATGGGCGGGTATTTGGATCGGCGGAAGAACTGAGTTGATTTGGATCAGAGGCAACCTCAACGCTCAAATTTATGCTGAGACGATTGTATCTGACGTCATCGTTCCTCTACAAGTGCAAATCGGTCCCTTATTTCAGTTAATGCATGATAATGCACGACCGCACACCGCAAGAGTTGTAAGACAGACTCTCGCCGCAGCTAACATCAATGTCCTGCTCTGGCCTGCTCAGTCGCCAGACTTGAACCCGATTGAGCATGCATGGGATATGCTACAGAGAAGAGCTCTGCCGAATATGGAGGGTATCCAGTCGCAAGAAGACCTTTTTTTGTTGTTGCAACGAACATGGGCGGCCATTCCACAGCGTGATTTGGATGAACTCATTTTGAGTATGCCAAAGCGATGTTCTTGTGTTGTTAGTGTTCGCGGTAGAAACACGGATTATTAATTGTTTAAGTTACCCAATAAAATTTTAAAGAAAACTGTTATTTCAGTCTTTTTTTCGAACTTTAATGTTAGTGGTTCAAATGTCAAAAATCCCTTTATTAGGAAAATGGCCAATTTCTTTATTAATGCAAAGGTGACTTGGTTTATCGTTACTGTGACAAACGAAAACACTTTATTTGATGAATCCTTAAAGAAAATTTTAATTAATATCAATCAGGAGAAAAGTTATTGCAAAAATATATGTTGATCCCTAGACACTTTTGATGTGTGTATTTAGACCACACCATGATAAAAGTTAAAAACCCAGTAACTTCTATTATATTAGAAACTCACATTACAGATCATGCACCAATACTTACTTGTATTAAAAATTACTTGATTTCACAAAGTGTCCCTAAGGTAGTTACAAAAATTGATCAATGTAAAATAGCCACAGATATAGCCAAAGCGGATTTTAGTCCCGTCATGTTAACTGACAATCCAAACGAGGCTACATAACAGTTAATAAATACAATTACCTCTATTATCCAAAACAACACTAACATTATTCATGTTCCCTCTAAGTTGAGAGTTATTAAGCCATGAATCACACAGGGTCTATTGAGATGTATTCGAAATAGGGATATTATGTATAGTGACCATAATAAATCACCGGATAATTATAATCTTAAAATCACTTATATCCGTTACCGTAATTTTTGTAATAAACTCATAAGCAGACTTAAAACAGAATATGAGAAAAAATAATTAATTTAAGCAAAAAATAATCCCAAAGCGACTTGGAAAGTAATTAATGATATACTGAGTAAACAAAATTCTAAAACTCCTCCCACAAACCTGTTATCCACTTCTGGTGTCGACGACAAGAGCTCAGTTAATTTGGTAAATAAATTTTTCGCTAATATTGGCAAAAATCTCGCGGACAAACACACAAGTACACCCACTAAACATGTTCCCCATCTCCAAGACGAAGCACAATCAAACTCTCTCGTGCTCTTGACTCCTGATGAGGCTGAAGTAGAAAGAACTATAATGAATCTTCGTACTGACTCTGCCGCGGGTTGGGATGGAATCACAACCAGAATGATAAAGATGAGCAAACAGACCTTAGTCCCCCCCAATTACATACATATGTGAACTATGTTTCTCGAAGGGTGTCTTTCCAAGGGTTTTAAAGAGAGCGGTTGTGCATCCAATACACAAGGGTGGAGACAGAGGCAGTGTAAATAATTACAGACCAATATCGGTACTTCCGGCTTTGTCAAAAATTTTAGAAAAGGTCCTTAACAATCTCCACATCAACTTCATGGAAGCCCATAATATATTATCGGATAATCAATATGGCTTCCGCAGAGGAAAATCTTGTGAGGACGCTGTTGCTGCCTTTGTTGACAAAGCCGTTAGGATGCTTGATATAAAATATAAATGTCTGGGTATATTCATGGACTTGTCTAAAGCATTTGACATTGTCTCTGTCCCTACTCTAATAATATTGGAGAGGATAGGAGTGAGGGGTTCTGCACTTGCAATCTTTGAGAGCTACCTTTCTGAGCGGACACAATGTTTCAAAATTGGCACATATGTTATTGATGAACACATGTTGTCTTTTGGAGTTCCTCAGGGCTCCATTTTAGGACCCACTCTCTTTTTAATCTATGTAAACAGTCTTTGTAATCTGACCATCCCAAATAGTAACATATACACATACGCAGACGATACGGCTCTACTCGTATATGGTCTAGACTGGAAGGAAGTCCATGAGCGAGCTGAATCAGCTCTAGGCATCGTCATGGCATGGCTATCTGCAAACACCTTAACTTTAAATGTTGATTAGACAAACTTTATCCCCTTCTCAATTAAACAATCTTCGCAACCCAATGAGCCATCAAGGCACATATCTGTAGTCAACAATTAGACCAATGCTCCTGCTTTCCCCTGACCAGAGAAACCAACGTCAGATACCTAGGCATCGTTATTGACTATCTTATGTCGTGGAGTATGCAGATGAAGGCGTTGTCTGGCAGAGTGAGGAAGCTTATCTCAATCTTTAAAAATCTACGATGTAGCGCAGATTTTGATACCCTGCGAATGGTATATTTCTCACTGTGCCAGTCAGTACTACGGTTCGTGTGACGTTTGGTGTGACGGTTTGGGGTGGCGCTCCAAAAACAAACATTTTACAATTAGAAAGAGCGCAACGAGCTGTCCTTAAAGTTATGACGTTTAAACACTTTCAGTATAGCACTAAGCAATTGTATAAAGACTGTCAAGTCATGACCGTTAGACAGCTCTTTGTGCTCAATACCATTTTGCGCAAATATGTATCTTTGGAATATAGTAGCGATCATCTGGCAAAACGAAGATCGACTGATGTCTGTCCCATAGAAAGACATAGAACCAAATTTGCTGAAAGAAATTTCCGAATTCTGGGAAGCCGCTTGTACAATGCAGTTAACAAACACTGTGGCATCTATAAAATAAATAAATTTGAGAGTAAAAAGTTAGTGAGTAAATGGATCATGACTCATACGTATGAGGGAACAGTAAACCTATTAGAAAAGTTACTCTAAAAAAACCGACTTATTTATTCTTGCACTCCATATTATAAAATCCTTAAAATAGCGCAAACCTATACAGTAAGCCCGCGCACACACAAACACGCACACATTCACACACACACATACACACTCACGCATATACACACACACACACACATATATACACTTAGAGAATGGCTACAGTTTATAATTTTAAGTTTTATTTTATAGAATTTTTTATTCCATTCTTTTGTTTTTGTATTAAACTATAATAACCTTGCTGCTTGCTCCGGCAATCGCAAGTGACACTAATCACTATGTAACTCCGAACTTGTATAAATTATCTGGTAAATGTTTATAGAGAGAGCACTGTCACCCATAACACAAGTTTAATCTTAGCTTGGGTGCCAGAGGTTTAAACTCAGTGGTATTTTTACAATTGTTTAGGTTTTAAACTCTGTTCTACATAGTGCTATTCTGTTAAATTGTAAACCTGGAAATAAAGCATTATTATTATATATCTCCTTTATTTAATTTTTTAACATATTAATTACATTTTTAAATATTCATATAAAAACAACAACAAAAAAAATAAACAATTAAAAATATAAAAATTGTATCCCACCGGTGTCGGGAACAGGGTCCAAGCTACCGGTGGTCAGGGCTCCTGAGAGAGGAACCTCCTGACAATACGCGCCGTGTACAGGAGTACCGCTTTCACGACTATCGGCACAATGATTGCTGTATCCACATCCCACATGTCGACAACCTCGCGAGCCAGGTCAAGATACTTAATCTGTTTATCTTTTTCAGCTTTCACGAGGTTCTCGTCATGCGGGACCGCTATATCAATAATCATCAATCCGCATCAATAATGTGCGACGCTCTAATCGATCTATCACCACTATGTCTGGCTTATTAGCAACAATAGTCCTGTCAGTGATGATAGATCGATCCCAATACAACGTGATATTGCCATTTTTGAGAACTGGGTCGGGCACATATCCATAGTACGGTACTTCCAATTCCACAAGACTGTATTTCAGAGCAAGTTGCTGGTGGATAATCCTGGCTACAAGGTTGTGCCTATGCAAGTAGTTTTCGTTAGCCAGACGAGAACAGCCAGAGATAATGTGTCGGATTGATTCCTCGGGACGGTGGCATGCCCGACAGATGTCAACCACGCCGTCCTTCACAATATATTTCCGGTAGTTCTTCGTCATCATAACTTCGTCCATAATCGCAAAGACAAAACCTTCGGTTTCCCCAAATAGGTCACCGAATCGCAACCAGGACACGGACGCTAACAAGTCTACATCGGGCCCATGTAAGGCCCGGTAAAAGCACCCGTGAAGCTATTTGCTCTGCCATACCTCCCTGCGGTCATTAGTATCTAATAGTATAGGTTTGCGCCAGTTCTCGTTAGCTAAGGATAGCGGGGTGAGGCCTTTGTCCACTGTGACCACATCTCGGTGCATCCCCACGTCGGATTCTAGGAAGTATTCCCTGAGACTGCATACCTCACGGTTGTGCAGGGTC
Source organism: Omphaloscelis lunosa (assembly GCA_916610215.1). Lineage (NCBI taxonomy): Eukaryota > Metazoa > Arthropoda > Insecta > Lepidoptera > Noctuidae > Omphaloscelis > Omphaloscelis lunosa. Next base: position 18,432,959 of record OU744244.1, on the reverse strand, counting down.
TTAGCATTTGAGAAGCCTCGACTTCCGCATTTCCGCGGGATATACAGTCTCATCACCGATGAACGTGGGTGATACATGCGATTTGCGGTCAACAGTATGCAGACCCTCCTATCCAGGGCGTCCAGTTCCGTCTGAGTCCATTTGAGTATGCCGAAAGAATACATCAAAACCGGCATGACCCAACCGTTGAAGGCGCGCACCTTGTTTCCACCTGATAAAAGACTATTTATACTTTATTCAGGCGGTTAAAGAAACGCTCCTTCAGCGATTACTTCATGTCAGCAGCGTTGACACCTAACGCTTCCGACATACCCAAATACTTGTAGGTTTCGATTGAGGAGAGGGATCTTAGTTGTATGGAATCCGAGAGGTGGGTTCCCACGGATTCCACGATCTCCCCTCGTTTAACATGCATGACCGCACATTTGTCCACACCAAATTCCATCCTGATAGCGCTACTGAAAGTTTCGGTTACCTTCAGTAGCTCCAGCAGTTGCAAATTGTTGGGGGCAAAGAGTTTCAGGTCATCCATGTAAAGGAAGTGAGATATAACCTGACCACCTCTCCTCAATTGATAACCTAGCTCTGAATCCTCCAGCAGCGTGCTTAAAGGTTTCAAGGCTAGGCAGAACCAAAGTGGACTCAAACTATCACCCTGGAATATACCTCGCTCGATCCTTATGATTTGTCGACATCCTGGATAGCGAAGCACCGTCCTCCATTGCCTCATACATGACATCAGGAAGGTGCGTAGAGTTGAATCTACTTTATACAGCTCCAGCACCCTCATGAGCCATGTATGTGGCACCGAGTCATAGACCTTCTTATAATCTATCCAACATGTCGAGAGATCTCTTCGGGAACGACGAACCTGCTGGTTAATGGCCATATTGATGAGGAGTAGCTCCTTAGTACCGCGGGACCCGTTCCTACATCCTTAGAGAAAAATTCAAAGAAATAAATATTCTTGACTGTAGCCTCACAATATATTTTTGAAAACCTATTGTATGTACACAAAAATATATCAAATTTTAAGAAAATGTCCGATATTCATAGTTTAAATACCAGCAATAAACACAATCTTGCTGTACATCGCACACGTCTTCACAAAGTAGGCAACTCGTTCATGGGTCAATGTATACGCTTTTACAACAAACTTCCCATTGACATTCGAAACTTACCCATTAATAGATTTAAAATCTGTATTAAAACCAAACTTTGTAAAAAAGGGTATTATAAAATTTCAGATTATTTAGAAGATAAAAAAGCATGGGATTGAACTGCTCGCTCTGCTGAGCCTTGTGATAAAACTTAACATTTTAATTATTTTGTAAAATCATCAAAATATACCAGTTTTATATACACATTGACATTGTTGAAAATTATATTCAAAATGACATGATTACTTTGTAAAGTATTATATTATTTTAATTAATTATTGTGAATGTGAGGACTATGTGGATATCATTATTATTTTCATTTTTCAGTTAGTTTTAATTATGGTCTGGCAGTTTGAATAGTTTATGCGGCCTACCCAAATGTCCTTTCTTTGGTATTGTTCGTCGAATTGAGCTCCTTAAGTTCTAAGTTGAGCTCCACGATTACTGACAAATGCTTGCACTGACTGGACAGTTCCACTCAAATCTGTGTGGTTCTTTCCTCAAAAGACCATTTCAGACACTAATCTACATGGTCCTCATATGGCATGACCAAGATTATGTCTGGACTTTAAAAGAGACTGCGACCTCTGTGATTCACAAGAACCGACTGTGACCTTTGAGTTTGTTTCGGCCTTTCTTCTCAGAGTAGTCAGATAGGAAACGCCGAACTCAACTAGCTTATTTTTATTTTTTATTTTTTTAATATGACGTGTAAAAGTGATTCCGATATCCTATTTACAGAATAAACAATTTCATTTCATTTCATCCATTTTGAGAAGCAAACATGATGGAGTTGGTGTCAATATGTTTGTTAATTTTAGTTCTCAAAATGGAAGTAAGAACTTTATAGACCGTCAGTAGACAAGTGATCAGTCTATAATTTTTGGGTTCCACATTACTACCTGATTTATGGAGCAGGTGGGTTATTCCTGTTGTTAGGAACTGGGGCAGCGATCCTGACTCTAAAGCTGACTGGAAATGGGATGCCAAACGGGCGTGCGACCTTTGGAACCACTTTATCCAAAAGTTGTGCAGCCCGTCCGGCCCTGGTGATTTCCAGTTAGGTAACGAAAGGACTGCACGAGCTACATCTTGGGGGCTGATGGTGAGTGCCTCCATTTCTGGTATTTGCTCGCACGCTTGTTCGATTTCCCTGGTCCAATCTCCTTCGGTGTGATTGACAGGCGCCGACCAGATGCTTCGCCAAAATGAACTCATGGCGTCATCATCCGGCAGGCGCGTGTCAAGAGGGAGTGGGCCATAATCCACCACGCGGGCCCAGTGCAGGTTGGTAGATGTCACATATCTTCGAATTTTCAGTGCATAATAAGATATTAATAAATAATATCATATTATATCTATATCTAATCGAAACATATTATAAATTAAAGGCACGAGTCTGCCTGTGTGACCGCGTTGTTCTTCTAAACTACACAACGGATTTTGATGCGGGTTTACCATCATTTAGAGAATTTATTCCGGAAGGTTTATTTGTATAATACATAAATATTGAATACATGCAGTAGACAATCTCGAAGTTTTTTGAAGTCGTAAAAACGATGTAAAGCAGGGTCGGGTCGCTGGTGATAAGGAAGTAATATTGTCTTGAGTTTGTTTTTATGTTTGTAAAAGATAATCTCTGATTTACCTACGGTGATACAGAGCTCCAATATCACCATAGTGTTGTAAAATAAGTACAAAAATTCGATTAGTTGGCTGTGCTGGTGCTGATGGAGGTGCGGTAGTTTGGTGCCATGATACGGGTAGGACATTTTCGTCGGACTCATTGTAGTATCCTCATTACTTGTGCTAAAACTATAAATGTACAAAATTGTTTGGGTACCAAATTGTTGAAGTGTTCTACAGTCACGTCAGAACAGCAACGTAGTAGGATGAGATTGCCACCGAATGCATTTTATCCCCGTTAAAGGTAAGCACGGCTTCTGTGAGAATCTCCACGTGGATAAAATCGCGGGGGGCAGTTAGCCCACGTTCGCACGGACGTAAAAATAACGCGGCGGGATTTAATCGCGCGCTGGATTTTCAACTGACAATGTTAAGCTGAACGTTGAGAATTCAACAGAGTGCATCCCAGCGCGTCGAAAAAATTCACTGTTGAATTTTCAACTTTCGGCGCTAAGCAGAGCGTGAAAATCCAGTGTGCGAAAAAATCCAAGGTTGCCTGGAAGAGATCGCGGAAAGCGATAAGGCCACCCGTTGTATATTATGTAATGTATGAAAAATAAATTAGGAATTAGGCCCGCACACCGGATAGCAAGTATGTAAGTTTCTTTATTTTCATATAATGTGGTAAATATAAAGTATAGATATTTTAAGTGCAGGACACATTCCGCCATAATACAATAGCATGAAAACTATTTAAAACACAGGTTTGAGTTAATACGTTACGAAAAGATACAAACATACACACATGATCTATATAATAAATACGTATTTCTAACTATATGCACTCTTATAATCAGCCTATAATGTCGTTTCCCACTGCTGGGACTCAGGCCTTGTTTATTTATAATAACAGTACCTGGGCGACCGAGCTCTGCTCTGGTGAAAAAAGAGAATGCTCATTTAATAGTATAGGATTCTACTCATTTAATAGTGTACCAGCTAATTTAGTACTTATTAGTTCAATAAAAGCTGGTTTAAAAAAAAGGATTTCATTTATTTATTTTATTATTTATGTACACACAGTAAAATACATATAGATAGAACATACATACTTAACATCACGCTTTGTTTCCCCGAAGGATTGGGCAGGGGTGTCCCTGTAGCAGGTTCACCCCCAATTTCGCCAGTTATGTTTTAACTCTCATGTAATAGGAGGCGAGCCTATTGCCATCAACCGGGCACAAATCCAGACTCTAGGCTGCTACTGAGAAATTTCAGATAGAAAAACCCAATAACACTTTGCCCGACCCGGGAATCGAACCCAGGACCTCATGCTTAGCAGTAGCGCTTGCGACCACTAGACCAACGAGGCAGTAACATAATTATAAATTGAGTAAAAATGTACAGCTTATTTCTTAAGAAATTACGTGTATTACTTGTATTTTATTTTGTACTTTTTAGCATTAGAATTTGATAAAATATCTGTTATATCACCTTCACGTGTAAGGTACTTGTCAAGACAAAGCCAACGAGTCCAATACTGCTAAAGCCAATCCTGGGTGGAGTAGCCAGAGCATGATGGAATTTGGAATGGAATATCATAATTAAATACGTATATTATTTATGTCGTATCTGTACTGTGTACCGTTGAGGAGACCCCTCGTCTGAAGCTAACTCTAGTTGCAGCAAACTAGATTATGGTGGAATTTAGAACGGACTATCATAATAAAGTGTATTTAAAATTTCGTGTTTGTACAGTTAACCGTTCAGGAGTTCCTTCGTCTGAAGCCAATCCTGGGTGCTGCAGTCAAATCATGGTTGATTCTATAACGGACTATTTATAATTAAAGCGTATATAAAATGTCGTGTTTGTACTGTAGACCGTTGAGGAGTTTTCTCGTCTGAAGCCAATCCTGGGTGGCCAATCAGGTCATGCTTATCATAAAAATGCATTGTCTTTGAAACTGAACCAACTTGTAAAATGTCAACTCGGTAAAGTAAGAGGAAGTGGTTTTAATTCAGCTTGCAAGATTCGCTCTAAACAAGCTAACATACAAACATTGCAAGTTGAATAAAAGATTTTAAAAATAATGAGTCACTCTCGTAAATAAAATACATACTTACACAGTTTTTGATTCAGAATAAAATATTATACATAAAAATGGTTAAAAACGAAAACAAAACATTTTTTCTAGCAGTTTATTTCATAAAATCACTTCTTATGCGTTGGATTGGATCCAACCAGTGTAGCGAGAGACGCGAGCGTTGACACCAGGGAAGTTTGGCCTACCGCATCCAGTACCGAAGGAGCACACACCTACTTGGACACCATTGTGGTAGAGAGGACCGCCAGAGTCCTGTGAGCACTGGTCGCGACCGCCAACGTTGAGGACACCGGAACACAGCATGTTGTCTGTAAGGGTAGAGTAACGACTTCTGCAAGTAGCCTGGTTTATTGAATAGATCTGGACGTGACGCAGTTGCTCAGAAGGTGATCCACCCTCCTGTAAAATAAAAACAGTGAATTTCAGAAAATAGTGAAAAAAAAAATTATGTCTTTTTAAAGCAATGAAGTAATAATTAAACTTACAGAAGTCAAGCCCCATCCTGCAGCCCAGACGACCTGGTTATCGGCCAGGAAGTAATTGGCACCAGCGATGGAAACGGGACGTACATTGTTATTGTGTGCGATAGTACTGGTCGATCGCATGATAGCGATGTCATTGTCAAATGTGAAACTGTTGTAGTGAGGATGGTTGATGATAAATTGTACGTTATGAACAACACCGCCGCTATTGGCCCAGGATGAGCCTACCCGGAAGCGCCATCTATTAGCAGCATGACCACTGTAAAAAAGATGAAAGTTTATGTCAAAATATGTTAACCAGTGCTGATCCAGTGTAAAACGTTGTCCGTGTCTTACGACTTATAGGTCGTAGATTCAAACCTAGCACTTTGTGTAAATTATTTCAGCACCACTGCTCTCAAAACGGCGAAATTAAATATCGTGAGTTAACCGGCGGCTGCTTTAGAACCAAAAATTTGAAGACATGTGACATCCAACAACCCGCACTGGGCCCGCGTAGTTGATTACGACCCACTCCCTCTCAGAGTGAGGGTGACTATGTCCCAGCAGTGGGAACCACATAAGCTGATTAAGCTTACCCATGCAATGTTGAGTTACCCTTTTTTTATCAGAAGGCACTATGACATTTTGTATGCCGCCCCACCAATTTTAAATACCTTACTATCATCATAACCAGTACATATACTTACATGGTACAGTGAGCAGCCGTAAGAACAGATCTATTGTTGAGAATGGTACCACCACACGACTGCAAATAGTTGGCCAGGTTACTCGAGTAGAGGCAAGCGGCCATGGTAGGGTACTGACCGATCGTGGTGACTGAACCACCCACTATCCTCTGGGGATTAGCTGGGACCGCTACGAAGAACAAACTTGTTAAATACAATAATAAAGGTGCCAACAGCACAATTTTAAAAAAGTGGTGGAACTCCGGGAGTGTCGACAGAAGTGAAAACTTGAACAAGATCGCTTTGGTGGAAGAAAAATACTCTTATAGATCATTGGTCCGTAACTTTATCTAAATAAAGAGCACAATCGCGTTTACAAAAAAAAAACTTCCGAAACCTTTAAAGTAAAAATACTTGCAAAGAAAGGTGATCCGTAACTTAATATAAATAAAGAGGACAATCGCGTTTACAAAAATGAGGTGTCGTCATGGTGTCGCGATATCAATGGTTTAGTCCCATCTCAAAATGCCCAACGCCTAAAGAAGTTTTCACTTCAAAAATTGTCTCGTGAGCTTCGAAGCTTCGACTCTAGTTTTATTTTAGGTAATGAATGAAACTAAATACAGATTTACTTATAAATGGTGAAATTCTTGAAGTGAAAAGTGTAAACCCTGTGAACTCGGGCGCACAAAACAATTCAGTTTACTAAAGTCTACCAACCTGCCACAGCTGCGACGCAAAGGGCCAACAGAACAATTACACGCATTTTTAACGTCTTCAAGAAAGTGTGATAATGCCAATATAGCTATGGCTTTTATACCAATTTAAAATGATAGTATTCACAACATGTGTAACGATAATGTAGTGAAGATTAAAAAGGATGAATTAATGATAACCGTTTTTTGTGTTGCCGCGTAGGATTAACGATTGTAAGTTATTAATAAGGGCGAATTATATTACATAATATGCTTTTTTTTGTATTGTTTCGTATGAGAAGAGGCCCTGCAGTGGTATAATAATAATCTGGTATTATTATATTATGTTTAAATATTTCGGGACCTTAGGGTCCTGGTCTATTGGAATGCGTACGGGGGACCGAAGGCAACTCGCAGATGCCCCTTAGACAATTTTATATGGAATGAGGCACCAACCAAAGATTATCCCTGTATGCACTATGCTAGATTATCCCTGTATGATACTAGATTATCCCTGTATGCACCTAAGGACAACCCCCGGTTGGTACAGGAATATTGCAGAACATGAAAAAAAAACATATTAGGTTATGCGTTTGAGTAGCTATAGTGGATTTGCTATCTTGAACTATGTCCCCTGCCTGACCAATGTTATATACCATACAAGGATTATACTATTATTATTATTGTTTCGTACGCATAATCTTTGCCAAAGTTGAAGTCGGCTGTCAGTGTACGCTAATAGGCAGCTGAGTAATTACTCTTTTGCTCGAAAAAAATACCATCTCACTTCAGGTAAATTATTTTGAAGAAGTTATAGCCTTTAATGAAATATTGAAGGTATGAAAAAAGTGCGAAACGACGAAAAGTAAGCCAAACATTATCTACCGCAAAATTAGAAAATGTTCGTATACTTATTTTTACAATAGAGTAGAATGGTAAGAGATTTGTTTCTTAGTTTTCTAACTTCAATTACCAGTCCTTAACCGTAAATTCTCTTTTTACATTAAAAACCTGTGAATAAACCCTTACCTAGTTTTGGAAAATACAGAGTGAGATAACGTAAATATATTGATCGTAATAGCGTTATCTGAGCGTTAAAATACTAAACATTTTGCCGATGCCGCAGATTAATACAGATGGGACACTCCGCAAAATCATTTAAATATAAAACGACTCTTGCTGCTACACTATAAAGCGCAATTCAGGTCGCACAGCGCTAACCACCTACAGTTATATTCACCTAAAAGTTGCTTCTCTTTCTATCGCGTGACTCTTAGATCTTCTAACTACTTTACACTCACTAAATTAGCCCAACAAGACGGGCCCGCCGCGTACTTATAGCTTCATACCTAAACAGCGGAGTGTCCCATATGTATTAATCTGTGCCGATCGTTAAAATAGTCCAAATGATAATTTAACTACATTTTTGTCATTGGATTGGCGCAAATTAAAATGATCATTAATAAGCTCTTTTGACAGTCATTTTCAAAGATATTACTTATAAAAATATTCTTATAAAAAATCTCGTTTTACTGTATTTTAATACATAAGAATATATTCAGACGATGGAAAAGGTAAAATATGTAATACCACGTCACAGAATTTAGTGACATGAAAATGGCTTCTAATCTAAATCTCATCTAACTAGCCTGTATTTTCCCACCGCCGGGCAAAGGCTTAATTGTGTGTAGAAAAAAAACTAAAATAACCATTTTGTAACAATTTATTTAAATATAAATAATTTCTTATGCGTTTGAAGAGATCCAATAGGCGTAGCGCGACACACGAGCGTTAATACCAGGGAACTATGGCCTAGCACACTCAATACTGAAGGAACAGACACCAACGACGACACTGTTGTGGTAGAAAGGACCGCCGGAGTCCATTGAGCACTGGTCGCGACCACCGACGTCAAGCACACTGGAACACAGCATGTTGTCAATGATGGTTATAACTGCGTCACCGACTTCTACATGTAGCCTGGTTGATTGAAAAGACCTGGACGTGACGTAATTGTTTAGAAGGAGAACGATGCACCCTCCTGTAAATAGAAGCAGTAATTACAAAAGATAACAATAATAGGGGAAGAGTATTGAAATCCATACTAAATTACAAATGCAAAAATTTCTGTAGTCTGTCTGACACTTTTCACGCCATAACGGCTGAAAGAATTTAGATGATATTGGCAAACAGATTAGCGATTTCCGACCTCCACGCGGCAAACCACGGGCAAAAGCTAGTGATAAATTAACTTACCGAATCAAGCCCCATCCTGCAGCCCAGAAGACCTGGTTATCCGCCAAATTATAATTTACACCGGCGATGGACCCAGAGCGGACGTTGTTGTTCTGTGCAATAACAGAAGAAGATCGTAAAATAGTGATGTCATTGTCAATTGTGAAACTGTTGTAGTTTGGATGGTTGAGAATAGATTGTAGGGTGTAGACAACACCACTGCTTTTGGCCCAGGTGGAGCCTACACGGAAGCGCCATCTATTAGCGGCATGACCACTGCAAAAAGAAGCAAAATTATACACCATGTCGGTCGTACGGCCGGTTTTTAGTAGTCACAATCGAGATAATTCATTACAGTGCCTCCGTTTTGTACTGGCGTCGTGTGCAATAGCTTCTAACGATACTCCAAATTCGAGCTTACAGCTTTTTATCAAGAAGCACTATGGCAGCTAATGGTGATCGTGAAGGCAAACTCAACTAGCAGATATTCGTCCTTTTCCCAATTTCAAATTCCGTCCAATCATTACCATCAAAAGGTCATAATTAAGAAAATATTTTCTAAATAAATATCCTTACATAGTGCAATGAGCAGCCGTGAACACGGATCTGTTGTTAAGTATGGTACCACCACAGGCTGGCCAATAGTTGACCAGGTTGCTTGAGAAGAGACAAGCAGCGATGGTCGGGTACTGGTCAATTGTGGTGACCGAACCACCCACTATCCTTGTGGATTAGAAGGCACCGCTGAAGATAAAAAAGGGAACATTCACGTACTGCAGAATTAGTTCGAGACCTTAGACAGTTATTACACATGTTACTAAATACAGTGTTTACTCATTCTGTGAATATTCCTGGGCACAGTAATTTACTAAGACTACCAACCTGCCACAGTAGCGACGCAAAGGGCCAACAGAGTAATTACACGCATTTTTACCGTTCACAGAAAAGTGTGATTATGACAAGTTCAGCTATAGCTTTTATATTAATTGAAAATGATAATGTTAACAGGGTTAGTAACGATAATTATTTATTTATGATAAAAAGGTAAATTAAAAATAATAAAAGCGAATTATAAGGATTCTTTCAATTAAAGCGTTTGGTATCGGTGTTTGGTAGGTGTCGTATTGCGCACGGACGGTTGTGTTTACAAAACTTATTATAGCATAGACCTGAACTACACATTTGCTCTCACGTATCGATCTGAACTGCCAGGGAGGGTTTAATAATATAATTTATAATGGGTGGGCTTAATCGGATGTCGGTGTTTGTGTGCACAAGCAACGACAATAGTAATCAAAACAAAAACATAAATCCAGAAAGTAAAATGGTGAGCATCTACAATTTGTCGTTTCCGCAGGATAAAAACGATAAGAAGGACCGGTCATCAAATCAATTCACACACAGGTCAACTAAAAATATTGTTTGTTTTTCGTTTCGTACTCAACTGTGAATCAAGCCTTAACTAACTGCCCTTAACATATTTTCGGTGAAGACCGAGTGAGATAACGTAAATATTTTGGTCATAATAGCGTTATCAAAGTGCAAAAAACCCAAACATTTTGCCGATACTTTACTTATTCTTTTACAAATACCAAATTTAAAGCTTTATCTTAAATCTATTCGTATCCAGGAAGTCTTCGGATAAATCGGAATTAAGAAATAAGGTTGATACACAAAAGGAGAAAATTACGTCACGTAACTCGATGCAGAAATTATGCTTTGGGGTTTTTGTTACATAACATGTAAAAAATTACGCGTCGTAATTCCTATAATCTGTTTGCGAGGGCTACTGCTGAGGATGAGATTCTAGATTCGATTCCAAAGATTCGATTCTAGATTCGATTCAAAAAAGGATTTTCCAAAGATTCGGGCATTTAATGTATATTTTTTCTTTCTTTTTTTAAGTGGGGTTTTCCCATCAGGAATTTCTCAGTCGTAGCCTGTGGTCTGGATTTATGTCCGGTTGATGATAATAGACTCCCTATTTCGTAGGATTTAATTAATGAACTGATTTGTTACTGGTACCTAATTAAAAAACGCATTGCAGGCGCAAGCACTCTGAACTTCCATCACGTTATTTCGGCAGGTTTGTCACTACCCATAAACAACGGGGAAAACACACCTGATTAGCTTCTTGCGAAGACCTTTCTCTTTCTGAATTTTATTGTTGGTACTTTGGTCCGCGACGCGGGCCCTCCAGCTGTCTAACATAATCTTCAACTTGAATATTGCGAAGAATAGAGACCAGATGGAGTTGTCGTGGAAGATGTAATTGCTCTGGTATCTTAAGCAAATTATGCGGACACCCTTTTAATTACCCCTTTTATTTCACAAACGCTGAATCAATTTGTGGTGGGGCATCTACATCACCAAGTGCAAACTACGCAACACACTGACGTCAAGGAAAATCCTGCATTGCGCAAGTAGAGATTACCGTGCGACTAGCATATATACAACGTCCCGACATCAATCGTCGGCTCTATAAATTAATTCAAAAACTTGTTCATATTTTTCATTTCGATAATATCAGCTGTATAAAATGTTATTCTTGTTACACTTTTTTATATATGTAACGATGTGTTGCCTTGCCCCAAATTTAACCTTAACATAAAGAGGGCTACTTACTATTTTTATTATAACTACTTTGCCTTAGCCATTTAAATTAAGCAATTAAAAAAAAGTAATAGTGATACTAATAAAAATCCTAAATTAATTCATTATTTCACTGACAGACAACGCACAGCCTAAACCGTAGGGTCTAAGCCAAATTTTTTGCACAAGAGTTCCTTATAAAACAAAGATGAGCACTATGGAGGAGGCACTAAGGATTAAAAATAAGTTTTTTTTTTAATCCCACCTTAATGTAATTGGAGATGATTTAAATAGGAAGTTCGTCACATTTTTTTTGGGTACTGAGCCCTAAAGGTGTGATTTAAAAAAAAAATATTTTAAATCCTTAGTGCCTCCTCCATAGTGCTCATCTTTGTTTTATAAGGAATTGTTGCGCAAAAAAAAAAGTTTTCTCAAATATATTTTTTAAAGATTTGTAATCAACTGTATTACGTCTATGATCTCAATTGATTTTCAGGTATACGAAAATTTACAAAGATAAGAACTTCAAAACACGATATCTCAGCGAAAAAAAAATGAGCAAACTCAACGGCATTTGAAAGAAGAAGACTTGTTCTTTCATATGGTACTTTTTTTTTAATAATTCGTGAGTCTACATAACCTCAAAATCGGGCAAAAACGGCAATTTTTGCACTTTTAGGTTAGGATATCTCGGAAACCTGATGTGTTAGAGCAATTTTGAGGCCAGATTCGGATTCAGCGCATCAAAAACCTTCGGAAATATATAGTCTGGTTTCTGGTTAAAAATTTTGTCGGCCTGTGTTATTAGACAGTTGAAATTTTCACAGATGCCGCTATAACAACAAATACTAAAAAATAGAATACAATAAATATTTAAGGGGGCTCCCATCCAACAAACGTGATTTTTTTGTTCGTTTTTATAGATAATGGTACGGAACCCTTTGTGCGCGAGTTTTTTTCAAACTGAACAGATAGTTGCTGGGGAGTTTGTTGCGCCACTTCTTCTTCCCAGCTAAACCACTAGAAATTGATGAAGGGTGGGCGTTTTGAGGGACTGTCTTATGTAATTTTGACGTCCGAAAAGTGCTGATTCTCAGCCTAGTTTGAGATGACTTTTGAATATTGAATTTTGTTGGTACTTAGACTTCTATTTATAAGTACAAATTAGTTATATCGCCGTTTTTTTGGAAACTCATCCCGTAAGGCTCCTGAGAAGTTGCCGTTGGGAAACCCCTTCGGGCATTCAGCTTGTAAATAATAAAATGGTTAAACGTGAGTCATTTTTGTTTGTTTGGTGATTAAACGATTACAAGCAGATATCGATTAAACGTACGGTATCTTCATTTGTTTTATTAATAGGCTTATCTCCCATAAAAACCCCTTTACAGTTAAGTTCCAGTAATTTCTGGTTTAAACCATATGTGCATCTTAAATCATATATTATGCATTTAGCCCCATAAGGGTAGTAATTTCTGTTTAAATAAATATCATACGTATTTAAATACGTGTGATATTTTTTTAAATCAGAAATTACACTATCATATATCTAGCTAGTATCATAATATAGGATAATATTTGTTATCCTTTATGAAAAATAAGAAATATAAATATATTACACCGAAGCTCACAAATGTTTCTTATGTCTAAACCTATTTCATTGTCATTTATCTATGACTCACGGATCTACAATCATAGTTCTATATAATAATAGTGTAATCTTAACTATATATATGACATTATAAATGGGAAAATGAGTTTGCTTGTTGGTTTGTTTGTTACGCTTTCATGCTGAAACGGCTGAACGGATTTAGATGTAATTTAGCACATGGGTAGACCTTAATCTGGGTTAGGACATGCTTTACTTTTATCCAGATATTCCCACGGGATCGAGAGTTATGCGGGTGAAACCGCGGGAAGCAGCTAGTATCACATAAATCAATAACATCACGCCGGTATTCTCCGGAGGATCCGACAAACGTGTAGTTCTCCCACAGTTCACGAGTAACAGTCTATGTACAAAAGAATATGGAATGTTTTATACAATATGTACCGAGGAGTTAGAATCATAGGTCATTAAAAAAAAAATCGTCCGCATCGTCGTCACAGGAAAAGTGCCCAAAAGGCTGGTAGCATTACCATATTGTATGGCAATGCTGATTCTTTGGCAAAAAATAGGCCAGCCCTCTGGTTATGTGAAGAGACGACGAACCGTTTGGAGATGTGTCGAAATACCCAAAGTGCACCCGGACCCCATGGCCCTCTAGTTCATGCAATTATTTCATTATCACATTTACCTACTCTTATCATATATCGATTATTGTTCATTCATTTAAATTGTTTTATCTCAACCCAGAAATTAATTATTGCCGCTTCTTTTCCCTATTGATAAGGAAAATTAAAAAGAATAATAATCATTTCCATGTCGCTTTACCTAACAGCTGTACACATATTTAGAGGGGCAGTAGGGTAGTACGGGCGTGATGTTATGTTATGTCATGTTATGTAAGTTAGGCGTATCTTTACTCTGACTGCAAGGTTCTAAAGTGTTGCTAAAGCGAACTAAAGCGTCCGTGATAATGTCACGCGTGTTCGATTGTCGCACAGAACAATTATTATTATTTTATTTTTCTTTATTAGCCAACCAACAATTATTTACACTAGTAAAATTATAAAATAATGTTTTACTAAAAACTAGGGTTAGTGTAACAATTTCTTATAGGTTGGCGCCGCATGCCCCATAAACGTAATGAATGTGCTACAAAATAAAATGAATTCTAAGAAAAAACAAAAGAAATGATTTAATCAAATACGTAAAATGTTGGGATTTAAAAATTAATCGCCTAAAGCAAAAGCAAATTAGCATTGAACTGACAAAAAACAAAATAAGACATACAGATCCTGTTTATATTTAACAACTACGTCAATTATTACCTAGGGACCTAATAATTCTGGATATTTTTTTAGAAACTACTGAAAACTTAAGAACTTATTAGATACTTTTCAAAAGGGGGTAGACAGAGATGTACATACACTCCTACGCTTCATCAGTGTTATAATGTCATAAGTTTCATGTAAAAGAGGGCGAGCTTATTGCCCAGATCCAGATTCCAGGCTGCTACTGAGAATAAACATAACATAACATCACATCTGTTATTGTTAGGCACAGCTGTACCGATAGTACACCCACATTTCGCCAGTTATGTTTAAGTTACATGTAATAGGGGGCGAGCCTATTGCCATTAACTGAAAACCAATCTGTAGAACAGGGCAGTAGCGCTTGCGACCACCAACGATAACAAGAAAAAAAATTAAGTCCTATAAAAACCCAATAACTCGTCTGACAAGAAGAAAACCCAGGCTCGACAGTCGTGCTCGCAACCGCTAGAATAACAAGGCATTATCATCATAATTATCAGATAATCCGCGTGTAGCACTGATTTGTAATCTTTTTAGTGTTTCGTGGTGTTCGTGCCATAGATGCTCCCGCGCCGGACAGTGATGGTTGATGTTATAAATATGTAGAGTACAACAATACAAGGACAACAACAACAAAGGGATATTTTGGCGCCTGAATGTCATTGACAGGTGGCGTTGTTGGTTAACATTTGTGAAATTGCCACTGTCATTGTGTATGTTGACATTGACAAAATAAGATGGCGGCGCTAGTTCTAATTTTGGCCACACGCCAATAAAGCCTTGTAGCGTTGTAACCGCGTGTCGCACATTAGTAGATAACTATACTTATTACATGCAGGATTACAGTCGTCTATAACGTTATTTTACCAAAACTATTTCGATATTTTTCTACCACATAAATGTTAACGATATTTATCTATTTAAAATTCATGAAGAAAATGTCTTGTCTAATAATATAACGTAATAGCTAGGTATAGTTATTTCATGGTTGTTTTGTCTAATGTTATTCTGAATGGAGTAAAAAATCATAAGTAAGATAGAAATATAAGAAAATTAAATTAATTGAGTACACACATGATAAAAGATTTTATTTCTGTAAGTAGGTTTGTACGTTTTAATGTCGTAGCATATGCTGAGATAGCAGCCTTTTGGCCTCGAACAGGAATTTCTGCTTTTATTTTAAGTTTACTTTGTTTTTTTATTTTTTTATTTATGTTTTAATGGGCGTGTTTTTGTTTAATTAGCTATTTCCTGTGCGAGTCTCAATAAATACTTTTTCTTTTTTTTTCTTTCTTTCTTTTTTTTCTTTATTTACGAACACTGTCACGTCAATCATATTAACTAGATGAGGTCAGCGTTTTCTAGTAGTAGACACTCTGGGAAAAAAGGCTGAAACAAACTCAGAGGTCAGTCTCTTTTAAAGTCTAGACATAATCTTGGTCAGATTTTATAAGGACCATGTAGAATAAATAGTGTTTGAAGACCGTGGAAGTGGTTTGCCTATTAACAGCTGTTCTATTTAATTAATTCATTGCTTGATTTCATTCATATCTGATATTCTGTAGTTTTGTTTTTCTTGTAAATCAATAGGTGTGTAAAATTAAATTGTGTGGTTTTTTAAATTAAATTAAATGAAATTGTTACTTCTGTAAATAGGATATCGGAATTTTACACGTCATACAAATAGTATATATAATAAGCTAGATGAGTTCGGCGTTTCCTATCTGACTACTCCGAAAACAAAGGTCTAAACAAACTCAGAGGTCACAGTCTCTTTTAAAGTCCAGACATAATCTTGGTTAGGCCATATGAGGATCATGTAGATTAGTGTCTGAAATAGTCTTTTGAGGAAAAACCATACGGATTTGAGTGGAAATGTCCAGTCAGTGCAAGCATATGTCAGTAGGTAAGTAATCCTGGAGCTAAACTCAGAACTTAAGGAACTCACGACTAGTGCACGTGCACGACTTTGTCTGACACTGAACACTCAGTGTCAGACAAAGTTTGTCCAGGAGAAAACATATTGAGGAAACCAGCATGTCCTAGAACCAAAAATTCGAAAACATGTAACATCTACCAACCCACACAGAGCCCGCGTGGTGAATAAGGCTAAATTCATATGAACGCGGTACAAGATTTTGCGCATAGGACGGAGCGCGCCGCGCCGTGCCGCGCGGTAGAGGGCGTTAATGTAGACGATAGACAGTATTTAATTTGATCTTGTACCGCGCGGTCATATGAACTTAGCCTTACAGCCCACTTCCTCTCGAAGAGCGGAGGCCTGTGTCCCAGCAGTGGGAACTTTATGATGATTACTATGATCAAACTTTACATGTTCATACCTGTAAAGGACATTTTTAATATCGGTATCATAAAAAAGTTTCCTGTCATATCCATCCGTTATTAGAGAAATACGAATAAACTACTGAGAGACGAAGAAACGCTAACCAAATTATTTGTAAGATCGTTATAAGCCTAACCTTTTATATAACATCACATAACAAAACATCACATCACATAACATAACATCACGCATGTATTCCTCGAAGGGTTACGCAGAGGTGCACCTATGTATAGTACACCAACATTTCGCCAGTTATGTGTTTAAGAGCCATGTAACAGGGGGCGAGCCTATTGACATCAACCGGGCACAAATCCAGACTCCGGGCTACTACTGAGAAATTCCAGATGAAAAAACAAGAGTGACAGCCGTAACCAACAAGCAATTTAGCTATAACAAACCCGGAAAATCCCAATCACCAGTCGGATTTTCCAATTTTTTACGAGCTTACCAAATTAATCTTATTAAGTAGATATTATGTGTGTATTATCATTAAAATTATGATAAAGTACTTCTTGTGAAAACGTTCAGATAAGCCTGAATTAAAAGTTGTATGTATATCTCAGTCTTAAGTATACCTACTAATAATTTGTTGACAATATAATTCGCTATACAACACCCATCTTTTTCTTATCAAGGCATTCATTATTTTAACATCGTTTTTACAAAAAACTGTGTCTAAATCTTTCTAGAACTTGTAAACAATGGCAGTAGAAATAGAAACAAAGATAAGTCTGTTCTCGTATCCTGCATGGTTACTGTAAATACTGCTTTAGTCCTGACAGGAAACTCGAAAACTCAAAACTCATTTATTCGAAATTCATCAATGGCTATTTTTATATGATAGCCGCTGAATTGATTTCTGGATAATATAGTGTCCATAGGGAAAAGGCCGTCGCTCGTTTCGCGGACACTAGTGTCCAACGGGTACATGATGAATATTATGTCTATTCCGTTCTAATCTTTACAATTACTCGCTTCAACGCATTTTATATCCTTTTCTTGATAAACAACCACTGAAGAACTTATTTCGCGTACAATAGTGTCCTGGGAAACAGTCCTGAAAATCGTCTATATTTCGCCGGTATTTATTCCAACTAATTAGTTGGAATAACTAAGAGAGTGATGAATATAAATGTTGATGGGTGGACAAGAAGTGGGAGACCTAAGAACAGATGGATGGATTATACAGATGATGTGAATGAAAAGGGAGTGAATGATAACGTGGTTTTCCAGTTAGCTACCACGTTATCATTCACTCTCATGTCAATGGAAAATCATAATAGATTTTGCGCCGATCAAAGTCAATATAGGACAAAGATAGGTAGATGAAAAAGATGAGAGGGAGAGGCGCAGCAAACCACTCCACTCAATCTGTGTGGTTCTTTCCACAAAATATCATTTCAGACACCACTACACGGTCTTCACATGATCTGACCGAGATGTCTGGACTTTAAAAGAGA
This sequence comes from Omphaloscelis lunosa, assembly GCA_916610215.1. Lineage (NCBI taxonomy): Eukaryota > Metazoa > Arthropoda > Insecta > Lepidoptera > Noctuidae > Omphaloscelis > Omphaloscelis lunosa. Next base: position 18,414,676 of record OU744244.1, on the reverse strand, counting down.
CTGATTCTCTGAGTTTGTTTCAGCCTTTCTTCTCAGAACAGTCAGATAGGAAACGCCGACCTCATCTCGTTTTTAAAATATTATTGAAATGTTAAAGTGTTTGTACAAACCTATTTATAGAAATATAATCATTCCATTTCGCCTTAGCAACGTGATGTAAGTCTGAAAGAAAATATACGAAAAATAGAAAATAGCCAATTTCCAGCAGTTGCTTGACTGTAGGATGTATACCTAAATAAATAATAAACTGTTACTAATAAGGAGCTAAGGATTTTTTTTTTCTTTCTCGAATCAACTTTTATTGCATACCTACTCAGTTTTGGTATTGCACTAAGATAGACGACTTACAATGGATAAAGAGGATAACTTACCACGATAACGAGTGGGAAATTACGCTCAGTTAATGACTACCGAAATTATTTATATCAATAATTAATAAGATAATTTTGCGATAAAGTACCCTGAAGACAACAAAGTACGTCACGTAATCACGTGCATATCTCTACAAGTTTTTAAAGAACATTATTAATATTAGCTTAATAAAAGAACAATATATATTAGGATGTATGTATGAGACTGTGGGTTATGACCGAATTTGGTACACAATAATATGTCTTGCTCAAGCGCATCGTCCACGAGATATTCATTTAATCGAAAGTAGCTTACAAATGTTCAAATTAAATCAGTTTATTGCAAACATGTTATACAGAGGTTGAAATAAAAATTAAAAGCTTCATACATGCACCCTGTAAGGATACTGTAAAACAAAATAAAATATCCTATCTATCATGTGACATTTTTACATAACATTTTAAAAATCAATAGAATAGAATCGATTATTGTTATTTGTGTACATTACACTAGCAAGACAGATTGTTTAGTACCAGATTGTAAAGAAAGTAGACAACAGTAACACAAGAAATGTTCAAATTCAGAGTGTTTTTTTAAACCTTGATGTCAAGGTATGGGCACGTGATGCGGACGAATAAGGAAAATGTCGTTAGGAAAGTTTTGAGTATGAATGTGGATGGCTATAGGAGTAGGGGCAGACCAAAGAAGCGATGGATAGACTATGTGAAAGATGATGTGGCTAGAAATGGAGTGACTACCGAGATGAGGACTAAAAGAGAAGTATATAGACACCAATAATTGGGTCAAATGCTGGTGAAAACTACAGAGTTTCATGACGGCCGTTATAATATGACGGAACCGCTTTCCTAGGAAGAAGCTTTAGAACATCAGTCTATATATACAGGTCCTGATCTTACTTTGCTCTATCCCAAACAATCAATAACTGTTTTGGATGACATGCATTGCATTCTACTACTGAATCAACTTTTTATAAACAATGATATTGATGATCGAATGAATAGAATACAAACTTGGTGTGTGGACATAAACGAATGCTGCATTCAGATTTCTATGAAGACGACACTGCCAAAACATTCATGATTAGTTGTTGATAAATACCTACTAATATCTATTTCTTGAATTAAGTATTAATGGAATCGTAACTTTGAAGACCGAGCTAGTAACTTTGAAGTTACAAACAGCTATTTTCTTTTAGCTATCTGTGCTACCTTTGTTTTAAGGCAAAGGTGCTATTCACTAAAATTGATGATTGAAAGTACTGACATTTGGACCAGAATCATAAATAGCGCTTAAGGTAAAGCAACACATCTCATAATTTCTGGGAATTTTCTATTACTGGATTAAAATATACATATCCAATCATCGCATGTTTTTTTATTACTATAGATAATAGTTGATTACGAGTGTATAATTATTATTTAACTGTATTGATTCTCTGCTTAGTATCGGCGTAGATAACCATGTAAGTGGGTATTATCGTAATCTCTCTAATGGGCGTGTTAGGGTAGTCACCCACTGCATGTCACCGATGTGGACGCGAAGTGGCGGCACCTGATTATTATAGAGTATATACCGCGACATAAAATAATCACAATAACAAGTATGCTTTATGCATTTATGGTGTAGCAAAAGTAATAAAAAAAAGCAACAGCGTAGAAAATAATTATGACCTGTCGAACAACCTTAACATAAGGCTCTTACTATTATTATTGGGTGTCTCAGTAGGCTTTTTATTAGAATTGCGGATAAGCCTGTGTCAGTGAAACCCGGTGCAGTTCTTTTGTTATACATTTTGCAGAGAAGATAATATAGTAATATATATTGTGCTAGAGAAAGGACTCGCAAGTCACTACCTAGATAAAATGCTACTTGTGCTGTACTTGTTTTGTACTGCATATTCGCATGGATTGCTTGGGACTTATTTACTGAAGTTGGCATTCTCATAATAATACATTAGAATTTACATGTCATCATCTAAGGTTAGGTTAAGTAGGAGTTCAAGTTTGATCAAGCCCTACTGCTTGATGTGCCACGTACACAATATGTGGCGCAGGCGTGTGATTAGATGGGTGATAACCCTTAATGAATTATTAGGTATATTATCATTGAATTAAAATTAAAACTCTGATAATTTTTTTAGCTCAATGGAAAATCCGATTGGAATAACCTAATCAGTGAAAAAATAATTACGCTGGTACATACATTAGAGATTATATAATAAAAAATGGGGAAAATCCACAAATAATAATGACCTAATGCCTACTTTCATAAATAAAATAGATTTGCTAGGTTTTGAAAAAAAAATGCAATAATAGCCATGCATTACATTAACATTTCAAATAGATTATTCAAGTTAAAAAATTTGCAAACATTTTTGAGAAGATTTAATTATGCGTTAGACTGAATCCATGTAGCAAGACGCGAAACACGAGCATTGACGCCAGGGTACATAGCATTAGCGCAACCATAGCCCCATGAGCTGATGCCAACCAAGATGCCATTATGGTAAACAGGACCCCCTGAATCACCCTGGCATTGGTATCTAGTGCCAACGTTGGGCCAACCAAAACAAAACATGTTTGCAGTCACGTTAGCGCCAAAGACGGCATAGCGGGAGAAACAAGTGTACTGATTAATACTCCAAGCCTGGATGTGACGAAGCTGCTCAGTAGGGGCTGCAGCAGCCTGCAAAACAAGAAGAATAGATTAGAAAAAGAACGGAAAAGTACAATAGTAACATAAAGGGATAAATACTAACGGCTGTAGTCCCCCATCCAGCAGCCCAGACGACCTGATTGTCAGGTAAGTTATAGTTGGTGCCAGCAATGGAAGCAGGCTGCACATTGTTGCTATAGACGATGGAGGCAACAGTGCGCAAGATAGCGATGTCATAGTCCCGGGTACGAATGTTGAAGCTTGGGTGGGCAGCAATGGAGTTCACGATGTAAACGGAACCGCCACTGTTGGCCCAGCTAGATCCAACTCGAGCACGCCATTTAAAGGCTGCATCACCGCTACGAACAAAGGAAAGCAATCTATGTTAGTGGTCCAAGCAAAGAGGAGACCAACATAACTGTTGTTAACGATTAGTGATTACGTCAAGAGGATGGACATTGAACAACTACGTCCACTGGTTCACTAATAAAAATAATTTGATAAAACAAATCCAGTGTCCAACAAATTTATTCCAGGTTTTGAAAGTGTTGAACACAGTCCATTGCTTCGCCGGAAAGCCCATGCTTAACGGCTTTTATGGAAATTTTATAGGATTGTAATATTTCAGAATACTAAGATATATACTCACTACACACAATGTGCGGCAGTAAGCATAGCCTTGGTAGTGACGATTGTACCAACGCATGCTTGATTGAAGTTGTTGCCATTGGTAGAGTACAGCAGAGCAGCGATGCTGGGATACTGGCTAATGACGGCCAATGACCCTCCAACAATCACAGATTGCTTTGTAGGGACAGCTGTAAAAAACCGGTCAAATTAGTGGCTATGGAAATCCATACTTATCCATTCTAATATTTTAAATGCGAAAGAAACTCTGTCTGAATGTCAGTTACCTTTTCAAGCTTTAATGGCAGAAAGGATTTCGATAGAATTTGGCACACAGGTAGCCCATGACCCGGTTTAGGACATTGATAGATACTTTTCATCCTGCTAGAAGAACCTTGTGGGATGATTTCCGACTTCCACGCGAGCGCAACACGAGGCAACATATTAAAAAATAAGCTGGATTTGAAAGTACAAAGACGCAATTGTGTATACCTTCATCGCAAACTAGCATACCTACATAAATATATTTTGAGCTCGGAAGCAGGAGTTAAGAAGTTAGAGTAGTACCATTCCAGAAAGATCTTTACGCTTCATGTTTAGTTCTAATTTGTAACTTCATAAATTTTCGATCTTTCCTTCAGATTATCGTGTTATAAATTCAACCTTCTTTAAAATAGCAAAGAAAATTGAATATTTTCGCTACTTATAATTATCAAAATTTATCTATTTAGGCTGAAGTCCGCAGAGGACGTTCTTAATACCTATTTATTATATGTTTACGATAACCAACTTTGACAAGGATAATTCATACAATATATTTCAGTGTGCAACTTACAGATAGTGAATATGAATGAACAAAAAGGAAGGCCACGTAAGAATATTATGTAAATTTTTGCGAAGAACGCAGTTCTCAGAATAACGCTGTATTCATTGAAATTGGCTTCTTCACAGATAACTTAAAATTATAAAAAGCTATTATAATCCGTTTTCTTGGAAACTAGTAATCTAATCTGAATTCAGTAGATTGTTACAATAATACACACATCAAAAGTGTCTAGGGATCAACATATATTTTTGCAATAACTTTTCTCCTGATTGATATTAATTAAAATTTTCTTTAAGGATTCATCAAATAAAGTGTTTTCGTTTGTCACAGTAACGATAAACCAAGTCACCTTTGCATTAATAAAGAAATTTGCCATTTTCCTAATAAAGGGATTTTTGACATTTGAACCACTAACATTAAAGTTCGAAAAAAAGACTGAAATAACAGTTTTCTTTAAAATTTTATTGGGTAACTTAAACAATTAATAATCCGTGTTTCTACCGCGAACACTAACAACACAAGAACATCGGTTTGGCATACTCAAAATGAGTTCATCCAAATCACGCTGTGGAATGGCCGCCCATGTTCGTTGCAACAACAAAAAAAGGTCTTCTTGCGACTGGATACCCTCCATATTCGGCAGAGCTCTTCTCTGTAGCATATCCCATGCATGCTCAATCGGGTTCAAGTCTGGCGACTGAGCAGGCCAGAGCAGGACATTGATGTTAGCTGCGGCGAGAGTCTGTCTTACAACTCTTGCGGTGTGCGGTCGTGCATTATCATGCATTAACTGAAATAAGGGACCGATTTGCACTTGTAGAGGAACGATGACGTCAGATACAATCGTCTCAGCATAAATTTGAGCGTTGAGGTTGCCTCTGATCCAAATCAACTCAGTTCTTCCGCCGATCCAAATACCCGCCCATACCATGATGGTTCCACCACTATAAGGATGGACTTCCTGGCAGGATTTTAATCGCTGTTGGCGTCCAGGGGTTCTCCAGTGTCATATACGTCTTGTATCCGGTCTCATACCAAAACGAGACTCATCAGAAAAGCACACGAAACGCCATTGTTCTTCTGCCCAATTTCTGTGTTCAAGAGCCCATTGATATCGAATCCTACGATTGTGCATTGCTATAGGTGGTACCCGTAGCGGTCTTCGGGAATGAAGGTTCACTTCATGCAAGCGGTTTCTGACTGTTTGGTCGCTAATTAAGTTCCCTGAAGAGTGATGAAGCCTCACGGCTAACATCATGGCGGTTATTGTTGGAGCTCTTCGAGTTAAGATTTGAATGTATCGGTCTTGTCTCCGTGTGGTGCAGCGATACCGTCCTCCATGGCGCTCAGCCACGGTACCAGTGCTTCGGTAACGTTTCCAAAGTCGACTGATAACACTCTGACTTGTATTCAGAGCTAAAGCCACAGTACGTTGCCGGGAACCAGCTTCTATCATTCCCACGGCTCTGAGCATTTCTTCCCTGCTTAAATGACGTCGCCGCTCCATAATAACGTTGGTTTTAATCAGTAGTAGGGAAACAGTAGCACTAATAATGTCTTCAATGCGTTGTATGTTTTTATAGGGAAAATATTGACAGCTGATTTCATCTTTTACTCGAATTTGATTAACAGTTCCTGTTTCAAATTATGAAATGCACCAAAAAGGATCCATATAAATTTATATAATCATAAATTTATTACAAAGCCACATCTCAATCTCAAGAAATCCGCATAAAAATGCTTGATCCCTAGACACTTTTGATGTGTGTATTTATGTAATTTTTACATTACTGTACCTACATAATACAATAATATTTTTTATATGCTATAGGTGCTTATTTCAAATCAACAAACAATTCTATTATCACTTTCCTCATTGATTTCAGAAAGTGACAACATTTTGTTCACAGCAAAGATTAGTTGACTGTAACTTCTGTGCCAAAAATAAAATAAAAACTTTAACTATCTACGGAAACTTTAGCATGTCATTTTAAATGCGCTAAATACCACTACGGCCTAAGTAGTGTAGGACGCCCCCTAGCTAGATGGACCGACGACGCCAAGGATGAGGACAGGGTGTTGTGGCGCAGCCTAGGAGAGGCCTGTGTCCAGCTGGACTGACGACAGACGACAGACGAAAGGTTGAGTTGATTCAAGGTAGCCCGAAAATTCAAGATTTTTCACTTTTTCGCAATTTGTAGTTCAGTGTCAGGTTGTATGTTGATTTAAATATGATTCGCGACCGAAACAAATATGTATTTATAGAATTATAATTAGATTCACCAATTTCGCGGGCTACCCTGGCACTTTCGCCTCAACCAAGTAAGAGTGTAAGAAGAAATTTGAGAAGGTACTTACCCACAATGGCAGCAAAGCTTACAGCTAGTAAAAAGATGACTGCACGCATGATGACCACTGATGCACCAACTTGAATTCCTAGTTCGCCAAAATTATTTATATAAAGTGCTCTGATTCATAGACTCCGATTTATCTATGATAGATAATTTCAATTACTATTCCTCAAATATCAGCTACGGTTTTCTATTTATCACGATGGTTCTAAGTTTATTATCTATTAAGTAAAGGGTTTTCCTTATATCAATGCACGCGATCTAGATGACTGAGTAAAAGTAAAATAGAAAAGCAGTCTTTATTTTTCTATACCTTGACTTCTTTCTACCAAAACATGGGACTTATAGCCAGCAAAAGAAAGGAAATATTGTACCCAGCAACAACAGTCTTCGAGACAGCCATCGGCCATGGCCGCCAATCTCATTGGAGACTAGCCATCGACGCGAGAGATATTATAGAGCATAATTGTGTGCGCAGACACAGGTGCACTCTCTCTTCCATCACTCTCATAGTCCCTGGACCCCGCAATAACATGTCTTTGAAGAGTCACATTTTGAATAGGTATTATTTTCTCAAAACCTTGGTAAACCGTCCTCGGATTAATAATCTATTAAATGACGCCAGCAAAAACTGCAGTTGTTAAGTGCTGACAGTCCTTTAAATTTTATTCTATAATAGAAATTATTTTTAGGGTTCCTTACCTCAAAAGGTAAAAAAAGATCACTCTCTTGTCCGTCTGTCCGTGTGTCACCACCGATTTGCTCAGGAATGGGTGGACCTAGTAAGTTGAAATTTACACCAGATACTCAAGTTTATATAATGATGATGTGGATATATTTAGTAACCTGTTCCGCTTAGCTATTTCTAAAGAGTCTTGAAAAGACCCTGGAAGAAATCGACACGTGTTTCACCTCTCAACGAGGCATCCTCAGGATGACGATTAACTTGTCGCGAACTCGAACACGGCGTGTTGCCACACCAAGCACCGAGCGCTTTAGATTTTCGCGAAAACTTGTAAGTACCAAAATTTACCTTAATTTTCAACTTTTAATGTTTTCGGAATTTTCCCTTTACCTTGTTTTTAACCAAAATTGACAATTCTAGGTCAACCGGAAGTACCCTATAGGTTTTGGGTCAAAAAGCTATAGTTTCCGTTGACCTAGAATCACGAAGTTTGGCAAAAAGCAAGGTCTTACAGCACAAATAAAGGAAAAATTCTGAAAATTAAGGTAAATTTTGGTAATTAGAAGTTTTCGCGAAAATGTAAATTAGGCCATATCTTTTTACCAATAAAAATATTACCAATTTTATTATGGCGGTATAATGGGTAGGTACGGAATTCTCGGTGCGCGAGTTCGACTCGCTCTTGACTGGTTTTTTTTTTAATATACATTACTTAGAATTGTGTCTATTATTGTTAACAAAAATACTAACCAACGCAGTAGTCACATATATTCAAGTCTTTTTCCACTTGCAATAAAACATTTCCAAATATCATCGACACTGATGTGTCAATACTTGAATTACGAATACTTTAAGGAGTGAGACATTATTACATTAGAATTATAGTCACACGAGAGCCATTTATTGGAAGCAAAGCGAACTCTGAATCTTCATTGCCACCAATTCTCGATATTTTATTGAATCGTTCATGGCCTATTCGTTGGATGCCTAAATCACCATAAAGTATTAAAAATATCAATATCATATTTCCTTATCTCATATAGCCAACATTTTATTAAGTGTTCCTTATTTCCCTTTATATGGCCACTTAACACCTAATCCTGGGTATTTAAACTACACATTGTTACTAACACAATTTGCTTCTATTAATAGCAACAGCTTTTTGCCGTAAATTACTTCTTTGCAAGGTAAATTAAACACTTCGGTTTGGAATAAATCAAGCCCTACATGTTTAAAATAAATTATGGGTTTGGAGAATCTGTTTCGCTAGCTTCATCGGCCACAATGATTGCTTTAAACTTAACTTCATATTATACTGAGAAATTCTGTTATTGTTGTGTGTTGCTTGTTTTCCTGCTTTATTATAATATATAGTGCTGAATCATAATTTTATTATTAAGTTTGTTTTTGTTTACTTCATTATACTAGGCATTATATAAGAAAAGTAATCACAACACAATTTTATTTCATACTCATACATACAATACACATACTTTTCGTTTGTAGAATATCTATTCAATGAAACAATAAGATTATAAAAATATCGTTATAATTCTCATTAAGATTCACATTTTAAGCGTTAGCCTGGATCCAAGAGCCGAAACGGGAAACACGAGCATTAACCCCAGGGTACTGGGGAAGGGCACAGCCAAAGCCCCACGAACAAACACCAACGACGACACCGTTGTGGTAGAGAGGACCGCCGGAGTCACCCTGGCACTGGTCGCGACCGCCAACGTCGAGCACGCCGGAACACAACATGTTGTCAGTGATGGTGCCACCACCAGCAGCATAGCGAGTCCGACATGTGTTCTGGTTCACAGTCCAGATTTGAACGTGGCGAAGCTGCTCGGAGGCAGAACCACCTGACTGCAAAGACAATAAATAAGACTATAATATCATTATTAACATTATATTATAGTCACAGATAATGTCTTCTGGTTTCTAGTTACACCAAATAGGACTTGATCCATCAAAATAATGATACTTACAGAAGTGGTACCCCATCCAGCGGCCCAAACAGCCTGGTTGTCACCAATACTATAGTTGGGACCAGCGATGGAAGCAGCCTGAGCAACATTGAAACAAAAAGGCAGGTATACCTATTTAACTAATTTTCTTACATTAAAAAAATCTATTAATTTAGGATACATCATTATTATCTTCCTGCCCTTGTCCCATGTTTCGTGGGGTTGGCGTGACATGTTTTCTTCTTCCATTCTTCCCTGTCATCATAACGCTATCGTTTACTCCCTTTTCCCTCTTCCCTTACGTAGGATACAGCCAAAACCATTAAACAATCTTGCCTTCAAAACATATTCAATTATATTACTGGAAGGGTCTACAGTGAAAAGCAATAGCAAACCTGCCTCAAAAATAACCAAAAACGGACCATCAACTATAGGTATCGACGGTGAGTATTTTATGCAACATAGAGATAATCGTTACAAATCTAATCTAGCTTAGCTACCGAGTCCAATCCTATCTACCTAATCTACCTTTGATATCGAAAACTAATGAGTCTTAGGCTTTTTGTCTGATTGATTGTTTTATGACTATAACGTAGAAGTTTAGATTCTAAATACCTACATCCAGGTCAGTAATTGGTTTTCCAGATTGATGTACTGAGACCTTTTTTTCTTTTGGGTGGGAAATTATCAAATGACTTCTCCCGCTCTGGGTGGAGCGGAAGGGCGTGTCAGACTCCTACTAATTAAAACCCACCCGTGTTTCTTCAGTTGCCTGTATGTTGCCAGGAGCCACGGTATCCCTTCCGGACTTTCCCGCGACCCCAGCAGGCATCGGCCCTAGCGGACTTCAACAGTTGTGCTGACATCTCTTTGAGGCGCGCATGTAACACAACGCACCGTTGGGCCTGGGCTTTATCGGACGGCGAGCTACCCATTGCTCACCGTCCGTAAGCCCGCGACTACGGTGGCCGGGAATCGGCCTAGGTTTCCCGACGCCCCGGACATTTCCTACGGCGGCTAGGGGCGTGAGGGCGCGAAATTTGCCTCTCCTTACGCGTTTCGCCTCCTCCTTCGCGAGCATTACCACTTCGCAGAAGAAGGTGATAACTTCCCATGCCCGCTCGCTCCGTACCAGGACCAGGACCAGGACCTGGACCAGGGCCGGACGCGAAAGACCACCGCCGTCGATCGCCTCCACGAGGATACGGCGGTGCTCCGCCTAAGCCGGGTAGACCTCCACCGTATGCTCCACCGTGTCCTCCGGGCGATCCATACAATGTTGACACCCAGGCGTTTCCTCCCGCCTTATCTGGAACAGGAACCTCCCGAAACAACCGTGTCTGTTGAGGGACTGCATCAGGCGGAAGGTGAGAACGCCGTGGCGCCTCTCTTAGCCGCTCCTCAAAGAGGGGACTTATCACCGCAATTGTGGCATGCCCAGCATTAGGTTGCGATAAACGCACTCTCCATGACGCCATGAGATCCCGCCGGAGCTTTGTCCGCTATGCCATGATTTCTCGCGGCAGCGGAGTTACTCCCTGGCGTTTCGCCTCCTCGCTCCTCTTCCAAATGTGCGCGAAGACTTTTGCCTCCAGATTCCATGACGGCAAACCGGCAGGGAGGCTCGCCACCTCACCGGAGACCATGCGGCATCCTTGGACCAGCCGGATAGCCATAACCCTTTGGTACGCGTTCAACCGACCGCCGTTTTGCGGAACGCGCCCTCACCGGTGTCCAGTAAAGGGCCATGGACCGCACAATGTACTGAGACCTTTTTTTTTTTAGGGTGGGAAATCATCAAATAACTTCTCCCGCTCTGGGCGGAGCGGGAGGGCGTGTCAGACTCTTACTGACTAAAACCCACCCGTGTTCCTTCGGTTGCCCTGTTGCCGGGGGCCACGATCTCGCTTTCGGTTTTCTTCGCAATGTACTGAGACCTGAGACTTAGTTATAAAAATCTTGGTTTGAATCGAGATAAATAAAGCAAATGAACCAGCTGTTCTTTAGATATTATTAATCTTTAGATATTATAGCTAACCTAAATTGTCCCACTGCTGGGTAACGGCAAACTAGAGATTGCTGAACAGAAATATTCAGATACTCTAATAATAAATTAATATTTATGCAGATTAAAATTGCTAAAATATCACCAATGTAAAATAAGAACTATGTTTCGTTTCTTTTTAATATATCAGTCTAAAATAAAGTAATATATCCATCTACCAAAAATGTTGTTTATAAATACATGAATGAAGAAGCAGAAGCACACCTTTTTTTGGGTGGGAAATTATCAAATAACTTCTCCCGCTCTGGGCGGAGCGGGAGGGCGTGTCAGACTATTACTGACTAAAACCCAACCGTGTTCCTTCAGTTTCCATGTTGCCAGGGGCCACGGTATCCCTTTCGGACTTTTCCGCAACCCCAGCAAAAAGAAGAAGCAGAAGCATACCTAATTACATTACACCTATAATAAAATTAAGTTTTACAATATCTTCAACATAAACTCAATCTTTAGTGTTTTCAAAACTCGTGGAGAGTTTTGAGTGGACGATATATAATTTTGTTAACAAAAAATCCATGCGATGTATGAAAACCCAGACTCGTCAAAGAAAGCCACATGTTAACAACCAGAAACTCTCGATCTCGCGAATGAATGGACATGAATACGACCGCCTCAAAGCTTATTTGAATATGTATTGACCGAAGGGATAAGCAAAGGTTTACTGTGTTGTACACCAACACTCTCTCTATAACGACATTATGTTTATTCCCGAAAAATCTTTTTTGAATACCCCAGTAACTTGTCCTAACCGAGAATCGTATCTAATCATTTCCGCCTAGAAACCACGTTCTCATCTAGTAGACAATGTAAAGTTCAAAGTAATTTACACTTGATTATTAAATTAAATAATAGCAGCAAATATGTCTTATCATAACACCTGTATTTCTAGAAGGGGAAGCAGTCTTATCAGTCCGGACTAATAGATAATAACCCAACTACACTGGCCGACGTGGGACCGAACCCTGCACTCCAATTGCGTAACACACTATCTTTCACAATCAGAAAAAATTTGAAGGAAATTCCTAATCCATTGCTTCACATATTTGAAAAATCCGTCTGCTCGACAAATTGATATAACGCAATGGAAGTTGTTGAATTGTCAATATAAATAAATACTAAAACCCAACTACGACAAAAAGCCAACTAAAAAGGTATTTAAACAAGACATCACCGACAACAAATTAAAAATCCCGAGTCACAAGTCGTGTTGGGTTTATATCGAACAGATTACGTGTGACTCCAGATTTTTAATTTGTCTGTCTGTAATATCTTGCTTATACCTTGTTATTAGTTGGCTTTTTGTCGTAGTTGGGTTTGAGTTTTAATTAAAACTTTTATTTTATTTAAATTATTTTGGGGTTATAATATATATATTTTTGAAATGTCTAATTAGGCCCTATTATTTGATACTCAAAATGGCACATATTTTTTTTTAATTTGGTCATGACTTTAAATCCTCTAGAGAGGGCTTTATTTAATGTGACTTCATATAGCCTATTACCAGCGGGCGATCAAGACACTTCCAACGATACCTCATTTGTTAAATTATGATGAGGAGTTTAGAAGTTATAGGGAACAGATGAACATACATACATACCGGTCAGCATCATAACCCTCCGCCGAATACGGGTAAAAAAAAAATTTAGGCGTTACTTAGTGTGTTACGCAATTACCCCGCAAGTCCCCAAACTCAGTAATATAGGCAGTCAATGTCTTATAAGATAACATACTTAACTAAATAGGACAAATAAAAAGGCACATACCTGAAACAGCGGCTAGGCTAGCCAGTAGGGCAACAATTACACGCATCGTGACTCCGTAGTACACATTCTAACTTTACCTGTAGTTTACCTGTATTTATATGAAAAATCTAATGCGTCGGTTTAATTTAACCAATGTCAGATATAGGGAGATAATCTACAGATAAAAAACACTATTAGTTAATTGTATATCTAACCTTCTTCAGTTGTTACAACATATTCTACTAGTACCGGCTTTGGTCTCAACTGATAACCCATCTTTTAACCTTCAAAACTTAATATTACCTATCAAAACTTAATATATTATAATGCTTGATTGACCTACATCAGTCTAGATTAGTTAGGTATAAATTTTATATCATAAGCCCTCGTACCCACGGGTGATTTTAATCCAGCACTGGATTTTCATCGCAATGCATAGCGCCGAGAGCTGAAAATCGTACAGTGTGTTTTTTCACGCGCTGGGATGAACTCCTTTGAATTCTCAATTCCCAAAAATCACCCGTTATTATGAGGGCTTATTGTTTTATACATTTTATAACTTCGTGCTTTATCGTCATTGACATCTGTCTTATTGTGTTTGCAACTAAGTCTAAAATAGATTAAGTTTAATTCAAAGGTAAATGTGCAGGAAAATGGTATAGTTCTACAAATTCCATACTTACATTTACTTTACCTACATAATGTGGAGACGGTAATATGACAATAAATAAAAACATTTGCAATACTAATGCATAAGAATATTTTAGAACTATCATAGAAATTGAAAAAAAAAACATTGATATTAAAAAAAAAGATTTATTCAAACAAAATAGTAGTTGATGGGTTTTGCAAATCTTTGACGAGCTATAGTGGCAAAACTTTTGAATATACTTGGTAGATATTTTTTACGTAGTCTTGGAGCATCATTCGAAATACGAAGTTAAATATATTCGTATTATCGTCTTCACCTTGTTAGACAACTATAAGGTACTTCATTAAAGCTATAAGGAAGCCAATGCCATCAGTGTGGTGCTTTACGTACTCAAAAATTGTTTCAGCGCGTATATTGCGCCTGATAAAATAAAACATTATATTATTTTATCGACAACCGATTGAGTTAAACTCGATATTGATAATAATGCAAACTCACTTCAGAGCATATTTTTATAATGAACTGATCAGGCGCTAAAATAGAAAATGAAACTAAATCTTAAAAACATAAACATTTAAATAAGCTCTTCCACAAAAACATTCCTACAATAAGTTTTCTTCTATAGTGGGTAAAAGTTTTCTTTGACAAATTAAAGCATCGGTTTGTAATATATCAGACGGTGCACGGGCCGAATAACTTATGTACATAAGTACCAACTTCTAAAATGGCGGACCCTTGCCTTTCGTTGCCCACATTAATCTCCTTGAACTTAAGATATCGCACAATTCACAAACTCTGCCCATTATGTAGAAGGAAGATCGTATTTAACGTGAAGTTACGCATTTTTAAAACGTATGTTATGATACCTTCTAGTTTATTGCTGAACTTTAATGAAATAATGTTATAATATGAAAGTGATGCGGATTATTTTTAGTAGGCTTAAAAGGTGTTTCTTGAGCAATACAAGATGTTGAAAAAGAATCAAATCTTTTGGTATCCATTTATTTTATACAGTAATTTTTTCATACGTGATAAAGAAAGAAAGAAAAAAATACGTTTATTTAGAACAGACATTAAAGCACACAATATAATTAAACAGCAAATAAAAACAAAAAACAAATAAAAAGTGTAAAGGGCGATGTAAGACATTAGCATGGGAGTGTGCCTCACGGCTGCGCCAAAAAGGCCCAAAAGGTAATGAATGAGGCATGTACCACTATTTTATTTATAAAAAAGAAACTGACCACAACATTTCTCTTACATCATGGGTGCATTTCGAATCATAAATCTCACATACACTGACCCAGAACCACTATATCTAGAGCATGCAAATATTTTTCATAGCGCAAGAGCTAGTCTCCACCGCGTTAACTCAGCAATCTGTTTAATGAGCATTAGACTCGATCCAGCTGGTAAAGCGAGACACTCGAGTGTTGACACCAGGGAAATGAGCTGAGGCACAGCCGGCACCCCATGAGCAGACGCCAACAACGACACCGTTGTGGTAGAGAGGACCGCCGGAGTCACCCTGGCACTGATCTCGACCACCGACGTCGAGCACGCCAGAACACAACATGTTGTCAGTGACGTTAGAACCACGGGCTGCATACCGTGCTCTACAGATAGCCTGGTTCACAGTCCACAGCTGGACGTGACGAAGTTGCTCGGAAGATAAACCACCGGACTGCAAGGAAATTAATTTATAGGGTACATTAATAACACACGAGAATCAAGTTGATAAACTAAAACGGTATTATTATACAAAACAAGGCTTATGTTTAGATCCAGGTATACCTGAGTTTTTAATTTCGAACTCAATTTCGACAAAATTTAAGTTCTTTGAATAAAGTTCAAACTACAATAACTAGCTCGATGGTTTGGGCGTGGACTAAAGAACTTGTTTTAAGGCGTTACTTCACCGGGAGCATTCGCCTATAATGTAACCTTTAACCTTTACCTGCAACCTAGCCGTGTTACTGCTACCTATTTAATTATATATATTAATAAACCTATCCTGACGGCCTGCGCAGTCTACTTGCAAAGCCCTTGCCGTTACAGTGGATGCTCTCGGTGAGGGAGCGCCTTTATAAAAACGGATAGTGACGATGCCCGAGCAAAAAGTGATTTGTAGAATAGGAGCAACTTACAGAGGTAGTGCCCCACCCAGCTGCCACCACGGTGTCATTATCACGGAGATTGTAATTAACTCCTGCAATAGGAGCAGGTTGGACTACATGCCCAAATACAATTATGCCGGTGGTTCGCAAGATGGCGACATCATTATCAATAGTGCGTGAGTTGTAGTTGGGATGGATGAAGATGCCGATGACAGTGTGCACGATGCCGCCACTGTTAGCGAAACTGGACCCAACGCGGATACGCCATTTGTTGATTGAATCTCCACTGGAACAGGAGAAATTATTTTATTAGAACACATAACATCACGCCAGTAATCCCCAAAGGGGTGAGGCAGAGGTGTAGCTAGTAGAACACCCACATTAGACATTCTAAAAATTTGTCGTATTCAGAGTCATTGAACCGCTATCCACTCTTTAGATCTACAGATTGGTTTGATATTCGTGATAACATTTCTTACTAAAATAAATGTGACTCATCTTTGAACATAAGATAAACGTCAGCTTTAAGATTTTTTCTCTTGTTAGAGATCTAGATTATATGTTACTCCGTTAGAACATCAGTAACTTATTCTACAAGTATCATAAAGTAACTTACGAAGGACAATGCCCAGCGGTGAGGATGGAACGATGAGTGATGATAGTGCCTCCACAAGACTGAGAGAAGCTTATTCCGAAGTAGGAGTATAGCAGCGCGGCGATGGCCGGGTACTGATCAACGGTAGTTAAATCACCTCCTACAATCCTTTGAGGATTAGCAGGGACGGCTGAAGTTATAGACAAAAACAATTGAAAAATAGCCGCACGCAATAGTAAAATCTACTATAGAAAAAGCGTAAATCCCTCGAACTATTATACCCACTTAATTACAACCGGGACATTTTGCGCATGAGCTATTATTAGATATCGATATACATATATAGGTTTTTTTCAATGAAGAGGAGGACTTTTTTTTTTAACTTTCGTATCAATCGAAAATGTATGTATACGAAACGATATGACCCTATGTACTTCATCTATATCAAATATACACACGGTTCAATACTGGATAATAAACGAAATTACCACAATTATCAAAAATATAGCCGTCGCATCAAATTCCGTTTGTTTAAAGATGTTACTTTAAGTGTTAATTAAAACACGTGCCTATTATAAACTTTTACGCCCACAGTAAAGAGAAAATGTAATGAAGATATTGTTTATGGTTATATAAAATCCATTTTATAAACATCTCAGGCCTCACCAGTTTTCATAGCTTTCATTTTATTAGCTTTAACGTATTAAGTCTATTTTATATAATCTTTTTTTTTTTGTTACAGGTAATCTCAATGCTAAATCATCAGTCACACAGCCAGCAGTCCACTGCTGGACATGGGCCTCTCCAACTGAATACAAGACATCTTTAATCCTACTGGTGTTGTGATTGTAAACAACATCCAATTTACAGAAATATCGCATTTTGTATCCTTACGTAGGCGTAATAAGAGCGTTCATTTTGCAAGTTGGCATTTCATGACAAATATTTTAGTTCATTAGTTTGCGATATTTCATATTTCAATACAGTAATATTACCAAATTAATCAAAATAGCGTAATATTTGATAACTATTTGCGACGTTGTCCACTTTCAGAATGCACGCTCCTTAACCTTGGATTTCAACAAAAGAGCTCGTTATCACAATGTTTGTCCAGGCCTGCCCTAACTGAAGTTACAGTATAAGTAAATACACTTATAAATTGAAACTTTAGAGCACTCCACTCATACGCTTAGGACCTCTTCTAGGCGTAAACGATAAGAAGTGCCATGATCCATATATTACAATTAAAGTGATACCTACTGCAAAATATAACCTCGACTAAATACACGAAAAAGCCAAACGTTTGTAAATTTTACCCATATATTTGAAAAAAGAATGTAAATGATGTTTTTGTAAGAAAGGACAGGAAAAAGGGGTTAGTGGTTCATCGTCTACAAACGGCACATTAACCCATTTTCCTTTATCGCCTCCTTAGAAATTTGCGAAAAAATACCCCAAACGAAAGAGGTGCCTCTCGTTTTTGTTTACTCAAAAAAATAGGGCACTTGCCATTTTTGTAGATCTTATAGAAATTGGCTTATCCGTCAATTTCTCTACGAGATATTTTCTTTTGAAAATACTAAACTATTTTTGAATAAAATAATACACCGTCAAAGGGTTAATAAAAGGTTCACGACGCTACAGCGTCTTTTAAACTCTAAAGGATCGTGTTTTTGACAGATATTATGCCCGTTTTAACTAAAACTAGGCGATATCTAAATGAAAGCCTGAATAAAATCGCGCTGTTGGATTATCAACGCTCGGATTAGCTCAGAAAGTTGAAAATCCAATAAATATCATATTCAAAAACCTTAAAAAATTTCGTATTAATTACCTGAAACAGCAACCAAACTCAGTCACAAAACAACTATGACCCGCATCTTACACTTTAAAACAACAACTTAATTGTCTCCATCAAGTGCATTATTTATATTACCTTCCAATTATTGATTCAGTCAAGATACTGTACTATCAGTCGAAAGGACAAATAACTTCAAACTAGTCAAACCCTTCACTAACTAATGCTAGATTTTATCCGCGGCTTTTCTCTGCAAACAACATGTTCGCCACATCAATGTCTGAAGACTATGTAGGTATCTATTAGAATGTATATTGGTATTATGAATTTATTTTATGAGACGTGGAATAAGAAATTTGACCGTAGAAAACCAGTTTTTTTTTTTTGTTTTTTTTTTTTCTGATGTGAAAACTTGAACAAGATCGCCTTGCTGGAAGAAAAATACTTGTATAGAACATTGGTCTGTAACCTTATCTAAAGAAAGAGCACAATAGCGTTTACAAAAAAAATACTTCCGAAACCTATAAAGTTTTTACTTTATAGGTTT
Organism: Omphaloscelis lunosa; assembly: GCA_916610215.1. Taxonomy (NCBI): domain Eukaryota; kingdom Metazoa; phylum Arthropoda; class Insecta; order Lepidoptera; family Noctuidae; genus Omphaloscelis; species Omphaloscelis lunosa. The sequence continues at coordinate 18,395,677 of OU744244.1, read as the reverse complement.
CAGAAGATTTTTTAAATACTAACTATTAAATATAAATAGTAATTTTTTGTTCTATGCAAGGATTTTTATCCTTGCATAGAACATTGATCCGTAACATAATATAAATAAAGAGCACAATCGCGTTTACAATAATGAGGTGTCGTCATGGTGTCGTGAAATCATTGGTTTAGTCCCATCTATCTCACAAATGCCCAACGCGCCTAAAGAAGATTCCCCTTTAAAAAAATAAGGTACAACTCTCTGTTTCTGTTTTCTTTATCACAATCGATTTGTTGAATTTATTCTATATTTGAAATACCACTTCACAACCTACGAAGCAAGAATTTTCGAACGTTGCAATAAAAGAATTGTATACGGGAAATGCAAGAACTGAAGTTGGTCAGACAACAATACTTCAGAGCATAAAAGTATTTCTCATTTTCTGTACGATCCGAGTGTTTTCTATAGATATACAATGGCTTATGTATCCTATGTAATGACCGATATCGGACGCACTTTATCTTTAATAAAATACCAACAACAGACTGCTTGACAATTGAATCTCTGGAAGTATACTAAAGTAGCTACATTAACTTGGATTTCATCGCATTTATACTAAGAATTTGTTTCTTGCTTTTTTCTAAACCTGCCTCATTGGTCTCAGGGCTCAGATAACGGTATATTTTTTTAAACGGTTTCGTCCTAAAAACCTAAGAAACGATTTGTTTCGGTTACGTTCGAACCGAACGTTATTAAAACGTTTTTGAAGAAAAACAAAATGGTTAAAAACGGTTAAAAATTTGTTTTATTGCGTAAAAGTTTTTTAACAGTTTTTAACCATTTTTGGGTAGATCTATAGGAACTCGCAGCACAACCCAAATCAATACGTAAGCGGCAAGCGCATTGAAATCAATGATGTAATGAAATGAAGATAGGGTAGGTCATGTTTGTCGGCACACGCCCCGCCCCGTGCGCGGCTGCATCCTGCGGAATAAACCGGTTTTTGAAAATGTTCGTTTTCGTTCCGAACAAAATGTTGTACTGGTTGTACAAAGACCTGTTCGTAAAGTTTTAAAAACGTTATTTTAAATAACGTTTCCGAGCCCTGGTTGGTCTAGTGGTCGCAAGCGCTACCGCGGAGCAAGAGGTCCGGGGTACAATTGCCGGGTCGGGCAAAGTGTTATTGGGTTGATGGTAATAGGCTCGCCCCCTATTACATACATAACTGATGTGATGCTATGTGTTTCTTAACCTAGTATCTTCCATACACGCTTGACTGGTTTTACTGAGTTCAAGTTTCATAAGATGAATAAAATAATTAATTATAAAATCACTCCTGTAACAGATTAATCTATACTAATATACTAATACTAATAATATTATAAAGAGTTAAAAGTTTGTTTGTATATTTGATTGTAAGTTTGTATGTAAGAGGTAATCTCTGCAACTACCAGTCGTATTTGAAAAAATATTTTTGCAATGGATAGTTCAATTCTTTAGGAAATAGAAACTAGTTTAGTACATAGCTCCAATCGTGGACATGATTGTTCTACAGTAGAGATAATCAACTATTGTCTGTTCAAATAACTTTTCCATGTATACTCATTATGTACCTCGTTATAGATTGTACCATCACATTTTATAGTACCAGTAATTTTTATTTGAAAATAGGCGCTGCCCACGTGGACTATAATTATTATTCTAAAATAAAAGTAGCCTAATTTACTCCTTTACCTTAACTATATGCCAGTGAAAGTCCCGTCAAAATCGATCCAGCCGTTTCGATTAGCCGGAATAAACAAACAGACAGACATTTTCCATTTAGTAAAAACCTGTTATTATGCATGCCAAGCAGAAACTTCAATTTTATTTATTAGTATACATTAGTTCATATCAGCCGGATGACGACCAAAACGTAGTCTTCCCCGGAGAGGAATGTAATTAACACAACGAAATAATTTATGAAGGCTGGCAGCTGGATTATCTGTGTCGAGGATGTCATTAGGTAAACACAAAAAAATCCTTACAAATGTTAGTAATAAGAAATAAACTTTATTTCAGACCTGGATCCATATGATGTTAGTAATACACACTACTAAAAAATAAAAAGCAAATATTTTTCTACAATTTCTTGTAAAAGGTATTGTCTTGATTCTTCAGAACTAGCTATTGAAAATATATAACAAAGGAAGATCCAACATTATTTGTCGCTCTAGGCTAGATATTAGACGTCTATTACAAAAGAGATGATACTATCAAACAAAAAGTACATTCCAATCATATTTTCAAGATACAATATACCCTTTGTCTCAGTGCCACAGTTACAAAGGGTAGTGAACAAATAACGTTTACCTATTACACACACACGAACGCTGTAAGAAGCTGTGTTTGCACGTGTGTTCGTAAAACTCGCACGCTCGGATATATTAGCTTTACGTGATTTAATTTTGCAATATATTTGATTCGCCAACACTTGAGCTTTCTTTTGCGAATCTGGCACTTTGATATTAAAGTCTATAAGAGTTGATATTAATATCGGCGTTGTAGACTTCGTCGAACATTTCTGTTCAGCTTTCAGTATTTCAATCTGTTTTTCATCGAAAAATATTTGTACACTTTGTACAAGTTACTGCAAAATGTTCAGCTGTGTAACAGTTCCAGGTTTTGATTTTATAAAAGGTATTTAATTTCAGTTTTGAGAGAAATGCACGTGACACATTTCATTCAAATGTTCACTATATTTTATTTAGTCTACCTTCCATTTGTGCCGGTGCTTTTTCATCACGCCTAGCCCATTTTATTTCCCTCACATCGCACATATCCGTAAAGAATATTGTGAAAATACACAGGGCGACTTCGTGCAGATATAAATCAATTTGGCAGAGGATAACATTAGTATTCAGTGCACGCTGAACTCGGCTCTTATCAGAAATTTCACTGACCTTACCTATTATTGGGCAGGATTATAGTGGTGCCCCTAACTAACGCTATTGGGCCCGTGGGTTTTGGCCATGACTTTTTGCTGGCCCTGCGGAATTATAAGCGCATTAACGCGGGTTACTTGACATACAATTTCGCCCGTATTTTTCTGAATATTCATGACTTTTTTTTTTTCGGAAATTAATTTTAAAAGAGGAGTCTATCTTTAATATTTTTCATGTTATCAAATTATTTAGTTTTTGAGCATCGTTTGCCATATCTCCGATGTTATTGGCTCGATTAGGATTCTGTTTATTATTTCTAAAAGCTTATGAGTTGTTTTATCGGATTAACTAATATTTTTTTAATAAAAAATTGTCGACTATGAAAAAAAAACGGCAGTGAAGACATTTTTTTCATAGCAAAATCAGTTTTTATTTAAAAAAACACAAGTGTAAGTCCATAAAATCATAGGGATAGTGCAAAATATAAATGAATTAATTAATATAATATCCCTCCCTCTTTTAAAGTTAATTTTCGATAATTTTTCATGAATATTCATAAAAATACGGGCGTTCACATGCCCATGGGCGACATTGTAATATATAATGATATTAACTGTTGTTATTTAGTCAAGAAGCTAAGGTTAGACTGCATTAGACCCGGGTAGTCAGTAAAAATACATACTTTTTACGAGACCCCTCCGTGCCTCGGACATCACGTTAATTCTGCAAACCTGGCAAACCTAGTATTCAGAAGTGTGAACAACTTGACAACTTTTATCGCCGAGACTAAAATATATATGTAGTTGGCAAGATTGCCATACTTGCAAAAGTCTCCATTATGGAAACAAATGCGCTGTGGAATTTCAAAATAATTTATTCACTCGGACGCGGAATACGAAATATAACTAACGAGTACCGGCTTTAAACCTGATTTTCACATGCAAAGGCACAGTCATATAGCCTGTGTATGCAGTCATTATTAAGCCCACGTCCTAGTTTCTTCATCCATAACACAACTATAGCCATTTGGCCTTACTAAATCCCTAGGGCAATAAGATTTCCCAGTCCGATCTTATCACAGAAGATCATAGAACGGTACCGCTGCCTAACCCACCTCATACGAACCCCAGTCTCTTACGACGCCCTAGGGAACTGATTTAAATATATATAGAAAGAAACTGTATGTATGTAGCTGTTCGTCTTTTGATCCGAAGATTTATTAAATTTGTACTCAGTCTTTTGAAATTTTCAAGAAAGAAATGAAGTCAACGATCGTGGGAATTAGATCGTCCCGTAGGTTTTATATATACGAACTCTAGATTCGTAAAACTTCTATTGGTGACTTTTCTCTTAAAGTTTTATACAAGGCTCGAATGTAGCGTTACAAAGTATTTATAAGTATGTGTGTTTAACAATGCTTATGTCTTACGTTGTGTCTCTTCGTTTTCTCATGATCTGCCAATTTGCAAGAGACTTTTCCATTAACAGACCATAAATTCGCGGCGCCTATCCATCAAAAAGAGCATAAAAACAAAAGCGTCCAGTTTGAATGAAAGCTGCTAATGAAATGATGGGTCATTATCAGCGACATGGCAGTGGCGGCGTGCCTAATGTCGTAGCTCTTGGCAACACTCTCGTCATATTCATTGTACGCTGATTCGTTTTGATGAGCACAGCCGTGGATTGTTGGGGTTCCCTCTATCTGGCAGAATTTTGATGCTCCGAAATGTATTAGGCATAACACACTTGGCATAATCTTCTTTAAACGAATATATATATGGCATAAAAATCATTTAATATAATTATTGTTTGGCCGAATGTTTATATGTCCGAATTTACAAAGGCATACTTTTAAGATGGCAGAATTTTATTTGACATAATTACTTTTGGCAAAGCTTAATTTCGTATAATTTCGTTTCACATAACGTTTATAAAAGTCAATATGTTGTACTACAAAAGTTAGTGAAGTGACAGAACCGAATCGCTGCAAAACCGACTGCACGTAGTCTTGTCTGCCCTACCCCTAGAGTGTAATTTAAGCCTGCGTAGGCGCGGAGGGGCGAGGCGGCCCGCGAGCTGAGGAGCAGGTGGTTTTAACGCTCGCCGCCGAGGCTGAGGCTGGCCGCCTTGGCCGGCCAGCAAGCCGAAGCTGCTGTGGTGAGCGTTACAACCATCTGCGACGAGAAGCTTGCGTGGGACCGCCGGAGCCCCGCAGCGCTGGAGCCGTGACAGAAACCATGCCTGCTGCATGTTGCATGCTTGCTTGCATGCTTGCTTGCATGCTGCATGTTTGCTTGCATGCTGCATGCTTGCTTGCATGAAATTTATGTCAAAAGACGATTCTGACAGTGAACTTTCTGCAATATGATGGTTCTACTTTTAATTATTATGGATATGAAATTTATGCCTAAAGATGATTCTGACTTACAAAATTATGCGTTTTAATGTATTATAAATGAGCGTATGCCAAACGATTTTCTGCGAAATGAAATTTATGCTATTCGCTGTTATGCAAAATAATATTATGACATAAAAAGTTCTGCTATAAAGGGTAGACCCGGATTGTTGTTGTAGAAATATCCGGTAACATAACGCCTTTTCCTCGAAAGGGTAAAACAGAGTTGTATAGTACAGACACCCTCAAAAACATGTTTGCAGCGGCAAGAACTCATTCAATTGTATAAAATCTTAATTCCATCATATTGCATCAATGTCTAGCCACAAAACATATTACACATTTAATTATTTATTCCTCATCACAAATGTTGATTTGGACAAGAAGTGCTTAATCCAAAAAATTGGGTTGATATTTGCCCGAAAAGGGCATAGAATACCTGTTACGAGAGCCTCCCCCATACGTAAATATGTACATTAGGTACTACTAATATTGTTACAAAAATTGTAGATGATCAAATAAATTCTAGTCGATGAATACATCTTTTTGAGGCTGCCTGTACACCATAAATTTGCTAGTTAAAACTCTCTATATAAATAATAAAACTGAAGTTTGTTGAACGTGCTTATCTCTGGAACTCCCAGTCGAATTTGAAAACATGTTTTTGCATTTGATAACCCAATTCTTGAGGAAGGCTAAATGCTATTTAACATCCCGCTAGAACCCTTAAGAGCCCAGCAAAAAGAAGCAGCTAAGCGAAAACGAGTAAATAGCGCGGGCAGGCGATGCGATGCGACGCGGTGGGTCGGGGGAACAAGAAATTTCAAGCGGACGAAGTCGCGGGCAGAGTAGTCCCCATTTGATATGGTAGAACGAGAACTGGTGAAGATAACTGATAAAGATAGAACTGTCAAACACTGCTTTACTTCAGTCACTTCTGAAAATAAGCCTGCTAAAGCCTTGAAGAATACCTAAACACTTACTAAAAACTTTATCAAAGAAGTAAGTGATTGCAATGCAATATTTATTTCTTATTATTAGGCTCTTCAACAATGAGTACACTATTACTTTATAATTAGTACATTGCAAACTTAAGTCTAAGCGCCTCATTACTTATAGAAAAGCACAGCATGCACTACATTATGCGCAGATAATAACATAATTAAAGAAAATATTATAAAGAATATTAATATTATAACATTATAAAGAAGTATACTAATTCCCTTTCCCCCAATTCATTTAACACCCAAAGTATAATCCTAGGCCGAGCAACGGCATTGCAGAGGAAACGTAACAATTCGAACGATTATAAAATTGAAATCGTTTCGGACATATTTACTTAGTTTTAAGACTTCATATCTATAACTAATACTAAAGGCTTCCGCAGACAGGAGCGAAAAGACGGCGCGACGACGCAACTCTACTGAAACAATTTCTTTGAAAACTTCACCAAAATTGTTCAACTGGTGTCGAGTTGCGCCGCCGCGTCACGCTTGTCTGCCGGAGCCTTAATTGTGCTTGTCGATTTTTGATTACCTCATTACTACAAGATAGTTGTATTTTTCGATTCAAAAATCGTTCCAATTAAGGTTACGTGTACGTCGCGATCATGGTACCCACTCAACAATGTTATAACTAACGCAGACCAGTGTCATGTCACATTATCATAAAAGTGCAAACTACACAAGCCAGCCACTTGTCACAACGTATTTAGATAGCGATCAATCGTCGATAATAATCTATACATCGTTCGTACAGTGATTAAACTCGGTCAATGACTGCACGTCACATGACTGCAGCTTATCGTATGTTACATGTTATGATGCTCTTTTGTTTACCACTTGGCTGTGAACGCTGGTTTGTCTGTGAACTTTACACAGTTGGGTGAAGCTCACGTTACACGGGTCGGGCAGTGGTTTAGTATTTTATGGCACTTGTGTCACACGACTCAAGCTTGGTACATACGTTACGCATACAAGTAAGTAATCGCTCGTCACCCGTCGTGCACACTCGCTGCTCGTTGATCATCAAATCCTTTTTATGTAGTTGCTAGCTCTACTCGCAGGTCATTCTAAGAGTGATGTACTTATCAGACAGCGGGAAATACAATAAGCATGTTTAAGTTAAGTTTGTGAGATATAAAAAATCTTATATTTTAAATAAATAATTATGGGATAAAAACAGTTTTGTGTGCTCATGGTAAACCCACCACTAGAACGCACTTTTAAAGTGAAGGCACGTTAGCATATACGTAAGAAGTTGGCAGAAACATCCCAGCGCTGATTTGCTGGATTGGTTTTCTCCTCTATCGATCGTTATTTTCCCTGACAAAGTTTATTCTGTTTATATGTATGTATATATGTATTGTATTCTTGTATTTTATAGTAACTTTCGTGTTATCAATCCCTTATGCTGCACCTGCTATGTTTTGTCTCTGCATCATCACCCTAAGGTTGACTGGTAGAAAATGCTTCAATCATTAAGGCCACCTTTGTACGGTATTTTTCTTTTTACTTGTACATAAAGTTATAGTAAATAAATAAATGCTAAGATTACTAAATGTATAACAACTTTTTACTTTGTGCCCTATTCATTACTTGGTGATTCAATGGCTGTAGATTTAGATGACTCTGCGAGCATTAGCAAAAGTTTATTTAAAGAAACTAAATCGTTACTGGAAAGAAGCCGACTTACTAACTTAACCAAACCACCGGCGGTGGCCACTATCCCCGTGGCAATTAAAGGCTCTTTCAAACAGGCGCGACACGCGACGCGACACAAAGACACCGCTCGTCGCGCGACAAGCGGTGTCTTTGTGTCGCGTCGCGTGTCGCGCCTGTTTGAAAGAGTCTTAAATGGCACCGTGTATCAGGCTTTATGGTTCCTACCCATTACGCGAAATATAAGATTTCATCAGAATACGTGTTTTATTTTTATCCATGACGGGATGCTTTTGGCCTGCATCTCACCTGATGGTAAGTGCTGATCAGATCGAAGGTGGAAGCGAGCTTCACCCGAAATCCTCAACCCTGGACCACAGAGGAAAAAAAAAAAAAAAAAAAAAATCCTTTATTTATTTTTTTACTTAAGAGTCCGGATGATTTTATGTGTAGACGAAGTTAAACTGTTTAATCTTATCTATTCTAGAGGACGGCGTAGTCACCGCCAAATGCTAATTCTGAAGTCAAAACACAATATGGAGACAGACTTAGCATCATAAGTTCACACAATACGATAATATTATTCCTACGAAACGTATATAACATAGTATAATACTACTATAATAATAAATATACAAATGAAGATACAAGTATGTAAACATAACGTTAATTACTTACAAATTATACAAATAATATGATAATATTACAGTACCTATTAACACACGAGCTTGGTACGATGAGACAGCCGACATTTCGCACCATACAAAATCTGTTAGGTACTTACTTGATGAACAGATTTTAAGATAGTTAATTGATTCAGGCATGACCTGTCCGAAATCCATTATAAAATACAATAGACGTTGATGTATTTAGTAACCTGTTCCGCTTAATTATTCCTAAAGAGCCATAAAAAACCATGTAAGAAATCGACACGTGTTTCACCTCTCAACGAGGCATCCTCGGGATGACGATTGACTCGTCGAGAACCCGAACACGGCGTGTTGCCACACCTAGCGCTGGTCGCTGGTTGCTGATAGCTGGTGGTTCTCTGCAACCAGCGCTCGGTGTGGCAATAAGCCGTGTTCGGGTTCTCGTAATCTTTGTAAAAAAAGCGATTTATTCCTATAATTAAGCCATTGAATCCCGTTCTGTGCTTAACATCTATAAATACGAACCTAATTTCAGAAAACTTAATTACACTTTATTGTCTGCGCTGCTAAATAAACTATTAGATATCCCTACTAAGATATACTTCTACGATAACCGTCTTTTGTTAAAGCGCGTGCCGACAGGCAGAAGAAGATGAACGCCTATTGTCTAGGAAAAAATGACTCATTATCTCACTATTAAATTAAGGGGTGGCCAGTATGTCTTGGTACTATTAGGTCATTACTATATTTTTTTATGTTAAGTCCGCATAGACTGCTCTCGCGGAGAGAAAATGTAAGGCTTAGATAATCAAAAACAGCAGAGATCACTGAAATTAGATTGCGTTCGTAATATTGGCCTTAAATACATATTAGCTAGTCTAAACTAATCCTATAAAATTAAACAAGCAATATTTGTATACATATACACATATTTGTATATATATACAAATATTAGTCGTATGTATATATATATATATATATATTTGCAATCACATTCGCGAAAACAGCTCTAACGATATTGATGAAAGTTGCAATATAGGGGTTTACGGGGGCGAAAAATCGGTTTAGCTAGGTCTCATATCTGGGAAAATTCGTTTTTTCCGTATTTTCACTCGAGCAAAGCTCAGTCGCCCAAAATTTAGAACAAGATAATGAATAATGACATTACAATAATGACATTAGAATAATGACATTAGAATAATTACATTAGAATCATGACTTTAGAATAATGACATGCAGCATGGAATTAGCAAGTACTTACTCTCATGGCAGCATGGGATTAGTAATACTATCAAATAAGCATTCTCTATTTTCACCAGAGCAGAGCTCGGTCGCCCAGGTACTAATATTATAAAGTAAAAAGATTTGTATTTTTGTATGTCATGAATAAACTCAAAAACTACTGGACCGATTTAAAAAGTCTTTCTCCAGTAGAATTCTATATTATCACTGAGTAACAGAGGCTATAAAGCATTATCACGCGAGCGAAGCCGCTGCTGGAAGCTAGTGTAAAATACTAAAACAGCACGTATTATTAATTTTGTTTAAAAACCGTCTTCTCCCAAATTATGCTAGACATTTTAAATAAGTGCTAGTTCAATGCGCGAGAAAGTAGGAGAACGATAAAATAAACTTCAGATTTTTGCCCGGGCAGTTTGTAATCCGTTCATTGACATTCGTCTGTGCATAACGACTTAGTGTTTACATTAAGCCTTGTTTATCTAGATGACTGTAAAGAACATGCAACTCGTAAATACATATTTACTTAGATACCAAGAAACGATTAAATCCTGCAGTTTCTAAGCAGTTTATCGTCTGTGTCAGATCTGTGAACGTGTTGAACCGACAGAAAGTATATTAAACTTATATATAGATCGATATTGTAAACAGTTTATTATCGTTAGGTATAGAGTGAGTCTTATCTCAGTTTTGACCAACTGTTTATTGGCCTTTATTAGCACTTATAACCTAATTATTTCGTACGACGTAGAAGTTATTCAGCGGATTCAAATGGATGATGGCTGTGAAAAAACAAATGAAGGATACGCATCTCTAATTTTTAGGTTTAAAGGTAAGATTGTAATTTTTCTTTAAGTAAAAATAGATCTTAATAAAAATTAAGTACTACAGTTCACAATTCTGTTACTGTCGCGGCCATGATGTGACGTCATTAGTGACAATACTGCTTTGTTTACATCTCTTTTTTAACCCCAATTCGTATAAATTAAATTAGTTTTTGTGCTTTACTCGTCCTCCCCGACCCTTGCTTGAAAACGAAGTGCCAGCAGTTGTTGCAGCTGAGCACGTAGCTTTAAATACCCCGCCTAATAATCATGATGTTAACTAAATTTTGATCCAACCTGTCCCCTCTTGCTGCCCTACCCCCAGCGACGCCCTAAGCCGAGGTTCGTACCTCACAGGGGGTGCCCTTGGTGAGCGTTCGCCTAGCTTTAATTTAGAATAGTTTACTTGCTCCTGGCTGGAGGCTCTAAGTGTAGTAGCTTAAGGCACCCACAAGAAAGTCCGGTTAAGCAGCCAAGACCTTAGTAGTCAAAATTGCGAGTTGCAATTTAAAAAAAAAACTGCTTTACTCAAGCAGAAATCTCACTTACCTACACTTAGTGAGATTTCTAACAAGAAAGTTAGGAATAAATGCTTACTTTATTCACATGGCTTTTTACGTCACTTTCAGCATTGCCGAAATGTCAAAGAGGACGCATACAGGTCCAAAAAAAATACCATAAATAATTATAACATAAGTAACGCATTAAATGAAAATTAAAAATAGCAATTTGTTTCTTGACTTCTATACAATGTAAATTTAAATAATAAAATAAGTTTTGAATTACTTGCTTATTAGCATTCCTTGTGAAAAGTACCAGAGTCGGTGAAATTACAGGAAATTTGTCCATGGTTAGAAAAATGTAATAATCTCTCGGGTTTGAGTCTTTATAATCAACAGGTACTTTCCATAAGTTGACACTTTTTTTACCCTAATTATCACGTGAGAAAAATCAGAACAATAAAATTATCCCACATCGTTTATAAAGATTTATTATTTGTTATCGAACGCACGTCCCGGTAATAATTCAATACGCAAAGCTTTCAAATTTAATTACGGTGGCTTGTATTGGAATTATTGCGGTCCAAATATTAAGTAGGTCAATTATTATGATAAATTATTGCCACCATCCCCTTTCAGCATAAAATTAATGATGACGCCAGCGCATAAATTATTACTAACTAGTAGCACAGATACATATAAATCGTGATTTTGTCAACGACAAATAAAGTTCAAGATAAATATTGTATTTATTTTAATAGGTTTTTTCCCACAGACTTTTCTCCTATCACTTCTGGCAGTCGCAAAACTGTTAAAAACACAATTTGTAAATACGAAAAATAGAATAAAATTGTATTTTAAAATTCATTAACATTAGGTATAGTAATCCATACCAATTTAATGTTTTAAGTAAAGAAAATATTAATCAGTTTTTAAGTCAAGACAATCACTAATTCAAAATAACCACTCTTGAACATCTTAAAAATAATCATCTAAATGTCATTTCGTCTATAATCTGCGTCCATTGTATCATTATCTGTCTGTCCTTTGTCTACTCGCAAACTCATCATAACATATTTTGCATTATCAACCATAAAATTCAATGACAAGTGCGCGGATTTATCTGAAAAATTTCACGTATCACATATCAGTTGCAGTCGATTGCGCCAAATTCAAAACACTTCAAATCATGTTTAACTACATTTTTACAGCTCTTTTGTTTACTCATTTATTATCAGTCACATGAGCATCTATTACGATAAAGGATAACCTACTTTAACCTGTATATATAAGATTTCTTTACATGAGAACCGACAGTTTTATTTTATTTACATTAATTTAATCTATTTGGAGAGTATTGGTTGTGTCTGTGACTATGAAGTTGTTATCGGGACAGGATAAGGAAGGAGGAGGAGCATCTAGTTCCGCTGAGCAAGGACTTTTAAGAGGTCAGTGATCCCTTAGAATTATTATAAACATAGGGTTAGGCAGAGATGCACCTCTATAGATCACGCCTACATTTCGCCAGTTATATTTAAGTCCCATGTACCAGGTGGCAAGCCTATTGCCATCAACTGGGCACAAATCCAGACTCGAATTATATATATGTCGCAGTAAGATAGTTATAGCCGTGGTATAGTTATATCCCTAGGGATATAGCTATATACCGTAATATAGTTATATGAAAGCGGTTCATAACTGTCGAAGTGTCCTAATATTGTTACTGCCTCCTATTTCGACGTAGTTGGTGACAGTTCTAACCTAACATATTTGGTCGGAGTGCCCTAATAGTTATATTACTAGATCGTACTTGTATCATGGTTATATTCCTAGTAAACAGTGAACCGCTTTCACATAACTATATTACGGTTTATAACTATAGAGATATAACTATATCACAGCTATAACCATCTTACTGCTACATATACAGGGTGTCCAAGAACCTGGCGTCCAACTGGATTCCCACGATGCCCCAAGTTCTAACAGTACTCAGAAAAATATTTTAAAAAATCCACCCCATGTACTTACAGAATTATACTGATTTCAAAAAAAAAGGGGAAATGAGCACCCTGTGACATACTTTTGAATGCTGTGACTGCTAATGCTGATAATTTCGATATTTCTTGGAGGTTTTGTAATCTAGGGTATTGCTGTGTCTAAATAGAATGTAAAAATAAAGTAGTTATTGTACCATTTTAAAATAAAATATTATTTTAACTAAAGGTGATATGGAAAACTATTGAATTTCGCAACTTTGACCGACTGTAGTGTAAAAAAAATGTACCAAAATAGTATGGCAAGTGACGTCAAATTTTGACGCGTTTATTCCTCTTTTTAAAAAGGTATAATACTTACACATTAATTTGAAAAAAAAAAATTTTGATAATATTTTTACTCAACAACCCAATTTTTACGATGTCTTACAGAATTCTTAGAAAGAAAAATTTACGACGAATTGAATCTAACCTCTAAAGAATTACTATTGTATGCTCATAAAAATAACAACAGGCCTCTCAAAAAACAGGTTAGACCGTAAGGGACGGTATGTGCATGCATCTCACCATAGTGATTCGTTATTACAACAGGAGGGAGCAAGACAGAAACTATCTTTGCGATTTGCTGGTTCTTCTTTATGGTACCCCATTATTCAGGTAAGAGTGAGGGAGAAAAAGGTTAGAGGTGCGAGTGAGATAGATAGTGACGCTATCTGGGATCGTGCTATTTAGGATAACAGTACGGTCAGTACGCGTCACTGCCTCCTGCCGTTACTACGCACCTCTCTCTTATTGTTACCATTGATCACGTACTACGATTTAAAGCTTTGTTTATTGGACTCGATTACTCTTTGTGCTCTGGACTTTGAAACGAACTCTTTACGACGACCTTTGCCTGTGTTTGGACAGTTTGTGTTTTGTGTGTGCTACCATGGCGACCTACACTCCGCAAGAATACGCAAATATGCACTACATTTATGGAGAATGTAGAGGTAATGGACGAGCTGCAGCGAGACTTTACAGAGAAAGGTATCCGAGGGCTACGCGATATCCCGACCATCGAGTTTTCATTAATGTGCACAGATCACTATGTGACGGGCGGTTCCCCAATCAAGTAGCTGGTGAAGGACGACCCGTAAATGACTTCATACGCGATGAAGTTTTAGAGGCGGTGTCGGCAAATCCAAGCATCTCTGTGCGAGGAATAGAAGCTGATACGGGGATACCGAAGAGCACAGCACACAGTATTCTCCAAAAAGAAGAATATCATCCGTACCACGTACAGCGAGTGCAAAGTCTTTTACCTCGAGACTATCCGAGCCGAGTCGCGTTTTGTGAAACAATCCTGCAAAAACATCGAGAAGACGAAAACTTTATCGACAAAATTTTGTGGTCAGATGAATCAACATTTAAGAAGGATGGCTACATGAACCTACACAACTTGCACGAGTGGCATGTGGAAAATCCGCACTTGATGCGAGAAGATAGATCCCAGTACCGGTTCAAAGTGAACATGTGGACCGGTATTCTCTGTGGGAATATTATTGGTCCATTTGAGATGCCCGAGAATTTGACTGGCGAATCATATTTAAATTTTCTTCAAAATGATTTGCCAAACTTACTAGAAGAGACCCCACCAGATATGTGGTTCCAACACGACGGCTGTCCAGCACATTTTCGCGTATCCGTTAAGAGAGTTTTTGGACGAGCAATACCCGAACAGGTGGATTGGGCGATCAGGAACAATCCCGTGGCCAGCCCGCTCACCTGACTTAAATCCGCTGGATTTTTTTTTCTGGGGAACTATGAAGGAGCTCGTTTATGCGAAGCCCATTAATGACATCGCTGACCTTCGTGAGAAGATAACACAAGCAGTGCAGGTGATACGTCAAAAAAGTTACTCGCGAAACATAAAGCGGTCCTTTTTAAGGAGAGTGAGAGCTTGTATTGCCGCGGGTGGTCAACATTTTGAACATTTATTGTAATAAAATATCTTTAAACTAACATTCTTTGCTTTTATTCTACTGGGAACCCATCTACCTGTGTGTATTTCCTTCTTGCTCACTCTTGGAACCGAAGTAAATAATAGTAGTAACATAACAGTTTCTAAGATAAGAAAGGGTCCGACAGTTACCGTTAGTAGGTAGGCACTTCGTAAAAATTGGGTTGTTGAGTAAAAATATTATCAAATTTTTTTTTTTCAAATTAATGTGTAAGTATTATACCTTTTTAAAAAGAGGAATAAACGCGTCAAAATTTGACGTCACTTGCCATACTATTTTGGTACATTTTTTTTACACTACAGTCGGTCAAAGTTGCGAAATTCAATAGTTTTCCATATCACCTTTAGTTAAAATAATATTTTATTTTAAAATGGTACAATAAGTACTTTATTTTTACATTCTATTTAGACACAGCAATACCCTAGATTACAAAACCTCCAAGAAATATCGAAATTATCAGCATTAGCAGTCACAGCATTCAAAAGTATGTCACAGGGTGCTCATTTCCCCTTTTTTTTGAAATCAGTATAATTCTGTAAGTACATGGGGTGGATTTTTTAAAATATTTTTCTGAGTACTGTTAGAACTTGGGGCATCGTGGGAATCCAGTTGGACGCCAGGTTCTTGGACACCCTGTATATATATATATATATATATATTATAGTTGACGCCTATAACATTAATATAATACTAGGTATATTAGCTTAGCACAATGTTTGAACTTAGCATATTACTCGTTCGTGTAAAGTGTGAACGGTCAAGTTAATTCAAATCCTGACATACGTGAGCCTGAAACAAAATAAAAATATTCATGTATTTTAGCTCACTACATTTTGATAGACGAGCGGCTTTTCTCTTTGTGTATTTATTGTAGATCCAAGTTTATTACTGTTCCAGTATATGTGCCAGTCTATGTATAAAATTATGATAAAATTTTATCATCATACACTAAAGTCATAGGTCGTACTCGCAAAAATCACAATAATATGACAAAAATCTGAGCATTTTTAGAAATTGTACCTAAGTGTAACAATGATCCAATATCTATGAATAAACCGGTTAATAATGTGTTTATAAAGAACTGTATTCATGAATTCTTTAATTGTATGATCTTAGAGCACAACCGTTTAGTGACTACTAACATCTAGCTTTTGCCCACTGCTTCGCCCGCGTAGGTGTCGGAAAATATCCCACGGAAATGTACCCTATGTGGGGAATAAAACTGGGAATAAAAGTACCCTATGTGTCCAGGTTCGAATATTTAATAGTATTTGGGAAGAAAACGAAAATAACAGATGCTCTTGAGTATAGTTTGAGACAGAAGTGGAGATGTGCAGGTCATATAGCGAGGTTTAAAGATAAAAGGTGGACCCTCCAAAAAAGAAAATGGCGTGGCCCAGCAGGAAAAAGAAGTGTTAGAAGGCAGAGAAAAAGATGGGTTGATGGCTTTATTAAAAAAGCAGGAAAGAACTGGACAAACATCGCAACAAATAAGGAAAACTGGAAAAAGATGTAAGAGGCTTATACCCTTGGGGACCACTAATGTGGGAAAAAAGCTATAATAATAAAAACAAAATAATAATGTGTCCAGGTTACAAACTATTTGTGTGCCAAGTATCATCCATATCCTTTCAGCCGTTTTTGCGCCACTCTGGAACGTACAAACAGACAAACGGACAAAAAAGAAATGGTTCCGGCCTCAGACTCGTTCCCTCACCTCTGAACAATTACTTTTTTTCAAAAATATTCATTATACAGTTCAACAATTCGTTCTTCGTTATGATTTTTTAAAATTAAATGTACAGATTTTATAATTAATTTCTACCATCTTATTCATTATCTACCTGTACCTTTCCTTACTCTTCTCGTTTCTCCCTCTCGTCGTGAAGAACCGATTACCAGGGGTTTCAATATTTGGTACACCCAGTGCTGTCCACAGTCAAAAATAAAATAACCACCGTTTCTAAAACCAGGTTAATATGCATTCAGAACTATAAATTAAAGAAGCCCTTATCTCAAATACATATCTATGTAGACCGCTTATCGAAACATTGCACAATATTAATCCTCAATAACAAGTTGCCGACGATATAATCATGTCTTTAATATGCAAGATAACGCATTTTTCGCGTGATCAAGAGAGCTTATGAAAGTAAGCCGCTACCTCATTTGTGGGTATCGGTAGAGCTCAAAGAAATGTGTGCCTCGTTCCAAAAATTTTGATGGAAATGTAAACAAATGGATCGGAAAACGTAGCTGTACATGCCAATTTGTAAAGCCACCTACAAATTGAGTGCTCTGATATGTTTTTTGAAGTGTAAACTTCCTTAAGCACGTTGGGCATTTTTGAGATGGGAAAAAATAATTGAACTCGCGACACTGTTACCGTAACCGACACCTCATTAAAAGTATTTCTTGCACAATAAAAATGTTCATGTTCTCACTCCTGTCGGCACTCCCAGAATGCCACTGTTTTTTAAATTATTATTTCATTACTTAAACCTGAAATTCTAATTTTGAATAACCTTGAGGATGTTTTCATTTGACAATTGAGTTTAATTTTAAAATCACAATTTTCGTAAATGATTTTGCAATTACAATTTAATAATGCTATTGAAACATTATTTGAAAAAGTGGTGGGATACAAGTTCAAACCTTTTAAATACACTTGAATATGTATGTAATAAGATGTATGTATGTATGTAATAAGATGAAGAATTTAACCTGTACAGGTTTTGTTTATACTTTCATTAGATACTTCTGGAACAAACCATATATTAGGTTATCAACAAAACTTGAAAATTGAATAACGCACCGACATATCAGGAGGTAGGCTTATTTGACGTGACATGTGGGAAATAGGGTCGTCAACTAATTCTATGTTATTGTGTTTGTAATATGTGTTCGGCTTGCAAGCTGTCACGGCGAGCGCTTTAGTGACATTTGATGCTAGCAGTTTCACTACGTGATATATGGTGGTATTAATTAACATGGTTTTGAACATCAGTTATCTATACTCTTGGTTAATGAAAACCTATTAAATTTAAACCGCAGTTAAATGTCATGGCAATTGGTTTGTTTGATTTTATTTTGGTAAACCAAACATGACATTTAACTGCTTAGTAATGACACGGAGGATTCGTAATTTTATGAATTTTTATACGTAAGAAAAATCTCAAAAACTTATTTAAAGTTTAACACGTTTAGCTATCAAATTAAGCCGACACCAGCAAATTTTCTGAGGCACGGATGGGTTTCGATACGTAATGAATGCTCACCCATCCACGAACGACCGCGGCTTTACCTTTCATCGACCCGAGCGTCTGTAATCATTTAGCTACGAACCCCACATGTTTATATTTATTAAAATACCATTAAAATTTAATAATTTAATAACATCTCCATACACAAATAGGTGCGGCATCGTTGAAACTAATTACCGAGAGCACTCGAGCCGTGTCGCCTATGATTAATAATTGCACGGTCAACTAGCTGCATTCATTACGCTACTGACTGATTGCGACATCCAGTGTAATGGCTTGCACTTGTTTGTCGAAGTCATTTGGATGATGGACTTAGTTTGGTGTTATATTAATATCAGTAGGTGGATCAAGTGTGGAAATAATTGACTGGACATGACAAAGCATGGTTTTTAAGACAAGTGGTGCCCCAGTGGTAAGTCGTGGGGTCAAACCCAGGCAGGCACTTCACTTTGTGCAATTTATATCATCACTGCTGCTCTCAAAACTCTGAAGGCAAACATTGTGAGGTAACTGGCATGTGCTAAAACCAATAATTCAAAGACATGTGACATCCACCAACCTTCACTGGGCCCGTGTGGTGGGTGAAGGCCCACTCCCTGTCACAGAAAGGAGTCCTGTGTCCCAACAGTGGGAACATTATAGGTTGAATATACCATTTAACCATCACCCTCCTGTCCTAATCCCGATTTATTTGGGGTCGGCACAGTACAATTTTTTCTTACATACTGTTTTGGTAACCATCATCTTAGTGTCCATTTCTTTTCTTGGCCATGTCATCTTCCATCCAATTTTCCTTCGGCGCATGATTTA
The DNA here is from genome assembly GCA_916610215.1 of Omphaloscelis lunosa. Taxonomy (NCBI): domain Eukaryota; kingdom Metazoa; phylum Arthropoda; class Insecta; order Lepidoptera; family Noctuidae; genus Omphaloscelis; species Omphaloscelis lunosa. The sequence continues at coordinate 18,376,436 of OU744244.1, read as the reverse complement.
GTTGATGCATAATTTGGTCTTAGAAAGTTTGTTTTTCGAAACAATAATTAAAAAGAGGTAGAATAAATTATATTGTTTTGCTATGACCTATATGGAGATGTAGTTAATGATGACTATTTCAATATACTTAGCTATGAATAGGTACCTGTTTGCTAAGTTAAATATATTTTTTAAATCCTTTCTAGCGTCAGCAGTTCTAGGCTTCCTCTAAAGACTTGATCGCGCTACCCGCAAACAGCCAATGTCATCATACTTGCTGTAGTTAATAATCATTCTAATTCTACTAAAGAATAATTTTCAATTCATTAACAAACCATCACAAGTCCAACCAGCTTATTCCATGACGCACTAATCTATACTAATTAAACACAATCTAATAGTCTTTGCGATAGAGCTCGTCCAATTATTGTGGTCTAATGCACGCAGTTATTAGATGCAACGTTTAACTGGCAAATGGCTTTGAAAACTAATTGACCCATCACTTTCAGTCTAACTAATTATACAAACATATCAGCCGTAATTGAGTTTGGGGTCAGATGGCACCCGCTTTGTGTAAAATACTGTAGCCTTAGCACTCATTGTTTTGATCTTTTATTTTATGAACGTACCTATATGATTTTTTAATCCGAGATACTCGTTTGATACCAAAATCAATCTGCCTAGCCTTTTCCCAAATATGTTAGGATGCAGGTGTATACCAGTATTCTACATGGAGCGACTGCCTATCTGACCTCCACAACACAGTACCTGGGTAATACGGTTTTGGTAAGACTGGTTGTCAGACTTTCGGGCGACCCGTAACGACTGTCAAAGATCCACGAATGACAGCCGAGACCAACGGCTTAACGTGCTTTCCGAGGCACGGAGGAGTCTCGTTATGTAAAGACGGTCACTCTTCCACGGACCAAGTATAGTAAAACCTGATGGATCGACCCGTGCGGCTGTTATTACTTAGCCACGAGCTCCTCGTTTGATATCATCATGTTTATTTTTTTTCATGCAGTTTTATGTTGAAAATTAACCCAAAATTTAACATTTTCGGTTCAAAATAAGCAATTAACTTACGTTAACTATATGAACAAAATAATATTTTTTGCCATAGCATGCTATTTTTTCACATCTAGCTATGGTAAAAGCAGACCCAAAAAGTGGAAAAGAGATTGGGATGATGACCACATTTAAGCCTAAATGCGCCTTTCCTTTTTCCCTTAATAATAATATCGCAAGTATTTGACATTTTGTTAAACTTGCCGCTGTAATCACTGCGGTTACTTTGTAGTCAGTGTCTGCCTGAGAAGAAACTTGATATCGTTCTTGACAAACGAATTGTTGAAGATAGTAGATACGTAAAGATGTCGCACTTACCGCATAAAATACTAATAAAAGTCAGCAATTCTGTGTGTTTATCACTCAACTTTTGTTTTTCATTTCATTTTATTGTTACAAGTTATTTTTCACGTCTATTTACTCTTAGAAAAACATCGCGTTTCCTCGTAATTTCATCAAATCGGTAAAAAATGGGAGAAATTACAAAAGGTCTACGGACGGAAATTACAAAATTATAAAGGGTCCGTCTCCGGGACCGGCGGCTCTAAGGAAGTTCGTTACGTCATATAAAAATATGATCGAGATCGACATTACTAGGCGTTTTTGTGACGTCGATTCCGGAATAAATTTCTGGAAATAGGAAAATAAAATAAGATTTTTTTCATAAAACCAGTAAATTTTGGGATTTGGTTCCCGTTTAAAGATATGGTCTTTTTCATACACATCGTAAACTTCAAAGAGAATGGGCAGCCCAAGAGATCTTCGAAGCTCACTAAATCATTTTACGTTATTATAGACCATGGGCCATTTTTTATGAAGTTAACTTTTACGGACAGATAAAAGATGATTACCGATGCCCTTGCAAAAATGTGCCAAAAAGTCATGAGGAGAGAATTTTATACATATTACCAACATAACTTTCTCATCAACGGACGTTGAACGTTATAGGTGCTCAACCCTCGCAGATATGAAGTTCTATCATCATAACGCAAGCTGGGTATAAATATCATCCATTCTAAAGGTCTTCTACGAGAAAAACATGAACGAAGTTATTTTTAAACTCTGTAGGTTGCAACTTCAACCCACCCCGAACTGATATTATTACCGTCTCGATATTTATACTCCTGTTCCTTTTAAAGGTTATATGTGTACACTGGCGGAGATAGAAGGTAAAGATAAGGAAATTAATTGTCAAGCAAATTCACTACCTACTTAAATTGTTCGTATATTAAAATCACAACTGTCATTCTTTGACAGCTATATAAAATTGCTATAAATCTACGTTTGCACGGACGTAAAAATATCGCGGTGGGATTTTATCGCGCACTGGATTTTCAACTCTTGGTGTTGAGCCGAGCATTGAGAATCCAACAGAGTGCAACTCAGCGCGGCGCAAAAACACACTATTGGATTTTCAACCCTTGGCGCTAAGCAGAACGTTGAAAATCAAGTGTGTTAAAAAATCGCCGCGGAAAAAAATTGTCCGTGCTCACCTGGGCTAACACGGTAAGTTGGCATAGGGTATAAATTTGAGGGGCCCGCCAGATAGGCGGGCATGCGCCGGGAGGGCTGTGGAAGTCAAGGCTGAGCCGGTTTCCCATGACCCTCCCATCACGGCGATGTGGGAACACCGCTAAGTTTTAGTGGGTATACTGTCATTAGTGACAGGAGTCCCACATACCCCGACTCGTCCCCCACGAGCGGGGATGCGTAATGCATTTCTAAGCGTCGAAAAAAAAAAAGATATTTTGATAATGGTTAATTTCGCTGGCTGTACCTACATTATGTACTTTTAATGCCGTACCCAAGTCCACGCCTTAATTAAGAAAGGACTAAGCCCGGTTTTATAATTAAAAGCACACCTAGAGTGTCTGGAATGTTGCGCAGAGCCTCAGGCAGAATATTTTTCAACAAAACGTTGTTGAAACTCTCACAGGCAGCAGCCATCACTGTAATGTGTTTGAAGCGTATTCATGAAACAAATACAGTAACTATACAAATAAGTGGGCAGAAAATTGTGTAAATCTACGTATATTTAGGTAATGTGTGCGTTATTCATCGACCCGACGAAGCTAATTTTAATTATACTTTCAACATAAAAAGTAAATAATGAGGATTTTTTAATATAAAGTGTTTGATAAATGAAAACAGGCTATTTGTTAAAAACGGTCGAGGAGAACAGCTTTAAGGCTCGTGCAAACTGGCGCGATATCGCGCTGGTCTGCACAAGCCTTTAAATAGATAGTTAAATTATGTACATACCTATTCGAATAAATTACTTAATGTCATTATTCCAAAATAATCGTATAACTTCTGATAGCGAAATGAAGTAAAAGCCCTCATGGTTATTAATTATAAATTAGCGTACAACATAACGAATCTCATTTCGGTATAATAACTTTCATTCTTCATATGTGCACGAACGAAACCCATTTACAATCATTGCCGACTCAATTACTTCATAAAAACGTTTTGGTTCCACAATTAGCCGTCACATTTCAGTGGCGCCACTTGTGTGGATTCCTCCTTTAATGCCTCGTAATTCCACCCCGTACGAGGTTTGCTTTCACGTGGGTTTTGTTACATGCTATTTAAGAACGCTTAAACAGATATTTAGGGTGTTTACATTGCGTATCTATACTCTATACTAATACATACAAATAAATAAAATCGAAGTGTCTGTTTGTAATGTAAAAATAACAGCTTTTTATTAAATGCATATTAAAGTATTATACATTACTTATTACATTTTTTTTTTGTTTTCTGTCTTTTTGTTCCGGCTAATCTCCGAAACGCCTGGACCGATTTTCACGAGGCTTTCATTGACAGATAGCTGATGTTAAAGGAGTAAGTAAGCAAGCAGCACCTAGTTTAAAATAAAGATACTTCATTTTCAGATATGTGGTGAACGATGTCGTGATACAGATTTTCTAAAACTTCAATGGCATGACCATAAAATAACATAACATAACATGACTCCTGCATTCTTCGAAGGGTTAGACAGAGGTGCATAGAACACCCACAATTAACCAGTTAAGTCCCTTGTGATATAGGGGTGAGCCTATTGCCATCAACTGGGCACAAATCCAGACTCCGGGCTGCTACTGAAATATTTCAGATCGAAAAACCCAATAACACTTTACCTGACCCTGTACCATAAAATATACCAAAAAAATACATGTAAGTTAGATTTCCTATGTTAATAGTGTGTTTTTTTTTTCCCATAATAAAGTCTTGATGCGAAAATCTACTTTCACAAAGAGTTGTAGAGCAGAAATAACAGTCATCCCGAGCAAAATCAATTTCTTACATTTTCTCATACAATTTTCGTGAAACCATTCTTTGCTTTTAAGTCAGTATTTCACGATGAAAAATGCTTGAAACATAAGACAGTATATTCTACCTTTTGTTCCTTTGTTCTGGTTTCTGTAAGTTACTTACCGGCTATAGTTTTACAATCGCATTACCGACACACAATACGGTAAGATTTACTTAGCGTAGGTACTTACAACTTCAAGTTATTGTTACCTACGAATTTTTAGTTTCAAAGTTCATACCACGGAACAGTGCTCCAGTTTTCACATCATACTTATAAAGAGCTTTTACTTTCTTTGTCAAAGGTTTATTTACATATTTATAGTGTTTTTAATACCGAACCTTCACAGAACGTTGCTACACTCCAGAAGAATATGAATGGGCTTAAACAGTACTTTATAATAAAAGATTAGTGGACTGTGTAAATAGGTGTAATACCATAATCTACATGAACAACTTATATAGAAGACAGTACAAAGAAATGCCCGTAGTGGAGCGCGTCTGTAAACTGAGTGGTGTGGCGGGCGAGCAGCGGGCGTTGGTAGCGGGTACGGTACCCCGAGACCCGGCGCTTCCCTCAGCGAATCATGCGCATATGTGATGCGCCGACAAATAAGTTCGCCTTACCAATTATGGGAGACCGGCGCTGGTTGACTAACTTTTCACTTATTGGTCTACAATTTAATGTTTTAATATTTACATGTATTTTTTTTTATTGTGACAATATTTGGCTTACTTATAGGCTATTAACATATCACAATTTATCATAGTTATTGATATTTACTGTTTTTTGCAGAACATGAAATCTTACTCAACATACCCGGAGCAAAGGCCTGGGCTAATTTAACTAATACAGTAATTAAGTCATGTAGGGTTCACAACAAAAAGTATGCTATTGTAAAATTTCACTTTTGAGTATGATAAATCAAAAACATATCACCACGGCGCTATGTCATGCTTCGCCCAATGTGGCTGGTACCGATAATATTTGAGTGTGATAAGATGACCCAAAACTGGTACTGCTGACGAGTTTTTCGCAGTTAGTCTACGACACGACACCAGTGACTATTAACTATTTCTAAATCTATCACACGTACCGATCGCTTGTGCCAACAGCCGCTTCACCGCTGAGTATAAAGCGCTGCGAGGCTGTATCCTAATGAGCGACCAACAAAGGGAACCCCCACCTGTCAAATTAAGCTGACCCACCTCTGACTGAATTGTTATTCCGTTTGAAGCAAAATCGGTGATTTTATTAATCCCGGCGATAGTAAAACCCGGTGAGAATAAAGGGAATTTTTGTAAGGCTATTTTAAATGGCCGAATTCAAATGCCGTCTCAAAAAGCTAAAGTAAATGTTACTTGGTAATGATTTGTTTTTATTCTAGAAATTGGTTTCGGAAAATATTTTTGCACGGTTTTTGATCATTATTTAATTACCTCTAACAGTTTTATTAGCCACTTAATAAAGTGATCTATGAAACAACAATTTTCTCAGGAACATCTCAACCTGTTGTACAATACTTCGGTACCTCCATTTTCCTTTAAACATTTCTCTACGTTTTTTAAACAACAAGTCCTATTCAGACGCACATAACGAAGACTATAAACAGTTCTCACAAAATGTTACTGGTTCAGTTTATTTCACACGCAACTCCCGAGAGCAGTATTAAATAAACCACAGAACAAACTTATACTACACTTTTACCCATTTTAAAAGTATTAACATCCTACCGTAGTTTCATAAAATAAGGTTATTAAAATAATTTGACCTACTTAAGAACCACTAACTGCGTTACTCATTTATTTAATAACTGATACTGTTGTGAACTGTTACAATAATTATCTTTACTAGCTACCCGCCCCTGCTTGTAACAGTTTTTACGACTCGACAAAGTATCAAGTTTGCTTTATTATACTATACTTATTATATATTATTCAAACACATAAACATTCATCCTTTAAATGTTGGCAAAAACCGCATCAAAATCCGTTGTGGTTTTAGAAGAGCAACCGGGTCACACAGATACGTCTTTGTTTTATAATATGTAGTACCTGGGCGACCGAACTCAGCTTTGTTGAAAATAGAGAATGTACATTTAATAGTATAGTACATACTTGCATGCCATGCTGCGATGATAATAGGTACTTACTAATTCCATGCTGCCATGTCATTATTCTAAGGTAGCCATCTTATTCTAAACTTTAGGCGACCGAGCTCGGCTTGGGTGAAAATACGGAGAAAACGAATTTCCCCAGATATGAGACCTAGCTAGATCGATTTTCGCCCCCGTAAAGCCCTATATTGCAATTTTCATCGAAATCGTTAAAGCCGTTTTCGAGAACGTGATTACAAATGTATTTAATTATATATAAACAAATATTGCTCGTTTAATAGTATAGGATAGATGACCCATGTAAACATATGGTAGCCTATTCTTAGCACATTACTAAAGATTTTTGATGGTATTGGTGTGCAATGTGTGCATATAGGTTCAGATAAGGTCTGACAATCAGAAATCCTCATGCTCTTGGATTATTGCCAATTTAAATTATTGTTTTGAATTTCATATAAATTTTTCAAAATACCGTAATCAAATTGCCAATATTCTTTTTTTACTTTCATTCGATCAGTCGTATCAGATAATCTCTTTAAGTAAATATTCCACAGCTTCTTAATAATCGCTACTTGTCGTCATATATTAATCTCATTCTAATCTATTCCAGAAAACAATTTTCTCATATTATTCTATTGAAAAAGCCCAGTGCATTGAAAAGCTCAAGAATGTATGGTCTACACCGCAAGTCTTAGTTCAGCCCACAAATACGTCCCCACTTCCTACCCAACTTACAAAACAAAATGGCCACCGACTCCGAGCAAATGCAGGGTTAATGATCAACTTAACCCTTCGCGCAGTAAATAAGCACGTCTGGCCTGCTGACAGCCGCGGTTGTGTAAGAAATCGCCCGACTTTACATGGGTTAACTAGATAACTTGCAACCAAGTAAACTTATATAGTTTTTGTGCTAGTTTTGTTCGTTCCTTAGTCTCTGCAGTTTTCTTTCAATTTGCAAGTTGGATTGTTTGCATTTTTCCTTTTAGAAGTGCAGTTTTACTTAAATATTTTATTTCACCGAATCGATATTGTTAATTGGCTTCAGTAGTAACCAACAAGCTTCGGACCGCTAACGATTTTGTGGTCTGCATCCGATTCGTAAAATGGACAGAAGGGAATTGGATTTTTGTTGTTAATGAGTGTCGAAAAATGCAATATTCCCTTCACGAGTAAATAAAAGTCACATGTATAAGCAGTTGTTTTGTATTTTCAGTTATAATACGAAAAGTTTCCTATATCAAAGCTACGCAACAACATTTACTCTGTATCCCTGTTCACTATTATTGAATATTACTAGTCCCGCGGTGGGCGCCATTAAGGCGGTCACTTCACTACCCGCATTTTCTTATTTTCCGAGGTCTTACACATTGGGGAAATGTGCGCCATATTTTTAGTTTCACAAACACTCACGACAAACAAGGTATTATTACGCCAATAATTTATGTTGGTAGGTACCTAACTGTAACGCGATTTTCATAGACCTGTCTTAAAAAAAAAAAACGAGTGTGCTTATGACCACACGACTGAAGTGAAACTTCTTTCGCTCCATCTGTATGTATATATGAATCTTAGATATACGGAACGTATTTGGCTATGAGAGGAAGAGAGAAAGAAAATGTGCGCGCGCACTGCTGTCTCTTGCTTATATCCCCCACTCAACTTCCGTTCGCCTTGCCCGATCACACTTTTCGTAACGCTTACGTCACGCGTTCACCAGCTTACTCCCCAAGTCAAGCGTGCGTAAAGAAGTTTCACTTCAAAAAAAAATTCAGGCTGCTATTACCAAACTAAATGTTTTTAAAGTATTAGTATAGAGTAAGTAAGTATCTTGATGCATACTAGATGTCATATTACAAATTTAAGTAAGAGCGTTTAGTTTTAAATTCAGTTTAATTAGTTGTAATCTATGTCTATAAAACAATAAATTAAAAAAAATACGAAAAAAAAAATTTATACTTACTTAAAAATAATAGTTTTTTTTTGTCATAAAAAATTGTCTTGTATGTTATAAATTGTAATTGAAATAAATTGTTGTATTAACCACAAACTTTTAATTTATAACTTCCAATTTATAACTTCCAACGTCATCAATTCTTCATTTCATACTTATCTATAAAAAAACAAACATAAAATCATCACACACCTACATAAATAATAACACGCCAACTGCGAATCAATTTCGCTTCCTGTCAAAACGTCGTTCCTCCGTCCGAAGACGTCAAAGGTAATATGAGGCTCACCTACAAAGAATAGCCCTCATAGACAAATAGACAGATAGACAATAGACTACTTTGCACGTAGATTATGTTACTGCGGGGACACGGAGGGATACCGGAAAGGTGGAGGTGTGTGTCGCGAAGTATATGAGCTGTAGATTCGATTTCGTCTCTTTTTGTGTTGCTTCCAGGTTTTTGAGACAACCATTCCTAATATTTTGCGAAAAAGATAATAAGAATGGTATAAAAATATGAATACTAACTATACTTGAGTCCGTTAAGTAAGATTTATAAATTAGAATTTGTTGACTTATTCGAGCGAAGTCAGTACCTAGTAGATAAGGCTGACCTTCTCTTATTTGCATCGTGTGACTTGTTGAAGTTTTATTTAAAATAGCTTTGATCAATAATACTCTGATCGAATTAAAATAAAGTATTTTAAATTGCAAATATAAAAATGGCAGCAATAGAAACAATAATTATTAGGTACTTGGCACCGTTGACGCTTCAAAAATCGTTTTCCCTATATGAGGGTAGTCGAGCAACTTTTCTATTTTTGCGCAAAATTCGCCTTTTTGCGGCAAACGTCGCAAATTCGCTCGATCCGGAACAATATTGTGTACGAAAAGTTAAGAATTAGTGGTGCCGTGCGATTCAGCAGTAAACCGCTAGGAGTTTAATTTACGGGCTGTTCTTTTTGCTAAAAAAAGGTTTGTTCGTTGGGCTTTATTACCGAAAGTATTTGATGGAAACTTTGGATCATGGCGGCTGAATATCGGGTAGAAACCAAAAAAGAGGAACATAAAGATCTGCCGTTGTTGTATCAGCTGGCAAATACCTCAAAGAACTATTTCTAAAAACCCGCAAGACAATGCTGCTGTTTATTTTCTCTACTTAGTGCCCTCTCGCATCACTCTTGGTAAAGAAAATGACAATGTTATTTCAAAAAGAGCGATTTTATGAAACGTTGTACAAGAACAGTCTCTCTTTTCAGGGCTTCAAAATAGCTATTACTTACATCTAAACTTCACTAAAACATAACTGCATAGTCATCTTTAAGCCAAACATAGCCCACAATCTCACTACAACTCTGCCTAACCTTTTCCCAACTATGTTGGGGTCGGCTTCCAGTCTAACCGGATGCAGCTGAATACATGGAGCGAGTATTTTACATGGAGCGACTGCCTATCTAACCTCCACAACCCAGTAACTGGTTAATACGATACCCCTTGGTAAGACTGGTTGTCAGACTTTCGGGCTTCTGACAGCCGGGACCAAGGGCGTAATGTGCTTTCCGGGGCACGAAGGAGTCTTGGTATGTAAAGATGGTCACCCATCCACAGACCAACCCCGGCAAGCTCACTCTCACCACAACAACAGAACAAATAAAACCATAAACATTCTCATCCTGCCCTATTCCCAATGTATTTGTGAACGCGCCGAACACCTTTCTCATCCATACATCTCTTAGTCATCATCTCGGTATTCACTCCCTTACTAGCCATATCATCTTCGACACAGTCTGACCATTGTTTCTCTCGTCATGCCCTACTCTTATAGCACTACACATTCACACTCAAAACTTCCTCATAAATAACCTAACATCTTAACAATATCCAACAAATGAACGTTTCATCCTCCATGAACAGCAACGTCTGCAATGCGTTGTCACTAATTAAACTGTTCACACTGTCGGCATTAAAAAAAAAGTTAATTAAGTAACGTACCGCTAATGGGTGTTTCGCTACAGCTATGAGATAATTACCAGCGCTTGTTTGCATAAAATAGTGGATGTTATCGGTACAATGAAGGCATTTTGATCTCTTAATTTGTGCGTAGTTTTTCAGATAACAACATTATTATTTCAGCTACGAAACAACCGACTGAAACTGAAAAGTTCAAAACAAGATCACTTTTCAAGCGGTTTGATGCCACCATCGGTGCGATAACCAACGCATGAACAAAACAAGTCGAATGACGAGGTATCTTTCGACTCGTCTATTTAAAATCATCCAGCCGTTTGGAGGGTATAAAGAATCCCACACACAAAGATACTTAGATACGCGTGAAAAACATAACTCTGTCTTTGTTGTTGCGCATTCGGGTAAAAATCTGTGTATTAACTCACTTTGTACGTCATACTGATTTTATTTTAATATTCACCACATCCTAGCTGCGCGTCCACTAACGATAAAAAGCTCGGCACTGCCGCTACGCGCTACGCTTTTACGTAGCGCGGAGCTACGGCGTAGCTCGAAGGGCTTCGGTCACAATATGTTCTACGTGCTTTTAGTACAGTTTGGGAAGCTTTCTCTGTATTTTATTGCCCATCATTTAGTCATTAGTAAAGTTAACCGAAGCATAAGAAACCCCAATCTGTCCTTTATGTACCCATTTTTTTTTACATTAATCACCTTGTACCTTCTTCAGCGTAACTATATTTTATTTAAATATCTTTGAAATGTGGCTGATTTGTGTTTGAATCACTGAATTTGTTAATAGTAGACACGCTGACCCAATAAATACAGTTTGATAAATGTAAATCGCAGACACTGAAGTGATTAACGATGTAACTTTGACATAGTGGTAGCTAAAATTGTAAATTTTCGCCTTGCTGGGATAATTACTTAATTTTCATAAAAGTTTATCAGGAATATTAGGCAAGAATAAACCAACGAAATTTGCTACTTAATGAATATAAGTAAAAAAATGAGCTTGTTTTTAGTGTTGAATATAATTCGCTTATTACTTTTTCTCCAGATAAAGGTAATTACGATTTATATATTTAAATGAACTATAACATGATTTGGTTAACATCAAAGATACAACAGTATTGTTGATACGTGGTTATAACTTTTAGAAAATGATCTACAGCTCTTATTGAATGATCATTAAAAAAAACGTAAGAAAATGTAACGCCCATATAGCCAACAAAACCGGTTTTTAAACCGACATTTCAATCAATCATGATCTTGTGTCATACACACACCCTCTTATTTTTTACTTTATAGGCGGTATGACGTTACACCGCTTTTAAAAACCCCATGCTATACATTTTTTTATGGCGAAAATGTCATTTCAAGCTTTACGATAGCCATACGCTTTTGTTATAAAAATCATAATTTTAATGGTTTTATAACACTACATTTAATTTGTAAAAAAATAAATATGTACTGCTAAGCAGCATTAACACCCATTGTAATAGGTAAGGAATAACAAAAAAAACCTACAATATAAAAATAATTACAGTAATTTCCATTACTTCATACACAACACCATACATTTTCCTTGAAATTATGGGGTAGGTACTACACGACATCTAATTCATGGACACATTTTCAACAGAATGATCCTACCAAAATATTCATGCAGCATAACTTCTATAATTTGTGTAATAATAATGCAAAACAATACGCGGAAAAACATCAATAAACAAAGTAATTTCCAGTATTCCGACAAAAGAATATTTTACTTGTTGTATCAAATTAAATTCGAACGAGATCTCCGAATTCCAATACAAATTAATAAAGTAACCAACTCCGGCAATGAGTTCTCGTTTTTCTCTGAAATTATTAAACATAATATCTGTCTCATCGCAGGGCAAATTCCTCTTCTCACTGGCAAAAAAACGAACATTCATTGAAAAATAAACCACAGTGTCTACAGTCTAAACTAGATAAAGCAAATATGAGTGGAAACGCCGGGAGTGGTCGCCCTAGAAGGACATACAGAGTGGCCATTTAGTGACCTGCATCCGTCAAGGGGGTAATTCTACCTTACATACAATACAACTTTCGCTATAAAACTTTTCATGCCTTCATGAATCAAAATAGTCTGTCCACTATTGTAGATATTTGACAGTCGTTACGGGTAGTTCGAAGCCCAAAAGTCTGACAACCAGTCTTACCGAGGGGTATCGCGTTACCTAGCAACTAAGTAACTACTGACTAACTGTTGTTGTGGAGGTCAGATTGGCAGACGCTCCATGTAAAATATTGGTATTCAGCTGCATCCGGTTAGACTGGAAGCCGACCCCATGACAATGTTTTTTTTTTTTTTTTTCACGAATCGGATAAGAGTTCCATGGTCAAAGTTGTTGAGTGTGACGGGTAAAATCACCCCCTTGACGGACAGGTGCAGGTCACTAAATCGCCACATCGGTATACAGTACCTAAACATAAAAGGCATAAGGTTCTTCAAAAAGGTCAGTTGCTTAGTACTTGCAACACGCGTGCGTGTGACCAGAGGTTTGAACGCAAACAACGCAAAAAGTGTATGTAAAAATCGTAATAGATGGCGTTCTGTAGTTTCTGCTTACCCCCATGGGAATAAGGCCTGAGTTTATGTTTAGTATGTAATATATAAGCTCACTTGAACAAGGAGGAATACGGAGGTTTAGGTATAAATTACCTGGGCGACCAAGCTCTGCTCTGGTGAAAATAGAGAATGCTCATTTAATAATATAGGATAGTTCATTGTAATTCCATGTATAGTGCATACTGCCATGGTAGTAGGTACTTAATAATTCCATGCTACCATGTCATTATTCAAAGGTTGCCATCATGTTTTAAACTTTGGGCGACCGAGCTCTGCTCGCGCGAAAATACAGAGAAAACGAATTTTCCCAGATTTTAGCCCTAGCTAGATCGACTTATCGCCCCCGTAAACCCCTATATTGCAACTTTCGTCGAAATCGTTACAGCCGTTTTCCGAAACGTGATTACAAATATGTATATATAAACTTATATATAAATATTGCTCATTTAATAGCATATGATATTCCGAATCATATGTGTATTCCAAAACCAAACGGCTATTAATTTCACCACTAATTTCATCTAATCCGTTATTAGTTTACCGATAATTACATCTCACTAATTTCGTGTTAAATCGACTAGTATCCTGTTGTTAGTCACTTTCACACTAATAATCTTCAAATTAAACACAAGCTGCTGTTATTAGTAACAGTCATGTATTTCTTAATAACTACACCTGCCCGCCCTGGAGTGTAAATGTGATGCTGTCCCACAAACAATGGAGCACTTAATGTTGTGTCCTGTTGCCTGCTGACGCTACTGAAGGTGCCAAACTCGTTGCCAAATTCTGGGCTCTAAATAAATTGCCATCGACACGCAAAAAAGAGACTACACCTGAGACACACGATTGAATAAAGACAGTACCTATTCCTATCCTATACCTATCGAGTAATCATGTAATATCAAGCTTAGCCGTGAACATTCCTCTAGTATTTCTTGTCCAACGTTTTCTTCTAAAAGAAAGCCGGCGAAATGTGCTAAAGCTACTAGCCTAACTATAGTTTCAACACAATACAAAGCTAACACTTTGTTTGCGACATTACATCGCAAGCGCTCGCTCGTTGGATACATTACGTTATTACATTAGCGTACAATACACAAAAGTGTTATTATGTGTACAATCGAAAACAAAACAGAATATTGAACAAAAATTCTCCGTTTCCATATTTTTATTGCAACGCTGAGCGGAAAATAAAAAAAATAGGCCATGTCACCACAGAGGGGAAACATCAGCGCGACCATTGTAAAGGCAAATCAAATTGGCCAACCTATCGACCGATCGACGAATGTACAAATGACTACAATTAATCAAAACTGCAACGTATAAAGCGATCACAAAACGGGACAACTATGTGATCGGAATTTATAAATTGGATACGGTATGGCATATGTGAATTCAGAACAATGGACGGTGCGCTGTATCGTGATCAAAGAGTTGTGAATAATGAATCCTGTATGAACTTTTGTGATGAAATTACGTGGAAATATTAAGCTTAATTGAATTAACTAAGATATAATAATAGTGTATGGGTGTAATAGTTTATTTGGGGTAATGTAGAAAGCAAGTCAGAAAATTATGACAATATTTTTGAACTACAGCTTGATTATAATAGATATTACCTATATAAATTACGCAGGTGAATTCAATCAAATATAACACTCATTCAAGAGAAGACTCTTGAAAGCATAAAGCCAACTAAAATTAATTGAAATCAGCTCAAATATCTTAAAATCTGTTCGCTTCGATGAGTATCATCGTTTTATCTGATACAATAAGGTAAAGCATCTGTTAAGTAATTAAGTCTCTCTACCCCCCTCCCCACTCCCCCGTCGATTGCAATTGTCTTTATGTTAATCTTCAAAGACGTATTTGTATTAGTTAGCTCAATTGTTTTAATTCTATTTACTTCTTAGCTAATCTAATAATTTAACGTTTTATTGTTTTGTGACTGCCGATATCTTGCAGATTTCTTTATTTTCGAATTAAATCAAACATATTAAACCACTTTTGGTCACCAAAACTAATATTTCGTTCATGAAAACGCTTCCGTAAATTAGTCCTGATTTCAATGTCAAGTCAATGAGATGAAAAAATTAAATAAATGTAACTATCATAATCAACGGAGCGACGCACATAGACAGGCTGCGTATAATCAACACACGCACACACCCATACGCGGAGGGGTTGCGTCGTGACGTCACGGGGAAACAAGACGGCGTATATCACCACTAGCAAGAGTAAACGAGAGAGAATATAGGCCAAGAACCGACCTACCTTCTGATGCTGATACAGTGGCGAGCCGAGCCACCTATAGCAGCTAGGGAGCTTGTAATAAGGTCGTTCGCAAACGGTATATAGCCTTCAAATTATACTATTCACAATTTTTTATATGCTGATGACACAAATTTACGATGTATTTCATAAAAACCAGGTTACTAAAAAACCTAAAAAAGGGAAATTCCTGCGTATTTCGCAGCTCGCTGCGAAAATCCTATTCAAGCTATCAATATACAAACAAAGGCTTTCATGCGTGCAGCTTCGCTTTACCCTGAAATATAAACCGAATTTAAAAATTCATCCGCACTCGCTTGAAAAAATTCATTTTAAATTTCCACTTCGCCAACTTTATTCATGAAGTTTTAAAGCTAAAGTAGAACAGCTCTTTACAAGATTGTTATTTGAATTTTGTTTTTAATTTATAGTCGAGTAATAGTTCTTATTAAAAACTGTCTGCTGTAGTTAGTTTCGAGTCTTTTCAGGCGTATATTGGTCCATTTTAGCAGTATAAACAATTCCTTAGAGAACGCAGCACGTATAATAACTAAGGTTTTAATAATACAGCTGCTCTTAAATATGTTACGACTTTTTAGAAGCTTTTGTTCTTAACTATACATACTTAAATATAAGTTAGTGTCGTTGGTAACTGTGTGTTTTACCGTATGTGTCTTTAATAAAATTAATTTTATTAATTTTATATGAAATTTTTAAATTAATTTTATTGTTTTTGCTGTGCCCTACAGGGTCCGTATTTGTACCTTAGCTTTAAACCATTGTAACACCTTTATACCTATATTATGGAATGCAAATAAATATATGAATATTAATATAATTTAAAGTGTGAGCAGAAAGTCAAGTGACACTTATGAAAAATATTGAAACTAGTATTAATAAATCAAATTGCAATTATTACAAGGACACTACTTTTCATTACCTAATTCTATTGTTCACGAAACACTTAGCAACTCCAAGCTATAGCAACAATATAATAAGGTGTCTCTTATAGCTTTTTAGAAAATCGAACTAAATTGAGCTTAATAGATAGACAGATAATAGATAAAATACTGTTTACTATGTACATCATAATATGAATTACAGATATTGAAACCATGATATAAATTTTAGAGAATAGAATGTAATGTGTGACTTAAATGTCACCAGCTCTGAGGGTTTAATTTACCTAAACCCAGTAGAGTGTACCAAATGATACTGTCCCCAATTCTAAGCCATTCAACAAGATGCCTCCAAGACATTTAACACACGGAAATGAAATCCCAAGGGGCGGAAGCTGGCAGCAGACGGTTCGGATATGCTAATGCAACGGTGCAACTGTCATTTGCAGGCGGAAAGCCAGTTTACCTCACTAATATTAACATGATGTTGAAAGCTTCATTTTATAGTTGTTTTAGCCTTTTCCCTGACGCTTTTTGTCGTGGCCGTTTTAATGTTCCCTTTGAGATACGGATTACTAAAAATCATTGCAAGGAATTCATCTATATCTATACTAACAATAAAGCTGAATAGTTTGTTTGTTTGAACGCGCTAATCTCGGGAACAATCAGTAGGATTTGAAAAAAAAAAAACGTTTTTTTTTTAATGGATAGCCATCACGCTACGACCCGTAGGAGCCGAGCAAAAAGAAATAAACAAATCATAAAAACGCTAAGCCAAAACGAAGATAGCGGGGGCGAGCGATACGATGCGACAGGGTGGGAGAAATTTCACGCGGACTAAGTCGCGGGCCGAAGCTAGTTAAAATATATGTTTATTAGTATTTTATTTAGGTACCGTTTACCTAATGGGATTTCCTTTCGGCAAAAATGACAAACTGGTATACAAACTGCCATCCCCTATTTAAGGCTCCGTGCATGAAATGCTCCCTTCTTCGTCAATAACTTATGTAATTATATGAAAGCTTGAAATAATTGAAACATTAAGTCTGTGCAAGTATAAAAGTACAGTTTTCGTGGCTCTAAACTATTTGTCACAGCACCTGTTAATAGTTGCATCGCTTTTGCGTTCTCGAAAATATGGTTTATTTCACCTTTGATTTACTTAATGAAGATAAAGTACAATCATAAAATAAAATTTTAATTTTATTGTAAATATTTTGTTTAAATTCTGTTTCCCTTTCTCACAACGAATGAACAAAATTGATCAAAATCAGTCGATTTTGTGCACGGCCCCTTTAGGTACTACTTGGTTGATATCTCGTCCAGTCGTACTCAGCGCTTCTCTTCCACATTTCTTATGCGCACGGCCAAAGAGTGGAACTCTCTGCCAGCGTCTGTGTTCCCTTCCATATATAAACTATCTTCCTTCAAAGCAAAAGTGAACAGGCATCTTCTGGGCGAGCTCGTTCCATCATACATCGCTTTCATAATCTATTCTACTATCCAGTATCAAATGTACCATTGTTAAAAAGTACAGTAGCGCGGCCCCGAATTTGTTCTACTCCAAAAAACAGCAAACGGAGTGCCCATTTCGATCTCACGTCCAACGTTAACTTAATGTAGAGCAATAAGCTATAGTATTACAAGTACGTTATGTTACGAGTGTACTACAGAATGTTAGTAGAAGGTCCCGGGGGACTGGAGTGTCCAATCCAGCGTGGTGTGCCCACTAAAACGTACCAAGGTTAAACGCTTCACTATTTTAGAACAGCCTTTATTATTCAAAGGTTTAGTTAGCGCGTTTCTGCGTTTCTATTTAAGTATTCATAACTTGTTCCGTAACAGTTATTGTGTTAAGCTCGTGTGCAATTCGTTAGCACGAGCAATCCTTAATTCTAAGTACAACTTTGCTCGTAAACTTGACAAATAAATGTATGAAAATGACGACGTAAATTGATCATAAACGAAAAATCATTTCGCTAATCATTTATGAGTTTGGCAATTATCATAGGATACTGTAGTAAAAATAAATAAGGAAGCCAATATAGCTCTTCGTAAAACCCGAACCAGATGCTTAATTTTAAACCTATCTATTATGCAAGCAATTTTGCACTTCTTTAGTATGCTAATTTATTACACAAACTCAGAAACCTAATTGACCCGCATTTGCATTAAAAATTCTAAAAGGAAATAACCATTTTCATAACAACATGTTTATAAAATCATGAGTTTAAAACCCCGCGAGTAGAATATAAATGAAAATCATCCATCCTTTATGTTTGGTGGATGTGATCACTTTTGCTTCCGACCCCTTCGACGTAACCATGCGTGCTCGCTGCCCAGTCAGTCTACGCAGTAGATTGAGAAGGACTACTCCAAATGCACCTTAAAAGTTGGATATAGGCCAGGTGGCTAAATTGCCAACTTAGTCGTCATCATCATTCACACCCGGGGTACTTCACCCACTGTTAAACATTGGAAATATAATATTTATCCAAATTTAGTACTCAAATGGAAATAATATCGTCCTCCTACCTCACTGCTGTACGATCGCCTCACAAGCTTGATTCCAATCCTTGAACAGCTTTTGAGAAACTTCACTTTATAGCAGAATAAATATTGTTGTATTGAGTAGAGCTTCTGCATACACACAATTTGTAATGTTGTGTAGGGGTGACGACACTCGAATAAAGTAACGAGGCCACGCGGCTGCTGATTTCATCTTTTTATGTTATTCTCTCCTTTCTATAAAGCTAATTTTCATGTTGGAATAAATACCATTTCTTGTATATTTTCTTATCGCTCTCGTTGTGTATAGCGTCAACAGCGGGAGGGATTTGTTCACGGTAAACATGATACCTTAGATAACTTCAGTCAACAATTTATCATTTAATAACAATTGGGGCACCTTTATTGACATTATAAAGTAATAAATCGTTCATTAAAATTAAATTCACAGTCCATAATATGAATGAAATTTTCAATAAACGACTATAAATTCCAATTCAGAGCTAATTTAATGTAGTTCCAATCATGTTGTACATATTGTAATTATGTAACTAGTGAACTGATTTAGCCACACAGTCAGCTGGATAATTTAATTTAATTTTCGAATTTATTGAGTAAATTGATAGCAAAAGTAGATTCTCGAGTAATCTTCCTACCTTAACAAAGTTTTCCCAAAGTCGTAACAGATTATCTACTTACCTGAGAAGAAAGTAGTTATCCCTCCCAAACTTTAGATAGGTACGGCCTTGGGTGCGGCCCGGTTGACTTTCTAAATAAGTTTTTTTGGACTCGGAAAAGCTAAATTGGTGTTTCGCACCCGACCGTCGTCGGTGTGTATGTTTTTCGTGTTTGGACAAGAATTTCTCTGTTTATGGCCAAGGATAACGGGCTTTGTTACTAACGGTACAATACAGAGTAGGACGCTGCCGAAGTGAGCAATTTATCGGCCTCTGTCAGGCCAACATCCCGCATGGGGCCCGTTGAGAGCTAGTGAATAGGAGTGACCGCAATTAAAATATGGCCGACGCAACACCCGCTCACAAAGACCTTCGGACGATAAATACTGCGTCCCTACGGCTTCGAGGACGTACGTTGTATTTCTCCTACTGTAACACGAATTACTTTACCTTTTTACTGGCAATAACTTTATTAGGATGACAAAATTCGTTTCAGAATTTCCTCTTTCGTCGTGAAAAGTAATTGGCTGGTATAAAATGGAGTTCTCAGGTTAAAAAGTAGCAACTTGCCGCTGAATGCTATGTTGAAACCAATTACTTTATGCGGACAATTCAAAATGTTCTGTCTTGTGTATTATTGCCAGTCGTTCTTACTCCATAAAGAAACAAGCGTGACTGAGACTGACATTTCAATTTATTGCAGTAGGTCAGTCTGTAAACTGCATTTTGCTGCCGACTTGCAATATATGCTATATAAATAACAAAAACAACACAATGGTTAATAAATGCCTGTATTTTTACAAATAGGATAAGGAGGGAAAATCATTGCTCGATATTAAATTGAAAAATAAGGATCTTTTAGTAGAATCTGTAGTGAAAGTTTCGATGTTGATTCCGGGAATTAAAGAAAAATAAAATTACCGTTCGATGTGGTCCACAGTTGGATTGCTCGGAGCCTATTACTGGGCCGGATCGTTACGGGCTTACAAACTACTATTGAGTACATCACTCTAAGTGTTTATACTGTATATTATTATTATTACCCGTTGCTTCTGAACGTTCCTTGGGGAGTCTTTCGTATACGCTTTAAAAACAACCTACCTTAGAGCTCGGAAAGTGAAAATTATACATTGAAAATTGTTACCAACGGAAAAAAACCTGCATATATCCTTTTAGACAGTCACTTACTTTGACAAAATTGGGGGGCAAAGCGGTGGCCCCGCCAAGTCGAACAAAACAAGCACAAAGGCACAGCCGTACCATCTTGTCTCGAAGCCATTCAGTACATTTTCAACCCCTGTAACTTCGTTGTACATAAAGCTAGAAACCTGAATTTTCAGTGACCACGAGGGCTTAGTATAACTAGGTATATTCCCAAATGACATTCAATTTGAACTAGCAGTTTAAGAACTATTGCAGGTCAAAGTTCCTTAATTTTGTCACTGACATACTCAATCACTCACTCACCGATCATCAAAATTCTAATGTACACCCAAGCTTCAAATTTTGAAGACAACTAGTGTTTAGCCTATAAAGCAAGGAAAAAAATAAATTTGCCGCAATTTCCGTCCCATTTTCTAGATATACGAACTGCATAAATAAATTTGTAATCGCATATTATTTATATAGGATTACAATGTTACTTATGCAGTTGTCATATTAAACTGCATTGGAATTGAATGAAAAAGCAATAATAATGAGGTAATAATATATCTATTTGTCATCTTTGTTTCTTTAATAAATAAAATGACTTGGCAATCGCACACGGCAAAAGAATCTACATTCTACATACATCAAAATGTACCTAATATTAGCACTGCGCTTTATTTAATTAGGACTATTTAAAATGGTAGATTATTCTTATGTGATTTTATTGCCGTGCGATGGCCAAGTCATTCTATTTATTAAAGAAATAAAGTTGACAAATAGATAGGTACTGAATAAATTAATAGACTTGGTTTTACTTTAGACCTCACATCTTTTTGCGGTAGAAGAACTGCTGCAGCATTTTTTTTTACATGTTATGGTTTTGATGGGATATAATAACCCTGGACGATTATTCTCAGATATTAAACCGAGTGAAGAGTCCGTACGAAATAATAGGTTTTCCTAAATTCTAACTGAAAATTGTCCATTAGCATTTATTTGGCTATAAAACCCAATATTGAGTACCCAATGAGATAAGTGTAAGGAAAAGGGATTCCCCTTTGTACTAAAATATATTTTTCGAGAAATATTGGATTTTCGGTTCGTAGATATGAACCTAATTCCTAATTGGAAATTCACTTATATTTTGTTTCTGGGCTTCTTTGATTCTGATATCAATATTACATACTTATAGTTAAAGCACGTAAAATATTATCGGAGAGGCAACCGGATGGTGAGCGGTAATCTGGGTCTTGAACTGATACCGAACCCCCCCATACCGTCCGAATGGACCCCAAATGAACAGGGGCGGAGATATGGGGGATGGGGGCAATTTTTTTTTTATGGCATGGCATTCAAAATTTAAGCTCTAATAAGTGCAAGGTATTTGTGTGTATCAATGTCATTCAGTTGCCACCCCTCAGCATCGTTATAATTGAAATAATATCTTACGCTGTATATTATTCTCGAAACTCCTTACCGATGATTTATCACCGAAAATGAGGGTGATTTTTATCAAAACCAGATGACATTGATACACACAAATTCTTTGCACTTATTAGAGCTTAAATTTTGAATGCCATGTCAAAAAAAAATTATTTGCCCCCATCCCCCATATCTCCGCCCCCGTCCATTTGGGGTCCATTCGGATGCTACGAGGGGGTTCGGTATCAGTTCAAGACCCAGATTACCACTCGCCATCCGGTTGCCTCTCCGATAAAATTTTACGTGCCATTGCCTTGAATATTATACGTTCTACCTACCTATAAAAACATATTGATTTTGGGAATAATAATTTTGTTATTTGTAGGTCTCTAAACCAGAATTTTAATGTGAAAACCCCACAGAAATCGAAAACCTGGAGCATTTTTAGTAACCAATAAATATAAATATTTTATTAAATTTAATTAATTTTCATTTTTACTGACCAATAAATTTATTTTTAAAAGCCACATAGCGTTATACTTTTCATGATACTTTTATATTGTTATCTAATTCAGCTGTATTTTCTTTTCCAGGTATGTGGATTTAGACTGATTGCATCAAAGGCAAACAACCTACGTAAGTACCTGAACCTTCTTCAGATACCGATTTTATACTTATTGCTGTAAAACTGAAATCTCATATCTAACTCATACGAACGAAATTACAGTTGAAGGATTTTACATCAGACCTTAGAGTTCGCAAATGCTATTTTACAGCCCCAACTCAAACTCGAAACGTAATTGAGGACTTACGAATTGCTTGGTAAGCAGAAGTAACTAGATTAATATTGCTTGAAAATAGTTCTTTGACGAAACTAGCGGAGTTTCATTCGAAAACTAGACTCACAATTCGTATTTATTTAACTCAACTTTTACACGATTTATTTTCAGTAAGCTCAGGCTGTCGGTCGAAGCATTTTGGTTGACAATTTTATCGATGAATAAAGGGTATTCGTATGAACACACATGATTGATTCAGCTGAGCCGTTAATCTGAAAGATGAACTGACATTTTTCTGTGAGTAACATTATGTTAGCGATTTTATTAAAAACTTTTCAAAATAAATTCAAAATATTTTATTTCACATAAACCTACATGGGCACTTATGAAACGTCAGAAGCTAGGTGCACGTTTCCTATTGGTCGCTTCTTATGGAGAAGAGCCGGCAAGAAACTCCACTTTAATAAAAAAAACGGATTAAGTAAAGAATATTCTCACAACGTTTAACTTTGGTTAAGCTTTACATTAGAATACAGTAGGTATTAGTTTCCGAAACATTGATTACGTAACCAGCCCCAAACAATTGAATGTTACCGTCCATTGCCCCACAGCGGCGCCCTCGACGCTTCGTTAACGAAAATTTATCTAAAATAAGGAATCTTCTTTCGTCAGTTAACCCTTCCATTGTTAAAGAATGTCATTAGGCAGCCTGTGAATATTTCAAAAGCGAAAATTGTACCAAATTGAAAGGGTGGGACGGTGTACCACCGGTAGTGTTACATCGGTCTTTATCGTTCTGAAACGCTACGTAAACGTTTTATTCTGTAATTGGTTTTACGTTTTTATGGATTCTGCTTCGATTTTTATATTGATACAGTCGTACTTTTATGGTAATATATTTTTATTACGATTCCTGCCGTAGATACCTATTTGAAACCTCTACTTATGTTGAGAGCACAGGAAGAAATGAAGAGAGCGTAGCGATCGCCTGCTTTAATATGCATTAACTTTGAAACTAGTTACTCTAATCTCATTCTGCGATGAAGAATGATAGAACTTAAAATTATTCATCTATCTGGGGGTCGACTCCCAAAGCCTGAATGAAGTTCGTAGTTTTGGCCGATGTTACGGTTGCTTCATACTCCGTATCAGTTACGGACATAAGATTAGTTTGTGGTCCGAAATAAGAATCAATGACAACAAGATTTGACAGTTGTCCCTACTCCCAATGTGTTTTTGCCCGTCTGAAATATTGAATTTGACACTTGTTTTGTCGAATCTTTTACTTTCGGATGGGCTCGTATCTTCGTTGATGGACTTAGAGAGTGGACCTCCTGAGCCAAAACCTAATTCTACGATACGATAGCTAGGGCTTTTTCCCAGTTTATAATGTAGTAAGTTTAATTAGCGTGAAAGGGTGCATGTTAATCACCTCCCCGTCCCCCGAAGCCGGCCCGCGGATGAAACAAGCTGACATATTAATTTTGAGTTAACGAGCACACTCCACTTGAAACGAAACAGAAATATTTATGAAACCACATCATAATGAACGTGTTCTGCTTATAAATTGACCTAATAAACGAAGATTTGTATATTTATCTGTGAACAAGCACTTTGCCTGTCATTTCATCCACCCTATGTATTGTATATCCCGGGGGAATTTCTAAAAATGCGGCCTTATTCCTTATCTACATCATAAAGGGGACCTCTGTGCATAATTTTAGCTTTCTAGATCCCAAGAGTTTGAGCTGGGCGTTGATGAGTCAATCGGTGAGTGAGTGAGATAGTCAGGACTTTTCTGTTGAAATGTCATTAAATTTCTTCTCAACGAAATGTTATTACATTTTTTCATTCTTTCTTGAAAAAAAGGAACAACACCGTTAAAGGAACATATATATATTTAAACATACATATATACTACACATATGAAAAAAAACGTCTTTAGTAGCAAGATCACCAAAAAATATTTTTGGAAAATCACTTATTTTTATTAAAAAACGATAAAGATATGTTTCGCTATCAACAGCTCATTAATTATGTAACCTCAGTGAAACCCCGATTATATTAGAACCGTAATCATCAGCTATTTTCAGTTGTATCGTAAATTGATTGATTAATTTACGTGTCGTAATCATTAACTATGATTGTGGGCTAATCCCTTGCAGGCATGATGTTCAGGGACAGCCAGCGAATATGATTAATGGAAATCGAGTTATAAGATCGATTGGTGTTAATTTAAATAAGTATTAAGCTAGTGTTGTGAGTAGTGGTGGCCATGTGGTCACGGCCCCGATTTACGAGTTGTAGGTCGTGGGTTCGAACCCAGTAAGGCGCTTTACTTTGTGAAAATATTTCATCTCCCCTGCTCTCAAAACGGTGAAGGTCATCGTGAGGGTCCTAGAACCAAAACTTCGGAGACATGTGACATCTACCAACTCGCACTGGACCCGCGTGGTAGATTACAGGCCCGTCCTTCTCGGAGAGAGAAGTCGTGCGTAAAAAATACAATAGAAGTGGATATTTTAGTAACCTGTTCCGCTTAGCTTTTCCTAAAGAGTCTTAAAAAAACCCTGAAAGAAATCGACACGTATTTCACCTCTCAACGAAGCATCCTCAGGATTACGATTGACTTGTCGCGAACTCGAACACGGCGTGTTGCCACACCGAGCGCTGAGCGCAGACTGCGCGAAATGCAAGAGTAAGTCTGTGTGTTATTTAACTGAGATGATATTTGGCACACAAGCAGACCATATAAAAAAAAAAGTTTATTATTATTATATCCTGGGTTAGGACATAGGATACTTTTTATGCCAGTAGTACGTTCCTGTTGGATAATTTCCGACGTCCACGCGTGCGCAGCCGCGGGCAAAAGCTAGTTTTACTAGATTTTTTATAAATCAGTTTCTAGGAAAACCTTAGTAATCGACTTGAATTAATGAAGGCTATCATGAACAAAACTGGTTATTTTTTTTAAACCAAGACTTATAATTAATGATCGGTAGCACTTGGGGTTAACTACTTAAGTAGTGTTTGAATGGAAACAAAACGTGAATTTATCTTCATGTTTATGCCAAACTAGCTGCCGCTAGCGGCTTCGCCCGCGTGATATCTTTATAAATTATAGTCTATGTTACTTAGTGATAATATAGCATTAGACGTGATAGAATTTTTTAAACCGGTCCAGTAGTTTTTGTGTTTATTCATTACAAACAAAAATACAAATATTTTCTATTTATAATATTAATGTAGATACAGCTCTACCAAAATTATAATTCAGAAAGAATTGTTGATATACTTTTATTGCACGTAGCTTGAAACGCATAAACACGTAAATATCTGTTTTCGTTGGGTCGGGCTGTCGGGCGTCGTCTATGTAAATGCACCATGCAACGCTTCCCGACGGCTCTAAGCCATTTACTTCGATAGCATTATTCCTAGTTTAACACCATTTAACTTTTATAGGTTAGACTGCTATGCTGATGCCGGAGTGAAAGAGAGAGAATAACTCTCGCGACGCTTTTTATAGCAAGCTGTAAACGTTATCTAGCGGAAACTGGTTATTTACTTGGACGGACAACCCTTTGGGAAAATGTGAATGTCAAACTTCTTTTGAGTAAAAAGAGCACAACAAATAACGGACATTATTAACATTTGCATACTTTAAAAATAGTCTTGTTAATAACCGACACGCAACGTAAATTCTTTATTAGATTACATTAGCAAATTCGAGCGAACTTTTCCGAATTATTTCACGTAATCTCGAATCTAATATTTGGAATATTGCAAGCCGCGGAACCCATCTAGCGGTAACTTAACGCGGTTATACACATCCGTGGCCCGGGTTCGGCTGCGCTAACCTTATATAGGGTTTCTGAATATATTTCCACGGGTAGCAAAGTTTTGGGATAACATCTTCGAGCGGCGGTCGCATTATACGTATTATATGAGAACCGCTCCCATTTGTTGATGGAACGCAAGATATGGTGAGAGCTAATAAGTCAGTTTGTAGGAATATATTGCAACAAGCACTGGTCTGTTGTATGAATATTTATTTTCCGGGGGCATTAGTTCTGTTTTCCGAGATATCTTTGTACTTTCGTATCTGCAGTAATTAAATGCTGGGCAAGCTTCTTCCGAAAATAATGGTATAGCAATTGTATCTACAACAGAACACGTAGTCAGCACGTACCTACGACGGCATTGGGCTAGTGGTTGTGTGACCGCAGCATCGGACGTCGCACTAATTGTGACAAAATATCTAAGTGATGGAGCAAAGCTGGGGAATTCTAAAACTGCTCGTTACAGCTTAGTCACTTTCTGACTAGTGGCTTGCATTTTGATGTAGTAACAGCAAGACATTAGACAGTCTTGTGTTTGACCACTATCTCGCCTAATGAAAAGCACAATTGCGATCGACGATGGGTGCACGCTTCCCCAAAAGTGACATATTTAATCGTGACTAGAAGCTTACTAAACTGATTAGCTACCACTTATCATTGCAATATTAAGATGAATGTTGCAATGATAAGTGGTAGTTAATCAGTTAGTTAGTTTAATTTAATGCAATTTAACACACTAACATCTATTAAAAACGTATGCTAGCAAATTTATAAGTGCACAAAAAGGCAACTTGTGAACAAAGATTCACAATATTCACGATCGCTCTTTGAATCTAGACAAAATTACTTTGTAAAATCATCCTTCAGTTGCAAAATGAAAGTTGGAAGTTGAGTTTAAATGAAACCTCATACAATGTCAATAAAGTTTTCATCTTTCATGGAGATAGGTACATCCAGTAGGAATCCACTTTAATAATATGAATCCTTTGAGCTAGCGCGTTCTGTTCCGTTTCAGTTGAGGTTTTAATTAATAAATCTTTGCAGATACTGTTTCGACGCTTTATGACTTTGTCTGTACACCCGAATAGGTTTTGTATTGCTTTCAAGTAACCTTAACCATTTTAGTGTAAGGGTAGATGTAATTTCTCAGTGTTGTCAGTTTAGGCAAACAGAAGAAACCAAATGAGGACACATGTATTTTTTTTTATCTGAAAGTAACTGAATACATGGTCTGCTATCAGATGAGATAGTGATCTAATCTGCGTAAGCCTATCTACAATCATTTCAGCCGAAAGACGTCCATTACTGGACCTTGGCCTCCCCCAAACACCGCCTCTTCGACCGATTCTATACTTCCCGCATCCAGCGGATTCCTGCGGCCTTAACAAGATCATTGGTCCACCTTGTGCGAGGCCTTCCAACGCTGTAGCGTTGAAAGGCCTGGAGAAGCTACCGCGTACCGGAACATACATCTTCCGGTACGCGGTAGCTACTCTAGGACCTTTCAGCCCCATCGGCCATCTGTTCTGCGAAAAAAATGCCTTGCCCATTGCCACTTAAGTTTGGAAATTCTTCGGGCTATGTCGGTTACCTTGTTTCTCCTGCGGATCTCCTCATTTCTGATTCGATCACGTAGGGAAACTCCAAGCATAGATGTCTACAGTAAAAAACAATTATTTATAATTGTATATAATTAATAGATAATACACAGTTATCTGTGAAACATTACCTTCTGATTCCCTTACAACAAAAATATGATGAATAAAATTTAATATTCCTTGCATCCATCAACATGCTAGCAACATGAATGCTATAGCTGCATGACTGATGAGTTTCAGTCAATACTTAAAACGATAGATTTTTAAGTAATACAGGTTGTTTAATGATTGAGAATATAATGTCTAGTAGTTACCTAATTATATGGCGCGCTATGCTACGTAACAGACACCCATAGTAAATTATCCTATACATAATATATTATGTGCCTTTACGCTAAGTTTGGAGGACACCCAACTAATTGAAAACGTCGCCATCCGAACATTGGCATGATATTTCTAAGTTACGACAAGATGTCAACATGAGGAGTTTGATGTTAAAACAATAAACTTCAAGAGGTGACGGAGTGGTATAATGACGTCACTTTATTCCTAATTTCTGTGTCTACATTAAAAATCATAGAAAATTATGACTTGGTCTTAAGAAAAGAAAAAAAAAAACAAAGGAAAATGAGGAGGTTTATATAAGAAAAATACTAATAATAGGTATTAAAATAAATATGAACAGCAATATGAGGTAACCTTTTGACTTACATAGAATATCCAGAATCCCGAATCAATAAGTTTTAACGTTAAAACATTTCTGTTCTTTTAAAAATTCGGACTGTGTAAAATAGTTTTCTTTCTTTATAGAATCAAGTTTTTCTAACTGAATGGACAGCTGTGCTGCTGGGGAGTTTGTTGCACCACTTCTTCTTCCCAGCTAAAGCACTAGGAAGTGGTGAAGAGCGGGCGTTTTTGGAAGACTGTATTATGTAATTTTACGACGTTCTAAAAGTGCTGATTCTCAGCCTAGTTTGAATAAATGACTTTTGAATTTGAATTTAAAAACCTGTTACGATAACGCTCCTCTACATGAAATATTTAACACCAAAAATAGGTAACAAAAAACAAAAACTTATAAAGGATTCTTACGTACGAGCCTAGTTCAATCATTGTATGCCGCTGTTGATGTAGGTGTGAAAGAAAAGCGCTGTAACTGGGAGCTCAGGAAGTACCTACAAATCTCCGTTGGCACTGCCGAGCACAGCCTTCAGTAAAAGCTGAAGACGCGAATAATGAAAACAGTATGAAGGCATGACCTGCGAAATAGTTCTCTATGAAATAGCATTCTTTTGAAGTGAAAACTTCTTAAGGCGCGTTGGGCATTTTTGAGATGGGACTGACCCATTGATTTCGCAACACTGTGATGACACCAGTTTTTAAAAGACATTAACGCATTGATTACCGAGGTGCCGATTTTTTTTCAAGTTTTCACTTCTGTCGGCCCCTTTTTTGTTTTAAACAGAACACACAACGACCACACACAGGACACAGAACGAAGACCCTATGTAAAATGAAATGTAAAATGTATTGTAAATAATTATGTAGTTGACGTTCCTCATAAATAAATAAATGAAAAGTGATGTGCACACAAGTTGAACAAATGTCGAATATATTTTATCACTTCTTAATAAATCCTTAGTACTAAATCAAATTAAAATCGAAAGTCGAACAAAATGCTGACTGCGCGTTCAGGAAACCAATATCGAGAGTAATAATATTTTATTGAATTTTAAAGAAGTTTCAAACATTGAGATGGGTCTGATGGAAGAATAAAATGGTTGAAATGGTAGTCAAATTTTTATCTCTAATGTTGACCTGCCTTGAGGTGATAGATAATATTATAACTTAACAGTCAACAGATAAATTATTAGTCGAATATCCATTGCATTTCTCATAAACAGTGGCATCCGTGTGTATAGAAGAACGCTTCTAGTCGTTTAATCAATCACCTTACGTACCAACACCGTACGTAATAAGTAACTTGGGACATGCGATATTATTCTCCATTCTCTACCATAAAACTTTGCTCTCCTCGCCATGTTTCACGGTATCTGAGCGCATTATCAGTACTCACTCGCTGAATAAAATTTTATGCATAAACTAGACGCGGTGCGGGCTTCAAGCTCCGTACATATTTTATGAACGCTTCGTTTACACAGAATATTTGATGGAAACACTGTTTTATGTGAATCCGAAATAAGGCCAGATAAACATACATATTAAATCAAAACAGATAGTTTTGTTTAGCCCGTACTTTTGTAAGCTACAACATCACGAGTAATGGCTCCTAAGTTCTTAGACTCGAATGCAATCTGGACACTTTCAACGTAAGTTTAGTGAAGTAACACTCTGGTGCTTAGAAGAATATATGGTAGTACTTAAGTAGAGCTGTACATTTATACCGCCCAGCTCGTTCATTGAGACAAATTGCCACAAAGCCGTTGCCATCTACTTTGCCACATCGTCCTTTGTTTAGGTGGGACCCTAATTAACGGAAACTCTTTGAAGAGTGCTACAAAAACTTTACCTCAGTGGCCGCCTACTCCGTCTGTGCCCTTTAATTAAAGAGAAGCACTCGCAAGCTAACCTGATTGGCATCGCGATGTAAAATCGATAACGGAGACGATTAAGAATGTCTGACATCAAATTGAAAATTATACTTAAAATCCGTGAAATGATGACCGAGCACGGAATGCGCAAAATTATCTCTAATTGGTTAGCGTTCGGCAGAGATATTTTTGGAACTTTCATCTAAATATAAGATGGATATTTAATCGAAAGTAAATTGTATCTTTATGCGATTACTCTTGACATTTCGGGACTTCTTTAATAAATCGGGGCCTACGATATTACCTTGTGGGAATATGGTTTATTAATACGTCAAACAGTGCAGAGGTGTTGTTGTTTGGATTATTATTATTGCTCATGAAGGCAGATGATGTTCTTAGAGGCTTCGCTCACGTGTCACAAACGTAATTCAATAGTAGTTATGTTAACATAAACGGATCGATAGGCGCACAGTATCGAAGGCTATAGCTGATATGAGATTGCTTGTTATTGGATATTCTGAATACACTCCCAGTGTTTAAACAAAGCTTGTTAGTAATACCAGGTTTTCAGAAATATGAACGTTGCAGTCAAAATTCATAAAATTCGTATGAGATTAGATATAAATCTTGTGTTTACTCGTGTCCTCTGAACAAACAATAACATATGCTACATAATTAGACCGTAAATAATTACGAAACCTACAGATGTTATAATTTTTAGCTTAATTTAGTTACGAGATTTCATCAGTTATGACTAATGAAATCATAAGCTACTAAAATATTAAAGGGAAGAACAAAAACTTTGCAATCATTTTAGCAAGGTGAAGCAATTTAACGCATATAAAGACAGGTCGCATCGCCGCGCGTTCACCGCATAAGTTATCTCCCGGGTATTATACTCGTTTTCTTACACAAAGAAAATTACAGCCCGCGGCCCTTTTTGTCTCCAACACTTGTATTCATGTTTACTTTCCTACTTCAAACTTGATGAACAGCTACAATTTCCTACAACTTTAAATATTTGACGTAAACTTCAAAACTTGACGGATTATTTTAATTGTGTATTAATCAACTTATTACGCAATTTAAACGAGCCTTTGTTAATTCAATAGCAGTTTCGTTTCGGTTATTGGAAGTGGAGGAAATACTCATTCATTTATAGAACATTAAAAGTAGGAAC
Organism: Omphaloscelis lunosa; assembly: GCA_916610215.1. Lineage (NCBI taxonomy): Eukaryota > Metazoa > Arthropoda > Insecta > Lepidoptera > Noctuidae > Omphaloscelis > Omphaloscelis lunosa. The sequence goes on along the minus strand of OU744244.1, from coordinate 18,344,550 downwards.
TGATTTCATTCGGCAGGACGAGCCTCTGTTTATTTAATGTTCCAATAAAACGCCCGATGGCTGTCATAAAAATAACTTTATTAATTTTCCACAATACTGTTGACTGTTGTCCCTACAGTTACGAAAAAACTACGTACAAATTACCTACTTCTACAATGTTAATAAAATCATTTGCAAATAGTTTACTTACATATTCAAGTACCTCCATTGTTAATTGCTATTGATAATTTCAGTTTAAAATTTAAACTAAACTATGTCACATAATAAAATCTGTGTCCAAAACTCCAAAAGTTACCCAAACCTCATGCATAGAACAGCCTCTACCGATCCACCTCAGATTAAATCTGAACATCTCATGAATAAAGATCTCATTGTACATGTTTGTTCACCGCGGTCTGACAGAATCGTTATCACGGAGCCGACAGGGCCTGTAACAGACATAATTCTCGAGGCAACACGGCAGACCAATGACGTCACGCCATAGATGATATTCCAATTTGCCGCGACGTATTTGACGCCCCATAGAGACAGTTCCTGTATCACTTGCCTAAACAATTTTGCGGTACGCTGTTTGGTGCAACATGTAGTGACTGACAATTTGGTGATTCGAAGGGAAATCGTATTGTTTTGCATTTGCATCAGTTCTGCACAATAAGATTTCCATTATGTTTTTATATATAATTCGGTCTTGTTTAAGAAAAAACTATCTAAATCATCCCAGTCTACAAAAAGTCTGCAAGTCTCAGTACAGTAAATATTCTAGCTGTAAAATCTTATATTTGCAACTGGTGTGATTTGTGGCCAACCTAGAAACAACCGTACATTTATAAAATATGTACACTATATTTAACACTAGATTTGATTACAGATCAAATTAAATAGACTTTCTGTGGACGTTTCGTTCTTATGAATCAATGATACCTACGTATCTACAGTAAAATAATAATCGATTACGATAAACACAGATTTCGTAACATTTCGCCGAACAACAACAGAGATTGGAAACTATATTTTTCCCTGATTCCTTCTACGACTATGTATTATAGCTGTAGTGGTTATACAGACGCGTGCACAAAAATTTATCCACATAAGAAAATTCTAACTCTACTCGAGTGTAAAACAAAGTTTGCATTTCGTCACTTAAACCATTAAAACAAAAATAAGACATCTTTTTTAAAGCCGTGCCTCACAAACCTAACACTTTTCTTGAATGAAAATGTTTAGCGATAAAGACTGTTTAGTCTTCAGCTGCACATCTATTCAATTTCAACCCAATTCTGCAAATTGACATAGGATGCTAAGAAAAACAATTTTTCTAGTACATTTGAAAGTCGGTAAAATAACCGTACGTAGTAGGTAACTGTTGGCAATTAACATATTATGAGCTTTTATCATTTCTAACGTTACGATATTAGTGTGGACATCCACGGCAGGGAAGTAAACCGCATAGAAATACGTGTACATTATAACATTATCGTGGAGGGAAATTAAAGCGTCTTCATATATTTTCATACATTTTACTTCCCTGTGTTATCGTGATGCCGTAGACGTCCGAGACAATATCGTCACGTTTGAAATTACAAAAGCGCCCATTAGCAAAAAAACTTTTTTTAGTTCCACGGACACTACAAAAAAAATGTGTGATCGGCCTTTGGAGTATACCTTTTATAGCACGGCAGTGTACTCTCACGTGTGTCCACAAATCTCCTCGCGACACTAATGTGTGTAATATCTCCCCCATGTTGTAGCTTGGACTCGCACGATTATCGTGTACTCTGTGTACTCCCACCTAAAAGGAATGCCGCTATATGAATTTTGTGTATGTTTTAGTTATCTTTTGGATAAAGAACATTATTTTTTTCGGTGGACATGTAGAAAAGTAGCAAATCTACTTAAACTGAACGAGAGACCTGGTCGAAAACTAGGACCTATTCTGGGACATGATGAAAATCCTAGCAATTTTAACAATTCCACGCCTTCTCTATTGCCTTAATAACTTTTACTTAAACATACAGCTTTTCAATAATAAGCAATCCACTTACCTCAGTAGAAATCGAAAATCCACTAATATTCCAGTAGCGACAAAATGTACATGACAGATTTAAGTAAACCGATAGTGAATAAAAATGCATGCAGAATATTCTGGTGATTATAAAATTGCCATAAAACTATCACGATATTTAATGCTGGGGTAAAATGTTCAATATACCTACACTTGTACAATAATAAAATCAAGCACAACAAGAAAAACAGTTAAGATGCTCCCTTTTTGGGCAGTCGTGTAAAATATGGAATGATCAAAAAAGAAAAAGCATGTACCTACCGAAGAAATCAAAACTTTATATAACTTCAAAAGAAAACTCTGCACGCTGAAAATAAATTGTAATTATAACATGGAAACCGTAGAACTCAAAAAAGCAATTTTTGATAATCGAAACGAAAAGAAAATAGCATTACGTAAATACAACTCGACGACTACTTTAATTTATTTTGAAGAAACTCGTATAAAAGCGCAATTAATACAAATAAAAACGTACCATATATTTGTGCTTTCAGCTTAAACCACGAGTTTATTTTCACATAAAGTTCTAATTAGGATTTCGTTCCATTCCCGCGTAGAATTCAAATGTTGGATATAACCTATGCTCTACATATCTGCCTTTCACGAACACCAATCTCGCCATGTACATCCTGAGATCGTGCGTTGAATTTAAATCGGAAAAGTTTTTACTAGCGCAAAATGTTATTCATTCATGACGCAAGTGTTACCTAGGGATGAATCGGCGGGTTAACTTTTAATATTATCTGTGTATCCACGTCTTACTCGTATTGATTCGTTTACAATGTGCTGCTTATACAAGTATGCATATTTTAAATAACATTTTGCGGATATTCAACCACACGCGTAAATATCATATTTTAATTGACTTTCAGGAACGGTTTAATTATGCACCCTAACAATAACGTTACTTTTTATGCAGAATAGCTGAGTTTGAAATTTATTACGTTGTGGACGTAATTAATTCTTCATACGTTAATAATTCTCTTTTCGAATGTTATCACATCCAGTCAGAGGCAACCAAATTGCATGTCTATTTTATTAAAACCAACAAGTATTTTTGTTTTTCGCAAAAACAAATACGTATAAGAATTCTCTTACTCATTTTTTTTTACAATATCCAGCACGAAGCGTTGGCACACGTATTTGCTTCCACGAAGCAACGTACTGATTCCTATCTAAGTCGATACAAAAAGTAATTTCCCATCGATTCGCTCGGAGAGAGAAGGTAAAATAAATAATTCAATACACAAGATACTAATGTACCCAGCAAAAACTTTTTTGCGGGTTTTAAATTAGCTTAAGTGGTCTTTTTAGAGTCTTAGCCGGATTACGGAGGGGCAAACGGCAAAGTAGATTAGTTTCGGCTTGATAAAAAGTACCATTTCCCCAAATGTACCTGTGTTTGTTTATTATAAACTCGTGTTATGACCCGAGTTTCATTTTGTTAATTATGTGAACTTAGAAGGTCAAGGTAGCGTATGAAATTTGTTTGAAGTTGATGGTTTATTTATGTTAAGTAATAAGGCAGTTCTACGTATTTACAGTTATGAAGTCAGTACAAACAACTGATTATTAAATAACGCAACATCGTTACGCGTGGTGCCAACCTGATATAATATTTGCGTAGGTATACCATTAAAACCATAAGAAAACACAATGCAATTTTCTTCTAATTGTATAAATAAGAAATGAGACATAACATAACATAACATCACACCTTGTTTCCCCGAAGGGTTGGGCAGAGGTGTCCCTGTAGCAGGTTCACCCACATTTCGCCAGTTATGTTTTAAGTCCCATGTAATAGGGGGCGAGCCTATTGCCATCAACCGGGCACAAATCCAGACTCCAGGCTGCTACTGAGAAATTTCAGATAGAAAAACCCAATAACACTTTGCCCGACCTGGGAATCGAACCCAGGACCTCATGCTCAGCAGTAGCGCTTGCGACCACTAGACCAACGAGGCAGTCCGACCAATGAGACATAACACTACGCAAATTATCTAAGTATGGTTTCAAATATTTCTTACTTAACAACATTAAAAATAGTATTGATTGATTCTGAATTTCCCAAATTTTATCAATATCATAAATAATAATAAATGATTACGCGTGACTGTACCTTTATGAATGAACAACATTAGGTAACAAGAGATTAATTCCGCCAACTCAACCCCCACATCAACTGTAAGTGGACAAACAAATTGGGCGTAAAGGTAAGCGACTTAACCTGTCACTGCGAAGTTAATGCTATTGAGAGTCACGTGGTGGACACGCAGAGGTTACGTGGTTACGTCGTTAATCTGCTTAGCGACCGTGAATATCATCGGTTGCTGAAGAAATAATAATCATTGACGGTCAGGAAATAATTATAGATTGTATTAGTTTATTGATTAATTGCGACATGTAGCGCCACCTGTGAGTTTAAGCTTGAACTACGACTTCTTTATCTATATCTAGCTTCGCACGATTTCACTACTTGGCAAAACATCAAGATTTCCTTATTATTATATAAATAAGTTCAACGCATAATCTATATAAACCTTCCTGAATAAATTATCTTAATGATGGTGAAAACCCCATCAAAATCCATTATTTAGTTTAGAAGAAAAGCGAATTTAATTTATAATATGTACATAAAGATGATATAGATATCATACATCAACGCATTATCAGATCGTTAGCTCATGATATGATTTTCTAGTAATACAATGAGCAGCTGTCGTTTTGTTGACTGCCAACAGGCAAAAAGCTGACAGCTGTTAGCATTGCTTAACTTTATGAATCTTTGTGTGAAGTTGTTCCTTTAAACCCGTACATCAAAGCCACTAGCTACCAGCCACGCCCACACCACTCTCGGTTCTACTTTTCGCGAAGCATACGATTTAGAAGCACCAAAATTTCACCGTTGATCTTTTCCGTGCTCATTCAGTCAGCTGATACAATCTCTTATTCGCTTTAATGATGCTTCCTAAAACAGATAAGGCTGCTTATCTTAATTTAATCAGCAATTTTAAAACAAGTGCAATATATCTACGTTTCTACCGCTTGGAGTTCTGCTTGTCCCATAACGCTTTTTGTCGTGAACTTTAAATATTAATCTGTAGGTAGGCTCACCGTCTGATTCTTTGTGTTAATTAAACGGTTTGAACACTTAATTATAATAGTAGTACCCCAAGAGGCCCCATGCATATTTTCCCTTAATCCTTAGAAATAGTCTGGGGCCTATGGGATTAACATTCTGTAAATGCCATGTCTGTCACAGCCACAGCCCGTTTTAGACTTCACACAAAATCCTACTTATTTTAGATTTAGTCCCACATTTTTCCAGTAATAGGAAAGACTTCAAAAGGTGCCAAAGGTTTCACAGGTTGTTTTTACAATACATTTAAGAAAATGACTTGAGAACCTCCTCCTTTTTTTGTCGATAATGATTCTTTAAAGATACGGCATACATCCGACAAAACAGAAGTAATCTTGTATCAATTCAATCGATCAAATCAAGCAGTCTCCTGATCTAAAGACGTCAACAGACAATCTTCTAATAATTTTCCTCAATCAACGGTTACGTAATGTGACATTATTTCTATAATTCGCCACAGATAATGTAATCTGTATCCGTTATTTACGTACTTCTCGAGGAAATCATAAAAGTCAATAACATCCGTAATTCTGAATACTTTATTCTTCTGTTATTCGCTTTTGTCTTCATTTATGTAACATTTGTTTCAAAAATAGAAGTTTCAGATGTGTACAGGCATTAATATAAGTCAACAAAAATAATCATTTATTTTTCTTCATTGGCATAGAGAATTATAGTTTATTGTTTATCGGGCTGGTGTCCGCAACTCCACGCCCAAGCACATATTTTGTGTACGTATCGAGAATGATACCAATGGAACTAGGGAGGTGTGTAAAAATGACAAAACTGAAGTAATACCTTACTTTTATATTATATAATAATAAAGATAGATCATATATTATACATTTAGACACAGAAACATTAATTCAAAAGCCATAATAAACGCTAGACAGCCAGCAAAAATTCTAAAAAAGATATAATATTTTCATATCACAGTCTCGGAAGTCGGCCATAGTTATTCTAACTTAGTTTGAGTTAGTGAAGTGACGATGAAAAGTAAACCAATTTTAATCCTATTTCCTTTTTATGACCGACCATACTGCGAAATGGGTCGCTGCAAATCACATTCGGGCTTTTGTTTTCCCTATTCTAGTTCTGCGCAAAATATTGTGTTTGAAAAACTATACATTCGTAATTTTAGTTTTGTTATTGTTGAAATGACATTGGCTATTTTATTGTGTAGGCTTTGGTAGTTTAGATAATTTTTGTTTATTTCTCTGTTTATTGGAAAACACCTAACAATTACCAACAACTACAATTGTAAGATTATTAGCTTATATTATTATGTAAATACTACAACATAGTTTAATTTACAAATGCCCTAATTAATTCTGTGTGTTCAAAACTGAATTTTCCTTTTCTTTATGTTCAGATTTTTCGCCCCGCCACTAAATATGTAACAGAACTAATTACACTAAATAATGTGAAATAATATTTTCACCACTGAATCTTCTATGCGCGTTGGTCTACTATAAATCAAGTCGGTAATGATGCTAGGTGTTTCCCAGACAATAAGATTTACCAGTCTGGGAACTCGCAACAAAAGAGAAAATTTGAAAGAAAACCAGCCAAAATAAGCCACATTTTATCAGTAATATTAAATTAAAATAAAACAGATTACGAAACACCGTCGGTATCCGATTGTAAACTGCAAGCATTAATATTTATGATTCGAATTCCCGTCGTTTATTTCTCTATTATTCTTTCTTTGTCTTTCCCGTTGATCTGGAACAAAACGACTATTAAAAATTCTGGAATAGCAGCTCCCGTGCCTAAGTAAACGGCGCCAGCCATTGTGGGACCGAGCAGTTTCAATGAAGGCATTAACCCCACCGGAACCGTATTTTTTATCACCTTCCATTTTGATAAATGACTTGATGTTGTCTGTTTATGTGAGCAATTTATTCGTAAACGTAATTGTGTGTAATAAAACGTTATTTGATATGGAAGGATTGATTGTGTTAAACAAACAACGTTTGTGTTTCTATACCAAACGGTAGTTTTTATGTTAATCTGCAATAACTGACATTTCAATAAAGCTAATTAAAATCAAAGTGCCCTTCAATTGCATGTCAGAGTTTCGACGAATCGAAAAACATCTATCTAGTGTCCCAATGTTTTTCTTTCATTATCAATTCAGCGAGGAACTCGAAATTTTAATCAAAAATTAAATCGGCTTCCTTTCGGCTATCAAAAATTCTGGTCACAACCTCCGGAAAAATCTTAATTTGAATCTCCAGATTTGTTTTTCAATCTAAGTACTTCATAAAAATATATTATTTAGTACCCCACTAAAAGGGAATTTGATGGAGCTAAAAAGGCGTTGTACTTTTTTGCCGTGACTATTTTTGGCATTTAATAAGAATGCAATTTTTTTCCCATCGGCAACCTTTTATAATAAATATACAAGTTAGAGGAACGCACATCCAATTTATCTAAAACAAAATAATTTTTCTATCTAGTAAGTAATAATAAATACACTTTTCATACCTACATGCTCATAAAACATCCGTACCCAAATCGCAAACCCCAATTTGAGATCCATCAGGATCGACCCGCGCTATCGACTCATCGCCTCCAATAAAATACTAATCCTGTTCGCGACACGACAAGGAACACGGAAGCGTGACGTCACGTGACGAACCGGATTCGATTCGACCCTCGCCTTCGCGATAATTCCCCAGGCATCGACTAAAACCCTACCTCGAGTCATCATGTCAAAAGGTTTCAGTTAAGTCAGTGCCTGAAAATCGAAATGGAAAGTAAAGTGGTCGGGTTCTGACCATGTAGGGGAGTAAAGATTCAGTTATGGGTTCAAATGCATGTTTTGAAATAGTCATTTTATGATGGTTATCAGACTAATATTGTCATTTCTCGTAAGTAGGTATTGTTAAAAGCGCTGCTAGTAAAGCACATAATTATCAATATCTGGATGACCGAGCTTTGCCCGGTTTTTTTTTTTTTTCTAAAAATGAAACCTAGCTGGATCAATTTATCGCCCCCGAAACACCCTGCATACTAAATTTCATGGAAATTGTTGGAGCCGTTTCCGAGATTCAGATTATATATATACATGTATACAAGAATTGCCCGTTTAAAGGTATTAGGTATTCACAACAAATAAAAATAATGATTATATTTCTATCTTTGAGGAAGCCTTTGCCCTGCAATGGGACAACACAGACTAGTTCCATAGATATTTATATTTATTTCTTAGTGAGAAACTACCTACCGCCCAAAAACTTGTAATTTACCTATTATAGTTGAGAACTGTAATACATAAATAAGTACTCAACTAAAGCAAAAAAAAAAACTAAGTAGAAGAACACTTTAACTAGAACAGGAATGAGAACTTTTAACTTCAGTTAAGATAAGTTAAAAGTCCGAGAGATAAAAATTCGAGTCAACATTTTCTTGCCCGGAAGCCACGTTACATAACTCTTTCGAAGTAATTCCTCTTCAAGTCTTTTCGCTTTTCTTTTTAGTTCGATGTCAAATCATAAAACCAATAAACGCGGTTAGCCGAATAAAACGAGTCAAACTGAAAACTTTGTCTGTTTGCAGCTTTAAGCCACAAACGACTTCTATCGTTATTTTCACTTCGGCGTGAACATTTCGGTAAATATTTACTACTACACAAGTAACTAACCAAAGAAATTGCTTTGTTCCAGTATTTGACTTACATTTGAGCTCCATAAGCTAATATAAAACATACAATTGTAATAGTTACATTGCAGTTACATGTTGGTGGTTGACATTAGCCCCTTGGCCAACGCCTGAATTCTTGATGATGTGGTATGGCCAGAATTGAAGTCCCTTGACAAAAGTCATGGTATAAATACGCGCCGTGTATTTCAAGTCCTGAGTGTTTTCACACTACGCGTTAAGGAACGCTAAAAAAAAATTAAAACGTACGCCTTTACATTCAACGGTGCGGACGTGAGGGACGCAAAGCTTTCGTGATTTGCGCCGTCCCGAATACTTCTTAGTGGGCAAACATGCAGCTTTTGTTACGTCGAAATATTCTCTCGCTTTGTGCTCTGTTGCTGAAGTGATACATGATGCCAGATGTGAAATAAATCAGACGTGACTTGCGATACTTTTCTTTCTATTCTTTTGTAATTAACGCGGATATGGTATTAGTTTTAGCCCAGAATTGTTGGACGGTTCATTTGCCAAGCAGGGGCAAATATTACCATGTATTCCTTGGTCGAACTTTGATGAAATGATAGAAAAGGCTCTAAATAACAGACGAACACTTCAAAGCCCAAAACCAAGTTTGCGCCTTATGAAAGAAAAACATATAACAAGAACCCACTTACGGAGTACACCATTTTTTTATCTAGGGATCATGAAAAGAGTTGAAACTAAAAGGATCGTTCGAAATGTGATTAAAAAAGTGCGAAGTGAATGTGTCCCCATCTATTGAGCACCCAACCACGCCTACCGAGGAATTGTTTTCACAGTAATAATGGTTTAAAGTCTTTGCCGACCAAACCAATTTCTTAACACTTAAGATTTAATTAGCAGGCAGTCTTTCATTTTAAGTGTTTTATTAACATTTTACGAATGAGTAAACAAACAGCATAACGTTAGGTAAAGCGAACTTTATTAATTATAATTTTGCTTAATTCTGCCCGCGGCATTACCCTCATAACATTTCATTTTTATTACACTTCCCTTCATCGGTATCAACGCTTCAGTAGCTACAATACAGCCTTCACGCTAACCGTAGGCTTTGAGTAAAAGTCTATAGACTTTGCCGAAAATCTCTCATTAAATTCTATTAGCAACGTTAAGCTGAAAATAACTTTTAATTAAAATCTCGCAATAAAACCATACTACTACCTACCTACAGTAATTTGTTGGAAAGGGCACAACACTAATATACCCACTAATTGTCAAATCTAGTAAAAGGAAATTTAGTTATCTATTTGTTTAGATATTTGTTACGTCACGTAATTTACTTTGTGTGATTTCCGAAAGTCCCTGAAATCAGTTTAGACCTTTAAATTCCCAGACAAACAAAAGTTATGATAAGCAAAATCCAGTTTTAAGCAAAATTATTAACACTGTATCAAAAATTCTGTCGGCACAATGACTTTCAGAAGTATCGTTAGTTCCAAATGAGCTGTTTCTGTAAATCAAACTGAGAAGTTGAACCGAGGACGTGCAACGAACTTTCAGTGACAGATCCGCTCGTGATTTACTACAATTAGATTTGTACTCGAGACGTACTTTATCATAGCAGCCAGAACTTTGGATTTCAACCAGAGGTTTCAACTTAAAAACTTGCAATGGATAAAAGTGCCTGCCTTTTGAGGAATAGAAATGGCTGTCTAGTATCACTAAAAAGTATCAGGATTTTGGATGATGAAAATGGTTGTTTAATGTCTACCTCATAATGCATTACGTATAAAATCTAATGTTAGTTGTTTTAATGTAAACACAGATCAAAGCAAACCATTCATATCAAAACGTTGTCAGCAGATAAAACAATCTATCCTAAGTTGAACGAATAAAGGGATGTTGCAAATGATCGAACGCATTATCTAAACTCGTCGCAAAAACTCCATTACCCCATAACGTCCTGTTTATTTTTAAACAGTTGTATTCTGCCTTTTATTTTTTACTTGAGTGTAATGAAAGCGAAACGGAAATTGGTTTGAACTACCCATTAAGAGTCCTTAAATATATAAAATCTTCCTGATATTGCAATAATAGCACTGTTTATCCTTTACTGTCTCAGTTGAATATGGAATAACAGAAATTCACAATACAATATAGATGAGATATCTTTTCTAGTGAAAAGCTATAAAAGCGGCTCTGTTAACCCTTGCTGATGACCATCTTTAGAGGTACCTAAGTATATATGTAAACCCATTGACCCTGGGTCAACTGGGCTTAGTGATAAAGGTTGTATCATTAAGAAGAATAAATAGAGCTACTATAGTCGAGAGAGTAATTTATACGGATCATACAGCTAGACATGACATAGAGGTACCTAGAGAGCCTTCATTAAAATAATTACTCCAGAACATACAAAGGGTTCGGCGTACATATATGGTATATGTACGTTGTATAATTGAACCTACCTTAACAAAACAACCTGTCGACACAGGCCGACATTTGGGGCGGCCGTTGTCGAGGAAGTGAAGAGGGACCCTCCATTAAAGGCGATAAGACACGCGGCTATCGAGATCAGAAGTCAGCAGCATCGTGTTCGTCCACTCTAGAAGCTATAGTACCTACGGGTCGTAGCCTCGAGACTACGGCTTCTAATGAAAATGTTTTCTTTCTAAGCTGACAAACAAGTCAGTAGGCGGACAGAAAGCCATCGCGCTGAGCTTAATCGTAGAAGCTGATCTCGGAATTTTACAAAAATAGCTGCCTTGTTGACAGCAAAAATACACCTTGGAGTTTCCAGAATTATGTTTTATGTACAAATATTATTTAATGATTACCTTTTCTATTCAGCGCGACATATGTACATATATTTCTTAGGAGATTCGCGTTTTTCAAAAGGAACAGCCGACGCCTGTTCTCTGGGTCTGGTTGGAACCAACAGCTTTCATAGTGTTCTGATACTTGCTTCTGAAGAAATGAATTTAATAAATAACAAAAATAATCGGAATGTTTTATACTAGCACCCAGAACATGCATACGTTCAAGTTTTTATTGCACAGGCCTTCAATGTTGGCAGCTCTACTGGAAGTGCCTTCATGTAAGTGCCGAACAACATTGATTATGTACATCCGAATCCGCCAGTGCCTAATAAATGTTTCCAACGTTAAAATTCATCATACTAATGTAACTCGTAGGCTACAATTGGCAGACCGATATGAAAAAATATCATTATAAGATGGAACGTATCGTAAATCAGTCGGGGATGAAGAGGGAATTGAAACGTGGTGTGCGGCGTCGGATCGGCGGGTCGGCGGCGGCGCGAGCTGGGAGGCGCGTGCGCGGCGCAGGGGGCGCGGGGGCGCGAGGGCACGGGTGTGCGGGGGGGCGGGGCGCGGCGCAGCCTCCCAGCTGCTGCACTCCGCCGCCGCCCGCCGCCCGCATCGATCCCGCCCGGGCCGCAGCCTCCGGCGAGCCGGGACCCGACGCGCGCGTCCCGAACGCGCGCCGCACGCGATCTCCACGCGTTCCGCACGACGCCCGCACGCCGCGTGCACGACGCGCTGCCAGCCGCACGCCCAAGGTCCACATACCCTGCATCTCATCTCGCGCCCACAACAATAACAGTAATCGCCAGTGTTGCAGGTTATAATCGTGACTTACGTAACGTTTGAGATTTCGTGCGTATTGACAGGTTATGTGTGTCAGTGGCCCTCGTCAGAACCGTCGTGATATCCGCGAAGGTTTCCACTTGTTATTTATGTGTAACAGAACGGAGCGCTGTACCGCGGTTTATTGTGTTGCGACGTCGCTGACTTGTAAAGGTCGCGTATAAATAAAATATAATAGAAATTTATCTCACTACGTTCCTTCTATGCGAGTGAATGTTTTAGCTACGAGCGCTGCTACACACATAGCCTGCAGTCTACGAGAACGAGCCGTCCGTCGCGCCGTAGTTTTCATATCTGTTTAAAGAAATTCCGGCTTAAAGTCTGCAGTGATAGAGTCGAAAAAGGAATGATATAAAATACTCTTTCACTCAGGCCAAATAAGCGGTTACAAATAGAACTTTTGAATGCTAAGTCCTTCGTTAGTGCCATTAATAAAAGGCACCGCTACGAAAAGAATTATATTAAAATAAATTTATCACTACGGCATATTCATTAATCATACTCACAGCGAGAATTTCCTTTTGAGATCATTTCGGCCATTAGAAAATTGTTTTCGGCAAAAATCATTCATGTCTTTTTGTTTTTCTTTGTACTGTACCACCATCGGATTAATTTTATGGGTTAATGTCATTTCAGCACACAAGTAACACCGTCTACTGTCATTGAGATCAATAAACACTCTTCTATTTTCACTTTCAATAAGGTTGCATTTTACCAGTCATTTGAAATAATTTTATATTAAAAAAACGAATACACACACGATCCAGGCGACACATGTAACATTTTATCTAAGCTTAAAATAACTAATACACAATTTATGACCATTATACTCTTAATTTTTAGAAGCAAAATTAGCTGTCGAAATAACCTTTGTTACAAATAATATGGTTAAATCTGTACCAGTTGCTTGTAAATCAGTAAAATTAAAGCAACTAATTTCAAATAAAAAAGATATTTTTTGCTGTAAGTCCTGTAACCTATTTGACAAGTTGTAACAAACTCATAGACGTTCCATAAACGAATATGTAAAAGTTGGTCACATGCCTGAAAAATCTAGTTGTCATATATATTGACATACTCAATTAAAAGCACGACTGAGCTACATATTATGTACCTATGTCAACACATACCTTGTTAGTATGTAAGTACTTTGACCTTTTTTCCAACTTGTAAATTAGTAAGAACATATTGAATGTGCGATTAGCGCGGTTAAACTAATCTAGTATTGTCATAAACGTTGGCAGTTCCAGTACCAAGCTCAGTATCAACAGGCTAGGCGAGTCACGGCGCGGGCGCAACGTGATCTCTCACCAATTAACCAATCACGTACAACACAATACTTAAAAGTTAAACTTGAGAACCACTCGACAAATGTTAGGAAAAATCCCATTACGACATTACGGTCTATCAATTTAAGTAAATATCATAATAGGTGGCTTGCGGTCGATTTTTTTTATTTTTTATGCGTTAAAGTAAATATATGGATGGCTGTTTGCCAATTTTAGTCATCGTTAATCAGTCACCGTTCATTATCGGTAATAGTCATTTCTGTGGTCCTTGGGTGCGGTCGTAAGCAGCCCGTTTTAAATCGTACGCTTTACGGTAAAGACAGGTATGAGCAGCGGAGTGACCGTGTTATAAATTCGGACGTCTAGTGTGTACTGCGCTTAGCATGGCTTCCGAAAAAGAGAAGATGGCGGCTGCCGAGACCAAGTCTCCCTCTAACAAGAGCAACTGCACCTCCCCAGGGAAGAAAGGTGAATATTCCATCATTCTTCCATTATCACACCATTCATATTTGACAAGAATATCTAACTAATATCATTGATTTCATTTAGATTATAGATTTAAATAATTGTGCAGTGATTTTCCTTATTTTTATATTCCTTTATTTTCTCTCTTAATCTTCCCGCCGAATCAAGCAAACGGCACCTTGCTGGCTTCAAACCTAAACCTTATTTTATAGTTGTTAAAATTCAGTAAAATGCCTTTTTACATTATCGTTGGTAGATAACGATTCACACTACTTTGGTACATGTTCTATAAAATCGGCGTATAACATCTTTACTGTTCCTTATCAAAATCGAACCTTATAAACCTTTATCAGAAAGAGGTCATGAAGAATTTACTACAGCACTAATTCAATAAATATAAATAACCTTTTAACGTACTGAAAGTTCAACCTTTAACTGCGTCTATTAGTAATTGAAGAGCCCATGAAATCAATAATTCATATGCAACCTTAACCCGTCAGTGCAAGGCGAAGGAAAGACTAAACGGAAATATACCCGTAAATACAGTTGACCGGCTTCGCGCCTTGGTGTCGAAGCCCGATCGGCTTAGCGCTGTGTAAGGCAACGTGATTGTAACTTGGATAACTTAGCTATATATAGAATTATATGCAATCATAACGCTTAATCATCTCATAACTAGGCAGACGTTTAATTTAATAACGAGTATGTTATATGATTTATATAGAACTGTATGAGTTTAGCAGCGACTAAGCGAAATAAGTGTACCTAATATACTGTGACATTTTGGATAATAGCTGCGGACAGATCCGTGAAAATCCGTTCATTTTTTTTTTGTAGATTCAAGTAGATATTTATCTTTACTGACAGTTTTCTATCAGCCACTCCCTTTGGACTCGTGGTTCCCCACTCTGCGCCAATAACATCCAGAATTTTCTAGCAGCCTTGTCAATTATCGTCTACTCCTCTCATTATCTCTCAGTTGTTCTAACAGTTGACTTCTGCCAGTATCTACCAATAATTCTGTAAGGCCCACTTGTGCGTTAACAGCTAACTCGGAGTTAACAGCTAACTCAGGGTTAATCCAATAATTCTCTTTGGATAAATCCTGAGTTAGCTGTTACTCCGAGTTATTTAACTAACCCATGAACGCGCAAGTGGGTCTTAAGCATCTACCTCATCCGCAGTCACCAAGCATAGTCTTCATACCAAGTGTCTTACTCTGTAACATGATGTCTAATGACTTGATTGTTTCACCCAGTCTTCATATTTCAGTCGAAAACGTGTATAAAACACTTTTAACATGACGAACTATATATTCGAAGCCGAAGCAATTGGGTATTTTGCTAAAATGAACAGCTTTATTAGGCTAAGAATATAATAAAATCCTACATTTGACTAAATAAATGTAGATTTAATATTCAAATCTCAAACTGTCGTCAAAACTGAGCGCCGTCGGCTCCACAGGCCGTCGGTGTCGACGGCTCTCGAACGGAGAGCAATCAAAATCCTAGTCGGGGTTTTTATAATCACCTATCCTATTACTGAATATAATGAGGCCTCTCGACCCATTCCTAACCGTACGTACGGCGAAGCTTAGCTTAGATTTCTTGTGACGTCAAATTGGATGTAAGAATTCCTGCGTATTTGAAAATTGAGACTCTGTTTCCGATTGAAGATTGAGAGAATACTTGAGCTTTATTATTAATATTTTATGGAAAAATTTCACTTTAAGGGGAAACTTGCATCATGATATACATAAAAGATAATCATCAAAAGCCCTCCTTATCTAATTGCTGTAATTCTCTTGCATGTAACGTGAAACCGTATAATTCACCAAATGAATGGTCTATTTAGTGGACTAATATTGGGCCCTTTCCAGACACTGCTGCTATCTATCCCAGCTGAGGGTCTATTTTATCTAAATAGAACCTACTTTGACTTGCTAATTTAGGTGACAGTACCAACTTTGTTTCTAAGTCCTATATTTTAATCTGGTAGTAGATCAGGGGCCACCCAGATCTAGGTCCCTACTTTTAATGAATACCAAGTCACATTCAGTCCATAGGACATCTGTGAGAGTTTCAATAAGATACAATAGTAAAGACTCTAGTCATTAGGCGCGGTGTACGGCATAGCGTTTTCATTACAAATGGCGATGATGAGGCAATATACGCGAGAAATTTTTCTAGACCTACGAGCCAACTGGAGGCAATAACGCAGGCCTCACATAAACTGTTTCAGTACTTAACTACAAGCGTTAACGTAAGGGCCTTGTTAATTTTTCACGTCGTTGAGCAATTGTCAAAGTTTATTTTATCTAGCCCGCGTTTATTGTTCCGTCGCGGCTCGGTGGCGGCCCGGCTGCCGCTAAAGTTCCTTTGTTTTCACACAAAGCCACCAAAGGATGAATGACAGGATTGGACGGCCGTTCAATATACGGTCACTTGTTATTTCTAACAACAGTTACGAGTTTCATGAAGCGGTGCCGGTGCGTTGGACCTGATTGTCTGTCCGATGTTCGTGTACTAGTACTTCGAATAATTTTCTCAAAGGGCAAGGCCGGAATTACTTAACCTAATGTATGGTAGTCTAGCATTTTCATAATAACGCGCCTGCAGTTGCAAGTTCACCTGCCAAGCGCTCAATTTGTGATTTTCTGATTCATATTTTTCCCATAAATATTAGCTTAAACCGCGATGCAACGTGATCAACCATTTCCTCGTGCAAGTTATCTAATACCAACGGCAGTAAACAATCGCACCGTGTCGTCATATAAAACCAGAAATTACTTTTAACAACAACGTTAACTCGGCCGTTCGTTACCTTACATTCATACTTACCTTAATTTCCCTTTTATTGCGGACTTCTTTCAATAGGCCGTATTTAATATCAGTGTTCAGCAATAAATTACGAAGTTTTGCCTTTAAAACGTTAAACAGGCTCATATAAATCTCCACCTAACGCTAATTGGTTGTATTTACAGGAACATTTAAAGATATCTCAATAGAGAAAATTACTTTGGTGGCAACAACCATCCTTGTTTATTAACGTGATTATACTCTTAGAATGGTATTAAGAAACTGGTCTAGAGTAAATCTGCAGCTAACTCCGAATTCGCGCCAGCACCAGCTTTTTCGAAGTAATTCGATTACGTCGCATTTTAGATTACTCTGCGATAGCTGGCCCATTCCAAGATAATAGGACATGCCAAAAAGCTCCAAGACAGGCAATATAGTGAGGAAAAAAGGGTATCTTTTAGGGTCTTGTTTCTAAGGAACCTATATAATTTTGTCAGTTCCGCTGAATCCCACTCGTACGCTTATCTATTATTTCGGCGAGTATCTTCGCTTTCCGAACGAAACACATTAATATTGAGAGCGTCTAAGAAGAACCCAAGAAACTTTTTGATCCGCAACAGAGAACTTCATATATTTAGCACCTCGGCCTTGTTCGACGACGAGCTCCCATCAAAGATAAAACTTCCTAATTCAGAACTATCGGAACAGCTTAAAGACGGCACTTTGGCAGATACTTCTTCCTTTCTTAATGTTTGCTGTTGTAAGACCGTCGCAGTTTCAAGCGTACATTTAGGATGGGTCGCCGAAGTTACAAGCCTCGTTCTAAACTTTTTAAATTGAATCCGAATCCTCTTGCTTGCCCAACTCCGGGTCTGTCCTTAGTTAGTCGTGTACATAATAAATGGCCGGGCCTTTGCCTATTGCTAATATTTCAAAGTTAAAGGGTTAAATTATGCGTTGTACCAAAACTTGGCGAATTCTATTTTCGAGTTATTTGCTACTTGAATTGGGGTAGAGAGGAAACAATTAAAATTTTACGACTCTGTATTGTTGAAGTATGTATAAATTGTGAAACACACAGCCGGACCAATTTGTAGCAAATGGGTGTTACTCTTTGGGATACACAGTTAACTTCTAAAACGGTCACCAGAGTCACACGAATTTGCTCAATTGTTTGATGAGTTTCATAGTTATGAAACTCATGCGCATGTGGAGAATTTACATTTCAAGCAAAAAGATATTTTTTTTTTGGGTGGGAAATCTTCAAATAACTTCTCCCGCTCTGGGCGGAGCGGGAGGGCGTGTCAGACTCTTACTGACTAAAACCCACCCGTGTTCCTTCGGTTGCTCTGTTGCTGGGGGCCACGGGGCAACCGAAAAGCAAAAAGATCAAAGTTTAATTAATCTTGGACGTATTATGAGGATGCAGCGCTCGCCGGCAGTCGCGACTCGCAAGTAGAGTTAAAAAAGTATTGTTCTTATAGCTAAGTAGACGTGAGCAAGCCGGCTGTGCTCGTTACGTTATAAAAGTGCTCGAGCTCCGCTCTCCACGGATCTGCATTAGCGCACACTGAGCATTTAATACCGACGCCTGGAGCGTAACCAGCTAAACTCGCTTTTATGACTCGCGCAGTGAGTTTGATAGTCCACATTTTTATGAGATTAGTTTAGTTTTGGGTGTTGACCTAGTTTGATATTGTTTGTGATAATTGAAGTGATGTTAAGGAGGTTGACGTTGATTTATAGACATGGTAAGTGTGAAAGTGACTTGTGAATTTTACCCGTTTCATCGTAAATAGACATATCTCGTATAATGCAAACATAGAATTAAAGTGATGTAGGTAATAAACATTAAGTTTCGAGTACTTCTATGAATGGAATAAAGCAAACGCAGTAGTTACCATAATTACTCATCCTCTGATATTGACCATGTTCTAAAAACACATCCGGGAGCGACACGTGTCGTATCATTAGACACGTGAACGTGTTGACGTCACCGCAACTCCAATATTCTCTATATACACACAGCTAGTCCATCCGCTTGTTTTTATCAATACAAACACACACCTCTATCCTCTATCTCGAAATGCGATACATTTCGAAAACTGCACAAAAAAAAAAAACAATCGTCCTCGCCTAGACCACTTGAGTCTTGGCTCTGTTTCATATAATACCACTAAATTAAACAGAGCGTTAACGCTAACTATTTAACTTAATTTCACTTTGTTCCATAGTTTGCGCTGACCAAAATGAGTTGACTATGCAATTTCGCCGAGTTATTCCAACTAGCATAATAATATTCAGAAGTGCACACTTAAGCGAAACCTCATCGAGTTCTCTGAGTAGAAATGCCCGTAGCGATGAAAGAAGATTACGCCCTAACACGAGGTATATCCTAAAGCTTTTCGGTTGAACGAACGAATTGGATTTGAATTCATCTATCTTATATGGAAATTCAGGAAAAATATGGAATAGAACCTCGCATTTCACGTGCATTGCATTTCAGGACGTGGGATTCGTTACCTTATTTAGAATTTTATAGCACGCTTTAGGACGTAGGTTTGATAGTAAGTAAGTAGAATATTACTTGGTGTTTTCTCAGCAGAAGACCTTTCTTTTTATGCGTTTCATATTATAATTTGAAATTGCCCACCAAATTGCCAACTACTTCACTAGCTAATTAGGATGATCAGGACAGGATGTAGACAACTGGCGTCAAAACTCTCATAGCAATATTGCACCACTGTGCACCATATGTTAAAATTACTTTCCTGAAATGTTACCATTGGGTAGGTACCTAGTTCGACACACGTGGTACCAAAAAGCATTCAAAATACAATTTGAGGTAACTGCCGTAATAACCCTTGCAAGGGTCATAATTTTCAAGGTTGAGGCAATATAGAGTGAAGTCTTGCATGTCAAGTTATGGTCATAATTATGCAAATCTAACCGCCACAATTTCTGCGCCCTCTGAGGGCAACCTCTAAATTAATTTTAGTTTAAACTGCTAAAAGCTTGGGTTAAGTATAGAAGATTCGACCTTTGAATTTGTCAGGTTTCTGGGTTTATATGATTACAATAACAATGGATGGAACCCCATGGATATAAACTAATATTTAAAATGGAAGACGATAAATCTACTCAAAATTACCATTCGGTTTATAAAGTACCTACAAAACCAAAAAGCTGCGCCCAG
The DNA here is from genome assembly GCA_916610215.1 of Omphaloscelis lunosa. Lineage (NCBI taxonomy): Eukaryota > Metazoa > Arthropoda > Insecta > Lepidoptera > Noctuidae > Omphaloscelis > Omphaloscelis lunosa. The sequence goes on along the minus strand of OU744244.1, from coordinate 18,324,306 downwards.
ATTTTAATAAAAAAAGGTAAAAAAGATAAAAAGTATGTTAGGTGTTTTACCAAGGTATTTTAAAATTCTCCTTTCAAACAACCGCAAAGTAAAGTCCTTTAGTACATCCACCACTTAGTTAAGTATATCAAACACTTAGCAGTAACGAAAGCACTCAGCTTTTGACGACCGAATATTTAGTCGAGATTGTTACAAAGTAGCTCAAAAAATGAATTACCGCATCATTCTTCTTGGAAGTGTTTACTACGGTCCATTTTCTGAGGAGATAGTTGTAAGTAATGATCTTGTGCCTCAAAATTCCTCACACAATCTTGAATAGATAGACGCCAAACCAAATGGGTGATTAGAAGACGTTACTGATACTATCCACATAGTATAAGATCGTAAACGACACGTTTTCTCCCTAGTAATGAATGGTAATAGCCATTATTTATAAGGAAAATAGTTTCGCAAAAATATATTGAGTCTTTGTATTATTTTTTTTAGCCTCGGGGTAGGTCTTGACATTACTGATTGATTTTTTCCTCTAGATACAGATCTGCTTGGAACAAGCCTAGCCTAGATACGGTCCATCCAGATAATATCTGTGTTTCGAAAATAAATGAACTCGCACAATCTCTGCTGCTATTGGACATATTCCATTCGGCTTTTTCGCTTTGTATTCTTAGGTCGTTCTTATTTCGGATTCAATGGCTATGCTTGTCTTTGGGACTTTGTTCGTGCTATTTGGTTTTTGGTAACCGTTTTTATTAGAAATGGAATATTCTTTGCTGCCTCCTTAGCACTGGTTCAGCTTTACATACGATATCTGTTCTTGATAATGATAATGAAGAAGATTAGACTGGTCGTGGCTGTGTTTTCCCATAATACCATGAAAAAACCCTGGCAATGATCAAATTTTTATATTTTATTTTAACTATGGAATATTTTCACAACGCTTTTCCTTTTTGATTTTTTTTGTAGGCATGTATTTTGATATAACGTAACATGATTCGAACCACATCTAAATTAAATGTATTTTTGTTTCAGGTAAAACAACATCAAACATCTAAAAATGTCCACAATTTTGTTGGTAAAAGCACAATATACAAGTATTTTGGTACGTAATTCTTCGACTATTTTTATAGGGTTTTCGTCTAATAAAATTTGAAATGCTTCTTGCTTGTAGATCGAACTCATCAATAACATATTTCCGAGTATTTCGTAGCTTTAATCATGATTCCATTTACGGAAAGAGAAAAGTGTACTCAATGGAAACTCTTATTTAATACAAAACAATCTATGTTTGTAAGAAGCGATCCCTTTCAAGTATTGTTTCAAAATAAAATAATGAGTTTTTGTAACGTTCTTTTATCAAACGACAATTAATATTATAAAAGTACTTTGTCCCCTTCGACCAGGCTTCTTCGATAATAAATATTTTCCAAGAAAACGTTGTCCTGATGATTTAATCGTATCGCTACCTCGAACTGACTTTGTTTTACTTTGAATCAAAGTTATAGCGAAACTTGGGAATTCTATGCGTAGTTAAAGGCAATTTAGGTAACTGTAATTGTCTTTAGTTAAACTTAGTACGGGTATATTAGATTTTAATTACAAGTCACACTGGAAACCACGGGGCTTATTACTTCACTCTTATAGTTCAAAGACATTTTTGATTGTAAACAATTTAGTAAACTTAATTAAATAGTAACTATATTGACAATTAAAAATACGTTTCAAAAATAGAATAATGGGTTATTTTCTCTTATTTCCCTTTTCACCCAAGTTACATATATGGGCGGAAAGGGAAATAGGGTTAAAGGGATTATCCCAACAAGCGGAACGTAGAAATAGTCCTACTGTTAGGTTAGGGTAGATACACCGATCATCAGTCCATATCGGCTTCGTTAGGCTTGCCAATATCCCTTATCACGCTTAATTGCACCGTTGATCTGTTCAGCAGTGGCCTTTACGAGTAAATAAATAGAACATTCGAGAAATCGTGAAACAAATCGGAATCTCGAGTAACAAGTTCTGCTCGATAAAACTCTGGTCGTTTTTCTTATCAAGAACAGAGCAGCAAAGTGTCAAAGAAAATATCTGCAAACGTATTAAGTAGATCTCTTCCGAAAAGTTTATTTAAAAGATTCAGAATTTCATTGGAACAGATTCAAATTGTGTTTTGTTTGTTTTTATTCAATCTGAAGAGAAAATATTGCTATTAAAAATGGTTTCATTATCTTGAATGCAAAGTGTATCGCAGTTTCTGCTGTCGAATTATTATTATACCGCTGTGACACCTATAGGTACGTGTGTGTGTGGTTTTACACTCTGGCTCAGCTGAATATCTACATGCTTTTTGAACCATCTAATATAGTGCCTACAAAATCAGAAGGAAAGAGGGTAAGAACTAGTATAAATCGATATTCACAAAGCTGTATCTCTCAACGGGCGCGTTAAAACACTTAGCGTTGCTTCTTCACCTTAGCATCTTCCGGTTTTTCATAGAATTTGTATACGTTACCGCGTCTTCCGCCACATATTCAAGGATTTGCACGACACTAACTTCAACTGAAAATCACTAACTGTTCAGACGCACTTGTGTTAAGACACTGGCGAGTTTAGTAAAACTTCTCGATTCTATCATAGACCAAATAATTTCAGTCGAAAAAAACAGGGCGCGGTTAGTGGTCGAACGCCATTTGGATGTGCGCCAACTGCCCTACAACGGATTTGGGGACAAATCCGCTGGAAACCAAAACCTTAATCCGCTCGAATAAAAAGTTCGCCGAACGTTGCTCGAAACTGATTTATAGGGTTTAAACTAATCAATCGCAAGCATCGGACTGCGGTTCGTCGTAACGTGTCCTTTATCAGAGCCAGTTGACTTTCAAGCTGCTGGACATTTATTCAAGCAAAAAAGCGTTCCCCTGATTATAATTTCAAATGGAGCTCCACATCCGACCAGAAAAGTCTTTAAAAGAATATTGAATTGGAAGCGACGGCTATGCATTTATTCTGACTTATAATATAAAGCTATATAAATGTAGTTTATTCAGTCAGAACGTAGGTTTATGATTGATGGTCTGGTCTATGAATGGCAATTGCTTGGCTGTCTGTGGCCGCTGATAAACGAGGTTTTAATTCAAAATAGTTTCTAACGGCACGTCTGAAACCCGCGTATGAAACTAACTACTCTATTTAAAATTTTAAAGAGCTTTTTTTAACAGCGATAGCCTAGTGGTGTGACCTTCAGATTCCCAAGTCATATGTCTCCAGTTCGAACCCAAGGCACATACCTCGGAGTTTTCGGATTCATGTGCGTATTGTATAATTATCATTTGCTTCATAAAAGGTAAAGGAAAACATCGTGAGGAAACCGGTAAACCTGAGAAATACTTCTCGACAATACTTCTCGACGGCATGTGAAGCCAAGTCAGAGGCCGATTGGCGGCATAAAAACTGACACCAAAAAACTGACAAAAGTGACTAACCTGTCACTAACCACACGAAAAAGAAGAGCTTTTCACTGTTAAAATGAAACAGACGCGCCCTCCTTTTAACTTAGTAAGCATTTTATCAACAACTTATATGAAAATGTTGCAAATGCATGCGCATAAGTATGGGATAAATATTTAAATGGCCTCAGTCGACTTACAAACAATTTGTAGTAGAGTGAGCCAAAATAAAGAGATACACAATTACAATTTCAAATGTAAGCCTCGCACGGACCTTACGATGCAAATCCAAGGTCTACAGTAGCTTAGTGAGGGGAGAAGAGGCCTACATCTATCAATTATTGTAGAGGAACAATTTACATCTGCCCCGTACATTTTGCATTATTAAATAATGTTCCAGAAAAAAGAAAAATAGGACGGAAAGTCTTTGTTCGAGTTCTTTTGTCTGAATTCCATATTGCGACGTACTTGTAGAGACATTTAGCTAAACTTGATGTGCAAAGTAGTCCGTTGTGACCTATTTGCTGTATAAATGACTACCAATGCTTCGGGGGCTCTTGAAGTACCTTTTTGAAATATGAAACTAACGTTAACTGCCGTTTAACTGTGCTTAGCATTTTAATCACAAATTAAAGTATAGGTATTTCGTGCCAATTTTAATAAAATTTTGTTTGGGATAGGGCTGATTTTTCCGCCAGATATATTTTATCTTTTATCCGTAAAATAAAACTGACGTGTGACAGTTTTTGTATGAAAAAACTGTAAGAAGTTTTTATTCGGATAAATATATCTGCCTGATCTTGTATAAATCCGTCCTTAATCATGTTTAATAACTGCTTTAATTCCTCTATTTGAATACTAAAAGTTCTACATCAGATACGTACCCAGCTTTCCACCTTACTGACAACAAATGCAAGTTTACGAGCATGTGTTCCGCGCCGCCATTGCTCTGTACTATATTCTCACAAGTTTGTGGGCTCGCTCCACTTAACGTCAGTGCCAACTGCTGTCTTCTAACTTTAACGCTGCGGTTAAGGACCGACTCGTCGACAGACGTAGAGGTCGGACGAGGAAAAATAAAATGGAAGTTATCTTGCTATTGAAAAATCGTTTAAAAAGGTAGTCTACTTAGAACAAAATAAATTGATGGACAACGCACAGCCTAAACCACTGGGTCTAAGGGCACGATGAATAAGAGATTGTTATACGAAGATGAGCATTAAGGAAGCATTTTATCCAGCAGATGAAAGTTTGTATGGAAGTTGAGTATTCATAATTTTTTCCCTTGGGGACATGGCTTGTTGTCGGTAATATAAATTATTAATTGAGAAAATGTTACCGTTGTTGAAATATGTTCCACTTTTTCACCCATTTTTGATTATTACAGTTATGCTAACATCAATAAGTTATACTATAAATAAACCGTACTATCTCACTGATGGGCAAAATCCATTTCCAATTTCTAAGGAAACTCGAACGTATTACTCATCATAATTACAATTCTTTCACGGAAACTATATCTATTTTATTCGGAATAAAGGACACTTATTTAATTAAATGCTCTTATGTGAGATCAGTACGTAATAATTGAAAACAATAAATAAGTCATTAAAGTCGTAAAATGTATATGGAGTCATCTGAGACATTTTCAACACTGATAGGATGTCCTAACTGTAAAACTTAATTTAAAAGGGTCACAGGGCCGCACTCCGGAAACTTTTCTAATTTATTTTCGACCAAAACTCCAAACTCGCACCATGGTCTTGACGCCATAGTTTCGACCTCTAGGAGTTATTATAAACTTGGGAATATTATTTACTATGCAAAATGTCTTGCTCCTAAAAAGTGGAAGGTTTATACATTTCGATCCAGGTTACTTCGATACGATTAGCTAATAATTTACTCAAAACTATAAAAGTACTCATTGCTTTCAGAAGTTCATTTAAAACACAACATTTTTAGTCTTAATTATACACACTTTGCACCACCATGAGATAAACTTCCGCAATTTTCAACAATAGACTCTCTTGATTAGCCTCTTTGGAAGCGATCTTAAAAACTTTCGCTCTTTACCGTAATGGCGCTTCCGAAAGAATTAATAACTTGACTATTTTCACTTCGCTGACGTTAAGCACTTCTTGGTTTAATCTGTGAAGGCAAACTTGCTCGTGGTTCGTATAAACTATTACTTCATGAAAATCACAAGTTTACCTGTTGGTTTTGGCATAAATTAATAGCCGTTATGATAGGGTCGTTGGCTCGTAGATAATGATCACACTCCAAGTAGAATATTAATATTGATGACGTAGTTAGTGAAGGTTTGTGGCTTTATTTTGAAGTTTAGATTATGTGATTAGTGGTTAAATTACTGATTTCAAGTATCGTGTATGTCGGTAATGGTTTTGTGGTTTCATTCTCAACACATTTAACAGTTGTACATTCCTATTAACAACACGTATTTCGGTTAGATTCAAACCGAGCTAAATAGAGATATGGAACTCAAAACCACGAAATTCTGTTGAAAACAGATTTACATAAACACATACTTGTTCACTGTGTCCACACTCTGTGTCATTCTATTTGCCTACCGGATACAATCGAAATTCGTCAAGGTGCTATGGCGTAGCATACGCGGTGCGTGAACGTTGCATAGGGGTAGCACGGGTAAAGCTGACTCACTACCAACCGCTCATATTCAACGAATAGACCTATCTTTTTAATACCTGACTAAGACAAAACTAAATCCACATTTCTTAAGTGAATGTTACGCAAAAGCTCTACTATTTCGTCGAGATCCATCACGAGTGCGAGGCACTAATTAATTGATATAATTTATAGCCGCCATAATCACCTCCACACATTACCTCTGTGTAACGCTAGATAAATACAGTATTATCATAATTCATTCGCAAGGTATTTGCTTTCCCGCTCGTTATTAAAATAAAGCTTATTTTAGTACGTATTATATTTAGAGACAAAGTTTGTTTTGCATGTTTGTTTATATCTGTTGAAAAACTGAAAAATTAGATCTATATATTTGTACCATTCATCATTATACATGGTTTCCATTTTACAACCAAAACCAGTAATCTGAATTCAAAATGTAGATACGTTCCCTGATGAAATTGTTAATGGAACAACAGCTACCCATTAACCCATTAATATAGTCCTTGTTTCAAAAGCCTTTAGGTAATTGATGTTCAAAACTATTTCTTGCCCTCTATGCGAAAATTTATTTAAACTTAACTATCCTTCACATACATAAGTAGGTTCGTGGAACGATAACTTAGTTTCGAACAATACAATCAACAACCGACTTAATGGAAGGAATTTCTGTTAGAGATACGTAGGCAATTAGCTGGCTCCAAGTTTACCCACTTCCATTCCAAGTTAGCGGCTTAGAATACATAAGTATCGTGTACTTATTGTGTAACGCAGATGAGACCTGTTTTTGAATAATAACTTAACTAAGTTGTAGAACACCGTACGTTACACACAAGTTATGCAATTAATTTTCATTTAAAATGTGGGCTCGTGTTATAATTTCTGATCAATGTGATGTTCGTAGTCTTTGCAGCAGAATTTGGGTAGGACCGTAGGCTGGTTTCCTGGGTAATTCTAATCTTATTAAGATAGCTTATTTTGAGTATTAGGTAGGTGAAGATTTTTCATACTCTTAACACTATGAATGGTCAGCTCAAATATTATACACAAACCATACATCCACACAATAAACTGTACATAAAAGAATGTCGAGTCGATTCGTATTGGTTCTGCTTATGAAAGCCGTATGTGAGACGCATGTTAAACAAGAATACAGGGATAAGATGGCAATAAAGAAAGAAATGTCGCAAATTTAGCCTCAAATAAAATCTATATGGATGGCAGATAAGGTGCGGCGGATAAGGTGGATACGGAAACGGCGCGTGAGCAAATACTACATGATCTTGAGCGCCTCGGCAAATATAATATCGATAAAAGGCGTTACTGTCTCCTGCATGCATGGATTTTCATTACACCGTTTTTTATTTGTGATTACACGGTTTTGTTATTTTTACCTTATGATTATCATATACGTAAAACACTCGTAGAGATCTCGCGCACCAGACGGCCACGGCTGTCCGGAGTCGTGGCCATCTAGTGTGCGGCGCGTAATGCATGGTCTGCGGCTAGTTGGTCGTCGCTACCAAGTGCGCGATTCGTATCGATTTCTATAGTTTACTTGGTCGCTACGACTACTGGTCGTGGCCGTGGCCGTCTAGTACGTGAGAACCCTTACTCAGGGTATTATTTTTCGACAACAATTCCTAGTCAATTGAAACTTCACTAAGGTTTAAACTATCTAACTGTCACATAGACAAATATACTTTGTCGTTTTATAAAGTGAAGTACAAGTGAGATTCAACCATTGAAAAACAAATAACAAGTTAACCATACTTTCTTATGAATAATCCTGATTTGTTTATAATATGTAGTACCCATTTTAAATAGATCAGAATAAAAATTGGCCTACTTAAATGATTAATATGCTGACCCAAACGAACAACCTCAACACGGATTTTTTAAATTTTCATGGAAATTTTAAATAATAGAGAACTTTGAACCGAATGATGGCATTGAACAACTAATATGTAAATATTTTTTTAAGTAATTTCAGCTCTAAAATAAAAGATCCTCCCGTCCATAGTCCAAATAATATATAATTAAGTACCTATCATATTAAAAAGTTATTAAAATTAGAGTCTGTTTAGCTAAGTGTGTTAGGAAAATTCTTATCAATCAATCCCGGTAATGTACTGGTATTCAGCTGCATCCAGTTAGACTGAAATCCGACCCCAATATAGTTGGGAAAAGCCTAGGCAGATGATGAGCAAAAACACCGTGTACAGTTTACTTACACAGATAAATTAATACATATATTTTATTACATTCCTCTATACCTTATCTTAATGACATCTTCGAATAATATCTCATATAAAATTTATTCCATTTATAACCAAAATTAACGTCTCCATTCGAAGCCCCGACGGTTTCCGACGATGAAAATTGAAAAGAAGTGTATACGCTCGCATATTATAACAATTTCTTATAATTTCTCATTAATATTCAAAATAGGACCTCAACTGGCTAGATATACTGTGGAGACCAAACTTTGGACAATGATTGAAGGCTTTAAACTCTGTAGGCCTTTAGGTACCTACTTCTGTTATGTAACAGTACCTTTCTAACTTTACAATCTGGTCTCATGGGAGCTTATCACAGTCAACTGTAAAGTAAAATCTACGCCACAACACGCAGCTCTTCGTCTTTCATAAGCTCCTGGTATAATCACAATGTGTGACTTCCTTTTGAGTATCGAATTACACGAGCTTTGGCACGTTTAAAACATGAAAGATGCACACTTACGTATACTTAGTAAGTAGGTACATAGAGAGTTGGTGACAAGCTGTCGTCCTGTTCCCAAACTTCACCGGTTCTCGAGACGTCAGCGTGTGGTCATTTGTTAACAACACGCGCTTTCTGCCCCTCCCTCTTACTAACAAGGACATATCTAATTAAAACTTGTACCTAGTTAAAGCAGCCAGCGAATGTCGAGCGAAAGTTTTTTACTCTCGAACTACGACAAGCTTAAGTGCTCGCTCGGAATTGATCGTGAAATTATTTATTTCGGTAAAGGGAAAAGTAATAATAGCCCAGTCAATATCGGCACAAAAAAATGCAAACGTCACAAACGCGAATATAACTACGATTTTTTTTATGTTTTAGGTTCCCTGAAAGAAGTTTATACACAAGTTTGCAACCATGAAAACCTTGTGCTACTCCCATGGTGCTCGAAAAACTGAGAAATTCTGGCACTTGTGCCTGATTTTTTGAAAAATATACCTTACAGACGTATTTTAGGTATCTTTTTTTTAATTTTTGTAAAATAAGCTGTATTTTCTACAATCTGGACACAATTCAAGCACTCTAGGCCAATTGGTTGTGAAGATACAGCTAGTCAAAGATGAGCACTATTTTCCAAAAAAAAGAAAAATTATCGAAAAGTTATTTATTTATTTAAATCACAATTATAACACCTGACACCATTATGATTTACTGCTTCTCATAGCTGCATCTTGCGGGTATTTACCGAAAATCTAGCTACGTTTTTGCCATAGTGGTTGAAAACATAGCTGAAATATCCCGCCACAATGGCTCTGACTGAATCATTTCGATGCCACATCGACCACTGTAAACGTACCGTTTTCTCGATGGTGAACATGAGGTTGTCAGGGTTGCAAACTTGGATATAAACTACTCTCAGGGGACCTAACAACATATACAGGACCCCTCGACACGGGGAACCCTACTTTGGGATCAAGGGAATTTGTAAAAATCTAGCACCTAAGGCTCCTATGTACCTAATCTGTTACTCGTTTTTATTAGGGTTCCGTACCTCAAAAGGAAAAAACGGAACCCTTATAGGATCACTTTTTTGTCCGTCTGTCTGTGTAGACCCTTTATCTCGGGAACGCGTAGAAATATCGAGTTGAAATTAAAACCATGTACTTGTTAAGTCTACAGTCCCTTGAAGCTGTGAAAAAATAAAACTTCTAAGTTAACGTAAAAAAAGATACGGCCGTTTATGCTGCAAAAAACGTATATTTCGACACGCTCAAGGGAATCAAAATTTATAGGGTACTTTCCGTTGACCTAGAACTATGTAATTTGGCAAGTAATATCGTCTTATACTACAAGTACAAGGAAAAATCTGAAAAATTTACATTTGCTATCCTAAAAAATATAGTCTTTATTTAAAGTACGGTGGGCTGTATCAATTGGGTACCCCAATTGTATTAAAATTTTAATACAACTGGGGTACCCAATTGATGCAGCCCACTCTACGTAATCAATCATCGAAGTTAAGCAACGGTATGCACGGTCATAATTGTATAGGTGACTAAATCTTTTGTATTTTTTTTTAAATAGTTCAGTTCAGTTAGGTTTAAGAAACTGAATTTCAGGAAAAGCTCGGAAAAAACTGCAAGACTCGATTCCTGAACTATTTATAATATGTACCTACTTTGTACGGTTTTTTTATATTTTACCGTGTTTTTCTGAACTGAATAAATCTTTTTTATTTTACTTTACTTTATAAAAAATTTCGGCCAAGAGCGTGTCGGACCACGCACAATGAAGGGTTCCGTAGTTGGGATGAATTCATCCCAAGGACAAACTTAACATTGTAGTTGAAAAACATGTTCGTCCATAAATTCCAACTGCAAATGTAACTTTGTACACACAATATTGGGAGATTTACTTTGTTATTTTAAGACTTCTTATAGGTTTTCCTGTAATCTATTAGTTGTTTTTTTTTTTAATAATTTTATATTAAATTCTTTAAAAGATATTTAAGAAATTAGACAAAAATTTACCATTCTCGCCCCTTACCTCCGAAACAACTTAGCCTAAAAAAATATTGAAATTCAAAATGTATGTTTTTCAAAATTTTCGTCTATTTTCTTAAATATCTTTAAAAGTATTTAATATAAAATTATTTAAAAAAACTGTCCTTAAAACAAGGCCTTTCTTTTGATATGTCAAATTCAAATCTTTATTGCATATCACATGACCCTGTCGGGTACAACAATTACATAAAATATGAGTAGTAGCATGATTCAAAATAAATGCAGTAAATAGAAATAAAAAATGGTTATCATTAAAAAAATTTATAAAATTGCATTATATAATATCACATTTAAATTTGTGATATACGTCTTTGCAAATTTTACCTCTAGAAATCAGAAATAATCAATATTAATTTCATGTATATAAGATCAATAAGACACACACAAAATATGTCACACGATACAGGTAGCAAAACTTTGCTAACTGTACTGACCCCTATATTCAAAATTAATTTATTTTCATTACACGTCCATGTTTGGGGCACAGTGTACCAAATTTCGGTTCATTAGATTCGGAGAAAATTGGCTGTGACTGACGGACAAACAGACACACGAGTGATCCTATAACGGTTCCTTTTGAGGTACGGAACCCTAAAAATCGTAATGACATGCGCGTTTGCGATGTTCGATGTTGTTATTGACTAGGCTATTAGTATTCGACGTTAAACAAAATGAAAATGTCTGTGTCTCAGTCCTAAACCTAAAGTACTTGAATTTATTTACAGTCCCCAATAGTTTGTTCAAGCCAAACGTTTCAATTCGACGCATTAATTTTATACAGCGAGGACACACAACCCAAAACTTTCCTATGTAAATAAAGAGATGCCTACTTAAAACGCGTCTACCCTCATGCCACACTGGCTTTTGCTGTCACGAAGGGGCTGAAAGTTCCCCGTACTTACACGGGCAGAATGAAAATTTCAAATGTTCGGGATTTAAGAGTGCGGAGTGTGGACAGACGTCAGCCGGACAACTTAATGCGCCACACTTAAATAAAGTCCAATCTCCACAAAGTGTAATTTCAATTTTTTAAATTGTACAGTTAAATGTTTTACTACAATATTCTCACAGAGATGTTGATTAATCGTCCCTGAAGTAAGCCGTCTGTGCTTTTGAAACTAGTTTTCTATATAAAGCTTTTACGAATTCATAACATAACATAACGCCTATTTTCCCTGCAGGGTTAGGCAGAGGTGCACCCAAATTTAATTTATGTTTAAGTCACATGTAATAGGGGGCAAGTCTATTACCATCAACTGGGCACTAATCCAGACTCCGGGCTGCTACTGAGATATTCCCGATGGAAAAACCCAATAATCACTACACGACCTGGGAAGCGAACCCAGGACCTCATGCTTAGCAGTAATACTTGGGAACACTGGACCAACGAGGCAGAGGAAACGAGACAAAAAGTAGACATCCTTTGAAAGCCTTATACTTCTGTACAGTTAAATGTTTGACTACAATATCCTCCAAGAAATATTGTAGATTAATCGTTTATGAAGTAAGCCATATGTGCTTAGGAAACTAGTTTCTACAGATAGCGTTTACGAATTCAATTCAGATTGTTATGATAAATGTTGTTTTCTTCACAAGTTGTGAAACTTAAATAATATAAATAAGTTACTGTAGAGCTGTCTAGTGCCTAGACTATAAATTCACAGCCTCCAACTGTGTTGTTTAAATAAATAACCAAATAATTACTGCCTACTTTACTACAGGCACCGTAACATAATAATAATATAAAATTTGCAGATTTGTGTCAATTAGCAATTAGTACTTAGCAGCAACATATTAGCAGGCTAGCAATAATAACTGACCAACCTCTAACAAATTATTTAGCACGTTGCTAATTGGTCTAGGACTCCAGGGCAACGTACTGGTTATCCCACTAACTCATCAATTGAATGTCGTATTAGTTTGCATTGCACGATACTTATGTTTGCTCTATAGCATCTAATTAGCACTTAGGTAAATATATATCTATCCATCTACTCTATTAATACTACGAAATTAACATAACATAACATCACGCCTTGTTTCCCCACAGGGTTGGGCAGAGGTGTCCCTGTAGCAGGTTCACACACATTTCGCCAGTTATGTTTTAAGTCCCATGTAATAGGAGGCGAGCCTATTGCCATCATACTACGAAATTAACAATAATGTCATTTGAATATTTATTTACCCACCACTAGCAGTAAGTTCCATCCAAGTTCGACCAAATATTTGACAAACACATTAACTTAATACAAATGTGACATTAGATATTGTTTATATTGACGTCACCGTCATAAATTTGATTTATATCATAACACAGTGAAAATATGAATCGCTCGACAACCGTATCGTTAGTGAGAGAAAACTATCCCTTCTGGCGAGCCGCCAAAATGTTAGCCCGCCCGAATTGTCATCAATAAAAGTTATCATACTACCCGCCGCGACTGAATACCCCAAAAAACCCACATCTGTGTTCCGAACTTTTGTTCAGCGTTGACAAATTCGGTCGCAAAGTATTTTTATTAGATACATATATTTCACAACTGCCTTTCAGGACGTGCGAAGCTATCTACTTATTGAACAAAGTAGTTATATGACGTACTGTAGCACAGGAAACATGGCGCGGCGGCGTGTCCTCCGGAAAAACACCGCCTATTTACGTACCTATCTTTACAGTAAACACTGTGAATACACAAAAGAATAAAACACTTCCGTTATAGTTGATCATTTATTTCTCTTGCACATTTTTACAATCAAGGAAAGGAAATTATAATAACGTGGTTCATTTTTTGCTCCGATTTTATTTTACATATCCATTTTGCATTATACGCTTTCCATTTTGACTGGTTCCAATGAATAAGCGCGAATATAAAGTTTACGTTGAAAATAAGAGTAGAAAAGCTAGACAATAAAAATTGGATGTCTGAATAGAAAGAAAGAAAAATCCAAGGCTGTCCTACTAAATGAAATCTTGGTATTTCAATGCAAGCTGATGGACAAGTGTAAACGACTTCGGCGACTATCTTGCGCGCCGCCACTCATCCGTTTGTTCGGAGACTTAGAAGTCCCCAGCCACCCCCTCATTTTGTGGGTCGGGCATCAATAAAGCTTATCGTCGGTAGTCTGGTCGCGACATCTCGTGTACACACAGCCTCCTAGCCACGTAGGCGCCTATAAAGAAAATATTGCAAATTGAATTATTTTTTACACAGCTCGCAATTTATGGTATCACCAGCTTTATGTGAGACGCAAGGCTACCTTTGTGCTGAAATTAATGTGATCTCTGAAAGAGTCAATGTAGTATCGTTAAACTTTGACGACGAGGGTCGTGCAACATACATTTTAAAACTTCGATCCCTGTAATGAGAAGCGTGTAACATTTTATCTCAATTTGACACAATTACACATGGCTGCTTTTATGTTTTAGATTACATCAAGTAAGTCTAGTTAAAAAATTATGTAACATCATAAAATGTTCTTAATGCGGAGCACGTAAGACATAATCACATTTGATTGCGTATAGAGGCCCATCCGTACGTCTCTCACGACCGTGTAATGCCTCGATAAAGGTAACCGCACCCGAACTAGCCTGAATCGACGAGCCGTGCCGCTATTGCCGCCCAGGGCCGAATATTTTCTGATCTCACGCTCCTCGAGCCAATGATGGCACATTTATAAAATTGGCACGATAGAAAAACTTCGTAACTACTTAGATAAAAGAAAGTCTGGATTTTATAGGTTCAGGCTGAGATAAATTGGTTTAGACAAAGTGGGTAGATATGTACGTTTAGGTATGTAGGTTCCATTATGTAGATTTAAATTATAGCCATACATACGTACAGTTTCAGAACTTCATTCATTATAATACCAATGCATACAAACTTAAAACCATTTAACCAGCCAAGCTTCTGAACAATATAGTGAAAACAATAGAAAATCCTATCATACAACCGCGTATTGATAGAAGCCACCGCACATTCATTAAACAAGCTTTTGTGTAGAGAAACCTGATTAAAAATTAATTAAAACAGTATCAAACCTCTCTGAACGAATGAATAAAATGAACGAAAATAATCCGACACTGATGTTCTGCGAGTTCAATTAATTGAATGCCACACGAGTGATCACGCCAGCGTTAGAATATTAATTGAATCGGTCGCAGCTTAGCTCGGACAAACGGGTTAGGATTCGACGGATGACTGATGTCTCTTACTATGTCATATTCATAGGCATATGTTGTGGGTTTAATATTAGACTGTGATAGGCTAGCATTCTGCTGAGATTAAGTAGGTATAATAATCAAAGGGATTCAGAGCCAAAACGGTCTAATTTTACCTCACTGAAAGTTTTCTCTTGAAATTATGGCGACGGCCACATTGCATAGCCATATTTTACGAGTAAAAAAATATCCAGCTCCTAAATTATAAATGGAGTAAAAAATATTTCTATGAAATATACGACGACCCAAGTTTATTTTTTTCTTCTTCCACGCTATTACCCTGGCTTGGAGCCAATAATGTAATTATCGCCAGTCGGCTTAGTACACACATATTATATCAACTTTATATTGTGCATCCTTGATAGGAGAAAATCATATTTCATACTCTTCTTTTTATGATAAAATAGTCTATAAATTTCATATCGGTATAATCTACATAAACATATTAAAAATTTAAATCGCATTTCGTGTCTGTCTATGTGATCGCGTTGTTCTTCTAAACTCAAAGAAAACGCACAGGGTTTTGATGCGGTTTTCACTATAATTTAGACTTTAGAGAATGTATATGAACGTTCATGTGTATAACATACTGTATTAAACTAGCATATAATAAAGAAATCTCGATGTTTTGTCAAGTCGTAAAACTGAGACGTGTCCCTTGTCTAAACTATAAGCTAATAATCCTATTTCCTACTGGTCCTACTAATCCTATCCTTTCTATTCCTATTAATATTACGTATATAATGTGAAAGTTTGTGAGGATGGATGGATGTTTGTTACTCTTTCACGTAAAACCTACTGTATGTATTTGGATAAAATTTGAAACACAGATAATTTATAACCTGGATTAACACATAGAATACCTTTTATCCCGATATTCCCACGGGACCGAGACTAATTCAAAGTCAAAGAATTTATTTTGAATAGGCCCTTGTAAAGCACTTTTGAACGTAAAAATTTTCAAAATAATAGTTTTGATTCTAGTCGCCCCTTCCAAAAGGTAATTTTCGTATGGAGAAGAATGGGCAAGGAACTCCACCGTTACTCTTTTAAAATGTTTTACAATATTTTATACAGATACCTACATTAGTTAAATAATTATATGTGAAGACGATGCACCTAGAATAAAATGACTATACCACAATAGGTATATTAAAAAGAGTTAAAAATGAACATGCTCACATATTTACTAACATTGTAAAAGTAGACGATTTTCCTAAAATTTTATAATGAATAAGTGTGAGGAAGAAATCACAGAATGTAAAATCAATCTTATGTGGGGGAAACCGCAGTCTTGTATAAAACTAATTTCTGTTGACTTCTCGTATTGTCACGAACAAAAGGATTATAGTTTATACCGTGATTAAACTTTTACTGCTCAAACCGTAAACTGGATGCAATAAAAGTGTTTCCGGTTCTCTAGCCTTCGCTAGCCCGCACATCCTGAGTAGACATTCACGCTACTTTATCTACTGACTCGGTAATATTTTCACATCATGAGGTTATGTTGTCTTATAGATACAGATTTAGATTTTATCTTCATCTTATCGGCTTCTGGTTAGACTGGAAGCCGACCCAAGATAGTTGGTAAAAGCCTAGGCAGATATTTTTCGTCTTCAAACTTCAATTCATCTTGTGTCCAACCGTTGGACAACTGGCAAGCGTTGGACGTCCAACTAGTATTTACGCATGCACAAAGACGCATGATAGAAGTCTAGATTTATTTATTCATTCATAACGACATAAAGTCAATTATACTGATGAATGCATAATTATCATCTTCCTGTCCTTGTCCCATGTTACTTGGGGTCATCGCACCACGTTTTCTTTTTCCACTCTCCGCTGTCAACCGTCACGCTATCATTCACTCCCTTCTCTTTCATATCATTCCTCACACAATACATTCATCTTTTCTTTGGCCTTCCTCTCCCGCTCCATCTATCAACATTCCTATTCATCACTCTTTTAGTCACATGCGTTTCCTAATGAATACATAATACTGACACCAAATATAAAGTATTATTACAAATAGTGACAAACACAAAACATGACCTGGAATTAATTAATTAATTCATGCACACCATCAAACACCCTAATTAGAATATTTTGTTATAATCATAATACATACACTGAATTTTTACTTTTATGTTCAAAGCATTGTTTATTTATTAAATTAACTGTGGGCCTAAAACGGCCACATTAAGCAATTCCTCCAAAAGCAATTCATTTTCTGAATTCCCAGCAGATCATTAGCAATTCCTCTATAGTGACACATATTAGCTGAATCATATTCAATTCAATTCATATCAAAATTCACTATCATTATTCATGAACAAAATTAAGACTTTTACCTGTAAATTTTTCTTCACAGTTTTTATTAATCAACTTATTTTTTATTTTTTTTATTTCTAGAGTTTAAATGTTATTTCGTTGTAATACAAAACTGTCAAACAGATGAATTACGTAATATGAATTGAACGCAGATAATATTATGAATTGATAATATTATGATTCTGCCAGACCGGCTGATTGTGGGAAAAAATTGTGGTCACATTACAAATCTACGTCTACGTATTTCGTCCATTTTGGTTTGATTTGACTGTAGAGCGAGTGACTGTAATTTACGTAGTTTTTATTATTTTTGGGAAAAAAACATATATTAAAATTAAATAAATCGATTCAGTAAACTACTTTTATAATGTGTAATTAATTCACATTGTATAAGCGCAACATAATGATTAAATAAAAATTATTATTAACCCTTTCACTCAGTTAGATAAGATCGACGCACAAGTGTGGACAGACATATATACCTTATAGTAATAGCTCATGCTGACACGAAAGATAAGACAATGCCTCCATCACCGGTCACCGAATAAACAAAGAAATAGGTTTACACCTAACATGTGAACGAAGAACAATAGTGTTTAAAGGTGTTTACGAAAACAAAGCCTTCTTAATGTTGGATGGCGGGTACATAGCATTTAATGAAATCTCGGGGAGGCGCATCAATCAAGGTGTCACTAATAGGCTGCTATAACTATACAGTACATCTGCTACTATCTCTAACACTGATTAATTTAAATGGAATTAAAGGAAGCTGCGATTTCACTCAAGATTTTTTAAATTTAATTGAGTGTGTTTCCTTAAACAAATAATAATTATTATTTTAACGAAACACACTGCAATTTCACTCAAGACTTTAAAAATCTTGAATGAAATCGCAGCTTCTTTTAATTCCATTTAAATAATTCATTTTTCTGTGAGAATATCACTAAAAAGAAAATTAATAAACAGGTTACCTACATCTACTTCAATCTAATAGATTCAAAATTAAAAGCAATTTATTAGGTTGCAGCTTTAATTAAACTGATCTGTAAAGCACTGAAAATATTAAAACCTAATAAACTTATCATATTCTCGTAAGAGCAGACGGTAGCTTTCACCTCGGATTTTTAATTAAGTAAAAGTGCCGTAAGACAAACTTTAACGTAATTTAATAATGAAGGAATGGACGCCCTGAGTCCTGAGCTCAAAAGTTAACAAATTACTTAGCATAGATATGTACAAACAACAATATTATAGAAATTTTCATAAAAGCGAGAATAAGGACTGCTACAAACATTGAAACTCAATTCGGAATCAAGAATTCCTTTTACTTTCAAAGTCATTCCGGAATTACAAACATTGTACACTAATTTTAAAGCTCGGAACTCGCTAATCTGCTTTTATATTTATAGGAACATAACTTCTCTTCTAAATTGCGGGATTAGAATTCCTAACAGTTCACTGTTGCCTGCTGGGATTTAATAATAATGTTTGTGTTATTTAAACAGTTATTGTTCTACGACAGTTTTTTGGTTCAAAAGTTCCTTAAAAAAACGTACCTATATCATTTCAAATTTTGTCATAAACGTAGAATAGAATACAAAACAAAAGCCAGCAACGTACCTAAGACCAATAAGAGGCTCGCAATTAAAGCACAGTTCTCTTGTGCGATATAAAGGGTAGAAATTGAAAAAGTTTCAATAATTGCGAGGCACGTACGAATAGTCTCGTCATCCTGTGAATTGGAACGTGCGTGGCCCACGGCTTGCATAGGCACAAATGAACGTGTCGTTAATATACGGACCGCGTTCACAAATATACGCTCAGTCCATGCTTCGCCAGGCTTCCGATAAAGTATACTTTTACCTGTATTTGTTCCCGATAACGTAGGTATTAGGTAACCACGTAACTGTATTATGAGGGAATCGAATTAGACTCTGAATTTGAGTTCCATTTGTTTTAAAAGCATAAGGAAATTGTATTACGTGCTTCTTTTACTTAAATTCAAGCTCAGTTTACATATTTTTCTCTGAATTTGGCTAAATCTGTAACACTAAACGGGTTCCACATGCAACATTTAATACTTTGAGGTGGCAGGCAACATTTTATTAAGTAATGTAAGTTAATCTTCCCTAAATACAAAGCTGAGGTGAAGCCAAAATCCTGACCAAATGCCGAAGTAAAACCCCCGATTAAATTGCATAAGAAGCCTTGAAACTGTAACTAAACAGATACACAACTGCTAATACCAACAACTTTTCGAAGTTGTTGGTATTAGTTGTTGGTTATTATATTCGGTCAGTGTTGAACCAGTTAACCACAACTTAATAGTACTGAAGTCGGATTTACAAGATTTTCTTGCCCTTTGAAGTAACTTGTGACCTTTAAATCCTTTGAAATTGGAAAGTATTATGAGGCGAGGTACCTACGAACGGAACGGCGTATGAAATCGAATTCTACAATGTGATAAAGGTCGCGCCCTGACATTCTGTATACAGGTTTGTGTGAAAATTCTTTCTGATCGAATCGTCCTCTGACTCGAATTGAATCGAATCGATCTTGTAAACGAATCATGTATATTTGATTCCAGTAGAAGCTGTCTGCGTATGTTTAGAACAGCAATAATATCATTTGTGCAGAGACTCACGTTTTCATACAACTTAAGCTCTTAAATTAATGGTATGCGATTTTTACGATAAAGTTAATAAAGAAAAAGCCTGAAACGAATTAAAATAATTGTAGCGAAAATGAAAGCACATGCGTTACACAGGCTGAGTATACTAATATATCAAATTCGTCGTCTAATAGTAAGCGCCTACACGCGGCAGTAGGCTGAAAATGAATTCATTACCACTCTATACCGCAATTGTTTACCGTGATGAGAACGTGCTCGTTCACTCCTTTATAATTCGCTGTCAGCGCTAACCACTATGACAGCGACTGCCTTTTAAATTTTTAAATTTAGAACAGCATTTTGAATATGGCACAAGAAAAAAACGCTACTGCCTACCCATCATTACTTTAACTATACGTATATATAACACGGAACAAAGATATTCAATAAAATTTAATTCTCAAAAAAATGAGTGTCATAAAAATGGCGCGTATTTTGTTGGTTATAAAATTTGTTTTATATTTTTGGTAGGCTATAAAATAATATAACATTCAACTCCCGCCGCAAAGCGATAAATCCTTCGTACGTAATGCATTACCTTCGCAGAACAGAATTGAAATAATTAAAGCGCTTTGATTCTAATGCCCCATTATTTCACAATTATCTACTAACGTAATTACAAAGCTTAGCGGGTGTATAGTTATGCGTGCTAAACAAACCCGCTCCCGTACGCGGCCCGTACAAACAGTTTGCACACCTTCTACATATTTACTGAAGAGAATACATTACGACTCACACAGGAATCATGCGGTATCTAAAATATCAGCTTGTTTTGAAATAAAACGCTTTTTAGAGTCAAATATCTACATAAATTTTGAAATGCTCGCTTGCAAACTTGAAGAAAATTCTCGTGTTACGGCAAAAATATGTGCGTGTAACTTTCCTTGTTTAAACTGCCCTACATATTAAACAGCAGAGATGACGATGTTTTCTTTGTGTGCTCGAAATATTACCGGTTTTGTGTATTTTGTACCAAATATTTGTGTATACTAGACTTATTGACGGGAGCGCTTAATTATTCATCAAACTATTAACATTCTACAAAACATTGTTTACAGCAACGTTTGTTGTTTATTGTTATTATTTTATCAGTTTATATTCCGTAACTTTGTTACTGTTCACAGTTGCCTTGACTTTTAAGTATAAGTATTTAAGACGTCCTTTTTAAGTCTTCTTCCGTTACCCGGCTGCTGCAAAGTACTAGCGTGAACATGGCATTGAAACCTAATAACTACCGGTGTACTGTTTGACGTAACAACCGCCGGGTATTGCACGTATCATAATTTCATTTTGTGTAAACCAATTTCGTTCGTGGTCGACGTCATGGTATCTTACGAAAGTTAATTTTACACATAAATACCTACCTAGTACATAACATGTTCAATATACTGTTACCAAGCACTAGGGAATTGAGATCGTTTCACGAAAGAAAATAAACGGATTTTGTGCTTGCAAAATTATGTGTTACAATTTCAGGGTTGGCAAAAGTATTTTAATAAATACTGGCAATATTTCAATGAAAATAGGTGAATACAACGTAATATGGTACCGCTTCACCACTCTGGAATTACCAAAACCTTGACAATTCTGTAGATGTAGAAATAGTAAAACATTATTTAAATGTTCTGTTTTATTTCCAGGTGAAACCGACGAACATGGCCTGCCCACAGAAAAGGACAAAGGGTGCGATACCAACCTCTACCTATACCATGTAAGTATGTTTTAAACACCTGTTTACTTAAGTAAAGTTATGTAAAACCTTTTTACCGACTACGTCACGGTACACAGCGTACTGTGGAAACTTAGAGAGGCTTATCCCAACTTCGCTGGACATTAAAAATTTAAGAGCCTTCGTTATTCAGTATCTAGTGTCTTCGCTGCATTAAGTGCAATTTTAAGTGCAATTATATTTTCTTTTATCATTTAACGAAAACGTTTTACAGACGTTTACAAGACGTCACACACCATCTAGGAGTGCCTGTTTTCTTCCTTACATCATTGTAAAAGCAGAGCAATTGAGCAGAGTAACCGATAGTCGCGTCCAATTCAGAATGTTTCTCCACACCACATATTTGGCTCGTGTACACTATCCACCCAGTGCTGAGTAAACACTATAGACTCTTCTGTTTAAAAGCGTATGGGGCGGCCATACGCGCTCTGTATCCTGATATCGCCTTATCGCTGAGAGTTGAAAATACAGTGTGTTTTCTTGACGCGCTGGGATGCGCTCTGTTGGATCCTCAATCAATCCGCCGCAATAAAAATCGCCCGTGTTACCTGGGCTAACTCATTTTAATATAGCAACAACAGCAACAGAGTTCGCCTAAAATTATGATACACTTTAACGCACATAGTAGGTATATATCTTGGTACAGTTTCTCGAAATAAGGTAGATTAGCTCGACTTCTCGGAAAACCCTCGGAGTTACAGTACTTTGAGCACAAAGATGACTTAGAACAACTGTTCATTATTCAGGAGATGAATTGGACAGTTGCGTTGCGTAACAATGGCGTTTGTGTATACCTACTATAATCCAGAGGATTAGCTCGCTTCCTTAGTCGGACTAAGTCTGTTAGAGAAGGCGTATTATCCTGTTTCCGTAGGTACGGAAACGTTTTGTTATTATGAATTCCGTATGGGTCCTCGTGGGCCCTAATGAAGCTTTTTTTCATAATCAGACTGGACCTGGAATTTAGGTTGTCCCTGTTTTAAGTAAAGAGAACGATAACGATTTTTCACATAGTTTTATCATCTACAAATGATGCTTATATTATAAAATGTAATAAATTGTAGCGTAGACCTTCAAGTACTCATGATACAGTTAACTACCCAGTTCGGGAATAACCGCCCAAGCAAACTGATTGTTAATATACAGGTTTTTTACCTGTAGGTAAAATAATTATGTCATTGTTGTAAGGTCATCTTTGTAACACAATGAACAAATACAATTCTTATTCTTACCTTACGAACTTGACGCCTTGGGATTGGTCCAAATTGGCGCAGGATCTTGTTGAGTAGAAAAAGGAAAGGGAGGCCTCTGCTCTGCACTGGGACAACACAGGCACATTTTTTTTAACCTAAATGTGACGTGGGAAATAATAATGTTCCCCGTCATTAAAATATACGCGTTCTCTCAACGTAAAAACATGTTATTCTTACTTAGGTGTACTCATTTAAATGTTTAGTCAGACAGCACTTTCGAGAGTGTCGTAAAAGTCTTGAGAAAGTTATGGCCCCAGTTTGTAGCAGAGAATTTATTTTATACACTACAAACTCTACTGAATTTGAATGTTTCGGCCTACCCACCACATTTTAGTAGTTCTCCGACCTTTTATCTTTTGGGGAAACGCCTTTGTACTAAGTTTATGCTAATGGTTAAAAGCTATGATACATTTTATTTGTATAAATCTAGCTGAATACGTAATTACGTACAATTTAATACACTGAAAAGGCAACAAATACAAATTACCTTCATTTTCTAAAAGCACCCTATGGTTTTCATTGCGTAATAAACGAACCTTACCTGTTCCTTCACCGCAGCCACGTTTTATCTCAGAGTTTTCATCACAAAGATAATACCTAATAATTAATTCATTTAATCTTCTCCACCCAATGCCATCCCTAGGGTTTCTCGAGATTAAAAAATCATATCGAGTTACGTGTTGTTTCGTTTCGGTGGGTCTCTCCGCACTAATTATCCTTGACCTGACTTACTCAAATGCACGTTTCATATAGTAATCAAATTAACCCCTCTCGAATATGAATACTCGATACCCGAGCATAAATTATTTAAAACAACATTTACGTGGGCTAATTTAAGACCCGGCTTTTGTAGTATTCGAAGAGGAAACGGAATAAATTGAACTCTTTATTGAAATTGAGTTAGCAACGTATTACCCTTGCTACGAGTGCGCAAATATATACGTACGCTTTCGATGACCCGTATAGATCGTAGCGTCCTCGTAGCGCTCGTAGCGCTCCTAGCTAGTTCGTAGCTCGTTACATGGCGGTCGTAGCACTTCAATCTCTTACGCTATTGGTTCGAGTTTCCCGCTTCATTCGTTACGATTCTTGATTCAGTTTCAGAATTTTGCGGATAAACTTTTAGTCACAGTTCAGCTTGGATTTTCATATATAAAATTGTCCCGGATCATAAAATATTTTAATCCAGAAATTCTCGTACGTGTAAACTTCAGAATATATTATTAGACAGCGGTGGCCTTAAAAAAATATACGCGTCTCGGAAAAATGGAACTGGTATAAAAACGTTTGTATTCAGCAATACAATAAAGATGGTTATTTACATAAAACGAGAACGGAGGTAACTTCGTGTGATGAAAATAATCCTTAATAAAAGAAGCTCTTTAGTATATAAAGGCGAGGCCACACCTGCGGTGCGCCGCCCGATAGGCTGGAATAATCCAGGAGCGCAATCTCGTATATAATTCACGCACCATTTGCGAGCCGCGTGACTTCTGCCCCCATTACGTGTGGTGATGGCAAGGGAAAGATGGCAATAGAATTTTTATACAGCCATTCGGCATAGTTCCTTGACTTACTACTACTTGACGACTACTTACAGAAAGTATGAACATTCCTGCATGAAGCGTTAAATTTGGTAGACAAAAAAAAATAGTTATGAATTTATGTATAAAATCAGTTGATGTTAAAATAGATTTGTCAAAATACGCTAGTAACTCGAACCCGGCAGTTAGAATACTAATAAGTATTCTATATTTATACCTTTTTTAATGAATGTCTTTGATTTTTATTCTAATTTATAGCAGTCACTGCCTTTCACATGAATAATACAGCCTAACGAACGCTTTTGCGAGACTCGTAACATTCTTATAAAACATTCTTCTCTCGTCATATTTCAAATACGCTGGCTGGCGCCCGCTCGGTATAAAATATAGAAGAGGCTTCATATTCGTATCTACTATTAAACAAGTTTTTACATAGGTAACATTATGAGATCTAACGATGACTCTAAATATGTATATATTATAAGTTCTAAACCGATATAACGATTATTTTTCACTTTTATTTTGATATTTTGTGTTTCACGAACTGTGTCCAAATAAACATTATTCTTTCTTTCTTTCTTATATAGTTTTAATCTAGATTGCCATCCACACGCTAAGAAGAAAACTGATATATTATGTAGTTTTCATTTCGTAATTTATTTATCTATATGAGATTTACCTGTTTTGTATTTGCTTCAACTTCACTGCTGTGCGATTAATCAATAAACACATGACGTTTCTAATTAACTGCAATTATAAAATTTTATATAATAGAATCAGCCTATAATGTCCCACTACTGGGGCACAGGCCTCGTCTCTTCGAGAGAACCAAAAATTCGAAGACATGTGACATCTACCACGCGGGCCCAGACCGGGTTGGTAGATGTCACAAGTCTTCGGATTTTTGTTTCTAGAACATGCTGGTTTCCTCACGATGTTTTCCACCACCGTTTTGAAAGCAGTGGTGATTAAATTATCAGTGACCACTAGGCCACCACTGCTCTCCACTGGGTCACCATTGCAATTAATTATAATAAAATTATGCATGAAATTGTAGCACCTATAATTAATTAGTTCACGTTTATCCTGCTGCGTTAACTACATTGTGGGGTAAACGTCACCATTAACATAATTATCGTAGGTAGTGGATTATCTGCGGCCTTAATTAATGGATGGCAGTTTTGTATGTGTCAAAAACGGATATTAAAATACATTCTGATATTTTCATTTTATTAAAATTAGGGTTTTTTAAACACCATATAGTTCCAAAGACAGCTTCAAAATGACGTACTTTAATACGCTATCTAATGGCGTAACATTCGACACACATCCATACCTACGAGTACGTATGTTATTATCCAACCTAATAAAAATTAAATGCTGTATGATGGTAAGCGTATCACTTCAGAACGGCTGGGCCGATACGGCTATTTTTTTTTTCTAAAATTTTCGTAATAGTCCGAATATTTTTTTTAAGGAAAGAACAATATGAACAGTTTTCCGGAACATTTTAAAATTTGTTAAAACTGAACGTCCTTTTCTCTATAGATTTTTTTAAGACTTGTTGATATTTCGACAGGACAGCGTCGGTCGGGTCAGCAGCAGTGTTAGATAAAAATAACATAACATTTCTAGTGTTCTCGTCACTTGTACCTTTTATTTTCTATAAAGATGAATTGGTGAAGTTATCCTGAATTTTGCAATGTGTAGGTACCTATAGGTAGGTATGTGAGCGTCACTTTGTGAATGTCTCAATAAATTTATCATAGTGTTATAGCTCGCTAAATATCAATAAAACAACTTTATTTTTATTTTTAGAAGAGCTTTTATAAAAGTACTTTTTAAAACATACATCAGTTACCATAATTAATGATTCATACATTAATCAGTACTCGGATATAATTCATGATTGCAAATCCCCTTTCCAGGATAAAAGTTAGTGTTCAAGTGTCATTTATTCAAACTAGGCTGAGAATCAGCACTTTTGAACGTCAAAATTACATAAGACAGTCCCCCAAAACGCCCACCCTTCACCACTTCCTAGTGCTTTTAGCTGGGAAAAGAAGAGGCGCAACAAACTTCAAGTTAGAACAAAAAATGATTCTATACTATAGTATGCAAAATAATTTACATTATGCAGCACAAAAAATAATTAAAATGATAAATTATTGGCCATATGTCAGCTAGCACACGCCAATATACCAACCAAAAACATCGAGAACTTTACTCGAGCAGAAATAAAAAAAAAACTAAACGTAAACAGAACTAAGTATCCAAAAAAAGCCTCCAGGCATAAAGGGCGTGCCCGCTTACATAAAGCTGTAACTGGAAGATATAAATGATAAACTAGGACCATCGAGGTAAAATAAATAAACGGTTAATTACTAGTAACAATAACAAAACCATGATCAGCAAGACGACCAGTCACCACAAGCAGCACCCGTTCACGAGCATAACGCAAAGATCAACCACTCCCCCCTCGCCATATTTTAGGAAAGGAGGCAACCCGACCCCCGACGCTACCGCAAGCAGTGACATCTAAGGGAGCATGACGAACTTGCTGCTGGTTGCTCAGGCAAAAAATTATAAGATCAATTGACGAGGCCGCTATTTAACTACATATTGCAATACAACTCATAACAAAACATTGTAATGAGTAGATTATGTCAACAATAAAATAAAATAAAAATGAATTGACTCATAAAAAAAAACGACTTATAAATTCAAATAAAATAAACAATTATATAAACTCATATAAACTGTCAGTAGGTAAGCTAGAACATAAACAATGTCTTAAGTTAATCACAGCAACCAACTATTCTTATCATTTAAGTAGTCGTTGATACAATACCTAGTATACTTTTGAACAAAGGTTGGATTTTACTTTATTTAGTTTTAAACGCATTAAAAGGCAAATCTAGCAAAGAAGAAGGTAGCTTGTTACAAAAGGTTATACCAAGCCCAACAAATGAGTGATGAACCTTTTTTGTGTATAAGTGTATATTTGGCCTAATATATAAGATGTTGGCGAAGATGAATTGCGATGCCACTGTGAGGATATCTCTGAAAAAATCACTCAGAGAAACTCTGGCACCTAGCTGGTAAATTGAACAGCTCGTTTTTGAAGGACAAATATATTTTGAATATCAGCAGCTTTGACCCACAGCAGAATACCGTAGGACATAACGCTATGAAAATAACTAAAATAGACTAACCGAGCTGTATCAACGTCAGTGTATTGTCTTACTTTCCTGACGGCGTAGGCGGACGAACTGAGCCTTCCCGCTAGGCCCGATATATGTGGGCCCCACTGAAGTTTGGCATCTACTGTTATGCCCAGAAATACTGCCGAGTTCACAGTTTCAAGCACCTCTTACTCTAAGACGATGTTGGGTCCTAGATTTCTAACATTTGGTAGGGCGAACTTTACACGTTTCGTTTTCTTGGCATTGAGAACTAGGTTATTTGTCGTTAACCAATCCGTAACCATTGAGAGTGCACTGTTTACATCGTCAAAATCTTGTCTATTCCTGTCTACTTTAAAAATGAATGAGTAGTTACTGAAACTAGGAAATTAACGAACATTCGTTAAAAAACTGTTCATTATAAACAAAGTTTTAGCTTGCAATTCCAACCAAATCCACTCATTATTATTCATGTGAACACATTTATATTTCCGTGTACTCAACTACATAGTACGTATTTATTTTATTTAAATAGATATTTCGACAGAAAAACACTGATAAAAATTATTGCAATACAGTAAATTGTGTTAAGTTCTCAAAATACAGGTACAACTATCTAGTCTGGGGACCACCGACCAAGTAAACCGATCATTATTGGTTTTGAAAAAGTTTTGTATTTACAAATAAATTATAAATGTTATAGTTGTGTGATTATCTTTGTAAAAATGACCAAATAAAATGTATTCTTATTCATCAATATCCCAACTGAGCCTAGAACAAAATTACTGTTAACTTTAGTTTCAAATTTAAAAAAAGATTACTGTATTTCTCCGTATTATTATCATGACAATCCGAGAATTCACTCAACTTTAGTTTAGTCGAGTTAAAATAGAACCATACAAAGTTATTTTTCTTGAAACTTCCTGAAACCATAGTTCTAATCCCACATTATGGTCTCCTTCGCGTGTTGATGGTACATTTCCCAATTTAGTTTAGCAATTCCCACGGTTTCACTACCATTCTAATGAAATTAATTTATACACGGATATAAAAATAACATAGATATCAATTCGGGTCCATAGTCTACCTGCATGCCGAATATCATCCAAATTCGATTAGGCATCAAAGCGTGATTAAGTAACAAAACTTTCACATTTACTCTCTTAATAATAAACGCTTTATGAAGTTGTCATAGTATAAATCACTTTAATTGTTTAACATAAAGAGAAAAAAATATATATTTGCGACACGAGTACCAAATAAAACAATAAAAAAGGAACATTTAAAACTAGTTAAACGCATAGTTATATTATACCATGTTTGATAATGATACGCTTTTTAATTGGGAAGCCTCGCCCTTGCCTTGCCTCATGAACAGCGTGCACCTATATCCGTCGGATATCGGTGAGCGGCGCTGCGGCCTCGTTGTCTAAGCGGCCCTAAGCACCCTACAGCCGAGGCCGCTCTCGGCACAAGGCCGCAGCCGAATGCTCCACCGAAATCAATGTAAGAGCTTCAATAACGTCTCCACGAGGCTTGAGAGGCTGCCACACTTTCAGAAGCTGCCTCATCGTAATTGTGTTTGATTTTTTCATCTTTTGTTACGATCAAGGTGGCCATGATACTTTTCAATGTGAACGTAGGCACTTAAAAAATTTCAACTTTTGACATCGTTGCTACGAAAAATCAACAGAATTCTTCTCAAATAGAGAAAGATTTATAGTTCTTTGAGATAGTGAAGATTTGAAAACAAAAACTGAACGATTTCCTATTAAAAGATTTATCGTTTTACAGGTTTTCCTTATAGTGTTCAAGGCATAAAATCTTGACTAGAATGGCTTAATAAAGTACTAGGCAATGGACTGTAAACCTATAACAACTTGAGAGCTGTTAAACGGTTGTTAAATCTGATATTGTCATTTCAAGCTGTACCTAACCTGAATTGGCTTCATTTACTAGTAGTTTATGTGCATACCTACCCAATGTGTATTGCCGGTTCAAAAGTTTTATATTAGTGTAGATATATCTCAAGTTACACGCTTGGCATGTCGCGTAAATTTTCTCATGTAGGGGCGGGATTTATTAAGGGTACCATATATGGGTCACAAAAGCTTACCGAACCTCATGATGGCATCCATTTGCAATTCACTTAAGCCGGCTAAAGTTTATGGTTTCATTTTTGAAAAAGATCCTGTTCTGTGCATTTACCAGCGTTTATGAAACTCGTTTTTGTTGTTTAACAAACTAAAATTGTCGCTTATTATTAACTTAAAAATATTTAAAAATACACAAAGCCTGAATGAAAGCAATCGCTGATACAGCACCATCGTCAGTGAACGTTAATATTATGTCAAGAGCCGTTCTCGAGCTGAGTCCGTAAAACCTCACAATCTACTGTGGATGAACAAAGAACTTCATTACGCTTGCGATTCCAACGGAGAGCCATCCGGATACGAAATAAAGTGCCGAATAATGGCGACGGAACAAATGAAAACAAATAGGAAAAGAGCTCCCGTGATAAATTGCTTGTGTTGTGTGCCTTTATTTTATTGCTCGACATAATTTACAACACGACGTTAAGGACCATCATTGCTATTTAAAAGATTTCCTTTTGACTTTGATCTTTCGAGGCATAATTGATTATACACCGCAATAAACGAAAACTTACTTTGAACCAGATTATTTAATTCGATGCTGCAATCGTTAAGGAATATACCACAAAGATATTAATTTCATGATCTACAGAGGTATGAGAAGAAATTGCATTACATAAAGTCACAAAGCATTCGGTGCGAATTTAAATGAAAACAGTATAGAAATTCAGCAACGCCTGAACATATCCGAAATCCATTTTAAATTGAATAACATAATTCGTTCCTTTGCGATGGTGTGCGATGTAAATCCTGATTTACTCGTACCTACATTTTCTAGAGGGAACGCTGAAAGCGTCACATTCCGGCAAGTGACGGTAACGCCCTAGGTATGTTCGAAACGACGTTACTGAGCGATGCGCGTCGATGCGATGCAAATGGCGCGTAAATAAAATACGAGCTTTAGGAGACGAACGCGCTGACTCGGGTTTCAGCAACTCCACACTCGGCTCTCGGCTAGCACTCGTATATCGTAAAAACGTGAAATTAAAAACTCCTACGCCGGCTATATTTCACAATTTGAATCCCATCTCATACGATTATTGCGCACTTTCAAATTTTATGTCGGTCATAATGAATTTTACACTCATGCAATAAAAATACAAAAGCAACCATGTTTTAAAATAATAGAAAAAACAATTCTCTTTCAGTTATTAAAATGTTGTTGTGTGCAGACTTCTATTGTCTTTATTAAGTAAAACCTCTTTTCGTATCTAAGGGAGATACGAAAAAAAATTGCCGTAATATCTACATTGTACAGTGTTGTAGGTACGACTACAAATGCCGCATTGGGCATTAGAATAAAGATGCTAATCATAATAGAAATAACAAATAACTCAGTCTCAGCAACAAGGGCGTTATCATGAAGACGTCACTTTCTCTAACTTTATCATAACCGCTTTCAAGATTGCGATAGCGGAATAGGCGAGTGTCAGACAATGATTACATAACCTTGAGTTAGTCTGACTTCGTGGAAACGTACCCGTTGGGATCTGGCCTTATTTTTGCGTATGAAGTTAAACATATTTCAAGTCTGCTACGTGAACTGGATACATATTTGGTAGGTGGCCCCTGCCGACTATAAGATTAAAGATACAGTGTACGAAATCGAAAGTCTCGCTATTATTACAAGATAATGCGACGCGAGGACTTGTATTTTACATATATTATGCTTGTTCAGCCATTATGCTATAAAGCTTATAAGTTATGGATACTCTATACATTTCATTTGTAAATTATGAAGCATACTTACAACTGTAGTAAGGTGATGTGAATGCTACAGCTATATATCGTCGTTTCGGACAATATTATCCCAGAAGGATATTATACGTGGAGCAACATAATTAATTACCTACACGATAGTAATATAATTATGTAGGTTACCCTTTACTTAATATAAGTTAAAATTTTGCTTAAAAACCGCAGATGAATTCCTAAGCTACTAGGTGGTGCTATAAACTTGACTTTTAAGGATAAATCTAGTTGTTAACATTGTAGGTACAGATAGTTAGCAAACAGAAAAAAAATTGAATAGAGTTTCTGCATATAAAACCACCGGTATTTATCCGGAGGGGATAAAACAGTCCATTTACCTACCAGAAGAGTCAGTGTTTATTTTTTCAAAACTGTCTCATTAAAACCTTCTTCCTTGTCAACAGGAAGAGTTGGAGGACAGGCCCCGAGCGGCCACCTTCCTCACCTCTCTGGCGAACTACTCCAACACGATCCCCACGGCGTCAGCAGCAGACCCTGACGTGAAGCCGGCGCCCCCGGCCCGCATGGGCACGCTCATCGGTGTCTACCTGCCCTGTATCCAAAACATCTTCGGCGTTATCCTCTTCATTCGTCTCACGTGGGTGGTCGGAACTGCTGGCGCTATTCAAGGATTCCTGATTGTACTTGTTTGCTGCTGTACGGTAAGTCATTGATGTTTATGCTTCTTAGTTCTTAGATCTTTGCAGCTTTATGCTGTCTTTTGTTAGTACATTGTTGGCCCACCATGTCGTTAGCTTGCATTATTTGTCCAAGACCATTTTTAAATTGTTTTAATATAACTGGTTTTTTTGAGGTTTGCGTCATCTCCGGCTCTTGTTATGGACCCCATTTTATCCTGCTTGGATACACATCTATTTATTCTCGTATTTTAAGTAAATAATAATGTAATGAATATCATCAGAGTTACCCAACCACAAGCTATTTTGAATAAAATTACTTACGCATGTAGCTATTCATATTCCTCCGAGCAGGGGGCGATGACGCACGAATAACAACTCGCATATACTTACAGCGTAAAAATATAGTAGAAAAACGAAATATACTTACTTACCGCTATACCTGCCACAAAATAAAAACACGAGAGAATGAAAATAACTCATCGTCCACATTGTATTCCCTCCGCACTGTAATTCCTTCTGATTACGTTATTGTTACGTAGAATTTCCCCCGAGTCTGTCCGAGCTCGTTCCTAAAGCGACGTACATTGATGCCGCATCTAATAATGCCCGATCCGTCAACTTATCTAATTTAACTTGTTGACGACTTATTAAATCTTCTAGACTAGACACTAACTGGATTATATACACAGACTAACTAAATTATTATTTGTTGTTAATACTTAACAAGTCTGATAAAATCTAAAGTCCTCGCCTATTGGATCGAGCGTCTGACCTTTATTGTGACTTTTATGTTATGAGTCGTTGTCCAGTCCCTTGGCAACCCTCTTCTCTTGGTTCTATGTATTAGATAATATGCCAAGGGGTACATTTTCTTTCTGAAATGTTAAACAGGGTTTGATATGTTGTGTTGATAGAATTTAAAAGTAGGCTTGAAAATAAAATCGATCTAAGCCTTCTTATAACCGGGTTTAGACGACTCAGTTTGTAGCAATAGGGTGGAAAGGTCATTATTTAAGTACATTTTTGTTTTCACAGACAATGCTGACGGCTATTTCGATGTCTGCGATCGCAACGAATGGCGTGGTTCCGGCGGGCGGGTCGTATTTCATGATAGGACGCGCTCTCGGCCCCGAGTGCGGTGGGGCGGTCGGGATGCTGTTCTATACGGGCACCACGCTCGCAGCCGCCATGTACATCGTTGGAGCTGTTGAAATAGTTCTGGTAAGTTTATCATCATTATACAGACGGAATATTTTGTTGCAAATGTCGTTGGAGATTCGGGATTCTACATTCTATGCTTTCCTATTTTTTTGAGTTTTTTAACTTTAAAGTTATTTCAGTTTTTTCTTACCCATCGTGACAACTGCAACAAACCATGTAGTTTCTAGTAAATTAAACCACTCTGGTAATGTTATGCTAAAAGCAGAGCATGGTTTCAACAACTATTGTACAAAGAAGTTGGTATACCATTACAGATGTGTGTTAAGACACTGTCTCTAGACTCTACAATTCAGATAACTCCGACGTTACCTCAGTTAGAATCTCGAAACCACTACAAGTGAGTCCGTACGGAGGCGTGGCCGGCCGAATCTCTCCTCGCCACAATTGCATAGACCACATACTTGGGATAGTACTAGGTTTACAGGACTTTATGCACGCAAGTATTCGTACGTAAGGTCTGATGGCCACAAGACACGTTTATACGTATGACAAGCCACTTACCCAATTACAATGAAATTCTGATCACCCACTGGTCAGTCAACCTACTGTCAAATCTCAAGTTAGCTGTCGTTGTGACTAATGCAACAGTCAGTCAATAAGTCGATACAGATTAAATTGAATAGATAAGCTTTTATTATGATTGGGGACTTCAGTATAATGGATGCAGGAGTGAGCAGTAAGCTGACACATTATGGTCTACTTGAAATAAAAGATTTGACTTTGACTCATCACTGTATACTGCGATTTCTTATTGTGTGTTTCAAACGTATAGGAATTCAGCATATAGGATCATTAAACAGCTTCAATATCGTAGTTCCAAGAGTGCATTACTTCGTTTTGACACTAACTACGGAACAAAACTGATCGTAGCTAAAACTGCCTGTTTGCGCTAGTCCTTAACAGCATTGATGTAACGTACACCGTAGAGGCGGACCGGGCCAGGTCGTACTTCACTGCGGTCTCCGGGGCCTCGACACAGGGATGTGGTCGGCCGCCACTTAGCGCCGACTTTACTCGGCCACCACTCATAATTTGGAACATGAGAACCCTGCAGCTAGTGTACCTTTAAATTTTGATATAGTTACTATACTATTTGAATAGTTACTTAGTTTAGTACTTTTTTTTTAAATAGACAGTTTTGAAGACTTATTTCGGGTACTTGTGATATAATAATTATTATACAATAAAATGTGCACCTACCTTAGCGCCATCACAGAGCATCCTTAAAATATAAAAGTAAATGTGTTTTTTTTTTTACTAAAATCGCATTTTATAGTAGAGTTTTAAATTAAATAAGATAATAAAACATCTCTCGACTAACCCACAAACCGGGGAGATTTAAACTAGCAAATTAAAGCAGAATAGCGGAGCGGCCACAAAGGAAATTCGTATGCGGAATACAGCACTGCTGTTTATGATCCCACACATTTATTACCATCCTGATATAGAGGATAATTATGACGACGATGTTTATTAGTATTCATGAAAGTGGTATGTAGTTAATACAGTAATCTCACAAATAATAACGTGAAGGAACTTTCGACTCCAACCCAGGCGTAAATTAACGCATCGACCCTTGGAAAGAGACTGTCAACCAGGTCCTTTCAAGCTTTACATTTCTAGTATAAGCTTATCTAGCATTGTATAGGATTTCCGAACGATGAAAGGTTAGCTTAAACTGGAAATGTATAGCTTGATTATGTAGCCGTGTATACGACAAAGCCGGCACTCAACTTTCTAAATGTCGCTATTTACTGTAACCTCGTATGTTTAAAAGAAGTCATTTCTAGGATATTTTTAAATTACTTAACAGAATGCAGATTACGTAGACGTTAAACGATAATCCGATGCAGAATGGCCTACAGCTGATTTTAATATTCATCAGGCCACTAATTACTCTTTTGAATGATTAAGCTTGCCCATGGTTTGCTTTCTGCTTGCACTTAATAGCTTACACTCGAACCTCGAAAGCCATTATTTATGTCAAACGCTGTTAGAAGAATGACTGAGTCTGTGTGTATGCTGATGCTTAGGCATGCTGGAAAAACGCAGGAAGACCGAACCCGATTGTTATTCCTGCTTTAAAGTGTGACATAAATATATCCAGAGCTCTCTGACCATTCAGCTATGTTACTACTTCTTTACTGACTGCTGGGCCAAGGTATGAGGTATTCTGGAAGGCGTAGCTTGTGCTAACATGAAATCTATATCTATAAATATGATAAAATTAAGTCTCTTTGTTCTTCTAAACCAAGCAACGGATTTCGATGCGGTTTTCACCATTTTTCAGAGAATTTATTCCGGATGATTATTGATTTTTGTTTTTTTTTTTTGACCCATAACATAACATCACGCCTGTAATCCCCGGAGGGTTAGGCAGAGGTGTACCTATAGGTACACCCACATTTCGCCAGTTATGTTTAAGTCCCATGTAATAGGGGGCGAGCCTATTGCCATCAACCGGGCACAAATCCAGACTCCGGGCTGTTACTGAGAAATTCCAGATGGAAAACCCAATAACACTTTGCCCGACCCGGGAATCGAACCCAGGACCTCATACTCAGCAGTAGCGCTTGCGACCACTAGACCAACGAGGCATTATGATTTAAATATATAAAATATTATCTAATATATTTTATTTTTTTTTAAAGAAATCTTGATGTTTTGTCAATCATAAATACAGAAAACTAATAGCATCTCTATCTCATTAACAGACATACATGGCGCCCTGGTTGTCCATCTTCGGGGACTTCACGAAAGACCCCGAGGCGATGTACAATAACTTCCGCGTGTACGGCACCGGGTTGCTGCTCGTCATGGGCATGGTGGTGTTCCTTGGCGTCAAGTTTGTCAACAAATTCGCTACCGTCGCCCTTGCCTGTGTCCTCCTTTCCATCACTGCGGTGTACGTTGGAATCTTCGTCAACTTCAATGGAAACGATAAGCTACAGTGAGTATATTGATATTTGATTTGTATCACTTTTATGTTTTCATTCATCATCAAATCTAAGATAATAAAATTGAAACTTGAAGTATTTGAGCTACGAGATACTCTCGAAAATATTTGCCAAAATGACCCCTTGATCATTTTCGGTTGTACAGCAATCCGGTTATCAGAAACATCTGTAAATCTTTTCCAATGACAATTGCCACTGGAACAAAACTTATGCTTGCCATAACGAGCAAAATTTGGCAATTGAGTACAGAAACATCAGTCCCCGCACATTAAGGGTGGGATAAGGGTAGGGTAAGGCAGTGACTGAGATAGTCTCATGTCTCATTAAGCCGCGTTAATGACACACACGAGACACTGAATTTCAGAGATAACATCAGCCTGCTTTTATAACATTCTGTGACTGAAAAATGTGTTTAAAGTATGATTGGACCAACATAATCCAAGATTGATGATGTCCTTCCTTATTAAGACTATGTTTTTAATCCGACAATTAAAATTTAAATTTTCGTTTCGTATCTCACAGTTTTTGATAAGTAGTGTAAAATCTGTTTCAATAAACTAAGTTGTAATTTTCAGGATGTGCGTACTAGGCAAGCGTTTGCTAAAGGACATTAACATCAACAACTGCACGAAGGAAGTCGGGGCGCCGCTGCATCAACTGTTTTGCCCCAACAACACCTGCGACCCGTACTACCTGACACACAACGTGTCTATCATCCAGGGAATCAAGGTATGGAGAACATTGATCGTATATGTCCTTTTTTCCTGATCATGAAATAATAATAATAATAAGTTTAAATTATGACAGTAGGTATAACCGACGACAGAAAACATCTATTAGACCAATGGCTCCGGTCAAGATATATCGTAAAAAATCGATGCACTACTCACTTTACTTTCTTCTGATAGTTGTTGCTTCCCGCAGATATTCTATAAAACACATGAGCCGTCTTAACAGTTATGTTAAAAAACTTAAACGCACTCAAGGTCGCACTACTGTAGGATGCTGATTTTGAATGAGTATAACCATTAATTATATGACTAGGGACTGAAAAGCGGAGTATTCTTCGACAATTTGCAAGACTCGTTCCTACAACTGGGCCAGTACATCTCATACGGCAAGGAACCTGATGACATCGAGCAGATGGAGAGACCTACCTACAACCAAGTCTACGCTGACCTCTCCACGACCTTCACCATCCTCATCGGAATATTCTTCCCTTCAGTTACTGGTAAGATCATAATTTTACAATAGGTAAATAGTTTTTAAATGGACGACATATTGACAGTTTAAAACAGGCCTCTAATGTGACAGTAATACGTGTTCGTCCAGTAAAGGATATATTGTTGTTTCGAAATTACTTCACGACTGTATTCCAAAAAGGGTCGGTCAGGTGTCCAGTACACACACAATTCATCAGTTATGTCATAAGTCCCATGTAACCCTAACCCTAACCATGGGGTCTCAACTCGAACAAATTATAATTAGTCATGATAAAAATTTCATAGATGGCAGCATGGGTAACAATCATGACATTAACAATCACTAAAAAGCGTTAAACGGCAGATTTTGGCTGAAGTAAGATTAGTAAAAATCAAAAATTCCTTGTTTAATGTTGATTTATCTATTTACACACCTAAATCACGTATTTTCCACAAAAAGGATAAACGAAACCTTTTACTTCAAATTCGAACCCATAGAGTGATATAAGTAGTGAAAAGTAGCCATCTGTTAATCATTTTGTTTAGAGGTATTTGCAATAGATGGCGTTTAAGTCAATTTGTCCTGTCATAATAAAACAATAAAAGAAACGATTGTGCCTACAAACGCACACACGTTTGTAGGCACAATCGTTTCTTTTATTGTTGTTTCATTATAAGTTTAAGAATTGAAAAAATCTATTAGCATGTTTTTGGTACATAATTAGCATTATTTAAATTTTACTGAACCCGGAACTATAAAACTTTCTTTGCAAAAGGATGTACAGTGTGTGCCATTAAAGATGAGACTTGACACAACACGTGGTTTG
This sequence comes from Omphaloscelis lunosa, assembly GCA_916610215.1. Taxonomy (NCBI): domain Eukaryota; kingdom Metazoa; phylum Arthropoda; class Insecta; order Lepidoptera; family Noctuidae; genus Omphaloscelis; species Omphaloscelis lunosa. The sequence continues at coordinate 18,285,736 of OU744244.1, read as the reverse complement.
ACTTGCGCAGTAAACGATTTATGGGACTCTTTAGCGGTATGAAGTCTGCGCCGGGACGTCATCGGGGCGGCGCGGCGCACGGTGGATCGAAAATCGGCTGTAGAAGACATAGGATCTCGATGTCTTAAATGTTATTTTTTTTGCTGGAAATGACTTCTGCCGATCATTACTGTTCTATAAAATGTCATATGAAGTAATTGTGTGCACAAATGGAAGAGTTATAATTTTTATAACAAAAAAATGTATGGAGCTGACATGAAAAATGAGGATATCTCTGGAATCGCAAGGTTGGCCGTTATATCCTTGCACACTGTTATAGTACTATTTATTTGTGAATTTTTGACATACTTAATATCGCGGCATCACTTGCGATTTTTTTTTTTTAAATCGTCAAAATTAAAAAAAAAAAGGAAAAGTATATGATACATTTTAATGCTTAAATATGGCTATACCAACTGTAATTTACAATATTTTTTATGCTTAGACCAAAACATTCTAAGAAATCACAAAGTCGTATTACCTACTTTGTGATTTTCATTTGAAATGACATGGTAATTATGAATTACGTAATACGTAATCTTGTCTAATGCCTCAAGTCCACATTAGCTAATGATTAATAAAACTTAATACTTATATACCTATTAAAAGGATACGTACCAAAATAATTTGGGGTACTCGCTAATTTAGCAATTAGTGCAGGATTAACTTAATGAAAGTAATTAGATAAATGTGATACCATCATTAGTCAATAACAATAAATAGTCAAACATTGGATTCACAACTTCAGTTCATTTTGAGCATTTCTAATACTTTTAGATTAAGACTACTAGAGTACTAGATTTAACAGTGAACAGAATTTTTGAAACTATTCGTAGTCCTGATGCGATACAAGATAAACAATTGATATTAATATCAAAGTGGGGATTTGACGGTGCATCTAACCAAAGTAGATATAAGCAAAACATAGAGAGTGGTCAAGATGATTCCAGCATATTTATGACTTCTTTGGTTCCATTAAAGTTGACAGCTGACGGTGATACCGTATGGGTGAATCCAAAACCCTGCTCACCTATGTATTGCCGTCCAGTCCAGTTTAGTTTTGTGAAAGAAACCAAAGACGTTGTCATAAATGAAAAAACTGCAATGGATAACGAAATTGAAGCTCTCGTTCCCTCAAAATGTCAAGGACATGAAATTAGTCACAAATTAATGATGACGATGATTGACGACAAAATTTGTACATATCTGTCTGAAGCTAAGTCAAATGCGGCCTGCTACCTGTGTTTGGCTAAGCCTACAGAAATGAATAAGTTAGATGTCATTGCGTCAAAAACCATTTCTTCTGGTGTGTATGAGTTCGGATTATCATCACTTCATGCCCGCATTAATGTGATGGAATGTCTTCTACACATAGCGTATCGTCTCGACTTCAAAAAGTGGTCTGCAAGAGGAGAAGGTCATCAAGAGTTATTGCATTCACGAAAAAAACTCATTCAAGATCGATTCAAAGATGATCTCAACCTTTTGATTGACATCGTTAAGCAAGGATCAGGCACAACTAACGACGGGAACACAGCAAGGTGGTTTTTTTAATTTCCTGATAAAACTGCAGCGATCACTGGATTAGATGAAGACCTAATACGCAGATTTGCTGTGATTCTGCAAGCTATCACATCTGGAGAGATTGTAGACGTGCCGAAATTTAAAGAATACGCTAGAACAACCGCTGAAAAATACGTGGAACTGTATGATTGGTATTACATGTCATCAACCGTCCACAAATTGTTGATTCACGGAGGGGACATAATTGCAGAAAATGCTATTGTACCAATTGGAAGTCTTTCGGAAGAAGCTTCAGAGGCCCGAAACAAAGACTTTAGGAGGTTCAGAGAACACCATTCGAGGAAAAATAGTAGACAAGCATCAAACGAGGATATCCTCTATATGCTTATCGTCTCTTCTGATCCTCTAATTTCTTCCACAAGACCAAGATTAGATGCCCACAAGAGGCAGACATACTTTAAGGAAACAGTAGAACTACTGAAACTTCAGGATCAGGAAGCTCCGACAGAATTCTTAGAAGTTATATCTATTGTAGAGCCTGATTCTGAAGTGGATTCTGATGGTGACGAAGTATAAAATAAGTTAACTTTTATTGTTTATGTTAGGTTAGGTTAAGTTAATTTTTTTTTTTAATAATTTGCTTTTATTTTTAATCATACAATAGTTTACGATTTATTGTTATTGACTAATGATCACGTTTATCTAATTACCCTCATTATGATACGTATCCTTTTAACAGGTATATAGGTATTAAGTTTTATTAATCATTAGCTAATGTGGACTTGAGGCATTAGACAAGATTACGTATTACATAATTCATTATTACCATGTCATTTCAAATGAAAATCACAAAGTAGGTAATACGACTTTGTGATTTCTTAGAATGTTTTGGTCTAAGCATAAAAAATATTGTAAATTACAGTTGGTATAGCCATATTTAAGCATTAAAATGTATCATATACTTTTCTTTTTTTTTTAATTTTGACGATTTTTAAAAAAAATTCGCAAGTTATGCCACGATATTAAGTATGTCAAAAATTCACAAATAAATAGTACTATAACAGTGTGCAAGGATATAACGGCCAACCTTGCGATTCCAGAGATATCCTCATTTTTCATGTCAGCTCCATACATTTTTTTGTTATAAAAATTATAACTCTTCCATTTGTGCACACAATTACTTCATATGACATTTTATAGAACAGTAATGATCGGCAGAAGTCATTTCCAGCAAAAAAAAATAACATTTAAGACATCGAGATCCTATGTCTTCTAAAGCCGATTTTCAATCCACCGTGCGGCGGAAGGAGCGGCGGGAGGCGCGGTCGAGTCTCATCTTTCGTGGCGCGTATTGTACGAAACGTTTTAAAAGTAGATTTATAGTTACAGATATTTTTTTCTATGGCTGTCAATGTCAAGTCTGTTTCCGTCCGTTATTGTCTGAGTCTTAATTAGTTGTTGACTATCATTGGAAATAGGTAGGTATATACTAGGAGTAGGAGGATACAAGTAGGTACTATACTACGTTTGAAATAAAATTAGACATTTAAATAAACCTTTTATACAGTCCGTTTAACCGCTTTTGATTTCTATTGCGTTGGTGGCATGACAAATGGTAGCTACAGTAAACAGTTGGTATTGCAACCACTTTTTACAAGCTTTTATGCTTTTATTCAACTTGCCGTGTTAGTTAGCAAATGTTGCAAGCTGAATTAAAACCACTTCCTCTTATCCTACGGAGTTGAAATTTTGCATGTTGGTTCAGTTTTGAAGACATTTCTTTATGATGTATGACTTCCCAGGATAGGCTCCAGATGATGGAACTCCACAACACTCAACGGTACAGACACGGAATTTAATATACGCATTTAATTATGATAGTCCGTTCTAAAGTCTACCATGAACTGGCTACAACATCCAGGATTGGCTCCACACGAGGTAACTCCTCAGCGATCAACAACTGAGACACTCAATTTTACAATATATACGCATTCAATTACGATAGTCCGTACTAAAGGTCACCATGATCTGGCTGCATGCACCCAGGATTGGTTCTAAAAGAGGGAACTTGTCAGCGATCAACAGCACAGACTCAAAATTTTATATGCACATTCAATTATGATAGCCCGTTCTAAAGTTCATCATGATCTGGCTGCTGCACCCAGGGTTGGCTCCAGAAGAGGGAACTCCTCAATAGTCAAAAGTACATACAAGAAATTGAATATAAGAATTTAATTATGATAGTCCGTTCTAACGTTCATCATGACCTGGCTGCTGCACCCAGGGTTGGTTCTAGAAGAGGGAACTTCTCAGCGGAACTTCAAGCTAGATCATGGTAGACTTTAGAACGGGCTATCATAATTGAATGCGTATATAAAATTTTGTGTCTGTGCTGTTGATCGCTGACAAGTTCCCTCTTTTAGAACCAATCCTGGGTGCAGCAGACAGGTCATGGTAGAGTTTAGAATTTTATTTCATTTCCTTGTAAATTACAAGCAATTTTATAGTTTTGATTGATTTGAGTAAGTAGGTAATCATAAAGCAATAGTAGATTTGGTACCGAGGAGAAGAAATCTAGATTTAAGCATTGAAATACTAATACACATGAACGAGGCGTTCGCAGCAGCGTGAAAATTGCTAGCACAAAATGAAACTATTCTGCCAACTCGAGTCATTTTTTTGTTGTTGTATTGTTATTACTTGTCCTTGAACGCACGTTGCAATATCCGACTCGATGTGCGATGAAGAGAATCTACAATATTAAAACAACGCCATCTAGTAGTATCTATGTCACATAGTATCGATGCCACCTAGTATCTACACATACTCCTAGATGGCGGTATAAAACTACAGTCTCTGGCAATTAGTGAGTCGCTGATGCTGCCATCTGTTGAAAAAATGAAGGAAAAAAAATAGCCAGCTCAATAGCCAGACTTAGGGTGGTGTCATTTCTTTGTATGGGATTGGGTATCTGTACTAGTATATTATCTGTGCCCTAACTCAGACTTCGGGATGCTACTGAAAATTTCCTGATGGCATTATTGTTGTGATTGATATTCTCTACAAAGTTGTCTTATTCCCCAGGTATCATGGCCGGGTCCAACCGCTCGGGCGACCTGGCGGACGCACAGAAGAGCATCCCCATCGGCACCATCTGCGCCATCCTCACCACGTCCTTCGTGTACCTGTCCTGCGTGCTGCTGTTCGCGGGCACCGTCGACAACCTGCTGCTCAGGGACAAGTGAGGGCGCGTTCCGTTTATAGTTAAACTAACTTCTACTCACGTGTATTTTTTCAGAAACTACCTCAATAAGAAAGATCAGGCTCATCCGTTACTCCATTTATATGAGAAAGGAGAACAAACTAACAAACTTGTAACTCCTAACACTGTAAATAATTTTACCCATCTTACAAAGAGTTGAGAAACTTTTACATACGTCATTCCAGGTTTGGTCAATCTATCGGTGGTAAGCTGGTGGTAGCGAACATGGCGTGGCCGAACCAGTGGGTGATCCTGATCGGGTCATTCCTGTCTACCCTGGGAGCTGGTCTCCAGTCCCTCACCGGAGCTCCACGACTGCTGCAAGCTATCGCCAAGGACGAGATCATACCGTTCCTGGCACCTTTCGCCGTCTCGTCTAGCCGGGGTGAACCAACAAGGTAAGCCAACGTTAGACTGGCAGGAATTTTTGGAAAAATCTCTTTCAAAATAAAGCCGTCAACATTTTCGTGAATTTTGGAAGAGGCTTTTCCAAACATTCCTTATATTACGCCAGTAGACTGTATATCCAATGTAGACTTCAACTGTATAGTCAAAGAAAACAATGAATTAACTTCTAATAGTGGATTAATTGTTATTTCTAACCCCAGGGCCCTGCTCCTGACGATGGTGATCTGCCAGTGTGGAATTCTGCTGGGTAACGTTGATATCCTGGCGCCACTGCTATCCATGTTCTTCCTGATGTGCTACGGCTTCGTCAACCTCGCCTGCGCACTGCAAACGCTCCTCAAGACTCCCAACTGGCGTCCTCGGTTCAAGTACTACCACTGGTAAGAAACCAACCTCCATACTTAAGGGTTTAGGTGTCTTATCTATGAAAACATAGGTGAACTTTTATAATCTTGCTTGGTTTCAGGTCTCTGTCTTTAGCCGGACTGACACTGTGTATTTCCATCATGTTCATGACATCGTGGTTCTATGCCCTCCTCGCGATGGGTATGGCTGGCCTTATCTACAAGTACATTGAATATCGCGGGTAAGTTCATTAAAGTTATGAAATGTTTTTAGAAAAAAAATGGTCAACAATATAACTATCCGAAATGTGGTACTGTATAACAAAACACTTAAATATAGATAAAACAAAAATGGAAAAGTATTGCCAACCAATTATAGCCAAAGATAACGCTAAATAAAAGTAAAGACAACACGTAGGAAAAGAAAGTCAAAGCCCGTCTCAATACAAAATTGAAAAACAATTGATCTTGCACTTTCCAGAGCCGAGAAGGAATGGGGTGACGGTCTCCGTGGTCTGGCTCTCTCGGCCGCGCGCTACTCGCTCCTGCGTCTGGAACAAGGACCTCCGCACACGAAGAACTGGCGCCCACAAGTACTGGTGCTCGCCAAACTGAATAATGAACTGATGCCCACTTACAGGAAGATGCTCGCCTTTGCTAGTCAACTGAAAGCTGGTGAGAAATCTTTTTTTACTATGGTGGATATAACCTACCATTTTTATTCTTAATGCTATAACAACTTCATTTATCATTACAAAGATATCTTTTCGGGAATTTTCCCTCAATCACTTCCAGATGAGTTCCGGTTGACTTTTCTGGCAGACAATTTTAAACATACCTTTAGATTATTTCAGATATCAATTAATCCGAATACTGTGAAATAGTCCCTTAGTCTTGAACCTGTCAGTCTTCTAGCTGTCACAATAGCCTAAGAACCTGAATTATCTTCTAACATTCATCTAATACCCATAATTATATTTTCATCTAGGCAAGGGTCTGACAGTATGCGTGTCAGTGCTGGGCGGCGACTTCCCGCGCCGCGCCGGCGACGCGACCTCCGCACGACACAACCTGCGCCGCATCATGGACGAGGAGAAGGTTAAGGGCTTCGTCGATGTACTCGTGTCGCCTAATGTTGCTGAAGGACTTAGCCATTTGTAAGTTATCCTTTCAATTCCCAAATAATTGTGGCTGGTCCAACAGGGACTGGTGCAGAGTCTACGTAATATCTATTACTGATTTTGATATGTGTATGGGTATATCTTTTGGCACAAGCATATCTAGATACTTCTGAGTAGCAGTGGGTGAAGTCGGACTGTTGGTGATTATATCGTCTAAGTTTGGCCTTCTGTCATTTATATTATATTTCTACTGCAACGTGTTGGAAACTGGATACTGTGTTAAAACTGACGGCACCTTACTGCAAAATGCTCAATTTCTTAATCTAGTATTATTACGATATGTCCATTTCGTGATCAATACCTAATATTTCCACTTCTAGGGTTCAAACGTGCGGCCTGGGTGGCTTGAAGCCCAACACAGTGATCGTGGGCTGGCCGTACGGCTGGCGCGCGGCGGAGCGCCCCGGGCCGCCGCGCTGGCAACACTTCCTGCACACCGTGCGCGCCGTCGCCGCCGCGCGCATGGCCATGCTCGTGCCCAAGGGGATCAACTTCTTCCCCGACTCCACTGAGAAGGTAATATAACCATAATCAGTCTGCAATATTCTCACTACCGAAACAGTAGGTAACACATACCTGCTCTACCTACAAATAGCCTACTCTTTTACCCAAATGAATAAGCCATAACATAAACGACAACGCCTGTGTGACATAGATCAACATAAAAAACGATCGGACGATCGACTTGAAAATAGAAGCAGCACGAGTACCTATAATATTTGACTTTTGCTTGAGGATCAACTTAGAAACTAAGAACACCACTTTCCACAGATGTAAATAGTACTAAAAATCGTTATACCTACTTACCTAGTGACAACATTTTTTCACTCCGTCTCATTACCTCGATCCCCACTCTGCAGGTGGCCGGCAACATCGACATCTGGTGGATCGTGCACGACGGCGGCATGCTGATGCTGCTGCCGTTCCTGCTGAAGCAGCATCGCACGTGGAAGAACTGCAAGATGCGTATCTTCACGGTAGCGCAGATGGAAGACAACTCCATCCAGATGAAGAAGGACCTTAAGATGTTCCTCTACCAGCTACGACTGGAGGCCGAGGTCGAAGTTGTGGAAATGGTCAGTTTTGGAACTGTTTTATTTATACGGCCATTTCGATGACCAGCATGTTATTTTGGACAATGAATTCCATCCAGATGAAGGGTTCCATCTAATAATTATACCTATTTAGTTAAAGCACCATCCGGAGATCTTAAACAAAATTGCTCGTAAGTGAAGCAAATATAATCAAGCTTGACTCTTATAGCCAGTTCAAATTAATCTACATGGTACATCCGAATGTTTGTAATGAAATCTGATAATACGTATGAATTTAATGAAGCACTGTTGTCAAGTTTTATATTAAAATATTTATAAATAATATTCCAGACGGACAGCGACATATCTGCCTACACATACGAGCGAACCCTGATGATGGAACAACGCAACCAGATGCTGCGCGAACTACGGCTGAATAAGAAGGAAACTATGGGCATGGTGAGTTCAAAACATAAACTCTTCTTAACAATGAAATATATTAAAATCTTCACAATTTCAATGTTCAAATGTCTGTACAAAGCTTTGTATATTAATAACTCTACTCTGACCTAGAACTAACATGTTTGTCTGTCGCTATATACAGATGCAAAATTTCGTGGATTATCGTGAAAACGCTGAGGAGAAGTTGCCTTTGGTAAAGTGGATACCTTAACCCTGATTCGAGTCCACTTATTTTCTTTAAGAGCATTTTGTTAGCTATCCGTTGAGTTACAATATCTCCCGCATTTTGAAGTCTACACTAATTTCTGCTGTTATTTTAATCCAAGCAATGTGTAGATGAGTTTTCTTTTTAGCTTTAACGAATTCTTGGTGTATATTAGATTAAGTGTTGTCCTCTTTGTGGCTAAGATTTTCCACGTTCACTTCTTCATCAAAATATACATTTCTGTCATCATTACATTCCACCAATTCAGTAATAAGTGAATTTGGCTAATTTCTACTAAGATATTTGCTTTTGATGTTTTAGATCATGTCTTCATTTTATATTTATTCACTGTTTCTCACTCTTCACTAAACTCCTATGCTGTTTTATAATCACTTTTTGCACATATTTATATATTTACCTTAACATTATCCTTCTAACGTCACTTACCTATATTTTCACTCTCGATGTATTTAAACATTTTATAGTTATTAAATCCTCATTAATGAAATGGCTTGCAACCCTTTAAGAAATAGTATGTTTTAATAAATTTATTTTTAATTCATATGAAATGAATAGGTTTCAGAGTATAAAAAATTAAATCGAATAGGTTTAGAGTAATCGGATTATTTATCTACTGAAATTACTAAAAATCCATGCCCATATTCCTATTCCTTCCAAACAAAATTATACCGTCTATGTACGGCTGGAAGCTATCGGCGCTCGTTATTTCGATAAGTTAGCACACGGAAACCTAGATATTCCATTAGTTCAATCTTCATTGTATCCGGTGATCATAGTCTTCAAATCAAGTGATTGCTGATACGTCACAGCAGAGAGTGAAGCTCATAAAAATACCTTAAAGCCCGATTTAAACACAATCTAAACAGTGTTTAGATGGTCCAAGTTATTTATTGCTTTAATTATATTGTATGCCATGCACATGTAAGAAACGTGCATCGTGTATATGGGGCCTTATTTTTGCATCTACAGACATAATAAAGCCTCTTCTGTGACGACTCAACAACAGCCAACGAATATTAAATGAACAGCCCCTTAATGTAAGTGTCCGTGTACAGGTGCAGGCCATAGTGGACCACCACCATGCGGACGTGAAGACGGCCAGCAAGGTGCGCTTCACGGAGCCCGGCGACGACGCGCCCGGCGACGCGCCCTCACCGCCGCTCGCCGACACTGACGACAAGGACAAGGATGATAAGGTGAACATACCTCCTGTACATTCGACCTGTTGACCTGCACTTAGATAAAAGTTGATACCCCAAAGTCGTGAAAATGAATGGTATAAAAAATCAGAGGTGTTCTTTGAAATAAACATGTAGGTACATGAAAGGACAAACTCAATTACTCTCAATCAGATTTTTTTTCAACTCAAATTAATTCAGTATTTTGATGAGCTTAAATTAGCTGGTTTTTTTTTTCTTGCTTAAAATGACACTTTACTAATATGTAAAAGTATTAAAATCCCCAATTTGAACGAAATAGTAGATATTAATAACACTATCCAAATAATTGCTGTTGATAAAATGGACTATAATTATAATACATTAACATGAACAAGCTTCTTATTTTCTCAGCTAGCACACTATTCATGATCTGTTTATAATTTTATAATAAAAACATTGACATTGCCATTTTCATTAAACCCTCATTAAATATCTATAAAGAATTTATAGACATGTACAGACACTTCGATTTCTTCAAACTCGTCTTGACTTACAATCTCACTGACAGATCCAGGACGAGTTCTGCCTGCAGCCTAAACTTGTTACCTACTAATTGAAATAGGATTCATTTGAGAACAAGACATTCTTAACACATTCACTGCCACCCACTCGGATCCGAGAAGGGCGGTGCACTTACAACGGTGCCGCGCACTCGGATCCGAGCAGCCTCTTCGTACAGTTTTCTCCAGTCAATATAAATTTGGCGTCCACGGCATGTGCGTATTACTTTATGCGGCCACTCAGGTTAAATCCTTAATTTATGAAATCAAGTAATGGTTTCTATATTTTTCGTTATTAGTAGATCGAGATTGCGATCGCAAAAAAAGTATGAGTGCAAGCAATGTGAAGGTTCTCCAGGTTGATTCTGTCAGGCACACTCTTAAGCCTAATTGAATATGATTATTCATAATGATAGTTGAATCGTCTTTTTTCTTTGAAAGAAATAAAAAAATGTGAAACTCTGAAAAGTAATTATATTACTTTTCAGAGTTTCACATTTTTTTTATTTCTTTCCAATAAATAGTTTGTCAAATTATCTGGAGTTTTATTTCATTTTAATAAAATCATACCTAAAATAATTCAATAAATATAAAAATACAAAATTAAACCACCACCTTTTCATATCAACACTCGGATCCGAGTTCTTGGCTCCCAGATGTGCTGTATGCCGACTACTCGGATCCGAAAAGACAATTTAAAATAATAAAAATAATAATAAAATTCTGTGATATTTCAATATTTCGCGTTTTTATTGAAACCTAAACAAAATTCACGCAGAAAAATATCTGGGCCTGGATGTGATTAATCTACAATATTTATTGGCAGTGAATGTGTTAAATGAAACCGTTTTTTTAAGTATTGTATTCATAATTTCTTACTTATATCGGTGTGGCCGACTGACCCGCTATGATGAAAATGAAAAATTTTTCCGTAAATTGGTAGAATTCGTTCATCATTTGCAAGATTAGGCTGCCGACATCGATCAGCGCAATAGTGTGGTAGTCATACCTGTCGGTGTTACAAAACAGTGCACTGCAAACCATTTTCCGTCATTTTTATTTACTATTTAGTTGATTTACTCATGATCATACCCACCCTCATCAATGTCACCAACGAGTCCTAGCGAATTTACACACGGTGGTCATATGTTTGCGATGAGTTCATTCACGTTAATTTGTTCACTTTAGTTTGTTTCGTTGTCCACATTAGATAAGAGGTTTGATGTTTGAATGTCAGTAGTGAGTTATCGTTTAACAATTAAAATAATATATGACATCCCGTGTTTCATTCGCCTTGAATCCGTCATGTGCAACACAAACAAAACAAATCGCGTTTCAAAATTCAATTTGAAAATGGAAATTCTACAAATTGGGGTGAATAGGACGACTTTCGAAGTAGTTTGTTGCACATAATCGATTCAATGTGGGACTCGCCCGATGAACGGTCGCAGTGCGAGGACGCCAGCCCGCCGCCCGACGACAACAAGCACAAGGAACAGGGCGCCAACGGAGACGCCGTCAAGCCCAAGCCCAACCTCTCCGACATCACGCCGTGAGTATTACCACCTACTTCTTTTGATTACAACAGAAACATACGAAAAATGACTTTAATCTCTAGGTCACAAAATCCTTTTTAAATGAGAATCATTTAAGACTACTTCGAGCCGAGTTAACTAGCAAGACTCCGCACCCAACAAGATTATGTTCTCGATCGTCATGTTATGTACATCTACCAATTTAAATGCCATATACATATTTCTACCACAACTTGCCTTGAAATTGGAGGGAAACCAACTTTGATTCAATGAAACGAATATAACTGATAACTTTTTTGTAAAGAAATTATTGAACATATTGCCATAGTAAAAGCAAACATGTAACGTCTATGTAATGTGTGTCAGTGACGAGGGCACGGTGCGACGCATGCACACGGCGGTGAAGCTGAATGAAGTGATCGTGTCGCGGTCGCACGACGCGCAGCTCGTCATCCTCAACCTGCCGGGCCCGCCGCGCGACACCAACATCGACCGGGAGTCCAATTGTGAGCATATTTGTTTTATTTTACATGCAAAAAAATATACTTGAGATGAGAACTACGAAGATACTGCTTAGTGCTTATCGCTATTATGATACAAGATATTTATTTTGTAAAACATGAGTGTAGAATTATACAGGTCTCAAAAATAATAAGAGGTAGCTACATGTTTTGCCAATCATGGCGTACAAAATAAGTCGCACTAAGACAACTATTACAGAAAGATAATTATAAAATCGTTAATAATAAATTAAAACAACGACTTACAAAAAAAAAAAAAAACAGGATTAAATTAAAATATCAACAATTTAAATTCAATTTAAGTAAAATACAGATTAGAAAAATAATAACACAGGTACATAAATACAGGTATACAGGTACATACGTATGATTCTGCTATATAATAATGTATAATCGATAAGACACTACAACTTCAACGAGTATTGGCTACGGGTTCAGCGCGGCCGCAGTTACTAAATAAAGCGTAGTATGTGCTACGAGTGGACTACCGTAACTCATACATATGCTACAGGTATTCCAAAATTTTAAGTAGGGTTTAGCTTTGCTATGAAAGTTCCAGCGTAGCACAGTCTTCAGTTTTGGTCACAAAATTAAGCATAGCATGTGCTACGAGAAGATTACCGTAGCCTTTACGTACGTTTTAATTTTTTAAGTATGACGTAGCTTTGCTACGAAAGTTCCAGGATAGCACAGCCTACGGTTTTGGCCAATTAATAAAGTGTAGCATGTGCTACGAGACGACTATCCCTAGCAAATGCTATTACTACGTGCTACGTTCCAAAGAGATGGGTGAGCTTACTTTTACTACGAAACTTCCAGCGTACAGGCTTTTTTTTTAGGTGGGAAATTATCAAATAACTTCTCCCATTCTGGGCGGAGCGGGAGGGCGTGCCAGACTATTACTGACTAAAACCCACCCGTGTTCCTTCAGTTGCCATATTGCCGGGGGCCACAGTATCCCTTTCGGACTTCCCCGCAACCCCGGCAGGCATCGGCCCTAACGGACCCCGTCAGTTCTGCTGACGTCTCTTTGAAACGCGAACACAACGCGCCGTCGACCCAGGTCTGATCCTTATCGAACGGCGAGCTACCCATTGCTCACCGTCCGCAAGCCTACGCCTATGGTGGCCGGGAATCGGCCTGCGACTCTCGACGCCCAGGGCGTCTCCTGCGGCGGTTAGGAGCGTGAGGGCGCGAAATTTGCCTCTCCCTTACGCGTTCCACCTCCTCCTTCGCGAGCGTTACTGCTTCACAGAAGGAGGTAAGGACGGTTTTGGTTGACTCGTAGCACAGCTTGCTACGACGCGTAGCAAGCACTACGCTTGGCCCAGCGTAGCGATTACTAGAAAATTTTTATTTTGTTTGGTGTGTTGTATGTATACGCTGACGTATTGTGTCGTCATTGCCAGACATGGAGTTCCTGGAGGTGCTGACGGAGGGGCTGGAGAAGGTGCTGATGGTGCGCGGCGGCGGGCGCGAGGTTATCACGATCTACTCGTGAGCGCGCGGCGCGACTCTCCTAACTGTTAGTGCTATGGTTTGGAACGTTCCGATCGGTCGGGCTCGAGTCTCGTCGATCGAAAGACTTAACCCGCGCATCTCTAAGACTGCCGACACGACCGTCGCGTTCCGGTTCGTTCATAAATATTGTATGTATTTTCTTACGATGATTGTATTCGGCGTTCGTTTTACTTGTAAATGTTAGCTTAATTCTACGATACGTTTTGTTGAATTTGCTGTTTAGAGTGACGTTGTGTTGAAATTTATTCACTGTTGTATAGATATTTATGGATATGACGTATGTATCTAATGAAAGCCTTATCTGTCGGTCGTTAGCTCTAAGTTCGTTGTTTTGTTATTACATAGACTAGCTAAGCGTTACTTTAAGCACCCCAGTGGTCTCTTGTTTACCGACATGCCATATAGTTTTTATTTGACTGTGAAGGCACTTAGAGGTTAATTTGTATCATTTTTATACATAATTTTATTTTCTATGGTTGTTACCACGACGTAGATATACTGTATAAGAGTATACATTTCTTAAAAACCATAAAGATTTTTAACTATATAAAAATTGTATTTTGTAAATATTATTCTGTTCTAAGATTTTTACATCTGCTCAACTTAAAACTTACCGTGGGACTGACGCAGGAAGTTGTTAACAAATTGAACTTACGCTAACCGGATAGATTTCGAAAAGTTTTTATTTTGAAGATCATTTCTAGTCACTTTTGATATTAGTTATATCTAATACATACACAATTCGTTATACCAAAAATATTAGAAGTCACTAAATTGACACAACAAGACGAACCCTCGAGTTTTTATGGTGAGTAGATTGAACAGCAACTAGAACGCGCTGAGAGGGACACCTAGGTAACTATTAACTATTCGTATTTAGTATTAGCGAGAAGATTTAATAGTTAAACGCGATCCCCCGTCGCAATTAACTTAGAGAATAACTTGAAAACTTATTGCGCACATTCGCGTAGGTAGATGATTTCTTACTGTGATCGTTTATATAAAATTTATTGTTTTAGTTTTACTTAAGTGGTAGCGGTAATGTATTCGGACTATTCAGTAGTAGTCATCGTTCAGAAAAATCGACATAATTCGTTTATATCTGTAGTTGCCTCGGCTCGTTCGTGCTATTGTTTCCAGCGTCGACTGATCTGCCTTAAGACGAGCGTCTTTAAAACATGAAATGTGAATACTGTGGAAACAAATTTGTCAACAACGGTATTGTACTACAATCATCACGATCTTACAAAGAACACGTGACTATAAAAGATTAAAAGCTATATTTTCGCAAACGACCCTCTTGTCGTCGAACGAAAAGTTTATATGCGCTACTTACACATGTATAGCTTTCCAGGGATAACTTAGAACAACCATTTCAAACAATTAATTAATTTGAAAACGTTTTTGCTTTCGTAGACATTGCTTTAAAACTAATAATGTAATTAGTTAATTTTGAATAAAGACATCTGTAGCAGTGAAGAACAATGAACTCAGGTGCACCTTGCGCATATGTACGTATGATGAAAACTTGTCAATTTTTATTTACCGTTACACCACACTAGTTAAGGAACTATTTCTTATTCGTATGAAGAGGGTTAGATAACTGCCAAATAGGAATCGGTGTTGTAAAATATCTTAGTCCATAAGTGAGCTACCATCTACTCAATAATAATAACTTTGTTTGTGAAAAATCATAAATATACAGTTAGAAAATATTGATAAAACATTTTACAGTTATAAACATTAAGCAGTTAACAACACTTCCTAGACGAAATAGTTAGATAACTGTATAATTATTCTTTCTTTCACAAAACTATTTAAGTACCTATAAAGGTTATCATTGGATTGATAGCATTTCTTTTTGATGTTCATTACGAACCTAACTGTTATTTTAAAAATTATCAATTATTATCTACCTAAATAATGTCCTAAGATTTTACGATAGCGTCAACTCGAATTTTGTACAAGAGTTGATATTTTTAAGATTTCCTCAAATAAAAAATAGTTTAACCTTTTCATAACTCGTACTCACAAATACAAGTGACGTCATTTAAAGTTCGCGCTCCTCTGCGTAACGAACAAAGTAGGAAATAATTCGAAGGTATTCCTTTTTGTCATGGTTGTAGATGCCATAATAATAATAAATTAAGTACGTAGATGTTAGTTACTCTATGAATCGACTGTCGACTTCCCGTCTATGAGATACCAGTGAGCAGTAACTGAGCACTCAGTCGCTCAGCAACCAGACACCTAGCCCGCGGCACACTCGTCTACCACATTGAAGCATAGCGATATTAACAAAATTAAATCACTTAATAAGATTAAGTATAAATCATTCTAAATTATATTAATCTATAACTCAACATTTCACACAATTAAAAATAATGTCGTGATTATACATCGCTCGTTATGATTTTGTGAATGTGTTCTCTATCACCTAGTGATAACAAGGATGTAATGAAATAGTGATCACATATCTTCCTTTCACATAGAAAAGATATATCTACATATGAACCTATTTATGCCTATTAATAGGTAATGGACGATAATTTATTTAAATAAAATTTATTGAATTATATATCTAAATTATTCAAATTAAAGTTATAATATACCTAGTAGGTACTTTTTACTCTACGTCGAAATTCTGAAATTGGAAATTAAATATTTCGTGTTCTGGAAGAACATATGATTACCTATATTAAATGGATTTCGTTTTACAAAATTGTCGAGTATTTAACGGCTCATTAACCATACCAAATAATAAAAGGTATATACATAAATATTAAATAGCGCATCGCGGACGTGGAGCGCGTCGACCGACGACCAAACATCAGGAGAATTGTGCTCATCCGATGTACTACGTATGAATCCACACCGGTAACAAGCCGCTTCACACCTATTTAAATCTTACTTGATAACAACATTGTAGATAGTTCAAATTATTAAGTAGGACACTAGTTAATGTTTGATGCCCACGATGACGTCATACATGTGCCAAACATCATTATTTCAGGGAGTAAATGACACGGTGGCAAATCTATAGCGTAGGTCATCCTAGTTACATTTTAGAATTACTACAAAATCATCTCTCAGTGAACTGTCAGTAATGTGTGTAATATTAATAATAAAATAGCTTTCGGAGATACGTTATGTGTTAGAAATGTCACGTTTACCTACTAACATAGTTGTAATTCAACAACATGCACATACATAGTACTCTACTTGGAATAGATTAAAAATCGTGTTCGTAATTTCAGTCGTTACATTTTAGCTTTATTAAAATAAAATCATTAAAAATTATTAAATGTACAGTCGCCAATGAATTCAAAGGCACAGGTATTACTGAATACGCTGTAGAATACATGAATGCTTGGCGATTGTACCTGACAAGTATCAAGTAATTATTGATGTAAAACTATTAAATTACCTATTTTAGATTTTAGGCTGTGAGTCAGCGTAAACACATTCTTTACAATTTAATATTCAAGCTAGAGTTGCTGTGATACACCATTATGGCTATAAAATTATAGTGTAGTCATTTCTGGCTATGAATAACACTGGGAGATAACGTGGATATACGTTCAACGCCATATTCTATCTGTGATTTCACTGATGTGTAGATGCACCTTTATCCGCGTAACCCTACAAAATCCTAAAATCTCATCCCCCATTTCTGACTTGAGTACGACTCGTAAACTGGTAATGTTTGCCTCATAATATGTAACCTGTGACTATCTTATTGCGAATTACAAACTACATAATGAAAATGTAACTAACAAGGCTGTCTCTACTTTGAAGATATTTTGAAAATTGTATTTTATAAAGCCTATGTCTAACAGCCAGAAATGTAACTAGATTGTCTATTACTGAAACAAAACTATTCTTGGTCTTGGAAATATGAAGCGAACAAAGCGAAAATAGCCTACATCATGCTACATCTCAAGATATTGAGCAATAACGAAAGTATATATAGATAGTGATCGCCGGGCGGTATGATATTTAACTTATAAATATTATGTATTTTGATCTGGAACGAGTTTTTCATAGAAAAATATTTCGAAATGTAAAAGTTGTTTAAGAAATTATTAAAATATTCAAATAATAATTCTAGAGAGTTAGTCAGTGAGTAATTATAAGAAAAAGATGTTACGAGTATAATGAAATAAACGAATAAAAATGCATGTCTAGTTTCTTTTTGTCACGCTACCCATTTGCAGAAATGTATTTTTTTAAATATAATTAGGTAGTCAGGTATATGGGACTTCATTATGCCCCATTATATAATCAGCCTACCCACTAGCCTTCCCACTGCTGGGACACAGCTAGGCCACCTCTCTGTGAAAGGGAGTGGGCCATAATCCACTCGCGGGCCCAGTGCGGGTTGATGGATGTCACATGTTTTCGAATTTTTGGTTCTAGGACATGCCGCTTTCCTCACGATGTTTTCCTTCACCGTTTTGAGAGCACTGGTGATGAAATAATTTACACAAAGTAAAGCGCCTGTCTGGGTTACCACAGGGCCACCAATGCTCTACTGGGCCACCACTGCTCTTGCGCCCCATTATGCCAACAAAACCTGTCCATACCGAAAAAATTCTAGGTCCAGCGGTACCTACAGGAAAAATGCCCTAATGACGTCCAATGGCTAATATTGATTGATATTGACGATAACTGTGGCCGAGTCATGCCTATCCGTAAGTAATTAGGTACCTTTTTATTGAGGTTCTGAATTTATGCAAAAGTATTTTTGAGTGCCAAACGACACTTATGAAATTATATTTTTATATTGTAATTTATAAGCATGTGTTATGTAAAAATAGAACACTGAATGCGGGTGCTAAATTCATTCGAGCAGCGCGTCCAGTCCATAATATGAGAAGCAAATTGAAATAGCCTTGTAGGTACCTACCATGGCATGCATGGATGGCATTTATTTGATTGTAGGTTTTATTCTAAGTCCCAAAAACGAGACGATTTGTCCGACTTCTTCATAACATGAATAGTGCTGATTGAGTTTTTTTTTTTTTTATATAGAAATAATATAGAGATAAGCAAGAAATATAAGGCACCTGTCCCACCACCAGCGATTAGCGAGAAGCGAGTAGAGCTAGTAACTAAAAAAACGAGTTCTTTGTTTGACAGAGTTCTCAGCGGTGCAGGTGGTGTGAACAGTCAGCGAACAACTACAGCAAACAATATCAACTATATTAGTAAAAGAGATACATACAGGGTGATTTTTTGAGACGGGGCAGTAAGGGGAAGGTACCTTAACCGTTGTAGCTATAAGAAAACGGTCCCGGGAGACTGTCCATAACTGTTTTGGGACATTTTGATCTGCATCCACAGATTTTGAAATAAAATTCAGCCAAAAATGAGCAGTTTTCACAAAATCATTATTGATGATTTTGTGAAAACTGCTTATTTTTTGCTGAATTTTATTTCAAAATCTTATTATTAGTTATTTTAGGCTGTCCATCATAACAAAATAAGTTGGAAGTTTTTTCCTACCAAAGTATAGTTTTTTTTTTTTTGCGATTTCTAGTACGATTCCTATAAGAAATAGAATATATATTCCTATTTCTTATAGTCTCGTTAAAATCTATACTTTGGTAAGAAAAAACCTCCAACTTGTTTTTTTATGATGGACAGCCAAAAATAAACAAAAAAAATACTTGAAACGGATACGCGTTATAATTTTATTTGCTCTAAGCACAGGATTGTTTTTTGCTTGTGAAGCCAAAATTTAAAAAAAAAATGGCCGCAAACAATTTGGGAAACGTTAAAAGAAAAGACTGTCCGCTACAAAAATCAGGAATCGCAAAACGCCTTTGTATGGAAAAAGATTTTTTTAAAGCGATATCTACATTTTTTTCTCAAAGCTTCTGAGGAAAGGAATCTCATTTCCTGTCCTTACTGCCACATCTCGAAAATCCACGTATCTCTTTTACTGACACGGGACCTACAATCTTTTTTACATTTCTTAAGCGAGAAAATAGTCGATTACTATTCGCTTCATCGTCAGGGGTGGGACAGGTAGGTACCTTACGGGTAATAGCCGTGCGATAAGTTAGGCAATCAATAATTAAGTAGGTAGGTAGGTACGTGAACATCACGCCGCTCTGTCCTGCGAACATCATCTATGAACAACATAGGTACTTCAAACAGGTGCAATCAACGACAAAACTCGATGAAAACTTCAGTTTTTTTATGTGTAATATCTATCCTCTCGCTTTCCTGCAATCTGTGGAGGGGGAATCTGTGGGAAGTGATTTCGTGAAAAGGGACGGAAGTGTATTACAGGAAGCCGGGGAAGCACACGCTATTTGATTTGACCAATGAACGCGCGCGGTGCTAGCGTTGGCCGTCAGAAACGACCTTGACGAAGCCCCGCCCCTTTAATGTTGATTATTACCAAAGTGAGATGCCAGATGTTACACATCATATTGCGACTACTATAAGGCTTACTCGTCTTTTTTTTTAAATCCATTTTATTGAGCTAATTAAAATAGGAACCCAAGTAAAATTAAAGAATACCCATTAACTCTCTCTATTATATGAAATACTGAAATGTAATAGTGTATTGAGTAATTTTGTCTCAATGTTGAATTTAGATGATTTGTAAAACTAGCAGTGGTAATTGACTTTTGTCGCTATCCGTACGTACTGTCGAATATACGATATTAAATTAACGTTTGCAATAACAGCACAGCAGGCTTGTTTTTAGGATTGTCGGAAAAATCGAGGAAATCAAATAAATGGCTTGGAATATATAAATATTTTATTTATTATTATTACTCGACATTTATCTACAGTAGTGTACACCTCAGAATTTACAAAAACATGTTTTATCACTAAAATTGCTCCAATAAATATTATAATAGTTATCTAAGAAACAGTTTTTTTTTTTTTGTTTTTATTACATGTCTATAACAATATGTTGATAGTATGGTGTGTATCGTTACAGATTCTTACATCAAAATAATGGCCCTTATCACAAGTCTAAAAAAAATATTTATTTTAACCCTATGTTCCAAAAGTATGTATAAGAATTGTATACCTAAACATACAAAATCAATAAGCCCTGAAAAGTTTAACTCTAGACCTACCTTCATAAATATGCTAATGACTAATTTATCTATAAACACCGTTCTGCATTATTAATACTTTCAATCAGGTACTTTTTCAATCCGCTTTTATTGTATGATGTATAAAATTGACTAAGTAAAGAATATTTCAGGCTCACAACCTTCATTCCTAAAATTTTGAGATGTGTTTTTTTCATCACTTGTGGACCAATCAAATGATCATTATTAGAACAATATTGATCAGGCAAATGAATTAAGATGGCAATATTTTCATTCCGACCTGTTTTTGATTTCCAGTTGAATGTTTTGCTCCCCAGACCAGCCGAGTGTAGCATAACATCCAGCAAGTATGTTTCATCCGATGGTAGGTATGGTATAGACACTGCCATGGACAACATATCTTGACCTCCTGCTACATCTACCAAGGTGTCCATAATTTTTTCTAATATGTTTTTAACTCGACAGTCTTGTGAGATAGGTTTAGACCACTGGTTCTTTGGTAGCAGAGGACCTGAGTACTTCTCATATTCTAACGTCATTGCAGTATCAATTAAATAAAACTTCTTCAACAATTCAGGGTTTCTCACCTTTGCCAGGTACTCTGGGCTTAGCATTCTGCAAATTAAAGTGGAAGGATATTTCCCTATATAAATTAATGACAATAATATTGAACTGAGATCACTGCTACTTATTTTTTCAAATTTTTCATTTAATATTTTATCTATAAGAGTCCAAAATTCTGTGCTGTGTGCAGGATCAAAATGCAAATATCCATAAGGATATATGAAACATTTGAGAAAACTAGGAGGCACAATACGCCAGTTACTCATAAAGTATTCGCTGCATGAATTTAATATCTGCTCATTGTAAATTTGAAATTGCATGCAAAAGTTTAAAATTCCTACAATAAGAACATAGTTCTCTATTTTGGAACCTTTTAATTTCATATATTTTTCCACAGCCTTCTCAATTTGGTCATCAGTGTATTTAAGCCTAGTTAGTTTAGAAATTACATCTAACAATGAGTCTTCATCTAATGCATGTATATTGGCACTAAGCCAGCTCCCAACAGCACCAAATGATTGAATCGATAAATATTTTTCCAGTACAAAAGAGCTCAATATGTCTTGCATGACAGGTGGTTTAATTTTAAACCACAAATCACATATCTTTTGTTCCAGCAATGTTAAAATGATTCTTTTGCTGACTTTAAACCCATGTAGGATACCAAACACCTCTACAATATTAGTTTCATTAATATCATTTTCTTTAGCTACAAACCCAATCCACAGTTTGTCAATGGTCTCAGAATATTTCTCATCATTTTTATTTCTTATTAAAAAATTCATAAACTCACACAGTTGTTCAATACGTAACTTGTTGTCAATAACTCTCAGAAGAAGCTCATCATGAAATTTGTATTTGTAAGGTTCCATAAATGATGAAACTGTGTTCAATATATCCAATATTGTGTGTGTGTCTTCAGTTTTCATGACCACCCTCAGGAGCTTATCCAAAATGGCACCCTTGGCTAAATTGATGTGCATTGTTTTGGAATCTAAATTTAAAGAGTGTGCATTTTTTTCGATGTCATAAATTCGCTCAATTGCACCTAACGCAATGTTTGGAGTTATTTTCGTACACTTTGAGAGTAAAGAGAATACATCCCTCAAATCCAAGCACTGTTTAAACTCTTCTTGGATCAGCTGATAGCTAAGGGAGTCGTGTGCACTTGTTGCTCGTTTTTCATTAGGTTTCACTTCGATGTCCGAGAGATCCTTCAACTTCTTTATAGCTACTGGAAGTTCTTGAACATTAAATCCATTTTCTATAAATATTGTACTACTGCTAAATTGTGGATTATTGCCAGATTTGTCGTCACTGAACGTCCGAGGCGCAATTGTTAGTAATGGACCGGATAACGAAATGTTCCCATTACTGGAAGACAAGATATTATTCTTGGCTTTTAAATACGTTCTTCTCAAAACTAATGACATTTCAAAAACATAAAAAATTTGTCGCAAATAATAAATGAAAACAAAGCAACGAAATGCGATTGCGATTACATGTTTGACAACTTCGACATGAAAACTTTGAAAAGTGTCATAAGTGACGTTTGTGACACCTGAGTCTTGACCGAGTAAAGCATAGATATAATATATCTATGGAGTAAAGCCATAGACATTTAATAAATATAATGTTTTTAATAATAATGTTTTTACTATCTCAATGAGTAAAGCGAGTGACTCCGTCCAGTCATAGCACTGTGTATGACTGACGCGGTAAAGGGGTATTACACTATCATATATCTAGGATCATATTTAGGATACTATAACCTATCTTACTTATATGAACCCTAGAATCATATCTGTGTATTACATTATCATATATCTAGGATCCTATTTTTTGTCATATGTGGTTGCAATCGTCTATTTAAACCAAATTCTGAAAGCCTTTCGGCACACAATATAACAAATAGGACTCTAAAGAACACCCATGAAGCCAAAATAATGTGTCCCGCCGCCCGATAGCAGTTCGAATTTTTTAAGAACAGCAGTATTGCCAATAATAATTTTAGAATTCCACTAAGCATATTGTGAACTTACGGCAAAATTTCGTTGTACTTCCTTTTTATCCGTCAATAAAACCATCAATTTAGAATATGGCAGTAGCAAAACTGAAAAGGCAAAATCACATAATTTTATGGACGTATTTTGTATCAGGAAATTATGAAAATAAATGTGAAAATTCAATAAATAATATTCAATATGACAAGACCCGTTTCTAAGATCCTATATAACAACAAATGTCAAAAATCTTTGATCAAAAACAATTTGATTCATATGCTTGTATTACAGTATCATAATATGACTCATAGATCTGTGATCCTAGATATGTTATAGTGTAATACCCACCTAAGCGAAAATGTTTAGCCCCACAGAGTACAGTGCGTGCCATTAAAGATGAGACTTGACACACCACGTGATTTGACTTGCGCAATAGACGATTTATGGGTCTCTTTAGCGGTATGAAGTCTGCGCCGGGGCGTCATCGGGGCGGCGGAAGGAGCGGCGGGAGGCGCGGTCAAGTCTCATCTTTCGTGGCGCGTATTGTACATTAATATTGTATAACCCAGTCAAAATCGACACAAAAAATTTATATGTTATTAGGTCCATAGATAATACACTTAAATACGGGTTAGGTCCCCTGAGAGTAGTTTATACCAGGGATGTTGCAGATGCAGATTTTTTCACATCCGCGGATGCGGATATTTGAAGGCTGTGAGTGAGCCTTGTAGGTATTAAAAAAATTGTAACCATCTTATTTACAATGATTTTAATAACTAACCTACTTTATACTACTACTTTTTTGTTTTGTCGGAAGCGCGCAGCTGTGCGTACGGTTCTAGTAGTACCTACGTAATGTCTAGTGGATTACTATTGTTTCTCACGCTTTCAAGTTTATGCAGATCTTCAAAATTAAAATTTCAGCTTGTATATAGACAGCTAGTCAAAGATTGGACTTTTTTTTCCAAAATGTGAGAAATTATCGATATATTATGATTTAGTGCTCCTCATAGTCATAGCTGCATCTTGCGGATATCCGTCGAAATCTAGCTACGTTTTTACCAAAGTGGTTGAAAACATAGCTGAAGTATTCCGCCACAAAGGCCCTTACTGAATCATTTCGATACCACCTTGACCACCTTCGACCACTGTGAACGTTGAGTTTCCTCGATGGTGGCGTCGAAATACGTCTTTAAGGTATATTTTTCAAAAAAAATAAAGTTATTAAATTTAAACCTAACTACGACAAAAGAGTCTTATAAAGGTAAAAAAAAAAGATATCACAGACCACAGACATATAAAGAGTAGCGTAGTAGAGTAGTCTGTGGCGCAGACACACAAATTAAAAATCCGTAGTCATCAGTGTGTAAACAGGATATGGTAGAAGGTTCACTTCGAAGAATGTAACAAAAAATGGCCAGTATTGTCCAAACTGCAAGCAACATCTTTTCGGCTCAGGCGCTCAGGCTGACCAAAATAGTAGTGGCAGAACTGACAGACAGCGTCGCCCGTTTTACTGGCAACATTGGAACACAACATTCATTCCATTGTTTTTTTTTCATTCGCTCGATGATCATGCACGCATATTTATTTTTCTGTTAATCATTCATTAGTTCATTCGTAATTCTGTGGACGCTTGTGCCCTATTCTGTCTCTCTTCTTTTTTCGTCTATTCATTTAATTTTGATAAGATAACAAAAAGATAATTATGTAACTTAAAAGTTATTGCAAATGTTGTACATTAAACTTGAATTGAATAGCATAGCGAAGTTGGGTTATAAAACCGGAGATTCACTATTCTGAGACGAAATTTTCATCTGTTCCAGTCAGCTGATTTTCTTTTTAGTAAGTTGTTTTCAAATTTATAATGAGTGTGATTTTTTGGTATTTTGTAGGTAAGTCTTTAGTTAAAACAAAACTAGTTACAAAATTGCATTCACGTGAAATAAATTCAATTTTAAATTATGAACTTG
The DNA here is from genome assembly GCA_916610215.1 of Omphaloscelis lunosa. NCBI lineage: Eukaryota > Metazoa > Arthropoda > Insecta > Lepidoptera > Noctuidae > Omphaloscelis > Omphaloscelis lunosa. The sequence goes on along the minus strand of OU744244.1, from coordinate 18,260,334 downwards.
TTGAAAAATATCCTAAAACATTTGTTAGTTGTTACTTGTAGTTTTATTTTACAAACTCAAAGCGAGGAAAGTAATTATTATAAAAAAATTAATTTCATCGATTTTGAGTTTGATTACTTATTTATTTGTCAATAATTAAAATTAATACACCTCAGTACCTAGTTAATTGAAACTATATTTATTTTTAGGTGAACTGGTTGCTTGGTATTAATGAAATAAAACATAAGTTGTGCTGATTTTAATATAAAGTAGTAGCTACAGTATTCTCAATATGCCTGATCAAGGAAATGTAAGTACCCATTGATACAAACAGTAATAATAATCATGTACCTATCCAACCACTTAATTATCATTAATTGTACTTACCTTCAACTATTTATTAACCATGGTGCATAGTCCACATTATGTAGGTATTCTGCATAACCATGCATGTTTTTGTTTTGTAATTGTCTTCATACTCTTGCTGGTCATAAAATTTCGAATGAAAAAATCAAAATTATTATTCCTTTCCATAAAATTTTAAATATCAACAACTGACTGAGGCACACCAAGACTCAGTGGAATAGCGGAGATTTAACAGTACTAGAATGTTCCATAAGATCAAAGGAAACCCCACCCGTGCTTCCAGGAATTCTAAAATAACAGCCTAATCAGAGACCAAGAATTTCGTAGCCATCAAAAATGTAATAGTTGTGTGGTTTTCGATAAATCTGTTGTTAATTACCCTTAACATTAAACCTATTTAAAAATGTGAGTATCTCTTGATGAGAGTCAGACATGCATCTATTAGAGCACTTGTTAGTATGTGTCACTGCTCATGAACATAAATAAACAGTATTATGATCTCGTGTCACATATAACATTAACAAACTACCAATCAACCTAGTTGGCCAATAGACACACATTATTCCACATACATACCTCTACTAACTCTGTCATACACTGAGTTCAATTAACACATATTTAAGAGGCCTGCAGAGGCAAGTTGTTGTATATTCCAAGTGAGGACAAATCACAGTACACACCCAGTGAAGTCGCGATAATTACATTGTGTACCTTTTACGTGATTATCTTAAAAGATAAGGAATACCTAATGCAATGTTATGTTTGCACATCTCTATAAAAATACATTTTAGTTACGTCTCTTCGTAGTGTCGTGTTTCTTATTGGCATTCAAGTAGGTATCTACGTTAATATTGAATTACAAAAGTATTTGATATGTCTGTGGAATAGGCAAATACCTATAAGGTGTTAGTGTGGAAGCCGTGAGCTAATTAACTACTGCAGGTTGTATTCCAAGAAAACGTAGAAGTTTCTATTATTATTTAAACCACGGTCTCATCAAACAGCTCGGTAAGTAACTTTCAACAGTAGTCTGTTAAATCCATTTATCGAATTTCTTACACATTTTTAATTTCATTGTCTAAGAGGATTAAAAAATTACGTAACCAATCCTTTTTAAATCGCCCAAACAAAATCATTCATAACGGCTTACCTACGACGTAATACAATTCAACACTGATAATCTTATCTTCAGAAAATCTGTTTCTGGTTTTTGCCACTTCAGAGTAAACCTAATACAACTGCCATGATGCTCTCCCAGTCGCGGTATCCGTCGACATTGTGTACAAACTACTTTATCTATGTATTTTTCCAGATGAGTTTACATCTAAAATGGGGTGTAGCCGGTGTGGGTATGATAGCTCACGACTTCTTGACGGCGTTAGGGACGCTACCGGCTGATCAGCACAAGGTCGTCGCCGTGGCCGGCAAAGATCTCGACCGTGTGCACAGATTGGCCACGCTCCACAAAATCAACACAGCCTATGAAGGCTACGAGCCACTCGCGCGTGATGACTCTATAGGTAACAAAACGTCCCATTGTTTAGACAAGCATCAGTACACAAACAAAAGATAACGAGCTAATCATTACAATCGAATGACTTGAGACACTTCCCTAACATTACTATGTCGTGGCGTGGAGAAAAACTTGCCTACCGCCTATCTACTAACCTGCCTGATTTGCTTAATGCCTGACTTGAAAATTCTTATCTTTTTTGCAAATGTGTGGTTAGGTACAACCGCGGTCGACAACTATTCACCCTTGTGCCCTTAGTAATAAGGTTGAAAAGATGTTCACCGCCAGTGACCGCGATGGTACATCATACCCTCCTTTTCCGTGAGAGTTTAGCCAATAGCCTCCTAAAAGTTTCCTACAACTCATGAATGTTCGTCTCATTGCAGCTATCTGTGATACTTTGTGGATGTTGCGTTTATATCAGTGATCGTAGTATGAAACTGTTGCTAAACCTCATAGCAAATAAGTAACCCGTAATAGTCCGTAACGACATTGCCACGAAAAGAAAGACCGATAGTTAGTCATACAAATGTGACGAAAGAATAGTTCCAATTATTTAACTACGCTTGGCAACGCAGCAAAGGAGCAGGAATTACTTGCTTGTCAAGATTTCAAGAATGACTAAAGATCTTTAGACGTAGGTAATTCCAATACTGATTATGTAGTTACGGGCAGTTCAAGCGAAAATTAATCTATTACCAGCCTAAATAGTCGCTTCCAAAATGTAAATATGCACGAACTTAAAAATTGGACTTTTCTCTACGACTTATGACCGTTTCTAAGTCACCACTTCAGCTCCTTCTGAAATCAAGTGCGTTACCTTATATGGATGACTGACTCATGCACACGTGTAGATAGATAAGTCGCAGTTGTTACTTAGATGTCTCAAAGTGACTTACAGAAAACTTTGGATGTCTAACTGCAAACAAATAACGTAACTAAAGCTAAATGAAACACTTAAAAGTTGAAAACTCACAGATAACTACGAAAAGAACTCCGTAATCTTTATTTTCTTTCGGGGTTTATTTACCCTTCATTTGTTACTCGTTATCCGTGTCATTGTTACGTGGTTATTTCTCTCCACCAAAGCGGAGACGAGACGAGAGGAGAGAAGATTACTTTTACACAACCATACCAATAGAATTTCGTTATTCACACATCTCGTCTCCACTCAGCTTCAGTGGATACAGTCGCAGATGTATCATATTTATATGGCGCGATCGATGCGGAAATCTGAGCTATGCCTCGCCGAGATTAAGCTGGGTGGCGAGACAAAACATAGATGTAAGCTGTGCCTCGCAAACTGGCGACGGCGCGCAGCGGAGACGGAGACGAGAAGAGATCTCAACATCCTAAGCTTGCCGCACGCAACTCAGTTCCGCTTTAGCCAGCACAAATCTCTGCTATAGCCTAGCCAGTGCGCATCTCCGCACAGCTTCGGTGGATAGAGCCTAGCTGAAAAACATCTCATCTCGTCTCCGCTTCGGACATCTCCGCATATCTCCGCTTTGATGGAGTCCGGGCGAAAATAGGCTTACTTACACTGTAAATTAAATATATCAAACGTAGTTGTAGTCTTAATCTATGGCTGTAGTGCGATTGTCCGCTGAGCTATATTTTCTAAAAGTCGAACCGGCTGCAGTGCACCAACGCCCGTCCAACTTATTTCCGTTCGACATTGCTACGATTGCCTTCAAACGTAGATTATGCATAAGAGTAGAAATCCTAGAGTCGTTTAATATTTTAATACCAGGTTGTACTTCAAGGCAAGGTACGGCAGTGCGGCTGTCACTAACATGATAAGACCCGACATGCCACATGTTCATATAGTCGGCAAAGCCTTGAGATTTATCGGAAATATTTTTCTTGTTTCCAGACATTGTATTCGTGAGTGTTCTCAATTTGCAGCATTACGAAATAACTAAATTAATGTTAGAGAATGGTAAACACGTGCTATGCGAAAAGCCTATGGGTATGACTTACAAACAAACTAAATCGCTGGTGGACCTGGCTCGCGAACAGAAAGTGTTCCTCCTAGAAGGGATGTGGTCGAGGTTCTTCCCTGCTTACGACGCTTTGGATCAGCACATATCTTCGGGCGGGCTTGGGGACATCTATCACATCAGCATACAGTTTGGGGTCGAAATTAACGACATTGAGAGGAACTTGTAAGATATTTACTATCGTTCACTGCTTATACATATATTAATGCTTTACCCATCATCATCCCTTTCTTGTACAAACGCAATATTTATTATTTAACTTTTAAATTGGGCACTGCCATAAACTACTTAATTAGATAATAACTACCTGAATTCAGCTCGGGATCATTTCGCTATTGATATCGGTCGTCGATTTCAGAATGAAAGACCTGGGCGGTGGTGCGGTGCTAGACTTGGGCATATACATGTTGCAACTGGTGCAGTTCATATACAAGGAGCCGCCGACGGACATAGTATGCACAGGCCACCTGAGCAAGGCTGGCGTGGATGAGTCCATCTCTTGCGCGCTCAAGTACAAGGACGGCCGGACCGCCACACTGTCCGCGCATACAAGGGCGAATATGACCAACAAAGCTGAAATCGTTGGCACTAAGGGATCTATTGCTGTGAGCATCATTTCGTTTCAACTGATGTCATTATTACTTGTTTTATCAAACTGCCTCGATCCCCAAATCGATTTTTCCCCTTTGGCAATAAGCTCACGAAATGTAGGTGCACCTAAGCGTGCCCCTTCGAAGAAGACAGGCGTGATATTGTGTTATTTCCTAGTATATACGTATCTGTGGTTATTTCATCTTTATTTATACGAGGAGCAACAATATAAGTGACAAGCTTTTCAATTATCTTCACAAGTATCGCCTAAGAATGATCATATTGTGGTAAAACTATTAGCCATGATGGAGCCGCCAGTGTAATGGAGGCTATTTTGCACCCCATTATGATTACCTGTGAATTTTAAGATGTCAAGACCGACATTCCACTTTCAACTCAATTAGGAGTCCAATGCAAATCATAATAATTATTTGTACTATTCATTCTCGTTTGCAGTTGGACTATTTCTGGTGTCCCACGGTACTGCAAATATCGGCAGCAAACAACACGGAATGGAGTTTACCCAAAGGAAAATACAAGTTCCATTTCCACAACAGTGCGGGCCTCAGTTACGAGATACAAGAATGTTGGGACTGTATCAGTAAAGGTAAGACACCAGGCATAAAAAAGTATTGAAAAATTTGCTGGGGTGTAGCAACAGCATCCTGAAAATGATAGCAGATAGGTTAGACACGGCTGTGTTCAAACGATTCATCAATTTACATGTGAGAGGTGCGGGTTGATTAAATTATTTTGCACTTTTATTTCTGTCTACCTACTTTTAAGCTTTTTGTAAAAAACACTATGGGCATTGGTTGTCTGAAAAAAATAAATATAAACAAAATGTGGAAAAAATATACGAAATTATTATTGCAACTGGTAGGTAATCACAGATCGCAGTCAGGGAATCAAACACACCTGCTCTCTTACAAACTGCTCTTTTTAAAAAAACATTTCGTCTTACAATATCACCTTTTTATTTAATTTCAAATAACAAGTCCGTGTTTACCTTCTTCAAACATAAAAGGCACGATCTTTGCGACGATTTAGTTTAGTTGGTAAGTAGGATGTGCAAATAAGTACGCAACTCTTTGTTACCTTCGTCACGTCACGACTTAAAAATGATAACTTCATTTTTTGTTTTCTTTGTCTAATCAATTTTATGATTGTGAACACTATTTCAATGTTGTCGTTACTTTGTCCTCACTTATATACATTATATGTTGTGCTGTTTCGTTTCAGGTTTGCTGGAAAGCCCGAAAATGAGTTTGGATGAGACTGTTCTACTCTCAAAGTTGACTGACACAATGCGAGCACAAGTGGGTGTCTTAGAAGCCGAACTAAATTAAAGAAACAAAATGTTAATGCCAGTACTATAGCAATAAGATATACTAGCCAGTACAAGTTTTCATAATACTTAAACATATACATTATACGTAAAATATTTGCTTTAATTATATTATATTGTAATGCTAAGTGCCAGTGGAACAAAAGAGCTATGCGTTGTGATATTTTACCTTTATTCGGCTCATACATGTTTATAAAAAGTTACTTAAAGTACAGTATTTACCTCAACTAACTGTGATTATTAGTGTGTTGTGAGATGGTTGTTAACTGTTAAATAAAAAAATATATACCGCACAAAAATGTGAGTTCTCTTTTTATTTTAAAGCTATCTCGAATCAATCGTATAATATAATTTTAACATCTCTAATTTACAATGATGTTCTCATGAAAGATATTCTCGTCAGTTTTGTGAAGGATGACATAATAAATTAGTTTCGTAAATGGTAAACAGCGATTTCATCCGTCCTTGTTATTGCGACGGAGCTATTTAGCGGGTAGTTTATTTGTCAAAGCTCTCGAGTACTTTGCGGATGATGCTGGCTCCGTCGCGGATCTGTTGTTCGTTGATGACGAGTGGGGGCGCCAGGCGGATGCACTGGCCGTGCGTGGTCTTTGTGAGGAGGCCAGCATCGCGTAGCCGCAAGCACACGTCGTATGCTGGGATGCCTGCAAAGCGAATACTTAACACTTTGACACAATAGAAGTTTTATTATTATGACGCCTATGGGCGTATAGTGTCCTTCAAAGTGTTAATTGTTAAGACAAGCGGGAACTTTTATTAGACTCCAATTTATGCATATTTTTTTTGTAATTGCAATACGTATTTGAGCTATTCTAATTGCGTAACACAATTTGAATCACAATACTCGTTTTGAAGTTTATTAATATCCATTGTTCATAGGTTTGAAAAATTCGTCTACTAAACAACGTAAATAACGCAATGAACTTGGGTGAACTGTCAAAGTGAAACCCATTGCGATAAATAAACTTACTGTCATGGACAACGATGGCACACATGAGACCCCTGCCGCGCACCGTCGTCAGCTTGTTCTTGGGGATTTTGTTCAGCTCCTCAACCAGTATTTTGCCAAGTCTCTCCGCGTTTTCACTTAATTTTTCATCTAATAGCACCTGGTGACAGAAGAAAGTAGGTCAAATCATCTTCTGATCTACCATCGCTGACTGACAACGGAATATTGGCCGTTTAAGTAAAATAAAAAGTTGTAATGTTTTATACTTACATTAATAGCTGCAGTGGCCACTGCGCAAGCCAAAGGATTGCCGCCATATGTAGATCCATGAGTGCCTGGCTTGATCACCTGAAACAAAAACAAACAAACGTGAACAATGTTAATAGCTAACGTGTAGTGTAGCGCCGGAGAGCTATTCCATCAGATTTTTTTGTAAGTCAGTACCGTCGACAACGAAATTCGAAAGTCGCCTAAATGCAGAATGAAACAAATGAGCTCTAAAATTTCCAGAACTAACTGATAACTAACTAGTAACTGATTGGTATCACCATTTTTAGTTCTGTCAAGTATTTCATAATATAAAATGTAATAGAGTTGAACGGCAAAGCACCCCGGGGACAGGCAGCCCCGCATCTAGAATTTTTTCGAGACGCGGTAAAACCTGCCGCCTGCCGCCCCCCGCCCCCCGCCAAGCCGGGGTTTTTTTTTTAATATACTAGGACATCTCTGACATTTATTTTAATTATGCTACGACAGAATAGGGTTTGAAATAAGTCGTGAGATTATAGCATATTAGAATTACAATTTTACTTTTCGAGCCATATTAAGTGCTGAATAGCGGGACGCGACACCGGTTATTGTTATAGGTACCGTGAAGTTTTCTTAGATATTTTAGTGTTCGAGTCGCGTCGCGCTGGTCTGCAAGAGCCTTTAATCTGATATGCGATCCAATTTTCGATTTGAATGCAAGAGCTAGCGTCCGAGCGAAGGAAGCGCGAAAATTTTATGAAATTAATGATCGAAAATGCGCCAATCCAACAGGGGCGCCAAAACTGTGGTAAAAATTAAAGGAAATCGTGTCGCGTTTGCACATACAGGCATCGGCAAGTGCGGCACGCCCGGCACCCCCACTACGCAAAATAAAACTAAAAAAATAGACCACAGAGGCGCTCATAGAGTTCAGTTGGCAGAATTTAACCCACTCACACCGTTTGACGACCTGTACCTATGCTAATCAGTGATTTCCTCAATGCACCACCCGCAGAGAAAGATTATAAGTGCTGCAAGTCTTATTTATTGCAAAGTTGCGCTGTGCTTCGTGGTGCACTTGTCCGCCACGCTTGAATTTGTCGCCCCCTCGCCCCCTGACGTTGACGCCCGGGGCACGTGCCCCCGTTTGCCTAGATCCGGTGTTGAGGACAGGGACCTTATTATTGGCCTGGAAACTTTGTAAACTCAAGCTATGAGTTATGCAAGTTGTACAAGTCATGCAATATATACGCTTGCCTGTGATAATTTTATTAACTTTATTACGCATACGCGTCAATCAATTAATACCAGGCGCCTGTCCATTACAAAACTTACATCCATAACATTGTTGTTAGCTAAGACAGCGGATACTGGCAGCACTCCACCACTGAGCGCCTTGCCCAGGATGAGGATGTCGGGCTTCACGCCCTCGTGGTCTACCGCTAACAGCTTGCCGGTACGTCCTAAAACAAAAATAGTGACAAGAATTAATCATACTATAAGTACCAATGTGAGATTTAGTGTGGGTGGTCCATACAAAGAAAACGAAAAAAAAATATTAAAAAGGTAATTACCTACCGAGGTAAGGTTTACGTGACGTGAGTGTCCACGAAAGTTTCGTTATCTGTGACAAATTATAAACTAATGACATAAGTAGATAGAGATATCTGTACAACAAATACGCGTAGATAAGTTACAACTTAAACAGTATTATTGCCAAGATTCGATATACTGCCTTAATAGGGTCAATGTAATGTAGGGTAGTGTTTTGCGTAAGCCAACTGCCATTTTATAACACTGATAAAAACTAATGACGTTGCGAAACAAAAATATAATAACAGTTAATTATTATTAACTGGTCTATAATCGGACTATCACAATGGAAATGTTTTATTTATATCCTCGGTATCTAAAGTTAAACGCAGTAAACATATATTTATTGTTGACACTCTGGGCCTGATAACCTTCTGTCCTGACCTTTCAAAGTGCACAGACTTACCCAAACCGGTCTGTACTTCATCAGCGATCCATAAGACGTTGTACTTCGTACACAGTTCTCTCACTTTCCGTAAGTAGCCGTCGTCTGGGATCACTGTTCCTGCCTCTCCTTGAATGGGCTCTACCATAAACGCAGCAACGTTGGGGTCTTGCAATTCCTTCTGCGAATTGAAAATGGAATCGTCACCTCATGTCTTTTAGGCAGATTTTAGGATGACAAGAACTCCTTTGTCGTATGAAGATAATATGTGCGTACCTCGAGAGCAACAGTATCGTTGTAAGGAATCAAGTGGAAGCCAGCCATGTAGGGTCCGAAGCCCTTGTAACACGTGGGGTCCGATGACGCTGATACTGCAGACAGTGTTCGGCCCCAGAAGTTGCCCTCGGCGAAGATTATCTAGTGAAAAGCAAAAAAAAATGACGTAGAATATATAATGATGATCAATTGCATGTTTTTATTGGAGTAGGTAAGTTATATTTGTGTATTGCCCAAATCAGGGACATAACATGCTTTAAAAACTCCTAAGGATGCCCTTTTAGGTAAGTACCCTCGAAACTCGAAAGAAAAATAAATGAGCCTACTGAACCATGTCACAGATTAGTACAGATGATTCACTTGGCAAAATCATTTAAATAAAAAGCGACTCTTGCTCGACACAATAAAGTGCTATTCGGGTCGCACAGCGCTAATTACCTACAGTTATATTCACCTAGAAGTTACCTCTCTTTCTATCGCGTAACTCATATCTTCTGACCACTGAATTGGCCCGACGAGACGAGCCCGCCGCGTACTTGTAGCTTCATATCTAAAATGCAGAGTGCGCCTTCTGTACTATTCTGTGACCATGTCAACATTATCAACTCTCATGTCTCAATATCCAAAGGACTGGATTGTTCTAGTCTCTACGAAGAATGATAACCCGCGATAAAAATAACCACTCGATAAGCGATTTATCTAAATGTACTCATTAACATTCATATTTTAAAGCCACATGTTTCAGCGCAGGGAGGTTCAAGTTTACATCACTCTTGCATTATGATTACTACCTATATGATAAGATTTAAGTGGTCTGAGATTATTCTGCACATGTATGAAGCTGATATGATTGTTAGACTTTTGTTTTTATTAGATGCTATAAATATGTTGCATTAAGTTGTTACATAAATATCAGATATAATGTATTTGCTTAATTCCACATAAGTATCATTTTACCTACGTTAAGTTCGGCTCCCAGGATTATAAATGTACAGTCAGCAATGTATGTTTTTTCCCTCCTTTTTTTTTCGTCGGTAAAAAAGCGCTTACCTTAGCTTGTCCATCGGGTATTTTCTTGACGTCATAAGCCCACTTCCTTGCAATCTTACAGGCGCTCTCACCGCCCTCTACACCGGTGTTCATCGGCAGCAGACGATCGAAGCCGAGGAGATCCGTCATGAACTTCTCATAATTGCCCAGCTGATCCGAGTAGAAAGCTCTGGAAAACGATGTTTATAGCTTGAACGTTACGATTTCTCTCTCATCAGTCATTGTCATTACATAAGGGAGAGTTGTTTTATTTTTTTCATATTTACACTCGCGTAACTTAGAACGAATTTCACTAATGAAACTGAACGCGGTCAGCATATTAGCCATGGAATCGATGACCGCCGGGGTAGACGTTCATGAGTACCTAGAGACCGGGAATCGATCAACGTAAGGTAAGTACGACGCCCTCAGGCTAGGTGGAGTGACAATCTTCGCAAGGTGGCTGGTAACGGGTGAATGACAGTTGCCGAGAATCGAGCTGAATGGCGTGCAATTGGAGAGGCCTATGTCCAGCAGTGGACTGCTTTAGGTTGATGATGATGATGATTGACACCGACAGCTCTTAAACACGTATTTAGATGAACTGCGAGATACGAATAAAAACAGTCTGCGAGATAATAACTTAACACACATAAAATGAAAATTGGTCGCAATGGGTTTCATTTTGGCAGTTCACCTACGATCATTGCGTTATTTACGTTGTTTAGCAGACGAATTTAAAATAAAGTTTTTTTTTTGTTGAAAATTATTATTTTTCATTTCAAAAGAAAAATATTGTTTGGTGCTTTCTTTACCTTGACACTAGGGTGAGTTTATCGGCCTGCTCCTTGAGAGCAGCTATGATCCTCGGGTGGCAGTGTCCCTGGTTCACCGCGGAGTATGCGCTCAGAAAATCGTAGTATTTCTTGCCTTCTACATCCCAAACGAAGACTCCTGAAAAAAATATAAGGTAAGGATTTTCTCTGAAGATCAGACATCATACTGAACGGCGGGTATAGTGGTGGGAATGGCGATTTGCAATTGTAAATAATTTTATTACCTATAGCACGAGCATGTTAAAATTATTCTTTAACGTTCTCTATTTAATATTTTATCAGTTAATTATACCTAATGTAGTTTGTACCATTGTATTTGAGAATTACATACCTACCATTAACCTAGCTAAAGCAATTTAAAGATTAGAAAATGTAAATCGTGATTTATTTAAGTTGTAAACAATAGTTTCGAGATTTACCGCCGTCTAAGAGTTTTTTATGGTATAGTAAAAATATAAAAATTATCGCTCTTGCCGTTTATAATCATACCATGGTGTGATAATGGTGGTGCATAAATTTTCAAAAATATTGCTTGGTTGTCTGAAGCCACACAGGAAGGAGCTTCGCTGAAGTAAATAGGTATTATAATGTCCTACTATATATCACAGGGCTTGGTATTTAGGATGTTAAAATTAGATACGTTATGGAAATAATCAGAGGCGTAGCTAAGCTATAGTAGAAAAAACTTTTTACAAAAAAAAACAACCGACTTCCAAAAAAAACACTACGTGAAAAATAACTTTAACTTCGGAAGTCGGTGTCTTTGGTTTTGAATTTTAGTTTTTTGCCACCTACTTCCGAAATTAAAGTTATTTTTCACTTTGTAGTGTTTTTTATTTATTGAAGTAGTTTTTCTTTGACAGTCGTTACGGGTCGTCAGAAGCCCGAAAGTCTGACAACTAGTCTTACCAAGGGGTATCATATTACCCAGTTACTGGGTTGTAAAGGTCAAATAGGCAGTCACTCCATGTATTTAAAATACTGGTATTCAGCTGCATCCGGGTAGACTGGAAGCCAACCCCAACATAGTCGGGAAAAGGCTGAGTAGATTGAATGACGCAATAAAAAAAAAGTCAGAACCATTATCTTAAACTGAAATAACACAACCTACTTACTGTGTATGTGTATCAAAGTTAAATGACTTTCTGGCGACCGTATCTATAAATGTTCAATGTTCCATCATTGAAAGAAAATAAGAAAATATATTTATTTAGCACAGACCAAAATTTAGCAGAAAAAAAAAAGTGTAAAAAATTTAAAATAAAAGTCAAATAAAATTAGCAGGGGAGTGTGCCTCACGAGTCACGGCTGCGCCAAAAAGGCCCAGTTCAGCAAAGAATGCCAGACAACAATAAGTGCCTGACGCTGGTTTTCAACAGCACCTGATCATTGCGAACGTTGTTGGGGTTGTCAACATAGAGATTAGGCTGAATTACGTATTTAAATTCAGATCGATCTAATCTTATAATTATGCACTACGATGCGATAACTGCTCGAGGTGGAATAAATTACAATTGATGTTTATTGTATATAATAATACACGTCATATTTATTTTGTTAATCTAGCTGGGTGCAACATTGAATATTACAAAACCTTACATCTTAGCTTAGAACATTGTTGTACTTACATTACGTGTCATATAAAGTCAGATAAATTAAATGTTGAGCAAATTAACTAAGAATTTCAGTTTTATGAAATTGCTATAACACGGCGAATTGCCGTAGGGTGTTGTAGGGTGGTGTGTAATTTGCTAAACAAATAATTTACCTGACTGTACCTACATACATACGAAAGAACAATTTAATTAACACATTCAGTGCCGGGAGTCCACGCGGAGGGTTCATTTTAAATGTAGGTTTTTCTTAGCGAATACAGTATACAGAGTAGAAAGTGTTAATGTCACCTTTTTACCGTTAATTATTTTATTGCCTAGTCTTTAACACTTAATTAGTAGTAGGTAGAACTAAGATTTGTCCCTGTCTATCTTTTGTTAGGTATTAATTACACTTTTTGAGACTACACCACGCCACGCTTGTAATTCCCGAACGGTTATGCAGAGGTGTACACGTATAGCTAGTACACCCACATTTCGCTAGTTATGTGTAAAGGTTCGTGCAAACTGGCGCGATACCGCGGCCGCTACAGGCACACAGTGGAACGAATGTATGGGAGCGGTTGGACGTAGACATGTCCGAAAAAAAAGAGTAAAATTATGCCAAACTAATGATGCCATCTTATTCGATTACTTAATGCCTTCATAACTTGTGGTGATGAATTTCTTCATAACTCCCATATTTCGGGAGTAATTTGAGAAAATGTGAAATTTTACTATGAAAATGAGTGTATCGAGCTCTCTCCCTCCTGATTCCGGGCTTGTTTCAAGTAGCGGTCTCTAATATCATAATGCTAATACTAAGAGCTATATTTAATACTAAGACACATAGTGCGCCAAATGTGCACTTTCTGGGATAAAGAGTGATGTTTATTTTATAACACAATTTTTTAATTTTTTGTTTATTTTGTTGATTAAAACCGTTTTTCTAAAGGTTTACCTTATTACAATAACATTTCTGATCAGCCAATTAGAGAAGATATAAGCTAATTAGGATATATAATTAGGGACTTAAGGTTTACATATAAAACTGATGCACTAATGATTACTGATAAGAACATTGCTATTATTTAATTACTAAATGGCTCTTAATACACTAATTTAGCATGCATCATTTACTAATTATCACAATAACTAATTACCTTGCAATATTTAACAAAGGATACCTGGGATACCTGGATTTTATATAAATAGGTCACTATTAGTAACTTTAAAATCAGTGTTGATTTACACCTCGTTGTATCCAAGCTAATCTCGCAATGTATTTTCCAAATTTTAATACAAATCTTGATATTCACGTTGCTTTATGCGCACGCGCACATAAAGATTTACGCGACTTTAACTATTTGTTCAGTGTTTTAAAAGATAACAGTTGTGTTCAGTTATGTGAAAGTGCTGAAACAAGTTTAAAAGACTGGTGTCGTCGATTTTGCTACCGCATTTATGCAAAATGGACACAGTCTGGAAGAAGCACAGATAAGTTTCGGAAGAAACATGAGATTTGGCTACAGGCTGCAATTCAATGGCCGGAATTACAGAATGAAAATATGGAACCTTCTACAGAAAATATAAGTGACGTCATCGAGCCCATAATTTCTCCTGCTAAATCTGATGCTTCAACTTGTACACATCCTAGTCCTCGTAAATCTTTTGAGGACCTTAGTAACCGGCAAAAAAGAAGACGCACCACTGAAGATAGTCTTTCATGCAGCAGTAGCAGCGCTGAAATTATGTTTTCGGCCGAAAGGGCGCTTCAAAAGGCAGGACAAAGCGATACAGCTTATGTTATGAAATACTTGACGGAGAATCCAGAAGAGGCCTCAAAAATCAAAGCCTTCATTGAAGGTAAATCAATTCAGGTACGGGAAATATCCCCTTTGAAGGCATTGGCTCTTTATGTATCGATGAACTTATCGAAATGGCGCTATAACACTCTTCGGGATTTCAACACTCAAGAAGGAGCTCTTCAATACCCGAGTTACTACATGTTGGTTAAAGAAAAAATTAAGTGCTATCCGGCCAAAGAAGATCTCACAGTTACAGAGAGCTCTGCAAAAATCAAATTACAAGCCTTGATGGATTTAACCTCAAGAAGACTTATTAGGTCGTTAGAAACCCCTGTTGATCCCAATCAACAGCTCGTATTGACCAGCAAATGGGGTTTTGACGGATCATCTAGCCAAAGCATTTATCATCAAAGGACGAGTGAAGATGAGCAAATCGATCTTGCTAGTAATTTTATGATTAGTCTTGTACCACTGCGGCTCGTCTCAAAAGGTGTAACAATTTGGGAAAACGAGCGACCATCTTCCACTTCATTTTGCCGGCCAATATTGTTTAAGTTTATAAAGGAAACCAAAGAAAATGTGCAGAGAGAGATGGCTGAAATCGAAGCAGAGATTGAAGCCTTAACTCCATCCACCATCACTGATGGAATTAGTGTCAAACACCAACTGCTGTTGACAATGATTGATGGTAAAATTCATTCCATTATATCCAATACAGCAGCTTCAGTGTGTGACATATGCAAGGCTTGTCCTAAAGAAATGAATAATTTAGAGTTAATCAAAGATAAACACGCAAACGAGGACATGTATAAATATAGCTTAAGCACCCTTCACGCTTGGATTCGCTCAATGGAATGCTTATTACACATTTCCTACAAATTAGACATAAAATCATGGCAAGTAAGGGGTGATATAGCAAAAAGGCAAGTTGATGACAGGAAGAAAAGAGTTCAAGAGGCTGTAAGAAGAGAAACGGGCTTACTTCTCGATGTTGTGAAACAAGGCAGTGGATCCACCAACAATGGCAACTCGGCAAGGAGATTTTTTGAAAACTACACTAAATCTGCTGAACTGACCGGAATAGATGCTATGCTTTTAAGAAAAATCTGTGTGATCTTGCAGTGTATTTCATCAGGAGAGAAGATCAACGTAACTAAATTCCGAGAGTTCTGCTTTGATACTGCTAAGCTTTACGTGGAGTTATACCCATGGTATTATATGCCTTCTTCACTTCATAAAATTTTAATGCATGGGCCAGACATAGTTCAGAACATGTCAATTGTGCCCATTGGTTTTCTATCCGAAGAGGCATCTGAGGCTAGAAATAAAGATTTTAGAAAATATAGAGAGGGGCATTCTCGAAAGCATAGCAGTATCTCATGCAATGAAGATATTATGCACAATCTTTTACTGTCTTCTGATCCACTTGTTACAAGTATCCGTCCAAAAGGAAATAAGTTTGTAAAAAAATCTTCTTTTAAGGAATTTTATGAGCTTACGGATTCTGAGAAAAGTGATATCGAATTTGTTAACATAAATGATTTAGCGGACATCGATTCTGAATTTGAATTAATTGATGATGATGATGATGACGAAGATAATTAAATGATGTTATTGTTTTAAAATGTGTAACTTAGTAAATTAGAGCTTACGTCTTAATTATTTATTGTACTTTTAATGAAACTAGGTAATTTATTATCAACTTACTTAAAAGTCATACTCTCATCAGTTCTTGTGAATATTTTTGTTAATATATATTTCTATATATATATAATATATTTATAGACCTCTTAATAAGTCTGTCTGCGGTTTAAAGTAAATACAAATGGGGAAAAAACGTTTTTTTTTTTAAATTTTCATTTCCTTTTATCCCAGAAAGTGCACATTTGGCGCACTATGTGTCTTAGTATTAAATATAGCTCTTAGTAATAGCATTACGATATTAGAGACCGCCACTTGAAACAAGCCCGGAATCAGGAGGGAGAGAGCTCAATACACTCATTTTCATAGTAAAATTTCACATTTTCTCAAATTACTCCCGAAATATGGGAGTTATGAAGAAATTCATCACCACAATTTATGAAGGCATTAAGTAATCGAATAAGATGGCATCATTAGTTTGTCATAATTTTACTCTTATTTTTCGGACATGTCTACGTCCAACCGCTTCCATACATTCGTTCCACTGTGAGGCAGCTCGACCCTTGTAGCGCCCGCGATATCGCGCTGGTCTGCACAAGCCTTAAGTCGCATGTGATAGGGGGCGAGGCTATTACCATCAACCGGGTACAAATCCAGACTCCGGGCTACTACTCAGAAATTCTTGATGAAATAAATAAATAATTTTGAGACCAAAGACTAAAAAAGGAGCAGACTATAAGCTTCATACTAACGCCTTGCGCTGGAACACTACTACACGCACAGCTATGTGTGCGTGCTGTGTCACAGACAAGGCGCGCGGGGGTACACCGGCGCCTGCTAAGGGCCAAACCGGTTTGAGCCGGATCAGTAAGAAGACAACATTCAAGGATATGCCGTGTGCCAGCGGCAACGATACGAGCGACGAAAAATGCAAAATTTTTGTACTATGTGTATTAATAATAGTAGAAAAAGCAAGAAAATTTCTTTTTTTTATATCCAAAGGATCTTGTCAGGAGGTTATCTATACCTAAACATTTTTAATGCTTATCACAGAAGTATTTAGTATTATTATTCGTCTCATATTTGTTTCGTATTTTTGTTTTAGTAGGCTTGTAGGTACCAAAGTGTGTTTTTAGGCCGTCTTAGCACATTAATGTATAACTCGGTTTTGAATCATGTGGTCTTAGCAAGATTCCGTTTGACCTTTTCTATTAGATACTTAACGTACGTTCGTGAAATAGTAAAACAAGGAAGGAAACTTTATAGTTTCGACATGTCTGTCGCTCCGTCCGAATAAGTCACAGTAATTTTAATAAGTAACCAACTTCAAAAAAAGCAAGAAACGTATGCATCTATGCATGTATAACTATGTATTTCACAGTATAAATAATTACATACATTTTACTATCATGTTTTATTAGCATATAGATAAGCTTAATCAGCCTAGGTATGACGTTCCCACTGCTGGGATATAGGCCTCCTCTTTCTGTGAGTGGAGACAATAAATATAGGTACCTGCTTAATTTTAAACAAACTGTTAAAATTATTAACCATTTCGCCTTTCAAAGCTACACTATTTTTAGCCGACTTCCAAAAAGGAGGAGGTTATATGATCGTAGCGTATGTATGTATTTTTTTTTATGTATGTCCACCGGTTTCTCCGTCAATCTTCTTTTTTTTCGAATGGGTATGTTCTTGAGGCGGTACCATATAAATTTAAATAACTTGAATAGTTTTTAAGTTGTTCTTTTGATGTTCCGTACCGAAATTGGAAAACTGAAATCTTATGGGATCACCTCAATCACAGTACCCGTCTGTCCGTCTGTCCTTCCGTCTATCCATCCGTCTGTCCGTGTTCATTGCCGAATGTCGACTCGCACTTGCCCGGTTTTTTGTATTATTAATAACCTAGTGACATTAGTGACAGCCCTATGAAAGTAGTTAAGAATTATGAACTCTGTTATGAAGCTTCCCTTCTGCTCGTTTTTTATTCCTGTGCCAAGACTAACCAAAAACAGTTTTATTTATTACCTTCGTCTTATTATAAAAGTTTAGAAGTACAGCAAAAATATCGATTTATTTAAATTAATCTTTAATGGGGAAACTGGGAGTCTGAGTACCTATTTGAGTAGGTAGGGATAGCATCAAATTTGGATAAATTAAAACTACTAGTACTAGTCCCTTAAAATTATGATGAAGATTATCTTTAGGTTGCTATTACTACTCAGGTAGGTGATAAAATCGCACCCGGGTCACTGTAACAGGATCATGAACTTACCTTCACCGCGGCTCAGCGCGACAGGGACGGGGGCATAGTTGCGGCACCCGTACTTGTCCTCCAGAGCGAAAATCTCCTTCGACGACAGCTGCTCGTTCTTTCCAACCATGCTGCACCAACAAAACAACAATAAATTAAAATCGGCAGACCAAGGACCTAGAGAGACGAAGTTTTCCAAAATCGACATCATAAACCCCGCAACCAACACCTCCACTTTATTATAATTTAATAAAAAAGTACGTACTTTATTTCGTATTTAACTTTGACTTAATTTTCAGTAACTGAAGTTATTACCTACTTCAATGACTATCTTTACTATAATGACAAAAAATATGAACATGTGTCTTTATATACCACTGCTCTTGAGATGAGACAATAAAGAGCTTAGATTACGGTCTCCGCATAGATATAATTATTAATTAAATAAATACTTATTATTAATCACATTGTGCCCGGCGATAAACTTACAATTGACTTATTGTTTAATTGATCACAGAAATGAGACCAAAACCAGTTAGCAATAGCAAGTAAACAAAGATTTGCTATTTATGTAGGAGTCGGTAAACTCATCTTTCACTCATGTGAATGAGGTTTAATTATAAACTAATATTTCATTCATGGGTAGTTATTATTAATTATTCCGTTAAGTAAACAAAGTGTGATAACTCTTAATGAATGATTAATTGAAAGAAATTAAGCTGATGAAATATCTACCTTTCGATTGTTAATTTCATCTATAATGTCGTTGAGTGCAAAACTAGTAGAGTAGGTAACCCAGTAGGAGTGTGTCTGCGTCCGAAATTGTCCAATGACTAAATAAAGATAAATTACCGCCGGCCGTCGGAAAAGTACAACATGGATTGTTTATTGAGTCTCGACATTACGTTATACGGCCCCCCGGACTGATAATATCAATCGCCAGGCAAGCGTCACTCACGCCATTTAACCCGCTCAACACATTATTCATCCATTACATCAAAGGTTATTGACAGGAATTTGCAACTATATGAACTTTCCGTTCGGAAAACTTCTGCAAGCGTAGCATGACCACCGTAGAAACGGATTTTGTCGACGGAAAAATAGACAAAATGACAGATAAACAATCACAATCTGTCATTTTGTCTATTCTTCCGTCGACAAAACCCGTTTCTACGGTGGTCGTGCTACGCGTGCTGGTCTTTTGTTTCTACTAAATCAAATACTTTAGCTTTTTCCCAATAAAAATTACAAGGATACCTAGGTAGAGAGTCACTATCAGTCTCTACTACAGACTCAAGTTGATTAACACGTTCAATGCCGGGAGCCCTCCTGGAGGGTTCACTTAGTCACATATGGGATGCCCGGACCCGTCCCGGAGGGCTTATTTTAGAAGTAGGTTTTTCTTAGTGAATACAGCATTATAAACTATATTTTAACAAGATTTATTAGAATATGCGTTGGTTTTAAAACCCAAGCATTTTTATTTTTTTTTTGTTCTCGGTTACAAATATTCACCCATATTTGAAAAGTAAGAAGACCGTCCGCGATGGTCAATTTTAGAGCAAACGTAATGCCGGTATTGGCCGGTAACCCTCCCGGAGGTTTCACTTCCAATATGTGTGGCGGCATGGCTTATGAGTTCTATGAAAAGTAGGTGGAGTCGAAAGTGTTAAATTGATTGCTGGGGACCACATGCCACCCTGCCCAAGTGCCCGGTAGATACGAGCCCCTCTCAATATTTACCTACTACTGTTATCACTTAGCATTTAGTCATTCTCAAAATAACTTTGATCATGTGAATGTGACCAATTATGATAAAATGAAGATCAAAACATTATTCTTACCTATTTAGGCCTATCAATGTCATTATTCATACCTAACTAAAATATTGTCAATAACAGAACACAGAAAACATTGCGAAATGGCTATAAAGTCAGTCCGTAGTAAAATAAAGCTACATAATTGTTTCACGTCTGTTTCGTTTCACAAATAGAGATCCTAAATGATTGCGACACGACCATAGTTTCATGAATTCATCGTGAAGATATTGTAGATAGGTAGGTATACCTATATTCAGTATGTCGTTTGGGAGGGGCTTGAGAGGGTAGGTTTTAGCAAAGTAAACACTAAAAAAGCACACAAAATTTTACAAGCCTCCTCGGATTAGGTACTTTTCGCAAATTCCTCAATGACTTCGTCAGGTTTACATGGCGGCCAAACCGGGCAGCGTGAGGGCAAAATTAGTCATGTAAACAAAACATCCTATAGAAAAAAACTTGAAAACGTAATAGGTACTTATTAAGTCAAGGATAATTGATGACAATTGTACATTAGGTACTGTAATATTTGCTAAAAAGTTTAATTAGAATATTATCAAATTCACTTTAAGATTTGTCAGGGTATAATTCAGACCCTTTTGGGGGGCTTGAGCCCCCCTGGATCCGCTTCTGTCTATATCTAATTGAAGGTGGCAATGACGAAATAACTATTGCTGTTTAAAACAATCGTGCATATCGCGTGGAAGTGTCGCTTATTAGTTATACTCCATTAGAAATAAGATTAGACATACAAGCAAACCTTTTTACAGTCCGTTCATCCGATTTTGACTTCTACACCGTCGGCATAACGATGGCATTAAAAGCAAAAAAGTGGTTACAATACCAACTGTTGTACCGTACAACGCAATAGAAGTCAAAATCGGTTGAACGAACTGTAAAAAACGTTTATTTAAATGTCTAATCTTATTTCAAATGGAGTATAGGGTAGGTATACCTTACAAAAAATTTACCTACTTACATCATTATGTCTACTCTGTTGTACCAGATGCAGTTATGATTTTCATAACAAAAGACATTATCACCTACTTGCAGTCAATAATACCTAAGTACCTAACCTAAAATACATAATTCCTTTTAACGTTGCTGATAATACAAATACAATAATATCTTCGCATAAGTAGGTACCTACCTAATGTAATAATCTAGAGTCACATGTGCATTGATGCATTGCATAATCGACTTATTCTGTGACACTGTACTTATTATGTTTATGTTGATTCTTGATAGCTAAACAAGAGTCTCGCATAATATAAACCAGCTTTTCCTAAGACAAACTAGTTCTAAGTTTGTCCAGAGTACTAATTTTTTTAATCATTAAACCCTCGTAGCGTAGACAAAAGTCTTGTACACACACACTGAGTCATAGGTAGGTAGCTGTTCTAGCAAGTGAACTTCCCTAAACCAGATGTTACCATCTATTCCATAGTCGGCTTAGTTCTTTACCGAGCTAAGACTAGGCAGGGTCCACTGTGCTAGCACAGCTCATGTATAGTCCTAACCCAGCGAGAGTACTCCCTCCCTAACCAAATCTAAATCCTCAGTGATCGGTCGGTTCCCAGTATTCCGCTGGCCGGTTCAGTAGCTCATGTATAGTCCTAACCCAGCGAGAGTACTCCCTCCCTAACCAAATCTAAATCCTCAGTGATCGGTCGGTTCCCAGTATTCCGCTGGCCGGTTCAGTAGCACTCATTCAGGTAATCTGGTTGTTTAGCTCTATAGTTGTTTTGGTTTACCGATGTAACTCTAACTAATTATCCCAAAATGGGATTTGCATTGTTTACGATATACGCCATGTCACCATAGATTAATGTTAACGCTACGCAGGAAAAACTTCAGAATCAGCTTTGGCTACTTACGCTATTGCTATCCTATAACAGATAGACGCTGTGAGTGAAGTCAATTTATTTAACAGTACTAATAAAATATTGCACTGTTTCAACCTTTCTAAATGTTAGTAAGTTCTTGAGAACAAAATACACACACTTTAATTTGCATTATAACGAATGCTGCACACGTGAATCCAATTAATCTTAGGTACTATTTATATTTACATACCATTGTAATCTGTTCCGCACATTCTACTCAGAAATTATATTATATGACCTGCAGACGAATATTAAAACTCATTATTATCCCTACATATCTTATCGCCATCAACGTTATAATTGTGTTACATGTCGTTATTTCAGGGGAAGGATTATGAGTACAGACTGTGATTATTTGATTAAATATGTATTTATTCCACGTTCACTAGACCTGACACAGCCGAACCAGAATTTGGTGGTTTCATTGTTTAGTATGTTTATATAACTGATACCTACTTATCTCGACTAAGCACATAGATACTGAGTAATTACCAGTTTATTGTACTTAGATTAAATTATATAGACGATATGAACAGGCTTAAAAATTTAAACGCCTTCATCTCGTATAGCCTTCACAACTGTGTTAAGAAAAAAATTTCAAGCTAGGTAACTAGGAAAATGACGTCTTTTGAAAAATCACAGTGCACTACGAAAGTTTTATCCCAAAAATAAAAAATACTTAACACTTTCGACTCCACCCATTTTTCATAGAGCTCATACGCCTTGCTGCCATACATATTGCAAGTTGAATCCAGGAGGGTCACCGGCATTACGTTTGCGCTAAAGTTAACCCTCGAGGAGTGTCACCGGAATTGGGTTTGAAATCATATTAAAATATACAATTAATATGGTTTATGGTTATTCAATGCCGAATTCGCAAAGCGTTTTTCTTAGCGAATTCGGCATTATAAACTGTACATTTACAATGAGCCCGAAGGCTCCCGGCATCCTATGTCACTTGAGTGAACCCTAGGAAATGCCGAATAAATGATAAGATTGTGGAGCAAGTGAATGAGTTTGTATATTTGTGGAGTTTACAAGAGATAGAAAGATTGATGAAGACGTGGAAAGAAGATTGAATGCGGGAAATAAAATGAATGATGCTAGACTTACATGCGATTGTCTATAATCAGTCAATCTCCAAAAAGTCTGGCTATTCACAATGGTGCGTTGGTGCCTAAGCTTATGTATGGAAGTAAATGTTGGGAGTGGGAAAAGAAGCATGAAAGTAGAATAAATGCCGTGAAAATGCGTTCCTTGCGGAGCATGTGTGGTATGTACCACTGGCAGGTTAAAGGGGGCAGGTGCGGTCCGCCCCGGCCTCCCAGGCCTAGGGGGCCCCCAAAGCTAGAGAAATACTTTTTAACAAAAACCATATAAGACCAAAATATGTTCAGTAAGTAAAAGGCAGTTCGTATTTGGGGGCCCCCTACGCATGCTAAATATAAACATAGGGTGATAAAATTTTTGATGCATTAGTCTCATGCTCTATAGCTTTACTGTTATCGACAAAGTATCTACTATTTCTGCATCAATAGTCAAAACAATACCTAGCCTATATTTCGACGTTGAGTCCTGGGCGTGGGGGCCCCATTTAGTTTTTCCGCCTTGAGCCCCCGAGAGAGCCCCCTGAGATCAATGATAGGCTGAGAAGGATGTCATAAGGCTACGGTGCGGTTGAAAAAACGTGTAGTGACAAAAAATTTAAAGAGTATACTTATCTAGATGGTGTGCCGGAACTCTGTCCCAATTGGTTTTACCGTGAATAGCATCTAATACCTTTAAACGAGCAATTCTTTTATATATATATATAAACATATAATCTGAATCTCGGAAACGGCTCCAACGATTTTCTTGAAATTTAGTATGCAGGGTGTTTCGGGGGCGATAAATCGATCTAGCTAGGTTTCATTTTTAGAAAACGTCGTTCAAAAAAAAAAACTAGCAAAGCTCGGTCATCATAATCAAGTTTAGTGATAAGACATAAATAAATACTTTCAGAAGTGATAAAAATACTTAGGATAAAACAGCTAATGCTTATCTTTCAAAAGTCATTAAATAAATTATAAATTTAATTTTTAACTGTAATTAATTATTAAAATGAGGCATTTGATATACATAATGATTCAATAGTTGACTTAAAAATAAGTTTTAATGGCGATTCATTAAAACCTGGATAAAAGCTCTCCACGCAGCTATTTTACAGCATAACTCTGAATAAAAAGTCACGCATTTCTAATTATTAAGCTTTTATTTGAGAAAAAGTGATTTGGTAGTACAAATATCACTGGAATAAGTTACTCTGTATAACTTGTTTGAAAATGGTACTTTAACAAGTAATTTCGGAATAAGAATACATCATTCAGGTTCCATCTGTGTTAGTTAGCTATGACTTTATTTCCATTATAGCAAAGTAAACTCTATAAAGAGCACAGAAAACACTTTTATACAGTAGCTGAATAATTGATAAAATGTGGAACCTTATGTGACTTGAAGATAAAATAAAAGCGGTTATTCAAAATCAAGCGTTTTAATAGAAATTAACTACACGATTATTCAGAAGACAGCAGCTTGAGACACTATTTTACAGCATATAGTGGTTTCATAAGCAATAAGTTGAGTAAAGTTTGTATATTAGTATTAGATAACCACGTTTATTCAGCTACATATTATTATTTATTATTATATTATTATTATTATATTATACTATATAAAGCTCGATTACCACTCACTCACTCACTGACTGACATAATTGTTCTCCCAGATGGTGAAGGGGGAGGTGGGTATATTTTTACAGATTCGTATAGAAGTAACTCTCACGAGTATGGGAAAAATCCCAAACCTCCCCTTTTCCACCCCACTCTCCCCCCTCCCTATCGTATCTCGGAAACTAAGAGTCCCGTGTTTTGTTGTTTTACGGATTCGTATAGAGGAGGCTCGGAAAAGTAAAATCCATTTTTCAAAGTTGCCCCCCTTGCCCCCCTTCTCCTTTCCGAGATCTACCTAGAGGGGGGCTCTAGGTAGATCTCGGAAGTTAAGAGACTTGGAACATTTTTTTTTTCAGATTCATATCAAGGGGCCCAGAGTTGGTCAAAATCATTTTCCACCACTTTTTTTGATGAAAAAGGATTTATTAACTTGTGTAGAGACAGTAAAAACGAAGCAACTATAAAATATCGCGGTAACGATGTAATTGTAAATGATACTTGGGTAGTTCCTTTTAACGCAAGTCTTCTTTTAAAATACGATGCTCATATCAACTTGGAGGTCTCCTCGCAACGCACGGTCGTTAAGTATTTGTTTAAATATATCACTAAGGGTCCTGACGAATCGCGCGTAGCTGTCGTACCGGAAGAACATGAAAATAACGAAATAGAGCAGTATGTCACAAAACGTTATATAGGCTCCAGCGACGCCGCTTGGAGGACGTTAGAATTCGATGTGACCGCGCGCGAACCCAACGTCAAACAGCTGTCAGTGCATTTAGAAAATCAACAAACCGTTTATTTTAAACCAGGCACTGAAGTAGAAGCCGCGCAACAAGCTGGTTCGGACCTTATTACCTATTTTAACCGCCCCGTAAGAGACGAATTTGACTCATTGACCTACTTGGACTTTTACGAACAGTACATTGTTCATTCCAAGCGTCCCTCAACAAAAAATACGGAAATTTTTGAAACATCAAATCATAAATTCATTACTAAAAGACAAAAGGGTGAGCTTGTCGCGCGTCTATTTTGGGTCGCACCTAATAGAGGTGAACAGTTTTATCTTAGAATTCTATTAAAAAAATTCTCGTGTCGTTGTTACACCGATCTTAAATCTCTTGGTGGTCCCGATTGTAAAACTTTTCAGGAAGCTGCTAAAATAGTTGGTCTTGCCGATGACGAAGTCGAATACGAAAGAGCTATGTTGGAAGCATCAAACTTTTTAACGGGACCACGCCTTCGTAGCTTCTTCGTTTGTTTGGCTGTAAACGGTGTTCCAGTCGCGTCTTTCTGGGACACTTTTAAAAATCAACTCAGCTAAGACATCTCATATAGGTTAGGTGCGGATGCGGACATGGAAAGAGTACACACTTTGTGTCTCATTCAAATAAATAGGTTGCTTCGGAAACACGGATCGACGTTACAACAACACGGTTTGCCAGAAATCGAAGATACCACTACCGAGTTAGGCAGGGAACGCGTAGAACACAACCGCGAATCATTGGAACATTTTACAGATCAATGGATTCCTCGCTTGTCTCGAGAGCAAAATTGTATTTTTGATTACGTTGTAAAACTTTGTAACGATACTGACTTCCGTGACGTTAATGATACCGCGATTTTCGTTGATGGTCCCGCGGGTACCGGTAAAACGTTATTGTTTAAAGTTATTTCTGCGTACGTACGCGGTAACTTAAACGGAATAGTTCTTTGTACTGCGAGTTCTGCCATCGCGGCGCAAAACTACGAAGGAGGGACCACGGCGCATAGCATGTTTAAATTCCCCATAGATCTGGTAGACGATAATGACTTCTGGAATATCACAAACGGCACGCAAAGAGCAGAATTAATATCACACGCGGACGTTATAATATACGATGAAGCCCCTATGGCACACAAATTTTTGATTCATCTACTGGATAGGTCGTTGCGTGATCTCATGCGTAATGATAAAATTTTTGGTGGCAAAATTATTATCTTTGCAGGGGATTTTAGAGAAATTCCCCCTGTAGTTACAAATGCAAAAACTAATTCAGATATATTAAATGCATCAGTAAAAACATCGCGCATCTGGCAAAGTATAAAATCTTTCTCCCTAGCTACTTCGCAAAGATGCAGGGATGACGTAGAGTTTGCAGAATTTTTATTAAATTTAGGCTCAAATAAATTAACATCTCATCCTTTTGTAATTGGCAAAAATATTCAAAATTTAGTTGATTTAGGTGGTATTGAAATTGTATCAGAATTAGACGATTTGATTGGCTTTGTTTTCCCCGTTCTAAATATAGAATCCTGTGCTAGCATACATAGAGCAATTTTATGCACACGGAACGACGCCGTTCGAGAAATAAATAACTTAATACTCGATCGGTTAGATGGAGAAACACTGCATTTCTACTCCATCGATAAAGTCGAAAATGAAAATGCAGATGAATTATTTTTAGGGCCAGATGCGCTTAACAGAATGCAACCAAGAGGTTTTCCAGAGCACGATCTTAAGCTCAAAATAGGATGTATTTGTATGATCATGCGTAATCTCAGTTTTAACGACGGATTGGTAAACGGAACTAAAGTAATTGTAACAGGTACGTCGCCACGCTTAATTACCGTTCAAAAATCTTCGGGTACAGATGAATATTTAATTCCACGTATTATTTTTAAGGGTCCTATTGATCCCAAAAGTCCATTCGAAATGTGCCGCCGTCAATTTCCTTTACAGTTGTCTTACGCGATGACTATTCACAAAAGTCAGGGCCAAACCCTGAGCCGGGTCGGAGTAGATCTTAGGTCGGACATGTTTAGTCACGGGCAATTGTACGTCGCGCTAGGTCGAGCAACCAAAAAGGAATACATCAAAATTTTAATTCACAAAGATCGGGTTTTAGATGGCAAACCGTACGCGAAAAATGTAATAATACCGGAGCTCCTATAAATTAATTAATGTAGAGCTTCCTGAATAAGTCTAAAACTGTTTACCTCTGATCTTCGTAGGCAAATCAATTAAGTTAATCATTAAATCATGTTGACATTGCTATTCAATGAGCGTTTTTTATTTAATTTGTTTTAGCTTTTTTAAATTAAGTAATGTAATATCATCATTCACATTATATATTGTTGGCATATATATTATTTACATTACACTAACTGTGAAAAATAAATATTTTATAACCTGTGTTTGTAGCAGATGTTCATTGAGCGTTATGTCGAATAATAACTCTGGTCTAAGCTGTTTATAATTATAAATAAATTAACGGATCAAAGAGGTTAGTTTTTGATGATATGCGTCTCAGTGTGAGATCCGTTGAACCATGTTGGTCTGTAGGGAATCTTTCCGATTGTAGATCGGAAGCGGGTAATTGCCGGGTTAACTGTCCGATCTGTAAGTAGTTGGTTTTGGATTCTGATCAGAGTCGGCTTACTGCCGAGAACATACTCCGTTTGGTGATGAAGTCAATAGAACGAAGTGGTTGCGAATTCGTCGTTGAGGTGAGTTTTCGTACCGGTGATGGGGGGTCAGTAAAGTGTGGTCGGTGTCGGTTGATTGCTAGGATGTCTTGCATTGTTTGTAGCGCGAAAGTCAGGATGAGATTCGATGTCAAGTTGTGGATGCTATCTGACTTGTGGTGGATCGGTCGGGACGGATATGTCCGTTAAAATGGGTAAAAGTTGTTGTCTTATCAGTAATGAGTCGTAGTGTGCAAAGGTGTGGGTAGAGTCATTGTATTGGTTGAATGAGTTATGAGTTATGATTTGTTGTCTTATCAGTAACAAGTTGCACTGGCAAAGGTGTAGGTAGAGTCATTGGTTCATTCATTCATTCAATTGGTTATTTTCTTTGTACTGGAATAAAAAGATGATGGGATGTAAAGCGATGTATGTACTACCTATGACGTGTTTGTTTGTTTTAATTACCTTGCGAGAATTATGTTCATCAATATGCAAATCTTATTCTTTTTATAAGGTTTTTTTAAAATCAGTTTCTTGTGATGTATTCGTCATCGTCTCAGTTTAAAAGCTTTTTAGAATAACTACACTCATTTTTTAATTTAATTATTCCTTTTATATTTTGAGTATTTCATAAAAGACAAATTTTAATTATTCAAGAATGCCGTATTATTTGAAACTATATGATGTAAATAGAAACAGATTTTTATGAAATTATTTAAATTCGAACAGACGGACAAAATATGTATTGCTTAAAGGTTCATGTTAACAAAAAGGTCGAATTTGGAAAAAAAATGTGAAAATTAGAAAGAGAGTAAGGAGTATCAAAATGGCAGTCAAAATGAAAATTGGACATGATTTTCTGTGGCTTTTACTTTCACTACTATACTCTGATTGGCGCACTCAATCTTTTCATCGTTAACTCTTTCTGTTACTCTCACTCTGTTTTTTACTGTCAATTTGATTTTCTCTCTTACCACGTGCAAGAAAGGAGCCTCAAAAGGCGCACTTAATCTTTTCGCTTTGTCTCTTACTGTTACTCTAACTGTCGCTTGGGGATACCTTGAAATAAAACGCATCAGGAACCAAATCTTCTGGTAGCGCGGAAATTACTATCTTGTGAGTGAATCGAACCAGGAAATAAAAAATCAATGCGACCTTGGTAATATTGCATACTCCCATACACATGCTAAATAAATAAATAAATGTTACCCTGGGGTAGAGTAGTTTTGAAAAGCATAAAAGTAGGAACTTATTTCATTATTTACTTACCCCCGAATACTGAATCGTCACTCAACATTTATGGGCTGCTTAAAATTTGAGCAGTTAAACCTAAACTTTAAATTTTGTATGGCCAAACGTCACTTTTGAGTAACTGTTAAATTTAAGTGCTACTTAAATTTTGAGTGACGTTTCAGCATTCGGGGGATAGTCACTTACAAGGAATATTATTTTATAGTTTATTCGTACTGACTTTTATGTAAATCAACTGAGAGATTTTATTACAAAATCCTATAAGTGCTAAGGATTACTGTCAAATTCTCAAAATTTTACAAGGGTAAGAAATACTCCTCAAAAACACGACCCCGCGAGCTGCTTGCAGCTCGCGCAACGCCCAAATACTAGTACTATTATACAGATAAATGCTGTC
This sequence comes from Omphaloscelis lunosa, assembly GCA_916610215.1. Taxonomy (NCBI): domain Eukaryota; kingdom Metazoa; phylum Arthropoda; class Insecta; order Lepidoptera; family Noctuidae; genus Omphaloscelis; species Omphaloscelis lunosa. The sequence continues at coordinate 18,230,392 of OU744244.1, read as the reverse complement.
ACAGGCACTCTTTTTCAAATTAAAGTCATCTGTAATGCTTTAGGCTTAATAACATCTGTATTATATGCGATATAGAAGTTATTACTAAGCTTTAAAAAAATAGTCATGTTAATACAAACTATAATAAGCTTAAAGAGATATAAAGACCGAAAGAGAATATTATTCAAAATTTGGGTCTTTCAGTAGCCACTTACTCTCACGTTATGTAGCTTATAGCTGTAAACATTTGCGAATTGCTATTACTCAAACTTTATTCAACATGACTGTGTTACTTGGGAATGATCCTTTTTAGGGTTCCGTACCAAAATGGACCTTAAAGGCTCCTACAAACAGGCGCGACACGCGACGCTTTCAAAGTCAAATCATTTATTTCAAATCGGCCTTTGTATGGCACTTTTGAACGTCAAAATTTACAAAATAATATAATTGATTCTAGCTGCCCCTTCCAAAAGGTAGTTTTCGCATGGAGAAGAATGGGCATCGTTACTCTTTAAAATGTTTTACAATATTTTTATAAAGGTACCTACATTAATCAAATAATTATATGTGAAAACGATGCACCTAGAATAAAATTACTATACCACAATAGGTAAAAATAATGAAAAAGCATCTTGCATATAATCCTCTAATTTGTAATATGCTTGTTTACAAAGTGTACTTTTAATATGAGTTTTAAATTTTCTTTCATTTAATTGCAATATGTCACAAGGTATTTTGTTGTAACATTTAACACAGTACCCCATAAGAGATGTTTGTACTTTAGATAATCTGAAAAATGGTTGATCTAGTTTATTTTTATTTCTAGTTTTAAAATTATGTCTATCACTTATTTTAGTAAAAATATGTGGATTTTTTACTTACATACATAATATTTTCATAAATGAATTAGCAAGATACCCGATAAGGGGGGGGGGCTTTATCTCCGAAGTTTGCATAGAGAAAAATCTGAAATTATGCTGTGATAGAAGTTTATGTAAAGATTACAGGAAAAATAAAACGAAGTCTTTGAAATTCTCTGATGAATATAGGCCTCGCCGAGTACAGAACCCTCGGTGCACCGAGTCCGACTCGATCTTGACCGGTTTTTATTAAATGTAGGGTTCCGTACGTCCGAATGAAAAAACGGAACCTTTATGGGATCACTGTGTCTCTCTGTCCGTCTGCCACAGGCAAATTGCTCCGAATTTAATGAAATTTGGTATTGGTGCACAAATAAATATCTGTGATCCAAAAACAGTCACTTCTGGGTGGCAAATAAGAAAATTTAATTTTTTTTTTGCAAACTGTGCCGTGGGACATAAGAACATCAAATGAAGGCTTTGGCAGAAAATTAACGATACCGGGTTGAGTTTCGGTACATTTTTTGTTCTATTATCAACCTAATTTAGGATTTCTAAAAATATTGCAAGTAAGAACACATATTCAATTCTAAATATAAGGGAAAAACATGTTTCAAAATGTCACAAAAAGTCTCAAAAAAAAAAAAAAACCGCAACTAAATTCACATATTTTTCTATTACGGATGAATCTTAACCGCTTGCATTAAGGGTTATTTTATTTTTAGTCCCTGTTTTGATTTATTGTATACAAATATAAACATTTCGAAAGAAACCTCAGTGATGGTCCGCGCTCGGCCGCTGTGGTGAGTGGATACTGTATTGCCTGTTTGCAGCGGCTAGGCGCCTCGTGTGGGAAAGATCGCTGTAGAAATACAAAATATTCGTTATACCAAATTTGATACTTGATATGGTAAGTTCATTTTATGATCACAGATTTTGATTATAATATTTTATTTCGATAAATGCCTATTCGTCTGGGACTTTATGAAGTGACCTGAAGGTGTACTTTGGTGACTGCTACTGGAACTCCTCGAGGAATAGAACTAGGTGTGCCGAGTTTTGGCTCGTTTTGTTAGTTAGGGTAGCACCTTCAGATCATTCCATTAAGGCCGGAGGTAAGGTGTCATCATAACTAACAAAACGAGCCCAAACTCGGCATACGTAATTCTACTCGTCGAGGAGTTCCAGTAGAAGTCACAGAAATACAACTTTAGGTCACTCTATCAAGTCCAGAGGTAAGGTCTCATCATAACTAACAAAACGAGCCCAAACTCGGCCTGCCTAAATCTACTCGTCGAGGAGTTCCAGTAGCAGTCACCGAAGTACACCTTCAGGTCACTCCATCAAGTCTGGAAGTAAGGTCTCATCATAACTAACAAAACCAGCCCAAAGTCCACAGCCCACATCTCTCTACTAGTAGAGAGCTTCCAGTGCCTAGCAGTCACTGAAGTAGGTATTTGTATCTAAATATTATTTTGTTAAAATATAAAAAACAATACGAAATATTTTTTGTAGGTGCCTATGTATTATAAAGAAATAAGAAATAGTAGTAATTCGATTCTATACCTAGCAATTTTAAGAGCGTTTATTCTGAAATTTGGCAACGTCGCAGAGATGTCAAATATTTCGCTGTTTGGATTAATTTGACAATATTACCTACTGTTTGGAAATATGAAATGTGGCTAATTAGCGAACTAGATTATTAATAATGAATTCCAAAAACACTGAATTTGATGTTGTAACCGTTTTAGGTGTAAAAAAGGCATTTGGAAAGTTTCCAAATGCTTCTTTACATTTAAAACGAAATATTCGATGTTATGAAAATAATTATTGCAATTCGTAATCAATATTTTAGTTCGCTAGTTAGCCATATTTTATATTTCCATACAGTAATATTGCCAAATTAGTCAAATCAGTTAAATATTTGACAGCTATTTGCGACGTTGCCTACTTTTAGGATAAACGCTCTTATTAAGGCGGGCCGAGCCCGAGCGCAGTAGGCATACAACGCTTACCCCAGCCCCCGCAACGAGTAGCGATACGTAACAAATTACGATGCGCGGGAAACGCGAGCGCCAAGCGCACCGCTCATGAGTTCACGACCTCGCGTAGGTAGTAAGTTGGGTCACATAACAGAGCAATGCAGTAGATCAACTTGAATTGATTAATATAAGTTTATTTTATTTTTCTATTATGTATTTTTGAAGGTTATAGATAGATTAGGTAGGTATTGATTAACTTGAACCTAATGAATAATAATTAAAAATAAATATAATAATAATAACCGTATTCGACGATACAGACGGAGAGTAGAGCGGTACACTCAGAATCGCACATTCCAGAGCGATGAAAGGTGGGTTTACAGGGCTTGGGAGCGAACGGACCAAGGTGTGATTGACACGCGCCTGCCGGATGATGACGCCATGAGTTCATTTTGGCGAAGCATCTGGTCGGCGCCTGTCAATCACACCGAAGGAGATTGGACCAGGGAAATCGAACGAGCGTGCGAGCAAATACCAGAAATGGAGGCACTCAACATCAGCGCCCAAGATGTAGCTCGTGCAGTCCGTCCGTTACCTAATTGGAAATCACCAGGGCCGGACGGGCTGCACAACTTTTGGATAAAGTGGTTCCAAAGGTCGCACGCCCGTTTGGCATCCCAGTTCCAGTCAGCTTTAGAGTCAGGATCGCTGCCCCAGTTCCTAACAACAGGAATAACCCACCTGCTCCATAAATCAGGTAGTACTGCGGAACCCAAAAATTATAGACCGATCACTTGTCTACCGACGGTCTATAAAGTTCTTACTTCCATTTTGAGAACTAAAATTAACAAACATATTGACACCAACTCCATCATGTCCGCCTCTCAAAATGGATGTAGGAACGGGTCCCGCGGTACTAAGGAGCTACTCCTCATCGATATGGCCATTAACCAGCAGGTTCGTCGTTCCCGAAGAGATCTGTCGACATGTTGGATAGATTATAAGAAGGCCTATGACTCGGTGCCACATACATGGCTCATGAGGGTGCTGGAGCTATATAAAGTAGATGCAACTCTACGCACCTTCCTGATGTCTTGTATCAGGCAATGGAGGACGGTGCTTCGCTATCCAGGATGTCGACAAATCCTGAGGAATAGCGAGCCAATAAGGATCGAGCGAGGTATATTCCAGGGTGATAGTTTGAGTCCACTTTGGTTCTGCCTAGCCTTGAATCCTTTAAGCACGCTGCTGGAGGATTCAGGGCTAGGTTATCGATTGAGGAGAGGTGGTCAGGTTATATCTCACCTCCTTTACATGGATGACCTGAAACTCTTTGTCCCCAACAATTTGCAACTGCTGGAGCTACTAAGGTAACCGAAACTTTAGTAGCGCCATCAGGATGGAATTTGGTGTGGACAAATGTGCGGTCATGCATGTTAAACGTGGGGAGATCGTGGAATCCGTGGGTACCCACCTCTCGGATTCCATACAACTAAGATCCCTCTCCTCAATCGAAACCTACAAGTATTTGGGTATGTCGGAAGCGTTAGGTGTCAACGCTGCTGACATGAAGCAATCGCTGAAGGAGCGCTTCTTTAACCGCCTGAATAAAGTATTAAATAGTCTTTTATCAGGTGGAAACAAGGTGTGCGCCTTCAACGGTTGGGTCATGCCGGTTTTGATGTACTCTTTCGGCATACTCAAATGGACTCAGGCGGAACTTGACGCCCTGGATAGGAGGGTCCGCATACTGCTGACTGCAAATCGCATGCATCACCCACGTTCATCGGTGATGAGACTGTATATCCCGCGGAAATGTGGAGGTCGAGGCTTCTCAAATGCTAAGACCCTGCACAACCGTGAGGTATGCAGTCTCAGGGAATACTTCCTAGAAGCCGACGTGGGGATGCACCGAGATGTGGTCACAGTGGACAAAGGCCTCACCCCGCTATCGTTAGCTAACGAGAACTGGCGCAAACCTATAGTATTAGATACTAATGACCGCAGGGAGGTATGGCAGAGCAAAGAGCTTCACGGGCGCTTTTACCGGGCCTTACATGGACCCGATGTAGACTTGTTAGCGTCCGTGTCCTGGTTTCTATTCGGTGACCTATTTGGGGAAACCGAAGGTTTTGTCTTTGCGATTATGGACGAAGTTATGATGACGAACAACTACCGGAAATATATTGTGAAGGACGGCACGGTTGACATCTGTCGGGTATGCCACCGTCCCGGGGAATCAATCCGACACATTATCTCTGGCTGTTCTCGTCTGGCTAACGGAGACTACTTGCATAGGCACAACCTTGTAGCCAGGATTATCCACCAGCAACTTGCTCTGAAATACAGTCTTGTGGAATTGGAAGTACCGTACTATAGATATGTGCCCGACCCAGTCCTCGAAAATGGCAATATCACGTTGTATTGGGATCGATCTATCATCACTGACAGGACTATTGTTGCTAATAAGCCAGACATAGTGGTGATAGATCGATTAGAGCGTCGCACAATGATTATTGATATAGCGGTCCCACATGACGAGAATCTCGTGAAAGCTGAAAAAGATAAACAGATTAAGTATCTTGACCTGGCTCGCTAGGTTGTCGACATGTGGGATGTGGATACAGCAATCATTGTGCCGATAGTCGTGACGGCTAATGGCATAATAGCCAAGAGCCTCGACCAACACCTGAAGAGGCTCTCGTTAGGCAGCTGGATCAAGGGCTTGATCCAGAAAGCGGTACTCCTGGACACGGCGCGTATTGTCAGGAGGTTCCTCTCTCAGGAGCCCTGACCACCGGTAGCTTGGACCCTGTTCCCGACACCGGTGGGATACTATTTTTTATATTTTTAAATGTTTTTTTTTTTTGTTGTTTTTATATGAATATTTAAAAATGTAATAAATATGTTAAAAAATTAAATAAAGGAAATAATAATAATTTCATTCAAAACGTCTAACGGGCCTCTGCGAGTTGGCTTCGGCCCCTCGTACGCCTTCCAAAGGTCCGGGACCCTAAGGTCCCGAGAAATGTCATAGACCCTATAGTAATAATAATAAATATATTACAATAATAATATATTTTTTTACTCAAAAACGATTAAAAACAGTCTGATAAATGTAATTTACAATTTCTAAATACTTTTCCTCTTGCCAATAAACACTGAATAAAGTTATGCCTTGGATAACGTGTGTATAGCCAAACTAGCTAAATATATGTAGTTTTTATTTATTTATTTGTCATAATTTGATACAGTGTTTTTAGTAAGTAGTGTACTGCGCATAAACGAGCTTGTGCCTAAACGTTACCGAAAATAATAAATAATATTTTTGTAGGAAATGGTCATACTGTACATTTCTACACTATGGCACGAGTGTATAAAAGTGTAAATATTATTATTTGTTGTGTTGTGGTGGCTGTGGGATACATAGCTTACTTCTAAATGAACGCCTAAATATTATTGCACCGTTGAATTTTCAACTCTCACGTAGGAAATACGCGCTTTTATTTAGGCATTTACCTATTTAGATGTACGATAAGTGAAACCGGACATATCAGCAGTAAATAACAAATATTATAAGACTAGGCAAAGGCTCTTATTATACATATTGAGATTTTATTAGGACTTTGTAACCTTGTTGAAATATTACGCAGGCGGCTCGGTACCTTTTTATTACCTATCAACTTCGTTTATGCAGTTTGTCCTGCGAGTTGCGTAAACACGTACAGTAGGCCACACGTCATGGCAGTGGAAACAAAACCAGTGTAAACTGGTCTCTTATTCTAATGAAACTCCGTACGTTGGGCCAGCTCAAGATTATAGTGTTATTTATCACTTACCACAGACGCGCGACGTGTGGTCGACTGTACAGTACCTACCTACGCTAATAAACATTATAAAAACCACCCGGACCAACTAAGCGCGGGGTGAACTAACTACCTATTTGACATTTGAAAATAGTAAACCATTACAACATTAGTGCGCGTGGCGGCTTTATGCACTGCGATATAGGTTTCAAATTCACCTATTTACACACCTTGATGCGGTTGGTAAATCTATTCAGCGAGAAAAATATACCATTATAATTTTTGCGCGCGTGGCGTCTTTATTCACATTGTCATAGGGTTGAAATTCAACTGATTTACACACATATTTGCGTTTTGTAAATCTATTCATTAGTAAAGTAAAATATAATACCTTTATATAATGTAGTGTATAATAATATTTTCAATTACCTTTTTTGTTTATTCAGCCTTCGTAGACCCAGCGATGACAACTATTTTTTTTTTTAATTTTGCCCATTTTGTTTAAAAAAATATAACTAAAAGTAACTAATAAAAACTAACTATTTACAACTATTAAAAATTTTAACTATAATAATTACCTATCCTAATACCTAAACCAATTCCTTATCCAGATATCCTAATCCTAGTTACCTATTATAATTTTATTTACAATATGTTTTTTGGCTTAGCCGGTAATAAAACTTAGCGGGGGTGGCGGTCTTGCAAAAATTGGCACACGTCCGACCTCCAACACGTTCCGCTCGGGACTAAATGGCACGGGGCGAGCGCATGAAAAGATGAAAACGCTTGATTTTGGAATTAGTGGTATTGGTATTCTCATATTTCACATTATTTTGGCCAGTTTATATCACTTTTTTTACGACCTTTATTATGGTATAAGTTTTATTATTCAAAGCCTAATATAACTCAAATAAACAAAATATTTGAACATAATTTAGACATGTTTTTGCGATTTAATTGGATGCAGTAAAGTGCAAGTAATCGTGTATCACACGACTGAAATATCTAGATCAAAGTGTGAAATATGTAATATGTTTTTTTCAAAATTTTAATCCGTGTTATCTACGAATAAAAGACAATAGAAAACGTCGTTTATACGGGTAACCCCGCCTTAAGGCACGTAAAATAGAAAAAAATCGACTCTGTAGAGCGTCTGTCACTCTCTACGAATAATTATTCGTAAGTCACTCTTATTATATTAGGTACCTACAATCATGTGTGAGAGTCAAAAACTTGTGCCTTATTGTCGGACGCGTAGGCAGTGGCGTAGCTAGTAAAAAAGTGGCCCGTATCAAAATATGTTGGAGGCCCTTTTTATCTGATTGTAGCGAATCTCAAAAGGAGGGTTGGTAGGTATTCTTATTTTTGTAAAATTAATAAAATGGCATCCTGAGTCCAGAGCTTTTAAGGTTGAACTAGTCGCGGGTTCGAACTGACTGGTGGGCTTGGTCAAAAAGCACGCTGTCTCGACTGGCATCGTATCCGATAGAGTTAGTATCACTGATGTCACAACGTCTAGTTCGCCCGCACACAAACACCGTTCTGAACTATTTTAGTAAAACAAGCGAGTAAAAAACTACGAAAAGTCCATTGGAAAATCGAGTTTTATGATAAAACCACTGCATAAATCAATTACAAATAAAGTTTATTGAACTTTTCGATAAAATTGAGCTTTGTCGGTGCCGACTTTGAAGATTAGAAGATTTTACACTTCTTTTAATACTTATTTATGCCCAAAGTTGCGTTAAAATGAGCAAGAAAAACGAATCTTTGTGGGCTCATAACTTTTAATGGCTTTTTATTTTACTATTCTGTTTCCGCATAGACAAAATTAATAATGGGACAAAACGATATCATTTTTAACTTTGGATGTATAATGTCAAATAGTGGAGTAAAACCCCCCGAAAAAATATCAACTAGTTCCACCTTAAGCTGTCATTGTGACCTTAATAAGAGAATCCAAGAGCAAGCGAGACGATCTAGAAAACTGACTCATATACCTTAACTTTTCATTGTAGAGCGAGCAAAACGAGCTCAAAAATAGAAGCATTCTGACCCGGGATTATTGAAGATTTCATTGGAATTTTACTAAGACAATGCAAGAGCGAGCGAAGCTGAAAAATTTGGAGAATCCTGACTCTGATAGGTTAAGGAGTCATTGTCATTTAACTAAGAGAATGTAAAGAATGTAAATTGGAGCATCCTAACTCGTTAGTTTAATTTTCTGTGTGATTACTAAATGAATGTAAGAGCTTCAGACTTGGACTGTACCTTTAGCTTGAAGCCTTAGTAAGCCATAAACAAATTACGTTCATTTTCATATTTTAATTAGTTATTCATTCATTACGTACTCCTCATCAAGAATTTGGGATTTTGGATAATATTGTACGAATTTTGCTTACACACCTGGGGCCCCTGTAGCTTGGGGGCCTCGTATCATTGATACGGGTGATATAGCGGTAGTTACGCCCTTGCGCATAGGTACTGCTACTGTTTAAAATCGAAGTACAAGCCTCTAAAAATGAAGTCACGTCAAAAAAAACGTTGCGGGTTTGGCTGACTCGGCAACAATCAAACTTCTGGCTAGACCTCCAGTAAGGTCGCTCAGTAACCTTAAGATACGACCTTGACTCATGCTAGACCAACGATGCAGAATGGTAAATGGTTTCCTGAATGCTTAAACGGTGAACTAAATAGGTACGGTAGGTACAGTCAGCAACGAAATTAAGTTAACACTAGGTATTACTTTTACAGTCAAAATAATCTTAATTGATTCGATACACTGCATTTTATTTTCGACACACTGTATTTTCGAACATCAACGAGTTATTTAAAATAATGCTTACCTAAGTACTTAATAGTAATTCAGCTTTCTCCGGGCCTTGAGACCATTATTTTTTCCCACCTAAAATGTCGAATTCCAGTTTCCACTCTAAACTAGCAGCTGCAGCGTTCACAAAACTAAAACAATGAAGTGCCCGCGTACAGCCAAGTACCTTACTGAAGTCTGTAATGGCCGGTACCAACACCTATTGAATTTGATAGACGAGTAGGTACCTACCCATTGTTTGTAATCTTTAGCACAGAAGAAATAATAGTACTACTGTAGCCTCTGTCTGGGCACACCCGAGTATGGTTTACGTGTACCTACCTACGTAGATCCCTACACACATAAACCGAAGTACCTACTGAGTAAGTAGGCACTACATTATTTTGTGGATGGCTACAGCGTCCACGAGTGGTAAATGGTGCATTTAAATAAAAACCCGTACTTACGGACGTCTCGGACAGTCAGCCCCGACCCTTGTTGACAGGTATTTTCACTACGGCGTAAACTATTGTTCGTACCGTTGCACGGTGGTCCAAGCGCCCTCCCTACAAGCGCGGTCATAAATACCTTACTTAAATGAGATCTTTCAGAAGGGTAAATAATAAAAAAATACTTCTCAAATGTACATTAATGCTTTATTTACATAATTTAATACATAATATACAATAAACTGCACAATATGTAGGTACTGTTTATTGAATATTATGAATTTAATAAATTAAAATAGTCAATATTTGAGATTTATTGTCCCTCGTTCGGAAATACATCTGAATATGATATTAACGCTATTCATGAAGGGGATATAACTATGTATTCTTTTATATATTATACATATTGTATACCGACAACAAAAAGAAATAAAACTAAAACTACAATTTATTTACAAAATAATGATAACAACAACTAAGTTTAAATAACCACAACAACCAACCTAATTTCAATTTAAACAAAATTCGTAATAAATCTAAAACCTGCCTCAACTTAACGCTCTTTTTCTTACGGAGAAGTTTCCGAAGACTCGTAATGAATGGGTCTGAGCTGAGTAAAAGTCTGTTAAGTAAGTCCGTATTCGTAAGTACTCGCGACATTTTTCTCATGTGATCCCGCCTGAAGGCCTTATAATGTTTGGTGTTAGATTCTGCTGCCTCTTCGGATAATACCCCGACAGATATTAGAGCATACTGTTGCCACTTCAGCACCATGGATGAGGACTTTGTGAACGGAAGCTGGGACATTATACCACGGATATTCTTGAATTAAAAGTCGCGCGGTTTCCAAAGCATATTCATTAAATTTATCCGTATCAATATTAAAACCCGAGGACAAGGCTTGTAAAATTGTGGAACAACGATCAATCAAATCTTTATTTAAGCCAGTAATTTCAGCTGAAACTGCAGAATTAGAGAAAAAATTTCGTGCCGTATGTCTATCGTTCGATGTCCCGCTTCCTCGAATTCGAGGTTTTTTTTTACTAATAAACCAAATCTACCTCTAAACTCATTACATACAATTTCCTATCTGCTACCTGTCTCTTCTCATCATCCGACCTAACCTGCCACTTCTTAACATCCATCCTGTAAGCGAGATGAACAAAATATTCGAAAAAGCGAATCCAAGAATGTGTGAGGAGATAGGCCAAACTCAAACCTACTTTCATCAGGTTGTTTCTGTAAGCAAACGTTTATTTTGTTCATTTCTTTGGGAGTTGCTCCACAAATATAACCCTTACAGGATGATAACTCACTCAAAGCAGTACACACTGTACCATCCACCATAGTTAACTGTAAAGAGTGCTGAATTTTGAAATCGTGGTTATTAAAATTAAAAGTTGTTGCAGTCAAATTCCTAATCTTTTGTCAAGATTTTGAAAGTTTTTGTTACTTACTGTTCAGTGTGATTTATGATTAGGAATAGTTATTAGATGCTTACGTACTTAACTTGAAAATCGACTTCTACAATTTTGTTCTAATTAGCATCTAATCAGTCTTATCAGATGTGCAATGACCTAAAACCAATAGAACAAACAATAAGTTTTATTTGCTAACTCAGACACAATAGTCATAATAAGCCAAAAATTCCCAGATACTTTCTTTGTAATAATTCTACCATGTTATTTTTGGCTGTAAACTTTTTTTATAGGTATTACGCTATGCACCAATTTATAATATTCTTGATTGCAGATTGCATGGTTATTTGGCTTTAATTAACATTTTTGATAAAGTTATTATTGTTCGTAACGTAATATACCTAATTTAGTAAAATAACATGATTTTTTTCTGTATCGTTAACTGGAAGCCTACACATTTATGATACCTATTTTATTTACCCTAACTTCCTGCCAAGTTTCCATGTGGAAATCTCCTACAGTAATAGTCATAATTATTACTTTCTGTTCAAAATTACTTAAATGAATTATTTCCTTATTAGAATGGCTGGTAGAGGTCGAATTAACCGCATGGTTGATCTTGTTCATAGAGAGCTGGAAATATTGGATGACGTGGATTGCCCTATTGAAGAACCTGTACCTACTTGTTTTGAGAATTATTCTCCAAAAGCTATGTATTCGAAGAATTATTCTCCAAGGCTAGGTTGTTCTAAGGATTATTCTCCAAGGATTATACCCAAGTCATACGATAGGCCGCAATCTGCCTATCGTATGACTTGGGGAATTTCTAATGAGAAAAAGCGAGATTTGCTTTATCTTCTTCCACTCATAAACCCCAGTGTCAGATTCTTTTATACCAATTTATTAAGTGATAATGATATTAAAGATCAGCATCCTCTTCTAAATGATAGCGAAGATGACTTAGACTAAGATTTTCCAATATTTTTGGTTTGTTAGAATTCGCTACATCAGTCCCCTCCGGAGACCGGAGGTCGATAGTGGGCTGAATCTTGCGATGCTTCACAGTGCCAGCTGTGGTTCTAGTGAGTCGGAACCGGGTGCCACATAGTTCGCGGTGAGTCGGAACTGTCTGTGGTGATTGCGGTGATACCCTCAGTACGTCGGGGTGGTACTGCGTCATGATCTAGTGAGTCGAATGTGGTACAGCGCCGGGTTGTGGCTGACTGCTGGCGTCGACCAGGAGAGGGTAGAATGGGCTCTGCTTGTGGGACCGGCCAAAAGTGCAGGTGCTGTGCCAAGGTGGCTGATGAGGCTGAAGGTACCAGGAATGCGCGTTCGGCCCCCAGCAACATGGCAACTGAAGGAACACGGGTGGGTTTTAGTCAGTGAAGAGTCTGACAAGCCCTCTAGCTCCGCCCAAAGAGGGAGAAATATAATGAATTCAAGTTTTTAAATTATGATGATGCACGCGTAAATAAAAAACCATTTTAATAACATAATTTACTACCCACTAATGATCACAGCTCATAACTATTATCTAAGATAGATGAGACAATACAAAAGAGAGTAATTTTTAGAATTTGTTTATTCCTTACTAGGTTCCATCAGCGGCATCGCACGCGAGATCCTAACTAATATTATAAATGTGAAAGTGAATTTGTTTTTTTGTTGCGCTTTCACGCTAAAAAGATTATTGCTAAGAAGATTTGGAACAATTTTGGCACATGGGTAGACCATGATCTAGGTAAGGACATAAGCTACTTTATCTCGATTTTCCTACAGAATCGAGATTTATGTGGATAAAATCGCGGTGTGCAGCTAGTATTTTTATAAATTATAGCCCATGTTACTCAATGATAATATAAGCATTCTACTGGTATAAGAATGTTTAAATTCGATCCGGTAGTTTTTGAGTTTATTAATTACGAAGAAAAATACATTTTTTTTTTCAATATATTACTGTAGATTTAACTTCTGACCAATTAAACAAGAAAAGATAGTAACGTTTTCGAAAATAGTTTCTACAAAATCCTTCAGTGTTTACAGCACTGTATTTAATTTATTTATACACACTAAAAAAGCATCTATCACACTGGGAAACGTACTATTGCAGCACTCACTGAAGATATATATGACATTGAGTAGGTTGCAAGAAACCGAAATTCATAGCTGAGCTACCATAGTCAGGTTTCTAATCCCTCAGTTATTTTGCTGACATGAATTTCAAACATTTAGTATAAATAATGTGGATTGTTAAAAAAATACATAGATGATAGTTTTATTATAGTAGGATTTTTTTTTAATATTCCCAAATTACACATAAAAAGCTCATTCGTTTTACCAATCTTTATTTATGTAGGTACTATCGCGGACACGCATTTATCTGAACACCGTTAGGACTATTCCAAGAGCAAGTTGGATTCGTGCACCGAGGAGGGTACCGTATCATTTTAAATTTTCATCGGCGAGGCCTATATTCATCAGAGAATTTTAACACTGCACACTGCGGTGTAAAATATTAGTTTTATGTCAGCGCTATCTCTTGACCGATAGTGGAACTAATGTAATTTTTGTTGATAATTTCTGAAGTGTGCTATTTAGAGACATCGTTTTACTTTTCCTGTAATCTTTACATAAATTTCTATTACATAAAATAACTTCAGATTTTTCTCTATGCAAACTTCGGAGATAACTGTATTTTTTTTTCCACATAAGTCGAAATCTATGCAGCCAAAAAAAAAACAGAAAAATGTTTGAGATTGTGCAAATAGCGGTCTTTCATAATTATGATACCACATATGCCCTAGAAGTGCGTCTAACTTCAAATTTTTAAGACACCCGTTCAGACCCTGTCGCAAAAAAAAAACTTTTTATTTTGTAAAATGGGCAAACGTCATCTTAAACTATTCCAAATCTCAAGTTGATAGCATTAGTATTTAGTTCTTGAGATATCCAGCTGTGCCAGACAGACTGAGTCACACCATAAGGGTTCCTTTTTACCATTTTGGTACGGAACCCTGAAAAAGGCGCGATAGACAGATGTGGTCATCGTGTGCACGGGATTTTGTTTTCAGTGGTCACATATGCATGACCGCGATGGTACATGACGCCTTAGTACCTGGGCGACCGAGCTCTGCTCTGGTGAAAATAGAGAATGCTCACTTAATAATATAGGATAGTACCTACTAATCCCATACTGCCATGATAGTAGATACTTACTAATTCCATGCTGCCATGATAATTATTCTAATGTCAACCATGTATACCATGTTTTATGCAAATAAATACTTACTTACTTACATGTCATTATCTTGTTCTAAACTTTGGGCGACCAAGCTCTGCTCGGGTGAAAATACAGAGAAAACTAATTTCCCCAGATATGAGACCTAGTTAGATCGATTTTTCGCCCCCGTAAACCCCTCTATTGCAACTTTCATCGAAATCGTTAAGGCCAATTTCGAGAACGTGAGTAGAAATCTATATACAAACAAATATATATACAAATATTGCTTGTTTAATGGTATAGGACAGGATATTCTAACAGTAAGAACACTTAACTGTATGCCAGCTGAAGGAACCAATTATTTAACTGCTTGTCTCATACTCATTGGCTAATTGTTAATAATTTGCCTATTTATTGCCATATTTGTTTTCGGGGTCTCCCGGGTATAAGTCAGGATACACAGGAAATGACTTGGCTCCTCTTACTGGTATTGCAGGCAGGGTGCCTCCTTCTGCCAATCTTTTAACTTCAAGTTTTTCTGCATTTATCTTCTTCATTTGGGCAACAGCAAGGTTTTTTGCAATTTCCTCTTCTGTAGGTGGATTTATTCTGTAAAAATAATTGTGATGTAGTAACATTTTACACTAACGTATCTACCCTCGCCCTGTTGGTCTCGTGGTCGCTAGTGCGACTGCTGGCTGTGTGGGGTCCTGGGTTTGATTCCCGGGTCGGGAAAAGTTTAATTGGGTTTGGAAGTGGTCGGTATGATACCCCCGTGCCTCGGAAAGCAATTAAGTCGTTGGCTTTGCGCCTGATCTCTCTCCGGTCGTGTCGGATTGCCGTCCCATCGGACTATGAGAGTGAGAGAAGAGTGTGTCTGTGTCGCACACTTGTGCACTATAACATCTCCCGCGCCGAAGGCTGGTCTCCACTGATGAAGTTGAATTTCGATCTATACAACTAAACACTAATGTTATAATCATCCACTTCAATTGATGATGTGATGAAAACTATGTATGACATTAATTATTGAATGATACTGAATAAGGCAAGTCTTCTTCACATACCTCCTCATTCTCAACCATGCCTCCCATTCTGTAGGAATGGGATCTTGGAAATCTTGCTCTTTTGGTGGATTATACCATCTGGTGGCTTTCCTTTTCCCAACACTAGGATTAGCAGGAATTTCAAAGTAAGCATTTCCCAAGTAGTCTTTACCTGCAATTAAAAAAAAATGGGTGGCAGGGACATCGACGCGAAAACTGTTACCATGGATTCAGCACATTATGATTCTGAACCTCCTGTGTTGAAATTTTTCGTCGGTTATAAAAAACGAATCTGCTGTTTCATATAAAAGTGCAATAAATACCTCCATAGTCAAAATGTATGGAACAGCATTTTTTTTTGAATAATTGACGAGCTTTTCTTGCATAGTAGACATTTCTAGAAAATAATATCTTTATTGCTTTAGTTAATAAAATAATTATGTTACATTAATCATTGAATTATGAATACATGTATACACCTGTAATTGGTTTATACCACAAAAGACCTATAAACATAACATCACGCCTGTAATCACCAAAGGCTTAGGCAGAGGTGTACATAGGTACATTTCGCCAGTCATGTTTAAGGCCCATGTAACAACAACACACACTTATATCTGTTACCTTTTTTAGTTAATGTAGGTAGGTACAATTTATGCTGTTGGAGTACCTATTTATAATAAAAAATAGGTACCTAGTAAAAATTTAACTTTACACTAAATTGCCTAATTTATTTCTTTCAGATAGTTTCTTGGGAATGAAAATCAACGAAATAAGCAAGTTCAAAGTGGGTTAAGTCTGTAGAGGTTCATGCAACGAATAAGTGTTGAAGTTTGCACATCACAGAGCATAATCTCCTTACTAGAAATGTATAGTTGCTATGGAGTTTTTTCCTATTGTTTTTTTTTTTCTTGTGATTCCTTAATCGATTCGTATTGTATAACATCTACTAGCTAATATAATAATTATCAAGTAATCTGGCATCTTCATTGTGTTTCCTTATTAACACTATTTACTGTGCATAAACAGGTACCATACTATCAATTGGTAGCAGAGCGTGGTTAGTTCGAGAAACGATGTCGTCATTGTATCATATAGAACCACTTAGTAAAACTATCTATGATACCTGGTGCGTACAGCCTGAAGCCATCCTAATAATAAAATGAGCTGTGGGTATTCCCACAGCTCATTTTTTATTAGATAATTTATTAGATTATAGATATTTTATTTATTATTAGATTTTTTATTGATTTATTAGATATTTTATTAGATTTAGATAATTTTGTGACTCCGCTCGCGAATTTATCTGTGAACGCGACTGCCGAAGAGACAGAGAAGTTCCAGAAAAGGGACACGATGGCCCGCGCTGAGATCATGCTATTAATGTCTCCACCTCAGCTCAAGCAGGTAACTGGCTGCAAAACATCAAAAGAAGTCTGGGACAAGCTAAAGTCTATTTATCAAAGTTTGGGACCCGCACGAAAAGCAACTTTGCTTAAACAGCTTGTTCTGAAGAAAATGGCTGAAAAAGACGATGTGCAGGATCACTTAAGGAATTTTATGGATGTGGTTGATAAACTAGCGACTATGGGTGTGAAAATCCATCCAGAACTATTAAGTATTATGATGCTATATAGCCTGCCACAAAGTTACGAAAATCCAGATAATTTAAAGATAAAGATTATTGAGGAAAGTGAAGCCAGAGAGAACAGCAACAATAGTGATAATATAATACGGAAGATGCTTTTTATGGTGACTATATATAGAATTTCGTTTCGCAGAAAATGTTTCATATAATATTTGGTCTTTGTATTGTTTTAAAGACTATTTACTTTAATGAAACATTTCACAGAAACACAATTTAATGAATTTTATAATCACATTTTTTTATTTAACAAACTTATCAAACAGTAGAATTATTTTTTACCGAATATTGTTTGTTCGTTGTATTTTTCCATAGTATTTTATTTCAACGAAAATGTAAAAACTAGACGTAACGCTATCCATAATTTTATAAGGATACATATTTGAATATTGAAAAGAATGTGTCGAATTAAAGTCGAATGAGAACTTATGCTGCAAGAGCGAGCGAAGCGAGCTCGGGACTTGAGGACCCCGACTCGGACAGGTTAGGTTAGAAGGGTATGAATTGAAATTTATATTAACTAAACAATATGAGGATAAAGAATATTTGATTTTTTTATTCTATGATATGTATATAAACATAAAATTTTATTTGTAACAAAAATCAATGATTTAAATTTATTGAAAGTAAGTATTCTGTGTATTGATATTCTATGAAATGATAATATGAGAAAAAAAAATATGTGAAACGAAATTCCATGAAAATGAAAGCTATAAAACAACGTACAACCGCTTTTTTTGCAAAAATAAAAGACAAGGAAGCACCAATAACAGCAGAAATTTCAAGTTCAGATGCAACAAATGCAAAAGAAAGGAACATAAGGCTTCTGAATGCCAAGCAAGAGCCGGATATAGTGAAAATAATTCAAATCATGGAAGTTTTAGTGTGCATCCAATTTGCCTAACGACTGCGAAGAATTTCAAGAAAAATATTTGGTGCCTCGACAGCGGATGTACATCTCACATGTGCGGCGATGGGGAAAAAATTGACACACTAAACAATGAGTCCGGAACATTGAAACTGGCTTCCGATCAGTATGTCACTCAAGTAAACAGCAAAGGAAAAATCACGGTTAGAGTGAAGGATGCTCTATATGTACCAGAATTGTCCATGAACTTGATTAAAGTTGGAAAAATCACTGATTTATTTATTTATAGTTAATTAAAACGGCACAGGTCCAATTACATTAATTAACATATAATTATAAAGTTTAAAATAAGATAAGCATTCAAGTAACATACAGTACAAAAATTACATTCAAATTCAAAGATATACAATTCGTGGATAAAATTATTAATAATTATTTGCGTAAATGGTTGAATGGTTAAATAAATTAAAAACAAAATAAACTAACATGTAACAGTGGACACCCTCGCATATTGTCTCTCACAAAACACCAGACAAGCACGCATTATTTCCTTCCAATGTATGATAATGGATACACTGTGGTATTCCAGAAAGATCAGGCATTAATAAAAAAAAAAACAGGGACGGCAAAATTGTTCTCAAGGCAAATAGAGAAAATTATTTGTATTACATGAGATTTGACGAAGTAGAAAAGGCCAACTCAGTAGAAGATACAAATATATGAAGTGGCACAAGAAACTCGGACATTTAAATGAATCTGACCTGAAAGCAGCATCCAAGAAAGAACTAATAAAAGGATTAGAAATTAAAGAAAAGGAAAATTTGGGAGACTGAAACATGTCTGAAAGGAAAGATCACGAGCTTACCATTTAATACCTCAGACGGTATAAAGACAAGAGAGCCACTGGAAATTATACATACCGACGTGTATGGACCTATGCAAGTTGAAACTCATGCTGGATCAAAATACTTCGTAACTTTTATTGATGTTTTCAGACATTGCTGCGTATATTTCATGAAAAATAAAAGCGAGGTATCTCAGATATTCACAGAATACAAAAACATGTCCGAAAATGCATTAAAGCTTTAAATAAAATATCTACAATCAGACAATGGTACCGAGTACATAAACAAAAACTTTAATGATTATTTAATGCAACATGGAATATAACGCAAATTAACGTCACCGACACCTCAAAGTAGTGGACTTGAAGAGAGTAAAAATCGGACATTAGTCGAGAAAGCGAGATGCCTAATGCTTGAATCAAATGTTCCAGAGGAGCTGTGAGCAAATGCAATTCATACAGCAAACTATGTAACGAATAGACGCCCAACTAAAGCCCTGAATGGACAGCCGTCTTTCCAAAAATGGATTGGTCGTGAACCATCTGCAAGACACCTACATATATCCGGGCAGAAAACTTTTGTCCTTACGAAAGGACCTAAAAGAGGATGGAAATTTGCTCCTCGGGGTACCGAAGGCGTATTTGTTGGATACGCAAAATATGCCAGAGGGTTCCGAATCTTCGTTCCTGATTCAAAAGAATGAATAATAAGTACAAACGTATAATTTGTAAATACCATTTTTTACGGAAAAGAATTACTGATCAAGCAGTAAAACTTAAAAGGCAACATAAAGAAGCAACAATCGAGAAAATAAAAATCGACGTAAAAATGAAACATAAATCGCCAAAACCTGACGCAGTACCCAGTTTTTCGACACAGTATGAAACCCCATCATTGACACAACTTGATTCTCCACCACACGATGTTTTCGGATATACGTTCAATGATGCACTTGATGAATTTAATGAAAATGTCGATGAAACAGTAGTCGAACATCAAGAAGAACATGAAGGAACCGAAGGCGAAACAGTTCATGATAATGCCAATAACAGAAAACAATCTCAAAGAAAAAGACAATTGCCAATATGGGCTCAGGATTATGAGATGGAAGGCAGAAACGACGAGGAAACGGCTAATAAAATGTATCTATGCGAAGAAGAAGAAGAAGAGGGAAATGAAAGGTACTGGCTTGATGCCATAAAAGCAGAAATTAGAGCACACGTAAAGAACGGTACGTGGCATATCGCAAAACGAGAGAAAGAAATGAACCTTGTAGATTTCAAAGTTATATTTTAAAAAAAATATAGGTCCGAAAAACACAGAAACAAAGAAAGCGAGACTAGTTGCAAGAGGATTTAGGCAAACACCTGGAGTTGACTATGATGAGACATACTCAATCATTGCAAAGCTTACTTCAATTAGAAGCATCATCGCTATATCTGTGGAAGAGGAATTGAAACTTAACCAAATGGATGTCACGACAGCTTACCTTAATGGCATGCTAGATAAGAAAATACTATTTGGAAGAATATGTGGCAGAAATAATGGTGGAACAAAGTGATAACAATAATTTAACACTGTTTCATAAAGCTAAGAAAATGTTAGAGGACTTGAAAAACATAAAAGGAAAGAAAATATGCCATCTCGAAAAAGCACTCTATGGCTTGAAGCTAACAGGTCGACAATGGTACCTAAAACTGAGTAGAGAGCTAGAAAAAATGGGGTTTATCCCATCAGAAGCTGATCCTTGCTCTCATATATATACTATATTAGAGAAAGGGGGAACTAAACTGATGATAGCAATATACAGGGTGTTTGGTGCATCGTGTGCCAAATTGAAATGGTCGACTGGGGAGGTCACCTGCTATCCTTTCAGACCCCTAAACACTTCTCATGCCCTGTGGATTTTTTTTCATCGACTTTTTATTGTTTTATTAAAAAAATACCCAAATTTTACAGTCAAGTACAAATTAAAAAAAAAAAGTGTAAGTCGTACCCTCTGAATTTTTATTTTATTTAGCTGTGTATTGTATTACAGTACTTTTAAATTCAAAACTAGTGACATTAACCATGTAGTTTTTTTTTTATTTACTCGCAAAGTTTCGGACTTCAATTAAAGCTGTCCATGTTACAGCTATTTACATGGCTATAAAAAAAAATACAAAAGCGACCGGGATCTTCCAACTCCCTCAGAAATTCTCTAGTCTATTCTCTTGCTAGTGATGTGCCACATGCCATAAAAATCTTTTTACAACTTTGTGAATTCGCTAGAATTGTGAATCGAGTCACAAAATACTAAATTCCAAATTATGATTTAAAAAAATATTTTTGCTTAAATGATACCTCAAAAACTCATTAAATCTGTTATCTCACTCTTATAAGGTAAAATCTGTCTCGTATCTCTCTTGGGGTTACTAGAAATAAAAAATAATTGCATTTTTTTTTTTAATGAGTTAGGTCTGGGGAACGTCATGCAACAGGGCCATCACGACCAATCCACGCATTGGGGAACACATCGTCGAGATATTCCCTCACAGTCAAACGCCAATGCGCGGGACAGCCGTCATGCTGGAATACTTTGGGCACATTTTCATTAAATACGGGCACCTCGGACACTAATTCGGGCAGTTCGTTTTGAAGGAACTCCAAATAGTTATCGCCATTGAGGTTATCGGGCAGGTAATGCGGTCCAACTACCTGATTCCCAGTCACTCCTGCCCAAACGTTGGCGTTTGACTGTGAGGGAATATCTCGACGATGTGTTCCCCAATGCGTGGATTGGTCTCGCGCGATGGCCCTATTGCATGGCCGGCACGTTCCCCAGACCTAACTCCGCTAGACTTTTATGTCTGGGGACGTGCCAAAGAGCTGGTATACGCCACGGAGGTTCCAACAAGGGAGGTACTACTTCAACGCATTGAAACGGCGTTCACTAAAATAAGAATGCAGAATATGTAAAAATTATTAAATAAATGTTAAAAGTGCAATTATTTTTTATTTCTAGTAACCCAACCCCCCCCCCCCCCCCCCCACAGAGAGATACGAGACAGATTTTACCTTATAAGAGTGAGATAACAGATTTAATGAGTTTTTGAGGTATCATTTAAGCAAAAATATTTTTTTAAATCATAATTTGGAATTTAGTATTTTGTGACTCGATTCACAATTCTAGCGAATTCACAAAGTTGTAAAAAGATTTTTATGGCATGTGGCACATCACTAGCAAGAGAATAGACTAGAGAATTTCTGAGGGAGTTGGAAGATCCCGGTCGCTTTTGTATTTTTTTTTATAGCCATGTAAATAGCTGTAACATGGACAGCTTTAATTGAAGTCCGAAACTTTGCGAGTAAATAAAAAAAAAACTACATGGTTAATGTCACTAGTTTTGAATTTAAAAGTACTGTAATACAATACACAGCTAAATAAAATAAAAATTCAGAGGCTACGACTTACACTTTTTTTTTTTAATTTGTACTTGACTGTAAAATTTGGGTATTTTTTTAATAAAACAATAAAAAGTCGATGAAAAAAAATCCACAGGGCATGAGAAGTGTTTAGGGGTCTGAAAGGATAGCAGGTGACCTCCCCAGTCGACCATTTCAATTTGGCACACGATGCACCAAACACCCTGTATATAGATGATTTGTTAATAACTTACTCCTGCGACACAAAATTAAAAGAAATAAAAGAGGTTTTAAATGAAAAATTTTAAATGAAGGATCTAGGAGAGCCTGAACAACTTCTAGGAATACAGATTAAAATGCAAGGACGAAACTAAATAAAGTTATATCAAGAACAATATATCGAAAAAGTCTTGAAGAAATTTAACATGGAAGACTGCAAGCCCACAACTACACCAATGGAACTTAATCTGAAATTACAGAAAAATGAAAAATTTCAAGAAAAATTACCATACCAACAATTGATTGGAACACTGATATATTTTGCTGTGGCCAGTCTTAACTATTTATCACAATTCAACAGTTGTTTTGGAGAGAAACACTTTAGGAGCGCGATGCGTGTACAAGGGAGTATTTAAAAGGGACCAAAGGCATGGGCCCGTTGTTTCGGGAGGTTCCTGCACAGGATAAGGCGGGAGGAAACGCCCGGGTGTCACCACTGTGTGGATCGCCAGGAGGACACAGTGGAGCATACGGTGGAGGTCTGCCCAGCTTGGGCGGAGCATCGCCGTGTCCTCGTGGAGGCGATTGGCGGCGGTGATCTCTCGCGTCCGGCCCTGGTTCAGGCCATGGTACGGAGCGAGAGGAAATGGGAGGCCGTCACCTCCTTCTGCGAAGCTGTAATGCTCGCGAAGGAGGAGACGGAACGCGTGAGGGAGAGGCAAATTTCGCGCCCTCACGCCCCTAACCGCCGCAGGAGGAGACGCCCAGGGCGTCGGGAATCGCGAGGCGATTTCCGGCCACCGTAGGCGCGGGCTTGCGGACGGTGAGCAATGGGTGGCTCACCGTCCGATAAGGACTAGGCCCGGGTCAACGGCGCGTTGTGTTCCACGCGCGCCTCAAAGAGATGTCAGCAGATTTGAAGGGGTCCACTAGGGCCGATGCCTGCCGGGGCTGCGAAGAAAACCGAAAGGGAGATCGTGGCCCCCGGCGCGGGCAACCGAAGGAACACGGGTGGGTTTTAGTCAGTAAGAGTCTGACACGCCCTCCCGCTCCGCCCAGAGCGGGAGAAGTTATTTAAAGGCATGGGTCGAGCTGATGCAGATTTTGAATCTTGCGTGATAGATCGAAGATCATACAGTGGCTTTTGTTTTTAACTCGCCAGTGCTCCCGTTAGCTGGGAAAGCAGAAAACAAAAAAGTGTAGCCTTATCAATGGCAGAAGCAGAGTACATGTGTGTGGCCGAAGCTGCTAAGTAAGTAATCCACCTAAGATGTTTAATAAACGATATATCAGAATGGAGGCAACCTATTGTCAAAATATATAATGATGACCAGGCTGCCATACAATTGACGAAAAATGCTATGATTGGGTGTAACACAAAGCATATTGATACAAAACTACATTTCATAAGACAGTTGAAAAAAGTTCAAATAGAATACTGTCCAAGTGCCCACGTAGAGGCAGATATGTTGACTAAAAATTTATCTGGACCAAGGCTTAATGGGTTGCGATCCTCACTTGGTTTGATATAACGATCATGCTAGTGATAAGGGGGGTTATGTTGGATTTTACACATCACAGAGCATAATGTCCTTACTAGAAATGTACAGTTGCTATGGAGTTGTTTCCTAACAGACTTGTCATTCCTTAATCGATTCGGAGTGTATAACATCTACTTGGTAATATAATAATTATCAAGTAATCTGGCATCTTCACTGTATTTCCTTATTAACACTATGTACTGTACATAACCAGGTACCAAACTACGAACAAGCAGATATTATTTCATTTACCCATATTATTCCCTCTTATCGGGCGGGGTCTCAATGAGTCAATAAAATTTCTGACAACAATCAACCACACATTTCTATGTTGACCAGCCATCTGAAAACATGAAACGACGACCATTTTATTAAAAAACTGAATTGGATATTTGCCAAATTAATGCAAATATTTACAACAAATGACATGACTCCCTATAATAGGAACCTCACATTTACATCATTCTGGATATCATGTTAAGGGTGAGAATTAAATTACCTTTAAAATGTAAATTATTTCGTAGCTTTTGTTTTTAAGAATCAGCTGACTAAAATGTTCTTGTTCGACCAATGACATGACATGACGGATAGATGACATTGACATTATTACAATCATGAGTATTCATGACATGACAGACATGATCAATAATTATCATGGATCTAGTAAGTACTACTAAGCTTGCATTCTGAAGGTGGGCAACGTTGCAAATAGATTTGCAAGCAGCTACTATTATTTTATTATACCAATTTTCCCTCCATGGGGAAGAAAATTGATATATTGGGTCTTGCCATAACCCTGACCTCTGAGATTACCTCTTCCATTTACTTTCACGTATCGGTGTGTGTACCCGTAATCTATCCCTTTCCCTCCCTAAACCACCTTCCCTACCTATCGCTGTCTCTCTTGCTGTGCTTGAAGGCTAGAGTCGGACCGCGCAGAGGCCCGCTTACTTCAGTACCACAAATCAGGTGACAAGTAATGGGGATAAAAACTGATTCTGATCTCCAACGTCTAATAATTTGATAGCTAGCCATACAGTGACAAGCGACTTCTTTTACGCATAATTAATTATTGAGCCCAGTTGCAAAGCTGTTTACTGCAAAAATATGGGGACCTATGTAATAAGATAAAATGTCATAAGAAGAAAACTGTGGGAGAAAGCTCTCTGAAAGAAAATTATAACCCGATATTTCATCGAGACGATGTGCTATCCTTTAAGCCTTTTATGGGAGAAAATGGCCTAAAGAAAATGAATGAATGATGGATTAATGAATTTTATATACTTTTAAAGTACCTATTATATTATTTAAATTATTGTGAATGTGAAGACTATGTGGGTCATTCCTTTTTCTTTTTGTTTTTTTCTCACTTAGTTCTAATTATAGTCTGACAGTTTTGAGTAATTTATGCGGCCTACCGAAATGTCCTTTCTTTGGTATTGTTCGTCGAATCGTTGAGCTCCTTAATTCTGCACGATAACTGACAAATGCGTACACTGACTGGACAGGCCCTCTCAATCTGTGTGATGATTTCCTCAAAAGACCACTCCAGACACCAATCTATATGGTCTTCACATGATCTGACCAAGATTATGTCTGGACTTTAAAAGAGACTGTGACCTCTGAGTTTGTTTCGGCCTTTCTTCTCAGAGTAGTCAGATAGGAAACGCCGACCTCATCTAGTTTTTAAAATATGATTGACGTGTAAAAGTGTTTGTACAAACCTATTTACAGAAATAAAATCATTTATCATTTATTTATTTAAAGGTGATACTCCCAAGAGAACTTAGTATGTTTTCATTATATACAGGCACTTGTGAAGTGATATTATTATAGTAAAGTATGTGTATGTTTATATTATCACATTAGATTAGTGCTAGAAGTGCTATCTCTAAAGTTTTTCAGTCTGGAAGATCATGCCCGAATTAGTTTTCAACTCTGATCAGGTTATTTATATCATACGCCTCTAGTCTTTAACAAAAAACGAACTTAAAGTTAACAAACACAAAATTAGCTATAAATTATAAAACGTTCATAATTTATTGACTTTTCCACTAAAGCTGTTGTTTTTTACCAGTGGTAGACCCTGCCCCTGTGCTTAACTCGTCTTCTCATACATATTCATCTAGTTTTCGTATAATTTGTGATCGACACAAAAGTAAACATAAACACAACAATGACGGTTTAAAGACGTACAACTGTGCTGCCACCTGTTATGTGCTTTCAGTTTTTAACCTCATTACTCTGGTTAGGCCTACGGTAAGACCCGAAATATTAATTTTCTTCCCCTTGGAGGAAAAATTGGCCTATTTTGGCTCTGTGCCTATAGCCTGACTTCTGAGACATGTCTTAAATTTACCGCCATGTTAGTTACCAGCACAGCAGCGTACTGCGTATAAGATTATTAGGCAATGTAAAATTGAATAACTGGTTTTGAGGGTTCCGTACCCAAAGGGTAAAACGCGACCCTATTACTAAGACTCCACTGTCCATCCGTCTGTCACCAGGCTGTATCTCATGAACCGTGATAGTTAGACTGTTGAAATTTTCACAATTGATATATTTCTGTTGGCGCTATAACAACAAATACTAAAAAACAATAAAATAAATGTTTAAGGGTGCTCCCATACAACAAATATGGTTTTTTTGCTCATTTTTATAGATAATGGTACGGAACCCTTTGTATTTGACAATTGACATTGACATATTTTTGTTCTTTTTTCTGCATTTGATTTGGTCTGACAAATACGTTTTGTTAATAGAACTTGTTTTTTTCAGCAAATCGCAAAATTATCGTATATTAGAGATTCATTATCGTACATCGTACCATTGGCCAAATTATCGTACACCCCCATAATTATCGTACGGGTTGGCAACACTGCACACCACTCGCTTGTGTAAACGGTCGCTTGCGTGAACATAAATGAAAGAGGTTATCTCAGAGGTCAGGCCGTAGCAGGCCGTAGGCACAAAGCCGAAATACTAAGATGCGATGAGCTAATCATTGGTGAAGTGGTCAGTGCCTCTTTTTTTTTTTTTGGGTGGGAAATCATCGAATAACTTCTCCCGCTCTGGGCGGAGCGGGAGGGCGTGTCAGACTCTTACTGACTAAAACCCACCCGTGTTCCTTCGGTTGCCCTGTTGCCGGGGGCCACGATCTCCCTTTCGGTTTTCTTCACAACCCCGGCAGGCATCGGCCCTAGCGGACCCCGTCAATTCTGCTGACATCTCTGAGACGCGCGTGGAACACAACGCGCCGTCGACCCGGGCCTGGTCCTTATCGGTCAGTGCCTTGCATTGCTTTCTCTTTAAGCCGACGCCAGACAACAGCAATATTTGATCACTTGTTTGAACACTTGTTTGATCACATGACTGGCAGGGGTGTTTAGGTATTTGTTCAAAGTTTGATCACTTATTTCAAGTTTTCCATTCCGTGTCGGTTTTTCGAGCGCACATCAAAACGTTAAAAGTTCAAATGTGTGCGTAGCACATATGAAAGCGTTAAAAGTTCAAATGTATGCGTAGCCTGCAATTTAGACATGGGTCGTACTTGCAAAATCGAGTACCAGGGCTTCCAAGTGCGTCTACCTTCAGAAACCAGGTCCTAAAACCAGGGCTCGGGATACTTTCAAGTATTTTCAATCTGCATAGGAAATTGACCCGTAAATTCGTATAAGTAAGGAGCACAATCGCGTTTACAAATAAATACCTAGTTTTTAATTTTATTACCATCCAAGCCCTGTTGGAATAAAAAATACTTGCATGGGAAATTGAACCGTGACTTCTTATTAATAAGAAGCAAAATTGCGTTTACAAATAAATACTTGCAAAGACACACCATTTAGAAATACTTGCATACGAAACTGTTCCGTAGATTCTTACAGATAAGGAGCATGATCGCATTTGCGAAAACTACCGCGGTTATGGACCTATTGAAGATCTGATTGGATTGAGTACCTACGTAGACTATGAAGTTTGTAAACACCGAGCGTCGAGCCCCGACGGAGCGAGCCCGAGTAGCCGTATAAAATACTTTGAAGCCTTGCAAGTATTTCGGGGCGGTACCTGGTGTACGTACTTGGAAGCAAATACCTGGTGTAAAAACCTGGTCGCGTAAGTACGTACCTTCCCTACTGCAATTCCAGTGTCTCGTTAATCACTGAGCAGAACGGTCGTTTTGTTCAGTCGCAAGATGGACTGGAGCAAGGAAAGTGTCCTGGAATTGATTGAGTTGCTTGAAGGAGAACCATTTATACCGTATTTAACCTAAAAGTAAAATCTTAATAAAAATTTAAATTGTAAAACTACGACAAAAAAGTCAACTTAAAAGGTATAAACAAGACAAACAAATATCACAAATTCAAATTATTTTATTTGACATAAACCTACGAGGGTACTTATGAAACGTCAGAAGCTAGGTGCACGATTCCAATTGGTCGCTTCCTATGGAGAAGAGCCGATAAGAAACTCCACGGTTACTCTTTTAAAAATAAATGGTTTCTACAATGTTTTCAAATTACAGTGTTAATAGGTATGAGAGGACAGTGTAGGCCTATCAACAAGTACTAGGTACTTTGTAAAATAGAAAATGGTCCATAAGTCAGTCTACAGCCTACAACGTTCTCACATTCACAAAATCTAAAAGAAAATAATCTATATAAAAGATTAACAAAATAATAAAAATAAGGACCTATTTAAACCAAATGACACGATTCTCACTAAAGCTGTACAAATATCATTTGATTTTTTTTTAATATATTGTATAAAATTGTAGGTATATAATGTCAAATAATGAAAAGATTATGTCAAGGAAGTATGTAAAAAAGGAAAATAAAATAGTCATCGTAATTTGGGAGCAGTTAGTAGACATTTACATTGTTATGCCGTTAATGAGGTGCCAGGGAAGCCACATGTGCAAAAGGAATTATTGCCAAAATTCCTCGTCTTCAACACAGACAGACATATTAAAAATCCGGTGTCAGACAATCTGTTTGATTTATACCCTAACACGTCTTAATTGTTTATACATTTATTTATTTATTTTATTATTTTTGTACACATAGTAAAATACATAGAGAAATGACATAATTATAATTTGAGTTCAAAGGCACTGCTTATTTCTTAAGAAATTTCTTGCAGTAGACCTGCGAAAGGAGAAATGAGAAAGAAATATACCTACACATATAAACAAAATAAATTAACATAATATGTTAATTTATTTCTGTATGTATTTATTTAAATATATTATATTTAAATAAATACATACACAAAGATTAAATATATGAACATACATACTATAGGTATATAAATACTCACAGTTGAGAGGTAAGGCAATGCTCTTTTACTCAATATTTGAAATGAGAAACAGTTTTTAAATCACGAATGCTAGGCGGAAGTGAGTTCTACAATCTTACTGCATGAACAGAGAAGGAATAATAATAATAGCTTGTTTTATGAGGATGAGATTTAAGGAGGGATCTAAGGTGTGATCTACGCTCACGCAGGTAGGAAGGATAAAACGGGTTGTGTAAGATGTTGAAGAGAAGACACAAAATCCGAGTGTTCCTGCAAAGGCAAATTGGGAGCCACTTGAGTTCCTTGTGAAGGTGAGAAACATGGTCATACTTTCGAAGACCGAAAACAAAGCGAATGCACAAGTTTTGCAGCCGCTCAAGCTTGTTTAATAGATCCTCAGTAGCATAATCTATAATCACAATAATTAACAAAAAAACGCCGAGAAATGTTTCCTCATGTTCTTTCATGTTCCTTTAATTTTTAACTTTATTTCATATTGGGAACCCAAAAAATATGTAGTGTCAAATATTGTACGGTGGTACGGAACCCTTTGTGTGCGAGTCCGACTCGCACTTGGCCGCTTTTTAGTTCAATTAAATGAAAATACTCAACGAAGTATATGATTCATCTAAAATTTTATACAAAATCTCAAAGTTAAATTTGTATTTTTATAATGATTCTGTGAATTACCAAGTTATTTTTTTGAGTAGAAAATCGCTTATATTTAAATAAAATACCTAATGAATCGGCGATTATAAATATTTGTTGATTACAGTAGTAGTAGTTGAGTACAATATATGGTACATGATAGACAGACGGACGGAGGGCCGTCCGTCTGTCTGTCGGACGGACAGACAGACAGCGAAGGCTTAGTAATAGGGTTCCGTTTGGCACACTTTAGGTATACCGCGTCCACAAAATCATCATCCATCCTGTTCGTTGTCTATTTGAGAACTGTGAAGCGAACGTGCTGCAAAGCATGTCTGGCAGCTCATGTTCGCTCGAAAAACCGACACCGAATGGCAAAGTTGAATTTTTTTTTTTTTTTTTTTTTAACGGGCATCTCGCAGTTTTGACCACTAAGGTCTTGGCTGCTTAACCGGACTTTCCTGTGGGTGCCTTAAGCTGCTACACTCAAAGCCTCCAGCCAGGGGCAAAATACTAAACTAAATTAAAACTAGGCGAACGCTCGCTAAGGGCACCCCCTGTGGGGTACGAACCTCGGCTTAGGGCGTCGCTGAGGGGAGGACAGCAAGAAGGGACAGGCTGGATCAAAATTGGTTTATATCATGATTATTAAGCGGGGTAGTTTTAAAGCTACGTGCTCAGCGGCAACAACTTGCTGGCACCTCGTTTTCGAGCAAGGGTCGGGGAGGAGTATCAATTAATCAGGGACACGGTCGCGATCGCAAAGGACCTCGGCGGCGAGGTCGGAATGACGGGAGGCGTCTGTTTTTGTATATTGTACTGGTGGCCCTATTCTGCTCTTGGAGGAGTGTGATGGGATCATCAGGGTCGGAAAGTACATGCCGGGGACGGCGGATCTGACTAATTCTAGAAGGGACATAATTGGCTGCTTCGACAACCAAGGGGTTACGATGTCTAGGAGCGGAGTCAAAGTAACGCTTGGACATGCGTTTTAGGAACTGGTGAATCGTAGGGATTTTACAGTCGAGATGGAGGATCTCGTTTCTGACATAGAAGGGAGCTCCCGTGGCTTTACGGAGGAAATGGTTCTGCAAAGCTTGCAACCTATGGATGGAATGGGACTTGGCGTGGGCGAATACTGCACCCGCATAGGTCATAATGGGTCGGATACATGATGTATAGATGCGCAGTTTGCACTTAAGTGACAATTTGCTGCGTGCATTTAGAACGAAATGGAGTCTACCTAGAGCGAAAGCGGCTCGCGAACGAACCGTCTTTATGTGCTCAGAAAAAGAGAGATGATGATCTAGGATAACACCTAGGTATTTGGCGCGCCTAGCCCAAGGGATAGGTTTGCCGAACATGGTGATAGGTCGGGGGAAAGGGGGGGGTCTAGTTCTCGGTTTAGAAAAGCTAACCGCTTGACTTTTGTCGGGATTTACTTCTATTCGCCATTTTCTAAACCAGGCGCCAAGGTTGTTGACAGCCCTTTGGAGGTTTAGCAGCATCGTAGCTGAATTTCCCTTACAGATGATCGCTGTATCGTCTGCGAACAGAGCCAACTGCGTCGATCTGTGTTTGGGGATGTCGCTGGTGAATAGCGTGAAAATGAGGGGGGCTAATACTGAGCCCTGAGGGACTCCTGCCCTAATGGGGCGGGGGGAGGAAAGGGCTCCTTCGATGCGGAAGCGAAAGGTGCGATTCGACAAATAGTCTCGTAAGATGAGCACGAGACGATCCGGCACACCGAGTTTGTAGAGCTTATAAATTAAGCCGTTGTGCCAGACTTTGTCAAACGCCTTTGCTATGTCGAAGAATACTACGCTCGTTTGTCGGCCATGGGTGAGAGCACCGCTGATTAGCTCGACAATACGATGGACCTGATGCACGCTAGAGTGCTGAGTTCGAAAGCCGAACTGTTCGTTGGGGATGAGGCCCTTGGTCTCTGCATAGTCTCTGAGACGCTTATAAATAAGCCTCTCATAGATCTTGCCTAGAACCTTGAGCAGACTGATGGGCCTATAACTGGATGGCTCGTTTTTGGGTTTTCCGGGTTTAGGGATACCTATGACAGTGGCCTCTTTCCACGTCTGGGGAAAAATGTTGTTGCTTAACGCACCATTGAAGATGGTGGTCAAAAGCATAATTAAGTGAGCTGGGAATAGTTGGACCACCCTATTGGTGAGTCCGTCTGAGCCGGGGGCTTTACGATTTTTCAGACCTTTGATAATCTCATGTACCTCATCTGGTTCGATGGGGGGCAGGGGAAAATCAGGGTCTTCAATGGGAGGGATAGAGGCTCTACGTTCGACTTCGGCGTCGACCTCATCGAGGTGAGCTTTGTCTACTGGTAGGGTACTGGGAGAGCATTGGGCTTCAAGACTGTCGGCTAGGCACTCGGCTTTGTCGATGTCATCGAAGGCTAATGTTTTGTCCGGGCGGACTAAGGGGGGCATATGGCCTGAGTGAGGGGATCTAAGTTTTCTCTGGAGTTCCCAGAAGGCAAGGTGGGTAGGCTCAAGGTCGCTCAGCATCTTGTCCCAGCCCGTTTCACGCAGCTCCGCCATACGTGTCCTCACAGTTCTCTGTAAGTAGCGCATGTGGGCTTTGTTAGCGGCGCAGGGAAAGCTACTGTAGGCACGGACAGCTGCGTTCTTCTCAGTCAGCAGGGCGCGCGCATCGTCCGGGAGTTTCAGGTAACAGGGATCTGTTGCCGGAACCTCCCTTGAGCAATCGCTCAGGACGGTTTGCACGTGCTCCGTGAGTGAGTCGATCGCAGCTGTCGTGTTAGCGACAGAGTCAAATTGGTCCGGAATAGAGTCTAGTAAGGGGGACGTGTTGGATTTCAGCTTTTCGCTTACTTTCTTCCAGTCCGTCACCTTTCTAGTGGGGAGAGGGTGGTTAGGGTCAGAGGGACCTATGCGGGATACAAGATGGAAGATTACTGGGCGGTGGTCAGAGGTAAGCTCGTGCACCGTTTCAATTGAGTCAAGTCGTAAGTTAACGTTCTTAAGGAGCGTTATGTCAAGGACGTCAGGGGTGTAATTTAACATATGGGGATAGTAAGTGGGATTCATCGGAGCGATGATGTCGAAGTTAAGAATGGAAGAGAGGTCGAACAAGTGTCGACCCCTGGGGTTAGTGATATTACTGTTCCAAGAAGGATGTTTGGCGTTGAAGTCCCCTGCCATAATGACAGAGTCGCTCATGCCGGAGAGTAGCTGTAGGTCATCAGAAATGAGTTGGTAGTTTTCTGAGGCCTGAGCTGGGATGGGAGGGATATAGACCGACACTAGAGTGATCGGTGAGTGACCAGTCATGCCTAGACGACAGACTGATACTTCTAATCGGGAGAGAGCAAAGTTGAAGTAAGTGACTTTGATTTTATACCCAAACATCCCTGCCAGACATGTGATCAAACAAGTGTTCAAACAAGTGATCAAATAAGTGTTGTAACGCGCGATTTCGAAATTTCTCGCGACGCCGCGAGTGAGAACCCCGCGGCATCGATTGGCAACACTGGTCGGCGGAACTCGGGCCGCAAGAGATTATTGCCGGCTCGACTGAGAGACTAATGGCGGTCATACATTTCAATTGTAACCATTTTTATTCTTTATTAAGTTCCATGTCAGTCTTGGTGTTAACAAAATTGCCTAATAAACTTTGGAAGTATGTGCACTAGTGTTGTTTGATTGATTAATAAACTACTACGAGTTAAACTGGCTGCCCAAGCGCGGGACTGTGTGTGACAGTTGTGAATTACTCATTGAAAATACACAGAGTACGACCCACGATAATGACACGTACACGCCGTCAATCACGTCGACAATCCGGTTTTGATGATGCCGTCGATGAAACCGCAGAAGCACCTTCCACACAGCCGACGGCGAGGTCAAGCTTCACCCCCGACGACATGGCGTCCATCATGGCGGCGCTACAGCAAACTCAAACCGCAGCATTCGAACGCCTACTTGACCGTGTCCTCGAACACGAGACTCGTCGCGAGTCATTGTCAGCGACGCTGGCGGCGGCGCCCACAACGCCGGCCGCGGCGCCTGCGCCCGCTCCCGTTTCCGGAAACTTCGCTAAATGTACAGCGCGGTTCAGCGGAGCGCCTGACGACTCCTTGGATGGTTTCGTCGACGCCATGGAATCCTATAAGGAATGTGCCTATGTAGGAGATGACAATGCCCTACGAGGTTTATCGATGCTGTTAACTGGAGATGCAGCTGTCTGGTGGCAGGGCATAAAATCTACCATCAGCTCCTGGAGCGAAGCTGTGACGTCACTACGAAGCGCTTTCGGTGACACTCGTCCGCCTCATAGAATCTACCGGGAGTTATTCAATACGTCACAAGGTCGTGAAAAGACAGAAATATTTGTCGCAAAAGCTCGAGCTATGTTTGCTCGGCTTCCAGTCGGTGACCTCAGCACTAAAGTACAATTAGATATGGTCTATGGACTTCTACACCATCGTGTTCGCGAGCGCCTACGTCGTGATGAAATTACGTCATACGAAACGTTACTACATAAGGCGAGACACATTGAAGACGCAACTGACGAAGTCCCAAATGAATACCAGCGTCGACGTCCTAGAACGCCGCAGCGTTCATCCGCAAGCACGGGCGAAGCGCCCTCGAAGAAAACAACGACGCCACGAGAGCCCCGCAAAGAAAATGCGTCGAACGCCGGCGGCCCGCCTAGCAAGGACCCGGTCGCGCCTGGCAATAGCACCGGCGCCACTGCACGTCCTGCGAGCGACGCTACTTCATTTTCATCAAAGAAAAAGTTTTGTTCATTTTGTAAGCGACACGGACACAACCATGACAATTGTTTTAAACTAAAAGTGAATGATGATACACAAGAAACTGATCGGGTACCAACATGTTATGGTTGTAATGCGAAAGGTGTTACTAGGTCACAATGTTCTAAGTGTAATGCAGACCACTATGCAATAGATGTCATGGGGTTCTCCGATTATAAACCTAGTAATGTAAATAAATCCAATGGTAAGTCGGTTGCTTGTTATAATAATTCTAATAATTGCGAAATGCCTATGATGCATTACTTTGGTGAACATTGTTCCACTGTTAATCATAATAATGTTCCATTATCACCAAGTAGGGTGACCACATCAGATGTTAGGGTGTCCATGGAAGACCTAGGACATTTTTCCATAAATAATTATAATTTTTGTGACAAAAATATTAATTCTTCACCAAGTAGGGTGACCTCGAGGAACGAAGGTAGGGTGTCCATGGAAAATTTGGGACGATTTTCCACAGTTAGTATTGTTGACAAAAAAGGTTCTCGGAGTGTCTCAGATGAGCATCAGGCTAGGTTAAGGCCAACTTTGAGTGTTCAGATTTTAGGAGTTCGAGGAAAAGGCTTGGTGGATTCAGGCGCTAAGAGCAGTGTTGCCGGCGCCCTGTTATACAAGCTGTTGCTGACACATCGGCATCCTTGTGAGGAGACGACTCGACGAGTAAGGCTTGCAGATGGCTCCACCCGTACTCGACAAGTTCTACTTACCACTTTAGAAGTAAGGATAACCCCGGAAAGGTCAGTAAAACTTCAGTTTACCATTTTTCCTGATGCGGAAAATAATGAGACCCTATTTGGAATGGATTTCTTGGTGGCAGCGGGCATTGTGCTTGATTTTGCTTCTTCAACCTGGCACTTTTCAGGTGAGCATGTTTTATTTGACATTGAGTATGAGCGTCCAAGGCCATACACTAATATATTTGCTGCTGATTTTTTGCGTGATGATGAAGGGCTTATGCTGGGTTCTGATCAAAGACAGCAGTTGTCTGATTTGCTGCAGCAAAATAGTGATATTTTTGCAGAACAGGGGAGGCCAACTCCCTATGCAGAGCACCACATCGACACGGGCGACCATCCTCCAATATCAGTTCCACCGTATAGGCTCACGCCCGCTAAAAAGGAGCTTGTGAAGGCTGAGTTGGAGAAGATGCTCGCTGAAGGTGTGATCGAAGAGTGTGAGTCTGCTTGGACTTCCCCTGCTGTTCTTGTGCCGAAGAAAGATGGCAAGGTAAGATTTTGTGTGGATTATCGTAAATTAAATGCAGTTACAAAAACTGATGCTTACCCTATGCCACTCATTGATGACTTAGTCCAGTCGACAAAGCGCAACTGCTTTATGTCCACGCTCGATTTGCGGAGTGGCTTCTGGCAGGTAATAATGAAAGAGAGCGACAAAGACAAAACGGCTTTTCAAACACCGTTTGGTACTTACCGCTTTACACGCATGCCATTCGGCCTCAAGAATGCGCCGTCGACGTTCCAGCGACTAATTGATAAGCTTCGCTCATCGTTGAACCGCGATTTCTGTCAAATCGAAGGCGAGAATGTTACGCTATTGGCTTATCAAGACGACCTGCTCCTTATAACTGAAACATATTCAGGTCACGTAGCAGCTCTGCACTTCGTTTTTGAAAAGCTGCGCACTTTTAGTTTGAGGGCGAATCGTGATAAGTGTGTCTTCTGTAGGAAAAAGGTAAAGTACCTTGGACATGTTATCACACAGGAGGGCGTGTCACCTGATTACGACAAGGTACAGGCTATAGTGGATATGAAGCCACCACAAAATCTTACGCAGTTAAGAACTTACCTGCAGACATGTTCCTGGTTCCGGAAGTTTGTGCCTAACTTCTCCGCTATTGCTGAGCCACTAACGCGCCTTACTAAAAAGAACCAGCCTTGGGTTTGGGAGTCAGAGCAAACAAACGCTTTTGAAGAACTGAAGAAGTGCCTCACTTCTGCCCCTATTTTGATACAGGTAAACTACTCTCAGCCGTTCATACTCAGAACGGATGCTAGTAATTATGCGTTAGGTGCGGTTCTCCTACAGGGCGAGGGCGTTGAGGAACGGCCCATAGAGTACGCAAGCCGTCTGTTAACCCCTGCGGAGAAAAACTACAGCACCACGGAACGGGAGGCTTTGGCCGTGGTTTGGGCTGTAGAGCGCTTTAGAGGGTATATCGACGGACACGAGGTAATAGTCAGGAGTGATCATCAGCCGTTGAAGTGGCTACTTACGGTGAAGACACCCTCAGGTAGGCTGGTCCGCTGGGCACTTAAACTCCAGTCTTTTAATATTATCTATCAATATACACCAGGCAAGGCTAACGTGGTCGCGGATACGTTGAGCCGCCCCCCATGTTCCGAGGAAGGGGATATGGAGGAATATGGTTTGTGTCCTGTTGTTATAAACTTACCTTCTACCAGCCCAGCTGACCTGCGAGCTGCACAAATAGCCGACCCAGAATTATATAAAATTATGCAGGATTTGGAAGATTCCGACGAACTTACCTGTAGTCGATGGTTGGAGAGAGGCTACGTAATGTCTCAAGGTGTCCTCTATCGATATGACCCTGATTTTGATGCAGAAGACGCACAGTTGGTGGTGCCGAGCTCCATGCGGGAAGAGATTCTAAGGGAGCTCCATGACTCTCCTACCGCTGGCCATCAGGGAGTAGAGAGGACCCTCCAACGTCTAAGGGAGAGGTACTATTTTCCAGGCATGCGCAGGTACGTAACAGATTATTTAAAAAAATGCGTTGATTGCCTTCGCTATAAACCAACGAACCAAAAACCCTCGGGTTTATTACAAACTCCTGTATTGCAACAGCGAGGCGAAGTCCTAGCTATCGACTTATTTGGTCCACTTCCACCTGGAGACCAGGGGGAGCGATGGATCTTTCTTATAGAGGATGTAGCAACAAGGTGGGTTGAACTTTTTCCACTCGTTGATGCTACCGCAGAGGCTTGCTCCCGCATCCTCCTAGAGGATTACTTCCTCCGATACGGATTGCCACGACGTGTTGTTTCAGACAACGGCACGCAGTTCGTGTCTGCTGTCATGCAGCAGTGCATGCACCTGTTGGGCGTCAAGCAGGAACTCATACCGTTGTACCATCCAGAGGCCAATCCCGCGGAGCGGAAGAATCGGGACCTTAAGGTACAGCTGTCCATGTTAGTTCAGACAACTCACACCGATTGGCCTAAGCACTTGGCAAATGTTAGGTTTGCTATGAACAGCGCCGTGTGCTCCACCACAGGTAAAACCCCCGCATATTTAACATTCGCACGAGAGTTGCGAACCCCGTTTGATGTTGGTCGGGATCTCCGCAGTATCCTAGATAAAGAAAACTTCGTTCCTCAAGTCACACCCTACTTGCGGTCATTTATTTCATCTCTTTCTGAAATTAAGGAACGTGTAGAGAAGTATCAGGATATTCGCAAAAGGGTAGCTGATAGCTCTCGCCAGAAAGAACCAAACATTAGTGTAGGTGATTTAGTTCTGCTCAAGTGTCACAATCTGAGTAACGCATCAAAAGGTATTACACGGAAATTCATGCCTAGACGGGATGGTCCCTATCGCGTTAGGCAGATCACTAGCCCTACAACCTTTGTTCTTTCCGACTTCTCGAATAACGTGATAGGGAAGTACCATAGCACAGATTTAACGCTGTTGACCACTCCGCTAGATACAGCAGCCCCGGTTATGCCGAAGGGACGCAGAGGGAGACCGCGCGACCGTGAATTAAGTCCCAAGTTGGACTCGGGACGCGATCCTAACTTGGAGGGGGAGAGTGTAACGCGCGATTTCGAAATTTCCCGCGACGCCGCGAGTGAGAACCCCGCGGCATCGATTGGCAACACTGGTCGGCGGAACTCGGGCCGCAAGAGATTATTGCCGGCTCGACTGAGAGACTAATGGCGGTCATACATTTCAATTGTAACCATTTTTATTCTTTATTAAGTTCCATGTCAGTCTTGGTGTTAACAAAATTGCCTAATAAACTTTGGAAGTATGTGCACTAGTGTTGTTTGATTGATTAATAAACTACTACGAGTTAAAGTGTTCAAATATTGTTGCTATGTTTGACAAGTAAAAGCAAACAAGTGTTCAAATGTGTGAGGAAAGTCTATCATAGTGTTCGATCAAATATGTGACTGTGTCAGGCCGGGGTTAGTAACTTCCAGTCTATAAAAGTTAAAAAAAAAAAAAATGTCGATGCTTCGATCTATTCTCGGATTTTTGACAATCTGCTGACACTTATATTCTGTGCTGCTGACAATAATCTAGTTGAGAGTTGAGTGAAGTGACTAAAAATTTCGCAGACAACACAGAGCATGTAACTTTAGCAGACAAGGCAACACACAAAGACAGCACTATTGTGTAAATTGTGTTTATACAAGTTATATCAACATTGTTTTGCAGTTTAAAGTGGAAAAATTATTGCTTTTAGTCTTTAGACTACTACTGAAGATTACTCACCCGAAGAACATAATAATCAAACAGTCACCATGGCGAAAATGGCATTTCAACACCAAGCTGGAACAGCTATGGAGTGTCTAAGTGTAAGTCAGAAGACCACTCCCAGTTTTGTTTGTTTTATTCGATCTTTTTGCATATAAACAATGTATTTATAACCTTTCACAGATACCTATAACACTCCAGAAAGAAGCTGGTGTTGATTCAGAAGGAAGAGAAGTTATGAAATGTGGGTTTAAAATTGGCGGTGGAATTGATCAGGATTTTCGCAAAAGTCCTCAAGGATACACTGATAACGTAATGCTTTTATCATCTATTAAATAAAACTAAAATTAATTGTTGTTATAGCATCTCTGCAGCCAATATTCATACTATTGCTCTTTCAGGGCATATATGTGACAGAAGTGCATGAAGGAAGTCCTGCAGCAAAATCTGGATTGAGGATGCATGACAAAATCTTACAGTGTAATGGTTATGACTTCACAATGGTGACCCATAAAAAAGCAGTAAGCTATATTAAGAAGCACCCCATCTTAAACTTATTAGTAGCAAGGAAAGGTGTTACATCTACATAAAACAATTTGTTATAAACCATCTTACTTATAAACATTATTTAGTTTTGTAATAACTTTGAGGTTTTATCTGTCTATTTACTACATTTATGGAATAGATAAAGAGCTTAATGCTATCTTGCAAGATAAGTTGAAAGGAGTAATCAATTGAAAACATGTATGGTAGGAAATGTCTTAAGACTATTCATTTCCTTTGCTAGGCTGAGATGATTGTTAAAAGTCTTATGGTTCATCTTTTTTATTGTATTTCATGTAAATAATCATTTTAAGCATAAATGTCACTTTTTGGACCCCACTGTATTAACAAAATAACTTTTACTTCAAAATAATTTATGAAATGGAAATGTGATCCCAGTAGAAATGAATGTACGTGCAGTATATTGTCAGATAATTTTCATCTAAAGAATAATTAAGTATGGTGGTTTGACATATTTTCTTAAAAAGCTTTATTACAAAATAACCTCCTAAGTTGGTTAAAAACAATCGACTTCCAAAAAAAACCTCTAAAAACGGAAAATTACTTTAATTTTGGAAGCTGGTACGTTTGGTTCTATATTCTCGTTTGTTGCCACCAACTTACAAAATTAAAGTTATTTTTCACTTTTTAGTGTTTATTTTTAAAAGTCAGTTTTTTTTTTTCACTTTTTAGTTGTGGTTGACCACAGTTTTGAGATGTTTTCCCTTCGACTCTACATCCGTAAGCTCATATCAATAAGCTAGGCCATCACATATTAGTCCATATCTTAAAAACTACTCAACCGATTTTGATGAAACTTGCACTGTTCCCTAAGTTGAAGTAAAGGTAAACAATTTTAAAAAAAAAAATGTTCATGATCTGGTTAATAGTTTCAGAGAAATGTGTGAACATAGATAACATTTGTTTGGAAACCCTAATAGATTATGATCATAATGTGAATATATTGCAGTTCCAATAATATTACATACATAGTTATCTGAAGATTGGAAAATTGGCCCTAAGTAGAAATCAAACTAATATTACATTTGGCATGTTATGAGACAGTTTCAAAGCCACCTTCCCTTTTATTTTCTCCATAACAATATTTTATTATAATATTAGATAGTTGGTTTCAAACTTACCCAATAAAACCACCGACTTTTACGATAATAAGTTATTTTAAGTTAAAAGACATGTGATTACTAAATATGATATTTTCAATGAGATTACTGATTAGAATTTCTGTTAGAAAATTGCAATTAAACTTTGTCTATACTTTAAACTAAGGGAAGCTTATTTATGTTGTAATATCACAAAAATAAATAAATTAATCATGATCAACATATTAGAATTTATTCAACAAGTAAAAGAGCCTCAAGTAAAAATAAAGTTTATAAGTAAATTGGGATATTGTTTGAGATTTTGAGTTAAGGTGATACAAGCATGGAGCACTGAATTAGTATTATATTATGACAAGTGATTATAATAATGTTATTTATTTTTATATGTAAGTTTTAGTTTGTAGAGTATTTTGTATTACTGTTTAATTATGCAACTTTTGTATAACTGTCCTACAAAGTGCAGCGAATTACTAAGAAGCATTTCAAAGTAATTATATTAATGAGTTACCAATGACATATTTTTATACAAAACAATTGCATTTACACCAGCAGTTATTATTTTTTACAAAATTAAATTAAATGAAAACATGTAATTGTCATGGCAAAAAATTACTTAGTTAAGTATTTATTAGTGGTTACATTTGAATTTATAAAATTTATTAATTGGTTTTAATCATACTATCTGCTTTACTCACAAATACTTTAAATGTTTTATTTTTGCATACTTGTTCTATGCTTGTAACAATCACTTTCATCTAGATACAGAAGTGTATGAGAGTAAAGCAGTCAGTACATTAAACCACACCTTGTTATGGCTCAGTAAAATCATATACATAAAAAATAAATATATAAATAGATATAAATGAAATGTTACATAAATTATTTGTAATAATACTTAATGGTTTACGCACTGTGCCAAATAACACTGCTCCATCTATTATTTTTTTATATTTAATTGAACTGAATCATGTTAGTTATAATAAAATGAAAAATGAACACTGTATTTTCATTTTTTTATTAAGGTCTCATCATGTTTTGTACTTCTTACATATAAATTAAACCCCAGTGTAGCTATTATTTGAGTGGACTATGTATTGTGGAATTAACAAACAAGTTAATTATTTACATCATTACTTATATTCACAAAACATGGTGCTAACAAGAACTTTCTGAAAATTAAGACTTGGTAGGAGGCCAGTCCCATTGGTCCTTGGGTGGCGTAGAAACAAGTGGTTCCCACGGTTTCCAAACCAGCATTTTTCTGGCCAGGTTTAATTCATTTTCGGCCTGAATAATCAGTTCCTCAGCTTGTCCACAGTTAATTTTTGATTCAATCTCGTACACATCTTTAGTCTGCAAAATGTAAATAAATTAATTCTCAAAAAAAAAACTATTAAATTTAATAAATATACTTTAATGTTTTACCTGTGTCAACACGGCAGCTCTTTCACGAATAACTGGTTCAGTATATTTTCGGTAACCAGCAGTATCGGGCATCTTTTGGAGGACTCTCAAAATTTTTCCATATAGAGAACCAAGGGTGTGATGGGCATTTGGAGCTACAGCCATGCCAACAAGGCCAGTACTCTAAAATTATACAAAACATTGTCTTCATGATCAAATAAATAATAATATCCACATTGCACATCCCATCTAGATGATAGTGAATTGATTATAGTCTTTGCGAAACTTAAAGCAAAGGGATTCATCCACGTTGATATTATATTTATTTTAAATAAGGTAAGCTAAGCTTCTATAAACCAAAATATATCGTTACCTTTTTCAATAGCCCCATTTTTGACGATTAGATAATCACAACAACCAACCTGCAATCCTGTACTAGTCCAGTTTGACACTGACAGCTGACATTACTTCACACTATTGAAAAATAGAATAGAATAGACAGTGATCTCTTTGGGTAAATGTTCTGTGCAGTGATCACACTTGGGCCGCTTTCTGATTTATGCCACAGAGTACATAACCATTCGCTCACAGCGCTCACATCATTTGCGTTCCGATTTAGATAACAAGATTATGACAGCTGAGCTTTTCGAGGCAGGGTCGTAAAAATTTTGAGCTCGCTTCATGTAGGGAACATTACATTATTACATTCCCTATTTCTCAAACTTTTCCGCATGCTTGGGCGCCCGACAATGTAGTCCGTGTGAAGATATACAACCTTCATATATTATCGATGGTTTGTTGCTTAGCAATGTTTGTTATATTTGTCTTGTCACTTATTATACATATAAAAAAAAAAATGCTTTCTACATAATAAAACAAAGTCTTATTAAAACGTTTATTTCTGCATCTACGGCAACTAAACAATTATAAGCTTTAAGAATACAATAAAAGTTTAACATGGTAGCAGAGCGAAAAATGTAAGATTAGAAGAAAAACGACAAGGTAAAAATTCAAAATGTCTATTGTAAAAATTCAACCTTTAGGAAAAGAAAACTATGATACATGCAAAAGCATATTTAATAAAAAATAAACTATGGGCATGTGTAAAATAATACCCAAAAGTAGATGCGTCAAAAAATGATCTTGACGATGACGAAATGGCAAAGTCAGAGCTAATGTTGTTGATAGTGCCTTCAGAACTAAAACAGATTAAAAACTGTAAATTTGCCAGAGATGTGTGGACGACTCTTGAATCCATCTATGCTAGTAAGGGTCCAGCCAGAAAGGCTACCCTACTAAAACAACTAATATTAGCTAAACTAGAAGAAGGTTCAGATACACGCGAGCATTTAAAGAAATTCATGGATACTGTAGATAAAAGATATGGATATTGATATCAACAGTGATCTGTTATCAATCATAATATGAAAATTTCAGGACTGCAATTGAATCACAAGACTCGCTTCCAGACCCTGAAAAGCTAAAAATTAAAATTATAGAAGAGAGTGATGCACGTCGTCGTGACATCCCTAGTACTAGCGTAAAGAATGATGCTGAAGAAAGTTTCTACACTTTTTGCAAGATTTGTAAAAAGAAATGACGTGACTCGTCCAAATGCTGGTGTAAAAATAAGAATACAGACAAGAAAAATAATTATAGGAAGTCTAAGAACAGCTATACCAAAAAGGACGACAAAGAAACAAACCTCTTCAGTAGCTACTTCATAAATGACAAAGCCCAAAAATACTGGATACTTGACAGTGGATGTACGTCACATATGACATTTTCGGATAAGCCTTTTATTGAAATGAAGAAAATTTCAAAAACCCTTAAACTCGCTTCA
This sequence comes from Omphaloscelis lunosa, assembly GCA_916610215.1. Taxonomy (NCBI): domain Eukaryota; kingdom Metazoa; phylum Arthropoda; class Insecta; order Lepidoptera; family Noctuidae; genus Omphaloscelis; species Omphaloscelis lunosa. Next base: position 18,186,157 of record OU744244.1, on the reverse strand, counting down.
AAGGAAAAAATTGCAGAGATAAAAGGGTTAGGGCCTCCAGAAATAGAAATTGAAGACGGAAAAATTGGAATAACTGATGCACTTTATGTACCAAGCTTGTGTGCTAATCTTCTATCTGTCATGTTGGGAAAATGACAGATAAAGGACTCACTGTTCTATTTACTAAGAAGAAGGCAATAATTAATGATCACAAGCGAGGAGTACAAATGCAAGCAGTGAGAGAAGACGATGGTCTATATTATCTCCAAACGAAAAATAATAATGTTGACAAACATAGAGCCAATGCTACAGAATGTAGTAATGACGTAGCAAAAGAAGTGGAGTCAGATGCTATTAAACAATAGCACTGTAAAATGGGACACATGAGCGAAAGGGACTTGAAGCTCGCCTTAAAGAATGAAAGCCTGATTGGATTCGATTTCAACCGTAATAGTTCTTTAGGTGAATGCGAAATATGCATAGAAGGGAAATTGAGCAGAGTGCCTAGCAAGAAGAGTGACAAAAATAATTCACGTACGAGTCAACGTCTTGAGATCGTACACAGTGACGTCTGTGGACCACTGAAACAACCTTCACTGAATGGCAACAGGTATTTCGTAAGTTTCATTGATGACTACAGTAGATACTGCCGAGTATACTTTGACGAAGTTTTACAAAAATTCATAGACTACAAGGTAGAAGCAGAGAACTTCACAGGAAACAAAATTAAATGCCTACAGACCGATAACGGTACGGAATACAGAAATTTGAAGTTTGACACATTTCTGAAGCAAAATGGTATAGCAAGAAGATTGACAACGCCGTACACTCCACATCAAAATGGAATCGCTGAAAGGAAAAATAGAACCCTTATAGAAAAAGCAAGATGCATGATGTTGGAATCAAAAGTGCCTATGTGTTTATGGGCAGAAACGGTATATACTGCAAATTACTTGTCAAACCGAAGCGTTAACCAGAGTATTGAAAACCAAACACCATTCGAAAGATGGGTAGGTAGAAAACCCTGCGTTAATCATCTATATGTATTCGGTGCTAAAACGTTCATCCTAAAAAAAGGAAAACATGAACACAAATTTGCTTCAAAGGCAATTCCGGGTATGTTCGCTGGTTACTCGGAAGTTTCAAAAGCGTTTAGAATATACGCCCCATCGAAGAAAAGCATTCTTGTTTCTAAGGATGTTCGAATTTTAAAGAAAATGTTCTACGAAGATGGTAAAAATGTGATTTCTGTTCCTTTTCAAGAATTAAATGATCACAAGCGATTAAATCAGACTGACAGTGAACTGGATGAAACAGAAATATATTTAAAAGGTACTACAAAAGAAAATGCTAGTAGACAGCAAGCAGTACAAGATAATGTTATTGCAAGCTCTAACGAGGTACCTATACAAAATGAAAATAACGAGTTGTTTTATGACTCTCTCGGGATTGATGACGGCAGTGAAACTGCTGATCAACCAAATGAAAATGACATAGATGTCGATGCATCTGTTCTTGTCCCAGAAGAACGGAGGTCATACAATCTTCGTTATAGATCACAGATTGACAGACCTAAAATATTTGAGGATTATGTTATGGCAGCCATGGATATGAATAATGAAACAGAACCTCAAACGTTTAATGATGCTATGAATAGCAAGGATAAGGTCAAATGGTTAGAGGCTGTGGAAAATGAAATGGAATCATTGAAAGAAATGAAGACTTGGGAATTAGTCGACTTTCCGAAAAATCGTAAACCATTGCCATGTAAATGGGTTTACAAAATAAAGAACAATCCAGATGGTACAATTGAGCGATATAAGGCCAGACTAGTAGTAGAAGGTTTTTCACAAAAACCTGGCGTTGATTATCAGAAGACTTTCAGTCCGGTAGCCCGCCCCAGTACTATAAGAGCTGTCTTAGGAATAGCTGCTCGAGAAAACTTGGTACTTCAACAGTTCGATGTATCGACTGCGTTTCTAAACGGAGCTGTAAAAGAGGAAATCTTTATAAAGCAGCCAGAGGGATTCAATGATGGCACTAAGAAAGTGTGCAAACTTAAACGCAGCCTCTACGGGCTGAAACAAGCTCCTCTATGCTGGAATGTCTGCATATCAGAGTATCTTATAAATTCAGGATTCAAGCAAAGCACTAAAGATCCTTGCCTTTACTTACGTGAACAAGTCTTAATTGCACTTTACGTAGATGACGGTTTGGTAGCTTCAACTAGTGAAAATGCTGGAAGGAAATTTATTGAAGAACTGAAAAATAGGTTTAAAATAACCACAAAACCGGCGTCTTATTTCCTTGGACTTGAAATTAATAAAACCAAAGATGGTTGTATTACTTTAAACCAAAGGTCTTATTCTAAGAAGATACTTGAAAAGTTTGGAATGACTAATTGTAAAGTCGCTGCAACGCCGGCAGTAAAAATTGGCATAGATGAAGAACAAGATGTTGAATCAAATGATGAATCAAATTCGTCATTTCCCTATCGTCAAGCTGTAGGTGCCCTAGCATACCTCATGGTCGCTACAAGGCCAGATATAAGCTACGCTGTGAGTGTTGCGTCAAGGCATCTAGAAACTCCTACTAGGTTTGATGTGATGAGAGTTAAGCGAATTTTTTGATACCTTAAGGGTACTATAGATAAAGGACTTGTCTTCGCGAAAAGCCGGGATAAGAAGCTGATATGTTTCAGTGATGCAGATTTTGGTGGTGACACAACAACTGGCCATTCGACGTCAGGGATGATTTTCCTATTCTCCGGTCCCATCATGTGGGAAAGCAAAAAACAACCAAGAGTAGCAATCTCTTCAACGGAAGCCGAACTCGTAGCAATGACAGAAACTGCGAGAGAAGCCTTATGGCTAAAAGAACTCCTGGAGGAATTAACGGACTTAACAGACCTGAACAAAAAACCGACAATTTACGTTGACAATGAGTCTGCTATAAGGTTGTCTGAGAACCCACCCTATGAGTTCCATAAGAGAACAAAACATATCAAGATAAAACATTTCTTCATTCGAGAATGTATTCAGAATGGAGACTTCGCTGTCAAACAAGTCTCTACAGAATTGCAATTAGCGGACATGTTTACGAAGCCATTGTTTGGACCAAGACTGAACATGCTAAGCTGTAGAATTGGACTTCAAGATTTGTCCAAGCTCTAAAAGTATCGTGGATGTGAAGATATACAACCTTTATATATTATCGATGGTTTGTTGCTTAGCAATGTTTGTTATATTTGTCTTGTCACTTATTATACATATAAAAAAAAAATGCTTTCTACATAATAAAACAAAGTTTTATTAAAACGTTTATTTCTGCATCTACGGCAACTAAACAATTATAAGCTTTAAGAATACAATAAAAGTTTAACAGTCCGCCACTGTTCGTGACCATAGATAGAACGCTATAAGGTTCTTTTAGCTCGTAGTTTCAGTTCATTTTTACAAATGTGTGAGCTCACTCTTGTCATTAGGGACACTTTTTCTTGTGACTGAGTATATACGGTAAGGGCAAATATAGTGATTTAAATTTTTGGGTTTGCTTTACGATGTCAACAACGCTCTATATCAAACCACACCACCCTTTTAGAGCCTAATAAAAGGCATTATTCACCATCCATCTACCGGTACGTCCAGCCAAGGCCATGTACGATGTATGACGAAAATATTATTATTATTAATTTATTACTGGATTTGCGAGCGTTGTGCATCGTGCGCATAAATTAAAGTGTTTATCGTGCGGATTCGTGCGTGCTGTTTGATGGATCGTGTATATGCTTGCTGTACAACAGATTTAGGCAGCGTTTACACTTTTAGGGATTTCTCCCTTTCTTAGCGTAAACTGAATAGAATTTTGGGCTAAAAAAAGCGATTTTTTGTATTAATAATAAGCATAGCATGAGCCACTTTCTCCCATAAAAGGCTTAAAGGATAGCACATCGTCCCAGCCCGTCCCATCCTTGATGTCCTCCCTCCGGTTGACGCCCTAAGCCAAGATTCGTCCCCCACAGGGGATGCTTATTATTATATAGGTTTTAAGTGTGGTAGCTTAAGGCACCCACAGGAAAGCCCGGTTAAGTAGTCAGGATCTCAGAGGTCAATTACGAGAAACCCTACCTAAAAAAAGAAAAAAAAATGAGAGCTTTCTGCCACAGTTTTCTTCATAAAACATCTTTGGCAAAAAGATGGGTCCCTGTATTTTTGCAATAAACAGCTGCGCAACGGGGCTCAATAATTAATTATGCGTAAAAAAAGTCGCTTGTTTAGGAAAAATGTATGGCTAGCTGTCAAATTATTAGACGTTGAACATCAGTGCCATCTGTAGTGAGCAAGTGGTAGTTTCTAACTGTCGAGAAATCAATGGTTTAGTCCCATCTCAAAAATGCACAATGTGCCTACAGAAGTTTTCACTTCAAAAATTGTGCAGGGTTTAGACTTCGTGATTTTGTATCATTGTACTTCCCAATCTATTACTATACTCTATGCATTGTACCCTTTGCTACCGAAGTTTTTTGTACTAAGATTAAAAGTACCCTGCTGATTGGTCACATCTGCATCGTGTGTAATTATTTATCTGTATCGTATCCAGTGCGAAACATCGTCGACGCAGGTGCGGCCCCAGGCATTATATTATGATATTGTTGCCATGAGAGAAAAACGGCTGTTCCATCCATTCCATTTCTAGCTACATTCTCCAGATAACTATTTGTATTGTACTGTACTGTACTGTAACTATTGTCTTCTATGATTTTATTACATTCGTACTGTGCTGTTCTTGAATATATGTAGATGGAATACTCAATAATATATAAGTAAAGTAGGTACTTTCGTTCCACAGTTTCCATGTGTGCGAACGTGTTTACTATAATGCGCTATTGCAAACTCGGAGTTGATTTGTGTTTTTATACCTGCTTTTGGAAATAGCTCAAGTCAAGAGCGATATATTTGTTTTAATCATGATCTTAGGGATATGTTCTTGTGTTATGAGTTAATTTTACTACATATTTAACATTATTTGTTGAAATCGAATCTTAGTGATCGAATTCAAATACTTCGTCCATCGTCACGTCACAATTCACCAGAAATTGTCAAGATCACACACATTGTCAGTACGTGAGTATTATCATCTCATGAACTTCCATTTTTTAAGGAAAATATGCTAGGCACTATACTCATTACATATTTATGTAGCTGACATTGTAGTGTTCAAACGATTCGTAAGTAAAACACCTGTGATCAAGCGTACTTTACCGTACGTTTTCCTGAATTCAAATATTTAGATATTCCTTTACTAATTCAAAGTTAATTGCAAGTAATCTATAGGTAGGTACTTCATACATTTTCTGAAATTCAGTTTTTATAGCCTAACCATTTTGAAATACCTACTTTATAATAAGTCAATGTATATTTGATACCTACACAATAACATTAGGTAAGTGCTGCTATTTTGTCATTATATTCTGAAGTACATCATAATATACATGTGAAAGGTGAAGTTTTCTATAAATTTATTTCCATTAGCTCTAATTAATCCATCCATTGCAGTATCATGACCATCTCAATTTATAATGTTATTTATAACTATAGCTTTATAGCCACATTCTAACTTATTGTCTGAGATTTATAAAATATTGTATAGAAAGACTAAATGTAAATCATTACAACATCTACAGATAACTAGCCATGGAGACACTGTTTGCTGCTCAAGATGACAGTTCAGGCGCAAACCCCAGTAGTGTCAAGAGTGATGACAGCAGCCCCCGGCCTGACAGTCGCACGGGCTCTCCTCCACCTAACTGTGCTATATGTCTTGGCACTTGCAAGAACAAATCCTTTACTGATTCTTGTTTACACCAGTTCTGCTTTTCATGTCTTCTAACTTGGAGTAAGGTGAGCTTTTAAACACCTTTACTTTGTATTCATAAAAAAAAAGATTTTGGTGTTTCTGATTTATAAAAACTTGAACAAAAATACTGTGAGTATCTATTGTTAACTGATTAATTGCAAAATTGATAACAACCATTTCTATAATTAGATCAACAGACTGAAATATCAAAGCTTCATGTTTAATTCACTTCACATGATGAGTTCATTTTTATTTCAAAAGCATTTGCAATAGAGATGCTGTCATATTAATTGAAATGCAGTTCATTATTAACCAAATAATAAAGAAAAAGTTAATGAGATTTAATAGGTCTCTTTGTTCCAGAAGCAGTTTGTTTAGGCAAAAAATATTTTTTTGGGAATCATTTTACCTAAACCAAACTTTGGAATACAGCTTTGATAGTCATCATTAACATGTTCCAGGTTAAAGCAGAGTGCCCACTCTGCAAGCAAGCATTCAGATCCATCATTCACAATGTGCGCTCCAACAACCAGTATGAGGAGTACTTGGTGGTTCAGCGGCAAAGTGAGGAGTCGACTCCTGCAATCAGCAGGATTGACATTGACAGAGTCACCGCAGCAACACACAGGTTCAGATACAGGTACAGTGGTGGGCCTGGACTTGTATGTATTTGAAATCTTATAAAACAACATAAAAATATGCATAATCATCACATCCAGCATACTACAGGACCCCACTTCCTCATCCTTCCCAGTTATCAGAAATAAATAACTGCTGTTAGATGATGATATAGCAAATAGCCAGACATAATGTAAGGTGATAAAAACAATTGCACAATAATTTTTTGGATTGTGCAATGTGTCTTAAATCAATTCTAGTATCTTCTAGAAAATTTTTCATAAATGTAGCAAAAGCTACATTTATGAAAAAATTTTACTTATGTAGTATAAGCAATTGCGGGCTTAGGTCACCTCAATAATAGCATGAACCATTTTTGAGTCACACAACTTGCACCTAGTTTTTTAAAGTGCTGTTTTTTAAATGGCACCAGTAAAAAAAAACTAAAGTAGCTGGAGGCTGAAGAAACCTTCGCCCACATGCTCTTTGAATGCACAGGCGTCACCCAGATTAGAACAGAAACCCTCAAATCACCCAGATCTTTCACAGATGTTTTGTACAGACCAGGAGATTTAATTAACTTCTGGAGGGAGAAGGGCTGGTTGGAATAACCACCAACGGCTGCCGTGGCCTACGCCCAATGGACTACCTGAAGGACTAAGTGCGGAAACCAAACCCTATAACATAGAACGAAAGTAGAAAGCCGACTTTTTCCACTTTAAAGGACATTAACTCTGAGGATTCAAGGGTATTAGTAGAAGGAAGTCAAATGAATTGAATATAATTTCAATTACTTTATTATAAAAATAATCAAATAGAATACACACTCAAATCTAATCAGATATACCATGGCCAGTAATAGGGTTTGAACCAAGCTTACAGGCTTAGACTGGGGCAGTACAATTATTTTTTGCATGGAGTATTTCAATTATTGGTACTTAGGACTGTACTGAATACAAATGATAAATTAATGATACTTATTTAGGAAGCAGTTTTATTTATGTATATGACGAGTGTTAACTTATATAATGTCTAGATGACCCTGGATATTTACTGGGTGATTTTTTTTTCTACACTGTTTCACTTCTGGCTGCTATGCCATTCCTTAGAGATCTATAGAATGATTAGATGTAGATAAAAATATTCATCAAGAGTTTTTCAAACAAATTCATGCTTTTCTCTTATTTACAACTATAAAAAAGTACCAGTAATTCTACAAAATATTTATATACAAAAAAATAAATAAATTGTGTCCTTGAAAGATGCCTTTATTGTAGCTCATGACAAGACTTAATTTTCGATCAACCGTCTTATAGAATAATGTGGCATGAAGATATAATATGTTACTATTGTACTCAGAACAACGCTGACACTACCAAGGCGCGAGACGATCGCGATCCAGCAGCTCCTGCGCCACTACCCGTTCATGGCGGATGTGTTCCCGCCGCCGGCAGCGCGCGCGCCTCCGGCCCGGCGCCGGCGCTCTCCGGCCTCGTTCCGGCGCACCGTGTACCGGCACAACCTCTGGGCGCGCCCGCTGCCCGACTTCACCGGCAGGTTCCGGACTTGCACGCCAGAATTCTATAGGTATCTAAACATTATAATATAAACCAATTCAACCAGGCAAATAGCTACCTGCCCAAATATTTCCGTCCCGCTACGATCACTTAGCAAGTTATCTTAATATTTGCTACACATTCAAATATTACAATTTGGTCTTTGAAGGTACAACGACACACAAATGCACCGGTTGGTTCCATGGCTTAACAGAGAACTACATTATTTGTTGAATGAGAATATCGGCCACATATCTTACGTCATGGCCCGGATTCTAGAATTGCTACCACAACACCATATCAATTCATCTGAATTCAGAGAAGCACTGCATCGATATTTCGGAGACAGGACAGAACACTTCCTACATGAGCTGTATTGCTTCGCCGCTACCCCCTACGACATGACTGGCTACGACCGCAACGTACAATATACAACAGACAGTAGAATATCTACAATGGTCAATGAGGTGATATCGAGTTCTGACTCTGAAGCAAGTGTAGATTCTGATATTGTCATGGTCTCCAGTTCGGAGCCAGCCGAGCCACCTCCGGGGCCCTCGAGGTTTCCAGTGCCTGCTTACCCACAAAGTTATATATCGCAGCCCGCTACTAATAGTGTCATTCCTATCGAAACTATATCTCAATCGGACACCGACGACGACTCCTCCGAAGTGATGGTCGTGGGTTACATCAAACCTCCACAGGAGAGGACTCCCGAGATCGTTGACTTGCTAGGATCCGACAGCGACGTCATCTTACAGGACACTCCTCAACCGGAGCCGACTCGACCCGCAGAATCCCAAGAACCGAGGCCCGTGCCGTCCGTGAAGCTCACGCTGAAGCGCCACCGCGCGCGCGACAGCGGTGGCGAAATGCGCAGCTCGTCGGACAGCGACGACAGCTCCTACCGCCCGCCGCCGCCGCGCCGCCGCCGCCGCGCGCGCGCGAACTCCGCCGCGTCCGACACCAGCCGCTCCACGCCGCGCGCCGCGCACTCGGCCACGTCCGACACTAGCCGCTCCACGCCGCGCGCCGCACACTCGGCTACGTCCGACACCAGCCGCTCCACGCCACGCGCCGCACACTCGGCTACGTCCGACACTAGCCGCTCCACGCCACGCGCCGCGCACTCGGCTACCTCCGACACTAGCCGCTCCACGCCTCATGCCGCGCACTCCGGCTCCTCTGCGCCCGACGAGCCGCCCAGCCCCTCCACCATGCCCACCTCCTCGTGCGACGACGACACCGATGAATCCAAATATTTAGTTAAGAAGAAATCGAAGAAGTCTAGCAAAGAGAGGGCGACGTCTAGTAGAGATAGGAGGAGAAACAAGAAACGGTCGTCACATTTGCATCACAAAGAAAAGAAGAATGTCCAGTCTTCGGAAAAGGATAAGCGGAGCAAGCGAAAGTCTTACTCGGGAAAAGGCGTTAAGTCGTCGAATAAAACGAGTAATAACGAGTACTCAGTTCCCGCCGAACAGGCTTTGCCTGCCTTAGATCAACCCAGCACTAGCGGCACATCGAAGAGGGATAGAGAAAAGCGTAAAGCAATGAAGGAATGGAAACGACAGCGGCGAGACAGCCGCGAGAACAGAAGACTGAGAAGTGTTGTTAATGTTATGTATAATAGTCATAAAAATACTGACGAATCAAATTCGAGTGCAAATTACAGTAACTTGTCAAATGTGACTGCTACTAGAAACAGGCCTGATGTCGAATCGACTCCAGCTGCTAGTGAGTCTCGGGCCAATATCGCGGAGTCAACCAACGGTCACAGCGAGCTATCGGCGACCAGTCGTCGACTACCGGACACTTCATCGGATTCTGAAGATAACTTACCATTGAATCTTACGTTACAGAAATTAAATCCGTTTTCTTCCTCATGAAGTGTCGTGTAAAAATTATAATTAATGTGATAAATATAAATTATTAAAAGTTAAACCATTAGTGTTACACTTAAGTATTCATTCAGTCGCATTTTACTTTCAAATTACTGGAAAATATTAGTGTCACTGGGAAATAACAAACCAAAGCAGTTGTGACTGTAAATCATAGACAACTAATTGTACAATAAGTTTGCTTATATTCTGGAGTTCAATCAAGATATTTAGCATGTAGAGGTTATCCGATAATTAGGTTACTAAAATAAAAATTGCCTATATTATCAGTGGCACATTTAGATTACTGCAAGTTCCTTGAGTGAAACACTTGAAGACTGCATGGTATATTTGTAATAGCACTTCTATAAGCACTTTTGACTTCAGTAAAATGATTTATTTATTTGATTTATTCTTCCCTATTTCATTACTATGCAATTTTATACATAATATGTTAGCAATTCATAATTAGCCCGAAATTATATGTCTACCACTCAACTCTCAAGTAAACACATTTTCACTATGTTCACTAAAGACTTCATTATTTTTATTTAAAAATACGGGTATTTAAGTAGATTATGAATGATTCTTTAATTTAAGACCTTTGATAAATAGTAATGATCAGTTAATAAGTTGTGAAATATCTAATGCTTTGTATAGTGAAATGTTTTTATAATACAACATTTATTTGCGTCTTGTGAGAAATGGTTGCGACAACGCCGATACACAAGATTACTGAATGTCATGTAGATAATTAAAATGTGCATTGATTGTAGCTTTGCTTTAGGATCCTATGAAACAGTTTTAGCCAGGACTCAAGATGTGGTGGAGTAATGTTGCCGTTACAAGTGGCCATTTTAAGGTTTTTCCTATGGTACTGTATCTTACTGGAAAAGCCAGGAAATAAAGTGATGTAAAAATGATCTTTAATTTTATCTTCTCGCCGCCTATTCTTCTTAATAGGTGTTCGGTTTCTCGCTGCTGAAAATGACCTCTTACGACGCGGTCAGCTCTGCGGGTGGTCCTCTAGGAAAACAGGCGTGATATTTATAAGCCATGTTTTCATTAGGGCTGATTTATACTAGCGCAGAGTTGAAGCGCAACGAAGCATCAACCTAAAATATAACATAGCAAATCCACCCTTATCTTTACACCGCACTGGTCTGAAAATCGAGCCCCATACTCATAGAAAATGTCTCTGGGATCCCTCCCTTTACGTAATATTAATTAACGTATGGTTGGGAAAAAGAAGATAGCGTTTTTTTTTTTGTATGTGTGAAAACACAAAGGCCTTTTTTTAAAGTGAATGAAACTGAAGTGCTGGTGCTCATACTAGCTATTGTACCATACACGGCGATCAAGATGATATCCAATTCATGGACTTTTGGTCGCCGCTTAGCAAAATTGCCATTTTCACTAAATTAATAACTCAGTACCATCTTAGTGCTGTCAAAGTGAAATCTATAAAATTTGTGTTTTAGTCTATTTTTCAGAATGGCACGGATCAACTATGGAAAAACGTATTTGATACTTGAATATTTATTTTTGTTTTTACAGATTAATAGGAAAGCATAAAGCAAAAAATTGTATACACATAAACTTTTATGATCATAAGGTTGTAAGTTACATCATCATTTCAGCCGAAAGACATCCACTGCTGGACATAGGCCTCACCCAAGCACCGTCACTTCGACAGATTCTGTGCTTCCCGCATACAACGGATTCCTGCGGCCTTAACAAGGCCATCGGTCCACCTTGTGGACATTCTGAGTATGAGGTACGCCACCCTGGTCGACACACTCGATCTTCACCACTTTACTCATACGGACTTATGGACGATAAACCCGACACCACCTTGAGACTGCTGGTCGCCCTCCCGGAAATAGAGCAAGTTCCCGGATTTGAGGATTATCGAGTCCTCCCCCTCTTCTTTGGACTTGAGATAACCCCATCGTAACCTGCTCAATTTTTCGAGTTCGATGATCTTCTCGTCGGTCCGGAGTGTACGCATGTTGTATGTTGCCAGGTCCAGATTCCGGTGATTGTGGTAGCCGGATCTCTTCCGGGGATTCTTTGCACCCTTGCCTTACCGTGACCTTGACCGCTGCCGTAGCCAAGGGAAGGTGGGCCGCCGGGCATTAGGGGCCCATTTCTTTTTGGTGCTTGTCATTTTTGGAGGAGTATGCCATGATCGCCACGCTTGGCAGGCGGGTTGGCGAACACAGTATGGTCTTAAAAATGCATAGAGAACGTTGCTGTCCATTCTCTAGTAAGTCCCTTAGTCGCCTTTTACGACGGGAAGAAACTATTGTTGTAAGCCTATTGTCAAAATGAAACACGAAGGACATGTTTGTTGTTTTATAAAACTTAGAGGATGGTCTGATACCTAAATTTAAATCACAAATTTCGAAAAAATATTGAAAACTGTTTACTTGGGTAATTTCGTCCCAGGACCAGAACGGTTTTCAAATCATGGAATATCTAAGGAGGGTTGAGACTTTACCGGATTCGCTTTTTAAGCATGCCCCATATTCTATGGGATTCATGTCTGGGCTTTTTGCTGGCCACTCCAATTTGGCAATTTAGTTTCCATAGCAGAAAACCTAGGATGATAAACTGGATTTCATAAATAATAACACAAGATTTGTATATTGATGTCACGCGATTTCTTATTCAATTATGATTCCACATTTAAAACTGTTATATTGATGGACCAGGACTAATAAATATAAATGCTGTTTACTTAGTATCAAAACAAATTGTAAATAGTGACCAGTAATTTTCGAAATTATTGTAAGCAATTGTACTTTTTCGTTAAATGCATCCTCGCGTTCGCTTTTCGCTCGGTTGTAATTATTTATCATAGTGTATAACAACTTTCTCGCACTTCTTCTTAAAGTTGTAGGCAATGTTTTACTTGAAATACGACAAAATATACACAAATTTGTTTTCATAGGAGGTCATAAAAATAACAAGTGACACTTGCAGCAGTGTTGTCAATTTATGAAAACGTGAATAAAATCACAGCTTTCATTATATAGACTCTAGTCGTTTGGCAGGAATAAACTACATTTTGGTGATTTTTTTGTTTATGTAATTTAGAGGCATTTGTGACAAGAGAATCGGCACCAAGTGTATATGAAATTGGCGTTTTGTATGGAAAAACAAAACTGATTTTTTCAAATGATATTATTATATTTCATTAATCAAAGTATGTAACATTGTTATATATACACTTTCGTCATTTTATCGGTAGTTCATTGATTCTTTTGCTGAAAAAATTGTGGAACCGAGAATCAATTAAATCTTTGAAGATGGTTTTGACAGCCTCAACTGAATTGATGATTTTTTCCTTGAAGTTGTCAAAATTCCGGAGAAAGTAGTAATCTATTGGAGCACAGAGTACATTATATTGTGTTGGAGCAAGGTCGGGGAGTACGGTGGGTGTCGGAGATATTCCAATCGCAGCTCCTCTAATTTAGCGACCGTCTGTTGTGCAGTGTGTGGGCTAGCGTTGTCCTGAAGCACCAGTGGACTAGAGCAATTGACCAGTCTCGGTTGTTTAACGGCTAGCTTTTCCATCATGGTTCGCAATTGTTGACAATACAGATCTGCCGTTATCATCTGGCCAGAACTTGGGAACCTGTAGTGGATGACACTAGCACTCGCCCGCCAGACACTTACTAGTACTTTTTCTGAGTCTTCGGCTGGTTCTCCTGGGTTCAACCATTGTGATGAGAAAGAAAGAAAGAAAAATAGGTTTATTTGTCACAGAGACACGTGCCATTTATAAAAGACAAGAGTAAACGAAAATAACAAAAAGTACATAATAAATCACGAGCATAAAACAGAAATTAGTCGGCAGCTGCACGACATGACTGTGACAAGAAGGCTTCCACTCAGCATGATGCAGTGCTATGGGGAACCCACAGCACAGTGCTGATTTTCAGTGGTCACTCGAAAAAAAAGATGATGAATGGAAATCAAGTCGATGAGCGTTTCCGATTATCGTACAGGATCCATTTTTCATCACAGTAACGATATGATTCAAAATCCCCTCGATATTATGACGGTTGAGTAATATAACGCAGCACTCGACTCGTCTTTGTTGGTCTGCTTCACTCAATTCATGCGGCACCCATTTTTCTTTTTCACTTTGTTTCAAGTGAATTAAAATTGTTTTATCGCTCACCAAAGCCTACCGTTAACTCTGACGTGCTTTGCGATGGATTCGCTTTTACGATCACTTTTAATTCTTCATTGTCAACCAGGGTCTCCGGCCGTCCACGGAGTTTGTTCTGTAGGTCAAAATTTCCAGAACGAAAACGTTGGAACCAAAAACGTAGGTATCGTGTTTTCTTTTACGGTAGCTTACCCATTATTATTATTTAAGTCTGACGTTTCTCGGAACCCTGGGGTCCCGGACCTTTGGAAGGCGTACGAGGGCTCATCGAGCGATGCGAGCGACGCTCTAAGCCAACTCGCAGAGGCCCCTTAGACTATTTTAAATGGAATGTGGCACCGATCGACGATTATCCCTGTATGCACTATACAAGTGCACCCAAGGACAACCCCCGGTTGGTGTAGGACTATTGCAGAACATGGAAACAAAGATATTGGACTATGGGTTTGGGTGGCTAAAGTGGATTGGTTACCTGGAACTATGGGAGGACTATGGCCCCTGCCTGATCAATGTTTATATGTACACGGATAAAATGGCAGGGGGTGACTTGCACATTCAATAATGGGGCCCAGAAAACGGTCACTAGCACAAAGTATCGTAGCGACAAGGGGGCAACATGTCCTGAGGTGCTTATGAGGAGTGGAGAGGTATTCCACGGCTATCAGGACAATCCCGGAAGTACGGTCAAGATCCCTACCAGCATCTTACTCAATATGATTATAAATACATATCACTTTATTAACCTTTTCACCGCCAACGTACACAGGACGCGATGCCTCGCCCAGCGCCAAGCTATAAATGTATAACTAAATGTACAGTAAAAAGTAGTGATGAGGGTATCGTCCTATCGATAAATGAGATTTATACGCCTGCGTTAAGCTTTATTTATAAATTTACGAATATAAATAAAATCTGACTCAATATTTCCATATTTGTTTTACTTCACAGTATCTTTAGTAAGAAAAATCAGTATAAATAATAAGACTAAGAAAAAAATGCATAACTCAATTAGAACTATAAGAAATGTGGTACATCTCTATTAGGTTCATGACGTCATCCATTTACTTCATTTCAAGTCCTTGGCGCTCAGAGCACGTTACATTCAATTCTGATTAAGGATGTCTATGGTCTTCTTTTCTCTCATTTTTGTCTATCCCGTGTTTTTTCTTACTTTTTGATGAATAACCGTTATTATTATTTTTACGTCTCCTGACATTTCTGGGAACCCTGGGGTCCCGGTCCTTTGGAAGGCATGCAAGAGGCCATTTTTAATTAATTAATTAAATGAGTCACCAAATTACGATTATCATAAGGACAAAACTTCGATTGGTGTAGGTAGGACCATTGCAGGATATGGAAATAAAGATAGTGGATTATGGGTTTGGGTGACTGAAATGAACTGTTATCTTAAACTATGGAAAGACTATGATTATTACCTGGATGGACTTAAGATGTACTTAACTCCATCTAGGTAATAATCATAGTCTTCAGAATCATCTGTGTCAATATCCTCCACTTCGAGTTCGATTCCACACGTTGCAAAAATTTTTGTAACTCATAAAGTTCAATTCTTTAACAGCACTTTTTAATTAGTCATACAATAGAATACAATTAAAATCATTTTGTTCTTATCACAAGCAAAGCGGGAAAGAAGGAGGCGTGCGCGCTTTCCCGTTTACATTGTTGCACTATGCAAAAGTGACCTTGACACTCGCACGCTTATGACGTCACAGAACGACTTCTATAGTAGTCCGTGGCGCTCGGAGCAGTGACAACTAACTTTTTTGTAGAGATGGAATATAATTTATCGACAAAGATTGGTGAACAATAACAAGAATCATTTAATTCCGGATCGGCACCCATCTGAAGGTCTTAATTGGTAATTTTTCCCTTTGTTGTAAAGTAGTTAACTAAGTTCATATTTTATTGACCTTAAATTGTTTTCGATAGTAGTATTTATAAATATTTCTACGGGCGAAATCAAACAGTGTTAACTTTCGCGTCACATCACTGGCCGACTATATATAAAGTCCTTGGCGTTCTGGAGATATTAAAAATGTTCGGAGTTTTTGTTTTTGCCAATTTTAAGACAATTAAAGGCTTCTTTTGTGTGGTAAAATAAAAAAACAGGGTATTAGACAGTGCTTTTAAATAATAAAATGAAAAAAAAACCTGTTAAATACAGTAAATTTATTATTATAACATAGTTAAAATGAAGAGCTTCTAATGAAGTCGTGGCGCTGGTGGCACGAAAATCTGGAACTTCTATTGAAGTCCGTGGCGGTGAAAAGGTTAAAACAATAACTTCGGACCTTCCAACTTCCAACCGAATATTCCCGATCAGTAATACCCCTGTCGTTAACTCTGTTGACAATCGGGGAAAACAAAGTTCCGTTCGTTCAGTGTTCACGCATGCAAAAAGTCAAGGTTCAGAAAAGTGGAGTTCAATTAAAGATGACACGGATTGCAAATGGTAAATGCAAATGTTAGGTTGTACGCACAATATTGAGAGACTATTATTTTAAGACCATAGATTTCTTATCGGAATTGAACAATATCTAATCGGGAAAATGTAACAAATAAAATACTATTTTAAATTATTAAAAATTTTATTCTTACAATTCAACAGTAATACATATTTCTACCTTGTGTAATACTTACAAATTGTTGACGTAGTCTGTATTAAAATATAAGATTATATCTTAAAAATATTTATATAACTATCTTGCTACGGCTAATACGCATAACTATATTTAAAGTGCTTTATAATTTTGATAATCTATTTAGTTTAAAGTCCCATGCTTTCGCTCATTTATACGAAAGGAACCCCCTCTCGTAAAAATGAGCGAGAGCTTGGGCTTGTTGCAGCTTTGCTTGCCCCGACCATTAATTAACGGCAGGGTAACAAAACTTAATCAGGACCCTAATTGCGTAACACACTATCCAGAACCATCAGAATAATTTTGAAGGATATTGCGAATACAAATCCATTGCTTCATATATTCGAAAAATTTGTCTGCTCAACAACGTAAATAATGCAATGAATGTTGTTGAACTGTCAAAATGAAAACCATTGACATTTTTAGTGTTACGCAATTACCTACCCCATTGATTAGACTTTGTGCTAACGCGGTAACGCCTAGATTCAATGGTGAGTAGGCCATAACAGTTTTCGCGTATTAGTCGCAACTTCAGTAACAAATGGCAAATAATATGACATTACTTCATAATCTAGAAATAAACATCCTTGCCTAAAACCCTCTCCATTCCCCACAATGTTACTTTTATAAAGTAATCATTTCTAAAATAAAAAAATATGGAGCGTAAACTGAGCAAAAAGAAAGTCTCATCTCGATGGACGGCTGGTCAATTTTAACTGTCACCAACTTTTGGCAATCTATGTAATAAGTAGAGCCACTTAAACTATAGGATCATTTTACTAGGAAGTATTTGAATTTGATTTTCTTTCACAGAATATAGTAATCCTTGTTTTGATATACATATAATCTTAGTTTCAACTAGTGTTTATTAGCAGCAAATTAGTTAGCACCAGCATTATAAAGCCAATTAGTAACGGGTAACACAGTGCACTGACTACCAACAGTACCGACGTGTCCGCACGACATTATTGTACAGCTTGCAAGGCGTCAATTACAAAAGCATTTACTTACAAATGGTATGCCCATCTAATATTTACATATGCAGGAAGTATGTATATTGCTCTCATTATCACTATTCAATTTCATAAAAAGGCTCGATTTAAGTATTTGAATAAGTGACTTATAATAACACTTACAGTTTATTATTAAAAATATATGATATCCTCTCATATTAAAGGGCCAATATGAGATTGGACGTGTTTTCAGTGTGTATACTTTGATACACTCGTGTAAATTCAAAATTTTGCTGCAGTGGCATCGTCCGAGTGAAGACGCGCTTATAAGCTCATAAACACTAGTACGAATATAGCTTATTAGCTGTTGCCAGTTCATCATTTTTTAATACAAATATCCAAGATAAAAAGTAGCCTATGGCTCCAGGTCTGAGCAGCCCTATTGTGTGACACACTTCAATCACAATCCGAATGATTTTGAAAGAATTGCTAATCATTGCTTCATGTTTGAAAAATTCGTCTGGTTAATAACGCAATGAATGTTGTTGAACTGTCATGATAAAAGGCATTGCAAGTGTGTTACACAATTATCTGTCAAACATAACGATTGGTTCAGTGGTAACAGATATACACGAGTTACTTCCACATTTATAATATTAGTATGGATTGCGCGACAAGTTTGCGCTGAGAAACTGATAATGCGAGATGGCGTAGACGAGCTAACGCATTGAAAATACCCCTTATCTGTAATGGCCCTAAGTTACATTGGTGGTATACCCTCCAAAAACTTACATCACAGTGGAGCATAAATGCCTGACACAGCCTCGTTTTAGCAACAACTCGACTTCAATCATTAGTAACTATTTATGCCTGAACATTGTGCCTAAAACAGATTCTATACATCATTTTAAAAAAAAAGTTTGTGCTTAATTAACTTCTTATCTCAAGTTGAAATCCATGTAGAGATCGTTTTCTTTAAAATTGCACGCCCCTCCACGGCATACACTTTTCAAATGTTTGTATATGTAGAAATTTTAGTGGAGATGCGTGCAGTTTTAAAGTAAAGAATCTCTACATATTACATATTTTTATTATAAAACTGCCAATAGTTATTGCTACGCCAAAACTGACATTATATCAATGCATCGATATAATGTAATAATATATCAAAGTTTTATCAAAATTAGATGTTCTTATTTCTTATCCATTAGTAAAATTAAATACTCTTCTCACATTATTTACGTCAACGCAGCTATAGCTTGGATGCATTAGACAGACAAGCAAGTAGTAAGTACCTCTGCGTACTGCACGTACAGTGCTGCTAATTAGATTATAGAACAAAACGTTTGTAATGTAAATGCTAAACTTACCCGGCATCGACAACTGTATGATTCACTATGATCTTTAAGATTTTCCGTGTTAAAAGCTCCTAAGATTTATCCGTCTACTTTTACGGTTTTTTGTTAACTTATACAAAATAACAGTATTTATTAGTGTTCTTAATTCTAATTATTATTTACCCTGGATTGTACTAACCCACAGTTGCCAGCGCCGGTGTTGTAACAGCAAGGTTCAAATAAATCGATGAGTCTTAAATGAAACGTATTGACTCTAAGATGGGGGCACTTCTACAACTGTGTTCATGTGCTGTGGATGGGGCTTGAACTCCACCACTTCTTTCCATACCTGCTCTGTAAAAATACACGGTTACTTAAATATTGTTGTAATAGTACTAAAATGTTATTTAAATTGTAGCTTTTAAATTACACTGTTGTCTATGATATTATTTTACTCACAATTAAGTATTATTAGTATATTACTTATTTTACAAATTGAATGAATTACGTAAGCTTCTATTTCGAGGTTCAACTTCTAAGTATTCATTCATTTAAACAATACAAAAAGCTAAGCCACTAAGCTTTAGGCAAATCCAATAAACCCTTTGAACAAATCGCAATTATCAGTACGGTTAGTCAGTAATCCGATAGAGGTATAATTATCGTATCAAATCCATCAGATAAGCCACCCCAGCCCACAAACAGAACATTCCTCTTTATTATTATATTAGTTCGATAACGCGTAAGACCGTGTTCTAATTTATGCGATCGTCGCGATCATTTGTCAGTCGATACGAATTCAGCAGCTGGGCATTTATATACATTCGATTTTACCGCCCGACCTAAGCCGAATCATCCGACCCGAATATTTGTGTAGCACCCCTAATGGCATTTGTCCACTTATCCGTATGCGCATGAGTGCACAAACGTCCATACAATTACTAGGATGGCCAAACCGGATCAGAAACAAACACGAATCGAATACGAACCGGATACGGAAAATTTGGCGAACGCCCTAACTCATTTGTTTGGAAAACCGGAAGGCCCTCTGTCGGCTCGAAGATGCGTTCAGGTTCGTTTATATTAGGACACTGGGGTAATTAAGTAGATTTGGTCGAGGGAAAGCCTCCTCTTATCAACAATGTACTGATAACGTTTTTTAACGAGCTCAATTAGCATGTGTTATTTATCCTATCTTGCCATACGAAAAACGCAAACGAAAAACAACACCACTAAAAATAGCGAAGAATAGCGTTATCTAGAGAAAATATTATTTGTGGTCATCAAAAATATTTGTTTTTTTTTTTTTTAAATTTGAAGTGTTACCTTTCCACTTATCGACCGGCAGCTCCATATCCTCAAAGCTCTGGTCGTACTGCGCGGACACGGGCTCGTCGTCCGGGTCGGCGTATTGCGCTAAGTATTCATGCGCAAGCGCCTGCTCTGCGGTGATACGCCTGGAAGAGTGCACTTGGTCGTGAGTAAAGAAAAGAAAGTGTTTATTCTGGATGCTCAAAGGAAACTGACCAGAAAAGGCTCTAACTCAGCATAATGCTGCGAGATAGAAAAACACAAGCTCAATAATATTATCAATTGGATCGGTAAAGGGTAACGAAATGTCGTGGCTATGAGAGGACTAAGAAGCTAACGTGGAAGGAATATGAAAATATAGCCAACTTAAAAAAAGAAACCAAGTTAGCTTTGTGAATGTAAAATACAAACTCACGCAACTGAATTGCCCTAAAACTCGTTACTTGTAGGGAACGATTTAAAGTATCGGTTTTGTTTCATTCAGATCATCTTGTCCGTCTGTTCTTATTTGAAATGTACCAATAAACGTATTCAAATGATATTCATTTCTGTTCAATCTCTATAAGGTAAAGGATGGAGAACAGGTTTTACTTTTAAACTGCTGCCTACAACAGCTGTTAGTCATCAAACCCATGAATATCCCACAGACATGTTATTGTCTTAAAGGAAAATAGTTCATAAAAGTCCGGCTCCTTTCGATGTCGATCATCATGCCAAATAAACAAAATCAAAAGTAATTTATTGAAAATAACTTGTGAATCGGCACTGTCGAACGTCTAAATTACATAAGGCTCCGTGCACGAAATCCACTGATTTTTAGAGATGCCGCGAATAGTTGTTATAGCGAATAGTCGAATACTCGCCATTATTACTCGACATAAAAAAGGAATATACATTTTTTTTTTATTTATTCTCAAATAATAATATAGTTTATTTATTTTCTGAATCAGGTTCGATTTATGAAAAAAAAGGGGCAACCGACTTGATCCCAATCGTGCAGATAAACTAGTTTTTCTGCACCACAATCTGCCTCTTTTGGACTTTTAACTTCAACATCACTGATGTTTGGTTAACTTTTTATATTAATGATAATGACATCTGTCGGACTTGCCACCGTCCCGGAGAATCAATCCAACATATTATCTCCGGGTGTTCTCGTCTAGCTAACGAAGAGTACTTGCATAGACATAACCTTGTAGCCAGGATTATCCGATTATCAGCAACTTGCTCTGAAATACAGTCTTGTGGAATCAGAAGTGCCGTTCTACATGTATTTGCCCGACCCAGTTCTCGAAAATGGAAATATTATATTGTAAAGGGATCGATAAATCATCACTGACAGGACTATTGTTGCCAATAAGCCTGATGTAGTGGTGGTGGATCGAGGAGAGCGGCGCACAATGATTATTGACATGACGGGAACCTCGTGAAAGCCGAGAAAGATAAACAAATCAAGTATCTTGACTTGGTTCGTGAGGTTGTCGACATGTGGGATGTGGACTCAGCGATCATTGTGCCGAGTCGTGACAGCCAATGGCTTAATCGCCAAGAGCCTCGACCAATACCTAAGGAGGCTCTCGTTGGGCAGCTGGATCAAGGGCTTGATTCAGAAAGCAGTAGTCCTGGACACGGCTCGCTTTGTCAGGAGGTTCCTCTCTCTGAAGCCCTGACCGCCGGTAGCTTGGACCCTGTTCCCGATACCGGTGGGCTACTATTTTTTATATTCTTATATTTAAAAATGTAATTTATAAGTATTTTAATGAAATAAAGGAGATAATACTAAGTGTGTTTTGTTTTTAAAGATTTATAAATGTTTTATTATTTTTAAGTCTATAGTTTTAAGTCTAAAAGTTTATTTAGAGACAACTATTCGCCGAACGTCGAATTATAGACACTATTACTTGGTATTCGACGAATAAAAAAAATGTCGAGTAATACCGAATAATAGCGAGTATTCGCGGCATCTCTACTGATTTGGATCAATTTTGTTCATTAGTTGTGAGAAAGGGAAACAGATTGTAACGAAATGATTTGTGATTTTAAAAGTCGAATTCTTTGTCTTGTACATAACGGAAAGGGATTTTTCTAATAAATTAAGGGTTCGTGGAAAATCACTAAAATTCGCAACAAGTTTTCCAAAAATTTACGCGAGACTGACGTTTGATCATATCGTTAGAAGAAACTACTTTGATTTAAAAAAATAAAAATCATCAACATTATATGGTCTACTTGTACATTGGGGAACCACTTTTTTCAACTTCCATACAAAATATAGCAGAAAGAAAATGTTGAAATAACCATTTTTTTTAAACCCTGTCAGTAATGTATTTTTTCTATTATTTAGCAAACCATATCAAGAAATTTAATATTATAACCACACTAGTCTTCAGCTATCCTTGAAATAAAAAAAATAAAAAAATAATGATTATATTATATCTTCATTAAGTTAATCAAAGGTGAAATAAAACATATTTTTGAAAGCGCAAAAAATGATGCAACTATTAACAGGTGCTGTGTGACTGACACGAATGTTTTAGCACATCGAAAACTGTACTTTTATACTTACACAGAGTTAATGATTATTTCAAGCTTTCTTGCAACTAGATAAGTTATTGACGAAAAAATAACTTAAATTTCGGAAGTCGGTGTCTTTGGTTTTGTATTTTAGTTTTTTGCCACCGACTTCCGAAATATAAGTAATTTTTCACTTGGTGGTGTTTTTTTTGGAAGTCGGTTGTTTATTTTTGGAAAAAAGTTTTTATTTCTCGCTTTTAGTGGATCATTTGTAACTTATCTACATAACAATAGCCTAATCTCAACTGCTCATCACCTTTTACAAAATATTGATTTTCCCGATGCAGGGACGTTAATCGTTGAGGAGTTCTCATCAGCTCCACTTCTCCATATGCATTGTAAGAAAAGAAAATAATCGAATCGCAACCCGTGAAATACTTATTATTGAGTAATTCCGGTGGCCATTTGTGGTCTTCATCATCAGTTCCACTTCACCAAATGGTGCTTTCTAAGAACAATTGCACAAGTTACTAAAAAGAATCATCGAAATCGGTTGGCGTGATATTGAGTTATTCGTCCATTTGTCGCGCACATACTTAATGCAAATTTAAGACTAATATGGTTTTCTCATGATGCCATTGTCAGAATTGGAAATTACTTTCACCAAAAATCGGTTCACCCAGTCGAAAGTTCTGAGGTAACAAACATTTAAAAAATACATTCGAATAGAGGACCTCCTCTTTTTCTTGAAGTCGGTTAAAAAGGGTTTTTTTCGTGCACGGAGCCATAAGATAGTTCCTCTAAACGCCCGCCCTTCACCAATATTTCCCTAATCGCAATAATACGATAACTTTTTCTGGTTAGGCTGCTGAATCAGATTCTAACACAGACCAGGGAAGGATGGCATAAAAAGGGCCTTTACCCAGCACTGGAAGGAATAAGACTGCCGATGGTGCTGATAACTTACTTGTCGGCGTCCAACTCCAACATCAGCTCAAGCAGATTGACGGCTAGCGGGTTGGCGCCGCGGAATACCTCGCGGAAGTCACGTCTCTTCAGCGCCGGCAGGGACTGAATGTAGTTCCTAGCCTGGAACATAGCAACACCAACGCACGTTATACCACAAAATTAAAAGCAGGAATGTCCCTGTTAAGATTAGCAACGAGAATTAACGTGACGTGACGTCCGTACGGATTTAGATTTTTGTTTTAGTTGTGTAATAAAATATCTCAGAAATATTAAATGAATACTTATTTAAAAAATTACGAAATCTCGATCTTTTTACCGTAGGTACTCGTAGGTGCATTGCATAATCATTGAAGTAGTTGTGAGCGCCAATTTCCGTGAATGGTAAAAATATGGCTATAATAAGGATAATATTCTGCCTTGACTCAGACGTGATACGTATACTATACTGTATCTTATGTATTTTGTATCTTTATGGTTGTTTGTTGAAATATATAATACAAGGTTTAATTGAAATATAATAAGTAACTGAAAACCCCTTAACAGTCGGTGTGATAAACATTAGAAAAAAAACCGGTCAAGTGCGTGTCGGACCACGCACAATGAAGGGTTCCGAAGTTGGGATGAATTTATCCCAAATACAAACTTAACATTGTAGTTGAAAAACATGTTAGTACCTACGCATAATATTGATAGTATTACCATGTTATTTTTAAAACCATAGACTTCTTATAGTGTTTCCTGTAATCTATGCGTTTCTATACCATCTAAAGTTCTAAGCCATTCTCCGTATTTTTTTCAAAATTTTTGGCTCAGTAGTTTAGGAAATAAGGGATGGTCAATTTTCATATATTTTCTTAAATATCTTTAAATGTATTTATTATAAAATATGATGGCCCAGTGGTTAAGGCCTCGCCTCTCATGCTAGGGTTCAAATCCGGGCAAGTACCAATGTGACTTTTTCAATTCATATGTACTTTCCGAGTTTATCTTGGACATTACTAACATCGGTGAAGGAAAAACATCGTGAGGAAACCTGGAATTATAGTTAATATAAGTCTGAAATCGCTGACCCGTTTTGAGCAAACGTGGTGATTAATGCTCGTGCCTTAAGAGGCCTTGGCCCTGCAGTGGGACAATAATAGCCTGGTATTATTATTTATTTAAAAAAATGAGATTCTCGCAGCCAGCCCTTTTATTTGATCTGTGACACGATCTAGTTTGCAAAACTTTTTTAATTATCTTATTTGCCCCCCATATTCAAAATTCATTTATTTACGTGACACGTCCGTGTTTGGATCACAGAATTACATTATGTGTACCAAATTTCAACTTAATCGGTCCATTACATTCGGAGCAAATTGACTGTGACAGACGGACAGACAGACACGAGTTTGAAAACACTTTTATCTACTTAATTTTGAAAATAATCGCGTGTTTCTGTTAAGTAAAAATTGGTAGCATCATAATTTAGGGAACTTCATCTCCAGAACTCGCTTCGACTTTCAACATTGTATGTAAAATAATTATAAGTGCTCCAGTTACATTTAATACGTAGGCGTTATAACATGAATATAAGAATAACTGTAAATTTATAACTTGTTATGAAAATGAGCGATAAATTAAATTCTGATTAATATTAAATGCTAAACTGAGGGGGAAAAGGTCAAGACACAAAAGAAGTACGCAAAACTTGAATCACGTTGTTTTTGTTCTGAAAGAACAATGTCGGAACTTCGACGAAGCCCTAAGAATTGCTAAACAAGTTGTAGAACGAATGGCCGATGGGGCCAAAAAGTTCAGGAGTGGAGACCGTGTACCTATCGGAAAGCACATTGCCTGGTAAAGGTCGTGGGAATCTACTGGATGCGGGTAGCGCAGGACCGTACGTTGTTCCGATGCTTGGTAAGGTCTTTTTCCAGCCACTTATTCACTACGTGAATGAACCAGTGTCGTAATGATGTCAGCACTAATACGAGCTCACAGCATAGCTCAAACTCAAAGCATTTATTTCAATTAAACCATTTACAGGCAGTTTTGAATTTTCAGAGTCGGTCAGTTAGAAAGTTGAAGTTGGTCCATTCCAAAACGTAGATCTCTATGGAGAAGAACGGGCAAGAAACTTCAAGGACATTCTTTTAAATATAGATATTACAAAATCCTGGGTACATTATTCTTGTTGCTTCTATACAGGGTGGCAGGGACATCGAAGCGAAAACTGAAACCATGGATTCAGTACATAATTCTGAACGCCCCTGTGTTGAAATTTTCGTCCCTGCCACCCTGTATGTGAGAACAATGTACAGAAAATAATCAAAAGCAATTGAAAATATAAGATTAAAAATAACCCCTGGCAGATAAGAGATGACCAGTGTCAACTGTCGGCGCCAGTTCACGAACATGACGCGTGGATCAGCACCATCCAGCTCAACCATTTTGTAGGGAACCGAATGACCACTCGCCACCATCAGCGAGACATTTAAATGAGCATGATATATTCTCAACTCTAGCTCCACACGTTATAATAAACAAAGTGATTAATACACTACTTGGACCAGGATATTTGTTCGTATAAATATGACCTCTAAAACCATTTCTTTTTATGAATTAATTTTAATGATGACTCAGTCTATCCAAAGTAATTGCCATAAGCACAAATTGACGAACACATGAAATTGGCACGCCACGAACAATAAATATACAACATACACCATGTTTTCTTTACTGAATAACGCTCATGAGAGGTTCACAATGATAATGATGACATACATTACATTACATCTATTCAAACAAGACACTTTGTACTAAGTCGGCGAGATAATTGTTGCGCGCCGAAAAACTGGCGATTATTGTTAATATTTATTTTAGTAATATTGTGTTGTTTCGCATAACAGAAAGCGTCGAAACCAGCATTAACTTCTGGCGTGTTATGTTTATTAAAAAATATTAAATGATTAGTTAGCCTTACTCACCTCTTCACTAATTATTTTGTCAATAGTCTCTTGATCAGGTCGCCCGCACAAAAACAATATTCTTGTGAGGTGATCAATATCTGAGTACACGCATGTTAAGGTTACACAAGCACCGAACTTACACAAGCCATTTATTGACACACAACATAACAACATCAAATTAAGCGAGTTATTGGCGAAGCTATAATTGCTAATGCTGATAATAATGATATGTACACTTAATTTTACACCATATCACCGCTGCAACAATGAATGGAAGCTACTTACAGACTCTGAAGATATTTTCGTCATAAACTCCTGGGCAGGTGTCCCAAGTACCTCCATGATCAAATTCAATTGATGGATATCTGTCTCATCCATTAAGGTGAAAGCCATTGAGGGTCAAAAAATAATAAATTACAAGCTACGCTATAAATCAGTTGAAACATAAATAACTATCATAATAAAACCGATTAGGTTTGTTTTTATTGAACAAACACTGATTGACTGAAAAGAAAAGATTAGATAAGAATTTAAAAAAATGCAGATGACGAAAAGTTAAGACACAGTGACTTACAGTGGCTAATGAAAAATGTTTTGTATGGTTACGTAACAAGTAAGTTACTTTCCCTGTTAGCAAAATGGGTTTTGGAGTATTTCTGTTAACCTGACTCATATTATATACAAAAAAATATTATTACAGTGACTCTAAAACCAGAACCTACTTATTTCAACTATGAAACAGGGCTCCCATAGTTTATACAGTAGGCGTTCGGTAATCCGGCGGTAACTAATCCGACACGTCCAATAGTGCGGCGTTTTCTAACTTAGCTCTCCTAGCATAGATATCCATCTCCTACTCTGTAATCAAAAGTGCCGGATTACGGATCGGTCCGAATCTACGAGTAGATGTTATTACCAGTGATCGGAGTAGGTTGATTGATTTTACGTACTCGCATCATGAATAGTCATAGAAATCATAACATGGATAAGCCTTTTTTCCGGGATTTCATTTTGGTACTTACGGGATTTAATCAAATATTGTAAATAAAATTGTTTTTTTCTTATTTATCAAGTAATAAAGTGAATCTTACTTTTCTATCTTATTATGTAAGTTTTGAATGGACACACCATTCGAAACTTACATAATATGACTAATTTTGTAGTTATTTCTTGTAAGTATATTATCTGCTGCTTGTAATTGAATATTCTTGAATAAATAAAAATATATTTTTATACTTCTTAATATTTTTTCGCATTCAATGCAATAACAGCAAAAGGGTTAAACGTTTCTTATTCATATTGATGTATTCTTTATTCTACACATTACAAAATTTGAAATATAAAAAAAATATTTTTTAAAAAATCTTAATAATTTCAAAATCCAGGAATCCCGGATGCATATCCGTACTAATATATATGTGCCAGTTCATTGACCCCAAATCAATCTACCTACTCCGATCACTGGTTATTACGTAAACTAGTAAATACTAGAACTGGCATTTCCTATATTCCTATAGAAATCCAATAATCCGGGATGGGCGAAAAACAATGGGTGCTGGATTACCGAGACTACAGTACAAAAAAAAATCTTGCAGAAAGTAGAATGCATGCATAATCAAATTCTAGACATTGAGAGGTATAAAACTGTTGAAATTAAAAGGATACGGTCTGAACCTGGGAACAAAGTCCGGCCAGTCAATAATTCAGCCATGATACAGCCCACTGACCAAATGTCAACTGTCTGGTTGTAATGCATCCAGTTGAGCATAATCTCTGGGGCGCGGTACCACCTGCAAAGTTGTTAGTTTATAAATAAGATATACAGGCTGGCAGGGACATTGACGTGCAACCTGTATCATGGTTTCAGTACATGATTTTGGAAGGCCCTGTGTTGAAATTTAAAGTTGGAAATAAAAATAAAAAAATCCCTGTTCCATACATTTTCACCACATAGGTATTTCACTTTTATAGGTAACAGCAGTTTTTTTTGTAAGCACCGTGAATGAATTTCTATGCAACAATTGCAATGCTAAAAGATTGTGCATCAATGTTCCTGCCACCCTGTATATGCTTTAAGGCCAAAAACACTAGGTGACCAATAAAGAACTACAGCATAGGTATTATATATAGGTTTGAATATCAAATAGATTGAAGAAAGTTTGCCTAAGCAGAGCAACATTTACCATTACTAAATAAATAAACTAAGCAATTAGCTATGTTATGGACAAATTATTTGACCTTTAGTACTAATTTAAAAAGTAAATATGGTCTGTAGCAGTTTACCTGATAAAAACAAATTTTATCTACATACCTTGTAGCTACATAGCCAGTCATCTCTGTCTCAGTTGGCCTGGCTAGTCCAAAATCTAAGATTTTCAACTCACAGTCCTCATTGACAGCAATGTTAGAAGGTTTTAGATCCTACAATATTAATATTTGTGTTAAATAAATGGAATGCTGCAAAGAAATAGCAAGTGGAGTTAAACCATGCAAATTATGTAGATTCTAAATAATTTGCTGATTATTATTAGGGAATTAGTTCATTGATCTATATTTTTCCTGATGTAATGAATGGACAGAACATGTGAATGTCCCAATTTCTGTTGAATGTCAATATGAATAGGAAACAGGTACAGTTAACTATTGAAGATACATACCCTGTGAATGATTCCCGCTGAGTGAATATATTTAAGGCCACGGAGAATTTGGTAAACCAAGAATTGGACATGGTCATCAGATAGTTTCTGAGTACGAACAATATTGTTCAAGTCTGCTCCCATCAAGTGTGTTACTAAATATACTTGTTCAAACTCTGCCAGAGTTTTTTCAGGGCTGAATACATCCAGCAAACCTGTACATGTTAAACAGATAACTTAGCATATTATAGTGCTGTGATTTATCAGGCTAATCACACTTCATCAGAGTAAACAATGTTTTATTTGAATAGCCTCTGGCAAGATTCTTACAAAATTGATGCCCAACCATGAAAACAGATAATAATTTGACATATTTACCAATAACATTCTCATGATTCATGTGCTTCAACATCCTTAGCTCGCGGTAAGTTCGCTTGGCATGCACGGCAGACTGGAATGGTCGCGCCAACTTCTTAATTGCCACCTTCATATTATGCAGAGTGTCGATTGCGGAACTGTAAACAAATTGTTGTTCAATTCAAGAATAGACAAACAGCTTAAATTCTGCCCGCCCACGTAAGGGCAATGTACCTACTTAATTCACATTCTGTTGCTGAGCATAGATTTTGCGCTATTGAATGATTGATATAAATAAATGCAGCACTTTCATTATACATTTAAATACTGGCATATTGCCGAATATATTCATAAACACATACCAGACTTGTCCGTAAGCACCTGAGCCCACAGGTGTAAGCATTTGATATCTTTCCGGGACAGTCCATTCTGTTTTATTAATTTCCACCTTATGGTACCGAGGCATCTTATCTTCTTCAGGATATTTTATCCACCACACTGCCTAAATCAAAATGTTAAAGCGAAAAAGACAAAAATTTGTCTTTTTGACACCGACTGACTGAGGATGTCGATTGTCGATTGATAGCAGTGTTGCTAACTACAAAAGTTCAAATTATCGAGCTCCCACGTCAAAATTATCGTACAAAAGAAAAAAAAAACCTAAATTCAAATCAAATAGCAATAGCAAATTGCTATCAAAAGATGATGAATAATTTTATCCTAGAGTCAAAGGGGAAAACACCAACTCCACGGTTGTAAACCACTAAGGTTAATTACTTATTCTGTAATTATGATAACGGAATCACCTTTACACGTCAAAATAAGCTAGATGCGAGTCAACATATAAAACAGTACAAATATGCATCTTTTACGCATAATCAATTATTGAGTCCAGTTGTGCAGCTGTTTACTGCAAAAATACGGGGCCCCATGTATTTACCAAAGATGTTATAAGAAGAAAACTGTGGGAAAAAGCTCTCCGAAAAAAGTTGGAATCCGACATTTCGTCAAGACAATGTGCTATCCTTTAAGTCTTTTACGGGAGCTTTCTCCCATAAAAGGCTTTATAGGTGATGCTCCCAAGAGAAATAAGTCTGTTTTCATTACATACAGGCACTTGTGATGTGATATTGTGTAAATTATAGTAAAGTATGTGTGTGTTTATATTATCACATTAGATCAGTGATAGAAGTGCTAGGTATCTCTAAGGTTTTTCCCAGTCTTTAACAAAATACGAACTTACACAAAATAAATTATAAATTATAAAACGTTCATAATTTATTGACTTTTTCACTAAAGCTGCTTTTTTACCAGTGGTAGACGCTTCCCCTGTCCTTACCTCGTCTATTAATAGTGCTACACTCCAAGAAAGTGATATTTATCTAGTTTTCGTATAATTTGTGATCGTCACAAAAGTAAACAAACACAACAATGGCGGTTTATAAAGACGTACAACTGTGCTGCCATCTGCTTTCAGTTTTTAACCTCATTGTTTCAGTGTCAGAGAGAGATGGAGCTACATGGGACAAATAGCACTCTCCCTTTTTCACAATGGAACAATGATTGTTTTATCAGATCATAGTATGGTCCCTGACCCGCCGCTCTAGATGTTTCACATTTAATAAAATGGGCCGTCGTGGGACGCCTAGCAGATGAGAAACATCGAAATTATTGTAGTATTTTTTTTTTTAAACCTACCCCTCCTTTTTTTTTATTTTCAGATGCAATATATATATAGCCTATATCACTCTCACAGTTAAGACGGATTTAACCGCACCTAAAAATCCATCAAGCCGCTTAGGCTACAGAGCGTGCCAAAGAACCAGACATACATACTCTCGAAAAACATTATCTTCCTTCTAGAGCAGTCGCATAGTTAATGTTGTTTAATAAAATTAAAAATACAAAAAAAAGTAACAATACTATCAATTTTTCAACAAAACAATGTTAAAAAAGATTGTCTAATACTAACTTTTTCAAGTTGGTTTATTTTGACGTTACAGACGTTCAACAGTCGTTTTTGCTGCTGTCAAGTAGCGCGTCATTGTATGAAAACTCAAGGATTCTCGCCACAGTGTGCTTCTGGGTAACACGTGTGTTCAGAATTTTAGCTGTTTACTTGTAGTTGTGATATTGTGTTTATTGTGACTTGCGTTTGTGTTATTGGGCTTGTTTGTGTACGTTTGTTGTCACCTGCTGTCAGGTTTGTTTTGTGTTTCTTCAATTTCTTTTAATCATCATTATACATATTCTTGAATATGGATAAAAATAAACCCCCCGACCCTCCTGATAGTATCCCTACTACCCCCCTTTCCGGATTTTCCCCGTATAACTTGAGTCCCACTCCCAACCCATTAAGCCAGTTTGCAGATGTGGTCTGTAATCTGGAATCCCAAACCCTTCCTCGTAAACGTCCCGGTAATGAAGATGACGTATCCAATCGCCCTACTAAACAACCGAGAACTCAAATAGGCCGTGTCAGATACTCAGTCACAGATAAAGGACCTTACATAGTTCATGTTTCTCGTCAGGAAGCCCAACCTAATTCTGGAACTACCTTACATCCTGTTACATTTGGACGCTTCTTGTCGAATCAAAATTTCTCCAATATAATTGCAGTCAAGCGAGTCGGTAGAAACCGTGTATCAGTTGAGTTTGCAGCCCCTCAGGATGCCAACGCTTTTATTTCAAATAAGGTTTTAGGGACAAATTTATATGAGGCTTTAATTCCGTCTTTTAACATAACCCGTATGGGTGTTGTGAGTGGCATCCCTACTGACTTCTCAGAAGAGGAAGTCCTCTCATATTTAAAAGTTCCAGTAGGCTGTGGTCCAATTTTAAAAGTTAGGCGATTGAACAGGAAGTTTAATAAAGATGGTTTAATTGAATACAGGCCCACAGAAACTTGTGTCATCACATTTGATGGCCAAGTTTTACCAAAAAGAATATTCTGTTTCTATACATCACTAACTGTAGAACAGTATATCTACCCCACCATTCAATGCCGCAAGTGTTGCCGATTTGGTCATGTAGAATCTCTCTGTCGTTCCAAACCCCGTTGTAGCAAGTGTGGCAATGATCACCCTGGTGATGGTTGTAGCATTGCTGAGAGCGAAGCTTTCTGTGTGTTGTGCTCTGGAAGTCACTTTGCAAATAGCAGGGCCTGTCCGGAGTACAGCAGACAGAGGACAATTAAAACAATCATGGCTGAGAAAGTGATGTCCTATTCAGAAGCAAGTAAAACTGTCCCGATTTCTACTCGTAGTTATGCAGACACTGCTAAATCACAATCTCAGTCAAACCGCAAAACTGTATTTCTCAAGCCTAAGACCCATGCTCCCCTTTCTCCTTCTTATGATAAAACAGCTCACCAGCAGCTCACTAGTATTCCTCAATCTTCTCAGTCTAATGGCTGTGCTCTCAATAGTCAACTAAAAGAATCTCCTGAAAACTTGTCTTCAATAATTGAACTTCTCAGTAAACTCCTGTTAACTTTAATGTCTTCATCAAATAAAACTCAATTACCGTCCAACGTTGCTACTTTACTTATTAACTCACTTTCATCCCACAATAATGGCTCGGTTGGTGTTCCTTCAATGGAATGTGAGGAGCGTGTGGCATAAGAAGCACGAGCTCACATTCCTTCTGAACAAATACAAACCTTTAGCTTGTTCCCTTGCTGAGACTTGGCTAGTTCCGAGTCTTAGTTTCCGTGTACCTTCCTTTAATATTCTCAGATGTGACCGATCTGATGGCTATGGCGGGTCGGCTCTCTGCGTGAACAATCGTGTACCACTTGTGGTTGTATCTCAGCCTCCTCTAGGTGATAATATTAATATTGTGGCTGGTAGGGTAGAGGGTATAACCCTCCTATCTATTTATATTGCACACCCTCATCAAAGTTTCCTTTCAATTTTAAAATGTACGTTGGAAAACATAGAAGGCCCTGTACTTGTTATGGGGGACTTCAACTGCCATCACTTCAGATGGGGTTCTGAACGTTGCGACTCTTTTGGGGAAGGTTTAGTTGAAATCTTGGATGACCTTAACCTGTGTATATTAAACAATGGTTGCCCAACCCGTAGGTCTCTTCCTGGACAGAATAAGAGTTGTGTTGACCTCACCTTCTGTTCACTGGATATTGCAGCGTCATGTCATTGGGAATGTACTAGTTTGTCACATGGAAGTGACCACTATCCAATTATAATTTCTTTAGCTGAAAAGACTTATTTAGAAAAATCAAGCCCTCCACTCTTGAGGTATAATTTATCTAACCCTGATTGGTTAAAGTATTCCTCATTATTGGAGGACAAGATCGATACACTTCCAAATTTAGTTAATGATTTTGATTCTCTTGGTACCATCCATGTGTCAAACTGTTATAATAACCTCATTTCTGCTATATCAGCTAGTGCAGACTCATGCTTCCCTGTTAAAAACTCAGCTCGTGGGAAGATTCCCCCTCCTCCTTGGTGGGATCAGGAATGCACAACAGCTATAAGGGAAAGGGATGATGCTGAGATGGTGTACAACGAGGCGATGGTTAGCGATAACCTAATTGCATTCAATAGGATTCTCGCTAAATCTAAAAGGTTGCTGCGAAGGAAGAAACGTGCCGGTTGGGCTGACTTTTGCGGTTCTCTGTCCCCTTCTACTCCTTTATCAGTTGTATGGAAGAAGATCAACCGTTTTAGATCTGGCTGTTCCCCTTCAATTTCTTCTCCCATCCCCCGAGGGACTGCTGACAAGTTCTTTGATAAACTGGCTCCTCCGTATGTACCATCGGAAGCAGAATATAATCAGCCGTCTCTCATTTCTTCAGCGGATCCTTTTGATGCACCATTTTCTATGCAGGAGCTTAATTCTGTTTTAAAACATGTTCATGACTCTGCCCCCGGTATAGACGGTATTGTCTATTCATTTATGTCACACGCAAGTCATAGAGCAAAAAAATATTTTTTAGACATCTGCAATTTTTGTTATGCCAATGGTTGGGTACCCGATCAGTGGAAAACTCAAATTATCATACCTATTTTAAAACCAGGCAAGCACGTTGATGACCCTAACAGTTTCAGACCGATCGCTTTGTCATCAGCCCTTGCAAAATTATTGGAACATTTAATAAAGAACAGACTAGAATTTATAGTGGAATCGAGAGACTTACTTCCTAGGTCTCAATTTGGTTTTAGAAAGGGACTCGGTACCATGGATAGCGTTGGGGTTTTGGTTTCAGACATACGCTCATCGTTTTCCAAAAATGAATCCGTAGTCGCTGCCTTTTTAGACATTTCCTCTGCCTATGACAATGTCCTTCTTCCCATTCTCAGGCAAAAATTGCAACAGCTGAGAATACTGGAGAGAATGGTACAGTGCATCTGCAATTTGCTCATGTCTCGAACTTTGGTTTTGAGAGTCCCGGGTGAGGAATTTGATGTCAGGATGTCATGGAAGGGCCTACCACAAGGCTCTGTTCTTAGTCCCTTACTGTACAACTTATATACAGCTGACATTGGTTCATGCCTGAATAATGACTGTCAAATCCTTCAGTACGCTGACGACTTGGCTTTATATGTTACCAACAAATTCGTTAGCGACGCTGCATCATCTCTCTGCGTATCCCTCGACTCTCTAAACCAATGGCTTATTTCTCACGGCCTGAATTTGTCTGCCCCCAAAAGTGCTGTAGTTGTATTTTCCCGCAGGAGACTGATCCCTCAAATTTCAGTAGGCATCCAAGGGCATTATATACCAGTTTCTTCAAAAGTAAAATTTTTAGGTGTTTTTTTGGATTCCAAATTGAGTGGTTTACATCACCTAAATTATTTAGTGAATAGATGCGAGAGAACTATTCCCATTTTAAAAGTGCTTGCCGGTGTCTGGTGGGGTGCACATCCCTACACCATGAAACTGGTATACAATGCCTTAATCCGGAGTGTTCTGGATTACGGATCCTTTCTATTGATTCCCTGCAACAAAGGTGCTTTGACAAGGTTGGACAAAACCCAGGCTAAGTGTCTACGGATCATATCAGGATGTATGAAGTCCTCGCCAATTAACGCATTGCAAGTAGAGTGCGCAGAACCACCGTTGGCCTTGAGAAGGCAGTATCTAGCATCGAGATTTTGGGCTAGAGTCATTACCAAATCCTCCCACCCTCTTGTTAAAAAAGTGGACGACTTGGATGTTTTATGCCAGAGTTCCAATTATTGGAACCATAAAGAAGTCCCTCTGTTTTTAAAATCCTTTCGTTGGTATCAAAATTTAGATTCCCCTGTTATTCAGTTTCCGAAACTTCCTATTTTCAGTTTTGATTACGAAATTATTTGTTTTAAACCCGATATTTTCTACAATATTGGCATATCGAAAAAGTCTCCTGCGGCGGACTCTATTTTCAATGCGGCGGTTGGTGAGCGTTGGCACAATTTCGAAAGATTTTTCACGGACGCCTCTAAATTATCAGATGCAAGTTGCACTGGTGCTGCGGTATACTACCAAAACTCCAAAATTGTTTTGAAATTCAAATGCCCTGTACAATCTTCAGTGTTTACGGGTGAGTGCGTGGCCATACTAGAAGCGTGTCTATTCATAGAGGCTCATAGCATTCGATTTGGTGTCATCTTTACAGACTCACTTAGTTGTTTACAAGCTTTGGAGCAGCATCCTTATAAGAGTAAACTTCATAGTCCAATTCTGCTTCAAATCAAAAAGTCTCTTTTCTCTTGTGCCAAGAATCATAAAACCGTTCACTTGGTTTGGATTCCAAGTCACTGCGGCATAAGAGGAAACGAATATGTTGATGCTCTTGCTAAGGATGCTGTTACGTCCCAAGACGTTGACCTTAGACATTTCCAATGTCAGGGCTACGATCTGCTGAGCCTTCCCAAAAAGAGTCTGCTAACCTCATGGCAGGTGCAGTGGCAAAATTCGAGTAAAAAGAAAGGTGCTTTTTATCATGCAATACAGCCCAATGTTACACCCAAGCCTTGGTTCTATCCTTACAAAAAAATATCAAAGAAAGTGATCACAATTATTTGCCGTCTGCGTATAGGCCATTGCTGTTCTCCGGTTTTCCTTCATAAAATCCGGGTCAGAGACACATCGCTCTGCGAATGTGGGTTGGATGAAGGTACTTTGGAGCACATCTTTTTTAACTGCTCCAATAATAACCCAGCTCATGACTTGTATAGCCATCTCCCTAAATTAAAGATCCCTGTCCCAACTAACTTTCCATCCCTACTAACTCATTCTTCTCCAAAGCTCTTTGCGGCTTTGATGTTTTTTATCCGTGTCAATGACATCAAATTATGATGATTTTTGTGTGGTTTGTGATCGTTTATATATATATATATGTAATAATATAACTAACAATAATTTTTATCTGTTTGTTTCAGTGTACTACTAATACCCGTCAGCAAGTTTCACATTAAATTCAAAAAGATAGTAGATTCATCAATTTTTTTTTTTTTTTTTTTCTTGTTTTCTCCGCACGTTTTCTCATAACACAACTGACATTGGCAGAATTGTCGACATCGGCACCATTGCCATAAAGAAAAATAGAATAGAATAGAATAGAATGAAAACTCAAACAAAAAAAAAAAAGATTGGCAATGGTTTTCGTAAACGTCAACGCAACAAGCCTGCGGAAGGCCTGCTATTAGGATGTCATAGTACAAAAAAGCAACGCAGTTCAACTTCTGTCCTGCTATAAGAGCTCGTGGTTAGCCCCATATAAAATGTACTCTGTGGTTAGCCCCCCGCCCCTGACTGACTGTTGGCGTGGTGACGCCGCTTCGCCACGCCTACAGTGCAAACCAACACCAAAGCCAATGTTTACGTAGGTAAACCATAATTTTAAGCATATTACCTGTACATATTAATTTCGATGTTTCACATCTGCCAGGCGTCCTGCGATGGCTCCAGTTTTCAGTTTTCAACCCCATTAGTGTAGTAGTGACATCTTATCATTTATAATCTGTTGGCAACTCATTAATTCACAAAGACCTTATACTTAAACGGATATAAACAAGACATTACTTGACTGAACTTAAAGTCGACGGGAAAAATATAATGACCCATAGAAGGAAGACGCCGGTTTTTGGTCTGATCATAGACACATACAGTTTTGCTGAATTAGCAACTGATTTGTTTGATGTTAATATGACCTACCTATTACCATACAAGGCCTCGCAAGACCACATTGAAATGTTTTTTCATGTGTGAGAGCAAGAGGAGGGGCAAACTACAACCCTACTACTCTTCAGTTTATGTTTATTATGCGAGTTGCTATTTCGTAACAGCGTCAGACCAAGCATTAATGCAAACTGTACAAATCCCGATTATGAAAATTCTGCAATACTTGAGTTCCGAAGTGCCAAAAGATCGATCGTGGAAGACGATAACACTACAGAAGAAAATGAAACAGATAAGAGTGATGTTCTTATGCACTTAGTGGACAGAACCGATTAATCAGACTATAAAAACAATATATTGTACTACATATCTGGCTACATTGTAATGAAAATATTAGACAAACTAACATGTCAACATTGCCGAGCCGTGCTCATAACGCATCGTACACATAAAGACTACTACACTACTACTACAACTACGACTACTTGATTGATGTTTGTGAATTTTCTTCATTCACAGCTTTTGTAGACAGAGGAGAGCTAAAATATGCTTCAACATTTGTTTTCGATGTAGTAAAGTATATAGAATAACTTTTTTTAGTAATTTCTCCTGATTTACAGAGTTTGAATATGAAAAAAAATGCTTAATATGATAGTACATCAATTCTCCCCTAAAATTAAGCACATTTTGCCTGCCCATCCAAACTCTGACGAATCTCACGAATTGGAACTGATTAAATGTATTGGTCAAAATACTTAAATTTAAGACTTAAAAGCTACAGGAAATCTTTAACCCTCAAGCACGTAGGAAATAAGGCTACATTACGACAAAAATTGCGTAAAACTGTGTTGTTCAGCAATGTATAAAAATAAATAAATATTTAAAAAAAAAACTCTTTCGTCTTTTTTCCGTCCACAATATTGCCTCACGTTCATTTGACCTAACACTCATTTAATAATAATAATCCTTCTTCTCATCTCCTCATCATAGCGAATATTATCCCTTTTATAATATTAATATTTCACTTTGGACCTTGCCAGGGTTCGTCGAACATGATCCTGGAGTGGCGAGTCTGATAATTACAGTAAAGCGATTGCCATCTGACTTTCATAACCACAAGGGGAATCAGACTCATTTTTCGGATCATGGTTACACATTCAGAAATCTGTATGTGCAAGTTTCCTCACGATTTTTTCTCTCACCAAAATCATCTTTCTCATTTAATAATAATTATATATGGGGATATCTGACATTTGAGAAATATTTTAGAATAGAATATTTCTCAATGATATTATAATAAAAAGTGGGAAGATTTTGAACGTTTTAAATTAGTAGCATTGGCCTTCAGAATACTTACACAATCGTTTTTACAAGCATTTTGTCCCGTGTTCTGTTTGGTCATGGTCACCTCATTAGAAAGGGACATACTACCAACGGGAGCTCTCTCGCGCGGACCGGTTTTTGCGCCATAGTGCACAGTCTTTTGTTAATTCATTATTCATGTCACTGTCACTTGTCAGTTGTCACCATAGACCATAGACATAATAATAAGTATGGACTGGAAATACCTACAAAAAAAAGGTGCATACCTACAACTCAAAATGTCTCATAAAATGGCTGCCAATGCTAGGGTTGTGTCACTCAGGGAACATAGTGTTACTATTTCAAGTATCGATACTAGTACGTAATAGTATTACGAATCTTACTAGATATCACGGTTGAATCATATTAAAAGAATATTAGCTAATAGTCCGTTGTAA
Organism: Omphaloscelis lunosa; assembly: GCA_916610215.1. Lineage (NCBI taxonomy): Eukaryota > Metazoa > Arthropoda > Insecta > Lepidoptera > Noctuidae > Omphaloscelis > Omphaloscelis lunosa. The sequence continues at coordinate 18,146,507 of OU744244.1, read as the reverse complement.
CAGAAAAAAACGAGTATTGACAATTTATCACTTCCCAAACAATTTTCCGCATAATTATAATTTCATTTATAGAATTATTACTTAGCAAATAAAGTTTTCACAAATATTTGTAACGCAAACCTAATGTTTGGCAAGTGAACGTTTAAACAAAGCCAAATATTTAGTATCGAGTGAGCATGCAAGTCTTATGCCTGTTTTCACCTTCACTAATTGACACTTAAATGAATCCCTAATAAAAGTTCACTGTTGGATTTTCAACGGTAGAGTCAGCGCTGAGAGTTGAAAATCCAACAGTGCAGTTTTATTTAGGTATTCATTTAAGTGTCACTTAGCTGTCGGTGAAAACGGGCATTAGTGAATTAAATTTTTAACAATTTTATCAGAAATTAACATTCAGAATAATACACATCCTTACATATTATAAAACAAAGTCCACAGCCGCGTCTGTCTGTTTTTCTGTCTGTCTGAACGCGAAAAACTCAAAAACTACTAAACGGATTTTCAATAAATTTTCACTCATGGACGGAGTGATTCATGCGGAAGGTTTTAGTGTATAATTCATTAAGGTTTTGTGTAAATTGGCTGAAATTTGACGATTATTGTTGAAGATGTCGGATAAAATCATGCGGACTGGGATCTTTATTAGCGTTTATTACTCAAAATGTATGTTCTACAGTATTGTTCATCTTAAAAACTTCAACAAAAAAACCGTATACACTACATAAAACTCTACGGAACGGTCTCTCGGTGCTATGAACCGAAGAGTACAGTTTGCTGTAAACCACGGGCCGGACCTAGCAATATCATTTCAGCGCAGCGAAGGAACTAGTATCAGAAACTATTACGGAAACGGTACAACACTATTCCACCATGACATATCATTGTAAACAAACGAATGAAATTATGAAATAATAAAAAGGTCTGTTGGACGGAAATAAACCCATATATTAAAATTTAAGCCGTATTTAATGATCGCCTAGCAATTTTTTCATCGAAAGTTTATCACTTTATGTACTATTGCATGAAAACCGGCTACTAACCTTTGCAAAGATAATTGAGGTTGATTTTCCTTCTTTCTTGCACCACACTTCACAATACAACACACAGGCATCTTGAATTGGTGTTTTCCAACGTATATATGTAGTTTTAAAGGAAAACTCCACGTAATTTTCTCACAAATCTCAATAAAACAAAAAGTAAACAACCACTTGACAGCAGAACTACCATGAACTTGTCGCATAATATGGCGGATATGGCACTTACCTACAACTGTTACTACGTCTCAACAAAATGTTGCCATTATCAGGAACAACTGAAATATTGTTGTCTCTTTTATCAAATACGATTACCACATTAGAAAGAGTGAAATAACACGATATTTCACATTCTAGTTCGTTTTTCACCCATATTTGTATAAGCAAACTTATGTATAGAATATCGCGGCGCCTCCGTATTTTTACTAACTCAATGCCATAGACATATGTTTTTACTATCTCAATGGTTGTCACCTGTCTGTACCTGTCATTTGTCAGTAACTGTTCGCAGTTTGCTTTGGTCCTGTGGACTGTAAATAATTATATAGATTTTGTTAGAACAAACGGTTGACACAATAACTAAAAACAAAATTTTAAGCGAACATGGCTCAAACTGCGGGCGTTAAGCCCATGGCTATTGCTGGGCGTGTAGCACTTGAACGCGAAAGATGTCTGGGGATGACCGATGTCGAGAGAGCCTGGCGCAAGCAGTGGTTAAAAGACCAAGTCTTGGCTCCAAATGAACCAGTTCATGTAGAAGAATACTGGAGAGAACGCACTAATCTATTCCGCCGCATCTACCGTGCGCCCTTGGACAAGATTTTTGCTGTTCTTACGCCAGTACTGGTGAGGTTACATAATAGTAACCTAAACGGTGTATGTAATACTTTATGGAACAATATACACTACATTTTTTTATAATTGTTATAGGGCGCGTCACGTGCTGCCGATTATAGATACCTAACTGGAAAATTTGCATTGATTGGTGTTGGGATTCTTTGTACTCACTACTACTTTAAATATAATGGAAATGTAAGTAAAAATTTGATTACACACAACATTGGGTGGATACAGGTTGAAGAAGAGAAATACAAATTCTTTATGTCTATTGCATTATGTGGTTTAGAAATCAATCACCAGGCAACATAGTTAAAGTTTGGGAAACACCTGGACTAGATACGCATGGAGGTACACGGATAATGGTAGAAACTAAGAGCACTGTATGCTGCAGTGGATAATTTTGGGCTGAAATTATGGTGATGAGTAGTCAATTCCCAATCAGTTTTATTTATTTTTAAAACCCCTTTGTTCCTTGTACCTACATACCTCATAACAATAACATCAACTTAATCTGTTATTGTAATTTCAGGATTGGACCAAGAAAGGAGGCTGGAGAGTACATGTTTCAAAACCAATGGTTTTGCCAGGGCAACCAGGGTTCCCCTTCAAATCAAACCGTAAACCTGAGGACTATGCCAACAGAGGATTCAATAAAGCTAACATATAAATATGAATTCTTAAAAATGCAAGATCATCCATCTGTCCTTGCATATTTATGTTGTTTATTAGTTTTACAAATATGAACTAAAATAGTTATTAATAATAATATGTGTTTTATTCTTATAATTACAAATATACTATGCAAAATGTATGCCTTCAGAATTGAAAGCATGTAACAACTTCATAAAGTCATCTATGTCCATCATTCTAGCTCTCATTTGTTCTGTTTCTGACTTAGTTAATATTTCTTGAACCTTCTCTTTTATGTCAAAGTCTTCAGGTATCTCCTAAAAAGAAAATAAAGGTTACTATTATTAATCAATCTAAGATAGGTCCTTGTATGGTGCCACAAGGCATTGTATGACCCTCACAACACAACTGAGGAGGGATCTAGCCTACCTTATTATGCAGAGAACAATGCACCCTGTAATTTTTCTCTAACACAGCCATAGTTGTAGCATGTTTGAAAACAGCTGCCAATGTTTTATTTTTCCTTACAAATGCTATTCTTGTCAAACCATCCCATTCAACAAAGTTGATAGGTGGAGGTGGGTTTCTTGGTTCTATCCGCACTACACTTGATTCCACTTTAGGAGGTGGTCTGAAGTTATTTTTGCCAACCTGCGAATAAAAGAGTAACATTATACTTTGTTCATTGAACAGAATATTTTCATGTTCTTGAAAGAAATAATAACCTAAACCTATACCAACCTTCATCAACATATCGACTCTAGCCAACAACTGTGTATTAATAGAGAGCCTGCAATATAACTTATCACCAGGTTTTGCTACCAGTCTCTGTGCAAATTCCTTTTGAAACATGAGAACTGCACATCTAAAGTATGGCCTGTGCAGCAATAATTTGAAGACAAGAGGGGAACTGATTTGATATGGCACATTAGCAACACAAATGTCAAAGAAAGGCAGTTCTGTTTTGAGGACATCTCCTACAACTATTTGAAGTTTAGCTTGGTATGGGGTTCCTTGAACACGCTTCTGGAGTTCAGCCACCAATCTATAACAAATAAGTTATTTAGAATATTTAATTCTAAATTAATGAGTAATTATAATAATTTATTTATTTAAATGGCTATTTTACATGCCTTGTATCAATTTCACAGGCCACAACTTTCTTGACTCTGTCTAGTAACTTGACTGTCATATTACCAGTACCAGGACCAATCTCAAGAGCAACATCTGTAGGCCTTAGGCCAGCTTTATCTAGCATGGAAGTGATTATGAGCGGATTTTTTAATATGTGCTGGCCAAAATCCTTGTTGAATTGGATCCCTGAAATAAAGGGAAATATCATTTGACTGTATTTTTGTTGATTAATAGTATGATTTTTTACCACACAAACATTCAGAATACACTATAACCTAGTTACCAATTACCTTGTTTGGCTATTTCATTATGCACTCGTGACTTTTTTTCAGCTTTAACTTTAGGCATTCTGACAATATTTCTTCAGAAGTTATGTATAATCATAAATCAATTTTATGAGAAAATTTCTCACAAAATGAAAACACAAAACACGCGCTTCGCGCTCACAGAACTGACAGAACATTATACACTCAGCAGCGTTCGCCTATCTCAATGGTTCGCGCTGCGCTGTCATAACCACAGAATATAAATACTCTACGAAGTCATAACCACAGAGTGCATTTTTCTGTAGGGTAATAACAGTAATAACCACAAACTAATCCCACGTACCCACGGACGTTATAAAATCGCATAGTAGTACATTTTATGAGCTCTGCCACAGATTACTGCTCTGTACAGAGGTTTGTTTGTTCTTTGGCCGACGTTTAACGCATCGATTAATCGACTAGCGACAATCACTCTTGCGGATATTCTCGTAATTTTACATGAACACTCCATTTTGCTTTCCATTGTAATATTTTAATCTGGTAACTCTTCAAGTTTTGGCATGGTTGATCTTTACGGGACCGAGTGAAATAAAACCGTTTCGTAGAATTATTATGAAAATGGAGTGGAAACCAGAACAAGAAGGACTAAGACAAATACTAACACTTCTCAAAGAGTCTCAGTCACCAGATACAGCAACTCAGAGGGCCGTTCAACAAGTATCCTTTTCATAATTTTCACATCTTTACAGCTATCGGCGTGGATATTTTTTGTAACTATAACCGCTTTATTTTTTATTTACGTGCTAATCGTTATCATTGTTTTCATATTTCAATGCAATTTAACGTAAAACTTGGTGATAATGCCTCTACAATAATTATTTGTTTCATCTAGACGCTTGCGATAAAATCGATTTTTCCGACATGACAGCCATTGACAGCCTTTATTTTCCTAACAATGTAATCTCAGAAATTGGAAGAATTGAACAAGTATCCAGACTTCAATAATTATTTGATTTTCGTTTTGACTAAACTTGTCACTGAAGAAGAATCTACAAGATCTTTGAGTGGTTTGATTTTGAAAAACAATGTCAAAGCTCACTACAACAGCTTTTTGCCCGAAGTGGCTGAATTTATAAAGCGAGAATGCCTATCAGCCGTCGGAGACCCGTCGCCTTTGATTCGGGCCACTGTGGGTATCATCATCACTACCATAGCTAGCAAGGTTGAACTAACATCATGGCCCGAGCTGTTACCCGCCTTATGTCAGATGCTTGATTCCCAAGACTACAATGTTTGTGAGGTATTTATTATTTCTGTGTAATTCAGCTACTCTTGATTTATAAGTATATATTTAATTATGCAAGAGTTCTAAAGCTAAGATATGAAAAACTTGTTTGGAAAATTGATAACTTTGAAATGACCTCATACTAAACATTATTTCTTAGTATTTAATATGTTCAAAATTGTGAGCATTTAACAATTTAAAATGATTATCTGTAGGGAAAAAGTCTATTGAGTGGTAAGCAAATAGGGATAAACTAAATATTATTTGATAATATTTCTCAAGATCTCTGTTTTGGAAGTTCTCCTCAGAAAATAAATCTTGTTAAAATTATGTTAATTTGTTGTTGAACTAACAATTTTATAATTTTAGGGTGCCTTTGGAGCACTGCAGAAGATATGTGAAGACACAGCAGAGATCCTGGACAGTGATGCGCTGAACAGGCCTTTGAATGTGTTAATACCTAAATTCCTACAGTTTTTCCGACATTCATCGCCTAAAATCAGATGCCATGCTATTGCTTGTGTCAACTACTTCATCATGGGCCGGACTCAAGCTCTCATGTTGCATATTGATGCTTTTATTGAGGTAATATTAAATTAACCAGATATTGCTATTATTTTAAGGATTCATTGAGTCTGCTTTAAAATGTGGAAAAAAAAAACTTAAATTTATGCTTATTACACTAATTAATAAAATGATGATTTTTTCCCAGAACTTGTTTCACTTAGCAGCAGATGAAGACCCAGATGTCAGGAAAAATGTTTGTCATGCTTTAGTACTACTACTGGAGGTCCGCCTGGACAGGCTCATCCCTCATCTACCTAATATCATTGAGGTATGCATCATTACAAATGTAATGTTTAGAAATTATTTATATGGTTTATATAATTTTCTCCACTCTTAAAATTGTCATTTTCTATTTAATATTGAGCAACACTTGCAACTTTATCTATGGTTTTTTTTGTTTGTGTTCTATAACCAGTTTGTCTTCCATAGTACATGCTGGTGCGAACACAAGATGCTGAGGAGGGTGTTGCATTGGAGGCCTGCGAGTTCTGGCTTTCACTTGCTGAACAGAATGTCTGCCGTGAGGTAGGTATCATTTTTATTTTTATTTACTATAAGAAATGATTACACTATATTGTCAAGACTACAAGATTTTTTGTAGAATAAATGTTTTATTTCACATTTATTTATCTTTAGTAATTAAAGTATATACTTACCTATGACTTGCAATCAAGATTTTGCCTGCATTGGACATGTAAATCTTGTAATTTAAAACCTAAAAATAAAGCTGATGAAATTGTTGATGCAAGCATCATAATCATCAATACCACAAAACTTTACAATTACTAGTAACAATTTACAAAGGGAAATGCCCATTTGATAAAGAGATTTTGGCCAAGTGACGCCCATGAAAGAAACAAATTATAGGCATTAGGGTTGACATCATAGATGAAGAAACAACCACTATTTTTTACATAGAACATGGTTGGTCATAAATCATATAATTATAAAAATTTAAGGTTAATAAAAAACATATTTATAGTTTTGGTAAAATCCATTCTGCAATTATAGTTTTTATTTGTATGTGTCTTGTGCCTGTATTGCTTTGGTATAGATGATAAAAGTGCTTTCTTAATACAAATTGAGCACAGTTATCACAATCATATTTGTCAAATGACCAACATTTCGTTCTTGTGGTGCAGAAGACTGTTGTGCATTCCTTGCCATTAACCAACAGTGGTGACACACCAGACTATTATCTGAAACATAATTGCATACTGTCATAAAAATAATTTTTACCTATTAATATGCTGTAGCATCAAAAGGTCTTTAAGTATGAATACATTGAATGACACCAGTCTTGTGATACCATTTTTGATGATCATACAATTCATTACTTATGTCACATAAAATATGTGGCAATGGTTTGAGACAAAACAAACTTCAATTCTTTCTATGGTTTCCTTGACACTAACCAACGGAATTATTCAATGCAAACCCAATGTTATGTAGCTATGCAATAAAAATAGCTGAATATGTACCTTGTGTGTTCATTAAGTAACTTGTTGTAGTGCAATCCATTGCTGAAATATAGACCGAACTTCCATATTGTTTAAGGTAAATCTCTTAAGTCTTCGTGTATCCACGCCACAATTGATACAGAGATGGCTCCATAGTAAGCTGGTAAAGTCGTGAAAATCAGGTTCCAAATTCGTGTCAGGTCTTTCGAGAGAAACATGTACGGTATCCATTGGCAAACCGGTTTCGTCGTAGGAGGCGGGTACAGAATCCAATGTAAAGGCAAGTTCTTCATCGGGAGCGGTTACAGGGTCCATAATTGTAATCAAACTCATTGGAAAATCAAATAGAAAATGCAGTAGAAAAAATACAGTACCAAACAAAATGTGAGATATCAATATCAATCAGTTGTCAGTTACGATTATTATTTGTCCGGGAGGTACCGTTGCTTTTTAGGTAGTGTTTTTACGCCGATCAATTGCCATCTTTTTAAATAGATCACGAATGACTAATAAGGGAATCAAGCATCATGAACTTGTAAATTTCATTCGAGCGGTGAAAAGACCGTAGTAGTAAAGATAAAGATTATTCGAGCAATGCACAGTATCTTTCAGGGTCCAGCTGACAGAACTCCCCTGCCCGCACCCAGCTGACTGATAGTTTTCGCAAACGTAACTATTAAACTTTCATATTGTTAAATTTCAACCAGCATAGGTTTTTTTTTGCCTTGTCCTAGGGTTCCACAATAGGATGGACCCTAATCTTATTACAATCTAGCCTTATAAATAAAATAATAAGTAATTTTATCATTACCTAAACTATTAAATTGTCTTTACTAAGAATGTGTCCAATAGCACTTTTCTTGTTGTCTCTATTAAGGCGAATATACTTCGTTCTTGTGTTTGTTTGGCACTTTTGTACTTTACACTATTGACTAACACTAAACTAGCTCGAACGGTTTTCTTCTTTTTAGTCTTCTATGTTTGTGTGGTTGAGAAGCTTGATTGCTTCGACGTTCAGATGCTGATGAAGTCTCTTTTCGTGAGCTTCTGCAACTTTCTGGATCACTTTTTCGATGAACTCAACTTTTAGGGACCGGTGGAGCAGTGGCGTGCCTAGGAGTCAAAATTAGGGCAAGCCGCCAGATTTTTTACGATAAAAAAAAAACAGCCAAGTGAGGGATTGACTGATTTTCATATGTTGTTCATGGTACAATATTATTATAATTTTGTTTAGAAAACCTTTAAAATTCGAAGAGGTCTGGCATTAGTATGTAATTGTCATAAGCGCCATCTACATTAATGAATGCGCGTAATCACACCGCTTAGCCGAACCTTTTTACCATAATTCATATTCGCTTGTCAAATGCAAAATTTTTCAATCAGAAGCCACTAGATGGATCCCACATTATCGATTTGTTGTTCTACTGGCGTACGCATAATTTTACGAGTTTAAAATTTAATGTCGATTGAAAATGTTAAAATGAGATATTACCTACTTAAATATTTTTTATAATTTATTTTAATGACAATAGCCAACTCTAATCTTTATTTCAAAACACCTATGAAGAATTTCTTCGATACGAACATTATTGTGTTTTATGATCTCAAGATGTAATACATAAGATGGTTTATTTTTCAGTGGTTTACTAAAACTACGAATTCCATAAAAATAACCCTAGTCATGTGCTTTCATGGCACCAGCTATTCACCTACATAAATTTGTATAATAGACAATCGAATGCCTACGAGTATTTCAATATATTCTTCGACTAACAAAAATACTGTTTTTTTATTTCCGAGAAATAGTTACAGTAATTTGATGTTGGTTACGGTGAAGTAAAGAGTTACTTACCTATGTCAGAAAACTCAATATGCCTAAACTCAAAATACCTTTACGAACACAGTCTCCGAATTTGATGATAAAAATAACACTATAATCACTTACAAAAAAGCGCGGAATGACATCGCCGCAATAACTATCACATCATTTTAAACAATAAAACTAATTCATTACTTCAGCACGTGGAAAATAAAATACTAGTCTCAAAATATTAATTTCAAAACATATATACAATAACGAATTCGTCGTCGCGTCGCACAGACTTGCAACTCACTTTACGCGGGTCAACAAAGCGGATAGTGCATTTGCGTCGTTTGCGCGAACTTAATGCCTCTCAAAATAAAAAGTACTCTGTGCGCATGTGCGCTCAAAAGCCGGGCTTTTCATTTCATAGAAATCTGCGTATATGTACTTACCAATATATCAACAAATGTAAACGTTTCTATAGCAATTTGTAAGCGAAAACTGCGAGACAAAGAAAGGCGAGGCAAGCCAGATAAGAACCCCACGAGTGTGAGCGAGAAGGCGCAATTAAATGCATTGTATAGGCGCGTAGGTTTGGCAACAAAGCGCGCGGAACTTAAATTTTATTTCTATGATTACTAAATGAATGATTGAGTTCAATGAGTGTGTAGATCTGGCAACCTAGCCCAGTGCGCGCGGCAGAAAAAGCAGAGATTTCGAAATTTGATTATTCCTATGACATGCATGATTGAGTTCGAGTTCAATGACTGTTTTTTTTTAATTTTTTTTTTTATTGGTAGGCTTAGGTTTGTTCTTGTGAATTATGATTTTATTACGGCAAGCCGGGCTTTTCGGCTTCCATGAAGGTACCGCCACTGCGGTGGAGGTCATCATTTCGTATGTACTAAGGTGCATTTACAGTTTCCCTTAGCACTTTGTTCTGGAATCGTTGTATTATTAATATATTGGTCTGTTTGGTGCAGCCCGATAGCTGAATATCATAAGTCCAAACTGGCATCAGGAGTTGTCTGTATAGCAACATTTTGTTTTGCACGGACAGCATGGAGATTCTTCCAATCAGCCAATGCATTTATCATCAGCATATACTTTCCGAGATTATCATTCAATTGTAGTGACAATTGAATGATAATTTCGGAAAGTATATAACATATGTAACACGCTACAACATAAAACTATTGAAATCACATTTGGTGCAGATATAATACCCGCACAAAACAGTTACAACATTTTTTTTAAGTATTATTAAAAGAGATGTAGATTTTTATGTACATAACTATACATAACCAGCCTATAATGTTCCCACTGCTGGGACACAGGCCTCCTCTCAGTGAGAGGGAGTGGGCCGTTATCCACCACGCGGGCTCAGTGCGGTCGGTAGAAGTCACGCCTTTGAATTTTTGGTTCTAGGACTTGCCGGTTTCCTCACGATATTTTACTTCACCGTTTGGTGAGCAGTGGTGATAAAATAATAATCACAAAGTAAAGCGCCTGTCAGGATTCGAACCTATGACCTATAACTCGTTAGTCGCGGCCGTTACCACTGGGCCACCACTGCTCATTTTTATGTAGCAGACAATAATCTTCGTTTACACGACCTTTATCAAAACATCATACAATAAAAAAACAACAAATAATAATAAAACAATGAATTTTGATACGATGTTCGGCAATAAGTAAATACAATACCTGACTCAAGTTCACATCATCAACATGTGGCTACTTTCTAAAATGGTTATTATCTAGATGGGTTCCTATTTGTTTCTAAAACATTTTCTTAACCTATGATTTTTTTATTAAGTTACGATCTACGAGGGGAAGTCATTTCTTTTCAAAGAATATTAAATAAAATAAATACCGGCCAAGTTCGTGTCGAACCACGTATATTGAAGGGTTCCGTAGTTGGGATGAATTTATCCCAAGAACAAACTGGGAGAACATGTTTTTGCAACTGCAAATGTAAGTTAATCGATTACACAGATAAACAAAATTTAACTTTTTTTTTTGTTTTATGAAGTTTCTAAACTGTATTTGAGTTCGCTGATTTCATATCTATCCTCAGTTTTTTTCTAGCAGCTCTAGTTTTTGTGATATAGGTACTTCGCAAAATTTAGTTATGCGGCTTATTCATATTTTTTTTAGTGCAAAAATTATTAAATTCCATAAATAAATCGATATGTCTACATTAAGAAGAACTTGCTTAAACTATCCAAATAGTTTTTGTGCTGTTTGTGGTGAATATATGTTTCGAGAGTGCCGTTTAAGTGCGTCTGACTTTATAAAAAAGGCCTACTTGGACTTTGAGACGCCATTACAAGTGTTTAGTAAGCCATGGATCCCAAATTTGCAACGGTTGCTCCCGGACCATATTGACGTAGGGATGCGAAATGACATAGATTTTTCGAAAAATCTATATTAAAAAACAAACTGGAAACACGGAATCGGTTCAATGGATCGTATTTAGAAGCCCAAAATTGTACTTTTTTTTTCTGTAGATAAACGAACAAAAGCGTAGCAACTGATGCTGACGTGACAATGGAACAGATGGACCAGATGCTGCACAGCCTAAATGGAGCCTCTCGGTGGGTTGTCCTCGGCATGAATTTGGACAAGACGAAAGATTTGCATGTCTTGCCGAGTGCAATCCACATCGAAGGGTCGCTTCACGAAGTTGTGAAGGAGTACATCTACCTAGGGCAAGTCATCTAGCTCGGCACAACTTTGGGATTTGGGAAAGAAGCCGACAGAAGGATTCTAGGTTGGGCAGTGTTTGGAAAACTTCGTCAAGTCTTGTCATCGCCAACTCCGCAGTATTTGAGGACTAAGTTCTTCAACTAGTGCGTCCTGCCCGTAATGACATTTTAGTGATATGAGGAACAGGGTGTAAAGTTCATTCATCCACCATAGAAAAGGGAGGATTCTTCGACCAGACGGGTGTTGTGTCTGGTGGGCAATTGCCCGACGGTTGAAGTCCGAATCTTGTATATATGTCGATCGAGCTGTAAACTTTAATTGCGCGATACAGGATTTGTGTGACTTCATGTCTTTGATGCTTAGTTTGTATGTGGCGGTGTAACAGCTTCAATATAGGTGCCGAAACGTGGAGACTGACAGTCGGGCTAGTCATAATTGCAAGGTCGCCCAGTGCTCTATGGAGCGGGCTATGCTCGGAGTTTGAAGGATAAGATCAGAAATGAAATGAAATGAAATGAAATGAAATGAAATGAAATGAAATGAAATGAAATGAAATGAAATGAAATGAAATGAAATGAAATGAAATGAAATGAAATTGTTTATTCTGTAAATAGGATATCAGAATCACTTTTACACGTCATATTAAAAAAAATAAAAATAAGCTAGTTGAGTTCGGCGTTTCCTATCTGACTACTCTGAGAAGAAAGGCCGAAACAAACTCAGAGGTCACAGTCTCTTTTAAAGTCCAGACATAATCTTGGTCAGGCCATATGAGGACCATGTAGATTAGTGTCTGAAATGGTCTTTTGAGGAAAGAACCACACAGATTTGAGTGAACCTGTCCAGTCAGTGCAAGCATTTGTCAGTAATCGTGGAGCTCAACTCAGAACTTAAGGAGCTCAACTCGACGAACAATACCAAAGAAAGGACATTTGGGTAGGCCGCATAAACTACTCAAACTGCCAGACCATAATTAAAACTAACTGAAAAATGAAAATAATAATGATATCCACATAGTCCTCACATTCACAATAATTAAATAAAATAATATAATACTTTACAAAGTAATCATGTCATTTTGAATATAATTTTCAACAATGTCAATGTGTATATAAAGTTATCCGGAAAAGAACCGGAGTTACCGACATAGCCTGCAGATTAAACAAGCTGAGGTGGCAGTGGGTTGGCAATATTCGTCGAAGGACCGATGGCCGGTGGAGCAGACGAGTCCTAGAGTGGCGACCGCTTATCGGCAAGCGTAGTGTGGGACGCCCCTCAGCTAGGTGGACCGACGACCTTAAAAAGGTAGCTGGGACAGACTGGATGCGGAAGGTAAAGGACAGGGTGTTAAGGCGCAGCCTGGGGTAGGCTTATGTCCACCAGTGGACTGCGATAGGCTGAATTGATTGTAACAACTACATAATAAAAAATCTATTGTCCTATAATCAATTTATCGTAACCGGTTTTGAGTGTATCGATTAGATCAACAACCGGAAGTGTTAGATAAGGCAAACAATCGAGTGTCTTGATAAAATCGGCTTTTAACTCCGGAGGTTTCGTTACAAATAAGTAATAGCAACATTCTACTTAATATTTTTTTTGTATTTACCACATTGCTGGGCAAACCATGGCCAAGAATGGGCGTTTCCCTTTGTAACTTACAAATCTATGTACCATAACATTCTAAGCCACACAATTGTAATGAAAAACCCTTACAATTAGGTAAACTGTAGTAGTGATAGGTCTACAATTAATACATGACAATAATTTGATTCGTTACGCTTTTAAAAATGCGATAGTAGATTAACTCATATATATTTCTAATTTATGTGTTATGCAATTTTTCTACAATTATTTTATAATTTTGTAGAATTGTAGACTTATGGTTTGGGCCCAGCCCAATTTATTTCAGGCATGGTATGTCATTATCAGCCATTATCTCAATACTCAACCTCCTTTCGAGCCACATCACCTGTCACAAGTAAATATTTTGTAATTAATTTCATAGGTGCTAGGCCCCCGACTACCCGCCCTGCTGCCGATCTTGGTCCGTGGCATGCGCTACTCGGAGATGGACGTGATCTTGCTGCGAGGGGACCGCGACGACGACGCGGATGATGCGGAGCCTGACCGGGAGTCCGACATACGACCGCGGTTCCACAAGCCGCGCTCACACACCGTCAAACACAATGGTAAAATAGGGAGCTAAAATTACCAACTCAAAAGTAGTACCAATATTAATCGGATAACAAAAGTATCATGAAAAATGGCCTCACTAGCCAAAATTTATAAGAGGCCAGTACTATTCGAAGCTGTTGTCATACGCTATGAAGTGTCTGATTCGTGCAACTAAACAGAATATGCCCCTACAAAATCTTCGGAAGTATGTTGCTGTAGCTGCAGCTGCTGAAGATCCTATTGAACTGTCTGTGTTACAACGCTACAAAGAGAATTTCGCAAAAGTTTACCAGTTTTAACAACACCCTCCTTTCAATGTCATTCATTCGCCAAAAGGCCCTACATTCAATTGGAGAATCATTGACTCCCTAAGTCACAGGACCTTAGTTTCGGAGTCGGACTATTTAAATATTGACCTTCGTATTAAGCCTATTATGTTTTAGTTATACGGTTATAGAAACTATGAATTATGATCTTGTTTTGTGTCACACAGCGGGTGCGGGCGACAGCAACATGTCGGGCGGCGGCGAGTCGGACGACGACGACGACGGCGGTGCGGACGCGGACGACGGCTCGCTGTCGGACTGGAACCTGCGCAAGTGTAGCGCCGCCGCACTCGACGTGCTCGCCAACGTGTTCGGAGCCGACCTGCTGCCCGTGCTGTTCCCGATACTCAAGGAAACGCTGTTCCACGAGGAATGGGTCATCAAGGTGCGTTTACCGAGTTTAATATTCAAACACAACTACTAGTAAAATAACTATAAAATCTAATACTGCACACTGTTTAATACTTAAACATAACTGGCGAAACGTGGGTGCACCATTACCTAACCCTTTGGGGAATACAGACGTGCTCTTATGTTAATCTTCATCGTTATATTTGAAAGCCTTGCAAAGTTTCTGCTGGGGAGTTTGTTGCGCCACTTCTTCCCATCTAAAACACTAGTAACTGGTGACGGGCGTACGTTTTGTGGGACAGTCTTGAATAAATGACTTTTGATTAGATTTTGAGCTTGTCTTAGCACTCCCGGGACCAAGAGTTGTCATGAGTACCAGATATTGCTTCGTATAATACAGATAGCTATTTGATTATCTTAGAACTTAATGATTGTCATAAAAGGTAGCAGCAATGGACACTACTTGATGAACCTTTATGAAAGTAGATGAAATGCACTTCTTCTTTACATCAAATCCACTGTATTGTATTTGACCAGTTAATATAAAAAATATGTATAATTGTATAATGGTGTATTGTGTTGTCATGCCAACCCTTCGGGGAAAACAGATGTGATGTTATGTTATCATGTCGTTCCTCAGGAGAGCGGCATCCTAGCCCTGGGCGCGGTCGCCGACGGCTGCATGGGCGGCATGGTGCCGCACCTGCCCGACCTGGTGCCGTACCTGGTGTGCTGCCTGGCCGAGCGCAAGGCTCTCGTGCGCGCCATCACGTGCTGGACGCTGAGCCGCTACTCGCACTGGATCGTGTCGCAGTCCCACGACCTCTACCTCAAGCCGGTTATGACTGAGGTTACTAATATTTAAAAAAAAAAATCTTATATGTTTACTTTCCTATATAAATAGGTATGTCTCACTCTCACAATTAAAATAACATGTTAGTTTTTCATAAATTATGAAGTGCGAGTTCAGTGTCTCACTTGAATGTTTATATTTCAGCTACTCAAACGCGTTCTAGACAACAACAAGCGCGTCCAAGAGGCCGCCTGTTCGGCCTTCGCCACACTCGAGGAAGAAGCGTGCACAGAACTCGTTCCCTACCTCGGCTTCATCTTACAGACGCTCGTGTACGCCTTCAGCAAGTACCAGCACAAGAACCTACTCATATTGTATGACGCCATCGGCACACTGGCAGATTCTGTCGGACACCACCTCAATAAACCAGAATATATCAATATGTTAATGCCGCCACTTATCAATAAGTGGAATGTTTTGAAGGATGAAGATAAAGATCTTTTCCCACTTCTAGAGGTATGAAAACAATCAATATTACATTATGTAACAATCTTGAACAGATAGTAATTAAAGTATTGTTTACAGTGCCTCTCATCTGTAGCAACTGCCCTACAGTCAGGATTCTTGCCGTACTGTGAACCAGTGTTCAGGAGATGTGTATCGTTAATAGAACAGACGTTAAATCAAAATATTGTAAGTATACGAACAAATATAACAGTCATACTCTGAAGTTTCAAACGTGATTTTTTTAGCATATCATGGTAAGATCATTTACATTATAACGGTTATTCTTAGCCGACATTCGCACGGACGTAATAAAATCGCGGCGATTATTTTTTTCATGCACTGAATTATCAACGCGCTGCTTAGCGCCGAGAGTTGAAAATCCAACAGTGTGTTTTTTCAACGCGCTGGGACGAGAGTGCGTCCCAACGCGTTGGATCCTCAACGCTCGGCTTAACACCGAGAGTTGAAAATCCAGTGCGCATTATAATCCCGTACGCATTATAATCCCGTACATTCGTGCGTACGTCGGCTTACAGTAGAAAGAAAGGTAAAAAAGATCGATCAAAATCGAGAAAATCTTAAACAAGGCTAGTTATCGCACAATGCACTCAAACATACAACACAAACATACAACAGGTCGAAATAGAACTTTCCTGTAAATACAAAACAGGTAACAGGAAAAATAAATGTGGTACTCAGACAAAACGTTACAAAACTTATTTAGGGCCAGTCACGTTCGCGTTTTGTAGGTATTTTATTTAGCCAGAAAGGGAAATACACAAAACCGAGAAGCAATCATTAACACTGAAAAGTAAAAACTTGTATTATATATTTTTAATAGCATTTCTCCTTTAGAAACAATGAATGTCGTCGACAATGAGTACACGAATTATTTAACTAAATCAACCACTGTACCTGTGCTTACTTACAGATAGTGTCATCCACGAAGACGCGCCCCACTCTTCCTGGTCGCTTACAGTACAGTAATCGCGTTTAGGAATAACAGTGGGGCGCGGCTTCTTGGATGCCACTATCTATACTCGGATATTTAAGTTTATTCTGCCTGTATCTTTTAACACGAGAAAGCTCGTGGGTAAAATTGCACTTTACTGGTGCTGTCATTACTTATTTTATTTAGCCCTACGGCCGTGTTAACATCAAGCGTAGACCGCCGACTGTGAAAATGTCTGAAAAACAAGGACAGTCAGTCGGCGGCTGAAGTTGTTGATTATTTAAAACATCTATGCAACAAGATGTACGAAAGTTTACACAAATGTGAATGTCACATAATCAACTTTGAACGTTAATATCTCGGAAACGTGACGCTTTACGGGGTTTGGTCCAAAAATGTTTTCTATTTGCATTGATGTCAGCTGTCGATATAAATAGGTTTCATGCGTGGCCACCATTTAGAAATAAATCTGAATTGCGGATACTAGTATGCCAGGCTCCATATAAAAGTCTTCAATCCCCTTTTCTTTAAACCGATTT
This sequence comes from Omphaloscelis lunosa, assembly GCA_916610215.1. Lineage (NCBI taxonomy): Eukaryota > Metazoa > Arthropoda > Insecta > Lepidoptera > Noctuidae > Omphaloscelis > Omphaloscelis lunosa. The sequence goes on along the minus strand of OU744244.1, from coordinate 18,129,129 downwards.
CGATTTAATAAAAAAAAACTAACCTTTAACCATCGCGCGACCTAGACGAGTCAATACACGTAGAGACACCTCATCTATTAAAATCCATAGAGCCGTTAGGATGCTTCAAGGGTATAAAGAATCCCACATGCATACAAAGATACGCGTGAAAAAAACAACCCTGTATTTACTGACGCGCAGTCGGTTAAAAATGCTGGGACTGCCGAATTTCTAGCAGGCACACATGTGGGCATCTTACCAATACTGCAATGTTTCCAGGCCAACAGTCAAAGTCCGGAGCAATTTGAAGCGCCCGACAAAGACTTTATGATCGTGGCTCTGGACCTGCTTAGCGGCCTGGCGGAGGGGTTGGACGGGCACATAGACCACCTCGTCTTCAACTCCAACCTCATGCAGCTACTCTACCAATGCATGCAGGATCCGATGCCTGAGGTATATCTTGTATGTGACTCATGCTTATCTACTCACAGGGACAAGGGCGCATAGGGCATTTTTCTAATGTCAAGGTATTATGGAGTTTTAATGTATTTAATTATTAATTTAATTAGCTTTTTAATATTGTTGATTTATATTTACTGGTTGCGTTGTCCAAAATATTTTTTTTATTGGTTTGCTTGTATACTAGTGTAAAAATTGCATCCATTTTAGGATGTGCGATAAATATGAATGAAAAGTGCGTTTTAGCAAGTCAAGCCACTGAATATAACTATGGTCTGTTCCAAAAATATCTGATGAAAATGTAAACAAATCAGAAAATGTACCTGTGCATGCCAATTTTTCGTGACATTTACAAATTGAGTGCTTTGATTTAATTATTTTAATATTTTAAATCATCTTTAAGGTGATTTAATTTATTTTTCTTTTGACAATAAAGGTTAATTTTATAATCTCAATTCTCGTTGACGATATTCTAATACATGTCATTCAACAAGTTGAAACCTTCTAAATACAGATGAATATGTTACCAATTTATTTTAGTGATGATTGCGTAACAATTTAACTTAAACGGGGCTTGTTTACTCTTTCTTGGTATTTTTGTAACAGACTTTAGTGTCCAATGGTTTGCTGTTTGCATCACCCAAACTAACCACTAGAAACATGTAGAAATATTATACTATGGGCGTAGTGGGTGCCATTCACTATGCAAAAATGTACTCTATGAAGATAACATTTTCATAAAACCTTTTATAAATTGCTTATAGCATCTGGGATTTTTACTACAGTATAATAATCCTGACAGATTCTGATCTGCATTCATGGTCCTAGCTAGGGTCTGCCTTAGGCCCACGTAGACTCATAATTTAAACCTGCTTACTTTTTTTGTTGCTTGTGTCGTCAGGTACTCTTCTTTGGATCGCGCAACTTGTCTCGCATTTTCTCATCTTGGTCTAAGGTTGAAGGATATTGCATTTATTTCACCCACAAAACCATTAATACTCATTGTATATCTTGTAAAAACCATGTAACAGTAACTAACACGTATTGGGAGATGGGATTCGTTGGTTTTAATATAGAATTATAATTTTAATCCGTGATTATAACCATCAGGTGCGTCAGTCGTCGTTTGCGTTGCTGGGCGACCTGACAAAGGCTTGTTTCCAACATGTACTACCATACATACCCGAGTTTCTGCCGATACTTGGCATGAACCTCAATCCCGAACTCATTTCTGTTTGCAATAATGCCACCTGGGCAATCGGCGAAATTAGCATCAAATTAGGTAAGTGATGAAAAGAAATAATTCCCGATGCTATTGAAGACTTGTTTGTTACCCATGTTTCAATAAATAATTATTTCAGGGCCCGAAACATCAAAGTATATCCCTCTAGTGTTGAATCATTTAGTTGAAATTATCAACAGGCCTAACACTCCTAAGACTCTACTTGAAAATACAGGTAAGTGATTATTTTGATTAACTTTAATATTGAACACTATTATTTTATTGAAAAAAGTGAGAATAACTAATCAGTAATGTTTTATTATTTGCTAGAACTATATCTAATAAGTGACTTTTCTTGGTGGCAGTCATGTTATGTATACTTATTATGTATATGTTACTATTCAATGTTTTATATTGAGTTGTTGTGACGTTCATGTTTACCTGTATACCCCATTTATGTTCGCTGTAGTAGTCCCTGCCTATCTGTACCTGGCAGAACTCATATAATATGTATCCGAGTACCTATTTGATGTGTACTAACTCAGTACTAAACAAATCTTTGTTATATCTTTCCCACTTCTACTACAAAACATAATATTTATAAAACATGTATTCTATTGCATACCAATATATTTCACGTTATATAAACACAAACAGTAGAACTCTCAGGCCATAGCTTATTTACCTTACATCAATTTTTTTTTTGTTTATGGGGTATAATGTAAATACAATTAAAAGCAAAGTAGAGCCGAAATCTGAAGCGTGTGCCCGATGTTAAAGATGGCGTAGATCCCGCAGTATTGTATCATCAGCTTGCATGAGTTCATGTGTACTTGTTCATCTACATCGTAGCACTACTCAATGTTCAACGCGGTACAGTTCTAGGCCATCTTTCGTCAAACACACGAAACCTATTTGATGAATTACTTAGCAGATACGATTGTTTCACGTTTTTCCATTTGTAACACTAATTTGTTGCTGTTGAATTATGTAATTTAATATGTTTTGAATGGTTTGTTGATTTGTTTTCTTGGTTTTGTTCTCGGTATGTCGTGGCGTGTAGCGATTACTATCGGTCGGCTAGGTTATGTGTGCCCCCACGACGTCGCACCCGTTTTACATCAATTTGTACGCCAGTGGTCTGTAGTCATTTTTTTTATTATTACTTTATATTATTACTATTACGTTTAATATTGAATAAGTTATTAACCGGTATTATTTCGATTGTGGATGGTGTTTGTCCATGGCTTGTTAACATTATTGTTTTATATGATATGTTGTTGATTTAAGTTGAACCAAGCATGAGAATATTAATTCTATGTATTAATAGTACGGCCACACTTAGAGGGAAACTGATTTGTTGGGTGGAAACTACCTATTTGATCATTTTATTTTCAGTGCTGTACTTTATATGTGTTGAACACCATCCGCTTTCTAAACAATATAAACTATTATTTACACCAAACTGCAAGACAAATTGTTTTGGCTATCTTCTCAGATTACAAACATAGTATGCTCATATTATTGAATAATTTTTAGTTATTTATTAGTATGACTGAATGATTTCATTTATATTATATATTTTATTTAATGTAATTTGCTTACAGTTTGGAATTATCTGAGTTCCAATATCCGTACAAATAATCTCGTGTGCCAGTTTCAATATTTGCTATTCACATTAATAACCTTTCCTTTGTTTTCCACAATTTTCCCTTGGACAGTATACAGTTTATTTACGCTTGATTAATTTTCATCAAACTATTTAAGAACAGTAATTTTAGATGATATTTCAACATGACAAAAGGCAGCTAATGCTCTTTTTTCAATAAAGTTCTGACACTATTTCAGTAGTGATCCATTTTATTTACAAGTAAGAGATATTTGAAAAATCATCTAAATAATGATCATGAGTTCTGATCGATTGAGTACTCTCTGACAAAACGTCATTTGGTATCAGGTGCACATCGCTGCGGAATATCCGCGACAACGACGAGAAGGACTCTGCGTTCCGTGGCATCTGTCAGATGATCCAGGTGAACCCGGCCGGCGTGGTGCAGGACTTCATGTTTTTCTGCGACGCGGTGGCATCGTGGTCGCACCCCAAAGACGACCTGAAGGAGATGTTCACCAAGATCCTGCACGGCTTCAAGAACCAGGTCGGCGAGGAGAACTGGCGCCACTTCACCGACCAGTTCCCCGTGCAGCTCAGCGTGCGCCTGTCCGCCATGTGCGGGATATAGACGTCATCACTGCGTCATGGTACGTCGGCCCCGCGTCCCGCCGCAGTACGTCGCTCGTCGCTCGGCCAGTACTAACGCTGTGTTTGTCCGCAGGGGAACCAATGTCAGCACGGGTCGGGAAGACATTGAGGGTGTCGCTCGCGCCGGACCGGCGGCGGCACCGCGCGTAGGGAACATGCACGGGCGGCCGCAGCTCGTCCGCCGCGTATTGTGCCAACACACTGACCTCACTACACTAGCGAGGATATTTACACATTTGTACCTATCGACAGAGAATATAACCTAGATTGTAAATTGTTACACTTCATTCTTCTGTTTGTACCTGAAAATTATATCTTTTTTCGTTCGACGAGACGTACATTTAGAAGCGGCGTAATCACTTAATCGTAATGAGTGTATTGTGCACCGAGTGTATAGTAAGTAGCTTGGGGCCGCGCAGGTTATGAACCGCTCCGCTCGGCTTACACGATCAGACGCACAACGCACAGGGCGGGGCCGGTACACACGTATACGTGGGGTGCTAGGCTTTCTACTCATCTTGTTACATCCATGTTGCACGTCGCATGTTTACGTGCGCATCTATTTAACCATCGTAACGAGTGTACATTCATTGGCCCTTTCTAGTTGTAGTTTTACTCACTAAATTTTGTAACGCAGTGACTATTACCGAGTTAGATGTGGAATATCTACTGTAATTGCATGAAATTTAGAGATAGTTTCTAGTTTATAACTTAAAAGATGAGACGAGATTTTATCTGTTTGGTATGTCATTTTAAATTTGATATGTTATTACTCAAAAAATTATGATTGATTCTTGTTTTGTCAATGCAAAATTTATGTTATTTAGTTTCAATCTTTAATAATAAGATTTTAACGACACATCGAATCATCAGAGTCTCATCATAGAAATGACCTAATGAAACGTTAGTATAGTAAACTACTGTTTCGTGTCGAATCGATATCGTTGATATAACGTCGAAGCTGATACTGGTAACAATATTCATGTCGCGAGCTGCTTGCAACGGTTCGGACAGACGATAGTTTGAACGCGGGCACTCGATCGCCAGTCACATCGTTTGCCTTATTGCTCGTGTTAGGTTAGCTTAGGTTGACTGATGCCATTCACTGCTCAACACAGATACAGCACGTGTTTATTTACAATTCACTGACATCAAAACAGCGTCGTTGCGGTTTGTTTTAGAGGATTTCAAGTAACAGAGTCATTTGATAATTGATTTTATCCAAAAGCATTTATCTACACCCACTAGAGCTTTGCAAATATATTTTAGTAGATATTTAAAATTGATGTGTTAACTATTATTTTATATAAATTACAAAGACTTAGTAAAATCGAGAATTTATGTCAACTGTGATTTGTGACTGGTTTTTTTTTTTTTGACTAATATATGTGTATGATGATTATATGTCTGTGTCAGTGTAGATATAATATACTGCTTTGATAGATTTTATGACGGCTAGATTTCTGCTATATAATATACCAAATAGTATTTTTACGTTGTATATTGTTTAATGGAATTGTATGTGTGAATTGACCGCGTGCATGGACGCTTGCGCGGCGGCGACGCGTACGCAGTTCGTGCAACATCTTACAAAGCTATATTTACACATTTTGTACTTGTGTGCGTCGTGACCGCGACTGTCCACGCGTCTGGTCAACTTGTATGATTGATATAAAGTACTATTTACGTGTATATTTAATTAAAGTAATATTATGTATATGTAAATACATATTGCGATGTATATTATTATTATATTCAAGTAAAATTGTTATTTTTTGTTTTATAAAAGCTAAAAGTCTGACTTTAAACACTTGTTATATCATTTAGTTTTTTTCAGATACGGGGATCTGAAATTATGTAGTTCAAATGAACATTTAGTATATTTTACAAATTGCAATCGTAGCATAGGGTACAGCATCGATATAATACGGTATTTCGGGGATATAAAGAAATTTGAAACATTCCGTAATCTAAATTCTGTCTTTTGGCTCAGTCACAACTAAAATCTCACTCTCGAGTGTTATTATACTATATATTTATTTGTTGCGTCTCGCTAAATTTGTACTGTTTAGATACATATACATTGTGATTTATTTGAGTAGGCGAAGTCCCCGATCCCTGAGACCCAGTGAGTTCCTATCCCGAGTCCTGTCTAGTCCCATCCCGTGTCATGTGCCAACGAAGCCCAGACGAGTCGCAGGCGCAAACCGCGACGAGCGTTGCGTCGTTACGGTAGCTGTTTCACGTCTCGGTACCCGTAGGAACATTAAATTACTGTAGCTACCTTTCGGATAAATTTGAGACACATTGTTTATTTTTTAAGTAGAATCCATTTTAAATCGATGTTACGGGTGGCCTCGTAATTTATTTTTAAGGTTAGTAGATTTTATGGTCATGATTTTTTTTAAATGTAGATGTTTGTTTTTCCTAAAAAAACCGTGATAATAGTTGGATAAGTGACCGCATGCGTGTATGTGTGAGTGAGGCGGCATTCGTAAGGCACTCCCTTCCTTGAGGCATAGTTAGTATTTTATGAAAAATATTATAGTTGTATTGTGTTTGGACGAACATTAATTGTGATGCATTGTCGATATAAATGTAGGTTGTTTGTGTCGCGTTAAATTGTCTTATTGTGTTGTGCATTATTGTCAAAAGTACATATATTGTACGTTTAATACATTATTTATTTATATATGCATGTGAATATAATACTAAATAAATCACATTGTCCACATTCGTTAAACACGGAAATCGCAACAGATTTGAATAGAAACAAAAAACAGTAAGTAGTGAGCTCACTACCGAAAAATATTTTTAAGTGGTAGCATTTGCAATAGGTAGGTATCCAATGCATTTTTTTGGAGACGTCATGTTATTACAAATCTGCAATTCGATTAAGGTGAATACACATGGCATGTGCCAGTACTGGCACGGCAGTAGCCGGGTACTGTAAGAGACAAACCTACGGCACGCAGTGAATTTGACGCAAATCTCACGCCGAACGTATCATACTGTCCGCATCGCATATTTTGTCGTCGCTGTCATAAATTGTAGGTTCCTTATCGCATGGCATCGCATCGACCGTGGCGAATCTGACGACTTGCTCGCTCGAATTCGTCGAACATCAAGATTTGACCGTGCTTTTGCATTTCATGTAAATAATACTAAAACCCGTAAATACGCCTAAAGTGCGATTCGGACTCGCATACTAGTTTCCTTACCGCCAAAACTGTAGTTTACCTTATTTATATTTACCTTAATAAAGCCCATAGGAGACGTATGATGGTGAAAAATGCAACTGGTTAAATAAACTTTTAAAAAAGTACGCCTCTGTGTGTGACAAACAGATAATCCACAAAGGAAATGATCCCGTTGACACCCTTTAGGTTAAAAAAAAGTTAAATTTCTTTGCGGAATTTAAAATAAATAGGATTTTTTAAAATGATAATTCAAAACAGTTTACTTAACCTTGATCTTAGGGACATCTTACGCTTTGTATAAGTTTCTAATTGGAATTTCTATTCCTCTTACCGAAATTTAGTACATATTTTTTAAAATCTTAATGTAGACAATGTGATATTTTTACATTTCATCTATAAAAGAAAACTCATTCTTGGTTTTACCGTTTTTCGATTTAATTATATATTTGATTATTATTTTAAAAAACATTATATAAACCTATATTAAATATGTACTAATATTTTATTACATATATTATTTCACTAGTTTTATTTACAAATCAGTACCATTAGTTAGTCCTCTTGCAAATGGCGATAGGAAATCTATCCGTGCAAAGTATCGTGTATGAAAATGAATATATTTTTAACTACTTAAATGTAAATTCTTGTCACCTGTAGGCAAATGTGTAAGTTATTTACATTAAAAAAGAAACATGAAATTGTTGTAACTGTAATGTTTGTATTGTATACATAATTTCAGCTATAAGTCAACCGGTACAAAATTACACACCATACATTATGATTAGTTTTTTTGTTTACATAAAGTGAGTACAGATGGATGCATCTTGTAATAGACACTACCTACCTCTATTTTAAGGCCTAAACCCAGGCGACTTGTTCAAAATTAACACTATAAATTATAATTTTGGAAAAATATATTTGAATAACTCACTTTTGAAAAAACTCTGTACTCATTTTATATAATGATAAAATATAGTAAAAATTCAATTGTAAAAGTTAATATATCCAGATACTAATCAATTGTTTAAATCTAAGTTCGGGTTGTAATAAGATGACCTCACAATAGACATTCTTTTACCATACATTTCGTTAATAAAGCACTCATTGTTCGAAGAGGATGTTTTAATTTTTTATTTGAAACAACGAATAATTGCCCTACATGCATTCGGATAATCGCGATAAAGCGAACAGTTGCCGATTTGCAGTGCTTAATTCTTTTAGCTGGTCCGAGGGTTTACTGAACTCCTATTATGGATTCGATGGAGAATGACAGTTTTTGTCGTTGTGGCTGGGTGTGTTGCGGTATGGGTGCGTAAGTGGTGAGTAGTGCGGCGAGGAGGTTCCTGCAGAGAAGCGCGGCAGGAGGCGCGGGCAGCGGGGGGGGCAGGGCCGCTGCCCCGCGCTCCAGCTCTACATCTGCGAAGGCTCGACGCCGGCGCACGCGCTCGTTCCACGCTGGATCACTTGAAAATACCCGATCATTACCTGTACGCAAATAAGAGTGTTATATTCAGTGATATTACCTACATCGAAAGTATTTTGGATGAGCAGTTAATAGCTAACAAGTCTTTCTCAAACATTGTGTTCGAAAAACTTTATCTACTTATTTGGCGCTGTAGGTACAGTGCGTGCCACTAAAGATGAGACTTGACACACCACGTGATTTGACTTGCGCAGTAGACGATTTATGGGTCTCTTTAGCGGTATGAAGTCTGCGCCGCACGGTGGGCTGAAAATCGGCTTTCATAGACTTAGGGATTTCAATTTGCAAGTGCTTGTTTTTATGCTGGATATCGCTTCTATTAGTCATTACTATGTACAAAAATGACACCCGAGTTAATTCTGCCCAAAAACGAAGGAAGTATAATTTTTTTACGAAAAATTTGTGTGAAGCTAGTATGAAAAATCGAATTATCTCCTAAGCGGCATGTTTAACCGTAATATCCTTGGAGGTAGTCATAGTGCTAATTATTTATGATTTTATGGTTGCCGATTTGACGAAAAATTTCATGCCTTTTTTTTTCTAAATCGTCAAAATATTTTTATTTGTTTTTACATATGAAACGATTCCTTTTAGTGTTTATGTTGAAGAACACGGACTTTTAACTACACGTAACATAAAATAGCATCACTCCTATATTTCCGAAGGAGTTGGCAGAGGTTTATAGTACACCCACACGTAGACAACTATGTTTGAGCTAGATATTTATCAACACATCATGAGTTTTAAAAATTTTATTACAACCAAATTACCAATTGTTTACTCTTCTAATGAGTCCGAAAAGAAGTGATTAAGTAACTACACTGATTAGGTCTTCTAATGAGTCTCTATAGGTGATTTAATGATTTTCTATATCTCACGACGATGCCAACTATGGATTACATTCAACTTTTCCTGATAAGTAAGCTAATTTGTTAATTAGCAGTGCTTTGAGTTCTAAGAATAGTTAGTGACAATTATAAATTTGCATTAGCTAATGAGGAGATAACTAATGAGGGTAGTTACCTAATTATTGGCGTTTTGCAATAAAAGGGCTAAAGTTTTGTTTTATAATTTAGTTTGTTCACAACTGTGTAACTGCTAACACTAAATCTGCGACTATACAATCTTAGAATGGAAAGTTTAATCACAAATTTAGACTTGTTTGTTCTTCTACGAAGTGAGAGTACTTCATTTCATCATGAAGTACTCTCACAGTTCAGTGCAGTTGTATCCCGCATAGGCGATTGCCTGTCTGACGAAGATCGTGTTGTTCTCAAAGAATTTTGTCGGAGATTTACGCGAGCCGCTTTACAAAGGTGGCAGAAATCCAACCGATTCCTTGATAATTTCAGGAGAAAGTACGAGAATTGTTTGGGAGCAAATACTGATTGGCCGAGTTTATTTACGCCAGAAAAGGCGCTTGGATTGCTTCTTTCGCTAAAACTCTCAGTGGCAATATATTACGTTGCGAGAGGCTGCCATTCGGGAAGGTACTAAGGATATTTATCCATCTTACTATAAAGTGCAACAAACTAAGCTTGATTGCTACCCTCCGTAGCAAATCAGTGACAGTTACTGATTCATCGGCTAGGATTACACTTCAAGTTTTACTTGATATCACAGTTACAAGAATCCTTCAAAGCCTTTCTAAGGAAGAGCATAACAAGCAGTTGAAGCTGATATCCAAGTGGAGATTTGATGGTGCTTCTAACCAAAGCCGATACAAGCAGAAAATGGAGGGTGAGGAAGATGACTCGAGCATTTTCATGACCTCCTTGGTGCCACTAAAACTGACAGATGGAGACAACATCTTATGGACGAACCCAAAACCATGCTCAGTTTTGTATTGTCGTCCAGTTCAGTTTACTTTTGTAAAGGAGAGTGAAGCAGTTGTCCTTGAGCTGAAAAAACAAATGGATGAAGAAATTAAGGCCCTTATCCCCACAGAGTGCAATAATAATAATAGAGTGACTCATGAACTAATGATGACGATGATCGACGCTAAATTTTGGACTTACCTTTCTGAAGCTAGATCAAATGAACCGCTTAGATGCTGTAACATCAAAAATTGTGTGTTCTGACCTGTATGAATTTGGCTTGTCATCCCTACACGCACGTATAAATTGTATGGAATGTCTGTTACACATTGCATACAGGCTCGACTTCAAACGGTGGGCAGCGAGAAGTGATGAGCACAAAGAAATGCTACAGACAAGGAAGAAAATAATTCAAATTAAATTCAAAGATGAGCTCAATCTGTTGATTGATATAGTAAAACAAGGCTCGGGAACCACCAATGACGGGAATACTGCAAGAAAATTCTTTGAGTTTCCTAATAAAACCGCAGCTATAATCGGTTTGGATGAAGACCTCGTCAAAAGATTTGCTGTAATTTTACAAGCAATTACATCTGGAGAGCAGGTCGATATAATAAAATTTAGAGATTATGGCCGCAAAACAGCAGAAAAGTACGTATTATTATACGACTGGTACTACATGTCATCAACCGTTCATAAATTATTAATCCATGGGGCTGACATATTCGAGAAAAATAATACTGTGCCGATTGGGACTCTCTCGGAAGAAGCCTCAGAGTCTTGAAACAAAGATTTTAGGAGGTTTCGAGAACATCATTCGCGGAAAAGAAGCAGGCAGGATTCCAATCAAGACATTTTAAATATGCTTGTTGTTTCTTCGGATCCTTTGCTAAGTGCACAAAGGCCTAAGTTAGATGCCAAGAAAAAGCAGAGCTTTTTTGCTGAAACTCTCGACTTAATTCAATTTCAGGAAACTGAGTTCGAGTTTTTGGATATATCCAATCTGGATGCTGACTCAGAATTGGAGTCTAACAACGAGAGTGATAAGGAAAATTTGTAAAAAAATTATATATGTACATATTTGTAAATTTGTATTTGAGTGTGTTTGGGTTTTTTTTTTGTAATATTTAATGAAATTTTGTCTTTTTTTTATTTATTTTACTTTATTTCACAAATGCTTAGTATAAATTCCTTAAATTAAGGCGAAAGCGCCGACCCTGCCCGCGAAATTCAAATTTTCTTACGTTTTTTGTATTTTTTAGGTCAGTCTCAGATCTCATGTTAATGATTTATTGATTTGCGGTCGTAAAAATAATAAATATATATTTACAGAATGTTAATAATTAAAATCGTAAATACAATTCTCAGTGATGGTGTATAATGTCATAAATTCACGAAATTGACATTCTTAGCAGCAAATAATTTGATATGTTATTTAGGTAACCGTGAGATGTGGAAGAAATGGAGGGAGGCCATCTTTTATGACCGCCAATCAATCAATCATTAACATGAGATCTGAGACTGACCTACAAAATGAAAAAAACATAAGAAAATTTGAATTTCGCGGGCATGGTCGAAGGTTCCACCTTAAATTATTTTGTATATAATATAACTTTATATGTTACTTAAATAAGAGTTTGATAATCTTTTTTTATTTAAATGAATAAAAATGTGTCAAAACCAGCAATTTTTTTATTTAATTTTTCTTGTTTTTTGTTCTTAATATTTGGGTTAATAACATCGAACTTTTTAACTTGAACACTAAAAGGGATCGTTTTACATGTAAAAATAAATAAAAATATTTTGATGATTTAAAAAAAAGCGCTTAAATTTTTCGTCAAATCGGCAACCAAAAAATCATAAATAATTAGCACTATGACTACCTCCAAGTATATTACGGTTAAACATGCCGTTTAGGAGATAATTCGATTTTTTATACTCGCTTCATACAAATTTTTCGTAAAAAAATTATATTTCCTTCGTTTTTGGGCAGAATTAACTCGGGTGTCATTTTTGTACATAGTAATGACTAATAGAAGCGATATCCGGCAAAAAATCAAGCACTTGCAAATTGAAATCCCTAAGTCTATGAAAGCCGATTTCCAGCCCACCGTGCGCCGGGGCGTCATCGCCATCGGGGCGGCGGAAGGAGCGGCGGGAGGCGCGGTCAAGTCTCATCTTTCGTGGCGCGTATTGTACACTATGGTAACATTCGATTTGATTACTAAATTTTTTTCAAACGATATTGCCACTGACTAATCCGCTTTAAAAACTAATAAACCACAAAATATAATTACGCCTTGTTCCCCCGTAGGGAAGGGCAGAGGTGTACTGTACCTATAACATACCAAAACACCCAGATTTGCCAGAGAAAAAAAAAACAACATTACCTACCAAAGACTGGATAAATGATAGTAACGGAATACGTAAATTAAAAGGCTTAATTTGCACATTTCAAAAAAATCCACCCAAATAGTTTAAATAAAAATAAAGGTTATAAAACCCATAACCAACTACGGCAAAAAAGTCATCTAAAAAGGTATAAACAAGACATCACAGACAGCCAAATTAAAAATCTGGAGTCACACGTAATCTCTTCGTACGTGTCATGGACAACGCCCCGCCTATCGACACTGCGCCGCTTGCCCGGCGCCAAAAGTCATGGCCAAGATCTTACCATTGACGTGATTTGATTTGATTGCGTTCTTCATGACACGTTAATCAAGAAACTCCGCCACTATAGAATCCGGAACAGCGCTCTGCATCTTCTTACTTCATACTTGAGTAATAGGATTCAGAGCGTTGACGTTAGTGGGAAAAGATCTCCCGGATCTATAGTAACAATGGGAGTCCCACAGGGCTCAATTCTTGGTCCTTTCTTGTTTCCTATTTATATTAATGACTTGCCTTAACTCATAAAGGATAACCATGATATAGTGTTGTTTGCGGTTGACTCTTCACTTTTGTTTAAACTTAAATGTCAGCAGCTGGTTATTGTCGATGTAAATACCGCAATCTCAAAAGCAGTTCACTAGTTCAATATTAACAGTTTACTTCTGAATGAAAAAAAAAACCAAATGCATTAAGTTTACCCTACCTCATGTTAGGCAGGTGAAAACTAAAGTGTTGATAAAGGGCGAAGAATCGAATCCTGAAGATAGCAAGGTATTCTTGGGCTTAACTTTGGATGCTTAGCTTCAGTGGGGCCCACATATACAGGGTGTAAGGGACAGCCCTCCGCAGACTGATAGGGTGAAGTCAGTATATCATACTAAGATGACCGGTACATGAAATTATTTCAGGATTGTTATGGGAATCCAACTAACCTGATTTGTTTTATTACCTTACACGCAATGTATCGCTACCGTGGCAAAACGCACGTAGGTAGGTAGCGAACGGCAGCGCAGCGAGAAATTGAACAGCTGATTTCACGCGTCGTTTGTTCAACATCCATTGCTGTTTTTTCTGTTTTACCTGTTCTATTTACATTAATGGAGTACTGCGTACAGAGAATGTAATTTTACATTGAAAGAAAGAAATAGTAAATGAAAAAACGCAATTTTCGGTGGAATATGATTCAGAATAAGGAGCTGAATGTACCCTGTTAGTTTGCGGAGGGCTGTCCCTTACACCCTGTAGATAAATTGTTAAAAAAGCTAAGCTCCGTAGCATATGCTGTTAGAAAAATTCGTAATTTAAGTGACATAGAGACAGCCCGTTTAGTGTACTTTAGCTATTTTCATAATGTAATGTCGTACGGTATTCTGTTGTGGGGAAACGCCGCGGACATTCAAACTATCTTTGGTTTGCAGAAAAGATCTGTTCGATCAATTTATAAATTAAGTCCGAGACACTCTCTAAGGAGATTAATGTAATGACTGTGCCTTCTCAGTATATTTTTAATAATCTTTTATATGCCCATAAAAACATAAAATTGTTTAAAAATACAGTGATATTCATAACATAAATACTAGGAACAAACACAAATTTCTTGTACCTACAACAAGGCTCAAGAAAATAGGTGGCTCGTTCAGATGTCAATGTATACGCTTTTATAATAAATTTCCAAGCCACGTACAAGATCTAAGCCTTAATACATTCAAATCATTCATTAAACGTAAGTTGTGCCAGAAAGCTTTTTATACCGTTAAAGATTACATTGAGGACAAAAAGGGTTGGGATTGAACTGCTCCAATTTGTTTATTTTGCTAACTTTAAAATTATATATACAATGACACGAATATTTACTTTGTGAAGTATAATATATATATATTTTTTAAATTATTGTGAATGTGAGGACTGTGTGGGTCATATATATATATATTTATTTATTTTTCTCAAATACTTTTAATGATAATATGGCAGTTGTGAGTACTTTATGCGACCTACCCAAATGTCCTTTCTTTGGTATTGTTTGTCGAATCATTGAGCTCCTTTTAAGTTGAGCTACACGGTTACTGACAAATGCGTGCGCGGACTAGAGGTCCACTCAAATCTGTGTGGTTCTTTCCTCAAGAGACCGTTTCAAACACAAATCTATATGGTCCTTAAATGAAATGCTCTGACCAATATTATTTCCTGGTTTTTATTTACACATTGACATTACTGAATTGTATGTATACAATGACATGAATATTTACTTTTAAAGTATTATATTATTATATTTTAATTATTGTGAATGTGAAGACTATGTGGGTCATTCCTTTTTGTTTTGATTTTATTTTTTCCTCAGTTAGTTCTAATTATGGTCTGACAGTTTGAGTAATTTTTGTGGCCTACCCAAATGTCCTTTTTTTGGTATTGTTCGTCAAATCGTTGAGCTCCTTAAATTTTGAGTTGAGCTGCACGATAACTGACAAATGCGTGCACTGACTGGACAGGCCCTCTCAATCTGTGTGTTGCTTTCCTCAAAAGACCTCTTCTGACACCAATCTACATGGTCTTCACATGATCTGACCAAGATTATGTCTGAACTTAGGCAACTTCCGTATAACAGATACCTATTCTTCTCAAGAAAACAAAAAACGGACGAACAATACGAAGAATATTATACAGCACTAAAATCTCTTAGTTTGGATTGTAATTTTGGAAACCTGAAGGATAGTCTTATAAAATATCAAATAGTACTGGGAATTACGGATGGTAATATTAGAGAAAAGTTACTAAGAATACCGGATTTAACTCTTGACAAGTGCATGAGTATATGTAAAGCCGCACAAGTGGCTCAAAGTCAAATAAAAACTCTAAATAGTGAGCAGTCAAAAGAAGTAGCTGCAGTAAACAAAGGTACATGCAGACGCCCATCATCAAGTAACCGAGAGCCAAAAGCCAGGGGTCGGAGTAGAACTCCAGGTCAAGCAAGGTATGGTGCGAGAGGAACGTCCAGTGGCAGACAGGGGGCTAATATTTGAATATTAGGATTAATATTTGAATATTATTATTTTTACATTTGGAAATCTCGGGAGTATGTGTCCCGGTCTTTTGGAAGGCGTACGAGGGGCCGAAGCCAATTCGCAGAGGCCCCTTGGACAAATTTAAATGAAATGAGGTACCAACCGACGATTATCCCCGTACGCACTGTGCAAGTGCACAAAATGACAATCCCCGGTTGGTGTAGAACTATTGCAGTACATGGGAACAAAACATTGGACTATGGGTTTGGCTGGCTATAGTGGATTGGTTATCAAGAACTATGGTAGGACTACGACACCTGCCTGATAATAACTGATAAATGATTTTATTTCTGTAAGTAGGTTTGTACAAACACTTTTACACGTCAATAATATTTTAAAAACTAGATGAGGTCGGCGTTTCCTATCTGACTACTATGAGAAGAAAGGCCGAAACAAACTCAGAGGTCACAGTCTCTTTTAAAGTAGAAACGCCGAACTCAACTAGCTTATTTTTTTTTTTTTTAATATGACGTGTAAAAGTGATTCTGATATCCTATTTACAGAATAAACAATTTCATTTCATTTCATTTCATTTCACTGCTTGTCGTATTATAAAGAAAGACTCAGTGTCAAAAAGTTTCAGCCATCCTTATGCTGTATAGCAAATGCGGTTGCGATGGATCCTCGGGACAAAGTGAATATAAACAAGTTTTACCTGAAGAAAATGAACAAAATAATATCGGACGCTAATTTGTTTACAGTTTCATTTTTACTATTGAAACTAGTGGATGAAGAAAGTAAAGCAGTTATATGGCAAAATCCAGCATGCTCTTCAGTTATATATTGCAGACCCACTTCTCTGGAATTTCCAAAAGAAACCCCAGAAAATCCACAGCTGTTGAAGTGAACTTGAAGCCAAAATTAATTAATTAACTCCAACGCTTGCAGCAATAGAAGGTAATATTATAGAAGTAAGACTGACAAGAGCTGTTCATGACTATGATTGACGGGAAAGTTGCTCAAGTGTTAACGGAGACACCATCGAGTGCTTCATGCTCTGTTTGTGGAGCAACTCCAAGACAGATGAACGATCTAACAAAAGTAACTGCAAGGTTTGAGAATGAAGATGCGTTTAAATATGGACTCTCCACCTTAGATGCGTGGATAAGATGTATGGAAATGATTCTGCATGTTTCTTATATTTTTTATTTATCACAAATTTTTTATACATGGTGACAAAATAATCGAGCATTTTGCAGTTTTGCCAAAAGGCCAATTATCTGAAGATGCTCAAGAAGCTCGTAATAAAGACTATAAGAAATACAGGTTAAATCACGCTCGGAAGTGTTCCAGGTCAGCCACAATGGAAGACGTTCTGCACATTACTGTTGTATACTTCTGATCCATAAATATCATAATATAGCTTAAATAAATCAAGTATTGTGATATCAAAATAATTACTTAACGCTAAAGCTTAACGCTTAGCGCCCATCGCCAGCAGGTTTATTATCAGGGAGGTGCATCTTCAGCCCCACGAAGCGAGCCCGATCATTTTTGTAGTTCACGTCGGATATGTTAGGTTATCGTTTGTCCATTCATATAAGGAGTAACTTTATCGACTTATGCAGAACAGCTTAGCAAATAAGAGAATGTAGGATTCAAGAGCGAGCGATGCGATTTCGATATTTTTTGCATCTCGCCTGGAATGGGATAGGTTTTATTTTGTTTATTCATACAGAAAAATGACTGTCAATTTATTCAAAGAAGCTTAAGAGTTAAGATAGAGTAGGATGTAAGAGCGAGCGAAGCAAGCTGGATAGTGTTAGCTCCCCGCCTAGGGCCGATTAGATTTTCGGAAATAGGAATACGGTACTATGTCGACTAATGGACAGAAAATAAATTAGTAAAATTTTAGGATCTCGCCTCGAATAGGTTAAGTATTAAGTTCTCTATTATTGTGTTTAGCGTTTTCGGATAATTCTTTAGTTCTGAATGTTTTTACAACTATATTTTATTTTGAAGCCAGGGAGTGCTCTTGCACCCCGCAAGCGGCGCCGATGGCTACAGACATAATAACCTGAAGAAAAACCCCGCTCTACAGTCGTGCTTGTGATTTTTCTCATCGATAAGCAGTCACAAGCTTGCTGGTAGGTCGTTCGACTTACCAACGAGGCAATTTATAGATAATCATCACGTCATCACCTACAATGATTAAAATAAAATCAAAAGAATTTTACTTTCTGTAAGAATGATGATAAATTCAGTACAACCTGTTACTTTTATCAAGCAGCTCTTAAAGATACACATTAAATTAAAACGAATATTATCTGGATGTCATATGTGTGAGGATGGTTTTGGCACCCGCGGAGCTATCATTCAACAGAACGGAAAGACATGTTTACAGTCAACAGTATTGCTGTAACCCGACACCCCGACAAAGAGCCGCCTCCGCCTTCTCTTGTAAAACAATCTTCACACTTTTTTAGAGCCCATAAAAATAGTTAAAAGAAATTGTAGTTTTTGTGTTAATAGACAGTGAAATGTTGCCGAGTGTTGGATGACAGCTTTTGTTCTGTAATGAAGCGGGGACATTTTCAAGAGTCGTTAAATTTTTTTATTACGACTGTGATGCTCTATTTTTGTATTTTGAAGATGTTTTGTCCAACATGGAACGACGCACATTGACTACAACGCAATTAGTCCAAACGAAATTGTAACAAATCAAGAGATTATGATGTTGTATAGCAAAGATAGTTTCAAATTAATTTGATAAGGTACGTTATATCCTCTAAACTTCTACTAAACTTATACTTATTAGGTAGGGACCTCAATCAAATCAGGTGCAATCTAATTAAAAATTATAGAAATGTAGGTAGTATTGAAACGTCACACCCAGTTGACCCAGTCTATGTCAGGAAAGTTTTCGAGCAAGTATTATTCGATCTCACGTCATGCGATTTCAAGTAGGAAACCCGTCAGGTGGACTACCTACCTATCATGGTGAAGACTTTCTTTATACATAATTACAGATAAGTTAACAACTCTTTAAAGTTATGTACGGACCATTCAGTATTTTTCCGTCTGTTAAAAGTCATATGACATCTCTAATTGATTTATGTAAGTACTTAAGTTTCGGTCTACCTAGGTAAGTAAGTAGGTGTACATACTTATCTAGGTAGACCGAAACTTCAGTTTATGTAGGTTTTCTGAAAATAATAATATCTACATCTATCTGCCGATAAATGAAGCTCACCAAAGTATTCAATTTTAACTCGCTCCCGCTGTTCCAAAATAAATATTTGTCCAGCTAATTCGCATTTAGCATTTCACGGATGAGAAAGGAAACACTCGACAGTGTCGACTCGGTTACTACAATAACAAGCAGCGGAGTGGTGCGAAGTCGGCCGACACCCTGCTCGCTGTCACCGTATACATTACATTTAAAAATAACTGTTTAGATATCTACACATGCATAACCCAACTTTGTCATGAGAAAATCTACGTAGGTACAATATGTACCTAGGTATATCGACCTACCTAATACATCTGCCCATCGGAGAATACAGGAGTGATTTTATTATGTAGGTAGTCCTAGTGATTGATTTCGAATGTCATGTGCCCGATGGCTAATTCCCCGAAGTAATGAGATCAAATGTCCGAATTGCCGAAATTCCATAGCATCGATGTACCACAATTTCGAATAGCCATTAGATCGAGCGTCCGTTTCGCCGAAAAGCCATTGCAACGATAGTCTTTATCCATCGAACGTTTATTGGTTCGACGTGCAAGTAAGTCGAACGCTATTCTACATAAAATATTCAAGAAGAGTAAAAGAAGGAATGTAAAATGGTAAAAAACAAACCAGAAGGGTTTAATCAACATATATATAAACTAGGTTTTGTCCGCGGTTTCGCCCGCGTGAATGTCGGAAAATATCCCACGGGAACGTACTACCGATACCGGGATTACATACCTAAAAGCCGAGGAAAAAGTCATTGACTCCTACCGCTGCGCCCGCGTTACAGTCAACCATAATTATTTAGTCACGCGTAATTTTGAATCTGTGATATCTTTTAAACTATTCATTTAAATGAAATGATCTGACGGCATATTATAATCTAAATTAAATGCTCAATTTAAGTAATATAGTTTATTGGATAAGGATTAATATAATACCGATAAAATAGCTTCGGTAAATTCAGTTCTAGTCTAGTATGGAAAGCTAAATAATTATATATGAACCTATATTGCAAATAATGTTGTTATGCTGATGTAGATTGGCCACCTGCATGGTTCGGCACTCGGCAGTTACCGAAAGTAAGCCCACGTTCGCACGGACCGTGGCCATTTTTTTTCGTGCACTTGATTTTTAACGGTGCGGTCTCTGCCTAGCGCTGAGAGTTGAAAATCCAACTGTGTTTTTCAACGAGCTTGGACGAGATTGAGTCCCAGCGCGTTAGATTCTCTGGGCTTGGCTTAACACTCAGTTGAAAATCCAGTGCGCGATTTTATTACGTCCGTGCGTATTTCGGCTTAAGGCTCCTGCAGACCAGCGCGATATCGCGGGCGCTACAGGCAGCGCGACCCCTGTAGCGCCCTCGATATCGCGCTGGTCGGCACGAACCTTTAGGAAGTGTGTTTTGGGTTCGATTTCCATGTGAGAAAGTTATTGTATATAATTGCGATGTAGTAGTAAAATTGCAGGCGTACGGAGAGAAGTGCTAACGGCTCCGACAAGAGTTCTCTAAAATATATAAAACGGCACTTATCAATTATCGCTGTTGACAATAAAAATTACACGGTCGTACCTAGGTAGGTACCATGGCGGACACTGGCGTGGCGGGGGACCTTATTACTAAGGGCATAAGGGTGAAAAGTAGTCAACCACCATTGTCCGCGGTTGTTCCTACCTATTTATGTTAAGAGCACCTTTTAAATAAAAAAGTAGCGACACTCGATTAATCATGATCTGAATCATTTTGAAGGATATTGTTAATCCATTGCTTCATATGTTCGAAAAATTTGTCTGTTCAACAACGTAGTTATCTAAAAAAATATTAAATAGTCCAAATATTTTAAGAGTTTAAACTCTTATTTATTTTAATTAACCCATTTACAGGCACTTTTGAATTGTCAAAGGAGTCGGTAAGTCAGAAAGATGAACCTAGTTATTACAAGGGCTTATTGGCAGATTAATTAGTCACCATAGATGGAAGGCTGCACTGGGAACGACCTGGACATCTGCATGCATCGCAAGCGGGCGCGGTAGGCCCGCTTGCGGGCTGCCAGCGCCGCCGCTTCACCGTCCCGTGCGTCTGTCCCGCCTGCACCCTGCTGTCGGCGTAGTGCCACCTTTGAACAATAATAATAATTATATCCTCCCGGCCGAATTTCGATCACGGCGGAGATATTATATAATATCTCCTATGTAGTTTGAACAATACAGAAATCGTGGATATAATACCTACATCAATATCTGTATCCCCTCGAAAGGGTACGCAGAGGTTTATAATATGTCACCCTCGTTTGTAGTTATGTTAAAGGCCCATATATTAGCGGGTGAGCCATCAACCGGGCACAAATCGAGACTCCAGGCTGCTTCATTGCTGATAAATTTTATTCCAATAATTTAACGCTTTGTCCAAATTTGGAGGTAGAACCCACGATCAGCAGTCGAGCTCGCGGCCTCTTGACAAACGAGGCAGTTACGTTGAAGGACTTATAAGCTTCTTATTAAAAAAATAACTCAAAACAGATTAAGACATTACAAGAATTTAGATAGATTTCTGACAGCTTGGGTAACAGGCCAGCAGCCGAGTTTAATGCTAGGCTGTTAGCTATTCATAGCAGATGATTCTAACTCTGGTTTACAGCGGTTACTAATCTTAGCTTTTGACTTGTTCTAGTTGAAACTACCCGCAAAAATATAGTAGGTAGGTAATGGTGAGATTTGTGATCCATTAAAAAATTCGTATTAACTGCATGCTTTATAAAGCAGCGAAACACCTGGATATTGATTTCAGATGTGTAAAACTTGAATAACATTATTAATCAGCCTTCAACATTCCTAATGCTGGGACACAAGCCTTGTCTCTGAGAGAGGGAGTGGACCATAATTCACCACGCGGCACTATGGAAAATAAAGGTCTGTTTCTGATTAAAAATCAATAACTTTTTTATTATGTTCTAAAATTTGGCACAAATATAGAATAGTGTATATGGCTTCAAATGGAATGTAATTATCATGACTGAATTTAAAACCATACATTAAAAAATTAAACAAATTCAAAATTATCAAAAATGTCCAATATTTATTTTCTAACAATGAATACTATTATTTTAATGTCTACAAAAACCAAATATCATATAGTACATCAAAATAAAAATCAATTTAAATAGTAAAAACATTTTTAAAAAAATGTGATTATAATCGAACACAGATTAATTAATTAATTGTAATGTTTACTAAATGTTATGTTATTTGTACTTGATGATCTTCGGGATCTAAAATTAATTCGTTCATTTTCAAAAGATCTAAGGTGTCTCTCTTCATCAAGTGCCTTCACGTTATTAGTAGGTAGGTATACGGTTTTCTTATGCTGGTTATGTAAGGATCTGAATTATAAAGAAGAGTATGAAATACATCCTCGTTTGTAGCGGATCTTGAGCATTTTCTAGCATGATGTAGACGATTTTTTTTATAATCCTTATTACGAGATTCTTGCGCATCCTCCCAAAGTTGACCAATAGGAAGTACTACAAAATGCTTTATGAAACTTTCTCCATGAATGAAAATTTTGTGAACTGAAGATGGCATGTACCATTCATAATTGCTCACATAGATCCAGGCAGTCTCCATAGCATAACTGCCAAATTTTTCAGCATTTATCATTACACCCGATGAAAGAGCTTGCAGAATTATGTAAAGTCGTTTAATCAAATTTATATCCACTCCTGTGATTTCAGCAGAGCAGCTTGCATTGTGAAAAAATCTTCTGGTAGTATTACTGTCATTAGAATTACCACTTACAAGTCGTGCCATTAAAGATGAGACTTGATGCACCACGTGGTTTGACTTGCGCAGTAGACGATTTATGGGTCTCTTTAGCGGTATGAGGTCCCCGCTGGGGCGTCATCGGGGCGGGGGAAAGAGCAGCGGGAGGCGCGGTCAAGTCTCAACTTTAATGGCACGACCTGTACTTGTCTTGGTTGTCGATGATCAATCCTAGCTCTTCACAGAAACGCCTTTGTACCAGGGTTTTCTTCGCTTGTGGCTGACCATTTGGAAAGACAGATTATAGGAAATATGTAAAATCATTTCCATACAACGAATCCAGGCGTGCAAAGTAGACAGTCCGTATTGATAAGAATCTTCATTTTCAGGCCTAGCAGTCACTTTAGTCAAATCGTTTATTTGGCGTGGAGTAGCTCCACATATTGTACATGTGGTACCCCAAGGTGTATCTGTTAATACCTGAGCTACTTTACCATCTATCATTGTAAGAAAGAGATCATGCTTCACTTGCACTCCCTCACCTTCTTTGTTAATTAATGATGGACCCAAAGAATTTATTTGACCTTTTATTTCATTCACAACAGCTTTAGTTTTCTCGGGTTTTGCTTCTATTACTGGATTCTGACAAGTCTGGATAAGATAGGTACGCACGGTCTCCCACGTTTTCCAGAAGAAGTAGATGGTGTGGAGACGTTTGTAACATCTTCAGAGTTCGGTAAAGTTACTGAATATTCTGATTCCAACCAATTACTGTTTATCATTAAAAATATATCCTTTTTCCGTGAAGCTTCTGTCCATTGTTTATTAAAAGCGGGAATAATGTCTTTGAAAATCACTGAGGATAAAACATAAGTTGTCTTCAGATACATGATAATTTTCTTTTAAAACTGTTGATAATGTCTCCAATGATTTTCCTCCTTCGATATACGAAAGTATTATATCACGTTTAGAACGTTTGAAAGTAGACATTTTGAAGAGTCAACAAAATACGTAGTTATATTGTATTCGTAACAATTACACTTCTGTTAATTCACCACTATTCTGTTATTTACAATGAAATGAAACAACTGTTTATATACTATATGAAATATGAGGGTAGTGTGCATCTTGTTGATCAATATTTTCACACGCAACATGAGTGCAAAAAAGATAAACGCCCTAATATCAATGATAAATTACAAAACTTACCGCAAACTATTGATGTAAACAGCAACATTTCAAACCGCAATAGATAGCGAGCGGTTTTCCGTTTATCACATTTTTACTAATTACTCCGAAAACCGCAAATATCCGCAGCTTTTTTTTATTTGATTATGTTTATGGATAGCTAGGCTACAAATCAACATTAAATGTAAAGCAAGGGTAAACGTGGGCAACTGTCAAAAGTCTCGATGAACTTTAAAAAAACCTTTTTTTCACCATATTTTATTTTGCAATTATTTTAAGGTAAACGTTAACATAATATTAAATACCTATTAGTTGTTTCATATTCTTCAAAAGACGAGGTTTCCAGAAATATATAATACATTATACCTTTTCCTGTAACGTATAACAATAAAATCAATTTGAAAGTGATGAAGTGAACAGGCTTAACTTAAACTTTATAGTTTTGACGGACGTCCATCGTACGTCAAAACTATTAAGTTTGTGGTGTTGTAAAAAAATCATTTCATATACCTAATATGTATATTTTTTTTATATTATAGTCTAGTTTGGTCCTTTAACTATTGAGTAAAATAAAAAAAAGCCTGCCAGTAGCGACATTGACAATAACCATTTTTAATCAGCAGTTGTTCTACGATTTTCCACAGTGCGCGGGCCTACTGTGGTTTGGTGAATGTCACATGTCTTTGAATTTATTTGTTCTAGGACATGCCGATTTCCTCATAATGTTTTTTTTTATTGTTTTGTCAGCAGATGACACAAAGTAGTGCCTGCCCAAGCAACACATTTAATAAGTGGATTACCACTGGGCCATTCTGCTTACTTGGCTTGGCCATAATGCTCTCAAGAAAATTTAATTCTTCATAGCAAAAATCTTGCAAATAATTTGAATTATCAAGGCTTATGGTGAAAGACAAGAATCACTGATCTGCTTCCATTCCGTGGTCCAGCGAAAACAAATAAAGTTGGGACTGTACCTGTGCAGCCATAACGCGTTGTCGCTCGAGTACCAGCAGACAACCAGGGCACCGACAGTCCCGCCAGCGACACAGTCTCTTGTGCCCCTTCAGGCAGGAGATGACCCCGTGGTTGCGGCAGCGGGCGCACTTCGGGGTCCGCAGCGCCTTCCGAGTGCTGCCTGTTCCTTCACTCTCACCCACACCCTCGTTTTGCATTTTGTATTCACCCCAAATAATTTAAAAGTGAATCACTATATTTAACAACCACCAACTAATTCATGTTACTCGAACCGATCCCACGGATTACTAAATTATTAATGAGGCGCGACAGCGAGTCATGTTGACGCTGAAATATCGTTTCAGAGATTGACGGCTGTAAAGTGGGCTTCAAGTTTTAAAAGCAAGGCAGCCGTCGCCCCGCCCAGCGCACTTGTCTATTGGCGGAGACTACGTGTGGGCGGGCGCACGACAACAAACGTTCTTGTATTTATTGTAAAACAGTTTTATTTTCCGAAGCAAAATGATACATTAATCGCTTGTTGGGTCATATTTAAGTGTTTGTAGTGCGTATTTTTAACGTTTTCAGAGACACATTATCATAACGAAAACTGTAAAAAAGCAATAACTTTGTTGTTTTCATTTATTATTGCATGTAGCATTTATTATTGCTGTATATGAAAGCTTTCTATATTTTTGAAAATCGATATAGGTATATTTATAGTTAGGTAGTTAAAAAAATTATTGACACAATTCAATAGAACTATCGGATGAACAGTCAAATTTTTAGCTTATACAGGGTGGCAACATCGACGCGAAAACGGTTATAATGGATAAGTTGTTCGTTTGCGCTATTGCACTTTTCTATGAAAAGTGCAATACCTAAACGAACAAAATGTATAGAACAGCAGATTTTTTAAATTGTTAGTTAGTTCCACAAAATTTAAGAACGAGTCACAAAAATAGCAGATGTTAAATTACGCTCGACTGTCGCTTATAGAGGTACAGGCAGGTAGGTAGGTCTCAGTTATAGAGGTCTACGAGTGAAAAACGACCAACTCTTATAAAGGTTACTATTTCTCACTTATAAAGGTTTTAAGAAAAACGGGACCTGGCAATTACTCTCATTTATCGCTAAGCCAGTTGTCACTTACCCAGGTCACTTACACAGTCAACTGTATCTGGAAAGGTGTGAACTCTAAATCATATTTACTTCGGGCTACCTATATACCTAACTATAATAGCCTACTTATTATATTTAATCTCGAAATTAAATATCTACGTACCTACCCCAACAATATTGAAAAGGAATTTTATAAGAATTTCTCAGTAAAAGACGTTTGTATCGCTTGTTGAACCAATAAATAGGAAAATAACTGAAATCCTTAAGTAAACAAAAAATCTGAAACACGTAACATTTTAATCGACAATAGTAACGTGAAAATGATATTCAATCTCGGGAGGCGATTGCCAATTAGCTCTCATATTTCAAGTGTCCATGTCCACGCTCCGTCTTCGGTTACTGTGACTCTATCTTCATATTGATTGATTTTGACTAATAGGGACCTACCTATAATTTATAACTAGTATCAAAACGACATTTCGACGGTTTCCTAGGAAAGCGGTTCCGTCATATTATAACGACCGACATGAAAATCTATAATTTTCACCAGTACTTATCTAGTATTAATGTGTCAAAAACGTTCTGTATTTGGACAGCCTTTATTGTTTGATCGTTCACCGCTTTCTTAGAAAACCAAAGCTTAAACAATACCTAATAGTGTTTGAATATGTTTGTGATCAGTCTAATTTTTAAAGCAAAAATCTGCTTAGAGTTAGGTAAGGTAAGTGTAGTACCTAATTCATTTGTAAAGCAGTGCAATTCTGGAACTTCCTTTATGTATA
The DNA here is from genome assembly GCA_916610215.1 of Omphaloscelis lunosa. Taxonomy (NCBI): domain Eukaryota; kingdom Metazoa; phylum Arthropoda; class Insecta; order Lepidoptera; family Noctuidae; genus Omphaloscelis; species Omphaloscelis lunosa. The sequence continues at coordinate 18,102,276 of OU744244.1, read as the reverse complement.
TAATGAGCTTCATGTATGTCACTGATTTATAGACTAGCTGTAGGTGCCTCAGACGTTTACCAGCCTGTACTTGTTCCTATTAAAGGATATAGGTAGCTATCTCAACATAGACTTGAAATAGTCCAAATCCATAGTTTTGTATGATTATTAACAACAAGTATCTACCTACTACCAGCTAAGTACCTAGCTACCAGCTTTAATACAGTTATGTTAATGAAGTATTAAGTTAATAATAGCAGCACACAAAGTATCTCTGTTAGCCGTAATCGTGGGTTACTTCGGAGCATAAAGCGGTCTTTAGTGACGGTGCAAAACAAACGAATGTCTGTGTGGCTGTACCAGCTACCGACACGCGTGCAGTCGATTCATTATGCGGCTGACTGGCTTTAATTGTACAATATACAGTGTTAACAAACCAGTGCGACGTTTTATTGTAATTATAAATTTAGATGCGTTAAGGTGCGTGCAGACTTGTTCATTATTTGTTGTTTATAGGTACCTAAATAGTTAAATAGTGTGACTGTACCTTATATTGATAAGGTACAGTCACACTAATTAAATATTTCGTCAATTTAGAGTAGAATTGGATTTATGTACAGATTCTGCCTATCTACATATATATAGCACTTAGCACACGCGGAACCGATTTAACTATGTAGGTATATGAAAAGACAGCTTATCGCTCATTGAGATGCAAAAGCGATGTAGAACTGCCATCGGTCTGGTAAGAAATTAAAACCATATTTTATTTTAATAAGTACAAATATATTTTTATTTCATAATAAACAAAAAAAAAAAACAGAACATTATTGTCAATTCATAGTGAAAACATAGCAACAGAAGACAAAAGAAAGCATATTTTAACTGAATAATTATAATTTTGTAAAATAAAACAATAGGTACCTCAGTATAGATAACGTACAATACATTATTTTAAAATTTAAAATGTTATTAAAACAGCATGTTATATTTAAAAGTTAAATAATAACGATGTTCTATACGTTTAACAATAATATAATAGAAATTTTATTGCTCCTTAATTTATCAAGTATTTTATCACGTGGTAATCACTAATTTTATCACATCGGAAGGCATATTTATCCTTACATATTATAAAACAAAGTCTCCCGCTGCGTCAGTATGTCTGTCTGAAAGCCATTAACTCAAAAACTCCCAAACGGTTTTTTAAACAGTTCACCAATGGACGGAGTGATTCATGTGAAAGGTTTTGGTATATAATTCTTTAGGATTTTATGTAAATTGACTGAAATATGACTATTATTGTTGAAGATGTCGGAAAAAATCATGCCGCGACTGGGACCTTTACTGGCGTGCGCAACGTAAATCGTTAGAGATACATAACATTTATGTTCCACAGGTTTGTAAATCTTAAAAAGTTCAACAAGAAAGTCCGTGATGGCGATATTTGATAAATATTTCATTGTTATTTCAGAAGCTATTTTGACCGGTAATATATTAATCCGTATCCAATAAACTATTGTACTTAAATTGAGCATTTAATTTAGATTAAAATATGCCTTGACATCATTTCATTTAAATGAACGGTTTAAAAGATATAACAGATTCAAAATTACGCGTAACAAAATAATTATGGTTGACGGCAACGCGGGCGCAGCAGTAGGAGTCAATGACCTTTTCCTCGGCTATTAGGTATGTAATCTCGGTATCGGTAATACGTCCCCGTGGGATATTTTCCGACATCCACGCGGGCTAAGCCGCGGGCAAAAGCTAGTGGTAAATTATAAAAGTTAGTATGTTAAGTTAGCTAAACTTATATAAACTTGCCTAGCAATTTAACTACTGTATTTTGGCTACCTCACAACGGTAGGTATCCAATAAAGTAAGCTAAGCTTATAAAGGTAGAGTGTATAGATTCGCTCGCGTCACATAATAAATTTTGTTTCCGGGACTAACACCTTTTGAGAAAAGCAGGCATCTAGCCAATCTTCACTAACTATTAAAGCCTTAGTTGACTCCCGAAGATTATCAAGTTCAGTATTTTCTGTAGTGTTGGGCACTACGACGTGAGTGCAGTTAATGGCATTGTCGAGTACAGTGGCACCGTACATGCGAGCTAATGTAGCGGCTATAATCTCCTGGTTCGGTACGTGAACACAGCATGGTCGCAGGAACGAGTGTGGGTTGTTTTCGCCGAAGATTTCCTTGTCCAAGTCCAACATCTCTTGCTTCGTGAGGTAAATTGGTACCTGTTTTGGATGACACATTATCTTTTATTGTATTCTAGAGGAACTCAATGTCAAGAGCTTCTTTTGCAAAGACAACGCGGTTTAAACAATGCGCTTATAAACTATAATTTCGGAAGTTAATTAAGATGAGATTCTCGAGCCGGCCAGTCGTAGCTCTCTCGACAGTCTACTTTTCGATACAAACGCTGGACATTTTTATACGGTAGCAAAGGTCTTGGTGGTAGGCTGGATTTTAAGTTAAATGTAAGCAAAAGATTAAATAATGCTAGTTGCAGTCAACAAAGAGAAAACACTTACATCACCCTTCATTTTCTCGAACAATTTTCTCAAAGTATCCTCATCAGTGGGCTCAGTGTAGCTGTCGCCAAAGGCATCGTAGTTCCTGGCGAACGCCAGGCGCGTGGCGGGCGCTTGGGCCAGCATGTGCAGCGGCGCGAGAGGCGCGGGCGCGGGCGCGGGCGGCAGGCTCCGCAGCCAAGACGTGCTGATGACGTCGGTGCTGTTCGCTGCCAGCACAGCGCGGACGCGGCTTGTCTGCTTTCCCGCTACGCTGCACCACGTGTCCGAACCTTTCGACGAAATAACTTTCGTGAATAGTTTAAGCGACGATCTTCGGGGGTTAAGGTTAACTAATACTGAATGAAAAGGAGGCGTGCAGTAGGCCAATGGGAGAGGCTTGTTTCCAGAAGAAGAGCTTGCTGTTAGCAGGGTGATGTGACTTTCTAACTGCCTACAAAAGCGCTTTCTCTGTACTGTACTGTACAACATATTCCAGACTGCTCGGTCAGGATTGTCTAAATAAACTGTGGACTACATCTGTAACAAATCAACATTTATCAGGCCTAGTTCCACTGCAATCTCAATTTCAACTAAAAAACTGAAATAAACATAAATATGGAAGAATCGCTTCGCTTATAAGTGGGAAAAATTTCCAACATATCGACTTGCTGTAATGTTTTTATAGTGCACATCTATTAAATCGTTAACTTGCTTGTTGAAATCGTACATTGATCGCCTATCTATCTAATCTACTTTCGAATGTGGTTTAAGTATTTAACTAACCAATATTAGCCACCACCTTTCCTCCGTGCGACTCGATAATCTTGCAGAGTTCTGGTCTTTTACAGTCGTCATCCTCGGACAGTATATATAGTTTCCTTCCGAGCAGAGCCTTCGAGGTCACCTCGACGTCGCCACTCGAAGTGATCTGGAACTGTTCTGCGACCTGCGGCACTTGTGTCTTTCTCTTCGCTCGTGGTTTCGCTTCCATTATTTGATCTTCATTTATTTGGTTGGTACTCAACTTCACTACTGGGCCTTTGTTCTGTTAAAAAAGATGGTGTTTTAAAAGAAACAACATTTAATTATTTATGTACACACGCGACACTTAATAGAGAAAAATACGTAAAAATAGAAGATCACAAAGGTATTGAATAATGCATTAGAAGGGACAATGACCAATACACTATGGGAAGTGGCGCATTTGGTTTTATACCGCGGTCATCGTTGACACCTTAGTCAGTATTGGAAAAACCTATCACAAAAATGAATTAATAAACGATCTTTCTACAAATGCAGTCCGAGATGATATATTAGAACTTGAATTTTTATCTAACTCAATAACTCTTCTATATAACTCGGTTCAGGCTGATGTCAGGTGTTACCGCATATTAACTTTTATTCTTCATATTATTCTGCATCTAATTAATAATGTGTGACTGACGGCCGCGAAAAATAAAGCACTATTTTTGGTTATTTCATTTTATTAGTTCACGTAGACAGTGTGTAAAATACAAACTAGGAAATAGTACAGGTATGGGCATTAGGTTACGAAGGCACTTACGGCGCAAAGTTGTTCGAACTCCTGCAGAGTCATGACATCCTGAACGGGTTTATCGTCTCGTACCTTCGTGACCCGTGGAAAGCGCAGTGTGTAGCCCGCGCCGAAGGCTGAACTACGGATCAACTCCGACGCACGAACCTGTGCGATACAGATGTGAAGACTATTAATGAACTATGTAGGGAGAGGTGTACCTATAGTAAACCCACGTTTCGCCAGTTATTTTTAAGTCCCAAGTATTTGGGACGAGACTATTGCCTTCAATTGGGAATAAATCCAGCAAGACTTTTCCAGACCCGGAAATCGAACCCAGGACCCCATGCTCAGCAGTCGCAACCATTAGTCCAACGCGGTAGTCAACTGTTGACAATGTTACAACCACTTCAATAGGATAGATCGATGGCTAAAATTATATAAGAAGTATACTTTACCGTTAAAACCACGGAATGTTCAGGCGGGATCCAGAAGTCTGGTATCTCCTTGTTAAAGCACAAGTGTGGCGGCGCCGGTGTCCGTTTGTACGGAGTCCAGTGTCGCTCAAGGGCGGCGCACAAACTCTCTCGCTCGTTGAACGTGAGGCCCGTGGACACGCGCCCTACTGACACCCAGCGCTCCGGCATGTTACCTGACACATAGGTAAAATTACTTATAAACTAAAGGCTGGAGGTATTACGATTGGAATAACGAAACAATCCTTAATGATTCAGCACTCAGTAACATGCATCATCATTTGCCTAGCCTTTTCTCAACTAAGTTGGGTTCGTCTTTCAGTCTAATCAGATGCAGCTGAATACCTGTATATTAACAAAAAGACGGCCTACCTGACCTCAACAACGCAGTTACTGGGTAATACAATACCCCTTGGGAAGACTGGTTGTCAGCATTGACCGGTTAAATAGTCATGACCTCAGAGGTCAGCTATGAGATGAACTACAGAAAAAAAAACTGGCTGTCAGATTTTAGGGCTCCAGCTGACCCGTATCGACTGACAAAGATCCACGAATGTCATCGGGAGTTTAGTATGTGCGTTGCCAGTCAGTGAATGAATTTAAGACTTTTAACAATAAGAGCGTGCATTCTGAAAGTGGGCAACATCGCAAATATCTGTCAAATATTTCGCTTCCAATAATTTGGCAATATTACTGTATGGAAATATGAAAAATCGCTCTAATATATTGAACTAAAATAATAATGATGAAATACAGTAGTTCTGTAAAAAAAAATGGAACCTTTCTAAATGGTCTTTTTACGCAACAGTAACAACATCAAATATAATACTATAATTTCAATTAATTATTAATATTTTAGTTCTCTATAGAGCGGTATTTCATATTTCCATACATTAACAAATTAATAAAAACAGGTAAATATTATTTTTGGGGACTTTAATATCAACTTACTAAATAATGAGCGCAAAACAACCGAGTACACAGATGCTATACAAAAATCAGGATACTATATACTAAACAATATACATGAAAATTACTGTACTCGACAAACCAAGCACACAAAAAGCATAATTGACCATGCATGTACTAATATATGGAACGCTAAGGTAAACTAACTCAAACAATACAAACAACCCTAAACAAAAAGTTCAATATGATGCGGTTGATTACAAAGCTCTGTATGAGAATATGCTAAACTGGGAAACCACTATGCGATTCTTGAACAATGTATAATAAAGAATATAACTGACCCGAAAATAATAAAATATAAAATACTAAACCTACCACAAAAGGACTAGATCAATAAAATAGTAATTAACTATATTAATGAACGAAATCGATTATGGCATGGTTGTTTGGCTAATCAAGAAAATGTACAACTGCAATCTAAATATAAAGCTGCTAAAAAAAGAGTAGAATGTAAAATAAAAAAAATACTATTATGATGCATTTTCAAGATGTAGTAAGAATCCCAAAAAAATGTGGAAACTGATAAACACTCTAGCTAAAAATAAGACAAACGATGCCTGTGCTCTTCCTAAACTCTCGATTGACTGCAAAGAAATAACAAATGGCACAGAAATCTGTAACGTGTTTAATAACTATTTTGCTACCATTGGCTGTCTGTTGGCCTAGAATATAATACAAACTAACCCTAACCCACAAATTACATTAAATACGCCAGTTATAGACCTCCAACTTACCAGTTTAGAACATTGCACTGAGGATGAGATATCCAAAACAATAGATCAATTGGATAATGATACCAGCTGTGGAATTGATGGGATAACAACAAAATCTATAAAAAGCATTAAGAATTTAATCTTAACTAGCCTAACTAATTCCATTAACAGTTGCCTTGACAGTGGTGTGTTTCCAGACAGTATTAAAATGGCTAAAGTAACCCCTATATACAAGTCTGAAACTAGGACTGGTCCCGGAAACTACCGACCAATATCAGTGTTGCCTGTTATTTCTAAAATATTTGAAAAAGTTATACACACGCGCTTATCTAAACATCTAATCAATACTAACTTTCTAGACTCGCACCAATATGGCTTTCGCCCACACTCAAATACACTTTCGGCTACAGTTGACCTAATTACTAAAATAAAAGATAATATGGACAAAAAACATTTGTTTTTATTGACTTTGGTTTTATTGACTTAAAAAAAAAAACATTTGATACTGTTAGCCATTTTATCCTTATGAAAAAGCTAAAAATCATAGGACAGCCAGTCAGCAGGTCAGTCAGTAGGTCTTCTACAGCCTACAAAATGTTTGAGTCTTACCTTACTACTCGGCAGCAGATCGTAAAACTTGATAAATTTGCAAGTGCCCCAGCCAATATACAGTGCGGAGTACCTCAGGGATCGGTCCTGGGTCCGTTGCTTTTCCTCATATATATTAACGACATTAGTAGCGCTGGACTGACTGGTCACAGTGGTCACATATCACTGTATGCAGACGATACACGTCTTTTTTATTTTGGTGATTCCATCACTGATATTATCTCAGAAGCACAGAAAGATCTTAATGTTTTGAATGTATGGCTTAGTCAAAACCTTCTGACTGTGAATGTAAATAAAACTGCTTACATAATTTTCGCAGCAAAGAATAAAAAAATACCGTAATTTCCAAATCTTACAATAAGTAACCAACCGTTATGGAAATCAACACATGAAAAGTATTTGGGCCTAATTGTGGACAGTAAGTTGACATTCAGAGCGCATATTTACTACGTAACAACTACCAACTAACAACACAACACTAACCGGAGCCATACATTGCAAAATGCGTACCCTACAAGCTAAGACATACTATTTACAACAGGCTGGTAAAGCCACATCTGGAATATTTGATCCAGGTATGGGGGACAAGCTGTAAAAACAAATCAACAACACCTACAAAGAACACAAAATAAAATCATCAAAGTCCTCTTCAACTATGACTACTACACTCCTACAGAATTACTCTACAAAAAACAAAACTATTTAACCTACAACAATTGTATACATACCATACATGTATGACAATCCGAAAGATCCTTAAGACCAACATACACACAAACATTTCATTCACACAAAAGATTAATAGATATAATACCCGTAATCAAGATGACCTCGAAGTACCAAGAGTGAGAACCTCGTACGGCAGGAAAACTATACAGTATGAGGGGGCCCGGCTATACAATACAATACCTAAAAAAATCAGAGAGTGTACAAGCATACCAACATTCAAAGCAGGCCTAAGAAATTATTTACTGGACACATTTATAGCTTAGCTAGAACTGTTTTGTATTTTATTTAGACTTAAGTACCTACATACTTGCTATCTACACATATTATAAATTAAAGTTGGTTTTCGTGTGTGGTTTAGAAGACCAACGTGGACATACAGGTAATATGTCCACGTTGGTCTTCTAAACCACACTACAGATTTTGATGAGGTTTTTTACCATCGTTTGGCGAATTTATTCCGGAAGGTTTATGTGTATAATACGTTAATAATAAAGTTATGTAAGTATAACTAAGAAATCTCGATGTTTTTGTCCAGTTGTAAAACTAAACAACTATTTTATTTTTTATAAATAAAAGTTTGATGTTCAGTTACTTGGATGGCTTGAACGTCGTAATGTAAATCAACCTATTGGTAATTTAGTTAAGTTTCTCTTTAAGTGAACTGTAATTTGTTCTTTGAGAAAATAAATGTCTTTAAACCGAACGTTGCCAACTTCACACGCTCTTAATTAAATAAACCGATTTCGACTTTATTTCAACGTTGATGCAAACTATTGATGTTTCTTTGGAACTAATACTGTATATTATGTATATTTGGATGGTTGTTGATAAGATCTACGTACCTGGAACCACTCCATCTGCACACGCTACGAGAAAACTCTTGGCGCGTCCTTGTCTCTTGTTCTCAGCCTCGTCAGCCCCGATGATCACCAGGTCGAGGTCGCTCATAGTACCATCCGTGTACTAAAATGACACATTGCTAACATCACTTGATTAGTACAACGCTACAAGGTTCTTTTGGCGTGAAGCCAAAATCGGAACTTAACCGCCATTTATTTTATTTTTATTTATTTATTTTGTTAGGGAAAACAAACAATTGTACAATGTATATTACTTCTAAGATTAAAAAATAATTGGAAGTGGATAAATGTATCTACAATCCACGACGTTTCCACATATTACCTAGGTTAAAGATACAGTGAAGACACAAAGTTACAAAAAGAAGAAGACAAGAAGAAAAAGGATGATGCACTTCACTTAAACTAAAACAAATATAATGTGATTAAAATTATTACGAAAACAAACAACAATACCAAAAAAGGGGCTACTCGTCAGCATCACGCAAATGCAAACTATTCACTAAATATTACCTAAATTTTTGGCGAATATATCCAAATGCACAAAATCTTTGTTGTATATTTTGACAAGTCTATAGAGGGCGCCCATTCACCCGCGTTAGTACAAGATATCATGATACAAGATACAAGATATCGTGGCAAAAAGCGGGTAAATGCATGCCTGTCGACGTATAACTGTTCTGGGTACAACATAAAATATATTATTAACTAATGCTGAGCAGTCAATCTTGTTATGCAACAGATCATGAAGCATCATGGCTTGAAGCAACAGACGCCTGGATTCCAAGGTCAAGAGGTTATACTTTTGTAGAGACTCAGTGTACGAAATACGTTCCATACGACACCTAAACTGCATTGTTCTTAAGAATTTGCGCTGAATTTTTCAATAGCATAATTATATTTAGCATAGTATGGATCCCAAATCATGCAGGCGTATTCAATTTGTGGTCGAACCAAAGAATTAAAGAGATGCAGGAAAGTGGCTGATCGCTTAAAATCTACGGATGATTTCATCACAAGGTGATACATTTGATATGCCTTAGCAGTAATTTTATCAATGTGCAGATTTAGGTGCAGTTTACAGTCCAATAGGATACCCAAGTCACTAATCTGAGTCTCTCTTAAAAGTAATTCATTGCATAAAGAATAATTAAAACAAATAATGTTTTTATTTTTGGTGAAATTCATATACCTACGCTTAGCAATATTTCATTTTAATTTATTTATATCACAATAGTCAGATAATCTATTTAAATCTTGTTGTAGGAGATAACAATCATCGATCGATATAATTTTCCTGTAAACTTTAAGGACGAGGCCCGAGTGTCCAGGCCCACCAAATGCGCTGACTTGCGCATCCGGGGCCTGGACGACTGCGTGACGGTGGAGAAACTGGTAGCCGCGGTCGCCAGAACTGGGGGGAGCTCTGCCGAGCAGGTGAGGGCAGGCACCATCCACCCTGATTCCACGGGGATGCGAGCCATTACGGTGAGCTGCCCCGTGTCGGCGGCCAAACTGATAGCCGGGGAGGGCCGAAGGCTTCTGGTGGGTTGGGTCTCCGCGCAGGTCAAACTGCTGGAGCCCAGACCTCTGAGGTGCTTCCGCTGCCAGGTGGGCAACCACGTGGGAGTGAAGTGCACCTCGGAGGTAGACTTCAGTAATCACTGCTTCCGTTACGGTCAGCCCGGTCATAAGGCCGGCTCGTGCAACGCCACGCCACACTGCGTCGTATGTGCGGCGGCTGGCAAGCCGGCCGATCACTGGGCTGGGAGCAAGGCTTGTGCCCCACCCGCCAAAACCAGAGGCAGAAGCAAGCCCTCCGCCACCGTCGTCACCGCCGCAGCCGCCGCCACTACTGCCGCCACTGCTGCCGCCTCCAGCGTCGTCGTCGCCGCCACTGCTGCCTCCAGCGTCGGCGTCACCGCCGCTGCCGCCGCAGCAGTGCCTTCACAGGGGGCTCAGGAGGGGGTTGAAATGGAGTGCCAATAACGGCCCCATTACGCCTTCTACAGGCGAATATCAACCACTGCGCAGCCGCTCAGGATCTGTTGCTCCAGAGCATGGCGCAGTGGTCGATTAACATCGCCGTGGTCGCTGAGCCGTACTTTGTCCCGCCCAGGGATGACTGGGTGGAGGACCTAAGCGGCTCAGTGACCCTCATTTCGTCGGCCGCCGCCGGTACTCCGTCCCTCGAGTCTGTAAAGAGAGGACGGGGTTGCGTGGCGGCACGGTTCGGGGAGATTGTCGTGGTGGCGGTATACTTCTCCCCGAACCGAACTCTTGCCGAGTTCCACAACTCCCTTGCGGAATTGAGAGCCGTCGTCGTCGGGTTCTGTTCCCTCCCCGTGCTCGTTCTCGGGGACTTCAATGCCAAGAATCTGGCTTGGGGTTCCCGGTATACGGACACACGGGGTAGGATGGTGGAGGACTGGGCTCTGGAAACAGGCCTAGTCGTCCTAAACCGGGGTTCTGTCCCCACGTGTGTGCGGATGCGGGGTGAATCGGTGGTGGACATTTCGTTCGCAAGCCCCGCTCTGTCACCACGTGTCATTGACTGGCGCGTCATGGAGGGGGTGGAGACCTATTCCGATCACCGGTACATCCGGTTTGACGTCTCCGCCCAGAACTCGAGCGCGCTGGTCCGACAGGCCCCGAGTGGTCCGCGGTGGGCGCTGAAGCAGCTGGACCGGGAGCTTCTCCTGGAAGCCTCGATCGTGCAGGCCTGGGTGTCATCACCGGACAGGCCTGCTGACATCAACGACGAGGCGGAGTGGTTCCGGGAGGCCATGTCCAATATATGTGACGTGGCAATGCCCCGGGTCCGGCCCGGACGTGCTTCGCGCCAGGTGTACTGGTGGTCGCAGGAGCTGGAGGCTCTGCGCATGGCGTGCGTTGCGGCGCGACGCCGGTACGCCAGGCACCGCAGGCTTCGTATCCGCCCTCCGGATACGGAAGTCATTCAGGCGGAGCTGTACGAGGGGTACAGAGCGGCAAAGACCACCCTCCAAGCGGAGATCCTGCGGGCCAGGACACTGGCCCGCGAAGAGTTGCTGGAGACTTTGAACAGAGACCCGTGGGGACGCCCATACAAGATGGTGCGGGAGAAGCTCCGCCCATGGGCTCCTCCGCTGACGCAGAGTCTCCGGCCCCAGCTTGTGGGGGACGTGGTGAGCGCTCTGTTCCCTTCAAGAGGGGAACATACCCCTCCGCTCATGGCTCCGCCTACTGCGGTGCCCAATGCAGACCACACCGACGACGACGACGATGCTCCGGAGGTGACTGAGGTAGAGATGAGAGCGGCGGTACGTAAGCTGAATGCGAAAAATACCGCCCCAGGACCCGACGGCATACCTGGAAAAGCCTGGGTCCTGGCCTTGGGGGCTCTCGGGCCTCGACTAAGAGGGCTCCTAAGCGCATGTATGGAGAGGGGCCAGTTCCCACTTCGTTGGAAGACGGGGAAACTGGTCCTAATCAGGAAGCCGGGGCGCCCAGCGGACTCTCCGTCCGCCTATCGGCCCATTGTGCTGCTCGATGAGGTGGGCAAGCTCTTTGAAAGAGTAATTGCAGACCGCCTTGTCGGGCAGCTGGTGCGGGTGGGGCCGGATCTGGCGGAGAGCCAGTTTGGTTTCCGCAGGGGGCGCTCTACGGTGGACGCCATCATGCGCGTGGGAGCCCTCACGACGGGGGATGCTGTAGCCCGGGGTGGGGTCGTATTGGCGGTGTCTCTAGACATCGCCAATGCCTTCAACACCCTGCCCTGGAGTTGCATCAGGGAGGCACTCCGGTATCACCGGATGCCGACCTACCTCTGTCGTGTGGTCGAGGCCTATTTGACGGACAGGGCCGTCATCTACCCCGGTCACCAAGGAGAGTGGAACCGGCGAGAGATGTCGTGCGGTGTCCCACAGGGATCGGTCCTGGGGCCGCATCTGTGGGACATCGGGTACGACTGGGTGTTGCGCGCCGACCTCCCTAGCGGCGTCAGCGTCGTTTGTTACGCTGACGACACGCTGGTCCTGGCGCACGGGAGGTCGTACCAGGCGGCGGCCGACTTAGCGACACGCGGGGTTGCGACAATCGTCGACAGAATCCGGCAGTTGGGACTCGAGGTGGCGCTGCACAAGTCCGAGGCCATGGGTTTTCATGGACCTCGGAATGCGCCACCGTCGGGTTCCCAGGTGATGGCGGGAGGGGTTCACATCGGCGTCGAGTCGACGATGAAGTATCTGGGACTCGTCCTCGACAGCCGGTGGAATTTCGTCGAACATTTCCGACGTTTGGCTCCCAGACTGGAGCGGGCCGGGGCTGCGTTGAAGCGGCTCCTGCCCAATCTAGGGGATCCAAACGCCTCCTGCCGGAGGCTCTACGCGGGGGTCGTGCGGTCCATGGCCCTTTACGGGGCACCGGTGTGGGCGCGTTCACTAAGGCTGCGGCCAGCCCGCCGGTTGAACGCGTCCCAGAGGGTCATGGCCATCCGGCTGGCCCGAGGATACCGCACGGTCTCCTGCGAGGCGGCGAGCCTTCTTGCCGGATTACCGCCATGGGATCTGGAGGCAAAGGTCCTCGCGCACATCTGGGAGTGGCGCGAGGAGGCGAAACGCCGGGGCTTAACTCCGCTGCCGCGAGAAATCGCGGCACAGCGGACAGAGCTCCGGCGGGATCTCATGGCGTCATGGAGAGTGCGATTGTCGCAACCCAGCGCTGGGCACGCCACAATTGCGGCGATAAGACCCCTCTTTGAGGAGTGGCTGGAGAGGCGCCATGGCGTCCTCACCTTCCGCCTGACGCAGGTCCTCACCGGACACGGCTGTTTCGGGAGGTTCCTGCACAGGATAAGGCGGGAGGACACGCCCGGGTGTCATCATTGTGTGGATCGCCCGGAGGACACGGTGGAGCATACGGTGGAGGTCTGTCCAGCTTGGGCGGAGCATCGCCGTGTCCTAGTGGAGGCGATCGGCGGCGGTGATCTCCCGCGTCCGGCCCTGGTTCAGGCCATGGTACGGAGCGAGAGGAAATGGGAGGCCGTCACCTCCTTCTGCGAAGCGGTAATGCTCGCGAAGGAGGAGGCGGAGCGCGTGAGGGAGAGGCAAATTTCGCGCCCTCACGCCCCTAACCGCCACAGGAGGAGACGCCCAAGGCGTCGGGAATCGCGAGGCGATTTCCGGCCACCGTAGGCGCGGGTTTGCGGGCGGTGAGCAATGGGTAGCTCACCGTCCGATAAGGACCAGGCCCGGGTCGACGGCGCGTTGTGTTCCACGCGCGCCTCAAAGAGATGTCAGCAGAATCGACGGGGTCCGCTAGGGCCAATGCCTGCCGGGGTTGCGAAGAAAACCGAGAGGGAGATCGTGGCCCCCAGCAATAGGGCAACGGAAGGAACACGGGTGGGTTTTAGTCAGTAAGAGTCTGACACGCTCTCCCGCTCCGCCCAGAGCGGGAGAAGTTATTTGATGATGTCCCACCCACAAAAAAAAAAAAAAGGTCACCAGCATACAACAGAAAATCACTATTATGAAAGCAGTTTCTGGTGTCTTTTATGTAAATTAAAAACAATTAAGAGCCAAGAATTGATCCCTGAGGGACACCGGAGGTAGCAAGGAAGGTGTCAGAATGGTACCCGTTACTCACTACAGTTTGATTGCGGATATAAGACTGAAACCAGCGCAGCAAGTTACCTCTAATGCCGTGGAATGCAATTTTGTTAAGTAATATTCTGTGATCAACTCTATCGAACGCTTTAAAGTCTGTATACACGGCGTCTGTTTGAGCTCTTAAATCCATTTTTTTAAACGAGTGATTCATAAATATCATTAAGTTTGTAGTAGATTTATTTTTGACAAAGCCGTGTTGCTCAGGAATTAAGAGTTGTTGCCATCTTTTTTGATCAATACAATTTCTGTAACAATTTCACAAATGTTCACCTACAACGCCCCCTTGGCAGTGTCATTCAGACGCCTAAAGATCCTTGTAGCACTCTAAGATAGAGTCGCCATTTGAGAGGTGCTACTAAAGCAACTCTATCGGAATGAGAGTTTGGCCATGGCAATTTGATTTTCCTTTATCGATTAACAAATTTTATAAGACTGGCAAATATATAAATAATAATGCTACATTACCTCAGGCTTAATTTTGTACCATCCAGCGTTGCGTCGGTTGGGAATGTAGTAGGACTCCACATCTTTTACCACTATGCCTTCGTCTTGGTCCTCGATGGCCTTGTTCAAAGCCTCCAGTATTTCAGTATAAATCGACCTTTATAAAACCGTTACAAAAATATTCATTCAAGTTATAGGAAATATTAAAAAAAATATATTTTGTAGTTTTTTAGCTATATTGGAAATCTATAACTTGTTTCCGTTTAAACGCAAGCAAAATTCACAGAGCATTTGAAACCGAAAAATTCTCGGTAGGCCTGCATGTTCTAGAAATGTAACAATTATACGCAAAACCTTAACTTAGTCTTCAAGTTATAGTTATTATATTTCACGAACGCGCAACAATTATTGCAATTTTGCACCTTACTACAGTGACATAAGAATCACATGACTTGCCGTTGTGAATTACAAGGACTATAACATAGAGCAATTTTACCAAATACAAATAATAATGTAGTTATTTACTTACCTCTGTGACACTATCTGTCGTGCACTATGCTGTATAACTCCGGGTGTGTTCTCGAATACTTTATCTAAGATACGAAGTCTTTCGCTGAGGGGCAGCCCCCCTTTTTCTGGAGGGCCCACGAGAGTTCTACCGTTGAAGTAGAGGATGTCAAAGGCGCAGAAACAAGGTTGAAACTTCGAATTCTCTGTTATCTTTTTCACGTCGAATGCCATTCCTATAATAAGACATGGATGTTAAACTATATAATCAAACTCCATAAATACTATAATAATACTCCCTAATCCCTAAAAATACTCCCGACACAAGAAAGTTGAATTATCTAGCTTTAATAACTTTTCATTGAAGTACCGACATTTTTGGCATACCTAAGTACCTACCGACGTTTACTGGCGGTCAGTGATGAAACAAGTAGTGTCAATAGAGTACATGATAGCAAACAAAAAATATTTAGTGCTGAATCTCGTAAGTAAGATAACTTTCCGAGATATTTGAATAAAAACAAAAAAATGCATTCAACTTTTTATATTTTTAGGTTTCCGTACTTCAAAAGGAAAAAACGAAACCCTTATAGGATTCGGATTCGGGACTCGCGTGTCTGTCTGTATGTCCGTGTGTCACAGTCAATATGCTCCGAATCGAATGGACCGCTTAAGTGGAAATTTGGTACACCTATGTATTTCTGTGACCCAAACACGAACCTTTAACGTAAATAAATAAATTTTGAATATGAAGGTTACTTTTGGGGGACAAATAAGAAAATTAAAAAAAAGTTTTTCAAATGAAAGGGATTGATGCGAGGATCTCAAATTATATTTTGTATAATTTTAAAATAAATACATTTAAAGATATTTAAGAAAATAGATGAAAATTTACCAATCCCCCTCCCTTATCTCCGAAACTACTGTGCCTAAAATTTCGAAAAAAATACCGAGAATGGTTCTCCACTCATAGATTACAGGAAAACCTATAAGAGGTTTGTGGTCTCAAAATAACATGTTAAATCTATCAATATTGTGCGTACAAACTTATATTTGTAGTTGGAATGAATAAAAGAATATGTATTTCAACTACAATTTTATGTTTGTATTTGGGATTAATTCATCCCAACTACGGAACCCTTCATTGTGCGTAATCCGACACGCACTTGGCCTGTTTTTCTATTTAATGGATCACAAATGAGTTAGAGAAGCTCGTCCGTGCTGTATGAAACCATTTATTATTATTCTGACTACTTACGCACGAACTTACAAACTTAAATAAAATAAAATCTATAGTTCCTGAAAATGGGGTTTACAGCTATTGGTGACTTCAGTATTTACTAAGATTCTAATTGTTTTTTTTGTAGGGTAAATAGCGTGGCGCGTCAGTGCTGTTGCCCCATAAGATGACACCGTATTTAAGCCATGCGTAGGCGTACGCATAGTACGTTACTAGTTTTATTTATATTACTAGCTGAACCGGCCCGGCTTCGCACGGGTAGCATTTACGGCGCATCTAACTCCCTACCCTACCTACCAACCTACATACCTACCTATCTACCGAGATATGATCAAAATTCATGCAAGCCTAGTACTTTTTGTTAGGATTTATGGCATATACCTATACCGGGATATCATAAATGCAAAATTAATAAAAACATTTTTCTTCATATCTTTTTTTTTTCATGAATTTTTTCAATGTTTTAGTAATTATTATCCTATTCCGGACGAAGACAAATCCAAAAATACAAAAATCATAAAAATTGGTCCAGCCGTTCTTGAGTTATAAGAGGTGTAACTAACACGACTTTGTTTTATATATATAGATCATATTAATATTTTATTATTATTTTAAATCATTTTATTATATGATATATTATTATATTAATCATACGTTCATTGACACAACCTTATAGCCAGGATTATCCATCAGCAACTTGCTCTAAAATACAGCTTTGTAGAATCGGAAGTGCCGTACTACAGGTATGTGCCCGTCTCAGTTCTCGAAAATGGACTATCACATTATACTGGGATTGATTCATCATCACTGACAGGACTATTGTTGCCAATAAGCCTGATATAGTGGTGGTGGATCGAATAGAGCGGCGCGCAAAGATAGTTATATTTATCTATTTTCAAAACGTACCTTTAGACCCAAAACATTGGTATTGTTTATGCCAGCCCATCATCTCGCCATCTAGAATGAAGCTGTTGACATCCGATGAGAAGCAATTCTTCAAGTGAGGCGTCAACAAGCCAGAGTCATAAGTACTTCCATAGTTCTTAGTAAAGGAAAAACCTCGTCTTGAAAAATATTCATATTTTCCATTCTCCATGTGCATCTGTTTTAATAAGATATAGACGTTATGATAGATGATTGTTTCGTTTTCACAATATCACATATTTATATCATAATATCAAGATAGCAGAAGGGATAGACAGAGGTGTTCATATGCAGTACACCCACATTACAAATCCAGATTGTAGGCTGTTCCCGAATTCTTCATTTCTTTAATGGAAAATCCTAACTCTTTGCCCGACCCAACCCATGAATCGAACCTAGTCGCGTATCACACTACATTAACAGTAAAATATAATCCATATACCTACAGTACCTTAAGCCTCTAGCATATGGCAGCTAATAACAAAATCAAGCATTTGATAGCACATCGTAACTCTGCTGCCCTTATTCCAATTTATTTGAGGTTGGTGCAACATGTTTTATTTTTAAGTGAAAACTTCTATAGGCGCGTTGGGCATTTTTGAGATGGGACTAAACCATTGATTTCGCGACACCATGACGACACCTCATTTTTGTAAACGTGATTGTTATATTTATTTATATTAAGTTACGGATCAATGTTCTATGCAAGTAATTTTCTTTAAAGGTTTTGTAAACGCGATTGTGCTTTTTATTTATATTATGTTACGGATCAATGTTCTATGCAAGTATTTTTACTTTAAAGGTTTCGGAAGTTTTTTTTTTTTTGTTGTCTTCCACCAAGGCGATCTTCTAAAGCGGGGAATTCACTAAACGGACATGCCCGCTGGCAGTTTGTACGGGCATGTTTGTCGCCAAGATACACTACACAGACTCGTCAGTTTGTTGTCTCTGCCTCAACCGGCTACACGGTTTAGTTGTTACGATGTCAACGAGACGAAGAAAACTCATAACTGCTGGTGCCGCAATAATACTCAACAATATTCTAAGTTCATAAACTCTTTGCTTTTTATCTTCCATAAACATGGATGTTTTTTATACTCGGCTAAAAATTCTTCCTTGAATAATTTATTTTCAATAAAACTCATTTTATATTAATACCTACTCCACAGTTCGATACATAAATCATAAAAAAAACGTCTGTACTGGTTGCTGTCGCTCTCAGGTCTGAGAACAGGCGGCCCGCGCCATCCATATTCATAGTCCAAACTTTTCGCACATGAACTACTAAGAGTCAACTTGTATAAGCTATTCAGCTTCCTCAATTCATCTGCAATCTTCTGTCAATCAAAATGCGTGCTTATTAAATCATCTAGATTGAAAAGGAATTTCTATAGATCATCAGTCAATAGTGATTGATAATTTGGTATATTATTATTATATTATACTATATAAAGCTCGATTACCACTCACTCACTCACTCACTGACTGACATAATTGTTCTCCCAGATGGTGAAGGGGGAGGTGGGTATATTTTTACAGATTCGTATAGAAGTAACTCTCACGAGTATGGGAAAAATCCCAAACCTCCCCTTTTCCACCCCACTCTCCCCCCTCCCTATCGTATCTCGGAAACTAAGTGTCCCGTGTATTGTTGTTTTACGGATTCGTATAGAGGAGGCTCGGAAAAGTAAAATCCATTTTTCAAAGTTGCCCCCCTTGCCCCCCTTCTCCCCCCCTCTAGGTAGATCTCGGAAGTTAAGAGACTTGGA
This sequence comes from Omphaloscelis lunosa, assembly GCA_916610215.1. NCBI lineage: Eukaryota > Metazoa > Arthropoda > Insecta > Lepidoptera > Noctuidae > Omphaloscelis > Omphaloscelis lunosa. The sequence goes on along the minus strand of OU744244.1, from coordinate 18,083,350 downwards.
ACATTTTTTTTTTTCAGATTCATATCAAGGGCCCCAGAGTTGGTCAAAATCATTTTTCAAAACTCCCCCCTCTCCCCCCCTTCACCCCTCCTGGGTTTTGTTAATTAAATTTTGTAATTTGTAATTTAAGTAGGTAAGTACATATCAATTAATAAGTTATAGGTACTTAAAAAGCAGTTTCATCATCAGCCAGCTAATATACTTAGGGTATTTTTTTTGTTGTTTTGTTTTTAAATAATTTAGAAAATTGACATAATTAGGTACTGATCATTATAAATAATGCTTATAAGAGACACCATATTATTAGCCATGCAGACTTTTGAGCTCATTTTGCAGTCAGTTCAATGTCATCCTGTGCTACAATGTGAAATAGATATTTTTCGAATATTTAATGCATACATAATGTTTTTGGTTTTTTCCTTTGTTCTGCTCCTAAATGTACTGCACAAAAAATGAGTGGGAAATAGATAATTTTTTTTTTTTTATATATTACTAGAGACCCGCCCCGGCTTCGCACGGGTGGCCGAAAATAAATACTAGTTTTCGAAAATAATTCGAATTATTTAAGAATATATTTAAGAAATATTGAATGAAATTATTATAAGTATTTTTGAAAAGAACTTTTGATAAAGAGTATCTAAATAGTTCCGAAATCAATTTTAATAAGTGCATTAATTCAGTAAATTTACTCGATTTGGCCGCGTCCGCTGCGTAGAGAGCCGACCGCGCGAGTGAGCCGCGCGGCAACCTGCTTCATAGATGTGCACCCCCCTCCCCTGCGGTTTCGCCGTGCGAGTCGTGCGACACCATCATTCATTTTAATACCAATTACAATTTTAAATTCGTAATATCTTTTGAATGGATTGTTCGATTGGAATAAAATAAAAAGTAATTTATAGCTATTGAAACAATCTTGCTCAATGAATAGTTTATTTGGATAAGGATTAGTATTTGACGATAATATGATCAATAAACATAGGCTAATAATTTTAATTACTTTTATTCTATGGAAAAGTGGTTATAACACATATAATGCCGTACTAACAAATGACCTACGTGATTTTTTTTTTTTGTAAAATACGTTCATGGAATGTGAGGAACGTCTCATGACACTAATTTCGTTACATTTTACATATTATAATAGTAAAATAAATAAATAAATAATGGTGGCTACCATATATGGCTGACGCGGCGCCACTGTAATAACATTCTCAATAGGGCCGCGTCAACCATTTGATTTCAAAAGCGCGCTGTTACAGTACAATATCTTTAAGAAGAAATAATATCTTTAAGAAACCTGCGCCTCGCTTGCCGCCGCGGGCGCCATTTTGATTTTATAGCGTCGTGTGTAACGGCCGCCATATTACGGCCGCCATCTTACGGCCGCTATATTACGGCCACCATATTACGGCCGCCACATAACGGCCGCCATATAACGGCCGCCACATAACGGCCGCCATATTACGGCCGCCATATTACGGCCGCTATATTACGGCCACCATATTACGGCCGCCATATTACGGCCGCCACATTACGGCCGCCACATAACGGCCGCCATATAACGGCCGCCACATAACGGCCGCCATCTTACGGCCGCTATATTACGGCCGCCACATAACGGCCGCCATATTACGGCCGCCATCTTACGGCCGCTATATTACGGCCGCTATATTACGGCCGCCATCTTACGGCCGCTATATTACGGCCGCCATCTTACGGCCGCTATATTACGGCCGCCATCTTACGGCCGCTATATTACGGCCGCCATCTTACGGCCGCTATATTACGGCCGCCATATTACGGCCGCCATATTACGGCCGCCACATTACGGCCGCCACATTACGGCCGCCACATAACGGCCGCCATATTACGGCCGCCATCTTACGGCCGCTATATTACGGCCGCTATATTACGGCCGCTATATTACGGCCGCCATATTACGGCCGCCATATTACGGCCGCCATCTTACGGCCGCTATATTACGGCCGCCATATTACGGCCGCCATATTACGGCCGCCACATTACGGCCGCCACATAACGGCCGCCATATTACGGCCGCTATATTACGGCCGCCATCTTACGGCCGCTATATTACGGCCGCCATATTACGGCCGCCATATTACGGCCGCCATCTTACGGCCGCTATATTACGGCCGCCATCTTACGGCCGCTATATTACGGCCGCCATATTACGGCCGCCATATTACGGCCGCCACATTACGGCCGCCACATAACGGCCGCCATATTACGGCCGCTATATTACGGCCGCCATCTTACGGCCGCCATATTACGGCCGCCATATTACGGCCGCCATCTTACGGCCGCTATATTACGGCCGCCATCTTACGGCCGCTATATTACGGCCGCCATCTTACGGCCGCCATATTACGGCCGCCATATTACGGCCGCCATATTACGGCCGCCACATTACGGCCGTCACATAACGGCCGCCATATTACGGCCGCCACATAACGGCCGCCATATTACGGCCGCCATATTACGGCCGCTATCTTACGGCCGCTATATTACGGCCGCTATATTACGGCCGCCATATTACGGCCGCCATATTACGGCCGCCATCTTACGGCCGCTATATTACGGCCGCTATATTACGGCCGCTATATTACGGCCGCTATATTACGGCCGCCATATTACGGCCGCCATATTACGGCCGCCATATTACGGCCGCCATATTACGGCCGCCATATTACGGCCGCCATATTACGGCCGCCACATAACGGCCGCCATATTACGGCCGCCACATAACGGCCGCCATATTACGACCGCCACATAACGGCTGCCACATTACGGCGCCATATTACGGCCGCCATATTACGGCCACCACATAACGGCCGCCATAAAACGGCTGCTACATAACGGCCGCCACATAACGGCCACCACACAACGGCCGCCAAATAACAGTCGCAGTAGCGGTTGTCATAAAACCGGAAAGTGCATAACGGCTGCTACATTACGGCTGCCATATTACGGCCGCCATATTACTGCCGCCACATAAGAGCCGCCAAGTAACGGCCGCAGTAACGGTTATCATAAAACCGGAAAAGTGCATAACGGCTGCTACATTACGGCCGCCACATAAGGGCCGCCATATTACGGCCACCATCTTACGGCCGCTATATTACGGCCACCATATTACGGCCGCCATATTACGGCCGCCATATTACGGCCGCCACATTACGGCCGCCACATAACGGCCGCCATATAACGGCCGCCACATAACGGCCGCTATATTACGGCCGCCACATAACGGCCGCCATATTACGGCCGCCACATAACGGCTGCTACATTACGGCGCCATATTACGGCCGCCATATTACGGCCACCACATAGCGGCTGCCATAAAACGGCTGCTAGATAACTGCCGCCAAATAACGGCCGCTACATAACAGCCGCCACATAACGGCCGCCATATAACGGCCGCCACATAACGGCCGCTATATTACGGCCGCCACATAACGGCCGCCATATTACGGCCGCCACATAACGGCTGCTACATTACGGCGCCATATTACGGCCGCCATATTACGGCCATCACATAACGGCTGCCATAAAACGGCTGCTAGATAACTGCCGCCAAATAACGGCCGCTACATAACAGCCGCCACATAACGGCCGCCATATTACGGCCGCCACATAACGGCCGCTACATAACGGCCGCCACACATTGGCCGTCAAATTATGGCCACTACATAACAGCCGCCAAGTAACGGCCGCAGTAACGATTGTCATAAAACCGGAAAAGTGCACTCGCACTTTTATTTTCTTGCGGTGTGGTCACCGTACAATATTTCCGTGCAAAGAATGCACTTTTCCGGTTTTATGACAACGTTATTTGCGCCCGTTTTTGCGGCCGTAGAGTGACGGTAACTACGGTAATTGTAGCGGCCGTTATGTGGCCGCCGTTTTGTGGCGGCCGTAATTTGGCGCCCGGTATGTAGCGGCCGTTATTAAGCGCCCATTATTTGGCGGCTGTTGCGTGGCGGCCGTTATTTGGTGCCCGTTATTTGGCGGACGTTATTTGGCGGCCAGCGGCCTGCCCCACCACTCTTTTAGGAAACCGTAACTTTATTGGTAAGGACCCTTAAAATAGTAAGGTCACCGTCATCGCCGCTTATAACGCGCGCGTGCGAGCGGACAAACAGACACGGAAACGGAATTTTATTTAGATAAAATTTAAGTGTCCGTTTGTCCGCGTTTGTGTCAGTTTGTTTGTACCTAAGTACAGTGAACAAACTTTACGCATATCTATATCTATACTAATATTATAAAATTTTATCAACCTAGCATATAAGTAAAAAAATAAATGCTCAGTGGCAGCAGCGATGTGGTGAATGATAGTGATAGTGCACGTCAACCTTCGACAACACTGCAGAGCACCCTGGAGAGATGTCCGCTGTGTACCCAGGCACGGTTTTTTAAAGGTAAGCGGGGTCTGAATGTGCATATCGGAAAGGTGCACAGACCTCCAAATGCACTCTCTTCAGACCCTGTCTCAACAGTCACACCAACCACACCTGCTACATCCAATTTTGACCCGTTTTGGAAAACCCTTTCTAAATTCAAAAACTCTGTACCTGTTTTGAAGCGAGTTCCCCGCGGTGCTAGACCTCTTGTGGCACAACACCTCGCAGGTTGCGTCCGTCTTGCCATCCGGGAGAACTCGCGAAGTGCTTGGGAACAGCTGCTCACCTTTCCTTACAGAATTCTACATGTACAAAAGAATTTGGCAACCAAAAAAACACTAACCGCACAAATTAAAGAAAACTGTAATATTTCGGCTCATAATTTGGATTCCAAATTACCGACACAGAGATATACCTCTTCAAGAAGTATATCCCATTTCGTAGAATCGAAGTTAGGGGAAGGTGACATTAGTGGAGCAGCCAGGATTCTCTTTAGTAGTGATGTGGTGGCACCGTGTTCTCCAGAAACTCTCGCAGCTCTGGAGAGCAAACACCCTGCCCCAGTGGATGGCATTTCTTTTCCCGACCCCCCTGATCCGGATAATCACTCCCTCACCATTACAGGTCGAGAGTTGATCACAGCCATTTGTTCCTTCCGGAGCGGCTCCGCTGCTGGCCTCGACGGCCTGAGTCCTCAGCACCTAAAGGATCTTATCTGTTCAGGCGCCGGGGAAGCTGGTGAGTTGCTCTTGAAGGAGCTTACGGCTCTGATTAACCTTATGCTCTCCGGCAAGGTGAACGAGGCCGTCATCGACGTTCTATACGGGGCCAATTTATGCGCCCTGCGCAAGAGGGATGGCGGCATTCGTCCTATTGCCGTGGGAACCACATACCGTCGTATGGCAGCAAAGATTTGTTGTAAATTTTATGGTGAGGCGGTTTCGAAAAAATTTCAGCCCCTGCAGCTAGGTTACGGCTCCAAAGGGGGCTGTGAGGCTGCCGTACACGCCTTGTCGACCTACCTAAATTCTGGCAAAGGAGAGGTCATCCTGAAGGTTGACATAAAGAATGCCTTCAATTCAGTGAATAGGGACACCTTGCTGGCAGAAACTAAAAAAGAAATACCCCAAATCTATAGTTTCCTTTGGCAATGTTACAGACACCCATCTAAATTACTGTTTCGGGACAACCTTCTGGAATCTGCTGTTGGTTGTCAACAAGGTGACCCCCTCGGGCCAGTGATTTTTAGTTTAGCCATTCATCCAATTATTCGACAGCTAAATTCCAAATTTAACGTTTGGTACCTCGACGATGGAACCCTGGGAGGCGATGTAGAAACTGTTCTAAATGACCTTCATTTCCTAAAAAATGAACTACATTCCATTGGCCTTGAACTCAACCTTTCGAAGTGTGAACTATACTTAGCGGACAGTACTGACAGACATGATACACTTTCCAAATTCAACACAATAGCCCCAGAAATCAAAATTATTGAAAAAAGCTCTCTTCGTCTCCTCGGGTCACCTATCTTTGAGGACTCCTTCCCCGGTTTTATTGAGGAAAAAATTCAAAATTTCAATGACGTTTCGGAAAGATTGTTCCAAATTAACATGCATTCGGCCATAACCTTAATCCGTTACTGCTGTTTCGGTCCTAAATTGACATATTTCCTCCGCGCCTCCCATTTATGGAAACACACTCATCTTTTAGACAAAATGGACCAAATTATCCGGCATACATTAACCTCGATCTTAAATGTGGCCTTGGACGACCGAGCTTGGGCACAAGCTACTCTTCCTATCCGTATGGGAGGCCTCGGCGTCCGCAAAATTTCTAGTATTAGTTTACCGGCTTTCATATCCTCGGTTCACGGTACTGAGAAATTAATCAGGAAAATCCTAGCTTCCACACTGATTAATTTTGATGTGCCGTGCCTCACCGAGGCTATGGATGCCTGGAGACTCGCTTGCCCGAATTCAGATCCGCCCGACAACCCATTTTCCCAAAGACGGTGGGATGAGCCGCTCTGCAGAGTAGTACAGAACAATTTACTTGAGACGTCTGTTACTACTGTGGAGCGTGCGCGCCTGTTGGCTGTGGGTAAGTGGGAGTCGGGCCTGTGGCTTCATGCACTACCGTCGTCGAACTTAGGCACTTTGTTCGACGACACTACCTTCCGCATTGCTGCTTCCCTGCGTCTAGGAGCTCCTTGTTGTTCTCCTCATCGCTGTCACTGTGGTGAAGTTGTCAACAGCCTCGGACACCACGGCCTGTCCTGCAGCCGAAGTGCGGGTCGCTTAGCGCGGCATGCAAACATTAATGACATCATCCGACGAGCTCTTGTCACCGTCGGCGTTCCAGCTGTATTAGAACCCAACGGTTTGGCACGCGACGATGGCAAGAGACCGGACGGCATGTCTTTATTTCCATGGAAGGTGGGTAGGCCTTTAGTGTGGGACGCAACGTGTGTCGATACTCTAGCGCCATCCCATCTTCCTGGCTCGGCGTGCTGTGCTGGCGCTGCCGCTGCGGCTGCGGAAAACCTCAAGCGGCGAAAGTATAATAACCTTATAGGTCACTATATTTTCGAGCCGTTTGGGGTTGAAACCCTAGGGCCGTGGGGTCCGAGTGCTCACGGTCTGTTCAATGAAATCTCCAAACGACTGGTTGACACTTCTCGTGACCCAAGGGCTGGTTTTTACCTTGGCCAGCGGCTAAGCATTGCCATACAACGTGGCAATGCGGCCAGTCTCTTGGGTACATTACCAGTCGACAGCGACGCGGAGGAATTTTTCGACGCCATATTTTAGTTTAATTTTAGTTTAGTTTTAGTCTAATAGTTTTAGTTAGGTTAGGATATTATATTTTTTTAGTTTTGTCATACTCTTGTGTAACATGATTTAGATAATAAAAAAATAAATATGTAATAGCAAAGTAAAAAAAAAAAAAAAAAAAAAAAAAAAAAAAAAAAAAAAAAAAAAAAAAAAAAAAAAAAAAAATTATAAAGAGGAAACCTTTGTATTTTTGTATGTTTGTATTGAATAGGTTCGAAAACTACTGGACCGATTTCAACATTTCTTTTACCATTACTTAGAGGGATTCTTCCGAATCCGTATAGGCTATATTTTATCCCGGAAAATAGATAAGATTTTTCGTGGTAGTGAAAATTGTGGAGTAAGGCGTCGAAAAAACTGCCGTACGTTAACGATTCTCGCGAACGCTGCCTAAATGGTTAGAGATGTATGGTTGACTTCTATAGAAAAGTTGTAGAACTCAATAATGCCTACAAAAAAGTCCGCGATAGTATAAACCAAACATTTATATTTTAGCCATTATCACATATAGGCATTATATGTGATAATGGCTAAAATATAAATCTCTAACCATTTAGGCAGCGTTCGCGAGAATCGTTAACATACGGCAGTTTTTTCGACGCCTTACTCCACAATTTTCACTACCACGAAAAATCCTATCTATTTTCCGGGATAAAATATAGCCTATACGGATTCGGAAGAATCACTCTAAGTAATGGTAAAAGAAATTTTAAATCGGTCCAGTAGTTTTTGAGCCTATTCAATACAAACATACAAAAATACAAAAATACAAAGGTTTCCTCTTTATAATATTAGTATAGATAAATTTTGTTTTGTGCCAGAAACCCTCGCGTTCTAAAATCCTACCAGTTTCTTCACAACCTGATCAATTGTTTAAGACAGTTTAGAGGTAAAACATACAAACATTATTAATTGTTAGGGTGCTGTACCTGAAGGGTAAAAACTACAGAATCTTGTTATGTACTAAGACTGCTGTTCGTCCGTCTGTCCATCTGTCTGTTAGCGGGCTGCAGCTCATGATCAAGAATGTGGATTTCGGTTGCCGCTATACATAATAAAAATAAGTTAAAAATTGGAAGCAGGTTCCCCAGTAAATAAAAATAAATATGTTGTTCTTTGCTTACTGTCGTCTCTGTCAGCGAGCTGTCTGTAACCCATTAATCCAATCAATGGGGACAAAAAAGACGCTTTGCCTTACAAAGGGTGATGTAGATGATAGATGATTTTTGTCATTACAAAATATTCTCCCTCTTGTAACATTATATCTACCTTGCACTTGACCTTGTATTTTTGTTAATGTTTTAGGAACTACACACCAAGGGAGTAGCAATTATAAGGGTAATAACGTTCAATGCGTGGCAATGTCCGCTTGCGCGTCAGTATTGTCAGTTTGCAGACATCGGAATCTGACTTGTCATGATATCGATGTCATTCTCCAAAGTGGAGACACTTTATATATGTCGCTTAAACCAATTCTACCAAAGGGTGTCATATTTTTGAACCCCGAGGAACAAGGGTAGGAAATACTCCTCAAAAACACGACCCCGCGAGCTGCTGGCAGCTCGCGCAACGCCCAAATACTAGTTTCAGATATACAGATGGATCTTTCTTTAAAATATAATTGTGATGTTTACTGTCTTGATCAAATGCATGATGCACGTTTCAGGTTTGCCCGACCAGTTTCGGACTCGAACAGAATTCTCATGAACCACAAACTTGAAAACTTCATCTGGAAAATTCAACTTTAGGAGAAACACTTAACTTTAAGGGCTTGCTACACGACTGCCAACCACGTCCCAACATAGGTGACCTTGGTGGTTTACAACCGTGTAGTTGGTGGTTTAGGTACAACCAAATTTTAAACAGCTCTGCGTGTCGCCAACCAAGGTATTTACACTCGCCGCATGATAAATTCGAGCAATATCAAAAAAATGCATGTGAAACAAATCATGAAATTAAACTAAAATTATTTGCAATAGGAATGGTCACTGTGGTGCTAATTCTACCAAAGTTATTTATCCCAAAAATCGACTAACCTGAAATCTTTCACCATCAAACTTGTTCTCTATTTGATATGTCTTGTCGATGGAAAGTTGTCGAACAATATGTTTGACGTCGAGTCGTTCGGAAAGCATCGGACTTATAGCAAGGAACATCTGTATTCCTAGCTCCAAGGGGCGAGCGTCACCGTCGCCTAACTCTTCACACACCTGAGTAAAAGAATTCGCTTTGGTACTCTTTGACACACTAAAACATTTGACAAATCTAAGGAACAAAGTAACTTTCCACACAACTTTCATTGTGTGGAAAGTTACTTTGTTCCTTAGATTTGGACAAAAAGGCTTCGCGCTTACCGAGAACAGCGAAAATTTGAGAATTGTCTGATGATCTTGAATAATAAACTTAGTAAAAATAAACTTATAGCTCAAAGTTGTATGAAAATCAACACAGAAATAAAACGGTTTTCGGGCGTCCGCGGGTATCTATATATCAGAAAATCCTGTGCTATAGGTGCTTAGGGTGAACCTTTCCGCCCAAAAACTCAAGGGCAGGGTAGTTAATGCTTACCTTGGATAATAGACCACATGTTTCAAAATACTCGGGGGCATCAGGATGAAACAGCCCCAAAATGCGAGTGCTTCCCATTTCCAGTTTGAGATCTTTCAGGATCAATCTCAGAAACCACTTCAGTTGCTCTGCGGTCACTTTGGTTATAACGTGACTAAACATGTCGTCGAGTACCGCTGAAAATATTGAGTAGTTAGTAGATTAATACATATTTTAATGAATGTCCTTCGAACTCGTAATCCTCAAAGGGCTGGGCAGATACACAGGCAGATATACAAGGTGTAATTGAAATAACTGAAAACCTCTAAAGGGGTTACTCAGTTACTGTACTCATCATTATGAACAACTTTAACTAAGGGCCAAAACAAAAAAAGTTATATTCGTAATCATTAAACATTTCCCGCCCCTGTGGGATGTCTCATACAACGCTTAGGTACACGTCAGTCATGACTTTAGTTTATAAGTGTTGAATAAGTATCGTATTTACAAAACACGAGCATACCTCATTTGAATTCTAAAAATATTGAAATAAGGTTTAAGTTACAATGATAGTCGCTTTCTCGTGAAAGCAACAATTTTCACGGTCGTTTATAGGTGAAATCATTGCTTTACATGAGCTTTGCGAACTTCTCACTCTAGCGAATTAAATTGTTTAAGTTGTAGGAAGAGATAGAGATACAGAAAAACTTTTTACAAAAAGAACAACCGACTTCTAAAAAAAAAAAACACTACCTACAAAGTGAAAAATAACTTAATTTCGGAAATAAGTGTCTTTGGTTTACAATTTTCGTTTTTAGCCACCGACTTCCGAAATTTAAGTTATTTTTCACTTTGCAATTATTTTTTTTTGGAAGATGGTTGTTTTTTTTTGTAGAAAGTTTTGATTTTTCACTTTTTAGTTGTGGTACCTATCCCACACAAATTCGAATATCACTACCTGCTACCAGTGACAGAAACTTATCATATCATCCACATACTAAGTGGGAAAAAATATGTATTATTTATTGAAGCTATCTCAAAAACTATTGATCCGTCAATTGTGGACAGATTTTGGTTTTTTCTTTGAATGGGTATGCTGTCAAGGTGGTCATGGCCATATAAATTTTATTAACTTTGCTTGAATAGTTTTTGAAATAGCTTAGAAATTTGAAATCGGTGGACATGCATAAAAAAAAAACAAACACGCTACGAACATATAACCTCCTCCTTTTTGGAAGTCGGTTAAAAAATCCTGATCCGCGAGTTAGTAAAAACACGATTACTTACATGCTTTCTTTCCAACCTCAGCAGAAGAGATTTTATCAAGGATATCATTAATATCACCAACAGTGAATTCATCCGATTTTGGTCTAAGTCTACTTTTAAAGACAAAATATGCTACACCAGCAAAATCACTGTCTTGTGAGTTACCGATTGACCTATAGTTCAGCAATTTCTTCGCATCTCGTGACTCTTTGCAAAGCGATAGAACTTTTACCAGCAAAAAACCCAATTTGTTTTCCTTTAAGTTGTACGCATTTCTTTCTCTATCTAGTTTAGGTAACAATAGTCTCAGGATAGGAAACATACTGGGATTCTGAAAATGTAGAATACACAATATTATAACATCATGCCTGTATTTTAAAATCCATTTTGGCAGTTTAAGGGGAGGGGCGAGTCTATTCCCATTAATTAACAGAGCACAAGAGAAACTCTGTTTTTACTGACCCGGGAATTGAACCCAGGACCACGCGCTGACCTGTTGAACGGCCACTTAGACCAAAGAGGTAGATAGTCGAATCCTCAACTTATTCGCAATCATATAGGTAGCTACCACAATCCAATAATAACATGGTCTGGAGCCAGTACATTCTACCTGTTGCCAAGAGGTGCATATACACTCGCGGCTGTTTCCCATGGGTCTAGCTAGGTAAAAGTAATGTAGTCTTAAATAAAATAGTCATTACCTTTGGGCCTACTACTTGCGATGCATTCAGTTTAAAATCATTTATAAAAGTTCCCATTATTTTATCTTGTTCTTGTTTTTGCTTTTTCTTCCTGTGCAATTGTTCTAAGAGATTACACAGTTTTTCAAACTTAATTTCATTTGCTGGTGTTACTTCATTAGCCATGATAATAAACTTAAGAACTTTTGAGCTCCTAAAACAAACAAAAATAATACAGAGCTTGATTTTTTTTTACTTTTTTCCTGAAAGGCTGACATGCTTATTCAACTTCGTAAATGCTTTAGCAATTTTGACACTTCCCAGTAATTAGAAACTTAAAAGTTGAAACTTTGAAACTATTAACTGTCACATAGGCCTTGAAACCAAAATAGAACTTTTTGTTTTATAAATAATGTAAAGTGACATTCAACTGTTAGGGTGGTAACTTATGAGATAGACTATGCATCAATGTACAAAAGAAAAGCCTGTGGCCAATACTATATGTATAGTACACCAGGGTAGCCGCATTTACTACAACAGGTAGTTTTTATTTTCTTGTTTCATAATGTTCACAAAAGAAGTTTGTTCTTAGGGTGTAAACATAATTAATTTAACAAAAAGACACTGTAACAAAAATTAAAATATTTCTATTTTCAGCTCTTGCTGTCTTAAACTAAGGTATGAAATTGAAACTGTTGATATATTTTAATCACATTTATTTCTTAGATAACAAGGTAGTTTAACAAATATTTCCTGGCCATCACTGGTGAATGGTCCTTATAAAGCAAAAATAAATTGTAAGCAGTTTCCTTCGTCAGATCAATGACTCCATGCTGGTCACATTTCGTAATGTACTCACAAGCAAGTGCTCTTTCATAGTATTCAATAGCAAGATTATTAATATTTAACATTTGATAAACTCTTCCCATATTATAGTTAGCTTCTTGATCACATTTTCTTAAATTCCGATAAGTTTGCATGTAAGCCATTCCTTGCAAAATCAGATTGTGATGTTTGTCCACAGTTCTTTGTGCAGCCATTACCAAAATTGTTACAGCAATTAAAAATGCAGACAGAGGATCCCTACATTTTTCATGATATTCTAAATAGTATTTCAGTGCCACCAAGTATCTTCCTGATATTAGAAAGTTGTTTCCCAGAAATAGGTTCTTCACAACATTACCACTATCTCTCTGGAACAATCTTAACAAGAATTTTGAATGTGTATTTCTATCAATGTAGTTAATTACAAGATTTAACAAGTTCCAGGAGCGAGCACTAGGGTGTTTCTGAGCAAACTCTCTTATGAAACGAAATGCATTGTGGTTATCATTATTTAAAAGGCAAGCTTGTAAACAATAAAATTCAATGTCCATTCGATGTGGAGATAAGCTCTTAGACATCATTGCACCAAAGGTCAATCTTTGCATTGCAAAATATTTTTTAAATTTACGTCCTGTATCTAGCATTTCCAGAAAAAAATCCCATTCTTCTTGTGGAGTGAATTTAAATGTTTCATCCTCATCAAAGTGAATGTCATTTTCATGGTATTGGCTCTCACCCCGCATTGTGCGGAAATTGTGGATGAGATCAATTCCACACCTTGCTTTACATGCCATATTTAATTCTTCTTGGTGTCTAAACCTAACAAATGTTTTAGAGAGTAGGGCTTCACCTACCTCTAAATATTTAATCCATTTATTGTACTTCTTCAAAGCTAAACATTGTTCATAAAGCAGATTAGCATTGACAACATATTTAAAATCTTGTTCTAACATCTGCAAGGCTTCATCAATGCGGCCTTTTTTCTCAAGTATGGAGTACAATTTTCTCCTAGCATCAGGATGCTGTGGCGCATGTTTCAATACTTTATAAAAAGAGTTAATGGCATCACTTTCTCTGCCTAACATGTACAAACATTCTGCATGTTTGAGCCATACTGCACCAAGGTCAAAGCTAGTATTTCTCACTAAAGGCTCTAAAAGTTGTATTGCCAAAGCATGATGTCCAGTTGAAGAAAGTGCTTCTTCTATATCCATATATAAGTCACCAGCCTTTTCCACATCATTACTCAAAAAATCATTCAACAATGTTTGAACTAAGTTAATAGCCCCAAGATGTATGAAACATACTAACAACTTGCTCTTTAAATCTATAGGCAAGGAATTAGGAAGAGAGCAATTCAAGTAATTAGTTTGCTCCTCTATACTGCCTTCAGCATTTTTTACAGTTTGTATTTCAGCTTCAATTTCAACTCCAGCATTAGCGACGAATATTTCAATACATGCTTGAAATTGTTTTTGACCAATAAGCAACTCCAAAAATATATTGAGGTCTTCTAAATTGAAGAGTGAAGGACATTTCTTATAAGCTGAACTCATCACTGCAAGTGCACGCTCCATTTCATTATTATTATGATATTGTGTTACTGCCAATTTAGCATATTTCATAATGGTTTCTCCTTCAGATAGAGGCAAGGAGGTTACTATTTTGTGATAACACTTAAGTTTGGTGATATGTAAAGTATTAATTGGATATTTCATATTTTCTAATTTATCAAGAAGCTCCATTCTTTTTAAATGACTGTCTAAATTATGTGGATCATCTGCTATGGCTTGTGTGTAACAAATCATCTCTTGTCTATAATCCTCTCTTTGTTTAGATATAGCAGCTAGTCTCAGCCATTCTTCAGCGTCTGGAGGGCTCAGGTGGGCCCCTAACAAGGAGAACTGTAGTGACTTCTCAGTATCATGTTCATATAGTTGAGCCAGAGTTTGGTATGGTTCTGGAGCAGTTGGAAATTGCTTAATAATTTCATGACACATCTTTTCAGCTGTGTCTCTATCTCCTCTAACAAAGCGCAAATTTGCTTCACCCATCAAACCCAGGAGGCCTGGCGGTAGCCGTGCATACTTACGGCGCCTTTGCAATCCTTTTTCAGTTAACATAAATGGCTCATCTTCATTTCTTTTGCTCGCCTCATCTATATCCTCTTCATCTTCAATATTATACCATTCATTGGAATATTCAGCAAATGACATTTCACCACTTAAAAACTTACTGGTCAAATCTTTTTCTAAATCCATGTTGAAGTTTATTTTCCTTTCTCAGTCGGCTGAATTCTCAGTATAATAAAATATTCAATGGCTAGGAATGTGAAAATTAAGCGTCTTGAATATTTACTTACTTGCTTACAATAAATAGTGTAAATATTTACAGTTGGTTAAAACTTCTATCCCATAATTCGTTCTTGTGACTTTTTGTAAATAGCTTGCCACAATAGGCGCGATTAGAGTTCCGTTGTGATTAAATCTTAAATCCCAAATCACATTGCACACTCGAAGAGAGAAAAATGAAAGAAATATTTAACAAACCGAACAGAAACTGGAAAAACAAATTGTCATCAGTACTCACAAACGTCACTACTTGACAGTACTTGTCAGTGGCATGGAATTAGTATATACTATAGTCAGTTGTCATCACAATCAAAAATATCTTAAGTCAGATCCACATGTTTTACACTTGCCACAAATTACACATCTCTACAGACACACATACTTTTTTTTTGTTTGTCCATAAAAATGAAATGGATCGAAAAAAGGCTCTCGAAGACAGGAGCTTTTTTACAGTGTCGGTTTTTTGCTTGAAATGGCTTCTAATAACCAATGTTATGCGTAAGACGATGACTATTGCGTGATGTAACTATTTATTTATGTTTTTTTGACACGTGTACGTTAGGTGCTTTTTTTTTTAAACCGCAATAAATCTGAAAAAATCAGGTATGTCAAAAAATCATAACTGGGCGGCGTGCAGATCGGTAGTCACTGCTTGCAAAGGCACTATTCGCCAAGCCAAACGTCTAAGCAAACCCTATTTACACCTTAAAATTTAGAATGGTTTGTCGCAGTTTGGTAATGAGGATCATGTTGTGAGGAAAGTTTTGAGTATGAATTTGTATGACTTTTTGTTAGACCCAAGAAACGATGGAGGAATTGTGTGAACGATGATATGGCCAAAAAGGGGGGGCTACCGTACCGGACTTCAGAGTAGACGGCTAACAGAGATGTAGGTAAGCAAGAAGAAAACATGTGGCCATCTTTTTATAAATTGGAATAAGATAAGGGTAGGAGGATGATGGCAAGCGTATGACGTATAGTCAACCGCAAGTTCGTGCTACCAGTTCGCTGGCTAGTTCGTCAAACTGCCAATATGAGTTTGACGACACTCGGTGATGCGATGGTTCGAACCCAAGTCGAAACAATGAACTCTTTTTGAAATATTTTTAGGGGCATTATGGCGCCCTCTTTATTTCAATGAAACTCGATCCATTTGTAATAGGTGTGTATTTTATCACATGACACAGTGTCCAAGCGCCAGCGGAACAATCGTATGCACAAATATAGGATAATAAACTTAGTAGTTAAACGATACACAGAGTCTAGTAATAATATTGAGATAACAGGTGTTTTGCATTCAGATTAAATATCCTCGTTTTCTTTGAACCATGGACTAACTGCCCCAGACCAACTAGTGTTGTCAGGTTGTATCTAACAGTGGGAACCATAGATATTAGTTGGTTCGCCACATATTCTTTAAATTATTCGTTACGGATTCAATGTTGTAGCAGTATAACATTTTAAAACTTGAGGGGCTAGCACATACTGACGCTGTGTGTACAAGTTTTACCACTGACGTGCAGTTGACTGTACATAGATACAACACAACACCACACTAGGCATTGAGCTGCCCACAGGAACTGCTCTGCAATAATAAGGATGCCCCAGGATGCCCGGATGTGGCCATTGGCTATCTAATCAGTTTGCTATTAGTGCTATTTAATTTATCTGTGAATCCGGGTGTCATTGAAAAACGGTTAAAAACGTAGATGAAAAACCTTGTATCCACACACCAAAACATCGGCTTGATGACAAAACAAAAAAAAAAATGTCACTTCTGCTTGTGTGACTTGTATTTTCTGTTTTGTTTTAAATTTTACTAAAATAGTACACAGTGCAGTGGTCCATGATAAAGTTAAAATTTAAAGCTTCATAACAATCTGTATTTGAGTACAAAACGGTAATCTAATATGATATTTTATTTTGTTAAAAAGTTTTTTAAGTAATTTGTTCGATTATACCTTTGTTTCCTTATCATCGAATAAAGTCACGATAAACATATGTTTTTTGTTGATACGAATTATGTATTTGTTTGTTATCTAAACACCCCTGGCATAAAGTATGTGAGTCATACATGATGCCAAAATAAAGGCAAAGGCACCAACGTTTTACATAAATAAATGAGAGATCTATGTTTAAAAAAAAAATCGTATAATATTTCCTATCGCCCTCTGGCCTTTATTCCTACTAATGATAGTGGTATTCTATCTATCTAATGGCCCTAAATTATTAGTAGACTACTATCTTACTAGCTGTGCAGAAGGAAAAATATTGTTTCATCAAGTCGTCTTTGATTTTTTTGTGTATGTCACAAGTTTTTCGTATGTATAAACAAAATAAACAGTTTGGAGCATCCATTCATAATCAGGAAAATCTTGCTGTCCGAAGAAAAAACGATACATAAACTCGTATTTTGCCATTTCTCTACTGCCATTACTTTCTCATTTTTAACCAACTTCATAAAAGGAGGAGGTTCTCAGTTCGTCGGAATCTTTTCTCTAAAACTGTCCTGTTGATGACAATAACTTTTTCAAACAGGCTATCTGTAGGGTTTCTGCACTTTATGCAGAACATAGTCATTTTAACACAATAGGCATACTCAATAAGGTTTACTATACAAGCAGTGTTACAAATTTGATGTACAATAAACTATATTCTATCAATAAATAGCTTCTGCCTGCGTCTTCGTCCACGAGCCTATAACCTTCCTCAAGAATTGGGCTATCCAATGCAAAAATAATTTTTCAAATCCGACTTAAGTTCCGGAGATTAACCCCCAAATACAAACTTCTAAATCAACAACTTAACAAACTTATAATATTACTAGCTTTTGCCCGCGGCTTCGCTCACGTGAATCTCTGAAAATATCCCACAGGAACGTACTACCGATACCGGGATTACATACCTAATAGCCGAGGAAAAGATCATTGACTCCTACTGCTGCGCCCGCGTTGCCGTCAACCATAATTATTTTGTTACGCGTAATTTTGAAGCTGTGATATCTTTTAAACCATTCATAATGAAATGATGTCAAGGCATATTTTAATCAAAATTAAATGCTCAATTTATGTACCATAGTGAGTCCATTTTGAGTAACATAGTTTATTGCGTAAGGATTAATATAATACCGGTCAAAATAGCTTCGGAAATAACAATTAAATCTTTATCAAATTCTGAAAGATAAAAATGGTCATTGTGGGTCATCCTTAGAAGATAGACATATGCCATCCTGGACTTTTTGTTTAACTTTTTAAGATGAACAATACTGTAGAACATAATAACTTACGATTTCCGCGGCGCACGCCAGTAAAGTTCACAATCGGAATGTTTTTTTCCGACACTAAAACCTTCATATCACTCCGTCCATAGGTGAAAACCGCTTGAAAATCCGTCTGGTAGTTTTTGAATTTATCGCGTTCAGACAAACAGACAGATGTGGCGGGGGACTTTGTTTTATAATAAAAAAAAGAGTAACCATGGAGTTTCTTGCCAGCTCTTCTCCATAGGAAACTAAAATAAAAATATTTTGAATTTTAATATGTAAGGATATACTAAAGACCACACCACATTACTATAAATTTCTGGAAAATGAAAATCTATGTTTAAAGAGAAAGTTTTTTTATTATGTCTTTGTCGATTGATGAGGATGAGATTGGTAAAGGGTTAAAGGTCAAGCTGTAGGATTTAATAATATTCCTGCTCTTACTGGCTGACCTAAATATCTTAAATAGATATGTTTAAAATAACATGGCATAGTATACAAACAATAGTTAAGTAGAACATCTAAAAATTGCTATAGGCATTCTTTAAAAATATTTATGTGCATTATTCATGAAAGTTTAAGATATTGTGATAAATTTTTCGAAGATTATTTATTTAATTTTATTGAACATCATCGTCTTGTGTGGTCTCCACAGTCAGACGTGCAGGCATAGCTGACATGTGTGAAATACTTCAATCAGTGAAAGATGAGTTGGCAGAAATTGAAAATGAACTTGAAACAAATACAGACACTTGTGATATGTACGAGGGCTATAAACCCTCATTATTGGATATGCCTGTTGAGGTAAGTTATTTATTTCATATCACTTCAATAAATAGAGTCTCAGCCCTGCAGGTAACATTATGTTGTGCAAGTATTTGTAATTTCTTTTAGATGTATTAGACTTTGACAATTATAGATGTGCTCATGTGTAAGGCCCTCTACTCCATCTCTGACCCTATAGATTATGAGCTATATAAATAGGAAATGAATAGCCATACTATAATGCACTAGCCAAAGTCTGGCATGCTCAATTCCACTTTATTTAATAATAATAACAGTATTTTAAGTCAAAATTTGTTAAAATAGGGTCAAGTTTTAATCTATTAATAATAGCCAAGATTTTTTTTTTCTCTAAATTATTCTGCAATCAGTTGTAAACCTTTACCAGATTTTTTGTGTGGATTAACTGCTAAGGTCCATTCTTCCAGTGAAAGCTGCCTCTCAAAATTGCTTTATTTAGTTAAGTCCCATATATGGTGGCGTTTGAGCCTTTTCATGGTTATTGGTTCACTCAGGGCTATGGCTAAGGTGTTGGTATGTGATGTTCTTTGATGTTCTTAAGAATGTATCTTTTGTTCTATTTCCTTTTTTACAGTTCTCATTTGTAGATGCTCATGTAATTCTGAGAGCTTTATTTTGAAATTGCTGGAGAATTTCCACATTTGAGTTCCTTGCAGAGCCCCACAGCTCGATTCCGTATGTCCAGACAGGCTTTAATACTGCTTTGTAGATGTTCTCCCTAAGAGCCAGTTCAGTTTTCGGAGCAGGATGTTAAGCTCGTCACGTTTTTAGGGTTCCGTACGTCAAAAAGAAAAAACGGAACCTTTATAGGATCACTTGTGTGTCTGTCTGTCCGTCCGTCTCTCTCTCACAGCCAATTTGCTCCGAATCTACTGGACCGATTAAGTTGAAATGTGGTACGTATTTATGTATTTCTGTGACCCAAACACGAACGAGCAACGTAAGTAAATGAATTTTGAATATGGGGGCTTAAACTCTTTTTCAATTTTTTTTTAGAAAATTTGAAAAAAAGTTTTATATGAAAGGGCTTGTTGCGAGAATCTTAATTAAAACCATTCCCCCCCCCTGTTCTCCGAAACTACTGGACCTAATTTAAAAAAAAAAATACATAGTAAGGCTCTTTACTGTTAGATTACAGGAAAATGTTCTTGGGATAAATAAATTCATCTCAACTACGGAACCCTTCATTGTGCGTAGTCCGACACGCACTTGGCAGTTCCTCTATGTGGTATCTCCACGTTTGTTTCCTGTGCCAGGTGTACGCCAAGGTACTTAGCTGTTGTCCCGTGTGGAAGTGTGTCATCTCCGAGTTTAACAGGTGGGCAGTCATCTTTTCGGAGAGTAAATGTCACATGCGTTGAATTGTTGGCGCTAGCTTTTATTTTCCATTCTCTCATCCACTTATAGACTTTGTCGAGTTGATTTTGTAGCATTTGTGAAGCCATACGAGGGTTTTTGTTATTTCACAAAGCAGCCGTATCATCAGTGAATGGGGCATGGACAACTTCTTCGGACGTCGGTAAGTCTGCTGTGTATATAAGGTAGAGGGTTGGACCTAATACGGAGCCCTGGGGTAGAATTTCGAATACGAGTCATTTGAATATAAACATATGAATTTAAACTTTTATCATTATTTTCAGATACTTTTAAAAATATGCTCATTCCTGGATGCACATTTCTTAAAATACACATTGAGTAAAGTATGTCAGCGATTCGATGACATATTAGCAGATGATCACCTTTGGAAGTATTGGGTACATAGTAAAATTAACGGCAATTTCCCTACGTTGCCTCGTCTGAAAATATGGGAAGAAACACAAATGGACTGGGAAGCAGTTTGTGTAGAAATGAATGTAGAGATGAAGAAATGGACCAATGTTAAGGACACAACAAGACATATTGTTGTTAAAGATGTACATTTTGCATCTGTGGATACTGTTCTGTTAGTTAATGTAAGTAATCATTATGAAACTATCATGTTAATGCACTTTCGGATGATTATAGCGTGATTCAAAAACATTTGTTAATTTTATGTCTGGGTGATCAGATTATTCTCTCATGTTCTACATATTTTCCAGAATGGCGAATTATGTATATCGGGTGGTAGGGACCGCGGGTTGGCGTTGTGGAATGTCCTGGATATTAGTCCTCATGACGAAAGTGACAATATCACCACATTCACTGACGCCAAGCCAAAGCAAATCAGGCACGACGCCCACGCTGGCTGGGTATGGGACCTGGCTGCAGACAGCATAGATTCTGCTACCACTATATACTCCGCCTCATGGGACAACACTGTAAAAGCATGGGATCTTGAGGCTGGATTTGAATGTAAACAAACATTTCGGTTAGTTTTAAACTGCGTAATATCGGCACTTCTATGGTAATTGGTATATACTTATGGAAACATCCTATTTCAGATGTGGCATGTCAGCGTTGTCTGTTGTTACTATTGGTAATGAAGTTATTACGGGATTATACTCCAAAAAGATTCTGTCGTTTGACTTGCGTTCTGGACCTAGCCCAACTTACACCTACAAACCACACAAAGGACCTGTCCTAGCACTTCAAACATATAATAATATGGTTGCATCTCTAAGTGAGGATAAAACTATGGCCGTGTGGGACAGAGTAGCTGGAAAGCTCTTGTTGAATGATGTGAAGATACCAACTGATAAAGCTTACCCGGTATGCATTAGTTGGAGTCCATCTGCCTTGTATATTGGAGACTCTAAAGGTTGTCTGCACCTCTTTAATCCTGAAGACCACACATACGTGAGAACACATGAAATATGGCCTGAACCACCTGTAATTAAACCATCCAGTAAGATAACAGGCTGTCATCAAAGTCCAGGGAACATGATTGTCTGTTCAGACAGGGGTGAAATCAAATTCATGTACAACTGTCATCCTCCACAAGAATATACAAATATGAAGACTAGCACATTTGATGTAACACAGGTACCTAAATAGTGCTTTACCAACTTATCGTTACGCAATGATCTATTATGAATGATTTCAGCAGTCATATTTTAATTTTTTCTTTCTTTCATTTCCAGCTACGATACTTGAACGGTGTTTTAGTGGTCGGCACATGTGATTCAGCCCTGGAATTTTGGGTACCACAAGAGAGGTACCAAAATTGATCTTGAAATAATCCTACTGGAAGGTAGTTTACAATGCTGAGGTATTTTACCTTTCCCTAATGTGGAGTCTGATAATGAAATGATAACGCCGTTTGTTTATTGTCTTTATTACCATTTGTAACATGATTAACGTTTCAAATTGTATTAATACTAAAAAAAATATGTCTTACCTGTTTTAGGTAGTTACTTACTGCAACTTTTCGAGCTTGCGCTATAATCTATTCTAGTTTCAGTTTTTAATCCTTACTGTGATATGATATCTCGATAATTATTTATTATGAAAATAGCTATTTATTTAAAAAATATGGCTGCTACTATAGTGAAAGGCGAAAAAAGTGATGTTAAAAATATTGATAGAAAAAACAACATCCACTTTCGCAAACTGGCATAATATTAAATCAAATCAATTTGAACTTATGCATAATAATATATTCAGAATTAATTAAATTATTTAGCTTTTAACTGTTGCTAAGGTGGCTAATCCGCACCCCAAGAGCGCTCTGAATGCTAGTATTATTTCTGTTTTGAAAAAACACTGGTAGGCATAATAAGACAAACTTGAGATTGTTCCGATCCAAAAACAAAATAGAGATGGCGCAAACGTAATGATTTATTGATGAAAAAAGTCCGCATCATGATGTAGGTATATGTCACAGTCAAAATATGTGTAAGTCCTTTGATTATTTATGTCTAGATGGAGTGTCGCGCTGCAAAAAAACTGAAACAAAAAGCCAACTTTGCTGGTGTGCGTGACAGCTACGTCTTACACTCGCGCCACGTCATTGTGAATTTCTAGTGTACGTGCATTTAGCGGCCAACAGTTGGACGCCATTTTTTTTTTCGACGAATTCACTGCTTTGGCTGTCTATCTAGACATATTTATATTTTTGTGTAAGTCATTAAAAACATAATCATACAGCCTATCCATGAGCACTATTAACGTTACAGTATTATAACAACGAAAAAAATATAAAATTCACTCATTTGCGGCCGTGGCTGGCGTACAAGATTTAAAATAAAGTGAATAAATGCCTATTTAGAAAGATCTCTCTGTTAATCGTACTTGAGATTTTTTCTTTTTAACGGCCGTAAGTTCTTCTAGTAATCAATTCCAAGGGTTAATTACCAGAAACCCTGTATTCATCGTGATCGCTATTTGATGAGATTTCATGCGTGCAATTCGCCCTCTATTTATACATATTATGTTACAAATATGTGTTCTCTATTATAATAATTTGATATTAATACCAAAAGGAAAGTCATTCAATAATTTTTATAATGAACTAATAAACCATTTTTAAACTAAAATTATCGTTTACTTTTGAAGGTGATTAAAACTTTTCAGCCGTAGTAAAGGTTCCGTGACGTCCGTGACTGATGAACCCCTTAACAAAAGGTTGCCTAACCATTTATAGATTTTTAGAGTTAAATTCACCGGACTTTAAACGTGGTGCGGTTTGGGAGAGCATCTGTTGTCTCGATGCGCACTGGTGCTTATCGTTGCGACGAAAACATACATAAATACTGAAACAAATGAGGCATGTTCCATAACGGACATATTTGGATGGTAGAATCAGCATAATTATCATCAAACAACTTTTTACCTACTAGTAGATAGATAGCTTCAATGCTTTAAGAGGAGGGTACACTTACACTACAATCTACATAAATACGAAAAACTTTATTCCGTCAGTCACAAATACGAATTTCAAAATACCGATTTTCGTTATTCCGAATGGTTCAAAATTCCTTATATAAAAACTCCGATTTATCATCATTAATACTATTTTTATAATTCGAAAATTTCAATATTCCTAACGTTTATAATAACTATTCTCAAAATACCAAGTTTTAATAGATCGAATAACAAAAAGTCCGACTTAATGATAATTCGAAACATCAAAAATACGAATTCCCATTATTAAAGTACCGATTAATTAGCATTCCGAAATAAAAACGCCTTACAAAACTGAATAGCAGGACAGATAAACATATATTTGTTCGTCAGAGAGAAGTATAATCATGTTTAGTATGAGGAGGTAGAATTAAAAAACTAATGACAGATGCCTTTTCCTACTCATACTATTATTATCCTTGTGGTAAATAACACTCTCGCTGGTCACAGTTCTAACCTAACCTAAGCCAAATGATTCACCAACAATAGAGGGGATCTGGCGCTCGGCAGCTGCTACCGCGGCACGCTCGCTGCTCTTGCTCGCCTTCGCGTTTTAATGTTCACAGTTCTAACCTAACCTAACCCAAATGATTCACCCACAATAGAGGGGATCTTGCGCTTGGCGGCTGCTACCTTGGCGCCGCTTGGCGGTCACTGTTTTAACCTAACAGCTTCTACGGCACGCTTGGAACGCTCGCTCGCCTTCGCGCTTTAATGACCACTGTTCTAACCTAACCCAAAGAATTCAATAACAGTAGATGGTATCCGACGCAACTATATAATAAGGAGAAGAGAAAACACATTAAAATTATATTAATACACAAATATTAATAACAAAGTAGACGTTTTTAAATTATATTAAACGTTACTTATAGATTTTTAATTTATATGCGTAACTGAATATTATACAAATTGAATCAGAATCCTAATTTTAGCAGTTTATTCGAAGTGAAAATCGGAATGTCGTGTTTCGGACCGAGAACCCATCGAGCATTTGATTCTTCGAACATATTAAAATCGGAAAACAAACAAATCGCATTTACGACTTTCGATAAAATAAATTCGTGATTTTTAATAATAGACATTACAATTCTTTAGGTATTATGAAATTCGGACTTTTGAAAATCGGAACATCGAAATTCGGAATAAAATATTTCGAAATATTTGGGTGGACCCTTAAGAGGAGGCTCCCTAAATTGTATGTTAATTTGAATTCATATTCTGAAAATTCACGCATACAATCAAAATTGAACTTTAGTATAATATGATTTATTGGATATTTTTCTTTCCAAATATAAAACAGTTACATTGTATTTATTCTTTTAGCTATATATTTTATCTTTTTTAAAGATTATTTGAAACAAAAACAAGACACAACAGTAAGGAAATATAGTATACTATCCAAATATAAGATATTTTTTCTCTAGATCAATTATTACTTTAGTTATAAACTAAATAAGAATTGAGAATTACGACATTTAGTTCCATGCTTGAACACTACCAAAGACCGCACGCTACCTATATTCAACTTTATTACTGATGCGTTAGCGTTTATCACACAGTGGAGTGGTCAAACTCTGCCCCAATACACCCCGCATTGGGGCGAAGTGTGCGTGGAAATTGTCTTTGCAAAAACGAATACTTTATATTTATTCATTTCAACTTGATACCTTTAACCGTTCCTGAGAAAAAGGGTTTTGACAGACGGACGACCAAGTGATCCTATATATAGTTCCGTTACTTCAAATATGGCACCCTAAAAATAATAAAATCGATGAGATAATGGAGCATACAATTGTTTTTTTTTTTTAGTTTTTGGGGCAAGGGGAGGTATTGATACGGACATTGTATGCAGGTGTTACTGCTTCGTTCGTGAGGTGTGACGGCAACGTGGTATCAAAACTTAGAGCAGACTATTTAGGGTGTTCTGCGCCGGCCGCACGTACGTTAAACGTATACCTAACCCATCCTGAATCAAAAAAAGGTTTATTCTTAGATTGTTTTTACTTTATAGTAACGGTAAGTATTTAAAACTTTACAGTTATCTAAATTATAAACTAAAAACGCGCGCCCGATGGGATTTCCCATCGGCAAAAATGACAAACTTCTGTACAAACTCTCATCGTATTTATTAGGATATAATTTTCAAGAATCCCTTCTTAGTGCTCACTTTCGTTATACAGGGTGGATTTTTGAGATAGGGTAGTAAGGGCACCTTAAAACCGTTGATGCTACAAGAAAACGATCCTAGGAGACTATCTTTATTTTTTTGAGAAATTTTGATCCCCACTTACATTTTGTAAAAATGTATAATGAAAAAAAGAATTGTCATAATCGGTCCACAATTGACAAAAATATCGATGGATATAAATAATAAACATAAAAACAGACGAATATAGCCTCCTTCATTTTGGGAGTCGGTTAAAAACCCGTCAAGAGTTCCATAGTTGGGATGCATATTTACGCATGCGCACAGTACCTATTGAGTGTATCGACCGCAAAAATAAGTTTGTATTTCATAGTATTACCTCTGCGGCTGTAACCGAAATTATCCCATAACTCACAATCTCGCTTGAAAAATGATCCAACAATACCCCAAACGCTTATGTCATTATTTTTTCATCACATAGTGAGGGAGTGCCACTGCCAGCCCTCATTATTTTTTCGTAATTTCACAATTTTATTACTACTCTCTCTGTCTTGTCACCTTTCCCATTTTCATCGATGTAGTCCAAATAGTCTCCGTACAGGAGTATAATTTTGACAAATTGTTGATTTCGTTTCAGAAGCCAGCCTAAGTACCTAAATCTATCTTTGTGCAACGCGCAATATCATTTGCAGCTTTTATTTGCAGAATTTTACGTCTATCACCAGCTTATCTACTCTTCTATAACTTTTTAGTCTTGTAGTAAAACTGTATCAGCAAATTGCTATATCAGGAGCAGCATCGCCACAGAAACTCTTCAATATTTTTTACAGTAAGCCCACGTTCGCATGGACGTAATAAAATCGCGGCGATTTTTTTTTCGTGCACTTGATCCTGCCTCCCAGCGTGTTCGATTCTCAACGCTCGGCTCTTAACACCGAGAGTTGAAAATCCAGTGCGCTATAAAATCCCGCCGCGTTATTTTTACGTTCGTGCGAACGTGGGCTAACCAAAACTATCTGATATCTGAAATAAAAATGTATCCGTAACCGAATCCGATATACATATTTCGGATAAGGGCGGAGTCTAAATGAGACACGTACTGGCAGGCTTTTACTTTTACAGTTGTTTTACTTTTACAAATTTTTAAAATTGAATATCCGTAGGTAACTGAAAGTATCTGAAATTAAGGGATAATCCGAAATAATTTCATATCCGTAAGCGTATCCGAAACCGGTTTAATATTATTTCCATATCCGTATCCAGATCCGAAATGTCATATCCATATCATCCATAGCTGGGCATTAACTCGTTAATCCGTTAATCGTTAATTAACGAAGTTAACATTTTGATTAACGGATTAACTTTTAAGTTAACTATTAAAAATGTTAACGGACAAGTTAACTTCCGTTAATATGCAGAAGTCCGTTAATCGTTAATCCTATCCCTACTATTTACCACCGCACGGCACCGCCGCGGCGCGGCGCGAAAAACAGGTTCAGACTAGTATGATGTTGATATGGCTGGAAACGCATGACAGCAGTAGAGTGGATGCAGTAATAAAGTGCATGGGAAAAAAAGGTAGAAGATGCCTTACGACAAGAAGCAGCGGAAAATTCAAAGGACAGAGATAGTTTAAGTGGCGGAGGGAGCAATGCGAGTAACAACGATGATGATGAGGAAGACTTTTTCAATTTTGTCACGTAGTCTATAGAAAAACCAAAGAGCTCCAACTCTTTAAAGAGTAAAGCGCAAAGTCTCGTTAAAATGTGCCTGGACATGAAATCAAAAGACTCGTTCAACGATGCTGCATTCCTCGGGGACTAGATATTCATAAATCTATTCATTAAATACAATACTGCTATACCCTCAAGTGCTGCAGTTGAACGTCTGTTTTCCACGGGCCTCGCTTTCAGACGAGAACTTCAACATGTTAATGTTCATGAAGGGGAATATGCACCTTATGCCCGACGATTAAATTACACATTTGAATTATACAAGTATTTTGTTTTGTTCCTAACAATGTTAACTTCCAGAACCTAAACCAGGTTTAGAGTTCACTAACGCAACGATATAAAAATGCAATTTTACACATATTAACGGATTAACGATTAACGTTAACTTGCGTTAATTCTTCCGAAATGCAACGCTTTAACGTTTAACGAAGCTAACTTTTTTGTAGCGGAATAACGATTAACAAAGTTAACTATTTGATTAACGGTGCCCAGCTGTGATATCATCCCTACTCTTCATCGCCGTACGATTAGGTTAGTGTGACTGTGTAGCCACACAGGCGGCACGTACGGTGGATCGCACTTTCCCCACATAGAGGCGGAGGCGTCGTAGGTACTTCTTCCTAAGCTCCACCGAAATATGTGTGGCAACTAACCGTGTAGGGCTCCCTTATTTAGGAGGACTAGATGGGTGGGTAAGCTCCTGATCACGGACTGTGGTACACGGTTAACCCGAGGTACAGCAGCCCATGTGGACTAGACTAATGCGTCATCAACGTGAATCGATGAGCTGAGCTGGTTCACTAGATCACTACTCTCCATTGCAATTTGTAAGATCAATCATAGTGCTTCGGTCTCGAAAATCGACGAAGTAAATAAACAGGTTCATACGGTAAAAACATTATTAAACCCCATGTAATCCCAAAATTATACAGTAAAATATACGTACTGATCCACGCCATGTGAACGTGGGCTAAGATCAAGACTCAATTAATAGAATGTAAATTCTAAATACGACGCTTTTTGACCCAATCCACAGAACCTTATCATAACTACACACGCAGCGACTTTAATCACTGGCGATGGCGGCTCGCTAGCGATTTCACAATTTCACGTCCACACCATGTCCACATAAATTTTGACATCGCTAGCTACAAACCGGCTATCTAGGTGGCTGTCAAAATCTGTATTGTGGACGTGGGATTTATAAAACGCCAGCAACTAAAGTCGCTGCGTGTGTACGCAGCATTATGTACAAAACTTTCCTTCGCGTTGCGTAAAACTGTAAATCAAAACTAATGACGTTGGCAACATTGCCGTCATGGCTGAACGAAACTGTTGACTATCTGTCAATTTTGTGAAATCTTTTATTTTCGCCATGATCAGGAATAGAAATTTGTGAGTTGTGGTTTTGTAATGGATAGTGTTTAATAATTTTCTCATGAGTATTAGCTAAAATTCATCATGAACGGGTTAAGTTTCAGTGAACTCTGTTGCCTGTTTTGTTGTCCACCATGCCCGGGGAAAATTGCGGCTAAGCTCGCGTTTCTGCCTCCAGAACCTACGTATGCATTCACACCTGACGAAACAGGATCAAAATTTTCATTGACGCTGACCGAACGAGCAGAATGGCAATATTCAGAACGAGAAAAAGAGAACATCGAAGGCTTCTACTCGAGAACCACGAGAGGCAACCGAATAGCTTGCCTCTTTGTTCGGTGTAGTCCTAATGCCCGTTTTACGATATTATTTTCACATGGAAATGCTGTAGATCTCGGTCAGATGAGCAGTTTTTACTTAGGATTAGGCACTAGAATAAACTGTAATATATTCAGCTATGATTATTCTGGATATGGTGTGAGTGGTGGAAAACCATCAGAGAAAAATTTGTATGCGGACATTGATGCTGCGTGGCAGGCGCTGCGAACTCGCTATGGCATCAGCCCAGAAAATATAATATTGTATGGACAAAGCATTGGAACAGTACCAACAGTGGACTTGGCTGCTCGCTATGAGGTGGGAGCCGTTGTGTTGCACTCACCTCTCATGTCTGGTATGCGAGTTGCTTTCCCCAACACTAAAAGAACATGGTTCTTTGATGCTTTTCCAAGGTAAGTGTTATTGTCATATCATTGTTCATAATAATTATGTTTTGTCTATGTACCTATAAATGTTTTGGTGACTCATCTGTGAGTATGATGCATAGGTTACCATATTGATACATATTTAATTGAATTGGACTTATGGTTATCCAATTAAAGTTTTAGAATGAGTGTTTGCTGACATAGTCATTATTAGTTGATTGCACAAATATGTGGGTAGTATACAGTTTTGCATTTATTTTTTTTATTTTTTTAATACATATAACAATTTATCCCTATTATTTGGTCTTGCTGTATAGGAAAGGTCTATTTATTCTATAAGGTATGCAAAAAAAATAAGTGAATCATTAATAACAATACCCTAGTAGGTATTGATTTTCACTAAACATGTACAGCACTAGTTTTTACAGGAAGAATTCAATAGTAATAATAGTATTAATGTATGTTAATTCATATTTTACCTGTTTGCCTTTAATAAAGTCAACAGGTTACATAACATAAAACATATTATCATATCTTGTTAATATTTCAAAGAGATCAGTTATTTTGACCTTGTAATGACTCATTAATCATCAATATTATTGTTTTTAAAACTTTTCTTTCAACTTTATCACTGCTCTTTGTCATTCAGATTTTAGTCAAACTTAATTAAAATATAAATAAACCAACTTTATCACTACATATTTTAAAACGTTTGTCAGTCTGTCTGAATGTGATAAACTCAAAAACTACCAAACATTTTCATATACTTTTCACCAATGGTGAGTGATTCATGAGGAAGGTTTAGATGCATAATTCATTAAAGTTTTAGTATGATGTTTAATCAAGCGCTAAAAACTATGCCAAGCAGAGGCATGTAGTAAGTTATCTATACAATAAAGAATAATAAAATTCCTGTAGACAGATAATTTTATTCAATTGCCATGAAAACTATTTTTTTATAAATATGCAAACTAAATACACTCAAGAGCAATGAATCCGGGTCACTTAAAGAATCCTAAAAATCTCGGAAACTAAAAATGCTAGGTTAATGCAATAAATTGTATTTAATAGACAATGTAATACTCCTTAAATGAAGGTATTAAAACTTCTTAGTTATTGTAAAGTTATATCATAAAAAAATCAAATTTGAAAAAGGGCCACTTTCGAAGATGGAACTATGAAATTACAGCATTTGGTTTTGCTTTTGTTTGTAATCTGTCATTTATGTGGGTACATAAACCATGTTGATAGTGCTCTATATTCATTATTCAAGCTGAAATTATGTCGCTTACGCCTGAAGAATGCACCAGAATACTTACAATGCTGGAAACCGGCCGGAGTCAGCGCGATACAGCCAGGACTGTCGGTGTGTCGCTGTCAACGGTACAAAGAGTTCTCCGACGTTACGAAGAAACTGGTTCTAACCTACGCAGACCAGGAACGGGCAGAACCAGGTGTACCACAGCACGAGAAGACCGATACTTGGTGAACACCATGCTTCGAAATCGCTTTCTCACAGGAACTGAACTCACAAATCAGTTTTGACGCCTCGGAGGAAGTAACCCAAGTGCATGGACAGTAAGACGTCGGCTTGCTGAATCTAACTTAAAACCCCTTAGACCTGCAAACGGCCCTAAACTGGAGCGTGGGCATCGTATTTCAAGACTAAGATATGCCCAGAGCCACGTAAATTGGAGTATTGAAGATTGGTCAAAAGTTATGTTCTCCGACGAATCAAAATTTATGCTCTACAAGCACGATGGAAGACACAGAGTGTATCGAAGACCAGGGGAAAGATTCAAGCAAGCATGCATCGAAGAAAAAGTAGCCTACGGTGGTGGGTCTGTACTTGTGTGGGCCGGAATTTCTTCTGAAAGTCGCACAGAGCTGGTGATCATAGAAAACGGCTCTTTAACTAGCGTAAGATATGTGGAAGAAATCCTCAATGATCACGTTGGTCCATTTATGGTCAATTTAGGTGAGGATGCTATATTTATGCATGACAATGCCCGACCTCATACAGGTAGGATTGTGAATGACTACCTTCAAGAGATGAACATTACTAGTATGGAGTGGCCAGCGCGCAGCCCGGATATCAACTCGATCGAGCATGCTTGGGACGAGCTAGGCAGATGCGTAAAACAACGAAACCCTCCCCCAATCACGTTTCGTGAGCTCAAAATGCTCTCACAGAGGAATGGGAGAATATTCCCCAAAATCGTATAAGGAACTTGGTGTACAGCATGCCAAACCGCGTAAACGCAGTAATGGAAGCACGAGGAGGCAACACGAAGTATTAAAATTCAAGAAAATCGTAACAAAGTTCAAAAATTTCATGTTTCCTATTTTTGTTTTAAGGAGAGATCAGCAGTTTTTTTCTTTATGTAATTTTGTGTTAATAAAATGTATGGTGACTCATATTTTTTTTACTTTCATTTAAGGAGTATTACATTGTCTATTAAATACAATTTATTGCATTAACCTATCATTTTTAGTTTCCGAGATTTTTAACATTCTTTAAGTGACCCGGATTCATTGCTCTCGAGTGTAATATCCTAGGAATAATTACTTAATGAAAACATAATAAAACTGTATGGATTCTTGAAGTTTCCCACTGTTAGTAAAAGTGGTATTTGTGTTCTTCTAATTAGTTAAAATAAAATAGTGATTCTAGAATCATTGCAGTTATCACTGATGTTGGATGTTGGTCATAATTTTAGCTTGATAACATTATTTATAATACCTAGTTGTTATCTACACATCAGAGATAACATCATTAACACAGTAATTGTTAGGATATTTGTTTTTTGGTGAAACTGCTTTTCATGGTTTCTTTACTGAATGGAACACATTTGTTACTAAAAAAACTTTTGTTATAATAACATTCTAATCATCACTTTGAGAGACTGAGTTGAATATCTTTATATATGATTGTTAAAAGTAGGTTTATCAAGAATTGATACACCTGAGCTATCCATAACAAATCACTTGGTATCTGCTCCCAAAATTAGTCTGAGGAATTAAAATGACATGGAAAAATATCTGCTATAGTTGCTGCAAAATAATATACACAAAGCAATAGCCCATTTACATTTATTTACAAAGTTTAGTACAAACATGGAAATAAAGTCTCATAGTATAATAAAAATCCTAAATCAATACAGCCTGACATTGTTCACAAATTCCTAATCAAGAAAAGGGCAATGACCGCTATTGCCTCCTTATATTGCACAACTACATATAGGACTTTTAAAATAAAATTGTGTTATGATCAGTGATCAGAGTAGGTAGATTGATTTGGGGTCAATGAACGAGCACGTATATATTAGTATTGATATGCCTATGGGATTCCAGGATTTTGAAATTATTGCGATTTTTTTAAGGAATTTCAAATGTTGTAATGTGTAGAATAAAGAATACATCAATATGAATACGAAATGTTTAACCCTTTTGCTGTTATTGCATTGAATGTGAAAAAATATTAAGAAGTGTAAAAAGATATTTTTATTTGTTTATTCAAGAATAGTAACAATTACAAGCAGCAGATAATATACTGACAAGAAATAAATACTAAATTAGTCATATTATGTAAGTTTCGAATGGACGCACAACAGTAAGATTCACTTTATTACTTGATAAATAAGAAAAAAAACAATTTTAAATGTTTATCTATCGAATTCTATAAACTAATGTTTAGTTTAAAAATCCTTACTTTTACAATATTTGATTGAATCCCGTAAGTACCTAATTGAAATCCCGGAAAAAAGACTTATCCATGTTTGATTTCTATGACTATTCATGATGCGAGTACGTAAAATCAATCTACCTACTAGGTTACTGGTTATGATACTTCCAATAGGACTTGAGCAATGTCATAAAATCATGTCTCAAACTGCATTCAGGTAGACACTGGCTACCTTCTCCCTATGTACAACAAGATTGTTCACATTGACTGACTATAGAGAGTCAATAGGACTGTGTTAAAATATTTGCTTTAAATAATCATACAGTGGTTAAGTATCTCTCAAATCTGTCAAACATAACAATCCATTCACTTGTGAAAAGGTAACAAACAGAATGACTTTCGTAATAATATTAGTACAAATGTAGAAGTATTTTAAACCCATTTTCTGGTGTAAACCAATGTGTTCACCAAGCATTTGTGAGAAAAGCAAGGTATGAATGCAGAAAAGAACATTATTCGCTGCACTAATTATTTGTTAAGAGTGAAAGATGGTGATGGTGGATATTTCTGAATTTCGAAAATGTAATGTCTTAGAATCATGTCATTGTTTATTTTATGTAGCTACTAGGTTTGCCCGCGGATGTCGAAAAATATCCCACGGTAACGTAGTACCGGGAAAACATACCTAATAGCCGAGGAAAGGTCATTGACTAATACAGCTGCCTGCTGCGCCTACGTTGCCGTCAACCATAATTATGTAGTTACGCGTAATTTTGAATCTGTGATATCTTTTAAACTATTCATTTAAATGATATAATGTCAAGGCATATTTTAATCTAAATTAAATGCCCAATTTAAATAACATATTTTATTGGATAAGGATTAACGTTTAACCGGTCAAAATAACTTCGGTAAGTAATAATGAAATTTTTATCAAATTCTGAAAGATAATAATGGTTACTGTGGGTCATCCTTAGAAGATAGCCATAATTATGTCATCGCGGACTTTTTTGTTGAAATTTTTAAGATGATGAACAATACTGTAGAACATAAATTTTGTGTATCTTGCGGTTTCGCGGCGCACGCCAGTAAAGCTCCCAGTCGGCATGATTTTTTTTCCGACTTCTTCAACAATAATCGTCATATTTAAACCAATTTACACAAAACCTTATGAATTATACACCAAAACCTTCTTCATGAATCACTCCGTCTGGGTGAAAACCGTTTGAAAATCCGTTCGGTAGTTTTTGAGTTTATCGCGTTCAGATAGACAGACAGACGCGGCGGGGGACTTTGTGTTGTAATATGTAAGGATAATATTATAATATACAAAAATACTATATAATAATGAGCAAGTTGCTGAAACTGTATATATACTACACTTCAATTATGTATAAGTACATTAATTTGAGGCCCATTTTCATGGAACGACCCATATTAAGTATTTTAAAAATCAATATCTGTGTCTGGGACACAGATATTGATTGACACAGACACACTGGGAAAATTGATTTAAATCAAATCTCCCCATTTTTCATGAACACGTGATCATGGCTCATATGTCTCAGGAAGAAAAAATACATACATAATGTAGACATGTCACAGTAAAATACAGACCGCACTTAACTGTCCTATAAAAGCCAATAAACAAAACGAGTGCCTATTTTTTTCGGCGACCATTAACGACACGCCCAACTCCGCGATTACTGTACTTTAGAGCGGAGCGGAGCGGAGTGGGGCGCATCTTTGTGGATGCCAATAGAAACTAACATAATAAACAAAATTTTGTATAGCGGAAAACGTTAAAAATCAGTCTGAGCTGAGTCAAATGAATTTATACAAAGTAATTTTTCACATGGGACTTCAGGGTGGAAACTATGGGTAGTAAAGCAAAGTGGTCAAAGGAACCATGTTATTCGTGCCATGACCTCGACTTTGGAGGAATATAAAAAAGATTTATAAAAAGCTTCTGTCTGTAGGTGGTTTTACACCAGCAAGGCGAGGCGTGGATGGGATAGGCGAGAATTGTTTGTATGGCAAAATTTCTATCCACGCCCTGCCCATCTTTCGTGCAAGGTCTAGATGCGGAAGGATGTGCGAGGCGAGGATAAAATATTTGTTTGTACAATATTGAAGTTTATTGCTGTATAAATAGAGTATTTATTTAAATTAGTCTAAAATCTAGGTTATGGTTCCTTTGACCACTCTGCTCTAGGCACTTACCCATAGTTTCGGATTATTCCTGATTTGCCATCGCAGAAATCACCCTATATCCTATCCTATATTATACTATTAAACGAGCAATATTTGTATATATATTTGTACTCACGTTCTAGAATTCGGCTCTAACGATTTCGACGAAAGTTGCAATATAGGGGTTTACGGGGGCGAAAAATCGATCTAGCTAGGCCTCATATCTGGCAAATTTAGTATTCTCCGTATTTTCACTCGAGCAGAACTCGTTCGCCCAAAGTTAAGAACAAGATAATGAATAATGACATGGCAGCGTGGAATTAGTAAGTACCTACTATCATGGCAGCATGGAATAAGTAGGTACTATATATGAATTAGTATGAACTTTCCTATACTATTAAATGAGCATTCTCTATTTTCACCAGAGCAGAGCTCGGTCGCCCGTACTAAATAAACTGAAATAACTCAGTTAGTCCTGATAATTTACCATAAAAAAACTGGCACTCCGGAAGTGCCGACAGAAGTGAAAACTTGAACAATTTTATTGTGCAGGAAATATGTATCGCGCGTTGATGTCTTTTTAATGGTCAAAAGCTAGTGTCGTAACAGTGTCGCGAAATAAATGGTTTAGTCCCATCTCAATAATGCCCAACGCGCCTAAAAAAGTTTTCACTTCAAAAATCGTTTTATATAATTTATTATAACTACCAATTTTTTTTAAATATCACTAACAACCGCTAAGAAAAAAAAAAGCCATCATTATTGCTCCATACGTTTTGGTCATTGGCTTTTTAATTGTACCTAGTTAATTAAAGATAGTTGATCAAAATCAGTATATTGCTAATTGCAAAAGAAATGAAGTATTCATTGTTAAAATTGCCCACTTATTTGCTTTCACTGTAATGCTTACATATTCAGCCGTCAGCCCTCGATAACCATTAGGCGTTGAATTGCTAGATGATGTATACCACGTTATATGTTTGTAGTTGTTACATCAATAACTTGATTTTATCATGTGCGAGTGCGACATTAATACTGAACCCTGGAGTGGTCGCGTGGATTACATAATATGTAATCCATGGTTGTTTAAAATGAAATTTCTCATAAACTATTCAAGTGTTGACTGCCTCGTTGGTCTAGTGGTCGCAAGCGCTACTGCTGAGCATGAGGTCCTGGGTTCGACAGGTCGGGCAAAATGTTATTGGGTTTTTCTATCTGAAATTTCTCAGTAGCAGCCTGGAGTCTGGATTTGTGCCCGGTTGATGTCAATAGGCTCGCCCCCTAATGGGACTTAAGATAACTGGCGAAATGTGGGTGAACCTGCTACATGGACACCTCTGCTCAACCCTTCGGGGAAACAAGGCGTGATGTTATGTTCTATTCGAGTGTGTTAGTCGGGACTCCATGTAGTAACACCCTTTTTTTTTTTTTGGGGGTGGGAAATCATCAAATAACTTCTCCCGCTCTGGGCGGAGCGGGAGGGCGTGTCAGACTCTTACTGACTAAAACCCACCCGTGTTCCTTCGGTTGCCCTGTCGCCGGGGGCCACGATCTCCCTTTCGGTTTTCTTCGCAACCCCGGCAGGCATCGGTCCTAGTGGACCCCTTCAATTATGCTGACATCTCTTTGAGGCGCGCGTGGAACACAACGCGCCGTCGACCCGGGCCTGGTCCTTATCGGACGGTGAGCCACCCATTGCTCACCGCCCGCAAGCCCGCGCCTACGGTGGCCGGAAATCGCCCCGCGATTCCCGACGCCCTGGGCGTCTCCTCCTGCGGCGGTTAGGGGCGTGAGGGCGCGAAATTTGCCTCTCCCTCACGCGTTCCGCCTCCTCCTTCGCGAGCATTACCGCTTCGCAGAAGGAGGTGACGGCCTCCCATTTCCTCTCGCTCCGTACCATAGCCTGAACCAGGGCCGGACGCGAGAGATCACCGCCGCCGATCGCCTCCACGAGGACACGGCGATGCTCCGCCCAAGCTGGGCAGACCTCCACCGTATGCTCCACCGATGTAGTAACACCCGCCCGCTCAGTTACGCTCGCGCATTGGCGATTTGTGTCAGGAGACGGTATTTTAAACTAGGCCATTGTCGGTCCGTCAGTCCATTTGGTCTTAGGAACCACTAAGTAATAGAGGATTTTTACAGGACAAGTTTTTGTTATAGCTGATTTGAACAAGACTATTAACGATTTATGCTTGTTTTTATTGTAATTTAATTTTAGAAGAGATATTTTGTCATATTTTGATAAATAAATACGATAGAATTTCATTTATAAAACGACAAAACAAATTGGCCCACCTATGTTATCCGCGCGACCACTCAAGAGATTCCTTAGAGCGCGACCACTGCAGGGTTAAAGAAAAAACAGCTGCTTTGAACATTTTGTGGAAGTTTTTTTTATCGGACATCAATATTGTGAATTCTATGTTAAAATGTCTATTATCATTTTAAGTGGACAGCCCAGTACAGACAATTTTATTTGAAAATGGAAACGGCAAAACTTAAGCAGGCACCGCATACATTTTAAAAGAATCATAGAGCTGTCTACCAATTACCAGTGAAAAGTTTAACAGCTGGCTTAGGAACTCCCTCGCCTTCGCTTGTAATGTAACGTTCAGAGTCGAAAATTACATCATGGTGAGGGAGGAAAACCGAGCATTACAGTGCGCAAACTGTAATGATACAATTTGAGCATTACATCAGTGAGGGAGGTGAACGGAGCATTAATCAGTGCGCAATGTCTGTAATAATATTTCATCTGAATTGTTACATTACAGGCGAATGCTCGGCAGTCAGGGAGGTAGTATTGTAACGTAATGCTCAAAATTAATCTAAAATATTACATTACAAGGGAATGCTCGTCAGTCAGGGAGGAGGCAGTATTGTAATG
This sequence comes from Omphaloscelis lunosa, assembly GCA_916610215.1. Lineage (NCBI taxonomy): Eukaryota > Metazoa > Arthropoda > Insecta > Lepidoptera > Noctuidae > Omphaloscelis > Omphaloscelis lunosa. Next base: position 18,044,805 of record OU744244.1, on the reverse strand, counting down.
TAATGCTCAAAATCAAATCTGTAACTATACATTACAGGCGAATGCTCGCGGTGAGGGAGCACCTTTAAGTGAATGGTATTTGATTCGAATTAGTGTCAATTTGCAACCTAGCAATGTCAGTCAATAATTCAGATTTCGAAGATGTCGGGAGTAGGGTCGAAAGAATGTGAGGTAAAATACAAACGAATGGCCCCTTTAAAAATTAAACGCTTTGTTGTTGCTTGGGTATGGATTTATCACACACTAGAAATTAAGAAGAAATGCTGATTGTTAATTTAGAATCTACTATTTTTCGTTGCAGTATCGACAAAATTCCCAAGGTGACCTCTCCAGTTCTTGTTATTCATGGAACTGAAGATGAGGTAATAGATTTTTCACACGGATTAGCAATATATGAACGCTGTCCCCGTGCTGTCGAACCATTATGGGTGGAGGTAACAAAATAAAATACATAACTTTTAATTTTTCTTTTAATGTTATATTTGTAATTAGAATTTATTTCATTCTTATTAATTTCAGGGCGCTGGGCATAATGACGTTGAACTTTTCAACCAATATTTAGAGAGACTGAAGCGTTTCGTTTCAGTGGAATTGCTCAACTGACAAAGACTGCCGGCCCCAGGCCAGACAACTCAAGGTAAATATTATATACGTATTTTTAAAACATAACACGAAGTAGCTACGAAACTAATGTGCTATACACGTGACACTTCGATTAATAATTTTTTTGCATTCTAGGTGACGACCAAAATCCCGCATCGACATTGAGCTCCGGCACCTCTAGTTCAGCGACAGAGAGACTCCTCTAGCTAGCGGGGGCCGGGCCTAGCCGGGCCGGCCCCAACAAAAACTCAGCGAACGCTAACGGCTCTGTGAGTCCACACAATTACAAGGAAAACAATAAAACAGACAATAACGAAATAAGCTCTGCCGACCAGAAACCTTCTGTCACGCGTATTAAGATCAGCATAAACGTGACCGACACAAGCTCGCCGACATGCGTGCGAAGGCGGATACATTTTCGATCTTATAGCGATGTAACTCCGGCTTGTCGCGTGCTCACTCCGCGAGCTCGTTCTCACTCGGAGCGGCCGCGAGTGCTGTCTCCGTCACACGCGACGCCGCCGGCGCCTACAACATCGCCGCCGCCCGCGACCCCGACGTCGCCCGCGAGCACGCCATACGTGTTGCGGCCGCGCATCGTGCGCAGTGAGCGTTCTTCGCCTGATGCGTCGTCGCTTGCACTTAACGATGGCGCCGAACCTCGTTTGCGGAGCCGCGATCGCTCTGGTAGCGATGCCGTTTCCGTCCTAGGAAATCCGTGGCGCAAAATGAGCGAAGTCGATTTGAACGCAGCCGGTAGCCGCGGTCGAGCTGCCGGTCGCGGAGCGCTCGACCCCTGGGTGAGAAACCCTACTCAGCGTTCCGATAAGAAAAGCGAGTTACCTGCATCCCGAGAGGACGTGGGTCGAGCGTCGTCTGACTCGGAGCAGAAACGAGAGGTGCCTTCTTTCAAACGAGGTAAGCTCGAGCGCCGATCGCCAGTAGTATGCGAGACTTGTGGTAACGAAAGCTGCGAGTGCTGGCGCACCGGCTGGGCGCGGCAGGCGCGCGCGGCTCGCTCGCTGGGCGCGCAGTGCACGTGCGAGGCGGTAGTGCGGTCGCCGCGCCCATCGCCCGCTCGCCTGCGCCCGCGTGCACCTCCGCGAGCTCTTTCAGACGACGAAGATCGTCCGCGACGCCTTTATAAGTCTGCCTCGCAGAAGGTTATATGCGCCTCCATCGATGGTGACCGAGTGAAAAAGCTTGCCGATCCTCTTTTGGAGACAACCTGCTAAGGTGACGGACGCCGGTAGTTCAACACGAAGATGCGGGCCGCGCCGCGTCTGCTGGTAGGGAAGAATCGTTTTGTGTACGGTGTGTGTTGTCCCTTTTGATGTATGAGTATTATTAGTGCGAATTTTGTATCCCTTTAGTGATTAAGATTTCAAAATTTATTATTGTACTGTATCATAATATTTGATAAATATAAAAAGTATGCTCGTGTTATGATAAATATGAATGTTTTTCATGAATATTGTATAATTATTTTTTACTTCGGGAGGTTGTGCGTAATTAGAAATTCTGCATCATTTGAAGGTATTTTTAAAGAAATAGTTTAATTTGTAGTTACATTTTTGAAACCGTTCTTGTAGCATCCGAAACATTTTGTTCATCCGGTTCCTATAACATTATTTTGTATTGTACACCAAGATCTTAACGCACAATACCATGGTAGTTCTCTTACATATTTTCACCTATCCATGCATCTTCCATAAAATGTAAATATTTTTAGATATGAAGTAACCATATTTATAGTTGTTATATCGAAATCTGATTGTAATTGTAATACTAATACCTACTATACAATATTGGAAAATTAAATCATTATCAATTTAATAGTCCTGATCAGTTTCTATCTATACATTCCACAAACAAGTAGGTAATTATAATAATCAAACTAGCAGATTTTTCAGTAATGCGTCAGTAATCATGTATTTGTAAAGGTTTACAAAAACCACACAAAAGTTTTAAACAAAATAGGTAGGTAGATAGATTTTGGGCGTTATTTTGCGTTAAATATTCAAATAGGATAATAAAATAAAATTATACTCTTAAAGATAGACTAATTCTTGAGAATACAGTATACTATTCAATCGGAACTTCAAATAAAAATTTAATGAGTTTTTTTTTTGCGCTAGGTAGGTACTACTAGGAAATATTTGTCAATTGTGTTATTCGAATATTCGATCATTTTTATGGTTAATATGCGAATTATTTGAAAAGTACGAAAAAGTTTAAAGCTTTCTAAAAATGATACTTTCACGTTTAATAACATGATTTTTTATTTCAGTAGAGTATAATTTTTCTGAATCAAATAAGATCTCGGTTACAAACAGATTCATAAATCGGAATTTGAATGTTCTCTACAACTACTAAAATTACAAAACAATTTCGCAATATTTCTTCGTCCCAAATACTGGAGAGTCTCAAGACAAAAGTGTTAGACCAGCACCCCACACTTTCGATCACAATCCGAGAATTTTGAAGGATATTGCTTATCAATTGCTTCATAGAGTTGAAAAATTCGTCTGCTCAACTACGTAAATAGCGCAATGGACGTGGCTGAACTATCAAAATGAAAGGAATTGCGATCGTTGCCATTTTATGTGTGCTGAAACGTGGTCGCTCACAAGGGGTTTATTTATAAACGTTTGTTAAAGATAAGTAATGATTAGCGAATATTTAACCATACATTTTTGGTGTTTGAACGTCACTTAACTTTAAGCAACGATTTTAAACAAACTCCTAAACCTCTAAAGTCACATAAAGGGCAATGGAGAGGGCTATGCTTAGAATTTCCTCGCGCGATCGAATTAAGAATTAAGCGCACGGGCCAAGAGGTTCATCAGCGCAACGATGCACTAATCAAAACGATGCACTAATCAAGTCAAAGCTTGAACATTGAGGGTTCATTTGTACTGGGGGTTCGTCTGTGACCCAAGAGTACGATCGTATGAATGGAAATACTTAATCTCAGTACTACTACCTAAAACTAGTGCCTAATCTTAAATAGTTAACGGTGTAAACGACGTAAACAAACACTGATATTTAAAAAAAAAAAATGAATTATGATCACTACCTACGTGTCAGGCAGACACAAAAGCGACTTTATATTTTATGACCCGCCTTTGTTTCACACGGGTGCAGTCTACCTACTGTGTCAGTATTAGGTGTTAAGCTAATTCGGTGACAACACTTAGTTGACAGTAATGGAACCTGCCAACATTTTGCAGTTTTTCTTTTTATGTCATCATAAAAAAATATGTTTAATTAAATTAATTTGTATCCATAATTTAAAAATAAATAGAAAACCAGTACTTAATGTTTTAAATATAGTGTGGGCTGGGATGTCTGCATAATTCTGTAAATGGATCGAGACGAAAACAATTTGTTAGGATTCGATGTTGAAACTCGATTCAAACCGCCCTCTTCTAAGCTCACCTTCAACTGTGTGTGTGGATCCTTCTAAAGGGTGATTTTTGACCAAGCAAATTATTGTGATCTGATAAGTACCTAGTTTTTGTATTTTTGTTTTTAATGTTACAATGCCAAATGTTATAGAAATCTGAATACCTATCAAAAAATCTTTACTTACATATTAATAGTTGGTCAACTATAAACAATAGATTGTTATTTTTAGCGAAACGCATTACAAAATGTATCTTGGTTATAGAAATAGATATTGTACGATCAGCGACAAAAGTACATTAACATTACTACTTTTACACATCATCTAAATTGACGCAACATTATTCGATACACTTCATTCAGCACTTTATATAGGTATTAGCTAAGTGTCCATATTCTTTTAATTTTACTTCTGTTCCGATTTTAATTAAATATTTAGCTTATTATGTAAGATTAAAAAAACTGAAGTTTTACTTAATCGATTTCTGTCGCTGTTCTGTACTTAGAATGTATTAACAAATATACCAATTTGAAATAGTTCGAAAACTTGAACATAATGGAAATGGGCACACCAAACTGATTCAAACAGGAAAGTTAGGTATATAATCATACGACGTTGATGTAGGTGAACATTCGTATGATTTATAGATGTAGGTCCTGCGCTCTAATTGCGGAGCACACGATCAATCATAATCTGAATCATTTGAAGGATATTGCTAATCCATTGCTTCATATGTCCGAAAAATGTGTCTGCTCAGCAACGTAAATAACGCAATGAATGTTTTTGAACTGTCAAAATGAAACAGATTGTGATTGACCGTGTGTTACGCAATTAGGCTTCTGGTAATTATTAAGTAAATGTATGTAGGTACTAAAGAACTTGTACCATTCTAAAGTAATTATATGTACATTAGAATGATATAAGTAGTAATAATGAAGTTCAATATCTTCCCACTTACCCAGGGCCCAAAACGAAATTCACATTTTAGTGCCATTACTTCATGAATTAAATTGCTGTAATGTTTGAACACATCCCTGATCAAGGTAGATCTGCCATCTTGTAATGATTAGGTCACTTTCGATGGCGCAGGTTCCTACTTACTTAATAAGTAAATGTTCGCCAAGAATTACTTAAAGTACATAAACCTATGAACACTTAGGTACACTTATCTAGCAGCTTTCTTCTGTTGCATTCAATAATGAATAATTATGTACCTACTCATTAGATAATGGCAGTCCTATTCTGAGCTAGCGTGTGTAATGATGATTTACTCGTTATGTACGCATCCAATTAATAAGAAATATGTACAGTACCTACTTGATTTAATAATGTACAGGAAATGGAGTTGTTTAGTTGGTCTCGGACAGCTATTTTATGACTATATATAAATGTTATCTCTAAATTGTAAAATAAGAGGTAAATTACTTTTTAATAAACTAATTAAATTGCACATATCTAAAACATATTGTCTATTATTTAGGATAAGTATTTCAAATGATAACATTTAAAACATTGGGTACCTACTTCCCCACATATTTTTGTAAAAAAAAAAAACGAAAAGTGGTTTTTTGTAGCTTATGGGATAACTTAGTACGTGGTCGCTCCATATTAAATACTGGTATTCAGCTGCATCCGATTAGACTGGAAGCCGACCCCGACCCCAACATAGTTGGAAAAAGGCTAGGCAGATTGATTGATATAACTTGTACGTGATAAGTGCGATACTGATAAGGATAACTGATAACCAAAAGCCGCAGTAATTAAATACTTAGGTGCATAGGTACACGGGCGTCGGTCGTCGTTCAAGGGGGGAGCAAAGAGGGCAGCTGCCCCCCAGAAATTAAAAAAATACGTAAATACAAAGTATTTTAATGTATAGCAACTAGAGCATGGACACCGGTTTTCGGTAATATCGAAATACCGGAATATCGGTCCAAAAAACCGATATTGGATTTCACTGATATCGGTTTTTCTATAGTTGATATTAAAAAAACAAGACTCAATAGAATCATTTACTTATTTCATTATTTTTTTATTAAAGTACCTATCTCTTTCTGTTTAATAATATAAATGGGCTAACCTAGTGCAAGAGGCTCCGCCTAATAGGCGTAGGCGGACATTTATTTCCTCACTACTCGCGGGGACAAAATGGAAAAAGAAACACAAAATAAAAACCAAAACGCGTCAAATTTATTTGCGAAAGTACCGCTTGACAACGGCATCAAGAGCCGAGGAGGCTCTCGTTCCCCAGGGGACCTAAGCATGTCCGACCAGGGTATTCCAAATTTTGGGAAAAACGTTTGCGCAACGAAGAGGATTTGGATCGAGCGGGGTTGGTGAGTCTTTCCTCAAGTGAGAACTTGCCGGCTGCTAAAATGCCGACGGCGAGGACAGGCCGAGGTCGCGCGGTGGTGGGCGGAGTTTCCGTTCCGATGCCAGGGCGTGGCCTTCGGGGCGCTTCAAGCGGCCTGAGTGACCCAGCGGACTCATCCGGGGTCTCAACTGAGGAGCCGGGTAGGGTCACCGTCTCACTCGTGGACACGAGGGAGGCGAACGCCGCGAAACGTGGTCGCGGCCGATGAGGTCGCTGAAATGGCCTGTAAGGATCGGAGCGGCGGTTTGCCCAGGCTGCAGGGAAGAGCTTAACTGACAGCGGCAGGCAGCTCCCGCGGCCACCGACCGCCCTCATGCCGCGCCTTCGCCAGCCCCTGCACTTGCCCCAACACCTGCACTTGCCCTGCCGGACCACGACATACAGAGAGTGACCCGAATCAGGGGTCGAAACAGGTTCAGTGTTCAAAAATACTGATTTTACTGACCAGAAATCTAAAAAAACTGACTTTTACTGACCATCTGAACTAACTTAAAATAAAAGTTTCATGTGGAATTGAATAAAAATATATTATTGGCCTCCACCATCCCCATAGCCAACCATCACCACCTTTTTATTATTAAAAAGTTTACAAATAGTTATCAGTTTTAATATTTGTTAATAAGCAAATGACACACATCCAATCATGCAAATAATATTAAAAGTTAGAAACATTAGACATTATGATTTCTTAAAGAAGTTAGTAATCAAAGCATTTTTCTTTTTATCTATAATTTTTTGTACGTTTTCTTCTTCTTTAATTTTCTCCTCGTAGTCTTTTCTTTCTTTAACAGCGGCATCTAGTAATGTCTTGACCATATTAACGGCGACTAAGTCTTTGTCCTTAATTCCTTCTTTTAACATGCCAGTAGCGTTATCGAGCAACCTGAAATATGAAGGATATAAAAAAATCGTTAAGACAGGTTCGTTTGGGTTCAATCTACAAGGTTCAATTCCTATTAAAGATGGTTTAAGAACCATGACTAAGGTTTATCGGGTCGTTGAGACCCGATGAGCATCGATGTTCTCGATGAATCTTAAGTTAGTGTCATATCATAGTTCTCCCACCACACAATAGAAGAACACTGACACATAATAAAACCATAAAACCGTTAAAAATATCATATACCTGTCAACGGTCATCCTCTTGATTTTTTCTTCATTTTTATTTATTTTTTAAAGTTGTTTCTCCTTCTTCAATGCTTTTTTTTGTATCTTCATACTTTCTTTTCAATTCCTTTTTTTTAATGTCTTCTTCTTGACGTGTTCTCTCGTTCAACTTCTTGTTTAGTTCCAACTGTTTTTGCTCCTCACAATACAGTCTATATCTTATATACGCTGTTCGAGCTAAATTCATTAATTCTTTAGTCAGAGGCACAAGATCTACTCTATTATTATACATATTTGTAAGAGCTGACTTTACTGTCAAATGTGCGTCTAGAGTTCTTTGAGACATTGCAGATCTTTCTGGTGTAAGGATATGTCCGGAACGTGAAAATCCTCTTTCTACGTCTGCGTTGCCATGAGAAAGAGATAACGCGGCTCTGACTAAGATCTCCAAATTTGGGTACATTGGTTGTCCAGTCTCAAATGTTGATTTAAAAATCTTAACCCAATACGTTTCAATACGTATTTTATCAGGGTTATCTTCGTAGGGCAATTGAACCAGGAGACGACATTCATTTATTAATTCAGACTCTTGTATTTCAATGGGAAGGGCTTTTGCAATTTTTATAAATTCCTTATAACAATCAGCGGCTCTGTGAGCATTGGGTCTCAAAATGCGCAGGTACTTCGCCAATGAGTTATATACAGATGTCTTCTTTAATATGTGCTTGCATGCAGCAACATAGTGATTCCTCACTTTCATCAGGAACGTCAATCTGTCGCGTTCTTGGATTTGCGCTAAAGATTCTCTAATGGATTCTTCCAGAACAATGTCCGATAATTCTAAATAATACTTTTCCTGAAACGCGTCAATGGTTCTTGGTGCATTACTTTTGCAAACTCTGTTTATTATTTTATTGACGAGATGTTTTAATTCATCGTAGATCAAGTGAACAAGGGGTTCTTCCCGCTGAAAGAATCCTGTAAATTTTACAAAAATTTGTGCACTTGAAGCAACGAACATGACCTCAATTTTCGCCGTCTTTTGAGTTAAGAAATTGTGTATATTTTTGAAGTTAACAGATGTAGTCTTCTCTTTGTTTTTCTTTGGTAAGTGCTTCGTAAAATATTCAATTATTGCAGGCCACTGTTCTAAAATCCTTTCGGCGGCAGTGCCTAAAGTCAGCCATCGGGAAGAGACATGTTTTAAAAATTTATGACCAGGTAATTTTAACTTTGCTTGGATATCTTCATACTCCTCCCAGCGAGATGGCCAGCCATCAAAAAAGTTGTGAATTTGATAAATGAAATCTGATACATTTTCGCGTAGCTCGCTCAAACCCTTTAAAAAAGCGTTATGCACAGTGTGTATATTGCATGTTCCTATATCTTCTAGTTTTGGTCTGTCCAATAATACCAAAGCCTCGTTCATTAATCTTGTGACGCCTTTATTCACATTGGGACCATCAGATCCTAGCATAAGAAGTCTTTTTCTGGAAAGCTCAGCATTGTCTAAAGCATCGTTCAGTTTGTTGAAAATATCTTGGGAGGTTGCTTTACCGATGAAAAAGGTTTCCAGGTGACTCGTAACTATCATCTCCTTTATTGGAGACCAGTATTTGATAGCGACTTGAAGTTCTTTTCTCGATGCAGCATTACACGTTTCGTCGTAACAAAGAGTGAAATAAGAATTTTTGCAGTCGTTTAGCATCTCTTTTTTTAAATATGGCGCTATCGCATCGCAAATTAGACATCGTGCCTTGGTTGTAGACATAGAAAAATCTTCTGGTACCGAATTCGGGAACATTGCCATGAAAAGCTCTTTTATTGAACTGCAGGATGGCTCTATAGAATAATCAGATGCTACCATCTTCATAGCCCATAAAATCTCAGCTCTGGTAGCCCCATCTTTAACACTATATAGTTGAACGGGTGCTCTACCGGGTGAACCAATCGTCAGGTCCTCAACGGGCCGAACACTTGCTAGATGTAATTGAGATGCAGCCAGCTTCACCTTTGACTGTTCAATATGTTTTTTTGATGATACATTTTGCTCCAAAGCCTCAAATCCCCAAGCCACAGAAAATGTTTTCATGCACACACAACAAAAAACCTCATTTTCACCATCCCTTTTTCCCCATTCAGATATAAAGTGTCCATTTTTATCTTTTTTATTAAGCCAGTCCTCATTAAATTTACATTTACCCATATTAGTTAGTTGGTTAGTAGCCACAAACAAATCACACAGCAGTCAAATTAAATCACATACAATGCAGGTTAAAAAGCTGAAGCTGTAACAAATATGCAAAGTTAAACATACAATTTTCGAGAAAAAAAGTAGGATTGGACTTTTTTCCTCGAAATAATGATGCTACAATATTAAGTTGCCACAAGACATCATAATAGAGCATCAGCTGTTAGTTGCCCTCAAACCATCACTGGGCCCGGCTAAGAAAATTAGAAATGACTAGAAATTTGTTTTTTGTTGACACAATCTAAATGTATATTTAAAATGCTAATGTTAGGACGGGAAGACAGGGTTTTCTCTATGACCACCAACTCCAATCATCTCCCCTTTGGTCTCCTGGTGAAAGTAAGGAAGTTTGGTCGCGGTTGTGGGTGGCGAAAATGTGAAAAAGTGTTGCAACTGATGAAATGAATGGACTTGAAAGGTGAAACCCGAGCAACGCCGGGTTTGGCTGCTAGTAGGTATACTATAAGATATATATTTCTTAAGCAAAATCTAGAATGAAGAAGGTAGGCGTAAAAAGGAACGACACAGACAGGCAAAATTGTGTCAGTAAATAATTAATAAGGTTCCAAAAAAATATATGGAGCAATATATGTGTTGATCTCAAAAAACTGAAAAAACTGACCATTTTCTCAAAAAACTGACTTTTACTGACCATGCTAAAAAAAACTGACTTTTACTGATTTTACTGACTAGTTTCGACCCCTGCGAATGTATATGTTGAAGTGTGGGGGCAAGGAGACTGCCTGACTGGAGGCCATGGAGACGCTACTCCCCCCGGCCGTAGTCCTCCGGCCGCCGCTTGCAGCAGATAGCGGAGGAAGGTGTCCGCCAGGACAATAGCCAAATATTGTCACTTTGATAATATTCAGAGTTTTCAGAATAGATATTGTCCAAAGTATCAAACTCGCTGATATCAGTATTATTTAAAAAGTGTCCTATTCCCGTAAGACCGTTTTTTTTTTTTTTTTGTTTGGAAGTTGTCAAATAACTTCTCTCGCTCTGGGCGGAGCGGAAGGGCGTGTCAAACTCTCACTGACTAAAACCCACCCGTGTTCGTTCAGTTGCCTGTAGGGGCCACGGTATCCCTTTCGGACTTTCCCGCGACCCCGGCAGCCATCGGCCCTAGCGGACCGTCAGTTCAGCTGACAGCTACCCATTGCTCACCGTCCGCAAGCCCGCGCCTTCGATGGCCGGGAATCGGCCTCGGATTCCCGACATCCAGGGCGATTCCTGCGGCGGCTAGGGGTGTGAGGGCGCAAAATTTCCCTCTCCCTTACGCGTTCCGCATCCTCCTTCGCGAGCATTACTGCTTCGCAAAAGAAGGTGACAGCCTCTCATGCCCTCTTGCTCCATACCAGGGCCGGACGCGGAGATCACCGCCGCCGATTGCTTCCACGAGGACACAGTGGTGCTCCTAAGCTGGGCAGACCTCCATCGTATACTCCTGTATGACCTTCACTATGTCCTCCGGGCGATTCAAATAATTGTGACACCCGGGTGTTTCCTCCCGCCTTATCCGGAACAGGAACCTCCCAAAAACAATTGAACTCGCGACACGGTTACCAACACCTCATTTTTGTAAACGCAATTGTGCTCTTTATTTATATCACATTACGGATCAATTTTCTATGCAAGTATTTTTACTTTAAGGTTTTGGAAGTATTTTTTTTTAGTTTTCAATTCTGTCGGCACTCCCGGAGTGCATTTTTCTGTTTAAAAGGGTAAACCTTCTAGTTGGTTCCATTGTCATTTGGTCACGATCTGATGATGGGATCTTGGAGAAATGGAGGGAACTTTTCGAATATTATAGGCACATATATAGCGATTTGGGTATTTTGTATAGTAACTCGTGCATTTGCTCTCGGAAAGCACCATTTGGTAAAGTGGAACTGATGATGAAGGACACAAATGACCACCAGAACTGCTCAATATTATGCATTTCACCGGTTGCGATTCGATTTCTTTTTACTGTGGTTGGTAAGCAATTGATGCTCGTCACAATGCATATGGTGCAGTGGAGCTGATGGTGAAGTACCTGGAGAATTCCTCAACAATTGAAAGTCCCTGTATCTGCAAAAGCAATATTTTGTAAAAAGGTTAGAAGGTTACAAACCAATCCACTAATAAGAGAAAAAAAAAACTTTTTTACAAAAAATACAACCGACTTGCAAACCACCTACAAAATGAAGAATAACTTTAATTTCGGAAGTCGGTGGCAAAAAACTGAAATACTGATTCAAAGACACCGACTTCCGAAATTAAAATTATTTTTCACTTTGTAGTTTGGAAGTCGGTTAGATTTTTTGTATAAAAGTTTATTTATTGAGTCAATAATAATAATAATAATAATTGATTTAAGATGAATAAACAAATAATAATAAAAAAAAATTATTTCTCACCACAAGCCAAAAAATACAAACAATATTTATTTTTTTGTCAAAACGATATCATGTTTATCTTTGGGTGTACAATGTCACAGTGGAGTAGGTAATACCTTCCTGAAATTTGTATAATTACCTATATATAAAATATCGACTAGTGTAACCTTAACGGTACTTTAGATTTACATAATTGGGTAGGGTAGGTACTCATTCAAACACGAAATAGTTGGATAAGTGTTTTATTTAATCTCTTCCCTGAAATCACATAGCCCATAATACCCACCTACTTACCTAATAATAAGCACAGACAAAACTTATCTACATGACGATAGTGTTTTCCTTGGCCTTTCTAATCAGAATACTGCATATGGCTACCCCAGTAGCTACTTGCTCAGTGAAATGAACTACTCACCCTACCTACCTAAATTACGTAGGTTCCTAATGTTACAGCATTAGACAATTATGTTTGACTAGCTTATCACAGGACAAAAACTGCAAAAAATATATAAATATTTTTTCTTCTAAATTATTCGTAAGTAATAGACATAATTACAAAAAACAAGTTTGGAATGTTTTAATTGAACCATTATAAAAAATAGTGTGTGATACTTTGATCAATGATGACTGATTGACCTTTAACAGTCAAAACAGAAGTGCTACAGAAATTATTAAATCTTGATTACATACCTATTACTTTGGTGGGTAGAAGTATATTCATATAAACGGTAACAATAAATTGATCCAAAGCTATAGGTACAGTAGCCCGCACGTCAATGTCAATAAAACTAGAAGCTGCTACGCTAGACCAGCTATCTAATTGCGTAACACATTTTCGTAAATGATTAAGACTAATTATGTTTCATTTTGACAGCTCAACATTCATTGCGTTATTTACGTTCTTGAGCAGATTTTTTTTCGAGCTTATGAAGCAATGGATTAGCAATCTGTTTCAAAATAATTCAGATTGTGATTGATCATGTATTACGCAATTTGGGTGCAGCTCAAATTCAGGTTACCACCGAAGTGTGGTCGACTGTACTTATTCTATTTTCAACAACTTGCAAACATGACATTTATTTAAGTGTCCAAGTTGAATTAAAAAAAAAAATGGAAAGCGCCCGGGTAGTATATTAAAATTTTCTAAGTTTTTTGCTTTTTGCAAGGTCAGTTGTAGGTTGCATGTTGGTCAAAATATGATTCGCAATCAACATACAACCTGACACTGACTTGCAAAAGGTAAAACAAAAAAAAAATTGCTGGTTACCATAAGGCATTTGGGTTAAAGAACAATGGCCACTTTCCTAACATGTTTTTTTTCCTAGTCCTAAGAGGCAATTTTCTTTAATTCCTCTGATATATGCCCTGTATCAATAATTTCTACCAACACTATTTCTTTGAATAACAAATAATTATAACTTCGTATTTATAAACTGTGTCACCATTTCTGCCACTCTTTCTGATGATTTTAAAACAAATGCATGGTCAATATTTACTTCTTTCATTGGAATTTCTGGGTGGTATTTATGCAGGTCTTCCATATATGAGACTGGAGCCCAGTTATCACTACTGCTATAAATAATATTAGTTATATGCTTAATTTTGTTTAATACTTCAGCATTTAAACTTTTAACAGTATCCATTTCATCATAAGCTAAAAATAATATCTTTTCCCCAACTTTTGGATTTAAAAACTTTAGAATGTTATTTAAATATTGTGAAGGCAATAAATATATTCTTAAATATACTCCCACTAAGAAAGTGACTATTGCAGTTGGTAATAGACTTACAAAAAGATACAGAAATAGTATAAAACTATGGAACCTTCTGAGAAAGTTATTCAAAAATTTTCCATTTCTGGTTTCTGCCATTTTTTGTAATGTTGGGAATAATAGATTAACTGACTTAAGTCGCATTGCTAAATTCGCATTATCTCGCAGTAGTTCTAAAATTAACCAACATCCAATGGAATGGCCAATTAAATGTAATTTGCTTTGCTTATCTACATAGTTATTGATAAGTTCAAGCTTATGTTTAACTTGACCGTCAAGATGAAACAGATGCTCTTGACCTTTCAGAACATTGGACTGTTCATCTGGAACTACATCGTGACCAGCATGTCCTGAAAACCAATTAATTAATAGTAAAATAAGCTAAGTAGATATATGGATTATGCTGCTTAATGAAATATACTCTTACTGGATGGCTGACTTTTATAGATATTAGTAAGAAACAGTACTGCTATTGCAATGTAATTGTTTAGTCAATCTAAGTGAATAGACAGAATTAAAAATGCTTAGGTTACTTACAAATAACCATCACTTTAAACATTCATATGAACATAGAAACAATGTAGTAATCTGTTTGTATGAAATGTGCTCATTAGTGCACTTAATACTAGAAAACTCATTAACCAATTTAATCATTCTAACATAACATCCAACCAATAATTCCCTGAAGGGTTAGGCAGAGATGTAGCCCACATATTGCCAATTAGGTTAAAGCCCCTTGTAATAAGAGGCAGGCCTATATGGCCAACAACCAGGTACTAATCCAGAGTAGGAGCCGAGAAATTCCTGATGAAAAACACAATAACACTGCCCAACCTGGGAATGAAACCCAGCTCATGCTCAGCAGTGGCTCATTGGTAGGCAAAAGATTACCCTGGGAGTCAACCATGCACATTAAGTTTTTTGTTTTTTTTTCATAGAGAATTATTGTTCAATTAAGTGAATCAACGTCTTGGCTAGTATGTACTAAGATTTTTGTTTTGAATAGTTATTTGTTAAGTTTATCAATTTGTAAGTTCAACTTACCTATAACACACAAAGGCAATCCAGTCGATTTATGTAATTCTGCAGCAAATTCTATGTAGAAATCGGGTATACCCGGGTTTCCAGTAATGCAGACAATAACATCTTTTCCATCACAATCAAACGGATCCCCGTAAGTTATTAAATGTGTTTGCACATGGTTTAGTGTAACGAATTCATGCTTCATATTTAGCACAAGTATAATAACTTGTCTTATACACAGCAGTCTCTCACTCAGATATCTTGTAGATTAAAACGATTCAAGAGGTAGATTATTAGACCTTAGACCTACTTATGTTATCTTTTGAAGGCCTTTAGAACCTTAGCTCAAATAAAACCTACGAAGAGGAGTTTTGAATAATATTGATTGAATACAGCTATTACAGTTTCTGTTATACAACGTATAAGTAATGGCAATAGCAGCCATTTAGCATTCCTTCTATTTGTTTAGTAATTTATCAATCTTGCGTTCTACGACATGAAAATTCTAGCGACTTGTATTCCTAACAATAGCGAATTAGCGAACGTTTTTTTAATGTGTCTGTCTCTTGTCAATTTGTCATTGTCATATCACTGTCACTCACTAGCACTCATAGACATTTAATAAGTATGGACTGGAAATACCTACAAAAAAAAGGTGCATACCTACAACTCAAAATGTCGCATAAAATGGCTGCCAATGCTAGGGTTGTGTCATTCAGGGAACATGGTGTTACTATTTCGAGTATCGATACTAGTACGTAATAGTATAACGAATCTTACTAGATATCACGGTTGAATCATATTTAAAAAAATATTAGCTAATAGTCCGTTGTAACAGAAAAAAACGAGTATTGACAATTTATCACTTCTCAAACAATTTTCCGCATAATTATAATTTCATTTATAGAATTATTACTTAGCAAATAAAGTTTTCACAAATATTTGTAACGCAAACCTAATGTTTGGCAAGTGAACGTTTAAACAAAGCCAAATATTTAGTATCGAGTGAGCATGCAAGTCTTATGCCTGTTTTCACCTTCACTAAGTGACACTTAAATGAATCCCTAATAAAAGTTCACTGTTGGATTTTCAACGGTAGACTCAGCGCTGAGAGTTGAAAAACAGTGCAGTTTTATTTAGGTATTCATTTAAGTGTCACTTAGCTGTCGGTGAAAACGGGCATTAGTGAATTAAATTTTTAACAATTTTATCATAAATGAACATTCGGAATAATACACATCCTTACATATTATAAAACAAAGTACACCGCCGCGTCTGTCTGTTTTTCTGTCTCTCTGAACGCGAAAAATTCAAAAACTACTAAACGGATTTTCAACCAATTTTCACTAATGGACGGAGTGATTCATGCGAAAGGTTTTAGTGTATAATTCATTAAATTTTTGTGTAAATTGGCTGAAATTCGACGATTATTGTCGAAGATGTCGGATAAAATCATGCGGACTGGGATCTTTATTAGCGTGAGCCGCGGAAATCATAAAAGTTACATAAAATGTATGTACTACAGTATTGTTCATCTTAAAAACTTCAACAAAAAAATCGAATACACTACATAAAACTCTGCGGAACGGTCTCTCGGTGCTATGAACCAAAGAGTACAGTTTGCTGTAAATCACGGGCCGGACCTAGCAATATCATTTCAGCGCAGCGAAGGAACTATCAGAAACTATTACGGAAACGGTACAACACTATTCCACCATGACATATCATTGTAAACAAACGAATGAAATTATGAAATAATAAAAAGGTCTGTTGGACGGAAATAAACCCATATATTAAAATTTAAGCCGTATTTAATGATCACCTAGCAATTTTTTCATCGAAAGTTTATCACTTTATGTACTATTGCATGAAAACCGGCTACTAACCTGTGCAAAGATAACTGAGGTTGATTTTCCTTCTTTCTTGCACCACACTTCACAATACAACACACAGGCATGTTGAATTGGTGTTTTCCAACGTATATATGTAGTTTTAAAGGAAAACTCCACGTAATTTTCTCACAAATCTCAATAAAACAAAAAGTAAACAACCACTTGACAGCAGAACTACCATGAACTTGTCGCATATTATGGCGGATATGGCACTTACCTACAACTGTTACTACGTCTCAACAAAATGTTGCCATTATGAGGAACAACTGAAATATTGTTGTCTCTTTTATCAAATACGATTACCACATTAGAAAGAGTGAAATAACACGATATTTCACATTCTAGTTCGTTTTTCACCCATATTTGTATAAGCAAACTTATGTATAGAATATCGCGGCGCCTCCGTGTTTTTACTATCTCAATGCTAGCACTACAGTCACTACCATAGACTTTATCTCAATGGTCACTACTGACTATGTTTGCGTTCCGAGTTACGCTGAATCGATTTGAGCTTGCTAACACCCGTACCGAATTAGCGTGAGCATATTAACAATATCCCGTGAGTCGTCATAGATGACGTCATGACATGCGCAATCCTGCGATATAGTGTTGGGTAGGAAATACAAGAGGCACTTCAAATGTCCCATACAAAATTATTGAATGTCGCAACACCTCAAAAAATATTTTGTACCGCTACGCTGTGACATACGACGTGAGGTGAGCGAGCGAGTGCAAGCGATTGTCGATCGAAATCGAAATTGAATGTCGTCCATCTGTCTTCTTTTCTGTTCTGTCGCGGTCATTTCGCGAAATCACGAGCGACTCGTTTGTTCATGTTCCGCTTCAGTACAAAGCGCAGCGTGTGAGCGGGAGAATTTCGATGAATGAATTTAATAGTCAATATTGCCATTCGCTGTTTACTTATTTTGACACAAATTTTATCGTCATAATTAGAAGCTAAACTACGATGCATTTGATATAGTCATGCATGTCTCAGTAAAAGATTCATGTTAATAACAGCTCTCAGTTGTCATAATCGTGATATCTAAATCGGAACGCAAAATATTGATGTGAGCGCTGTGAGCGATTACGGCGTAAGGTGACTGCTAAACGGTCGCCAACCGCGTCCCAACAAAGGTGACCTTGGTGGTTTACAACCAATTTTCAAACAGCTCTGCCCGTTGCCAACCAAGGTTACCTCTGTCGGGGACGCGGTTGGCAGCCGTGTAGCAAGCCCTTAATTGGGAATGCGGCCTATAAAGTCCATTGAGATAGTAAAAACACGGAGGCGCCGCGATATTCTATACATAAGTTTGCTTATACAAATATGGGTGAAAAACGAACTAGAATGTGAAATATCGTGTTATTTCACTCTTTCTAATGTGGTAATCGTATTTGATAAAAGAGACAACAATATTTCAGTTGTTCCTCATAATGGCAACATTTTGTTGAGACGTAGTAACAGTTGTAGGTAAGTGCCATATCCGCCATAATAGGCGACAAGTTCATGGTAGTTCTGCTGTCAAGTGGTTGTTTACTTTTTGTTTTATTGAGATTTGTGAGAAAATTACGTGGAGTTTTCCTTTAAAACTACATATATACGTTGGAAAACACCAATTCAACATGCCTGTGTGTTGTATTGTGAAGTGTGGTGCAAGAAAGAAGGAAAATCAACCTCAATTATCTTTGCACAGGTTAGTAGCCGGTTTTCATGCAATAGTACATAAAGTGATAAACCTTCGATGAAAAAATTTCTAGGTGATCATTAAATACGGCTTAAATTTTAATATATGGGTTTATTTCCGTCCAACAGACCTTTTTATTATTTCATAATTTCATTCGTTTGTTTACAATGATATGTCATGGTGGAATAGTGTTGTACCGTTTCCGTAATTGTTTCTGATACTAGTTCCTTCGCTGCGCTGAAATGATATTGCTAGGTCCGGCCCGTGGTTTACAGCAAACTGTACTCTTTGGTTCATAGCACCGAGAGACCGTTCCGCAGAGTTTTATGTAGTGTATACGATTTTTTGTTGAAGTTTTTAAGATTAACAATACTGTAGTACATACATTTTATGTAACTTTTATTATTTCCGCGGCTCACGCTAATAAAGATCCCAGTCCGCATGATTTTATCCGACATCTTCAACAATAATCGTCAAATTTCAGCCAATTTACACAAAACTTTAATGAATTATACACTAAAACCTTCCGCATGAATCACTCCGTCCATTAGTGAAAATTGATTGAAAATCCGTTTAGTAATTTTTGAATTTTTCGCGTTCAGACAGACAGAAAAACAGACAGACGCGGCGGTGTACTTTGTTTTATAATATGTAAGGATGTGTATTATTCCGAATGTTCATTTATGATAAAATTGTTAAAAATTTAATTCACTAATGCCCGTTTTCACCGACAGCTAAGTGACACTTAAATGAATACCTAAATAAAACTGCACTGTTTTTCAACTCTCAGCGCTGAGTCTACCGTTGAAAATCCAACAGTGAACTTTTATTAGGGATTCATTTAAGTGTCACTTAGTGAAGGTGAAAACAGGCATAAGACTTGCATGCTCACTCGATACTAAATATTTGGCTTTGTTTAAACGTTCACTTGCCAAACATTAGGTTTGCGTTACAAATATTTGTGAAAACTTTATTTGCTAAGTAATAATTCTATAAATGAAATTATAATTATGCGGAAAATTGTTTGAGAAGTGATAAATTGTCAATACTCGTTTTTTTCTGTTACAACGGACTATTAGCTAATATTTTTTTAAATATGATTCAACCGTGATATCTAGTAAGATTCGTTATACTATTACGTACTAGTATCGATACTCGAAATAGTAACACCATGTTCCCTGAATGACACAACCCTAGCATTGGCAGCCATTTTATGCGACATTTTGAGTTGTAGGTATGCACCTTTTTTTTGTAGGTATTTCCAGTCCATATTTATTAAATGTCTATGATAAAGTCACAGTCAGTGTTGCCACCTTACTACTTACGAAGCTGAAAAAAGGCTAAAAGGGCTAGAAAAGCTTTATGAATATTTTTTTATAGAAAAGCAATAATATTGACAAAATAATACGGATTGCCGTATAATACAGCAACAACGATGCACACAAGTGATATATAGTGTTAGACCGACGTTCACACGGACGGACGTACTAAAATCGCAGCGGGATTTTATCGCGCACTGGATTTTCAACTCTCGGTGTTGAGCCGAGCGTTGAAAATCTAGTGCACGAAAAATAAATCGGCTAACGCTATACATCACTTGGTTGCATCGTTGTTATTGATACGGCATTGCCGTATTATACGGCAATCCACGATATATTTTCGGAAAATACGGCATAAGACAGGCCTCTCATTGCCGTATCACAAAATACGGCAATTGACTAGAGGTTATACGAAACGTTTTTTCACTAGCTTATTGAATGAAACTCAAATATCTATCACCTGAAGAAGCTGTACGCCACAATAATAAAGAAAAAAAATCGTCAATGTTGCCACTAACCCAGAAACTACCACGAATTGTCAAAACTGAAAATGACCTTAAAAAATCGATGACAACTGATTCAAAATCAAAGCAAAACTCAAGGATACTGTACTACCTCTCGCGACATGTGCGAGAAGCAAGGTTAAGTACACTCTAGATAAACATGAATCTAAAGTAATAGAAACCATAAGAAACCTTTATGGAGAAGAAATAAATGAGATTTTTTTTTTTTCAATAAATTCGGCAATTTAATTATTTTTTCCCTTAAAATATGGCAAACCAGACTGTGACATAAGGCAGCTCAGATTTTTACGACAACAACACTGCTTGTGTGTTATTTACATGTTCTGTGGTTATTTATGTAGATATTACAGTACCACCAGTAGTTGATTTAGTTTAATCTTTGCTTGATCACTTCGGTTACTGAGACCAATCGTTTTCTTTCTTGACCTTATAATAGTGTATCTAGTGATAAATCGAAGTGGATTTATTTTTGGCATTGTTTTGCGTTGTATTGAGTTATAATACAATACAATGTCAGGAGGAACGAAAAAAGCACTGTTTATATGCCTCGGTATGATAGTATAAATTAATTTCACAAGAAAATAAACTATGAAGGTCTAAATTAAACTTCTGAATGCCGTTTTAAGGCATGTGCCCGGCTCTCCATTGATAATTTTTTACCGAAATCGAAATCCGTCCTTGCGAATTTTGCGAGTGCCTCTTGTTAGGAAAATTGCTACCTGCTGACCACTTCACAAACTTTGAGTTAAACCATAAAACTGCATACAGGCCTGTTAAAAAGTCTGTGAGGTTACCTCACCCTAATAATAGCTATACCATATTTTAACTACGTCTACACTAATATTAAAAAGATAAAAGATTTGTATTTTTGTTTGTAGTGAATAAACTCAAAAACTACTGGACTGATTTTAAAAATTGTATCACCAGTAGAATGCTTTAACATCACTGAGTAACTGGGCTATAATTTAAAAAGATATCACGCGGGCGAAGCCGCTGGCGGCAGCCATTGCTAAATAACATATATGTAACCCCAGGGTCCTATTAATAATAACCTAGAAAATCTAAACTTACTCAATAATTAATATTAGTCAGAAGTAATAATAAGTTTATCTTACACTAGCCATGCCCCGCATAAGTCTCGAGCACATGGAAATATCGGGATAAAAAGTATCCTATGTCCAAACCCAGGTCTTGATCTACCCATGTCCCAAATTTCATCCAAATCTGTTCAGTCATTCTAGCGTGAAAGTATAACAAACAAACATACAAAAAATCAAATCTTTTCTCTTCATAATATTAATTTAGATGATGATTAAGTAATATACAGGATGAATTTTTGAGATGGGGCAGTAGGAGTACCTTAATCATTGTACCTTCAAGAAAACGGTCTTAAAAGGCTGCCCTTAACTTTATTCTGCATTCACAGATATTAAGAATAATGTACAGTCAGCAACAAAATGGGCCATTTTTACAAATACTTTTTTTGATTTCAGTCGATCCTGTTTCTTTCAAGGATTTAACAACTCTATGGCACCAACTGAGGTTTGAGTACTAGAAAAGTCAGAAATTGCAAAAAAAACTCTGCTCATACATTTAGTAGGAAATGAGACCCCAACTTAATTTTTTATGATGAATAGACTGGCTCTAACCTCAGTTGGTCCCATAGACATTTTTGATCCTTACAAGACACAAAAAAGGTTTTGTGAAATTAACCAATTTCCTTGCTATCAGTTATTATTTTTTTCAAAATTTGTCAATGCAGATAAAAATTTCTCAAAAAGATAAGGAAATTTTACTAAGACTGTATTAGTATAGCAACAATGGATAAGGTACCTGCCCCTACTGCCCCATCTCAAAAATCCATCCTGTATAAGTCAATGATCTTACAGGTAATATTTGTCGATCACCAATAGCAGAAGGTGTGTTTCAAAAAACTGTGAATGACATGAATTTGGGGGATCAATGGGAAATCGACAGTGCAGCTATAGGAGGCTGGCATGTAGGTAATCCACCAGACTGGAGAGCTTTGGACACTATGAAAAAGCATGATGTTCCATATAACAACAATGCAAGACAGGTAAAAACTATAGTGGCTGTTGCCTTTCAATGTTACTGCACACAGTAAATAAGTTCTGTTCAACTTCTTAGAATATAGCAAAATAAATATTCATTTCTGTATCTGTATTTGCATCATTTCTCAATTCAGTAGTAGAAAATATTGACCACATTATGTAGAAGATAAAAAAAAACAGATTGAATACCTGCTTGTATACAAATAACTTAGTTTGACTGTTTCAGATTGTTTCAGAGGACTTTAATCATTATGACTATATATTTGGCATGGATGAAGTAAACATGAAGGATCTTAATAAAAGAGCTCCAAAAGGAAGTAAAGCAAAACTCCTTCTCTTCGGAGACTTTGATCCTCAGGGTGAAAGAATTATAAGAGACCCATATTACGTAAGTTTTACTTACATACCTATTTTGATTATTACAATGTTTGGGATATAATTATTATGCCCACTTTGAATAACATATATTATTGGATAAGGATTAATATAATACCAGTCAAAATATTTTTGGAAATAACAATGAAATTTTTATCTAATTCTGAAAGATAAAAATGGTTATTGTCGGTTATCCTTAGAAGATAGACATATGCGATCGCAGACTTTTTTGTTGAACTTTTTAAGATATACGATTCTGTAGGTAGAACATAAATGTTATTTATCTACCATGGTTTACGCGGCGCACGCTAGTAAAGCTCCCAGTCGGCATGATTTTTTTCTGATCTCCAACAATAATCGTCATATTTCAGCCAATTTATACAAAACCTTAGTAAATTAGTAAACACTAAAACCTTCCTCATAAATCACTCCGTCCATTGGTCAAAACCGTTTGAAAATCGTTCGGTAGTTTTTAGGGTTCCATACCCAAAGGATAAAACGGGGCCCTATTACTAAGACTCCGCTGTCCGTCCGTCTGTCTGTCCGTTTGTCACCAGGCTGTATCTCATGAACCTTGGTAGTTAGACAGTTGTAATTTTCACAGATGATGTATTTCTGTTGCCGCTATAACAACAAATACTAATAATAGAATAAAATAAATATTTAAGAGGGCTCCTAAACAACAAGCGGGATTTTTTGTTTTACTCGTTTTTATAGATAATGGTACGGAACCCTTCGTGTGCAAGTCGCACTTGGCCACTTTGAGTTTATCGCGTTTAGACAGACAGACAAACGCTGCGGGGAATTTGTTTTATAATATGTAAGGATGTCATTTATTAACTTTTCGTCCATGTAAATTACTTTTTTAAGTATTTCTTAAAAAAAGATATAAAAACATTTATATTATTGTTAATTTTCAGGATAGTGACTCAATAGGATTTGAGAAGTGTTACCAGCAGTCGCTAAGGTGCTCTAAAGGATTTTTGCAAAGCTTGCAGAAGTGATGTGATTTCAAATTCAAATATTTTTATTCATAGAACATATATTTTTATACATATTAGTCAACTGAAAGCTACGTTTATTTCCCAAACATAATATCAGTTTCATACAACAGAATTATTATTATGTATTTTATTTACACTTTCAATCACAATGATTTATTTTATTGGGTATTTGTAGTCTGTTATTTTTTTCAACAATATTTGTAGTGTAAAAGTTTATAATTAATTGGTAGGTACATATTATAATGTAAAAATAAATAAACATTAGTAAAAAACACAATTTTTATTACATTCAAATCTATTTGCTAGCTACCATTTTAAACCACTTATTATCATTACAGTCCTTGAAGGATTTTTTATTTGCACTAGAGTAATCATTACCTACCATAGTTTGGCACTAAACAGGTTGTGAGGAATGTGTAACTTGCATGTAAATCCTTTATCATAAGAAAATTAAAAAACCATTGTTGTGTATTTTTACCAATATTAGGTTCAAGACATTGGAAACAGAATGTGTCTTTCTTGTTTAAATATCCACAGGCTACCACAGTTCCACCATTACTTAACCCATCTCTAAGAAGACGCTCTGACTGTTCTTTCCACTGTTTGTTTAGATTTTTGCCTACTTTCTTCTCTTCAATATATTCAAATCGATTATCCAATTGATAGGCAGGAACAAAGGGTAAGTCGATGTATTCAGCTGAAAGCATAGTATAAATAATATTTAATAAGTAACCGACATTTGATAGGCATCTACTTACAAAAACCGCGTATAAGTACATGAGTAAATAGTTTATTATATGGTTTAGTGTATTTCAATTAGTTAAGTACTATGCTTACTTGGTAATTCGTCATCGCTATCAAGTATATCTTTTAAATTAGACATTTTTTTTGCTGATTTCTTCCTCATAATGAATTAGTACGTTCAACACTTGGAAAAGATTATCAGAATGCTAATTTAGCAATGAAATTTGGCAAAAACGAACGTGACAATGATAACTCTGCGCTAGCGCACGATTCAGAATGCCAATTCTCGATTCTCGTACTTTAAAACGTTCACATTCAAGTCGCAATCTGTCTAAAATGTTGGTAAATTGATTGTATTTTTGACAGATTGCGAATGCTAACGTTCACCTCTTCTGGCTGCTGCTGAAAGCCAGATTACCCCAATAAAATATTTGTAGTCTGTGGGCTCAATCACCCGATCACACTCACAGATTAATATTACTTCTTTTCTTTTTTAACC
The DNA here is from genome assembly GCA_916610215.1 of Omphaloscelis lunosa. Lineage (NCBI taxonomy): Eukaryota > Metazoa > Arthropoda > Insecta > Lepidoptera > Noctuidae > Omphaloscelis > Omphaloscelis lunosa. The sequence continues at coordinate 18,019,774 of OU744244.1, read as the reverse complement.
GACTTAAAAAAAGGAGGTTTCTCAATTCGACCGTAAGTATATATATTTTTTATGTGTGTTCGCGGATAACTTCGTCGTTTATAATTTTGATTATTTTTTTGTTGGAAAGGAGATTTCCCAAGGGTGGTACCATGATAAGAAAACCAGGATCTGATGATGGGATCCTGGAGAAATTGAGGGAACTCTTCAAATATTAATATTATAGGCAAACCTATACTGATTTGGGTATTTTTATAGTAACTCGTGCAGTTGCTCTTGAAAAGCACCTTTCGGTGAAGTGGAATTGATGATGAAGACCACTAATGGCCATCGGAATTACTCAATAATAAGTATTTCACGGGTTGTGATTCGATTACTTTAATATGGTAGCGAAGCAATATATGCTCGTCACAATGCATATGGAGAAGTGGAGCTGATGGTCAAGTACCAGGAGAACTCAACGATTAACGACCCTGCATCGGGAAAAGAAATATTTTGTAACCGACTCAAAAAACTTAAAATTTCAGAAGTCGGTGGCAAATAACTAAAATATAAAACCAAAAACACCCGACTTCCGAAATTAAAGTTATTTTTTACTTTATAGTGTTTTTTTGGAAGTAGGTTGTTTTTTTTTGTAAAAAAGTTGCAATAAGGTTGGTGTCAGAGGTAAAATATCGGTGAAAGGACTAGATTAAAGGCTCCCCGCAAACAGGCGTGACGCGTCACTCGACTAACATAACAATACGTCGCGCGACGAGTCGCGCCAGTTTGCACGAGCCTTTACCAAACAACTGTCAAGTCAAGCAATGACCTGACGTATTGGGGATAAAAACTGCCACTTGCTCACTTCAGATGGCGCTGATCGTGAGCCAGCGTCTAATTATTTGACAGCTAGCCATACATTTTTTGTACATAATTAATTTTTTTATCACATCTATTCAAAAAGAGCAGGTTTATTCTTCGTAAACTCCCTGTTTACGAAGAATAAACTAGCTCTTTTTGACTAATAAAAATAGCTTTTTAATCCCTAGGGATTAGTGATTTGAATTTGGAATGTGTATATTGTTAGTAAGAGTTCCAATCACCAAAGAGATCAAACACTAAAAATTTTTTAAACAAGTAACAGTCTGGCAAGAGAGACAGAGGAGAAAAGGTGTGAATTTGTTCAAAATGTAAATCCAAGATGGCGGCTGCGGAAATTAGGTATCATTTTCATAGTTTACGAAGATGCTAAAGTCGATCGTGAGGTCAAAATGCAAATCCTAGATGTCGGCTGCGTTTTTTTAATCATATGTGAGAAGGAACTTCGTTCCTGACGGAGGTCGGATCACAGGAGTTTTTTTTTTCTCATAGAGGGTGATAAATAGTAGTGTTCACCTCGGGAGCAACACTATTTTAAGCTCGAGTGACGTACGAATAGGGATCAGAGGCCATAGTGTGAGTTTTTTATAACCATCTCGACTTGACCCATCGACCGCGTTCGGCGCTCCGATTAGCCCTTCACTAATCACTGGTGAAGGCCGGCCGGCTGCCTATCGGAGCGCTGAACTCGGTCGATGCGGAAAGTTGAGATCGTTAAAAGAAACTCACACTAGGACTTCGGAAGACTCTCAGTTGCCTGATAATCGAGAGTTGAGAGAGCCATTTACATACATTTAGTTTAAAAGTCGATCTAAGCATGGGGTATATTGAAAATGTTGTATTGATTTTATTATACAGATATCCTTTAAGAAAACAATAAAACCTTTGAGAGAAAATTGAGTGAAAGAAATTAGTAAGACAGACATTACCTTTCCTTCGCTTATGTTTGTTTAGAGGGTATTGTAGGGTCATATTTTATTTCTGTATGTTTTTGCTTAGGTAATAATGTGAATTTGAAGGTCTGTCCGACTGTTAGAGTATCCCAACGTTTATATAACTCAGCACTAAGATAGCAAAAAGGAAGCCCAGCTCCAACCTTGAGTACGGGTGCTCTTTCAACTTCCAGAAGGTGTAGGTGTAGGTGTTGTAGAGTTGTGGCTAGAGAGGCGCTACGGCGTCCCTACCTTCCACCTGACGCAGGTCCTCACCGGACACTGTTTCGGGAGGTTCCTGCACAGGATAAGGCGGGAAGAAACGCCCGGGTGTCATCATTGTGTGGATCGCCCGGAGGACACGGTGGAGCATACGGTGGAGGTCTGCCCAGCTTGGGCGGAGCATTGCCGTGTCCTCGTGGAGGCGATCGGCGGCGGTGATCTCTTGCGTCCGGCCCTGGTTCAGGCCATGGTACGGAGCGAGAGAAAATGGGAGGCCGTCACCTCCTTCTGCGAAGTGGTAATGCTCGCGAAGGAGGAGGCGGAACGCGTGAGGGAGAGGCAAATTTCGCGCCCTCACGCCCCTAACCGCCGCAGGAGACGCCCAGGGCGTCGGGAGTCGCAAGCCGATTTCCGGCCACCGTAGGCGCGGGCTTGCGGACTGTGAGCAATGGGTATAGCTCACCGTCCAATAAGGGCCAGGCCTGGGTCGACGGCGCGTTGTGTTCCACGCGCGCCTCAAAGAGATGTCAGCAGAATTGACGGGGTCCGCTAGGGCCGATAATGCCTGCCGGGGTTGCGAAGAAAACCGAAAGGGAGATCGTGGCCCCCGGCAACAGGGCAACCGAAGGAACACGGGTGGGTTTTAGTCAGTAAGAGTCTGACACACCCTCCCGCTCCGCCCAGAGCGGGAGAAGTTATTTGATGGTTTCCCACCCAAAAAAAAAAAGGTGTTGTAGAGTTCGATTTATTTTTTGTTATGTATTTTTGTGGTGTACAATAAAGTATATCTAAATAAATAAATAAGGTGCACTTTTCCTGCTCCTCTCCAGGAGGTTTTGCAATAATTAAAAATTGACTGGCAGAGTACTGAGTATACCGTTTTGGTAGTCATATTTTTTTATTTATTTTTTTCCTTCTTTGGCAACTGAGCCGATGTCGACTATTCTGCCAGCGTCATGTGGTGACGGCAGCGCAGCAAGGTGACCTCAGCTCAGAGTTTTCCCCGGGGATCCTGAGTTTAACACAACGATTTGAAAAAATTTTGCCTATGATTTGACAAATCCTAGCCGGGATTCTCAGCTCTTGCATCTTCTGCCTGAGAAGTGGGAGGAGGACAGAATCATAGGCAGCTGAAATGTCTAAGAAAACGGCAACCACAGACTCATTTTTGCTAAGGGCCAGTCGGATCATTGATGTGAGGGTACCCACACTATCAGCTGTACCCAAACCTTTCCTGAAGCCAAATTGAGTCGTTGGGAGCAGTTTCCTGTTTTCTACGAACAATTCTAGACGGTTTTTAATCAAATGTTCTAAAAGCTTAATAAGTATGGACGATAGAGCAGTTGGCCTGTAAGAACAATGATCACTAGGATCTTTACCAGGTTTTAATATAGGGATGACGACTTGAACCTTCCATTCAGGAGGAATATAACCGGAAGAAAAACAGTAATTGGCTAAGTCCAGATAGTACTGATGGGTCTTATCACCCGCTTTAGTAATGAAGGAGTAGGGGAATCCATCCACTCAAGGAGCAGAATCCTTTACATGGGCGAGAACCGATTTTAGCTCCCCCAGAGTAAATGGCCTATCCAGAGGGTCGTCCGATGCCAGCCGAGAGCTTGTAGCGGCACATTCGTCCATACAAGGAACATAGACTGGAGCCAGTTTAGAAAGAAACTGGTTACCTAGCTCCTCAGAAAGTATGCTCCCGGAGGGGGGCCTCAAACTACTCCTGAACGACTTCAGCTTACGCCACACGGCCGACGCTGGAATGGAAGGACTCAGCGATCCACAATATTTTCGCCAACCTTCTCTCTTCTTATTTTTGAGCAATTTTCTGGACTTAGCCAAGATACGTTGAAAGGCAATGATGTTATCCAGGTTCATGTCGGAGTTGAAATTCATTTCAGCCTCATTCCTGGCCCTGATCACGGCAGAGCAATCTCTATCCCACCATGGCGGGGACGGATTTTGTTGGTTGGCGGTTTTTTTGGAGGGAATAAATCATCTGCTGTAGTGGATATTGTTTTGGAAAAAGAGGAGAAGCATTCCTGAGCAGTTTCAGAATTAATGGATGGAAGGGAAGAGACCCGTAAGTCTATAATTTTGGAGTAGAGGTCCCAATCCACTGAGTTCAGCTGGTATTTTAACATTGGGGGGGAAATTTTGTCCGGAATAGTCTTGGAAGGGATTTCAACCATGATGGGATAATGATCACTCCCATAAGTCATATTCAAGCGACTCCAATTAAAAAGGCTGGCTATACTAGATGAGCAGAATGTTAGATCAACACAGCTGCTGTGCTGCCCTGGGGCAGATCTACGTGTAGCACTGCCATCATTTATCACACATAGATTAAGCTCATCTAATACATCCACTAGGCCTGTACCAAAGTTGTCGCAGGTTTCTGATCCCCATCTATATTGATGGCCATTTAAATCGCCCATAATAAGTAATGGACCTTGAACATTACTTAGCAAACTTTTTATTGTAGTAAGATCTTCAATTTGTGGGTGTGCGATATAAAAACTAAAGATATTTATATCCTCGGCCTTAACAGCAACAACATTGATGTTGTCACCAACAAAGGGTAGAGGAATTGGGGAGAATGGTACTTTGTTATTAATGAACAAAGCACATCCCCCATAACCATCTGATCTGTCATGGCGAAGATCACTGAAACATGGAATTCTGAAATTACTATCAGAACGAAGCCATGTCTCAGCGATGCCGCAGATCGAAGGCTTGAATTTGTTAATAAGAAAGAGTAGGTCAGGTTTCCTGGGAGTAATACTCCTCACGTTCCATTGAAGGAATGTCAGGGGATGGAATATTATTTATATAATTAATGATTGATGTCAGTTTGTTGGCAACGTGGTCGGGTAAGGATTGTGCAGGATTAGCTAATACTGTAATTAGCATATTGGCGATAATATTGAGTATATTTTCAGACTTATCAGGACTGCTTGCGCCTTCCCTGGGGAAAGCGCAGCCATTTTGAGAAGGAGAGAAGGAGTAGTCCTGAATAAGGGCTTGATGAGTCTGCTTGTCATAGCTAGGTGAAAGAGGGGCATGAGATTTGGGTTTTAGAAAGACCGTTTTACGGTATGATTTTGGTACTTGGGAATCTGGGCTGGGATAGTTGTGCGAGGTAGGTATTGGTTTAGGTTTATGGGACACTCTAGACACTTCAACATACGATCTTGAAACTGGAGGGAAAACCTGACTTGCTTCCGCATAAGAGACAGATTTCTCGGCCATAAGAGCTTTTATGCCCTTCTGCCGACCCAATTCAGGACAAGCCTTATCGTTAGCATAGTGATTGCTAGAACATGATACACAAATGGCACCATCAGTGGAAACTTGGCATCCATCGCCTGGGTGGTCTTGACCACATTTAAAGCAACGGGGTTTTGAGCGACAAACTGTCCGCGTGTGACCGAAACGACAACAATTAAAACATTGAATAGTCGGGTACATATATCTCTCAACTGGAAGGGCAGAATAAAAACAATAAACTCGCTTAGGTAAGACTTGCCCATCAAAAGTGAGAACTACAGTTTGAGTGGGTTTCCACTCTGTAACATCCAGAGAACTCACCTTTCGGTTCATTCTCCTTGCCTTTATAACGGGGCCGCATCCATCAGGAACCCTGATATTTTTAATGACCTCATCCTCCGTCCATTCGCTCGGTACATCTCTAACAAGGCCTAAACGGGTAATGTTAAATTGAGGAATTTTTGCCACAAAGTTATTTTGAATTAGTGTACTACTTGTCAAGAAGCTGTTTGCGTCCTGGTGTGACTTAAACTCAACCGAAACACGGTTCCTTCCTAGGCGTTTGACACTACCTAGGAGGATGTTGCTGTAGTTGTTTTGCGTTAAAAACATGCCAAATTTTACCGGATGTAAAACAGTACCAGGTGTCTCGCCATCTTTTAAGGAAATGTGAACAACATATGGCGGATTATCCCTTAGTGTGTAAGACTGTCTTCCAATTTCTTTTTTGGGTAATTTTGGAGGATTCGTTACAGTAGTCGGGGAAGAAGTGGCCAGTCTTTTTCTACTTGCAGATTCGGAATCCATTGTATCATTAAGCAGTTCGTCATTGGGGAGAGAAATCGTTAAAACCGGAGTGTAATTAAAGGGATCAGGAGGGTCAGGGGGTTTTTTGGTACTCATGTCGGATACGGGATAAAATCTTTAAAATATAAAAAGTTAGTGATTACACAAACCTTAAACTACAGAACACACACAGCGAATAGTCTCGATTGAAGTTCACACTTGCAAAATTCACTAAAATCGAAAAAATTCTCAAGACAAACAAAAGCACTTGTTAATCCTTCACCACTGCAGTGAATCGGTAGTCATATTATTCGCCACGTCTTAGTGTCTTAAAAATGTATATCAGTTTACGAATCCTAGTGACGAGAATGTCAACATGAGGCTTAGTGTCTGATCGATATAGGTACACTCCAAGATGTCTAATGACGTCCGTTCTTTGTAGGGGTGAACAAAGGCACGAAGGCGGGGCCAAGTAGGTACAAGTGTGAGCAATAATATTGAGAGTTGTGGGTGTCAGCAGGTCTTTCCTAGGTGTAAAGGCAATATATTTGGTTTATGATACATTTAGTGTCTAAACATTGTCTTTAAGCCATTGGCATACCTCATTGAGACCATGTTGAGCATTTTGGAAAACATCTTCCCAACTTTTTCCACAAAAAAATAGCGCAGTGCCATCCGCGAAAGATAGAAATTTTCCTTGTTTAAGTTGGAGTTGAGACAAGTCACTAATATACACAAGGAAAAGGCTAGGATCCAGGACACTGCCCTGCGGCACGGTATAGTGCACAGAAAGTTCGTCACTAATCCAGTTGTCAATTTCACTCGTTGCTTCCTATTATTTAAGTAGTATTTGAGCAGTTGGAATGGAAAACCATCAATTTTATCGAGTTTATGTAATAACAATAGAATAGGGACGCTGTCAAAGGCCTAGGCTAAGTCGAGGAACACCGCAACACACTTCCTGCCACTGTCAATATTAGTGAAAATATGGTTAGTGAGTTCATGAACAGCGTCATTCGTTGACTTTCCCGAACGAAAGTCACATTGCATAGGTGAAAGGAGGTTTGTCTCAAGGAAGTTCATAAGGCTTTTGTTGATCAGTCGTTCTTAAACTTTGGACAATGTGGGATGCATCAAAATTGGTCTGTAGTTGGTAATGCAATCTTTGTATTCTCCCTTGTGAATAGGTTTAGCAAGAGCTATCTTCAACGCCAGTGGAAAGGTACCAGTAGCAAAGACTTGCAGATGTGAGTGAGTGAGCTAACACCTCACCCACCCACCCAGGGTGGGTGAGGTGTTAGCCGCTTTTAAATTTTACTCGATATCTGATCTAATCCAATAGCTGCATCCTCTCTCAAGTCCATCACAAGGAGTTCAACCTCCTCTTCATCAGTAGGAAGCAAGACAAGTGAGTTTGGTGATGCGAGAATAGAAGACCGGCAGCAATTCGATAGATCAGTGTTACCAATCTTTCATATTAATCAATATTCTTCCGCCAGACTGTCCAACATCCGTATAATATTTGTTAGCGTCATCGACACTGTTAGTCATCCCACAGCTTTTGACTGTTATGTTTTTAATTTCGTGTTTCTCATATATTCTCTCCTGTTTCTTCTGGTATCTTCTAAGCTGACTAATCAAAAAACCTAGGTACTTATTCAAACACAGGAAGGAACGACTTGAAGAATAAAAATAACAATATACTTAATTATTTAACAATCAATTAATATTATATCAGTAGTTCAATCAATCAATAAATTCAGCCTCAGAAGTAGTTAATCTCTTTAGAATCATGTCTAACTGCTTCTAAGTCTCCATTCTCATTTAATTGTAAGGTTTTCAAACGACGTTTACGATATTGGTGATTCTTGAGTTTATCCAACGCCTGATCTGCAACTTCTGATAGAGGTTTTTTCAAGTATTCCGGGATGCTGCGGACGACTCTTTGAGATAATTGGTATAAAAATCTGTGTGTTAATCCATCAGGAAACTGCTTCACTAAATCTTTCCATCGAATGTCAGTCCAGACTTGATACGATGACGCCTTAAGGCTGAAATTACTAAATTGGTTAGTAAAAAAACTTAATTATCTAAAACAATATTCATGAAAATAACATGTATGCGTGGTTTTTAGGGTTCCACAGCCAAATAACAAAAACTGTACTCATACAGTTATCGTCATGTCCGTCTGACCGGAAGTCAAACTCGGAGATTATTAGCACTATAACGAAGAAAATCGGAAAGAATTTGTAGGTCCTGTGTACCACTAAACAATGGTGTAGCTGTAGTGAATTTACGCATGTAAATTATACATGTAACAGAGGGAAGAAAAAACAACGCATTTAAGCGTGTGCGGTACTGTTGATCCCTAATTAAAAAGATTATGATGTTTCTATGTGACTTTGGTTTTTAAGTGTATGCTCATTGAGATAATCTCGGATATTTTCGGTTACTTACAACCGAAATAACTTTTTTAAGTCTTCAAAAAAACACGGAGGTTAGGCATTCGATGATGCTTTTTTTTTTTCATTATTTCACACCGATTTCTCCGTGGTTACAAGGCGATTTACGTGATTCTTTTTTCATTTGGTAGGCGCGAAGTTGCTTGGGTTGATTTTTATTTGGCTTCAATAATACGTATTGAATCCATGTTGATGATATTATAACTTCCTGTTACTATTGTTTACATAGCAAGTATTGATTTATGGGGCCTACCCCACATGAAATGTAAACATTTAAAAAAAATCAACTTATTCGGTGTCTTTGTGAAGTCAGTTTTTTTTTGTACTAAAAAAAGCGATGAAATCAATAGGTACTGTGCGTGCGTAAATTTTCATCCCGACTCACAACAGAGAACCCTTCACTGGGCGTGGTCTGATTCGTACTTCGCCGGGTATTTTTGTTGAACATTGTTTGCTGTTTATTTTTGTATTAATAAAACACTACCCTCCTTCTGGGGCAGTCGGGTAAATACCAACCTTTTGAATACTTTTGTTCTCAGTTTGTTTATTTTTAAATTCTCTTTTACAAAAACTTGAACATGGAGACTCCCATACCAAAAGTTTTGCAAATAAATATAATGATGATCAAATTTCTCTTCAAGCTTCAACCAAACAGATTTATCTATTTTACTATACTTTAATTCTTCTAGAGGTACTTGTGAATACTTTAGTAGTAGCCTTAAAAATCTAGTTGCTAATGCTAACGTCCATTTAATTCTCTTCTTTTCTGGTTTTCCTAAAAATAAAAAAGCATACTTGTATAATTTATTTTTAAAATCGCGTCTTTTTTCTACTAAAAATGGTTTTAGTGCACTCACCATTAAAAAGCTGCTGTAATCTTTTGTAAATTCCTCTAGGTTCTCTGCCCAGAACCATTGATAATAATGTAACCGAATGGTTGGGATGGTGCATGAAACACACTTTCATTATTTTTTCTTCATGTGCAGAGTAAGCACCTTTGGTGGAACCTCCAAAATGGGTCATAACATGCCTGAATACTTGAAACATTGTTCTTTGTAGTCCACGAGCCAAAAAAGCAACAACAAAACGTCTTGCACGTTCTTCAGGTGTGTGAGGTAATCTGCTTTTATCTTTATTTTTCCACCGAGCCAAACATATTAACTTATCAGGAACATCATATACCTGCCAAAAAAAGATGGTACAAGTATTTATTTAATGTATGCTAGATTATGTAAATGAAGTTGAATGAAAAGTTTTAATTAATATTTGACAAATAAATTTTTCACCTCATCGCATTCATTTTAACATAGTAACATTCAACTTATAGTCAAGTTTTCTTAATTACACTTGAATCAAATGAAACAAAAAATACTAGGTATGTAAGTTGAGTGCTCAAGGGGCAATGTGGTTATTGTAAACAGTGCACCTACTATACCTTCATAAATTCATTCCAATTCTCTTGTATTTTATCACATTCAGCTTTGCAAATGGTGTCCATACGATAAGGTTGAGAATGATTTTCATTATCAGTATTTTTAACTGGCCGTGAAAGAGAATTTGATTGTTGATACCAAGGTTGATCCCATGTTATATTCTCATCTTTCAATCTGTCTACTAATAACTGAAATAAAAGAATACATTTATTTAATTAATTAATTTATTAATTATGTCCTCAAACTCAAGTTCTTTTCTGTAGTGCTTTTTTAAATTATATACTCTATATTCTATTAATTAATTAATGTGAGTCCATTTCTTCGCAGTGAAGTAGTAATCAGGGTGGATCTGAAAAATTTAAAACTTTACAAATTTGAAGATGCTTTTCAAATATGTTTATTTATTTTGATTTTTATGACACAGTCAAAGTTTTAATAAATTTTGGTCAGTGAGTCGTCTTAGGGGCGGATATTTTGGCTTATGTTACCTCCATAAAAAAATGATCTTCATCTTTGATTTCTTCTAAGTACATGAGTATTCTATCCATACAAGCTGGTTCATTTAAATCCATATCCTGTAATATATCACCAAATTCTATATGTTTTTCTATCTTCTGCACTGGTAACTCCTCATGATCATTACTTGACTTTATATTATTATTGTCAGAGTCCTCATCTATCCGCTTTCTTTTGACCGGTGAATCTTCATCTTTTCTTTCAATCTCTTTTCTCTTCTTGACGGGTGATCTCTTATCCTCAGATTCCATTTTTTTTAATATTTGGACTTTTTATAGCTTGCTAAAGTATCGGTCTAAAAATTATTCAGTCTTCCTTAACCTTAGTTTAGAGGTTATGATTTTTAGTAAACATTAGTTTTGGCTTGGCACGGTCGGTTGGCACTTGACAGTTGACACTAACAACTGTGCCAAGTTCATTGAGATAGTAAAAACACGGAGGCGCCGCGATATTCTATACATAAGTTTGCTTATACAAATATGGGTGAAAAACGAACTAGAATGTGAAATATCGTGTTATTTCACTCTTTCTAATGTGGTAATCGTATTTGATAAAAGAGACAACAATATTTCAGTTGTTCCTCATACTGGCAACATTTTGTTGAGACGTAGTAACAGTTGTAGGTAAGTGCCATATCCGCCATAATATGCGACAAGCTCATGGTAGTTCTGCTGTCAAGTGGTTGTTTACTTTTTGTTTTATTGAGATTTGTGAGAAAATTACGTGGAGTTTTCCTTTAAAACTACATATATACGTTGGAAAACACCAATTCAACATGCCTGTGTGTTGTATTGTGAAGTGTGGTGCAAGAAAGAAGGAAAATCAACCTCAATTATCTTTGCACAGGTTAGTAGCCGGTTTTCATGCAATAGTACATAAAGTGATAAACTTTCGATGAAAAAATTGCTAGGTGATCATTAAATACGGCTTAAATTTTAATATATGGGTTTATTTCCGTCCAACAGACCTTTTTATTATTTCATAATTTCATTCGTTTGTTTACAATGATATGTCATGGTGGAATAGTGTTGTACCGTTTCCGTAATAGTTTCTGATACTAGTTCCTTCGCTGCGCTGAAATGATATTGCTAGGTCCGGCCCGTGGTTTACAGCAAACTGTACACTTTGGTTCATAGCACCGAGAGACCGTTCCGCAGAGTTTTATGTAGTGTATACGATTTTTTTGTTGAAGTTTTTAAGATGAACAATACTGTAGAACATACATTTTATGTAACTTTTATGATGTCCGCGGCGCACGCTAATAAAGATCCCAGTCCGCATGATTTTATCCGACATCTTCAACAATAATCGTCAAATTTCAGCCAATTTACACAAAACTTTAATGAATTATACACTAAAACTTTCCGCATGAATCACTCCGTCCATTAGTGAAAATTGATTGAAAATCCGTTTAGTAGTTTTTGAATTTTTCGCGTTCAGACAGACAGAAAAACAGACAGACGCGGCGGTGGACTTTGTTTTATAATATGTAAGGATGTGTATTATTCCGAATGTTCATTTATGATAAAATTGTTAAAAATTTAATTCACTAATGCCCGTTTTCACCGACAGCTAAGTGACACTTAAATGAATACCTAAATAAAACTGCACTGTTGGATTTTTAACTCTCAGCGCTGAGTCTACCGTTGAAAATCCAACAGTGAACTTTTATTAGGGATTCATTTAAGTGTCACTTAGTGAAGGTGAAAACAGGCATAAGACTTGCATGCTCGCTCGATACTAAATATTTGGCTTTGTTTAAACGTTCACTTGCCAAACATTAGGTTTGCGTTACAAATATTTGTGAAAACTTTATTTGCTAAGTAATAATTCTATAAATGAAATTATAATTATGCGGAAAATTGTTTGGGAAGTGATAAATTGTCAATACTCGTTTTTTTCTGTTACAACGGACTATTAGCTAATATTTTTTTAAATATGATTCAACCGTGATATCTAGTAAGATTCGTAATACTATTACGTACTAGTATCGATACTCGAAATAGTAACACTATGTTTCCCTGATTGACACAACCCTAGCATTGGCAGCCATTTTAAGAGACATTTTGAGTTGTAGGTATGCACCTTTTTTTTTGTAGGTATTTCCAGTCCATACTTATTAAATGTCTATGGCCAAGTTTCACCACTAACCCCGGCGCCAGACAGTTACATATTTGATCAAGCACTTTGATAGACTTTCCTCACACGTTTGAACCACAGAGTACATTATACTATACTGAAAGTTTGAACACTTGTTTGTTTTTAACCTGCCAGTAACTGAACATATTTGAACACTTATTTGATCACTTCTTTGAACACTCGTTTGATCACATGTGAGGCACGGGTGTTTGGTATTTGATCAAAATTTGAGCACTTATTTCAACTTTGTCATTCGGTGTCGGTTTTTCGAGCGCGCATTACCTGCTAGACATGCTTTGCAGAACGTTCGCTTCACAGTTCTCAAATAGACAACAAACAGCATCCTATTCGACGATTTTGTGGATGCGGTATACCTATATTATTTTAAGTGTATGTAATTATTTATTACATGTGCAAAAAAATGACCTGTATTTTTTTTTGTAATATTCCCTGTATTGCGTCAATAACGTGTTTCTTTTATTTTTAGGGTTCTGTACCCGAAGTTTACGGAACCCTATTACTAAGCCTCCGCTGTCTGACTGTCCGTCCGACAGACAGACGGATGGCCGTCTGTCCGTTTGTCTATCATGTACCATATAATCAACAATTATTAAAAACGCCGATTGATTAAATATTTTATTTAAATATGAGCGATTTTCTGCAACTGCAAAAAATAACTTTGTAATTCACAGCATCATTATGAAAATACAAATTTAGCTTTGCAATTTTATATAAAACTTGAGATTAAATATATACTTCGTTAAGTATTTTCATTTAACTGAAATAAAAACCGGCCAAGTGCGAGTCGGACTCGCACATGAAGCATTCCGTACCACCGTACAATATTTGACACTACATTTTTTTAGGGTTCCTAATATAAAATAAAGTCAAAAATTAAAGGAACATGAAACAACACGAAGAAACATGTTTTTTTCGGTGATTTTTGCTAATTATTGTACGGTGGTACGGAACCCTACGTGTGCGATTCCAATTCGCACTTGGGCGGTTTTTTAATTCTTCGATAGAGCAATATACTGACAATTAACTATTTATCCTGATCCAGGCGTCTTGACCCTATTTTTACCTGACTACGGCGAAGCAATAAGATATGATTCTGTCAGTTAACTAAGTATACATATGTTCATCTGATCTCTCATAACTTCTTAACTACTCATCATAATTTGACAAATGAGGTATCGTTGATCGTCCGCTGGTTATAGGCTATGTGACGTTCCATTAAATTGAATATGGCGCCCTCTAGAGGATATGAAGCAACTCAATAAATTCCAGGACACTTTCGTTGTTCCAATCCATCTTGCGACTGAATAAAGAGACCGTTCCGCTCAGTGATTGACGAGACACTGGAATTGCAAGCTACGCACACATTTGAACTTTCAACGCTTTGATGTGTGCTTGAAAAACCGACACGGAATGGAAAAGTTGAAATAAGTGATCAAACTTTGATCAAATACCCAAACAACCGTGATCAAATATTGCTGATATGTCTGGAGCTGGCTTAATGGGGATACAAACTGCCACTCAGACTTCAGATGGCGCTGATCTCCCACGTCTGATACCGAGGTTAAAAACTGAAAGCTCATAACAGGTGGCAGCACAGTTGTACGTCTTTATAAACCGCCATTGTTGTTTTAGTGGAAGTCGAAGCTTGCGGTTGTATTAAGGAAGTAGATGGCACAGTTTTCTTATTTATGTTTAAAACAAAACGGTAAACTAGTTTCACTCAGAGACTATGGGCCAAATAAACTACTATAATATAATACATAACTGTACTTTAAAAGATAAGATTTCAAAATAGTTTACCTCATGACAGAGTGAGATGCATAATCATGCGTATAATCGAACGAAATGCTGTAACGTGGAACTTTAATTATAGGGAAATACCCGGTTAGTCAAATGAACATTTCGTGTTGCCAGTGCACGTTACTTAATAACTACACAACTCTCAAACTTTTCTGGCTAATTAAAAATATATTAAATAATATATAACTGCTGTGTTAATCATGAAAAATGTCGCTAAAAGTCATCAGAGATTTTTGTGTCACTAAATCATAAAAAAATGTCACCATGAACAATAAAAACTCACTAGATCTAGTGACAACGTCATTAAAACGGCAACACTGTCTGTATGTAATGAAAACAGACATAAGTTCTCTTGAGAGCATCACCATCACCTATAAACCACTTTCTCCTAGGATAGCACATCGTCTCGACGAAATAGCGGATTCCAATTTTTTTCGGAGAGCTTTCACCCACAGTTTTCTTCTTATAACATTTTTGGCAAACACATGGGTCCCCACATTTTAGCAGTAGACAGCTGCGCAACTGGGCTCAATAATTAATTATGCGTAAAATAAGGTGCTTGTTTACAATGTATGGCTAGCTGTCAAATTATTAGACGCTGGAGATTAGCGTCATCTGAAGTGAGCAAGTGGCAGTTTTTATCCCCATTGACGATTTTTTGACCGATAAGAATTTAAATTGATAATATGACATTTCTGTGCTCCTGACTTGTACTAAATCATTTTAATTTAACTATATTGACCTCGAACTTGACGAATTTATAATCCCATTTTATTAAACTTGGCATTATATATTGAATTGCTCATTTCAAATTATTTACTGGATTTCATCTTGACATGGTAAACTTGTATTGATTTGATTGAATGTGTTTATAGAAGTAAGGCCGGTTTAAAACCAATTAAACCAATCCGTTTAAAACCGAAATAAACCGTTTTTTTCGATTTAAAATGGTTGGTGTTGATGACTATGTTTTTCTTAATTATAACTACATTTTCTTGATTTTACCGAGGTAGGGATATAAAGGAGTACCTTTAAACAGTGTAAAGATTTTTTAAATGTGTGATATACTGATTTTGATATACTTAGCGGGTTTAGTTCTAGTTGGCCCGTCCGATCAAGCGTAGGTATTACCTACCTAAGTTATAAAAAACACTATTGATAAGTTAAAAACTCTGTGTTGGTAAATGAACATTTTTTTCGTTGTTTTCAAACGATATAATAATCAATTTAGTTTCGGTTTAAAACCAAACTCACACTCTCGCACTCTCGTTGACGTGCACTGTACACTTGCGGCGCCGGCACCGGCGCAACGGCCTTGAAGACATAACGTTGTCTCTTTCATGCGCAAGTAAAACAGATAGCATTGTGTTAATGATTTCTTCTAATCTAGTGAATAAGTATAGGTAGGTATACCTACTAGGCTTGGAAAAAACTGTATTTTTATAAATTTTATTAAACAAGCAGTTCATAATGTTTTAACAAGTGTTTTTTTTTGTTTTGAAGTAAATACTTCTTTAGGCGCGTTGGGTATTTTTGAGATGGGAGTAAACCATTGATTTCGCGACACCATGATGACATTATTTATTTATTTATATATATACTTTATTGTACACCACAAAAAAAAACAAACACTACAAAACACACATAATCAACATCTCATTTTTGTAAACGCTATTGTGCTCTTTATTTATATTTAGTTACGGATCTCAAACTCAAACTCAAAGCATTTATTTCAAATAAACCAATTACAGGCACTTTTGAATTGTCAAGGGGTCGGTCAGTCAGAAAGATGAAGCTAGTTGCCCATTCCAAAGCGTAGTAGGTACCTATGGAGAAGAACGGGCAAGAAACTCCATGGACACTCTTTTAAATCACAATATGTTTACAAAATATTGGTTACATCATTCATGTTAAAGTTATAAATGTGAGAACGATGCACAATGATAAAAGCGTCCGTAATAAAAAATAAAACAATTCAAAAATCAAATTAAAAAAGCCATGGCAGCTAGAAGGTGACCAGTCCCTACTGACAGCGCCCGTTCACGAACATGACGCATGGATTAGCACCATTCAGCTCAACCATTTTGAAGGGAGCTAAATGATCCAACACACACGCCACCGTCAGCTAGACATTAGAGTGAGCATGACATATTCCCAGCCGCAAGGGCACATTCAAGTCAATGAAAGACGTACCTAGTAAATGGTAGCTTTAAAGTAGGTACATAGTACTCACACATGTTATGAAATTATACAATTTGAAAGGGATTGAATTTATACAATGCAAAGATGAGTAGTTTCTATATCTTCTACAACTCCAACAGTATTTCCAAATGCTAATCAATTAGTTTATGCGCCCTTGTGGAGCAGGACCAGCGTTTAGCCAAGCATTTATATCAGCGATGTAATCCCCCAAATTATAATATGCTTGGCTGCATAGTGTGCGTTTAGTATGTGGGGAGGTATTTTATTGTAACATTTTAAACCCATGAAAGATGAGTCCACTTTAGCCAATCTGAAACCTGGTTGAACTAATTGGTCCCTATTTCTAGTGATATAATTGTGTCTAAGGAATAAGGAAAGGAATAAGGAAAAATCTACATCTTTTTAGTAAAAGAGGTGCACTCTTTTACTAAAAAGATGTAGATTTTTCCTTACGTACATAATGTTTTCATATATATATTGACAAGGTACCGTCATGATGTTAATATCTTTAAACAGTTCCCTTAGAGAGTCGCGCATGCGGAGGCCATATATGGCTCTGATGGCTCTTTTCTGCAGAATAAAAATAGACTCGATGTCTGCAGCCCGACCCCATAGTAAAATACCATACGACATAATACTATGAAAGTAACTGAAATAGACTAGCCTCGCGGTATCTACATCAGTAAATTGACGTATTTTTCTCACAGCATATGCTGCTGAACTTAGCCGTCCTGAAAGGGATGTTAAATGAGGACCCCATTGAAGCCTTGAGTCGAGCGTGATCCCCAGGAAAACAGTTTTATCGACAAATTCTAGTCTCTCTTGATTCAATACTATCTCACAATTACTACTTTTGACATTTGGTAAAGAAAATCTTATGCATTTAGTTTTTTTACCATTTAATACTAAATTATTAGCAGTGAATTTTGGACTTGCAACAGGGCGTTATTTACGTCGTCAAGATTTGATGCACGTCTATTAATTTTAAAAATTAAGGAAGTATCATCAGCAAATAACACCATTTGCGGTTGGGTTTTTAACAAATGAGGCAGATCGTTAATATATACTAAATTAATGTTCTATGCAAGCGATTTTACTTTAAAGGTTTTGTAAACGCGATTATGCTCTTTATTTATATTACATTACGGATCAAATTTTCTATGCAAGTATTTTTACTTTAAAGGTTTCGGAAGTTTTTTTTTTTGTAAATGCGATTGTGCTCTTTATTTAGATAAGGTTACGGACAAATGTTAGATACAAGAATTTTTCTTCCACCAAGGCGATCTTGTTCAAGTTTTCACTTCTGTCAGCACTCCCGGAGTGCTACAATTTTTTTTTTTTCTTTGAGCTATGTATCAAAATTATCAACAAAAGTTGATCAGGCCTAATATAATTCATTTCTAGACAATTTTAAAATTTATATGAGGAAAAATTTACAGAATTTTTGGGCTAAACCATTGATTTCGCGACACCGAGATGACACCAGCTTTTGAACATTAAAAAAAACATCAATGCGTTGATTACCGTGGTGCCGATTTTTTGTCTAGTTTTTACTTTTGTCGGCATTCCCGGTGTACCACTGTTTCTTTTTTTAATCAATCAAAGGTATGTAACTCAGATACTGAACCAGCCAGTATACTCTATATTGCGAATTTCGATTTTCGTTCTCAGATGTACCTTACCTAAAAGTATATTCAAATAAGGGGAGTCCCCCAAATGTTTGCAGGGAATTACTTAATTTCGACTGGCGACGAAGTATACAAAACTATCTAACCTTTTTTTTTTTGAGGGTGAGAAATCATCAAATAACTTCTCCCGCTCTGGGCGGAGCGGGAGGGCGTGTCAGACTCTTACTGACTAAAACCCACCCGTGTTCCTTCGGTTGCTCTGTCGCCGGGGGCCACGATCTCCCTTTCAGTTTTCTTAGCAACCCTAGCAGGCATCGGCCCTAGTGGAACCCTTCAATTCTGCTGACATCTCTTTGAGGCGCGCGTGGAACACAACGCGCCGTCAACCCGGGCCTGGTCCTTATCGGACGGTGAGCCACCCATTGCTCACCGCCCGCTAGCCCGCGCCTACGGTGGCCGGAAATCGCCTCGCGATTCCCGACGCCCTGGGCGTCACCTCCTGCGGCGGTTAGGGGCGTGAGGGCGCGAAATTTGCCTCTCCCTCACGCGTTCCGCCTCCTCCTTCGCGAGCATTACCGCTTCGCAGAAGGAGGTGATGGCCTCCCATTTCCTCTCGCTCCGTACCATGGCCTGAACCAGGACCGGACGCGAGAGATCACCGCCG
Source organism: Omphaloscelis lunosa (assembly GCA_916610215.1). Lineage (NCBI taxonomy): Eukaryota > Metazoa > Arthropoda > Insecta > Lepidoptera > Noctuidae > Omphaloscelis > Omphaloscelis lunosa. The sequence goes on along the minus strand of OU744244.1, from coordinate 18,000,850 downwards.
CCGATCGCCTCCACGAGGACACGGCGATGCTCCGCCCAAGCTGGGCAGACCTCCACCGTATACTCCACCGTGTCCTCCGGGCGATCCACACAATGGTGACACCCGGGCGTTTCCTCCCGCCTTATCCTGTGCAGGAACCTCCCGAAAAACCTAACTAACCTAACTATCTAACCCAACTTTTAAATAAAAAAATATTTTCGAGCTATTTCAAGTCATAAAAATTTATAACTTTTCATTTATTTCCATTCATTCTCGATTTAAAACCATGTTTTTTTCTTATTGTTTAAAACACTATTTTTAACTTGTTATATTCAGTGATTTTAAACACTCAATAAAAACATTGCTTTAATTCAAATTGTTTTAAACACTGTTTAAAATACGTGTTTTAAAACAACTTGTTTGTTTTATGCCAACCCTGATATCTACAAACTTAAGTTTTCGTGTAGTAGGTAATGTAGGTAGCTACTTTCTATTGATTTTCTATAAACTAATTAAAACGAAACATGACGTCAGGTGACCAAAAATTGCCCATAATGAAGTGTTAAACACAATTCTTTTATTTTTGTAGGCGTGTTTTCAACCGTTTAAAACGATTTATTTGGGGTTTAAAACGGCAACATTTTATTTAAAACGTTTTAAATCAGTTGTTTTACATTTAAAAATGTGTTAATAATATGATATTGAGGGAGTCTTTGTCATTATAGCTTAAACTGTTTGCATGCCTTAGTTAAGGTAGTTAGTATAAGGATAATTTTAAACTTCTGTAACTTGTACCTACTTTCCTGATTCTGGATTTTCTTCTTAATGGAATGGCTTAGTGGTCTCGGGGATTGGCCTCGTCTAAATGGTTCATTATCTTATTTTTTATAATATGTCTACTAAGAATCCACTGACAAGTATCTTATTAGAAACTGACGGCTTTGAATGACGGTCCGTGATAGAATTTGTGCGCTCAACGTAATTTCAGCTTCACGAATTTTATTCTACTGTCGTTTCCGGATTGATTCAGTGCTCTGTGATAATTTGATGATGTTTAAATCATGGAATTAGTAAGTGCCAAGGTAAGTGCTAAAAAGTCTTAAGTAGGGTACACACACACACAGCGACAGCGACGCCGCCGCCGGCGCGGCGACTCGCTGGCGACTAAAGTCGCTGCGTGTGTTTCAATGTTGAAAATACCTAATTCAAAAAATAAACTTCGAATTTGACATGTTGACATGATTGACAATACAATTTGACATTTGCTTGATGACTGAATTTGACTTGAGCAAGCAAGCAAGCAACGCCGCCATGTAATGAACTACAAATACGGAGATTTATCCAAATCAAAGCTAGATAAATCAAAATCTATTAAGCCCAGGACACCAGCACCCAAAAATAATATATATTCCTAGTCAAGACAAGGTGTTTGGACATATTGTAGCAGTTGTGATGAAATTACAGAATCAAATTGAAAAACGGAGAGCACGAGTTGGAACAACGAGATTCACAATAGGTCGGAGTCAGACAAACTTAGCTACTCCTTTTGATCGTGTAAAATAAAGTTCCCTATGGTATACAAAAGGTAGAACAGTGATCCGAGTTCCAAATTACTGAATTTGGTGGCGAACTGTGAGGGTGTTGTGGAGTAAATGGAAGAGTTATTTTTACGTTTATTGTACACAAATGCAAGTTTTTGTTTTATATCTTTGCATGGCTTAAGAATTTATCGTAACCTGTTTTGTTTGAGTCCCATCTGTCTGAGTATTGGTTTCTAAAGATCTGTTTATATAAAGAGAAGATATTGATAGTTCTGACTGGGTTATTTTTAACAACATTTTCTGATGTATATAGCTTTTATGAAGCCATTTATACCCCATAGCTATACATTTATAGCCATACAGCCTTTTATATCAGCTGAATTTGATAGAAGTTAAACATCTCATACATTTTTGTTTTATTGACATAATAATCATTTTCAGGTTTGCATTCCAATGACGAGAAAACCCTAAAAATTATGTTTGCATCAAATGAAAAAAATGTTGCCAAAAAATCATTTCAGAAACCTAATATTCTCAGAAGGAAAGGTAAAGTTTCTATTCCTAAAGCAAATATAACTAACGTTAATGAATCTCCTGAAGCAATATCTCTAGTCACCACCTCTCGTACGGAAACAACCCACGTATCTGATCAATTAAACAACATCACAAAACTGGAAGCAAGTAATAAGTTAACAGATGTAACAGGAACAGTATGGGGATTATCATTAGCAGATCATGAAGATTATCAAAATAATTTACTAAAATCTCAGGAGACTGATATACATGCCAATTTAAATAGTAATGCACCTATAATTACAGAAATCAAAAGTAAGTACTTATAAATAGTATTAATTCAATAGTGTTTGGACCTCAGAAAATTGGTACAAACATGGTAGAATATGGAAACAAGTTGTGGTTTAGCAATAATGAAAACTCACATTAAAGCTATTATTATTTTGATGTGTGCTGTAAACAACTTAGATACTGTAGACATTATTATTTTGTTAGGTAGTAACTAAATAATATTGTTTTAATGTTTTCAGGTGAAGCTAAAAGCCTTGAACAGAATCCACTCAATATTGAATCCTTCATCAATGGTGCAGGCAGTATTGCACAGGTACATTTTTCTCACTAATCTCTCTTTCATTCCATTTTAAGAAGTGATTTGTGCTAAATTCTTTAAATTCCCATTAACCCTTTTTTTTTACAGGACTTGCCTTTGGCGTATGTATCAACAGAAAAGAAAACTTCTGAATCTAAATCAAAATGGTGCTTTGATATAACTAACAATTCCATGGACATTATAATAAATAATTGTAAGTAAATGAGTAATATTCTGAATTCATATTTCAATCTTCTATAAGATAAAAAAAAAAAAATTGTTGGAATATTTAGCTGTGGTATCTAAATAGTAGAACTGTCACCAGGATTCTGTGTTTGGTAGCTCCTGGTATGTTCTGCCTCAAATATAAAAAAGGGGCTTTTCCAGGCAGAAAAGCTAAGAAAAACAAGAAAAATGAATACTTTTACAGATAAGGAGCATCAGTTGGGGGATTTGGAAGAAAAGTTAGATTCAGTAATTGTAGTGCCTGCTGAGCCAGTATCAGGACAACAACCAGAGCAAGTACACAACCAGGCAGCTGCAATAACTCCAACCCAAAGCATACTTGTCAACTACTCCAATAGAGCTGTAAAGTTTAAGGTATGAATAATGATTAATTAAATTATGATCATTTATTAAAAATTTAATCTTTATTTCTGAACACAATACATTAAATGTCAAGATGTTAAGTGAATTTGTTACCACAAAAAATATAGACAAGGAATTTAATATCTTTTTCAGTGTGATCAACCTAATTGCAACAAAGGCTTTTGGAGCGAAGAGAAGCTGAAGAAGCACCAAAACTCGCACAAACGGCAGTCATATCGAACTCCCACACAGATAACTTATGAGTGTCCTGTAAAAAAACAAGCCCCAGATGGAGCGGAAGAGAAATGTCAGCGCACCTTTGAGGTGAGGGGTGATCTGCTCAAACATCTGGATGAGGACCATACGCTGGAAGAAGCTGCTCACAGGTATACATGCAATAGATTGTGATTTGGCCCATAGTTATTGGTCACTTATTTTACTGTAGAAACACGGCGCTAATGATTTGTACAATAATTGGACTCTCTACCAGGGATGATACGGAAGTCGTTTTATCGGAATCGGAACCGGGTTCGGAGGTTTTAAATTTGATTGATCGGAATCGGAACCGGCACTGGAACCGGAGTCGAAGGTGGAAGTAGAAGAAAGATGTGTTATTGGAAGGCTTAATGAAACAATTTAAATATAATTCAGTCTCTTTAATCAGTCAAATATTAGCGATAACATCCACAACTGAGACTTCGAGCGCGAGCGTATATAAAATAAACTAAAATGACAGTGGCGACGAGTTAAAACTTGTTTGTACGCGCTCTAGACACGTGCATCGCTGCGTTTCGAACTTCGGTAACGGTATAACTCTGATTCAAAATGATCGGTACCGAAATCAGAATCGGAAGTGTAAAATTAATCGGAAGTTCCGACCTTTCGGAACCGGAGTCGAAGCTCCGTAACATCCCAGCACGCGTAACATGACCACGGAAGAATAGACAAAATGACAGATAAACAATCATAATCTGTCATTTTGTCTATTCTTCCGTCGACAAAACCCGTTTCTACGGTGGTCATGCTACGCGTGCTGCTCTACATATATCGTTGGCGTAAGTGGAGAACTAAATAACTAAAATTTTCTTTTTTGGAGAAAATTGCGATTTATTTAAGCGGCATGATTTGGGTGTTACGAAAATGGTGAAAAGTCAATTTGACCAAAATCGCAGTTATTTAGTTCTCCACCCACGCTGACAATATCAATTAATGATTTTTTCGTGTATGTCTGTTTGAATGCGTTGTTCTTCTACACTACACAACGGATATGTGGGTTTTACCCTTATTTGGAGAATTTATTCCAGAAGGTTTTCATGTAAAGAAACCAACATTCATTCATTTCATTTTTTTATTTTCATTTTATTAAACTAACATATAATAAAGAAATCTCGAAGTGTCAAGTTGTGAAAACCGTGCGAAGCAGGGGCAGGAGGCTAGTTAATTATATATAAAGTAATCTTTTTTCAATTCCATAATGGTTATGTAAGGACAGCTTGACAGCTTTAGCGGGTGTGCTGTATCTAGTTGGTGTAATTTGATGTGCAGGTGCGACGTGTGCGGGCGGCGCTTCTTCTGGGCGATGGGCCTGCGCGCGCACGGCTCGTCGCTGTGCGCGCGCGGCGGGCTGGCGTGCGCGTGGCCGGGCTGCGGCCGCGTGTTCCGCCTGCCGTGCCGCCTGCGCGAGCACGCGCGCGCGCACACCGGCGACCGGCCCTACTTGTGCCGGTACCCCGTAAGTACCCACACAACGCCTATACAAAGCTTAAGCTAGCCTAACCCCACGTCCTTACGCGATCGTTTGTATGAATTATGATTTCTTCTACACATATTTAAAAAATGTGACATTCCACTAGAAGCATAAATAAATGAAATCACTTTGGCAACATAAATAGCTGACGGATAATGTTTCGAGACGCTTTCTTCTATATTTATGCTCGTGACGTGTCTGAACAAATACGACTTGATTGATCGCGCCAGCACGCGATTGTCGTGCTCGTTTACATTGTCGTCGCGTTTGGCTAGGATCGGTTTTAGTTAGCACGCGGCGTAAGCCTTCACTTGATTAAAGGCTTACTTACTTAGAAACGTCTTTTAATGGAATATTCATATATTATTCGACTAATTTGAACTAGGAGAGTTGTATTGTTTATATTAATGATTGATTATACTTCGGTGAATACATATTTTTTGTGGCGCGTATTGCAACAAGCTATTACCATACAACTTGATACTGCAAATTGTAAAAACCGTTAGCCATTCACCTTATTACCACAAAACAGTGTTTATCAGTTGTTTATGCCGTATTTTGACGAAAGACATTAGACACACGTTGAGCAAGTGTCTTAAGTTTTTATAGTTAGACCCTTAAGGTCTATTTATAACCTTGTTTCAATTGATGTTATTTCCATCAACTTTATGCTAGTGTAAATAAAGTTGATTTTAGACTGACTAGTACTGTTGAAAAAGTCACAAAAAATATAAAGATGTAGCGCAAACTGAACTTTATGAGTAGGCATTACAGTTGTTTTTCCTAAACTCAAACAGTTGTTTTATCAAAACTCGTGTTTGAGGGGGTGATCTGAGTTAGTATGTCTCTCTATCGCGACAACATTTCCTTTGTTCAATGTGTCGTGCAGGATTGCGGCTGGGCGTTTCGTTCTGCGAGCAAGCTGGTGCGGCACGCGCGGCGCCACACGGACGAGCGGCGCCACGCGTGCGCCACGTGCGGCCGCGCCTTCATGCGGCGCGAGCACCTGCGCGACCACGCCGCGCGGCACCACCAGGCGCGCGCCGCGCACGCCTGCACGCAGCCAGGTAGCACGCGCATGCTGCAGGACTGCCTGTACGCCTAGCACGAATATTTTGACGTATAATAGTAACGTCAACGTCTACAGCGTCAAATTAAATTAATTAAAGAAACTCCGCACATGTGCTGGGTATCAATGTCGAAACATGAAGAAGAAAATAAGAAATTGAATAGAAGATATTTTTTCTTGGATCAAAAAATTCTTCAGGTGCGGAACGGAACAGCGGTCTCGGTCAAACTATAGTAGCTAAAAATGCCAGCGGTCGTTGATCCAAAAAAAAGATACTTATAAATTATTATTTTTTGTTTGTTTTTTCGTATTTAGATTTGACATTGTATAGTTAATGATGGTGAATTTTGAATCGAAAATACAGCTGTCCTGTTGTGTAACATTCTAGCTTTAATTATATGCGAAAAGTCCAATAAATAGTCTTCAATTTAATTTAAATACATATTATTATAATGAGCGAAACAAATATTTCTGATTTATAATTTATTACTATACTTCAAAACATTCGTGCTGGCTAGCATAGCCAATGGCGTGCATAGCATATGGCGTGCTGGTTAACAAAGTCTCTTTTTGAAATATTTCATTTTATTGTTCAGGTTGTGAGCAATCCTTTACGAACATGAGCACCCTATACATGCACATGAAGAAGGTTCACAGGAAAGGTAAAGAAGTGTCCGTCGCAGCCGCCGCCGAGGATCCGCCGGCGACTGTTACTGAAGACGGAGATTACGTATATTTGGTGAGTCTTCAACAAATAGCTACGTTGTTTATATGTGTACGGGTCTCTTCTACTGGAGAGCTTTTACTTTATTGGTTGTTAAATCAGCAGAATGTGGCATGACAGTGACACAATATTTTAGCTTTGAGTCATCTCTGAATTTACATTTTAATTGTTGAGCAACAATATAAATATATGATAGTTAATTGATTCAGGCGTGACCTTGCGGAAATCCTTTATAAAATACAATCTACGTCTATTGTATTTTAATATAAATATATGTCAAATTACAGGTCAGTTTGCCGGATAACGTTGTGGTAGAAGAGGAAGATTCTAAGGCAGTGTCTTTAGCGAGCGCTGAGCTTGAGGGCGAGCAGTCGCAGGGCGTGGAGGGCGCAGGGGGCGGAGGGGCCGCAGAGGCCGCGGAGGGCGCAGAGGCCGCGGGGGGCGCTGAGGGCGCGGGGGGCGCGGAAGGCGCGGAGGGCGCAGAGAGCGCGGGGGGCGCGGAGTGGCACGCGGCGCGCACGCACTGCACGTGGCCGCTGCCGCGCACTGCGCACACGCATTACGTGCTGGATGACGATGTGCATGTATGTTATTACCACGCCTTAGGCATTTAGGGTTATGTGAATTTGCAATTCTTCATGGCACTAAAAAGGCCTGCACGAACCACTTAACCACTTTTGAAGAACTGTCAAAAGCAAAATATCAGAATCTTATGCTCTGCTACGGCAGATGTATAATCGCGCCCAATAAAACTAAACCTACAATTCCAGGTGGAACGAGCGGAGGGTTCCGTCAGCGACGTGTACACGGTGCGCAGCGACCTGTTCCTCCCCGGCAACGTGCCCACCGATGACGATAGCCAGTGAGTACTATCTGACACTAGGAATTAAACACGCAACACTTACCACGTCTCTAAACTTGAATTCAAATATTTCATCAAAATTTATTTAGGACCTAGTTAGTTACAAAGGTCATTTAAAACTAGTTACAAATGGTCATTCAAAACTCAACTTACACTAAATAACTCTGAAGTAGATAGTTGAGTAAGATGCAAATGTTGTGTGCAGGCAGATCGTGGGCGCGGCGCTGAGTGGCGAGCCGGGTGCGATGGATGCGGACTGGTGCCTCATCGACGCGCGCCCAACCATTGATCTCATGCAGGTATGACGATATAGTGTAATCCAACTAATAAACAATACGGTTCCTATCGTACTTCCTAATATCATACAAAAAAACAAGTGTGTGTGTCGGCTCCGATGTACGACTGGAGTTTACTCCTCGTCTTTGAATATGCAATAGGCAAAGAGAGTAAATAAACGCATCTCTTAAAAAAAGAAAAATATGGCAAAATATCTATATTTAAGTGTGAAATAAGTAATAAGTTAAATAAAAAATATTCATGGTAGTTACGAATAAAATAAGTTACGCTTGTATAAATTTCACTCCTCGTAAAAATTTCCATATCGGGGGCCTTATATGAAAATCGATTTATTGGGAGTAAACTCCATAAAGTATCAAACCAGTCGCTTGTCCGTCACATTTATACAGACAGTGACTGTTTCAATTTGCCTGGTGTGTGTTTAAACGACTTAATCTTTATATATAGCTTATTTCTGAGGCTTCATCAGGTTTTAAGATTCCGGAATTAGTTATTTTTGTTGCTTGACAAGTGTCCTTATTGTTTAGGAGGAGTTGATGTACGAGGACGCTGCGGACGAGTCCTCGTTTAGGGTGTTCCTCATGAACGGCGAGGAGCTCACCTAAGTGGCCCATACGTTGTGGGTTCCCTTAAATTGCTGCTACAAGCGAGTCATTGTTATACTATGTTAGTCTATTATATCACTATGAGTGATACTGTTGTCAGGTACAGTTCAGTAAGTGTTTCATCGGAGTTATTATACTGAATCAGTTCTTTGTTATCGCCAATATCTAACAAGTATTACACCACAACATGTGCATCTCACGATTAGTAGTATGAGATGCAAGTGTTTCTTCCAACTGTGTGGTACAAAGTCTGAATGTATTTGTCAACTACTCGATGATCTCAACTATTTTAAAATATGCCGTAAATGTGTTGACGGTATCTTAATACGAAAGACATGATGTATTATTCTTAGGGTGCAATACTATCTAATATTTTATATCTACTAATAATACTTTTTAATGTGTCTTTGTTGAACTTAAGCCTCTATTTTTAGGGCTTGATGTTTTTGACGTTTGAATTGGCTTCCGGATAAAATGAGCATTTTATAAAATACTTTAGTAATACAAGGATCAAAATGTACAATACTATTGTTCGTATTTATAAGTAGATATTTGCTAAATGTATGGATAGGTGAGATGCTACTTGCACGGTAGCGCATGAAACCAAATCAAGTATGGTTTAGCAATGTTTATCCATACATTGAGTGATTATTTTTACGATGTTTAATCATAATAAATCCCGTAGTTACAATACTTACAATCCCCTTTCATAATTCTTAAATATTTATGTCTTCACTTAAAGTTTAGGATTTTTCGGTAACTTTGCTCACTCGAAATTTTCTTAAGTAAGTTATGATCTCTGGAAATGCCTTTTAGATTTAAGAATTAAGTAGAATATTAGTATAATACTGAATGTTTGTGATATTGAGTGTTTATGGAAGAGTATGCTGTACAAAGAGACAGTTTAATATTGCTAGATGAAAAGTTCTCACGGTCTTATTAACCGGAGCATGTTACTTACACAGTTAAAATTTCTTACAATTGTGATGTAGATAAAAATATTAATCTTTTCAAGTACTTTTTGAACGAATATAACACGTTATAGCGAATGAGATAGACGTGTACGCAGACTAGTTTAACTGCGAGCGCTTGGCGCCGAGTGGAGCCAGCAGTGTCTTGCGACGTGCGCAGGCGCGGGCAGTTGTCAGACGACTAACAATAATAAATATTAAGCTGTATGTCTGTTCCCGGGCGTCTGGGACTACCCTCGCCTGTATGCATAGCTCATATTTAGTCTTACAACGTACCTATTGATTGTATATAAGAAGTTATATTTTTGGATATACAAGGTAAATGTGAGATTGCTTATTTTTTGAGACTGTTGTCCAAATTATGATCATGAATATCTTTTGTTGAAACTATTCTTGGATTTAGATGTATTTCAAAATTATTTTTATAAACGAGTTTTATTTTGGTTGTTAATATTTGTTTTGTTTAATTAATTAATATGTCACGAATAAGTGTAATATTTGCTATGACAGTCCGCACAGTATAGATTTACTAAGTCAAATTTAAATTAATCACATATCAATTATTTAGTTTGTTATATTAATCATAGTTTTAATTGGTTGCTTTGTATTTAATTGTAGATTTTGCTATATATTAGTACCTAATAAATGTTTTTTGTAATACATTTATATCTTTGTTTGAAACCCCGTCAAGTGTTTTAATTGTCTCATTTTTGTATTATTTGGGTAAATCTGCAAGTCGTACAAGGTGTCCAATGAGTTGATTAAAAAGTCCACCCACGTGACACGAATACATCCTGAACGGTAGGTAAAGCCATAATATTGAACAACACTAAGGTCAGCGCAGACCGCTGGAGCGGCGGCACAGTCGTCGGTTGCACAGCAGCCGACGTGCGGAGCTCACCAGGCCGCCCGCATCTGCGCGGCTCCGAGAGCATCCGCGCGGCTCAGGATGCGCAACACGGTTGAGGACTGCATTCATTAGTCAAAGGCGCATAGTAGCGCGCGCGCAGAATCGAACGTGAGGTTAGTGTTGAGCAGGCGCGCGGCAACGCAACGCTGCTTCTGTCGCCAGTTCTGGGCGCTTACGTCTAATCGCCGCTCGACGATTCTTCGCGCCGCTTTGTGTTTTTATTACGTAATACAAATTTCAGCCGTATGCCATCGTGAATTAAATTTACTTTCAGTTGTTATAAAATTACTCGCTTTGCTGCCACTCCGTCGGTCTGCGCTGACCCATACACATACACACGCTGGAATAAGGTACACATTTCACACACAAACAGGTTTATTATGTGTAACTCTTATAAACCATATTTACATTAAATTAAATACATAGAAACTATAATGTATACTGCAATATACATAATGTTTCATACAGAGTTAAAACAAAAGCCTATCGTTCATTTTTTTTTTTCTACAAAATTGAATGAAGGACTTGTCGTGAGTGTAATTAAATTAAGTAAACCAGTATTATCCGATGAAAGGCCGCTTTCTATAAAATGGCCGAAGCAAATTTATTTTGTACTACAATTTGTAGCTTCATTTTAATTACTACTTAAGAACTATTAGTTGAGCTTCTGCTGAATCTTGAACACAATAAATAACATTAATGTCATAACTCTAATAAAATATACACTACTGTATAATCCGAAATCATTGAGCGAAAAACAAGTCATGGATGTGAAAAAACAGCCACAACCAGTCATCATCGTAGAGAAATGTCAAAACGCAATCTTAATAGTTATTATAATGTTCGCGATACCGGTGGGCTACTATTTTTCATATTTTTAAATGTTTTCGTATATTTTTTCTTTATAAAAAATATTTAAAAATATAATTTATAAAGTAATTCAATTAAATAAAGGAAATTATAATATGAATTGAATATAGCTTCATCGCAATGTTATTGGTTTCTGCGCTCAATGAGGTTTCGATCTTGATTCCTTAAATCTTAATAAATAAGTTAATTCATACGATCCTCGTATGTCTGTCTGGCGGCGCGGCAGGTAGGTCGTGGCTGGTCGTACGTATCAGGAGCGTGGAGAGTTTGTCTCTGCACAGTGCAATTCCCCAAACGAAGGTATACACGATGACAAGGCCTGCCATGGATGCTGCGACCACGATGCCTGCGCGTTTACCATGCGACCAATCCAGCACGTCATAAATAAAGCGATTCCCGTTTCTGAAACGATATAATACGTAGCTACTTATTCGGTGTCAATGAAAGAGCGAAGTTGCTATTACAATTACAGATAGCTAGACCTTACAATGCTCGATGACTGAAGAGTAGTAATGTCAATTAATGCGATTTTGCATAAATTTCATTAGCATGTGAATTCTTTGGCATGCTAATTGCTATTGCTATGGTATTTGCCAATATGACGATAATTAATAATATGGAAGTATGTGAATTTTGTTAATATGCGAATTAAAAAGAAAGCGCGTTTGCCTTAGGACGTCTCCTACCGTGCGTTTAGTTTACTCGCCGATAGCGTATTATTTGTGCTAGTACACTTGCATATTTAATGTGATTAAGATTGGTCTCATAATTTAATATATTCAAGTAAAGTATATAAAGTCGAAGCGATAAATTCACTTCGCACTTCACAGAATTTCGCAACTACATTTCATTTGCTAAATGCTAAATGAGCATTCGCTTGCTAACAATGAATGCGAAAGCTAATTAATCCATCACTACTCAGTAGAGCTACCGAAAGAGTGGGCCTTAAAATGAATATGGACTAGCCGACTAGATATACCCATGTAAGCACTATCGCCCTGAGCGCAGATCTTACTCACGAAGTTGTTGCGTCCGCGTGGATGTCGGATTTTTTAATTAGTCGAGATTTTTAATTCATATTCTTTATGGCACCTCTTTAGGTAACGTATGAGCTACCCGAATATAAAAAAAAAATTGGCCTAGGTCTTAAAAGGGGGAGGCGTGAAAATTGATTCGCTGTTACACTGTATAATAGATTACCTAAATTAGAAATTATTAAACAATAATTTATGACCATCTATGATTGGTTTAAAATAGCGGCAATGTTGAATGTACTTGATTACAACAATTCTAAAACTTTTTGATACAATTGTGGTGAAAGATGGATTACCTATAATGCTCACGTAATCTAATTGATAATATTTCTTTAAATTGCTGATAACTAAGTACGTAATACATTTCTAATATGTCTTATGTGTTAAATCGAATTAAGGAATATTCATTTTGTTTCTTTCCGTTAAAGTTGCAATAACTTTGAGAAATGGTTCAAGAGATTAATGTGACAACAATAATTTATGCGAATGTAAAAACGTGCGATAAAATACTTTAAAACAGGCTGCCATGGAGTTTCTTTGTCCTTCTCCATGATGACCTAGTTTTGGAAAGGACAACTAGTTTTCTAATCAACGTATTTACTTGACAAGCCTAATTGAAATAAATGCCTAGTCTTTTTCTGCTTTTCTTTATAAAATCCTTTCCCGACACTGTACACACCATATTCACTTTCATACACAGTAAATAACTAGTATTTAACCATTCTGACACTCAAAGCTTACTTATTATCTATACATACAGGGTGGCAGGCACATCGACGTGAAAACGGTTACTACCACGAATTCAGTACATGGTTCAGAATCCCCATGCATTGAAAATTTTCGTCGGTTATTAAACAGATTTTTTTTTAAATAGCCGACGAATAATTTCAACGCAGGGGGGTTCAGAATCCGCCTGACGCAGGTCCTCACCGGACACGGCTGTTTCGGGAGGTTCCTGCACAGGATAAGGCGGGAGGAAACGCCCGGGTGTCATCATTGTGTGGATCGCGAAGGAGGAGGCGGAACGCGTGAGGGAGAGGCAAATCTCGCGCCCTCACGCCCCTAACCGCCGCAGGAGACGCCCAGGGCGTCGGGAGTCGCAAGCCGATTTCCGGCCACCGTAGGCGCGGGCTTGCGGACTGTGAGCAATGGGTAGCTCACCGTCCGATAAGGACCAGGCCCGGGTCGACGGCGCGTTGTGTTCCACGCGCGCCTCAAAGCGATGTCAGCAGAATTGACGGGGTCCGCTAGGGCCGATGCCTGCCGGGGTTGCGAAGAAAACCGAAAGGGAGATCGTGGCCCCTTCAACAGGGCAACCGAAGGAACACGGGTGGGTTTTAGTCAGTAAGAGTCTGACACACCCTCCCGCTCCGCCCAGAGCGGGAGAAGTTATTTGATGATTTCCCACCGAAAAAAAAAAAAAGGGGGGGTTCAGAATCATGTACTGAATCCGTGGTAACCGTTTTCGCGTATAGTTGCCGACCTGTATAGTTTTCATTCCCTTTTTGACAAACGCTTCGCCGATCGACAGGCCAAAAGCTACGCCGAAAGCTACGCATGCTACAACGAATTCCATGCCCCACGCTACGCCGATCGCTACGCCAAACGCTACTTCGCGTCGAACGCTAATCTAAGTCGATCTCTGTAAGCTGACCTATAGTAAGGGTGATAGCTACGCTAAAGGCTACGCTATTCACTTTGTTATCGCTACGCTATCATTACTCACATATCCGTGCCTCCAGCCGCGTAGAAGATGGCGGAGAAGGCGGCGTACCACAGCCCCATCCCGAGCGGCTGGTACACGTGCAAAAAGCGCACGGGCGTGCGCGACAACAGCAGTTCGGCTACGCACACGCAGGACGTGATGCCGTGCGTCGACACGTCCAGCCAGAACGCACGCACACCCATCTCTTCTCGTAACTCTGTAATCGATAAAATGAAACAATTAAGTCTCCGAGGCTTAAGGATATGTTAGTCAAATACGAAGTCGCGGGTCCCAAATTTTCAACCGGGCAAGAACCAATATGTCTTTTAAATTTATAGGTTCATCATTAGATTATTATTACGGTATTACCTATTATTATTAGTAGGTACTTACTGATTTTGGGTAATGATAGCATTGTGAACCCTAAACTTAAAATGGTCTATTGTAATCGCCAAAAAATACAGTCCGAACAGTGCTCCAGGTAAGCTTCTCTTTTTTATAAATGGTTTAAGATGAACCCCGAAAGTCAGGGTATCCACATCCTTAGCTATTCATCAAGCCTACCTACTCCTTAAAACTAGAAAATACACATGCAAAAAAAATAAAAAAATTGCATAACACAGGTAAATTCCAAGCAAACTTCTCAATTTCCTGATGCCATTGGATCTAATTGTACTATTGACGGCAGGAAACGCAGACGCTAATGATGACTGATACCTACTCGTTTGCAGACGCACGTTACTAAGCAAAAATTCGTTCTGTTTAGTAAACAGGTATGCGTACCGTGTTTACTAAATAGAACGAATTTTAGCTAGTAGCGCAGGTAGCGTTGAAACAAGCCAGGTAATAAACTTACCAGGGTTATACAATAGCAGCCAGTACAGCGAGGTGATCATAATGGAGAGAGTGACGGAAATGTTGAACACCGCCCAGTACAAGCTCGCGTACCATGGCAACTGCTTTATCTCTGAAAATAGGACAGATAGGTACTGATTAGGCATCAGGCTGTAGGTAACAGCATATTGCCGACAAGAAGTTCTATTGGGTGATAATAAATATTTGGTGCGGAATAAAATATGTTAAATGATAGTGACAACCGCATTAAAATTCATTGTGAAGTTTAGAAAATCTAAGCGGTCACACAAACAGACACGAAAAGCGACTTGTTTTCTATATACAAAATGTAAAAAAAAACCCTGTCCGATCCGAAAAGGGAAGATAGGTACTGACATTTTTTTTTTACAATACATTACCAATAAGTACTTTTTAAAATTATTATTGAAAATAAATAAGTTTTTGCTATTGAAAATTCACATTTTTAGTATCAAAATTATCCCAATCCATAAATTAATTTGAACATTTTCAACAGGGGTCATAATTTATGACTTGTAGACACCCGCTAAAAGACAGCTGACCGCGCCCCATGTAAAATTGGTAAAATTCTCCATGGAAAAAAAAAATGCGGCGTATTTTTCTTTCCTGATTATTACCACATAGTAGACTCAGTACGATACTTCACAACACCCTCACGGATCGGACAGGGTTTTTTTACATGTTGTATAGATATACATAGATGTTTAAATATACTTACACTATTTGCGCTGTAGCATGGTGCGGGTGACAGTTTCAGTAACATTTCGTTTCACTCTTGAAAGTTGCCGCGATTTACAATTTATGACTTAATATTTCAGTTGTACCACATTCGTAATATATTAAATAATTAATAACTGTAGTAAATTAAATTAAACCCAACCAGAATGTTCTAATCAAGAAATAAAATCAAATTGAATGAAAAATTAAGCAAAGTGTTATGCGTATAACGTAACGCCATAGACGTATTTAGTGATGGGATGTACTGCTACGATGGATAGTCGATATTTTTTATAATAAAAAACGTATATTGTGCGTAGGTCAATTTTTATTTTTAAAAGGTCTAATTATACAACAGAACATTTATAGGGTAAGGTTGCTTAAAAGGTTGCTAAAAAAAATACATGTTATTCGTCTAAACTCATATCAGAGTCAGGAACATCTGAATTGTCACTCAATTCATCATCTGAATCTGTGACGGATATTATTAACGATGACTCAATTATGTTGTCAATATGTATGTCACGATCCCAATCAGACATAATGTCCCTTTTTGTTTTATTCACGACCTTCGACCAGTCTTCAGGTTGAACATTGTTGATGGCCTCTTGTAATAGGGCCAACATCTTATTTGCCGTAAATGGCGGCGAAGTATTATTTCTTGCGGCGTAACCTAAAAATAAACGAACTTATAAAAAAAAGTATTCAAATAATCATCAATCAGCCTAATCTAGTATCTGGTAATGTTTTTAAACTAGGTACATGCTACGATCGGAAAGCTGATTTTTTTATAAAGCTTCAAAATGGGAATTGAAATTAAAAGCATACCTTTTATTTGGGCCCAAATCAGCTCAATAGCGTTATACTGGCAATGGTAGGGTGGTAGTCGAAGGACCTGGTGGCCTTTTTCTTTTGCCATCTCGTCCAGAGCATAGGTAGGAGTTGGTGGCTTATGGCGTCGGACTAAGGCAATAAGCTCCGTCTTTAACATTTTTATATCTGCTGTAACTCCGTTTTCACTCAGCCACTTCACCAACTCGCTTTTGCGGTTGGATTGGTTTGGGGGTTTATTAACTTGCACCGAATGGTAGGGTGCGTTGTCCATTATTATGGTCATAGGCTCTTTTAAATTGTTTAATAGACCTATGAACCAATCTTTAAATTTTTCGTAATTCATCTCCTCATGATACTCCGTAGTTTTTTTTGACTTAAAAGCCAGCAAACAATCAGGGACGAATCCACTTGCTGTACCTGCGTGACAAATAATAAGGCGTTCGCCTTTGCCTTCCGGCACTTTGGTACACGATTGTGCCGTATCGTCGGTCCAACTTTTACCCACTGTGTGGTTGGCGTTTAGCCACGTTTCATCCAAAAAGACAACTTTGCTCCAATCACTTATGTTTTTGGCCTTCCTTAAAAATCTACATCTTGCTAGGGCAATGTCAGTCCTATCCATAATAATCTTTCTTTTGTTAACTTTTTTGTAAACAAAGCCAATATCTTTTATAACTTGCCGTAGCGAAGTAATACCTCCTTTGAACAAGTCAGCTTCTTTTAATGATTTTAGAAGCTTGAGCAATGTGGGTAGCTCCATTCTTATATAATAATCATAAATATGATTTCTAATAGCAACCTTAGCAAAATCATCCAAATCTGTGATTGGCTTCACCTTGGTCCGCTTTTTGTTGGGTGTCGATAATTTATTTTCAAACATCCCATCTTGGCCAATTTTCTCACGTGTTATACGCGAAACAGTATTGCGGCCAATATCAAGAGCTTCGGCTACTCGTTCTACAATATGATTCAATGGTAACAACGGTCCATTATTTTGTTGTTCTCTTTCAAAGTAGTCTCGGAGGCGAACAACAAGCTCCCTGGCCTGACTACCCAAAACAGTTTTTTTTGTATGCTTAGGCATGGTAATAACAACAAACTCAACAAACTTATAACAAATAACAATTTAACAAAAATGAAAACAAACAATGAAATCGTAATACGTGTCACATTAAGTCACAATATAACGCGCTTGCACTCGTACTCGCACTCACAGCATCGCACGGGTAAACAACATGGCCGCCGCGCCGATGCACCATAGAGCAAAAATGTTGTCACGAAAAAAAAAACATAAACCCGATTTTGATTATTTTATATAAGTACAAAGATAATTATGTAGCCATAAAACATTTATATTGACAAGTTTATACACGTAGCACACACGTAGTTACACTGCACAACTGAATAATACACTAATTTTCATAACAATATTAAAGAGAACTAGATTCACGCTGCGAGTATCGTTAGCGATAAAAATGAATTGCATAACCTCACATCCCTACGTGGTACTGACAAATGTCAACGTCATACGGGCAACTGTCACCC
Source organism: Omphaloscelis lunosa (assembly GCA_916610215.1). Lineage (NCBI taxonomy): Eukaryota > Metazoa > Arthropoda > Insecta > Lepidoptera > Noctuidae > Omphaloscelis > Omphaloscelis lunosa. Next base: position 17,982,877 of record OU744244.1, on the reverse strand, counting down.
GCACCATGCTACAGCGCAAATAGTGTAAATGATGTGATTCATTAAGTTCAATCAAATATCTTTCGCAACTTGTGTCAGTATTCTATTATAAAGCAGTTTTAATTTGCAGTTGCTGGCGACGATAAAACATTGCGATTGTGCACGTACAGTGGCAGGTGCTTAGGCCATTACGTAGTTGGTAAAACTGTAAAACCACCAGAATTTATATCTAAAGAGAAAAAAAAAATTGCATTGACATTACGGCAATTTATTGTTACCCCGTTAAATTTTCCTGCGACGACACTGTTGGTTGGCAATAAAAAATAGCTCATTCCCCACAGCACTTCTTCAAAATTGTCATTTGGTGGGATAAGCGTTACTATTATTATGTTAGCGAGAGATGAGAAAGTTAACACGCAGTTTTAAAAAGGTATCTACAAAAAGGTGTTAATTATCTACTGCTAATTAGTTACTTACGTAATTTTATAGAGGCATAGTTAGAGCGCTACAGCATTATTCTGAGCTCTACGACATATTGCTATCATAATTCCTTTTACATTGCAAACGTGGCGCCGGGAATATTTTCTAGTAAGTGTGTAGAGAATATATAGATACAACTGTCGACGTTAGTGGGCTGACATACTAAGGAATGGTTTTGGTAATTCCTACATTTTGGCCAGTTTCGCCATAGCAATTCTTTACTTATTAAATTTCACATGACCCCGTGTGCGCGACGAGCGTTTGGGTTCGCCGAACAAGAAAAACCACACGTTGCTCGCTTTGCATTTGCGGTACCTACTGTCTGTCTTCTGTCTCACTATGCAAAACAGTCCATCAGAATGTTTAACATAATTTTTAATAACTCAAAGGCTGGTGAAATTGGGTCTTATTCGGATTCGTAACAAACAACTGTGTCAAGTTTCTAGAAATGTTTTGGAGGAACAAGGTCAAGTACGAATGGTAATTTTAAGGGGCATATGGTTGGTAGAGAATGTTAATGGCTGATGATCGTTGCGTCAGACATAATGCTATGTTGCGTATGGGGTCGTCCCACCACACGTCGACATCGTGGAAATTACGACATAAAACTTGCTTCTTTGCCGGCAGTAGAGTGGTAGAGTTTTATTTTATTAAGATTATTGCTCCTGTAGATAATAAAGTGGGTTTATACGTAGCCATGCCAACTACATAGAGTTGCATCAATTTTATATATATAATTCTTCTGTAAGTCTGTCACTGAACTCCTCCTAAATGGCTGGACCGATTTTGATTTAAAGAAAATGTGTGTTTGAGTGGGTCCCTGGATGATTTAAATTCACAATTGCACGCGGTAGGTGGCGTTGTACGGACAGGAGAATGTCTGCGAGGTCTGGTAGAACACATTTAAATTAGGTAGAAATAGCGAAAATTTGGCAAGTTTAAAAACATATGTTTATAAATCAGTTTATATCCAGGGTTAGTTTCCATTTAGGCAAGTCTTTCAGAAAATACGAAAACAAGAAAAATAACAAACCTTTCGCTAAGATTTAGAATAGGTACTTAAGTTTAATATACTTTAATGTACAAAAAACACAATAGTACCTATAAGGTTTTTACGATTATTGTATATTTCAATTTCAAATGTGATACTATTGTTCTATAACGTATAAAGCAGTGCCGTTTGTTTGTATATTTCATCAAAATAAGATAAATAAACATATATTGAAATAGATCAATATCTATCTATATCGGGGTTATTCCGTTTATCCACCCCAAAAAGTCACCCTATGGTGGATACTCGGAAACGTATGTCCGAGAATTCACCCCAGGTCTAGTCGAATAAACGTAATTTATAGGCTTAGGATGGATTCTCGGACATACGTTTCCGAGTATCCACCTTAGGATGGATTTTAGGGCCGGATAAAAGGAATAACCCCTTTATAGTATAGGAAATCTGAACATATTAGAGATAGTAAGAAAATCAGCTCGGGAATCGAAACTTTCTTTAAAAATCGCATCGTTTTATTGCTGTAGGTAATTGATAGGAAAAAATCTTTACATTACCCCGATCTACAATTTGAAAAGCAAAACTGCACTGTGTTAAACAGGAATTAACGCAGGTAGGTACCGAAGTACTGCAGTTTATACTACCATGTTCCCAACTATATACGTACATAAACGATTGAGTAGCTATTTAGTAAAAATACTTTAAATGTGTTTTTTAAATCTAAAATCTGACGATGTGGCTTATCAATTTCTCTACCGTCTTCAATATAAAACACTGATTTTGCGACGTAATGCACCTTGCGCTAGTACTGAATAGCCTGTGGAACTTGGAAGTAGCGCTCGCTCAGCTTGCGCGCGGTTAGTCACAGTTCTAACCTAACCTAACCTATTTCACCCAGTTCACATTTTATTTTATTTTGTTAAACTATACACTAGCAGTACGTAAAATTCGTGTATACATTTTAATCACAGAAAAAATAACTTTACAATGTATACGTAAACAGTTTCCTATGGCTGTGTTCCTGCTTTGTATAGATTGGAAATACGCAGAGGCGGTAGGTATAGAATTCAATTCCAGATTTATTAAAATACAGATGACATTACTATTTCTGACAGCAGTTTCGATTTGCATAGTTATTGTTGTTAGTTGTTTTTCCGAAGCAATCTAGGCCAAGTGGCTAACCCAGAAGATTAATTCTAATCTCCAATGCACATTATGTAACTTGAATCTTGCTACAGACTTGTCTATTTACTTTTTATCTAACTACGCACGCGTAGACGCGTCGCTGAGAAAAGGTTAATGTAATAGTGTAACATAAATAAACAGTCGTTCTAATGAAGACGCCAACAATGTCTAGTTTATCTAATTTTCGAGTACTTTGACAGCCAGGTCCCACCGGTTACTGTGACGTCACGACTAGTTCTAGCTGAAAACAATAAGATCTAGACCAGCAGGAAAAACGGATATGAACAGCTCCCCTTAACCGCATCCTCTCTAAGTGAATATGTGTCAATATTTATAATTCCATCACAGCCCTCGTGTGACAATAGGTTAGCGTTAATATAAATTAACTTTATTGAATGTTGATTTAGAAGTTTGATAACAATGAGCGGATTTGCGTGTAACACGAACAATCGTGGCTTTGTTTTACAAAGGACTAATCAAGTTACTGGCGAATGGTGATTAAATAGTATGCGGATGTTATCTATCGTGTATTTGCGATTGCAGCCGGCGGCGGCCGTCAAAACATGCATTACCTTGAGCAAGCGGCAGAAAAGGGTTAAGTCGTTAATTATTTTTAAACGTGTTTCGCTATTGTACAGTTGAGGGATAGCGGGAAGTGAACATGAACATTCATGATCGTACTTTCTTAACTTAGTTGTTGATTTGAGCGCGATAAAAAAAATTAAAAATCAATATTTTAATAATACCTATGTTGATTGTATTTGGGGACGGTTTTGTTTACTTCATGTAGGTGTTCAATAACAGAAAATATTTTTATTTTTATGATGCAAATTGAAATCGCTAGGAATGTCCTGTTATTCATTGCTGATAAATGTAAATAATTTATTGGTTTGTGACTGTATTGCCTCTTAGGTAAGCAATGGGCTCATTGTTGTTATAAGAGTAGTCAGATGTTATGGAAGAGGTTCCTATTACCCGTCTTTTAATAAAGCTTACCTTACCCCTTACTATCGTTTGGAGTCTCAATATTCCCGTCTTATTTTTTAGTTCTTATTTTATGACCGTGTTTACCATAACGTCTGCGCATAAGACAATGATTTGAAGGAGATGTTTAGGTACCCTAATCAAATCATGTCGCGTCATGATGATAATGATTACGATGATACAGATCAATCATCTTAACAAGCACTCTTATATGAACACTTGAATTCAAGAATTGTTGATGCTGACAGGCTTATAACAACCCCCTTAAAGAAGACGGGAATCGAAGAGGTCAATTATTTTCAGCAGAGGGTTGACTCAGACTATATTTAAAACGATAGGAAAAAAATTAACTTACCGTATGGCTTATTGTAAATAGCCTCGAATGAGACAATCATTCCACACATGAGCATGCCCATGAGCAGCAACAGGCCCCAGTTCGTGAGATATATCAGCCAGTAAGGGTTGGGGGCTTCCACCAGAGACCACAAGAGGATAGCCAGCGCCACTCCCGCCAGCAACATCCTGAACACCAGCATCGGTATCGGGGATTCTCCTCGTTGCCATGACGACGCGTAAAAATCGCTCAGCCTTTCGTTTGTCGACACCCATAGGGCCGAAAGGGACACACTTTTCCTATAAATTTTCACCATTTTTATCACTTAAATATTAAACACAGTCACTTTTATAATAAAAGTTTACACATTTCCCTGCATTCGTGAGTGTTATGCGGCGAGTATGTACGAGACTAAGATAAGTTCAATCGCTTTAGATAATAATGTATTTTGTAAAGCGCAACACTGCTGAAAACCGTACGTCGCCGTCTCAAGAGAGTGAGCAGAGTCGTTGCCGATGGGCCGTTATCTTAAGACTAATCTAATCCTGTATGTATCTTACAATTAGCTCTTACAGTGCAAATAAATAAACTTTGAATCTAGGCAAATCTAAGTAGAATTGGTTTTTGGGGAAGAAACGTAATAATACAGGTTATTTTTTAGAGAGCTGTTTCATACTTGAAATTAAAATAAGGGAATTTATACGATAATATTAAGAAATAAATCGAATTTATCGCGCGTGGTGTCGGTGCGGTTGCGCGAGCGCAGCGCAGGCGCGCAGAGACGCAGATGCAGACTGGTGTGGCGGCCGGGGACCGGCAAAGACGACGGAGCGCGGCGCACCTACAACGCCGCGCTAGACTTGCGTAAACTATAACCTCACTTATGTAATGCAATTACTTGTTTTCTAAACCCAAAGTGGGTTGTATTGTGTCAACGCTTTACTGTTAAATAATTAGGTATTTTGTTTGCGAATCAATCCGTACCGACAGTTTATTAATTGTTTTTTGAAATGAAGTTCTTTAACGCGGCTTGTAAACTTTCAGAAATCGTCACGCTAAAAAGTGTTAATACTTGCGACTGTCTTCTTCTTATTCAAAGAGAAAGAGAGAGAGAGAGAGAGAGAGCGAGAGAGAGAGAGAGAGAGAGAGAGAGAGAGAGAACGCCGGCAGAAAAAACAAAAGAAAAGAGTAAAGTGTCGTGGGATGAAATTGTACACATCGGGCCGAATACACTGCATGTCGGTGAATGAGAGAAAGTGTGAATTTGGTCAAAATTATATCCAAGATGACGGCTCTGAAAATTTTCAAATTTTTCATTATGGGTATCGTTTTCATGGTTTTCAAGGGTGGAAAAGCCGATAATGTGGTCAAAATTATATCCAAAATGACGGCTCTGAAAATTTTCAAATTTTTATCTTGCGTATCGTTTTCATGGTTTTCGAGGGTGTTAAAGCCGATAGTCGGGTCGAAATGTGAATCCAACATGGCGGCTGCGACAATTTTCAAATTTTTCGTCATGAGTGTCGTTTTCATAGTTTTCGAAGGTGCTAATGCCGATATGAGGTCAAAATTAAATCCATAGTGACGGCTGCAAAAATTTCGTTTTTGTTTTAAGTAATCTAATCTAATCATACGTGAGAAAGAACTTTGTTTCTGACGGGGGTCCCCTTCCACACACGTTTTTTTGTATACTTTTATTTTTATTCTTATAAATAATTATTATTTCGGTAGGTAAATTAGTTTACGTGAAAAAATAATTTAAAAAACTAGACGAGGTCGGTTTTTATTCGATTTCTCTGAGAAGAAACGCGAAACAAAACTCAGACTCGACGTTGTCTTGGTTAGATCGTTTGAGGATCATGCAGATTATTGTACATGATGAAGATGGTCTTTTGAGGAAAGAACCACACAGATTTGAGTGGATCTGTCCAGTCAGTTCACGCATTACTTGTCAGAAATCGTGTAGCTAAACTCCGAACTAAAGGAGCTCAACGACTTGACTAACAATACCACCGAAAGGACATTTATAAATTTAGGAAGTTAGGTTTGGGTTGTATTTTTAACTGCCATGTAATATTTAGATCTGTAGGTTTGTTTGTTTTTAGGGAGTGCCTTTACCTCTTCGTGTACAACACAGTATAGAAAATCACGGTACTAACGTTACTCGGTGTTGAATAAAGTTAAACATAAGAAGAGGCCAATCACATGAGAGCCTATCAATTTTATTGCGAAGGTATTTTGTTGTGGCACAGATTTTATATACGTATAATTAGGTTTTTCTTTGTCGAAGTGAAATTATACATTAATTTCTGTAAGTTTATCTTTGTGAATATCCTTTCACAAGTCAACGTTTTGATGTTTTTTTTTTTAAACTAGTTGGTTTCGGATTTCTTCCTGCCTATCTAGAAGTAGGTAATGCCGAAAAAATATAGACGTCCCAGTTCTCTAAGGACATGATTCAAGTTTCGAAAATTGTGTATCCAAAAACTAAAGCCAGTAAATAAAAAACGGTTTTCTTATGGGAAAAACACCCTCAATATTTTTTACTATTACAATGAGAGTATATAATTAACCCTTCCGCTGCTATTTAATTTTGAAAATACAAAAATAATATTTTGACTTAAAATGTTTCGAGTATTACATTAATGTTTAAAACGAGAAACATTCATACATCACCGGAACACTTCCACTGCTGGACATATGGCCTCCCCCAAACATTGCCACTTCGACCGTTTCTGCGATTCTCGCATCCAGCGGATGCCGATGACTTGGTGAAGACCGCGGGAACCTCCACCTTGAAGCCTTCCAACGCTGCTCATGGTTGCCACTCCAGACTCCTTTCAGCCCCATTGGCCATCTGTTCTGCTAGCAATGTGCCCTGCACACTGCTATATAAGTTTGGCAATTCTTCGAGTTATGTCGGTTATCTTGGTTCTCCTGCCGATCTCTTCATTTCTGATTTGAACACGTCGTCAGAGAAACTCCAAGCACAGTCCTCTTCATTGCCCTTTGGGCAAGTTTCGGCCTTCTAATGAGGTTCATTGTAAGCGACCACGTTTCAGTTCCATAGGTCTTTACTGGCAACGCGCACTGGTCACGACTGTGGTATGTGAGACGAGAAGATATTGCGTAGCATCCCGAACACTGCCCAGCCAAGTCGGATTCGACGATTGACCTCTTTCTCGAAATTGGACCTATCTAACCGGACAGTTTGTCATTTCGTTTGTGGTAAACGTAGTCGTCCACAACTTCGAGTGTAGAGTCTGCGATCAAACCACAACATGCGTACTCCACAGGTAAATCGACAGAATCAGCGCTGCACAGCGTGGTTTCTAAAATTTAATACGCAGTGTACTACACATGCTCAGCACTGGCCGCCTTCATTGACATTGAAGTTACTGTTGAACATGGTTTTGTCAAAGGCACTCCCTTTGACAAAACCATGTTCAACAGTATGTACATGGCACTCGATAGACACAGCATAAACTCGATACTTAGTGGCTGGATCACCAACATACTCAAACTGAGAGCTGTGCAATTCACATTAAATGAGACTACGAGAGCCAATGTTGCGAAAGGCTGCCCGTAAAGGGGCGTCTTCTCGCCGCTTCTATGGAACCTGATAGTAGGCAGCCTCATTAAAACACTCAATGACAAAGGTTATTTCACCGTAGGCTACCTCGATGATATAACCATAATAATAAATGGGACCCCCGAAAACACTCTAGGCAACCTCATGCGTCAAACTTTGAAAATAGTATAGGAATGGTGCAACAAGCACCAACTCTCAACATGGGCAATAAATGTTTGCGTCTTTAAACGAATATTCAAAATATTGTTGGCAAAAATATGATTTTTGGTATCAAATAGCAGCCAGAGGGTTAATTGTTCTCCTGTGAGGCGGCGAGCCTCCTTGCCGGATTACCGCCATGGAATCTGGAGGCAAAAGTCCTCGCGCACATTTGGCAGTGGTGCGAGGAGGCGAAACGCCGGGGCTTAACTCCGCTGCCGCGAGAAATCACGGCACAGCGGACAGAGCTCTGGCGGGATGTCATGGCGTCATGGAGAATGCGATTGTCGTAACCCAGTGCTGCGCACGCCACAATTGCGGCGATAAGTTCCCTCTTTGAGGAGTGGCTAGAGAGGTGCCACGGCGTCCTCACCTTTCGCCTGACACATTATAAAGATTTTTTTATTCCTAATAATCGAGTCGGTAACCATAATAATCTGAGCTAAGTAAATACTCAATGATTCGATTACTTTTGAAATACTAAGAACAACAGAATGATTTATGTGACTATACTATTATATGAACTTACGCTCTTCAATATCCGGACACGGAATAAAGGCACGTGCAGACCAGCGTGCGTGATATCGCGGGCGCTACAAGGGTCGCGCTGCCTGTAGCGCTTACGATATCGCGCTGGTCTGCAGGAGCCTTAAGGTGACTTTAAGTATTATTTTTTGTCTGTGTAGCTAGGTAGCTAGGTACCTATTGAGCTGTAATATTCGTTTTTTAATCCCAGATAGTCATTTGACATTTCAAATCTTTGTTGTTTGTTTTCTCAATTATAGGATTTGCACCTGACAAATTACTATCTGGGATTAAAAAACGAACTATAACGGTTTGTTACCACATGGTGAACTGGTAATTATGCTATGGAAAAACTGCCAGTCATGTTGGTTTACTTGCATAAGGTACGGATGACGAAGGTGAGTTTCGAACTGCTCAGGCATAGAGGCAAGTATAGATTTTGTGCAAGACTCAAAATCTATACTCGTGTAATTTTTATTTTCAGTGCTCTTTTATCTTGCCTCTTTATTTCTCAATAAGTATTTGCCTAAATATATTATAATGTTTTGTAAACAAAATTTTTGATTTTTCCACTTTTGCTAGAACATGAAGATTTAGGGAGCTGGATATACTATAATATAATTTTGCACACGTATGAAAGGCACTGTTCTGCGGAAAACATGAACAACAACGCTGCGGGCAAAAAACCGCGTCATTTCTACAACGCTATGTGTCGAAGACACTGGTTAACTCAAACTCTCTGCTCTGCTTACTCGGTTAAAATATTTTCAAATAACCTTTTTAGGGTTCCGTACCCGAAGGTTGCCAAACGAAACCCTATTACTAAGCCTACGCTGCCGCGCTGTCCGTCCGTACATCAGTCCGTCTGCCTCATGAACCGTAATAGGTAGACTGCTGAAATTTTCACAGATTGTGTATTTCTATTGCCGCTATAACAATGAAATATAATAAAGTTAAAATATAAAGGGATAATTAAAATAATTTATTATATTTTTTTTTAAACATAGCTTATGTCTTTTTTCGGAATGCCATCCATACCAAATTTTATCGAAATTCGTTCGGTGGTTTAGGCGTAAACAGCTAACTACTAATCTGTCTGTGTATACAGACAGATTTACTTTCGAATTTATAATATTATATGAATGAAAAAGTCTATTCGTAGTATATAGTAATATAGTGTATTATATATAGTATGGATCCATTTCAAGTGACCTTTAGGAAATCCAACGAGCGATTTAAGTCGAAAAAGTGGTTAAACCAATTAGATAACCTTGATTTTGATGCAGATGTTAGAATAAGAATCTGGTGTAAATTTAAATAACGTAACATTTGTATATTTTCCTGTTCGCTAACGTATGTAATTAAGAAATACTTACGTTATAACATCATCAATTAGTTCATAAGTCATTGTTTACACAGTGTAGATACGAATTAACGATTTTTATTTCTGATAAACGTGAAGGTGTTTTTTGAGAAACTTCAGAACCATCAAGTCAAGTTGACGTGTGGATTGACATTCAGTTTGCCATAAAAACTCTTCGAAACAGTGGGATAAAAAAAAACTCTTTATTATGTTTACGGGGACAAACGCAGGTGTTTACCATGGGTAGACCAGTTAAGGTCGCTTGTACGGGCAAGTATTAAACCCGCAGATTATATCACGTCATGATTGGTCAGTGGTCTGTGTTAAGGCTACCCAAAAATCCCAGCTAGACGGAATCGTTCAGTGAGTGTCTGTCGTCAGATGTCACGGACGGGACGAATCAAGGAGCATTGCTTCCAGTTCTAAGTGACCAAAAGGTTTTAGTACCAATGAAGTAATCCTGGCTTGAAGGACCTTGCTTGGTTTGACCCAAATTAATACAGAACAGGCAATGCAGTGAACTAATAACTAGAAGTAGACGTGAATTACTTATTTAGTAGAGTATCTTGTCGTCAGTTTAGGATGCCAAGAAGGCCGGTCAGTGATCGGATTCCTAAATTGGACTGCCCCATCCTATTCCTCAAAATAAATACACAAAAAATATTTAAACATTTTATTGTCAACAGTTTATACTCTCTTACTACTTACAATATAAATATATTATTTATGTTATAATACGTTTTTAGCTTATTATAGGACACGGTGTCCCGTTTGCTGATAAAATTATGTCTGGTTAATACTAATGCGGAAAAAATATCGGGCAAGGGAATACCCACATTTTATCGTTTTCGAAGCCAGCCAAGGCAGCAAGCCCACATCATTAATTAATATTTAAGTTGGATACATGTAGTATATGTGCATACTGTATATATTAATGTGTTGTTCCTCAGAAAGCTGGCAGAAAAGAAAAATGCATAAACAGACAAATAAAATTAAAAAAAAAATCGTTCGGATTCCATTTCTATACTGTGTATGAATTTACCCACAACTTCACAGAAGTATTAGGTGGTATGGTCCCATACAAATAATTAATTCAAACTATTTAACTACTTCATCAATAAATAACCTCATCATCAACATCGCTTCTTCGATGGAAATAAAAAGAAGTCTTGTTTTCTTGTTCTTCATATTTTACAACTCAAATGGCAAACGCATTTTTGGAATAGCGGCGGCGCTGTATCACCTTACTCGACTCGTTTTTCGGGTGTGGTTATGAGGGGAAATACTAAATACAATAAACGATAACAGGAAAAAAAATTGCGAGGAGTAAAAACCCGATATAAGTTGTATTATGCATGCGTAGGTGGTCCCTAATCCTTATCACAACTCTCCACGACCCATCGCCCTAAACGGTACGACCAAAAATACCTCGCTACACGCCGCTGTCCCGTCAACGCAGCCTAAAATTTGTTTGTTTACGCGTTCATTCTTCCGGGTTGTCGTAGAGGCATGCCTTCGTCAGCACGCACAGTGACGGAGCCACGCACGCAGCGCGAGGCCACAACGTCGCGCGCAACCGACAAGCCCAGGGTCAACAAGTGTAGGCTCGCCAGCAGCAACCCGGTCAGCAACACCACTAGAATCGTCGTACTCGGCTCCGACCAGTTCACCACTGGATAAATGTAGGCGTTACCTTTTCTGAAACAAGGCGAACAATAATCTTGAGTTTGAGGTTATCAGCATATAACGAAACAATGAATAAGTAAGAACTTCCGACGTCATTGAAGTAGTATGAAGAAATGGGGTAAAATAGAGTCCTGAGGCACACCAGTTGTGACAAGTAGGTACTGAAATGGATTGATAGAACTTAATTAATTCAATTCATTTATTCACAAACAATAAACATTGTGTTTGAAATATTCTAAATTACACAAAAAAGAAAAATAACATTCATTAGTAACACATTTAAAAATGAACATCATGCATGATAAATATAATAATTACCAACAATAAAGAATTTAAATGCCAACTCATTAAGAATTTAAGATTAGGAATAGAAAATCATTTAAAAAATTATAATTAAATTAAAAAGTTCAATGTCAATTCAAATAAATAATAGGAATACATTTTTCATTTTAAAAATAATTTAAAAATAATAATTACAGTCGCCTCTAGTAACATACCTACTTGAGTTGACAGGAGAAAACGCATGGTGATAATATTACATTTCGTCAACGGAGTAGAGACACTTATCTGATAGGAATGTTTGAAGCTTTGTTTTAAACACAGATGTATAAATCAAGCTTTTTAAATGTAGTGGTAACCTATTGAGTAATTAAATTTATTGTTCTTTGTTTTGAAACTATTCAAACCAGCGAAGATCTCCGGCAACTCAGATCTAGGTACCTCATCGAAAGTCTTTCATAAGTCCCACACAGCAGCGTTTTCTCGGTTTATGTAGTTGTGGTCTGTTATCATTACGCCTACGTTTATACGTAGGCGTGCCTATAACTATCATGTGGAACCGCACGACGATATCGAAGAGCTGTAGTTGTCCGCAGTAGGAACTGCTACCAGACCAGGGTTAGGCATATTTATGTTGATGACGTCAATACGGGACATAACAATTTGAATGTTACTGCAATTACCTACGATTCATGTTCTTATAATAGTCGTTATTTATCACGAATAAGTAAACACAAAGACGTCTGCAATGTTAACAAACGTCCTTGGCATCACTACCTACATACCACTACGTAGGTAATATAAAACAAACAAACCAAACAAAACCAATTATGTAGGTACACATCTGTTTGCATGCTCCCTATAATCTCCTAAATTGCTAGAAGGATTCCGATGTTTCCCACCACACATCGCAATATAAAATTACCTTTAGTGCTGTTAAGTTAGTTTATATAAAACAGGAATGTTTTAAAAGACTTCATGTTATAGTGAGTTTTGAATGACAGAAGCATGTGACACATAAATGGAAGTTAAACATAGTGTAACTTCTACTGTAACTGGTGTGTTATCAATATTATTCTAAGTAGAATAGACTGATACTGTTATTATGCAATGTAAGAATCAGTAAGTCAAGAAAATATTTTGAAATAAAAAAGAAAATCTTTCAATCATATTAAAGTAAACATTATACAATAATGTATAGTTGATAAGTGTTTTGATTTCTTTTCAATTGGATCAGTTGTTCTGTGAGAAAACCTTGGAAGGAACGTTATAATAATAATGTTTGATTAACATTCTTAACGAGTAGTTAATCTGAAAAATAACTAGCAATTAATCAAATAGTTTTATTTCTGGTTTTAACGTACCTACGCTTGAAATGAATAATTTTATGTTTTTCGGCTTCCGTAGTATGAAAATTTGAGTTATTTTGCTGTCCGATCTTTACCTCTATTCCATAGCAATAGAGAGGTATCAATTAAAAATAATATAGCAATTGATGACGCATTGGTTTATGTAAAAAATATATAATATGTGTATGACGCTAATATGACTCTACAAAATACCTATTTTGATTTGGCACCTGAAGAAGGTTTAGTGTCATCTCTTCCCCTTCCCATCTCTTCCCATACGCCTTTATACCTACAAAAACTTCCCATATCTTCCCCCTGCCATAAATCACTCAAAAAATTTAAGTTTCTGTTGTTAAAAGTACAGTCAGCATAATCATAATATCGACAGCTTCTCATACATAACATATTTAGCATTACTTTTTGTTTTTATTTTAACAAATAATTGTCAACGGTATTGCCAATTATTTATATCTTTGAATGATAATATTGGGTGGTACAAATGTTTAAAACTTTTTTTTTTTTATGAATCTACAAATTTTTTCCTTCTAGAATATGTAATGGTGCTCGAGGTAAAGCTCTTGGCCTCAGTTATATGGATGAAAAAGACACCTCCTGTACGTCGCTTATATGTTTTTTCTTGATACAGCCTATTTAAATAATACTGAATAGTAGTATATGATAACACTTTAAAAAATATATGACAGAGTAAAAACCATCTAAGATGATTCCTGTGATATTATTTTAGTTATTGAAAATGTACGTAGATTTATTCTTGCTATGATTTATTATCTGGTAACATTAAAAAAATACTTACCGAGTAAAAACAAAACTAATATGATTCCTGTGATATGTTAATTATTGTGAATGTACGCAGATTATATATTTTTTAATTCTTGTTAAAACTAAAACCAAGAATATTTAAAGGTGTTAATTTTTAATACATATTAATTTCACTGCTTGAGTTTTTTTCGTCCGTGACTGTACCTTTGAGTGATTTATGGCAGGGGGAAGAGATGGGAAAATTTTGTAGGTATAAACGCATAGGGGAAGAGATGGGAAGGGGAAGAGATGTGACTAAACCAAGAAAGCATATAACATTGCTGTAAATAAATAGTACACAATGAAAGGAAATTATACATGAATGAATTCCACTCGCAATGCTTGTTCATCTATACTTTTGTTTATTATTTTAAGGTATTTCACTTCCACTAATCCTTTAAAATCTCAATTTGGGCAGTGACAAATTGAATGAGACTTCTGATTTATCAAAAAAACTTCAGCGGCATTATAATGATTGTTCTTTTGTTTAATGATCTTGCAGGTTTAGATTAGTGTTTGCTAGGAAGTAATCCTTGTACCTACGTGCCTTGTTTGTGAACCTGTACATTATTGACCCTTTCTCCCTAAAAATAGTTATTGTACAGGTTACAGGCTTGTACACTGGATCTATTTTAAGGACTTTTACGCGTGCAGACACCTCCAACACTTCGTTTTAAACTAGAAACTCGCGTGCCGCAGGACCAAATAAAGCCGAACAAAATGTGTTCGACTTTATTTGCCTGCGGTATGCGAGTTTCTCAGAAAAAAACTTTTTCCTAAGCAGGTCAGCCTAAGCGCATTCCGTCCTAGCTAAGTTCATGTAGTTTATTTTGATACTAACCAAGTGTGAGATTCAAATAGAAACGTTTTGTTCTCAATCTTACAAACGCAATTAAGTATTTATCCGGACCCGAGTTGGTATAAGTATATTCTTATTCTGTGTACGTACATAGAAAATAATGATAGAAATACATTCCGTAATTGCGATAATTGTCGAGGGAAATACCCTGCATATGTTATTACAGAAAACCTTTTTCATTCAATAGAATGGTTGCACATAATTGCAATACATCTGAATTTAATTACGTATGAATTTTGTATCTGTGTGACATAAATATGGGAACCAGTTTATAAATCTTCAATACCTAGTACCTACCTTGAGTCAGCCATCCCTTCCCAAGCTATGCACTAACACAATGAGCGGTTACACGTGTAAGGAGTGGTGCATGAAAATAATATTTATTTTCCATGTGCCTTTGAAAGTACAGTCCTGCGGTTCTCAGGTTTAACAGAATTATAGTTAGGCTCTACATCCGGAGAGTTTACATTGCGAGAGCAATATACCTACCTACTATCAAAAAGATAATTGATAGCCAGAAGAAAGGCATGAGGGGTTCTTAAAATAAAATCGTCATAATCATAAGTTGGCAATCGGATTTGTGTTATCATCTTAGATGCCATAAGCTCATTGAGATACCAAGATTTTTCGGAGACCTCTACATAAGAGGTAGTCGAGATCTATGTTAGTATGTAAAACAATCTTACTGATCTGTGCCACCGGCGAAGTGGTAGATGATGCTGAACAGCAAGTACACAGTGCCGAAGACCAGGGGCTGGTAAATGTGTAGCAGTCGCACAGGGTGCGCGCTGCTGACCAGGATCAGCAACATCACCAGCGAGTTGAGGCCGTGCACCGACACGTCTAGGCCATGGTTCAGCTCCTCTTCGATACCAGCTGACAAAGCAATTAACAGAATGTTGATAATAATTAACGAATGTGAATACCCGCCCAGAATAGGAAACTTTGGGTTGAGGAAGGCTGTGAATGATGATGATAACATTATCTGAGTTATCGAGGACAGCTGGCACTCCGGTCTCTCCTTGTCTACTGGAAAGTTATTAGGTAACGTTAATAGCAGTGCCTTGTGCATCGTTACCTTGAAGTATAAGTATTTACTTTATGATTGAGACTGGTTGCTTGAAGATGTGTTGACGGTTTATAAAATGTAAATTAAAGGATTCTTGTTTGCTCCTAATTGGTAAGCTAGTTCATTCAGCATTCATTTATAAAAGTTATAAAGAAATTAAGATGTATCGAAAAAAGTAAAGCAAGCGTGTTTTTACTTTTTTCGCCATGAGTGAAAAATGAGATGGTTCTTCTAGCAAACCAAGTATTTAATCAATAAAACATTTTAGCAAAAAGAAAGACTAACCTTCGTATAGTAGAGTCCAGTAGAATATCGTGATCAGGAAGGCAATGGGTACAGCGATGTTGAACAACGTCCAGTACGTCTTCACGTACCATGGCAGCCTGAACTCGGTGCCTGACGGATTTCATACGCAAGATGTGACTTAGTGTTACGTTATATATTTTATCAGGCGTTATTTGTGTAAGTACATATATGTCAAACTGTCTGAGTTAGTAGTAGTGGTGAATGCATAGCCCTAAAATACAAAGTCAAGGATGATAACATTTTACCAATAAAAGTTTGTTGATAACATAAACTTATCACGATTTCATATCTTTAAAGAATACAATTATGTAACATTTAATGTAAAATAATTTGCTTATAATTATGAAGTTTGAACACAAATTTTCAGGCAAAAAAAGAAAATGTAACCTACTTACTTATTGGTCCGTAAAGGTAACAGCGCGCTGACACCAAAGTTGCGAATCCAGTGGCAAGGAGGATGCTCGTCAACCCCCAGTGCGTCAGGTAAATGAACCAGTATGCGAATTTACCATTCAATATGTATATTATCACAGAGGTTAGTATTATTCCTAGTGACGTGAGGAACAGCAGCGCCCGCCAAATTAGAAGCGGCACGACCGACCGCGTCGTTTGCCAACTACTGAGATAGAAGTCAGTTGGATTGTGATGCTCCAAAGTGAGCATACTCCTCTTCACTTCTTGTACAAAATAAGTCTTCATAGCACTCATCTTGATATTGTTGTAGTAACAGAAACAGAGCACACCCAACGCTATTGATAACACAGAACTGATAATTGATATCGTGCAGACGGTTATCGATGCCTCACTTAAATAATATCTAACGCTGTGCCAAAATATATGTTATCGTAGTATGTACCGTCACTGATTCATGCGTGTACACTTTGGGTGTGAACTATGCACGGACTGCAAACGTGTGAGCTACAAGGCATCAAACAGAAGGGACATTAAGTCCAGAACTTAGGATTTTCCTCCTGATAACAAACTATTGTAATGCTCTTTCCTTCCTGATCCAGACAAGAGTAAAAATAACCGACGTATCTTCTAGTAGAAATAATTTATTTCGGTAGAGGGTGTAGTAATCCGGAAAGAAATTAAGTTTCACACGCGACTCCTTGCCTACCCTTCTCATCACACAGGGCGAAAACAAAACACAATCCCTTCCCGCCAGCAGAAACTTTTCGCTCGGTGACCTTTAACTAGGTATTTGAATCTTCTGTAGTAGGTATACGCAAAATAATTAGTGAATCGGCTCTTTTCAATGTAGATTCTGTCGCTGAGAAAAAAGAAAGCTGAGTGAAAAAGAGCGGCAAATTCAAAAAAATTACGTCGGGTATCCCCGGATCAACTATGAAAAAACGTATTTGATACTTGCATATTTTTATGCAGAATATGTATTTTTGTTTTACAGAATAATAGGAAAGCATAAAGCAAAAAATTGTGTAGTTAAGCTTTTATTATTATTATTATTTGATAATTTTTATTTATGTAACTTTATTTTCTCTTATTGTTTTTTTTTTGTTTGCGCCCCCACTGAAGTCCGGCGGAAAAGTTGTTGAACTCCATTTTTTAAATACAACTTGATGTAATGACATAGACGCTAGCGCTGCTTTTATCGGACTTGAGTGGTGGCGCGGACTCTTAAAGGTGTGTCCAAACATTGAGCGGCATTCTTCGACATAGCGAAGGCGTTCGACAAAGTCTGGCACAACGGCTTAATTTATAAGCTCTACAAACTCGGAGTGCCGGATCGTCTCGTGCTCATCATACGAGACTATTTGTCGAACCGCACCTTTCGCTTCCGTATCAAAGGAGCCCTTTCCTCCCCCCGCCCCATAAAGGGCAGGAGTCCCTCAGGGCTCAGTACTAGCCCCCCTCGCATTCACGCTATTCACCAGCGACATCCTCAGACACAGATCGACGCAGTTGGCTCTGTTTGCAGACGATACAGCGATCATCTGCAAGGGAAATTCACCTACTATGCTGCTAAACCTTCAAAAGGTTGTCAACAACCTTGGCGCCTGGTATAGAAAATGGCGAATAGAAGTCAATCCCGACAAAAGTCAAGCGGTTATCTTTTCAAAACCGAGAACTAGAACCCCCCCTTCCCCCGACCTATCACCATGTTCGGCAAACCAATCCCTTAGGCGAGGCGCGCCAAATACCTAGGTGTTATCCTAGATCATCATCTCTCCTTTTCTGAGTACATAAAGACGGTTCGTTCGCGAGCCGCTTTCGCTCTAGGTAGACTCCATTTCGTTCTAAATGCACGCAGCAAATTGTCACTTAAGTGCAAACTGCGCATTTTCACATCGTGTATCCGACCCATTATGACCTATGCGGGTGTAGTATTCGCCCACGCCAAATCCCATTCCATCCATAGGTTGCAGGCCTTGCACAACCGTTTCCTCCGTAAAGCCACGGGAGCTCCCATCTATGTCAGAAACGAGATCCTCCATCTCGACTGTAAAATCCCCACGATTCACCAGTTCCTTAAACACATGTCCAAGCGTTACTTTGACTCCGCTGCAACGCAACCCCTTGGTTGTCGAAGCAGCAAACTACGTCCCTTCTAGAATTAGTCAGATCCGCTGTCCGAGGCATGTTCTTTCCGACCCTGATGATCCCATTACACTCCTCCAGGAGAAGAATAGGGCCACCAGCACTATACAC
Organism: Omphaloscelis lunosa; assembly: GCA_916610215.1. Taxonomy (NCBI): domain Eukaryota; kingdom Metazoa; phylum Arthropoda; class Insecta; order Lepidoptera; family Noctuidae; genus Omphaloscelis; species Omphaloscelis lunosa. The sequence continues at coordinate 17,964,194 of OU744244.1, read as the reverse complement.
AAAAACAGACGCCTCCCGACATTCCGACCTCGCCGCCAAGGTCCTTTGAGATCGCGACCGTGTCCCTGACTAAATGATACTCCTTCCCGACCCTTGCTCGAAAACGAGGTGCCAGCAAGTTGTTGCCGCTGAGCACGTAGCTTTAAACTACCCCGCATAATAATCATGATTTGAACCAATTTTGATCCAGCCTGTCCCTTCTTACTGTCCTCCCCTCAGCGACGCCCTAAGCCGAGGTTCGTACCCCACAGGGGGTGCCCTTAGCGAGCGTTCGCCTAGTTTTAATTTAGTATAGTTTTTTGCTCCTGGCTGGAGGCTCTAAGTGTAGCAGTTTAAGGCACCCACAGGAAAGTCCGGTTAAGCAGCCAAGACCTTAGTGGTCTAAACTGCGAGTTGCCATGTTAAAAAAAAAAAAGGCAAACGTGTGCGGCTTCCGCGCTGTGTTTGGACGACTGCCGCGCGCGAATGCTTCTGTCTACCTGCCAGGCACAAATATTTTTAGGAAACATTTGGCACTAATTGTATCTGGACGTATTTCTGCGTATAAAAATGGACAACGTAACATGCATAGCGCTGAGAGTTGAAAATTCAACTGTACTGTGGAACATGCATCGATTTGTTTGATTAAAATATATGGATCTTTTAAGGAGTTCCAGGAGAGTCCGGGGATAGGAACAATCTTTACATACTGAGATTATTTTGTACCTCGGAATGCATGCTAAGCCGTTGGTCTCGGCTGTCATTCGTGGATCTTTGATAGTTGTTATGGATCGTCAGAAGCCCGAAAGTCTGACAACCAGTCTTACCAAGGGGTATCGTATTACTCAGTTACTTTACTGGGTTGTGGAGATCATATAGGTAGTCGCTCCATGTAAAATACTGGTATTCAGCTGCATCCGGTTAGACTGGAAGCTGAACCCATCATTGTTGGGAAAAGGCTAGGTAGATTTATATTGCCAACTGAAGTGCGTGACGTATCCCGAATGTGCCGCACAGTACTGCCGCGCAAACATTCACCGTTTTAGTCCTAACTAGAGTGCGGCAGAAATGTGTCCTGCAAACGCCGCGTGTTGTTGCCGCGCTTTTGCCGCTCAATGTTTGGACACACCTTTATACTATGTTTTATTCTGTGAAGGTTTCCCTAGTAGAACCTAGTATATTACACTGGACTACATAAATGAAACACAGATTTTTATATTGATGTCACGCGATTTCTCATCGCTATATTCAATTATGATTTCAGATTTTAAAAATGTTATATTGATGGACCAGGTTTAATAAATATAAATCCTGTGTACTTAGTATCAAAACTAATTCAATAGCTTACCAGTAATTTTCGAAATGATTGCAAACAATTGTACTTTTTCGTTAAATGCATCCTCGCATTCGCTTTTCACTCGGTTGTAATTATTTATCGTAGAGTATAACAACTTTCTCGCACTGCTTCTTAAAGTTTTAGGCTTTGTTTTACTTGAAATACGACAAAATAAACACAAATTTGTTTTTGTAAGAGGTTATAAAAACAACAAGTGACATTTGCAGCAGTGTTGTCAATTTATGAAAACGTGAAGAAAAAATCACTCTCAGCTTTCATTAGACAGACTCTATCTTAATATGATCGCTGTGTACAAGTAGGTTTAACTAAACTTATATTATAAAGAGTAAAGATTAGATTTTTTGTATGTTTGTTTTTAATGGATAAACTCAAAAACTATTTAACCAATTTAAAAAATTCTTTCATCTTTAAAAAGCTACAATATCAGCGAGTAACATAGGCTATATTTTATAGACTTCCACGCGGACAACGAAAGGATGAAAGTTGCGGGTAGAAGCTAGTTATTCAATATTATTGTATGTCCGTGAATATGCTGGTGAGCTACTATTTTTTAAACGTTTTTGTTAACCTGAATATAATTATTATCTAATATTATTCCTGTGTTTATTTGTCAGCAGGCATTGATTAAAAAAACCACGCAAGTACCTTCGAGTAAAATTCGGGCCCTGAGGGTTCCGCCTTAACGTTGTGCCCGGCTGCCCGCGGCTTCCCTCGAGTGATACAGTCTATGAATGTCCAATTCTTGTTTGAAGGTCAACCTTAACTATGCAGTAAAAAAGAAACTTTTATTAGATTGGAGACCGACTTGAATGAAATTGAAAAAGACTAAATGTTACTTCAAGTTACGGCTTTAAAAATTTTCGATTCTGAATTGAAGGACAAACTCAACTATGTAGTTTAGAAAATATTCTCCTATACATTATACTAGCAACGCCCCGCGGTTTCACCCGCAGAAGTCGCGGTCCCGTGGGAATATCGGGATAAAAATATCCTATGTGTTAATCCAGGTTATAAAATATCTGTGTGCCAAATTTCATCCAAATCTGTTTAGCAGTTTTTGCGTGAATTAGTAATAAACATCCAATCCATCTTTCGCGTTTATAATATTATAGTAGGATCATATATAACTACAAATGAACGGTTTACGGATATTTGTGCTGTGAGACCTTGCTTCTTGGCAAATTTCATGATTCTATGATTTTATGAATCGAAAGAATAGAGATTAATTTCCTGCCAGGGTTGCGGTTTTCCTCCTTCTGCGAAGCAGTAATGCTCGCGAAGGAGGAGGCCGAACGCGTGAGGGAGAGGCGAAATTCGCGCCCTCACGGCCCTAACCGCCGCAGGAGGAGACGCCCTGGGCGTCGGGAATCACGAGCCGATTTCCGGCCACCGTAGGCGCGGCCTTGCGGACGGTGAGCAATGAGTAGCTCGTCGTCCGATAAGGACCAGGCTCGGGTTGACGGCGCGTTGTATTCCACATGCGCCTTAAAGAGATGTCAGCAGAATTGACGGGGTCTGCTAGGGCCGATACCTGCCGGGGTTGCGAAGAAAACCGAAAGGGAGATCGTGGCCCCCGGCAACAAGGCAGCTGAAGGAACACGGGTGGGTTTTAGTCAGTAAGAGTCTGACACACCCTCTCGCTCCACCCAGAGCGGGAGAAGTTATATGATAATTTCCCACTCAAAAAAAAAAAGGGTTGCGGTTTTGTCCGAAAGGGTTACCGTAGCCCATTAATAACTTCTCCCGCTCTGGGCGGAGCGGGAGGGCGTGTCAGACTCTTACTGACTAAAACCCACCCGTGTTCCTTCGGTTGCCCTGTTGGTCGGTTTGCGTCGGCTGTTTTCATTATGAGAGTAGCTGCTTAGTCTCTTGCGAGTTGTGTGCTGGTCCTATAAAAAAACTGTGATAAGGTCTATGACCGCAATACTAAGCTTAGAATCAGAAAATGCTTGCAAAAACGTCAAAAAAAAGAGAAAAAAAAAATTGATTAGGGATTGGATGGCAAGAAGATCTTCCGGGGCAATATGTACCATTTTTAACGACCTGTGTCAAGAAGACCCCGTAATGAAGACCATGCGACTGATAGGGTAAGGCGAGGAGCGAGTGAAATAAAAAAATGTTGAAGTTACTCGGCTGCGAGCTACTGTCGCAAGTACGAGAAACTCGTATGATACATACAACACAATGCGAGTTGCTACACTGCAGCTACTAGGTAGGCCGACTCGCACGCTAGCTCGTACTGTGTAAACTAGCCATAGGTAAGTCTTAGAAGCTCTTTGTTTTTGGTTTGATTGTTTTTTGTTATTTGCCAGTGTTGCAACCGAGAAGCTTCAAGAAGCTTGTAGATAGAAGTGGAGGCAACACTCTAAATACCTAAGTGAAGACGACTGTGGTCGGGCACTCTCTTTCTGAATACATACATAAGATAAAGAAAACACATATCACTGTCTCGTTCTTATGTGTGTATTTAGATTTAGAGCGTTTGACCACAGTCGTCTTCACTTAGGTATTTAGAGTGTTGCCTCCACTTTTATCTATAAACTTCTTGGTTGCAACACAGCAATGTAAATTGTCTTTGGTCCCTGGCCCTGACATCAAGCAATACAAAATTGTCAAACTCTCTTTACTAGAATACGAGGCTTTTGGCTAATTTGTAAATATGTATTTTATGTAATTTTTTGTAATGTGCGTTTAGTTTGTGCAGAATAAACAATTTTTCTTTCTTTTCTTTCTTTCTTTTTCGAACTATGAACGTCGTAAGTGCTAAAAGCTTGTAGTGATATAAAACCAAAGATAACAGGAATTTAAAAAAATGCCAGCATATTTTGTTTCGCCTTGTAATAACACAAATAATCATCAAATTTTTATCTTATTAGCATTTATTACAAATCGAAAAGATGTGAAAATTAGAGGTAACTTCGTGATGATTTTTTTTAGATAAAATTTTAATATTTTGTGTTTCTGTTCCATAACGAGTTTGAAAATAAAATATCATGTAGTTACTTATATTATTTTTATTTAACACCTTAGTCTTATTAATTTCATTAAAAATCAAATTGAAGAGCGATGTTGCATACATCCACCTCATATAAATCTTAAAGCTAGGTATCAGATTGAAACATACATACAGCATCGCTAAAACGAATTAGCGACGAGTAGTTTGAGTGATAATACGTTCAGTCAATTTGTTTATCTGTAATAATTATTGGACATTCCATTATTTTGTTCGGATATGGACAGGACTGTGGGTTCCCTGCATCGCTTGGTGAGGGCATCCCTGCAGAGCGTCATGCCGACGACAATGAAATGGATCACAATGATGAAGAACGCTGATCCCAGCGCCAATAGTGTTGTGGCGCCAGGTTCTGACCAGTCTAGCATTGGGTATATCCAAGTCGTGCCAAAGCTAAACAAAGAAAATTTTACAATTTTAGTTACACATATTACAAAACACCGTCAAAGATCGTAACAGGAAAATTCTGTGGATATTATGATTGCAACAAAAGAAAAGTAATCTTTTTTCGTGTAGAATTAACTAGATATGCTTGAATGGTATAAAGTGCGTCAATTGATGATCTGCTATATAATTGCGTAACACATTTTCGTAAATGATTAAGACTAATCTGTTTCAATTTGACAGTTCAACAACATTCATTGCGTTATTTACGTTGTTGACCAGATTTTTTATTCGAACTTTTGAAGCAATGTATTAGCAATCTGTTTCAAAATGATTGATTGTTATGATTGATCGTCTATTACAAAGTTAGGGTGTTGTACACTTATAACTTTATGTTTTGTTTCTTTTTAGGACATAGTTATGGATAATCATAGGATTCTATTGATTGGTTATGGGATTGAAATTCTCAACTGTAGTTTTTCTTTACTCTTTTTCGATGGCATTGGTCCTTACAACAAACCAACCCTAACAGTTGCTTTAGGATTTTCCGATGACTATATATAATGTAGGTACGGTACTTACGGACTAATCCCGCCGGCAAAGTAGTAAATGATGCTGAAGAGCATATAGACGATTCCAAGTATAAGGGGGATATAAAAGTGCAGCAGCCTGGTGGGGTGACGCGAGGAGATCAACAGACAGAACATCATCACGGAGTTGATGCCGTGCACGAACACATCCAGCACGGGGTCCAGGGCGTAGTCGGCTTCCACTGAGACAAGGGAGATGAAGAGACGATAATAACAACGATACACTTTTTCTGTAATGATCAGTTTTTACTTGAAAATGTGTTTTCGTGAACCGTAAATGTGTTTTTTATAAACTTATTATTACATTTCGTTTATTCATTTTCTATCTTATCTGATAACATTTTAAAATATCTCTTTCTTAAAATAAAAATACAAAAAAAAAACATTTTAAAATATAAAAATATTGAGGTCCGCCGATGTCGGGAGGCTGTCGATGTCCAGGCTACCGGTGGTTAGGGCTGCAGAGACAGGGACCTCCTCACATTGCAAGCCGTATCGAAGAGTACTGTCTTCTGAATCAGGCTCTTGATCCAACTGCCTAACGACAGCCTCGAGAAATGTTGATCGAGGCTTTCGGTCATCAGGCTATTGACCGTTACGACAATCGGCGCAATGATAGCCAAGCTCACATTCCACATATCGACAACCTCATGTGCTAAGTCGAGATATTATATTTGTTTCTCTTTCTCAGTTTTCACGAGGTTCTCGCCATGTGGAATGATAACATCGACTATCATTGCGCTAATCGATCATACCACTATATGAGGCTTATTGGCAACAATAGTCCTATCAGTAATGATAGACCGATCCCAGTACAAAGTGACATGGTCATTTTCGAGCACCAACACTGAGATCGTGAAAAAATATCGCATAGCTCGAAAATTTAGGGGACAGCAGATATTTTTTTCGCAATTTCTGGTTCGGTCCCATAGAGAAAGTTCTTTATAATGATGAGTACAATGACCCCTTAAGAGAATGCCCATGAATTCCATTTCACCCTCTGAGAGTGTCCGGCAGTTATTTAAAACAAACAACTACGGCATTTGAAAATTATAATAACAGTGGTTAAGAATTCACACTTTCATGCTTTATTATAAATACGGTGTACAGACTCCACTATTGTCTATAATCGCTGAATTTTTTCGTGAAATGAAATTCATATCAAATATCAATGTTATGTTCCGTTTAAATTCGGTAGTTATGTATCGCTATATAAGGAAAGCGAAAGCAGGAAAGTGAGCTATATTCGGTAGCTAATATCGCTTTATCTATACTTCTTCATGAATGTCTTTTACTTTTCATATAGTTTGCAACCTGATAAATCTTTAAGACCCTTTTGGATGCGAGAACAGGTGTTCCTGTAGCCGCGTATGTACGCGGCTCTTATCGTGGTAGAAGTGCTTTTTCTGAAAACCTACTGTATAAAAGGACTATGTTGTCTCAAAGCATGCTGGGCAATGGTGCCGATTCTCTTGTACACCGAACTAAAGTAACTAAACTATCACTAAAATTCCTTACTTTTGCCACAGATAACTTTTGCCTATGAGAATCTTAAAGCTATTCTGTAAAATAAATTTTCTAAATTTAAAAATAATTTTGACTCAACTAAATCGAATTTGACAATCGCGACTCCACGTGGTAGGTACTTGTTTTCCCTACCCCGTGAATGTTTAGGGCCGGAGGCGCGCAGGGGGGCAGCCTCGATGTGTTTTTAAGGAATTTATCACTTTTGTATGGAAAATATGAAAAAAATACCTCCAAGTTGAGATTTAGGGGTTTATGAGTTCTATATAGGGAGTCGATTCATTATTTTAGCGATAGGACACACCATTTTTTAGATATAAGCAAAAGAAAAAAAAAGATACAGTACTGTTTTTGCACCTGAAGTCGAGGTGTTGGTGTGAATTTTAGTTCATGACAACAAATTTTATACCACACCTTTTTAATTGCGATTAAAAATAGTCTGATTTAGTCAGAAATCAAAGTTTTAGGCGGAAAATGAGAATAGCAAAATTGCCATTTTCACTAAACTAATGACTCAATGCCATCTTAGTAATGTCAAACTAAAATATAGCTAAATTGTGTTACTTTATCCTATTTCAGAATGGGAAATCGTCGTTTGACAGGAATAAACTTAATTTTGGTGATTTTTAGTCTAGAGGCATTTGTGACAAGAGAATCGGCACCATTGAGCACTTGCTACAATGATTTATTTTTCGATGTAATTAGTCAAAAATTAAAATGATGTCGACCACTCTGTACATCGGAACCCGGCGAAACCAATCCGAAATGTGATTTTCTGAAACCCCTACAGTTGGAAATGGACGCTCTCGAAATTTTTATTTTTAAACTCGAAATACTGTAATTGGTAGACCGAGTTCTGCTCGGATGAAAGTAGATAAACTTATTATCGTCTAGATATACCAACACATTCCAGAGGCTGTGTAAATAGAGAATACGAATATTCCCAGATATGAGACCTAGCTAGATCGATATTTTACCACCGTAAACCCCTATATTGCAACTTTCATCGAAATCGTTAGAGCCGTTTTCGAGAACACGTTCTCGAAAATTACAAATATAATTATAGGTATATATATACAAATATTGATTTAATAGTATAGGATAGAATGAGATTCTTTATCAATTCAAGGAGAACAGTTTAGCTGCTTACAGTAATAAAAAAATCTATTGGTTAATAACTTGATCTGTTTTTGAAATAAAAAAAACCATTTTGTGCTTTCGTGGAACTTTAATAACGAAAATCGTATATTGGTTGTAACTGATTTGTGAGTGTCTTTGCTACTTATGCTGAGTTTGTGTGTTCATGACCTTTTTACCAACTAATTACACATGTACCTATATCAGTACATGTAATACGTTAGAGATATCCTTCAAATACATGTGTGTAGAAGGTACCTACATACAATTTCGTTTATTAATACAACACAATCTACATCGGTACTTTTGACATTGAAGTTACACAACTGCAACGTTTTATAAGAAATCAGTCGGCAGAAAAGGTTGCTCAAATGCGTGTTGCTATTTGTATACATAAATCTTATTTATTAATTAATATAAACGTGATTGTATCTACACCAGAAAATACAACAAACAACAACAAAACATGCGATGGGCGGCCTTATTGTTTTCTGCGATGGAATGTACGCGTACTGCGTGTACGTGGAATGAAACGTCTTCCAGGCATTATTTTGTTCCCAGGTGGTGGCGGGAGGGGTTCACATCGGCGTCGAGTCGACGATGAAGTATCTAGGACTCGTCCTCGACAGCCGGTGGAATTTCGTCGAACACTTCCGACGTTTGGCTCCCAGACTGGAGCGGGCCGGGGCTGCGTTGAAGCGGCTCCTGCAGGGGAAGCCTGAAGGGGAGCCAAACGCCTCCTGCCGGAGGCTCTACGCGGGGGTCGTGCGGTCCATGGCCCTTTACGGAGCGCCGGTGTGGGCGCGTTCACTAAGGCTGCGGCCAGCCCGCCGGTTGAACGCGTCCCAGAGGGTCATGGCCATCCGGCTGGCCCGAGGATACCGCATGGTCTCCTGCGAGGCGGCGTGCCTCCTTGCCGGATTACCGCCATGGGATCTGGAGGCAAAGGTCCTCGCGCACCTGGGGGAGTTGCGCGAGGAGGCGAAACGCCGGGGCTTAACTCTGCCGCGAGAAATCACGGCACAGCGGACAGAGCTCCGGCGGGATCTCATGGCGTTATGGAGAATGCGATTGTCGCAACCCAGCGCTGGGCACGCCACAATTGCGGCGATAAGACCCCTCTTTGAGGAGTGGCTAGAGAGGCGCTACGGCGTCCTCACCTTCCGCCTGACGCAGGTCCTCACCGGACACGGCTGTTTCGGGAGGTTCCTGCACAGGATAAGGCGGGAGGAAACGCCCGGGTGTCATCATTGTGTGGATCGCCCGGAGGACACGGTAGAGCATACGGTGGAGGTGTGCCCAGCTTGGGCGGAGCATCGCCGTGTCCTCGTGGAGGCGATCGGCGGCGGTGATCTCTCGCGTCCGGCCCTGTTTAAGGCCATGGTACGGAGCGAGAGGAAATGGGAGGCCGTCACCTCCTTCTGCGAAGCGGTAATGCTCGCGAAGGAGGAGGCGGAATGCGTGAGGGAGAGGCAAATTTCGCGCCCTCACGCCCCTAACCGCCGCAGGAGGAGACGCCCAGGGCGTCGGGAGTCGCAAGCCGATTTCCGGCCACCGTAGGCGCGGGCTTGCGGACTGTGAGCAAGGGGTAGCTCACCGTCCGAATAGGACCAGGCCCGGGTCGACGGCGCGTTGTGTTCCACGCGCGCCTCAAAGAGATGTCAGCAGAATTGACGGGGTTCGCTAGGGCCGATGCCTGCCGGGGTTGCGAAGAAAACCGAAAGGGAGATCGTGGCCCCCGGCAACAGGGCAACCGAAGGAACACGGGTGGGTTTTAGTCAGTAAGAGTCTGACACACCCTCCCGCTCCGCCCAGAGCGGGAGAAGTTATTTGATGATTTCCCACCCAAAAAAAAAAAGGCATTATTTTGATTTTTAAAAAAATAGAGCACTCACCCACGGCGTCAGTGAGCAAGGTCCAGTAGAAGGCTGTGATGAAGAACGCTACAGAGATGGTGGCGTTGAAGAATGTCCAGTACAGCTTTACCAGCGTTGTCGGACTCGAATCTGAAATCATGCTGTTATTGCTATAGATATGATCTGGTCTGATCTGGCTGATGGTGTTTAAATGGTCTTAAGTTGACCGGTAAATATTTTAATTCGGCGTAGTTTATCAACAATAATAGTTTCTTTAATATCGTAGCGACGGCGTAGCTTGATAGCTCAGGCGGTGAAAGATATTAGGTACTTCTTGTGATTTATTTCCGTGTTTGGTGTTTGTGTGGAATCTGGGACTTATTAAATGGTATGAAATTACTAACACGAAGAATAAGTAGGTAAAAGTTTTTTGTAGTTAAGGAAAGGCCTTTGTCTCGCAGTGGGCTAATTATCGGTTATCAGCTGAAAACAGAACGTCACGCCTAAATTCCAGCATCTTTTAATGTATTTTCGTCATTTTCTTTAGGTCTCTGGCGAACCCATTGCTATTTAAGTACCGCGGGCGTAAATCTAAAGTCCAAAAAATTATTAGCCCGAATTATTTATTTTATTGTTTTTCCGTTCAATCTAGGTATGTATAACTCGTATCACGTGTGTATCTAAAGCAACGTGCAAATTCGTATCTATGAATAACACTCTTAGTTGGTTCATATCTATCTGTATTAGTCATAATAAATTAATAAAATTTTTTAGAATTTCTCAGATAACAAGTATTAGCTTTTCCCAAATATTATATTGATAAACCTATTCGACTGTTGTTAATCGATTTCATTACTATTCTTGAGTAGTGCTTCATACGATAACGTTATTAATCTTGCTTAGTTCCGTGCTAGATAATTTAAACATTCGCTGCTAGGACTATGTATTATATATGTGTATGAACATCATTCTCGGTATTGTTACCGTTGTATTTGTTGTATTAAATGGTACTTTTCACCATTTCAGTACTCGGACACGGGTCTGAATTTTAGGCATGTGCTGGGAGTATTCTAAAAGAAACCCCATGGTTAGAAATACCCAGGCGAGTGTAGATATCTATGTATAAGTAGGTGAGAATATATCTTTTTCTTGGAACTTTAGGTAATTACTTTCTTTCGCCGAAAATATTTTCATCTCAAGATTATTAGTAGCTACAGTCACGAGCATAAATATATTACTATGGATAGCTTGGCAATAATATCTGATTTCATGATTCATCCATAAATATCTGTCGTCAAGATGACGGCAAATACCTATATGTGATTATTTGTGGAAGGCGTATAGAAAAGGCAGCACAAATATGTGACATCGAAGGAATAACAAAATTATCGACGATCAAAATATAGGATGCTGCATCGGCTTCAAAAAGATATGTCACAAAATGCAATAATATCTTTGCTCATATATACTTGCCGTCATCTTGACGAAGACAAAGACATTTATTCGTTGGATATGATACATAAAAAATTGGTTAGGTATAATTATGTTCAGGACACATCGAATTTTTAAGAATACAATAATCACATTGATTTATTAAAGATAATTAACTTATAACATTAGTGATTAGTCACTGAAAATTAAGATTTTATCAGCTCAATGAATGTAATCCACATTATCATATATGTCTAGAAATAAACAAAATTATCACTATGATTCATTTTTAAGAGTAAATTCCAATATTTAAAATGGATTTTCCCTCACTTAGTAACTATGTGAGAACATTATATTGGATAGTTTGAGTATCAACATCTGGCCATCAATGTCTTGTGTTTCTGTAATGGAATGAAACTAAAGCCCATCACCTCAGAAAAACTGAACCTCGAAATTACCTCGAAATACTGACCAACAGCAGTCTCTAAACATCAGGAAGATCTTATATTAATTTCATGCACACTTCGGTAGCTTGAAAAAGTACGTACTAGTACTTTCAACCATAGTAGGTAGGTATGACAAGAATGTTTAATTGTTTTTTTCTTTTGAGAATGAATGTAATCTCACAAAATCCCCTTACGACAGTAATCAATACAAAATTTTGGACTTACCCGGTCCTTTGAGGAACTCCACGACGGAATTCATCCACGCCAATGCTGAAGATATGGTGTTAAAAACCAACCCCCAATGTGTCATGAAAATAAACCAGTGTCCGAAATTCATTTGTGCCCGAGTCATGAGGACCATCGAGGACACTAAAGTACTTAGACAACCTATAAATATCAAAGTTCTTAAAAACAGTAAGGGCCAGCACGAACGATTCCTTTGCCAAGAACTAAGGTAAAAGTCTGACATGTCTTCATGTTCTAATAAAAACATATTTAATCGAAACTCCTTTTTGAAATATCTTTTCAATTTTTCAGGCATTTTTCGCAAATATATTTGAGTTAATTTATCAAGACGATATCGAGCGAGCGTGACAACTGCGGACTGCGGACCGGCGTTGTTATCTCTGATAACTTCGTGATTGTGTGCCATCGATGATCCATACATTTTAGTAGATAACAATAGAACAATGACGTCTTGATTACATTAAAACCTTATATATTCAATGAAAAAGTTTATTGAAGGTATTAATGGAACATCCTTTTGCTAGTATAAAGGTAGGTAATCAGTTGGTGCATCATCATTGTCTACACTTGATATAAAAATGGTATTCAACCGCACCACATCGGGGAGATTTTTTATTACGAATGACCAAAGCCGATGCAATGACAATACAAAGCTCAAATCCAATTTTATCTTAATTAAATATCTATGAGTAAAAATGTAGATTTTTTTATGCAGTCGGTAGGTGCTTAATGGTAACCTTTTCTGGGGGGTAAATAATATCCTTAAACACATTAAAATATTTAATTCAAATGTTTTTATAATGTCATTTAGAGTTTAGACCACAGAAATCTCTCCCTGTGCTTTCTGAGCTATTATATATACAAACCATTTTATAAAAGGCAAATAGCCTACTTACAAATCTTAAATAACTAAAATCACAGTGCGCTTTGATTATTAAAGTAAAAATAGATTATTATCTTTACAAGTAAAAAATGAAGATCAAGTCAAACATTACTGCTAGGTTTTAGTTCCATAAATCATTCGGACGATTTACAAAATGTTATTCCGTTTAGCGCTAATGAAGTACATACAATAACATACCTACACATTTCCCTTAAAAAGTTCAAACTACCTAAGAAATTGATTTCGTTAAATTATATCACATTTTAATACACTACACACCCAGAATAGTTATTTACATTTACACATTTTCACTTGAGTCGTCAAGTGATTCATCAACCCTTACAAAGGGGAGTTGTCATACAGCCTATCCTTGGGAGGTGTCATGGCTAGTGTTGCTAGGGGGCAACTATATCTAGCAGGCAGCTAACTTATATCTAGCAGGCATTATAAGGTCAGTGTGTGTCGTGTTAAGGTGTGAATGCATCGTTGTAGACTCCCGCGGATACATCGAGGCGTCTCTTGGCGATGGCGTCTCGTGCCGCGGCTATGCCCGCAGTCAGCAGGTGCATGAGGGCGAGGAACAGCGCTGTCAGGGTGATCACCACCATCGTCTGCTCCGGCTTGGACCAGTCCACCACGGGGTAGATGAACGAGTTACCCCATCTGAAAGATACCATGACTTTATTAAAGGTGTTGTGTAAATAAGCGAATCCAAATCAATACGAGTTATCTATGGATATTTGGGGCCGTTTTTATTCGGATGATTTTGATAAGCAGCTGATAACGCATGAATAAATCTTGTATAGATAAGCTTGTGTATGATTTTCGGGACAAAAAAATCTATACGAATTCGCGACAAATCTAAAGCTTTTCAAACGGGCTCTGTAACAGCCAAATCACTTTGGCTTTGCGCAATGCAGAACATTTGAAAAGCTTTTCTGCAGAGAAAGTTACAATCAAAATTTACCACTTTTTCAAATATTTTAATTTTCCAATTTTACATATATTTTTCTAAATAGAATCTAGGTAAAAAAAACGTAGCTGAAACTAAACCAAAACCGTGAGCTTTAATTCAGCAAGACATCAAAAACGATACTCAGGTATCCATGATTTAACAGGTCACGACGCGATCTCGTCTTTTAAATTTAATTTATTTTAACTAAAATAATAGTTATTGTTTCATTGAACTTAGTTGTCATTATTCGTATTATTATGAGGGTATAAGAAAAAGTATATAAATATAGAATATCGTAATAATGTCCATTTATAAAGCTTTATTATCTACTTGAATAAATGCAGTAAGATAATTGGTAATTAGTATGTGTTAGTAAGACGTCTTTTATGATAAGTATCTCAGTACAGATACTATCTCAGAGTGAACACCGAGCAAGGTCGTTCCCACGGTGTGAGATTTATTTTATCTCTTTTGTACCTATACGTCTTTTGTAGCAGACCACAAAGTTTAGTAAATAGTTCTTTATTAAATTGTCGTACGTTGCATAATTATGTCAAAATTAATAGGTACTGTCAGGCGATGTATATTGGGGTCAATTATTTTCAAAATTGTTTTATCGAGTTATACAAAATGTCCCGAAATCAATGCACATCACCAAACACCCCAATTAGAATTTTATGTTATAATAATATACATACACTGCATTTTTACTATCCTCATCCTTACATAATATAAAACAAAGTCCCCGCCGCGTCTGTCTGTCTGTTCGTGATAAACTCAAAAACTACTGAACGGATTTTCAACCGGTTTCGATCAATGGACGGAGTGATTCATGAAGAAGGTTTAGCTTTATAATTCATTAAGGTTTTGTATAAATTGGCTGATATTATTGATATTTAATACCGATTATTGTTAAAGATGACGGAAAAAGACATGCCAAATGGGAGGTTATGGCTCTAGACAGATGGTCTGCATTTCAAAACTGCAAATTTGCAGTTTGAATGTATTTAGTACGACTGTACGACTGTGTGTGTTTATTGCAGTCGTACTAACTGCATTTAAACGGCAAATTTGCAGTTGAAATGCAGTCCGTCTATCTAGAGCCTTACTGGCGTGCACCGCGTAAACCGTATGATACATAAAATTAATGTTCTACAGAATTGTACATCTTAAAACTTCAACAAAAACAACACTTCTAAGGATGACCCAGTTTTATCTTTCAGGATTTGAACATAGTTTAATTATTAATTCCGAAGCTATAGTGACAGGCATTTTATTAATCCTTATACATTAAAATATGTTATTTTAATCGGGCATTTTAGATTAAAGTAGGCCTTGACATTATATCAAATAAATGAATACTTTAAATGAAATATATCACAGATTCAAAATTACGCATAATATAAATAAAAAAATTAAATAAATAAATAATGTATGAATATATTATTCCGCTTTACTCAATGTCTGACAGTTATATAGTTTAGAAATTGTACTGAAACAACATAAAATTGTAACACATACCCCGACTGCAACGTTTCAAAGGTCGAGTTTTTAAGTGTGCTTTGATAAGGACGCGTACAACCTTCGCACAACACATGCAGGAATTCATACTCAGTCACATATACAACAAAGTGGTAAAATTCAAAAATACAAAAGTTATTTATTTAAACTAGGCTGAGAATCAGGACTTTTCGAACGTCAAAATTACATAAGACAGTCCCCCAAAAATGTCCACCCTTCACCACTTCCTAGTGCCTTTAGCTGGGAAGAAGAAGTGGCGCAACAAACTCCCCAGCAGCACAGCTGTCTGTTTAAGTTAGAAAAAAATGATTCTATTCGATAGTATGCAAAAAGTAGTATGTAAAGATGTGTGACATCAATAATTGAATAAAAAATCTAGTGCAGTAGTATGAAATGTAGTTGAGTTCAATACACAAGTAAAATATGTAAAATATGTATGTATATATGTTATGGCTAAGGATGGATGGGAAAATAAACTTAAGATTAGTCAGCTAAACTTAAGCTTATTTTCGAGGAGAGGCTAGTGTTAATGTCTTTCATCTTTAGCCGGCTAAACTTAACATAACATAATAACACAACACCTTGTTTTCCGAAGGGTTGGGCAGAGGTGTCCCTGTAGCGGGTTCACCCACATTTCGTGTTGTTGTTTTAAGTCCCATGTAATAGGGGGCGAGCCTATTGCCATCAACCGGGCACACATCCAGACTCCAGGCTGCTACTGAGAAATTTCAGATAGAAATACCCTATAACACTTTGCCCGATCTGGGAATCGAACCCAGGACCTCATGCTCAGCAGTAGCGCTTGTGACCACTAGACACACTAAGCAGTCGAGAGGCTAAACTTAAGTGTAGCCGTAACCCCTTGGCTAAAAATGAAGTAACAAATGAAAATGTCGGAAAAATAGGTTAGTTTAGAATTGTGATCACACAACGGCCAGGGTCCATTTAGGCACAAGAGAATGTAATGTTTTGGGAATATGACGATTTACGACTATAGTGTTTTGAGATTATGATTTTTTTGCGAACACCGTGTTTTGTGAAAATTTTACTCTGCTACGAAGGGGTCGTGTGCTCATGCGCTCTCCCCTCGCTCCTCGCGTATAGTTCGAATATTCATTAACCGTTACGTTTAGGGTAATGTTCAGTTTAGCCGGCTTAAGATAAAATCATTTATCGAAAATGCACATTATGTCAAACATTAGCCTCTCCTCAAAAATAAACTCTAGTGTAGCCGGCTGATGTTAAGTTTATTTCCACACCCGTCTTTAGCTGTACACAATACATATATACAATAAATAAACTGTACACATTTCAGGAATCCATATTTTTTTTTATTATTCCCTATTTATTTGTTAAACGATGTCATTGAATACCTTGATCTCCGTTTCCAAAGGGCTTTGTTTGTCTTAAGCAAACACTTCTAGGGTACATACTTGTATATATTTGCGGTTTTGATAAATATAGCCAAGGCTTCATGCGTATCTTTGTAGTAGGGCACGGGCACACAGCTGCGGTCGTTCACATTTAACTGAGTAACGTGCATGATGTTTGTATGAATAAGTATAATTGGCGTGTAGGTTTGGTAACAAAAGCCTATTATTATTTATTTGATTTTACTATAAATTTAAATCGTATTGTCTTAAAAAAATTGGCATTAGTTCATTTGTAATTAATTTAGTGTTTATAGATTGTATATGTTTATGTTTTCTCATCTATGGTAAACATTCTATTTTTTAATTTTTAAATGTCGTTCAACAGATTGAGATGTCTTTTATTTTCATCTGCAATCATACTCTAGACAGGTCTACGAATAGATTTCCTACAATAACAATAAAATGAAACATTTACACACACTTTTCAAGATTGCCCTCTAAACGTAACCACGTTTAGAGGGCAATCTTGAAAAGTGTGTTTTCCTAAGCCTTTATGTATTCAGCAATACCTCATCTTATCATCAAATTCACAGTTTCACACTCAACTGTGTTTTATTGTGTGCGTGGGATATAAATATCACATATTCATTGTTATTCTCCTATTCACAGTTCAGTTGAGAAATAGACGTTAAATGAGTACCGACCGCGCGGATATTTATCGTGAGATCGTTGTATTTACTTGTATAAAATTAATATCTAATGTCCGAAAATCGCGTGTATGTCTCACGTGACGTAAGCGCAGCTTTTTGTTACTAACATTTTCCAAGCACTAGCCGAGAATAGATCAAAATAAAGTTTTACGTTCCCATACGATTTATTGCAATTAAATTTTATTATCAGTTGTTTTATTTACGAGTGAGGCAAGTCCGTGATGCGTTAATGTAGTGGAAATATAAAGTTAAATGGTTTCCTCTTCTCTTGACTCTTGAGAAATAGAGACATAAACACAATGTTAGCCCATCATCGTTTAAGAATGAATCTAATAGAATTTATCTGATGTATCGTTTAAGAATAAATCTCATAGTATTTATTTGATGTAGTAAGATACCTATGTACCTGCCACATAATTTATCTGAACCCAACTGGCAACTATTTACAGGTATTCGGTAACATCACCGTGGATGTCCTCAAATCATAAACATAAAACATATATGCGTCGAGGTATGTCATGTCATGCGTATGTACAAGTTCTGCATACTAATCTAAGGTTTTTTGGAATTGTTTGTTTCCTTGTTTTATTGTCCCCGAAATTGGAAACAAGGTAAGGCTTCTAAGGCAACATAAATTCGTACAAATGCGTCACCTTTGCCATCGGCCTTGTATATTATAGAAGTATATTTCCAGCGCTACGACGAATATTTGGCCTAATGCTTTATTGCTTTCTGCCATAAAATCAATGTCACATAATACATATGAACTTGAATATTGTGCTCGACTAGGTGACCATCGAACTCTCGCAGGTATATTGGTCATGTGTCAGTTTGACGTCGAGGCTCTAACCTTACGACAGCCAAATAAACAATCTCCGATCCAGCGGAACAATCAATTAGAACATTATTTTTGGCCTTGAACTTTCACGCTGATGCAAACGTAGTAACATGGTTACGAAAATGCCTATTTGAATGTTATATCTATAATTATATAATATGAGAGCTTCATATTTGGTCTAGTGGTCCTGGGTCGATTATCGGGTCGTGCAAAGTATTATGAGGTTGTTCATCTGGAATTTCTCTGTAGCAGTCCAATCTAGATTTATGCCCGATTGATAGAAATAGGCTCGCTCCCTATTACATGGGACTTAACCAACTGGCGAATTGTGGGTGTAGGTACTATAGTTACACCTCTACCTAACCCTTCGGGAGTATTAGTAGTCATGATGTAGTGTAGAGCTAATATTTGCATGTAAGGAGTTGTTACTCAGGTTAAAGTAAGTTACTCTAACATATTAGTAAATATTTGATGCTTGACACGAGTTCACAAGTTACAGATGATTTCATTATTTAAGGTCGTCATAACAAATGTTTATTTTAAGATCAAAATGAGTTATTAGGTATATCGCGTGTGATTTCGTCATATCAAATAATGTTTACCTATTTGTTAAGGTCTTTTGAATACATGTGAACACATTAACAATAAACGCGGCTAACAATAAAAACCGACCAAAAAATGGATTGTAAATCGAAATAACTTGTGAATGCAGTCTCATCCGGTCATAGGACGTAAATAGGCATATTAGCCTATCTATTACGCCCCTTACTTTTAGCTTTATCAGAAATGCTCTTATAAATGATTTTACATCGGAACGATTGACCTAAGCTCTGGATCCATTTATTATTATATATATTGGAATGTATTGTTGGATCATTGCCGGAATTTCAAGGATTTCATATTTTTATATAGCATACTATGGCACAGCAAGCTTTCAATGTGCGAATCCAGGTTGTGACTAAGGAGAATACAATATGAGCGGCAGTCTGGCAAGATTGGTCGGATGTTAGAGGTCGTAAATATGGTTGACTCACGGGTCTAATCCGCCGGCAAAGTAGTAGATGACACTGAAGAGCATGTAGGCGCCAGCGAAGTATAGCGGCTGCATGATGTGCATCAGGCGGGAGGGGTGCGCCGAGCAGACTAGCTCCACCAGCATCACCGCGGAGTTGACCCCGTGCAGCATCACGTCCAGGACTGGGTTCGGAGCGAAGTTCACTGTGCTAGCCGCTGGAAAACATTATATTCACCGTCGATTGAGAGAGGATAATCATGTTTGTTATGAAAAGACTTTCCACTATCGGAAAAGTTGGTTAGGAAACATTCATGATAAAGTAAATGGTTATTTTTTTAAGCTTCGGTAACCCAATGTTGAGCCCTGAGTATTGAGTATATTGACCCTCTTTGTAGAGTGCTTGTTTGTTGAGGCCCTTGGTAATATTCACGGTCGCTGATATTACCTACAGTACACTCTGCAGAGGTGAACACAAAGATCCACTCGCTAGTTTAGAAACAATATCTAGGTCAAGTAAAGGATGCGTGAGCGCAAAAAATCTAGATAGTTAGGGAGCAAAAAATCCTTTTTTGCTCCCTACCCCCGTTTACATAAAACGGCAGAATATTGATTAACAGAGTTACGAAAAGTTTAAGATGATGAACAAGACGTTCAACAACGAACAACATCGTTAACGGTTGGTAATTAATTACCAACCGTAGTGACCGTAGTAACCATAGTGTTTACAAAATGACTGCAATGATTGTTTTAAAACAATCATTGCAGTCATTTTGTAAACACTATTTATTAACCGTTAATCAAATATTTATAAACGCTTGTTTCGAACAATCGTCGTACATTTTCAAAATGATTCTGTTTGACGTGATACTCGTGATAGTTGCAAGGCCGCTACTGGTTTTTGAGTTCTAACTCGATAGTTAGCTCGATGGTTAATATGGCTATCGTCATCGTAGAGAAACAGAAAGCAACAGGGGTTTATTGGGCTAACGAGTATCTGGTAAAATTAAACCCACTGTCTGGAAACTGTAAAAAAATAATGCGGTGGGTGGGACAACTACTTAGTTTCCAAAACTAAATAAAAGGCTTTTCGTTAACTAACTACCACTACGACGGGTAGGTTGTTATCTCCTAATGCTTAGCGAGATTTTACAAGTTGCGAAAGTAAGTAAATAAAAGACGTTTGCAACTTACAACGCCTCAAGATTCCCCAGTAGAACACTGTGATGAGGAAGGCGACAGGAATGGTGATGTTGTAGAGGATCCAGTAGGTCTTCACGTACCATGGCAGGCCGAACGTTGCATCTGTAGATCATAAATCATAGCAATCGAAATGAAAACCTTGAGCACAGATTATAAAAGATAAACAAATTTCAATAGCTGCTTCAATGTCAAAGTGTAGGCTCGTGTCTAAGTTTGAAATTTAAAGAAAATGTTTCTAATTCTGGGACGAGGTGAACTAAAACCACTAAACTTCAACGTTTATGGATTTTGGATATGACATAAAAACTACTAACGTTTACCACATTACTTGTAAACGCAATGGCCAATACCAGACTTATCATGCAGCTTAGAAACGACTTTAACTTTCCGGTCATCAATGAGGCCTACGAATGTGTAGGTAATTTTGTGAATGTAATGTTCACATCTTCCGCTAACATTGGTCGCACGGTGGCAGCGGAACATAACTAATTCATCCGCTCTACTATAGAATGTTATTCATGACCTCCATAAAAATGGTTAACATTATTACAAATGTATTAGTTTACATAAACAGGTAAGTATACTGGTTATTTAAATATGCATAAAGATAGTGCATTATGGAGAGTGAGTGAATGATAGATGAGATAATGTGGAGGCAGTATGTTTTGAGACCTCACGCGTCCGGCGCGAGGTCGGGCGGCCGCATTACTACGTGATCCTCTCCGCAGCCACGTGCCACATATTATTCTTTAACGTGACACAAATTGGTCCCCATGCATGCTTTAAAACGATAAACCATCTCCTTAAAAACTGTGTCAATCAAGGTTTGCAATTAATCGGGCAAACGTAGAGTCATCGCGGTATTGTTTTCAAGTAGTGTTTAGGTGTGATAGCAAACCTACGTGCGGGTTTATCAGAACCCGTATCATACATGTGCCTAGATAAACAAAACATAGATAAGAAATAGTAAGAAGCGTACCAATAGGCTTTATAAAATAAGCATATGCTGATACAGCAGTACCGAAGCCCGTAGTAAGAACGATTAGTAGGAAACCCCAATGCGTTAGGTATATGAACCAGTAGCCGAAATGTGTGTTCAATGTCAAGGGCACAGCGATAGACGCGAGCAGCACGCACGTCGACAACAGGAAGAGGAAGCCTCTGAGCAGCAAGAGCGGCGCGGCCGAGCGGTTGCCTTGCCAGCAACTCACGTAGAAGTTGCTCGGCGACGGGTGCTCCAGCTGGCACATGCGCCACCCGCACTGCGCCCGCGCACACTTGCCGCACAGCATGGTTCACTACCACGAAACACTTCGCACCTCACCAACACTAACAAAGAACACTGTAAACAATTACTTCCTAACCGCATTTCCAGACGGTCTTTGTTCAGCTCGTGATCGCATTATCCTTCACTATTATAGATTGCGATGATAACCTTAATTTTATCGGCTCGGTATTTGTAGCGTTAAATAGGACCGATCGTGTACATAGTTAGTGATAAACTAAGCAGTAAAAATGTGCTGCAAGCAGTGAAGCGTGAGGACGGCCTGATCTTGTAATAGCACTGTCTGTAATGAACTTGTTCCTTATTGAATCGTCAAGGTCTTGCGACATAGATTTTTAATCGCTTCTTGCAATACCGATTTTTTGCACCCACTTAACTTCTTTTCAGCATAATCGCGTCTTATAAATATTAACTAGCTGTTCTTTTAAACAGTGCTTTCGTTATTTATGAATTTATCACTAATACGGTTTTAACGTCAGAATGTTAGTGATAAATTGTCCTGTATTTTTTACACAGTCCCCCACTACTCTTGAAATTTTTCCTGTATCATGTGTTCCCGTGCTTCTTATCAGCAAATGCTAAAGCTTGTACCTAGCGAATTCTTGCTACATAATTTTTTATGCCACTATAACCTTATATTATGATTAAATTATAATATAAGTAAATTATTTTAATTACATAGGTACTTGTTAAAACCATAGGATTAAATTTAACTTGGTGATAAAGATATGTGTTTGTTTTGATGACGAAACTGCACGTGTTTATGTCAAATTAAGTAAATTGTGGAAAATACTTCGCGGGTTGTTGTTATCTTTTGTTTGATCAAGATCTAACCTTCCCACGATCCAAGTTATACTTTATAATAAACTTAATTAATTTTAATTATGGCAATTACAATGAACTTGCACAAGAAAATCATTAAATGGGTGACTATAAAACATATATATCTACGCAGGTACAGTCAGCTCAAAAACAGTCTTGTTTACATATATGATAAACCAGCTGCGACCCGCGGTTTCACCCGCTTAAGTCTGGATCCTGTAGGAATATCGATATAAAAAAGTATTTATGTCCTAACCGAGGTCAGGATTTACCCATGCGCCAAATTTAATCCAAATCTGTTCAGCCGTTTTATCGTGAAAGCGTAACAAACAAGCAAACAAAAAAACTCAGTTTCGCATTTATAACATTATATATAGTTAAGATAACTTTGAAAGTTATCGATTCCTGAACTGAAAAATACTAGCTGAGCGATGGTTTCGTTCAGCTAGTATTTTTCGACGTTAAAATATTAATGATATACAAAGAAAATTACAGCTTACAATGAAAACTTTTAGTCAAATCCGGATTATCTGAATATTATGAACTGTTTATTAAAATAAACACAATGAAAATGTACGTCGTGTATGAGCCAATGCTTTGATTACAGTATTAAATCGATATTTGATCATATTAATAAAGATGAATTTCCAGTTTACTAGTTTTCTTTTACGAAAGATTCACGCACGCGTGACTAAGTCGGTGGCGCGAATATAACCACGACTATACGATACGAGAATGTGGTAGTTAGTAGGCTATCGAGTGCAGGTAGAGCAGGTACCTGCTGGACTTCGTGCACTAGTCATATACACTGCCGCCAGTCAGGATGCTATGTGAAACACGAGGCGGAGCAACCACCGCCATTAGTGACGCACCACCGACCAGCTCGGAAGACGACCATTACGACTTGATTAGCAGATACAGTAATTAAAACGCAACAAAGTACCGACCTGTTAAGCCTCTTCGTCCAATGGCCACGAATATCCCGAATGACGATTCCAGTATTATAAATGCCAGGCCCCAGTGTGTCATGTACAGGAAGAACTTTTCTGTAGGGCCCCAGAAGAACGAGATGGACCAGAACAGGACGACCAGCGCCCACACGAGGATGGGTACCCGCCAGTACAGAGGAGAGATTCTTCCACAACATGATCGAGTGAACGGCTCACTCGTCTCATTTTCGTCCTTCCCAAGGATCCCTGTGATGCAATAAAAGGCTTGCCTCCAGGACCACTGCATCACTGTGTCTGTTTAACTACTGATCTGTCGTTGAATAATGAATACTTAATAATTTATTGGTTCTGTTTGCTTATAACATCTTGAGTGAGCCTCCAGTCAGTTTGTATAGCTGTGAACAAGGACAAAAAACTTGAATATTAAGTATTTTATAAAGTGTTATTATGCTAAAATGACATAAGTTAAACAAGGTGAATTTATGTGATCACCATAAAGGTGAATACATTCATAATTCGGTTGTTGCGGCCGGACGTAAGTTCGCAACGACTACTGAGTGAGATAAGATCAAGAAGTAGATATATGCCAGTGACCTTGAGTAGTTAGATTGCGTGTTCTGTACTGAGCTCACGCAACGCGTCGTACGTCCAGCCCGTAATAGGACTCGCCCATCAAGGTGTGCTGACCCAAATTAGACGCATTATTAATTTATTATACATAAAACAAAAAGTATTTTAATAAAAAACGTATACTAAAAGATCAATAATTAAATTATCTTTAAAATAATGAAAGTTTCAGAAAAATACGTGAGGTAGATTTTGCGTGATTCTGAGTTTTTTATCCGCGTTAGACATAACTTTACAAATTAATTTCACTATGTAATATAAACATAATCTAAAATATTCCTATATTAAGTTATTAAAATCGATTATCGATTAAAAGCGATCTTTTATAGACAATCTTTGTATGGTGCTGTATGAAGAGGTGTTCTGATATGTATCTATCTATGGGCGCGATAGAGTATTGAGGCTAACTGATGTTTGAGTTTGACTGCCTGTAGAGAGTCTTATAATACACCCCGTCCATAAAATAGTCTCCATGGGCAGTCAGTTCCTGATGGCTAATCTTTTCACCACGATGTGAGCTATCCTTCGAATAACTGATATACCGTGACAGAACAAGAAGACGGAGTGATAGCTGAAAACGATGTTTGCTATTATATTTTAAAATGCGTATGAAACTAATAATTGCTAGGTATTTAAAGGTCTATTTTAGGATCAAAAGTAATTATATTCCCATTAAAAAATCTATCTGTTTTGTATCCAACTAACAACGAACAAAAGAAAAGTCAAGGTGAAGTATAAGTACCTATAGAATTAATAGTTTATATTTGTTGTTATCTACCCTGCAATAAAATTTACTATTTATTGCAGCTGTTCTCTAAAATATGAACCATACAGATTTTCGGGTGTAATGGGTTAGCTGGAAATGGTGGCTTCGAAGGTTCCGAAAAATAAATAAAGCGAGAGCGAAATGAGTGAAAAACATGCAAATTTGTTCGAAAGGCTGCCCCTCCAGTTGCATTTGACAACACTAAATTAGTTTCCAGTTTGTGGAAGTACGACTTTAGTGGAAATGACATATGGATATATTTAGAGTCATTGTAGTATTATTATACTAATCTGCCTAGCCTTTTCCCAACCCAACTATGTTAGGGTCAGCTCCCAGTCTAACCGGATACAGCTGAATACCAGTATTTTACATGGAGCGACTACCTATCTGACCAACACAAACCAGTTGTTGGTACTAGTGTTAAATGGGTAACACGAAACTTGTTGGTTAAAACTGGTTGTTAGGCTTTTGGGCTTATGACAGCCGGTACCAACGGCTTACCGTGCCTTCCGAGGGACGAGGGATCTCAATATGTAATGGATGATCACCCATACCCGAACCGACCACGACAAGCGTAGTTTAACCTTCGATCGACCCGCGGCTGTTTGTTGTAATATACTATAAATAACCCCAAAATTGTTAGTGTAAACATATTTTTAGTCTCCAGAACGTAAGCACTTGTATAACAGTAGATCTAGCTAGAACGAGAACCCAAATGATATCTCACGTAAACTCTCAGCGTGAATAATGCCAATGGAAGTCAAACATTACATCATTTGTATGCTGTCATTAAAAAGACTTAAATGCATTTTAATGACAAACGTTATTTTACCGCGATTACCGAATTTACATAGCGTCACAATGCCATGACATTCATTTTTAATATACGTTAGGAGGACAGAGGTTTATACGAATTTTGTGTAAACAAGCACACACTACAAGTTCAAGTTTAACGGATCGTTAATAGTAAGTTGCGCAGGCGCTGATGACCTACAAATTGTATTACGTAGAACGAATTGACACAACTATGAAATTATTATGAATGACTTAATATGAAGCATAACATTTAACTGTTATAATACGCAATATATGTAGTTTACACCATCTTACAAGTCACTGCTACGATTTTATTATAGATACAAGATACCTTTATAAATTATAGCCTATGTTACTCAGTGATAATATAGCATTCACCTGGTGAATGAATTTTTTAAATCAGGCCAGTAGTTTTTGAGTTTATTCATTACAAACAAACATACAAAAAATTAAATCTCTTCTCTTTATAATATTAGTTTAGACAAATGACTAATTAGTGACTAAATCTAATCAATGTGCGTAAATTTAGTTATTTTACTATAAAATTATAATATTTGTTGAAGGTCTAATATAAGTATGCGGGGATGCGGAGAAGTCCGAAAGGGAAACCGTGGCCCCTGGCAACATAGCAACTGAGGAACACGGGTGGGTTTTAGTCAGTAAGACTCTGATACGTCCTCCCGCTCCGCCCAGAGCGGGAGAAGTTATTTGATAATTTCCCACCCAAAAAAAAAAAGTACGAAAACTGTGAAGTAAACACCGCGCCTGTCATTGGGTGGTGTTAACTAAAGTATTATGTTTGTTTGTAAGTTACTGAGAATAATACGCGGATGAAGGATCGACTTCCTGGCTGTAGGTAATGTGCTGCCTAAAAGCATGGGTAAATATCATCAGGAGACTATTAGTTATATGGATTAGTCAAACGTTTGCTTTAGAGTCTCCAATATTTGCGATTCACAATTGTAAATACCTGCCAAAAATTATATTTCCGCTCATTTTTAAACAGTATCGATTGAACAAGCATTGTTGACTTTGACTTTATATTGATCGTTTGAACATAATTAAATAAATTTTAGAATCCGATTATACAGGGTGGTTACATGGATTCAGTACATGATTCTGAATCCCCATGCGTTGAAAATTTTCGTCGGTTATTTAAAAACGCAATTCAACGAATGGGGATTTAAAATCATGTACTGTATCCATGGTAACAGTTTTCGCGTCGATGTCCCTGCCACCCTGTATAATAAAACCCCGACCCTGCTTTGCGCGGTTTTTACGACTTGTCAAAACATCGAGATTTCTTTATTATATGTAAGTTTAATATAAACGTTTCATACACATAAACCTTCCGGAATAAATACTTTATGTTATGTTCGAGTTGACCGGACCGTAGGAGGCAGAACGCATCCAGTGTGACAAGTCCCTAAATGATTTTGAAAATCGTGTCAAAATCCGGTGCGTAGCTTAGAAGAACAACGCGGTCACACAAACAGACTCGAAAAGTGACTTTATAATATTTATATATCTTAGATATAGATGAAAAGTTGACACTCGGGGCACGTGTTTGAAAGGCTTTGAAATATCTAATATCAATCAATGTACAAGGTTGACCAACGCTAGTCACGGTCAAGAGTAAGTTTAGTAACCATTTAGTATTTACACATCAATATTCGAGCCCTGAATGGAGAACAAGTCGTCGACCCTGACTGTTAAGTTAAAATCTATAGTAGGTACTCCTCAAAAGTTATCGATTGAAAGTTTAACGTATTGTCTAACTTTAGTCTATAAGATACAGGTAGCGCCCACTAGATAGGACACCGTTCAGAAAATAAGCAAGTGTCAAGAAAAATACCGATAAGTAGCCTGGAGCCTACCGCTAATCCCACTTTTGTACCCCTGATCCTAATCTAAGATGATGTGCAGAACTGCAGATTTCTAAAAAGTAGATGCAAATTAACTAACTGATCCATACCTGCTCAGTTTCTAAAACGAACGAAACAATTTTACAAGCTTTATATTAACTTCTTTTAAGCACAACACAAACTAAATAAAAAGCACAAGTTGAGACTGTTTCTTTATTCTTGTATAATTCTAAAATATTCAATTGTTTCACTTGGTAATAAATGACTAGAATTCACCTTTTGTTTTGAAGTCCCGCGTCCGTCGCAACAACAGTCCAACACGGTATTGTTTAGTTTTGTCAAATTAATAGTACGGCGTGAAACCTATCGGTGAACAATACCATGTAACTGAACTCTTAGTATTTTGCAAATGTTTCCACAATCAGGCCGCACTATGGGTCAACACTAGCTTTGCTTAATTTGTTAAGTCGCCCTGTCCGAACGTCATAAAATAAATTTGTGTTGGGCCGATTGTTTGTTATTTACGTCTGCGCCGACCTACAACCTCATATAAGGCAGCCGACTGCCGAGGAGCTCACTACGTGGAAAATCATTTCAGGGGCATTAGAAACCGAGGAAAACGTTCGCTCATTATCCTAACCTTAAGGATGCGCGTCAGTCACGATAAATGAACGATTTGTAATAACATTAAGGATATGGTACTAACATCGCCATCTACCGGTGCTCGCGTGTTTCTAACATCCGATTCACTCGTGAACTGCTTTTGTTATGATATTTGTAACTGATTATATCAACATACAGCTTGTAACACCCATAAAAGCATACCGTGACTCGTGACGGCTAATCACTGAGATAAAGGGTTATATATTCGCTTTTCCACGATGTGTGAACGAGGTTAGAAACTGATGTGGTCGGGGTTGCCATTACTTGAAGGGTCTCGTGTGATCGTGCTTGCAGACACTTAACTAGTTCCTTTATTCTTTATTAAGAGAGTTCCTGCTATTACAAAGAATTACTGCCTAACCTTCTCAACCTCCCGCGAAATAAGGTTTTAGAAATGCGATGTTACCAGTACCTACTCATTTTTCATACTTCTTTAAATATGTTGAGTTTTGATTTTCTCGGCAAGAGACAAGACTATTATTAGCCGGGATCTGCACATACAGTTAAATAATTAAGTACGTTCTATATTTCGATTTACGAGTAGACTGTCAGTCTTGGAGCGTATTTGGGGCTGCCAGCCAATATCTATGCGCGTCGTTGGGAGATGCGCCAAGATCCTAGTGGAACTGATAGATGTGTAGGAGATAAGTTCCAGATATAGTTTCAGTTATTAATTCCATGCTGTTTGTAGGATATTTATATCGAACATGATGAGATCTCGTCAGGTGCACTTGGGTCAAAACGAGTTGGACAGTGCAATGTTCTCTTGACCTATCTTTATTATATTCGACACTCCCGACCTACACAATATGTATTCACACTACTCTTTTTATTAGAACTGAACTATTAAAATAATAATATCGCGATGGATTAACAAAATAGCGTGTACAAGGTTTAATGCCCTTTCGGGTCATTTGCCTTATAAGGGTGAGTACCTACTTGTAACCAGCCAATGCATAGATTAGGTCGAGGATTTCTTCTTTAGGTGCTAGTCAAGCTATCGATAATTTTTATTCGACCGAGAATACCTAATCGAGTAATTACTAACATTAATTTCATGGCACGCTAACATATTTCTACATAAACGGAATCAATGGACCTAAGTACGTTACTAAGTAAATACTTCAGGTTTTTTTCAAAGAACAACTACTTATTAAGCCACTGTACTACGTACGTAAATATTTGAAGTATGTGCACTATGTACCTAGTGTGGCTAGTATGTAAAAATGGTATTTCCGTCTGCTTGGAAATAACGTCATTACTATTATCGTGAAAGTAATATTGACGCTGTTTCTTAACAATGTACTAATGTAATGTGGTTTTGATTATTCGATTACTCGGCTATTAAATACATGTTTTTTATTTAATTAAAGTTCTGGAGATCTTGTCATGATTTATGTTGGTAAATAATGGAAATGTACAAAAATGAGTGTAGGAAAAAGTAAAGGTAAGCTTTTCATCAAAGTGCTACCGAAAAGCTACGTATTTATAGACATTCGTAGCACTCATAATTATTAAAAACAACCTTTTAAAATATTTTTCTTATTGTTTATGCCATTGAAACGCTCGTTTTCAGAAACGAAACTTTACGAGATGTCAAATGATCAAAATAATATTCACTGAAATTTGCAGGCATGAAATAATATTGTAAAACCACAGTAGGCAGATACTTTCAGAAATGTTCCTATTTCCCAAGACCGATACAATAAGCTTTCCCATGAAAATTTAAATAGTGGTGCGTATTTTAAAACATGATTGATTGTTGGGATTTGTTATATGTACATACCTCTTATATTTTATTTTGTAAACACACGATACACTTATTGTTGAAAATCTGCATAAAATATATTTTTAATGAACGACGCGCTTTTACGAGAATTCATAAGTTTGCGCGGTTCTATAGTGACTATAGTAATATTGGTCTGAGCCCGCGGTGCGCGTGTTGCAGGGCGCGAGTGCCGCGCAACTAATGTGCCGACAATAGTGCGGCCGCTCGCGGGATGCTGCGCGCACGCATGAGGTCGCACGCGTGCGCAGCGCCGCAGATCGCGCTTACTCGACAGTTAAAATCATCCTTCATGCATCATGAATGATTCCGAACACAGTTTTTATGCTACATTTTGGGTTTAACCTTGACTTCATTTGATAAATAACGTTAGAATGGAGAATGAGTAAAAAAACATAAATTACCTGGGAAAATTAATATTTTATTTATTATCACGATTAATTACACTGATTACATTACGATATGACCAGATCCCTCAGGATACATTTTCTATAAGGTTCGTGAAATATGCATTTAAAATTGAAAACTACATTAGAAATAAATAAATTCATGGCCAATTTCCGAAATAGGTTTATAGACCAGGGATCTCATATATGAATACTTAAAAGATACAATATTTATTTCAAGTGAGATTACAGTCCATTATAATTTCATAATTATTATTTTATTGCTTACAATGTGATCGAGATTACATTATTGCTTATTAGTTTAATTAACAGTAATACATTAAATGAAACATCGCATCACAGCATTTTGTCCGATTTTAAATTAGGGCTAGGAACGATTCATATCACTATAATAAGTCCTACAATATTCTCTACGTAGATATTCGCTTATATAAATGCTGAGCCTACTTAAGTTTGGAGCAAGGCAGGAATGTATTTAACAAATGTATTACACTCGACTACTTACAACGACGGTACGGTAATTTACATTCAACTATTTCTATAGAAATGCAGAAATTACTTTTTGTTTCCCGCGGCTGCTCCTAATTGAACATAACAGTCAGGTTATTTTCTCGTTTGCAAATTCAACAACACGTGTATGGCGAACAAGGACACATTATAAAAAAACTATCCAATGCATTAATACTTAGTACATACAACCATAAAATTATATTCAACAATATTGACGGGCCAAGGTGATAGAGGTACATACTACACTTCCGGACTCCTAAATCGAGCCACCGTGCATTTTATGTTTATGGCTCAAAACATCGAAATAATTATATGTCAGAGAAAAAGTTTTTATACATTTTTGAAGCTGATAGACTGGCCCTCAT
Source organism: Omphaloscelis lunosa (assembly GCA_916610215.1). Lineage (NCBI taxonomy): Eukaryota > Metazoa > Arthropoda > Insecta > Lepidoptera > Noctuidae > Omphaloscelis > Omphaloscelis lunosa. The sequence goes on along the minus strand of OU744244.1, from coordinate 17,932,874 downwards.
TTCGGTATCATCATTGTTCCAAATTTGAATTCACGAATTTGAAAAAGAGAAGAAAATCGGAGTTTGGTCGCTCATAAAGCAACAAGCTTTGATTGCAGCATCTATAAGTCATCTGCATTAGACTCAACGTAAATGGAGTCAGGTTCTTTCTATGGATGAAACCAAGGTTATGCTGTACTGTATCGCAATGATGGACGTAGGAAAGTCTACCGAAGACAGGGAGAAGGTTTTCAGCAATGTTGCATTGAAGAGTAGCTGAGATATGGCGGTGGGTCATGGACAGTTTGGGGCGGAATTTCCACCTAAGGAAAAACTGGCCCTTGGAGTTGTGACGGGACCATGGTTGCTGACACTAAAACCTTGTTTTCTTCAAAAATTCCACGCTAAGTTTGTCCCTGATAAATGCGAAAAGACGACTTATTGCAATTGAACTGTTTTCTTATTGTGATATCAAATTTGAAACAATGACATGATAGCTAATGACCGGCTTCAAAAACACATTTTTTTCTTTGTTTTACCATTATTTTAAAAGATAAAATACCTTTAAACGAAAATATGCAGGCTGTCTCGACTTAGGTGTCCGGGAGTGTATTTTGACTGTTTAATTTGAATTTCTACTCTTTATGGGCAAAGTTTTGTACAATATAATAATAAATAATTACAAGTTAATCTGACAGTTGATGAATAAAACAGACAAAGGCAATCATTCTTTTCGGGGACAATCACGGATTGAATTATTTACTAATTGTCTCCAGTCTACAATGTCCCACAAAGATTATCATTGGGGGGAGCTAAAGGTGGTAAACGGTGGTGCTCCATTTGATTCTAGGTATAAATTGTTTTTAATTCAAACTTTAGCCAAGGATAAAGATAGAATTTAAAATATTTTAAGAAAAATCAGGTCCCCTGCAAGCAGGGTACCTGATTTTTTTCTCACATTTGGGCCCGTACGTGAAATAGTTTTCGGAGATTGCAACCATGGGCCACTTACAATAATTGTAATTCAGTGATACGAAATTTGTTAAAATGACGATTTAATTTATAAATATCACAATTCGAGTAAATACTACATAATGTAAATTTGCACAATGAATGGTTATAAGCCAGCCGCCACCCTGAGGGTGCATAATGGACCAACATCTGATAGAACAGAATAGACAATTTATGATATTAGTTATCTAATGTTAGTAATGTTTTGGTGTTTATGGCACATTTGTCATCTGTATACTTATAATAACAAGTTTCGATATTAAGTATTGAAGAGTCACGCTATTCTGACCTATCAAATTGTTATTTCCATTATGAACCCGAATTTAATGACAACAATGAGATTAGCACCTTTAACACTTTTCAAAATTACACAAAACAATTATATACACCGTGCTTTAACTGGCTCGGATTTACAGCGGTCGGCCAGAAATGTTCTTTGATCTCCTTTATTCTTTTACTCTTCTTCTTTGATATATATTTATTCTGCATACATGAAAAAAGGTTGAATTTTCTTCTTTTCATGTTTTATGCAGAATTGAAAGTCAGTATTTCACATACCAATAAGAAGGTCAAAGAAAATTTCTAATTTCCGAGAGGTGTTGGTTATATCGAGTTATGTCGAGAAAATATCACAAAAAAACACGGTGTATACACCAAATGACGACAAAATGATATTGAAGTGCATTTTCATAGGCACTATGTTGCATCAGGTGCTACTTTACTAAAGATAATACACATACCAAAGACTTATTGCTACGTTTCTTTGGAAAAATAGGAATGTTTTGCAAGTCGACCATTTAAATTAAAGGTAGTTACAGTTATAACTACTCGCACGCTCGACATTTTGTCTAAAAACGACTCACAAACACTATCATAATTATAATAATTGCAATATTATTGCTTGCAGTCCCTATAGTTACAACGATCATACTCTCCATGTATCGAAGACAGCAAAGTACACAATCATAACTAATGCGAGATGCGCTTTATTGCACAGTTAAATGATGCAAACAGCAAAACCTTACCCTGACAGGTTTTACAGGGTTATTGGGTATATGTTGGCAATCCTTTAAGGGGATGTAGAAGAGGTCATATGCAACCAAATGACCCGTAATGACCCCTATGCCAATGTCAACCATTTTCGAGTAATTTGACATTAAATATTTTAAAATGAAATAAATCCGTATATATATGACGGAGTTATGCACGAAGATACACAAAAACAATTGATAACCTCCTCCTTTTTTAGAAGTCTCTTACTAAAAATTTCAAAAGACTCGAAAATTGCTGACATTTGCATAGGAATCAAAAGGGGTACATTGGTTTTAAATGACCTCTCCTACATCCCCTTAATGGATTGCCGATATATAACCAATAACCCTGTATACTGTGTGAGGTGATGCATGTTGCAGGCTCTACAGTTTCTTTCTGTACTTTGCGGCCGTCGGTATTTTGGTACTCCTGATTATCGATGCATGCACACTTTGCACACACAGGTGCTTATGTTTAAAGAACACATTAAATAACTACACGTTCATGTCTTAAATACACTTATTCAGCTGAATGATATATATTGTTCGAAGTGAGGAATGATTGAACTGAGCAATTAAGCGATGAAGTCAGTTGCACTTTTTGAGACAAAGCTTCTTCTTACAGCCGTTAAGCTTTCATAACTAAGCTTAATGCTATATTCTTTTGAGAATGATAATATTATTAATATTATGCTCGCAATTTTTATGTAAAAACCACGTCTACAAGAGAAACTACTTTAAAAGTAGGAAAACATTTTCACAAAATGTGGAGTAAAAACGATAAGTAGGTAGTTCAAGATGCTCTTGAATCTATAGACTCGTAAATAAAAAATATTTACTCCTCAGACATTATCATCAACACTGAGATATTTTAAAAGTCTAATGTTACACATAATTTAGTTCTTATTACCTTCTGTTTTAAGAACAATTTCCGCTCAACTTCGTGGGGAATACCTCAATAATTAGGCGACAATTTTGCTAGCTTTAATGCTATCGGTACGCCTGCCAATATTTGGTTGATATTTGTCAATAAACTAGAAGGTACAGCAGTAAATACCGATAAGAAAATAACGATCAAAATTAGTGATCGACGGTATCGACCAACAATATGCTACGATAAAAACTTGTTGGAAAACTAGTAGGTTCGTGAAAAGTCTTGTTGGGCGCCACTATCGATCAATAAAATCGCATAAATACTTTATTATTTATCTGCAAATTAAGCAAATCTGTAGGTACTTCTTATTAGGTCACTGAGAATGGGCGTACACTGCATCCGACAAAAGCGACCGGCGCAAGCGTTGCTTTTGTTTACGTCCGATTGTTCTAGCACTTGTCTTGTCCAAGCGCGGTATGTGAGGTCGGATCGGATGCTAGTGCAGCTTGCCGTGCGATCAGTGCGTCGGCAGCGCCAGGCGCTCCGCCAGCGGGCGCGCGCGCAGGCGCATCGCAACGCGCGCGCGCGCACACGCCGCGCACGTCGCCAGCGCGTGCGCGAATACCATCACCACCGCGCACAGCGACACGAACCCGAACGCTGAGCCTAGTGAAACAAAATATTTGATTATTGTTGGAAAATAAATAGGTATGGACTGCCTAGTTGGTCTAGAGGTCGCAAGCGCTAATGCTGAGCTATTGGGTTTTTCTTAGTAGCAGCCCGGAGTCTGGATTTGTGCCCGTTTGATGGCAATAAGCTCGCCCCATAACTGGCGAAATGTGGGTATAACATAGGTACGGCCTTGCCCAACCCTTCGGGAGTTACAAGCGTGAGGTTGACATAAAAAAAAACAAAAGTCATTTATTCAAACTAGGCTAAGAATCAGCACTTTTCGAACGTCAAAATTACATAAGACAGTCTCCCAAAACGCCCACCCTTCACCATTTCCTAGTGCCTTTAGCTGAAAAAAAAAGTGGCGCAAAAATATCGAGAACTATACTCAAGCAGTAATAAAAAACTAAAAAGTTAACGTAAACAGAACTTTATATCTAAATAAAAACCTCCAGGCATAAAGGGCGTGACCGCTTACATATAGCTATATGAAGCTGTAACTGGAAGTTATAAATGATAAACTAGGACCATCGAGGTTAAATAAATAAACAGTTAATTACTAGTAACAATAACAAAACCATGATTACATATGTAAATACTGTATAACTCTAGGATTTCTCCTGAATCCTGGGTGCGTTCACAAGCACAAATCATACATGCACTAATATCCAGACCCGGAAAATGTCACCAAATAATTGTTACCGATAGGGAAAAGTCAATCTGCCAATCGAAGACACTATGTACGTAACATAAAATAATATCAGGCCAGTATTCTCCGAAGCGTTGGGCAGAAGTGTTATAACACCCACATTTCGCCAGTTAGGTTTAAGTCCCATGTAATATAGGACTAGCTAATTACTATACTACGTACGTTTTATATTTTGATGATTTATTTCAGACATTTTAATACTTACTATTTGTTTCAGACAGGTCAAATTCTATGGCTATATATATTTCGTACAGTCCGTCAAATTGTCAATTCTCGGTCTGACAGTTCAACAGCCGAAAGTGAGTATTCTGATTTCTGTTATGCGGTAGTCATTTACTCATTTGGTAAAGATAGTAAGGATAATTATGAGAATCATTTTGGATGCAAGCGTCCTCCTCATAACTTTCCGACAACGACCAGTTTGTGTAGCATAGCCATTATTAGTTTAAGTAAGTCTTTGTGTTTTACTAGCTGTGCCCCGCGGTTTCACCCGCATAAGTTTCGATACCGTAGGAATATCGGGATAAAATGTATCCTATGTCCTAACCAGGTCAGGGTCAGGCCAGGTCAGGTCAGGTCAGGGTCTACAATATGTCAAATTTTATTCAAATCTGTTCAGCAGTTTCAGCGTGAAAGCTTAATAAATAAACAAAAAAAAACAAACTCACTTTTGCATTTATAATGTTAGTTAGGATGGTAGGAAAGGAATGAACAATTGAACATAAATAGATTATCATTACCCTTTATCATAGGTTAGATTATAATAAACTGTTTCCTAAACCTCTGTGGCAAACAGTGACACAAATAACTCCTGCTGTTTTCTTTGCTGCAATGAATAAGCCTCCTTTCGCATGCTATTTAATTCGATAGTCGAATGTTCTCATCCAGTTGCTACCAGGCAGCTGCTGCTTTATTCCTAGATTTGGGCAGAATCATTTACCAGGCTTATTCCAATCCAGCGCTGGATATATAGCTGGTAGTCCAATCCTGTCAGTTCCCCCCACCGCCCAGTAGAAGGCGCTGAAGATGCCGTATGCGAGGCCTGCGCCGGCGCTGTATAGCGCATGCGCGGCGCGCACCGGGTGTGACGTCACTGCCAGCTCCACCAGCATCACCAGCGAGTTGCCGCCGTGCACCAGCACGTTTAGGGCGTTGACCTCATGGATCTCTGTGAAACGTGGATTTGTTGGAATTATAATAGACACTAAATTAAAAATATGTACTACATTTTCTAGTTTAAATAAAAATGCAACGGTCGCAAGGTACATATAGATCTGGTGGTGGTGGCGATTTTCGGTAGCTAGTATACTAGGGAGACCTGATCGAAACGTGGTTTTAAAAAAAAAATGTTCTTCCTATGAAATAGTTGGTTCTGCATTTTGGAACTTAATTGCTATATTGATTTCGTTAGGCGCTCAAAAACGTGGCGTATGAAAATTAACAGGTTCAGTTTTCGCCAACCACGAAGTTAAACAATCAGCATAATCTTTAAGTAGTTCATGGGACTGTGATTAGGTTACAACAATTACAATTGTTTCACATTACATCAACAAAACACATAAAAATACTGGCAGCACCACAAGAACATTTGCTAAGACAAAATTTGTGTAAAATAGAATCGCGCAAAATTTATCAAGCGTATTTTTCTGAAACCTTCACCATTTTAAAGCTAATTTAATTATTGATCTTTTAGCATACGAGTTTTATTAAAATATCTTTTGTTTTATGTATAATAAATTAACAATACGTTTAATTTGGGACAGCGCTCCTTGATGGGCGAGTCCTATTACTGGCTGGACGTACGACGCGTTGCGTGAGCTCATTACAGAATACGCAAGCTAATCACTCAAGGTCATTGTCATATATCTGCGTCTTAATTCATTTTATTACACACATAGTACAACAATATGATGAATAGACAATCTTCGAATGTATTGTTAAGTAGCAGCTTTTTTTTTCTATAACCCATTGTATATGTAATGTTCCACAGTTGGGCAAAGGCCTCCCCGAAGTCCTTCCAGGCTCTCTTTTCCACTATCTCGAACTAGTCCTCGTGGTACGAATCCAGGGGCCTATGTAATAAAACCAACAGGCGACATCATACAATTTTGTAAGCTTTTTCATAGTTTTCTGCTTTAATGTTTATTAGCACATGTGAAAATGTGACATTTAAGTGAATATGTCATGTTTTGACTAATGTGTCGCATTGTCAGTTACATTAATTAGGACCCAAATCGTCAGAAGTACTATTATCTAAATATAAAGGTTCACTCACTAGGATCATGGACCAGTGCCCAGTAGACGAGCGAGATGACGAAGGCGAGGTCAGTGGCGATGTTGTGCGAGAGCCAGTAGGCGCGGAATAGCATTGGCGTGCGCGCACGCCGACCTAGGGGAATCGGGATCTCGTCCTCTTCGCATGCTGCAAAACGTAGGTTGACTGCATGAAGAGACAAAGTTTAGAATGTGGTTGGTAATAAGGTTCAAAGTAGGTTAGTAATCATAGGTTAGTGCTGCTGATGTCTTTTATCTGAGAATGAATTTTAAAATTGTATGTTATCCTATTGCCCTTTAGTCTCGGTAACTTAGGTTACCAGTTACATAATGTCAAATTGGCAACATTAGTATCGCATGATTAAATTTAAGACATCAGCAGCAAATCTTACTAGTCCTAATGTTTTACGACAACATTAACATAAGTAGGTACATACAAACAAACGGTGGCAGAATAGTCGACATCGGCTCAGTTGCCAAAAAGAAAAGAAAAAACTAGTAAAGGCTATGTGACATCAGTGACATGCTAATACTCAATGTGTGAATACGTCCATTCATGTCATCTATTCCATATAAGTGTCCGGACGAGTTAACGAAAGTGAACGTTGTATAAATCCTTTTATATCGCACACAATTGTCCGCCACTTGCTATTGAAGTGGACAACGTCTCCAATTTTCAACAATAGCTGCGGAATAATACCCACTCTATCTGGGCTCGGCTCGGTTGGAATGAGGAACCAATAAGGATAATTTGAAGCACAATGGACAGCGGACCCGCTCCACTGCGATCTTAATTGACGCGAAATTGTTACCAATCAAGCGTTCGTGACCTATGTCGATAGCGTGCACCTAAATATTGTCCAAATGTCTTTATTTGAATATAAATGCCCTTGACAAGCATCGATGCGAACAAATACGCCAGGATATAACGTGAGCAAACCAATGATGATGTTATTAGGAGATTTCATCTAAATTGATGAGTAGTCTAGACATCTTAACGCATAGCGGTTGTATTGGACGAAAAAAGACAAAACACGTATTCAATCGATCCCCAGCGAGCATTTTGATGTGTACGACAACATGCTACTCAATGATTCAGATTAATTGATTCGCGTGAGGACTTACGTCGCCCAAGGAAACCGTTTTGTGTAATAAAGGCACCCACGCAAGGCACTTGACATTGGCGAGCTCGACCTGCCCGGAATGTGCTCAGCACTTTCTATGACAGCTTTGACAATGAGCTCCTAACTGGATCTGGGTTATTGGACTTTTAATTGGGCAAATGACAACGAGTAATTGCTTCATAACACGGTTCACAACATGAGACCTAAATTCGGTAGTTCTGTTTAAAGCACAACCGTGAGATTCAGATTTTCAGTTAGGGACAAATTTTACACGGAAATAAGAAACCTAAAATCATTCATACTCTTTACTTCTCGGTGTTACATCTCGCAACGGTAGTTGATATGTTCAGCAAGAGTGTTCACTAAACATAGCAATTGTAGGCACCCCACGCATAAACGTTGCATGGTTACAGGTTTTTCATTTATTCAACACAAGCAAGCGATATTTCAGGACTCAGTATTTGATTGTTCAAACTAGTCTCAAACATTTGCACTTATTTTAGGCTTGCTTCCGTGTTGCTCTTAGCAAAGAAAAGGCAACTGATTGTTTCTCTAATGGGGTACTGGTGACGGCACTAACGGATTAAATCAAAATAATTCATTCAGGGCTACGGCATCCACATATGCCCATAGCATTACGCTGTAGTCATCAAACCGCTGGCTAAGAATCAATAGGCATGTTCTCTGATAATAACCGAGCATTGTCGTAAGCTCCATTTTCAGCAGCGGATGTCGACGGATTTGCAGCTACCACTAAGAGTTTTGCTTATCCATATTGACGAAGCAAGCGCGATGATGTTTGAGATGAACAGATAATCGCCTTTGCCACCACATTCCATATATAATGTATCAAGGCTTCTTAAATTTTTTTCCAGTTATTCAGTAATGTTATTCCTATTTTAACTTTGTATAAAAAAGACCGAGCAAAGATTCTTAGTAGGTATTAAGAGTAGATTAACTGAAATTCTGGCCCAATCAACACAGCACGACTTGTTTTTATCAGCATCTAGTACTTATATTTTTATTAGCTTCGGTTGATAGTATAAAGTTCATATGATTTCAAGAGCTAAATATAGACTATTTTATTTGATTACACGATCTATACATATAATATAAAATAGTTACGAAGTCAAAACTGTACATTGAATTTTTAAAAAAAGTTATTGTCACGAGGTGTGGGGTACGAGTCGGATGCCGGAAATATAGTTTTTATTTAATAAATTTTTGTCCATTTGTCTGTTTGTCTGGATGTATATTTGGATTAGCGTAAATATAGCGCAACAGATTTGGATGAATGGCACACAGATATACGTAGTTTATAACCTGGATTAGTTCATAAGGTACATTTCCGGACGTTCCCGTGGGATATTTTCCGCAGCTGAAGCCGCGGGCAAAAGCTAGTATTTTATATTTTATTTCTACCTAAAATTAGGCTATGTTAATTTGATAGTTTAGCCAGTGTTAGGCCATTGCTCTTTTCTAAATAGAATGCTATGCTATTTTCGTAAAAAAATGTACTCACATCACCTTGTCTCATTATGATGCGGTATTCTGGTAAGCTCAATGGCTCCAAAGTCTAGCTTGAGTCATTGAACTTGGTATACTGTCTTACATTGTAGCAAACTGCATTTTCTTGAACGAAAGAATGCAGTTCTAAAGTATGATCTTGTCGCATAATTTTTAAGGAACCCGTCTGAATCAATATATAGAATTTTAAGGATAACTTAGATACTCATGCGTTGAATTTCGTACTCCAAAATTAGAATGCATATTTTTTAGCCATGTAAGTGATTGAAGCCACTTAGCATCTTGTTAAAATTATACTAGAAAACAGAAACTTACGGGAGTCAAATTTTTGTGCTCTGTACCGATGCACAACGGCGAGGGCGAGTCCTGCCTGCAGCGCGATCAGCAAGTAGCCCCAGTTGGTGAAGTAGATGAACCACTTCATGTAGTTGAGCTCGACCTTCGGCCCGTCGTACAGCCGCGGCAGGCTCTGGCACGCGAAGCTCGCCACGCCAATTGACAACACCGAGAGGAATAACAGCCATCTGTACCAAAGTAAATAAATATTGGTTTACGGACCGACAAAGAGATATTCAAATATCACGTCAAAGTGCACAATTGTATAAATAGAACAATTGATGGATTAGATCGTATTCAAAGATTCAAGTCTATTTTCTATTAAAACCATACACATATTACATACGTAACGGTACATTATGAAAAGTCACACCTTAGACACGGTTCTAATGTTTTTTTTCCTGATACATACTTCATGTTTTTGGAATTGGGTAGATCTCTTGCTTACAATTTTCATATAAAAGAATTGACTGTCTAATTAATTATGTGATGACAATAAGGTTCACGTAATTCACAAAAAAGAAGAAAAAAAATAAAATAAGGAAAAATGTTTATTCTACACAAACTAAAAGAACATGACAAAAAAATTACATTAAATACTCATTTATAAATTAGTCAAAAGCCTCGTATTCGTATAAGTTTAGTTATCAATGGTTTATTAAAACTAACCTGTATATCAGGTACGCTGTGGAGGGGTGTGGACTGGACTGCCACTGGCTGCAGGCGAACTGATGAGCGGGCGCATGCTCGAGGTTGAGCGCGCGCCGGCTCGCCTGCCACATGCGACCCAGCATCGCGGGCTTGCATGACTTCTGGATGGCTACAGAAGAGAGAAAATATATCATTAAGTGCAACTCACAGGTACAACACAACACAACAATAGTCCATCCGTGTTCAATACTGAAATATATTCGCGTCTTATTATACTGAAACTCCAATACAACAGAGGTAAAAAGGGGTAAGGAATTGGACGATGACCTAAACTAATCGAGGAGGTCCTACGACTAGTCGTTTTAACATACAGTTAACAGTACCTAGAAGTAACCTACGTATTCCAGGTGAGTGTCATGTGCGAACTGAAACCGCTCACCAAGCATACTGAATACGTGTAATACCTGAATTCTCAGCAGGAGGCATTACTAGTGTAGGCACTAGGTTGAGCAGTAGTTTTATATCCAAAAAGCAATTTTATAAATTAGCACCACTTTAAACTCTGCCAGTTTTTATACGTTGACAACAGACGACTAATACATGAATCGTAACATAAATTCTAATTGTACCACCGTTCAATGAAACTGCGTGAGTGGTGGACGATCGATTTTATGAAATAGGCACCTCGTCTATATTATTACCGTTCGTTTCTCATATATATTTAATAGGCGACGATGTGTTTCGTTCACAAGCTAAGAGGGGCGATACCTTGACACAGTTAACGTATACCATCAGGGTGGGATTATTTGAAATGTTTTCACGATTCCACCAAACAAAATAAAAACGACAAATGATTAGAACTTCCGTTAGTTTAAACGTGTATTTTATTTAAAAGCTTTTGTATGGTGAAGCATGCATCATATGGTCACGTGACCATGCGGCGCTAGCTATATTTTGCACGCGATCAATAAAGGCATTAATTAAGAATACGTTATGTGGTCCGATGTTGCGATAACGACGGACGAGAACACTTTGCTATAATCAACAACGATCCTTTCAATGCAGAAACGTTTAAATCAGATCAAATGTCTTCCTCATGACTGGACAGTATAATCAGTTGAATAGATAACGAAATGAAAGTAACATGAACGTTATTCGAGATTTATATGAGCGGTGCATCGGCAAACAAGATAAGTGCATATATAAGTGCGTTAATGTTGACGTAGGTAAGTGCAACTGCAATGAGTCAAAGAATACAGTGTTGTCTACTCAGAAGAATCAGCTTCGTGAATTACAGGAGAGGAGATTAACAGTCCAAGATTAATTGATCTAGATATCTATGATGGGTCTAGTGAGCGAGGTCAATGCACAACACATTGTGAGCCACCTGCGTCGACTGGCCGGAGCAGCGAGTGGGCGCACCAACTGTTCGCAGAATAATCACTAATTAGTACACAAGGTCGCGAGGGACCGAACAGGAGCTCACTGAGGCCCTCATACTTGGGCCACACAATTGCATTGACGACTCTTGTTACATGTTTCTCTTGCTTTCGCCGCCATCCTCGCTTCATGATATTTGGCTCCTCGGCCTTCCTATTTTCCAATTAAATAAAGCGGGCAACATATGAGTGACTTAAATATTAGTGAAATAACTGAACTTACTCACTGTGTCACTGAGCTAATGATCATATCTGTGCTTGTTGCATCGGGTACGAGAAGCGTAGCATGCGTAACATTGAAAGAATAACATGTTATGACTGTGGCAGCGTGGAACAAATAAAGCTATTATATATTGCAATGAATAGTCGCCATTTAATTCATATGAATTAATTTTATTATGAATGCGAACTCATGGTTTTTATCATTGAAACCTTTTCAGACTCGTTATAATAAAAAACAGTCGGGTGAGATTTCGTCTCGGTTGGCTGGCAGCCACTGTCATTTGTGATAGTGATCTGGCCTCACACAGGACATCTATACAGCTCCCATACCGTAGCTGTTGTCTAATTCAAGTTTATATACATTCAGCTCACGCCGCCGCCGGTCGATGCTTACCTGTAGAACACATTGTAGTTCACGCGCTTGTAACTAATTGGTCTATATTGCCGCATGTTACCTTTCTAGATGTTTCGGACTAGATGAACAGTTAGAACCTTTAAACAATATTGTGCATTTGTGTATCAAGACAATCACAAAACCGGCACAAAACAAAACCAAATTATTGAACGCTTTACAATGTCACTTTGAAGTGTGTTACTGACAGTTTCAGAAAGTGTAGTCAATGGATGGAGTTTTTTTTTAAATCTTCAGATACCCTAAAAAAATCTATTCATATTGAACTTCATATACCGCCTAATTCTTATCTCTGGTTGTTCCCAGTTCCCGGTCAGAATTCAAAACACTTTTGAAACAATGAACGGGAACTTGGGAAATATGTAGGTAGTTCCAGCCAACTGAAGCAAAAAAATATATCAATAGGCACCACGGTCATAGGCACTTTAAGCATTTCTTAAAAAAAAACAATCGACTTCCTTAAAAAACACTACAAAGTGAAAAATTACATTAATTTTCGTTTTTTGCCACCGATTTCCGAAATTAAAGCTATTAATTTTTTACTTTGTAGTATTATTTTTTTTGTAAAAAAGTTAATATCTTTCACTTTTAGTTATCGTCCTTACTCCAAAACATGCGTATACCACTACTTGTTATGTAAATATCAGTGACAGGAAGTTATTATAACATCATCAACATACACAAAGTGGAAAAAATACGTATTATGGAAGCTAACTCAAAAACTACCAAAGCAAAGATAATAAAAATATGACACCACCGCGCAAGCTTCTTCTACCAAATGAAAATTTGCAAAATCGATCCACAATTGACGAAAATAACGACGAGGATAAAAAAATACATTTGAATTGAGAACCTCCTCCTTTTTTCTACGACAAGAAGTCGGTTAAAAACTGGCGACCTGTCTCTGTTATATCCACGTAACCTCACAAAAACGTGGTTTTAAGAACCATAAAGCACTAATTGAAAACCTGTCAGGGATAATAAGCGTGATTTTATGAATGTAGCCAATATGCAAAATACAAGCATCCGTCACGGATTACGTGTATATAGATGGCATGAACCATTCACGACAAAATGTACCATCGGGGTAACACACATCTAAGAATTTTGAAAACAAATCCCGTGCATCCGACCCTTTTTTTTCGTAGGTAAGCGATACAATAGCGGCTGACCGCTGCAAGCAAGAATAATCCTTACAGTGTACAGATATACGTTTCTTCGATAGTACTAGACGAGAATGAATATTTATAGATGCAACTATGTATTTACTACTGTTTATCTAGACGGCGAGCAGACGCCAGCCTTCCGGGACAGCCTTGTAGTCACAGGCATGCTATTATAATGCATTCCATATTATTTCCTACGTCCTATGATGGCCTAGTACTGCTAAGTAGCAACTTATTCGGGCATCCCACAACGTTTAAGCCGAGGTTAGCCTACGAATTATAGATATGAACACCTGTATTGAATCTAGATTCTTTAATCTATTATTATTATTTAATCTATTTGGAACTATAAGTATTATTAATCTCACAGTTGAAGACCGATGAAGAAGCTAATGAATTGTTATTACGATACCATTTAGGTTTGTTATGAAAACGTGTTATACAATATTGTTGATGCATGCTATGCTGTCTATATATTACACCTTGTTTTGCATATTCTACCTAAAGACTCAATGTCATATAAATGTTTGTATACAAATGTGATTACATGAATACATTACACCTACTATAATATTCTCCTTTCTTGTCATACTAGCGCAGAACAACGATAAATTACACAACCAAATCAGAGCAAACATTACGTTCCTAATACAAAGAACTTCTGGTTTACGGCTGAGTTCCATCGTGCCGGTAGCTGGCGACCGTCTTAATTAGATAAGTTAGCGATGACTTGTCACCGGCACCACCGAGGCCACAGCAGAACTGACCTGCTTAATCGGCTGTTAGTAAACACACGCGAAAGGCTTGCTTAGCAACAATGATAATTGTAATATATTGCAAGCATTCCCTGCAAATTCTGCGTGTCGCCTATTTTATATAATGAACTCCTAAAGGGAATGCTTATTTTATCATTTGATCGAAGCAAATGGATTAAATATCAACTAAATAGAAAGATGTTACTGCTGGAACACGATGGAAGAAGATTCTAGATGAGGGCAAGACCCACAATGGTTTGAAGAATGACGCGCCAAAAGAAGTGAGCAATAAGAAGGTTCTTGTAGACGATGAGCTGCCTAGGTGGGTATTAGCAAGCTCGTGTGACTCGTACAGCAATTAATGAAAGTGAAATTAATTGGTGTTCAAGGTGATTAGCGAAGAGAATTACTGGCATGGTAAAATCCAGCGGACGCCAGAATTTATGTACATAACATTAATGCGGAGGTCACTAGATATTATTGGAAAATAATATCTAGTGACCTCCGGAAATTCTGACTGGAAGATGGCGAAAGAGAGACCTTGCAAATGCTGTTGTAAGTGTCCTGGATATTAAACGTATGGTACGGAATGAAATCCTTAGAAACAATCATCATTTTCTGAATATTATAATAGCAATGATGACGATTGTTCATCGAATCATCATTAAGATAATGTGATTGTTTCATACAGACGTCCCGAACAATTGCGAGCACGCACAGAGAAGCACACACGTGTATGTTTAATGCTTATTCACCCGTGCAGAACCAATAATGTAAAACACGTCATATTCATAGTTTAACGTTATTCAGTTACGTGATAACTTGATAATGGGAGATTGCAGGTGCTCTTATCGAGTAAAATGTATGACTTAATTCATTCGAAGATACAATTAGTGATGATTTTCAAAACGTTGATGAGCGTGAGGCATAATAAGATTTTTAATCTTAGAACGGACATTTCTACCCTCCTAAGTCGTTATCATAAATAGCAGCGCACACCTATGTCGACAGACTGACCTCCTCTATCTATACGTCACTATAGAATCAAGTGACGTTGACGTGGAACTATTAATGCCTTCCAGCAGGTCTATGCTGTAAAAATCTCACCGGGATTTTTTTTGTTAAATGAGCGTTTATTCTGAAAGTGGGCAACTTCGCAAATAGCTGTCAAATATTACCCTGTATTGATTAATTTGGCTATATTACTGTATGGAAATATGAAATATGGCTAACTAGTGAACTCAAATATTGATTATGAAATACAGTAATTAATATCGTAACACCAAATATTTAGTTTTAGATGTAAAAAAAAGTATTTGGAAGCTTTTCAAATTTTTATGCCGTTACAACATCAAATTCACTGTTTGTTATAATTGCAATTCATTATTAACATTCTAGTTTACTAGTTCGCGATATTTCATATTTCCATACAGTAATATTGCCAAATTAATCAAAACAGGTAAATATTTGACATCTGTTTGTGACGTTGCTAACTTTTACAATAAACGCTTGTAAAGTGAGCTGTCATTCCACTTGATGCTTCATTGACATTATTGACAGTTCACTTCAAGCTTACTTCACGTAAGTTTCCACGGTAACATTTTTCCAGTATAGGTTCGACTGGTAAGGTCAATGTACACTTTACATGTTGAAGAAAATTCAATATTACGGTCATACTCATTTGAGTCGAGAATGTCTGACTAGTTCAATTACCCCAAAAAACTGCCGTTGGCAACAAACGGTTCAATTTTGCCGATTTGCCCTCGAGGAAGGAAATTAATTAGGATGATTCAAGAAAAACCTTTTTGATTAGTACAAGGAATTTTCAGGGAAACGAGGGTTGGAAACGAATTCTTTATATCTAATAGAAAAAGCAGGAAAATATTTGAGGGAAAAGCTCTAATTTGGTCCTAGGAAATATCTGGCGTATTTTTTCAAGGTAAACAGTGGAGTATTTTAATTAAAAGGGTATCTATGTACATATTATACCAACGTAAAAAAAAAGTATGCAATGGAATGCTTTCCACTATACTTGACAGCAGGTCATTCAACTTGGTGCCATGTTACGGTCAGAAACTTTAGTGGTATCGGATAAAATTTCGAGTGGCATAAAATTAAGGAATGCTACAAGCCTTATTAAGTGTTCTCCTCATATTAAATGATCTACCAAACATTTTTTCAAGTTGTATGTTCGGGTCAGCTAAACCTTTACGCACGTTATTGTAAAAGTGTAATATGGAGCGACTGTTAATATTACATCACGTATGTTTTTCCCGAAGGATTTGGCAGAGGTGTACTATCGAAGAAACGCATATCTGTACACTGTAAGGACTATTCTTGCTTGTAGCGGTCGGCCGTTATAGTATCGCTTACCTACGAAAACAAGGCTTCGTCCATACTCATCCGAACTCGTCCGCTTTTATAAATGCGTATCAGCTGCAAGGGTACAGTTTGTCAGAAAAGTGCTACGATGTAGAAAATAAATACTTATCACATATCGATTTACTATAGCAGTCTTGATCTTTATATTTTTTTGTTGAAAAAATTACCTATTTAGATTTCGTGCAAATAAATAATTATTAATTATAAAATTTAGCATTCCTAGAAATCGAACAAAAGAGTCATAAAATTAAATAACTGCAATGGGCAAAAGACAGTGGCATCCTTTGAAAAACCTTTTGTTATAGCGGGTTTTGGTAATTACATAGAGCTCTCTCTGTCTCCCTCTCTCTCTCATTCGATTATTATGAAGACAAATTGGTTTTCAGATCTCTAAGATAAGAAACAATTCTTCCGGAACCACTGTACTTTAACACCCGTCGCGTTTTTATAGTAGCATTTTTTTTTTTTTTTGATAGAATAGACCTTTTTTAGTGTATATATTTGATAACCCCAAAGTGCGCAAAACTATAGGTGACGAGAAAAAAATAATAATAAAAATCATACTAGCACTTTTCTTACCATCAGTACTTTTCCGCGTTCTAGCTATACATGTAGGTAGATATATGAAAACCGGGAGAGTTTGGATTGGAGATGAGCATGGACGAAGCCGAAAAAAAGGGGGTGTGCACGGGATTTTGTTTTCAAAGTGGTTAGATATGCGTTACCCCGATGGTACCTATAGTACACACTCACATGTGTCCCAGGGAAAAAGAACAAAATAAGAATAAATTTATTTAGCAGAGTTTACATTCAAGTGGATTGAATTCCTAGACCTCACCCTAGGATTCCCTGTTTTGTGAGATCCAGGCTCCTTCATTCCGTTAACAATTTTAAATTAAAAGGTACATTTCTAAAACTTAAAATAGATATTAAAAAGAGTGTATGCATTTGTGTTAGTTTTGTTGATGTTGTAATAGTGTCTGTATGTCATAGGTACCTATGTTAGTGAGTGCACGTGTATTTGTGAATTGTCAATGTGTATACTGTGAGTTTTTACTTAAGCTAGGAAACTTTCTGTCATGTCGTAGTTCAGTGTAAGAAGCCAGTTTGTTACCGTCACTCATTTTTTTTGTGTTAGTTTTAGTATTTTGTGTAGACTAATGAGTTTCGCGTATATGTGTGTTCCCATATAAGCATAAGACCTTCTGCCGATTGTTTTACTGCATCGGATTTTATCCCAATTTACCATTCGACTTGAGATGATACGAGTGCTTAAGGCAGTTTTATGAAATCGTAGGGTACCAGATAGTAGTAGTTGTCTAACCCTAAGAACTCCCACTTCAGTATAGAGTTTATTCGTGGGGTACCGGTAAGGTCGTTCATAAAGGAATACGAGCATGATGTTATGTTATATTATCAATATTAACCATCTAGCTGTGCTCCGCGGCTTCACCCGCCTAAGTCTAGATCCCGTATGAATATCGGTATAAAAAGTATCGTATGTCCTAATCCAGGTCATGTACCAAATTTCATCCAAATCCGTTTAGCCGTTTTAGCGTTAAAGCGTAACAAACAAACTCAGTTTCGCATTTATAATATTATATACTCGTAGTTAGGATTACGATTAAGTTACTGGACAATTACGCGAGCCGTCCACCACCAGCTAAACTAAGTTAGTTTAGCTTAGCTCGACAGTTTTTTATACATATGAGTGGACGCACATGTATGAAAAACCGGCGAGCTAAACTAAACTAACCTTAAACAAACTAACTTAGTTTAATTAGCGGTGGACGATCGGTGTTTACGTTACATTTCTTGTCGTTTTAGGGATCACGCAAACATATAAATACGGGTAATATTTAAATAAACAAAAATATTTTACAATGAAATTTAGTAAGGCGAGGTCGATGCTTTTTTTATCATAAAGAAACAAATTAATATTCTTCTGTACCGTTACTTGTTTTCAGGTGCCTTCATTATGATTTAATTTTATGATTTTGTTTAAAAATGACTATGGCGTGTTACGTTATTATTTACACTTAGAAATCAACTATGCAAAAAAAAAAAATATGGCAAACTGATGACTGAATGAAGACTGAAAAATGTACAATCTTTATTCAATTCATCCTAATTATGACTGCTTGTTGCTAGGGTCATGTTTGCGGTAGAAAAAGAGTTAGCAGTCATTGCTGATTTATCTATTGACCGTTATAACAATTGGTCGATTGGTTCGATATCGTAAACGTCTGTCTAAACTTACCGGAGACGAGGCCCATAACAATAAGATTGGATGTTTTGTTCAGTTTCTACTGAAATTTTGACTCAATGATGGTTTTGTGCCACTCTCTCTCTTAAAGAGGTCTCCATAAAATATGTCTTAAACTTTGAGGATGTATTTGTACAGAGCCCTAATGGGTCTAAAACTATAAATATAATTATGGTAAATCTATGGTGAAAAGTGATTTCCTTTTAAATATTTTACGACCCGATCCATCTCGACCAAAATCCAGGATTTTAGTCCCTAGTTTACATGAGAGAAATATTTTTCATTATGTAATATCGTAGGCAGCACGTGGCGTTCAGTGGTTTCTGTCTATCGACTCGGGAAAAAAGCGTGAATTTATGGTATACGTATTGTTTAATGTAACTGTACAAGTAGTATCTACGTAACCCATTATCGAAAGGCCTTTACGTTAAAGGTGCTGCATACATTTTACGACGTCGTAAAATTAGCTACTCACACTAAGTATATTCTTTGACTGTACATTAAGTAAGTACTGATTGATGAAGAATTTTATTAATGTGTAACCCAAACTATACACAAAGTAATGAATATAGTTGTGAGTTATTTATTGCCATCCTTTAGAATTCTATACACCAAATTGCTGAGGAACTTTTAAAATAATTGACATCTACTGAAATACTAATGATTATGTACACGTTTAGCATATTTAGTAGTAGTTTTACTCTTTTAGTAGTAGAATTTTCTACCAATATATCAGACACGGACACAGCAGTATATTTCAATCACATTTACGTTGATTGGTTTTAAGTTTGGCATAGTATTATATTATCTATGGCATAGTTACGGGTAGAATCAGAACTGTGAATGAAATGTTCTTTAGGGATACAAAACTGACAACTTAGTCCAGTACTAAGTTGCCACTTTTGTATTAAGAACTTTGCCGTCGGAATAAAGTTCAACATTCTTATATGGCTCCATGTTTTAAACCTGGGTCTGAAGATAAATCTCGTTTCGTAATAAGACAGTTATGGTTCTAGTAAAATATGTCTACCGAATGTAGGGGTTTATTTATAAACGTTGCTTAAAATTAAGTAATGATAAGTGATTGTTTACCATAACCAAACATTTTTGGCGTTTAAACGTTTCTTAAGTTTAAGAATACTTTATAAATAAAAGGTTTAGTGCCTCGATAGAACTATGGCTACTACTCGAAAGACTGATTTACAACCAAAATTTAAACAATCCTATTGGAGTTTTAACTTTAAATATTTCTAAAGGCTTCGCCAAATAGAACGCGTACTTAGCGCGCGTTAGAGCGCTAGTCTGACGCCCGCCACGCTAACGTAACGTGCGTAACGAACTGCTAGCGCACGTCATGGTATGTACAACACAATTCGGCGCTATAGCGCGACGTCAGGCTAGCGTTCTAACGCGCGCTAAGTACGCGTTTTATTTGGCGAAGCCTTGAAAGTTTGATTTGTAATATTCATCGTTAGAGCCTTCATCATCATCATTCATCATTTCAGCCGAAAGACGTCCACTGCTGGACATAGGCCTCTCCCTAGCACCCGAATTCGACCTATTCTCTGCTTTCTGCATCCAGCGGATTCCTGCGGCCTTCACAAGGTCATCAGTAAAAAGTAAGCGAAATAAGGTAAAGTTCTTCTTATAATTGGTTTATTATAATGTCACAGTGTGCAATGTAATTTTAAACTTTATTTTGTCTCAAAATGTTATGATATGATCCTGCGTATGAATGAAAGATACCTTAAATGAAGTGAATCCAAAATATGGACAAAAAGAAAATTATACACGTCGAAATTTTTTTTTGTAAACTTTTGACATTTGTAGTATTCTGAATTTTTTAATAATATTTTTATTTTTGTGCGTATAATATTTTTTATTGTTATTTTAATGATTATTTAATAATAAAAAAATATATTTGACGTTACAAACAAGTAGGTCGTAATAATATAGCACTAAAATGTGCTGCCAAGAATCTGCTCCTTACTCCCAAACCATCAAAACAAACAAAAACAAACAAACAAAACAAAACAAATTAACAAATTCAATAAATTAGATAAATAATAATATAAATATTTGCACACCATAATAGGTAATGAATGATACAGAGTAATTTTTATTTATTTGTAACATCTGTTTGAACCTACCGGTATTATGCAAATTAAAAAAAATGATTTGATTTGATTTACCAGCGGTCATTGACCCCCCAAAAAACAAAATCTTGAAATATATTTTTTTAGATATCGATATGCCCATCACGTCTGCAGAGTTTCGCTAGTTAATTTGATTTGACCATGTTTATAAATCTTTTTGACTATAAAAAAACATCATAAAGTTATTGTCATACGATTGCCGACAGAACAAATTAAAAGCATTCAGAAACCAGGGGTCAGAATCATTTATTACCGGGATCAATTCTGAGATTGAACTAAAATTACTGTCACCGACTGCGACTGACTGCTTGAAATGTGCTCCTGTTTTAAAAAAAAATTGACGGGTTTTTGCAGTCACGGTTTTTTTTATTTTTATTTACGTTATTTCCTTTAGTGTTAAGTATTATATGTTTTATATTTTAAGTAAATAAGCTCTGGAAAAGCGTGCAATTTCCAGTTTCATTCGATTTCAGGAGTGGACGGAAACTCATCAGGAAGCGTTGCCGGAGCGATTTGATGCGCAAACAAAGTTTGTTGAAAGGTTCGCGCAATCTCTTGGTTATTGTGTTAGCGCGAAAGTGTTAGCGCCCCGACTTTAAGCCGGGTCTCCTGCGCGTGTTTTTTCGGAACATTACACAAAAAACCTTACACATAAACATTTGTTTTCATACACAAGTTGTCTTCTGCGTATTAAAATATTATTTTGTGTAGATGTCGTAATGAGTTCCGACGAGGAAGACGTAGTTAAAAAGTATCTCTATTCCAATCCATCGTTTATTTATCACAACTTGTTCATAACTATTCACAAGACAATGGTGTCGATTCTCTTGTCACAAATGCTAGAGGCATTTGTGACTAAACTGTACTAAAAAGCACCAAAATTTAGCTTATTCCTGTCAAACGACAATTTCCCATTCGGAAATAGACTTAAGTGACACAACTTAACTATGTTTTAGTTCGATAGCACTAAGATGGTACTGAGATATTAATTTAGTGAAACTGCCAATTTTGCTATTTTAAATTTGACGTTTTTCACCAAAAATTTTGATTATCTAACTGAATCTGACTATTTCTAATCGCGATTAAAAACATTGGTTGTCATTGAACTTTAAATTCACATCAAACACCTCGACTTCAGGTGCAAAAACAGTACTGTATCTTTTTTTTTTCTTTTGCTTAAATCTCGAAAATGGTGTGTCCTATCGCAAAAATAATGAAAATTTCGACCCCCTTATAAAATCCATAAATCCCTACAACTTAACATGTAGGTAGAAATATCGGGATGAAAAGTATTGTATGTATTAATCCAGTTTATAAACTGTGTGCCGAATTTCATTCAAATCCGTTCAGTAGCTTTTGCGTGAAAGAGTAACAAACATCCACCCATCCTCACAAACTTTCGCATTTATAATATTATTATAGTAGGAAGTAGGAGGAGTGAATTAATCACTAACTTGTCACTAACCACACGAAAAGAAGAAGAGTGAATTATTATAAAATGAAAAGCAATGATGCCATACATAAATATTATTTTTGAGGTATTACAGTTGAACAATAGTTGGCATGATACATTCATAATTATAATAAAACTTTAATTTAAATATCTACAACACAATAGGAATAAAATTAAATAAATCGAAACAATATCATAATTAGGTACACATATCAAATTAAATTATTCAGCACTTAAGTAAGTCAGTGTCAATTAGAAAGTCATTCACAGAATAATAGCATTTTAGAATTAATTATGTTGGGTATTTTATTATATATTATTGGGCCCATTCTAATAACACTTTTATTTTGTAAAGTAGTATTACGACTCTCAACATGTAAGTAGTAAATATTTGTACTGACTTCTTATAGGTCTCTCTCTATCTTTTGACACTGCAGTGAAAAGGTTAATGTTACATTTAACGAAAATTGCGACTTCTAAAATGTAAATAGCCGGAAAAGTGGGTCCGAATCCGTGCTTCACCTAGGTTCTCCTCCTCGGTGAAGCACGAAGGCCCCGTGCTCCAACTGATGACGTTATTGTACATTGATGCAGTAAATGGTTTTCTCTATATGATTCAAAAGATCTAAACAATTATTTAATGGGAGTGAATTTTTATGTACAATAATAGAAATAGTTTAATTTTAATAGTTTGAGAGACTTAAACACAGGAACGCAACTATCCGTCAGTTTCATTTTAAGTATTGCCCATAAGCAACGTTTTTCGTTGAGCTGTCAAGAATCTTGACAGCTCATCTTGACTCAAGATAGTGGCAACTGCAGCCGCCGACAAGCGTCGACGGCAGCCGTAGACGTGTCGGCTGCAGTTGCCCCTACCGTTGACGCGTGTTGCTCGTGCCGCACTAAAATAATGGAATACTGTTTTCTGGGAAAATATATTTTGGTCTGTCGAGCTGTACAGTACAGACTAACCCTCTTATTCATAAACGCTGCTTAAAGTTAAGAGACATTTAAACGTCAAAAATGTGTGGTTAAACAGGCGCTATATAATCATTACTTAACTTTAAGCAGCGTTAATGAATAAGGGGGTAGGTGTAAAATTGTTATATTAATTAAAAGGATTTACCACACTGTGGCATAAGAGGAAACGAATATGTTGATGCTCTTGCTAAGGACGCTGTTACGTCCCAAGACGTTGACCTTAGACATTTTCAATGTCAGGGCTACGATCTGCTGAGCCTTCCCAAAAAGAGTTTGCTAACCTCATGGCAGGTGCAGTGGCAAAACTCGAGTAAAAAGAAGGGTGCTTTTTATCACGCAATACAGCCCAATGTTACACCCAAGCCTTGGTTCTATCATTACAAGAAAATATCCAAGAAAGTGATAACTATTCTTTGCCGTCTCCGTATAGGCCATTGCTGTTCTCCGGTAATCCTTCATAAAATCCGGGTCAGAGAGACATCGCTCTGCGAATGTGGGTTGGATGAAGGTACTTTGGAGCACATCTTTTTTAACTGCTCCAATAATAACCCAGCTCATGACTTGTATAGTCATCTCCCTAAATTAAAGATCCTTGTCCCAACTAACTTTCCATCCCTACTAACGCATTCTTCCCTAAAGCTCTTTGCGGCTTTGATGTTTTTTATCCGTGTCAATGACATCAAATTATGATGATTTTTGTGTGGTTCGTGATCATTTATGTACATATGTAATAATATAACTAACAATAATTTTTATCTGTTTGTTTCAGTGTACTACTAATACCTGTCAACAAGTTTCACATTAAATTCAAAAATATAGTAGATTCTTCAAATTATTTTTTTTTTTTGATTCCCTCCGCCCGTTTTCTCATAACACAACTGACATTGGCAGAATTGTCGACATCGGTATCATTGCCATAGAGAAAAATAGAATAGAATACCACAGTGCCTTTTCTTTCATATGCGTTATTCGGTAAACAAACACGGTACAAAATTCATATTTAGGTACATAAATTACCTACTGATGAACACAGTCCTGTCCAAAGTTGAGCTACAGTCAATTGTCGCATGAGACTTAAATCACTAATTAACCCTGCGCGTAGACAGGGGTTGCTAATAAAAGATTTAGGGATTACAAACGAGTCGGCGAGTGATAGTAGTCGGGGGTGCGTTTGAATTTTCGAGCTGAGGCATCTCCCGGGCCCCCGACTCATGGTAGTGGAAGGAATCCAGGAGGTTTTAGTCGGTGGGACTCTGATATAAGCCAACGTTCTCCCTAGACGGAGGGTAACGATGGAGATTTTCCCCACAAGAAAAAAAGATCATGGTAATTGGTCTTGTAAGTCTCTTTTTAGCTAGTTATAAAGATTGACAAGAACTCTTTAGATTAGCTAGGTAGTGGCTAGTTTTTTTTTATATTTTTGGGTTTTCTCTATGCTCGGTGCCGTAGTCAGTTCATGACTATAGCTCGAAGATATTTATTTATATTAATCACCGTTTCAAAATTATTGTGGATTTTATTGTTTTGATTGATTCGTGCTGGGGATTTAAGGCTCCTACAAAAAGGCGCGACACAAAGACACCGCTCGTCGCGCGACGCGACGTACCTTTGTGTCGCGTCGCGTGTCGCGCCTGTTTGGAAGAGCCTTTATTTCATTTCAGTCTAATTGGGACTTTTAAGTTCGAGCCGTTTAGGGCACACTAAGGGCTATGGGGTGCCCACTTGGTTTTTCAAGACATCGCCAAGCGGTTGATCGACAATTCACGTGACCAGAAGACTGGCCTATATTTTGGCCAAAGAATCAGAATTGCCATGTAACATGGCAATGCTGTCAGCCTTTTGGCCACTTTTCTGTGATAGCGATGCGGACGAATTTTTGATTGCCTATAATTATTTCCCCTCTCTTTTTATATACCTACTTCTACATATTATTATTTTAAGCTTAAAATATGTTCGTGTTGTGCTTTCAAGAAGTTTTTAGAGAAGGATTGACGTTAAGTATTTAACGTATATTTATTTTCAAAAAACGTTGCCCCACACTAAGAATTTCTCCTGTATTGTGGATGCATTTACAAACATTTAAACTCACATACACAAACAGCCAGACGCGGAACAACTACTTGTAGGTCATGCAAATATATGTCAAGGTCTTATTCTGTTCCAATTTAATTTTCACAAAAGTTAATAGGTATTCTTTTGGTTGACACAGAACGTGTCGTAATTAGATGAACTGCAGAAAGCTACAAATAATATTTTTCGCCGTAGTTACTAAACTATGTAATTACGGTAGGTGGGTATATGTGTTTGACAAAAAGATCTGTGCGTAGGAACACCTACCTAAGCAGTAGCAAAGAGATAATCCGCTAATATGATCTACCGAATATCCTGGGGTTTTCATCCTATTTCATTGTTGCGAGGTGTTTTACAAGTTGTAAGAACATACAATTCTTTGAAACGTGCGACGTTCAACAAAGAATTTATGAGATACAGTGTCATGTGTGATGTGAACTGATGTGGCAGACACATTGTACTAATGTCTACGAACATTTTAGACATGGTTATGTCGGCTTTGTTAACCTTGCCTCAGCTGTTATGATTATTTTTATAACGTTTTAACCAGAATGTTGCGGTTTACGACGAAACGATAACACACTTGTTATAAACGTTTCAGTTTTTTCCTAATGCTTACAGGAAATGCCCAAGATAGCCGTAAAAAGGCTCAAAGAAATAAAAAACAAATCATGTACAAGTACTAGTGACATGATGGTACTTATGTATGTTCGTGAAATGTTTTATTATTCTTGTTTATTTGAATAGTGCGTAAAAGTGCAATTAAATTACACGTGCATTAATCATAAAATATATTCATATACAGTACACAAATATAGTATTGTTATACAAGTCGTAATTTAGACTCACATAGATCCAATTTCGGCAACTTCATCTTTCTGGAAATGTTCGGGATCAAATCTTAGTAATCAGTTACAACGGCGTCGGCGTATCAAAATACCACACTATTAAAAACGTTTACAAGAAGTTCGCATTACTTTGTTTTTGAACGCTGAAGAATGTGTACGATTCGTATATCACGATGTTTTTAAAAGGAAACAGTGCATTGATATGTGCGGCTGTGCGCATGTTCGGGCTAGCACTGCGGAGCCGCGCGGAGCCGGCGAGTGGCGGCCGGGAGCGCAGTCGAGATATTAGTAATAACACCGTCCTCACACGATCTACATTAGAATTAATTCGACCGATAAGTGCTTGTCCCGCGCCGCTCTTCTCTAGCGTCGACAATCACGGCGTGCGGCGGATCAATGCCATCGCCTCTCAACTATCGACGTGACGATTATTAGTCGCACATGACACTTAATACGAAAAAATGGGTTCCTAATTTAAGACAATTGGCTAGCCCGCGAAACTATCTGTTGACCTATAATGATGAAAGTTTAAATTTATCATTAATACCGCGTATGAACACGAAGGACGGAATCGTTAATGCGACGGAATCGTTAACGCTTACATTTTAACTTAAATAATATGTAGACTCGTATGAAAACTATAACATGGAATAATCTATTCCTGATTTTCGTCATAACGCAACTAATGCGACACTAGACTAAAATATTTAGGTAGGTAATAATGGTATTTAAGTTTACGATACAAACGAATTTACCGCACACGATATTTACAGGGTAATAACTAAAACATATAACTGTTATATTCTGTAATCACTAAAGGATAAACCTATATTAATCTCCTATACTTAATTAATATTATAGCAAGCGATAACAAAGTGTAAATCTAAGTGAAAACTGTTATCAAACTCACCTGAGTCCACGCTCTTCTTCATGGGCACCATGGCAACATTTTTACACATTTTTACAGCTAATGTTATTATGCACTTTAGTAAATCAATTTTTAGAATAGTTACGATGTATTTTGTTTGAAAACTTTTGGCTGGGTCCTGATTTTATTGAATGAATGTAATGTTATTTAGTGTAGTTTTATTATGCATAGGTGCGTGTGGTCTGCGGCGCGCGTGGCCGCGACTGCAGCGTGCATGTAGCGGCCGGCACGCATGCGCCGCCGCCGTCAGAGGCGCGCGCCGCCCGCTCCGGCACGCGCCCGGCACAGGCGCACCGGTCGCCGGCCATCGGTTTTCGCGATATTATAAACAAACACTTTCATGTAAATAACGGAAACGAAACATAAACATGTTGTTATTTAAGTTTCACTAACACAAAATTCCGAAATACGAGACACGAATCTAAAACCTTACCATCGACTTTAAGCCTCATGCAGACTGGCGCGACGCGACTCTAACAGAACAATTTCTAAGGAAACTTCACGGTATAACAATTGCCGGTGTCGCGTCGCGCTAGTCTGCACGAGGCTTTACCAAAAAAGACCAACCAGAAACGTTTCTTCCGAGAATTGCGTTTCGAAGAACTACCTTAACTTTTTAGCACAGCGACGTCTATCAATTATCTGTCTATTAAGGGCTGTAGGGTAGGCGTGAGAAACCGGGACACCCCGGGGCATGCCTCTACCTGGCCCGGGCACGCCGTGCGCAGGCGACCCTCCGCAACTGTATTTCATTAAACAATTCACCGACCGTTACGAATTCTACGATGATGGCCATCTGCCTAGTGACTGTTGCTGACGTTCATTCAATATCGTTATCGTAGAACCTATAGTTTTACGACTGTTACTTCGCTGGTACTCGTACGTCGGCGTCGTAAACATTTAGTAGGTATTGTATGTGTATAGTGATTCATAAGTACGTTTTGTATCAATTATAGTGATAAATATGCCTAGTTTAGAAATAAAAATGAGAAGCGTTGCCGAATCCAAATAGACTTCAACTTAGTGTAGTTTGGAATTGAAGGTAGTATAGGTTTACGTCATGACCTCGTCACACTCCAACGATGAGAATATTTCCGGAGTCATATATGGCTCTAAAACACACTTCACCGTTGTCATGGGGGACTTCAACGCGAAACTGGGCAAACGAGACGATGATGCGAGTAGGGCAATTTGGAGTTGGAGGTCGGAACCACCGGGGTCACCTACTAGCCAGTTTTATGAAGAAGGAAGGCTTCTTTATGATGAACTCCTTCTTCAGAAAGCATGATGCAACTAAGAAGAGAGATACTTCATTATCTCGACTAAGAAACAAATATTTAATGATGTTTTTGTCATCAATGCGGTGTAGACCGGAAGTGATAACCGCATGGTAAGAATTTGCAAATAGCACATTGAATCTAAATATCTAGCTGGACAGATGTCGACGGATGAAGTGTACTCTCCGTCCCGCACCGATCCAAATCCAAAAACCCGAGAGCTTTCAGCTCGAACTTCAGAATCGTTTCAAGTGTTTAGGGAGTTCCGTGGACAATTATAACGATGGGAACGTGAAAACTGTCCGTACGGTCAGGTCTAAGATCTTCAAGATCCATTGTACAAGTAGAAACAAGAAGCTCTATGAATCTACTTTACAGCTCATGGAGGAAAGCCGCGAGATGATCCTACAGTGTTCTGACGATGCGTGCAACTACCGGCAGATCAATAGACGGATCTCAAGTCCTTGAAAAATGACCTATGGCGCTTTAATATTGCCCATATTAAAGACGCAAGAGCGGAACAAGGGCTCCAAGATCTGTTTATTGAGGAGAGCTAGCTCATGAAGATCAGAGACTCTACACTCGAAGTTGTGGACGATTATGTTTACCTAGGACAAACTGTCCTGTTTGGTAGTCCAACTTCGAGCAATAGTTCAATCGTCGAATCCGGCTCGGCTGGGCAGCGTTCGGGAAGCTACGCAATATCTTCTTGTCCCACATTTCGCAGTGTCTCAAGACGAAAGTCTTTGACGAGTGCGTGTTGCCAATGATGATCTATGGCAATGAAACGTGGTCGTTCACAATGGGCCTCATTAGGAGGTTAGAAGTCACCCAAAGGGCAATGAGAGGGCTATGCTTGGAGTTTCCCTACGTGATCGAATCAGAAATGAAGAGATCCGCAGGAGAACCAAGTTAATTGACGTAGCCCGAAGAATTGCCAAACTTAAGTGGCAATGGGCAGGGCACATTGCTCGCAGAAAAGATGGCCGATGGGGCCGATAGGTTCTGGAGTGGCGACCGCGTACCGGAAGAAGTAGCATTGGAAATTGGAAAGCCTTCCACAAGGTGGAGCGATGACCTTGTGAAGGCCGCAGGAATCTGTTGGATGCGAGAGGCACAGAACCGGTCGAAGTGGCGGTGCTTGGGGAGGCTTATGTCCAACAGTGGACGTCGTTCGGCTGAATGACGATACCTTTATGGAGCTAAGCGGTCAATCCTGAAATATAACGGCCATTTTAGTCAACTATTACCAAAGCAATTAGCTTAGTGGATCAACGACTGCTTTGCAAACCTGTGGTTGAAAGTTCAATTCCCAACTCTTAATACTTTTTGTAATATTTTTTTTTAACATTTAGCTATCCCTACTATTATAAAATAGCTCGTAGAATGAACACGAAAAAACATGAAGTTTATTCCTCTTCTATCACCTATGATTATAATAAATATCTTCTCTCTATTTTATGTCTACTGATAAATTATTTTATGTCAGGAATAATCTGTAAGAATGCAAATAATGAACGAATCAGTCAGTGTGTTGTGTGAAGGAACGTAGGCGTTCATTAAATCATTAAAAATGAAAAACTTTGCAAGCAATGGGAAATTGCTCCTGAAGGCTGCGGGTGTCGACTTTCAAGACGTGCTTCTCTCACGGATATATACTTACGTCGCGTATCTTGCTCCGCGTCACAAGTCTTGACTCTCTGTATATTTTGGCTGCTGAGATCGAAACTATTCGAATTCGATCGGAAGTACTAGTATACAGGGAAGTTTTATAAAAATGTGGCTGTTATTTTATTAAATTGTGGCGTCTTACGATTGCCACGCGAACGAAGTCATGGGCAGAAGCTAGTACGTATAATAAAATTGTAATGAAGTCAAAACTGTACATTGAATATTTTTGAGTAAAAGTAATTGCTACGAGGTGTGGGAACGAGTCTGATGCCGAAAATAGAGAAGTTTTGTCCGTTTGTCTGGATGTATGTTCCGAATTGGCACAAAAACGGCTGAACAGATTTGTATGAAATTTGGCACACAGATAACCTGGATAGGGTAGGTACTTTTAATCCAGGTAGTACATTCCTAAAACTAATTAGTTATTAAAACTAATTCGTTATTAAAACTAACATGTGCAACGACTGCATTGTTTTTTAATTTACGTGAAATTATTCATTTTAAAATATCAAAGCATTACAAATAGTTCCATCACGCGTTCCTAATCGTGTTTGCTTACGAAACTATTTTATTTTTATTGTGACCAAGGGATACCTGAAAAAAAACCGGCCAAGTGCGTGTCGGACCACGCACAGTGAAGGGTTCCGCAGTAGGGGTAATTATTTACGCACGCACAGTATCGATTTTAACGGCCGCAAAAGTAAGTTAATAGTCAAAAAAAAAAACACTATAAAATACAAAGCTTTTTAATGTGATATAACTATAAACTAACGATTTTCGGACTTTTACCGTCACTTGTGCTGTCAGAACTTGCTTCTTGCCAAATTTCCTGTTTATAGGTAAACGGGACCCTTAAAGGTTTTGATTTATTTGCTAGTCCAAAATATGCGGCATCAATTCTACATCGATTTATGCCGAATAGTATTCATGTGTTCAAAAACAATGTTTTTTACTGAGACAGTATGGGGAATGCTGCGACCACTTTCTTCGTTGACCCGTGCTGAAAATTTGAACGCGATCAGTGAGTCAGGGCTGCAGGAGGAAAAGGTTTTCACCATTAGGTATCGCGTGGTGGCAATTTGCTCAGCACGCGTCTTCTCACGAAAGTACTTCTATAATCTATTTTCCTTGCAAAGTTGAAATATTGTCTTTTGTATTATATTTTTACATAAATAAGTAGGTATATTATTGTATTTTACAACCTAAATATATGGTCGCTCACAATGGACCATCATTAGAAGACTGAAAGTCACCTAAAGGGCAATGGAGAGGGTCATGTTTGTAGTCTCTCTGCGTGATCGAATAAAAAATGAAGAGATCCATAGGAGAACCAAGGTAACCGACATAGCCCGAAGAATTGCCAAACTTTTAGGTGGCAGTGAGCAGGGCACATTGCTCGCAGAACAGATAGCAGATGGGGCTGAGAGATTCTAGAGTGACGACCGCTTCGTCTTCTGGTAGAAGACGTTTCGAAAGCCAAATCTATTCGAAAGGTCATCGGTCGACCTTGTCCCACAAGGTCCCACCTGGTAAAGGCCTCAGGAATCCGCTGCGATTGTTAAAATTTACTTTAACAAATTTTAATATATATATTGATTTCTTAAAAATTATTTAAATCCTGAAAAAATTTAGTAAATTAAATGCAGTATTCCTACTTAAAATTAACAAATCGAGCGGCAAAATGCTCCCACGCGCCCACTGACGTTTTGCGGAATAGCGTACCCATTCTAGGGTTAATCATTATATTTAATGTATACTTACTCATCAAAGTTTCTCTACTACACACCTAAAGGTAATTCCATACCTACCTACTAATGTGCGTTATTAATTAATTAATGATTTCGCAAATAGTGCACAAAAGAATGCAGCTCTCTGAAGCAGGCTTTGAAAAGAGCTCTTACTACGCGTAGAACACCGATAGCTTACCAATACCTTATAATACTAGATGTTTGCTGGTTTAGTAAAAAAAATCGTAAGTTCTATTATAAAACAAGCTAAAGCCTTTTTTATTTTTTTGTCAGGAACCTTCCCCGAGCGCACACAAGAACTTACTAAAGTTTCATCACAGTCAGTCGAACCATTTTCGAGTTTTTGCGAGACTAACGCACGGCAATCGATTATTATTTATGTAAATACAGGTCTAAGGAGAGACAATTTTACTGTACATATGAATCTATGTTTGAAATGAATCGGCCCCGACACCGTTTGACCGAGCCCCATGAAAGTGGAAAATTGAATAAATGTATGATTTCATAGAAAAGGTTTTTATAGGTTTTTTTCTGACCACCACGTGGGTGAAGCCGGGGCAAAAGCTAGTTGACTATAAATAATAAATAAGAAAAAAAAAAATATATTTTTTCAAAAATTACAAGGCATAAAAATTTGTACGATTTGCTTAAATTTAAATTATATTCCTAAGACTTATGCGCGATAAGAGCTTAAATAGACTTATATATAATTATATGTTAAGTACCTTAACTCTTAGTATCTAAATTTGATAAATACTTAACGAAGATGAGTATATATATTCACTTTAATACAGTTAGTAAATTCTCTGTATCTTCCTAAGACATACTTTGGAGAGCATCCTTGAGAATTCTCTTACAATTTGTGTAGTTCAGGGAATAAATGTTTGCTTTCGAGTTTAGTCTATTATAGAGAAGAGGACCGAGGTACAAGTCAAATTTGGATACAAAAGCATGTTTTGATGTATTTTGTGGACAAACTATATCTTTACGTCTTTTATTAGTGTATGCAGTGCTGTAAGGTAGAGCTGTGTGTTGTTTTAATACAATACCCATTATAAATAGCTGTCGAACTGTTAATACTTCACAATATTTGTATAGGAGGTTAGAAGGAAAAAGGAAAGGGCGGAAAGAAGACACTGAGAATCGCCGTTTGAGCTGTCTCGATGGTTAGTAACATTGTTTTACCCGCTCCACCCCATGTGGTAATACAGTAAGTTAATATTGATTGGCATAGAGCAAAGTAAACTTGTCTAACGATTTTTGGGTAACTTTTTAAATACAAATATCAACTTGCGAATTCTATTATTTAAAGCTTGTATATGTTGTTTGAACGAAAGTGTTTCATCTATTATAACACTAAGGTATTTTGTTGTATTTGTCATGTCTATAAATATAGAGGTATTAAATCCCCTTATTACATGGGACTTAAACAGAACTGGCGAAATGAGCGTGTAATAGGTACACCTCTACCGAATCCTTCCAGCATTACAGGCGTGATGATAAGTTATTATGTATTACTCTTCAAGGCATATTCCAAGGACATTATCTGTTATTTATTCTGAATATTTGGCAATGGGGAGGTATAAGTTCCCTGTACAAACATAAATTGCTGCAGTGGGCTTCGTCGCTGGCTGATTTCGCAAACCAATTTATGCTGCAAAATGCGATTAGCAGTCACCCCGCGGTCAAAGAAGTTAAAATATCGGAAGGTAAAATTGAAAAAAAAAAAAAACTGAAAAACTTCAGTGTTTTACGCTTAGTGCAGTCAATTAGTCCATAAGTAGACACAATTACCAGATTTCAGTGAAACAGTCAAAACTGTGATAAAAGGTTGTAGATAAGATTCTTTTCTCTCCTCTCCTCCATTGTATATTTATAAATTACGGTTTGTGAATTAGCCTCGGTTACTGGTACTCGGCTCCTCAGAAGTGAGAGTTTCCCCTCTAAGTGGCGGCAGAATTAAATTACCGACGCTTTTCGCCGCCCGAAGTGCTCTCTAGTTAAAGGATGCTATTGAAAGATGAGATCCGAATCACTTATTTTTTAAAGATAAAAGGCAGGCGCTCCATCTCGTTGATTCTTCATAATAAAATTAAACATAAGTAGGTATGTGTGCAGGTTCAGAAATAAAGGTTTTAGTAAGAAACTTTGCACACGTACATAGAGAAACTCACGCCTTCTTCCCATGGGGTTAGGCAGAAACAACAGAACGCCACCTACTACGATCTTCACATACTCCTTTTTAAGTACCTAACTAATTTAAGATTTCCTGCTATCTTTGATGCAATAACAACGTTTTCATCTTGTGGAAGCTAAGATGGATAGTTTGGCTTGGCAAACGTTTAATTACTTCGATCTTCGATCTTCGAGAATACGCCAGTAGACTTAATCAAACTTGATCAAAGTTTGATTAAGTCTACTGGCGTATTCTGAAAAGATACATTGTTTTTTTGCCTCTATCTAACTTAACTATGTTTATATTGATTAATCACGTATCGTTTACTGAATTTATAAAACTCTTTGCAAAGTCGTGCCCACTTAGCCAATTAGCTGTGTACCCAGAGGCTAAGCGGTGGGCTCTAGCCGTCCCATCGCTAGGTAAATATTTGTTTAGAGTCTGGCCACGCTAAGTCTGCAGAAGTAAAAAAACGATGGAATTTGAAAATCAATAGACGGCAACACCATCCTGTGCTACGAAAAAAGAATTTGATACTTTGTTTGTCCTTTTGTTTTTCATAGATTATTTTGTTTATATTCTGATTTATTCCTGGTAAAGAATAGTCACTTTAGCACGATGCAGTGTGGATTTAATACAGTTTTGTTATCGTATGGAGGTAGAGCATAGGTATAACATAGTCTATTACACGTAATCTATTATGCAAATATCAAAATCATTAGATCTACTTACAACCCCGAAACTGACTGATGTAAAAGTATATAAAACTTTTTGGGGTTGCCCATTTATTCCATTGCAGACTAAAGCGTGGCCAGACCCTAGCTTAGGTACAGATATTTGTTCCGAGTAAGGAGGGAAACTCCCATTTGTAAGATTTGTGGTGGTAAGTTATCACAGAACAGATAGTGTAAGTTATCTACTAACGTCACGACTACGCAAATACACTGATACCGTAAATAATAATATCTATTACTAGCTATTCGTGCCCGGCGTCGCCCGGGTGTATTTCATGTCTCTATCTCCAGTAAGAGAGAGAGTTTTATTGTCATTTTCATATAAAAATACCATCCAAATTTCCGACTCACCCGGTGAATTTTTCAAAAAAAAAATCTTTCTTACTAATCTTGACATGACACAATAACCTTGCCAAGATAGCAGTGGTGGCTCAGTGGTAACGAGAGTGGTAAGCGCGAGTTACGAGTCGTGGATTCGAACCCAAGCCGGCACTTTAATTTGTGTAAATTATTTCATCACCACTGCTCTCAAAACGGTGAAGGAAAACATCGTGAGGAAACCGGCATGCCCTAGAACCAAAAATTCGAAGATATGTGACATTCTCAACCCGCACTGGGCCGTGGTGGATTACGGCCCACTCCCTCTCACAGAGAGGAGGCCCGAGTCCCATCAGTGGGAACATTATAGGCTGATTATTAATATTTTATATTATTATACAACAAAAAAAAAAAAAAAATCGGTCGAGCCGGTCTTAAGTGATGATCTTTCATACATGCGGCAATTGATTTTTATTTATATAGATTAGCCGACAGAGACGCATTATTTTCGTGCATTCTTGTATACCTACGTCCTGTTATGATGACACCCATTCAATTTTATTATGTACTTGACGTCTGTTTACGTACTCGTTTTACTCTAGATCTGCGCATCTAGCAGAATTGGATAATGTTATTGAAGTAAAGCGATACAGATTCAATATTTATTGGATATGAGATACGCCATGTTGATAATCTCCCATCGAGATTGAATCATTTTGCAATACCTACCTATTATATCATAATTTGAATAGATATTGCCAAATACTGCAGTGCTTGGAAAATAATCCCGACTCGACAAAATCAATTTTTACGAATCGGTCAGCTAAGGTTAAGGGTATCTTGTTCAAGGTGACATTGCCTCGAAGTTTTCAGTTAGAAATTTCGGGTAGCTGCGCCTACTGCTATAAATGATTTTTTTATGGTGCCCATTTACCTACAAGTATTTTTTAGGATTTATTTTCCATTATGATCGTAAACATGCCTTTACATGTAATTCTGTATGCCATAAGCCTTTCGGCAAATCATGGTTATACCATAAGTATACTGTTAGCCGATTACTTCATAAAACATGATGTGATAAGCTTAGTTTTACATCATTTTATAGTCTAAGGTGATAAGCATAATTATTAGGGCGAGCCTATCGCTATTTCTAAGATCTCACTTGAATATTGTGACTCAGAATTCTCCATTCACAAACTTCACATACACAGGAAAAGCAGACTACTTACATGTTCTCTGTAGTTGGTAACTGATTTACGGTGTATAACATCATATTTTACCAATAAGACCGCCGTTTGAAACGTTGTTATTTATTTATTTGGGTGGTCTGCTCTTGAGGAAGTACGTCCTTTCAGTATATGTATATTAAATAACGTTTATGTACGTATCTATAATGAATGAAGGTATGAATAGAGTACAGATTTTGGCACCTACACTTCTTTACAGCGTGTAACAAAAACCGTGACTGATCCGTGAGCGTGTTGTTAAGAATCATACTGAGAGTCTATTTATATGTACAATAAGAAAAAAAAATTGCTGCGTTTTTTTTTTTCAATGGGGAATTTTACATGGGACGCGGGCGGTCTTCGTTTAGCGGTCTACAAGTCATATCTTATGACCCCTGTTGAAGATTGACCAATTTTTTTATAAAATTGGGATTCTTTTGGTACTTAAAACGAGAATTTTAAATGGCAATAAGTTTTTTATTTTCAATAATTATAAGATTTTTTATTACTTTTTGGTAATTTTATTGCAGTACGTATGTGCCCTTTTCGGATCGGACAGGATTTTTGTAACACATTGTATAATAAAAATGACATGCTGTTTGTTGGTAGTAGCGCATAACTTGAGCACGGCTGGATCGATTTGGCAATTTTATGTTTAAGAATTTTCGTAATGGACAAAATTAGGTTTTTATGGAAAAATAAAACAAATACGGGAAAAGAAATTGTATGAACTCAAAAGCTTTTGAGTTTTCTCACTGTTCGAGTGATTGGACAGGGCGATGTCTGTCGGGTCAGTTAGTAATACATACCTAAATAAAAAAGTCTATTAAATTTTTTTTAAATTATTTTTCTATAATGTACCTATCCAATTAATTGCAAGTGTTATGTACGCTATAATTGCCACATCAGGCAAAATGCTTTTCATGGAATATTTTTTTAAATAGGTAAGTTAATTGTATGCTTTGTGGCAGTGTTCTATAAATGAATAAATAAATAATTAAAATTTGGCGAGGTCAACGTTTGTCGGGTCACCTAGTGGATTATACAATTATGAAAATACATTCATAATTCACAACAAATTCATAATATTAAATAATTTTACACGTGTTATTATTTTTATGTTAACAAGGTTGAGGTTGCTATTGTGTAGTGTTCACTTATTTTTAATGTTTAAATACTGCAGCATTATGCTGAGACAGGAGTCTTTCGGTCTCGTACAGGACTTTCTGTTTTTATTGGTGTTAAGTATAACGCGAAACTATTTCCAACTGCTTCCGCCAGAAGCGCGCGGCCAATAAGGAAGCTTCTAGAACATTCTAGAAGTTACCTTAAAATGGACGACGTGCAGCTTTCTTTTTGACATAAGTCGTCTGACGTCTGTCAACTGGGCTGCGCACCAATTATTGGAATCTTTGATACAAAATCATGTTTTCGCGCCGAACCCTATTGTTTTAATGTATAAATATTATTAAGTGTGTATGTTACAGTTTTTATTCAACTTTATTTTTTAAATGTGTCTGTGAGTTTTTTTTAATCCTCTACGGGGAAGCTCTTGAATGGTATCTCACCTGATGGTAAGTGATGATCACGCCGAAGGTGGAAGCGAACTTCACTCGGAATCCTCATCTTACCTCTAACTGCCGAAACACAAAACTAGTTATTAAACTATTTTGCCTTATGTATTATAATACGTGGGGTAATCCCATAGATGATTTGAGTAATAATAATGCCCCTATGCATTTTGCCAGCAACGGTTTCCCTACTCCAATAATTAAGTTATCAGTATTAAGAATTTTACCAATTACATCAATATTAATTTAACAATTCAATAAACAGGAAATACCTACAGTTTTAACTGCATATTACGTGTTTGCGATTATTAGCCAGACAGTTAAATTGTGGGTAGGTTAGACGGCCCAGGGCGCAGGGTTAGATGAAAAAAAAAAAAAAACGTTTATTTGCGGTAAACATGAAAAAAAAAAGTTCACTCGTCCAGGCTATTTCATTATTGTGACTTATAACACTCATAGTGAGATTGTCATATACATATAACCATCGGAACTCCTTAGGCCTCACCTACTTCCGCTAGAACTGTTTAGAACATCAGCGGATTATTGACATCACTTGTCAAAATCGTTATTAGTATTCTTTCTTGAGCACCATCAAAAGTCGTATTTAATGTCCTTGTTTGGTTTGTTGATAACGAATCCTTAAACACTAAAGAATTTAATCATTTATATTAATTTACAGCAATATCCAAGCCTAACCATTGTTCCGTGTTCAGACAGACCCTTGTTGTATCCCTGAGCTGCTGTGCAGGGCCACCTTACACGGTTTCCGTTCTATATAAGATTAAAATCTCTAATGGAAAGGCCTTTTGTGTGGTAGACTTAACCCCAAGTAAGGTTTCCAAAGGACCGGATTCCTCATAGCCTCCGAACCGTTTTTCCGGGTCACAAAACTTTTATAATATCTCTTTTAATGTCCGAGTGTGTAGATAGAGCATTATCGTCAGGCGGAGAGGAAGGTATTTTTTTTAGAAAAAAAAAAAATGTATGGTATAATTACGGCCTTGTATGTAGTGGAACTAGGTACTGTAGATAGGCACTATACATTATCCAATGTCAGTCAAATCAGCTCTTGATAGAGTCTTAATTCTTTTATTATTGTTGTTACGTTGCTTGTTAACGATTGACAAATGTAGGCACAATACTAGTACTTCTTGTTGACATGACTTGACATTCTACGCGTTCCATTAGAGTCTGCGCCACCACTGAAGTACATTTGCCGTGGCGCTAGTGTCTATGCCATTGCATCAAATTGCATTTAAAAAAATGTAGTTCCACAATTTTCCGCCGGCTTTCTTTCGTGGCGCACACTCTACTTCGAAAACCTGTGGTACGACCTCTATTCATACAATACGATGTGAAATAAATATTGTATTATCATATATGTTCGCGTCTTTGAATAATTCTTCTTTGAATTTCTAACAGTGAAAATATTATTTTGCAGATAATATCGTAGAAATATCTTTATTTAGGGTTCCGTAGTCAACAAGGAACCCTTATAGTTTCGTTTTCTTAGACTTAGAGAATCTTAGTACTGGAAAGCTGTAATTTGGCTTGGGTATAAGTATTAATCATGACGCAAAACTAGTAACACAAAAACTTGAAAAATGATTGTAGGGTACCTCCCTTGCACGTAATGATATATTTTTGGGAATGATATTTTTTCTCGTCTATCCTTCGGCGTGGGGTATTGTTAGATAGGCCGTTCAAAAATATTGCGAGTCTGTTTGCGTAATACATGCTTTAAACTGCTCTTTTTGTTAGAGTCAAGTGTACCTTCTTCCCTGCCAGCTAAATGGTTGAATATGGATATGTGAAAACAATCACAGCGGTAGTTTAAACAGTACGTTAACTAAAGAAGGGTTCCCGTTTTTTTTGCATCTATGGACGCTATACTATTGTGGGTTTACAGGAACGCCCTTTGTTATTTAACATACCGTATAACGAAGTTAAAATGAAAACAATCACAGCTAAGTAGGCTTTACAAGTTAACGAGTAATAGTCGACCAACTTACATTTGCAGCCCATGTTTAATCAACTACAATGTAAAATTTTGAATTCTTGGAATAAATTCATCCCTACTACGGAACCCTTCATTGTGCGTGTGCCGACAGGCACTTGGCCGGTTTTTATGAGACTGAAAAAAAACCGGCCAAGAAACTGAATAAATTTCCAACTGCTTGGCAAGAGTTTCATTATAAAAAGCCAGAACTATTAAGATTCGTACATATTTTAATAGTTATAAGAAAGGTGAGAGTAAATGAGCAAGGAACGAGAAATAATATATTAATTTTTTTTCCACAGTTAATGAATGTGATTTTTTACGGTTATTAAAATAATTGTTAATTATCGTTAGAATGAATTATCTATGCAATCTTTTCAGTTTTGAAATAAACGAATATATTGGCCATTGCTGTTGAAAATAATTATGATGCCATATATTTTTTATTTTCCTTTGTCGAAGCAAATGTCGTTCAAAATTATTTTTCTACAAAAGACGGCCAGATTTGGTGGCACTATTTGCTATTTATATAAGCTATTAAAATGTGAACATCAGAATGACTGGTCAAAATAGTCGATCAGCTTTTCAATATTACTAACTAATACCTATTTGCTACTATTTGATACCTTGGTTTAAATAATTGGTACCTAATTAATAACTGAGAAAATTAATTTAAAAATGGGCAGTTCTAAATGTGGGCAGGCATCCTGGCATTCTGATGCCAGGATGCCTGCCCACATTTAGAATCTCCACGTAAGGGCTCCAAAATTTCAATTCGCCTTTACAGAAATTTATATATAACTTTTTGCGTTGCTTGAGGTAGGCATGTGCAAAAACTGATTGATTTGCATCATGAGTAGGTATACTGAGTGGTTTCATGGTTTGGCCTATTTATCTCCTTTTTTTGTGACAATCAAATTATATTGAGCCAGACCATGAAAGTATTTTCCTTAAGAAATTGTTATAAGAAGTTAGAAAATTACCAAAATTTTCCACACCTATTAATTTTGATTAAGACCACCATGCTTTTCACTTACCAACTAAAATTAATGTTTGTTAAGAACTAGAAATTTATTTGGCCGAACATGATACATCAACCTCATGACACATACATCTATCAATTCTCTTCAAGGCTGATTACAAGCTTATGAAACACATATGTAGGTAAATCAATTTAGTCATCTCTTAAACATAGTTGTAGGCTTGGCGGGGTGTCTCGACGCGGAGGCGCCGCGGTGCCGACGCTGGGCCGCCCACATGGCGCCGGAGTCTTGCCCTTGCAGACTCGCCAGGCTATACTCATCTCATATATTTGAACTGAAATGGAACTAGTAGGTAGGTATTAAGTGCTGAAAACGTCTCAAGTAATTTTTTTTGTGGATTAAACTTTGGTTGCGGAGGTCAAATTATATTAAGAGATATTAAGAGTACGATAAAACAGGAGTGCAAAAAGCTGGCATGTCCGTGATTTCCTGCAAAAGCCTGCAATACTGGTAGTTAATCGATTACGGTGTAAGAGCCATATACGTAGGTATCGCCCACCGCCCACAACATATGGATCGTTCAACTCTCGAAAACTGAAGTAAATCTGAAAAGTTTGGTCGCTGAAATGTCTTGGGATCTAATTTCACAATGCATTATTTAAGGAAATTGAAAAAAAAATTTTTTTTCTTAATTTTCAAGTCTTAAAAGACTCGCTCTGTTTAGTTATTTGCGTAAAACTCGAATGCCACTGCAGTCCCTTTTCACTAGCGTCTAGTGAAAAGGGACTGCAGTGGCATTCGAGTTTACGAGCGACTTTATAATGTAGGAAAAGGATTAAGTAAAGAATTATCAGAATTTATTATTAA
The DNA here is from genome assembly GCA_916610215.1 of Omphaloscelis lunosa. Lineage (NCBI taxonomy): Eukaryota > Metazoa > Arthropoda > Insecta > Lepidoptera > Noctuidae > Omphaloscelis > Omphaloscelis lunosa. The sequence goes on along the minus strand of OU744244.1, from coordinate 17,891,038 downwards.
TTACCAAGATAATATTTACATAATTTAAAAAGCTAATAACAGTCTTAAAATAATAATTATAACATGTAAAGTACCTATATAAAAAAGGAAGGGAAGTAATCATAAGGCATAAAAAAATTCGTCCGCATCGGTGTCAACTGGAAAACTGCCTAAAAGGCTGGCAGCATTGCCACGTTGTATAGCAATGCTGATTCTTTTGCCCTAGTGTTTCAACCCTAAACGGCTCGAACATATAAGAAAGAAAATAGAAGAAGAATAAAAGAAGATAGTGAATAGAAGATTGGAGTATTTGCGCCTTTTGAGTTTTTTCCGCACCTGCAGCAGCAGCCCCAGCACAGACCGTCGTGCTAGGAAGATGGGATGGCGGAAAGGTAACGACACACGTTGTATCTCACACCAAAGGCCTACCTACCTTCCAAAGCATTATGGTCATTCAGTCTGGTCTCTTTTCATCGTCGCATGCCAAGCTATTGAGTTCTAAAATAGCTTGCACCCCAGCAGTGACAAGAGCACGACGGATGATGTCTTTGACGCTGGCGTGCCGTGCTATCAGGCCTGCGCTCTTATTGCAGGATAGGCCATAGGTACGAGGCTGTCGACACCTTCACCGCATTTGCGGCGTTGCGGAGCCACACAAAGAGCGCCCAGACGTAGAGAAGTAGCGAGCCGCCGCGGAAGATGGTGTCACCCAGCATAGTGCCGATGTTAGGTTACGGTAGCGCCTGAAGCCAGAGGCTGACTCCCACTCTCCCACAGGTAGCAGGCACGCCCAGCAGTATTGGTGGACGTGCTCCGTACCAACCTGCAGAGCAGCTCATCCCACTGCCTCTGGGAAGATGGGTTCACGGGCCGATCTCTATCCGGACAAGCCACTTTCCAGGCATTCCCTGCATCGGTCAAGCAATCCCATCAACAAGGGAGATTTTTCCAGTCAACTTTTCTGTGGTGTGGATAGAGGACAGGTAAGCTATAAGCTTACAGTATATAACACTGGAGAAGCCATAAGCGCAATATTCCGAACAAAAAAGTCTGTCACTTTTGGTGGGGGACGCGGTAGCTTCTACGTAAAAGATATATATACAATAGCTATTGTTTTTTTGGAGAAAATTTAATTAATTTGGAGTAAATAAGGCGTATAAATCTTTGAGAGTTCCTTTTTTATGTAATGTACGCAGCCGACATCTTGGATTTACGTTTTCACCTCACTATCGACTTTAGCACCCTCAAAAACGATGAAAACGATAGCCATGATGAAAAATTTGAACATTTTCGCAGCCGCCATTTTGGATTTACATTTTGACTTCATTATCGGCTTTAGCATATGAAAATTTCGACTAAATTTTGACTAAATTTACACTTTCGCTCTTTCTATCGAATTAGAAGGAGACAGTAGCAAGTATTAACGCTTTTTCGCGTGACGATTTCTGCCAGTTTACTCCTACCGTAAACCGAGTTAAAGAACTTCGTTCCAAAAACTATTTTCACTAAACAAAAAAAAAAAAAACTGGCCCTCCGGGAGTGCTGAAAGAAGTGAAATCTAGAAAAAAAAAATCGGCACCGCGGTAATCAACGCGTTGATGTCTTTTTAATGGTCAAAAGCTGTCAAAAGGTGTCATCACGATGTCGCGAAATCAATGGTCCCATCTCAAAAATGCCCAACGCGCCTAAAGAAGTTTTCACTTCAAAAAAAAAAAAAAAAACTAATTCGTCTTAAGAAATTATCGACATGTCAATGTTGGTTTCATACATGACCCCAACCCTATGGTAGTCTCGCTATCATTTTTGCTAGAAGACATAATCGCATGTCAAGTGCTACTTTGGCAGATTTGACGTACAATTTTGTAATATAAGAAAAAATATTTTTAACCTTATGAACATAAAAACGAGGTGTAGCCAGACATGGTGACGTCATAAAAGCAATGCGAGAAAAATACTCGATTCATGGGCATGAATCGAGTATTTTTCTCGCATTGCTTTTTTGTTGAATCGAATGAAAAGTCAAAATGTTTTATGAGGTTAGGATATTGAATTCCAGTGAAAACATGACTAAATATTAAAAAAAAAAAAACAACTTACATGTGGAAGGTTTTCAGTCTTTATTGTTACGAGCTGGGTATGGGATAAATTAATTACTACCAATTAGACAATTAAATAACTTTATTAAACACAAAACACTTAAAACTTAATCACAAATACACCACTGATCACTATTCGCTCAGATATCGCACTTCTAGTTCACTTCGATTCGCTTCGTTGTATCGCCTAAATCAGACTGACCCCATTTTCTAACGCCTCCAGCAGCTGCTCGTAGGTTACATTCTTGCCGAGCGCCTCAAGAATGTTTAGGGCCTGGTCACGGAGGCCCAAGGTGAGCGCGGTCATGGCTTGCGGTTTTGTCCATCCATTCGCCTTCATAACGGCCTCAAATTGAATTTTATAAGCCGACCACGAAGATGTGCCATCGAATGGAGGCACCTTAAAGCCCCGCGCTGAAGGTGCAGCAACTACTGAAGCTACAGTCACGTCTCCAGTCTTCAGTTCCCCCAAAGCCTTCTTCACCCCAGCGATCTGAAGTTCGGCTTCTGAGAGGCGATTCTCGTGCTGCTGTACCTGATCCTTCATCACCTTTAGGTCTTTGCCAAAAGTTGCATGAAGATCCTTTATGAGGAGCATCTGCTCGTCTTGGCGGCGGACCTGCTCCTCTTTGTCTCGCTGCAACTGCTATTCCAACCGGCGAGCCTGCTCCTCTTGACGGCGAGCCTGCTCCTCTTGACGGCGAGCCTGCTCCTCTTTGTCTCGCTGCAACTGCTCTTCCAACCGGCGAGCCTGCTCCTCTTGACAGCGAGACTGCTCATCTTGACGGCGAGACTGCTCCTGTAGCAGCGCCATTAAAGCTGACAAGTCTGGCGCCATTGATGCTGTAGAAACTGCGGATGGGCCAGCGACTGGCACTGACGTAGGCTGGACACCACCCGGTGTCTGTGTTGGAGAATGTCCAAACCGCCTTTGGTCCATGTCCTGCTGTCGCTGACTCCTGGTACGGATACCGTCCGTGTCGTCCTTCGGTATTGGCATAATTTATCCCTCACTTCTGACACCAAATTGTTACTAGCTGGGTATGGGATAAATTAATTATTACCGATCAGACAATAACATTAAACACAAAACACTTAAAACGTAATCACAAATACACTACTGATCACTCGCAGCCGCCATCTTGGATTTACGTTTTCACCTCACTATCGACTTTAGCACCCTCAAAAACGATGAAAACGATAGCCATGATGAAAAATTTGAACATTTTCGCAGCCATTCTCGAACTTTGTAGCGCAAACACACTGTAATCATGTGCTTTCTCGAAAGATCTCGTACGTACGACGTAACATTATTTAAGTTTTATTTAACAGCACAATTAGGCATTTTCACGGAGCACTGAATGAGGACAACGCTTCTCGAAAACGATTAACGATGTGCGTTAGAATCGATTTGAAAGAAGTATTTATGACCGTGCTAGAACATTTGTTCTTGTACTTTTACAGAGAGGGAAGTGTTCGTAAGGCTTCTCCAGTGTACTCTAAGGCTATAAGTAATTAAATTATATGTAAACTTTTTAGTTATGAAAAATACGTAAATATTGGCCACTTGGCTCAAAAAAACAGTCAGTAGGCAAAAGAAAACAATCCTTTTCTAGGCCTTATGGCTTGCAAGATTATTTGTTCAACAAAATTGGCCAGGTTTCTATCTTCTTTTTTTCAACCTCTTTAGTATAAATATTTTAATTAAAATTAAAACTAACTTCTTGTTCAAACTATTTGAAACTATGTTTTTTTTCTGTTTTGTTCTTGTTGCAATTTTTTTTTTTTGAGATATATTTTTTCTAATTTGTTAGGGAAGCCGAGGCACACATTCGTGAGTCCATCAATGCCTGATTGCAGCCAAGGCTTGTATAGTACCTACTTTTCTCAAACAATTCGCGGAAATTCAGACTAAGTAAATTCATTATAAATTCCAATCAATGCCGAACAAAGAAAATTTTTCACGCGCCAGTATGGTCATTTGTTTCTTCTTTACTTTAAACAGCTCTATTTGCTAAGTCAGTTCGAAATTTAAATAAAATCTTTGATAAGTTACTTCCTTGGTTACCATGTGTTGTTCTATTTTTAAATAACACGACTAATATGGGTTTTCATAGTAATTTATTTGGCCGCTAAACATGACAGATACGGATTTTCATAGTACCATTGCTGGCCGGGCGCTCGCTTGTTTTTGATCAGTACAGTAATTTCGATTTATGACGAAGAAGGTTGTCAAAATAATTTTCGAATTTCCAAGCATGTTTGTGAAAAAGAAGATTTATTTGGGGGATATTCGAATCACTTATTCTGAAAATAAATTTCTTATTATACGTGGGCGACAGAGCTCTGCTCTGGTGAAAATAGAGAATGCTCATTTAATAGTATAAGATAGTTCATATTAATCCCATGTATAGTACATACTAATTCCATGCTGCCATGATAGTGGGTACTCACTAATTCCGTGCTGTCATGTCATTATTCTAAGCTTTGGGCGACCGAGCTCTGCTCGGGTGAAAATACGGAGAAAACTAATTTTCCCAGATAATGAGACCTAGCTAGATCGATTTTTCGATCCCGTGAACTCCTATATTGCAACTTTCATCGAAGTCAATAGAGACGTTTTCGAGAACGTGGTTACAAATATATATATATTTATACAAATATTGCTCATTGAATATTATAGGATACTCGCAGTTTTATCAATGGCGTTAAACTATTATGTTCCCTAAAATGTCGAATAATATAGCAAAGCGATTAGATAAATAAAAAAATACAGATACTCTAATGTTTTATGACTGAAAAATGTTCTGAAGACTAAACATACTTTCTCCTTTTAATTGTAGGTACTCGGATAAACCTAAAATATGTTTTCAGATCTAAACTAGTGGATAAACGAGAATAGGACCTGAAACCTGAAATTCTAATCCTAACAAATATTATAAATGCGAAAGTGAGTTTGTTTGTTTGTTACGCTATCACGCTAAAAGGGCTCAACAGATTTGGATGAAATTTGGCACACAGGTAGACCATGACCTGGATTAGGACATAATAGTAGATTGTTTGCTAAGGAAGCAAGCAACTATTTTTAAGACGAGAGTGTTTCTTTGAATCCAGAGCGGAGCGAAGGATTTTAAAGTACAATACTGAGCGCAGCGAGGGATTCAAAGTCGGCCACTCGAGCTTAAAATAGTATTGATCCCAAGGTGAACACTCTACTTTTTATCACCCTCTATGAGAAAAAAAAAGTCTGTGATCCGACCCCCGTCAGGAACGAAGTTCCTTCTCACGTATAATTTAATAACAAACTTTTCAGAGCCGCCATCTTTGATTTTCATTCTGACCAAATTCACACTTTCTCACTCTTTTGCCAGCCTGTTACTTGTTTATACAATTTTCATGTTTGATCTCTTTGGTGATTGGAACTTTTACTAACAATATACATCCAAATTCAAATCAATTTTAATTCATTCCAAATTCAAATCACTTTTAATCCCTAGGGATTAAAACCTATTTTAGTCCCTGTTTACGAAGAATAAACTAGCTCTTTTTGAATAGATGTGATAAAAATACTTTTTATCCCGTTATTCGCACGGGATCGAGATTTATGCCGGTGCAATCGCGGAGCGTAGCTTAAGAATAATAGAAGTAATTTTTCACACCACCTGCTCGACAGTGTCAAATTATATGTCATACAAACCTAACCTAAAGTAAGTCATTTAAGACCTGAGGTCTAGCAGGGAATTATCGAAAAGTACCAAGCTCTACGCCCCTCTAATATAAACACTAACAGAGTTTTCGTAGCTTATAATAATGGCAAGTCATTGGAAAAAATAAGATCAGCAACATGCCGAAAGAAATTGTGAAATGCCTGAAATTGACAAATGCCGAGCTCTACACGGGCCATTGTTTCAGGAGAACATCGGCTACTCTATTAGCGGATTCAGGCGTAGACATGACCCAGAAGCAGACATGAACCAGACACGGTGGCTGGAAATCTGATGTAGTAGCAGGGAGCTACATTGAAAATTATATACAAAATAAGGATAAAATAAGCTGCTGCATTGGTGACAACATAAAACTAAAAACACCGTTGATAACTGGTCCTTGGACACCTTTGTCACCACAACCTTCCACATCAAAACACTATTCATCTAGCCCGCTGCCTCAAGCACCAACTTCACCAACTTGCGCGATCCAAAATGGTCCTCAGCAGACCCAAGTTTCTGAAACTTTACTTAACAGGAATACTCAAATAAACTCTACCTAAACTTCAATAAATGTACCGAATAAAAACATAACTTTGTCTTTCCACAACGTGTCGAATATATCAAACATTTAATTGACTAAACCTCTAACATTTAATTGACTTAAATAGGTCTACTAACTGTAATTGTAATTTTTAAAAATACTTTGATTCTAGTACTATTGCTTTTTATTGTCTCGTAGATGTTGTGAAAAGTAGAGTATTCTCCTCGGGGACAAAGATGCCTTCGTCTTAGGCGACCTTAAATCCCACGATGCACTCAGGATTCTTGTCTTAATTCCCTCGCTTTGCTCGGGATTCAATATTGCGCCCGCTACATAAGACACTACTTTATTCCCTTAGTGCATAATCTACTATTATAACACCATTTTAAAATGTGAGAACAAAAACGCCACAAACATTGTGGGAAGCTTTGCGTGTCTCTATGGAAAGAAAACGGGTGAACGGCACGGTATAATATTCGTATATAGCGCATATTTGTTCCCTTTTCTCTCCTGAAGGAGTCCCTGAGGAGGCCCTGTCACTCTATATACTCGTAGTTTGACTGTAATGGAACAGAATAGACACACAACAGTTTTATCGACGAGAAAGCTTTGGTACAATTAAAGTATATTGTTTGTATTGTAAGAAGCGACTTTTTATAATATCTATAGATTTTGAATTTGCAATTCGTATTAGGTATTAGACATTGTAAATCTTCATTTGTTTATGTTATTTAATTTTAAATTCTTTATTGCAAATGCAATTAATTATTGTGGTTATGAATGACCCAACCATGAAAGATCTCAATAATTAATTATTTGTGTTAGGCACAGAGTTTACCTCTATGAATGTACAGAATGTAAATACAATAGAATTCATATTTTATATACGTACCGTACTAAATTGATCAATTTGTTTTTAAAGGAAATATTAGAATTTTAATATCGCTGGTATTTCTAACATGTTATTTTAATGCGTTTATATAATAAATCTATGGTAGACTTCAACTGTCTGTCAGTTTAGACATATGTGGTAGGTATTGACGTTCGTCATGAATACTAATGTTCGGAATATTTGAACTGTAATAATAAGCACTATTTATGATAATGCACTTTTCTATGGATAATGTGGGTATCCCTTCACCTTGTCCATAGAACAGTGTATTCTACTCTCGTCTAACTGTGCAAAGAGTAAAGAGTGAAGTAAAGAGTAACTTATTGTCAGAAAACTCAATATAAATACCTTTTCGAACAGTTTCCAAATTCCTATTTTTACACAAAAAAGCTTCTGTAAGAAAGGAAACAAAGGACTTCTAACCTATTTAAATGTGGGTTGAGCTCTAACACCGTAACACGGTAGTTACAAACTCTTAATTAGCTAGATAGGACCGACCTTCATTAAGCAATAAATATGAGGAGATTACCCCTCTTGGGCATAACCTCCCATTAATTTACGAGAGCCCAAAACTTTCCACAACGGTCAAGTTTAATAGCCGTAAAATATTTATAGCATTGCCAATTAACGAACTAATTAAATATTTTTCGTATTTTCAATGAACGCCTGTTAAATATGTAGTAGCATGTAACACACAAGCTACTACTTAATATTCCGATGTTTGCAGTTAGGTACCTCTGTGATCTTACGGCTATAAGATTCATACGGTTTTATGGTTCTTACACAATGGTGCTTGTTGACCTCTTGTAAGCGGATAATGGAAGGTACCGCGTGTTGTAGATGTACAAGAGCGGGTCATTGTATACGATAAGCAGGCACTTTACTTCCTGCCCGTGCAGGTTACCATGAAAATAATTGGTACTTAAGTTTTAACTGGCCAAATTTGGGTGTAGGTATAAAGTTAGGTACTAAAGCACCTCAGCCTAACCCTGTGGGGCATACAGGTGTGATTTTATGTGTTTATTGTACGTGTAAGTTTTGGAATGAAATTCTTTAACGCGGCTTGCGGTAGGAGTAAATTGACAGAAATCGTCACGTAACGGAAAAGCCAGTGTCAAGTGTCAATAGCTTTTATTTTTGTTCAATACAGAGCCATCTAAACAAAAACTTTGCGCTTAAAACCGTAGAGATGTCTCTGTATTAATCAATACATAATATAGAGCGAAAGAAAGTTTGTTCCAACCGAGTGTCCCACGAGACCTCCCGAATTTTTTATCTAGATATATGTAATTTGTGTGTTTTCTGACTCACAAGCATCATTTTCAGACTCATTCAGCAGTTTTGCAGTCAACCATTAATTTGCTACTCTAGTAGAAAATATGAACATTTAGGGTACAACAAGTTGGCATTTTTCATGTTGCCTCCCTGTGAGGTTGTTTGTTACATTTCGACGGCCGCAAAGAATGAACCTACGGTTATCTAAATGAAAAAAATGATTTTACAGGAGAACGTTTAAATCTGTGATGATTAATAGAAGAAAAAGCTACACTTCTTCTATTTTACAACATTTTGTTAACAGGAAATTACCAAGGAAATGGTTAAGGCCAAGTACTGTAATAATAATATATATTTTTCACGTTGTGAAAAATGGATGTCTTTATATACATGACTTAATATTAGTAAAAACTGAGTATTAAACAAAACAAAAAAAAAAAACTATTGTAAAACAAAGAATTCTGAGTTAAATTATGTAGAAAAGTGAATTTCGTAAAAAGTGCAGTTGATTCTTTGTATTGTACTTTGCTGCCGTCGATGTACTAATCCCAAGCCAGTAGGTACCTATCTCCAAAGTACATTACAACTGATAACACAACTGTAATCAGCATTTGCTAATCCCCTTGCACAGATCGATAGCAGTACCCAAGTTTCTAAATCCATACTTAAATACAGTATAACATAACCATAGATAAATATTCTACTGTCAGTTTTATAGTATTTAGGTCCTTGGTAGTGTTTATGACGTCACCAAGAAATTAGCAGAGTGCTGGGGCGGCAAAATTAATGCATTCCGCGCCCCCGAGGCCATCCGACTCAGAGTCACCGCGCCGCATTTAAATGTTTCATACACTTGGAATACCCCGGTATTTTGAGGAAGTTACATTAAACAGAAAATAAATTTCGATTTGTAAATAACATTGTCCATAGTCCTACGGTCACGAAGGGAGAAACATCACAACAGATACTAACTCGAATTATTCGAGGACTGGCCCCAAAGTTTAAAGAAACAAAAGAGTTTAGTTGCATTAATTATTGGGCCGCTAGCTTTTGACTGCAGCTTCACTCCCGTGGTCTATATTCCCCGTGCATTGTTCCGAAACAAAAAACTTATGTCACTCTTCGGTCCATAAACTATCTCTGTGCAAATCATGTCGACCTATTGCTTCATTGCTTCGTGAAAGCAGAACTTTATCTGTAACTTTAAATAAGTCAATGATCACCTTATTTCTACGGTCTTCTTTATTCTATCTGACAGCACGAGATCTAAGTTTCAAAGCCTAAAAAAGATAGGTAACTATTCCAGGAAAACAAATCTTCGTAAAGAGGAGCTTTAAATTGTTAGCGTACTTTACGAGTCTTAATTAGGAACAAGCACAGAATACTAATGGCGTCTTTATACTTCAGCAGACGAAACGCGCTCCTTATTGCTCCACACATAGAAAGGAAGACATTCCTCTTTACAAAGAGCGAGCGTAATAAATTCTCGGAAAATCCATGATCATTATGTCTTCAATTTTCCGGGAGACTGCTTTTTTCTATTGTTAGGGTTTCTTACCTCAAAAGGAAAAACGGACACGTCTGTCTGTCCGTCTGTCACAGCCAATTTCCTCCGAATCTAATAAAAAAAATCCTTTTATTCAAAAAGCCAAATACAATTTGTCCATCTCAAACAAAACATACAAATGCCACTATATTAATACATCGCTAAGCATTATTTGAGACAGAGTGAACGTCTGTGTCTGTGCTAGTATAAACTGTTACAGACACAGGCGCCTTCCTCTTACAATTCATTGCACTATTGTAAGCATAATCTTAGTTTATCTTAAGTACTAATCACTTATAAAAAAATAAAAATAAATATTAGCAAGGAATGGTTGTGTGTGGTGTGGGTGTATATGATCTGGGTCTAATGGACCGATTAAGTTGAAATTTGGTACACATATGTATTTCTGTGACCCAAACACGAACGTGTAACGCAAATAAATGAATTTTGAATATAGGGGTCACTTTTGGGGGCAAACAAGAAAAAAAAAAAAAAAAAGTTTTGCTAAAAGTACCGTGTGACATATCAAATGTAAGGGCTTGTTGCGAGGACCTTAAATATATATTTTTTATAAAATTTTAAAATAAATATTTTTAAAGATATTTAAGAAATTCGATGAAAATTTAAAGTTCTCCCCCTTTTCTCCGAAACTACTGGACCTGAAACTAAAAAAAAAAGCTTAGTATGGCTCTTTACTCATAGATTACAAGAAAACTTATAAGAAGTCTATGGTCTTAAAATAACATGGTAAATCTCGCCGTAAAATATTGTGCGTACAAATTTACATTTGCAGTTGAAATGTATGGGAGAACAAGTTTTTCAACTACAATGCTAAGTTTGTTCTTGGGATAAATAAATTCATCTCAACTACGGTGTCCGACACGCACCTGACTGGTTTTTTTTCTTTAATTTAGCTTCATTTTATATGGTTTCAAAATAATTTGTGCGATGTTAAGCAATGAAATAATTTGTAAAAGTGAATACTGCTTTTTAGTGACAGATTACTGCTTACCATGCTAAAGCATATAAGTATGTTTTTCAAATATTTTGGTGAACATTCGGACATAAATCAGTTTCCTTGTAGCTGAACTTCACACAGCTCAGTTACCATACCGATATTCTGACAACAAAAAAATTAACAGTCTCAATTCTCGTACAAAAGGTTACTGGAGTGGTTACGTAAGAAGGATAAATAAACAGATTCAGCGGTTATAATGTGCAATACGTAACTCCCGGCATAGATGTTCATATGACGATATCGGGCCAACAATTATTATGCTCACATACATTCTCTTTCTTTGACTATACCACGCTCACCCATCTAAAAATCAAACACATTAAACCTAGCCCAACATCGCAGATCAATAAAAGCGCGTGTTTCACCCTCGAGCCCCTAAAAGGCAGTAAAGATAACGATCCACTTAAAAGGGAAACTTTGAAGTGTAAATAATGAAAGCAGGCTGTTATGGCACGCGCGACTTGTGTACTCACCTGAATGTTTATAAGTAATGTTTACACGCCTCGCTCGCCGCCCTTTGCATATTAAATCTGTTTATTTCAGGTGTAATGAAGCCCTAACGTTACTTCACTGTTAATTTCTAGCGTATTGCACTTTATAAATGCTAAATCTTGTTTGTTTATTCTCCGTAAAGTAACGTCCTAGTGATCTTTTGTAAAATTTGAATTAAAAGTGTTATTTTTAAAGTATTTTTTGTTTTATTCCAATAAAATATGTTAAATTCAGATCCAGAACTTTAGCAATCGATTGACCCTTGATTTTTCATTTGAAGTTTCGTAGCGGCGTAGCAGCATTTTTTGGTCTATAAGATATACAATATTGTATCCAAAAAGGCAGTCATGATTGGTTAATTGGTGTCGACACTAGGCGAGGCTGAATATTATTAAGTACTCAAAGACTTCAGACTTTCAGCCATTTTTAAGGGTCGCATACTTACAAGTGCTACGACCGCTACGCGTGGCGTAGACCCTGTGAAAATCATAGTAAAATTAAACAATTTAAACGTTAACGTAGCCAGTGATTCATTTAGGTCTCAGTAATAGATAAAACATAGTCTATAACAGATAAACTTAGTCAATATGTCATTTAGGGTCACTTTCAGACATTCGCTACAAGCACTGCTACGCGAGGCGTAGACGTCGTTTATATGACAAACAAAATGGTTTCATGCATACGTTACACTTCCAAAGGTTGATTGGAGGGTAATGCAATAAATATTGCTTTATGAATCAGCTCGTAAAAGCTCGGCTGGCTTCACAGAAACATGACGGCCGCATGAATTTCGATGCATTCAAATGTAACAAAAATAGACGTTGCTTGTATTGATTTCTAGATTGTATTTAAATATCAGTTCTTTCAGTGTTTGGTTTGCACCATTTGCCATATAGATCAAGGTCTTTAATTGAATATTTACTAACGCAATTTTCCATCTATTAAACTACAGACAAAATAATCCATTTAAGATATACCTATTTAAACTTCTGATGGTCACAAGCAATTTCAGAAGTTATTATACAGAAACCGCCAACATAATCTGACCTGGACGCAAAACTCCGAACTCTCATTAGCTAAGAAGCAATAAGAATGTAAATCACGTCCTGACTGAAGCGCTGTAAGCTCGCAGACATAAAGTTGTAATGTCTATAATTATAAGTAGTAGCGGGCGACCGGGTACGCTGCGCGCTGGTAGCAGTGTGTGGACAGACACGGGCCGACCTAGATCGGGTCCGCTCGATGCCGCCCGAAGCGCTCGCCGGCGCCCGCCCAGAATAGACGCAGCACGTGCGTCGGCCGCGACACACGCTCACTCCCGCCTGGCTCGCCCCGGCCCGCGCTCACTCCGGCTCGCGCTCGCTCCGGCCCACTCCGGCCCGCACCGGCAGCGTCGCCCGCACACAAACTATCTCGTACCCGCGCTCTTATAAAAGCACCATGTAACTCGTGTTGTGATCCCCCGCGTAAATGGCAGACAAAACTCTAGTCGAAACTCTACGTAAACTATTTTTAACCTCGTTAACGTGAAAGTATTTAGTGACTGAATGTTTACTGTGCTTCGAAATTGTAGTGGCCTTGTTCGTTATCTCTCTGCGGGAAAGCTTTCTGTTACATTTTAGTTTCGTTGTTCTTTATCTATCATAGATAAGTGTTAGCAGATTATAGTGATAAATTTTTGTGATGTATCCTGAAAAGCTTATTTAAATAACAAAACACTGTAACGATGTGCCTTAACCTGTAATATTCGCGTAGTTTACGAAGATTACTTGTAGAATGCAATAAATATTTGTTGTTAGCGCGCGTGACTCACCGTCGCAAACATGCAAAGTTTCAAGTTCGTGTTACTTTGTGCATTACTCTTTGTACCAGAACCTGTCCCCGCCTGGAAGGCTGACACGTAAGAATACAATATTATTTATGACATCTGTTACTTTCATATATCTAAAGAACTGGTGGAGCACTCTGAAACATCCTGAATATTTGATGTAGTTTGAAACTAAACTGTACTTCAGGGACAGAACTGCGAAAATTTATTGATATACTTTTTTTGCTTTTTATCTTTCAAAACATTTCTTTTTACTTATTTTCACTGTGCTGGATATAGTTCTAAATAACCTCTCAATCACAAAGCACAGAGAAAGAGACAAACTCGAACAACCAAAGTTTTCATGAAAAGAAAGTTGAGTTGTGTTGTTTGAGTTTTTGTTTTTGTTTTCTCTACGTGTCGAGTACGTGTTATAAAGTAACAGAGTATTAGGTAAAATACCAGACGCGAGGCCGAACACCGGACGGACGAAACGTGACGCAAATGATTGTAATAGCAAACACGTTGAACACCTGAAAGTATAGATATATTAAAGTTATGATTCAATATAAAATTAGTCAAGGAGCTTAATTTATTTTGGTGACTATCGTACAGACCCTTATTTATGAGTCATGGGTCTGCAGATTACCTACCGCCAGTCGCTCGCAAATATAATGGGCTCTGGAATTTTTCTTCTCATTAAGAAAATTCTCTTATTATTTTGCTTAAAGGGATATATTTAATGTGCCTTATTTTGTTATTATTGTGCTTTGTTTAATAAGGTGCCTTAATTTTTTTAAATATTAAATCGTTTTATGTACTTTTAACATAAAGTTTTATTTTTCGTAGAGTAAAAGTATGGGCGAGAGCCCTTGGCGACGAACTATGGAAGTTAAGTGAAGCTTTAACAAAATCAGATCAAATCAGAATTGTAAGTGTAATAAATATGTTAGTAGGAATTGTTATTATGGGCTTACAACATTGCTAAAGTTTTGAAATAAAGTTAAAAACTCTTAAATAAAACCCATAAAAGAATTTGCTAAAAAATATCCTAGTTTTTTTTTAGTAGTATTAATTTTTCATTCGCCACGTCACTAAAGTGTGAATGTTAAGTCAAGCTCATTGATACATTGATATGAAATTTTAAATCAACAGCATTTGTTATGTTTCACGATTAAATGATTCTGGGAAAAATTCCGAATCCTTCTATTCAGATTTTATCTACACATTCCCAATTTCGCAGAAATATAAACAAATGAACGCGAGCGTGAAGAGAAAAGATGGAAAGCAAATATTGGAGTCCTCACTGCGCTCTGTGAGCACCATGCTCACTCGCAAAATCAATGCCGTCAAGGTAAGCCATAGCCGTAACTTCTTATTGAGCTACTACACAATGACCCTTATTCATCACACTTCATCGTCCAAGTATGTATTGATTAATCCATAAAAGAAATGAATAGACATTATCCTATGTAGAGAGCTTTTTAGCGAGTAAGTAAAGCGACACCTCTTTTAGGTAAGTAAAAATTACTCTGTTTTATTTCTGATTAGTGGTGGACAAAAGCTTTCAGTTAATTAAAATTAAAAAGACGGTGGATGCATTTACTATGGAATGTAGAACTGTTGTGGATGGACATAATCCATGACATAATATCCCGGAATACGCGATAAGCAGTTGGACCCCACTGTCCTAGTGTTTCTACCCCAAACGACTCAAAAATATAGATATCAGTGAGGTTGTTATATTTGCGCCGTTTGAGGTTTTCTGCGCCTGCAGCAGCCACTCTAGCACAGCCCGCCGTGCTAGGAAGATGGGATGGCGCGAGGGTGTCGACACAGGTTGCGTCCCACACCAAAGGTCTACTCAACTTCCAAGGCATTATAGTTATTCCGTCTGGCCTCTTCCCATCGTCGCGTGCCAAGCCATTGGGTTCTAAAACAGCTGACACCCCGGTTGGTGACAAGAGCCCGACTGATAAAATCCTTAATGCTTGCGTGTTGCGCCAACCGACCAGCGCTCTTGCTATAGGAAATGGTGGCCATGGTGTCCGAGGCGGTCAACTGCTTCACTGCACTGACAGCAATGCGGAAGCGATTTGTCAACTCTTCATGTCACTATAGGGTTGGCCAATTTTAGGTCAAAGAATTACCATTGCTATACAACGTGGTAATGCTGCCAGCATTTTGGGCAGTTTTCCCACTGACAGCGATGTGGATGAATTTTTTGATACCCAATGAGCTGTTCCTATATTTTGTTTTTTTCCTCTGTATACTTGTACATAATTTATATATTTTAGAGACATAATAATGTTTGGATTTTATATAGACTGCTTTCATTTATGGTTCAATATAATTAATTCCAACCTATCTGGACGTGTTCCATGATCTGCATATTTTAAACAAAATTATAAGTTTACCCATAATTGTTATCCGAATAAATTATTGTTTTTTGCGTTACGTTATATGAATTTCACTAATCTTCTATCTATCTATTCTTTATTAAAACAATGAAAAGATGTTCGTTGGTAAGCACAAAACTTCAGAATGGCTGGACCGATTTGGCAATATTTTGTTTTAAAAAGTTCGTTAAAGACCGAACGAGATCCTTACGAAAAAAAAAAAAGTTGCCGGGAAAATTGGAAAATTCGGGAAAACTGAAAGTGCATTTTCTATGGGAATTTTTGAATGAATTATTAAACTTTGGACAGGACAGCGTCTGTCGGGTCAACTATATATATTTAAAATTAGATGTTGTTCGTTAGTAAGTGCATCACTTGAGACCGGCTGGATCTATTTGGCAATTTTTTATTTAAGAATTTTCGTAATAGACTAAATTAGGTTTTTATGGAAAAATAAAACAAATTCGGGAAAAAAAAAATTGTATGAACTCACTGTTTTTGAGTTTCCTCATTGTTCGAACGATTGGTCAGACATGAACATTTATTAACATTTTTATAATTATTTTTCTATAACGTATCCCATTAACTGCAAGTGTTAAGTACGCCATAATTGCCACATCAGACAAAATGCTTTTCATGGAATAATTATTTAAATAGTCAGTAGGTAAGTTAATTGTATGCTTTGTGGTAGTGCTCTATAAAAACTCAATAATCAAAAATATATTACGACGATAGGCACTCTAGTGTTGCGTGAAGTAAGTAAGTACATTCAGAATTCCGGTTGTGAATTTACTGAATATGGCTTCTTTCTACCTCGGCAACGTCAGCTATGAGAGTAGTGGTGACCTCATGTTGTAGTGAAAAGATCGAAAGGTCAGCAAGGTTAATAGAGGGGCCGGCTGCGCAGGGTGCGCCACACTCATTTAGGGTTATTTCACGTCGAGGCGATTTTGGTAATATACGTCCGCAAATGTGAATACGATAACATGAAATTGTTGCGTAACCCCAACTCGTGACAACTTTAGGCAGGGTGTTGCGCTGTTTTTAGTTAATATTTTAAATGAAAGCATTTTTGATCATTTTTTGTTATGTTTGTAGTGCATTCACGCGACGGCAGAAAATTTGGCAAGACAATTTAACTACACCTATAACAAATCCCAACCATTCGAGTACTGTTCGGCAAAGTATTCCAAGTTTTTATATGAAGAGAAATCTGATAACCCTGCCCCCCAGAATGAGGAAGACCTGCCCAGATACGTTATAAACAGTACTCGTTACATGAACGTGTCTCTGGAGAGGGACTCGCACTTTTACAACATCAATGTAAACACAAACACCAGTTGTGTTCACGTTCCCACCAATATATTTGATATAGGTGAGTAAATATTGAAAGGGCTACAATATTTTTTATCATTGGTGCCTACTCTACTGTCAGGCTAATCCTAGCACTGCGTGCCTAATCAGGTAATCGCTTTCTTTATTCCGAAAAGTTAAAGCGACTTTCTACGCATCGTGTTTTTGGCTAAGAGTTACGTTGAAAGGTCCTCTATACAGGTAGTTTTTCACCGGCGAGGCGAGGCGTGGATGGGATGGGCGAAAATTGAAATCACGCTTAGCCTTTTACACCGAAAGATGTCTATCGCTATACAGCGCCGTCTCGCGATCGCCAGCGCTGCCTGGCGCAGGGTCGCGATGTTACGCGGCGGCCATCGCTACCTAGCGCTGGCTTGCATAGCACTGGGAGCTGGAGAGTATAGTATGCAGCGATATCTCACGATGGTCGAAGCGAGCCGGCGCGTGCCAGCGCGAGACATCGCGAGTTAGCGCTTGACGGAGAGAGACCGTGCGGGTCCTCGATGACCGGTGCGAGATTTGTATATCCGTTTTACAAAGTAAATAAATACTCTATTATTACAGGAATAAATCAATTTTGTACTAACAAATATTTCAATTCTCGCCTCGCACATCCTCGCGCATCTAGACCTTTTACACAAAAGATGGGCAGGGCGTGGAAAGAAATTTTGCCATACAAATATCAATTCTTGCCCTCCCATCCACGCCTCGCTCACTCGCCTCGCCTCGCTCGCTTAATTGATTACTGGAATAAGTCAATTAACGGGAAAGTACGTTGAAACACAATTTAAAAACCCCGAATAGCCCTGTCTCGCTCGTAATCACGTAACTGCAGAATGAATGTAAGAAAGCTAAAGGTACCTAAAAATTTATTATTTTTATCATAAGTTACGCAAGCAACAAACGTACCTACTGAAAAATTATAACTGTAACTACTATGATTAAAATACTACTCAAATCCTGTTCACAAAATATTATTTGTCGGCTGCTGTCGAAATGAAAAGTCTTTTCATCATTGATGATACAGACATAGCACACATTTTTACCTACTGAACTGAACCAAAAATATTTGAATAACGGATGATGTGTAGTTGCAATATATTTTATGATACACATACACCCTTCAATATGATTTAAGTTTTAATGTGTATTGAGCAGAGCAATATCGTAAATTATTTCTTAAGTAATATATTTTTATCCTTGCGCAGGGGCCATGCTAATCTTCGAAAAAGTAATATATTTTTAATTAGGAAGAAACCCAAGTGCTTGATTGGATCTTGAAATTTTATTTCTCAGCGTAGCAAAATTGGATAAGAAAAGTTTTTAAGCACCCTATAGATAATATAGTTATAAGTTATATTTGGTAAAGATTGACTTTGGTGTTACAAAACCGTTCTTTTTACAGAGACGACTGCCCTAAATGCTATCTTATGGTCAAAAGATATGAACGATATCTTTTTAAAAAACTACAACTCCGACCCGTCACTATCGTGGCAGTACTTCGGCAGTGCGCATGGTATCCTGCGCTTCTACCCCGGCATGCGCTGGAACACCAACGAGGTGGACACATATGACTGTCGTGTCATGTCTTGGTACATAGAAGCTGCCACTTGCTCCAAAGACATGATTATCCTTTTCGATGTCTCCGGGTCAATGACTGGATTCAAGAACTACGTAGCAAGAAGAACGCTACGCTCACTTTTGGACACTCTATCGAACAATGATTACGTCAACGTATATACTTTTAAAAATAAGACCGACTTTGTTGTTGAATGTTTCGTGAACCTGGTGCAGGCAACTCCTGAGAATCTGAAGACTCTTACCGATACCCTCGAGCCGACAGACAAGGGGAAGACCCACAAAGTGCTTCTGGAGGGGAACGCAAACTTGTCGATGGCGTATATCAAAGCTTTTACTACATTGAAACAGGTAAGTGAGTTGCTTACGATATAATACGTTTGGGTTGACTTCATTTCCACTATCAACCGCGTCATAAAATTGATGTCAACGTTAGTAATTTATACTAGGGTGAGGTGAAAAGTTCTCGGCCTGACACAGAAATGGCGTTCTAATCAGCTAAAATTTATGTTTGCACCTGAGTGCATGTGTCATGAGTTCGTATGACAAGTTTCAACTTGTTCTCTCAAGTAGTTTGTTTATACGATTTTTTTGTAGTAGAGGTCTTGCGTGTTTTTCGTTAAAACGGAAAAACTTGAATATCGTGCGGTCAAAAAATTCTTCGTTTTAGATGGACGATGGATGATCCCTAAGGAAATTCATCTGAAGTTTATAACAGTTTACGGGGACTCTGCTCCTTCCATGTCAACCGTTAAAAAGGGGGCACCTAAATTTAAACGTGGTCGCACGTCCCTCAAAGCAGACTCACGTGAAGGACGGCCAAAAACTGCAACCACACCGGAAACCATCGAAAAAGTGCATGATATCGTATTGGACGATAGACAAGTGAAGGTGTGTGAGGTAGTGGAGGCTGTAGGGATATCAAAAGAAAAGGTGCGAAACATCTTGCACACAGAATTAGGGTTGCAAAACCTCTGCGCAAAATGGTCGGCGCACAATGTTGTTCAAACAAACGATTTTGGCAGCAATCTTTGAACCGATTTAATAGGGATCGGACCAATTTTATGCAGCGTTTTGTCACCATGGATGAGACATGGGTCCATCACTATTACCCTCAGACTTTCATCTGTTCCCAAACTTGGGGAAAATTTGTTTCTTCGCATTCAATGAAGAAGTTGAGAGGGCCGTAGATTTTCACAGCCTTTCAGACTCTCATTTTTTAGGAAGGAATAGTGATGTTGGAGAAGCGCTGGACCAAGTGCGTTGAAGTCAAGAGAGATTATGTGAAAAAATAAAATCATTTTTTAACTGAACATCGCAGTCTTTCATTGTCAGGCCGAGAACTTTTCACGTTTAAGGACACAGTGACGATCGTTATGTATCTCCATTTTTCATCTATTCCGAATGAATAATTTGAAATCATAAATTCTAATTTATATGTGTTCAACCACAGAACTACAAAAGGGAATGATTGAATTTTGAACCTCTGTTTAGCGAAGAGCATTATGTAACGTGAGCAGCACCCAAGGCTGCAACCAGCTGGTGATGGTGATCACGGACTACGTGCCGGGCAATCTGACCGAAGTCTTCGAGGAGTACAACCGCGAGGTGGTTGGTGGCAAGACGTATATCCCTGTTAGAGTGTTCACCTACCTTATTGGCAAGGAGGTCACCAATGTGCGCGAGATACAGTGGATGGCATGTTTGAATAGAGGTGACTATACATTATTAACATAAGCGTATCTTCACGCCAGATTTCCCTTAAGGGTAAGGCAGAGGTGCACTTATATTACACCCATATATATGATTATAGGAGTAGTACACATAACATAACATCACGCCTTGTTTCCCCGAAGGGTTGGGCAGAGGTGTCCCTGTAGCACAGGCACACCCACTATTTTTTTAAATTTTTTTATTTGTAGTAATTAACATAATATTTATCAGGACCGTATTCCCTGAAGGAGTGGGATGGTGTTCTAGCAAATTTAATATCATTATACGAGACATACATATACATGCAACTGAAAGACAACGCAAACGTTCTTAATCCCATCCAGCCTGTCCCTTGCTGTCCTCCCCCAGCGCTGCCCTAAGCCGCGGTTCGTACCCCACAGGGGGTGCCCTGAGCGTGTAGTCGCTTAGTTTCTACGTTTTATGCCCTGGCTGGAGGCATTAATTTATTGAAGCAGCTACAGGTAAGTCCGGTTAAGCAGCTGCAAGATGTCAATAAAAAATATATAGAAAAAGCAAACGTTCGTAGATAGTACAGGAGTATTCATATCCAAGTTAATCGTTTGTTCCAGGTTACTTCGTGCACATTCATTCGGTGGAGGAGGTGCAGCAACAAGTGTTGAAGTATATCAACGTGATCGCCCGGCCCATGATCCTAGAGAAAAAGGAGCCGCCTCCTACCTGGACACACGCCAACATTGACTACACGGTCAGTACATTCATAATCTGTTCAACCCCCTATGTATAGGAAGGAGGGAAAACGGGAACCTCTGACACTGATATTGAATCATTAAATGTTTCATTTTATAAGGTCACTAGCTTTTGCCAGCAGCTTCATCCGCGTGGATGGCGGAAATTATCACACGGGAACAAAAAGAAAAAATACATAAATAGAAATGGGGTAAAAATTATTCTATGTGTTAATCCAGATTATAAACTTTCTGAGTACTAATTCATCCAAATCCTATCAGCCGTTTCTGCGTGATTGAGTAACAAACATCCAAACAAACAAACTTTGAGATTTATAATATTAGTAGGATTTTCTAGAAAATCAATTTGAGCGAATACTGTACAGCATTCACTCGCATTTTTTACTGGAAAAGGCCACCTTCCGAGTATCGCGGTGTCATTAAAATACGGGTTTGATCCTAGAAGCTTCTATATTATGTTACGTCAAGGAAAATGTTTTTTCAGATGCTGTGGAAATAATAATTAACCTTATCTTTTACAGCGAACCAAAAAGTGGGGTGTGAGTGGAGACATCTTGAAGGTATTCTTTTTTATATGTATAAATATATCCCTAATATTACATAAGGAAAATTATGAGGATAAAACGAATATTACCCTATCATAGTAAGTAGACAAAAAAAAAAAAACAAAGAACTACCTCCCTTACATTTCTGTACTTATTATGTATTGGCTAGAAAAAGGCAAATCTAGAAATTGACGTAGACTTTGAAAAGGCATGTATAAATATTAATGATTTATTCAGGGCTCAGAAAGCTCAGATATCAGTCTTTCAAAGTTCTTACGTATCATAAAGTCCTAAAAGCAAATTGACTAATCAACAAAGTGGCTCAAGAAAAGTTGGAAAATAATTTCTGCTTTCAGAGACAGAAATTATTTTCCAACTTTTCTTGAGCCACTCTGAAAGACGGTCAGCCGTCTTTAACGTGTATTTCAACCAAAAATGTTTCTTCTTCCAGCCGGACGAAGACAAGCTGGTGACGTCAGTGGCGATCCCGGCGTTCGACTACAAGTACAACGAGGAGCACAACGGTGCGCTGCTGTTAGGAGTGGCTGGTACTGACGTGCCCATCGACAGCATCGCCAAACTTGCGCAGCCGCATCAGGTAAAATAAACGCCATTAGGAAAGAAATTGTATTGGGAAATGCGTCCTTTTAATAACGCTGTTGTGTATGTAGCTCATCGGCGAATATAAGTGCGTCTATAAAAGTGCCATGAACGGTGCAGCTGTGAAAAAGCAGATGTGCTGTTTTTAGAGTTTGGCAAGACGTGTGTTGATAATGTCAACGAATATGCCATGGATCATTTATGACACTTGGTTTCACCCATAAAATATCATTGCAATCTTCTTCTTACCGTCTTTATGGCAAATATTATGTAAATTTTTTGTTTGCCCAAAATTCAGCAACAGTAACACCATATCGTAAGGTCTAATAATAGGCAATCAATTAATTTAAAACAGACCTCTATGCTTCACACTATTCTTTCTTCCTTTTTTGTCGAGAAATGGAAGATTGCGGGCTGATGGAGTGATAATTGATCTGTGAATAACATAATTTTCCACAGAGAAAAATAACAAACCTCATTTACATGGTCTAATTTACTTATTATGCAATTTTCAGCTCGGTGTCAACGGTTACTCATTCATCGTCAGTAACAATGGCTACTTGTTGCTGCATCCTCTTTTGACGACTACAGTAAGTAACTCTTAACATATTTCCGTAATATTGCAGTCTGTTCCAAATATATGTGATGAAAGTGTAAATAAACCTTGTTCAGGTTAAATTCTTACGCAATCATGCTAAAGGGAATTAGTAACACGTTCATCTGTATTTATAAGGTTTAAATTAAATCTCAAAAAAAATCCAACGCTGTTATTTAACAATAACAGTGTTGGAATTTTTTTGAGATTTAATTCACTGTAATTGAAAAGTCATCGTGGAAAATTGAGATTTTAATATTAACCTCAATAATCAAATGAAAAACACCTTTATACCAAAAAATAAAAGGCCCGTTGTGACATTTGTCATCACGATATAACTAGTGAAGTAACCATACTCGGTACTCGATACTCACGATAAATCGATTCAAGTTTGTATGAGTATTTGATCGATTTGATTATGTATTGTAAAGTGCATTGGATTAAAGTTCTGATTCGAAAATTTAATTTATACTTTAATATTGTAGGTATTTTGAAATGATACAATGGTACGAAACGTCAATTTGTCTTTAATTTAATATTTTTAGTTACAACAAGTTAACATTTACTCAATCACAAAAAAATCAAGAAAATGGATGATGGGCCAAAATCGTCAGTTGAGCTATCGTCACCTGTAAATATAATTATTTCATTTTCAATTTTATTATCAATATTGACGTCTCTGTCAAAATCTTCCTTTATTATTTTTCGTTTTTTTTTCTACTACTTTTGCCCAGTCTTCTTTAGTAATTTTGGCACAAGCTTCTTTCAGCAATGTCATCATTTTCTTAATGGAGAATGGCGGCGTTGTATTGTGGTGAGCTGCGTATGCTTTGACTTGAGCCCAGATCAACTCAATAGCATTGTACTGCGGTGTTCTTATGACTTTGTGTCAATGCTAAAGTGCCAATTTATCAATTTTAGTTTCGCTGGTTTATTTTCTTTTACCAGTTCCAGCAATTTAGCTTTCAACAATTCCATGTCAGCTTCAACGCCTTGTCTTAGTAGCCATGCCACTAAATCAGCATTTTTGTTTGCTTGAGTAGGTGCTTTATCTATTTGAACTGAATGGTATGATGCATTATCCATAATGATTATGCACTGTTCGGGGAGATTAGTTAACAAGTTAGTAAACAACTCTGTGAGTTTATTTGCGTCCATTTCTTCGTGATATTCTTTTGTACACTTAGTCTCGAATGCGAGTAAGGCATCATTCACAAAACCTCCGCCGGCTGATCCGGCGTGGCAGATTATTAGGCGTCCACCTTTTCCCATTGGTACTTTTAAGCAAGACGCCTTGGTATCGTCCGTCACGGTATGATTCGAGTTCAGCCAAGTCTCATCGATAAATATGACATTCTCCCAATTTGTGATTTTGTTCATCTCCCTCAAGAATGATACCCTGTGCAAAATTAAATCATATCGTTCCACATAATTTTCCTCTTGTCGGTTTTCTAGTATTTGAATTCAATTTGCTTCATAATTGTTATTAAAGACGTAGAACTGCCAGTAAACAGGCTACACTCTCGTAGTGATATCAGCAATTTACTCACAGTTGAGTATTCATTTTTTTGCCGATTCCAAGTGCTTCTGCGACGCGATCTTGCACTTGCGTTACGGGCAATAAAGGTCTACCATTAACTGATTCGCGTTCGAAGTATTCGGTTAAGGTCACAACCAATTCACGTGACTGGCTGTTGATTGTACGTCCTCTTTTCGACATGTTGAAACAGTTCGTACGATATAATAACAAACACCAAAATCGAGTCCAAATCACTATCTTTAAATCAATGTCCAAAATGGAAGAGCCAAGGTCAACGTGATAGTAAAAAGAAATAGTCTAAAAGCAAAGCCGAGTTGAGAAAATATATCAAACATAAACGAGCGCACAGTCAACTTCACAAGATGACGAAGGAAAGACTGCGAAGTGCGTGCGTGGACGCTAAGTGCGTGCCGCTTGGTCAGAGACAACCCATTCTATGGAAACCACTGTCGTCAATACAACATTTTATTTACGGCTTTGAGCGCCAAGCTTATTCTTTTCAGTAAAGATCACTACACATTATTTAATTACTATTAAAATCGAATGAAGCTGGTGAAATTCAGTAATTAATTGGTTAAAAAAAAAAGACTGAGAACATAACTCTTTTTGAGACGTTTTATAATAATTAGAAATTGCATGCTAACGGGCCTTTTATTTTTCGGAAATTTTAAGTAAGTAAGTTTTTCAACACCAATGACGCCTTTGTTTACTATGTCTTCAGATAAACGGAGATCTGCAGAAGAACTACAACAGTGTGGACTTCGTGGAGGTGGAACAGGTGGACGACGGGAAGGGCACCCGCGAGCTCGGCGAGCAGATCAAGTTGTTGCGCTACAACCTGGTGGAGGGCACCGACGGCAACATGACGCAAGTGCCCGTGCTCTACCATTACGACAACATGAGGTACCTTTTTTTAATTCAACCTGTATGGACCCATTGCTGGGCAAAACTCTCCCCCGGGAGATTTACGGGAGATTGCTCGGACCAGGCAACGCACAAGGAACTTCATAGCTTTCCATTGTGTAGTTAAAAAAAAGTGTGTGTGACCTCATGGTCACACACGTTTTTTTAACTAGCCTGTGCCAAAGACTTACCAAAAATTCGCATCTGTCATTTGTTGTTTAGAGGTATAGAGGAACATGATCGAAAGTTCCTCCATCCTCCATTGTAAAGGGAGGATCCTCCAACCTGACGGATGTTGCGTCTGGTTATTCTAGGGCTGTTGTCAGTAGGTCGTAGGTATGCGGTCGTATACAATATGTAAAAAAAACCCTGTCCGATCAGAAAGGGGCACATAGGTACTGCAATAACATTACCTAAAAGTATTTTTTTTTTTAATTATTGTTGGAAATAAAATAGTTATTCCTATTTAAAATTCACAATTTTAGTACCAAAATTACCCCAAATTTTTTCACATACGGGGTAATAAGTTATGACTTGTAGATACCCGCTAAACGACGGCCGCTAGCGCCCCATGTATAACCCGGTAAAATTGGCCATTTTAAAATTATTTTTTCCTGAAAATTGCCACATAAATAGACTCTCAGTGCGATACCTAACACCTCACGAACCAGACAGGTATTTTTTACATGATGTAGATATAGCCTCAGTTGGCGCTCAGAATATGCTTCAGTTAATTGACGAAGACGGTTCAGTTAATTGAGTCTGTAGTTAACATCCTATTTCACAATTTTTTCAGGAGGATAGCTCGAGTAAGCCACGACTACTTTTTCAACAAACTTGAAGGAACGCCATTTTCTATGGGAATTTCACTGCCGAAAGGTTACGGCGATACTGAACTCATGCTAAAGGAGAATCCTTTAGAGGCAAAGCAAGGAAAAGAGCTAACTGGTATCAACGTCACTGATTACTTTAGGTATAGCTTCAGGGTCCATCCAGATTGGTAAGTTGCTAATATAATATTGTACCAAAGTTCCTACATAATTATACTTCTTCATATGCTATTGAAAAACCGGCAATCCCAACTGTTCACAGGGTATATTGCAAATACCATTATTTGGAAGGCCACGAGTCTCTCAATTCTGAAGTTGAAGTCTGGAAGTTTTTAGTTGGTTTATCTAAAAACGAAATTGATATAACAAAGCAGCAATACACAAAAGAGAATGAAACCAAAAAATTCAGCCTGGACAGTAAGTAAAAAACTTTCGTGATTTGTGGTAAATTTAAAAAATCCTTTTAATTTTTAATATGTTTATACCAGCGCACTGCGGCATGACACCACTGGGCAAAGACGATTACTACTGCAACGAAGACCTAGTAAAACAATTAGTATTTGATGCTAAACTATCGGCGCCATATTTCGAGAGTTGGATAGCTACCGAAGAAGAGTTGAATTTGACTAGACAGTACAACGTGAGCGTCCGGTTTATAGCAACGTCGAGTGGGTTGACGAGGTGGCACTATGTGTTTGAAACTGATAAGAATGAAGAAGTCGATGATCAAGGAAATAGAAGGAAGGAATATAATGGAAGGTAAGATTATTTGGCTATTTGTTAAAATATTAACAATAAATTATATTTATTAATCGTTTATAGTCATTTACCTATATAAAGGAAACGGCAACTATGACCCGCTTGCACCACAAGTCGATAATGCTCGGTTCTTATAAACAAAAACGAATAGTTTTGCATGCCAATGGTATTTTTTTTTTTTGTCAAACTTGGCATATAAATAGGTTCGTAAGCCAACTTTACCTGTGATAACCACTTCCATATGGAAGGGTCTACTATGCAAAGTTATGAGGTCTTTGCTTCATTATTGATAAAGACACAAAAGTCTTAACGTTAACCGTTGTCCGTTAACAGTCCGTAAATTATAGGAATCGGCCATAAATGCGTGTACCGTTAAACGTATACAAGAAATCGTTAATTTTATGTCAATCATTTGAAGATGACCGACACGGAATTATGCTTAAAATAATATAATTATGTTTAGAGCTTAACGCATTTAGTTATTTGTGGTACAAGTGGCCTAAGATGTTTAGAAGTAGGTATTGTAGATAAGATATTGTTTTTCGTTGCTGATCTTAGTATGATTGACGATTACAGTGTTTTCGGAGATGACTACCATAACACGATTGAAGAGACTTGGTACAAAGCAGCGGTTCTACAACACATGATAAACAAAGAGTCTCTAGTGGTAGCCACGCCTCTTCCGATCCTGGATGACATCATCAAGAACCCTCCCAACGTCACCAATAAGGATGGGGACATCACACTGACAGCCAGTTACGCCATTTTCTATAAAGATGGCAAGTCAGAGACACCGGCATCCGTTGTTGGCTTCCAATATTCGTATTTGAGCTTCTATGAGAGATTTTTACAAATTACTAATATTACTTTGGACGGTTCTAAGGTAATTAAAGAATCTATTATTCTTCATGAGAATTATACAGGGTCAAATTAAAATTACTTAGCGAAACTTCACAGTGATGGATATCGATATCAAAAATGAAAATGCTTTTTTGGGATCAACGACGGCAACTGGCTGAGTAAAAGAAAGAAACAAAAAGATATATTAGTTAAAAAAACAGTATTTTTTGTGTAAACTTCCCAGACAGACGTGTTGGGTATCGATATAAAAACACGCAATAAAAAAATCTGATTTTCGAAACACACACGTCAAGTAACTAAATTAACTGCGGTCCTTCTTACTACCAAAAAACAATCAATTTTTTTTTGCAGTACTCTTCGGATCACGTCTTTAGTCGTTTCGCTTTGGTAGTTTCTCTACCTAATTAATTTCTATATTTTATAGAATCTTAAACAAAACTGTATTACGAAATATAAAATAAAATAAAACTTTTTTCAGGACCCAACCTGTGACCCAAGTTCCGACAAATACGACTGTTACGTAATAGATAGTTCTGGATACATAGTGCTGGCCAAGGACCAGAAGCTGGTTGGCCAGTTCTTTGGGACAGTACAGAAGTACGTGCTGCAGTCCTTCCTGGACATGGGCATCTACGACCACGTCGAGGTGTTCAACTACCAGGCTCTGTGTCCACTGTCTGTGTTGGCCAAGAAAAGCGGTTCCTGGACTTTGCGCACGGTTAGTTGGTTCTTATACTCACTGCTTTTTAGTACCTTTGAGTATACGTAGAATACAATTTCGGACATTCATAGCAAATCTTAAAGTATCTTGATTTTGATAATTTTATTACTGTAAGCAAAGGTAAATATTACGACTGTACAGGACCAAAATTAGAAAAAGTAAAGTCACAGCAAAAATCTAATTGCATGATATAAGAACGATTGTTGTATTCTCAAGAAATATTTAAGGGTCTGTCCATATGTATAAAGGCTGACCGGACAGTGTACTTGAGTATGATTTGAAGAATTTGCTTTGACCCCAAAATGCCCTATACCAGGACTGTGTTAGGCCTGAGAGCTTGTAATAACATGAATATTTTGTAGCCTTTTAGTTTAGCGCTGAACTTCTTCCACTGGCTGGTGACTGAAGTCTTGCTGCTGGTCACAAACATGTACAACCCAAGTGATTACGCATACGCTGGCGTCATCGATGAGGATCCTGGTGAGATATTATAATGAAGCTGTGGTTCTGTAGTAAGAGAGGCTAGGTTGCAGGAATGCGATGTTTAAAGGTTGAGGATTTTCTATTCGAGTTGGTTAAGATGACTGATTTCAAAAAGACCTTAACATACCTACATATTTTTTTGTGAAATGTTGAATCAAGGTTTAGAAATCTAGGTAATAGCAAAATAATAATAATTTAATGTTATCTATGTGTGCTTTCATAATAAAAAGACACAAGCCGCTATTGATTTGTGATGAGGATATTATTTATTACTGTTGGATGTTTGCCAATGTAGGTATGAAAAGTGCCGCAGCACTGTTCACCATTTGTAAAATTGAATTCATAACAAACAATATTGTACGAAATTGGAAAAATTTACTGTAATCTCTTGTTGTTGTTGTTGTTCAGAAGAATGAGCTCAAATTGGTAAAGTTTAGAATAACTAGGCACCTCAAACTAATTGCTTTTAGCCATTTAGTAGCTCACACAACTTCTGTAGTAAGTGCAGAAATACACGAAATCCTTTTCTAAACGGCGATAGACTAATAGCGGCTTTTACTAAAATAATCTTTTAGACAAATAGTGATGATCCAACTTGACTCTTAAGCTTTCAGCGAACAAAATCTAAATTAAAAAGCATATTTATTTATATTTAGTAGTATTACTTTAGCTGCATGGTAATTGGCAGCCTTTACTATTGTAAGCACGTCTAATTCTTCTGCTTAATGTAACCGCATGGTCGTCTCGCTCGCAGACTATATCGATGAACTAATCAACAAAGGGTACACAGTGGCGCCTCCGACGACTGCAGCGCCCTTACCGGACAACAAAACAGGGAATGTGAAAGAGGAGGAAAGCCCGTTTTCGTGCGACCATAGTATCACGCTTTACATATTGAACCAAAAATATTTTTTGGAGGCGTCGGGAGCTTCGCCCACCGTTCAGAAAGATGAAGCGGGGGAGTGTTGGCCCGCTTACTGGGCGTCCTACATCCCTAAGACAAACTTGGTCCTCGTGGTGGTGGAGAAACAGGACGACTTCGACGCGAACTGCACTGTGCCGCGGGACACCAAGCCGCAGCCCACAGCCATGTCCTGCTCCAGCAGGGAGCCCTGTCATAAGCTCGACTTAGGCGCTTTGCACAGACGACGACTTGAAGGCTGCTATACTTACCACGATGGGGTATGCTATCATGATATTATACAGTACCTATGTAGTTATAATCACGCAATCTACTGATGATGACCTAAATTGTTTTTTTTTCCAACTCTAACTGCCGAAACACAACAATGCGGTTAACATTGTGGTTATGGCGACAGAATTAGATAAGATGGTGGTAGCTAGCCAGGTGGACTTAGAACAAGCTCTACCACCAACCAAACCGAGCAGATTTTTTTCCCCCATTGGGAATAGAACCCTCAACACAATAACAGCCGGGACCGAGACATGTGGTCTAACCACTAGACCACAGAGACGGTTGAAATATCTGGGGCCTTAGGGGGATGATAACCATTAACTAAATAAAGTAATCCTAGTCGCCATTTGATTTGGCCCAACAGTGGGAACATTATAAGCTGATTATGATGATTTGATTTGGCCACATCATAGAAAAATGATGATCACACTGGAACTGCCTTTTATATGCTATTATCTCCTTTCCAAAATAAATTAAGATGGTTTTAAGCAATGTTTAACGTGTGCCATTTCTCCACCAGGAGCGGAATATAACAGAGTGTGGTATCGGTAGCATCGCCCGCGCTGACGTGACCGTCCTGTTGTTATCTGCGCTCGTGGCTATCGCGGCCAGGATCAGTACGTGACGTGGCACGCCCGATATATTTGTACCTTTGTTACTTTGGCAATAAAACTTGTTGCTCCTGTGAATTGTCTTTTATTTATTATTCTTCACTAATTTCCTAGGCAATGTGATAAATCTTGTCACATAGTAACCAGAGGCGAAGCAGAATTTGCTTGACGTTGGCCAACTCCTTAGTCTTGTATCAGTCGTTAGAACCTCGTGTACTTTTTGCTTTCCGTTAGATATATCTACATAAGCTTGAATTCCCTTGGCAGGGGTCCCTAAATTGATGATGCAGAGGTGTTTTGTTATAAATTGGTACATACACTTTCTATAATATAAAATATTTAAATAGTACAATAGATATGACGTAGGTATCTAAGCAACATACGGAAGCTCAAAACATGTACGGTGCGTCCTATAGACACGGTGACCTAGTGCTGAGGACGATGCCAATCGATGCGTCAGGTGGCGAGCGAATCCTAACGCGATGTATGATACACAAACAAAGTAGCTTGGAGGTCGCCAGTCGACCCGCGCAAGGGAATCAGCGCGCATGCCCGCCCCGCGCTCATTCGCGCCTGCGCACTGCGCCACACACCTATCAACCTTATCAATGTTCGTCGCCCAGTACCTTCCCGTACATCTAACACACCTGATTTCCTAAAAATCATCAATGTTATAAGTAGATTAAGTGCGTAACATGTCCTCCTACAATTCTAGCCAGTGAACAAATAATTATCGCAGTGGTTCTGATGTGCAAGTGTGTGGGTGTTTTCGTGTTACTTCTGCTGGTTTTGTTTCTGGACTCCAGGGACTGCTCGGCTAGTGTACAATATGATGCCGCTGGCAAAATATCGCTTAACTCGTAAGATCTTTTTGCTAAATATATACAGAGTAATAATTAAATTATTTTTCTTCTACCGTCAGACACTAATTGCTTCCACTTAATTAGACAGAGGCAAACAAGACAAAACCATCTATTTAAAAACTAATTGAATTATACATACAGACCTACATAGTTCACGTCAATAAATTTAAATTAGTTTAAACTGATTTTGGACTAGAAAGAATCTATTTATATCAAAATGCTAACATCGTAAAAAATACATAAAGAACGAGTAACTCGGAAATGCTGAACAAATGTTCCCTGACAGAGTATGATTTATGGATTTTTTTATTGTAACATCGATAAATTACCATTTTAGGGTCCAAGCATGGGCGGTTAAACTTGGTACTGAGTTGTATCATTTTGGAGAGTTTATCACCAGGAAGAAAGAAGTTCAAGATGTAAGTAAACTAGTCTTTTCTGTAAGTAGGTATTCAGTTTGCTTAGGTAAATGGTAACAATTGTTATTTATTTAATTTAGAGTTTTAAATCCGCTCAAGTGGAATCGAGAGATGGTGAAAAACTAGTCCAGAGTATGTCAGACGATATTCGCGCCATGATGGAACTGAAGATTAGCGCCGTCAAAAGGATAGTGGAGGCCGCAGAGAACATGGCGTTTGATAAACAAAACGAACCAGTACCTGAAGACTTTCAGTACTACAACAGTAAAGAGATGGAGGAGCCCTGGGACGAAGTTTCCATCACCACGACACCTGAGACAGACTTCGGTCAGGAGAGTTGGATAGTGCGACCGCCATCGAAGAACGCGCATACGCAGCAAAACCCACACTTTTCAAACATTCCAGTAAACACTAATTTTAGCAGTGTACACGTTCCAACAAATGTTTATGCCTGGGGTGAGTAAACCATAGACGCATCATCGTAAATATTGTACGAACGGATTAAAAACGGTTTATGTATTGCAGCACCCGAAGTTATCAAAGGAATTCATTGGTCGGAAGGACTGGACACCCACTTCATAAATAACTATCAGAGTGACCCGACACTCTCGTGGCAATATTTCGGCAGCTCAACGGGGTTCATGAGACATTACCCCGGTAATCAAAATACATATTTAATGTCATATTAATGAATGTTGATATACTTATGATAATTTTAACGCCTATTTAATTTCGATACCCTAATCGAAATAATATTTTAGCATTGAAATGGAGGGCTGACCCCGTGGATATTTATGATTGTCGGACCCGGGCGTGGTACATGGAAGCGGCTGCGAGTCCAAAGGATGTGATCATTTTAGTAGATCGCAGCGGGTCGATGACCGGGCAGAGGCGGGACATCGCCAAACACGTCGTCACCAATATCCTTGACACCCTTGGTAACAACGACTTTGTTAACGTATTGACGTTCGCAGACACTGTGCAGGAAATCGTACCATGTTTTGAGGATTCTCTTGTGCAGGCGAGTAAAAATGAAATGTTATTTGTTTGATATCATTATGGGTTTTCAACCTAGGTAAAAGGCCAAATTTACGATGTATATTTTTGAACCAAAAATAAAGTGTTGTTTGTACATGCATATGGTACATTAACAATATATCAAGATAAAGACGATAACAATTTTCTTATCTATTCTAATAACTATTTAGGTAATGGCATACTTATCGCCATGTCTCATCAATTTCATTTTTTGTCATTATCAGGCCACACTGGGAAATCTTCGAGAACTAAAATTGGCGATGGACAGTTTTGAAACACAGGAAATAGCAAATTTTTCAGCGGCGTTAACCAGAGCCTTCGAGTTGCTGGAAATGTACAGGAATAGTAGTGGAGGAGCAAACTGCAATCAGGTAACTGAATATAAAAAAGTAATATAATAAAAGGTATCGTTCTTTCCATTTCTTGCCAACAAAGCATAAAAATGCAAATATACTACACACATAGATGTATTAGTTAGAACTAACTACACCTGAGCAGACTAGTGATGTTCTAATTTTCCCTGCAAACAATTGGTAATCCCAGCATGTTTAGTTCTGTAATATTTTGTTCTTACAGGCAATAATGCTGGTTACCGATGGTGTACCCTACAATTATAAAGAAATATTCGAGAGATTCAACTGGAAATATGAGACCCCAGTGAGAGTGTTTACGTACCTGATAGGGCGCGAGGTAAAGGTCAGGTCACTTCAGGTCTTACTGTGTGTCGTAGTCATTGTGCGACCTGCATAATGTCTTCCTTCGTACCAATCTGCCAGTACGCCTAGAACGTGGTACCTGTTGTCTGTCTAATATACATACTGTACATTAAACTTGTACTTCGCATGGTGGTGTTATCGTAATTTGTGAAGTTTTCCAATCTCAATGTGCTTATGCTTGTAGTGATTTTGTTTGTATTGTCTCGTTCAGTGTGGGTTCAGACATGTGTAACATGTAGGTATCGAATAATGTGGTAAACAACATTTCATGACCTCTAGCAATCTAAATAGATTGCTAGAGGTCATGAAATGTTGTTTTTTTGTTGTTGTTTGTGCATTTGCACTAATCTATTGCACTGTTACTTTGGTGTCAATACATAGTCACAAGTTTGGACTCACCCTTCTGTACGATTCACCTCTGACTCATGCGCCATGCTGTCGTTTGAGATAATTCACTAGAACGCGCGTGGTTACACGAGTATGCGCTTCTCTCTCCTCTAAGGCACTTTGTTGCGGTCAGAAACACTGTGTCAGGAGTGTATCGTATTATAGACTAAGACGAGAACCGACGGTCATTAAGCGAAATTATCAACCACGATGCATTCTGGATGATTGTGTTCATTCCTACTTCAACTTCCATAGACCTAAACTGATGCAACGATACAGAGAGGGTGGCAGTTTTGATACCGAGAAGTTAAATGAGTTGACGTCATAATATGCATAGTAGCAACATTATGACGAGAATGTGTTTTCAAAATTGTTCCACTTGTAATTTTTCATGCATTCCTAAAAAACTATCCCCGCATCCACGGATTTTGCAGTGAGTGCGAACACAAACTATCACAGGGAAGCATTTTTGCTAAATGAGTTTTCGGGCCTATGAGACTTTTACTTGCATTTATGCAGTGCGTAGGTATCATTAGTGATGCATGATGATCTGATTGTTACATTATGGGTCTTGGTTTATGCATTTTATTTTTTCATAAAGTTACTACTCTTACATTCTGGTAGGTATCTAGTTGGAATAATTTTAGAGTCATAAATGAAACTATTTCTATGCATTTTAATTCTGTTAGTATCCAATTAAACATAGTCATCAGCATTTTGATTGTAGATAGTTCCAATATTGATGTTGTAAAGCCTTTCCACGATGCTGCAGATGACACTTAGCTAGGTGATGATGAATGCAGCACTCACACAAGGCCGACTAGAGAGACACAAGATATAAAGGATGTGTGCTAACACGTAAAGGGTTGTATAGGTGGCCGACGTAAGGGAGGTGAAGTGGATGGCGTGCGCCAACCGCGGGTTTTACGTGCATCTGAGTACTCTAGCAGAGGTGCGCGAGCGCGTGCTCGAACACGTGAACGTGCTCGCGCGCCCGCTCGTGCTACAGAGAGAGAGGCATCCTGTCGTCTGGACCCCTGTCTATGCTAACGTCACTGTAAGTCTTTTAGTTTTTTTCAAGTTTTGTTTGATAGATACCAATGTGTACATGGCTTGTAAAGAACCAAGCTGAATATTTTGTATCACTCTCCTAAATTCACTTAGGATCCGAAAGTCGCAGATTATCTTTGGGAGCAACGAGAAAGAGCCGAGCAGAAGGAACGCTTCATGAGCCAGCGACGAGACAAGAATCTCTTCAATTCGGACAAGGAACAGGACAGGCGATGGAGAATTACACAGGTAATAACTTAGTCATCGTCCAATCTGTTCCGAGATTTGATGTTAGCCTTAAGTACCTCTCATTACTGCTCAACGTTAATGGAAGGTTGACTTACGCTCATTGCAGATGAAACAGGGCCAGTACAGTGAGCTTGGGAATTCCCAGTATCAGTTAATGACGTCCGTGTCCATGCCTGTCTACGATCTGCGACACAACGAGGTGAGCTGTCCTGCGTGCTCTTTACTTAAGCCCTGAACTTGAAACTCCCCAAAAGTGTCTGAAAATATTACCAAAATATTCGGGAAAGAGAATGATTTGCGTATCTTTATTAATTTGCGTTATTATTAATTGAACTATCTTTTTCAGTGTGAGTGTTCTTCTCTCTTGTAGCCAAATTATTCTCTTATCTCTATTATTTAGCTGTACATTACGTCTATTCCAAATTCTAAATTTTCCATGTAGCATGAACCAAATAAACCTCTCATTTGTTTCAAAAGATTATGTTTACAGATTGGTTTTATATTTCCTACTAATTGGACGTAAGCTCTATCTCTTCTTACTACTATATTCTTTACTCTATTGTTTTCTTCTTTTACATGTCAATGTCTATTAATAACTCCGTTTTGTTTGATGGTTTCCCCTCAGAACATCACAGAGAATGTACTGATAAATGAAGCTTACTGGGTTTCGGTTACGAAAGAGGTACTACACTTAGAAAGTTTTGATGATTTAATTGTAAAGTTTTTGCAAGATACAAGAGAGTTTTTATGATTTAGTTTTTTGGATTTCAGTAACGGTACAGTGTTATTTGGCCCCGTTAGCGATGCATCTGTCCTCGATAGATGTGTGCGCGGAGGCGGCGCGCGCGCAGCCGCCGCACCGCCTGACCAATGTGTTGTCCGACCCTTTGGCTTACTGTAGTGATGTAGTTTCTACTAGATCGTAGGCGTAGACCACTAGGGTGTTATGAACGACTTTTCTATCAATCATCAAGTTAATTTTCTATGCAAGAGTTATGATCTATATACACTACACACACTATCTAATGAAATCAAGTATTTTTGCCTGAATATAGTGATGTCTTCGTAGAGACAACTTTTAAAGATTGACTTGTATGACGACAAGTAAATGTAAATATTTTTGAATAACAGTATCGTGCAGCCCGACATACACAAGACGAGTATGGGGCCTTTGTTACTTGAGTATCTATTGAGTTTAAACTATTCTCTTCTTAAGAATGGCAATTTTTGATATTAACAATTTTAGCAATATTTAGTCTCTCCACGAGAGGAGCCATTTTAATTTCTAGCGGAAGTTGTTACAACGCATTTATCTATATGTTATTATATTTTATTGCATTCGTACGTCCACAACCAATCGCAGTCCGTAGAGGAGAACGGCCAGAAAGAGGTAGGCCAACGCTCATAGACCATACTGCCTCCGTGAGACGTGACAGACGATGCATGAGAGGCGACGGACGAGCGGTGTGCGGTGCACGTGCCACGTGTGTCAGTGAGCAGCGTGCCCACCTGCCCAGTGCACACGAGCACACGAGTGCACGCTACACGCGTGTGAGATGATGCTGCTTTCAATGTTTGTGCACATATTTTAACTAAGGGATACAGTCTGAAGTGCAACATAAAGTTAGTATAAGTGACAATGTGTTTGTCTATATGATTAATTTAAAAATTTCGACAGATTTTTACAAGGATACATTCCAAGGGTATTTGTATATTTACAATCAAACTAATGGTAGTGGGTTTTTTTTAGAATCTAAAGAGTAGTATTTTAATTTTATAACATAAAATTATTTAATATTTGAGTAGTTTTTTGCTAGAACCTGTAACCGTGGTTATAAAATTAGAATCCCTTAACATAGTTCTATAAAAATAAATATATAGAACTTCGCCTAACGGGGCTTAGATGCTAAAAAATCAGTAATTTATTGCTAGTTTTACAAGATTGTCATAATGTTGTATAATATCAGTAGACTGATGGCCAATACATCGCCAAATGCGGAATACCTTGTAGTTAGAATAATTTTTGACTGTTTACTTACAAAAATAACATACAGCATATTTTTATAATATTTTTTATATTTCGAATGTAGATTTATAAAATGGTAACGTAGACATTAGCGATATTGATTTGCAGAAAAGCCTGAGACTAAAAGATGAATCAATAGATATGAATTACTGTGCAGTGTGATGTGAATGGTAATATATACAAGTGCCAGTGTTATGTAGTGCCTTCTAAATATTTTCAGATGCGTATAGCTAGACTATTGGGAGTCGCAGGCACTGACGTGCCACTTTCTGAGATACAAGCAGTAATGTCACCTTATAAGGTATGTTACAACATTTACGTACTTAGGTATCTATAAAATTAAAGTTGAATCTTGTACTTTTTATATAACACATTCTATTATTTCTAATGTTGCAGATTGGTGTGAATGGTTACGCCTTTATAGTAACAAACAATGGATACATCCTAATACACCCTGATCTAAGGCCTGTGGTATGTACATTGGACTTATAATTTCACGAAAATTGTGACTTGATTGAAAAATAAAATACATTATCTAGTAAAATGCAAGCCTGCATTCTAGTTTTGTGATGCCAAATACACCAATAAAGAACAAGTTTTTTAATTAGAATATTGTTATTTGCTTTCAGTTCCAACAAATATTGAAACCAAGCTATAACAGCGTCGATGTGATAGAAGTTGAACTCTTCGACGACGACAGAGGGCCCAGGAACTTTAGCAAAGAGCTAACTGCAGTAAGTACAATAGTAATGGAATTAGTACTCTATAACTCTATGCAATGAAGGTTCTAATTTGAACAATTGTTTTAGCTACGACAGGAAATCATTGATCAGAAAACAGGCAACAAGGTGATGAGCGTCAAGTACCACCTCGACGATATGGTAAGTTCTTTTTTTACAAATAAGAAATGTAATATTATTTAGATAAGGATAATGACAGACGTAAAATGAATGCTAAATAGTTCAAGAAATAAATTAATCTAAACATGTAGTATTTCGTAAAAAAAAAAAAAAATATGACAAGTTCTACATCTGACTATAATTTTTTCCACAGAAAAGAGTATCCCGAGCAAAAAGACATTACTTCTGGACGGGTATCAGCGACTCGCCATTCACATTGGTGGTGGCGATACCTGAAAACTATGGCCGCCACCGCATCACCCCTCCACCGACTGACGACATACACAGGCAGTCACTCACCTCCAAGAATATATCAGCGAGGCAGTATCTGTCGGATAAGTGGAGCGTTCACCCAGACTGGTGAGTGGACTTCATAAATATGGCGTAGCAAAAGCCCCCCTATTTTTAACTGACTTAAAAAAAAAGGAGAGTATTCTCAGTTCGCCGGAATATTTTTTATTTTTTTATATAATAATATGTTCCCTGATTACTCGAAGACGGCTGAACCGATTTGAAAAATTCTTTGTTTTGTTTGAAAGGGTATACTTTCAAGTTGGTCCCATTGTCATTTGGTCACGATCTGATGATGGGATCTTGGAGAAATCGAGGGAACTCATCTAATATTATAGGCGCACCTATAATATAATACAATAATATAACTTTTATTTCAGACAACTTAGGCCATATTAGTATAGTTTACAATTCAAGAATATAGCACTACCTACTTTAATAATTTGTAATTTCATTATGTATAGCGATTTAGGTATTTTTATAGTAACTCGTGCATTTGCTCTCGAAAAGCACCATTTGGTTAAGTGGAACTGATGAATTACAAATCGACCCACGAAATATTGAAAAAAAAAAATACCAAAAATACAACCGACTTACAAACTACAAAGTGAAAAATAACTTTAATTTCGGAAGTCGGTAGCAAAAACTTAAATACTGATTCAAAGACACCGATCCTAAATTAGTTATTTTTCACTTTGTAGTATTGTAGCAAAAGCCTCTCCTATTTTACAAGAAAGACTTTGAAACTACAGGGCATTCTATTGTTCAGGATGTATTGTCGGCATTATGAACGTACGTTTGCGACTGCTGAGGAAGAGCTGCTTTATTTCTTGGAGCGAGTGGCCAAGCCTGGTTGGCGCTGGCCAGCCAAGCCTCGACCTCCAGAACACCACAAGAATAAGCCTGGACACGAGCGGCACAACAACGGTAATAATACATTGTCCATTCATCAAAATCTTGTGTCTTATTTCCAATGAAGTTTTGATAAATTAAGCTCATTGTGTTAGAGTTTGAAAAGTTATTTTCATTGAACATATGTTTTAATTTACCAGGCACACCAGAAGCCAGAGATAGGAACAAAGTATCAAACAGTACCCCGAAGAATGAATATTATTGTAAGTATTGCATTTTAGTTTTAATCTGAGAAATTAATATACTATTTTGTATTCATCAACATTATCATCCTATCACCCTTTAAGTCCATCTGTTTCCGCCGTTTCTCGGCATTGACTCTAGATAATATAAGTAATTTGATGTCCCATCAAATATGTTAATGGTCCTTATGTTAAAGTTTTAGCGCAATCTTCAGCTGAGATAGAAAACCTATTGATTTGTTTAGACATGTATATTGTGTTTGTAGATGTAGTTTAGATAAGTTTAAGTTATGATGAGGCTGACATGCCACTATGGATAAAAGTCTCATGGTTTTTATCACAGTGGCATACAATACAAATACAATATACATTATTAATGTATATTAATAATACACATAACTTTAACTTTTTTTTTATGTTGTTCTTTTTCTTTCTATCATCAGGCGATCATGGCTTAATGCAAGCCTTGGTGTATGACGCTAGAAATACTGCTTGGTTCAACAAGAGCATTTCTGACTCTGCATCCGATGAGAAAGCGTAAGTAGTTTTATTATAATAATTATTACAGACAGACCTTATTTAAAGCTTTTTCTTTTTAATATTTTTAAAGATGATAACGATATGGAATATTGTGCTGCATTACAGGGAGTATTTATATTGGGTTTTGTTAAACTTGATATGTTATTTATAAATACAATTTAATTTATTTGGAAAACACTTTTACGACTTTCACCCGGATAGCCCATTGACAAAAGTGATCGGATTGTTGCCGAGGTAAAGTAAACTTTCGACATGGACCTGTGTTTTTTTGCATGTCTTGTTATTATTTAGGCATCGTTAAAAACAATGTCATGATTTTCGACAATAACAACGAGGTTTCATACAAGATGTTCGGCTGATTGCACCAGAATCAGTAAATTATGTCACAAGGCACCATATTCGGCTCAACACACCATAAAAGAAAGGGAAGGGTAGGAAATTAATTTTCACTTTCAATGCAGCTTTGGATGGGTTTGTATTTACTGTATAACGACAGCAACATATATAGGACTTCGAAAAGATAAAGTATTAACGAAAAACCAATTCTGTTAGGCAGTGAGGGAAAATTCCAAGAATATATTTTTGAATTCAATTTAATCTTAAAAATAATTGTATAGCAAAAATCGAAAATCTAACCAAATCAACCGTCGTGGTTAGATGAACCAATGAAAAAAATCTGTTTATGAAATTCAACAAACAACTAAATATCGCAAAACCAATGTAAACAAGATGAAGGCCTACAGTATACATGTTTGCAACAGGGTGGAGTTCATACAACGCTTTGGATACATCGTGGCTTTCCTGTCAACGCACAGTGGACTAACGCGATGGCAGACACACCCACCCAAGGAACATGATAATGACAAGTAAGATAGACTAGTAGCCTTCCAACAGGATTATCCTGTTGATTTAGCTTTGATGAACAAAAGTCTGATCGTTATGATCTTATCTCGTTGACATCTAAGCCGATGCCTGATAGTTTAGCAATAGAAAATACGTGATGTAAGCGCATTCAATCCTTCACGCTATTTTCTGAACGTAAAAAGATATGACATCAATTTCCAGGCCAGATTTCGGCAAGCAATGGCCACGAGCAATCGAGGAAGCCTATTACCGTCGAGCTGTTGAGCAGCACTACGTAGATCCTCTGAGCTTCGTGTACAGCGTGGACCTGAGCACCATTAAGTTCCCTCTTAACGTCAGCCTGGCCATGGTAACCGCCTCGCATGCGGTCTTTCACGGAGATGGACACAGGAAAGCTTCAGCCGCAGTCATTGGGTTCCAGTTCAAACATGAACGACTCAGCGAATGGTTTGATAATATTACGTCTTCGGTGAGTGGTAGACTTTCTGAATAATTTAATTAAATATTTAATAGAATCAATTTTTCAAATTGCGTTATAAACCTTCTACAATGATTCAGTTTAATTTTGATGAAGCATAATCAAGCAGATGCAAAGAGCATTTGTGAAAAGACAATAATTATGAAGGAACAGCTACCTAACAACATTCATGTAACAACTAATATGATTTCAGTGTGAACACAACAAGGAGTGTACGACATGTCAATCTGATAACTGGGATTGTTACTTGGTGGATAACAACGGCTGGATAATAGTCAGTGAAGATGCTACTCAGACAGGGCAATTCTTTGGCGGGGTAAGAATAAACCATGTCAGACGGTTGAAGGACATTGTAGAATCACAGACTGCAGAATTAGGAAGGGGCTATCCCTTGTCATTGACTGGACACAAGTTTTTAAAGTATTAACTATAGTGGGTATATATTA
This sequence comes from Omphaloscelis lunosa, assembly GCA_916610215.1. Lineage (NCBI taxonomy): Eukaryota > Metazoa > Arthropoda > Insecta > Lepidoptera > Noctuidae > Omphaloscelis > Omphaloscelis lunosa. Next base: position 17,848,911 of record OU744244.1, on the reverse strand, counting down.
TTCACAGATCCGGCCGGACATCATGTCGAGACTAGTCGAAGACGAGGTGTACAAGGCAGTCCACATTATAGACTATCAGGCGGTCTGCTTCAGAGAGAAGAAATCTTCAAACCCAGCTGCAATCCTTTTTACAGTAACATATATTTTTTAATTACATTTATAACCAGATTCATATATTACTTACATACATTTATATGAGAGACATTTGGTTAAAAACATTATCAACGGTCTAGAACCCTCGGTATTTGCGAGTACGACCGTACAAAAATCTTTGTATAGGATTGTGACATTCGGATCTATGTCTCCATTTTTTCGATTTCCAGCCACTTGAGAACTTGCGCCTGGTGATGGCATGGTTCCTAGCCACTACGGTCTGGTTCTACAACTCCATAACAACAGGTTTGGCACAAGCGTCTAGCTACGCCTTGGATGATGGTACGTAAACCCTTGTATTGAGCTGTTCAATGTTTCATGTGTGAAGATAGTTCGAGAACGTTCGGTCCACAGTACTTTACCATAAAATCCGGGCCAATAGGTTAAATGTTGTGGGTTTTGCCCATTCGATGTTGCTCTTGAGCGTTGTCAGCATGTTCTATCAATCTGCATGACAACGGGCACTTATAGACGAAGTAAACTATCTTTGTAGATGTGATACAGTGTCTAAATGGAAAATAACGTTTTTTTGCGCGAAAGACAAAGTTGTGCTTGTAAATGTTTCTGTGCATGGAATATCTTTACTTAATAAAACGGAAATATATGTTAACTATTAGGTTATCGTCTCTAGTCAAACTTAGATTAAACTATCACTAGTAGTCAAGTGTTTACATATACTTGGAACACTTGGTCACTTTGAATTTGTTTACACAAAAGTTATTTTGGGTGCATGCGAGTGTGCACCGCGGTTCAACAGCACCCAACATTACTGTTCATAGCTAATTCTCACAATATCCATAGCGAAAACAAAATTCATTCATGGAGTCAACAATTGGACTTAGATATTTCTACTAAAGTAGTAATGACTCCATCTTTTTTCAGAGAATGTTACACCCACTGGTGAGTTACATGTAGAGCGAGCACACGCACGTGTCGACAAATAGATACAAGTCCTATAGTTTTATTTACATTTATTCATAGAGATTCTAGTTGTGCTCAGAACGCAAACTTACTCTTGGTCTAACTTTTATTAAAGGTCAAACAAAGTAAAACGAATGTGCTGATAGTTTCGTAAGCTTATGAATAAGGAGGCAGAAAAAAATTACCAAAATAATGATTTTTTTTTTAAATTGCGTTTGGACCTTCCTTAGGTTCTGACCATTTCTAATTGAAGTTTGGAACGAGAGTAGGCTTGCTTAAACAGCGAGAACGTGCATGTTCGTAGATATATTACGTTTCATAGCGGATTTTACCAACTTTCTTTATCGGTACCTATAATATACCTTCCCAAACGAAGAACATCATCGACTTATACAAAGAATAATATTGTAAGATTATAAATATTTGCATGTCTTTTGTTGGTTTGCAGGCAATTCTGTTAATATTTGTCAGCGTCTTTTAATCATCAAATGCCTACTTACCTATCTCTATGTCATTACATATTTATTTTTTGGCAATTATTGCATCTTTTCCTCCTTCGTTGAACTGGGGATACAACGTAATATTTTATTCTACTTCTATCTTGATAATGCTGTAACTAATTTATTTTTCTTTAACTCCGCTGTACAAGAAAAAAAAATCTTTAAACTACATTTTATTCTTCTGCATGTTTCTTATATTTTCAACATCTTTTTCTCATTAATACCAAACGAATATGATGTCATTGGTTCTTTGCTCGTGCATGGGGACTCAAACATGTCATACTGCGAACTAACAGTTAATTTCCCTGCACAGTTGCATACCAGAGCTACGAAAACGATGAAGAGACCGACGACCCATACATGTCGAAACCTCCGAACATGCGAGTGTTGGAGCGAGACTATGAGAAGCTAGTACTCATCAACCGGACACGACCGACTCCTTGTGACAGAGAGATGTATCTATACCAGATAGATTACAATAACCTGGACGAGAAGCTCAGCAAACCGGTCACGGAATGCGGGCGTCCGTTCTACGTGCAGCACGTCAACTACACCAATATGCTGATGATTGTGGTGGACGCCAACTGTCCCAAAGACGAGGTCACAGTCATGTCTGTGGAAGCGACAGAGGTGAACTACAACGAGTCGCTGCCCTGCTTGAAGCATATGCATCCTTTGTATAGGACGCAACCTAATTCGTGCATTAATAATCATACTGATGTAAGTAAACAGCATCGTCAATATAATGATAGATAGTAGACAGAACGGAACGGCAGAGGAAATGTTGAGGAATAAAATCGGTTTAATGACAAAGAACCCGAAAAAAAAAGATTAGCTAAACCTTCACAAAAACCCTTTAAGCTAAGCTTTAAATACTAACGCGAGATTATTAAGTCAAATTCAATAGTGATAAATGATGAGTAAGTATTATTGAATATCCATGCTTATAAACAAAATGTAAATTTTCAGGAAAGCAACATCGATATGTGCGGACGCGGCAGTTTACCGGACACTAGCAAGACGTGGGTTTCGTTGAGCATCCTTCTAGTAGTTAGATATCTGGCGTAAAGTCGTACGGAAACGTTAAGACAGGCAGGTAAATTACTAAGCCTGAATGCCAATTAGATGTCTCTTATCGTACATCGGATAGGTAAACGCGCCGTGCTGCCTTAAGGACATCGCCCATTATAACAGCACCGCTCCAGCGCAGTAACGCCCCAGCACCGCCTCGAAAAATTTTGTCACCAACGCGCCGTAAGCAGGGCGACCGCTAGTCGTCAACACGCCGTCAGCAAGGCGACCGCTCGCTGCCGGCACGCCACCGCTTGTTGTTCATTCACTAGCGAGGCGTCACCGCGCGGCCGACGAGATGCATACCGCTTGCAGGCGTTTCTTTGCCGGGGAGCGGGCTCATCGCTTGAAGCGTGCTGTCGGCGCAACGTGTGACGGCTCGCGGGCTGCTGACTGCTCGCGGGCAGTGAGCAGCCCGCGGGCAGTGAGCCTGCCACTATTCTGTATAGCCATCGTAAAATAGACTTTAATAAATTTGGTTTAAAATCCTAAATTGAATGACAAGTTATTTGCGGTGTCGGAGCGGTGCTGCTATAATAAGCGACGTCCTTTAAGTTTTATCTGCCTTGCTCTGCTTATGTCGGCAATCGGAAGGTACCTAATTGAAAAAAAAATCATCACGCTTTAATATTGATTTTATTGAAATATCTGCGAATAACATTGTGGTATCTAATCTAACGACGGCGTCTGTAGAGACATTGTATGTTCAGCGTATTATAAATTCTCAAATACAATAGAACCTACATAGATATTAATTACGTTTTGTTAAAATATTCATAGTTTATTGAAATATTTCTGTTCGTAGCAAATTTTAAGAATAATCCAGTAAAATAACTTATAAATTGTTTATATTTGTGTTAATATTATGAATTATATTGATCTCTGCTTTTAGAATAGGTAGGTAATTAAAGAAAGTACATGTCATTCCCACATATCAAATTTAAATGATAGATTATGCTCCCTTTGTGCCACAATAGGAAGCAATAATAAAAACATTCATATCAACAAATTTTATGATCCTCATGTTACCATGTGGGGTGTTATATAAAATTGTGAAGTAAAGATACAATTTACTTATTTAAGATATAGCTTTTGTAAAGAATTGGCTTTTAGCATGATTTAATATTTCCTGTTGTTATTTTGTCAGTTTTCTCTGTTGTAATTTAAATTAAATGTTACCACTGCTCCGTCCTGCTGGTGAATTATTAAAAGGAATGGAAACTTTATGCAACATCCATAACAACAAACAATTACGAAAATGTTTCAAATTAAATTTTATTGTATTCTTCTACTATATTGATGCAGTATACCACGGAGTGGTCATATATATTTGTAATAAAATTATTAGAATTTAGTATTTTGAATCTCTGTCATTTACGTACCTATTTGTCTTAGACCTGAACTTAATTACCGAAATGTGATTGTTTGTTTGTACAAATAAATAATTATTGGAATAATTTAAAATGTTTTTTTTTTTAAATTATGCATATAGGTTCAACTGTCTAACGAGACATAATCGAATTTCTATTGTTATCACCTCCTAAAGGTAAATCGATAGTTGAGCGGTATGGAACTTACATAACGAGTACATATTAGTTCGTATCAGCTGTTTCCTCATTAATTTTCTCAGTAAATTGATTGTTTTTTTTTTCATGAATTCGTGGCGCCAGTATTCTTAGCAGATTGCCTTGCTTCTGTTCCAACAAGTAATCCCCTTTCATGAAGTCCGGTAGATTGCGAGCATTACCGCCACCCTTGCGGTGATCCATCACTACGTACTCAGGATAATCAAATGTTCGAACCAGATCATTTAAGTTACTGGAAAAAATCTGCAAGCAATAACTAATATATTGAGATTATTGTACCGATTACATAAAATAAAAACCAGACAAGGGCGGGGTTGCGAAGAAGTCCGAAAGGGAGATCGTGGCCCCCGGCAACATGGCAACTGAAGGAACACGGGTGGGTTTTAGTCAGTAAGAGTCTGACACGGCCTCACGCTCCGCCCAGAGCCGAGCGGGAGAAGTTATTAAAATTTGATAATTTCTCACCCAAAAAAAAAGGTGGTAGCACTCCGGGAGTGCCGACAGAAGTGAAAACTTGAACTTGAAGATCGCCTTGGTGGAAGAAAAATACTTACATAGAACATTGGTCCGTAACCTTATCTAAATAAATAGCACAATCGCGTTTCCAAAAAAAAAAAATCCGAAACCTTTAAAGTAAAAATACTTGCATAGAACATTGATCCGTAACTTAATATAAATAAACCTACTGATTTTTTAAATGTATTAATTGTTGGTACTATAACATTTTTTTTAACTTTACTTAATAGTTGTTATTATTAAAATTTAACTTTTCTATGCATCAGCTGTTTTATTTCTGGGTTCAAGCAAAATTCCGAATGATTATCGATATCGATAAAAAAAGAAAATCGATGGTACGGACTTCTCTTTCCGTTCTCGACTATACAATAGCTATTGTTCTTTTTCGTAGAAGCTACTGCGTCTCCCGCCAAAAGTGACAGACTTTTTTGTTCGGAATATTGCGCTTATGGCTTCTCCAGTGATATACTCTAAGTGATTAATACTTTTTTCGCGAACATGGTAAAAATCTAGCCGACAAATGTTGTCGCATTGATGGTTTTTCTTCTACACACCCTTACTCAAGTTGCATCCGCATTCTCTTGCATTACTCCCTACGGATCATTTAGAAATTGAAAACCTCATCCTTAACTTGAAGAATGAATTTGTTATTGGTCAGGACAAGATTTCAACCACCTTCATAAAGAGATATAAAAGCATTTTAGTTCCTCCGATTACATTCATGGCTTACTTCTTTCACACTGCCAATTCGGTTTCCGGTCGAACCTTTCAACCAGTGACGCCATACACGAGTAATCTCGATAATAACAAAAAGGTTGTCGTAATCTTCATGGATCTGGCTAAGGCTTTTGACATGGTTTCCGTCCCGATACTGTTAAGTAAGCTAGAGGCTGGGGCGTAAGGCTGGGGGTAAGGAACACTCAGCTCGAACTGCTCTCTGACTACTTGCAAAACCGATTCCAGAGGGTCAGGGTGGGAGAATGGGCTGGCTGTGATCCTGCCATTGGGCATGGAGTCCCGCAGGGCAGCATCCTCCCACCTTATTTCTAACGTACATCAATGACCTTTGCGATCTAATCATGCCCAATGGGAGAATTATTTCGTTCGCCGATGACACGGCGGTCTTGTTCCAGGGCGACTCATGGCAAGGGGTTTACAGCTTGGTTCGCGCTCAGCATGGTTAGGTTCCAACAAATTAACACTCATTGTGGATAAAACTAAACATGTCTCTTTTTTTATCAAAACCTACTCTTTCCGGTCATAACGGCTCACATTTCTATCTGCTTTTCCATACATTCTGCTACTTGCTCATGTCCCACCCTGTATAAGACGGATACAATTAGGTACATCCACACATTAATTTTCTTGTCTCAAGAACTCGTAAATTAATTTTTATATTTAAAAACCTTCGCCATGTCGGAAACCCAAACATTATAAAAATGGTATATCTCGCATTGTCTCAATCATTTATTACCTATTGTATATGGTTACATATGGGGTGGAGCTAATAAAATATCCATGCTGAAGCTGGAGCGTGCCAAGAGGGCAGTCTAAAAAGTGGGTCCCTTCTTGCCATACCTACATCCAACTTAAGACTTGTATGTACTTACTGGTATCCTAACGGCAGCAATTATACATACTGAATGCAACCCTCCGTAAACATTCCCAGCTTCATTACGATCCCACGGCTTTAAAACATAGACGACGTAAATATGCAGTATGTCCGACAATGCGATTCCATACAAAATTTTCACGGCGTCACTTCATGTTTCTTGGCAGTTACTTGTATTTAGATTAAACAAAATCTTGTCGATTTACCCCCTTTTAAAACAGTCCTGTAAAAAAGGTATTAAATGGGTTGAAATCGCTGGATTATGATGCCACCGAGCAACTATTTCTCATCACATCCTAATCGTGTCACTCGCCGATGGATCCAGTACAAAACATAGACATCACAAACATACTTACAACACAATACAAAACATAGACATCTTTCCTCGCACAATGACACTTACCCACAAGACTCCACACACACACCGCACAGTACACCGTACACTCATACATCTCGCAGAACACACACAACGCCTTGTGCCAATTGTTTTCTTATTCTTTTTGTTTTTTTCTTAATCTTGTTAAAAAAAATATTTTTACTATTTTCCTTAATTTGCTTCTCTTTCATAGAAACTCAAATGATTGAGCTTGTACTTTACACTTCTGCTATGTACATAATGATGACCTAAACACTGCTGGAGATCCGTAACACAGGGTTTTTCTAGTACGGACTCCAGTCTCTCGCAAAGGAGCTTTTGTCTACATTTACTATCTAGTCGTAAGATATCAATTCTAAGCCAACCTTTATGGAGAGAAATAAATAAATTTATTATTATTATTCTTTTACATTTCTCGGGACCCGGGGATCCCGGACCTTTGGAAGGCGTACGAGGAGTCGAAGCCAACTCGCAGAGGCCCGTTAGGCACTTTAATGAAATGAGGCACCAGTTGACGATTATCCCTGTATTCATTATGCAAGTGCACCCAAGGACAAGCTCCGGTTGGTGTAGGAATATTGCAGAACATGGAAACAAAACATATTGAGCTATGGATTTGTGTGGCTATAATGGATTGGTTACCTGGAACTATGGAAAGACTATGTCCCCTGCCTGGGGGCAATGTTATGTAATACACGGATAAAATGGCAGGGGTTGACTTGCACACTCAATAATGGGCCCCCGAAAACGGTCGCTAGCACATAGTGTCGTAGCGACAAGGGGGCAACACTTCCTGAGGTGCTTGAGGAGTGGAGAGGTATTCCACGGCTATCAGGACAATCCCGGAAGTACGGTCTAGTTCCCTACCAGCATCTTACTGGAATACTTCCTTCCTCTGAGCACGTTTGCTTTTGGGAGTCTCCACTCAAGCCGGCCAATAAAGGCAAGAATGAGGTGGGAGCTCTGTTCCTCGTCAGTGTTCACTCCAGCCAGCCAATAAAGGCAAGCCAGAGGTGAGGAATAAGACTTCTCCCGGGAGATAGGGTCCGTGGTGTCGCTAATGCTCAACAGCTCGCCACTTACTGCCTTGCGGGTTTATGTATCTCTCTTGGTCTGGCTCTTCACCCTAGACCTGTTTCGGCAAGGTAAACTCTACCGACACAGACCCAGAGTTCAGGAGCGCGCAAGCCCCACCACGAGGTCAACGTAGAGATACGACGGTGGGGTTATTATTATTATTATTATTCTCAACGCTCGGCTTAACACCGAGAGTGTTGAAAATCCAGTGCGCGATAAAATCCCGATTTTATTACATCCGTGCGAATGTCGGCTTACAGACATAATTATACTTAAACTTACGTCACAAATGGCGGGTTAAACCCTGCCGACAGAATTAGGTGTGACGGGAAGCGGAGCTACTGCGCTGCTGTGCTGCTGCTGCGGAGGTACTTAAATTTTATATTTACCATATAATTATTACTAATCATTTAATTCAGAATTAAACATTCTATACATTATTAGTAAATAGTACTTATAACTATGGTAGTAAATTATTAATTATTTTTTTATTATATTATTATTTACAATTGCGTTATTTAATAATAAACAGGGCACTTCCAAATCTGTGAACGGTATTCCAGTGCCTCACAACAATATTATTGTTTTTTTTACCGTGACATTTGAGACGTTTGACATTGACCTTGAAAATTTGTCTCATGTGAACTAGTGGGTGGGGGATGAATTGCTTTCTTCCTCTCTCTTCCCTTCCACCTCCCTCTACATTTTATTTATAAACATTTTCTATGAGATTTATGTCATAGTTATCAAAAAATCGCTTAAAAATCCTCTATCTCCGGTGGGGGGTTTACTAACCCGCTCCCCTCCCCTACCCCTATCGAGGCGGCACGTTTCCAAAAGTTAACTAGCCGTCAAATTAAATTAGCTAGCGAAACTTCGTGATGACACGTGATGTATATGGGTAGTAATTTAATGGGATTTTTTAGGTCTACGAACGCGTGTTGTTTAGTTACTAGAAATATCAGTAAAAAAAATCTGTTTTTCAGTTATCAGTAAACTTCATAGGTAGACGTGATGGGTATATTGCAACACAATAAAACAATAAATAAACTGATTTTTGAAAATCATAGCTACCATTCTAGCAACCACAAGACCTGCGGTCGTTGACCTCATCTTCGGAATAAATTCTCTAAATGATGGTGAAAACCGCATTAAATCCGTTGCGTGGTTTAGAAGAACTACTAATACTAGCAACCCGCCCGTGGTTTGCACGGTTTTTACGACTCGACAAAACATCGAGATTTCTTATTATTTGAATGATAAATGTATTATACACGTGAACCTTCCGGAACAAATTCTCTAAATGAAGATGAAAACTGCATCAAAATCTGTAGCGTATCTAAGAAGAATAACGCGGTCACACAGACAAACAAGAAAAACGACTTTAATATATAGTAGGTATGTACTAGCTTTTTCCCGCGATTTTCTTCGCGTGGAAGTGGCGTTTTAATTTAGTTTATTTTTTCTAAAGTTCGCTGTATAAGTACTACGTTTGTAGTTTTGGTCTCGGCAGCCAAGAGTCTGGGGTGTTGCAGGAGCAACCGACGACGTACAGTTGTCCGTGTGACACCCGCAGCTTTCAGTAGCAATTTCCCATTGCTTGCGAAGACACACAAATAACAAAACAGACAGACAAAGATTCTAAAAATTATATTTTTGGCGAATCGTTCCCAGGCCTCGTAGCAACTTCCGATAAAGGACCAGGCATGAGTCGACAGCGCGTTGTGTTCCACACGCGCCTCAAAGAGATGTCAGCAAAATTGACGGGGTCCGTTAGGGCCGATGCCTGCCGGGGGTGCGAATAAAACCGAAAGGGAGATCGTGGCCCCCGGCAACAGGGCAACCGAAGGAACATGGGTGGGTTTTAGTCAGTAAGAGCCTGACACGCCCTCCTGCTCTTTCCAGAGCGGGAGAAGTTATTTGATAATTTCCCACCCAAAAAAAAGGCCTCTTAGCAAATACTTTTTTTTTTAATCAATATATTCAATGTACAGTTTTGATTTCGCTACGATTTTATTGTATGAGTAACATGAATAAAAAATGAATTGTTTATCAAATAATACCTACATTATTAAAAAAAGTTTATTGAATAATTATTATTTTCTTATGTGGATTATTTGGCAAACTTGTTCTATAATGATGAAATGACAAATCACATTTTTGCCAATCATTACGTGTCAAGTGAAAATTTGTAAAAAAAAAATCTGTGACATCATTGGTAAATTATACAACTTTTCAATTAAAATAATATAATCTATTTGAATATTTAAGTTTTAACCAAATAAACATATCTCTAACATAAAATTTATTAACAGATGCATCTTACTTGTTTGCTATTACTTACTATCACCTGACTTTACATTTATTTTCTTAGCTACAAGACTAATTTCCTCCAAGAATTCCTGGCGCTTCTGTGCTGCCAGCAGATTATGTTGCATCTGTTCTAGCTGGTCTTCACCTCCCATGAAGCCCTGTAGATTGTGAACAGTTCCACCACCCTCACGATGCTCTGTCACTCGGTCTTGTGGGTAATTGTATGTCCGAATCTTCTCATTTCTGTTACTGGAACCAACCTGCAAACAAAAAAATCATAGTTATACATTTTATATCCAGTACATAGGATAAACTAAGTAATTAGAAGAAATTTTATGTTCATCAATCCAGGTTTCATGTAAGGATTTTTAACAGACTTCAAAAAAGGGAGGAGGTTCTTACTCACTTATAGGGTTTATATTTTTTAATGTATGTTTGGGCATAACTCCATCATATAAAGAAGGATTTGCATAATTCTTTTTTTGTTTGAAAGCATGCTCTCGAGGAGGTCCAATTTTATTAACTTTACTTGGGTACTTTTTGAGTTAGCTTCAACAATACGTATTTTTCCCACTTGTTATAATAACTTCTTGTCACTGTTATTGACATAGCAGCCCGCGTAGCATGAACAATGTAGAAACGGGTTTTGTTGACGGAAGAATAGACAAAATAACAGATTGTGGTTGTTTATCTGTCATTTTGTCTATTCTTCTGTCGACACAACCCATTTCTACAGTGGTCATGCTACGCGTGCTAATAGTGGCATAAGTGGAAAATAAATACTTTTTATTCTTTTACAATAATTAATCCATTAATTATAGGTTTTTGTTGTAAATAATTTTGTTTTTAAAAATTTAGATAATTATTAATACAAACCTGAGATTTTCTTTCAGTATTTATTTTTGATGTTTGTTCGTGTTGTTGCTTTTCTAACAAAAGTGTTTTCAGCTTTTCAATGGCAATCTCTCTGTTCTTAATTTGTGATCTACCTTCTTGGCACTCAACCACTGTACCTGTGGGAGTATGCGTGATGCGGACAGCACTGTCTGTAGTGTTCACGTGCTGGCCACCTGCACCACTCGCACGTTTGGTTTCAATGACAAGGTCCCGATCAGCGATATTTGCTTCTATATCAGTGGGTTTAGGAAGAACAGCTACTGATACAGTACTTGTGTGAATGCGTCCACCCTTTTCAGTAGAGGGAATCCTTTGAACGCGGTGGACACCAGCCTCAATTTTCATTAGTTCAGGCACACCCACACCATCAACAAACATGGAAGCCTTTCTAATTCCTCCAATATCAGATTTTTCAAGTGAGACAATGCAAACATCCCAGTCTTTGTACTTGGCATATGATTCGTACATATCAAATAGTTCACGCGCAAATAGCATAGCTTCCTGACCGCCTGCGCCGGCCGTTACCTCCAGCAGTACCCCGCCTTCTGTCAGCTGAGGCTCCAAGAGGATCGACTCCAACTCATTGTCTATTTCTGTCATACGTGTCAAATATATCTCAGCTTCTTCTTTAATCATATTCTTCATTTCATCATCTTTGTCACTGCTATGCTTTTTATTGAGTTCCTTGAGCATTTCAATGTTTTCATACAAGGTGATTCGCTTCTCTAGCACATTGACGAGTGGTTTTATCTCAAACAAGCGTTTTGATTCTTCAGATGTTCTTTTAAGTTTTAAGCTAAGACTTTCGTGTTCGAATATTACATTTTTGAGGTAAACTTGAACAGCAGGGTCGGATAAGTTAAATACATTTTGCGAGCTACATCTACACAGATAGTTGAGTTTCTCAGCTGTGAATACCCGCCGGGAGAATAAAATTCTTAGAAGTGACATTATTTTGGTGTAGTGTAGTTATTTATATAGCTAAATGTAATGTAATAATATCAACATATACAGCTAGAACTTCAACTTTAGGTTTTAACAAAATATTATTAATAAATCGTCAAATAAAGAATTATGTCTTCAAGATTCTCTTTCCTTTTTTTTCTTTTCTTCTTTGGTAATTGAATAGATCACGAAGTACTTTGTAATATTCCGAAGCCGATCTCGACTATTATCTGCTAGCGATATTTTCATATATTTTGAAGGTTATGTTAATTGACAGCTGACTATTTCGTCTTTGATTGTCAGATTTGACAAAAAGTTATTTTATCCAGAAATGATAAGACAGAAATAATGCAAATTATTATCATTTTGTTTTAATTTATTATTCAATTCCTCTTTGACTATTTATTATCCTATACAAAAATATGTTTTATTTTTAGACTGTGAAATAGTAACATAACAGATACCGCCATCTATTACCGAGTAGAATTTAAAAAAAAAATGTATTCTTTAAAGTTCTTCGTAATAATAACAGATGGCGTAAGTAATTGATATTATTTTTTTTTTATGTCGTTCAAGTAGTAAAGTTAAATTATTTTCGTGGTCGTAGTGGATGTAGTGTGGCGATCGATTGAGGTGGTTTAGTGAGTTGTAGTATTGTGGTGGACTAATCGTTAAGTACCAAATAGTGTTAGGTAGAGAGAGTCAAGAAAAACTGTTCATTTACCTAGCCTAGGCGGATTGCAGCTGAATACCAGTATTTTACATGGAGCTATTGCCTGCCTATCTGACCTCCACAACTCAGTTGCTGTTACATTACCACAGATAATATAATACTACGTTTACGACATTACCTACCCCTTGGTTGGTAAGACTGGTTGTCAGAGTTTTGGGCTTCTGAGTATCTACCCGTAACGATTATCAAAGATCTATTAATAACAGCCGGGACAGATCTTGATAATATGTAGTGCATGGTCACCGATCCAAGAACCGACCGCGGCAAGCGTAGCTTAACCTTTGATCGACCCGTGCGGCTGATATTATTTAATCACAAGTTGAGAAAAACAGTATTCAATTTAAAAAAAGTCATGCGCGCGCGCCATGTATTCGCAGGATGAAGATGAGACACTGACGAAGCCGCCAAACATTTAGGTAATATTAAAAATAGGTACCTGTATTTTTTTTTCAGTTTCCCTGTTTGTCCAAAGGTTCTGCTGGGGAAAGGTTTCCCCATACTTTTCCAGTTTTCCATATGTTGTACCTTCTCCGGCCAATCGGTCGGAACGGAATACCTTATAATGTTCATTTATCATATAATATTTAGTACCTGGTCGACCGAGCTCTGCTCAGGTGAAAATAGATAAACATGTTGTGTCACCAGCATTAAGGACTTGAGAGTGAATTTCGACCGCAGTCTGACATTTAGAGACCACGTGTCTGCCCTTGCAAAGGAATCCTTCAGGCGTCTGGGATTTGTCTTGAGGAACGCTTGTGACTTTCGCAATCCCTGTATTATTAAACTTCTATACACCACTTTGGTTCGGAGTAAACTTGAGTCCGGCGCGTGTGTCTGGCATCCACATACTGCGACACAGACACTGATGCTTGAGAAAGTTCAGATAACCTTCCTGAGATTTTTGTATCAAAGACATTACTTTCCATTCATGTACCCAACGAACTATCTTCTGGGGGTGTTGGGCTTCAATTCGCTGGAGGTAAGAAGGGGCGTTGATCAGCTCACAATTGCCTGTAAAAGCCTGCACGGTCGTATTGACTGCCCTGAGCTCCTCAGACTTTTTTGCTGCCTATTTGTGCCCGGCAAATATCTTGGGCACCGTCAAAGCCGCCGTCATAAGCTTCGCACTACCGCTATCGAGATCTGTTGCTAGAGCTGAATTCCCGGTATGTCGAACCCTAAGGATGCTAAACGCCCTCCTGACTGCCGACCCTGAATGTGATGTGTTTGCTGATGATTGGAAGGAAATAATGCGTGCTTGTCTGGTGTTTTGTGAGAGACAATATGCGAGGGTGTCCACTGTTACATGTTAATTTATGTTGTTTTTAATTTATTTAACCATTCAACCATTTACGCAAATAATTATTAATAATTTTATCCACGAATTGTATATCATTGAATTTGAATTTAATTTTTGTACTGTATGTTACTTGAATGCTTATCTTATTTTAATCTTTATAATTCTTTGTTAATTAATGTTATTGTACCTGTGCCGTTTTAATTAAATATAAATAAATAAATAAATGTTGTCCAGGTATACCATCGTTGTATCACATTCCTGAGGCTGTGAAAATAGAGAAAATTATTTTTCCCAGATATGAGACCTATTTGCTAGATTGATTTTTCGCTCCTGTAATATATTGTAAACTTTCATCGAAAACGTTAGAGCCGTTTTCGAGAACGTGATTACAAATATATATATACAAATATTGCTCATCTAATAGTATAGGATAACAGTTATACCTATAGGTACCTACATTCAATTTTATTGGGTAGGTATACCTAAAAAGGAATAAAGTGAAGACTGTTGAGATTTAAAAAAAGCTGATTAGTACTAGGTACCTGTACTAATCAGCTTTTTTAAGTAAGTAGGTACTTTCCTACTTATCTATAGAAGGTACGGACTCTGTAGGTAGATACACAGGTTACCAACGTACTATACTTAGTGTTCCTATTAGCGATGTAATGTAAATACTTAGCATTATGAACCTTAAACGGAGCAATAGATAAAAGTCACTTTACGAATAGCTAATAGGCCCCTAAACGCAATTTAAATAAAAATCCTGCCTCTACCTCTTAGCCCACGTTCGCATGGACATAATAAAATCGCGGCGATTTTATTTCGTGTACTGGATTTTCAACGCTCTGCTTAGTGCCGAGAGTTGAAAATCTAACAGTGTGTTTTTTCAACGCGCTAGGACAAGAGTACGTCCCAGCGCATTGGATTCTCAATGCTCGGCTAAATACCGTAAGTTGAAAATCCAGTGCGCGATAAAATCGCGGCGATTTTTTCTCGTGTATTTAATTTTCAACGTTCTGATTAGCGCAGACAGTTGAAAATCTAACAGTGTGTTTTTTCAACGAGAGTGCGTCTTAGCGCGTTGGATTCTCAACGCTCGGTTTAACACCGGGAGTTGAAAATCCAGTGCGCAATAAAATATCGCCGCGATTTTATTACGTCCGAGCGAATGTCGGCTTACACGTGTTGTCTACATCTGTTATCTACTCTCCTATCGCAGGTATGCTGGAAGAGATTTCTTTGGAGATAAGCATCACCTTTGTAGGTACGTATTTTTGTTCCTTTCTTCTTGTCTGTTTATAAGTGTCTAAATAAACTGTTAAATAATAAATGAATAAATACGTAGGTAAAGTGTTTAATTGTCATGATTGTATTAATGAGGTAAGTACCTAACACCCGGTTTCTGAGTTGGAAATTTGAAGTTTAGAACTTGTCAAACTCTATTTCTAAAATTCGGAAAATTCAAAGTTCAATTGCAAAAAACGTAAGAATTTGGATCATATTCGACCACATTGATGGACAACAGCAATAATATTTATCTCAGTAAAAGGTGATTGTCGCTTGTCAACGAGCTTCCAATTAATATGCATGCATGCTGATTGCATGCTTACTTCCTCAGCGAAAACTTGCAATCATAGATACCTACAGTCTGTGGCATAAGCCGAAAGTCATTGGCGAAACACAATGCAACATATTACATCAGCATAAAAAAAAAGATAATAGTCTTAGGGTATAAACTTGCAATTAAAATTCAAACCTAAACAACAACGAGGAAATTACACATGCTGTAACCGTCCGACCGCATTGAAATTGCTCGTCTGTCGGCTAAAGCTTCCTGTGTCAATTGTTACTGACGCTTGCAATCGCTGCATTCCAAACATATTCTAGACGAGCGATTACCACATCGACCGCAGCGATGCGCCTATTGATAGAATTATTAGGAGGCTCAAAAGGAGTTTCCTCTTCAGACCGCAAGGACGTCACTTTTGCGTTATTGTAGGCTGTTACGCGCATGGAGTTATTAGTGCTAATGACGACGGACAGACGGACGGCGCAACCACACCGAGCTTCCTTTGTTTCATCGGCTGTGGTATTATGAGCATGTAGCGTTCAGTTATAACAGTTATGCTGAATAAGATGAATTGTTTATTACTACTTTGTCAGAAGGCGTTAAAGCTTGTCAAATTACCGCTGAGTTATATAGAGCTATTTAATTTACAAGTGACTCATTCTACGAAAGTTTCTTCAGGTCCATCAATTTGGATATCCAAATATCAGTGATTACGTTAGCCGGTTCATTAGTTGGGCCTTAATTTAATAATCTAGTGATTATTATAAATTAAGGACAAAATTGTGGCGGCATCTACATCGCCACATGTGAACTACGCATCTTAAAACCTGACGTCACACAAATCCTGCATCGCGCAATTAGAGTTTACCGCACGAACAGCATATCCGCGTCTTTCCCGACATTAATTTTTGGACGGTTGCCCGCCAGACACGACACCCATCAGAACGGAGAATCCTCCCTTTTCTAAAGAGGATGAGTGAACTTTGTACTCTGTTGCTTATGCTTCTAAAAACTAATGAACCGGCGAATTTATTATGAGAGATCAAATTCCTACGAGATCTTAAAGAAAGTTCATTGACTACTTGGAAAAAATTGATTATAGTTTTCTATTCAGTGGCTCTCAATTAGAGATAGGTACATACCTAGTTCCACTTTCAAAGCGTCTGAATATTCAACAGGCATCATATCACAACTATACAACGGACTGTGAAAATTTACGATAAAATACGGCGTTTCATCGTTACATAACATGTTTATCCGGTACACATAAACAGTAATGTGGCAAACACCGCGGCAGCTCCCACTGCAGTTTGCTCAAACGGCATTGAATTAAATTGATAGCGCTCAGTAAGCGATAATGTTAGCTAATGCAACATAATTACAGGCGAGCTCCCGTATCTACGGCCAACAGAACTCATTCATTATATTAATGGATAAACACATAACCCACACTTATACAAAGTTAATTAAAACTGCAATGTGCATGTGTGGGTTATGATAGTTATAATAGCACCTTTACTTATCCTATCCGATCCCATGCTATTAAACGAGCAATATTTGTATGTATATACATACAAATATAGCTCATTTGCTTATATTTATTTCTATATACATTTGTACCCACTCACGTTCTCGAAATCAGCTCTAACGATTTCGATTAAAGTTGCAATATAGGGGTTTACGGGGGCGAAAAATCGGTCTAGCTAGGTCTCATATCTGGGAAAAATACTTTTCTCCGTATTTTCACCCGAGCAGAGCTCAGTTTAGAACAAGATAATGAATATAATGACATGACATTATTGATAATACAATAATGATCATGGCAGCATGGAATTAGTAACTACCTACTATCATGGCAGTATGGAATTAGTAGGTACTAGCCTATACTATTAAATGAGCAGTCTCTATTTTCACCCGAGCAGAGCTCGGTCGCCCAGGTACTGTAGATAATAAAGCATGTGTAAGAGAATAAAACAATGTGTTATTAATTGTTCTTAATTATAGTAATATAATGTACAAAATATACATATAAATAAAACCGTGACGAAAGTATTACAAACTCTTTTTATGTTTATGTAGTTACTTTTTGTCTTATAAAGTTTTTACACGAGTTAGGCAAAAACTGTAGATGCTGATTTTCTTGGCTCTGCACAATTGCACACGACATCAAACCAAAGTGTGGTTTTCGATTCTCGACGGTTCGGTAGATACGTAGTACCTACCTAAATTATGGTCAGGCTATTGATATTATCAAACTGATAAATCTTAGGTAATTTACTATATAAATTCTTTCAAGTTTAGGTAACATTCACCCTTGCTTGCAAAATGTTTAAATTCCTGAAACTTTTTACTAAACGTGGTGTTGGTAATAATCTAACTCAAACTCAAAGCATTTATTTCAAATAAACCAATTACAGGTACTTTTGAATTGTCAAGGGGTCGGTCAGTCAGAAAGATGAAGCTAGTTGCCCATTCCAATGCGTAGTAGTACCTATGGAGAAGAACGGGCAAGATACTCCACGGAAACGCTTTTAAACCTAACTATGTAATATTTAGAGATCCACATTAGTCACTTTACCTACTATGCTTTACCAAGTTAGATATTTCATCAATACAAAGTTAAGGAAGGCCTAAAAACCTCACCTACGCTTCCATTAGAAAAATTAAAATATTCTAACAAAAGTGCCTAACTCTAATAATTTTAAAAGCCAAGTATGTTCACCAAAACACTTCTCCGTAACAATTCGTTTCAATTTCGCGTAAAGCACCAAGTCCAAGTGGTACGAACGCGCAAATATATCATCTAGAGTAAGTAATCGAGCAAATTGGCGTACGCTTTATTTCCGGAGGGTTCCGCTACATTTGCCGGGAGAAGTGGCAACATTCCCTCACTCAGTAACTAAATATTGGTTCACTAAATTCACACTAAGGGCACAAGCTCGTAAAAACCTCGAACGAAACGATCCACAGACCGTATTTACGCGAATTTTCCTCACAGTTTTGATAAGCATATTTTGTTTTATGAGCAGTTTATATAAAGAGGATGGGGGCTTATAATTATTATATTTTTAAATGATCAAGTGATTTTATTAATTGTCCGTTTTCCTCTATCGGGAAGAATGGGTAGGTAAATGAGGATGTTTCTATGTAGATACCTCTACAAGCAACGGATGTTTTGGATTCTGCTTTAAAATGGAGACATATTTTTATCGTAATTAAGCTCAAGGGTAGTCTTCAAATAAAGTTAACTCTTGTCTGTTTTTCTCTGGAAAGTTAGTGATAGAGATTTTCACATCTGTAGATTGACATCTCAATACAGATTCAAATAAAATACATACCTAAAGTAGGTAATTAGATGATTCTTAAAAAAGTAAGTAGGTACGCCTTTTGATAACTGCTGATCCACATCCTCAACCCTCACACACTGCGGGGCGGCGGGTGTTCGGTCCACATTAGTCCACATGGCCCACATTAGTCGTGGCCCATTTCCGTCCGGAGTGCTCAGTTTGCGTAGTCCGCACTCCGCACTCACTGCCTCTTAAATAAATATCCCACGTTTGTGCAATATAACCGCTAACAACACTTCACACTTTACTTTTACTCGGGAAGACATTTATTGCGCCCGCATAAATCCACTCGATTTATTGTTTCACCTACAAGTACATATTTAAACTTTTACAGTTTCCTTTATGGTTGCTTTGTGAAAATAAATATGTTTTTGTTTTTTATGAGCAACTTGCTTAAATGGAAAAAAAATATTATGATGTTACGTTATGATTTTCTGATAAATTCATAGGAGTATTACTACTCCTACTAGAGGAATAATAAAGTGATTATAGAAATGTTTTGCTTATTTTTTCAAAATCGGAACCCCCAAGACATGGATTGTATGCATTACATCTGGGATGACAGTGATGAGTATTTCGGAATTTTTCATTGGCAGAAACGGCACAACACCAAAAGGAAAGCGGCTAGAAAATATAATGTTCACATAGTACACTCAATAGCAAAAGTGCACACAATAATTGCTTTAAATTCTATATTGTTAAGTGTCAAGTAAAGCAAAGCTGCGCTCGCGTGTGCGCCCGGTAATGGGCTATTAGCCGAGGCGAGCAAACACTGCGATTGTTTTCTGTCGTGCCTTGCCGGCCGGCCAGTAACGTCACGTAGGCATAGGCTGTAGGTACCGCTTCAGGTGAATTTTAGATTTTCTGGAGCATTTATTTATGAAGAAAGCTAGGTTTCAGACACACGCTGCCCTGGTATGTCATAAATACGTTGCCAAGTCTGTCTGAATATTTTGAGAGTCATTATGATGTCCAGGTCGCATATTTACAAATGCTTCTCCATGGCAACAGTTGTACGGGGTTGTGCTAAAGAAGCTTTCAGGCAGACTAATTTTAAATACGAGCTATGTATGCTTCTTTAACCCAGCATATGAGCTGTCTGCTATGTGTTCTGTGTGTCAGTAACTTGTTTCCAAACCTTTCTATTCTTTCAAACACCCCTCCTAGTCGCTGCGAAGGTAAGTACTGGACAAATATAAGTCATCGACACGAGAAGACGTAGAGGAAGGATATGCTCAGTCTCATCTTAACGAATTTTAATCTATTATGACCCCACTGTACATTTGTAAAACCAGAGGAACAGTAGGACTTTTTACCTACTATAAGATGGGATCAGAAACTCAAGCAACTGACAAATTCGTTCCTTCATATTAGCATAGCCTGTATGTAATGCCTGTCATGCAAGTTGTTATTACATACTTTCCGCTTGTTTTGATAGCCAACAATGAAAATATTTTCTTTATAAGTAAGTAGTACAAAGAAAGAAAATATTTTCTACCAATTTTGTAAGTACCTACCATACGTAGCCGATAACGTAGCATGCCCACTTACACAAATAACTTTAACTAAGTACCTATATGTACTTCAATGGAAGAAACTAATTACAAAGAAATAATAATTAATTAATTAACGTATAATTATAAGTTTCTACAAATATTTTCTACAGACGTTTCACTTATGATGAAGCATTATACGTTTATTTTCAATCAGGAATGTCAATAAATAATGCTATTAAATCCAGAGAATGGCCATCGTCCGCTGGTTCATGGCCGGTCCACAACAATGCAACATCACCTGGACACAATAATTTATTAATCGACCACTTCCTGGAGAATGTCACAATGTGCGACATTAAATTGTGTGTCGCCGAATTTGTCGTCTCTCAGCGGGACGTAATTCAATTTATTTATGGCTTACCAAAACATTTACCCTATTATTGTTATGTTGTTATGGCTGTATTAAAATGCCATAAAATTTATGATGCTTGCAGAATTTTCGGCAGGAGAATTTTATCTTTATTCGCAAGAGTTACAGCAGGTTATTGTTTGTGGGTTGTTTTGCGGGGAAGGATGACAAAGGTTGTTCGTCCCCCTCGATTACAGTGTCGCGAGGAGGCGAAAAGTCGGCGTGACGCAGACTCAGCGTTGCCATATTGTCTCACTTGCGTTGGGGGAAGCCACAATGCTAAAGGGGTGAATACACGCTACGTGGCAAATTGATTGTGATTTGCTGTTGTACAACATTGTAAATGGAATCGAATTTAATTTAACCGAAACGTTTTGTCGTTTAATTTTATTTATTTCGTGACTAAAAATAATTTCTCTTTCTGTATGAGTCTATCGTGTTTTGTATTTAAAAACAGCGAATCTTATCTACTATTTCACAACAGATGGCGCTAGTTTCCTTTAAAATACTCGTGTGACTATCTTATGTTTTTCAGCTTCCATTTGTGTTGCTACGAGACTATTGAAAAAATAACAAAAATCTCGTGGCAACAAACAGGAAAACATAAGTTTATTTGTATTTATTTGTGTGTTAATATAAAATGCGGTTAGCCACATATTTTAATTACACATGTTTAATTTTATCAAGCATTTACCTAAGATGACTTCACAGCATTAGTGTCGTAAAAAAAATGATTCAAATAATTACTTTCGTATAAAAAGAAGCAAAAACAACCAGTAAATGAAACACGTTACAATTTGACAGTAAAAAACCTAATTATGTTAGGAGTGTTGTTCAAACACCAGCGATCTAATACTTAACGAGTTATAAAAAAACAAATATGAGATCATCATTACGGTAGGTGCAGGTAAGGCTAGCGTGCACAGGCAGTCAGTCAATTAAGCTTGTAGAAGATTCTAATCCAAACATAACAGAAGTATAGACAAAAATAGATTAAAATGAAGAAAGTTTTAGACAAAATGAATTGCTCTTATTCTGTCGTAGCTCGTAGCAAAACCGTAGCTGCTCGTAGCAGCTACAGCAGGCTGTATTTTTTGTTACCATTGCGTCCTTCTATTGGCATTGTATCGGCAGTAAGTACATCTGTTCTCTCTTTGTAAGAAATATTTGACAGACTGTCCGATAGTAACTTGCAAGAATAAATATAAACTTGCTACGCCGTTTTTATTAATATTATTCATTTATTTGAGACAGGATCCATACGTGTTAGTAACAATTTTCTTAAGATCTATGTTAGTAGGTCCATAATCTAATAAAGTATTATTTTTTAAATTTCTATAACAATTTCCCTGTAACTATTCCCACCCAGTGTACCTGTATGGGACAGTCATGTCGGGATGCAATCATTTGCAAAATGGTGTTGGTGCTAACGCGCAGTCGTTTGTTTGTGGAAACCGTCAATGCTTTTTATTTTCGTGTTTTTTTCTTAGCACCGTTCTCCATTTACATACATAACATAACGCCTGTAATACCCGAAGGGTAAGGCAGAGGTGTACTTACTTATAGTACACCCAAATTTCGCCGTTTATGGTTAAGTCTCATCTAATAGAGGGCGAGCCTATTGCCATCAACCAGTCAACGTTCTCCATTTATTGTAGAACTTTTAGTGCATGTAGAAATGCGGTTGAGTTATGTAGCTCTAAAACAAATATATTAATAATCTATATATATATAAATGAATCCCTATTTCCCTTGGTCACGACATCACGCTAAAACGGCTGAACGGATTTGGATGAAATTTGGGATATGGATAGACCTTGACCCGGAAAAGGACATAGGATACTTTTTATCCCGATATTTTTACGGGATCGAGACTTATGCGGGTGAAACCGCGGGGCGCAGCTAGTACTAAATAATTTCCGATAGAAAGAAGTAAGGTAAGAGGAAACTTGAAAGTGGCATCATGCAGTACATACAGTACTGTTACGAGCTCTGCTAACGAGATACGAAGGAGAAAAACAATTCATTTGACAAAGTGATACGGTTATTACGCGTTATAGTTTTTAAGTCTGTTCGTCAAAAGAAAACAGTCTTTTCGCTGTTGTTAAAGATACATTGACAGCCTTGTTGCACGATTACCACAATTTTTATGAATATATTTGATGACGTGACCTTAAAAATGGACCAGTGCACACTTCTCCTAATAAAACAAACCCAAATGAGTGTGGCGGCTAAAGCAACGCTAATCAAACAGATTTGGGAGCTCATCCATCATGTCAAGCGTATGGCTCATTAGGCCGCAGCTATAAACGCGGGGCGGGCAGCGGGCGAGCGGGTTAATGCGCGGTTACTGCAGTTGCACGCTAGTGTGTGTGCACTTTATCTAACTGTATCAATCTGTTACATTTTATAAGCTCGTTTAACTTTAAGAACGACGTCTGAAGCTTCTAGGTTTCAGTACCTATTTAGATTGTACCTTATTTTGAGGAGGTAAAAAGGTAGTCTGGTCGTAGTTTTACTGATATCTACGGAAACGCCAGGGAATGCTTTTTTAAATGGACTGTTATAGAAGCCTTAATTATAACATGAGAATGTAGTAAGTGCCGAATGGTTTAGGATTCAAAAATGTCTGTTCTAAAGTGTAGTCTTGTTTAAAGTCTATTTTTAGGGGTAGTATTAAACGCAAATAAAAAAACTATTTTTGTATCCAAAAATAATCCGAATTGCTATCAAAATTATTGATTGCACAGCAAAATACTCAACTCAAAATAAAACTAAATAATCAACAATATATATATTCTAGTCGTTTTTGCCACTCGTCAGCCGCTGACGCGGCACCGCTCGCTACGCTCGCTCGGCTTGTGCGTAGGGGGTCACAGTTCTAACCTAAACTTTTTTGCGAGTAAAAATATTTTACCAAATCTAATTAGTTCGGTTGCTGCTAATGCTTATTAGGATATATGTTATACAGACAGTCTGACATCTTCTGTGCAGTCAGTATTTTTATGATATGATCGTATTTTTTTTCCTGATGTAGTGTTTTGTATATTTTTGAATCAGCTGCCTGTACTAGTTTTGTAAAAAAATTAGCTTATTTGTAGTGAAATAATTTATTTGATGTAAAAAAGTATATAAGTGATGGAAATAAATTGATAGGTGATTATTTATTTGATGTGCAATTAATAATATCCCTATCCATTTTTAGTGGCACTCAAACAATATAATTATACCGAAAGACTTTATCGTAAACCACGTGTTAGGGGGATTAAGTTTTACACATACCTCTTACAAATAAATTCAGAATAAAGTTATGTGGCGAATAACATCAGTGTAGGTAACAACCGTACATTTTTTATGCATGAGCTTAGTGTTACTTTACACAGCATTCAAATAACTTAGGGCGTTAGTAATTAGTATTGTTCTTAGAGTTTTGTATCAAATAGTAAATAACTAACAGTATTTTATAGGTTACCGTTAATTTGAATTTGTAGTTAAACTTTTACGACTGGGTGTCAGCAGCTGATATGTTTTATGCCTTTTCTTTCATTAAGTCGTACGATAAAAATAATTGCTTATTCCACTTGTGACATTATCTAGGTCCGAATGTTAGTTCATAGGTGCAACTAAATCAATTAAATATAATACTTTTAAAATTGTAACAGCTTTAGATATTGAAATGAGTTTCTTTAAATTATAGCAGTTTCAGGGCTGAAGAGCATTTACATGTAGGTATACGCATGTAGGTACTTTTCTTTTGTAATTAAGTAACAGAATAAGATCAATATGAACTAGTCTTATAATTTTTACGACCATCTGCTATACGATATCTGCAAGAAAAAGAAGAAAGAAAATTATTTGTATTTTCGAAAGTCTTGCATCCTTGTCTATATAGTAAAGCTTTGTCTCTCTCCCTCTGCGCCGGATCGTCTGCGAGGACCAGCGCATTTGAACAGCGAAAATTATCCTCCTTCATACCTTTCTAGTAATGAAATTAAAGATTTCGTTGATTAATACCTATATTTTTGTGTATTGTAGGACTACTGTTACACTGAGAAGGAATAATATGTTTTCTAAATCACAAATGGACAGGTACCTACATTACATGACTAACCATAATTGTAATTAGGTAATTCCTGATATCCGATCAATATAAATGGTTAACGCGAGAAAATTAACGTCCCTTTGTCGGCGAATAGGTCACTAAAGACATTTTTATCCGCATTAACAGTAAGGTTCAATAACAAGCTAATAATATTGTAAAATTATACTTCTTAGTAAATTCATTTATGCCCGATAAATGAATTTTGCGGCGTCGTCTGTCTCCAGCGAGGCGGCGCGCTCAAGCGAGCGTTTACGACGCACTTTAAGTGAAATAAATAAATCGCTACACTACGAGAACTTTGCCTTGGTACGGCGCTATGTAATTTTTGAGAGGCTCGTTCCGACCGCTTGATGTACAATGTGCCCGAAGCGCGCCCTAACCAGGGTTTCACGAGGCACCGCTAAATGACGGCGACTACGGACGAGCACTAAGTGGTAGTCTTGTACTTGCTGAGCCTGCGTACTGGTGCTGTAATTAATTATAGAACAAAGAATGCGCCGAAGGATAATGTAACGTATAATTATGAAGAACTTGATGTTAGGTTTTTCTGTATTTATGAATATTATGGATTATGGATGCGCGAGCTACTGTTAACTTGCTAGTTTTTCTAATAACTGGTAACTTCAGGTATTTTTTTTTTAAATTGGTCAGGTTTACTTGAAATCCATTTCGTATTTCAGTCGAGCTCTTAAATAATAAATATTTTTTTATAAATGAACATGTATCTGCTACGCAAGAAATACTTTCATTCAATTCAATTGAATCAAATCAAAACCAAATCATCGTTAAAACCTAGCCCTCTTCTTAATCTCGTTAAAACATAATACGTAAAGATAAACCGGGCCGCGTATACCGATAGTAATTTCACGCGTCGAAGTGTGATTTTTCACGTTTTCTCCCGAGATGCTAACGTGACCCGGAGCGGGCTCCATTTATGATCGGTGCACCGAAATGGCCGACAAATGGCGGCCAAATGAGAGGCTTCGTCCGCCGATGCCGGCCGCTGTTCAATACGACTGGTCGCTTTTTAAAAACGAAAGTACCCGCACTATCGATTAGGACAACACACATCGGAAAGTTTTTTGAGACAGATCGATGTTGTCTCGTAACAAACAAGCAATGGATGGGTGACGTCAGAGCTTGGATCCGCTTTGTTCTCGGTAGAGGGGGCCCGAGGCACATTTGATTATACGTTGAGAGAGGGCTAATCGCGCTCGACGGGCGAACACCTCGAGATCAAACACGAGGCGCGCCGCCAGATATTTTTGTTTCTATTAAACAACACCCGACGTAATAATGTTTAACAATCGTGCAGCGATAATTTGAACAACAGAGACTGTGGAGTCGCATTCAACTGTATTTTATTTTGAAATAATGTGAGGATACATCGTCTTTAGGTAAATAATGTTATGTGGAGGATTTGATTGTTCTTTTTATTTGTCCTTTCGTATTCATTAGGTATACTCTTGTTCAACCAGTAGGTAAAGTAGCCATCTGGACAGCACTGTCATTATCTAAGATCTTGTACATGGTTTTTATGGAGAATTTGCTAATTAAAAAATATTCACAAAACCTTAAAATTATAATCAGATTCGACCACCCGAATAAACATAATAGTAAAGAGTAATTACACAGAAAACGTTTCTGTAAAGTCTATGAATCAAAAAAAGTTTAACGTTTTTTGTAGGCAATCTCATTGGTCATACAGTCTCAGCTCAGTTCCAACAATTTAATCGTATTAGGTCAAACAGCGACTCCGCTCCTCTTCCTACTCCAATTGAACAGATAAGTGGTCATCTCAGAGGATCTGGGATTGTTATTAAATATTTGTGTTGTGGTGCAATTAGCGGCGGCTCACCGGCTAATTTATCCACTGCTTCGTAGCACCAACTCTCCTCTCTACTTATATCTTACGGATAACTAGCGCAACTACTGGTACTTGATGACATACTAGCATCTCTTGTTTCTAGTAACTAGAGGATATAAATAGATTTTTATTATAATTGTAGATGACTGGTTGGGATTTGAACGGCGTAGACGCATTGCTACGTCAGTCGCGCATTCGCCTACGTCGTTTTTCCGCAGGCCTTACGAAGTTATTTGGTACACTAAGAAATCACACGTTTATTTAAGTAACACGTAGTTGTTTTTATTCAGTTATTGGTCAGAATAAATAATAGTCTGGTCATACGCGCATATGGCCAGATGTATGAACGTATAAACGAGGCTAATGGAGTAGGTATGTAGGGATCGTCAGAGGTGGCGTTCGGTAGTCTCTGCCTATCCCCATAAGCGTGAGTTTATGTATGGTCAGAATGTGACAAAATTGAACTCTTTCAAACTGTAATAGGTGAGTATAGTTTAGTAACAGTAAAACTACTTAGTATTTGTTATGTTACGTTATGAGCGTTCATTTCGATATAACCAGGTTCCATTGCCAGCTATTGCAATGCAATGGGCCTCATTTTACTGCACAATGCATTCCAGCTGCATTTCGCAGTTAGCTTGCGGTTAAATACAATACCTACTGAACGAACATCTATCTGTAATTCTGTATAAACTCTTCATCGACATTATTTATCGTTTATTTACGCGAATACCTTATTATACTAAATTGTTCATGATTCTGCGCAAAATTATATTATGCACACACATTAAATACTTACAAATGATGGTGGACGGTTTACCCAGGAATAACCTCGGGGTATAATCGAGTGTGACGAAATGACAGTTGATGTTTGACGATGTAAATTGAAAAGTAGATGACTGTTGGCCGTTCATTTACTTTAAGAACATTGTTATTCTTTTGTTTATTGAATATTCTTGATCGAAGGCTTATATTTAAATAAAATTAATCGTACTTAATTAAAAGGTTATTTGTTTACTTTTACCAGAATTGTACATACGGAATGATTGTGGTTAGGAATGGTTCACACATTTTGAAGATAACTCATAAACCATTGCTTGATATGTTTGAAGAACTGATCTGCTGGACTACGTAAATAACGCGATGAATGTTGTTGAATTGTCAAAATGAGTGGTATTGCCATTGTACCTGTGCGTACGTAATTGCTTCGTTTTTTACTAAAACAGTAACGAGTCACGTCAAGACTGCATAGTTGAACGTTGATGTTTAAGTTATATTATTATGGAAACATTTCCATTTGTTTTTCTTTTATAATTGATCTAAAAATTGTTAATATTAGGTACCTACCTACTACTCCCATAATTAAGCAGCCAGTAACGTGATGTTATATATTTCAAATAATCGGCAGTGCAGACGACAGTTAACACAACAATTCCCCTCAAGCGATGCCAACGCATTAACTGCCAATTATGATTGCTCATCGATAAAGGAAAAGTGCATGAACAAAGCTACCATAAACAAGTGACGGGTCATCGACAATGAGCATATAATCACTCCGTCTAAGACCTCTTTCCTCGGCTATCAATTGATTCACCGTAGCGTGTGTTCTATGATCAAGCGCTGACAGCCCGCAGCAATCATTTGACAGTTGACGTTTATAGCATAGACAAACCAGTAGTTTTTTCAGACAACGGTCAGTGCATTGTGCATCGGTAATGTGACACACACGCGAGGAATTGAAGCTTTGAACTATGATGACTGTAATAGATACTGATTAATATTCTGTATGACTTCTTACCGTTTACGAATGAAATTCAGTTAATTGAATTAGAATCGAAAGAGTTATTAAACTTGCAGTAGGCGGTTGAAACATGCAAGCCATGAACGAAAACGTGAAACAATGAAAACGTTTACTGCATTATTGAATTTGGGCATGTAATTCAAAAATAATTTATTTTTAATTGGGTCTTCTGTCAGGCGTCTAACAGCTATCTTTTCTTGTTAATTTCCGAAAATCCCAAAAACTTGTGGATTGGATAAAAGTCGCAAGTTGAGCACTTGTAACGATCATTGAGCAATCTTTTAATCATGTCCTGGAAATTTTCCGCAAATCGCATTGATATCGAAAAAGAAGCCGTGCACTGTTATTTATGGGACGTTTACTCAATTTAAGTCAAACTCGATTAGCACATCAATATTTCATACGTAATTTTTTTCTTGTTAAGCACCGCAGCAAATCTTCTCACATTATTTCTGTACATGATTACTTTAAAAACTCAGCGAAGATGGGCAATTGCATGTAAACCTTTTCCTCAAACACTCAAATGTTTATTAAATACCCTTCACATTAAGCATCATTAAAGTCTTGTAAAGAGAAAAAGGTTAAACATTTCGCGCGTGTATTAAGTGGTTCGGATCCGAGCGATCCATATATCTCTCGCAAACCATAGCATTGTGTTACATAAATAAAAGCGCTAAACGCCGGCTTATTGTCTATTAAGAATTACTTTTCTGGCGGCGCGGGCGGCGCGCACAATGGACCGGCGCAGCACAAAGCCTCGGCGATGGTTATCGTTCCGCGGGTACATTAATACGCAACGAACACGCCCCGATCACGAAATACTAGATCCGTTTGTGTTATGATACGTATTTGTGTCTGTTACTTGCTCTTTATTTTCACGCCGTGTTAATATATCTTCATACGACCTTTGAGGCGCTTGTACAGCCTCGCTATCGACGCTCAGAAATAGCTCGTGGTAAACGAGACATTGTTTTCAGTAAGAATTGTTGGCCTGTAATCATAAGGTATTTGTGCCAGTAAATGTTATTGATATTGGCCGTGTATCTATAGAGGAGGAATAATAGTCTAGACCTAAACAAAGCCGCGATTCACAAGCAATAATAATCTGTTCTTCTGTGTATAATCTGTACCGCGAGAGATACGATCGCACGTCCCCGTTTGTCAATTATTTGTATTACCGACAATCGGAAATTGAGCGTATAAGTAATGCCGTAGAGACCGTATCATTGCTAAAGGCTCATTACGTTGGGAGACATTGTTATATCCATCGAAACTTGGATGAGGCATCTAGATAGCATGTGATGTAGATACCTTATTGTATGCTCTATTTAAGTTTAATTTAATAGAGTTTGGAATGATAAGTATTATTTGATTCAACAGAACTAACAACTTATACCTAATTAATTAACGTTGGGAGACATTGTTATATCCATCGAAACTTGGATGAAGCATCTAGATAGCATGTGATGTAGATACCTTATTGTATGCTCTATTTAAGTTTAATTTAATAGAGTTTGGAATGATAAGTATTATTTGATTCAACAGAACTAACAACTTATACCTAATTAATTATTAAAACAAAAATACAATATTGTAATCTAACTAAAATAATTAACAAACTAAAATATGGCCTCCGCATCGCTGTCGACTGGTACTTAATGTACTCAAGAGACTGTAGATATTACCGAACGGCATTGTAGGTAGTTTGAAATAGTCAAAACGTTTCAAATGAAATCGCTTATAAGCAATTCGACGTAGATTGAGAAGAAAATTGCAGAAGAAAATGCTGCTATCCGTTTCTCATTTACCAATTTTCACGTTTCTTCTTGGTCTTCTTTGTGGTATTTCAATTGGAGACGACTGATTTTTAATTAAGTCTTAATCATTATTTTAACTTTAAAGAGCGGTTCATTCGAGAGCTATCCCGCGATTATGTCACACGATGCCGGCGGCGGCGTTTGTACTTTATGTCGATGCTAATTTTATTGTTTCATTTTATACCGCTATTGCTTCATTAATTTACAAGGAAATAGTTAAATGTAAAACGAACGATTAACAACGAACAAATTTTCAGGATTTCTCGAAATTGCCCGGTAAACTTAATTCTCTTTTTATTTCCACAATAAATACATTATTTTTTATGGTATGGTGGTACTTACGTACAACGATCGACGATCTTTATTCCAAAAAGGGCAACCACCAATTAATTCCTAGTCAACTTTAATTTCATAACATTTGTTAGAAATGATAAATCCTCATCATAATTATAAAACCCGGGAGATATGATTAGTATATGCCATAAAACATAGGTCTGTAAGAAGCAGCAACAAAACAAATTAGCCGTGCTCTAATTTCGGCCTCCTCTAAACGCGTTCATTCAACCTAAATCACAAAAGGTTTTATTATATAATTGGTGCGTTTTACAACAAAACTCAATGAGCGCGCACGACACAATGTTCCCAGAATTAAGCACAATAAATTTGTAAACGATACCACAAAACTTCTGTGTGAAGAAAAAAGGCAAGTTGAAAACTTCCCGCGTCTTAACCGTCAGCGTGTTCCCATACATTGCGTTTTTCCTAACCTTGTGTAGGGCCAGTCTTCTAAACCAAGAACCGATGGACGCTCTACCACTAAAAAGAATCGCCACTAGCGGGATTCATAAATGGTTTCACACACCTGTGCATCGGTCGGCAGTTTATGAGTTTATTGCATTACACCTCTCGGCTTAGGATAGACCCCCGCTGGTAATTGCTCCATGAAAGCCTCATAAACGAACGGTTTATTAGTCAAAAACATTGGTCGCATATTATTAGATACAAATAGTTCAATTATCTCGAGTGTCCCTATTATAACATGACACGTAAGAATTATGTTGCATCAGATAAGTTTCGAATTAGTTGCGTCAACTCGACCCGAATTAAACATACACGATTTACTTTTTTTGTCGCTCGGCTTATGTTTGCCTACCTGCTTACTCAAAAGGTTTTTTGCTGCTTATTACCTTTACAAACCGAAAATCCTATTATTTGAATGAAACCCAAAGCAAATAGAAGAAAAAGCGTTTTTCAATGTGGCCACACCGAGGCGCGCTGACAATGGCAACAATACGGCCGCGGCTTGAGCCAGCGTAATCTGTTCGTCATTAATAAGGGCTCTTCACA
Source organism: Omphaloscelis lunosa (assembly GCA_916610215.1). Taxonomy (NCBI): domain Eukaryota; kingdom Metazoa; phylum Arthropoda; class Insecta; order Lepidoptera; family Noctuidae; genus Omphaloscelis; species Omphaloscelis lunosa. The sequence continues at coordinate 17,817,155 of OU744244.1, read as the reverse complement.
CGTTCAGTGTTAACATGACAAATGCAAGCGGCGCTCACAAAGCCGCGCGGGCGCCCCGCTACGCGCACCATTATCATTTACACTTTACCACACAGATCGGCGCAGCGCAGCCGCACCATTGCTTCCTAAGGACTGTTATACTGTGTGTTATGTTTACTTCGCTGAGTGCGCATAGCTTTAGGTATTGACTAAATTGGTTTATTTCGTTAAAACAACTTTTATAAGACACCTACAATTAGATAACAATAGCTGAACACATCTTCGATAGTACAATCTACCTATCTACCTTGATCATCAACTTTATCAAATACATTATCATAGCAGAAGATTAGTATTTTCAAAATTATATGGTTGTTTTAAATTCATTATAAAGAATTATTTTTCCTTTATAAAGCTATAATTTTCAAGTTTTTTCATCCTTATTTTGGTAAATACTGTCACGATAAAGTTTTAATCGCATAAGTGGTAGTACGTGCGCTTGACCGGGCGAACCGGGCGACCGGGCGACCGGGCCCGGCACACGCGAGTGGTCCGCTCGAAGTATGTAAAGACAACTCTAGTATGTCGTGTCGAGCCCTCGCCTGTCTGTCCCAGGGCTAACTGCAATTATTGCAAGTAGAAAATTAAATTAACACACACGCACATCGTGTAACTCGGGGGAGGGCAAACGTCCAAGTAAACATGACCTCCGAATATCATCACTGTGCCCCCTCCGTCGGGTCCTGTGTACCCCTGACGAAGGGGCGAGGGAGGTCTCGCTACAGTGGTTGACTGGTCAGCCATTTTGCTTCGTTCACTAATTGTAGGCCCTTAGTAGTCATTTCATCGCTCACTACGAGGGACGTCTTTGTGCTCATTATAGTACACTGCGGTTTGTATTTTTCGAATTAGCACTTCCATGGCTTCCGTTATTTTCCGTGCTTCATTGTTATACATAATTATTGGGTGTAATAGAACACATATGGGATGAATACAACGACTGCTTGGTCAGTAGAAGCAATTGAGAAATTGTTTGAGCAATTCTAAAGTAACAATAATTGCATTGCAACTGTATTGTATACTGCATGTTTTTCGATTACAAACCGTGGAAGTTACTGAAAGAAATACAACATCAAACTTGTTATTAAATCCTTCTCATTACTCCTACAAGAACAATTTTCACTAAAGATGCATATACATGTGGTTATAATACATGTTATAAAGGTAGATATACAAATTTGACATAATCGGCTTATCTATATTCCGAGTGCAAAATTCATCAAACCGAATCAAATGAGTTTTTCACATAATGCCTGATTTTAAGAGGGAGTCAAACCACAATAGTTCACAAAGTGTTAGTGCTGGCATCAATTACACTAGTCACACTTACAGTTTTTAAATACTAAGTTTTGCCTTCTGATATAAACATACATACAATCCGTTAAATTTTCCAACATAAGTCATGAAAAAGCAACTTTCACGCGCATACAAATCGTATCCTTCTCAGTCAGGAATTTACCAACATAAAGATCCATACAGGCCCATTTGTTATACTTCGCTTTACTAATTCAATTAACAATGGCGGATTGAAATTATTTCAAAATATCAGATAACGCAGCATGTCAACACATTACACACTTCCATTTGTAATGAATAAAAAAATCATAAAGTGTCGACTCAAATTGAGCGTGGTAAGTTTTTAATTCGGCCCAGAGTCTCGAATATATTTTTTAATCGAGACCATGCTTGATTGGAACCAATCAAATGATGTAATTTACAACTTGTGTTTATATCGGAGCCTGTCCAGTGTCCGAGGAGTGTTTTACACTGACCTTGACCTCGTGTGGGATGCTGAGCGGGTCGATAAGTGTAATCCTTCGTGACGAATCGTCGGTTAGTCACGCTGTATACTGATTGGATACCTAATGAAAAGCACGTCGAATGGAATGCAGTGAATAGACCAGTGGGTATCGGGGCTGCGGCAATTTACCCGGGAATGTGGGCAACGTTCCCAAAAACTAAGGAAATCAAATCCTTTTAATTGGTTACCGTTTCTCACTTTCTCGTAGTTTCACATTTTGTGTTATACGAATTAAAAAACTGTACCGGATACACACGGCCAATGAACTTTTAAATCCTTAACTAAAATCTTGACTGTGTTATTTGGCAATTAGGTAAAAATATTTTCAGAACAACTTCTGACATAATCTCTTAATTGTCAAAATACAAACTCTACATTTTCCTTTTTTTTTCTAAACTGGTCGGTTGCAATAGTATTTATTATGCCTGCTACAAGTAAAAAAGAAACCGCCACTAATTACGCATTTCGCAACACAACTATCCACCTACCAGTAATAATATAAGAATGCATATATCAAGTACTCATTATGCGCGCTCATTATTTCGTTCTACTTGCCTTATTACTCCAATTAGGCTCAAACATTCGTCTATCATCAATTATCGGGCTATTAACCTTGATTAGTTGCAAGTTTTATAAATCAATGGCCAATAACTCAGTTGTAGGACAGTAAGTTACATTCTGATACCTTGAGAATATTAATTAATGTGATATAAATCTATGGTGAATGTGCTCCCGGATGTAGACTCGCTATCAATATAAAAATTTGACTGTTGAATAATTATAACACCTTATATACGTCTGTAGCGATGTGGTTTTATAGCTCAGTTTATGTCAGATTAATCCAAGACAATCCAATATAAAATAACGATCTTTAAATATTATGTGAACGATTCAAGGTGAATCTGTTCTCTTCTGTTAATATTACGGATAGATCATGGCACAATCGGGGACCATTTGTCATGTTGCCAATCATCGACCGCGCCCGCGCCTGCGCCTGCTCCGGCCGGGGCTGAGCCGCGCTCACGAGGGCCTCAGCGTTTATATTACAAACGAAACAAACACTGTGTATATAAATAATGATAAAAAAGCTGAAGGTTGTTGATTAACCCGATAATATCGCGAGATTGCGGGCGGCGAGATTGTTTTATACTTAATCAGCTGTTGCGGTGTCAGGAAAGCCATAAAGCGGCGAATTGGCCGAGATGCGGGCGAAATGTGATAGAATTAATTCTCAAATTGCAGGTTCGCCGCTCTCAAAGCCGAGCCTGTTTTTTATTATTATTTGAGCTCGACCGTACTCTGTTATTTGGGCATCAATTTGAGGCGTATTGCACCTGCTAACCTCTTTAAATATTTATTATTGTGCGGACACACCGTCCACGAATTTGTGTGGGTAATTTGAAAACTATTTTCGGTGTTGGGAAACGTTCGACAAAGTTTTTCAATTATGTATGTAGAATATAAGTTGTTTGTAATTTGGTTGTGTTCAGTGTCTAAGTTTGCTATAGGGAAATATTAACAGTATATATAAACAACAAAACAACACGTAAGAGGAGTTTTGTAACTTATCGAACTATAAAAACTCACCCTTTTATATTATCTACAAAAACATGAACCAGTTTGATATCGTATATGTAACTTATATTTATAAATATCAATTGGCATAATAATATCATTAGTGTGGCTTGCATTGTACCCGCCCATACGTTTTGTATCGTTTTGGCTGTTCCCTACATCCGGTCGCATTCTGTACAGTTTTGGGGGAGCGCAACGCGAATAAGGGGTAGGCCACATGGAAATGTTACCGTAATTTATGTTTTATTTTAAATACATCTGTCAATCATATTCGTTAAATGATTGTGATCTTTTCAGTCGTTATATTAATTAAATGATTTGATAATAAAGTGATTCATTTTATTTGGCAGAAATTTTGCTATGATAATTGAATCGGAACGTCGATTAACTTTATTTAAACGAAATAATTTTATTCGAAAATTCCTTATACATTTCCTAAAACGTGATATTGTAACATGCATGTAATGTTTATAACAATACATTGGGTATATCGAATCGTTGATTGCAGAGGACCCGGGACGCGGGTGGCGCGCACGCGAACCAAACGATTGAAATTCCATTACCGACGATTGACCAGAATCAACCGGAACAGAGCCGTGGATATCCACCGATAGTTCCGATACAGCACGCGTTCTCGATTACCAACCAAATCGATTCGAGCGGCACACACCGAGAGCCGTACACATACCATTACCGACACCCGTGCCGTGCATATTCCTCTATTAAATAGAACGTTTTTGTTTAAATCCGAGACGAATCGGAAATTTGAATACTGTTGTTATTCCTCGGCTCGTCTTACTTACGGTTTTTACTGTGTTTTATCATGCGACGGGAGTGCCGAATGTGTTTATTGATTCACGGTACGTCTTCCGAGTTTTCTGAATTTCACACTATACTTTACAATTATGTTGGAGGTTTTCTTAATTGCCTATCAACATACTAAGCGATTATGCCGTATCTAATGACGTCAATATGAAACATTGTATTTTGGAGAGTTGGTAGGTATATTGTTCTATTTCCGTGTACATAGAAATCATTGATATTATTATTTTATAGATATATTTTATTACCGTGACTCAAAAGTGTAACAGAAGACATTAATAACAAAACATTGCACACAATCTACCCTTACAGTACTGCTGACAAACGTTGTACGTATTTTGTTATTGTTATGCTCACATCGCTTTTTCCAAAATGCGAGTCTTGCTTCACGGCGCGTTACAAAATCATAAAGTAAAATGAAATAATGTTTGTTGTGACAGCGCTTCCCGCATGACAAAACGGGCCCATTTATTTCAGATAACAATGTAGTAAATATAAGTTTAATGACCGTGCACACAGTAGAAATTACCCTTGAAGATACATGCGGCGTCTGTGTCGACTAGCCCTATAGCTTAATGTTGGTGTGTCTTATGTATTGTCATTGTTTTGATATGGTATTTCCTCGATAAAATCGCGAATGAAAATGCGTATCATGTACTTACTGATGTTAAACATTTCCAGAATGTACAATAACAGAAGCTGTCAATCATAAAATGATCCTTAAAAATAAGTAATCTACTTTCACGCACAATGGTCCACTTGACGGACTAAGTGCGGGAACCAAACCCCGTAACATAGATAAGTAATCTACAGCAAATAGATAAGAAGCAGAACACGTAAGAAGAAATTTTGGGTATGCTACGAGGCTACGACATCCGTAGCACTGCTACGGTTTCTTCTTATTGGTAAGTATTAATAGTAATGTTATTATTAGATAGTTTTTCTTCGTTCTATTGTCGTAGCATACCTTTTTAAAAGTAACACAATAACGCAAGTACAAATATCAAAACCAAATACAACAAAACCGCAAGACGTTACCCGCATGGCGGTGCTCGCGTCGAGAAATTTGTCACGCTGTGAAATACGGAGCACAAAACGGAACGGAATTGAATTTATTTTGCCCCGATGCGGTATAACGATCTAATAAATCGGGAGGATGCGGCCGTAAGTCAGGGTTCACCGCAGCGCAGTAACTCAGGCGCGCAATGTGCCGCGAAATCAATAGAGCTGACAATACGACCCGCGGAAAAACTGCCACCCTGTATTATTTGTAACCACATTCAAGTCTTTTATGGAGCTGTCAAGTCTATGTAATCGAACTGAATTTAAAGCGAACAGGAGCCACGATTGTTTCCGTTAGATATACATTTTATGTGGCGGCTCAATGGGCAGCTCCAACAAATATATTATTTGACATAAAAGCCAAGCTTACAGTATTTAATAAACAGTAGTCTTAATCTATAGAGCAGTAATTAAACATCAGTACGTAAGTACGGAGATATTTTGACGTGAGCCGGCGTAAATTTCAGTTGGATTACAAGCTGTCAATACTGAGAGGCATTCGTACCGCGAATCGAATAAACTTAATGGAAACACGGCGTGCAATCAAACGGAAAGAACAAGCATAAATTTATTAACGATGCTGAAATATCACCACATAAATCGCTATCTCGCCTGTCAGTTTATCGACAATTATTCTTAATTGGATTATGAAAGCGGTGTGCGCTGTCGTCGTGGGCCTAGAGAACGAGCGACAAGCGGTTACCGCGATGCTCAACGGATAAAAGTCGGAGTTAGTATTCTATAAACTCGACCATGAGTATTAATCTGATCTTGTAATCTGATCTGAATCATATTCAGAGATCCTCTACATAGAAGGAAATATTTTGATCTTGGTGTAATATTAAAGTGTTAGGTTTGAAAACACAGTCAGAATGTTTTTATTTCTTGACAGATCACACGCAATTCAGGTACTTAACTAAATACCTGAACTGATGCTCAAGAACATAATTAAATTTGCAGAATTATTTTGTTGTAGCTCACACAAGAATGCTAAACTGTTTCAATTGTTACCTATCGACTTATTTATCGGCTGTGACTTACAATCTAAACACATAAACATGCATATCTTAATCCTCGATCTGGCTCCTATGCAAATTCCGTAGTCGTTGGTCGCTCGTGTCATGCGGAGGTTTCCTGAGCGGGCAGGCGCCTTGCTGATCTCGCGGAGACACGGCGGGCACGTCCCATTGGCGGAGGAGAAAGGGGCGGCCCTCTGCGCGAGCGCGACCGCCTCGTAGACACTCTCTAAGACTAACACTGCATAATAAGGGACAGAAGACCCAATTATGCATCTGCAGAAGATGTGCTGCACTAACAAATAGACAGGTAGTGTAACCACAAAGTTCTCAAAGGATTAAGGCTCACAATTTCACAAATTATGATCACGGAAACCCAAACTCTGTCTTTACCAGAAAGTATGTGATTTAAAACTAATGCTGTAAGATAAATTAGGGCTATTGAAAAGGTTTTATCTTGTGGAACGACCGCATTGCGTTGCATTGAGGTGCTAATAGCCAAAATATAGCCTATAAGGCGTGGTGTATCATTTTAAACAATTATTGAAATAAACTTAATTATTGTCAACTATATTTTCTTTGAGCTTATACCCAAACCTTTGTTTCAACTGAACCTTCTGTGATCACCGATCTTCTCTGCGTCCCTTCTCCTCACTTATCCTACTTAGTTGCTAATCGTTATTCAATTACATTCCGACTCATTTTACGATCTGATTAACTGCTTTACTGTCGTCACTGTAAACATTGGACATCCAGTTAAGTTAATTTGCCAGTTCGGGACCGTGTGAGAAGAATCAGCCTGTAATAAAACTTAACTGCTAATTGTTAATTAAAATTGAAGAATAACGGAAACCTGTAATTAATACATTACATTCATTGCTAGTTCATGATTAAGTTTATTTGTTAGTTAAATAAAGTTTATTGTTCAGATTGGAGCGGCTTATTAAAGACAATAATGACTCATGATTCTAGTTTTTTGCTGTTCCTATGACTATTGTTTTATATCTTCGGCCTTCAAAGGTTTTGATGTCTTAATCTTTTGTGTCTGTTTGTAAATGGTGAAAAAACTAATTGCTTCATTACCACCAACTATAAATTTTGACCAGGAAGACAGTTTTATGTTGGTAATTGTTCGTGTGTACGTAGAGTTTATAAGTTTGCATAATAAAGGTATGAATTTGATAAAAGATTTGCTGTTTAACCGAAGAAAAACATACAAAGGAGCATTTATTTTTCTTATAATCTTTTTTTTTAGTTTTTTCTTTTAATTAGTATGGTGAAACGCTATATAGAAAACTGCATCACTGCTTACCTAATCTTAAACTTCGCTTCTTCATGTTTATGTATTCCGTAACTTAAGGAGACAAAACCAAAATAAACCCAAGTTTCTACGACACTAGCTAAAATAGTATAAATAATTATTTTAGCTTGTTTATGACGCACAAAAAATATGTTACGATGTTTTCTTTTCCCTTGCTCAAGTATTTTAAACTTCATTTAATTCTTCATTTAACATGTACAAACATTTACCAAACATATTAACTCACGCCATTTCCTCAAGGGGGTAGACAGAAACTACAGAATGCCACCTGCTACGAGCCTACGACAAGCCTACGAAAATGCCTACGAATGTGTTCGCCTCAAAACATTTTCAGCCAATAAAAGATATAAACGCAATTGTATATTTTGTGTAATAATAGTCCTATTACACTTTTTACGCAAATTCATGATTTTTGACGTTGTAATTTTCAGCAACAGTAATATATTTTAGTTATTTGATTATGAATAACGATAGTGCCATTCTCTTTCTTGTAAGTTGGAGTTACACATTTTAATTTTTCTTCTCGTGTAATTTACTATAAATATTTAACGAACTCAGTTTACAAGAAAATCCGTTGGCGATGGAACTTTGACGCTTAAATTCACATTGTTCCATTCAATTCTAATAAAAGCTAAAATTACTAAAAGATAAGTTGAATGTTTTACTTGTTTATTTGAGTTCTAGAATTACTTTAAATTTCTTGAGTTTTCACAGAAAAAATCATAAAGAAAAGGAATAAATGTCTTGATTCAGCGTCCATTATATTCCAAATAAACAAAATTTTATCAAATAAACTAATAAGGTATGAAACTTCTATCTACAATGAATACGTTTAATTAGTTTTCGTTTCTCAATATAATAAGAAAAAATTACCATAAATAAAATTAAAGTACTATTATTATTCCGTATTAATATTCCGCGTCAATTCAGCAAATCACTTGAAAAGAATTTGTAACTCCAACTTATAAGAAAGAGAATGGCACTATCGTTATTGTAATTAAATAATTAAAATATCATAATGTTAATGAAAATTACAACATCAAAAATTACGAATTTCCGTAAAAAAATGTAATAGGACTCTTAAGTGTATTTTAATCAATTATTTCACTAGACTAGGTAACTAAATCATCTATTCGATCATTTGGACTCGTGCCGTTCTGTCGGCATTTTTCTCACCGGCAAAAATTCTAACTAGATCCCAACTGAATACATTAAAAAAAATACAAACAAACATAAATCTTATCACAAAAATTCACATACAAATCCAGTTCGGTGTTTTAACAAAAAAGGCGATTCACACACAACCTCCTTACTTAAATCAAGTAACGCGGAAAACAAAGGCTTATTTATGAAATTCTTCAGAGGATCGTACACAATTAATAGCGGCGTAATAAAACACGACTCAAAGCCCGCCGGCAGGGACATAACATTAACAGACTAATGGGTTAAGATTATGATATTTACAGCTACATGCGGCCGCCTTAAGCCGCGGTCCCACTAAGCGTTTACGCGCGGTAATAGAAACTTTTACTAGCCGTGCGAGCCGGTGATATTGAATGTTGTGAGCCTTTGTCTCGGTGACTTTATGTTCGATGTATGCTTTGCTCATCCCACGTAGTATGACAGTAAAAGTTGTCTTTGTTCTGTAGTTTTGTAGCTCTCTATTTATTTGAAGTCCATTGGATCTGCCATAACAAGAATTTTGCTTTAACTACTCTTGTGAAAACGCTTACTAGAATAAATAAAACAATGATTTTCTTTTTTCGTAGTTCTGTAAATATCAAGTTACATTTTTTAAGTACAGCTTGCGAAGATTCCAAATTGGATAATACAGTTCACATAATTCGTCTAAACTTCGTAAACAATCAAATAACGTGAGACTAGTAGTACCACTGAAAAACCGTAGTATTATGGAGCAAGACCGCACCTTATGCAAATGAGGCGGCAGCGGCCAAAGCGTTGCCTAAATATTAGTTTAATATTTGGGAGATTGTATCACGGCCGCACTAGAGCAGCGTTGTAACTCGTTTTGTTGGGTACCACTTAGTAGTTCGCGGGACTATACGAGGACATCGCTCAAACAACCTATACTTAATTTTAATAGTATGCCAAGAAATATTTTTGCTTGCTTGGGCCCCATTCAACTGAATTACACATTATGTTTCAACAGACATTAGTAAAGAAGACAGGTGAATATGTCAAACAATATTCTAAGAACCTAATATTTCTAATACCCCGTGAAGAAATATCCTTAATAATGAAATGTCTAAGGAAAACTTTTGAAAATTATTACACTTCACGTCAAATAAATAAAATCCGAGACTGACCAATGAAAAGTTAGACTATAGGTAATGCGCACTAAAATAGATTCTTTAGTTTTCAAGTTACAACGCTTGGATGTCGTAATGAATAAATTATGTAAATAGTATGAGGCGGGTTCTCGCTTTCTTGTAAATGATTTGGCGTTTTGCGTCTAATGGTCGGCTGACCGACGACCAGATCCACGCACCCGAATCTACATATTACTGCCACAAATTATTTAATTGCTATTTATAACGTCACTCTGTTTACACGCGAACTCGAATACATGCACCCAAGCATGACTGGATGAATCAACAACGGTAATAGGAACTAGGAAATATTGGCAGGAAAACATAAGTAGTACTTTGACACAATGAAATATTTTCCATTGTCGATTGTGTGAATGAGCCTTCGGAAATTATTTGTTAAATGAATTGCAAGTTCAACATCAGACAATTTATCTACCTAATTGCAGTACGTTATTACCACACCTAGAGTGTTACAGAATGTTTTTAATTAAAAGATAATAATCATCATGATTTTGTAAACATTTTGCACGGTGAGCTCTTTATACGGGCACCATTATCAAAACATTACGGCAATGAGTTTTTACATTAATCCCTTTTTTCCACATCGGTCCCCGTGATTTTCGTCAAACAGGTCACGCGTAATGTTTCCATAATTTTGATGACGGACTGATTGGTTATGGTCTCAAAACCGAAACCATTAAGTTCGCATTCCGGCGGACGTTCGCGGAGAAAAAGAAAACGCCGCGGCCCGAGGTGCAAACAGGGCGGGCCGGTACTTTACTGCGCCACCTCGTTCCGAAAGTAGTGACAAATGGTGGCGGCATCTTTCATCTCCTTGCTTTTTCAATATCGCCACGCTTAAATATCGACCCTAACGATCAGATATAAGGCAGCAAACCCCCCGACGAACTACAGTGATTAACGAAATGATAACGCAATAATGAAATTCGGAAATAATCGCAAATAGCTTTCGAGTGGCTCGAGGGCGGGCTGCCTCTACCTGAATTGAAAAGGCCATTGAAGTATTGCAAATAAATTAAATGTATTTTTCTTCACAGAAGCGTTTCATTAATTTGTGAATTATTTAAATGGCTCCACGCGGCGCGTCGTCGCACAAGCGTCCGACGTGGAAACGGCTGTCATATAATGATAAATTCATAGCATTTCCAGTTATTACACAAGGACACCGCGTAAGGTATGGTTAACGTGCTCACGGAGCTCATGCATCATGCATGCCGCGGATATTTGCGAAATTCACATTGTACTATAATGTGTGTGCAATCCGGTGGCTATTGTCTAAGGCCGATTATTTAAATGGCGACGCATTAAATTGATAGTGCATCGTATACGATAATAGTCCCTAATACGAGATAATTACAGAGAGGAAGCTCGCTGGCTCACAGTAGTCGATGAAGATATAATTCTTCGTTGAATTAATGAGGGCGTCGTGCGTGATGCATCAGTTTGTCGTGCCGCATGTAGTACGCGGCAGACACCGGCGCGGCGACGCGTCGGTGTGCGCTCGGCAATCACTCTGCGCACTCACATAAGTGGCGCGATTTGATAGCTCCGAGCATTCACAATTGCTTGCATGCGATGTGACTCCACTAATTGAATACACATTGTATCATTAAATTACTCGGTAGCACGTACACTACGCGTTTAGTTTCCCTTTATAAAAACTTCATATAAGACCAGCTAGCCTACTAGATTGTTTCTTAATTACTATCGACGTTACTGACAGGTTATTAAATTTATTATTTATAGCTTACACCTTCTGTATTAGATGAAATAATACGTTGCCGTATAGTTTTTTCTTTAATGGACATAAGTTCGCCGTAGTGGATGCATAAGGTAGCCTCAATTGATGGGCATGAGCAAATTAAATTCAACCGTTCCCCTTTGTTTGCGAAAGTTGTGTGCTTTAGCAGAAACAGCTAACAGCTAATATCTACATATTATTTACCTCGACGTATTTCTGTTCGTACGGCACATAAATTGCTGCACGTCGTAATTAAACTTGTGCCATGAAACACGATGTTTTCAAACATTACAAATATATTGCCTAACTGCACTCAATTGATAAATAAAAATGGCTACTTAAAACATGCATGGAGTAGGTACCTAACATAATTGAACTCAGGCTGGTGCAAACATTTGTAATTAAGTAAATACAGTTATTAGTTAGAACATATTGGTATGTTCTACTCACATATTCTCACATGACAACTACTGATCTGAATACGTAATGAAGAGAAAGTATAATATATAACGTGCAATAGGCCATCATTTATATCACGGATTTATGTATTGACTCGTGATGAGAAGTGAATATCAATGTCAATCACAATATTTTATTCAATGAGAGTAATAGTTAATTAAAATGTCGTATATATCAATGATGAATTACATACAATCGTCGCTTCTGTTTCATTTGCTGTCAAGGTAAGTACTAAGGGAAAATAAAATGTTCTAATTCGTTGTGAATTTATGATCACCAGTATAAAAAGGAAAGTTTATAAGTTGTAGCTATTTTCCCTTTTATTTGTTAATGTGCTGTTTTTTCCCTTATCCGTGGAAAAAACAGCACATTAAGTAGGGAGAAATTAATAAACTGTCGTTGATTCAAAGAAAAATATAATTTATAAGGTTCAATTTAATTCCCAACATTTCTATTACCCTGTAGCAAAGTACTTGAGTAGGTGTTTTCGATGCCCATCTATGCTCAGTCACAGCAACCATTTATAATATTTAAAAATCGCATCTCATCGTGCATAAGTAATGACAGGTTGGTTATCGCCGACCCCAAGCATTATAACAACTCGTTTCCTCGGTGACTCTTAATTGCCGCTTACAGGGGATAATAAGCAGATATATACTCCATCTTTTACCTTCCAACGAACAGCAAGAAAATAAGTAACGATAAACAGTCTATTTAGCCACTTGTTACGGTGATTTGTGGAATGAGTTGTTTTTCTTTGCGCGTCGTGAAAAGTTTTCGTATGCCAACAAGAGAAGAGCCTAAATTTCGCCTCGACGTGTTTTCTAAGGGATTTTTAACTTTTTATATGGAAAATAAGAAAAAATATTACCTACATGGTGAGTTTCAGGGGTTTATGGGTTTCATAAAGGGGGTCGAAATTTTCATTATTTTTGCGATAGGGAGGACACACCATTTTCGAGAAATAAGCAAAAGAAAAAATAAAGATACAGTACTATTTTTGCACCTGAAGTCGAGGTGTTTGGTGTGAATTGAATGTTCATGACAACCAATTTTATTCCACATGTTTTAAATCGCAATTAGAAATTTCATATACTGAACTTTCTACAGTAGGTATTAGTATATATTAGTATATCCTTTGTGAGAGTAGCATTCTTAAGTGCCACTATCGCTGAAGTCAAAAAACGTTTGATAATATGTATAAAAAAATATTTAGGCACTTTCCGATTTCGATTGCACATAACATATCGCCCTTGCGTCAGCGTCGGGGTAGCACACGTATGAAGTGCCACAATTTTCATAAAATTCCACAACATGAGTGTCTACCAGCCCTGGATGTTCACAAGTTACCTGCATTAGTTATTAAGCGGGCCCTTTGCAGTGTATCGCGCAATCTTGCGGTAATTGCCGCTTTACCGGCGACGTCGAAATTTTAATTAGTTGGCGAAAATAAGCGCGCAGGAATGGCGGCTCATCCATCAGGGGATCAGTTGTAGAGGAACTTGTTTACACTGGACGGACTCTAGTTGTAGTTGCTAGCTTGTAATTATGATGCCACTGATATCGGGGATCGATTTTAATTGAGCTTGTGATGGTTTATACGAACTTTTTTTAAGGCTATTTAAAAGAAAAAGTAAGTATTAAGTATATTAATAGAACTCGTTTGAAAAATCCCTTTATCCCTAGTGCACCCATACGACCCTTACGGAACCTAATTACTTATCTTCCTTATAAAAATGTTTCCCAAAAGAGGTTCAGAGTTGGTCAGTTACTCACCGAGCAGTTTTATATCATTCCAAGATAGAAATATGTTTAAGAATAAAATTAGTAATCATTTGCTTAGCCTAGGCGTTAACGCTGCGTAAACACTGGGTAGGCGCCGCGCCGCGTAGTCGTTTCATATATGCGGCGCAGGCGCCAATTAGACTGATGAGTTTCAAAGCTAACGCAGTCTTACCAGAAAAATTTGTAGTAAATGACGTACCAAAATAAATAAATAATCTAAAATAATTACCAGTGCGCGCACGTGTACGCGCGTACTTCGAAGTATATGCAACGAAGACTAAATGATGTTCAATAAGAACCGGTTCCTAAGCTAATAAGTTTGCAGTTTCTATGATACGCTGGTAAAGATCGACACTTGAATAAATATGCAACAGAGACCAATGATAGATTTTTGTTCTTTCCTTGGCGTCTGGAGGAATCGTCTAGCTAGAATTTTGGGCTCTGGCTCAAAGCCCCCAGTCAGGGGCAATAAAACCTTATAGACTCAGCGGTAGTACAAAGTGCATCCCATATTTTAATGGTTTTCGGCTTAGGGTATCGTTAGGGAAGCTAATCAGGAACTAGCTGGATCAGTTAAGAATTACTAAGAGGCTCATTTAAAGCTACAGAAGGGGCTGGCTTCACCACGGACTGGGGAAGGTTTGCGGGTCATTACTGCATATAGCACAGCGATATCCACACGACACCAATAACATTTTCTAAATACGTCGTTGAAACGTCACGCACACATTGCAGCAATCAAAGTTATTGTATGAAGCTGGGTCTCTGTCAAATATATACTCATCTGGTTTCATCGTGCTTATTTTCTACGCAATAAACTGGTTCCAGCTGAAAGTTAATCAAATACGAGCCATTCTGGGTAAAACAGTCCTTCACCATATATGGTCAAATACTTGATACCATATTACAATTGTAATTGCTAACTATATAGATACACGAGTTAATGTGACAGATAACAATCGAATGAATAAATTTGATAAGAATTGAGGTTGTTGCAAACGATTAGCTATCATATTTATAATAAACATTTACGTTTTTATATCAATTAGTTTTAACAGCGCTACAAAAATTGCAATTTAAGCCAATCATTTTGGTATTTTTATTGTGAGGTATATTGGGGTTGAGGTGAACTCAGTTTTAGTTGAGCTGTTTTTATTTGATGAGGAGCTGTTGATGTTTTAGCGATAAAGCTAAGCAATATAAGCGACTAGCCTCTGCCCGCGACTTCGTCCGAGAGCCTATAACCTTCCTCAAGAATCGGGCTATCCAATGCAAAAACATCTTTTCAAATCCGACTGGTACCTAGTTCCGGAGATTACCCCCTTACACATTTACAAACAAACAAACTTTTACCTCTTACAATATTATATAAGTATAGATTATTCGTTGACCGCATCTAAAAACCAAAAGAAAGATATTTAAGATTGTGACGACCTTTGTTTTTATTTCTATTCTGTTATGTTTCACAAACAGTTTTAGATTTATCATTTGCTATACAATTCTAGGTTGGTCTTTACTCACTAAATCCCAGCTAAAGGGTACCTAGGTCCGGGCCTTAACAGCCGAGCCGTCGGTACGCGCACCTTCTAATGAATATGCGATATTTTAATTGAAAGGAAATTAATTTCAAGTGTGTCATGAGATTTCTCCTTTAAAGTCGCGTGGCCTTTATTTATATCAGTTGCATTCGCATTAAATCTGAATAACAACCTATTCTGGGGTAGAGTTTATAGTAGGTATGCCCGGCAAATAATGGACCAGTTTGTTGTTGTTGTTGTCACCCTATGTAAAATTTCTATTTTCGTATCTCTAATTTTTAATTATTTTCTATTCTACCCTCTGTATATGTGTAAGTTGTAACGGCACTGATATGCGAAGGATAACTGGATTCATGCTCTTCAACCCGCTTGAACAGGGAGGTGGAAAGAGATAACACTTGCTTTACAAAAATACCAATTGGTCCTGTGTATTGGTACTAGTTTCTCGAGTTGGCTACAGCCTTATCATTCCCCAGGAGGCAGGAATCGATGTTTGCTACGAAACTACGCTTAAACGTCAGAACGGATTTCGATTAAATTAGGGCAATAGCGCAATATCGATTTCGTTGTCGATCACTCCCTGGCCGCGTGCGGCCAGATGCGCGTGCTCCATGGCGATTTCATACTAATATATCTATCTCGCTGGCCGCTGCAACCTGGCCGCTAGTGCGCGCCGGGCCTCAGGTTCACACATAACCCATGTCTTATACTGATGTGTTTATCCATGACACATGTAAATGTAAGATCTCGAATAAAACAACACCATACTTGTATTGAAAATACTAAACTTTACATATTCTTATAACTAGCGACCCGCCTCTGCTTTGCACAATTTTTACGACTCGACAAAACATCGAGATTTATTTATTTAATAGTTCAAGCACAGAAATGTACAGAGGCGAACTTAATGCCATAAGCATTTTCTACCAGGCAACCTTTGGGTGATGCAGAGACAAACAGTGGTAGGTGCAATTACAAAAAAAATTGGTTATAAAAACTATTCAAATATGTATATAGATAAAATATACACATATACTTATTACAAAGTATAAATATAATATATAGGCCTAATTATATATATAAAAATAAGCACAAATTAATATACATAAATACTAAAACAAATAAGTCAAACAATGGAAAAACATTAACGTTGTGATGATACGGTTAGCTTCTTACGAATTTGGTCGCGAACTTTAACTTTAAAGGATAATCGGTTGGTCACCATCCTGATTTCCAAGGGGAGCGCATTCCACAGATAAATATACTGAATGAAGAAGGAAGAGTGGATGAAGTCTGTGCAACGAGTGGGACATTGCCGAACGCGATTATTTGATGACCGTAGATTTCTTAAATGTTCCGGAATTAATAGCAACTGGAAGAACAGTGCAGTCACACAGATAGACTCGAAAAGCGACTTTAATTAATAATATGTATTGATATAAATACTCACAGATTTACTTACGTAGTTACCTAGTTCCAATGGCGGCAGACGTGGTCTGTTTGAGCGAAAGCCGCCACTTAGACGTAGGCACATGCATGACGCACTTACCTCTAAACAAGCAACTGATGCAAACGTGTAATTTTCTGCGTGCTATCTATGAATATCTAATAAGATTCTTACCGTTTTAACTGTACAGTTTATAGGCAGTGGTAACCGTAGAAGCTGCGAAATGATGTTCTCCTTGTGCATAGGTTAAATGGTCTTGTCTAGCTATGGCCATAAAGAAAGTTATAAAATTGAAAATAATTATTTTCCAGGCCATTATTAGTTTTGGACAGTTTGTTTTATTTAAAATAATATTTTTTTCCTTGGTCCATTGGGCACAAGCGCGACTGCTTAGCATTCCCATGTTCACAGGTCGTGGTTTTGACTTTTCAGCAGGGCAAACTATTCAATTAATGATTCTTCCATACGACATTTATCAATAGCAACCTGGAGCCTGGATTTGTGCCCGGGCAATAGTAATAGGTTAGATAGCCTAAGTATACTTAGCATGAAATTCAAATGAAACTTAAAACATACCATTTTTACAAAATGTGGATGTATGTAAGCGTTAGATATTTTAATAGCAATCAAATATGTATGTCAAATTAGTAGCAAAACAGTAGTCAATAGTATTGCTGCTATAAATGCTTATAACATCAACCACATAACGTAAGAAATAATTGCGTTCTTAAAAAGACATAAACCTCTAACGCTTGATGTTCACGTAGTAACTACCTTATAAACCGCGGTATAAACAAAAATTGTCGACGCAGGTATGAAAAACTTTAATTGGATGGTACAAAATTTAATCAAATTTTATTGGCGGGCAACACATAGCTAATCAAAAATAAACATAGTTTCGTAATCACACCGGAGTAACAAGTTTTATTCATTACTATAATTGTTTTAATGACGTACCTCATACTAATTGAACTTGTGAAGTTAAAATAGCAAAAGTCGTAAAAAACACATTGATTCATAATTTAATTTGATTATAAAATGATATCTTAATCCTTCAACGTGTCGATATTGAAATATTGACATTTAATTTGGGTGAGTTATTAATTTTTATGTTAATTAAAAGTCATCATTAATGTTTAATCCGAGCTTAATTTAGATAGTTTATATTTCGACAACAACAAATGTCGCAAAAACATAGACCGAGTAAAGATGAAAGTCTAAAAATAATCAATAAAGTGTAGATTGTGCGGGCAATTTGCGCACATACATGTTTTTAATTATTCATTGAATGAATGGTTTTTAGTTTCTCATTCCTGTTTATGTTAAAAAATAATGACAAAAACAGAATTAACTTACAATACATACCATGTACCCGTGCAATCATTATTGTCTGTGGTGGATAACTTGAATAAGGAAACTAGCGTTGTGTATGGTACAAATCGGAAAATGTGTAGGTACTTTTGTGTAGTTAATACGAAGGTGTAATGAATAGGAACTAGTAGTATTTGATTTCACAACATGAGGTTTTTAATAACCTGTACAATTATCACTTGCCAGTGCGAATCCGAATCCAGCGAGTAAATTCAGTCCTGTACTACACCTGATCATATCGTTTACATTATTCCAGTCATGACTGACTGATATCAGTCAGACAAAAATACAACAATGCATGTACACAGTTCAACGATTAATCTAGCACTGTATTTGGCCGTCTACACTAATTCAGTGGCACCGGAATGGGCGAGCTGGAATGAGAACGTAACTGTCAATCCAGTCACTGGACATTGTTCACTGGAATGGGTACATTCCAGCGCATTCCAGTGCTGGTTCATATCATTCCAGTGGCATTGGTTTCGATCGCTGGAATGCTACCAGAATAATTTGAACCGGGCGTTAATTGTATTAGGTACCATAAATTCATGTAAGTACCACTGCTTGCTATTATAACATCATATAATTTATAAGACGTGGATTATAAAATAATTCTTTTTTTTTTCTCTTTATCCCATAGTCCAATATCATCTTTGTTTTCATATCTTGCAATAGTCCTACACCAACCGGGGGTTGTCCTTAGGTGCACTAGTATAGTGCATACAGGGATAATCGTCGGTTGGTGCCTCATTTCATTAACGGGCCTCTGCGAGTTAGTTTCGGCCCCTCGTACGCCTTCCGGGACTCCAGAGTCCCGAGAAATGTAAAAGAACAAAAATAATTTAATAATCCTATCCTACTACATATATATAAATGCGAAAATTTGTGAGGATGGATGGATAGATGTTTGTTACTCTTTTACGCTAAAACTACTAAACGGATTTGGATGAAATTTGGCGCACAGATAGTTTAAAACCTAGATTAACACATAAGGTACTTTATATCCCGATATTCCTACGGGATCGAGACACGGGAACAGAAACAGATACACACCACACAACGGACACAACTCGGGAAACAGAGACACAGGATCGGGGCGCAGCTAGTTATTAATAATGAGATGAGCTATAGTCATGATGAACAGTTGTCAGGTCTGTAATCAATTAAACTATCAAATCAGTTTTGTGTTCTTAATGATTGAATTAAAATAAATTGATCTGTGGTGTGCGAGTGACTAACGACTGCCGCTTTATTGATTGGCAGAGAGACGGCTTTGTTAATAACAAAGTGTTCAATGCGCACTTTCGATTCATCAATCTCATCAAAACAATGGAATTAAATAATTACACTAGCGCAACAAATCGTGACCGCGTGCCGCCAATAAAAACTTGACTACAGTGCGATTATTCGATTACACACATAACACTCTAATAACAAAGTGGTATCTGAAACAGGACCATTTAACAATATTGTCTCTGACCAATCGGCGCGTGGTACGAGTGCCGGCGTCACGCACTGCGCGAGCGTGTCACTGCGCACATTTGCCGCGTATTATTGCCGCCTCGCACGACTTTGCCGTCATTTGTATGAGCGTAAAGAAGGCGCTCGTTTATAGAGAGAGCCACGAACAAAAGCGCTTACGCCTCGTCTTAATTAATATGATTAATGAGCCGAGGCCGCGGCGCGTTTTTGAACTCGCGTTACTGTTGTAATCGAGAAATAAATTAATTTTATTAGTAGTCCTTCCTAATAGAATACGAGCATCGAGGGCCGCGTCGCTCCCAAACGACTCTGACGATACCGTGTTTTCCCGGTTCGTTACGTTTCTCTAATTTAAAAATTGGGCGTTAAAACTCACCGATTATAATTTAAATTTATGACATTATGCATAATATAAAGGCATATAAAAAGGAAATTGTGACGCGTTATGTTGGGGCATCACTAACAAGGAACATATCTGAACACACCTTAATGACTTTAACTATAATTTCATTTCATTAAAATTATTTTATCAAACTACTACTTACCCACCATCACTTTAGTTTAATTAATATTAACATAATTTTATTGCTCGCGTCCGAGTCAAAGCACTAATTTATTACAGCTATGAATCTGCGTCACTTCTATTCATGCGTAACACTGATACCTAGAGCTACACACATTAGTGGTAAAATAATTTGAAACCATTAGAGGAATTCGCAGTAAAACAAATAGTATTCGCGCAGACGTGTTACCCTTTCAAACATAGCTATCTATTTATTTTCCCATGTTTCTAAGCTAACGCGGTGTCGTTGAGTCAGCGATGGACATTGTGCCTTGAACGCTGGTGTTAGGGTGCACATCGAGAGCGCGTGCGGCGGCGCGCTCGCGCCTCGGGCCGAGATCGTGGCGGAGATAATTAGAGGCCGCGGCTCTGTGGGAGCCATAAAAACGGCAAATTGACCGGCGGGATAACCAGAAAGGCACAATGTGTTAGATAATAATTTCCAAATTACAGGTTATGTTGGTTCGCGAGCGAGACTCGACCGGCTCTTTTTTCTCGGACGCCGACTGAGGTGCTAAGGGCAGGCTAATTATTATTTGGGTATCAGAGCGAGGATTTTAGTGCAGCTGCTACCTGTATAAATATTTATTATTAAAAAAGATCAATCGCCAATTTCGATGGAATCCAATTTTTATCAGCCAATTAATGTTGCTACAAATAACTTATCAATATCATCCATTTATAATCATTCGTTCAAACGACAAGGAATAAGCAGTCAAATGATAACATTTTGCGTTAAAAAGTAAAAATACCAACTTACACGAATGATGAAAGTTACACACATATAATAATACCTTATTGTTTACAGTTTTTTTTTAAATGCATGTGCATTGTGCACTATACCAAACTATTTTTGGTAAAATTCAGTAGATCCCAATCTACGGTCCCAATAGTTTACCTTCCCATGCTTAAATGAGCCAATGTTCCAATTTCAAACATGTGAATATAGTAAAATACAAAAAAAAGAAAAACTTCTATTGTTCTTTATTCTTAATTATTCAAAGTTAAGTAACATAAGATCTTACAAAACATGAAAATGGCGCATCAACCGTGCAGTACCCAAGCAATTGAATCCACAATTCTACAGACAAGAAGACGCTACATTCCGATATAATATGGAGATGGTCCCCAATTCCTAAGAGCTTGTAAGACAATCGATGGCAGGATAGGAGCGCGGGGCGCCGGGCGACGAGCGCCGCCATTGGCGCCCGGGCGCTCCGCCCCACGCCTCCGACTACTCCTAGATTAATGTTTTGTTAAAGGGAGCATTATCTCCTAAGATGTGATGAAATATGCGAGCTGCAGCATCCGACACGCTAATGCGGGTAATGCCGCTCGTGAATCCATCCTTGTTTGTAGTGAACGAGTGTAGGCACTTCAACATTAAAGTTTCTGTAGTTTGATCTCAGATTAACTTGAGAAGTTGTGGTGTTTTTTGGTTTTAGTTTGACACTTAATTCACTTTTTGATATATTAATAAATGTCGCAATAGGCTCGCATCCTATTACATGAGACTTAAACATAACTGGCGAAATGTGGGTGTAATATAGGTGCACCTCTGTCTAACCCTTCGGGAAATACAGTCGTGATCTTATGTTGTATGTGAAAAATATGTCCTGTGTAGATCAGAAACCTACATCATATCTAGTATGGTTTATAATTCAGTGATTCTGTTCTATTCTCGTGATAGAATAGGATTTTAATAATGTTTCATTGAAAGAAATAAATAACGACTTCTCTCACTGAGCTACCTATTCTATAGAGGCAACATAGACTTTCCAGTTTTGTATAAGCTGTTTTTAAATCATGCGACTTATTAATTTTAAAAAACACTCAACCGCTCAAAGGAAATTATAAATAGAGTGTCGTACGAGGACTTTGTCTCGTACGACTCTCTTTTTATTATTTCCTTTAAAAAAAATGCTTTTGTTAAAAGTATGTAGGTAAGCAAAAGAGATGCAATAAATTATCTTCAAACTGTTTGGACTATCAAGTAAGAAGTATTTAATTTTAAAACCTACTCTTTAATCCATCATATTATAATCACTGCCTGAAATTGGGAAAAATAAGAGGATGCCATATAAAAGCTGTTTTTATATCATGCGACTATTTTTTTTTTAATTACTCAACTTCAAAGTTCTTGCTCGACTCTCTATTTATAATTTCCTTTAAAAAAATGCTTTTGTTATAAATAAGCAAAAGAGATGCAAGCAATTATCTTCAAATTGTTTGGACTATCAAATAAGAAGTATTTAATTTTAAAACCTACTCTTTAATCAATTATATTATAATCACTGGCTGAAATTGGTAAAAATTATAAGGATGCCATTAACTTTCATTTTTCTTTTTTTTTATTAGGTCATAACCTAAAAAATTGCCTAAAAAAAATGAATACTGGCCTGTCATATTTGTTAAGACCAACTAAACCTTAAGTCTTAACAAATACGACAGGCCAGTATTCATTTTATGAATGCATTCTTTTATTAAACAAAGAGTATAACTTCCTTTAAAAAATGGAACCCATAAATTCATTCTTTATTTCCTGAAAAACTAAAACAGGATTCTTTCACAAAGAGTTGAATCTATATGAATTTTATTTAATATATTTAATAAGCTACTATTTCAATGAGTTAAAATAGACACTGAAAATCGTAGATGATTTTTAATTAAATAAACCTACCTAACATAATTTCTCAGGTTTTTGGAACGAAATAGCTTCTTAAAACATGGATCACTAATAGGTGCAAATACTCTCATGACTTTTTTTGTCTTTGATGGCTGATACAATAAACGAAATTAAATATACTGTTTTTAAAAGGCTGGTTAATAATCTTAAAACCGTATATGTAATCTAAATTGTTTAGGAAAATTGCACGAAAAGCCTGTGTCAGAATTTCTTTACCCTAGCAATCTCTTCATCGTCTTGAAAGCCAAAATATTTTTTTATTTTCCTATCATTGTTATCGCTGATACGCTGATAGATTGTTATTTTGTCTATGCACTTAGGTTGAAAAGATGTAGTTAAGGGTAGCCCGGTTGGTAAGGTATTTTTAGGGCCATGTTTAAGATTTAACAGTTATTATCGTGCAACTGATACAAGGATCTTTTGGCGGTGGTATGTCGTTGACAGAGGGGCGCTTTTGGTAAAGATTTGTGCAAATGTTTTGTGAAACGCCACTTTGAAATGTATTCAAAAAACATTACGGCGGCGTTAGTTCAGATTTTTGCCAGGCACCAAAATAACCTTGGAGCGCTATACCGAAAAGCTTATGTCAATCCTGTTGAAAGTTATTGTAAAAATACGAAACGCTTTGAAAGCGATTGCCAGGCCCTCTGGGTAATTGTCAGCTGGCGCTTCTGCCTTGGATTTCATCAATTATTTTATTAGTAAACTTACTTCCAGCTATTTTTTTTTCAACGGCTTAGAAAACGACATTAAGGTTAATTAAAATATGATCTTCTACAAGAAAATGAATAAACAATAGAATGCAGTGCGCATTCTTTTGTTTATCCATTTTGTTTTTCTTTTGTTTGTTCTGATGGCCTGATACGATCACGTAACAGAAGGTAGGATGGCCATAGACTACACTAGGGTTTAGGATTAAAGGTTGCGAAAAATATATCAAACCTAAGAAGGTTTGATTATAGACCATTTGTAGATGCCAACTGTAGATATTTTACTACCAACTTCGTCAATAACACAGGTACACGGAAAGAAAAATTTACTAAACCATGGTAAATTTTTCCTAATCCAAGGACAAAAAATGCCCCGTGATAACTACTTATTGATTTTTAAATGTAATTCGTAAGTTATGTAACATCTAGTAAAGTCTTAGTGGGTTCTAGGTACTTGCAGTAGCTTAGTTTGTCATATCTAGTAATAATATAGTACATTACTGTCGCGGCCTGCAACTAGGGCATCAATGGACGATTGTGAAAATAGCCGAGGCACACATACGTGAGTCCATCAATACATGGTTGCGGTCAAGGCTTGTATAGTACTTTTCTCAAACAATTTGCGGAAATACAAAGTAAGAAAATTAAACAATAACGAACAACGATAATTTTTCACGCGCCAATATATTCGTTTGTTTCTTCTTTACTTAAAACAGCTCTGTTTGTAAACCAAATCGAAATTTAAATATTTTTTTTGATAAATTACCTCCTTGGTTGCCATGTGTTGAAGTAAAAAGTTCGTAACATTTTTAAATAACACGACAGATATGAGTTTTCATGGTAATTTATTTGGTCGCTAAACACGACAGCTAAGGATTTTCATACAAACATTCCCGGCCGGGCGCTCGCATGTATTCAGCCAGTAAAACAATATCGATTTATCTCGGAGAAGGTTGTCAACATAATGCTTGAATTTCCAAGCATGTTTGAGAGCATATAATTATTTCAGTCGACATTAAATCATTTGTGTTTTTACTGTCAGGGCTAATTCATCTGCCTAGCCTTTTCCCTACTAAGTTGGAGTCTGCTTCCAGTCTAACCAAATGCAGCTGAATACCAGTATTTTACATAGAGCGACTGCCTATCTGACCTCCACGACCCAGTAACTGGGTAAAACAATACCCCTTGGTTGAGAGACCTTCGGGCTTCTGACGACCTGTAAGAACTGTCAAAGACCCACAAATGACAGCCAGGACCAACGGCTTAACGTGCTTTCCGAGGCACGGAGAAATCTCGGTATGTAAAAATGGTCACCCATCGACGGACCAACCCCGACAAGCGTAGTTTAACCTCATGGATCGACCCGTGCGGCTGTTATTGCTTAGCCACGAGTTCCTTCTGTCAGCCCTAATTAACAGATAATAATTTAATTTAATATTTTTTTTATCTTTACTTTCTTTCAATGAGCAAAAACAAACCAATAGCTCTCTACCTAACTCGAAGTATGGGAAAATAAAACTATAGAAAAAATATTAGGTAACTTACATAAATAAGTGTTCCTACTTATAATTAAGTTATAATTTGCTGTAGAGTACCTATTACGTAATGCATACAGAGATGATTGTATGGTTCGACTATGACAGCTACGGTAGCATGGCTGTAATAGATATGAGAAAAATCTATGTCACAAACACAGATAGAACCTTTCCCTACACATAAAATCACAATGCATATATTTGTATTATTAGCCACATCATTTCAATTCCACGTCGCAGCAGGGTCTGGTCTTTTCCCTATAATCAGCAGATTCCAACCAGTTACGTCACGTAAACCTCAGTCCTAAGATTGTTTATCCACCAATTTCTCGAGATGGGACCCAATACAATTGTGTTTGTCAATGATAAATGGTCGCGCGCGGCGTTTTTCATCTCATTCGGTCAAAGGCGCCGCCGGCGACACACGACAGATAAATTTAAATTCTAATACGAGATGCATAAGGTTTATTCCTGGTTGCATATAAATAATTACAAACAGGACTAAATGATACGGTACTAATCAAGGCCGGGAATAAACGCGGATAATGCGGTGTAATATCGTTTGAAAGGAACCTTTCGGCGTGTAGTCGCATTCAGCTATAATGAGTTTATTCAGAGTTTTAATCGAATGAATCGTGGTAAGCAAACAGTGGTTCAAAAGTATCAAGCCGGGGTCGGCTCAGCGGCACTCCGCTAGTTGCCTTTTCAATTGTATACAAATGATAGAAAGAGGTCGTAGATCCTAAATCAGAAAAATATTCTTAATTTTTTTTAAAGTTTTGATTTACTTGGTACGAATTTTTATCACGATATTTCGTGTTTGAAAGACGATCTCCCGACTCTTGAATATCTTCTTATTTACCTAAATTTCAGCCGATTTGCATTCAATATGTTTTCAACATAAATCTTAATGATGGCTATATCCATTTTTATAACCTCTATTACAACAGCCGTTGAGAAAACCTGTGCACAGTTTTTGACGAAATAGCGTAGGTATTATCGTATCTTCGTGGAAACGACAAGAAGGTTTTCGATTTAATAAAAATCTCATTCGTGTTTTAGTTTAGCTATCGCATCTTTTAACTTACCGGTAGTAAGTTCTATGCTTTTGATGCGCCCGCGCCCAAACTAATTTTAGAAACATATTTTAGTCTGTATCAAACCCCTCTTTTACGAATTGCTCGAAACTTGAATGTAAGTAATGCAAAAGTGCTACCATCAGTCTTTCCTACAAACTTATCATTACTCTCTAGAGCCTGAAATGCTGAAATACCTCCATCAAATATTGTTAATTGATGATGGCATTTATTCAGAGCAGAATCAGCCAAATTATTCAGAGTTCACATCAAGAAAGAGGTTGTCCTTTTTCTTGATGTGAACTGTGAATAATTTGACTGATTGTTCTAGGACTCTGGACAAAGATGCCAAAAAGTTTATGAAAAAACAAATTTAAAAAACTTATCAATCAGTGTGATATTGTTTATGGCCAGTAATAAAGTACCCAACATACCTAAACGCTCTTACAAAGATTGCAATATAAAACCTATTGCGTGCCATAGTTTTTACACAATATTCAAAAGATAAAATAGTGTATTTTTTTTTCTATTCTTCATTCAAATTATATAAATCGTAATCGAATATTATAGTTATGATTTTAATTAAATGTATCTTTATTTGGACAAAAGCTTTGATTATTCCTATTAAATATGAAATTCAAAGACACTAACTTCATGTAGTTTGTCCGCATATTCATTGGTGGTTTAAACTGTTGGGTAACTGCTTTTAATATTTTCTACAATGCACAAATCATAATAAAACGTAAAATATAATAGCGACTTTAACTTTCACATCGTTTAATGGTTTTTACATTCAAAGTTGCCATAATGTGTCCGCATTAAAATGCAAGTTAAAAATCCATCTCGAATTCAAAACGTTAGCCAGAATATTCGAATGCATTCAACTTAATGACGACACAGATTAGGTAGTACGAAAGTTAATGTCTTAAATATCAGAATACGGGTTGTAGGCTTGTGGTGCATGGTTGTACTATGACACAAGGGTTTTCTGAAGTGACGGTCACTAGGTGGCAGCACTGACGTCAGGTACGGGCACCTGTCAAGTGTCAAAGCTCTTATATTTTCTTTAGACATGATTGAACGATGAACGAATGAATGAAACGAATGATGAATGTCATCATATATTTCATGTTCATTGTCGAAATGGAAGACCTCTTGTCAAAGTGGCGCCAACTGGTGGCGTGAATTTTATGAAAACCCTCATTCAGCAAACTCGATCACTTCTGAAGTGCGACTTAAGTTAAAACGAGTTTAGGTTGGGAAAGACACACTCAAGAATGTTTAATAACTTGGAGAGCGAAATAAGCAAATCCTATTACTATGTAGTTTTGGGTCCTTTGACTAGGTACATGGATATACGATGGATATACAATACGATGGAACGTTTAAATGTATCGTACTATGCCTACTAGGGAGAATGGTTGGCGGAGTGTCAATGAAAACGCTTTTGATTCGGCACGGCCGACGTCCGTGACAATGCCGCAAAGAGCACACACCACGTTAGATAAAAGATTAACGATGGACCACCTCGTGTGAGCGACGCTCGTTTGTTTTCAATAAACTTTCACCGCGCACGCTTAGACTCGACTATTATATTTTATTGCTCAATGGAGGGCTCTATGCGATGTGAGGTTAGGCTGAACAGGCAACAACTTGTAATGTTTTCTGTTAATTAGAATATTGGTAAGGGATAAGCGTTACTGCTCTACGTATATACTCGTGTATTTTATGTGCTCGCTACAGAGTAAGAGGGCTTTGTGACCACTACACTACACAGATCAACAAATTCTAAGAAGTGAAACGAAGGAGACGGTTTCGTCATTGACAAATCTGGAGACTAGACAAGACTTGAAGTTGTCCCTACTGGCAATGAAATAACTTCAAACACCGTTTGCTCATTGTTACCGGTAGGCAGAATCCTGAAAAGCGTTTGAAAAGAAAACCGTACCTTAAGCCAAAAGGTTGATATCGTTTATAGCTGCTTTTCGTCGTTTTTTCCCAAACTCGTTTTAGTCCTTCCGTTTCCCTTTATGCAATTTACTAAAATAATAAAGCAACCATCAGTTATCTATGAAGTCAAACAATATTGTCCCTCAAGAGCCGAGAATAAAATACTTTTTCCTGTAAGTACAGTTATGAAAATGTGAGGAAATCTTAGCAGGCGACCGTGACCCACGCGGTAGTTCAAAGAAACAATCAAAATGAACACCGCGACCATTTCCTGGAAACATTAACTTGCCTAGCTTTTGTTTATAGGATATTATTACAATGACGATTCTTACAGCTTTCATAAGTATCCATTTTAAAACTGATGTCCATTGTTGAAGCTCAAAGAGACAATGAACAATTAATGAAGTAACGGACACGACGTGACCACGAAAACTGATAAAATTATTGTTGATATGCAAATGTGGAGTTGAAGTAAAATTTATAGTGGCGGGCTTGTGCCTGACAATGGCGGGCGGGCCGGCGCGCGCGCACTCACAATGCGGGTGCCGCTTCTTGCGGCTTTACTGCCGCCAATTACTGTTTATCGCTATTTTTACATCGCGAACCGCGTATTTAGTAAACATTGTCTGACCTATTGTTTGTGTCACCAGACCCATGGTAATTGTCACATAGCTATTAAAGTCACTCAAGCCAAATGAATAAAAAGAATGGTATTCGTACCTCTGTTCCCCTACAAACCTCTAATTATTTTTATAAAGACTCGTGTTGAACAAACTGTCCGACAAGAATCAACATGATAAGTTTGAGTAAATTACAGTTGTCAGTAAAGTACCGTACCTAAACTGTCTTTTTAAATCGAAGATAATATAAAACTGAGTTAACCCCTGTAATTAGCGCTCATCCCGTACCGCCGCGCCGCCAAATGGTCTGCCAGCAATCAATTAAAACAATATTTGAAATAGTGCTCCCAAAAAAATTAAAAGGAAGTTCTCAGGCTATAAACATTGGGTATTATGTGAACCGGGGTGGTGCTGTCTCACGCTGGCACGTAGCGGTGTCCCCCTCGGGTTGCGCCGGCGCGTCTACGCGTACCATATTACCGAGGAGGATGCGCGCCACGATGAATTATGAGCCAGCCACGTTACCGCCAAAGCCTTGTTTGAGAGAACCAAAGTAATTAACTTCGACTTAGTTAACATTATGACTTTGAAATTATCTTCAAGTTCTCCAAATTTAAATTCGTCGTAGCGCGTAGCAGTGTGCTACGCCGTAGCAATTTCAAACGTAAACGAAAGATAACACTTTTATTGATTTGGCATTGGTTTATTTTATCTGTCGATCGTATTTATGAACCGGTTGATGTTCAATACTCATTATGAAAAGTTGATACAGACAGATAAGTCATGTATGATATATCGTGTGGTCCAAATAATAAATTATTTAAGTTGACTACAAAAAAAATCGTAGTTGATGATTTGTAGATTATTAACAAAATGAAATAAGAGACCGCAGTAATATAATTGAGCTTTTTTCCATACTGTGACATTTAAGATGTCAAACAACTTTAGTTGAATGACTTTCATTATTCGTAGGTTGAATGGCATGATAAGAATCATAAACAAATATGCTGAATCATCAAAAGAGTGCGACTAACCATGCTACTTCTACTTCATAACCCTTTAAATTAGTTATTTTGGACGGACATGGAAGTTTCGTGACACATTTTAAATATTTCAGCATCTAATAATTTTAAACTAAGAATAAATAAGAAATAATAAGATTTTGTTATAATATTTTAAAATAAAAATATTATAAGATTTTGTTAGTTGTTCTACCAGTACATTCGCTTATGACTTGCACCGCGCCTTGTGAGAGTCAGTGGAGCCGCTAATCGAGTTTGTCGGCCGATGTTATCTCTAAACCACACGTTAATAGTACCAACGCCTCTGGACGCTGCCAGCCACGCTTACTCATGGACCATGCTACACACTCCTTCGATGCGTTTTTGTTTCAAATAATTGCTATCACTATTGTCTTTAGTTCCTGACAGGATTTATAGATTTCAGAATGTTGAATAATATACCTACCATTGAATCTTCTTCACAACTCTAAATTCAATCAACCATTATATCGTTGACCATTGCATCATCTATATGTCGTGGCCAGATCTTAGAATTGATCATTTCATGAAATAATCAACCATTTCATGGAATGCTTGCATTTCGTGAAATAGCCAGCTAATATTGACCATATCGATTAACCGTCAACGTTTAATGATATGTCAGTCGACGTTTGGCCATATCATTAAATAGGTTTTACATGCTAATATTAATGGCATTCATTATCTTTTAGTAATTTGGGTCAATGGATAAATAAAACATTTTAAATAGCTTTCATTCCAGAAGAAAAATAATAATTAATAAGATTTGAATAGTTAAATCTGAAAAGTTAAACCTGTGAAATACGTTCCAAACTCTATGGTTTTTTAACGTTGTGGTCGTTTTTCGAGTGACTTTTATTATATCGTAGCTTAGTATAATAACGATACTTTACTGCACTTTTATCATCCATTTGCATATTTTTAATTGCTTTTCCAATCGAATTATCGTCCGCCGCCTTGATGCACAACAGAAACAAAGCGACATCAACGCCTCTAGCGGTGGATAATCTAACTATTTTACGATATGATCACCAATGTTTGGCCACAACATGAAGTAGTCGTGCATTTAACTGTGCATATCGTCAAACATTGAGTATTCAATGATTTGGCTAGCCCACATCATGATGTGGCCAGCGGTCGATGTTCTAAGATCTGGCCACGACATACATTATAATAAAATCGTAGCGAATTCTAAACAATACATTGAATATTTTGAAAAAAAGTAATCGCTACGAGGTCCAGGAACCATTCTAATGCCGAAAATTAGTATGTTTTTTAGAATTTTTGTCTGTTCATATATCCCTATAAGTTTGGTAAATTATCACGCTATTTGCTATGGGGGATCAGCAGTACTGCATTATGTTCCTATTCTTCTATAGTTTACCGCAAATTGTAAAAAGATGAACCGACGATTGATGACCGATGACCGATTAGAATATTGTAGAAAGTTACAGATTTGACCTTTTAAATGATTACTTTTAATGCGAGAAGCAGGCATCCTGACATGTACAGTTTGGGTTTTTGAAATGGGGCAGTAAGGGCGCCTCACCTTAACTGTTGTCGCTACAGGAAAACGGTTTTAGGAGACCTATATTTTTTGAGACATTTTGATTTGTGCATTCACTTATTAAAAAAAAAATACAGACTTCAAAAGCAATTTTCATAAAATCTTTTTTTTTTATGTCCCTCGATCCTGTTTCTTATAAGGATCAAAACACTTTATCGGACCAACTGAGGTTTGATACTGAAATATCATATATCGCAACAAACTTTTCTCATACATTTCGAAGGAAATGAGACTACCAACTTGCCTTTTTTATAATGGATAGACTAAGCGCTGTATATGAACGGGTATTTTAGTCAACTTTCAATAAATCAAATAGACTTGCGTTTCGACGACTCCTTTGCAAACCTACGGTTGTGAGTTTGATTCGTAACTATTTATATTTCTTGAGTTTTTTTTTTTTTTTTTCTTACATTAAAGTTTAACTATTATATGATAGTTCGTATAATTACACAGAAAAACATGAAGTTTAGACCTCTTCTGTCATCTAATATTAAATAAATATCTATGGTTAGGTGACTGTTAATGAAAAAATCCCGTGTGCTTGCTTACAATCTACTGTTATATTATTTTAGCGATAGCCGTTCGTCAGGTATAATCTGTAAGAATGCATCAGTCAATGTATCCGTGTTGTGCCATTAGGTTTAAGAAGGAACGCAGGCGTTCAAAAATGAAAAACTACGCAAGCAATCGGAAATTACTACCGAAGGGTGCGGTTGTCGACCTCAGGACGAGCTGCTTCTCACACGGCAACTGTACGTCGCTTGCTTCCAGTCCTGACTACTGTATGTTTTGGTTGCTGAAAATTTTCTTTCGACTTCATTACTTAGGTAATAACCTCTGTATTTATGTGCTGAAGTGAGTACACCTGTCTTATTTTTATTGTTAAGCTAAAGTTCTTTACTGTAGTTGATTGTTATAAACTTTTATTTATAACAATCAACTACAGTAAAGAACTTTATAAACACACAGGCGATAAATTCAATTCAAAAACAAGAACACAGAGTATTTAATTACAAAAACACCACCTATTATTATTTATTATCGTTTCTAAATTGGGTTAACGTGTCAGAATTATATCAAATCGCCTCTACTAGCCGGAAGCAATGCTTTACTGTTATGGCACAAAAGAATCCATTTGTTTAGAATATAATAGCTATTGTTCTAAAACGCTCCAGAATATAATCACGACATGTTGATTTATTATGGAATCTATACTGCAATAGCAGCTGGAGTAATGTTTGATTTCAAAACCTTTGGTAAACCAGCTCTTCATCGTTTAAGACACGTTCTTCAGGTCAATTGTAAGCCTTATATTCCTTTATTTGTTCCTTAAATTGATGATATATTGTATAGTGAATATGCCCACAGCACATTGTAAAATAGTCATACTAGTGCACAGTGCTCGAGCCACTATCTTTTCAGTAGTAAAGGCGGGTAGCCTAACAGTGACAATGAAGCCATAAAGTAGTTTATACGCCTTAATACCCCGGGTCGTTCATAATACTAACTAAACGTATAATCTTACAAGTAAATATATATATACAAGTATATAAACAGGATGCATAATGAATAGGTACTCAGAAAGATCTTAAACGAGTGGATAGCATGCCAATACTTCTGCAGCATCGCGCCCCTCATACATTACAACTCACTTCCACCAATATTTTCTCTCAAAGAAACGTATTTTTCTTGAAATATTTAAATTTCGATTGTTTCCATTCTTTTAGCGTCTCTGATATTGTTGGGGTGAAAAGGAAAATGGATAGATGATGTAGCTGCTTATTATTCATTGTTCAGAGAGCGAGGGGAGGCGCGCGAGGGCTGAGAGCTTTTCTTGGCTCCGTGATTTAGCTCATTTTTTAAGTAACAAAACAAGTAAGCGACCCTGTTGGAAATAATGCGCTTTGTGGAAAAAAAGAATGGCAAAAGTGACATTGGCTTATGCAAGTCTATTAGCC
Source organism: Omphaloscelis lunosa (assembly GCA_916610215.1). Classification (NCBI taxonomy): domain Eukaryota; kingdom Metazoa; phylum Arthropoda; class Insecta; order Lepidoptera; family Noctuidae; genus Omphaloscelis; species Omphaloscelis lunosa. The sequence goes on along the minus strand of OU744244.1, from coordinate 17,783,641 downwards.
ACCAAGAATAATTCTGTAATATCACCTAACTCCATTAAAGGAGAGCGTTCTCGTTCTCACCACTTCGAAAGGTTTCCGATATATTTAACCCATTGTCTAACAGTTTCAATACAAAGGCGTCGGTATTCAATCATATCAAAAGCTTTAATGAAGCTCGCCATATTTTAATCCAAACATTCAATTCAAATCCGATTGAATCGATCGGCCACGCTCATAATCAAAAGTTCGTGATGCAACAAAAAACTAATTGACAACAATCAACACTGTTGCAACAAAAAACAATATTTTCTATCATTGTCATTAATAATAGTTAGAAAAAAGTCATTCACACCTTGGTGCGCGCTAACATGACAAATGCGGGTGTCGGCGGCGCGGCACAAAGCGGCGAGGTGCGCGTGCGCCGCGGGGCGCCGCCCGACTCTAAATATTAATTATCTACAACACTACGAACACCTTTTAGGAGATTATCGCACTTTTGTGTAGCGTAATGTAACAATCTGTAGATCTAGATATCGCTCGCCCAACGCCCTTGTTGTGACCGCGCCGTATCCGGCTCCACTTACGGTACACGTCTGTTTACACATTTGAAAGCAACACCAAATAAAATACATGACAATGTCAGTATAATAACTTGTTAAATCCATGTAAATCATTTCATAAGAATTAAGTATTTCTTTTAATGCCTTGCTCCTTCACTATTAGGTGACGCACCTTTTGTATCATTTTACATAAACTTCCTGAACGTACATATTTACATCCGCCACGCTTGCCTCATTCGAGTGATAGAATGTTAAATTAATTTTGCGGTGAGCATAAAAGTTGCGTGGCCTCAAGCGACAGCACCATGTGGTGCTGGTCTGCCAGTAGGACTGAATTCTAAAAGGTACCTACAACGATATCAAATAATAATGGTAATCGCCCCGGGGCCGATTGGATGATTATCAGGCTATTGTGTCCGTCCATTTAATAATCAACGACAAGATAGCGTCCATTATGTGACTGTTAATATATTGACCACAAACGCAAAAAATACAGTACTAAGCAGATTCAAGCAAGATATACTTACTCACAAATGGAACGACTCAGGACTACTGAAAACGAAAAACTTCTATAACCGATGATTTATTGGAAACGCAATAAATAACAAACCTGTATAAATCATAAGGATCTCAAAATATTTTAATGCAAAATGACCTTGCATTAAATCGTAAATATGAACTCAAAAGGATTCCATTATTCCCCGCGCCAATACAAGCGAGTGATAAAACGTATCGCTTGTTGGTATAAAATGCGTAAAACCTTAAAATACACATGTGAACGAAGAATAAATAACCTTTAATATTGGATATCTGTATATATAGTGAGCGGGTAATGAATATTGGATTACTGTCGCGGACAACTTGCTCGCAGACAGAAATATATTCAAAGCTTTGTGCGGAGTCGCGAGCATTCGCGTCGTGAACAAAACGCACTTAAATCTGACAAGACAAACAGACAACCCGAATCCTTATTTAGGAACACGTAATCCAACCGAGACGCTAACTGAATCGTACGCGTGAGATTTATAATCTCAATAGCATAGCAAAGAGATCAATGCCACCGTCTCGACAACAGTCAGAGCCGACGACGTAAGCCCTGACAACTAGTCAAATAAATAACCTTCAACAACAAATATTGTAATAACCGAACTCACGAGGCAGCACATGAAATGACACAGCCCAAATAAAATTGGGTCCAAGCAGTGGGACGTTTAAGGACTAATGTCGTGTTACACTAAATACTAACCAGAATAAAGTTTCTTTAAATCCCGTCGAAGTGATATACAATTTGGAGTCGCGAGCGATTTTCAATTTAGATCAAACAAAATAAGAAACAATTTTGTTTGTGAACTCTAAAAACGTAAAATTTTATGGGTACATTAAAGTTAAGTGGGAAATCCGAAAAGGAGTGTTAAAACTCCAGCGAGCAGATGGCGGTGCGGCGTTGATACAAACTCAATTATTTACACTCAATAAAAAGGACGTTATACGAGTATTAGAAAATAACCTGCTAAACAGTCAGATGAGTGTTTGAGGCAGGACGGCTATTTACGAGATAAGAAATTACTAAGAACTATAGATAAAGGCATTCGTATTCATGTTCCATATAATACGTTTGTATCTTTAAGGAATTTTCTAAAGCTGATTGACCCATTGCTGAATAGATTAGCACAAGATTTGAATCTAAACTTTTCAATTGCCAAAATTCTATAAAATTTGAGACGTATTCAAAGTCAAAGTCAAAGTCAAAGCATTTATTTCAAATAGGCCCATGTATGGCACTTTTGAACGTCAAAATTTACAGAATAATATAATTAATTCTAGTCGCCCCTTCCAAAAGGTAGTTTTCGTATGGAGAAGAATGGGCAAGAAACTCCACCGTTACTCTTTTAAAATGTTTTACAATAGTTTGTATTAGTACGTACATTAGTTAAATAATTATATGTGAAGACGATGCACCTAGAATAAAATTACTATACCACAATAGGTAAAAAGAATTAAAAATGAAGCAGCGACAGATAATTTAATTATATGATAGATACATGGTGCTCACATATTTACAAACATTGTAAAAGTAGACGATTTTCCTAATGTTTTTAAAATTAATAAGTCAGTGTGTGAGGAAGTAATCACAGAATGTAAAATCAATGTCATATAATACAAAATTATAAATTTAACAATTAAATTAGCAACCTGTTTGATTTTGTCTTGATTCTAAATTGTCCTATGGAGCAGGACCAGCATGTTTCCAAACACTCTTATCTTGGATATAATCCTCTAATTTGTAATATGCTTGTTTACAAAGTGTACTTTTAATCTGAGTTTTAAATTTTCTTTCATTTAATTGCAATATGTCACAAGGTATTTTGTTGTAACATTTAACACAGTACCCCATAAAAGATGTATGTACTTTAGATAATCTGAAAAATGGTTGATCTATTTTATCTTTATTTCTAGTATTAAAATTATGTCTATCACTTATTTTATTAAAAAGATGTGGATTTTTCCTTACATACATAATATTTTCATAAATGAATTGGCAAGGTACCGTCATAATATTAATCCTTTTAAATAGTTTCCTGAGAGATTCGCGGCGACGTAGATTATAAATGGCTCTGTCAGCTCTCTTTTGTAAAATAAAGATGGATTCAATGTCAGCAGCCCGACCTCACAGTAAAATGCCATACGACATAATGCTGTGGAAGTAGCTAAAATAGACCAATCGCGCGGTTTCTACATCTGTTAACTGTCTTATCTTTCTAACAGCATAAGCGGCCGAGCTTAGCCGCCCCGCAAGAGATGTTATATGAGGTCCCCATTGTAATTTCTCGTCTAGCGTGATTCCTAGGAAAACCGTTTGATTAATAAATTCCAGTTTTTCCCCATTCAATATGATGTCACATTCGCTACTTCTAACATTAGGTAATTTAAATCTAATGCATTTGGTTTTTGTTTTATTTAGTACCAAATTGTTTACCGTAAACCAATCTTGGACTTGTAGAATAGAGCTATTAACGTCTTCAAGATTTTGTGACCGTCGGTTTATTTTAAAGATTAATGATGTGTCATCTGCAAATAACACCATCTTCGGTTGATTTTGAAATAATTGGGGTAAATCATTAATGTAAACTAAAAAGAGGAATGGACCCAATATCGAACCTTGGGGAACGCCCATTGCCATTTCAGACCCTAATGAGTTTACGCCGTTTACCTGAACTTTAACCTTTCTATCTTTCAGGTATGATCTAAGTAAATCAAGAGCTGTATTCCTCCCATAGTGCTCTAGTTTCAGCAGAAGTGTCTCATGGTCTACACAATCGAACGCCTTCGAGAGGTCGCAAAAGATTCCAATGGCATCTTGTGCTTCTTCCCAGGCATTAAAAATGTTCTTTATTAGGGTGACACCGGCGTCAGTGGTACAACGCCCTTTGGTGAAACCGTACTGTTGTTCATGAAAGATGGAATTTTTATTAAAGTGAGGTAACATTTGATTGAGCATCAACTTTTCAAACACCTTACTGAGCACTGGTAGAATTGATACAGGCCTATAATTGTTGGGTTCTTTACTATCACCAGATTTGAACAATGGAACTACTTTACTGTGTTTCATGAGATCCGGAAAGACTCCTTGGTTTATACTGGTGTTAAATATGTAAGCTAAATAGGGCGCAATGGTTTCGATTATAGATCTACAGACTTTTACAGACATTCCCCAGAGATCTTCTGTTGATTTAATTTTAAGATCTTTAAAAGCTTTTATAACAGCCTGGGGGTTTGTATGCTGAAACCTAAACTCCAAAGGGCAAGCCTTCACATTCTGTCTAAGTAAGGCAGCAGAAAGCGCGGGTGAGGAATTTAAAGCTTGAGTAGTTTTAAGGGGAATATTAGCAAAAAAGGATTCAAATTCTTGAGCTATTTCTATATCTGAGTTAATGGCATGGCCCCATTAACTCAGATATAGAAATAGCTCAAGAATTTGCAGCAGTCTCTAAATTAAATTCAGTATTTCGCTGTTTTTTCCTACCTGTTTCATTATTTATTATTTGCCAGGTAGTTTTTATTTTATCATCAGCTGATTTTATTTTATTGCTAATATAAAGAGCTTTGGCTATTTTGCACACACTTTTAAAAGTTTTTGAATATTTTGCAACATACTTATGAAAGCTTGTATTATTCATATGTTGCTTTAGGCCATAAAGTTCAAATAGTTTTTCCCTGCTTTTACGAATACCTGGAGTCGCCCAATCACTAAATAAGAACTTTGTGTAAATACTTTTAGTCTTTTGTGGAAAAGTGTCATTAAATTGAGTGTTTAATAGTGAAAAGAACTCGGCGTAGAACTCATTTGGGTCATCTATATTATTAAAACTCTGAACACATAATTTATTGGCCAAAGAATTATTTAATTTCTCTAAACTTTTACATGTAATTGGCCTAAACCTTATTTGAATTTTTTGTAAAGGTATGTAGGAGCAAAATGTTATTGTTTGTCCACTGTGATCTGATGGCAACTTATTTACAATTTGTTTGTGTAGGTAATCACAGTTACAAAAAATATTATCTATACAAGTGGCAGAAGAAGCTGTCACTCGGGTTGGTTCAATAAAAATATTTGACAAATCAAATGACCTAAAAAGACTTAATAATCTGACAGTGTTCGAGTTATTTTCTAATAAGTTAATATTAAAATCACCACATATGATTATTGACTTACTACTAGTACTAAGTTTTTTTAATACATCTTCCATCACAGAATCAAACACAGATAGATTCTGGTAACTTGGAGGTCTGTATACGCATACTATAACATGCTTATCGAGCTCAACACAGGACAATTCAATGTTGTGTTCAACAGACAGTCCGATGATGTCTTTTCTTTCTTTCGATTTTATAGAATTTTTAATCAATATTAATGATCCGCCATGTATCATACATTTTCGACTGAAATGGCTAACTACACAATAATTTTCATAATTAATTGACATCACTTGATGATCTTTTAACCAATGCTCTGTTAAACAAATTACATCAGACTTGGTATTTTCTAAAAACAATTCTATTTCCAGTAATTTGGAAGAGCAACCTTGGATATTTTGATTAAATAATTTTAAAGTATGTTGCACTCCCTTTGGTTTATTATTATGAGTTATATTGCCAGAAGATACCATTTTATTATTCTCTAATAATAATTGGTTAATTGAAGGGGTAACTTCTGTTGTCTTACTGCCTAGTTTAAAGAATTATCTGGAGTGACCTCCACAACTACAACAGAAGAATCTAAAATGCCCGTATGAGTTCCAGCAGGAAAGGAATACCCTATCTGACTGGTAGTGGCATCCAAGTATGTTGTTATTGTAGGTGGATCCTCCTTCGTACATGGTAAAACATAATTATTCACTATGCTGTTAGACAACATAGATTCGTCACTAATACTACACATTGTTATATTATCTATAACCTCATTAATATTATATGCTATCAACATAGCAATCAAATTTCTACATTCCCAAGACAGAGATAAAGTTCTCTGAGTTAACATAAAACCACTAACAAACTGGTTAGTGTCAAAATACAATAATTTGTCACTATGACAACATGTCAGCCTGTGAATAGTATTATTCAACTTATAAATGTAGTTATTTTCATCATAGGATAAAGTATCAGAATAAGGAAAAGCACACAACATGAGCTTGCTATTCGGTAAAAAAATGCATTATTCTGTAATGACGCCAGATTACCAGATAGATATATAGAATATCTTCTATCTTACTATATCTATATTACTATCTACTCTTGCGTCAAGATTACCAAAAAAAAAAAACATAGTTATCTGCTACTCTTGGGAAACCAAAAGTAGCAGATAACTTTTACCTGAATCTCAACAACGCAACAATTTAAAAAATCCGTGTTAGATCCGATACTTATTAAAGCACCATCCTTAATTCACCGTGCTTAATCCTAAAGAGCTTTTATAACGTCCTTGATTCGGTCACGGCAAATGTAACAAATGTTGGTAAAAAGCCCAGGTAGACGCAAATATTTGTGAACAATTTGTAGTATTCACACTTAATAACAAAGTGGAGGTGTTTAATTTTTTTTTGCCGTGTGTCCTGGCGGCGGCGGCCACAAAGGGTCATCATTAGGAGATCCTAGTGAGCGAGGTGCTATGATTGACTCCATGGGATATTGCAACAGGTGACAGCGATCGCTGAGATAATAACCATATCGTTTCTAGTTTTTGTGTAAATGTTTGAAATGTTAAAACAGATCATCATCATCGCAGAAAGAACTATCAGACACACACGTGCTGTACACAGAATAATAGATAATATAATTCAACCTAGCCGCTACACTCAGAAGTTTCCAAAAGTCTAAAAATACCTCATAAACCATTTAATTATTATTAGTAATAAATTTTCCAAAGCCACAGTGCGTTATTTTTCTTTTCTTCGTAGCACCTCATCTTAGCATTGCAACAATTGTATCAATTGTTTTGCTTAGAAAACTTACGAGTACTGGTAAATACAGATCTATACGCGTGTATATACCCAATTATGTAATTTGACAAGGAAGTAAAACTGATATCGATTCGTTTTATAATCGTCAATTCCTTTGTTTGTACGCACATCACTCAAAACTGCTGAACGAATATAAATGGGTGTTTGTAGTTGTTTTACTTAGAGCCTGGGAACGAAATCACCATGTTTCGTCTCGCTATAATATTAGTACCGATGAGTAGAATTTGCGTGAGTCATGTAGAACACCATAAGCCAACATCCATTTTACTTAACATTGTTTCCTCCATGATCGCATTCAATAGAACACTGTGTGCCTTTAATGTATCTTATTTTAATTAATATAAACACAATGACATATTAGTTTGAAATATAGTTTATTATCTACGGTATTTTGTTACATTAAACACATCTTTATAAACAAGACGATTTGTTTGTTAGGTAGGTCCCTCATTATTATCTTATTACTTTGGCACGAAAATGTTTATGGTACACGTATTAGAAACTTTTAAGCTGTGACCTGGAAACCGTCAATTCTCACTCATCTTGGTCAACCAACCTCTAAATCACAGAAATTACAGTAGGACGGTAGCGACAATCCATCCATTTTCAATTTCCCCTTCATAAAATGCGAATAAGGAAGAATCGCGCTTCATTCTCTAAATAAATAAAATAGGGTCTAGCTGGCATAAAAGGATTGTAATTGAATTTAAACCACAACGATACAGTTATTAATAATTTCATTGTGTAGAATCATTTTAAAATAACTATTTAATCGTACAGTTTGTCGTGTCATGTCTGTAAAATCGCGTCGCCGTGACTAAAAGACAGTACAATGCTATTGTAATTGTGTGTAACCCCTGCGCACTGCTTGTGGCGCAACTTTTATAAACTTTTTACGGAATGATTTATAACCGAACATGTCATTTTATTATAATTTCTGTGTGAAATATTATGTGCAATATTTTTGTTATTATATGGTGGATATGCCCTATATCATAAGGTTTTAATTTTGTTTGGAACTTGACTTTAATATTATTTAATTCTTTGTTTTTTTTTTCTATTACAGTTAATTCGAAGTAATATAATTTTATTGAAGACTGCCTCGTTGGTCTAGTGGTCGCAAGCGCTACTGCTGAGTATGAGGTCCTGGGTTCGATTCCCGGGTCGGGCAAAGTGTTATTGGGTTTTCCATCTGGAATTTTTCAGTAACAGCCCGGAGTCTGGATTTGTGCCCGGTTGATGGCAATAGGCTCGCCCCCTATTACATGGGACTTAAACATAACTGGCGAAATGTGGGTGTACTATAGGTACACCTCTGCCTAACCCTCCGGGGATTACAGGCGTGATGTTATGTTATAATTTTATTACCTTTGGTTCATAAAACTTGCTAAATTGTATCTTTACTGGAAGAAGTCACTGGCTCCTGAAAAACAGGTACTATCACCTAGCTCTGGAGTCAGTTTACACAATTTTTCTGAAACCCAGTTTACTCCAATAAAAAAGAATTTATTGAAATAAAATAGTTATTTAGTAATTAAGGAAACAACATTTAAATACCAATTGACATTTTATATCTATGTAATTCATTACTTACCTACAGTAGGTACAGCTGTTCAATAATCAGAAAGCATGTTTTCATATCTCCGATTAGCAAGTCTCAGTCTCAGACCGATTTCTGAGATAAGATAAGATATATTTATTTGTTCAAACATGGTACACATACAGGAATAAAAAAACCGGCCAAGTGCGAGTCGGACTCGCGCACGAAGGGTCTGTACCATTATCTATAAAAACGAGCAAAAAAAATCACGTTTGTTGTGTGGCTTAAATATTTATTTTATACTGTATTTTTATGTATTTATTGTTATAGCGGCAACAGAAATACATCATCTGTGAAAATGTCAACTGTTTAACTATCACGGTTCATGAGATACAGCCCGGTGATAGACGGACAGACAGACAGACGGACGGACAGCGGAGTCTTAGTAATAGGGTCTCGTTTTACCCTTTGGGTACGGAACCCTAAAACGCATGAAGAAAAAAAGTACAGGCTGAGACATGTTTGCTACATACTATGGCGTGCAAATATGAATAGTTATAATTTTTTATAATTAATTTCAAGTCAATATAATTAATTTAAAATGAGGTCTAATGTAGAATAAGTAGAGAGAAACGGATCGGTGCGACCATAATAAAATATCAGTGTTGTAAAATCGTAATGCCGCAAAATGCTATAGTGATTAAACCATTATAATGTTTATGTATGCCTAAAGACGTTCGTGCTATAATTATACACAAGCTTACATTAATAAACTGGATTCGTTTCGGGCTCAGCTTATTGTTACCAAAGAGGCCATTTTAGATTTTACGACAGCTGAACGTTTTTGCCTGAGCACGACGAGATTCTTCCCATAGCAGACAGACATATATGGAATACAAAGCACAGGGATTCACCTTGCGGTCCTGTACCTTATGTGTTACGTTAATACCTCTAAATTATATAGGAGACGCGTAAGTGACGCTTCTGTCTTGTTGCTGCGCGACCGATTGAATTTAATGGAGCTATTTGCGAAGACGCCGACAATTTGGCGAGACGTGGTTAGCCTGCAGATCGATGGAACGATGTACGCCTCTATTACATCTATCGGCGGCGAGATGAAAGGCAGTGCCTTACTTACAAATGACGTGATTCCCGAGACCATTACAACAAAATGAAAAAAGTGCACGTGAGTAGATCTAGTTTACCACATACATAAGTACCTATCTAGAGGAAAATATATTGCACTTTTTTAATCAAGTTGCATATTTGTTTACAAACATGTTACTTTGTTTCAAGATTTTTATTGTTTCAGTAACTTTACAGCCAAGGAAAAAATAAGCATAGGAAGCAATCGTCATTACATTTTCATACACCTTTTAAAGCCCGTTACGTTTGATGATTCATTAACATCTCATTAAGCATGGAATCGGAGTATCGCAAACAGTCGTAAAAGGCGCGCATTAACTTCTGCAATTAACATACAGACGACTTCATTTTAACTGCTCCAGTTATTACATATTCCGACTACATTGTTGCTGTTCATTCCAAACGTGGTATAAGGGATTAACCACAGTAACCCATGCATACAGTTAAGCATTATATTTACAATCTTACGTGATGGCGTAAATAAATACCTTTAGGAATCATATTGTAATAATGCATAAGTGTAGAAGTCTCGGATTTATTTGGCACAAAGTGACAAAAATATACGCGGAGATAAAAAACACCAACCGAAATAAAAAACGCGACTGCCCTGGCAAAAAACGTCTTAGATTAAAAAGAGTTCCATAAAACGGTCCCTCGACTGCAATGACAATTTTATTTACAATGCATGTGCTCGAACAGAGCGTTTTCCAAGCAGCCAAATTGTGCAGAAAGTGTGCTTTTTACTTTTTTTTTGTTACTCCGTCATCAGCCCGACGCAAAGACTTTTTATTATTTGGGAAAAGATTTACTATTTAGATGATGATGTTGATGACGAAGATGGTGGTGATGACAACGATGACGATGGCGATGACAATGGAGATGACGATGGCGATGGAGATGGAGATGACGACTCAAACTCAAAGAATTTAATTCAAATAAATCAATTAAAGGCACTTTTGAATTGTCAAGGGGTTGGTCAGTCAGAAACATGAAGCTAGTTGCCCATTTCAAAGCGTAGTAGGTACCTATGGAGAAGAACGGCAAGAAACTCCACGGACACTCTTTTAAAGCACAATGTGGTTACAAAATGCGACTGCGATGACGATGGCGATGGCAATGGCGATGACGATGGCGATGACGATGGCAATGATGAATATTGTTTATAATTATCATATATACGTCAGCCAAGATGTCAAATTTTCCACATCATATGCAACTACTGTAAGGCTCGCTCGTTTTTTTTATTTCCTGGTACAATGCATAGTAAAAACGTATGATACACGTGCGTAAGATGATTTCCGACTCGTTTTGACTTATACACTCGCTTGCAATAACTATTGTAAAACTAGTTTTTTTTTTTAGTTTTAAGTTCGTTTTTTGGCAGTCCAGTCGTGTTTTTTCTTTTGTTTTATTTTAAAATTTTGGAGAAAACTTTTATTTTAAAACACTACATTTTTATTTTACAACACTATTTGCAAAATGTGAAAAAAACCATTTTCACATTTTGCAAATAGAGCCATACTGCCGCCATATTGAATTATTCAAAAAATATATTCTGTGCCCCATACGTCTAATTCTGTTCAGGCATTTAAAAGTTATGGTGGAATAAAGAAACTCACATACACATATGAACCCAGAAAACGTTACACTCCTGTTTTAGACAGTCGTGTAATTACACTCCTTTTTTGGGCAGTCGTGTAAAAACTGTTTTTTATTTGGGGAAAAAACTGTTATAGTTTAAGTAAAAAAAGTTTTGCTTTACTTATTTGCAATTATTATTAGATAATTTTTATTTCTAGGAATTACATTTAGCAATACGAGGTGTATTATTCCTAAAAATCTAAATCTAATTTAGGAAATACAAAATATTATACAGTTTAATATTTTTCTCAAACATGTTTGTATTTTCGAGCATTATTTTGACAACCTGCTTCGAGATAGATTGAAATTGCTGTACTGGCCGAATACATGCGAGCGCCCGGCCGGCAATGTTTGTATGAAAATCCATACCTGTCGTGTTTAGCGGCCAAATAAATTACTATGAAAACTCAATCTGTCGTTTTATTTAAAAATGGAACGAAATATTTACTTCAACGCATGGCAACCAAAGAGGTAAGTTATCAAAGATTTTATTAAAATTTCGATTTGGTTTTCAAATAGAGCTGTTAAAAGTAAAGAAGAAACAAATTAACATAATGGCGCTTGAAAAAATATCGTTGTTCGTCATTGATTCTGGAATTTATAGTAATTTTACCGATTCAATTTGAATTTTTAGGCCGTAACCAGGTATTGAAGGACTCACGTTTTCACGAGCATCCATCAATGCTTCTGGTGCAGGCCGCGACAGTAATGTATATTATTACTAGATATGACAAACTAAGGTACTGCAAGTACCTATTAAGACTTTACTAGATGTTACAAAACTTACGAATTACATTTAAAAATCAATTCGTAGTTACCAAGGGCATTTGTTGTCCTTGGATGAGGAAAAAATTTACCATGGTTGAGTAATTTTTTCTCTCTGTGTACCTACTACTACAATAGGTATCTACAAATGGTCTGTGCGCATTCTTTTGTTTATTCATTTTCTTGTAGGACATCATATTTTATCATCTGCAACATGATTCTATCACTACCAAGTCTAGGCGTTTATCTCATGTGATCATGTCTCTTCACTGTTTCTTTAAAAATTATATTTTTATTAGGCTGGTGTTAGGTCAACTTTTGTTTCGCTTCATGGTCTTAAAGAATCGGTCCGGTTATGTTTTCAACCTTAAATGCGGACCTTAAAACCTCGGAGTTCATCACAACGTAGAGACGAAAAAGATAACTACTCTACGTAACTGAATTCAAAGTCAATGAGTTTCAAGCAAATGGGAATAGAACAAGGTTGTCAGGGTTGCAAACTTGGATATTAACTACTCTCAGGGGACCTATATATAAAAAAATCGTAGTTAGATAGAAGCTCGTGGCTAAGTAATAACAGCCGCACGGATCGATCCATAAGGTTAAGCTACGCTTGCCGGGGTTCGTCCGTGGATGGGTAACCATCTTTACATACCAACACGTCTCCGTGCCTCGAAAAGCACGTTAGGTCGTTGGTCCGGGCTGGACAATTCGTGAAACTTTGACAGTCGTTACGGGTCGTCGGAAACCAGAAAGTCTGACAACCATTATTCAGTTACTGGGTTGTGGAGGTCAGATAGGCAGTCGCTCCATGTAAAATACTGGTATTCAGCTGCATCTGGTTAGACTGGAAGCGGACCCTAACATAGTTGGGAAAAGGCTAGGCAGATTGATTTTTGACATGCGCGTTTGCTATGTTTGATGTTATTATTGAATGGGCTTTTAAGGTATGTTTTGACACATTGAAAATGCATGGAAACAAATAATACCATTGTAAATTAGAAAATTTTGTCTACTATCTATAAAGGCTCGTACAGACTAGCACGATATCGCGGGCGCCACAGGCAGCGCGACCCGTGTCGCGCCCGCGATATCGCGCTGGTCTATACGAGCCTTTAATTGTAATCACTATGTAGGTTCCACACACAATCGTTTCATTGCATAGGTCTCGTTAAAAAGGTAGCTCAGCAATTACGTCTTCACGGCCTGATGAATCATGATGATTCCACTCCGACAGACAACGCACAGCTTGAACCGATGGGTCTGCAAGCATAAAATTTTACACAAGAGGTCCATAAGTAACGAAAATTTGCATTAAGGAAGGATTTTTGGAAACTCTACTCCTAAAGGGGTTAAAAGGGGATGAAAGTTTGTATAGAAATTCCATGGGAAAACCTATCGGGCACACGGCTTGTTCGTCTATATATCATACCAATTTACCTAAAACTTGCCTGGAAAAGTGATAAGTTGTAAGTGTGCATATACTTGCAAGCAATCGTGTGATATTTAACAGTTTATCAGTTTAATATTCTTACTTATCAGAAGATACCATCATAATATTGGCTCTTTATTGTTCGTGGCCAATTTTAATTGGTCGATATCGTTATTAGGATGACAGTTGAGTTTTAAAAGATAGCATTATAATACCTACATTATCAGTCCATTACTGTTTTTCTTAACTTGATGCTGACCGTACCGGTTTTTTTTTATCTTCATTGAATACCTACTCAATCTGCTTGTAGGTAGGTATCCCTACTCACCAGAACATAGTCTGTGATTGTACAATTCAAAACTTTTTAACGAAATATAAAATAAGCCATTTAAATTATCAAAGATTTTCATTCAAGCTAACCTGAAGAATGTCTATGTGTATCCAGAAATGTGTAAATGTAACTGCAGTCTTTTCTACATCTCAGAACTATTACAATGTTACTTAAAAGAAGTGATCTCGAACAAGTTAATTGATTCTGATTCGAACTTCAATAGGGATGATTGAAGTTCGAACAATCTGAATATGATTTTGCACTTGAGCAAACTTTTATTTTAAAGTTTGTTTTTCCATTTTCCTCAGAAAAAGCAAAATAAAGAAATTATCACTTAGATTAGAATCTACATAGGTAAAGTGAAGTAGGCAGATGACGTTCGATGACCCGGCACCTAAGTATAGGTCTTTGGTTAATTTATACAAGCAACGCTTCATCATTCACACCTGAACGCTTCATTTCGAACCCCGTAGCTACTCCGGTATTACGGAACCCCGGTATTTTAGCCGCTCCGAGCCATGGCGGAGATCTTAGCGATGCGGGACTGACTAGCCCTCCATCCACTTAGAGGGACTGGCCACTTGAATTGTTTCTTATTTTTCTTATAAGAATATTTTACTTAAACACTCCTAAAAAATGTAAGTGGCATTCATAACAGCCCGAAAAATATAGTCATTGTGCTGAAATGACCTATATATTTCAGTATAATTTTTTTTTTACATGTTGGTATAGATAAGTATTAAAAACAATATCTTCAATTTCAGACTCAGCATGTATGAACTCACACTCATTCATGAAGCACTTTTTATCAACTACCTCAGTAAAAGATTGATTTGCATGGTGAGCTAAGATGGAAGCACAGTGTGCAAAGCTCTGCGCCCGCGCATACAGCTAGATAATGACTGCAAACTGGAGTTGCTCACAGATCACCGTAAGTACTATAAGCGCACTTACACATTCAAACTGACTAATCGACACAGATTATTTTAATTTATTTATTGAGAGGTGCTACTATAATTTTTAAACAACATCCGTTAGAATTTGGTCTATAAGAAGCTCAAGGTAGGTACTTATTACACAGAGTAATCTAAAATAAATGACTGATTTAATTATGTATCATGTCAATACTCTTTCATTATAATCCGTCGATTTGGCCAATCATGCCTAATGTCTTAAATAATATTAAGCCTCGGTCTATTTAACAGAACTAATGTGTGAGTAGGTATCAGCACTAGACATCATTTCTTTCTCTTTCTCTCCCGCACCATCAATAAGTATCTACTTCTTTAATCATTGCAATTTCGAAACAAGCTCAAGCTGTTGTCGGTGTCGAATAAATTTTGTATAATGTAAACGTGATAACAATTTAAATTCCTCTGTAACGGGTCCGAAGCCGACAAAAACAACAAACAAACTTAGAGACACGCGATTGGCGGCGGCGCGGCGGGGCGGGCCGAGCGCGCGGCCACTCCCGCGAGCGCGCGCAGTCTCGCTCACTCACCCAGTCCTTATTTTCCACTCCGCTGTGAGAGACGTGTCGCCCAAGTTTTTCTTCGGAGGTGACAAACTTGACATATCAGAACAGTATTGTGCGAAAAGATGCCTCGGCCGACACGTGAGTCCTACGGTGATCAAAAACCACCCTTTTCCTACATAGCCCTGACGGCGATGGCGATCTGGAGTTCCCCGGAGCGCATGCTGCCGCTGTCGGAGATCTACCGGTTTATCACGGACCGCTTCCCGTACTACCGGCGCAACACGCAGCGCTGGCAGAACTCGCTGCGACACAACCTTTCCTTCAACGACTGCTTCGTGAAGGTGCCGCGCCGCCCGGACCGGCCCGGCAAGGGCGCGTACTGGACGCTGCACCCGCAGGCCTTCGACATGTTCGAGAACGGCTCGCTGCTCCGGAGGCGCAAAAGGTTCAAGCTGCACAAGGGAGAGAAGGACAGTTTGAATGCAGAATTAGCGGCGTTGGCCAGTTTCAATAGAGCGTTCCTGGCACGACAGGCAGGTGCTCCTCCGCCCCCGGCGACAATGCCGAATACGAGCATGTACAGTCCAGCATCGACGTTCATTTCGAGGCCCAGTCCAGAGCCAACAGAGGCAGTTGATACGACAGCGCTGCTTCCGCTGGGTCCGCGGCCGCGCAGAGCCTTCACGATCGACGCGCTGCTGGAGCCGGAGCCGCGGCGCTCGTCTCCCTCGCCCCCGGCGCCGCCGCCGCTGCCACCGCACTGTCCGCTGCCGCTGCCGCCGCCCTACCTGCTGGCCGCACAGAGGTACCACGCCGAGCTGCTGGCCGGCCTGCAACAGTCCTGCTTGCCTCCTCTATGGACGTGGCGAGATACAAGTCAATTCTCACATTATACGCTTAATTCATGAATGGTAAGTTGTATTTATTTATGGGAAATTATTTGAAGTTGAATTGACTTGTTTACACAGCTGCTGTTGGATTAACAATATATGTATTACTTTGTATAGGTACCTACAGCATATTACTAAGATATAAATAAGTCGTAGTCATCCTCAAAAAAACAACTCAGACAGTCTAGGTTTTCGCTCAAGGGGGCTTTCTCTAACCGTGAAAGCCTTTAAAAAAACCCTTTGGAACCAATTTTCTGTACCTAAACTCGGTGAATATGGGTCTATCTGAGTGGTCTAACATTACCATAATCGTTGAGCTTCAAGAACGAATTGGTTATCGCAGTTAATTGATTAATTTTAAGTAGGCTATTGCCCATCCCATTGTAAAAAAGTGGTTTTTACGAGTCGCTTTTTAAGATACAGGTACTAAATTAACAAGATAATACGTGGACTAAGCACCAAGCGCACTGGTTAAAAAACTATCAGAATTAAATATTTTCATTGATTTTAAGGAACCTTACATATCTTCAAAATGCACAAACTAATCACAAATTAATTTTCATTAATAATTCTGTACAATCTTCCTCTTTTGATTGACCTGAAATAAAATCCAAAAAAGGAAGAAAAGAGTTACTGTAAAACATATTAATAAGTAGCAAGGTTTCTCTCAACTTATGAGTTTCGTGGAGCCATCTAATAATCTTGTTATCAGATGATGATCTTCGCATCTCTCCTAAAGATGATAACAGTCTACTAACATGCTGCAGAAGGTACTTAAGATAATGCCTTCCGCCCCATTTACATAATACGAGTTGCTTGCCTGTACCTAGCATACAATAAAATTTAAGCAACAAATAACTGGCATCGTCTAAACACTGTTAAGACGTTACAACTTTTATTGTTACTTGAAGTATGCCACAAACAATTAAATCGTAACATACAAATAAATTTGGCTTTATGGATTGAAACTGAAGAATCTTGGCACTTTTATTCTAACTCTATCATAAGTATCTTTGTAAGAGTTATATAAACCCTCTTTATCAAAATTTTGTGGATCTGATCATTGCTTGTGCCTTTTCAGTACGAGAAAAGGATTTTTCCCTGAAGTAAGTCATTTTATTACGAGCCGATCTACGTATAACTCGCAATAATCAAAAAAATTGTAAGCCTTCACTAATAAAAAAATGCTTAGGCATAAAAACTTCTATGCAATGGTCTTTACAGAGATAATTACTTTTTCTAAACCGTATTAATGAGCAAAAATGAAACGGTAATATAAAATTTAATTAGCTAATGACTAGTTGCCTCAATTTCGCGTTTGTTCTTTTATGTTAAGTTGAGGAAGTAATGTCTAATATAAGTGAATACGAAACGTACCTACTTACCTTATTTACCTACTATTTGTACTTAGCAGTGTTTCAAAACTTTAATTTATCCTCAATTCAAGTCTCTCTATCTAAGTCTACAAATCGACGAGAACTTTCATAAAATAAAGTTTTATCTAACCTGCGTTAGTAATTATGAATAGAATTGAAATCTAATTAAATAACTTTGGAAGGTATTCGGGTAATTGTCAAAGATACGCTGCACTTACCCCTAATTTTGGATATGTGGGACAGAATGATGAAACAAATAATTACTTACCTACCTAGGAAAGTTCTTTACCTACCTTCGTCTTTACTTTTGGTTTTTCAAATCTGGTCTCAATACATAACATAACATCACAAACTACGTATATTCATCGAAGGCTTAGGTCTGCTCCCACATTTCATCAAGTTGGTCAAAAGTTGAAAAACCCAATAACACTGACCGACCCGAGAAATCAAACCTGGACTTGACACTCAGCAGTCGCGCTTACGCCCATTACACTCACGGGGCAGTCTAACAAAAAACCTTGAAAGGAAATATAAATATCATGTAAAATAAAACTTCAATGTAGAATGTTCATTCGCCGCCGACATCAAGTCATTGTATCCTTTAATTTTAGCTAAACATTATAATTATTATGTAACGTGACTATTCTTAAAATATACCTTAGGTACATATGTGGTACATTTAACCATTAAATTATTATTTACCTTTTAACTTTAAAATGGTAGGTGCCTACATTAAATATAATACCGATCAACATGAATATCTGTATACAGGGTTATATTCTAACGGGATATAGGACAAGTCATTTGCAAACAAATCACCCCTCATGACCCCAATGCCAATGTCAACCATTTTCGAGTAATTTGACATTTTATATTTTAAAATGTGTTTATCCTTGGAAAATTCTTGACATTTGCAAAGGACTTAAAATATATCATTTGGTTGTAAATGACCCCATAGTGGATTGCCGACATATAACCAATAACCCTGTAAAAAGGGTTTGTCACAGGGGTCATCGGAAAAGTATTTATGTTGAAATAATAAATTGATACTAGTAATTTTATCAATTCCGTGTCCACTTTTGTTTCTTGTCATTGTTAGTTATTATTCTTTTATTTATTATTTATTAAATGTTCACCTCTAATTACATACTAAAATATTTTCCCCTAAAGCGAGTTTTGCCAATAAAGATCTGTTTTAATTTTACCTGAAACATTCTGGAATTCATCATTTGAATGATGAATAATCGTTCGATAGACTATAATAATTTGTAATTGGGGCTCAAGACCATGTTATAACATCCACACGGATCGATCGATCAGGTTAAGCTACGCTTGCCGAGGTCGGTCCATGAATGGGTGACCGTCTATTTCATACCGATAGTTTTGAGAGGCATGAACTGCTCCGTGCCTCTGAATCGTCATAAAACACGTTAAGCCATTGGTTCCTTCTGTCATTTGTAGAATTTTGAAAGTCCTTACGGCTAGTCAGAAGCCAGAAAGTCTGACGACTAGGCATATGAAGACCTACTGCTGTCAGTAAAATACGGTTTTTAATTGATAGATAAGCAAACTAAACTAGCCTCCTGTCCTTCACAAGGGAATGGTAACCGCTACTTTACCTGCGACACCAAGGGACTCCAATGCTGGAATTAGAGACAAAATTGTAATCTCTTTTTTCTATGCCTAAACACCGGTTATAAGTAGCTCTTCACATATAATTATAGAATTGATGTATAAAAAATATTGTAAACCATTTTAAAAGAGTAACAGTGGAGTTTCTTGCCCATTCTTCTCCATACGAAAACTAACTTTTGGAAGAGGCGACTAGAATCAATTCTATTTTTTGTAAATTTTGACGTTCAAAAGTGCCTTTTATGTGCCCAATTGAAATTGACGGCACGGTAGCGCAGTGGTTAAACCATTGACTGCTGCGCTGCGTATCGCGGGTTCGACTCCCGCACGGAACAAATATTTGTATGACCTACAAGTAGTTGTTTCGGGTCTGGCTGTTTGTGTATGTGAGTTTAAATGTTTGTAAACGCACCCACAATACAGGAGAAATTCCTAGTGTGGGGCAAAGTTTAAAAAAAAATTGTCTTTGATTTTGCCATACAAATTCACCTGAAAATCAGATGCGTTTACGGGTGGCTACATATAGAGCCTTAATCAGTAATCCTGGCGTATATTTCGCAGGCCTACACCCTCACTGCCATGGTGCTGTCTTGTTAGGCAGAAGACGCAAAAAACACTAATGCCGTTGTAAAATTTTTACCCACGGCATATTATGTAAACTAGGTCGTACTGATGCGAGATTTGAAGAGAGTTGTTCAAGACTAAAATGATAGAATGTGGACTCAAAAAATGCAAATTGGTATCTATTTTCGATACCTCATAAACCTTGGCGCGCTATTACTATTATGTTTTATTAAATTATTTGCAATAAAACACTTTATATTTGCGAAATTCCATATTCAATTCATATTTTGATTGCGATCATCAAAAATGTCTATTAACAGAAGAATTGCCAGTTTTATGTTCACTGTTATTTTTATTTCTCATAATAACCAAATTAGGAAAGTTGTTTTTAGATACTTGGAATTGCGACATTTCACTGTACTGTTTTTCCAGAATTTCCATTCATCATCATCATCATTTCAGTCAAAAGACGTCCACTGCTGGACATAGGCCTCCCCCAAGCACCGCCACTTCGACCGGTTGTTATTCTCACATCCAGCGGATTCCTGCGGCTTTCACCAGGTCATCGATCCACCTTGTGGGGGCTTTCTGACGCTATATCTTACACTCCAGAATCTTTCGGCCCCATAAGCCATCTGTTCTGCGACCAATGTGCCCTATCCACTGCCACTTAACTTTGGCAATGGCTCATGCCAAACTTAAGTGGCACTGGGCATCGGTCTATGTCGGTTACCTTGGTTCTCCTATGGATCTCTTCAAATTGAAAGAAACTCCAAGTATAGCCCTCTCCATTGTCCTTTGGTTGACTTTCAGCCTTCAAAATAGGCCCATTGTTAGCGACCACGTTTCAGTGCCATTGGTCATCACTAGTAACACGCACTGGTGAAAAACTTTCGTCTTGAGACACTGTGGTATAATATATCAGATGAGAAGATATAACGTAGCTTCCCGAAGTCGTCGAATCCGATTCGGCTACCCAGCCGAATCGGATTCGACGACTGACCTCTTTCTCGAAGTTGGACCTACCTAACTGGACAGTTTATCCTAGGTAAACATAATCGTCCAGAACTTCGAGTGTAGAGTCTCCAATCTTCATGAAAATGGGTGTTACATGAGCATTTCACATTTGACATGAGCTTCGTTTTGTCCATGTTCATTTTAAAACCCACTCTCTCGGAAGCTTCACTGTGGTCATCGAGCATTGTACTGAGGACCTCCATAGTCTCAGCCATAACTGCAATATCGTCGGCAAACCGGAGGTGAGTGATGTACTCGCCATTAATGATTAGGCCAACCCCTTTCCAGTCCAGAACCTTGAAGACAACGATAACGTCGATAACGTCTCCCCGTCTCACTCCAGCTGCAGAGGGATAGATTTCGAGGTCTGTTCCTGGAGTCGGACTGACATAGTAGCGTTTTCATATAAACACTTCAGCACCTCGATGCTGAAGTGAGTGAATTTCCTATAATTATTACCTATTCATTTGTATGTAACTATGTCATGTGTATTTAATGGAATTAAACATTTGTTCTACATAGTTTATAGAAACTCAGAAAATGTTGGCATCATTAATTAATGACTTGGCAGACACTGACCACCAACGTTTGATGACTTTGTGTGTTTCTGAATAGTAAGAAAACTATAAAGTCCGAATGAACCGGCCGCGCCGTCAAAGCTCGCGGCACAAAGCGCACGGGCCCTTTATCATGCTAAATGCCTTACAATGTTCTTTCAACACAACTGCAAATCTTCATTATAGATAAAAAAATATTTCTTTTAAGCATTTTCTTCGTATTTTATTTCATTGCATTATCATAATAGAGTAACATTAAAATTCAGTAAATTAATATTTTCTTATACTTAGACAACAGTGAACAAAATTACTCATTATTTTTATTGCAAAATAAATACTTATAAGGAAGATGACAGGTTCAAATCTAATTGTTAAGGTAACATTCTCTTAAACCCGTTCTCTTAAACTAAGAAATCCTCTGACTTTATAGTATGTGTTCTAAGCTGAAGAGATATTTGAAGAATTTCAATTTGATTTAACATTTAAAAGATAAATTTATGTTTTCTTTGTCCACAGGTGTCGCAGATGTGTATAGACAGATCTCAGAGGTAGCTCTAGTTGTAAGAAAATGTCTAGAGACAGTTCATGTATGCAAGTAAATTAGTTAGATGATTAGTGTCCTGGGATTATTTGTGCAAGTTCGTTGTCAAGTGACGGCTAATATACGTATGGAGATATTAAGGTGAGTCACTGTTGCAATTTATGGCGTTATTTACGACTTAAAACATTGCCCATTAACGTACCTATATGTCACTGTTAAATTCCATATCGACAACTTTACGGGCGCTTTCTTGAGTATAAAACTTAAAACCTAACCGATGACGAAAAAACGAGTCTAGCTTTCAATAAGTAAATACAAATGAATAAATGTGATAAATGAGGGAGCCACAGATATTCAGCATTTAAGAAAACCAGAAAATGTAATGCTATCGTCCTTTCATCTTTTAAAGGGCTAAAGAACTAAATTAGTAAATAGTGTGGGCAGATCGTAACTTAATAAAATTACAGTTTATGAGGAATCTGAAAATTTACCGAAACAAGCAGTTCCTAAAGTCAATTTTATTTTGTTTAGTTGTATCAACGGATTTTGCGGAAATATTTTTTCCACGTGTTATGTATAAAAACTTATTCTACTTGGGAAAGGCGGAAGGATAATGAATGAATAAATAAGCCTAAATAGCAAGTCAACATGAATAGAATTCGATAATTAGGAAACAGTATCATAGGTACATTATGTAAAACTAGTCTAACAATAGTGACGAAAGCTTTTGGTCACTTATGTTAGCCTAATTTCATCAACTCACATGTCACAAGGCAGGGCCCCGCTCTAAACCTTTTGCTTTTGAATGCTTATTTTATTTAATATATGCAAAAGGGCTGACCCGCGTAAAACATAGAATCGTAGACTCTGTATCTGTTTACGTTAATTTGAAACTACCCACCACACCATGACACCAACCATGAACTAGACACCATTTATAGCATGAAGACGTCGTTAAAATGAGGTGGCTATAAAGCAATTTTTCAAAAGCTTGATCAAGTGTTCTTTCAACTAATCTGCTGTTACATATCATATTTGTTGCTGTGACTGATTGACAAAATAAAAAACAGCTAATCATATCTCAGTGCAAAGTATTTGTTAATGTTTAAATTGAATGGGCTCTGTTGATAAGTCATCGTAATCAGCATTAATTATGATCATTACAACCTGGGTATCGCCTTTAATCTTGGGAAAACACTGGTATCATATGTGATCTAAATAACTTCTCTGAACCATCCAAGATGCAGAAATGTAAATTTTTTGCTCATTCAGTGCAGAAGTAGTTGCAATAAATCAGTAAAATGTACCTATAGTGCACACCCAAGGCTACGGTAGATAAATCAAGAGGAAGGAAAAATAACATTATTTAATTTTTCTTTCCTCTTGATTTACCATAAGAGGAGATTGATCTCACATACAGACATCCTTTACAATGTTGGAAGGAGAATCAGAGGGACTATCGCGAATGTTCAAAAGTATTTCCAATGTAAATAAGTAATAGAAACAAGATGAAGTAACTGAACGCTAACAAGTAACTGGAGCATTATTAAATTTTATTGCTCTAATTAATGCTAACAATGATATCCCCAAGCGTATAATTTTGCAATTTATCTACAAACATAATTACTTGAAACTAGCATTAAGACAGTTTCTAAAATAAGCTAAAATGAGTTACCGTATAATTATAATATACCGCACTGTTTTTGTAAATTATATTATTGTATTACCTTAACATAAATTAGACAAGATTTTCTTTTCATTTCAGGTATTGGCACGTAAGAACACAGAAGTTCATTTCGAAGTCAATCAGAACGGTTCCCTACATTTGCTACGTAGATATTATAATTGTGTAAACTGTGATATAGGTTAGGTATGAACTGTTTGTAAATATGTACAGATTATATGGAATGAACAACTATAATTTATTGCTATAGATATTAGTGAAAGAAAATATAGAAAAAACTGTGTTAACTGTTCTTCAGTGTTTTATTTTAATAACTAGCTACGATACTTAAATTCTTCATAATTAACCAAAAAGATTTAAGATTAGTATCTTAAATCTTTTTCTGTAATCAGAAAAACTATCAGAAGAAATGTGATAAACTGGTATACCATGTCTCAATGATGCCATTAGCATAATTATTATTATAATAGTCAAGTTTGACCCGATGCAGTTTTACCGACACCAACCTTTGATTACTAACCGCCAGAAAGTGTGACATATCTAAGAAAATCATTGAATTTGTCTAAATACTCTGTAAATGATAAAATACCAACTAATATAAACCGTACTTATATCCAGTCATTTTATCACTACGGGGTCTGCAATAACACAATGCAATATTTACTTCGAAAATAAATTTCTTTTGCAAACAATGCGACCTGTCATGTTGCCCCGAAGAACCCGAGATATTGAACTAAACTGAGGGAGGTCTGACCTGTAGGCACTACCAAGGAGATTTAAATGTTGTTCACTTTGTCCCGTCTATCATAAGAATATTTAAATATCTTTGTAATAATCTAAAGTAGTTTCTATTAACTTGAAAGCTCTACCAGAGCTTTTACATAAAGCCCTAACCAAAGATAAATTGGCAATATTATAATAAAAGAGCTTTGCCTTCCTGCGATATCGTCAAATCAAATATTACCATCATTTCAGTTCTCAACATACTGAAACCTCCTGATACAATATACAGTTAAGACAGAGTCACTTTCAACATGACAGGTGACAACTCTGACTGACTGGCAGATTACAAGCTTAAGCAACCATAGTTTTAATAATGCATAGATGCAGCACAACTCTATTGTATCGCTGCACAGCCAGCGTGGCACGACAAACTATTACTGATAAAATCAAATCAAATTGATTTTTCTTTCGTAGAACATTTTGCATTTTATAAGACACATCTTATCAGAAAGTTTCTAGAGGAAGGAAAATAACAACTTCTGTTAATGATTTTGTTGACACTTTTTAGTCGTTCCGAATTATTTAGGTCCGTATGAACTAATTAATAATAGATAAGTGCTGGATTTCAACTGCCAATCAACCACAAAAATAAAAAACAACGTTTTCCGTGCCAATTTAAACTGATAAACCCTGGTATTTTGTATTATAGGTAAGTAGTGTAAGGTACAAACACAAAATTTGTGGTGCGTGATACTAACCAAGTTTAATTTAACTACATTTAGTCATTAATAACTGTACCACATTATGTAATTTTCCCCTTTAGCATTCGACATTTCAATTAAAATTAAATTATAAATGAACAAATTTTCAGAATTTTCATTTAAGAGAAGATGCTAGATTTCTACAGAAAATTTAAACAAAATAAATCGACGTGTCAGATTAAGTAATATGATAAAAAATGATGTATGTTTAGTAATGCAATTTAACGACAAAATCATTTACAAATAATTAATCGTTGTCCCTTGAAATGTGTACCAAAGAAAACTTGTTTAAGAAATTTTCTCGTTTTTAATAGCTAGTAATTTTCTCATTTTAATTCATTTTAACACGTGTTTATTAAATATTAGAATATAAAACGCATCGTATCGGGAAGAGGGGTTCACTAGTTATGTTACATCTGTTTTCGTAATTTTCATCAACGTATTTTTTCGAGTTTTCCACATTAGCATAATAAAACTTTTATATTTTATGGAAATTGAACATTCATTTAAAGTTCCATTCATACTAATTGCTTTGAATGGATAGGCGCGGGTAATATAATATGCTCTTTTGTGAAAAAAATATCAAGATTTCCCGCCCGCCCGTTCCTGCGACGGGCAACAGTATTTCAATGGAGTCAATGGATAATGCGATTTTAATTGCTTTAACGATTATGTGAATTATGAGTACGCAGACATTTACCAAATTAGTTACACCCAAGAGAGATTTATACAAGACTGGGCTTTGTCGTTAAAAGGAACATTAATTCGAGGAGTGAAAGCAAGATTTTGTTGTTGAAGATAACATCAATTTTCTTTTGCAATAGATAAGTGAAATGGAGCATCTTATTGGCAATAAATTATAACATATATCATCATATTTCCAATACCAATTTTCTGTTTGCTTCTTAACGTCGAGGGCTTAGGCAGATGCCTCCCCTAGACTTTGTAGATAAAGTTAAATGAAAAGTAAAGCAATCATATGAAACTAGAACAGTATATGATAAGCTGCATATCGATTAAAATGAAAGAATAGGTATAGATATATTATGTAAAAGTAACTAACTAGCATATTTCTTCAAGTAAAGTCGAATCTATCAACTGGAAGCGAGGAATAAATTGTAACCTAATGGCTGAACTGAACTTGGGACAAGTTCATTTCCAGCAACTGAATTCGGCTTGAAATTCAGTTGCTGGTCATTTGTGAGTCATACGATACTTGAATAAAGATAATTCAATTCTATGTCGAATTCAGTACTTTTAAAGTACGTTAACAATTTTCCTTGTTTATGTCGAAAAAGTATGTAAGTGTGATAACTTTCCTATTACGTTTCCTCATTTCATGAATGTATTTGGGTAATGTAAATAGGCTAAGGAAATATTCGTAGGATATTATTTTAGAGTTGTAGATAAAGGTTTTAGAGGAAAGTGTAAAGTCTAATGGTTAATTAGTATATATCAATAACAGCTAACCACAATAATATCTAAAGGAAATGACGTCGAAGATATAATTAAGAACTGGCAAAGAGCGAGTCACGTTTGCGCGATTAGTGTTCTGTACTGTGTTTAATATTACGTCACATAAGTTTGTACATATTGCCAACCACAAAACACACAAAGTACTCACTGCAGAATGAAATCCTGCAAATCGAGTTTTAATTATCAGTTATTTTTAAATTTTCGTTATTTTTTTATTTTGTTTCATAATAATGCTTTTGTTTTTTTATGGTTGCAGTGATTTATAGATAATGTAATCATATGTCTATAATTTAAAAGTGCATACAAATACCACTCACCCTGATGAATTCGTGCTCCAATAAGCTTTCATTTGAAATAATACACGATGTTGGCAGAAAAATTTGAATTGAACCTCTGAAAAAACTCGCTGAAACAAGTTTGAACAGTTTTAACTTTACGTCTTTAGCTGGGATATCGCACTCTGTCTTTTAATTATTTCAGTAACAAATCAAAGAAAATTGAGTGTCCTTCCCACAAGACCACCCAATTAGTAGGTAATTTAAAAAAGTTACTGTCAACATGTTTACGGTAAAATCGTTATTTCATTGTAAACGTCACAGTAAAAATACCTCTTGTTATTGTGCAGTGACTTGTAATAACATGCCAACATTTGATACCCAGAATAAAGTTTTATACCTAAATAGTTTACTAGCATACGCTTGACGGTAGGCAAATTCGTATGACGAATTGTATTACTATTGGGACGTGCCTTTGAGCGCTACGAATCTCAAGTTAGTCTCCCTCAGAATAAAATACATGCAATAGTTGTTGCTTTTTTTTTTAGGTGGTAAATTATCAAATAACTTCTCTTCTCTGGGCGGAGCGGGAGGGTGTGTCAGACTCTTACTGACTAAAACCCACCCGTGTTCCTTCGGTTGCCCTGTTGCCGAGGGCCACGATCTCCCTTTCGGTTTTCTTCGCAACCCCGGCAGGCATCGGCCCTAGCGAACCCCGTCGATTCTGTGGACATCTCTTTGAGGCGCGCGTGGAACACAACGCGCTGTCGACCCAGGCCTGGTCCTTATCGGACGGTGAGCTACCCATTGCTCACCGTCCGCAAGCCCGCACCTACGGTGGCCGGAAATCGGCTTGCGATTCTAATAGTTCTTGCCTGAATTCATAATAGATCAATAGGAAATCTCGTCTCCATCTAGCTTTCTGATATGTAACATCTTTCCTCTCGCTTTCTTGCAATCTGTGGGAGTGATTGCGTGAAAAGGGACGGAAGTGAGTAACAGGAAGCCGGGAAAGCGCACGATTTGATTTTATCAATGAGCGCGTTCGGTGTTTTTTTAATATGACGTGTAAAAATGATTCCGATATCCTATTTACAGAATAAACTTCATTTAAATATGGAAAGAAAGAAAGAAAGAAAGAAAAAAGGTACTGGTTCAACTCGGTCATGCGTGATACTTGCCTTGTCCTTCGATGTGTGGCTCCGGTCAAAATACCACCATATCACTTCCTTGGGATGTCGTCACTATGGAACTGCTTCCGGTAAAGGGCAGCTACTTTAGAAAAATAAATAATTAAAGGCCAAGCGGGCGAAGCCGCGGGCAGCAGCTAATCTAAAATAAAAGAACTAAGTTACTCCTTATAACATCAGCTATCTGCCAGTGAAAGTCCCGTCAAAATAGGTTCAGCCGTTTCGGAGATTAGCCGGATCACAATGACAGAGATTTTCTTTAAATTGATTTTTTTTTGTTATAAGTACCGTGTTTCATATGCATTTAGTAAAAAGCCGACAGCTGCTGTTTGACATAACAAATAGACGCTTCAATTTTATTTATTTGTTTGTATGTATATTGTACGTATTTATATAAGAAAAGTAAAAAGCAGACTATCGAATAATTTTGAGTCAATTTAAATGATGTGTAAAAGTAGCAGTGTTTAACCAACCGACACGTGAAAAAGAAATTTGAGGAAGCTGTGAGGAGTGGAAGATCAGCTGACGAATAAGACGGTAAAATAAAATCAAAGGTTATAGCGAAGCTGCAGTTTGCTGTTACAAGTGTTCTAGTATATTACTTGAGAATTTAATCCTACTACAACGCACACTAATCGGAATCGTAACATAATCACCCCGCCTCGGGATAAGCTCACGAACCGCGGTGTGGTGCTGGTCAACTAGCAGTTTCCGCGCTTACGTCTCTTCGTACCCGAGCCCGAGCTTACGTCTCTTCGTCCACTCTTGCCCCTGTCACGCCTCCCGCGGCCTGCCTGCAGCACACTACTGCCGCGCACGCTTACGGCAAGCCGTAAGCGCGTTGTCGCCTAGCCGTAGCCAAGTCGATGTATCGGAGCTGCTGATCCGCTTTGGTTACGTGCTTACTTTAGGTTACCGCCTGTTTGTCCGCGAGGCAATACGGTGACAATCCCTTTCCGAGTTAATATGTGTGCTATGACCTTTACAATGACTTTCAACAGGATTGACATTAGCTATTTGTAGCTTATGTAATCGTTATCACTGATTGAACGTGACTTGGTCTAGGCCTGCCTAACAAACAAACTTTCCCAGTATACCTATAAATAGTGTGCACTGTAAAAATAAATTACTGCCACTACTTTCCCTGTTCACATACTTTCACTAGGAGGTAGGTACTTACAGAGTCGGTATACTAAATACATAACTTCCTAAATGTGAAGCCTCTTTTAATCCTGAATGCGGATACAACGGATTATAAAAAAAATAGAGTGTGGTAATAAAATCGATTAACTTTGATTAATGAAATAATTAAAACAGCGATCGAGAGGTTTAATTAATCGATGTTATTAAATTAACAGGTGAATTAAAGGTTTATGTAAAACTATCTGTAGCTCATGGCTTCGCATGGGTTTAATCAATAACTGGCGTTTACTTAAATAAATCCTAAATGCCCGATTACTTGCACTAAAGAAGACCAGTATGATTGACCTGACCTGAAGAAAAGTATGATTTGAACAGGTAAAAGTGAAGAGCACATGAAGCTTTACACTTGTAGTGCGAGTCTTATAACCTCTACGGGGCCAAAGTCGACGTTGGTGGATATTTGATTTATGACAAGTATGGTAGTATGGTAGTCCCGAGAGGAACTGAGAAAAATAATAATTTTCATATTCCAATGTATGAGTTGGAAACGAACCTTTCGGGTCTTTTTTCTCAGAACTATTCAGAACTGTAGAGCTGAAATATCATAGGTATTATGACTGGGCCTAGCACCAGCACATAGATACGAATAGTACGTCCCTGGACCCTGAATTAGACCCCGTTTAGGAGATATGGAACTTTAAAAAACCAAAAAAAGTCGTCTTAATAAACAAATTTGGCTCTATGGATAAGTAGTACCTATGTAGTTTCTTTCCATTCAGATGTCTTGTATTTACTTAGTTTTTGAATCTCTAGGGGGGCAGCTGCCCCTTTTGCCCCCCCCCCCCCCTTGGTGATGCCCTTAACCATTTCCCTACCTTAACTAGGCTCATATAGCCCAGATAACAATGTTAATTTAGCGACCACGAAAGTCTAACAAGCCTTGTATAGGCATTATGGTCACCATATTCCTGAATTTATGGTTTTTTACCAAAATGGGTTAAAGTAAAATTTCCAGTTTTTAATGAATAAATAACACTTTGTTATTTCCTTTACTTGTACATTTAAAAAATAAGGTGTAATCTGCTTAGATGAGAGGAAAAATATATGTAGGCACCTGAAAGGATAAGTAGGCACAAAAATGTTTACGTTCATACATCTGGTCATACACTCCCGCCGGTTGCGAGTACTACGCACTTGGCCTTTCTGAAGAACATCACCAATAAGGTCAGTATATGTCCTTCTAGGGCGTCCCCGACCGGCCTTACCCTTCACATCATCTTTCCTTAAGCTTTTTTAAAATATGTGTTACACTATTAATTTTGTAAGTAATTTTGTGTGTAAGTATTATTTTAATATCCTTATACGACCTATAAGGATGTTGTTTTGTATGTAATACGGGTCCTCACGTGATTTCATGAAAACATTCTAAATTTTATCAAAATACTTACTACTAATATGTACTTACGTTTTACTTAGAATGAAAACAAATTTAATATAAATACTATATTTGTTGGTTCAGTTATGGACTTTGATCAAAAATAAACATTAATGTCCTTCTTTAATTAGGTAAATTGAGTAACTTTATAGACGTAACCTGTGGTAATAACAAAATAAATATGACAATAATTTCCTCATTATTTGTTCTCTTACCCAAAAAGGACCAGATCCTTAGTTTTCCTCATCGATAATGCTGAAATATGGAAGGTCGTAAACAAATGCGGTAACGCTTAAATATAAGAACTAATTAATATACAAGGTAGACGACCAGGTGAAGGTCGATTCGACTGAAACAAGCACTGGAACAGTCGTTAATGCGATATTAGAGAGAGGCCCTTTTCCTGCAAAAGAACGGCCGTGTACTGTCCACTCTGAAATGATTGTGTTGATAATAAGGTAGATAAGGGAGATAGTTAATTGATTCAAGCGTGACCTTGCGGAAATCCATTATAAAATATAATAGATGTGGAAATACTTAGTAACTTTTCCGCTTAGCTATTTCTAAAGAGCTATAAGAAACCCTGAAAGAAATCGACACGTGTTTCACCTCTCAACGAGGCATCCTCAGGATGTCGATTGACCTGTCGCGAACTTGAACACGGCGTGTTGCCACACCGACCGCTGAACGCTGCGTTCAGTGGTTGGTGTGATAACACGCCGTTCAGGCTTTTCAGGATTTTTTATGCCTCTTTAAAAATAGCTAAGCGGAAAAACTACTAAATATATTCATGTCTATTGTATTTTAGATAAGAGAGGCTGATAATAACACACTTGGTCGAAAACTGGCTCTTATTGCACCGTCTCTAGGTTCACCATGCTATTGTAACTCTGCATTCCTCTTTGCATTCTTTCTCTTTCATCCAGTGCAGTGGAAGAACAGCGAAAATGCCTAGTCATTTTCTGAGACTGTATTTTTGGTTTAGATTCAATGCACTGGGAAATAAATACGAGCCTAGCGTGCTACGGAGTAGATATCTCTTCCATGTTAACTGCCTCCTTGGTCTAGTAATCGCAAGTGCTACTGCTGAACATGACATCCTGGGTTCGATTTCCAGGTCGGGCAAAGTATTATTGAGTTTTTCGATCTGGAATTTCTCAGCCCGAAATCTGGATTTGTGCTCTTTGGCAATTGGCTAGCCCCTTGTTACATAAGACTTAAACATTACTAGCGTGGTGGCGGTTTAATGTATGAAATACAAATATAAAGTGTACCCAATAACCCTGATATACAGGATAAATGGGCAAATTACTCGAAAATGGTTGACCTTGGCATAATCAGGGATAATTTAGTTGCAAATGACCTCTCCTGCATCCTCTTAACGGATTCCCGACGTATAACTAATAACCCTGTATATAGGTACACCTCTGCCTACCACTTCGGGGAATACAGGCGTGATATTATGTGTTATTTATATTTAGCAATCGAACCCACACCTGCTCGTCTCACTCTGCAACAGCCAATGAGGCAGTAACGAGTCTTAATTAATCTAATTAAGAATCTAAATTTAACCCACTTGAATATAATTAATTAATTAAATATTAAAGCTGAGCAACATTAGTTAATTCGTGTGGGAAAGTGTTGTGGAACGTATCCGGTGTTGCAGTCATAAACGACTGTAAACTGATGATCGCTTCGTTTGAGTCACTTCCTGGATTAGGTTTTAGTTATTTATATTTATAGAATGGATTATCCTTTATGATATATGATCATAAAGGATTATCCATTCTACTATCCTACTAATATTATAAATGGGAAAGTTCGTATGTTTGGATGTTTGTTACTCAATCACGCAAAAATGGCTGAACGGATTTGAATGAAATTTGGTACACAGATAGTTTATAACGTATAGCCTAGATCAGTCATTCCCAAAGTGTTCTCTGCGGAGCCCTAGGGCTCCGCGAAGCCTCTGTGAGGGCTCCGCGTAAATATCAGCATATGGCCTACGTCCAGTGGTGGACATAATGACGTGACTTGAATCATCCTAATCTCGTACGAATAGTTTCAATTTTTATTATTAAAATTGTTTTTATTTTTGCCATAATATTTTATTTAATCAAACAATGCCAGCCCTAGTAGGAAAGAGTGAACTCAAGTTTATTCGAGTGTTATTTGCCCCACCGGAATCAATTAGTGGGACACAGTGGACGACGTAATTGTGTGCAATCCACTGGTGGGACAGATTGGTGGGGCAAAGTGGAATAATCCCTAAAACGCAGTATTTGATTAGTTTAGGGTTCCGCCAAATATTTCGTACTCCAAAAGGGTTCCGTCTCCAAAAAAGTTTGAGAACCGCTGACCTAGATTAACACATAAGATACTTTTATTCCGGTAAATGACATGCCTTAACGACTTTTATCAATTAATGTTAATATGTACTAACTTCTGCATTTTTCTTTTCTCTCCGGACCCGGAATTCATACAACACTAAAATTCACAAAAAAACATCAAGTGCAAAAAACTAAACTACGAAACTCCAATTACTTAGTAACACGTTCTGCCAGAACAGTTAATTACAGGAAAAGAAATATTGAATTTGAAGGTGTTAACATGTACAATAAAATAACCATGAAAATAAAAGAAGCGAAAATTATGTCTTGTTTTAAAAACCAACTTAAATCGTATATAATGTGTCAATAACAATAATAACATAAGAATACTAGCTTTAGCAAACAAACAAAATAAAAATAAAAGATCCTTATGTAGTCAGTACGCTGCCATGTATGCCACATCTAGTAATACATCTACTTCTACTTTAGTTCCGTGTTAACTCGGTTGATGATAAGTTGATATTTACTTTTTTTGTCACTACCTTCCTATTTATGTTTATAAATTTACTTTTAACGTCGTTTTTGTACGCTCATAAACATTTTATGTAAATTTAGTTTCTCAGTAAGTGAATTATTGTTTATTCTTAATGAGGAATAATAAAGTTCTTAAACCATAATTCTGAAGTCCACGCAGTCGCAGTTGCAGGCAGAAGCTAGTATATCATAAAGGATTATAGATAACTAATCTTTTTTTGGGTTCTGCACCTTAAAAGGAAAAAACGGTACCCTTATAGGATCACTCGTGTGTCTGTCTGTATGTCTGTCACAGCCAATTTGCTCCGAATCTTATGGACCGATTAAGTTTAAATTTGGTACACATATGTATTTCGGTGACCCAAACACCAACGTGTAACGGAAATAAATGAATTTTGAGTATAGGGGTCACTTTTGAAACAAGAAAGCAAACAAACAAGAAAATTAAAAAAAAGTGCGAGGATCTCAAATATATATTTTTTTATAATTTTCAAATAAATAAATTTAAAGATATTTAAGAAAATAGATGAAAATTGACCATTGACCCTCATCTCGAAACTACTAAGCCAAAAATTTTGAAGAAAATACTGAGAATGGTTCTTCACTCATAGATTACAGGAACACCTATAAGAAGTCTATGATCTTAAAATAACATGGTAAATCTATCAATATTATGCGTAAAAACTTATATTTGCAGTTGGAATGTTTGGGAGAACATGTATTTCAACTACAAAGTTATGGGATAAATTCATCCCAATTACGGAACCCTTTATTGTGCGTAGTCCGACACGCACTTGGCCGGTTTTTTAGCCTTAACTCTTCAGCTGCCGGGACGGACGTTCACAAATTTCTTTCAGGAAGGTACTCTTGCGCCATACTGCCTACAATCCTCGCACCACCTCTTTCTGAGCCGACCGTCTTCATAGCACCCAATGTGTGGAGATTGTTTCTATACCAAATCATCTTTGACTAAACGAATTACTATACAGAAATTTTAGTATTTCAATAGCAGTGGGGTGTCTTGGGAAAGTTGTATGTCCAAGATTGGTCTACTATGAGATGGTTGATTTACATATCTAAACATACATACAACTATGTTTTATAAGAAACCAAATTGAGAACTTATTTACATCACGTGTCACTAGCTAGATCGAGCACTTACAAGTGCTTCGTCCATGTAGAAGTGTCAGGCAAAACTCCTAAGTCGCTAAAAATAACCATAGGCTTCACATGAGTACCATCCTTACATATTATAAGACAAAGTCCCCGCCGCGTCTGTCTCAAAAAATATTGAACGGATTTTTAAACAGTTTTTACCAATGGACGGAGTATTTCATGCGGAAAGTTTTAGTGTATAATTCATTGACTTTTGTGTAAATTGGCTCAAATTTGACGATTATTGTTGAAGATGTCGGAAAAAATCATGCCCACTGGGCACTTTATTGGCGTGCGCCGCAGAAATGGTAAAAGTTAAATAAAATTTATATTGTACAGTAGTGATGATCATCTTAAAAATTTGTCTAAGGATGACCCACAATAACCATTTTTATCTTTCAAAATTTGATAAAAATTCCATTGTTATTTTCGAAGCTATTTTGACCGGTATTATATTAATCCTTATCCAATAAACTATGTTACTTGAATTGAACATTTAATTTAGATTAAAATATGCCCTGACATCATTTCATTTAAATTAATAGTTTAAAAGATATCACAGATTCAAAATTACGCGTAATAAAAAAATTATGGTTAACCGTAACGCGTGCGCAGCGGTAGGAGTCAATGACCTTTTCCTCGGCTTTAGGTGTGTAATCCCGGTATCGGTAGTACGTTCCCGTGGGATATTTTCCGACATCCACGCGGGCGAAGCCGTGGGCAAAAGCTAGTAGTTACTAAATTAAATATAAACAGCAACACATGCTTACAACGATGGTAATGAGAGACTATTCTAAGAAGCTCCTTCTCACTGTACCTGCACCCTACTTGCCTATTATGACAACCAACTCAACTCCTGGTAGGAAGAAATGAAGATCACTTGTTTGAAAAAACGCTGCAATAAAGTAATAAGCTACGTAGCAAACTACGCATGATGCAATTAGAGCTCGTAGCAGTAAAAATAAAAAGTCGTAGGCAATAATGCGTTCGTAGCAATTGTCTACGAACGGCGTAGCACTGTGCAGTGTATTAGTTAAACTTTGCAGGAGGATGCGTAGGTATTTGATTTTTCATTAATGTAATATGTTTGAACGAGTTAAAAATAAAATAAAAGATTATATATTTTTTCTGCTTACGGAATATGCTTAATAAATATAACATAAATGATGATTAATACTATATTCTAAATCTTTACAAAACCGTCTGGTTACTATTTTTACAAAGGTAGCTACGTGAGCAAGGTGTTCATTGATTAACAGTTGTGTTATCTGTCACTTTATTGTACTACTATAGCTTAGCTCAGCAGGAACTATTAAAAACATTTTTGAAGTCTCAACTTAATGAGTTTAACCGTAAGTATTGCAACATCACGCGTCTACTTAGAAGTGTCATTTCAGCCCATCCTTACATAAACCGCACGAACAATAGTCGTAGGTAATGCCTAGGTGTTGTGTAATTGTTAACGCGACCCTCCTTAACATCCAACTCATTCAATGGCAACAAAGCTCAGCTCCATAAAACATCGTAAGTCATGGCTCAGCATCGTCGGCGGCCGTCCGACAAACGATATGTCACGGCACGTAGTACAATGCAAACAGTCGGCGTCTGTGTCGGCGCTTGTGATGCTCTGTGCCGGTGTCACAACACTCGCGACACACAAATGTGGCGGCCGCGGCGCCGCGACTAATCGCGCGACAATACGCCGCGCTGGCCCGCTATGCCGCACCGAGCGATCAAAGACCAGCGGTGGCGACAAAGCCTTTGTGCGCGGGCGGTCGCTCCACCACCACCAACATACACTGCCTCCACCAATCTAGTGCTGACTCCATGAGCTAGTGCGGATACGCAGATAAGCGGCCCACGTCGCATCAATTAGTTAGATTTGTATCAACACTCGTAACACAAGTAGTATATACGCGCCCGAGATACGATCTGTTGATGCAGCATCGGGGCGATTGCGAATCGAACTCAATCAACTGTCGGGTTTTATTAATCTATTCTTCATTAGACACTACCGTCTGATCTCCCCGCTTTCAATTGAAACAATATTTAATGCTTTGCCAGCCCAGGAATAAAATAAAACGGTAGAACCATAAACATTCCACATTTATATTCGACCTCTGCCGGCCGGTCCGTGCTGCGTCTCCGTCCCACGCGGCGCTGCGTCCCGCTTGCGCTGCGCCGGAGCGTCTGCGGGCTCCGCGCACCTCTCTGTTTAAAGATCCGAGAGGGAGATAAAAATTGTATGGCTCATAATGTTTTAACAGTCTCATCGTTTGAGCGCATCAAGCCGAGGTCCAATTTAATTTTCATCCTCGGGTTAGTAATAATTGAGTCGATTCGTTCTATGCGGCGAGGAGTTAGCGCAGAAGCCGACGCGTCTGCTTTAGGCCCACGTAATCGATTCCTTTTAATTGATTATTTCGATTCTCACATCTGGTAAAAACGAGTAGGTACATACGTTTTCAAGTGTCTATGAATGAGAACCAATCTCCATTACCATTAACTTTGTAAGAAGGTTAATACATTTCACGATTGATCAATAAAGTAAATTATAAACACCTCTACTGACATCCAAGCTGCTAATAGAGCAAGGTGTCAGTGGACTGCGAGCTCAGGTTAAATTATCTTATTTGTTTCTAAAGTTGATGCTAAAAAAACACTTTACATTCTTTAAACAAAAAATAAGGGAATTTTGCGATGTTATTATCTCACACACAAGAATTGGTCACAGTCGTCAACAATGGCAGCCATACAGGGCTCCGGCGAACCACCTACATCACAGAAACGTCTGTCGGCGAGCCACAAAGCCTCTCCACATATACAAATAAATAACATCGGAACAACAAATATTTTAATAACCAGCTCTAAAGAATTGTTGAACGCTTCGTTACGAGTACATGTGTGACACACAGGGCCGTCGCTTGTCGCGTAGCGGCGCGTATGCCACCTGCGTACCCCCACTACGACGACACCCGCTCCGCAAGCAATTGTCGCCCTAAAGCATACAAGCCTAAGTACCGATTTTGTATACAGTTTTGCACGTGCAGATACGTAAACATTGACAGACGGCATGACCAATATCAGAGTATATGGATTCAGTGGTGAATAGCGCTCTTTTCGAAAACATAAAGTTTTATAGCGGCATAAGAAAGAGCCGATGGAAAATTGGAAAGGTGAGCGTGAAATGTGGCAGATGTGTCGTCATAAAACGGACACGCGGTCGTCACACGTATCTCTACGACACTCGTAGTCGTACTTATACTGGACTGGCTGCAGTGAAAAAATGGAACATAAACACACACCTATAAATTAAATAAAAACTTATAATTTAATATACAGTAGCTTATGATATATTCAAATTCTAATACATCTACCCTGCATTTGCATTGGTTTTATCACCCGGATATTAATTAAAATTGCCAATAAATACGAGTTCACGTCAACATTGCGCAACTCGATATTTAGGTCCGTTATATCACTTCCACGTTAATACATATATTAGATTTGATAACACCTAAGAAGAAATAATAAAAATACTTCGACATGTAATATGATTTATGTTGTTGACGAAGCGCTGTCGCAGTCGTGATTAAAAATCTGTCTGTGAGACGAGTCCGTATTAGCAGCGGGTCTCAACACGACAATCTTTTATTATTTTTCATTAGTCGTTATTATCGTTTATAGCTTCAAGATCATTAAATTACTACTTAACTAATTAAACTACACTACTTAAATTCTTATATATTTTTTTATTTTTTTCTGTATCTGTCCGTCTGTATTTCATTGTCATCTTCACAGTGAATATATGAACTTATGAACACAAACATATCCAAGTTTGCCAGATTATAAGACCAGTCTGCAACATAACCTACATTTGACATAAAGAGCAGTATTTTATTAGAAGAGTTTCGATCATAATGAATATATAAATATCGGACGTCGGTAGAATTGCTTAATTAAGTAGATATTAGACCACTGATGTACAAGGTCTGTTGAATAAAATAAATATCATTCAAAGCTAATAAACAAGACACGTATTTCGAATATTATGATATTGACAATAAACTGATATTCTATGACATCTTACCTACTACATAATTATAAAGTACATACGGACGGATGTTCTGGAACGGTTGTGATGAATGTGCATATAAACGTTTTATTTATTTATTTATATATACTTAATGCACACCACAAAAATACATAACAAAAAATAAATCAAACACAACAAAATATACAATGGGCGGCCTTATCGCTTTCCGCGATCTCTTCCAGGCAACCTCGGAATGGACAGTGATTTGCCTGGACATAAAATGGGGCTGTCGTTGGTGCAAATAATAAGTATACAATATACTAGAATAGATACACAGTTTTGTGGCTGACTGCCAGACACAGCTCAGCATTATCCACTGATGATAGAAATATGCAGTCTCAATATGTTCCTTGGAGGCTGTAAACACTTTGTAGGTAGATATGTCATTTCAGTAGTAGGCGTGTATTTAGTTTGTTTACTTTGTACTATGTACGTGCCTTAGTGAGTAAATATTGTGTTTGACACAATATAAGTAGCTACATTAATGAAATGTCATGAATCATTAGTAAAGTATTTGTTTAGTCATACGTGATACTTTGTACGTCATACATTTTGGTTAGACAAGATTGTTCGGGACGGAAAATATATTTTAATTATTTTACATGGGCTGGAAATATGTCTCGAGGAATCCCAGGAAAAATCTTTTGTCAGTATTGGAACTGATGAACATTTCAACAATTTAGGTAATCATTTTATGGTTGGAACGTAGGCGTCGAATTCGCGTAGACGTAGTGTAGACGTTACGAAATACATACGTGCCTACGCTGTGTAGACGATGGTATGGAAACATCGTTGCATTGACGCAGCTTTACGCCTATGTGTATACCACCCACCCTAAGATATTTCCTTTATTTCAACATATGTATATTTGAGACACGGATGAAACAGTGAACCCGCTATATAAGTGAGTCAATTTGTGGCATATTTTAGTTAAACAACAAAAACTGACACACAACTTTCTATACATTAGCACAATCCCTTACGATCATCAACAGCAATCAGTCAGGTATTCGAAATATCAAATACAAATGGGATCACACGTAATAACGTGTGATCCCTTGCTCGGCCTTTTTAACGTCACCCCCAATCTTACAAAGACTGTTACGTCATCATTTCGGCGGTTAACATAAATGGAATGAAACACACAAAAAAGAAAAACATTTAGGAATTTATACAAATGTTTTTGTAAAGTTCTACATTTTGATTAAGGCTCTATAGATTGTATTAGGTATTATTCATTTATTAGGTCTATTCATTACGTACACACATTCATTCTAATAACTACCAGCAATTTTCTTTCGTGATAATTGGTTGTGTGATTTTTAAATTACAAAAGTGCCCGTTCTTTAAATTGAAATAAATTTACTTTGCTTCTAGGTTGCCTCAAGCCTGTAGGTAGACTAGGTAGTCAAAATGAATTTATTTATTTTATTTAAGAGTTAGTTTGAATTACGTTACGAGCCCCAATTGCTATTTTGAGACTGTTGCACCTAAGTTTTTCTAATAGTAGCATTTAGTTTTTAATGTTTTTTTCTGGTTAAGTTTTTTGTTTTTGACGTGAAAACGTAAGTTTTCTGACCGTAAAAAACATGTAAGATTTCAATTTTTAATGCTAGAGCAGTAGTCGGTAAACTGCGGCTCGCGAGCTGCATGTGGCTCTTAGCCTATATATTCCGGCTCCGTCTGTACAAATGTCGATGAGTAGGTACGAGCTTAGATCAGATATGCGCGGTGGTCAGAGTTCAAAGATTTTTTTCCGAAGTATTCACCAAAAATTAACAGGACATCGAAAATTAATCTTTTACTGTTAGCACCTACCAAAGTTTTCCAAGGTTAACTTGTTAATAAGTAAGATGTCTTAATCGTATTATTATCAGCCGATATAATGATGATGATGATGAAGGCATCCTACTTCTTAGCAAATTAATTTTAGGAAGCGTTGTGGAGTGAAAGAGGATGAGAGTTTTAAGGACTAAGAAAATCTGGGTTTGGTATTTTGGACACAGAAATAGTTAGCTCTCATAAGAAATCTTAGTCGTTGTAGTATTGATATTTGGCTCTATTGAAAAAATAATTGGCCGACCACTGTGCTAGAGATGGTTGACGAAGCAAAAGATAGGTCATATTTATAACAATTTTGAGGGAGGATTTAATTTGCCTATGATATCACATCGTGAGGGCAGGTGCATGCAATAGCAAAATAATTTCATATGTATATATAGACTCATGTTAACATGACGTGGAAAAAATACTGGAGTAACAAGGAAATATTAAAATCAAAACTCCCAATAAGACTAAAGAAGAAAGTGATGGATTCGAGCCTCCTGCCCTGCTTAACATACGGTGCCCAAACCTGGATCTTTAACAAAAAAAATATGTCAAAAATACGCGCTTGTCAACGGGCTATGGAGAGGAGCATCCTCGGTATAAAAATTTTAGAAAAAGAAAATAGTGAAAAAATAAGACAAAAGACCCAAGTGATAGACGCACTGAAACATGCACTACGTTTAAAATGGAAATGGGCAGGACACATCGCCCGCTCCTCTACAGACAGATTGTTCAAGCGAGCAACCATTTGGAAGGGCCCTGGAGGCCCTGGAGCAAAAAGAAAAAAGGGCAGACCAACAGCTCGCTGGGTCGACGACATACCAGAGGTAGCAAGAAGAAACTGGGTGAAAACAGCTACCGACAGGAAAAAATGGAGGCAAATGGAGGAGGCCTATACCCGAAAGGGGCCATGACATATTTAGCTTAGAATATTTATACTTAATGTACTTTTTTAACGGTAACCGATGTTTTGGATTAATAAAGGCTTTATTATTATTATTATTATTTATTATATAGACCCATATCGGTCGTAAATCTGCTCAGA
Organism: Omphaloscelis lunosa; assembly: GCA_916610215.1. Taxonomy (NCBI): domain Eukaryota; kingdom Metazoa; phylum Arthropoda; class Insecta; order Lepidoptera; family Noctuidae; genus Omphaloscelis; species Omphaloscelis lunosa. Next base: position 17,742,001 of record OU744244.1, on the reverse strand, counting down.
AAATTAAAAAATCCCAATCGAAGGAACCTTGCACCATAAGGAATGTAATATGCTTAAGAAATCTAGTGCCGAGCAAATACAATAGCAACGGCAGTATCAGAAACCGTAAGAAAAGTTGCAAATCTAAGATGTCGTCTCAAATCGGTCATAAATCTGCTCAGAACTGAAAAATATCACAATCGATAAAATATATTTTTTTGTAATTCATTGTCAATATTAAATAACATCGTTAAAGCAAGTTGTTATTATTTCGCCACACGTTTTCACAAAACTCTGCGACGCGGGCTCGAACTGCGCCTAACTTATTTATTTTTTGTATGTTATTATTAATTTAAAGAAAGACACTTTTGCTACGATACTTCAAACGAATTCCTGAAGTTAAACAAAAGTATCGGAAATATATAAAAAATACTTTCAATTCAATAGACAGATGGTACTCGGCATTGCATGAGCTTTCAATAAAACAATACAGCCGGCTTCGCTGTGTAGTTTCATGGCGAATTATTTGATATCTGCGCTGGCGCGGCGAAGGGTAATAAAAAGTGTGCGGGGTCGGCAGACATGGCGGCGGAGGACACCAGACGGGGAGGCACCGACTCAGATGTGTCACTCTATAAATACAATAAATTAAATATATAAACGGAGATTTAAGAAAAATCCTTTAAAATAAAACTTCAATTAAAAGTATCTCTGGTACTTATATACAAAGTGAAAAAAACTACCTAGCATTGTCATCACTTAGTACCTATCTCTATCTATCTGTGTTGATGCTGTTGTAGACATCAGACTTGAAATCGATCCCCTTCACATAAAGACTTATTTGTCTTTTATGACATCCATTGGAAGAGATTGTGTCGCTATCCTGTGATAGCAGTAAGCTTGTAGCAACCAAACAGTCATACATAAATTAAAGCAGCTATATTCCTACAAACATAAACAAAGCCGATGTGAGCAAATTAGAAATCTCACTTAACACCTTACTATTCAGTTCTCATTAACTTGACGAAACAAAAATAAAGAAGCTCAAGGAAAAGCAATAGCTGATCGTAATAGCTTCGCTTACAAATATCGATCACGAAATAGCCCGCTTTCATCTCATAAAGTTTTTCGCGTCTTTTTGGCCCCGAATCCATCAATTCTCGTGATGGATGGACCATTGGACCCGACTCGGGCAATCGAAATTCAAATTCGCTAAATCTTCCCACACGGCATCGAAAACAGGTCGGGTCGTTAACAGTGTACGCACGCCGAACCGAACCTTGTGTTTCTGTTTTTTTCTGTTTGCTCTGGAGATATTCGCCCCGGGGCGGTGCGGTGAGCGCGGGGTGTGCGGAGCAGGGGGCCCGGGTCGGCGCAGACGCACGGGCAGCAGAGGCGTGATTACAGGGCTGTGCGCAGCTAATCACTCCAGCAACACGGCCCGAACGATACAAGACCTGGTATGGCTAACAGAAATTTACCAACTCATTGCAGTTCTTGTATTGTTGAAAAGTTTTGTCGCTAGATTTGTCGCTAGAAACGCTGTTGTATATTAAAATCTGCAAGTGATTCTTAATCATAAGTTTATTTTTATATTCTCTGACCTTACATAATTAAGAAAGAAGTGACCCATCTTGAACCTACTCAAAAACCCACATCCACTCCTGCTTCACAAAAGTTTCAACCCGTACAGTTTCTCGCAGCCGTGCACGGCCGTCCAGCTCTTTGTTGTTAATAACAAACAAGACAAAAGTGCGCCGCTAACTGCACACGTTTCTCCATATCGCGCGTTTTTACCGGCGCGGCTCGATAACGCAGGGAAATATGATGTGCCTTGTCTCTTACAACCAGACACGAAGATTGCTTAAACAGTTTCAAACTGCCAATCGAACTTGTTTATGCCTTTGTAGACTTGCCCTTTTGTTACTTTTGTATGGAAGTCGCATATTTGTTGTGGGTGTGGGAGATAATTTGGAATGTATATCGTTCATCGTGCTGTAAAGTATAAAAGTGAGAGAAAGAGGTGGTGTGTAATGAGGTTGTTTCACGTGCCGACAAACATAATTTTAAGTACTGCTACGGGGGTCTACGCCGGGCCTACGGCTACGTCTCATTGTAAAGATCTTAAGAATATTCAAATTGTATGACGTAAGTATGTACAAGTATACCTCTAATCTTAGGTACTGTAGAGCCATTGTAGAGGTAATTGGCAAACACCGAGCAATTAAAGGTCCTCAAAATCAGTAAACTTGATGCCCTTCACAGAGAACCTGTTGGGATTAAAGGTATATTTGTTTTATTACACAAGCCTTCACCGAAGTCTGTATAATTATGTATATCAGCTACCTATTTACATAACCCCCAAATTAATATTTATTGCCGCCTCTAAATTATAAAGCACATTAATTTTAAATCGAGCTAGACATAAATAGATTGACATTTAACTCGATATTCTGATGAAATGATACTTGAACTTATCGGTTAACGTCGTTGCAGAGGTAACCTATATCATATGTCAAAATCGTGCATCGATTGTCGATCTACGTTGTTCGATAACCATGTTTATAATATTTATAATGCTCGTAAGTAACGCACATATTATATTTTCACTTTCACAGAATTCCTTAGCGAATAACATTTTGTAAAGGTCCATTTCGAAACAAAATGTACTGATCGTAAAGCCTTGAATTGATATAACATAATTCAGTTTTTTTAGATTTCAGTAATATTTTCAAGGTGTTACGTATCATCGACGACTAGTAGTTGTAACTATTATGGGTGCTAGAAGTCAGTCGCCTGGAGGGCAGCCAGTATTCGCCAAGCTGGTGAAAAAGCTGGCGATCGTCAGATATACCTATATCTGAAAGCAGGGCGGTATATAAATTATGTGATAGGCACAATTAATAAACAAATAGAGTGATGTAACATAAATCTCACTAACGACAAAAAAAGAAAAAACTCTGCAACTATCTAGGATGGGGATACGTCTTTCATAACCAATAAGCGCTTGTAAAAGTGCATGGACACGGTCACTTGCATCAGAAATACTTATTGAATGTAAACTAAACAAATAGACAGTAAATTATATACCTATTTACATATAATAATGTAATGCATAACTATGTCCAAGTACGTGACCATCATCGCAATTTAGTACCTACGTAAATAAAACACATAGTTGTATGTGTCATTGTAGTCTACAAGCTCTAACACAAACATACATACGATTTTTATTGTAAATGAATAGTAGGTAGGTACATAACGACTGTTTTCTTTACGAGGAGACTAAGCTAATACTCAATTGTTAGATTGTGCTACCGGAGCTACCACAAATTTACATAAAACAGACAAAAACTTGATTCACGTCCATAATAACAGCCGTCTTTTAATCTAACTAAACATAATCTCTGGTAATTTGAATACCAGTTTTTGTTGTGCAAAATTTACCGCGAATTTATGCAATTAGATGTTGTTCTCCTGTCTCAAGAGCGAGCTCTTAATTAAATTTTGTTTAATTTCGGACACAATTTATGTTAAGCAAAATAAATCAAAACCTATATTATAAATAGGTGTAATAAATAAGTGTGCTGACATCGACACAACAGGCAATTTACACAAAACACTTGGCTAATGTAAGCAAGAAACGAGGATAAACCAATAATAGTTTGAGATGTTAGTGATTATGTTCATAATTTATAAATAAAAGTTGAAATAACATTTCGAAAAAAAGTGAGAGCTCTACGACAGTTTGTTATTCAGATTCTAAAATACTATTAAAATAGTGAAACGTAATGTCAACTAAATAATAATAAATCTCATTCTAATCTCTTATAAATAATTGTATAAGTACGTAATAAATGCACATTCTAATTTCGATCAACAATAATTATGCATTTAGGTGCGTCGTCGGAACTTGGGGTCGCTGCGCCCGCGCCACTGCGCCGCCCGTCAACGCGACAGGCGTCAGCAACGCTTGTCAAATGTCAACATTTTAAAGCCACAATATTGAAGCAATTTTAATTCAATCGTGCGACATTCTGTTCGCATTGAGGCGGCTCCGCGGTCGCACTCCTACTCATTACGACTTCATTTTGTTATAACAACAATGAAAGCCCGCGTTTTGCGTTTTATTCATCCACCGAGCTTGACAGCGCCTTTGTGTGGGAATCAATCTTACGTCGCTTGTAATGATGCAAAATCGGTTCCACTGAATGACAAAGAAAGAATCTGCCGCTAATGTTGTTTATTCGTTTATTTATCCACGGAGTTACTTTTGAATAAAAATTTTACGGTGTTCTATACAATTTTACTTTAAGTCAAACATGCATAATACTGTTGATTACTTTTAAAAGCAAAAAAATATATAGTAAACCGTCGATATTTTACGAACAAGTTGATGCTCAGTGCTTTGTCTTGGTCTCACTAATTTTCTGCATAGCAATAATTTATAATGTTCCCGTGGTCTCGGCAATGAGAGGATAATCTCAATAATAACATGATCAATGATCGTAGTCATCTCTCATTGAAATGTATTAACTCAACGATAAATAATTGAAGTAATCACTATACAAGACGCAAATAATACCGAGTGCTCAGATAATTGTTATGGAGTCATGTTTACTGTAATATATCAGATTTAGACACTATTATTAAAACATCTTTGACAGCGTTGCATTTTCTTGATTTATTAACAGAGTCTTCTTGAAGGTCCATTAAAGGATTAAAAATACTGGATCAATGACTGATTAAGTTCCTAATATTACAAATTCAACTAATTGCTAGAACATTCGCATAAAGTTATGTCTTTCATAAATCACGAATGATCGGTTTTGGAAGATATCTCAAAGCTGCTGCTTTGAAGGAAGGAATGGACAAAGTTACTAATTGATTAACAAAAGAAATACATGAATGTTACAGAGACGAGACGATATTATAGAAATGAGTTACATTTCACAATATCTAATAAAGCCGTCTCCTAAGAGTTGAATCTGCAAAAATCATTAGATAATTGAAATAAATTGATCAATGTAAATCAAGGTCCAAGATTAGCCACATCGTAGGTTTGTTGAATATACATAATCTGCGTAGAATATTCCTAGTTAATATCTGGTCCATCGAGATACCTTATTCAAAACTTGAATGGACTACAGGATTAACTAGGCAACCTAGGAGTGAGCCTATATCACGTAATTCTATGTCATATTTGCCCTTTGGCTCAAAATAAACACAGTACATATCCGTAGAAAATTACCATAAAATTAAAAATACATGGTAATAGAAACTCTAAATGTGTGGCGGGTTTCTGCGGTAATGCTCGCAATCATCAGTGATTACTTAGAAACTAATTTGTGGAGGCGGCGCGAGGTGCGCGGGCGCCGCTGAAGGCGTAATGTGCAAATAAAGACAGGGTGCGAGCCGGCTCCGACGAGCGCCGTTTGTCAACCAACCTGTTTCTAGTCCGTTTGTCAATATTTGTTAGAGGAACCCTGTGTACACAGGGGGATTAGTTGGTTTGTGTCAATATGTAGTCAGATTGTTGGCTTTACTGGATTACTTGCTTCTTGTGTTTGTTTGCCTTTTACTTGTCACTGAATACATAAGCACTTTAAACTACGGCACGGTTGGCGCAGTGGTTAAGTGATTGACTGCTGCGCTGCGTGTCGCGCGATTCCTGTGACCTACAAGTAGTTGGTCTGTTTCTGGCTGTCTGTGTATGTGAGTTTAAATGTTTGTAAACGCAACGTTTGGGGCAACGTTTCTAACCGTCTCTAAACTTTAAGCAACGTTTATAAATAAAGAGTTTTGAGGTGGTGCGAAGGTAAAAGGAACTCATATTTACATGGTACATATACCGTACCAGTTAGTTATAAATCTATGCATGTAGCAGTTAAGCGAAGGGGATTATTTTAACGATAGGTACTTGTGGTAAGTAGCAAGTACCGGTTATTTTATTGTATTGATTGCTTCAGTTAACTCCTACGATTAAAGCTACTTACCTGCCGCTCTATGTATCACTAAAGGGAAGTAAAAATATAATAGCTGACTATTTTTATATTACAGCCTGATGAAAAAACTGACCAAGTGTGTGTCGGACAACGCACAATGAAGGGTTCCGTAGTTGGCACACACTTGGTCATTGTAGTTGAAAAACATGTTCTCACATACATTCCTACTGCAAATGTTAGTTTGTACGCACAATATTGAGAGATTTAACATGTTATTTTAAGACCATAGACGTCTTATAGGTTTTCCTGGAATCTATGAGTAAAAAACCATTCTCTGAATTTTCAAAAATTTTAGGCTTAGTAGTTTCAAAGAAAAGGTGGGTAATCGTAAATTTTCATCTAATTTCTTAAATATTTATACCAGTATTTATTTTATTTTTTTCTTTAATTTAGATCCTCACAACAAGCCCTTTCATTTGATTTGATATGTCACACGGTACAGTTTGAAAATCTTCGATTTTTATTTTTCAATTTACCTCCGAATAGTGACCCCATATTCAAAATTCATTTATTTACGCTACACGTCCGTATTTGAGTCACAGAAATTCATATGTGTACCAAATTTCATTTAAATTGGTTCAGTAGATTCGGAGTAAATTGGCTGTGACATACGGGCAAACAGCCAGCCAGACACACAAGTGATCCTGTAAGGGTTCCGTTTTTCCCTTTTGAGGTACGGAACCCTAAAAACAGTAATAACACTTCCTCTTTATGATAGATGTTTCTGTATTACATTATATTCAATTTATGCAAAAAAAAAAACAATAATGAAATATGCAGTAGTGCCATAAAAAAGGGGGCATGAAAACTAAAAATTATTAATTAGTACGAAAGACATAAACGTACTTTACAGAGGTGTACGTACTTTAGGTACACCTCTGCCTAACCCTTCGGGGAATACAGGCGTGATGTTATGTTACATCAACGAGATTTATTTTATTTTTATTAAGTTTTGATTCACCCTTTATACAAAGATACTTTTTGTCATTTAACTCTATCCTTAACATAAGGATACGTAAGATAACCGTTGAATTATATTCTACTTTAAACAAATCGTCATCTGCTGTCCTCAGATGTATAATCAAAGTGTCATAAGTAGACGAGCTCATGTGTTTAGGACCGTATCCTTTCGTATTTTTACCACCTTTTTTGTCGTTTCAAACCTAAGTGGTACCCATGAGATTATTTTCACACAAAATTAACAAAAATCGTAAAACAAAACTAATGTCAGTTTAGCACACACACATTATGGAATTATGGCATCAGTCGAGAGCACTTCTAAACGAGCCGACTCCATCAGGAGAGAGCAACTTATGCGAGAAAATAACAGCTAATAACTCTATTTTTATAACCAGAAAAAAACAGTTGTATTAATGCGAGAAAAACACCTACATGATACCACTAGTGATGCTGGACTAATCGATCTTTCTATTAATCCAGTAGTTTTCAAAATAAAAAGCAATCAATGTCTCCGAGTTCGCTAATTATAAAAAGCAGAAACGGTAGTTAACATATTTAGTTATTGAACGTTTATAAATCGGTTAATTAATTGCAATAAAAACTAATAAAATCTACACTTTATCACTGTTGTAGAAACGAAAAATAACTTACACAATTACACGCAATTTACTAATGATAAACACTTAAATTTATGCAAATGTTTCTTTCAACTAATTGATAGACACCATTTATTAGTTCGCGTGCAAACATTAAATAAATCGCTGACCAGTGACTAACATAAAGTTACCAACAATTTGTCTAATGGATATCGATACCCACTTCCTAACATGCAGCTATTACCGTTCTGAGAACTTTAATCACGAAACAATTATAAAAAATCGCTGAAGCAACAATGACGGAACAAAAAATATCATTACAAGTGAAACTACACAATATTGTGCATGTATCATGTCTGCACCAAGTAATTAAAATGTCAAACACTTAACATATACAATATAAGTTTATATCTTAATAAAATAAAAACTGGATCCTAAAAACGAAAGCTTATATTACATATTCAAAGGAAACCAAACAAGATGAGACTACACGGGGCAACGCGGCGTCTTTCCGTCACAAAATGGCTTATTACAAGGTAGGAATGCAACAATAACAAACAGGAATGAATTAACAATAGTTACCTACGTGTCAAGTCCCACACACTCGGCATTACAAACATGCTACAAAAAAGAGGTCGCATCCTAAACGCACGCCACAAAAACTACGTCGTACAAAACGGTATCGAGCGGCGAGTTCAAAAGCACCGGCGACTACTCATTTCACACCATCAGCCGGCCGCCGGCAAGCCATCTTCTACCCTGCCATACGTGACCTAATGACAACTTGACCACAGTAAACCACGCAAACGTCGCACACCACGCACAACAATATAGACTCTATCCACAACGACACAAAGACACAAGTGCCACCTCAATAACTTACAGTTACGTCTTGCTTTACAGTTTTCAGATAATGGAGCAGACACAATGCCAGATTTGTGCAAAAACTGTTTTTAGCAAACAATTAGCAGTTAATGGTTAAAGGACATTCTATCTAGAACGACGATTACTCAGTTGTTTCGTCAGCCGTGTTTTAGGATTCCGTACGAATGATACAAGTAAACATTTCAATAAGGCATAAAACCATTGATTTTTCTTTTAAAATTACCCATAAAAACCTTATTGTGTAAAAACACAATTTTTACAATCAGGTGATGAGTTATAAATATGTAAACAATACGTAGGTACTAGTTAGTTCAGTACATATGATCCCTGACATAGCACTGTAGGAAAATGCTGCTACAATACGAAAATTAGTGATTTTTACGACTGTTTTTCCTGAAAGAAAATGCTGCACATATAGTTTAAATTAACATAAAATTTACGATGATGGCGTCATCTCAAATATTATATTATGTTTATTAATTTTGTAACTTAAAATCTTTGCAGCCGGTTTTTTCAGTAATTTTGAATCCTGACGTTTCCATAGTTGCAGGGAATCATATTGTCAATTACTGATTGAAGTTAATGGTCCTGGATTATGGGAACAAAATCCTTGCGGATTCGAAAATGTACAGGAACTACCTAATTACATAATAAAAACGAGTACGTCCCACCGTTCTAATGGGCACGAACACCGGACGTGTTTGAAGGGCTTTCAAAAAGAATTGATTTTTCGTAGGAAGTTATTACAAAGCATCAACTTCTTAATAGATAATTAGGTAATAAAATAGTGTATTATGTACCGTAACGTTGAATGCAACGACAAGCGTGAGACGTCAGTAACAGTGTTGACGGAAACGAGCGCTGAGGAATAACGCATGACTGAGCGGCGCCATTGTGGTTTCGTCACAACCAGCCTTTTAACAAGACAAGCTTACCTAATTTCACCAAGTTAAATGTTTATTGTAAGTAATTAATTAGAAATCTTAAAGGCTGCTAAACAAGGTGTTTGCAATTATATTTATTTGTGTGCCAATAGTATGGCCATGTTTTTGTTTTTAATTGTTTGTCGTTTTCCTGTTCAAATTGCGCATTTGTTATTTTTGTGGCAAGTATTTTAGTGAATTGTTTGCTTATTGTCAATACTCTGGGCTTTACACACGTATCAGTATGTTTACAAACGCTGTTTGAGTCACTACAAGGTAGGCCTCAGTGACTTATGGGCACCTAACAATAATTAAGTTGTAACTAAATCTTATCAATAAATGCTTGCTGCGCAAACCATCATCATCTGCCTAGCCTTTCCCCAACTATGTTGGCGTCGGCTTCCAGTCGAACTGGATGCAGCTGAATACCAGTATTTTACATGGAGCGACTGCCTATATTACCTCCACAATCTAGTTACTGGGTATCACGATACCCCTTAGTAAGAGTGGTTCGGACTTCTGTCGACACGTAACGATTGTTAAAGATCCAAGAATTACAGGCGGGACCAACGGCTTAACGTTGTTTCCGAGGCGCGGAGGGGTTTCGATATGTTAAGATGGTCACCCATCCACGAACCAACCGCGGCAAGCTTAGCTTAACCTTCGACCGACCCGTGCGGCTGATTATATTTAACCACGAACCGCTTGCCGTGCAAACCACATACGATTATTATTATACTAACTACCATTTATTACAATAGCTTTTGCCTCTATGATATCATATTTAAGGGAAAAAAATAATAATCCCTGATTGCTCTCCTGTGGTGTGCCTTTTTGCTGTTCTAGTGACAAGATAGAGTTCCATCTTCAATGTAGATATAGAATTACATATAAAGTATAGTAGTACCTGCCTAAATTATAGAAAAAGCAGAATTTGTAGTCTAATAGGATGTCTGTTCCAAATGATGCTAATGGGCAAATTTCATTAAAAAAAATCAGATTATCTTCATTTTTATCAAGACTATATATTATTTAAATACTGGATAACGATGGTGAGATCAGCACTAACAGATTCAAGGCTTACTCTGGATCTAAAAGTTGGTTAAGCTTTGGCCATCATCGATGTTCAATTAAGTTATTATTATCATCACAACCAGAGCAAGCGCGTATAGTATCGGTCCTATTCTAGATAATGACTACGTAACTAGCTCGGAAACTAAAGCATCTACCAAACAACTAGCTTAAGAGCAGAGATAGCAAAAATCGGGATAAGAACGAGTGTCTAAGACAACACACGATCAAAACAAGGACAAATTATAAATAGGTGCGTATAAATCAGGTTTCTACCAAGAGTTGTAGGGTTGGGGGCGTGCCTTCGATACAATCGCCGGAACCACACGGCGGGACGCCACGCCATGACGCCGACATTCACCGACATTCGCCGACACTCACCCATTCACCGACACACACCGACACCGGTGACAATAAGCCGATACCTTGATCACCATGACGACATTGTTCTTCCTCTATTGGACGATTGATACGGAGGGATGTGACATACATCTGTTGATATTATATTTATAGGCAAATAAACATGAACAAAGGGATTTGAGAGTGTTTCCGTTTAAACTTAGACGAAGTCTTGAGTTTGTTTCAATGGTTAAATTGAAAATCATAATTACAGTATTTCTTCTATTCAATTTCAATCTTCACATTTTCTAATCTTTAAAGCACGTCTTACAAATAAAGTGGAAGAAGCCTCTTGACACGTTTCAGAGACACATTTAATTAATAGAAATTTTTTGAGCATAAACATCTTAGATGAATCACATATTTTGTTTTCACAATCTCAAACACATATTGCTAAGCAATCAACAAATGCTAATTTATTCAAAAGTATTGATTATTAAAGTAATGATTAAAGCTAAAACATAAATTAAAATAAAGGAGTCAAGAACAGAGGATACGAAGATTTTAGAAGAGCTTATTTGATTAAATAAAGTAAATTAGCAATTATATATAAGAAAAAAATATAAATTGTGAAGATTAAAACAAAAGTTTGTTATTAAATAATTGATTCAGTGATCATGCAACACGGCGCGGCTACAGCTACACTAACAGCTTATAAACTACACAAGTAAATGGAAAAAGAAGCTGCGTCTATTTAGAATTTAGCCAACGTGCTTCTTGTACGAATTCGAAGGGGATATCGTTAGGTATAGGACCAAAAATTCCGTAGCGAATTCACATTTAACCCAGATTGTTGATTAAAACCTTTTTGGGGGCTGAACTTGAACCCTACATCAAAGAATTAAAGTTCAGATTGATTCGCTGATAAATTCGGGAAAGGCTCGAGGCGATGCCGCGGCAGATATAATTAGCAGTTACGGTGTCGGGAAAGCAATAAAAACGGCAAATCGAGGGACGGACGGATAGGCACAATGTGTTAGATATTAATTTCGAAATTATAGGCTAGCGTTGCATGCAAAGGTGTTCGGAGCAAAAACATCAACAGAAGTGCTAAGAGAGGACGATTATTATTTTAGGTTCGTGTAATAATCCGTCCCGAACAGCTGCCTCTACAAATATTTATTGTTTGTTATGTGATTTAGATTGTTTGTAAAAACTTCGTAAGTAAACATCTCGCACTCAGACGAGGAAAAAACTGTTTAACTCGTCTGACTAACACAAATTGGCAAATACTGTATTGTTATCTGTTTTGCGTCTGTTATCATTTCTCGCTTCTTCGTCTTCACAGGAAAATCCTTTTTTAATGACAAGATTTCACAGTCAAACTCCAATGGTTAGGTTTCGATTAAGTAATGTCTTCGTTTCAAAGGGCCAAGAAGAAGTACATATTTGTTGCCTAAATTTATTTTTATTTTTTTTTGTTGACTTTTCTGCTTCAAATTTACAGCTACATAATTAAGTTTCTTCATTTTATTTTTCCATCTATCCCACATGGAGGTCATAGAGGGTAGTGGTGGTGAAGATGGTCTTTTCTGGACGATTTCATGATACCTAATTGGTTCTGCCGTAATAGTTGACCTGCCGTACCTATTTATGAGCATAACTTAATTGGGATTAGGCAGTTTTTAGACTTAAATTAGATTTATAGATTAGACTTTCGATTTTACGTCAACAAAACCCAACCAAAAAGCTGATGTCGATAAATAAAAGTTACGGCTATTTATTCAGCATAGGTGGTTATGGTAGGTCTTTCACAAAGGTGGAATATAGCCGAGATATTTTTTGTACACATTAACTTTAAGTCAGCTTTGTGAAGAAAGAATAAATTATTGTTGAAATGATTGTTAAAAAGATTGTTGAAATTATCGTTGAAATGATTGTTGTTGGTAGGTAGGTACTTTGTGTAAAAATATTTAATTATGAAATCCTTTGAAGAACTAAATATTAAATTTGATTGTAGGTAATGAATTGTATCCGAATGAGCATTATAATTTAGAGGTGAACTAATATTATTAATGCAGAAAGTGTTTGGATTTTATATATTGTTTAAAGATAGTATTTGAATTTTATTAATGTTTTAATCCGGTATAGTTAGACCTTACGTATACTGGATTAAAATATTATTACGTTATAGACTTGAAATAGAGAAAAATTAAAGGACGCATATAATGCAGGATATAAAGGAGAATTATTACGAAATACATTCTACCATTTCTCATGCAAATATTAGTACTTACAAAATTGGTGACACTCATCATACATTTTATTTCATACCTTATTAGCTAGTTGTATGAAGTAAGTATATACTTCGGGAACTCTCCAAGGAGGCGAGTGTAACCGTGGGCTAGTGGAGGTTCGTATACCTAATTAAAAACCAAATCATGAATGCTTTAGCTCACATTCAGTGATTCAGAACCTTTAAAGCTCTACCTCACCAGTTCTAAGAACACGTTATATCTCCAGAAAGAGGAACAAATTGTCTCCTCAATAAACTTAGATTTATAATTCCTACCGTACCTAAAGGCCAATTGCCTCTGTTACTTTCGCAACTTATGGAATCTTCCAACGATATTTTTAGAGATGATTTGTGAAGTCGTTACAGCCCGAACGAAAAACATAGAAGACTTAGATTTGAAACATAAGTAGGTAGGTAATGATTGTGTTGTTAAAGATCTGTTCTGGGGTTTATGTATAAACGTTGCTTAAAGTTAAGTGACGTTCAAACGTCAAAAATGTATGTTTAAACAGTCGCTAATCATTAGTTAACTTTAAGCAACGTTTATAAATAAACCCCTAATAAGTATTAAGGAAAGTTTGTCAAACAATCCTATCTAGACATGGGTTTATTTAGGATAGGCTTTCAATATTCAAGAGCTCGACATTCGAACTCGATTTTTTTTTTTAAGTTTTTGGTCAAAATAAGGGTTATTATAATATTAGATAGTACCGACGTTTTAACTTTTTATTTAGTAGATAGCACATACGTTGGACCACCTCTCACAAAAAAATCAATCCATTTGGATTTCTTGTGATTTGTTGAGAAAGAATTTCTATAAATATTAGACATTTCGTATGAAAAATGTTACTAAATATTTCCTTGCTTTTTATTAAATTAATACAATACACATAATTTAATGTATGTTAAATACTTAAAATGCCAAACAGGTAACCTTTCCTGAAAAATAAGCGAATTTATTAAAACTTAACATACCTACCTAATTATGAAGCGTGTGCCACAAAAACCTACAGTTACCCGCGAACATGTTTGTGACTAACATCACCACATGTCATAATATAGGCATATTCCTACATCCTATCCTATATTATAAAATAGGCAATATTTCTATATTTATATATTTTTGTAATCACGATCTCGAAAACAGCTTTAACGATTTCGGTGAAAGTTGTAATATCAAGCTAGGTCTCATATGTGGGAAAATTCGTTTTCTCTATTTTGACCCGAGCAGAACTCGATTGACCAGATACTCTACAATGTGAAAACAACAATAAGTGAAAACTCCGGCAATAAGTACTAATGCATAGGAGTATTTTAAAACTATCAAATTAATCCTAACGACATAATTTAAAACAGCGATTTTTTTTTTAAACTATTTAGGTAGTAGTGATAGTCCGACTATGGGTTTTCATAATATTTGAATAGCTTTAGTAACTAAACTATTTGATATATTTGGTTAAACTTTTGTATGGAAACTGGGAACGTCATTAGATAAGTTGTAGTCGTATCCACCTTGTATAAGTACAACCGTACTCACTCAAGCAAAGATAGGCCATGTGTGTGATAGTGTTCATTACAGGAATGTCTATGCATTTTTTTTTAATGTTAACAGACTTCGTCTATAAAAGATAATAATTTAAACGTCACCTTTTAAAATGACTTATTTTTATGTGGTTGATGACTTAATATGTAACATTCCAAATTGTTTTTATTATGATGCAATTTTTTTTATTCTGTTTGTGATATAAGGTATTCATCCAGTTATGTTATTGAATAATGAGTATAACATAATATGTAATCCTTCAAGCCTAATTTTATTCGTATTCATGACATACCTGACCCATACCCTACCTGCATAAACCCTATCGTTATGTTAATAGATTGTCATCCTTCAGTTCTTCAGGCTGTTATATTTAGTTTAGTTCAGTACTTTTAGCTGTAAGCTGACATTTAACAATTCTTGCCCGCCCGATGTGATTTACTATCGGTATAAAATACTAAAATCCACAAACATACACATATCATAAAATCACACTTGTATTCCCCAAAGGTTTTGGCAGAGGTGCACCCTATACTAGGTACACTTTTTGCCAGTTATGTTTAAGTCCCATTTAATCCTATACTATTAAACGAGCAATATTTGTATGTATATAAATTTGTTTTTTCCTACTCACGTTCTCGAAAACGGCTCTAACGATTTCGATGAAACTTACAATATAGCGGTTTATGGGGGCGTAAAATCGATGTAGCTAGGTCTCATATCTGGGAAAATTCCTTTTCTCTATTTTCACAGCCTCGGGAACGTAATACAACGTTGGTATACCTGAACGATATATTTATTTCTATTTTCACCTGAACAGAGCTCGATCGACCACGTACTACAAACTTATATCCCCTTTTAAACGCCCTTAGAGGATTGTATTTTCAAAAATCCTTCCTTAGTGATTTTCGTTACATAAGGAACTCTTGTGCAAAATTTCATGCTTATAAACCCAGCGGTTTAGGCTAATATGCATATCTGTCAGTGAATTTAAAATTTGATTAATAAAACATACGGCAGCCAAGTGCTTTCCTCGTAGAACAGGGGATTCCTCAAATATATATAGAATGAAGACGCAAGTCTGTCTGTATGTGTAATTGGATAAGGCTTTGAAAATTCTTGTTGAGTTTGTGATTACCCTCTTGATCTCAACTGAAGCCATGAAGGATCGCTCTTCCTTGTAAAATAAACGGGAACATCTTACATTTTGAAAATGGACTGAAATACATACTTAATTTAAAGTTCACTTTATTTTTTTTAAATCGGTGTACCATTTTTTCAGCTCGCCCATATCTACATTTGCTGTATCTTTGAGTTTGGTTCATTTTTTTGTCATTTTTCCGTCCTCCTCTTTTTCTGTTCGACGCAAATATACCAACAGTTTACCAAAAAAAAATTAACCTCCTAGGTAAGGAGAATCATTATATTACAATTCTGCTTATTCTTACTCCGCAATAAATATTTTCCAAAGAAGCTTACCTCATACTATTTACGTTATTTCACAATAAAAGTGTAAAATAACGTACAGAGTATGAGGTAAGCACTAAGCATAGCCTAAATAATTCGATACACTTTCGTTTTTCCTCATTTTTTACAAAATAGGTACTTCCTTCCTTATTTACAAAATAAAATGACGCAGGTTGCCTAATTTAAACGGTATACTTTTTTCTAATACATCTGTAACAAGATTTAAGTGTTAAATTATTGATGACGGCTAACGGGCAAGAATAAAAGAGGATAAGATTTTGCGCCGACATCTTGGTAACATTTGACAACGGTAGGCAGAAGATAAAGATGCATCTCCAGATTCAATGTAATTTGTAGTCAGTAGAAATCTATTGAATTAGCTGTTATTAGCTATAAAGTGGTGTGGTTGACAAAAAAAATAGCAGTCATAGGGACTGCCTACAGAAGTGAATTATTATGAAGAAGAAGTAAGTGATTATTTATTATTATTTAAGTGTCTTTGACATATCTCGGGATCCTAGGGCTCCGAACCTTTGGAAGACGTACGAGGGTCCGAAGCCAACTTGCAGAGGACCACAACCCTTAGACATTTTTAAGTATTGAGGCGCCAACCGATGATTATCCCTCTGTGCACTATGCAAGTGCACCCAAAGACATATTATTATGATTAAAACACAATATAAACAATGCACAGTATACACAAATTAAACTTTTTACATGGTCAATTTACCTTCACTTACTGCTACTGTGTCGGCGCGAGCATGTCGGACCGCCTAAAGAAATTTTCACTTCAAAAACTGTATTGATTCGGGGCTCAATTTATCAATAGAACAAACACGTAAAATGCTTCCTTATTTCCGTCAGTTCGAAATTTTCATAAACATGAAACGATAGGTAGGATTATCGTAAAGTATGTAAGGTACAATATAACTTTTTCTATAAAACAGTATAGTGGTCTAGTGGTAGTTGCAAATACTTAAACACTACTAAATATTACTACTATGAAAGAAAAAACCACTCTATACCTACGTACCTATATATATCAGCGAGTTTTTATTTTCACATTTTAACTGCTACAGTAACCAAACAAGTTCGTTTATTTTATTTATTTCTAGTGATTAGTACCAGTAGTTATTACATTACATCATACCCAAACCAATAAGATATTCAAAAGAACTCTACGTTTTATTGCCCTGTTTTTCCCCAATTCTAATTTCATAAATTGATCCCACAAAAAGGAACAGAAGAATGGAACCGCTCTATTGTGTCCTCCATCATTAGATTAAAGGTTTTTCACTGTGAAAGAGGGTCAAAATGTTGAACAAGCCTATAATGCGCATTATGGTCTGTAACGAGCCGGCGGGTGAGTCAGCACAACAGGCCAATATCAGGCATTATTAGCCCACGAGCGTGGCCCGACGCGCCGCGTTATACCGTGAAACAGACCACCGAGAATACCCCTTTTTACAATTTTCCACCACTTTTTTCCTTTACCCCACACGAAGAATATCTCACCTACCAAATTATATGTATACCTCCAAGTTAATATATATATTTTAAATAGTAAATGTCGTTTAAAAACAGCATTGGTTAATTTGACCAGAAGAGGTAAATAATTATTTTAAAATTGAGTAATTTGGAAACAAAAAAGTGTGTTAAATAAAACCAGGAAATATAATGAATTCCATTTAATATTCCTACTGAATACTTATAACAATTTAACCAATATTTACACAAATAATTTGATCTACACTATGAACAGGAAAGATTCAGTTCTCATCATTAAATAAATAACAATCTTATTCTACGTCAGCTATCATAAAACAATATACTTTTTTACATTTACTGCTACTATTAATATAATTTATTCCTATTAGCAAAGAAAGAGTGAATCTGTGTCTAATAGTAGAACGCGACATAGTTTGCATTTTACCAAATATTTGTAACATTGTCTGCCGTCATAGTCATTTACTTGCTCTCTGAATTCGTTATTTTATATTTACACGATTTTTTCACAATGATACAATTGTATTTAACAGTTTTTCACATCTTTCGTTTATCTAATCATCAAAAGTTTACATAAACCTTAAAGTGAGATCACTTAAAACACGATGATGATGAATCATCTGCGGAATGTTCAACAGTAGGCCAATCGCACTTAGCCTCTATGTTACTCGCTTTAAGATAATAAATAGTTATAATACTAAATGCGTTGTCGGTTTATAATCAGTAGTAATCACTATTGCCCACCTTGTATCTAGAAATCAGAACACAGCTCATAGTAGAGACCCATGAGCTGGAATTAAACAGCCGTGTTTACAAGTGATGAATTTCAAATTTTAACAATTAAATACTACAAAACGAATATTCCAAATAAAAATTTAAACACTATACAAAATGATGAATACTAGTGGTGTACTTACAATCTAACATTGCACGAAACATTGTCGCAGCTAGTGTGCGCGCGCGGCGGATGTCACGCGACGGGCAGCAGCGGCGGTGGCAGGTAACAGGGGCGCAGCGCGTGCGCCGCCGCCAGCAGCTCGGCGTGGTAGCGCACCACGTACGACGGCACCGGCACCAGCACCGGCTGCGGTGGCGATGGCGATGCGCGCGGCTCATCAGGCTGCAGCAGCGCCTCGATCGTGAACGCTCTTCGTGGCCTCTCACGCGGTAACATAGTCATAGTTGCCGCCTCCGGCAGTTCCGCCGGCTCTGGGCTTAGTTGTGGGCCCAACGGTGGACTGTATAGACTGGCACTTGGCATAGACGGTGGCGGTGCGCTCGCTTGTCTCGCCAAAAATGCTCTATTAAAACTTGCAAGCGCCGCTAACTCTGCGTGCAGGCTTTCTTTATCGTCTTTCAACAGCTTGAACCTCTTGCGCCTCCGGAGCAGCGAGCCGTTCTCGAACATGTCGAAGGCCTGCGGGTGCAGCGTCCAGTACGCGCCCTTGCCTGGCCGGTCCGGGCGGCGCGGCACCTTCACGAAGCAGTCGTTGAAGGAGAGGTTGTGCCGCAGCGAGTTCTGCCAGCGCTGCGTGTTGCGCCGGTAGTACGGGAAGCGGTCCGTGATGAACCGATAGATCTCTGACAGCGGCAGCATGCGCTCCGGGGAACTCCAGATCGCCATCGCCGTCAGCGAGATGTACGAGTACGGGGGCTTCTGATCGCCGTAAGATTCACGCGAGGGTCGCGGCATTGTCACTTCCCCCTAAGTCCCGAGAGGACAAGTCAATGTTATTAAAGTCAAAATCAACAACACACGGATGTACGAGCACGTCAGTCCGATGCGAGGTGTGGAGAGGAACTGAGGCGCGGCGCTCGCCACGCTCGGCCCGCCCGCCCGCTGCCGGCCGAACGCGGCGGCCGCGGAGCACGCACGCGATTGGCGCGCACGTCATCCAATCGGGCCCCGCCACTTTCAGGTATGATGTCGGCTTTTGCTCCACTAACAAGGAATTTAAATTGATATTATGTTTATATTGCCTCCAAAATCTTTTGTGATGACACCGCTTTTTATTTAGCATATGTAAATTACGATGATACAGAAAAATATATTTGAATTATACACAGATTTAATAATGAATGAGTGTTATTAAAATCCTTCCCATTGTAATTTTATAAGCGAGATTAGACAGTATAGTAAGAAATAATATGATATGAGTGACCTTTTGTCTATAAGTGTCACATTTATCTTCTGATGACTAATTACATAGATCACTTGAATTAGTCTCTGAAATCTTGATATAACCCAAAAAAAAAAAACCATCCGTTAGCGTGAACACTACGTTATAGTATCTACTAATCAAGGAAAACGAAAAAGATATTGAAAAACTACGAACACTTATGAACGTTACATTATTTTTACGTCAACAGTTGACACACGTCACGTGGCTAAGAAAGGGAAAGAAACCCAGAGCGTGAGTTACCAAATCGATACCCCCTAATAACATAAGAGGCCAAGGACTGAATCGTGTAACGGTCTTAAAGTCACAGGGATAATAAAATAACCATATTGTTATGACTCCAGTGTTACATTCACAGCCTAGTTTTAGTATTCATAATGCTAAATAGCTTAACAACACCAACTAGCCTAAATTATGATGTATATTATTATAAAATTCTTACCTTGACATTCCTTAAACTAGGTTTCTTTTTCTTTCTTATAATTCAGTTAGTAACCGTTATTAAATTTATACGTAATACAATGATTAATAAAAGCTTTGCAAAAATATTAATGATGCCTTGTTAAAAACAACGGAACATCAAGCTTAAAAATAGGTAGTGTAATTCATAAGTTTGTTGGCTTGTTTCAGGGCTACATTAGATACCATTTTAGATTAAGATGTAAGGTCTGTTTAATTTCCAGTATTGTACAAATGTTTTTTGGAATAAAAAAATAAAAAAGCCTGTATTATTCCTAAATTACAAAAAAAAAAATAAGTTCTTAATAAAGTATGCAATATTAATTTATTAACTAATTAAGGACCCCTCGCCGGGTATAGCCCTCCTTTAGTAATTTCCGGTTTTTTCTGTTTTTTGCTTTCTCAAGCCATGATTTGCCAATCAATATTGTACAATCTCGTCGTGCCAACGCTCTGCTGGTCTGCCTCTTCTCTTTCCATTTGGGCTTCTCCAAGCGGTTGTTCTAAGGTTCCACCGCGCCAGGTGGCCCGCCCATCTTTACCCTTTAGTGCCTGTACTTTAGTGCCTGAGTGTTTTTTGGAATAATTGTGTTATTATTCCAAAAAACAGTCAAGCACTAAAATGGAGATGGGCTATATACTCTACTATATACTAAATCTTTTGTTTTTGTCAGTTGTGCTATTTTTTTCTGGTATATATGCTGCAGTCCAAGCGCTCATCACCTTGTTGTTATCGACACTCATATGACTGGAATTTGTTTCATTAAATTCCGTTAAGGAAACAGAAGGAAACTTAGGTGTACCTCTGACTACATAATTATTTGTGTGGTGTCATGCAGGTGCGCCCATTTACATCAGAAGTGTTATCTACCACAGATATTTTTTTAGAAACATTCAGATTACAAATTAAAACAGATGATGAGCTTCTTGTCGAATATCGTAACTCTTAATCTCCAAATATTGGCATAATCTTGTCGTTTCTAGCGACGATACAGTTTGATTTCTCAACGTCATAAAAAATTACCATAATCGCATTTAAGTTAAGAAGCTAAGCGTCCACAAAGTGCTTATTGAATATTTAATTTAATAGATATTCTAATTGATTGCGTGGTTGGTGTTACTTGGCATGCTAATCTAACCTAAATTGTCCAATTCGACGATTGGACTCAGTATTGACTTTTAGAAAGCAAAAACGTTAATAGACGCATCGATCACGAAGTATCGTTTTTATCTTATTTTTTATTGTTATACCGTTTCCTAAATTCGTGAATGATTGGGAGGTGAACGATCTGCTGCAAAAACATGGCGGTGACATCCGTCTGCCCGCGCAAGCGCAACTCGGCCATGCTTACATATTTTTTTATGATAGCTAAGCTCTAAATAAGTATTATACATTTTTAGATATGCATGATAAGAAGGAGCTATTGGTATATATCAGCTATTGGTCAGCTATACCTGCATGCCTTTTAAAATTCTGTTTTTTTTTTTATTACTTGAAAACTTGTCCTTAAATGATACTGTAGTATTTAAAGTCATCAAAAACAAGTGAACGCACTTCCGTTCTGTTCCGTCATTTACTATATATAAGCCATGTTTGTAAGTGATGCAAATCTATTTAGATTGCTGTGGTACTATGATTGGGCAATTATATTTTTTTTGCCAAAAATCGAATTTCGTCGTTGCCTGAAATATCACTAAGTCTATCGTGCACGATGAATACTTTTTGAAGTGAAAACTTCTTTAGGCGCGTTGGGCATTTTTGAGATGGGACTAAACCATTGTTTTCGAGACACCATGACGACACCTCTTATTTATAAACGCGATTGTGCTCTTTATTTAGATAAGGTTACGGATTAATGTTCTATACAAGTATTTTTCTTCCACCAAGGCAATCTTGTTCAAGTTTTCACTTCTGTCGGCACTCCCGGAGTGCCACCACTTTTTCTTCTCATAGCAACCCAACTTCAAAATTCGCTATTCCATATCGCGCTAGTTCACTTCTTATTATAGGTTTTCCTTACTTATTTTCCTGGTTGTATTTTTTTTTTATTTTGATTTACCAACATTCGTATAGGTACCTACACTACAGAAATTACAGGAAACAACAGAAAATAAAGAACTAATTGTAACAAACAAATAATTGTTGTTTTTTTTTCTGTTGCTTCCTGTAATATTTGTAGTTTACCTGCTAGGTAAAAAGTCATAAAGTTGAGCAGTTAAATGGTATTTGTATAAAACAAAACAAAGAGTAGAGACTAAAAAATTTGCGCACTAAAATGATCATAACCTGCGAGATAAATAATCAAGAAGTTTAGATCGAAACCGACCAAGTGAGTACATATGTACATCTACTAGATCACTGCACTAGTTCATGAGCCTACACATTCTTAGCAGTGAGGAGGTCAACACACTCTGCGCCTGGCATCGGACGCGGACGGACGTGCTGCGCTGCTGATCGTGGTTCCTGATAAGTGACTCAAGCGATCCTGTTGCTGAGTCATCGTTTCGTCGCGTACTGCGACGCTCTTCATAGTCGATTATTATTAATCGACTATCGTCGACCAATTAATCGGAGTCTTTTTCAAGATACGATTAATTATCTGTTTCTTTATCAGAGTATCGTCAACTGACTCTTCAAGTCATTCTGCCCCTTCAGGGAAAAACCACAGTTTCGTGGTCCTCGGTGGAAACCATACGGTGCCAACGAAACCGAGGGGGTGTTGACCCAATCACACCCGCCGAGCCCCTTCAGGGTTAGGCAGTCAATTGGCCGGGTCCCAGTGTTCGGCCTTGGGGGGTCTCCTAGTCGGCATTGGTGACAGTTTTCCTTCCTCAGCAACACACCTAGTGTCGGTCGGGTGTGTCTACACCCGGCGCACTAGACTGGTCAGGACCCCGTTGCACAATAAGATAGGCAACGGGCAAAAGCAAGCTTAGGGCTCACCATTAGGCACACAACCTCCCTGTCTACACCCGACAGGGAGGGTTTACACATCCCCGGTAGTCCGCCCGGGGAATTAGGTTATTAGGATTTTTATTAGGGAAAATTAGGTCCCAATTTTAATTAATCATTATGGAGGCCGTACAGAGTGACATTCAGTCACTCCGTAACGACCTCATTTCCCTCAGGAGTGAAAACTCCAAACTCCTTGACCTCCTTAATAGAGTCCTTAAAAAGGACCCTACCCTTATCAATGAGTTCGGTAACGAACTAGAAGGTCTCGCTGCTTCACAGCAGACCATAACTAGGTCCCAATCCATCGCTGACTTCAGCGATGTAATCGAGGCTCAATTTAGTCCCTGTCCCTCTGACAGCATGGACATAGTAGAAGTTGCGACCGCCGTAGCCCGCGCCCCGACCCCCCATCCATTTTATACCCCCGACTCAGAGGCCCTAGCCTCTGCTCATTCTTCTTCCTCTTCCCACTCGGATGACGAAGGCTTCACGCCAGTCACCGGAAAAGGGAACAAGAGGAAGAAGAAGAAGCAGAGCTCGTCCCAAGCGAGCAAAGTAGTCGTCATCGACGACTCAATCATAGTCGCCCCTCAGGCAACCCCCACCGTCACTCCCGCCGCTACTTGCACCCCCGTAGCTTCCCCCTCCACCGCCCCCCGCCCGATTGCGTCATCCTCGCAGAATGACGCACCGCGATCCGCTCATAACTCCGGCCCTAAAAAGGTCGCGCCGCCACCCCCTGTCTTCATCCAAGACAAGGACAAGTGGACGGCAGTATCAAAGTGGTGTGTAGACCTTAAAATAGGCTACACTAGCGCCCGTTCCACCCAACAGGGTATTAAAGTACTCGTCCCTACGTCGAAAGACTACAGGGACTTAACCAGGGTCCTGAGAGAGAGAGGTGTGTCATTCCACACCTACTCCCTCCCAGAAGAAAAACAGATCAGGGTTGTGATCAAAAAGATCCCCAAAGAGATCCCCTCCTCCGACATCCTAGCCGACCTTCAGTCGCAGAACATCCCCGTGGATGAAGTCCACCGTATGCACCGCTCGCGTGGCAGGGAAGCTTACGACATGATCATTGTCGTGTGCTCCCCTACCGAGGGGCATCACCCCATATTTAACGTCAAGACCATCTGTCATTTAGGGGGCTTCACTATCGAGAAGCCCTGGAAAAACAGCGCCATAGGGCAATGCCACCGTTGCCAACTGTATGGCCATAGCCAAAAGCATTGCCATGCGAAACCCAGGTGCGTCAAGTGCCTGGGAGACCATGGCACTGCAGACTGCACCCGTCCCAAAGATCGCAGCTTATGCGTCACCCCGCCAAGCTGCGTGCTGTGCGGCCTCGAAGGCCACACGGCTAATTACCGCGGCTGTCCCAAAGCCCCTAAGGCTAACACAGTAAAGCTGTCTAAGCGTTTAGACGCTAGGCAGCAACGCCAACAGGTTTACCAACCTTTCCCCTCGTCCCAGTTACCTCAGAGGCTTAGTCCACAGAGACCTAGCCCTTGGTCTCAGCTAAACTACAACCACCAGCAGACCTTCCCGGCTCTGGTTACCCCGCGCCCCCCTCCCCCTCATACCCCGCTATACTCCTTAATGGACCCGCGAGTCCGCCCTCCTCCTCCCCCCGGCTTCCCCGCTCCCCACGCGTCTACACAGCGTAGCGCACCCCCCGCACCCCCCGCGCCCCCCGTAAAACCCAATAATAATTTGGCTCCCCCGCGTCACGTTCCCACTCCCGTGGCTAATAATAAAGATATTTACTCGGACCCCGCTAAAAATGCATTCAGCATTATCAGCTCAACTTTCATGACCTTTTGTACCCCCAGGGCTCAACAAATGGCCTTAGACATTGTTGAAGCCAAGAAATCAGGTTGCTACGAGCAGGTTCAAAATGTGTTCCTGGCTTACGAGGATATTACCTCCGCCCTCACTTCCTTCACTAGACCCTCATAATGTTTAACGCCTCTTATGAAAGGTTTAAACCCCGATCCCTAAAAATAGGAACTTTCAACGCCAATGGCTTATTTAATCAGAAAGATGAAATCGCGGAATTCCTCCGCGATCATCAGTTAGATCTTCTCCTCATACAGGAAACTTTCCTAAAGCCCCATAAACGAAACCCCTCTATTGCTAACTATCGTTTAATTCGAAATGATAGGACGCGCTGTCACGCGGGTGGCACTCTCATTTACTATAAAAAGGATCTGTATTGCATCCCTATGGACCCTCCACCTCTCTCCCGACTAGAAGTATCAGTCTGTCGCCTAGGCATGACTGGTCACTCGCCGATCACTCTAGTGTCGGTCTATATCCCTCCCATCCCAGCTCAGGCCTCAGAAAACTACCAACTTATTTCTGATGACCTACAGCTACTCTTCGGCATGAGCGACTCTGTCATTATGGCAGGGGACTTCAACGCCAAACATCCTTCTTGGAACAGTCAAATCACTACCCCCAGGGGCCGACACTTGTTCGACCTCTCTTCCACTCTTAACTTCGACATCATCGCTCCGATGAATCCCACTTATTATCCCCATATGGTTAATTACACCCCTGACGTCCTTGACATAACGCTCCTTAAGAACGTGAACTTACGACTTGACTCGATAGAAACGGTGCACGAGCTTACCTCTGACCACCGCCCAGTTATTATCCATCTTGTATCCCGCATAGGTCCCTCTGACCCAAACCACCCTCTCCCCACTAGAAAGGTGACGGACTGGAAGAAAGTAAGCGAAAAGCTGAAATCCAACACGTCCCCCTTACTAGACTCTATTCCGGACCAATTTGACTCTGTCGCTAACACGACAGCTGCGATTGACTCACTCACGGAGCACGTGCAAACCGTCCTGAGCGATTGCTCAAGGGAGGTTCCGGCAACAGATCCCTGTTACCTGAAACTCCCGGACGAAGCGCGCGCCCTGCTGACTGAGAAGAACGCAGCTGTCCGTGCCTACAGCAGCTTTCCCTGCGCCGCTAACAAAGCCCACATGCGCTACTTACAGAGAACTGTGAGGACACGTATGGCGGAGCTGCGTGAAACGGGCTGGGACAAGGTGCTGAGCGACCTTGAGCCTACCCACCTTGCCTTCTGGGAACTCCAGAGAAAACTTAGATCCCCTCACTCAGGCCATATGCCCCCCTTAGTCCGCCCGGACAAAACATTAGCCTTCGATGACATCGACAAAGCCGAGTGCCTAGCCGACAGTCTTGAAGCCCAATGCTCTCCCAGTACCCTACCAGTAGACAAAGCTCACCTCGATGAGGTCGACGCCGAAGTCGAACGTAGAGCCTCAATCCCTCCCATTGAAGACCCTGATTTTCCCCTGCCCCCCATCGAACCAGATGAGGTACATGAGATTATCAAAGGTCTGAAAAATCGTAAAGCCCCCGGCTCAGACGGACTCACCAATAGGGTGGTCCAACTATTCCCAGCTCACTTAATTATGCTTTTGACCACCATCTTCAATGGTGCGTTAAGCAACAACATTTTTCCCCAGACGTGGAAAGAGGCCACTGTCATAGGTATCCCTAAACCCGGAAAACCCAAAAACGAGCCATCCAGTTATAGGCCCATCAGTCTGCTCAAGGTTCTAGGCAAGATCTATGAGAGGCTTATTTACAAGCGTCTCAGAGACTATGCAGAGACCAAGGGCCTCATCCCCAACGAACAGTTCGGCTTTCGAACTCAGCACTCTAGCGTGCATCAGGTCCATCGTATTGTCGAGCTAATCAGCGGTGCTCTCACCCATGGCCGACAAACGAGCGTAGTATTCTTCGACATAGCAAAGGCGTTTGACAAAGTCTGGCACAACGGCTTAATTTATAAGCTCTACAAACTCGGTGTGCCGGATCGTCTCGTGCTCATCTTACGAGACTATTTGTCGAATCGCACCTTTCGCTTCCGCATCGAAGGAGCCCTTTCCTCCCCCCGCCCCATAAGGGCAGGAGTCCCTCAGGGCTCAGTGTTAGCCCCCCTCATTTTCACGCTATTCACCAGCGACATCCCCAAACACAGATCGACGCAGTTGGCTCTGTTCGCAGACGATACAGCGATCATCTGTAAGGGAAATTCAGCTACGATGCTGCTAAACCTCCAAAGGGCTGTCAACAACCTTGGCGCCTGGTTTAGAAAATGGCGAATAGAAGTAAATCCCGACAAAAGTCAAGCGGTTAGCTTTTCTAAACCGAGAACTAGACCCCCCCCGTTCCCCCGACCTATCACCATGTTCGGCAAACCAATCCCTTGGGCTAGGCGCGCCAAATACCTAGGTGTTATCCTAGATCATCATCTCTCCTTTTCTGAGCACATAAAGACGGTTCGTTCGCGAGCCGCTTTCGCTCTAGGTAGACTCCATTTCGTTCTAAATGCACGCAGCAAATTGTCACTTAAGTGCAAACTGCGCATCTATACATCATGTATCCGACCCATTATGACCTATGCGGGTGCAGTATTCGCCCACGCCAAGTCCCATTCCATCCATAGGTTGCAAGCCTTACAGAACCGTTTCCTCCGTAAAGCCACGGGAGCTCCCTTCTATGTCAGAAACGAGATCCTCCATCTCGACTGTAAGATCCCTACGATCCACCAGTTCCTTAAACGCATGTCCAAGCGTTACTTTGACTCCGCTCCTAGACATCGCAACCCCTTGGTTGTCGAAGCAGCCAATTATGTCCCTTCCCGAATTAGTCAGATCCGCCGCCCGAGGCATGTCCTCTCCGACCCTGATGATCCCATCACACTCCTTCAAGAGCAGAATAGGGCCACCAGCACAATACACAAGAACAGACGCCTCCCGTCATTCCGACCTCGCCGCCGAGGTCCTTTGCGACCGCGACCGTGTCCCTGAGTAAATACTCCTCCCCGACCCTTGCTCGAAAACGAGGTGCCAGCAAGTTGTTGCCGCTGAGCACGTAGCTTTAAAACTACCCCGCATAATAATCATGATTTAAAACCATTTTTGATCCAGCCTGTCCCTTCTTGCTGTCCTCCCCTCAGCGACGCCCTAAGCCGAGGTTCGTACCCCACAGGGGGTGCCCTTAGCGAGCGTTCGCCTAGTTTTAATTTAGTTTAGTTTTTTTGCCCCTGGCTGGAGGCTTTGAGTGTAGCAGCTTAAGGCACCCACAGGAAAGTCCGGTTAAGCAGCCAAGACCTTAGTGGTCATACTGCGAGATGCCCGTTAAAAAAAAAAAAAAAAAAAAAAAAAAAAAAAAAAAAAAGCAGTGAGGAATTTGCTCCGTACACGGTTCTGCGGCTCGGAGATAGAGAGGAGTGATGCGAATGCGGGGATATCTAGCAGGAACCTTCGTTTGAATACCTTAATCGATTATAGTTATATTTCTGAAGTCTTCGAAATTTTACCTTCTAAGAAATTTTTACTTTGAAATCGTGTATAATCGTATCAGATTAGTTACGGACTTCCTCTGCTCTAATTCCTTTCATATAACTTCAAATCGATTTTATTAAATCATAATTCTGTTTTGTTGTCATCGAAATTGCAATTATTCGAAATTTCCAACTGTGAAACGGTAAAACCGTGACGTTTCATTATACTGAAAGGATGGAGTCTACGTAACCAAAAACTTCCTCAAAATTCGAAGCCGATAAACCGTTGAGGTTATATTATAATTGGAATTAAAGTATCGATACGGGTATCTCGGACATTTTCCCTTAAATGGGAATTAACCGACTTATGCATGACAACTTGACCTCAAAAATAAATCTTGGCACTTGAATTTTAAGATATATTTCTGGTTGTTGATGATGTATTATTAGTCGTTTTAATAACGTGTTTACGTGGCCATGCAAGTATCGTAGGTCCGAGGGCTCGTCGCTCGAATGGTGCGAATTCGTCACGGATGCTTATCGAGAAGGCAGTCGATAAAGGCGGCCTGTCGATGTTTTATTATTACAGGGGTCCGTGGTAATCACGAGCCCACGCTCTGCTTTCGACGAGATCTCGTGGGACTCATTAAACTGTTCGCCGGCGCTTTTACAACAGAAACGTTCTCGAAATATAGCTTTAGTTACGTTAACGTTCTCCAAATTCGTTGGTAACCGATGAAAAAGAATAGAATGACGATTAATACCTTATTAGTACCTGGTCGACCGAGCTCTTCTCTGGTTTAAATAGAGAATGCTCATTTAATAATAAAGGATAGTTCATAATAATCCCATTTATATTTCATGCTGCCATGATAGAAGGTACTTACTAATTCCATTGTGCCATGTCATTATTCTCGTATCATTATTCATTATCTTGTTCTAAACTTTGGGCGACCGAGCTCTGCTCGGGTGAAAATACGGAGCAAACGAATTTTTCCCGATATGAGACCTAGCTAGATCGATTTTCGCCCCCGTAAACCCCTATATTGCAACTTTCATCGAAATCGTTAAAGCCGATTTCGAGAACGTGAGTAGAAATAAGATATTTATTGCTCGTTTAATAGTATAGGATATTCATACTTTTGTTGGCTGAGGAGCTTGTGGCTAAATAACAGCCGCGCGTTATCTTGCTGGGTGACCATTTTCCCATGAAGACTCCTTCGTGCCACTGAGAGCACGCTACCCCGTAGTTCCTGGTTGTCATAAGGATATCTCAAGCCTGAAAGTTAGAGATTTGATCTTTGAATTGTAGAACTTATTGAAAAATATTGATATATTGCATGAGTCGCATCATACCTACGTGGAATAATTCTGGGCGGATGCTGACGTAAATGCTACTTTTATGCGTATTTTTGTCGTTTAAAACCTAACGTTTCTAATCAGTAATTTTGACAATGTAACAGTTAAACCACAATCATTTGTTACTTCAAGGAAAACTAAATAATTGGAACAATTACACAGCATCGGGTGCAATTAGTTGATTTTCTTTAGTCTTTCCTTATTCCAATTAATACCGATCAACGATTCGCATAGTTTGCAACATAATTACGTGTTTAACTTATTTCTGGATCAAAAAATCCGACACAACGAACAAGTGTTGGCACTACACGGCAAATATATTTAAGTGACGGCGGCTATTGAGCGGACTCAACACAATTAATTCTAAGCAAGTCCGCAGCTACTCAAAAAAGCTCTCAGGGTGCTTTCGTCATTACTTGCATATTTTTTGTTCCAAGTAGATCGAATTTTTTCGCGCGCCCTCGCGATTTTGCCACAGGGTGATTTATGATAAAAGTTATAAGCGGCACTTTTAATATCAACGAGCCTTTTAAGCCTTGGCCTTTTGTAGATGCCGACGGGGAGATAACCTAATTAACAAACGTTATATATCATTGGAAGAGCGAGCGCAAATATGAGATTTTATTTATTAACAGGTCTCGGAAAAGTGGTAATGTATGTGGGGGATGCGATGCGGGGTCGTTTATTCATGGACTCTTAATTGCATCTTATCTTGCATCTGCAAGTCGACGAGATCACAATTTGTATCTATAACGTGGTGCAGGTATCGATGGGGTCCGCCTCCACCGCGCTCGATGCGGGACCCAAGCCGAGGATACTCTCCCTGTACACCGCTTGCGGTTTTATATTGAGCAACATCTATACCTACATAATAAGTATTGAAAGTCATTACCGAAACCTATTGTTATTTAAAATTAAACAGTGAATCAATTGAACACTTAAATACAATATAAATTGTATAAACTTACCATATGGGTACGATACGAACCTAGTCATTTAAATTCAATTTATCATTGTTAACCAGCTTTGTTCGATTTAGGTATTAATCAAAGACTTTGGTAAACGAAAAATGTAAAAAAAACACATCGACGTTCTATTTTAATGCTTACTGTCGAGAATTACATAAATAGTGCACTAAGACAATGGAACCGAGAGTACAAAGTATGGAGCAACTCACATAACTACTCGTTATTGGTAAGCTCAACCAAAGCATCCTATAACCGAATAGATCACTCATTAGTTTACCACAAACGCCAAGAAACTTTCAAGAGAAACTGAACTTTCCTCTTCTTAAAATGAAGGTGGAAATCGTATGCTCCAAAACTGAGTTAATCATTTTCGCTGTAAGGCATACGCCGCATGTCGGCGTTAAAGAGAATCCGATTATTGTTATTGAATTACATATCAAGAGATTGCGTGTACCGGGACACAGACACACAGTATAAAAAAGGTTCAATTTATCAACTCTACGAGTAATTAATTAGTTAAATGATTTATTGTCGCTTGCTGTCCAATTGTGTTTCTAAACATATTATTAACATTAACTGTATTAGTGTCCCTATTTAGCAACTTCGTTAAATTTGGACACGGTAACTGCCTCTAAATACATTATGCGGTAGGTATTTGTAGACAGTAACCACCTCCGAATTCTATATTATCTCGTTATGGTACTTACGTGGTACCTTATATCTCCCAAATTAAACTGACCTTACATAAAAGTAGATAATTTTTATCAACTTTTCAGAATGTGCTTGCATAATGTGGTTTTCACACGTCATCATGCTTATGTTCATTTTAGATATTTGAAAATAAATTTTACATTCAGTACATTGTACCTGCACCGCATCGTGCTAAAAAGGCATCATTTAAAATAATACCAAAGTTGCGTAAGTAGTAGCAAATTGCAAATTCATCGGCTCACTCTGCGCCCGCGCCGACCGCTCTGTTTAGCTCAGTTGCACGAGCATCATGCAACGCCTCGCAAGCGTGGGATATGTAATTTTGTAATGAAACGTAATGATGCTCATTATCTGTTTAGACAATTTGTAAGTGCTTCAAGTAGTTTTGAATTTACTTTATAAATTAGCGAAATTATTGTTCACTTATCTAAACTAATTTAATTTATACCTACGAAGTACACTCGATTTAAAAAGTTCTGTTTATTATTTATTATGTATTCGGTATGTATTATATGAATAGTGAAGGTTAATTTTGTATTATACTGACAAAGGAAATAAATTAAACCGATTGAGCTTGTATTCTTCTGGCACGACAAACACAAGTTTCTTGATTTTAACCTGTGAAACAAGACTGTTGTCCTACATAGTAGATATGACTTATCATCTTCCTTTTTGCAAAGATCTAATTAAGTAACACGTTGCAATATCTTCAAGAGATAGAAAAACTAATATAATCTCAATAGGCGCCAACTATTGAACCACTGCTTATTCCTCTACTGTGACATTAGAACGTGGGTAGGCGAGCCTCGTGTCAGCGCTCCACCTGCAACGTTAGTGCTCCGACAGACGGGCGTTATTTATGTATGGCAACCTTTAACAGCCCCTCGAACGATATCTGTTATGAAGGTTCGTCAATAAATATGTAACACATGAGGAACTATGTTCTAAAAGTAGATGTTATGTGCGCACCTGTTTTCAGCCCAGGTGTTCAGAATAAGAAAGACATAAATAAATAAAAGCTTTTATTCGAAGAATGTTCATGAAGATGTTCACAGAAATATAATTGGTAAAACATGTGAGATTCAGACATTAAAAATGGGATGATAGTAGTTTAATAAAATAATCCTGAAAAGGATGTTTGTAAATAAAATTGTGTGGTAAATAACGTAAGAACAGCTGTTTTTTTTGCGTTATACGCGATTTATGAACAACTTTTGTCAAATGGGAACTGGGACCAACTAATGAATGCCTCCAATGATGGTGCCTTTGGGCTATCCTACTTTTTGTGACCATTTACTAATTTGTCATAGACTTCAGCAAGAAAAACAGAACTTATATAATCTAGCGCACATTGATGGACAGCTCACCAAATAACAATTATTCTTATCTGTAAGTGAGGGAAATACTTCTGGTAGTCAACGAATAATGAAAGCAGATAATTGAAAATTGAAATAAAGTAACTCAACCTGAGGCGGTTGAGTTACTTTATTTCAATTAAGTGAATTCTATCAAAAATTTGTAACAAAAAAAAAACCGAAATGAAATGATTGACGCAACCGGACTGGAAGAAAAAGGTAATGTTAAGAAATCTCGTGCATAATAAATAATTCTCCACTTATGCATCTAAAAGCCTTACATTAACTAATGAAAACGTAAAACATACTGTAGTTTACTTTTTCTAGCTACCCACAAAAAAACATGAAAAAAGAAAACAGTAAAAGTTTATGTTAGTTTTGCTCAAAGCAGGCTGAGCAAACGAAGTCGCCGTCACGTCAAGTCGATGGTATCGCGATCCATACACACTACCACATGCCGGCAAGACAATACTAACTCGCGACACTTTTATCACTTATTTACTGTACATTGCGGTGCTAAAACATGTGTAGGGATTTATTCTGCAAAGTAAAGTAGCAATGGATATCAAATGGAACGCTATCGTTGCCCAGCCCAAGGTTAGTAATACAGGGGAGCGGAAACGGAAGCGCCAGGTTGTACTGGTAATGAATTTGCGCGGGCGGGCGCCGCCCTACGAAAATAAATTGCCGCATAGTTTCCTTGTTTTGTTTTAAAACCTCCAGCTGACTTGAATGAATAACGAACTCGTGTGTGTTCTCAAAAGTGTATTGTGAACATCAGATTGCAATCTTAACCTCATTATTATTTGAAATAGAAACTACTTTACAGTTAAATCGCTGAAAAATTTAGTTTCACACAAAAACATAGATTTCTTATCACATTGTGCCGAAGCATTGTGCAATCAAAACTGCAATAATCAAAAATGTATTAACCTCTGAATGAATTTCATAACCGTTACCTGAAATAAATCTGCAATCTATTCATAATTTTTTGTTATAGATAATCTGATTTATGTTATCGTGGATTAAGATTTATTCTTTTTATAACGTTATAAATTTAATTTGCGCGTTAAAAAACGTATTAAATTGCTCTTTATTAAGCTAAACAAAAAGTGACTCACGTGATGGGTACTTACATAAAAAGGTAACAAAGCGGACCGTTACACGGCAATTGTACGAAATTCAATTTGTGTAGCCGGACCGCACCGCCGCACCGCACCGCCGCCACACCGCAGCGCCAAACACTAGCGCCGTGAATAACAATTATTGTGTTGATTACCGCACCGCGCCGCGTCTAATAATTCACTCTATGGCCTAAACTCTGTAATTACGCGGATGGAAACGTCGGCTCACCGTTTGAGATAAAAATCGTAGTGGGCCCGTGTATGCCGCGCGGGCTCCGTTCCTACCGCCGCCCTCGGTAATTGCGGCCTTTCGTACAAACAACATAAACATTTATTTTGTTATGATCAAGCAAACGTTTTGTTTTACACAGATACATACGATATTATTGTGTTAGCTCTACTAATGTTTATACACTCACCACTCGGAAAACGTTTACCTTACGAGAACGTTCTACTGTTACGGTCTTATTTTCTTCATTGTTACGACCATCGTGAGAAGGATGCTTCGATTTTATCATTTCTATGACATGTTACAATTTAACCTTGATTTATTGCTAATGGCATATAAGTATCTGTATTGAAATTTGGTGGATAGGAATAGCATCATCTCTTTCCATTTTCATAAGTGACAGACGATTATCTAAAAGTGACAAAGAGATATCACTGGGATGAACGGGCAAGAGCAACTCACTAAGTACTCGCCATTCTATGATCGAGAAACAAACGATTTGAAGACCTAAATTTAAGCTGTCTCCAGCCAACGCTAGCTAACCGCTGCGGTACTGAGCGCAAAAAACGATATTTATTTACAGGTTTTGTTCTTTTTCTGCTATTTTGTTGTTGTTGTTGTTGTTGTATGCTGTCGTTGTTGCTTTGGTTTCCTAAGAAAGCGGTGAACGGTCACACATTAACGGCTGTCCAAATACAGACCAGTACCTATTTGACACCTTAATGTCAAATAGGTACTGGTGAAAATTACAGGTTTTAATGACGGCCGTTTTAAATGATGGAACCGTTCTCTTAGGAAACCGCATCTCCACTCTATACTTGTCGAGGCTGAGTTATCCAATACAAGTTAAAAGTACCATTGCGTAAGTTGATGCGTTTGCAATATGTACGTACAGTATTTCGATTTTCTTAATGTCCCTCGGGAATCATCGCATTTCCGAATACAAATGAATGCTAATTTCCATGTCCATCAATTATTAGATTTATCTTGTATAATAACTTGAATTCAGAACTAAGTACTTTATTGTTGTTTTTTATTTTTATTTTCGTGTGAACTATATAGAAATGTAAAACTATTTTCGTATCTGTCGTGCCTGCGACTTTTGCAGCTTTCCTACAATTTTTTTAAATAAATTACATTAAGTTAATAGAGTATTAACAACTCTATATACTTCCAAGTCAATTGAGAATGTCCGGTCTGCACCAAGAGCAAAGGGCATCTGATAGAAATCAGGGGTGTGTAACTCTTTACGGAACCGAGTCACTGATCTGGATCATTAAAGTGATCCAAAAGAATCCAAAAGATTGGTTCAGTAACAACGTTTCAAACGCATCATTTGAATCTGAAATATTACTTTGCGCTTTGTGATCTTTCTCATTCTGCGTGACGCAACGCGTCGCTTGCGAGGCGATTGAGCAGCAGTGAGCGAGAGAAAAAGACTGCTTACTGTTAATTTAGTTAGTGTACTACTGTACTGACTGACGAGTCGTCGAGTATGAAGAAAGATCGATTCTATTTATAAATCTTTCTTATTGCAATTTGTACACTTTAAAAAAAAATACTATCTTAAAACATTCAGCATTGTTCCCACATAACATTCCTCTGACTCAGTAGTAAACGCCTGCGACATAATGTATACGTAACATTCTGTATTTTATATCCTTTGAGTCGATACCTAATTCAAATGATCCAAATGAAACATATCAATTATTCGGATCATTTCAGTGATCCAAATGCAAATGTTCCAATCACAAAAATGATGCACTTTGCCCACCACTAATAGAAATCCGACGACTGACAAAACATGAGGTTTGCCGAGGGTCATTAAGAACATATTAGTACTGTAGGTAAGTCTTCCTAAGTTACTATTGTTATCTGTGTAACTGGGCAAACTTGCACATGTAACTAAAACGGAAGCACCTTATCACACATGATGACGTAACAGTCGTATCACAAATGACGTCAAACATGGGACAGGAATACTAATACATATAATATAATTCATAATGTAATACTACACAATTCCCAATTCATTGAATCCGTAGAATTCATTAATTAAAATACCAATAATTATAATAATTCTTACATTAATACAAAGCCGCGCGCGCGCTTTTCCTTGAACCAATATACAAATAGTATTTTAGCGGAAAATATTAAAAAATCACTAACCAAATATTTAAACGAGAACGTACAAGGAAAAGCCAACATTGTATGACGGAAGCCCTATGAATTCACTCGATCAGCCCTGCCACAAGACCTTTTCAGCAAACTGAAGTAGCCAGTTGATAACAACTGAAATTGATAACACGTGAAATGATGTTTACAGTTTCCGCCTATCTAATACCGAAGACAATATTTTTGTCTGTAGCGACACGTTTCACTTTTAAATCGCGTTGAGTATGATGTATTGACAATAAGCCCAATAGGAAAAAACATAAATACGTGTGGTAATCACAGTTTAGGACACACCTACTAATACTAATGTTTTAAAATGAATCTATACCTAGCTCAACGTGAGTTTGTTGTCAAACAATCACATTAATGCATGTTTTGTTTACGTATCAAAGCTTATAAGTAGTTGGTAACATGAAGCGTATCATAGTTCCGAATAGTTAGTTTCCGAGAAGGCCTGTTTGCGGCGCGGCGCGGCGAGTTCAAATTACAGGGGCGCACACCGCGCCTGGCCCGAATCTACGCTGCCCAAACAATCGAATTAGCTGTAATGACTCCCATGCACCTAGTAGTTTAGAGTTAGACCCCTTTCTGTGCCAGCGACTTTCACTTGTAGCAGTAATATGATATCGTTACAATAAGAAATATTGTTATTGGTGTCAAGAACTATTGAGATTTATAAACTTATTTCTACTGTTAAGGAAAAAGTAATCGCATGAAAACATGTTTCAGAGATCAGAGAAACGTCTCAACATAATATAATTCTATTCTATTTAAGTTTAATTTACATTAATTTAGTTCGTACACCGATACCCATGATTAATGTTCACGAAGCGGCCTAAACTAAAAGATAAATTAACGTCATTTTAATACCTACTCCCATACAGGCGCTGTATCCATACAAAAAATCCTATTAGCCGGCCGAGTTCGTCCAAACATTACACAAAAAGCCGACATCGTGGGCGCTACCAATAATTACCGTTTATTATAAAGGGTGAAATAAAGCGCATTCCAAACAAACGGGTACATGGTACATTCGGTAGTACGTGTCACAGGTCGTGTCTAAACTCATCAATCTTGGCTCCATTTAATGCTAGAATAGAACACGAGTGTGAGTGTGCGAGTGTACGTGAGTGTGTGAGTGCAAGAGCGAACCGCGGCGTGAAAAGCTCCGACGACGAAACAAAACTGGCTCGCGTGCACAATGAACGAGTGAACAAGAACGATGCCGCGCAAATGGAATACGCCCGGCGACGCCATTGTCGATACACAAAAGAAAGGCAATCATTCGACATGAATAAATATCTTTGAATAATGGGGGCCTCGCTGCCTATAATGAAATGTTTTATGTATTGAAATTATCGCGTATAAATCGCTTGTATATGACGCTACACTTCCTTGTTAATGTTTGATTCGCGGTTTCGTTAACACATTTAGGTTAATCCGCGTAACGGTTCATTAACAGTACTCAGTATTGAATTAATTTAGGTACTCAATTAAGACACAGACTAAATGATATGGTTAAAATTAACTTATTTAAGCATTTAAAAAGCTTTTTACTTTTTCCACTTATTAAGTTTAGCGCCTTTAGCAGGTTCTACTTACTAATAAAATCGATCGCGAGCGTATTAGATCCCTTGGGTTTTTTCTCGCTTTTTAAAATCGTTGCCATAATTTTAGTGTAGCGCTTTTGGGTTCTCAATGTCTTCTTCTTTTCTTTTTCGTCTGGTTCGTGACTAACCTGGTGTCAGAGTTTTACAGAGCCGACCATGGGCCTCTGACTTGGCTTCTCAATGTGGTATGGGACGATGATCCTCCTGCAGATATCATTTTCTGGAACTGTTATCTAGAACAGATTCCTCTCTTTAACAACAGTTCCTTTTATAGCGAAAGTGAGAACTAAGGAAAGAACCCCCATCGGGCACACGGCTGATTGAGTATAATTACCTTTCAAACCATTATATCCAATGCTTCGAAAGATTCTTATGCCACTTAGGTAAGTATTTAAAGCTAAATATTACGTAAATATGAGTAACTACCTAAAAGAAACCACAGTTCCCAAATTGCATCACAATACTATCATATAAAAACATGGCAATTAATTAGAACCATTAGAACACATAACTAATTAACTTTATGAGCCTATTACTTCAAACAATACATAATTAACTGTTCTCGGTAAACAATAGTCGTCAAAATTTTAATTTATCATTATAATCCCAACATTGTTCTTAAATAGGTTTTCATTCAGCTTTCGTATAAAACGAGATGAGGAAACTGCTGGCATTCGTGTACCTACCGCTGTTTGGTCATATGATATGAATAGTTCCATAAGGTATGTGTAAAAACTACTCAAAACACATAAATAGGTTAACGTCTAAGAACAGAAACTGTTTTGGTACAGGTTAGTCAGTCGTATCATCAAGAGACTTGGGTTAAAAGTCAGTTTCTTCGTATAGTAGGTATAAGCTCTTTTTGGCTCCTGTTTGATAAGAGTGTAAACTGTGGTTGTAAAGAGATCACGTTAAAATGTTTATTTTATTTTATTTATTTTTATTTTATTTACCTTTGTTCACAATAATAAAGTATGATTTGATTTGATTTGAAGAGACGAGTTATGATATGTTGACGCATTACTTTTTATTCAGTTAATCTTCCATATTAACTTCAAAACAGCCTGAAATCACACAGCATTACATATAAATCTGAAAGGCAAAGATAGTATGACGTACAGCAAAAAAGCTCCACAAGCTATCTCGAGAAACTTAAAATACGATTACTTCATTGCTCTTTAATCAAATCACGAAGCATCTCATCTTTCGGTCGCAGCGTCCATCTGTTAATTTTTCCGGTGTGTTTCCGAATCTAATAGCATTAATTAATGCTGCGCGGGAGTGCGGCGGAACGAAGCGGTGAGGAGGACTCGGCTCACGCTCCTCCACCAATAAATCAATTTAATCTAATTTAATTTGAGCCAGGCTTCCTCCGGACGAACGAAAGGTTTTCGAACAGTCACGCAACCTCTACAAGTTTTTTCAAGCAATCGGTTTCAGGCGACAAACATTGCAGTATTATGTCATTTTACAATAATATAATTTTACTATTGATGTCCTCACGATTATTTAATTATAATTATATCTTGTGTACATCAGACCTAGACATTTAGCTGATTATCTTATAAAATAATGTAATTTGGTTTGACTCTATCAATAGAAATCCGTAGCGTTACGAACCGATTTAGCGTAGCATCTCGTAGCACGTCGAAGCACTATAATTAATTTAATTGCAAATTAACTTTGCTAACGTGCATTATCATACTCGTATTTACAATACGTTAAGTTAGATTTCAAGACACAGTTACTTCAAAATAACAAACGGTTACAAAAATAGAATGTATTTATCTAAACAAAGCCTTGGGTCAAATCACGTCTTAACAATCTATCAAGCTAAAAAAACCTCTACAACATACGAAAGTTCCATCCAATGCCAGTTAATTATAACAAAAGCTAGCAGACAGGAGTTAATTCTTTATTTATGTCCAATTGAAAATGATTAAACACATTTAACTACATAGTATTCCTTGATTTCTTGATGTAACGCAAACGCAAAAAAGTCTCACACAATAAATGACACAGGATGAAAAACTACTACATAACATCTATGTATCTTTAATTCCAATCAGCAAATATCAATATAATTTACTGGCTACTGCTACGAGGATTTGAAGCAAGTCACGTTATAATGAGATCATGACCAACACATACAAAAAACTTTTTAAACAGTAGCACAATCAACAACACACCACGTTCCCACATGAATCAATACCTACATTCGGCCGCTGTTTAGATACATACTACAAATAAATTACTCTCAGAACGAATTAGACCGCTCTACTACACCGCGTACACCATCATTTTGCGCTTCATTATAATTTAACAGTACCTTAACAATAATAAGACACACATCAATAGCTAATTCAATTTCAACTCAACAAATTGAATTTGTTCTACGGTATGAGCGTACATTCTTGTCCGTACAATGAGTATACCAACAATAAAAGGCCGAATACCAACAGCGGCTACCGGGGCTAGGAGCGACCAGTGCGACCAGCGACCACACAGCTCGTCGTCACGTTTCCAATGAGATCGGTGCCGCGATGACACCCTTGAAATGTTTTTAATAGCGTGATTTATAGAGCAAATTAAACATTTGACTTGGCGTGAATTTGACGTTGAGTGGATCGGTCACGCACGGACACTGCGCCCGCGCTGCCTCCGCCTCACAAGTACAGGAGAGCACATAGGTACTTCAAATGAGGAGAACATTTTTATTACAATTGTAATTAAGGTAAAGTATGTACCCAGTTTACCTCATACGTACTCATGTCGCGGGCTCCCCAAAAAATAACTTGGTGATTATTATTAGTAGAAACCGGATTTTGGCGACTTTGTAGCAAATTACAAACATTTATGTTAAATGTTTAAACAATTCTAAGTTGCATATAATTCAGTCTCTATTAAAATTAGTAACTAAACGACATATGGAGCCTGTTGCTGTTCTACCGCTAACAATACTAAAATACATACGTGCATACTAAAATATTTTATATTACAAACTAATAAACTGAAAACCATCCAAAGTACAGATACAGACCGACTGTGATTGACATAAACATTACTTATTATTAAGTATGCCTTAGGATTAGCAGCCACTAAATACGGAGCCTTCAAAACTGTTTTTGCTTGACATGCATACGCATCAAGTAAAGCTATATTAAAATTATTGAAAGCCTTTTTTGGCGTTCCATCGCTTCTGTCACCGACTGTACATAGGTATCCGCGCGCGACAGAGCCTCCAGTCCGGTGGTCGCAACTGATTAATACGCGCCGCTACCGTCTTCCACGGAAGGTTTTTTACATCGGCGACACCGTGCGTGCGCGTGAGAACCGATTTCCATCGCTGTTTTCAGCATCAACTAACGGTATCAGAGAGAACCGCCGCTGTAAAAGTACCCACTGTGAAAGTACCAACACCAAATAAAAACTTGTCTAAATCACGTAGGTCAAACCAACCGTGAAAATACGTTTGCAGTTCTGAGTATCGCCGTGGTTTTGTTAACTTATACCATGTTGTTGTGACAGCCTGTTGGTATTGCGTTTGGCGGCTGTCAACGGCTCAGCCATTGTGGAAAATGGCATAAAACAATTTTAGGTACTTGGAAAATCAACGTTCAAAAAATGTTGGTTATGTGAATCATAGACATAGGAAATAGACTGATCGTTCCGTATTCAGTTGTGCAGTGAATACTGACCAAAAATACGAGAGAAACTAAGCGAATGTGTGGCCAGTAGTTGTCACTTTCTTTAATGTTTAAGCTCGTAAAATATCACTATACTCTTGGCTAGTATCTATCATATGTGTATATATCCAAGCTTCATGGATCTTCACAAAAATATTCACTACTACAACTAGTTATCAAAAATACACACCCCTTAATAATCGATTAAGGGGAGTGTATTTTTGATTGAATTTATATGTCTAGATAATATCGATATATTTATTAATAAATCAATCAAATAAGTTTCTACGCATGTTGCGTAGAAATTTATTTGATTGATTTTCTCTTCTTCTTTTTTTATTTTATTTTACTGTAATGTTCAATGTTTTTCCTATTTATTAAAATTGGAACACTGCGCCTGTGTCACTGTCACTTTTCTAGAGAATGGTCACTTTTGTAAGGCTAACGCTCGTCAATTCTTATGTCTATGACGTGAATGTACTCATCAATGTACTCATCAATATTATGGAGTACATTTGTTTTGGCTTCCTTGGTGTGAAATGATGGGTTGTTTTACTGTATTTTTTCTTTGCTGTTAATATTTTGTTTGTTTAGTATAAACTTTTGTTTTAGGATAAGTTTTCATCATTCATTTTATGAGTGCGAATGCCTGAAATAAACGATAAATTAAAATTTAATTTAAAAATGCAAGTGTATTTTAGATTAGGTATCTTTTTCGTAGCACTCTGTTTTTTCTTGTCGTTAGATCGATGTTATTTACCGTTCAGTGGCAAATTATACAAATATGGTAATGTAATGTTAGGACAATTAGATACTCAATCATTTAGAAAAATATAAATACATATATAAAGTCACGCCTTCTTCCTATGGGGGTAGGCAGAATTTACAGATCGCCACCTCTGACGATCCTTACATAATCTTTTGAAAAATATAAATAAATGAAAGAGTGGTAATTGGGTTATAAAGTAGAACATTTATCAGGCATGACAAGCTAACATCAAAAAACCCATCAGATCACCTTTATTTAGTGACAATCATCTGTTTTCTAGACCATAGCTACTTTACAAGTCTCTCACATAGCGCACAAATACTAATTTAAAAGTGGTTTCAATACCCGTGGGCCAGTAAAGCAGGCAGTAAAGTGTGTGTTGTAAAGGAGTTCAATCAGCTGCCTGTCGTCCAATATTTGTTATAGTCTGCGCAGCCGCAAGTGCCCATTGTGCGGCAATATGTATCGAGCACTGAGCACCCACTCGTTATACTTTCAGCCCCTGATTTTTAGCTACAGCGTGAATTGCGAAAAATAATTCTTAAACAGCACTCTAACCAAAATTTACTAATATCGGTCAATCAATAACAATTAGGTTAATTAATTATTTTTTAATTCGTATTATTAGTTAAGTCACCTACGCGGCTTAGGTACTACGAAAACGTAGACATAACTATACAAATACCTACTTCTTAAGACAAAACTAAAAAAAAATTTTTTTTGAATAAGTTTCAATTCATGTTACAAATTTAACTAGTTAAATCTACGTTTCATAAAAGTCACTGAAAACAAAGAAACGTCATTGAAAAAAAAAATTCTTTCTAGAGTAACCATTTAGTAATCAATAAACAAGGAGCGCAACTTTAGGAAAGTCTGCAGCATAATGACTGTAGCCTTAAGTAGGTAGCTTAGAACGCCTTCCGTCAAAAATATCACATGATATTAAATAAACACATGTTTAACTCCAAAAAAGTATAAGTCACTCGACTTCGTCATGGGTTATTTATTTACTAATAATTCCCAATAATGGCTTGACGTAGCACAACTTCTGATTAGGTACTGACGTCATTACAATGCTTAATCTATGTGTTTGACATAGATTAAGTACTACGTCACTAGGAATGTGGGCTGCTGTGCAAATTTGAGTGATTCCCTATTCTGAGGTTCAAAGTGGTCTCACTTTGAACCTCAGAATAGGGAACCACTGCAAATTCACTTGATTATAAAGTAAATCATCGGGTTTAAATCTCTATACCATTTGAATTTTGAAGTAATGTTTAGTGAACTCTACACTACTCTATATCTTAGAGTCGAGACTTGTATAGTCTAAAAGACAACTGTCAGTGAAAACAAAATCTTTGATCGAAAAATTAATGTAAGGAAAAGTGTCGGTGAAAGAAAGAAAACGATTAGTTAGTCATTAAAATAAGCTTTTGAAATGCGTATGGACTTTTGGGAATAATACAATTATGAGGTATTTTAACTACTTAATTGGTACATTTCTCAAAGATTGACCATAAGGATATAACAATATTAAGCGCAATCTAAACTTCTTCTTAGTTAGGTCAATCCCGGTAACTCATAAGTTTAAAATTTTAAAAACTTTTGCTATTGATCTGTATATTTTAAGACCAAATTTTATTATGTAATAAAAAAAATAACCTGCTGTATGTTGCATGGGTACCTAACGTAACAACTACTCTCATATCGGAGTTGGCCACGATCTGTCAAACGAGCGTGTGAGGTGGTGTGAGGTTACCACCTACCTAGGTACTAGTGGTAATAGTAATAGGCTCATTCGTTCCACAAGTCCACAACCCGCAAATGTGTCGCAAACCTGACTTTCTATGAATATGGTTGTCGTGAAAGGTCCTGGATGGGGAATTAGACATGCTGCTGTTGTTTCCTACTCAACTATAGTACCTACTGCC
The DNA here is from genome assembly GCA_916610215.1 of Omphaloscelis lunosa. Classification (NCBI taxonomy): domain Eukaryota; kingdom Metazoa; phylum Arthropoda; class Insecta; order Lepidoptera; family Noctuidae; genus Omphaloscelis; species Omphaloscelis lunosa. The sequence goes on along the minus strand of OU744244.1, from coordinate 17,697,587 downwards.
ATTGTCAAGAAATTATTTTGTCAAAGGAGTTTTCCTTAAGCTACGGTTTCATAACGGCCGCAGTGACGGCTGTCATGAAAATTAAAAAATAAGTTCAAAAACTAACCCGACTACGGAAAAATAAAAGTGATCTAAAAAGTACGAAACAAGAAAATATTTCAGACAGAAATCAAGGCAAAGGGTAGGTAAGGATAGGTACAAAAATGAGAGAGTCTGACACACCCTCTCGCTCCACCCAGAGCGGGAGAAGTTATTTGATAATTTCCCAACGAAAAAAAAAAAGTTACAAAAATGGTCAAGATAAAGCCGTGTTCGCATGCCTATATACCATGTGGGTGCTAGGAATACCTACAAAATTATAATGGCATGCTACAACAGCTTTACCTTTTCGTGTATATTAGGTATTAATTTTACAGCAGCGCAATCTCATTTTTGCTTGTTTTTTTAATAATTTAAACATATTTATTTATTTAGACAACATGATATAAATATTCATATTTGTAATGTGCTCATCACGACCTTTCTTTTGGTACCAAACATGTCATGATTATCTCAATTTATTTTTTTCGAGGTCAGAAATTTACGTGTAAAGTCAAGTAAATTAAATATAGGGAAAATTCATATAGCCTATGTACTATTATTACGAATCTATTGATACCTCATTCATCAAAATCGGTTCAGTAGTTTAGGCGCTACGGTGGAACACACGTAAATAAAAACATACACAATACATAGACTGCTAAAATCATAACCCTTCCTTTTAGCTTTGCCATAGTCGGATAATAATGACACCGGGGTCCGACTTTACGGTGTCAAAAATCCTCTTTAGGGAAACACAACAATTTACTATCTCATATAACGTTTTAGTGACGTCATTGGACGGTAAATTGCGAACGCTATGTGACGGCCATCGCAATCTTGGGGCCGATTCTTATAATTTACGGGCCGTTTATGGTTAAAATTAAGACTCTTGTATCTTTACCAATAATTAAGCAAAGACCTCATAGCGTTGCATAGTAGACCCTCCCATATTATATGGAAAAAGCAATCACAGGTAAAATTAGCTTACGAATTTATTTAAATGCCCAGTTTGGCAATTAAATAAGCTACCATTGGTAAGCAAAACGATTCGTTTTTAGGGTTCCGTATTCAACAAGGAACTCTTATAGTTTTGCCATGTCCGTCTGTCTGTCTGTCTGTCTATCTGTCTGTCACAGCAAATTTGCTCCGAGTCTAATGGACCGATTAAATTGAAATTTGGTACACATGTGTATTTCTGTGACCCAAACACGGATATGTAATTTTGGATATGCGGGTCACTTTTGGGAGGGGCAAATAAAAAAAATCAAAAAAAAATTGCGAACTGTATCGTGTGTACCAAATTATCAAAATAAAGGGCTTATTTTGAGGATCTCAAGTACATTTTTTTTATAATTTAAAAATAAACGCTTTTAAAGATAGTTAAAAAAAACATTACACTCCTTTTGACAAATTGACAATTCATCCCTTATCTCCGAAACTACTGAACTTATATTTTATTTTTGTGTCTTCAAGTAACATGGTAAATCACATAATATTGTACGTACAAACTTACATTTGCAGTTGGAATGTATGGGAGAACATGTTTTTCAATTACAATGACCAAGTGTGTGCCAACTACGGAACCCTTCATTGTGCGTTGTCCACAACGCACTTGACCGGTTTTTTTATTTATATGGACCGAGCATTAGAAAACCTTAGCTGTAGTTATAGAAATTTCTCGATGAACGAGACATTTTACTTACTACAAGTAAGTAAAATGTCTCGCTAAACCAAACTTTCAGAAAAAAATATCAGAACATAGAAGCATTTTCTTGAGGATAGTATACCTACCTATATGTAACACATTTATCCCCCAACTGCGCAAACGATAACGAAAACATAAAAATAATGTGGCGTCACAGCGGAATTTTGCCGTTCCCCTTGATAACGCAGTTTTGATTGGTCATTTAACAATAAAATTATATCATTTAAAGGAAAATGTGTCACTTTCCCCTTTAAAATAATAGGTATTATAATTAATATTAACCTTAATTAAGATAAAGCTGCTGAAGTATAGGAAATATTACTAATTAATATCGGCACTGGATCACGTCGAATGCTAGGTACTTATTTTATTATTTTCAATTTTTTATATTTTTCCCTGATTAGGTCTCACGTGGTAGTGTTGAAAAGGATAGGTACAGATAAAAATATCACACTTTTAATTATTAACATTGAGGAAATCTACCAGGCTAGCCTCCTGCTACCTACTTAATTTCTAACTAACGTAAATAACCTCGGTAATTCCCAATGAAAACAATAACATATGAGTGATAATATAAGAGTGTGAGTGTGTGTGAGTGGACAAGCTATATAGTAGGTACATAACTTGTCCACTCACACACAGACACTCTCACACTTGTTTCAGAGTGGCCAAGCTATACGTCAACAGACCTTGTTTTTAGGTATATTAAACTAGCCATTGCCCGCGGCTTCACCCACGTGGATGTCTGAAAATATTCCACGGGAACGTACTATCGGGATTAAAAGTACCTATCCTATGTGTTAATCCAGTTACTTATAAACCATCTACAATGGGACCTTTAAAGATATAGACATTTTTATTTGTGCTCAGAAGTCTTATACTCAAGGAGCTTTCTACAACATTTTCCATCTTTTTTGTGTACCATTTCTTAAAATTTATATGGATGTATTATAAACACGTTAGTTAAGAATAAAAAGTGTATTTGTAACCCTAGCGATTATTTTCGTTGCGTTAACAGCGCTGTGGGCTGCAATATTGTCTGTCATTTTTTATGTATTTCTTGTTCCTATATTTTATATTGTAGCTGTTTGTTGTTCCTTTTGAATAAAATAAAATCTGTGTGACAAATTTCATCCAAATCCCTTCAGCCGTTTTTGCGCCCATCCCGAATATACCACATACATTCAGACAAACGAAAAAAATTTTTTCGTAACTATTTTATTATATATATAGATATCAGTTATACCTAAAGATAAAGACAGTAAATAACGCGGCAACCAATCAGTGTGTAGGTACATAAACCTGCTCCACCATAAGTTAGGGTCATGTAACGGTGACATCGATGTTAATTCCTCAGTGATGCACACAAAAGGTGTTCGGCGGCGGGCAGCGGGAACGCCCGGGGGTAAACGGCACTCAATTTAACCATTTCTCTATATTAATTACCAAAACAGCCCCCGGCCGTTGCGCCGAGCATAAATAACAAAAAATGACGTGTACGTCACGCCGGCCGACTCCACCGATTACATTAGCATCCCCCTTCTCAAGCCTAAACGAGTTTAAGGGAGGCGATTTATCACACATTTAAAATTTAACCTCGCGTATAAATTGTATAAAATCCATAAAAGTGGTTCATAGACAACACCTGTCCTTTGGTCTTCGTTTTTCCTTGCTCTTGCATGCAAATAGAGTATGGGAATAAATAAGGATGTACCCATGGATGTAGAATAATTATTAACTTTTGATTTTTTATGAACCGGAACTTTCCATGCGATTGAATCTCTTTTAAAAATTATCTATTTTTTGGTTAAAGGTCTTAAAATGATTACGGCAATCCAATTTGAAATATAGATTTATTATTATATTTAATTATTTGACACTGTTAACAACACATTATGATAACACAATAAAGCTGATATGAAAAATCAACAATAAAATATCTTAGATATAATAAAACAAGAAATGAACATTTTGAAAACATTTATTTATATTCTTCTATCATGCTTAGCTACAATAGACATTTCAATATTTACATTAATTATTACTATAACTATGGTATAGCTTGTCCACGCTGAAATGACGCGGCCCACTACCGCATTTTAAGTTTACGTAAAATGCGGTAGTGGGGCGCGTCATTTCAGAGTGTACGAGCTATACCTATGGTTAATTTAAATAATTAAGCGTCGCGCAGATTGGTGCGACGCGACAGCGCCTCTAAAAAAACAATTTCTAAGAAAACTTCACAGTATAACAATGAAAGGTGTCGCGCTAGTCTGCACGAGACTTTATATTTAGGTACTACTACCTACTAACTTACGTTACTATATCGAATTATATTAAGTACAGGTTACAATGCAAATAAGCATACATAAGGGAAATAAACCGGAATACACTTCCTTCTTTCGACAGTCCGATAGAACACCTTGACTTCACTCTACGCACCTGGTCATCACTCTACGCACCTTTGTTTTCTCTTTATTTGTTTTGATCTAGTTTCGAATATTATTATACTATATATAAAATAAAAGTCAACACGTGGTAAGCTGTGCGGTAGACCTTTGCCCAGCAGTGGGACAATAAAGGTTAAGAAAATAATTGATAAGATAGGTTGGTACAAATAAACCAATAATTGAAAAAGGATGATGCGATTGATTAGTTTCAATAATAAAATGCTGCTAGGGTGTTATGCAAATTGTAAAATATAAGGAACACATGCCTGAAAACTGAAGCCTAATTTCCGTAATTTAGAACGGTCAAAATCTAGACGCAATGTCATCTCAGCGACATTCAATGTCAAATGTGTTTTTTTTTTTCAAAATTTTAAGAAAATTTGTGGTAATTTTGTCAAATTGCGGACATTAGAATGCCAAAGTTCTTACAATGCGGGAATTGGCCCTCTGAAAACTATAATGTTAACTAAGGGTTACAGGTTATACATTAATGTCCCACCTGTAAACGCAATTAGAACACTTAAGTTTCATTAATTGTGCCTAACGTTATTTTATTAGGGAACTGAAGCTTATTCTGAAGCACTAATTGCCTTAGCGACACGCTATCATTATGAACAGAATATGTAATATTATGTAGAAAATATTTTGAACGTGAAATGATAAATTAAGAAACAACAAGGTTTTCTTATTTTATTTTGTTTTAATATTACCTAGGTACTTGGCACTTTATGGGTCATCATGAGCATAGCATGCTAGGTAGGAAAGTACCTGTTTTTTTTTTTTTTTTTTTTTTATTGCTCTCGGTAATTTAAATTTTTAGGTGTGAGCATGTCGACTGTGCCTAATTCAATATCAAAGTTACATGTACCTAGCTGTTTTCAAACATAGGTTGAACTATGAAAATTAAATATAATTAAAAAATCACGTAAGTATGTGACTTTGTTTTTGTGTTTTTAAAAACTCTTCTACATATCTAACAATACCTAATTAAAATATAGGTTAGACATTTAGCTATATATTTTTACAATAACATAACAGGAAACTCTAAATTATAAATGCAATGGTTGCTGGAGATAAAAATACAGATTATCAACAATGTTCTGAAAGTTAAGTCTTAACTGAAGGTGTTCAAGTGGTGATGGCGGTATGAAGGAGGGCCACATTGCCGCGCCCAACGCCACCAAGTCTGGCTGATACGATACCATCGGCGCGCGCGCAACACTCGCGGGCACATCACTTGCCTTGTCCACTCCACTGCTCAATAAACTATCTATGGAAAACGACTTCCTCCAACTGTCCTTTGTATCAGTCACTGTATAAGAATTAGGAATCACTGGCGCTTCAAACACTTGTTGCAGAGGTGGAACCCTCATATTTAACTGGCCAGCAAGGAATTGCTGATTAAAGTTCGCCAACGCAGTCAGCTCTGACTTGAAACTGTCCTTCTGATCCGTATGCAGCTTGAACCTCTTGCGCCTCCGGAGCAGCGAGCCGTTCTCGAACATGTCGAAGGCCTGCGGGTGCAGCGTCCAGTACGCGCCCTTGCCTGGCCGGTCCGGGCGACGCGGCACCTTCACGAAGCAGTCATTGAAGGAGAGGTTGTGCCGCAGCGAGTTCTGCCAGCGCTGCGTGTTGCGCCGGTAGTACGGGAAGCGATCCGTGATGAACCGATAGATCTCCGACAGCGGCAACATGCGCTCCGGGGAACTCCAGATCGCCATCGCCGTCAGCGAAATGTACGAGTACGGGGGCTTCTGATCGCCGTAAGATTCACGCGAGGGCCGCGGCATGTTCGACAGTGCTAAATGCTAATGATATGTGTCGGGGCGGCGTGGGCCGGGCGTGGCCCACGGGGCGGAGCGCGCGAGGCTCCGCCCCCGCCCGCTCTCGCCGTCAGATATGATAACGAGAATGCCACTCGCCGAGCAAACCACATCTCCCCCTGGGACTATGATTACTGACATGATTGACTGTGCACTTACCTCCTGTTGGTTTAAACCTGCATAACGCTAAATACCTATACGTTTTCTACGCGTAGCCTTCAGCTTAAATAGGTACCACCCATCGATAAACACGTAAGTAGTTAGAAAGAATAAGTATCTAGTCTATTTACTTAAATTGAGAATAAGTAAGTACTTAGTTTCCTATAAGTATAAAATAACTTTTAACATAATTTTGCTTTATAAAAAATACTTCATGTAGGTACCTAGGTATACTAGGTAGGAACTTAACTTTAAAATATATATCTACTAAGATAATAGGTACCCATTCTACAGTTCTCTGGACAGCGTATGAACAATATAAGTCACCACTAATTTATTACAGTAAAACTATTTTTTTTTTGTAATTATACTAGCAATGCAATATGATACGACAGCGCCATCTGTTATGGAGTAGCAAATCCAATCGTCTTAAAATATTTTAACTGAATTTATACAGCAAGATACAACATTTATAAAAATAAAAGCAGTCTTTACTATTATTTTTAACAGATTTCAAAAAGGGAGGAGGTTCTCAGTTCGTCGGAATCTTTTTTTTTATATGTCAATATGTATTAAACACATAACATACGTAGTTCGTTTTTGAAAGAATTGCTAAATGAACGTCTCGCCGCGTTTGAATTGCTATCGAAATCATAACTTTTCCTTTCAAAGGTCTCTTTTATATAAATATAAATTCGTAGTGTATTGCCTCAGCAACAATAAAATTAATTAGTCTTCAAATGTCGCAAACCATCTTAGGTAGACTGCCAAACTTAGGTAGACTGTAGGGATATCCTTAGCTTTTGATGACTAGAATTTGGTAGTGACATGCAATACCCGAATAGGTATATACTAATCATATAATGACAAAGGTAACACTAAATATTAGAACTTATGTTATCTTGATAAGACAGTTTTTGTTTTGTAAAAATTTAGATTTAGTTCTAAAATGAAACAAAAAGTATTGTAACAATCTTTATTTTACATACGTAGTTCGCTTACACATGATAAATTACGCTGATCAACAATAAAAGATCACAAATCTCGAGGGAAGGGATATAAAAGTCGCATATAATAAAAAGTTTCATCTAAAAAGGTTAGACTATGTACTTCATTCTCTCTATGTTTCTCTCTTCAATTTGTAAATGTTCACAACTTAGATGTGAGCTCGGGAACAGCCTTGAACAAGTCGGCGACGAGGCCGTGGTCACTTACCTGCAAAAAAGGAAAATTAAAATAAGATCTATGTTAGTCTTAATTAGTTTTATTTACCTTCAAGAACCATGATATTGATTTTCAAACAAGATAATATTTACTCACATAATATAAGCTAACAGACATAAAAGAATAATCATTATTATTATGTACATACATGTACCTATATAAAAAGAGGGGAAGGAATCATAGGGCATCAAAAAATTCGTCTGCATTGCTCAACTGGAAAAGTGCCTAAAAGGGTGGCAGCATTGCCACGTTGTAAGGCAGTGCTGATTCTTTGGCCTTTTTGGCTTTTGGCCTTTTTGGCCTTTAGCCAAAAAAAAGGCCAGCTCTATCCAGAGAACTGGCCACGTGAAGAGTTATGACTAATTAGATATAACTATGTATGTTATCTCTTATTAGAACTGTAACTTGCCAGATTGCATAATTCAAATTTAAATTATTTAAAAGAGGCATGTTGCGGATATTACAAATAAAATGATTACACAACTACAAATTTCCTTCCAAATTAATTGATAACTTTAATCAATATCAATCTGCACTTGTTTTTAACGAAGAAGATAAAACACTGATAAAAAATATTCATCCTTGACTTGTTGGCATATGGATAAGAAACTTCACATAATATTGGCTGTGTTACAAATACTTAGGAGTATTTAATTTTGTATTAAATATCGAATGCGCAAGCAAAGCTATCATAACATTATTTGTTGTGATTGTTGCCTGTATTTCATTAATACAATACACATTTATTTTTGTAATCCTTGTAAAACTGTCTAATTAAGTTTAAAAAAAGATAAGCGTAGTTGTGGGTCTTCTCTAATTTATACAAATCATATTGTTTTCATAAACATCTTATGTTACCTGGAAGATAGGTGCCTCAGGGTCTTTGTTGATGGCGACAATGGTCTTGGAGTCTTTCATACCAGCCAGATGCTGGATAGCACCACTGATGCCTACGGCGATGTATAGATCCTGCAGGGAAACATGACATTATAATCCTATAACATTACATAATATACGTGTAACACTGACAGCGCCCTTTATTTCGTGGCTGTAAGGGCAACTACGAAATTTAGGCCTTTTGCAATCGCAAGTATTTCCCCTTGCTTTATCTTTTTCTAAAAAGCCAATATATCTTAAAACTAGGTTATATTATGATTATGTAGATTAGATAAGACACTAAGGCCCAACTTACAGGGGCAACAATCTTGCCGGTCTGACCAATCTGCAGGTCGTTGGCGACGAAGCCGGCGTCGACGGCGGCTCTGGAGGCACCCACCGCGGCGTTGAGCTTGTCGGCTAGGTCATACAGCAGCTTGAAGTTCTCGCCTGATTTCAAGCCGCGACCTGTTGGTAAATATTTTTGTTTATTATAACATTCCAACTAGGAGCAAAATTTATGGCAGAAAAAGTGTTCATTCTATTTAGAATTTATTTATTTACTGCCAGTGACAAAACAAAACACTAATTTAACTCTGGCTCCTAAATCAAGGTGAATTATATTGTGCTATTGTTCAAGTTGTAGTTGCTTTTTAATGGAGAAGTTCCACATAAAGCCATGCATAATAAAATACTCGATCTATTTGTAATTCACTTTAGCGACTAACAAGATTTCCTGTTGCAAACTTTGGTATGTAGTTCTTACAGGATTCTTTAAAGGTATTATATGAATTTTAAATTATAGTTTTTACCTCCAGCAACAATATTCTTAGCAGCAGTAAGTTCAGGCCGGTCAGACTTGGCAAGCTCCTGTGAGACAAACTCAACGAGGTCAGACTTGAAATCGCCCTCGGGTGCCTTGTCCACGGCCGCGGAACCACCCTCCAGAGGCTCAGGGGGGAATGCCGTGCTTCGGACTGTGATCACCTTGATAGCATCTTTAGCTTCCAAAGTAAGGATTGCATTACCTGAAAAATTTATTAGATTTCGTGAGCATGTTCAGAACTTAGTAAGAAATTTGTTTCTTGCTTTGACATATATATCTATGAGTAGAAGATTTGAACTATGTAAATATAAGTATTGTAGGAAATAATGAAAAAACACAATACAAAAGAGACAATTCATTTCCAATTGTTTTCATTTAAATTCCTACATTTGTAATAACATGAGCTTTACAAAAAATAACATCAATTTGCTATGATTTCTATCATTTAAAATCTCGATAGATAAAAACGACAGTATAAAATTTAGTTTACCTGCATAAATAGTTCTAATGAAGGTATTAGCGTCCTTAACACCAATAATATCAGTGATTGGTGAGACGTCAAGCTTGGCTGCTACTCTAGGCAGGATAGCCTTGCCGAAGGCAGTGGCGGGGGCCAGGATGTGGGTGAACTTGAACTGTTTCTGGGTGGCGATGATGAGGGGTGCTAGGGACTCGGCTGTAAAACCCTTGAATGCGTCACCTTCAGCAACCAGGACTTTGGAAATACCATTAGCTTTAGCTACAGCTTGAGCAGCCTGAAATGGATAATTAAAGATTATAGAAGCAGCTTGATCCAGTTCAATCATTTTCATACAGATCTAATATCTTTTAGTTTTACTTATTAATTCAATATTAGGACTTTTATTTTGGAAATATTTCAAGTAACACTATACAATAATCAACTACACAATAATTTTTATTTGTAAAAGTAACTTAATTTTAAATTTTTCTGAAGTTTATTAAAACAAGAACTTACAGGGCCACACTTGGTGCCAACCACCAGCACAGCCACATCTCCTCCGATCTTCTTGGCAGCACTCAAAGTGTTTTGTGTGGCCGGTGAGAGAACTTCATTGTTATGCTCTGCTACCACCAAAGTGCTCTGCAATCTCCTCAACTGGAAACAAACAGCAGTATTGAGAAAAGAAGATAATCTCAGGTAACTGTGATTCTACCTGCCTTATTATAAGAAGCGAAAAGGTCTGTTTATTTTTTCCTTTTTTTGTTGTGTAGTTTCATGGGAGCAATACAGAATGATCAGGAAAAAGCTGGCGTTATCACAGATTAGGGATCATAACAACACAGAATTTGAGAACCTTGAAATACTGAAGCAGCCTTTGTACAAACAGATAATTGAAACATGAAATATAAGAATGAATTGTTACTACACAAGAAATAATAAGTCAATTAGATGGCTTGATAACAACCAAACTAGAGACTGTTTTATAACACTTTGTTCTTGGCTTAGACACAAGGTTAAATGTATAGTTTGTAAAACTATTTTACGTAGTTTTATAACTAAACTAAGAATATTATTAGGTAACCTATATGCAAAGATGGGAATCATGGGAAAATTACTTGGTGGATGGGTAGACTGAAGGATCAAGTATAAAAACTAACTAACCTGCGTTGAATAGAGCAAGTGTCTGCTGCACGGAGAGAACATATTGTATGTTAAGGTATGCTGGAATATAATAACTTAAATTATCACTATTTACAATATTATTTTTCAAAAAGGTTACAAAGTCCAATTCACTGTACTTTACTTCTACACATAGACATAGAAATCTCGTAGTTAACTATTCCATTTGCTGACGCCTTTGACATTGACATTAGTGGCACAGACAGCAAACAGATATCTCTCTCATTCTTACAACTTTGAAATTCTAAATATAGAAAGAGACAAAATGAAACAGAACGCAATCCATTTTTGACGTTTACAGGACGAGTCTACTGTACTCCTCTATATTTTTCTGTACCTGTTTTGTCTAGAGTTATAAGCAGACAAGCAAGTAAAATTGCGAATGAACTAAAAAATACTTACCATACTCACAAAAACATTTTACAGATTTTAAATTTTGAGTGCCATAACTAACATAAAAGTTAAAAAAAATAAGAAAAACTTTTAGTTTCAGATAGCAACCCTCAAGGGACAAGTCAAATCAAATGTAAATTGTACAATGTTGCCAACTCGGTTGATTTTCCACTAGATCTGGTTGTTTAGATTTTCCTTTTAGCGAATTTGTTGAATTGGTTTTAGTGGTAAGGTACGACATTCAACCACTAGTACGATATACAAAAATAGTCAAGAGAGTTAAGGGCTTGCTACACGGCAGCCAACTGCGTCCCCGACAGAGGTGACCTTGATTGGCGACAGGCAGAGCTGTTTTAAAATTGGTCGTTAACCACCAACTTCACGGTTGTAAACCACCAAGGTCACCTCTGTGGGGACGCGGTTGGCAGCCGTGTAGCAAGCCCTTAAGTTTTGTGGTTTTCTAATGGGTCGCGGGGACACATTTGGTGGGTTCGTAAAAATAAAGTTGGCAACACTAAAATCGTAAACTTCTTCTGTGGTAAACTTTTTAAAACCAACACTTGTTGTGCTCGGGATTTCTTTCGTAAATTTTATTTCGTCCAAATTGTATCAAGTAAATTGCACCATTCCCGGTTTGCCTTGCCAGTCAGTATTCTATTAGCTGTTAATACAAGTAGTTGTTGACTTTGCTTTCATTTAAATTAAATTATTTTAATAAGAAACAATGACACCAACACCCCTACCAATAGTTTCTATAACCAGGCGTGAAACCTTTAGTTCCTGCCACAGATTGCACAGGTAAGCATAATTTTACAAAGTGGATATCTTGCAGTAACGTGCAAAGTAATTTGAGATGGTTACACTGTTACACATGCAACAAGATCGGCATAAATTCCGTACGGCGACTACCAATATTATTGGAGACGCATAGTAACTTAATAATGAGAACTTCCGGTCTCTGCCTGCCTGATCCCTGAGGTTATCAATTCCTTAATTTCAATACCATTCAAGAACTTTTCTAGAAGAATATTTTCTAATAAGCAATAATATTTGATACTTAATGAATTTGTTTCAGTCCATTTTTGTCTGATGAGGAAAACAAAAAACTTTATGGAAAGTGCAACAACCCGAATGGACATGGACACAATTATGTTGGTAAGATTACATGTGACTTGAATAATTCCGAATTTATGGGGTCACAGTTGATACATCATGCCTTTTGATTATTGATAATAATTTAAAGTTTTTTTATTACAGTTCTGGTGACAGTTAAAGGCCCTGTGGACCCTACCACTGGCATGGTTATGAATGTGCACGAGCTCAAACAGTACATGCAGGTCGCAATCATGGACCCACTTGACCATAAAAACTTGGACCATGATGTACCATACTTCAAGGCTCAGGTAATCATCTTTATAAAATAGCTCTTAAAATTGTTTTACTAGAAATTATAATTCAACAGCAACAATTAATGTATTTTTAATTACATTGTGAAAAGTTGTGTAATACTTTAAGGGCAATAAGGTCAGTACTTATCTTGAGTCTCTAAACAGTTGTTTATTAAGTAATTATTGAGCAATTTTTTATTACAACCTTTGAACTCTTGTTAGTAGGGATGATGCCTGGGTAAAAAAAAAAGAAATTCTATTTAGTTGTCAGTCAGATAATAAAAAATAGTAGACACATATTTTTGCTTTATCATAATAAAAAATGCCTTAGATAAAATGCATTATGTTGAGGGAGTGGGGGTTGCTATGTCACAAGTATAAAATCTACATACTCGTAATGTCATGGCACATTTTAACTCAATGTATCTCTGTAATATTTTGATTATGTAAAAAAATTAAAAATAAGTGTCCAATATATTTTTTTTATCTAACTTGATGGACAAGTTTTTTTTTAATTTTTTCTGTTATCCCTATTGATTGAGATTGATTTCCTGTTTTCATAGACAAATGTTTTTCAGGTAAGCACAACAGAGAATGTGGCAATATACATTTGGGAACAACTCCAAAATGTAATGGAGAAGCCACAATTGCTCCATGAAGTGAAGATATTAGAGACTGAGAAGAACCATGTGGTGTACCGTGGTGGTAGCACTTATCCTAGGAAGAAGTTTGACTCATCTGGCCTACATCCCAACCAACATCATAATGTATCTTCGGACTCTGACTAAAAAAATAAAGTTTGGATAATGAAATTATATTTTATAAAATATTGTAAATGTTAATGACTACTATGTTAATGTTTATGGATCTGGTTATACTATAATGTTGAAATTAAACATTCCAGCCTTATATTTTCCTCTATTATTTAAATTTTGGGTACACAAGTAAAAAAAAAAAAAAATTAGTCCCCAAAATGTTTATTAAGTAGGTAATATCCATCTTAATTTAGACAAGACTGAATACATTAAGTAATTAAAATTCCACCAACTAAAACTAAAGATCTTAAATATTCAGTTTTAATTGCTTTTGCTATGCCATACACACACTAGCTGAAACTGGAATCAAACACTAAACTCCGGCCGCCGAGAGAATGCGTTTCTGACACCTCTCAGTTGGACACAATTACGAACAAATAAAATATAAATTCGTAAAACAAGTATTCTTTTGTACTCAACTGACAGGTGTCAGGAACGCATTCTCTCGGCGGTCGGAATAAAAGACATTCAAAATTTGCTCTAACAACGGTTTGAACATTGCAATAGCTTGGGTTCCCAGTCACTCGGGTCACAGATGGTATAATACTAGCTCGGGTATAGGTGGCAACGAGTGCGCAGACTCGTTGGCTAAATTTGCAACAGCCAACCCTATTGACCAAAAACATTATGTCGTCCATAGTTACGACTTACGGACTGACACAAAACTTAAAATGCATAACTCCTGGTCAGCAGGGTGGGCAAGTTCAAAGCTGAAGGGGGCGTACTACGCCAGTATCCAACCCGACATCCAACGGAAACCTTGGTTTTTTAAATGCACAAAAATATCTAAAAGAACTGTTTCATCCTTTTGTATACTTAAACTCGGTTACTGCTGCAGTCCAGTATTTCTTCATAAGATGCATGTTCGTGACAGTTCCTTGTGCGAATGCGGACTTGACTTGACTCTGAACCATATCTTTTTTCATGTCCTTCAAATTCACAATCTTTTGATTTGTACCTTAAGCGTCAGAAAATTAAAATCACCCTTCCTACTAACTTCCATTAGCTCCTGACTAACTTTTCCCCTAAACTGCTCCAAATCCGCGCAAATTTTTGAAATGACAATAATATAAAAATGTAGTCTGGTGTGTAATAAATAATATCTTTGTAAATATCTGTGTCGTTTTGTAATAAGCATAGTAATAAATAACAAAAAAAAAAACTAACTTAACTAACAAAACTTGTCTTGTCCTTTCAGCTAATAACTAAATAACTACTAACAACTACCACGAAGTTCGACGGCTCACTTGCTTCAGAATAATCGACATCGGCTCAGTTGCCAAAGATTAAAAAAAAATTACTGACTTCAGACACAGATTAGATGGGTCACTCGGCAAAATCATTTAAATAAAAAGCGACTCTTCAACTACGACACAATCAAGTGCAATTCACGTCGCACAGCGCTATTATTCAGCTAGAGGTTGCGTTTCTCTCTGTTATTTCCACTTAAACAAACATCAACTTCATGCAAGTGTAAAGAAAGTTGATTTTAAACTAACTAGTGATGTTGAAAAAGTCATAAAAAATATGAAGTTGTACCGCAAACTGAATTTTATGTGTTGCCTACACAGTACAGTTACAGTTGTTCTCCTAAAACTCGTGTTTGTTTACATGTTTGGCAAATAAATTACGAACGCAGATTATCTGTATTCATCTGTACTTCAGACTAACAAAAATCACTTAATATATCGAAGAAACGCATATTTAAGCAGTTTGAAAACAAAATCCCGTGAACACGATGACCACATCTGTTTAACGGCCGCTTTCCAAAGCGGCCGAGCACTGCATGCAGAAATAGTCCTTACGGTGTATAGATATGCGTTTCTTCGATAGTACCAATATAGTGTTATTTCATACAATAATTTAGTAATAGCAAAAAATTGAGATTCTCAAGTCATACTTAACTAATAAAATGAAATATTTTCGCTTTCATACAGAAATATTAAATAAACCAAACACACCTTTAACAATTTTGGCAGATTAAATATCCTATGCCTAATAATGTTAAAAGATAGATAGCCCAATAATGTCAATTGCAATTATTATAATAAATCGAATCGGAAAGACTTGAATTAATAACTTCAACAATATCAGAAACCATTTATAAATAATTTATTTTTTAAATATAATGTATCTCAAGACTCAAGTTTAACTAATTTTTAAACTCCACGAAACTAATTTTAGTAGAGTCGATGGATTTCTCGAGGCAATCCTATATATTTTGTGTCATGTTAATTAATCTTTGTAAGTATGGCATGCACCTCAATATGTAAACAGAAAGTTTTTATTTGTTTAAAAACTCAATACTAATTACTTCCATGATAGGCAATAAATTGTTTAGTGTTTCAAACAAAATAATCTTAATACATTCCATCATAACATCAATATCACTGTTATTTTGTACTAACCATTGTTTCAAATTTACAATCTAACAGTACACAAAATAAGTAGCTACACACTTAAACTATCCTACATTAATATCTCAGATATATTTGACATCACATATTTTTATGTAAATATTTTACATATCCTGCTTTGAAAGCTGTCTAAACATTTTCTGGTTTATTCAGCTATACTGAACTGGCACTCATATTTTGAGCGACTTCTTTGAAAATGTTTTTTTTGTCATTTATTATAAATAAATACTTAAAATGTAGTTATTGAATATATTACATAATAAAATTAAAATATTATAATGTATCTAAAACAATGACTAAAAAACGTTTTTTACAAAAAATACAACCAACTTCCAACCTACAAAGAGAAAAATAACTTTAATTTTGGAAGTCGGTGGCAAAAAACTAAAATACTGATCCAAAGATACCGACTTCCAAAATGAAGTCGGTTGTATTTTTTGTAAAAAAACGTTTTTTTTTCACCTTTTAGTGGGTTGGTTTGTAATTTATCTAAGTTATAATAGCCTAACGTCAACTGCTTTACAAAATATTGCTTTTTCGATGCAGGGACTTGAATTGTTGAGGAGTTCTCCAAGTGTTTCATCATCAGCTCCACTGCACCATATGAATTGTGACGAGCATCAATTGCTTATCAGCCACATTAAAATAATCGAATGGCAAACCGTGAAATACATATTATGAGTAGTTCCGGTGGCCATGATCTGTGTCCCTTCATCATCAGTTCCACTTTACCAAATGATGCTTTCCAAGAGCAAATGCACGAGTTACTATAAAAAAATATCCAAATCGCTATAGGTGTGCCATTAATATTTTAAGAGTTCCCTCGATTTCTCCAAGATTCCATCATCAGATCGTGACCAAACGACAACGGGCTCCAACTTCAATGTATACACTTTCAAAAAAAAAATATATTTTAAAAATCGGTCCACCTGTCTTCGAGTAATCGGGGAACATACATCTGAGAAACTCCTCCTTTTTTTCAAGTCGGTTAAAAAAGTAAAAAAACAATATCGAATTGTTTCTAAAAATGACAAACGGTAAAAATATATATTATGGCGTAATTATCATGAACATTTAATGCAATATTTTTGTTACCATTTCGCCAATCTCTAACTGATAGCTATGTGCAATATAAACTATCATTTCAATAAAGTCAAATCAAAGTTGACAAGTTAACCAGCCTTCTATGAACTGTCGTATGTAGTAGTTTCAAACCTTGAAACTAAAACGACTAGATGGCTACATTTTTGTCTGTTTTGTAAGGATGTTTCATGGTAATGTATGGGATACCGAGTTCGAATTCGTTTACTGGCCAATACTTGAGTTGTGGTTTCTGCTCAGGGCTCTCTTCATTGACGTTGAAGTAAGCGAAAAGTACGAGAGCAGTGTAGCCGGCGATGAAGATGAGTACGTGCCACACGCCGTGCATGTACGGGAAGTCTATAGAGAGCCACGCGTCGCAGAACATGCGGTCTATGATCCAACAGAATATTGCCAGGAGAGTGACGGCAACACAGCGCAGACCAAGGCGATAGACGCGCGAACATTTAACACTGGAAAAAATAAAATAAAAACATTGATTAACACTACTATTATTATTATTTATTTATTTGCTAAAATACAAAGCAGTGGTTAGTAGGCATGCATTAAAATTTAATGACACAGTACTAAGACATGCACCCTATAAGGGGCTAACCGCATATGGCAAATGTTTGATATGAAATTATTAAATTACATAGCACAATATTGATTCTAATTATTACATTATACTAAACATTCATGAATAATTTATTACATTTTATTTAAAATTAATCATTATTATCAATTCGTTCATTCATTTTAGTCTTATAGGTAAGCATAGTCATTTATTTTTTCCCATTTACGTCAAGCATAGCAAGGTAAATCGATTCACAATTTGTCAGTTTTAAATTCCTCAACGGTATATTAGCCTTTCTTTATTAACTGACTAAAGGTGCTGATAAACTTGAGCATTCACTTGTAATGAGCATTCCAGCGAATGTTACATTACAGAAAAAAAACGGTGCGTTTTATTCTAGACAGCGTTCTAGCGAAAGGACATTAAATTTGCTTCGAGCTTTTTGCCGAGCCGGGCCATTCCGTCATTGTTCCGCCACCGGCCCTCTATGCCTGGCGCACCCCTGTCGCTGTCGGCTAGCATTCCAGTCAGTGTAAAGTCATGATTACGTAAGTTCTGTCACTTAACAAGTGTGAAATAATTAATGACATATTTTCAATTTTATTATAATATTTTTTTTACGAGCATTCGCTACAATGATCGTGAAAAAGTTCGTAGCGATGTTTGGTTCTATGCTTGGCTCTGTTTGTTGTTCAGTTCGACAAATTTAAAAACGGCGAATGCTCGATGTTTTGTTACAAGTGAATGCTATCAGCACCTTAACAGAGATTTCAACTATTTGGAGAAAATTGAGTAGGGATTTTAAACTTTCCGGTAGCTTATTAAATATACGATAACTTTTATGTTTGTGATGATCTATTCTTGTTCCGTCGGTTATAAGTAGTTTTCTTTTAGCACGATATAAGATTTGAAGAGGTGCCTATTTTTTTTTTTCCTAATGAATATACAACTGCGGTATATACAGGCTGACTTGTAATTTGACGTATTCCTTCCATGACGTGATAGTGTGACCCATTTGTAACAATTAAGCACCCCATAACCTAGGCGAAAATTCATGGGATTCGTGAAAATCCAATTTTTATGTATTTTTGATTCGGCCAGATTTTCCCAGATTCCGGACTTCAACAAAACTGGCGGTGGCGATATGTGAGTATACTAGTACTTTCCCATACCTGGGTGCCTACACTTTCAATTGGGGTATATAACCTTGATGTGAGACGTGAATGAATAAAGTTATACCGAATGTTCTAAAGTACCTGGTCAGCTCTTCATACAAATATCCAAGAGACGGCAGAGCGATAGTCATCAACGCAAAAGCGTTAGCTGGCGGATGCATCACTAGGAAGCCAGTGGACAACACCGACGCCACGGCCGAGTAGACAGCCAGGCGTCGTCTGAAAACAAACAAAGAATTATTTTATAATAACGCTATTCAATAACGATTACCCTAGTAACACGTGTTCGTGCAATCAGAACGCATGAATCATGCACTATCTCTTCATGCCAACTTCACAATACGTTTAGTTGCAAATGGGGTTTCATACTACCACACACTAAATGGCAGCTGGTGATATAATTATTATTATATGGAAATTTGTTTTAAACTAGATAAGCCCTACGAAACGCATGACCTACTAGCGAGTCCAGTGTTTTCTATCGATTATTCGAGACTAAATAAATAGTTATTTAATTTATTTATATTGTGCTACCTTTTATAAATTACTTAAATGTTATTTGAAGTATGTAAAAAATATAATAGTGTGGAATAGCTCAGAGCTATAATAATGACTGTAAAACCCGCAACAGAGCGGAACGTTTAAATAATGGGTCACGCGATATAATATCAACGATGTTTAAGACTTTGAAATTGTCAACTGATGTAGTAGTAATGTATATTTACATACAAATATTTTATCTGAATCTTCATAGGTACTTACACAATGTCAAGAGGGCAGAGGGTCAGCAGAAACTAAAGAAAATTATAAAGAAAAGATCTCTTTTATAAATTTTCGTTTTCCTTTGTTTAATAGCCCCATTTCCACTGATGACCAGTGATCGGAGTAGGTAGATTGATTTGGGGACAATGAACTGGCACGTATATATTAGTATGGATATGCCTCCGGGATTTTGAAATTATTAAGATTTTTTAACGAATTTCAAATGTTGTAAACTAATCTAAACTGCTTTTTATTTCATTTCCACCTGTTCTCATATTCATAAAAAATTATTGCATTGAATGAGTATAAAAAGATATTTTTATTTATTTATTCAAGAATAGTAACAATTACAAGCAGCAGATAATATACTTACAAGAAATAACTACTAAACTAGTCATATTATGTAAGTTTCGAATGGACGCACAACAGTAAGGTTCACTTTATTACTTGATAAATAAGAAAAAAACAAATTTAAATGTTTATATATCGCATTCTATAAATTTCTAATGTAGGAATTTAAAAATCCTTACTTTTACAGTATTTTATTCAATCCCGTAAGTACCAAAATGCAATCCCAGAAAAAAAGGCTTATCCATGTTATGATTTCTTTGACTATTCATGATGCGAGTACGTAAAATCAATCTACCTACTCCGATCACTGCTGATGACGCATCAAAACATTTTTAGAAATGAGTGATAAAAACAATTAGTTGCAACCGTAGGGGTCGGGAGGTTCCTATACAGGATAAGGCGGCAGGAAACACCCGGGTGTCACCATTGTATGGATAGCCCGGAGGATACGGTGGAGGTCTGCCCGGATTGGGCGGAGCATCGCCGTGTCCTCGTGGAGGCGATCGGCGGCGGTGATCTCTCGCGTCCGGCCCTGGTTCAGGCCATGGTACGGAGCGAGAGGAAATGGGAGGCCGTCACCTCCTGCGAAGCGGTAATGCTCGCGAAGGAGGAGGCGGAACGCGTGAGGGAGAGGCAAATTTCGCGCCCACACGCCCCTAACCGCCGCAGGAGGAAACGCCCTGGGCGTCGGAAATCGCAGGCCGATTCCCTCCCGCTCCGCCCAGAGCGGGAGAAGTTATTTGATAATATCCCACTCAAAAAAAAAAGAAAGTAGGTTCAGAATCATGTAATGAATCCATGGTAACAGTTTTCGCTCATACTCATACACTAGCTTTTGCCCGCGGCTGCGCCCGCGTGGGTGTCAGAAAATAACCCACGGGAACGTACTACCGATACCGGGATTACATACCTAAAAGCCGAGGAAAAGGTCATTGACTCCTACCGCTGCGCCCGCGTTACGGTCGACCACAATTATTTTGTCACGCGTAATTTTGAATCTGTTATATTTTTTAAACTATTCATTTAAATGAAATGATGTAAGGGCATATTTTAATCTAAATTAAATGCTCCATTTAAGTAACATAGTTTATAGGATAAGAATTAATATAATACCGTTCAAAATAGCTTCGGAAATAACAATTCAATTTTTATCAAATTCTGAAAGATAAAAATGGTTATTGTGGGTCATCCTTACAACATAGACATATGCCATCGCGGACTTTTTGTAACGGTTTACGCGGCGCACGCCAGTAAAGCTCCCAGGCGCATGATTTTTTCCGATATCTTCGACAATAATCGTCAGCCAATTTACACAAAAACCTAATGAATTATACACTAAAACCTTCCGCAAGAATCACTCCGTGCATTGATAAAAACCGTTTGAAAATCCGTTCAATAGTTTTTGAGTTTATTGCGTTCAGACAGACAGAAAAACAGACAGACTGTCTGCGGGGGACTTTGTTTTATAATATGTAAGGATAGTTGCTTTTAGGTTCGGAGTTCATTGACTTCTTTTGTTTATGAGATATCTTTATTTAACCCTTAAACGCATAGTGTCCCAAAATTGAATCACCAAATTAAACCACCAATATCCGTCCATAATATTTGTGTTTGATACATTAGGCTGTATGAAATGTTTCTTTTGCTCCTTCTTTAACCATAGCATAACTCAACTAGTGACATTTTGTGTTGTTATCTGTGGCTGATTGACATTTCACTTTTTGGCGCGCGTTTCTCAAATAGGTTTGAGTTGAGTGCACTTTGGCGACATATATCACGAAGTTATTTGCTGATTTTGGAGAAAAAAAAATTGTTTTCTAAAGGTAATGACTATTATTTATACAATAACTTATGCTTTTTTCAATTTACCATAATTGTTATATGAACAGGAAGCTTTTTTGTTTTGATGCAAAAATGGGACAGCATGCACTATTGGTAAAAATTACTACTGCTATTTGAAGCTATACATTTTGTGATTTTTTTTATTTTGCTTTGGTGAGGTATGCATGTGGTTGGTTATTTTGTTTTAGAAATGGCAGAAAATAATAGGAGAGATGGTGACATTGAGTTTTGGTTGCGCCAGCTAGAAGATGGCGCCATTTCTGAAGACGATTTCGAGTCGGACGGTGACGAACTTGATTTTTATCCTACCCAACAAGATTTATTAGATGTTTTAGAAAATGATGATGACGAAGGTGAGGCTAGGTCTAATGATAATAACGAAGAAATTATACCCGATCCTCCTATTGTAATAGCGGATGCTGTTCCTTCAAATAATAATGATGCACCGGTACATTCTTTAGACATTCAGAGGTTGATATGGAAAAACCAACCTCTGCCATTCAACGAAAATGCCATAAAATTTAATGGAACTGAAGAATACCCTGAAAGTTTGATCAACCTTCAGACACCTTTCCAATTTTTTTCCTACTTTTTTACTGAAGAATTTCTTTCACAAATTGTTACTGAAACAAATAATTATGCTGTACAAAAGAAACCTGATAGACCTGACGTCATAACATTAGGAGAACTGCGAAAATATCTGGGAATCTTGATTTATATGAGTGTCTACCACTATCCAAGTGTACGTGGTTACTGGGCTAACAAGCACGGGTTTGAGGCAATTATAAAAGCGATGCCTGTCAATAAATTTGAAAAATAAGAAGAGTAGGTACTTCACTTCAACGATAACAATAAACACCTACCAATAGATCATCCCCAGCATGACCGACTTCACAAGCTACGCCCTGTAATTGAACATCTCAATACCAAGTTCTCCAGCATTCCAATCAGTCAGCGCTTATCATCGATGAGCAAATGTGTGAATAAGATATAGAATAAAACCAGGAAATGGTATATGAGAATTTTTTACCACCTTTTAGATTTAACTATTATAAACTCTTGGGTTCTATACAAAACTGTAGAGACAAGAAAAGGAGCAGATCCAAAGAAGCTGAAAAATCTGTCACAATTCAGGTCAGAGCTGGCTGATGTCTTATGTACCTATGGTACTACGACCCAGCCAACAAGAGGACGTCCTAGCAACAGCAGCATCACTGAAACCATAGAGGCAAAAAGAAAGAAAGGGTGCCAGGTTCTTCCACCGTCTGACGTTCGGTTAGACAATCTTGGTCATAGCCAAATTAAAACCGACCAACGCATGAGGTGCAAGAGACCTGGCTGTAAGCTACAGAGCTTTTTTTTACCTTTTTGGCGCAGCCGTGAGGCACACACTGTTGTTTTTAAATATTATTATTTATTTTATCTTTGTTATTTGTGTTTTGTGTTTCACGAACTGTGTTCAAATAAATGTTTTTCTTTCTTTCTTTCTTTCTTTGTAAAATGCACAAAGTGCAATGTATTCCTTTGTGCAAAGAAAGGAAACGATTGTTTCAATTTATTCCACAGTTAATTAATAAAAGCATTTTTTAAGTCTATTTTGCATAATGTCCCAAAAATGCATCAACTTGATTTTTTTATTAAAAACCTATAAAATATTAATTGTTATTTTTTTTATTTTTTTCCCGTTTTTCACAGCTTCTAAAGAATTGAAACCATTTTTTTCAGTACAATTTATTAATTCATGCATTTAAGGGTTAAATTTAAACAAATTCTAAGTTTGATACCCTTTTATCTGTGAATGAAAGAGCTGCTTGGAATTCATTCAAAATGGTGGTTAAGGACTTTTTAGGAAATAATAATAGTGAAAACTATAAAGCCATAGTTGCTGATTTATTAAAAAAATATATCAATAAATTGGAGTAAACATATCGTTGAAGATCCACTGCCTGCATTCTCACTTGGATTTTTTCCCGGAAAACTTAGGAACGAGCAGGGAGAGCGTTTTCATCAAGATTTTTGAGATTTTTGAAGGCTTTTGAAGATTGCCATCAAGGATATTGGGATGAAAATATGTTATGAGACTACTGTTGGTCCATTTTAAGAAAAACCGATTCAGAAACCTATAAAAAGAAGTCTAAAATTTGTAATTTTTAGTTTATTTCTGTTCGTCATAGTCGATTTTCTTAATTTTTTACTTAATTAAATATTTCTGAATATGGACGTGATAGATATTTTTTTATTTTTTTCCCTGGATAACCCTTACATAGACAAATAAAATTCAACAACTTTCAGCTGGGGCATAAAAAACCATGTAAACTACTGTAATCTACGATAGTACCTATAGTTATGTTTGTATTTTTATTTAAATTCTCTATGGAATGACGCCAACATTCATTGATGTACCTACCTATCGTAGTTTTTTTATAACGCAAGAATAAAAACTTTTTACCGATTTTTTATTGCATCGCAATAAGTGAAATATTTATTCGTTTTAAGTATTTATCTAATACCTACTGTTTAAATTACTTAGCTATGTAGGTACTTATTTATGAAAACAAAATATTCTGAAATTTCCATGACGCGGCGTAGGTAAATATGATGCAATACATGCTAAAGTAGAGCATAAATTATGTACCTATGTTTTATAGCTCTTCTAATTACCAAATTCACATTCTCTTTATAACAAAATGTGTGAATTTACGTTCATTCATGCTAAGAATGCTAGTTAAATACCATTTACGAACTTGTTTTTTTAAGAACAAGGAAGTAACACTTTGTGGTAAACAACAAGAATGGAGGTTCTCTTACTTTTTACTTGACTACCCCAGAAGGAGGGTAATGTTTTTCGAGAGTATTTATGTCTATTTCTTTGGCACGCTCTGTAGCCTAAACGGTTTGATGGATTTTCACATATGAGGTGTCGTTAAAGTCGTCTTAATTGTGGGAGTGACATAGGCTATGCAGGGTGGCAGGCACATCAACGCGAAAACTGTTACCATGAATTTAGTAGGTACATGATTCTGAACACCCTGTATTGAAATTCTTCGTTTTTTTTTAAATCTGCTATTTCATAGAAAAGTGTAATATCTACGCGGTCAAAATGTATGGAACAGCTGATTTGAAAAAAAATAACCGACGAATAATTTCAACGCATTCATAACAGTTTTCGCGTCGATCTCCCGCCACCCTGTATAATATGTATATATTGCAATTGCAAATACAAAAACAAAAGCGAGGGGAAGGTTTTAAAAAAAAACTACAATATTTGTATCAAATAAAAGCTAGTAATGAATCAATTCCATTCAAATATATACTTATTATAAAAATAAAAAGGTTGAAATACTTAAAGCAAATTATTAAAAAAACTAAAAACTCGACTGCAAAATTCTATAGATTAAAATTTATAATCTATAGAATTTTAGTATTGCAGACCAATAACCTGAAATATGGTGTATCTTTTGTCGACCCCGCCTGCAATACCAAAATTGTTTAGATAATAATATTCTTAATGCTGGTTTTTGTTTTATTAATTTACATAATTCATAGGTATTTCTCTATGTATGTTTTATTACTTTTTGCAAAGGTATGCGAAGCATGCAACCTTAATTAAATGAATTTAAACATTTAAATAAAGATTGCAATTGTTGCAATGGGATATGCAAATAGGTAAGAGTATAAATATTTAAACTGATGAATGGTTCTCATCAAAATGTTATCAATAGGTAATATTATAGGCTGGTGTACGCAACTCCCCGGGTCGACGGCGCGTTGTGTTCCACGCGCGCCTCAAAGAGATGTCAGCAGATTTGAAGGGGTCCACTAGGGCCGATGCCTGCCGGGGTTGCGAAGAAAACCGAAAGGGACATCGTGGCCCCCGGCAACAGGGCAACCGAAGGAACACGGGTGGGTTTTAGTCAGTAAGAGTCTGACACGCCCTCCCGCTCCGCCCAGAGCGGGAGAAGTTATTTGATGATTTCCCACCCTCAAAAAAAAAAAAAAATGGTGTACGCAACTCCACGTCAATGCGTGTATTTTGCATATAATGTTATCAATACAGACTTTTAAGGCCGTCCGCTGCGTTAAGACTCCGTGCACGAAAAAAATCTTTTTCGTCAATAACTTCTATTATCTATCTAATTGTAAGAAAGCTTGAAATAATTGAAACATTAAGTCTGTGTAAGAAGAGAAGTACAGTTTTCGTGGTGCTAAACTATTTGTGTCAGACACTGCACCTATTAATAGATGCATTACTTATGCGCTCTCGAAAATATGGTTTATTTCGCCTTTGATTTACTTAATGAAAATATAGTATAATCATAAAATAAAATTTTGATTTTATTTCAAGGATAGCTCCAGACTTAAGTGTGATTTTTAAATTTCTTGAAACGGTTACGGAAAAAAAATACTGACAGGGTTTAAAAAAGAAATGGTTATTTCAACATTTTTTTTCTGCTATATTTTGTATGGAAGTTGAAAAAAGTGTGTACAAGTAGACCATATAATGATGTTGATGATATTTTTTTAATTTTCAAAATAAAAAATTGCGTCTATTTTTGGAAAACTTGTTGCGAATTTTTGTTATTTTCCACGAATCCTTAATTTATTTGAAAAATCCCTTCTATGTACAAGACAAAGAATTCGACTTTCAAATCACAAATCATTTTGTTCAAATTTTGTTTCCATTTCTTACAACTAATGCACAAAATTGATCAAAATCAGTCGATTTCGTGCACGGCCCCTTAAGCGGACAGCCTTAAACATGGTTTCTTAATGTTCCATAAGCACAACTACGTCATAATATTGTGCACTTGTGTTATAAATAAAACAGTACACTCAACTCACCTGTTACCATCTAAGAAAGTTGGGAAGTATCTCTTTGGTAAGAACATTGCGAATGCTGCCATACACACCCATAGTATAGCCAACTCATCCAAAAGCTGCCCTGAAAAAGTAAATAACATTGTTAAACATACCTTGTTCTTAGAAACCTCTTTGTGATACTTGTATCCTTCTCCTTTTGTCTCAGATAAACATGGTAGGTGTGAGTCATTTAAATTTAGCATTTATTTGAATAATTTGTGTCGGAATAAAAACAAGAACTAAACTTGATTGCGATTGTTGATAATATTATGTGAAATAAACACTGTTAACTGCTATTGTATTTAGATTTACACAATGTTATTTCATTGAAATAGGGACAAACCAGATGTTTAACATACAAACAACATCTTGACATTGATATATTAAATATACTAAGTACTAAAGTAACATTTTTTTTTTTATTGAAACCATATTTTATTATAGGATAATAAAATATTTTGATGAAATTTATTAAATAATAGCTAATAAAAAAAGTATTTGTCACGGTTCAGATGAATTCAGTAACATTTACTTTTATTGAATGTTTATGACCAGGCAACAAAATAATAATAAATAGAAAAAATAGCTTGTGATCTTACCTACTAAACTCAAGGTGGCATGGAAATAGGCAGAGCTTATACCAACCACCATTAGCAGAATCCAGAGAACATTTATTGCTGGGTTGAACAACTTTGAATACTCTTGAAACAGGTGAATCAGTACAGGTGGTAACAGGAAGAACAACACATTGCTAATCTAAAAAAAGAAAAAATGTATAAGTATCATATTGCACACTTCGGTTGGTTGAACAAATTAGAGGGCAGGTTCACTGACCATTTTGGGCAAGCATGCATGACTAAGCCATGCCAGGGCATCTGAAAAACTTACAGAGGTAGGAATTTTGTTTAACATCCATCGATTTAAGGGGGAGGGAGGGGGGGGGGGAAGTGTGGAGGAAAATGAGTTACTTATGATTTTTTTAATAATCTAACCTAGCTTTCGAATTTGGAAGGACTTTTATGTAAGGGTACATATATAAATGTATAGTTGAGAGGCGGGGGTGTGGGAGATTAACCCAGGGGCGTTTAGTATCTTATTTAAAGGTTATGTATTGGTAATTTTTTTGAAGAAGCACTGTAGTTTATGGCTATTTTATAGAATAAATATATTTTTTCTTATTCAGGCATAGTCGACGGAGCCCCGCTGAGCGGGGCTCCTATTTCTGAGTGGTTTCTAACCTCACTAACCTAACCTGTCCGAGTCGGGGTGCCTCAAGTCCCGAGCTTGCATCCATCCTAAGTTCTCATTGCCTTTTTACTATGCCGAGATGTGTCGGGAATTGCGACACCAGGTCGAAGGGGATGGCAGGGTCTATGTTCGCTCGCTCACTAGACCCTGCCACCCCTTCTGAACCTAACCTGTCCGAGCCAGGGTGCCCCGAGTATCAAGCTCATTAGGCTCGTTCTAATATGAATTTTAAAAATTCGCGTCAACTTAGTGACACTTGACGGAGTGACAGAAGTATCAGTAAAAACACAAAATGGCGTTGTTTTACGTTTGGTTTCAAATATCGGCAATAGTCGGTAAATTAATTTATGTGTTAATATATATACCACTAATTTAAATCAGCGAAATATAGGTAATATAATGCAATATGCCTAAAACGTATCTAAATCACTAAGTATACGTATTTATTTCACTTAGAGCCACTGGAGAAGCCTTACGAACACAAGTACAAGAACAATGTTCTAGCACGGCTTAGACTATATATCACTGGATAAGCGCAATATTCCGAACAAAAGTCTGTCACTTTTGGCGGGGGACGCGTGGTAGCTTCTACGAAAAAGAACAATAGCTGTTGTTTTTTCGAGGCCGGAAAGAGAAGTCCGTACCATCGATTTACTTTTTTATCGATATCGATAATCATTCGGAATTTTGCTTGAACCTAGAAATAAAACAGCTGGTTCATAGAAAAGTTTAATTTTAATAATAAAACTATCCAATAAAAGTAAAAAAAAATAAAATATAGCAGGAACAGGGACAGGGACTAGCAGGAATTTATTGCAAGATATCGTAAAAAAAAAAAAAAAAAAAAAAAAATGGACAAAAATTGTATGAATTAAGAATTGTTTTTTTTTTAAATATATTTCACGTTAGAGTGTTTTACATAAATAATCGTGACTTTTTTTTTAATAAGTATCCCTGTTGATTCTTTGACATGGTCTCATTAGTTCCCTAGAGTATATCAAAAGGAACACCATGTTTAAGCTTCCCAGCTAATGATGAGGAAAGATTAGCTGTTGCAGCTGACTTTTATAAATATCTATATTTCCGAAAGCATTGGGTGCAATTGATTGTACTCTTATCTAAATTAGTTAGTTGTCACTTGAAAATTTAACGTGAACGGCGAAATGTTACTATAATATAAAAATCTCCCAACCATTTTAATTGGGAAAAAGTATTACTTTTTACTAGCAGCCTAAATAACTTTGACAATCGGTTTTTTATGCAGTAAAACAACGCTTTGTAAGGTGAAAGCGCCGACCCTGCCCGCGAAATTCAAATTTTCTTACGTTTTTTGTATTTTTTAGGTCAGTCTCAGATCTCATGTTAATGATCGATTGATTTGCGGTCGTAAAAATAATAAATATATATTTACAGAATGTTAATAATTAAAATCGTAAATACAATTCTCAGTGATGGTGTATAATGTTATAAATTCACGAAATTGACATTCTTAGCAGCAAATAATTTGATATGTTATTTAGGTAACCGTGAGTTGTGGAAGAAATGGAGGGAGGCCATCTTTTATGACCGCCAATCAATCAATCATTAACATGAGATCGGAGACTGACCTACAAAATGAAAATAACAAGAAAATTTGAATTTCGCGGGCATAGTCGAAGGTTCCACCTTAAGGAACGTTAAACATCTTACGTAAACGTTATTTGACGTATGTATGTTACGTTAACCAACCGTTTGAAACAACCGGCCCTAAGGCTTCTCCAGTGGTATTTATTCTAAGTTATTTCATCATTTATAAAGTAAACCATTTTAGTGCGTTGACCTTTCGTAAAACGAAACGTTCAACGGCAAGGCAAAATGTCAAAAGTGACTAAATATTGCAAAATTTCTTCGATTTTGATTCTTTTTTTATATTTATTATTTACACCAAAACCTCACATGAATACTTCTTAATAATATTCCAAGGCCAAATAACGAGTATAATATTAAATCTACAAAATAATAAATGCGCCAAGAAAGAAAATCCTTTGTCTGTGTTCAGAAACTAAAAATAGAAAATGTGAAAAATACTTACTGTGTTAACGAATTCAGCTATTACCGGTGAAATGGAATAGTTAGATTCACACCAGTCTACCGGTGAACTTCCACGTTGTAAATGCGACCACATTGTTTTTGATAAATAGATTCTTTGTTTACAATCTTCCAAGTAAAAAGACGCACAAATAAAGGTAAAATATTCCAATTAGATGATACAGGACGAAAGTAAACCAAGCTTACATTTAGTTTTTTATTTTCAATTTAACTTTCAAGTTGTATTTGCAATTTAACTTTCGTTTGTTTGTACAGGAACAACGAACTATACGTCCTCACAGAATCAATGTTGACTTGGCACTGACAGTAGTGACATTAGTGCTAATAACTGACAGGCAGTGACACTTGCCGGTAATTAGTCTTGTCAGTAGTGACATTTCAATGACAGAAGAACAGAACCACCACAAGGTATGCCACAAGGTCGATAGGGTCTATGTAAAAGAACTGTTTTGAAAACCGTGACGCATTGTCCATTGTTACAATGTTTGTGACTTCCGCACGCTCAGCTTCCATTTTGTCCTACACACAAAAAAAAAATCCTTTGAAGAATGTCAAAGAATTTTTATAACACAAATTCAAGAATTGGATACTTAAACCATAGTTCGACATTTCAGTGAGTACCATGAAATTATTCTGTCCGTACTTAAATAAATTCCATGGTACTCACTGTAGATTTCTACAGCTTGGCAAAAATTAGTCTAGAAAAACTAGGGCGCCACTATCATACTTAGATGACTTTGAATGGAAAATGAGCTACACAAATTGTTAAAAACGCTGCTTGTGGATGACTCAAAAACTACTAGCACTTGTCGCCAAAGTAGTGAGTGCCATCATCATAGGTTTGCAAAATATTTAGTTCCAAATTTCACCACGTCAGACGTTTTATGTCGATTTTAATGTGTATTATCTCGACAGTTGATGGCGGTGCACGCTACGGTTTCCTAAAAGAGCGGTGAACGCCATCACTAAAACATTATTTAGGAAACACCGTAAAGTATAAATCAATCGATCACTCCGATTGATTTATCGCTAGGTTAGCCCTCACCGTACTTTGTCAGGCGAAAAAGTGTCCATACTGAGAAGAGTGATGACACATTATTCCAGCCCGTCCCATCCTTGATGTCCTCCCTCCGGTTGACGCCCTAAGCCGACGTTCGTACCCCACAGGGGGTGCCCTTAGCGAGCGTTCACCTAGTTTTAATTAGCATAACTGAATAACCCCTGGCTGAAGGTTAACTACGAGATGCCATACCTAAAAAAACCACACATTATTTAATAGCGTTTCTATGACATTCAAGTCACTGCGTCATTGTGTGTCAGAGGTGTCAAAACGAAACAGAAACGCGACTATCTTTGGACGCGGTACGGCGGATCTAACGATTTCAATCTTTACGATGCCATCATCTTCATGTCAGCCATAACAACGGCCGTTACGTGCGGCCACCGCTTTTCTAGAAAACTAAAGCTTTAGAGAGCGAACTATGTAATAACATTGGCTTTTGCAAACGTTAAAAATCTCTATCTCAGTTCATAGCACCCTCCTGCCTGCATGTTTCACAGTAGGATTAAAAAAAAAAACAATAAATAAGCTCGTGCGAATGCGTGCAACTCTGATCAGGTTATTTCTATCGTACGCCTCCAGTCTTTACCAAAAACGAACGTCTTTAACAAAAAAGTCAACAAACACAATATAACCTATACAATATAAAACGTTCATAATTTATTGACTTTTCCCCTAAAACTGCTTTTTTTACCAGTGGTAGACACTTCCCGTGTCCTTAGGTCGTCTTTTAATGGTGTTATACTATAAGTCTCAATCATATCCTAGTTTTCGTATAATTGATGATCGACACAAAAGTAAACATAAACATAACAATGGCGGTCTAAAGACGTACAACCGTACAACTGTGCTGCCACCTGTTCTGAGCTTTCAGTTTTTAACTTCATTATCGTTTATTTAACCACATTGCTTTTGTCTTTTGATAATTCCTCCCCGACCCTTGCTCGAAAACGAGGTTCCAGCAGTTGTTGCAGCTGAGCACGTAGCTTTAAATACCCCGCCTAATAATCATGATGATAATCATATTTTGATCCAGCCTGTCCCCTCTTGCTGTCCTCCCCCCAGCGACGCCCTAAGCCGAGGTTCGTACCCTACAGGGGGTGCCCTTAGCGAGCGTTCGCTTAATTTTAATTTAGAATAGTTCACTTGCTCCTAGTGTGTAGTACCTCCTACTGTGTAGTAGCTTGATCGAAGGTAGTAGCTTAAGGCACCCACAGGAAAGTCCGGTTAAGCAGCCAAGACCTTACTGGTCAAAACTGCGAGTTGCCATAGTTAAAAAAATAATCTTTAGATGATAGCGTAAACGTAGTGCCTGCATAGCCATAGCCACCGATGCCATATCACCAGAACTAAACGAGTGCGGTTAAGGTCCAATTCGTCCGAAAATACCTACCTATAAGACCATAAGCAGCCATCATATATAGACTGCCGGCCATTTAATTAATAATTTAGGATGCAATTTTGAAAATGCTTTAACTAGGTACTGAGTCTGTCTACTGAAAGCTGAGAGTGCAAAGGAGTGGCAAATTTAAAAAAATTACGTCGGGTATCCCCGGATCAACTATGGAAAAACGTATTTGATACTTAAATATTTTTATGCAGAATATTTATCTTTGTTTTTACAGATTAATAGAAAAGCATAAAGCAAAAAATTGTGTAGATAAGCTTTTTCGCCCACGGGAAGAAATTATTGTTGTAAGTTTAGTGTCAAACTGAAACACGAATGACATGTTTGTTGTTTTATAAAAATTAGAGGATGGTCTGATAACTTTTTTTTTTGGGTAGGAAATCATCAAATAACTTCTCCCGCTCTGGGCGGAGTGGGAGGGCGTGTCAGACTCTTACTGACTAAAACCCACCCGTGTTCCTTCGGTTGCCCTGTTGCCGGGGGCCACGATCTCCCTCTCGGTTTTCTTCGCAACCCCAGCAGGCATCGGCCCTAGCGGACTCCGTCGATTCTGCTGACATCTCTTTGAGGCGCGCGTGGAACACAACGCGCCGTCGACCCGGGCCTGGTTCTTATCGGACGGTGAGCTACCCATTGCTTACCGTCCGCAAGCCCCGTATCAGACCATTCTCTAAGTTATATAAAACAACAAACATATCCTTTGTGTTTCATTTTGACAATAAACTTACAACAATAATTTCTTCCCATGGGTGTAAAAAAAGGCGACTAAGGGACTTACTAGAGAATGGGCAGCAACGTTCTCTATATATTTTTAACACTATACTGTGATTGCAACCAGCTTGCCAAGCGTGGCGTTTATGGCATATTCCCCCAAAAATTACAAGCACCAAAAAGAAATAGCCCCTAGTGCCCGGTGGCCCACCTACCCTTAGCTACGGTAGCGGTCAACGCCACGATGATGCAAGGGGTGCGAAGAATCCCCGGAAGAGATCCGAGTACCACAAACTGTCACCAGAAACTGGTCCTGGCAACATACAACACGCGTACACTCTGGACCGATGAGAAGATCATCGAAGTCGAAGAAGAAATGAGCAGGTTACGATGGGGTATAGTAGGGTTATCTGAAGTCCGAAGAGAGGGGTAGGACTCGATAATCCTCAAATACGGGAACTTGCTCTATTTCCGGGAGGGCCAACAGCAGTCCCAAGGTGGTATCGGAATTATCGTCCATAAGTCCCTTGTGAGTACAGTAGAAGGCATGAGTCGTGAGCATCGAAGTGGAAGATCGAGCGTGTGTTGACCGGGGCGGTGTTGTGGAAATTCTGAGTATCCTTATACTCAGAATTTCCACAACAAGGTGGACCGATGACCTTGTGAAGGCCGCAGGAATCCGCTGGATGCTATTAATCTGTAAAAACAAAAATAAATATTCAGCATAAAAATATTCAAGTATCAAATACGTTTTTCCATAGTTGATTCGGGGATAACCGACGTAATTTTTTAAAATTTGCCGCAC
Organism: Omphaloscelis lunosa; assembly: GCA_916610215.1. NCBI lineage: Eukaryota > Metazoa > Arthropoda > Insecta > Lepidoptera > Noctuidae > Omphaloscelis > Omphaloscelis lunosa. The sequence continues at coordinate 17,663,821 of OU744244.1, read as the reverse complement.
TTTTTCACTCAGCTTTCAATAGATAGCCTCAGCTGCCTGTGATAATAGACCATCGTCGTGGCTGTATAGATCTTCATATACGAAACACTTTCGGATGGTGACATTTAAAATTTCCATAGTTTCATACAAAATTGTCTGTCAGTGAATATTTATTTATTGCATTAAGAACTTGCGGTAATTTTTAAGAAAGCTTCCGATTAAAGAGTTTCCAAACAGTAGGAAACATATCACACACTTAATCGCAATGGCTTATAATGGTTCACATCAGAATTCAGGTAAGCAGGAGAAAAATTTCCATTAGGTACTGTTTTATGTATAACAGCGCTGAACTGATTTTAGATAACTTCTGATCTGAGTATTACCTACTTTAAACTAACGAATCATCGACTAAAAAAGGAAGGCAGCAGGCTTAACTGGATATGAACCATAACTTCCAGCAAATGACTATACACACCTAATGCCTACACAGGTAACTCATCCACTTAGTCAAAGTAATAAATAAAACCTGAGATCATTGATTTTCATCATCTCAGAATAAAACAAAAATATAGGTACCTACTTAACTATATTTTGACTAGCAGTGTAGGTACCTACCCACATCTGCTGAGTCTGCAGCTCCTATAAAAGTGATAGTACCTGCTGGTCGACCGAGCTCTGCTCGGGTGAAAATAGATACTTACCTAAATATAATTATCGTCCAGGTTAGGTACCAACATTGTATATCACATTCCTGAGGCTGTGAAAATAGACGAAACGAATTTCCTAGATAAAATATGAGACCTAGTTCATCGATTCTACCTTTTGGAAGGGGCGACTAGAATCAATTCTATTATTTTGTAAATTTTGACGTTCAAAAGTGCCGTACATGAAATAAATGATTTGACTTTATTGCAACTTTCATCGTAATCGTTAGAGCCGTTTTTGAGAACGTGATTACAAATAATATATATACTAGTACCTGTAGGTACCCTAATTGCGTAATACAAGATCAATCATATTTTTTTTCGATTTGAAACAGATTGCTAATCCTTCGCTTCATAAGTTGGAAAATAAAATCTGCTCAACGACGTAAACTATATTAAACTGGTTTAAACAATGTTTAAATACTTGTTTTAAAACAACTTGTTTGTTTTATGCCAACCCTGGCGGTAGCCCTCAAACCAATCAACCGACCTACTATCTCATCTCATCTGATGAGTAAGTGATGGTGATGTGATCACTGATGGCAGTTTGACACGTAGACACGCTTGCCTAGAAATAAAATAAATAGGTACCTACACCTATAAATAAATACAGCAGGGTACGATATAATAAACTTTAATTAATTTTAGAAAGAGAATAGATTAGATTTTTTGTATGTCTGTTTGTAATGAATAAACTCAAAAACTAATGGACCGATTTAAAAAAAATCTTTCACCAGTAGAATGCTATATTATCACTGAGTAACATCCTTACATATTATAAAACAAAGTCCCCCGCCGCGTCTGCCTGTCTGTCTGTTTGTCTGAACGCGATAAACTTAAAAACTCCCGAACGGATTTTCAAACGGTTTTCACCAATAGACGGAGTGATTTACGCGGAAGGTTTATGTGTATAATTCATTAAGGTTTTATGTAAATTGGCTGAAATTTGACGATTATAGTCGAAGATGTCGGAAAAAATCATGCCGACTGGGACCTTTACTGGCGTGCGCCCCGTAAGCCGTAAGAGATACATCAATTTTATGTTCTACAGAATTGTAGACCTTAAAAAGTTCAAAAAAAAAGTCTGCGAAGTCATATTATATCTATCTTTTAAGGATGACCTTAATTATTATTTCCGAAGCTACGAGTATTTTGACCGGCATCATTAATCCTTATCCAAAAATGTAGATTAAAATATTTCTTGACATCATATCATTTAAATGAATAGCTTAAAACATCGCAGATTCAAAATCACGCGTAACAAAATAATTATGGTTGACGGCAACACGGGCACAGCGGTAAGAGTCAATTCCTTTTCTTCGGCTATTAGGTATGTAATCCCGGTAGAACGTTGCCGTGGGATATTTTCCGATATCCACGCGGGCAAAGCCGCGGGCAAAAGCTATAATTTATCTAGATATCAGGCAGGCGAAGCCGCTGGCGGAAGCTAGTTGACAATATATTAGAAAACACAAGTAAAACAATTAAAGCCACGGACAAAAGACGGACAATATTTTCTCATACTTGCTATACATTTCGCAAAACATAGATTCAGTTCCAGTATAAGCTGATCTCGCATTGTACGGAAATCCTTTACAATGCGACATCAGCTTATACTGGATTTGTATAGCTTGATATGTAGCCGTGTGTACCTTCCTATGGTAAAGGGTTCTTCTATCAATTTAAAAGAGTTGTACTTATCAGTTTCATGTACAAATTCCAGATACCGAAGTTTTCCTAGCAAAAACACAACTTGAAGGTGAATCGAAGGAAAATAGAAATCTCGATTACGTTGATGACTGGAATAACATGGACGTGAACGTTCAAAATGAAATTTGGCGTGGTAATAAGCTCCGTGAAAAAAAACCAAAACCAGATGCAACCGAAAATGAATACTTCGTACCCGATATCAGTTTTTTTGAATCTTTTGTAAACCAACCTCGAATAAGGTGCTGTGACCTTCTCGTTTGAACATTTAGTAAATTAGACCCTAGCTTACATACCTACCTAGATACCTATAACATATACAAGAGAGATTCACAAAGGGGTCAGTCAGTTAATTAAAAAAGTATTAGGCACGTATTTTTTTATCATATTAATATAAAATTACTTACTTAGATAAAAAGCATTAAGATTATTAAAAAATAATGGACATGATTTTTTTCTTTTTTTATGTTGTCAGAAGATTACTGCAATACATTGAGTTAAAATGTGCCATGACGTCACGAGTATTTAGATTTTATATTTACTTGTCGTCACAAGTAAGTATAAAATCTACATGCTCGTGACGTTATCTTCTGATAACATAAAAAAAGATAAAAAAACATGTCCATTATTTTTTAATAATCTACCTGACTGACAAAATAAAAAAAAATGTCATAATCCCTATAGATATGAGACAATCTACAATTAGTAGGTAAGTATCTAAGAGTGAGAGTTTGATATTACTGTCCTGTTTGCATATAAGTTAAGTACCTAATGATTAGTTCAGTATGAATAATAACAATTTATCTGAGCATTTTGGGGTCCATAAATCACGTGAGACACGAAACGGGGGTTCGGAAAAAATCTCTCACAAGGGGAAGTAGTGAGTTGTAGTCTAAAACCTCAACACGTATCACCAGGGGGAGGGGGGATTAAAAAGTTGCTAAAAACATCATGTATTAATTAATGAAGGACTCCTTTCGCTACGTCTACGTATTATGCCGAATGAAGGATACTTAGCCAAGCTTAGGTTCAAACCAATAAAAAGTAGGTAAGATCTAATATAGGTAAGTAAGTACCTAACTAGATTTTTATTTTCCATCGCAGGAAAGGCCACCCAGAAACCTTCAAAAACAATACAACCCAAAGTACTCCTACATCAAGATGTCCTTGTACAAGAACAACCTTTGCTGCAAGTACTTATTTGGCGGTTAACAGAATTTCAAGAACAAATGTTATACAAACGAAGACCAAGAAGGGTAAAAGATGTCCTATGAGGATAGCCGAACTGGCTGTGCCTACAAAACGACAATGTATTGAAACATGGAGGAATAAATCTACTGTATTACCTGTATTTATGGTACGTATAAGTATTCTAAGGCTGCGTTTACCAAGCAGTGTTGTGCGTTACCTAAAGCGTACGCGGCGCACGCTACGAGAATGTTGTCTGTTAAGTTAACATACTCTACATTATAAAAGGCCATTCACGCATAGCTTGAATCTCATTCTGATGTTCCAGGTAGAAAGATTGAAACAGCACGTTATGGACCAGAGACCAATTGTTAAAATACCAGAAGCAATATATTGTTTCCAAAGTGGAAGACGTATGGAATCAAAAAAGTAACACCGAGTTAAACCTCTATACATACAGATAAACCTAACTACGCCTTGCCTTCTATGGCGCGCCCCTCGATAGTCGACTGTTTTTAACCTATCAACATTTGTTTGCATCATCTATGCATAAATATTGTATTGCAGGCAACACACTAACTAATGATAGTGGGTACGACGGCGGGCGCCTGCAGCTTATCAAGCGCCTGTATGAAATACCTTTCTTAGGGTATTTACAGAAGGTAAGGTGGTATTTGGACTGCGCTTTGGAATTGATATTCTGTATCGAAACTTCAATCAACTGCGCCTAAAGTGCAATGTTGCAGCTACCTTTTAGTCCAAATGGAAATGCATACCATCTGCATAGGCACTTATTTTTCACGCGACTGTGGTAGTCGTCGATGCCGCTTGTGAGGGGTGCGTCATTTTAGTTTAAAGCTGCAAAACCTAAATTGTGTATCTATACGACTTGTTATTTATCTCTGTTTGCAGTTGCTCTTTCAGATGGCTTTCAAGTGAACATAAATCCAATGAAACCCAGAAGCCCAGTCACCAGAGTCACCAGATGGACGAAAGGATGTTATGCATAGTATTTGCACATAAAGTTGCTAAAAGATTATCCTTACCGATAAAATTAACGTTAAACTCTGAGTAAGTCCTCGAACCTTTATCCCATAAGTAGCTCTCGGGAAGAAGGTAGGTTGGTATTTGGTTTAGCAAGCCAGAAGTCCAAACAGTATCTAATTTATGAGTCGTCAGACGGGCACTGCGACGTCAAGCTATCTACTAATATAGTACGTACTCTGTGGCTGTGGCCTCATTGATAACAGTGTACTGTATTTCTATTTTCTTAATGTCCTTTATCAAACTTCGTGTTTCGTCAGTTGTCGGACTTTTATCAGTTGCCCTTTGCACTTGGTGCAGACCGGACGCTCTCAATCGACTTGGAAGTATATAGAGTTGTTAATACTCTTTTAACTTAATGTATTATTATTTAAAAAAATGGGAGGAAATCCGCTAAAGTCGCAGGCACGACAGATAGGAAAATAGTCATTACAGCTCTATATTGCACGGAAATCAAAACTAAACAACAATAAAGTACTTAGTTCTGAATTCAAATTATTATACACGATAAATCTAATAATTGATGGACATGGCATTCGTTTGTATTCGGAAATGCGATGATACCCGAGGGACATTAAGAAATTAGAAATACTTTTAGTAGGTACTTTTGTACGTAGACCTACGTGATTCATTGCACAAACGCACTTTACTTTTATTACTGATCTTAGGTGTCTCTTAGTAACCGAGATCATTGTATGATTGAAATGAAATTATAGATCATAAAATAAGTACCTAAAACTTTCGTCTCTTTTAGTTTGGAAAAGTTGTCCACGATAGTATCCAGTGACATTGCACAAATAATGTCTAAAAGCCGGTGTACCTCTTGTAACAGACGGCAGTATAAATCGATTCATACAGACGTATCAAATAAAGTAAGTATACTTAGATAGGCAACATTAATATTTGGGGTATATTTTTCGTTCAATTATTAGAATGAGTTGGGGAAAACCAGGAGACTTGCCCATTTCCCTAATTGTGTAACTTATTTTCGTAAACAATTTTGCCTAATTCATTTCATTTTAACAGTTCAACAAAATTCATTGAGTTATTTACGTTGTTGAGCAGATTTTTTTTTCCAACTTATGAAGCAATGTATTCGAAATCTGTTTCAAATCGAAACAGGATTGTGTTGTATTACGCAATTAGGGTACTAGTTAGGAGAGATGCTCCAGATCGCCTAAATTATTTTAAAAATCGCGGTAGCGGGTTCGCTGGCAGGTGACGCCATATTGGCTGCCAATACGCCGCGCGCCGTTTTGAGAGTGAACGGAAAAAACAAGGTTTTGGTGGTAGCAAGTGGTAAAAAATATATTTGGGGGTTTTATATTACTCCGGCAACAACACACATAAAAAATGTCTAGGGATCTTAAAAAATATATTTAATTGCCCTATTGAATTTAAATAAAAATGCCTATTTAGAATAATGTTTTTGCAAGTATAGATCGACGAAGTACTCTCTGCTTTTGCATTATAAAGACTTCTCATGATTTTTGCTTATCCTGGATTTTTCACCTTGGTTAATTCTGACATTAAAATGTGATAAAAAGATAAAAATATAAGTTTTTAAAGGTTTTTATTGCGTAAAATAAACAAGCTGTAGTCTGTATTTCCACTGTTAACGCGTATAACACAATCATAGCGATTCGGTGTACTCAATATGAGTTCATCCACATCACGTTGTAGAATGACCGCCCTTATCATGATTGTTCCACCACTGTATGCATGGACTTCCTGGCATGATTTTAAACGTTCTTAGCGTCCAGGTGTCCTCCAATACCGTGTATCTACGTCTAGTGTTGGCTTTACACCAAAGACTAGTATTATACCATCTGTGACCAAACGAGATTCGTTAGAAAAACACACAAAACACCACTCTTCTTCTGCCCAATTTGTTTGTAAACGGGCTCTGCGATTGCGAGACTCAATAGGTGCCTAGGTGGTACACAGAGCGGTCTTCGGGAACGGAGATTGACTTCATGCAAGCGACTTCTTATGGTTTGATTGCTTATTAACATCCCTGAAGAGTTATGAAGCCTCGTAACCAACATTTTCGCGGTCGTTGTACGATTTCGTCGAGCAGTCATTTGTATGTAACGATCTTGTCTGCGTTATGGTGATCCGCGGTTGTACTCCATGTCGCTCTGCCACAGTGCCAGTGATGCAGTAACGTGTCCAAAGTCGACTTACCTATAGCTATAGGTAACACTCTGCGTAGTTCGTCAGAGCGATTGCCACAGCACGTTGCTGAGCACCAGCTTCCAACATTCCGCTCTGATAATTTCTTCTCGGCTCAAATGACGTCCCCTCTCCATAATAACGTTCTTTTGTATATAACTATGGGAGACATTTTAAAGATTTGGCCTCGAACCCGTTGCAGGATAATACAGGATGACTTGTAATTTGGATTATTTCTTTCACAACGTGATACACTGACCTATTTGCAACAATTAAGCACCCCGTAAAGTCTAGGCGAAAATTCATGGGATTCGAGAAAACAATATTTTTGTTTTTTTGAATATTCGCAGAATTCGTCACTAAATATCACTTTTCTCTGAACTCTCAAATTGTAATAGGTAAGTACCTACTTTAACAAACTTTTCGATGTAACCAAATTTTCTAAAACATCAACAGGAAGAAGTTTATTAACCATTTTCAAAAATCATCTACGTACATACGTACCTACATGAACTTTGACACCAGATATCTCGAAATTTTACTGTGGCATTAAGCATACAAATTACGGAGAAAACATCTTCATTTAATCAACTATTATCTAATGAGGTACTGAAGTTAAATATTTAGACCCTTATTTGGTTGCAAATGACCTCCCCTACATCCCCTTAATTGCCGCCGTATAATCAATAACCCTGTTTAATCATATTTTGAAGGTAAAATGCTTGCTTTTTATGAAATCTATGATACCTACTGTTCTTCTTTTCTACAAGAAACGGTTGTTGTTGACTTAATAAGATATCTTCTGATATTTGAGATTTACAAAATATTGACATTATTTCTTATGCAAACTGATATGGTTAAGTGTATACTACCCTACCACGCGTTGGGGAGATTTGAACCACAACCATCTATTTTAACATTCTCCTTTCTTGTTAATGGATACTAGAGCTTTGTGTCCGTTCGTGAGCTGTCAACTTTCAATTTTATACAATATATTAAACTAAAAAGGGGTTCAACTCTCTTGGACTCCCCCAAGGTATTTAGATACAATATTTAAGTAAGTACTGTAAAGAACTTTCTTTGTTCTTTAGATTCTAAATACTGTAAGTACCCTCTCGCTAATCAGCCGCTCGACTATCAGACAGCTACTTTCGCCGTTTTTTGCGAGTCGAGGCTGGTCACATCATTCTCTGTAATCCGCGATCATTCTAAATATTCAGCTCGATAACCCACCATCTAACGTCTCTTTCATGCATAAATTTTTAAATACAAATCCATAATTAGACCTATAAGAGATAGTTTTTTTCTGTTCGGCGATTAGGGTCTCCCAATATTGTGGCGTCTATTAATGAAACGCATGTTGATTTGTTCCTTATGACCTCTAGATTACAGTGATAGTATTAACTATACCTCGTCTAACGGGAATACTGAGAAATGCGATCATAACGAAAAATTCACTAAAAGAGCTATTGTTTAGAGAGTAGGTTGGCCTCATCGGTATTATGATCTAGTAAAATAGTGCACTGTTCAGTAATAACTAGTAAGAATAATGAGTGTTTTGAACAGTTCATGAAATAAAAAAATCACATATGTAACAAAGCATTTTTATTACTAGTAGGTATATAACGTCAGACGACTTAGGAAGTAGATAGTATTCCATCTAAAAAGATGCAGTTCGCTCCACTTCTCATCTTGATACCGTGTCCCGGACAGTCCCGGTGGGCGGTGGCCAAGATAAAAATACTTAAAATCCATGGGTTCAGTTACCGCACATATGCAGCAGTTTCGGATAATCTCTGCGTAATGTAATGACATTGCGTTGAAATCTTACTGAACAATAATTAACACAACATCCTTCTGGAGTAAATGCTGTTCCATCTTGAAGATTCATTTTCATTGTAATCCTTCAATTACACATAGAAAAATCAATTTCATGCGATTCGAACGAAACGGAAAAAAATTGTGTGTGTGATTTTATTTAACTCTTTACTCGAGTAAATAAAATAAAGGCGCAAGTCGATTTTCTCTCAAGGTGCCACCTCCCTCTAGTACCTACCTTAGATTCAATTAGAATTAAGTTTTCGAATTACATAATTAATCGGAATCGAGTGCCTGTCCGTTAACGTCTGAGTAACATCACTAGAGTCAAACTGACAAGCAACCAATAACTGAAATCCGTTTCACGTTGATTTTTATTAAACCACTTTACGCGAGAGTAAGGAAACTTAAAAATAGGATAAAACATAGGAGGACCTGCTGCAGCGTCAATGATACATTTTTTATTTAATAAAAACAGATTTGGTTACCACCTCGGACTGTAATTAGGTAGTTATATAATTTGTAAATTTTTCATAAAATCGTTAAAAATGTTTCAATACATGCATTTAAGACATTGGCGACCATAACTGGAATTGACTCAATTGAGTGCATTATCAAAACATTTTCTATTTATGACGATTTTGTGATTCCGGTTAGACTTTATGTTAAATGATAAATTGGTTACTTTTTTTAGGTATAATACGATTAATAGACGTTATAGTAGGTACAGGGGGCTTTATCTCCTTAAACAACGAAAGAACTGAAAACGGTGGGTTATATTGTAAAGAAACTATAACCCACCGTTTTCAGTAATCCGCCGAAGGTTTTGTGGTGGCGGATTAGCGAAAGAATACTTTATTACGATTGATTTTAAATTAACTGGCTCATTTAACAGATTACAGTTTGGATAGCAAGTATTCTCGAAGATTTATCTGCTAAGCTACTTGAAGAAGATTTGAGAGGTACCTAATTATAGATTTAACTGTTTCTAGAAGGTTTTACAACAACTTATTATTGGTACCTCTACCTATTCATTAACATCGACAGATATAAATTACGTCACACGAATTTTATGAGTTTTGGTGCATCCGTTCTTGCCTCAGGTGGTCATACCTGTGTGACTCTCCCTCCTCTGGTGTGATGTCACATATTGAGCCATTTTAATTTAAACCATATTTTAGTATTAATAGAGTTGGTAATATTTTAAAGATTTTAGTAACAGTTGAAGTTAAAGTTTTATTTACCTAATACTTTCAAATGTGACGTCACGAAGCCTATGACTGGTCCGGCGCTTGTCACACTTTGTTGACGCTCGTTCCTCTCCTTAACGTTGATTTTCCTCTCCATGACGTAATTTATGGATGGCCCCTATCGGCCATGTCCTGGAACCTTATTTTCATAAAATACCTATTTCTAGAGAGGGTTATAATATTCTAATAAATTTAACGTTTCTCACAATGATAAAACTATTACGAATTTGTGCCAGCTGTAATAAAGCCATATCCAACAATCCTTTCTACACGGAATACTTTTTTTATATATTTTTTTTAGGATCTAAGTACTTCTTTTTTTTATTTTTAGTCAAAATGGAAATGGAAACTGAAGCTCAAATAAAAACAATGCTAGAATTGTCTGAGCAGGTTGTTACGATTATTGACACAATTATAGGTCAAGAAAATTTTATGAAATCGAAAGGTTTTTAATTTGTTTCATTACATACTTTTTTAATGCTAGACTACTTGTCTGCTTTTAATAATTACGTACTTTTATTTTTAATCTCGAGTGAAATGAGAGTAAGTAGTACTATAAAAAATTCCCAAATTTTCACAGATTTGGAAGAGGAAGAAGGCCCAGTATTGGACTTTATTGATGACGTAGTAGAAACTGTTATGGTGAGTGAAAATATTAGAATATAAAGAGAATTCATAACATTTCGGTTTAACAAGTAGGTAAAGGATAGTTTCGCGACAGCAAGGGAGAGCGGAGTAAGTCTGATCTAACGGATTTAATGAGACATTTGGACACGTAGATTTTAGATCAAATAATATTAATTACATATTGTATGAATTCCCAACAGAATATCTGCGAACCACCACAACTGCACATTGACCCTGATTTGTCAGGCTCTACGGAAGACGTATTACTAGAAGAAGAATCGGAAAAACCGGTAGAGCCCATTGAGTCTTCGGATAATAAAATGTCGAAATTAGAAGAAATATTCAATTCAGAAACTTTCATACAAGGTTCAACTGAAAAAACTCATGATAGTCTTAAAAGCAGTAACGAAAATTTTACGGATTCAGATCATTTCCGAAATGAAATTAGTAATATAATCGATTATATTATTACCAGAGAATCTGGGGATGATATGAGTAATGGTTCAAAAGATGAAATTGAAAATGGTTCAGGAGTTGATATAGAAAACGGGGAAGTTTCGCCTAAGGCAGAAATGCAACACAATACGAATATCGAGAATAATGAGGTAATCACACCCGAGGCAGGAATAGCACATGATGTAATTGAGAAAATTTTGTCCGAGGCAGGATTAGAAAATGATAGAAATGATGAGAATAATGATGACGAAATTTTGCCAAACACAGAAAAGAAACAAGATATAAAAAACGATAATAATGTGGACATTTCACCCAAGGCAGAAATAGAACACGACATAAATGACGAGAACATTGATCAAATTGATGAAAATTCGCCAAATGTATACGAAGCTAGCGATGACGCTGCAGAAAATGACGAAGCTAGCATTAACGCTGCAGAAAATGACGATGCTACCTATAACGCTGCAGAAAATGACGAAACTAGCATTAACGCTGCAGAAACTCATTCAAACGTGAGTGAACGTTCCGAAATATTTACCGATGATTCTGATGATGACAAGAACAGCAAAAAAGTAATGTTTCCTAAAAAAGACTTGGGTAATTTTATTTTTTGTTTCTATAATTTTATTTTGTTATGCTTTCTATATAGAAATGAAGATACAGGAATGTGCTATTATATAGTTTAGAAAGATGTGTTTGTAGATTGTTAATGAAGAAAGAAATACATAAATTGTTAATTCCATTTCAGTGAACCCAGATAACCCTGTTGAACCAATCAAAAGCAGGTACCTACCGATATAAATTTTCACCATTTAGGTTAAAGTATTGCCAGGAAAGCCCGCGAAATTCAAATTTTCTTACGTTTTTAGCTATTTGCATTTTGATCATAATTCGCGACTGTAACAAACATCACAGAATTATAATCACTAAAATCATCAATACAACTCTCCAAGTTATTGGCATCAAATGTCATGAAAACTTGAATTTCGTGAGCAACCCTAGCGCATCCCCTTTATAATCAAAACTATTTTAACTTTGATGAGCACACCCGCACCACTAGACTTTAAGAAATTAAATTAAATCTCGACTCGTTTATTTAAAGCACTGCGGAGGAACCGGCACAGGAACCCGATAAACATAAACGAACCATATGGAATCCTCAGAATAATAAATCTAACATCATGTTTGCCGAACCCAATAAAAATCTACTTAGTAAGTAAGAGCAACGCAAATCACCATTTGTATTATGAATTACAATTTAATTAATCTGTTGAAGGATACTTAACGAGACAATAGCTTAATTGCTATTACATCTGGGGGCGTTTAGTGTCTCGTAACGTGTTATTAAAGTCCTTCCTAGAAAAAAACCGGATAAGTGCGAGATGAATTAGCGTGGTGAGGTTCCGTACGATTCAAAATATTTTATATCACATAAACCTACATTGGCACTTATGAAACTTTAGAAAGATAAGTATGTTATCTACCATTTTTTATCCCCATTGTAGTTGAAAAACAACTTCTCCCATACATTCCAACTGTAAATTTAAGGTTGTACGCAAACTATTGAGAGATTTACTATGTTATTTTAAGACCATAGACTTCTTGTAGGTTTTCCTGTAATCTATGAGTAAAGAACCATTCTCAGTATTTTTTTCAAAATTTTAGGTTCGGTTGTTTCGGAGATAAGCGGCAATGGTAAATTTTCATCTATTTTGTTAGATATCTTTAATTTTTTTTATATAGAAAAATATATTTGAGATCCTCACAACAAGACCTTTTATATGATAAGTCAGTCAGACGGTACAGTTTGGTAAACCTTTTTTTTTTCTCTGCCCCCGAAAAGTGACCCTTATATTCAAAATTATTTTATTTAAGTACGTTACACGTCCGTGATCCAGCCAGATAGACAGACATACGAGTGGTCCTATAAGGGTTCCTTTTTTTTCCATTTCATTTATTGAAATAGGTCTTTCAATAAATGTCCTCCCATATCACTGAACACTGAACATGTAACACTGTTATTTGAAAGTATTGTAAAAGCCAATTATTTTTAAAAGTAACCTTAGAGTTTCTTGCCGGCTCTTCTCCATAGGAAACGACCAGTTGGAACCGTACACCTAGTTTCTGACTTTTCATAAGTGCCTATGTAGGTTTATGTGAAATAAAATATTTTGATTCGGCCGTAGATACGGAACCCTATATAAGGAGTACAAACGCTCGAATATCCATTCTAGTTCTATTTTTAATATGCAAAGTGTAAAGGCACTTTGACATTGTTAGGGAAAATTAGAATGTAAGCGTTAATATACCTATCGTTAAAAAAGGTAATGTAAATCAAACGGGGGCTCATGTAGTTGCGGCACTTATTTATATTCGTGCACCCCGGCTTTCATACACAAGTACCTACTAGTTACAATATTTTGCACAAAACCGTATATTTTTATTCTGTTTCGATTTCCTTTCCCATTCGTTTATTCTGATCTCGAGTGTAAACGCAGGTGATGCAGACGAGTCTTGGCCAGCTGAATTAGGCGATAAACCAATGTTGAAAGTGAGTGAAATTGCAAGCAAATCAGTTTCATCTCTTGGAAGAATCACTGAAAATGATGAGAAGCAAATGTTTTCACCAGAAGATGAAGACAGTATGACCGACAAAGGAACGGGCGATACAATATTACAAGTAGATGATATTATGGATAAATTGGACAATATGCTTTTTACCGAAAAACATGATACAGCAAGCCAACCAAATGAACCATTGATAAAAGTATACTTAGAAACTAGTACAACGGAGCCCGGTGAGACACAAGTCGATTCAAAAATCATAACTGAAAAAGTTATGAGTAAAACTATGACCGTTCCAAAAACATGTGATGATAATTCTGGTGTTGAGTCTTCCAAACTAGAAAAAACTATAAAGGACAGCTGGGAAGTGACAAGTGAGCTCACACGAACAGGGAGTACAACTGATAGAACAGAAGATGATAAAATACCTAGTCACAAAAGTCAATCACAAGTGGATTATGGTTGGAGTAAGTATTTAAGTTTGAGCCCTTATGTAAAAAAAAAATGCTTGTGACGGGGAGCACATGCAACAGCTAGCAGGTAGGAAAAAGGTAAACATTTTGCGATAAACATGAGTTGCAATAGGTAGGCACACAGTCAAAGCCCTAAGTTTTACGAGTTTCATGAGTTATGTTATGAACTCTCATTTTGCGAGGCGTTTCGAATTGGAAGCTACAGCTTATGACGAATGTCACCCTTTGCACCGACAAACAAAGTACTGCTGATACAGTTGTCATGTTTATAAACCTGCAATGTATTGCAAACAAGCTGCGATTGTCGTAAAGTAGGTACCTACATTCTGTTTTAAAACTAATTTAATTTAATATTCAACAGAAGTCCATCCCAAGACAGCACCTTCATGGGTCATTTCGTGGGGCCAGGGTCGCGGTGAACCCAGTGAGGATTCTATACCAATTCAAAGTATGTACTTCATAATTGTATATAGGGAGTGCCTCCGCTGCCGGCGCCGGCTCCCGAATTTTCTGCCGGCATCGGTTGCAGAATTGGCTGCCGGCGCTGAGTTTGGAAAAAGAAGCGGAAAACAGGGTTGGCAATTTGGCATATTGGACTAGATAGACAGGGTAGGCATAATCAAAAAGACATGTAATAAAATCATTACTTTTTCAGTATTATATTTCCATAACAATGATTTCAACATTCCAGTAATCAAGTACTAAGTAAGTACCCGGAACCGAACCAGTTGAGTTAGGTTACATATTTGTACTCGCAAAAAGGTAAGGTTAGGTTAGAACTGTGATCATACGTGAAAAATACTTTAGTTAAGGTTAGTTAGTTGGAGTTCTGAATACTGGAAGGGTTTCCATAAACGCCGCGCCGCCGGTGTCTATTGAAGCCGACTGTGCGTACATCGGCACAGAGTACAGAGAGGCGGTACAGAGTATGTAATGAGCCGGCAGCCGATGTTTTTAATCTCGGCTGCCGGAGCTGGGAGCCGGCGCCGGCAGCAGAGGCACTCCCTTATATATATATATATAACTAGCTTTTGCCCGGCTTCTCCTAACCCGGGTCAGGGTCTATCTGTGTGCCAAATTTTATCGAAATCCGTTCAGCCGTTAAGAATCTGTAATACCTGAAATTGCTTAGCATGATCCATCCCCCGTTATATCGAAAATATTGCAGCATTTATTTTCAAATAAATATATGATAAAGTGGAGGATTAATTTAAAATAGGAAGTTGTTGTTGACGTAGTAATATTTGACGAAAACACGATTCCATACAATTTTCTCTATAGAAAAATAATCCAAAGAACAATAAACCGCTAGTGTTAAAAAAATTACTTCTTAATTAGATCATGAAACTGCATAATAGCTGAACTAACTATACCTAAACAGATACCTACTATGTTTATAATTATTTTTAAGTTACCATTATTTTCGCCGTAAAAAGAAGTTACCTGAACTATTGTCGCCTTGCGCCGCCGTTCAGTCTCACTCTCACTCAGTCCGCGAGCAGTATCGTGCGAGCGAGATAAGGAGTAAATTTGAGCGGAGGTGTTATGGACTCTTGAAGTGCCTACTAAACGGTCGTTTCCCGACAGAAGGGACCTTGTGGTTTTATTTACAACCGTGGAGTTGGTGGTTTACGACCAAATTTCAAACAGCTCTACCTGTTGCCAACCAAGGTCATCTCTGTTGGTGACGCGGTTGGCAGCCGTGTAGCAAGCCCTTAAGGCGTGCAAAGGTAACAGACAGAGAGTTAAGGGCTTGCTACACGGCTGCCAACCGCGTGCTAACAGAGATGACTTTGGTTGTTTACAACCATGTAGATGGTAGTTTACGCCCAAATTTCAATCAGCTCTGCCTGTCGCCAACCAAGGTCACCTCTATCGGGGACGCGGTTGGTAGCCGTGTAGCAAGCACTTTACTTTCGCATCTATTTAATACTATGTATGGATTAGATTTTTCAGTACCTATTATCAGTGCTACATGATCATGAATTCTGTGAGATGAAAATTTCTTCGTGAAAAAACTGCATTAAGGGCAGATTTGAGTTTTATTTTTCAGTAAGGCCTACTAAGGTGAAGGAAATTGAACTGCGCAAATGGTGCAAGGAATTGGAAAAAGCTTTTACAAATTTGGAAATGTGGAATAATTGGATAAGTGCTACATGCAAAGAAAGTGTCTCCATATTGCAACAAAAAGGTAATATTTTCTTGGATATTATTAGTAACGATGCGATGCATTAGCAAAGACTAGTCGTAGACCTGCGTATTGTGTTTAAAATTTCAGAATTTAATTGCCCGGCTTTGGCTCAAAAACGCACAATAAATTGGACTAGGCTCAAGAGAAATGTTCATAAAGATGCGCTGCTTTGGACCAAATTATACCAACATACGGACAGAAATTTTAAAAGTTTGAAAGAGAAATATAATAACATTGAGGTGAGCAGCACAATAAGATTTAGGTACTAATGAAAAAAGAAGGATGTTGTTTTTTTTTTTCTTTTTTTAGTTTTCGTCAAATAAAGTGCCGTCGGTTTTGAATGGAACCATTTTCGAAATGATGCAAGAGTTTGAGGACCTTAGTGTGAAGTTACATACAATGGTAGGTAATCCAGATATCCTGCTACATAACATTGTAATACTATAATAATTTATTGTCTGAATATTATTTTGACTAGAACATTTATATCTTTTTTTTTTCAGATTGTGGCAGCTGAATGCCATGCTATGTGCACTTGTGATAAAACTAAATCTAGATATCATTCGAATAAGGAATACCTAGCTTACAGAACGAAATAGAAAGATATAAGTACATAATACATTCCTTAAATTGCTAGCGAATCAAAATACATATATTAGCATAACGGATATTAATTAAACTAACATAATAAGTGTCCCAATAGACAGGTATATTAATCTTATACACATAAATATTTTTATTACATACGGTTACATGAGGCGTTCACTTAAAGTGGACATTGATTTGATTAAAATCATATTTCCGAACGTTAGAATCTCGACAGCCAGCGAATACCCACTTGCCATTAAAAGCAAGATCTCTGATGCCATCACAGTCTGAGCCAGTTAACTGTACGCGGAGCTTAGAGGCTCCTTCATCCAGCGACAACACCATACAAGTACCGTCTTGCCGGCCGACAGCGAACATGTGGTTCGTCAGAGCTGCCATGCTGAGTACTGGGTTGGCAGATTCATGCCATTCTTTTAGTACCAAGCCATCTTGCAGATTTAATTTTGTGATCTGTAAAAAAAATGTCTTTTTGGAACGTTCTAACATAAAATAAAAAAGGGAGGCAGAAGGCTATTTGACTATTTATTCTCATATACGTAACCATTATGCTAAAAAGGTAAATTAAAGCCTATTCAGATAGAGATATCGCTGTCGCGCTCGGTGGGTCCAAAGTGACTAACCAGAAGGCAAACCAATATGTTATATACGCTAAGTAATAGCAGGATGACAGAAATTAGTAGGTCATAAAATATGTGAATTCATAATGTTAAAAATATGCCAAATATAAATTACCTTTCCATTGCTACAGCCCACAATGATCGCCTGGTCCAAAACAATGACGGCGTTACAAGCAGAATCCAGCTGCTTGGTGTATAGCTGTGCTCTTTTAGCCACATGGGCACAGACTACTAGTCCACTCTCACACCCAACTATTAACAGCTTGTTATGAGTGCCAACCTGGAATTTTATATCACAATTTACTGTAATAAAGTCTGTTTTGAAAGACAGTTGACTTTTTCGTCTTTAGCCGTTTAGCTTCATTTAAAACTGAAAAGATGCCTATTGCAGTTTTGCTCCTTTGGCAAAGTTTCAGTTAAAGTATTTTTTTGCGCACTACCGTTGTGCACATTGCGTAAAGGGTTAATCTAAGCGCCATCATGAGATGAGAAAAGGGTAACTGCCATCGTAAATTGAGCTAAAGGCTCGTGCAGACCAGCGCGATATCGCGGGCGCTACAAGGGTCGCGTTGCCTGTCGCGCCCGTGATATCGCGCTGGTCTGTACGAGCCTTTAGGGTTACTCGAAGCGCCATCAATTTAAGCTAGAGTTACTTTAAGAGCCATTGTAAATAGTGGTAAAGGGTTTCCTACTAGACAGGACTCGTAATTTGCGCTAAGGGTTACTAGACGCGAAACGTAAATTGCGCTAAGGGTTACTAGACGCGACTTGTAAATTGCGCTAACTTGTAAATTGCGCTAAGGGGAACTAGACGCGACTCGTAAATTGCGCTAAGGGTTACTAGACGAGACTAGTAAATTGCGGTAAGGGTTACTAGACGCGACTCGTAAATTGCGCTAAGGTTTACTTGACGCGACTCGTAAATTGCGCTAAGGGTTACAAGATGCGACTAGTAAATTGCGCTTAAATTGCGCTAAGGTTTACTTGACGCGACTCGTAAATTACGCTAAGGGTTACTAGACGCGACTAGTAAATTGCGGTAAAAGTTACGAGACGCGACTCGTAAATTAAGCTAAGGGTTTACTGCGATCTTCTGTCGTACCGCCACAAACCACAAAAGGATAACTCAATAAAATATTAGTCAGTCAGCAAGATGGTAGATAGTAGCAGTCAGCCGCCTGACAATCTATTGTTGCTATTCATAAAGAAAGAGCAAGTTAAATTATATTCACCTCTCTCTCATTTTCAACTTTGACTTCCTCACTAGTTGTTGTGATGGCGCAGCAGTTGATCTGCCCATGCCCTTCAACAACATTGTCCAGACACTTTGATTCACCGACATCCCATAGTTTTGCTGAACCATCCCTGTGAATTAAGAATGGGACAATTGAATATTTATTTATTTTCTATGCAGCATTACATTTGAAAGATAATTTGACTAGAAAGGGTATGAACACTGAAATGATAGCTGACAGAGATATAATAGTGCCATCCATGAAGACTTGCCCCACTACGTGGCTACATTTCATCAACAATGTATAAACTTAAAAAACCTTATTATCAAAATATGCCTAACCTGCTAACAGAAACAACATTTCTTCCTTTTTCAATTATACAGATATCAGATACGGCCATAGTGTGTCCCTTCAGCATGACTGGATTTATTCCAGACTCGGCGGACCATATTCTACAGGAACCATCGGCTCCAGCAGACAAGACCACAATGCCCGATGGAAAGAATCTGCACCTGTATACTGGACCGCCGTGACCTTTCAGTTCCAGGCTTACTTCACCTGAAAAATTATTAAACAATAAAAAGTGAACTGGTGTGCGTGTATGACCAGATGTATGAACGTAAACGAAGCAAAAGGAGTAAAGATCATAACAGGTGGAGTTCTGTAGTTTCAGCCTACCCCCATGGAAAAAAGGCGTGAGTTTATGTATGTATGTATAAAAAATGTGAAGCCCAGGCTCCCCCAGTCCTATTACATGGGAAACTCAGTTAAAGCTCTTGAAAAGTATCAGGGTTAATAGACCAAGTCAAGAATTTCAGAATTGTAAAATGGCTGTTCATGTGGGCAACTAGTATATTAATCTTTTAAATTTTCTAATTTACTTCAGCTATCTAAGATTGATTTGAATGTTGGCATCTGTTATGACAGAAAATTGTAAACATATTGGTGTCTATGATAAGGCTTATTTAGTTCACCAGTGTGTGAACTAACCAATCTGCAACTTACTTGTCCTGCTATCCCAAACCAACAGTTTATCTTCTTCACAAGATGATACAGCCAATGCATTGTCTGCAACTGCTACAGACAAAACTCCTTTACTGTGCATTTTGTGAGCTTTTGTAGGTGCTACAAATGCAACTTTTAGGCCAGAGGGTACATGCTTTACTACTAAACTCAATGGTCCATGAGAAATGTACTGATAATTATCTGAGAAATTAATTTTCACTTTTCCATCACTTAAAGTCGTTGTAAGCTGGTCATGGACACTTATTTCATTCTGTTTTTTCGAGGATATCCAAGCACAGCCTTTGGGCAATCTGTAATAATTTTTACATAATACAATTACACAAAACATCATAGTATGAAGCTCTATGAATATAGTAGTTAAGCAGATGCTGACAAAGTTGAGGAATGTTAATAATGAAATAAGGTAGGTACTTAGTAGTTATTGAAAACATTACACTCCTTTTTGGGTAGTCGTGTAACAAGTAAATGACATTCTGCCTGTTCTTGGGTTCTGCGTCGGAATTATCAACAATGTTGATTATTTAAAACAATCCAGATAAAAGTTACATACCTTATTAATTTCTTATTAGAAATAAAGTAGGCACTTGCATCATATTACCTTATAACATCGTTCCAATCACACTGAATTGTGATAACCGGCAAATGAAGATTCGACATTTTACTTTATTATTTCTTGTAAAACAAAACTATGACGACTTTTTGTTCTGGATTCCACCAATAAATAAGTTGTCCTGCACCACAAGATATCTGAATATTACACTCATCAAAATTAAGTTTCTTGGATTAGCAAAATAATGAGTTGCTAAAATTACAAATCAAAATAAAACTACGCAACAGACAGCTGACCGATGCCAATATTTGACAAGTGCCACAGAGTACTGTAGAAATAACAGATATTTATAAATAACAAATAACAATGGTTCCTAACAATATAACATATATGTTACTTAAAATAATAGACCCTCAAAGACTGTTAGCGCAGCTATTACTGTTAATTCATTATAAAAATCCCACACAGACTACTACGGCTGTTACTTTTTTTTTTTTTTTTGAGGATGGGAAATCATCAAATAACTTCTCCCGCTCTGGGCGGAGCGGGAGGGCGTGTCAGACTCTTACTGACTAAAACCCACCCGTGTTCCTTCGGTTGCCCTGTCACCGGGGGCCACGATCTCTCTTTCGGTTTTCTTCGCAACCCCGGCAGGCATCGGCCCTAGTGGACCCCTTCAATTCTGCTGACATCTCTTTGAGGAGCGCGTGGAACACAACGCGCCGTCGACCCGGGCCTGGTCCTTATCGGACGGTGAGCTACCCATTGCTCACCGCCCGCAAGCCCGCGCCTACGGTGGCCGGAAATCGTCTCGCGATTCCCGACGCCCTGGGCGTCTCCTCCTGCGGCGGTTAGTGGCGTGAGGGCGCGAAATTTGCCTCTCCCTCACGCGTTCCGCCTCCTCTTTCGCGAGCATTACCGCTTCGCAGAAGGAGGTGACGGCCTCCCATTTCCTCTCGCTCCGTACCATGGCCTGAACCAGGGCCGGACGCGAGAGATCACCGCCGCCGATCGCCTCCACGAGGACACGGCGATGCTCCGCCCAAGCTGGGCAGACCTCCACCGTATGCTCCACCGTGTCCTCCGGGCGATCCACACAATGGTGACACCCGGGCGTTTCCTCCCGCCTTATCCTGTGCAGGAACCTCCCGAAACAGCCGTGTCCGGTGAGGACCTGCGTCAGGCGGAAGGTGAGGACGCCGTGGCGCCTCTCTAGCCACTCCTCAAAGAGGGGTCTTATCGCCGCAATTGTGGCGTGCCCAGCGCTGGGTTGCGACAATCGCACTCTCCATGACGCCATGAGATCCCGCCGGAGCTCTGTCCGCTGAGCCGCGACTTCTTGCGGCAGCGGAGCTAAGCCCCGGCGCCTCGCCTCCTCGCGCCACTCCCAAAGGTGCGCGAGGACCTTTGCCTCCAGATCCCATGGCGGTAATCCGGCAAGGAGGCTCGCCACCTCGCAGGAGACCGTGCGGTATCCTCGGGCCAGCCGGGTGTAAGGGACAGCCCTCCACAAACTAACAGTGCATTCAGCTCCTTATTCTGAATCATATTCCACCGAAAATGTTCTCAGGAAAATTTTATTTTTTTTGCGTTTTTTCAGTTACTATTTCTTTATTTCAATGTAAAATTACATTCTCTGTACGCAGTACTCCATTAATGTAAATAAAACAGCTAAAACAAAAAAAAGCAGTAATGGATGTTGAAATTCTCTAACAAACGATGCGTGAAATCAGCTGTTCAATTTCTGCCTAGCAAGAGTTCTTCAAACCCGCCGCAGTTGGTTTGTGTCGCAGTCAGCCACAGTGTCGCTGTCGTGTGTGCCGCGGGCGCATGTCAGTGCGAGTCGCTCGCACAGTCGCATTGTGAAGTTACGTTACGTACGCTTTTGGATTTATTTTTTGTTGTGGTGTTTTTGTGTGTGAGAAATGGCTACATTTTGTGCTCGTGAGTATGGAAAAATGATAATGTGCTACGGGGAAGCTCTTGGAAATGCTAGGGAAGCGCTCAGAACTTACATTGATAGGTATCCTACTATCCTGACCGTCGGCATCCATCAGACTCCCGAATAATTACCAATGCCTATCCATGCGTGCTAGAAAACGTAGCAGGAAGGCGCTGGCAAACCACTTTGCGGTGAAAACTTACGCGGTACAGGGCGCCGCTCGAGCGCGACCGCTCTCCCTGCCGCGGGGTAGCGGGAAAGGCGTCCGAAAGCTCGCTGCGCTGCCGTTCGCTACCTATGTGCGTTTCAGGTTTATTGGATTCCCATAACAGTCCTGAAATAAGTTCATGTTCTGGTATTCACATGTGAAAATTCATTATATCATACTAAGATGAAATCATCTTAGTATGATATAATGAATTCACCCTATCAGTCTGCGGAGGGCTGTCCCTTACACCCTGTATAAATAGTATTTATCGTCCGTAAAAAAATAACAGGCTGTTATTTAATAACAGATATTTGGATCTGTTATTGAAGTGAAACTTCTTTACGCACGCTTGACTTGGGGAGTAAGCTGGCGAACGCGTGACGTAAGCGTTACGAAAAGTGTGATCGGGCAAGGCGAACGGAAGTTGAGTGGGGGATATAAGCAAGAGACAACAGTGCGCGCGCACATTTTCTTTCTCTCTTCCTCTCATAGCCAAATACGTTTCGTATATCTAAGCACACTGCAGGCCTATCGTCTGTATCACAATGTAGGAGCAAGAGAGAGCAGTGCGCGCGCACATTTTCTTTCTCTCTTTCTCTTATAGCTAGTAAATGAAATATGTATATATTTCAATCAGTAGTTCGTTTGCGAGTTTACTAGCGTTACGCGAACGGTGATTCTTTGCCTATTTTTAGTAATTCTATATCGTTCTGAACAATTTTATGAATTAATATTTTGTTCAATACATTCAATATTCTACGTTTAAAGTGAATAAAACTGTAAATTCATTTTAGAGTTCATGTATATATATATATATATACATACAGATGGAGCGAAAGAAGTTTCACTTCAGTCGTGTGGTCATAAGCACACTCGTTTTTTTTGTATAACAGTAACAGCGATAACAGATATCGTGTTTACCTTTTACAACCCATCTTTATCTGCAATACAAGTGCTCAAGTTATCTCAAACCACAGACCACAGAATCAATGTCACAGACTGACTAATGGCCCAAGTGGTGTTACTAGTACCTCGAGTTATCCACAACCTACTAATATTGGCTAAAGACTAACTCCGCGCCACCACCGAAGTCCTTTTGATGCGGGCGGCGCTAGTGTCTATGAAATTGCTACAGACGTTTAAAGAGTAATAGAGTAGTACTACTCTATACGTCTGTGGAGATTGCATTATAAAAACAACTTGAAATGGGAGATGAATGAGGGCAATGAGGTTAAAATCTGAAAGCTAAAAAAAATAAAATAAATAAATAATAAATAAATAAATACTATTTATACAGGTGGCAGCACAGTTGTACGTCTTTAAAACCGCCACTTTTGTGTTGAAACTAAATGAATATGTATGAGTATAGCACTATTTAAACACGAGCTAAGGACAAGCGTCTACAAAAGCTGCTTTAGTGGAAGTCAATAAATTACGTTGATGATGATATGAACGTTTTATAATGTATAGGTTATTTGTATTTGTTGACTTTAAGTTCGTTTTTTGTTAAAGACTGGAGGCGTATGATAGAAATAACCTGATCAGAGTTGAAAACCAACTCGGGCATGATCACGGCACTGATCTAATATGATAATATAAACATACACATACAGCTTGGCAAAAAAGAGTCTGAACAAAATGAGGGCGCCACTATAGCACTTAGGTGACTTCGAACGGCAAATGAGTAAAAGAATTTAAACAAATTGTTATAAACGCTGCTTGTGGGTGACTCAAAACCTCCTAGCATTTGTCGGTAAAGTAGTACCATCATCATAGGTCTGCATTACTTAAGTAAAATATTTAGTTCCAAATGTCACCACGTCAGACTTTTTTATGTCGACCTGTACTTTACTATAATTTAGAACTAAGTCTGTTTTCATTACATACTATGTGAATGAAATGAAAACAGACTTAGTTCTCTTAGGAGCATCACCTATAAACCACTCACATCGTCTCGACGAAATATTGTATTCCAATTTTTTTCGGAGAGGTTTCTCCCACAGTTTTCTTCTTATCACGTCTTTGGCAAATACATTCCCCGTATTTATGTAGGAAGCGTAACTGTCAATAACTAATTATACATAAAAGAAGTCGCTTGTTTACAAAAAAAATATGGCTAGCTGTCAAATTATTAGATGCTGGAGATCAGCGCCATCTGAAGTGAGTAAGTGGCAGTTTTATCCCCATTTAATTCGTTCTGATTAAAAATTAGAGAGGCTAAAGAGAAAAGTTGAATGCATCAGTCAACATCCAGTACAAAAATATATTAAGATGTTTTTGTGCTAGATTGAAAGAAAGATGAAAATTTGAACTCTTACAAACTGTGTCGATGACCACGCCATTTGTTCATCATTTGCAATTGTATACTCAGGCCATTATTGAAGACCTTGAGAATCAAGAAAGTGGTTGTAGTTGCAGCCCATTGAGGACATTTGAGGACCTTGACTTTGATAAACTAGACTCTTGGGCTTGCTTCACACAGCTGCCAACCACGTCCTAACAGAGGTGACCTTGGTCGCTTACAACCATGTGGTTGGTGGTTTACGACCAAATTTCAAAAGCTCTGCATGTCGCCAACCAAGGTCACCTCTGTCAGGGATGCAGTTGGAAGCCGTGTAGCAAGCCTTTTGCTGTCAGTCAGTGGTGTCCTATCCAATGTCTCAGTATCGAAAACCGATCAAAAGAGTATCGATAGTTGTTAAAGAAAATTTAGAAATTGCCAGCAGTGTTGCCATCTTAACCCTTTAAGGGCTAGATCTAGCTCTTTTTACTCTGGTTGATCCCGTTTTTCATCCCTTTAGCCCGAAAAGGGCAATCTAGCCCTAAATGATAAATTGTAAAGAAAAAATCATAATTGTATTAAAATACTGAGACCCAGCAGGAAATAATCCATATCAGGATTATTTTAGCTTTACCACATTCAAATGTTGATGTGGAGCGTGTCTTCAGTTCCATGAACTTGATAAGAAACAAGAAATCGCAATAAAATGTAACTAAAAGGAATGATGTCGACCATATGGGTATTAAAACGTTTAAAACAAACCTGATGCCCTCACCAATTACCTCATAAGGTAATAAAAAAAGAGTATAAACAATACTAAATACTCCTTCAAATTAGGCACTAACATCCGCGATCCACCGCAACCCTCAACATCCACAGCTGCAGCTACAAGTACTAAAGAAACAGATTCCTCTGAGATGATTTTGATTTTTAATCATGTAGTCCATTAAAGAAGGTACGAGTACTTGCCTAAATTTATTATCGATACAAGTTTTTTAAAATGAATATTATTGATTTTCTTTAGCCCTTTTTTATTTCCTGATTCTAGCCCGTTCCCAGCCTGATTCTAGCAGAGGCACTACTACGCCTGATTCTACAGAGGCGCTACTTACGCTGAAACGGGCTGAAAGCCCGTTTCAGCGTAAGTAGCGCCTCTTAAAAAAATAAGGTGGCAACACTGATTGCCAGTCTCTAATTGATGTGGAATGGAAAAGTAGTCTGGTTTGGATAAAAGAAACAAATTAAAAAGTGGGCGAGGAAATTATTAAATAATCTTTCTTATTTAACTATCAGTTAATTGTTTAGAAATATTATGCATTCTTAGCAATAATAAAAATGCATTTTTCTATTCCTAATTCGCAACAATTTCATGATGACAATGGGATCTCATACACGGTAATTTTATTTTAGCTATTGTTATTTGTATTTATTTATTGACATATAAAATCTATTGTGTCCGTTTTTTAGTGTGAAAAAACGTCGGAGTTCAAAGTTATAATTATTTCTAGTTTAACAAATAAGTACCTTCTTACAAAATACACTCAAAACTTTGTTGTTTTTTAACTCATCTAATCATTCATTCTTTTTTTATTATGTGTTTTTAATATGACTTGTATAATTATTTTCGTTGGAGCATAAAGGTGGTCAAGTTATTGTTTGGTATGTGTACAAAATGTAATGAATTTTCATCCCTGATGACTTAGCTTTTACTGTTTTTAGGGCTACAACATACACATCGACGGTGTCTTCCATTGCACGGCTCGGTATAAACAACTTTTCAGTTTCCATGAGCAGCTACAAGCACAAAATCCTTATGTTAAATTACCACAGTTCCCACCGAAGAAGTTGTTCCTCACTAGCTCGCAAATGGAGGAAAGGAGAATCTTATTGGAAAAATACATGCAATTAGGTAAATATTTGTGTTAAATTTTAATTATTATAAAATACGATTAACCTATCAAGCCTTCACTAATGAGAAACAAAAATCTATTGTTGTGCAACCCTTGAGGGCCTAGGTTCCATATTCAATAAGTTTTAGGCATGCTTTTGGCTACCAAAAGAACATTATTTTAAAAAAAAGCCTTGTTAAGAAATTAATATGAATTGCAATTACAGCATTGCACAATGTTTTCAATAACATAATACAACAATAAAAGCAAATAAAAGGGCATAAAGATAATGCTAGAGATATATTGAGGAAAAATATTGCACATTAAAACATGTAACCTCTTTTTCAGTTGGTCAGAACCCCTTGTTTACAACATCCGACCTTTTGATAACATTCCTGTTTTCGGCTCAGCAAGAAACGCATTGTGTTAAAATGCATGAAGTAGAAATCGAAATATCACTAATGAATGGTTATAGAATACCATTGTCGGTGTCATCTACAGATTCATCTAACACAATATTAGATATTGCGTGCACCTACATCAACCTGCCAAAGGAGTTGGTGAGGTATTTTTCCTTATATCTTTTTAATTGGAGCTGTGCGAAAGATGGACAACCAGCACTGAAAAAGTTGGAAGAATATGAATCTCCTTATATATCTCAAAAGTATGTTAGACCAGAGGATAAAATTGTATTGAGGAAGAGGTAATTATATTTATTGTTATCAAATACCTGTTCTTAATATACACATTAGCACTTCTTTACATTGTATGTTCTATTGTTTGTTACAGCTATTGGGACCCATGTTATGATGTTAATTTAATGGTGGACAGGGTGTCTCTGGATCTATTGTATCTACAAACAATAGAAGAATTGGATTTAGGATGGCTAACAGCTGAGCCAGAAATGAAAGAAATGCTTTCTGCACATGAATCGAAGAAACAAAAGAAAGAGGTAGGTGAGCTGCATAGACATTACCTTTTTCACATTTTTCTGCAATGAGCTTTCTAGGCATAATCAGATGCAATAATGCAATCTCATAAAGGGAACGCAAGTCTCAACAGACCCCTTTTTTGGATTGCATTAGTGATCTTTCATTGCACATTGACAATTCATGATCTCATTATATCTTCTATTATTACCATTAACCAGTCAATGAATTGTGTATTTTGAAAGACATACAAGCAAAGATAAGATGATAAATATGAGAGAAATTGGTTTTATTTTGTCTACAATGCTGTGCAAGAATTCTCTTCACACCACAAGTTTATCCGTAAACAATAACTACATTTAAGATTATGGTTTATGAACACAAACCGTAATCTGTCACAAGCACGTGAACATACTATAAACATCTTTATCTGCAAAGAATGTTGGGTCAATTGAGAGCATTCCATTTTACAATCATGCATAAGCAGATAGGTTTATAGAATAACTACCACTTTGCCCTGGACTTCGTCCGCGCGGATTTCTTAGTTTCCCCTACGAACTTTAACACCCCGTCCACCACTTTAAAAGGTAGTGAAAAATTAATGGTCACGATCTTATATCTCTCACAATCTATATATCAATATTCAGATAAGTATTTGAACTAAATTTAAAGTTTATAAGTGTATCACCTCTTTTCACCGCTACAGGGGAGGAACTGTGAAAAATCAGACTCAAAGATTAATTATACCAATTTTTGTTAATCAAACCATGCAGAAAAATTCTCCTCTTAAAAATGTAATTACTCCTCTATAGTTCGATTTTCCAAAAACCCTGACACGTTAATGTTTATTTTTGATCTTAAGTATAAATACTGAGTTTCAAGTTAATCGGACCGTGCGTTAAAATTCTTCCATACAAACTTTAACACCCCCCAATCCCCCTTTAATAAGCTACTTAGATAAGTATTTGTGACAAGTTTCAGTTTCACGCATCACGGCTGTATGGATTTGGATGAAATTTAGCACGGATTGACCGTGACCTGGGTACTTTTACATACACACACTCACTGGACATAGGATACTTTTATCCCAGTAGTACATTCTTGTCAGATAACTTCAGACCTCCACGTGGGCGAAGCTGCTGGCCATAAGTTAGTTATAAAAAAAGCTAAGCGGATTTTTATATTATTCAATTTAAATTGATTTTGACATGGAGTATCAAGTAACATGATTATATTGTAGAAAAGAAAATTGGTAAGTTAAATAAGAAAATATAATTTTCCAGTTGATTATTAACTATAACACTTAAACCGAGTTGAAATTAATTGCGACTTGTGGTCCTAGTCATAGCATTTTCTGCTATTATTTTACATACAATATTCTATCACATATTTAACATTATACAAGCTGCAGATTCGTCAGTAATAATAGTGTAGATTATGTCATCAATAACTGATATCATGCAAAGTTAATAAAATGAATCACTCGTCAATATTATTATATCACCTAGTTTTACTTGGAATCAATTGAATGGACAGAATTTCAAATTCATTTATTTAGCTTTACAGTCATCTGTTACAATAATTCAATCAATTGTTTTATTTCCTATCCTCTAACAGGCAAATACATTTTGACACCAATACCATACTACAGTGTAAATTCTTTGTAAGTAGGTATTTGTTAGTGTTCGTATAAATATTCATCATTTTCAAGGATAACTTCTCTAGATTACTTGAAAATGCTAAACTCGTGACTGCAGTTTCTTTCTATCATGCCTGCAACAATTTTGTATCTTTTCAAACCACCATACTTCTGAGCATGCTCATCATATTTCAATGTAGTAATCCTAACCGGTATTATAAATACGAAAGTGAGTTTGTTTGTTTGTTACGGTTTCACGCTAAAACGGCTGAACGGATTTGGAAGAATTTTGGCACATGGATAGACCATGACCTGTGTTAGGACATAAAATACTTTATCCCGATATTCCCACGTGATCGAGACTTACGCGGGTGAATGTATGTAACAGTTTACTATCTCCACCTCCTTTTATGAATGTTGGAAAAGGCGAGAATGATGGATAAGCGCTTTAGATTTGCCATACATGACGATAATGGCAACTTTAGGGGTCACAAGTAGGGAATTCGGTCTCAAGTTGAGATTGGCGCGAGATCCAGATTGCATTCCCTAGTCCGAAATACCCCGACCTTTTATTAAAACAGTTTATAAACAAGACCATGTTCATCTTCACTGACATAGGCATAACATAATAACCATAATTAGACTATAATGTTCCCACCGCTGGGACGCAGGGCTCCTCTGACACTGCCATAACATAATAAAATATTTCAGTACATAGAACTAGCGAAGTCGTTGCGGTATTACGGGAGGATACCAGCAGGGGAGGCGGTGACGGAGACAAGCAACGTGACGGACGATGCGCCCGAAGGCACGTGTCGCGTGCGTGTGTCCCTTGCGTGCAAGGAACTTACGCTGTTGACCCTAACGCCTCCTGCACGGGAGCAGCGGTACAAGGTCACCAGGATGCGATGCTGGAGAATCACTACCTTACATGCTGTGAGTATTGTCTGGATATTTGCCCCATTATTTATAAACGTTGCTTAAAGTTACGAATAATCAATCAGTCGCTAATCATTACGTTCTGTATACTTATAAATAAACCTCTAGATGTTTATTTACCACGCATGTGTACTCAGGGACACATTACAAAAAAAATGTTTGTTTAGTGATGTGACGTCATATCGGTGTTTTTCGATACCTAGCAATATCCTTTGGTACCTAATTAATACCCAAGCATTTTTCCGGTTTAATAGAAAGGTAAAGGATTTCTAATTTACTTATTATATTTAATCCTTGTTTATTCTAGAAGTGCCCAAATTCTCGCAGGATGCAGGGCTTTTGATTACTTATTAAGAAGTTGGACAGTCCGATGCATCATAAATTAGAATGACTCACGGTTTTTTTAAGTATTGTGTCAGGGATAGTCAAGGTATCAAAGACACTTGAAAAGTTAATAAATAATAATTGACGGGCAGGTGGCAGG
The DNA here is from genome assembly GCA_916610215.1 of Omphaloscelis lunosa. Lineage (NCBI taxonomy): Eukaryota > Metazoa > Arthropoda > Insecta > Lepidoptera > Noctuidae > Omphaloscelis > Omphaloscelis lunosa. The sequence continues at coordinate 17,633,296 of OU744244.1, read as the reverse complement.
TTGCTAAATCCTCTGAAATATATGGTTTGTTTGAGCATGGGTTTTCCCTGGTCCGCAGCAGTCTTTTATGGTTTTGTTCATTACAAAACTGGTTAAATGTGCCTCTGCCGACCCTTACATAGAATGTAGGCGTGATGTTAAATTAATAACTGCTCGCTCATGCAAAAATTAGTGAAATATTATCCGTTGTTACACAGCCATCATGTAACTGATTACTTACATAAATGGCTTATTGGTAATGCGCTCGAATTTACTCGCCCGAAATGTGCGAATCGACACTTTAAATATATTTTTTTCACACGAAGTTACTTTATTTGTAGGGGAATCGACAACTCCAGAAATCGATTCGCCTGCAAATAAATTAACATCGTGCGAATCGCCTCAAGCAAAAATAATTTTATTTAAGAGTGTTGATTCACTCGTTTCTGGCGAGGAAATTCGCGCCAATAAGTCAGATAAATGTGTGTTGATTAGTAACTGCACAATATTATTAATATGTATTAGTAATAACTGTTTGCTATCAACACATATACCTACTATAAAAAGGCAACATTTATTATTCATTTTGTTTACATCAACCGAGATAAGATTCAACTCAGTTACTATTCTGTGCAGGTATGTATATCGAAACAAAAACTTATTTTATTATTGACTTAGGTCAGTTATCAGTATGCCCTTCACTTGGCTGAAATATCAACATATTTTTGTATTTTATTTTAACAATGAGTTACCTGTTTTGTTGAAACATTACTCATATTTTATTTGTCGTTAACACATTGTACTATTGCAGATTGAAAAGACTCAAAATGGTCATGAGTCCCTTCTAGAAGATTCTAACAAGAATTTTGAGCTGTCTTTTGAATACCTCATCAGTAAAGATAACTTGAAATGGATAACCTTGAGGACGGAGCATGCAACATTTATTAGTGTTTGTTTGCAGGTAATTTAATTAATCAAGCATCTGTTTAACACTTAAGTAGTATTAAAAACTACTAAAGGCCAAGATTTTATTTGATGTCTTGTTTTGAATTTTATATTAAACATTCAGCTAGACTCCGATTTTATATTACCTGACATTCAAATGATTTGAAAGTAAATGTTATTTATGTTCGTTAAAAATAAGTCTGAATTCTTTTCCTGTACTAATCTTGTCTGTGTTTCAGTCGATAGTGGATGAGTTGATGCTTCAGAAAGCGGGCGCAGGGCCTGTATCACCGCGATGCAGCAAGCGCGGCAGTCTCACGTACTTGCGACGTGACGGCTCCAGCCAGGTCATCACACCATCTTCCTCTAGTGATACCCTTAGCTCTACTGTGAGTACCTATACATAAATTATAGTTATTTCGTGTCTGTGTGTGTGATCGCATTGTCCTTTCAAACTACGCATCGGATTTTGATTTTTGATGCGGCTTTTACCATTAATTAGAAAAAAATTTCTGGAAGGTTTATTATGTATAATAAATATTAAACTAACATAAAAGAAATCACGATGATTTGTCAAGCCGTAAAAACCGTTTTTATGCTAGTCATAAATAGTTAGAAAGCATCGCTAGTCATAATATGAAGGGGAAAATACTGTGTTATGTTAGTAGTAGTGTAGGTAGCTCGAGTAGCTCGATTCTATACCTATCAATTTTGCAAACGCGTCCGTAATATAATCCTTTTGAAGTATTAGGTACCTCCACAGTTCAGTATTTACTAGAAACATCCTGGAATATGCTGAGATGGTTTGGGCATGTTGAGAGGATGAATGAAAGGCGACTAACAAAACGTATTTACAAGGCTGATGTGAAAGGAAAGGCCGGCCGGGGACGCCCTAGAAGGACATATACTGACCTTATTGGTGATGTTCTTCAGAAAGGCCAAGTGCGTAGTACTCGCAATCGGCGGGAGTGTATGACCAGATGTATGAACGTAAACGAGGCAAAAGGAGTATGTAAGGATCGTAGCAGGTGGCGTTCTGTAGTTTCTGCCTACCCCCATGGGAAGAAGGCGTGAGTTTATGTATGTTATCCTGGAATATAAAAACCGGGCGAAACCGTGACACAAGTTGGATAAAAACCTTACCCAGGTTAGACTGTCTTAGGCGTTATTAATGACGTCATAGGGGGGATACAACATAAGAAACGATACACAATACCATTGTTTTGCACACAATTATATCCGGTTTCAGTTCGCTTTTTCCGTGTTCTATTTTTAGTTAATTTCTGTTTTTAAACAAAACTTACGTTTTTTTTTTCAGAACGGAGACTCATCCGTCAGTTCAAGAGAAATATTTTCTGTTCGTAAGTTGACAGAAAAGTTCGCGACTGTCTCCTTCAAGCCGGGCAGAGAATGCGTAGAGAACAACGCTTTCGAAGCCATAGGGGACGAAGAACTATAAGGGCTTCCTCTTCACTCGAATTTAACTACAATAATGTTTTCCAAAGAAAAATAAACACTCGGAAACAAAGTTGCCAATAATGTAAAAAAAAACGTGTAAAAATTGTATACATATGTCGTATTTGTACAGAATATTTTTTTATCTAATTGTCTTTATAGATAGTTTATACATTTTACCTATTATTATAAGTACTTGGCTATGAAAGCTATTTACCTATATCAAATTGTACGTCATATCATTATTATTGAATTTGAACGGTCTACTTGCCATAAAATATTATATAAGTGTATGTTCTAGTTACTAAGTAACGTATTTCTTCTTGTAATATAATGCTCATGTATTATTTTCTTAAGTAAATATTGTTTATTGATTTTACAATGTTAAATTGACAATATCGGTTTTGGGATTTTATTAAAGAGTAGAGTCATGTTTTGGCAGATACCGAAGTTATGATAAATAATGAAATTGAAACCGACCGGAAAAATGGCAGTCAGTCCCACCCAGGTGACTCACAGTATGAAATCATAAAAGTTAATCATACTGAATTTAAATTAATTATACATATAGTAAAAAAATCTTTCCTTCGTTATTAAATTCTCACTACCTTCAAGGTTTCCATAAATTTCTGTAGTATCTTCTTCATATTATCTTGCCTATGGTTCGAACTAGTTAGACATTAACTTTATTCTATAGTGTACATACTGTTTTTAGAATCATGTTTTGTTTACAATGTGTATGCATTTACTTGCCAGAAAAATATATTAAATTTTCCTCTCTGTATCATCGGAATAATTTACTTTTTCCAACGCACTTCAGTAGTAATACTTAAACTATGAAAATGGTCATTACTGCCATGCAAAAACGGCGCCGTCAAAGTGAAACTGTTACAATGGATGTGCGGTTGACTGTACGAATGTATGTATAGTCAACAGTTTTCAACCTTAGTAAAGTTTCAATTTAATGGGAGCTTTAGTCAAAAGTGGTGAGTAATTACAAGGTCGCTATACTTGGTAGATCTCAACTCTCATTTTTGTATAGGTGTTTTACTTTTTAACAGATTTGAACCAATTTTCTACAATAATATTATTTAGCATAGTTTCATAGAGCACGGAGACGCCTCGGAGGCCGCTGCTAGAGGCGGCACTGTCAGTACGATCCATACAAACCAAGCGTGTCATCGTTTTCTCGCACTCTTGACACAAAAGACATAATATACACATGCATAGAAATTGACGGCTTTGAAGGCGGTCCGCGACAAAAGTTAGGCGCTCAACACACTTTCGGCGCCATGAATTTTAATAGCACTGCCGTCTCCGGCGCGGAGTCCGTGCTCTGTGCATAGTTCTAAGATAGACGTCATAGTGGTATAATAAAAGTAACGAAGTTATCTAATGTAATAACTACTCTCAAAATAATCTTACCTACAATTGACGCAAATATAGTCAATAATATTGTCAGTAACGGAGTGTTTGACAATAATTACAAAAAATCGGAACATATAAGGACGAAGGCCGAGTTATAAAAATGTTTTGTAAATTTTATCCAATAATGTTTTTTTTCCTTTGACTTTGAAAGCATCGGTCATCGTTGTCAAACATTCTTTAGCGCACGAAACATTTGCGACAGTTTGTCGGTAGTTTTGCTACTTTTCCTCCAATTTAAATAAGTAAACTTCATGTAGGTTTAGTAAGTTAGTGGACGATTTTTTGTGTACAGAAGTAAGTCTTCCGTAAATTACGCATACTTGTATAAAGGTCTGTCCACACATACCAAAACCAAGACTCGCTTCGTCCGGGCGCCCAGTGTCCCGTCAGGAACGGGAAACAGATTCCTGATCAGAGGCGCATTTTGTATGACCATGTTCTCGCACTTCACACATGAGGCTCCTGGCAGCGCATGTTCTAACGTGCCTGGACGGATGGCCCGCACCGCAGAAAGTCCTGCCATAGAATGGAACAGTGGATAGAACGTTATATTTAACCTTTTTTAGCGCATCCTCGTCCTGAATTTTAAGACGAGGTAGCTGCTGCGCATTTTATATAAAGACATTTTTCTTTATTATTTCTGCCGTTTTTGATGTTCACTTTTTTCTACATGTTTATTTTAGTTAGTCCTTCATAAATAAGTACTAATTGATGCATCTTAGTTTTGTTTTAACATAAGACTTTGATTATTAATAAGTAAACCAATCTCGAAATTAATTTTGGATATGTATCTCCAAAGGAATTGTGATAAGTTGTAGAATAATTCTACTTTAAATAATGCCTTAGTTCATCAAAACTAGCGTTTATCTAATAAAATATTAGTCCTCGACATTGAAAAAACTGGAATAAAATCTCATTCTGGTCAACAGCTAGTACTGTTTACATATGCACATTTAAGCAATTCATTAAAATACTTATTTCATTAAAAAAAAAAAAAATTGTTAGCAAATCTATTTTGCTCAAGGATAGAAAAGACGGGAAGATCATTAGGATAATAAAATAAATATCATTACCATTTTAAAATTATCTTATATACCATAAATGCCAATTGTTGACTTGAAAAGGTGGAATTTAATTGTTGTTATAAAATTCGTGTTATTTTTAAAGGGACCACATATTTATGTAATATAAAAATTAATCTTTCTTAGTGGCCATAATATATTTTGTTGCCATACTTTGTTTTTTTATGATTCTCCTATTATTACATTCTTCGAATTCTGTATTTTATTATTAATTTGTACTTTGTAAATTTAATAAAAATCGTTTATAAATTCAGGTGTTTCATTATTTTAATAGTGTCGTTTATTTGGTAGTATTTTATGTTTACGTGGTTACTCTACAAGAAACTATTTTGGAATGGGGTACTAAACTCTACGTATGAGGGTGTTCAATGTGCTGTAAAACAACTATAACAGCTACTCGCCAAGTACAAGAACAACGATTCAGGCGCGAGCTGGCGAGTCAGTAGTCGTGACTTCACCCTTTGTTGCACAATTTATGCCTACGGGAACCTACTCCCAGCGGAAACACGATAAGCTCAGTTTTATTGAAAAGGTAAATAAAGAAGAATAGTTCATTGCATATCAGTTAAGAGGCCGTTCGGCAGGCGCGGCGCAGACCTGGCGAAGCGCGGTTGACACTGCCAAACAAATATCAAAATTTCGTTCCATACCAATTATGTTATCGTAACAATTATTTAGTACTTAAGGTTTTTGTATTGGTTCCTGGTAATTCGGTCGACTTTATAGTCGAAAACAAACTGAAGCTCACCTATGTCGGTGCACTCTCGGGGTAATTGAAGTTTATTTGTTTTTAACTAATGCAGGGTCTATATTTGTTTGACAGTGTCAATCGCGCTTCGCCAGGTCTGCTCCAGCCCTAATACACACAGTCGTTTTAAAACTGCTTATGCAATTAAATTATACGCATCAATATTGTAAAACAAAAGTTCATCTTGAAAATATTCAAAATAAGCATTTATAATAATTTAATAAAATTAAATAAAAAAACATTTCGAGAAACAGTATTTACAATTTGAACATTGCTAAGTTTATTTAAATAATAATATATCAGACATTACATAAAAGTAACTATTTAATAATCCTTCTCCCAGTTCTCACGCTCTTCTCTCTCCTTCTTCACTTGGTCTACAACAGGTGAGAGATAGAGCTGGTCTTCCTCATACTTGGTCCACTCTTCCTTGGGAAGGATGGTCTTGGTAAGGGACAGTTGCATGGCGCGCACAATGCGGAAGTTGCGCTCATCAACTACTTGTTGGGGGATGCGGCGAAGTGCTTCCGTTACATCCTCGGTCTCATGGAGGCAGTCATCACGAAGGAGACCTGTAACAGGTTATTAAATTGTGTTGAGAATAAAATAGCTATGAATAAGCTTTTGGTAATATTTTCCTATGTTAGTTTAGATAAGACTCTTTAGATTATCTATCAATGTCACAATTTGTATACTTTTTTTAACATAGTTCATTTATCTAGAAGTTTTGAAAAAAAGCAGACTGCTGAGACAGCAACAAAAGGAAATATGGGAGCTCTCAGATGATAAGACTAAGTTTTATGTTTTTTTTTTTCCTTTTGCAGATTGTAAACCCCTGGGAGTCTTGGCTACATAACAGTTTTTAGGGTTCCATACCCTGAAGGGTGCCAAACGGTACCCTAAATACTAAGCCTCCGCTGTCCGTCCATTGGTCTGAATCTCATGAACCATATTAGGTAGACAGTTGAAATTTTCACAGATTGTGTATTTCTATTGCCGCTATAACAACAAATAATAAAAATTAAATAAAGTAAAAAATTAAAGGCGGTCCTGATACAAGAAGGGTGTTTTTTTTTTACTAAAGTATTTAAAGAAATAGATGTATTGTTCAATATTGTATGGTGGTAGAAGCTTCGTGTGAGAGTTTGAATTGGCTTGGCTGGTTTTTTTAAATGAATCTATTAATATACTGTTAGCACTTTCCAAACTGCAACACTTAGTGACTCAAGTTTTATCTGTTTACAGGTAGTCCTTCATTATGTGCCTCCTAATGCTTTTATGGCTGTCAACAATACTTAAGGAAAATGTGACACCACAAAGTTGAGTAGACATACAATACTACTGTCATACTGTCCTCGTGCTGTTTACGTTATTTTTTAGATTAGTTCCGAAGTCATTGTCAGTCACATTTTTAACCTGTACTATAAGCATCGGAGAAAAGTCAGTATATAAGTACACACATCGGAAAGTAAACTATAGGGTTAAACGTACCGTATCTGTTAAATCCAGACATGTTGTAGACCCATTTCTTCATGTTGCCTGAAAATAAATAAGTTACATAACAATATAGTAACTACTGTAATGGTAGTAGTATGTAGGTAATGTTGTTGAACATATTCTAGCAGTCATTTATGAGTTATACTCACTGAGCGCAACTGCAGTGGTCCTAAAAGCCATTATTTTCAAAACGGTGAAACCTCAGTTGTTGAAACTCTCGCAATTCGATCGAAGAACGACCGTGCAAATTCCGTCAATCAAAATGACACAAGACAATAATAATTGACATACATGAATGAAAGATAGATGTGGGTTGCCAGATGATAGACATATTACTACAAAAGAATCTAAGATTTTAGTAGAAAGAACTTTTGATGGATGAAAGTGAAATGACCCAAAACTAGGACATTTTGCTCTCTAGACAGAAATTAACAAATTAAATAAACTGATAAGTGAGGAGAAATGACCAGTGATACACGGACTCGATTAAGATAAGATTCACGAAACTGGTTATTGGGATGCGCTAAGGTAGCCCGCGAAATTCAAATATTCTTACGTTTTTTACACTTTGCAGATGAGTGTCAGGTTGTATGTTGATCAAAATATGATTCGCGACAGTAGCATAATCAGCCTATAAAGTTCCCACTGCTAGGATACAGGACTTCTCTCTATGAGAGGGAGTGGGCTGTAATATACCACGCGGCGCGGGTCCAGTTCACTATGGTAAAGCAATAAAGATGTTGAGTATTGAGTGCGGGTTGGAAGATGTCACATGTCTTCGAATTTTTGATGCTGATAGATAAGAGTGACCGTAGCTATATTATGGAAGTGTTGCCCACTCTTATTTACTACTATTCTACCACTATCTATGAGCACCCGCAGTGCGCTAGTGCGCACCAGCACAATAAGTGTGCCGGCGCACTGTTTAGAAAAATCAATGGGGATAAAAACTGCCACTTGCTCACTTCAGATGGCGCTAATCTCCAGCGTCTAATAATTTGACAGCTAGCCATACATTTTTTATAAACAAGCGACTTCTTTCACGCTTATTTCATTATTGAACCCAGTTGCGCAGCTGTTTACCCATGGGGACCTGGGGCTGGGAACTCATGTATTTTCCAAAAATGTTATTAGAAGAAAACTGTGGAGCAATATTTCGTTGAGGCGATGTGCTATCCTTTTATGGGAGGAAGTGGTTTATAGGTGATGCTCCTAAGAGAACTAAGTCTGTTTTCATTACATACAAATTACAGACACTTGTGATGTGATATTGTGTAAATTATAGTAAAGTATGTGTGTGTTTATATAATCATATTAGATCAGTGCTAGAAGTGCTATCTCTGAGATTTTTCAGTCAGGAAGATCATGCCCGAGTTGGTTTTCAACCCCGATCAGGTTATTGCTATCGTAAGCCCCCAGTATTTAACAAAAAATGAACTTAAAGTTAACAAACACAAAATAACCTATAAATTGTAAAACGTTTATAATTTAATGACTTTCCACTAAAGCTACTTTTTTACCAGGTGTAGACGTTTCTCCTGTCCTTAGCTCGTCTTTTAATAGTGCTACACTCCAAGTCTCATACATATCTATCTAGTTTTCATATAATTTGTGATCGACACAAAAGTAAACATTTATGTTTACTTTTGTGTCGCAACAATGTAATGGCGGTTTAAAAACGTACAACTGTGCTGATGAGTTCTTAAACTCATTGCCGTGGATTAGTCTCACAAAAACTTGAAAATGATGGCTTGACTGATTTGAATATTTTTTTTTTTTTTCGGTTCAATGCTGGGGTAGATTAGGAAAAAAAAATTTGCAACACCCAACCCAAAGGAACAGCCGAAAAATCGAAAATGTTTCCCTCATAGTACGAAGTCCATCAAGTTATGTAGTTATGAATAAAATACATTTTTTATCTGAACTGCAGCATAAGTACAGTATGCCGCAAGTCAGTGCTAACAAAATCAGGTGCGCCTCAATTTCTATGGAAAGTCCATACAACGCTAAGTCAGTTCTTATCAACTTCTTATAATGTCGATTGCAATCTAATAGTCAGCCCAAAATTTGGATACGAGCTTGGCACCAGTACTACTTAGTCTGTGTTGGCACCTAATCAGCAGCGCTTACTTTTTCTTTTTTTAACCTGTACTGTCCCACTGCTGGGCAAAGGTCTCCCCCATACTTCGCCATTCGTCTTTTGTCTGCTGCCTTTTTACGGTTTTACATTATAATTACAAAATCAATTTTTTTGAGGGTAGTGTAGGTATTCTTTGGATTCACAGGTGGAACTCGTCACACTCTCGTTATTCTACGGCCACAGTTGCCTTGAAGAGGTGCGCGCCCTGCCGCGTTCGGCTGCTGTACCCTACGATATTGTTATGTTATGGCAGTCGGAGATCGTTGACCACCCTCCGGCGCCAGGAGCTGCTGCTGATACGGGAAGAAGTTGTAACATGACGGGGCATCAGATGCTCGCCCATTCCCAAAGCTCCAATGCGTCTGAGCACCAATAGCGACGCAAGAATTTTAGAGATTTTAACGTCAAGATCCTAGGGTTATCCGGCCATAAGGCTCACTGGTACTAAGGAGACCGTACGGTATTCTCTTTTTAATGCAGATGCCATCACTTTCTTGTAGTCTTTGTAGAATTGCGAACTTACGGGCTGTTGGGGTGGCGGCTCGGCAATCCATGACTGGTGGTTTGACTTTGCATTGTTGACTGCTGCCACATAGCTGTGCGTTAGCACTAGCGAAACATTCTCTTTTAAACGTGTTGAAATCTCTATTTTCTGTCAATGTATGATACAATGTTTGAAAGTAAGTTGAGAAGATTTTAAATTGTCCAAGTTTAGAGCTTACTTCAGAGATACTGATTATTTAGCGAGAAACCAAATGAGATCTTTTTGTTTTTACAAAGACAAATTACGACCAAATTTCAAACAGCTCTGCCTTTCGCCAACCAAGGTCACCCCTATCGGTGACGCGGTTGGCAGCCGTGTAGCAGGTCCTTTAGGTTTACATTATAAAGTTTGGTTTACATAATTGTTTCTTGCATTTCAGGTTTCTACAACTTCAAATAAACTTCATAAAAAATTACTATGTATATATTCTTTCTACTTGAATAATTTATAGGTACCGTGGGCCACTCATAATCATTTATGGTAATTATAATCATTTGTTCCTTAGACTCGTAGAACTTCTTGGATTGTTGGGTTCTTCGGCTGTATATTTCACAGCACAGCTGTTTTTGGCTCCTGCTGCTGTCAATCAAGCTCGTTATGTCAAATTGTCTTGTCAATAATGTCATGATTTTGAAAAAGCGCGGGAAACCTCAAACTTGGCGGTCGTGTACTTTTAAAGCTATAATTGAAAAATTGAAAAACGTTGTAATATAAGATCAGTAACCGTAGTTTTTAGTGTTCTATTTTCTTTTTCTTGTATTTCAACTTTAGTTTGTATAGATTCTTCGGTAGTGGTAAGTTTTTATTTTATTTTATATTAGCGCGGGAAAATGAAGGACCCGCCTGACCCGGGGGACTCTGTTCCCCCGGCAGGCAATTACGTTACTATATCAAACGAATCGGGCATGGATACCGATGGGTCGTCTTCGGCTCGTAACTTAAAAAGAAGCCGTACACATATTTGTAAGCACTGCAATAAGCGTCGCCGTACCCGTAAAAGCCACGGTACCGTATCTTCGGGTTGTAGCTGTACGGATTTTACACCAGAAATTACTGCATCAGAACCTAACTGCTCAACTACTACAACGACTAACGATCCTACTATCAATGTGCCCGATATTCCTGCTACGTCCTCAGTTGCTCCTACTCAGATAGGTCGTAAAACTTATGATAAAACAGACAGCGCGCCTTTTGTCATTCATGTACAAAAAAACATAATTTCACCAGATGATGGAACGACACTGCACCCAATCACATTTGGCAAGTTCCTTAAACACAACGCCTTCCAAAACATAATTAACGGTAGTGTCAAAAAAATTGGGCGCAATAAAATTTCTCTTTCCTTTTCGAATTTCCTGGACGCAAACTCTTTTATTAATCATAATAGTCTAGAATCTTATAATTATAAAGCTTTTATACCCACTTTTAATGTTACTAGAATGGGTTTAGTACGTGGTGTCCCTGCAGATTGGTCTCCGGAGGATGTTATTGATAATATAACAGTACCAATTGGTTGTGGTCCAATTTTAAAAGTAAGACGCCTTAATTTTAAAACCATTGTTGATGATTCTACCATTTGGAAACCATCCCAATCGATAGTTGTTACATTTGATGGTCAGGTGCTACCGAAAAGAATTTTTATGTGCTATAATGCATTACCTGTAGATTTATATATTTTCCCTACTGTACAGTGTTTCAATTGCTGTCGTTTCGGTCACACTAAAATTCAGTGCAGGTCCAAACCTCGTTGTTATAAATGTAGCCAAAGCCACACTGGGGACAGTTGTGACAGAGAACCAGAAAGTGCATCTTGCTGCCTTTGCTCAGGATATCATTATGCTACTAACAAGGTTTGCCCAGAATTTTCTAGACAAAAATTAATTAAAACATACATGGCACAAAGTTCAGTATCCTATGCTGAAGCAGCAAAAGTATATCCCCTTGTAACTAAATCGTATGCTGATACACTTTTATCTTCTCCATCCAAAAACTTTGCAGATACCCCATCCATCTCTTCACCTAATAGAATGCCTGCTTCAACTAGCTATAAAAAGACTGTCTTTCTCAAACCACGCTCCCCTCCCAAATCTGTACAAGGATACAATAAAGAGGCTCACAATGCCATTATTAAAGATTTCAATATTCCTCAACCATCAGATGGTTGTGCTTTTTCTAATAATCATAATAATGAAAAAAATGACACAAATTTTTCCATAAACGATTTTCTTTCTGCATTACACAATCTTCTTGTTCAGTTCAACATTTCACCGTCCAACGTTGCCCCTTCTTCCAATGTATCTCAATCCATTTGTAATGGACAACACATCCAAAATAATCCAGTGGAACTGCCGCAGTCTAGTAAATAAAAAGAGTGATGTTATATATCTTTTAAACAAATATGAGCCATTTGCCTTTGCCTTAGCAGAGACTTGGCTCAAATCTAATCATATTTTTAAAATTAATGGTTATTTAACCATTAGAGAGGATAGATCTGATGGGTATGGTGGAGTAGCTATACTTATCAAGAATACTATACCTTTTTCTATCATTACATTACCTCCTCATAGTGAGGCAATTTCAATTGTAGCTATTAAAGTTCATAATATTTGTCTTGTTTCTATTTACATTCCCCACCCTTCTTCTTCTGTTCTTCAAGAGATTAATAATCTCTTTTCATCTCTTCCAAAGCCATTTTTAATATTAGGGGACTTTAATTGCCATCATCAATCATGGGGTTGTTCAACTTCTAATTGTTATGGCGATGAATTACTAGATATATTAGACTTACATAACCTATGCATCTTGAACACAGGAGCTGTCACACGTCGTTCAGATCCCAATCAGAACCAAAGTGCAATTGACCTTTCTATCTGTTCTCCAAACTTAGCCTCTTCACTAACTTGGCATACTCTGACCTCTACTTATGGTAGTGATCATTTTCCAATAGTTATTTCTTATCCTCTTTCTAAACGAAATGCACCATTAAGGAGATCAACATTAAAATATAAGCTACCTAATAGAAATAATAATGACTGGGACAAATTTAGAAACATTGTTGACAGCAAGCTTTGCTCCTTGCCTGTTATTTCAGATGGCAATGAAAACAGTTGTGCGGAAGCTTTAGCGCTCATATTAATTGCAGCAGCAGATGAAGTTTTTCCTGTAAAAAATAACAATATTAATACAATTCCCTCGCCTCCATGGTGGGACCCTGAATGCACAGAAATGGTTTACAAACGTAAAGAGGCCGAATACAATTATAACCTCGATATGTCTGATAGTAATTTTGAAATCGTTACTAACATAATTAACGAAACTTATAAACTTTTTAAGAAGAAAAAATTTGAATCTTGGCGTAACTTTTGCACATCAATTTCACCGAATACTCACCCTACGATCGTCTGGCGCAATATTCGTAGATTTAGGTCCATTTATAAAGACCCTTCTCCTATTCCGGATTCTTTAGCCAATGAATTTTTAGACAAATTAGCTCCGCCTTGGGTTCCTGAGGCTACTAACCTTAACCTGTCTCTTGTAACTAGTAACCAAGACACTCATACGACGCTAGATCTCCCATTCACTCTCACTGAATTAAAAGGTGTTATCCATAAAACTAAGGATTCTGCACCAGGCATTGATGGCATCCCGTATTCCTTTTTTGCTAATTTAAATGATGTCGTCCTCGGTTACTATTTAGAACTTATTAATTCGATTATGTATACAGGTAACATCCCTGATGAATGGAAACGTCAAATGGTGTTGCCATTCCTTAAACCAAATAAAACTCCATCTGATGCTTCTTCATACCGTCCCATAGTTTTATCTTCAATTCTGATGAAATTAGCGGAGCACCTAATTAAAAATCGCCTTGAATGGTATGTTGAAAGTAAGGGTCTTTTGGCAGATTCACAATATGGCTTTAGAAAAGGTAAAAGTACAACTGACTGTTTAAGTATTTTAACATCCGATATTCGGCTATCCTTCTCTAATAACCATTCGACCATTGCAGTTTTCCTTGATATTAATGCAGCTTACGATAATGTTGTATTATCAGTTTTACAAAATAAATTAAAAGCCCTACAAGTTCCATTGAATTTGTCGAATTTCATTATTAGAATCCTGAATGATCGCTCTGTTATTATGATAATAGGAGATCATGAGGTACCTCATCTTGTATGGAGAGGTCTCCCACAGGGTTCAGTGCTCAGCCCCCTCCTATACAATATTTACACTTTTGATTTAGACTCCTCCTTAGCTAACCAAGTTAAGGTTCTTCAATATGCCGATGATTTAGTATTGTATTCTTCAAGCCAATCTGTTGAACAAGCTAGCTATGCTATCAATTCAGCTTTATCTACTTTGGAGTCATGGTTACATCTGAATGGTTTGGATTTATCTACGTCTAAAAGCGCAGCTGTTTTGTTCACCCGAAAGAGAAATATTCCCTTAGTAAACATCTTTTATATGGGAATACGTATTCCAGTTAAAGATAATTTCAGATATCTAGGTATAATACTAGATTGTAAATTAAGTAGTGTTCCTCATAGTGATTATATTGTTAACAAATGTGAAAATCACCTAAACATGCTTAGATGCCTATCTGGTGTGTGGTGGGGTGCACATCCATTTTCTTTGAAACTTATTTACAATGCAATCATCAGAAGCACCCTGGATTATGGATTGTTCGTTCTAGAACCTTGTAGTGCTATGGCTTTAAAAAAATTGGATCGCATTCAGTCTAAAGCTTTGCGCATAATTTCTGGAGCCATGAAGTCTAGTCCCATTAATGCACTCCAAGTAGAATGCGGAGAAGCTCCTTTATACCTTAGAAGACAATTTCTATCTGACAAATATTTGTTCCGGATTCTTCAGTTCTCAACTCATCCTCTCATTCCTAAACTGGACTCTTTAGTATTGCAGATTGAATCTTCAGATTACTGGTCCCATAAACGTGATCCTTGTTTAGTTGTAAGCTATAAAAAATTCCTCTCCCTTTCTTCTCCTATTCACCGTTCCAATAAACTTCCCCTATTTAGCAGTAGTTACGAGAGTTTACAATTCAGCCCCACCATTAAATACTGTGTAAGTAAATCAGGTCCCGATTGCAATTTAAGTTTTAAGCATTTTTTGGCTGAACACATAGAGTACCATCACATATTTACGGATGCTGCCAAGCGTTCTCCGAGAGGTTGTGTTGGGATAGGGACTTACCATTCTCAATACAACATCGTACAAAAAATAAAATTACCTCCGGAGACTTCTGTCTTTACGGGGGAATGTTTCGGCATTTTAAAAGCTATTGAATATATTCGGGTTCTAAAGCTCAAGAAAACTATTATTTTCACAGATTCTCAAAGTGCTCTTCTAGCCATCAATAAATCCCCTTTCGAACACAAATCGCAGTGTCCTATAGTCTATTTAATAAGAGAATTTGCGTTCAGAACCATTTCTGAAGGTAATACAGTACAATTTGCGTGGATCCCGGCCCATGCTGGAATCCACGGCAATGAAGTGGCAGATACAATTGCCGGTGATGCAGTGCAGTGTGGGGACTTAGTTCCATATCAGAATTTTAGTACTGACCTTGTGACATTACCAAAGATTTTTCTCCGGGATACCTGGAAGGTAGCCTGGGGTATCGGAAACAAATCAAAGGGCCGTTATTTTTCAACTATTCAGCCCGACGTTCCGGAAAAACCGTGGTTTGGCAGGGCAAAGTTTGGCAAGATGGAGACCTCCGTTCTTATACGGATGAGACTGGGTCATGTTTGCTCTCCAGCCCATCTTGCCAAACTTCATATCATCGACGACCCCATTTGCTCGTGTGGCACAGACGTAGGCGACTTGAATCATATTTTTTTCTCCTGTCCCTTATACGACCGTTCTTCCTTTCTTAGTAATCTCTTGTCCCTTGGTACTCATTTTCCTACTTCAATACTTTCCTTACTTTGTACAAATAGCTTTCCGGTATATAAATGTATAGTCTCATTCATTACCTTAAATAATATTAAGTTGTAAATATTCGTTATTGTAATTTGCTCATTATTCACTCCTTCGATTCATCCTTTTCCTTATACTGATCCTATATCCGTCCTATCCTAAATTCCGATCTAATATAATTAATAATTTTGTTTCCCCAACTTTGCCTCCTCGAATAAAATAAAAAAAATACATGACATTGGCTAATGCACAAACCGTGCGAAGCCATAATAAAAAAAAAAAAAAAAAAAATGTCATGATTCATGTGTGATTGTAAAAAAATATCAAACAATGAAAATAAAAAAGTAATTTTCCAAACGCAATTTCTGACTAGTAGAATGGCTTACAAAATCACCGTACTAAGTTAGTTGACACTCAATGCTCGTTTTAGCATTTTGCAAAAAATACTTAATTGTAAAATGAAATGGTATGTAGTACGTTTAATACTTTACATTAAATAAGGTTAGAAGAGTTACGCACGAATTATCTGTTGTAATATTAAATGTCCAAGACAAGCGTGATAAGGTTGCTTGCGCGTGGCTACTTCGTGCTTCTTATCAAGTTGTTTGTTTTCTTGTCTTGGAGTGAACTTCGAATGACCTCGCTCGACCTCCTAGTCCCAGTCCGCTTATCATTATCAGCACGAATAAAATGAGACGGCGGAAGGTATTTCATTTAATTCATCAGTAATCGTAGCGCGATCACATACTGTTCTCGGTTCTTATTCGACAATTGTCTTTATAATACATTGTCGTTGTGTAGTACGCGTATAACTGTTATCATATTGAATCCTTTCGAGTTTCGTATTCGTGTGTAATAGTGTAGTGGTTTTTTTGTTCATCCTGCATTCAAGAAGAGGAATGCCAAGTGACTGTCGAGACTGTTTGGGAATTCGTTATCGAATTAATACCCTGCACCAAACGTGGAAGTGGCTGCATCAAACAATTGCCCTTCACGAATATCTGATCTCCCTCTCTTCGGCTGATACTGACGCCTGCAGCTGTTCTATGCACTAGGTTATAATATTATAGAGACTATTTGAACTGTTATTAGTAAATTTATTTAGGTAACAATAACAATTAAATAATTAACGTTTAACAAACTGTGGTTATAAAGTTCATACAGAAAAGTATCCGTTTGACAATTAATTTTGATAATATAACATTTAAAGATGGCTCAGACAATGATGAAGAAGATAGTCGCAAGCAGTGCCTGCCTTGTGGTGGGTTTAACAAGAAGAACCAGCTCTCGTAGCTTGGTAACTGCAAACAAGACCTTGAATGCCAAGAAAGAACGCGACTTGCCGACTGAGGGGGAGATCACCAAGTCTGTCTTCATGTCTCAATCAACTGACATCTATACTAACCTGGCTCTTGAAGACTGGATGTACCGTAACATGGACTTCACAAATCACCATGTGATGATGGTTTGGCGTAATGAACCATGTGTTGTGATTGGAAGACACCAAAATCCATGGTTGGAAGCTAATGTCCCACTTCTTAGTGAGAGGGAGATAGCTCTAGCAAGACGCAACAGTGGTGGTGGTACTGTGTACCATGACCGTGGGAATCTTAACATCACATTCTTCACTCCTCGTGAGAGATATGACAGGAAATACAACTTGGAGCTCATCAAGAGAGCACTCTTCAGAGGATTTGGTGTCAAATCCGTCATCAATGAACGCCAAGATATGGTTGTTCGAGATAAATACAAAGTATCCTTTTAAAATTAGAATTAATATAAATAGTGATGTTAGCAAGCATTTTTGTAAAATTTAATGCATTATGGGAATTATATAAGATTTTTGTAATTTGTAGGTACTTGCCTTGTATCAATGCAATATTTAGGAGATTGTTTTACCACACCCTGTGCTGGTTTCGTTGCTCCAGTTGCTTAAAGCACTGTGAATGGCATCGAAAGCTTAGATTAAAAACAATGAATGAGTATGAATGTTGCATACTTAATAATTCTAAGAAATTTTTGGAATTTTTGTTTACAATGATATACACAAACTAGTTTCCTTAGCAACAATTCTATCAGGTATCTGGAACTGCTGCAAAGCTAGGCCGTCTGACAGCATACCACCACTGCACTCTTCTAGTCAATGCCAACAAGGCAGATCTCAGCCGAGCCCTTGCTAAACGTGAGGTGAGTAAAACTACGACAACCGAATAAGATCGGAACATGTTTTTATTCGATATGCGACAGTTTCTGAGTGGAGTAACGTTATTGGTTGGACCTTTTAGACGTAACTTTATGCAACATAAAGGCTACAACAAAGTTGTACTTTTGATACTGCCATTATCTAGTATGATTCTTATTGGAATATGTGCAAAACTAATAAGGTTCCATTCCTCAGTTCTTGTCATAATTTTCTATCTCTATTGCTCTTTGACTTCTTTGAACTATCTATATTCAAAATAACCTTTATTGCTTGTGTATATTAATATTGTTTGGTTGTTGACCTATTTTTGCTATCTGTAGTTTTGTCTTGTAATTTATTTTATCAGGCATTCTGTCAGTTTATAATGTATTTTTATTTCCACCCAACTTTAAATGAACATCACTTTACGACTTAGCAAACCATAACTTAACTTTTTATGAATATTCTGTATAATTTAAAAATTCGAGGATAGTCAAATTATAGCTATGTATTCAGTATGCTGGTACCAAGCAGAGGCCCATTATGCTTTTATGTATATTCAGTAATGTCACAGGTCGTACTTGTTGCATTTCATTGTTTACGTGTGATTCATCACTTTATGTAGGGAACAAATCCTCAATATTGAATTGCACACGACCAGCAATATTCTAGATTACGCAATGTTTACCAAAACAATTGTATTCATAAAATTCATTGTTTTATTAACCTTTTAGTTGCTTGTTTTTTCACTAACTCTTTGTAACTGACCTTGACTTGATAGCCCCCTCCAGTTTATAAGTTAAGGACCTTTTAATTCTATTTAGCATGGCATACAGACTCAGGCGACTGCGTCGACGCGCTCTGAGGTGGCCAATCTGTCGGACGTGGACAACCGCATCACAGTGGACAGTCTGCAGTCCGCCGTCGGCTTCGAGTTCCTGCGCACGGCAGCCCTGAGCCTGCAAGACGGGGGCACCAATCAGATCTCAAAGCAACGAGGCTTCCAATTCGTCAACCCTACTAATGACTGGTTCCCAGGTATTTATTGAGCATTCAACAAATACTTCCCATGATTTACAAAAATGTTGTTTTCTGTTTTACAAAATTACTCGCACAATGTTTGCTTCATAACTTGATATAATTTTGGCAATTAATAATTTAAAACGTTTTCCACAGGTCTAGCGGACTTAAGAAACGAGCTTCAGGCTTGGGACTGGTGCTACGGCAGAACACCTGTGTTTACAGTGAGTCGCTCCTTCCCCGTGCCGGCGGCGCTACTCGCTCCGTCCAAGGTTTACTCTGCCACACAAGAGCTTGTTATCACCATGTCGGTTGAGAAAGGTCTTATCGATGACGTCACCCTCAACATCCCACCAGGTTTAGTTGAGTCTGGATTCCACGGAGAAGCGTCGGTCATTACTCACCTTAAAGGGAAGAGGTTCACCTCCGAAGCTCTTTCCGCGTTACAAGACGCGATGCTAACTCGTCACTTGAGCAGTGACGTCAGAAAGTTGGACGAAAAGGAACAGTTCGTCGCGAAGTGCTTCGACCAAGTGGTCAACACAGTGTAAGTCTCACTGTCTCAGATTATGTACATTTAACGTTGTAGGTGCTATGAGTACTGTATGTTAGAATAAGTATCATTGAAGAAAATATTGTGGAGTCTATAAAGTAGGCATTATTTAATATTTTCGTGTTGATTGTATCATCTTTAATAGTCAACATAAAAGAATTGTAATAATGTTAATAGTCTGTACATTGTAATTATATTTTTTATACAATTGAATGTGTTAACGTAACTAACGATATACTTGTTAGCCCCCGTCTCTTCTAATAACTCCTCGATGCTAGTTAACATAGTATTTTTCTTCGTTATTAACTTCCAGTCTGCTTTATTACATTACTTATGTGTTTTTTAGTTTAGTATTATATTTATAAATATCTAGACTCTTAGCGTAATATTGTCGGTGCATTTTGAAGGATTGTGAATCTCCTACCACAGTTAAATGAAGGCCTGCTTATGTTCACTACAATATTGCGCTATCCGGCTAGAGTTTGTTCACGCGACTCGCAGCCTAGTGCCGAACGCTACAAGAATGCATCATATCATTTGTTTTAATTAATTAAATTATAATTTTGTTACAGAATTAACGTACCCACGTAATGTTACTTATCAAACATTTTGTGTAGCATGTATTACCTACTGTATTGTAATCATTGTGTAGACTTCTTTTAATTAATTTACCCATTTCGTAATCCACGCAACCTTGTTTTCGTAACACCACTCCGAAACGGGGACTTTTTTGTATGAAATGGACTTAGACTAATTTAATATAATTTTAGTTTTAATATGTAACTACTAAGTTTTGTTTAATGATGTCCAAAAGGTTGCTTTGTAATAATAACAACATACCTAGTTTAATGCGCCAAGTTTGAGTTTCGTGACTCATCAGAATTATTTAGTTATAAAATAAAGGCTTAAGAAATAAGACACAGATTTATGTTATTATTATTATTAATGGGAGATTGGATTTGAAAGTTAACTCATTAAAATAAAAAAGTATGATAAAAATACAACTACTGTTTTTTTTTTAAACACCCGTTCCTTGATAACTACATTCGCTTTCGATCTCAGTGTAAAATGGCTAAAATTAGCAAATAATACAAATTCGTTACACAATATTAACCTGACAAGTGCCGATCTCATCGACTGAAGGACGTCTCAGGACAAAAACATAGGCAAATATATATGCCAAGGCCGTTCAAATACCTACCTATTTAAATAAATCTCGCTGCAATCAAATCGGCCCAAACCGTATCAAAGCGATGAACTTGTTGCGGAAGTTACATAACAAGTGTCTTCTTCTTGAATCAGCATTATAGGTTATCATCATCATTATTCAATTATTTAAGTTATTCTAATTGGCTTGTAATAAATGAGAGATGTCGCGCTAACTAGCTATGGAAGATCGCCGGTGTAGGCGCACTATGCATACAAATCAATGTTATACCTACTAATGGAAACGTGCACTTGTCCTCGCACAACTAAAACTCGCTTGGAGCCTGGGCTCTTCCTCTCGCTTTCTGAAGAACCGCGGTGGTGGTCGGCGTCCGCGCAGGCGCAGCCAGTCTGCGTTCGTTCACAGAGGCGCGCGCGCATTCGCCGCCATATTGTATTTATATGTACATACGTTACCATGACGACCGCGTAAACACGAACTCGTACATAACTTTTGATTGAACTTTACCGGTAAAGTTTAGTTTAGGTACATATCAATTGTACTGTCACACTGAAAGTGTTTGTGAGTCAGTTACTGTATGATTACAGGTGTACCTGTAGTTTTTTAACGAAGAAAAGTAAGTATTCAAGTTGTTTATTTCTATTTTAAACCCTGCTTGTTTACATTTTACAGGTAGGAATGTACCTATCTCGCGTGCAATGGTTACTATTTTGCGGAGAATAATGTGTCATTTAAGAAATCCTAGATAAAAAATATATCTTTTGTCTTTATTATCGGTTATTGCTAAAACTTGATAGCCCAAAGAACTTAAAATAAGTCTCTATGCATCACCTTTTTTCTCTTTATAAATATCACAAGTTCCAAAAAAAACCCTTATTCATTTGTGAAGGAAAACAGGGAACCTACATATAGGTAATAATCTTGCGAACACGAAATAGGTCTATGTACATACCTGAGAATTAAAGAAAGGAAGATTCTAATATTGCCATACAACGTGGCAATGCTGCCAGCGTTTTGGGCACTTTTCCTGTTCACAGTGATGGGGACGAATTTTTTGATGCCCTGTGATTATTGCCCCTTCTTTTTTATATACTTACTTGTTTAGTATTATTTTTAAAATTGTTAGCTTTTAAAATTAGGTAAATACCTAATACTCGGATACGGGAGGAAGGTATATTTTATTTAATTCGCAGTATTAAGGTACCTAGCTAAATACTTACTTAATTTGAGATGAATGTTAAAGGCTTATTTATGTTCACATTTAAAATTTTCTCTAGCATCTGACAGAATAAGTTTAAAAAAGCCTTGGTTACGTTCATCGTTCCATTATTTTGGAAATATCATTAAAAATATAATTCTGTCCTATGTAGAGTGGAGATACGTACCTACTCAGCCTATTTATTGCTATAGTGATGATATTAAGAAGTTTTAACCGGGCATCGAACCCTTGATTTTCGTGCACAACAACAGCGCAGCGCATGCGGTGATTTTATAAAATCTCTTAGAGGAAATTATTAGAGCAAAAATAATTTCTGAAATGGCTGCTTACGATGAGTCTAACTCTCCATCAACCATGGTAGTTTGGCCCCTGTGGCATATAGCATAATCAGAATACAGGGTTCTCAATTTTGGGACACAGGCCTCCTCAGACGGACCGGACCATAATCCATCCATGGTTGGATGATGGCCCTGTGAATTTATGCTAAATTATAGGAATAAACCAAATTACGGACTAATAAATAGTTCTTCTGACTAATGGTTAAGATCATATTTTCAAAAAACCAAATGAGCCATTTATTGTAAAGGTTATGGCTAAATGGCGTTCCCTTCACCTCAAACCATAAGCAGAAAGAATTGATTATAAGTAATAAAGATTAAGCTAGGTGTGTAGTGTCTAATGTCCTTCATTATGATGAATTAGCTCGTTTTCCGCTTAGAAAACGGGCATCCTTTTAATTCCGGCGATTCGTTATCACGCAGACTGAAGAAACGATTTCATAGGGATTACAAAATACCGCATCGCTATTAATTTCACATTAGTTCTAAACCGTTAAAAAAATTGAAACTCAGTAAATAACTTGTAATTACACATTCATGTTAACTGTTTACTAGTTTCCTACTCAATAATCATTTATAGTAGGTACCTACTTACTGAAGCATTAGCATTTTCTGGTAATATTAGGTATATTGGGGAACTTTTCTTAGAGGGCCGAAAACCTCCGAGCTTCCGAAACGAGACTAAAAGTAGAAGATAGAAGGGAAGAAGAAGGTAGTTTAAGTAGTCTCTTATATTTTTTTACAGTTAGGTAAGGAGAATGACAAATTGGCGTAGTAAAGCGTTGACCACTAATTGGGTTTTCGGTCTGTGTTGTTAAGAGTTTTTTGACTTTGACCAATGAGCATTAACATAGTCTATCTCACAAATAGTATCTTGGGCAATGCTCTTGAAAAAATGCAAGCAAATTTTAAATGGAGCTAAAAGTTACGGAAAAAATCGATATGAAAAATAAATTAAAGTAGAAAACCATATTAATTGAGCGTAACGAAGTAGGTATGTTCTACTAAACGTAGGCGTAGGTATTAGTTAGATAGTAAAGTACGTATTCGAGCATTACATATAATATAGGTCGCAAGATTAGCTGACAGTTAGCAACAAACATGGGTACATCGGTATGCGTTGCACAATTATTGTCGGTAACATCGCATTACGTAAGGCTGGACATGGATTCTTCGAGCGAATGGCTGCAGATGTGTCTAAAGTACTTAGGTAATGGCTACTGTGGACATTTTGGAAACAACAGACTCAATCTCATTATAGTGATTTAGGTTTATATAAACCGTGATCCCATTTAATTTTTTATTTATTGAGCTATTGATTGTAAGATTACATTTGTAATGTAGGGTGTTACCTATGTTTATGAATTATTTAATTCAAACACGTTTCTAAATAATGTTTTAATAACTTGCAGTCAGTCGCTTCGCATGTGTGTGCTGATCAGGATCTCATCCTAAGGACCTTAGGTTGGGCAAAGATACGTGCTAACGCTTTACTTGGCGAAGATAAATAACCACGTGTCTATTTTGTTGTTTGGGGCTGTAGAAATTACAATATTGGCAGTTTGTCGACTTACCTGCCCGATGTTCTGAGTATACATATTATGTAGAAATAATAATAATTAAGTACCTGCGCGACAGAGTTCTGCTCGGGAGAAAATACGAAGAATACAAATTTTCCCAGATTTGAGCTCTAGCTAGATCGATTTTTCGCCCCCTTAAACCCCTATATTGGAACTTTCATCGAAATCGTTAGAGCCGATTTCGAGAACGTGAGTACCTACCTACAAATCTATATATATACAAACAAATATTATACAAATATTGGTCGTTTAATAGTATTATAGGATGAACGTAAATGAACCCACTTCTATCACAAACATAATTTAATAACATATGTTAGCTTAATCCGAGGGCTGAACCAGAACACTTGTGTAATATATACCTATTGTTAATCCTATACTATTAAATCTAATACGTTTAAACGAGCAATAATTGTATATATATTTATATATATATGTTTGTAATCACTTCTCGAAAACGGCTCTAACTATGTCCATGAAAGTTGCAATATCGGCGGGCTTACAGGGGCGAAAAATCGATCTAGCTAGGTCTCATACCTGGGAAAATTCGTTTTCTCTATTTTGACAGCCTCGGGAATGTGACACAACGTTGATATACCTGGATGATATGTTTATTTATTTTCACTCGAGCAGAGCTCGTTCGACCAGGTACTAGTTATTATTCGAGGCTCTAAGTTTAGGGTTCTTCTCAGTTCAGGGTTCGATATCTACCCAGATTCTTTGTAAACGCAGTTCTGATTAGTTTTGAAAACCAATTTTATCAATATTTTTAATGTTTTTGCTACGTTAATCTCTACCTGGCCAAATAAAGTTTACGGTACACTATAGAAGGTAAAGTAAGTGCACACCGGACAATAATTGAAGTCGTTAGAAACTTGAAGGAAGAACGTGCAGCGTGCACAATCCACTTTCACCGTGCAACATCTTCATATTGCATTTAAGCGTCTCGTTACTGTATCCATTTTCCTTTTAACTTACTATTTATGAAGGCTACTTATTCTATATTCATCTTGACTGTTTCTGCAATCATTTTAAAATGATGTTACTTGCTTAATCCAGAATTTTTCTTAAATAATTATTTTTTTCCTGATTGAATTCGGTCACCACTTCTTTGATTTCGCCAACTGAGTCAAGTACCGAATAAGTTTTTGTGGTTAATAAAAAAAATAATAAGACATGACTTCGCTCTTCAATCTTTACTGATTCAAGTGCTTAAGTGCGCAATGTTTTTGGTCCAGTCACGCGCATAGGCTACGTCTGCATAAGTATGAAATATTAATTAGTAGTTAAGAAATCGCTCCGTAAATATCAATTGCATCGTTACCGTTTTACATAAGTTCTGCTCGGATTAATTACTTTCTACAGCGCTGGTTGTCGTGGGAAACGATTGGTCCTGAAATTGTCTAAACCTTATTTTAAAGAGATACCGGTGGAAATTTGCCTTCACTTCACATTGAGAAATAGTACAGCATAGGCATTTTAGAACATCTGCGAAGCGCAGACGCCGCGTGTATCGCGACATACAAGCCTACGAGATGTCTACGAGACTCCTACAAGTGGCCTACGCGAGTCCGAGAGGCCAACGAGGCGTTTACGAGACGCCTAAAAAATGACTTCGAGACTCCTACATACCAGCGGCCTACGTGATGCCTACGAGCCGCTTAACAGACGGCTATCTAGACGTCTACGAGACTGCTAAGAGATGCCTACGTGACTGCTACGAGATGACTACGAGTCGCCTACAAGACATCAACGAGATGCCTACCTATGCTGGACAAACATGTTTTCTACGTTATATTATTAGTTTGCCTTATAACTATGCATTCTACTGAATACTTTAGCACTCGCAACCGGCGTGTATGAACGTAAACGGGGCAAAAAGAGTACCTACTTATGTTTGTAAGGAGCGTAGCAGGCGTCGTTCTATAGTTTCTACCTACTATGGGAAGAAGGCATAGGTTTATTTATTTTCGTGTATGTCCTTTAGCCAGAGTAATTCTTTTGTATTTAGGACTCATAAGAAATCGCCTCTTTTGAACAGATTTTATTTTTAATCAACTGGTTAATACCAGTTAGGCCTACTAGGTACCTATTAGGTACCTCAGTTATGTAGAAACACACATAAAATAGTTATGCAGTTGTGTCAAAATCGAAAGTAATAAAATTGTCAATATTTTTTTTCTAACATTATCTATTCATTAACGCATTTAATATTTAAATAGTTTCCACTATCCAGTGTAATAAAATGTTAGATTTTTAACGAAGCTTCGGTCAAAGTTCAATGTTACTTACATTCGAATCAATCTGTAAGAGTTAAACGAGTCTTGTTCATCTAGTCGTGACGTTACGGCCATCCGTACGTAAGTATGGCCGTGTGCAATCATATAGTTTTATATAGAGGTATGTTGATGGCCATTAAAAGCCGTGAAACGTTACTAAGTGATTAGTTATTACGTGAGCTTATGATTTTAATTTGAGTGAGTGAAAAGCTTTTAATGGAGCACTAGGATATGAAATGGATCTCGGTTTGTAGATTAAGATTAGTTGTTAGGAGTTGTCTCGTTGGTGTAGTGGTCGCAAGCGCTACTGCTGTACAAGAGGTCCTGGGTTCGAGTCCCAGGTCGGGCAAAGTGTTATTGGGTTTTTCCATCTGAAATTTCTCAGTGGTAGCCCGGATTCTGGATTTTTGCACAGTTGATGGCAATAGGCTTGCCCCCTATTACTTGGGACTTAAACATAACTGGCGAAAAGTGGGTATAATATAGGTACATATCTGTCTAACCCTTCGGAGATTACAGGCATGATGTTATGTTATGATATGTTGTTAGTAGGTAATAAGTACCTATCTACTTATTTGCCTTTATTATTGAGTGTTATTCAGAAAATTGCAGTCATTTTTCAGGTAGCCTTGTAATTCTACAATCCAATTAGATTGCGACTAATTAGATCAGAAAAGGGGATAAAGGATCTGTGTAATCTCGTCATGTCAAATAATAATAGTCCTCCAGATCGAAATTCGGCCGTGGCGACCAATCTCAGCGGAGACCAGCCTTCGGCGCGGGAGATATTATAGTGCACAAGTGTGTATGCAGACATAGGTATACTCTCTCTTCCCTCACTCTCATAGTCCGATGTCTAATTAATAAGATAAATTATAAACTAATATGCTACATTGCTTCCATTCAACTTTCATAATAGACCTACCTATAGGTATGTACTCAGTAGATGACAGACTGCAGGTAGGTACCTTATTTAAGTTGGGCATAATGATGACAAACTTTACTCAGCGTTATACTATTTATTCAGTAAACAATAAACCCCTTTATTAATAAACGTTAATTAAAGTTAAGTAATGATAAGCGACTTTTTAACCATACATTTATGACGTTTAAACGTCTTTTAACTTTAAACAACGTTTATTAATGAACCCCAAAATGTTCAGTATTTAACCACCATGTGTATATTTTGCTTATAGGATATTCGTGTTAATTAATTTTGAAATGAGGCATTGATGTTGTATAATTAACAAAATTATTATAATAGGACAGTCAGCTGTCCACATGATTGATTAATTAATAGTCTAATCAAGATTTTAGATATCTAACCTGATTAAATTATGCATCCGTTGATGTTTATCTATCGGTTTTTAGTAAGCAATCATGCAGTTTTTTGTGGTTTGTCGTGACAAATATAATAATTAAAATACAGTACCTGGTCGAACGAGCTCGGCTCTGGTAAAAATAGAGAATACTAATTTAATAGTATAGGATATTACTTACTAATTCCATGCTGCTATGTCATTATTCTAAGTTAGCTATCTTGTTCTAAACTTAGGGCGACCGAGCTCTGCACGGATGTAAAACACGGGAGAAAACAATTTTCCCAGATATGAGACCTATTGTTGTAACTTTCATCGAAATCGTTAGAGCTGTTTTCGAGAATGTGATGACAAATACATATATACATACAAATATTGCTCGTTTAAAATATAGGATAGGATAAGGTGACATTAACATCAAACATTTTTTGTATGAAATAATAAATTAGGATTAATTAATTAGTTAGTCAAGTTTAACCCAACATTGTCGCGTTGGTACGAATAATGTCACCTACAAAACTTATTTGGTTCTAATTCTAATTTCTGATTTAGTTGGCCTCTAGGCAAAATATACGCATAGATTTGAATATGAAACAAATTGTTAAATATTGATAAACTTTTGTTCTTATAATAACTATAGTATTTTATGTTTTGTTTTGTTACAGAACTAGTCTACGAAAATAACATGGAAATGGAGAAGGACAAAATTGTGTTTAAGGTAAGTTTATTTAGCCATTTCAACTTAGGTACACTTTTTGTTCTAATTTCACGGAGCTGTTTACAGTTTGTTTTTATCTTGTGCCATCGTTGTTAAGAAAACGCGTGAAACCGGTAAACATCCGTGTCGGGAGATTTTTTCGTTTTTGTCCGAGTCACATTGAACCGGTCAGCCGGTGGCACGGATTATTTACTGGGACGAGCCGACGAGCTGACCACACTACTGTTTTTATATGCGGTTTGGTACTGAAATATTTTAAAGTAGGTAATGCTTTCGTAAATTAGGTTTGGCTAGAAATATTTGTATAGACAAAGTAAATGGTAACCAACGAGTCATCCGCTTCCTTAGGATTTCAGCCATGATTAGACCACATTCGTAAGAGAATTCTTTAAACGACGTAGGAAGAGTAACTAATAATATGAAACAATTAACTAATATCTTATTGCGTTTCTTGTACGTAATTATAGGTACTTAATGAGCCTTCGCTATAGCTCGGACTACTTAAAGGTGCGTTCCATAAATAAGGGCTAATACAATGTTATTAAAAGCAATGCTAATAGCAGTGTCATTTATCATATCAAAACCACTTAAAAGGCACTTGTATGAACTTCATAGACAATAGAGCAGTTTGTATGCAAATTAGATTGCGCACATTATTTCTAAGGTAAATCAACGGCGCAGGCGCATACGTTTTCGTGATCGCAATTTTTATCTCGTACCTATCTGTTAAGTTTATTTATGGAAATTGTGTAAATTCACGTACACCTGTGGTCAGCAATCACATCAGGTTATGTTGCAATAATAGACCGTCTGTACTCCATGCCTGCGTGTGACCGAAGCGACGGGTTGCAGAGGCCGATTCTATTAGCGGCCAATGATGAAAATCTTTCGACAGTTTCTATAGATAGACTCACACTTTTAGCCAATCAGAAAATTCCAGTCTTCTATTTCCTAAGACCTAAAGGATAGTAAAGTAATGGTGTTTACTCAGCATAACAGCAACAGCCTCCGTAGAATTCCTCAACCCACCGTGGTTGTCATTGTAGGGCGCATGTCGGGCATGTCGTGCGCCTGTGACATTCCATTCATGCCATACCTACTCATTAGTCGTCATCAAGGCTTCCCGTTCACTATTGTCGTTCCTAGCAGGTCCTGTGCTTGCCTTCATGCGTATTTACCCTAATGTTAATAACCTTCGCGAATTAAAACAGGCTTCGTTTGGGCTTATCGACGGCACGGCCATTACTTATGTAATCCGTGTTAGAGTGCAATCATCGGCATTTAACCTGCAATCAGCAAAACAATTGTCGTGTCGTCGAGTGGCAAGCAAATTAATTTGTTTCTCACATTTTTGTTGTTTCATAAACTAGATACGCTGAGATGATTGTGGGAAAGATATTTGTCCCCATTCGTTTTTGTTCGCTTTGAACCGAACGTCACGTTAGTTGAAGCTGGTTGTACCGCAGCTGCTAGTGACGTCGCCTTGATGATCGACTCGACATGTGGAGATATCGAAACAGGTTCGATGTCACGGCTGTCGTCGTGGGTCAAGGTGTCCGTAATCAGGCAATCCCGAATACAAGTTTGGAGGAAAGAAGGTCACGTGCTTAATTAATTTATTTTATTTATTTAATGGAGAAAATTGTTATAACTTTATGACAAAGATTTGTTCTGTGCTTTGTGATCGTTCGAATATATGAATTGATCATCACGTCTTCAATATTTATGAATTCCAAGTTTAGGCTATGATTTCTGGTCGTTAGTCTGTAGTCATTACCGGTAGTTTTTTTTTAAAAGCCACGTTGTCTAAGCATATAATGTTATTCAAAAATGCATGTAATCATTTAATCACATACAATAAATTCGTGACTGCGCAAAAAGCGGGTGGAATGTTAAAATATACAAGAGCGTATGATTGACTGGATCGTTTAGTTCCGACAGGACGTTTTTATTAGACTTTTGTTACTTGTAACGTGATAATATAAGATATGGTTGGGTAAGCGGAGCGTGATCGTCGGCACGTCATCCAGCAGGCGGGTGGATCGAACACGACGGTTTCGTGGCCCCACGATGTATCTAATGTAACCGAGCCGGCGCCAGCGCTCAAGCACTGACACAACTTTGACACATTGAAGATGACGTGACATGGTAATCGGAGCTACCAAGGCTGATATTATGGTCTTCTGAAGAGCTGTTAGTGTCATGTCATGTTATGTGTACTTAGGTTAATAGTTACTCAATGTTGCTTCTTTGAAGTTATGAGTTGAATGCAGTCGATCATAGAACAAGATCTGAATGCAAGTCTGACATAGAATTTTGTTTCATTATGAAATTGACGAGGTCTTTTAAACGGTGCTAAAATCTCTCGTATGTGTATAGCTACACAAGTAGGTACAGTACGACACAACTTAGATTTAGCATCGGCAAAATTCGTAAAACCGATCACCATCCGAATTGAATGCGCGGTGAAAATGATATTTACGCAAACGCAATAACTAAATAATGAAAATTTTCTAATTCATGCTACATCTAAGTTGTGTCATACTGTACCTACAAACATATTCAAGGGGTAGAGCACTGCGTGACTAATAGTAGTCAAATATAATTGCGGTACCAGTCTCTTCGACAGGTTTCGGCACAATCATGTATAGGTTCCAATACATTCGCATATTAATTACTTGTAAGGTGTATAGGTCTATTGTATTCTAATTTATCTAGCTTGTTCGTGATACGAAGGCTGATCTCGTCACGACTGTGTCCCGGTGACAAAGCAAGATAAACTTGGATTAGCTACTAATTCATGCACCAAATAATTCATGTTCCAGACATCCACAACTCATATTATTCAATCATGTATTAGGTGTTAAAACTGCTAATAATTACTTCCGCCAATAAATTACCTATCACGTTACTTACCTAATTAGACAAATTACAAAACTGTTCATTTATTATTACGTACTTTAATGTCTTAATAAGGCTAGTGGAGCTACAAATCTGAATGATGAAGTCGGTTGGTTGAGTGAGTTATGTAAATAGATAGCTAATATTATTTTAGCGGATGTTATTCTTCCTGTCCGTTCTAGTGGTAATAGTGACATTTATATCTTAAGTGGATGATACACGATACTAGAAAATCCTTTCACTTCTAGTAAGTAACCTATCCGCGATCAAAATCAGTTTTAAATACAACTTGTCCCTCATTTGAATGAAAAACAAGAGAAAATAAATGCTTAGTGTGTAATCCAATACTGTTTAGAATTTTTGAGATTTATCATAACAATTAATGTTGATTAATAAAATATTGTTTCCATATAAGTAAGTACAAATGAAGACTTGATTTAGCCTATTATCTGACAAATCTGTTTACGGTTCGGGACAAGTCACGTTTCTGCTATTATGTGTTTCAATGTCAGAACCTCAGAACATAATAGATCAGTAAATTCAGTTCATATTTAATAACGGATTCTTTGCGACTTCACAATGGAATCTTTATGTGTGACCCTGACATTTCAGAGGCGTTTGGGTATTTTTTCGGATCAGTGATCACTGAGAATTGCTTGCCCTTTTTATTGAGATGCATGATGTAATTGTGAATGTAGGAAACCCCGTCATGTAGTTTACAAATCGCTGTTTATGTGACAGCTTTACGAAATACAGTTTGATAGATTCTTTATTATGTATATACACCATAAAAATTACAGACATAAATACTTTGAAATCCAAGTAGTTATAGGTAGTCAGAAGCCCAAAAACACAGCTAGTCTTACCAAGGGGTATCGTATTACCCAGTAACTCGGTTGTGGATGTCAGATAGGCAGATGCTCCATGTAAAAAACTGGGATTCAGCTGCATCCGGTTATATAGGGAGCCAACTGTCTAGCCTTCTCCCAACTATGTTAGACAGTACTTTAAAATCAAAGTAGTTATTTAAAAAATGTTACTTAATTTCCTGTTACATTCAAACTTAAACTCAAAGCATTTATTTCAAATAAACCGATTACGTGCACTTTTGGGTCGGTCAGTCAGAAAGATGAAGCTAGTTGCAACCCACTCACTCAATCATTCACTCTTTTCAACTCATTCCGTCCGTAGAACAAGTTGATAGCTTTCATTAATTGCCTACATCTTTACAATAACCTAGTGATAAGGGGTCTATCGCTTGGGAGATCGGTATTTTCCGTTCCTTTGTTGCGAATACTTGCGAACTACGGACGTGTTTAATTAGCTAGTGTTGCTAGAGTAATTAATAGATAGTGCATTCATTGCTGACCATTTCCTATATCTATCAGGGCATATAGCCTTCATACATTATACATAGAACACGCCCAGATGTCGTCATTTGTTAGGTACTTGTATCAGGAACTGATCTCCGACCCAAATTGATAGGTACCTATAATTCTTTGATATTTGCAAATCATCTTACCGTTTATCTTTGTTTGTTAAGTTTATTTATTTGTTTTTTGATGTAGAGCAAAAACTTTTTATTGTATTTAAATTATACACGTTTGATTCTAAAGTCTAAGCTGTTATCATTATAAGAGAGGAAAATATTTTTGCGAAACCCCTGTTTATGAACCCACTTTTCATTAATTTAATAATTACAGAGTTTGTTGTTGTAGTTACAATTTAAAACAAAACTAGTGCCTGTATATATAGTTACATTGTTTAAGATGCATTTAATAACGTTATTCAAATTTAGTAGGTTTAAATAACTTAGTATATTTAAGAAAAAGGTCAACATGTGGTCTTTGAAAGTGAAACTTTGAAAGTTTTTGTCTAGGTTCTTCACTCGATGAAGTGATTAAGCAGACGTGTCTGTTGCAACAAAGCACAGTGATCTAACTATAACAGTTCCAATAGTTCATAAAGATAGGAGCTGTCATCATAAAATATGAATGGAAAGTCTTAGGGCTCAATGTCTCTAACTTGTTCATTTCTCTGGTCATTATGATCACATGTCCGGTATCACTCCGGCCTACTTGTAGGTGACGGCCTTATCTGATACGAGCTGCTTATAAGTAGGTAACATATCAACGGCTTATACAAACATTACGTTATTTAAACTGATATTTTAACATATAGACTCTTTTAATAAACCTAAATGCTTTATCGTAGTTGATTTTAGATTCGAAGTAACAGAGCGAGGTTAAAAATATTATAATATAATTATCAGTTTCATATTATTCTTCCTTTTTAACCAACGTCGAAAAAGGAGGAGGTTCTCAATTCGACTGTATTTAAAAAAATATGTTTGTTACCTCTGAACTTTCGACTGGGTGAACCGATTTTGATGGTTCTTTTTTGTTTGAAAGCTAGTGTTGGTGTGGTCCCATTTCAATTGGTCCAGTTCTAACAATGGCATCCATGAAAAAACCATGTAACTCTTAAATTTGCATTAAGTATGTGCGCGACAAATGGACGAATAACTCAATACCACGCCAACCGATTTCGATGATTCTTTTTTTATAGTAACTCGTGCAGTTGTTCTTAAAAAGCATCATTTGGTGAAGTTGAATTGATGACAAAGACCACAAATGGCCACCGGAATTACTCAATAATAGTATTTCACGGGTTGCGATTCGATTACTTTAATATGGTTGCAATGCAATTTATTCTCGTCACAATGCATATGGAGAAGTGGAGCTGATGGTTAAGTACCAGGAGAACTCTTCAACGATTAACGTCCCTGCATCGGGAAAAGCAATATTTTGAAAAACATGATGAGCAGTTGAGATTAGGCTGTTGTAACTTAGATGAATTACAAACTACCCACTAAAAAGCGAGAAATAAAAACATTTTTACAAAAAAAAAAAAACCGACTTCCAAAAAACACTACAAAGTGAAAAATAACTTAAATTTCGGAAGTCGGTGGCAAATAACTAAAATACAAAACCAAAGACACCGACTTCGAAATTTAAGTTACACTTTGTAGTGTTTTTTGGAAGTCGGTTGTTTTTTTGTTTCCAGATTATTTGTCATTGATTGATACCTAATATTATTATGTTTTATTTGATCACGAAGAACTTATCTATTGTAATCGTTTAGCATATAATTCTTCAGCTAAACAGGTAACAAGAAAACTTTCAAACTCTACACTATTGAGTATTGTTAGTAAAATTTATGAGTGCCATAAACTGACGCCTCGTCTTTTGTATTACATTAAAAAAGTAAAATATTACTTCTGATTCTATTGTTATATGGTATTCTTCGAATTTTCCAACTTAAATGTACTTTTTCGGGTCAAATTTCGTAATTAAACCATATGTTAAATTCACATGTGTGAGTCGGCCACCTGGCCAAGTCGCACTACAATTTATAGTGGAACTCTCTGGGACAATGTTGAACAATATTGTCCAATGGACAGATTGCGAATGTTCCTGTTTGCTAACTGCCCATTATTACTGTGACATATCACTTATAATATATTTAACAATTGACAACGCGTTTAACCCATTAACAATTGATTTAATGACCGTCCTTCGTGTAATGGGAATTGAATCATGTGCAGTTAATATTTTCGAAGGGCGTTCTTTGCACTTTCAAATACAGTTGGTACCCATACAATTAAAGTAGTGGTAAATCGAATGCCACTTAAAGATCAACTATCGCCCGTTATAATAACAGTTATGTGACTGACTGATAAAAAAAAAATACAGAAGGTAAACCCATAGGTTATGAATCTATTCCTTAGAGGTTCAGCAAGAAAGCTTTAGATTGTCAAACAAACTCCTCCCCCTATACAGTTGAATTTTGACGTATGCGGACGAAAGTACTAAAAAAACTGTATCCCTTTTTATGAACACCACGTGATTCAGGTCCACCTATGGGTTACCTAACTTTTCCAGGCGCCTGACATATGATAAGCCGCAGAACTCGTCTGTAATTCTCATAAACTTTCTTCAAGAAATCAAGATCTTACCACACGTTTGATTGACAAGTCTACTGACTAGTGGCTACTGGCTTCTGGCTATTTGGCTGTCCGGCCACTTTTCCTGCACCACAACATGTTTATAGGAATTTAATAATGTCTCTATTACATCTGTCATCGGATACCACTAATCATATTTATCAATGACTCGATACAGCTACCTACTTTTTCTAATTTGGTGAATAAAAGTTCTTTTGCGGATGACGTTGGCACTTTAAAAGGAAATAACTTACATATTTTTTGTGATAATTCTAGAATTTCTTTCTTAAATATTGCATCGACAGTAAATATAGAAAAAAATAATTATATATCCCTTTTAAAATCTTATTGGTAATTGATATTTCGTTTTAAACACGGTCCCAATAAAATTAATGAAATAAGTACGGTCGGTAAAGTTAAGTTATATCATAACAGCCTAACAGGCTTTAGTACTTTTTATTGAACCATATTATTATTGCTAATTACAGAGCAAAGGTCTTCTCTGAAAACGATTATTGAATAAAGACCGCAGGGACTTTTTTACGAGTTCGGTTATGTGGATACTTTAAGGCAGAGGTTCTCAAACTTATTTCATCTACCGCCCACTTTAAAAATCAACAATTTTTCAGCGCCCCCAATTCTTTTTTTACTTTACCACATCTTAAAAACCACAATGACATTCATTACTTTAATTAATTTAATTATAGTGCTATGTAAGCTGGTCTGGAGTTTAAACTTACATTCTCAACGAGACTTTTTTACCAGTGAGAGAAATTAAAACGCAACTTTATATTAAGAGTATCAAAATTTTAATCAAATTAAAACAAACATAATCAATTTTAATTTTAAAAGTAATCTAATGTGAAGGATGAATCTGATGATTTTTAACAAGTTTTATTGATATCAGTACCCTAAATGCGTAATAAATCACAATCTTTTTCGATTTGAAACAGATTGCTAATCCATTGATTCATAAGTTAAAAAAAACTGCTCAAAAACGTAAATAACGCAATGAATGTTGTTGAACTGTCAAAATGGA
This sequence comes from Omphaloscelis lunosa, assembly GCA_916610215.1. Taxonomy (NCBI): domain Eukaryota; kingdom Metazoa; phylum Arthropoda; class Insecta; order Lepidoptera; family Noctuidae; genus Omphaloscelis; species Omphaloscelis lunosa. The sequence goes on along the minus strand of OU744244.1, from coordinate 17,597,216 downwards.
ACAAATTAGGCAAAATTGTTTACGAAAATAAGTTACGTAATTAGGGTACAGGTTCAAATTTAAATATTTTTAGTTTTAATACAGTCAAACAAGTAAGAAATATGAACTAAATAATCGATGCTGTGTAGTAGGTAGGTTTTAATGTCAGTGAATTTTTAAATATTAAGTAGATGAAATTACAAATCAGCCATCGCCCCCCTAAACCACTTCAACACCCCCCAATTTTTTCTGGGCCCATTGCCGCCCCCTCTAGTTACTTAAAACATACAGTTTTATGAGTAACAGTTTAGAATCGAAAAGAAAACAAACAAATTTATAAGTTAAAAAACTCGACTGCAAACTTTAGAAAAGATGGAAACAAGATGATCTTTTTCTGTCTCCAATCCCACTTAGTAATATAAACAATCTTATGCAGTCGGAGCCGTTGGAGGCATCTTCTTAAAAACAATAAATACCATTTTTTTTTTCTTTTTCAAAATATGGCGTCTGTTTGTCGCCATATTGAATTTTGATTACTGTATTTAGTGATATTCACAAGAATAAGACAAATCGATTGACGTAGGAATTACTAAGAATCGTCCAAATTGACCTACGCGTTTGGTCTCTAGAGCGAGCGCCACATAGGAACAATCATACATACATACATACATATATAGGCTGATAAACACATTACCATCCTTAGCGTCACTCAGTCGGGTAAAAAGACTTTCAGGTGAACTAGAATGTTACATGTAACCCTACAAATACCTACTCACGAAATGTATAAGAAATTATAATAACGCCTTGGTCACCTTCATAAAACTGTTTAGTTACCTATAACTAAACCTATTACTGATGTTTCATAGCACGAATGCAACAACAACATAATCAGCTAATTTAAAACCAAACAAGTTGCACACTTTTGTTTTTATTATTATATATTTATCAACGAGTATTATTAAACAATTTCGTGAGTGAGCTAATTTTATCGTGTTGCTTTTGCGCATTATATTTTTCTGTAGCTTCTTATCTATGTTAAGCACAAGCGCTACTGTACATATTTTGAAGGCATTCGATTTTAAAAGTAGCGTATGATACGGTTTGGGGTGCTGCGGGCCTAGACAATGTGGCATTCTATCAGCAAAAACCATGATGTAATAGTAAAAAATATATAATAGTGTCATAAGCTACCGATAAGCTTAGGCTCGGACTCCACCAATGCGCAGATGGGCGAAAATTTCCGAAGTGGAGACGATAAGAGCTGTTTTTCAGCTAGGGTTTTCCACAGAAGCTGTGCGGAGATGCGTACTGGTTAAACTGGAGCGGAGATGTGTGTGATGTGTGTAATGCTGGCTAAAGCGGAGATGTGTGCTGGCTAGAGCGGAGATGTCTGCTGGTTACAGCTGAACTGAGCTGCGTGCGGCGAGCGTTGGATGTTGACCGCCCACTGCACGCTGCTCACATTTCTTCTTGTCTCAGCTGCGCGCCGTCGCCGCCTTGCGAGGCACAGCTCACATCTCTGCTTCGATCACGCCATACAAATATGATACATCTCCGCTCAGTGGTATCCACTGAAACTAAGTGGAGACGAGATGTGTGAATAACCGAATTCTATTGGTTGTTTAAACCACATCTCCTCTCCTCTTGTCTCATCTCCGCTTTGGTGGAGTCCACGCCTTATGAGTAGCTAATTCTGTAATGTCAATCCTATTGAAAGTCCTTGTAGAAGTACGAAATGCGTCGTAAGCGATTGCCACTTGTCTACGGCCTTTTTATTTTTATTTTTTTTTTGGTTGGGAAATTATCAAATAACTTCTCCTGATCTGGGCGGAACGGAAGGGCGTGTCAGACTCTTACTGACTAAAACCCACCTGTGTTCGTTCAGTTGCCATGTTGCCGAGGCCAGTTTATCCCTTTCGGATTTCCTCCAACCCGGGCAGGCTGTCTAGGGCCTCTGGCTTGACTATTTAGCAGTTAACGCAATTAAATGATCATAGCAGTGTTACCTTAACTTTCAATTAAAGGTTCCCGCAGACATGCGCGACGCGACGGTGCGACGCGATTCTGGTGAACAATTTCCGTGGAAATGTTAGCAAAAAAATATCTACTAGAGTTGTATCGCGCCTGTCTGCTGGAGCCTTAAAAGTAGCTAAGCTCAAATTCTGTAATCAAGTTGATTATACCTAATAAAAGTCATTTCAAACAAAGAATTAAAAAATATATATATGCGTCAAGAAAACGGGCTATTGCAACAATATTCCAGATTCTTTATGTAAAAACTTCTTCCTTGCTTTTAATTTCAGTAAAAAGGCGACTTTACGAATTGTCTCCCGTTCCCAGTCCCAGTCTTTTTTATGGAAATTTGTTAAAACACAATCTTTGCGTAGCATTAAGGCTCGTGCAGTACAGCGCGATTATAGCGCCCACGATATCACGCTGGTCTGCACGAGCCTTTATGAGTAGCACAAATTCTTAAATCATATGTCAAAGGCAAAGCATAGTCAGATTATAACACATAGCACAGATTATAACACACACAGCTATATTGTATCAACAATATAGCTGTGGATCTAATTCTAGAGAATAGTTCCACAACTAAGTAGTAGGTATTTTATCATGATATGACTTAGATAAAGCGCGTAGTACGTTTTGTAACAGCTATATGTACTTATCCGTATCGTATTAACAGATATTTAAGTCAAGACCCGGCCTCCCGACCAGGGTTATCGGACCTGATAAAAGTGCCCCCGATGTGCGCCAATCAGTCGTCGCGACATGCGACACCCGGCCCACATAATGATGTAGGTACCTTATTATAATATGAGCGACTATTATAATACCTACAGTTATTTTAATAATAAAATACCGTCTCAATTAAACATATCGGTCAAAGGTTCATGTTTCTATCATATGTGGAAAGGTTGATAGATATTTTTAAAGAATTTTAAATATTCAAAGTGATGAATGACCATAGAAGTGAGTAATATCCTTCTCAAGGGCAATGCTATTTCGTACGTGTTGACACTATTATTGCGAATATTCATTGAACAAATGGCATCTTTACAGCTTTACCCAATCCTTGGGGAAAATTCAAGCAATTACATATTTCATGGCATACCTTTGTAGTTCCCATGACTACCCGAGAGATGGTAACACTTCCACTTTCAACCTTTTACCTAACAGTTGCGTGACACTTGTCACGCGGTCATGTACTTGCTAGCCATGTCTAACATTATCGGATAATTGGCAGTACAGATAACACTAACATTTATGCAACGTCTATCTCTTCGTGGGACGACACACTTTATTGTTTTTTTAAATATATTGCGTCAGAATACTCCTCTTGTTATAATTGATAAATTGGGGTTTATAAATCACCAGTTAGAATGTTAGTCCATGTCAGGTTGAGACAGAGCCCCGGGCAACGTTGTAAAGCCATATAATCTTCATTAGGCAATAAGAACGGGTCATCACTCACAAAATTTACATGTCAACGGCGTCCAAAACATTGTGTACTGTTGCAAGATACCACAATCTATAATATAAGTAATTTTGTTCTCGAAGCAATTTCTACACGAGTAAGTATAATGACAAGGGAATCATTAGCGATTATTATAGGGAAATTGATTAATTAACAACGTTTTATACAGGGGTCCGATAAGGTGATAGCTATGCTTTAGACATTTTATAGAGAAAATGACGTACGGAAAGATTATTTTTCGGGGGTTTTTTGTATCATCCATCCCATACATTTCACGACTGCAATAAGCAAAGGTAAGACCGATGCAATTAATAGTAATGATTTCGAAATAGACTTCTTAGTACTCTTAGCATCAACCTATAATTAGACTTATTATTAACAATGATTCTATTGGCGCAAATGATTTGGGAAGCAAAAAGTAATTGATGAGCAATGGGCCGGGTCACCTAACGTTCGCTTACCAAACGAGCGACTTGCACAACGATAGTGGATACCTTAGCATGCATTGACCGGTGATCACTGAACCCACTGGCGAAATGTCATGACGTGCAAGTACTTAACAAAAGCCTATCTTTTCATCTTTATAATGTCCTAACGTCGATCTGGTCGAACTCGCCTTGCTGAAAATAATGTGTTGTTAAATTGTTTAGCAACCGCAGGACCAGTTTCTTCTTACATGATATTGTGAAGAAAAATCTGTAAAGCACGAAGTTTTTAACCAAAGGCGACTGCCACCTCAACCCTTAGAAAATAAAGCATTGTTAGATATTTATTCTCAAAAATAAAATAAAATAAATTATAAATGTAAAGTTCTTCACAGACGTTACGGTAGCAATTATGATAAAAGTACCTATGCAATGCATTCAGCTTTTAGGAACGGTGTTATCTGTGATTAAATATTCAGCTAATTGCGTTTTTTTTTAATGCATTGAATGAGTGTAATTTTTTTTATACATGAGGGTATTTTGTTGTATAATTATACTCTTTCAAAAGTTAGCATTTTTTTGCCAAACTTCGTTCTCAGCTTCGGTAAAATCAGAAAACTAGCTCGGCGAGTGCTACGTTGGGTTACTTGTTTTACTTTAGTAAACGATAAATTAAATTGTATACTTTTGTTGAGTACCTTACCAATTAAAATACATGTATTGTAAATATTTTATTTCTGGTACCTATCAATGCATATTCCGAAAAAAATCTAATCCGACTGGGTAGTTCCAGAGATTAGGTGCCCCCTACATACAAATTTACAAATAAACAAACAAATTTTACCTCTATATATTACGTATAGGTAGATAGATAATGAAAATAAAAGGTAATGAATTAGATAACAGTCAAAATCCTAATTACAAAAGGAAGTTTGAATTAATCTGAATTTTCAGACGGAATCGTAACTAGATAAGTACAATCGACTTACCTTAGTTGATATCTCTCACTATCTCGTCGCGTGCAAATAGGTACATTATAAACAATATATTTAGTTGATTCTTTATCTCCAGACGGACTATACTTAGCGAATATCGACCGTAGATCTATGGCAGATAACCAATAATTAGTTCACTGTTCTTTGGGTTTTGCTGCTTTATTCGCACTTATTTAAAACATAAATGAATTCCATTCTACTGACAAAAAAGGAATAATTATTAATATTTACATTAGTTGTACTTTTTTGTTTACCTTTGTTCTACAAATAAAAATATTTAAAAATGAATTTGAAGGATTCTCCACCTTATTGTGTGCTTAATAATAAAGATCCATCAATCCAATACATTGTTGAAATTATACTGTTTTTTATTAATAAATATTTATCAGAGAGCACCAGTTTATTTAGTAGGTAACGACTGTGACCCGTAATCAAATTAATGTTAAAAACTTTCCTTGTGTTCTGTCATGTAATTGGCTACGCCAGAGCTTACACGTCCGTAGCACATTCAATAGGTGTAGCAGGGTGAGTAAACTCAGATTGCAACTCATTTCATCAAGAATTGAACGTGCAAAACTTCATGTAGCGTCAATTACACTGAAAAGAACATTCAGATAGAGCAAATGATTTCTTATGTGATTAATAATTTTGATGTCTATCTATAAACATATGTGCAAAAGCGATAAAGACCAGAATTATCTGGAATATATGACCTTCGAGACGGCTCTACAAATCGTAAAAAATCTTTTGTACCAACGTTATCAATAGTTACTATGCGGTAATCAAAAAAGTAATGTTTTTGTAGAAATATATCTACTTCCACAGTAACATGCTGGTTTATTTTAACGAGATAAAAATATCGCTCACTGTGGATATGCCTTTTTTAATAAGGGTCAAAGTTGATCGGAATAAAACCGCGGTGAACATGGAATATACGGAAAAACATTTAGTTTTAATCATGTTTACACTGTGAATTGTAGAGCTTGTAGGTGCGAAATAATTAATCCACAGGATGACAAAAGACACCATCACATGGTAGTCAGCCTTGGAACTTGAAAAGGAATTAATTACCGCTTACGTTTTTGGAAATTGCATCAACAAACGTCTATGTTTGTTTAATAATTCTTTAATATTTACAACATTCTTGTTGCGTGTTGTAAGATGCAGGATCTGCCTGCTGGGCGTGGCAGGCGGCTGCGCAGGCGCACTGAACTTTACCTGACCTCTAGTTACTAGTTTGCTCTTCAGCTAGATCTTTGAAACACTCAATTAGCTTATTTACTGCACGCGATATACAATTATAAGAACCAGGGCTTTGTAATTAGGGTACAATGTAATGGTAGTTGTAATTAGAGCAGTCGTGGCGAGTGATATAATACCACGGTGTATTTTATTGTAAAGTACCTACCATATTATGTCAGTTTAATTAGTTACCTTTCATGAATCTAAGTATTTGTTTGCTGCACATTTCGTGATTTAATAAATGCAGATGCTGTCTTTGGGTGGATCGAATAATCGATTTTCCCACCCGTACGCAAAAAAGCAAGTTGTGGACACAAGCCCGATCTGAAAAAAAAAACTCTGTCCGATCTGAAAGGGGCACATAGGTACTGCAATAACATTACCAAAAGTAATAAAAACTTATGATTATTGAAAATAATAAATGTATTGCTATTTGAAATTCTCATTTTTACCATAATTAGAAAATTTTCAACAGGACTCATAAGTTATGACTTGTAGACATCTGCTAAATGACTGCCGCCCGCGCCTCACGTATTTTACCTAGTAAAATTGAAAAAATAATGGGGCGATTTTTTTTTTCTTTGTGTCATAAAATTTCCACATAAATAGACTTTCAGTATGATACATAACAGCACCTTCACCGGTCGGACAGGGTTTTTTTCATGTTGTATAATAGATACAATACAATACAAATGCAATAGAAAATATTCACATAAATTTAACACAGAGGTGAACTCGTGTTAGTGTTGACAAGGTCTAAGGACCTTGACACGTTGGCGTTACGCATCTAGCGCGTTGTGAGACCTTCAGAGAGCTTCTTTCGATACCATTTCTGATTTGCATATACTGAATTTTACGATGCCTTACATGCACAATGGTAAGTTGTTTTTATAGTTATTAATGAGGTCATGTTGCGCCACAAGCGTGAGCCGTGCAGCACCCTTTGTAACGGCTGATGCCGCGATTCGCTACGGGGATTAACAACCAGTGTCATATGTCACGAGGCCTGCCACCGTTTGCGAAACTGCCAAATGTTGCCTAGCTTTAATTACCGACTTTTAACTACTGTACAATTATAAAAGATTATCTTCCGAATGTAAATGTCAATAGAATGGCGTTTATGCCCACACCTGTTGACCGGTAGCATCAATCGAAGAACGAAGCTCACTTTAGTAATAGTTGAAACTGTGGATTTTATTTTCTTAAGACAAGGAAATTTCACTACTTATTTAAAATAATGAACAATATTATGTAGGCTCACTTGTACTGGACGATTTACACGTAAAAAATAGATATACCGTCATTATATCAGTTCCCGTAACACGCGTTCACTATTAGGAAGTAGTTAGTGAACATATCAGTTATGTTTACATAAATATCGTCTAGTGTTATAATTGCGATTATTCAATGTTCGAAAGCTGTTCAGCAAGTTATGAGGATAAAAGTAAGCTCACATAAATCACATATGGACATTGAACACATAACTATAACGTACGGTAATCGCATGATATGGATCCTTGAAGATAGCATCTTAAATAAAACGTCAGATGATAAATGATAAGTAGCCAACCAAAACCAGTATCGAAAATGTACGCTACATACATTTTTTTAACTCTTGAAATACCCACTCAGCCCCAGTCTTCAAATTGCGTAAACGTAAAATCTACATACAGATATAAATCGTGAGAACTTAATCATTTTACTTACACAGATAATTATCTAAGTCAAATTAGAATGATTTTGTGAATTATGTGCAGTTTTATATTTGAAAATTTATAGGTCATTAAAACAGATTGAAATTGGGTCTTTAAGCCAGTTTAGAAAGTCGGTATCCGTCTTGTCAAAAATCTTGGGCAGCCTTCTCAGAACTTGCAACTTCTAACTTCATAACGTTTGACATTTCAGCGAGCTATCATGATGGTTTCATGACGTCACCCAATTCAGATAAGGACGCCCGTTATTTGTCTCTATGGTTCATTGTTAGTGCTATCGGAAAACTTATTGACCTTTAGAATTTTCCGCGCACTTGCCTCTTGCTAAGAGACGGGCAGTTGCGTTGTTACTACGGCCTGTTGCACCATAACTTACTATAAAATGACTTACGTCAGTTGAAAGATAATTCTTCATACGTAGTCAATTTACTGATCCGCTTTCCATTAAATTAATGTTGATTATAAAGGTTATCACGTTGAGAATAAACGTTTATATATAAGATGTAGATATGTACAAACATGCTTCATACCAAAATTGGTTACTGATAGTTTAACAAGGAAGACAACCATATGTAAACTCCCAATCGCATATGCCCTTTTAAAGCAATATGAAATTGCTAATACCCAAACAGAAATATGTACTTAAACATATACTTACATACGTAACAATTTAATCACATACAAAGTACTTACATAGTAGGCTGACATTACAGTTCAAATAGTTAACGAAACGGGGGCACCTTTATTTGGCATCATTACATAACTAGATCGATCTTCTGCTTGGACGTGAATTATGGTAAGTATTCCATTGGAAATGTCATTGTTCTCTAAAGTTCCGGGGCACTAGCTATCTTAGCAAATATCTGTGCACACGTGAAAGTGAATGAGAACAATGGAATCAAGCACAGGTCGAAAAATTAATCGTCGCCTATCCGTCTAAACGAATATGGATGATATAGATCACAATGATAGATTGTAGGCATCAGTTTACACTAGTAACTGTACGCAATTAATTATGAAACCTTCTGGTTTCTGTTACATAAGAAACCAGAAGGTTAAAAAATGAAGAAATGTGTGGCTCAAATAAATAAATATTTTTTAATTTCAGTGCATATTTTCTTTAGCTGTTCTATTAGTCATGTTGTCAATTTCTATCAGTATTTTCGACAGAATTTGCCCAGAATACCCTAGGCCTATCTGGCATAAAATCGGTTACTTTGTAACTAAATTATCTATTAGGAAATTTGTGTTTCCAGCTGTAGCTGCCAAGCTGCGCCTACTTTCAGCAGGTGCAATAATCAGAAACCAGAACGCATTTACGATAGAAATATTACTCAAGTACCTTAGCAATTAATCATTTCGTTTGCGGGAGCGTCTCCAATTGATTGTGTTCGGCTGGTTTTGTTCAAGGCACTTCGATTGTTCAGCTCTATTAGTATGCCTCGATAGATCGCAATTATCCGTAAATGTCATGCTACTATTTGATCATCAATTTTGTTCGAGACACCTGTGAAAAAAGATTAGTTTTGAACTTCATCAATCGATTCCTTACGATTGCGTATATATATTTCGCCGAAAACAAATAGACATGTAGGTATATCTTGTGTTTAGTAACAATTACAAAATGCAAGGATAAATCAAGCGGTCTCGCCCTTGTGTCATGAATGCCATGACATTTGTGTTTATACCAGAACGTGGCCCAACCTGCGCTTGCGCGAGATTCCAACCTCCTTCGTAGAGCATTATAGGGAAACGTATGATGAATAACATGCATGTGTCTATTATTAACAGCTAGCTCATTATTATACTGATTGACGTATAGGGTCCTTGTCCACCTGAATTTTGTAGGCATTTCATGTATTCGGAAATTTCGGAATTAGGTACAGATGAATAGTTGCGTTTGTACATTATAACTATCATTATATGTAGTATTTTAAGCTATTACGGGAAATGTCAGGAATGTACTAGAGATTGGATTACGAAGATCCACTGAATTAGAGGAGCTAATATATCCATGAGATAAGCCTTTGTATAGCATCACACCACGACACTACGTAAATATTGAATCTTATCTAAACATTGGAACACGTTTGCAGAATGTGATAATTGACGTTTATTTATATTGTTAGTCAAAGGGGGTTAAGAATGGAAAGCTACAGAGATATAGATAGTGATAAATATTAATTATAGGTCTTATCGTAATTTGTATTAATCATTGGGACCGCACGCGGCTGATGCGTGTGCGCTGCTTTGGTGCGTTGCTATGTACCTACTTGGTATATTGAGAACTATTGCATATTTGCGTCATCACGTGACTTCTATCACTTTGGTATTATGTATGTATCTATATGAGGGCTGAGGAGTCAACTGACTGATTGACACAGCACAGCCTAAACCACTGTAGATAGTAGTATGAAACCAAGATGAAGGGGAGGTACCTATTGGTAACTGCACACCTGAATGGGTCAACGGGATATGAATCCCAAGTAGCGGGCAATACCTAGTATAAATATTAAGTATCTTATATAAATTTAAAATATCTGGATGACCGGTTACCGGTTTTTTTTTCTGGTAGTTTTCTAAAAATAAAACCTGGCTAGATCGATTTATCGCCCCCGAAACCCCCTGCCCCTACTAAATTTCATAAAAATTGTTGGAGCCGTTTCCGTGATTCAGATTATATATATACAAGAATTGCTCGTTTAAAGGTATAGATTTTAGCACGTAATTAAGTGAAATGTGAGGAAAAACCCAACACTCTCTTTCTATATAAATGTATATTTGTACCGACAATACTATGATTAGGTGCGAACTGTATTCATAACTTATGAGCATCGACAACGCGGAGTAGACAGAAATTGATAGACAATTTGATCATGCTCTACACACTTCAAAAACCATTTGTCCAACCCGACAATCGATTGCAGGACTGCATCTGCTGCGCTTACGCATTTACGACCGCCACAAGTCAGTCTTAACAATATATTTTAATCTAACCATTAAAACTTGAACAATAACTCAATTTGCAGACGACAAGAAATACCTTGATACTTTAATTATTTTCATGAAAGTATTCGTTTTCAAGCAGACGTTGCGATAAAGTTTTTTTTTTTGGAAGAAAGGAAAAGAAAAATTGTGCATGAATACACGTAGAAATATTTCTTAATAGGTACTAACCAATAAAAAATTGTCATACAACCTAAGTTTAAACTCTGCATACAATGATGCAACCATGTTGCAACGTTCATGAGTATTTCAGCTTTACCTGAGCTGACCTACCTTTATTTAGCAAAAAAACTTGCAAAGTAATTCAAACTCAATTCTTTAAGACTGACAGTTGAATTCAGAGAAACATAAATCATAATGTCTATTAACCCCATGTATGGGTACATGCTCGGGGTTATGCATGAGGAATTGTAGTAAGAGATGAAGATGCTATGACATGCATTATGCTGATATGGATCATTTGAATTACTATTATGTAAGTTGTTGCACCATACGTTAGTGTGTATCATTTCGGTATTCTTATGTCAGTTCTTATTGAATTTTATTCACTACAAACCTAGTTATTAGCACAGTTTATGGTGGCTATAAACATTGTTTACTACGTGAATACCGTCAGTGAGTGATCATTTTCGAGGAAGATGCACGAAATGTGTGTGAGTTATGTAATTTTATTTGTGTTGTAATGGTGCCGGAACGAATCATCGTGGTTTCGTTTTTACATATAGGTTTAAAATAAACCATATGGGCATAATGCAAATTACTATGGCTTTGGGGGTTATTAGATGAATGGTAAGGTTTGAAAACCAGTTGAGCTAAGAATTTTTGGTGACGTCACAGCTGTTAGTGATGCGTGGTCGATTTAATAAGGTCAATCTGGCGTAGCTAACGAGATGGTTAGAAGCGTGAGAACCAAATTAGCTGCAGAGAAAAAAGTTACGGGCTGTCATTAAGTTAAGTCTTAAAAACGTAACCTAATCAAATCACCAAAGCGCACGTTCACCACAGCTTCCACATCTGCTTAGCTAATCTGGTGATTCTGCTAACGATCATTACTTTATGGCATGTTACGCCTAAAACAACGCATTACGTGCCCGTGACCGCGACTCTTGCATCATGACACCGGTTATCGGCTGCGGCTACCAGCAGGGAGGTAAAGGTTCTAAAATTCCCACGATACAGCCCAATATTCTTCATCATTAAGCTTTACACTTGACTTAAGAGCCCAGAACATGGCTATCTATCTCCAATCTTGAGCACCATTGGTCCGGTTTAAATACTTTCGAAGATTCTATCTGTTGTTAAATATTAGTTCCCGAAGAACTTAATTGCGCAGACTACGAGCGTATCGAATGAACTTTGCAATTTTAGTCGTAACCTTGTCATTACGATGCTAAATAATCGCTCACTTTTAATACGGAAAATGAAACTTTATAGCCGCTTTGATGACTATATCTTTGTTGATTTAACTGTTTGTACGATTTTATGAAGCGATTTATAACTTTCAATGAAATTCAATGTCGATTTCTTGTATGACACAACAAAACAACATTAACTTTTGCAACGTTCGAAGATCAATCGTTTTTCTCACACAATATATAAGATATACAACTTTGACTGTAAATATTCACGGAATGTTAGGTAGGGAGGTTGACTAATGTTTTCCATTTATAACTCCAATAATTAAGCAGATAATCTATTAACTCTGTGCACGGAGCATGTAGGTGGTATGTCAAGGTTATTAATTTATTTAATAAACATAATATTATCTAAAACGAGCCTATGTTGAGGACGACTGCGTCACTTGCTGGAGATGCGACCCGCTTTATTTCACACCTGCGTGCAACTGTGTGAAACTTTAGTAATTAAATAGTGTAGTTACGTGCTTAATGATCTTGTCAAAGGACTGTCCATTACTACTCGGTTTATGCTACGGTGATATTTTCGAGTTAAATCCGGAACGTTTTAATTATACTCTTTATAGAGTTGTCATTCAAGCTTTTAGTGAGTACGCTGTCCGGTTTGAATTAAAGTAGCTGGTGCGGTGCACTATTATTTTTTATAAATCTGTGTTAAAGGCCCTTGGATTGTAAGACATTGATTTGCATGCCTAAAAACCCATTTAAAAACTTATTTTATCTCATCGTCTAGGTTTACTGAGGTAATGATGCAGTTGACTTATGTCGTGTCCGTTATCTGTCATTGATCTGAGGGCTCAGGGACGGCAGACGCCAGTGGACGTCTTTATCAGAAAACATGGCGGCTGTACGCCACCGCGGGTGTCCGTCGCACCCGGACCCAAAGACCGTTGAACTTCACGATCTAGATATTAAAATACAAAGTACTGATTAATTTCGGATCCATGCATTAAGTGAGTGTGTGGCATTCTCAGGCTTTTGCAATCTGCAGCTATCGATTGTCCTCGCGACCTTTCTTTTAGAAAACAATACAAGTCTGATTAGACAGTGGCCCCGAGTTACCAGAACTGGTATTTTCCTTCGGGATTCCCAATTATTAAAAAAGACAATCACACTGCTCTGAGTCTATTGAAAAGGATAGCATTTCACGGAAAAACTAACTTAATCGTTAATCGTACTTTTAAATGTACAATACAAATATTGTAAATTTAAAAGTACGATTAACGATTAAGTTAGTTTTTCCGTCCTACAGCATTGCATTTGGTTAATAAAGAAAATCCTGAACCGATAGTTATAAAGGAATGTGTTATAGTTAGATATCTATATTATTTGTGCATAAATAAATAATATTTTAATATAAATTAATAATATTTATTTTTATATTTCGTTGTGTATTTGTCTTTTATTCTAAGCACTGTTTATTTTATTTTATTTTGCTACCTGCCTATTTAATAAACAAATCACTGAACCTGACTTGATTTCCGTACATCTTTTTTTTTCGGGTGACCACTGAAAATCAGCGCTGTGCTGTGGGTTCCCCATAGCACTGCATCATGCTGAGTGGAAGCCTTTTTGTTACAGTTATGTCGTGCAGCTGCCGACTAATTTCTGTTTTATGCTCGTGATTTATTATTATGTACTTTTTGTTGTTTTCGTTTACTCTTTTCTTTTATGTATGCACGTGTCTCTGTGACAAATAAACCTATTTTTCTTTCTTTCTTAAAAATATAAAACGCAGTGTTATGTAGTAACGAGGAAGAAAACTAATTGCTTGGAACACAAAGTACACAAAATATTAATTGTTTTATTCTATCGCCTTCTAGAATGTCCATTCGTGCATTTGTGTGGTTGTCCATAAATCTGATTTACCAGTTAGGTAGCCCCCCCGACTAATTTGGCACCAGTTTTTTTTTTTTTTTTTTTTTTTTTTTCTGTAGGGCATCTCGTAGCTGACCTCTGAGGTCATGACTACTTAACCGGTCAATCCTGTGGTTGCCTTAAGCTGCTACACTCAAAGCCTCCAGCCAGGGGCATACAAAACTAAGCTAAAAAGCTAGGTGAACGCTCGCTAAGGGCACCCCCTGTGGGGTACGAGCCTCGGCTTAGGGCGTCACCGGAGGGAGGACATCAAAGACGGGACGGGCTGGATCAAAGTTTTGATCATTATTATTAATCGGGGAATTTAAAGCTACGTGCACAGCTGAAACCACTGCTGGCACCTCGTTATCGAGCAAGGGTCGGGGAGGAGTATCATTTTCTCGAGGGCGCGGTCGCGATCGCAAAGGACCTCGACGGCGAGGTCGGAATGACGGGAGGCGTCTGTGTCTGTGTATAGTACTAGTGGCCCTATTGCTCTCCTGGAGGAGGGTAATGGGGTCATCAGGGTCGGTGAGAATGTGCCTAGGTCGGCGGGTACGGCTAATCCTACTTGGGACATAACTGGCGGCCTCGACAACCAGAGGGTTGCGATGTTTGACCGCGGAATCGAAGTAACGCTTTGCAAGGCGTTTTAGAAATTGGTGGATCGTGGGAATTCTAAGGTCGAGATGGAGACTCTCGTTCCTAACATACCAGGGGGAGCCTGTGGCCCTGCGGAGGAATCGGTTTTGGAGCGTTTGCAACCTATGGATATGATGGGGTTTTGCATGAGCAAAGACGGCACCCGCATAAGTCATGATGGGACGAATACACGCTGTGTAGATTCGCAATTTGCACTTAAGTGACATCTTGCTGCGTGCGTTTAGGACGGAATGGAGCCTACCGAGAGCGAAAGCGGCTCGCGAACGAACCTTCTTTATGTGCTCAGCGAAAGTGAGATGGTGGTCAAGGAAAACACCTAGGTATTTGGCTCGCTTCTCCCAAGGGATCTGCTTACCGAACATAGTGAGAGGTCGGGGGAGGGGGTCTCTAAGCCTTGTGCGCGGTTTCGAGAAGAGAACCGCTTGGCTTTTTTCGGGATTGACTTCTATGCGCCACTTTCGAAACCAGCAGCGAGTCGATTGACTGCGCCTTGGAGAGTGTGGGCGATATTGTCGGGGTATCTAGACCTAAAGTAGATGGCCGTATCGTCTGCAAACAGAGCGAAATGCGTCCTTCTACCTGGGTTTGGAATATCGCTAGTGAATAGCGTGAACATGAGGGGAGCTAGCACGGAGCCCTGAGGGACTCCTGCACGAATGGGGCGGGGAGAGGAAAGTGCTCCTTCAATGCGATAGCGGAATACGCGGTTCGATAGATAGTCCCGTAAGATGAGTACGAGACGATCCGGCACACCGAGTTGGTACAGCTTGTATAATAAGCCGTTGTGCCAGACTTTATCGAATACTTTCGCAATGTCGAAGAAAACTGCACCCGTCAAAGAGCCGCGTTGGAAACCATCGCTTATGAACTCAATGATGCGGTGGGCCTGATGCACGCTAGAGTGCTCAGTTCGAAAGCCGAACTGTTCATTGGGGATGAGGCCCTTGGTCTCGGCGAAGTCTCTGAGACGCTTGTAAATAAGCCTCTCATAGATTTTTCCGAGAACCTTGAGCAAACTGATGGGACGGTAGCTAGAGGGCTCGGTACTGGGTTTACCGGGCTTTCTGATACCTATGACTGTGGCTTCTTTCCACGACTGGGGAAAGAAGTTGTTGCTTAAGGCACCATTGAAGATGGTAGTCAAAAGCATTATCAGGTGGGCAGGGAATAATTGGATCACCCTATTGGTGAGTCCATCTGAACCGGGAGCTTTACGAGCTTTAAGACCTTTGATAATGTCATGCACCTCGTCTGGAGCAACGGGAGGCAGTGGACAATCAGGGTCATCGACGGGAGGGAGAGAGGCTCTACGTTCGACTTCAGCGTCGACCTTTAGGAGGTGAGCTTGGTCTACTGGCAGGGAGCTGGGTGAGCATTGGGCCTCGAGGGTGTCGGCCAGGCATTCTGCCTTTTCAACGTCCTCGAAGGCTATGGTCTTGTCGGGATGGGTCAGGGGGGGCATGGAGGAAGATTGAGGGGATCTGAGTTTCCTCTGAAGTTCCCAAAATGCCAGATGGTTGGGCTCTAGTTCGCCGAGCATCTTGTCCCAGCCCGCGTCACGCAGCTCCTGTATGCGTGTCTTTACAGATCTCTGTAAATAGCGCATATGGGCTTTGTTTGCGGGGCAGGGGAAGCTGCTGTAGGCACGGACGGCCGCGTTCTTCTCAGTCAGTAATGCACGCACATCGTCCGGCAAGCTCCAGTGACGGTCGTCCGTCACTGTGACCTCCCTTGAACATTCGTTCAGGACGGTTTGTACGTGATTAGTGAGTGAGTCGATCGCGGACGTCGTGTCTGCGATAGAGTTGAACAGGTCGGGAATAGAGTCTAACTGAGGGGACGTGTTGGATTTCAGCTGAGTGCTTACTTTCTTCCAGTCCGTGATCCTCTTAGTGATAGGGGGAGAGTTTGGGTCGCGGAGACCTATGCGGGGGTCTAATCTCATGACTACCCTACCATGATCGCGGTTTGAACCTAGCTAAGACCGTGTTATCCATAATGGGGTTTAGTAGCGAGGGAGGTTAGGGCTTGCGTAATATCGGGATACGCATTGTAGATGGCCTGGATCTGGAGGAGATTACCATGAGCGGCAAGGATTTCGTTGGCCATTGTCTTTGCGCGAGGGGAGACGAAGGCCAAGAAGGTTGAGGTGATGACGTTGAACGAGTCAACGGAGGCGTTGGGGCTAGCCACGGGAGTGGTTTGAGAGGGGCGCGTAGCTTTAGGAGCGGGCGTGGGTTTCGCGGGGGGCGCGGCGGGCGCCGAGGGCGCAGAGGGCGCAGGGGTCGCAGAGGGCGCGGGGGGCGCGGGTGGCGCGGCGGCGCGAATTCGGGGATCCATAAGGCGGGGGAGGGGAGCGGGGGGAGGGGGAGGGAAATTTACAAATTGAGAGGGCACCATGGCAGGGAAAGACTGCTGGTGGTGGAGGTAACTCCACGGACTAGGCCTCTGAGGGCTTAGTCGTTGGGGCAAATGGGATGAGGGAATCCTATAAGAGGAGGGAGCTTCCCTTTGCTGGCGGGCGTCGAAACGCTTGGCCAGTTTGGGAGAAGAGGCCTTAGGGGCTTTGGGGCAACCGCGGTAGTTGGCCGGGTGGCCTTGTTTGCCGCATAGAACGCAGCTGGGGAGGTCGGTACAAAGGGAACGATCCTTTGGACGGGGACAATCGGAAGTGCCGTGCTCACCTAGGCACTTGACGCATCTAGGTGTAGCATGGCAGTTCCTTTGCGAGTGACCATAAAGCTGGCAGCGGTGGCATTGACCGACAATGCCACTCTTATGGGGTTTCTCAATTTCGAACCCTGTGAGATTGCACAGGGAACGAATTTGGAATATCGGGTGGTGGCCCTCGACGGGCGGGCAGATTACGAGTATCATGTCGTAAGATTCACCGCCTCTAGAGCGGTGCATACGATGGACCTCGTCAGCGGGGACTTTTTGCGACTGAAGGTCGCTGAGAATCTCGGCGGGGAGGATTTCGCGTGGGATTCGCTTAATCACGACGCGGATTTGCTTTTCCTCTGGGAGTGAGTAGGTGTGGTATGACACACCTCTCATTCTCATAAGACGGGTTAGGTCCCTAAAGTCGCGCGACGTAGGGACGGAGACTTTGATACCCTGCTGGGTATTTCGGGCGCTAGAAAAATTGATTTTGTGTTCGGCACACCATTTCGAGATGTCCGTCCACTTTCCCTTGTCCTGAATGAACAAGGGTGGCGGGAGAGGGATCTTTTTTTGCGTTAGGCGCGGGGGTATCCTTCGCGGAGGATGACGCAATCGGGCGGGTAGTGGAGGGGGAAGCTACTGTAGCGCAGCTTACGGATGACGTAATCGGACGGGAGGTGGTGGGGGAAGCTACTATAGCGCAAGTCGCGGGGGTAGCGGGAGAGATTTTACAGGACGGTACTAATGGTGCGGGCGACGAGGGAGCAAAGTCTAAGTCCTCAAGCGCAACAACCTTGCTGGCCTGGGACGAGCTCTGCTTCTTGTTCTTCCTCTTCTTGCCCTTTCCTTGGACGGTTGTGAAACCGTCGTCGGATTGGGAGGAGGATGAGGAAGAAGAAGAAGCAGCGGACTCCGCTTCGTCGTCGTCCGAACCATAGAGGTACGGGGTAGTGGGCCGCTTTGAGGAAGCGGCGCTGATGGGAGCGTCAGTGTCCATGGACGCTGACGGACTAGGGGGTCTAGATGGCTCTGTGGCCGGTGGGGATTCTAATGCATCGCTAAAGTTAGCGATGCTGCTGTCAGAAGGACCTAGCAAGTCAGTTTGGAGTGCGGTGAACCGAGCTCCATACTTTTTATTTAGTGAGGGTTCCTTTTCAAGGACGCCCTGGAAGAATTTTATGAAGAGCTGAAGGCACCTTTCATAATCTTTCATGATGGAATCGGGGAGGGAATTTACGCGAGGGGACTAATTTTACCTATCGGTTTTAACCTACACCTAACTCCCCGGTGGGTATGCCGGGGATGTGTAATCCCTCCCTGTCGGGTGTAGACAGGGAGGATGTGTGCCTATGGGTGAGCCCTAAGCTTGCTTTGGCCCGTTGCCTATCTTATTGTGCAACGGGGTCCTATCCAGTCTAGTGTGAAGGGTATCGATATACCCGACCACGCTAGGTGAGTCGCTGTGGAGGCAAAACTGTCACCAGTGCCGACTAGGTGACCCCCCAAGGCCGAACACTGGGACCCGGCCAATTGACTGCCTAACCCTGAAGGGGATCGGCGGGTGTGATTGGGTCAACACCCCCTCGGTTTCGTTGGCACCGTAAGGTATCCACCGAGGACCACGAAACTGTGGTTTTGCCCGGAAGGGGCCAAAATTGCCTCGACGAACGTTTTGAACGACAATCTTAAAGAAAGTCGGTATTAATTGTGTCTTAAAAAAGACCCCAATTAATAGACGTGATGGTAGTCGGGTGACTACGGAGACGACTCGGGAACCACCAAGGAACGCTTGAGCCGGAAAATCGGGAACTCTTGTACACAGCAGCGCAGCGCAACACGACCGTCCGCCACCGGTGCCGGGCGCAGAGTGTCTTTGTTTGGCACCAGTATTGATATGTCGATAATATTTTAATGCTTGGATTAAATTAATACATCGATAACAAAATATCTGGTACGTAAGTGTGCTTAGGACCTTTGTACTTTAAACTTTAATGCATACCTATAAGTGGATTCCGTTCCAAAATCCGATCTAATATTACGCAAACCGCACACACTTTTTCTCGATACTATCTACCTAGTACACCACAGAAGACCTACCTTAATCTGATTACTTTGAACAACATTACCATAAAACAAAGCATGACATTTGTTTCCACTCACAAGCAACAGGTATTATGTACATACTTGAGTACAATACGTGTTAAAACATTTGCCATTTGAATATCTATTAAGCATGATATGTTCTTACATGTCGATGTCGAGCGAACAGGGTGTATGTCGTTGCGAAATGATCTATTGTGCGCAGGCGCCACCTGGCATACGTCAGCACTGCCCCGCCCCACAACCAATATCAGCCTATTTGAAATACGAACACGGGAGCCTTGATGTGTCCATCATTCTACGACGAATTATGTTATTGTCACTTACCTATGTATGTTCTAGTTATAAAAAGTATATGATCATTGTGCACTGTATACATAATGGAATATGCATTCTCAGTATGTGAGTCATTTTGTAGTTTCGTAAATGCGTTTCGATAAATTTTATGCCAAATGCGTATGCAATGGTTGCAAACCGCAAAATGAAGTTGTTTTAGGTCATTCTTGTTCAAAGCGTTAGTGTATTAAATGCTTGTGAGAATATGTATTATATGAGTGCTGAATACTTTAGTAGTTTTCTGAGTTAAATTAACCGGTCGAATGCCGTAATTACAGAAACAATTTAAAAAGCCATTGTGTCTCGCGTGGATCCACGACACGAAGGGTTAACGGCTAAGATAACATAAAAACACATAACATAACATCACGCGTTGTTTCCCCGAAGGGTTGGGCAGAGGTGTCCCTGTAGCAGGTTCACCCACATTTCGCAAGTTATGTTTTAAGTCCCATGTAATAGGGGTTGAGCCTATTGCCATCAACCGGGCATAAATCCAGACTCCAGGCTGCTACTGAGAAATTTCAGATGGAAAAACCCAATAACACTTTGCCCGATCTGGGAATCGAACCCAGGACCTCATGCTCAGCAGTAGCGCTTGCGAACACTAGACCAACGAGGCAGTCAATTAAGATAATTCTAGAATAAATTATATGCTTACTAAAATAGGTAGGTTATCAAGTGTACCAGTTCAAAGATTGCTGAATATGAACACACGTAACGAAATGATTACAGTTTATATTTATGACTATTTCATTCTTCTTGATGATGTTACGATAAAAAGCCGAATAAAATGATACTTAGATGATAATACACTCGTCACGGTGGATGTGGCAGCACGACAGTGTGACGAACGAGGATTTTATGGACGAAGATGAAGATTTGATGAAAAAGCATGCAGCAATAGCGTAAAAGCGAAAACACACAAATTACGTGAGCACTTGGAAGTAGACAGAGGTAATGTTACAGTACCTACATTAAATTATAGATGGGGATTGCATAGAGACGCTTCTGTGTTTTCCGTATAAAATGCTATTTCCAGAATCATCTATTGTTTCGTTGTTAAAAGCTTTGTTCACAAGAGATTTGCCAACACAAAAATACAATACTTGTCAAGTCATCATCACACAAAGCTGTTTGATATCGGGCAAGCACTCCAAGACGCTTGCAATCAAATTCATGCAGTTCTGCAGAGTAACGATGAAAAGCTGTAAACAAGTATTAACTGTTCCATATAATTCTCGATGGATCGCGTCATGCAAGAATGGGCAATCACCCAAAAAGATTAGCAGAAGACAAAACATGAGTAAATGCGACTTGATAACGGATTTTATCAAAAGTACAGCCCTATACAGCGTGTTAATAACACTTTTAAATTGTGTGACACGATAGGATACGATACGATACACGGACACCGGCCCGTATCAGTGTCGAATAAAAATAGAAAACAACAAGTAATCACAGTTCGTGGTTTATGCAAATGTACTCGCACAAATATTTACATTTTTGAGTGGTTCAATTAATATGGACCCTGATATAATTATGTAGGTACCGGGGACAAAATAAGTAGATAATATATTATTATTTTTAGGGTTCCGTACGTCTAAATGAAAAACGGACCATTTTTTTAAATCATCATGAAAGGGCTTTGCCGCACATGCGATTATGCCGCCCTGGTTAGCTTAACAAAATCATACCAATTTTCATTTAACAAAACCTTAGTATAGCTAATTTGTAAAGTACTTTAGCTGCATCAGACAATGGCACAGCTAAAGCACTATTACAGTAACCTACCTCTCTAATTCTACCATCCAAGCTATTTCTAAATTCCTCGTTGCGGTCACACTCAGTTAATATGTGATAAACATCATCATCGGAATTAGTACAAAAATCACAATTAGTAGATGTTGATTTTGCCATTAAGTATAAGAACTTATTACACGGGATGTGTCCGGAACGAAGTCTTAGTGCGATAACAGTATCACATCTGTTCAACAGCTGATTATCTATCCACGGTGAGTTCAAGGTGCGGTTGGATCGTTTTGTACCAGATTCCCTTTTATTGACATCTTTTATTGAAGTACTCCTTCCAAAGCGAATAACAATTCTGTTTAATATTAGGTATGAAGTTAGTAAAGTAAGGAGAAAAATTTACAGGAATTCCATCACATATGGCCTGCTTGGCTAGTGGATCAACAATATCGTTGCCTCTTATTCCGATATGTGATGGAATCCATCCGTTTATAGGATTACTCTAGTCTGTCTGTCTGCCCGTCTGTCACAGCGGATTTGCTCTGAATCTACTGGACCGATTAAGTCGAAATTTGGTACCCATATGAATTTCTGTGACCTCGATACGAACGTGTAACGAATATATATTTTGAATATGGGGTTCACTTTTGGGGGAAAAATTAGAAAATCAAATTAGTTTAATTAGAAACTGTACCGTGTGACTTATCAAATGAAAGGGCTTGTATTATGAGAATTTCATTTTTAAAAATATAATTTTAAAATAAATAAGTAGGTAGTTTTGAAGTTATTAAAGAAAATAGATGAAAATTCACCCTTACCTCCGAAACGGCGAAACTTAAAATTTTGGAAAAAATACAGAGAATGGTTCAATACTTATAAATTACAGGAAAACCTATATGGTCTTAAAATAACATGGTAAACACTCAATATTGTGCATAAAAACTTACATTTGCAGTTGAAATATATGGGGGAACATGTTTTTCAACTACAATGTTAAATTAGTTCTTAGGATATATTCATCCCTATTACGGAACCCTTCACTGTGCTTGGACCGACACGCAGTTTATTTATTTATTTAAAACACATACAACTATCATCACAAGCTTACCTAACACAATAGTGTAGTTATAGTTACATTTAAGATTAGATTTAAAATTATATAATTATGAACAACAAAGAGTAATTTTACAAAATGTGGCCGGTTTAATAAGATAAAGGTTGTTGTTGACTCTTTATTTTTTGACTTGGGGTTCTGTATTGAATAACAGTGACTTCGTAATATGACGATTAGATTATATTTTTTTTTTTTTTTTGTAAATTATTTATTTGACTCTACATCAAAATTAACTACCTACAAACGGCTAGTATAAGAAACCAGCGAAAAACTCGAAGTTGTCTCGATTTCTGAAGACTGAAGATCTGTTGCAAACAAACACATGTAAAATGCATTTAGTATAGTTAACTAGTGTTAAGTCGTACATTTAAAGACATTCATAGATTGCAATTTGACTAAAAAAAAATGCAAAAAGATAGAGTTTTTTAGGCATATTGCATAGTAATTATATGGTTTTATTTTCTTCACGAAATATTCATGTTTCGATATTACATGAAACTTGAAAGGCATGGGAAATTTTTCAGAAATGTTCAGTTAGATACTTATTACTTGATTTAAGATTTTTAGGTATTTCGAGCACTCAGTTTTATCATTAAATTGACCCCCTCTTACTGTTTACTTCAACATTTCTTATCAATACCCGGAATTTTCCGACACTCTTAAAGTTTGAAGTTTATTGTAATTTAGTTTATACGAGCATACAAAAAATATATTCGTTTGATAAAAACAAAACAATTATTAAATAGTACAACAATGAATTACACTAAACACCTAGCAATAGAAACACATCTGTCGAGAATTGCGCGGCGGAAATTCGGCGTGGTTACGCTTTTTTTGGGTGGGAAATTATCAAATAACATGCCCTCCCCTCGCCCTCGCCCTCAGCGAAACGGGATGTTAGACTCTTACTGACAAAAACCAACCCGTGTTCCTGTAGTCGCCATGTTGCCGGGGGCGACGGTTGCACGGTTTCCCTTTCGGACTTCCCCGCAACCCAGCAGGCATCGGCCCTAGCGGACCCCTTCAGTTCTGCTGACATTTCTTTGAAGCGCGCGGGGAACACAATGAGCCGTTGACCCGGGCCTGGTCCTTATCGGACGGCGAGATACCCATTGCTCACCATCCGCAAGCCTGCGTCTATGGTGGCCGGGAATCGGTCTGCGACTCCCGACACCCAGGGCGTCTCCTGCGCCGGTTTGGGGCATGAGGGCGTGAAATTTGCCTCTCCCTCACGCGCTCAACCTCCTCCGTTGCGATCCTTACTGCCATGCCCTTTTGCTTCGTACCATGGCCTGTACCAGGACCGGACGCGAGAGATCACCTCCGCTGATCGCCTCCACGAGGACACGGCGATGCTCCGCCCAAGCCGGGCCGATCTCCAGCGTATGCTCCACCGTGTTCTCTGGGCGATCCTCACAGTGGTGGCACCCGGGCGTTTCCTCCTGCCTTATCCTGAACCGGAACCTCTCAAAACAATAGTGTCCGGTGAGGACCTACGTCAGGCGGAAGGTGAAGACGCCGTGTCGCCTCTCTAGCCACTCCTCAAAGAGGGGACTTATGGCCGCAATTGTGACATGCCCAGCGCTGAGTTGCGACAATCGCACTCTCCATTAGATCCGGCCGGAGCTCTGTCTGCTGTGTCATGATTTCTCGCGGCGTTTTGCCTCCTCGCGCCACTCCCAGATGTGCGCGAGGACTTTTGCCTCCAGATCCCATGGCAGTAATCTGGCAAGAAGATTCGGCGTGATTACGCCTTCAATATTCTTTCTAAATTACGGCGCGTAATTTTCACAGTAAATTCAACACTTTTAGGCACCCTAATTTCTGTCTCATAATTTACCGCAGTTGTGTCGCTACGCTACACTTATCGACAGTTTACTTTAAAATGATTAAGTGTCAAAGTATATTTTTAACAATCCACCTAATTTTATTTACTCTCTTTTAAACTTTTGTTTATGGTTTTGCTAACGTTTTGTTTCGGGATACCCTGACTAGTTTGCGAATCAAAAAGTTCCCAATTTCCCGTTTTCATGAGCGCATCAATCATCACGCACGCGGCATGGCTACGAGTGGAACTTGTGTTACTTGTGAACATATTATTATATCTCCCGGAATAAAACACTGATAAATGAGAAGTCAAAGGTTTTGATGTTTTTTTATTCTCCGTCTGTAGCAACAATGTTTAGGTACTAAGATTTTTTTATCGGAACCGGAATTAGCACTAAGATTTCTTCATTAACTATAAAGGTTATCGCAAAGTGCCGTAGTGATTAGAATGTAATGTGTGAAGTCTTCAGAATCTTTAGGTATGAATTTGTTGTAAATTGAAATAACTATGGATTTTGAAGTTTCAGTAACTTTGGATAAATAATCAATTATTTCCTTTATTCGTATAAAATAACAAGCAATCTGAAGTTATTGAGACAAAGCTGACCGTCAAATGTTGTATAAAATCCCTTTTATCAAATATCTTTTAGGACTGATCTATTAGTGGTAATTTTAAACAAAATATCAACACTTAAGTCAGTAACAAATATTGCCAATTTATTTCGTACGTGTAAATGTCAAACAATAGCAAAAGGTAATCGTTCAATGATGCGTATGCGCAGCGAAATGAATTCCGTGAGATATCGCAACCGTGTCATGTACCTATGTTATTTACAATACAGATTTGTACTTACTCGAAACACATTCTTTTTTTAAACCACAGACTGCTGCAGTATGCTGCTATACTATACCTTGGTATATCAAAAATTGTAAAGAAGTCAACAGCTTGTTTTATTTTGGAATTCGTATAATAAACATGACACACTTACTTACAGATAATGTGTTCAAAATTTTCCGCAATGTGTTTTAATCTTGTTGCAAATAATTACTCGTGTAATTTCATTCAACATTTACTTATCATACAAATTGGTATGATTTCGAAGTTTCTAGAGTCTTGTTCTGAGATACAATGTGGTGCACAATCGCGGACAATGGCGCGAGTAATAAGGTTGAAAAGTCATCAATTGTCAGTGACCGCGATGGTACCTAGTGATCAATCAGGTGATCACTGCAAATAACCTATTATTATCACGATGAGAACGCTTTCCGAATAAAATGAATGAACCGGAACATAGCATCTGCTAATGTGTCGATGGTTGGTACTTGAAGAAGTCTATTGCTACCTTGTACGTTGCTTAATAGAAACATGAATGCTAAATGTTTACGAGGCACGGCTGGCATTCAAACTTCTGGTATTCGATTAGAGATCAACCTCTTGCCCCGATTAGGCTTCGTTCTCCGTACCTACTTTTCTTTAAACAAAAATATCACAAATATTTTAAAGAATTTTTGAAGTGAAAACTTCTATAGGCGCGTTGGGCTTTTTTGAGATGGGACTAAACCATTGATTTCGTGACACTGTGATGACACCAGCTTTTGACCATTAAAAAGACATCAACGCGTTGATTACCGCGGTGCCGATTTTTTTCAATTTTTCACTTCTGTCCTAGATACCTAAAGTTGATTATATGTAAATAAATCAAAACCGTGAACTTTTGAACGCTCTGTCGCTTGATTTTAAAAACTGTTCCTACGTAGAGTTGAACGAAATAAATTAATGAAACGTTAAAATATTAATTCACACGTTTACTAGGAGCATCACACTAATGCCACTAATAATTGTTTATTTAATAGTATCGGTAATTAGTTGGTCGCGACTAGGAGAGTGTGCCAAGGTGAGAGCATTAAACTCACTCGGCCGCGATGCCACCGCGTTGCGCTTGCGCCGACCCACTGACTCATCCCGCGACGTGGGCTCCACAACAACACCTATTGTCTGATCATTTTGGCAGGTGCAATACATTATCCGTATCCACCTACAAGTTTATATTTACCACTTAAGCAGCAATGGCGAAACGTATGCCGAAAATGTTCACAAACGTAATATATGGTGTGTGGTACTATTTTAAGAATATTATCAATAAAATGGATAGGATTAAGTACACATAAAGAGAAACATTGAAGAAATATCGAACAACAACATATTCAGACAATATTCTTTTGATTTTTTGTTAGTGGCTTATAATACTTCTAACAGGTTTCGCCATAACGCAAGCTATGAATTTAACTCGGTGTGAAAATGACAGATTTTAACGAGACAAATGCTGGCTGTAGTTACTGCATGGGATTGTTTTACGAATTCATTTGATTTCTATGTATGATTCATTAGCTTATTAAAAATTCACCAAACGCAAATAAACGCAACTTAATTGTGATACACGAGCGTTTCCGCTACGTTGTAGCGTAGTATTTCCTTTTGATTATTTTCTGATCAGGACATTGCCAGAAGGATAGTGAATTTTTGTCATTGCTTTTACGTATGACGAATGACAATAGGCTCACCCACACGGAACTCGACACTTTCAATAGTAAAACGTAGGTGTACAACAATACATCTCTACCTATTCCTATCAACATTAGGATGTAATCATCCGTGAAAATACCATCATCCGATCTAACGCATCTGTACTCAATTCGAAGCCATCTGCGCACATTCAAGGGTACATTCCAATGTTTATATTTTGTGTAAAGTTATCTAGGGTCGGGCGACCCCTGCGCATGCGGCACGACGATCCCACTGGTGTATTATCACTTATCACAATGTTTGAGGATCTAGCGACCTCGGAGCATGCATCGTTGAGACGCCGCTAAAATGTCACACCACTCCGATGTGAAAATGATGATAAGTATGTTCGAAATTCAACATGGCAATAGTTATCGCGGCAAACAACTTAGTCGCACGTTATCATCATATTTCTAGACAATTTGTGGTTATAAGTTAAGTGATTTATAATTTATTGTTATTATAACATTGATTTTACATTCTGCGATTACTTGAACTCACACACTGACTTATTAGTATTACTTGTAATTTTTTGTGGAACATCGTATAGGTACTTTTACAATGCTTGTAAATATGTCAACACCATGTATCCATCACATAATTTTTTTTTTCTGTCATTGCTTCATTTTAAATGATTTTTACCTATTGTGGTATAGTAATCTTATTCCAGGTGCATCGTCTTCACATATAATTATATAATTAATGTATAAAAAAATATGTAAAACATTATAAAAGAGTAACGGTGGAGTTTCTTGCCCATTCTTCTCCATACAAAAACTACCTTTTGGAAGGGGCCACTAGAATCAATTCTATTTTTTGTAAATTTTAACGTTCAAAAGTGCCTTTTATGTGCCGAATTGAAATAAATTATTTGACTTTGACTTTGACCTCTGTAGATCTTTGACAGTCGTTACTGGTAGTCAGAAATTCGAAAGTTTGACAAGGGGTATCGTATCAGTAACTGGGTTGTGGATATCAGACAAGCAGTCGCTCTATACTGGTTTTTAGCTGCATCCGGTCACACTGGAAGTCGACCCAACATAGTTGGAAAAAGGCTAGGTAGACGATGACAAGTTATCTGCGTTTGCACTGCTGTAAGATAACACCATTTAAGTCGGAACTTGCTACTTGAAGCTGCTTATAACTTTTTTCAAGTGACGTTGCAGATGAGAACAAGTGCTTAATAATACAATAGGTCTTAAACCCAGTCTTCAATTGACACTCGTTTATTTATGACTCATGGCCCTTAGATATAAAATCTTTGGGATATCTAGCATGGTTCTTCTTCATTTTCTCGCTTGTCCTTCAAGGCTTTTCCATCGCGAACACTATTATTATTTATGGAACTATTACTCATCAGGTGCTTAAAAATATATAAATTATCAACATTTCATAAAATGTTAATAATAATTCGACCTTTCTTAATAATTTTATTAAAAGTTTACGCCTGGGCCGGCGCCATGTGTCCCCGACACCGCGTATACAGCGACTGACCCTTTGTAAACTAATTTACATGTCTCAGTGTTGTATTTTTATTATACCTATTATATTCCAGTTTCCCTGTCACCACTCGACGGTGATTATCTAACCCATTCTCTGTAATTACATGTAGATTCTATTTATCTTCCTTATTTACCCTGAAGTTGACAGCCTACCCAGCTTTGCATAACTGGTCAACTACATAAATATCAAGAGCAAGACCAGTTCTTCTATTTCTATCTATGCTAATGTCTGATGTACTGGGTTCATTTATCGCCTGATCTCAGATTTATAAAGTAACGAACTATTTCTAAGTCCTTCACACGTTTATAATGAGCGATGTAATTGCACATCTGTCAGTGAACTATTGACCTCTGAACTCATGTTAGCGACGCGAATTGGTAAAAAGTTCACTACGACACGTTCGTAAACGTGTTCAATCGAAGAACTCACGCATTAGCAATTATACGACGAGCCACACCACTGGGCCATTAAGAGGACTCGCATACCTGCACGGATAAGTACACAATTACCACGTTCATTCAACTTAATACCAACTCTGTGGATGCTTCATTACGAGAACTATGCGAGTATATATGCAAAGATATGTTTCCCTAAGTTTGAGAAGCGTCAAATTGTAAAACTTAAAAAATTACGTAAGTTTGTTATATTTCTTCAAGATATACCTACGTTATTGGATGACAGCGATGTAGAGGAATACCTGCCTGTTTCGATGCCTGTGTCCTTTTGTTTATGTAGGATCGCCTTAACCAGAAGTGGTTATTGTATTAGTGGTTCAGTAGCTTGAATATCATCAGGATTGTACCGGAATCTGGTTTGTCGTGGATGTGGTACGACAGTGGGTCCCCTGACATTAGGGTTGCCAACATTTCTTCGGCGCAATATAGTATTTTTCAAAATAAGCTATAAAATAATATTTTACATTTCAAAAAAATATAGTATTTTATGGAAAAAGCTAAAAATAGACAAAGATATAATTGTTACTTATTTATTTTTATAAAAACTATATTTATTTGCACTTCTTGCATTTTTTATTGTCTATAATAAAAGTATCATAATTGCTTTATTACATTCATTTAAATCAAAAGCTCATTTTTTTATAAATGTGTTACTACTTCTGTATCTTTCTTCTCGCCATTGCGAATTCATAACCGAAAATTTCTTTTCTGTGAATGCCGAAGTGGCGCTTATTTTCAGTATTGTTTAAAATATGCTGCCATTTTTGGCCTGTAGTTGTATCAGTAAACTCATTACAATGTTTTACTTTTGCAAAGATCTCATTTAATATTGTTATTTCAGAGTAGAGAGTAGCGTTCATTATTTTTATAAATGAAGGATTTGTTTGTTCGATTTCGGTGTTGAAAATATTTTTGCGTACTTTAAATTTCTTCAACAGTGCACAGACCCGAAACATAGTACAATACCATATATTATAGTACGGTTGGCAATCCTACCTGACATCTTCTGTCATCAGAAGACAGCCGCCACGCAATCATCAATGCGACGCTCTGCTAGATTAGAGTGAGGCGCAGCACGCCTTCATATATGTGTATAGTTAGTTGGTTAGTTATTTAATTTAGTATCTACTACGTAGATAAATTAATTTTATGCAAAATAAAGATATTCTATTCGAATTGTTTGCAAATATGTTTGTTTGACGCTACTCATTTTACACTTTGAGTATCCAATCCCGAAGTGTAAAATTACTAGCTAGTCCATTGACCTACTCAATAATTCATAACCCCGGGGCTCCATTGAACTGTAGGTTGGTATATATACTTAGTACTAGTAAGTTAAATGCTGTGTTTACAATCAAAATTAAGTCGTGAGTTTGCTTACAACTGAAATATTCGATGCTAAAAACAGATAAGTCGAATTTATTACGAAATAGACTATGCTCTTGGAGTCTAGGAGCTGTAATACTTTATTCCGTTTTCGTTCCAAAATCGCCATTTAAACTACATCATAATTTAATTCAATCCAATCTAATAACCCAAATCTGTGTCGCAAAGTTTAACATGCGTGTTATTACTTACATTTATCATTTGCAGAATAATTTACTCAGGTGGTTTGTAAAGTTGGTCAACATTATTTAACTTGCACTATTCCTTTTGATCTATTTATGTCTTATTCATTACAGCGAAAGTCTCTCGATGAACAAAGATGCGTTGTTTAAAGTAGGTCGAACTGTTTATTGTGTTACATTATGTAATGACTATTACATTCTTGATTATGTTTAGTAACTAGGTATCGTAAATAGAGAGGTGTTGAACTCTGTGTAGCCAAATAGCGATATTGCATGACTGCATGCAATACCACAATTAGGATGCGGACACCTAGTTCCTAAGTAGACTTGTTAAGCTTACTGATATATTATTCAAATACTACGTTCGAATTTAAGTCAAGTGCTTTTACAGCGTTCGTAAAGAGCTATCCAAACATAAAACTGCCTGCAGTATACTCAACATCAGACTGAACATGAAGCTACTCGTAACAAGCCGGTGATATAGCATATACTCAAGGATTTCGCCTTGTTTGGATTGTATAATAGCAGACAAAAGAATCAACACAAATGAAATTAAGCTTTAATATTGAAACATTTGAACTCAGTTTCAATGGGCATTGAATAGGGATTCTAATAAGGTGCACCCTATGACCTGAGGGTCACGTGGGCTCGTGTGCGGCGGACAATAATTGTTGAATGTTCGTAGATTACAGTGTATTGTGAGGAATATGCAGATACGATAAATTAATAACGACGGTATTCATGCATGGCCACGCGCTTGGATTAATGTGATCGTGTACGAGATGTCGTGTGTCTCACAGTTAGTTATTAATGATGCAGAATTTCTAGTATGTTACCCACTGCAAGCATTCTGGGGTGTCACAGTGCACATAACTCACGAATGCGTTACAGGCAATTTGCATATGTATTGTTGTGGTTTCAAAATATCTGAAGAAACAACACACTTCGGTCAGTGCGATTAATTTGTTTTACATGTTAACGAAATTGCATAGGAATAAAGTTTTATTTGTAGATAGATTAAAATTGAACAACCTCTGTAGCAACTGTAGTGGTTCAGGTACAGGCAACTGATTGTGAGATTGTCAAACTACCTTCAGCTACATAAAATTCAGGAACTTATTAGTTAATTTATTGAAATTAAGGTTATCGAAATTTCAATATGGGCACGGCTGTCAACAATTAAAACCAATGCCATGAATATTAAGTAAAATAAGTTATGTCCAGTAGCTTTTATGCTGTTGTTTATGTGACTTATTAACAGCTGCTGTTGCAGATGTCATGTTTAAACAACATCTTTTTTGGTTGTTTATATCGCCGCTTGGTGGATCACCTGCGCCGTGTCATGGCCTGAACATTTGCGCAACTTCACAGAGACGCCGCAAACTGCGCAGGAACGTAAAAACGTCAACGGTTTTATTTTAATTGATTGTGTAACACAGTGTAAGGGAATAAAATGCATGTATAAACGTTTAACTTAAGGTGTTCGGTGTGATCTTATGTTACTGATAAAGTACGTTTCTTACTTCTGCTACCGCGCCTTATGCATAAGACACAAACAGTAGTAAGAAACGTACTTTATGACGGTTTTATTTACTTTGTTGCGTCTTTTGAGTGGACGCATTTTATGGCATGTATTTCAGTTTTGAGTTTATAGCTTTCTTTCAAGTAATTTTGTACATTTCTACGTTATCTATGTGTATTTTTTATGCAAGACCCGAATTTTACTGGGGGCCCTAAGCAGAGCTAACAGAGGTCTATTTACAGAATCTTCAGCATAAAAGAGTCCATAATAGAGGTATTATGGACTCTTAATTATGCTGAAGAGCTTAAATTCACTAAGCTGAGGAGCTTAAATTCACTGTTTATATCGCTCACACACTACTGCTCGCGGGCTGAGTGAAAGCAAGACTGAGGGGTGCGGTGGGGAGAAGCTTCCAAGGTGCCGATAAACTCAAACTCAAAGCATTTATTTCAAATAAACCAATTACAGGTAGTTTTGAATTGTCAAGGGGTCGGTCAGTCAGAAAGATGAAGCTAGTTGTCCATTCCAAAGCGTAGTAGGTACCAGGCGCGGTCGCAGTCTAAGATTTTGGGAGGGTCACCATACCGTGCCGAGGAATATTTTTAGGGAGTTGGAGTTGGCTTGTTGGTCTAGTGATCGCAAGCGCGAAAATTTTAGCACTCCACCCTGAAAAGCTTTTGTTTTCTTTTGACCATTATAAAAAAATAGAACTTACTGTTATGAAGAAAAGCTTTAACTCAACAGTTTTACAGTAAGTAGTTAAGGTTTGAAAGTCTTAGGCCTTAACCTAAGACTTTCAAACCTTACGTACGAGCGGGGTGCCCAAATTTCCGAGTTTGCATCGCTCGCTCTTGCATGTCAAGATACTCCATTTTTATAATTGAGTTTTTGAAGTGAAAACTTCTTCAGGCGCGTTGAGCGATTTTTGGTAGGGGAAAATGTTTATGGGTTCGCGTCACCGACATGCTAATGTTTTAACAGCACAGCACTTATGATTATGACGTGTTGCACTTGTTGTTGCTCGGGAGTGCCGATATATGTGAAACTAATGTTAATAATATAAATTTAGAAATTGTGAAATTTTAATTTTTGATCCTACAATTAATTGGAAAATTAAAAAAAAAAAAAAACTGTTATTTCATAGTTTTAAGTTTTCATTTCTGTCGGCAGTCCCCACTGCCTATTTTATTAATGATTTTGGATAATATGCCCATCTTAACTGCAGGTACTTGAGCCACGGTAACTCGTCGCTGTAGTACAGTTTTAAAAGTTAGTAATACAAGTAAATCATTCAGGCTTCCGACAGCGTGAAAGATTTTGGTCATGACCCCCAGGACGTCCCGCATCCTCTCGGACCGCGCCTGAGGTACCTATGGAGAAGAACGGGCAAGAAACTCCACGGACACTCTTTTAAATCAAAATATTGGTACAAAATATTGGTTACATCATTGATGTTGAAATTATACATGTGAGAACAATGTAGAAAGACGTGCACGTTAAAGGCGTCTATCATAAAAATATAAAAGCAAAAACAATTCAAAAATTCAAATAAATTAAAATAAACCGTGGCAGCTAAGAGATGACCAGTCCCTACTGACGGCGCCCGTTTACAAACATGATGCATGGATCAGCACCATGTAGTTCAACCATTTTGATGGGAACTTAATGAACCAACACATATAGTTTAGGTAATTAAGTAATTTGTAAGGTATTAGGTAAGTAAGTAAATCATTCAGGCTTCCGACAGCGTGAAAAATTTTGGTCATGACCCCCAGGACGCCCCGCATCCTCTCGGACCGCGCCTGAGGTACCTATGGAGAAGAACGGGCAAGAAACTCCACGGACACTCTTTTAAATCAAAATATTGGTACAAAATATTGGTTACATCATTGATGTTGAAATTATACATGTGAGAACAATGTAGAAAGACGTGCACGTTAAAGGCGTCTATAATAAAAATATAAAAGCAAAAACAATTCAAAAATTCAAATAAATTAAAATAAACCGTGGCAGCTAAGAGATGACCAGTCCCTACTGACGGCACCCGTTTACAAACATGATGCATGGATCAGCACCATTTAGTTCAACCATTTTGATGGGAACTTAATGAACCAACACATATAGTTTAGGTAATTTCCTTTTACAGTGAAAATAATGGTACTTAAGTTTTTTAAACATACTAACTGCTTTATATTTCATTCCGTTATTATGCAAAGTTTCATTATATAATTTTAAGATATTTTTTAATATTAGCGGTTTATTGTTTGGTTTGGAAGTAACTTTTTCTGTCAAGAAAATTTTACGGAATCGTGTTTTCGTCAAACACGATACTTAACATTACATTATCAATTCATGCTGCAGTATTTTCGATACAACGGAGGATCATGCTAAGCTATTTGAGGTAATAGAATCTTAACAAAACGTTATGTGAGATGGATTCGCTAGTGTACCAACCACCAAGGATATATCGTTGGTGTAGGTAGAGAACTAAATAACTAAAATTTTCTTGTTTGGAGAATATTGCGATTTATTTAAGGGCATGATTTGGGTGTTGCGAAAATGGTGAAAAGTCAATTTGACTAAAATCGCAGTTATTTAGTTCTCCACCCACGCTGACGATTTAAAAGATGTTTAATTTGACTGCATGAAAGAGACTCTGATGCAGGCCAGGCCATTGATTTATAATGCATTAGTATCTGCCAATCGTTGTAATTTTGTTAATGTCCTATTATTATTTAATAGCAAGACTACACACAGCGTAATTACTTATTCGTTTTGATGACGATTATTTTGCTAGATTTTGCAATTGTTTGTAATTCCATACATTTAAACACTTAACTTCAAATTACCCAAGGTCCTTTTCGACAACAATTAGTTCTTATTTCAAGACAAGGCAATTCCTTGTAATGTGTGTAGGGATTGTTTAGTAGTATTTATGTAAATATTATTTATATTATTGAAATGGCAAAAATTGATGTCGCGTGATTGATGTCTCGTGGTATCGTGCATATGGCAGCCAGTGCCACCTATTATACTGTCTTCTAAAATATTGGCAGTAATGGGCACGTAAAGGTTAATTCTCTGATTGTTCGAGCCTCGAATGTCAGCGTGAATAATACGAAGTACTGTGTAGTTTCAAAAATTGTATGAGATAATGTTATGATCTGTGTCGCCTCTTTTTGTACATCCCACAATCAGCGCACCTTGAAATAATTGTATAAGCTGTTATGTGGGACTATGAAAGAGTTAATACTTGAAGGATACTAACTAGCATTGCGTATTATTACGAATAAGTTGTATAACTTTACGTCTATTGACAGCAATTAAAGTTTATTGTAAGTGGTTAAAGGATTTCTATGTATGTTATATGTTAATGATGTTTGTATTAAGAACAATTACCTCATCGAGGAATTTATATAAGGTCACATCAGTTTATTTATCACAGATAATAAAATCAATGCTTTCATGAAATAGTGCAGTTTAGCCTTCTTCGTAGGTCAAATAATTCTCCTTCGATTTTTTAATTATTTTTTATGATGTTTACGTAATCTTTACAGTTGTCAGAATTAATACCGGCTGCTAATATAGGGTTCATAAATGCCTGTTATTTATGCATATTGGCCTGGTAATATTGCCTCTGTCGGTGGTAGCCGGATGTTATAACAAGTTGACCTCCCGTGCCATGATGCTTTGCTCTCGTTTATATTGTAAATCACGACTCTTTGTCCATTCCATTCATGCAAATGGGATCTGTGTGTCGTGACCGAAGATAAAAAATAGAGTGGTAGGTACAAGCACCCGTTATTAGTCAGCTGCCGTGTATTTAAAATGGTAAGCTCTTAAGTGCGCAGTGATTTTTCACGAAACAGGAAATCACGTAAAGTGCCACATTCAGAAAAGGAAGTTGTGTCGGTTTATAAAACTTGCGTCAAGTTGCGTCAGATATATTGTAATTGAAATGGAAATTCTAAGAATGTGCAAAGTAAAGAATGATTCCATTGTATTATTTAACAAATACGTACAACCAAAACTATTTATCAGTCATGATTATAAACTAAGGTCAATTCTCGTTCCTGCCTGATAAAGATAAATTGACCAAGAAATAAGTTTAGTTGGTGCATCAACCGTAGCGTGACTGTGAAGAAATCAAACGTTAAGAGTTCAATTGTCGACAAAAAGTAAATAAAAAAAGAACACAAATGCTTCGATGCTTTTTGGGAATGGATTACACGTCTTCGAGAATTTCGTATCATCTTTTTATTCGTCTCACATTTGAATTGATGCAATACTTATGTGTATGTCAATAGGGTTTTGTAATTGACATTAACCGCCATCGGGATGGTAAAACTGATAGCAATGTTGTGGTATGAATAATGATTGCGATGAAGAAGCTGTTTCTAGATAATTAGGAAGATTTATCATTTATATTATGTACTTACGGTATATAATCTACGCTCGTGTACCCTTTTTTTCATGGGGATATCGTCATGGGACGGAGACATAGAGGAAGGGTATCCTCCATCTTGAGAGAACGGAGGGTTATGTTGGACTCCTACCCACTAAAACCCGGGAGATACTTGTACTTTCCGACTGTTTGCTCATGTACCCTGAAATTCTATTAAATATCATATATATAGTTAGGATGCAGCACCTTTTATCTAGTAATAGTGATGACCTTCTAAACTCATAATGAACCCCTTATAACCTTATCTCGTGCTCCCGTCAATTAGATGCCTCAAGATCAATCAGGCGTTTAATTTTAAAATCAACTATTGAATAAGCGCGAAAAACCTTGATAGAGAACTATAAAACACAAAATAACAATAACATTTTTTTGTCACTGCATTCTTCTGCCCAGTAAATACAAACACCTCGATGTTTTGAAGTCTATACTTTGAAATAATTACTTAACTTCGTTACTGCGGTGAGTCGTGGTCGAATCAAATAGTTTCTGCCGATGAGACTTGAAATGACTTTAATTTCGATTTCAATTTCAGATTACAGGAAGTTATTATGTTAAAAGTTGTAATTATGTAAATACTTTGTTTTAGTTCTTCACGAACCTGCTTCATTTAAACCGTTTTGTCAACGTAAATGTTGCAAAGATTTTATACACTTAAGGACTGATTTATTTCGTGCCATTAGCATAGGTATTATAAACCCGATAATTCAGATATTCATCGATATCGTATGTCAGGAATCGACTCCCCAACAATGCGGACAACGTTCGTATTTTCGTCAGGTACACAAAGTTCAAGCTTAACTAAAGAATTCGTGTTTAGCACAAATGCCAGACAAAGGTCGCAGGATGATCGGGTGCTATTGTCGTAGGGTACCTACTTACCATGATACAGGTTATTGGAACTCGTGACTTGTCGACGAACAATCGAGATTGAGCGATGAAACTCTCATTTATTCAGTTATCGATAATCGTAATTGATGTCTGATGTCTCTAAAGCGTCCGGCGCGGGCGCAATTTCAATTAATTACGTTTCAAAGTCAAAGTCATGATGTAAAAGTTGTAAGTCATTTATCAAAATTTTATGGTTACATCGTCCTCCCTGCGAAGTAAGTAACCTTAGGTAATATTTTGTTATTTATTTATGCAAGTGACGTGATTTTCCTATGACGTGTGATTGTCGGTTGCTCCAATAACAGATAGATCAAAGTACAAAAGTATTTTGTTTACTTATTTTGAGGGCGTTGCTTTTCTTATTACGTGGATCTATACATAGGTGGCCATGTAAGATCATCACCTTCGGTTATGCTTACACAAAACAAAAAACAAAAGTGAAATAATGAAAATCTGGAATACTTACCTCTTAGATGAAACAAGAAACGTTAATTTCATCAAATTAACGATGCATCTGACATTTTGACTTCTTGTAAAACAACATAATTATTCATGATATGCAATTTATTTTAAAAAGTAAATATATGTAGTTTTTTAATAATTGTCATATCATGAAGAATTATGTTCTTTCTAGGATTTATGGAAAACATTGTATTTATTATACATGCATCGTTTATGGTTATGACACCGTGGCAATAATTAACACCTACAGACATTCATGGTTTTCCGCATTAAAGAATGTCTCTAATATGTTTCACATACAGGAACAATAAGTTCATACCTTATGACGAACGTCTGAAGCATTTAGCTCCACAATAAGGTAGTAGAGCGCAGAAGTTGCAGACAACGCCCACACCTGTTTCTATTCAATTTTTTTTTTTTTTTTCTGTTGGGCATCTCGTAGCTGACCTCTGAGGTCATGACTACTTAACCGGTCAATCCTGTGGTTGCCTTAAGCTGCTACACTCAAAGCCTCCAGCCAGGGGCATACAAAACTAAGCTAAAAAGCTAGGTGAACGCTCGCTAAGGGCACCCCCTGTGGGGTACGAGCCTCGGCTTAGGGCGTCACCGGAGGGAGGACATCAAAGATGGGACGGGCTGGATCAAGGTTTTGATCATTATTATTAGTCGGGGAATTTAAAGCTACGTGCACAGCCGAAACCACTGCTGGCACCTCGTTATCGAGCAAGGGTCGGGGAGGAGTATCATTTACTCGGGGGCGCGGTCGCGATCGCAAAGGACCTCGACGGCGAGGTCGGAATGACGGGAGGCGTCTGTATTTGTGTAGAGTGCTAGTGGCCCTATTGCTCTCCTGGAGGAGGGTTATGGGGTCATCTGGGTCGGTAAGAATGTGCCTAGGACGGCGGGTACGGCTAATCCTACTTGGGACATAACTGGCGGCCTCGACAACCAGAGGGTTGCGATGTTTGACCGCGGAATCGAAGTAACGCTTTGCAAGGCGTTTTAGAAATTGGTGGATCGTGGGAATTCTAAGGTCGAGATGGAGACTCTCGTTCCTAACATACCAGGGGGAGCCTGTGGCCCTACGGAGGAATCGGTTTTGGAGCGTTTGCAACCTATGGATATGATGGGGTTTTGCATGAGCAAAGACGGCACCCGCATAGGTCATGATGGGACGAATACACGCTGTGTAGATTCGCAATTTGCACTTAAGTGACATCTTGCTGCGTGCGTTTAGGACGGAGTGGAGCCTACCGAGAGCGAAAGCGGCTCGCGAACGAACCTTCTTTATGTGCTCAGCGAAAGTGAGATGGTGGTCGAGGAAAACACCTAGGTATTTGGCTCGCTTCTCCCAAGGGATCTGCTTACCGAACATAGTGAGAGGTCGGGGGAGGGGGTCTCTAAGCCTTGTGCGCGGTTTCGAGAAGAGAACCGCTTGGCTTTTTTCGGGATTGACTTCTATGCGCCACTTTCGAAACCAGGCAGCGAGTCGATTGACTGCGCCTTGGAGAGTGTGGGCGATATTGTCGGGGTATCTAGACCTAAAGTAGATGGCCGTATCGTCTGCGAACAGAGCGAAATGCGTCCTTCTACCTGGGTTTGGAATATCGCTAGTGAATAGCGTGAACATGAGGGGAGCTAGCACGGAGCCCTGAGGGACTCCTGCACGAATGGGGCGGGGAGAGGAAAGTGCTCCTTCAATGCGATAGCGGAATACGCGATTCGATAGATAGTCCCGTAAGATGAGTACGAGACGATCCGGCACGCCGAGTTGGTACAGCTTGTATAATAAGCCGTTGTGCCAGACTTTATCGAATGCTTTCGCAATGTCGAAGAAAACTGCACCCGTCAAAGAGCCGCGTTGGAAACCATCGCTTATGAACTCAATGATGCGGTGGGCCTGATGCACGCTAGAGTGCTCAGTTCGAAAGCCGAACTGTTCGTTGGGGATGAGGCCCTTGGTCTCGGCGAAGTCTCTGAGACGCTTATAAATAAGCCTCTCATAGATTTTTCCGAGAACCTTGAGCAAACTGATGGGACGGTAGCTAGAGGGGTCGGTACTGGGTTTACCGGGCTTTCTGATACCTATGACGGTGGCTTCTTTCCACGACTGGGGAAAGAAGTTGTTGCTTAAGGCACCATTGAAGATGGTAGTCAAAAGCATTATCAGGTGGGCAGGGAATAATTGGATCACCCTGTTGGTGAGTCCATCTGAACCGGGAGCTTTACGAGCTTTAAGACCTTTGATAATGTCGTGCACTTCGTCTGGAGCGACGGGAGGCAGTGGACAATCAGGGTCATCGACGGGAGGGAGAGAGGCTCTACGTTCGACTTCAGCGTCGACCTTTAGGAGGTGAGCTTGGTCTACTGGCAGGGAGCTGGGTGAGCATTGGGCCTCGAGGGTGTCGGCCAGGCATTCTGCCTTTTCAACGTCCTCGAAGGCTATGGTCTTATCGGGACGGGTCAGGGGGGGCATGGAGGAAGTTTGAGGGGATTTGAGTTTCCTCTGAAGTTCCCAAAATGCCAGATGGTTGGGCTCTAGTTCGCCGAGCATCTTGTCCCAGCCCGCATCACGCAGCTCCTGTATGCGTGTCTTTACAGATCTCTGTAAATAGCGCATATGGGCTTTGTTTGCGGGGCAGGGGAAGCTGCTGTAGGCACGGACGGCCGCGTTCTTCTCAGTCAGTAATGCACGCACATCGTCCGGCAAGCTCCAGTGACGGTCGTCCGTCGCTGGAACCTCCCTTGAACATTCGTTCAGGACGGTTTGTACGTGATTAGTGAGTGAGTCGATCGCGGACGTCGTGTCTGCGATAGAGTTGAATTGGTCGGGAATAGAGTCTAACTGAGGGGACGTGTTGGATTTCAGCTGGGTGCTTACTTTCTTCCAGTCCGTGATCCTCTTAGTGATAGGGGGAGCGTTGGGGTCGCGGAGACCTATGCGGGGGTCTAATCTCATGACTACCGGACGGTGATCAGAGTCGAGCTCATTTACAGTTTCTATTGAGTCTAGTCTTAGGTTGACGTTCTTAAGGAGCGCCACATCTAAGATATCAGGAGCGTGATTTACGTTAACCGGAAAGTGAGTGGGAGTCATCGGGGCGATGACGTCAAAGGTCAGGGAGTGGGAGAGGTCGAACAAGTGTCGGCCTCTTGTGGTGGTTACCGAACTATTCCAGGAGGGATGTTTGGCATTGAAGTCGCCCGCTAAAATGAGCGAGTTACTCATAGTGAGTAGAATCGAGAGGTCGTCAGAGAGGAGTTGGAAATTCTCCGAAGTATTAGCGGGGGGGAGATAGACCGACACGAGAGTGATCGGCTCGTGGCCTGACATGCCTAGGCGGCAGGCCGAAACTTCTAATCGTGAGAGGGGAGGAGGGTCAATTGGGATGCAGTGAAGCTGCTTTTTGTAGTAGATCAGGGTACCTCCTCTATGGCATCGTGACCTATCGTTGCGAACTATCCGGTAGTTAGCTATTGATGGGTTACGATTGCAAGGTTTTAGAAAAGTCTCTTGGACTAAGAGAACATCTATTTGATGATCGCGGAGGAACGCCGCTATCTCTTCGCGTTGATTTTTAATGCCGTTTGCATTGAAGTAGCCTATTATTAGGGATCGCGGTTTGAACCTAGCTAAGACCGTATTATCCATAATGGGGTTTAGTAGCGAGGGAGGTTAGGGCTTGCGTAATATCGGGATACGCATTGTAGATGGCCTGGATCTGGAGGAGATTACCATGAGCCGCAAGGATTTCGTTGGCCATTGTCTTTGCGCGAGGGGAGACGAAGGCCAAGAAGGTTGAGGTGATGACGTTGAACGAGTCAACGGAGGCGTTGGGGCTAGCCACGGGAGTGGTTTGAGAGGGGCGCGTAGCTTTAGGAGCGGGCGTGGGTTTCGCGGGGGGCGCGGCGGGCGCCGAGGGCGCAGAGGGCGCAGGGGTCGCAGAGGGCGCAGGGGGCGCGGGTGGCGCGGCGGCGCGAATTCGGGGATCCATAAGGCGGGGGAGGGGTGCGGGGGGAGGGGGAGGGAAATTTGAGAATTGAGAGGGCACCATGGCAGGGAAAGACTGCTGGTGGTGGAGGTAACTCCACGGACTAGGCCTCTGAGGGCTTAGTCGTTGGGGCAAATGGGATGAGGGAATCCTATAAGAGGAGGGAGCTTCCCTTTGCTGGCGGGCGTCGAAACGCTTGGCCAGTTTGGGAGAAGAGGCCTTAGGGGCTTTGGGGCAACCGCGGTAGTTGGCCGGGTGGCCTTGTTTGCCGCATAGAACGCAGCTGGGGAGGTCGGTACAAAGGGAACGATCCTTTGGACGGGGACAATCGGAAGTGCCGTGCTCCCCTAGGCACTTGACGCATCTAGGTGTAGCATGGCAGTTCCTTTGCGAGTGACCATAAAGCTGGCAGCGGTGGCATTGACCGACAATGCCACCCTTATGGGGTTTCTCAATTTCGAACCCTGTGAGATTGCACAGGGAACGAATTTGGAATATCGGGTGGTGGCCCTCGACGGGCGGGCAGAT
The DNA here is from genome assembly GCA_916610215.1 of Omphaloscelis lunosa. NCBI lineage: Eukaryota > Metazoa > Arthropoda > Insecta > Lepidoptera > Noctuidae > Omphaloscelis > Omphaloscelis lunosa. The sequence goes on along the minus strand of OU744244.1, from coordinate 17,554,705 downwards.
TACGAGTATCATGTCGTAAGATTCACCGCCTCTAGAGCGGTGCATACGATGGACCTCGTCAACGGGGACTTTTTGCGACTGAAGGTCGCTGAGGATCTCGGCGGGGAGGATTTCGCGTGGGATTCGCTTAATCACGACGCGGATTTGCTTTTCCTCTGGGAGTGAGTAGGTGTGGTATGACACACCTCTCATTCTCATAAGACGGGTTAGGTCCCTAAAGTCGCGCGACGTAGGGACGGAGACTTTGATACCCTGCTGGGTATTTCGGGCGCTAGAAAAATTGATTTTGTGTTCGGCACACCATTTCGAGATGTCCGTCCACTTTCCCTTGTCCTGAATGAACAAGGGTGGCGGGAGAGGGATCTTTTTTGCGTTAGGCGCGGGGGTATCCTTCGCGGAGGATGACGCAATCGGGCGGGTAGTGGAGGGGGAAGCTACTGTAGCGCAGCTTACGGATGACGTAATCGGACGGGAGGTGGTGGGGGAAGCTACTATAGCGCAAGTCGCGGGGGTAGCGGGAGAGATTTTACAGGACGGTACTAATGGTGCGGGCGACGAGGGAGCAAAGTCTAAGTCCTCAAGCGCAACAACCTTGCTGGCCTGGGACGAGCTCTGCTTCTTGTTCTTCCTCTTCTTGCCCTTTCCTTGGACGGTTGTGAAACCGTCGTCGGATTGGGAGGAGGATGAGGAAGAAGAAGAAGCAGCGGACTCCGCTTCGTCGTCGTCCGAACCATAGGGGTACGGGGTAGTGGGCCGCTTTGAGGAAGCGGCGCTGATGGGAGCGTCAGTGTCCATGGACTCTGACGGACTAGGGGGTCTAGATGGCTCTGTGGCCGGGGGGGATTCTAATGCATCGCTAAAGTTAGCGATGCTGCTGTCAGAAGGACCTAGCAAGTCAGTTTGGAGTGCGGTGAACCGAGCTCCATACTTTTTATTTAGCGAGGGTTCCTTTTCAAGGACGCCCTGGAAGAATTTTATGAAGAGCTGAAGGCACCTTTCATAATCTTTCATGATGGAATCGGGGAGGGAATTTACGCGAGGGGACTAATTTTACCTATCGGTTTTAACCTACACCTAACTCCCCGGTGGGTATGCCGGGGATGTGTAATCCCTCCCTGTCGGGTGTAGACAGGGAGGATGTGTGCCTATGGGTGAGCCCTAAGCTTGCTTTTGCCCGTTGCCTATCTTATTGTGCAACGGGGTCCTATCCAGTCTAGTGTGAAGGGTATCGATATACCCGACCACGCTAGGTGAGTCGCTGTGGAGGCAAAACTGTCACCAGTGCCGACTAGGAGACCCCCCAAGGCCGAACACTGGGACCCGGCCAATTGACTGCCTAACCCTGAAGGGGATCGGCGGGTGTGATTGGGTCAACACCCCCTCGGTTTCGTTGGCACCGTAAGGTATCCACCGAGGACCACGAAACTGTGGTTTTGCCCTGAAGGGGCCAAAATTGCCTCGACGAACGTTTTTGAACGACAATCTTAAAGAAAGTCGATATTAATTGTGTCTTGAAAAAGACCCCAATTAATAGACGTGATGGTAGTCGGGTGACTACGGAGACGACTCGGGAACCACCAAGGAACGCTTGAGCCGGAAAATCGGGAACTCTTGTACACAGCAGCGCAGCGCAACACGACCGTCCGCCACCGGTGCCGGGCGCAGAGGGTAGCTGATTTCTATTCAAAGGCAAACAAAAGGTTAAGTAAATAATTTGATATAATTTAATAAAGAAAACAATAATACTTATTAATAAGCACACAACCACGCAATCATAATCACAGGTGATGACAAAAAAAAAAATACAATATGCATAGCATGACATTTTGAATCGTAGTAATTTAATAATCGCGTGTTTGTAGTGAAAACCTCCGCGCAGCTTCCGATTACGTAAATTTCGTAACAACAACATTCTAGTCCGGTACGGTAATGAATATTTGACTTTTGACATTGTCGTCTATTTTATGTTCTCTAGATTTTCTATTCCGTGTCATCGCTTGATTACGATACATAAAACGTTGCCACATAATGACATATCAACTAATATACCCAGAGATTTAAGTAGACAACAATTTGAACTTTAATGTTATATTGCCATATTTGCATTCAACCGAGATGATGATAATAATATGTATTATCCAGCTCGATCATTAATTTTATTTTCTTGGTAAACATTTATCATAGAAGTCACATTTTAGTCAAGTCTAAAGTTTGTAACACTCCAAAATTCTTCCTTCTACAATTAGTGCCACTTTTACTTGGCATGAAAACAAATATCGAAATCAAAGTAAAAGCTGCTTAAAAGTATCATAATAATTAAAATCACATAATTATTTAAGTGCTCGGGTTGGATACTTTTCCCCAAGTCATTTAAGAACAATAATCATGAAATTACACATCGAAGTGTGAACACAGCCTTCACGATGGAGAGTTTATTTTTAAACGTGTTAGTAAAAGATATGATACCGTGTGATAGCGTTAAGTAGAAGTTGACCATAAAGACCGACTGAAAGTTGGCGCCAGTTTCGAAGATAAAGGCCAACTCACACAATAATTGTGATTTTCCTCAAGTCTAAAATCATACCTTTGTTTAATATGTTTTCACTCATGTATACATTTTCCTAGAATCCAATAGAATGGTTGATTTTTAAGTCATCTGTCGATTGACCTTTAGATGACGATAGCAATTAAAATTCTATTGTGTCTCGTTAGTGATAGTTGAAGGTTTAATAGATGATGAGTGAACTTGTCTAGTTCACAGTACCTTGTGCAGGGCAGATCACCCTACATAAAGTTTTTTGCACCCTCATATTCCAGACATACACAGAGCCAATTTCCTACTACCGATATCCAAGACATAGGACATGAATAATAGAATTATTGAAGGCTAGTGTAGTACCTACCTACTGCGGAATATTTTTTTTTTAAACAAATGACGGTTTCCATTTGTTAAATGCCCTCCAATTTCATCGAAATTAATTAATCAACGGTCAGTCAAATCAAGCTACCAATCAGTGAATGAAGATCATGTGAACCAAGTTTTATCTTAAGTAACGCGCGGGTGTAACCGGTCCCCTGTATCTTGTCACTTGTGACCAGTGATATATGGAGGAGACGAGATTAATAGCCCCCGAACGTAATACTAAGTTAATTCACACATTTATAACTCATCATTAGAATCTTCCGATCAATTATTTTTATTTTAGTTTACGTAACGACCGCCGACTGTTCCGCTTATTTATCTGTTTTCATTATAATAAAATAGGAAAACAAATTATTTTGTGATTTGATGTCATAATATTGTTACTCGTATATGTGCTTATTGGATGGGTAAATCTTCGTCTATTTTGTAAGTGTGAAGTTATAGATTGGCAACTCACATGTGTTCCTTAGAGAGGGTGCAGCAGACCTCTGCATCTGCACTAAAACAGGATTTCCCAAAGTCTGTCTAGTTGAGGGTTTGCATTTTATTACCAAACAGGCATGACTCACTGAAATATAATGAATGTACCACCCACCTAAACCACTGAATTCAAACTCCTATATACCTATGTAAATTTTGTTTCTGAGGGCTAGCGGGTCAGTTCCGAAGTTATTCCGATCTGATCTACTGGTGAAAATTATTTAGTGGTGGATCTAATTTGGGGATCAGACTGGAATAACTCATTTATATGCGTATGAAGGCGCGGGTGGAACGTTGTTAATAAATACACCTACATCGCGTCGGTGATTGATGGTGGATGGTGGTTTTCAGTTCCGTGTTGTTCATCAACATACGCTGTGAGGTATTGAAGCTGCTTTTTCTGTAGGAACCGGTAGAATACGCGGCGCAAAGTAACCGCTACTGTTCACGCGTGTATTAAAATAAAGAGCATGAATAAATTATGGCAAATGATATGATTAAATAACAATATTATCAAATTGTTTTTAGTTTTTTATTTATTCTTAATTGAATTATAATAAAATCTAATAGTAAAATTGATAACAATAGATAAGTATTTGTTTTCTTGTCGTATTAACCAAGTTTTCGTCTTAACCTCTTCTATTTTCGGATACCTTCAAAGTAAATCGTGAATTTAGGGCATCAATTTTGAAAGTATTCATGAAAAATACTACAAAATAAGCAGTTGTAACATAACATAACACCTGTATTCCTCGAAGGGTTCGGCAGAGGTGTATGTTTAGTACACCCACATTTTGCCAATTATGTTTAAGGCCCATGTTATACGAGGCGAGCCTATTGCCATCAACCGGGCACAAATCCAGACACCGGGCTGCTACTGTAAAGTCTAGATGGAAAAACCAAATAAAAATTTGCACGACTCGGGTATCGAACCCAGGACCTCATGCACAACAGTAGCGCTTGCGCCCACTAGACACACACACTAGAGATTCTATTATTCCCAATTATTCATTACTGTATGTAGTCGCTGGCACGTAACTTGGCAAGAATCGTAGATGCGCAAAATTCGTTTTAGCTTGTTTTTCTTAACATAAATGTTCACTAAGTGCGCATGTAGCGCTAACTTACTCCCAATACGCCAAACCTTACCAAGTTACGTGCTAGAGACTGTATTACTAATGTCAAGCCAAACTTAATTTAAGATAACATAGATATTGCGATGTCATAACAACTAATTAATCTTCAGATCATTTATTCAACTCATAATGCAACCATAGTTGCACACAAATCATTCTTCATTTAAAAATACCTAGATATGTCAAAAGTGTAAAACATAATTAAAATAGCAATTAATTGCTTCAGATCAGATAGCATTAGTCACGGTTTTGTGTGAGACATATAGACAATAGTTTTAGCAGTAAGAAGTATCTTTTCTTTCAAACTGATTGCGTTACGTTTTGTAAGGGTCATAAACTTAGGTATGTATAATATTGTATTTCACAAAGTACCTATAGATAGGTTGAACTGCTCAAAGTTTTGCTGCCAACGGTTGAAGTGCCATATGGAAGGGAAATATAATAAATATAAATCATTTATTTCCTTCTAATGTAGGTATAGAGATTGTCCTATTTTTTGACAATTATTGGGCACAATTACAAACATAGAATGGCTACAGAAAATTTCCTAACAGTTCACTTTGGAGTCGATCCTGGATTCCCGTCCAAAATCATGGGATTTCACTGGAGTGAAATTACGCATGCTTATGTTAAAAAGCATTGCCGGCTTAAGCACGCGAAACTTTCAGTGGCATAGTTCCCGTTGATGTGTCCATGTCCACCTGCGTTCGGTAATTACTAAATTAGTATACATAAGTCTCAATACCGACCATAAAATAACAATATTCTTAACTGATAGGTTACAAACGAAGAGGGCAAAACACTTGTCGTAGCGTCCGTAGCCAAAAGGTGCGCAACTACAACGCGTTGATGTCTTTTGTTCGGCCACACGATGAGTGCAGTAACATCCAAAGCACATTCACTGAGCATGCGTGAATCTTAAATGCTTGTTGAAAGCACGCGTCAAATAACATAGTATTGTAGTATGTACTGTAGTGATTAATGTATGCCCGTATGTATTGGAAACTATGTGCCATTTGCAAGCAATTATGCAAACCTGTGCTGCGCCTAACGTTTTGTGAATAGTTTTTAGCTGTAAAATGTTACACCATTGAGGTTAATTTAAGCATTGTCTTTTGTTTCGATTTATATATTTTGAAAAGGAGTTACAATCAAATAAATATGTATACTTGCTTACGCATTTATGAAGATTTAGGAAAACTTATGAAACTGTTTTTTATTTAATCAATTTTTCCTGCTACTTTTGTGTTTAAGAAACATTAAAAGCAGAAGACTATCCAAGAAAATAATTATGAAGTAAAAATATTGTATGTTTAATTATTTAGATGTCAGACTAAAAAATTGAATATCCTTATTGGGATTTTTTGAACTACATAGGAATAGAATTGGCTTAGCTCATCACGCTTTTTGTCTGTTTGTATGGTTGCACAAGTGTTGTATTATTCATCTGTTACAGTGCGCGCGCGCCTCGTCTGCGCGTGCGACTATAACTTACTCACACGCGTTTCCACTTTACAACATTATAATAATAAAAGGTATATAAAACAAGAGGAAAGTTTTGGGTATGAATGTGGATGGCCAAAGGAGTAGGAGAATATCAAAGAAACGATGGATGGACTGTGCGAAAGATAATATAAATAGAAAAGGTGTGACTACCGAGATGACTGCTAATGGAGAGTTAAGGAAGAAGTAGACATGTTGCTTGGGCTTGATGAGGTGATGAAATAGCTGAGATTTCATTAAAATATAATTTTTACTATTACACCGTCACACGTCGGTGACGATGATGACTTCTGTGTCATATCCACTGCACCAGCAAATCGAGCGTTTGTTGTAAATTAAAAGCTGTAAATCATCTTGTTGACATTTGATGATATGATTCAGAACCGCTTTTACCAATAGTCCAAAAAAACAAAAAGGTAATAAGCAATTCAAGAATAGTAATTTCGCTATTGTGTATGCATTCCAATCATAGACATTCGCTTCGAAATGAAATTATAATTCGTCACTACTAATGCAGATTGTTGTAACGTTCACAATTTACCATTCACCACTCAAGTTGCACTGCGGCCAACTGTGATGTGTCATTTGTTTTTGTTTGCCAATTTGAGAACGTCCGCGTCCGCGGGAACTGTGTAACGAAGTCGATTACTTGGTATTCAAGAATGTTGTATGCAAAAACAATGTAAAGTGGCAAAAATATATAAAGCGATGTTGTATTAATTCTCCTTTGTGAATAGACGCCATGTTTTTGCCGAATGAAATGCTCTTTCATGAATTGTTCGAGCGGAAGCCGGTGTGCAATGGACACTCGCTCGCTCCCCTGCATGGGAACTAGCACATATCTTCTGAGAATTGGCGTCTTTTGAATTGTTTAGAACAGTTTTTGCTTGTAATTATTGTTGTAACATAATGTAGTGTTATGTTCTGTATTTCTGAAAATATAAATTATTATGCATGTCACTTTGTGGGATTGTTTTACTGACCCTGAAAGTCTCATCTTGTATGGGTGTGTTGTTGTTTTAGCAAACCATTCATAACAGCTGGCTTGATATCAGCTGGCAAGTTAGTGATAATTGAGCAGCTTTTGAGTAACTGGCGCTACTTAAAGTTTTTAAGGTTCAACATTAGTCTTTACTGAAAACTGCGTATGACATTTCTCTTTTCGGGCTGATCATTGGAAGCAAATGGTGAAATAAATCCTGTCCGTAAACTGTAGTCACCCAAAGTATTACATACAAGTTCTCAGTTAGCGCAGTGCTCACCAGACACATCTAATCTAGCCAGTTCCCACCTTATTTTCTTCATACTTAAACATTCAGTCCAAAACTATTGTTGTGTTAGCATTTAATTCGCGCACTGAGCAATAATAATCACGTTCAAAATTATCTAGTATCTTCTGCGTATAATAGATTGCGTAAAAGTGTAGTTAGCGGGTTTCCACGGTTCTGTTGACAATGCGAGGTGGTGCAACGGTGGTGAGGCTCATCTGGTGGAGCGGCTCAGTCGCACGCGCAGCCTTGCACTGTCAACTGCACATGCCAATACTTCACGCTTTACTTACGAACACAGCAAGCAAACGGTTCTACAGTAGTACCTAGGTACCTAGTGTACATACAGCGCGTTTCATAACAAACAAAAAAGTGTATGTTATTTTAAGTGTTGTGGTGTTATCACAGTGTTGGGTAACCAAATGTTATAGAATGCTGGTTGTTTGTTTTTACATTCTTATGTGCTTCAATGTTGATCAACGAAGGCAGTGGGTGGTGGACGTTCGATTTAGCCTATGTAATGACCTTTACTGTAGAATCAGTACTTCAACCGAATAAATCTGGTTGCTGTATTACATATACGTATATGTCACAGTGTTATGACAGCCTTCTCGCGACTACGATGGGCGGGCGGGCGCGTTTAAGGCAAAGTTGTTAAGGTTGAGGTCGTTTAGGGCGGGCGTTTAAAACATATGAAATATGGCATCGTTTCTTAAAAGGCCAATTTTCGCGCTTGTGTTGTGTGAGATGTCATACATGCAGGGTGGTAGGGATATCGACGCGAATTATGTTACCATGGATTCAGAACCTTCCTGTGTTGCAATTTTTCGCCGGTTATTTAAAAAAAAAATGCTGTTTCATAGAAAAATGCAATACCTACGCGGTCAAAATGTATGAAACAGCTGATTTGTTTTTTAATAACCGACGAAAAATTTCTACGCATGGGGGTTCAGAATCATGTACTGAATCCATGGTAACAGTATTCGCATCGATGTCCCTGCCATCCGGTATATATCAGAATATAAAACTTTTGTTTCAGACAGAGTCCATATTTATAGTTACAATTTAACTTATCATCTAGTGTTAGTACAGACACAGATTATCATTTGACCTATATTTTATAAAGCTGCACTAGATTACTTTCAATTAAAACGTAAATGGAACATAAAAATAATAGAATATTTATTTTTAAATAAACATCCCCCGTATATAAACAACAGCTCTACTAATCATAGCCGCAATGGATTTCCCCAGTTTACATCGAACTCGTAATAAATAAATATTTGCTTAGAGTCGTTGACCGAGCGTCGATTTCTCCTGAAGTGCTACTACTAGTACCTACTATTAGTACGTGCAAATTACCGCTAACGGTCAAGCGAATGCTAATTGAACATGTCACAGTTCAATGCTCTAATAACTCTGTGAATATCAATCTGTGCACGCTAATGATACACCAACCCCTTGGACAAACGTTGGCGCCAGCATTGCGTGACGTAACTATGCGTTAGTGTGCCATACCCATAACAGTTATCTATTTACAACACTTTTTGGTCGTATTTGTATTTTTTTTTTTTTACATCAGAACTTATATTGACCTTAGTTACTTTAATTGTATCATAATTTACTTATGTTTTGTAATTATTACGTAGCAAATAATGTTTTGTGGTAACGTCCTTGCAGGACTGAAATCTACCGTAACATTTTCATGTTAACTGGGGCGAGGAAGATCGATTAAATGTTGAAGTTGAACTACAAAAGTAACATTTCTAATAATGGAGTTATTTAGACTGACGCAGCTAATTTTCATTTACAAATCCACGTGCGCAATATTTACATACTTACGCATAAGTAACATTGAAATTGGGTGTAAATAAATTCATCCAATTCAATTAACATATCTATTGATTCCAGTAAAGAAACATTTGTTTAATTTCTAATTAGGCGTAGTGTTCACGGTGATAATGCATCGTTAGGAGGAGCACACACGACCGCGGTGCGCGGTCGCTCGTGACGACTTTACAGTACGAATACCGCTACGCATTATGGACTATTTGACGCCTACCGTATTCTTCGAACAGCCCGTTAAAGACAATAAATCTATTATTACTGTCTCTCACTACGCAATCTGATATTTGATTTTCAATAAGCTTTGTAGTATGTAATCGTAGTAGGTGGTGATAGGCACATTTTTTTTTTTGTTTTTCTTAGCATGATATGGCACTCTTTCTACGAACATGAGTTTATAGTCGCAAAATTAAAAATTAATCCTTAATTCGGAAAATGTTTTTTTGTTTTTGTTACGGAACATCATAAAAATAATTAGTTAAAATAAAGTGCCAAAGTACCAAACATTGGTACTTTGGCACTCAATGTACATTACGTCAATTACGTCACGCAATGGTGGCGTTGTCACCACCCCAGCGTTGTCCCACGTTTGTCACCCAAGGGGTCTATGTGCACAATCACAAACATTAGCATGCACAGATTGGTTTGAAAGACTGCGCTACCACGCTTAATAACCTTAGCTTTTTACTACTTAAGGCGAAAGCGTCAGGGTAGCCCGCAAAATTAAAATTTTCTTACGTTTTTTGCAATTTGCAGATCAGTTTCAGATTGTATGTGTCATTCTATAGGGTAATATGAACTTAGAGATTTGTATTGATGTTTTTTATGATTATTATTCTGTAAAGCCATATTTGTTATGATCGCGAATCATATTTTAATCAACATAAACTGCCCTGCAAATTACAAAAAACGTAAGAAAAAATGAATTTCACGGGCTGCCTTAGCGCATCCCCCTTAACTTAAACTTTAGTAAATCACTAGTTTCTTTGGCATATAAAACGCAGATAATAAATAAGCAAGCTAAAATAAACACTAAAAACATTAATGATAAAAACACAAATTTTATTTAGTAAAATTGGTTTGTTACTACAGAAACTCGGAAAATACATGACCACGTTTTTGGAAAATGACTACATCAGAATAGGGCTAGCTTAAAGGGTTCCATACCCTGTTGAGGTTAACCACTATAATCATACTAATGAAATATCTTGCACCAGTTTCTGAATGTATGCAGAACAATTCCTAAAATTTCAACAGTTTGAAACTAAACGCATTTTTTTGTTTCTTGCCTGATCTGAGACCTCTTTCAGTTGGGATTAGGTGTATTTTTGATCAATGCATTAAAACGTGCCCTTTAATTGAAGAAAATTTTACTTGTGTACAAAGTACTTAGTGTGTATTTTGTTGTTTAACAGCACCGTATACATACTTTAAAAGCCTTATATTACAAAAGCAGAGCCAACGTTGCTCAACTTTCTAGTACTCAAACAGAGATGCAATGTTTTATGTTGGCAACCATTCAAACACAATGTTAATTGAAAAAAATAATTAATTCATGAATCGAATTGAATGCGGCGTCTTAACTAATCCTTTTGCGTCTGATTCAACGCAGCCACCTCGATGAGTTTATACTAAACAGTACGTTTAGAAAACAAGACGCTGCGGCATTGAGACTCAATGGAATTCTATTGTTTTTTATCTTTCATTCATGGGCATGAAATATTAATATTATGCTGTTGTGATTGCGATTGCAAACGGTCCAAATCATTATTTTTCCATCCACCATTCCTGACAGGTTATCAGATAAATCAGATCTTCACCTCGACATTTAGGAAAATTCGTAGGTAAATTCCAATCACAGTTTTTTCACAAACTCATGTTACCAAATTACAGTTCAAAGTAACATTCAAATGCGAACAAAGGAATGAACTTTATGATATTGGAATTCTCAATGGTGTGTAGGGTTAGGTCACAGATACAATGATAAAATATCATGAGACGATCCGACGAACTTCAAGTTGGGTTTGTATTATAATAATAACAGGTTACGAAACGCCTGCCTGTGCCTGCCTACACATAGATCAAGGACTAGGTTCGTCATTACTGATGTTACAATGCGAACGATTACATGAATTGTAGGGTCTTGTCTTCCATAATTATATAAGTGGTAATGGAATTTGCATTTCGATAAATATTTTACTTGCTTGATCATTGCGCAGGCATACGTATGTTTCCACTCACTGCTGATAGATATTTTAACTGGGATATCAATCTAGACATCATCTTTAATCAATTTGTAGCTGGTACTTATCGGGTGTGTCGTAACGTAACCATACGACTCGAAGCGTGAATTACAATGCGCACTGACATTAATGCCTTGTTCGATCTGCTTCGAGGGATCGTTTGTGTAGTTTAGTAATCTCTTAGTCTGTCGTTCGTTTCTTTTTCTTGCGAAGGTAACGAACTTATTTGTTAAAACAAGTTACAAGTGCATAAACGCTAGAAATATTTTCGCGTATAATTAATCTTTTTGCGCCATGCATTGCAATTGGTGGGAGTGTGCACTCGAGTGTGGGAGCTGTAGGTATCATAGTGTGTTGGGACTTTTTCGTATAGTTTACTTGCTTTAGAAACAGTACAGTTAATTGAAGGTATGTGTGAGTTTAGCATAAGATACTTATCTTATGATTTCGTAAATTCTTTTTAAAAACGTTTTCTTGTGATGGCTTTTGAATCCCGTCTTATGTCATTTATATTACCTACTTTATGCAGACCATTGAAAATCTGTGCTTTGATATACATGTCAGTCGAACTGTCAGACAAACCTGAAGAAGAGAGATTGCGCAGTAGAGTACAAACATATCTCACAAGTTTACAAATGTAGTTAGCCTCCATTTCACTTTACATAACATTTTCTAATGAAGAGAAGAAACTATTTCGCTGGCATGCATCAGGAAATACTAGTCTAGTAATAGATGAACCGAGTTATCAGTGCATCTGTACCATTAACGGCACATCAGTTGCATAAAGTACTGGCGTTCGTTGCACAATCGCAGCAATTCACTCTCGTTGCGTGTCCCGCGGCCGCCATTGTCGCGCACGCGCTTTTCTGAGAATGTTCCCGCGTAAAGGGGACAAAAAGCGCGGGAACTGCGCCCAAACAATAATGGCCGACATAACGCTACGAATGTTATCTATTGGTATGTACTTACTTGCCGTTTACAACATAGCGAATATTCTCATTGCTTGTTTCAATGCAGTAGCTCATTACGTACGTAATTTAAGTTTCCGCTATATGAAAGCTTTTAAAATACAGTTTTCACGACGAATTTGTTGATACTTACAGCAATTATTAGGCACAGGCTCATGTAATAATTCAAACACAAAGATCATGACGAAATTATTTGTCACAAAGACGATATTGATACACTTGTTTGAGTTGACAAACAATAAGTAACAGAATACTCTTCGTCCGGCCATTATCTGAAATTCCGTTTAATTGATGCATATTTTACAGCTAAAGAATTTTTACTGTTTCGCCAAACACAACAAACAAACAAACAATCAGCATTAGTAACAAGCGCCTTCATTCAAGCGCAGTGATTTGATTGTCGTCGCCAGCTTAACATCATTTTATTGTGAACTCTCCAGATACAGCCGTTAGTGATATGTAGTTGACATATTTAACACATTTTGCAAAAAAAGATTTTCAAGTGAAGTGTAGAGTTGGACAATGATTGTACGAAGTGAGAAACAACCAAAATAAGTTGAACCGACATAGTTATTAAACTATTGTTGAAAATGGTAAACGGGAACTACGTGTTGTACGGGGACCGACCGTCCTCAGAGTCAGAGATAGTCGATGACCATGTTCATTCACGATCCCACGATCGTAAGAACAAACGCAAAACAAACAGGACAGCGAATGAACTACAGCATTCTTTGAACTTGGCTCAACTGGACAACGAAACAGATTCAGTTAAATATGAAAAGAAAATAAAGGAGCCCAGGTTATTGCGTTACGTACCCACTTCAGAAGTGAAAGAAAATTTTGTGACTGAAAAATTTGAAACCTACGACCTGAAACCGACAGAGGAACGTCCGAGACGATACGCCTTTACGAAGAAGCCGAAGAATCCCGCGGACGGGTCCGTCAACTACGCTTACTCACGCTCGAGCAGCAGCTGCAGCTCGCCGAACGGTAACCTGCCGACAATCTCGGAGCACGGTGAGCAGTACGGCACGTACCGAGTGCGTGCCGTGCCCTCCATGCCCTCCATGCCTCCCATGCCCCCCATGCCCTCCATGCCCAACCCGACCGTCAACGATCTCATGCCTGGCTACGACACCAAGCTGGACAAATACTTCGCCAAACCCAGAGATGTGAAGCCATTCTCTGCCAAGGTAGGGTACAACGTAAGTCTAGTTTTTTTTATAAAAGAGTCTATTCAAAACAACTGTTAAATACACAAGAAAATTTCTCAATGTTGATTTATTTTTAAAGTGATTAACATTAACAAAACTCTTGCTCATTTCATAAAATAATATATCAATTGGAAGAAACCAATAAGTATTAATTATGTAAAAGTTAATTTATGTACTGTGAAATTCTTTCATTCCATTTATATGAATAATAAATTATTTTTTTGTCAACGGATAAGAATGCGTGGTTATCTAATAGAAGCATTATGTAAATGTGTTCTACCTCGATTATTATAGGTAACTTTATATTTTCAGATCGTGTCTTGTGCTGATCACGAACTAATAATAAAATAATCGATACAGATCTCTATAATATTTATATCCGTGCGTTACATTCTTCTAAATATGATTTTATAATAATAGCTAATAAACCAAGTATGTACATGTTACAAAACGTGTTAAATATAAATAATGAGAAGTGAAATGTCTCTAACACTGGCTGATTCGCTATTACTGAATAATCTCTTGAGTTTATCTGGAAAACGGAATATTTTTGGTAAAACTGTTGACTTTTGAGCTTTCGTAATTGGATGTTCGAGGTTATGTAAACAATGTATGATTAGGCCGCAGATAACACTTGCGCTTAAATTATATAGAGGACCGAAGAAGAACCAAAAAGTATATACGTATATTTTCATAACAAGTTTTTCTTTTGAAATTCCTCTTTTTAAATAGACAAAAAACGAGCGAGCCCTACAGTAGTCACATATGATGGTCTGACATTCTCGTCACACACTTTTGGCTGACAGTACCTACCAACCTCTCGGGAAATGGGTTGGTACCATCTGAGGGCCAACTCTAGCACCGCGCGCGCTCATTGGTCAAATCAAATAGCGCACTAGCTTCCTGTTACACACTTCCATCCCTTTTCACGAAATCGCTCCCGCAAATTTCAAGAAATTGAGAGTAAAGATGTTACACATCAAAAATTGTTGCATTCTAATGCCACAATTTTTGATGAACCGCAGGCTCAGACGGCTTAGACAAGTGGCAATCGCTATGAAGAGCTTATTGTATTTCTACAACGATTTTCAACAGGATTGACATTAGCTTTTCGATAGTTATGCCTTGCTACATATTTGACTATTTCATAATCGTTATCGCTGATAGATACGTTATCTAGGCCCGCAGCTGCAATATCATTCGTTAATTCAGTACATACTAATTCCATGGTTAATTTTGATTAAAAACAAAATATTCAAAGGCGAACTTTTTACATCCGCAATAATTATATTATACATGCAAAAACGTCTACTTACGATGTAGTAACAACTTGCCGGCTAATTAACTATCTCATATACCGGGTTTTAATGTTGTTTAAGTACCAAATACGACATTTTATAAGAAGATTGGCAATACACTAATTATGATAGCAGTATCTGGGCTGGCTGAAATTGGAACATGTGGTACTACACACGTACCTGCTAAGTGACAACGTAACGTTAGGACTAAAATACCTTCCGCGTTGGAGCGGTAACTGACTTAAACACTGCTAGTGCATAAGTATCGTAATTTTAAATTAATTGCACTGTATATACATTTTGTATGATATAAAGTGGCTTTTTTATTTTTATTTTATTACTGCTTAGGTCTACATTGTGATTTACGATACTGATACGAAAATGAAGCTACTTTAAAGGATTTGCGATAGCTCTGCTAATATTAACATAATTCACAGTTAATGATGTCTTGATTTATTGGTTTTAAATGTTTTAATAAGCTATGTTTCAAGGACGTTTAAATACTCATCGTTTAATAATAATAATAAACCTTTCTTTCAGACAACAGGGAATCCATACACACTGTTAGTAAGAAAACTTAAAGCTTCCTACTATTAGCTTTAAGTTTTCGTTAGTAAAACGGTGAAAGGTTTTAAAAAATGAGAAGAAATTATTTTCTGTGAAATGTGTAGCAATATCTGTCTCAAGCTTACGAGTAAATGCAACCACATTATGAATTAAATCGCGATAAACATCATAAAAGCGATTCAAATGATTCATTGCTGTAATATCTTTGTTATTTAACACCCTACAAAGTTGCCCATTTGTTAATAACATCTCCGAATAAAGTATCGCAACAATAAGCAATTAAAGATATTTAACGATGTAACAAAAAAATAACTATAATGTTTTTAAAGCCATCAGGCAATCAACATCACTATGAGACATTAATTTATTGTCAAGGAAAATGATTATGGATTACGATTGATAATATAAACGAATGATTGAATTGTATTTTTGTTTAGATATTTGCTTATTGATCTCGCACGACATTGATTTTGTTAGTCCGTTCGTAGTCATGGTTATTGTTACCTGACTATTGTGTTGTTTGTTGCGTGGACAGTGTATCTGTAAAAAATATAAAAGTCTATGAAGATTCAAAATGGTAAAAAACTTTAAGTCATTCATTCAGATTAGTAAACATTTATTTTCCTAGCTTAAATCCTAATATGTTAGAGATCGCAAATAAGTGTATTTTCATCAAGCCGTAAAATAAAACGGTTTAATTGCTCTATTGCTTCTCATTAAACTCTATTAAATGTGTTAGTAGTCATTTAATTTAATTCATTTAAAACGAAGCCTGGTAGCAGTGTTGCATAAATTTTGAGTGAACATTGGATGGAGTATAAATAATAAAACTGTTCGTGGTTCAGACAGTTAATATGTAATTTGTATGTATTAAGACGATCCGGCACCGCGGGAGCCCTGGGTCCTTAGACAAAGTAACATCGCTTCGTAGCGAAACGATACCTAAATTCGTCATCGTCTCTGAGATAACGATAAACATTTCCTAGCCAATATAACACTATTGTCGCGATCGTTGTGTCGAATTGTTTATTCGTTAAGAAACAAAAATATTCGTTATGGTATCGAAAATTTAGCTGTCAGTATCTATCAAGAAGTGTCAAATCGGTTAAAGCCGCGAAAATTTTTGTTGTTTTTAAAGTTTTACGTTAAGAATAAGTGAGTGTTGCGTTTAATCGTTTTCAAATTATAATAAAAACAATATTTTGACAGTGGTAAGTGAATAGAGTGTTATTACTTTTAGATAGTCTCCAAAATTTAATGATATTCAAAATAGATTCATTTTTTTATGTGACTGATGACAAACGATGATAATCTCATTTTAATTTTTAGTGGTAAAAAACATGGAATCAAGAGTGCGAGCAAGTCCCGAACAATTGTCAACGCTGCTTGAATATAATGGAAAAATTGTCAACGCTGCTTGAATTTCCTCAATTGTTTCCAATTGCCTCTTATCGCTGTCTTAATCGCTTTTGGCGCCTCTTCCAGGTGTTCTCATTGTGTGCAGCCCACAATAAACGTAAAGAATGCATGATTTATTCGCAATAATACCTCTAGTACAAAATAAATATCTAAGAGTATGTAATCACTCGTGTCAAAAATCTGCTGCTGAATGAAATCGGCCGTATTGTTTCAATAACTACAACGTTTAGACATTCGTTTCGTTATCTTTTTTGGCGATCACGATCGAGGCGAAGGCGAACACGGAAAGGGCTGCTTGGCTACGCATTTGTATGTATTAAACATGCTAACAATTTGTTACTCTATGGTTTCGTTACGAAATAGAACATTGTCTACCAACTTGCGATAACGATGTCGATTGACCACGTGACTTAACGCGGCATATGTCAATCCCATACATTTTAGTCTTGTCTAACTTCGTTATCGTTTTTAAATTGTTACTTTGTCTAAGCCCCCTGATATTACATGAAGATTCTACTGAAGATTATAATGGTTACCAATATTAATGTTATTTATAGCCCATTCAAAAATATTCTTTATTTGAAATATTATTTCCTAACATGTATTTTGCATCTCTATCGTTGAAACTTATACTGATTTGGTGCAGAACTCGATCAACATGCAACTTTCTTTTGTTAGCAAAAAATCCAGTTTTGAAAATGCCTTCTGTTACAATTTATTGTCATAAATAAAATATTCTAACAGTAACGATAAATCACAATCGGTTAGAGACATTTAAACACCGCCCACATTCCTGTGAGTTCTTTTCGAATGTGAGAAAATTTAGCTCGTGGTCCTTAACTGCGGCCCGATTACGATGTACCTAAGGGTAATATTTACTAACATTTCCTATAGTTCTCCAATTTTCACATAATGCCTTTATACCTAAATAGAAATAGCTATGTGGATCATGTAACTTTCTTTAAATATGAAGAGGAAAATATTAGAATACAACTTGGTAATTTGTTGAATATGCAGTTCTGATTAGTAGAATAGTAGGTAAGTCAAGTAGTCATAGTATCATCGATCAGCCGACGTCTGCATTAAGATTACCTGTTGTGGTATAGTAATTTTATTCTAAATGCATCGTTTTCACATATAATTATTTAACTAATGTACGTACTTATACAAACTATTGTAAAACATTTTAAAAGAGTAACGGTGGAGTTTCTTGCCCATTCTTCTCCATACGAAAACGAAATCTTTTGGAAGGGGCGACTAGAATCAATAATATTATTTTGTAAATTTTGACGTTCAAAAGTGCCATACAGTGGCCTATTTGAAATAAATGATTTGTCTTTGACTATTTTATATATCGTGAGATATGTCAGAGTCTCACTGAAGTATCACTATTGCATAAATTATACCAAGCTTTAAAAAGTACTAAACAAAAGTTATAAACGCCACGGGGGCGGTAGCTTTCTTCAAAATAAATGACATAATAAAAAAAATATTCGACCATCGCGTAACTTTATTGAGACAATATGTATTTTTCTGAATAAATATAGTAAATCTGCCTGAAACGTGGGCGTATCGACTTATATGTTTATACATAAAACTGTTCAATTTTATTACTAATCGTTCTCTTGGAATTTTGTGCAGCTATTAAGCTATTCATAATTAATATAATATATATTATAATATATAATATATTAATAACAGCGCGAATGTATAATAAAACGATTGTGTGAATTCTTTTAGGCAGTTCAAAACTGTCAAAAAATGACTATGTATGTATTACGAATTTTAAGAAAACGTTTCGCTTTAGTTTTGATGGTAGTTCTCTAGAATAACAACACATTCAGATCTACTTGCTTTATCAAATGTTTTACCTAATAAAAGCAAACCACCAAAGTCAATGGTGTCTTGATATCTTCAATTTCTCAAAGGCCATCACACACTTTGAAAATAATATAAAATATATATTATCTTCGACATATCGCTCATCGTACAATGTAATAGACCACCACACACAGTGAAGACGATATTGATTATATTTTACCTTACAGGATTTTTTGCGCTATAATATATATTATTTATTTATTTAACCATTTATGCACACACATATAAACAGACAAGAAGATAGGAACAGAAAAATACGTACAAAGGCAATGCTTATTATCTTCAATGTGTGTGATAAAAACCTATAGGTTTAAAGCTCTGATATATTAGAGCTTTTACATAACATAAAATCACGCCTGTATTCCTCGAAGGGTTGGGCAGAGGTGTACGAGTAGTAGGTAAACCAACATTCCGCCACTTAGAATTTTCGCTTTTCTTTTCGGTGCGCACAGCTTATAGTGTGTATACTAGAACTTCAGAAACTTTTGAACAATAAGATAAAATTAAAGAGCCCGATAATAATTGTAGGTAAATGGTTTGTACACGAATTTGACTGGTTTAGGTACCCTTTTTATTTATTTTTTTTTCGTGGGAAATTCCTCATGGATACCCTCCGTGTGGGAAGAACAGAGAGTTTTGTCGGACTCCCCAAAAACCCCACTGTTCCTTTTAGTACCATGAGTAGGTAGGTATTTTAGATAACTAAAATAAAAGCTCTACGTTTAAACGTCATTACGAACAAGATTTAAAAGCCTTACCTAAACTTAATACATACACAACAAAATCTAGATTTGTGTCAGGTTGATGATAAATGAATATAGTCTGTAAATTGGTTAAAAACGTCATAAACACGTCAAAAATAAATTAGTTGTTTTAAAACTTACAATTGGCTGGCCGTAATTAAGGGGCTTATACCTACATAACTGGTGAAATTGTGGTGTATTTTGTGTATTCCTTCCAAGAATACAGATGTTGTTATGTTCTGAACAGTTTATTTATGGTATTTGCATTTTGTCCTCAGGGCTCCCACCCCGACAGTCTGTACCGCGTGTCGGCGAACAGCGGCGCGGGCGCAGGCAAGGTAACGCAGCTGCTGCGCATGCTGCGATGGCCGGTCGCGCTCATCCTGGTGTGCGTCGCCCTCGCTGTCTTCGTCTATTTCCTCATGCCTGGTGAGTACTGTGGATTATCACTCATTAATTGACCCGGACTGATTTCCAGGAAAAAAAAAAAAATTTTCGTTCGCCTTCTGCGCGATTACTGAAAATAATGAAATTACAGCGAGATAGGATAAGTATTGTGGGCAACAAACCTATAAAGCTATAACGAATATTCGACTATTATAGAATATTTATTGTTTTTTTTATTGTCGAATATTATAGATTTTGTATGAGTAATTACGTGGTCGTAATAAGTACCTAATAGCTCCGACTGTTAGTAGAACGAAGTACACACGGCTACACATCAAGCTATGCATTTCCAGTATAAGCTGACCTCGCATTGTACGGAAATCCTATACAATGCGAGATCAGTATAAACTGGAAATGTATATAACTTGATGTGTAGCCGTGTGTACCAAGGTACCTCATATGATTGAGAGTAGGAAATACAGTCATACTACATACGTCATGGTCAAGTTCTTAAACTTTGCAATGTAATTTCCTGTAAATACTTCTGACGACCAAGAGGACAGATTTTTATGACTTATTTAAAGAATGGCTACAGGTTTACCAAATGTTGTAAAGTTTCTTCTACCAGTTCAGGATTATACAACATGTATAGAAAATCCTGTCCGATCCGTGAGGGTGTTGCTAGGTATCGTACTGAGAGTCCATTTATGTGGTATTTTTTAGGGAATAAGAAAAACATCGTCACATTTTTTTTTTCATTGGGTAATTTAAGTGGGTCATTACATGGGACGCGTGCAGCCGTCGTTTACCGGGTGTCTACAAGTCATAAATTATGAAGTTATGACCACTGTTGAAAATTTACAAATTTTTAATGGACTTGGGCTAATTTTGGTAGGTATTAAAAATGTGATTTTTAAATAGCCATAACTTTTTCAATAATAATAAGATATTTTATTACTTTTATGTAATGATATTGCATTACTTATGTGCCCTTTTCGGATCGGTCAGGGTTTTTTTAACATATTGTATAGGAACACTGGACTTCAGGCGTATCGCTATGTAATTTAACTTTTGAATCGTTACTAAAGTACCTATTATTTTGAAAGTTATACAAATAAAGAAAGCATAACTTATCTTGAACTACATTACATTATAACGTTGACATTTTTATTAACGACTCTTAAAGCTATTATCACAAAGTTCTATCTTTTTGTTACAAATAAATACACCTTTTTGTAAATTACCGCCTTTCTATACCTTTCACCCGTTTACCTATTTACAATCTCGTGCAATTCTCCTTTTACCTTTTTTGTTTGATACTATCTGTGTATTTATTCGCTCTAAGTTTTTGTTTCGTATGACACACATAAAGCTCAAGTTTACACGATACACAAAAGGTTAAAACCAATTAATAGTTCAAATTATATAACATTTTTTATTCAACAGTTTTAAGACAATCGTAATCCGTAGTTATCAAAATTGTTCACGGCTATAAAAGGAACAGAATAACGATTAACCATAGTTATTCTATGAGTATGCTCGTATATGGTTTGCACAAGGCTTTGTTGGATTGGTCACGTCGGAACTTTCAATTTTCCAAACATAATGCCCCAATATCTGTAGCTTTGCATCATACCGGGCATATTTGTATCGTGGGTATCGCTCGAAAGCGGTTATTGACACCATTATTGGCTATAGTAACAACTGGATGTGACAAGTTCTCACAACTAAATCAGTAATGATTATGGACGAGGGACACTTCCGAACGGCCTGCGGACCATTCTAAAACAATTTATTTTTTACAACCTTTTTATTATGCCAATGATTGTTATGATTTCCGCTGAGGGACTGAAAGTTGTATCTCTTTTGCTTATCTTCTTACGGGACATTAAAACAATAGAGATAATATCATGGTGTATTGGTAAGCGCGTCTGAACCCACAATAAGAATGTTAACAAGATGCATAATTTTAGTATTAATAAAGTTAATTTTCTCAATTAACTTAAAACGTGTTTGATTTAACTACGATATTGACCGAACCAGTGAAAATAAGATAAGGTATTTCGTAGATCAAGTAGGTAAACGTACATAACTAACATCTCTTCAAGTTCATTTTTGACATAATGTCGATTATATCAGACGCTATTCAACATTATGATCGAAAGTCGTTATTGTAATATGATAGAGTCGGTCCACGTTTGTGCGAAGATGCGCCGGACGGTCAGCACGAGCGATGTCAGAGGTTAAATCTACACGTAACAGACACTCGTATAGAAAAGCTTCAACAACACCGAAGAAGTGTGTAATAAATAGCTTTGTTATATCAGCGCGTCTCTACGACGTGTCTGACATAAACTATACAGACACTCAATTTTTATCGACAATCTGACTCACATTTACCGACATGTAATAGATTTTTATAACTCTTATCACCTAATAAACGTAATTGGATTCTAGTTGACTAGACTTTTATTGACATTCTGTCATAACTCAATTCAATCGTTATTTCTGATTCCTTTATCGATATGACCTGATCTAAAATAAAAGAGAATTTGCATATAGAAAGTCTGTAATGTTAATTTTTACATTAAAATCAGTAATTGCCCTCGAAGCGGAAGCTGAAATACATCGTAAAATAACTTTCAAAGCAATTATAGTCCTTTTCATGTGCAAATTGTACTTTGATAAGAGTACGAGGCTCTCGAAACTTTTGATCTCTTCATAAATATTCAGCCACTTTCACATCTCACACGCGAAGGGATTTTTTAATAACAGATTTTAAATGGTAAAGTAAAATCGTGGTGAGCAATAATTTGATTGCGTGGGGTGTCCATCGCTTCGCCGCGCCGCGCCGGCAGCGTGCGCCTGCGCCGCATGTGACCGGATGCGCTCCAGTCTCCTTTGTTGCTCTCATATTGTGTTTTTATTTGCGCAGGATCCGTAAAAATGAAAGTTGACCTCGCGAATACTTCTGTGCATCCATAAAGGATGTAGGCGGCTTTATTTTTATACTTGCTCCGGTTTATCGCATTTCTTTTCCTTTTTAGATAGATAAGATGAATGCTTATCGTTATGCCGCAGTTTTATGTAACATGCATAATTTTTGTAACACAATGAAAGTATAAGAAATCATCAGCACATAAATAAGATCACTTAAACTGACAAACGAATTATCTTTTATTAACAGTCTCGCTTCCGGCGCATTACGTTTGTCATTGTTGATGTTGTACCTATTGTTAAAATATGCATCATTAAGTCTAATCTATGACAATAGGTGCTAATAAAAATATTGAAGAGAAAATATGACATGTGCTCACCCGCGACAGAGCTTTCTTTTTATATTGAAAAGACAATTACAGTCGATGAAGTGTTTATTGTGCTAAATAAAATCGTTTTGGTTGGTACAGTCGGCCAATTAATTGCAGTACGCAAAACGTGAAGATGCATGTGTACGAGGATAATCATACGAATACACGTGAAATCAATTATTAAATAAATTGAAGGTTGTTGTTTCTATCTGTGGATGCTAATGACTGCTTCACTGCATTTCGAAATAATAACGCCTCTTTACAATGTAAATTGTTCTATTATTGGCTTGAAAACAATAAAAAGACTTAAAAAATCATCCGTTACATTTTTAGAGTTTGCTAATCATCTGGGGTTTATTTATAAAAGTTGCTTAAAGTTAAGTGACATTCAAACGTCAAAAATGTATGGTTAAACAGTCGCTTATTATTACTTAACTTTAAGCAACGTTTACAAATAAACCCCTTAATAATTAATGGACTTTTAAGTATGACATTAGTATTTCAAAATTAAGTCACGTCTTAATCTAATTTAAATTGATATACCCAAGGACTTCTTTAATAAATATTCATAAATAAGGTTTTTAAGCATGTAAAATTTGGTTTGCAAAACAATCTATGTTGGTGGTATAAATAAATCGTTGTAATTCAGGACGTTTAATAACTGGTAGGTCTAGCAGCGACAGTTGATATGTTTCGGCGAGGTGTGGCCGCCTTGCCGCCTGTAGGCTGTACTGTCGCTTGAACGCGTATCTCACATACACATTGGTTATCTACTAAATAACCTAATGACTCCTCAGTACCTGCATACCTATCTAGGTACCTACGCTAATAGCCTCCCGCAGCGACTGCACTGGTTCATAAATTGCATTTCATTTGGCGCGCGCCTTTCAGCGTTATGTAACATATAATCATTTTAATTACTTACAAAGTAGGATACGTATTACAGGGAGTATAAACTACATCCCTACATCGGTTAGGTCACATTTCTGCGAAACTGTTCGGTGTGCGCAGTCGAGTGGAGAAACTAAGCGGAACGCGAGGCTCCTGAATTCCTATTGCTTACGAAAACGTTGGAGTATCTGATGGTCCTCAAACGTAGATCGAACAGTTACCTATAGGTATATTTTACATCTATACGACGATTCTACAGGGTTATACTAAATTTGCTGACGAAAGGAGGTTGGCGTTTTGGTACCCGAAAACTAATAACAACCAATAAAAATAATTTATATACAGTTTTAAAGGTTAATTATGCAGAACAAAGGTTGTTAAGACAGATAGTCTCAGTTCGCTGTCCGTTCAGAGATAAACAACCTTTAATATTTACATTTTTGTATGCATCATATTATTTATTTCAAAATAAATTATTTATTATGATAATTATTTATTTTAAATAATAAATTATATATTTATTTATTTTGAAGTTTAATTGTTTCAGTTTTGAGTTACTAATAATTAATGATCTTAAATCAAACAAGTTTTGTAGTGATAAATTGTCAGTTCACTGTTTATTCAGAGTTTTACCTTTATCTTAAACATGTTACTGATTTTTTTTACACAATTATTTTCCATTTATAATGCATTCGCAGATATATGTAGGTCTGCTAATATTCAAAGCTTTAGTATTGTGCAATCTTGATTTTATTTACCATACATACCTATGATTAGCAGAAAAATGTTAATATTAAACGTTGTATATCTCTGAGCTGACAGCGAACTGAGACTATTCCCCTTAACGACTATTCTTCTACATAATTAGACCTTTAAAATTATATATAAATTATTTTTATTAGTTGCCATTGGTTTTCGGGTACCAGCTTCCATACTTTTATGCCCATCCTCCTTTCACAGGTATGATAGGTATCGTTATCATAGGACGATAAAATATATCTATAAAAAAATATCTTTAACTCAAAATTTGGAGTCACTTGTAGTTTAGTAACTTAAAATTATAAGCATATAAAATCTTTTTCTTTCGTCATCAGATATCGGTGCCCATCTAGTCTGTGAAGTTTCGTCAGCTAACTTTATTTGACCCTGCATATAAATCAACTCAAAGCATTTATTTC
The DNA here is from genome assembly GCA_916610215.1 of Omphaloscelis lunosa. Classification (NCBI taxonomy): domain Eukaryota; kingdom Metazoa; phylum Arthropoda; class Insecta; order Lepidoptera; family Noctuidae; genus Omphaloscelis; species Omphaloscelis lunosa. Next base: position 17,529,453 of record OU744244.1, on the reverse strand, counting down.
AATTAAACCATTTACAGGCACTTTTGAATTGTCAAAGAGTCGGTCAGTTAGTCAGAAAGTTGAAGCTAATTGCCCATTCCAAAACGTAGATCTCTATGGAGAAGAACGGGCAAGAAACTCCAAGGACACTCTTTTAAATATAGATATTACAAAATCCTGGGTACATCATTCTTGTTGCTTCTATATGTGAGAACAAATAAAACGCACAGTAACAACAGTCGATAGAAATAAACTAGCATAACCAAATCCGTAATCAGAAGCAACAAACTGCATGCATAACAAAACATGAGCTGACATAGGAAGTCCCAGCGCTCACCTATGACACTGACACGGCGGAACGGGAGCGTGTTTACCTACTATCGACACATTACTTATGTATGTATGTTGTGCAACCGCGATAAGGATTAATGGCGATACTAGGCTGGCACGGCCGGAGGAGTGCCGTGACATCTTGAACCAAGCTTTCACCGGCCCCCGTCTTCGCTTTCAAGAGATACTCTAGCTTCCTTCTCCATTTACTGGCATGAACGGCACGGCGAGGTAATGTTACAGACTAATCTTCTTTAGTTTAGTCTGGCTACCGGTTACTAAAGACCAGACGTAATAAAGAGAATGTCATTCCCTTTCCAGGAATCGTATATAACGCCCGCATGAGTAATTTAGGAGAATTATCAAACAGCTAAACAATTTAAACTAACTGCGCGTGATTCAAATGGAAATTTAGACAACAATCCTTTGCGAGCGTAGTCCAAAAATAATGTTAAAAGCAGTTTCAAAATAAAAAGTAGTTTCCTAAGTGGTATTGCATTAAAAAACATCATAATTTAAGTGAAATCTATTAGAATCAATGATGTTGTATGAAACTTTAGAATATTTTTGAGCATTTACGTGTAACATAAATTATAGATACCATATAAATTACATTTCAAACATTCACGTTCACATTTGTAGGTTTTTGGCACGCGTCAGAATTTATCTGGGCATTTAATCAGTGGAAGATAAAGTTATTGATTTATAACTATGTATCCTGAATATCGTTGACTAACGATTGGGTTAAGGCAGTTAGCACGTTCTCTCCTTAATTCCCCAATCACCAAAGACCCGAAATGTTTAAAAAAAATATTAATTCATCGTTTTTATGAGATTTGATTTTATTTATGATCCGGAATCCAATTTATATTTGGAATACGTGACAGACGTAATTTTGCAGTTCTATTTTTATTATAGCTTTGATTGCGTTGTTTATTATTAAATTACTTTAGGTGTAAAAATATACTTGAATATTTACTAACCATAGATTATGCACTGAAAGAAGATCTACTTGTTGTCTGCAAATAGAACCGCTAACATGCTATTTTACTTTTATTTACGTAATTTTAATTTTAGTTTATGCTTTATATTCATAGTTAATTTATTACATTAAGTATTTATGCACTTCCTAGCTTGAACAACAGGTTCAACCTAGTTCAGGCAAATAAGCAACTGTGCTCTATTTTAATTATTAAGTCGCTTATTGTAAATATGCACATTTTTATAAATAAACGATTTATTATTTATTTATATTATTATTTATTAAGTTTACGTCGTTTGCGTACGACTTTTTACTTGATAATCATTTAAAATTGTGACACCAGTTGAATTTTATATTAATTGTTTCTTTTTACAATCAAAATGATTACTGCTCTATAGGAGCGCCTTTTTTTTCGTTGGGAAATTATCAAATAACTTCTCTCGCTCTGGTCGATGCGGGAGGACGTTTCAGAATCTTACTGACTAAAACCCACCCGTGTTCCTTCAGTTGCAAAAAATATTACAGTTTTGTTTACTCAACGAGCTGTTATTACTTTCACACTATCTGTTTATTAGCTATTAAGTAGTTAATAAAAAATAGCAACACATAACAACAACAACAACAACACAACAACAACAAGAACAACATAACTGGCGAAATGTGGGTGTACTATAGGTACACCTCTGCCTAACCCTTCGGGGAATACAGGCGTGATGTTATGTTATGTTGTAAAAAATAGTATCGAAAAGATGAAGGAAACCGTTTTTCGTACTTCCCTTCGCAGCTAAATATAGCAACGAACCACACTTAATCGATCGTTAACCTTGCAATTCCAGACAACTTGGAGTCTCGGATGAGCGAGAACGGCACGTACTGGGAGCCGGTCGTCGCTGGACATCGGGCGCACCACGACCGGGCACAGGAACACCAACACGACAAGAAACCCGAGAAGAACGAACACGGTATGGTTTCTAAAGCTAATTCACATTATGAGCACTTGCAATCAGGACTTTAGTATTTGAAGGTTCTTTTTTTGGATTTTAGTAGTTCTAGCTTAGCTATCTCCGTTATATCATTTTTCTATAAGCAATTTTTTCTTAGGTTTTACCAATTAAAACAGTGTGGTTAATCGCCGAGTATCAATGGAACCTAGTTCTTTACTTTTATGTAACTCTTTTGTCCCATAAGAAGATAAATAAGTTGTCAATTTGTTATATTCCCAAATAAGAATTTGTTATCAATTTGTCATTACTAATCACTATTCAGATGTGATGCACGAATTAATGTGTTCATGTGTTTCAACTTATGTTAACGTGATACGTGTTGAATGTTCGTCTTATGCACCTATACAGAACTTATTTCATTGTTCACTATCAAAGTAATATTAAGATTTGTCAAATATAACTATGAACTGTAGGTTCTATATAATATCACCAACCACACTGTTCGTAGGTATGAGAAGCACAACTTGGGAATATTACTGTTATATCACAATCGAATGTTTTATGTTACACAATACACCACACAACATCATTGCGTGCTCAACATTTGAAACAAATAACCATGCATGTGTACATGGAATTACAAAAAAAATCACTGTTCCAACGAATACTGTTGCCAACATAATTGCAGGTACGAAAACATCGGAAATAGATTTCTACGACGCCGTAATCGATAAAAACACCGATACACACCTTGCTGTCGATACGATGGCAAACACAACTCCCAAAAGAAAACTGGCCATACCTCCAGTGTTTCCAACCCATCTTACACCCGAAGTCCAATACGGCAACGAAAAAGCTGATACCGACAACTTAAGAACAGCCAAGGTTTTGGAAGACGCCGAGACCGTCGACTCGACGTTGAAACCGCATATTACTCAAAAGCCCGAGAAACCGCTAGCGATTTACTTCAAAAATGGCAGTGCAGCGACCACGGAGGTCATAACGAGAGCAGAAACAATAAATGATTTTACTAACTATGATCATAAACAATCAGTCGACAAAAATTTGGAATACGTCCAGAAGGATAAGAGTCAGAATCACACAGGACACCTCGAACATCCCGCGCAGCACGACCACGTAGCAAACAGGCACGTGCCGCTTGAAGTGCAAGAATTTTACGGTCTTCGCCGCCCCAATGAAGATGTCAGCTTTACCTCAGGTCATTCAAAGCTGTTTGGTATTTCTATAGAGGATGCAGAAAAAATGAAATCAACTACTCCAAGCTCTCTGTATAACACAAGAGTGTCCCCCACGCTTCCAACGTGGCGTGACGGAGATGACACCACCACTAAAAAGTATCCATCTAATATCTATTCAGAGGGTAAGTCTTTATTTAACTTTTGTATCGGGGGGCATGCGGTTCCATCACTAACGTTCAAGGTAAATGGTACGGATCAACATATTACTCACATTTCAATATTCACTTTTATATTGTAGGTAATTATATCGTCCATCAATACGCGTATAACAATTTTAGTGCAGTAGGTGGGTGTAACTAACTATGTATTTTGTTAGCCTAATTTAGGTCTTTTTTGAGCATAGTACCAATTTCTTCGTAAATTCTTTCAGTTCAATGTCGTTCGACTCGCATGTCTCTGTGCCGAGGCATCCTACCATACGACTTAGCCGGAGCACCAGCGAAGATCGGGAATGTCGAGGCGACATCTCTGCTATCCCAGATCGACTACTTGATTGCAACGAATTGCAGTGAGCGTGTCAGGCATTTCATGTGTGCTTTACTAGAGCCTGAGTGCCACCCGCCACCGTTCCCTCCAAAGCTGCCATGCTACAGTCTATGTAAAGGTAATTAAATTTAATATCAGTATATATTTAAAAACTTAATGAATTCATGCCGAATTATATCAATATCAACCTATCAATTATTTTAATTCCAGCGATCGTGGACTCATGCGACGGTCAGATTCCTACCGAGCTGACTCCGGCTTTCAACTGCAAGCGGTACACGCGAACCAACTGCGTGAGCGCCAAGACCCCGTGCTACCAGCGTGAGTTCCCGTGCAACGACGGATCGTGTGTGCCTAGAGACTGGATTTGCGATGGCACCAACGACTGCTCCGACGGGGAGGACGAGACGGCTTCATGCATAAAGTGCGATGAGTCTGAATACCGGTAATATTTAATATACAAATTGTCTCAATATATGTCTTCGTCTGGCTATTGTCTATAATCTAATTTCATCTTTACTCAGCCGCCGATGTTGAATATCAAACGGTAATCATTTGTCCCACAGCTGTAGTTCTGGTGGGTGCATCCTGAAGCGTTGGCTGTGCGATGGGTACTCGGACTGTCCGGACGGCGAGGACGAGCACGTGGAGACGTGCGGCACGCGCAAGCAGCAAGCGGTCATAGCGGACGCGCACCAGCCCGGCGCCGTGCACGCCGCCGCCGACACGCACGAGCCCGGCGAGGAGTCGGCCGGCTCCGCGCCTGCGCCGGCCATCAGAAAACCCAACAGGGTTCCTATCCGATACAAGGCCACCAATCAGCGTGCTGGTATGTAAAGCACTGCAACGAGTTGATGACTACACAATAAGATATACCAACTTCCAATTTTCTTGTCTTTACACGCCACCGGTAGACAACGATGAGAAGGAATATTTCGATTCTAGCTTTTTATATCTTTCATGTGATTAGCTCTAAGCGTTTCTTAATATCTCTGACATTTACATTTGTTTTAGGAGAAAACGAAAGTAGCAAGGAGCTACTGATTATGAGCGACAGTAATAATTCTTTGAAAAGAAACTTCACACGCCGTCCCTTACCACCCCGATTGTCTCAATACTATCACCCCCAACCAACCAGACCAAGCAAGCATTTCGTCCAGCCTCTCAAACCAATTCCGAAGATGCCTGAGGAAGAAAAAGGTGCTCAAAAACCAATTTCAGAAAAGGAATCTGTCGAAGATGTCAACATGGGAGATCTTGGCTTTTTTGATGAATTTGACAAAGAGGGAAAAGAACAAGAGCCTACTGATCAAAAGTCGGAGCTGCCCGATAAGATGAAGTTCGGAGTGCCTCAACCCAATATGCATCCCGTGCTGCCAGCAGGAACTCGAGCAACTCGAATTGATAAAACTGCCAACAAGTTTGAAAAAGTCATCGATGGCGCCGCCCTGCTGAGGGTAACACACAAACTTTTTTATGCTAGCCTATTTTATATTCACCTCTATATCTTGTTTTACAAAATACGTCCAGGTCTTCACAACGCACCATCTTCGCCGCGTTTGATCTCGAAGTCGATATCCTCTGACATGTTAGGCCCACGCCTATTTCAACCAGCTTGCGTTTTCCTGTTTCGTATCCAAAAGCACCGGGACCATATTTAAAGTTTTTTATATCTTTTTTATAACTGTGCGCTTGGAGCTGTCAAAATCGTAGGTTGTTAGTAGGTACTGAATTCACCCGCTCGGTTACCTCCTCAGTGCCCCGACGCCTCTAAATACGGTCTATACAACCTGTGTCGTCTCCACAGTTCTGTCTTATTATTCGGATCATTAATTTGTTATTGTTATTATTTAAACCACTTAAACTGCAATATTTTAACGTTGATAGGCGCACAGTTATAAAAAGCGGGTATAAAAGCCGACTTAAAAAAAAAAAAATTGTTCGGGTAAAAAATCGGGTTGTATATTTGGAACCGTTATATCAAGTAAATTAAAGTTTTCACAGAATACATGTTACGGTCATAGTAAGCTTTTATGGCGAAAAGACTCCAACCCATACAAGAAAACATTAAAAATAAAAATTTGCTCATCCAACTCATAATGCGCGAGTTAAACTCACACTTGGCCGGTGTTTAATTCTAGGTACATCTGTAACCAAAATATAACATTACTACTTATTTCTATACACGAAATATTTATAATGATTTATTATCTTTTACACTTAATTAAATAAAAAATAATCGCTTTGCAGAAAGCAGCGGCGGAGCAGGCAGCAGAAATTGCAGAAGATCAAGCTTTGAACGATACCTTTGTGTACGTGGATGACACACCGGACCCTCCTGCCGCGGCTGATAATCACGACAAAGCTGACAAGCCCGGAATCACCATAACGCAAACCAGCAGTGACAACAAACCGGCGTTGCCTCCGCCATCTGTGCCATCTGCGAACTATGGGAGCCCGATGACGAATGGTGACGGCAAGGGCTTCACACGCGCGCACGCCTCCCCCTGCCCCAGCGGAGAGCTGCGCTGCGTGGACGGGCGCTGCATCACGCTGGCGCAGCTCTGCGACGGCACCATCGACTGCAGCGACCACGCTGACGAAGACAACTGCTACACGTGATAACACTGTCACACACTGTAAGAGGCAGTGGGTGCAGCTCACTCGAGGGAAGTCGTTATTATTCGGAGTGACTAGTAACCGATGACTAGCTACGACATAAAAGTTAAAAACATTTTTAAAATGTTATGCTATTCGAGTGTGCTTTGATAAATTAGTAGCTAAATATATAAATTAAAATGCTGACCGAGAGAGTACATCATTACTTGAAGCTCGATTTTACTCTTTGTTTTACTTGAATAATTCTAAGTTTATTTTAATAACTCGGTAGTTGTCTGAGTACCTGAGAAATTATGAATCAGTAATGTTGTTACAACATTTTAAGAATCTAGTATATGTCACATGAACTACAGATCCATTACTCACTGCAGCGACTAACCAAGTAGAGGTCTGCATAGTGCATCAATTTGACAGTTGATAGGGTTGTCATCGATTTTCTGATACAGTCTAAGCCAACCAGCACTGGTAAAATACGGAGTATACACGACCCTCGTGTAACAACGTCCTTAAGTTATGTTTTTTAATAGTATACGCTGTGATAAAGCAATGCATGATAATGGTGGATTAGTATTCACCCAGCTAGGTAGTTTCACTCGAATTGCCGTCCATTAAATATAGATCTTATTAAGTACCTGGGGAGCAAGACGTAATGTATTTAGAATAAGATTTTATGTACTTATTAAAACAATAATGTAACAGTTTACAAGTAGCTGTAATTGAATATTAACATAATTGAAAGAAAAAAAAAATGTCCCTATAGATTGAGTCTACAAATTATTGTCTAAAATTAATTAGATATTAATTAATTGAGTTGAGTAATTTAATTTTTTTCTTACTAAATTTAGGTATTATCATCATTATTGTAAATATTTTTCATCTAGTTATTTACTTACCGTGTATAACACACGGTTATAAAATGTCATTCATATACTTGAATCGTTTTAATATTCTTTAAGAGTATTTTTTAATTATGTTCATCCACATTTGCTTATTTCATGTAACGAATAGAGGTGCGCATTTGTAAATAGGGCTAACGATGAATTATTTATATCGATAAGTATTTATGTGAAGGTAAAGTGTATTCATTAGAATTTTAATAAAACTTAATGCATTGTAATTTGAACGTACTTGTCTCGGCGATTAAAATAATCAAGTTATAAGTGTTTACTTTTGGCCTGAGCCAGTACAGAATCAAAATCTGAGAATTAAATGTATTTTTTCTACAGTTTACGTAGAAAGCCTCAATTACGAATTTATTCAATGTTTTTTTTTTTTGGGTTATCCCTACATAATTAGCAATAGGTATTTGTTTAGTAGTGTATAGAGAACACTGTTTAAGAATTTCTTAAACCTACACAAGTGACTGAAATTAACTAATTGATGAAGGAATTCACTAAACCGTACTGAATGTAGGTTTATCGAAAATTATAAAAAAAAAACACGGTTTTATTGATAGTAGTCGGTTTTGTTAAAAAAAAACTTTTGTTGTATATTATATAAGTAGGTATATCTACGTATACTGAAAACGTCTGCCAAGACCACGAAACTTTCGAAGTACGTAATTTTATGAAGTACGTATAGAGGATAATGCGACTAATAATGAAACTGTAATACATGTAATTACTGCTAATATCCGTCCATAATTTAATAACGTAAGTTAATCTAGTTTATTGCTTTATATTGTCCAAAGTAATGTCATAATAAACTTATAACACCGACGCAGTTTTTCGGGTTTACTCTACTCTGCATTCAATTTCATTTATATATTCTATGTTATGTTCTAAGGAATAAGGATTAATCGTAAACCAGTTTACGTATTTAACTTACCTATCTATTGTTTTTACTGTATTAAAATGATTACGATGTAAGTTATCATTTTTATGATAATAAATACTATGCCATGTTATACTTCATTTGTTTTATTAGTTACATCACCCCTCTATTTCCCCGAGACGATTTTAGGCAGAGATGTACCATTGGGGTAACGAATATCTAAGCATTTTGAAAGCAAAATTCCGTGCACAGGACCCTTTTTTTCGTAGGTAAGCGATGCAATAGCGGCCGAGCGCTGCAAGCAAGAATAGTCCTTACAGTGTACAGATATGCGTTTCGTATATTACACCCACATTTCGCCAGTTATATTTAAATCTCATGTAAAAGGGGACGAGCCTATTGCCATCAACCGGGTCCAGATCTAGAATACGGGCTGCTACTGAGAAATTCCTGATGGAAAACCCAATAGAACTTTGCCCGACCTGGGAACCTCATGCCCAGCAGTAGCGCTTGTGACCACTATAGACTAATGAGGCAGTTCCTTTACTCTCTCCTACAAAACGCGGCATGTAATCCATGTAACCGGTATGAAATGTTACTGGGATAGGTAATGTACCTAGATAAAAAGGTGTTGCTGTAAGGCTTGGTATTGCTTGTTGTAAGGGATATTTTATTCTCATTTATTAGCCAGGCTGTCTGCACCTTAGAACACAAGCACTCATTACAAACTAGTCTGGTAATTATAGTTGAGTGTAAAAACAAAGATTGCATAGACTCGTAGGAGTCGTAGGTAACCGGTAAGTGTCAGACACTGTGATATTAATTTACGCAACAGTAGAATGGAGGCAAAGTTTGCCACAGACTGTGGTACGCCATCTGATATTTTATTTTATTGTTTTCAAGTGACCCGCCCCTACTTCGCTAAGTTTTTACGACTTCACAAAACATATAGATTTCTTAATTATCTATAAGTTTAATATTAATCTATTAAACACATAAACCTTCCGGAATACATTGTCTAAATTATGTTGAAAATTTCATCAAAATCCGTTGCGTATTTTAAAAGAACAACGCGGACATACAGACAAACGCGAAAAGCGACTTTGTTTTAATTTTAAAATATGTAAAGTAGATATAGATGGTCTGGGACATTGGGTTGAGGTCGGTAAAATAGTGAACATTGTAGAAGCATTATGTCAAAAAGATAAAGTGCAGCTGTCTTACTTTGGTCTATGACGACCAGAATAGGCATTTATGGGTAATTTAATACAAAATAATAACTTCTGTCGGATGAGCGAAAAATTCACATTTCTTTTCTTTCATAGCTTTTTATAGCCTTATAGTAGTTTCGTCGTCTGAATCCGGTATTACCTACGCCGCGTAGTAGAACTACACCGCGTAGCAGAACTACGCCGCGTAGAAGAACTACGTCGCGTAGCAGAAATACACCGCGTAGCAGAACTACGCCGCGTAGCAGTACTGCGCCGCGTAGCTAACTACGCCACGTAGTCACACGACGCCGCGTAGCATAACTACACCGCGTAGCAGAACAACGCCGCATAGCAGCAATACGCCAGGTCAAAGCTGTGACGCCGCGGCCTCAAGCTGTGCTACGCAGCGTCAACGTAGTGCTATCCCGCGTATACAGTACTACGCTGTCAAAGTAGTGCTACTGTGCTACGCTGCGTCTACGTAGCGCTAAATATATAGCGCAATAATAAATAGCGCTACGCAGTGGCTTCATTGTGATGAAGGAAACATAAAATATTCATACAATATTAGTCTTACGTGTACATTAGCCGTGTCGGGGAGCCGGAGTTATTTGGGACAAGCGTTCATTAAGGACTAGGGTTAGAGTTTTTATTTTAAGTTAGCGTTCTTTATAAGTAGTGACAATTATTCGGGTTTTCATATTCAATTCGGAATTGAGAAGACGCCAGAGTCACTCTTCTTTGACCCGGCTGCGGCTACTCCGCCCACAGATTTCTTCCCTGTTCAATCATCATTCTATACCTACTGAGATTATCCATATTCCCTGCTAGACAAGTACCCATCAACCTCCTTCTCTTGTACCTTGAGGGTTTCGCAACACCCTAGCCCATAAACTCTAGTTCCTAATAGCTTTTTAGTTCGTCAACATTCTAAATTTAGCCTGAAATCGTATACTGAGAACTTAAACACAACTTGAATACCTAAAGTTCACGCTCAGTGATCTCCTAGTCATAGATGAGTCATATTCTGTATCTGCTACATCTATTCAATGGCGCGGTGTCTCAAAATATCCACGCGCCGTTTCACGATCAAAAAATACTTCTACCTCTGTTGATATAAGATTGATTTTTCGGTGGTACGTCGTCGACCTTACAGTTAGCTTCTTTTAGATTTTTTATATTTTTTCATTCATAGTGTGATTACCTCATCGGTGCTACCGTTCGGCTTCGGCCCTCGTATTCGTTTTGCTTTAGTCATTTCGCACTTGTTTTTGAGGTCGGCGGCTTCATGGCTTTTCCTTGTCCATTGTAGGGTTGTCCTCAACCTAACTGAATGAAATCGAACAGAAAAATAGTTAGAGATAATATTTTTTGGTACTTATCATTAAAAACATGATAACAACCCAATTTGGCAGGAAATAATCCGCTGTTATTTCATGTCGATAATTAATTGAGTCATGTTAAATTGTATAGTTACCAAGTTATTACCACTAATTTTATACAGGTAGAATTCGCGCCACCACTGAAGCCCGGCGGAAAATTGAAGAACTACTTTTTTTAAAAATACAATTCGATGCAATTACATTGACACTAGTGCCTCGTCAAAAGGAAGGAAGGTTCAGTGGTGGTGCGGACTATACCTATATGTACCTTATTCACATGATGAACTTTGACAAGTGTCAGAACTTTCATAGGATAGGTAACATTTCACGTAATAAACTTCCTGAAGATCTCTAGTCTACAAAACAGTCCTATCAAAACCCTAAGTTCCACCCACCGAATACCTATAAAATATTCCTTAGTCACTTGTTTACGACATTACAATTTTAGCACAATAGGTCTAGTACGAATGGGGAATAAACAGGCCTGGTGTCATCGACCGCTACCCACCGGCTCGGGCAAGCTGGTAGAAAGCGCAGTGACTCACCCGTGGCCCAACGTGTAGCCACTCCAGGTTGCCTTGACGAAACGGATATACCTACTGTACCTACCTACTTATGTATCCAGGACCGACATTGTATTGCAAGGAGAAATTGTGGGACTTGTTTCCATTTTGTCCAAAACAAAAATAAATTAACATTAAGTATTAAAGTTATCTTATATCTAAATCAGGACATTTTCAAATTTAGTCCACGGATAAAATACCTACTTATTGTAAGTAAATACGGAACAATGTCGACTCCAAGTAGATTTTCTGTTTTTGTATATCGAGTACCTAAGTGATTCCGATATTCTACAGTCATTTCAATTCAACAACCTACTCTGATTAAGACCTACCAATTAAAAAACGAATGTTCAAAAAGAAGGTTTTAAATGTTTACAGAAACAGGTGGAGTACTGGCACATACGTTGAAAAAACGTTCGAAAGTCATTAGAGATTTTTTCTTTAATGTTTACTTTTGTTTAGTCCAATGGCATTATTAGAACTTTTTCGGGAGAAATGGCCAGTATTGGCAGTTATCTATTAATGTTTGTGATTGGTCGGACTACGAAGGTTGAATGCCTTGCTGATACTGCAGAATAAAAATCTGGGTAAATTCAATTTAATCAAAGAGGCTATCTATGATTACTTATCCCATTAAGTAACAGATAGGTTCAAAGTAATAAAACGATCGTATTTTTTGAAACGACAACCAATGCTGCTTTTGTCATTAAAAAACCAAACGGCATTACAAAGTAAAATGTTGCAAGACGAGAATTTCAACCACACGAACATTAACACAACCTGAATGGAACAAAATTTTCTTATGGCTCAGTCAGGAAAGATACAAAGAAATACATTCTCTTGAATACAATGGCTGGCCGAGCATTCTATGCAGAATGTAGACAGGTTGCTGGGAGACGAATGAAAGTAAATAAACATTGCATTCTTGAGGTAAACAAACTTTGAGACTGGTTTGTCCACTCGGTGCACTAGGTATAGCGAGTGCTTTCTAAATAAGTAGTTAGGTCGAACGTTTATCTAATCAGTGGCGGAGTGCACACATAAATTGTCATCAGACTGAATTATCATACAGCCCTTTTGTTTATCTCGGCAGGTTTATGGCTTCGAATGAAATGAGAATATATAAAATGTACTTACGCAGAACCCTTTAGGTAAATAGGTATACACTTTTACGTTGTTCTCTTACACCCCATATCTATAAAAACACTTTACAAAGGGAATATATAGGAACTTGTGAACCATAAAGCCAATGAAATAATAGTATTATGATAAACAATAAAAAGATAAGTACCTCAGTATTTATGATCAGAACAGAATTACAACACAGAGCCTATTCCTATTGCCATCAACCGGGCACAAATCCAGACTCCGGGCTGCTAAGTAATTCCTATGTATGACGACGATAATATCAACATTGAAACCTCGAAAGAACTTCGACACAATATGTAGGTAATAAATATCTTATCACCACTTAAATCTCTACTCATCCTACATATGTAAAGAACGAGCTTGAATGTACAAGGTCTACATTTCATCGCATTTTGGGCCGTCGCAGCGCAAAAGTCGTAAAAGTGTGGCAATGTATCGGTATGCGAAAGGCCCAGCGACTAGACAAGTGTTTCTTAATCCAAGATTCGTACTTGGACCCTTGTACAATCAACTGACTCAGCTTACCTACTACCGACCTCCGTACATATACTTACACTTATCTACTGAACAAAACAGGCAAAGATGAAGTTTACAAAAAAAAATTTGTTTGATTTTCTCTGCTCTTCCGATTTACAATAGTCATTGCAGACTGCAGAGGACATTCTGAACGATTTATATTAACATACTGTTTACATAGTAAGGTACATAAACTCGCGATTTTTCCAATAGTGTAGGTAGAAATTCGATATTACCTACATTAGTAACTGCAAGCACGTTCAGCGGTATTTTTTTTATTGCTAAATAGGCCTGCTCTTGATCTCGAACTCGCCCGATGGAAAGCAACGGATCTTCAATTCGTCTGGTCAGTAATTAACCTGGTGTCAGAGTTTTAAAGCCGCCCATGGACCTCTGACTTGGCTTTACATGCCGTCGAGAAATATCACTCAGGCATGCCGGTTTCCTCACGATGCAAAGCGATGGATGAGGGCTACGAATGGCTACGATGGAACAAGCATGACCAGAAAAAAAATATCTATGGAAAAGCTGGTAAAGAAAATACACTAGGATAACGAACATACGAGGAAGATCAACCTAAAAAAGATTTGCCAAGATGTAGTCCGAGATCGTTGTCGATAAGAAGTTCTCATACAAGATAAACGCTAACTAAAATCTCAATTACGAGAGAATGTTTATTTTTCTTATAACTTGTTGAACTGCACCCAACTAGGGTCATAAAGAAAAATCAAAAGTTATAAATCAGAAGTTATAAGAGTAATAATAATAATAATAATTTTTTTATTGACACAAATGCAGCTTTTACAAACTTTGTTTGAAGCCCTGGCTCCTGAGCTAGGTAGCAACCTGTGTTACAGGAGCCAGTGTCTTCGCCCATTTATGGTTAATTTCATAACAATGTGCAATAAGCATAAGAAAAAGAGAAAAGGAAAAACAAAAAAAATAAAAATAAAAACAATACAATAAAAGACAAAATTACAACAATTATAAGATGGACACATGCTTTTTGTGTGTGTGTGTGTGCGTGTGCGTGTGTGTGTGTAAGTAATCATAGTAGTAATCATAATCTGGATCATTTAGAAGGGCATTACTAATCCATTTCTCGAAGAAATTATCTGCTCAACAACGTAATTAACGCAATGAATGTTGTTGAACTGTCAAAATAAAAGAGATTGTGATTGATCGCGTGTTACGCAGTTAGGGTGCTGATACTTAAAAATAATCTATACCAACCTTTGTATGAATAACAATGAATTAATAGCTCCTTGCTTTTTGATATTTTCTCGATCGATGGCGAAATGAATCTCGACCCCAAAACTTAAACATATCTGGTGAAATCAAGTGTCACCTCTGCTAACCCTTCGAAGAATACAAGCGTGATGTTATGTGTAATAGCGTTCTAGAAAAATAATGTTGCTTTGATTAGTTTCACAGATACTTAGGTATCTGACAATATTTGCAGATCTTGTGAGTGTGAGTCATCTGCGTCTTATTGCGAAGTTAGTGCGCACTGAGCAGGGTTGTCTCTGCCACAAGACTTGTTATAACATACTTAATTATGTTTAATCACTCACTCAACAAAAATGAAATACGTAACGATTGTTTTTCATTGCTACGTTATCGGTAGGTAGGTACCTATTGTGAAAATTAAGTAGCCTAGTTCGATAACTATGTATATCTACCTAGTTACCAAGGTTTCAGCACAGTATCTGCTAGGTAGGTAAGTATACCTAATCGGTAGTAGATTCATAGTCATGTAGAACAGTCTAGGAGGTAGGTAATCTAAAGTCTGCAACTTAGGGGTCTGTGTCTTGACGGGGTCCGCTAGGGCCGATGCCTGTCGGGGGTGCGAATAAAACCGAAAGGGAGATCGTGGCCCCCCGCAACAGGGCAACCGAAGGAACACGGGTGGGTTTTAGTCAGTAAGAGTCTGACACGCTCTCCCGCTCCGCCCAGAGCGGGAGAAGTTATTTGATAATTTCCCACCCAAAAAAAAAGGGGTCTGTGTCTGTAAGTACCTAGGTACCTACGACTCATTTGATAGAGACTCCACCAACGTAATCCTTGTGCAGTTGTGCTGCTGACTATCAAGAACTGTCATGTTGCATCATTGAGATATAGGTACCTACATAAGTTGTATGATTTTCAGTCTGCTTATTATTCCACCTATCAGTGTAGTTTTTCACTATTTCCGGTTTCCTCCAATTTTTTTATGAGAACGAAAAGCGGAGCTTCTTTTACATCAACTCTACAATTAATGAATGAACTCTAGGTATAAAAAAAAAATGTTTGTATATTGGATAGGCATCAAAATGATGTTTAAAAAAAATAAGTTACACCTAGGTTCGTTACCTAGAACATCTTGTTAAAACCCTATTCAAAGCATTGAAATCTTTTACAATAATTGAAAGATGTTAGATGAATTACGTAGGTAGGTAGAGTCATGTACTCATTGGTGTGTACCTACTTCTACTACATAATATATCTAAAGGTAATTTATGTCTTTATTTACAAATAACAATAATGAAACAGTGTTGTGGGGGAATGCGTACTACATAAAGCATTGTAGAACTGAGTACGTTGGTTGGTGATTCATTTCTCGGAATTGACCTTGCTATGAGTCATTCGTTGGAAGGCAGAGTCGGGGATACCGCGCCTGTCTGCCGGCTGCTTGCTAGACGCACTCCGCTCACCGTGCTGCGCTTTTTACGGAATACTTTGTGTTAACTAATAATCAGTTATATTCGTGATAAATATGTGTGTTTACAAGAAACGTAGGAGATTTAATTAAAAATTCTTCTTTCGAATATTTGTAAATATTTTTGTGTTTCCGAAGTTGGATATCATGATAACAACCATGACGTCATTCATACTGTTGAAGGTAAGTAATATTTAGAAGCTACTAATATATAGAAAAGAATTCGTGATAAATTCTGTAAAATTAAATAAGATTTATAATGTGGATGAATCATCCTAAAAACTCTTATCAGTTTCCTATTTGACCATTGTAGTTGGTCTGACGTTTACAATATTATGCGGACAAATTAAAAACGAGGGTTTTACTTATAGCGATCTCACTTCCACATACTGAAATAATATGGTTTTAGAAAGAGAATAAAGTTTTATGTGCGGGCATTTTAAATTGTTCGCTTGTTCGAATGCGATTTATGGTGTGTGGGAAAGAAATAGGGAGAAACATGGCGAACAGTTTATAAAAGTTTATGTTGAAACATAAAGAAGTCTCGTGTAGTAATTTATATAAACAAAGTTTATAAAACAACAATTCTCATTATTAATTATGATATTTTTTGTGATATTAATTGAATAAAGATATCGTGTAAGTAACTCCTGACTTCTTGCACAAGAAATGTTCAAGAAAAGTTTTGTGTCATCTGTGAAAATACTTGTTGATCTAGTTTTAAATTAACTTTTCAGACAAACTCTTTTTTGTTGAGAATGAACAGAGAAGATAATGTCAACTGGTTTCATGGGAAAATATCTCGAGACACGGCTGAGAAGCTGTTGAAAGAAGGTCGGTTGTGATTATTATTGTATTTTGTTATTGTTGTGCCAATGTTTTGTGTTATTAACAAACTTAAATATCGTTGAAACTTGCAGAAGGAGAGGATGGTGTGTTTTTGGTACGTGAGAGTAACACTTCCCCTGGAGATTATGTGCTCTCAGTTTTGCACCAGGTCAGTTTTAAAAGTTTTTCTAACCTCAAAGCTGAACTTAGTTTTCCTATTTTTATTAGGTATTGTCTATGCTATCAGTCATATTTGTCTGTATACAAAACTCTCAAGAACTATCTTAATTTATAAATTGATGACCCCAAGATTTAAGAAGATAGCTCTTACATCTGCACTTTGTACCTATTATAGGCAGCTTTCAAAAAAGTTTGCTTTTTTATAGGGAGAAGTAGTGCACTATCAAATTCGAAGACATGGTGAGGATGCATTCTTCTCAATTGAGGAACATACGACAGTGCACGGATTGGACACACTCATACAGCATTACCGAGGAGACTCCAATGGCCTCGTCACCAGGCTATCAGTTGTGTGCAAGGGACAGCCACCACCCCATGAATCTCGTACTCAGGGCACTACCAACCTATTACACCGGTAAGTATTTATAATCATACTTATATTCCTTGGCTTCATCTTTGATATCCTATCATTTCATTTATGCAATGATGATGTGCTTCTAGAATTTCTAGATTGTTAATAAATCTAGAAGAAATTTTGAAGTAAAATCATACTGAATATAAACACAATAAACTTAATACCTATTTCTTTAAACAAATAATTATGACCATTTGTATGAGGAAATTCTGCCAACAATTTGTTATTTCTGTCACTAGGTTTATTCATCACATGACCAGATATAAGGCATGTGCTTAGAACAAATAAATATTATGTATGTACACCGTACATGAAAGTCTGGCTTTTGAGAATATGCACATAGTTCAAAACTTATTCTTTATTTAAATATACATTGTGTAGGAGTTGAGAAACAAATTCTTATGTTTTCTACATTTTTTAATGCATTACTTATTTACAATGCATTATTTTATGTTGCGTTTTTTTTTTGGTGGAACGGAACGCAAACTCAAAACGCGTCGTTTTCGAAATTAGACAATGCCGGTAGTAACGAAAAATACTAAATGAATTAAAAATATTCTTTGCAAAGTGCTAAAAAAAATTGTAGTAGTTGAATTACTTTTCTTGGGTTTATATTACTGTGATAATATATTGATTTAGTGAAAAAAAAAAAAAAAAAAAATATGCGTATTCCCTATTCAGGACTTGAAAGTCACTAAAATAGGTAGTACCTTTATTAATCAATTACTCATATTATTATATTTCTATACTATACACCTGATAGGTGTAAAGTATGATGTCATGATATTTATAACAGTTTGAACTGAAGTGGGACAATGCTGACGTATTTAAATTAATAATATTGTGCTTATGACTGGTAAATGATTGTATTGAATAATAATAGTATGCTTCTAAGGTATAATTGACTAATTGTTTTCAAAATGACACTATCCTTATTGCTACATTAAAAAAATTATGGCTGCAATACAATGTGCCTATTGTGCTTGAGGAACTATTTGCAAATTGGAAACTTGCCAGTATTTTTTATTACCTACCTATTTACTATTTACCTATACATATTGTAAAATACACTTACAAAGATAAAAGATCAAAAAACCGTTTTTTTTTTCAATCTTTCATAGTAACATTCAGTACACACTCACTTTCCCACACTAGTAACAGTAAATTGGACAAAAACAAAATAATTGATAGAAACATGCAATGTCAATTAGAGATAGAACATCTAGTTGAAGAAGGAAGTTCCATTAAGATGAGAGCCACCTAAATTGCCCTTAATTTATCCCTCTTGTTTTATTACCAAGTTAAATGGAGTGTAGTGACATTATTTTATCATCAATGGGTTATTTTTCTATTCACGTACTATTGTAGTGAAAAGCTGAAACTGAATAGAATTATCATGAAAATAAATTCCTGAGTTTCTGCAAGAGCTTTGCTTATTTAATATGAAATACTATTATCTGCATCATCACCTGATAGGTCTTCTGTCTGTCAGATGCCTTTCAGTCTACCTGTAAATGCACAATATGCAGATCTGAAAATATTTTCAATCACTGTAGTAATTCTCTTGCACTTCATATTCTTTAACACCCCAGGATACTAGGTTGCTACCAAAACTCAACTTACTCTAATTTGTCTTCCTTGTATATTAATCCCAGGACCTCACACATTGAATGTACTTGGCTTCATTCTATAAATAAGTTCGAGTCCATTTAAAGTACAATGACCATGAGTAAAATTAATTTCTTATCAACTTTTAATGACCCACCTTGTTCAAAACTTATATTTTTTAATTTATTTTAAGTCAGATCTCCCATACAAGGGGTTATTGCACTGATTTTGACATGCACTGCACATTATAGTGCTTGTAATTTAATACAAGTGCTGACAAGCTTATTGACAATTTCCTGTTGAGCGCATTGTTCAATATGTTTATCCAATAAATATCAAGAGAAGGCCAGTAGTTGTGGCCATATACTGGCAGCATGATAATGTCTACAACATGATGCTATGTGTAGGTAGAACATCAAAATTCTTTGCATGTTTTATGACAAGATGTGTTTGCAATGTTCACTGATTGGAATACCAAATGTGGTCCAAAATAATTGAGTCAGAAGTCACATGCCATGCCTAGTTTTGTAATCACATTCTTGAATCTTGTGTGAATTATTTTGCTAGGAATACTTTATTGATATTATTAGGTACTAAAGTTAATTAACTTTTAATTGATAATTGCAATATTTCAAATTTTGATTTAAAATGATTAATGCTGATTAACTTAATTAAGTTTATAAGGCATGTTATTGCCCTAAATTGTAACAAAATAATATGTAAACAGACAGTAGTGACTCAGCTCAATGTTCTTATGTTTGTCAAAAAATCTACATACTAAAAACCAAATATGAAAAAAACAGTGGCACTCCGGGAGTGCCGACAGAAGTGAAAACTTGAAGAAGATCGCCTTTGTGGAAGAAAAATACTTGTATAGAACATTGGCCCGTAACCTTATCTAGATAATGAGCACAATAGCGTTTACAAAAAAAAAAAAAAACTTCCGAAACCTTTAAAGTAAAAATACTTGTATAGAACGTTGATCCATAACGTAAAATAAATAAAGAGCACAATCGCGTTTCCAAAAATGAGGTGTCGTCATGGTGTCGCGAAATCAATGGTTTAGTCCCATCTCAAAA
Source organism: Omphaloscelis lunosa (assembly GCA_916610215.1). Classification (NCBI taxonomy): domain Eukaryota; kingdom Metazoa; phylum Arthropoda; class Insecta; order Lepidoptera; family Noctuidae; genus Omphaloscelis; species Omphaloscelis lunosa. The sequence continues at coordinate 17,509,452 of OU744244.1, read as the reverse complement.
ATGCCCAACGCGCCTCAAGATTTTCACAAAAAAAAAAAAAAAACTTTTGGAATGTCGTATTATCTAATCAGAGCAATATTAGTTCAAGTGAGCACTAAGTACCATAGAAGCTGACATGAGTCATACCCTGGGAATGTTTGATGGTATCTGATATGATGACAACTATTCGGTTAGAGACATCTGTGTTTGGCAACGGTGAATCATTGTTTATGCTAATGATTCTCGGGCACACACATTGTTCCTTATTGGTATTGAAATAATTCATGTGAGCTATTATCAATTTCATTGTCTTAATTATGTTGTCATTAGCTATGGTAATGTGCTACATTGATTGATTTAACAGTACCAAATGTTTGAACGAAAATGTTTTACAAAGTTTTTGTCACAGAATATTATAGCTAGTTATTTTACAAATGAACATATTATGATTATTAATAGCCTACAAAACAATCCTTCCACTCTACTTAAAAAAACAACAGTGATAGCCTAGTGGTGTGACCATCGGACTGCCAAGTCTTAGGTCTCAAGTTCGAACCCAAGGCACGCACCTCTGACTTTTCGGATTCATGTGCGTATTGTATAATTATCACTTGCTTCAATAACGGTGAAGGAAAACGTGAGGAAACCGGCATGCGTGGGAGATATTTCTCGACGGCATGTGAAGCCAAGCTAGAGGCCCATGGGCGGCATAAATACTCTGACACCAGGTTAGTCACTCACTAACCACACAAAACAAAAAAAAAAGAAGATTTGAAAAGTTCTGTGCCCAGTCCTTAAAATGCTCGTTTCGCCATCTCTTTCCTTTAAACTTTAAAGTTGTGTCTCCTCCATTCTAATGTTAAGAGTTTAGCTTCAACATAAGTAACATTTTATTTATTTTTCAGGGCGACAGAAGCCGGTGACTTCAACATAGTTTCTCAGATGCTAGCATGCGGCTACCGCAGTCGCGATGCTAAGAACCAGGACGGTCAGACAGCCGTGCACATTGCTGCTAGAGCTGGGAAAGACAATATACTTGCCAAGCTGATTGAGAGTGGAGCCACTGTGAATGTTAGGGACTCGTTTGGGTATACGCCTTTACATGTGAGTTGTGTCTTTAGTACTTTCGTAATATGATATAGTTATAGTTGGTCACACCATGGCGACCTTAAGGCTGAAATTGGGGCTACATTAAATAGCTTCCACAAGATACGAGTTCTAAATAACAGATACCAGCATCACCTTTGTAAATATTTATCTGTTCCTTTTGTCTCTTCTATATAGATATATGTGTGTGTACATAAATGGTTAAATAAATAAATAGTTGCATCTTGAGCAGTCAGCGCTGTTACTACCTAGTGATTGGCTAATATTTTAACTTTGTCATGAGCTATTTAATAGTTTGTCCAAAATAGGGACTCCCTATCTTTGTGGAAGTTCCCGCAACGTGTAGTACAGAGACTGCTCATTCACTGCGCCAACTATGCCGTCATTCATTGTGTGATTAGATTTTTTTCAACTAAAAATACAAACAACAATCCAATATTGTCTTTGTTTACAGTATACATGCCAGAACAACTTGCCGAGTACCACGGAGCTGCTGATAACGAAGGGCAATGCTAACTACCAGATGAGACATGCGCCTACAGGCAAGGTGCCGCTACATGATGCCGCGCAGAGGGGACACATTGAGTGTATCAAGGTTTGTAGCCTGACCTATAGAATATCTATTCATGTGAAACAGTTTTCTGAATAACTAGCAGACAACACAGCTTAAAGTTGCAATAAGGAGCGGTTTACTAACTCATCCCCTGAGATCTGAGTATATTCAGGGTATTATTTAAAGCAATGACACGTAAAGTTTTATTGGAGAGGCAACCGGATAACGAGTGGTAATCTGGGTTTTGAAGTGATACCGAACCGTCCGAATTGACACCAAATGGACGGGGGCGGAGATATGGGGGATGGGGGCAGATTTTTTTTTGTTTTAACATGGCATTTAAAATTTAAGCTCTATGATGTAAAGAATTGGTGGGTATCAATGCCATCCGGTTGCCACCCCCCAACACCGTTATAATTGAAATAATGTATACAATTCTTGAAACTCTTTACTGATGATTAATCATCGAAAGTGAAGGTTAATTTTGTCAAAACCAAAGGGCATTGATACACACAAACTCCTTGCACATAATAGAGCTTAATTTTGAAAGCGATGTTAAAAAAAAAAATAGGTTTTCATCCCCCATATCTCCGCCCCATCCATTTGGGTCCATTCGGACGGTACGGGGGGGTTCGGTATCAGTTCAAGACGAAGATTACCAATCGCCATCCGGTTGCCTCTCTGTTAAATTTTTACGTGCTTATTGCCTTGAATATATGAAGTTTGTATCCAAACAAAATCACGAACTTCAGGAAGTTAACTAATATAAACCTGCGTAATAGGTAAGCCTGCGGAAGACGTGCGCGTAGCTGTCATGTTCCCCCAAAGTACGTGAATATGCAACATACATATGGATTATCTTTCCATATTATGACAACAGTAAATTGTACACATATGCACCTACATCGTTATAGAAGATGTAAATGTTTACTATTGAAACTTGTAGTTCGGTGTTTTAGTTATCAGCATTCACTTGAGTCATTTTTTTTTTGTAGGTTCTACTAAAGCTGAAAGCTCCAGCCCACGCAAGGACATTGGCACACGACACCCCTGCTGACCTGGCGAAACATTATGGACACACAGAATGCTACCAGTTACTGAGTAATTAACTTACATTGTTCATCATTTTGTTTTTGGTGCATGGTAGAATGTATATTCATTGTTTGAGTATGCTTTTAAAAGATAGGTTTTTCTGTCAAACAAATATCATCATTGTAAACATTGAAATAAAGTCTAAAATTAATAAATAATCTTATGTGATACACTTGCAGACTAGTCTAACTTACAAAAGCTTTTGTTCCGGTTAACTTACGAGTACTTCATTCAAAACTTCCATGACCATAATTCTAACATTCTTTACAGAAAACCACCAGCCAGATATCCCAAAAACGTCTAAAAAGTATTGGTATCACGGCACGTTGAACCGCGAGGAAGCTGTAAAGACATTGGAGGAGTACTGCAAGCATCACAAGGTGGAAGGCAAAGCTTCCGATGGCGTGTTCTTAGTACGGTATAGCGAGAGGCATACGGGCGCGTATGTGTTAACGATGCTCAGCGAAAACACGCCCTACAACTTTATTATTAGGAAAGAGGTAAGTTTTTAAACTTATTATAGTTTGTATAGGCCAAAAAGCTCTAGGCTTGCATCAACTGTAAAATATGCATTAAGAACCACCACTTTATTTGTACAAAACAGATACATTAACATTAAGTTTCTGTAAAAGAGTTGAGCCATTTAAAGTTAAGTCAAAAATATACCAGGTTAAATTAATTTCAGACGAACTGGCTGTTTATAGACGACGGACCCTATTTAGAATCTCTGGAGAGGCTGATCGAGCACTACAGTACAGTGCCGGACGGCCTACCTACCCGCCTCACTACCGCTGTGCCGCCCAAACCTAAACCACCTCTACCTGAAGTAAGAACACTTATCTTTAGGCTTAAACTTATAACTTATTTTCTTATTGGTCCTTCATTAGACTCATTATGTTGTTTTCTTCGTCATTATAAGTATTACGCCAAAAAAGAAACCGTTTACCTGACTCCTAACATTTCACAAGTGCTCATGTAGGATTATGCGAAAGAAAAAACGAGTGAAGCATACAGCCTTACAGTAGTCGCATAAGATGTGTAACATAAGCAACATTAAAGGGGAGGGGCCTCGGCAAAGTCGTTTCTGACCAACTTTAGTACCGCTCCCGCTCATTGGCCAAATCAAATAGCGCGGCTTCCTGTTACAGACTTCGTCCCTTTTCACGAAATCGCTCCCATAGATTTGATTATTTAGATCGCAGGAAACCTAGCGGAAAGACACATCAAAACATTTGTATTTTGAGTGAATAGCGGATATATATCCGTTTGCTACGTTCTGACTTGATAGAGAGACGCTTCCAGCCGGCACTTCCAGTTACTCCGACCAAAGTAGAAATCTCTATAATGAGTACTAAATTCCCACCTCATTGTTTCAGTTCTCAACAATGCCACGAACCAAAAAGCTGGCATCAAGCCGAGCCGCCATGAACCAGTCGCTCTCTCTAGTAAAACATGACATACTGAGCGACAAACAAATGTCTGCGCAGACGTCGCCGCCCTCCTCTATACAATCCAACAACAATATGTTCGAGTTACTCACAAGAAACCTATCATTCTCATCAGACTTCAACAACGATAGTATTAATAACAATGAAGAACCAGCGGACGATAACGAAACGTATAAGGTTCCAGGGAATAATAGTGCGGTGGTAACATTAGCAGAGAATTATAATGAGATATCTATTGATTCTGATGGCCAGCTTACCACACTGCAGGGTAAGTTTCGAATTGTAAAGCATTTTTTTGTCATATTGGGTAATGTTCATAACTTGAATAGTTATTATCATGGGGCCACATTATCGCGATAACGCGAACTTTCTGTTTCTCAGCGAGACATCGAGTGGTGTGCGAGAGAGAGCGTGCGAAGTGTAGTTCGTCATATCGCGACAGGGCCACATTGTCGCCCTGTCGCGATATGCGCACAATTGGAAATAGGCTAAACTTTATTGCTTTTAACGTCGTGGGTTCCTGTCGCGATGTCAGTCATTTAGTAAATAACCTACAGATAGTGCTTTTGGTCCCAGTTTTGTGGAATAAATTATGATAATAAATAATGCATACAAACCTCTTGCTTCATTAATGATTAAATTAATTTAGGCAGAAGGCACATGTCAAGTTCTTATTAGTTGTTGTCCTTTGTAAAAGTTAACTAAATATTATATGTACTGTATGTATACTGTGTGTAAACAAATGTGGTCTGAATTAAGAATTTATTTCTTATTATTAAATTACATGTACACTTATTTCCTAGAATTCATCCCAATGACGGAACTAACGCTAGGCGCCGTGTTAGGCGAGGGCGAGTTCGGTTCAGTCCTCCGCGCGACCTACAACCCTCCCGACCAACCAGCGCAACAAGTCGCCGTTAAGACGTTACACATGCAACACACAGACACCAATAAAAAAGAGTTCTTGTCCGAAGCCAAAGTCATGATGTCCGTCCGACACCGATGCATCGTCCGAATTATCGGCGTGTCTTTGGTAAGTAGGGTGCTGATGTAATTACAACATTGCAAGCACATCTATCCATCCTATCCTACTATAATAATTTCTTTATTTACACTTCCAAGACAAACATCTGTGTAGCCCTGGCTCTTGTACTGGGAGTTAATGTATCACAAGAGCCATCTACTATCCTACTTATTAATTAATTAATACTAAGAACTACTACTACTACTATAATAATATAATAGAAAGAATGAATGAATGAATATTAATATATAATTAATATTATAAATGCGAAAGTGAGTTGGTTTGTTGTTTTGTTTGTTTCGCTAAAACGGCTGAACAGATTGGATGAAATTTGGCACATGGGAAGACAGACATAACCTGGAGCACATAGGATACCTTTTATCCCGATATTCCCAAGGAATCGAGACTTATGCGGCTTAAACCGCGGGGCGCAGCTGATTATTAATATCGGCGCAGCTGATACTTAATATCGGCGCAGCTGATTCTTAATATCGGCGCAGCTGATTCTTAATATCGGCGCAGCTGATACTTAATATCGGCGCAGCTGATTCTTAATATCGGCGCAGCTGATTCTTAATATCGGCGCAGCTGATACTTAATATCGGCGCAGCTGATTCTTAATATCGGCGCAGCTGATACTTAATATCGGCGCAGCTGATTCTTATTATCGGCGCAGCTGATACTTAATATCGGCGCAGCTGATTCTTAATGTCGGCGCAGCTGATACTTAATATCGGCGCAGCTGATTCTTAATATCGGCGCAGCTGATACTTAATATCGGCGCAGCTGATTCTTAATATCGGCGCAGCTGATACTTAATATCGGCGCAGCTGATTCTTAATATCGGCGCAGCTGATTCTTAATATAGGCGCAGCTGATACTTAATATCGGCGCAGCTGATACTTAATATCGGCGCAGCTGATACTTAATATCGGCGCAGCTGATTCTTAATATCGGCGCAGCTGATTCTTAATATCGGCGCAGCTGATACTTAATATCGGCGCAGCTGATTCTTAATATCGGCGCAGCTGATTCTTAATATCGGCGCAGCTGATACTTAATATCGGCGCAGCTGATTCTTAATATCGGCGCAGCTGATACTTAATATCGGCGCAGCTGATTCTTATTATCGGCGCAGCTGATACTTAATATCGGCGCAGCTGATTCTTAATATCGGCGCAGCTGATTCTTAATATCGGCGCAGCTGATTCTTAATATCGGCGCAGCTGATTCTTAATATCGGCGCAGCTGATACTTAATATCGGCGCAGCTGATACTTAATATCGGCGCAGCTGATACTTAATATCGGCGCAGCTGATACTTAATATCGGCGCAGCTGATACTTAATATCGGCGCAGCTGATACTTAATATCGGCGCAGCTGATACTTAATATCGGCGCAGCTGATACTTAATATCGGCGCAGCTGATACTTAATATCGGCGCAGCTGATACCTTTTAACGCTTTAGCGGCTGTGAACGGATCTCGATGAAATTTGGCACATAGGTAGAATATGACCGAAGTAAGGACATTGGATACTTTTATCAAGGAAGTACGTTCCCGTGGGATAATTTCCGACTTCCGCGCGGGCAACAGCTACTAAGATTTATTTCAGCGTTGTCTCTAGGTTCAAGTAGGTTGGCTACGTACTTGCGATGCCGTGTTGACATCAGGTAGGCGTGGGCAGCCCAGTAACAAAAAACGATGCTCCTTTATCGATATTGGGTTATCAGTGATTGACCTGTACACTAACATGTATGTGTCAGATAAAATTGTTTCTATTTGTGTCAGCTACTGTGCTACGAGCTACATATTTTTGAGCACGTCACGATAAAAAAAGAATCACAGACAAGTGACATCCACCAACCCGCACTGGGCCCGCGTAGTGGATAACGGCCCTTCGTCCTTCACAAACATCATAGGCTGAATATGTTTTTCCATGTTATACAAACAATAATGTTGAAAATATCTTGAGTATGAGTAGATAGCTATGATGAAAAAGCAAAGAAACAATGGACCGATTGTGTGAAAGATAAAAGTTGTATGTAACTGTGGTAACGGGCGATAGATGTATGAAAGAAAAAGGCACGCCGTCCTCAATATAATTGGGACAAGGGCAGGATGATAAAACCGATAACATTCTTTTTTTTTTGTGCAGGGCCCGCCACTAGCTATGATCCAAGAGTTAGTGCCTTTGGGATCATTACTAGAGTTCATAGTACGTCATCCAGACAAGGCATCACCTGGGTACGAGCTAAGATTGTGGGCGTGTCAAGTCGCGGCCGGTATGCGGTATTTGGAACGGCGTCGTTTCGTACATCGCGATTTAGCTGCGAGGAATATTCTGCTGGCTAGCAGGTAATTATAAGATAGTATTATAATCAATAGAGCGTGTTTTACTAACGGCTCTTATCGATTAATTAACGGTCATTGAACTAGTGCCTTTACGGTATCCTCTAACGAAATAAGCTCGACACACTCTTGAAAGGGAAAGTGGAAATACCAACATGTAACCGCTTTACTCATATTTTTTATTCTTAGGGCCGCTCAATAGGCGTTTTCGAGGCTACACGTCGGTAATAGTAATAACAAACAATGTATCAAATCATTATTTACAGACACCAAGCCAAAATAAGTGATTTTGGTCTCTCCCGGGCGCTATCAACAGACAGTTCTTACTACAAGGCGAGTCGTGGCGGCAAATGGCCCATCAAGTGGTACGCGCCCGAGTCATACAACTATGGCACGTTCAGCCACGCGAGTGACGTGTGGAGCTACGGCATCACTCTGTGGGAGATGTTCTCGTACGGACAACAGCCGTACGGAGATATGAGAGGAATTGAGGTTGGTTAACTATTAGTACTCTTATTTAATAGTCTCCATATAAGTTCCATGTAAAAGGGAGTGAGCCTACAGCCATAAAAAAGTGCGTGTAGGCACTATACGTTTCTGCCGAACCCTTCAGGGACTACAGGCGCATATAGCCTTATTTTTGGTGAGACATTTGTGATCGGATATAGTTCTTAGACTATTTTTTCTCCAAGTTAGTCAAATGCTGCGGACAAAGTTATGCCGCCCATTGTATATTTTGTAGTGTTTGATTCATTTTTTGTTATGTATTTTGTGGTATACAATAAAATATATATAAATATATAAAATTTCTCATCACAGTAGTCTCCATACATTGTTTTCTTCTCCAGCAAGTCTCGAAAAGCATCAACATCAACTCACTAGGGTGATCCTGCAATATTAGTATTTTAAATGGCAATTCATTTTATATGTATATTCTTACAGGCTATACAAATAGTAGAAAGCGGCAAACGCCTAGAAAGACCAGAGAACTGTCCAGACGAGATCTACCAAGTGATGCTGGATTGCTGGGCTTACACTCCTGACGCCAGACCGACTTTTAGCCAATTAGTAGACGTGTTCTCCCAACACCCGGACTACGTGAACATCAGCCAACTGGCGCTGGAAAACGAAGACGCTAATGTGTAAGAAATAAGGAATAAAATGTATTTATAATTTAGGTTCAATGTATTTGTAGTTTTTGAACAATACATCGACGTGTAGTGCGAGAATCCTGGACTAACTGCATATTGATTATGACAATAATAAACGGCTTTTCAATTTGGACGAAGCAACCAAATTGAATTGCGTGAAGTGAATAATTAAAAGTCGCTTTATCGCGCCTTCTAAAAAAATTGAATAAATTTGGATGAACCATGTATTATTGCCATTACCTTTACATTAGGAACAATGAAGAATTAATGAAGTTTTATATTTATAACCTTCATAATAATCAAATGCAGTAATTGGATTATTGTTTAGACCATCGCGTCGACCTTCTGACAGTATGTTTAATACCTCTCTACTTGTGTATGTGCCTATTCTTTCCATAATCATAGGCATGCACAACATGTAATGTGTACAACGAAATAAAATTAGTTTCAATTCGGGTAGTGGAAATATTCGCGTGATAATCAGAAATGACATGCCATGATGTGCCTGATTACGTATTATATAATAACTAGCCGTTAAATATGTAAATAGGGTAGTATGTGTGTCGGTTATTATAAATGTCTTTTAATCGTAAACTTACGTCAGGTAAGTATATTGGAATAGCATTTATTTAGGTTAAATTGTACTCACTGTTTGAAGTATTGTTTTTGATTTACTTGACTAATGCATTTCCAGTTCATGTTCCTTTTATAGCCAAAATGGATGTATATAAAACTTATAATGATATTATTTTTATTGTCTTTTTAAAGCTATTTAAATGAACTGTACATTCCATTTTCTTACAAATATACATATTTTATTTATAAATCAATAGATTGAATACTTTTGTTGACTATGTGATGCTTGCTTATCTGATTTACTTCTAACTGAATTTGATTTCTACTTAATTTAATGTTCACTAACAACAACTTGGGCGCCTGTAATAGTTCAATATATAATTTTACCAGTGTTTTGGGTTCTATATGCCATAGTTTACGAATATGAAATTGCCACAAGGTTGTGTTATGTAATGTACAAAATTCTATAGAGTTACCCAAATTATATCTATTTTATTTTAGAGAATTTATATTAAATTCTATGAGTCTGACTTAGCATATTGTATTAACTTTTATATTATGACAGATCATATAATTATGTTAATGAATCAAATGTGATAATGGTATTTATAAAATAAATAACGATTTTATAAAAAAAGTCTTATTACTTGTTTACACACTAACTTAATCTTAAGTCGCGCCATCTCCACGGACGAGAGAATCGCGGCGACAGTCACGCTGTGCCTTCAAATGATGGCCGCGATGATATCGCTGTGTGGAGTTTGATTCGTATTTCATGGTTTCCATTGAACTTGATGGCACGGCGAGACTCGCCGCGATTTTCTCGCCTGTGGAGATGGCGCCTAAGAGCGGTTTCGCACTACGTCTGATCCTAATCCGAGAAATGTCGGTCCGAAGTAGCCATAGTACTATTCGTATGAAGAGTTGTGCACTAGATCCGATCTTTGTCCGTCCGAATTTAGAACATTCCCAATTCGAATTTAATTCGGATCTGATGCAGTGCGAAAACACTCTAAATCTGTTATTCCGTCAACCCAAGTTACAATTTAAACACTCCACTTCATACTCATAGAAGTTCATGAAAGTGATTAGAAACGTACCGCAAAAGGCTTACTATCTTATCTTAAACATCATAAAATAACGTAAAATCACAAGTTTCTGCTTCCGGCGACTTAATTCTATATATCACAAGAGAGATGATGAACACTAAACACAGCACACTCCGTCACTCATATATTAATGCGACAGTCATTATACGGCGGTGGCGGTGTTTCCGCACGGACTGGCAGACGAATAGCATCTATTTGTAAGGGAGCTTCACTGAAGCCCGGTAGACCGTACGTCGGGAACGGTGCACTTCTGTCGGGCAGAGACAGCTGTCTGCGGAACGAGGGCGGAGTCTCCAAGTCAGGGTTCACTACAGTACTCCACAGTAAATTAGTCCTCATGTCCCCATCAAACCTCTGCATCCTTCGCCTTCTTTGTCTCCTCGTCTGCGGCCGTCCGCAGCTAAGTGCACCACATGTACAAAACTTGTTCAACCAAATATAAGTGCCCACTATTCCAATTGCTAAGCCGATTTCAATACCAATGACGAAGGCTTTTACTGACGAGAATTCTTGGTCAAACTTCTCATACGGTGTGAGCGGTGTAGGAGGCTGTTCTGCTGGCACAGAATCGTTTTTATCTGTAGTTATATTCCAGATATCGTTCACGTCGACTTCTTTTTTCTCCTCAACCGGAACTATGGATATAATCTTCTCAGACATTTGCGGTTGTCTCTTCCTGCATTGCTTCTCATAAGTGATGCCTCGAGACGTGATCCAGTTTTCAACCGCTATGAAGTCTGCGTTGCATTGCCAATATTCATTACGTAGTTCTATTCTTTCTAGTTTACGCATAGGCAATAGAAGTTCAGTTTTCAAAGTAACTACATAGTTTTCGCTTAAATCCAGTTTCCTTAAATTCGGTAGACGGTTGAACAGACGAGTCGGTAAGGCTTTAATTCGGCAGCTGTTTAAGTTTAACACCTGGAAAGCGGAAATAAATTATAAGAATGCGTAGAACACTTATTGTCATAAAGACTAGGCCAAGCCCGTGTGGAGAGGCTGAGGGGGATCATTTATCGAATCAGTATTCTTACCTTTAGTTTCGAATGCATCAGAAAAGGTTCATTCTTTAGGCTTTCAAAGACGTTCGATGACAAGTCCAGTGTGTCGAGTTCTGGTGTATCCCAGAAGAGATCTGAAGGGATGAACCTCAGTCGATTGCTGCTCAAATCCAAATGGACTAGTTTGTCTAGGCCTGAGAAAGCGTGGAGGCCAATCCAAAATATCAAGTTATATGAGAGATCCAGGACTTCCAATGATGTGTAGCCAGTTTCCTAAAAACAAGAAATATATTATCAAATTAAATATACCTACGTGAGCAGTAGGTATTAAAAATATTTGCTACTAGCGCCCCGCAGTTTCACCCGCATAAATCTCGATCCCGTGGGAATATAGGGATAAAAAGTATCCTATGTCCTAATCCAGGTCATGGTTTACCCATGTACCAATTTTCATCAAAATCTGTTCAGCTGTTTTATCGTGAAAGCGTAACAAACAAACTTACTTTCGCAATTACAATATTAGGACTAGCTTCCGCAAGCGGCTGCGCCCGCGTGATATCTTTATAAATTATAGCCTATGTTACTCAGTGATAATATAGTATTCTACTAGGGAAAGAATTTTAAAAATCGGTCCAGTAGTTTTTGAGTTTATTCATTACAAACATACAAAAAATCAAATCTTTCCTCAAATAATAATAATATATTAGTTTAGATGAGTAATAATTAATTATCCTTTTTCATTATGTTTTTAATCAAAACACATAGGTCAACAATCAATCGTCATTGATTGACCTATAAATATATCAGCCATTGATTTCGAAACGATAAACTAAGTACATCTTTGATTGCAATGAGGTTTTCGTTAAACTCAAGTGGTAGGTGCATACGTTTTGATATAAGTATTCTAGGTCTTGTGCATCGAATGGCTAAAACTGAAACAATTAGAAATAGCGAAGGAAGCCAGCCAGAGTTATAAGCTTGATTTCTAACACAAAATATTTCAAAAGTCAACTAGCATTTTTGAAGGGAAAACTTCTTTAAGCGCGTTGGGCATTTTTGAGATGGGACTAAACCATTGATTTCGCAAAACCGTGATGACACCACCTTTTGACCATTAAAAAGACATCAACGCGTTAATTACCGCGGTGCGTGGAGTAAAAGACATCAACGCGTTGATTACCGCGGTGCCGATTTTTTTTTCAAGTTTTCACTTCTGTCGGCATTCCCGGAGTGCCACTGTTTTTTTTTAAACATACATATCATGCCAATTAAAGCTTCGTAAGCCCACTATCTAGCCCAGGTAAATAAAGTTCTGAAAACCTCCTTTTTAATGTTGGTCAAACTGCCCGCTATAATGAGTACCTACCGCTGAGTCACCAAACAAACATTTAGGGAGAGGAGAGTATGGCCAACTTTATTCATGTAGTGTTTTCCTTTTACATAATTTATTGCAACAGCTTACTTAAGTAGGTACTTACCTGCATAATAAGAATAGTGTTCAATGTGTCAATGATTGAATACTCTCTGATTAACTTTACATACTCATAAAAATAAAATATCAAAGGAAGTACCTACCTTAAAACAAAAGTTGTCCAGCTCGCTAATAACATTATGACTCAGACTATACACTTGCACCGCTTTGGGCACTCCTACTTCTATGTTGATAATGTTTTGATCCACACACATAGCCCTGTTCAACCCATTGTCCATATCACAGTCACATTGCTTCGGGCACTTCTCACTCCACACGCCCGCACTAAATAACACTAACATTAAAAAACACTTCCACTCCATCTTTCAAAGTTTCTTTTGATCCAACGCGTGAAAGTTTTCGCATTATTGTACGAATATTTAATATCAAATAACACGACTAGAGGCGGTTCTTCGGTTTCACATGAAAAATGGAGCAATGATACATACACGATTTGATAAAACAATCACTATCAGTGAAGATAAGATAACTACGTAGAATACAATCTTTCACTACATGAACACTGCTGTTCTTATAAATAGAACAGTATGATGAATGTCGTTTGTACGAGGAAAATAAAATGCCGAAATCACTAAAAATAATATCGTATTCATATAATACAGCTGTTGTCATTAATATGCATAAAAGGTTACATACGATACGTTATGTACAGGTCAGATTACAGAAATCAGTCTGTATGATAATAATACTAAATACCTACAACTTAAGGTTCATAATGGCATGTGAATTAATTTAAAATGCACTTAATACTATCGATAAATTTATAAGAGATCAATGGAAATATTTTAGCTGAATATATTTGAGTTTTGCCGCTGCTGCGTCGTCGCTGTTGCGGGGTAACACCGTTTCATGGTGTAATCGATTCCTAAGATGGCGTTTCTGACGTCATGAACTGATGCGCTGATGGTGTCAAACGTTCCTGCTAGTCTGTCTACTGCTAGTGCCTGTGAAAAACATTTTCTATGTAGGTAGGAACTTAACGGCCACATGGGTAATATATCGCACATTACCCAGACAGCCTCAAGGTTCTCGAAAATAACCTTTGTTTTTAACCATTAGCGTGAGAGGCATTTAAGCTGCACCGGATATTTAGGGGAGAAACACGAACGCAACATTCGGTTCCAAATATTTGCCAAGGTCTGCGCGAGGATCTAGCTAGACACTGTATCCCCCATTTATGATTTTTTTTCTTTGATATTTATGTTTTGATGCAGTATAGAAAGTATAGCAAAGCTACCGCAAAGCGCGTGCCGTCGTACATCAAACGAGCCGCCGCGACAACAAACAATACCGGCCAAAATTTTCATCCGCAAAAAACTAGGATTAGAAATAGAAACATTGAAAGTATGTTTAAAAAAACAAGGCTACAATATTTTTCATTTGCCTGAAGAAATAACTCACGTTAGCACGGACGTAAAAATATCACGGCGGGATTTTATCGCGCACTAGATTTGTAACTCTCGGTTTTGAGCCGAGCGTTGAGAATCCAACAGAGTACCAACCAGCGCATCGAAAAAACACACTGTTGGATTTTCAACTCTTGGCGCTGACCAGAGCGTTGAAAATCCAGTGTGCGAAACAAAATCTCCGCGGGAAAACATCGCCCGCGGGTACCTGGGCTTAATGAAGATAAAGACAAAACTTGAAATCTTTTTGTTATTGTTAATGTTATAGATATGTATGGTATGGTTAGGGAATGCACTCTCGAGTAATTATTCGAGATTAAATCTCTTGGTAAAACAATCTCGTTCTAGAACTCGATAGTATTGGCCAAGATAACGAATGAGATTTCGTGACTGAGCGCACGCGACTACACTGTTTCTTGAGAATTTTGAATATAATAATTAGTGGATTTATAGTGTGTGCTGATTTGTTACTTCATGCAAATGATTATTACTTATATAAACGTAGTTTTTTTTTTGTTTTGAGATGTAATTAAATTATTTATTTTTTATTTATATGGATTTAAAAAAGCATTTTTGTATTAGGCTAAAATCGCAATATCGATATCACGATTGCTGGACGAGATTTGGATTATCCAATCTAGACTCATGATTGCATTCCCTAGGTATGTTATGTAAACTTACTTGTAAATGTGATGCTTCTGCTACTCGTTCTAAGGCTTTCGCGTTACTAAGAGATGCTTGCGCCATTTGCGTCAGGGCCGCTGCTTGCTGATCCATTACTTCTACCTAAGAATCAAGGAAGTCAATCAATAAATAAGTTTAATCCCAAGAATGGGTAACTTTAAATAAACACAGACTCCTCTTATTTAGGGCAAGATATGAATCTTGCCCTAAATAAGAGGAGTCTGTGTTTATTTAAAGTTACCCATTCTCTCTCTCCCATTCTCTTCAGGACAGAAAAGTAAGCGTCGTATACGAATATGAACTCTGAACCTTATTTGGATAAAGTTAACGTTCATATTCGTAAAAGCGTTTATGCAAATAATGTTCTCATTCGTATCAGCGAATGTTTTCAGAGAAAATTTTATATTCAAATGAAACTATGAAACAATTATTTTACTCAACAACGTAAAGTGAAAATGCAATCTTGACTTAAAGGTATGGATAAAATTACTACAAACATACAAAAAAATAAACAAATGATAATGCTTTTTAGGGATTCCGTACGTCCGGATAAAAAAACGAAACCGTTTTAAGATCACTCGTGTGTCTGGCTGTCTGGCCTTCTGACACAGCCAATTTGCTCCGAATCTAAAGGACCAATAAAGTTGAAATTTGGTACACATATGAATTTCTGTGACCCAAACACGGATGGGTAACGTAAATAAATGATTTTTGAATATGGAAAATTAAAAAAAAAAAGGTTTGCAAAGTTTACCATGTGACATATCAAATGAAAGAGCTTGTTGTGAGGATCTCATTTTTTTATTTTAAAATAGATATTTAAGAAATTTTATGAAAATTGACCATTTCCCCCTTTATCTCCAAAACAACTGAGCCAAAAATTTTGAGAATAGTTCTATACTTATAGATTACAGGAGAACCTATAAGAATTCTGTGGTCTTAAAATAACATGGTAAATAACACAATATTGTGCATACAAACTTACATTTTCAGTTGGAATATATGGGAGAACATGTTTTTCAACTACTATGTTAAGTTTGGTCTTGGGATAAATTCATCCTAACTACGGAACCCTAACATTGTGCGTGGTGCAACAGGCACTTTGGTCGGTTTTTTAGATTGTATTATGTTCACGGCAGGAAAGAATTTTAGAATATTATTTTATAATTTATCAAGAAGCCAGAAAATTTTAAATGTCCTAATGTTAGAAGTAGCAAATGTGACATAATATTGAATGGAGAAAAACTGGAATTTATAATCAAACGGTTTTCCCAGAAATCAACAATAATCTCTAGACGGGAAATAACAATGAGGACCTCATATAACATCTCTTGCGGGGCGGCTAAGCTCGGCAACTTTTGCTGTTAGAAAGACACGACACACACACGTTTGGCCTATTTTAGCTACTTTCACAGCATTACGTCGTAAGGCATTTTACTGTGGGGTGGGGTTGCTGACATTTAATCCATCTTTATTTTGCAAAAGAGATCTGTCATACCCATTTATAATTTACGTCGTCGCGAATCTCTCAGGGAACTATTTAAAAGGATTAATAATATGACGGTACCTTGTCAATTCATATATGAAAATATTTATGTAAGTAAAAAAAATCTACATCATTTTCATAAAATAAATAATAGACATAATTTTAATAAAAGAAATAAAGATAAAATAGATCAACCATTTTTCAGATTATCTAAAGTTCATACATCTTTTATGGGGTACTGTGTTCAATGTTACAACAAAATACCTTGTGATATATTACAATTAAATTAAAGAAAATTTTAAACATGAGTTTAAAATTTTGAATAAGTAGTACACTTTGTGAACAAGCATACTTATTACAAATTAGAGGATTATATCCAAGATAAGAATGCTTGGAAACATGCTGGTCTAGCTCCATAGGACAAGTTTATTTAGAGTCTAGACAAAATCAAACTGGTTGCTAATTTAATTGCATAATTTATTCTTTTTATAACATTGATTTTACATTCTGTGAATACTTGAAGTGACACTGAGTTATTAGTATTACTTGTATTTTTTTTTTTTAGGAAAATTGTATACATACTTTTACAATGTTTGTAAATATATGAGCACCATGTATCCATCACATAATTAATTTATCTGTCATTGCTTTATTTTTAATTCATTTTACCCATTTTGGTAATCTTATTCCAGGTGCATCATCTTCGCGTATATTTATATAATTAATGTTTACAAAATATTGTAAAACATTTTAAAAGAGTATCGGTGGAGTTTGATAACTACCTTTTGGAAGGAGCGACTAGAATCAATATATTTTTTTGCAAATTTTGATGTGCTAAAGGGCCTTTTATGTGCCTAATTGAAATAAATTATTTGAATTTGACCAGAACATATTCAAAGGCACATTGGATAGGAGATAGTTTCTTCAATTCCTTATACCAATATACACACACTGACCTATGTTGAAAAGCATAATGGATAAAGAGTACCTACCAACTTATCTATCATATTCAATTGTCGCTCCTCTGATTCTGTTGGGTACAGTCGATTGTTCTCTGCAGGGCTGTAGTCTTCATCCTTTGAGACTGTGTCTTCAAATGAGTCATCAGAATCACCATTACACTGCTCTTGCTTCACTGCTCTCTTTTTTCCTAGCCAATATTTATTACTTTATTAAATTAAGTTCACTCTATTTATAACCAGCTAATGCCCTGCATGCATTGCAGTACCTTTCTCATTTTTTATTAACATTCTCCGGCGCGCACTCAACAACTTACCAAAGTTTCATCACAATCTGTTGAGCCATTTTTGGTTTTTTGAGAGACTAATGCAAGGCGATTGACTTTTATATAATAATATAGATAGATAATATTGTAATTGGGTAAGTTGTTATCATTAATTTAATTTGATTTACAGTAAACTGTAAATAACTATTTTGAAAGGGTAGTTGAAAACTAATATGATAAAAAAAATATTTAGGCACACTTGCCAAATCACCAAATATTGTATATTCAGTGCTAAATGCATTTACAACATTGGTTTGTTTCTGTAAACTTTAAGAGGGCGTTTCTCTGTAAACTGGGCAACTCATTGTCCCAGGCTAATTTAGTTAAAAAAAATAAAAGACCGTAAATATTTCGTAGATAATTCCAAAAATCAATACCCTAATCTACCGCTGCTCAACATAAAAAATCCACTAAAATAAACTTTATTATATTAAAAACGTTTTTATAGTTCTTAAAAACCAGTCCCCTGGCATGTCCCCCAAGCCGAATAGTTACTTCAGACTAAATTAATCGAGATAGTATCTATTGGAATTAATCGAATTGTTGTATTATTACATCAATATTGTTTGATTGTCAAAGAGACCTATTTATTTTACATAAATATTATTTTACAATTTAAAGAAAGGCAATGAAACTTTGTCTTCGCATTTAGTGAACAGTTCCCCTGTCTATATTTTAAATTACGTGTCACGTAGCCAAAAGGTCAAATAACGCCTTTTATGCGTGTAACGACACGCAACAAGTTTAAGGTTTGCGCGGTTGCCGCCAGGACGACCCAAACGCCATCTTATTTAGTAGTGTTCGAGCGTCCTTCCGTGGAAGCTGCGTTGTAACCTGACAGCCAACAGTCCTCTGGTAAGGATTATTTTACTTCTATTTATGTATTTTAATGATTCCTTCAAATATTTAAATTGTTACAATAGATACATACTTCCTATGTGCAGTAAAGTACCAAAGATCAATTACATTTTGTACTACTCATCAATGAAATCAAATTAAACAGTCCCCTGGCAACAGTCCCCTGTCTCTCTACAAGACAGGGGACTGTTTCAGCATCCAGAGGACTGTCTAAATTATATTTGTTATTGTTTTAGATTTGTTTTGAGAATGGTACCAAAGAAAAAAAAGCCACTAAAGAAGAGATTCTACAAAAAAAAGGGAAGCAGAGCGAAAGAGATATGAGAAGATTAAAAACGACCCTCAGAAAAGGGAAGAACTTAAAGAAAAAGAACGCCTTAAGTACCTTAAGAAAAAAGAAAAGGTAACTAGAAAGCTTGTTGAGAATATGACTCCACGAGAACACCGAAATGCCAAGAAGAAGTGAAAAGAGCATTGCACCAAGTATCGCAATAAGAAAAAAGTATTAGCAAATATTACTCATTCATTTATTAAAGAAAATATTCTAGATTCTGATGTATCTACTTCATGTCAAATGTCAACACCTGAAGTTGCTGAAATAATTAATAAAAATAAAGAAAATATGCTTAGATATAAAATAAAGAAGAAAAAAGATAAAGAACTTAAAGAAATGCAGAAGAAAGTAATAAAGTACAAAAAACGTTTATCGCAACTAAAAAAGAGTTTAAATCCAAAGCCTAAAGATACACCAAATACAAAGTTACAAAAAATGGCAGATACTCCAGAATCAAGAGCATAATTGACAAGATTGATGAAGAAGATGGCGAAATCCGGGTTACATTCTTAAAGCTCTGTGATAATAAAGGCCAATTATTTAGATACGATGATGATGATGTGGCAGACATTACAATGGACCAAGTGATACAGAAGCTGTCTAATCCCAATATAGTTTTAAAAGGCAATAGAATGTTTTACAAGTTTGATTCACCTGTAGATGTTTTCGAGAAAAAATAAGACTTAGTTAAGACTAAGTTTTTTTTACCTATTTATGCTATATTTTAGAAATAACTAATTATTTTTCGAGACTGATTCTGTAGTGTAAGTTTCAAAGCACTGAAATTCCTTTCAATATATGTGATTTTAATTACTAATAAGTAAATATTAAGATTACAGTGCTAAGTACAATATTATATAAAGATAGTTGATTCTTTAATTTTTTATTGTTCAGTTACTTAATTCTTAAGTTCCAAAGTTTACAATAATAAAAAAAACATTTATTTCGATTCTAAAATTGTATTTTTTAATTTAAGTTCACAGTCCCCTGGCTTTGACAACAGTCCCCTGTATACATTTTTCAGAAAATGCTTAATATTTTCTAAAGTAATGGGCATATTTGTGGTTCATCTGCCCTATATTAATAAATAGACAGATACTTGTTCCCTAAATAAAATTTATTATATTATGGGCAAAAAAGTTGCCTAGACAGTTTCCTTAGAACGAGTTGCCCAGTTTACAGAGAAACGCCCAAGATATGTAGAGAATATAGCAAATGCACATACACAACACACACAAAAAAAAAATGATGATGTATAAATGTACATATACAATTATACATCTTTTTTTTTTTGTTCATTTGTCCATTTTTTTGTGCTAAATGCTTTGAGTTATTTGTAGTGCAAGTGGACCTTAGAATCTTTCTATCTTAAATATTTAGTAAATCAGAAGTTGGTTAAATTTACTTACTAGGTGTAGAGGATTTATCATCACAAAGTTCTAAAATCTTTACTTCTAATGGTGTAAGCTTGCCTTGAAGTTTTCCTTGCTCTATCTGCTTTTGTTTGATTAGTATACTTCTTCTTTTGTCTGACCAGAACTGAAAATGTAACCTAAGTGTACAATGCTGTTTCATCAAAGATACACTATCTACTTTATTACTAACAGTGAAATATAAATTAAATGTGTGCCTCTCAATTAATTCTTTACTTGATTTGTTTAGGCAGGACTGATTACTCTTTGCAAACTAGAATATGGTATCTTACTTGATTAAAAAAAAACATACAATAAATAAATTGTTACCTTGATCCATCCTTTTGTGGATTTCATGGCTCCATCTATATCTATAGAGTTGGCAATGTTTGAGAGTTCTATCCACAGTTTCTTAAACTTGGCGTGGCCCATACCAACGCGAAGCTTCCTGTGTGCCAGGTTTGGATGCTTTTCCATAAATGATATCACTGCCCTAACTTGGGCAAGTGATGGTCTCATATTCTTAAAAAAGTAGAGAAACAGGTGTCATATTTAATAATGTGTCAAAACAAAAATTACACTATGGTAATCGAATAAGGAATAGGAAATGGAGCTACCAGCTATGGCCATGAGTGGGAAACATACCGGGTTAGCAACAGTGCCTAAAACAGTTGTCGGTTTGAATTAAAGTAGTGCATTTCAGATTCCTGTAGTTACATAAACCCGATGTTCCCATAATCATGAGTGCCAATATTGTAGGCAAGCATTTAGATAAATAAAGTAAATGAAAACAAGTGTTAGTGGTACCCACCCGAACAGCACCTTCACCATTATCTGTATCGTCTAATAAATTATCAGACATTTCTATCAACTTTTTATAAAAATCTGCGAAGGAGCTTATTGATGTTTTATAAAGTTTCACTCAAATATTGTAATTATTGCCAAAATCTCAGCGATACGATACATAATTTTCAGTGTTTTCCAGACCTGTCAAATGGAATTTTGACAATGAGCGACGGTGACAGTTGATCACTGGGACAGCTAAAAGTGCGAGACTCGTTCATTTACTTCTTACCATTGAGATAGAAAAAACATGGAGGCGCCGCGATATTCTATACATAAGTTTGCTTATACATATATGGGTGAAATACGAACTAGAATGTGAAATATCGTGTTATTTCACTCTTTCTAATGTGGTAATCGTATTTGATAAAAGAGACAACAATATTTCAGTTGTTCCTCATAATGGCAACATTTTGTTGAGACGTAGTAACAGTTGTAGGTAAGTGCCATATCCGCCATAATATGCGACAAGTTCATGGTAGTTCTGCTGTCAAGTGGTTGTTTACTTTTTGTTGTATTGAGATTTGTGAGAAAATTACGAGGAGTTTTTCTTTAAAACTACATATATACGTTGGAAAACACCAATTCAACATGCCTGTGTGTTGTATTGTGAAGTGTGATGCAAGAAAGAAGGAAAATCAACCTCAATTGTCTTTGCACAGGTTAGTAGCCGGTTTTCATGCAATACTACATAAAGTGATAAACTTTCGATGAAAAAATTGCTAGGCGATCATTAAATACGGCTTAAATTTTAATTATATGGGTTTATTTCCGTCCAACAGACCTTTTTATTATTTCATAATTTCATTCGTTTGTTTACAATGATATGTCATGGTGGAATAGTGTTGTACCGTTGCCGTAATAGTTTCTGATACTAGTTCCTTCGCTGCGCTGAAATGGTATTGCTAGGTCCGGCCCGTGGTTTACAGCAAACTGTACTCTTTGGTTCATAGCACCGAGAGACCCTTCCACAGAGTTTTATGATGTGTATACGATTTTTTTGTTGAAGTTTTTAATATGAACAATACTGTAGAACATACATTTTATGTACCTAACTTTTATGATTTCCGCGGCGCACGCTAATAAAGTTCCCAGTCCGCATGATTTTTACCGACATCTTCAACAATAATCGTCAAATTTCAGCCAATTTCCACAAAACCTTAATGAATTATACACTAAAACCTTCCGCATGAATCACTCCGTCCATTAGTGAAAATTGATTGAAAATCCGTTTAGTAGCTTTGAGTTTTTCGCGTTCAGACAGACAGAAAAACAGACAGACGCGGCGGTGGACTTTGTTTTATAATATGTAAGGATGTGTATTATTCCGAATGTTCATTTATGATAAAATTGTTAAAAATTTAATTCACTAATGCCCGTTTTCACTGACAGCTAAGTGACACTTAAATGAATACCTAAATAAAACTGCACTGTTGGATTTTCAACTTTTTTTTTTTTTTTTGTGGGTGGGAAATCATCAAATAACTTCTCCCGCTCTGGGCGGAGCGGGAGAGCGTGTCAGACTCTTACTGACTAAAACCCACCCGTGTTCCTTCCGTTGCCCTGTTGCCGGGGGTCAACTCTCAGCGCTGAGCCTACCGTTAAAAAACCAACAGTGAACTTTTATTAGCGATTCATTTAAGTGTCACTTAGTGAAGGTGAAAACAGGCATAAGACTTGCATGCTCGCTCGATACTAAATATTTGGCTTTGTTTAAACGTTCACTTGCCAAACATTAGGTTTGCGTTACAATTATTTGTGAAAACTTTATTTGCTAAGTAATAATTCTATAAATGAAATTATAATTATGCGGAAAATTGTTTGGGAAGTGATAAATTGTCAATACTCGTTTTTTTCTGTTACAACGGACTATTAGCTAATATTTTTTTAATACGATTCAAACGTGATATCTAGTAAGATTCGTAATACTATTACGTACTAGTATCGATACTCGAAATAGTAACACTATGTTTCCCTGATTGACACAACCCTAGCATTGGCAGCCATTTTAAGAGACATTTTGAATTGTAGTATGCACCTATTTTTTGTAGGTATTTCCAGTCCATACTTATTAAATGTCTATGCTTCTTACGGTAGTTTACTATTTTTCGGTACTGTTTTTTAAATCGTTAAGTTTTGTCGAATGAGGTTAAAAACTGAAAGCTTATAACAGGTGGCAGCACAGTTGTATGTCTTTAAATTGCCATTATTGTGTTTATGTTTACTTTTGTGTCGAGCACAAATTATAGGAAAACTAGATAAATATGTATGAGGCTTACAGTGTAGCACTATTAAAAGACGAACTAAGGACAAGCGAAGCGTCTACCACTGGTAAAAAGCAGCTTTAGTGGAAAAGTCAATAATTTATTAACGTTTTATAATTTATAGGTTATTTTGTGTTTGTTGACTTTAATTAAGTTCGTTTTTTGTTAAAGACTGGAGGCGTACTATAGAAATAACGTGATCAGAGTTGAAAACCAACTCGGGCATGATCTTCCTGACTGAAAACCTCAGAGATAGCACTTCTAGCACTGATCTAATGTGATAATATAAACATACACATACTTTACTATAATTTACACAATATCACATCACCAGTGTCTGTATGCAATGAAACCAGATTAGTTCTCTTGGGAGCATCATCTATAAATCACTTTCTCCCATAAAAGGTTTCTTGCCTGTTCTTCTCCATAGGTACCTACTACGCTTTGGAATGGGAAAAATATCGTACGAAAATTCGTATTCCAATTTTTTTCGGAGAGCTTTCTCCTACAGTTTGCTTCTTATAACATCTATAGCAAATACATAGGTCCCCGTATTTTTGCAGTAAACAGCTGTGCAACTGGGCTCAATAATTAATTATGGTAAAAGAAGTCGCTTGAATATAAAAAATGCATGGTTAGCTGTCAAATTATTACACGCTAGAGATCAGCGCCATCTGAAGTGAGCAAGTGGCAGTTTTTATCCCTTAACGGATGAATATAAACGATTTATTTTATTTGTGGAAAGAAAATATGGGGTTGCAAAAAAATTGCGATCCTTTACCCAAAACTATTTTTTTTACATAGAATGGCTAATATTTTAATTAATAAACTTCTATTGGGTTTTTTAAGATTATATTTATAGCTTGTTTACTGATCAATACCTATAAAAATATATTAATAATGTGATTATTGATCTTATATGACAAGCACTGTAAAATAATGGGCAAAAAGTTGGTTCTATGTTAGGCTAATTTAACTATTATGGGCTAGTAACACTTAAATTGTTTGCTGTCAAAGCTGAAATAATACTCTTCACTCATTGCTGAAGAAAACCAATAAAAACTTGTATTTCATCAATTTGGTGTAATTTCATGTAGAGTGTATTAAATTCATAGAATTCTATTATGACCTTGTTTATTCATAAAATATTAAAAGATTATTGAATTCATATAAGGTAAGCATGAATGTCAATTTGTCACAATGAAAAGTTCAGCTGATTGTTGTTTACAAAATGTTTTTAGTTTTTATGTTTAAAGGTCAGGTATTCTGTTTTAGCTATGTATTCGTTCGAGGGGGACTTCAGGCGCAAGCCCCAGCAGAACTTGGCTGGCGCGAGCGCACAGCACAAGACAGATAGAGACGCTTTGATACTGCAGTCACAACAACAAAGACAGAAAAGAGAGGTTAACTTGTACTATATTTCTGTGACTTTCACTTTAATTGCTCTTGAACCATAAACAGTGTAATAAGAAAACAGAGCAATGCATTAAAAGTAAAACAGCAAAATGAAGACCTGTGAAAAATCTACCTATACCACTTTCTATACATCACTTAAACATTTAACTCTATATAAATATAGTTGCATATATGATTATATACATATCAACTTTACCTTGATTTTTTTGATCACATGGTGTATTTTAACAATTATTTTGAATAGCAAAACAATGACAAAACATGAAGAATGTTACAAATCATCCAATGATCAATACAATGACTTGGCAGTTTTCATATAGTTATGTTTCACCATTAATAGTAATTTTACTAGTTATAACTATTTTTTGGTGCTGCTGTATAACATATCTTCAAATTATTCTCATAATATTTTTTCTTTTGTATAACATGATTCCTTGCCAATTTTTTATAATCTAATATTTTATCATCTGTTAATATTTCTCAGGAACACAGGAAACGTTTGAATAGTACAATAAAAATCCAAGCTTATGTGAGGAGTTATTTAACCAGAAAACATTATAAACAACATGAGAGGGAACAGTTTGATAGCATATTCCCAAGAGTCAACCCTGATGACCAGCAGATGATGTGTGCGCTTGTCGCTAAACTACTTTTCTTTTATGATGACCAACAGGATTATTCTAGATTGGTATGATGATACTGTATTTATGAAAATGAAAATTGTTTATTAACTAAATAAAATATTCTTATATTTCCTTAAAACGAATATAAGTAAATTACTCCTAAAATATTACAAATGAAATATAATTTTAATATTAACTTGTGGACTCCACACTAGGTTGTGCTTGTCTCGTGGAGTACAAACAAATTAGTATAAACATCATAAACATAACTGGAACACATTGAGGAAATATATTCATCCATAACACAACAAAACTATCAGTTGTTTCCTATTTGGGGAGACAGAAGACGTAGAATACTTTTATAGGCATCAGTTCTTAAAATAAAATAAAATATAGTAATGTATTTTTTCCTTCATATATTGTTTTCCTGTTCTGTTGGTATTACCCAGTAACTGGGTTGTGAAGGTCAGATAGGCAGTTGCAGAAACGGTTAGACTGGAAGCCAATCTCAACATAGTTAGGCACATATTGTTTGTCTGTTGTTATTTGAATGTTGTAAGAGAATGTTATCAGTTTGAGCAAAATAAATGTAATATAGGGGATTTTTATCAGTGAAACCAAACAAACTGCAATTATAAACAATGAGTTTGACTGTTCTTGTTTATTTTAGATTTTTTAACTATAAAATGTATTGTGAGCTAAACTGAAACCTCAGATCAAATTAATAATTGGGCACTCAGTAATAATGTTTTGAACTTAACAAACATTTTTAATGCAACATTTGGTTTTAGGTTGCCATATCACAATTACTGTTAAAACAATGGAAAAAGGTATATCAAATCTGTGGCGCCTGTATACAGATCAGAAGGTTGCTAGCATTACACCTGCGTCTGTTGAGAGAAAGTACAGAGGTAAGTGTGTACTATCAGCCTATAAGACTGCCTGTGCACTGGCATGGAGCGAGGCAGCAGAGCAGAGAAATGTGCCAATATTAACCAATGGGAATGGACCTCTGAAGTGGAGTTTAGATTCGATTGGCTAATATTGGCACATTTCTCTGCTGCACTGCCTCGCTCCGCTCCAGTGGACAGGTAGCCTAAAGCACCCAGTTCCCTTGCTCTCTTTGAAAAAAAAAATGTGCAATATTATAGAGAGGTATGAGTACCGGGCAAGAGGTAAAGATCCACTTCATGTATGTATTTATATAGCTTTTGCCGGTGGTTAAGCTTGAATGGACAATGGTTTTACCAACTCCTTCGCAACCGCAAACACAACAACATAACAAAGTTTCATTGCAGTTGGATTAATAGTATAGGCACGTATAAGACACAAACAAAGAAACATTCTTTTTTATTCATATGTATATCAGAAATTGTTATTTTCATTTGATTCTTCCAAAGGTTCCTCTGGCTGTGCCACTTAGAATGTTTGAAGTGTTCACTTCTACTAACTCTGCTGAGGCTTCCATCAACTGTGATGAAGCTCTCAGTATTGTGGGGAACACGTTTTTATATCTTGTTAAAAGAGGTAAGAAATTTTTTTCATTACATATCTAGCTTTGGCATACATACTTATATTTTGTTTGAAAATACACACGTCAAAAGTATCTAGGGATCAAGTAAATTTTGAATTATAAAAAATTATCCAATTATTATTTACCAAATCTAGTCTTCCAGATTGGCTTCTTACTTTAATTCCTATGTTTAAGAACTTATCCCTATATTTGGTAAAAATTAGGAAAAATTGCAGTTTTTTGCATATTGTGAGAAATTAACCTAAGTTAATGTCGTCAATTAAATGGCAAAAAAGGCAAAAATTACGATTTTTAAAATTTTTATTGTTAAGATAAAAAAAAAAAAAACTGTGTTTCCACTATTGACACGAATCATACAATCACAGCGATTTATCTGAGCATTGAGGTTGCCCCTGATCCAAATGAGATCGGTTCTTCCACCGATCCAAATACTGGACCAAAACATTATTGATCCCCCTCCATATGAATGAACTTCCTGACAAAATTTCAAACATTTTTGACGTACATCCGTTCATCGGAAAAGCAAACACAACGCCACTCTTCTTCCTCCCAATTTTTGTGTTCGCGAGCCCATTGTAAACGGGCCCAACGATTGCGGGGTGCTATGGGTGGAACTCTCAGCGGCCTTCGGGAACGCAGACACACTTCATGTAAACGAATAGTCAACATCAACTCTGGAGCCTCGTAGTCAACATCATGGCGGTCATGATACGATTACGTAGAGCAGTATTTTGGATGTACGGTCCTGTCTGCGAGTGATGATGCTAGATCGTCTTCCATGTCGCTTGACCACGCTGCCCGTGATACGATAGCGTGTCCAGAGTTGGCTTATGCCAAAAGCGATAGCCACAGTGCACATTGCCTGGAACCAGCTTGCAACATTACTACGGCTCTCATCACCTCTTCTCGTGTCAAATGATGTCGTCGCTCCATATCGATGCAATTTTTTTCAGTTCCGATGCAGAAATTGTAATGGTTTTGTAAAAATGCTATCACACACTTTTATAGCAATCCTGATTAACGGTTGATTTTCTATTTTTAATCAAAATTTAAAGAAAATTCTTTATGCAAAAAATAATCAATAACGATCCAAAAAAGTTAAAATAATAATCCTCAATTGCGGCGATACTCTAAAACGTACTTGATCCCTAGAAACTTTTGATGTGTGTCTAAGTTGTATCAAAGTGAATAAAAATAATATGTTGAACTCAACCAAAGATTTTGCTAGGCTCTTATTTTCACTATTTTGCAGGTTACTTTCAAGATCTGTGTAAGCTAATCTGCCAGAAGACGCCGCCTTTGTACGGGCCTTCACCCAACCCACCGACGCCGCTCAGTGGAGCCCTGCTAGATCTCATACAACGCCCTCTCACTCTCACCTCGCGGGTCAATATTCCACATTACGAGTAAGCATTATTACTTTAAATTATGCAATTATTTTGATACGTTTTTGACAAATTAAAATTGTATTGTTTATGTTAAAAATCAAGTCAGTTTCTTACTCATGGATAAATATTAAATTACGACAATTACTAAACATGCAATTTATTTTTTTGTATGTTGTTAATTTTGCCTCTCCTGGGCAAAAGCCCGTCTCTCCTTCCACTTTTCGTGATATACACTTCCCAGTTTTCAGGAATCTATGTGTTACATCCCGCAAGTGCCTGGTTTCGACCAGCAGTTCTATTAATGTATTGTATTAAATTTTTCCAGCAACCATATAATGACCGAGTTCGCCTCCGCCTTCCTCTGCAACCCGTACCCCGAGCCGGTGGAGATGTACATCATCCCAGCGCTCTCCCACGACCCCTTCAGGAAGTTCCCGTTCCTGGCGCTCATACAGGCCCTCCGAGACGACTCCAAGTTCACCACTCACGTGCTGATCAACGACTCGTGGTTACTACACTCCGTGCTGTCGTTGGAGCCACCGGATTTTGGTAAGATTTTGGATCGAAGATCACAAGTTTAGTAGTGACCGCAGATGCCGCAGCTAAAGATGTGCGTATGTCCGGCCAAGCGCTGGACATACGCACATCTTTAGCTGCGGGTAAACTCGATTTGGCATCCACATATGCTATTTAAGGACAATAATTATTATGAGTCAATGCATTGTCCGCGCGTATACGAGCTCATAAGCGTATATCCGCCCGCCCGATATCTTATATGTTTAACACTAGCATAGTTCGCCTTGGCGCGCGGTACTAACGTGCGAAAA
Organism: Omphaloscelis lunosa; assembly: GCA_916610215.1. Taxonomy (NCBI): domain Eukaryota; kingdom Metazoa; phylum Arthropoda; class Insecta; order Lepidoptera; family Noctuidae; genus Omphaloscelis; species Omphaloscelis lunosa. The sequence goes on along the minus strand of OU744244.1, from coordinate 17,480,209 downwards.
CGAGCTTTACTTGCTGAAAAAACATCGAATCTGTAATGTCTCTAACGAGGTCATGATAACGCCACATGTAACAAACAATTTACCAAACACGTTATTGATTTATTTAGTTTAATTCCTAAATAGAATTTCAATGCGGTGCGAAGCTGTTAAGAAATGCTGGGACAAAACATGACGGTAAAATCGTATGAAAAAGTTACTCATCATAAGAGCAAGAAGCAAAATCTAATGACATCGCATTTGTTACAGTGAACATCGTACGAAACATTGACAACACAAGACTGCCGAACAATCCTATCGTTTTAGACTACTTTAAAATTATTGCTAAGTTAACTGTTAATGTTTGTAATAAGCAAATTACCTACGAGTATGAAGACTCGTTGTATAGTCAGGAAACTGTGGCCAATAAGGACGATGACAGTGATAGTGAGCAGGAGCCGAATCCTACCTCCGTCAGGGAACAAACGTTACTGACGCGGTGTATAGAGTTGTTGAACGAACCTGACCGGTGCGTCATGACGACGTGCTCGCAAATAACTGAGGCTGATCTGAGTGAACAGTTCCTTGACTGTGTGTCTGAGATATGTCACAATTTGTTGCTGAGCCATAGGATGGCGTTGCATAAGTATAGGTTGGTTGATTTTTAATTAATAGACAGATTTTCTAGTATACATTTGCCATTTGGGTCGATGGATATCGTTGCTGTAACATTAAAAATATTCCATAAATTTTGGTACTCTTTAGTTTCCTAGAACTGCGTTAAAAGAATCTCCACGTGTGATGATATTGAAGTGCCTTGTTGCCTTGTTGAAAACTTTGTGGAGTTTATTTTCTATTATATTATATATCTACTTTTAATATTTTTATCAAAGCAAGATTTTTTCTCGATAAAAGAAGAATTGATTGCTCATCGAATGTATTAATCCCACAGATTACTATACACATTAGCCTTCAAGCCAATGTTCCTCCGCGGCGTGTGGGTGTGGGTGTCGTCGATGTCCCACCTGTCGTCGTTCGGCGGGCCGGCCACGCCGCTGCTCCAGGCGCTGTCGCGCGGTCTGGGCGCCGACGCGCAGGCGCTCAACGTGCAGCGACTACTAGCGCCCCTAGCGGTGTTCTGTGCCTTGTTCTCGCTTCTGATCGGGACGCTGCATGATACTGAGTTCTGCAGGGATCCTGATGATGAGAAGACGATTACTTGTGAGTATTATTTTATTTTACTTTCAGCATTTTTATACTGAGAGACATTTCTCGACGGCATGTGAAGACAAGCCATGGGCGGCTTTAAAACTCTAACACCAGGTTAGTAGTGCGGTGTCCCACAGGGATCTGTCCTGGGGCCGCATCTGTGGGACATCGGATACGACTGGGTGCTGCGCGCCGACCTCCCTAGCGGCGTCAGCGTCATTTGTTACGCTGACGACACGCTGGTCCTGGCGCAGGGGAGGTCATACCAGGCGGCGGCCGACTTAGCGACACGCGGGGTTGCGACAATCGTCGACAGGATCCGGCAGTTGGGACTCGAGGTGGCCTTGCACAAGTCCCAGGTCATGGGTTTTCATGGACCTCGGAATGCGCCACCGACGGGTTCCCAGGTGGTGGCGGGAGGGGTTCACATCGGCGTCGAGTCGACGATGAAGTATCTAGGACTCGTCCTCGACAGTCAGTGGAATTTCGTCGAACACTTCCGACGTTTAGCTCCCAGACTGGAGCGGGCCGGGGCTGCGTTGAAGCGGCTCCTGCCCAATCTAGGGGAGCCAAACGCCTCCTGCTGGAGGCTCTACGCGGGGGTCGTGCGGTCCATGGCCCTTTACGGAGCGCCGGTGTGGGCGCGTTCACTAAGGCTGCGGCCAGCCCGCCGGTTGAACGCGTCCCAGAGGGTCATGGCCATCCGGCTGGCCCGAGGATACCGCACGGTCTCCTGCGAGGCGGCGTGCCTCCTTGCCGGATTACCGCCATGGCATCTGGAGGCAAAGGTCCTCGCGCACCTGTGGCAGTTGCGCGAAGAGGCGAAACGCCGGGGCTTAACTCCGCTGCCGCGAGAAATCACGGCACAGCGGACAGATTTCCGGCGGGATCTCATGGCGTTATGGAGAATGCGATTGTCGCAACCCAGCGCTGGGCACGCCACAATTGCGGCGATAAGACCCCTCTTTGAGGAGTGGCTAGAGAGGCGCTACGGCGTCCTCACCTTCCGCCTGACGCAGGTCCTCACCGGACACGGATGTTTCGGGAGGTTCCTGCACAGGATAAGGCGGGAGGAAACGCCCGGGTGTCACCATTGTGTGGATCGCCCGGAGGACACGGTAGAGCATACGGTGGAGGTCTGCCCAGCTTGGGCGGAGCATCGCCGTGTCCTCGTGGATCTCTCGCGTCCGGCCCTGGTTAAGGCCATGGTACGGAGCGACAGGAAATGGGAGGCCGTCACCTCCTTCTGCGAAGCGGTAATGCTCGCGAAGGAGGAGGCGGAACGCGTGAGGGAGAGGCAAATTTCGCGCCCTCACGCCCCTAACCGCCGCAGGAGGAGACGCCCAGGGCGTCGGGAGTCGCAAGCCGATTTCCGGCCACCGTAGGCGCGGGCTTGCGGACTGTGAGCAATGGGTAGCTCACCGTCCGATAAGGACCAGGCCCGGGGTCGACGGCGCGTTGTGTTCCACGCGCGCCTCAAAGAGATGTCAGCAGAATTGACGGGGTCCGCTAGGGCCGATGCCTGCCGGGGTTGCGAAGAAAACCGAAAGGCAACAGGGCAACCGAAGGAACACGGGTGGGTTTTAGTCAGTAAGAGTCTGAAACACCCTCCCGCTCCGCCCAGAGCGGGAGAAGTTATTTGATGATTTCCCACCCAAAAAAAAAAAAAAAAAGGTTAGTAGTGACTAACCCGGTGTTAGCCGCCACACACGAAAAGAAGAAGCATTTTTTTATTTCAAGTAGAACTTAAAAAAAAAAACCGCCTTTAAATAAAGCTGAAGTCATTTTCAAATTATTCCCATGGAAGTGCGGTTGATAGAAGTTTATAATTTTCAAGAAATTTGTCAGTAAGAAATTCTCTCATATCAAAGCGGCATAGAAGTTTTGTTAATGAAATAATAATAGATCGTTTATTCACATAAAAATAGTGCAAATACTTGTGAATTCTCCGATTTCTGAGCTAGGTTCAAAGACCTGCATTACGGAAATCAGTCCTCTCGCATACTTAAGTGACATTAAAATGTCATTCTAATTATATTAGAATTATATTGTTACGTCGTACGTACGAGATCTTTCGAGAAAGCACGGATTACAGTGTGTTTGCGCTAAAAACTTCGAGAAGCATTCCATTATTATTAGTTTGAAGTTGAGTAGGTACACTATTAGAACTCGTCATTGTAATTTCGACCGTACGCCGAGGGCATAAAGTACCTATTTCTTTATTCGGTACAAGTAGGTTATTATTTTTTATACCTACTACTTTTGTATTTCCTGGTAATGTTTATTTGTTGATGTTTTTCTGGAACCGTTCTACACATAGCTGGAATGTTCTTGAATATTGGCGGTATAAAAGCAGAGAGCCGACACACGACGGGGGCAGTCTGATTTAGGCGATACAACGAAGCGAATCGAAGTGAACTATAAGTGCGATATCTAAGTGAATAGTGATCAGTAGTGTATTTGTGATTAAGTTTTAAGTGTTTTGTGTTTAATAAAGTTATTTAATTGTCTGATTGGTAGTAATTAATTTATCCCATACCCAGCTCGTAACAATTTGGTGTCAGAAGTGAGGGATAAATTATGCCAATCCTACCGAAGGACGACACGGACGGTATCCGTACCAGGAGTCAGCGACAGCAGGACATGGACCAAAGGCGGTTTGGACATTCTCCAACACAGACACCGGGTGGTGTCCAGCCTACGTCAGTGCCAGTTGCTGGCCCATCCGCAGTTCCTACAGCATCAATGGCGCCAGACTTGTCAGCTTTAATGGCGCTGCTACAGGAGCAGTCTCGCCGTCAAGAGGAGCAGGCTCGCCGGTTGGAAGAGCAGTTGCAGCGAGACAAAGAGGAGCAGGCTCGCCGTCAAGAGGAGCAGGCTCGCCGTCAAGAGGAGCAGGCTCGCCGTCAAGAGGAGCAGGCTCGCCGTCAAGAGGAGCAGGCTCGCCGGTTGGAAGAGCACTTGCAGCGAGATAAAGAGGAGCAGGTCCGCCGCCAAGACGAGCAGATGCTCCTCATAAAGGATCTTCATGCAACTTTTGGCAAAGACCTAAAGGTGATGAAGGATCAGGTACAGCAGCACGAGAATCGCCTCTCAGAAGCCGAAGTTCAGATCGCTGGGGTGAAGAAGGCTTTGGGGGAACTGAAGACTGGAGACGTGACTGTAGCTTCAGTAGTTGCTGCACCTTCAGCGCGGGGCTTTAAGGTGCCTCCATTCGATGGCACATCTTCGTGGTCGGCTTATAAAATTCAATTTGAGGCTGTTATGAAGGCGAATGGATGGACAAAACCGCAAGCCATGACCGCGCTCACCTTGGGCCTCCGAGACCAGGCCCTAAACATTCTTGAGGCGCTCGGCAAGAATGTAACCTACGAGCAGCTGCTGGAGGCGTTAGAGTCCAGATACGGCGACGCGCACCTGGAGCACGTATTTCGTGCTAAGTTGAAGGATCGTGTTCAACGTAGTACCGAGAACCTACAGCAGTGGGCCCTCGAAGTTGAAAAGCTGGTTCGGAAAGCATACCAGTCTGCCCCTGCACTTATCGATGGGAATCTGGTACAAGCGTTCGTTGATGGAATACGCGACCTAGAAGTTAGAGCCGCTGTGAGACTTGGGCATCATGAGACGCTGAAAGACGCCTTGGCCCATGCCTTAGAAGTAGAGGCAGTGAGGCAGGACCACCGAACGCACCGCGTCAGGGAGGTTGTAGCATCACCTGTACGCGACCGGCCGCAAGGGTACAGTCCTAGGTGCTACACTTGCGGAGAAAGGGGTCATCTTCGGTCAAGCTGTCCTAAGCGCAGCACCCCGAGAGAAGACCAGCAGGGAAGGGTGGCTGAAGTGACTGCCCAGCCACAGCAGGGAAACGAGTAAATGCCAGGACTGGGGGGCGGGTGCTGGCTGGTATTGAAAGAGCCCCGAGAATCTTGATCTCGCAAGCACATGATGGGAACAGCCTGACCATCAAAGGCGAAGTCAACGGAACACCATGCAAACTGACGTTGGATACTGGAGCTTCTCACACAGTCGTCAATTCTCACCTAGCAAGTCGGTTTCTTGGGGACTACGTCGACAACCACGACCGTATACGATTAGTAACAGCTACCGGTCAGCACATAATCGTCCGAGGCAAGAAGGAGGTGGAATTAAAATTGGGTGATAGAACTTACCAGCACAATGTCATCGTGGCCGATATAGTGGACGATTGCATCTTGGGCTTGGACTTCATGCGGAAACATCGTTGCGAGATCGACGTTGATCAAGGAGTATTGAAATGTGGTTCAGATGAAGTCTTCATGGAAGGTGCACCATCAGGAAAAGTGTACTGCTTGAAAGAGATTGTGCTTCCTCGCAGATCAGAAACAATTGTGCCAATTAGTTTACCACAGAATTCTAGACACAAAGATCGAAGTGTTCTGATAGAAAGGGTGAACAATGACTTCCCATGGAAGATGGCACGTACTCTGGTCAAGGCCACCAACGTCTCAGCAGTACGCATACTGAATCCAAGTGACAAGGAGCATGTGATCAAGAAGGGCACCTTGATCGGTACTTGCGAGGAAGTAGCTTGGATGCGTCAATTGCAGGATCCGCCTACCGGAAATAAAATTCGTAGTGCAAAATTTGACGTGTCAACGCTTTTGGAAAACTGCGATTTAACTAAAGGAGAAATGGACAAGGCTAAGAAGATGTTACTTCAGTACGCCGACACTTTCTCTTCAAACGATGCTGACATAGGGAGAACTGGACTTGTTCAGCATAAGATTAATACAGGCAACGAGTTACCAATCCGTCAGCGACCAAGAAGACTGCCAGTTGCACGAGAAAAAGAGGTGGAAACCATGATTGAGGGAATGGTAAAGGACGGTGTTATAGAACCTTCATCGAGTCCATGGTGTTCTCCTGTGGTCCTGGTAAAGAAAAAGGACGGCAGTATGCGCTTCTGTGTGGATTATCGACGACTGAACGACGTCACGAAGAAGGACAGCTACCCGCTGCCTAGGATCGATGACACACTGGATACGCTGACTGGTATGAAGTGGTTTACCACACTTGACCTGAAAAGTGGCTACTGGCAAGTAGAAATAGACCCGAAGGATAAGGAGAAAACTGCATTTTCAACAGGAAAAGGGTTGTGGCAGTTTAAAGTTATGCCATTCGGTTTGTGCAATGCTCCTGCGACGTTTGAAAGGTTGATGGAACAAGTACTCGCCGGATTGATTGGAGACGCATGTCTTGTATATCTAGACGACATTATCATCGTGGGCCGTACATTTGAAGATCACCTTAAAAACCTCAACCGAGTGCTGTCGAAAATCCAAACAGCAAATCTCAAGTTAAGTCCGAAAAAGTGCTCGTTTTTCAGACAACAAGTAAACTTTTTAGGACACATAGTTTCGGGGGAAGGTGTTCAAACAGACCCAGAAAAAGTAATCGCCGTCAAGGATTGGCCAGTTCCGAAAGACAGGACACAGGTTAGAGCATTTCTGGGTTTGTGCTCCTACTATCGAAGGTTTGTCAAGAATTTTGCCGACATTGCGAAACCTCTGCACAAACTCACTGAGGAAAAGCGGCAATTCTGTTGGGACGAGAACTGCGACGTCGCATTTCAGGAATTAAAGAAACGTCTGTGCAATACACCTATTTTGGGATATCCTGACACTGAAAATGACTTCATAGTTGACACCGATGCAAGTAATACTGGAATTGGGGGCGTGCTGTCTCAACGGAAAGGAGACCAAGAGGTTGTGATAGCTTACTTCAGCAAGTCTTTATCCAAACCAGAAAGAAATTACTGCGTTACAAGACGGGAGCTACTCGCCGTAGTAAAGACATTGCAGCACTTCAGTAAATATTTGCTGGGACGTAAATTCCAATTACGAACTGACCATGCTGCATTGAAGTGGCTATTACAGTTTAAGAATCCAGAGGGGCAAGTGGCGAGATGGATTGAACTACTACAAGAGTTTGACTTCATAACTGAACATCGCAGTGGGAGAACTCACGGTAACGCAGACGCCTTGTCAAGAAGACCTTGTCCTGAAGACTGTAAGCACTGTGCCAGGCAAGAGACTAAGGAAGTAGTGCCCGTGAGGATGCTTAGAACAGATCTCAGCGATGAATGGAAGGAAACCCTACAGCAGGCTCAGCAAAATGACTCGGACATCAAACCGATCTTCGAGTGGGTCAAAGCTGGTGCTCCTAAACCTAAGTGGAGTGATGTGGCTGCGATGAGTTCCATCACGAAGAGTTATTGGGCGCAATGGAACAGCTTGGCGATCCAGGATGGAGTCTTGTGCCGTAAATGGGAAAACGCTCGAGGGGACAGCTGTCATCTACAAATGGTTGTCCCTAAAGCTAAGGTGCCGGATGTTCTACGGCTCTACCATGATGGATGTTCAGGAGGACATATGGGGGTAAAAAGGACTCTACTAAAAATTCGAGAACGCTTTTACTGGATCCACTGTCGAGATGATGTGGAGGACTGGTGTCGCAAATGTACCAGTTGTGCGGCCGTAAAAGGACCCCACACACGCAGCCGAGGTGCATTAAAAGTGTACAACGTTGGAGCCCCTTGGGAACGGATAGCACTAGACGTTGCGGGACCATTTCCAGAAAGTGAGAGCGGGAACAAGTACTTCCTGGTGGTCATGGATTACTTCACAAAGTGGCCAGAAGTCTTCGCCATTCCTAACCAAGAAGCTACAACTGTCGCAGATAAATTAGTTCAGGAAGTTTTCTGTCGTTTTGGAGTACCCTTAGAAATACACAGCGATCAAGGAAGGAATTTTGAATCGCAAGTATTTCAGGAAACTTGTCGATTGATGGGTACCTACAAAACCAGAACCACCTCTTACCACCCACAATCTGATGGAATGGTGGAACGATTCAACCACACGTTAGAGAGATATCTGGCAAAAGTCGTGGAAAGTAGGCAGAGGGATTGGGACAAGCACATACAGCCGTTTCTGCTGTCCTACCGCAGCGCAGTCCACGAAAGTACGACTGTGACGCCAGCCTTCGCGAACTTTGGAAGGGAATTACGGTTGCCTGCAGATTTAATCACTGGAACTCCCCCTGATGCTCCACGTAGTGTAACAGATTACGCAAATGATTTGCGTAACAAGTTGAATGATGTTTATGAGCATATTCGACAATCCGGCCAACAGATGTCTGAGAAGATGAAGACCCGTTATGACCGCAAGGCAAACAGTAGGGGTTTCGACGAGGGTTCACTGGTGTGGTTATATAACCCAGTGCGGAGCAAGGGGAAGTCTCCGAAATTGCAAGCAAATTGGGATGGACCATACCGCGTCGTGACTAGGATCAACGATGTCACCTACCGAATACAGAAGGGTCTACGAGGTGCGCCTAAGATTGTTCATGTAGACCGATTGGCCCGATACTACGGGGCTAATGATGCTCGGGACGAGCATGTCTAAGGAGGGGGCAGTGTTACGTCGTACGTACGAGATCTTTCGAGAAAGCACGGATTACAGTGTGTTTGCGCTAAAAACTTCGAGAAGCATTCCATTATTATTAGTTTGAAGTTGAGTAGGTACACTATTAGAACTCGTCATTGTAATTTCGACCGTACGCCGAGGGCATAAAGTACCTATTTCTTTATTCGGTACAAGTAGGTTATTATTTTTTATACCTACTACTTTTGTATTTCCTGGTAATGTTTATTTGTTGATGTTTTTCTGGAACCGTTCTACACATAGCTGGAATGTTCTTGAATATTGGCGGTATAAAAGCAGAGAGCCGACACACGACGGGGGCAGTCTGATTTAGGCGATACAACGAAGCGAATCGAAGTGAACTATAAGTGCGATATCTAAGTGAATAGTGATCAGTAGTGTATTTGTGATTAAGTTTTAAGTGTTTTGTGTTTAATAAAGTTATTTAATTGTCTGATTGGTAGTAATTAATTTATCCCATACCCAGCTCGTAACAATATGTAAATAAACATAACCTCTTCAAAGTTTTAATGAAATCAAAAAGAACCATGAGATAAGAGCTTGCTTAATACATATTATTAATGCTTTTACATTGCTTAATACATATAATGTTATATTTATTTATTTATGTTGTTCACAGTGGGCGTACAAAACTCGGACGTAGTGGTCAGCTCGGCGCCGGGCACAGGCGGGCGTGTTCACGCGTTTGAGTTCAGCGAGCTGGGCGCCCTCTGCCGCACACTACGTACCGTGTGCCTGGGCCTGGTCGAGCTGGCCTACCCCGAGTCGAGGCCGGCCGTGACTGGACACTACCGGGACGCGGTCCACGCAGACCACATACAGATCTCTGGGAAAAACCAAACGCCTGCCTGGTCGCATCTCTTTAAGGCAAGTTATGATAACACCCATAATATCTGCCTTTTATTTGCAACGCCCACTGAGCAGCTCGAGTAGTTTTCATTGATAAATCTTAATCAAAATCGAGTTGAAAATAGCATGTAAGATTAATGCTCACTAGATGCTGACCATGCAGCAGCAATATTATTGGTGCTCAGTGGACGCTGATCGCAAGATTGATATTCCACTGGCGCAGATTTTGTATATTTAACTATTCTATTGGTGGTTTTTCCTTTTTTCCTAATTTACAGCCTCATTTTCCACTTCAAGCTTAAGTTGAAATCTATCCTTAAACCTCGTGATGTTATTAGTTCAATGTTCAATAATGTTTGTTTTCAATCTTAAATTAGAAACTAATAGGGTTCATATCCCCATATCCTTAGTTATTAATAGATTAATGTTTTTCATAATTATGTATTAGTTTATTATTTTGTATTTTATCTATTAATGAATTATATCTATTAATTTTATTTATCTATTAACGATTATGGATTAGGGTGGCGAAGTGAACTGGTTATCTAGAACTATGGAAAGACTATGGCCCTTGCTTGACCAATATTTTATATAAAATACACAGGTAAAATGGCAGGGGGTGATTTGTACACTCAATAATGGGCCCTCGAAAATGGTCGTTAGCTTAAAGTGTCGTAGCGAGAAGTGGGCAATATGTTTTGAGGTGCTTATCGGTTATCAGGACAATCCCGGAAGTACGCTTAAGATCCCTACCAGCATCTTACTGGAATACTTTCTTCCTCTGAGCACGTTTGCTTTTGCGAATCTCTACTTATATAAAGGCAAGAAAGAGGTGGGAGCTCTATTCCTCGTCACTGGTTACTCTAGCTGGCCAATAAAGGCAAGTCAGAGGAGAGGGATAAGACTTCTTCCGGGAGATAGGGTCCGTGGGGTCGCTACTGCCCAACAGCTCGCCACATACTGCCCTGCGGGTTTTTTTTTATCTCTTGGTCTGGACCTGTTCCGGCACAGACCTAGAGCCCCAGCGCGGCGTGACCGTGACATTCCCCCGCAGGTGTGCACGGGCCTGCTGCGCGCGCTGTACGCGCGCGACGGGCGCCTGCAGTTCGCGGGCGCGGCGGCGTGGGCGGCGGCCGGCGCGGCGGCGTGGGCGGCGGCCGGCGCGCCCGACGCGGCCGGCGCCGGCGCCGCCGTGCTGCTGGTGGCGGGCGAGCGCGCGCGCCACCACACGCGCCACCTGCGCAGGCCGCCCAGCCTCTCGGCGGCTTTAGCGCTCTCACATGGTAGGTATTCATGAATCCTGGGATCACTGTAATTCTAAGAACTCTCTCTAATTAACACTCATGGTGTATATTTTAACTGACCTAGCTAAAATCCTACAAACTTATCTGGCCCGGTGATAGCGTCGCTGTCGTCAAAATATATGTAAACCTAGTAACAGACAAAACGCCTTCATCAGAAGCCAGCGGTTCTGTTTTGCTGAGTTTGTTGCACATACTTGGGCAAAAATAGCGAGCAAAATAGAGAATTTGTACATTTGTTTTTTTGTGCTTTATTTTTACTTTTATGCATCATATTAAGCGCAAACATGTTAGGTGAAGCTCATGACTATCAGATTAAGCTAAACTTGCCGGGGTTGGTCCATGGATGGGCTTCTGTGATGATGGGACCATCTTAACATACCGAAACTCCTCCGCACTTCGGAAAGCACATTAAGCCAGTAGTCCCAACTGTCAGTCGGGGATCTTTAACAGTTATTACGGGCTGTCAAAAGTCCGAAAGTCTGACAACCATTCTTACCAAGAGGTATTACCCAGTTACTGGGTTGTGAAGGTCAGATAGACAGTCGCTCCATGTAAAATACTAGTGTTCAGCCACATCCGCTTAGATTGGAAGTCAACCCCAGCATAATTGTGAAAGACTAGGCGATTTGTTTGCAAATAGTTAAAAATTACAAAAAAAAAAATGCATTAAAATGTGTTTCCTTTCTTTTCCTAGATGAGGGTCCACCTTTAACGATTAAGGAGTTAAGGACGGTTACAATTCTCAGAGAAATTCCTTTCGTCGTGCCTTTTTCTACACGAGTTCTTATATTCCAAGGGTTGCTAGCAAGGTAGTATACCATTTACCATACCGTCATAACAATTATTATTTTTGTTTTAATTTTATTTTTATCACACCTGCTCTGAAAATACATACTAATTATACCAATTAGAGGGAAGAAACGCCTTTATCCCGCCCTTCAAATCCTTTCATCCCAAGGTATGGAAGTTTGTATGAAAATCCTTCCGACCCAAGGGTGGGAAGTATGTATGAAATTCCATTACATACCCGGTTTTTCTTTTTTTTTTAATTTGTCAGCAGTCATACTGCCAAGAGACTTTAACTGTCTACTAATTAAATTTCAAGTAAATTGTTACTGGCCACATACAGTTTTTTTTTTACCAGTTACCAACCTCCTTGGTGCATACAGAAAATTAAAAACGAAATTATTTTTGTATATAAAACGCGCGGAATCACGGAAGAAGTGGCTTCTTCAAGCCTTCAACTAACTCAAGATGTAAACATGTCTCAAAATATCAAGATACCCGGATAAAATGTAACATCTTATAATAGCTGCACTTTTAATAATTGTACTTTTAACTAAATATAAACATTTCTATGCATTTATGTCCATAATTTTCCTCGTAGGTGTAATAAAAAGTACTATACATCCCTCAGGATAAAGTACAGTTCCATACCTCAAATGGTTTGCGCCCCTCGCAAGCTCGTGGCGCAAATGCCTTAATCTCGGTATGGAACTGTCACTTTCTTCCCTCTGAAGTAATGTACTATTACTTAATTTGTGACTTTATTTTAGAGAGAAACACGACCATTGGTACGAAATGACGAATTTCAACGAGGGGCCTTCTATAAACATCAGTGTTCGGCGGACGCATTTATATGAAGACGCGTTTGACAAACTTAGTCCTGATAATGGTAATAATAAGAATTATTATATTTAGCATCACACAGAGCACTCGAGATAATATCTTGTTCTGTAGTTAATACGATTTATATTTGATTGCCGTCGCTTTTTCATCTCGTCTCCAGTGTGATCTGTAAATTACGTTATTGATACCTTGTTACGTATTCTAAACGTTGTATTTTCTTCTAGAACCTGATTTAAAACTAAAGCTTCGAGTACAGCTGATCAACCAAGCGGGCGCGGAAGAGGCTGGCGTCGACGGCGGCGGTCTGTTTAGAGAGTTTATCTCTGAACTTCTCAAGTAAGATATTATTCCTTGCATAAATTGTAACTTGATCGTCAAGTTTACACAATATCAGCTCTGAGGTAGCTTGAAAGCCAGAAAAGACAATAACGGATTCTTTTCACATCGAAAAAATTATAACATTCGCTCTATAGGAACAGCTGGCTGAAACAATAATTGAAATCAAAGGATCAATTCAATCTCCACATTCCAGTCTTAATCTGTCATAAATACTTCTAATTTGCCTACATTTTTTACAGATTTTTGTTATTCATTGTCGCTGAGAAATTACGACTAGATTTAGAACGTTTTTAATTACGAGAATTGGCCTTCTGATATTGAGTGTTGTGATTTTTTAGTTACTATAAATTGAAGCTGACATCCAGTGTTTTTTTTTTCATGGCATTATTATTTTAGAAACAGTTTATGTTTAGAAAATTCAATTTATTTAATAACCAGCTGTGGCCCGCGACTTCATCTGCGATCCAGGATGAAAAGTACCCTATGTCCTTTTCCAGGTCATGGTCTACTCATGTGCCAAATTTCATCCAAATCCGTTCACCCGTTTATCGTGAAAGCGTAACAAACAAACCCACTTTCTCATTTATATTTTTATATTATTAGTTAAGATTATTTTGCTTTACGTTTCTGGTATTAATAAAATGTTCTATCTTTTCTCTTCCAGATCTGCGTTCGACCCGAACAGGGGCTTGTTCCGCCTGACGATAGACAACATGTTGTACCCCAACCCCGCGGTACATCTGTTGTATGACGATTTTCACATGCATTACTACTTCGTCGGCAGGATGCTTGGAAAGGTAACGTATTCCGAAAGTTCTGTTCAAGCACAGAATAGCACAAAAGGCGCACTCCGCATTTAGATATGAAGCTAAAAGTACGCGGCGGGCTCGTCTTGCCAATTCAGTGAGCGTAACGTAGTCAGAAGATATAAGAGAGGCAATTTCTAGGTGAATATAACTACATTAGGTAATTAGCGCTGTGCGACCTGAATTGCACTTTATTGTGTCGTAGCAAGAGTCGCTTTTCATTATGATTTTGTGGAGTGAACCATCTGTACTAATTATGAATAATTAATGCCTCGATTGTTGGTCTTTATATTTCAAGGATCGATTTTCTTACCCTTATAGACACGGTTTAATAACAAAAATATCAATTCGTGTCAATTTACTTAAATTGTTATTGTAGATACCAATATAAGTTTTATTTACCAATTTTCTGCATTATATCTAGCAGCATTAAGATTTTATTCAATTGAAAAGTGTAACTCGAGATTACTTCTCAGTTGTTTACCCGAGTCGTTCTGGCCCAAAAGTAAAAATGTGTGCTGCATTATCGCAGTTAAATCCTACTAATATTGGACTTATTTTTCTGACAGGCGTTGTACGAGAACCTGCTAGTTGAGTTACCTCTAGCCGAGTTCTTCCTCGGCAAGTTATGCGGCTGCGGCGAAGCTGACGTGCATGCGCTCGCGTCATTAGACCCGGCGTTACATCGCGGACTCCTGTTGCTAAGGGCACACGCGAGAAGGGATGTGCCAGACTTAGGTCTGGACTTTACTGTGCTAACTGACGAGTTGGGGGAGCAGAGGGTATGTACTTACTGTCACAACACTTAAAACTTTTTGGACTGTTACTTTCATTAACAATATTGGCATCTCAGTGCAAGATAAAAAATAGGGAGAGCCTTTGCTGCCGGCGCCGGCCCCGATGTGTCTGTCGGCGCCGGTAGCTGAATTGGCTGCCGGCGCTGAGTTTGGAAAAAAAAAAGCCGAAACGGGGTTGACAATTTGGTATTTTGGAGTAGATAGGCGGGGTAGGTATAATTAAAAAAGATGTAACGTAGGTAATAAAGCACTATTTTTTTTTCCAGTATTATATTTCCTTATTCAATTATATCCATATTCTAGTTATCAAGTACTAAGTACCCGGAACCGAACCAGTTAGATTAGGTTAAATATTTTTACTCACAAAAAAGTTTAGGTTAGGTTAGAACTGTGACATCCGACGAATGTACCGGGCGAGCGGTGCCGCTGCAGCGGCTGGCGAGTGCCAAAAACGACTAGAATTTATTTTAAAAAAAATGGGAGTGCTTCCGCTGTCGGCGCCGGCTCCCAAAAATAACGCCATTGGGAACCGGCATGACATTACTGCCGGCAGCCGAGATTAAAAACTTTGGCTGCCGTCACATTATTTAATGTGACGGCAGCTAGTAAAATCTGTGGCCGTTCACAGTTTTACCTAACCTAACCTTTTTTGCGTGTCAAAATATTTAACCTAATCTAACAGGTTCGGTTCCGGGTACCTACTTAGTACTTGATTACTGGAATATGGAAATATAATACTGAAATAAAGTAAAGCTTTATTACATGTATTTTTAATTATGCCTTACCCCGCCTATCTACTCCAATATGCCAAATTGCCAACACCGTTTCCGCTTTCAATTCAGCAACCAGCAGCAAATTTGGGAGCTGGCGCCGACAGCGGAGGCACTCCTGAAAAAATACTTTAGGGTTAGTTAGT
Organism: Omphaloscelis lunosa; assembly: GCA_916610215.1. Taxonomy (NCBI): domain Eukaryota; kingdom Metazoa; phylum Arthropoda; class Insecta; order Lepidoptera; family Noctuidae; genus Omphaloscelis; species Omphaloscelis lunosa. The sequence continues at coordinate 17,464,903 of OU744244.1, read as the reverse complement.
TGGAGTTCTGATCGCCGCGCCGCCGGTGTCCATTATGGGAGCCGGCGGTGCCGGCCACAGAGTATGTAATGTGCCAGCAGCCGATGTAATGTCATGCCGGTTCCCAATGGCGTTATTTTCGGGAGCCGGTGTCGGTAGCGGAGGCACTCCCTAAAAATATCTAAAGAACACAATACTTACTACTTACTATACTTATTACAGATAGAAGAATTAAAACCGGGTGGTGCAAACATTCCTGTGACTGCAGAAAATAGGATAGAATACATTCATCTAGTCGCCGATTATAAGTTAAATAAGTAAGTCAACTCCCTTCTTCCTTATTGACAAGCTTTTAAATAATCTAACGAAGCAATTGATTTTAGAATAATTTAATTTAAATAACTAAAAATATTGAAATAACATAATATTAAAGTTTTAGTCACTAAGTTCCCTTTTGCGCATCTTTTCATAAAGGAACTGAATACCTTTTGGAGGGGGCAAATAGATTAAATTTTCATATTGTAAATTTTGATATTCAAACACGCCTTTTATTGGTCAAATTAAAAGAAAAGAATTGACTGAATAATATATTTTTATGAGTTCAACATGATAAAGTTTTTTTTTTTTGTCAAAACTCCCTCCGATCTACCACAAATCATCCATATTCTTTCTCTCCAGACAAATAAGGTCTCAATGCAACGCGTTTAAGCGCGGCCTGGTATCTGTAGTGAGCGCGGAATGGCTGCGAATGTTCTCTTGTCGCGAGCTGCAGCTATTGATATCAGGCGCAGAAGTACCTATAGACATCGACGACCTCAGAAGATACACGCAGTATGCTGGTCAGTTCCACAAGATTATTGCTATTGATACCATACATAAATTTCTACTAAATCACCTTGCTTGTACTTGTTCTTCTGGAGGAGAAGTACGTATTTATTTTTGCCTCTATTCACGTGTTCTGGTTCTAGTTTGTTAAAGTAACATAAGTCATACAAAAGTTAAAAAATAAATAAATGAGAAAACTTCATTAATTGAAGTTTTCATAATTTTTCTCAACTTTTGCCTTTCATATTTTTTTTTTTTACTATTTCATCTGTGTGACATTATAATGTTAAACACCATCAAATATTCTCAGTGTTTACTCATATCTTCACGTCTACACAGGTGGTTTCTCAGCGCAGCACCCAACGGTACTATGTTTTTGGCGCGTGCTCCTGAACTTCACGGACGACCAGCGACGACAACTGCTCAAGTTCGTCACCAGCTGTTCGAGACCGCCATTACTTGGTTTCAAGGTAAGATTCAAAAATTCAAAATTCAAACCTACCTGTATATACCTGTGTTTAACAAATAAATATTCATTCATTCATTCAAAAGTCATTTATTCAAACTAGGCTAAGAATCAGCACTTTTCGAACGTCAAAATTACATAAGACAGTCCCCCAAAAACACCCGCCCTTCAAGCATTACGGCATTTCAGTTCCTGCGTTTTAGAATTGTTTATAGATAGCACCATACTTTATGTTTAAGTGCCTATGCTACCTCAAATGGCTTAGCATGATCCTCCGTTGTATCGAAAATACTGTAGCATTAATTTTGAAATAAATATATGATAAAGTTAAGGATTAATGTTAAGTACTATGTTAGACGAAAACACGATTCCATAAAATTTTCTCGATAGAAAAAATTCCAAAGTTACCTCCAAACCGAAAAATAAACCGCTGGTATTCAAAAAATACTTCAAACTAGATCATGAAACTTTGCATAATAACTGAACTAATTATAAAACAGCTAGTCGCTCGTTTTTATTTATTTTTTAATTAACATTATTTTCGCCGTAAAAAGCAATAACCTAAATTATTGGCGCCTCGGAGCCGCTAGTACCTCACTCCGTCTCGCTCTCACTCAGTCCGCGGGCTATGGGCTCTTAAAGGTCGGCTATAGGCAATCGTGTTATGGGTTTTGATAAGTTATATAGATAACTACACGAAAAAATCCATCTGACTAGCTGAAGAGTTCCACTAGCCAATGAAAAAAATCGGTTTAAGGATAATCGTTGCAGATGATTGTTAAAAAAAATATATACATATATATTTTATTAAGAACGTGCAAAAAGCAATGCCGTATTTTGATAACTTTGGCGGAAATAAAAAGTCTCAGTCTCAGTTATTATTATATAAATAAAGATAAAAAGAACAGTGAACCCACTGAATTTTTCTGTTATCCATAACATTACTTCTGTTTTGCGTAAAATGTTCTGAAATTTTCTGAATTTTCACTGTCTATGTGTTACATTTTTGTGACCGTGAAACTTTCAGAACTTCGGTTTTTTCAACTCTTGAGCTAGCCAGACGTATTTTTTTTTTCGGGGCTACCTACTTTAAGTTTTGTATATAAACTTATCCAAAACCCATAACACGATTTCCTATAAAACTATTTTTTAAATAATTGATATGTATTTATTCATTGCATTTATTAATTAAACATTTGCGGAAACTATTAGTTAGGTAGGTACTTAGTTAAATCTTATATGAACCTTCATGAAACCTTAGAAACAGCCTGACCAGAAAATTACTCGCGCAACGGGCTTATGGGCATATTTGATGTTGCTTGTTAATTCGATGTTGTTGTGCTTCCATTGGCTTTACCTGTATACCCATAGAAATTTATTATACACATAGTTTTTTTTGTTAACTTGATTTAAGTAGGTCTTCGCATTGTACAAATTTTAAACATTATTTATTCCTAGGACTTACAACCACCATTCTGCATCCAATCCGCGGGCGCATCCGACCGGCTGCCGTCTTCCTCCACCTGCATGAATCTGTTAAAGCTGCCGGAGTTCCACACAGAGGAACAGCTCACTGAGAAGCTACTGTACGCCATTCAGGCGGGCGCCGGCTTCGAACTTAGCTAGAGTGAGTATGATCTGTTTATTTGTACAGAAGCCCACACAATTTAAACTAGTCGATATCTCGTGTTAGAGATAAAAGGAACTTGGCCCAAAGATATCAGTCCCAAAATGGGCGGAAATTCATAAAAAAAGAATGAAGAATGAAAAAAACAAGAACATGAGCAGGGCCGAGCGTTGAAAATACAACAGCTTACTTTTATTTAGGCATTGATTTAGGTGTTAGTAAAGCGGGCACTAAATTATCAGCTTCGATCATCAATAATTCTAGATTAAGAATTCCGAACAAAAACAAATCGCACAAGTGGCCACGATTGCATTTAACATTATAATAAACCTTAACACTCAAACATAAAGTTTATTATCGTTTGCAATATATTTTCTACTTCGATTGAAAAGTAAGAAAGGAAGAGAAACTAAGATGCAAGAGCGAGCGAAGCGATGTCGATTATTTTTCGAATCTCCGATTGGTTAAAACTTTATGAATGAAGAGAAACTTGCAAGAGCGAGCGCAGCGAGCTCGGAAATTTTTAGCTCCTCACCTCGAAGAGCTTCTTTTGACAATATATTCAGAAATAGGAGTTCATTTGTGTGTGTATGACACTGGCATGGCCACCATCAGGGATTTTAATTTTGATTACACAAAAAAAATGTCGCTAATTAGTCGCCAAATATCAGAATTAGTCAAAATCATATATTCTTATTTCGGTTACAGAAGTTTTATGATTCTAACGTAAATTAGAGCCTAACGTTACAATTTGAAAAAGTTTAAAAAAAGTTGTATGTGATTGTACATCTTGACACCAAATAGACCAAGAGCAAGGTTTAATGTTTTGAAAGAAGTTTAAGCCACTCTAACCTACCAATTTAAAACATAAAAACGTATTTAATTGAGAATTTATCTTTCTAAGAACTTTAGACCGATAAAACTAGAAGTATATTACACATATTAATAGAATTATTTTTTCTTGGCATTTTTTGTAAATCTTCGATTTAGCTCTTGGACCTTCAAAATTGAACGCATTACATCTTCTAAACTAAGACCCGACTAAATCTGTGATTTGGTGAAAAATTACGACTAATTAGCGACTACATTTTGGAGAAAACAGATCTTCCTGCCCTAGTTTTTGAGATATAAATGTGAGCAAGCTAGGGAGAATCTCTCCAGGTCGGCCACCTAGAAATGCTTATAACTTTTGAACCAATGATCGACAGATTCTGATATTTGGCGACTGATTCCGACTTAGTAACGACTAAAACCACCATTGACTGCCTCATTGTTCTAGTGGTCGCAAAGCGCTACTGCTGAGTATGAGGTCCTGGGTTCGATTCCCGGGTCGGGCAAAGTATTATTGGGTTTTCCATCTGGAATTTCTCAGTAGCAGCCCGGAGACTGGATTTGTGCCCGGTTGATGTTAATAGGCTCGCCCCCTATTATATGGGACTTAAACATAACTGAAGAAATGTGGGTGTACTATAGATACACCTCTGCCCAACTCTTCGGGGAATACAGGCGTGATGTTACATATGTATGTAACGACTAAATTTGGGAGAAAACAGATCTTCGCTAGGTGCCCTAGCTTTTGAGATTAAAATGGGCCAAGCTGGGGTAGGCGCTCCCCAGATCGGCCACCTATAAACCCCTATAACTTTTGAACCAGTGACCGACTAATTCTGATATTTGGCGACTAATTTCGGCTAATTAGCGACAATTTTTTTGTATTATAAAATTAAAATCGCGTATGGTGACCATGCCAGTGTCAGTCACACTTGGTTTGTGAAAAAGCTTTTTGTTGCAGAAAAGCTGTAGAATAGAAGGGCGAGCGAAGTGAGCCCGATTTTTTTTTGCATACCGCGCCTCACTAGTATCATTTGTTTTGACCAAATTCCAAGTCTAGGTCAAGGTCCAATAAAAATAATAAAATATGAACATATTTTATTATTTTTATTGGACCTTGACTAATCAATCCTAGAGCCGATTATCGGGCTGATTCAAATTCTATACATTTATACGAGCGACTTTTTAGAAACAAGTTCTAAAAAGTCGTTTACCCTATGAAATTCTGTGTTTTATTTTTGCCAAAGAAATAAGCGGTTACCGATTGTCTGACGTGAATTGTCGGAAAAAGTGGTACGTTTCACGTTTTTGTGACAAGTAGATTCAATATACAAAAAATTACGATTGAGCGGGTTTGGATACGCGGGGCCTCCTTTTGACCGGGGCCCGTAGCATTTGCTACTCTTACTACGTGGTTAATACGGCGCTGGTCCGGTACTATTGTTGATCGAAGTTTATCAGGTATTTCATATGCTGATATTAGGGCATGAAATCCACTGGATTGAATCGCAGGGCCGGTTTTTGTGGCGACGCTTGAGGTGGCCTCTGTCCAGCAATGGACGGTTTCAACTGAATGATAACGATAAGGTCTTTAACCCTAAAATTGGTTGAACTTATAACTAGCGTTTTGCTTTCAGGTACAATCACAAACACCACATATTTACGTAGTTATCTACTAAATATTTGGAGGTATGTTGTTAGTTTATTTTCCCACTGTAGCAGTTCATTTACCACTTATAAATCGCATTTCTTGTGATAATAGAATATCTGAAAATACTTTGTATTTGGAACTGTGCGAAGTGGTTGTGTTTATGTAAATAACTGTTACCCTTAGTTATTTTAACGAGTTCTACTGTGTTTAAGAAACATATCTTATGTATTTTGATGTACTCAACTTTTATTCACATTAAATTATTTATTTATATCAATGACTCATTTCTTCTAAATTGGTATTATATTTTAACTTATGGAGCATAGGACGTGTTGAGGTTCAATAGACAAAATCTTAGTGCAATGTTGTTACATGTAAATAAAATTAAATGAAAAACATATTGTGTCGAATTTATACACTATAGCTGTTCTAGATTAGGTACGTGGGATTGTGTAAAAGAGTAATAATATTTTATTTTATTGAATTTTGTAAATGTCCGATCAGATGAGATGGACAGCAATGTTTCTATCGGCTATCGTGCGGTGTGCCCGGTCTTGTACAAAACTATTCAGTCGTGTCAAATTTGGGACTTTATATTTTAGTACCTATTAAATAAAGTTATCTGAATCTTGAACAAGGTTTTTTTTTTTTTTCAAATTTGTCCCTTTCCAATTTCCAGGTTTTAGAACTAAATATATTTCGAACATCTATCTCAATGCCACAATGTCTCCATGTAATATCATGTCTGATGATAACAAAAACGAACGTAGATGACTATCAGGGCAGAGAGCACGTACACAAGTAACATCACTGTCATAGCCCAGCGCTAGAGAAAGATAATCTTGATAACTAGCGCGTTGTGCTAGCGGGCCGACGTGACGCGACCACGCGACCACCGACCACGAACACGTCACCACACCACACGGACCCCTAATATCAATTTTACAACTCTTGGCTACCTATGGCGCGCACAATGCCTTGATTGACGCACGCCTCTTTATTGATCGTCGTAATTTATATCACCGGAACATTGAATGCCACCTTTTTAAACCTGCAAGATTGATGCCCGCTATATACAAAATATTTATTGAAGTTATTCCAATTCGTCATGTTGTACCGATGAATGTGCGGGCAACACATAGTATTTCTCTGAGATCGAACAGGCGATACGAATTCAATTAAAGATTGATTGCTGCAATCAGTTTTACGTGACTGCCAACATCGCATCTCTTTAAGTGCAGCTGAGACCCAAATGTGGTTGAACGGAATCCTGTTTATACTACCTAGTCAGATAGGCATGCCTTATTTGAATTTGTATGTAGGTTGCAAATAATTAGAAAACAATTTCAATTGAATCCGAAAAAAGTATGACAAATGCAGTTGCCTTTAAATGGAAATGGGTGGACCATATTTGTTGAGTGCTGAAAGTTGGGTATAAATTTCACGTAGCAAATGCCTCACAGAGTAACCTAAGGTCTGCGACAGATCGACAATCATGCTAAGAAATCATCGGAGAAAATCTGTATAAGGATTGGACTTCATAGTGAGGGGAAAAAAAGTATTGGATAAAGATTTCTAGGTCGGAATTAAACATCAAATATAATCTAATAGGTAAGTACTAGAAACCAGAGCCCAAATATTAGGAAAGTAGGTTGGTATGTTGATCGCAGGAAACAGTAGGTAACCTATGTGGTAACCTAAGTTGAAAAATCCCTGCTTATAAACACTGAGATATATCTCGTACCTACCCTCTCGTTAACAAGATTTTAAAGTCAGCTCATTACCCTCTTTCTAAACACGTATACACAATGTTTAATAAATTACACATCTAATAAGTAACCGTGAACTTGGCGTTGGCCCATCAATAACGAGCATTAATATTGGCTTAGGTGCATTCATCGGGACCAATATGGCCGTACTCGCCGCCATTACGATTTTGACAGTTGCAATCAATCAGAGCTGATGAATGAGGTTCGCGAGCGAGAGCCGTGTGCGCGTGTGCGGTAGCTACACACAAAAACTATAAACTACTTTAATGTTTTGATTTCGAAACTGTATTTAGACATGCTATTTGGCCGTATAAGTCCTAAGTATCTCCCATATAAGCGTAAAGAATCTTGATCGAAAGCGTAGGATGAGGAGAGAAATAATAGGATTGCTACTTATTTTAAATTTTGCAGTGGGAGTTTCATTTTAAGAATGAATACAGGTGGTCCACAATTAAGTAGGGACGATGAATTTTTACTTGTTACTTCCATATCATAATACCTATATCTACTAAACTACAACTTGCCGTAAATTTGCGCCATAAACCTCAAGCACTTAATTAAAGGAAAAGCAGTACCATAAATTATTAGTTGGCATGAAACTGGGATCTACATCTCGTAGCAGCCCTAATGTGTCTATGTCTGCATCAGTCTTTGTCGTACAGTTGTTGAAGATGAAGGATTGAGCTGACAGACGGTGGCGTGAGTCACCTCGGGCCACCGCGCGCGGTTCATTCTCTACCAATGAAAAGATTAAACGACTGTCCGTCAACCGACTCGTACCTAATGTGAATTAAATTACCGCTCCATATATTACTCAATAGTCTGAATACTTCGTGCAACCACTTATGTAATCTTGTATGGATCATATCTCTTAATTATAGGTAAGTACTTTACTAACGACGCAAATAATTAAGGTGAATGAGAAAGTTTAATACTAGAATGCAATGCTGTACAAGAACTTTTTGCCAATACCATAAATGAAAACGTCCAATTTGTACTTATGAGTAACTCTGTGTCAAACGCTCTTCAACAATACAATGTGTTCTCAAAACTGGTGCTGCGGTTATAACACGGCATTACATTGTTAGTGTTCGGTGCACTCGGGATTAACCTCAACGACTTTTAAAGATGGATAGCCGTCATAAAGGCTGAACAACACCGGCACTCGGTAGGCAAGTCACGCGTGTGTGTCCGTGCCGATTGTCGCGTGAATTCGACGGACGCCCATTTAATTTGCAACATTGTTCACCAAAACTGCAACCATGGAAAGTTACGAAGTTATTCGGGAGCAGAATAAGAAATTAAAACATTTTTAACTTGCAAATTAACACGTTTTTATTATAAGTTGCCTGTTCTTTGGGGCCTTTACATACTTTATTGCCACGGCGAGGTAGAGAAACTCATACTAGATAACTTGTGTCGTAGGTTTAATCTGAGATTATATTCACTTTACAATACCTTGGTTTCTATCTACAGGTTGCTACAGTGTTCTAAACACTGAAGGTTGCAGTAAAGACAAGTGTGAAATCGTTGCTTAAAACAAGTATATAAGAGCCAATATGGACGTAATAAATGCAATTAACTATAACTGCGTAAGTAGCTAGAGTATTAAATATGAAACCAGGAAATCCATCTACCATAAACCGTCACGAGCAAATCTCCTGACAATTAAAAATATGAGACGGATCAAAAGCATTGTGAATGTTGTTCAGTGAAATAATAGCGTCAAGTGTCGTACAAAAGGTGACAGCAGAACAATACGTCGCGGGTGGTCGCGACACTGTGCCAACTGATACAGTTCTCGGAAGGTCAGGCGCAGGCCGAGTGCCCCCGAGCTCCTCCGAGGCTCAAGCCACTGGGACTAGAAGCTCGTAAACCTCTGGAGCCTATAATTACGTATGCGGAACTCTCTGGGCTGCATATGAGGAAGACTTCGAAGGACAACCCTAATGATCGTTTTGAATGTTCTGGGAAATATTTATTAAGTTTGATGAGTATTGTCGTAAGTAGGGAGATATCTACATTTTCAAAGTTATTAGGTATTTTCTAGATGTTTTTGTTATAGGATGACTTCTGTAAATGCTTTGAATTTATTGCCATGGTTTTGCATGGTTATTTGGATATATTTTGTTAGCCAAAATAAACTAGGAAAGTATTCCATGGGTATGAAATCATCGTATTATGTACCTATATTCGAAGAGACTGCGCTAGTAGGTAGAGAAACCTTATTTACAGTTTGTATTGTTTACTAGCTACTTTGCCCGTGTGGACTCTAATTCTTGTTATAAAATAAAAGGAGCCTAAGTTACTCCTTATAACATCAGCTATCTGTCAGTGAAAGTCCCATCAAAATCGGTCCAGCCATTTTGGAGATTAGCCGGAACAAACAGACAGACAGACAAAAACAAACAAAAAATTGGTTATAAGTACCGTATATACTTTCATATGCATTTAGTAAAAAGCTGATGTTTTGACATTACAAACAGACACTTCAATTTTATTTATTTGTTTAGATTGACACGCAGCTATCTGAGTGTATTCAATAAATGCGTCTAATTAAACTTAATAATTATGCAGGTATTTAACCACCAGCTATGTGTAACATGTCGTAAAGCAAAACGTTAATTTTATTATCACCTGGGCGTTTCTGTTTATGGTAAATAATTAAAAGCCTGAATGGCGGCGGCGGCGTTTGTTTAGTACCAACTAATTTCGGTATAAATAAGCAATTCTGTGTGGGAGTAAATGATCATAAAATGAAACCGAGTGACGATCGATTCCATATCTTTCACCTTTTGCAATATAATTTCAAGTAGGTCTATATACCGTTTAGTGGGAAATTGCCCAACGCTTAACAAATATTAAATTTATTTTAATGGCAATTCCGCCGGCAATAAAGTAGCTGTTGGACATAAAATTAAATCTAAATTGTAATCTTATACGATTTCGTCACGGCTTGTTGGTTGTTCGCACCGGTCCGTAATGGCGGCGGAGATATGGCCGGTAAATGTTCCGAGGTGACATATTATCTAGGCGCACCGGTGCACTAGATTCGATGTGACGCGAGATAAATCCCAACTCGCTATCTATTTCAATTTCATTGGAGCGCGCGATATCGTACAAATCTCGGCCTTATTCTGTCCGCCTGCCAGCGCTCGCGGCCGCGCGCCCGCGCCGACGCGGACCACCCAACGCGATTCACAACCACTCCTAAACATAGCGTCTGTCTATCTATCTGTTTATACTAAACGATACCAACAGATACAAGAATAACGAAATCCGAGATGAATGTCAGCTCATTCGTTTTATTATCGCCGTATATGTATGTATTTGTATTTACAGCTCGTGAAGCGTCAGAAATAATATTCAGGTTTTTTAATCTCTTTGCATGTTCATTGTGACGTATTAAATGATTATAAAACCTGATAATCACATCATAATATCTATTTCTGGGATCAATAAAAATAACGTGTCATCGTAAATAAGACCTTTATAAATCTAAAGACGATTCATTATTATGAGGTCGTAAGAACTTAATTTACCCGAATAATAAAATGAGGTATGTGCCTTAAGTCGTGCTTTTGCGGTAGGTAATTCAAGTATAGCCTATATTATACACAGCGACGTTTTGTAAATTTGAATGTGGTTGTTATGAACTTTTATTTTTCGCGAGGTGGTGTCGCGACCGTCATATTTCACGATGTCTGGTCAAAGGGGATCGCGGTGACGGTCTCGTGTTATACGGTCAAACCTCTGGAATTTTTGATTGAGAGCATAGCCGAATCATACCTCAAATAAAATATTTTCCGATAAAATATTTTATTAATTTGTTAGTGTCAGTGATAAATTAGAGAGGATCTAGAATTGGAAAGACCGTGTAGCCGTTGTTTGCGACGGGGTGATTTCGTAGGCTAGAGGCCTACGAAATCACCCCGTCGCAATTGTACCTATTAATTAAAAGGAGGCTCCCTAAATTGTATGTTTATTTTAATATTCTCAAAAATTCACGCATACAATCAAAATGGAACTAATATATGATTTATTGGATCTTTTTCTTTCCATATATAAGACAGTTACGTAATTGGAACATTTTCGCTGAATTCATTTTTCATTCGAAAATCATGTCTTTTTTAAAGATTATTTGAAACAAAAACAAGATTACACGGCTTTTATGTCTAAAATAATTATTGACAGTAAGAAAATATAGTTTATTATCCAGATATTAGATACTTTTTCTCTAGATCAATATTATTATTTTAGTTATAAACGAAATAAGAATTGAGACTCACGACATTTAGTTCCATGAGCGCACGCGATATTGGACTTTATTACTGATGTGTTAGCGTTTAGCACATAGTGGAGGGGTAGGGTGCATGGGGGCGGAGTTTGCGTGGAAATTGTCGTTGGAGTGCCTAGTCTTAATATGGGCAAGAATAATTCTAAGTATTGTTCCGTATGTCGTAAAGGTGTACGGTGTAGTCGCCAGACCGAGTGGGTGTGGTGAGTGGTGAGATGCTGTGACACACAACTCGCCTCACTTCCCTTATCGCGGGTCGCAAAGTCGCATGTTACTTGGTACACGCGACGTGAAAACTGTTGCTACGGATAGCCCTTTTACTTTTACACATTTTCGTCACTAGTGGTGGCACTAACTGGCCCATCGGAAGACGGTCGTCTAGCGCCTTAAATATTTACCTGAACCTTTTTTATAAATTTAAGGGAATATAGATTAAGATTTGTTAAAGGGTGTTGAAAGTTTCTAATTATTATTATTTTGAGATATTTTTAGGTTTTTGTTTTCCAAGACATACCTTCAGAGAATTGGGACTAAACTGTTACGTAAGACAAAGTTTCCATATCCTACCGTCAGCCTCTGTGTCGACATTTACACATAAACTGAGAAGAGTTTGATTGAAATTCAGTGAAACCATGTTGGTAACAAGTTTACTCCAATTCCGTGTTGACTTACGCACCTGTCTGTGCCGCGAGCTTTTACTCGACGCAGCTCGTAATATCCGTTTTACTCAGTGTCGATCAGAAACAACAGTGTTAACAGTAATCCTTTTATTTGACTATATCGCTCACATTCATACGAAGCCTTCGTAAATCGTCGTGGGTGGTATCTCGCTCTTGTTTCCTCACAAAAACAAAAGAAAAAAAAAAATCCCCAAAGGAAATTAGTCCCTCTAAAACATGGTTTGGACATGTGTTACTTTTTTCGCTTTAAACACGTCTCTTTGTAAGATTTATGTTTTGGTTCCTCTCCGACGTAAAGTTGTGGTCAAGTAAACGTAAAACTTTGGAAGGATTAATTTAAAATAGAATGGAACTAAGTCTACCCACTCGTTCGTTCCGTGATCTTCAAAATTGTGTTTTTATTGCATTCGGTTTGTTTGATTTCAAAATCCTTCTTAGAGTATTTGCTGTTGGATTTTGTTGTATTTTATAGAATGATAAGGATTGTGTGCGTTGTGTTGCGTGGCAGGTAGAGCGTAGCACAGGTAGCACAAACAGCTACTGTGCTCCGTCCTGAGTACACAATCACACAGCTTACTCACACAATGCTCACGGGGTAGGTTAACAACGAGACGGGGGAAAAAACTAGACGTGCTTACTGCTCACCCACCCTTGACTTAATATAAGTTGCGTATCGCACTCGTACTGATTATTATGCAGATGTAGGCATGTTACGGTTTGTTTAACACGTTGTGTTTACTTAATGATATTGTTCGTAATTAAACAAATTGTTTATTTAATTAGTGATGTTAGTGCGGCAATAACATGCGACTTACATGATAATGAGACAACTGTTGATGATAGTGGCAATGTTTAGGCACTTAACTAAGCAAATAAAAGACTTCAACGATATACAGTTTATGATTTATAAAAATAAATAGAATTTAGTCATCTTAATATTCGACTTAATATCCGATAATCTTTCTCAAGAAATCGCAACAATGGTGCTTACTATAAGCAGATTTTTTCTGTTATTCTCTAGTCTGCTCAAGAGCTCAAGTATGTCGTTATCTATGGACACAACATCACGTAACAATGCGAAAGTGTCGAGCAATTGGTCCGACACCGTCGCCTGTTATTGTTTATCCGGTGGCTCTCGAAGTAACAAGCAGCCGTTAACCGGGACTGCAAACAACGCCGGTCACTCTGCCCGACGCCCGGCGGCTCTGTGCTAATAGTTCTTCAGACAGACTGTTGATACAGGAGCAGATTTCTCACAACTAACGATTACGACTCACTGAGTTACGCGACAAAAAATGATGCGAAATTTTTGTGTCGCTCCGAAGTTAAATAGGAGTCATGTAAAGGAGTAGGTTGCTTGCTGAGCCTGCCTCGATTGCTATTATGGTGAATTTTAGTTTAAAATAGTATATAATTATTTTGTAACGAAATGTCTTTAATTACCTTTAATTACCCAATCTTTAAGTACCTAATTACTGATTAGAGCTGTTCTGTTCATACTTTTTGACCAAAGGAAAATTAGGAAAATCGGTAGGAGTCTCCTGAAAATAATCCCAATGAGCTGGACAGCAAGATACAATATATACAGCACAAAACAAGAATTCGAAATGAAACGCATTAAAAAAAAACTAGAGGGGATATACAAAAGGACAAACTTCCACCCTGAATTTAGAAACGAAAGTCGATTTATAATTCAGGATTTAATGCGCACCAAGCAACGCCGGTTTTCAGTCCGTCTTTTTAAATGTCCCGACAGTATTTATACAAATATAAATTAAAACCTTTTAGAAATCAGGATTCAGTAGCGAGCCCCGCTCATCATCAGCTGTCCCACGCGATGACAGCGCGACGGATTAATGTAAATAATCGCGCTGTGATCGCTCGCCGCGGCGCTGACTGGACTTACGCAGGAAGTACGCTTATCGTCAAGACTTGCTGACACAAAATGTTAGTTTCCATTCGAGCATCCTTTTTTCTGTCGATAAGCATAATTGTTGTCCAAACTTGTACAAGTTCATTTTCAGTCAGAAACTATACCTACATGAGAGTCGCTGATGCTATCGCTGACGTTCGTTCGTTCGTGTGTTCGTATGATTAGGTAATCACAATCAGCAGTGCTCATCATTAGGGACGTCGGTAACAACTTATTATAAACCAAAATCACAATATTATAAATAGCCATAAAACAACCTTATGCGGCCTTAACCTTATGCGATGTATCGGGCTTTCTACAGAACTGAAAAATCCTGCAGAACAACATTGAAAGTTGTTCCCAAATTCAACCGAAACTGTGTAGGTATCTTGGATATCCAGCACAATTTTTAGACTGCTTCCTGGAACATCGCACCGTACCTACACAAAATTCATAACTTGAGACAATGGAAACGGTCGAAGAGATGTAGCGTAGATTGAAGAGTGAATTATCGATGTTGCGCTCCGCGCTAAGTTTGTTTAGTCGCCGAATGCCACCTTGACTAAAGAACAGAAAAAATATAAAAAATCATCTGGGAACGGACGACATCCTGCCCTTTCATTAACTTTCAGTTTTTCTCATAGCTGACCTGAGCCGCCACAATTATCCGTTAATGATTGATTATACTGTTTATTTTCCATTTTTGAAATGTCACTGTTTGGTTTATCGTGAGATAGTTTATACAAAGTTTCAACTTTTTGTCACTATTTTAACATCTTTTTCCTTTAAGGATCATAATCGAGTCGTTCCACTAGCCCGCCCCACGGCAATTTACAGCCCATTGTGTAGCCGGCCTTATCTCGTGCGTTCTGCTAATTGAGTCATTCTACACTAGGAATGGCATTGTTTGCAAAACTTGACCATAAGTTTGCCGCAAACTATTCCACGTGGGTGGTCTTCTGTAAATATGATCCGGACGTCGCTCCTATTTCATGATTATATTCTGCATTTACTTACAGTAAATGGATCATCAAATTTGAATGTAAATTAGGAGCTGTTTCTTAAAAAGATGACAGACCATAATAAAACTGAAATGATATTTCAGTAATTATAATGAACAGCATAAAACGCAATCTTTGTTATAGTCTGAATTTGAAGAAGACTTTAGAAACATATTGTATTTAATTATAGTCTTAAAGCTCTTCAGCGTCCATTATGTAAAGTCAGGCTCTATGGGGCTTTCAAATCTTAATTATGTGGCAACTTTTTGTACTGCCATTCTCTCACGGCTCATTTTAGAAACATATTAATAGACAAATGCGTATAGGATGCGTGACGAAAAGCGCATGTATGATGCGCGTCGCGAGTGTCGGGAAGTACCGCGCGGTGTGCGCCCGCGCCGAACGCCGAACAAATTGATTACAGCGCGCTGAGTGACAGCCGACCACCCACGAAGCTGATGCAACTGCATTGTGAGCTGCGACCGACTACAGCCATTGTGAGCACACAGCTAGCAGCAATTTGCGACCATTGAAATGTCATGCATTGAACATTTGAAAGATAATTCCGTTTATAATCTTATTAAGTATGAGCACGTAGGTTGGGATGTTCTTCCTGATATTTAAGTCGAAAAGACTGAATACTGGTTAGATTAGACTTACCAAACCAAAAATAAACTACACTTCACGTATTTTCGAAGTCTTTTGTTAATCTAAAGTCAAGAAACATGTTCTAGTCCTGGTCCTACTGAATATGGTTCTTAGCTGACGCAAGAGACAAAACTCAAAACAGCCCAAGCTCATAGCAAACATGGGCAACTAATAAGCACATATGATGATATATGAATTGACTATTATTTAAGGACTTACTTAAAATCTAGACTAGGTCGTAGCAAATCGTTTGAGCTGATAGCAGCAGCCTAAAGGAAACCTTAATGGCTCTATGAAATTGAAACCTATATTCAAAAATGGAAAACTTATGTAAATATTTATGATCTCTAGGATCATGAAGGTTAAGCAGCGGCGGGCGCGGACGCTCACGTACCTTACCTACTATCCTTTCCTGCTATTAGGCTCCTTAATTGCTCTCAGATTGGTCATGTTACTCTCTTTTATGGCAATGCGGTCAAACATAATTGTTTTTATGTGTGCCTGTTTTTTAAGTCTGTATTATTAGTTTTGTAATCGGACGTAGGTGGTCTGTCATTAGCGCGGCACGGCTCGTCTACGGCATTTTAATAGTCTAATCGCTAATTAATTGTTTGGAAACGATTTCAATGTCTGTTTTTATGGAAAGCGTGTTGACACTGAATAAAT
Organism: Omphaloscelis lunosa; assembly: GCA_916610215.1. Classification (NCBI taxonomy): domain Eukaryota; kingdom Metazoa; phylum Arthropoda; class Insecta; order Lepidoptera; family Noctuidae; genus Omphaloscelis; species Omphaloscelis lunosa. Next base: position 17,448,551 of record OU744244.1, on the reverse strand, counting down.
ATAAATATTTTATGACATGTTTATATTTTACTGTTAATTTATTCAAGTCTCGCGTATTACAATGTTCGCTAGAATAGCATATTTTTATCGGAATGTGTCCGCTGTATTCACGGCGTTCCTCGCATAAGCTAGATCAGTATCGGGAGCATGCTTATATTCTGCAATCATGTTGATTATTTATTAGCGTGCAGATGATAAATAAAGCTCCTTTATACTTATTTATTTATAATCTTAGCCACAGACTAAAAATTTCGCAAGTACCTATTATAGGTACCTACGTTTATTTATACATGTAAAATCTTCATGGTTTTTGCTGCAAGAACTACAGAGAGTGAAAGTTCATTGACAAAGTCACATTAAATTGAGTATATTGCAAAAGACTACCTACAACACGTATGTATACAGTGCGCCGCTTATTACCTTTAATGAAGCTTGACGAAAGAACCAATATGAGTGGAGGCACGAAACTCAAACACCGGCCGTGCGACATTTAGCGTGCGATTTGGTACGAGTTTAAAACCCACACGTAGCGGTATTTCCTTTGTTCCGCTGTCGCACAGTGGAACGAATGTATGGGAGCGGTTGGACGTAGACATGTCCGAAAAAAAAGAGTAAAATTATGCCAAACTAATGATGCCATCTTATTCGATTACTTAATGCCTTCATAACTTGTGGTGATGAATTTCTTCATAACTCCCATATTTCGGGAGTAATTTGAGAAAATGTGAAATTTTACTATGAAAATGAGTGTATCGAGCTCTCTCCCTCCTGATTCCGGGCTTGTTTCAAGTAGCGGTCTCTAATATCATAATGCTAATACTAAGAGCTATATTTAATACTAAGACACATAGTGCGCCAAATGTGCACTTTCTGGGATAAAGAGTGATGTTTATTTTATAACACAATTTTTTAATTTTTTGTTTATTTTGTTGATTAAAACCGTTTTTCTAAAGGTTTACCTTATTACAATAACATTTCTGATCAGCCAATTAGAGAAGATATAAGCTAATTAGGATATATAATTAGGGACTTAAGGTTTACATATAAAACTGATGCACTAATGATTACTGATAAGAACATTGCTATTATTTAATTACTAAATGGCTCTTAATACACTAATTTAGCATGCATCATTTACTAATTATCACAATAACTAATTACCTTGCAATATTTAACAAAGGATACCTGGGATACCTGGATTTTATATAAATAGGTCACTATTAGTAACTTTAAAATCAGTGTTGATTTACACCTCGTTGTATCCAAGCTAATCTCGCAATGTATTTTCCAAATTTTAATACAAATCTTGATATTCACGTTGCTTTATGCGCACGCGCACATAAAGATTTACGCGACTTTAACTATTTGTTCAGTGTTTTAAAAGATAACAGTTGTGTTCAGTTATGTGAAAGTGCTGAAACAAGTTTAAAAGACTGGTGTCGTCGATTTTGCTACCGCATTTATGCAAAATGGACACAGTCTGGAAGAAGCACAGATAAGTTTCGGAAGAAACATGAGATTTGGCTACAGGCTGCAATTCAATGGCCGGAATTACAGAATGAAAATATGGAACCTTCTACAGAAAATATAAGTGACGTCATCGAGCCCATAATTTCTCCTGCTAAATCTGATGCTTCAACTTGTACACATCCTAGTCCTCGTAAATCTTTTGAGGACCTTAGTAACCGGCAAAAAAGAAGACGCACCACTGAAGATAGTCTTTCATGCAGCAGTAGCAGCGCTGAAATTATGTTTTCGGCCGAAAGGGCGCTTCAAAAGGCAGGACAAAGCGATACAGCTTATGTTATGAAATACTTGACGGAGAATCCAGAAGAGGCCTCAAAAATCAAAGCCTTCATTGAAGGTAAATCAATTCAGGTACGGGAAATATCCCCTTTGAAGGCATTGGCTCTTTATGTATCGATGAACTTATCGAAATGGCGCTATAACACTCTTCGGGATTTCAACACTCAAGAAGGAGCTCTTCAATACCCGAGTTACTACATGTTGGTTAAAGAAAAAATTAAGTGCTATCCGGCCAAAGAAGATCTCACAGTTACAGAGAGCTCTGCAAAAATCAAATTACAAGCCTTGATGGATTTAACCTCAAGAAGACTTATTAGGTCGTTAGAAACCCCTGTTGATCCCAATCAACAGCTCGTATTGACCAGCAAATGGGGTTTTGACGGATCATCTAGCCAAAGCATTTATCATCAAAGGACGAGTGAAGATGAGCAAATCGATCTTGCTAGTAATTTTATGATTAGTCTTGTACCACTGCGGCTCGTCTCAAAAGGTGTAACAATTTGGGAAAACGAGCGACCATCTTCCACTTCATTTTGCCGGCCAATATTGTTTAAGTTTATAAAGGAAACCAAAGAAAATGTGCAGAGAGAGATGGCTGAAATCGAAGCAGAGATTGAAGCCTTAACTCCATCCACCATCACTGATGGAATTAGTGTCAAACACCAACTGCTGTTGACAATGATTGATGGTAAAATTCATTCCATTATATCCAATACAGCAGCTTCAGTGTGTGACATATGCAAGGCTTGTCCTAAAGAAATGAATAATTTAGAGTTAATCAAAGATAAACACGCAAACGAGGACATGTATAAATATAGCTTAAGCACCCTTCACGCTTGGATTCGCTCAATGGAATGCTTATTACACATTTCCTACAAATTAGACATAAAATCATGGCAAGTAAGGGGTGATATAGCAAAAAGGCAAGTTGATGACAGGAAGAAAAGAGTTCAAGAGGCTGTAAGAAGAGAAACGGGCTTACTTCTCGATGTTGTGAAACAAGGCAGTGGATCCACCAACAATGGCAACTCGGCAAGGAGATTTTTTGAAAACTACACTAAATCTGCTGAACTGACCGGAATAGATGCTATGCTTTTAAGAAAAATCTGTGTGATCTTGCAGTGTATTTCATCAGGAGAGAAGATCAACGTAACTAAATTCCGAGAGTTCTGCTTTGATACTGCTAAGCTTTACGTGGAGTTATACCCATGGTATTATATGCCTTCTTCACTTCATAAAATTTTAATGCATGGGCCAGACATAGTTCAGAACATGTCAATTGTGCCCATTGGTTTTCTATCCGAAGAGGCATCTGAGGCTAGAAATAAAGATTTTAGAAAATATAGAGAGGGGCATTCTCGAAAGCATAGCAGTATCTCATGCAATGAAGATATTATGCACAATCTTTTACTGTCTTCTGATCCACTTGTTACAAGTATCCGTCCAAAAGGAAATAAGTTTGTAAAAAAATCTTCTTTTAAGGAATTTTATGAGCTTACGGATTCTGAGAAAAGTGATATCGAATTTGTTAACATAAATGATTTAGCGGACATCGATTCTGAATTTGAATTAATTGATGATGATGATGATGACGAAGATAATTAAATGATGTTATTGTTTTAAAATGTGTAACTTAGTAAATTAGAGCTTACGTCTTAATTATTTATTGTACTTTTAATGAAACTAGGTAATTTATTATCAACTTACTTAAAAGTCATACTCTCATCAGTTCTTGTGAATATTTTTGTTAATATATATTTCTGTATATATATAATATATTTATAGACCTCTTAATAAGTCTGTCTGCGGTTTAAAGTAAATACAAATGGGGAAAAAACGTTTTTTTTTTTTAAATTTTCATTTCCTTTTATCCCAGAAAGTGCACATTTGGCGCACTATGTGTCTTAGTATTAAATATAGCTCTTAGTAATAGCATTACGATATTAGAGACCGCTACTTGAAACAAGCCCGGAATCAGGAGGGAGAGAGCTCAATACACTCATTTTCATAGTAAAATTTCACATTTTCTCAAATTACTCCCGAAATATGGGAGTTATGAAGAAATTCATCACCACAATTTATGAAGGCATTAAGTAATCGAATAAGATGGCATCATTAGTTTGTCATAATTTTACTCTTATTTTTCGGACATGTCTACGTCCAACCGCTTCCATACATTCGTTCCACTGTGTGTCGTCCTGGGAGGCTACTGGCCAATAAAACAGACCGTTGCCAACAATGGCCACATAAAAATTGGGAGTACTGAACAAATGACGTACAAGTATGACGAAGTGATTCGTAGGCGACGAGTTTTACGCGTTCAGTGTTGAGCAGTTAAACTTGTACCTGTTCATATTTATCAGTCAGTCAGAACTCTTGTTCCCCTTACAGGAACCTTATGTCCCCCTGCTCGACAATGACCTCTGCTTTCTTCTATCTAACCTTCTGCTTTTGCGTGATTTCTGGCTTTGCCTTCCTGACCTGATATACGACTATATGGTCTGTGCTGGAAACTGGCATATGTAGGGAAATTATAGTAGAAATCGAATTGTTACAAGATTTGGGATTAACTTTTAATACCGTAGTGAATAATGAGACTATATTGACCTGAGATTGATTGAACTGAGATTGATTTTTGTCCATGTATGACAAAACTGAAGCAAATACAGTATACTAAACCAAATGCAAGAAGTTCTAATAGAATTCGTAGCCATTGTGAAACAGATGGAGATGAAAGGATCTACAACTGGAATGAGATTATTGGTGAGCTTATACATATAATGAAAGAAACAATTTTTGATTGACCGATATAACAGTTTACACCCTTTTACGGACACTGGTACACATCATTAGAGCAAACGAGTTCTAGTTACAACTAGGCAGTGCTAGTTACAACATGCGCAGTCGCCGCCATAGGCTGGTTTTACTGCCTATTCTAGAGCTCGATTACGTTTACGATTGAATATTAAGTAATAAATCAAGGTGCCCGCGCATGCGCCAACAGGCGTCAGATTTTTGTGCCAATTAACTTTACATACTTATTGCGGCAATATGAGTAGAAACCTTTTGTATTTTACTATTTAACATTAAAGGGCATTCCAATGAAATAAGCTTTAAAAAATATATATATGATTGCTTTATTTACAGCAGTTCCACTTCCAAAACAGAATAAGTCAGTATAAATAGAGCTCTACGGACTCCGTCGTACATTAGTATATCTTACAGATTACGGACATTTTGTTCTGTTTAGTTCCATTTATATCGATACTGGTAATCCAGTTGATGTCGGTGGTCTACTGGATTTTATTGTTACTTTACACAACAAATGAGACAAATCGTCGATTTGAAATGTGATACGAAACTTGAATGTTTACTCTGTGATTTGGAGGAGGTTTACGATCCTTAAACGCGACTTCAGACACTTCTATGTGTTTGAATAGGAAATTTATTCGTAGAATGTAAGCGGATTAGAAAATTTGCGTGCTTGGATCAGCTCGGAGCGTCGTAAAGTGGGTAGTTTGCGTCCTCCTACGCTGGCGGGGAGCGCGGCCGCGGCCGGGCGGCGCGGGCGCGTGTCACTCGCCGCGATTCCTGCAATAATCTCCCCGAGCGATTGCTCTATCCGGTGACGGAGTAAAGTATCGCTAGTTGATTATTGTGTTTATTTGCGCGTCGGGAACGTGTGTTAGTGCGGCGCGCGTGTGTGTGATGCGTGCGCGCAGTAGTGGCCCACCCAGCGCGCGGCCACACAGCGCGCCCACCCACGTGGCAGGGGCGCCGCACTCACGGCCCGCGCCCCGCACGGAGCCGTCCACTAACATACTCCCCTTACGGCACGCTAGCTACCGAACGACGACCATCGATATGGGTTTTGATTGACATGTGACTGTCTCCGATACAACCGTCCTAATTGAAATTTGATTGGTGGGAGCTACTGTTACGCTACGCATGAGGAAACATGCAAGTTCTCAGCATGAATGATTTATCACCCTTATTTCTTTGGATACATCTATCATATTTACCTTCGAGTCATCATTTCTTTTACGAGGTTCCTTTAATATGTCTGTTAAATAGTGTATAACCCAACATTCGAACGTACTTAAATTCGAACAAAAGGTCAAAACAAATGTAACAGTCAAGTGACGTACGCTCATGTTTGTTATTCATGTCAAATATTTATGGATTTCCATAAAAACGATTTCAGAATACAGTAGTGGTTGCATAAAATGGAGCTACGTTTTTGTAGCTCCATTTTATGCAACTTTAAAAGTTGAACTTTAACACAAAAAAATATATTTTATCATTAAAAAAAAAATTGTTTAAAAATAAAATGTGAAGTTGCAGATATGAATGCGACCACGGATGTGTAACACCTGCCGCGCTACGAATGAGCGCGTGCGCAGGCCGCTGCCGAATTTCGCGAGCGTCGCGTCGCCGTCGCTCGCGCACCTTCTAGCTTTCATTCACCCCTGCCACTTCACAACACACATCACGTTAGCTATGGTCTATAAAACACTAATGTTTATATAATTTAGCAAGAAATATTGTTCGCGCCTAACGTTTCGGCCAAATTACTGTGGATAATCTGTAATATCGTTTTATGAGTTTTTTTTTTTTAACCGATGCGTGTTTCTTTTTACACTATCAAAATTTATTAGGTGTAAAGCTGTAATTTATTTTTTGCTGATAAATAATAAAAGCTCTCAGTACGACGTAAATCTCAACACTCAAAATGATGACTAAAATATAATAGGAATGATGTTTTATTCGGTAGCTACATTGCATTTTCCGGCAAATACTATCTTAACTGAGAGGTTATAAAAGCAGGTTTTTAAACCCTCTAGTGTGAAACCAAACCACAGTAACTACAGCTACACCTAGTATACCTAACTATAGTAAAGACCAAACTAACACCATCGGCAAAATCATAATATTATTATGGTCCAACAGTAAATTGGAAGAACTATTATGTGCATCTATTAAATAATAACTGCATCAACCTAGTATCATTATCCTGAAAAGAGTACTTAATGCCGAAAAACGGCATAAAAACGTCAAATCAATATATTTTGCACATAGGAAATATCCAGTCCCATCCCATGTCTAACAAAGCACATAGTATGAGCTTAAATGAAGAAGAAGCTTTTTAAATATTTATCCTGCAGAACTTATGACTTGAACATACATAGGATATCATGATCATTATACCCACCTATATTAAATCCAAACAAATACATAACTTCACCATCACCAATCACCATACAGAAATCCTCAGAAATTCCTTAAAAAATTATTTAGTACACTAAAGATCAAACTACAAGTTGACAAATTGCAAGAATATTCCCTACACGCGCGATTCTTTGGCGGCGCGCGGTCAAACATTCAATATTTATTGTGATCATTACCTGCTCTTACGCCGATCTCCCCTTCACACCTTCCTAGAATTTACTCATTAACTCTTGAAGTCTTAATGTATTGAAAACTTACGGTAAGAGACCACCATCGTGTCGTGAGTCACGCAGACAATATTTATTTCTAACTTTAACCTTTAATTGCTTTGATTTGAGCGTACGTTTGTAGCCGCGAAGCACTATTCCGTTAAACTGTTATTGATGTTGGAAACTGAACCTTGAGACTGACATCGTCATATATAACGCTGATAGTAATGATGTTGTATAGAGGTCTGTGCTCGTGAGTTAATGCAATATGCCTTATTTCATACATGTGGAATAGTTCATCATTAGTGTGAGAGGATCATTATGGAAAAAAAAAATTGATAGAAAACAAAACAATCATGACGTTTTGGGTTAAAACATGGTCAATGGTCATGCTCTAAAAGGGGTTTGGGAGTCTAATTAATGTTTTCCTGTCAATAAACTATCACCTTCATTTATTAAACCCCCTTTTCTACTGCCTAAAGTTAGCTTTAAAAGGTGTTATTTTTCATACTAAAGACTTCTCTGAAACTCCCCACAAGCAGCCTCCGTTTTCCTCTTATTCCTAGAACGGATCACAGTCACAGTACATTAGTAAATGGACAAACATTGCAAAGACAAACATCCTTAACCATTCTAGGAAGTGATGACTGCTGATAATGATGTCTCTTCCTTAATGACAGGTTGCATATGGCCCCGGCGATAATAACATTGTTTTTAGTAAGCTCATCAGTTCAGGTAGATCGGCTACACGCCCGGTAATAGGGCCCGTCGCCATGTAATCCCCGTGTCCGTAGATAAAGAGTATTTTGTTGCTGCGGACACTTACGTCAGAGAATATAATATAGGCGTAGAGGAGACATTTGATTGTACAAGTATTGATTTAAGAAACAAAATTTAACGTAAGCAAATCCAAGAATGACAGTTGATCATACTTCATAATTAATCTTTAGTACCTACTCTTGAACAATGAATCGAATCGTATCTCTTTTTGGTCACTGCACATTAACAAATGAGTCAGAGTTGAGTCGAGCTTTTCCAAGTTTTGTGTAAGTGTATGTGTATGTCGTGAGCAGAATGTAGTAAACAAGCAGACTGTTGCACAAAATGCTATTAAATTACCATATTAGATAACTTTATAGCAGGTAACTGGCGCTCTCATCTGTGATGCGTGTATAACTGAATCTATGTAGCATAACGAAGGCTGTGTGTCGTTTAATGTAGCCGCCAGCTACCGAGAAGCGATCGTCCGACGGCCGGGGCGTGCCCAATCGCCGAGCCATCAATCTGCGCCACCCTATAGAGACATTAGCTCGACAGACATTTTCGTTGTGCGATTAGTCAGGAATCCGTTTCCGCTCGTTTTTTACCTATCTTCCTTAACATTTTTCCACCGCCGCTTTGTTCTTTGTATAATTTTGGACAAATTTTTCAGTCCATAAATAGACGGTGGCTCCCAGCCTTTAGGGATGTTGCGAAATCGTTAACTGATATGTTTAATAATTGGGCACCCGCTTTCATTTCACTATAAATGTTATCTCGTTTTCAGTTTCTTAGTTATTGATTGCTATGATCTTTTTAGTTGGAAGAAATTAAGTTTAATATTATTCTGGAGAAGGTGTTGCTTTGTCAGTGAACTAACTATTTTTGGTATGATAGAACTCATAACTTTTCATAAATTCGACATTCAAACTAATTAAAAGCAATTCCAGATGTAATAAATTTACACTAGAAGGAAAGCTTCATAACAAAACGCACGACTCTAGAGGCCTATAATTATAAGCAATAGAAACTTTTACTAGTAATAAAGTTTTATGCAGTTATGCATTTATGCTCGGAAAGATGAAGGTTTGACATACAAGTTTCAGTATTTTTATAGCTGTTGTAACAAAATATTGCTTGTAAAGTTATAAGACATAATGCTAAAAACGTTAAGAGCGGACACTCGTACGCATTTAAATTTTCCAAGTACAAAGTGAGTTAATAAACTCAGTTGTTGTTCCGTCGAAGTACAAAATTAAGTCATTATACGGAACGACAAGTATTATTTAATTAATGCGTGGTTGGTACAAAACAATGGCTCGATTGTTCCACTGAGCGCTCTGTCAGCGCGACTCGTCGCCGCGCGCCCACTGCGCCGGCCGGCGCGCGTTTTGGACTAAATTGTACATTAGACACGGATGAAATCAAACTATTACATAATGACGATGGCTCCAAAAGTATATTTGTATAATTTATAGACAAATTACCTTAAAATTAATTATAATTGTAGAACCAGATGATTTTAATTTTTTTATTTATTTGCTTCATGTTTACCAACTTAAGATGATAGTATCTCGGATAGTTTTAGATTAATATCAAATGCTTAATTGCTTCTTAATTATAATGTTTGCAAAGGTTTATTTAATAGTTTTAAAATTGACTTCATTGAACACATTGCATTCGTGCTTCGTGTCAGTCAGTCGCTATGCTATAAAGTACTACGCAGTTAATTGAATTATTGTAAATTTGAACATTTATATGTTTTAGATCTCGTTGTTGGAGCACTGTGTGGCGTTACAGGCGGGGACGCGTCTCTATGGCAACGGCTTGTTCCGCCATCTTGCCCGGCTTTTTGTGCCGACGACCACCCAACACGAACTCGCTACATTATTTTATTGTACAATAAACAAATTTATTGCTCCATATGGCTATTTATGTTTTTATTTATAAGGGTTTTTGTTAACAACCGAAAGAGATGTTAGTATCTTTCGTGGGTGATTGCGTTTTAAAACCGTAGCCGTCGTGAAGCTGCGATTGTAACCATGACCCTTCATAAGCGTGTAATAAATTCTCAGTCGGTACAGTTAACACAACTGTGATGACCAGTATGCGATGATGTTTTAGCGAACTGCTCACTAGAATATCATACAAATTTCATCAATATCAATAGTGGAATTTCAGTTTTGTTGCAATAAAGACTCAATTTGGGAGGCACAACTTTCTGAAGCAGGTGCTTCAGGTCTCATTTGTTTAAGGTCTTTTTAGGTTTGTCTTTTTATGCGGAATGACTGACTCATGTACTTACTACAATTCGTCAATAAGAACCAGTACCTAACGCTGCTAAGTTGTTTTAGACAAAAATGATTGAGACGAAAAAGCTAAAGTTGTGTACCATGAGCAAATTGAGCAACCCTTGTAAATCAAAAACATTTTCAGAAAAGCTTTCTCAGAGCGCTTTTTAATCTATTAGTCAGCGTAGCAAGGTTCGACCCCATTTACTAGTACGAGCTCATTTACTAGTAGCTCGTATAAATCAGGTTTTTTTAAAACGTGTTAGAAGGTTTTACGGTTACCTTATGTGACTCACCGGGCAAAATTAAATAAGGGATGCTGGACACGATTTCACTGATGAGTGCAAAACAAGATGGAGATTAATAGCTAGGAGACACCATCAAAAGAAGTTTGTGGAACTGGATGTCCGTACTATTTTAGTAAATTACTTTACTTTAATTATTTTTCAGTTATGCAGACCAAGCTAATGTCAAGCGTCTGTATGGGAGTCAGTCAGGCACCTAGCTAAGGAGTAAGTAACATAACAGTGCTAAAGTACATGATAGAATCTAGCATATTATAAAAGGTAGGCGCGTCGTTGTTAACATTATTACATAGATAACAGGAACAGCCTCACCCACCATGTCCAAAGTATCTTCTCATACGCAGGACGGTTGGTACCGACTTCGTAGCCAGGCGTAGCAATCAATGAGTCACTACACATCTAACAAAAACCCGCGCACGAGTGACGGATGTCAGTTTGTCAGTCAACGATGAATGATCGACAGCTATCTGGAATTCGTCCAACATTATCGAGCAGTTAAGTTTGATGCCCTTACAAGCACGTGTTTATGAATACTAACTTGCTTCCTGCGTGCTAAGTTATTGTTCTAGTCAATGACTATTACTTGTCGGCTCTGCGCATTGATGAGTCATGTTATTTTCAGGACTGAATTGGATTCATGGCCTGTTTCATCAACTCTAAATAGCCACTTTGACATAATCTGCCAGATAATTCAACCAGAACTTGGGAAGAAGAAAGATTTCTGAATAATTAGAAAATCCACACGTAGGTAGTCGAATATTTACGTAATGAAGAAAATTATACTTAGGTTGCAGATTTTAATTAGAAAATACATTGTATTATACTAGTTCATACAAGTGAAAACATCAAAACACACAAACAAACACCAAAGAACAATAATAGCGTGAAAGTGCTTTGAAGATGCACATGTATCGCACAAAAATAATCCGTGAAATTACATTTTAATCAATTTCATAGACCACACTATCAAAGGAAAGGATATTAATCAAGTCCCTTCTAGGTTCCTGCTATAACATTGTAAACTTACCGGTCTACGATACTAGCGCAAAAATCATTAAAAGGACGATTAAATGCTACTAACAGCCTCTTGATTGTCATCTTAATTACCCAGTTCATAAACAATCATACTAGAAGCGGAATACAAAGTACACATTATTTATTTTATACTATATTATTATTTATTTGAGTGGGGATAATATCGCCGGCAGTAGTGTGCGGGCATTGATTAAAATAATTAAACTATCAGTGAGTACACGTTGAGGTATTATAAACATGCATTAAGTATTAATTAAGTTGGTAACAAAAAATAATTTCTGTATCATTAATGGAAAATATCAGACGGGCTTGAATTATGGATGCGCCTGCGACGCATGGCCACATGACATGACTGGGGAATATTCTCAGGATACTGTGAACAAGAACAATTAGAGACCGTCCAGCGTTCTTAATTTTTATTTTATTTTCGTATGACTATTAATAACTTAGGGAAATACTGATAAAAATCTCAAAATTAATTTAATTTAGTATTGTAATTAACGTGTCGTCGGGCAAACCAAATACAATAAATCGGTCATGAATGAATATACGATAACTCAATTGTATGTCGCAGTGTGACAGATGAATAGATATCTATCCAAATATAGTAAACAATAAAGTAGCATCGTCAGACAGTCCTCCGCTATAAATTTACAACAAACACTACAATGAGATCGCATTAATAGATAAGCAACGAACGGTTATCAACCTAATGCTTACGGATACTATAGTAGCCCGTTTTCCTTTTACTTATGCAGAATATAAATCAGCTGATTCATTTTACATTTCAGGTGACAATAGAAGCAGTCTGCTTGTCCTGAATACATGTGGAATGTTGGTGCTCCTACATTGGAGCAAAGTGGCAGATGTAGTGAATTATAAGGACATTTAGATGCATGTCCATAGGCCGGTTCATAGAGACGTCAGAGGACCACCCACCGCGCACCTCGGCTACTAGCCCTGGTACTCGGAAACAGACTTATCGTTGAAGAGATATTATTAAAATAACACTTAAAACACGTTGTTATGATTTGTTTGAATTGGACAACTGATATGGTGTTTTTTTGAGGTACGTGAAAATATGTTTTTGTTATAGAGTTCATCTTTTTAAGTATCTTGATTGTTATAGTAACACTTTCTTTCAAAAAGTCGTTTTATAAGGTGCATGACTTACATTCTTGAACCTGTCTCGGTTTTAATATTTTCATATAGGAGTTGACCTTTTTAAAAGTTAAAAGTGATTAAGAGCACAGTATAAATCTATAGGTGATTAATCGAACAGTGAGAGATATCCCAATCACTTATTTTATTGTGTCAATCGAAAACAAATTACGATCGATATAGTAATTTATAATATTTATTCAACTAGCGGATTAATTTGAGAATAATTAGCATGTCAAGTCAGCTTAAAATATGAGTGGTTGTTATTTTGCTTGACAAACTTTGGCCACGGATTTTATGATTGGGTTTAAAGGAAATAGCGAACCTTAATTTTTTTATATAACTAATCTAATTATAATATTAAAGTATTTACAGACCTTTACATAAACCACGGTTAGTTCAACGTGTCCGTTAAAGTAACAGTTAGCGATATTACCTGGAACCACGCGTGGCGTAAATTTTATTTATTTATTGGTCAACAGCTGCTGATAAGATCACTCCACGTTCTGACAGTTGACAGCACTATCTGCTTGTATACTACTTCCCTTTCCTTTTGTCCACCTTTACGACTTGTATGGCATGATAAGCTGGTGGTCTGCTTTTAAACGCTTAAAAAAGTACTTTAAAAGTAATTGTTATTGGTTTAGCTCTTGTCATGATGAAAATTAGTGTTGCAAATGTACAATGTTGGAGTTTAATCCTACCGCGCTGTCACCTGTCACCAAGTAAGCTGTCTTATTAACGCACTATTTCGAAAATAAATTGCTGAACTGTCTATAGGCCAGCGAGTCATTAGTCTACGAACGTGTTCTACACCGCTACGCAGGACACTAGAAAAGCTGCATGTTTGTGTAATTGCAGGCTACGGCGTAGCGTCGGCGTCGTAGCGCGTCCGTTATGCGATAGTTACTCCACGTCTAACGTGCAGGTAAAATAACAAATTGTTTAATTCAGTGTATCGTGCGTCTAACTCGGCAATTTATCCAATTAGGCGTGCGCCGGACCACCCACCGCGCTCCACTATTAAACATAAATTATAAATAATTTGGTAAAGTTTATTTTGGCTCTCGGTCCTCACTGATTGCTGCGGTTAGGAAGCTAGTGGATGAAATGTGTTCGAGAGGATATAGTTTTGTTTGGTTTATTCTAAGTTGGGTTTTATGGGTTTAGAGTGCTACGATAGAGTATTATAAATGCATATAGCTGGTATATAAATGATAGAACGATGTAGACTCATTTCCGTGTATCGTAGAACTAAATTATACTGCCTTAATTGAACCATAAAAAATGTTTATTTGCAAAATGTTTCCAGGAACTGCAAACATTTTACGACCAATTTAATGAATTTATAAACCATCATAATCTCAATAAAATAAAACCAGTGAAGCAATGTGTTTATTATATGAGGTAACATTATACACACGAACCATTTATTAATTTGTTGCATGGAATCAAATACTTTAATCCATAATAAACATTAATATTGTTAATGATGGAGTAAACGATACCGTGTGGCGCCACATAGCAGTCGCTACTTAGAAGCTTTATAGTAGGCACGTAAATGAATTGACAGTTAGTTCTAAATCAAACAATTTATAGCGGTAACTACTACATTATTTAACGAGGGGCAGCGTGATATGTTTTTATCAAGATGTCGGTGCGAGGCGCGAGGTGCGAAACCGAAGAGCGTGCAATTAAAATACTCCAAGTGCTTGATTTACGTCCGACGCGCACGCGCGTACATGAGCCGCCCCTCGCTAACTAATGTATGTATCAACTGCAAACACATACGTTTTATTGTTCACCCATTCATAATGGTGTAAACACATTTTACGATTCACCCGATACATAGTCGTCGTTTACAAAACCCACGTCGGGTTTTGTAAACGACGACTATGTATCACTGGCTAATTCATTATTAGACTTCCCCATCATATGTTGCGTGCTATAAGTATTTTCAGGCATATCATAAAATTCTAGAAGATTTACAAAGAGACATTTATGGGATTTTGGCCGATATCATTGAACCTTAAGTATTTTCCAGCTACTTAAAGTTAAGGCTAACTTTCTACGCTGGGCATTCTAGTCTAGTTTTGTTGCTGCAATAATCCGCTGATACAGAATTTGGAAAGGGATCAATTCTCTTCCTAGGTTTATATCCTAATCCCAGAAATAATTTAAAGATAATGAAATAATTTGATTGATTGTCTTATCGATGATTCAATCAATTTATGCACGCAGTGTCAGCTTATACTGAACCAACACTTGCACGAATAAAACGTGAAACGTGAATACAGATTTTTAAAGATCGACTATTTAAATTTTAAATGCTCATTCGCTGTCAAATAACTTACTCAAAGTGCCATTCTGTCCTTGATCTGTCTAATAGAGTGTGTGTACAGAATTACCGTATTTCTGTATCTAAATTCATCTTGTGACACGTTTCTCAGTTTACGAGGACTATAAAATGGTATGGCGACATACGCGTCAGTCGCGCGCAGTCAGAACATGTCAATGAGCCGCCAGTACTTCCACTTGGCGCATTAAAAAAATATCTGGAAGAGCCCAACGCTCGATAATCATCTGACCACAGCTTGCCTTACATGGTGTAAGGCAAGCTGTGGTCAAATGATTATCGAGTAAATAATGGTTATGTGTAACTAATTGGCCCCAAGGAAGCCCGACGTCTTTTCTAGAAGTGTTTAACTCTGTGTATGCAACGATTGGCTAAAATTCAGGCAGGCACGGTGCAGCACGGCGCCATAAATTTGTCAATGTCACGCCTGTCGACAGCACGACTACTACTAATTTTTATTAAGCATCGTGATCGCTGACTGGAATGCCAAAAAGTAATCATGAATGCGAGTTAGATGCATATCGCATACGCCATTTTAAAGCAGTACATCCTTTAGTGCAAAGATTTTATAATTAGACACTGAAACTTGCTTTATACGCTCAAGTAAAGAGAGTTTAATGATTCTTTTCAAATGCATTATTATCCAGAAATGCTTATTTCCCAAGTTCTGATCTCATAATTGAAATGTTTGGATGGTCTCAATCCCGTACCTCACGCGAGGTTCTAAGAAGATGTATAGAGCGACACCCCGCTGCGTCTTCGCCCGAAGTGTCAAAATGTCCAAGTTTAGCTACCCTTATAAAACTAAATAATATGAGAACTTATGAACGGACTGCTATGGGATATTTGACTTTCTGTTTAATGAAATACGATGTATTGTGTGGTTATAATCGGCATATCTATTATGGTGATAGTATATTTGCGGTCCCTAATATCGCGAGATCGATCAGTTGCGTTCACATTACGGGTGGAATGAATTCAATAGGGACGTTTACACCTCCACGGGTTCTAGGAAGGTTGTCCACCCCGTGAAATCGAGTTGTCGTCGGGTGTGGCTCGAGATGTTAATCCGATCGACTTTATATTATCTCTATAATGTAGTAAAGTTTTATTGTTGTTATTGGATCTTATCAATCAGTAAATCTTTTACGCTGCCTCGTTAAAAATATCTAAGTATGTAAATTCGAGATGTTGAAAATAATCTTTTAGAACAGTGATCTTTAATAGGGTTATGATAATCAAATTGAAGCTTAACTTTTAGCTGGCTCTAATTTTTTACCTTTAGTTTAGATAAACGATAAAAAAATTAAGCAGCAAAAACGTTTTTAATTCTTCAAGTGTTCTGTTCACTGATTCAATGGTTTATTAAAACAAATGAAATTATTATCGACTACTCAAAAACGCTTTTGTCAATTGTAAAGAAAAATTAACTTAGGTATACAATTTATTTGCAAGTGTAAGCCGATGTTCGCACGGACGTAATAAAATCGCGGCGATTTTTTTTCGTGCACTTGATTTTCAACGGTCTGATTATGATTAGCGTCGGGAGTTGAAAACCCAACAGTGTGTTTTTTCAACGCGCTTGGACGAGAGTGCGTCCCAGCGCGTTGGATTCTCAACGTTCGGCTTAATACCGAGAGTTGAAAATCCAGTGCGCGATAAAATCTCGCCGCGATTTTAATACGTCCGTGCGTACGTCGGCTAAATCTAGACCTAGAAACTTTAGCTGTATACTGTACTAGGTACCGATATCAATTAAAACCTAAATAACTGTGATTTTTTAAATATAAAAATGGTTTGAGAAAAGTCAACAAAATATATGATACGTATAGGGGAGAATCGGTGATTTCAATCAACTCTGATTAGTTACGTTTCTTAAGTTAAGGTATTTTATTCGATTTGACCGTTCGAAAGTGAATCATCTTTTTCTTACTACTTTTGTGCCGAGTTTTCAGGGAAATTCTAGTAAATTACTTTCATAAAAAAATCTTAAGAGCTTTATTAATTTACCTTATTTTTTTTCCTGAAGAACATTTATATTCCAAAATCATGTCATCACTCACGTAATTTTCGTATTTATATTGTTGAAGCAGACTTTGCTTCAATTATCAGGTAATGCTTATAGTGTATAGAAAATTATTATACAGTTATTTTTAATAACGAATTAAGCAAATACAAAAACAAAAGCCTCGTTGACTGCCTCGTTGGTCTAGTGGTAGCAAGCGCTACTGCTGAGCATGAGGTCCTGGTTTCAATTCCCGGGTCGGGCAAAGTGTTATTTGGTTTTCTATCTGGAATTTCTCAGTAGCAGCCCGGAGTATGGATTTGTCCCCGTTGGTGGTTATAGGTTCGCCCCCTATTACATGGGACTTAAACGTAACTGGCGAAATATGGGTGTACCAACTACAGGTACACCTCTGCCCAACTCTTCGGGGAAACAAGGCGTGATGTTATGTTACAAAAACAAAAGCTATATTTTTCATAAAGCTAATCAATGATTCAGTTCCGAGCGTATCTAGTTAGTGCCAAATAAAAATCAAATCATCCCAACGATTTTCGCTCAATCTACGATTCTTGTTAGATTTCTTTTTAAACAATGTCACTTGGAGACAGCAAGTTTTTCATAAGTGTTGATGAAAATTTAATACAAAGTAACGTATCTTTGATTTGGCAAGTTTCAGAGCGATTTGTAGTCTGTGGCGTTCGTTAGCGTCATCTCCATGTACCCTAACAGTATTCCTTTTTTGCGAGAATTGCTAAAAATAAGGGCTTTAAATTAATTTTGCACTTCAGAGGTTAGATCGTTTCTGTTCAATTCTGTTACTAAACTCCAAAGTCAGTTATAATGTTTTTCAAGTTACATTTTGGTTTAATATACTTGATTTTTTTTTCTTTGTTTTACAATTGCGACAGAATCTGTCCCTCAGAAACATTTATATCAAAGTAGTGGAACTATTTTTTTGCTTCTACTACTTACATTTTCGACAATACGTCCAAAATTGATCAACCGCAGACGTATTACATGAATAGGTGCTCACTCATGAAATGCTTGAGGCTTATGGCTCGTTTACATATAACATCTGCTTTAGAATTTCAAGCACACCATATCAGTGATGCCTCAG
Source organism: Omphaloscelis lunosa (assembly GCA_916610215.1). Lineage (NCBI taxonomy): Eukaryota > Metazoa > Arthropoda > Insecta > Lepidoptera > Noctuidae > Omphaloscelis > Omphaloscelis lunosa. Next base: position 17,430,278 of record OU744244.1, on the reverse strand, counting down.
AATACTAAAACGGCGCCTATATTTGGCAATCCGCCGATTCTGGATTATATTCAAGTCGCGTCTCGTGAAAACATGGTACACTTCGTTAGTTGAGGATTCAGCCTGTGCTTTCCTTCTGCACATCACCACTCGTCACATTTATCATTTAAATTGAAGCTGAATTGGCACACCAGTAGTTATGGATTATCAGGTCGCTCTGTATGACTAAAGACACACACACACACATGGATCACATATGGATGACTTAACTTGAAGTATTATAGATACTCTGATGCAAAAACTTTGTGCTTTTGTCCTTTGCACCGTGTGAGCTCTTGTGATGTTATACAATGCAGGATTACTTTCCTTTGCAGGTACTCATCTAGTCCAAGTTAACCTGCAGAGATGGGCCAGAGGCCTGAGAATTGTTCAGGCTGCTTGGTTTTTAGAGTTGATGAGAAATTGAGGATCACGTTCGTCTTCCTTCATTTCCTATGTAAAATTTTCTAACTGTAACTGTCCCCAATTCTCCATATTTTGTTGGAAATTATGCAACTTCCTGGTAATCAATGATCAATTACAACAGTGTCTAGTGTCGAGTGCATGAGGACAGGGCGGCAATCAGTCAGTGCGGCCGCTAAATAAATTCATTAGTTAAATCACCGCCGGCGGCGTTTTGTGTCGGCAACATCAAAGGGCCAGCCCGCCGCCCTGCCGGGGGCGCGCTCGTCCGACTTTTTACTCAGAAAACTCTGTAAACAAAATGATATGGTGCGTCCGAATGTTTGATCCGCCTTTATTATCTGTATACAGAGAGAATGTTTGGCTAGCAAACGTACTCTCTTTGTGGTAATTGTAGAGATGTAATAACTTTTGTGAGTGCGAGTAAACAACGCTTTGAAGTGTCTCTGATACTTTGGATTCCTCGTGAACCCGTGGACACCTTTTTCGTCTGTCAATAAAAAAGTTCCCCATAGTTTCACTGTTTGTGCTTTACAAATGCCAAAAGCTGCTTGTTGATTTTATTTTGTTTTCCGTGCCCTCATTTCCACCACGGTATCAAATTATACCGTCGATATCGGTAATGATAGTGTATTCGTTGTGATCCGGTGGCATTCGTAGCAGCTTCATTCAATGCTTTTATTTTGCCGCTCAGCTTCCCTCTTCCTCTCAATTGTGTGAGCGAGACAGCAACAACATGTGTGTGGTCCTCCGGCGAAGGGGCTCGGCCGTTTCCGTTGGGCTTCGTTCGTTCTCGGCCCCAAGACGGCAACATAATCGTTCGAATCATGATGGCGGCTCGACAAACATGCAGTGTACGCACTCGAAGCTCGAATCAGTATTGCCCGAGTCGCGCCGCTGTCGACACGCAAACGCGACGTAACTTTTGTAATGAAACTCGGTATCGTTCCGTGTTTCGTACGGTAAAGTGATAGATAGAAGTGACGAATCCTGGTGTACAAGTGTGTGGTTATGTGGCGGCGAGTGATATGACAGCGTGCGCCGCCAGACGGACCCCGGCCGTCTTCATGAGGATACTGGTGACAAGCCTGGCCCCGAGATCATGGTGGCTCCCGATTCCGAGGCTCCTGCGAATCCTCGGATAGCGGCCGCCGCGCACGAGAGTCCCTCCGCCGCCGAGGCGCGCCACAGCGCCGACCTGTACATCCGAACCAGCTGGGTGGACGCGGCCCTCGCGCTCTCCGAACTTGAAAAGGTGCAGTGTTCACTACATACACAACAGTTCAGTGTTGAGTTTTCAATTGTCATATTGCACGTGTGATTGTTTTTCTGCGAATGCCAATCGCGTTGAGGAACGCGGCAGCGCAAAGCGGTGGCGCCGACTAGTGGTAACTGTGCGTACTATCAAGGCCGCGCGTATTTTGTAACGAAAAACATCTAGGCAACCTACTTATTATGGAGATGACATTTACGAAGTGTGTCATACTGGTGGAAAACGTAACAAAAAATATAATATTGACTTAACAATAAAGTACTGTTCTAGTTTGGCCTATTCTCCTTTTAAATAACTCTGTTAACTAAAATAAGGGGTGGAACCCGTTTGAAAGATATTTCTTTATTATTCGATTATTCCCAAGAAATTTTAAGACCCAACGAGATTAAAATGTAGGTATTCAAACGAAAGCCACGAAAAACGGTTAAGTTCTTACAGAAATCTTTGCAATTGTCGAGTCGAGTTGGCACGTCGTGTATGTATGTATACCAGTGGCAGACAGGTTCGGGGAAGGTAGCGCTTTCCTAGAAGGCCGCACGCACGCCCTGCGGTGGTCCGCACCCCTACCAGCGCCATTCGCGAAACTTCTACTCCGAAATGTCTCAAAAAGCGTCCATATAGTGAACAATCAAACCCACAGGGCCACAGGGCTCCATATATTTAAAGACAATTTCTACTAAAAAACGACTTACAAAGGTCACCAAAACATTACAAAATAGGTACTTAGCCGACCACCTATTCGTAGCCATCTCCATAAGAAACATCTATGGAAATCATAAAAAAACAGCTGTTATCTGTGGTAAGGTTAATGTAACATACCTCCAGTGGATGTATAGTTACTTATAATGTAAGAACTTCGTCGGTCGTATGCAAGATGAAGCAATTAAGGCGCAGTGGGAGCAATGCGCGCGGGGGCCTGCGCACGCGCATCGCATCGGCGCCGATAGAGACATCAACGCGGCCCGCACGCCACGACCCGCGCACACTTACAAAACACACACAGCCTTTTTAAGCAATATTTTTTGTTTTTGTAGAATGAATCAAATTAATAGCCGGAAACTTTACTAATACTAAATACAAATTATTTTCTTTCATGAAGAGGTAAATACTTCAAATAATTCAATCGTAGCGATTATCACCAATTAATTACGGAATAACAACAGTATTTAAAACATAATAAAGCCTAATGCCATTTCCAATATTTAAAACTAAATAGATAGTGAGACTCCTCTCAAATTATGAACAAACATTTAAATTACATAACTGCTTCCTCAATATAAAAATAAAAGAATGCTATTCTACGAAGTTTTATGTCTGACAAGACCGCACAGAGCTCGCCTCGTGGAATTGAGACATCTTGTGGTTTCCGATCTTACATCTCGTTCCTTCGTAGCAAAAGGGCAGTTTCTTTCCTCTTCTTTAAGGTTTACATTCCATCTCTTTTCCACTAGTTTTTCCCACATATCGTCTGTCTTCGTCCAAACATTGCGTTCGCCGGCGGTCGGCAGCTGCGTTGGAGACCTATAAATGATTGTACATCCACAATTTTTAAAGGTGCGCCTTTTGGAACGGATTGCTCATTATATATTTTGGAACAAAACATGATTTTTAAGTTGTCTGAAATCTTAGGAATCTTGCTTTTTATACACAAGATCTTCTGGATCTCTTAAACGACTGGAATGGTAGGACTGACGACTCTGGCGTGTTAATAAAATCAGAGAAATTGTTTGCTAGACTATGAAATGCATGTGGTGGCGACAATTTTGATATTAGATTACAGCATGGACTGTGCGGGGCGCCACAACACGTGGCCTACACACATCACTGCACATTCAGCAATTTTCCCCATCACTGACCGTTGCCTCCGTCTCAGTAGGTTTACAACACCAGCTGTTTTTCTCCGTGTTTTAGTAAACATTCAAGTGTAAATGGAACTTTCTGAGTTCCGCGTCTGCTAAATCTCTAGCAAATTCATTTGAAAAACTTTTATCCCTGAAAAATCTCCTACAAATAATGATCTATCAGTTTTATCACAATACGTGACATTGGCGAAATTGTGGAAATGAATTTTCCACAATTTCGCCAATGTCACTACTCAACTCCCTGTTAACTACTCTGTCACTAATCAAGAGTTGAAGTTGTAGGATTATTCGCAACTATCACTGATTTCAAATATCAAATTCTTGGAAACATTCCACATCCATGACTTCTGCATTGATTCCTGCTTCACCATTATTTGTTTACTAATGTGTAGGTATTTACAAAACCCAAGAACTTCCCTATAAGTCCTTACAACTTACATTTCCATAATGTTTCAATATAAGAAGGGAAGCCCGGTCGTTTGTGAGTACTTATAGGGAAGCATAAGTTCAATCACTCTAAGGAATCTCAAGAATCTTCGAAGAGTTTAGATTGGGAGAATCGGTTTCTTTGATATAACGCCATTACCAAATTCCATTTCGAGGTAAGTATTAAATTCTGATTATTCTAAAAAGAAAATTTGAGTCCGTATAGAACGATGCTCAAGTCCTAACATTAATCTCGATTCAACAGTCTCAGTCTGAGAATATTCAATTCAAACCACGATGTTTTTTTGCTTGAGCTGTCATCGATCCTGAGCACAACTATCTTCTGAAGTTCTTCAGCTAATTAAACAGAAGCGAGGGCAACTGTCCGCAGCGTTAGAAAAGCTTTTGTAACACAGCTTGTGACTAATACGTGCCGGGCATTATTGTGAACTCTGTTTGTAAGAATTTGGTCTCTTCGTTATTTTTGGAATGAACCCAGAAATTTGATGGATGCAGCCAGATGTTGTCTCTGGATCTAACTATTAACCTAGTACTTTATCGATATGATCGCTATCATATGGCCGTTAGAACCGGTTCCGTCGTCCACCTAACTTGGCAACTTTCTCGATGTTATTAAATGCTTTCCAGTCCAGATTGACATTGAACAAATATGTCCACTATTGATTTGCAAAGTTTCTCATAAAGTTATGATAACTCGTAAGTTGTAACCTGTCAAGAGATCTTTGATCTTCCTTCTTTGGTTTTCTTTATTTGTTAGTTTACAGCCATTTCCGATACTTACGTAGGATAGTTCTCTGTTTCCGAAAATCTTCAACTCATCATAGCTTTTAAGCTTCCCGTTTCAAAACTTCAGATCTTCAGAACTGAGACGTGACTACATACTTGCATAATGGATCAAAAAGCAGCTATTGCAATATTGGCAACTGTTTCCCTGTAGCCAGTCCCCCACATACAGGTGATCGTTGTCGTGAAACAGGAAATGAGATTCGTCGTTGTCTCGGGAGAATTGCCACATTCACAGCTGGTGCTCAGATTATTTATTCAATACTTTCCGCTGTCGGGTGGAGCAACTCATGAGATTTTAACGAGCAGATGATAAATTTTATTAATTTGACCCTTGAATGTTTTTGGGTCTAGAATCAGTTGGGTGGTCATTGGTACCGATAGTACGGTAATAAAATGCTTTTGGCGATTGCAAAAAATAAAAAACAGACTCTTTTATCCGTTTATTTTTTTATGCAGTACTCCTTACCTACTGCCTAGTACCTACTCATATATTATTCAGTTACGTTAACAATAATACAAAATCTATTTCCTAGTATAGCAAAAGACTTCTTTGATCTGTTCTAGTATCAGATATGTGCGTAGAATTACGTAAAGAATTTTAAAATGTCATTGACATTCAGTGGCATTGGCAAGTGGCGCGCCGCCGCCGCCGGTGGCCGACTGGCCAATTGGCCAAACGTGATGTCCTTGACGAGGGCCATTCGAATCTTTAATCATACATGCACACTACAAAGTAGGCTGAAATCGATAAAACATGTCATTAAATTTCTTTTTGTCTTATAAATTGTTTTATTTTTCTCTCGTGAGCTATTTAAACACCGCTGTAACCATCTTGCCTTTAAGTCTTTAAGGGTAAAGCATAGATCTTTCGCTAACTATCGGCCACAATTTGAACCTTGGTCTGGCTGTAAGTATTAATTACAGATTGTTTTATTAACGCTCATAAAATAGGCAAGGTAGACAGACTCTTGCTTGTAGCACTAAGTTTCTTAATGGCATAGTCGCAGTTTCTAGAGCTAACTAAAGTATTTTACTTTTACGTCTTTCTCTAAATGGGATTGTGAAATCTTTCAAAAGCGTAGACGTTTGAATGTTGATGGAAAGTTCAAAACACAAGGTTCATGTATTGTAATGGGATGATGTTGGGGCGACACCCACGTCCCATTATATGCAGATATAGGGAGCCGTCTGATCGGGGCACGTCGATGGTACGCCGCACAGGATGTCAGGGATCGCGCCAATCATACCACTCACTCCTCTTGTTGCTACGCTCAGCCGATAAACTCCGACATGATGGATTTGAATGATGCATCGACCTCACTGACAGGGATATGGCGCACATTCCTCACATACTTTTAATAATAAGTTTTTCTATTTTCCTCAAGCGTAGCACTGCATAGACCGTAGCAAAACATTGGTAGTTTTAGTTAAGTTACATTAATTTTAATGAATGGAGAACTGCAGATAATATTTTATTGAAATTAATAACTACATTTTTCAATCCAGGTTTGTGTATTTCATACGTGAATATTTAATTACCAAACGCGTAGGCTACTCGTGTGTGGCCTACGCGATAATTTTGACAATAACAAAATTTTTACTATTTGGAGACACTTTATAGAGTAATTAAATTGAGACAATAAATACACCGCGCTTGACCTCAGATAAGTGACAAAGTCAGCCGGCGAGTACTTGCCAGCGTATCGCTCGCTATTCATTACTAAAATTATCTCAGAACTGTTTCCTGTAAGATGATAAAGAGTTGTTTATGTAATGGTTTATTAATAGCTAGTAAATTAATTAGAAATTTGTGGAGAGGTGCATGAAGTAGTGACAAAGCATCCGAGTGTACTGTCGAGTATAAGTTGATCATAGCCGACAGCCACGATCGTGAGAAAGTGCTCCTAGTGGGCCAATCTCTTATCTGCAGGAAGCGCGGTCGCCGGCGCCGGCGCATCGCGGATTATGCATAGTAAATAATCCCGTAGCTCTTGCGTCAGCGGTTTATGTGCGCGGCCATCGCATGCTTGGTTGTTGTTGCTTTGTAGGACACCGGTGCAGCCGCACTCGAGCTTATCACATTGCACGTTATGCATGTGTGTGCCAAATTTGGTGCATGAATGAAGGAGTGTTGGTGGTGGTGGTGTTGCGGCGCGGGCGTGGTGGCGTGTTGCGTACGCTCCACGTGGGTCGCCGGGGAGGGCGGGGAGCGCGGGGTGCGGGCGGCGCGGGCGCATTCCGGCCGTGACGTCACGCCCACCCAGCGCGCCCGACATTCACCTCGCCCGTTCGCCCGCGCCGTACCCGGACCGTTCTACGACTCTCCACTGTATCTGCCATTATTGCTGCTACGATTTATTTATTTACGCTCGAAAACTAAACAAAACGATTTCGGCGGGAAATATCGGACAGTTCAGCGAACCCACCCCACCAACTGTAGTAAATCAGGATGACTGACCATAAGCGCCTGGAACTCGCTGAAATCACTAATGATGTTTTGATTGCTACGTATTTTATATCGCCACGGTTCGAAGTCTCTTTATGCGAGTGGCTGTGTTTTCGCTTCTAAATTATTAAGTTAGATGTTGTTTTGGTTTATTTGTGTGGTTTTATTTTATTAATGCTCTCTTGCTGTTAGTTTTTCCTTTTGCGGACATGCACTGGTTGATAAAAATAAAATAAAAATAATTATGTTATTTTTTTTTTTTTTTATTTACTTTCAAATATAATAATATTTCCTAAATATATATAAAAAATAGGAAAGAATGATACGCCCTCAAAAAATTGTCTTTCTTTTTCATTATAAACGAATCAGGTTTTTGGTTAGGTGCCTACCTTCAACTTTTTGCCGGGTAAAAGAGGAAATTAGTAACAAAAAAAAAGCTGGTAAATTAACGCTGAAACTGCTAATTATTTCCACATTAGTGTTCGTCGTCTTATCGAAATGACCATTACTAAAGGGCAAACGTACCCTTGATCGCTTAATCGCTGCGTTCAACACGAGACGTCGATTGAGTTATTATTATGCAATTAGTAAGCGCTTCACGAGATTCCGAGTGCGTCGGCTGTTCTCGCGGGGCCCCGTCTGCGCCCGAGCGCGGCGCCACCGCTGCAGGCCCCGGCCAGCCTACTATCATTAATCACAATCAACTCAGAAATTATTTCGACGTTTAAAGAGTTCGATGTTATTATATCTACCGCCAAAGCGATCTCTTAATCTGTGTGTTTATTGATATAAGATCGAAAGATTAATAAACCGACAAGTCTGTGGTGAGTGTGGTGACACAGCATGTATGGCTGCTACCGTTCAATCTATTCTTGCCACTGCTACCGATTTTTGTTTAACAAAAAAAACATGATGAATAGTAATTTTATTTCAATGTTACATCAATGTTTGTTTGTTATTTTGCAGGGCAACATCGAAGGTGGGCGCACGTCATTGTGGATCCGCGCGTGGCTTCAGGAACAGCTGTTCATATTAGGCTGTTTCCTACAGGGCGACGCGGGCAAAGTCCTATTTGTCGCGATACTCGTGCTCTCCACGTTCTGCGTCGGCTTGAAATCCGCGCAGATACACTCAAGAGTCGACCAACTCTGGGTTCAAGGTACGTTAAATTGTAGTGTACAGTGTATCTTTGATCTTTATTAGCCGTGTGCGTAGGAAGGGTGAAGCACATCACGATAGAGACATTGTGGCACATTGTGTATCTTGTGGAATACCAATGCAGGGTGACAGGCGCGTCTGTGGAGCCGCTTCCGTCTCGCGTACGTGCGCGGCATGCGCGCCGCGACTACACAGCGCGCCGCGGTGTGTAAGTGCCCTTATAAGCTCTGTAAACTTGAATTTAAATTCGTCAATCAACAATCTGAATGGGCATTTGCGTCCGGTGCGCTACTCGATTTAGTCTAATTGTATTTCAATGTCTTCGTATTGTATTAAGATGTAAAGCTATTTACATTTTTTTTTAAATGGTAAACGTTTCCAACAAACTCATTAAAATGTCGTATTGTTCAATTGACTTTGGCACAATAACTATTTTACATAATATAACGTAATAATAAGCACTGCTAAGGCAACACATTTTTAAAGATTATTCAAATTGAAAGATTCCTACTTGCTACGCCGTAGCCAGACAAACGTAAAGATTTATGATTTTATGCTAAAATTCACATCTTAAGAATACGTATATAATATTTTTCAAAGGGATTATTACATTATTCAGAACTGTGCCCATAAAGATTTAGAACCACGCAACCTTTTGCGTATGCACAGATTATAAGAACTGGGTTCGATAAATTTGTAGCAAAAAGGTCTACGAGTGCTAGCTACGACAGCGTTTAAAAATGTTTCAAACTAGTATTTAATCTAAAAAAATTATTACTAATACTTTTTCTTTATAAAAACACTAACTCCCGCCAGTGGCTTCGCCCGCGTGATATCGTTATAAAATTATAGCCTATGTTACTCAGTGATAATAAAGCATTCTACTGGTGAAGAATTTTTAAAATCGGTCCTCTAGTTTTCTAGTTTAATCATTACAAACGAACAAACATACAAAAATCAAATCTTTTCTCTTAATAATATTAGTTTAGATTAAAAACATACATAATAGTTGATTGTTGAACTTCTTTAAGACTTCGACGAACTTAATAAAATATTATGTAATACTTTTCACATATTTTCGTCAAATCATTCCACTCATGTCTGCTCATATTTATAATACCGACTGTTGTTATTTAAACTATGACATCCTATTTTAAATATTCACCACGTAGCACTTCGTAGATCCCAGCAATTAACATGTTTTTCAGTATTTTTTGGAAAACAAACAGGTAATTAATATAATTAGGTCTTAGACATAGCAATCCTGAAATTAAAATTAAATAATCTTCTGCATAGCGCGCGAGATGAAAAGCATAGTCAGGTTAGTCACGTAGAAGGGTTTACGAAGCTCCGTAGAGTGCATTAGAACATTACCTTCTTTTTCTTCCCCCAATTATACCTATTAATGTTTCGTTCGGTTAGTTCTTTGATATAGGAATCCGATAATTTAATCTCCTTCATAACCATTGCATAAATAAAACTTGCGTGCAAAAAAATTGGGCCACCCCGTGCTCTCTATTTCAAAGACGATATTTCAAAAATGTCAATGAATATTTTCATTATTTTATTTTGTGTAAAGGTAGGTAAGATAAAGACTATATTATTTACACATGCTCTATACTTTGTTGAAAGCAATATTCTTTAAAAGAGCGACTCGATGCTTCAGATGTTGTCATCACTCACTTTTGCTTGAAAAAACTGTGTGACTTTTTTTGACAGTGAATTTGACAAAAGCTTAATTTTGTTTATTTCTGTTCGTTTATTGATAATTTAACTTAAGTTTTTATCCGACTTCAAAAAAAAGCATCTTTATTTAATCTTCCGGGATTTTTGTAATTCCCCGATTTTCTCGAAAACTTATGAATCAGTTTTGATCAATCTTTCACTAACATCTACATAGTTTCAGCAAGGTTTCAGTATACAATATATGTATTAGGTTATTGTTAATAATCTTATTTCAACGAAGAGTACGGAATGGGCCGATCTTTTTGCACGCAATGTACATATTGAAGCGTAGTCGCTCATGTAACATGTCGTAGACCCTTGCAATTACCTTCGTAAAAAATATATTCTGGAAAATTCATTGGTATTTAAATAGTCCTTTCGACATAGGAACTCAAATATTTAATTCTTTACATAACATAATTTACACGCGTTGTCTCCTACGTAGCACTCTGTTCACTCTTAAAAATACTATCGTTTAAAGATATTTTTTAGCAAATAAAAAGAACGATCTGATATTGATCTAGGAACAGGATCATTCCATCTCCCAATAAGAAAAAAGTTAGTAATGAATATTGCGCATGCTATCCATTGTAACAACATTCGTACTCGGTTCACGTACGATCGTTGCACGTACCTCCCTTGATTTATATTCATTGGCGTGAATTATTAATTTACCTCACAATCTTTTATTGATGTGGGCAACAACGTGTGTAATAGTTTATTAACTTTTCCGGGTTAGATAACTATTTATTTTAACTTTTTTAGCCTTAGGATCCCGATATTTCCTCATATTTAGCGTAGCAGGAGTGTATATCATGCAGTTTCCTTAAACATTAACTTACAATATATTTGTTTAAGTGAAATAAAAATCGAGGTTGCTAATTCAAATAGCACAGGAGGCTAATTCCCGTAATAAAAAAAAAACAACCGACTTCCATAAAAACACTACAAAGTGGAAAATAACTTAAACTTCGGAAGTTGGTGGCAAATAACTAAAATACAAAACCAAAGACACCAACTTCGTAGTGGGTAGATTGTAATTTATCTAAGTTACAACAGCCTAATTTCAACTGCTCATCAACTTTTACAAAATATTGCTTTTCCCGATGCAGGGACGTTAATCGTCGAGAAGTTCTCCTGGTACTTAACCATCAGTTCCGCTTCTCCATATGCATTGTGACGAGCATAAATTGCATTGCAAATATATTAAAGTAGTCGAATCGCAATCCGTGAAATACTTATTATTGAGTAATTCCGGTGGCCATTTATGGTCTTCATCATCAGTCGAATTGAGAACCTCCTTTTTTGAAGTCGGTTAAAAATATTCAAAATCTTGTCTCAATCTCACCTCTGATCTCAGCGACAATCTTGATTCAATAACTTGTCAAAAATGTAGGGAAATCAAAGGTATTTTTGACAGACATTAAGAATGAAAGTAACATCAGTACATCATCAGTCGAATTGAAAACCTCCTTTTTTGAAGTCGATTAAAAATATTCAAAATCTGGTCTCAATCTCACCTCTGATCTCAGCGACAATCTTGAGTCAATAACTTGTCAAAAATGTAGGGACATCAAAGGTATTTTTGACAGACATTAAGAATGAAAATAAAATTCGAACGTTCTTAAAAATACGGGAATGGCCCCTTCTGGTGTCTGACAAGCAGCAGAGTTGCTGGCGAGAAGATTGGTTGTGATCAAGCAACATAATACTCTCTGAAGAGAGGGTTTGATCGAAATCACTATCTCGCTTGTGGTCTATTCTACAGTATTCAGTGAGATGGTTAGACACACTAGCAGCTACTTAGCTGATACGTGTGGATCAAATAGCTTGGAGATGTTTAATCTGTCCAGTCGATTCTTGAAGCAGTTCAGTGAGGGAGCCGTCACAACATTCTCCGGGAACCTATTCCATGCTGTTACAATTCGGTTAGATAAGAATTACTTCAAAGGCTTTTTCTTCGATGAATTTCCCCATAACTTTAGGGAATGCCCACGCAAATGTTTGTTGGCATTCAGAGTGTAAAGGTCTTGAAGGCAGAAAGGGCTTGAGCACTTCATAGTGTTCTGTTAGTATTTTGTGCGTCTCAATGAGCGCCCTTTGTCTACGCTGTTCCAGTGTGATAAGGCCAAGATCTTTGAGACGCTATTCGTGAGGTAGATTCCACATGGTGCGAACCATCTTGGTTACCCTTCTTTGTACATATTATCAAGTAGCATAATGTCTTTTTTGAAATATGGGTCCCAGATGACATTAGCATATTCCAAGAGAGGTCTTATGATTAGTTGTGATGGGTCTCTAAACATTGTCTATCCACCGTTAGAGGCCCAATATTGAATTCATAATATTATCTTGTATGTCCACTGCTTGCTACATATGAACCTTTCCATGGCTGCAACGAACAGACTAAAAGAGGAATTTCCCTAATCATCATACTTCAATCTGCCTAACCTTTTCCCAACTATGTTGGGGTCGGCTTCCAGTCCAACCAGATGCAGCTGAATACCAGTATTTTGGAGCGACTGCCTATCTGTCCTCCACAACCCAGTCACTGGATAACACGATACCCCTGAATCATCCTACTTTACAATGGTTAATTTATAGATGCACTCTTGGCTACCTTACTTGGTATCAATGTATTTTTCCTGTACCCCTGTATTAATACAGTAAGTTCATCATAATGTCCTCGAACAGGCAGTGTTAAATGAGTTAGAAAATCAACGACGCTCTTAATTCTTACAAAAAAAGGTGGTCTCATCGTTCCTTATCAGCAGTTAAAAGTTTTCAAAAGCGTTCAATTTAATTATACAATAAAATAAACAGAATTGAGTCATATACTGGGATCAATACCAATTAATTGGTGTTTTTATGGTTATATCACATTGCTGTAAAATATCGCGTGGTTCTGATGATGCTGTTTTATTATTTTTTTTATTTGTCAGCAATTATATGTCGAAGCTATTAAATCTGTTTATCTTTTTATGGAGTTTTGTTTAGTTATCGTAAGCGAAAACCCTTCATTTCTGACTATTAAGAATTTTCTCGTATAAAATTATTATATCTCGAATATAAATGGGAGAAAATTTATATTGTTTTATCAGAATTTATTGCTAATAATTGATAACATTTTAGAGCTTTTCAAACCTATTTTTAGGAAATACATAGCAAGATAAAAGTCATCCCATAAAATGCTATGTTTAAAGATGCACATACAAAATTATGACCCCGGAACTGCGACAGACGTGAGCTCCGCGCATGCGCGCCGCCACACCAAGTATCTCTTACGGACACATGCCTCCATTAAACTTTACTATTTATTATCTACCAGCGTTTGCTTTTAACTTCTTTGATGTAACGTTAAGCTCGTTAATCCATTTAATTGATATTGCACAGGACACCATTTACGCACTGTCGCGAGGATGTTATTCTATATAGCCAGTAATGTGACTTATTTGATTTATTTCGTCGTGAAATCAAACGTATAGGCATCCTACACACCTCATTAGACAAAAAAAAATTGAACGTACTCTAATTAACGAAACGACCTTTCGTAAATGGCGGTTCATGGCTTGATATCTAAAAGCAGTTAAATCAGAGCTGATTTTATTGACTTACGGAAAAATATTATTAAAACAAAGCGAATAAAATAAGAAATTAAGATAATAGTCGTAAAATATTTCCCTCGTTATTAAGAAGCATAAACAGCTGACGTTTATGATTGCGAATGGGTGTAAGAGCCATATTAATAATTCTCATAACTGTTACACTGAAATCACAAAAGTGTTGTCTGCAAAAGCTGTATGAAAAGCACATTTTAAAACAAATAAAACTCTAAAAAGCGTCCTTGAAACCAAAAAGGATACAAAGCAGTGAATAACTGAACCTTTTTTCTTATTTCGACCCTTACAATGTTGGGTGGTCTCGGCTTTATGAATGTAAGATATGGTACACATTAATCGACTAGTATTTTTATTTTTCGGAGTTTGTTTTTAATTGGATGATGACGTCATGAGTTAGGATGGAAGGAAGCGCACGAGTGCAACTTCCGTGATTGCAACATCCCGTGGAAGCTGTACTTGATCACGGAGATAAAGTATTTAGAATTTCAGAGTTACATAGTTAGATTCGAGCAAGTTTTTGTGATTTTATCATTCTATTCTATGAGAACTAAGAATTTATTAAATTAAATTTTGAAAATTGGTATGTTTCTGAAATATGATGCATAAAAGTATTCATAGTTTGCTTATACATATTTTGTCACTGTTGAATGCGTTTTCAACTTTCTTTCATTGTTTACGGTTTGTATTTCTAAATAATAAAACTTCTTAAAGCTCTATAAGTACTTATCTAAACTTCGGCACGAAAAGCATCTAAAAAAAGTCGCAAAAGGGCGGACGTAACAAAAAGGAAGCGACCGATTTTATTGAAGCACCTGCTTCAACACCACACAACACAGATAACGAAACTTTATTCGCGATGCTCCGAAGATTTAAAGGGCTGATCTGCTACGCGATAAATTTTTATCGAAAATACAAATCTTAGACCTTTTCTATAAATAAAACGATTGAAATGTCAATTTATATGAAGTCGTCGGCTACTGTCCAAACAATACAAACACATTGAAAGGTAACTGCCTCTTAGACGTTATCGCGGAACAAAGCCGGCACAGTTAAACAATTCCGAAGGTCCGAGTCGCCTAACAACTTAATTAGGTGGCCCGCGGCCGCCCGTAAATATCCCTACGTAAAATTACGACCAATAAAACTAAAAAAATGTATAACATTTCTATTGACTCACAAAAAACGAGGGATCTGATTGTCCGGCCGCTTTTGTGTGAAGACGCCTTGCTGCGCGCCGCGCTCGCCCATTGTACCGCGACCCCGACGAACCTGAGCCTTTCTCTCTTTTTTTCTATTGAGGATGGGATGTGCTCGAGTTCTATGTAAACTGGTGTTCACTTGTACAGCGTAGAGAATCATTATAGTACCTATTATTTGCGGAACTTGAAAGGACTTACGGTACCTATTCTCTCTGCCTGATAATAGAGAATCAGTTTACCATGGTAATTAAATCAAGAACAAGAACGATTATAAAATATCTTGAAACTATACATATTATATTCTCTCCTAAGTATATCCTTCGTAAAATTCCGTTTTTGCGAATGTGAATTCCTACCTTATCGATAGACCATGACTAAAAAGCTTCTTGCAAGTTATATTGTCGTTCAATGTTCAAGCCAAGCCATAATGTAAGTCCACGCGTCTTGTAACATGTGGTGCAAGACACTCGACCTACTAAAGTTAAAACTCTCAAGTTCATGCCAATAAACTGACAGACATAAAGTTGTATAGCCATAGCTAAAGTTGGCTTTAAATCCGTTCAGTGGAGGCTCGTAGATGCAGTTACGTAGTTAAGTCAGTCTGGTTCGAATGTCAAATGAGATGTGCCACACGTGTTATTTGTAACTGATACATAATACAGCACGGTATAATCTGTCGGTTGATTACACGGCGGCCCGGTGTGGGCCACGCCACTGCGCCCGCGCCGCCTATCTCAAACCTCGCTCGTTACTCGCTATGGACTTCTAAATGCGACTAGTTTTTGTCCAAAAACCGGCCTCATGCTCGATCGATTTAGCGACCATGACCGAAATGTTACAGATTTCTCTTATTCAAACTTCGCGTTTGATGAAATCTAGAAGTAACTTTTCGTCTACTTTCGCTTTAATAGAAAGCTTTTGAACTAGTTCTAAGCTATTGAAATATTTTGTGTCGCACTTGATGTGTCAATTAAAGGTACGGAGAGCGTGCGCTAACAAAGTCGCGTCATGGCTGTGCGAGCGCTCGCGCCGGCCGCAAAGGACGCGGTTTGTTTATTCCGCCATCCATCTGTTGTCTACGCTCTGGCTAATTTGCATAGAGGGCCGGCGGGGGGGTGCGCGAGGCGGGGGCCGGACCACACGGGCTCGGCACGGTGGCGCGCGGGTGGCCACAACCACATGCGCGAGCGCACGTACCGCCGCACTCCCCTCGTCCTCGGATCCTCCGCGACGTCATTCATTGCGATTGTCCGCGCTGATCGTCCGCTACCACATCGAGTAGAAATGTTGTCATTATCGACGCACACGCATCAAGAATGCAATAAAAGGTTTGAGATTCGCATTGATTATTTCCAGCGTACATTGACAGATTTAGGTACTATTCAAGCGGTCATTACGTATTGTGTTGTCAGAAGAGCTGATTGTTATGTTGACTTATGCAACGACTATGTGCGTTGGCCGATAAGCGCAAGTGTAGCTAAACTGTATAAAAGACACCGCCCCCGCTCTGGTCGCCGCGCGATAAGGCACGATACGGCGCGGTGAGTGTGAAAGCTGTACTCTGGCAGACAGTCGCGATAACCCCGCGTGACCTTGCAATGTTTCCGCGGTTACCGCCCGCCCTATGGCGTTGAACCATTTGTAGCGGAAATGTGCTGTCTCCAAAAGCAATCATTTAATCCTGTGTCGTATAGAAGAGATGTGGAGAGATGTTTTACATTCTCTTACCAGCTAAGTAAGCCAGACTTGGAGTAGCTACGCAAAATTCAGACTTACAAACACTGTACAAAACAGCAAGCTTTGCAACGGCCGCACGGAACATCATCTTAATTTTGCCAATATAATGTAAGCACCACTTGGCTATGAGCATCGATACCGATACTTTATCCACGCTGACGCGATCAAACACAAGCGTGGCGCGATGCAGCGTCGTAAATCGCGCCCACGGCCTGGTAGGTGTTAAAATAGAGGCGCCCTGTGCGGCCCACCGGCCCACCGGCCCAACGGCCCGCCATGCCACCTCGCCACCACGCTCGATTCCATTCCACTTGCTTTATGATAATCCCTAATATCCGGCACGAGTGGGGCTATGTTTAGCCTGAATGATTACGAAACCGACGCCCGCGCCCTTCACTTGGAACGACACTTCCAATGTTGATTTTTCTACGTCGATAGTTTTAACTGACGCTTAAATTTTATGTGGGTTTGTTGGCTAAACGAACATGCGTTTTACGACGGCATAAGTCTTGGAATATCACAGAATATGTCTGTGCGTGAAATAATAGTTCTTGTTTTGCTTTGAGCCAATTGATTATATTATCGTGTCTATGTATATTTTCCGTGAATCGCAACACGCTTGTTAACGTTTTAAGCATTAGATTGAAATGTAGTATTAAGTGATTCCGTCGAATTTGTATAAATACGAACAATAAAACATTCACTGACACAAACTGTATACATTAAACACGCAACCATTAGCGTTGTGTCACGAACTAAAAACATTTATCAAATTCCTGTACCTGGAGACTGCATTTATTTTTAAACAGAAAAAGTTTATTCTTTACCTTTCCTCTTGAAACCCTTAAGTATTATTAATTGGATAGTAGTTTTAAAGTGTATTTGGGTTTGGTTGTTTAGCCTAAAGCCTAATAATCTTGTTAACGTTTGATACATTGAAAGCCTTGCTGTATTTTCTTCTGAAACGTCTTTTGAATCAGTCTGTAAAGCCCGTCACAGACGTAGCTATAATATATATTAATATACTGTGCTATATATTATATTATAGCAAGCCACCATACACGGTAGCTATACCATAATGTATATGCCATTATATGTCTTGCTATATCAATCCATATATTTTGGTAACGTAATAGAAATTTACATATATTAAAGCTCCTTCTGAGGTCGCTCGAAGATTACTATGGAAAATATAAAGTTATGATTTATATTAATATACATTATAGCTACGTCTGTGATGGGCTTTATATGTACGGTCAACATTTGAGGTAAGTACGATCAAATTATTTAGCTGCAATATAATATAACTTAATAACTTCACAGTTATATAAAAGCTTTTTTGTACCGTTGATTGCTACCCACTGATACCCATGTTACCTGTATTATACGATAGAATTCGAATGTAAGAACATATAGGTACATTTAGTGTATAGGTACACAGTTACACACAGCGGAGCGAGGTGCACAAAAAATCTTGGCACGTTTCATCAGATTTTTTGTTCATACTCGTTTTGTAATTTTTAATGCTTATTAAGCTCATTTACATACAAAGTGTTCTGCGAAATGTTGATGGCATTAGCATTAGTACATTATCTGTAGCTGTGAACAAATGACTGGCGACTGACAGGGGGTCTGGGAACATTAACATTATTGCAATTGCAACACTTGCCGAGTAACCAGAGCCTGCAAGGAGAATACTCAGTAGTAATATTATACTGACACTAAACAGTTACCTATGGAAAGTCTGCATTAATGTCGCCTATGTGAGGGCTTTATAACTTACTGAGTTTAATGCCAATCTCGAAATGAAAGAAATCGTAGTGTGTGGTTGTCCAGAGATTTTCCAGAAACTTGTCGCTAATTATGCGTAAGTTATGGTCTTTAAACTTCGCATGTAATTACTATTGCTGTATCTACTGTTCTGTAACTACATATATAGCTGTGCAAGCTAGCAAGTGTTAATCGTGCGGTGTTCTGCTCATTAAAGGTAACAAGCGTGAAATTGGTACACTGACCCTACTAGCAACCACTGGAAATAAATCATTAGTGTTGGCAATATGCAAATAACATCGTTGTTTATTTGTAAGGTGCCTGCTCATTGTGCTGTTTGAGCTTTCTATGCACTACATTGACCGGTCACGCTATAAATTAGCGACGAAAATAAAATAACATTCCGAGCGAGGAGCGAGGGCGTTAACTGCCACTGGTTCACTGTTCCACGGAACACATGTGAGAAATAGTTCCAATGTGGGAGTGCGGGGACCGACAGGTTTCAAGAGTCTAAAAGTCGCGGTAGGTAGAAGTACTTTGAAAGAAAGGCCTCTATGACCGTACTTGAACTTTTATTCAACTTATGAAACATTTTTCTAAAGTATTTCTGCTGCTATAAAACTATTTTGGTTTTTTGAACACAGCACTTATATTTTTGGTTTTAATAACAATGTTTCGAGCCAAGCCTTGTGTTGTGTAATCTCTAAATGCAGAATGTGCGTGCGCACGTACGCATAAGTATCCTGCTGTTTTCGTTATTATTCTCTGATGCATTTCGAAATGTGTACCCTAAAGCACATAAATACACTTTAAATTTATACATTTTATACCCACATAATATATATAGTGTGCCTTCACAAGATAATTTAAGGTTAACCGAACCTGTCAAACCTTTTTTTATTCTAACACGTCGTGCACCTAATTCGGCACAAAACATGTTACAAACCGGCTTATAAATCAGCGGGACGGGTGTTAATTGGAACGAATTCTCTCGCCGATTCGCTGACAACATGCGAAATGGCTCCGGCTTACATGCGACAATCAAGAACCTATTTTAATTTATGTTGAGTAAGTTGTAGCAGTTTTTTATTTAAATTATTATAGGGATTCAAAATACTTGGTTACTTATGGCTTTATTTATATTGCTCCAAAATAAATAAGACTTCAATACGTCAAAAACGCAATAAATGGGCGTTGAAACGTTCAACATCTGTTTTAATTAAAAGAAATGTTGACTATTTCTAATTAAAGGGTGTCAGGCGACGATGGTGACAGTTGGAACACAGGGGCGTCGGATAGGAACGCGGTAAATCACGGGTTGTATGTGTAAAGTATCGCCTCGCCGCGCGGCTCCTCCCGCGATACAAATGTGTCGACTACACACTGTAGCCCGCGTAGATGGGGCGTTCAGGCTATATTTGGATGTTTCTACACACTGGCTTTGCCTATCCCCTATTTAATGAGGAGAAGTGCTACCGTTTCCACACATGATAAATCTTGTAATAATTACTATTGTTAGGTTTAAACTTGAGCGTTATCTTGTTTAGTTGGAATAATACTAATTAGTTCGACACTGAGAAACATCAAAACAATTTTATCAGAAACGTGCCATAAATAGATCTTACAACAATATTTTGTTATTCGTCACAAAAACGCATCGCATGAATGCAAATAATGACCTTGTTGGAAATTATCTGTACTGGTTACCATCGGGGATATGAATACCTACCTACCTGAGTAAATTAAGAGATCTCAGCTCGTAACGACTGTCACATTAAACATGAGATTTATTTTAATGAACATGTGAGGCCAGCACGCGATAAAGAAAAATATTATTCAATGCAAAGTTAATTGCTTTTCCATCGATACATTATATACGTTTTTTCTGAACTCACAAATTGTGCGCTAATTTGACATTGATGTTTTTATACATTAAGGTTCCGTGCACGAAAAAAACTCTTTTTTGACCATAAGTTATCTAATTGTAAGAAAGCTTGAAATAATTGAAACATTAAGTCTGTGTAAGTATAAAAGTACAGTTTTCGTGGTGCTAAACCATTCGTGTCAGTCAAACAGCACCTGTTAATATTTGCCCCACTTTTGCGTTCTCGAAAATATGGTTTATTTCGCCTTTGATTTACTTAATGAAGATATAGTATAATCATAACATAAAATTTTGATTTTATTTCAAAGATAGCTGAAGACTAATGTGTGATTTTTAAATTTCTTGATATGGTTTGCTAAATAATAGGAAAAAATACATTACTGACAGGGTTTAAAAAAATAAATGGTTATTTAAAAAAATGTTAACTAAAGTGGTTCTCCTATGTACAAGTAGACCATATAATGATGTAGATGATATTTTTTGATTTTCAAAATCAAAAGCAGTTTCTTCTAACGAAACGATCAAACGTCAGTCTCGCGTCAATTTTTGGAAAATTTGTTGCGAATTTTAGTGATTTTCCACGAACCCTTAATTTATTTGAAAAATCACTTTCCGCTATGTACAGGACAAAGAATTCGACGTTTCAAATCACAAATAATTTTGTTAAAATTCTGTTTCCCTTTCTTACAATGGATGAACAAAATTAGTCGATTTCGTGCATAGAGCCATAATACAGTTTCGTCACCAGAGCGAATGCTATGTTTTAGTTTTAATTCGCTCGCGTTTTTTTAAGGTACCTCGATGTTCAGTTACTAATTATACATGCTACCAAGACCTCATTTACTTATAAATAGCGAGTCATCCCATTTATAAGTTTTTCATTTGTATGTCAACAGAGGGCGGTCGATTAGAAGCAGAACTAAAGTACACAGCGAAAGCTCTAGGAGAAGCTGACTCCTCAACGCACCAGCTCATCATTCAGACTGCTAAGGACCCTGACGTGTCACTATTGCACGCAGGTGCACTGCTCGAACACCTAAAGGTAACTTTCCTCATAAATCTGAAGTTTATCGTTGTTTCAAGTAATATAATTGTGAAACCGTTATGGCTAGAAACCTTCAAGTTATAGCTACACGTGGTTTTTAGTTTCAAGTCGTGCTAACACACAAGACACATAAATTACGATGCAATCGCGTGTATATGCAGATGACAAACTTACAATATAGACGATATACTTACTTCTCCTGTTGCAGAAAATATTTTAAGACTCAAATCAGTCACACCTAGCGTTTAAAAAATGGGACTACTTTTATGTTATTGTTTTGACGAATACTATAATGCACTTCAGTGATATTTGTCATAATGTTACGTTAAATAAATTCATTGTCTTCCCCAGGTGGTCCACGCAGCAACCCAAGTCACAGTTCATATGTACGATATCGAGTGGAGGCTAAAGGACTTGTGCTACAGCCCCAACATACCCGACTTCGAAGCCTACCACATCGAGAAGATCATCGACAACATCATTCCATGCGCGATCATCACGCCACTCGACTGCTTCTGGGAAGGATCCAAGTTATTAGGACCTGATTATCCCATTTTCGTTCCGTAAGTACCTACCTTACTTTTGATGACAGCTTTCAAGCTTATTCCCTTCCAATTTTGAGAGTAAAATTCATGAAAAACTTTACCTCACAGTGGTCTTCAGAAGAAACTACAATGGACTCAACTGCACCCCCAAGAAGTTCTAGAAGAAGTAAGAAAGCTGAGGTTCCAGTTCCCGTTCAGCACAATGGAGGCTTACATGAAGAGAGCTGGCATCACCTCCGCCTACATGAAGAAGCCATGCCTCGACCCCACCGACGCCCAATGTCCAGAGACGGCACCCAACAAGAAAACAGGCAATGTGAGTATTCGCTAATACTTCATTTTATAGTCCCCAAGCTTCAGGTAGAATTAATTTCTTGTGTATAGTCAGTTATTGTGTATGAATCATTTGTTACGGCTCCGTGAGAGACACATTAGGAACCATTACGACAACTCCCGGTCCTTTTATGAAGACTTCAATTTACGACAGTTTTACTGGCACATAAATAAAGCGTGTAGGATCACGACAAATAAAATATCTTTATCGAGACGAACGCATAAAGTTTAAATACTTTCCATAATAATAAAATATTTTTGGAAACGGTAATAAGGCAGGATGAAAGCGGTCGCCGCCGGGCAGATGTGCGACTACCTGCCGCCGGGGCTCCGCCCTGCGTGAAAGTTATTTTACCAACTACGTGATAACATCATCACCAAATATAGGTTTCGCAACAGAACCTTTACTCGCTACTCATCAATTTTGTTTTGACACTTTATTTTTTCAATAAACTCATAAATCAGAAGAAACGTTTCAATCGTGAACGGTTCTTTAAGTGAACAAATTGTCTTTAACAAATAGTACATTCGTGGCGGGTACTCAATTGCATTGGTTTGGTTTTTGTGAGTTCGCTGAGTGTCTGTCGCCACCCACGTTCGGCGGAGGGTCGGGCGCAGATCGGGCGCGCATTGTTCGGCGCGCCCGCGCAGCCGGACCGCCGCATTATACGGGCGCATTGTACACGCTTCAATGGGCTTCGTTTGCCGCAGCTATCGCCGTCACAATGACACTATTATATCAATAATGCTCACCATCCGATGGAGGCGAGCACTTCCACGGAATCCTCATAAATTTTGTAGTTTACTTTGTTTCATTATCATTGTCATCATTAATGACGTTCCAGGATTTTTTTAAATTTGTTAACTGTACATTCAATCGATTCTTCAATAACCTCTTCGATGTTTACAAACATTGGTAATAAAAGTAAAAACTTTGATTTAATACATTTTACCATCGTCAATGGCATGTACAGATTTAATACCTACTTATTATATTCTACAACAAACCGTTTCTTGTTCAGATTCCAGACGTAGCGGCAGAACTATCCCACGGGTGCTACGGTTTCGCAGCAGCATACATGCAGTGGCCCGAACAGCTGATAGTAGGAGGCGCCACCAGAAACTCCACCTCAGCCCTGAGGAGTGCAAAGGCGTTACAGACGGTGGTGCAGCTGATGGGCGAGCGCGAGATGTACGAGTATTGGGCAGACCACTACAAGGTGCACCATGTCGGATGGACGCAAGAGAAAGCCGCTGCCGTCTTAGATTCATGGCAAAGGAAGTTTGCTGCTGTAAGTTTTTAGTTTAAATTCCATACAAACCTTTAGATAAGTTATTTAAAAAATATGATGTTCAAGACTCCTATTCTGGACATTCTCCTTATTCCTTTTCCTTATTCTGGTTCTTCTTAAACAATTTCGATCCTAAGATATTTTTAGAAACAAATCAAAACTTTTTAAATAAATAAATGGTATCTGCCTGTAAGTAATAGAATTCTTGTTTATTTATTTAACCTCTCCATAGACGTTTTCTATTTGACAAACCAGCTATTCGGAGTTACGACTTTTCCATTTAATCTTAGAGTTATATTGCGTTAATTTCCAGGAGGTGCGAAAAATGACAGTAACCGAGTCAGTGTCGCCGTCCTATAGTTTCTATCCATTCTCTACGTCAACACTAAACGACATTCTTGGCAAGTTCTCCGAACTGTCGTTAAAGAATATCATGTTGGGCTACATGTTCATGGTAAGTCACAATTTCACCATTTATTTGCACCTTTCTAGTTAATTTTTTTTTCTTTATTGCACCTGTTTTGTAGGCGTTCTTTTATGTTTTTTTTTTGTTTATTTCAGTTAATTTATGTAGCCGTGACACTAATGCAGTGGCGTGACCCCGTCCGCTCGCAAGCCGGTGTGGGTATAGCAGGGGTACTGCTGCTTTCGATCACTGTCGCAGCCGGATTAGGCTTTTGTGCTTTGTTAGGTGATTATTATTTTATTTTAGTTTATTTTTTCCACGCACGGCTTACACACCATGTAGTTTTTTTTTTTTTTTGTGTCTTTCTTTTTCTGAACAACAACTTTTTTTAAATCTAAGGCTATCTACAACTATTTTTGTTCGATCCTTAGGAATACCATTCAACGCATCAAGTACGCAGATAGTGCCGTTCCTGGCGCTAGGGTTGGGCGTGCAGGACATGTTCCTTCTCACTCACACGTACGTGGAGCAAGCAGGAGACGTGCCTCGCGAGGAGCGGACAGGCCTGGTCCTCAAGAAGAGTGGCCTCAGCGTGCTGTTGGCCTCACTCTGCAATGTCTTGGCCTTCCTGGCAGCAGCTTTACTGCCGATTCCCGCTCTGCGCGTGTTTTGCTTACAGGTAAGATTGCATATTATTTTCCTAACATTTAAAATTAATTTTGTTGTGACAGTGCACGCTGGTAACTTTTAAAAGTCTGCAAATCTAAAATATTTATTTCACCTCAGTAAGAAAAATATATGCTACACACCCAAACAATATTCATATAACATACATTATTTTGAAAAAAAAAAGTACAAATTTTGGATACAGTACCCTGACTCATAATCAAACAATAATAAAATATACACGACCATCATATATTATTCATGAGGAACTCATTTATCCTTCAGGCGGCCATCCTGCTCCTGTTCAACCTCGGCTCCATGCTGCTGGTGTTTCCCGCGATGATCTCGCTGGACCTGCGGCGACGGTCTGCGGCCAGGTCCGACCTTCTCTGCTGTCTGACGCCAGAGAGTCCCATGCCTAAGCGAAATAAGAAGATTGCAGACCGGTCCCGCGGTAGGAGTGGGAAGACTGATAAGGTTTGTTGAGGACGAATTTTAATTGGAAACCTTTTAGGCAGTGTTACCATAACACTGTTAGATCTTTGGCGTTATGAAAGATTACCCGCATCAATAAAAAAGAACATAGCAAAGAATGGCTTAACATTATAACAACCGGCCAAGTTCGTGTCCGACCACGCACAATTAAGGGTTCCGTAGTTGGGATGAATTTATGCCAAAAACAAACTTAACTTAATTAATTTCAACTTGATACCTCCACGTGTTTCTGAAAAAGGCTCTTGACAGACTGACAGACAGACGGTCGAATGGACGGACGAACAATGAAATGATCCTGTAAGGGTTCCATTTTATCCTTGTAAGGCACGAAACCCCAAAAGTGGCCACTGTAATAATGGGCTAATAAGTCAATGTTATTTACAGACTAATTGGAAAGACACGACGAGACAACCATTGGATCCTGAAGATTTGGGAGACCAGTCCAAGGTGACGTGCTGCCTCAGTCTGTCGCTCACCAAGTGGGCGAAGAACTACTACGCGCCGTTCATCATGCGACCTTCCGTTAAGGTATGATTCTTTATTATAAGGCCTATTTTTTTCATTTTATAAACAATCTTTCTTTTTCTTTCACAATTTAAAGAAAAAGTTTTCATTTTAAAACACAGAAGTTATAAGGTATGGTTTGTTTTCAGGTTACATCAATGCTAGCGTTGATCGCAGTCATTCTGGCCAGTGTTTGGGGAGCTACGAAAGTCAAAGACGGTCTAGATCTCACAGACATTGTACCAGAGAACACGGACGAACACGAATTCCTATACCGCCAAGAGAAATACTTCGGCTTCTACAGCATGTACGCCGTTACACAGGGAGACTTCGAATATCCTACCAATCAGAAGTTACTTTACGAATATCACGACCAGTTTGTTAGGATACCGAATATCATAAAGAACGACAATGGTGGACTTACAAAATTCTGGTTGAGCCTCTTCCGAGACTGGTTACTAGACTTGCAGGCAGCTTACGACAAGGAAGTGGAGAGCGGGTGTATAACGCAAGAGTACTGGTGTAAAAATGCAAGTGACGAGGGTATATTGGCTTACAAACTAATGGTGCAGACTGGACACGTAGACAATCCCATCGACAAGTCACTAATTACGACCGACACGAAGAATGGTCACCGATTGGTGGATAAGGACGGTATTATTAATCCGAAAGCGTTTTATAATTACCTCTCAGCCTGGGCTACGAACGATGCTCTGGCGTACGGAGCTTCACAAGGGAACTTGAAACCACAGCCGAAGAGATGGACGCATTCGTCAGGAGATGTTGAGTTAAAGATACCGAAGTCATCACCACTGATCTACACGCAGCTGCCGTTCTACTTATCAGGTTTAAGTGACACGGAGTGTATAAAGACTCTGATAATGTCAGTGCGGGACTTGTGTTTGAAATTCGAAGCGAAGGGATTGTCTAATTTCCCGTCTGGTATTCCTTTCCTGTTTTGGGAGCAGTACTTATATTTGAGGACATCACTGCTCCTGGCCCTCGCCTGCGCTTTGTCTGCTGTTTTTGTGGTAAGTTTACTTACTTATTAAGGCCTTTTTTTTCATTATCTTTCGTAAAAAGCCGGATGTTTTTTGCCCATCTAATTCCAATTCATCATTATAAACTTGTTATTTTTATGCAGGCTTTAATGGTTCTCCTCTTGAACTTCTGGGCAGCAGTGCTGGTTACATTAGCGCTGGCAACATTAGTGCTACAACTGCTGGGTACGATGGCACTGCTAGGAGTCAAACTGTCTGCAGTACCAGCGGTCTTACTAGTCCTTTCCATAGGCAGGGGCGTCCACTTTACCGTGCATTTGTGTTTGGTACGTAAACTTTCATTTACTATTTTGTCTTAATTTTTTGTTTTTAAATATTTTAATACCTGTATTGCTTTTATAATTTACATTATCGTTATCGTACTCTCAATACGATCAATCAATCTGCCCAGCCTTTTCCCAACTAAATTGAGGTCGGCTTCCAGTCTAACCGGATGCAACTGAATACCAGTATTTTACATGGAGCGACTGCCTATCTAACCTTCACAACCCAGTAACTGGGTAGTACGATACCCCTTGGTAAGACTGGTTGTTAAACTTTCGAGATTCTGACGACCCGTAACGACTCTCAAAGATCCACGAATGACAGCCGGGACCAACGGCTTAACGTGATTTCCTAGGCACGGAGGGGTCTTGGTATGTAAAGATGGTCATTCATCCACGGACCAACCCCGGCAAGCATAGCTTAACCTGATGGATCGACCCGTGCGGCTATTATTATTTAGCCACGAGCTCCTCTCAATATAATAAATGAAATTTATTTTTGTAAATTGGTTCTAAAAAACCCTTTAACACATCAAAAGTAAATTTTATCTTAAAACTAGATGAATTCGGTGTTCCTATCCGACTACTCTGAGAAGAAAGACCGTCCAGACATAATCTTGGTGAGGCACTCAGGCCACATAAGGACCATGAAGAATGATTAATGTCTGCGTATATAATGCACCTTTAAATTAAACTAATTGATATTTTTCCCAACAGGCTTTCGTAACATCGATTGGTTGCAAGCGACGACGAGCATCTTTGGCCCTCGAGTCAGTATTGGCTCCGGTGGTACATGGTGCGCTGGCAGCCGCTCTGGCAGCCTCAATGCTGGCTACCAGCGAGTTTGGCTTCGTGGCCAGACTGTTCTTGAGACTACTGCTGGCTCTGGTTTTCCTCGGCTTGATAGATGGATTGCTTTTCTTCCCGATTGTTCTCGCCATTTTGGGACCCAACGCTGAGGTAAGTGTCTATGAGTTCACTATTCATTTAAATCAAATCTATCCGGTGGCAAGTCAAATTGTTAACTTCCCACACATAAAAGCTATAACCTTAGCCTACCTAGCAGCGACGTTTAGTAACCAAATGTGATAAAGTAACTCATGTTGCTTGTTCTTTACCATGTTAATTAAAATTTAGAAAAAATGTTTACAATTTAAGTATTCCATCCAGGTTCGACCATTAGAACACCCTGAAAGATTGTCGACGCCATCGCCGAAGAGTTCTCCGGTGCACCCTCGCAAGTCGAGTTCAGGATCAGGAGGTGGCGACAAGGGAGGTCGAGGGGGCAAGTCTGCACCACGACCTTCAGCTCCCTCTCTCACGACCATTACCGAAGAACCGCCGAGCTGGCACTCTTCTGCTCCATCCGTGCAGTCCTCGATGCAGTCCATCGTCGTGCAGCCAGAAGTGGTCGTGGAAACCACCACTTATAACGGCAGTGATTCGGCCTCAGGACGATCGACACCTACTTCAAAAACACCTCATCCGGGCGCTATTACTACTAAGGTTAGTTTTCGACTAGTAATTTTCCAGTAGCACGAATGCAAGCCATAAGATTATTTTACATAAGCAGTTACTTTATTTGGTAATTCGATGTCTAATCTATCCAAATATTTGCAGGTGACGGCGACTGCGAACATAAAAGTAGAAGTAGTTACACCAAGCGACAGGAAATCAAGACGGTCGTATCACTACTATGATCGACGTAGGGATCGTGACGACGATAGAGAGAGAGATCGGGACCGAGACAGAGACCGGGACCGGGACAGGGATAGGGACCGGGAGCGAGATCGAGACCGGGATAGGGACAGGTCGAGAGAACGAGACCGCAGGGACCGGTTTAGAGATGAAAGGGACCACCGCGCCTCACCTAGAGAAAACGGCCGAGATTCCGGCCATGAAAGCGACTCCTCACGACATTGAAGACACATAGACTGTCTCAAACTGTGTGCCACGTGAACAACGATCCACACCGTGTCAACACGCTGTGAAGACTAGATATACTTGCACGAATGCAACTAATTATACTGTATGTAATGATCTGAACGATTTGACATCTTTACCTAAAGTTACGGAGTTTATCTCTTATAAGCTGAGCAATCGTACGTAAAACATGTTTTAAGGTTGGCAATACCGCTTATAATCAGTACCTTAAGACAGTATTACGAGAATTGTAATTTTAAGTTTACTCTTCATATGAATATAGTTGAGGCTATATTGTTATTCGGTCCATGATGGAAGTGCTAGTATCTAATGTCAACATTATGTGTAACTATTAGTAGTGCATACAGGATGGCACAGAAATCATTCCATAGCGGGGCACTAGTACTTCTATATTGTGGTCCCGTATACATGTGTTTCAGTGTCAAAGCTAGTGAATTCTTTACTGTATAAAACCAAATATCATTTGTAGACGTCATATCTAAACATTTATTTGTGTGTTCCTATTTTAAAGACATTTCCATTTGTCTCCAAACTCTTTGTTACATTTATACTTCTAAAGACTGTGGTCAAATATTA
Source organism: Omphaloscelis lunosa (assembly GCA_916610215.1). NCBI lineage: Eukaryota > Metazoa > Arthropoda > Insecta > Lepidoptera > Noctuidae > Omphaloscelis > Omphaloscelis lunosa. Next base: position 17,400,799 of record OU744244.1, on the reverse strand, counting down.
TTAATTTATAATATTATTTATTTGTATGTCTATGGTTATTCTGTCACCAGGAAAATCTGTGGAAAATCTCAGATTAATTGTACAAATTATTTAGGTAGTTTTAACTGTAGGTTAGACGGCTATTTATGAGATTACTTAGTTATGTTTTATACCTAACTGTATTGTTGTGATCTTTAGGTAAACTTAGTAATTGTGAAGACTGCATTTAAAGATCAAAGCACAGTATTGTGTGAATATAAGGCGAGGTGACGCGTCGGTACTGCGGTACAGTGACACCGACTTGAATACTGACCTCACGTTATGATCGACGAGTTACGTTGTAACGTTTTGTGCAAAGTACTTAGTAGCATATATTAATTTATACGTACCTATATAACTTAATGATATTCTGTAAATATAGCTGTAGCTCTAGCAAGTAACTGTGGTCGTAGGCAGCGCCCCCGTGCGGCGGCTGCGTACATTTGTATCATTTATTTTTATACAATTTTAACTGACATATTGTCGAAAAACTGTGGGTTGTAACTGAAACGAAAGCGTTTATTAACTTTTGTAGGTTTTAAAAAAATTAACAAATGAAATGCGGAGAAATATAATTATTGTGGCAGTGTTCATTAATAAGGTATCATGTAGCATTTATTTACAACGAGTATTTAAATTATATCATTGAAGGCTGGATTGATGTGGAATTTCAATTTTAAAAGACACATATTTGAATTCATCATACATATATTTTGTGGGAACACGTAACGCACAATAACTGAGCTAAAAATTGATCTGAAAAACAAAATATTTTTATTAGAAAAATATAAAATTCAGAACTAATCTGTCAATGACATGAAGTTTACTTTGCCACACATTTGTGACGATAAATGTTATTGTTAAAACAAAAGTTAATGTCGACTGTAATGAGAAAATAAAATACTTTTAAACTGTACAAATTATCTTATTTTAATTTGATTTGACCTTCTTATCTAATCCGCAAACCTTGACATATCGTAATGAACCTTGTAGATAACCTTAGACATGTGTACTTAGATTAAAAACGGAAGCAGAAACTTGGAACATGCTTTACTCAGCGTTCCAGAAGCATGAGTGTCAAACCATTTTTAGAGAGTAGTAGTAGTACATAAAAACCGGCCAAGTGCATGTCGGACTACGCACAATGAAGGGCGGAACCCTTCATTGTGCGTATTTGGGATGAATTTATCTCAAGAACAAACTAAACATTGTAGTTGCAATACATGTTCTCCCATACGGAATATATGGGAGAACCAACATGTTCAACTGCAAATAAATAAATAAATTCTTTATTCACAAAAAAAAAAAACTTTGACACGAGATAAGTATACAGAATGGTAAGCAAACTTAAGTATAATTATACGAAAGTGAGGTCGAAAGTCCAAGAAGAATATGTAGTTACCATGCCCCCAAACTAGGAAAATCCTGTATATTGGGCGGCGCGAAGACACGCGTAGATAATGATATATATATCGACGCCTGGAAAAGAGAAAGAGTGAAAACCTCGTAAGTGTAAAAGAAGTAACTTTTCAAGAGGAAGAAAAACTGCATGCTGTAAAGTTTTTGTACGGCGTCTGTGAGAGCTGTGATAGTTTTCCTTTTAATTTTGTTATACGAATATACTATTGCTGTGAATTTTTCCACAATAGAATTAGCTGGCAGCGGGGGGCCACTTGACTCTAACAAAAATTTGCATTAATATACAAACTCACAATATTTTTGAACGCCGAGAAAACGATTAGAAAATTTTGCAAAATTATTCAATTTGGACATCAGACTGTAGCCAACAGAACGCTATCTATTTTATCAAGAAGAGAATTAAACGTCGACACCCTATTTAAGTCATAAATTTACAGAACTTTGAAGTTGTTCGTTCGTTATAACTTACAAGTTCATACTTTGCAGTGAACATTTTCAATAAAACTGCTGAAGAAACAAATCCGCATATTGTAACGGATCAGTTTCAACCCTTCCCTGCCGATGTAATCGAAATGAATGTTGCGTAAGTAGGTAAGTACCATATAAGGCCTAGGTTACCTGCGCCTCCCAGACTTGTCGTTATGATACCGTATTGCCCTTCGAGGTTTCTTAGAATTTTGTGAACAGTTTTTTCACCGCTACGGCCAGGACAAAATGTATCGTTCGTTCGTTGGTATCTAGACGAAATATTACAGATAATGCGAAAAATTGTAAACAATTTTCTGCAGCAAAAATAAAATTCATAAAAATATTGTAAGCTGCGTAAAGTTTTCATTTTCGTCCGTGTACCTATCTTCTGCAGAAGAAAATCCCTAAAATTCGTTAGGTGTAGCGAAAGCAGTCCATGGAGCGTACAGTGATCCGCTTAGTTCAAATTATAATAGTGGGAGGGTGAAATTTCGGCGGTAGCAACGCCTGCGACATTCCTTAGAAAGCGGGAGCGCGGGAATCAATAAAGGATTTCCTGGCGACTTGCCCACGCATGTGCGTGGCGGCCGGTGTCGCCGCCGGCATCACCTCGCACCACCAGCGCTGCCTGAGGCAACTGCCAGCCGAGCATTCATGCAGCAGCCTCGTCATCAGCGTGCCTGCTGGCACCATCATACCAGCTGGTCGCGCGCCGGAACTACCCGCTTCTTGTAATACTAGGCCGGATGTTGCCGAAGAGCGGCTCGCAAGCGTTCGCATCGGTCGCTGACCATCAATCTTATGTATGAGCGAATAAATCTCAGTAATAAGTAGTAGGCCGCTGCGTTATTGGGCGTATGATTCGCGCGCAGCGTCAGTGCGGGCGCGGGGCGGCGGGGCGCGCGGGGCGCGGTTGCGCGGGCCGGCGCGGCTTGGCGCGCGACACGCTTGTCCTCGCCTGCGGCCCGCCCGCACGACACCGGCCCCGGTCCCTAACCTGACTGACACTACCACTCGATGACTCATGCACAAACGTACGCCCCTGTGTGACACTGTCAGGAGAGTTTAGTGCCGTGTGTTGTTCCATGTAGGAGCAGTCAGTGCTGTGTCGGTTGTCGTGTGCCCTTGTCATGTGGGGAGTGCGATGGCGCTGATGGACAGCATGTGTCCGCGGAGGCCGCTGGGCCTGCTCGTCGCGCTGCTTGCGGCCGCCGCGCTCGCCAACCAGCTCGAGGACATCCCGCACAATGAGTAAGTGCCCCCACATTAGATAACCTAGCGCCCGTAGCAGGCACAGTATACGTAACTGTGCTGAATCTTTAAACGTTGATATAATGTATTGTAAAATTCCTAGTATTAAGATAGTGATTTATCTCAATAATTAGTTTATTCCAAGAAATATAGACAACAACAAGGCTATCATTGTAGTGCATTGTCATTTAATAACTACTTTATTGAGTAACAAATCAAGTAAACAAAACTATTTACTGAGATTTATAGTTTCAGAATGCTAAAACAGAATTTTCCACTCCTATTTTCACTTATCCATCTGAAGTATTACTTAAAAGGAAAAATATTACACTATCAAAACAGTTTCTATATTATTATAATGCGGCTACCACATATGTAGTCATAAGTTCACACACGGAAAGCTTTTTCATTAATGGCTTCAACAATGCTGTACCATTAGGGCCACCAATGTACCTACTGTGTAAGAAAAGAAAGCTTTCAGACAGTAATAACATCCTTCCAGAATGTTGTGATACATGAAAATACAATTTAACAGCCCCAAATAAAACACTATAGTATTTAGGAAGGCTTCAATCGTAAATTCACCCACGCTTTACTCCGCGTACCGTAGTAGTATCAAATGAAGCGAGAGACTGATTACGAGTGCGACTACGAGTGTATGCACGACATCCACTCAACCTCTACATCATCCAAACACTCCTTGAAGAAGGGTAGCAACTTTATTTCATAGTCTTTATTTATTTATAGATACGTTTCATTGCAACATTTGATAACTTAGATGAGTTTGTCAAATGAACCGCTCCATTTCGCTCCGAGATACACTTCAATAGGTCTTTATCACCAAGATATCCTTTGATACGTTCTATATATAACTTGAAATTACATTTTATGTTCATATATAAGTCAGTCTTTATAGTATTGTTAACTATATAATTATGCTCTAATATAACGCGAACGAAACCGCAGTATAATTCACAGAGATGACAGAAAATGCTGAAAATTGTAGACGTAACCATGGATGCCGACTTTCCCGTACATTAATCATATTATTTGCACCTGTTGCGACTCGCGCCATTTTTTCCTGTAATTCTTATGGTGATACTGTCATGGGGGACGGAGTGTGTCATCCCTCATAAGTTGCCGAGTTCGTGATAGAAATAGGTTGCGATGGCGATTGTTAGCATGGCTCATCATCCCGCATAGTTTAGACTATTGTTCTGAGGTTTAGACGCAAGTAATTAGTACGATCTACTTGTTACTGATTGATATGGCTTCTGGGGACATCTATTTAATACGTATCAGTCTTGCTTTTATTTTTACGAGTGATCTTTGACACCAAAGATTAACCTTCATATTTAGATCTCAAGGGTTATCAAGAGTTTCAGAAATCGATTCGATTGTCACTTACAAAACATAACACAAACCGGTATAGGCTGATGGGGTAAGTAGATGTAGAGGTTTTGCCTGCCATGTTTAATTTTCAAGTCGTGCCTTGAGGACATGACATGGAAATTTGTCAATATATATAGAATTCGAGCTTTTTGTCCGGCTCGGTTCTCGCAATAGCTAAGCGATTTACTTCTACGTGTCGCGGGTTCGATTCCCTTTCCGTTCCACACATCAAATATTTGTATAGCCTATGGGTAGTTAGTACACTACGACACAACTTTGATGTAGCATAAATTTGAAAATTTGCATTCTTTCATTTAATTTTAGAAATGTATTTGATTATATGACTTTACAAGTTATTGCGTTTGCGTAAAGATCATTTGCAACCTAAAACAGTAATAAAGATTGGTGATTTTGAACGCGCACTCAATTCGGATGGTGATCGGTTTTTCAAATTTTTCCGATGCTACATCTAAGTTGTGTCGTACTATACGAATCTGGATATTAGTTTTTTGAAGTTTTGGGAAAAGTTTGAAACAAAAATGTGCTGAAACTCCTTACAACGGTTTCACATGAAAATGAAGTTAGGTTAAAATTCGAAACAAAATTAACTCTACATAAAGCATAGAAGTAAAAACTGAGCTAGAAACAGTTCTAACACCAAATAAGTAATTCGTTTTGAAACTGATTGAACAAAATAATAGAAACCATGTTTAATCGTAAATTGATAAAACATTTTAAAAAGTAAAAACGATCTTTATCATTCATGTAATTTTGATGTATATGCAGATTACATAATTGCGGTGGGCACGCCACTAGTGACTAGACATATTACTGTAGCTCATTCTTTAAACGTATTATCTACCTACCTGTATATGTGACCTATCTTGTGCTATGCCTACGTGGGGTTGTAGGTGGTTATAACATACATGTAAGTAGTTTTAGTTTTACAAAGTCTAACAAACGTTTCAAACCACCATAATAACCAATTCTGCAAATGTCTGAAAACCTGAAAAATTCATTAGGTCGAACTGGAAGCAGAGCCCAACAAAATTTAGAGCTAAACTGAGGTTAACGATTATTTAATTAAAAATGTATTCAAATTATTTTAAACTGTTAGCAACATAATAACAACCTCAGGAAATATGATCATGTGTCGAGCTATATATTGGTCTGAGCTCAAATGGATGTCCATTCGCCAAAGAAAAAGTTTGCGCGCTTTGACCACGCTTTTCTCCCTTCTCAACTCTCCCACTCCTCCTTCTTATCTTGTGTCTCACTTCCAATATGTTCTTCACACACTTAGAATCTGCGTTCTTCCAACAATCTTCTCCTACTTTATCCTTCTCATACTTCTGACTTTGTTCATTTTCTTCCAGGTTAAGGCATTAAGTCCGCTTTTGTACCTTTTTGAGTGTGAAAAGTTTAAATAAATAAATAATATAATCAGTTTTCTGGAACCTAATATTATGAATTGGGATCATTTTGTGATCTGCAGTGTGTCTTACAATAGACTTTTTTCTTTAAAACCCAATTTAGAGCTGCAACTTGCAGGGAAAACATTTTCAATAAAACCCATCGAAGCCATCCTCCGTGTCTTGCACAAGGCCTTGCGATGCAGCGGTATGTAGGGCAGGACGTGCCCCGCACCGCTGAGCAGCTTATTGACAGCCAATTACAGAACGATATTCAGCCCGCTTCCTCCCCCGCGCCCGCGCACACTCCCGCTACTTAGATGAATTTCTATAATGACATTTCGTCGCGATTTGTTATAAACGAAAAAGTTCACAAGTGACAGTTGAAAGTTCCGAGATGGATCAATTCGTGATAAATGGCGCCACAACCTGCCTGCCCGCCTGCTGGCCTACCCTCCCGTCACTCCTACAATGAAGCGGTTGTAAAAACTTTGAATTATTAACGAGGATTTCCGGTTAAAGTAATTACGAATCCGCGTCACTGATTAAATGTATTGGGTTGTTTCATTAATGTGTGTTACGGTGTGTGCTTCTACGTCTACTTATTTGTAGGGGGGTTTCGACGAAAAGATAATTCATTAGAAAGCTTTTATGAATGGTAGGCATATTAAGATATACAGTTTGCCAGTTTCTTCCTAGCTATGACGACATCTCAACTTGTTAGCAATAAGATCTTCCAGTCAGTCTTCTCTGCTTCCTTGTCGAATGCATTTTCTTTCTACTAAGTTCTTGTTGTTATAATTATTCATAACAATATAGATTAGCAGTTATTTAGTAATTGCATTGAATAAAGTGCTTATATAACATGTTCATTACGTTTATAATCTATTTTCGTCTCAAATAATGAAATCAATTTGCACTCATCATTATACAAATGGGGGTTCGTATATAGGTGTGAACGAACGTGGGAATTTTATTCAATTTCCCCACACATCGCAGGGGAGAAAATCTTTTTATCAAGAGTGCAAATGTAAAGCTTAAACGAAATCAAAAAAATAGCAGGCTAAGGCCCGGAGCTGCTGTGATCACGCGCGCAAACAAACTCTATTAGCTATATGCGAGTATGATATACCTGCATTTTAATTTTTATTAAATTCAGTATCAGCTCTGATGAATAAGAATATAAGAATGTTATTAAGAACAAACTAAAAATTATAGAGCAGTAAATGAACATCCAACGCTTTCTGATGTCATATTGATATTGTTTTTTACATATCTCGGAACCCTTGGGTCCCGGACCTTTGGAAGGCGTACGAGGGGCCGAAGCCAACTCGCGGAGGCCCCTTTGACGTTTTTTAAAATGAAATGAGATTGATATTTTTATTAAGGATGAAAATCCATTTTTTTTATTTAACGCAACAAACCTATTACACTAGGAACTAAATTAAATGACTAACTAACTAAATAAATAAATACAAAAACAAAAGGACACATAGGCAGTTGTCCCACCGCCGGCGAGGGAGCGACTAACTATCGGCTATTTTCTCGCTCAAGAAACGTACAATAGATATACTTTCCGTGTAAACAAAAGAGATGCATATATTAATAGTTAGTCGCTGACTGTTCACATCGCCGGCAAGGACTCGCTCCACTAGTTTGTCGCTGACGACAGGAGCTATCAAAGATAATACTCGCTCAGCGATACTTGCTCAGCGATGCTCGCTTGGCGTGAGTTGTGACCGCCAACTCGTTTACATTTGCTAGTCCTACTCGCTACTCGTTAATCGCCGGCGGTGGGACAACTGCCTAAGATACGCTTTCTTAATACAATTTGGGTTCTGGCAGCTCACAGGTTACACAAGTTGACTGAAGAGTTCCTTAAAAATAGTAAAATAGGAAAGAGCAGCATTTCTCAAAAGCAATGTAGCTTAATAATGAACGTTAATATCTAACCTAACCTATAATTACTGGCAATGTGCCTTCGCACATCACACGCAGTATTTCAATGTTGATTAATATTAATCCGCACTGCTTGTTAGACTGGTAGCCGAACCCAATAAAATTCGGAAAAGGCTTGGCTGCAGATGATGATTGCATGGTTCTCGAAGGTGCGTCGGATTGGCAATCATTGTCGGTCAGTTAGATTGCATGTAAATAATATAAGTCTTAGCTAGAACTAAAACCACACTAAGTAGGTACGTATAAAATATTGTTGAAAAGTTTAAAACCCATATAAACTTCAGGTCGACTTTGAATTTATCGTAATTTCATTGTTTTTAAATTTGGTCTCCACTAAATGGAGCCACCATGATGAATGATTAATGTTTCCAGCTGACCTTTTATTTTATCTACCACACAAAGCCATCAAGTTTACAAAATATTTTAAAAAATTGGCTCCACGTGTAAACGAAACTAATAAACGCCCTTCCGACCAACCGGCAATCAACCCGCACATCTTGCTGACTACCTAATATTTTTACTACATCATAAGCCAATATCCTAAATAATTCGTACCGAAACGAGAGAACGGAGACTTTTAATTACTTGTCTAACCTTGGGATCTACTTTATTAACTAGTGCCTATTAGTAGACGACATCAACAGCAAAAAATAGCTGACACAGTTTAGTGCAGCTAAAAATAAATACGACAAAAATGATTTTAAATTGTAATACATACATACATAAACTTACGCCTTCTTCCCATCGGGGTAGGCAGAAACTACAGAACACCACCTGCTACGAACCTTACCATACTCCTTATGCCTCGTTTACGTTCATACATCTAGTGATACACGCACCTGACCTTTCTGAAGAACATCACGAATAAGGTCAATTTAAATTGTAAGCATGTTAAAATTGATCACAATTAAGACAAAAGCTGAACGTAGACCACATACACCCATACACAGTATTGACAAATTCATGCACGTTTGTAAATCAGGCCTTAAGATTGAAGAGGTAGATACGTATAGTAAATAGCTCTGGAACTAGAGCTTGAAGCTCGTCCCAGCTGTTTCAACGTTATATTACAAATCTTTAAACTGCACACAAGCCCCTGATAATATTAAATTAACTGGCGTTATATTTAGGGATTTTTCTTAGCTGGTATTATAGACGTATTTTATTTAGCGAAAATTAGGTGTTGTACTTAAATATGATCTACACCTTCGTTTGACGTTGGTTTGTGCTATTTTAACGTTGTTTGAATCTGTCTCTTTATTAAACAGTAGATACGCCTGCGGCGATATTAAATTAATTGGTGTTGTTATCTCCAGGGATTGTTTTTAGCTGGTAACACAGACGTCTTTTATTTAGCGAAGACACACGTTTGTACCTACTTATGATCTACACGTTCTTTTGACGTCGGTTTGCTCTATTTTAAGTTTGTTTGAAGTTGTTTCTTGAAACAATATAATACGCCTTCGGCTATTAAATTTCGTATTATCTCTTGATTGTTTTTTTGAGCTGGCAACAGACGTTTTTCAGTAACGATGTACCTCTCATTCATATGTGATTTAAACATGCTTCATGCGCAGTTTCAGTTGGTGGTTGAACTCAAACCTGTTGAACAGATGACTCAAACATGTGTAAAAATAAAAATATTAAAACAATATAATGTGTAAAACACATGCTTGTAAGGAGTTAATCTTTTTAATCACTGTATGAATGAGCTTATTATTTATTGCGTGTGATATTTTTTGTACTTGTACACTAACATTTTAACTACGACGGTCGCCGAATATTCACTATCATAGTTACAATAGTTCGCCACATTCATTCATTCTTTCTTAGCACCTTCGTCTTGACCACTACACTGGTCGTTTGTAAGCAACATGTGGGCAGCTGTAATATCCGCTCTCCACCGAGCCGCTGAGCAGCAGCAACGCTGTAAACAAAAGCTTTATATGAGATACGGTCATAGTTCAGCGAATTGCATTGTAAGCACATTGATGCAGCTTTCAGCGCTGTACCTACCTACTATACAGCGGTTGTAACGTATCTGTGGGCTTAAGCGTGTAGTGTCGGGGTTCAATGCGTGTAACGCACTACAACATGACTTACACGGCTTTTAAAAGTATTGGACATACTTAATATATTCAGAAAGGGAAAAATAAAACATATGTACAAGTCATATGTAGTCTTTGAGATAAATAATTCAATAAACAAATTAATGGGTTTGGATTTAAATCATTTTTATATGCAAACCTACAAACAAACGTATTTGGTACTTACTAATATAATAAATGCAAAAGTTTGAACATTTTTGTTACATAATCACGCATGAAAGAATTTGCATGGATATACCATGTCTTGGATGCATACCACACCTTTAAAAACTGCAAGACTTATAATGCGAAGCATTAGTGAGTGTTTTGCGATCGAAAAATTGGTTTTGTCTGCTTTCTGCAACTGTTTTCATTATTACATTCCTGCTAGTAGACAGAACCTACTTAATATATACCATTGTAGAGATAATTTAATGAAGATTAATTCTGTACTTTTCAAAAATTAATTAAATGCAGCAGAAACGAAAATGCATCTAAATAGTTTAAAAAAAATCCCGTCAATCAAGTATGAAACCTAAAAGTATTGTTGCTTGCGAAAAAATCAATTAAATGAGACATTTTTTTTGTTCGTTTTAACCATACGAGGAACCCTATTGAAAATGGCTCTTTTATTCAAAATGGTTTAATTATAATTAACAAAAAACGACCTACTATACATCTATTTCCAACTTCGACCCTCTTCCGTTGCCTAGCAACTAACAAAGCAAACCTAAATAGTCTTTGATAGTACGTAAAGATTGCGAAGTGAGAAATGTTACCCATATTGATGGGTAAAAAAGCAGTCAAAACATACTTCATAAAAAGTCGTTTATATAAATTGTTTATTTTTCTGTTTTTGAATGAGCGTTATAAGGCGTGCACTTTAGAATTTTCCAAATATCCCTAGTATGCGACTAAAACCACAGCGAATATAAGAACATTATTATTAATTATAATAACAACTATAATACTTTCATAATATATAAACTAACAGACTTAAAATAACAATATGTAAGTACATGTATTACAATAGAAGTGGATATATTTAGTAACCTGTTCCGCTTAGCTATTTCTAAAGAGTCTTAAATAAAACCCTGAAAGAAATCGACATGTGTTTCACCTCTCAACGAGGCATCCTCAGGCTGACGACTGACTTGTCGCGAACTCGAACACGGCGTGTTGCCACACCAGGCGTCTGCGCTCAGCGCTCGGTGTGGCATCACGCCATGTTCGAGTTACTAAATATATCCACTTCTATTGTAATTTATAATGGATTTCCGCAAGGTTACGCCTAAATCAATTAACTAAGTATATGTATATAAAAAACAGGGAAAACAATCATAGGGCATCCAAAAATTCGTCTGTATCACTGACAACACGATAAGTGAAAGGCTGCCCTCTGGTCACGTGAAGAGTCGACTAATGGCTTGGCGATGTCTCGAAATTATTATTATTGTTAGTAACATTTCAGGTTAATCCTTAACCTTAAGCTCTTAACTCGCAACTATTAGACCAGTGAGTTCACCTTCAAATATACACCATAAATCTATATCTAAGATAAATGTTATCGATCTGAACCCATGGATAATACGCAAAGTGCTGCCAATTCACCAAATTGTAATATTAGTTTGTTTGTTCCCTACAATCACCCTAAGCTGATTTAGAGATCAGCTCAGTGTGATTGTAGGAAACAAACAAAAAAATAGTTCAGACAGAAATCAAGACATAGATACAGAAATGGTCAAGGCCAAGCCGTGGTCGCATGTCATTATAATTTTGTAAGTGTACAAGCATTCGACCAAGGCTATACCTTGACTATTTTTGTACCTATGTCTTAATTTCTGTCTGAAATATTCTCTTTTTTCATACTTTTTAGAGCGTGGGTTTTCAGTAGTCGGGTTTTAGTTTTTGAACTTACGTTTTTTAAATTATTTTGGGGTTATAATTTTGTGATAAAGTATTTTTTGTTTGGGTTTTATTGTATTATATTAATTTTACGCGCCGTGCGTAGCAGTCCTAATTTTGTTTTTTTTAAACAATTTTAACATATTTATTTACTTAGACAATATGATATCATATACATAATTGTAATGTGCTCGTTAAAACCTTTCATTTGATACCCAACATGGCACAAGTTTTTTTTTAAAATGTCCTCTAGAGGTCGCCATGTTGCATTTAATGTGAAGTCACATAGCCTATAACTAGCGGACAATCAAGACGCTTCTATTGATACATCATTTGTCAAATTACGATCGGTAGTTTAGAAGTTATGAGGTAACAGATGAACATACATACATACATACACACATACATACCGGTCATAATCATAACCCTCCTTTTTGCTTCGCCGTAGTCGGGTAAAAATAGCGACCGACTTTGACCTCCACACTATAAGTTATTCTAACTTGATTTGAGAAATGACTTAATTGATCTGAGAAATTAAATATTTTTATGTTCAACTTCTTCTTTTCGTGTGGTTAGTGACAAACCTGGTGTCAGATTTTTAAAAACGCCCATGGGCCTCTTACTTGGCTTGACATGCTGTCGAAAAATATATCTCAGGCATGCCGGTTCCCTCACGATGTTTTCCTTCACCGTTTTTGAAGCAAGTGAAAATTAATTATACAATACGCACATGAATCCGAAAAGTCAGAGGTGCGTGCTTTGGGTTCGAACTCGAGACCTATGACTTGGCAGTCCGACGGTCACACCACTAGGCTATCACTGCTATGTTAATGTAGTAAGTCAAAAAATATATTTCTTTTCCAAGCCCACAGAGACTGTTGGCTAATCAGTAAAATTTTACAGGTGTATCGCGCCGTAATAGGCTGGCTAATTTCAATTAGAATCATATTCAATTAAATTCTTCAATTTGCAAGCCTCAAGCCTCACATTTGCATTTACAATAAAAAAACAGTGGCTCTCCGGGAGTGCCAACAGAAGTGAAAACTTGAAAAAACGCGTTGATGTCTTTTATTCCATGCACCGCGGTAATCAACGCGTTGATGTCTTTTAATGGTCAAAAGCTAGTGTCGTCATAGTGTCGCGAAATCAATGGTTTAGTCCCATCTCAAAAATGCCCAACGCCCCTAAAGAAGTTTTCGCTTCAAAAATACGTCGCGTAGGTCGCGCGAAAATGTGTCCATACTGAGAAGAGTGAGCTCACAAATCCTGCATGGAAAGATAGATGCGATTTTCAGTATGATTGACCAAAACAATATTATTCAAATGAAACAAAAACACCGAAACAGAAAAATGTGCATCTTTTGACGTGTTCTTGCGAATCTAACAATTTACATCCTTGTTGTCATAGGATTCTTACCTTATGGAATACTAATTATTGCCTGCGACTTCGTCTGCGATCCAGGATAAAAAGTAGCTTATGTCCTAACCCAGGTCATGGTCTATATATGTGATAAATTTCATGCAAATCCGTTCAACCGTTTTTATCGTGAGCGTAACAAACAATCTCACTTTTGCATTTATAATATTATAAAAGTTAGGTTAGGTTAGGTTTTGCCTACTAGTTATAAAATGACCATAAAACCCGTGTCGCCCTTCGGCTAGTTCGCGAGATTGATCACAAAACTTTGTCTAGAAATAGCGTAATTATATAGCCTGGTTCAGAGCTCTTAAGGATAATATAAATGAAAGTTCCATTAAAACTTGTCCAGTAGTTTTAAACATCGTTAAGGAAAAACGCGCAAATGTTGTAGTTTTGAGTTCGCTCCTACTAAGTGCTTTGGTCCTATGGATTCAGTTTCAACGAAAGGTATGTTGAAAAACAAGTACTAGATATTATATATAGGGTGGCGATTTAGTGATCTACATCCGTCAAGCCGCTCTACGCCGTTCTACCTGTCATACAATACAACTTATGAAACACATATTATACGATACGTAAAAAAAACGTGTGCGGTCGGGGGTCCACGTCAGGAACGAAGTTCTTTCTCACGTATGATTTAAAACAAAAACATTTTTTTGCAGCCGCCATCTTAAATTTACATTTTGACCTCACTATCAGATTTAGCACCCTCGAAAACAATGAAAACGACACAAACGATGAAAAAATTGAAATTTTCGCATCCTCCATCTTGGATTTACATTTGGACCACACTATCACACTTCAGCACCCTCGAAAAGTATGAAAACAACACCCTTGACGAAAATTTTGAAAATTTTTGCGGCAGCCATTTTGCCTCACTTGGGCATTGGGTTGAGCACCCTCGAATACTATGAAAACGACACCCATGACGAAAAATTTGAGAACTTTCGCAGCCGCCATCTTGGATTTACATTTCGACCCCACTCTCGGTTTTAACTCCCGCAAAAACCATGAAAACGATACCCATGACAAAAAATATGAAAATTTTCAGAGCCGCCATCTTGGATTTTCATTTTGACCAAATTCACACTTTCTCTCTCTATTTCCGGCATGCAGTCTACTCGGACCGATGTGTACAATTTTATCCCACGACACTGTAATCACTTTACTCTTTTCTTTTGTTTTTTCTGACGGCATCCTCTCTCTCTTTCTCTTTCTTTCTCTTTGTATTAGAAGAAAACAGTCGCAAGTATTAACACTTTTAAGCATGACGATTTCTGTAAACAAGCCGCGTTAAAGAACATCCTTCCAAAAAAAAAAAAACTTCTTAAATTAATCTAAAATTAAATAGTCTGTCTACTGACAGTATAGGATTTTTTTTTTTTCACGTATCGGGTTTAAGATTCATGGTGAAAGTTTTTTAGTACGACGGGTAGAATCAACCCCTTGACGGATGCAGGTTTGATCATAATCGACATCCTTTTAAATGTAACGTAATGTTTAAGAATTGCTTACTAGTAAGTCGTCGGAATTTGTCAATGTATCTGTCGTCACAATCTCTTTCAAATATAAGACATCAATAGATGTCTTAAATGATGTGTCTTAAATGACGACTAAGAAAATGGAAGCAGTATCTGCTACTTACATTTGCCATTTGATTAAAGTATTTTTTTCAACTACAAATAGTCATGGGAAACATAACATCCTGTAATCCCCGACGAATTTGGCAGAGTTGTACCCCACATTTCGTCAGTTATGTTTAAGTCACATGTAATAGGGGGCGAGCATATTGCCAGCAACTGCTCACAATTCCAGAATCCAGACTACTACTGAGAAATTCCTGATGGAAAAACCCAATCATCCATCAACCATCTACAATGTCACATGCGAACTACGTATCAAAGGTCTGACGTCACACAAATCCTGCATCGCGCAATCAGAGTTTACGGCGCGATCAGCATATACATAACTCCCCGACATCAATCGTTTGGAAGTTGCCCACCAGACACGACATCCGTCTGGTCGAAGGATCCTCCCTTTTCTATAGAGGATGAATGAACTTTACACCCTGTTCCTCATACCTCTATACTTTGCCCAAACTGGGCATCAAACACAGGTCCTCATGCTCAGCAGTAGCGCAACCACTAAACAAACGAAGCAGTCATAAAAAAGGAAAAGTCTATGGTTTACTGGTTGACGATGATTTAATTGAATTCTACTGTCGAATGTATGTGAAAAATGCAAATCCGTTTTGCTGGAGTTTATCCCACAATTATTTCGTTTTGTGATTCATGCTTTTAAAAGTTGCAAACATCAAACAAAAGGGACTGTTTTTTGGGAATTAATAAACCCATACAAAACGTACGGAAAATTCAATTTACCTGGCCAGTTACGTATGGCAAACTGGCCAGTGTTCAGTAAATATTAAACAATTTTAAAATACTTTTATCTTATTTCAATTTACATAATTGTATGGAACACTGTGAACAATAGAATTGATTTAACATAAAAGCACTACAACTAGCAACAACCTTTAATGACAGTATTAAAAGTCCGTGCCAGTTACAATCGTAACTCAATTAACTGTTTCGTAGAAGCGTAGACAATTTGCACAAGCGCAAGCGGGGCCTAGGCTCGTAGCAATCGTAGCATCTCGTAGCATTCAATGTGCTACGCCGTCGTTGCACTGTGTACCGAGTGCGACATTAAATGCGGGTAGACATTAAATACTTTTTCAGTTCTAGTTAATTATGCGTGAATAGTAATATTAACGGTTTTTTTTATCAATCCCTTCAAATTAGTCTAAGTAGAGACGGGATTGATGCAAAAATATTTTAGTAACAAAATGTTTAGCTACGTAGATATATTTTTGTAAATTACCATTTTTCAGTAAATTTTATACTGATAATATCATTTGGGAATATGTTTAAATTAAAATAAAAGCCAAACCCAATGTTATCATTTCCAACACTTGAATATTTAAATTAAAGCTGTACGTTCAGGTTAATGTAGTTAATACAGAGTACAAATTAATTTGCATTATTTTAGTTGTTGGATTGCGGCTTATCAATGATTAACCAACACCGCATGTGGTATCAACGTTTTAGTTAAAACTGACTGAACCATAAAACGGTTTCATTTGAATTAAAATGACAGCTTTTACGGTTGATGATAAGTGAATAGTTTCGTCATAAGTCAAGTTTTAGCTCAACAACTGAACATTAGAAACCAGAAACTAGAGCGCAAAAAAGAAACAATCAACTAAAACTAATTGAGATATTAATTAGACTTTTGTCAATTAAATTGCTTTTTATGTGTTTCGTGGGAGGCGTACAAACAGGCAAATGAAACTAGTTATGATCTGTTTCCACAACGTAAATATTTGCAGAGCGGCACGCGGCGCGGGGCACATGTCAAAGGCGCCGGCTCCGGTATTGATCTAGAGCGGGGCACGGGGGGGCTCGTTGCTTCGGGGGGGCGGGGGGCGCGGGGCGCGGGGACGCCGCTCGTACTACGGACTCGGAGGCTGCCTTACGTAAGGGCGCAGCGCGTCTGACACCCTGTCTACCAGCACTCGCCGACACTGATTAATAAAACAACCGTTATCGACTCACTGCAACCGAGATATCATCGGTTTCTATCTCTAATTAATTTACTTTGACACTTAACTGAATACGGCTTCTAATACGTATCGATCGCTTCAATCTTCAAAGAGGTTTAAGCGTTCATAACAATACCTTTTCAACTCTTCCTGCAAAATAAGGCGGGTGTGAATTTTCCTCAATTCTCGAGACTCGTTGTTTTAGGAACACCATGGTTTCTTGTTTAATCATAATAAATTAAAAGGTCCTCGGTACGATCAACCCTAATTAAACAGCAATCATAAATTAGATAAGTAATTTTAAAGGTCGCTTTGATGTCGCCGATTGCGCCGGTTCAATTTTACTAAGTCCCAGTATTTTAAACAGAAATTTGTCATACGCAAAGGAATTATATTAAATTCAGGTGAAACGTAAATCGGGTTACCCCCGCCCGGCCGACGAAACCATATGCTCAGCGCCAGGGTTAAACCGATTACAGTAACAAGATATTTTAAGCGGATCACTGCAGTGTTAAGACCCTTTTCTCCGTTTTGCAAACTAATCGCATAGTTCTAATAGAAAATACAAGTACAAACAACTTTTTCTTGTGAGTTCACTGAACTGAGATGTGAAATGAAATCGAGTTAGACCCTGTTAGATGAGCCTTAGTAACATGTATAGTACATGGATTCATTTTATCAGCAATTAAATTATTGGGATTTTTAAAAGAAAGCTCAGGACTGTCATAACAGTCTTAAAAGAGATTTGTTGAAGATGTTGGAAGCTTCCCGTATCCCGAGTAACGGCCCGGAGACGTCGCCGGCTGCATGCCGCGCACCTGCCGGCTACCAAACGAACGTTTTAAATAATTCTAAATTCCGAACCGGTGCCGGAGACGGCCGAACTTGGGCGAACAATGCCCGCGAAACATTCCCTGATTGCTAATGAGGACATTGTGGAACAACTTGAATTAAACGAAACGGAATAAGGAAATAAGAACGAAGTTTTGCCCAAAAATTCGCTGAACCGTTCTCGTCTTTTATATTTCCTTTATTATTACTTATGTTATCAGCGAGATCTTTTAAAATAGATAAGAACGTGATACGGTCAGAAAAGGAATGAATAAAAGAACGCGAAGTAGGGCAGAAAACATTGCAAACGACTGCGAAGACATTTTGATAAAGTACACAAAAAATCACTCCATTAGCCATCTACAGCGAGTCAAACCCTTATTATTTTCTTCCCAGTTACTTTTTCCATATCACTGATAAAAAGATTGTGACAATATATTCAAGGTTCAGAAACCCTTAAAGGATAGATAAAGCAATCTCTCTTGAAATAAACTCAAAGTTGAGACTTTACATATTATGAACTTTGAAGCAAAATATGAAACGATTCAAAGTTATTCTAATCTTAAGAAGACTAGTAAGTGAAGGTTTTATGGCATACAGTCTAGACGTTTTCCACTCGTTCTTCATTTCGGTGCAGCGCCATTTCCATCGATTTCTCATCACAGGACTGCTCAGGGCAGGGATAATCCCGCATAGATAGACTGGTTTAAGCTCTACTAAATGCTAAAGGACGGAAAAGCAGTTTTATTATGTATAAAAATTGGAATTTCGTCCACGTAGATTGGATTTTTTAAGTCAGCAGCTCTTAGAATTTTAATAGGAAAATATTTAAGTAGCTCTAGCCTTCAAATATTTTTGAGGTAACATTTTTATATTTGAAATAGTTTAAAGTCCATATACTCTCAATATAATAATACTTTTATAATTAAATAAAACTGTACCCACGTAAATTACTATTATTTACGTTAAGTTCTTTGCATTCTATTTCATTTCATACTTGCACGCAGCAATGTGCCTAAAAAATGTTTTCTTTGCCTGAATAAGTTTAGACATAAACTTAATTGGGGCACACCGATTGGTCTGAAACAAATCTTGGCAACTTGTAAATCTATTAGGGAATACGTTAGAGAAAAAATGTAAATGGCGTAGTAAAATGTGGCTGATTCAAATAAAACTGAGCTACCATAAGAACATGCAAATGATTATGTAGTCCAGTTCGGACGAGAGAGATTCGGACTATCAAGACTAGTATTTTAAAATAATCGTAAGCTATTCGTGAAACTGAAAAGACTCAAACGAAATATTTTTATCAATAACTTCATATATTTGAACGAATGCTAAGCTAGTTTGAATGCATATATTAGCACTTTTATCGTTTGTGGCAATTCATATTTCCTGAAAGTATAAAGCTGCACTTTGTTATAGAATGGTTCCGTGATTGCTAACCTGTCGTTTAAACTTATATGCCTTTGTAATTTACTCTTTATATTTCACATGAGCGCGATGAAAAGCAGCTGCATAAATATAAATTAAGTTTTCTTTTAAAGTTAGATCAACTTGGAAACTACATATTGTACTACTATGAACCTTTGTTGATCGAAATAAACGTTAATTATTATATTAGAAACTAGTTGCGCCCCGCGGTTTCACCTGCATAAATCTCGATCCCGTGTGAATGTCGAGATAAAAAGTATCCTATATCCTAATCCAGGTCATGGTCTACCCATGTGCCAAATTTCATTCAAATCCGTTAAGCCGTTTTAGCGTGAAAACGTAATAAACATAAAAATAACAAACATACTCACTTTCGTATTTATAATATTACTAGCTGCGCCCCGCGGTTTCACCCGCATTAGTCTCGATTCTTTGGGAATATCGGGATAAAAAGTATCCTATGTCCTTCTCCGGGTCATGGTTTACTCATTTGCCAAATTTCATCTAAATCCGTTCCGCCGTTTTAGCGTGATGCCGTACCCAAGGGAAATAGGGATTCATTTTTATATATATAGATTAGTTAGGAAGTTAGGATTAGTTAGGACCAGATTTTGCCCACGGCTTCGCCCGCATGGATGTCTGAAAATATCCCACGGGAACGTACTACCGGGATTACATACCTAACAGTCGAGGAAAAGGTCATTGACTCCTACCGCTGCGCCCGCGTTGCCGTCAACCAAAATTACATAGTTTATTAGTTACGCGTAATTTTAAATCTGTGTTATCTTTTAAAGTATTCATTTAAACGATAAGATGTCAAGAATTATCTTAATCTAAATGAAATTTTCAATTTAAATAACATATTTTATTGGATAAGGATTGATATAATACCGGTCAAAATAGCTTCGGAAATAACAATGAATTTTTTATGAAATTCTGAAAGATAAAAATGGTGACTGTGGGTCATCCTTAGAAGACAGACATATGCTATAATGAACTTTTTTGTTGAACTTTTTAAGATCTTCAATCCTGTAGAACATAAATTTGATGTATCTCTTACGTAGGGTTGCCAAACTAAAATATCCTGCTAATCTAAAATATCCTGGTTTTTTCACCTTCAAAACCTGGTTTTCTAAATTTGGGGATGGCAACCCTACTCTTACGGCTTATGCGGCGCTCGCCGTAAAGTTCCCAGTCGGCATGGCTTACGCGGCATACGCCAGTAAAGTTCCCAGTCAGCATGATTTTTTCCGACATCTTCGACAATATACGTGATATTTCAACCAATTTACACAAAACTTTTAATGAATTATACACCAAAGCATTCCGCATGAATCACTCCGTCCATTGGTGTTTTGAAACCGTTTGAAAATCCGTTCGGTAGTTTTTGAATTTATGGCGTTCAGACAGACAAACAGACGCGGCGGGGGAGGTTATTTTATAATATGTAAGGATAAATACCATCGAAAGCTACTGTGCTTACACATTGCTATGTAGCTTATAAAAAATCGGTCCCTTTGGAAATATACGGAACATGTAGTATTATATAATAAAAACCCTATATTAATGATAGCTATAAACACATTTTGAGTCATGACACGACGCCGGCGCCAGGTATCGAGACAGTCATTAAATTGGTCTCATCCTGCGACACAGTGACAATGGCTATACGTTTTTACGTGTTGCGACAAATATAAATTGTACGAGTAAGCTCCTACCGAATTAAGGAGTGCTTGGCGAAGTGGAAAAAAATGGTTAACCTGTTTCCGCGATCACATTTACTTCCTCGTCACAGACTTATGATAAATGTTTAATTTTTTCTTGAGAATCGCTCGAATTTGTTTCCCCCAATTTGGTACCTATTTTTTACCATTCGTCTTATTCCTTGAACACTGATATAAGCCATAAATGTAAGCATAAATTAAAATTGTGATTTTTGTTTCAGAGTCAAAAACTGGGCGCTAAAATTCGGCGTCGACTTATGGGAGTTCGGAAGGCATTTTACGAAAATGAATCAAATTCAAAACGTAAGTAGACGATTAAGTTATTCACCTACTTCAATATGTAGACCACTCCCTTCCTACTTATTCCTATATGACTCGCACTTCGTATATAGAAATAAAAGTTCAAAAAACACAAGAAATTCTGCATAGAAAAGTTCTGCATTCGTGGTAAAAGCCGCACGTGAAAATCGGACTAAAAAACAAAAAAAAAAACCATTTCCTGAGAGTCGTGCGTGGAGGTACGTGTGATGTTTCTCTCTTGAAGGCGCACAGTGGAACGAATGTATGGGAGCGGTTGGACGTAGACATGTCCGAAAAAAAAGAGTAAAATTATGCCAAACTAATGATGCCATCTTATTCGATTACTTAATGCCTTCATAACTTGTGGTGATGAATTTCTTCATAACTCCCATATTTCGGGAGTAATTTGAGAAAATGTGAAATTTTACTATGAAAATGAGTGTATCGAGCTCTCTCCCTCCTGATTCCGGGCTTGTTTCAAGTAGCGGTCTCTAATATCATAATGCTAATACTAAGAGCTATATTTAATACTAAGACACATAGTGCGCCAAATGTGCACTTTCTGGGATAAAGAGTGATGTTTATTTTATAACACAATTTTTTAATTTTTTGTTTATTTTGTTGATTAAAACCGTTTTTCTAAAGGTTTACCTTATTACAATAACATTTCTGATCAGCCAATTAGAGAAGATATAAGCTAATTAGGATATATAATTAGGGACTTAAGGTTTACATATAAAACTGATGCACTAATGATTACTGATAAGAACATTGCTATTATTTAATTACTAAATGGCTCTTAATACACTAATTTAGCATGCATCATTTACTAATTATCACAATAACTAATTACCTTGCAATATTTAACAAAGGATACCTGGGATACCTGGATTTTATATAAATAGGTCACTATTAGTAACTTTAAAATCAGTGTTGATTTACACCTCGTTGTATCCAAGCTAATCTCGCAATGTATTTTCCAAATTTTAATACAAATCTTGATATTCACGTTGCTTTATGCGCACGCGCACATAAAGATTTACGCGACTTTAACTATTTGTTCAGTGTTTTAAAAGATAACAGTTGTGTTCAGTTATGTGAAAGTGCTGAAACAAGTTTAAAAGACTGGTGTCGTCGATTTTGCTACCGCATTTATGCAAAATGGACACAGTCTGGAAGAAGCACAGATAAGTTTCGGAAGAAACATGAGATTTGGCTACAGGCTGCAATTCAATGGCCGGAATTACAGAATGAAAATATGGAACCTTCTACAGAAAATATAAGTGACGTCATCGAGCCCATAATTTCTCCTGCTAAATCTGATGCTTCAACTTGTACACATCCTAGTCCTCGTAAATCTTTTGAGGACCTTAGTAACCGGCAAAAAAGAAGACGCACCACTGAAGATAGTCTTTCATGCAGCAGTAGCAGCGCTGAAATTATGTTTTCGGCCGAAAGGGCGCTTCAAAAGGCAGGACAAAGCGATACAGCTTATGTTATGAAATACTTGACGGAGAATCCAGAAGAGGCCTCAAAAATCAAAGCCTTCATTGAAGGTAAATCAATTCAGGTACGGGAAATATCCCCTTTGAAGGCATTGGCTCTTTATGTATCGATGAACTTATCGAAATGGCGCTATAACACTCTTCGGGATTTCAACACTCAAGAAGGAGCTCTTCAATACCCGAGTTACTACATGTTGGTTAAAGAAAAAATTAAGTGCTATCCGGCCAAAGAAGATCTCACAGTTACAGAGAGCTCTGCAAAAATCAAATTACAAGCCTTGATGGATTTAACCTCAAGAAGACTTATTAGGTCGTTAGAAACCCCTGTTGATCCCAATCAACAGCTCGTATTGACCAGCAAATGGGGTTTTGACGGATCATCTAGCCAAAGCATTTATCATCAAAGGACGAGTGAAGATGAGCAAATCGATCTTGCTAGTAATTTTATGATTAGTCTTGTACCACTGCGGCTCGTCTCAAAAGGTGTAACAATTTGGGAAAACGAGCGACCATCTTCCACTTCATTTTGCCGGCCAATATTGTTTAAGTTTATAAAGGAAACCAAAGAAAATGTGCAGAGAGAGATGGCTGAAATCGAAGCAGAGATTGAAGCCTTAACTCCATCCACCATCACTGATGGAATTAGTGTCAAACACCAACTGCTGTTGACAATGATTGATGGTAAAATTCATTCCATTATATCCAATACAGCAGCTTCAGTGTGTGACATATGCAAGGCTTGTCCTAAAGAAATGAATAATTTAGAGTTAATCAAAGATAAACACGCAAACGAGGACATGTATAAATATAGCTTAAGCACCCTTCACGCTTGGATTCGCTCAATGGAATGCTTATTACACATTTCCTACAAATTAGACATAAAATCATGGCAAGTAAGGGGTGATATAGCAAAAAGGCAAGTTGATGACAGGAAGAAAAGAGTTCAAGAGGCTGTAAGAAGAGAAACGGGCTTACTTCTCGATGTTGTGAAACAAGGCAGTGGATCCACCAACAATGGCAACTCGGCAAGGAGATTTTTTGAAAACTACACTAAATCTGCTGAACTGACCGGAATAGATGCTATGCTTTTAAGAAAAATCTGTGTGATCTTGCAGTGTATTTCATCAGGAGAGAAGATCAACGTAACTAAATTCCGAGAGTTCTGCTTTGATACTGCTAAGCTTTACGTGGAGTTATACCCATGGTATTATATGCCTTCTTCACTTCATAAAATTTTAATGCATGGGCCAGACATAGTTCAGAACATGTCAATTGTGCCCATTGGTTTTCTATCCGAAGAGGCATCTGAGGCTAGAAATAAAGATTTTAGAAAATATAGAGAGGGGCATTCTCGAAAGCATAGCAGTATCTCATGCAATGAAGATATTATGCACAATCTTTTACTGTCTTCTGATCCACTTGTTACAAGTATCCGTCCAAAAGGAAATAAGTTTGTAAAAAAATCTTCTTTTAAGGAATTTTATGAGCTTACGGATTCTGAGAAAAGTGATATCGAATTTGTTAACATAAATGATTTAGCGGACATCGATTCTGAATTTGAATTAATTGATGATGATGATGATGACGAAGATAATTAAATGATGTTATTGTTTTAAAATGTGTAACTTAGTAAATTAGAGCTTACGTCTTAATTATTTATTGTACTTTTAATGAAACTAGGTAATTTATTATCAACTTACTTAAAAGTCATACTCTCATCAGTTCTTGTGAATATTTTTGTTAATATATATTTCTGTATATATATAATATATTTATAGACCTCTTAATAAGTCTGTCTGCGGTTTAAAGTAAATACAAATGGGGAAAAAACGTTTTTTTTTTTAAATTTTCATTTCCTTTTATCCCAGAAAGTGCACATTTGGCGCACTATGTGTCTTAGTATTAAATATAGCTCTTAGTAATAGCATTACGATATTAGAGACCGCTACTTGAAACAAGCCCGGAATCAGGAGGGAGAGAGCTCAATACACTCATTTTCATAGTAAAATTTCACATTTTCTCAAATTACTCCCGAAATATGGGAGTTATGAAGAAATTCATCACCACAATTTATGAAGGCATTAAGTAATCGAATAAGATGGCATCATTAGTTTGTCATAATTTTACTCTTATTTTTCGGACATGTCTACGTCCAACCGCTTCCATACATTCGTTCCACTGTGAGGCGGCGAGAGAGCGTGGAGCAAGTAAGCCGGATCGCCGGTCCGACGCGTACGTACAAAAACTACGAGTCCGCTCCCGTGGCGCCCCCCCTTGCGCCCCAAACACCCCCCGACACCCGCAACACCCCCACAGGCCCGCGACCCAGTTACGTGTCCGACCAGAGATAGGGATACAGCGACTGTTACTAAAGCATGGTATTAGTCACTTATCGATGCATCTTGATCGCTTAATGGTTTCAATTAGATGCTATTCGTAATGTTTATTACTTATGTGGGGACTTTTACCAGTTTTTGTGGGCTTAGGGCTGCCACTGATGAATCGTATCTGCAGATGTTGAAAATGATATAACCGATTAAACAAATTACCAAGTGATAGTAAGCAACCTTGTGCATTTTCATTTCATAATTTTGCAGGATTAATAATCTTAAAACTTTTGCACTGAAACCCGATAAAGTTTACTTAATTAGAAAAAGAATCTTCCAAGTTTACTTAATTAGAAAAAGAAAAAAAATATCATAAGCTACTTAAAGTATCTTGTCATTTTCATCCTAGTTGCAGTACTAGGATGAAAATGACGAGATACTTTTTAGCTTCTCGTCGCAATAACTTTTTATTTCAAGGTAATTTGAAAAAAATTGAAATAGTACATTACTTGTGTGCTAAATTGTTTATTTAGTCTAGACACCATTCGGGTTGTGGAAAGACTTTTATTACGCTACCTCTGTATATGAATGTTCAAATATTATGAGTATGATAGTACGCTGAAGCTGGTAAGTTAGGTATATCTATAGTTATTTCAAAGAAATTCAATTTCCATTTGTGTATTAAATGTTAGCGAACTTTAGCTATACTTTCAAAATTATGCCATGTCAAATACCATTAATATGAACTTTTTACTTTGAAAATTAAAACTCACGATGGTCATAGAATTTTGATCACTATAAAAATTATGTAAATATTTATGAAATAAAACCTTTTATGTATGATAGCTAACAAAAAGTTATTTAAGGCTCGCGCCGCAACGCTACGCATTGGAAAAATCCTCCTTCATCACTTATGTACAGTGTCTATGAACCAACGCACTATACAGGCAGGCCGCACCGCACTTCTTTGCATGAAAATGCGTTGCGCTGCGGCCTGTTGCGGCTGTAATGTGCGCTTGGCTCTATGGGTACTTTCTGTTGATTTTTATGAAAAATTCAAAAAACTTCACAATTTACTTAGCTTCCATTAAAACGACTTGAACTTCAATCGATCGAACTAACTAGTTACGGTGTGTTAAGGAAAATGGGAAACATGGGAAAAGTAGGTAAAAGGTTCGATTGAAAAACCCTTTACAAAAGTAACACCATGATTACGTCTTGCCCGTTGTAATAACAAATCAAAATTCCGTGTACATCGCGCCATCCAAGTAATAATGTGATGTTTCGCGAGAAACTTCGCCATCGCAACTTATTCAATATTAGAGGCCTGATCGACCCCCTACCCTGTGCCCTGGCCGTACTCTGCCCGCTATCACTTCAATAAATCATTTATATTATTAACTTTGCTATTTATTTATTAGCTGCTCCATTGTTGTTGTTCACGCCTACGTGCCTCCGCTTCTATCTAATGTAGTTTCTTTATTAATGTTTGCTTGTACTCACTGATAATAAACGCTTTTTGGGTCGTTATTCGGTTGATTAAATTATTTGTAGTTGGGCGGAAGCAAAGAATAGTTTTCCGTAAATTTTAATAAGTTTTCCTAGTTCACGGGGCTTGATTTCTTCAAGATCTAAAATAATTAAAATTATTTAGGTATATTTTGCTTGATCCTGATTTTCTCATTGCAACCCTAGTCACAAATTGACCAAGTCGTATAAAATCCATGAACACAATTCGACTACCCTACGTAGGTAAGAACAAAATTGGCCTAAGCTCACGCGAGTCGCGACATATTTCTTCCCTTGTGTCTGTTGTTTACCTTGCCCCACATCTCACAAAGGGAGACGAGCGACCTAAACCCACTACTCCGTGAAGGTCCAGGCCTTCGCTATTCACTCTACAATCAAATTAGGTTAAACTCTGCGCGTCCGCCAGAGTGCGCTAGTTGCGGCCGCACGCCGGAACCGGCCCGGGAGGCCGGAGAACGACACTCGCTTCAAAAGATTACAAGTGGACAATTGAAATTAGCGGAGTTTGTTAAGCTTCGTCTCTTAATTTTATTAAGGTAATTACTGTTAGGGTTTAATTAGGGCTAATCTTAATTTATTATAGAGTTGCAGAACTGGATGTCTAGTAATTCGCTAGACATTGTTTCAGTTGGTGACAAAGAATATAGTTATACCGGGCTGGTATATTTGTCTGTCTGTGTGTAGTTTTGCGAAAAAGTTTTTGTTCATTAGTTATTTTTTTTTTTTTGGTTTTGATGTCTGATTTGTAACAACCAATTAAATTCGACTATGGCTGATAATTATCGTAATAGCTGTATCTATATTAATATTTAATTCAAACCCAATATTTTGCATGCGGTAAGGTAAAATGTATCGGGACACTTAATAAATATTCCAACCTATATGTATACCTAAATTATCAGCAAATAAATGATTTCTTTCTTTCTTTCTTTGATTGTTCAGTTTAATTATTAAGAAGCCAGTATAAAGCAGTGGTAGATGATAAATTTTATTGATTATCCACTGTGTAAACGCAAATGTTTTTAATATTCGTCCGTTCACTATACTCAGTTAAATATAAATCCTTAATAATATAAATCAGAAACTGCAGAAGAACAACTCTCAGCGAAATAATGAAATGACGAGAAAAATATTTAAAAAACGCATTCACTGCTGCAATAATCTGATTCAAAATGAAGTTTTACAATGAAATGAATCTTCAGCACGCCCAATCTCGACATTCTAACGAGAATATGAAATTCCAAGACGCTCGGCTCGCTTCGCTCTTGCCTTTCGAAAACTTAAATTTCATTAGTAATACATTTTTAATTAATCACTGCTATGTATTAAAAGTTTGGCATTTTGGCAAGCCGTCGCAATTAAAATTTAATTGGTGAGGACGACACTTTGTCCCCAGAGGTGAATTACCTGCGTAATACATTTTAACGACAGGTTCATTGAATAGGGCTAAGGTGCATGAAAACATCGCTCTTTTAAACGTTGCACAGAGGCAATTACTGGATTTTTTCACAAAATGTTTCAACAAAAATTAAGCAAAGTAAGTGAATAATTAAAATGAAGAATCACTTTGAACTTTAGAAAATATGAAGTGCTCATTAGCATATTAAACAGAAACACCTGCAGGTAACAAATATAGATCTTGTACAGCTATCTAGAAAAGCCAAAGAAAATCATTCAAGAGTTTAGTGCGAACTAGCTGGGGAGCGTTTCTTTTCCCGGCCCATTGTAATCCACAATAATAGCAACGAACACATTTCATTCTTTTTAAAACTTCTGCCAAAGATGAAAAGCGCCCGTCCCTACGTTACATATCGGTAGTCACCTTTATGGTCGTATAAGTCGTTTAAGTAGTAAAAACCGAAAATATCTCTTTCCATGTATGGTTTTAAACCCTGTTTTAAAGTTACGTATTTATTCGTTTTGTATAATTTCGTATTTTGAAGTTTACTGAAGCTGTCCTAGCTTATTTAAGAAGTTATTGAAGCAAATATATTTTGTTATACGTATTTTCACTAACGTAGTTACTATTCATCCTTTTTTAAGGAAAAACTTTTCTTGTTCACAGGGTACTTAATTACATTTTGTAATTAAAAAATATTTCTCACTCACTGGTTCTTTTTGATAACATCATAAAAAAGCTAAAATATTTCCTGTTTAGTAGGTACCTAACATTTTCTTGATGAAAATTAAATACATTTTTACATTTAATAAAATATCTTCCAACTTTAATATTTTTTAAACATTTTCTTGTTGAATATTAAAAACATTTTAGTATCAAAAATATCTTACAACTGCTTTATATAATATTTTTAATTAATATTACAAGCTCTGTGTTTTCCATTTTTAACGACTTTATGAAATTCTTTTCACAGATGCTTATAATATATTAAAAATAATAGTAAAAGGAAATAAATAGCAAAGGATGCATATTGCTTTTTCTACACGAGAGCTTAGAATATCAGTAAAAATATTTCAACATATTTCAAAGCTTCAGTTAAAATATAACAAAGTAATAGAAACGCCCTATTATGTCCCGAGGGTTAAATAATCACACAGAAACAATAGACCCTCAGTCGTCCTATTACTGGAGTGAGAGTCTTCTGCGAAAACTTATTAAGCAATATTCAATAACAAACGAATTATATTTCATAGAGTTTCAAACATAATTTTACAAAAATCATGGAAGATAATCCAAAAGTATAACAAAAGAAATCGTTTAAAAAAAAAATTGTAGTACAATTATTTGCCCCATAACAACAATATATTTCATTTCAAGATCAAGTCCATCCATGTTCATATATCATGTCGACATACAGGGTGTGAACGGATTCGATCGGGGCTCGTCCGCGACCACCGCCATTACTTATTTCCATCCTATGTATTCGGAACTGTTGAGAGGCGCACCCACCTTATATGTTTCCCAGCGGCTCGTGTTTTGGAATTCGCTTAGAATTGCACAGCACACAAGGCGATTCTGCCCTTTTCACTACATATTTTTTGTTGGCAAATGGAGTTCCCTTGTGCGTAGTACGCACAAATGTGGCCGGGCGGAGTGGAAAATCCTGTCCGGTGTGGGCAAGAAACGCCGGACCGACGAACCGGCCGCCGACCGTGACGCCGCGTTTTTACTACTATTATTAAACAGTGGATTATTCAACTGTCCCAGATATGGGTTTATCAACATTTTGTTGATAGAAAATCACATATATGCCGTAATTGAGTAAATATCTCTTAGTATTTGTCAAATAAGAACAGATCTGCGGCGTTATTATAGCGCTCAAAGTCTACCAAACGACACCAAGTGCGTTCCATTTAACTCATTTTGTATATTCAAACACCACATATGTCACGATACACAACAGATATGTACGTAACCTCTAACACAGCCTGCATATACTCTGTAACACGGCTCTTTAGAAGCCATATTCGCAGATGAAGCAGATCTCCAACCGATACTCCTATAGTACTACAAGTTCCTACAGTATGGTTACCGTTGGACGATGACCCCTGAAAATGCTCGGCGTGCCATTCATTCAGCTATCCACAACTCGGTTCGGTTCAGAGACAAGACTTTTTTAATTTAATATAGTCCTCCAGACTGTATTTCGACCACGGCGGCCAATCTCAACAGACTAGTAGCCTTCGGCGCGGTAGATGTTATAATGCACGACTGTGTGCGCGAGATACAGGTGAATTCTCTCTTCCCTCAATCTCATAGTCCTTTTTAATTTTACTCACGGTGAATAGTCGTGCGCGGCGTTTTTTTCATCGGTATAAATGCCTGTACTATGCCGACACTATGATTTTAGTAGAAGTAAATGAGTTAATAGTTATTGATGAAACATAATGTTATGTGAGCAGCGATTTGTATCTTTCAATCATGCTGTATTTGTGTTTACTTTACTAATAATACCAGTTCATTTTGCTAATTTTACCCCTACGTAAAGGCGAATACTACAACAAAAATTAAAATGAATAGTAAGTACAAAAAGGACGTTTCAAATTGTCAAGTCGTTTTGTTTTCGATTTTATTTAAGCGATAATTTACGTTTCAATTTTCAATCACCTCGTTACTACCGTAAGTCACATTAGCAAAACATTATCAAATTGTACACCAACTCCTTAAATAAATTAAAATAGTTGAATATATAGGATTAATCATAGGTCCGCGAGGGTGGTGTTGACACACAAAGCGGATTAAATTAACTGCCTTAATTGAATTTAGGTTCCTTGTTAGCCAATGTGTCCGGGCGTCCCTCGGGCGGGGAGAGCGGGCGTTATGCAACCGCGCGCCGCAGTGATGCCGGAGTGCCCGGCGCTCCCCCGACCAACCTAACGATTAAATTGCGAATTAAATACAACACTACACCTAATAAATTGTCTATTTTGATGATGTTCGACGAGTTTTGGCGTTTATTATTAAGACAGGGATGTGCTAGGCCGTGATGGGAAGTCTTAAATTCATTATAAGACAGTGTATTGTCTATGTCTAGTGTCGCTATTTATCTTAATCTATGTATTAGTATTTATTCTCAAAATTT
Organism: Omphaloscelis lunosa; assembly: GCA_916610215.1. Classification (NCBI taxonomy): domain Eukaryota; kingdom Metazoa; phylum Arthropoda; class Insecta; order Lepidoptera; family Noctuidae; genus Omphaloscelis; species Omphaloscelis lunosa. Next base: position 17,369,675 of record OU744244.1, on the reverse strand, counting down.
CTATTAATTTTTGAATTATCTATCCATAAAGTTGTCTCTGCATCATCATAAGGTTTACTGTTAGAAAATGCTTAAGTCCGCCTATGCACAGTATTTTTTTATTTGTACATAAATTTTCATTAATAAACAGTATCTACCTACTATTCCGCCTTAATTCGCTTACCTTGGGTTTTTGTAGTAGTACTATCAAAGGTAAGACATAGCACCACAAGGAATATTTATATTAAACCTCAAACGTCCTATAATCCTAATAAAATAGTAATGGCAAATAGTAAAGACAGAGGCCGCCGACAATGGCGATGGTCAAAATCAAAGTCATACTCAAAAAGTCAGTCAGTAAGTCAAAGTCATGGCGATGGCAATGATAAAGGTGAATATTTTTTATATTCTATAAATACGTCAGCCTATAGATGTCACATGTTACACATCATACGTGACTACTGTAAGGCTCGCTGGTTTTTTTTTTTTTTCATGCTATCAATTTTCCGCTTAGTTTGTCGTCGTCTCATGAATGCCAGTCCCATTCGCTATTGTTATATGAGACATAATTTAGTACATACTAATTCCATGCATAAAAACTTTTTACAATTAATAAAAAAAATACTGGCCGCTATAAAAAACTTAAGTCATTATTTTACAAGTGACACACAATTGGCGGGAAAGTCCATTTTTTATTGGTTTTGTTTGATAGCGTAATACTGATTAAAGTAACGTAATTAATTTAAAGGCTCTGATATTATTAAATGAGTTCCATTAAAATAATAAACGACGGGGACGATTAACAGCCCCGTCCTTACATAATGCAGATCCGCGGGTTGGACCCAAGGGTCAGTAAATTCTCCCTCCCATGAGACGCCCTAAACTCACGTAAGCACATTTTTTTTGTTTATCTATACTTCCAATTTTTTACGAAGATCCATATTTTTAATTGTTATTTTTCGCCAGGCTAAAGAAGTCCAATGATGATTTTGTTGATTATGTTTGTAATTGACACTCTATTATTGAGTTAAAATTAATTTTAATTTGTAAACTAGGTAGGTAGGTAATATTTTTACCAAATATTTTATTTTATATATTACCCACTTTTTTATGTACTTTTATTTCAATAATAGGAAAGGATCATATGCATCTTAGAACAATACAATCGCAAAAAACCACACCTAAATTGTTATAATGTGTGCTTTCAATAATTAAAATAAAATTTAAGTAAATACCTTTTATTGAACTAAAAAGTACAAAATAAAACTTACGTAAACATTAAACTTTAATATATTCTTAAAAGCTTGAGGCGTGAACGTCCTTCTTACACTTTAAGATAAGCCTCAAGCTTTTTGTACTTTTTAGTTCATTAAAAGCTTGTTTTTAAAAACGTTTTTACTTAATATTTATTTTGTACTTTTTAGCATTACAATTTGTTTAAATATTATATCACCTTCACTTGAAAGGTATTTGTAAAGACAAATCCAACGAACCCAAACACGTCGTTACATAAGTCATGGTGTAAAACCAACCAAATTGCACTACCCAAGTCATACTATAATTTAGAACGAGCTATCATAATTTAATACGTACCTATACAGGGTGGCAGGGACATCGACGCGAAAACTGTTACAGATGTTCTATGTCACGAAGTCCGTTTGGCTATGAATGTTGTCAAGCGTGCACATGCACATTGTTTTTGTGTGCGTAACCTCGAGAGCGCTCAGTGTCGATCGGGACACGGTCCGGATCAGTAGTGGTTTTTAGTTCGCGCCAAATTGTTTCACGGAGTAAGGTCAGGATGGCAACAAAACGAAGAAGAGTTGTCCATAGTGAGGTAATATTTATTTATACGTTTTCAATTAAAATGTTATACAAGATAAAGATATAGCAATAGAAGTATTTATAAAATGAATGTTTTTTTGTGTTATAAAATGTTTATATTACTTAATTATTTTGATTACATTTTTTTTTAGGGTCGAAACATGATAGCTAGTGTTTATCATTTTCTGCGAGAAGAATATGAATTTACAAAATCATTATTGGAACTCAACTGTGATTTGTCTCATTTACGAGACATTACACGCCGTACAGCTGAAGCTACGGGTGTGAGCCAAAAAACAGTTCAAAGAATATTAAAAGAAGAGAAGGAATTGCTGCGTTGAAATTTTTCGTCGGATATTAAAAATTAAATCGGCTGTTTCATAGAAAAGTGCAATACCTACGCGGTCAAAATGTATGGAACAGCTGTTTAAAAAAAAAATAACCGACGAAAAATTTCAACGGTTCAGAATCATGTCCTGAATCTATGGTAACAGTTTTCGCGTTGATGTCCCATGAGCAGTTCCCTCATCTAGAACCAACCCTGGGTGCAGTAGCCAGGTCATGATAAACTTTAGAACGGATTCTCATAATTAAATGCGTATATAAAATTTCTTGTATGAACTGTTGACTATTGAGAAGTTCCCTCTTCTGGAGCTAACCCTGGGTGCAGCAGCCAGGTCATCATGAACTTTAGAACGGGATATCATCATTGAATGCGTATATAAAATTGAGAGTCTCAGTTGTTGATCGCTGAAAAGTTTCCTCGTATGGAGCCAATTCTGAATGTGTACTCTTGACCGCGGAGCAGTTACCTCATCTAGAGCCAAACCTGGGTGCACCAGCCAGGTCATGGTGAACTTTAGAACGGGCTATCGTAATTGAATGCGTATATAAAATTGAGTGTCTCAGTTGTTGATCGCTGAAGAGTTTCCTCGTATGGAGCCAATTCTGAATGCTGTAGCCAGGTCATGGTAGACTTTAGAACGTCTTAATTCCGTCGAAATTCCGTCTCTGTACCGTTGACTGTTATAGAGTTCCATCGTCTGGAGCCTATCCTGGGGGTAAAATTAGGTCATCATAAAGAAATGTATTGTCTTCAAAACGGAACCAACATGTAAAATTTCAACTCCGTGGGATAAGAGGAAATGGTTTGAATTCAGCTTGCAAGATTTGCTAAGTAACTAACTAACACGGCAAGTTGAATAAAAGCTTGTAAAAAACCGGCCAAGTGCATGTCGGACCAAGCACAATTAAGGGTCCGTAGTTGTGATGAATTTATCTCAAGAACAAACTGAACATTGTAGTTGAAAAACAAGTTCTCCCATACATTAGAATAGAATAGAATTTTATTTTGCAAATATGGGTAATACATAATAGTTCTTAAGATTACATTTAGCTCAGCCACATGTAATCTTAAGAACTATTATGTATTACCCATATTTCAACCACAAATGTAAGTTTGTACGCACAATATTGAGATATTTACCATGTTATTTTAAGACCGTATCCTTCTTAAAGGTTTTCCTATAATCTATGAGTAAAGCACCATTCTTTGTACTTTTTTTTTCAGAATTTTAGGCTCAGTACTTTCGTAATTATCTTTAACACTATTTATTTTAAAATTATAAAAAAATATATTTGAGATCTTCGCAGCAAGCCTTTTCATTTGATATGTCACACGGTACAGTCAGCAAAACATTTTTTTTAATTTTCCATTTGCCTCCCAAAAGTGACCCCCATATTCAAAATTCATTTATTTACGTTACACGTCCGTGTTTGGGTAACAAAAATACATATGTGTATCAAATTTTAACTAAATCGGTTTATACATAGATTCGGAGTAAATTGGCTATGACAGACGGACAGACAGACACACGAGTGATCCCATGAAGATTCCGTTTTTCCTTTTGAAGTATGGATCCCTAAAAATCATCAAGATCTAAACATAAATCCACAGACATATAAGTCTAGTGTTGGCAACCCTGGAGCTCCACAAATAGGCCGCGTGTATAGGGCGGGATCAAATCAAATATCCGTAGGCCGCGACCCTTCCTCGGCCACTCGGCTTCGACTAGCGAGCCACTCTATTTGCGCAATTAATATGGCTTTCCTTGATAAATTGGAAATTAACAGTTAGGTAGAATATCAAAACTAACGTTATGACATTAACAACTTTTTTTTACATAAAGTAATCGCTAATAATCTTACAAGTATTTATTTGTCTGATGTATCTCCTACGTTAAATCATAGTCTTCGCTCATAAAATGTTATATTAAAGCAAGGATTTCACTTAGCCATTTCCCCCCATTTTAAAGCTCAAGTAGAGTATCGATTAAATGGGATCTCCGAGTGTCGTTGAAGACAATGTAATATGAAGGGGGGTGTCGTCGTGGCCAGCGGACGGACGTCTCTATGGCGCGCCGCCATTACCCATCCGCCGCCGATGGTACCCTTAAAACGAACTTTATTGACTGAGCGGCAGCTGGTTTCCCGTAAAATGTATTACCGCCCATCTATAAGCTGTATTCCTTTTATTTCCTCGCTCGTCCTTAATCTAAGAGCTGTTCGGAGTTAACTCTGTTATTGCAGGCTCACGTTTCCGCAACAGATAAGCGGCGGTTTTGTCAAAGCGGTCGGTGGAAACATTAATAAAAAAAATTATAAGCACAGACGCATCTCGTTCGATTTGATAGTACAACAAAGGCGACATCGGGCACATCCAAAATTCAATAACAAGGCAGCACGGAGCGGGTGCCTCTGCCGAATAACAATAATTTGGCAGCCAGCATCCGCCAAATTCCGCATGTGTTCGTTCCATTTTTAAATTTGACAGGTCTCGGCCGCGTCGCGCGCGGTCCGCCCCGCGCGCCGCCGCGCCGCCATGTTGGGAACCAATAACTCAACGCGTAATGTAGCGCGAATGCGACACGATTGTTGTCATTTTCACAAATTATGCGAACGCTACATGCCTGCCAATGTTTATCTGTGCTCGTGAAAGCATTAAATTACGCGTGCTCTACGCAGATATTACTTGCACTAGTCTATTTGCTGTGAACTATTGTTATGTTTTATATGTATTTGCTGATGGGAGATAACTCTGTTGCAGTTTATGATATCTCTACTACATTCGTTAAACTACGGTTTACATAAATTCTGAAACTTTGTGTTCAGATTTCCCGCCAAAGGCATTTATGGAATGTTGCCATAATGACCATCGTGGTAGACAAATCTGCATCATATATGAATAAAACAATGTTCTCTCGCAGGCCCATTTTCGTTTTTTCAGAATTTCATTTTATCATAACTGAACTAGTAGCCTGAACCAACAACATATTAATTTGTAAATATTGTCCAAACAGAAATACCACGAGTACAACGTGGACGTGGTGCGCAAGGATGGACTGCTGCTGGTCCGCGAGCTCGCGGCAGAGGTCAAAAACCACATGGACTTCAAGATCAACGCTGTCATGGTGAGTCACTAATCTTTACATAAATATTATGTTCTGAATAACCTACAAATACCTAAGTGATTGAAAACGTAATTTCGCAAAGCAATGAAATCGAAATATTAATGAAATATTTTAGTTTAATACAGACACCCCAGTAGTTCACAATAGTAACAATATCAATTCGATACGTTTGCTACAATTTCAAATTCAAATTCATAATATTTTTATTTCACATAAACCTACATGGGCACTTATGAAACGTCAGAAGCTAGGTGCTCGGTTCCAATTGGTCGTTTCCTATGAAGAAGAGCCGGCAAGAAACTCCACGGTTACTCTTTTAAAAATAATTGGCTTTTACAATTCTTTCAAATAACAGTGTGACTAGGTATGGGAGGACAGTGTAGACCAAAGCGTAGCAGTGAGTGCTACGCCATAATTTACGGCGTAGCACTCACTGCTACGCTTGCTACGCCATAAGCTATGGCGTAGCGGTGCACTGCTTTGCTGTAGCTTTATTTTGTCTAATAAATTCAAGCCAAAAACTCGTAATTTGTATTCAATGAGTTTATTTCTTAAGCTATCTTCAAACCATCTTCTATAATGTTCAAAATTTGTCTGATTGAATAAAATACATTCTGTATGCTAGCCTGTGTTCAAAATTATTAAATAACTAACAAGTTAATATGTAATTATTTACGCCATTTACTAAATTAATATTTAAATTTACTCTTGAAAACGAAGGTAAACGATTTACGCTGCAAATATTTTAACATCATAATTCAAGGAAATAATTTCACAGTATTCATAATTACAAAATGTTCCGAGTTTGAGTGTGATCATGAGGTTGTGGAATATATAAATTCATATCATTTATGCTTGCATGTCATACAGTAAGCCGCAATAAATTATAACTCATACTGTCTTAAGTTTATGATGACTTAAAATCAGGTTATTAATATTTTTTATATAATCCGATCTCTTCATCCTTCTCGTGGCACTTCTACTTTCTTTCTAAGTGTAGGTAGGTAATAGTAAATTGTAAAAAACTGTTCTAAAGTACTTACTGTATAATGTTCGATACAGTAGGAACGAGCTAAATCGAACGAATCTCACTGATACTTACTATTTTGGAGGACTCTCTTAGAATCTAGACGAATTTCAATTATTCTTAGCTCGTCAATTGAGAAGGACTTGAGTTCTATTAAAAGCATCATAAAATATTAAGTACGCCTACAAATAACGGGCCTTAGATAAGCTTCTCATTTGTATTTTGTCATGTCCCTTTGTTTACACTCCCCAAAAGCACTTTTTTATTTGTCAGAAAAAGCGAAAATAATTTCTCATTGTGACATTCTGGCTCAACAGATCTTAGATTATGTTCAATTAATTTGAACATCCAAAGTTTTGCGTGGGTGAAGCAATGGTGCCATTTCTATGTCCTTTAAATAATACTTCTTAGCTTTTGCAAATAATTCAGATACAGTTAGCTTCATAAGTATTTGTCCAGCACTAAACTGTGATAAGCTCAATACAGAGTTGCTACTAGGATGCCCATTCCTCTTCTATAAAATTTTAACCACCTTCTGCGAGCCCCGGTAGTAGGTTGACCTGCACTCCTAACCGGTGTCTGCAGACATTCCAAAAACTTGGAAAAATATGTACAAAAAAAACCATTACATTAGATATATTAAAGTTACAAGGTTTAGTCACAAGACATAAAATATCACACGCTGCCTCCCACGATATCTCCACAACATGTTCTTATAGTTGGAAATCCTTTATTAGTTTCGGTAGGTAACGCACACTGAAGCATCCCATGCGACGATTAACCAAATAATCCCTACTAGGAACTGAAAGCCTACCTACGTTAATAAAATTTGGTAATTGAATTTAATTAGTACCGAGTTAAATTTACTTAAGCTGGGACTATTGCATAGTGAGGGGACGAGTGGATGCTGTAAGCGCGTCGCACAGTGCTGCCAACGTACGGCCGCGCCAGTGTTTGTGAATCTAGTGCACATACAGAAATCCTTTCAAAGTGAATTGTCATGCGAGTCGAGATTGAGCGACGCTCACATTCCCTGTTATGTATAGACTCCAAACGGATTGCTCCCGTATATTACCTTGTAATATCTGCACAATACATGGAGAGTGGCAATTTTAAACAGGAATTGAAAGAATAACAGATGATGGACAAAACTAATCTCAATAAAAGGAATTAACAACATGACTATTATCGCGTATTTTAATTATACATATCTAAGCACAAATAGGCACATTTCAATTTGCGTAACAAAAGCAATAAAACCGCTGAGCTCCATTTCGGTATAAAACTCAATAGGAATGTGTTAACGATGAGGCGGGCGAGTTGCGAATTGAAAGTAACGATATTGCGGCGACAGCGAGCGTGGCGTCTCCGACATTAACATATTCAGCAATGGTCGCTGTCGAAGTTGTGCCGCGCCGCCGCCGCACCGCACCGCACCGCGCTGCTCGCGGACACTCGTCTTCGCGATTTGCCGCTCCCACTGATATTGGAATTCTTTTGAATCTCAACTAGTCCTCTGTCTGCTGTTGCCTGGGCAACTTTCAGTCGAATGCTAAGTTGTCAATTTCATATAGGATATATAGATATGGGGAATAAATCTCCCAGCGAACTCCTTCTATTCACTATATGCAGCATTACATATTATAAAATATGAAAGGCTTTTTTGAGGAAAGTTTTGCATAAAACCACGTCGCCTCTTTGGTGTTTGATTGCGTACACAGAATGACACGCGACAAGTATTTAGGTACCCATGTCATCTTTTGACTTAGACAAAGTTTGTTAAGCACTTACGTTTTCGTAAAACATGTAATAATTCAGGCAGTGAGAAGTTGTACGCAAAGTTTTATGAAGGAGCGACGATGTTTGGAGTGTGAAAGCCAAGTTGAGCATGAGCCGCGCCGACGTAATTATTCGATCCGTGCCACCTCCCGAATGTCATTTGTGGTTTTTGTCGGTACCCCGACGTTCTCCTTTCCGTAAAAGTTCGTTTTTGCCGAATCGTCCCCCGCCATCTCTAATGAAGGCCTACAGGATTCAATTAACCGGAGGGATTGGAATGTTTTGTGATTTGTACCCGGTACGGAATTCTATCAACGCGCTTCAATTCAATGCCTAGCAGCCTACGTGCAAATTAAATCGATCAAAAACTGAAAGAAACAGCTATGTTGCCTAGAGTTCACCTTTACTGCGTTAGGAAACTACAAGACGAGGAAAAACCCTTGAATAAAATAATATATGCGAAGTCTTTTCTCTTTTTTGTGTTTTTAAACCGTTGATACTTAACAACTTGGGTAGTACCTACATAGGCATAGATATTTTATAAAGAGCCGGTGGTGCTTGAGCGCGATATTCAAAGAGCTGTGTGAGGCTCGGCGCGGTGCGGCTCGGCGTCGGCAGATCTCGCTGAATGCACTCGTTCCTCTGTCGCTGTGTTTGTATTCTGACTATGCACTTCCAATTTGACGCATTGTTGAATGAACTCGAACCTTGTGCTAACATTGTGCTTCTGAGTTGCAATCACTTCTTGTTAATCGAGTTTTGAGTATGATCCCTTTCAAATCGTCATTTAATCTTTTCAGCTTTAAAGTGCTTGAAAATAAAGCTCAAAACAAAATAAAACTACAACCTATTTAAATATACCGAATCACACGACTGAAATAGTTATATACTGAAATACTGAAATAGAAATAGCAAAGTAGGCGGTGCGTTCACAAGAGACAAAGCATATTATTTAAGGTCTCACCCTCACATAAATTCCGCTTTATTTTTACATAAACTATTTACCAGTACCTACCTTCGCCGTATCAAAGCAAGCTGATTCCTTTAAAGTTGAAGCGTAGTTGAAATTCCTGCATGTACATGAAGTTTAGCAACATTTCGGTGAAATTACCCGAGTGTCTGGGGAGGGGTGGCGCATCGATTGAACAATAAATCATAATAATATAATAGGTATAATGTAAACAGTGGCCACGGGCGATGCCCACCCTCTAACCTCTGCCGCGCGGCCCGCCTGCCACCATGCTTTATTTAAACACACAAAAATTTACAATGGAACAGGTTAGATGGAAAATTTTGGAGCTTATACCAAATATTAGCCCAAAATATTTATACATTCTATATGGAAAACAAAAGTATACATACTCTTTGTTACCACGGGAAGTATTTTATTTTGTTATCTTCTCTTCTAAATTAAGGTAGCGTAAATGTGTATAGAATTAAATTAAAAATATTGCCAATTGGAGCCTGCAGAGCCCTAAAAATGTATGGTAAATTGTTGACATAATTATGAAAATGAGAGCTGAAAGCATTTATTTCAATTAAACCATTTATAGGCACTTTTGAATTGTCAAGGAGTCGCTCAGTCAGAAATATGAAGCTAGTTGCTCATTCTCAAGCGTAGTAACCCACCTACTACTATGGAGAAGAACGAGCAAGAAACTCCACGGACACTCTTTTAAATAAAACATTGTTACAAAATATTGGTTACATCATTCATGGTGAAATTATACATGTGAGAACAATGTAGAAAAGCGTGCACGTTAAAAGCGGGCGTAATAAAAAGATAAAACAAAACACAATTCAAAAATTAAAAATAAGCCATGGCAGCTAAGAGATGACCAGTCCCAACTGACGGCGCCCGTTCACGAACATGACGCATAGATTAGCACCATTCGGCTTAACCGTTTTGAAGGGAGCTGAATGATCCAACACACGCGCCACCATCAGCGAGATATCTCAGTGAGCATGACATTCTCACAGTCGCCAGGGCATATTCAAGTCAATGAAAGACATATTACCCGGTAAATGGTAACTCTTTAGTAGTAGTGCTCACACCTGTGCTATGCAATTATATAATACAAAGGAAATTAAGTTTATACAATACAAAGATGGTCTTATAATCTTCTGTACCTCCAACAGTATTTTCAAATATTAATTAATTAGTTGTGGTTGTGGAGCAGGATCAGCATTATGCCAAGCATTTTTATCAGCGATGTAATCCTCCAATTTATAATATGCCTGCCTGCGTAGTGTGCGTTTTATACAAGATTTGAATTTCATCTCATTCAGTTGAAGTCTGTTGGGTGGGATTTTGTTGTAACATTTTAAGCAGTAAGTATTCCATGAAAGATGTGTCTACTTTAGCCAGTCTGAAACCTGGTTGAACTAATAGGTCCCTAGTTCTTGTACTATAATCATGTCTATCACCTCTTTTACTAAAAAGATGTAACCCTTTTTCTTACGTACATGATGTTTTCATAGATATATTGACAAGGTACCGTCATGATGTTAATATCCTTAAACAGTTCCCTTAGAGAATCGCGCCTTCGAAGATAATATATGACTCTGATCGCTCTTTTTTGCAGAATAAAAATAGACTCGAAGTCTGCAGCCCATCCACACAGTAAAATACCGTAAGACATGATACTATGAAAGTAACTCAAATAGACTAGCCTTGCGGTATCTACATCAGTAAATTGACGGATTTTTCTGACAGCATATACTACTGAACTTAGGCGTCCTGCAAGAAATGTTAAATGAGGACCCCATTGTAGCCTTGAGTCGAGCGTGATCCCCAGGAAAACAGTTTTATCGACGAATTCTAGTTTCTCTTTATTCAATACTATCTTACAATCACAACTTTTGACATTTGGTAAAGAAAGTTTGATGCACTTAGTTTTTTTTTTTTCCATTGAATACTAAATTGTTAGCAGTGAACCAATTTTGGACCTGCAGTAGGGCATTATTGATGTCGTCAAAATTTGTAGCACGTCTGTCTACCTTAAAAATTAAGGAAGTAATAATGTAGTAGTCATTGTATTTGGCTTTTTGAATAAAAGGATTTATTATTATTAATACCTACCTAAAAAGAAGTTTCGTCAGCAAATAATACCATTTGTGGTTGATTATTTAATAAATGGAGTAGATCATTAATATACACTAAAAAGAAGAATGGACCCAATATCGAGCCTTGTGGCACACCTATTTTTACTTTTGCCTAACCTAGTGAATTGATACCGTTTATTTGAACTTGCTGTTGTCTATCATTTAAATAAGATTGTACTAAATTGAGCGTAAGTTTTCTAAGTCCGTAATGCTCAAGTTTCAAGAGTAAGGTTTCGTGATCGACGCAATCAAATGTCTTGGAGAGGTCACAAAAGATTCCTATGGCGTCTTGGGCTTCTTTCCACGCGTTAAAAATGTGTCTTTATAAGGTTTACACCGGCGTCGGTCGTACAACGTCCTTTGGTGAAACCATACTGTTGATCGTAAAGGATTTTATTTTTGTTAAAATAATTGAGCAATTGATTAAGCATTACCATTTCAAAAATCTTGCTGAATACCGGCAACATGGATACGGGTCTATAATTATTGGTGTCTTTACTGTCCCCGGATTTGAAAAGAAGTATTACCTTACTTTATTTCATTAGATCCGGGAAGACTCCTTGATCCACACACAAATTAAATATTAAGGCTAAGTAAGGCACTATGGTCTCAATTATGGAAGTACAGACTTTAATGGACATTCCCCAAAGGTTTTCGGTCAATTTGATCTTGATTTGTTTAAAATCTTTTATTACTTTTATGGGGTTAATATGCTTAAAGTTGAATTCAATCGGACAGGCTGAAACGTTCGCCTTACTAAATTAAAAGAGAGCGAGGGCGAGGAATTTAAGGTTTCAGTAGTTTTAAGCGGGATACTGGTGAAGAAATTTACAAATTCTTGAGCAACTTCCTTGCCATCGCAAATAAGACCACCACATGACGTCTTCAGTGTGTAATCAGAATTCTGCTTTTTGTTTCTGTTCGTTTCATTATTGTTAATTTTCCTAATCGTCTGTATTTGATTGTCTGCGATTTAACTTTGTTGCTAATGTATAAGGCTTTAGCTGCCTTACAAGTGTTCTTAAAAGTTCTAGAGTAAGTAGCAACATACTTATTAAAAGTTTCCGTGTTAATATAAGGCTTAAGGCCATACAGCTCGAGTAGTCTATCCCTACTTTTCCTGAGTCCAGTAGTTGCCCAGTCACTAAATTGATTGAGACATTTTTAAGATCAGCTACTCACTGAAAACTTAAGTGAAAGTGCAGTTAGTATATAATCAGGAACTATTTGTTTGATTCACCGAAAAGGCTCGTATATTAGACTATTCGTGACTAGTTATATATTACGTGATTAGAAAATCCAAGACGGCCATTAATCATTTAAATTCATAATTATTAACGATCGTAGCATACAATAAGGTTTCGTAGACGGTCTACGAGATCCCGTAGCTTAGTGTCTACAACGCATACGGTCTTTGTAAATCGACTCCTTAATATGTATAATTATTAACTCAGCCATGTCAATGAGATAAAAACATATTATTTAAATAGTTTGAATGTACGTTTGTACCCATTCATGTCATAATTTAGATAGTGCAATGAACCGGTGGTCGGAACACAACTAACGGCCTAGTTTCAAATGCGCTAATTACCTCTGTGCTGCAACCACGAGGATTTAATTAGATACTTGCTTGTAAGGACTGCATAAAATAGTTTGTGTATATACCCCGCTAATTATCAAAGAACTTTATTATATTTATCAAACACCCAAATAAAGACAGTTTCTGTACTAAACATGCAGTTTATTGTTTACTGTTCCCGACTTCATCTCATGTTCACACAAAAAATACAACTTGTGTAAATAATGTAAACATTACATGAATAGCTGAAATAATATTAAAATAAATATACGGTCGTTGTTGCTAAAACAACGTTAACCCACCAATAATGTTATGAAACAAACCCATAAGTTTAAATACACTCACTATTTTATTGTAAAAGTGCGAAAGCCGCAGTAATTGCATTGATTACCATTTAATAAAAACACGGCGTTATTCGCTGGTTCCCAGAATTAATGATATTGCCTGCGGTAGGTAAGCATCGGTAGTATAAGTTCGACGGAACCACGGCTGAATTAACACGAGTTCGTTGCCAGCTCGGTATGTGAAATAGAATTATTTCGTTTTACTCGCGTTTGGCTGATGTTTCTCTCTTTCAAATGAATTTTGAAGCACTTGAATTCAAATAATTTGGGATGTAAATTAATTACAGCAATTTGTTTCATAAAATTTACACATGGAGTAATTGAACCGATAATATTTGTTTTGACCAATTAATTGGTCATAACAAATATTGTTTTCGTTAGGACATTTCATTTACGCGATTCCTATAATCGCTACTTAGACAACATTTTCGTAGACAAATAGTAAGTTCTTGTTACGTAGAGAGAAACACCTGGTAGTAAACTGTGATAATTGGCGAAAAATCGGGTATCGATGTGGTACCTGATTAAACTATTCCTAATATTGTTTAACACATAGATGAAACTACTCAACAACAAATTTTAGAAACAATGTCTTAATAATGTAACGCGATGCACAGCTTCATAGATGCATGCCTTCGCGAACTATGATACACTCAATAATTCGTATAATGTAATGTAACAATTCATCAAGTGGATACACACACCCGCGGGCTTGTCGCGTGTTTGATGCAAGTTCCCGACGTCGCACGACACAACTATGCGAACTCAGGTGTTGCCTTCAAACACCTGGAATACCTGCATCGACTACACTAACCAAATCAATTTAGAATTCACAATAATTTGCAACTGCGTGACTCTGCCTCATTTTCCACCATCTATGAGCATTCGTACGTAGCAAGAGATTTATTCGTAGCGGTAAGCGTAGCAGTTCGTGGCAACTTACTGGCCACTCATAAATCTTTTCGGCATTAAAAGGAAATGACTAGTGTTGAAACTAAACACTAAAAGCTTAGTAGTGTGGTGGAAAAACAGTGTTTGTGATCCAAATACATTGCTAAATGCGTAATATAATAAATCAGCCACCATATTTCACAATTTTGTTGTGACAGTTTTTAATTATGTATCCTCAATATTATGCCCAGTTATATAATAATCATAGCTTTATTTAATGATTACTATCAATGAAGGTTACCAATTAGGCATTAAACTCCTTCAACTATGCCAAAACTTTTAACACACTACGATGTTTAGCTCAACCTAGGGGGGTCTGAACTCATAACCATGTCTCGCTCGAAGAGTAACAAGGCCAATATTTTGGCCTTGTTACTATTCTGAGACATATTGAGAGTTCTCTAAGGTCTAACGTATTATGGTGAATAGGGACGCGCATCCCATCAGCTCTAGCCGGAAGTAAGGAATATAAATATTACAGGATTCATGTTTAGAAGCAGCACCAGATAGCGATGCCAGATGGATTTATTAGCAAATAAATTCGACGAAAATAACTACCTAATGCAAATTTAGTTATGGTTAGGTACCAAAGTTATAATTGTTAGCGTAGTATCTTATTTTATTACTTTCACTTGTATGCTCCGTTCAAGTAATCTGTTCAACGTATTTTATTTTTATTAAATCGTTTGAGAGCTAAAAGGTTGGAAGCCACACAAGCGAGCACAATATCCGCTCGGCTTGTAAGGTAATACGTTACGCTTCCCACGCTATGCGATATAACATGTGTATGCTTAAATTCCGGAGCAAGCCTAAGTGCAAGGCGCACCGCCAAATTCCAGCGGCGTGCCGCAGGGCGAGCGGGGGCCATGTGGGGGGCGCGCAGGGGAGGACACACCAAGTAGACCGCTGCACTTGCCCGACCTTAATGCCGCCATCAGCAAATTGCGAAACACCAGCTGATTGTGACAAGAAATCTCTGACATAATTCACGCCATTGGACCGCAATCGGTGCCGGAAATTGCTATGACAATCATCTCCGATGCGACATTTATGACGACGTCGCTCAAGAACCTCTTCCTTGCAGCCCATTCAAACTTAAAAATGCGAATGATAAAAAAGCGATCTCAGTATTTATCATGTCATAACGATTTGAAAGCGCATTTAAAAATCTTTCCGGGCGCTCCATCGCTTACAGTTAAACACATCGCGGGCGGAAGGAGGATCGAGTAATATCTGTCAGAGCGTGTAGAGGGTTATTAAATACCATCTCGGGGGTTGAGTGCACCGTGACCCATATCCAGTCGCTGCACCGCCCGACTTATACGAGTGGACTTTATTGATTCGCAGTCTTGAGACGGTGCCCCGTCCCGCTCGCACGCTCCCCGCGCCAGGATAGAGGGCGGTGATTCCTGTAGGCTACTTACTCAATATTCTAAAGCGCGCCCCGACGCCTGCACTACTACCACCATACCCGATACTCCGGTACCACGTTTTATACATATCAAATGACAGCACAATTTATAGCGCGCTAGTCCTTGCTAATGTTAAGGACGGAAATGGAACAGCATCCTCCACAAATGCAATAATAAAATCAACGGAAAAGCAGAAAATGCTTTTAGAATAAATGGAATCCTTCCAAAGATTAATGGAAGTAGTGCGGGTTTTAAATTTTATTTCATTTTATGTTATGACAAAGCGCACAATGCGGTGCGAGTGAATCTTAAAAGAATTATAAGTCAGTTCTGACTACTATGTAACAACACATTTGATTAAACTTGCTTGAAAGGAGAATATTATTTAAAAGTAGCTTATGTATTTACTGGAAATGTAAGTGATACGAAGGTATAGTTGGCGCGTGGGCGCAGGGCCAGCCGGCGGCGCCATAGGGTGGGGATCATTGACCTGCACCGCTACCTTCAATATAAAACTCAATTTAGCGACCACTGCCTTCTAATAAATGTTACAAAGTAATCATGTTATTGTTAGACGTGCCTCCCGGAGTTTTTCTTTAGAACAAAACCCAACTAGTTCATTGAGATCCGACATGCGATCATTTACTTGAATAAATTGCAAAGAAGATTGACATTGTGAAAGGCCATTACAGTGAAAAATATAAAAACTATGGCTTTATGAAATGAACCCTTAGTTTCATAGCTATTCTCGCACGAAGCGAGCAATTTGTAATTACTTTGAGAAAATCACGTAAATGTTCTGTGACAAGTATGTCGACGCTTATACGATTACATCTGAATTTACTAAAAAGGGTGCCTATAGCAATGAATTTTTATTGCTCAATTTAGGAATAAATTAGTGTGTACATTTGTATTATGTGAAGTTAATATAAATGGTACGTTACATGAAAAGGTGTATTTAATTAGGATTTCACCATTCATACATTGTGCTCACTAAAATTAAACGCGAACTTTTTTTGCTTTTACTTTTCACTAGATATGAAATTAAACCCATGTAACTGGAAGCTTGCTACATTTTCAGAAGTAATCTAATTTCACAATATTGCCATTACATGAAGTCAATCGGACATACTTGGGTAATTATTTATATTCAAATAATTACCCGACTATTTTACTTTATGATTTTATGTTATTAGCGTTTTATGGTTTATTTACTCATTTACATACCTACATAAACTTTATCATCTTTGTTCTGGGTTCAATTCCCGGGTCGGGCAAAGTGTTGTTGAGTTTGTCTATCAGAAGTTTCTCAGTAGCAGCTCAGAGTCTATATTTGTGCCCGGTTGATGGCAATAGGCTCGCCCCCTATTACATGGGACTTAAACTTAACTGGCGAAATGTGGGTATGCCTGCTATAGGGACACCTCTGCCCAACCCTTCGGGGAAAAAAGGCGTAATGCTATGTATGTTATGTTTTAAAGTTTATCAACCCATTCACAGTCGGTCGCACGTTTTCAAATTACATGTTGTAGCAAAAGTTCCCGATTTTGCTGTAGCGGTTTCCTAGATTTGAGCTCTGTCGACACATCGGATTAGAAAGAAAGAAAGAAAGAAAATATTCTATTTGGGACACGCACAGGAAATACAAAACATAATAAAAAAGGATAGACATAAGAAAAAAGGAACAAACATTAGCAAAAATAAAAAAGGAGCATTCTAGACTAACAAAGGAAAAAATACGACCTGTGCGAGGCCAAAAAGGCCCCCATCTCAGCTGCGATATTTAAAAATAAATAAATACCGCAGCGCTGGTATTCTGATAGGGCCCGCTGTTACGTCTGTTCATATGATTCCGAAGCTAGGACTGCAGCAATACCTAAACCCGATGAGCTAGGCATTAAGTCCGCCTTTGTACCTTTTTGTGTGTGAAAAGTTTAAATAAATAAATAAATTAGAATGACCTGTTCAGAATTGATACTCCAATGCCTTTTTTGATCTTGTGGAAATTTTGCAACTCTAAAACCTGGTAAATATCAATATTACTTTTAAAATTTCATAGGTAAGTACTTAATTCTACGACATGACTTACAGTGAATTAAAATGTCGCGTGGAGACATATACTTTTATAACAGTCTGAATTCGCCAAATCGGTATGAAAAAGCTTGGAGATCGATGATTGTTCCTTCTCTGTCTGTGCCTTTTGCTTATCCGTGGGAAAGATAAAGGCTTATTAAAAAAATGCCGCAAGATATAATTTTAATATCTTGCTGAATTGCGTGATCATTTAATGTTTGTCCATTTAATTTACTAGAATCTGCTGTTGCACTCATTAGCAGACCAACCAGTTTCTCCAATCGTGATTTTGCGCCGCATAATATTGTCACAGTATAGCGGTACCTACAGTAAAACAACATACCACTACGCGTCCTCGTCGTCCGTACAATTTCAAGTTTGTAACTTTGAAACCTATATCTTGCGCGCAACTGGGAAGTGTTTGCACGTGTGACGTAATAACTATTAGGTATTACATATTGCGGAACCGACGCGAACTTGATGTACGAGGAGTACGCCGGTAGACTTGTCTCTATGTAGATAACACTTATGATATCCTAGTCCTCGCGCGTTTAATTTCAAAAGTCACACATTCATAGGGTAATAATTAGTTTGCAGCCTCATCATCATAGTAGTCCACTGCTAATCATAGGCCTGTCCAATGAAACGCTATTCAGCTCAACTCTCGGCTATTCTCATCAAGCTTACAACACATAAACTTAACCTAATATAAGTCAGACTCATTGCTTTTTATTTCTAGGCATAGTAAAGACTAAAGAGTTAAAGCACCACTTAACCCCACGTGTGAAAGCAGTAAATGTTGAGTTAAGATTACAGTAATCCATTAATATCAATGAGGTTAACTCGCCCATACCTTACAGTCACTATAAATCATTTTGCTCGACTAACCATTTCAGCGCGCTGAATAAAAAAATTATGAAAATCGAAAATTGCATTTGAAATCGCTTTCTACTTATACCATATTACTAGTTCAAGTTGGTAAATAAGAATTGAGTGTGTAAAAACTGTTTACTGTTTCACTTCAAATGGCTGGTTTACACTTTAAAATTTAAAAAATGATAATGATTTCATATGGCGCACTGATCCATAATAAACAACTAGCTGGAAGTTTTCACCCTGCCCACACATTGCACACATCATTGATGCCAAAAAGTGAACATAAATGCAGTATCGGTGTGTGCAGTGTAATCGCATTATTCATGTGTGCACGACAGACGACCGCAGCAGCATGCTCATCGCTGCAAACTTATTGCATTAGGAATGTCACCGCTTCGCACCGCGTTCTGAAGCCACGTCCTCCGTAAACACGCCGACAGCACTCCACAATCGCCCAAATTAGATGCTACTCCCCTGACGCGGAACTATTCAAGTATGAATTTAGTCACGTCATTAACAGAAGTGACGAATGTCTTGCCTTGATGTTGTGATTGTGAATTAACCGGAGTATACACTAATAAGTACTACTAAATTATGATAAATGACGTACCCTCGGTACATACTCTCAATCGCTTTAACTCACACACTGTATTATTAGTACTACTTGTTACAGGAATATCGTATACTTCTACAATGTTTGTAAATATGTGAGCACCATATATCTATTACATAATTATTTTATCTATCATTGCTTCATTTTAAATTCTTTTGACCTATTGTCTTGACATATAATAATGTATACAAAATATTTTAAATGAGTATTTAAATGAGTGGAATTTCTTGCCCATTCTTCTCCATACGAAAACGACCTTTTTGATGGGGTGACTAGAATCGAATTCTATTTGTTTGTAAAATTTAACGTTCAAAAGTGCCTCATAGTTTGACTTTGAATTTGTAGACTGCTTCATAACTGTATATTTGTATTGCCAGTTACTCAAGTGCATGAAGGGCTTTTATTATGTATGTATACCCGATGATATAAAGTGACTTGAACAAAGTTCACTAACCCCGTCTGAAAACATGTCGCTCTTGACAAAGAATGGCAGCTCTTCATCGTTTGAACTTGTTTCAAAATTATTTTGTAAGTTATTATTGAACATTTTGAAGTGATTTTGAGATCACAATGTTCTTTACGTTTCCATTCAAGTTCGCAAAGTATGTGCTCAGCCAGACTAACCTTGAAGGCTTGAGCTGGCAAAAAATGTTCCATATATTTATCGTGTGGTAGTTATTTAAAGGCGTCGTGTATAGCGACACATTGAGCGCCAACGAGACGGAATCATAGTGAATACTTTGAGTTTATCTGAGGCGTTTATCTTCGCTTTATTCGTCTCAACCCCTCATCTTTACCGGTTGCTACAAATGAGAGTGGCGTATCGGCGCTGCCTCTGTATTTCTCTTTTTTACATACTTTTGTGAAACGGTCTTTGCTTGGAATTTTCTTGCAAATAACGTCTCTAATGAGACATACATGTTGTAAACTTAACTATGTACTACACAGATTGAATTTATACACGCGGGTTGCATTCCTTGGGGTTAATTAATTCTGTCTCTACTTAAACAACAAACTTGAGCAAACAATTGTAAATAACGTTGCAATTATTAAAATATAAGAGCACAACATTTGCAAAGACTCCATTTGTCTGCACAAGAAGCTCGCAAACAGAATAGTTCGCATAATAAGTTGGGAATAGGACTCGGCAATAGTAGAGGGCCGAAAGCGGCAGAACTTAGCTCAACAATAAAGTTGAAAAATCGAGGGGATTGCCGCGCTGCGGGCGTCGCACGGAGAAAAAACGACGCCAACATTTCGCACTTAATGAAACTGTAGCTGAAACAAAATAAAGGAATGTATTTACGGCCGGCACTAAGCATTGTTCCAAGAATACTCCGCTTTCAGAGCCGCTCCTAATGGCCCAGATAAAATATTTGAGGTGTCTTGTAATTATTTAATTGCTGCTTTTCTCTATTAGCCGTGCGACTTGAATCGCGGTTATTCACTGCACACTTTTCGTTTGTATCTAATTTGTAATACATATTTTGGTATTTTTAGTGCCGTATAGTACAAGTTAAAGCTTCGCCATAATAAAAAGACAATCTGGAAAAAATGTACCGCGTCGCACCAGATTAAAAGATTTTCTCCTTATTATCAAAGGATTAATTTTAATAAAAATCCTTTTGCGTGGAGAGAGGGGTGTCGGACGCTGCAAGTGCGGTGTAGTGGTGTAGGAGGCGGGCTCAGCTCAGTGCAAGTTTTAATTACTTCGCCCCCACTTCGCGAGCTTGTTCCTAGGATGGGGCTATTTCGTCTCACAACTAAAAACTCTCATTTATAAACTGTGTTTTCTGTAGACCTTTTTTAAAGCTTCTGAATACGTAATAAGAGCTTGTTAGAATAATGTTCAGAACTAGTGATCGAGTACGCTTGTCGAATTGAGAATGATAAAGTTTCCATCGTATAAACATTAGCGCATAATATATTTCAACTAAGTTATTTGTTTGAAACTATAAACGAGCTGCGGTTTGTTTCGAAAACATTTGAGTTACCTAATTTTGTGGTATAGGTGTGCCTTAATGGCCTAGATGTTACAATAACGTAGTTTATACAATCGACGTGGAGCAACATACAGCTATGGAGGCAATCGGTTCTGGGTCATTAAGATCACGCAACCCCTATTATTATTATCAGACACTCGCAGGTCAAAGGATTGCCAAATGTCTGCATGCAAGGTAATCTGGAAACGACCTCACTTATCTCCTATATCTTTCTTTTAAGTTGTTGTCTGAATACTGTATTTTACTTGTGAATCGCCTTAATTAGATATTTTGGCCTTAATCTGAACACAAACTTATCCCGTTTGCGTTCAGATTAATACCGAAAGTCCTATTTAGCTTGTTAATCCTATTTTATTAAACAAAAGGTTAATAAAATCAAATTAAGAGAAAATAATGTAGCGGTGGTTATTTTATATATTGTGAATATTCTGACTAAATTAACTTTTTGGCCATGCCGCTAAAATGAAATTTTGGCGAAAGCTTTCCCAAAATGACGCGTTATCTCTCGGCGGCGGTGATCTCTCGCGTCCGGCCCTGGTTCAGGCCATGGTACGGAGCGAGAGGAAATGGGAGGCCGTCACCTCCTTCTGCGAAGCGGTAATGCTCGCGAAGGAGGAGGCGGAACGCGTGAGGGAGAGGCAAATTTCGCGCCCTCATGCCCCTAACCGCCGCAGGAGGAGACGCCCAGGGCGTCGGGAATCGCGAGGCGATTTCCGGCCACCGTAGGCGCGGGCTTGCGGGCGGTGAGCAATGGGTGGCTCACCGTCCGATAAGGACCAGGCCCGGGTCGACGGCGCGTTGTGTTCCACGCGCGCCTCAAAGAGATGTCAGCAGATTCGAAGGGGTCCACTAGGGCCGATGCCTGCCGGGGTTGCGAAGAAAACCGAAAGGGAGATCGTGGCCCCCGGCAACAGGGCAGCCGAAGGAACACGGGTGGGTTTTAGTCAGTAAGAGTCTGACACGCCCTCCCGCTCCGCCCAGAGCGGGAGAAGTTATTTGATGATTTCCCACCCTCAAAAAAAAAAAAAAAAAAAAAAAAAAGGCTTAAAAAGCCTGCGATGGAGATAACACGTCCTGTCTTCAATAAAGCAAGAGAAAGGTGTGGCAGGGGAGTGGAGCTGATTATTTTTGATCGTTCGCTAATGCCTGGCTATGGGACAAAGGCAGCTATCGATCAGCCCAATTCCACGACGGCTAATTGCCGACAATTGTCTACCGCTTTTATCCGGCCACTCTTTGTGCTCGCGGGCCGCGGCTCGCTCCATGACTTGACTGTTTCAACCCTTGTAAATCATACCAAAGGGGAAATGTTGACGCAAATACAAACTTTTATTTTAAACCAGCGTGCTTTTAATACTTTTACTTGTCGCAATACAGCCGGTAGTTTTTACAATCGCGTGGCTTAACAATTGTCATCTTTAGGGTCTGATGTCGGCTTACATTTAACATGTTATTTTATTTGTTTTTTTGTTCGCTGTTGTTTTAAAATGTACTCGTATTTGTTATTTATGCAATACGTTATTTGAAAGGTATTATTTCAAAAAGTAAATTGTGTTGCGCGTTTTATTTAGGTATCAAACCTTTTTACGTTTCATATACCTACAGGATTTCTTCAGAGTAATTGCTAGAACAGTAAAACAGTATAGCAACAGCTCATCCACTCTAATCATTAAATCTAATACGATTGTTTTGTTGCACAGCGCATAATGGACAGTGCAGAAGCCGCAGCTTTATCAGCCGGCAATGGTGGTAGTGATGGGGCACCAGGATCATACTACGATGCTCGTTGGCTGAATGTGCACGCAGATGACGGGACCCTGGCGGCTCGGGCACGACGCTTGGCACTGACGCCCAGTAGACACTTCGACCACATCGCCGTCAACACCAGCTACAGTGCTGTGCTTATGCCACCTTACATCAATACTGATGGTTTGTACTCTCGTATTTTCAATTGTTCTATTGAGATTTGAATGCATACAGGTGACATACTTGTCGAAAACGTGACATTCTAAACAAGTAAGAAGCAGTTATCGAAAGTGTAAGTATTTTTTTAAACCGCCGTGACATGAAAAATGGTGTCAAGCTAAGAATCTAATTAAGTGCGTAACAACCTTAAATATGAGATTCAGATAGACATAACATCTTCAGAATAAATTCATGCCAGTATCTAGGTAAATCCTTTGAGTATTCATCCAACATTATTTTGTTATATTTTTACATGGATCGAAAATAATAACTACCAAACAGTCAGTCTCTTTCGAGTCCCAAATCCACTGCCACCCAACATCACAGCAGATTACAAGAGATACAGACAACAGTTTAAACTCAACCTCATACTTTACGCGGAATAATAAAACGCAAGCGAAAAATACAACTCCTCTCCATCCCTAAATAATGGAAGCTAATATATTGTTGACACACGGGAGGGAAGCAGGAGGAGGGAGAGTGGAAGGTCTCAGGGTGGCGGCAACTAATGATTAATGGACACATTGACGTATTCCTTACTATTTAGTAGCGCTCACTCGAACAAACGTTATTTTAAATCTATGATGAATTATTGTTGACGAAATTACGACTTGCTCATACTTTTAAATAAAGAACTTTCTGGAAGTTACGATACTGGAAGGTTTTTCGATTATAATTATACGTCTGTGGGCTGATTACTTCTTTATAAAAACGAATCTAGTTGAATTGGGACTGGTAGGATGAAACGAATTTATATTTCTTTTATAATCAAAATCTCGGTAGTGGTCGCTACACAGGATAATTTAAAAATGTAGGCTAACCAGCAAAAAATACACACACAGGAAACTTCCCACAAAATCCTTCACGCTTCCGAAAACCCCAAAATATCGTTTGGCAGCCCGTATTTAATTTAAAGGGCGTAATTACATAGGGCCTGGTGCGTTTATTTAACAAACCCATAGTACACAGGCGAACCATTAATTTTTCCGGCCGGCGGTCCAGGAGAAAGCAATCACGGCTGCCCAATGAACCAAGTTTGCCAATTACACTTCTTTTAATGGGTAGTTAAAGAAAATCTCCCTAATTGCTGAACAGAGTGCCAACTGTGTCGCGATTATCCTCTATTGTGTAACGAAAAGTTACTGCATTCATACATAATTCATAACTTTAACAGCACGTGAAATAATTTACATATAATAAGCTGAATTTAAAATTGTTCGTGCTTGTGGCCGCTTCATAAACAGGTTTATTGTTGTCTATAAAAATGGTCGGCAACTACAATTCAAATTAAATTATATTTTTAAAACAGGATTAAACTGTTTCCATCAGTCGTAATTTAAACCAGTTGTAGGATATTTTAATTGTATGCTTTTGTTAAATGAATAAACCGTTTATTTTAGTTTTTATAAATTGCTTTTTACTGGACGTTTGTTTTACTTTCTGACACATTTAAATTAAATTAAATACGTAAGTGTCATAAAATAAAATGCACATTGTATTCATCCGCATTTGTTTTTAAAATTTAATTATATCTCTACGTCATTATCCAATGAAACATTTCGGGAAGAATGGTTCGTAATAAAACGTGGTTGTAAAATATTGTACAAGTTGGAGACAAGACAAGTTAAAACTTGGCGTGTTGTCGCAGATGGCGAGGTTCAGAACCAGATCGCGTGGTCGGAGCACTTGGACCCCCTCTTCGTGAACAACTACGAAATTGACCCCACGCTGTCGTGGCAGTACTACGCCTCGTCTTCTGGCTTCATGAGGCGGTACCCTGGTATGTAAAAAGCTAGTGAAACATAATTTACTGTGTATTTTTCCTTACGTGTCTTATTTGGTAAACTGGTTTTTGTACGGTACATAAACCACACACTTTAATTTCGGTGTATAAACGACTTGATAATTGTAAGAAAAGCAACCGTTATTAATTTTATTAAATCAGTTTGTACTAAATATTTGAACTAAACTAGTCTGCCCCAAAATCGAAATCTCAGTACGCCATATTTGCACATAATATTATACCATAAAAATATGCAAATATTGATACACTTTACTTTTAACCCTTTTAATACAATCCTTCATGTTTGCTACGAATGCTACGAACGCTACGTGTGCTACGAAAGCTGCGCGCACTACGTAATATACTCTTATGTATCTGTTCAACTTCACCGCAGATGAAAGTCAAACATTTGCCTAATCTCGTCCTATAATAGACTTACCTACAAACTATTTGATTGTTTTGAAAATAGTAGCAAATATGTATTTGTTTTATTTGTATTCTAAAGTGATATTATTTTTTATTTTTTTCGGGACAAAGTACATATCTATTAATAAATGTAATATTAAAAATCTTTTAATAGGTTTCTTCAAAGTCATTTTTTGTATCTCGCAGCCATGTCTTGGCCTCCAGAAGATGGTTACTCACACCATGCAAGAGACTTCTACGACTTCAGGTCTTCAAACTGGTTTGTGGAAGCTGCCACCTCTCCTAAAGATCTGGTGATCTTACTTGATGACTCCGATGACCTGAGCTCGTCCTACTGGCGGCTAGCAAAGTCTACTGTGTCTGCTTTACTCGACACCCTGGGACCGAATGATTTCGTCAACATCTACCGGTACAGCGACACGATATCAGAGCTACATTCCTGCTACACTAAAGTTTTGGCTCAGGTAAGCATTATTTTACGTAATATGTCTGAGATATTCTCTCCTTGCCCTCTAGATTGGAAAACATTTAAAAAATCTCGCTCTTTATGCTCAAATTGAAAACGCATTTATCACTGGATATTCCACGAAAATCAAATCTTATTTTAATATTAAAAGTATCCTAGTTCTTGATCTGAGCTGCGATTCATCTTCAAGTTGGCAAGCTTCACTGAAATCGGTTTTAAAGTTCCAACGATTTGAATTATTAAGAGACGTGAGCAAAATAGTAATAAATGATCGCATTTACTTGGAAATATCAACTAAATAGTATTATTTGAAACACAAATAATGGGTGAAACATGTTACCGTATTACGATGATCCATATTATATTAATAACGCTCGCGTTATAAGCTTAACAAAAGTTCAACACGGTCGGGCTCGAAGCCGCGACCTTTCGATCCAAAGTTCACGCCCCGGACGATGGACTATTGGCTTTTTATTAAGGGTTAGTTTCGATATTATCGAATCTTAGTACCCAGATATAGCTTATAACTTCGTGAAAAAATATTTCTAACATATTAGATACATGTTGGTATATTTATGTCGAGACGTCGAGAAACTATGAAGATACATTGCCCGCTCCTCCGTTATTTAGATGAGTTCACTAATATCACGTAATGATGTCCGTAGTCGAGTAGTGAGTCAGAATTAGCAAATCAGTATCAGAGATGTCCGTACGCGTTCGAATAATCGGTGAGTATTTATTCGTTCACGCTTACGATATTCGATTACCCGTGAGCTAATATTGTATCGGCGTAAAACCCACGTACGTATATGGGTGTAAAACGCTAATACTACATAAATATTTGCGTAGGTGCGTACGGATACAGGAATCACTAGAATAAACAGAGTATTTATGGATTACAGATAATTTATATTTTGTCTTTGTTTATAATTGGAAACGCAATAGGTAACACTTTTAAATGTGACTGCGATTAGCTGAGTTGATTGGTTGATATTTGATGCTACAATTAGCATGCAACCATATCCATTAACTCAACTCAAATGGGTGTTACTCAAATAACGACACGGTAATTTATAAGTATCGCAAAGGGAAGGTTTTATAAACGATGCCAATAGTTTGTAATTAGACGACATAAATTTAATTATAACAAGGGTTGCAGATACAGTCAGGTGGGCGAAACAAATTGTTTCATGTCAGTACTTATTTAAACATGACGTAAATTCCTTTTTGAATTACCTATAACCTACCCACGTATAAAGCTTTTAATATCGGTTTATGCGTGTCAATTACTGGCAGGGCACATTGTCCACGATTTTGGATTAATAATGCTGGATTTGGGTCACGCCAAGATAACAGCACGTTAAGGATTGTACACCAAAAATTGTGAAAACATACTGACGAGCATGGAAATTTTCGTGGAAATCGAGATGAAATTAAACGCTCGCGGTCACGGGGCGTGACGGAATGGAAGCTGAGTAGTCGAGTGTTATTAATTATTGCGAAATTCGTGGAATAAAACTGATTAAAATTGCTATGAAATTGGAAAATCATAAAGAAAAAGCTACACTAGCGAAATAAGCCAACACACCAATTTCACAATGATTCCAGCAATTCTTACGAAATCAGTGATCATCTTTTTTATTAGGGTTCCGTACCCAAAGGGTAAAACGGGACCCTATTACTAAGACTCCGCTGTCCGTCCATCTGTCTGTCTGCCCGTCTGTCATCAGGCTATATCTCATGAACCGTGATAGTTAGACAGTTGAAATGTTCGCAGATAATTTATTTTTGTTGCCGCTATAACAAAAAAACTATAAAACAGAATAAAATAAATATTTAAAGGGGGCCCCTTTAAATATTTATTTTACAATAATACAACAAAAATGATTATTTTGCTCGTTTTTATAGATAATGGTACGGAACCCTTCGTGCGCGAGTCCGACTCTCACTTGGCCGGTTTTTTTTTATGTCACTGGCCTCATTATTTTCAAGTACCGAATGTTTGACTTCACAACAGCATTTTAAAGGTTTAATCTTCTAAACAATGAAGACGTTAGGACGTTAGACTGTTAGAAATCCTCGATTCTAGTATGTAAGGTCTAGTTAATTAAGACTAACCCGGTAGAATTCTAGGCCCCTTTTCCTATATGCGGTCATAATTAAATACCAAGCCCTATATGGAATAGGTTTTAATTAAGGAACGTGACCACACAATATTTGAAGTGGCCAGGTCAAGAATGGCTTTTCAGGTCCTGTATATAGATTATCTACAGCTTTGTTAAAGTTAGACTTCTTGTCATATTATAAATTAAACATGAGTTCAACTGTCACTAACGAGACACACTAGAATTTCTATTGTTATCGCCTTTGTTATCTCCTTCTAAAGGCAAATCGACAGTCAAGCAGTTAAAGAACATTGAAAATTGTGTCCAAGATATCGCCGGAATAATCAAAACACTCAATACTTTTCGACTGAATACGAAACGTTAATCATAAATTAACAGGAATGTTTATGTAGATATTATGTAATGCGGCCATTACGACCAGATGGAGTTTTCAGGCGGAGATGCTTTCAGGCTCCAACGTTCTAAACGTGGTTGCAATAATTACAACCAAAGGTATTTCATATACAATTAACCGCTGTAGCTAGCCGCAGTCGTGGGCAACGTTGAGGCCGCAGCAATATACTCTATGTACTGCACGTATATGTACTAAGCCGAGATACAAGTTAAAACACATGAGCATCTGCAATAAGTACCAATTATTATGAAAAATAAGATGACTTCATAATGAACACCGCGGCAATCTCTGCAAATACATATATGAACGTAGCATAGAGAAGCAATTTACTTGAAACTTCATAAAAAGCGGGTCAGAAATTCGGGCCAGTGAAAAACTTAATAATATTTATATTACAAGGGAATGCGGCAATATCGACAACGAATTTCATTAATATCGTCGAATCAAAATACCATTATCTTTGTGACCTACTGCAAAGACGAATAATATATTGTTAATTACTGAATATAGTGAATACACAGGGTGTTAACGAACATTTGATGTGGAACAATTTTATGTGCTGTTAATTTGAAACTGAAAGTAGTTTTTATGATTGACTCGAATATAAAGCGCATGGTAAAATATGACGTAAGTGACTTTTGTACTACTTACGTCAGAAGTAGGTACCCCAATAACAGTACCTCAATAAAATCCGCCTGTACACAGGGATGTAAATGATGGCGACAAATGCAAGTATCGCGTGTCGGCGCGGCGCGGCGGTTCGGCACCGATACTCATCTGTCATCGTGTGTACGCACCTTAATGGATTCCATGGAGCCGACTTTAATGCGACGCCATTAATATTGGGTATCAGATCATTTTACTTTCACTGTACACAAACGCCACAATTAAGTAAATTATTGAAGCAAAGTTAATAATTTGATCGTGATTATTTTATTATCGTTTCACATAACTGTGTATTTCAATCAATCTGCCTTTGAGGCTATGTTCAGATGGCAAACTATTGACGCGCGTTTTCAAATCGCGCGTCTAGAAATCCTGATATTTACCTAACAACCGGTCACATCCGCGCGCGTTAACGCAGCGCTCCGAGAAAAAGTCTCTAGACGCCGGCAATCGCGCGTGGACGCCTTGAAACCAGACTGACGAGTAGTGACGAGTACTATCGCAACGCGCGTTAGCGCTCGTCATCTGAACTCTCTTTTAATTTGATCGTGCATTGACGCGCGTTAACGCGCGTTACATGTGAACTCAACCTAAGTGTAGGTACTATTGTACGCCAAACATAAACCCGGAACAGTAATCATTATTCAAAAAAATAAATTAGTATTAACGACCTGCTTATTGGTGATTCGCCCGTATTTACTCGCTCGAAACAGTCAAATTGACACTTTTAAATAATATATTTTTATCTTGATGCCATTCACACGAAGTAAATTTATCTGTAGGCGAATCGATTTTTGAAGTTATAGTTTCGCCAACAAGTAAATTAACTTCGTGAGTATCGCCTCAGGAAAAAATAATATTATTCAAAAGTGTCGATTTATCAGTTTCGGGCGAGTAAATTCGGGCGAATCAGCAATAAGCCTAATGACCGCAACCACCATCTAAAATTATATTCGTATTTACTACACGCGGAAATAACGACCACTATAGCAACCACTAAAATAAAGCTTAACCACATATTAATGTGACAAGAAATTATACACGTGCCTCGTTGCGGTGTTAAACAAATAAAGCTGGTGATATTTACAAACCACCTCGAGGGAAAACATTAGGGGTTCGTACAAAACCACTTCATTATCACAGCGGTGACACGCGAGCATCAGGAGGACACATTCATCAATCGCTAGCTTGACTCACGCACTACCCACCTCGGGTCTGCCCAATGTTAACATGACATTCGTTAACTGACAGAAAACCATTTAAATATTTATGCCCCGAGCTTTCAAAACCCATTTCCGATTGTACGATCAACTGGTTCGATTTTGAGGTTAATATTCTTTGGTATTGAATTCAGCGGCTTTACTTCGCGTGGTGATGAAAGGATATGGGCTAGTTTTATATTTACTAGTCCATTGACTGTTTAGGTATCTTAAATATAAATAGTGACATAATAATTATGTCCGCTTGCAGATTTCCGTAAACTCAGATTAAACAAAATCCAAAGCTCACCGAGCGACACATTCGAAGCCGGCTGTGTCAGCTTCATCTTTCGCTGTAAACTCTTAGTTGGTAATGATAACACATCCTCGAATTTCCCGAGGTGTCTGTAAAGAACAACGAGAACATCATCTTGTCGTGCTCACTTTATTCAGTTCATAAGTCTCCGCAAAGTTTAGAGATAAAATCAACGATACAAAGAAGAGAGCGGCGCGTAGCTCGTGACAGGTGGGAGGGAGCGGCCGCGCCCTTATCGCGCGAGCTTGCAACTTTGCTGCGATACTTGCACACTTTCTCCAAGCGGGTCGAGCCAAGTCACAAGTCCGATCGATGACTAGATAATACTCCAGCTCCAGCCGAGATATGACTATATTTTCTTGGGAACAATAGCAACGGAAACAAAGTTGGTTTCCACTAAAATAACAGAGAAATTAACAAAAACAATTCTTAACCCTAAAATTAAACCAACAGTGATTACATCACATCAAAAATAGATACGTCGGTACGAGTCGATACATCAAGCCGTACCTACTTACTTGAAATCGTCCAAAAGGCTGATTCGCTCGTGAGCCGGCAACTTCGCTAATATACGATCCAACAATTACCTTCACGGCAAACATTCCCGGCTTTATGTCGTCCCGGGCGAAATGAAACTTTGTATATTTAAGAGTAACACGCACCATGTTTCATTAGTATATTCGTGTGTTTGTTCACATTAACGACTCTGCAAACACCATATTTGTTATCTTATGACTTATTTAGTGTTTGTAAGCAATATCGGTTAAGTTATTTGACATGTTAAATATAAAGAGATATATTTTCACATCGGATTACAAGGCTTGTATACACAAAAATAATCCGTTATAATTTCATAAAAGAAAGGTGGCATTGCGTGCGTGTTGTATAATTGTTCACACTCGCTACATTTCCTTAACAATGGGTAATTAAGTTACAACTTGCATGAGTAATTACATAAACAACTCAACGTCAGCAGTTGAGCGTACCTACTTCCTTGTTTTGCATTAAACTTGAAGATAGCTAAGCAATAAACGCTAAACCTGCTGGTGGTAGTTGGAAATCATAACAATGGGCCTTCGCAGCAACTTTCAAGGTTGTTTGCCTGCACCCAGTTGCAGCCTTCGTCCGCGGTTAGACACAACTTTAACTCATCGCTAGTTGAACACATAACTTGGCCGGTTTTATTAACAATACAAGGCAAGGTGAGACCTTGCAGATTCTTTAGAAGATAATGCCGATGTTACATCATTTACCTAATAGCACAAATTCTAACACAATGACTCATACCTTGTAAAACTCTTTTACAAAGAAACTTTGAAGATTCTGTGCTTTTGTTTTAACTAACTGCTAGTTTCTGTTTTACTAATAGAAACGGCAAACGAGAGAGAAGAGAGGGAGAGCAATTAATAAATTAGTCACATTCCTAATCTCAATGGCATCGCCTAATGAAGAAAATGTAATGAATATTCATATTTTCAAACGTCTTTACGTTTTACTACGTTTTGATGTCAACCAATAAAATTGCAGGATCTCTACAGCACTTGAGCCACTTTGTGCGAATTATGGACAAAGGGATGTAGTAAAGTGAACTTATTGAGTTACTTCAGAATAAGTTCTATCTCGGAAATGTTTCCTTTCATAAGGAATGGCTCATTCGGAATAACAGTTTACAGCGAAAAAATTAAGACGGTATATACTTTACACGCGTGTCTGACGATGATTATATTGTTACAGGCTCTACCAGAAACGTTAAGGGAACTGAAGACGGCAATATGGAATGCTGAACTTTCCGGAGGAGTGGCCAACCTGACCGGCGCTCTCACGACTGGCTTCGAAATCTTACATCGGGTAAGAAATATCCATATTTTAGAGATTTTGTGAAAACAGAAGAAGGACTATGAAAAAGGAGAGGTTCCTACCGATTAGATACATTTTTATCGAATTGAATTATAAACTTTTGTCGGGTCTCATTCATTACATTGTCCTTTTAGTGCAGAGCTTATAACTGAACCAGTATTGTGAAAATAATATATTATCTAAATAATACATACATTAATTTTAAAGGTAGATTAAAGAGACTGACCAATATTTCCTTGCAGTACAACCGCACAGGCCTAGGCTGTCAATGCAACCAAGCTATCGCCGTGATAGGCGCCGGCGGGGGCACGGGCGGAGTAAAGGGGGTGTTCCGCACGTGGAACTGGCCACACATGCCCGTGCGCATCTTTACCTACCGCGTCGGAGGAGACGCCACCGCTGGACATAACATGAAGGACATGGCGTGCACGAATAAAGGTATAGTCGTAAATACTTTAGTTTCTGGTAATTATTAATTCATTATTTAAAGGCTTAGATTGTGTGCGAGAGACGATGAACGAAAAGAAATTAATGTATGGTGACAGGTCACAGGGGATAATGGAACAAACAACTTAACATACTGACTGAAAGTGCAAATTAGAGTACCTATGATCCTGTAGCTCTTCATCGTATTCTGCTAAAGACTTAACAACAACAGTTTTCTGCATATTTTAATCTACTAAATGATTATCATACAGGTTTCTACGTGACGATAAACGAGCACTCTGAGATCAAATCGAAAGTGCTGCACTTTGTGGAGGTGCTGGCGAGACCGCTCGTCATGTACCAGACTGTGCACCCGGTGCACTGGAGCCCTGCGTATGTCGGTGGGAGGGTACGTACATTTTCAAATATACACAGAAACTGCAAACAAGAACGTTAAAGTAGGCTGAACTCAGAAAGAACAGCTGATGGATGACACCTTAGCCCAGTTTCGCAAAAATTCGATCACAGATAGTACGACTAAAGTGCCTTAAGAGCGAAATAGAGACAACGAATCATTAACTGGATCAATCAATCTACCTAACCATTTCCCAACTATGTTGGAGTCGGCTTCCAGTCTAACCGGATGCAGCTGAATACCAGTAATTGACATGGAGCAACTGCCTATCTGACCTCCACAACCCAGTCACTGAGTAATACCCTTGGTAAAAATGGTTATCAGACTTTTGGGCTTCTGACGACCCGTAACGACTGTCAAACATCCACGAATGACAGCCGGGACCAACGGCTTAACGTGCTTTCCGAAGCACGGAGGAGTCTCGATATGTAAAGATACCCATCCACGGACCAACCCCGGCAAGCGTAGCTTAACCTGATAGATTGATCCGTGCTGCTGTTATTACTTGGCCACGAGCTCCTCCATTAACTAGATATAACAGCATAATATTTCACTTCTTAAAGCCTCTTATTGCAAGACTTTCAAATCCTTAAATAAGATGTTACACAGAATTAAATTTTAGTTTTTTCGTTATTATAGAGCAGTAGCCTCTCTGATGATGGTATGGGCCAACTGATGTCCTCCGTCACCGTACCCATCTTCGATAGGAGAAACCACACGGTATGTATCTCCTCAACGTATGTCAATATAATATGTAGCCATAGTAGTATCATCGTTCTTAACTGCCCCTATTTCTTGTACTTATTCCAACTTTTTGTTTTCAGCAAAGAGAAGCTAATTTACTCGGCGTGGTGGGAACCGATGTGCCTATCGACCAATTGAAGAAGCTCGTGCCACCATATAAGGTAGAATATCCATAATATCCATATATCATAACAAACATATTCTGTACGTAACTTTTCTTTGAGAACATCATCAGTTTCAATTGTATCAATGTATTTTCAGTTGGGTGTGAACGGTTACTCGTTCATGGTGGATAACAACGGGCATGTATTATATCATCCAGATTTGAGACCATTGGTATGTATTTATATTTTATTTACTTTACTAAAATAATGACAACAAATTGCTTGTTATTTTAGTCTAAATACTTCTAATCCAAAAATCTCTTGTTACAGCATACGAACGAGGAAGTAAGTACTTGAAAAAAGTTATCATAAAGAATTGTTTTACAGTTTTAATTCGTTACCAAGAAGGAATATGAGAATATGAATAGTGTTAGTTGAGTTTAGTCGGTTATACTAAATGTGGCTACTATACTCCACAGTACACTGAGACGCTGCGTCCTCTGTACTCGAGTGTGGACCTGACGGATGTGGAACTGCTTGTGGATTCGGATGAGAACTCCAGGGTCAACCTCACTTCGCTACTGCTCGATGTAAGTCACCACTTTTTATAAGCTTATGTGTTAAGTTAGGAGTACCGCAAGGATCTATATTTGGTCTTCTGTTATTTCAGAGTTAAATTATACTAAATTAGTAGCACCGTGTAACCAAAATAACTGATTTTGGGTCATGGGTTAATTCAGGGTCGTATACTAAATTGAGAGTACCCCAAGGGTCTATATGTGGTTATCGGTTATTTCAGGGTCGTTAACTAAAATGGGAGTACCCCATAGAGTACCCAACGATCTTTATTTCATCCTCGGATATTTTAGGCTCGTTTACAAAAACGGAGAGTGACATTTAAGTGTTCTGACGGATTGATTCTTATTTTTTGGTAATCGTTTGATGGATGTACCAAATCTTAAATATTGTTTGGACGTTATTTTAACGTTAACATTTTTCTTTACCCAACAAGAGTTTTGATTATAAATAACCCTTTCTAGCTCCGCCACGACATGATAGAACAACGGGAAGGTGAAACTGAAATCGCGGTAAAGGTTCAATACGACAACATGCGGCGCGTGGCGACCAGGCGCCAGCGGTACTTCTACAGTCCTGTGGATGGGACGCCGTTCTCTCTGGCGGCAGTCCTGCCTGACGGGTACGGCATGTATGAACTGCAGGCGGAGCAGGAGGTCAAACATAGTCCTATTAATGGTGAGTAGGAAAAGAGATAAGAGATGCTAGTAGTAGAAGGTGGAATGGACGCCGTTTTTTATTTTGTTGGAATGCTGCAGGTTTATGAAATATAGTCGAATCTGGATAAGCGAGAGTAAGAGACCGCGATCTCTTTTTCGCTTATAGAAGTTTCTCACTAATACGAGTTTTTAGCTTATGGAGGTACAGGACTGGCCTTTCTCACTTATAGAGGTTGAGGCTGTTTGGGAAAGGTTGAGAGGAACAAAAACAATGTTAGTTCCACGAAATTTAAGAATAAGTCATAAATAGCAGATGTTAAATTACGCTCAACTCTCGCTTATAGAGGTCGCATTAGGCATGTAGCTGCTTCACTTATAGAGGACTTCGAGCAAAAAACGACTTCCTCTTATAGAGATTTCTATTTCTCACTTATAGAGATTTTAGAGGGTAAAAATTACGGGACCTGAAAATTACTCTCATTTATAGAGTTTTCCCGCTTATCCAGTTCTCACTTACTCAGGTTTGACTGTAATACCATTTTTTTTTCGGAATACTTAAAGCACGTTTGAATACTAGACTAATATGTTTTATCATTTCTACAGTCACGGAATATTTCAAAGGCGACAATTGGAAAGTTCACCCGGACTGGTAAGGATTACACCTCTTATTTATTTCCTATAAAATGTATAATTTTATCATTAGGTACAAAAAGCTCGATACAAAATTGGTAATCAAATTGGGAGTGTATCGGGTGGATATTTCGATAGTCGAATGATGGACGATAGAAGACCAACCTAAGGTCTCCCCAGTCCAATAATGGAAGTAGGAGTCGGTACTAGGTAGACCTAGGTACCCCAAAAAATGACCAGCATTTATTAACCAAGTGTTACCGTAGGGTTTACTGCGAATACGCGTCCACGTCAGAGCAGTCGTTCAACTCCCCGGAGGAGCAGCTGGTGCACTTCCTGTCGCGCACGGGGCGGCCCGGCTGGAAGTGGATGTCGCTGCGCCCGCGCGCGCTCACGCTGCACAACGCGCACAAGAAGCAGGACAGAGACTCTTATTACTGTGCGTATTCACATTCTTAGATCATTGTCAGCTTCCTGAAACAGGTTCCGTTCTAGCATAATCATCATTTAATTAATCACAATTTTATTTTCGGTTTTTATCTGTTTAGACTATTAAAATAGTTTATAATTTAGATTTCTGAGTGTAAAACTATGGACAAGAATTATGTCTGAAATAATAAATAAATAAAATTATAATGGGCTCCGGATAAGAGGCAATTTGCGAGTTAGTTCAATTGACAGTTCAGTCACTGTGCTTTCACTGGCCTTGAGTACGACTGCATTCGAAGTCATTTCAGTACTGACTGGCTTTTTGACCGCGTCAGTCAGCAGTACAAGTTGTTGACCTGACCCACGCACTGTCCTCATTTCCGGAGCCCATAAGACTCCTATATTTAATCTTACTCTTTTTACGCACGCATACTATGGCCACCATACGCAATACAAACGGGTATTGTGTACCCATCATATTATAGTACTCTTTGGTTTTGTCGACGGAAGAATAGACAAAATGAAAAATTCACAATCTATCATTTTGTCTATTGTTCCATCGATATAACCCGTTTCTATTGTGGTCATGTTACGTGTGATGTAATAACCGATTTTGCGCTCGACTGTATCCACTGGTAGTTTAAACAATAGATGTTTTTTTTTTAGTTTCCAATAAAAATACAGAAAATAAATTATGGGGTCACCGCGGGTCCAGCTGACCGAAGACTCTGCCTAGACAGCCTGCCTAGACATTCGACAGGCAAAATTTAGATAATCTTTTCTCGATTCCTTTCCTAAATACAGGCCACCGGGATTAAGATCAGTCTGTCAAAGGTCTTTTTTGGGCTGTAACTGACTGAAAAGATTCCTCAACCTCCTACCATTACTAACCTTTTAGTACTAAAACTATCTTTTGTTTCCAGGTGACAAAACTTTAGTTCAATCCCTGATTAGGGATGCGATGGTAATCAAAGAATTGGACGCTCACACTGGACACGCCAGCCACCACTCCCAGTAAGTACATCTTATATTAGAGCGTAATCATAGCACTACACGAAATAATACAATATTCAATCCCGGCAAACACTTTTTTTTTTGCAATGGAGGGAATCCACTCTCAGCTCGAAGTGGTAGTACGAGAGCTAAAGCATAAATATTGTCAAAATTTATTAGATCAAGCCACAACGTCATTTGTCTCGATTTTAATTGCCACAATCCACAGAACGCTTACCATACAACTGTTATGATGTCTGCGCGCAAAGTTCAATTTATTATTTGCAAAACTAACGAGCATTTTCTTCAAATCTATATCATGTTCTCGTACTGCCACTAAAACGAGGACCACCATTCAAATAAAGTCACGTAATAATAATAAGGCCCTTTATGCATGATAATAATAGCACCTCCACCAGCAATAAAATTACAGCTTTTTATGTTATTTTATGTGGATGACTAATTTGTTTGTGTTTGTCACACAAATAGCCCGATAGCGACTTTAATGGCACTACTTACAAGGTAACGTAACTCTTCAGATTGGTTCAACTACGAGTACTTAGAATTATTAGTAATATCTGACGCTAAGACAAACGTCTTCATATATACACGTATTAGCTATTGGTTGGAGTGAAATCTAAAGAACACTGGGGTGAAGAGTTGTACGCGAAAATGTAAATTGCTCTTAAATGCTCGGACAAACTTTAATATGGGGGACTCACTATGGATATGCTATTTTGTAAAGATGAAGACCACAAGTAGTAATAGAGTACAGCTCCTCGTCTATCGCTCATCTATCTAAGTAGCGGGATAACCACTGTTACATAAAAAGTTTACTTCGAAGCAAACATTGTGTGAATAAGGGATCTCGCACACTAGGAGGCCACGACTCCGGCCAGTCGTGGCCGTCTAGCGGTATTGTATGGTGGCCGACTAGTTGGATGTTGCGACCAAGTGCGCGATTCGTATCGGTTTCTATAGTTTACCTGGTCGTCGTCCTGGCCGTCTAGTGCGCGAGATAAGAGAGTCCAAGCATAATCAAGACTATTCGCAGAAGTGTCGTCAGATATTCAGACACATAACTTCATTTGAAATAATGTATTT
This sequence comes from Omphaloscelis lunosa, assembly GCA_916610215.1. Lineage (NCBI taxonomy): Eukaryota > Metazoa > Arthropoda > Insecta > Lepidoptera > Noctuidae > Omphaloscelis > Omphaloscelis lunosa. The sequence continues at coordinate 17,331,362 of OU744244.1, read as the reverse complement.
TTTACATTCGTCTACATAATGTCTAGCTACCGAGGATCAGGTAAAATCTTTTGTGTGATTTTTAGCCAGCACGGATTGTTACTTCTACTTTTCTCAATTTTATTTATATTCGTTCTACGTGGAGTTTTAAACCTGTTTAACAAAAGTCTATCGATAAGCTCAACCCCTGCTCGAGATGACATTGGAATATTTCTGTTTATAATTAAACTTATTTTAAAACTCCACGGTAATCCACTTTCGTGTCCAAGAAAAACATTTGAAAATAAAGTCCAGGAAAAGAAGCTACCATGTTATTTAAATTTAAAAAAGTGAATCGGACAACCTTGGACAACAAAATTTAAAGTGGAAGCAATCCCAACAAGTAAAAATTGGAACATGGTCCCATTTTCAAGTTTTTATCCCCACTCTAGTACCTTCTTCTTAAAAGAAAGGATCACCTAATTTTTTTAAGTCGACAGCAAAACCCAATCAATTTGAGATGCTTACCTCATAATATCTTTGCAGACAAGGACGGTTCCACAAGTTCGTGGTGACGCTGTCGTTCATCGCGACGCGCTCCGGTCTGCTGCGGTGGACCGAGAACGTCAACACCACCAGGAATACTGACTCTGCTGAACCGTAAGTCAAAACCGATCTACAAATAGTGGCAGTAAATTGAAATAGAAATTAAATTCAACCAAAACTGAGACTGAACCCCAGGTCTGGTTTTTAAGCCGTTGCCGTTTTGATGTCGATCGATACAGCATACAATGAGATATAAATAAGATACAGGGTGGCAGGGACATCGACGCTAAAACTGTTACCATGGATTCAGTACATGATTCTGAACCCCAGGGGGGTTCACTGAAATTTTTCGCTGAAATTTTTCGTCGGTTATTTTAAAAAATCAGCTGTTTCATAAAAATGTGTATAAAAATATATATATATAGATCTAAATTAAAAAATGGCAACAATCCGTTCAGTCGGCATCTACTCACGCGCCGCCGGCTATGATTAGACATAACTTGGTAAAGAAAAACCCGTTCTACCTTAATTGCAATAATTTTTCATGTCTACCTTACAGCCACTTCAGTGAACGGTACGCTCGTGCCTACGATTCTGAATGGTATCGTCGCGCCGTAGAGCATCACGCCATCGAGCCCGAGAGCTTCGTGTTCTCGGTGCCGTTCCGCGACGGCTCCGAAGCGGAGGATCTAAGCGGTCGGCCACCGCTCGTACTGGCCACACACGCAGTGTTCGTGGAGTCTCGCGGTCACCGAGCCCCCGCCGCCGTCGTCGGCCTACACTTCCAGCTAGACTCACTAGCAAAACACTTCCTCAACGTTACTTCTGCAGTAAGTCATACTCAAATCGACGACCCTCCTTTCGACCCAATCTAATCTCCCATTTCTTCTATAGTGCACGGCTGGGACATCATGTAAGAAAACCTGTGCGGGTGACGAGTTGGACTGCTACATTTTAGACGACAACGGATTTATCATTCTCTCAGAGGACGTCTCGCAGACAGGCCGGTTCTTCGGTCAGGTCGACGGCACTATTATGGATTCTCTAGTACAGGATCGAATATACAAAAAGGTTGTCGTACACGATCATCAAGGCCGTTGCCCGGATTCTAGAAACTCGTTTAGTGGTGATGGACACAAAATTACGGTAAGTAATGGCATTAGAAAAATTGTATGTAGAGAAACTGTACTTTATACATTATATGTCATGCCATTACTTGTTTTCACTTTCCACCGCAGCCCTTGAAACCGCTCTCCTGGCTCGGCGGATATCTCACCAGTTTGATAGCAATGTGGTTCCCTCTATGGGAGCCAGTGCGCGCACACGCCAGGCCTTACGCAGAGGAGGAAGCCGGTAAGCGCGCGACACCCTCAACAGAGACACCACTGACGTAACGCATTGAATACAAGGCTAACCGACTTTTTGTGGGAACAGATTACGAAGACTATGAAACCGAAGACATGGAGAACGACGACGACCTGGACAGAGACCGCGGCACCTACGAGATCATCATCGACGGGCTGGGCGACAGCGCGCGCGACGGCGGGCGCGCGCACGCCCCGCCCCCGCCCGCGGGCCCCGCGCCGCCCCCGCCGCGCGAGGCGGCGCGCTCTGCGGCCGTGCGGCCCTGCGACACCAGCGCCGAGCTGTTCACGCTGCAGTCCTCGCGGCTCAACACCGCGCAGCCGCTCAAGGGCAAGCTCACCAACTGCCATAATTCTGGCTGCGAGAGGTAACGACAATTGGTTCATCATTCCAACCCTAGATATTATACAGAGTACAAAGATCCGTCACAAAACCTTCATCTACGCATTCTGTACATTAAACTAAGTAACATTGTACAAAAATAATTGCTGGGAAATTACTTTTATTTTTGGTGAGAAAAATCGCTGTTAATGGAAACGCGCAATATAAGGCGCTCAAAACATTATGCTTTTGGTTCACGCGAATGATACAAGTGGAATATTGTGGGGGTATTTAAAGTTAAGTTACAAAATTTTGAAAATAAACTTGGTTCTATCGTTAATATCTCCGTAACCAGAAGGTTTCCAGGTATGGAGACGGTCGAGTACAAAGAAGTTAATAATAACGGGGAGTAGGTATATACAAGTTGCTCCCGGCTACCTTAAGCGTTTTTTTACCACCCGTTATATTATGTTCAGAATTTATAGAGTTATCATTAGAACAAAAATCTAAATTGAGCGGTGCAAGATTGCAAGCGCACATGTAACATGGCTCTACCATCCTACCTAAATCTTGAATTATTCAGTGTTTGTGGAAAAAGATTAATAATTTCTTACGTGTGTCATCAGGCCGTTCAGCGTGCAGAAGATCCCGCACAGCAACCTGATCCTGCTGGTGGTGGACACGCTGTGCCCGTGCGGCGCCAAGCGCCTCGACGTGCGGCCGCGCGAGGCGGGCGCGCGCGCCGCCTGCCGCCGCGCCCGCGCGCAGCACCGCCGCCGGCCCGCGCACTGCGGCTCCTACCATCCCGAGGTAATGACTTCATGAAAGCCATCTGCCGAAACCTACTGTTAAATGATTCGTGAATCTAATAACATGCCTTAATCTGTACAGACACATATGATAGGTAGAAACTTACTTGCTGCAACTTTTCTAAAATTGTTGGTCTCGTGTAAATATTGGGATTTGCAGATTCAATAGCCAGAACCCAAGCTAAGTCTCCTATTTGATAGGTTATCATCTGCCCGTCTATAGTTTATAAATAAAAACATATTAAATATTTCTATGTCTCCAGGAAATTGAGATCCAGTCGTGCGGTCGCGGAGGCCGCATGGTCCCGGCGCTGTGGGCCGTGGCCACGCCGCTGCTGCTGCGGCTGGCGCTGAGCACGTGACTGCGCGGCGCCAACTAAACAGTCAACAAGCAGCCCGGGACGCCGGCGAGTCGTGAAGCTTTCTGTACCCCACTCAGTTTCAGTAACCGGTCGATTTTTTAACTGTTATCTCGTAGTTTCACGACGTCTCCAGGGAAAGCTTCTACCAAATAAGGCGTTCGAGTGTTCTTGCGAGTGATGTGAGTGGAGCGGAGTGCGGTCTGTATGTGTGTGTGGCGTGCTGCGGGCTGCGATCTGCGGGCTGCGGTCTGCGAGCTGCGGGCTGCGGGCTGCGGGCTGCGCCGCGGCGAGCTACAGTTTTGATCAATTTTACCGACTGAAGTTTTGGTCCGACCAAGTGAACTTTTGATCTTGTTTTGAGACAGGATTATAGTCGAGTTAGGGTACGATGATTATTGAAATATTTTCTCCTCTCTGTTAAGTTGTCACTTTCATATTGTAACTGATGCAGACGCATACGGTAAATAGGTAGGTAACGAATATCTTGTTAAATTTAAATCGAGGATTATCACAAACTTGGAGATCTAATAAATTATAGCTAATGTTAATAGGTATTGAAAGATAATTAATGTAAAATATTAATATGTTTTAAACTGTTTTAGAAAAATTTACCTATGTTGAGACCTAATTCGATTTATTTCTTGATATCTGTCATTCAAATTTATCGCAAACTTATTGAATAGTTGCATAGGGGTTGATGTAAATAAGAAGAATATTTGTTTGTAGAGAAGTTTCTTTGCTGAATTTATATGTGCCTGTGTAATGTAAAAAGTCGTTGTGTCGTCGAGAAGGCGTCGCAGCGCTAACACGCACTGCCATACAGGGGAACAAACTTATTGATAGCACGTTGTTGTTGAGGGCGAGGCGCGTGGGCCTGTACGGGCCGGTGCGAGCCGGTGCGGGCCGGTACGGGCCGGTGCGGACCGGTGTGGGGCCCCGGTGTGGGCCGGTGATCCAGCCTGTGTGCCGGCCCACGCGCCCACGAGGCGTGTCCCCGGGCGCGGCGACGCCTGCGTCTCTGACGACTTTCCATTCTAGTCGTTAGTGATTTTCTCGCCTAATCTTCGAGTAATGTCGTAAAGAAACTGTAAACAGTTTCGTATTTTTATTGTAAATATTTTACTAACTTTAATGGCCTACTACAATTTTAAGAAAGTGTGTTGCTAATATATAGGTCGTTCAAATTCGACTTCTGCTGTCGTAAAGAATAACTTCGTCATATCGATCTGTTACAATAATTGTTTGCATATCAAAATGTTCTCTTTCGATTGTTTCAAGTTGAGAAGCCAAGGCCTCGGAACATTGGATAAGTACTGACATAATACTTTCATACGTAAATTTCAAATTTCGGTGTATAGGAGAATAAGCGTATTTACCTATTAACTTGTTTGTACCTAACCCAAATGTGAATGTTACATAGGAGTAATGATCAAATCCACATACTGACATTAAACATTAAATAGTTTTATTTATCATATATTGAATAGTCATAAATGTACACGAGTATACGGCTTGCTATTGTCCATTTTATTGCAAATTTTTGAAATAGTACAAAAGCATACAGATATTCCTAATTAACATAGCTGACAGAGATTGAGTGCCAAACCACTGTATTACAATATGTCACAGTTCACACGGATTTTATTGTATGGAACAGAGAGTGAGTTCATGTGTCTACCGCGCGTACCCAGTGTGAGGTACGCAGGACAATAGCAAGCTAGACTTCCACATAACGTAGATTGATTACAGTAATCTCTTGATGTGTACTTCGCGTATTATAATATTAAGTGGAAAGAGAACTGAGCGGGCTTAGAGTTTTTAGAGTCGCCTGATATCGGGCATTGTATATGCAGATTTACCAATATTTATTTGGTACAGTAGTTAGAACACATTACCCAAGAAAGTTTTAGATATTACAATTCTCTTACATACAATAGAGAAATACTAGCAATTTAAAGCAATAATAAAGTTAACTCGGTATATTCCCCAATTGAGTAACAGCGAGATTACTGTAGTCAGTGTGCTCATATCACCGACAAGCTAACATAATCATATCGTACACGGCATACTCACAATATGCAACAGATATCGTTAAATGAAGGCGCTTTTGAGAAATTGTACATTTTGTATAAATAATACAGTAAGGAGTCGATTTAATGGCGTAGAGATTGTTTAAACTGGTGAGTGGCGAACGACTGGTAATGTATTGAAAGTGCTTCTAGTAAGCGTCGAGTCTTCCATAGCAGTCGAACGCGGGGCGAGTGTTTACTGTTACGTCTAAGTATTAAACGATAATAATAGCGTATACTTATCATAGCATAGGCGGAGCTCGCGTCTTGTACCATGTGCAGATATTTTTACTTGCACTTCGCGGGATTTAGTTCTATGTAACTATAGACACAAAACAAATACCTCGTTTAGTTACTCAAAATGTAATAGTTAGACAGAGTTAGCGTTTATTTCGCGTTTAGTTCTTGGACATATCAATTCAGGCACCAAATGAGACTATAGCGTAAGCAATTTTTAAATTTTTTCATGTATTACAATATTGATATCGATTATTTTAATAAGGTCTTTATCAATGTTTTGTAGAATCGCGGGACTGGCGCGCAAGTTAATGATCCCACATTGACAGGGTCCTCGTTAAAATAGTTGTGTAGTGCGGCGAGCGGCGCCGACGGAAAACGTGTGAGTGGACACTCATGTCTAAACTATGCCACAAACACTTTATCCCTGAATAGTACATTTTTATATAAATCCAAAATTCTTGATTTTACGTAATAGATCTGTCAATTTAGTTCTAATGCTTTTTAGAACTATAATCAAAATTCGTGTGAGTAAATTTTTCAAATTATTCGGATTGGAAGGCAAATTTTGACGTCACTGTTTGTAATAATTTTCTTTGTGTTAGTTAAAAGTTGTATCATTCGGCACAGAAATCTGTGCGGAAATGGTTCTCTAGCGTAATTCTAGTAAAATACTGTTCTTTTTGTTACTTGCCAGTTCATGCTATAGGTATACAGTAATTACAACAATAAAGTTCTCTTATAACATTGTGACTACGTGCTTTATTTCCTTGTGCTTGCCCTACCCACATCGATATCCCTTATCTGTAGCAGTATGTGCTATTTTAGTAAGTGCTTTAACCCTTAATGCAAAGGTTTGGATGTGATTAACGTTATTAAAGAGTTTCTCGCTTAGTGTCCGGGACCGCTGTTCCACGCTTTAGGTATATGCGCTTCGAGACGGGGGGGCAGTGCAGTCCACTCATTCGTCAACACTACCCTCCGCCTCGCCGCTCATTCCTAAGGCGCGGAATAGCGGTCTCGGTCAAACTATAGCTTACATAGAGCTTTCACAATAGTCGTACAAATATTACCGATGTCAATACAAAACAAGATAACTATGCTATTATGTTCTACCTTACTAATGAAATCATTTCCCTACTTTTATCACCCGAACAGGAATACAAAATTTATCCAAATAAAATACAGAATTAAATTGGAATACTTATATTATTAGACTGTTCAAAGTTACATAGATAGCTGTTACATGTACAGACTGGCCGCAAACACGATGTCTCGTTTCAGCAGTTTGATGGCTTCACTGAACTTATTCTCGAGGTCTGTGTTACCAATGTTCTTGGCTGCCTGGCATAACTGTCGTAGCACCTCTTCCAAACGACGCATGCATCTGATTATGGAACCTAGAGATGAAGGAAAATTGTTATTGCAAGCCTTAGAGATAATACTTTTTAAGGTTCCGTACCTCAAAAGGAAATAACGGAAACCTTCTAGGATCACTCGTGTGGGAAAACAAAAAAGAAAATTTCAAAAAAAAGTTTTTCATTCTGTATCGTGTGACATATCAAATGAAAGGGCTTGTTGCGAGAATTTTAATTATATTTATTTCTTATAAAATAAACACATTTAATCTTTAAATAATAAAATAAAATACAGAAAAAAAAAAAAAATGGAAAAAATGCAGAGAATGGTTCTTCAATCATAGATTACAGTAAAACCTACAAGAAATCTAGGTCTTAAAATAACATGGTATAACTCTCAATATTGTGCGTACAAATTTACATTTACAGTTGGAATGTATCGGTGTACATGTATTTCAACTACAATGTTAAGTTTGTATTTGGGATAAATTCATCCCAACTACGGAACCCTTCATTGTGCGTAGTCCGACACGCATTTGGCCGTTTTTTTGAAGACTTCGTAATATTGAATAGAATTGTGAACAGCAGTTTTTTTTTTAGTCTGTGTTTTGCTGCCCACTTTTACGATGTTGTCACAGACCACTAATCATCGAAGCTAGCCAGCAAGTTAAATATCGGGATGGACTGATTGCCCAGGGTTCTTACTTGACATCATTTGCGAACTCTTCTAACCGGACAATAAATTGATAAGTATCGAAGTAGGTATACATTTTTAAGTATATAATCTGCTCACCTTCAAACACGTCAGTCATCTTGCAGATCTGCAGGAAGGAGGCTCCCTTGGCCCAGGCGTGCACCACGTCCATAAGCGTGCACTTGAACTTGCCCACGTACTCGTCTTCATCCACCTCCAACTTAGCGTCCAATGACACTTTCGCTATTCTACGGGCGTATTCCTAGAACAAGTAAGTTTAATGAAGAAAACTTCAGCACAAGGATTTCGACGCCATTATGCATAACTGTTGGTAAGTAATTAACCACTCTCAAATATTACCAACAGAAAGACCGCTTGATTGGTCTTCGGAAATAAAAGCATTTTGCGTCATAGGATACTTTAAATAAACCTTGCTACCCTGTCATAGGATTTAAAATAGTTGTAACAGATAAATGGAAAAGAAAGAAAAAAATAATAATATGCTCAGAAAATATGTCCTAAATATTACCGTGTAAGAAGCGTTGAGCCAAATCTTATGTGCACTCGAATTGCCGGTTTTCCGATACTATACTTTATACCTATATGCGATGTTTTATATTATTCAATACAAGTGAGAATACACTGTTAACAAACCTGTAGCTGTCTAAGCACTCCGCGTAGTTCCTCTCCGGTAGAGGACGACTGTGAAGAGTTCTCGTCACAAACGAAGCAGCTGATCAGCGCCGCACTCTGTTCCGAGGTCAGTCCGTTGAACACGCCGTTGAATATCAACTCCGTCAGTAACAATTCATCGGCACTGGAGGAGTTGGAAAACATGTATTTACATGTAAATAAACTAGTGAAGAAGCAGTTCTGTCTATTTAGGACTGACGTGAAAACAACTGGACCTATTAGAACAAAATTTACCAAATTCCGTAATGGGTGCGCTAAAGTATTTGCGTATTTAAAGACGCCTCAAAGAAGGATTTATTAAAAGATAACTTTCATGAATCGGGCTTTCCCGATAAGATTGAGATACGAGCAAAAACGTTATTCACGCACGAGCTGTTAATGTAGCATCGACGTAACTAAAAACTTATGAACCAATGTGCACAATTAAATATACTTCGTTATGACCTTCTAACAATGAATAAAACAGTTTTGTTGCCATGGAGAGCTATAACCTCGTTACAGTCTATTCACTAACCTGCTCAACTCGCAAGCGATGCGTCCCTTTAGTTCAATAACGTCAGCGGCGGTACAGTAGCCCATCCTCCGCAACACTCGCTTCCTCTTCTTCAGTTCGTCCATCTGCAGTATACTCTTGGCTTTCCTCAGCTCGGCCTTGGCGAGGGTCAGTTCTTGGTGCAGTTCTTGTTTCCTGTCGTATGCCGCGGTTAGAGCGCCACGACTCTTGTCGTTGTGTAAGGGATGGGAGTACAATCTGCGAGAAATTGAGAGTCAAATTATGGAATGAAGATGGCGGCAGGAGCTAGACAAAATAAACTGAAAAAATATCTGAAAAATCATTCATCTGAACATTACATGATTAAAACAAAGTTTAATTTGGAATTTGGATCTGGTAGAAGACCAACCAGAAGAGTTTAACATTTCATAATCATATCTCACCTTTCTTCTAACAGTTTTATCCTCTCAACACATTCTTTAAATACAGATTCATTGATTTTCATGTCTTTTAGAGGATTCAATAATGGCGGCCCTTCAGGGAAGCGCTTTTTAACTTCACCAATAGTCTTCAGCACGGACTTCCGGTTGTCTGCGGGTCTCAGATCCTTGGGGTAGTACACTCGTAGAGAGCTTATTTGATAGATAAGTGTGTGGAGTACTGGGACCACTTCCACGTCCCCTGCCTGTCAATAATGTCAACAAATTAGATTAAATGGATGTAAATCGAAAACATTGCAGCACAAAAGTCTACTAACATGTTACGAAACATTGGTACACAGGAAACTTGCAGATTAAATTGTTTAGAATAAATTTTAAAGAGTAAATGCAAACGAATAAAATGAACAACAAAACAAGTATGTCTTGCATTCAACTGTCTAAACAAAATTGAAAATTCATTATTATTTCTAATCTGTTTGAAATATTCTTACCTCGCCAGGTGGGCATGGCACTTTGCTGTCCGCATCTTCACCAGTCGCTTTCTTCACATGCAGCAGTATGTCAACTATGATGACAGTCTCCGCTGTGAGCGGGTTGTCTTCACCCTTCTTACCTTTACCAGTCTTGTGCCTGAAGTTCACTATGATGCCCCAGTCGAACTCGTGTTTTTCGGTTTTTATCTATGTCAAGAAAGTACTTCTTAATGTCAGTGTAATAATATTTTTACACACTATTAATAATATTTTTCACTAATGATCAATTTAACAACAATTAAAGGCGCTAATAACGCCACGATCGTCCACTCGACATTATAAAATAAATTATGGTTCCGGCAGTTTGAATATTTTATACGGCCTACCCAAATGTCCTTTTTTCGTCAAATCGTTAAGCTCCTTAAGTTCTGAGTTGAGCTAATTACTAACAAATGCGCGCACGGACAAGTACACTCAATATGTGGTTCTTTCCTCAAAAGACTATTTCTGACACCAATCTACATGGTCTGAAATAAAATCATTTATCATTTAAATGGCTTCCAATAATGTAAAAATTGCATTGTAAAATTTTTAATAATAGCTTCAATAAAACTGTCTAGGATCTGAAGGTGTCTAGACAGACACCTTCAGATCCTAGACAGTTTTATTGAAGCTATTATTAAAAAGAAAACAAACAGACGGACGTCTGTTTGTTTTCTTTTGGATGAGAGATAAGAGAAATACTAATCAATTTATTTCAGAATCTTAGATAATTTACAGTAATTGCCACATAGTTAACTATCTACTTTAGTATTACGTAGTCTAAGTTTTTGAGAGACCATTTGTATTAAGCCCTTTAAAAAAAAATGGTTTCAATGGAATTGCAACCGTGTCACGTGCGACGTTAAGTTTGTGGCTTCAAAACATGACAATCATCTGAGATTCTAAATTCAAGTTTAATTACTTATTTTGATAAGTTATCAATGATATCATACTTGAATGTAAGTAGAGCTAAAATTCAGATTTCAATCACCTTATTAATAAACGCGGGATAAAGTTATGCCAAACTTAATCCACGAAAAATGTATGGTTAATCTGAAGGTTATGCCAGTTGTAACTTTACTCTGCTTTTATTCATTAAGGGGACTTATTTTAGAAAAACCTACTTTAACAAGTCTTCCAGGCTGTAGGAAAGGCTTCAAATACTCCGGCTTAGTGATGAAGGCTCTGAACTGCGCGCCCAAAAGATCGAGCTGTGACCTGATGGCGCTGTATGAAGCTATCGAGTGCTCCTCCGCGATGCTTAGAGAATCGTACTCTTTCTGCTTTGATTTCACTTCTGTTGGTGTGCAATGTAAGATTTTATTAAGAAATGCAACAAAGAAGATGATGTAACGATACTTTACGCGCGAAGCGCTGCTTAATTTACAGGTAGGTTATGTCGTAACGTTTAAATGCATGAGAAAAATGATTTTTTCGCAAATTTAAACGACGACGGTTTTACGTTTACATAAACGAGACCGCAACCAGAACAAGTAAAGGACAAAACGCTGTTGTAACATAATCAAGAAACGTGTTTGGTTCTTTTAGAAAGATTTTCTTTAAATCAAATACATCTTAATAATTAAATCTTACAAATGAAAACAAACTTACTGTCTATTAGGTCTGGAATAGCCGCCTGATTTTGGAACTGGAAGAAACTCCTCTCTAACATATACTCTGGATTTATTTCTTCCACTCTTAACAAATTGAGGACCTATAAAAAATTACATTCCATTACTAGCACTGGCAACACTTTTTTTTATTATGGCAATATTTTTGTACAATATAAAAACTTACCATATTATACGTAAGATGGAAGGCAGAGTTGATAGGGTCAGCCTTGCCCTGTACCATGCCCTTAACAATAGCGGGCGTGACCTTCTCATCAATCATGAGGATCACGATACCCTTGTCATCGAGACCTCGCCGCCCGGCGCGACCTGACATCTGGATGTACTCGCCTGAAGTTATCTACAAATCACGATAATACTGTAAAGATTGTCTAAAAAAGCGAACCTTACATCAAGCAGGCTGGATTCTTTAAAATTCCGATTGCATTCGATTACTCAAGTTAATTTAGAATCAGTTTCAAAATTGTTAAAGAAGCGTTAGTTTTGAATAAGACAGAATAGGTTTTGGGTCCTCTTGAAATAAGTAGCTAAAATCCAGTATTTCTTCTTATTTAGCGGTAACGCCCTATAGATTCTGTTACCAAAACCCGTAGGAGCCTTACATGTGGTTATGGCACCTAAAGTCAATGTTATAAAAGTCAAATGATAACGAAAACACTTTAACTGCTAGCTAATTTAATGTAATTCTCTAACCAAATACATGCATCAGATCATATAGTTACTCAAAAAATTTAATAATGGACTTTAATACTTTAGTTAGAAACAAAGCGAGAAGAGAATACTTACAAATCTAAAATCTTTTCCGTCGAATTTCTGACAGTTGGTGAAGACGACAGTTCTGGCAGGCATGTTGAGCCCCATGGCGAACGTCTCAGTCGCAAATAGTGCCTGATACCAACAGAATTATCAGACATACACAATTCATTGAAAAAATGATTCAATCCAGAATAATAACCAACTGCAAGATTTTTTATAAAGTCCTGAAGCTTTAGTATTATTGCTATTCCGTACCTTAATAAGTCCCAATCCAAACAGTATCTCAATAGTTTCCTTGAGTATAGGCAGCAGTCCACCGTGATGTATACCAATGCCACGGCGAAGCAAAGGGATCACGTTCTCAACCTGAGGCAGCTTGCGATCCTCTTCGGATAACACGTCCATCGCGTTGTTGAACACTTCGTCTACTAGCTTCTTTTCTTCAACTACAAGGGATTTATCGTGTTTTGTAAAATAATTGATATACCATCAAGGTACACCGAAGGGTAAGCAGGGGTGGAGTGAAGGATTATTATTGAACCAAACTGATTGTCCATTTTAGAGGAAAGGTAATTTACCTAATGGCTATTTATTGACCGGAAAAGATTCCGGTCAGTAAATATCAAAACAACCAAATTTACGACAAAAACATTTTAGAGGCTTCAAACTAACAGAATACGTCTTTACTCACTTGTGTTAAAGTCCAATTTAGCCATTTGCATAGCATAAGCCTCACAGTCTTTTTTACTGAAACTGAAAATAATGACAGGGGCGAAGTTCCTCTCCATAATCATCTTAACGATGTTGAATATGTTAGTTTGATTGGCGCCGCGTGGGCCACCGCGGCGTCCACGCTGGTCGCCCTTGGCTGCGTCACCCGCGTTGCTTAGAACTGCCATTGCAGTGTTGAAGTTATCTTCTTTGAATATACCCTGTTTGAGGAATTAATGTGTTGTGTAGTTTTATTTTATTTCAATAGTTCAAACTTCTCGCAGAAGCTTAGACGTTTTTGGGAGCCAAAAACGTCTAAGCTTCTTATTTTGAACCAACTGTCATCACTTATATCATTAACCTGAACTTACCTTTTCATCCACCACGAGGTGTATTCCATCTCCGCCGGCTGGAAATATGTAATGTTGAAGCGGAGTGGGTCGGAACTCAGTGTACACCACATGGCAAGGTTGGGAGTGCAGGCGACACACCCACTCGGCGAACTGCCGCGCGTTCGGGATAGTGGCCGATAGGAACACGTAGTGAACATTATCAGGCAGCAGAATCAAAGTTTCTAAGAATTGAATGCAAACATACTGTACATTAGTATATTATATTATCTATAGTATATTATTATAATTTGAGAACTTAATCTATATATTATCATTTTTTTCCAAGACTAACTAGATTCTTATTTGAGTAAGAACTAAAACCAAAAACTGGGCTCAACAAGTTTTTAACAACTTCATAATAAGATTTTTACAAACAATTGTTTTTCATTTTTTTTTCATAATTTACCTACCTTCCCAGACAACACCTCTCTCTTTATCTCTCATGTAATGAATTTCGTCAAATACAACCCATCCCACTTCACGCATGATTTCTGAACCTCTATACAACATATTCCTTAAAATCTGAAATGCATACATAAGTTTATAATAATGTATAAATAGCAATAAAATTAAAAGTACAGGTTCCCAGTTGTAAGAATATAACAATTTTCTTGTTTATTTTATTATCTTGAAATACTTTTTAATTCTTACCTCAGTGGTCATAATAAGACAAGAAGCAGAAGGATTAATGGTCACATCACCAGTAATGAGACCTACGTCATGAAACTCTTCGGAGAACTCTCTGTACTTCTGGTTTGACAGGGCCTTTATAGGAGTAGTGTATATGACCCTCTGTTTGTTCTTTAGAGACAATGCTATAGCATACCTAAGGAAATTAAACATTTTGTTCAAGTTATATTGTTTATGAAAGTGCCACTCAGAATTTGTTTCTGCTATGTTTCCTGAGGTAAACAAATAAGTTCAACAAGTTTTATAAGCGAATCTGTTTAGATATGGAGTTTACCAGCAGGACTGTTTGTATTTCCTGAGGCAAAAATAGTTGTAGTCAAGAAAAAATAGGTATTAAATCAAAGAAAAAAAAATAAAAAGTAACTTACTCAGCCACAACAGTTTTACCAGCCGAGGTGTGAGCAGAGACCAACACAGACTGCACATTGTCTATGCACAATATAGCTTCCTTCTGAAATGGATCAAGTATAAATGTGTACTGCTTGGCCGGCTCGCCTGTGATTGGCATAAGAGGTGCATACTCATGGTTGGGCGGTATTGCCACCTCGTGTGTGCAACCCTCATGAGGCTCTAGCGTATGTATCACTATGCGGGCATTGAGAAGGTCCAAACTGAAATAGATGTTACAGATTTGAGATTATATGTTAGCAAATAGGATTAAGCAGGAATATAACCACACCAGGTCTGTTCAGTAAGTGCTAGATAGTAGACTATCTATAGGAACTTACTTTATGTCACTAGTAAGCTCTGAATCATCTTCCTCCTGTTTCGGTTTCTTCGTGGTTTGTTCAATAATCTCCACTTCTTCGTGTAACCGCTTTAGACTGGTAGTATCTATATCGGCGCTTGCTACTCTATAAAGAAGTACAAAACCGTCAAATGGAAACAAGAATTAGAGAGTAGAACAGTAACATCAGTATCATTAGAGGTTAACTTACGATTCATCTTCTTTTTTTATGTTTGGGAATTGGACAGAGGCTTCATTCGGCGCCGCCTCATCAAAACAATCGAATAAACTATTTACGTCCGCCATTTCTAATTACTTGTTGCAAATAACAATAGACCAAATAAACATAACCTCATGATTTCATGACATTAAAACATATTTTTAATCTATGCTATGGTTAATTACCATAATCCGTAAAATACATTGAGATAGTAAAAACACGGAGGCGCCGCGATATTCTATACATAAGTTTGCTTATACAAATATGGGTGAAAAACGAACTAGAATGTGAAATATCGTGTTATTTCACTCTTTCTAATGTGGTAATCGTATTTGATAAAAGAGACAACAATATTTCAGTTGTTCCTCATAATGGCAACATTTTGTTGAGACGTAGTAACAGTTGTAGGTAAGTGCCATATCCGCCATAATATGCGACAAGTTCATGGTAGTTCTACTGTCAAGTGGTTGTTTACTTTTTGTTTTATTGAGATTTGTGAGAAAATTACGTGGAGTTTTCCTTTAAAACTACATATATACGTTGGAAAACACCAATTCAACATGCCTGTGTGTTGTATTGTGAAGTGTGGTGCAAGAAAGAAGGAAAATCAACCTCAATTATCTTTGCACAGGTTAGTAGCCGGTTTTCATGCAATAGTACATAAAGTGATAAACTTTCGATGAAAAAATTGCTAGGTGATCATTAAATACGGCTTAAATTTTAATGTATGGGTTTATTTCCGTCCAACAGACCTTTTTATTATTTCATAATTTCATTCGTTTGTTTACAATGATATGTCATGGTGGAATAGTGTTGTACCGTTTCCGTAATAGTTTCTGATACTAGTTCCTTCGCTGCGCTGAAATGATATTGCTAGGTCCGGCCCGTGGTTTACAGCAAACTGTACTCTTTGGTTCATAGCACGGAGAGACCGTTCCGCAGAGTTTTATGTAGTGTATACGATTTTTTTGTTGAAGTTTTTAAGATGAACAATTCTGTAGTACATACATTTTATGTAACTTTTATGATTTCCGCGGCTCACGCTAATAAAGATCCCAGTCCGCATGATTTTATCCGACATCTTCAACAATAATCGTCAAATTTCAGCCAATTTACACAAAACTTTAATGAATTATACACTAAAACCTTCCGCATGAATCACTCCGTCCATTAGTGAAAATTGATTGAAAATACGTTTAGTAGTTTTTGAATTTTTCGCGTTCAGACAGACAGAAAAACAGACAGACGCGGCGGTGTACTTTGTTTTATAATATGTAAGGATGTGTATTATTCCGAATGTTCATTTATGATAAAATTGTTAAAAATTTAATTCACTAATGCCCGTTTTCACCGACAGCTAAGTGACACTTAAATGAATACCTAAATAAAACTGCACTGTTTTTCAACTCTCAGTGCTGAGTCTACCGTTGAAAATCCAACAGTGAACTTTTATTAGGGATTCATTTAAGTGTCACTTAGTGAAGGTGAAAACAGGCATAAGACTTGCATGCTCACTCGATACTAAATATTTGGCTTTGTTTAAACGTTCACTTGCCAAAGATTAGGTTTGCGTTACAAATATTTGTGAAAACTTTATTTGCTAAGTAATAATTCTATAAATGAAATTATAATTATGCGGAAAATTGTTTGAGAAGTGATAAATTGTCAATACTCGTTTTTTTCTGTTACAACGGACTATTAGCTAATATTTTTTTAAATATGATTCAACCGTGATATCTAGTAAGATTCGTTATACTATTACGTACTAGTATCGATACTCGAAATAGTAACACCATGTTCCCTGAATGACACAACCCTAGCATTGGCAGCCATTTTATGCGACATTTTGAGTTGTAGGTATGCACCTTTTTTTTGTAGGTATTTCCAGTCCATACTTATTAAATGTCTATGGTAAAATACCTAAATCAGATTCTAGTGATGTTCTTTAATTAGTCGACTAATAATAACGATCGAGAAAACCAGTAATTTTGTAATACTATGACTGTCTCTTGAGTATCTTCCAAGAATCCTTCTTCCAAATTCCAGCACGGCTACACCTTAGACCAAACCTAATTCGTCTAAGGGCAGTAAGGGCTACACGCTCCATCTTCTCCACAGTCTTAGGAAGAGAGTGTAGATGAACCTTTGTAGCGGAACAGACAAAATTATAGAATAAACGGAGGGTGTAGTCTCAACCAAAACCGGTATTATTAATTGATAAAAACCTGGCAACATTTGTTATGAGTCAACGGTCACGTGACCACACAAGCTTGGGTTTATTGCGATTTGATTGGTGCGTTTAGCATTTGCTTGCTTTTCGTGAGCTCTACGCTTGGGTGAAGGAGTGTGCGCTCGTGTGGAGTTAACTTATTTTGTGCTGGTTCTATTTATTGTGACAGAAAAAGAACATTACAATGTCGTCAAAAGCGAAAAAGACTGTATCATCGTCCTCTTCTAATATAAGTGTGGTGTCGTCAGTGCAAAGCCCACAGCAGTCTAGCACTCCTGTGGGAAGCCGTCCTTCAAGTTCTGCCGGCCGGCCGAACAGCCCGCTGAGCCCTACACGACACACCCGTCTTCAAGAGAAAGATGCCCTACAGAATCTCAATGACCGTTTGGCGGCTTACATCGATAAAGTCAGACAGTTGGAAAGTGAGAATTCTGGTTTACGCCGTGAGATTCAAACTACACAGGAGGTGGTCACACGCGAGGTTTCCAATATCAAGGGAATGTATGAGCATGAATTGCAAGATGCCCGAAAGCTCTTAGACGATACATCGCGTGAGAAAGCTAAATTAGAAATTGACCTGAAGAGGTTATATGAGGAAAACGATGATTTGAAGAAGCGGTAAGTTGTGACCCTTTACAATACTTAATTGTTAATTACGCTGTTATAAATAAATCTAGTGCATGTGGAAGCAAGTTCTTCCGGCTAACCTTAGCATAGCAAGTTTACGTCATCGGCGGAGTTTCTCAGCGGGTGCGGTGTGACGAGCGCGGCCGACCTCGCTTTTACGACACAGTGACATCATAGCCCGATTTAACCAAACTAATCACATTCCTAAGTATAACAATATAAGTACGTTTTCTAACTCATGTCGCAATTTGTACTAATTTGTTTATAAACAAATTTAGTTGCATTCCAAAAGATAATTAAATTGGTTTTTTCATTATATCTAATTTCGTGTTTGCAGCTAGTATCATAATAAAATTCCCAGGTGCACTGAAATGGTATTGACTTTTAGTATTACACAACGAATGTCACAGTTGGTAAAGGTGTAAACTAATTAGCAGTAACAACTGCTGTGGGAGCCTTAAAAACTTATGTTCTTGAAAGAATCACACTTGTTTATAAACAATCAGAATAACAACAAATTGTTGGATTCAATAGTCCCAATGTTGGCATAGTAATGCTAAAAATAGCTCTACTACAATGTAGCTGACTACTACCTACAACTTTATTATGTGGTTTATGCAGATTGCCTAAATTACAAGCTAAAAGTAATGGCTGGCTTCATAAAATATCAACAACTTCTTTCTAAACAGTGTTTTATTTTTAGGGTTACATATGTCAAAAGGAAAAAATGGAACCCTTATAGGATCATTTGTGTGTCATTTTGTCTGTCACAGCCAATTTGCTCCGAATCTAATAGACCGACAAAGTTGAAATTTGGTACACATATGTACTTCTGTGACCCAAACAAATTCCCCCCTTATCTCCAAATTTACTGGACCTAACATTTTGAAAAAACATACATACTATGGCTCTTTACTCATAGATTACAGGAAAACCTATAAGAAGTCTTATGGTCTTAAAATAACATGGTAAATCTCTCAATATTGTGCGCACAAACTTACATTTGCAGTTGGAACGTATGGAAGAACATGTTTTTCAACTACAATGTTAAGTTTGTTCTTGGGAAAATAAACTTATTTCAACTATGGAACCCTTCATTGTGCATAGTCCGACATGCACTTGACCGGTTTTGTATGAATTCCTTGATTTTATAGAACAAATACCTGCATGCTAAGTAGGGGCATCCTGCAATATGTTGGACTTTAATTACAGATTTTATACTAGTAATGCAAAATAATAAATGTTACCTCCAATATGTTTAGTCTTAGGAAGCGGCCTAGATAGCAATCAATTTGTGTCAAGGTGAAATTATCTCATCTTTAAATTTAATTTTATTATGTGCTTTAATGATTTATACATACACCAGCATGCTGCACTCGTTTAGTTTGATAAATCTGTCTAAACAAACAAGGTTCCAAGTCCACTATTTCAGA
The DNA here is from genome assembly GCA_916610215.1 of Omphaloscelis lunosa. Lineage (NCBI taxonomy): Eukaryota > Metazoa > Arthropoda > Insecta > Lepidoptera > Noctuidae > Omphaloscelis > Omphaloscelis lunosa. The sequence goes on along the minus strand of OU744244.1, from coordinate 17,312,085 downwards.
TTAGGATTGGCTAGTTTTTAGAAAATCATTGAAATGGCAACATGTTTTACGATCACAACTAAATAATCATTCATAATAATGTTAATGATAATTTTGCACACCTTGAAAGAGGTTGATATAAAGATTATTACGGATTACTGTTCAGTTTCTTGTATAACATGATAAAATTTTGTATCTACACAATACCAAAAACTCTTTAAGTTCATTATTGATAATCGTTCACTAAAGTGCAGCACTAATTTGCATTGCATTATGCATGGTTACATCCATATGGTGATAATGAATGTCTTTTAAGTTTACCTTGACTCTGTTTGCCAGTTTTGGTAGACATTCAATGTTAGTATCAAGTGTAGAGGTCACACTTATACATATAGCTTAGTAGAAACATACAGCAAAAAGGTGTAAGAATTTGTAGACCTTGAGTTGAGCAAAGTTAGGATGTGATCATTGAAATGTATAGTCTAGAAGGGATATAAACAATTTGCTTTAAAGTCTTCAACACAAATTGGATCAGAACTTAAATATAGCTTAGTTTACTTTGCACAGTTAAAACTCTAGCATAGTCTACACTTGTAGCAGAATACTTACTATTTGTATGATAGAAACCAAATGTATATGTGTGGGTGTGTTCTATTTCTATGGAAGCCTTTAGGCTAGTGGAACTACTTCCACTACTCCACACTAACTGTATTAACTGTAACTGAAATGGACAAGTGTACTTGAAATCAACTTAATGAATTATATTAGAATAGAAATATGCTCTACTAAAGATAACCACTTATGTACTACAACAGACAAAGGTGGGATTGGGTGGCCTAACACACATTTATTGTAAAAAATATAACTAACTAGCCTTTGCCCTTGGTTTTGCCCGCATTGGGGCCGAAAGTTATCTCACGGGAATGTAATACCGAGATAATAAGTATCCAATGTACCAACCTAGGTCATGGTCTTCCTGTGTGCCAAATTTCATCGAAATCCATTTAGCCGTTGAGACTTGCAAAGTTGATAGACTAACAGACAGAGTTACTTTCCCATTTATAATATTAGGATTTAATGATAATAAGAACCTACATAGGTACATCGTATTTTACGGAATACCTAATGTCATAGGATCGCCGAGGGTACGATCCCACGACCTTGACGCACGCAATTTTTGCAACTGGGTCAGGGAGCTTACAATGTGAAAACAAACATTTCACTTGCTCAAATTTTCGTCTTGTAACGGAATTTTATCTTATCGGTTAAATATTATAAAATCATTTAATTCTGCGTTATAAAGATAATAAAAGAACACTAAATTATCTAGGTAACAAGACAACATACTATTGTAAGTTATTTTTAACCGACATCAAAAAACGTGGCTGTTATTTTATAGACTTAGAAACGCAAACCAATTTTTTGTTGTCGCAAAAATTTATTACATTAGAGATTTTAGATGAACCAAACATTCTACGAAAGATATTGTTATTTCTGCAACACATGGTACGTAGACAGCCCCTGTGCGCAATATGCTGCTGTATTATTTTTCTACAAATCAGAGGCTATTTAGAGTTCAATCAAGTTTCCGCCTAGGCATACCGATTAACTTTAAAGGCTACGGCTGTTGACCCTGGCAAGTTACGTCAGCCACACGCATTACGACGCGGCGACACGACGCGCTGCCCACGCAGCGTGAGCTTAACGCGCTTTTACGACGATGCACGATGTAATCAAGTAAAATACGACAAATAACATGAACATAACCACATTTAACAAAGATAATAATTACCGAATACATACAGTGTTAATGCTAATTTTAAGCTCAAAGTTGGCATTTCCTGCCTAATCATTTGATCACAGCTTTGCCAGTGACGTAACCGTCATACATAAACGTAGAGCTATGACATCAATATAGCCTTCTTTGAATCGAAACTGGACTTAATAATATCGCTGACGACTTCTTGAAAATATGTCCATCGATATTACTGTTAGTCACACTGTTTACTACTTCAAGCTTGAAGCTTTTCTTGAATTAAAATTGCTCTATTTTTATAGGCCTCCCGCATCGCGAATTGTACTTAAAACACGTGTGTAATCAACATTATAATAGATTTAAATTAAATTTCTGGAGATATTTTTTCAGAATGTCTCCTAATGCTTTAAAAAACTAGGTCACTTAAAAATGTATTAATAGATAATTGGGTGTATACCAAAATAGATCCTAATGTTTACGCGCCGACGACATAGTACGGCTCACGTAGACATCCGACTAATTCGACTTGTGTAATTATTACACCGGACACTTAGAGTACCATGCATTAACGGAATTTCGATACAGTGATACAAATACCTAATAACAAAAAAATCTAAAGATACGAGAAAATAAACGTTACCATGGCTTAATTTATTCGTTTGATCATTATAACTTCGGCAGGACAGGGCGCGGGCGGGGAATGAACGTGTAATCGTTATTTTAGTTATTGACCTCGGTTTTCTGTAAATATCAGTGGTGTAGGTATTATGTACCCTGAATGACGAAACTGACGTCATGTCTGTGTCATATTCTGGTCATCTCTAAATAAAAAATCTGCCGTAAGTAATTTGAAGTTGTATCAGTAAAAAAGGGCCGTATTTCTTGTTAAAGTTATCTATCGTGCATTTCCGTTCTACTTTAAAAATTGGTTTGAGACAGTAAATTATTCTTCCTTATCGCATTTTATGAGTCATCATTTGCTTAACTATTAAATTAATTGGCCAAGGTTTATCATGTTCCCGCGACGTCAAATGACGTTGTATCATGATGGGCGGGAAACACGAGAATCAAATAACCGACGCTACGTATACTTTGTAAATGGTTATTCACGGCGGCGACAAGAACACGCGGGAACCGGATAGTGCCGTGTTTACAAAAACATTCCGTGCGCGGTTGCGCAACAACGCGCATGGAAACGCAGCTTTATTTCTGAGGATTACCTCGTTTGGATGTCACGGTTTCGTGTTTTCAATAACTTGTCCCTCTAATTATGTGAATGGAATGTTTGCTTATTTACATACTAAGGCGTTGACAAAATACACACACGTTTTTATTGTCATGATATTTCATAAAGACCTTCATCTTCCTTGAGTACTTAATAATAAAAAATTATATCATCAGACCATACGAATGAATAAATAAAACATCATTTCTTTTCAGCTTGGACAAAAAGACTAAAGATTGTCAACAAGCAGAGAACTTGGCGCGTCACTACGAGACGCGCTACACTGAGGAAAGCAACAAGTACAACACAGCTCTCGCTGATAAGAAGAAGGCTCAAGATGAAGCCAGGGTTCGTATACTTTTAATCACAGTTTTAGACTTGTGCATTGAATTTCACCCCAACAACAAACTGCGCTACTAGTGCAGGCATTATAAAAATTATGTCATGAAAGAAAAGAACTCTGCGTTATGCGGATGGTGGACACAATGCGGCGTGTGTCATCATTCAGCAAATACGAATGAATTCCAAATTACGCTTATCGACGTTAACACTATGGATAGATCATGAATATATATAAACACTAGGTCAAACTGTTACTTACTATTTTCCTTGTTGCTTAAATGACCCCCTGTCTAATGTTGCTATTTCCTTATACAGCAACAACTTATGCATTACAGAAGGCTATTCATATCCTGTTTCCTAGAAACTATGATGTGCAATGAACATTTTATCTACAGGAGCTGGGCAAAGAATTGGAGAAGTTGCGCAAGGTATACGCGGATACGCGCAAGACCTTGGAAGAGGAGATGCTGTGCCGCATCGACATGGAGAACACCGTACAGAGCCTGCGCGAGGAGCTGTCCTTCAAGGACCAGGTGTTCCAGCAGGAGTTGCAGGAGACGCGCACCAGGCGCCAAGTTGAAATCACCGAAATTGGTGAGTCTACGTCTTTAAACAAACACCAATTCTTTGACATTCCACCTATTTACTTGTTTGCATTGAGTTTAAATAATAAAAAAACTATCAAATACCCAAGGCAATCTTCCACCTACAATAAGTGAAATATGCAGTTACACTCGACTTTGAAATGACTCATGTGCAATGAATGATTTAAAATAATTATTTTCTTTCTTACTTATTTATAAATAGTTCTAAAACAAACGTGTTGTTATAGATGGCCGTCTGGCCCAGCAGTACGAAGCTAAGCTTCAGCAAAGTCTGCAAGAGCTTCGCGAACAACAGGAGGCCAACATCAAGGCCAACCGCGATGAAATTGAAGCTCTCTATGAAAACAAGGTAAATATAACATTTTATAGAAAATTCTATCAGCAACTTTAGAAAAATAAAGCAGATGTTTTTCGTGAAACTAAGGGAGTATGTAAGGATCGTAGCAGGTGGGGTTCTGTAGTTTCTGCCTACCCCCATGGGGAAAAGGCGTGAGTTTATGTATGTATGTGTTTCATAACTTGAGGAATATTTTCCTACATGAAGTATCGTTTTTTTTTTTTTATATTTTTAAGTATGTTAAACTCATTCTTGTGAAGTGTCACAAACTTGTTACCTACCTAGGTTAAATACATAGCTTTCCTCTATAAAGTAAGACTATAATAATTCTTCTAGATGAAGAATCTGCATAACGCGGCGAACCGCAACAGCACGGCCGCCACCGTCGCGGTGGAGGAGCTGCGCACCATGCGCACGCGCATCGACAGCCTCAACGCCACGCTCAACGATCTGGAGAACAAGAACGCGGCGCTAAGCGTAAGTGCTGAAGTGTTTCGTAACAATTTTTTGTTTTACTTGAATAAAAACTGCCTTTTTGTATGTGGTTGGTTAATGCCAATAAAAAATCACAGTTCCCTTAGACTAAACACAGTAATTGCTCTTGAAGGCTTACAGAATAGTTTTTTTTTAATGTATTATGTTGTTTGGCAACAGAGATATCAATACAGTAATTTGTGAGGTGATAGAAGTACCCGAAGAGGGGCTTGTCGTTAAGTAATAACAGCCGCACGGATCGATCGATCAGGTTAAGCTACGATTGCCGTGGTTGGGATCTTTACATACCAAGACCTCTCCGTCCCACGGAAAGCTCGCTAAGCAGTTAATCCCATCTGTCATTTGTAGGTCTTTGACAGTTGTTACGGGTCGTCAAAAGCCCGACAGTCTGACAACTAGTCTTACCAAGGAGCATCGTGTTACCCAGTAACTGGGTTGTGGAGGTCAGAACGGCAGTCGCTCCATGTGAAATACTGGTATTCCGCTGCATCCGGTTAAGACTGGAAGCTGACCACTACATAGTTGGGAAAAGGGTAGACAGATGATAGAAGTGCCCGAAGATTGTGAAAAATTATCATAAAAATTAATCATCATTAATTACTAGATACAAAACTGTTTTCTTTTCATGCAATCCATAAATTTTATATTCAGGTTAAAATTATGACTAAAAACTTCTGTAGTGTTTTTCACAGAAGTTTGTCTTCTATATTTACCTATACATAATTATAAATTAAACTCTCTTTTCGTGTCTGTCTGTGTGACCGCGTTATTCTTCGAAATTACGCAACGGATTTTGATGTTGTTTTCACCATCAATTGAAGAATTTATTCCGAAATGTTTTTGTGATCTCTTTCTTCTTTTCGTGTGACTAACCTGATGTCAGAGTTTTAAAGCCGCCCATGGGCCTCTGACTTAGCTTCACATACCGTCGAGAAATACTCTCAGGCATGCTAGTTTCCTCACGATGTTTTCCTTCACCGTTTTTGAAGCAGTGTTTTTGTGGATAACATAATAAAAAATATCGATGTTTTGCAACTTGTATAAACCGTGCGAACAGGGGCGGGTCGCTAGTAAGGCATAAGATAAAACAATATACTATTGGTGATTGCCTCGTTCGTATAGTGGATTGAACTTGAGGACCTGGGTTCGATTACCAGGTCGGGTAAAGTTTATTGAGTTTTTCCATCAGGAATTTCTGCGTTGCAGCCCGGAGTCTGAATTCTAAAAGTCTGAAAGACTCGCCCCCCTATTACATGAATTATTATTGCAGTGATAGCCTGGTGGTGTGACCGTCGGACTCATAAGTCATAGGTTTGAACCCAAGGCACGCACCTCTGACTTCGGATTCATGTGCGTATTGTATAATTATGACTTGCTTCAAAAACGGAAGGAAAACATCGAGAGAAAACCTGCATGCCTGAGAGATATTTCTCGACAGCATGTGGAGCCAAGTCAGAGGCCCATGGACGGATTTAAAACTCTGACATCAGGTTAATTACTAACCATACGCAAAGAAGAAGGCATAAATTACTATAGGTACACTTCTCAGTCAACTCTGAACAACCTTTCGGAGATTACAGAGGCTATGATATGTTATACTAATTGTACAGAACCGCTGCCGCGAACTTGAGCGTCAGCTGGAGACGGAGCGCGCGCGTCACGCCGAGGACCTGGCGTCGCTGGAGCAGGAGCTGGCGAGACTGCGCGACGAGATGGCGACGCAGCTGCGCGAGTACGCTACGCTCATGGACATCAAGATCTCGCTCGACTACGAGATCGCCACCTACCGCGCGTTGCTTGAAGGAGAGGAGGACAGGTAATACTTTAGAAAAAGCATAAAACCCTGACATATGATTCGAACTTATTACGGAAAAGGAGAACCGACATTGCTGCACAAATTCCAAACACTAAAATGTTGCTTGTTTTGTTCCATGTTTGCTTGTAGGCAATTTAATAAAGGTCTACTCAACTGTATAACAAAATAAACAGACATATTTACATATACACAAAAAAATATATCAATGTAAAAAAACAATAACCAGTTGGACACTCTCATATGATGAAACTGAGGCACTTTTGGAACACATAAAGCAGCAGATACACTCACACATACTCACACACACTCACACATACTCGTGAATGAGAGAGTGTACTCTCTCATCCACTCTCACAGACACTCACGTACAGACACACTACGCACAGGTATTCATACTCGAATCACACTCTCTATGTTCTATGTTATGGGGTTTGGTTTCCGCACTTAGTCCGTCAGGTGGACCATTGTACGTGGGCCATGGCGGCCGCTTGGGGGGTTATTCCAACCAGCCCACCTCCCTCCAGAAGTTAATCAAAACTCCTGGTCTGTTCAGAACATCTGTGAAAGATCTGGGTGACCCGAGGGTTTCTGTTCTAATCTGGGTGACGCCTGTGCATTCAAAGAGCACGTGCGCAACGGTTTCCTCAGCCTCCATGCACGCCCTGCACAGAGGACTGTCCGTTATGCCTATCGTGTGGAAGTGTTTGTTTAGCGAGCAGTGTCCTGTGATGGTCCCCGTCACCAGGCGCAGGCCGTTCCTGTCCAGGCGTAAAAGACTCCTGGTTAACTTGCTATCCAGGGATGGCATAGCTACCTTGGACTGCCTGCAGCCCGGTGTCGAGGTCCACCAGTACTCCGCTTGTGTGAGGGTGAATTCCTGTAGCCACCTGCGTATTTGGTTGAAGGGGATTGGTACGATAGGTTCGGGTCCACAGACTGCCGTGCTAGATCCTCTTCTAGCAAGTTCGTCAGCTGCGTCGTTACCTAGCGAGCCGCTGTGTCCTTTTATCCATTGCAGTGTCATCACACTCTCACTACCTAACATACTTGTTTTTAATTGATATTTTAAGTATTACGGATTTATTTTAATAGATTAAGATTATGCTATACTATCGAAGAGCGGAGTCTCTTAACACAGGCATTGTTTGCTTAAAAGGAGGCTCCAAACCCGAAACCCTTTTTGTAAACTAAAGCTTAAAAATAAGAAATAATTTGGAACTTTATGTTTTTTACCACATACCACCATAGCCTTTACATTCTGTACATCAAACTAAGTCACATTAAGCAAACATTATTGCTGAGAAACAATTTCTGCTGTGAAAAATTGTTTACGCTAGCACGCAATTTAACGTGCATGCAAAAAGTTAGAACTTTGACGTTCAAAACAAGATTCTCAGGTTCGGTCCACTACAAAAACGAGATTACAATGACGGGGTGTACAAATGACTCGGCTTTGTTAAGCGTCTTTTTACACTCGTTTTAGAATGATTTATTACATAACATAAAGTAGAACATGAATAAGGTAATATCTGTGTAGAACATAAAATAATATCCTCCAAAGTGTAGTCATTATATGAACTCAATTTTTCCAAATGTATCATTAACTACGTTTCTTATTATCATCACATTTATTACAACCAAATATACCCAAAAAATCCGCAACCCCTTAACACTAGCACTTACCGTACAGGCTCAACCTGACCACCCAGTCCCCGGGGCGCGAATCCCGCGCGTCCGCCAGCGGCGTGTCGATGAGCGCGTCGGGCACGCGCGGCACGCCGTCGCGCCGCGCCACGCCGCTGCGCGCCGCGCGCAAGCGCACGCTGCTGGACGAGACCGAGGAGCGCAGCCTCAACGACTACAGCGTCACCTCCAGCGCCAAGGGAGACCTTGAAGTCGCAGAGTCCTGTCCCGAAGGAAGCTTCGTCAAGATCAGGAACAAGGGCAAGAAGGTGAGTTCACAGACTAAATTGTTTTTTTCATCGTTTTGAAAGTTCCTTCAGTTCTTTGTTCATTCAGATTCAGTTATTCTTATGTATCACGTACCTGATAACTAAATGTTATATTATGTTACATAGGAACTAAGCCTCGGTGGCTACCAGATCCTCCGCAAGGCAGGCGATCAGGAGACCGTGTTCAAGTTCCACCGCACCGTGAAGCTGGAGCCGGGCGCCATCGCCACCGTGTGGTCTGCCGACGCCGGCGTAGACCACGACCCGCCACGCGACATCGTCATGAAGGGACAGAAGTGGTTCATCGCCGACTCCTTCACCACTGCCTTGCTCAACACCGACCAGGAGGTAATTCTACTCCACCATTGTTCTCTAGCGAAATTTCCTGAATTTTAGAAGATGTTTTACTAATAAAGAGGTTGCTTTTCTAAAAACTTAAATTGTATCATACAGGAGGTAGCGGTGTCGGAAAGACAGCGGCGACAAGTAAGCACCAGCGCCCAGAGACACCGCGAGCTCGCACATAAATATCCTCGTCGTGAACAGGTACGTTTCACATCAAAAGGATGTTTTAGGTGTCAAACAATCCTTAATCTGAATTAAGTTTCATAAATTATAATAATGTTATACTGGTATTCCAGCTCGGTGAACTTCGTGAGGGAGAAGAGAACTGTCGCATAATGTAAGTGTCGGCGGACCTGAGTGGCCGCGCCGCATTGCCACACGGTGCCTCACGCTTCACCCGGAGCTATGGACTCTGCCCTATGGGCATCCTCAGCATTACGTACACAGTTCATTTATGACTGTCTTCATTTCTACACCGGAACAAATACAATGAAGCAACATTTAGACAAGAATTAAATTACGTTTATAAATTAAATTTTGTATTAGTAAACAAACAAAAACTTTTTGTTATGAATATTAGTATAGTATGAATAAATTCGGTGAAGTTGTGAAGTGACAGTAAGTACTGTCTAGTGGGCATGTAGCATTATGGAGAGTAAATAATTATTACAAAAAAAAGTAAGGCAACTTATTTATGACTGGATATCCAAACGGAATGGAGTGTGCTGTCTGACACACGGGATGTAATATTTTGTGTAGTTTAGGTTCTATGGGTCCTCTAGCTATATGCCTCTTAGATATTACTTAAAACTTTAAAAGCCTATGTTCGTCTTTTCTGCGACGGTTTGTCTTATTTTGTTTTGTGTCTGGTCAAATTATATAAATATAAAGCACTGCCTCATATGGCTTTTATAATATAATATATAGACAGTGAACAAAGTACAAAAAAATATGTTCACTTATTGGTGAGACGATTGCAATCCTACAAAGATAAACATGATTAAAACGCACAACTTTTCCCTGTACTTTATTATTCAAACCAATCCTCAGAAATATTAAATAAGTTGAAACTCGCAAATATGGTGGCACTACACTCTGTGTATTTGTTCTAATATTCGCGTTTCCTCGTCAATATAAAGTTAACTTTTATTTCAATGGGAATAGGGTTTACTTTGTTTTACCCATCTATACCTAAAAAGTGAAGCCAGCATACTATAATTCCATAAACAAGACACCTTTGGGGGATTGCAATCCATAGTGGGTAACTATAGAAATACAGTTTTTTTCACCCCACCCTTTCCTGAGTTATTATAAGAAATTTTATATCCATAAAATAATTTAAAATATCCATCTGATAACTGAGTTCATTCAATGCGTAGATTAAATCTACTAATAATATCATTATTCTTAGTAACCTTGGACTAGATAAATCACTGTATTAGGTTAAGTTTCTTTTGACTATCACAAACGATGGCGATTTAGAATAAGCGTTAGTACGCACCTATAGTATTTTAGGAGTTCAACAAATTATGGGCGATTTGTAAATGAAGATGTTTGCATTGTGTCATTCAAACTTATATTGTAACAAAATGTTGTGTGATTTAAAGAGAATAAAGTAAAATTTGTATTAACTTTTCCAATCATGTAATCGGAAGATATGACATTAGAAATACATAATCGCCATTTTTGCCCTCATGGCTAATTTCAATTTGAAAAAAAGATAGGTGCAAGTCTCAAATAAAAGGCTCTCAAGTCAGCATAAAGGATGAAAAATAATAGCATTTACAATATTGTCTGATAATGAAGTAAACCTAATAAATAAAAAGATATGTTGCTATTTATAGGTAATAATTCAGTTGGTGTTAATTTTTGTTTTTAATCGTTGAGGATAGAATCTGATTCATTGTCATTCTACTTTGTTTTATGATTAATCGTGAGACCTTTTTAGTTTGGACCCAGTTTATATCTTCCATGTAATAAACCATATAATATTAAAATAAAGTTATATTTAAGTTTAAAATTATGTTTTATTTAATCCTTCCAATCCCCACCCAATAGATTAAAAAGTTGAGATAAAGTCGAGTGACATGTCGCGGCACCGTTTACATGCTATATTCTGGGGTTCATCTTTCTACAAAACGCGACACAATGATGCCGATTCTCTTGTACAACTATCACAAAAATTCCTAACTTTTGGCTATGAAAATTTTAAAGCTATTCTGCAACAAAAATTCTCTAAATTGGAAAATAATTTTGATACAACTAAAATCGAATTTGACAATCGCGACTCCACTTGTTTGTTTGCCCTAACCCGTGGTTTTTTTTTAGAGCTGGAGGTGCGGGTTGGGCATCCTTGACGTGTTTTATATAGAATTTTTCACTTTTTGTAAGGAAAATATAAAAATTATTACCTAAATGTTGTTTTAGGGGTTTATGGGCTTTACAAAAGGGGTCGAAATTTACATTAGTTTTGCGATAGTACATCATTTTCGAGATATAAGCAAAAGAAAAAAGGATACAGTACTGTTTTTGCACCTGAAGTCGAGGTTTTAGGTGTGAATTTTAGTTCCGCATCTGTGGGACATCGGATACGACTGGGTGCTGCGCGCCGACCTCCCTAGCGGCGTCAGCGTCATTTTTTACGCTGACGACACGCTGGTCCTGGCGCAGGGGAGGTCATATCAGGCGGCGGCCGACTTAGCGACACGCGGGGTTGCGACAATCGTCGACAGAATCCGGCAGTTGGGACTCGAGGTGGCCTTGCACAAGTCCGAGGCTATGGGTTTTCATGGACCTCGGAATGCGCCACCGTTGGGTTCTCAGGTGGTGGCGGGAGGGGTTCACATCGGCGTCGAGTCGACGATGAAGTATCTAGGACTCGTCCTCGACAGCCGGTGGAATTTCGTCGAAAACTTCCGACGTTTGGCTCCCAGACTGGAGTGGGCCGGGGCTGCGTTGAAGCGGCTCCTGCCCAATCTAGGGGAACCAAACGCCTCCTGCCGGAGGCTTTACGCGGGGGTCGTGCGGTCCATGGCCCTTTACGGAGCGCCGGTGTGGGCGCGTTCACTAAGGCTGCGGCCAGCCCGCCGGTTGAACGCGTCCCAGAGGGTCATGGCCATCCGGCTGACCCGAGGATACCGCACGGTCTCCTGCGAGGCGGCGTGCCTCCTTGCCGGATTACCGCCATGGGATCTTGAGGCAAAGGTCCTCGCGCATATGTGGGAGTTGCGCGAGGAGGCGAAACGCCGGGGCTTAACTCCGCTGCCGCGAGAAATCACGGCACAGCGGACAGAGCTCCGGCGGGATCTCATGGCGTCATGGAGAGTGCGATTGTCGCAACCCAGCGCTGGGCACGCCACAATTGCGGCGATAAGACCCCTCTTTGAGGAGTGGCTAGAGAGGCGCTACGGCGTCCTCACCTTCCACCTGACGCAGGTCCTCACCGGACACGGCTGTTTCGGGAGGTTCCTGCACAGGATAAGGCGGGAGGACACGCCCGGGTGTCATTATTGTGTGGATCGCCCGGAGGACACGGTGGAGGTCTGCCCAGCTTGGGCGGAGCATCGCCGTGTCCTCGTGGAGGCGATCGGCGGCGGTGATCTCTCGCGTCCGGCCCTGGTTCAGGCCATGGTACGGAGCGAGAGGAAATGGGAGGCCGTCACCTCCTTCTGCGAAGCGGTAATGCTCGCGAAGGAGGAGGCGGAACGCGTGAGGGAGAGGCAAATTTCGCGCCCTCACGCCCCTAACCGCCGCAGAAGGAGACGCCCAGGGCGTCGGGAGTCGCAAGCCGGCCACCGTAGGTGCGGGCTTGCGGACTGTGAGCAATGGGTAGCTCACCGTCCGATAAGGACCAGGCCCGGGTCGACGGCGCGTTGTGTTCCACGCGCGTCTCAAAGAGATGTCAGCAGAATTGACGGGGTCCGCTAGGGCCGATGCCTGCCGGGGTTGCGAAGAAAACCGAAAGGGAGATCGTGGCCCCCAGCAACAGGGCAACCGAAGGAACATGGGTGGGTTTTAGTCAGTAAGAGTCTGACACGCCCTCCCGCTCCGCCCAGAGCGGGAGAAGTTATTTGATGATTTCCCACCCAAAAAAAAAAAAAGGTGTGCATTTTAGTTCACATTCTATTCCACACCTTTTTAATCGCGATTATAAATAGTCGGATTTATTTAGACAATCAAAATTTTAGGTGAAAAATGTCAAATTCAGAATAGCAAAATTGCCATTTTCACTATATTAATATCTCAGTGCCATCTCTGTTAAACTAAAATATTGTTACCTAAGTTGTCTCCCTTTAGTCTATTTCAGAATGGGAAATCGTCGTTTGACGAATAAACTAAAATTTAGTGATTTTTAGTCTATTTTAGAGGCATTTGTGACAAGAGAATCGGCACCAATGTCGACGGCGCACGGTGGATCGAAAATCGGCTGTGGAAGACATAGGATCTCGATGTCTTAAATGTTATTTTTTTTGCTGGAAATGACTTCTGCCGATCATTACTGTTCTATAAAATGCCATATGAAGTAATTGTGTGCACAAATGGAAGAGTTATAATTTTATTTTTATAAGAAAAAATGTAGGAGCTGACATGAAAAATGAGGATATCTCTGGAATCGCAAGGTTCGCCGTTATATCCTTGCACACTGTTATAGTACTATTTATTTGTGAATTTTTGACATACTTAAGGTGGAAGCGCCAACCCTGCCCGCGAAATTCAAATTTTCTTACGTTTTTTGTATTTTTTAGGTCAGTCTCAGATCTCATGTTAATGATTGATTGATTTGCGGTCGTAAAAATAATTAATATATATTTACAGAATGTTAATAATTAAAATCGTAAATACTATTCTCAGTGATGGTGTATAATGTCATAAATTCACGAAATTGACATTCTTAGCAGCAAATATTTTGATATGTCATTTAGGTAACCGTGAGATGTGGAAGAAATGGAGGGAGGCCATCTTTTATGACCGCCAATCAATCAATCATTAACATGAGATCTGAGACTGACCTACAAAATGAAAAAAACACAAGAAAATTTGAATTTCGCGGGCATGGTCGAAGGTTCCACCTTAATATCGCGGCATCACTTGGTTTTTTTTTTTTTTAAATCGTCATAATTAAAAAAAAAAAAAAAGTATATGATACATTTTAATGCTTAAATATGGCTATACCAAGTGTAATTTACAATATTTTTATGCTTAGACCAAAACATTCTAAGAAATCACAAAGTCGTATTACCTACTTTGTGATTTTCATTTGAAATGACATGGTAATTATGAATTACGTAATACGTAATCTTGTCTAATGCCTCAAGTCCACATTAGCTAATGATTAATAAAACTTAATACCTATATACCTGTTAAAAGGATACGTACCAAAATAATTTGGGGTACTCGCTAATTTAGCAATTAGTGCAGGATTAACTTAATGAAAGTAATTAGATAAATGTGATACCATCATAGTCAATAACAATAAATAGTCAAACGTTGGATTCACAACTTCAGTTCATTTAGAGCATTTCTAATACTAACATCTATCCTACGGTGTCTTTTTACTCAGTGATCGTGAATAATGGAAAGCATTATTACAAATTTGGATTTGTTTGTTATTCAGAGCAATCAGGATGCTTCGTCTTTCGATCACGAAATATTGTTCAACACACTTGTTATTCGACTGGGCTCTAGCCTTTCAGATGAAGACAGTGTTACCGTGAAAGAATTCACGAATCAAGGAAATGTTGAACAAACCAGCTCCTTCAACAATATTTTCACCAGAAAAAGCACTGGGTTTGCTACTTTCATTAAAACTATCGAAATGGCAATATATCACATTAAGGGAAACGACTATTCGGGAAGGTTCAAAGGAGATATATCCGTCTTACTATAAAGTGCAAAAAGCTAAGCTACAGTGCTACCCTCCGAAGACATTTGTGACTGTAACGGATTCATCTGCTAAGATTGCACTACAAGCGTTACTAGATTTAACAGTGAACAGAATTTTTGAAACTATTCGTAGTCCTGATGCGATACAAGATAAACAATTGATATTAATATCAAAGTGGGGATTTGACGGTGCATCTAACCAAAGTAGATATAAGCAAAACATAGAGAGTGGTCAAGATGATTCCAGCATATTTATGACCTCTTTGGTTCCATTAAAGTTGACAGCTGACGGTGATACCGTATGGGTGAATCCAAAACCCTGCTCACCTATGTATTGCCGTCCAGTCCAGTTTAGTTTTGTGAAAGAAACCAAAGACGTTGTCATAAATGAAAAAACTGCAATGGATAACGAAATTGAAGCTCTCGTTCCCTCAAAATGTCAAGGACATGAAATTAGTCACAAATTAATGATGACGATGATTGACGGCAAAATTTGTACATATCTGTCTGAAGCTAAGTCAAATGCGGCCTGTTACCTGTGTTTGGCTAAGCCTACAGAAATGAATAAGTTAGATGTCATTGCGTCAAAAACCATTTCTTCTGGTGTGTATGAGTTTGGATTATCATCACTTCATGCCCGCAATAATGTGATGGAATGTCTTCTACACATAGCCTATCGTCTCGACTTCAAAAAGTGGTCTGCAAGAGGAGAAGGTCATCAAGAGTTATTGCATTCACGAAAAATACTCATTCAAGATCGATTCAAAGATGATCTCAACCTTTTGATTGACATCGTTAAGCAAGGATCAGACACAACTAACGACGGGAACACAGCAAGGCGGTTTTTT
Organism: Omphaloscelis lunosa; assembly: GCA_916610215.1. Taxonomy (NCBI): domain Eukaryota; kingdom Metazoa; phylum Arthropoda; class Insecta; order Lepidoptera; family Noctuidae; genus Omphaloscelis; species Omphaloscelis lunosa. Next base: position 17,296,502 of record OU744244.1, on the reverse strand, counting down.
TGAATTTCCTGATAAAACTGCAGCGATCACTGAATTAGATGAAGACCTAATACGCAGATTTGCTGTGATTCTGCAAGCTATCACATCTGGAGAGATTGTAGACGTGCCGAAATTTAAAGAATACGCTAGAACAACCGCTGAAAAATACGTGGAACTGTATGATTGGTACTACATGTCATCAACCGTCCACAAATTGTTGATTCACGTAGGGGACATAATTGCAGAAAATGCTATTGTACCAATTGGAAGTCTTTCGGAAGAAGCTTCAGAGGCCCGAAACAAAGACTTTAGGAGGTTCAGAGAACACCATTCGAGGAAAAAGAGTAGACAAGCATCAAACGAGGATATCCTCAATATGCTTATCGTCTCTTCTGATCCTCTAATTTCTTCCACAAGACCAAAATTAGATGCCCACAAGAGGCAGACATACTTTAAGGAAACAGTAGAACTACTGAAACTTCAGGATCAGGAAGCTCCGACAGAGTTCTTAGAAGTTATATCTATTGTAGAGCCTGATTCTGAAGTGAATTCTGATGGTGACGAAGTATAAAATAAGTTAAATTTTATTGTTTATGTTAGGTTAGGTTAAGTTAATATTTTTTTTTAATAATTTGCTTTTATTTTTAATCATACAATACTTTACCATTTATTGTTATTGACTAATGATCACGTTTATCTAATTACCCTCATTATGATACGTATCCTTTTAACAGGTATATAGGTATTAAGTTTTATTAATCATTAGCTAATGTGGACTTGAGGCATTAGACAAGATTACATTATTATGTAATTCATAATTACCATGTCATTTCAAATAAGTAGGTAATACGACTTTGTGATTTCTTAGAATGTTTTGGTCTAAGCATAAAAAATATTGTAAGTTACACTTGGTATAGCCATATTTAAGCATTAAAATCATCGATCACTAATAGTGATCGATGATTAAAATGTATCATATACTTTTCTTTTTTTTTAATTTTGACGATTTAAAAAAAAAAATCGCAAGTGATGCCGCGATATTAAGTATGTCAAAAATTCACAAATAAATAGTACTATAACAGTGTGCAAGGATATAACGGCGAACCTTACGATTCCAGAGATATCCTCATTTTTCATGTCAGCTCTATACATTTTTTTCTTATAAAAATTATAACTCTTCCATTTGTGCACACAATTACTTCATATGACATTTTATAGAACAGTAATGATCGGCAGAAGTCATTTCCAGCAAAAAAAATACATTTAAGACATCGAGATCCTATGTCTTCTACAGCCGATTTTCGATCCACCGTGCGGCGTGGTGTGACTGACACTGGCATGGTCACCATCTAAGGAACTAGAGACTTCAACAAGTTGTTGTGAATGTTTCCCCAGTGCAAACGCACAATTTATAGGTACCTTTTTAGTTGGCGTTTTGTCGTAGTTGGGATTCTAACTTTATTTTTATTTTAATTTTAATGGGGTTTATAACCAATTATTTTCATTAAGTACTTTCGTTGAGACTATACGACAGACACGATTTATTAATCTTATACCCGCGCCCGGTCTGTGAGAGCGACAAAACACTTTCGTGATTTTAGGGTTCCGTACCAATATAGTAAAAAGCAACCCTTATGGTGCGACTAAATCTGTCTGTCACAGCTTAATATCTCAAGAACCATTATTGAGTTAGCACACGAGGTTGTTGACATGTGGAATGTGAGCTCAGCTATCATTGTGCCGATTGTCGTAACGGCCAATGGCTTGATGGCCGAAAGCCTCGATCAACATCTCTCGAGGCTCTCGTTAGGCGGTTGGATCAAGCGCCTGATTCAGAAAGCAGTACTCCTCGATACGGCTCGCATTGTGAGGAGGGTCCTGTCTCTGCAGCCCTAACCACCGGTAGCCTGGATCCTGCTCCCGACACCAGCGGAACTCTATTTTTTTGTATTTCTAATTTTTTTTTTTAATACTTTTTATTTTAAGAAATAGTTAAAAATGGTAATTAATAAGATTTAAAATGAACAAACGAAAAATATAATCTTATATGTAAAAAAAAAAATAACGTTCCCCTTATCTCCGAAGTTTGCATAGAGAAAAATCTATGTAAAAATTATTCTATGTGATAGAAGTTTATGTGAAAATTACAGGAAAAATAAAACGATGTCTCTAAATAGCACACTTCAGAAATTATCAACAAAAATTACATTAGTTCCACTGTCGGTCAAGAGATGGCACTGACCTAAAACTGCAATATTCCACACTGCAGTGTGCAGTGTTAAAATTCTCTGAAGAATATAGGCCTCGCCGATGAAAATTTAAAATAGTACGGAACCGTCGGTGCGCGAGTCCAACTCGCTCTTGACCGGTTCTTTTCTTTTCTCATCCTTTCTGACATTTTGTACTTTCTGGTAGCTTTTCTTTTATTTTGGTTGGAAAATTATCAAATAACTTCTCCCGCTCTGGGCGGAGCGAGAGGACGTGTCGGACTCTTAGGCGACGTTCGCACGAACGTAATAAAATCGCGGCGATTTTTTTCGTGCACTTGATTCAACGGTCTGCTTAGCGACGCGAGTTGAAAATCCAGAGCGCGATACTTTGACGTGTGGCCATATTTTGCGACAATTGGTCTATGGGACCGACGCGGGTATAGGATCCAAGGTTTCAGCTCAGTACAAATATGTACTGAGTAAGTAGAGCATGGACTATTGGAACCTTTTTTCAATACCGGTTTTGTTTCGATATTTTTTTTTTGATACGGATGTTGAAGGAGGTTTCAGCTGACATTGAAACTATACCTTTTATTTTTTATAACTGTTACTTTGACTGTGTCACTCATGTTTTGTTTTTTCGTTGTGTAAAATACATTATATTTAATTGTTTCTATCTACGTTTCACTATACATTCGAATATTCCGGTATTTCGATATTATGTAAAAATAAATCTATTTCGTTTTAACGATGTAAGGTTCTTAGGGGAATAGGATATTTTTTAAATACGACTGACTTATCAAATCCACACAGCCACAGAGCGAGTTTGATACCTTGGACAATATCCAAAAAACTCTAAACACTATCAAAGTGACATTCAAAGCACTGTCCCAGCGTGATGCAACTCTATTAACTGCTGATGCGGCTATGAAATTTATGCTGCGTTTAGATAGTCAAAATTCTACGCTGTCAAGACTCCTCGCAAGATCATTGCGCATGTGAATTTTTCAAAGACGACGATGGAACAGGTGCAGAATCTGACGAAGGCGCGGCAGGAGGAAGGCCGGCCGCGAGAACTGCCTGCCGCTGCCAGTCATTCATCTCCCTCTTTCGGTCCTCCAGCTTGGACCGGAGACGGTTGTTTTCCTCCCACAACTTCGCCGTCTCCTTCGAGGCGATCAAGGAGAATCTTCCACCTCCTTGATTCCTTCAACCTCCTTTAAGAGCGCGTGTGAATCCTGTACACAAATACGCAACCCGAAATTTTTTATCAGTTAAGTACGACCGCTGTTCTTCCGACAGGCTCTACTTGATGTCGTGGTAGGGGGCAACCCGGAAAGCTGAGAACAGCTATGCTATAATGTCATTTTCACACACATGTTTATCCACGATTGTTAACTATGTGTGTGGATATTCAGTGCTTACAACTTGACTCGGAACGCAGCACAAATTGAAACTGTCACTGCCAAGTGTCAAATGGTTTATAATAAAATGTCACAACAAAATTTCTAACCTCAATATCAATATTATTGTTGTCTACAATAACACTGTTATTTTTATTAAATAAATAAATGTTGTGGAGTTCATTATTAACGCCAACATTTTAAGAGGACATAATGTAAGATATTTATTATATATGTTACCCATAATACTGTAATTGACGTGTAATTTATCAATATTAGCTAAACCGCATTAAACTATAAAATTTTTCCCTCCGAGTCCCTTTTCCCACTTCTATCTCATGTATTTTATTTAATTTTAATGTAGATATTTATAAAACCATAGCACTTTTCCTTGTGAATAATGATATATCTATTTAAACGTAAATTTCAATATGTATGTACATAATTTATAAGTAGTTATTGGTTTAGTATAAAGACGCACCGAGTAGGCCTTTTTGTTGGGTCACTGGTTGCGTTAATTGATTACATTCATTACATTTCTGTTGTATTATATTCCCCTACTGCTAAATTTATTAAAATTTATTATTTTTATTTAATAACAACTATTCTCCTTTCCGTTTCCAAATTTCCCTTTGTAATTCTTTTTATTATTTCGCGAGTTATCGATTCTTACGTTTTGTCATTATCAGATTATATATTGTCAGTGGCAATAAGCACGAATAGTGCAACGCCATGAAAAAAAAAAAAAAAAAAAAAAAACTATAAAATTTTACCGTACCAAAAATACAATATTCCGTGGTTATTATGTGCCTAAGATTTTTACATGAATAGTTAAACGTTTAATTAAATATACTTTTAAGTGCTATTTAACACTTATATCCTTATCTCCTAATAGTTATCAGTCTCTCTGGCAATACAGGTAGGTAGCCATCGTAATGCATTTGTAAATGCATTTCTTAGCAATAACAATCAAGGAACTGTAATATATTGCATACAAGTTAGTTCTTGTCCACATAATGTAATCAATCAATAATTTGAATTCTTTCCATAAATTTAATTATTATCCAGATAACTTACAGAAACAGTCAGCTTTCATTTGGGAGTTATGGTAGTATAAAAAATTCAACTCAACTTAAAACTTCATATTTATACACCTGTGATCCTGGCTGACATTCACTGTGATTTTCCTATGATCTTACAGCTTATTTCAATTTACTGCAGCATCCATAGCAAAATGACAGGTTGTGATTATTTATCTGTCATTTTGTGCTGAAGACTGGAGGATTCATTTATGTGCCATGTTCCAATTGTAAGAACTATAACGGAAAGATATGACACATCATGTTATAGACAAGTCTGGTAATTATTTAACATATTTTATATTTTCATCAAAAATATTTTTATTTTACCTTAAGCCTTCATCCAAGAAAATTTTATAAAGTTTTAATTAAATTATTGAATCATTGCCACTTGTCACCTTGTGGTAGATCAGACATTTATTGCACAGGGCCCAGAATGGATGCCTGTGGCACTCCATCTAAGATAGGGCGAAATATTTTTTACAATTGTCTGCTCTTCTACAACATCCAACAAGCCCAAAAAAATCCCTAAAATAAGCCCTTTGATTAGGTTTGGCATAGTTTGTCATGCAAGATTAAATCCAATTTGCCACCTTCGTTCTTCACCACCAATCTGCCTAGCCTTTTCCCAACTATATTTGGGTCGGCTTCCAGCCGGATGCAGCTGAATACCAGTATTTTACGTGGAGCGACTGCCTATCTGGGTTGTGGAGGACAACCCAGTAACTGGGTAAATGGTAATACAATACCCCTTGGTTTCGGGCTTCTGATGACCAATGACCATGACTGTCAAAATTCCACGAATGACAGCCGGGACCAAAAACTTAATGTGCTTTCCGAGGCATGGAGGAGTATCGGTATGTAAAGATGGTCACCCATCCACAGACCAACCCCGGCAAGCGTAGCTTAACCGTATGGATCGACCCATGCAGCTGTTATTACTTCACCGCCAGCTCCTCGATTCTTCACCACCATAGAATCCTATATAAAAGGCATAGAATGTTTAAGCAGTCTGATGCAGTTTGTGGCAGTTATTTTAGTAATCTCAGATCACCAACTGCATCAGACTGCTTGAAAAGTGAGCTTGTTTGAACTTTTTAGTTGCGGTCATTTTTTTTTAGGGTTCCCTACCTCAAAAACGGAACCCTTATAGGATCACTTGTGTGTATGTCTGTCTATCTATCTGTCCGTTTGTCACAGCCAATTTGCTCCGAATTTAATGGCCCGATTATGGTACACAAACACATGTATTTCTGTGAAAAGAAAATAGATGAAAATTGACCGTTCCCCCCCTTATCTCCCCGGAACAACTGACCTTAAAATTTTGAAAAAAAATACAGAAAATAGTGCTTTACAATACAGAAAATGGTCTAAAAATAACATGGTAAATCTCTCAATATTGTGCGTACAAACAAACAACAAACAAACTTACATTTGCAGTTGGAATGTATGTAAGAATATGTTTTTCAACTACAACGTTAAGTTTGTATTTGGGAAAAATTCATCCCAGCTGTTCTTTTTTTTTCGGCCTTAATATATGTTATATATTTTGAGTCGTCTCCTCAAGCCCTTTATTTTATTAACACATGGTCTTAATTAATGTCATTGATGTTTAGCCATATCAGCCATTTTGATATTACCTATAAAAATGAAACCTTATCCCATCGCGCAACCTGGTCTAGTCGATAGACACCTAGCTCCTCATTAGTACGTTGCGTTGTGTTGTGTCAACGCTGCGTCGTTTTAAGTACATGTATTTAACGAGCATTAAAATCCATCCAGCCGTTAGGATGTTTCAAGGGTATAAAGAATCCGAAATACAAAAATACGTAGATAGATAGCGAAAAACATAACCCTGTCCTTGCTATCGCGCAGTCGTGTAAAAAACGTAAACAAGTGTTCAACATAATCACGCTATCTTAGCTAGAGTGCAACAGGGTTTCGTTCTGGGTCCCTACAAGTATATCCAATTTACCACAAAAATAAAACAAATCAAAACAAAAGTATTGCGCGAGGAGTTTCTTAAAGTGTTGTTTGAGAATTTGCAAATAACTTTGCGTATAAATCCAGTTTTGTCTTGAGACGTCGGGACTATCGGCTACAAAAAAGTTAAGTCAGTTGTTGCCTTACTATTTTCACTATTTGTCCCCCTGCGATCTTCTTGATCCCTTACTTAACGCCGCAAGTGCTAAGTCAGTTTTTTTTTCCTCACATAATTTCGTCTAGTTTTTGGTTTGGATAAACTGATAATCTTGCTAGTTGTGGGCGTTATTCGAAAAAATGCTGTCTAATCATATATCGTCATCAGCCCCGGATCTAAGGGGGGACAAACCGGGGCACTTGCCCCGGGCGGCGCGGCAGTTTCATGGGGGCGCCAAATCCTTGAGACAAGAATTCGAAATATCGTACACCTACAATCTCATAGGTTTTTATCAAGTACCTAATCGAATCTTATAATATAAAGTTTGAAAAAAAAAAACTTGTATTTCCATACGCCCAGTTAGTTTTTGAACGTGATTTACGAACGCATCTTAACAGATTAAAGGATTATTATTTTATGTACATATATTACAAATGGTCACAAAAAATGCTACTCATTTGTCAGTTTTTAATAGTTTTTCTCAAACACCGAAGGGAGGGGGCGCCACTATCAAGTTTTCGAAAAAATCGTAGATCCGGGGCTGATCGTCATCATACCTTTGCTTTTGATTAATTAATCGCTATTTCAGTAGCATCAAACGCCACATGAAATGCGTGTAAGTACATCGTAGTAAACCAATTAGCTTATTTATGTATAGTATGAACTCTATTAAGGGCCACGTTACGTACCTACGCGTCATTAATGAATGCGTTCAGGCAGTATCAATGGATGTTTATATCCTTTCAAAGGTGGGCGACTGTTTGTGTAGGAATAAAGAAAAATCGATTGTTCACTTATATTTAACTACGTAACGTATAACAATGTCGGCTGAAGGTATTTTAACATCCGGGCGGGTCCAGCAGGCTTCCACACCTTGACCCAGGTGGGCGTAACGGCGCAATAGGTCAGAAGGGAGAGGCGCGCGCGGGGGTATGTTTGGGCGGGCGTAGTAGCGTAGTGACGTCAGTGACGCGCGCTATCGACCCCAGCGAGAGCCGTCACAACACCCCCTCCTCCGCGGCACCCTGCACCCGCTATCCACACCACCCGCACCTCCCGCTCCCTGGCCCCTAGTGGTGCTACCGCGCAACTACGCAGCGCGCCAGCCGGAAGTTTGTCGACGCTAATGGAAAACGCTCATGGCCCGCTTTGATGAGATTCGCGCGCCGCAGCCCATACCATACCCCGATGAATTCAAATAATATGACGCCCCACAAAAGAGATGGTTACTTGATATTGTGGTTCTATCCACAGGATATTATCGTTGGGCTTTTGTTAGGTTTTGGTACAATATCCAAAACCTACTTACACCATTTTAAAATTAATTCATAAGTGTTTCTGATATTTGAATCAGCCTGAACAGTCAGACACACAATCCTTGCTAACTTAATTTTCGTCCTTCACTGAATGTTGCTGGCTAGAAACGCTTGTCACCTGTCGGTACTGCAGCAATAATGTTAAAAGTCACTAGTAATATCATAATTTCAGAAAATCCTTTTAAAAATATATTATCGATCTAATGCTGGAATCAAAAGCCTTCGTAAAAGTTGCCGCTCTGAACGCGAAACTGACAAGTTACGATTCCATGGGCACAAAATCGTGGATCAGCCATGCAAAATTGGTCGTAACAAATGCGTAGTAGCTATGATCGGCAGGGTGGGTCTTCCGTGCAATTTTTCCGTCGTTTGACCTTGACCCAAATTGGAAAAACCCTCGAATAGACTAAATAAGTTTGAGAGCGAAAGTCTGTTGTCTCGGCAAAGGAGGGCTGGGTTGTTTACATAAGTAATACTCAGTAGTTAATATTACGGACCAGGTTTATATTGTTTGGGTAATAGGTAAGATAGCCGATATCGAGGGGTGGCATCAGTAAACGTATGAAATTTTTGCAGTGTAAACTTTAGGCTTCTGTAATCTTAGTACCTAATAATATCGTACATTGAGTGGCTTTGGACTAGGAGAAGTAGGACAGCAATCGTCCCCTACCGGTAGGTAGATAGGTACCTACTCGTTTTTATTTCCATTTATACCATCGGTTGTCTTTATTTTTCCCTGTTTATTTATTTATTTTTCTGAACAGAGAACTGAGAATTCAGATATTAGTATCAGTACCTACCCCCGACAACTTTAACTTTATTCTAATTTAGATATTTTCTTTTCAGTTCTAAAACACGAACATGTTAGGACAATAATAAAGATTCTCAGCCACGTAGAAATTAATAAAATCAATGGCTGAAATCTGTGATGAAATTACGCCTCAGAAGCGATTCAAAAAGATTCCTATTTATGTAGTCGAAGAACATAATGATGCGTTACAATTTATATATTCAGCAATTGGGGGCAAGAAGTTACCATTAGAAGGAACGACTCTACTACACTTGGATGCGCATCCTGATATGCTCATTGATCGTAAATTGAAAGGAGAGGAAGCACGTTCTGGGATACATGTTTTGCCATTATTACAAATAGAAAATTGGATTGTACCGGCAGCGGCAGCTGGACATATCAGCCGAGTAGTGTGGCTGCGTCCGCCGTGGGCGAGTCAATTTCGAGACGACACGCGACCTATACACGTCGGCGATCATCCGACGTCAGGCGAGCTGCGAGTCGACTGCAAAGAGCCTTACTACCTCTCTGATGCACTGTACTCATCACAACTAGTCAATAAGAGAAAGTTTATATTTACATCAGCCGAACTCTCCGACGCCTTACTTGCTGGGGACGAAAACAACATCCAGAAACTCATATCGAATCTTAATATTTCACAACCTTATGTACTCGACATTGATCTAGATTTCTTCAGTACTGGAAATCCTTTTCTCGGTTTGTACGAACGTATTAATGTTTACGATCGATTGCAACCAATATTTGAATTTAAACTTCCCGATGACAACGAAACTGAAACAATCGATAAAGTTGTCGCCTCACGAGAACGACAACTTGCAGAACTTGAACACTTGTTCCAGCATTTAGAGCAATACGATAACTTGGATGGATATCAAGGAGAAAAGTCACAGTTGTCTGACATGGTTAGTAGAATCACTTGTATAATATGTAATAACAATGAAAAAATTTACCAAAACCTTTCATAAACAATATTAATGTTAACTAGGTTGCCGAGTTAGCAGCAGCAGTTTTGGCGGAGGCTGGACGGTTAAATGAAAAGCCAGACTGGTGGGCAGTGTTCGCAGGAGGCTGCACGCGAGACCAAGGAGGACTGCCTTACCATATCAGCTCCGAACAGGAGATACAAAACTTGGTTCAGAAGGCTCTAGTGCCACTATTGAAGAATATACCCCCACCGGTGTTGATCACGATTGCTAGATCTACAGACGATGGCTACTGTCCTCCTAATCAGGTAAATAATGGATGAGCTCTAATGAAACTACCATTTGATTTCATAAAGAAGGTAACATACATGATTTTATTTGTATTTCAGGTTGAATACATTCAGTCTCTAGTGTTGGAAACTTTGAAAGAAATATATGACACAGATGAACCAGCCCTGTACTACCTCAGTGTGAATACCTCAGAATAATTTAACCAAGTGTATGCAACCAACTTTTTGTAACTGAATATTATGTTATTTCTGATAAATAAATAAGTAGTACAATAAAAAAGGATTTTAATTTTTGCCAATGCTATAGTGCTGTGAAGGTGTGGGGAGATCAGCAGAGGGTAGATGCATGCATAGGTACATTTTCTGCAACGTGTTTCTGTTTCCAAAATCCTATGACGCTCTACTGATTTATCTGCGTTCAGAACTTACGGATGTAGGATATAGAAAATGTCCAGGAAATTCTAGTAGGTGTCCAGAATGTAGTAAATTGAATAGAAATATTTGGCACCTATACTGTATCGGCTATATGTTCTAGTCTTCATTATTATACGCACTCGAAGTCCGTACTAACTTCGTGACTATCGTTTCTGCCTACATTTAACTATTATTTATTCATTGTATCGTGTAAACGTATTTGTGTCAACGTTACGCGTTGAATCGTTTCAAATTTATACTGAAGAGTACTCGTTAATCCTATGTCTGCGCGTCGCAACTCGCAAGACGCAGTCTCATTCAGGCTTCAACTCGGGTGCCAAATGCATCGCCGTAACTCTTTTGTAATGTGTTTTAACAAACAGTGTTCCCAACAATTACCGGAGCGAAATATTGCCTTTGAACAATATTATGACAGCAACTTGAACAAGTTTATTGTAGTTCCGCAGTCTCTGAACATGCACACTAAACTTAAACAGAGAATATAAAAACTTAACAACTTTATAATGAAGTATTATATCGTTGTTTTAGTGTACGATGCGGATTTGGCTGCGGATGAAAAACTCAATTTAAGTTTCCGTGAATGTTTTAGCTGGATAATTCGCGAACGTCTCGCTCGGCTCTGAACTGCATTCAAGCTTCTAAGGCTCTAGGCTCAATATCTGTTGCACAAGCTAGGGTCTAGAAGGCAACTCAGGAAGAATTAAAGCCAGGAGGAGACGCCCTGGGCGTCGGAAATCGAGAGCCGATTTCTGGCCACCGCAGGCGCGGGCTTGCGGACGGTGAGCAATGGGTAGCTCGCCGTCCGATAAGGACCAGGCTCGGGTCAACGGCGCGTTGTGTTCCACGCGCGCTTCAAAGAGATGTCAACAGAATTGACGGGGTCGGCTAGGGCTGATGCCTGCCGGGGTTGCGAAGAAAACAGAAAGGGAGATCATGGCCCCCGGCAACATGGCAACTTAAGGAACACGTGTGGGTTTTAGTCAGTAAGAGTTTGACACACCCTCTCGCTCCGCCCAGAGCGGGAGAAGTTATTTGATAATTTCCCACCCAAAAAAAATGAAGAATTAAAGCAAATATGTCGATACTAAAATAGTAAAATCTATCAAGTTAGACAGAAACGGCTTATTCCGATTGGATCCCACAATCCAATCCCACTTAGTAGGAATCGTTAGGAATATGGATAGAATTAATATTTTGTTCCGATCCGACCCCATTTTGTGGGATTCGTTAAGATTAGGGATAAAATTGAATAATATACTTACATAACACAAAACAAAGTCCCCCGCGTCTGTCTGTCTGTCTGAATGCGATAAACTCAAAAACTACTGAACGGATTTTCAAACAGTATTCACTAATGGACGGAGTTATTCGTGAGGAAGGTTTTAGTGTATAATTCATTACATTTCATTCATTCATTACATTAAGGTTTTGTGTAAATTGGCTGAAGTTTGACGATTATTGTTGAAGATGTCGGAAAAAATCATGCCGACTGGGAACTTCATTGGCGTGCGCCGCTAAAATAGTAAAAGTTTCATAAAATTTATGCTCCGACAAAAAAAGTCCGCGATGGCAGCTCTATCTTCTATGGCTAACCCACAATAACCATTTCTATCTTTCAGAATTTGATAAAAATTTCATTGTTATTTCCGAAGCTATTTTGACCGGTAATATCCAATAAACTATGTTACTTAAATTGAGCATTTAATTTACATTAAAATATGCATTGACATTAATTATTTCATTTAAATTCATAGTTTAAAAGATATTACAGATTTAAAATTACGCGTGACAAAATAATTATGGTTGACCGTAACGCGGGTGCAGCGGTAGGAGTCAATGACCTTTTCCTCGGCTTTTAGGTATGTAATCCCGGTATCGGTAGTACGTTCCCGTGGGATATTTTAGAAGCGGCGGGCAAAAGCTAGTAAAATTGTATTTTGTTCTGAACCGATTCCAATACGAAATGATCCCCGTTGTGAACCAATTGATGAAAGTGAAAAATCGACATACATAGTAAATGGAAAAAAAAACGTAGTAAAATATTTAAAAAAAATACCTATTACAACATTCTAAAAGTGAGGCCACACGAAGCGTTGCCAATGCCTTGCGACGCCTCATGGACCTCGGAATAATCGTTTTAGAACAAAATATATTTTTTTCCACATTCCTAACTAATCTCACAAGTGGGATCGGATTGTGGGATCCGATCGGAAAAAACCACAGAAACCTACTAGGTATTCAGATTCCGAAGGTCTCTCTCTCTCTCTCTATGAAATTATTATTATCGTTCTATGATTGTTTGGTCTTGGTCTCAGTTAGGCCCAGCTCTTTCTGCAGATACCGATAGCGGAGGTGTTATAAATAGCAATATCTCATAATGTACTTGTACGCAATGTAACGTACTTATCTGCAACGGAAGCAATGTACTTATCTCATTTTTTTAAGAAACAATTTAGGTACCTACTCTAAATCCTAACGTGGTATATAAGTACCTTCCCTCTTATTTGCGGTATGCAGTAAATTAGCTCAATAATTTTTGCATTGGCATCAATAAGCTAAAAGTCAAGACGGCCACTGTCACCTCAAGCGGGTCAATTAACAATAACAAGGGAATCGACGCCCTCGTTACGTGCGACAGTATCCTTGGATATACTTCGCAGCAACTCGCACGCACGGATATGATAATGAAAAGATGTTTAACATTCTTATAGATCAGACAAATCGTCGCTTAGACCACATCGGTTTGCATTATTAGTTGAGGTCTTGTCTAGGTTCCTTCCCTGTAGTTGTTAGTGAGAATAGCCTGTATCTACCCTAATTGCGTAATACACGTTCAATCACAATTTGTTTGGATTTGAAACAGATTGCTAATCCATTGCTTCATAATCATAAGTTGGAAAAAAATCTGCTCAACAACGTAAATAACGCAATGAATGTTGTTGAACTGTCAAATTAGTTAAAATCGTTTACGAAAATAAGTTACGCAATTAGGGTACTGTTTCTATTGATCCTTCAGTATTAGAGCATTGCGAAAAACGGCTCCTTTTTTGTTAGGACCCTAATATGAATAGCTTTCAAAAAGTTTACTGCACATTGGCAGCTATAGACAGTTAAACAACTGTGGAATATGTTTAAATAAAGTAGCCAAAATAGGCAAGTCTGACAAGCAGACATGTCCACACTAGTGGCTGGAACTCAAGTTTGAATAGCTGAGAGATTGAAATAGTAGAATTAAATTAAAAGAATGAAAAATTAGAATTAAAATTGTTGTACTTGTGGCACATTAGAGTGGTACCTACATTATTCAACGGCCCAGGCAGTGACATGAATAAATAGAATATGCTTTTTTGTACCTACACAAAAATACCCACCGACACATAGTTACTACTCTGTCTCCATTCAAGGAGTAGGATGCTTCAACTGCTATCGGTCCTTCGACTGTCGGAAATGTCCCAGACTCCCAGCTCAAACTACAGTTTCCTGACTTTACAAAATTTACCATCGGATATGTTGTTGTGATCAAAAACATGATGCAGATCTTATCCATCATGAATCTTGTAGCAATGTCAATTAAGTGTCCAGTTGGAATTGTTTTCCCAGATTCTTTTAGCAAAGCTTCTGAAGTCTGCCAATAACTTTCAAATGTCTACAATAATATCATACTATTTTTTAAAGATAATATCACTTGATTGGACAAACAATTTAGTCCTTCGATTGGGGGCGATTGGGGTCAACTGCGCATCGAACACTCGAGTCACATTACTAACAACGTATTACATCATGCGTCGGCCATGCTTGGAAAACTTAGTGCCAATTATGTCCAATAAAAACGCACAACTCAGAAATTATTTTATACACGTGTGATGTTTTCTACATTATTTTTATCGTAGGTACCATCGGGGTAACGTATATCTAAACAATTTGAAAACAAAATCCTGTGCACACGACCCTTTCTTTCGTAGGTTAGCGATACTATAGCGGCCGAGCGCTGCAAGCAAGAATAGTCCTTACAGTGTACATATATGCATTTCTTCGACAGTACATTGTGTGTACGGAATTAACTGATTCAACTGCAATATTTCTCTCTACTTCGTCAATATTATTGTATGATAAATAGATTTCTAAGACGCATTGGAACCTTGGAAATAATTCTCAGTAGGTTACAGGAGCTCAATTAACATATAGGCCTTGTTGTAACAAACGTAGGCATATTGTTATTTATATAAGCAAGGAAATTATACGTTGAATGGACCAGAGCTGTTTTTTGCACACGTAGGGAATATAATCATGCGGCACGCTACCTGAATCAACAAGCTTGGAATACATACAGTATTTTTATATTACTTTGTGTTCTCTGCTTGAGAGTTTACGACGCGTTATGATTTATGTACTTACCTATACCTACCCACCTTTTTTTTGGGTGGATTATCAAATAACGCTAAGAGTCTGACACGCTCTCCCGCTCTGGGTGGAGCGGTAGAGCGTGTCAGACTCTTACTGACTAAAACCCACCCGTGTTCCTTCAGTTGCCATATTGATGGGGGCCACGATCTCCCTTTCGGACTTCTTCGTAACCCCGCGGTACTACACTGATTGTAGAAGTACTTGAAAACTTCAAGCAAGCCTCAAAGAGTATTTATAAAGCATTTTACGATGCCCCCTAAATATCTAAAATTATATTGTAAGTACCATGTGCACTTGTCAGTCCAAAACCTATATTATGAAAAAAAGCGCTTTTAACATCGAGATATAAGTACTAACGTTAGTACTTATATCTCGATGGCTTTTAATAAGCTGTATCTCATGAACCGTAATAGGTAGACAGTTGAAATTTTCACAGATTGTATTTAATTATTGACGCAATAACAACAAATGATAAAAAATAAAATAAAAATAGTAGTAATAGAAAATAGGAGATACAAAGTTATAACGCACATGATGATAAATTGACGTTTTTTTTTTTTTTTTTTGTCAGTCGTGCTTGTATAAAACATAAAAGAATAACCTAAATTTTGTCTGTCTGAAACTCCTAAATTATAATAGACGTTGATTAATGAAAGTGGGATACATATTGATTTTCTTGCTTCTGTTGTGTGATTATTTTGATTAGCCGGCTGCTTTCTGTAGTTACCCACTGGTACCAGGGATGTTACGGAAGTCGTTTTACCGGAATCGGAGGTTTTAAATTTGATTGAACGGAATCAGAACCGGAACCGGAGTCGAAGGAGGAAGTAGAAGAAAAATGTGTTACGGGAAGGCTTAATGAAACAATTGAGATACAATTCAGTCTCTTTAGTCAGTAAAATATTAGCGATAACATCCACAAACAAAACAATAAACTGCGACTTCGAGCACGAGTGTGTATAAAAAAACTAAAATTACACCGGCAACGAGTTAAAATTTGTTTGTACGCGCTCTAGACACGTGCATCGCTGCGTTTCGAACTTCGGTATAAATCCGATACAAAATTATCGGAACCAAAGTCGGAATTGGAAGTGTAAAATTAACCGTAAGTTCCAACCTTTTGGAACCGGAACCGAAGCTCCGTAACACCCCTGCTAGGTACTTATCCCAATAAAATATGAAATTTTATACATAGATTAGGTATGGTTAATAGTTATAGGTATGTACCTAGTGTACTTACGGACTTTATAAAAAAAAAAAACTATGGAATTACTAGCTATTTTCTTGCTACAGTAACCGCCTTAATAAAAAAAGAATGCAATAACGATCAAACGAAATCTCGAGATCTCGAGAAATTTTTAGAGATTTAATCTCGTGGCAAGAAAATCTCTTTCGCGATCTCGACAGTAGTGGTCGAGATTACAAAACAGATTTCGAAATTGAGCGGGTGCGACTAGGGATTGCAATCCGGAAAACCGGATCTGGTAATCCGGCGGATCCGGCATCATTAAACGTTTAACGGATCCGGCGATATAAATTTTTGGCAAAATAATCATGCTGGTGCATGAGTTGGTACTTTAAATACGTGGTGCGTGTGCATGCGAGTCGTTAGACGCTGAGCCGCACCGCGGGGGGCCCCCGCCCCACCACCCGGCGCCGCCAAGTTGGACCACGTGACAACGTGCTCAGTATTATTCCACTCTTCGCTCGGATCACAAATGTGTGTTTTGTTTTGTTTGTCGCTGCATGATTATTTGCTGACTACAAAGCCAGTGTAGAAGCTGAAATGGTCTTTTCAGCCGTAGGCTATATTTTTAGCTCTATTCGAAGTCGATTGGCAGATGACACAACTAGTATTATTTCTTTTCTACTATCCTTTTTAAAAAAACAAAACTTACTTTTTTATACTGTTTAAGTACTTAAAATAATTATTTAAGTACCGTAAGCTGATTAAACCAAAGAGTTATTATTTTATAATACAGTACAAACTCATTATTGTAATAATTGTTAACATTCTCACATTATTGTTATCTCAGTAAATAGTAATGAAGTAAAGTTAAATTATGTTAGATGAGCTAAGTAAAATTTTAAGTTCTGACATGAAAAGTAAAAGTTAACTTCATAAGTTTTTTTTTTCAAATAAATAACCTATTTATTACACTTACTCGATTAACTCATTAACAGTCCATTTTGGAACGAAAATGGAAAATTATCCTGATTTGATCAATCCAGCCGGATTGGAAATGATGCCGGATTGCAATCCCTAGACGCGACGCTTTGTGATAAATATATATTTTTTAATAATAATTAATGGATTTATAGTATGCGTGATCCGTGTGTGCCGATTTGTAGCGTTAAGTAATGTACTTAGTTCAGATGATAAAAAAAAAAATGGTTTCTATCGAAACTCAATAAATATTGTTTTATTTACAAAATATAAAACAAATACGTACCCTAACTAAATAGGTGTAGTTTTCATTTTCATATTTTAGAGAGTAGGCGAAATCTGTACCTCAGACTTAGCACGCAAGATCTCGAGAATGGTTTCTATCGAAACTCAATAAATATTGTTTTATTTACAAAATATAAAACAAATACGTACCCTAACTAAATAGGTGTAGTTTTCATTTTCATATTTTAGAGAGTAGGCGAAATCTGTACCTCAGACTTAGCACGCAAGATCTCGAGTTGTCAATCTCGACTCGAAATTGCATTCCCTAGTTGTGTAAAACAGCTTGAATATGTGGCTTGAGACGAAAAGGCATTACCTTACAAAAGGTAGAGTAGAAACAATTTTGATGTTGTTTAGGTCGGGAACTCGGGACTTCAAGTTGTCGATCTCGGGGGAGAAAATGGCAAGACTAGCTAGCTACCCACATTAATTTGAATATTTTCTTCGAATACACAGACAGAACACGAAGGTAATAAAATGCCCTCACATTATTTATCGCACATAATTGGAATGCAAATCGCAGGTGGAACCTTCCCAGACAAAACATCCGACAGCCAAAAAAATAAAGTGCTTGCGAATAAAAACCTTACGATTACAACTAATTTCAGGAAGCAGTAGATGCCTACCTACTATGATAATTATGTCTTTATATTTCAAAAGCTCACTTCTGTTACAAGATTCTGATTATTTATGATACAAAAGTATTAATATATAAAGTATTATAAAGTATTATAAACAAAGTATTATACACCTTACCTATTTTAATATTACTAGGTACCTACATAACTATTTATCTAAGTATTATTTTTTCTCAGTAGCAGCCTGGAGTCTGGATTTGTGCCCGGTTGACGGCAATAGGCTCGCCCCCTATTACATGGGACTTAAACATAACTGGCGAGATGTGGGTGAACTATAGTTATTGGTACCTCTGCCTAACCCTTCGGGGATAAGAGGCTATTATGTTATAACTATGTAGGAAATATCTAGGAGATAAGTATCGTACCACTACCAACCACTTCATAAGTTGTTTATAAAACGTTAATAGAATCGTTGAGTTCTCAAGTCCTCACCTCGTACAAGTACAGCGGTGGACGATAAGAAAAAACTTGCTTTCATTGATAAAATACTGCTTGCGTAAACGATGTTTTTCAATGGCGGAGTTGATAAGCGGCCGTCACCGCCGTGGCGCCACTTGCAGATAATGTACGGCCCCTACAACAGAACAACATGTTTATAGGACGAATTAAATAAGTAAGTACTTTCCTTTCAGACACCTGTTTTTGGTACTTCAAAAAACCACTTTTTTAACACTTTCGACTCCACCCACTTTTCATAGAACTCATACTCCATGCCGCCATACATATTGGAAGTGAACCCTCCGGGAGGGTTACCGGCATTACGTTTGCGCTAAAGTTAAAATCATCGCGGACGGTCAACGGCATTAAGGCTCTTACAAACAGGCGCGACACGCGACGCGACACAAAGACACCGCACGTCGCGCGACGAGCGGTGTCTTTGTGTCGCGTCGCGTATCGCGCCTGTTTGAAAGAGCCTTTAGGTTTAAAACCGTGTTATATAAAACACTGTAAAACGAAGTATAATAGTGTTTTCAGGGGGTCTTGTCGCTATACGTAGTTTTCAACCTTTTAAATTTTTTGTGAATTTCTAAGGAACCGTGATCAAAAATTAAAAAAAAACAAACATAGGCACTCCGGGAGTGCCAACAGAAGTGAAAACTAAAAAAAAATACTTCCAAAACCTTTAGAGTAAAAATACTTGCATAGAACATTGATCCGTAATATAATATAAATAAAGAGCACAATCGCGTTTACAAAAATGAGGTGTCGGGAACGGTGTCGCGAGTTCAATTGTTTTTTCCCATCTCAAAAATACCCAACGCGCCTAAAGAAGTGTTCACTTCAAAATTAAATGCTTTGATTTCAAAACCAACGCATAGATCTATGTACCTACTAATAAATCTTGATAAAATATACATCAGATTTTATTTTTCACGGTATTCGCTAAGAAAAAACTACATTTCAAATTTCAAATGAGCCCACCGCGAGATCCCAGATGCGACTGGGTGAACCCTCCAGGAGGGCTCCCGGCACTGAACGTGTTAAGAATGACACCTGATGCAGGCAAATACTCACATCACACAACAGGGAACCCTGATTGACGTAGGTTAGGTATACATGAACTTACATAGATGTATCTACCTACTATCTACCTACTTTAATTATGCGATTTGGTATCCAAAGTAAACAAGTATTTCACAGAATTGACCTACCTACCTCAGTATTCATTATTGCGTTGATTAATACTTTTGTAGGTATGCACGGCACCGTACCTACATAAACAACAAAAAAATAAAATTGCATGTTTTCCGTTTACATTCCAAACTGATTGTTCACACAGCACCCACAGGCTACAGTTGAATGTCACGGTCTTTCTTTCTGTAAAGACCACAATGAGCTGTCGTGCGGCGGAAAATGTTTAAAAAGCCACGTTGTAAGCACCGAATATCAAAGCCAAGGCTTTGATATTCGCCTTAAAGGCTTGTGCAGACCGGCGCGATATCGCGGGCGCTACAAGGGTCGCGCTGTCTGTAGCGCCCGCGATATCGCGCCAGTTTGCACAAGCCTTAATACGTTACTATCACTATCAGAGACCACTGTAAACTGTTGTCTACAAAGGGAACCTGACATCATGTAAAAATGATTCTGTACCCTAATTGCGTAACTTATTATCGTACACAATTATGCCTAATTTGTTTTATTTTGACAGTTCAACAACATTCATTGCGTTATTTACGTTGTTGAGCAGATTTTTTCCAACTTATGAAGCAATGGATTAGCAATCTGTTTCGAATCGAAACAGATTGTGATTGTGTTGTATTACGCAATTAGGGTAGGTACTGGTTGCCTTCGAATTTCGATCACTCAAGCGAATTTAGAATCAGTTTCAAAATTGAATATACGACGCCCGGTTTAAAAAATAAACCAGCCATGTGCGTGTCGGACTACGCACAATGAAGGATTCCGTAGTTGAGATGAATTTATTTATCCCAAGAATAAACTTAACATTGTATTTGAAAAACGTGTTCTCCCATAAATTCCAACTGCAAATGTAAATTTATACGCACAATATTGAGGCCGATTTATCATTTTATTTTAAGACCATAGACTTCTTATAGGTTTTCCTGTAATCTATGAGTAAAGAGCCATACTATGTATTTTTTTTTCAAAACGATAGGTCCTGTAGTTTCGGAGATAAAAGGAGAATGGTCAAATATCATCGAATTTCTTAAATATCTTTAAAAGATTTTTTTTTATTATATAAAAAATAGCTTTAAGATCCTTGCAACAAGCCGTTTACCCCCCAAAAGTGACATCTATATTGTAGTGACATCTATATTCAAAATTTATTTATTTACGTTACACGTTCGTGTTTGGGTCACAGAAATACATATGTGTACCAAATTTCAACTTAATCGGTTCATTAGATTTGGAGCAAATTGGCTGTGACAGACGGACAGACAGCTGACACACGACTGATCCTATAAGGGTTCCGTTTTTTCCTTTTGAGGTACGGAACCCTAAAAAGAACAACAGTAAGTAAGTGATACATTCAATGAGTACGTCGTCTTGATAAATAGCTAAACATCAGTATTGCTTCTTATTATCATAAGTAGTGCCTAAAGGCTCATTCAAACAGGCGCGACGCGTTAAATCGTATACCACTTACAATACCTACCTAAGTAAAACCCATGGTAAAGCTTCTCATCAAGCTAATAATATTATGTATTATGATCGGGTGCAGTTGTGTCACACTCACTCATAGGTTACATAGGTAGGTACAGTGGGCTGCATCAACTGGGTACCCTAGTTGTATTCAAATTTTAATACAACTGGGGTACCCAATTGACGCAGCCCACCGTACATCTAACCTGTAATCAATCGTGGGCTTAACGAAGTGCTCTATTCATAGCCCCCTTGAAACCCTGAAGCTTAACCACTACGAACATTTTAATTTATTTTCGTAAAATCCTCAAAGAAAACTGCTGTTGTTTATTTGGTTGTTAGTTGTTATATACGTACACACGACTACACATCAAGCTATACATTTCCAGTTAACACTGACCTCGCATTGTACGCAAATCCAATACAATGCGAGATCAGCTTATACTGGGAATGTATAGCTTGATGTGTAGCCGTGTGTACCTACTTAAAAACTTCTCAATAAACATAAAGTTGTCAGCGACGCCGCATGACCGTCATGACCGGCTCAAGTGTTAAAAGATAAAAAGCCAAACAGATTTCCAATGAACTTTGACCGTTCAGCAATTTGTTGATAATATTTTTAGTCAACAAAAATCTTGATATATTCGTACCTATTAAACTTTGTGGCATACGTTGACGGTATTAAAATAAACGGGACTTTTTTTAGGTACCTAAGCATATTGTACAGAATCTTATGTAGGTATTTATAATATTTTACACAAATTCTTGTAAATTGTTTTTTATTTTGTTCAGAAACATATTTATTTATTTATTAAAACTTTATGCACAAGTAAAAATTCCGTACAAAGGCGGACTTAATGAGAGAGATATTTTAAAAGAGTTTTTTAATCATACCACTTCGAATGGCGTGAAAATGTGCAATGGAGGTAGGGTTGCCAGTTGGCCGGGAAATCCGGGAATGTCCCGGAATTTTGCGTCTCGTACCGTGTCCAGTAATTAGACTTTACTATCCCGGATTACGAACACACGCTCGGCACGGCTGCCAAGTAGGCACGCCGCAATCCCTAAAAATGGAAAAATTCAGTGACAAAAATATTTAAATAAAAAAAAGTAGTCTGTTAAGAGTTTTATAAGCCAAAGAGCGGTATTTTTTAATTTTTGTTCGAGTTAATTTATTAGTGGGCGAATCGACCAGAAAGCCATAAAAGCGAGGTGCTCAATTTTAGTTATGTTTTTATAATATTATAAAAATAAATTAAGTATGTATTTTGAAGTATTTCAGGTAAAAGTCAACCTACAACTTTTGCCTAAAATAAAGAATTCTACTTATATGAAATAACTTATATTTTTAATTTACTCTTTATAAAAATCAACAAGTACAAACATTATTGAGGCATAAGATTATTTATTTTCATATATTTTATTACGGCCCGACTCCGTTATCCTAGAATTGTTCCGGAAATGATAAACCTGTATCTTGCAACCCTAAATGGAGGAGAGTCCAGCAGACCCAAGGAACGAGTGTTGAAGAGAAGAATATCCGCTTAAAGTGCCTGCTACACGGTCGCCAACCGCGTCCTGACAGAGGTGAACTTGGTGGTTTAAAACCGTGTAGATGGTGGTTTACAACCAAATTTCGAACAGCTCTACCTGTCGTCTGTCGGGGACGCGGTTGGCAGCCGTGTAGCAGACACTTTAGTTTAAATTTTAAAACAACAGTGTGTTCTGCAAAATATAGAGTTTTCTTCTAGCAGCATTTTCTGCAGAACAATATCTGACTTGCGTTCGACAAAAAACGGGCTTCTACATTAACGGGCACTATGTACAATAAAAAAAAATATAGATAGAAAAGAATGCTCTACTCCTACTATTCTTACGCTTTTGTCCACCTGCTAACAAATTTAGTTTACATGTTATTGAATTGTTTTTAACGACATATTTTTGGTATGTAGAGTTCGTAAGTACGTGCCAGATTGATAAGGATGGTTATTTTTGCCAATTACGACAACAATCGATAAAGTTCATGCTGTATAGAGTACACACACATCAATCTACATAATTCAGTTTAGTTTGTGCACTAAGTAATAGTTACAACTGGTTACAACTTTACAATTTACTAATATGTGAATTCCTCTTGGTGTAAGAATGTGTTTTGCCAAGCTACAAGCCTATGTTTACTTTGAGCTCTAGCCTGTGACTTTAGGGTTCAGAATCCCATATTCCCACCCGATGTTCTTCATCCTGTACGTATATTGATTTGTTATAATGTATAGATCTGCACCCTAATTGCGTAACACACGTTCAATTACAATCTGTTTCATTTTGACAGTTCAACAACATTCATTGCGATATTTACGTTGTTGTAGACAAATTTTTCGAACATATTTTGTGAATCAATGAATTATCAATATCCTTCAAAATGATTCTGATTATGATTGATTATGTGTTACACAATTAAGGTGCTGGTAATGGGCCGCATCAATACACCTATCTTGTGATGCTGTACACGATAAACACTGTCAAGCAACACACCCTTTCGCAGTACACTGCTGTACCCTACTTACGACTGTTTCATTTTGACAGTTCAACAACATTAATCGCGATATTTACGTTGTTGAGTAGATATTTTTTTTTCCAACTTATGAAGCAATGGGTTCACAATTTGTTTGAAAACGATTCAAATTATGATTGAACATGTATAATATTACGCAATTAAGGTACGGGTCATCGGCCTTTCCGTTGAAAATTGTGCTATAACTCACGGTGATCCGCCCAAGCTATGCTTGCCTTGGGCCTTGACTCGTCTGCTCCAATGTCCATCGCCCCTTCAACACACACTGCCACTTCAGCAAGCTATGTTGGCTCCAGTTCTTTTCCGGAATATTCTATAACTAATTCAAAATCTAGATCCGCATCATGTGACTCATGAGCAATGATAACATATCCGGCTTTACTTATGCCTGTTTTCACTAACACTAAGCATCACATAATGCGTATATATACCTAAGCGCACTGTTGGATTTCAAATTTTTGGCACTGAGCTGAGCATTGAAAATCCGACAGTGCACTTTTATTTCCAAGGCACGGAGACGCGAGACCAACGGGTCCTGCGCCTAATCTCCCTCAGCACAAAATGACAGATAAACAATCACAATCTGTCATTTTGTCTATTCTTCCGTCGAAAAAACCCGTTTCTACGGTGGTCATGCTACGTGTGCTGGCCGTGGTCCTGTCGGATTGCCGTCCCATCGGGCTATGAGACTTAGGGAAGAGTCAGTGCACCTACCTGTGTCTGCGCACACACTTGTACACTATAATATCTTCCGCGTAGATGGTTATATTTTATCAAAGAGATTAAATATACCTAATTTAATGTCTTTGTATTTTATATTCTCGGCACTCTCCGCTGAGATTGGTTCCCATGACCGAAATTCGGTCTGGAGGACTATTACTAGGTAGAACAAGGTAAGTATTGTGGTAAATAAAGCCTCGTGCAGACTGGCGCGACACGACAGCCCGACGGCGACGCGACTCTAACAAAACAATTTCTAAGAAAACTTCACGGTAGAACAGTTACTGGTATCATGTCGCGTCGCGCGAGTCTGCACGAGGCTTGAAGCATCATTTGCAAATATCTCAAGTATTTGCCGTTATGTCGTTCTGGTTAAATAAATACATTGTATTTTTACCAATTTTTATTTTGATAATTCTTGCCTTTTGTTTTCCTTTATTTAATCATTATTTATTTACTTAAAATTAATTTTGAATAAGTATAAAAAATAGTAGCCCACCGGTATGGGGAACAGGGTCCACGCTACCGGGGCCCGGCGCGAATGTTAGGGCCCCAGAAAGAGTGACCTCCTAATAATACGAATCGTGCCCAAAAGTACCGCTTTTTGAATCAAGCCCTTGATCCAACTGTCCTCGTTTAGACTCGCGCGACGCGACGCGACACCGGTAATTGTTCTACCGTGAAGTTTTCTCAGAAATTGTTTTGTTGGAGTCGCGTCGCGTCGTGCCATCGCCAGTCTGCATAAGGCTTATTGATCGATTATTTTATTTTATTATTATTTGCTCGTGAAGTCGTGACTAAATAATAATATTAACAGCCGCATGGGTCGATCGAAGGTTTTAAGCTACGTTTGCCGAGGTCTGTCCGTGGATGGGTGACGATTCATAACATATCGAGAACCCTCCATGCCTCGGCAAGCACGATTAGCAACGGCTAACGGCCGGACCAACGGGTCCCAGCTGTCATTCGTAGATCTTTGACAGTTGCTACCGGTAGTCAGAAGTCCAAAAGTCTGAAAACCAGTCTTACGAAGGGGTATCGTGTTACCCAGTAGATATCTGGGTTGTGGAGGTCAGTAACTTATTTTCGTAAACGATTGTGGCTAATTTGTTTCATTTTGACAGTTCAACAACATTCATTGCGCTATTTACGTTGTTGAGCAGATTTTGTTTTCCAACTTGTAAAGCAATGGATTAGCAATCTGTTTAAAATTGAAACAGATTGTGTTTGATCGTGTATTACGTAATTAGGGTTCAGATCTAATAGGCAGTTGTAAAATACTGGTATTCAGGTGCATCTGGTTAAGCAAGCTTAGCCTTTTCCCAGCTGTGTTGGCCCACCCAACACAGTCAGGAAAAGGCACATTGATTTTTGCTAAGTACCTAATTAGCAAAACAGTCGAATAATGAATGAGTTATTCGGCTACAGATCGAATAAATGTTGAGTAGTTACTCTGCTACGTAACCACAATGTAGTATAAAAGCGTTTATTAAGAATTTTTTTTGCATTTTTGCTTTTCATTGCTTTAATCGTGTCGTATAAACGTTTATTCGATATCCTTACAGCGCATTTATTCAATAGTCATATAGTAGTACCAGTACTACCTTTTCTCGTTTATACCACATGTGGTGCAGTAATAGCGCTATTAGAGTTATATATTAAGTATTTCACGGGTTGCGATTCGATTACTTTAATATGGTTGCAATGCAATTCATGCTCGTTACAATGCATATGAAGAAGTGGAGCTGATGGTTAAGTACCAGGAGAACTCCTCAACGATTAACGTCCCTGCATCAGGAAAAGCAATATTTTGTAAAAGGTGAGATTAGGCTATTGTAACTTAGATAAATTACAAACCACCCACTAAAAAGCGAGAAATAAATACAAAAAAAAAAACAATGGACTTCCAAAAAATCACTACAATGTGAAAAATAACTTAAATTTCGGAAGTCGGTGTCTTAGGTTTTGTATTTTAGTTATTTGCCACGTTTTTGTTATATAGAAATAAGTGTAACAACTCTTTATATACTATTTGATAAATGAGGGTAGTGTGCATCTTGTTCATAAAATTTTTCACACACAATATGAGTGCAAACATGATTAACGGCCTAATATTAATGAATTTTTAATAGTAAATTACAAAACATACCGCAGACTATTGATATAAATAGTCTACATTTGAAACCGCAATAGATAGCGGTTTTCCGTTTTCTGACTTTTATCACATATTTACAAATAACTACGAAAATCGCAAATATCCGCTGCTGATTTTTGTTTTGATGTTATCATGAAGAGCTAGGCTACAAATCAAGATTAAATGGAAAGCGTGGGTAACTGTGAAAAGTCTTGATGAAGTTATTTTTTTTTTCACCTTATTTTATTTTGCGATTGTTTTAACGTAAACGTTAACATAACATAATAAACACATTATTTGTTCTAAAATCCACAGAAGATGACCTTTTATATAACAGCAAATAATAACAGCAAATTATTTGTTTTTAACTGACAAAATTGACCATTCATTCCATTCATTCCATGATTTTGTTGATTAATAATAACGAAACAATTTTAACTCCATCAATGGTCATGGAAAGGCACCAATATTGCTATTTTTACTCTAAATTTGGTCCAGTTTTGCTTTTACTCGATAATTATTTCACAATTATGTTCCTTATTCATACTGTTGAATAAGGAACATAATTGTGAAATAATTATACGACACGACTTTCATAGCACTATTAGCTGAATAATTTGTGCCCAAATCGCGTTGAGTAAAAGTTTACTCCCTTTTTATACGACTTACTACATCTACATTCAATAATGTAGCTCATAGTTCAATAACTATGAGCTGAAACAGAAACGTGGTCTCGACTATTATAGTACATGTTTTTGCCAGTTGGGTAGGTACTACCTAATGTAGCCTTGCCTTGCCTATGGACACCATTTCCGTTTTATTCAACTCAGTTTTATTACTACTAGGTATTTCCGTGCGAAACGACAAGCAGTCAAATTTTGTTTTACTTATTCCAGAAGAAGCTAATTAACTATCATTTATGTATTCTAATGCAAAAAGTAGGTCCTGTTATGTGGTTATGACCAGGGCCAAACCCGTTATTTCTAAATTGCAAAGGCGGAGAGGCCATAGGTGAGAATGGTATTTACGCACGCATAGTATTGATTTTATCGGCTCTAAAAATAACTTTTTATTTCATAATTA
Source organism: Omphaloscelis lunosa (assembly GCA_916610215.1). NCBI lineage: Eukaryota > Metazoa > Arthropoda > Insecta > Lepidoptera > Noctuidae > Omphaloscelis > Omphaloscelis lunosa. Next base: position 17,268,808 of record OU744244.1, on the reverse strand, counting down.
GTACTTATTTCTCGAAAAAACTATGAAAAGCAAAGTTAGTTCTGCGGTTGTAACTTAAAATATCCTATTACTCAAATACTTTACTAAAATAGCAGTTACTTAGATACATCATAATCTTTTAAATTATTTGATTTAACAATAACCCCTTTTTTTTTTGGTTGGGATATCATGAAATAACTTCTCCCGCTCTGGGCGGAGCGGGAGGGCGTGTCAGACTCTTACTGACTAAAACCCACCCGTGTTCCTTCAGTTGCCGTATTGCTGGGGGCCACGATCTCCCTTTCGGACTTCTTCGTAACCCCGCGGTACTACACTGATTGTAGAAGTACTTGAAAACTTCAAGCAAGCCTCAAAGAGTATAAAGCATTTTACGATGCCCCCTAAATATCTAAAAGCCGAGGAAAAGGTCATTGACTCCTACCGCTGCACCCGCATTAAGGCTAAATAACTTTTATTAAGACTAAATACTAAGGTAAGAGCCTTTACGGTCAACCATAATTATTTTGTCACGCGTAATTTTAAATCTGTGATATCTTTTAAACTATGAATTTAAATGAAATAATGTCGATGCATATTTTAATGTAAATTAAATGCTCAATTTAAGTAACAGTTTATTGGATAAGGATTAATATATTACCGGTCGAAATAGCTTCGGAAATAACAATGAAATTTTTATCAAATTCTGAAAGATAGAAATGGTTATTGTGGGTTAGCCATAGAAGATAGAGCTGCCATCGCGGACTTTTTTGTTGAAGTTTTTGTAGAGCATAAATTTTATGAAACTTTTACGATTTTAGCGGCGCACGCCAATGAAGTTCCCAGTCGACATGATTTTTTCCGACATCTTCAACAATAATCGTCAAATTGCAGCCAATTTACACAAAACCTTAATGTAATGAATGAATGAAATGTAATTAATTATACACTAAAACCTTCCTCACGAATACCTCCGTCCATTAGTGAAAACTGTTTGAAAATCCGTTCAGTAGTTTTTGAGTTTATCGCATTCAGACAGACAGACAGACGCGGGGGACTTTGTTTTGTGTTATGTAAGGATATTATTCAATTTTATCCCTAATCTTAACAAATCCCACAAAATGGGGTCGGATCGGAACAAAATATTAATTCTATCCATATTCCTAACGATTCCTACTAAGTGGGATCCAATCGGAATAAGCCGTTTCTGTCTAACTTGATAGATTTTACTATTTTAGTATCGACATATTTGCTTTAATTCTTCATTTTTTTTGGGTGGGAAATTATCAAATAACTTCTCCCGCTCTGGGCGGAGCAAGAGGGTGTGTCAAACTCTTACTGACTAAAACCCACCCGTGTTCCTTCGGTTGCCCTGTTGCCGGGGGCCACGATCTCCTTCTCGGTTTTCTTCGCAACCCTGGCAGGCATCGGCCCTAGCGGACCCCTTCAATTCAGCTGACATCTCTTTGAGGCGTGCGTGGAACACAACGCATCGTCGACCCGGGCCTGGTCCTTATCGGACGGTGAGCTACCCATTGCTCACCGTCCGCAAGCCCCCGCCTACGGTGGCCGGAAATCGCCTCGCGGTTCCCGACGCCCTGGGCGTCTCCTCCTGCGGCAGATAAGGGCGTGAGGGCGCGAAATTTGCCTCTCCCTCACGCGTTCCGCCTCCTCCTTCGCGAGCATTACCGCTTCGCAGAAGGAGGTGACGGCCTCCCATTTCCTCTTAAACAATAACCCCTGGCTTGTGTACTAAATTATTTTTTTCATCCCTCGATTACAATGTGTGCCACACTCCCATAGAACTTTCTTTTATCTATTGTTACCCCTAATTTTTTTTTTTTTTTTGTAATTTCACTACTCCGTGATTGTTTAACACGTTCAGTGAGCCCTCCTGGAGGGTTCACTTTAGCTCGCGGAAGGTAGGTTTTTCTTTGCGAATACAGCATTATAAATTGAGAAAATAAAATCTGTTGTATATTTTAATTTTAGATTCCTGAGTTTATGCGTTGATTTTAAAACGCCAGCATTTTTATTTAAAAAAAAAATGTGTCAGAGGGTGCTTTCAGCGGTGGAAAACCATTTTCACGGATACAAATATTCACAAATAAATTAAAAGGTTGGACACCCTGTGTCCCCAGATCAGAGCAAGTATTTATACTTTTCTTAATTTTTATATTTTCCATTATTTCCCGTCCCCACCTCACTAGTACATGAAAATACCCCCGGAGATACTACATATAGCGACAAGAATCCCTGAAAACACAATTTTACTTCGTTTTACAGTGTTTTATAACACGGTTTGAAACCGTTGACCGTCCGCGAGGGTTAACTAGGGAGGGTTCCAATATGTATGGCAGCATGGCCACAGGCATGGCGATGACAGTGACCTTGAGTGGTTAGCTTGCGTGTTCTGTACTGAGCTCACGCAACGCGTCGTACGTCCAGCAAGTAATAGGACTCGCCCATCAAGGAGCGCTGTCCCAAATTAAACGCATTATTAATTTATTATACATAAAACAAAAGGTATTTTAATATGAAATGAAATGAAATTGTTTATTCTGTAAATAGGATATCGGAATCACTTACACGTCATATTAAAAAAATAAAAATAAGCTAGTTGAGTTCGGCGTTTCCTATCTGACTACTCTGAGAAGAAAGGCCGAAACAAACTCAGAGGTCACAGTCTTTTTAAAGTCCAGACATAATCTTGGTCGGTCAGGCCATATGAGGACCATGTAGACTAGTGTCTGAAATGGTCTTTTGAGGAAAGAACCACACAGATTTAAGTGGACCTGTCCAGTCAGTGCAAGCATTTGTCAGTAATCGTGGAGCTCAACTCAGAACTTAAGGAGCTCAACTAGATGAACAATACCAAAGAAAGGACATTTGGGTAGGCCGCATAAACTAGTCAAACTGCCAGACCATAATTAAAACTAACTGAAAAATGAAAATAATAATGATATCCACATAGTCCTCACATTCACAATAATTAATTAAAATAATATAATACTTTACAAAGTAATCATGTCGTTTTGAATATAATTTTCAACAATGTCAATGTGTATATAAAACTGGTATATTTTGGGGGTTTACAAAATAATTAAAATGTTAAGTTTTATCACAAGGCTTAGCAGAGCGAGCAGTTCAATCCCATGCTTTTTTATCTTCTAAATAATCTGAAATTTTATAATACCCTTTTTTACAAAGTTTGGTTTTAATACAGATTTAAAATCTATTAATGGGTAAGTTTCGAATGTCAATGGGAAGTTTGTTGTAAAAGCGTATACATTGACCCATGAACGAGTTGCTTACTTTGTGTAGAATAAAATTCATGTACTAAAAGATCAATAATTAAATTATCTTTAATATGCCTATATTAAAATATTAAGGAAATGCTCTAATTTAACATATGTTTTTTTCCAAATCATTAACACTACTCTTTTAGACGTCATCTTCCTTCAGAATTAATTAAAAGTCGGTTATCGTCGCCTTAACGGTGCAGCGGTGCACAAAATACACCTTTCCAATTTTCATCAACATGGTGCATCGAGTCGAGTAAAATGGCTGTGTTATCCGGACGATAGACGGACAGGCAGACGGATATCTCGAAATTATAATGACTGTTAAACCCAAAAATGAAATTTTTGGAATACTCCTATCCAAAAATATTGTTTTTTTGGATTCCGTAGTGGAAGTTTAGTAGGTACCAAAACTGAAAATTCCAGCTTCAGGAGGATGAAAAAGTTAGTACCTACTTAGGTGGCAATGGTATGTACCTTACCTAATGTGGGTACTTAGTGATTATTAGTACCTACCTACACACGATTTCGTTTTTTATTACTTAAGTAGGTAGGTACCTACCTAATTAATATTTTATTTGTTTAATAGGTAGGAACTAGAAATGAAGAATCAGCGAATCAAGTACAATTTTTAACAAGCGGCTTTATTATATCACTGAGAAAAAAAAAAGAAAATCATCAATCATTTGATAAACAATTTCTATGCTATGTTGAAATAAGTAAAGCCTATCTAGAGGAAGAGCGCGCTTGGAAGCGTCCCGTCCGCGGATTCTATTCCGTGGTCCCATGATCCTATCGGATTGAGCAAAAAAATAAGCACGCGAGAACGGGCGAGCCGAGCCGCATTCCTCGACTGGGTCGACGGCACGGCAGGCCCCGCGCTCTCCGCGATCCGCTTCCCTCCCTCAGTCGTTCGCGCGCGTCGTTTGTGATAACTTGTACGCACGTTATCCGTTGTTTGCCGCGTATTGTGTTTACAATAGTGTTGTTATTATTGTGGTTATTATAAAAAAATACACAATTAAAGTGTTTTGTGCTGTGTGATAAAGTGAAATATTGTACTGAAGGATCTGTAGAGTATTAATAAACTGTGGATCGCGAGGAGCAGTCAAACACGGCAGCCACCGAGCTCAGGTAGCGTTTCGTATTTGTTTTCGATCTGATTACGGCTAGAATTAGACTGTTTGTTAATATAGTTTTGTAGTTCAGTGGTTTAGCTTCGAATTAGGTTAATAATATTTTAATAACAGAACCACGTGACCATATAAATACTCAGTGTACACCACGTGGTGTGAGCGGTGGTGTAAACAACTGTGTGCCCTTCTCTCTGCAAACGCGCGCGACGCGGCGCAACTGCGCGGCGCAGGCGAGGCGGCGAGCGAAATGCGCGATGGCGGGGAGCGGTGACGGTCTGACGGCTTCTTATACTATCGTCAATCGTGCTCGTAGGCGATATATTGCGAGTTTTTAGTAGGTATTCATTAACAATTACTCGGGAGGTACCTATAGCTATAAATTCTTGCTCATTAAAAAGTACTGTAAATTCTGACTTATCTACAGATGAATTAAAATGATTGTACAAAATAATAATAACCTCTTTGTAGACCCAGCTCTCCAATTAAAAACTAAAGTTTAGTTTACCTATAACTTTTTTTATAAACACACTGCAGTCGGATTCAGAGGCTGTACGCAAAATAGAAAAAAAAAATAATGCAATGATGTATTTAACGTCATTGGTTTCATGGCGTCTTTACTTTACGTCAATAGTTTTCATGTATTTTGGAGTACCTACCTTAATATAATATATTTGATAATAATTTTACGTCTTGTACTCATTGAACCTATCTAAAAAGCATCGTACTTATACCCATTAACACTATTAGTCATAACAGAAGCTAAGAGAAAGTAAAAGAGATACCGGATAACACATAGGTAGGTTTATGGAATACATACAGAACTAGTTTGAATAGGTAGGGGACTAGGTAAAATTAGGAATGTCGACTGATCGACTCAAGATTTGTTTATTATTGTTTTTCCTCAAGCATTGATAAGATGCCTAATACAATCTTGTGGTCGTGGGTGGTCACTCAGAAATATGAATTAAAACTTATCTGTATCGGTACGTACTCCACAGATTACGTAACTACTTAATAAAATTTGTGTAGGTACTAATGTTATCTCATAATAATTTATTAGAACTAGTAAAGCACAAGACTAATGCAGTAAGTACCTCCATCCTTATTAGGTACCTACCCCTTTCTTATTGTTTATGAATTTTCTTAGTATTTTTAAAACATTTTTTTTTTATTAACGTAGCATCAAAGGCAAATCATAATTATTATTTGTCCATTGTAATAAGTATGTTTTTGTAGGTAGTAGACATTGAAATACTTATTAAGAATTTGTTATCGATAAGCGAGTGCGCAAGAAACATACACCTTGAAGTCTTATCAAAACAATAATCCGAAAACAACGTTTTTTTTACAGTTCGCTTGGCCTTGAATTAACTTGTTGATGCGATCTGTTGCATTCTTTGTTCTATGCTAGCTCAATATGCTAAGACTAAAATGACTTTAGCATTTTATGACATTTAAGAAAATAATTCGAGAACTGCGCGTTTAGTCAAATTAAGATATTGTTTTACGGGAATGTTTGACCGACCGGGACGCGCAAATTTTTGTTGAAACTATGTACTTCATGGGATAAGGTAATTTGATAATAGGTAAACAAAAAGAGGCATTTTTATAGATGACACTCCACTTGTTTAAAAATACGTCTAAAGTAGGTTTAACCAAATTAATTAAACTGATACTAATACGTCTTGTAGTTACAGATCCTAACAAAATATTTATAAAAGTTATAAAAAATGAGAAGACGTTTCCTGTGTCCTGCTACCTGCTTTCTAAACTAGTGTTTACTTAATAGCAATATTATAAACGCTTTGTAAACACGATACTGGCCATACTAAGTAGTTTTTTTAGGTTCCGTTCCATACCTCAAAAGGAAAAGAAACGGAACCCATATAGGATCACTTCGTTGTCCATCCCTCTGCCTGTCAAGACCCTTTTTCTTAGAAATGCGTAGAGGTATCAATTAGTCTACGGTCCCTTGGAGCTCTAAAAATATCAAGCTTTTAAGTCAACACATTAAAAATATACGGCCATTTTGGCGACATATTTTGATACTCGCTAATAAATCAAAACTGGGTAGTGGGTAGGTACTTCCCGTTGACCTAGAATCATGAAATTTGGCGAGAAGCAAGTCTCACAGCACAAGTAAAGGGAAAAGTCCAAAAATCATTAATTTGTAGTTTAACCACAAAAAAATACGATTACAAACTTACAACTTTCGTATATCGTCGGTAAGGGAGAACATTTTTTCAACTACAAAGTTAAGTTTGTTTTTGGGATATATTCATCCCAATCCCAATGAATCCAATTACGGAACCCTTCATTGTGGGTGGTCCGACACGCACTTAGCTGTTTTTTTTTAAATAACATCACACAATGGATGTACTATCTACCTATTAGATTTTGTCGACATAAAAGTGGCCGTAATAATCAAGGAGTCGATTAAGAGTCGAGTCATGTAAACGGTTAACCATTAATTCGGTTATTTCAAATTCTCAATGGATGATGTAACATTTTTGGCTTCACCCTTTCTAACCCTATGAAGCGGGCACCTAATTATAACGGTAACATTTTGAATGGGTTAACCTCAATATTGTGGACCAATTGAACGACTAACCCATTGAACCTGTAGACCTCTTTAAAAAGCATGCGAGGGAAAGGGTTTTTGATTGGGTAGTACTAACCCGTTCATGGGATAAGGGTTACCCCCATAGGCAATTACTGAGTAGTTTGAAGGGTTAACCGGTTCATGTAAAATAAGGCGTTCGCAGTGTAAACAATCGTACTGGAATAACCAGACTAATACAATTCAAAATAGACCTAGTTACCAACAAGCTATCAAATTGTAAATTCTGAATTTTATACATTTGACAATTCATTTTTTTTTACTAGTAATCACTTATAAGTTCGTCATGTAAACTAACCCTTTCTATCATTAACAATCTTCAGTATTCTATGTATTCAATAATTAAAAGGTAAATAAAGGTCTTGTGTGATAAACTGATAACCTGGCAAGTAAACTAGATTTTTCCATACATAAGCAAAACACATGCAGGTGTAAGTAAGAAGGAAAATATAAATGTAATCTAAAATACCTACTTTGGTATTTTTTATTTTATCTATTCATAGAAATGTAATGAGTAAATGACAGATAAGTAAAATTATCATGTTATGGTGTCGTTATCAGTATCACACATTTTTTATAAAATTCGTCAAAACATGTTTGCGTCAATCGAAATCATTAAAATTTAAAATCACGTACGGCTGGATGTCAGTGTACCTACTCGCGCATTTCACAAAATTGACGACAACCTGTTTATATTATCTACTGCGCTAACAAAAGCAGTTTCTACTCCGAAAGTCCGCATAATAAGATCTTACATACCTACTGTGCTTCCTAAGTGCGTTCACGTTGTTTGGGGGTGGGGGTGCAATGTTTTGGGTACAGAGCCAAGCACGCGCCGCCGCACTGGTCGCGGTCTGATCGATCGTGCTGCGCTGCGCTGTTCTATCTATTATTTATTACCAAAAATATGGCGGCGTGGTGCGGCACGAGGTCGTCGACCTCACTGTCCGCCACGACACGCCGCGTAAACAACAAATGCAGCGCGGGAAACTCGTCCCCTCCCTATCTGCTAAGGTTTTACCCGCATGCCGTGTGTTGGACCTTGGCGCGATCATGACTGTTGTCTGTCTACAATCACGCTAAATGACGCTTTAACGTAAGCGGTCTAGAGCCATATTTACTACCGGAAGTGCCAGTCACCTATAACTTTCCTCGATACAGAAAAATTTAAAACCTAAACACGTGGTTTTGAATTCATCCATATTCGCGTAGAGTGCGACTTTAAAAACGTAGTAATTTCGTCAACGTAGAGGTTGTAAGGCACCAAGGTACTATTTTTCATAATAATTAGGTAGGTTGTTTGCTAAGTAAGAAGTCACGTGATTTCCTAGAACGTCAATCCGAGTTCGCAGTTATTATGATGCAGGCAGAACAAAATAATACAGGTAGGAAGCAGTTAGAAAAAACTTCAAAGGTACTAAAAATATCTTAGCTCGTGTGTTAAAGTCAAACCTCTGTGGCCCTGTCCATATATTAATAATAGAAAGTAAGCATTAATGCCCACTCAGTGTTTTGTGATGCTGTCCAAAAAGTGTGTGTTGTGTTAAATTCATTATTAAGCTGCTGCTTAGGGCCAAAAAAAATAAACCTTTGATAGGATCGCGACCGCGTGGTACCGTCAGTCGGGCGCCAGGACATAGTCTTGTAGCGTATAAGACTTGGTTAGGAATTGTGACCGTCCAATATGAACTATAGAAAATAAAACATTCTAGATAATGTGTGATGTGAATTATTTATTTAGGTAGGCAAAACATGCCCCGCGCGCGTGTTTCGACGTAGCGTAGAGCTAAGTGGATTTGCATGGGCTCATGAACGAGTTCCCGTTTGCCATAGTACAATCACTAGGTATAATTTCCAATTAAAATGGCCCTTCAAGTACTCGTGCATGAATAATTACGTGATTATCAGTTATTTAATACTCGACACTTGAAGGTCCTTACATGTTTCAGTTTGTTTACCAAAAAAATCTAATCAAGGTTACCTGCTTACGTATTTCAATATCTCAACTAAAAAGTTCAACAAAACTGAAAAGTTTAAAAATTAATCGCCACCAGTTTATTTCATGCACAATTTTTTTGTCAGTATCCGATCACTTTGATAAAATGTATAAAAGAGACTAGCAATCACATAGTTCAATTGTTTTGTTTTGATGACTGTACTTGTAACTTGAATAAATTCGTGCGAATCACCAATAAACCAGCTAGAGTTCAGAAGTATTGGTAATACGTAATACCCAAATAAAACCGTAAACCGGCAAAAAGGGACGTCCTTATTATTCCATCCAGTGTTATCATAATCAATGTCCAAGCGTGGGCGCTTGTATTAATTCTACAAATATGCGGCCTCTATAAATATACTATACCTACTCTTGCAAATTTGTGGCATTCCACCATAGGAATCTTGTAAACCGTTGTTTTTAAAATTAAAACTCCTGACATTACCCAGTATGTATAATTTAGAATGTGCAAAACTTGTCCGACGGCACTTTGACCTGTTTCAAAAGGATCAAGACCGTTGCCCGAAAAGTAAGAGATCCAGATAGATTAGTTTCTGCCTAGGGCTCCAAGGAACTGTTATCATATGTGTGGACTTATCTATAACAAAATACCAAAGAACTTCAAAGAAACTTAAAAAAAACTACCTAATAATTAATTTTTCATAAAGTTAAAATTATGGTTACTGGAAAAACGATTTTATTTTATAAATGAATTTATAAATAATGTTAATAATCTATTTTAAATTAATGTTTCGATAATATTAATAATTAATGTATTGCAAAATTAATAAATGATATAAACATTTAAAGCATGCCATTGGACATAAATGTTCTATTCTAGGATTAAATATATTGTAATATTTTGAATGTCAAATATCTGACTTTGTATTAGGAACTTATTACTTACTGAGTATAAGACCAACACTGTACCAATACTTATTGCAAATACATAAATTATTATAAATAACTGATACATTGTTATCATATTATATGGCATACTTCAGGAAAAGCAACGCAATCAATTAGGTTTTACTCGGTCCCGCTTAGTAAAATATAATTTTTCACATGATCGCGGTTATTTTGTTCAATACCTAACATGTTTCTTTATTAATATTTTCCTGTTACGGGCGTGTCGTGGGAACATCGATGGCTCCCACGCTAATTACCGCGGTCTTTATACACTCATTGGCCTCTGCGAGCCGACACTTTGATCAATGAAATTTATATTCATCAATGAAACCACTATTGTTGTACATACAATAAGGTTGGCAATTTGCAGAGACGCTATTGTATGGTAGTGTGAGATAATGATTTATTATCGTGTTTGACGTTTAATGCGCGGAACTCGATTATTTATCCAACGCGGCTCGCACGTTACTGAATAAACAACAAAAAAAAACAACATCACAACAACAAATATTCGCTTACTGATTGGACAGAGCTATCTTCGTAGGTATATCAACTTGTTGTTTTTACCGATCACATCATAAGGTTTTTTGCAAAGGGTTAACCTAATAACTTGTACGAGTTAGTTAACCCAATCAAGAACTTTTCCTCGAAAGAATTTTTAAGAGTTTGATGGGTGTCGTTTGTTACCAAAATAACACGGCTAACCCATTCAAAATTTTATCGTTATCTACCTAATTTAATTTCGCTTCGTGGGGTTTGAATGGGTTAAGCCATACAAAATGTTATACTCCATAAGGGTTAACCGAATGAACGGCTAACCGTTTTAACGACATATTATGCGAGGTACTACGGTCCCTGATCAAAATACTTCGCAGTATGTTTTGGTTCATTAATGTTTAGGCAGGATGTTGTTCTACCAGTTAAACAATTAGTTGCGTAACGACGGGGAAGTTGTTATAATATTGGTATTGATTGTTCCAGCTCGGGTCATGTTGCCAGCACGCCAGCAGCGGCGCGGCTCGGCGTGATGCGACGCGCGCGCGACAGCCTCGCCTGGCCGGTGGTGGCGTGCGCGCTGCTCATGGCATGCGCGTACGCCGATGCCATCGGCGAAAATGGAAGTAAGTGTCGCAATGGTGTACTACACATTATCAAAAAGTTCATAAACATGTCATTAAATTGTCTATAGACTGCCTAGTTAAGGCGACGATAACAAACTTTTAATGATTTTATACTGAAGATATTTTTTTGAAAAAATATATGTTAAATTAGAGAATTTCATTAATATTTTAATATAGGCATATTTTGGATTTTGTTTATATTACATTGTGAAATTAATTTGTAAAGTTAGGTCTAACGCGGATAAAAAACAGAATCGAGCAAAATCTATGAAGCGTATTTTTTTGAAACCTTCACCATTTTAAAGATAATTTAATTATTGATCTTTTAGTATACGAGTTTATTTAAATACCTTTTGTTTTACGCATGATAAATTAATAATGCGTTTAATTTGGGACAGCGCTCCTTGATGGGCGAGTCCTATACTGGCTGGACGTACGACGCGTTGCGTGAGCTCAGTACAGAACACGCAAGCTAACCACTCAAGGTCACTGTCATATATCTGCGTCTTAGTGATTCGATTTTATTCCAGGTACGATTTGTAGGAAAGTAACAAAACAAACACGTTTCATAACATTTGCATTCGTACTAAAGGAATCTATGCGCCAGTGATAATTCTTACGAGATAGATACGAATGAAACTAGAAAAGCGGTCGTAATTTTAATAGTTTTGTTGCAAGTACATTGTTGTTACTCGGACATGATTGGCACGCAGTCAAGCGTAATACCCTGTATGAAATACGTAACATTTGGAACGTGCCGAGTACGTTACATAAAAAAGATTTTTATTGCCAGCGAGTACTTGTGTGTATAGTAAAAATAAGACAGCACACTTCATCGTAAGTTCTCGAAATACCGTCTACTGTGTCTGTTGACACTACGTCTGTCACCTCCCATGTTCTCAGCCTGGTTATCTTTCACATACATCTGTATTCCTAACACATGTTCACAGACAACCCCCATTTTTTGTTGGCTGCTCAAGGAACAATATGAAAAGTAAAAATGTTAAGTTCAACTACGAAAACTACTTATAACCGCCTTCCTACAGTTCTGGGTTTGACTTGAATTCCCACAACATTTGCCTATGTTGGTGAACCTTAAGCCATCTGCAATATTCCTGTTGTTTTTTGAAAGAATTAATAGTTATCATTATTAAAATAGATTGTCTATGGTAAGACATAACGAGCCAGTAAACATGTAAATTAGAATACCGTTAATGGCTTCATTGGGCCCCTATGTTTTTGCGTACTATTTGCACGTGCGACGGTGTGAGTACATTCGGCGGTGTGGCACGATCTGCGGCGCACAGCGCGAGCGGAGCGTGAGTATCGACTATCGTGCCTGCCGCCGTTTAATCCGCGAGATAACGACTCGCCTCGATGTGTTGTTTGTTTGTAATTCTCTGTTCGACGACCGACGAGCTAGTGAGGCCTCGTTTAGGAGGCGCCCCCCGTTATCTTATGAACCGGCCCGAAATTCACTCGACCGTGTAATATGCGCAGTGATATTAGAACATTCAGAACTTACCAATTTTAAACCTCTCATTAATTAACATAATTGCTTTCATTGTTATTGTAACTGAGACTGTTCGCAATCCATGCGGATGCAGGCCAGCTAGTGCATTTACTCGTTATCTGTTTCACAATCTGAACATTCTTATCCCATATGCTGCGCTCTGCAAAGAGGTGGCCAATGGCTAACATTAACTTTCTTATTCACAGATAAAAATGTAAATGATAGTCTTATTAGCAGTTGCAAACGTTACTGCGAATTTTAGAAAATAATGAATACAATTTTATTTTTACAAATGGCAACCCATTAAAACTTTTACTGTTGCGATTGTTGCATGTTAGTTTTTTTTAAATCAATTCAATCTTTTGACACAGTCTGTACTCACGTGCAAAGATATATTTTTTTAAACTTGTATCGTTCCCAGGGTAGCGGGTCCTAAAAGTCGCCCTTCAAACACTAATCTTTTCATTGTATGCCAGATGTTTATGTATCCCTATTCTATCTTTACTTTCCAGCTGTCGGGTTCATTGACCTCAATGGGGGACCGCGTTCTGACCCTCTATTTAGGAATTTGAAAATGCTTCACTTTTACAGTTGATGCCCTTTATTGATATATTTACTTATACAGAGTGGATTTTTGAAACAAAGTAGTAAGGGCTGGTACTTGAAGCTACAGGAAAGCGGTCTTAAGATACTGTTCTTAACTTTTTAAGACATTTTGATCTGTATTCACAGATTTTGAAAAAACTGTACTGTCAGCAAGAAAACGGGCAGTTGTCAAAAAAAAGCTTTTTGGATGCCAATGGATCCTGTTTCATATTAGACCAACTAAAGTTTGAGTACTAGAAAAGTCAGAACAGTGACAGTTGGACTCGCAATCGTAAAAAAACTTTTTCCATACTTTTAGTAGGTCATAACTTTTCCTTACTTTTTATGATGGACCGACTGGCCGAAAATAATCAAAAAATTTAAACTTCGAAAAGCGTAATATCTTTATTTGCTAGATAGTTTGTTGCTTGTGATTTCCCACGTTCTGAGAAAAAAAAATATCTGAAATAATTTAGAATTTTCAGACTTGTATGGGAAATGTTAAAAAAGCTGTCCGCTACAAAAGTCAGAAATCGCAAATTAAAACCTTTGTCTGGAAAAAGTTTTTTCAAAAGCAACAAACTATTTACGCACTTTTCCACTAACAAACATGTTACTTGTATATTACATTAGTTATATTTGATTAATTCATTCATTATGTGATCAACAAATGTACAAAAATTAAATATACAAAACAGAAAATGCGAACGAAGCGTACGATTACTTTTAAGAACATTTTCGTATGTTGTATGATCTCTGTTTTCCAAATAAGATTGTAACTATCAAAACAAATAAAACAGTAAAATGGGTTTCACGTGGAATACGAGTAAGCAGTAACATACAGCGACAATTATTGTGGACATGCAGGCACGAACCTTCAAATGAAATTAAAAATAAATTAGAAAAGTTATAAAATTAACCCAAAAGGCGCAAAATATATATTTTATAAAAACGTCAAGAAACAAATCTAAAGCATCATGGCAAATTATAAATAATAATCCCCGCACTACTAAGAAAATTTCTCAAATTAAAACCTTAAATACAATCGTAAGTAATCCCAAAGATATGGCAAACGCCTTTAATAATTTCTTTATCGATAAAATACAGACAAACACTAAGATAACACCAGTGGCTACTAATAATTGAGCAATCCACATTAAATGTTTATGTCTCCTGTCTCACCACAAGATGTCATGTGAGCAATAAAATCTTTAAAAAATAAAAACGGTTTCGGACATGATGGCATAGGCCACAAAAGTAGTATTTGTTCTCCTCAGTCACATTATAAACTTATGCATCAGCTGTGTGTTTCCAAAAGCGTTAAAGGTAGTTATCATAAAACCACTGTTTAAAAAACACGAAAGGGAAAACTTAGCCAAATACAGACCCATTGCCTTAATTCCTATTTTTTCTAAAGTCATCGAAAAAATCCTATATGGATCAATTGATATTTTTTTATGTAATGAACAAAAAGGTTTTATGAAAAACAAAGGTGTTAATTTAGCTATTTACGAATGTTGACAAAAGAGCACCAATATGTGCAATTCTCACTGATATGACAAAGGCTTTCGACTGTGTCATAAAACCTTGCTTACTAAGCTTGACATGTATGGCATTAGAGGAAACGTCCTTAATCTTGTCAAATCATATTTGAGTGAACGTGAACAATACACGGAAATATCTAGGATATGTATAAAAAGCAAACGCGAAAAGAAATATTTTTCTGAATACAGTGATGTCAAACACGGCGTACGTCAGGGAGGGGTGCTAAGTTCTCTTTTATTTCTGATTTACATAAATGACTTACCGCGGCACATTAAAGTCCCAATGATTTCGTTTGCTGATGACAGCATCGCATTAGTCAGTTGTTCTGATGCAAATAAATATGAACAGGACATAAATAATACACTCAGGGGCAGTATGAATTGGTTTGACTAATATAATACATTTTTATCAGCGGACATCAATACCAAATTAAAAAATTGGATTTAATAGAACAAAATAGACCAAGTACAAAAAGCAAAAGTTCTAGGCATAGTAATTGACAGTCAAATGACGTGGAAATCTCAAATAAAAGAGGTATGTAAAAAATTGAGCATATCTGCTTATGTCCTATTCAATTTGGCTAAGAAAGGTTTTTTAAAGTGTTAAATGTTGGTTCAAAGTTTCAATGGGTTAGCCGTTCAAACGGTTACCAGAATAATAAGGCTAACCTATTATTTATTTATTTATATATACTTCTCAAACATAATAAATTACAAAGGCGGTCTTAATTCCTTAGGCATTCTCAACCAAGGGTAGTGAAGAGATAAGATGGCAGGTACTCTGCTTGAGAGAAGATATTCAAAGTTCTATTGTATTAAATTGAGTTTCCGCTTCATGGGGTACAAAAGGAATAAGCTTTACAAGATGTTACATGCTCCTTAGGGGCAACCGAATGAACAGCTAACCTTTTGTACGACTTAACTCTAGCGGGGTTGCCAGTTCCATGTCTTTGAATCCGAGCAAATAGAAGCCTTGCTGTAACTCCACTCGTAACAGAATTAAAAATCAAAAGGAAAAATTGAATTTGGCACGACAACACCAAGAGTCGACCGAAAATCAATCGGTTAATTAAAAACATACTGATTATTTTGATAATATTATCTTTGTTTAAATATTACTAGCGCCCGCCCCTGCTTCGCATGAGTTATATGAATTAAAAAATATCGAGATTTATTTTCTGTATTTATGTTTATTATTAATGTATATACACCTACATACACCTTCCGGAATAAATTCTATAAATGATGGTGGATACAGCATCATAATCCTTTGCGTGGGTTTAGAACAACAACGGGGTCACAGATGAGTCTCTCTATATTTTAGATGCGCCTGCGCCCCGCGATTTCACCCGCTTGAGTCTCCATTCCGTAGAAATATCGGGATAAAAAGTATCCTATGTGTTAATCCAGATTATAAACTATCTGTGTGCCAAATTTCATATAAATCCGTTCAGTAGTTTTTGCGTGAAAGAGTAACAAACTTCCATCCTCATAAACTTACGCGTTTATAATATTATAGTAGGACAAACAAAAATAAAATACAAATCGTTTTTCTTTATAATATTAGTGTTGATAAGTTTAGAACATCACTGTTCACTAAATTACGCATACAACTATCGGTGTTATTAGAATAGAATTATCGGTTCATTATGAAATATTCGTAATTGTGTTGACGTGCAGATTACTCTGGTTCAATTAATTAGCATGAGGCGTACTCACCTTACTTATCTCATTTGCATGTGATAGGTTCGGTTATCAGTCGGTAGGAGTAGCTGGTCTGCTCCACAATGCTTTTGTTTTATCTCATAACAAAGTTATTAAATTATTCGCTTATCTTTTCTTAGGTATTGGTGACATTGAATGTATGTGTCATCGGTACAGTTGCTCCGTTTCATTATATTGTAGCGTGACATTTCAAATGCTCTGTCCGTTTCTTCATGAAATACGTCATTGAAGCACTGACCGTTTTATAGTATAGGTCAGTTGATTGCAGGTATAGCGAAAGTAAATAAAAATCAGAATCATCATCATTTTGAAATTGATTCAGTAGGTAGTCAATTCGGTCTTGACGCAGAACGTCACTTTCGCAAAATGTCATCGTGAAAAATTTGGTCACTTCCGCATAATGACACTTTCGAAAAATGTCATTTTCGCAGAATGTCATTCAAGCCATTTTTATCTCAGGAGAGACCTAATACTAACAACACTGCAGAATCGGGTGACTGAATTAACTATGAATTTATTAGCCAGTATATAGGATGCCGCATAGTTGTTGTTATTGGTTGTGAGCTCTCAAACATAGTTCCTAACTTTAATTAAGCTTAATTTAATATAAAACGAATTTACTTTAAAGGCTCGTGCAAACTGGCGCGATATCGCGGGCGCTACAGACAGTGCGACTCTTGTAGCGCCCGCGATATCGCGCTGGTCTGCAAGAGCCTTAAATCTTGAAGATACATTAAAAACTTAACATTATTTAATAACGTTCCTAGATATATAATTTTTTATCTAAGTTATGAAAAAAGTATTCGATCAAAACCAGGCCGTAACAAAACAGAATTTTTGTAGCCATTACCAGCCAATTGAAACAATTGCAAAACATTGATTATGATACAGATTATTATGATTTCACACAAACACGTATTTATTTATCCACAGGCTTGCCTATGTGTGAACGTGTTGCATGGATTCGGAATCCTGAAAATTGATAAGAAAGGTTCTCACATACAAACATCTATGATAAGTTCAATCTTTGTCGCCTTGATAAGTTTTATCAGTGTTTGTTTATTTATGTAATTTAGTTTGTTATTTTCATGCTGACCTGAGAATATAAAAACGGAGTACCTAGGTACCATCGGGGTAACGCATATCTAACTAATTTGAAAACAAAATCCCGTGTACACGACCTTTTCTTTTTCGTATAAACGTTAGGTACTATAGCGACCAAGTGCTGCAAGCAAGAATAGTCCTTACAGTGTACAGATATGCGTTTCTTCGATAGTACGTGAAGAACATTTAATAAACAATATCGATACCCTAGTTCACATTCGTACTATTTTTTTTTTTTCATGTTTTACTTTTTTATTCCTATGTATAAATATGTACTAAATGCAATTCTGCGTCGTTTTATCTTACCAGAGTTACGTAAAGCCTTCTCCTTCTATTAAAAAAATGTGTAACAATGATATTTAAAACTATTATGACAAAATTTTGTATTTATTATCGTTTGCTTCCTTATTTTTTTAATATATGTAACTGCATTGATTTCATAGTTTCGACGTACTTGTATTAACTGAGGGGCGAGCTTCTAAGACATCAATTTTCAGCATGCAGACTTTAAAATTGTCAAATAATTATTACAAATATAATATCTCAAAAAGTCATTGCTACGATATTCATATGCGAGAATTCTGTAAAATTGGTGTAAATGTAATTAGTACGAGTGTGAACTAGGGCATCGATATCAACTAGCCCTCTTAGTGAAATTCTGGTTTTGTAAAGGGTACGATTATAGTGGCGCCTAGGCCTTGTCAATCATAATATATCAATAAATATTTCCTTAAAGACTTTAAGGAAAAGTAAACTAGAAAAACACGCGTCGCCGGTTAACTAAAAGACCGCGTCGCCTAGTTCAACCATATTTAAAGTAGCCCTGCAACTAACTCTGCTTAAAAATCAAAACAATAGCCAGAACTAGGAATCAGAAGCTATCCTAACTTCAAAATTACTACAGGAGGGGACTATCTGTAATCATTTTGAACAGAAGTTAGGAAAACTTCTGATGAGGCCCTAAAATAGAAGATAATCTGAAACCGCTAAGTGCCGGGAGCCCTCCTGGAGGGTTCACCTAGTCGCATATGGGATACCGGGAACCCTCGCGGCAGGCTCATTTTAAATGTAGGTTTTTCTTAGCGAATACAGCATTATAAAGGCCTTTAACCGTGAAAATAAAATCTGATGTAGGTATATTTTAACAAGATTTATTTGATGCGTTGGTTTTAAAATAAAACCATCACAAAAATCATCATTTTAATATTTTTTTCAACGTTACAAATTTCACTAAATTTTAAGGTTGGAAACTACTTATAGCGACAAAACCCCCTGAAAACACAATTTTAATTCATTTTACAGTGTTTATAAAACACAGTTTTAAACCTAATGACGTTGACCGTCCGCGATGGTTAACTTTAGCGCAAACGTAATTCCGGGAACCCTCCCGGAGGGTTCGCTTCCAGTATGAATGGCGGCACACAGTGGAACGAATGTATGGGAGCGGTTGGACGTAGACATGTCCGAAAAAAAAGAGTAAAATTATGCCAAACTAATGATGCCATCTTATTCGATTACTTAATGCCTTCATAACTTGTGGTGATGAATTTCTTCATAACTCCCATATTTCGGGAGTAATTTGAGAAAATGTGAAATTTTACTATGAAAATGAGTGTATCGAGCTCTCTCCCTCCTGATTCCGGGCTTGTTTCAAGTAGCGGTCTCTAATATCATAATGCTAATACTAAGAGCTATATTTAATACTAAGACACATAGTGCGCCAAATGTGCACTTTCTGGGATAAAGAGTGATGTTTATTTTATAACACAATTTTTTAATTTTTTGTTTATTTTGTTGATTAAAACCGTTTTTCTAAAGGTTTACCTTATTACAATAACATTTCTGATCAGCCAATTAGAGAAGATATAAGCTAATTAGGATATATAATTAGGGACTTAAGGTTTACATATAAAACTGATGCACTAATGATTACTGATAAGAACATTGCTATTATTTAATTACTAAATGGCTCTTAATACACTAATTTAGCATGCATCATTTACTAATTATCACAATAACTAATTACCTTGCAATATTTAACAAAGGATACCTGGGATACCTGGATTTTATATAAATAGGTCACTATTAGTAACTTTAAAATCAGTGTTGATTTACACCTCGTTGTATCCAAGCTAATCTCGCAATGTATTTTCCAAATTTTAATACAAATCTTGATATTCACGTTGCTTTATGCGCACGCGCACATAAAGATTTACGCGACTTTAACTATTTGTTCAGTGTTTTAAAAGATAACAGTTGTGTTCAGTTATGTGAAAGTGCTGAAACAAGTTTAAAAGACTGGTGTCGTCGATTTTGCTACCGCATTTATGCAAAATGGACACAGTCTGGAAGAAGCACAGATAAGTTTCGGAAGAAACATGAGATTTGGCTACAGGCTGCAATTCAATGGCCGGAATTACAGAATGAAAATATGGAACCTTCTACAGAAAATATAAGTGACGTCATCGAGCCCATAATTTCTCCTGCTAAATCTGATGCTTCAACTTGTACACATCCTAGTCCTCGTAAATCTTTTGAGGACCTTAGTAACCGGCAAAAAAGAAGACGCACCACTGAAGATAGTCTTTCATGCAGCAGTAGCAGCGCTGAAATTATGTTTTCGGCCGAAAGGGCGCTTCAAAAGGCAGGACAAAGCGATACAGCTTATGTTATGAAATACTTGACGGAGAATCCAGAAGAGGCCTCAAAAATCAAAGCCTTCATTGAAGGTAAATCAATTCAGGTACGGGAAATATCCCCTTTGAAGGCATTGGCTCTTTATGTATCGATGAACTTATCGAAATGGCGCTATAACACTCTTCGGGATTTCAACACTCAAGAAGGAGCTCTTCAATACCCGAGTTACTACATGTTGGTTAAAGAAAAAATTAAGTGCTATCCGGCCAAAGAAGATCTCACAGTTACAGAGAGCTCTGCAAAAATCAAATTACAAGCCTTGATGGATTTAACCTCAAGAAGACTTATTAGGTCGTTAGAAACCCCTGTTGATCCCAATCAACAGCTCGTATTGACCAGCAAATGGGGTTTTGACGGATCATCTAGCCAAAGCATTTATCATCAAAGGACGAGTGAAGATGAGCAAATCGATCTTGCTAGTAATTTTATGATTAGTCTTGTACCACTGCGGCTCGTCTCAAAAGGTGTAACAATTTGGGAAAACGAGCGACCATCTTCCACTTCATTTTGCCGGCCAATATTGTTTAAGTTTATAAAGGAAACCAAAGAAAATGTGCAGAGAGAGATGGCTGAAATCGAAGCAGAGATTGAAGCCTTAACTCCATCCACCATCACTGATGGAATTAGTGTCAAACACCAACTGCTGTTGACAATGATTGATGGTAAAATTCATTCCATTATATCCAATACAGCAGCTTCAGTGTGTGACATATGCAAGGCTTGTCCTAAAGAAATGAATAATTTAGAGTTAATCAAAGATAAACACGCAAACGAGGACATGTATAAATATAGCTTAAGCACCCTTCACGCTTGGATTCGCTCAATGGAATGCTTATTACACATTTCCTACAAATTAGACATAAAATCATGGCAAGTAAGGGGTGATATAGCAAAAAGGCAAGTTGATGACAGGAAGAAAAGAGTTCAAGAGGCTGTAAGAAGAGAAACGGGCTTACTTCTCGATGTTGTGAAACAAGGCAGTGGATCCACCAACAATGGCAACTCGGCAAGGAGATTTTTTGAAAACTACACTAAATCTGCTGAACTGACCGGAATAGATGCTATGCTTTTAAGAAAAATCTGTGTGATCTTGCAGTGTATTTCATCAGGAGAGAAGATCAACGTAACTAAATTCCGAGAGTTCTGCTTTGATACTGCTAAGCTTTACGTGGAGTTATACCCATGGTATTATATGCCTTCTTCACTTCATAAAATTTTAATGCATGGGCCAGACATAGTTCAGAACATGTCAATTGTGCCCATTGGTTTTCTATCCGAAGAGGCATCTGAGGCTAGAAATAAAGATTTTAGAAAATATAGAGAGGGGCATTCTCGAAAGCATAGCAGTACCTCATGCAATGAAGATATTATGCACAATCTTTTACTGTCTTCTGATCCACTTGTTACAAGTATCCGTCCAAAAGGAAATAAGTTTGTAAAAAAATCTTCTTTTAAGGAATTTTATGAGCTTACGGATTCTGAGAAAAGTGATATCGAATTTGTTAACATAAATGATTTAGCGGACATCGATTCTGAATTTGAATTAATTGATGATGATGATGATGACGAAGATAATTAAATGATGTTATTGTTTTAAAATGTGTAACTTAGTAAATTAGAGCTTACGTCTTAATTATTTATTGTACTTTTAATGAAACTAGGTAATTTATTATCAACTTACTTAAAAGTCATACTCTCATCAGTTCTTGTGAATATTTTTGTTAATATATATTTCTGTATATATATAATATATTTATAGACCTCTTAATAAGTCTGTCTGCGGTTTAAAGTAAATACAAATGGGGAAAAAACGTTTTTTTTTTTAAATTTTCATTTCCTTTTATCCCAGAAAGTGCACATTTGGCGCACTATGTGTCTTAGTATTAAATATAGCTCTTAGTAATAGCATTACGATATTAGAGACCGCTACTTGAAACAAGCCCGGAATCAGGAGGGAGAGAGCTCAATACACTCATTTTCATAGTAAAATTTCACATTTTCTCAAATTACTCCCGAAATATGGGAGTTATGAAGAAATTCATCACCACAATTTATGAAGGCATTAAGTAATCGAATAAGATGGCATCATTAGTTTGTCATAATTTTACTCTTATTTTTCGGACATGTCTACGTCCAACCGCTTCCATACATTCGTTCCACTGTGCGGCATGGCGTATGAGTTCTATGAAAAGTGGGTGGAGTCGAAAGTGTTAATGATTATATAAATTAATGAACTATTTTCAGAAAGTAGATCTAAAAATAGCGTGAGAGGTGATTGCATTAGAGCGTAATAGGGTAGCTATTTGTAAATGATAACACGAGTATTTGTCATGCTCTCACAAGAAGTTAGTACATCGCATTAGTACAGACAATTACTAACCTGCCCCTAGAATGCTCTTATGATAACAAAGTCAATGACTTTTCATTGATGTTTGTGCTCATTGCAGGAATATTATCAATCCGCTGTATTATGTGCGTGAGTGTCAATTAAAAATTGACGCAACAAGTACAATAATACTATGATAAAGTCGGTAATAGGTACTAGGAACCGGATGTTGTGGATACGTTATTGCCCCGAATATTTGTTAATAGGCAGTGCCATTAACATATTTTCTACTTCATTATAACTCGAATGTTGTTTTTCTATGGCGTTATCGGGGAGCATAAAATGAGAAATTCTGTAGGTTTCCATTCGACCTTACTAGGCTAGGAAAATACAATACAATCACAAACCTTACTGATTGACCCTGATGCCCTGTATGCCTTATGCTATTAAAATCTAACGTTTATTTAATTATTCATATGCCAAATAAGATTACTTGCAGCACGCTCAGCACGCGTAGCATGACCACCGTAGAAACGGGTTTTGTCGACGGAAGTATAGACAAAATGACAGATAAACGGAAGAATAGACAATCTGTCCGTTTGTCTATTCTTCCGTCGACAAAACCCGTTTCTATGGTGGTCATGCTACGCGTGCAGAGCAAAGAAAAAACCAAGACAGCGCTGTTAACAGTGACGTGAAGCCGGTTTCGTAAACATGTGTCACTTAGAGAGGTGCAGTTTGTTTGTAAGTGATTGTAAATGTGTGCGTGTAGCGTGTATGCACAGAGTGGAGGTGTAGTTTTGGCATGCTTCACTGTATTGTTCGCGGCGGTAAGTCTTAGTTTTTTCATTTGGTTTGAGGAAGCACGCAACTAATAAATATCTCCTCGGGTACTCGGACACTATGTGATGGCGTTACGCATTATTTCATCAGAGCAGCTGCAATACGAGTCCCCAGTCTGGTCGAATCGATACTTTGCGGCAAAGACAATGTTTGTTATTGCTCGGTATTATGTTACCAACTAGCTGTAAGCTAACACACCTGTATTATCTATGCATATTGCAAAAATATGGATTGACACATTAGTGTCTGCGAACGTGCGACCTGTGTTTATGTCCACAAGCATTTTTTACTGCTGTATTTTCTGTATTACCCAAAGCGGAAGATCGAGTCACTTGAATAGTACCTAGACCTATCTAGATAGATTGAAATAAAACACTATTTATTATGTACACCCTTTCATTATTTATATGTCTAGATAGTGTTCAGCTGCAAAAGAACTAACACAAACAGGCCAACTTTGTTATGCTGGCTGATGTGCATGACAGCTACGCTACGTCACTTTTCTAATGTGCGTGCATTTAGCGGCCTAACAGTTGGACGCTATTTTTTTCGACGAGTTCATAGTTTTGACTATCTTAGTAGACATATTCCTACACTACACCATAGAAAAATTCTAAATTAATTCTAAAATTTGTAAAATATGGGTGAGGCATAGGACTCACCCATATTTTACAAGTTAAATACGGGCACGTCCACAGTTACATCTAAATGTTAAAAAGAATTTCCGAATGGAATTTACTTCATAGAACTTTTATTTGAGGATATATAGGGATGCAACGAATACGAATATTCGTGTTCGCCGAATAGGTACCATCAAATTACCGAATATTCGAATTCGCCGAATACATGCATGACATTCGTAATTAGTGACTTCCCGGAAATCCCCTTATACAGTGCGTTCATAATAACTTGAAGCGTGACGCGATTGGTGTGAATGAATTTTGCTGTCTTAGTTGGCGACTGATATAACAGTACTACCAATCACATGACTGCAAAATTCAGTGCTATCGCGTCACGTGTCAAGTTATAATGAACGCCCTGTAGATATTGCGTTGCGAACTTGAATGCTACCGAGTGAACAGACACAAAGATACATTGATAAAATCATAAAACTATCTTAACTTTTGATTACATCCACAGATGGTCAGCTATTGTGGCGAACTTTTAGTTTTTGTTTAGCTAAAAAGTATCAGTTACCAATTTTTTTCTGTGTGTTAACAGTGTTAAAAAGCTTAGCGTGTCTAATTTCCTTTCACACACAGTTATAGTTGAATCAGGTATTAGTATTCGGTGAATAGTACCAACAATCGTTATTCGTATTCGTAAAAGTAGTATTCGTTGCATCACTAGAGGAAATCATCCAAGGTTTTTGATTTTAATAAATGCGAGTTCAGAACTGTATACTTGTGAAACCAAATCAATAATTTCACAACAAGTATGCAGTTATGAACTCGTTTTCATCAAAATTGCATCTTTGATATTTAGAAGAACTAAATCAATTTCATGACACTTAAAATAAAATAAATATTTCATCTTTTATAAAGACTAGACTTTTTAATACTAATGCATTGTTTTTGCTTATTTTTATAGCGAAAACAATCCATATTTGATGGATGTGAATTATAATGAAAAGGCGCTACCTATCGTATACCTACTTATTTGTGTATGTTATCTTGAGATTATTCTAATCACTGCAGTGTATCTATACCTGCATGACCTACCGCACTGACCGAACACAGTAGTACATCGTGCGACGACCCGCTACTCGTCTGCAACTCTGCCTTGACCTCGGCTGGCGAGGTCGAGGTGAGCTTGAGCCTTGAGTTCGAGAAATGCGCGAATTTCACTGATTACCTACATAACTATTCGTAACTTCCCAGCTTTACTACTAACACTTGTATGCAACACATATAACGTAAAGTATCTGACTTCCTGTTACCGAGATTACTGTTATCGTCTATTATGATCATGGTATACTGCATAAATGATTCGCTCTCAAAATAATCCTTAAAAATAACATTAAATATTATCGGGGAAATCGGCATTTTGAGAACTTTTGAACACAAAGTACCTAATTAATATTTATTTTGTTCCGTAATCCAGAACCTAGGTAAACAAAATGTAAACTATCTAACAATATCGTTATCGCAATGTGTCGGGGTTACTACGTTGTATAACATTTATTAATAGCAACATTACGTAGCTACATCGTTGCATTTTATCTGTCGGACTCGGCGCGCGGCGAGCTGTGATAAAGTCGCTGCTAGTGCGCAGATCGTCGAGCGCAATCGAAAACCATCTGATAGAGCGTGACCTACCGCATTCAGTCTCCGAGTACGTCGAGACTCGCGAGTAGTACCTACCACGTGCCTCGGTGAGAGTGAACATGTGGACCCCACTTGTACAGAGCGAACGTTCGGAATTCGAACTTTGTCACGATGTTTGAAGGCCGTTGCGTGACAGCTATGATCCATGGCCGTACTTTTAGGTAGTTCTGTGAACATAATACACTAATTTATAGCTGGAAAAAGTTGAATTGTAATTGCCTTTTAATATACATTTCCGAGCCGTCGACTTTTAATTTATTATTTAAAGCAGTATGCGGAAAATACGTTCCAAGTAAAACACAATTATGTCTCTAACTTATTTTTGTAAGTCCGTGGCATACCTACTGTTGTAGACATTGCAATTTTAAAAATTCCAACGTTGAAAATTATCCACATGATCATTCGAACGGATGTTGTTTAGTTAAAACCTATAACCTAGACAAGTTGATAGACTTGACAAACCAATTTTGGTGTAAACACGTCACTGATTTCTTATTTTAACAATGTTACATCATTAACATAACGCCCCTGACAAAATAACAGGTGACAAATAAAGATAGTCCACTGATTCATACCAAGTTCCAAATAAATTATAACTGCTGAAATCTTGTCTCGCTCTTGCCGTTGTGCTGCGGAGCTCTGGACGGTGGCGCGTGGCGCTCTGCAAATGTTAACTCATTATTTATGATTCGTTTAAATATCGTTGTTATTCCAATGTCGCCTTAAATGCAGTTTCAAGGTTCCCCTGCCCGACTGAATCGTGCGTGCGTAAAGATGATTATTTTTAAAATAAAATTGCGTTCTGATGACCGATAGCGCCGCCTCATACTCTCGCCGTGCGCTCCAAATGCTATGCTGGAAGAGCAACATCTTCGTGCTAATGCTGATAATCACGATACGCTACACCAACATCAGACACGCTAGCTCCTTAACTCTTCATCTAGAAATAATAAATATCAGGCTTAAAGAAATGGTGAAAGGAAATAAACATACTAGGCTTGTATCCTATAAAAGCCGTTAGATGGATCTGCAAATAAGCGTCTTCCTCTCCACACGACACTACACCGACGTCATCGATGACGTCTGCCTTCGTACAATGAACCTACTTAACAACTCGGTAAACTTCGTAAACTACGTAGATACTTGCGCCAAAATTCTTAATGTAAGCCAATGCCAAACAAGACTGTTGTTTACGTCGAAACATTCTGGCGAAGACGGCTGCTGTGCCTGTGACACCCGCCGTTTCCGTCTAGTTTTGTACCGGACATTTAGATTTCATTTGATATTTTCTTAAATATGTGGACTCTGTAATTATTATTAGTTTAAAAGCTTTCTTAAAGCTATCATTCGGTCATGTTTTCTGACCGTTCCTGGTAAAAACCTGAAAACGATATGATGAATGTACAAATGGAGTACTAAGTTACTTACACAAACTTAAATCTTTGGTAATATTAAAGCGAAGGTTTCAGAATCTAGTCAGTAATACAGTAGAATGATTAAAATATTAAACGATCTCCTGAAAGTCTGAAACCCTTCCGATTTTAGAGCTACAAAAAACAACTTGAGTTGTACTATTATTTATTCTATGGTATAATTTAAGTCAATTTATTTAAATTTTATTTTCTTTCATTTATTATTGACATAATCTACTCAATATGATGTTTTTCTTTAATTAGTTGTATTGGAATTGTGGTTAGCTAGCGATTTCGACGATTGATCTTAAATTATTCTTGCTTGAGCAACCGGCAGCAAGTTCGTCATGCTCCCTTAGATGTCACTGCTTGCGGTAGAGTCGAGGGTCGGGTTGCCTCCTTCCCTCAAATATGGGGGTAATGGCTGATTTTTGCGTTATGCTCGTGAACGGGTGGCTTGTGGTGACTGGTCGTCTTGCTGACCATGGTTTTGTTATTGTTATTAGTAATTAACTGTTTATTTATTTTACTTCGATGGCACATTTTGAATTTCATGCTGTAAAGTAAAAAAAATTATTGCATAAAATTCGAAATGTGCCAGTTGCCAAATACGTATTTCTAGAATTGTCGATTCGCCCACAAATAAATTAACTTCCTGCGAATCGCCTCAAGAAAAAAAAATGTATTTAAAAGCGTCGATTATTCGTGTGAATCAACCAATAAGCCAGTTTATCATCTGTGACGTCGAGTTACAGCTATATCCCAAGTAAGACCCAACGACCTAATTTAATGACAAAAATATGTTGACACTCCGGCCCATGACAGTATTTAAAATCATTAAATTACAGCCCAGCGACCTAAAATTATGACATGATATTAAAACGTATTTTTTGGTTTAAATAATCCCGCCAATTTTAATCAGCCATCAAAAAATTATTAACCTTGCACGCATCTCTAATTTTGCCAATGTCAACTTGACATTTTGCCCTAATTGCGTAATACACGGTCAAACACAATGTTTCGATTTGAAACAGATTGCTAATCCATTGTTTCATAAGTTGGAAAAAAAAATCTGCTCAACAACTTAAATAACGCAATGAATGTTGTTGAACTGTTAAAATGAAACAAATTAGTCATAATCGTTTACGAAAATAAGTTACGCAATTAGGGTGCTGGAATCTGTCTTTTTGACGTTTCATCTCGTGTGAACGGAAGCCTCGTGGAGATAACTATGTAAATCTATTCATATCTTTAAAATCATTACGTATCATACGAACTATATAAACTATGTCCCAAAATAAGGTTACTGGGTTTTTATTGCAAATGTTAGCTTAACTTATTTTCTTTAAAATGATTAATAAATAAGGTTTAAAATGAAAGAAGTAATAAAAATATTTTTTCACAAAGTTTTTTTTTAAATTTCTGGTATAATTTGTAATTCCATGATAAATATAATTGAATAGATTTCATTTATTCAAACTAATATTATACTTAAAAGCCCAGTGACCTAAAAAAAGGACTAATTATTTCAACATATTTTTTGCATGAAATAGTTAACTTTGAGTACAAGAAATAACCCCTTAAGGCGAAAGCGCCAGGGTAGCCCGCGAAATTCAATTTTTTTTAGGTTTTTTGCAATTTGCTGGTCAGTATTAAGTTGTACGTTGATTAATATACGATTCGCGGCCGTAACAAATATGTATTTACAGAATTATAATCATTAAAGTCATCAACACAACTCTCTAAGACCACGTAAGTCCAAAGAATAACTGTTTCATGAAATCATCATTCTTTGGACTTACGTGGTCTTGGAGAGTTGTGTTGATGACTTTAATGATTATAATTCTGTAAATACATATTTGTTACGGCCGCGAATCATATTTTGATCGATGTACAACTTAAAGGGTCTTTCAAACAGACGCGACACGCGACGCGACACAAAGACTCGTCGCGCGACGGGCGGTGTCTTTGTGTCGCGTCGCGTGTCGCGTCTGTTTGAAAGAGCCTTTATACTGACCAGCAAATTGCAAAAAACCTAAGAAAATTTGAATTTCGCGGGCTACGTTAGCGCTTCCCCCTTAAAAGAATTTGACCAAAAACATTAAATTTAAACAGTTTTTTTTCAAGTTTTGGACCGCAACTATTTGCACCTTTTTTAGTACATTGGGTCGTAATGTATATCGACCTAAATTTAGGTTGGGCCTTACGAGGATATAATAGTTATATGTAAGCGGGCACTCCCTTAATGCCTGAAGGCTTTTATTTAGGTATTAAGTTCTGTTTACTTTTTATTTCTGCTTTATTATAGTTTTCGATGGTTGGTGTGCTAGCTGACATAATGGCAAATAATTTAATTTAATGTTTTGTGTTGGGAAATGTAAATTATTTTGCACTTAAAATACTATTGTATAGAATTATCTTTTCTAACTGAACAGACAGTTGTGCTGCTAGGGAGTTTGTTGCGCCAATTCTTCCCAACTAAAGCACTAGGCCGGGGTGGGCGTTTTCGGGACTGTCTTAAGTCATTTTGACGTTCGAAAAGTGCTGATTCTCAGCCTAGTTTGAATAAATGACTTTTTATTTTTGAATAAAAATGAATGATTTGCAAAAAACAACAAAACAACAAACAAAACAAAACACACAAACAAACACAAAACAAACAAACAAACAAACGACAAAGAATCGGGGGGGGGGGGGGGGCGAATCGGGGTATCTGGGTATAGTATGTAGGCGACAAATTTTTGTCGCCTACATACTATACCCAGAACTAAGTATAAACTTGACTCCGCATGCGAAAAACTGTATTCATGCAAAGCCGTAGAGACATAGACAAGGTATCGACCATGCAGCCTTAATAGACAGTCTTCTGCACTATATGCAAAGCTATTCGTATGCAAAACGCACACGCATATAAATGTCTGCTATGCGTTCTATTTCTGTTCGGAGTACTGTTTACTTTTCTAATTACAAACCGCGAAATAGACGCCCGTGTTGCTCGCAGTTAAATATATCCCGTCCTATTTTCTACTACAATAATGGAAATGGGTCACCGGGTTGCTCATGGCTTAGGAGTAGCCCTAACTATGTCAGTTATAAGGACGCAGGGCCGATTTCATAAAATATCATTTCATTGATCGGCTCATCACATGTCATTGGCTCTTGTTTACTTTCGTTCAGAATGCTAGAATGAACTGTTGTTAGAAGATAATTCGAAAACGTAAGCATTCGACGTCACCTTAGTATCATTAGTCAGTCACTCAGTCATCATAATAGCTGACGCTCATTACTAACTAGACTAGGAAACTTTTAATATGCGTAGGTGCCTAACAGTAAATATCGTCGAGTAAAAACTTTCGCAAGTGCTATATATTAGCGTTGGAACGTGTGTATGTAATTTGGTCTGTTTTGTTTACCACGCAGCGAACTACGTCTGCCAAAAACTACGTCTGTCACGCATTTTGTTCGTCGTAGGTGTAACTAGTAATTCTGTTCGGTCCAGTTCATACAAGGTATCCAATATCGGATTTCCAATGCCGGAACTGACTTCTGTGTATGTTAGCGTCGGAATTCCGGAATCAATTCCATATTTGGAAACTGAGCAGGTTTATCCGTCATTTTGTCTATTCTTCCGTCGACAAAACCCGTTTCTACGGTGGTCATGCTACGCGTGCAGGACAGTTATAGTAGGTACCTACCTACCTAAACATAATCCGTACTGTTTCTTTATTTTCATTTTTATTTAATTTAAATAAAAAATAAAGTCTATTGATATTTATAAATAAAGTTTCAGTCAAACTTTGTCCATATAAATAGTACTTAATCATCATAACATTAGTATTCGATTTTTTTTCATAAATATTATTAAGTAATATCGTATAACCCAATCCCAATTAATTACACAGTTGGAATCCAAGTTTTATTATTATGGGAATGTGTGGAATTATACATATAATGTTTTTGTAGATATGGTACTTATTGTGTAATACTGATAACATTATATGAATTATCGTTACGTATGGAGTTGTTTTGAGCAGTCTTTACGCCTTGTAATAAAATTATTAATCACCTACAGTTCCATGTTTATAGGTACCACATTGTTAATGCGTATTTGTATACTCAGTAAACAATATTTAAATGCTGGACTTATTAACATGTTTCAAATGTTACATCGATTACTTAGTAATTCGTATTTATTGTGCCATGGAGTATGAAGAAATGGAGTGGCAAGTGGCGGGAGGACGGCTGTGTCCACAGTGTCCAGGCGATTTCGGCGTAGTTTTCCGCACTTCCGTACCCGCCAGTGCCACTGCAAGACATAAATTTGATTGTTCTTGAATTCTTCACTCATTAAATTAATAGGACATTTTATATGTATACTCATGGTGGGACACAATTTTTATTACTTACAAATACTTTGTTGCAATCGTCCTTTCTTGGCGTATATTAGATTCACTGCAATCGATACGCGCGTGTCACTTCTTGAACAAAATATTTGTTTTTGTTTCAAATTCAAAGCAAGAATGTAATTGGGACATAATAACAGGCTATTTTATATCGTCTGGAAGTCAAACACTTCAGTTTGTTATTTTTTGTAAGGTTTCACATATATTTAGAATTATTAAGTGCCAACATCGCTTAAGATCTACAGCATTCAGATACCAAAATTCACATTTGTTTGTTTAAAGAAGTATCCCAATAGATATTAATGAGAGTAACAGTGCGTGTCGGAGACAGGGAGCAGATACCGGGTAGGCACCGCCGGCCACCGCTTGGTGGCTATGGCATGAACCGAGCAGTGGATTTCCACTCTGGGTCACCGCCATTGCCACCAGGCTAACAACCTTAGACGATATCATCCACTCACGAAGGTAGCGCGGTCGACGACCGACGACACTCGTCATCTTTGCTCGTTCCAATTAGTGCGCTTCAAATACTTACCGTATTTGAAGCGGGCCCCCGATATGGGCCTCTCTTGCCCCATACACGCGCGCAGTTATTAGCAATGTGATTGCTAAAACTGCCCCACATCTGATTACCTGAGCGCATGCGCGAAGTTCGCTCCACTTTGTTTTTGCGTTCAATGTCAGTGTATCGGCTAATTTTATCGCGCTTCGCACACGCTACGTAACTATCTTGTTTGCGAGGCCAAATGACGATTTGTTTTGAT
This sequence comes from Omphaloscelis lunosa, assembly GCA_916610215.1. Lineage (NCBI taxonomy): Eukaryota > Metazoa > Arthropoda > Insecta > Lepidoptera > Noctuidae > Omphaloscelis > Omphaloscelis lunosa. Next base: position 17,236,505 of record OU744244.1, on the reverse strand, counting down.
TTCTCTGCCCAAAACATGTGCACATTTAACAAGGCGATAAATGAATCTAAAATCTCGCTAACAAATTTAGCATACTATTTTTATTTTAGATGATGCCTATCTAATGACAATTTAATTAAAACATTTATATGAATTGCAAGTTAAATAAAAGCGTATTAAAATTGAATACTTATAAAATGGGAACTAACATTGTTGATTGCTGTTTAGTTTGACCTTTACAAGTAATAATGAAAATAATAAATCAAATGAGCTACTTAGTTAATATACAATTTACTTTTAATGAACCGGGCCTTTTAACGAGCCTACGTTTTATGTTTTTCTAGTACGAAGTTGAATGAAATACAACGAATGAAATATGAGGGAAAACATTGCCTCGACTTGTTTTAAGAATGGCCAAGATGCTGAGTGTAGGACTGGTGAGGGTGACATGTGGCGGCGCGAGGTGAACGTGCTAGTATCCGCGTCACGACACGACGAGCAAACGCTTTTCGTCGCTATTTCCGCAACAAGTGTTGTTTTGAAGATAGAGGCCCCAAGCGGGCGAGCGCGAGCGTCATGCCCGCGCCGCGGCCCGTGATTCCATTTCCATATAATTTATCAGCTGATCTTAATAATACGAAATTATCGTCACATCACGACATCTTCTTTGGTGAATTTAGATTGGAAATAAATAATCTTCAATTATTACGATTTCGCGGAACGGAAAGAATGAAACATTCGGAATAATTACGAACTTATAAAAGCAAAGTTGCCTGTTATGCTGTGATGAAAATAGGACAAATTAATACAAGAGATTGCATGGTTGAAATACATTATTTTGTAGCTTATGAATGTAAAAATGTAAATGTAAACTACCTTCACTAAATCACCAGTAAATTCCAACATTTACATCTCTGTATTTAAAGATTATTAACTTATTATACTCGTCACGCCTGCATTTGTTTTAATTAGTACTTTCTCTACTTACATACAAGAGTATGTATTGCCATATTATTCTGTCAAACAATGTTGTTTTGATTGAAATTAAAAAGGGTATTATTACTTATCATCAGGCATACAGACTTCTGTTCGTTACCGGCAACTGATTTCATCGATAAAATTATATCATGTATATTATCGTCGCACATATTATCAGTAGCGGTATAATATAAGATCAACGTTTCCCAAATCTGGTCATAATAATTTGGCGCGTAGTGTTTACATTTCAATTATACGTGTATTACAGGCAACTATAAATTAATGGGAACATTGCGTACAACAGTCACGTCAGACGTCATACTGTGCAAATAAACGTCGTCATCGTGGTGTTGCCATCATTGTTTCTCGGTCATTATATTTTATGTTGAGCTTGATTTGTTTAGTCAAGACGCGGCACTGAACCTCTTCCACCTAAAACCATATATCAATGAAAATACTAAAGGTTTTATAAAGCACTTCTTTTTGGTTAACTTACTGTTGGATAATTTATTTTTATTTCTGTTTTTGTCTGTGAATTTACTGTTGACAGACATTTTCCACACGTCTGCCTTTGTCTTATTCTTCAATAATTGCAGGAGTTAATTATCTTATTGGATTCCTATAAAGAATAATGTATTGTGCGCTTAATAGAGACAATGATGCCAGTCCAATCACTCAGAATTTGTTGAATCGGGCGAATCCAACACTTTCTTGTAGTGCAATGCTTTTTAATAATAAAATTAAGGGAAGCTTATCCGTCTCATAAAAACACAAATTCATTGTATAGTTGTAATTATTTCCTCGTATGTATTTTTATAATACCCCTACCTCATGTATTGAATATCAACTAATAGGTTCATCACTCCATTTACTCCATACTCCGTTTTAAAATAGGTACTGCGGGTATTGCAAGACTGCAAGAGAGAGAGCGTCGCGGCTAGGCGGCTGTTTGATGGCGCTTTTTGGACTGACCCTAAAAACGAACAAAACAATAAAACAATTTCTAAGAAAACTTCACGGAAGAACAGAACAGGTGTCGCGTCGTAACACAAAGTCGCGCTAGTCTCCACGAGCATAGAAAAAAATAATAAATTAATTGAGTATTTAATGAGATCAATTATATTACAGGAACAAACAAACAGAAATAAACGCCCGAATCAAAAGAACATTGTGTTACCGTCTGACTGTTTAACGAAAATGAAAATCCATTATTTATTACCCACGAATACTGGAACTCTATTTTTATGCCGCTATTATAATTCCTTTTAAGACTTTGTTTTCCAAGGACGCGAACGCGACTCATTCATTATTTATAGTCCCACTGGCGTCTAGGTTTAGTACCACAAAATCTTTGTATGTTGTCATTTAAATGGTACTAGATTTGTTAAAGCCGTAATACTTGTTCAAGAACCGGTTGGCGGTTCGCAAGTGGCGAGGACAGTGTGCGGGGTAAGAGGCAGCCCGGCTAGCAATCTGCACCGGGGCGTGCATTCCGAACGCATTCCACGAACCGAGCCGACGGACGGCCTAGCCACGGCATTTACCATCGCTGATTTGAATGCCATAAACTTTATGAATAAACAACACCATTTAGATGATTGCCTGGAATGTAGGTCCCTACACTCATTACTGCATAACTAACTGTTGGCCATAAAGATTTTATAGTCTTATTTACCTAGTATGTTTTATTTGTATTTCCTGACCAAACTAACTACTACGTTTTCTTTGTCTTCTTATTTTTTTTTATAATTTAATAGGAGAAACTGACTGAGTTGTTGCTGGAAGAAGCCATACCTGACAAATGGTGTAACAAAAACAATGGTGTCGCTAGTGCACATCTTTAAAAACAAAAGTGATGTGCTGGGAGTTCATTCAGCAACTATAGAAGAATAAAGTCAAAATATCACATATTATGAATATCAAAGCTTGGGAGAAAGTTATTGTAAAGAACTGAGAGAAGAGAGTGAAATTTCGCAAAACCAATTCGGTTTTATGCCTGTACCATAATTGCGTAACTTATTTTCGTAAACAATTTTGCCTAATTTGTTTCATTTTGACAGTTCAACAACATTCATTGCGTTATTTACGTTGTTGAGCAGATATTTTTTTCCAACTTATGAAGCAATGGATTAGCAATCTGTTTCAAATCATAAAACAGATTGTGATTGTGTTGTATTACGCAATTAGGGTGCTGGTCGGGGAACAACGGATGCCATCTTAGTTCCGCCAGCTGTGCAAGAAATACAGAGGTGCGCTTAAAAACGGGTCAGTGACAGCTCGGCCCGATTCAACTCAACCCGAATAATAATACCAGATATTTCAATCCCGATTACGGTAATTTGTACGGTCAGTACGAATTTAGTTTTGTTTTCCGAAATTTTTGGTTTTTTATTTACATATGCAGGAAAACATAATTATGTACAACACCTATTTCAATTATGATACCAATCTATCTAGCCTAAGTTTTACATTTAGTTTTAAATTGTCTGGACTAAAAAAGAAGCCTTCCTTTAAGGGGATGAAAAGCGGTAATTCCGTTTTTAAGGGAGGATTTTACATCGTGTATTGAATAACTCAAAAGTTTGTACTTCTTCTACATAATCTAAAAATCAAAAGACGCCAGTTTAAAGATTTTTCAAAAATCAACCCCTGTTGGGATGAAAAGGTTTTTGATTAAGAGGGTAACCCTTTATTTTATTCAAATGATAAATAAAACCCATTTCTTCTAAGGCTCTTAAAGTTTCCTATGGGTTAGCCGTGCAATCGATGACCAGAATAACAAGAATTAAGTTAACCCCTTAGGCTAATCAGTTAACGTTATAATTTGGTTTCCGCTTCAAATGGTTAGAAGGGTCAAACCATAAAAAAATGTTACATGCTTCATAAGGGTAACCAAATAAACAGCTTACCGTTTGAATGACTAAACTATAAGCTGTTTGTATACCGGGTCTTAGCAGACGTGACAGACACATGGAAAAGAAAGTCGATGTAAATGTGAAAGGAAGGAAGAATCCCGAGTTTTGGCAACTTGGCATTTATTTACATCAGAAAACATTATGTAGAGTAGTGTGCTCTTCTATCTATGTGTTTTTCTCTATTAAGTGTTTTTGCGTAAGTACATAAATAAAACAAGTAGGTATTATCAATTAATCAAGTGAAAGATAAAGTACTACAGACCAAATTGACCTAGACGGGTGGTGGTGGTGAAGAAAATATAAAATCTTTGAATAAAATGTATAAAATATTGATCACGATCAAAAATATGGAGGCGCGAGGCGGTGAAATCATCGATTTCACCGCCTCACGCCTCCGTTCGATTTGTCATACTCGTAGAAACTTGAGCGACTGTGGCTTTGAAATCTCAATCAATAGAGAATGCATTCTAATTTGGTTTTACCAGCTGCGATTATGAGCGCTGACATTTATTTTTAATTAAAGGTAGCTCATGGTCTTCTCAACTTTAAACAGTCTCAATAATGTAGCCTAGTAAGCTTTTCAAGGCGCGCAAGTAAGTAATAAATAAAGTGAGAAAACAATAAGTATTGCTGCAGAATTACTTATTGTTAGGGTTCCGTACCTAAAAAGGAAAAAACGGAACCCTTATAGGATCACTCGCGTGTCTGTCCGTCTGTCATAGCCAATTTGCTCCGAATCTAATGGACCGATTAAGTTGAACTTTGGCACACATATGTATTTCTGTGAGCCAAACACGGACGTGTATTGTAAATAAATGAATTTTGAATATGAGGGTCTATTTTGGGGGGCAAATAAAAAAACTAAAAAAAAAGCTATTCAAACTAACGTGTGGAATGTTTGTTAAACCTATAAGAAGTCTATGGTGGTCTCAAAATGGCAAAGGCTGGCAATGTTGCCAGCCTTTTGGGCACTTTTCCTATTGACAGCGATGCGGACGAATTTTTTTATGCACTGTGATTATTCCCCCCCCCCCCCCCTTTGATATACCTATACATATTATTATTATTTTAAGTCTTAGTTTTTAAATCATGTAAATACGTTTGTGTAAACAAAATTTTGAATTCCAATGTCGCTAATAAATAAATAAATACTCTCAAAATAACATGGTTAATCTCTCAATATTGTGCGTACAAACTTACATTTGCAGCTGAAATGTATGGGAGAACATGTATTTCAACCACAAAGTTAAGTTTGTATTTGGGATAAATTCATCCCAACTACGGAACCATTCGTTGTGCGTGGTCCGACACGCACTTGCCGGTTTTTTTTTGTATATTTCGTCAACCTTCTACAGCCTTGTCATCAATATGCTAATGAAAACATGTTTACCAACTTTTGTATGATTGAAAATGATGTGACAATCGTACTAGTAGTCGCAAAAACAAGATACCTTTCTATTCTAAGTAGTCAGAATTCGCAGCACGTGCAACCTAATTAATTATTTGCTGTTCGATACTATAATACCCTACACGTGCACTTGTGCAATTGGTATATATTAAATTGTATTGAGTTCAGCTTCCGACTAGTAGCAAGTAATCTCTTATCGACTTTTTTCTACTTTGTTGGTATTTCTTTTTAATTTAGATTTACACAAAATATAATTAGCATGTGTAATAAAATTAATTCTATGAATTCTTAGCGAATTTAGTCAATTAAAATTAATTAAATACGGTACTGCTAGCGCATAATTTTTTTAACAGATAATTAATTCAAAGATAAAGAACCTCTGAAATATACAGCGGAATAATTACCTATCTAGGTATACAGAACTATACTTGGACTTTTAATTAATCGTATTCAGTAACTTGACAGTTGGAGAGAAACCAGTTACTGACAAAAACACACATGTATAGTTTCAATTGAATTTAAACATAAACTTTAAAACACTATTCATTTATAAACATATAACATAACTTAGACAATCAATACACCCCAAAAGTGCCCAAAACTATATGGCCAAACATAATTTGTCTTCGAGCTGTCAAGTTACTGAATACGATTAAAAGTCAAAGTAATAGTAGGTAACTCTACGTCTCAACTAGAAAATAACAAAGTATGCCATGCAAAACATACTTAAAAAAATCGTAAATCATCTCTTGCGTCATTTCCAGGTCGATGACCGCAGCCTTGAGGGGCCCGCCCTTTCCACGTTCGAACCTTACAGTAACTGCACGATAACAAACCGTAGTAGCTATCAGCGTGGCCAACATTGGCTAGAATTTGATTGGAACGCACTCGCGATGGTGTTCGATGAAGCGACCGTTAATGAGTCATCACCAACCGACGGCGGCTGCGACGTAAACAACCGGAGCTCCTCCCCGCGAGGCCGCCGCGCGCAAATAAACGTGCCTCACATGGGTGTACCGCCAACTGTTCTGTTTGACGCATCCGAAACTTACTTTTTTGTGTTTTCACGGGCACAACAAGGACGTAATATATACCTGGATAGTCTACAATCTATGACCTTGCAACAGTCTGCAACAGAATGATGCTGGTGAAGAGAGACAACAGCGCGGTACTACGTGTTAGACTCTCGAGAATAACAACAGAATTATTTTATTTTATTTAATCGTATGGCCAGATTCATCATCCTGATAGTCATGAAGAAGGATCATTATATTTACTATAGTTTCCGCTAGCGGCTTCGCCCGCGTGATATCTTTAAAAATTATTGCTAATGTTACTCAGTGATAATATAGAATTCTAATGGTGAAAGAATTTTTTAAGTCGGTTCAGACGTTTTTGAGTTTATTCATTACAAATAAACATACAATAAATCAAATCTTTTCTCTTTATAATATAGTTTAGACGATTTCACCCGGATAAGTCTCGATCCCATGATGTGGGAAAATCCGGATAAAAAGTACCTATGCTATGTCCTACCCGGTACCCTAATTGCGTAACTTATTTTCGTAAACGATTATGACAATATGTTTCATTTTGACAGTTCAACAACATTCATTGCGTTATTTACGTTTTTGTGTAGATTTTTTTTTCCAACTTATGAAGCAATGGATAAGCTATCTGTTTCAAATCGAAACAAATTGTCATTGATCGTATACTACGCAATTACGGTACAGGTCATGGTCTACCCATTGTGCCAAATTTAATCCAAATCCGTTCAGCCGATTTAGCGTGAAAGCGTAACAATCAAACAAACATACCTACAAATCTTTTCTTTTTATAATATTAGTTTAGATACGCATTTTCTATTTCCGCATGTCTTGGTCTAGATTCTAGATTAGTTATCAAGCGATCTCTAAACACCAGATTTCATTTTAAAATAGAAAATGACTCGTGCAAAATTTCAAATACTTCCGCGATTCCAAAAATAGCTGCGAAAACATGACTTTACCACAGTTTACTTTAAAATTCTACGGTTAAAGTTCAGGGCTTAAGGGTGAAAATACTACATTGCTGAAATGTTGAAGGGGTTACAACAACAGGGCTATTTTATATTGCCAGTTTAATTATTTATTGCGTGTAGATGTCGCAGTATTGTCACGCGGGGATGAAAGATTGGATTAGGCTGCTATTACCGCGGCGCGCGGTATGCGTAAATAAATAGTGTCTATGTGCAAAACGCTGCCTGTCGAGTTCAAACGCAGGTCACGTGTGGGGTCGGGGCCTACCACCGCACCACTTTTATTACATTCCCCGAATAAATGCTTGCGGCCTACGAACAGTCTTGTAGATCATGCGCCTACTATTATTTACAGAAATATCTGCGCTGAATGTACTGAATTAAGTTCCTGTATTTCGTGTAGTTTTGTTATTGATATTTTTGTGGCGGCTGGTATTTTTAACGCCAACTAATCTCGCGACGAGCGGGAAGTATGAGTAGCAAATGAAATGTCCTGAAAATTACAAATTTAAAAAATATGTATATAATATAAATATAATTAATAATATATATATATATATTTTAACACGACACGCTGACTTTCACTAACTTAACCATGATTTTATCATGACGTATTTATTTTATTATTAGATCGAACACTAAAAGTTAATATAGTACTTATTTGAGCTAATAATAAAGTTCTCGTTATTGAACTTGTAAAAGTGTTACCCTTTTCGCAGAAATCTACATCATTTCTGTGTTCTTTGATTATACCGTACCAGTTATGCTTTACGATCGTGACCCGAATCTTGTTCGGTATTTGTCCTTTCTTTATTATCAAATTACCATTGCCTACGTATTGCTGTTACCTTGCCTATTATTTATTTGCGTTACATGATCTTTGGTAATATGTAGGTACTTCACCTAATTATGGATTGCCAATGCGGGATTTGTTTGAGAGCCACCACAACCTTTTTCGTCTCATTACTAAAGTGTACCTATTGGAATAATACTGTTATTTGAAATAAATTGAAGTAACAAGTACGAAAAAAAAAACCTATATAATATTTTTGGTTTTTTCATAATTGCCATCGATTCGAAAAGAAGAAGTAATAATTTTGGACCAGCTACTATTTCGGTTTTCGATAAGGTTTTAAAAAACTTTTACGATATGTGTTACACTGTCAACAGCAATCGCATGTAAACCGATTACCACTTCATCCCAATCGTACACAGTGAACGGGTTGATCCCAATCATACACTGTGAACGGGTTGGTAAACCAAACAGTTATTTATTAAGGGTAACCCTTATTCCGCGAACGGGTTAGTTAACCCGTTTAAAAACCCTATTCCTACCATTAACCGATTAGTAAACCCGATCATAAACCCTTTCCGCCATGAATTTTTAAGGGGTTTTAAGGTTTTAATGGGTTAACATTGAATCGGTTACCAGGCTAATAAAACCAACCCATTCAATGTGTTATCGTTTTAATTGCGTTTTCTCCCCATGGGGAAAAAGGGTTATGCCTTACAAGATGTTGTACTCCATAAGGGTAGCCGAATTAACGTGACACCGCTGAAATGACTTTCCTCAGACCCTGTTTTCGACACCGCATCGTGTAATAATGTTATAATTATGTTTGAAGTACCCAGAAGTACCCAAGGAGACGTAAATAAATACATAATGTTTAAATAATAAATCAAAAGCGTAATTAAGCTTTATGATGTACTTCAGTATAAAAAGCTTTATTATGTTGATACTATCAATTTATAATAACAACGTCTAACATACTACTGAATGATATTGATATTGACTGTGCTATAAACTTCAGTATCGGAATATTCCACATGATACTGTTACGAAAGACATTCCCTAGCGTTTGTTTACTTATCGTTAGTCATGGGCTTATGGCCCTTGAATGTTCTGTGACGTACCAGTTGTCTCTGTCGGTCCTCTGGTCGGTAGGCGAGTTTTCAATAGTACAATCTAAAAAATTACCTGTACCAGGTAATTCGACTAACCAGTAAACCCAACTAAAACTGAACTAGTCATGCTTACCCAAAAACAACAAGCATTGGGCCCATAGAAATATAAAAAACAGATTCGGCCCTTTCCGTCTACCAAAACTCTTCAATACAGAACTTCATTTGGCCAACGAAGTCAAGTACGCCGCGGTCATTCTAGACACTAAGTTAAACTGGAGTAGAAAATGATAGGTAAGAAGTGGGACCTATCCCCCAAAATTATACTATGGCTGTACACCGCAGTGATCTGCCCCATGACGGGGCTGTGATCTAGTGGCCCCGCACCAAGCTAGTTGCAGCCTCCAACAAACTACAACGCATGCGACTTCATGGCGACTACGGGCTGCATGAGGGCTACTCCGACCGTAACAGTCGAAGCCATGCCGCTCCACCTGTTCATACAGAAGGAAGTGACGATGCTGGGACTACCACCACTCGCACTTGTACATACAGCAGGAAGCGACGATGGCGGCGGTACGTCAAAATGCACTAAATCTCTGGAGTAAGAGAGACACACCACACATTGCGCTGCTTGACTCAATAAGGAGCTTCTTATTATGAAAGCAATGACCGGGTACCCAAATGATTTATCCTTGATAAAAAATACAGAATCCAACCTAACGAGGATCGACGCGAGGGGTTGCGCCCCGCGGAGCTTCGCATCTTTACGGATGGATCGAAAACAGGTAGTGGCACAGGTGCTGGAATCTTCTCGGAGGACTTCAGCAAACGCATAGTCACACCATTGGGGGTCCACAGCACAGTGTTCCGGGCCGAATGCATGGGTATTTCACTAGCTGCTTCAGTCTTCATGGCCAGGGAAGTTAAGGACCACTCGATCCGCCTACTCTAGGACAGCATGGCTGACCTGCAGGAGCTAAACAGTAGCACAGTTTACTCTGAGCTAATAATGAGTGCCATCAGCGCCATATCCAGTTGTGTAGCCTCAATAACATAACATTCAACGGATCAAAGGACACAGCGAGGCAACGATGCAGCCGACAAACTTGCCAGAAGGGGGTCGATCATGGCACCTGAACCCATCGTGCCACTTTCCTTTGGGTACCTACGCACTCCGGTAAGGAAACGCAAAGAGATTATCAGTAACACCAAGGCGTTGCTGGCCTTCCTTGAGATCATCGTACGCAATATACGCACATTGACGTGGAGTTGTGGCCGTATTATTTACCTATTACCAAATGATTATAATTTAACTCTAAAAGGGATTGTCATTCCGAGTGTGTTACACAATTCTGGCTTTAGGTATGAATGAACGTATTCCGTTTACTATATTAGGCTGGCTGATGATGCACCCCACGCGGTCGCGGTCTACGAATCGAACGTTGATATCTTCATTCAGAGACCGGAAACATAAATCAACGTAGAGCGACGCGTCGCCGCGGCTCACGACTGAAGTCCATGTTGTCCGTTTGCAATTACTTTACAGAGCATTTATACATATATGTGCAATGTATTATTCAACGCGTATTTTTCACGAGCGTACAGTTTCGCTTTGTAAACAAAACAATTGTTGCTGAATCAGATACTTACACGAATTCTTTGAAGTTTTCTTTCAAACAAAGACGTGGAAGTGGAACGTTATTCACAAGCCGTATAAATGCTTCTTGTTCATAAAAGCGCGAAATAAGTCGGCCTAGACATTCGAAACGTATCTCGGTCAAATATTAGTATCGCTGGAGGGTACATGGTAGTTGGTGCTATCGCTCTGTAAGACGACGTAAGACTTGTGTGTTATGTATGACATAAAAGCCAAACAATCGCTTTACAATATAGTATAACAACATTTGAAGTTATGTATTTAAATCTATCAAAAATGTATAATTTATTTTATTAGTAGACAAGCGACACAATTTGCAATGAAAGTGCAGTGAGTCATGCGCGCCGTGCGACGTCGGAAATAGAGCTGCGCCCGCGCCGATGCTGCAGCGGCTGTGGGCCGAGCGCGGCGGTGGCGTGGCGTGCTTCTGTTCTGCCGTCCTCGGCGATGTTAAAGTTACATAAGTGCAGTGCAGCCGATCAGGCGATACAAAATGCATAGCTGGCAAACTAAAACTTAAATCTGTTTACCAGAGCATATTTTTTATTTTACTATGTCAGATTACCTGATAAATCTTGCGTGACGTGCGAAACGATAGTATTTTTATCCTTATCGTTAAATCGATAAGGATATTATTTTTATTTCAAAGGTGAAAAGTTGTTTATTTATTTATCTGTTTTCGTTTTGTAAAGTAATTGTATTTTATGCGATTAAAATACCTTTAGTTTATATTCTATTAATTGTAGATACATCAGTATGTTCAATTTAGTATGCAACAGAGGAAAATCCCCACAATTAACCTAGGGTGAAGTTTTTTCAAAAGTGCCTAAAGGCTCGTGCTGACTAGCGCGAGTTATCGCGCCAAGCGTCACCGGTAATTGTTCTACCATGAAGATTTCTTAGAAATTGTTTTATTAGAGCCTTTAGGAAGTTATACACGACAGATATGTTACGGTGCTCCGAATTGGACTCCGACAGGTCGGAACTTCCGATTATTATTACACCTCCGACCCGGTGGCCCGGGTGTTATTTTATACAAGCGCGCGCTCGAAGTTTCAGTTTAGTGTTTTGTGTATGTCAGACGCGTCACGTTAATATGTTAAATTAAGTTAAGAGCGGTGTATTAAGTGTCGTTATAAGTTAATTTTAATACGAACCGATTACTTTGTAAAGTATTATATTATTTTAATTATTGTTAATGTGAGGACTATGTGGATATCATTAAGAGCTTTAAAAGAGACTGTGACCTCTGAGTCGGTTTCGGCCTTTTTTCAGAGTAGTCAAATAGGAAACGCCGAACTCAACTAGCTTATTTTTTTAATATGACGTGTAAAAGTGATTCCGATATCCTATTTACAGAATAAACAATTTCATTTCATTTCAACCCAAAAATGGGTTATATGGAACATCTTTCTTCTACTTCCGCCTCCGACTCTGGCTCCGGTTCCGACTCCGATCAATCTAATTTAAAACCCCCGACTCCGGCTCCGGTTTCGGTAAAACAACCTCCGTAACATCTCTGATACACGATAGCCCCAGAGTCAAGTGTTTTTTTACACGCGTTAACAGTGTCGGTTTGAGGACTACCACAGAGCATAAAATGGAAAATGCAGATGCAAGAGCGAGCTCGAAAATTTTACCTCCTTACGTTTTTTTTTATATTTGCATTGAAACGTACTGGGGTTTCAACTTCAAACTGCTTCTTACTGAACATATTTTGGCTTAGTTAGGGACTTGATAAAAAAGACTTCATGAGATGGGATAGACATGAACGAGTAGGAGGCCCCAAGAGTGCTCCACCCTTGGTGCGCCACTGACACATAGCACATGAAGGCACAGGCTGTACTCTGCCCTGGATGGTCGCCCAGCCGCGCCTTGCCTTAAGGCCAATTTTACACCAGAGTTGTGTTGTGCTACGTTGCTATGGATGCATTTGACATCCACCAATCATATTCATTGGTCCACATAGCATAGCACTGGTGGAAACGGGTTCAACCAAGCTATGTTTTTTATATGGAAGGATGCTATGGATGCGTGCTATATGGATAGGAGCTATGGATGCGCCAGTGGTGTAGCTATGTGCAGGCAGAGTGCCTTCCCTACTGTCGATGCGTCGCATAGGATTCCTCGCACAGCTAGCACGCGGCGGCGCATCTTCATAGCACATCTTACTCGCTCCGCTACACAGTTTACCCTTAGTGGTAACGGTCACATAGTTTCGTAGCTTAGCTTTCACATCCTCGCAGAGTCGCAGCATAGCTGCATAGCACATCGCTGGTGGGAAAGTTGCCTTACTGCGCGTTAAAAAGCCGGGAAAACTTCAGATGTACAGTCGGCCGCACGTCAGAGGTACTGGTAACACATTGAGCTTCAGCTGTCCTCTCATTCTATTGCAACTCCGTACTACGGTACGCCCTCTCAAGGTCTTACCACCGACGACGACGTGGTGCGGTCGACTGTATAGTATAACTTACTGTAACTATATTCATTCACCGGCTTGAGTGAGTACTATACATATTACATGTCAGTGAATTACGCGTACAGACGCAATGTACTTACTATTCCAAAGAATGCACTGACGCGATCATCATTGCATTACACTTACACTACACGCCTCTCTTACTTCCCAGGCCTTGACAATAAATACGTTGATATTCAACACATGAGTCAACTTGTTTATCTGTAAATCGAAACTCGGCTCAATGATTGTAATTTTATAAAATTATCGTAAAACGTAAAAGCTACTCGAAATACGTTGTAAAAGCAAACGTCGTGCTCGAAGCGATGAGTATGAGGCCTTATTTCCTTGTTTTTATGGTTTAATGTTCCAGATAAAGGTATATGACTTTGTATTAATTTGTTCGCACAGGGGCGCGGCGCGGCGCCATAATACGAGGGTACGGGCGCGGGAGGAGTGGAGGCTGTAGTAGAGACGTAGTAAGCGCGGGGTGCTGGGGGGGACGGACGAAGCATGCCGCGTTCATTATTAGCCAGTCAGTACATCCAGTGCAAGTAGTGCAACTATTGTCATAGTGATTCAATTGTTATCGATACTTAAATAAGTTATGATTGTGCTAGGTAATTTAGTAATTGATAACTGTAACATAAGTTTATTAAACAAAGTGTTACCATTAAAGTTAACTTTTGTTTGGCCTTAGAATTTTTTAGCGGACAGCCTATTTCGTACACTGCCTACATTCATCTGTGAAATTACGCACGTGAAGTTCTAGAATTGCAGTTTTTTTTTTCTATTTGTTGTTGCAGATTTTTGTTTCTACTAATACAGGGAGCATTTTAGTTAGCCGTGTAAGGGGTTTTCGATAGGGTTTATCCAAATATTAAAAAAAAATACCGTTCCGATCGATATGTGTTAACCCCTTCAAATGCCTTCAACCCAATCAAACATTGAGGAAGCGTTAGTAAACCCTTATACCCTGAACAGGTTAGAAAACAGCTTTCCCTTGGAAGGGTTTTAAAGAGCTTTAATCGATTACCATAATAATAAGGCTAACTCATTCAAAGTGTATCGTTTTAGTATTGGGTTTCCGCATTATGGAGTTAAAAAGGGTTAAGCCACAGAATATGTAACATGCTCCATACTGGTAACATTGTTAACCGATTGAACGGATAACCCTTCCAACGATTTAACTAAAATTCGTATTCAACTTAATTTCCAGGTGCAATAGGTGGGTGTGCAGATAGCAAACGAAAAAAGTATATATAGCGTTTCCAAACAAAATATATAATGTTCTTAAAAGACGGTTCAGCATTCATGACGGTATAAAATTCCTTTACAGGTGAATCATTAATTAGCAAAAATCTTAAACCAGTTATCCGATCAATCACCTTGTTTGTTAACATGAAACTGGGCCCAGGTTTTCATAAAGCTCTGGTCAAACCTCATAGTGTGAAAAAAGTTCAAAGTCTAGTACGGCTATCGATATAATATTGTAATTGAGGTACATCACTATTCTGTGGAGTTTTACAATAACATTCCTGGCTCTATAAATACTCAGTGAGCTGACTGACCGAGGTTTGCGGGACGTGAGACGGCAATATGCGTCGAGTTCATTTGCATTGTGTCGCCTGTCGTGTTTCAGGTTAGCTTGGTGCTTGGTGTTATGCCACCCGCCACCGCCTACCCACCGTATCACGCACACCACAGAAGCATCTACCGTGTCGCCCCTCTCTTCAGCCCCCCGTTGCGCCATTTCAGCCTATTCCAGCATGGAAGTTTAAGATTTGTGGTAGAAAACTTACGATTTGTGATTTTTTTTTACCGGTTTCCAAAAGCACGAGGTTTTCAATTCAAATGTTTATAGACGAATTTGTAAAATTGTTTTTTGTTTGAACGGGTATACTTCCGAGGTGGTCCCATTGTCAACAGATCAGGATTTAATGATGGGTTCCTGGAGAAATCGAGGGAACTCTTCAAATATTATAGGCACACTTATAGCGATTTGGGTATTTTTTATAGTAACTCGTGCAGTTGCTTTCGGAAAGCACCATTTGGTAAAGTGGAAGTGATAATGAAGACCACAGTTGACCACCGGAACTACTCAATAATAAGTATTTCACAGGTTGCGATTCGATTGCTTTAATATGGTTGCCAAGCAATTTATGCTCGTCACAATGCATATGGAGAAGTGGAACTGATGGTGATACCAGGAGAACTCCTCAACGATTAACGTCCTTGCATCGGGAAAAGCAATATTTTGTCAAAGGTGATGATCAGTTGACATTAGGCTATTGAAATTTAGATACTTACATTACAAATTGACTCACTAAAAATCGAGAAATAAAAACTTTTTTACAAAAAAATCAACCGATTAAAAAAAACACTACTAATTGGAAAATAACTTTATTTCGGAAGTCGGTGGCAAATAACGAAAATACAAAACTAAAGACGTTTTTGGGAAGTCGGTTGTTTTTTTTGTAAGTACTTAGTTTTTTAATGTAAATTTATTGATTGTGTTTCAACTTCCAATTGTAAGTGAATCAGACATTTTTGAAATTGCTGCCCAGTAATTAAGTGCATGTCTTAATTATTTTTTTTAAATATTTCTATTTAATTAGAGTATACGATTCAAGAACAACAATTCTCGGATCCGATTTTAAACAGATTGAATGAAGATGATTGAATGATCACTGCAAAATCAACTCGGCTTCGACAGCATGGCACATTCATACTGGCATCATGCCGCGTCGCGTCGCCGCGTATTGTTTACGCTGCCATCTTGGTTTCCCTCCCGCGTATTTTTTGCACATGCGCACTCGGCCTTTGACCTTAACTTCCTCGCCCTGGGAAGAGTAGCTTGCAGGTACTGCGTAGATAGATCCGGCTAAGAATTAACAGATGAAAACTGCGCAATAGATTGACCTTTTATAATACCTATTGATACAATTTGTAATTACTCTGTCTGAATGTCCGTTCATCGCATAAACAAGTTGTGAAATAAAGCTCAAAGGAAAAGATGGATAGTTGTATACAATGATAATTATGTAATTATGACTAGTCAACTATCACATACTTACCTAGGTAAGTAGGTACATAGTTTGATTTTTGTAAAATTATTAATAATATAATTATTATAGAGGTGCGCGAGCTTATTATTGTACAGTTAAGGATTCTAGCCCTGAGCTTGAGTTCAGGGGAAATGTTCTAATATTGTTGTACTAGTGCAATTAGGTATATCATGTCGTACAATGAAGCGCAACTAAGTGAAAATAATTATTATATCCTATATGTAAGCTTAAGCTTTAATGATATACCACCTAGTAACTATTCTGTGCTAGTAATTAGTCATATAGTACATAAATAGAGACATAATTACGATAATATTTTCTAGTAATTAAACACAATAGTCTAAAATTGTAAATACTCGATATCGTCCAATGACACACGTCTAGTACCTATACAAAATAATGCGTTGTTCGATGATACCCTCTTTGATCTTCAGCACAAACGTCATAAGAGATGCTGTATTTAACGTCACGACTTACGCACGATGCGATGCTTGTTCTTTTATATTTTATTGATTTATTTTGGTTTCTCCACAACTTGGATATATTGCTTGGTTCTATTTAGAACCTATGGTATGTTGGTCAATTTGATTATCTTAATTTATCCTCATATCATGAAAATTTACCGAAAAAAGTAAAGAAATAAACATCATGCAACTGTTAGAACTAGTACCATAATATGCACATAAACGCAATGCTAAAACGTTTTGTGTATATTGGTGAAATATCTACAACATTGAAACATTTACATGGACCACGTATCAGGATATTTCCAGAGCCATGCATGGCTCTAAAACTCACTTCACCGTTGTCATGGGGGACTTCAACGCGAAACTGGGCAAACGAGACGATAGTGAGCTGCGAGTGGGGCAATTTGGAGCTGGACGTCGGAACACCAGGGTCACCTACTGGCCTGTTTTATGGAGAAGGATCCCTATATGATGAACTCCTTCTTCAGAAAGGGTGAGCATAGAAAGTGGACCTGGCACTGGCAGAGCCCTGATGGGCCAACTAAAAATGACATTGCCTTAATTATGTCGACGAAGTAGCAAATATTCAATGATGTCTTTGTGATCAACGCGATGAAAACCGGAAGTGATCACCGCATGGTAGGAGACTCATTGAATCTAAATATCAAACTTGAAAAATCTCGGGTGATGAGTTCTGTTCTCCGCCCAGCGCCTATCCAAGTCCAAAACCCCGAGAACTTTTACCTCGAACTTCAGAATCGTTTTGAGTGCCTAGGGAGCTCCGTGGACGATAAGGGTTTGTGAAAACTGTCCATACGGTCGGGTCTAAGATCATCAAGACCCGTCGTACGAATAGAAACAAGAATCTCTCTGATCCTACATTAAAGGTCATGGATCATGAAGGAGAGACGCAATATGATCCTGCAGTCTTCAGATGATTCCCTCAACTACCGGCACATCAATAGACGGATCTCTAAGTTCGACCTTCACTGCTTTAATACTGAACTGATTAAGGACGCGATAGAGCGGATTAAGGGCTCCAAGGTCTTTGAAAGAGATCTGTCTTTTAGGCAGAGCCAGATTGCGAAACTGAAGACCGATGATGGCGGGATCATATCCGATCAGCCAAACCGAAACTATTGAAAGAGATCGAGAGGTTCTATGGACAGTTATAAAAAAATGGGGAAAGGGCAATGGGGTAATGATATGTTTCCCTACTTAATCGAATCAGAAATGAAGAGATCCGCAGGAGAACCAAGGTAACCGACATAGCCCGAAGAATTACCAAACTTAAGAAACAGTGAGCAGAGTACATTGCTCGCAGAACAGATTATGAAATGGGGTCAAAAGGTTCTGAAGTGGCGACCGTGTACCGGAAGACGTAGCGTTGGAATGCGTCCCACAAGGTGGACCGATGATCTTGTGAAGGCCGCAGGAACCCGCTGGATACGAGAAGCACAGACCTGGTCGAAGTGGCGGTGCTTGGGGAGGTCTATGTCCAGCAGTAGACGTCTTTCGGCTGAAATGATGATGATGACGAGGCTAACAACTCTGCTACGATGTTTTTCAGTAACTATTTGCATAATGGCTGAAAAATAGCGTTACTGATAAATGACTATTCGGTGACGGGTGTGCCAACAGGCTACATGATAAAAATAGGTCTGTGTAATAAAATTCCTCCCTAGTGTTCGTTAATATGACATATTAGCAAGCTCGTGGGGGGTAATTTGTGTCAATAATTGAATTGTTTACGGAAACAGCAATATAACTTACTGTCCAATTTAACTGACGAAGTCTATTATGGTTGCACTAGTTGATGGCTCGAACTCGTTGGTGGGCGTGACTAAAATGCATACTATTACACATAACATTGTATGAGACATGTTATGAGAAAGTGAAATAGACGATGAAAAAGACCTTTGGGAATATAGATATTATGAAAACACTACAAAAAAATTGCCATTTTCATTCGCCGGGAGTTATTTATTTACGCCCAAAGATGCGTCAAAATTTGTGTTGAAATATTGAAGTCTCGACACTCATAACTTGTGATCCAATAGTTTTTTAAATTTTGTTTCCTTACAGGGCTAGATAAATACTAGACAAGTAGATATATTTTTTATGTACACTGTGGAATAAACTCCACACGACAGTAGTATGGCAAAATGAACGACTAGCTTAACCTTAAGCGTGCCGAACAAATGTACAATAATTTCTTCATGAATATACGAATTTGTATTAAATGCATACATGGCTAGTGTTTAAATATCTTATAATTGTTGAATTAGAACCAGGGACCATTTCAAACCTGAACTAATATGTGTTACACTGTAAACTGTAAATTAATCTTACATATATGTATAAACTGGCTACTCTTCAACCCTATCATCATTATGAACGGTTTATAAAAGTAACCTTATTCCATGAACGTAGTAAACATATTCAAAAATCCATGAACCGGTTTGTAAACACAATAAAAACTCCTTGAAACTCTTTCCCTATAATGAGTTTTGAGTAGTACATAAATAAATAAAAAAATAAGGTTTCAATGGGTTGTCTGTTGAATCGGTTCTTAGAATAATAAGGCTATCCCGTTTAAAGGGTTATCGTTATGATTGGGTTTCCGCTTCATGGCATAAGGGTTACCGATTGAACGACTTAACTCGAGCGAGGTTTATGAACAAACTTTTGAAACAATAAAATCATTATTAGTTTTCACTCAGTAATACTGGATAATTTATTGTGATACACGATTATTAATTTAATTGTATGTGTATTTATTTTTTCCGTATAGCAATATTGCATAGAAACTGTTGCTTACTTAAACTTTTGATTGTTCCAGTATGCCCTTCAATGGACATAAGAAACAAACCCGCTGCCCTCAAGCAACTGAGGAACTGCCGAGTCATCGAAGGTCAGCTCAGCATCGTGTTGATGGAGCGCGTCACGCCCAAGGACATGGAGAACATGACCTTCCCGCTACTAAGAGAGGTCACCGATTATATTCTGATATACAGGTGAAACCGATTAACCTTATAATCATAGTGCTAAATATTTTACGCATGAAATAAAAACAACTTCTCAGTAATCTTAAAAAGAAGCATGTAGAATCATTAAGGTTACTTACCTGTAAATTACTCCAATTAACTTGAAGGCCCTTCTCATATTATGGAGTGCAGTCTACACACGAAATGATTTCTCTGAAATCTTCGCACAAGTTCATTGTTGACTTGTCAGCTTGGTTTCTGTGTGCAGGGTGCACTGTGAGTGGGAGGCCTCCATTGAAATACTATGCGACTGATTAGTTTTTTGAGTTACTTGGTAATCGGGTTTCGTTTGAGTAGCCACATACGAGCAGGGCCTTATTACACAATTCAAAGGTTTGAATGTATTGTAGGACGAAAGGAGTGCAGAATCTGGGCAACCTATTTCCCAATCTCTCGGTGATACGCGGGATGCAGCTCTACAAGGATTTCGCTCTCGTTATATTCGATAATGGGCATTTGGAAGTAAGTTGGTTTTACATTTTATTTGCAACAGATTAGGTTTATTTCTTTCTGAACGTCCTTTTTAACCGACTTCCAAAAGGACGAGGTTGTCAATTCGACTGTATGGTTTTTTCATTTTTTTCGCCAATTGTGGATTGATTTTGATGATTCTTTTTTTTTTAGCTTTGCTTGGGTAGTTTTTGAGTTAGCTTCAATAATACGTATTTTTCCCACTTGTATGTGGATGATATGATAAGCTCCTATCACTGTTATTTACATAGTAGGTAGTGGTATTTGATTTTATGTGGAGTAGGTACCACAACTAAAAACTGAAATATAAACTCATTTAAAAAAAAAAAAAACAACCGTCTTCCAAAAAATTACACTACAAAGTGAAAAACTTATTTAATTTGGGAAGTCGGTGGCAAAAAACGAAAATTGAAAACCAAAGACGCCGACTTCCGCAATTAAAGTTGTTTTTCACTTTGTAGTTTTTTTTTTGGAAGTCGGTTTTTTTTCTATTGGAATTTTGTATGAATTATTAAAAGGACAGGACAAGTTTCTCGTTACCGATGTAAGAATTTGCCTTAGAATAATGCAATGTTAAATGCTTGTAATTCTTTCTATCCACAGTCCTTGGGTCTTCGATCTTTAATGAAAATTGAGAGGGGCGGTGTGCGAATACAACAAAACGACAGGCTTTGTTATGCAAATACTATTGACTGGACTCGGATCACTTCGGATCAAGCCGACAACATTATTAGGGTAAGTTATATTCATAATTAATTAAGAAAGAATACTTTATTTTAGAAACGCAATTTTTAATACCTCTGCTTGTGGAATTTGTAGCATCCTATGACATTTTGAGAGATCGAAGGCATTAATAACTTATTTTATCAAAAGAAAAACATCACTATCAAATACAAAATTGAATATTGAATATCCAACTAACCCAGTGGTCGGCAAACTCATTAGTCAGTGGAGCCAAATATATAACGACTTAGATTTCTTATGAGAGCCAATTGTACCAACTGTCTAAATACTCTTTTCTTAATCCTTAAAACTCCCATCCTCATTCACTCCACAACGCTTCCTAAAATTAACTTGCTATGAAGTAGGATGCCTTCATCATCATCATCAGCATCATCATCATCATCATATCGGCTGATAATAATATGATGAAGGCATCTTACGTAAATGTTTTTTTTTTTTTTTATGTCCAGTTATTTATTTGCGAAAATACTTCGGAAATAAATCTTTGAAATATAGTTTGTATTTTGAATAAAGGCTCGTCCAGACCAGCGCGGGCGCTGCAGGCAGCGTGACCCTTGTAGCGCCCGCTTTATCGCGCTGGTCTTCCCGAGCCTTAAAACCCGAAACCCCGACCCCCGCGCGTATCTACGCTTGCACTCATCGACATTTATGTTGTTCAGAGCCGCACTCTATACGCCAAAGAGCCGCATGCGGCTCGCGAGCCGCGGTTTGCCGACCACTAACTAACCTAAACCTTTAAATTCCTCAGACAGAGTAAACTGAGCCTGTTTAACTCTTTCCTGTTAGTTTCCACCATCATTTTATTTATATGTGTTGTTGTTGTATGTGCCTAAAATTTTTAGGATTGTGTTAGAAATTAAACGTTTGTGGCGAGAATTAAGTTGTACATTTGCTTTTTGGGGTTCCGTACCTCAAAAGGAAAAAAACGGAACCCTTTTAAGATCACTCGTGTGTCTGTCTATCTGTCTGTGGATCTGACTGTCTGTCCGTCACAGCCAATTTACTCCGAATCGAATAAACCGATTAAGTTGAAATTTGATACACATATGTATTTCTGTAACTCAAACGCGGTCATGTAACTTTAATAAATGAATTTTGAATATGGGTCACTTTTCGGGGGCAAAGTAGATCCCGCCGGAGCTTTGTCCGCTGAACCGTGATTTCTTGCGGCAGCAGAGTAAAGCCCCGGCGTTTCGCCTCCTCGCACTGCTCCGAGATGTGCACGAGGACTGTTGCCTCCAGAACCCATGGCGGTAATCCGGCAAGGAAACTACGGAACCCTTCATTGTGCGTGGTCCGACACGCATTTGGCCGGTTTTTTTAATGAAAATTCTTACTGCGGACTACGCACAATGAAGGGTCCCGTAGTTGGGATGAATTTATCCCGAGAACAAACTTAACATTGTAGTTGAAAAACATGTTCTGTTCCCCCATACATTCCAACTGCAAATGTTAGTTTGTACGCACAATATTGAGTGATACCATGTCATTTTATACTTCTTAAAGGTTTTCCTGTAATCTATAAGTATAGAACTATTCTCTGTATTTATTTTTCAAAATTTTAGAGTCATTCGTTTTGGAGATAAGGGCGGGGGAATGGTAAATTTTCATCTGTTTTCTTAAATATCTTTAATAGTATTTATTTTAAAATTATAAAACATATTTGAGATCCTCGTAATAAGCCCTTTCATTCCATTGTCACACCAGTTCGCAAAACTTTTCTTTTTAATTTTCTTATTAGCACCCCAAAAGTGACCCCATATTCAAAATTCATTTATTTACGTTACACGTCCGTGTTTGGGTCATAGAAATACATATGTATACAAAATTTCAACTTAATGGGTCGATTAGATTCGGAGCAAATTGGCTGTGACTGACAGACAGACGAGTGATCCTAATAAGAGGTTCGTTTTTTCCTTTTGAGGTACGAACCCTAAAAACGCTTAAATAGCTTCGTATCTTCACCACGCGGCTGCATATACTTGCACGGTAACCCTATTCTGTAGCCTGTAGCATCGCAAGGATATGTGTCCAATAACAGTGGAGTAGTGCCCTCACATTATTATTGTTCTTCACCAAACTTGTTCTGGTCATGGACCGTGGGATCGTGTTATTAGTTCCGCTACGACGTAATTAATACACATACACAACATATTAATTACCAGCGGGGTAATTGCGTAACACACATAAAACGACAATTGATCGCAATGGGTTTCATTTTGACAGTTCACTCAGGCTCATTGCGTTATTTACCTTCTTGAGCAGACGAATTTTTCAAACTTATGAAGCAACGGATTGGCAATATCCTTCAAAAGTCTCGGATTGTCATTGATAGTACGCAATTAGGGTGCGGGTTTATTTTGAACCTAACTAACGTAACGTAGATTACGTTACGTTTTACGTGAAAATCACATTATGTATTAGTATTGTTTAGTCATACCATTCAGCCATTTAAATCACTTTAATTATTGAAAACTGTTTGAAGCTCATTCCATGGCTTCTTCAAACAATGTTTAGGATTTTTCAATACATTTGGTATGTTTCATGAAGATGATATCATTACTTTTAGTATTGTGATATTAAATTGATCGTGCACATAGTGTTGAAATGAGTAACTCTTAAAATAATGTGGCTGACCTCGTCATCTCCCAATTAACATTAATATATTGATCTAATGTATTGTTCATTTCTAGATGAACTACGACACACGACTGTGTGGGCTGTGCCCGAATGCACAGAGTCGAGTAGAGGACCATCGACAGTCGCAGTGCCCGTCCGATGCATATGGCCGATTGCTGTGTTGGGATGACAAGCACTGCCAGAAGAGTGAGTTTTGCATATTATCAGACCTCAATATCATATCATAATAGGTTCATTACAATGATGTGAATGGGCTATGAGATGAGCTACGAGTGCAGTTGCACTTTGAATGTAAACTAACAGAATATTATTAAGTAATTGATGGATATTGTAAACACAGGGAGCAATGGACTTGGGGAGCATGGGTCATTGAGCACAGTTACGTGAATGATGCAATGATATGATATGACACACGCTCCATTATAATGATTCGGTTCTCTGTAGTTATTGTACAATTCTCGCCTCTCGGTGATCGTTCTTCCATATATTCCGTTGAGATTTTATGGAAGGTGAACACAGCCTACTCTTCACGAATAGATAAATCTTAATCCATCTGTAACCAGGGACCGTTTCAGCCGTATAAAGGGATTTCGATAGAGGTTTGCAAAGACGACATATGTTACACTGCAGTGAACGGCTTATCTTATAGGAATGGATTACCCCTTTAACCCAATTATTCACCTTGAATGGGTTAGTCAGCCCGTTTAAACCAAACAGTTATTGCATAAAGGTAACCCTTATCCCATGATCGGGTTAGTAAATCAAAAACCCTTTCCCTCGTACGGCTTTATAAGGATTTTAAAGACTCCAATGGGTTACCCTTTCAATTGGTTACCAGAAAAATAAGGCACACAACGTGCTATCTTTATGATTAGCTTTCCGCCTATATCAATATTGGGTTAGACAGGGTTAAGCATGAAATACACAAAAATCTTTAGACACGTTTATTAACACCCTGTTTCTGATTTTAGAATTAGAAATTGAGAACTCGTCAAACTCTAATTTAGCATTACTTAAGGTTTCCTTTAATGAAGCTCGTGAACGTTATTTGCAAAAATTGAATTTATCAAGGCATCTCCATAGTAGATTTTAAAAGTTTTCAATTTGAAATTCTAAATACAGAAACCGGGCCTAGGTTCATGTATTGTTTATTGATCTAGCATGTTCCACGATGTGCGGCGACCGCGGCTGCCTGGACAACGGCACGTGCTGCAACCAGGCGTGTCTGGGCAGCTGTTCGGGGCCCTCCGCGCAGGACTGCCACGTCTGCCGCAACTACTCCTTCGGCTACGGCAGCGAACGAAAGTGCGTGGACTCCTGCCCTGCGAACGGCACATATCAGGTGATAACATCCTTCTAAATTAAAGTCGCTTTTCGGATCTGTCTGTGTGACCGCGCTGTTCTAACATAGTAATCGCAAAAACAAAATTAACTGACCCATACAAAACTTAAGTACCTACCCTACCGCAATGTATAAGACGGCTGAATTATTTGCGGGGATGGGACATTCAATAAAGAAAAGTAGGAAGTTTGATCGCGAGTTCTTACGGTCAGTTTGATGTGATCTTCGCATGTTCATGCGCACGATTGCCAATTAGAACAGAAGTTATGCCGAATCCCTAGTGTGGACAGACGACGCTTTGTTTGTTGGTCAAGCAATATTATTTGTTACTTACTAACAAGTATTGTATTATTTGCAGTTGTTCCGTCGCTGTGTGACGGAGCAGGAGTGCCGCGCGACGCCGGCGCCCCTGACCGCCGGCGCCGACCCGGGAAGAAAGTACAAGATCTTCGGTAACCGCTGCGTCTACGATTGCGATATCGGCTTTATGGAGGTGCGTTCAAAAAAAAATAGAAAAAAATAAGGGCCCTACGCAGGTCGCGCTACCATCCATAGATTTTGTTTGCAGTGCGACCTGGCTGGATTTAGCACTCACGAGAAGAACAAACATAAATTGTGTTACGATTGTTAGGTGGGCGATGCGCAGAACGCAACATGTCAGAGGTGTCCGCCGTCCGGCTGTGTCAAAGAGTGCGTTGGAGACAAGGTAGACACTGTGACGGCTGCAGAGAAGTTCCGCGGATGTACACATGTCAAGGGCAAGCTCGAGATCACCGTGCGCGCCTCTGGGGGTGAGCTTCATAATATTATGGTCGAGTCCCTATCCCTATACTCCTGTGTTCTTTAGAGACTTGAAAAGCTGTCAAGACTGTTTTCTGCCATAAAAACGTCTTGTTATCTGATTAAACTTTTGGAATAATCCTTCCTTGGCAGTGGGGTAAAAAAGAAAACTGCATTATCCAATTCAAACTAGTCCGCGCTTTTTTAATTGATGAGAATATTATTATTTTATTTTTACTTCCGGACACTGTGGAATATAATTTACTTGTTTTAATGTAACGCCTTGTTCGAAGCAACTAACTTTCTGAGTACTATAAAACAGATCAGCGATATTTCGCTAATTTAGGTTTCAAAGTGCACATCATTATTTTTTCATTTAAATTGTAGGTAACACGCTGGCACTACTAGAACAGTCATTGGGTGAAATACGCGAGATAACTGGTTCGTTGGTAGTAATACGAGCGTACCCACTAGTGTCACTCATGTTTCTAAAGAGCCTGAAGAAAATCACTGGAGAATGGCCCCCAGAGGTCAAACCTAAAAATAGGTGAGGCAAAATTAAAATATGTGATTTTACATATATATTATAAATATTATTATATTTTTTTATTGCTTTTGTGTTTCTATAAGAAATATATGAATGTTAAATTAATGGAGGAACATCGTTTGAGCTAAGATGTTACCCCCACAGAGGTCACGACCTTCAGCATAGAGGTGCGGCGCGGAGCAGGGGGCTGAAGATTCTATTCAATACTAGTATTATAAAATACGATAGAGTAGTTTAGATTGGTATGTTTGCTTATTTGTTAATATATCTTAATAATAGGTAAATATTGTTCTTTCCTATTTAAGTTTTTCTCGACTCGATCAATATACTACATGTTCTTATACATAACTGTAATAATTCTATCATAAATGTTTACCGCCTATTTTTCGACGCCTGTTTTTCCTTGTTTTAATAGAAACCACTACGAATTTATTGTTGGAGTTTGTTGATCGCCTTTCAAATTATCAGCGTGTCCAAGTCAATTAAAAATCGAGTGCTTACCTATGAATTCTAGTTCATTGCGTTTGCAATTTTTTTGTTGGTATATACCTGCCGTTAGGGTTTATTTTTTGTAATGATTAATTAGTTAATTACTTATTGCAGGTTTTTTTTATACAAATAATTATTTTCTTGTTTCCCTTATCAAGGGATACACAAGTAAGACATTATTGGTATCATTTTATTAACCGATTAATTTGGAAATTGATGGCGGATCCCCACTTTTACGATATACATACGTTATATTATATTTGTTTGATTATTTATAACTGATACCGTTTCAGACAGGTGTTACATATATTCAACAACCCGAACCTCGAGTTGTTATGGGACTGGCCAACTCACGGCGACATTGACATCTCAGGGGGCTCCCTGTTCATACATTTAAATCCAAAGCTGTGCTACTACACTCAGATAATGCCGCTTAAGAACATGACCAGAGATCCGAGGTCCAGTTTCACTGAAATTGAAGTGTCAGAAGATAACAACGGAAATCAGGCCTCCTGTGAGTAGTTCACGATGTTATTTAGCACGCAATCATACATGCTTAGTATTGTTTATCCTCAAGTGTGTTAAAAAGGAGACGAGTTCGCCTCCGTCGTTGCCTCATTGCTGAGGTTGAAGACCAATTAGAGGTAGAATGTAGAAATTGCTTCTCAGTAACATTATTATAACGATTTCTGTGTGTGACGTCTTCGCAGGTTTACCGGACAAGTTGCACCTGCGTGCGAGCGAGTTTGCCAGCAAAGCCGTGGTCCTCACGTGGAATCAGTACTGTCCCGAGGACATCCGCAAGCTGCTCGGTTACTCCATTTACTACATCCCGACCAAGCCCAACCAGAACGTCACGCTGTACGAACAGAGGGACGTGTGCTCCGACATGTTAGTATTCACTCATTTGTTTTTATACGTAGGTGAGTTGCATGCATCGTATGCTAAAGCTAAATCGTTGTTAAAACAAAAGAGAGTTGAATAAGTATAGTATTGAGTTGCAATTGCGTTCAAATAATAAGTGGATCCAGACAGTACTACTATTTTTAGTTCTGTTCACTTAATTTTAATGATATATTTGTTAAAATACAAAAGATGTGGATATATTTCAGTGGCTGGACGCAGACACTGCGTCCAGCCACTGGCCGTCTAGCCACAGTCCACTTGGTCTGAGTTCAGCGGTCGGTGTGTTAACACGCCATGTTTCGAGTTCGCGACAAGTCAATCGTCATCCTGAGGATGCCTCGTTGAGAGGTGAAACACTTGTGGATTTCTTTCAGGGATTTTTATGGCTCTTTAGAAAAAGCTAAGGGGAAAAGTTACTAAATATATCCACTTCTATTGTATTTTATAATGGATTTCCGCCAGGTCACGCCTGAATCAGTTAACTGATATATTTGTTATCCAGACAGGAATCGAATAATCAATAATCGTGTTTTATTTACAGATGGAATGTTGTGGATATAACCGAAGTCGAAGCACGTTTAAGAGAAAGCAGCAATGGCTCAAAAGAAGTTCCTACTGGCAACCAAAACGACATTCTCTTGAATCCATGTTTGAACATGCAGCCCATGTTCCACATACTAACACCTTTGATCCCTGACACTCGATATGCGGCCTATGTGAAGACGTACACCACATTGCAGGAGAAAAAGGGTGCACAAAGTTCCATCATATACTTCACCACCTTACCTGGAAGTAAGTACCAAAAGAAACAACCAACAAAAAAGTGAACTTCTGTAAAGTAGATCAGGGTTCCCTTAACCTTTTTTAATTAGTGGAACCGTGAGATATCAGGGCGTTTTAACCTTCATGGATTGACACACTCATGCTGGATTAAATTGTAATGGTTGTTTTGATGTTCGTGTGCCATTATGAAGAATAAACTGAATGTTTGCAGGGCCCAGTTCCCCGCAGGGCGTGTCAGTAGAGTCGTTGTCGCCTCACTCGGTGTTCATCCGCTGGCTGGCGCCGGCCATGCCCAACGGGACCATCGTGCTGTACCACGTGGCCGTGCAGGCCAGCAGCTACAACGTGCCGCAGCTGCTCACAGGGAACACTAACTACTGCGCTAATCGTAAGTTCTTATAAAATACTTTGGTATTTGATTGACTAGTTTCCGACACTAGCGAAAAGATCTCTCTCTGTTGACAGAGAGTGATTTCTTCGCAGGCATTACGTAAGTATCATAAAGATATGAAGAGCAGGTGCTTCATTCTATCCTGCGCTTTTACATAATTAATTATTTAATTTCCATTGGAATAATTCCATAATCAAAGTAATCGTAAGGAAATGACATCACATACTTGTACACAATCACTCTACAGTCATTTTTTTCTTATTTCAGCAAGTGCCCTAGCGAATGTGATAACTAGTCGAGCAGAAGAGTCCCCGGACAGTCAGGAGAAGGAGGCGACCGGTGACGTCACCAACGGCTCATGTTCTTGCAAGGAAGAGGACAAACCGGGCATGAGGTTCAACTCGCGTGCAGAGAGAGAGCGGGCAGAAACCATCACCTTTGAGAACGACTTGCAAAATAGTGTAAGGGATACATGAACAAAACGACAAGTTTTTGAAAGAGGACCGACGTGCCAAGTTCATCCATGGAAAAGGGAGATTCTTCCGGTCAGACGGGTGTTGAGTATGGTGGCCTTCTGTTCATGCTCTATTTAATGAAGGAACATAACACCTCATTCCTCCTTCACAAAACTGGTGAACCCAGTATGATAATAAAATTGCTACTCGAAGGCTGTGCTAACGATTACGTCGGAGTCACAGCTTTGGAGTTTTTGGAGGTGATCAACTCTGCCTAAGAAGACATCCTAAGAGACTAGGGAGTAGGGCTGAATAATTATGCTAAGTTGAATCGGGTCCGCAAAATTGTATGAATCTCTAACTCGTCTTGAGCCCTGCGTGGTCCTAAAAATCATCTTTGATTTATATATTACTAAACGCCAAATCATTACAGGTGTACAAAAGACAGTCTGATAAACAGAAGCATTCAAAAAGGGTAAAGCGATCTCTGGACCACACCATGAAGAGCATGCTTGTGAAACTGGCCGAAATTGTCGCGCCCGCGCTCGGACAGAACTACACCAACACCACAGACGAGGAAGGTAATTCGCGAGTTTGTCATCACCTCTAATAAATAACGTATTCATCTACTCAGTGCCTTCACTGTGACCTCACTGTTTGACCTTCATGGCCTCGCTTGTCATCATTACGACCATCTAATATTATCATTTTAGCCAAATGCAGTCTCACCGAGGCTTAGCTGGGTATGACACTATCATATATATGATCATATATCTATGATCAAAGCTATAGTGAAATTGTAAAATAGACAATTAATAAATGGGTATTACATTATCATAATATATGATATACTTATCTACGAAGCTCACAAATTACCCATAATGAGTCTATTTTACAATTTCATTATATTTTTGATTATAGATCTATTTATGATAGTGTAATATCCCCCTAAAAGACTCCACAGTTAACAATTAAAAACAAAAAAAAAATCTTCGATTTGGTTTCTGCATGTTGCCATCACATCGTTATCATTATGCAAATGGTTTATTTTTCATTTTATTTTTACAACACCGCACCGGTAATCCTCGAAGGGTTTTCGCCAGTTATGTTTAAGTCCCATGTAATAGGGGTGAGTAGCTATAATCATCTATTATAAAACTTCTGAACTTGGAAACTCTATGATTTGTATGAATAAGGTTTTGTAGGTGATACAGCGCAGACGAATATTGATGATCTGTCGATAGTAGTAAAATCAGGAGGGTTTTGAGATGCGCAGCCTCAACTGAAAGCACAGGTTGCCGCCAACAACGACGGCGTGTGACTGACGCTCCCGCCACCCGCACGCTTCTTATCACCCGGCCCCGTCGCCGGCTGAACCATGGGACCGTCACCGACGAAAAAATCGGCCTATAGATAAAATATTCTTCTTAGGAAAGTTCTGAGGAGAGTGCTTACAATTTATCCTCCAGAATACTAAAAAGATCGTTTTTTAAGAGTTTCCAAGAAAACCGACAGTTTCAAATCTGTAAAAGCATGTCAATCAATCAATCGACTCAGCCTATCGCAGTCCACTGCTGGACATGACCTCTCCCAGGCTGCGCCACAACACCCTGTCCTCCGCCTTCCGCAGCGTCTGTCCTAGCCACCTTCTTAAGGTTGTCGGTACATCTAGCTGGGGGACGTCCCACACTACGTTTGCCGATACGCGATCTCCACTCCAGGACTCACCATCGGTCGGTAAAAGCATGTAAAATCTTCATTTGTCCGGCAGGTTCCGTCGAATCCCTGTACTTCGAGCTGGGGGCCGACACAAAGTCGCTGACTGTGACGAACTTGCGGCACTTCACGTGGTACACTGTCAGCATCTACGCGTGCCGCGCCAAGCACGAGAAGGAGACCCTCAAAGATTACAACAGCACTTGGTGCTCAGAACATCGGGCCTATAATACCTTCCGCACTGCGGAACTAGGTAAGCTTTAGGAACCAACTAAACAAGAAAAAGTTAGACTTATTGTACCTAAATTATGAGTGATTGATGTGGTCTCCTATAATTGGAAGCGCACACTGATATTTGTTTTGATTCTTGTAAACTTGTATGTAGGTAATTGTGTAGCATCTGTTGGAGATCCATTAAAGAAATTATGCCGGTGGTGGTAGGTCAAGAGCAGGCCCATTCAGCAATAAAAAAAAACTATGCTCAAAAAGTTTCCAATTTTTGTAATCTAGGAAATTTAACTTAAGTGCCCGAACATAAAGTCTAGTTTCGGCTAGGAAGACATTTTCAATAATAGTCAGTCTGAAATGAACTTTATTTACACCTTAGTAATGTTGATATTTCATATTATTTTAGTAGTCAATTAAAGTCTTTCAGGTAGTACGCCGCCTATCACATACAAAATAATAAAATTGTTATCTTTACAGTAAACGCGGATAAAGTGAACAACTTGCAAGCAGAAGTGATCGCGTCGAACAAGACGTTAGGTGAAGTAAACGTGACGTGGAAACCGCCCGAGAAACCCAACGGATTTGTTGTAGCCTACACCGTGCACTACTCTCGCGTCGATGATAACTTGGCGGTACATAATTTTCTTAAACTTCCTTGTTTTCTTTGATAAATAAATTGTCATTGCTTTTGGATGACCGCTGTGTTGTTGTATGGGAAACATTTTAATCTAAGAGGTCCCCCGACTGCAATGACAATTTTATTTATCTGTTTAGTCAGCGAATAATTGAGTGACTTTTAGCTTTGTATATACAGATTAACTAATACAACTTGTTTCTTACTTTTTAGTCCGTTTTTTGGCAGGGATGTCGGGTTTTTATTTTTATACATTTCAGTGACAAGTTTTATTTTAAAACATGTCATGCTAGGTGGCTTTAATGTTTAAGCACTAAAGGTGGTTTTATACTCTCACGGTGTGGCGAGGGGAGGCGTGGATGGCGTGGGGATGAAATGCTTGTTTTGCATGTACAATTTATTGTACAATCTCCTACCTATGTAAAATGTATGCCAATAAATTATATAATTTTGGGAAATGCTCATCAAGGCCTTCAATTGAATACCCATATTGTAATAATTGAAGTTTTATTTTTTTCATCTTTGAAAATGAAGCCATACTGCTGACATAATGATTTTTTTTATTTTTATTTATTATATAGTTTATAGAGGTCACTTGGGATGATGTAAAGATTCTAACGATGCCCCGTACATCCAAATCTGTTCAGGCATCTAAAAGTTATGGTGGAACAAAGAAACTCGGAAAAAAATGGAATAAATATTAATATATCAAATGTGTGTCGTTGCGTAGGGCCAGGACGTGGGACTGCAGAGCTGCATCACGGTGGATGACTACGAGAACAACGGGCACAGCTACACGCTGCGCAACCTGTCGCCCGGCAACTACAGCGTCGAGGTCACGCCCGTCACGGCCGCGGGCGCGGGCAACGCCACCGCCGTGCCCATCTTCATACCGGTA
The DNA here is from genome assembly GCA_916610215.1 of Omphaloscelis lunosa. Classification (NCBI taxonomy): domain Eukaryota; kingdom Metazoa; phylum Arthropoda; class Insecta; order Lepidoptera; family Noctuidae; genus Omphaloscelis; species Omphaloscelis lunosa. The sequence continues at coordinate 17,203,582 of OU744244.1, read as the reverse complement.
ACTATGCACAGTAAGCCCAGGTACCAACGGGGGATTTTTTTTCGCGCACTTGACCTTATCTTTCGGTGTGGAGTCGAGCATTGCGAATTTACATAACATAACATAACATCACGCCTTGTTTCCCCGAAGGGTTGGGCAGAGGTGTCCCTGTAGCAGGCACACCCACATTTCGCCAGTTATGTTTAAGTCCCATGTAATAGGGGGCGAGCCTATTGCCATCAACCGGGCACAAATCCAGACTCCGAGCTGCTACTGAGAAATTTCAGATAGAAAAACCCAATAACATTTTGCTCGACCCGGGAATCGAACCCAGGACCTCATACTTAGCAGTAGCGCTTGCGACCACTAGACCAACGAGGCGAATTTAGTGCGCGATAAAAAGTCGCCCGTGAGTACGAGGGCTAATTCTTTTGACCCTTTCTTGGTCACTGCAGACAATTTCAATTGAGACAACGAAACTAGGTATAGTTAACTTTACACGATGCATTACATTTGCCGATGATTGCCGAGTGGCCGGAGGCGCCCGAACAGTGCACAAGTGTCTTTTCATACACTGGTTATCTCACTCTTCCCGCACTCCAATATATCTGCCTATTGTTGATTGTTTATACACTTGAACACTAGGTTCGTTTTTATTAACATATCTGTTTACTGAAAGTTTGACAAGCATTTGGGAAAATAATTAAAACTCCTATTCGTAGATTAGCTGCTTTATTTCGTAGACGTACGCTAATTATAAAAATTACCTAAAAATCATGAAATGCATAAGTACTCAACGCATGTACTACAAAAACAGACGACTCCAATTTCAAAAATATTTTCAGGAAAGAAAAGCTCAAGCCGCGTACGAATGGGTGTGGGGCGTCGTGGGCGGCTGCGTCATCATGTTCGTGGTGCTGGGCGGCGGCGTGTGGTACGCGCGGCGCGGCCTGCTGCCGTCGGCCGAGGCCAACAAGCTGTTCGCCAGCGTCAACCCCGAGTACGTGTCCACCATGTACGTGCCCGACGAGTGGGAGGTGCCGCGCTCGGCCGTCGAGTTCGTGCGCGAGCTGGGACAGGGCTCGTTCGGAATGGTAAGTCTAATTCAACTCTATTGTCTAAGGCCTTAAGGATTATTGTCAGTATCAATTCACAGCGCAGTACGAAACGGAATATAAAAACAATTACAAGGCAAATCTGCGAAAAAAGTCCTAATGAAGGATTTTCTACTAGTGGATACTGTGTAAAAAGTCCATAAATACACGATGTGCGTAAAAAAAAAATTGTGAAAGGTCCCGAAAACCATGATTTTACAAAAATCGTCAATTAATGCTTCGATAAGTTTATTCCTTCGTATATTCTGCACAAAAAGTCTTACATAAAATTCATTTATGTTTTGGAGAAAAGCGTATACGCCTGTACTAAATCCATGCATATAATAGTGTATGCTAAGAAAATTATGTTTTTATGCTTCAGAAAGCGATTAAATATACACACCAATCTTGGCAGAAAGCTAGAACGAGGAAGAGGGAAGAATAAGAAAACAACCTACGATTAATAAAATGCTTTATAATTTAAAATCCATGCGTTAGGCCCGGACTCTGGACCCGGACCAAAACGGGGACGATGTGTTGGAAAACAATCAATAGGATTTCGTTAGCTTTAGTGGATACGGTTAAGCAGAGAGGAGACGAGACGTATCATATTTGCTTAGCGCGAACAAAACAGATATATGAGCTGTGCCTTGCAAGCCGGCGATGGCGCGCAGCGGAGACGAAAGATGTGAGCGGCGAGCAGTACCGCTAGTTTCCCCTCTTCGCAGAACCCGCCCACCCGTCATACACAACTCTGCTCCGGTCTAGCCAGTACACATCTCTGCTCTGGTCTAGCCAGTACTCAACTCTGCTCCGGTCTAGCCAGTACACATCTCTTCTCCGGTCTAGCCAGTACACATCTCTGCTCTAGTCTAGGCAGTACACATCTCTTCTCCGGTCTAGCCAGTACACATCTCTACTCCGGTCTAGTCAGTACACATCTCTGCTCCGGTCTAGCCAGTACGCATCTCCGTTCCGGTCTAACCAGTACACATCTCTGCTCCGGTCTAACCAGTACACATCCCCGCACATCGGAGATGGATATAACCTAGCTGTTAAGGAAAATGGAAAGCGATGTGCGGAGGAAAATGATAGCGAAGCGGAAAGGAGATGCCATCTCCTCTCCTCTCCGCTTCGCACATCTCCGCCCATCTTCGCTTCGATGGAGTCCGGGCCTTAGACCTACGTTATCAAGCAAAGAAAAACGCGCCTTTAACTTTACCCTAAAGGTGGTGCGTGTGGAAACAAAAGCATCGTTAACCCAAAACTTTTCATAATCTTATGTCGAGAATCCTACGTAAATCTCTGGTCCTACGTAATTCTTTTTGAGCATTTTTTGTGCATAATTAAGTCATTATGGTTATAAGTCTACGAAAAATCAGTGTTAAATCCGCCAATAAGTAACTTGATTCTTTTTCAGGTTTATGAAGGTCTTGGGAAAGGCATAGAAAAAGGAAAACCCGAGACGCGGTGTGCAGTGAAAACTGTGAACGAGCACGCTACTGATCGGTAAGTAGAACAAGCAATATTGAAATACATTCATGCAGATAATTTGTATAGAAGCGCGACCTGAGCACAATGTAACTGTCGCAGGGAGCGTCAAGAATTCCTCAACGAGGCGTCGGTGATGAAGGCGTTCGACACGTTCCACGTGGTGCGGCTGATGGGCGTAGTGTCGCGCGGACAGCCCACGCTCGTCATCATGGAGCTCATGGAGTGTGGGGACCTCAAGACCTACCTGCGCTCGCACCGGCCCGACTCAGAGGCCTCGCTGCCGCGTAAGGGCGGCAATGACCCGCCCACGCTGCAGAACATACTGCAGGTATGTCATCAGTTACATACCACCCCATCGCTCATGAAGTGCGGGGACCTTAGGACCTACCTGCGCTCGCACCGGGACTATGAGTGAATAAACTTGAAACTAGGCATGAATACATATCTAACAAAAAAAAAAAGTTTTCATAAAATGATTAGTTTTTTAAAACTATCCCCATATATTTAATGGGGGTTTAGGGGGTGCAATTAATAATCTTTATTAAAATAATTAGAAAATCAACCCTAAAGTAATCAAATCTTTTACACGACTACTTATTGACGTCTAAAACACACCATGTAGTTTTTATTTTAACGTCGAACTTCAGCTTTCCGTCCTATGTGACGTGAGCGGTAAACCACAGAACACGGAGAAGCCTCGGCGGCCGCTGCTCCCTGGTTGAGTTTGAGTTTGAGGTTTTTGCAAAGTAACACTAAAAGTACAAAACCTTTACAAGCCTCCTCAGATTACTTTTCGCAAATTCCTCAATGACTTCGTTAGGTTGTAGACTCCCAGAGATGTCTTGGTGAATATACATGGTGGCTAAATCGAGCATCGTGAGTGGCAGAATGAGTGGCGCGCGAATTCAAAATTCGTCATGTAAACAAAACATCTTATAGAAAATAACTTGAAATTATAAAGTAGTTTAATACTTGCTAAAAAGTTTAATAAGAATAATATCAAGTTCACTTTAAGACTTGTCACGGAAAATCTCAGACGCTTTTTTGGCTTGAGCCCCTTACCCAGTGAGCCACGGGTGTAGTGTATTGTCGAGGCGTGGCAATACTGCCGCCTGCCGCCCCTCGCCCCGCCTATTCTTTAACCTTTTCCATGAAGCCTTATTTTATAAAATTAATACTGGGAGAGGCGTAAATAGTGGTCCAACGTTAAGGGGTCGATACACAGTATATTCAGCTATACCACAATTTCAACCATTTTGAAGTGAAAACTTCTTTAGGCACGTTGGGCATTTTTGAGATGGGACTAAACCATTGATTTCGCGACACATTGTGACGACACCAGCTTTTGACCATTAAAAAGACATCAACGCATTGATTACCGCGGTGCTGATTTTTTTTCAAGTTTTGACTTTTGTCGGCACTCCCGGAGTGCCACTGTTTTTTTTCTATAGGTCTCAGAATAGAAGCATTTCTTCGGTCAAAAGTTATTACAATTTAAAGTCATAAAATAGCCTTTCTAAAATGTGATTTTTACGTAGTCAATGACGGCACTAGAGTAGATATTACAAAATAATAGTGATACTTTTTTATGTGTAACATGTTTCCGCTCGGTTTTCTGCAAATCAAGGGACGCAAGTGTATTACAGAAGGCCGCGGAAGCGCGCGTTATTTGATTTGACCAATGAGCGTGCGCGATGCTAGAGTCGACTTTGACGAAGCCCCGCCCCTTTAATGTTGCTTATTTTAATATCTTAATGTTGCTTATTACCAAGGTGAGATGTTACACATCATATGCGACTACTGTAAGGCTCGCTCGTTTTTTTGACCGAATAATTATTATTTTAAGTAAGAAATTTTGCATCATAAAAACCCCTTTTTTACGATAAAAAAAAAAAAAAAAACCGGAAAAGTGTGAGTAGGACTCGCGCCCTAAAATGGTTCTATCTCAAAGCTGTGCAGCATTTTTTTTTGCATTTCTGCGTGACTATGCCTTTCTTGAGCAATGTATCTTCACATTACGATTTACTTCGGCTTCAATGGCTACTCACATCTCGAACTAATCTTTTTGCCTGGTTTCCACCGGATATCCGACGTTCCAAATAAACTATGGCATAGCAAATGAATGAAATACTATTACTACTTCACAAATCATAATACAAATTATTTATTTTATTTATGTCTATTCTGGGTCAAGCTTGTATGGGAGCGTTATCCATTTCTTTTTCCAAAACTACTTATATAACTACAAAACACGCGGACGAAGTACCTACTAGTATTATAAATTAAAAAAAACTGGAATCAACATTATCGGTATTGTTTCAGATGGCTATTGAAATAGCCGACGGTATGGCTTACCTATCGGCCAAAAAATTCGTGCACCGCGACCTCGCGGCGCGCAACTGTATGGTCGCCGGGGACCTGACCGTAAAGGTCGGAGACTTTGGCATGACCAGAGACATCTACGAGACTGACTACTATAGGAAAGGCACTAAGGGCCTGCTGCCGGTGCGCTGGATGAGCCCTGAGAGCCTCAAGGACGGAGTAAGTTGACTAACGCAATTTTTTTCACTATGTTACTATTGTATGGATGGACTATGTGAAAGATCACATGGCTGGGAAGAAAGTGAATTCAGAGATGACGGTTGATCGTGGAAAAGACGTACTGCGCAGACCCCAAATAAATTGGAATGAGACGATGTTACCATCACTTGGATTGTTAACCATCTTGTGTGCTTCAGGTGTTCTCGAGCAGTACCGACGTGTGGAGTTACGGCGTCGTTCTTTGGGAGATGGCGACGCTCGCCATGCAACCTTACCAGGTATGTATACGTCTAGCTGGTCAGAGTCAGTTTAATCGAATTCACAATTCTGTTTCCAATATATGTGAGTTCAAATATTTACAAGCCTACAATCCTATATACAAAATTTAGTTTTCGCTACAACTTCAATATCTTTGCAAAATTCTAAATTAACTTCTGTACATTACATTAAACAAAAACTCTACGTAAGAATATTTTTGTTAAGTGATAATAACATCAATTGGAAACAAGAATAGGGTACATATTTGACTGGTTTTTAATTAGACTTATTGTAACCTAGAAATAAATAAATCCACAGAAAAAAACACCGGCCTAGTGCGTGTCGGCTCACGCACAACAAACTTAACATTGTAATTGAAAAAACATTCTCATTCTCCCATTCATCGATATACGTCACGGTCAGTCCAACTGCAAATGTTAGATAGCAATCACAAAAATTATACTAGCTTTTGCCCACGGCTTCTCCCGCGTAGATGTCGGAAAATTTCTCTCGGGAACATACTACCGGGATTTCATACTTAATAGCCGAGGAAAAGGTCATTTACTCCTACCGCTGCGCCCGCGTTGCCGTCAAACAAAATTATTAGTTACGCGTACTTTTGAATCTGTGATATCTTTTAAACCATTCATTTAAATGAAATGATGTCAAGGCATTTTTTAATCTAAATTAAATGCTCAATTTGAGTAACATTTGGAGTATTGGATACGGATTAATATAATACCGGTCAAAATAGATTCGGAAATAACAAAGAAATTTTTATCAAATTCTGAAAGATAAAAATGGTTATTGTGGGTCATCCTTTAAAGATAGACATATGCCATCGCGGACTTTTTTGTTGAACTTTTTAAGATGAACAATACTGTAGAACATACATTTTATGTAACTTTTACGATTTCCGCAGCGCACGCCTATAAAGTTCCCAGTCGGCATGATTATTTCCGACATCTTCAACAATAATAGTCAAATTTCAGCCAATTTCCACAAAACCTTAATGATTTATACATTAAAACCTTCCGCGTGAATTACTCCGTTCGCAGCGGATAATCCGCCTTTATATTAGTATAGATCTCTGATATGAAAAATTATGTTTGCATTTGATAGCCCAATTCATGAGAATTTATATATAGAGGTTATTTAACATACGTTACGAGCCTTAGCAGCCGAGCAAAAAGTCGACTAGTCAGAGGGAACGCTAAGCGAATATATTTTATGTTAACACAAGAAATTTCGAGCTGACGAAGTCGCGGGCAGTAGCTAATTTTTGATAGTTGTCAAAACCCTATTTTAATCGATTTCATGGTGTGTCGCACCATCGCATGGTGTATACCAGCCGCATGTAACCCCGTGTCGCGGTCCGCAGGGGCTGTCCAACGAGCAGGTGGTGCGCTACGTGGTGGAGGGCGGCGTGATGGAGCGGCCGGAGCACTGCCCCGACCGCCTGTACGAGCTCATGCGCGCCTGCTGGACGCACCGCGCGCACTCGCGGCCCAGCTTCCTGCAGCTCGTGGCCGACCTGGTGCCCACGAGCCAGCCGCACTTCCGACAGCGCAGCTTCTTCCACACGACGCAGGGCCAGGAGATGTACGCGCTGCAGCGCACCGCCATGGGTCAGTCTCACCACACTTAGTTCCCCACCCTCATGCCTCTCCCTCGATACCTGTTTCAAAAAGACTGCTCGGTTACACCAGGATAAATACGCGGATTAATGATCGGAAAAGTGATAGACTCTTGATGAAGCTGATGTCAGTATACCTGCCAGGAGTGGAGAATGTGGCAAGCTGTATAGCATTCAAGTAGCAGTTTTCATTGTTGTGAATCGTCAGCCTCGGTGCAGTTTCCCACGCATTATTGTGCGTTTGCACTGGCGAAACATTCACAAAAAAACAAGTTGAAATCTCTATTTTCTGTCAAACATTTATTTATTTATATAAAGGCTTATCAACTAAACACATTCACAGCATTAACCCAAAGTCTTTATCTTATAGATATCGCATGTATTTAAGGAACTAGAGATTCCAACATGTTTTGTTGTGAATGTTTCGCCAGTGCAAACGCACAGTTAGGTTGACGTTTAGGCGCACTTTGGATGCGTTTTCGTACGAATTTCACTAGTGCATACGAAGAGTGCGCATACTAGATACGTTTTTCTCCGTCAAATAGAACAAATCCTAACAAGTTCGGATTATTTTCGGACGTCAGAACTATACGTACGTATACGTCGCACCCAGTCTGCGCGCTCTCTTTGTACTTGGAAGGTTGGGATCGTAAGTGCGTGTTCTTACGTGTGAGTGAAATTCGTACGAAAATTAATCCAAAGTGCGCGCGGCCTTAAATACTTTCCCCTACGTCCTGGTCTTCGTCAGCAAATGATAACATTTGTTGCTAGTACGAAACTGTGTTTAATACGAGTCCGCTTTTTTGTTCCCACCGTTGCGCCCCGTAGAGACGTGTGCCGAGTCGGCGGCACGCTGTTGAAACGTAAGTAGCGGCAAGTTTGCATGTTTAACGTAACGTGAGATACGTGCGGGCACTTTGTTATCATTTTCTGAGCGACCATGAACCATTGTAGTGACAGTATGATTTATTTGCGACACCGATTTATGGCGAAGCCGATCAGTATTATGCAATGGGCTAAACCGATCCATGTTTCGAACAGAATTAAAAATAATTCAATATTAGTACTTCTTCGCTTTGGTGCCCTTTGCTTGTATTTGGTCCAGAGTTTGAAACAGATGCAAGTAGACAACTATGTTGGTTTATTTTTAGAATTCCACTTACATTCCATCCGTTGGTATTAACTCTACCGCACTACTATAGTTGGACTTCTTAGTTACAAATGCTTATAATTATAATTTTGCCGATCTTTAAGTTCATATTCGAGTGAAATATTTTTGGTCAAACATGTCATGTAACTCCTCGGTGACGTAATAACCGTCGGGTGGTTGTGCAGAGGAGGAGCAGGAGCTGGCGGAAGTAAACGTGGGCGCGGTAGCGACGGGCTCGGGCTCCAACCTGTTCGGCGTGTCGGGGCGCCTGGCGTCGTGGGTGCGCGAGCTGTCGTCGCTGCGCTCGCGCGCCGAGGACGACGCCGCCGCCGAGCCGCTGCAGCCGCTGCAGCCGCAGCCGGACCTCAAGTCGCCCAACGGGCTCCCACCCGCCGCCGCCGGCTGCTAGCTGGCCGGCGCCGGCCCGGCCCGGCCCAGCGAGCGTCTGCAGCCGGCGCCGGCCCGGCAGCAACATCTACCTCAGGTCGGCCGCCGAGCCGCCGACTCTTCGAATCGTAGCCGTAGCCTAGTGTAAATATCGTAATGATCGTCCGACGAGCGGGGATCGTCTCTGACTGTAGTGTAAATTTATATTAGGGGGAGCCCCTCGATCCCCCCGCATTTATTACGTTAGCGTGCCGGGGCCGACGGGAGCGTTCGTTTTGTTGTTTTGTGAGAGCTCGACCCGAGACGGCGATGCGTTTCTTTTCGTCTGACGATTCGTTTTCATATCAGGAAAGTAATATTTTTGCTGAGACGATATTGAGTGAGTCGATTTGTCTCGACGTGAATCCTATATAGTTTACCTCGACGTTATTATATAGTTATAGATCGGTGTCACTTTTGACATAGCCTATTAATGTTAAGTTTACCGTTTAAGATGTATAGTTTTATGTCGGCGAGATCGTGTACAAATTATTTTTATTGATTTCTTGACGTATAGTTCGGTACCTTGCTACTGTTTCAAAGGTAAAAGTAATTTTGTAACGGGTGTCAAATTCGTTGAAATTGTTATGTTGTTGTGCCAAGTACTTTCATTGCAAACGTACTTGCGATATGAATTTGTCACTTGTCCTAATCGATGCAAAATGCAACCGCTTATAATACTCAACAGTTGGATAAACCGCTTTATATATCAAGTTATTTTTGCTACTTGTATAATGCATAATTTTCAAATAATTAAAATTAAATTAACCACCAAAGATTTGGAAAATAAACGTCTAAATTTACAATTCTTTTTATGCTGTTACTTATTGTAGCTTTGTTATCAATGTTTGCAAAGATAATGATATAATTGTATTAGAGTAATTATACAGGGTCGTTTCAAATTAATTGTAACTGGTTTTAGTAGGAATGTGAAGCAACATCCACTGCTTAGTCATAATGCGTAAGTTACGGAGAAAATACGAAGAACGCGTTACTTAGTGTTGCCGGCCATACGTACTGCGTAGCGATATGTTTTATTGCACAAACTACAAGCAGGATGTGTATTCTCGTGTAGTTTGTACAAACGAGTACTTACTAGTACCAGTTAAGTGACAATGTTGAATTCCAATGACTTCATATACCGCAACAATTATTATTTAACAACTTAATACTTTGTGTATGAATGAGTATAAAATGTATATCATAATCGTGTTGCAGTTATTCTCAATAAGAATTTACGCTAAGAACAATGTGTTCCCCATCGACTAAAATGCAATAGATAATACCTGCCACTATTTTAAAATAAGTAGTTATATTACTTACATGCTATTATTATTTTAAACGGAATATAAAGCCAAAGTGTATGTAAAGATCGAGACGCCATGAACCACGATTTTTTTATTACTGCGGTGGTGTAACATCTCACATTGCCTCGGGCCGCGCCGCCGAGTCTTATTGTGCAAAACAAATCAGTGAACTATGTACGTCTATAGCTAAAATGTATGGTAATATCTCACTAAGGAAATAACTAAATAAGTTACAGAAATAGTTAATTTATGTAATGTGAATATATTTGTGTATGTAAAGAGACGTAAAGTTAAATGAGAACATATACGCATATGTATTCTTAGAGTTCAACTTTTATTGTGTTCATATTTTTCCATTCGTATATATATTACAGTTTTTTTTTTTTTTTAATAATAATTTAGTTCACTGAAATATATCTGTAGTAACACAACGTAATAATTAGGTATATTATAACTATGTAGTTCCTTTTTTATTGTGTTTACTTTTTAATGTGCAGTGATTTTTGGCAGCAAGTATGTAGTATGTAGATATTATTGACTTTGTTAATTTAATTAATGACATAACGCGATATAGACATGATGGTTTCAATATGTATTAACAATATTGTTTAGAATTTGTAACAAAAGAAATATTTTTCATTGACAGCAAGTTTCTAGTTAAATAAAACTACGAAAATCAAGTGTTCTAATCTACATAATAGTAATTAAATATAATTATAATAAACATTCAACCAAAGTTATACTCCAATATATACAACTGTCGTGGACATTAGACTCCAGGCGTCAACCAGCACTCGCGGCTGGGGTCCGATGTAGTAATAATAACTATAACGATAATGTGGTATAAGGGTTTAAACGAGTGCCTTCAGACATCCAGCCTTCATGCTTGCAGGTTTGTCGATTGTGTGAGGTGGACACGATATAGTCGCGAGCGCACTACGGACCGACATGGCCCGCGCGCCTGCCGTACCTACTCTCTATTATAATCGCGTTTGTTTCTCTCTCTCTCGTTTGTTCTATTATAAACGTGTTTGTTTCACAAGTAACGCTAGAATTACGATAAGTAATATTTTTGATGGCAATTAAATTGTTTTCATTTTAACACAATACAAAACCTCTGCCACAGGAAATCAATGCAGCTCGGTTGTCTACGGATATAGGCGATGTATTACGAATGGCTTACCGATAGTATTTTATTTAAGTCGTTGACCACCTTTTTATTGTGAATTTGTAAGAAATCAGGTAAAAAGTAAGTAAGTAATACGTTGGGAGCGAGAGGGGCGAAGGTGAAGACCTGGCGGACTGGGACTAGTACATGATTGTACACGTTTGTGTTGTTGTCGGGGGCACAAGGCACGTTGCATCACTGATTGAACCATTTTAGTAAAATCGAAACGATCTTCGTTGAAACCGAAATCCAAATATTGTTTTATGTGTAAAATTTGCATAGTGCCTTTTGCTCAATTATGAGGAATGTCGTAGATAGGTATCGTTAAGCGTAACCTAAATATATTAGAACTATAATGTAGTTCCATTTAAGTTATTCGCTAATATTCCAGTGAGTGAAACACACAAAGCCCCACCAAACTGAAGCTCGCTGCACTGGAATGTTACGCGGTGTAATGTATAACATGGAGTCTAGTGCGCGCACACCTGCCGAGTTGCGCGCACTACTGTGACAACGAGCGAGCTGAGACACTCCACGCCGACACGCTCGTACGCATCCATACACTCGCCTCTCACATTTACTACTTACTAAATGTTTTTACAAAAAAAAATACGAAACTCAGATTATTCAACTAGTCTTCCCGATTAGCAATTATTTGATGCGTTTAACGAGCCTGCAATACTAGGCACGTGGAGTGAGCGATGCGTGGAGTGACTGCAGCGAAGTCTCGCACAACGTTGCCTCACACAGCGTTCCCTGCGGACTGTGCCTACTATCGACCTTTGTTACTTACGCTCTTGTTTTTATCAGTATTTGTTTAATTGTGATTATCACTATACAAGGCAGTTAAATTACCTCATTTTTAGTGATTATGTTATGCATAAATTATTGACTGATAAAATAATTTCCAAATGATTTATTTCCTTGTGTGAATTGTGTATGTTTTGTGTAAGTGTCGGGGTAGCGTTGTGCTATATGCTCAATTTAGATACAATTTCACCAAACGATTGAGATAGTGTACAATTTTATATAATTAATTTAATAAAAACCGAGTACCTATTAATAATTTTAATATTTATATTAATAAAAAAGTTATAAAAAATAGTAAAATCTAGTATGAATACATCCTTTTAGCAGTAAAATTGAACAAGGACGCTTGGCAAAGTTGCGTGGGAAATGGTATGTGTGAACCATAGATATAAGGAGATATGCCCAGTAGCTGAAAATGTATAGAAACCCAATATCTCCAATTGCCCCCACTATCTCGCCACTAGTCGCCACAACTACACATGTAGATCAGTAAATCTAATAGATACGAGGTTGCGCTCACTCTTGCAATTCTTAAATCAGAATGGACTACACAATTATAAACCTTATCCCATCAAAGACAACGTGTATTTACCATGCACCGTACAAATCGCTCATACGAAAACATTGATCGCTATCATTGTGCTGTGCAAAAGCCATTTATTTTACATAGACGCTAGTGATTGACTAAATCGGAAAGTTATCGATTCTCACCATTAATTATAATTGTATTAAAAAATTTGAGTTCAAAAAAAAAACGATATACATTTATATTAATATGATATAAATAAACAGCACGTTGTTAAAAAAAAAAATATAAAAAAATTCAACATTATAAGAAAATCTAAATAAGTATAAAACACTTTTCCAAATCGGTCTTCCAACCAGGCTATAATGGTTGTGGAGGTCTGCCCGGCTTGGGCGGAGCATCGCCGTGTCCTCGTAGAGGCGATCGGCGGCGGTGATCTCTCGCGTAGCGCGTAGTGGAAATGGGAAGCCGTCACCTCCTTCTGCGAAGCGGTAATGCTCGCGAAGGAGGAGGCGGAACGTTTGAGGGAGAGGCAAATTACGCGCCCTCACGCCCCTAACTGCCGCAGGTGACGCCCTGGGCGTCAGGAATCGCAGGCCGATTTCCGGCCAACGTAGGCGCGGGCTTGCGGACGGTGAGCAATGGGTAGCTCACCATATCTCAGAAGTTATTAGATAATTTCCCACCCAAAGAAAAGGCTATAACGGTTGACAAATTGAAGAATAAACTATAATAGTAATAAAAATTCATGCGACAATCGACATTGGTGTCGATACGTTACTGGATCTGCACAAGTACATCACTAACTCGTCGCAAGATACAGCGGCCGTACTATATATACTACGCGATGCAACCGCTTAAATAAAATATCGTTTTGTGATTTTTACATTGCTTGTCCAGTCACAGCGACATACTTAGGAAGTGGTTAAGAAGCAATGTATTTACTGCAAAAATAGTGCAGTCTCGCTGTGATATATGAAAACAAAAATAACGTAGTAAAGGCATTAAATATTTTAAGATTTATGTTTTTCATGATTTTCAACACAAATATAGTAAAATACTTGTGTTGATGTCTATGTATAGTTCTATGATTTACAGTTTCTAGTTTGGCCTCGATTTTTACAAGAAACCACTGAACAACACAGCATTCTTATGTTGTCACGATCGCGGTCGAAAGCGCACTAGTTAGCGAAGACGGCCATTTTCCTATAACATTAGCATCGTAATCATGATGCGCGGACACGGACACGCCCCCATGCTACTTCTCCTGTTATTTATATTTATTTCTATGGTCTGAACCAAAATTAAATTCAAATTAAGTTTTGTAAACCGCAGTCAGAAAATCACAAAGAAACTAACCATTTATTTACTTATAACTTAAACTCACAAAGTATGTAAAACAGTACCCTAATTGCGTAACTTATTTTCGTAAACGATTATGACAATTTTTTTTTTTTCATTTTGACAGTTCAACAACATTCATTGCGTAATTTACGTTGTAGAGCAGATTTTTTTCCAACATATGAAGCAATGGATTAGCAATCTGTTTCAAATCGAAACAAATTGTGATTGATCGTGCATTAGGTACGCAATTAGGGTACAGTACCTTCTGTATTCTTACAAAATCATAGGTACCATCGGCGAGCCTAGATATTGCCATCATACGGGCATAAATACAGAAAAAATAAATAAACAAATAAACTGAATATTCAGATTGCCTCATTATTAAATCTGTTTATTTTAATAGTTATTAGAAAAACGTTGCCAAGTTCTTTCGTTTTTACAAGATTTATATTATCTATCTAGTTTATGTGGTACACAAATTACATTAAGTTCATTGTGCTATGTACAATTTCTATTTAAAATTTCATTCTGTTCGCGACAATGTAAATTCACCCGATTTCCAATTTATTTTCTTATCCTTTCCCTTTTAAACGATTTTTAGAAGCCGTTTGTTCTCTCTAATTCTCTTCAAATTAATCTTAAGAGGTTCTCGGAGTATTCTTGGAGAGAATGTACAAACACATGGCGCATCGTACCCATAGCGCGTTAACAAACAATCCGCTCTTATATAACCTTCGCAGCCATTATCTTTCAACTTTCTCAAAAAACGTATATAGCACGGTGGAAGTCCATTTTGTTTAGCCCCCATTATCATGATTTCTTTGTATGACCATGAGGGCCACTGCTCAACGGGTATGGGATCTCGGTTACCTCTCGGTAGAGGATACACTTTTTGCATATAAGTCCGGCACGTTAATATGTCCATATGAGGAGTAAGAACTTGAACGTTTTTCACGAAAAACTTTTTAGTATCAATATCCTCGTGGCTGCAAAATAAAAATAAAAAATATTATCAAGGAAAGGTAACAAATACTGACTGAGGCACCTGACTGACTTTTAGACTTACCTATCGAGACATTCCAGATCGTCGTTATGAAGTCTCCATATGACGCCCCATACATGAGCGTTAGCCGTAGGCACAATAGTGGCCAGGGGACCTTCCCAAAACATGCTTAACTTTTTGAAGTCAAGTCTAAAGTTCTACAAAGACAGGTAAGTTTATAAGTTTTTACTAAATATCTAATACAATACTTTTCTGTCTCTATCTACATTATATCGGTAAGGTAAGTAAATACATACATCTAGTCGTGCTATAGAAACAAATTCTGCAGTTGCACAGAACGTTCTAATACGAAACTTTAACATATTAGCTGCATACGCAAAATAGAGAAACGTGTCCGGTTTTTGAATTTCGTATTTCATCATTTTTATTTATCACTGGTAAATTGTAAGGTACCTACAACTATTTTATCTTTGTAGAGAAGCCAAAATTTTGAAAATAATAAAAGATTTAAATATGACCTAACTATTTTATGCCATTAAACGTAGGAAATATAAATTAAAACTCACTACGGTAGGTACACGTACCCGGTATATTAAAGTACTCTTTGGGTACAAGTACCTACTTATAAAAAGTTAATAAATTAAAGAATTTAATTTCTGAGATAATTTCAAACTGGAAGATTTTGACAGGAGTTTTATGAACCGACCATGGATAATAAACACAAGAAGTCAATAATTAGGTAGGTATATTAAGAACTTCATAGTATCTACCAACCACTCTCAGAATATTTTACACATTCGGATTGGCCGGCCAGCCGTCTCGCGCCTCGGGCAGTGCGCGTTGAAGTAGGTACGGTTTCGGTTGTATTATTTTCTATGGGGCTGGTGGCACAATAATAAAACACCGAGCAGAAGTCAAGCTTCCTACAGATATTCTATTTCACGAAGTCCGTTCGGCTTTGATTGTAGTAGTGACGTATCCCGACAAGCGCGCTTGTGTGTGTAAAAGTAGGTAACGTTAGCAAAAAAATCTGATATATATTCAAGTCGAGATTTAATAATCTAAATAAAATTTTGGTTTTAAAAGTATATACATTTTGTAAATAAATTAGATTAGGTTGCAATAAATACAAAAATATTAAGAATATGTAGGCATTTAATTAAGCATTGGTGTTACAGAATGGAAACGAAACAAGTAGGACTATTCAGTATTTTCAATCACTATCAGATAAATTTTCGATTTCCGATTCCGTTTTGCTGTCGTCAGAATCATCTTGTACATTGATTATAAATTCAAAATCGAGATCAAAATATTTCAAGTAGTCTTTTTCAATTTTCTCAACATGAGCACAAGTTTTTTGCCACGTTTCACTGCTAACTTGGCCCAAACTTTCATTGATCAGTCTTTCCGTATTCGTCATGTTTTGCTCGATATTTTTAGATGCGACATAATTTTTAACGATCCCCCAAATATTTTCAATCGCATTTAATTCTGGGTAATAAGGGGGAAGGCGTAAGACATCAAAACCCTTGCTTTTTATAAAATCGTCAATCTTGTAGATTACGTGTTGGGCTTTGTACTTCTTTATTGTATCATACAATTCCAATTTAAGAAGAGATTCATCAAATGCTATACCCTTATCCCTGAGCCATTGCTGCATATCGGCTTTCTTTGTAGATTGCGTCGGTAGTCGTTCAGCCCGTGTGTTGTGATAAGATGCATTGTCTAAGACAATGACAGAGCGCGGAAGTAAATTGGGTAGCAACTTTTCATTTAGCCATTTTACATAGTTATCATAGCTCATATTTGAATGATAATCACCAGCTGTTGAGTTGGCCTTATAAACCAAGGAAGCATTTTCAATAAAACCATCCTTGGTTCCCGCGTGCACTAAAATAAAGCGAGTGCCTGTGCTAATTTTTTTTAAAAACGGAGTTCTTTCCTTTTTTTTTTTGCCCAGGTGTTGTTTCGCACGTGTCGAAAGGACGTAGCTCTCATCGGTGTAAACAATGGGCCGACTTTGAGAGCGGTACTCTGTTATTTTTTTTTTAATATTTTAAACGCCACATTTGTATATCATGACGCTCCGTCAAGACTTTACGGTTGTTCTCTGTTTTGCGCCACTTGTAACCTAATTTCAACAGTAACTTGCGAACAGTTTCTAAACAACCTCCGAATCCGATTTTTTCATTCAATGCTGTTCTTAACTTAGCTAATGTTGGAATTTCTTTATGGACAATATGGAAATCTTGTACAGTACTGCGAACCACATCGGCTGTAAAATTATCTATATTCACTTTATTATCTCGCTTTCTCCTTTTCTTCATAGGTGAAGTGAATTTTGATGAAGTGGATGGCAATTCCTTCTCTTCTTTTTTATAACACAAAAAAAACATTCATTTTATAAATACTTCTATTGCTATATTAAGTATCTTTGTATAACATTTTAATTGAAAACGTATAAATAAATATTACCTCACTATGGACAACTCTTCTTCGTTTTGTTGCCATGCTGACCTTACTCCGTGAAACAATTTGGCGCGAACTAAAAACCACTGATCCGGACCGTGTCCCGATCGACACTGAGCGCTCGAGGTTACGCACACAAAAACAATGTGCATGTGCACGCTTGACAACATTCATAGCCAAACGGACTTCGTGACATAGAACATCTGTAACAGAGTTCAAAATTTTTACCTACTTTCATAGGGCTGTCACTCAGGTAATTTCGAGCGGGATAAAATGGAATGTCAAAAACATTTTTAGTACTTCCCGTCAAAAACATTTTTAGTACAATACGCGCCACGAAAGATGAGACTTGACCGCGCCTCCCGCCGCTCCTTCCGCCGCCCCGATGACGCCCCGGCGCAGATTTCATACCGCTAAAGAGACCCATAAATCGTCTATTGCGCAAGTCAAACCACGTGGTGTGTCAAGTCTCATCCTTAATGGCACGCACTGTACTTCCCGTTAAAAATGGCGAGATGGAAGCTATAATTGAGTATTGTTTCTTTGAGAATTATGTTACGCTAGTTATACTGATTTAATAAATCCATAATAATTTAAAGTTTTAAATCTTACTGTAAAACTTTAAATCATGACCATTTATTGATTTATACCACGCCCCGAGGGCAGAAACTGGACGTCATTTATTTAACATTGTAGTTGAAAAACATGTTCTCCCATACATTCCAACTATAAATGTAAGGTGGCCGATTATTATTCGTTAACTTGTAAAGCATACTTAGTTGTTATAGTTTTATATACCTACTATACTACTGCCGTGATTTTTTTTACATATCCAAAAACAACCATTTAGCTGGTAAGGGGTACAACACTTGACTAACAAAAATTAGCACTTTAAAGCTTAATATTTCGCAAACGGATTCCTGAGTCAAAATATAGTTTTCACACACCTACACGACATCCCATAACATAGGAAATCATCCCTACTTGACGTGTAGGAAAGGGAGGTACCTACCCTAAAAACAAATATTTATCATGATACCACTTTGTCGGTTGTTTAATGTACCCATGCAAATTTACAGCTTTCTAGTACTAAGATTCTGTGAGCTAAGCCGCGGATAGACACACAGACAGACGAAATTTATATTAAAAAAAATAAAAAAAAATAAGCTAGATGAGTTAGGCGTTTCCTATCTGACTACTCTGAGAAAGGCTGAAACAAACTCAGAGGTCACAGTCACTTTTAAAGTCAAGACATAATCAGCTATATGAGGACCATGTAGATTAGTGTCTGAAATGGTCTTTTGAGAAAAGAACCAGACA
Source organism: Omphaloscelis lunosa (assembly GCA_916610215.1). NCBI lineage: Eukaryota > Metazoa > Arthropoda > Insecta > Lepidoptera > Noctuidae > Omphaloscelis > Omphaloscelis lunosa. Next base: position 17,185,057 of record OU744244.1, on the reverse strand, counting down.
GATTTGAGTGGACCTGTCCAGTCCGTGCAAGCATTTGTCAGTAATTGTGGAGCTCAACTCAGAACTTGAGGAGCTCAACTCGGAACTTAAGGAGCTCAACTTGACAAACAATACTAAAGAAAGGACATTTAGGTAGGCCGCATAAACTACTCAAACTACCAGACCGTCATTAAAACTAGCAGAGAAATAAAATAATAATATCCACAATAATTAAAATAATATTATACTTTACAAAGTAATCATGTCATTTTGAATATAATTTTCAACAATGCCAATGTGTAGGTACATAAAACTGGTATATTTTCATGATTTTACATGGTAATAATAAAAATGCTCATTTAATAGTATGGTATATTCACTTAACTATCTATTACTTGAAATGCTGAAAAGCAGTGTATCAAATAATTTAGATTTAATGAGTTATTCAATTTTCGCTGCAGACCTTACATGACGCAAAATTTAGGTTCATGTGGGTATGGTCCTATTTGAAAATAAAAGACAGGTTAAGCTAAGGACTTTTGAACCCAGTCATATTCATTCATAGGCTATCATCACAGATATGAGATATACAAAATGGATAAAATATTATATCATCACAAACTTTTTTGTAACTTCTCTATCATTTTAGGAGAGGCTTCTTGGCCATTATTTGGTATTTTCTTGAGTTCTTCAATATAATATTCTGGAATGTTGCATTCAATTGCACCAGTTACAATACAGTTTAAATATGTTATGCAAGGCCTTCTCTCTGGAGGCAGTTCTTCGCCCTTTTTGCGTATTGGAGGATTGATTGTTTGTTGGTATGTTCGGCAATCTGTACTTGAACCATTGGGTAGTACAATTTTAACAGTTTTAGCAAAATACCAATTTGAATCCACTCCTTCTTGTCTACAAAAAAAAAAAAACATTACATTAGGTAAATTATATTAATATTAGTTAAACAACATAACACATACATAAACATAACATCACGCCTTGTTTCCCGAAGGGTTGGGCAGAGGTGGCACTGTAGCAGGTAGTCACCCACATTTCACCAGTTATGTTTAAAGTCCCATGTAATAGGGGGCGAGCCTATTGCCATCAACCGGGCACAAATCCAGACTCCAGGCTGCTACTGAGAAATTTCAGATAGAAAAACCATATAACACTGCCCGACCTGAGAATCGAACCCAGGACCTCATGCTCAGCAGTATCGCTAGCGACCACTACACCAACGAGGCAGTCCACAGTCAGCGAGGCAGTATTAGTTAAACTAATAACTCATTAATTATTATTATCTTGTCAAGACATGCTTACTTGTCCAAAGCAGGCATATCATCATTATTCAATCTCCATATTGCTCCCCATACATGTGCACCAGGGGTAGGTACTATAGTAGCCGAAGTACCCCGCCAGTGTTCAGAATATTTAATAAAATCGAGCAGATGGTCCTAAAAGTAATAATTTAACAAGTGTCAGCAAAAATATTAGTTGTACTAAGATATAAAATTACATTTTGCTGTATATTTGAGAAAGAATGGACAGAGGACACTAAGAGGACCCACTGACCGAACGTCCTCCTATTAGGGTCGTACTACATTGCCTGCTGTATTAATTTAACATAAGTGTGGAACGTAATATAAGGTTTATATTTGCAACAGTGTAGCTGTACACAGATAACAAGTAAGAAAAACTTACGTTCAATCGACCAATTCCTAAAAATGTGGCTGATGGATTGTTAATGCGTATTCTCCTCTTGAGTAAATTACTGCCGTAAGCAAAATAAAGAAACGTATTTTCGATGTTTTCGAACATAGTTGCAAAAAATAATCTAGTAGATGCGCAGGTACAGTAAAACACCTTTAAAATTATTTGGAAAGTAAGTAAGAGTTGAAACGTATTGCAATAATCTGGACGTTATCTACTAAAAACTTTTTTATCAAAATAATAAAATTAAATCGGACATCGGATGCGCAGTCAGCTGACTTTGACATAAGCTGTGACTAACTCCAGCTGACATGACAGCATGGTGACAGTGACAATACAGACAATGGGTGCGTTCCGAGTAACACTGTAAGTAATTGATTTGAGCGTGCTAATACCGAATTGGCGTGATCGCGATAACGACGTCCCGTGAATCGTCATAGATGACGTCATAATATGCGCCATCTTGCGATAACACCTACCATGCCCTAAAATGATATCACCGTGAAAAATTACAGTTGTGCTGTTTTGTTTTGAGTTGCATTGTAGCGGTTACACCGCCACATACGAACTACGCATCAAAAGACATGACGTCACCCAAATCCTGCATCGCGCATCAGAGTTTACCGAGCGGTCGACGTATATACAAGATTCCGACTTCAACCGTCGGGCAGTTGCTCGCTAGACACAACACCCGTCTGGTCAGAGGATCTTCCATTTTCTATGGTTGATGAGTGAACTTCACAAACTTCACACCCTCATACCGCTAAATTGGTGACCCCGACATGATGAACGTCAGAGCAGCCTTCTTGCAAATACTTCAGCGTGACGTCATAATCATCACTCCCGCAAGCTTTCGTGAGGCGAGTCACACAGCCAGCCAGCATCCACAGCTCCAACGGGTATCCTGACCACCAACATGCAGCGAACGCGCATTCCTAGTCATCATCCTCAGCCTCATCAGCAACCTTGGCAACAGCACCTGCACTTTCAGCCGGTCTCACAAGCAGAGCCCATTCTACCCTCTCCTGGTTGACGGCAGCAGTCAGCCACAACCCGGCGCTGAACCACATCCGAATCACTGGATCCTGACGTAGCGCCACCCCAACTCACTAGGGAATCACCACAATCACCACAGATAGTTTCAACTCACCGCGAACAGCTGGCACTGTGAAGCATCGCAAGATTCAAGTCACTATCGACGATCTCTCTCTCTCTCTCTATCGAGGGGAGTGATGTAGCTATTATACACCGCCACATACGAAATACTACGCATCAAAAGATATGACGTCACACATATTCTGCATCACGCAATTAGGGTTTACCGAGCGATCGACATATATACAATATTTCGACTTCAACCGTCGGGCAGTTGCTCGCTAAACACAACACCTGTCTCGTCAGAGGATCCACCCTTTCCTATGGTGGATGACTGAACAATTACACCCTGTTCCTCATGCCGCTAAAGCATCATAACTTTAAACTAACGTGGTATTTACGAAATTGTGCTTCTGGCTACAGTCGCCACCAACCAAAGAAGAAGAAATTTGTGGTATATATTCAAAGAAATACTGTAATCCAACCATCTTGTGCAAGTTTTGGGGTTATGTTATAAGTTTTGACGTTGAGCAACCACTGTGAGCAGTATCAAGTCACTAGTGTCCACGCCACCACTGAAGTCCATTTGACGTGGCGCTAGTGTCTATGTCATTGCAATAAATTTAGGGTCTGCTTCCCACGTATCTCGATATTTTTGAACGTACTGCGCCTTAAAAAAAAAAACAATTTAATACATCATCCCCACACGCATAAGTGCATTGAATTTTTGGGAACATGTATGAGGAATGTCACCCTTCATTTTTTTTATCAGTTTCACTACACCATCACCATTGTTTAGTGGTGCACAGAATACAATTTCTTTCCAATTTCCTTCGACATGGTGTCAATAGGACGGACAGACGGACATGACGGAATTATAAGTGTTTCGTTTTTGCCATTTGGCTACGGAACCCAAAAATTATAGCGTTTATTACTCTGTGCTGTTACTCCTTCATATGCTTCAGCAGACATTTATTGTGGGGATCTAGGAATGTAGGGTATATTGGGATTAAATGTTAAACTGAGATGTGTATAAGAAGAAACAAACATTAACTTAAATTCCATCTATATTTTTAAAAACTTTGGCACTGCCGTGTCTTCCTATGCAATACTTTACAGTAGCATAGACTTTCAACAGTCTTCGTTCTACCGCTCTATAATGGTCGTCAGTGGTTAGCTTTTCTCCTTGGAATGAAGCTAATAATTTGATTGTCTCTGTTAGACTGCCACCAGATACTAGCTCCAAAGTTTGCCAGGTCTTGGAAGATAATCTGAAATGTTAAATTAATATTTTAAGTTTAATGAAATCGTAGAGTGACAGAGAGTATGTAAAGCTCTTTAACCCTGAAAACTACTACTTTCAGTTCAGTATATTGTTATTCGTGGGGTACCAGTACGGACGTATATAGACAAGTTTTGGCTCGTTCTACTTTAATTAGCGAGGTCTTGCCAGCACCGTCCCACGTTACTATGCAGTAAATCATCTTTAATACAGAATCATCAGAAATCTTGCCCAGTTGGTTAAGAGATTCGCAGCATCGTTCTAATCCTAGCCTTTAAAGCGCTTTGGTGAGTGGACCAAGTCAATCCTTTATCTACATCAGTTGTTCGATGTAAGGGCAAGAACACTTGTCAAGCAAAATACGCTGTTAAGTGTAAAGAGAAGAACTTTCGGAAGTTCCAAAGTTGATTGCCTTGGGTTTTTTCGATATTCATCGTCAAAAGATTATGTTGGAGCAAGTTCGCAACAGCTCAGCCTTCAACCGCGCATTGAACTTCATCCCCATGTTTTCCCATGATAAGCTATCGCGGTGGGAGGTTCATGGCGCATAATTCATTTATAGTAATAATAAAAAGAGTTGCGCTACTGGAACTTTCAGTAGCGCCATCAGGCTGGAATTTGGTGTGGACAAATGTGCGGTTATGCATGTAAAGCGAGGGGAGATTGTGGAATCCGTGGGAACCCAACTTTTGGATTCCGTAAACCTTAGAGCGCTCTCCGCATCTGGAACCTATAAGTATTTGGGTATGTCGGCAGTGTTGGGCATCAATGTTACTGACATGAAGCAATAGTTGAAGGAGCGCTTCTTTGGCCGCCTGAAGAAAGTATTTAATAGTCTTCTATCAGGCAGAAACAAGGTGTTCAACAGTTGGGTCATGCCGGTTTTGATGTCCCGGGCGGTTCTGTATTGAGCACCCCTACTTAAAATAAAACACCGAATACGAAACATAACTTTGTAAAGCTTCTTTCACGTTCATTAGGGAATTAGAAATAATATTGTTAAAAAAAACAACGGAAATATAGTTTCGATGCGTTTAGAAATAAAATATTAGTATGTACCTAAGTAGCTAGGTACACGAGTAGGTAGTTATTTATTGATGTCTTTATAGAGGGAGTACGAGTACATACTTTGGCTGTACGAGTGAGTTGTCGCGTTTTCACCTCTTGGTGCTTGGCACCAGGGGCGTAGCTACCGCCGTATCAGCCGTATTAATGATACGGGGCCTCAAGCTACAGGGGCCACCACACATTTTTTGTAAACAAGCGACTTCTTTTACGCATAATTAATTATTGAGCCCAGTTGCGCAGCTGTTTACTGCAAAAATACAGGGACCCGTGTATTAACGAAAGATGTTATAAGAAGAAAACTGTGGGAGAAAACTCTCCGGTAAAAATTGGAATCCGATATTTCGTCGAGATGATGTGCTATCCTTTAAGACCACGCACTCCAAAGACAATTCCCACGCAAATTCCGCCCCAATGGGGTGCATTGGGGCGGAATTTGCGTTACCACTCCACTATGTGCTAAACGCTAACACATCAGTAATAAAGTTGAATATCGCGTGCGCTCTTTGGTCGTGTTCAAGCACGGAACTAAATTTAATAATTCTCAATTTTTATTTCGTTTATAAATGAAGTAATAATTGATCTAGAAAAAATAAATCTTATATTTGGATAATTCCTTACTGTCAATAATTATTTTAGACATAAAAGCCGAGTAATCTTGTTTTTGTTTCAAATAATCTTTCATACCTTTGTCTCGATTTATTGGATCTTTTTCTTTCCAACTATAAGAATATTTGGAAAGAAAAAGATCCAATAAATCATATACTAAAGTTCCGTTTAGTATATCGCTAGGCCAACAAAATTTAACCAAACTTCTTAACCAGAAACTAGACTATACATAACCTTCGGAAGGTTTTCGATCCGCTGAATCCGAATCTGGCCTCAGAATCGCTCTATCATGTCAGGTTTCTGAGATATCCTAACCTAAAGTGCAAAAAGTACCGTTTTTGCCCGATTTTGAGGTTATGTAGACTCACGAATTATTTTTTCAAAAAAAAAAATATAAAGTTTACCATATTAAAGAACAACAACAACAGTTTGCTCAAATTTTTTTTTTTCGCTGAGTTATCTTGTTTTGAAGTTCTCATATTTTCGTACACCTGAAAATCAATTGAGATCATAGACGTGATAAAAGATTCTGATGGTTTTTTGTAAATGTTTCCTCAGGTAAATTTAAAATTGTCTAGAAATGAATTATATTAGGCCTGATCGATTTTTGTTGATAATAATAAATTTGATACATCGCTCAATAAAAATAAAAAATAAAACATTTTGAACTGCTTGTTTTATCAATTTAAAAAAAAAAACTGGTTTTTTTTCAACCCTGGTAGGTAACCTAAACTTATAATACCGGCGCCAGATATGAGTTCAAACTTTGAATTCATATCTGGCGCCGGTATTACACTCAATAGATTAGAAGACATCATTAACACAATGCCATCCGTTTTACTTAAGCATGAAAGAGACAACGTTATGTCTTCAAGACCGTCGCACCGGTGCCGCCTTCGATCAACAGTTGCTATTGTTGATCGAAGGGTGCCGCCGCCGCGAATGTACAGTGCACGTCAACGAGAGTGCGACAGTGTGAGTTTGGTTATAAACCGAATCAAATTGATTATTTAAATCGTTTAAAAACAATGAAAAAATGTTTATTTACCAACACAGAGTTTTTAACTTATCAATAGAGTTTTTATAACTTAAGTATGTAATACCTACACTTGGTCTTTGACTCCGTTATATCCCTACCTCGGTAAAATCAAGAAAATTTAGTTATAATTAAGAAAAGCATAGTCATCAACACCAACCGTTTAAATCTAAAAAATGGTTTATTTCGGTTTTAAACGGTTTTTTCGTTTTAAACGGATTGGTTTTATTGGTTTTAAACCGGCCTTACATCTATAAACGTGTACTCTGCTTGTTGTCTCTTTCTTACTACGATGGAGTTGAAAAATATAATAAAATTAAATACGAATAAATAATTAGATACAAGAAAAGGCAAAAAAAAATGTTTGTTTCAGAACGTCAATTTGCTACGCATCTAATAAACCGATTAAGTTGAAATTTGGTACACATGTATTTCTGTGACCCAAACACGGACGTACACGTAAATAATTGAATTTTGAATTTTATATAGAGGTCACTTTTGGGGGCAAATTACAATTAAAAAAAAAAAAGTTTTGCAAACAATCGTGTGACTGCTCAAATGAAACAACTTGTTGCGAGGATCTCAAATTTTTTGAAGTAAAAATTTCTTTTTGGCGTGTTGGGCATTTTTGAGATGGGGCTAAATCAATGATTTCGCGACATTGTGATGAGTGTGATGAGTTGATGACACCAGCTTTTGACCATTAAAAAGACATCAGTGCGTTGATTACCGGGGTGCGTGGAGTAAATACATCAACGCGTTGATTACCGCGGTGCCGATTTTTTTTCAAGTTTTCACTTCTGTCGCCACTCCCGGAGTGCCACTGTTTTTTTTTTTGTTATAATTTTAACATAAATACTTTTAAAGATATTTAAGAAAACTGATGGAAATTTACCATTCCCCTCTCATCTACGAAACAAATGAGCCAAAAATTTTGAAAAGATAATAATAATAGAATGGTTCTTTATTAAAATACTTGCATAGAATATTGATCCGTATCGTAAAGAGCACAATTGCGTTTACAAAAATGAGGTGTAATCATGGTGTCGCGAAATCAATGGTTTAGTCCCATCTCTATGCTCAACGCGCCTAAAGTTTTCACTTTAAAAAATCTGCTTAACAACGTAAAAAACGCAATGAATGTTGTAGAACTGTCAAAGTGAAACATATTAGTCTTAATCGTTTACGAAAATGTGTTACTTAATTAGGGTACTGATCTTGTAATAAAAAATAAAGTATTCTGATTAGATGTTATTTACTTACATGCAACACTGATAAAGTGGGGCCAGTATATCTAGTTCATCTAGCATGGGATTCCCGAGCCCTTTCCCATTGTCCAGCAGGATTATCTTATGTTTGTACACTTCGTACCGGTGCCGATCTCCGTTTTGAATTAGAAAATCAATAATAGCAATATCAATTAAATTGAGTATTCGCTTTGTACTAAGCAGTAATGTCACTTTTCTGTGAAATAAAATTTTAAGTCAAATATAAATTGTTTAACATTAATAAATAGGTCATTAAAAATTTAGGTGCATACAGACAAAAGTGGAATTAGATGTATTATCAGTAGAAACTCTTTTCAATTTAATAAATAAGCAATACTTACTTACAATAGTCATTATCATTTTCCCATTCCATTTTTAAGCTATTGTAGGATCGCCTCCATGGTGATTTGTTAACTTTGAATTGTTTATCTAAGTACAATATAGCTGCTCCTTCAATGTCACCGTTATTGTCAGGACATACAGTTTCATTTACTTTGCAGTAATAACACTTGCCATAAACACACACTCCTTTATCTGAAACAAGGTAGAGTTGGAGATGGGAACCAATCACTTTTCCGAATTTTTTTGTTATTCGAATTTAATTTTACCGAAAACTATTGATCGACGTGTTCTTTGCTTTATGCATTATTTGACACAATTTTAAATCATCGAAGTATCATTCGCCGATTTACAAAATAACCAAGCATTTGGCGAGAACCACAAAATCATATCGATGAATTTTATTTTTGTAGTGCCAACATAAAAGGCATTAACGCAAAAAATCGAGCTAAATGGCAATATCCAAGAACTACTTGTGTTTAACGTCCAGTGCAACATTCCCCTGACTCTTCAGTGCCTAAAAATATATCTGAACCCTTAGTACAAACCAATAAAGAACCAAACTTATCAGAAAATGATAGGTGCTGATTTTGAAGATGTATCCAATGAACCAACATGTTTGCCACAAAACGAATAAGATGATCTTATACAAGATTTGAATCTTTCTAAACAGGGTTCAGAGTAGTTGGCACCAAGACTAAAAGAAAAAAATTGCTTGCTCCACGTAGTAAAGTTACTTTTAATTGTGAAAGAGAAAAATAATTATGAAGTTATTTTTCTGATACGCCATTTTCCAAAGTCTGCACATAAGATGAGAGCTTTAGAGCAAGATTTTGCAGAACTAAATGCTTAATTAAATTTTATAATCAACTAGCTGCGCCCTGCGGTTTCACCCGCATAAGTCTATGATCCGTATGAATATCGGGATAAAAAGTATCCTATGTCCTTCTTCGGGTCATGGTCTACCTATATGCCAAATTTCATCTAAATCCGTTCAGCCGTTTTAGCGTGATGCCGTGACCAAGGGAAATAGGGATTCATTTTTATATATATATTTTTTTTCTCAGTAAATATATGTGTTTTCTGTTTTGAACATACTGAAACTCAAAAACTAGAGCTGAAAAAAAATCTAAAAGAATCTAATTATATATTCGAACTTAGCATGCTATATGTAGTGTAGATGAAGTAAAAAAAAAACGAAATGATAATGGTTGAAAAGTTTTAGGTGAAATGAAAATTACCTGTCATAATATTTAAAAAATATTTTTTTTCTTATTTTTTAAATTATTAGGAACCTGTAAAGTATAATTACTTACCATTTTTAACCATTGTCTTTTTTAATCCAGCTGTAGCATGAGCTAGAATCTCTTGGTTGAAATGAATCCTCCTTATGACAGAAGGGGCCACCCACTTATAGTTTAGTAGCATAGCAAGGTAGTATGTGAACACCTCTGAGTTATAACGGTCATAGCCTGCGTAAATGTTGCCTCTTATTACATCACTTAGATTATACCTCTTTGGTTTGAAGTACAGCTTTTGTTTTCCCTTTAATGAAACAACTACATTACTTAATTACTGTGCATCTCAACATGAGATTATAGTTTTAAAAATATTTGCATTTATTAACAAACCTTCAAAAGGAATAATAACTTTAATTGTGTCCCCTTAGGGGCATTGTCAGTAAGTGCTATCTGTGAGGTGCGCAGAGCTTGCAATATCTGACCTGCCACACCATTCTTATAAGGGAACAATGACTCCTCATCAGCCCACTGCAAATAAGAAACAATTTCAACAAACTTTTACTTGTGCAACATTAAAAGTTCGATTCAATAAATATTTGTCTAAACAAATTTGCTAAATAGATATGAGAAGTATTGTAATTACCAAACTGGCCATAAACAATTTGCCCATACTTACATTTTCAATATTGTGCCAAACATTGTCTAAACTAGCCCCAGAATAATTGAATGAGATTATTAAATCTCTTTGAATGGGTAGGAATTTAGAGTTTTTATTGTGGTACTGACTAGGCAAGCGGTTGAGGTATTCGTTTATTTCCCTGAATACGGGGGGTATAGAGTCAGACTTCACAATAGGCAACTTAAAGGTAGCAGGTTTGTGCTCAGTACTAAGTATATAGAAGAAATATATATTCAGAGCTACTAGTAATAGTAGAAATAGTGAGAACCCAAAGATACAATTCATCGACATACTTCATTTCAATTTTATTCTACATAAATAAAAATATTTTTATAAGCCACAAGTAACAAATACAGGTATTTCAGGAACGCAAGATATAATATAATATACCTGCACGGTTAATTAATTTTGGCTCGCACTAAATCGCTTATCCTTGTCTCGGTTACTGAGACTTAGATTTTTGGCACAATTTTTTATTGATGTGATCCATATAATTAGCAGCAATTAAACTAAACTTCTCAATGACAAGTGGTTACACTCGTTTCTAATGATTAAATAAAAAATGGAATTGTAGGTTTTGTTTTATTGTACAGTTTCTTTTTGACTAGATTTATAACTATGGTAAAGTAAACACAAAATGTGATTCGAACTTCGAACAGCGGGTGCGGTTCGGTTGTGTTGGCTGGCACTTGTCACTTAGTGTTCTGTGCTTGTCACTAAACTCCACAGACTATCCTAAACTCACTAATGTATAGAGTACTATTATTATAATGCTATCAGTACTGTAACCATTGAGATAGAAAAAACATGGAGGCGCCGCGATATTCTATACATAAATTTGCTTATACAAATATGGGTGAAATACGAACTAGAATGTGAAATATCGTGTTATTTCACTCTTTCTAATGTGGTAATCGTATTTGATAAAAGAGACAACAATATTTCAGTTGTTCCTCATAATGGCAACATTTTGTTGAGACGTAGTAACAGTTGTAGGTAAGTGCCATATCCGCCATAATATGCGACAAGTTCATGGTAGTTCTGCTGTCAAGTGGTTGTTTACTTTTGTTTTATTGAGATTTGTGAGAAAATTACGAGGAGTTTTCCTTTAAAACTACATATATACGTTGGAAAACACCAATTCAACATGCCTGTGTGTTGTATTGTGAAGTGTGGTGCAAGAAAGAAGGAAAATCAACCTCAATAGTCTTTGCACAGGTTAGTAGCCGGTTTTCATGCAATAGTACATAAAGTGATAAACTTTCGATGAAAAAATTGCTAGGTGATCATTAAATACGGCTTAAATTTTAATATATGGGTTTATTTCCGTCCAACAGACCTTTTTATTATTTCATAATTTCATTCGTTTGTTTACAATGATATGTCATGGTGGAATAGTGTTGTACCGTTTCCGTAATAGTTTCTGATACTAGTTCCTTCGCTGCGCTGAAATGATATTGCTAGGTCCGGCCCGTGGTTTACAGCAAACTGTACTCTTTGGTTCATAGCACCGAGAGACCGTTCCGCAGAGTTTTATGTAGTGTATACGATTTTTTTGTTGAAGTTTTTAAGATGAACAATACTGTAGTACATACATTTTATGTAACTTTTATGATTTCCGCGGCTCACGCTAATAAAGATCCCAGTCCGCATGATTTTATCCGACATCTTCAACAATAATCGTCAAATTTCAGCCAATTTACACAACACTTTAATGAATTATACACTAAAACCTTCCGCATGAATCACTCCGTCCATTAGTGAAAATTGATTGAAAATCCGTTTAGTAGTTTTTGAATTTTTCGCGTTCAGACAGACAGACGCGGCGGTGTACTTTGTTTTATAATATGTAAGGATGTGTATTATTCCGAATGTTCATTTATGATAAAATTGTTAAAAATTTAATTCACTAATGCCCGTTTTCACCGACAGCTAAGTGACACTTAAATGAATACCTAAATAAAACTGCACTGTTTTTCAACTCTCAACGCTGAGTCTACTGTTGAAAATCCAACAGTGAACTTTTATTAGGGATTCATTTAAGTGTCACTTAGTGAAGGTGAAAACAGGCATAAGACTTGCATGCTCACTCGATACTAAATATTTGGCTTTGTTTAAACATTCACTTGCCAAACATTAGGTTTGCGTTACAAATATTTGTGAAAACTTTATTTGCTAAGTAATAATTCTATAAATGAAATTATAATTATGCGGAAAATTGTTTGAGAAGTGATAAATTGTCAATACTCGTTTTTTTCTGTTACAACGGACTATTAGCTAATATTTTTTTAAATATGATTCAACCGTGATATCTAGTAAGATTCGTTATACTATTACGTACTAGTATCGATACTCGAAATAGTAACACCATGTTCCCTGAATGATACAACCCTAGCATTGGCAGCCATTTTATGCGACATTTTGAGTTGTAGGTATGCGGCCAGCCCGCCGGTTGAACGCGTCCCAGAGGGTCATGGCCATCCGGCTGGCCCGAGGATACCGCACGGTCTCCTGTGAGGCTGCGAGCCTCCTTGCCGGATTACCGCCATGGGATCTGGAGGCAAAGGTCCTCGCGCACATCTGGGAGTGGCGCGAGGAGGCGAAATGCCGGGGCTTAACTCCGCTGCCGCGAGAAATCGCGGCACAGCGGACGGAGCTCCGGCGGGATCTCATGGCGTCGTGGAGAGTGCGATTGTCGCAACCCAGTGCTGGGCACGCCACAATTGCGGCGATAAGTCCCCTCTTTGAGGAGTGGCTAGAGAGGCGCCACGGCGTCCTCACCTTCCGCCTGACACAGGTCCTCACCGGACATGGCTGTTTCGGGAGGTTCCTGTTCAGGATAAGGCGGGAGGAAACGCCCGGGTGTCACCATTGTGTGGATCGCCCGGAGGACACGGTGGAGCATACGGTGGAGGTCTGCCCAGCTTGGGCGGAGCATCGCCGTGTCCTCGTGGAGGCGATCGGCGGCGGTGATCTCTCGCGTCCGGCCCTGATTAGGGCCATGGTAGGGAGCGAGAGGAAATGGGAGGCCGTCACCTCCTTCTGCGAAGCAGTAATGCTCGCGAAGGAGGAGGCGGAACGCGTGAGGGAGAGGCAAATTTCGCGCCCTCACGCCCCTAACCCTAACCGCCGCAGGAGGAGACGCCCAGGGCGTCGGGAATCGCAGGCCGATTTCCGGCCACCGTAGGCGCGGGCTTGCGGGCGGTGAGCAATGGGTAGCTCGCCGTCCGATAAGGACCAGGCCCGGGTCGACGGCGCGTTGTGTTCCACGCGCGCCTCAAAGAGATGTCAGCAGAATTGACGGGGTCCGTTAGGGCCGATGCCTGCCGGGGGTGCGAAGAAAACCGAAAGGGAGATCGTGGCCCCCGGCAACAGGGCAACCGAAGGAACACGGGTGGGTTTTAGTCAGTAAGAGTCTGACAAAAAAAAAAAAAAAAAAAAAAAAAAAAAAAAAAAAAAAGGTATGCACCTTTTTTTTGTAGGTATTTCCAGTCCATACTTATTAAAAGTCTATGCTTTGGCAACACTGTCAGCTGTATTTGAAGGACTGACGGAGACGAATTTAGATTTTGTCTATCAAATATACTGAAATTCCCATTAATGGTAGTTTTTCTCGGGCATCGGTACTGTTTTTGAAATGAAAACTTCTTTAGGCGCGTTGGGTTACCTTTTTTGTAAACGCGATTGTGCTCTTTATGTATATATCGTTACGGATCAATAATCTGTGCAAGTATTTTTACTTTAAAGGTTTTAACGCGATTGTGCTCTTTATTTATATTCCTACACTAGCTGCGCCCCGCGTTTTCACCCGCATAAGTCTCGATCCCGTAAAAATATCGGGATAAAAAGTATCCTATGTCCTTCTCCGGGTCAAGGTCTATCCATATCCCAAATTTCATCCAAATCCGTTCAGCCGTTTTAGTGTGATGTCGTGACCAAGGGAAATAGGGATTCATTTTTATATATATAGATTACGGATCAATGTTCTGTATTATTTTAACTTTAAAGGTTTCGGAAGTATTTCGAAGTGAAAACTTATGTAGGCGCATTGGACATTTTTGAGATAGGACTAAACCATTGATTTCGTGACACTGTTATGACACCAGCTTTTGACCATTAAAAAGACATCAACGCGTTGATTACCGCGGTGCTTCGATCAATAATAGGTAGTGATTGCCGATTTTGAGTGAGTGCCGATTTTTTTTCAAGTTTTCTCCCGGAGTGCCACTGTTTTTGTTATAATTTTAATATAAATAGTTTTAAAGATATTTAAGAAAGCTGATGAAAATTTACCATTCCCCCCCTCCTCCCTCATTTACGAAACAAATGAGCCAAAAGTTTTAACTTTGTAAAGCTTCTTTCACTTTCATTAGGGAATTCGAAATTATATTGGAAAAAAAAAACGGAAACATAGTTTCGATGCGTTTCGAAATATAATATAAGTATGTCAGTAGCTAGGTACAAGAGTAGGTAGTTTTAGATTAGATTACTTACCTACTTTGTGAAGATGATTAGATTACTTTGTAAAGTATTATATTATTTTAATTAATTATTGTGAATGTGAGGACTATGTGGATAACATTATTATTTTCATTTTTCATTTAGTTTTAATTATAGTCTAGCAGTTTGAGTAGTTTATGCGGCCTACCCAAATGTCCTTTCTTAGGTATTGTTCGTCGAGTTGAGCTCCTTAAGTTCTGAGTTGAGCTCCACGATTACTGACAAATGCTTGCACTGACTGGACAGGTCCACTCAAATCTGTGTGGTTCTTTCCTCAAAAGACCATTTCAGACACTAATCTACATGGTCCTCATATGGCCTGACCAAGATTATGTCTGGACTTTAAAAGAGACTGTGACCTCTGAGTTTGTTTCGGCCTTTCTTCTCAGAGTAGTCAGATAGGAAACGCCGAACTCAACTAGCTTATTTTTAATATTTTTTTTTTTTTAATTTGAAGTGTAAAAGTACAAAAAATACAAATACAAAAAATACAAAATCGTTTATTGCTTCAACAAGTTGACATCTACGTGTTTGGAGCTCCCCGGTAAGCAAGTAATGCCTGTAAAAGTGATTCCGATATCCTATTTACAGAATAAACAATTTCATTTCATTTCGGTTATTTATTGATATGTTTTTATAGAGGAAACGCGATTGTGCTCTTTATTTAGATAAGGTTACGGACCAATGTTCTATACAAGTATTTTTCTTCCACCAAGGCGAACTTGTTGCCCGGGTGTCACCATTGTGTGGATCGCCCAGAGGACATGGTGGAGCATGCGGTGGAGGTCTGCCCGGCTTGGGCGGAGCATAGCCGTGTCCTCGTTGAAGCGATCGGCGGTGGTGATCTCTCACGTTCGGCCTTGGTTCAGGCCATGGTACGAGGCGAGAGGGCATGGGAGGCCGTCACCTCCTTCTGCGAAACAGTAATGCTCGCTAAGGAGGAGGCGGAACGCGTAAGGGAGAGGCAAATTTTGTGCCCTCACGCCCCTAACCGCTGCAGGAGACTCCCTGGGCGTTGGGAATCGCAGGCCGATTTTCGGCCAACGTAGGCGCGGGCTTGCGGACGGTGAGCAATCGGTAACTCGCCGTGCGATAAGGACCAGGCCCGGGTCGACGGCGCCTCAAAGAGATGTCAACAGAACTGACGGGGTCTGCTTGGGCCGATGCCTGCCGGGAAGAAGTCCGAAAGGGATATCGTGGCCCCCGGCAACATGGATTTAGTCAGTAAGAGTCTGCCACGCCCTCCCGTTCCGCCCAGAGCGGGAGAAGTTGTTTGATAATTTCCCACCCAAAAAAAAAGGGGATCTTGTTCAAGTTTTCACTTCTGTGGGCACTCCCGGAGTGCCACCGCATTTTTTTTTTTTGGATGTTGGTAGCTCTAATTGCCCTTCGATAATATCTCTTCGTAGGAACCAAAAAAATAAACTAGTCTGAACATAAAAATTTGGTGACTTTGCAATAATTAAGCACTATACTTAAAGCCTAGGCGAAAATTCGTGGGATTCGCAAAAACTCATTGTTTGTGTATTTTTAAAATTTCAGGCAAAAATTCTTGGTATTCATGAAAGCCCATTTTTATGTAAGTATTTTATTATTTTATTTTAGTCGAAAATTCATGGGATTTGCGAAAACCCACTTTTCGTTTCCACTTTCCCAGATTTCGTTTTAAATTAATAACTTTTCTCTAAACTCTTTTTAATGGCCTTTATTTCTATTCCATTGAAGGAAGAAGTTTAACTGATGTCAAAGATGATTTTTGAAAATTGAATCTTTTCTTTAGTGATATTTAGTGACGAAAAGTGGAAAATTATATAAGCATTTGGTTTCTCAAATCTCATAAATTTTCACCTATGCTTTATCAGGTGGTTAATTGTTTCTATTGGGTCACCCTACCATGTCCTGCACGCGTAGGGCTACCATCCGTCCGGATTTGTCCGGACTTGCCCGGCCTTTTGCCCCCCGTCCGGACCATGTCCGGCCTTCTTATTTGTCCGGGCAATTCGATTTAAGTAGATTACTGAAAAAAATATATTAAAAAGTTAAATATCCGGACTTTTTTGCAAATGTCAGGCTTTTTGTCAGGACTTTTCAAATTTCTAAATGATAACCCTAGGTAAACACGCGTAGTATGGTCACAATAGAAACGGGTTTTTTCGACGGAAGAATAAACAAAATGATAAATTCACAATCACAATCTCTCATTACCCGACTACGGCGAAGCAAAAAGGAGGGTTATGATTTTGACCGGTTAGTATGTATGTATGTATGTATGTTCATCTGTTACTTCATAACTTCTAAGCTTCCGATCAAAATTTGACAAATGAGGTATCATTGGAAGCGTCTTGATTGTCCGCTGGTTATGTGAGGTCACATTAAATGCAATATGGAGCCCTCTAGAGGACATAAAGTCAGGAAATAAACACATTTTTTTTTGGTTGTGCCCTGTTGGATATCAAATAAAAGGGCATGACAAGCACATTACAAATATGTATATATCATAATGTCTAAATAATTAAATATGTTTTAATTGTTAAAAACAAGCAAAAGTGAGACTGTGTTACGTACGGCGCGGCTGTAAAATTAATACCTATTATACAATAAAACCCAAACAAAACTATTTAAACCTGCTCTGCAAATACTTTATTATGAAATTATAACCCCAAAATAATTTAAATAAAAAGCAAGTTCAAAAACTAAAACCCGACTTCTGAAAAATCATGCTCTAAAAATATGAAACAAGAAAATATTTCATACTTTTAGAGCGTGATTTTTTTTGTCTGTTCTTCGTCGTGTTACGCGTGCTGGAAGGAATGCCTACGTAAAATTCACCTAGTATATTTTTTTTTCATTTGCCACTAATAATTCTGATCCCTTTTTGAAATAAAGAATGGCAATATATTATGTAAGTGGTTCAATGACCCCCATTGCCGTGCTAAAACGCAAATTATAAATAGTAGGTACTTAATAAGTAGGTACCTATTTCCCCGGACGAGATTCTTCACTGCGAGCTTTGCTACAAATAAATATGTAAGTAGGTATTGCACAATGCAAACCCACAGTAATAGAATACCTACTAATTGATTACTCCTGGCTGAGCATGAGAGTTGCACAGAGAGCCATGATGGAACGTTCCATGGTTGACATCAGGCTAATATTACGCTACTAGACCGAGTTCCAAACGTCGAGATCTGAAGACGTACGGAGGTCATTGATATCGGAGAGCGTATTGAACTCAAATGGATTTAGGCAGGACACCTGGCAAAGCACAGTGATGACAGGTGGAGTAATGCTGTGATAGAGTAGCGTCCAAACACTGGAAGACGAGTTGTCGGTTGTCCGGCGGCGAGATGGGTGGACGACATTGTTGCCATCGCGGGAAAAACCTGGATGAGGCTGGCACAGGAGCGTGGGGATTCGCACAAGAAAAGAGAGGCGTATGCCCAGCAGTTGCTGATGTGGATGATGACTTATTCCTACTAGTTCGGTAGGCCGCACGTCAGAGGCAACAGAACCTGTAACCTAATTGCGTAATACAACACAATCTGTTTCGATTTGAACCAGATTGCTCATCTGTTTCAAATTGAAACAGAGTGTTCTAGCTCGATAATTAAAAACGAAACAACTGTAATCTTAACACTTATTTATTCATATCACAGCGTATTTTTAATAATACCTAATATTTACTTACACCTATATTAAAAAGGGTAACCAAGCTGATCCCTTCTCATTTTGGAAGCCATTTTGCCGTTAGTTGGAAATGAGAAGATGAAGCCAATGTATTCAGGAAGAAGGTGCGACTCGATGGCACCGAGAGCGATAACCTGAAAGAGAAAAAAAATCTAAAACATAACATTTTGGTTTAAGAGCGTAGCAAAGACTACGTGCGTTTCCTTATCATCATCATCATTATCACCAAAATAAGTGTAACTCGCGCAACTTCACGAAAGTATATCACACTCGTCGCACCCTTATACCCTTACCCTCTTTAAAAAATGATTAAATTAGGTACGTCTATGGTAAGAAACCGTAAGGAGAAACGTTATTTTACAGAAGAACCAGACATTTTATGATTATCATATTTTTCCTCCTCCTTATTGACTTACCTCCAGGTATGTACTGGAAGGACGTCTTTCTACAGGTATGTCTGTGCTTGCTGTTTTATTAGGCTTAACAGTTTCCTCATAGGTTCGGGCCACTAGTTGTTGGCCGCTTGGTGTCGTCAGAGTCACGTTCTTGGCGAAGTACCAGCCATTAACCACGCCTTCCTGCCTGTTGAAAGAAAGAAGTACCTAAGTTTAAGTGATTAGTCTAGCCTTTCATCTTGCCCTGCCTCTCACCTGTGCACTTGTGAGAATACATTTTGTACCAAACATTTGAACGATATGCTAAGAAAAAAGTGATTTGACGCTTAGTTACTGAGGCAATTTTGCAACTGGTTAGACTGAAGGCCCACTCCAACTTAGTTGATAAAAGGCTAACGTCCACGGTTACAGAGTCAGAAGGTACAAAAAAGTTAACCTCGCTAATGGGATAGAGCCCTTGTGGTAGGAGATATAATACAGAGATGAAACTTAGTGTAAATTTAAATTAGTATTACCGTTATTAAGAGTCCTATTACATTTTTTTACGGAAATTCATGATTTTTGACGTTGTTATTTTCAGCAACAGTAAGATATCTTAATTATTTGGTTATAATGGACACGAGAAATCTTAGAAAAAATTAAGGAAGGAAACTTCTCTTCCTTAATTTTTAGTGCCATTCTCTTTCTTGTAAGTTGGACATTATTTTCAAGTGATTTGCTGAATTGACGCGGTGTATATAGAAGGTACTTTAATTTTATTTATGGTAATCTTGTCTTATTATATTGAGAAACGAAACCTAATGAAACTTAGCTTTCAAATATTAGTTTATTTGATAAAATTTTGTTTATTTGGAATATATAATGGACGCTGAATCAAGGTATTTATTGTTTTTTTTTTTCCTTTACAACTCAAGGAATTTAAAGAAAATCTAGAACTCCAATAAACAAGTAAAACATTTAATTTATCTTTTAGTCGTTTTAGCTTTTATTAGACTTGAATGGAACAATGTGAATTTGAGCGTCAAAGTTCCATCGCCGACGGATTTTCTTGTAAACTGAGTTCGTAAAATATTTACACGAAAAGAAAAATTAAAATGTTTAACTCCATCTTACAAGAAAGTGAATGGTACTATCGTTTTTCATAATCAAATAATTATGAATTTTCGAAAATTCGCGCGGAATTTCGCGAAATTCCGCCAAAATGCACTGATTTTGACTGATCTGCGGAATTTTGACATATCGAAGTGCTTCTTGTGGTGTAAGTTTACGCATGGTTTGCCTACGCTAAGATTCGTCTCTGTAATATCCCTGCAAACTACGGCAATGTTTTTTGACGGTTTAAAAAGATTCTGAGGTTTGCTTGACCCGCCTGGTGCCTATCTCTGTTATTGCTATGCCTGATATGCTGGAAAGAATCTTACTGGTCGAGATAATGCAGCTGGTCTGCGCTGATGGTCCACACGGTGCCCCACACCTCTTCTTCTTCATCTTCTACGATGGTGGCCACCGCGCCTTGCCACGCCTCCACGAACATATTAAAGTCTAACCTGTGGTTCTAATGACAATAGGACAATATTAGAAACCTATAAAGGTGATAGTCCCGTAAATAGATACTTTGGTAGGTATGTCCCAAATCATAGGCATGATAAGAATGAGGGAATCTCGATGAAAGTTAGGAGTATGAATTTGGTGGCTATAAGAGTTGGAGACGACCATAAAAATGGTTGGACGGTTGAATTGTAGGAAACATGATAAAGCTTACTTTTGATCAGCTTTAACTTCTTTCATGCTGGCATGATGAGTTATAATGATTGGATTCCGTGGCCAAATATTAAAGGCATTGTGCGGGACCGTCAAATCTCAATAAAAATTATATTTAATGTCGTTTTTTAGGGTTCCGTACCCAAAGGGTAAAACGGGACCCTATTACTAAGACTCCGCTGTCCGTCCGTCTGTCTGTCTGTCCGTCTGTCACCAGGCTGTATCTCATGAACCGTGATAGACAGTTGAAGTTTTCATAGATGATGTATTCCTGTTGCCGCTATAACAACAAATACTAAAAAACAGAATAAAATAAATATTTAAGGGGGCTCCCATACAACAAACGTGATTTTTATGCTCGTTTTTATAGATTATGGTATGGAACCCTTCGTGCGCGAGGCCGACTCGCACTTGGCCGGTTTTTATAACTGGTGAACTGCTCATCCCATTGAGGAATACATGTGTGATGTAACCTACAGGTAGGCCTAAGTATGTATTAAAGTTGATGTATCTTTAATTTCATCATACGTGGATGAAATGAATCAGAAAACGTCAAATCCAATAGGCTAAGATGCCGAATCAAATATGCATTATACGCCTTTTGAAATGAGATTAGACATTTAAATAAACCTATTTTACAGTCTGTTCAACCGATTTTGACTTCTATACCGTAGGTACAAGGATGGCAATAAAAGCATAAAAGTGGTTACAATACCAACTGATTATTGCAGCTGCCATTTTTCATGCCATCAACGCAATAGAATCCAAAATCGGTTGAACGGACTGTATAAAAGGTTTATTCAATGTCTAATCTTATTTCAAATGAAGTGTAGGTAACTAGAGTGTAGGTAAGTAAATCATCTATTTACCTCAAAAGTGTTCATTTTAGAACCTATAACTAGAATAAGCGATCATATCTGTACCTATTATTTTGAGAAAAATTATCACAAAAATCGGCCAAGTGCGTGTCGGACTACGCACAATGAAGGGTTCCGTAGTTAGGATGAATTTATCCCAAATACAAACTTTACATTGAAGTTGACATACATGTTCTCCCATACAGTCCAACTGCAAATATAAGTTTGTACGCACAATATTGCTAGATTTAGCTTGTTATCTTAAAACCATAGACTTCTTATAGGTTTCCTGTAATCTATGAGTGAAGAACCATTCTCTGCATTTTTTTCAAAATATTAGGCTCTGTAGTTTCGGAGATAAGGGGAATGGTCAATTTTCATCTATTTTCTTAAATATCTTTCAATGTATTTATTTTAAAATTATTAAAAAAAATATATTTGAGATCTTCGTTACAAGCCCTTTCATTTGTCACACGACACAGTTTGAAAAGGTTTTTTTTTTTTCAAAATTCATTTATTTAAGTCACACGTCCGTGTTTGAGTCACAGAAACACATATGTGTACCAAATTTTAACTTAATCGGTCCATTAGATTCGGAGAAAATTGGCTGTGACAGACAGACAGACAGACAGACACACGAGTGATTCTATACTGGCTCCGTTTTTTCCTTTTGAGGCACGGAACCCTAAAAATCCATTGGTTTATAATTATCACAATAATGAATTTCCCACCGTGTAAGTAGTATTGATTTATGTTTTCAGAAATTGAGGTTAATCATGGTTAACCATATTATTGAAACGTCCCGCTTACCTTAAGCTTGGCGATGCTGTAGAAAACTGCGGATGGATTGTTAACGTGCAACCTTTTTGTTAACAAATTACTGCCGTACGCATAATAGAATATTGTTCCATTAGGACTCATTACTATTTCCGAATCACCATATTCACAATAACATATTTTGAAGAAACTTAATAATATCAACGTTAAAACTGTATTAGACGTCATAGCTGCACGAGAGGAGCGCTCGAAAGCAACAAGTGAATTGAGTTAGTTTCACTGGCTCTAGTTCAAATGTATAACCTTTATCATAGGTATTTTCAGTAAAAGGTCGTGCTATTATTACTTGTCACTGGGTGAAACTACGGTGAATACGTCATAGAAATGTTGAGTTTGCAATTATGCCTTTTACGTACCTACACCTGCCGTTGTGGTATATCTGTGACGTAAGAACGTAATAATTACGCACACATAAATAAGGAAAACCTGGAAGTAGCATAGGGCAGTGTGACTAAAATGAGTGATTTATGAAGAAACCGAAAAAACATATTTAATAATGTGACTTAGAAATCTTATCGTCCATACTTAGCGTTACCGCCGTAATTAATACCTACCGTGAAACAAAATATCCTCGATTATGGCATAATATTATCGAAGTTTACAGACCAGTTGCCATTGTTGTATTAATATTTTCCATAACTAGGCATTATGAACGATTACGAGTAATACCTTGAAATTGTAAATCGATGGTTTTATTGAACTATGAAATGGGCGAGTTTTAAAACGAGACTGGGTGCATTTGACTAAGAGAAGTAGAACAGAACAGTTTAGAATACCACAGAACAGATAAAAGAGTTTTGTGAGGACTCACTTAGTGTGAAAGTCTCGAGAAGAGCTTACTATAGAAATGATCCTATGAAGTACGTTTTGAGGATAGAAATGATTCTATGAAGCAAGGTTTCTGTTGTAGGGACTGGCAACTGAAAAAATATTTACATTTAACAGCATCCTATCTGGTCTTAGAACACCCACCACAGTTATTGCAGCATGCATTGCAGATACCGAGGATAATAATTCTGCCGTAACTGAAACAAAAAATGATTGAATGAAAAACCAACCCGTATAATAACTAACTGTAGTAGGTATTAATACATAGCCTAAGCCATACAGAAAAAATATCGAAAACGAAAGAAAAAAGAATTTCATGGAAGTGTGGACACAGGACATATAAATTATATTATTTCCGAGACCTAAGTTACCATCAAGTTGCAAAAACCACTACCAACAGCTGAGTAACAGGGAATTTCATCATGTTGATAAATGATTTACCTCATAAACTAAAATATATTGTTTCCTGTCTGAATCATTTAATGACGAAAGCTGAACAGACCACTACTTCCTAGAAAATTTTTGTGATTAAACAGTCATCATTGGTATCGATTTATTAAATTTTAATCAAATCAATCATAAACAGATAACAATATGCATTACACAGAAACACATAATACTAACCTCGTAGTCCCTCATCTTATCCGACATAAAATATATTATTAGATAGTATTTTTATTCTGTCCATAGAGTCGACAGAAAAATAGAGAAAGACAGTAAAGTTATTTTGCAGTTATTCATTTCCACCATCTATAATTCTACATCAACGTGTACTATCATCAAAAGAAATTAAAAAACTTCTTGCATACAGTGTGAAATACTACTAGAAACATAAACTATCAGTTTTATTATAATTATTACAACATGCATTGTAACGAAGTAACAGACGGCAGCAACGGTAACGTAACAATCATTTGAATGAGCCCTTAAGTTGCCGTGAAGGCAGTTTAAAACAATCATCTAGCTTGTGTGTTGTGAGACAGGGTGCAGGGGGCTGTTTGTCGCCGATACTAACGCGATTACGCCCAATCAGCAGAGTCGCCGCCCTAATTGGGCGCACCCGATGCGAGGGCGGGCTTTTTTAACAGCTTGCGCAAACACGCTCCCCAGTCTGGGCCGCAGTGACAGCACTGATGTTTGTCTCAGTACGAATTCACGAAAAACTGAGTGCATGTTATTAGTTTATTCAATTGTGTCTACTAATATTTGCTTTGCATTTTATTATTTATTTATTTTTCTTTAAACTATTCAAGTAAAGGTTTTTTTTTGTGAAAGTAGTCAAAATCCATTTTTATGATGATTATGGAGCTCCATTGAAATATACCCTTGATATCTATTAGTATCTGCGACAGAGCTCTGCTCTGGTGAAAATAGAGAATGCTCGTTTAATAGTAGGTATAGCATTGTTCATAATAATCCCATGTATAAGTACGTACATACTAATTCCATGGTACCATAATAGTAGGTACTTACTAATTCCATACTGCCATGTCATTATTCTAATGTCATTATTTTCATGTCATTATTCAATATCTTGTTCTAAACTTTGGGCGACCGAGTTCTGCTCGGGTGAAAATATGGAGAAAACAAATTTTCCCAGAGAGACCTAGCAAGATTGATTTACCGCCCCCGTAAACCCCTATAGTGCAACTTTCATCGAAATCGTTAGAGCCGATTTCGAGGCCGTGAGTACAAATATATATAGAAACAAATATATACATACAAATATTGCTCGTTTAATAGTATAGGATAGGATAGGAGGTGTATTACCAACAGCAGCATTGCATAGCATGCTAATCCGTAACTGAATTTATATTTGAAAAATGTGTCTAAAGTTTTATGCCGATTATACAGGGTCAAATTAAATTAGCTAGTAAAACTCCGCAGACAATATGCGCATACCTAAACATGATAAAACAAAAAATAAATAAATTCAATTTTTTTTTTCTTGGGGTCCATTAATCGTCGGTAGTGTAGTCACTTAAAATACTAGTTTAACACGTTCAGTGCCGGGAACCCTCCTGAAGCGTTCAGCTAGTCGCATATGGGATGCCGGGAGCCCTCGCGGAGGGCTCATTTTAAATGTAGGTTTTTCATAGCGAATACAGCATTATAAATCATGAAAATAATAATAGTAATCTGATGTATATTTGAACAAAATTTATTAGTATATGCGTTGGTTTTAATTTTTTTTTTTTGTTCGCGGTTATAAATATTCACAAAAAAATTAAAAGGTTGGAAACTACGTATAGCGCCAAGACCCCCTGAAAACACTATTTTACTTCATTTTACAGTGTTTTATAACACGACTTTAAACCTAACCTAATGCCGTTGACCGTCTGCGATGGTTAACTTTAGCGCAAACGTAATGCCGGTAACCCTCCCGGAGGGTTCACTATATGTATGACGTCATAGCGTATGAGTTCTATGAAAAGTGGGTTGAGTCGAATGTGTTAAAAATCGGTTTTATTTTTTGTGTAAACTTAACAGATGTGATAGATCTCGATATCTCAACACGATAAAACAGATTTTATCAAATCAGCGGTCATTGACCCCAAAAAAATCATGAAATCTCTTTGATTTTGTCGTGTTTAGATATTGATTGCTAATTGCATCTGGATAATCGGCATATTATTTCATCAGAATTTTAATATCAGCCAAGTAAGTACCTATACCTGCTTTGTTATCGCACTCTTTATTTATTATTTACCAACCACATTAACAATGCAGGTAGGTTTATTCCAGCCGTAGGAAGCACAGGCACCGGCCATACAGCCGGGGCTGTCATCAATCAGCCACAAACGTAGAAACAATATCGTTCACCGATGGGGATACACACCCCTACCCTGATTTATGAGGGATGTCACATGACAAACTCATCTGTATCATTGTTCGGTGGTAGTCGCTTAGTGATATTTCGATTCAAAATTTTCATTTATAACAATGAATAAGTGTTTCTTTTTGCGTTGGATGACGCTTGCTTTGTAAATGGTCTATATAATTTGAGTTTAATTAAAACTTATATGATTCAATTTTGTAGGTTGCTTGCATATTTTTACCCGGCTACGGCAAAGCAAGGAGGGTTATGAGTTTGACCGGTCATGTATGTATGTATGTGTGTTCATCTGTTACCTCATAACTTCTAAACTACCGATCATACTTTGACAAATGAGGTATCATTGGAAGCCGCTTGATCGCTGTGGTCGCATGCCTGTACACCTACACAATTATAGTGAAATTCGATCACGTCTTTACCTTGTTCATTTTTGTAAGTATGTCATGATTTCTGTCTGAAATATTTTCTTGTTTCATACTTTTTAGAGCGTAGTTTTTCAGTAGCCGGGTTTTAGTTTTTATGGAATATTGCCATCAGACTTTGATCATGTAGTAAACTCGTGACTCAGGTTTCTAAATCTCCTTTCCAGCCAAAATATAGGGTTAGGGTCAACTTTCTATTGCGCCTGTCTAAGTACTAAGATATTTAATAAGTACGTTTTCTATAAACGTAGATACTTATCTCCATATTAAACAATTTTTCTTTCAGGTATCCTTAATTAATATTCTATTCTATTATATTATTTATTCCAAAATATATAACTAAAAATCAAAATTATGTGACAAGGAAAAGATGTAATGTTCTTCATCTAATATTTATTTGTAAGTACACCACTATGAACAGAGTGTTGATACTTTATACCGAACACCTTATTATAATATTTACATTAATTTGTGATCGGAATAATATTATATTACAGTAATTAACTTACATATCTAGAGTTCATTTATTTTGTTATATCTGCGGCCATGATCCAATAAGAGAACGTATTTCTAACAAAAATAATGCGGTCTAAACAACATTAAAATGATTTATTAAACACCCAAAACCGCACATCATTCTATGGCCGCTACAGTCCGCCCGTCGAGAGAATGCGTTCTTGGCACCTGTCAGTTTCATACTAACGAATATGTGGTTTGCGAATTTGATCCTTAAATAATACAACTAGAAATTAATCAACCGACAGGTGGCAGAAACGCATTCTCTCGACGGTTAGACTGTAGTAGCTAAGAGAGAGAGCAAATATCTGTAAAATAATTCTGTCATTCATCCAATGTTTTACGGCTGATGTAAATAGGAGGAAAAGAGTAAGTGTTGTTGGAAAAATTTATAGCAGTACACAGCAATGGACTGATTTTGTAGTGCTTTTTTTTTTGCGAAAGATAAATTAAAACCTGTCTCGTTGGTCTAGTGATCGCAATCGCTACTGCTGAGCTTTTTAAAGGTCCTGGGTTCGATTCCCAGGTCGGACCAAGTGTTATTGGCTTTTTCCATCAGGAATTTCTCAGTTGCCGCCAGCACGCTCAGCATGACAACCATAGAAACGGGTATTCTACGGGTTTTGTTGACGGAAGAATAGACAAAATGACAGATTGTGATTGTTTATCTGTCATTGTGTCTATTCTTCCGTCAACAAAACCCGTTTCTATTGTGGTCATGCTAAGCGTGCTGGAGTCTGGATTTGTGCCCGGTTGATGGCAATAGGCCCGCGCCCTTTTACATCGAACTTAAACATCACCTTTACCTAACCCTTCGGAGAATTCAGGCGACATATTATGCTAAATAAATAAAATCATAAATAAGTATTGTATCCAAAAGCCGTAGATATAATTTCACTTAAAAAAAAACAAGCTAAAGAGATCATCGACTTCCCATTCCAACTCGTACACTTATCACAGCTTATTAATTTACAAATATACGTCACAGTCCAATTTACTCGTTTGGTCATTTATCTCTAACATACTGTTCTGTACATGCCTGATACAAGCGGAGACTTTATTACACAAACACTGTACTTATATTACTTTACTGTTAAGGTTCCTGTACGCAATGAACAAACTCACAGCATAATTTGACATCATAAAAATAGTCCCTCAATATTTACAGATGTTTCAATAAAATTTAGGAAAATGTATAACAAAAAACCTCAATAAAGATTCAAATAAAACCATTCGATCCTAATTTTTCAATATTGAGATACTTATAACTTTGTTTTACTTTGCACAAAAAGTAAAGCACTGTTACTTGATCATTGTGTACTGGAGCCAATTATCTTAATTCTATAACTATAGGTAACACCCACATAACGAAGTTCAACTGTTTAGTATTTTAGTTTAGGAACCAAGAGTCCTCAAAGTACCTTCAAGGTGCCTTCGCAATAGGCGCTGGTCTAGCGACGGCATTGACGCCGCATACGACGCGTTGGATGAGCGAAAATTCGTCTTAGTAATTAATTACCTTTTAAGTTTTAAGATTTTGGTAACAATATTTCGAGTGTTTCCTCGTCGAAGACCATTTTTAACCGATGGAAAAAAAAGACGAGGTTCTCAAGTCGACGCGTACTTATAAATATTTTTATTGTTGTTCTTTAATAAGCGCACAGCGTCTACGCGCTGCGCGCGCCTACGCACTTCGACGCAGCTGCTACGCGTGTTCTACGAGCTGCTACGCAACTGCTACGGGCTGCAACACGACAGCTACGCAGCACATACGAGGCGTCATCGCTTGCTGGACAAACACCCATTCCAAATACACTGTAATAGTTATTTTTAATAGTATGTCATAAGTATGCTTCTGAATAATACTTTAGTTCTTTGAAAGGCTATTTCACATACAAACACTTTTTTTATTTAAACTTATTTTTAAAGACTGTTTTCTAATCCAAATGGACAAGATCTCTACCACGTAATTTATCAGTAAATGATTGTAAACCACACTCCGCTATATCAAACAGTCTATATCTTTATAATCTTATTCATTTTCGATTTTATATATACGAAATGATTTCATTTTACAAATTGATAAATAACTATGTACAATATGAGACTAGATTGAAGAGCTACTAAACATTTTCTAAACTTTTGTCGACCAAGTTGTAGGTATTTTGAGACAAGAAGAATAGATCCCTTGAAAACCTGGCCAAATGTGTTTTATCAAGAGAAATCTTTTGAACACACTCAAATCTGCGCGCAGTTTGATTGAAATGTACCGACTCGAGGCCAACCACACTCACGAACCTGAAACTTGAGTATTCAGAATATCGGAATATATTATTTGTTCAGATGCAGTAGCAGGAACCAAACATTTCCAGTGTGCCTTTAGGCTTAAACGACGAAAAGAGAGCACGGTAGCTCTCCTGAGTGGATGTAGGGTAGCTATGTGTCTGCGGGTGCGGCCGCGGGCGCGGGTGCGGGTGCGGGCGGCGGCGAGGCGCGCGCGGCCGCCAGCGCCGCCGCGTGGCGCCGCGCCTTCAGCCGCAGGTCGGCGATGGACGACGAGCGACAGCGCGCCGCCAGCGCCGCCAGCCCCGCGTACGGCGGACACAGCGCGGCCGCCGCAGCCGCTGCAGCCGCACTGGCGTACTGCGTTCAATTAAAAGACGAATTCGATAAATGTGACGTCCAAATTCGTCGTTCGTTACCGCATACAGAGTTAATGATTGAGATGGGTCAGTGTTAAAAACTCTGAACTAAATTCTTTGATTTTTTTAATAGTCGTTCCTAAGAACAAACTCTACTCTAATAGTTCCATATTTGCCGCCACTGACCAGACCCATCTCCATAATTCACCTGGTATAGTGGCGATCTATTCTGTAAAAATCTCCCGAAAACTTAGGAGAAGTGTGCTGTTATTCCCAAGCATCAGACAGAATGATAGCTCAGTTCAAGCTCGCTTACCCTAAGTTTTCCCGGTGAAATTTTTACAGAATTGACCGGCTGATGTAGTTTTACGATGTTTACCTGATGAGCAGCAGCAGACAGCAGAGCGGAGTCGAAGGGCGCGAATGCTGTGGAGGGTGGTGGATGGGGTGCGAGCGGCGGGAGCTGCGGCGCGGGCGGGGGGCGCGGCATTGCGGACAGACGCGGCACCGAAACGTACGGCGCCACGCGGCACGGCTCCAGTGGCGTGCCGCCGCCGCTTACTAGTAGACCTAAGACAGATATGGATATGGGTTACCATTTCAAAATTTGTAATTTTTCTAAATTCCTGCCAATAAGCCGAACATTTCACTTCAAATCTTTCTTTTGACATGCATAATAAAAGCTGTAAGTTTTAAAAATTATAAAGTAGTTTCATCTGCAGAATAGCACTATTTTTCTCCAATATTTTTTATTTGGTCATCACACCGCCATGCGCCAGCCTAACATTATGCCTTTGATTATTATTTATGTTTCTAGATAGTGTGGCGCTGCAAAAGAACTAAAACAAACAGGCTAACTTTGTTATGCTGATGTGCGTGACAGCTACGTCACACTCGCGAGTCACGCCACGTCATTGTGCTGTTATTATATGCTTTTCTAGTGTGCGTGCATTTAGCCTAATTCTGGGGCCGCATCTGCGTCTATCGTAACGAAGCAATGCGTGCTAAAGCTTCGTATGTTTTGCTTGCTAAAAAGTTATCACACGAATACGGTGATCACATTATGGGCTTCATAATTTTAACGAATTATCGTGCAATTATCCAAGATGGTCGTTCCAGATGGCATTTGTCCAAAGAAGAGATAATCACTGCGGTTGTTTTGACAATGGAAGACGACTTACATTACTTCTACATGTGTATTAATTATTACTTCATGCACTTATTGAAAACTAAAAAGAATACTCGTCTACTTAGTCCGAAAATAACAGTCAAAATGAACAATGCTAGTTCGACCACGACCCACGTTAATTACCGCGCTAAAACCCTTTGATGTACCGCCACCCGGGCAATAACTGCTACGCAGCCCGAACTATCGTGTCGATAGCCGATAATGGTTAGTCACATCTGTGTGTATCGTATCACTGTGCGAAGCTTCGTTACGATAAACGCAGATACGGCCCCAGCATAACAGTTGGAAGCAAATTTTTTCGACGAGTTCACTGTTTTGACTGTCTATCTAGACATATTTATATCTTTGCATTATGCTTATATTTTAAGGAATGACAGATGCCCGCCGAGGCGTGGTTTGTAATTGGCTGAGAATAAAGCTGAAGAGTTGGGTTAGACAACGCAAATTTTTTTTTTTTCAAAATTCAAAAGTCATTTATTCAAACTAGGCTGAGAATCGGCACTTTAAACCCGCCAAAAAATTATGATGCAAGGCGCCATCAATTTAGACTAGAATGAATACGACCATACATACCATTCGAATTTAATGCATCGATCCGTAACTTGTAATCAATTAAGTATTACTGTTTTTATTCCAACTTTTTAAGGATTTAGAAATAAATATTTAATGAACAAGTTAATCTGTCGACGAGTGACGCGGCTGGGCCGCATCGATCCACCTCGATTGGCAGAGACAAACGAGCGATCCGAGCTCACAGCGCTACACAAATCCACTGAGATCCTTTCCCGAACTCCACTTAATTAAATTGATATTTAAGTAAAGCATAATTTGCTCGTAAATTAAGTGAGATCCGTTGTTTATAGCCCGCCCGTCGGGCGAAGTGGGCAATTAATAAATTAACGCGGATCTTCCCGACTTAAGGTGCTCCGTGGGTCTCGTCTGAAAGATTCATTAATTTAATTACTGTTAATAGAATACCTCGCCATTCGATTACATCAGTCGCGATATTATATTATCAAACTTCAGATTATCTACAGAAATGTTTCTTCATCATAACAAAGACAAAGGGTTGTTGTCGTTTAATTTAATCTTTTATAATTAATTAATGGAATCTCATTGAAAAATCAGTTATTAAATTGTGAAGAAAAAAGTGACGCAATTAAAAAAAAAATTGAAAATGTTCATAGTTATGAAGCTTTTGGATTTATGTCATTATTACATGCCCTTTATTTTACTTGAAGCTATTCCTTAATCATGAATCCAGGTGACAATTACTAATAGTGCAATTGTAATATAAATGCATAGTATAAGGTTATCGAAGTAAGAATATAGCATACGTGTCGGAGTCTGTGAAGGCGGGCGGGCGGCGCTAGGGCGGGCGAGCGCGTTCGCTGTAAATCAGAACCTCTCCGGTCGCCGTCGGCATTATCAAAATGGATGTTCCCCGCGCGTATGAGTTATTTCCATATTTGACACCGAATTACTTTCGAGAAGTGCCGACATAAATACCGGCGGCGTGCGTCCGGTGGCGGGTCGGTGCGGCCCGACGCGGCACGGCGCGGCGCCCTCCGCCCGACGACCGCCGTGCATTTATTTGATTAACTCTGAGTTGTTTAATTTAATCGAATTAGAAGGTAAGCCGGGCGCTGCTCCTCTCTCTCTCGCTTATTTTAAAACGCTCCGAACATCTTTACAGCGGTTTCTGCGCAATAAAATATCGCCACCCTCGCGACGCGCGAATAACTTTACAATTTTATGAACAGGGGAACAATTAAGCTTCGGTGTATTCTTTTATTCTTGAGTTTCACGGCTGCTCTGATTGTTTTTATAGCAGGCGCTGCGAGCGGCGGAGATTCATGTCTTCGTTAAATATGAATTCTTAATTTTTATGAAGATTCAGCGCCTACTGGTTATGATTTAATAAGAACTGATGTAGAAAATATTGCTATTTCTAAAAACGACTATAATTATATAAATCTTTTGTTCAGAAATATTTGAATTAACTCAAGATATAATATACACATCAACGTCACGTCACGTCAACGTCTAGGGATATTTCGGATTTTCTCAATTTACTCAAAGTTAAATGAATAACATACAACATGTATATATTTTTATAAAGCCTGTTTATTATCACATTAGACTTCAGTATAAAACAGAAATATGTTTTTTGTGCAAATAAAATGTTATTTAAATAAAGACGAAAAGTGAAATAATGGCAAAACTAACGATGAATGTGTTTTTTCAAGAAAAAGTGAAAAATAAAGCGAAATTATTCGATTTTTTGCACAACGGTCCTGCAATGGTTTTTCATGCTTTGAATCAAGTTATCAAAGTCTGCTAAGATGCCAAAAAAGTTGCTCTACAGTCGCAATATTTGCAGGAAGATTCTTCAGAGCCCTTCTTTGGAGCATGTTCCACGCGTGCTCCTTGGGGTTTAGGGCTGGTGATTGCGCGGACCAGGCTAAGACCGATACGTCGTGCTCTTGCAGCTAGCTGGTCACTACTCGCGTTGTGAGCGGACGGACATTGTCGTGCATGGCGTGAATTCTTGACCCATTTGTAGTCGATGGGGGTAGACTATTGGTACTAGCACCTGGTTACGGTATTTTTCAGCGGTCATGGTGTTTTTGATCCAAATGAGGTCTGTTCTTCCACCAACACGAATTCCCGCACAAACCATAATTATCTCGCCGTGGTATGGATGGACTTCCTGAGGGTCTTGCAGACGGCTCTCACGACCAAGAACTCGCCATACGCGTATTCGTGAATCGGGATGGAAACCGAATCGGGACTCATCGGTAAACAGCACTACAGACCACTTGTTATCTTCCCAGAGCAAATGTTCACAAGGCCACTGTAATCTTCGTCCACGATTCGGCGTAGTGCTGGAGTACGAAGCGGTCTACGAGCATGAAGGTTAGCTTCATGCAGTCTTCTCCTCGCAGTTTGGTCACTCACAAGCAACTGGTGCTCTGACTAGAGCCTTTGAACCAACTGCATGGCCGTAACATTTGGTTGTCTTCTCGCGGCAACTTGCAAAAATCGGTCTTGTCGTTGGGTGGTTATGCGCTTCCCGCCTGGATGTCTTTCAGCCACTTCACCAGTAGCATGATAACGTGACCATAACCTTGATATCACGTTTTGTTTTGTTCCAATCTCCTCAGCAATACTCCGTTGAGTAGCCCCAGCTTGAAGCATGCCTACTGCAATTAACATTTCCTGTCTCGTTAATTGGCGCCGCTGCATGATGCATACAATGGCATAAATTCGAAATTAACTGCTAACTTGTTTTAAAACTTTAATTTGTCACAAAAAATTACCAAAATCTATGGTAGGTAAATTGAAACTTTCGAACTTCGTTAAAGTTGTGCCGCGCAAATCCGCGCAAAAAAAAAACCATTTTTTTTTTAAAATTAAAATTTAGAATCATCCAAAAAGGCCTACAAAATAAGTTTTCTTCAAACGATTTAAAAACCGGCCAGCATTTTTTGAGTTTAAGAAATTTATACAAAATATCCCTAAACGGTGTTGATGTGTGTACCTATTAATTAACTAATAACTAAGGATAAGGATAAACAAAAAATAAAATTGGATCGAGAAAAAAAACGGAATATTTTGTTTTTTTGAAGTGAAAACTTCTTTAGGCGCGTTGGGCATTTTTGAGATGGGAGTAAACCATTGATTTCGCGACACCATGACGACACCTAACTTTGTTCCTCATGTTCTATGCAAGTATTTTTATTTTAAAGGTTTCGGAAGTTTTTTTTTTTTTTTTGTAAACGCGATTGTGCTTTTTATTTAGATAAGGTTACGAACCACTATACAAGTATTTTTCTTCCACCAAGGCGATCTTGTTCAAGTTTTCACTTCTGTCGACACTCCCGGAGTGCCACCACTTTTTTTTTCGAAAATTTTACCAAACCCGCCTTCCACCACAAAATGTTTAACGAATGAATGTCTCACAATCAAAGATTTGAATAATAAAACCGAAAATTAAATATTAAGATGAAATTAACTAGATTCATAATATTATCAAGTCATAACAAAATGTTCTGGAATCACTGACATCAACAAAGAAAACAGTGACAAAGTGTTTCCACTTTTACTCATAGGTAAAGGTAATAAGTTTCTTTCCAATAAGTTATAATGATTTTGATAATTGATTAACTTGATTGAATTATTTTTTGTTTCTTGTTCATTTGGTGACGAACTTGATTGAATTTATAAATGTCCGTGTTAATGCAAGTGCTGTTATTCCAACATTTTTTCTAAACAGTCTATGTGATTTACGGGAATGACCTTAATCTTTAACGCAGTGCCACAGCTCGTAGCCGTAGCGTAGCTATGAACCTGTGTAGCTGATAGCGACGGAAAGTCTTCCTATCATTTATATATTTGTTTAGAAACATCCTTCCGTAGATACTATATTATGCTTTCAAAATAAACATTATACTTCAACCAACACTTAAACATAATTGAATTACGTGACAATGCATCTTCAAATCAGCGATATGAGGCCACAAACGATTGCGTAAATCAATAACAACATTGGGAATCTCGTCGCTCCGTTAAAGGGGCATAACATAACAAATAACCGTTTCATTTCACTTTACATGATTATTCTCGTGTTGGCCGGGTGGCGGCGGGGGTGGGGCGCGCGGCGCGGGGGCGGCACATAAGTTAATAAGACATTTAGCAGGGGACGGCGGGATTGCGTCCGAATGGCTCCCGCGGGGAATCATTTTATTCGATTCCGGCGAGCGGCTTTTTTCCGCTTTACGCTCCGTTTAGCGGTTCCTCAATGCTCTCACAATCACGCGATAGTGCGATCTCCTCAAGATTTTCGCGGATAAGTCGCGCAGTCACGTCTCATTTGTCTATGTCGCGTTATTAGCAGCGACGGCACTCGCCGCAGAACACAACAATATGAGACAATGTGATATTTTCGTCCGTGCAATGTGTTACTGGGGATGTAGGACAACCACCGCGTCAAGATATGGGTAATTAATTGTTAGATAGACGATACACTGTTTTGACATTATTATATTACGGTATTACTTTTCCCTTACAGAATCAGCGCCAAAGTGTTTCATATGAACCGAGACGTATCACTCATGTAGTCATGTATGAACTTCTGATTGTTAAAAAATTCAGATTGAGGAAACTCCTTAAGAATTTTCTTAGATTCAGAACTCAAACAATACCTACCTACTTAATGCAAATGATTTCCACAAGTACTTACCTACCTAGTTTTCATACGTTTATGTAAACAAAACTTATTTTTCTCTAAGCAAATGTATTTCAATGAAATAGATATAAGTTCAAAGTGTAAGGAATCTCACCTTATTTATTTATTTCCTCCTTGACCAGTGAGGGAGGTCAGTCAGTCGATCGCTAAGTGCGTTGTGCAATTCCCTGAATTTATCGCCTCGCGTGTACCGTTTCCCGGGCTTTTTTTACCGCGTTCGCGCGGATTCCCGCCTCGGCCCGCCATTTTAATTATTCATCCGCGTGAGTTATGGTCGAATTAAAAAACTGTTACAGTCGGACCGGCGCCGGCGGGAGTTGTAATCGAGTTAGACGGAGTCATGGAGAATACATAATGTGCTAGTTCTGTACTGACAGCGAGTCGGTTCTGCATGCCGGTGGCTCCGCTAACTACTGATGTAGTGTGCACCACGCACGAGTGAATTCATTGCGATTATACAGCGGTGCCAACTCGCCGACAACTAGTTTGCCAGAATCATTTGCAATTTGTAGTTTTCGACTACATTAAACAGGGAAACTGTTTTGAATATAAATTATGACGTTGATACATTTGGAGTTTAAACAGTCATGAAAAATTTAAATGGGACTTTTGGTGGAGAGCTGTTTAATGAATCGTAAAGTACGATGAAGGATGATTCGACTTTGAAGAACAAAGAACATTTTTGTTAATAACTAGAGTGTAAACTTTGATGTGATTATAGTAATAACCAAAGCAACAACAAAGAACAAATAAAATATATGTTCTGTGGTAATAACTTACCTTTGTGCATCTGACTCTCGTGTTTGCGACACTTAGCTCTTCTGTTCTGAAACCACACCTGTATAACAATAAAATACGCGTATTAATTACAACAGATCTAATAGGTAACCGTTATCTACGTATGCAAAGGTATCTACAGTCTACGAGTTAGACCTACAACATTTTTATTGGATTTCCCAATTAATTCTGCTATATTTTTCCTTTAAAGCAGGTAACACAAACTTCTACATTATTTTGTATTTTTACCCGACTGCGGCGAAGCAAAAGGAGGGTTATGATTTTGACCGGTATGTATGTATATTCATCTGTTACAAATGAAGTATCGTTGGAAGCGTCTTGATTGTCCGCTTGTTTTAGGCTATGTGACGTCACATTAAATTCAATATGGCTATTTTTTAAGAATTTGTTTCAGCGTGAAAGCGTAACAAACAAATGAACAAAAAAAAACTATCACTTTCGCGTTTAAAATATTATTATAATTAGGATAATGATCTAGTGCCGCAATTGTATGAATAACAATGTTCTAATGTACGTCGCAAAAAAAAAAAAACATCTCCGATCTATTGAACAAACACTAAACAAATGACGAGCAAACACAAAGCATTTGCATTTAATCCAGTTTCAATAATTGACGAAACAAACAGGGGTTGATCTCGTCGCGAGTTTCCGAGAAATCGCATTAAACGAAACTGTAGTGGTACTGTATGTACGTTAGTCTGTGCCGTATTAGTGTAGGTTACAGTACATGCATGCGAGCAAACACGGGTAACCGCATTAGTGAGGACAGCACGAACGTTGCTGATTGCATGTTGCAGACAATCTGTTGGCGTGCACCAATTGTCATTTACATTAACAAAACTACCGTAATTGGTTACGTCTAAATTCATTTGGAGGGATTTAATCGGCTGAATTTAATCATAACCAAACCTACCATAATCAGAATAAGATTTAATTTAATTTAATAATCAGCCTATAATGTTTCCACTGCTGGCACACAGCCTCCTCTCGGTGGCCGAAATCCACCACGCGGGCCCAGTGCGGGTTGGTAGATGTCACATGTCTTCGAATTTTTGGTTCTAGGACATGCCGGTTTCCTCGCGCTGTTTTCCTTCACCGTTTTGAAAGCAGTGGTGATGAAATAATGTACGCAAAGTCTACCACTGGGCCACCACTGCTCTCGGTTGGATTTATTTGTATGTAAACTGTTGGAATTGTTTATCCGTAACAGAGTGGAACATAATAAGAAGTTCGTTTCAAACTATCGACGAACCATATTGATTACGCAAGCTAAGATTTAACTAGCATACATTGTCCCAATGCAAGGAAAGTTCCTCTCACTCCCTTTTCCATCCAATTCTGTCCTTTACAAGTAGATACGCCAGTCATTTCGGTTCTTAGCTAGTGCTTAATTATGATCAAGTACTAGTTTAGTGCTTAACACTTTCGAGTCCACCCACTTTTCATACAACTCGTACGCCTTGCCGCCAGACATATTGGAAGTGAACCCTCCGGGAGGGTTACCAGCATTACGTTTGTGCTAAAGTTAACCATCGCGGACGATCGGCATTAGGTTTGAAACCGTGTTAAAAAACACTGTAAAACGAAGTAAAATAGTGTTTTCAGGGGGTCTTATCGCTATACGTAGTTTCCAACCTTTTAATTGTTTTGTG
Organism: Omphaloscelis lunosa; assembly: GCA_916610215.1. NCBI lineage: Eukaryota > Metazoa > Arthropoda > Insecta > Lepidoptera > Noctuidae > Omphaloscelis > Omphaloscelis lunosa. The sequence continues at coordinate 17,146,586 of OU744244.1, read as the reverse complement.
AATATTTGTAACCGTGTACAAAAAATATTTTTTAAATAAAAAGAGTTTGATTTTAAAACCAACGGATATAATAATAAATCTTATTAAAATATAGTATCAGATTTTATTTTCACGGTTTAGAATACTGTATTCGCTAAGAAAAACCTACATTTAAAATGAGCCCTCCGCGAGGGCTCCCGGCATTCCATATGCGACTAGGTGAGCCCTTCAGGAGGGCTCCCGGCACTGAACGTGTTAAACGCTTGTTTGGTTTTGAAAAATAAATCCTATTTAGGGAATCTTCAAGTAGCGCTCACAATATCTCTAGGTACCTACACCTTGTTATTTCTGTAGCTAGACAAATCCACTTAGTAAGTCGAAATAAAATATGAATAAAGGGGATGCAATAATAGAAAAGTACCATTACTGCAGACATGGATTTAAAAAGTAATCTTAACCATGACAACTTTTGCACGATACGCTATTGTTCGTATGTTGTTACCGAGTGGCGACCGATACGCTAACTAGGGGCGAATTCATTAGCTCTGATTACATGAGACAATACGACTAAATAACAAGCAAATATTCAAACACACCCCGTTCTAAGCAACTAATGTTTTGCTTTCGTTTATTTAGCTGCAGTATGTGAAGTTGCAGTAAGTTGATATTTGTTTATTTAAAAATAGATAGTTACGCTGACAGCTTAAGGCCCTATACTACCTCAAATGACTTAACATGATCCTCCGTTATATCGAAAATACTGCAGCATTAATTATGAAATAAATATTTATATTAAAGTTAAGAATTAATGTTAAGTACTATGTTAGACGAAAACACGATTCCATAACATTTTCTCTATAGAAAAAAAATCCAAAGTTACCTCCAAACCGAACAATAAACCGCTGGTATTAAGAAAATAATACAAATTAGATCATGAAACTTAGCATAATAACTGAACTATGAAGCAGCGACTATGTATTTTTTTTTAATTAGCGTTATTTTCACCGTAAAAAGCAATTACGTAAATTATTGGCGCCACGGAGCCGGAAGCAACCCACTCCGTCTCACTTTCACTCAGTCCGCTAGCAGTATGGTGCGAGCGAGATGAAAAGTGAATCTGAGCTGAGGTAGTATGAGCTCTTAAAGGTATATATAGTACATTAAATGATAAAAGTTAACAGGTGCAGGTTCATATGTATTTAAAACCAATTACAGTACCCTAATTGTGTAATACAACACAATCACAATCTGTTTCGATTTAAAACAGATTGCTAATCCATTGCTTCATAAGCTAGAAAAAAGAATCTGCTCTACAAAAAACGCGATTGTTTGCGAAAATAAGTTACGCAATTAAGGTACAGGTGTTCACGACATTCACATACAACAAAAAAGAATTGGTAAATTATTTAAAAGAATAAAAATAACAGCAGAAGTCCGTTTTAATTTTTTTTTTTTTTTGAAAATTGGGATTTTTGGATTCGATACAAAATGTGTCTTTTATTTGATTTCGATAAAAGTATCAAAACTTCGACACTATTAGACTTATTAAGTCTAAAGAAAACACAGCTTGAGTTTCCCTATTATTATGGTTTAAGGTAAGACGAAAATCAGTAAGGGATTGCACATTTCATATGACTGTCCATACAACAGTTCCTACACACAATAAACGCAATCACTGCAAATAAATATCAATAAGGTCAACAAAGAGGCAGGTCGCTTGACACTAGTGAAGACACACGGCATTGCCCGGGGTCAAGGCTTTTATCTATTTATTGTAACATCCCCTGCGATCGGTTACTCACGGCACTTAACAGCAATCGGAAGCTAATCGCGATATATAGCCGATAAACGTGTCGCTCGTTGGCCGCTCACAGCTAATTACGTGCATTAGTAATGAGTGAGGGTCGCATCACTATTAAGGCTATGTTTATACATATACGCGATAGCGGTGCGCGTAGCGGGGTGATTGAAGAAGAATGAACTATTTAATTGATTGATTTGGAATGAGCTAAACGAGAGTTGAGCAAGCGTGGTGATCAATGTTCGTGTCTTCCCTGTATGAGAAGAGGCGTTTGTCCTGCAATGGGACAATAATAGACTGGTGTTATTAGAATTGTCAATGCCCTAGCGGAAAGGAGTCACTCATGGGATAAACCCAAATTGGAAAAGATTCGACAATCAGCAAGGTCGGTACTTGGAAGCGGAGCTAACTGGAATGCCGGACGTTTTAAGTATCATCACTGGTAAAGGTTTTACTTACCCTTTATCTTATTGCGTTGTGATTTGTAGATGTGCTGACACACAACGTATCGTTGCGTCACTATCCGCTAAACAGTCAGTTATCCAGAAACGAGGTTGCCCTTTACAACACAAAACGCCCGCTCGCTGGACACTCCGCTTTCTCACGCTCCATGTACGCAACCTTATCGAGCCGAATTAGGGGTTCAAGGTATTGCCATGCTCTAATTAATATCGCGCGTGATAATTTCGCAGTATAAGTATGTTTAGTAGGTGTTAATTGATATTTGCGACGACAAGTCGAAATAATCGAAATAAAGGCGTGTCCTTAATGTTTAGCGTACCTATTTCATTTCAGAAATGTTTAGCATATTACATTTCAGTAAATATTTTAGATATCAGTAATTTTAACCCTCTCACATATTCTACTTGAACTGAGTTCATGTTTAAAACGTGCGCCTACTTATTTACTTGAGCTATGTTCCCATTTATTTTTTCAGGTACTTATGTACCTATTAATACATATCATTTTAAAAATATATATTTTTGTGTTGGGAATTAAATACATATATGGGAAAAAAGACAGATTTTTACAACTCATACACACTTCGGTCGTTGACCCCAAAAAAAAAGAACATCAAATCTCTTTGTCTCTTGTTTTGTCGTGTTGAGATATCGATAGGTACCCATCACGTCTGCAAAGTTTTTCTAGCTAAATTAATTTGACCTAAAATTATCTTTTACATTAAAAATAACAATAACCCCACCGTCGTATGTGACGTTGACGTCGTGGTGGGGCTTGCGCGCTCCTGAGCTCTAGGTCTGAGACGGCTGGTAGAGTTTTGCTTTGCCGGAATGGTACATACAGGGATAATCGTTGGTTGGTAAAAACTTCTAACGGGCTCTGCGAGTATTGGCTTCGGCTTAACGTACGTCTTCCAAAGGTCCGGGACATGTCAGACAATTTTGTTTTTTGCCATTTTTGTCCCACTGCTGGACACAGGCTAAAATATAATAATAATAAATAATTTATTTTCAATGTCAATTAGCAATGACTGCTGCGCTGCTTTAGGACTCACAAGTGCACAGAGACCCCCAATCAATGACAACCCAATGGAGATAAATGACCCCCATGCTAGGTGAAACCTGTGTTATAGGGGTCATCCATCCAAACATTGGCATTTAGTTGGTGTATTTTTTGTTTATCAACATTTCCGCTAAGCAGCTCTTTGCATACGCTGTTGCATTAGGTATAATTTATTACACGCAACATTTAGTAGCCAATAAATAGTTGCGTAAAAAACGAGACCAGACTCATAAATTTTGAAGTTGTGTTAAGCGAGGTATTGCAATACCTGAATCAGGACTAAACTATGCAATATGACGTATTTTATGTTTCTTCACATGCAAAGAGTTAATTGAACAGCTAAGCGAAACCAAATTAACCGCCATTAGAATAAAATACTGTTTATTATATATGTACATCATATACTTAGACCATAGATAGTCTGGCAATTTTTGAAGTGAGATGGGACTAAACCATTGATTTCGCGACACCGTGATGACACCAGCTTTTGACCATTAAAAAGCCTTTAACGCGTTGATTACCGCGGTGCCGATTTTTTTTTTCAAGTTTTCCCTTCTGTCGTCACTCTTGGAGTGCCACTGTTTTTTTTTTTTAAATCTTGTTGGTGCAATGATTTTATAGCGGCCATATAAGCTACGGTCTACCGAAGAGGTTTACCTGTGCAGGACTGCAGGTGTGCCTGCAAAGGTAGACCGGAGCGGGTATTGGAATAGACCTGTGCAGTTCTTAGAACATACGACATGCCGTCGGTCGACCTGCGCAGGCACAGCTGCACAAGTAGACCGTAGCGTGTATAGCCTACATTAGTTTAAGGCGACGCTAATCGACTTTTAATGAATTTATACTGAAGATGACGTCTAAACGAGTAGTGTTAATGATTTGGAAAAAATGTTTTGTTAAATTAGAACATTTTCTTAATAACTTAATATAAGCATATTTTAGATTATGGTCAAATTAATTTGTAAAGTTATGTCTAACGCGGATAAAAAACTGAGAATCACGCAAAATCTATCAAGCGTATTTTTCTGAAACCTTTACCATTTTACAGATAATTTAAATATTGATCTTTTAGTATACGTATTTTATTAAAGAACCTTTTGCTTTATGTATCATAAATTAATAATGCGTTTAATTTGGGACAGCGCTCCTTGATGGGCGAGTCCTATTTATTACTGGCTGGACGTACAACGCGTTGCGTGAGCTTAGTACAGAACACGCAAGCTAACCACTCAAGGTCACTGGCATATATCTGCGTCTTAAGAAATCTCTGTGTATGTATGTGGTACCTATGGAATTTGGATGCTTGCAACTTACAGTCAACAATAATTATTACATTTGATAGGTACCCAGTGCTTCCTAAAGAGAAGATGTGAGCTGTCCACCTAATAGATAGCGGACGCCGACGGTTTTGAGTCATGAAATTTGATTAATTCTGTGCCTGTCATAAACCTACGAAAAAAAAGTTGATTCTAGTTACCTACCTGAACTCTAGCTTCGCTGAGTCCAAGCCGCTGGCTGAGCTCCTCCCTCATAAAGGCGTCGGGGTAGTGCGTCTCGTCAAACAGTCGCTCCAGCTCGCCCAGCTGTTCTAGGGTGAAGTTTGTTCTGGAACGTCTTTGCTTACCCCCGCCGTTGTTGCTGCTGCCATTCGGGGATTTGTCTGTGGCATCTGGTAAGGAAGAAAGGATTGTGTCAGAATGAAGTAATTAAGAAAAATAACGGAGCAGGTGGAAACCAAATTCTACTCAAAAATAACCTAACAATAATAAATAATATCTATGTAACGCCAGACGTAATATTTCTAGCTAGAGTTAAAACAGTTAGTCAACCTATGATTTAAGATATCACTTCATCGAAGGATTTGACCCATAACACCAAAGCCTATCAGTAACACCATCGCTTTGAGCAGAAATACAATTGATATAATCTAGTTAGTTACTTTTTTGAGTGTAATTAGATTCGATTCTAGGCAAGCGAGCTCTCCAAAAACTAAAATCTGTTCTAATCTTCTCCAAAATCGAACCTATAAGTACTTAGTTCCTTTGATCATTTTGCTGTAATTCTTAGTTTCAATGTTTCGGTTGAGGCCGTTAATTCTAATCACAACATTTCTGTATGTATGTTCCCAAAAAAAAACTTACCTTATTCACCAGAAAGGTGATATTGTTTACATTATATAAATTATTACAAAAAGAATCCAATTCATAAAAATACGAAGTAATAGTGCAAATCAAAATAAAAGTGCCGTTTAAATCAACATTTCATATGAGGCGGAGGGATCCCTTATTCTCCAGGGACATCCCAATACCAGGGCACACTACGTAATGTAGTGGGACTTACTGCGAATTGGATTTAGTGGAAAGGAAAATATTTTATAAGTGCTTACCAAGAAAAAAGACACAAAACCGACTCAACATGGATCTATTATATTTAAAAAATGAAAAAATTAATAATTTGTACGTAAACAATAAATGAAATATTTATTAATTTCAATATGTTAATTTTTCCCAACCAAATAATAACTGTATTGTTTAATAAAATAGTAAATAATGCGGGATTACACTACACTGAATCAGGGTCCCTAAACCCTTAATAAGAGAGTTGTAATAAGAGTAAGGCAGTAAGGGTCCCTAAATCAGGGCGTCAGAGTGGACCCAGTTCGCCTTACTCTCTTAGTGCTCCCTTAATTCAGGGCCCTGATTCAGTGTAGTGTAATACCCGTTTAATAAGTACTTAATAGACTCATTATTTTAACTTATTAAAGTGCCATGACGACTGGGCAAAGGAATTAACAACATTCTACCGACTCTTGATGATTAGTGGACGAAGGAGTTTGTAACACTACGTAATAGTAATTGAATACGATGAAAACGCTATTTCAATGTTTTATTCAAACGAAAATGTTAAACTGTAATACTAACTTTGAATCTGACTACAGCATGTTGTCGTAGCATTTCTCGTAGCGTCGTAGCCCGCTCGTAATTGAGTTAGGGAATAACAGTTTCGCTCCGACTACAGCTCTGCTCAGTTTTACTGCTGTTTAAGATGTCCCGTAATACCAATTTATTTTATTAATATTTGTTTAGTCCAGTTTGAATGCGAATTTATAAACCAAATTAAAATTGTTGAACCGAATGCTCTACAATTTGTCGTCCTATTATTTTCTTGCAGCGTGCGGAATTCTACATAGGTACCTTTGCAAACTGCTAGTAATAAATAGATAGGTAGTTAAAGCGAATCATGTAATAAATAAAAATAATTATGAAAGAAAGAAAGAAAGAAAAATATGTTTATTTGTCAAATATGTTTGTGTGGTAAATATGTTTGTAGAGACACGTGCATACATAAAAGACAAGAGTAAACGAAAACAACAAAAAGTACATAATAAATCACGAGCATAAAACAGAAATTAGTCAGCAGCTGCACGACATGACTGTGACAAGAAGGCTTCCAGTCAGCATGATGCAGTGCTATGAGGAACCCACAGCACAGCGCTGATTTTCAGTGGTGAATCCTTTTGTTTCAGGAAGTTTAATGACTTGCGATGTTCTTATAGGTAAAAGAATGTTTATAAGACGTCACGATTCTCAAAACTTTAACTTTATTGAGTACCAGCCGTTGCCCGCAACTAAATCTGCGATTCAGGATGAAAAGTAGCCTATATCCTAACCCAGATCATTGTCTATCCGTTCAGCCATTTTTGGCGTGAAAGCGTAACAAACAAACAAACTCATTTTCGCATTTATAATATTATTAAGGATTTCAAGAGGCTAAAGAATAGTTCGAAATGGTTAAATTAATCAAGAAATAAATCAGCGAAGTGCCAATACATCGTTAATCGCATCTACCGGCGTGGGAGCTCGCCTCGTGGCGCACTCGCCTCCCGGGAACAAGCCGGTACGTTTAAGATTGTCGTTTGAAGCAATTTAGTAAATTGGGAAGCTCTCCTTTTTATACGGCAATTATGTAAATGGAGGGATTATCCAGCTGTGGGCGGTGCTGTGAGCCACACCCGCTCTCCCCTTTCGTCTCCGGGGCACCCGAACTCCTCAGACATCTAACGACCAGCGAACAGTGATTAATTGTACAACGCTCCGAATGTATAACCCCTGTTAAAGTCGCCGAGCGTCTCTGATTTATTTGATTGAGAACTCTTTCACGGATCTGTTCGGAGCTTCCTTCTCTCACTCAGCGTTCGGTGCTAATCCTCGCTTAAATGTAATTAATGATCGTTTTAAGAATGATACCTTTTTATTCGGTTACTTGAAACGCGAATTTGATTTAATTTTAGTACTTAGAGCATTTGGACCCGATCTGTTGTAGAAGTAGGTACCATGATAGGCAAGTTCTAATAAATTACTAGACGGCTCATGAGAAATCGGTTAGCCCTGCGTCCTAATTAAAAGCCTTCGTCGCGCGAATTCGCGATCGTCGCGTGAAGGTCACTTTTTGTTCGGAAAACCGGAAAACGCCCTCAGTCGGCGCGACCACGTCCAGTACCCTAATTGCGTAACTTATTTTCGTAAACGATTATGACTAATTTGTTTCATTTTGACGGTTCATTCATTGTGTTATTTACGTTGAATTGAATAGATTTTTTTTTCCAACTTATGAAGCAATGGATTAGCATCTGTTTCAAATCTAAACAGGTTCACTAAACGAAAAGTGACATAAAATGAGCGCGACAATCGCGTATTCGACCGACGTTCGCTTTTAAATAGGACGCGGCCTAAAGCCTTTCGCATATTCCCCGCATTGAGTCTTATCGATAAAGGCTGATTATGCAAATAATATAAAGTTGGTGGGTAACAAAAACTTTTCGTCATCCTAGATAGGTTTTATTAAGTAGGTGAGTTTAAAGGTACCATTCCGTACCCGACCGCAGGAGGCAACTGCAGGCGACGTGTCGCCGCGATACGACTGGTGTCTATGAATTTCTATGAAATACCTTCCATAGCTAGCGACACGTCATTGGCAGCTAAGGGCGACTGACAGGTGGCACGTACAGTCCAACCGTAGACCAGTAGTGCTGCCAACGCTCTAGCGATAGTCACATTTTTCCATTTGTTCCCAACGAGTAACACCCTCAAATGTCACACTGTTACTCGATGGGATTTTTTTCTGAAAAAATTCCCAACCGGTCACACTACCAGTCACACTGTTACTCGATGGGAATTTCTTCAGAAAAAAATCCCAACCAGTCACACTGTTACTCGATGGGAACACACTGTTACAGAACTTAATGAAAATAAGAATTAAATCGGTTTTTTAAATTTTTATTAAAATCAACAAAATAACAACATTGGTAAATACAGTTACTTAATTACGGACGTTAAACGTTAACATTCGTCATATTGCTAGTAATTCTCATTTTAATGTTTTAGTCATAGTAACAATATCTAAACACAATCGGCCTTATATAATATAACAGAGTAAATCATCACATTTTACAATAATTAACAGTCCTTATTTCTAATATTAATTTGAACCTTTAAAGAAGAATTTTCTAAATATAATCAGCCTTATGTTTGTACCTATATGCATGTATCACAGTAAATCATCACATTTTACAACAATTAACAGTTATTAATTCTAATGTTAATTTGAACTTTAAAGAACAATTTTCTAAATATAATCAACCTTATGTTTGTACCTATATGTATGTATCACAGTAAATCACCACATTTTACAATAAGTATCAGTTCTTAATTCTAGTGTCGTAAAATCTCCAAAGCATGGCCAACTGAAATAAGACCTTGTGTTAATTCCAGCTGCACTTCCTGAATAAACTCGTCTCTTGATATAGATTTCTTACCCCGTTTTCTTTTTGACGGTTTGCCTTGTTGTTTCAGAACATTTCTGACAGTATTCTGAGGAGAATCTTCTTCAATTGTGTGCAAGAAATGCATAATATTCGGGTGTTTTGTTCCAATGGTCTTATTTAGTTTATTATGCCAAGATTCGAGTGCATTTGTTGTGCGATGGGCGTCACCAAAAACGCACCACACTTTTAAATATTCCTCACGGAGCCACTGTTTTTCCATGTAGTTAATGATTTTTTTTGTGCCTGTACCTTCACTATCTCCGTATCTAGCAATTATGTAAACCCATCCATTAATTATCTCGTTTTCGGGCAATAATGGAAGAATCGCACTAAGTTCAATTATTCGCACCTCCTTCAAATCTTGTGACGTTCGTGAGGTCATATTCAGGCTTTTTCCTTTTTTAAAAATGGCTTTGTTGTAATGATAATAACAACCTTTTATTATGACTGTTGGAAAGACTTTGATAATGGCATTCATTGCAGCCTTTTCATAATCAAGTTTAAATTTTGTTGGATTCCAATCCAGCAACTGCGACTTAATCATTTGAAACAGAATTAAGTAGCTCTGCATTGTTTTGTTGGTCATTAAAGCATATATCACAGGGGTTATATTTGTGTGGTTTATTGTACTACCAGTATCTACATGAATTGTATACAATTGCACGAATGGAGAAGGGCAGCTTCTGAATGTGCCATCGCCATAAAATTCTTTTGATTCACATGTAATTTGCCTTGCTTCCACCGAGGAAAATACTATTATTCGTGTATTATTAGTTTTATTTGAGTAGTCTGCTAACAAAAAGTTATTATATCTTGGTGGCACTTCGACTTCAAGAGCGTTTTTAAATAACATCTTTGAAACTCCAGCTTCTTTGTTCCGTTGTCTATACAGTGTACTTTTAACGCTAGTAAATTTTGGTATGTTGGATACAATATTTATACCGGCATCTTTAAGGTTGCCTATCATGGAATTGTATTTTTGTGGAATGTTAGGAAAGTCCGGTTTGTACAATTCAGTCTTTAATTTATGGATTGATTCATCAATTTCGTTCTTCGCAAAGTCTGGAGCATGGCTATGAGCAGTCTCGTCTAGTATTCGTTGATCCTATAAATAGAAAATAGCAACAATAATAACAGGAGTCAAAGCTGTCGTATTAGTAATATTCGTCATATTGTTTAACCCTGCGTATGATTAAAACAAGTTGTTTTAAAACACGTGTTTATAACAGTTCCAAATAAATCGATTAAGTGTTTATGCCGCGTTTGTGTATGACGCATCTACTACTACTTAGCATACATGTTGAACGTCACTTGTCGCGCGCCTAATGTTGTCTTATAGTGTAAACTCGGCTTTATTAATAATACATTTTGAAACAAGTTTTAAGCAATTTTAAAAGCCTTAAGAAAAAATGTTTTAAGCCGCTTTTAATAATAGCGTATGCTTGGAAGAAATGAAAACGAATAAGTATTTAGGACTTTAAGTAGCTTGAAATAAAACAAATCTATAGTTTTATGAAAATAATGCAAAGCATTCATTCACAAATAAACGTATTGATTAACAAACAAACCATAGGTTTATCAGTAAACTTTATTATATAGGTACTTACTTTTATTCTCAAGATTCCTTTGCAAATGTTTCGTTTTGTGCACGCCCACACTATTAATCCGCTACTATGCTTTCGTCTAGCATAAAATTGATGTCCACTTCGTAGCAAAATTGTCCCACCATTCCTTTTAATTAAATTTAATGGCACTTGACCGGACGACCTAGATGCGGTGGGCTCTGACATTGTCGACAACGTGCACTTTGCTTCGTTGCACTGCTCTGACTAATTCATTTTGCGTCCCTCTCCCCCACTTACGACACGTGGCCGCCGCCGCCGGGGCCGCGGGAAGAGGGATGCAAAAGTATTTTTACATTAAATGTGCATGGAAAATAACCGCCATTACACACTCGCGATAACTGATGTTGCCGGCTTATCATAACTTTATTTTGCTATACATAATTTTAATTGTCACAACATACTTATGGCTAATTATATGTATTTGGAAAATTGTTTAAAGTTCAAATTAACATTAGAAATTAGAACTGATAATTGTTGTAAAATGTGATGATTTACTCTGATATATTATATAAAGCTGATTGTATTTAGGTACCTCCCCCCCCCCCCCTTATTACGTGGGACTTAAATATAGATGGCGAGATGTGGGTGTAATATTACACCTCTGCCTACCCCTTCGGGGATACAGGCGTGAGTCTATGTATGTATGTATGTATTTAGGTATTGTAATTTTATTTAATTATTTAAGAATAAAACGTTCAAAGGAGAATCACCAGCAATATGACGAATAAATGTTTTTAAAGTAAAAACCGATTTAATTCTTCTTTTCATTAACTACTGTAATATTGTGACTGGTTGGGAAATTACTAATAAGAAGTTCCCATCGAGTAACAGTGTGACTGGTTGGGAAATTAGTAATAAAAAGTTCCCATCGAGTAACAGTGTGAATGGTTGGGAATTTTTTCTTAAAAACATTCCCATCGAGTAACAGTGTGACATTTGAGGGTGTTACTCGTTGGGAACAAATGCATTTTTCTATCTTCTATCTACCGACTGGAATACGGGCAGTTGCCGCCTGCGGTCGGGTTCGGAATCATGACTGCTGCGACATGACGCCGCCACTTGTTACCGCGACATGACGCCGCGACACGTTGCCTGCAGTTGCCTCCTGCGGTCGGGTACGGAATGGTACCTTAATACTGTTTTTCTTAGCAAAGTTACATCACATAAGTTGATAAGAAAAAGGCTCTTTTATGAGAACGTTCAGTAGGACTTTGGACTTAGTCATTTACTCAAAAGAAATAAATCATGACATAAAACTCATTGCACGATGATAAAAAGAGTTAAAAAATAAAGTAATTTAAAAAAAAAAACTAAAAACCCAACTGCAAAAACACTTGTTTTTATTCTCTTTTCAGTTATGTGTTTTTGCAGTCGGGTTTTAAATTACTTTTTTATTTTCAGATTTTTTATCATTTCTCATTCCAAATTACATTTAAAATTTGTACATATTTTCGTAATGACTTTTCTAAACTCTTACACTATATATATACCCCACTCTATAAGATAATAATCTTATAGAGTGGGGTATACACTATATATACCCCACTCTATAAGATTATTTTTTTGAGAAAATTAATTTTGGCGCCAAGAATTCACCATTCAATTTTTTTTATAATTTCAATATACTCGCGTAATTAAGACGACATATACCTAATTTATCAAAATTGGTTCAGCCGTGTAGTAGTTACGAGGGAACATAGAGACGGACATAGATACATACAAGTCAAACACATAACCCCTCCTTTTTAGCTTAGCCGCAGTCGGGTAATTAATAGGTAGGTACTGTGAGAAATTCGGGGCGTTACTATACCCATTTAGATGTGTCTTGGAGATAGAGATAGTTACTGGCTACAGATGGCTACGGAATCCCACGCCACGACATACGATTAATGAGACCCAAATAAGTCCGTAAGAACAAGTAAGAACAAGTAAGTCCTTAGGTACAATAAATAAAATCGAAGTCTTGTTTTGTGATTTAAATGATGTCCTGGTTTGCAAGCCATCAAAAGACAAATAGCCATTTTCAATTTTGCTTTAATGTGAAAAATCTATAGCGGCGGGTCAGACCGACTGTTGGCGTGGCGACCAATGCCAAACCAACGCCAACGCCAATGTTGGCGTCGATAAACTATCCTTTTATGCATATTACCTGTACATAATCATTTTGATGTTTCACACCTGCCAGGCGTCCCGTGATGGCTCATTATTTTTTTCTTCGCGTTTGTTCAGTTTTTAATTTTTAAGGGAAATCTGTCTGCAGCCGTTGAGACCCTAACTTCGAGTGTCAGACCCATTTTTAAGATTTTATCTGAGACAGCATTCTTTAATTTGTGTAGCATAGAGACATGGTAGATACCACCGTGACGCTATAGGATACACAGATACAGTGCTGCATCATCAAAGAAAGATATACAAGTTGAAACTTGAAAGTATCAAACAGTTAATAAAATAAATGCAGGTGTAGGTGGAGCTCTGCATGCACTGCTAGTACTAGTAGGTGATGTTGTGAAGTTCCTTCTAACTTTAGTATTAGCCTTTGGGTTAGTAGAAAAAAAACAATGTTAAACGACGTCAATTACGCATTCTGTACATAAAACTAATTATAAGAAAAACACTGCTTAAGGGTGCATGAAACGGTAGGTACCATAAATTTTACAACAAGTTTTTTTCTTAAAAAAAAAACGTCAGAAAAAGTTGGAACTTAGACCTTCAATATCTCCATAATCAGAAGGTTCCCAGGTATGGTCCAGTAAGAAAATTTTTTAACAATGATGAGAAGAACAAGTGACCGTAATACTTGTTGATCTGAGGAACATAAAAGATGTCATAATAAAAGTGACCATTTACTGGGACCTTAGAACTAAGGTACCTAAGCTTTATGGCCCCAGTAAATGGTCACTTTTCATTCGACAGTAGATACCTATCTACTGTCAATTCGAGAAGAACACTGTGGAAAATGGGTTGAAGTACGTACCCCAAAGTCAAATCATTTATTTCAAATAGGCCCATATACAGGGTGGCAGGGACATTGACGCGAAAGCTGTTACCGTGGATACGTCGATTGTTCGTCGGTTATTAAAAAATAAACAGCTGTTTCATAGAAAAGTGCAATACCTACGCGGTAAAAATGTATGGAACAGCAGATTTTTTTTTAAGTAACCGACGAAAAATTTCAACGCAGTGGGGTTCAGAAAAGTGTTCTGAATCCGTGGTAACAGTTTTCACGTCGATTCTGCCAACCTGTATGGCACTTTTGAACGTAAAAAATTTACAAAATAATAGAATTGATTCTAGTCACCCCTTCCAAAAGGTAGTTTTCGTATGGAGAAGAATGGGCAAGGAACTCCAAGGTTATTCTTTTTAAAATGTGTTACAATATTTTGTATAGGTACCTACATTAGTTAAATAATTAGAATATGTGAAGACGATGCACCTAGAATGAAATTACTATACCACAGTAAAAAAAATAAAAATTAAGCAACGACAGATAAATTAATTATGTGATAGATACATGGTGCTCACATATTTACAAACACACCTACTAACAAAAGACAATTAGATTATATACACGAACGTGCTTACAACCGCCGAAGATAAGTAGAACCGTCATGTGCATAACAATAGGGGATGATAAAATTGTCACCTGTAAAGTATCTATGTACTTTCCATGGATGAGCTTCTTATGTATCTATAACACGTTCATCGGGTGATTGACTAACACCCGGTTTCTCAAACTCAAAGGATCATCACCATTGCCTGTAATTGGCTTAATTGAAATCAAATAATTAAAACAATTACAGGCACTTTTGAATTGTCAAGGAGTCGGTCAGTCAAAAAGATGAAGTTGCCCATTACAAAGCGTAGTAGGTTCATATGGAGAAGAACGGGCATTTTAAATTAAAATATTGTTTACATCATTAAGGTTGAAATTATAAATGTGAGAACGATGTAGAAACACGTGCACGTTATAAGCGTTCATAGCAACAAATAAAAATATTCTGTAAGGCTAGATAAAATATGCATTTCTATTCGAAAACGAAAGGAAGGTTATTTATTAAATCTTATTAAATCCTTGGGTCAATAAAAATAAATAGCTAAACCAACCATCGATATTATAACCAACTGCTTCTAAAAACATGCCAAATGATTTTGTTGGCTGTTGTTGTATTGATGCCATGATACTAGAATCAATTCTATTATTTTGTAAATTTTGACGTTCAAAAGTGCCATACATGGGCCTATTTGAAATAAATGATTTGACTTTGACTTTGATGTTTGACGAGGTTCTTTTCAAAACCTGACTATTCCACTTTTGACAAAACACCTTGTTTTTTGCTTTGCACTATTGAAAACTTGCAACGAAGACAAAAGTTAGTCAAAGCGTCATTGATTCAGCAGAAAAAAATAAATAAAATGCATGACTTCATCAAAAGTAGTTTAATCCAATTCAAAATTCATTCCTAAAAACAATTATGGCAAATTCTAAAAAAAAAAAAATGTAAGAGTGGAAATATCAAGTTTTGAAAAGAACCTCCTCGTTTGTATTGGTAGGTAAAAAAAGAGATTTCGAGGTATTCAGGGTTTATTGCAGATTTTTTTAATTTCTTAATTACAACAGTAGTGTCCTATCTGTCACAGGGTACGTAATTACTATCTGTCAGGGATGTGGACGGGAATCGTCTCAGTGTGGCAAGCTCTTTATTAGTGTTGGCAGACTACAACTAGTGTTGTCATTACAGTTATTAATTCAATCAGCCAATCGCAGAAGTAAACATTACTTTGACAGTAAATTAGCTATTTTTTAAAGTTTTTATTACCATTTCAGAAGACAGGTGGCAAAATTAAGGTTAAAACTATATGTAGGGGAGATGAGGCAGAGGCACACTTGCCTGATAAGTAAGTAACCTAAGTAGTGCTTTAATTAATTTATCGTTATATGTCCATCCATGCATTATATTAATTTATTATTGATAGAGAAGTGTTATTGTGTTCATAACAAGGGAGTTGTAACATTATGATTCTGTCTACTCTCCAGTGTCATAATATGTTGATATAACTCGAGATACAACAGGAGTCTTGGTTGAAACCTTAAATAAAGGTTAGATTTGAAGTTATTAATAAGCAAAAATATTAATATTTCCACTACACTGTGTCGATATTAATTTCTATTGGGTACGTAATAACTTTTTAAGCTCAGGGCATATTTAAGAAGGGTGATACAAAGGAATTGACTAAGTAGATACTCAGCACAGTCAACACACTCACAACACTGTTAATAATAGTTGCAAGTTTTCTATTATTTACTAGTGGTGGTGGTGGTAGTGGTTAGTTGGTTTAGTGTAACACAAACTTTTAAATAAGTATAAGATTGTTGGGAAGTTCTGATCTTAAACTCCGGCCTGAATCGTTAGGTTGAGCGAGAGCACTTCTCCCTTCATCTTGTCGTAACTTAAACCTAGCGCAAGTATTCGCAGTTTAGTAAAAGCAACGAGATAAGTTATAGTTGTCACAAATGAGGCTTTAACTTGATCAAGATAGTCAGATGGTGGTTTGGTGAACGGCAAAATAGCGCTTCAAATACCTAGCACAAAACATACTTAACCAGGATTTTAGTATAGACACACGTATCTGTAGGGTGGCAATAACTTACTCACCATGCCTGTGATCATCATCATCGTCTTGTGCAGCCTCGCGCTTGCACGAGGGCACGGGCGATAGCAGCCAGTTGCGTGGGCGCTTGGGGGCCGGCGCTTCCTCCAGCTCGGTGATGTCCACGTCCACGTCGTCGGCGTCGTCCGCGTCCGGCTCAGGCGGCGGCGCCGGCGCCTCGCCTCCCTCCAGCGACTTGCTCACGAAGTGCGCCAGACGCTCCATCACCATTACTGCCGCCGACACGCGGCGCCGCGCGCTCGCCTCGCCGCAACACGCTCCACGGAATACACACTGCAGCAACCGAGAACCCTACGCCCACACTTCCACACTCAACACCTATTTACATCAAATAACACTTTATTTTTACGATGTAAAGTCCATTATTGTGTGCGTACCCACTAAGGGCGGCGATTCAGACCCCGCCCAGAATTCGCGCAGGCGCCCGCCCAGCGTGCCGCTGCCGCGGTGCACTGACGCACCCGACGGCAGATAATACACGCCTACATTATCGTTACATTAAAAATGAATTTTTAATAGTATTTTCTAGTGTTTGTGTCCATTATTAAACTGTGAGGACAACCTGTGAATGTTCTGTGACTTTAAAACGATGTAGTGGTTGTGTCACTTAGCGGTCGTGCGATTTCAGGGTAAGGCATCTTATTAATCTTTAACGGGGAATAATAAAAACTAAATTATTTTTATAAGCCAACGTATATTTAAAATTACAACGCATAATAACTCACATGGCCTTAAAAGAAGGTCACTGATATCTAAATGATGGTAAATAATGACAGGCTCAATTAAAACAGCCGCATACACATAAATAACACCTATTTACTAAAAACTATAAATATCACAATATAAATATTAAATATCTAGATTCCATTATATTTCAATTCGATTGGATTAGTAAACAAACCCAAACTGGTGTACCTTGTTCATTACGTCTCTTACGGAATTATTTTTAGTCGAAATTCATCTGAATATTTAAGCTGTATGTAGCTAAGAAGCCAAAACCTAACCCCATTGAACTTGTTTGATATTAAAAATAAGCGGGATATCGTCATCAGCTAAATATGAATGTTTATTAGAGCTGTTAAATAAATAATCACCGTAATAATCAAGAAGTAAAAACTGGGTTAAGATTTTCAGCGATAGTAAAATGAAGGTCGACCGAAAATAATTTGACATTTCCAACAGAGACCCTTAAAAATTCATCTGTAGCCTTACACAACATAACATCCGTTACGTATATAAAAGATGTTGAAGATTTGTCTGTTTATAAATGTTCGTTTAAGTAGGAAAATGTCACTACTTAGAGCGCGATCCAGGCTGGCCTGTGCACGACTATGCTCACTAATTACAGACGGCTTCAGATATAATCAATATAATATCATATGTTTCTGTCAAAGAAGTAATTATATTATGTACATCTAATTATATTTATTATAGTGAGTCGTTCTGCAAGGTCGAATCAGCCTTAAAGTTCAAGTCATTGGAAATGGTCTAGATTTATTGAGTTTTAAATAATCGCGGCGGTGACACCAAACCCAAGTCTGAACTTATCATTAGGGTGGTTGAGGAGTGCGGAGATGGCGCAGGCCAGCTGTGCCTTCTTCCCTCCGAGGGACCTCTGCAGTGTGGCGCCCACTAGTCCGTCGGAGTCTGCTGAACCTCGCACAGTCCATTTCTTTGTATGCCACTCGTAAGCTAGAGTTGCCACCGCGCGACGAATTGCAAATCCCACCTGTAATAATTTTTTTTTTTTTACCTATACCTTAATACAGTATTTCTATTTTCTTAATGTTCCTCGGCAAACTTTGTGTTTCGTCAGTCGTCACATTTCTATCAGTTGCCCTTTGCACTTGGTGCAGACCGGACGCTCTCAATCGACTTGGAAGTATGTATATAAGGTTGTTAATACTCTTTTAACTTAATGTAATTTATTTTTCAAATGGGTGGAAAGTTGCTAAAGTTGCAGGCACGATAGATAAGAAAATAGTTTTACAGCTCTATATACACACATCAAAAGTGTCTAGGGATCAAGCATTTTTATGCGGATTTCTTGAGATTGAGATGTGGCTTTGTAATAAATTTATGATTATATAAATTTATATGGATCCTTTTTGGTGCATTTCATAATTTGAAACAGGAACTGTTAATCAAATTCGAGTAAAAGATGAAAATCAGCTGTCAATATTTTCCCTATAAAAACATACAACGCATTGAAGACATTATTAGTGCTACTGTTTCCCTACTACTGATTAAAACCAACGTTATTATGGAGCGGCGACGTCATTTAAGCAGGGAAGAAATGCTCAGAGCCGTGGGAATGATAGAAGCTGGTTCCCGGCAACGTACTGTGGCTTTAGCTCTGAATACAAGTCAGAGTGTTATCAGTCGACTTTGGACACGTTACCGAAGCACTGGTACCGTGGCTGAGCGCCATGGAGGACGGTATCGCTGCACCACACGGAGACAAGACCGATACATTCAAATCTTAACTCGAAGAGCTCCAACAATAACCGCCATGATGTTAGCCGTGAGGCTTCATCACTCTTCAGGGAACTTAATTAGCGACCAAACAGTCAGAAACCGCTTGCATGAAGTGAACCTTCATTCCCGAAGACCGCTACGGGTACCACCTATAGCAATGCACAATCGTAGGATTCGATATCAATGGGCTCTTGAACACAGAAATTGGGCAGAAGAACAATGGCGTTTCGTGTGCTTTTCTGATGAGTCTCGTTTTGGTATGAGACCGGATACAAGACGTATACGACACTGGAGAACCCCTGGACGCCAACAGCGATTAAAATCCTGCCAGGAAGTCCATCCTTATAGTGGTGGAACCATCATGGTATGGGCGGGTATTTGGATCGGCGGAAGAACTGAGTTGATTTGGATCAGAGGCAACCTCAACGCTCAAATTTATGCTGAGACGATTGTATCTGACGTCATCGTTCCTCTACAAGTGCAAATCGGTCCCTTATTTCAGTTAATGCATGATAATGCACGACCGCACACCGCAAGAGTTGTAAGACAGACTCTCGCCGCAGCTAACATCAATGTCCTGCTCTGGCCTGCTCAGTCGCCAGACTTGAACCCGATTGAGCATGCATGGGATATGCTACAGAGAAGAGCTCTGCCGAATATGGAGGGTATCCAGTCGCAAGAAGACCTTTTTTTGTTGTTGCAACGAACATGGGCGGCCATTCCACAGCGTGATTTGGATGAACTCATTTTGAGTATGCCAAACCGATGTTCTTGTGTTGTTAGTGTTCGCGGTAGAAACACGGATTATTAATTGTTTAAGTTACCCAATAAAATTTTAAAGAAAACTGTTATTTCAGTCTTTTTTTTCGAACTTTAATGTTAGTGGTTCAAATGTCAAAAATCCCTTTATTAGGAAAATGGCAAATTTCTTTATTAATGCAAAGGTGACTTGGTTTATCGTTACTGTGACAAACAAAAACACTTTATTTGATGAATCCTTAAAGAAAATTTTAATTAATATCAATCAGGAGAAAAGTTATTGCAAAAATATATGTTGATCCCTAGACACTTTTGATGTGTGTAGTTGACACGGAAATCAAAACAAAACAACAATAAAGTACTTAGTTCTGAATTCAAATTATTATCACGTTAAATCTAATAATTGATGGACATGGAAATTAGCATTCGTTTGTATTCGGAAATGCGATGATTCCCGAGGGACATTAAGAAAATAGAAATATTGTAGTTTCGTTGCCAAATCATAAGTCACGTTCATAAACTTAGCGAAATAGATCCGTGCAAGAGGCGCCGCCAGCGACCCCCGGGTCTGTGCTCGGCTAACGAGAGTTACCTTCAGCTGGAGACCTGATGTGCCGTTAACCCGCCGGCACTAGGCTGCTTTGGTACACTACCTTTATACCTTTACATAGGTTCCAATGATATAGGTAATAGCTGACCGATTTAAGACGGCGGATGACAGCGACGGCGGACGCCGGTTTTTTGAAGGAGAATAGGTGACGGATTTTTAAGTTAAAAATAAACGCTTTTGGTGACTTGCGTGAGTAGCCAGATGTAATTTCTTCTTTTTTCATTAGGTACTTCGAGTTTCTATTCTATTAAAGGGGGGATGCGCTAAGGTCTACCTTAGAAACCCTTAAAAAACCTAAGAAAATTGCAATTTGCAGATCAGTGACAGGTTTATTATGTTGATCAAAATATGATTCGCGACCGTCATTAGAATCATCAATATAATTCTTTAAGTTAGGGTTGGCCTCAAATTTTATGATTTTATAAAATTGACATTCAATAGGGTAATATGGGTTACCCTGGCACTTTCGCCTTAGGCGATTAACACACGGCACCGCGCACCGCCGCGGTAGACGGTGAAGCGGATCTCATGTCGCATTGGCTTCTTAATAAATCCGTTGATGCCTAACACACGTACACCGCTCGAACGCGCGGTCGACAACTCAACGAATGAACTTACTATCTATGCAAGTTTTCATGGGCCCAATCCGATAAATGTAAAAAAAGATTATGAGATTTATTATCACCTCAAGCATGGCGGCCACGGTGAGGAAAGGTTTGATATCCCTCGCGTAGCACAGGTCCAGGCCCCTGTTGCCCAGGGTCGCACTCACGGAGTGGTCCCCACTGGCCCAACGCCCGGCCCCCGACGCCGAGCTCACCTCCGTTGTGTGCCCTCGAGCCACCACCTCCGCACCCAACGAAAATGTATCCGTCACAGCCTACAAACCAAAGAGATGACTTAGAGGATTAGGGATGAGTAGTACTAATATCAATGTACAAAACACAGCTTAAAAAGGATAGGTAGGTAACGAACCTACTTGACAACTAGGTTTGATAATGGTGATTTAACCGCACTTTTATTTTGAACTGCTCCACCCTTCGGTTTCACCCACATAAGTCTCGATCCTGTGGGAATATCGGGATAAAAAGCATCTTATGATCTAACCCAGGTCATGGTCAACCCATGCGCCAAATTTCATCCGTATCTGTTTAGCCTGTTAGCGTGAAAGCGTAACAAACAATCAAATAAACAAACTGACTTTCGCTTTTATATAGTTAGGATAGGATTACTCTACTTCGTATTTTCTATGAATTTAACTTATTGTAGGTACCTAATTAATTATTTTATTTATTCAGATAAATTATTATTATGTATCGTGTTACCCAGTAACTGGATTGTGGAGGTCAGATAGGCAGTCGCTCCATGTAAACTACATTCACCTGCTACCGTTTATCTATACAGGAAGCCGACCCCAAGCTAGTTGGGAAAAGGCAGAATGGTATTTGGAAGATGGGCAGGTACAATTAATGAATACGACCTAATTTTTTTCTGCAGCCATGAGCCATATCTTAATAACAAAAACGTCCAAAAAATACCTGAAGATAATGAAGTGCAATGAACTCCCGATTCACAGCGATAATGGAGGCTGTAAACCTGTTGAAATATGCGTCTATGATGCTCTCACAACTGTAGAACTCTGCGTCGGCTATCTGAGCAACGATCGTCGCCCGTGTACTTCGCGTCGGGCCTACGCGCATTTCACAGCTCAACTGCCCACCGGGTGCCGCTTCCATTACAAAGTATGGCAATGCCGTTGGCTTATCCTTATCCGCGTACGACATTAACAGTTTATAACCCCCAGGAGATACCGAACTAAACGATAGAGAATGACCAAACAACCAATTGGATGTTGTATTCTGTTTTACAGAGACACAGGCTCCTTCAAAACATTGTGGTAGTCTATATCTTGCTGCATTATGTATGTGCCGCAAAAGACCCGGGTTATTTGCACCTGCCGGCAGATTTTCGTCTTGTGAGCAGTCCTCCCTTCCCGCTCGGGAACCAGTTACCCCAGCACCAGTTTTCCCTCGGTCACCGGCTGAGCTAGCGCTGTCAGTCACTTTGCATTTGCATATTTTGATCGGAGGCGCATCACCTCCAGCGCATCTATCGGCATCCTTTGGTGGCTCCTTGGGAACACATGGGTTCGTTCGTGGAGATCCGGAATGCCACTGTTCCTTCCGAGAAGAGTTACCTTCACAGGGACCTTTAGCATGAATGGTTTCAAAAAGTCCCAATTTTAATAAATTAAACAACGATATTGATAAAGAAAACTTTGACTCACTTTCCTTATTATTCATTTTTTAATAAATTGTATCTAAAGTGAGTAAAAGAAAATTTTGAGGTAGCAGTGACATTTTGTGGTGTCATTGAGAAAAAATTGTCAAATTAAACTAGACTTTAAAAATGGAACATAAATAGGTACTTTCAAATCTATCCTACACTCGCGAGATCTCACCTTGGAAAAATTCACAGATAGGTAAAATTTACTTACGTAAGTAACAGTTATTTGTTAATACAAACATTAAAATAATCTCATGTTTATATTCGTACACACGGCCACATATCAAGGTATAATTTTCCATTATAAGCTGACCTTTCATTGTACGGAAATCCTATACAATGAGAGATCATCTTAAACTGGAAATATCTAATGTGTAATATGTGTTGTGTCACTTGTGTGTATGTTCGATATGTAGCCGTGTGTACTAATGACCCGCCTCTGCTTCGCCCAGCTTTTACGACTTAACAAAACATCGAGATTGCATTATTATAATATTGATTACAGTAAAAATATTAATGTTAAGGACGGTACGGTTGACATCTGCCGGGCATTCACAGTTCCGGCTGAATCAATCCGACAATTTGCTTCTGGTTGTTCTCGTTTTGCTAACGGCGAGTACTTGACAGACACAATCTAGTGGCTAGGATTATCCATCAGCAACTTGCCTTGCGGTACAACCTTGTGGATTCAAAATACTATACTACAGAGTCTACAGATATGTGCCCGACCCAGTTCTCAAGAATGGTGACGCCACATTGTATCTACTAGGTTCGATCTATCATCATTCATTACTGACAGGACTATTGTAGCCAGTGAGCCTGTATGATATTGTGGTGATAGATCAACGAGAGCGCCGTGCAATGATTCTTGATATGAAAGCAGTAAACGGCACGCATAGTGAGGAGGTTCCTGATGCCGATGGGCTACAACTTTTTTTCTTTCCTCTCGCTTTCCTGCAATCTGTGGGAGTGATTTCGTGAAAGGTACGGAAGTGTGTAACAGGAGCCATCTTACATATACAAATAAATATAAATAAAAATTGAAGTAAAAGCATATGAAAGTAAGTATATACAACGAAAACACATTTTTTTTTATCCGTCTGTCTGTTCCGGCTAATCTCCGAAACGGCTGGTCCGATATTGACGGGACTATCACTTGAAGGTAGCTGATGTTGTAAGGAGTAACTGGATATTTTTTCAGGAAATGTTAATGTTGCATATTACCAAGGTGAGATGTCGGATACATGTTACATAACTTAGGCGACTACTGTACGTTTTGTTTTATAAAAATATTTAAAAATGTAAACAATATGTATTGAAAATAAATAAACGAATTAATGTATTATATATAGGTACACATAAATCTTCCGGAATAAATTGACTAAATGATGGTGAAAACTGCATCGAAATTCGTGGCGTAATTAAGAAGAACAAAACGGAAAGACACGAAAAGTGACTTTAATTTAAAATTTGTATGTAGGTATAGATTAGCGAATGTAAGCAAGTGTTTCTTACGAATGAAGAAAGTTAAGTATTGCTTAGTTAATATTTTGCAAGCCAACTATAAACCTAATATAATCAGCAATATACGTTACAAAATAAACTGCAAAATAAAATATAGCTAAGTCAAAAATCCATTATCTACTTTTCAAAGAGAAGCCAAAAGCTTAGGAACATTACAACTTGTCGGGGATTTACATTATTCTATCATTTGCAACAAAATCGGGGAAAAGCAGATGTGGTTCAGATACTAGTCTAGTCATCTTCTTCTAGTCTATGGCTTAAAAAGAGACAACAATATTGCTGCCATTTACAAACAAATATCCAGGCCATCTGACACGTGACTGACAAACGGAATGACTAATTTTTTGACATTGAACCAGTGAGTGACGTAAGTGGTGCCAGATTTAACAATATTTTACTTTTAGGCCATTTTGTGATATTCGTGAGCGTTTCGCTGATTGGTCTGATTCGAAATAAAGAATCGTAATTTTTTATGTGAAACATCTAGTGGCGCGCCCACTGGGGCTGGGGGTAAGCGTAAGACCGACTCGTATGCCGTGACGGCAAATGGCATGACGCGACGCTCTCATGCCCCCTTTCTGCCGGCGTTCTTTTCGATGCCAGGCGTCTCGCGACAGCCTCTTTTTTGTCGGTATAGTTCATAATTTAACTCTTTATTTCCCTAGGTATTTTATATTCACTCTGTTGAGAAAAAAGACGCATAGGTACAATTTGATTACGGCCAAGGATATCATGGCTATTGTCTCCGTTTCGGAAATATAAGCATTAGCTCCATGCACTTTTTTTGCAAAATAAAATAAGTTGCCACTTTGCCTACTAGATTGTATTCTATGAAGTATTATTATTATCTGTGCCTATGATATATATTGGCTATTGGAAGCCATTTCAAGCAAAAAACCGACATTACAATTTTAACTCCTATGTCTTTGACAGCCTGTTTTCGATCCATAGTGCGGCGGTCGTACTCGGTTATGCTTTAGAAATTATTGGCTATTTGAAGAAACTCGGATCTGGCAACATTGAACATTGTCATTGCGAATTTGCGATTGCGTGTGACGATGTGTGTGTCTGTTTGTGTTGTGTAAGGTTGTTCGTCGTGCATAGGCAAAAGTAGAAGTGATTTTTTTTTTTTTTCGAAATACGGGAAACAGGAAAGAAAACTGTAACTTAGTGATTAAATTAGATACTGCAATAGATTTCTTTAACATCAGAATCTATAGGTATCTATTCTGGTACACAGTTTGAAAAAAATCCATGTTCGATAAGGATAGTTCTTTGTGACTTTGTGTTTCCAACAAACATTACACAGTACGCTACTAATTATTTAAACAAATGTCTGCTATCAATATGAAACTCTCCAAAATGCTGGAAATGTTTAAACTGGGGTTGAAATCGGATGCAGTCCCCAGAGCTCCTAGGACTAGTGCAGAGACTCCAACACCAGAAGCACGTAATGAGAATGTTGAAGTTCCTGAAGAAGAGCAAGAAGAAGAAATAGTTATAGAATCAGTATCCGACGACGAAATAGAAAAGGAAAAGAAACCTAAAAAGAAAAAGTTTTTTAAATCTAAGAAACAGGATGATGATGATGACGAGGAAGAGTTTTCTAAGTCTTCGCAAGAAAAACGCGGGAGTGCAAGTTCAGTAAATGTTCAAGGTAATTGTTTCTGACACACTTCAAAACTTTAAATAAAGAACCCGATTAAAATCTTTCATTTATCCCGTGTTTACCATAAGGTGTGCCAAGTGGGTATTATTAGTATGATTCATAATTATACTATTTAATTTTGTGGTTGTAAAATTATTAAACATGTAATTTGATGCCAATATTGAAGTGTTTCTTGCATTATTAGCAGTGCAATCTCATAGATGTACGTGGATGCGACATGCCTGTCACAGCTACCCAAAATTATCAACGTTGTATTTTGTAATCAATTATGGAATTGATGTTTGACTCGCTTTACAAACTTTTCTAAATTAAATAATGTTTTTTGCTCTGGAATGGGCAACTAGTTTCACATTTCTGACTGACCGACCCCTTGACAGTTCAAAAGTGCCTGTAATTGGTTCATTTGAAATAAATGCTTTGACTTTTACACATCATGTGTTATTTTGGTATTTTAGGGGAAACTGCTAACATTATCATTCCACATTTGGTTAACACACAATATCTAATTGCAGTACAATAATAATATTATATGTATATGGTATTATCTATATAAATTATTATCAGTTTTAAGTTATTTATTCATGATCAAATTACAAATCAATAATCCCTCCAGCGTTTGAACCTATTTATGAAAGGACTGTGTCTGTTTTATTTACTTGCAGTAAAGTCATTTTTTATTCATAATCTTTATGGCACCTCTTTAGGTCATGAGCTATCCGAATATCAAATAATATTTGGCCTATAATAGGTCTTAAGGGGGAGGCGTGAAAATTGATTTACTGTTACAATGTATGTAATTAAATATTTTATTGTACTTTGTTTCATCCATCCATTCCTGTGTTGTAGGAGTTTGAATAAAGGAAGTACTAACATATTCATTTCGGTTTTGATTTATACTTTGCTATTACCATCATCAACTTCTCTCTTGATTCCAGCTACTGGAAACGTGTACAACATTGTAAATGCTAAAGGTGTCAGGCTCGGAAATGATTACTACTTTGGCCCGGTCACCAAGTCGGACGATAAACCGGGCAAACAGAAAAAGTATGACGAGGACGTCATTGAGAAGGATAATTTTATCCGGCTGCTCATGGAAGCTAGAATGAAGGTGATTGTTTTAAGTATAGAAATTACACAATGTTGATGTATAATAGTTAGACATCAGGTATTGGTGATTTTACAACAACTTAGTTACTATTAAATTATATCTTCCAGCCTGATCACGACTACATGGACTACATATCAAAGAACCTAGGAAAGAACTGGCACACCATCTTCAGAGCACTCGGCTTCACTCAAGGTCGAATTGAAACTGCTGAGATAAATGCTGCCGGTTATGATATCTCTGAGGTAATACTTCTACTTTTTGTGAAAATTTTGATCACAAAATTATTGCGTGATATAAATAACATCTTATTTATGTAAAATTCCCATGTTTTTCATTGCGTAAGAGTTACACCCTAACCAGGTGTCAAATTAGACAAGCAACATTAATGTATTTGATTAATGCACCATATACCAATATTTAAGACACACCGGTGACGGAAAAGTTGTTTGGGAACCGGGTGTCATGGTATATGTGATGTGGAGGAATGAGGAAAATGTTGAGAGGAACGTTTTGAGTATGAATGTGGATGGCTATAAGAGACTTTGACTACAGAGATGACAACTGATAGAGAAATATGGAAGAAAAAGATATGCTGACCTGAAATAAATTGGGATATGGGCAGGAAAATGATGATTCCAATATTTAAGACAAACCTTGAGACTAATAATAATTATAGACAATCATGATTGTTGCTATGATCAGTATTTGGTTTGTTATCTGTGAATTGCCCAAACAAAACAATGTATGTGTCAAATTTAATAATTATTTTGAAAATTTTTCCTCAAACATTGTAGTACACACTGATAACAATTTCTTTAATCTTATCTTGATTTGATTGACGTAATAATTAAAACGCAAAAAAAGTATAATCATTTGTATAGCAGTATAAATACATTAGAAAATAAATGACTGCAATATATTGATAAAATTAATTCTGTGTGATAGATAATTTCTGGAAAAATGTTTATCAGATAATATGACTTGCATTCCGCTGAAGTTTCGTTTCCAATAACTTGTTATTTACTATGAATATTAATGTATAAATTCAACTTCAAATAGTTTTTAGGGTTCCGTACCTCAAAAGGAAAAAAACGGAACCCTTATAGGATTACTCGTGTGTCTGTCTGTCTCTCCATCTGTCTGTCACAGCCAATTTGCTCTGAATCTAATAGACCGATTAAGTTGAAATTTGGTACACATATGTATTTCTGTGACCCAAACACGAACGTGTAACGTAAATAAATGAATTTTGAATATAGGGTTCACTTTTGGGGGCAAACAAGAAAATTTAAAAAAATAGTTTTGCTAACAGTACCTTGTGGCATCATATGAAAGGGCTTGTTGCAAGGATCTTAAATATATTTTTTAAATAATTTTAAAATAAATACTTTTAAAGATATTTAAAAAAATCAATTAAAATTGACCATTCCCCCCTTATCTCCGAAACTACTAGACCTTAAAATAACATGGTAAATCTCTCAATATTGTGCGTAAAAACTTACATTTGCAGTTGGAATGTATGGGAGAACATGTATTTCAACTACAATGTTAAGTTTGTATTTGGGATAAATTCATGCCAACTACGGAACCTTTCATTGTGCGTAGTCCGACACGCCGGTTGGCCGGTTTTTATTAGGTTGGTGCATAAATTCTTGGACACTCAAACACATTTATTAAAGATAATTTTATCTATTATTCAAGAAATATTAATCCACAATATAATGACCGTCATGTTCAACGACATGTAACCATCTCTCTGGCAAAGACATTATGCCGTATTCCCAAAAAGCAGGAGGCTGGTGGTCAAAAAACTCGGCGATATCGTCTTGGAGTTGTTCATATTTTTCAAACTTCTTCTTTCTTAGACGTAACTTTAGAGCCCGAAACAGACAATAGTCCGACGGCGCAATATCAGGACTGTATCGCGGGTGAGGTACCACTGTCCAGTTCAGCTTTTCCAGAATGTGGCGGACAGACTTCGCAGTTTGTGGTCGAGCGTTGTCCTAAAGAAGTGATACAGACAGCCTTTTGGACGCTTAGTCGCTATTTCGGAGGCTAACTTTTGCAGTTACTCTCAGTAAATAGTAGCGTTAATAGTTTGCTTCTCGTCCAACAGTTCCCAATAGAGAATGCCCTGCACATCCCCGAAAACTGATAATATTATCTTTCGTCCATGACGATCTGGCTTTGGTTCCGTTGGTGCCCTTTCTCCGCATGGAGCCCAATAGGCCTGCCGCGTTTTTTCGTTGTAGTGAACCCAGGATTCGTCGACAGTGACAATGGACCTGAGAAAGTCTTGTCTGTGTGGTTGCAGAAGAAGACTTTCGCATATGGTCACGCGAGCTGCGCGCTCGCTGTCTGTCAAAGCGTGGGGTATCCACCGACTCATTATTTTGTGGTAGCCCATTGCATGCAGGTGCCGAATTATAGTGGAATGGTCGTACCCAAGTTCCTTCTCCAAGTCCCTGGTAGTCGCATCCGGATGTCTTTCCAAATGTGAGCGTAGAAGGTCTTCGTCAAAGACAACTGGCCGACCGGACCGAGGTTTGTCTTCACAACTCGTATCCCCCTTATCGAAAGACTTAAACCAATAACTCACTGTGGAATGAGCAATAGTGCCTTGTCCAAACGCAGTGTTAATTTTCTCGGCCTTTTGCCTTGCACTCGTTCCTAGATTATGCTCGTAAAGCATGATCGCTCGTAGTTGACGCGATTCCATTTTGAACTAAAGTGAACAACTCGGAACGCGCGCGCCTTTTTATACCCCTTGGCGTAAAGCTCCTAGAACATTCTGTAAAATAATAGATTATTCTAGCATATAATCGAATTGAAACCTAGAAAATTTTTAATGAAATCCAAGTGTCCAAGAATTTATGCACCAACCTAATATTAGCAATCTTTAGAGACATCTCCAGATTGCTTTGCTCTTTAGCCACAGATGAATACAGATGGTTCACTCCGCAAAATCATTTAAATAAAAAGCAACTCTCTCTCTCAGGTCGCACAGCGCTAATTAACCTACAGTTTTATACAGCTAGAAGTTGCCTCTCTTTCGATCACGTAACTCTTAGATCTTCTGACTACGTTACACTCACTGAATTGGCCCGACAAGTCGAGCCCGCCGCGTACTTGTAGCTTCATACGTAACATGCAGAGTGAACTATCTGTACTCAGCTATGCTTTAGCATAGGCCGCCCCCAGGCTCACGGTCGTGAGATTTTTTTTTTCCTCCATGTCCCGCAGTAGTTTTCAAGTCATCTTTGAAATGGTCTTTCTCTTTCCTTCTCTGGGATACTATTCTGTTACGTCTCTGACTCATTTGCAGTTTTTTAACCGTCTTCAAAATAACGAGGAGGTTCTCAGTTCATCGGATTTTTTTTTAATGTATGTTCCCCGATTACTCGAAGACGGCTGGACCGATTTGAAAAAATATTTTTTATTTGAAAGGGTATACTTTCAAGTTGGTTCCATTGTCATTTGGTCACGATGTGATGGTGGGATCTTGGAGAATCGAGAGAACTCTTCAAATATTATAGGCACATCTATAGTGATTTGGGTATTTTTGATGAGCAGTTGGCATTAGGCTAACATTAGGTAACTTAGATAAATTACAAACCAAACCACTAAAAAGTGAAATTACTTACTTATTTATAATTTTTCCAGGCTCGTTACAAACTACTATTGGACTGGGTGACTAATGACGACGATGGCAGTCTCGGGCGGCTCGCCACTTTGCTGTGGGAGGAAGGAGAGAGGAGTATTGTTAAAGATCTCTCTGTTATGTATAAGAAGAGTAAAAAGTGATCTGTTAGCAGACTGGGGAAATAGCCAAGAGAAGAATTGAAACCAAGAAAGATCTGGTACTTGTAGAATTACTCACCTCATCGTCATTATCTGTCTAGCCTATCCCCAACTATGTTGGAGTCGGCTTCCAGTTTAACCGGATGCAGCTGAATACCAGTATTTTACATGGATTGACTGCCTATCTGACCTACACAACCCAGTTACAGGGTAAAACGTAGCTGGGACCAATGGCTTAACGTGCTTTCCGAGGTACGGAGGGGTCTCCATATAATTATAATGGATGGTCACCTATCCACGAAACGACCGCAGTAAGCGTAGCTTTAACTTCGATCGATCCGTGCGGCTGTTATCATTTTGCCACGAGCCCCTGCAGAAGTAGTTACATATCTTTACTTTTATAAGTACTACCAATATCAACAACATTTTTTTTCTTAGATTTCAATTATATACTTATTTCTCTTGGTATATACAATTACTATTAGTTAAAACTTATGTACAGTCAGCCGTATATCTACGGTAATAGTTAAAATTTGTCAGCATTTATGTCTGCGGTAAGGCAGGTTTTTGTAGTTCAAATATTAGTGCAGATGTGTGGCTGACCGTACTACATTAAATTATACTTTGAATAAGGATTGGAAACTTGGGTGCTTTGTAAGAGATTGTAGAGGAAAGACAACATGAAGTAATTTAGCTTAGAACATTCCTTGATGATGAGATTTTTGTAAATCTAAGTACAAGTGTGTGTAAGAATTGTATGCTATGACATTAATTAAAGAGGGCTGTGAATGCGGAAGTCTACATATATCAGTGGACAGTAACATCACAATGTGCAATGTATGAGGCTAAATTAAGGTGACAAGTGAAGTTCGCGCTTCTACATATTAATGACTTGTTAAACGATTGTCAAATAAAATTAACTGGCAAAACTTCATAGACGTGATGGGTAGCAATACCGCGTCATGATAAAACGAAAATATTTATAAAAATACTAGCTGCGCCCCGCGGTTTCACCCGCATAAGTCTCGATCCCGTAAAAATATCGGGATAAAAAGTATCCTATGTCCTTCTCCGGGTCAAGGTCTATCCATATCCCAAATTTCATCAAAATCCGATCAGCCGTTTTAGTGTGATGTCGTGACCAAGGGAAATAGGGATTCATTTTTATATATATAGATTTTTAACTCATAATTTTAAGTAACTACAACTCGAGGTCAACAACGACGGGACGCACGCACCATGAGAAATAATAAGTTTGCTAAATTATGTTCTTAGGGTTCCGTAGCCAAATGGCAAAACGGAACCATGTTGTCATGTCCGTCCATGTTACACAGCCATTTTACCGAGACTATCGATGAAAATAGGGATTGTATTCTGTGCACCGCTAAACAATGGTGTAGTGAAATTACGAAAAAATAATTAGGGGTGGATTCCATTACATGCATGTAACTGAGGGATGAAAATAAAAATCAATGGACATAAACGTGTGGTGCATTGCTGTACCCCGTAAGTAAAACTATTTTAATGTTTCTAATTGACTACTATTCAAAGCTGCTATGCTAATGCTGCTAAGTCAATCTTTTATGAGACAAGGGATATTTTTGGTTGCAACCGCAGAAATAACTTAAAATATTTTTAATCGGTTTTTCGAGAAATACTAAGGGCCTGTTTCACCTCCGATTAGGTTCTCATTCTGGCAAATAATGTCCTAAAAATTCTGTTCCATTTTTGAATTTATTCGGTAAGTACTGGCTATTCGGACATCGTGAAATAGGCCCTAAGAAATACAAACTTATATTTGTGGTCTATAAAATCAATACTGTGCATGCGTCAATATTCATCCGTAGTTGTGAATATTGAAGGGTTCCGTACCTCAAAAGAGAAAAACGAATCTCTTCAGGATCACTCGTGTGTCTGTCTGTCCGTCTGTCACAGCCAATTTGCTCTGAATCTAATGAACCGATTAAGTTGAAATTTGGTACACATATGTATTTCTGTGACCCAAACACGAACGTGTAACGTAAATAAATGAATTTTGAATAGGGGTCACTTTAGAGGGCAAACAAGAAAATTAAAAAAGATTTGCTAACCGTGCCGTATTACATATCAAATGAAAGGGCTTGTTATTTTAAAATAAATACTTTTAAAGATATTTAAGAAAATAATTCTCCCCTTATCTCCGAAACTACTGGATTTTTTTTTTTTTGTTCTATCATGATTATATACCCGTCATGTCTTGTGAAGTTTCGCCATTTAATTTGATTTGACCCTGTATTTTATTGTTTTATTTACGCGCATGTTTTGTAATTGCAAGATCCCGCCTGATTTGTTCATGACCTACGTTCAAATTCGAAACATGGCATCTTAAATTAGCCAATTAGGATAAGTTTTAGGAGGGAAATGGAAATTTTACACAATTAGCCCTAGTAAAAGCGTGATATATTTAAAGCTCAATGCATATAATGCATTTTTATGATAAATAACAAAAATCGCTTAAAAGAAGAATGCTCTTAATGACATTAATTACAATCACAATTTTGACATAATTAAATTATACAAAATATTTTTTGATCTAGTCACAGAATAGGGATGATGCCTGGGTAAAAAAAATGGAAATTCTATTTAGTCCGTCAGTCAGATAATAAAAACATATTAGACATATATTTTTTGCTTTATCATATCAATAAAAAAAGATTTAGATAAAACGCATAAAAGTTGGGGAGTGGGGTTTGCTATGTCACAAGTAAATATAAAATCTACATATATTCGTGACGTCATGGCACATTTTAACTCGCCGTAATCTTTAGATTACATAAAAAAAGAAAAAATACGAGTCCAATATTTTTGAATAACCAACCTGACGGACAAAAAAATATTTTTTGTCATCATCCCTATTGTAATACAATGTTTTTATTTAAGAACAAGAAACTTTTTATGTCACATATCAAAAACGAATGTATTTAGATTTTAATACGAGATTGAATATAAATTTTATAATATTTTAGTCCGTTGTTTAATTAACACACTCTCTCTCTAGTTTGCAGAACGTCTATTGAAGCGCGGATGAGGAATAATATTACAATTCATACAATATTATGGAACAAATATTGTAGACAATAAAGTTGGTATACTCGTACATCTTTTTGGGCCTGCCAGTATGTATCTTTAATAAGATTTTAGGCAAATCTTATTATATCCAGACAAGGCCCACGTGTCATATTCTAGAGCTGTAGTTTTAGTAACTACGTCAAGATGCAATCCATCATCAGACTCCAACCGCAACCCACAAGTGACAAATGCTTTAGTAGCTTGAAACTAAAGAGATATTTATTAAACTGGCCTAGTTAAAATAGAAATTAAGTATGACAACATCAATTAAGATAACCCGCTCGCAGTTTTTTTTTTTATAAGTGTACAAATAATACTCGCTTCTTATCAGTTTAGCATCATGTTCACAGCAAGAACAGTAGGAATATGGAATCAGCATCTTTCGGAAGATAATAATGTTATTCAACGAAACATTAAGAAACTGATACCTAATATAAAACAAAACATAGAGAGTCAACTGAATTTTTAATGGAGACCAAATGTAAATATACCTGTGTTTAAATATTCATTCATTCATTTAATTTAAATGCGAAAGAGCAGTTATTTTCAACCTTTTACAGTTACTTTTAAGGTTTAAAACTGAACAGCACTCTAAATTAAACATAGGTACCCCATTATTTATCTCAACGAAAAGAACATAAATACTGTTAATGATAACCAAACAGCACAACATAACGTCGGGGTTATCCGAGCGCAGTAGATACTCGTCGTCGGTAGCTACGTTTCAACAAAATGTCGGTGCCTGACCGAAGTGGCTTGGAAATTGTCTCGATAGACGTAAAAGATGTGAGGTTCCCTACATCGCTGGGCTCACACGGCTCTGATGCGCTGGTAAGTCAATAACCTATGATATGATTAACTTATTTGGTCACGAGACCGTTAATAGCAGTCGGTACCTATTGGTATTAAGATTATGTATAGAGTATGCTTTCCTACATGCAAATGTGGCCTTTTTGCATTCGCTTTAGATTCTAATTAGTATTTCCTAGAACCTATGCGTACGACACAATAAAATGCATTTAAATATTTAGTACCTACCTTCTAATCACATGTTGGTAAGTACTTTGTAAAGCAAATGAGTACTAGGTATCTACCTAGGTCAGTAAAAAATAGGCTAAACTGAAACTTTTCTCTAAACCGTAATAAAAATCGGCTTAAATTCAGTTAGGCCTTGAAATTATTCTCGTAGTTATCGTTATGGAAAGGAAATAATGTGTATTATATTATTTGTTCAGTTTGTCCTGGGTTTACGGCACTAATGGTTCGTCCGATATAATGGGATTATGTCGGTGAAGATATGGCAATACTGACTACTAGAATGTGTTCTGTTGAAGGAAAAGAAAACATGGAAAGGAATGTCAAAATTGGTTTGTTGAAGCATTGGGGGTATTAGAAAGACGACAATAGTTAGGGATACGCCTTTACATTCGTGGAGTTTGTGTTTATCTTTGCAATCTTATTGCAATCGTACTTATTAAATGGGAATTTTGTAACTTACCTTTATCTTAAGGCGAATGCGCCAGGGTATTGATAATTCTAGCTGTAAATGCTTGATCATATTTTGTAAGAAAATTGAATTTCGCGTGCTACTTTGGCGCTTCCCTTATAAAAAATAAACAATACCTACACGGCAGATGTAAATGGTGCCAGTAATGTAAGTCTATAATTACTTACCCATTAATAGTGATTTCTTGCTTAACTGTAAATTAAGTACATATTGTAGGTATCATAATGACCTTTGACACTCGTTAATTTGTTATTTTCACAAATTAACTATATCGTTCAAAACATACTTCCAGCACACTGATCCAAACTACTCGTGTGCCTACGTCACTGTGACGACCGGGAATGGCAGGCAAGGCTTCGGCCTTACCTTCACTTGCGGCCGAGGCACCGAGATCATAGTCCTCACCGTCAGGTCTATGAAGAAGTTCATCATCGGGAAGAATGCTGCTGATATCTTTGCGGATTTCTCTGGCTTCTGGCGTACTATAACCAATGACTCGCAGATGAGATGGGTAAGCTATTTTTATTTAATGTTTGTTTTATTCAGCCTTAACTATATCATGTCATTATTGTCATTTCATAAGTCCCACTCCTGTAATCTCCGAAGCGGTACTTAGTACAAGTCGTGCCATTAAAGATGAGACTTGACGCACCACGTGATTTGACTTGCGCAGTAGACGATTTATGGGTCTCTTTAGCGGTATGAGGTCCCCGCTGGGGCGTCATCGGGGCGGGGGAAAGAGCGGCGGGAGGCGCGGTCAAGTCTCAACTTTAATGGCACGACCTGTACTAAGTATACAGGGTCAAATAAAATTAGCTAGCGAAACCTTGCAGACGTCATGGGTATTGATAGCTAAACACAATAAAATAAAACAAAAAAGATTACTTTTTTTTGTTATTAACGTCTGCTAGTGTTGTTTACTTGAAGTATGAGTTGAGAAAATGTGTTTAATAGTGTTTAGATATCGATACAAATCACATCTGCCAAGTTTACACAAAGAAACTGATTTTGTAAACTGATATTTGAAGTGACTACACTAAACACGGTCGATGACCCCACAAAAAAAAAAACAACTGGTTAAGTAATTTCTTTTTTACCCGAATACAGTTTTTTGAACACAACAATACAGTTTTTTAAACTTATTTTTTTGTTTTATCATGTGTAGATATCGATACCCGTCACGTCTGTGGAGTTTCGCTAGCTAATTTAAATTCACTCTGTAAATATACCTACAGAGTTATTGGTTATATGTGTCCCATTAAGGGCATGAAGAAGAGGTTATTTGCAACCAAATGGCTCCTGATGACCCCTATGCCAATGTCAACCACTTTCGAGTAATTTGACATTTAAAATGTATGAAATAAAAATATAAAATTTCACATGACTCTAAAATTGTTGACATTTGTAGAGGAGTTACTTAAAAGGGGTCATTTGGTTGTAAATAACCTCTCCTACATCCCTTTAATGGATTAACCAATAACCCTGTATATAATACATATAAGATACTCCCACGTTTCGCAAGTTACGTTTTTTAAGATCCAGACTCCCGAGCTGCAGCTGCGGATCTCATAATGGAAAACCCAATGCTCGACGTATCGAACCCAAGGACCTCACGCTCAGCGGTTTCGACTAACGAGACAGTCTTATTAAACATATCTAAGTTTATTTACAGATCGGACCTGAGAAGGGGGTAGCTCACTTGGCGGCGGCTGCCATACTTAACTCCCTCTGGGATCTATGGGCTCGCCTTGAAAATAAACCGTTATGGAGGCTTCTGGTAGACATGGAACCTGAGGTTTGTATCGCAACAATTTTCTACATTTATATAAACCAGACCGCAATCTATTAGCAATAAGGCTAAAAGACTTGTGAGAAACTGTCCTACAATAGGTACTCGAACCGTACTAGCCTCCATAAATTTAGGTTATTACCGCCAGCACAGATGAATCCGCAAGACCGATCGGCAGTAATAGGCATTGGTTGATACCTACTATTTGCATAATTATGTAGGTACCTCCTTGTTAACATGATTTCTGTCGACTTAGCTATGAATACTTGAATGTTGCCATTCCAAAGTCCCTTCTTCCGTAGCCGTAGCATGTAATGTAAAATTCTTTATAAATATCACCAGGTATCTACTATGTATTTGGAAATACAAGATTTAGTTTTTGACAATATTTTTTTATGACAGGAGCTGGTTTCGACTATCGACTTCCGCTATATAACAGATGTGATAACGAAGGAAGAAGCGATAAAGCTGCTGAAGGACAAGGGAGCCGGCAAAGAGGAGAGAGTCAAGTTTTTGATGCAGAACGGATACCCTGCCTACACCACACAAGTTGGTAAGACACGGCTTATTACATAAATAGATCTGGTGATGATGATTAGTTTTTTTTTTCGATAGGGCATCTAATAGGTGACGTCTTAGGTCATGACTATTTAACCGGCCAATCCTGTGGTTGTCTTAAGCTGCTAAACTCAAAGCCTCCAGCCTGGGGCATACAAACTAGCTAAATAGCTAGGTGAACGCTCGCTAAGGGCACCCCCTGTGGGGTACGAGCCTCGGCTTAGGCCGTCACCGGAGGGAGGACATCAAAGATGGGACGGGCTGGATCAAACTTTTGATCATGATTATTAATCGGGGAATTTAAAGCTACGTGCACAGCGGCAACACCTGCTGGCACCTCGTTTTCGAGCAAGGGTCGGGGAGGAGTATCATTTACTCGGGGTCGCGGATGCGATTGCAAAGGACCTCGGCGGCGAGGTCGGAATGACGGGAGGCGTCTGTATTTGTGTACTGTACTTGTGGCCCTATTGCTCTCCTGGAGGAGGGTCATCTGGGTCTGTTAGAATGCGATGATTAGTTACAGTTGTTCAGTCTTAACGGCAGCTTAGTCTCGGAGATGGTTGCGGTAGCACATGATGACGGATTACTCATGGCGCTGACTATCCCAAATTTTGATCATTTGATGGCTGACCGATACCACGGCTATTTAACGCGTCGGTTCTCTATTAAAGAAGCACGGCGTTTAATTTTAATGGTTTTCTTGTATTTAATTTAAGGATGGCTTGGCTATAGTGACGAACTCGTGCAGTCACTATGCGACAAGTACCTGAAACTGGGCTTCAAATACTTCAAAGTTAAAGTTGGAGTTAACTTCGAAGACGATTATAGGAGATGTAGTGCTGTCCGCAAGTGGATTGGTCCTAAGAACGTTTTGGTAAGAAATACTACGGACATTTAGAAAAAGTACAAATAAGTGTAGGAAAGATTTAAGACTTTTTTTAATG
Organism: Omphaloscelis lunosa; assembly: GCA_916610215.1. Classification (NCBI taxonomy): domain Eukaryota; kingdom Metazoa; phylum Arthropoda; class Insecta; order Lepidoptera; family Noctuidae; genus Omphaloscelis; species Omphaloscelis lunosa. Next base: position 17,108,022 of record OU744244.1, on the reverse strand, counting down.
CTTTAAAGATGGTTGACGCCAATCAAGCGTGGAGCGTAAACGAAGCCATCGAATGGATGAAGAAACTGGCTCCGTTAAAACCGTTGTGGATTGAGGAACCCACCTCCCCTGATGACGTCCTGGGACATGCTGCTATATCCAAGGCTTTGGCGTGAGTACCTAGTTCCTATATAACACAATGTTGCCCTCAGTCACCGAAGCATTTGGACGAAGCATTATTATAGTTTTTATATTTAATTGACACAAGCTCACCTACTCATACAATACACTGTTATAAGTTAAACTCATATATACAAAAGTTTCCCCGAAAATTTGTTAGATAATACCTACTCCTGCAATTTCAGGGTAAAATTATATTTTTATCTCTCTATTTAAAGACCATACAACATCGGTGTGGCGACTGGCGAGATGTGCGCTAACCGCGTAATGTTCAAGCAGTTCCTCCAGAGTGGGGGAATGCAGTATTGTCAGATAGACTCGGCTCGCATCGGCGGAATTAACGAAATACTCTCCGTTTATCTCATGGCTGAAAAACTGAAAGGTACGTACGTATTTACTATATTTACTGGTAAACAGCAAACTGTATGCTTCTTTAGGTTTAACTGTTCTATCAAAACGCCTGGCTGGGGGCAAAAATTGGCCAGACTGGTAAAAGATGACCATTCATTGGGGTCAAAAGGATGTTCAGGCATCACACTCTCCAAGGGTAATGACATATTCCGATAAACAATTTGTTTGCTTACCAAAATGATTATTACCGACCACCACGACCTTTGTCGGCTTTGTCGGTTGACGCCACACCATACCAAAGTTTAGGATAACAAAAAACCGGCTAAGTGCGTGTCGGACCACGCACAATGAAAGGTTCCGTAGTTGGGATGAATTTATCCCAAATACAAATTTAACATTGTAGTTAAAAAACATGTACTCTCATACATTCCAACTGCAAATGTAAGTTTGTACGCATAAAATTGAGAGATTTACCATGTTATTTTAAGACCATAGACTTCTTATAGGTGTTCCTGTAATCTATGGATAAAGTACGGAACCCTCGGTGTGCGAGTCCGACTAGCTCTTGACCGGTTTTTTTTTGTAAAAAGTTTATATTTTGAACTTTTTGGTTATGGTACCCACTACCTGCTATATGTAATTAACAATGAGAGGAACATCATCTATATAGACTAAGAGGGAAAAAATCGTTTTATTGAAGCTAACTCAAAAACTACGCAAGCAAAGTTAATAAAATTTATATGGGACCACCTCTGAAGTATGACCGACCAAAAAAAAAGAATCATCAAAATCAATTCATAATTGGCGGAGTAATCGGGTAACAAACATACAAAAAAAAAAAAAAAACATACAGTCGAATTTAGAACCTCTTCGTTTTTGAAGTCAGTTAAAAATTTATTAAGATCGTCTTTATAACTGTTGTAACTTCCTAAATAAAAAAATAATGCTATACACTTACATCGTTTCCAGTGAAGGTATGTCCGCACGCGGGCGGCGTGGGTCTGTGTGAGATGGTACAGCACCTACAATACTGGGACTTCGCGAGCGTGTCCGGAACCATGCAGGACCGTCTCATCGAGTACGTGGACCAACAGCATGAACACTTTGTCGACCCCTGCGTCGTGGAGGACGCCAAATACCTCGCGCCTAAGGTATGCTTTCCAAACACGAGTAATTTGACCACAGCATGTGGACAAAATTTTGTCGCAGCACAATATTGTTTTCGATTCATCGTTTTTCTTTATATGCGATAGACTCGTGTAGCATTAGATCATAGATTCTACTGGGCGCTAGTATCCCTCCCTAATCGTATTTTGACCCTTTATAGAGGAGCACACAGAATCGAAAAAATTAAGTGGCTAGATCGCTAGAATCGGGGTAAGACTACGTCATTATTGTTCGATAGCCTCGTTGAAAGAAGTTTGAGCTATTTTAGTTTGTTTCAGCTACCAGGATACAGCACTGAATTCTTACCAGGAATATTAGAAAAGTTCGCGTATCCTAATGGCAGTGAATGGCGGCAAATGATCAAGGACGGAATATTCCCGCCGCCTGATGAAGCTGAATTAGTCAATGTCTAAAAGATCAAACAATCAACTTGGTAAAATCTTATTTTGCTTAGATTAAAAACGGTTACAAACAAAGACTGTTTTTATTTAACGACAAAGGAACTAATTTCGCAGGCCTTCTTGACCCACAAGTTTATACCTTTGAAGAGTATATATCAAATTGCTTAGCATGATCCTCCGTTATATCGAAAATACTCCAACATTTCATCAAAGCTGAGGATTAATGCTAAGTACCTAGCTACTATGTTTGACAAAACACGATTAAGTACATTAAAATTTCTCTATAAAAAAAAAACCAAAGCTAAGGAGAATTTTAAAATTTTTGAAAAAAAAAAAAAATATCATCTCATCTTTGACTAGCTGTAACTTCGCAACCAATAGGTCTAGTGCTTAGGTTGGGCTCAGATTGTATCAAAAGCTTGCTTCCCAAAAATATAGAACAAAGATACCTAAGAACGCGTCCTTAAGGTATATTTTCATCATAAAAACTGAAACAAGTGCCAGAAATTCGCAGTTTTTCGAGTACCATGGGGATACCCCAAGGTTGTCAGGGTTGCAAACTTAGGTATAAACTACTCTCAGGGGACCTAACAATATATAAAAAATATCATAGTTACATATGTGCGTTTGCGACGATCGCATTTTTTTGTATCGATATTGACTGGGCTAGTAGTGCCTAGGCGATGACGTAGAGAAAATTGGCATGATCAGTAAAATTATTGAAGTACAGAATGACTTGCAAGTTCATACGCTAGAATATCCTAGCATGACTCATTTTTATCAGATATCATAGGTTTGAATTCGGATCGAATTACTTTTTAATCAATGAAAACTGCTGACCATATTTGGGGTATACTTAAATGTAGGGATATCTCGGAGAAGCATTATTCATTTGAGGAAATTCGCACCGCATTTTAAAATGTAAAGTGATATATAGCTTTAATCAGTGAACAATAGTTCACTCATCAGGAATTAGGGAGCAAAGCCTGAAGCTAGCTAGATACATTATTAGTACATAGACATAAACTGTTTTGATTAGATTTTGTAGTGGAATTTTCCGCCTGTCTGAGTGACCAACGGTCTAGTGGTCGCAAGCGCTACTGCTGAGCATGAGGTCTTGGGTTCGATGACCGGGTCAGTTTTTCCATCTGAAATTTCTCAGTAGCAGCCCGGAGTCCGGATTCGTGCCCGGTTGAAGGCTCTCGCTCCCTATTGCATGGGATAACTAGATAACTGGTGAAATGTGGGTGTACCATAGGTACACTTATGCTTAGGTAACCCTTCGGGGAATATAGGTGTGATTCGTTATGTTATGTAAATATTCGTTTTTTTTTCCTGAGATTCTTCACCATTCGAATATTACCTAATCAACAAAAGTGTAAAAACATTAGCTTTGTTTTCATACACAAAGCTCAACAAGTACAAGAAAATGTGTTTATTAATTACTGGCATCATGAATCCGGTATGTGTCGAAAATGATGTATTTATGACTAGCATTTTTACAGCATACCCGAAATGAAAACACTGATTCATTCGACTCAATATCATACAGTTTACAATTTAGCAGGTGGTCGTTGAACAAAATTTAAAGTATTCGTAAAATAATATTTATGGAAAGGTGTAGAAGGAACTCACGTGAGTTTAGTAGGTACCTAGGTCCTCCTATTGTACTCAGTTGACGAAAACAACGACTAAAATTTTCTATATGTGGACTTCTCTAGAGGAAGTATTACTGTTTAGGGAAACGAAAACACGGAAAGCAAATAAATCTGTTGTTTACCTTCAGTTCAACTTAAAGTTTGCAGAGTCTATGGGTCATTGTTATGAGGAAGACATCAACTAATATTATAAATCCTCATGGGGTTTTTGTAGTCAATGCATGCGTGACCTAATATTTGTGTGTTGTTTTCCACCTTATGTGTTTATGGGAATATTGTCTAAATTTATTCGTAATCTAATTGGGGATACCCCAAATTTCTATTGTCTGTGACTTGACAGTCAATAAACCTAGTTTGAGAGCCTGGCCTGTTTCTGTGTAGAATGTTTATGTCAGTATTTTTCAACCTTTTTCATGACGCGACCCCCTAGTCCCCCTACCCTTCACTGTTTATAGTCTGTATTTTATTATAATACAAATATCAAATACGTACATTTTTATTATTTTTTGTTATTACGTATCGGCTAATTACATAATTAACAGACATATTACATTGCCAAACGCCTCCACGGAAATATGATACGCTGGATTTGTGAGGACAGAGTATCCCGCCTCCTAATTAAATCCTAAGTATATTTTAAGTAAATTTTAAATTAATTTTATGTCGTAGAATTGATGGATTTATGAGGGTCATGGCTACGAGGGATTTTCCAGTAGTCATTACGTTTTTAAATGCAGCTATAGATGAGGCAAGTTTGGGAACCAACTGAAACTTTCTTTTTTCTTTTACTGAAGCTTCGTGACCCCTTTTTTTTTTTTTTTTTGATGGTGGGAAATCATCAAATAACTTCTCCCGCTCTGGGCGGAGCGGGAGGGCGTGTCAGACTCTTACTGACTAAACCACCCGTGTTCCTTCGGTTGCCCTGTCGCCGGGGGCCACGATCTCCCTTTCGGTTTTCTTCGCAACCCCGGCAGGCATCGGCCCTAGTGGACCCCTTCAATTCTGTTGACATCTCTTTGAGGCGCGCGTGGAACACAACGCGCCGTCGACCCGGGGCTGGTCCTTATCGGACGGTGAGCCACCCATTGCTCACCGCCCGCAAGCCCGCGCCTATGGTGGCCGGAAATCGCCTCGCGATTCCCGACGCCCTGGGCGTCTCCTCCTGCAGCGGTTAGGGGCGTGAGGGCGCGAAATTTGCCTCTCCCTCACGCGTTCAGCCTCCTCCTTCGCGAGCATTACCGCTTCGCAGAAGGACGTGACGGCCTCCGATCTCCCTTTCGGTTTTCTTCGCAACCCCGGCAGGCATCGGCCCTAGTGGACCCCTTCAATTCTGCTGACATCTCTTTGAGGCGCGCGTGGAATACAACGCGCCGTCGACCCGGGCCTGGTCCTTATCGGACGGTGAGCCACCCATTGCTCACCGCCCGCAAGCCCGCGCCTACGGTGGCCGGAAATCGCCTCGCGATTCCCGGCGCCCTGGGCGTCTCCTCCTGCGGCGGTTAGGGGCATGAGGACGCGAAATTTGCCTCTCCCTCACGCGTTCCGCCTCCTCCTTCGCGAGCATTACCGCTTCGCAGAAGGAGGTGACGGCCTCCCATTTCCTCTCGCTCCGTACCATGGCCTGAACCAGGGCCGGACGCGAGAGATCACCGCCGCCGATCGCCTCCACGAGGACACGGCGATGCTCCGCCCAAGCTGGGCAGACCTCCATGACGCAAACAAAGGGCACTAATCAGAAGGCAATAAATTAATTATGTAACCTAATGATGTGGTAAATTTTGCAATCTTTGCGTAAATTTATGTGCCGATTGACCCATTAGTATCTAGCATAAACAAACGAATGAAATAACTTTGTTATTGTTTTATGATAACACTCGAAAATATTGACATTTTGAAGAGCACGTATGTACACAAACCCCAATCAGTTGGTATGCAGTTACTTCACACTATACATGATTTTATTTATGTAAGTATGTTTCTACAAACAGTTTTACACGCCAATCATATTTTTAAAAAACTAGACGAGGTCGGCGTTTCCTATCAGACTACTCTAAGAAGAAAGGCCGAAACAAACTCAGAAGTCAGTCTCTTTTAAAGTCCAGACATAATCTTGGTCAAACTGATGATTAATATGTAATTCTGCAACTTTTGATTATATTTTTGGTTCAAATACGCAATAAATTATCAATATGGGATGGAATCGATCCGGCCAACGATGAAGCTGAATGTAATGTTATGTAATCAAACAATCAAAATTGTAAAACCTTATTTTATTGTTTAAATTATAAGAATTATTTTTACTACTTACATGATCAAACTCGCGTACAAACAACGATTATGTTCTCTTATGAAATGCAAAGGCACTAAGTTTCGACTGTTTTGGAGCGTTGGTCACATGTGTGTCCGTTCCATTTGTTTCTTCATCTAATTTCCTTTTAGGACCATTGTCGGTGTTACTCGTAGGTTTGCCCTGAACCGTCTTGAATAGCTTGATGCCATGTCGAGTTAGCTCCGACGGACTAAGTTCTGGGTTTTGTTTTTCAAGCACAGATTTATTTCTTGTAAACCAGTCTACAAAGGTCTCGCCTTCCAGAGGTGCCGATGGCTGTTAAAAAAAGGCGAGTATATTGGTTTGTAGCGGGTATAGGGCGTAAACGGGCTATGTACAACATAACTGAAAAGGACATCAGGTGGATAGATACAACATTATACCGTGATTATTGAAGCCACTATTGCAGCATATTTCAGCACTTCAGTTTTCGAAATTAAGAAGTAGGTACCCGCAAATTACGAATTTTTATAACGGCTTGGGAGAGTATTACGAAAGTATATGTCTTTATATCGCGTTATCAAGATTATAGGCACATACGGAACTATTTTATAATGATATTATTAATAAACACTTACGTCATCGTTCTCAGAACTATCGGCAGGTATGTGGACCTCCACTAGAGTTCTTTCAGTGAGACTGAGCGGACTCTGCGCACTTTTTGAGGTCGTCGTCTGTTTCTTGAATATATTCCTCGCTCTACCGGGCGAAGATTTTATAGGCTGAAAGTTTTTGAAGCAGTTAGTATAAAGTTCACAAAATCTGAAGCTTCATCTAGAGAAAGTAAATGTCTCGATTTGAATTTTAAAACAGTATTTACGCACAAGGTGATGCGGTAGTGAGGCGCGTCATTTCAGAGTGGACAAGCTACTCAAATAATATTATCAAAAAACCAAAACGTACAATTGGTTTAAGCGTCGTATCAACATCAGTCTTCTTCTCCCTAATTTTCTGTGGTATTATAAGACTAGCATTCAAGTCTGTATCGCCGTTAGTGACGTCATAAGTCTCCTGTGTATCCAGCTCTTGGAAGTGTGAGGTCTGTGCGACATTCAGTTTGTCTGTCTCCTTGTCCCAGGATTCTGCCAAGTTCGTCAGTTTGTCCGCCAAGTGTACTCGGCCAAGCCTTGACGCGTACTTGGCCGCTAGAGGCAGTAGGCGGTCATCTTTCAATAACTCCATTAATTCTAACGCTCTTTGCTCTATCTCGCTGCGGCACGCAAGCTGCAAATATAACATGCATAACATAACATTACGCCCATACTGTTCTGCACGAAGATATACGCACATTTACCCAGTTAATTTTAGATCCCACATAATTCTTGTAAATATGGTTTGAGGCAAATAATTTGCAAGTTTTTCGTGGCATCACCTATTTATTTATTTATATATACTTTATTGTACACCACAAAAATACATAACAAAAATAAATCAAACATTACAAAATATACAATGGGCGGCCTTATCGCTTTCCGCGATCTCTTCCAGGCAACCTTGGAATGGACAGTGATTTGCCTGGACATAAAATGGGGCTGTCTTATTTATTTAAATTACGGAATATTCTGGAGAAATCTTTAACTATGCAAGTATCGAAAACATGTTTTTAGAATAACATGATAATTATCATTTTGATATTATAAGTATGACTAATTAATTATCAGTGTTTGTGCATTTATAATCGTAGTTAGGTATAGTTACTTACTGCAAATAATTTGAGTGCAGTTTCTCGCGCAGTTTTCACGTCCACATCAGCTGTTGTATGGGCCCATCGTACTAGTTGCTCTTCATACTGACTCTTTTCCGAGTCCATTTCGCAAAGGGGTATCTAAAATATAGAAGAAAAAAAAAACGACCTATTGGCGATGCAAAAGATATACAGGGACCCATACATCTCAATCCATCGTTTTTCTACAAACTACGGAAAATTTCAACGCAGGGGGTTCAGAATCATGTAATGAATCCATAATAATAGTTTTCACGTCGATGTCCCTGCCACCCTGTATTATGTAAACATTGTAGACCCCTAGGGTTGTATTTGTCTACACTCATAAGTAGAAGGCGTAATTTAATATTTACTAATTCTATAGGAAGCATTGATAGCAAGACATATTTTCATACCTGTACACTTAATTCTGCAACGATAGGTTTAGGCGCAGTAGCAGGGAATGAAGCCCCTCTACAAAGTATCGCGCGGACTTTTTGTGTGGCTTCACTTACCTGCAGAAAACAAAAAAATATAAGTTTCTATAAATTTCCTTACAGTACAAGGCCTGATTTCTGCAAAAGCGAAGAGGAGAGCAACAACTGAAACAATATAAAGTAAATGTCTCTTTCAACGCATTTAAATAGCATATAGGTTGTTTACGACGCATGTCTGCTCTCCACTACGTTTGGTGGAATAATCTTGCATTTGGACAATGTGCACAATTTGTAAAAAAAAGTGTACTTACAGAAACAATGAACCAGGAGTCGGAAGCTCCCTTAGAATGCGTGTTAGTATCACAGAGAGGCATCCACACTCCGCTGGCAACGTCATACATTCGCAACACGCCTGTGTTGTCGTATGCGCAGGGAGAACCCACGTCTGTGGTGCCAAGCCACGCGAGTTTAGAACTTGGCGTTAAAGGCATAGGGACTGTTTTGCTTCGGACTTGGCGACCTGAAATTTTAACGTGTTTGCAAGAGCTTAGCTTTAGGGTCTGTCTCACCAGCTTGGAACGGAATTTGCATGCAATAATCTGCCACAGACAAATTAACCGTAACTTATCCGGAAGTGATGAATCAGACAGTAAAGGAAATATGGTTCCATTTCCGTAAAGGTATTTTCCGTTTTGCGAATACTTCAGGAAAACCTCTAGGATTTTTAACAGCATAATCCTTAGTAACTCAAAACCCATGATTAAAGCGAAATGATGCTAATTGCTCCATGACTACCTAGTGTAGTCGCACTACCAGACATTTAGGTGACTCAAAACAATGAAGATGAAATAACTGTTTATTTTTTAAATACTTACCATTCAATGCTACAATGTCCATGGCTAGGTGCTGGTCTGAGTAGCCAGGGTCTGTGCTGTGGTACACCGCTAGTACTGCTGTGTTGAAGGCCCCTAGAGCTACCACCGGCCCAGCCAGGGATATTACCTATAAATGGGGAGGATTTATTAACTACTTAACTAGGGATTCTGGCCATGCAGTATGAGGCACAAGGAGTAAAAACTAAGGACAAAATATGGACTATGGGCTACTCGATTGGCGCGTTAGATGAGCCCGTCAGCGTGTGCTAGTCCTCTAATCATTTTCTTTTTTACGACTCTTAGTAATGTCAGAAGATGGCGAGACGAACTAGAGAAACACGACCAGTGGTCCACATAAGCCCAGGATCGAAAGAACTGGAAGTCATGTGGAGAGGCCTCTGCCCAGCAGTGGGATGATGCTGGCTAACAGTAACAGTAATAATTTCAGGTGGCATTGCTATTTTAGGTAGGTCACTAACCGACTATTTAGTGACTGACGGCCGGTACTCACTTGTCTCTGCGTGCCCATAGGCGTGAACAGCCTCAGCAGCCTGGCGTTAGTGGCGCACGCCACGACTCCCGCGCCGGCCGCCACGCACAGGATCTCCTCCGTGTCCGGCAGAGACACGCTCCACTCTTTGCTGTTACCCACCAGCGATATGCAGACTAGCTTACTGGGGAATACAATGACCTCATTCTTATATGTGTATGATGAGGGAAGTTAAAATGGTATGAAGTATGAAATGTTCAGCTGCATGCAAAACCAATAATTAAAAAATATACCTGTGCTGTGGAAGCTTGTAATTGGCAAACTTCTATCTATGCATGATATTTAATTTTGTTATTAGTCTGAGCTTTCCATAAAATAAATAAATAAAATGATCTTTTTTTCTGCGACAAAGTGCAAAGTTGTACGAACATCGACGCAGAAATTACATCATCAAGTCCTTGGACTTATCGCTTATGTATTATATCCCCAGGCCTATCTTCTGACGATAAAGTAAGACATAAATAACTCGGTATATTCGTATTTAAAATAGGTACTGAAAAAGGAAGCAATCCTGCTAGGGTAGCAACAAGTAAAGTCACAGTCACAGTTCTCACCTGGGTGTTTCACAGGCTAAAGCAACCACAGTAGAAGACAAACTAGCCATTGTGTGGTTCAAATAATTGTTCAAGTGAATCCCATGATGTAGGTTGGTATCGTGGAACTCCACATCTATTGTAGACTCTCCATTTTCCGCCGTGTGACAGCGAACTATGCCGATGTCGTTCCAGCACATGTATCTAAAAATTAAGTAGGATTTATTTGTTTTTCCAGGGCTTGCTACTACTGTGCATAGAGTGTAGTGTACTCGAGAGTACCTATTATCATTAATTTGATTAATGACGAGGGGAGAACACGTCTTTGAGGCAAAAATTAAAATAGTCGGTATACAGGTTGAATTTTTACAATGGGACTTTAGGGCGGAAACCTTAACAATTATGATAAGAAGAGATAAGTTGCGAGATGAGTCATGAGCTTGATTTCAGAGAACACTGAAACTGGGTGAGCCAGGAATTGAAAAAGATATAATTGATAAAAAGGAAATCACTTACCTCCACTGCCTCGTTGGTCTAGTGGTCGCAAGCGCTACTGCTGAGCATGAGGTCCTGGGCTCGATTCCCAGGTCGGGCAAAGTGTTATTGGGTTTTTCTATCTGAAATTTCTCAGTAGCAGCCTGGAGTCTGGATTTGTGCCCGGTTGATAGCAATAGGCTCGCCCCCTATTACGTGGGACTTAAAACATAACTGGCGAAATGTGGGTGAACCTGTTACAGAGACACCTCTGCCCAACCCTTCGGGGAAACAAGGCGTGATGTTATGTGTGTGAAATCACCTATATCATTGCGCTGAGCAATAGTTTTGCTGATAAGGTGAAAATACTATTGAAGAATGTTACTAACCTATGCTCCAAATGCGTCGGCGTCGCTGAGGGTTGGAAAGGCGCTTGCGGTGGCACCGTGGTAGGCGCTGGCGTATCATTACGCCGCGAAGCCGGCCTAGACTCATCGTGATCAACGACAATCCCCATAGTGTCATTCTTAATCTTCTGTAGCGATATAGCATTGTCATCGTCACTCTCATAGTTCTCTATCAAGTCATCCATGTCGTCATTGTCTGAGGAAAACTTTCATTCTTATGATTCAGTTCAGGTGGCATTTACCTTATAACGGGAAATGATCATGACGTTTATGGAAAACTTGTGGCGAGTTCAGGAAAGTAGTAGTAGCATTCCTATAGCTTAACGCTTTCTAAGGCATACAGTTGTGAAAATGTGTAAACAAATAACATAAGAACTCAAGAATCTTGTAAACTATTAGTATCGGCTGCAAGGGATTTCCTATTAATTAGGATAATTAATAAATTACACTGCCAAAGTCATCCTCCACCTTTTTTGACACAAAAATTAAAACCTTAAAAAACATCCATACTAATATTATAAATTCGAAAGTAACTCTGTATGTTACCTTTTCATGGCTAAACCACTGAACGGATTTCGATAAAATTTGACAAGAATAGATGGCATTCTGGAGAAGGACATAGGGTACTTTTGTCTCAAAAATAATCCTATAATTTGTATGGGAAATCCGGCATTTTTTAACCTTTTGACCGCCACGTCAAAAAAAACACGACGTGCCCTCAGCGCCAAGCTAAAAATTCAACCTTAGATACCTACAAAACAGTAGTGAGTTCCGACTGATATCGATAAAAACTGACTGTTCATTTTTAACGATGTTTTTGTTTTTAATAAACTTTAAAATACCTCAAATATAATATACAGGAGTTTTATTTTGTCCCGCTGTGTCCCTCTATAATGATATGTGTCAAAATTTCGGCACCCTTTACCTTTTCAATCCACAATTAAAAACATCAATCGATAAAATCACGTCAATATCATCACAGCACTATGTTCAATCATGAAGTACTTTTCTGTCATCCTATGATGACTGTGGCGTGACCGGCACGGATTTTTTTAATTTGCTCGCCTCTGCACTAGAGGTGTGCAAGCGTTATTTAATAATATTGAAATAATAATAGAGCTTTTATTTTTATGGTTTCGTATTATTTTATACCCACGACGCAACGGAGTAGTACCTAGTTTAAGTTTGAGGTGAGAGGTTGTTTGTTTTTAGTTTGTGTGGGCCTTTATCTTCACAACGGTTTGTCTAATTTAAATTTATGCGGTTTTCTGTAAAATATTTGGAGTTTGCAATGGGTTTTGGGTAGATAAATTAATTGAGTAATCACCATATTATTATCATAATAATATGGTGATTACTCAATTAATTTAAACAGTGTAAAATTAAAAAGCTATATTATTTTTTGAGAAAAATGTCACGATGTATAAAATTCCGTCTAGGTTGCCATTGCTATTCGTATTTTTATTCCGAATATAAATCACATTTTAACAGTATATATAAAAAGGAGGAAACGAAAGGGATAGTGATAATTATAAAACATTTACGAAAAATCAGTCTTTTATTTAAGTTTGTAGATAGATATTTATTTTATTTTTTTTATTTAAATAAATTAACTGGAACGTAGGTTTCCGTTCAGGTCGATATTCTTGTTATGTTGCCTGTTAGCTACATCACTACTTGTCATCCTGTGGTGACAGTGGCGTGGAGGGAACTATGTTTTTCGAACTTTAGAATTGGTTTAAGTTTTTGTCATCTTATGTAAATATAGATGAAATATAAAGAAAGGAGGTTTATTAATATAAATAAGAATGAGTCAAGGAACATAATTAGCAAAAGAAATAAAAAAAATAATGTTGTTTAATAAGATTTATTTACGTTGTAAAAGTCTGTCATGTAGTCGTGACAGCGGCGTGCTGGGCACTTTTTGGCTTGTCATCTATACATGACTGTGGCGGTCAAAAGGTTAAGTTAGGGATATGAAAATTCAAAGCAGATGTTTGATTTTGGGCTACCTCTATGTACACTACATAGATAAATAGGAAAAAAAAATAGGGGATTGTCGTAAAAATACAAAAAAAAAATCATTTGAAAACGAGTACAGGACTCGTTTTCAAATGATTTTTTTCCTATTTATCTATGTAGTGTACAGAAATTATTTAATTGTATGTAACCCTATTCTTAGGGCAGCCATGACGGTTGGGTTTGAAATGACGTTCGTTTGACGTACTAGTTTACGTCTTTCTTTGAATTTGTATTTGATTGAGTTGTTGTCAATATAAAAGTACTCTGTGGTCGTTGTATACCATGGAACCCAATTTACTAACGGACATTGATCGATTGCTTCTCTGTTGACCCCGGCTTGGTTATATGGTTTATGTTTCGCTTGTGATTTGGTTTCCGTCGTGTTTTCGTGGTATTCTACAATATAGTTCAGTTTCAGGTATGTCCCTTTTAACCCGTGCTTTTACTTGTTGTTTTGTTCAAATGCTATATCTATGTGATGTTTTCTTCCCTTTACCCCAGGCGACAGACGAGACCCCTCTCGTCTGTCGGCCTGGCTCTAGGAGGCCGATGTCAAAAAGTGGTCATCTGTCGCGGCGCTTCCTAAAGGCGTGATCGGCTCTGACGTACTTATTGAACGATCTTGTACATATGCATATTCTAATACATTTTAACTCATTCTTATTGCAGTTTATTAGTAATGGCGTGCCTACAGTGCACCTCTGTAATAGATGAAAATGAACAATATTATGTTGCCGATGATGTGGGGTCCCGAAATAATTTCGGTCATCGACCGGTGTCTTGGTCATCAGGTAAATACATTTTATTTATTTTTATACTGTAAAATCTTACACTGTTAAACCTCTTTTTTTGTTTTGTTTTAGGTTAATATAAATGGAGTAATGTGCTCATAATGCAAGAAATGTCTTCTGATAGTGCTCTGGCACACAATCACAAACTCCATTTCATCACAAAATCCAGCATTTGATAGCAATGTTTGTGTGTGGTGTAGGACATCTTTGTTTAGGTGGCATGCGCACTCTATAAAGATAATACTACTACTTGTGTGTACAAGTGCTCATTGTTTTTTGTCGGCTTGTAACAATGTAGAACAAATAGAGTGATGGAATACTTAAGAAAAAGTGGGTTGCTTGCTGTGCTCACACAATGACTATTGTGTGGCATTTGGGTTGGGCTTGGTACCAAGAGAGCATAGAAGTACCGGCATCATTTCTGGATGGAATATTAATAAGGGATGAAGTGGAAAATGAATAAAATCAAAAGTCACAACAATTTGTTTTACTTACATACCTTTCATGACTGATTTCTCATTCACTTAAGTGGAGAACCCTTGTGGAACTGAGATGTGCAGATGTGTGCAGAGTTTAGATTCTATTGGTTAATATTGGCACAGGTCTCTGCTCCATAGGGTTTCGCTGCTCCAATGGACAGATAGCCTTAATGTCACTAATACTAGAAACTAAATAACATAGAACTTGTTTGAAAAATATGTACTTGCTGCCTAAAAATAGTTGGGGTTTCTTCCCAGCTGTTACTGTAACTTGCAGTTTTTAGGTTTTGCACAGCTCACTGCTCTTCTATGAATTATCGAGGTCCAGAGTGTACTGATAGGCACTAAAAAATGAAGCAGCAGGACAGTTTGTTTTAAAAAATAACGTTCAAGCATTTGTTTCTTGCTTTTGTCACCGATTTAACCAATCTCTAGCTAGGTAATATAAGGTGCTGCCGCAATTGAGTAGAATATCCTGTACTCCTATTTTATTATACTTAATATAACGAAACTCTAGTATTCATATAAGTATTTTATCGCTGTCAGTCATCACTCATTAGATAAGACAACATCAATCAAATGTCGAATATCATCGTCAAAATGACATAATTCGCTTATTGCTGATCCACCATATTTACGTAATTTGAATGTACAATTAAACAATTAAGTAATATTATATAAAATTAATATAAAAAATCGGTTACTACATTGTATAGCCATATTTACATATAATGTACATAGTGCTGGCCCAGGCTCCATACATTTCTGGAACATCTCCTTTATGGTTTTGGTAAGAAATAATGGATGCAAAGAAATATGCATTTCAACGTTTTTGTAAAATCATCTTAAATTGATTGATTTTAAAATTCACATGTAATATTGATTTTTTTTTGTTTTCTTTTCAGGAGATTTAAGGGATTGGAATTTAGTCATAGTCCGTATCTTGAATTAACATTTAGTCTTTACTTCATTAAAATCTGCCCACTCAGTCAAAAGTTATTACAATTTGAAGTCTTAAACTAACCTTTCTTACGAGAGTATATAATAATAATTAGTTTTTTAAGTATATAAACCTGTTCTATTTATTTAAAAAAACAGACAAAAAATGTGAGTAGGACTTGCGCCTTGAGGGAGCCATCACAAAGCTGTGCTTGCTCGGCAACGGCAAGCAATGGCCCGAAGTCCTAATCTGGATTGAAGAACAAACTTTTCAATTGATTAAGAACTTTTAATAGAGTTATAAAATGCAGACTAAATGTTACTTCAAGACACCACTCTGGCGGACTAAGGGGATCGGCAGGTGCAGTCGCTTGCTCTTGCATCTCACATTTTTAAACTTTCCTGTTTGAGTTAACAAAATAATTGCTATTTCTATATAAATGTTCAAAAGAAAATTTAAACTATGCTGGGTGCAAAATATTTCGAGCTCGCTGTGCTCGCTCTACCACCTTGTATTCTTCTGATGCTCTAGCTTTTCTGTTGTAGAGAAAGTATCTCCTATTTCTGTATCAATAGTCAAAAGGAAACCTAACCCTTTCGAGGCAGCGCGCTAAATACCTCGACGTCATTCCTGGGGGGACCCCATTTACCTTTGCCGCCCCGGGCCCCGGACAGGCTTAGTCCGGCACTACAAGACACGGCCTATGAATTTTTGATCCCAGATGACTATAAATAACCAAAGAAGACTATAAATGACCAAATTTCGGATATTCCTCTTTACTTGACCTTGCTTCTCGCCATTCAATTTCATGCTGCTGGGCCAACGGAAAGTACCAAATAGACTGGTTTATTTGCTATTGTCAAAATATGCGGCATTAATGGCCGTATTATTTTATTGCATTTACTTGGAAGTTTAATTTTTGTTAAAAATCCAAGAGACCGTAGATCTAAGTTTTGATATCTATTTCAACTTGATGCCTCCTCGCGTTCATGAGAAAAAGGGTCTTGACAGACAACAAAGTATTTCTTTATACGGAACCCTAAAACAGATTTATTATCTGCCTGTTACCTTCCATGCTGTAACGGCTGAACGGATTTAGATGAAAGGCATACGTATAGGCCATGACTTGGTTTAGGATATAGGATACTTTGAATCCCGGTAGCACGTTCCTGTGGCATATTTTCCGACATCCACGCGGGCAAAAGCAAAATATTCAAACAAAAACGCAGTTCTTATTCATGTCGCATAATTCTTTAAAGTTACAGTATGGCATAATTTAACAAATAATGTTTTACTTACCATCTGCCCTCTCAACCATTTCCACATCATCAGCATTATCTGCAGCAGCCGTGCTATCTTTACCATAGCAATTTACTAACATGCCAAGTTGACCAGCAACATCACAGTACGCCAATACACCATTGCCTGAAATATTAACATGTTGTCATATTGAACACTGTGAGCAGTGTGCAGGAGGTCTTATAATCATGTTGACATGTAGTACAAATGCATCATCAGTAGGAGTACAGTGCTTTTTGTCTCTCAGCAAAATAGAATAGCAGATAGCTAGATAAGCAGGTCATTGCCATAGGCGTCATTACTCATTATAATTACTTTGCATTATTTGCATTATTATGGCTTATGCAATTATACTTTTAACTTTGCCATGTTGCAGTTATCTTGTTTATGGGAGATATGGGCCACCACATTAAGGGGCCATTCATATTTCTGGGTGCAGAAAACTGGGTGTTGTGGGGTAATTTGGAAGAGGCCTATCCTCAGTGGACTACTACAGACTGACTATTGAGTTGATTATATTTCCCACCACAAGACAATATTATGGTAACAACTTAATTTTTAATAGTTGAATATTTGTTGCACATACCTTTGGGATTCCATGCCATGGCAGACACATTGTGTGAGGTAGGATGTTCAATAATGCCAGTGCATGCACCAGAGCCTATTTCCCATACTGCAATTTGGCCAGCTACTGTGTTTCCAGCCAGATATTCACCGCATGGTGAAAATACACATTGAGATATTGCACATTTTATCTACAACCAAGCAAAACTAATTTAACTTGAATAGGGAACTCCAAATAGTTTTACACTTACAATAAACAAGATTTTCATAAATTTATTTCTGTATGAGAATACATGTTTGTGACTGAAACTGTAAAAAAATCATAAATATAACATATTTTCTTAGTTTATTTTGTGTGTACTCACCAAACTGTGTGTGAATGTCATCCTCTGCCCCCAAGACTCACAGTCTAACAATATTATCTCTCTATTGTTTGGGTAGGCCAGGTATTTTCCCTCTGAAGGCTCAAAATCCATTCGACCTGAAAAATTACAACCTTAGTTTTTAAAATGTATCCGACTAAAAAGTACCTAACTAAGATCAAATTCATCATACTATTGTGTAAGACTGTCACAACATGTTTTTTCCTTCTAGGAAGAGAAAATTCCCATACATTACTAAGCCTATATGCATCATCAAAATATAATAATTGAATAATGAACTTATCCTCACAGGATATTGTTGCAAATTTTACAATACCGCATCATGTCATTTTCATTACTATGGATATGTATTGATAAAATAAAAACATACACAAAACTTTAGCAGCATAAAATGTGTTTATCTTTGGTACACATGATACTTCTTTAACAATTTTCTGTGTATCAATATCCCATACTCTCAATTTTCCATCTCCACATGCAGTGCTTGCAAATTTCATATGTGGACATATAGCAATGCTCAGAACTGGTCCTGTGTGTTCCTTCATAACAAATAATGGTGCTCCACCTTCCAAGTTACACAACTTCGCTTCCATATTCTCTGATGTACATCCCAAAGCCTGTAAAAAATACAATGTAAAAAAAAAAATTGTACTGAAACAATATTTAAGTAGTTAGGAAAAAACAAAGTATCACCTCAATTTTACTTGAAGACTTGATTTGTGTGACTGGTGCAGTAAATCTAGTGACAATACCATCTTTATCAAAGGCCGGATATGTGTATGCTTGAACAGCATGATTATCAGTGGCCACATAGAGTCTTTTCTCTTTGTAGCATACAGCAAGTGCACTTTCCCCAACACAATGGGAGTTTGGATCATCATCTTCTATGTCCAGCCATATTCTCACATCACCGTCGTTTCCACATGTTATGATATGCCTGAACAAGTAGTATTATTGAATAAAAAGGCTAGAACTTACATAATTATTAGATATAATTGAAAGTAAATTTACTTACTGTCCATCTTCTGTGTAGCACACATCAGTGTGGCCTTCGGCATGAGCATACCGTAATGGTTTGGTATCTATTTTCATATTTAATTTTAATTTCAACAAATATTAAACTAGACAGGTATGTTACTTGCTTTTTAAAATAAAATAACAATAAATCAAAATAAAATTGAACAACCTGAAAGTAAGTTTTTATTTTGACAGCTGGTTTTGCAAATTGGCGGGAATTTATTCTGCAAAACGTCAAGCAACTCGTCTCACCGAGATACCGAGTCACCGAGTTGACATGTAAAATTCTGCAAGTATTTTGATTCATAAATTGTTATTTTAGGATACTTTGATGATGCAATAATTATTTATTAAATAATTTCTGAATCCTTTACATACATAGTCGGTTTATGAAATATACAAAATTAAAAATATATTTATCAGAGCATTTGAAAGTGGATAGACCCAGTTATACTAAAATAATTTTAGTACCCGCCGATATTTAAATAATGTTAACTAGATTTTTTGTGCTTGATGTAAAGTCTGTTTTTTAATCTCGTAGACTAATTTGACATTTCAAGTGATTGTTGTTTGTTTTTTCAATTTGGAGTTTTACATTTGCACCTGTCAAATTAGTCTACAAGATTAAAAAACAGACTTTAAACACTAATGACGTTAACCGTCGTTAAAATGTTTTTTTTTTTTTTTTATCAACTCGTGGTGGTGTTGATAAAAAAATAAACATTCGTTAATCGTAACTTCATAAGCCATGGTAGATGTGTAGACTTCCTGCCGTCTCGTCTCAAGTAGTCTCGTACAATGTGATTCATACATTATAGTGCCGGTACCGGGTGGTATATAAGTACAACAAAAAGGCGTTTTGACATCTGAAACTGTTCATTTGGAATTATAATTCAAGTCCCAGTGGCGGTGTGTTGAATAGGTTAGATAAGAATTATTGAAATCGGGAATTAAGGTAAGAATCAAGCATTCTTATTTGAAAGCAATAAATTATATTATTTTAATTACAAGACGTACAATGTCTTCTTACCATAATGATGAAATATTGGCACATTTTTCTGCCATATCCAATAACCTTGAATTTAAGCGTGCAATTATTAGGAGAATTATTTTTAGATTTTTTTTTAATGGTGTAAACTGATAACCCGTGTTGCTGTACCGAATTAGTAAATTCTTGACAAGTTTATTAGACATTTATTCCAGTCTTTTACGGTATGAAATTTATTTGAGTAAACATATTTCCATTTTTTATGTTTTATTATTCAATTTTTTCATTTTTTAATTCATATAAAAATCTGGTACTATTTCTTAACAATTATGAAATCATATTTTATTAGATTTTCTTTTTTACGTTTTCTTTTTACTTCTTATTTATGTGGTAAAATCTGTGGTTTGATATTTCATGTACGTACCTAATTTTTCGTATCAATTAAGTAACCGTTTATTCACTTGGAACTTTTGGTTTCTTAAATACTAGATGGCGGATCAAGGATTTTTGGAACAACAACCAGGTTTTGCTACTGTTGCCATACACGCTGGTCAAGACCCAGAAAAATGGAATTCCGGTGCGGTTGTGCCACCTATTACGTTATCAACCACTTTTAAACAACCGGCTCCTGCCGAACACACAGTAAGCCTGCTTGTTTTTATAAATTTTTCCTCAATAAACTAAACTTTAATCTTTTAACTTTAAAATAACAATACAATTCATTCGTAGGGTTTTGAATATGGGAGATCCGGAAATCCTACAAGGAATACTTTGGAAGAATGCCTTGCAGCATTGGAAGGGGGAAAACACGGCTTTACTTTCGCTTCTGGTCTTGGAGCCATAACAACAGTGGCTGCATTACTTAGCAAAGGTGACCATATTGTGTCCATCGATGATCTTTACGGTGGTACAAACCGCCTTTTAAGGTAAAGAACATTTTTGAAACATGAAATAATGAAACGGCGTTAATTAAAAAGGACTGTGACCGGAAATTAATTAAATTATTTCAATTTCAGGCAAGTTGTATCAAGAATGGGGGTCGATGTTACATTCATAGATTTTACAGTTCCTGGAAATTTAGAAAACGCAATTCAAGATAATACAAAGGCGAGTCGAATTACAAACTATTAATTTAACTTTCACTAGTTGCTCATACATCTTATTAACTCTCGATTTTCAATCTTTTTACGTAGATAGTAGTAAGTATAATCATTCTCAACAGGGATTTAATTTATGGCAGGGTTATCGAATTTTTTTGTATTTCGTGGGAATTTGTCATCATCCTCCTCTCGCTTGGTCAATTAAAACATTCTTAATTTACCGTTTCGGGAGGGTTATTATTACCCAGGTTTTTAATTTTGCTAGGCATAATCGGAATCAGACAAATGTAAAAGTACCAAATTGTTTGTGGGTAGTGTCCTTTATAATTATGGTCATATTGATATACTTTTTTTTAGTGTAAGTTATTACGTCCACTTATCATTCTACGAATGCGCATGTTTAAAAGTTAAAGTGACGAAAATCATAATATTATTACATTCTTATTTAAAATGCCTGCGTATCATGATTTAACCACAACAATCTTTATCACTAGTGTTTTATTTCGAAGTAATTAGGTATTATTACCAATATAAATTACGATAAAATTTATTGCATTATTGAAATAAAACGTATGCGTTTCAGAATGTTATCAACAAACAGCTGAATTGTTTCCTAAGACTAAAGTTATTTTTTATTTTAGATGCTCTGGTTAGAGACACCAACAAATCCGAACTTGAAAGTTATTGATATTGCTGCGGCATCCGAAGCAGCAAAAAAACGCAGCGATGATATTATTGTTGTTGTGGATAACACATTCCTCACATGTTACTTACAAAAGCCTCTGGACTTCGGTGCGGATATAGTTTTGTACTCTTTAACAAAATATATGAATGGTCACTCCGACGTATTAATGGGAGCGGCAGTTGTTAACGACCAAGCATTAGCGGATAGGCTAAGATTTCTACAAAATGGTAAGTGGGAGTATTTGTTTTCTTAATTATCCATTAGTTCTTTTTTCTAAAAAATATATTTTGAAATATTATTGTGGCTTTCTGATTTTTTTTCTTCTTTTAAACTATTAGGTATCTACTAGGTATATTTTCTTCGCTTGTGCATAAGTTTTCTCAATGACGTGACGACAGAAAACGATATAATTACGGCGTATGTCGTAAAATGATCGCGAAAACAGAGGCTCCGTTTAAATATTATTCAAGTCACCTTGAGCAGGACGGCTATCTATCATTACGAATACACGACAAAATGCAAACACGTTGTTTATTCACTGATGCACAATTTTGTTTATAAGGAAACCTCATTAATCATGACATGGGAAAATAGTTGTAGTAGGCGATGACGTAGAGAAATTTTTCATTATCACTTTATTGTAGTATAGAATGACTTGCGGTTTATGCGCCGGTATAGCCTGGTATGACTCATTTTACCAGTGATGAAATTACAGTAACGTCTGCGTCTGTCTTTCTATTACGAAAATTCTGGCAAATTTTCTTTTGCACCTCTCCTATTACATCCATTACTTTTAATAGTGTGTTTTATTTTATTTTTTTTAATTGAATACAATGTACGTAATGTATTGCTATCGTTTCAAGGCATAAAGAGATAGGAATATTATAGTAATGAATCTATATCACTCAGATATTGTGAATAATTTAAGACCCCATTCATACAAGCCTGTCAGCGGACAATGTTTCATTCATTGCGGGCAAAGTCCGAAGCTAGATAGATACATTCTTTAGATATGATTTTGTAAATTGAATATAATTATGTTTTAAGATTTACATTTTATCTAATCTTTTCAGCTATGGGAATCGTACCATCTCCTTTCGATTGTTACCTAGTCAACAGAAGTTTGAAAACTTTGGCTTTGCGTATGGAACGCCACAAAGAATCGGCTATAGTAATTGCTCGGTGGTTAGAAAAGCATCCTAAGGTTGTAGAAGTTATGCATCCAGGTATTGATTTTTTTAAATATTTATTGCCTGATGACCGCGACGCGACGCTTTGGTAACTATCTATTAATTACGTATTTAATTGTTTAAGGACTTACGTCTCACAAGCAACATGACATCGCCAAAAAGCAAATGACTGGTCATTCGGGTGTCTTCAGCTTCAAACATACCGGTGATCTGAAAGAGTCGAGAAAATTTTTGAGTTCCTTGAAAGTATTTACTTTGGCTGAGAGTCTGGGGGGATATGAAAGTTTGGCTGAATTACCGTAAGTTACTCTTTTAGCTACCTACGTAAAGACTATGAGTACCTAGGCGATATTTCTTTTTAATTTGACACGATGTTTTCCAGATCGGTAATGACGCATGCATCAGTTCCCGAAAAACAACGAGAAGAACTTGGTATCACGGATGCGCTCATAAGACTTTCGGTTGGATTAGAAGATGTTGAAGATCTCATTGAAGACTTGGATTTAGCGTTTAGAGAAGCTTTTTGATGACATAAGTTGTTTTAATTTAAATCCAATCTCTTTTATTTACATATTTATATTTTAATTTTATTTTTAAGACGTGACGTATCTTTGAAGCGCAATAAAGTTACTTGCGCCAAAAACTATAATTAGTGCATTAAATTACTACATATATATGAAATGGTATTACCAATTCCGTATTGGGCGTTGTTAAGTTGGGTCCGAGTAACTTATTACATCTTACATATAGGTGTAAATTTTACAAAAAAATAACAATCACATTTCTCGACATGGTGTACCCGTGTATTACTTACAAAAAACGAGACACTTTTT
Source organism: Omphaloscelis lunosa (assembly GCA_916610215.1). Classification (NCBI taxonomy): domain Eukaryota; kingdom Metazoa; phylum Arthropoda; class Insecta; order Lepidoptera; family Noctuidae; genus Omphaloscelis; species Omphaloscelis lunosa. The sequence goes on along the minus strand of OU744244.1, from coordinate 17,084,688 downwards.
GTTCAGCTTTTCAATAATTTATTAGCACAATCGCATCGGTGATATTTATTGTATCTCGTAATAATTTACAATGTTGTTATAGATTAGTTTAAGCATATTCATTATCTTAATGTTATTCAATAATTAAATCTTCATTCTGAATAAATCTAATTTAAAAACACACAATAGGGCTTACTGATTGAACTTAACATATCAATAGAAAGGTTAAGTGTGTGCATTCGTTTACACTATTGTGGAAATATTGTCGTGACAGTATTTTACTAAACTACTATTCCCTACCTCATTGTGGTTAGTTTTTATGAAGTGATATTTTATAATGTTTACTAGAATATTTTTGCCGATATGATACACAATAGTTTGAAACACAATGATTATAATTTATAATTATTTCATTTTCATGTTATTTATCATTGCATTGTCTTTTTATTTAATTTGTATGAAACAATAGCGAATAGTATGTCGAAGAATATTTTGTTACTATTTTCCAGCATTGATTAAGAAATATATTAAAATAACTGACCTCTCATTCGTTTTTGTTATACCTATGACATTTTGGCACAAACTGTGATAAACCAGAATTTATTTATTGAGACCAGGAAAATTATTGCTCGGCAAGATTCGTTTTAGATTCGATTTTGAGTCTTCAAAAAATAAAAAAGAAGGGTGGTAATGACACCATAGTAGTTTTAAAAACTTACGGATCCTCTGTTTTCCAAAGCAATACAATTAACAAGTACTTTTCGGGACATTATTTGGTGAAATTGGAGTTCGAACATGGTAGGAAGGGCAGAAAACATAGCTTTTTCATACTACGCCCAGCCATTCTTTTTTAAAATCTGGTCGGTCAAAAATTTTCCCTTTGAGATAACTTTAGACCATAATTTATGATTTTATTATGCGACCCAGAAAGAGAAAAATAAAAATGTCTGAAATTAAGTGAGAGTTTTCCAAAAAAAATATTTAAAAAGCTTAAACTGTACTGTACTCAAGCCGGCAAATTGATACCTGAGCTATTATTTATAAAGCGATTTTAGATACACTGAGCATACTGTACTAGAATAATTTCAATTAAACGGTTACTAACCGTTATTTTAGGAAGTTATTCTAAAAATAAATTCATTTTAGCGGGAAGTTTCAAAATTTCTTGCGATTTTCCTATCTGTCATAATGCTTTGATTGAACAGACGCGGGCTGTCAAGAAGTAACAAAACGAAAACAAACTTTTTATTCATTTACATTCTCATAATTAACAACTAACTGAGTACGTACTATTAGATTGGGCAAGACTGAGTGTTAGCCGAAAATATCTTCCAAAGTAAGTAAAACCTAAGGACTTAAATCTTATTTATTTATTTTTAATAATAAAGTATACATCGTAATTATATGATTTCGGCACACACATTGTTGCGAAATAATTGTATCAGGGAAAAAAGCTAATCCGGGCAGTATCAAGACATTATAGTATTTGTATAGTATGTACCTACCTACTTAATAGGAAAACATTCTTAGAAAGACCATTTCTGACTTGGAGTTATTTTCATTTGTTCTTAATTGAAAACACAGATTTTAGAACATTGTAGTTACAGGCAGTAAAAAGAACACAACTGTATCCTGGATTTTAGATGCCAATTGATTAAAGGACCTAAGACATGGATTCAACTGAAGTTAAAGTATGCAATGAAATAATAAATTGCTACTGCTAAGCCCAGTTAATTTTTTTTATTGGCTTAACTGTTTATGTTTTCAGTGAGCAGTTATTAAATGGAAAAGGATTTTTTGAAAGATAAGTGGTAGATACAATAAGAAATCAATGCTTGTAATAATAGCTTGTAAAAAACTATTTCCTCAATAATAAGTATCATAACAAGTATAGTTTGGAAAAGTGGTGTTTTAATTTTATATTCAAATCGAGACTCCTGTAATAAAAGAACACTGAGCAAAGTTGTAGGAAAAGAGGCTGATAAAAAAAAAAAAAAAACTTGAGAAGGATACTGTTCCAACAACGTTGTAGGAAAAGTGGGCTATGATCAATACAGATTTTAAAAAACCTATATTATATATTTTTAATCATTATATATTTTTTTAAGTAACTGCAGATTTATATACTCTTCTATTTTATTATTGATCAGATATGACCAAAACCAACAGAAGTTAGGGTTAGATTCCCAGCTTAGGTATTAGTTTATAAGTGCTTGGATTCCTGTGTCAGGGCTTGTCGGTTCAATTCCTGCATGAATTGTTGATTGTAGGGCTTTGGTTCTGATGCTTCTGATAGTGGTTTCAATTCCACCATGTACAATATGATTGTTGCTTGGGTAAGGTTCCTGTGATACTGCAATAAACGGTTCGACTACCTGCAAATGTGAGTTTTGTATCTGACAGTTTGTGAATATGAAATATGTTTGTTCGTTTGAGATTTATATATGTATATGTGGAAAGAGCTTAGGTATATCTAAGCTCTTTCCACACAAACAGACCCAAAAAAACAAAACTAAAATTAAAACCTAAAATTATTAGTAACAGTACAAATATACCAGATAATGTTCTTGTCAATTTTTTTTTAATTTTAGGGGATAGTTAACAGTATTGTGTGCTAATAAGCCAATAAGCCGACGTTCGCACGGACTTAATAAAATCGCGGCGATTTTTTTTCATGCACTGGATTTTCAACGCTCTGCTCAGCGCCGAGAGTTGTAAATCCAACAGTGTGTTTTTTCAACGCGCTGGGACGAGAGTGCGTCCCAGCGCGTTGGATTCTCAACGCTCGGCTTAACACCTAGAGTTGAAAATCCAGCGCCCAATCCTGCTGCGATTTTATTACGTCCGTGCGAATGTGGGCTAATTGTTTGGCTAGGGTGTCTACAATTTCTAAAAACTTCCCAACAACTCTAGTTGGATTACGAAACTGCTCTGAACTCTTTAGAACCCAAGAGGGCGACTAATTGGAATGAAGTCTAATATGTTTATGTGCGGACTTGACTATTCCAGCTACTCACTTAGTAACTTTTTTCTTTTTTCGGCAGATATAGGTTTAAGTATCGTATACTGATCAATTTAATACTATTTCAGTTTACAATAAACGTTTTTTTATACTATATAATATATAACACTTGGTTGAAAAAAAATTATGGAGAAATATGTAAAAAAGGATATATTTCAACTTTGGTACCCCTAATTTCCTTTGGCACGATTACACCCCTTATTTTTCTGCATTTTTTGACATAAATCGTACAATGTGCGCACGCGTTAGATTTTGGGAGAAAAAAATTAAATGTGTTTTTGAATATAAAAAAAAAAGTTTTAAATCTATTTATAATTAACATTAGGTACTCAATACTCAATTCTTTCAGTACTCAGGTATTTAATGGTTATTAATAAATTATATGGAGTTGGAACACTAACTAAGCGTTTAATTCCTCGTAAAACATTTGTAGAATAGTGTACTAAACAGAAAAAAAAACGGAGGATTGAAGAACAGAATCAACAAGACAGTGACGAACCTCCAAAGGAGGCATTTTGTTTAACAGATACAATGGCCAAAGTATCTCTTCAAGCTCTTTTTGACATAACTGTGCAACGTATACTCAAAAGTCTACCAGACAAGCCGTCTCAGTCCTTAAATTTATCGTCAAAATGGGGTTTCGATGGGTCATCAAGCCAAAGTATAAAACATATAAACAAAAATGGAAGAAGGAAAGACTGATGAAGCTATTTTTATGACGACTTAAGTTCTTTTAAAACTAACTGTTGCAGTTGGAACAGAAGGAATTATATGAGAAAACCCTAAGCCTAACCCTAAGCTGCGCCTACACTATACTGTCGACCTGTCCAATTTATATTTGTCGAAGAAAGTGAGTTTGTAGTGAAAGATAAAATAACTAAAATGGAAGCAGAAATAAAAACTTTAAGCCCATCCAAATGTGTTGATGGCATTGAAGTTGAACACAATCTCGTCCTGACGGTTATTGATGGAAAAATGTGCACGTATCTATCAGAAGCTCACTCCCGTGCTGTGTGTTACTTGTGTTTGGCGAAACCATATCAGATGAACGATCTCGATGCAGTATCGCGTAATGAAGTGTCATCTGATATGATCAAGTTTGGTTTGTCATCTTTGCATGCTCAAATTAATAGCATGGAGTGTCTTTTGCACATAGTATACAAATAAGACGTAAAAACTTGATCTGTCAAAGGAGAAGACAAAAATCCGTGATGCAGCATAGGAAGAAACAGATACAAGAGAGATTTCGAAAGGAGTTAGGGCTTCTGATAGATATCGTGAAGCAGGGATCAGGGACAACAAATGACGGAAATACAGCAAGGAAATTCTTCGAATTTTCTGAAGCGCGTAACAAAGACTTTCACAGATACAGAAACCACCAGAGAGCACCATTCACGTAAAATAAATAGGACGAGCACGATGAGGATATAATGAAGATGATGCTTCTGACTTCAAATCCTTACGTTTCTGCAACACGGCCGATAATGCATCGTGCTCAAAATAAAACAAAGATGAGGCTTGAAACCTTGGATCTTTTAATTGTTGAGCCGAAGGAACAGGATGATAGTGAGATGACAAAATTATGACACAGAGTCTGATATAGATGTTTAGGATGCTTGTAGCTTTAATTATGTTTTTTATTTATTTATTTGTAATATTTTTCATTTATTTAAGATTTTTTCATCGTTTATTTGTATCTTTTTAATTGTAAGTCCGTCATTCACACTTTCTTTTTTGTATTTTATTGCATGTTTTATAAAACAATGCAGGGAAGGGTATCAATATAGGGAGTAATATTAGATACTGAGGGCATTAGATCTCATTATCTAACTACTTTCACTAAATTACAAAAATCTTTAGATAATTACCATGTACCTTAAAAATAGTTGTTATGTTGAATCGATTGATATTCCATTTATGTTCATTTTTTTTTTAATCCTTTGGTACCTAATGTCATTATAAACAGATTAAAACCTTTTTTATATTCTAAAAACACATTATATATTTTTTCTCCCAAAATCTAACGCGTGCGCGCATTGTGCGATATGTAAAAAAATGCAGAAAAATAAGGGGTATAATCGTGCCAAAGGAAATTAGGGGCACTTGTACCGAAGTCAAAATATATCCAGTTTTACGTATTATGCATACATTTTTTTCAAACAAGTGTTATAAGGTAAAAAAAAACGCTTATTGAAAAAAAAAAAAATTCGTAAAAAACACCACAAAGTGAAAAATAACTTTCATTTCGGAAGTCGGTGGCAAAAACCGAAAATTCAAAACCGAAGACCACGACTTCCGAAATGAACATTATTTTTCACTTTGTAGTGTTTTTTTGGAAGTCGGTTGTTTTTTTTTGGAAAAAGTTTTTGTTTTTCACCTTTTAGTTGTGCTGCCTACCCCGCACAAATTCGAATACCACTACGTGCTATGTAAATAACAGTCACAGGAACTTACTTATCATATCATCCACATACTAAGTGGGAAAAAATACGTACCATTGAAGCTAACTCAAAAACTATCCAAGGAAAGTTAATAAAATGTATATTGGACCACCTTGAGAGTATACCCTTTCAAACAAAAAAAAAAGGATTTTCAAAATCGGTCTACAGTTGACGGAGACTAAAAAACAAAGAATAAAAAAAAAACAAACATACGCTACGAACAAAGTCAAAGTCAAAGTCAAAGTATCTTTATTGTGGGCATATGTAAATTACAGGCTCCTTTTTAGAAGTTGGTTAAAAACTGAAATAGCATTAACGATACGATACCTAAACCCATTTCTGCCGAAAAAATAAAAAAAATACAAGTTGATCCCTAAATCTATGAACATCGATTTTCAGCCCATTGTGCGTCATGTCACCGAGCACTTAGGAGACGCCTCTGTCCACCGGCAAATGCGATAGGCTGAGTTTAGAACGAGGGAGCACTAGGTTGCGGGGCTCATAGCACAAATACTATTAAAGAGACCCTGGTATGTAAACTACATTATAAGCATGCACAGGTTTTCTGAACTTAACTTAGGCGCGGTAATGTTATTTAAATTAATATGAAAAGGGTATTTGCTGGAAGAGTAATTGTTGAAATAATCGTATATGTATCGGTTGAAGATGCTTCTGCGAAACAGTAATAAATTATAGCAGACATAGCATCATATCAAGTTCCAATTGGAATCGTTAATTCATTATAATTAATTATTAGGGTAGGTGAACATAGGAGACCTATATTCTCTAATGTTTTCAAGGCAAGGCATAGTTCATCCTATTGTGAAAGCTCATTCGCTGTACTGCGTCACACGTCTGATTTTCAAAGGAGGGGGAAAATGACTGTCTGTCACATACTCGCAATTTAATAACAAATTTTATATTTATTTTGTGTGTACACGGGTCAGGCCACTTAGAAACATATTAATTCTATATTTAGAATGGGAAACCTGAAACAAACTAGGGACAACTACCGGCTGACAGGTCGAATGCAATAATTTCTTAACACAAATTCTAAAGAAACCATTTTTTTTTTCATCCGGTATGTTTTTGGCCTGCTTCTCACCTAATGGTAAGTGATGATCGGTCGAAGGTGGAAGCGAGCAAATCCAAATTATTTTATTTAACATATACCTGGGCACTTATGAAACGTCAGAAGCTAGGTGCACGGTTCCAATTGGTTGTTTCCTATGGAGAAGAGCCGGCAAGAAACTCCACGGTTACTCTTTAAGAGCTTCACCTGAAGTCCTCAACCACAGAGGAACTGGCTGTCTTACCTCTAACTGCTGAAACACAACAATGCTGTTAGCATTTTTGCTATTGGTGACACCGGAGATCCTGGTGTAGGAGCTCGTGGCTAAGTAATAACAGGCGCATGGGTCGATCTATGAGGTTAAGCTACGTTTGCCGGGGTTGGTCCGTTGATGGGTGATCATTTTTACATACCGAGACTCCCGGTACCGTTTCCGAAGAAAAAGGCTGTACACCTCACAGATTTAGAGTAGGTACACCCGCACTTTTCACCGTGGAAAGACAAGTGCGACAAGGGCTCGTGCACAGAGTGTTTCTTTTACGTATCAATTTAAAATTTTTTGTGAATATTTAAAAAAAATATTATATATATTGTTGTTAATAATTTATTTGCATGTATAGACGCAATACTATTGCGGGTTAACAGAAACGCCTTCTGTTAGTTAACATATGTACTATATTAATAATAAATCCTTTTATTCAAAAAGCCAAATACAATTTGTCCACACACAATTTGTAAAAATACAAACGCCACTATATTAATACATCGATAAGCATTATTTGAGACAGAGTGAACGTCTGTGTCTGTACTAGTATAAACTGTTACAGACACAGGCGCCTTCCTCTTACAATTAATTGACAATTTGCTGCATTATTGTAAGCATAAACTTAGTTTATCTTAAGTACACTCTGAAATACATAATAAATTTTAGGGAACCGATCACTTTTCCGATTTTTTTTTGTTCGAATTTCGTTCTACCGAAAACTATTGACCGACGTCTTCTTTGCTATCTATATGCATTATTTGACTTATTTTTAGATCATTGAAGTATCATGTGTCATAGGTATTATTTTCCCGAACTATATTTTGCCGATTTACAAAATAACTTTTTGCTATTGGCCGAAGCCTCTTTTGAACTTTTTTCATTTGCCATATTTTCACCACACAGAAACATTTGATGGAATATTATTTGGTCACAAATATATAGCCGGTTACTTGGTAGCATATACAATATTAATTTAAAAATAGTGTCATAAAAAGTCAATATGTTGTGCTAAAAAAATTAGTGATAGAAACGAATCGCTGCAAAACCGACTTCACGAAGTCTTGTCTGCCCTACCCCTAGATAGAGTGTAAGTGAAGCCCATGCAGGCGCGGATGGGTGGGGTGGCCCGTGAGCTGAGGAGCAGGTGGTTTGAGCGTTTAAACCATCTGCAATGATAAGCTCGCGTGGGGCCGCCCAAACCCTGCAGCGCCGGAGTCGTGACAGAAACAATGCTTGCTGCATGTTGCATGCCTGCTTACAAGTTGCACGCTACATGCTTACTTGCGTGCTGAATGCCTGCTTGCACGCTGCATGCCTGCTTGCATGCTATTAAATGAAATTCGGTCAAATATTTTTCGAACTACCCAAATTTTATTTGGAAACTATCCACAACTTTTCTACAAAATCTATTTGTTAGGATCTAGACACCATTGAGCCCTATGACTGGGCCAATTAGCGTACCTGAAATAAAACATATTTTTACTATTAATACTAAAGAAATTGTATGAAACCGTTTATATCTGCAGGATTGATTGAGTCACCACGTATGTCGCACAAGGAAAGTCTTGTCCTGGCCAAGCTGATGGACACCGTGAGAAGTCAATTAGGCGTGCACTATGGTGTAGATGACCAAGAATTTCCCTAAACATCCAATGTGCAATACCTTTAAGAGGCTCATGTAATAGTCTGTTCATTTATCCGCCATAATATATACCGGGGTGCACATTTATGCTATAACATTAAGGTACTAATAAATTTAGACTTAGACACTGTAAAACAGTGCCTAGTAGTTTTACTACAATTCGTTTTTAAATAATTGGATAGTTAATAAGTGTGTTTCACAATTTGTAACAAAATATGTTAATATACAAAAATGCGTTTTTAACAGCAGAAATTCTGAAAGAACGAGCCATAATTATGTTTTGTCAGCTTTGTGTTTTGTGTTCTCCTTCACATCTCCACATTAATCAAAACTTGACCAAATTAGACTTGGCATCTTCAAATAAAGAGCAAAATCTTTTAATAAAAAAGCCGCGGCTATAGCGGATAGCATAGATGAATGGTTTCATTGTGTTATCAACAATTGATAACATTAATGGCAGTGGTAATGAGCCGAGTTATCAACATTGAAACAGATAAAATGGCCTTGCTCTTTGAGCCCATAGAGTAATAGTGCCAACTCACACATAAACAATACCGGCCAAGTACAGGTCGTACTCTTATGCAATAAGGATTCCGTACCATACCGAAATAGAAAATTTTGAAAAAGTGTTTTCTTTTAAGGTTTTGTACGGGGATGGGCGACGGACTTAAAAAAAAGCCATAACTAAGAAAAGAGAAAGACAGAAAGAAAAATTATTTATTGGCACTCGTACCGGTAACAAAACAAACATTGAATAATGGTAATTGAGATCATAGGAACACGTAACTACCTACACTGGTGGCGTGAAATTACAACTGGCTTCCTAATACGGTCAAAAAGATTTAGCTACGACAGACACACAGATAGACTAGGTACATCTTAGGCTTAGTATCTGATAGGGTCCCATTGGCACGCTTTGCGTACGGAACCCTGCCGATAGGTATAAGATTGTATAGAGACTGATTCCAAAATCAATTTATTTGGAAGTTAATAGGTCAATTGAATAAGTGGTGCCTATAAAAAGTGATATGACTAGGTACACACGGCTACATATCAAGCTATAAATTTCCAGTATTAGTTGGTGTCGCATTGTATATGATTTCCGTACAATGAGAGGTCAGCTTATTATGGAAATTATATCTTGATATGTAGCCGTGTGTACCTTAAGTTGAGTAGATTGGCATAGAGGTGAGTTTTTATATTAAATAACCGGCTATGTTTGGATGCGCAAACGGCAAAGTATACTGTGTCATCTAAGCTAGATAACAGTGTCTCTGACTATATATCCATTCGGTAAATGAGCCGCGATAACGAGACGAGCAGACAGTGAAAAAATGGGGATTCTATCGATCACTCAGCGCGAATCACTCGAGTGTGGTGTTGTTTTCACCAGATTACACTAGTCAGCGAGTGTACTACCTATATCAAGTTTGATATTCGACGATCTAAAAAACGTTTGAGATGGCTTCCTATTGAACTCGGTCCCAAACATAGGTACTTCCTTAACTGCCGGGGTTGCGAAGAAGTCCGAAAGGGAGATTGTGGCCCCCGCCAACATGGCAACTGAAGGAACACGGGTGGGTTTTAGTCAGTAAGAGTCTGACAGAGCCCTCCCGTTCCGCCCAGATCGGGAGAAATTATTTGATAATTTCCCACCTAAAAAAAAAGGTTTTTTATTTGGTCTGAATTTTGAGTATGATAACAGGTAGACATAAATTTACTATGAATAAACGCTTTTATAATACATTTGAATTAAGTTGAATAGATACTTATCGTTTAAACCACAACAAGCATGCTCCCTTAATTAAGTGAATCATCTCGTACACCTTTTCCCTTCAGTCGTTACAAAAAGAAGAAGGGTGGATAGGTGATCACACAAGGCATAGTCACACTAAAACGTGCTAAAACGCTATTATAGGTCAGTAACCAAATGAGCTCTTTCCGTTCAATTATGCCCTGCAAATACGCGATCATTATGTCGTCGTCGTCGACCTCAATGACGATGTTCTGTGACTGTCCATTGAGTGACAACTTTTGCCCACCTGAAAGTCAAGTGTGCATCAGAAACTAAAGAATAAAAAAATAAGGTAGGTGTACCACGCCGATCTTATCTAATAATTTATAATAAATAACCTAGCCTATGACTTGTATAGTCATCTCCCTAAATTAAAGATTCCTGTCCTAACTAACTTTCCATCCCTACTCACACGTTCTTTCCCCAAAGCTCTCAATGACATTAAATTATGATGATTTTTGTGTGGTTTATGATCATTTACAATAGTTTTTATCTGTTAGCTTAATGTTTTCAGTGTATTCGTCAACAAGTTTCACATTAAATTCTAATAATACATCAACTAGTATTGGATGAAGGTTTTTAGAAAAAAAAAAAAAAACCCTGCTTCGCATGTTTTCTTATAACACATCTGACATTTGCAGTATTGTCAACATCGACATCATTGCCATAGAGAAAAATAGAATAGAAGAACATTAACTAATTATGTAATATTATTACCAGGGGGTAACACATCGGCACATATTGATCGATAAGTAAACTAAATATTGAAATCTATTATCGTGCCCTATCACCTTATTACATAACGATAACTACTTACTTATGACATAGTATATTTCTCACTTTCAGATATTTATCAGTTGTTGTGCAGTGAATACACGTATCTTGCCACTCTGCTATGGTTAGTTCAATAAGATTCTTTGTGTTTTACACTTAAATGATGTAATCTTGTACGAATCTACTATTCATCCATAGTTCATTGCAGGTTCTTTGTAAAAAAATGCTTGTAGCGATAAGACCGCCTTTGTTATGGTTAATGTTATGTGTTTGTTATTTGAATATAACTTCGCTCATGGGGTAGGCAGACGTGCTATACCGCATTATGTCAGTTGACAATAGAGTTTACCCGACTACGGCAAAGCCAAAAAGAAGGCTTATGATATTAGCAGTCTATGTATGTATGTACGTTAGTATGTATGTTTGTGGTGCATAAGGGGCGAGTCTATTGTCATTAACGTGTCACAAAACAGTGAAGGGAAACATCGTAAGGAAACCGGCATGCCTGAGAGATATGTGGAGCCAAGTCAGAGGCCCATGGGCGGCTTTATAACTCTGACACCAGGTTAGTCACTAACCACACGAAAAGAAGAGTCACAAATCCAGATATTAGGCTGTTAAGAATTGCCTAAAAAACTACTATTGCCCGACCGGGGATCGAACCCCACGTTCAGCCGTCGCGCTTGCCACCACTTGACTAGATCAACGGGGCACAGGCAGTCTTTACATTCTTAGAAAATCGTAAACTCTATTACAGATGACTCTTCGGTGGGGAATTGTGACATCCGGGAGGATCAGCCATGACTTCGTCAACGCATTCAACTCTTATCCCAACAAGGAAGATCAGGAAATAGTTGCAGTGGCTGCTAGGAATAAGGGAAGAGCTGCTGACTTTGCAGAAACACATCACATTCCGAAAGTTTTTGATACTTATGAGGCATTGGCAAAGAGCAAGGATGTTGGTACGTACCTATGCATTATATTAGGGTAGGAAGTAGGTACTGTCCCTTGGTTTTAGAGTATCAGCGCAAAGGTTATATATAATATAATATAACGATATTTAATTAATTTAGGAAAGTACTCAAAAGTGGTCATAATTTTGCATTTATCTCTAATTCAAACTAATCGAATAGCTTTGATTGATATTTAAATTTAAAACTGACCCTTTTGTGAAGATTTATCGGAATTCAGAAATCTGTAAATATCAAACATTTGAAAGTAATGATTAAAAGTTAAGTAGAAGAATTCGAATATCCTCAGAATACACCAAAATTGATAATTTCAAAATTTTACTATGTCACTAAGTGTATTCAAATTATTTAAAAAACCTCCTCATCTTATGGGCTACCCAAGGATCTATCAACATTTAATAAAATATGCAGAGGTGCCCGTCAATCGTTTGATAAAGCAAAGATGGAAATAACAATAATGGAAACGGCAAACTAACGCTTCGTTTACGTCGTAACACTTTTCTATTCAAGGTTTTATTGCAACTACGAACTTCTGCACCGGATATCATGACCAGTGATCGGAGTAGGTAGATTGATTTTACGTAGTCGCATCATGAATAGTCATATAAATCATAACATGGATAAGCCTTTTTTCCGGGATTTCATTTAGGTACTTCGGGATTGATTCAAATATTGTAAAAGTAAGGATTTTTAAACTACTACATTATAAATTTATAGAATGCGATAGATATACTTCTAAAATTGTTTTTTTCTTATTTATCAAGTAATAAAGTGAATCTTACAGTTGTGCGTCCATTCGAAACTTACATAATATGACTAATTTAGTAGTTATTTCTTGTAAGTATATTATCTGCTGCTTATAATTGTTACTATTCTTGAATAAATAAATAAAAATATATTTTTATACTTCTTAATATTTTTTCGCATTCAATGCAATAACAGCAAAAGGGTTAAATATTTCTTATTCATACTGATGTATTCTTTATTCAACACATTACAACATTTGAAATTCCTTAAAAAAATCTTAACAATTTCAAAATCCCGGAGTTATATCCATACTAATATATACGTGCCAGTTCATTGACCCCAAATCAATCTACCTATTCCGATCACCGATTATAACTGATATCGCCCCTAATTCTTAGTAATACTAAGTACATTTTGAGTTATTTTTTTAAATAACATCAACACTTAGGCCGCCAGCTGCAAGTTAACTAGATTAAATAAAAGATCATGACAAACAAATTTATTTTTAACCGACTTATAAAAGGGCCAGGTTATTAATTCGTCTGTATATAATATGTAAACAAAATCCTGTCCGGACCGGAAGGGGCACTTAGGTACTGCAATAACATTACTAAGAGTTATAAAAAATATTATTATTATTGAAAATAAAAAAAAAATTGCTATTTAAAAATCACAGTTTTAGTAACAAAGTTACCCCCAAATCCATATGAAATTAGCAAATTTTCAACAGGGGTCATAGGTTATGACTTGTAGACACCCACTAAACGACGGCTCCTCGCGCCCCATGAAATAACCTGATAAATTTACGCATAAAAAAAAATGCGAAAAAATGATTTTTATCTCTTTTCCTGAAAATTACCACATAAATAGACTCTCAGTACGATACCTAACAACACCCTCACGGATCGGACAGGGTTTTTTACATGTTGTCTACAGGGTGTATGTTTCAAATCAGCATGGAAGGCCAAATCCGAAACCATAGTATTACTGAAAAATACTTAAAGTCGGCCCCAAGACTTGGGGCCGATTTTGATGAAAACAAAAACTGCATCAATCGATTTTTGAAAAAACAAATTTCTCTAGCTAGGAATAGAACTCGTTGATTTTGAAAAACACCGCCCGATGGTATCGCTAATAAGAATCAAATTCTGGGAAGTAATAACACGGCAAAGTAAAGGACTGTGTTCATTTTTAAAATCAACTGAAACCAAATCGACAAATTGATCAGTTAAGGTTTAACAATGTGATAAAAATTTAGTTTAGTATAATAAAAAGATAAGTTGACACGTAAATAACTACTGTTTCAGTGCAAACGACCTCATCAATATTCTTGTAACATAAAAACGGTTAATAACTAAATATTATAGTATTTTGTTAAAAATGCACCTTTTCCATTACTTTACCGTATGTTATCAGTTCTTAAAATTTAATCCTTATTAGCAACACAATCGGACGGTGCAATAATACGGGATGTTTTTTTTCAAAATCATCGAGTACTATTCCTAGCTAGAGAAATTGGTTTTTCAAAAATCTAATGATGCAGTTTTAATTTTCATCAAAATCGGCCCCAAGCTTCCTTTAAATATTTTTCGGTAATACCTATAGTCTCGAATTAGGCCATCCATGTTGAAACAATTGAAACAATCACTCTGTATACAGGGTGGCAGGGATATCGACGCGAAAACTGTTACCATGAATTCAGTACATGATTCTGAATCCCCCTGTGTTGAAATTTTTCGTCAGTTATTAAAAAAAAAAACAATCTGTTGTTCCTTAAATTTTGACCGCGTAGGTATTGCACTTTTCTATGAAACACGATCATACCAAAATCAAAGGCTCTGAAGATCACTTTATTTTTGGCCCAATTTGGAAAACTGAAAGTGTACTCCTGACCACAGGGCTCCTATCTGAAACTTTTCAAATATATTTTCGGTGTTCTCTCGTCATGCCGCACCTAATCAACTATCAACTTTTCGCCCTGCATTTGCTTGCTCAAAAACTCTCTGGGCTCCTCCACCAACCACTAATTCTTTTTTTTTAATATAAAGCCTAACTTACTCCTTACAACATCGGCCAGTGAAAGTCTCGTCGTTTGACGATCGGTCCAACTATATCGGAGATTAGCCGGAACAAACAAACAGACAGCCAGACAAAAATAAAAATAATAAGTACCTACCTTATATATGTACTATCATTATGCATTTAGCAAAAAGCAGTTGCAAACAGACATCTTAATTTTATTTTATTTTAGTAAGTACCTACCTATTTGTATACATTTGTTTCGAAGCATTTGTTTTATTTGCCCACGATATTGGGAAATTAATTTCAAGAATGAAGGAAAACCCCATTCTCTTTATCAACATTCTGTGATTACTTAAATGTTAGTGAAAGATGCGAATTATTATTATGTTTACAAAGTTATGTCACAAAAGATTGTGTAAAGTGTGCTAATGAATTACATAATGTAAGCCATAATTTACCAAATATAAATAAACGTTCCAGCGATAATTGCAAGTAGGTATAGATAGGTACGTACCTACCTACTGCGCTGAAACCGTATTATGAAGTAGGTAGGTACGTTTTTTTAAACAATTTCACAATCAACTTAATGTACATACCTAACGGTGCTTACTTATTTACTTAATTTGCCATTATTCATGCATGACGTGAATACAGCAGGTGCATATTTCTTGAACTTGGCATACCTAAAGATTTGCTATGGGTAGGTACCGAATAACGAGATAACCTTGCCTTACGTTTGAATACAGTAGGTACCTAATCATCAGTCTTCAAACCTCATAGGTTACCTAGTATCTTGGCTCCTACCCAAGTAGCAAAATTTTCCTATAGTCATCGGCTTATAAAACTAAACGTCTTATAGGAATCTAATAGACGCTTTGACTAAGATCACTGATCTTACAACAGCATTTTATAAGACAATCTGCGCTTTTGATACTATAAATGCATTTAATAAGAGTATTTACTCTTTTTAACGTCTTATCTCATTATTTTATTAGACATGCATTTCTATAAAAGTTTTAGATATAGCTGCTATAGGTCAAGGATATTATAGGATTGATTTGTCTTAGTCGTGACTTCTAACGGATTGTTAGCACCAAACTAGCATGCCCTCCGATTTTTATAGGTAAGATACTTTTTATATGTGTCCTACATTTGCTTTTACTAGAGTATTCGGCCTAGATACCCTAAAACTTAAATATGGCGAAGTATATATGGCCTGTAGTAGACTTAACTTTGACTAAATTGTATTATAAAAGCTTTGATAATGCAATATTAGGGCATGTGATCCAGATCCAATGGCGGCTTAAGTTTTTGTTAAGATATTATCGAATAAACTAATAATAAATATGTTTAGTTTAGGAGGGGCATGGATATATGTTTATTATCATCGAACACTATCAATAAAATTAATTTTGCATGTAGAGTAGGCATTCTTCACATAACAGTTAAAACACAAAAGTTTTATGTTATGGTAATAGATATTATAATGTGGATTACTTATGATTTCTATAGAACTAAAAAAACATGCTCCTAGGATACTTAGAGGAACAGATTTTGCTACTTGGGTAGTCTCCCTAGATGCAGTTGAATTTGAGTTGTTAGCCTCATTATATAAGGTTCCTTTTCTTCTACAGATGTGGTCTACATCGGTTCTTTGAACTCCGAGCACTACGAACTGTCAATGCTTTTCCTTCGCAACGACAAACACGTGCTCTGCGAGAAACCATTCTGTCTGAATGCTAAACAAACCCGCAGTGTCATAACCCTTGCGAAGAAGAAGAATCTATTCGTGATGGAAGCGGTGTGGACCCGCTTCTCTCCTGCATATGCTGACTTGGAGAGAGATATTCAGAACGGGAAACTTGGTGACGTGAAGTTCATTGAGGCCGATTTTGGGATTGTTAGTCCGGATGACAGGAGCACTCAGTAAGAGACACATGAAATTTATGCTTATCTGCCATAACCATAGCAATAGAATTAGGGGTTGAACGGTTGGTAGAAACCCGTAAAGGTACAATTCCATAGCTGAATGCAGGCAGCAGCAGCAGCCGCAACATTGCTGGTTCATATGAAATACCTTCCGTAGCTAGCGACACGTTGTATTTCATAGAAATACATAGAAACCAGTTGTCTCGCGGCGACTCGTTGCCTGCTGATGCTGCCTGTAGTCAGCTACGGACTTGTACCATAACTACACTTTTTTTTTTGGTGGGACATTATCAAATAACTTCTCCCGCTCTAGGTGGAGCGGGAGGGCGTGCCAGACTGTTACTGACTAAAACCCACCCGTGTTCCTTCGGTTGCCCTATTGCCGGGGCTACGATCTCCCTTTCGGTTTTGTTCGCACCCCCGGCAGGCATCGGCTTAGCGGACTCCGTCAATTCTGCTGACATCTCTTCGACGCGCGCGTGGAACACCACGCGCCGTCAACCCGGGCCTGGTCCTTATCACCATAACTAAACCTAACTATTTAATTAATGGTACCTATACGGTGTACCATTTCAGATTGATGGGTGAATGATCTAACGAATTTTCTGGTTTACCTAATCAAGTCAACCTTCATAGACCAGTTACAGTTTTTTAAATATTACGGAACGTATACGAGACGAATATTTAGCGGCATGCTAATATTATCTGCATAACACATGACATTTTCCCATTGGCTTATTTGGTAGGTAAGTACGCTCGTAGATTCATTGTGAAAAACCTTTTTTGTTATCTATTGTTATGGTAAAAACCAATTGTTATTCCATATTTAACCAGGACGACGGCGACGCACACGTGCTACAGTAACTCTTACCTACAAGGTATTACTTGCGTCAACAGTGCATTGTATGACGTTATCAAATACCATGTAAGTAATAATTGTTTTCAGTATAAAAAAATATGGTGGAGGCGCTATGCTCGACGTAGGCGTATACGTGCTGCAACTTCCACAATTTGTATGGAAAGAAGAGCCCAAGAAGGTGACATCTGTCGGTAGTCTGTATGACTCGGGAGTGGATTTAACAGAAACCATTATCTTGGAATATGAGGGAGGCAAGCGGGCTGTACTCAACATTCACACTCAGCTCGAGTTCTGGAACAAAGCGACGATCTACGGAACTAAAGGCCGCGTTACGGTAAGGATAGTCACGGATGATAATCTTTTTTTTTTGTTATGACACAACATGAAGCCTGTGTTAGGGTTGCCACCTCTTGTTAGTCAAAATCCGGGGAAAAAAAAACTTTCTTTTTTAATTTATATTTTCCCTTTGAACGTCTTCAAAATATCTGGTCTTGAACTAACTTTTAAAATCTCTATGCAGTCCATTTTAAAATTGTTTTTTTTTTTTGGATTTTCTTTCCTCGAGAGTTAACTTTAGCGCAAACGTATTACCTGTGTCCCTCCTGGAGTCAACTTGCAATATGTAGCTCTATGAAAAATAGGTGGACTCGAAAATGTTAAGTCCCATGTGGCGAGCATCCTACCATCAATCGGGCACAAATTCAGACTCTTGGCTGCTACTGAGAAATTCCTAATGGAAGAACCTCAGGACCATGCTCAGCAGTAGCAAGATTAGGTCAAAGAAGCCAATGCTGGTCCTACCTGAAGTGGTCACCGCTGGTGCGTTTTCATCGCAAAGATAAATCTGAAATGTCTCACGGACCTGTAGGTATTACACTGATGTGACAGGTTCGGTGCCCACACCTATTCTTTAAACCGAGAAACAGCAACGATGCTTGGCGGTTGAAACGTACTACCGTAAGAGCGGTTTCGCACTACGTTCGATCCGAATCCGAATTCAATCCGAATTGGTAATGTTCTAAATTCGGACGGACTTATAATTCGGATCTAGTTCCGATCTAGCACAACCCCTCATACAAATAGTCCTATGGCTACTTCGAACCGACATTTCTCGGATTCGGATCGAGTAGTGCGTAAACGCTCAGGCTTCCTGTATCTACATGACGCCGGAGCCGGAAAGGCGCGGGGCCGCAAACTGAAAAAAATTCAGAACAAGTCGGAATGAAAATGTAAAATCTACGCAGCGCCCTGTGCGGCGCATGGGCAATATTCATTCGTATACACAAACATGCGCCCGCGGTGGCTCCGGTGTCATATAAGTACTGGAAGCCTAAGTGGTAGCTTCATTAATTTCCGAAATGTGTTACCAATGCGTAGTCAATACTGGAAACAAAGTTGAAATACAATGACAGTTATGGTATGTGTGCTACTGTGCTAGTGAAATTGTAGATTTTCATTACCACTCATGCACGAACCGCAACATCAAGCAATGCTGTTTGGCGGCTGGAAAAGATATGGTGTTAGTAGCCCGCTTTACTTTGCAAGCGTTTTCATGATGTGTTGTATTTGCTCAAAAAGTATTTTTTTTAAGTATTTTCTCGTTACAGTTGGAACAACCCTTCCATTTCCCCCACATAGTGATCGATGTAGATGGCAAAACAAAGAACTATTCACTACATTCATCAAAGCTGCCATACAACTTTACAAACAGCCCCGGGTTGGTCTACCAGACGCTCGAGGTAGCAAGATGCATCAGAGCCGGTAATATAATCATCATCTGCCATGCCCTTTCCTTACTATGTTAGAGTTGGCTTCCAGTCTAACCGGATGCAGCTGAATACCGGTATTTTACATAGAACGATTGCTTATCTGATCTCCACAACCCAGTTACTGGCTGGTTAGGTACTATAAGGTTTTATGCAATATGCAACCTTATGTTATGCAGGCTGGTAAGAAACAGCTCAGCATCCGAACTATCTTGACAGTTTTATATTTAAATAGAATTGGAACATGTTTTAGTTTAATGGAGAAGTAGAAGGAAACTAGCTATGGAATAGTATTCATATTCTTATAAAATATAATGTTGGACTCGAATTAATATACAAATAACATACGGGTATTGTGTATTGCTTTAGTGTCCTCCCTCTTGCCCTCATGTGTAATGATTTAGGTACAATACATTTTAGTTAACGTCCCTCAGACGTTTCAGTACCTACTGACACTATACCCCTCGGTAAGACGGGTTGTGCGTCAGGTAATCTAGTACTTATTATTATCTAGTAGGTACACACGGCTACACATCAAGCTATACATTTCCAGAATAAGCTGACCTCGCATTGTACGGAAATCCTATACAATGCGAGATCAGCATAAACTACCTTAATCACGTAATCTAATATATTTATAGTAGGTATGTAGTTTTAACTTAAGATTAATATTTATTGATGTAGGTACCATATTGTTATCAACACAACAGTATTAACTGGTTAACGTTATCGAATTATACCTAATTATGAAGATCATGTTGATAGTCGTGCAAATATTTTGCCGACTAAGTAATTGTACGTAAACATATCTAAAGGTGATAACAATGCAATTACCATATAGTAGACATGTATCATTATCTAGATATAGGTGTTACTTGAGTAATATACAAAGTTTTATGCAGGTTCATCTCCATATTACCTACTCTTTTAAGGTAAACTGGTTTGTTAGCACTAAAATAATTGCTGTGACTTTGAGGAGTCATTCCAAAGTGTTGTTTGGATACCATGATATAAACCATCCAACCATCTTCTACGTCCGTAGTGCTCCTGATCAGATCCAGAATGTTGTAGACCCAAATTCCATCAATAATAGGTACACACAGCCATACATCAAGCTATTGATTCCCAGTATAAGCTGACCTCGCATTGTACGGAAATCCTATACAATGCGAGATCAGTATAATCTGGAAATGCATAGCTTGATGTGTAGCCGTGTGCAATTAGTTTCACGCCCCATGTATGCTGGAGCACATAGGTAGGTTCTTTTACACAGATTGGAATGTACAATAAAAATTCTTATATTAGACAATCATCTTAGATTTAAGCACGTCTTCTCTTTCTCGAACATGGCTTGACATACTGTCGTGTTAACTTGTACTGAGTTAATTGAAATTTAATCTACAGTTAAGTACCTATACTACCTACCTAAGCCTAACAGCTAAGTTTTGGTCTTGTCTTGATGAAAAAGGAGGTAAGCTACCTATAATTATTGTAAAACAAATCTTTTCAGGATTGATCGAATCTCCCCGCATGACCCACCAGGAAAGTATCAACTTGGCCATACTCGAAGATACGGTCAGAAAACAATTGAGTGTGCACTTCGATGCCGATGACAAGGAGTACCCTTAAAAAGTCCGAAAGGCAAAAAAAAGCGATCCTATCTAATTTTATATTACTTACTTATAAAATCACCAGTGGCAACTAGACAAGAGTTTAAATAAAGATATTGTGTATGAATGAGGACGTTTTAATTTACGTTAAGTTTCCGTCTACACTCCCCTTATGGAAAAACTGAAAATGGCGTAGGTACCGTACCTAAGTGGAATAATTATGCATACGTTCTACATAGGCTAACTTATTATGTACCAATTATGTAGGTTACTACGTACAATTCAAAGTATAATATAGGTCAGACTGCCTCATTTACCTACTCAGAAAATAATAATTATTGTCATTCATGAATATAGATTTTTACTTAACCGCGTTTTACTGAAATTATAATTTTGAACAATGTAGAAAGACGCGCCGTGCGCCATCTAGCGAGTATCAACTGAGTTTTTACGAGGTCAAGAAGGCAATGGGGAGCGTGGACGGAACGGAACGGCTTTAAAATGTTGCCAGTGAGCTGATGTGATAAAAAAGAGGTGCAACAGATGGCGCTAGCGGTTTCTTTATTCGACAAGTTCGATTATTGTTATCTTATGATGGGTTGATAGACTAGCTTTTTCCCGCGGCTTAGCTCGCGTAGAAATCTGAAATTATCCCATGGAAACGTACTATCGGTATAAAAAATATCCTATGTGTTAAACCAGGTTATAAACTATCTGTCTGCCTCATCTAAATCCTATTAGTAGCATAACAATGATTGAATACTAACGTGAATTCATGCAAGCCTAGTACGTTTTGTGCCAAGTTTCAAGTTTATTACTTCTTCTTTTTGTGTGGTTGGTGATTAGCCTTGTGTCAGAGTTTTAAAGTCGCCGATGGACCTCTGACTTGGCTTCACATGCCATCGCGAAATATTTCTCAGGCATATCGGTTCCCTTACGATGTTTTCCTTCACCGTTTTTGAAGCAAGTGATAAACAATATGCATATGAATCCGAAAACTCAGAGATGCGTGCCTTGCGTTCGAACTGGAGACCTATGACTTGGCAGTCCGACGGTCACACCACTAGGCTATAAGAATAAGATTTTTCATACCAACGAAATCCCCCCTTTTCGCCACCTTTTTTTTTTGGTTGGGAAATTATCAAATAACTTCTCCCGCTCTGAGCGGAGAGGGAGAGCGTGTCAGTCTCTTACTGACTAAAACTCACCCGTGTTCCTTCAGTTACCTATATGTTGCCAGAGGCCACGGTATTCCTTTCGTACTTTCCCGCGACCCTGACAGGCACCTACCGGGTCCAATTGTATTTTCAAACCATCTAGGGACCCATTCAAATATACACACAAAATTTAATCCAAATGGGTTCAGCCGTTTAGGAGGAGTTAGATGACAAACACAAGTACGGAAGAAGTATATATAATAAAGATTTATATTATGTATTATACGTAAAGAATAGTAAAGATAGAATACATATTATTGAAGCTTCACAAAATTCAGTACCTGAAGAAGAACACTACTTCTTTACATAATAGAGCCAGCTCATTCGGGCTTTGAAATGCTTTTAAGTTTCCACGCCTATTATAACTCAGAAAGATCGGACTGTCGAAGCTTTTATTTTAACTTGTAAGATTCCTATACTGCGGTACACCCTTACTTCAATGATGGTAAGTTTGAAGGAAGTAGTAGTTTAGGAGTAGGCTTCCTATCCTTATCTATGGGAGAAGGAAGGAAAAAAGAAGATAGAGTTACTCCAGAAATGTAACAACAAATCTTAACGAAATAAGAACTGTCGTGGTTAACGAGGTTCAACCACCCTCATAGATAATGATTAGCAAAAATACTTATAATCAACTTTTTTCTATTGCCTATTTGCTTCAGTGCCAGCAAAGATACCACATCATATCTACCTAAATTGTATATTTCATGGCACAGTACCTACGAAGTTTTCTCGTGCGCTTCCTCAACTATTAAATGTTTCCTTGAACGCCATATAATCGATCTAATGGCTGTGCGAAACTTTCCCCGTGTTGTTTTCAACAAACAATGGCTACCGTGCATTAGATACGAAGGGACGGAAAAGAAGTCGCGTGACAAACCGTGGCGCATCGTCGCGCCTCATGTCATCATGTCACTCCGCACAAAACTATTTCCATACTTCCTTCGTTCCTCGTTGTTGTCTAATATGGACTGAAATATGCTTGTTAGGGAAATTATTATACTGGCGACACGAAGATGGTGGCAGTATGATACGGAGATAGGTACCCCACAGCAAATTAAAAGGAGGTACCTACCTCCTTGTCCTTCATTCCATTTGTGGGTTGATATGGATCAGGGCATAGATAATATCAACTGAAAAAATATTAACAAACCAAGAAGACTTAAATAAACTCAATTTATTATCCATTTACAAGAAAGGGTAACCGACTATTCTGAGTCTTGTAATATTACCTTTCTATCTTCTGGAGAAGAGACTCCAGACTCATTTGAAATAGGGTCTATCTCAACCTCTTGTTCCGAGATTATAGAGCTCTTGTATTTTGGTACTTGAGTAGCGAACGTTGATGACCCTGGATCACAATATACATAGTAATTGGAATTGTGCTGATTATATTTCATTTCCTTTATCAATTTCATCACTTGGAATCGAAATTCGAAATTTTGGGAAGGATTCATCGATTTCATATCTGGTAAAATACTGAATAAGAAATTTGCGTCTGGATCGTTCGTTTGTCTTTCTGTTGTCTCCTGAGTTGGTGGTGGTTGAAGTAGTACTGGTGGTTGGAGTAGTGTTGGTGGTTGGGGAGCAGCTGTTCGGGTAGCAGCTGGGCCTGGTTTTGCTTGTTTATATGATGTGACTATTGAGTTGCTGGGTTTAATTGTTGCTGGTCCGGGGTTAGTTTCTCCAAGTTGTTGATTCTGAGGAGTTTGGTTTGGCTTTTTCTTGGCATTTAAAAAATTTAACATGTCCAAAAACGGTCTCTTGCGACCTCTTTTTAATTGTAATTCGGTTACATTTTTTGGGGTATATTTTTTATTTTGTACTCTAGTGTGATAATCCCGAAGACCTTTCCATTTCTTTTGTAGATCTTTTACTGAAAATGAAACAAATTTGTTACTTTAAAATATGTTTTATTTGCGAATCTATTTTGCTTATAGATAGTTTATGCCATAATAATAAAGTGAAGAAGGAAGTTCTTTCTTGCTTTATAAAAAAGAGACTAGGTATACGATTTAAAACTCAAGCTCATAGAAGGTTCTGGCGACCTAACTTATTGTTAAGTAAGTACTTATTACCATTATTTACTAAAAGAGAGGAGAGTTCTATTACTTACCACCAGGAACTACGACTTAGTATGGTCAGCCACAAAAGTAGCTTATCATTGATTTTTCAACTACCTACCCTTGATCGCATAGTTCGCTAGTACTACCTCTTATTAGCCATTAATAATTACTTTTACTATACTTTCGTTTCTTTACAGTATTTCAGCTTTATGTTGATGTGCACAAAGGCTACATTTCAATTCATGAATTACTGCTCAGTGCACGCTTCATTCGCTTCTCGCTAAAGCATAAAGAGAGAGAGATCTCTTTCTCGCACGTACTAAACATATTTTATGCCAGTCAACAGGTGATCGATGACTCGGTCGGCGCGTTTGGCATAGCTCGGGAGGGCCGAGCGGCTGAGCGCAAAGGAAGGATACACTGAGTCACTGAGCCGAACTGGTGAGCCGCGCCGCGTGAGCGCGAGGCAACTTATGATTTTAGTAAGTCACCTAGTTCATTTTTGTCTAATGTTCACTAGGTACTTAAGTCAAGCATCAAGCATAAATAATATTATCTACATAGTTGGTATTGGTATTATATTTTCTAGGAAACTTACCTTTTTCAGTTTTGTCGTCTAAATTCAAATCGTCCCAGTCGTCATACATAATCTGGGCAATTTCTAGCCAGGCCATTTCTCTGATACCTCTATCATTGTATTCTGCAGTGTTAACGTTCCACAAACATGGTCTGCATTGCATTTCCTTAATGAATTGCCTAGTGTTATACTTAAACGTCATATTTTTGGCGAAAACTACGTTGGAATAAACGTAAACTCGTCACGCGTTGTAAGCGGTGCGCAATGTGCGCAGACAGACTGCCAAGTTCCGCTCACAGCGCAGCGCGCGGCGGAGGGACTCATTTTACCGGGGCTGCCAATGTAACTATACAAAAATCCTACAAACAAGCTTCGAAAATAAAATAAAGTTCTTATTTGCTCAGGGGCTTACCATGCACTGTTATATTTTTATAACCCGTGCCATTAAAGAAATGCACCTAAAAATGCATCTCATCATGTTTTCTCACTCGTTTGCTATACTGTGCGAGAGTAAAGTCATAATAAGCTCCTTTGTTTGACCGCCATATTCAATTCCTTCGAAGTGTTATGCGTTTTTGTATTTTTTTTTAAATTCTATTAGGGAAACTTACACCAAACTTACACAGTGTTCTTAAATAATATGAAATTGAAGGCCATTTACAAGTTTCCACTAATAAATACATAACATAAAACGAGAAAATAAAAGGTTGGTACAAAATACCTATTAAACATAAATTAGAAAATTATCAACTCGATACTGTCACCTTGACCTTTCCTGTTTTTATTATTGTAGGGCCTCAGATTTGTTCGAGGGTTTTGTTACTATGCTTATAAATAAAGCCTACTTTACTTGAAGATATTGCAAGAAGTGTATTCATATACATAATAATAATTTTTAAAAAACTTCAAAAAAAAAAAAATGTGGTTGCACTCCGGGAGTGCCGACAGAATCGAAAATTTGAACAAGGTCGCCTTGGTAGAAAAAAAATACTTGTATAGAACATTGATCCGTAATGTACTAAAAATAAAGAGCATAATCGCGTTTACAAAAAAATAAAAATAAAAATAATTGCATAGAAAATTGATCCGTAACGTTATATATATAAAGAGTACAATCGCGTTTACAAAAATGGGGTGTCGTCGTGGTGTCGAAAAATCAATGGTTTAGTCCCATCTCAAAAATGCCCAATGCGCCTAAAGAAGTTTTTACTTAAAAAACTAAAAAACACTTCTAAAAAGCATTAAAAAGTCGTGTTGTAAGTGTTGACTTTTTATACCTTTATATTTTTATTTTTTAGTTACATGGCACTAACTTAATATCGTATTTAGTTTACTCTATTGATCACTTAAAAAGCATCAGAGGCCTATGGGCGGTTTTATAACTCTGACACCAGGTTAGTCACTAACCACACGAAAAGCAGAAAACTTAAAAAGCATCCTACTTAAATTGGAAATCTTTTCCAAAATGTGTGGAATTACGTATGAGTTGGCAACCCCGCTAATAGTTTGCTTTCATGTTCCGCTACCGACTGAACCAATCAGCGCGCTTAGTCGCGTAGTGTCGGTCGACACCAGTCGATGACCTCGACAATTGGCTAAAGTGAGTCACTCACTGAGTGCAGTGGTTTGACGTTACGCAGCTGTGCTCATGGTATACTTGCCAGCTGCTTGCCAGCAATATTGGCTTAACTAGTTTTTGCTGCAGGACTTTGTTCGACCAAGTTATATATCTATTTATGTAATACCTACTTATTTAACAATATGAACTGCCAAGAAGAAAGGAACAGAAAAATCCGTACAATCAAGGATTATAAAAAAAAAAAAATACTATTATCTTTATCTCTATTTGTTTTATTATTTACTTTTTAGGATTTTAGAAGATTGTAACGATTTGTGCGATATTATTCACGTGAGTAAGTACCTAATAATTAGGTACCGGTCTATCGTTGCCACGACATCACCCTGATAAACTTGACTATTCGGAGAACAGGGCCAAAGCAGATAGAATGATATTACTATAAAATATAGTAATATCGTTCAGTATAACATATTCGACTGAAATGTGAAAGGGTTTCAGTTCGGAACATCGGATCTAGACGCTGAAAAGTTTACTTTAAGTTTTAGTTCGTCGTAGTCTCGCTAGGTGGCGCTGTACCACGCATATTGATGTATGCGATTCTGTCCTGAATAAATTTTCTTCATTTGTCTGAAACCATTTATCAGGGAAACATTTACAATTGTCCATTATCATCTGCCTAGCCTTGTCCCAACTATGTTGGGGTCGGCTTCTAGTCGAACCGGATACAGCTGAATACCAGTATTTTACATGGAGCTACTGCCTATCTGACCTCCACAACCCAGTAACTAGGTAATACGATACGCCTTCGTAAGACTGGTTGTCAGACTTTCGGGCTTCTGACGACCCGTAACGACTATCAAAGATCCACGAATGAAAGAAAAAGAAAGAAAGAAAATCATTTATTTGAGCACAGTTCGTGAAACACAACTAACATAGTGCAAATAATCTAATGACAGCCAGGACCAACGGCTTAACGTGCTTGCCGAGGCACGGAGGAGTCTCGATAGGTAAAGATGGTCATCTATCCGCGGACTAACCCCGGCAAGCGCTAGCTTAACCTGGTGGATCGACCCGTGCGGCTGCTTTACTTAGCCACGAGCTCCTCGACATTTACAGCGGTCCAAAAATGTTCTTTAGGAGATCCTCTTCTAACTGTGCGTTTGTACTGGCAAAACATTTACAACAAAACGTTCTTATCTCTATTTTTTGTCAATTTTCCATACATTGTTTGAAAGGAACTAGAGATTTCAACATGTTTGGTTGTGATGTTTCGCCAGTGCAAACGCACAGTAAGGCTTTCCAAAACATGTTCTCGGGGATTATATAAAAGTACTTACGTGAAATAAGTACTTACTTACCAACCTACATTCATTAATTGATCTTTCGAATGAAGTAGTTTGAGTTTGACTGATGACTGAGATGACTAGAGACTCATACATTATTATAGAAGCCATTGATAAGTCGGGTCTCCTGCGCGTGTTTTTTCGAAACATTACACAAAAAACCTTACACATAAACATTTGTTTTCATACAAATAATCGTGTTTGCATACACAAATGTGTATGGCCACGCCTCTTTGTTGCGATGGTTTTGTGTAAAAACATGCGCAGCAAACCCGGCTTTAGAGGTACCTCTCACAAAAAAAATGGTAACCACTTGGTCACTTCATCGCTATAATAATAAATGCATAATAATATAATGTAGCAAGTTTACCTAACCGCAGTGGCCGCAGCTTTAAATTACAGTTAGATTAATGTTTGCTGAGGCACACGTGTCGACACATTATCTCGCTTCTTAGTAGCTCCCTAATCACATTACAGCATCACAGGAGACGACATGGCTTATCAACGAGAACAAACAACTTGTTTGCGTGATAACATTAATGAATGGGTGTCAACGACTTGCTTTTGTTTCAGGGAAAGCACGTGTAAAAGCTTTTCTTATGTACCTACATACATAGTAGTAGGTACCTATCAAACTGTAACAAAAACGGACGCAATATGTATACAGAGTGTACCAGAAAGGTGTGGACAAATTTAAGGGTGTGATGGTACAGACCATCAAATTAAACATCTTTGTTTATGGGATCAAAAAACACCAAAAAAAAAAAATCTGTCGTCCTATAAATTTGGGTCGAGAAGGTATTGAAGTTTTGAATGGGACAGTTAACAAATTTTTCGCAATTACGATGTTGGTCCCATGGAGAAAGTTGTTCATATTGATGGTCTGTACCACACCCTTAAATTTGACCGCACCTAGTGTTACCATCCGTCCGGATTTGTCCGGAACGTCCAGATTTTTGGCCCCCGTCCGGTCTATGTCCGGCCTTCAAATTTGTCCGGACTTTTCCTAACACAAGCAATTCCTTGCTTAAAAGGTGATCTCCAACATTAGTGTCTAAATGCCTTTTGTAATTGAAATAAACAATTTTTTTTTTTTTTTTTCGATTTAAGGGGGATGCGCTAAGGTAGCCCGAGAAATTCAATGTTTTTTTTCGTTTGCAATTTGCAGGTCAGTGTCAGGTTCTTGATTAAAATAAGATTCTCGACCGTAGCAAATATGGCTTCACAGAATTTTAATCATTAGAATCAGCAATATAACCCATTAACTTAGCCTAATCCTTAAATGTCATGATTTCATGAAATAGTCATTCAATAGGATTACGTGAACTAAGAGAGTTGTATTGATGATTTTTATGTTTATAATTCTATATCTAAATATTTTAAGCGGCCGTGAATCATAATTTAGATCAACATACAACCTGATACTGACCTGCAAATTGCAAAAACCGTAAGAAAATTTGAATTTCGCGAGCTACGCTTTCGCCTTAAAGGGATTTTCTAAAAAAATAAGATTAAAAAGTTAAATATCCGAACTTTTTTGCAAATGTCAGGACTTTTCAAATTTCGAAATGGTAACCCTAACCGCACCTTTCTGGTACAAGCTGTCTATGAGACCCTGAGTTTTAGGTAAGATTTATCGTTTTTGATGTTGCTCTTGAAGGAAAGTAAACAGGACGCGGACTTCGTGTTGTAATTTACTGGAATAGGTATGTCTATCTATGTGGGTATACACGGTGCTAGGAAAATTCAGAAAAAAGATTCTAGATCACCATTCATAGAATAATTTAAAAAAAAAAAATGTTACAGTAAGAGCGGTTTCGCACTGCATCCGATCCGAATCCGAATTCAATCCGAATTGGGAATGTTCTAAATTCGGACGGATAAAGATCGGATCTAGTGCACAACCCCTCATACAAATATTACTATGGCTACTTCGAACCGACATTTCTCGGATTCGGATCGGACGTAGTATGAAACCGCTCTAACAGTTTGCACGTCGATGCCCTTACATCGTGTATAAACATAGTTTCAAAAGTCACATTTATCAGCTCGTTTCACTATTCCCGAAAAATGCCATCTCTCGCAGCTGTCGCATTTCGGTAGTATTTTTTCGAAAGCGAACCGGCCGCAAATGTTTCCTGCAACTTATGGACCGTTGCCCTTTCTCCCCGGGTCTCAAGAAGGGCTATTTAGTTTGTATGGACACAGGGGACCTATCCCTTTATTAAGATTACGTACGGACCACTGTTCCCCTGTCGTTCGTGACCAGCCCCACAAATGATTTCCGGATAGCGATATTGTTGGTTATGTAGAGATTTGGTGGAAACGCAAAAATAATAAAAGGGATTCCAAAATGTTTCTAGCATGTTACAATTTGGACTGTACAGACGTCTTAATTGGTAGGGACCGTGGGGGGTACCGGGTAATCAATTAATGGCATCTGTACTCTAGTCGGAAAAAAATCAGCTTTTCGTACGTGTTTAGGAAATAAAATCATGATGTTTAAAAATGGTTATTTATTATGAGGCAATATATCAATAATAATTTTAAAAAAAGATTAGAGAGAATCATCGTTTTTTTATTTTTATTTTTGATGATTGAGCAAAGAGGTAGCAATATTTTCAAGAAGACATCTTTATTAGTACTGGCCATTTCCTGTTAAAAATTACAAGATGCCATATAAATTTTGTTCTTTATTTTTTCTTCATTATTTATATGGCTTTTTATTAAATATTGTCATCGATTTTGGCCTGAATTCTTTATGTTTGATGTGATTTTTTGTCAAAAAGATTTGGTCGACTTACCACCTTTTTTCATAAATCTTCTAGAATGAATCCTATAAATGCAGCAGTTTTGAGCACACACCTAAGTATCATCATATTTTAAAGAAATACACCGAAATAAATTAAGCAACAACTCGTTACAAATTACAATGAAATGATGATGAAGCGTCAACCTACACTAGACCGTTCATTGTTCTGCCAAATGAACACAAAAAAAAAACTTTTTGGCTTTAAAACTTAGTCAAGGTTCCAATAACGCCGTCGATTACTGAGAGTTTTTGTTCCATAGACACCATGATTGATATCCTGGAGGCACGCAGGACCCATCACAGATTGATACGCGTCATTAGACTAGTACGGCTAATCGCTGGGCTGCGTGCACGCATCACGCTCCGTCAACTTCAGGCTTATTATTAGAGGAACAAGAGTCAGGATTGCTCAACCATTGTATGATGAGGACATCGGGCATCGTTGCCTAAATAATCATAGATGATGGGATTACGTTGGTTACGTTGCCTGCTTATGTTGATTATCGTACGAAGTAGGAAGTAAGTTTTTATGCATGAACGAACAGTTATGGGGCACAGTGTCCGAAATTCCGAATACGCATTATCCACCATTTTTAAATACAACAGTATTTGGACGGGAAAAACGTTGCCACATAGGTACCTACTCATCTTGGGATGAAAATGGTGACTTATTAGATTTCAATATCAATTTAAACGAGAGTAAGAGCAGTAGTGTCCCAGTGGTAACGGCCGCAACTTACGACTTACAGGCGCTTTACTTTGTATAAATGATTTTATCACCACTGCTCTCTAAATGGTGATGGAAAATATCATGAGGAAACCGGCATGTCTTAGAACCAAAAATTCAAAATATTGTGACATCTACCAACCCGAACTGGAGCCCGCGGGGTGGATTACGGCCTCACCGAACGGAGGCCTGTGTCCCAGCATTGGGAACATTATGGGCTGAATATGCTATTTTCGAAAGACCCTAGTTGGGGTTTCTGTGTTTAGTAAATAGGTATATTATGTTTATTGGGATAAACTACTTACATACAGAGTAGGTAAAATAAGAAAGACGTTACAAAATAACATGTTATGTTCATTATTTTTATAACAAAAGAGATTTCATTACCATAATAATCTTGTACCTACTTACGAAGAATATCTACAAAGTAATATTATAATAATACGAGCAGACAGTAGAATATTAAGTTAGTAGCTGTACATTGTTCTTTCCTGTGTTTTATATTTTTCTCATAATAGCTACTAGACTGAAACTAGAAGATCTAAGCGTTCACACAGCCAGATACGAATAGCGTGTTTGTTTTATTATACATAACATTACATCACGCCTTGTTTCCCGGAAGGGTTGGGCAGAGGTGTCCCTGTAGCAGGCACACCCACATTTCGCCAGTTATGTTTAAGTCCCATGTATTAGGGGGCGAGCCTATTGCCATCAACCGGGCACAAATCCAGACTCCGAGCTGCTACTGAGAAATTTCAGATAGAAAAACCCAATAACATTTTGCTCGACCCGGGAATCGAACCCAGGACCTCATACTTAGCAGTAGCGCTTGCGACCACTAGACCAACGAGGCAGTTACGAGGTAGTTATTATATGTAAAAAAAAAATAGTGGCACTCCGGGAGTACCGAAAGAAGTGAAAAGTAAAAAAAAAAATCGGTACTACGGTAATCAACGCGTTGATGTCTTTTTAATGGTCAAAAGCTGGTGTCATCACGGTGTCGCGAAATCAATGGTTTAGTCCCATCTCAAAAATTCCCAACGCGCCTAAGGAAGTTTTCACTTCAAAAAGAAGATAAGTAAGTACCTATATAATTAACTAAAGTCGAACTATTTTGAATTTACTGGAGTAAAATGACATGCTAGCTGCTGTCACCCAGTAAAAAAATATGGTCATATTTCAATTTTTTTTAAATATTATAATCACAAACGTTAAACCAACTAACTAACGAGTTAGTTTAATATAAGTAAGTTTAACATTAAGTGTAAAATCTAGTACACAAAAAATATATCCTTAATATTTAATAAAGTGACAGCTAGTACCTACCTGTCATTTTACTCCACTGAATTAATAATTCGACTTTATAGATTAGGTACTTATTATAGTAGACTTTAGTTGCTTCTTTCTTTATTTTTTTATGCCAAAAGCGTTGAATCAAGGCTACCAGCACGGAAGCTCCGAAAATTTTAAGAGAATATGTAACCTAGGTATGTGGGTGTAGGGAACCTACCTACTTACTTTTATATCATAAGCCCCAAGTTAACAATGATCATAATATTGGCCAGGGAAGCTCTACTAAAAGGGTTCCCGTGTTAGTAAAAAGTAATGGTATGATACAGGGGAATAATTTCCTGCTGTTTATTATATTGTGAGTTTCCTGCCTGAGCACAATTTTGGAACTTATTTTTGGCTCATGGCAATAAACTTAGGTAGGCTATTCAAGGCAGCTAAAGGTTCCGCTGGGGAGTAGTATTATCTATTAACGAGGGTCTTTTATGCAAAATTGTACCCACTTAAATAGCGAAACGAGGCTTCCTAATGGTACAAATATAAATCTAATCAATGTGATTAAGTATGAAAATATTTTGCTGCATTTTTTTGGGTTTATTCAATAAGGATCTCAGGAAGGAGGTGGTTTTATGTAGATTAGAAAATACGGGCTGAAATCGATGAAAATAATTAGTAAAAAAGCCATAAGTTATGGTTAAGAAAATAAAGAAAAAGACTTTAATGGCATCTCGTAATCTTTTGACATGAAATGGCCATGTGATAGTGTAAGGTCCTGTCATGGAACTAGTAAGTACTTTATCAGGAATTAGTATGTAAGTACTAAAATTGTATTATTTACTTAAGTCCTGTCAAGTCAAAAATGCCAGACGAGACGGCCAGACAATACCGAGCCCTTTGCTCTGAGGTTTTTATTTTTTTCAAACGCCTACAGACTAAAAGCTATTGAAATAAAACCAATTTTAAAACAATACTCGTACAATTAAATAACAGCCACACGATTTCGAATTTTCACAACAATTTTTTTCACATTTTCTCTCCACCACAAAGTTTTCTCATAAACCGATTCAGATGGGAAATGGTTCCGTTTCGATATTATTATGATTTATGGCAAACAGCTCTCGCTTAGTGAATTTTTCACTGCGTTCACCGAAGCTGGAAACATTATGTAAAGATAAGAGTACTTTCTCTTCAGAACTTGGCTAACACCGTCGAATTTACCGCTCATCGTAAATATATCATTTATGACGTCTTAACTTGAATTTATGGTGATGTAAAACACCTTTCTCGTTTTACTTTGCGTCGATGTTCTTCCACGTCGCGTCCAATATTGTTGATTGCAGTTAGAAAGTTTGAGTTATTATCCTTAATACGTTCAGTGCCGGGAGCCCTCGCGGAGGGCTCATTTTAAATGTAGGTTTAACTTAGCTAATACAGCATTCTAAACCGTGAAAATAAAACCTGATGTGTATTTTAACAAGATGTATTAATTAGTATATGCGTTGGTTTAAAAAATCTAAGCATTTAATTTTTATACATTTTTTGTAAACAAATATTTACTAAAAATTTAAAAGGTTGGAAACTATTTATAGCGACGAGACCCACTGAAAATACAATTTTACTTCGTTTTAAATAACACGGTTTTAAACCTAATACCGTTGATCGTCCGCGATGGTTAACTTTAGCGCAAACGTAATGCGGGGAACCCTTCCGGAGGGTCCACTTACAAAATGTATGGTGGCTTGGCGTATGAGCTCGACGAAAATGGGTGGAGTCGAAAGTGTTAAGTGGAAATCTTGGTATCCTACGTTAAGGTACCTTTAGGTACCTATTATTTTTTAAATAACTATGTAGGTACCTACTTAAGTAAATAAAAATGCTAAATCACAATCAAGTGTGCTTTTATTACCAAGCTTTACAAAATAATTCAGTGTTAATTCCAAAAAAGTCACGTACGTAAGTAAGTCCTTTTTGTACTTACCATCTATCTGTTCTTAATTCTACCTATATCTCTGTCTATACTTACATCCGAAGCTTACATCCGACAAGACTTACATCATCACGGCATTATGTAAGTAATTTATTATAATAATCTTCTATTGAAGGGCAGTTCATCACTTACCGTTAAATTCCATTAAAATTACACACATTACTATTGTTCGGGTGTAAATCACGCGAGTGTTGTGATTCAAAGAAAATGACAGATAATTCAATAGTTTTCGTATAACAAAAGGTTCACGTCAGCGACATCTTAACGTAACGTTATCTTGAGCATTAGTAGGAAGCGGCTGTTTCGTAAGCCAACATGACAAGCAAACAATGAACGAAATCTTGAAGGACTATTCTTGAATCATGCGATATATTTCAGGGGTGTGTAACGTTTGAAATAATACCAAAAGTAATAATGATCATAGGACCTAATTTAATTTAATATACTTTTTTTAATATAACGATGAAATGATATAATGAATTATTGATATAATTTCATTTTACCTCATTTTATTTGGTATAATGAACATTTTCTATAATGCACATTTGAATATTCAAAATCTATAAGTAACGTTTAATTTAATTTAGAAACGTCGTAGTTTGGCTTAGGTTAGGTTATAACAGTATGATGTTTCCTGATATTTACTTATTCATTACAGAATTTTGGCTGAAAATGAGTAAATACGAAAATTAAGTGAATTGAACGTTATAAAAAAAGAGCATTATACAAATTGGAAATTATATAAACTGAACGTTATACTAAATGTTATTAGAGCAAAAGAAGATTATATGAAATATAACATTGGATCAGTTGAAATTAGGTTATTTGTTTTTATAGCATATGAAAATTATATCATATGAACGTTATTTCAAGTGATATTATACTATCTGTTATTATGCCATATATTAAACATCCTTATTTCATCCAGGTAAACCTCAAAGTAAACTAGGCTGTGACCACTTTTAAAAAGTACTGTTTTCAGAACAAACCGCCCAAAATCTTATTTTGCTAAAAAACCTTTGCAGTTTTTAAGCCTAAGCTTTGTCAGCGTTTTCTCTCAAATCAAAAGTCATTTATTCAAATTAGTTTGAGAATCAGCACCTTTCAAATGTCAAAATTACATAAGACAGTCCCCTAAAACTCCCGCCCTGCTTTATCTGGGAAGAAGATGTGGCGCAACAAACTCCCCAGCAGGGTAGCAGAAAAGCTGTCTGTTCAGTTATAAAAACTCGATTCTATACAATAGTAGGTATGCAAAGTAACACAGAACATTAAATTAAATTATTTCCCATATGTCAGTAAGCACATGCTAATGTACTAACAAATACAATAAATAAAAACTATACTCAACAAAGAAAAACTAAAAATATTAATAAAACTTTTTACCTAAATAAAGGCCTCCAGGCTATAAATGGGCGTGCCCGCCCGCTTACATGTGCAATTCTGTGTGATATTCGGCGTTCAACCCACCCTTTACGGGTACGTCAAGGGAGCCTCAACATAATCGACCACAACACTAAAACAACACTTAAGACGCAGATATATGCCAGTGACCTTAAGTGATTAGCTTGCGTGTTCTGTACTGAGCTCACGCAACACGTCGTACGTCCTATCAGTAATAGGACTCGCCCAACAAGGAGAGCTGTCCTAAATTAGACGCATTATTCATTTATTATAGATAAAACAAAATGTATTGTAATAAAACACGTATACTAAAAGATAAATAATTAAATTATCTTTAAAATGATGAACCTTTCAGAAAAATATGCTTGATAGATTTTGCGTGATTCTCCTTTTTTTATCCGCTTTAGACGTAACATTCCAAATTAATTTCACTATGTAATATAAACATAATCTAAAATATTCCTATATTAAGTTATTAAGAAAATGCTCTAATTTAACAAATATTTTTTCCTAATCATTGACACAACTCGTTTAGACGTGATCTTCAGTATAAAATCGTTAAAAGTCGGTTATAACATAAGTACAAAATTGTATAATACCCTTATAACTAAGAATCTTGCTTACTAAAGCGTGCGGTTCAGTCATTCGAGAGGCAGCATAGTTTATCGATGTACCTGGTGTTACGTCATATGCATGCGATGCTATCATAAAGAGGGATTGAAGAATAGTCGCCGTGAGTCGCGTGTCGCAAGTCGAGTGACAACAAAGGGTCGATTTGTCGCAGCATTGTCGCGGTCACAATGGCAACCGGGTCGAGTGGCTAAGGAACCACGTTAATGTGCCTACGAGACATGCTTGGCTAGTTGTAAAAGCTTTTACTTCACATTTCGTGACTACTTTGCATGAAGGTCTACGCGTGTTTCGGTTAAGGACCATCACAGAACAAAAGAGAGGGAATTTGGGTAACTCTCCTCTTACATAATCCACATAGACCACAAAGACTTTAAAATCATTGGCACGGGCCAGATCTACACCTACCTACTAACTGGGTCGTGAACCGATCGTAGTAACTTGTACTATATTCATGGTTGTAGCCTGTAGCACATGAGGAAGCCGTTGTTTACGCTCTGAAAATATTGTAACCTCTAAGGACACCGAACGAGTGAGGAGAGTATGTAATTGTTAAGTAGATAGACAGGTTTATTCTGTTCAGGCAATTTGCCTGTCTTGAAACAAGCTCGTCCATTGTTACAAAGTCGAGGACTACTCGGAAGATTGACTATGGACAGTCGATTGTGATTTGTCGATTGTCTATGGAGCTGCTGGGGAGTTTGTTGCGTCACGTCTTCTTCCCAGCTAAAGCACTAGGAAGTGGTGAAGGGCGGGCGTTTTGGGAGACTGTCTCATGTAATTTTGGCGTTCGAAAAGTGCTGATTCTCAGATTAATTTGAATAAATGACTTTTGATTTTGTCGTGACAAATTAACAAAGTGACCGGAAGTTCCAAGTAGTCTTAACAGGATTTTAAATAGGGAAATTAATATCCACTCAGATCATTAATTAATAAATTGATATTAATGCCAAGTTAAGTATGCGTTAATGTAAGTAATACGAGTATCTTCAGGATGTGGCTCTTTTGATCTCGCTATAAACTCGCATACTAAATGCATCGCCAGTTATTTTACGAGTTCTGTTTTAAGTGAAGGTAATACTGGCATTCAATTCACCGCTAAATGGAGCACATGATTAATATGTACTTATATTACCTTAATAACGACATAAGATAACATCACACCTGTAATCAACGAAGGTTTAGGCAGAAGTGTACCAATAGACACCCACATTTCGCCAGTTATGTTTAAGTACCATGTAATATTGGGCGAGCCTAAACCGGGTACAAATCCAGACTCCAGGCTGCAACTGAGTAATTCCATTGAAAAACTCGATAACACTTTCGTGACCTGAGAATCGAACCCAGGACCTCATGTTTAGCTGTAGCGCTTGCGACCACTAGACGAAAGAGGCAGTACCGACGACTAGCGACCTTAATAATAATGTCATAAAACATTAGGAGGTAATTATCGCTAAGTAATATGTGACTGGTTAGCAGCTTTTTTTTTTTTTTTTTTTGAGGGTGGGAAATCATCAAATAACTTCTCCCGCTCTGGGCGGAGCGGGAGGGCGTGTCAGACTCTTACTGACTAAAACCCACCCGTGTTCCTTCGGTTGCCCTGTCGCCGGGGGCCACGATCTCCCTTTCGGTTTTCTTCGCAACCCCGGCAGGCATCGGTCCTAGTGGACCCCTTCAGTTATGCTGACATCTCTTTGAGGCGCGCGTGGAACACAACGCGCCGTCGACCCGGGCCTGGTCCTTATCGGACGGTGAGCCACCCATTGCTCACCGCCCGCAAGCCCGCGCCTACGGTGGCCGGAAATCGCCCCGCGATTCCCGACGCCCTGGGCGTCTCCTCCTGCGGCGGTTAGGGGCGTGAGGGCGCGAAATTTGCCTCTCCCTCACGCGTTCCGCCTCCTCCTTCGCGAGCATTACCGCTTCGCAGAAGGAGGTGACGGCCTCCCATTTCCTCTCGCTCCGTACCATAGCCTGAACCAGGGCCGGACGCGAGAGATCACCGCCGCCGATCGCCTCCACGAGGACACGGCGATGCTCCGCCCAAGCTGGGCAGACCTCCACCGTATGCTCCACCGTGTCCTCCGGGCGATCCACACAATGGTGACACCCGGGCGTTTCCTCCCGCCTTATCCTGTGCAGGAACCTCCCGAAACAGCCGTGTCCGGTGAGGACCTGCGTCAGGCGGAAGGTGAGGACGCCGTGGCGCCTCTCAAGCCACTCCTCAAAGAGGGGTCTTATCGCCGCAATTGTGGCGTGCCCAGCGCTGGGTTGCGACAATCGCACTCTCCATGACGCCATGAGATCCCGCCGGAGCTCTGTCCGCTGAGCCGCGATTTCTCGCGGCATCGGAGCTAAGCCCCGGCGCCTCGCCTCCTCGCGCCACTCCCAAATGTGCGCGAGGACCTTTGCCTCCAGATCCCATGGCGGTAATCCGGCAAGGAGGCTCGCCGCCTCGCAGGAGACCGTGCGGTATCCTCGGGCCAGCCGGATGGCCATGACCCTCTGGGACGCGTTCAACCGGCGGGCTGGCCGCAGCCTTAGTGAACGCGCCCACACCGGTGCCCCGTAAAGGGCCATGGACCGCACGACCCCCGCGTAGAGACTGGTTAGCAGCTGGTAATCTAATATCGCTTACGTATGAAATTGAATCCTGCAAGATAAACAATGAATTGCAACATCGCAAAATAAATTCCCACGGGAATTAATATTTCATTACATAAAATTAATCTTGATAAGTGACAAAGTTGCGCAAACAATGGATTATAAGACAAACAGCGGGGGTATAAACTGCATAATCTTATTTCTATAAATAAGATGGTTTTACTCGGTTTACTCTTAACCATTTAGATTGCCTTTGCGCATAATTTTCTTAGTATCAGTGCGAAGTAGATCCGCCGCCATATTTTTTGCGAACGCTAATGCATCTGATAGCGGAGGAAGTCGTCGACTGCGGCAGCCGGAAATTGTATAGCATTAGAGGGACATTAGCCGCTATGAAAGGGACACCTCGCCCTTATTGCATCTGAAGGTTACCAGTAATTTAATGGCGTAATATTTATCAAAATTACAATCAATTGCGCGTAAATAATTACTTCCACGCTGGAGCCACTGTGGCCATTTAGCTGTAGAAATGGAGATAACATATAATTTGCAAATATTGTACACGAACGTAGGTAGGACTATGAATGACAAAGGGAAGGAATGAAATGGCGAAATTAACTTACATCGTCCAGGCCGGAGCCATTAGAGTCGTTGCGATCCATATCAAAGCTGTTGTCGCTAATGCAACTTTGTTCGCGAGCCGTGACCAACAAATTGGATCAAATTGTGAGCGCACTATGTTTCCCTTTTTGCTCCATCATCGCCCCAATGGCCTTGGCTTCACAAAACCACGGACAGCCAAAAAAATTACAGGAAAAACGTTGAATGACTCAACGAAGGAGATGACTATTATTTTTTTTGACAATCTGTTGTGTAACATTTTGGTTGAATGTATATCTATCGACTTATGTAACACAGATACAGAAATGATTTACTTCCATTTTATCGTGATAAAACGTACTGAATACATAATTTAGCTCTTCGTGCTCCATTAGATTCTAGTGGACTGTGTAATGTGAATAAAAGCAGGGTATTATAAGTATAGGTACAGCTGGAAAAAAACAAACAACGCCGCTACCATGCTGAAATTTTAATTTAACAAGACGTTAATTGATTCAGCCGTGACTTTGCGGAAATGCATTATAAAAACAATAGACGTGGATATATTTAGTAACCTGTTCCGCTTAGCTATTTCTAAAGAGCCATAAAAAACCCTGAAAGAAATCGACTCATATTTCACCTTTCAACGAGGCATCTTCAGGATGACGATTGACTTGTCGCGAATTCGAACACTGCGTGTTGCCACACCGACCGCTGAACGCAGCCAGCAGCAGTTCAGTTTGTGTTCAGCGGTTGGTGTGGCAACACGCCGTGTTCGAGTTCGCGACAAGTCAATCGTCATCCTGAGGATGCCTCGTTGAGAGGTGAAACATGTGTCGTATTTTTTAGCAAGACGTGTTGATTGCATTACTAAGGAATCGAACATCTTTTCATACGGTAAATCATTAATAGTAATTTATATAGCGAATCAATTACATCTGATGAGTCCTGAGCCTTGAAGCTATGTTAGCTTGATTGAACTTTCCTGCGTGGACGTCTAGTCTAGTAATCATGTCCATCAGTCGCGCCTAAATTGGCCTATTTACTGATAGACTTTCAATTATTGGCATCAGTACAATAAATTGTGTGCTATCAGTTAGAGAGCCTTGACTCTCGAAGTCTCGGTCCAGTTTCTTATCACTTGGCGAAAAGTGGATTGAATTGGGTCGCTACATTTGCGAATGACTGCGAATCCCGTATCGAACGAGAACATTAACCTGATTGCTATGTTTATTTTGAAAATTTCCTTGTTGATATACGCACGGGTTCACGTAAATACGAATAAAATTGTATTGGGTTCTATCAGCGAGTTTGTTTACGAGTTCTTTGTTGTATCGAATACGTTTTATGTAGGAAGGTACGGTAAAGAGTAGCTCCAATTTGCATAATGTATTTGTTTACGGAACAGGGGCATAGGTACCTAGTTATGAATACACCTCAACTGTCTGCTCTAGATTAAGGTATAAGTATATGGCGACGTTCTAGCAACTACATTTATCATTTGCAAGCTCAGCGGTCTGTGCTCACCGGATGAGCCATGTATGCATTAAGATTCAAAATAAAACTCGCCTCCAAATCGTCAGTACGTATTTTAATTTTTATCCTCAGTCAAAATCCTGAGTAGCTATAGTTATATATTACAAAAAGGTTTCTCACGCCCCGAAACAAAAAGTACCTAGTAGGAATGTAGAAAGAGGTAGGTCTGCGTCTCGGATAACTTTTTACTTAATATTGTTTTCAGGACCTCACCGTACAGGTTTCATTTCTTAAAATAATCTGGTTAAAGCAATTTGGGTACTAGGTAGTTGAGTACCTGCACAATGAAACATAAAAATGTAGAAAGCTTTGATAAGAACCCGTATATGTATTTCGAGTAGCTAATGTTGCGCAGTTATTTTCCGTATTAACTAAAACAAAAGTAGGTTCCGGTGGTTTCCGGTTGAAAACAAAAGTCGGAAACAAAACTAAATTCTTCATCACAACATTGCAAAAGCACGTCTTCTCCAGATTTGATAGAGTCATTTGTAAGTATTTAGCTGAGGATTACCTAACGCGGCAGATTGGCAGACACGCAACTATCAATGTGTCATAACTAGATGATAGGTATTTCGAAGGAACGTACCAATTACACCACGAATACCAATGACGCGTGCGGCAATCAGTCAAGTCATCCGCGACCGTTGATGTTCATAAGTACGTGGGAAGGGGGGCCATGAGGCATCACTTGGAGAGACTGGTGAGACACGTCTTCTACCAGAAATTTAAAAAAAAAACGGCCTAGTGCGTGTCGGACCACGCGCAATGAAGGGTTCCGTAGTTGGGATGAATTTATCCCAAAAAACAAACTTGACATTGAAAAAATGTTCTCCAATATATCGAAAATGTCACGGTTAATTCTTCAACTGCAAAAGTATGTTTCTAATCTAAAAAAAAAATTTTTTTATGTGATTAAACTACAAATGAGCAATTTTCGAACTTTT
Organism: Omphaloscelis lunosa; assembly: GCA_916610215.1. NCBI lineage: Eukaryota > Metazoa > Arthropoda > Insecta > Lepidoptera > Noctuidae > Omphaloscelis > Omphaloscelis lunosa. The sequence goes on along the minus strand of OU744244.1, from coordinate 17,042,484 downwards.
TCCTTTACTTTTGCTGTGAGATCTTGTTTCTTGCCAAATTTCATGATTCTAGGTCACTGGGAAATGCCCTATAGGTTTTGAGTTTTTTGCGAGTATCAAAATATGTTGTATAACTTGAAAAAGCTTGTATTTTTTTATTGCGTTGACTTAGAAGCCTGATTTTTTTTGAGCGCACAGGAACTATAGACCTCAGCATTTGATATTTCAACATGATACTTCCATGCGTACCTGAGAAAAAGGGTCTTGATAGGCAGACAAAGGGATAGACGGACAACGATGTGATCCTATAAGGGTTCTGTTTTTTGCCTTTTGTGGTACGGAACCCTAAAAATCGGAAAAAGAGTTCCCTGACTGCCTGATTCACCAACTGACTGACAGATACCTTACAGCACAGCCCACACCACTGAGGATATAAAAATGTTTGGAAAATGTGTTTCTTAATGGTAGAAGACGTGGATCTGTAGAAACCCATCTCTTGCGTGTGTGTAACAGAAGGTTGAAGTTCGTTTGTGAACGAAGTCGCAAGCAATTGCTAGTAAATTTATATTCAAAACTGCTCCACATTGAGACAGTTCTTTCAAACTGAACAAAGTACCTAGTGGTTTTATGGCATTGACACAAATGTTGAAATAAAGTTAATTAAATGAAGGGAATCATGACTAAGTTAGTAAATCGTAATAACTCTTACCTTACTTGAGAATTATAAATAAGAGCAGTAATGAAACTAAACGTGATGAAGCAGAAATAAAGTGTTCACCAGCGTTCCTCTAAAATAAATTAGACTGCGATAAAAAGACAAGTTAAAATCGTGTGCGGTCGTGGGACCCCCGGCCCCGTCAGGAACGAAGTTCCTTTTCACGTATGATTTAAAACAAAAACAATATTCTTGCACCGGCCATCTTGGATTTTCATTTTGAGCTCACTATCGGTTTTAACACCCCCGAAAACTATGAAAACGACACCCATGATGAAGAATTTGAAAATTTTTGTAGCAGCCATCTTGGATTTAAATTTTGACCAAATTTACACTTTCTTTCTTTCTTCCTTCGGCATGCTTGTACTCGGGCGGATGTGTACAATTTTATCCCACGACACTGTAATCACTTTACTCTTGTTTTGTCTTTTGTTTTTTCTTCCGGCGTTTTATCTCTCTTTATCTCTCTCTCTCTCTCTCTCTCTTTCTTTCTTTCTTTTTATTTCTCTTTGAATTAGAAGAAGACAGTCGCAAGTATTAACACTTTTAGCGTGACGATTTCTGAAAGTTTACAAGCCTCGTTAAAGAGCTTCGTTCCCAAAAAAAAAAAAAAATACACCAGCTAGGGTTTCAGTCCCATTCCATCCAGGTAACAAGGGTTGATAATATAATGCTGATATTTCATTTGATTTTTAAAACAAATTCTGTCGTTAAAAGAAAAATAATTTCCTGGTAAACCCGAATCGCATAGCCACCACAGATCTAACACACATGCTTGCACAGCTGTTGTGAAAATAAGCCACCAATACAGTGCGAATATGGAATCGCACAGAATTCAGACCACTTCATAATTTGCAACTCAACATTACCTAATTGATGAATGGACATACGGATTAATTAACCGCTATTAACTTCTTGCTCTATTTTTCTAATTGATAACGCTCGCGGCTGCGTGGTAGCGACCCATCATTCTTGTTGACCGATTAATTTTGTATGCATAGACATATTCATAACCTACAAAGATAAATTGAGGAGTTATACTAAAATTATACATTATATACTTACATAGCAGTGATAGCCTACTAGTGTGATCGTCGGACTGCCAAGTCATAGGTCTCGAGTTCGAACCCAAGGCACGGCACCTTTGACTTTTCGGATTCATGTGCGTGTTGTATAATTATCACTTGCTTCAAAAAAGGGTGAAGGAAAACATCCTGAGGAAACCGGCATGGTCTGAGTGATATATTTCTCGACAGCATGTGAAGCCAAGTCGAGGCCCATGGGCGGCTTTAAAACTCTGACACCAGGTATTAACCTGGTGTCAGAGTTTTAAAGCCGCGCTCTAACTACACGAAAAGAAGAAGAACACTTATAAAATAAAATCAATCAAAATAAAAAAGTCAATACTTACTTACTTTATGTAATTTGTAAGTAACCTTCTAGAGCCGAACATGTTTGAATGGATTCTGTTGAATGGACAAACGGAAGTCACTGTTCATAAATAGTTGTCTCTCCACAGCTGGATAATAGGCGTCTCCCATTGTTCGGCAAAATAAACGGCCCTCGACTTTCGACTCCCAATAACTCACTGACGTAAAGTTAAATCTGCAAATTATGATAACGAGAAGCTTTATGATATCATAACGAGATATTGGTCCATACACGATTACCTGACTGACGCTGTGCAGTTGTTGAAGTTTGTTTGTGTTGTATTTTAGAGAGGCCATGTTCAACTATAACTATGGTCTACTATTAATATTTAGCGGGGACTGGGCTATTTAATAAACTGATCTAAAAAAATAAGCTTTCGATCTAAGCTTTCTGATTTAAATAATATTTAGGAAAATTTTGCCTCAGCATTACTTTTTAGCAGCACATAAGAAATGGTTCAAGCCATACAAAAAACCTACTCGTGCAGTTCTCAGTATCAATATACGGTACTTAGATAATTGCAACACCAAATGCGTAACTAAACATGATATTTTCTGTGGTACCGTGACGATCTCGTAATACGCCGTCACACAGTGGAACGAATGTATGGGAGCGGTTGGACGTAGACATGTCCGAAAAAAAAGAGTAAAATTATGCCAAACTAATGATGCCATCTTATTCGATTACTTAATGCCTTCATAACTTGTGGTGATGAATTTCTTCATAACTCCCATATTTCGGGAGTAATTTGAGAAAATGTGAAATTTTACTATGAAAATGAGTGTATCGAGCTCTCTCCCTCCTGATTCCGGGCTTGTTTCAAGTAGCGGTCTCTAATATCATAATGCTAATACTAAGAGCTATATTTAATACTAAGACACATAGTGCGCCAAATGTGCACTTTCTGGGATAAAGAGTGATGTTTATTTTATAACACAATTTTTTAATTTTTTGTTTATTTTGTTGATTAAAACCGTTTTTCTAAAGGTTTACCTTATTACAATAACATTTCTGATCAGCCAATTAGAGAAGATATAAGCTAATTAGGATATATAATTAGGGACTTAAGGTTTACATATAAAACTGATGCACTAATGATTACTGATAAGAACATTGCTATTATTTAATTACTAAATGGCTCTTAATACACTAATTTAGCATGCATCATTTACTAATTATCACAATAACTAATTACCTTGCAATATTTAACAAAGGATACCTGGGATACCTGGATTTTATATAAATAGGTCACTATTAGTAACTTTAAAATCAGTGTTGATTTACACCTCGTTGTATCCAAGCTAATCTCGCAATGTATTTTCCAAATTTTAATACAAATCTTGATATTCACGTTGCTTTATGCGCACGCGCACATAAAGATTTACGCGACTTTAACTATTTGTTCAGTGTTTTAAAAGATAACAGTTGTGTTCAGTTATGTGAAAGTGCTGAAACAAGTTTAAAAGACTGGTGTCGTCGATTTTGCTACCGCATTTATGCAAAATGGACACAGTCTGGAAGAAGCACAGATAAGTTTCGGAAGAAACATGAGATTTGGCTACAGGCTGCAATTCAATGGCCGGAATTACAGAATGAAAATATGGAACCTTCTACAGAAAATATAAGTGACGTCATCGAGCCCATAATTTCTCCTGCTAAATCTGATGCTTCAACTTGTACACATCCTAGTCCTCGTAAATCTTTTGAGGACCTTAGTAACCGGCAAAAAAGAAGACGCACCACTGAAGATAGTCTTTCATGCAGCAGTAGCAGCGCTGAAATTATGTTTTCGGCCGAAAGGGCGCTTCAAAAGGCAGGACAAAGCGATACAGCTTATGTTATGAAATACTTGACGGAGAATCCAGAAGAGGCCTCAAAAATCAAAGCCTTCATTGAAGGTAAATCAATTCAGGTACGGGAAATATCCCCTTTGAAGGCATTGGCTCTTTATGTATCGATGAACTTATCGAAATGGCGCTATAACACTCTTCGGGATTTCAACACTCAAGAAGGAGCTCTTCAATACCCGAGTTACTACATGTTGGTTAAAGAAAAAATTAAGTGCTATCCGGCCAAAGAAGATCTCACAGTTACAGAGAGCTCTGCAAAAATCAAATTACAAGCCTTGATGGATTTAACCTCAAGAAGACTTATTAGGTCGTTAGAAACCCCTGTTGATCCCAATCAACAGCTCGTATTGACCAGCAAATGGGGTTTTGACGGATCATCTAGCCAAAGCATTTATCATCAAAGGACGAGTGAAGATGAGCAAATCGATCTTGCTAGTAATTTTATGATTAGTCTTGTACCACTGCGGCTCGTCTCAAAAGGTGTAACAATTTGGGAAAACGAGCGACCATCTTCCACTTCATTTTGCCGGCCAATATTGTTTAAGTTTATAAAGGAAACCAAAGAAAATGTGCAGAGAGAGATGGCTGAAATCGAAGCAGAGATTGAAGCCTTAACTCCATCCACCATCACTGATGGAATTAGTGTCAAACACCAACTGCTGTTGACAATGATTGATGGTAAAATTCATTCCATTATATCCAATACAGCAGCTTCAGTGTGTGACATATGCAAGGCTTGTCCTAAAGAAATGAATAATTTAGAGTTAATCAAAGATAAACACGCAAACGAGGACATGTATAAATATAGCTTAAGCACCCTTCACGCTTGGATTCGCTCAATGGAATGCTTATTACACATTTCCTACAAATTAGACATAAAATCATGGCAAGTAAGGGGTGATATAGCAAAAAGGCAAGTTGATGACAGGAAGAAAAGAGTTCAAGAGGCTGTAAGAAGAGAAACGGGCTTACTTCTCGATGTTGTGAAACAAGGCAGTGGATCCACCAACAATGGCAACTCGGCAAGGAGATTTTTTGAAAACTACACTAAATCTGCTGAACTGACCGGAATAGATGCTATGCTTTTAAGAAAAATCTGTGTGATCTTGCAGTGTATTTCATCAGGAGAGAAGATCAACGTAACTAAATTCCGAGAGTTCTGCTTTGATACTGCTAAGCTTTACGTGGAGTTATACCCATGGTATTATATGCCTTCTTCACTTCATAAAATTTTAATGCATGGGCCAGACATAGTTCAGAACATGTCAATTGTGCCCATTGGTTTTCTATCCGAAGAGGCATCTGAGGCTAGAAATAAAGATTTTAGAAAATATAGAGAGGGGCATTCTCGAAAGCATAGCAGTATCTCATGCAATGAAGATATTATGCACAATCTTTTACTGTCTTCTGATCCACTTGTTACAAGTATCCGTCCAAAAGGAAATAAGTTTGTAAAAAAATCTTCTTTTAAGGAATTTTATGAGCTTACGGATTCTGAGAAAAGTGATATCGAATTTGTTAACATAAATGATTTAGCGGACATCGATTCTGAATTTGAATTAATTGATGATGATGATGATGACGAAGATAATTAAATGATGTTATTGTTTTAAAATGTGTAACTTAGTAAATTAGAGCTTACGTCTTAATTATTTATTGTACTTTTAATGAAACTAGGTAATTTATTATCAACTTACTTAAAAGTCATACTCTCATCAGTTCTTGTGAATATTTTTGTTAATATATATTTCTGTATATATATAATATATTTATAGACCTCTTAATAAGTCTGTCTGCGGTTTAAAGTAAATACAAATGGGGAAAAAACGTTTTTTTTTTTTAATTTTCATTTCCTTTTATCCCAGAAAGTGCACATTTGGCGCACTATGTGTCTTAGTATTAAATATAGCTCTTAGTAATAGCATTACGATATTAGAGACCGCTACTTGAAACAAGCCCGGAATCAGGAGGGAGAGAGCTCAATACACTCATTTTCATAGTAAAATTTCACATTTTCTCAAATTACTCCCGAAATATGGGAGTTATGAAGAAATTCATCACCACAATTTATGAAGGCATTAAGTAATCGAATAAGATGGCATCATTAGTTTGTCATAATTTTACTCTTATTTTTCGGACATGTCTACGTCCAACCGCTTCCATACATTCGTTCCACTGTGCGTCATGCGTGCCTGCCCCACGTGTTTGTAGTGCATCCGAATATATGTGTTTGAGCGTCACGCTTTTTTCACTTACGGGGTTACCAGAGCAGGCATCGACACAAAGTATTGGTGCAAATACTTAACAATGTCAGCGTTAAGTAAGGGAAAGAAGAAATTATTATAAATACGTATACTATAGAGTGCAGAAGTGAGGTCAACCAAGGAAAAGGTGGGAAAGACATATTTTGGGAGAAGGGAGGACCAGGATGGCTGACTAAAGTTAGGGACAGGAATCAGTGGTAGGAAATGGGGGAGGCCTACGCCAAAGAGGCGACTACTGCTAAGAGGCGGAAGCCACGTACAGGATGATAGTATTTTTTGAGGGTAGTGCTGTCTTGTTTACTGTTCTTTTTCTATAAGTGAAGAGTTGTAATTGATTGACAGTTACATGTGCTATTTATTCTGTTATGTTTAGCTGAAAGTCTTCCAAAGAGCTTAAATAAATACTTTTAACTAAATAAATTATGGCGACGAAAAAATTAAACACCGATGTGACGGCTAATAAATAGAGATGCACCGACCGCCAATAAACTGCTAAGGTCATGATGATTTGCTGTGTAGAGAACACAGCGCATGTGAAACCTCTTATTAAAAGTAGAGTACGTAGCATAAAGTTAAAGTCGACTTTAGACTAATGTTTCTTTTAATGTTTAAAGTTCCTAGGCAGCCAAGAAATGTTTTAAGTGCTGATGAACATGTATCTCTTGATGCAACAATGTTCTGGTTATGTGTCGCAGCCTAGAGTCCGAAAGTAAATCTAGTATTAGAAATATTCACGAGGTTATAGACGGGACTAATCATGCGATAAATATAAATCGTGCAGAAGCTGTAACAATGAGAGCATATCAATGAAGATCCGATTGCGCTAAATGCAAACCAAGTAATGTTCTTTTTTAATCCGTATTGGATCTAGATCATTTGTTATGTTGGCACCACTGTGGAAATTAGCTCCTTTTCTAAATAGGCTTGTTTCATAAAAAAAATTTTTTAGTCCGGAAAGTAGATTAATAAAAAATATAGGACACGTATTTTTTATATTTTAACGTAATCAAAAGATTACGGCGATACATTGATTTAAAATGTGGCATGACGTCACTGCTTGCTAGATTTTATGCTGATTTGTGACGTAGCAAGCCCCCACTCCCCAACTTTAATGCGTGTTTTCTAAGTTATTTTTTATTAATATGATTAAGCAAAAAATTCGTGTCTAATATTTTTTTATTATCTGAAAGACGGACTAAATAGTTTTTTTTTTTTAACCTAGGCAACTACCGTATTGTAATTATACATTCGAGCACAAGTAGGTTATTTTTGTTCTATAACTCAAAGTTTTGATATCCGAGCAGATGGATCTAATATCGAGATTCGATACGACGAGTTTTATTCATTATATTTTATTTATTTTTAATGCATCAGGACTGGAGATGTAATAAACGTAATGTAATGTTATAACGGTAACTAGAAGATAATTAATATTTTACTACTTTTTCAAGAGATGAGTACTTTCTAATACTTATTAGTTTAATGATAGTACTAAATGTACACTATCTTTAATCCAATTATTTGAATGCAAAGACATCATAACAGAGTGAAATTTCTATGGTAAGTGGGCTAGGAATGGAATGATTAATTTCCATAAATAAAAATACTATAGAATAGAATAGAATTTTTCTTTATTCGAGTAACCAAGACTCAACAAGATTGTTAGTAAAACTTACGACTATGTTAGTAAGTACTGACACACAAAAACATGAAAAAAAAAAAAAAGAATACAATCAATAATGGTTGGTCACCGCTGCGACATCCCATGAGAGAGGGCACAACAGTGACCCACGTATTCACAGTCCAGGCGACTCGCAACCATGCTTAATACATTGTTGGAGCTGTCCCACAACCTGCGCACCAGGGAAGCGCACCTTTTACGCATTGTTGCGTAAAAGCAATCTACATGCGCATCTGCAAACATCCCTGACGCACTACAGTAACGGGGCAGCCCCACCAGTATCCTAAACGCATTGTTATATTGAACGCGGAGAGCGCTATACGATCTTTGCGTATATCTAGCCCACAGGCTGCACGTGTAAAAACTAGTACAGTAGGCTCGAAAGAGCGTGATTTTTACAGGAAGTGAGCATCGTGCAAACCTGCGAGCCAGCATGTTCGCTCTAACCGACAACGTCCTCCGCTCCGAGAGAGATCATCAAAGTTCTATTTACGCTAAAGTTATCAAAATATGGCAGTGTTTTTTGCACGCTTTTTTTTTTTAATCATCCAAAACGTTTGTTCTCAATCCGATTTTTTCACTGACTGGTGAAACTCTTCAGCTAGCCAGACTTTTTTTCGTGGCTTCTACTTTAAGTTTACTTTATATACTTATCCAAAACCCATAACACGATTTTCTAAAGTCGACCCTGAAGTCCTGTACCCTAATTGCGTAACTTATTTTCGAAAACAACTTTGCCTAATTTGTTTCATTTTGACAGTTCAACCATATTCATTGCGTTATTTACGTTGTTGAGCAGATTTTTTTTTCAACTTTGAAGCAATGGATTGGCAATCAGTTTCAAACAGAAACAGATTGTGATTGTGTTGTATTACGCAATTAGGGTACAGGTTTCCTCACGATGTTTACCTTCTTCAGAAAGTACATATGCTTGAAAAACTTACAAGGAAACACAATTAATAATTGTAAGATTGAGTAAATATCCTTGCTTAATATTATAAATGTGAAAGTTAATATTATCTACACTTTCTTTCTTACCTAAGGTATACTATACGCTCAAGTGCACACTGCACAGCCCTTATACCATTAACATAATTATTCATTAGTTATTTATAAGAAACTGGACGTCAAGGCCTGAATATTTTTGTATGAGTACCTACAGGAATGTCATGCTTGACACTTGATAGCTATCGATTTTGAATAACAATAGGCATCGTATCTAGCTTCACGTACCATTGTATATGTATTTGTAAGTATGTACGATGAAGACGGAAAAGGAAAGGAGAGAAACTAATTGAAAATGTAGTTATGTTTATATCATGTCTCATATGTACTAATATAAGTAGCATTCTGTATACGAGAATGCCATCAAATCAACGTTCGCTTTCTTACTACCGTACGACTTTAAAATATGAGTTCAAATCCTTTAAGTTACCTTTTTTTTTTGGATGGGAAGGGAAATTATCAAATAACTTCTCCCGGGGCGTGTCAGACTCTTACTGACTAAAACCCACCCGTGTTCCTTCAGTTGCCTGTATTGCCAGGGGTCACGGTATCCCTTTGAGACTTTCCCGCGACCTTGACAAGAGGTTTAAGTTACTTAACTTCTTTTTAGATATTTTAATATTAAAAGTAATTTATTCGATGTGTTTTAGGTATGTTTTTGAGGGTTGTGCAACGTCGTATGTTTTCGCGGTAAACCCAAGATGGTAAGAAGATAAGTAATAGATAATATAACTATTAATTCTAAATGTAGTTCATAAATCATTCAAAATTATGAATTAGTGCGCCTTACTGGGCTAGTGGGCTATTCTCCGCACGCCTACGGCAATGGCTTCCGCCACTCCGCCAGTAGCCCTGATGAAATGCCTCATAATACGCCTATGGAATGCGACTATCGACAATGCGCATGGGCACTCAATTATTTTACATTACGTGTTGAAATCGCAGCATTTGGAGCCCATTCGTTACGTTACCCTGCTGCCTTGTGAAACGTTTACATCTATATGTAAAAACAAGGATATAAACACTTCAGTAGCGAATTATGTTGGTATTGTAGACACACACAATTAGTAATGGCTGTGTGTAAAGCATTTATTTAAAGGGAACGGTATTCAAATATTTTCCACTTAAACGGCTTTAAACATGGTTATATGCATTTGTCCTTATTCTGTACAATTCACGACATTTTGAAGGAGGCTCTGAAGTGTGACCTTGGAGCATTCCGATTTTGATACTTATTTGTAAAATCTGTACATATACCATTGATCCTAGTCATTTCCACGAGTTTTGCTTACGGCAATACCAATTAAGATAACAGTCACTATGATCTGAACTTGAACAACTTTTTGAAACTTTATAAAGGTAGATAAGATGTTCCATTTCTTAATGTTTTTTATCTAAATAGTTTAGGATAGGTATCTCAACTGTATACTGCTATACTATTTTATACTACAACTATGTTTTGCTCGAAGGTAATGGGGTCCTTGATGTTATACTTATACTTAATGATGTTGACGTTGGTTGTGCCACACTCCATAAAGCACAAATAATTGGGATTGCCGCAAGCAAAACTCGTGGAAATGACTAGAATCAATGGTATCTGTACATATTTACATTTTGTTACAGTACAATTCGGAATTGTTCATTTTGAATACGAACTGAAGAATTAGCTTTAATTGAATTTAAACTTAAAACGAGCTTCGCGTAATATCAAAAGTTTGGGCATTCTAATTCTGTCTGAATGTCCGATTGTTTAAATTAATTTGTATTTCACCCTCCCCTTCGTTGTTCCCCTTAATTAACGGTTAGCACCCGCCACGTTTGTTGCAATAATTTACGGACGAGATTAAACGCACGCGTGTTGCAAAAATTACATACAATTAATATAATAAAAACAAATGGCAACGATCCACTCGAGGGTCTAGTGTTCGTAACTTCTACTGCTGAGCATGAGGTCCTACAGGGTAATTGCGTGACACACATAAAATGAAAATTGATCGCAATGGGTTTCATTTTGACAGTTCACCCACGCTCATTGCGTTATTTACGTTGTTGAGCAGACGAATTTTTCAAACTCTTGGATTGTAATTGAAAGTATGTTACGCAATTAGTAAAATGCAAAGTAGACGCCTTGGGCGTCGGGAGTCGCAGGCCGATTCCCGGCCACCGTAGGCACGGGCTTGACGGGAATAACTGGCGAAATCAGTGTACTATAGGTACACCTCTGCCTAACCCTTCGGGGATTACAGGCGTTATGTAATGTTTAAACGGCAACGAACGAGCTCACATTAATGTTATCAAAATACAACCGTACAAACTTTTTTGAGCAGATATTTAGCAAAATAAACACACCGAATTATTTCCGAGACCACCCACACTTTACGATCTCAAGTTACCTATCCGGCCTGATTATTTAAATGATAACACGAAAACCGAATTAATTAACGTCAATAAAACTAAAAACCGGCCAAGTGCGTGTCGGACCACGCTCAATGAAGGGTTCCTTAGTTGGGTTGAATTTATCCCAAGAACTAATAGTTAAAAAACATGTTATACCACACGGAATGTATGGGAGAACATGTTTTTATTACACCTGCAAATGTAAGTTGGTTTATTATTACTCGTTAACTTGTAGAGCCTACTACTGTGATAGTTTTCCTTTAATTTAGTTATATATAGGTACTACTGCTGTGAATTATTTCACATATCCAAAACCAACCATTTAGCTGGTTTCGCAAACGGGTCCCTGAATCCAAAAATGCTTTACACCATTACAATATTTTTGAATAACCTTTCCAACGACACCCCGCACCATGGGATAAATGAGAAAAAAAAAAACAATCTTCCTTTACGTGTAGGGGAGGTACCCTAACAATTTTTTTTTTTACCGTGATTTGATGATCACATGATTTTGTTTTACCACTTTGTCGGCGTAATTAATATATATACCCATGTCAAATTATAGCTTTCTAGTACTAAGAGTCTCAGTGCTAAGCCGCAGACAAACAAATAGACAGACAGACATGGCGAAACTATAATAATAAGTCTGGCAACACCAAAGCTTTGTTTTATTTTCAGATTTTTCTCCTTATTTAATATTATTCATATCTTTCGACGCAGTATAGACGCAGTTTAATAGTTTATATATGTAAAAAAGAATCGAGAAACAAACCTGAAACCCCATATATTAAAAAAAAATAACTTGCGCGCTGTGCCGGTAGAGTTTACTTTTCTAAATTAGGTCAGGGATGATGAACCAGACTAAGAGAGATACAAAAACCCGCAGGGCAGCATATGGCGAGCTGTTGGATAGTAGTGACCCCACGGACCCTATCTATCCCGGGAGAAGTGTTGTTCCTCACCTCTGGCTTGCCTTTATTGGCCGGCTGGAGAGAACACTGACGAGGAACAGAGTTCCCACCTCATTCTTGCCTTAATTGGCTGGCTTGAGTGGAGATTCGCAAGAGCAAACGTGCTCGGAGGAAGGAAGTATTCCGGTAAGATGGTGTTAGGGATCGTGACCGTACTTCCGGGATTGTCCTGATAGCCGTGGAATACTCACTCATAGCTCAGGACATGTTGCCCCCTTGTCGCTACGACACTTTGTGTTAGCGACCGTTTCCGGGGGCCCATTATTGAGTGTGCAAGTCACCTCTTGCCATTTTCCTGTGTATTTTATATAAAATATTGGTCAGGCAGGGGCCATTGTCTATCCATAGTTCCAGGTAACCAATCCATTATAGCCACCAAAATCCATAGCCCAATATGTTTTGTTTCCATGTTCTGCAATTGTCCTACGCCAACCGGGGGTTGTTCTTGGGTGCACTTGTATATTGCATACAAATAATCGTCGGTTGGTGCCACAACACTTAAAAATATCTAAGGGGCTTCTGCGAGTTAGCTTCGGCCCGTCGTACGCTTTCCAAAGGTCCGGGACCCCAGGGTTCCGAGATATGTCAAAGACAAAAGAAAGAGAAAAAGATAAAAGATATAAATAATAAGAAATTGCATTTATATGAGTACCTTGTTGCCTACGGAACCCTAAAAATATGCAAATGTACGGACGGTTTATAAACAACATTAGACTTTTTGTTTGAACAGCTGAAATTGTAATAATCCTGATTTATATCTAAACATCGGAATCACACATTGTTAATAATGTGTGCTAATGTCGTGAATTATGAAGCTTGCGAATAAAATCACATAAACAATAGGTAATTATCGATTCCGAGGTCGACTGCTAAACAATGACCACGCCTTGCAGACTGCAGTGATATTTTGTTTCAAAATCAAACTAACCTTCGGAATGAGCGGTCACGAAGGGAAACCTAAAATATCATCGATAAACCGCTTACAGTCGACAACTGAAGCTTCTCAGATTCCCTTTATTTATTTACTTACACGATCTTTGGTGATATTTACAGTTATTGGCTTCACATGCTACACAGCCAAGAGTACACTATAGAAAACTGTCTAGGTACGCGTTTTTAGGGTTTCGGTACGCAACGGAGGTACTAAGCTTCCGCGGTCCGGTCGTCCGTCTGTCTGTCAGCGGGCTGTCTCATGAACCGTAATAGGTAGACAGTTGAAATTTTCACAGATTGTGTCTTTCTATTGCCGCTATAACAACAAATACTTAATATAAATAAAATAAAGTTAAAAGAAACGTGTACTCCACAAGAAACGGTTTTTTTCGGCGTTTTTTGCAAAATATTGTACGGTGGTAGTACCACGAAGAGCCACTGTACTACCGTGGTACAGTGGCTCTTCGTGTGTGAGTCGGACTAGCATTTAGCTGGTTTTATAATAAAAGCTCAAACAATGCTAGTGTTTTTTTTTTAATATCTATGACTAGGTATCGTAATGAATTAGGTAGATTTGCAATAAAACACTTCTTTTTAATTCCATAAAATTTTACGACTAAACAGGTCTGCTCGACTAGAAGTGAGAATTATAAAGTTTGCTATTATTATATTAAATAATAAATAGGTATTTATACTAAATAGTTAGGTATTATATCTCGTACACCGTAAAATCCAATATGGTCACACTTAGCCGACGTACGCACGGACGTTATAAAATCGCGGCAGAATTTTATCGCGCACTGGATTTTCAACTCTCGGTGTTAAGACGAGCGTTGAAAATTCAACAGAGTGCATCCCAGTGCGTCGAAAAAACACACCGTTAGATTTTCAACTCTCGGTGCTAAGCAGAGCGTTGAAAATCCAATGTACGAAAAAATTCCACCGCGATTTTATTACGTCCGTGCGAACGTCGGCTTATTGTGTATTTATAAAAGTTGGGTTGGGAGATTTCGTTTTCTGAGGAAGTTAATAATAATAAAACAATAGGTAATAAGGAACAAAGGAACAAACAAACAAATAAACAAGGCAATCATCTTAAACTTTTTTTCACGTCTGTATTGGTTAATGGGTATACAATCTACAATAAAAAGTATCAAATTATTTCCCACGCGTTTCAAGAAATATTATAAAATAGATTGCCATATGGCAGTTTTACCTTTAGCATTTACAGGCAAATGAAAGTGAAGGTACCATTAAGTACTTAAGATCACTTTAAGCCAGTAATTGTACGGCAATTTTGGTATCGATTGTACAGACGGCCGGTGTGCTAGTGAATGCATCGGATAGTGCATCGGTCAAAAGGGTCGCGGTTACGGCACGGCCGCCTCTCACTGCGCGCGCGCCGGCCAAATGTCATCGCCAACTGCGTTCAACAACGTAATTATACATAGCTTTCTGTAGTACCTACCAGCTATTGTGAGAATTATAGAACACAGTGCATTTGCTTGTCTTCCTAGAGAAATCGAGAGTGTTAATCTGAATCTTCCTACGTTTGTCGTAGGAGTCAATTGAGGTCATTACGGATAATGGTTGTTATAGAGATAGTAGAGATATTAGTTAAACACATCCGTAGTTGATGCTTTAGAATTGATAAATTACGTAATAACTTTTATGAGTAGCATCTGTGTAGTATGTAAACCTGGCTGACAGAGCCCTTTGTCATGAGGAGCAAGACACCTCCATTCAAAAGCGGACGAGAACTATTCATAGTTTTTGGTTGGTACAAAACGTACTAGTAACGATGATTAAAATATACGAGCCTACAAACCGCATTCAAAACACAAACATTACAACAACTATAACTATTTCAAATTAAAAGCAATCTAGAAGTCCATCCATGTTTTTCGTCTTGAAAAATTACTAATACGAAATGCGCCATGCAAGATAATGCAAAACCACAGCGTAACTAACTAGCCATAATTTTGTCTACCTTTGACAATGAACTAAAAGATTACATGCCGTATAGTTGAGAACCGATATTATGCACAGATATTTCAACGTAGTTTATGAGTAAGGAGGTCAAGGAAATTGCGTACAAATCAATGGTGCATGGGTGTGCGACACTTCCTCACTTTGTGCTGTTGACAATAAACAAAACGACTGTCCATAAACAATGAACACTAACTTTTGGGGTCAGCAAAGATTGTGAGCTACAATGACATTATTGAATAAAAAATGTACTTTAAACAAAATTACGCAATGTGCAATTGTGACAATGTTATAAACATAATCAGCACTTTCAAAATTTGAGATCAAGAACCAGAACGAGCTCTTTCGAAATATATGAGATCGATATTTTTCGCATATCAATACCTTATTAAAAGGGTCGCAGTGATCGGTGACAATATCATTACATTAAGTGACGTGCGGGAATGCAACGCGACCACAGCCCTCTGTAGAGATGTGTTGATACCATAAACACATGTAGTTTATTTTCGGATGTCCCTTCACTACCAAAGCATATTTAACGACCGCAACCAAGCTCGCAGGAAGATATCATTAATAGAATAACATTAACAGATCGTTTATTATACACATTTTAAGCGGAAACATGAAATTAGAAATAATATTTACTTTTTTGATTTGTATGTTTGTAACATATTTTAAAATACACTAGTAAGTCTAAACATTTCACGAATGTGTTCTGATTCACTCCCCCTTGCAACTTAATAGTCGAGGTTATTTTTAACTTTATACTTGAACTCTGTCTTATTGATGCGATACCTACCTAATTCGGTAAGTTTATAATGCCGAATTCGCTAAGAAAAACCTACATTTAAAATGAGCCCACCGCGAGGGTTCCCGCCATCCCATATGCGACTTAAGTGAACCCTCCAGGAGGGCTCCGGCACTGAACGTGTTAATGAACATGCTTTGAGTTACTGTCCTTACTGTTGCTTGTGTATTTAATTTAAAGTAGTATTTTATTTTTTTTAATGTATATTCCCAAGGAGGAAACGATTGAAAAGAGGAAATTAACGTTAACAATACAGGTGCAAGCGCAGAGCTTTGCAAGGCAGTATAAAATTGCGGCCATAACTCTACTCGGCGAGCCAGACGGAAGAAAGTAAAATAAAGCAAAGCTCAAATGAAAACAAGAGCAGGGAAACTGCAGTAAACAATGTAATAAATATTGACATTCATTTTATTCGAAGAGAAAAGAAGTGTTGAAAACAAACTCATTTTCATTCCCTATTGTCCACAGATGAAGTAGCTTTGCTTATAAAGCAATGGATTTAAAAAATATATAACGGTGAGCTTCGTTCCCTTCAATTGCCCCCGTTCGTGTTGATCTTGTTAACTTCCCAAGCACGTTGGTTCCCTTGCGAATATAAAAATGCAAAGTAGAAATGTGGGCAAGTGGTGAATGCAAATTTTATCTTTCTGCACCCCAAGTTTGGTGTTTGGATTTTGTAGATATAACAACATGTTGTTTTTCTTTGTCATGTTCAAAACCATTATAATATTCATATTTACATTCACTTTCTGTACGGGTTATAATTTTGATCCAACCGTTTGATTGCGTACTTCCTAAGTGTTACATAGGGTACCTAATTATGAATGATTTCATTTATACAATGTATATTAAGCGGAAGTAAACAGACGAGACTCCTTAAAAGCGACTGTGTTGTCAGAGTCATAGACACGAATAAGGACATCACTTGTCGATGGTAGCTTGGAACCGTATCAATAAGTAATTCGTATAATTTCATGAGCTTAGAAATCGATCGTTGTATCATCGCTTCTATTAATTGTTTTACTCGTGTAAGTGTTTAATTAATTCGATTGTTCTAGAGATAGGCCTCGATGACCATATGTGTTAGTAACATTACCAAAGGCGTGGAGTAGTCCAGATAATTGGGTGTTTGCTTTTTATTGCAACCCCGGTTCGTGTCCCGTGCATATTGGAATGTTTTCCTACTAGATCGTGAAATGCCACCCGACAACGGACCCGACCACTTATTTACAACATTGGAATACTTACTGTTTTTACTGTAGGCAAACCGTTTATTTTATAATTAGCTTTACTATTTAATCATATTGATGGGTGTCGTGGACTCTAGTGCATCCGTCGAATGTTAAGTACCTATTTTGCATGATCATATTTCTGTTATTAATATGACATCCCACAATTTATGAGAAAAGTAATAAAGAACTAATAAGAGAAACCTAATATATTTTTTGTAACGTTTCAACTTCAGACAATACATACTTACAAGGGAAGCACTAGTAAAACATAGCTGGCATGATTTTAGGAAGTATTTTCATACCTACATATCGATACCCTAGTTCACATTCGTACTAATTACATTTTTTACTTTTTTATTCCTATGTATAGATACTAAATGGAATTCTGCGTCATTTTATCTTACCAGAGTTACGTAAAGCCTTCTCCTTCTATTAAAAAAAGTGTCACAATGATATTTAAAACTATTATGAAAAAAAAAAAAAAAAAAATTTTCGTTTGCTTCCATATATATATTTTAACATTTATGTCCTAACTGCATTGATTTCATAGTTTTGACGTGCACAGTTGTATTAACTGAGGGGGCGAGCTTCTAAGACATAAATTATCAGCATGCAAACTTTACAAAACAAAATTGTCAAATAATTATTACAAATATAGTATTTCAAAAAGCTATTCTATGAAATAAGTACTCAATTTGTAATGTTTTTTAACCACTGCTACGAAATTCATAGGGAACATAAGAATTGCTCTCCTGTAAAATTGGTGTAAATGTAATTAGTACGAGTTTGAACTAGGGTATCGATATGTAGGTATGAAAATACTTCCTAAAATCATGCCAGCTATGTTTTACTAGTGCTTCACTTGTAAGTATGTATTGTCTGAAGTTGAAACGTTACAAAAAATATATTAGTTTTCTCTTTATTAGTTCTTTATTACTTTTCTCATAAATTGTGTGGAAGTCATATTAATAACAGAAATATGATCATGCAAAATATATTATACCTATTTTCTATTCCTCTAAATCCACCCAGCCGGCCAGTCGCATTAAAAGTTCCAGGTCGCTTTTGCCATTAGCTACCAACTCTGCAGACCCCTTTATTACTTTTACCAAGGAGCCAGGGATACATTGAGTACACAGTATTACAACTCGTAAACCTGCGATGTCAAAACATTGCAAAACATGGCTATAATCTTTGTCATTTCATTTTAAATTACGACTCCTGTTTACAGATGTACATGTGTAAGCACACGCGGGTCTGGTGCGTAAACAATGTCCACGTTATTATATGTGACTGTATCGGGGGAAATCACTGGAGTTATAATACTTGACTAGCTATTTGCATACGAGTGTGTAACTTTATACATTAGTGGTGGTATTTGTTGATATGACGCGTGCCGTGAGCTCTTCGCGGAGTCGCCTAACTGTTTCCTGAGTTCCTGACACCTCGCGACGGACGCGCGGACGCAGCGACATCGTTAACTTTGTTGCGACCAACCCGTTTTAGCAGTACTTTTGAATAAGCATTGAAATAATATGTCCGGGTACTATAGAAGACCCCCTGTTAGAGCGGTAGTCTCGACTTCTCAAGTCTCTGATTGTTCACGGTATCAAAGACGCATTTTTGCAAGTAATTCTAGACATAACGCGACCGCAATTACTCTTCGAGGCTGTCCAATAAACAACTCATGTCTCCACGTCCATTGCGTCCGCTAAGGTGTTTCATATGAGGCATATTCGGAATAGCTACGAGGATGATGAACTTTTGAGCGGCGTTTTGCATTCTGCGTCTATTTCAGTATCGTCGGACGCATGCAGTTACGCGTCAAGCTGTGTTTATAGCGCACCGGTATTAAGTCAATTACTCTTACCAGTGTTACAAATTCCTTTAGCAACGTAAAGCTGCAGACGTTACGCACTGCGCGCAGGAAATGGGTAAAATTAACTCACTGTTAAACTCGGGAAACAATTATTGAGCTCACCAGACGTGCTCTGTCGTGGAGTCGGACATAAAAGAACAATGCCTAAGCACGATCGATAAAATTCACAGTTTTATTTTAAACCAATAGCAAAACATTTAATGGATAAATTCCAGTGGAGCAAAAAATCTGTAAGTAATATTTTTCTGAAATTACTGAAACGAAAAGAACTGGCTGGTTTTTTACAACTTGCAATTGGAGCTGACAAGTACGTACGAGTACAACGAGTTCTACTTACTGGAACTATGTATACTAACAATTACGTGGATACAAATTATGGTCGTTCCTAGAACAATTACTGTGCGATGTCACAGCAATAAAAGTGTTTCATTAACCTTCACGAATACTCGGGATACACCTGCTGCGGCTGCCGCAAGTTTATGTGGAGAGCCGTCGCAGTTAATATCCATGAATAAGATACAGCAATACCTATCTAATAGGCCGTCGTCGCTAAATAACAACGCGCCTCGCACGTTCACTTACGCACTGTTTATTGGTGAAGGTGCTACATACTACTTATAGTTTCCTACACACATCACTACCCAACTATGTACTACTTACTAGAGAACACAGATACATGGATACGCACAATTTATGTCCAGGCTCAGTCCACTAAATTCCTAAATTGGGACGTAAAAATATTATGGCTATTTTTTATGAGTGTTACAGTAATTTTATCGCCATTCGGCTCGCCTCCACATTTTCGGTCCATTTGCGGAACAATGGTATGTTTTAGAGTTTTTTTTTTTGAACATCAAAAGTTTTACTATTTGTAGATAGATATTTTATTACTAAGAGTAGGTGTGTTCCAATAAAATAAATTCTACCATAAATCAAGTGCGACTTAATGATTGTAGGTATGCAAAGCGAAATATAAAACAGGAATAGAAGAAACGTTCGCGAGATAGAGTCCGTGAGCATTTTGCTTTATAGACTCGGTATTGGCATTATAGTTAATCAGATTAATATTAACGAGACCTGTTGGACGGGATCTGTCCGAGTGTCCGCGCGGAGGCTCCGGAGAGGGTGTAATTACATCCGCGACCAAACAAATAAATAATCCACTCGATAAGTGATGACAGGATAGTGGAGTCAGATGAGACCAACGTGCGGTGTGCAACGTGCAATGTACGCGACTCTGTGATGATAGACGAGATAATTCGCTGCGAGGATTAAGGTTCTAATTGCTGCTAAACCGCAACGTTTAATGAAATTACAGTAACTGCAAAGGCTTTAAAATGCGTACGGAACCATTTATAATTATTTACGTTCGCAAGGAAAATGTTTGTTGCGCAATATTACGTAGTTAACTGGCTACTTAAAGTAACGCTACATAATGCATTTACATAACATTATGTAGTTTGTAAGGAATACTGTTTACTGTTCAAATAATGATCTGCAATGTGTTGGAGCACTATTATTGTGTAGAAGAATCAATAGAAAAAGCAAAACTAGCGTTCAGACGTCTATCCGAACCTTTGTATCAGTTCAAACGTTCGAAACGGGGTTCATAATATAAAATATATGAATGAAAAGTAAATAATGTAAGGTCGGCGCGGGCGTCGCGTCACGTCATGCTGGGTCGGGCTGCGTCGAGTAATCGGGCTGCGTCGGGCACGTCGCGACGGATCGATGCTGCGCGCCAGTCACCGTCCGCACCGCACAGGGTTGATGCTCGTTTTATTTCACGAGCTGCTATTATTTTTAAATTAGGCTCTACTCCTACTCCACACCGCTCAGTCGGTAAGCGTAACCGCAAAAATAATGCATTAAGAAAATTAGCAAAATTACGCATCATCATCGCCGTCTAAGCTCCGCTGATACATATGGGACTCTAATTTATAAATAGTTTATGAAATAGTAATGCCTTCGGCGATGTGGAACGTTCTTATCGTATCCAAAATTAATCAAATATTATTTCCTAAATGAAAGTGTTCATTCGTGATTTAATAACAACAACAAACAAGTTGAACGAAAAGCTTATAATCTTAGAATCGTGCATACTTTAATTAAGGCTTCCGCAGACAGGCGCGACGCGACACCGGTAGAACAATTTCCGTTAAGTTTTTATAGAAATTGTTCCATCAGAAACGCGTCGCGCCTGTCTGCTCCCGCTTTTATACAAGTCTCTTTTATCTATCTTTTATCTGTCTTTTAAATACCTATTTGCAAAATATAAAGTTGTCATGAAACGTATACTGTGAGTTACAGCTTGTTTGACTTCCCGCTGAAAAGAATTAAAAATTGACTGGCAAGGTGAAGTTAGCGAAATAAAAGCTGTTGAAAATGTATTTATTTATTTATAAAGGTACACTAGCAGCTTCTGCATATAATATATGTTAAGTAATATTATTAACATTATATTTACAGCATTAGTAAGTGACAACCCTGAGTCCCGAATATCTGTCTGCTTGCTTTATACTTCATCCCTTGATATGAATCCTCTAACTTATTCGGCTGAATTTCAAACACAGACAACGTATATTATATAAATATTACTTTTTTTGAGGAAAAACTTAATGCTTCGAATAAAATTATGTAGATATTTACTTTATAAGTATTAAATTTTTTAAAAAATCTAATAATCTTAGAGCTCTTCAATGTTGAAACAATTAGATAAATAAATATAAAACATAATTAAAACGAATGTTTGTTTTTTAAATATGATTAATTCTCATAAAGCTTCAGGAAATGTTGCACTAATACCGAGAAGTCCGTATCTCCGCGAAGTTAGCTTTTTTGCAGTCATATACTGATATTTTAATGACTCCTTACAGCCCATAGGGCTTAAACTTATATATTATTTTTCATGCACCATATTATTACGAGAGCAGCTTTTTTTTTGGTTGGGAAATTATCAAATAACTTCTCCCACTCTGGGCGGAGCGGGAGGGCTGACTAAAACCCACCCGTGTTCCTTCAGTTGCCCTGTTGCCGGGGGCCACGATCTCCTTTTCGGTTTTCTTCACAACCCCGGCAGGCATCGGCCCTAGCGGACCCCGTCAATTCTGCTGACATCTCTTGGAGGCGCGCGTGGAACACAATGCGCCGTTGACCCGGTGGTCCTTATCGGACGGCGAGCTACCCATTGCTCACCGTCCGCAAGCCCGCGCCTACGGTGGCCGGAAATCGGCTCGCGATTCCCGACGCCATTACGAAAGCAGCTGGCAAACGGAAGTCGAGAAAAAAGCTTGAGAGTGAGCATATATTTGAGGTTTGCTACTTACTGACTGGAACTTTAATTTCCATTATATTACTAGCTGACCCGACAGACATTGTCCTGTCAAAATTTCAATAATTCGTAGATAATTCCCGTAGCAGTTAAAATGCAGTTTCGGTTTTCACGATTTATCAAATTTTCCCAGCAACTTTTAAAATTTTTCTTTCCGTGATAACCTGATACAAACTATCACGATTTTTTTAAAAATCTTTTATGTATCCTGCTCATCACAGCAATTTGTCATGGACATTTAGCTTTGTTCGAATTTCTTCTGTATTTGGTCTTTGTCTGCAAAGGAATTGTCCATTGACCATTCTCACTCGTTCTGCTGAGAATCTTTTTATTAAACTTGGAACACTGTTCCTCTTAAGTCTTGTGTATGCCAGTGAGTTGATGATTACGAACATTTTAAAACCAAAATTTGCCAACTCGGTCCAGCAGTTCTCAAGTGATATGCTTACCAACGAACAGCATTTCAATTTTATTAAACATAAATTGCCTCGTACGGACAGCCTCGTTGGTCTAGTGGTCGCAAGCGCTACTGCTGAGTATGAGGTCCTGGGTTCGATTCCCGGGTCGGGCAAAGTGTTATTGGGTTTTCCATCTGGAATTTCTCAGTAGCAGCCCGGAGTTTGGATTTGTGCCCGGTTGATGGCAATAGGCTCGCCCCTAATACATGGGACTTAAACATAACTGGCGAAAGTGTGGCGATAGTGATGTTATGTGTTAAATAGAAATTATAGTTATTAATTTTACCTAAACATAAGCTACAAAAAGGCACAACTAACAGTGAACAAACGTTGGGGGATATTGCTACAATCACTATCTATCAGTTAAATACGATTGGAAAGCGAATTGCTAATCGGTTGATTACAGAAAGTTGCTGCAGTTGAAAGTAATTATTTCGTATTTATTACAGGTATTCACGGTTTTCAGAATGAAACTTTGGAATCATTTTATTCATATCTTCGTTATTTTCTTGATGTTATTAGATCCAGTCACGGTTTATGGTACCTACTTATTTTATATAATTAAATTCTACCTTTATGTCACGGTTAAACGTGTAACTACTTATTAAATATAGATATTGCATCTTGATCTCATTTCATTTTATTACTGAAAATTGCAATAATTTTATTAATGTGATAGTTACCAATATTATTATTTCAATTACCTAGGTGTACTTAACCAGGCTCATCAGAATATTCTGTAGTTTGATTTGCAGTTCCATAAGGACCGGTTTTACACTTTGATGAAAATAAATCTAAATGTGGTACTTATTTTATTAATATCTAATATTGTAATACAACCTCATTTGACTTATGTATGAAATTATGTGTTGTACTTACTAATTCCATGGAAGTCATTCAACGATTCTACTGGCCGTTTTCGGTAAAAAAACCACTGGGATGCCATTAGTGTTTTTTATTTCATTACTTTTTTTAAAGGAGCCTTCAATAAAAGTTTTTAATATAAATCAGCCTGTATTCTCTTTTATATTTAGTTTTCCCGAATTTTCCCGGCAACTTTTAAATTACTTTTAAATCGGTTCAACCGTTCTCATGTGATGCGCTTACCAACGAACAGCATTTAATTTTTATATGGGTAGATGAAGCCAAACCCCAAACCAGACTGGCGTACCGTGTAACCTTTTTGAATAGCGTCTGATGTTGTTAAAAAAGATAACAATTAAGAAAAAGAAACCCTCATACGTGTATGTAGATAATTTATAATCTTCAATTGTATTGTACGGCTGTTATGCAGCGCTATTTTTATTTTGATGTACTTTTTTCATTTGGTTAGGTTACATTTTTGAATCTCGAGGAATCGAACCAATTTAAAAAATATATAATTTAGATTGACGTCGAAAATAAAAGTTTTATTCCCATTTTCGCAGACAACTAAATTAATCCCTAAATAAAAGTGCATTATTGGTTTTCAACTCTCAGCGCTAAGCCTAGCGTTGAAAATCCAACAGTGCACTTTTATTATTAATTTAAGTGTCACAGTGAAGGTGAAAACGGGCATTCGTCTCGTTATGTGCTGTGAGGCAGTTTAGGGATTCACATATTATGAACTAAGGAAATCCAGTAACACATTGGGATACTAGATTTCAGTCAAGTCACGTGGTTTCGTAGAGGGAGCAAATATTTTGTATTTACGTTAAACATTTTCTTACTGAAAAATGGCTGTCGTGTTTTTTTTCTGCAGTGACGACGGTTCTTCAAAGTACATTTTTGTTGTTTGTGCACAAATTCAATCTGAACAATGTATATAAATACAGAAACCTTTTTTGACATGACTGGTACTTAATGTGCCTACCTTACCAGCCTACTTTATTCACAAACACAACTTTTCCTACAGAACATCCCTATAACGTCCTCTTCTTCCGACCAACTCGTTAATACCTAAGCAGACGATATCGTAGACATAAAAGTGTTCACTAAACCGTGGCTCAGGTGCAGCAGCTGAGCTTAAAGCCGGTCGTTGATCTTTATTTGCGTGCCCCCTAACTCCGGCCGGCTAGACGCCAATGCCAATACACGTCTTATCCACCCCCAGGGCGACTTACTGCTAATGAAGATGTTTACACCGACGAAATGTTCAGAATATGGCCGTTTTATCGCTTTGGTGCATCGACTTAAAAGGTTCTACAGTTTTGGTTGCAGACGAGGCTCTGAAACGATTAGAAGATAGTGTTTTTATAGGAAAGGTTCTCCATATACAAGGGCACTTGATTTTTAAAAGCGTTTGTCACACATGAAGAAAGGAAAAAATTACAGACAATGTTCAACGAAAAGATTTTTGAACTGTGTTTTCTCTCTTTCTTAAAATATATTCAAATGTGAAAACCTATCAAACCTACTTATGAGCCAACTTTATTAAAGCTCTGACAAACGGCACACACGTAGCTTACATTTGGCACAATCCAATAAATATGGCTGTTATTGGTACGCAAAAAGTTAAGTCGGTCCAACGGGAAGTATGACATACGTGACATCCGGTGCCGCGGGGCGCACGATGCGACGGATCTATCGGAAGTGGAGTTCTTCTTGCGGCTTCTACTCGTAACGTATACCTGCGCATCAATCATTTTCGATACGTGCTCGCTACTTCGTGATCAACTCACTATTGACAATGTT
The DNA here is from genome assembly GCA_916610215.1 of Omphaloscelis lunosa. Taxonomy (NCBI): domain Eukaryota; kingdom Metazoa; phylum Arthropoda; class Insecta; order Lepidoptera; family Noctuidae; genus Omphaloscelis; species Omphaloscelis lunosa. The sequence goes on along the minus strand of OU744244.1, from coordinate 17,016,888 downwards.
AACAGAAAAATATATCTTTTTTTTAAACTTCGCGAAGATTTTTCGAAATGGAGGCTTTTAATTGGCTGGTATTATAAAATGTCTTTAATAAAATCTTTAATATTGGAAAGTAACAACTTAAATATTTCGTAACAGTGAAACTGCCGATATTGTTCGTATTAATTTGTATTTGATTGTAAGTACATACTTGAAACATTCACTGGGTAATGGTTTATTATTATTTCCCCCGCCACTCCCCGCGTGCGGGGTAAATTAGCCACGCCCATCAAACTACTATTTATTTTTAATATAGGCCCTTAATATTCAAGTTCCATCATCTTTGCTAAGACTTTCGCATTCGCTAAGCCAGGGGTGCACAACCCAAAAGTTACACGTCCACAAGATTTATGCGCGCCCAAAAGTTTTTAACAGTGTTTTTATGTCTCTGACGTTGAAATTAGTTTTATGCCTTTTCCCGGTGGGCCTTGTAACCTTATTTAATACGCCTAAGTAGATCCAGTGAACGTGAGTTGAAAGTGAAGGCACTTTTATTAAGACGTAGATACGCCAATCTATTAAGAAGGAATACTTTATGTCGATACGTTACAAAGAGATTTCTTTCGACACAGTGATGCGGAGTCAGCAACATTTTCTCAAAGTTTTGTGCAAGCGCACCTCTGTAATTTGAGAAGCTTGTTGCCTTTTGTTTGTTAGCTTTAACTCTAGTGTGTTTATTGATATTGGCATAATATTTGTCTAGCAACAAGGTATTCAACTTGAGGTGGGTACTTTCCACTTACCAGTTTTGGTAACTTGTTAATATGTACTTACATGGAGGAGCAGAGTTGTTAATAGATAAATTTATTTTCGTATGTAAATAGAGGATTATGTTTACAATTTAATTCAGTGAATTTACATAACTCAATAAACATATTATGTGCAAGCGCACGTTCCCAGGCTGTTAACGTATAACTTAAATAAAGTAATGAACTTTATTACAGAAGAAAGTGCATAATTAGATATAGAATTATGTACCTACTTACATTGCTGGTAATTCATTAGTAGGTGTTGGGTATTTAGGTAATCCACAGGTGTGGCTGTGACTAAATGACAAATCTACTCTGATCCAAGGTTGGAAAGCAAGCAAGCAACCGCATGCGGCTTCTAAGATTCGATTCACTACATTAAGTTTAATGTAGCGATAGAAGTTTTAATGAGATCCGAACTCACGTTCTGTGGATTGAGTATTCTTAGCTTAAGTCTGACTTAATAATGCTTAATTCATACGAACCTCCTCGTAACTTATTGCCCTCAATCGTGAGTATCGACCTCGACATGACTAACACAGTATTGGTTGTTGGCCCACGTTGTTTTGAAGGAAAACTATATCTGATAGTAATAAAATTCGTCGTAGTGGAATTCAATATCGTATATCAGAAGTTGGTATTGGAATGAGACTGCCTGGCGTCGACAGAGGGCTGTAGCAGCATCCATTTATCACGTCGATCCATCGGTTATCGCTCTGGCAGGAATCCACCATCCACGAGCGAAACCCATTCCATTGTTGACCGACATACTTGTATCAATTGAACAGATCCGAACAGTTTAATAACTTCCATTGGATATAGGAATTCGTCCGAAACAAACAAACAGTATTTGAGAAGACCGCGATATATTGGTTTTCTGTTCAATCACAATTTTGAGCGAAAAACTCCTTCGGCAATAACGATAAAAGAGAAAATTGTAGTTAACGTTAAAAGTTATTTAAAAGATTTTACAATATTCAGTAATCAATAAATGTAATTAAAAATATCCTACCTTATAAATAGGCTGAGTGCGTGTACCAATGTTGTTGTATAAGTTATAAAAATGTCTGCAGATGGAAGTAGGTTAAAAGGGCAATGGGCGATGGGCTCGCTAAATATCAGTTAGCACTTATTCACTTATGTGTCACGATCGACTCGTTAATTCGACATGTTAGTTACGCAGTGTCAATTGATATAAAGCACTTCGAATAACATGACTGTTTTAGTTACATTTAAATATACATTTGTAAAAATAATTAGGTTAACACATCCATGCGCGGAATTAATTAAATTTGATCGTAATTACTAAAGAAAGTTGTTGTTTTATCACAACCATAAATATTTAATAACTGTAACATAAGTACCTATATACGTACTTATGTAAGTAAGTGATATAATTTTAATACTCTTATAACTCCATATCCTTATTTCGTACTCTATCATAAAAATGTTGATGTTCGTTTCGGCAATAAAGTTGATATCGTCAATTCGGCGAAGCGATGCGTCGTCGTTACTTTACAAATGCATTGGCTTTATACTCGTCTGTTATAGTAAAACCTCGAGCAGAGGCAAATCCTTGAATCTTTCAGTAAATTGCAAGGTTTAACTAACTGGAAATTTCCTTGAGGGATGTTAATGCATGTAAGTAATGATCTAGTTTTTAACGTAATGTCATTGAAATTGGATTATAGAGTGAAACCCTTTCTTGGACATAGCCCTAATTTTTTTTATACAAATATTATAAAGAATAAGTAATTTGTATGTTGATATTTCGATACAATGCACAACGCTACTACAAAGTTACGACGACGCCGCTACGACAATGCTTCGACGACGTTACGATCGCCCATTGGGATCCTACGTAAAACATTTATATGTGTAATTCGTATAATGACAACAATGCTACGACGAGTGACGTAACGAAACAACTACGACGACATTACGACGAACTATAGCGACGCTAACCTACTTTTGTATACAAAAATTATAGCTCAATAATTATAATAAATAGTCAGTATGTTGAAAATTCTATACAATCAATATGCGATGCGTTGAACGCTCGATTTATTGAGTGTACGATTTAATGCGTGGTCGAAATATTGATATTCGATAATTTAGCATTTGATATGGCGTAGTACCTCATACAATAGGAGCTAATATTATCTAGCTAAGTACATATTTTAAAACTAGATTTTCTTCAGAACCTTCCGATTTGTTTATAATACTGGAAATGTCTTAGGATTTACTATTGATGTCACTTTTACTGTAACATAATATAAGTGATATAAAGCGGACCATAATCATAAGTCAATCACTCGCCACATAAACGATTTTACATTCGTTTACTTAAGAGTTTTATGAGAACAAACCTCTGTAAATAAAACGAATGGCACTTAAAGCAGAAAAGAGTTTACCTTGATATGTAGATCGTACGTAAAAAGTCAACGACAAAGTAACTACTTTATAACCATAAATTATAGAGATTCCAGACTACAGTAGTTTACCAGAGGGGCATTTCCATTTCGTTTTTTAATCTCAGTCTCAATCTGTCAAAAAACCTTTAATTTACCTAAATTTTGTGACAAGTTTTTGATATTGATTGTCGCTGATATGACATTAGAGAGGAGGCGTATGTCCTAACAGTGGGAACAGTATAGGCTGATTATGACAATCACGAGATGACATTGCAACTTGAATTTGAACGTATGTAGGTACGATCTAAAATTCGAGATGAATTTATGGTTTCGTTTTGTCGATCCAGTTGGTATAAATATTAAACCATGATGAAGGGGAGAACGAATTTAAATAACTTCTGAGCATTTTAAGAGACATGATATCGAAACTTGAGACCAGTTATAAGTTGATAACTGTCAAGTGTTAACTTTATAGGTTTTTTTTTATTATCTTTCATAAAACGGTCAACAGTAACTATCATTAATTAAATAAACACAAGTAGCTATGTTAATAAAGACACTATTCATTAAAGGGTCGAATCGCATCCTGCGAGCGTATCTTATCGAGTGTGTTTGTAATCGAGCACTGACTGCGAGCTCGGGTACCGGCCGGTGTCCCGGCAGCGCGCTCTGCCCACATAAGGACATCCTTGGGAAATAAATAGATACGAGATCCTTTTGGAATACATGCGTACATTCGTAAGTACTTGCTTACTACTTAAAATGAAAAATATACGTCAGTAACGATTATCGTTACGTTTCTTTGAAGACAAAAAGGAATAAATATGTTGATTAATAATATGACGGTAAACTACCTATTTTATTGATTGCTAATCTAGGAAGTCTTTCAATTAACAATATGTTGATATTTCGAACATGAAGAACGAGGTTTCGTGAGCTTTTCGGGCTCGTATCCATTTAGTTTTATTTACAATTTCAGCCTCCACGAACCTGCTGAAAAATTATGAACGCGTCCCGACAGGCCATTTCGGATGATATTAATGTCGAAGTAAATCCTGGTTAAGTAGGATCCCAAGGGATGGCACGTTAAATCCTTCCTCACTTGAAAAGATATACCTTACCCGTCTCACTTTCTCCAATTCATTTTTTTCCGAATCCTAAGTCGATTTATCACGCAAAAAATCTAGTCCTCGCCATTGAGTTAAAAATGGACCTCGGCTCCTCGCACACATTTAAGTGAGGACCAGAGTTTTTGCGTGATTTTACTAGATTTAAAAAAAATCTAATTATTAGATCTGGAGGGTTTAGAAAAGCATGTGAATAAAGTATGAAATATTTAAAGTGGTGAAAAGGAACGGGTAAGTCAATTGTGAAATCTAACCGATGATACTTCAAAATGCCAAAACGTCCACCACCCATTATCTCAAATTACGACTCAATGACACAAAAGCCCCTAATATTTAATACTTATGAATGTAATAAAGCCGAGCACTTCACACCATGCAGCACGCGATCGTACACTACGGCCAACATTATAATAAACAAGCCCAAAGTAACACTTAGTATGTCAGCGATAGTCCACCGACTGCCAAGTACGGCGGTGGTTCCCGGAACCTTAGCTTCTACGTCTTCTGCAGAATATCAAACACATAACGTAACTCGTCCTTCCGCCAGTATGCACTCACTATATATATTTTAAAACATTCACGTCATTGTTCATGTTCACAACCACAAAGCCCACAATATCTTATTGTATCAGCTAAATTATTATCTCGTTTACAGTAAAATTAATTGTTTTAGAATTCAATTGCACGATTAAGACCGCGTAAATGGTAGCTCTGTATGACAGAGAGTTTCCTTAATCAAATAGACAAGTTGCAGTTTGTTTAGCTAATTATCTATAAACATAAATTACGTAACAGATATTATATGTAAATTAAATTGGTGGCAGCATTCTTAGATAAATTAGATGACTGTAATTGTTAGTGATATAGATAATCTACAGACAATGAATTACTTTGCTCTGGGCACAAATGCAGTTTGAAATCGAATTCTGAACATGAAGTGTCAAGAAACAAGTATGTTTTAAGGTATTTAATTATATATGGTCCTGCAGTATACCTTCGCACGTTAACCATTAAAGTCTCTAGTTTTAATAGTGGAGTCACGCTCCCGCGGCGCGGCACACGAGTTTGTTTTACAATGGTGTTCACATACAGTTACTGAATAAATTAAACGTGCGCAGTATGGACACTGTGTAAGTAATTAGTCAGGCGACTGCAATATTCATCTGTGAAACTCGCACGATGAGGTATTTTATATTAACTACCGTATATTGGACCTATTACATGTTTATTTACCAAATCTAATGTCATGTGAATTCAAACTGATTATAAAAGACATTTGGAAATAATTTTAAAACGCTGTCAAACCGCAATCCTTTTATGAAATCGGGACTTTGATATTAAAGCTGGGATGAGGCTGACATTTAGATGTTTTATTTAGCGGAAATCCTATCTAAAAGTCAGCACGCAATATTGAAGTAGGACATTTTGATTTATTGTTCAAGCTTACCATGTAGGCATCGTTGCCCTCGTCCTTGACAGCTTTATAAAAATTATTGTAGGCGAGAGATAATGCAAACAGATAAGATTCATTCAATGATAATCTTGATATAAGTGCGTATTGAGAAATGAATAACTTGATTTATGTAGGACCATTTGAGAATGACACAAAGCCAAAAGCAAATGAATCCGAATAGAATGACAAATTATTCGGCTAATACTCGTCTACGAATAAAAGCATAATGGCGTGTGGAGGTAATTTCGCCGCATAAAAGGCAAACGTATTCATCAAAACAAAAACAATAGAAACAATAATGAAATTCGCAGTCGCGTTCCCCCGCGCTCCCATTCTGTGTCAGGCTTCGCAATCGTTTGTTGAAATAAATGGTGCACGAAAAATTTATGTCGTCTCCGATTCTTTCCGGCCCAGATTTGGTCGGCCCACTTCCTAACACCCTGCCTTCCCTTTGTCACAGCTATTCCCTAACTAGTACAACACCTTTTCATATATGTATATCAACTTTCGGGGTTCGATTGCTGGTGGGGGCTGAAACTCTGCGTAAGAATAGTAATCACTACCGAATCATTTTTATTCTTACACAGAGTTTCAGATTAAATTTTGCTGTTGTTTTTGGAAAGTTACTTACTACTAATACTTTTATTACTGTTGTTCTTAAGTTCACTACTACCATTTAAATAAACAACATGATCAATAAATATGCAAGGCAGCGTTCCACAGCACCCTGTGTTTGCTCCGCTTTCCTTAATATATTTCTAAGACGTTCTGTAATTAAAAACTAGTTCAAACATAGCGTGTGTGTGCAGTGTCACCGCTGAGTCAATATTATGTGTGGACGCAGCCCGAGTATTGTTCAAACAACTGGTACCCCAACCTAATTTATAACATACGTACACGTGGAGGTTCCAAATGAACTTTATAGTGCGTTTCCACTGCATTCGCATTCCTTGAAGTTCCTCTTCTACTTCTAACGACAATTAAAAATTTTCGTTTTTTATCGTGAATCAACATCTAGTAGAATTGCAACTTTAATTAAATGTCCTGTATCTCAAAAAATATTCGATTCGATATTGGTAATATTCTTTTTCATGCCAGTGAATATTGTTTCGTAATAGGCGGAGCAACCATTCAACTATTTTTGATAATAAATAAATAAAGGTTAACCGTTTTACGCCGAAGAAAACCACACCGTGACCTAAAAACACAGACCGCGATACGGACTAATACAATAAGCACAAAAAATATCTGACCGTCACTAAGAATAGTACGGACGACGTGGTTATAAAAGGAAACGGTTCCCGAAACGTCGCGCATGCAGTTGTGTCACACGGCGCGCTGGCTGCGTGCACGCATGTTTACCCGTTGCTTTTAATTATCCATGAGCCGTAAATCTCGAGGTGTAGTTCAGCATTACCTTAATGTACATACTCTTGATAAATATCTAATACGGAGCTACATGCTAACATTATGTCATTCAGAAAATTATTAAACGAGGCAGTATCTCTACAAATACACAACGACGCGATGTTACACTTAACAAACTGGTTATCAGAACAAGCACGCTGTAAGCGACCTGAACCAGTGCATTTTTATCTCGTTCACTGATAAACTGAGCGGAGGACATCTGGTACTGAGCAGGGTTTCGAGTGTCGTAACTTAAAAATAAACCTCTCAAGCTGTGGTTGTAATGTTAAAGACCTTGTGTTCCGATCAATTATCTCATTGGTTACATCGATTAGAGTCGTATAAAATTATGAACAGTTACGGCTTAATTCATGTTCATGTGAATATACAAATATTCATAACTCGGTGGGCGATAGTGAGCGTCGAGCAGTGAGTCACGGGCGCACTGCAGCGTCGGCAGTAAACACAGGGTAATATCCGCATCGTTGACGCGGAGATGGCCCACTCATACCTCGCGTTGAAGAATCGGTACCAATTAGGAAGTGCTGTGTGCTGGTGCAGGAGCGCACGGCAGGCGGCACATCGAGGTCGTCGCACGAGCGCTGGCACCGCGCCAACTCGCCACAGACTCTTCTATAATTTTAACAATTTGCTCTTAAATCCCACCCCGCCGGGCTGGAACGTGGAATAACTAGGCACACCACGCCGGGGTCGCCCTCGTTGCCAACAAATTCAAACTTTCATTATTGTTTTTAATTATTCTCGTGCTGAGTCCCAATTAGAACAAGATCCGAGGACATTAGTTAGCTTAATTTGTACGTATTGATCGTAAAACGGAAACGTATTTTGTACGGAATCGTCAAGTGAAGTAGATTTAGTTATTTTGACGTTTCACGCAGTATCTCAGGGGACCTTTAATCTGTATTTATATGTGAGTGGCTACATCTTACATGTTGAACATAATACTTGATCAAAAGACGATGAAAGCATAATTGAAACCCGAGCTTGTGCTGCGTTCGATTAGTGCAACTGAGCGAGCGCCTCTCCGTAATGTTCTCGCCTTACTATATGTAATGTTAATCCTGCTAAGTCAAGGGCCTGGATCAATTTTGATTAGTTATACCAATAATATATGCTTCCTTTATTATTTATCGATTACCATATAGTTTTAGGGTTCCGTAGTAAACAAGGAAGCCTTATAGTTTCGCCATGTCCGTCTGTCTGTCTGTCCGCGGCTTAGCTCAGAGACTCTTAGTACTAGAAAGCTGTAATTTGGCATAGGTACACATATTAATCACGCTGACAAAGTAGTAAAACAAAATCATGTTTTTTCTTTTTCTAAGTTATCTCCCCTGCACGTCAAGTGGGGATGTTTTTTTTCTCATCTATCCCATAGTGTGGGGTGTCGTTGGAAAGGTCGTTCAAAATATTGTGAGTTTGTGAAAACCACTTTTGGATTCAGGGATCCATTTTCGAAATATTAAGCTTTAAAGTGTTAATTTTTGTTAGTCAAGCTTTTTTTTTGGGTAGGAAATTATCAAATAACTTCTTCCGCATGTCAGACTCTTACTGACCGTCAATTCTGCTGACATCTCTTTGAGGCGCGCGTGGAACACAATGCGCCATCGATCCAGGTCTATCGGACAGCGAGCTACCCATTGCTCACTATTCGCAAGCCCGCGCCTACGGTGGCCGGGAATTGGCCTGCGACTACCGAGCCTACCAGCTAAATGGTTGGTTTTGTATATGTGAAAAAATTACGGTTGTAGTATATATAACGAAATTAAAAAAACTATCACAGCTAAATAGGCTTTACAAGTTAACGAGTAATAATCGACCAACTTACATTTGCGGTTGCATAAACTACAAAGTTAAGTTTATTCTTAGCATAAATTCATCCCAACTACGGAACCCTTCATTGTGCGTGGTCCGACACGCACTTTGCCGGTTTTATTAAGTCTTGAAATCGGCTATGGCAATTTTTGTACTCAATCATGATACCAATAATTATTTATATTAGGTTGTTATAGTTCATGTAGTAGCAAAGCGCACTATGTTTAATCTTGTAGATATCAATATTATTAATACGTATCGCATACAATAGTGGGCACATCATTGGTAAATAGTTCGAGTTTTTTATTTTCTTTTAAACCATATCTTCGTACCGTTATAGAATGAAATAGAATGGAATAATGTTTATTTGTTTTTTTACAAGACGCGGGTGTTCACGGGAATGATTATGTCATACAATACAATAGGAAACATAAACTAAATATTGAATAATGTGATAAACTACTATTTCTGCTAGTTTAGCCGTGAATGAAAGCTCTCAAAAAAAAATATCGTTTTATCGCTGAATCATGAAATCCTTTGCATCAATATAGAGCTGTAGCTCTTCATTAAATTTTAATTTTCGTTTACATCACATTACGCAGATTAAGGTCGTGTTTCCTTAACAGCACAATGGTTTGAGTATCGCAATGTAACAGGAGCCCGGGCTATTAGCGCAGATGACTTGCCAGTTTACTGGCTCCGAAACACCATCGCCGCACAACCAACCGCCGACCCCACCGAAACTGCATCATAACCAACCTTAATATGGTATCTATAGAACGAGGTATCACCGAAATACATAATTGGTGACAGTCATTGTTGCACTCTCAAGTTGTAAGAGCCACGTGCGAGCACATTCAAACTTAAAAAACGTCGTCACATTTAATTTCAAATGAGGTTCTTTTAAGTTTTCAAGAAGAGTGCAAGACTAATAATATAACCAAATATATTCAACCGGTATAATGGCTTCGTAATGACTCGTCATTTAAGTCGGGCTGGCTGTTTCTTTACAGACGAAGAACAAAGAGTCTCGCCACGCTCCTGTTAATTCCTCGACACTTTCCCACTGCACACTGAAGTGACGTTAAAAAGGAAGTCACGGCCCGAGGTTCGTTGCTCTTCGCAACTTAATAACCCCCTCGTGAACCTTGCCACACATGAAAATGAAAGTTTTGCTGTTTAGAAGAAAGTGTGCATGATTACCGCCAGTCGCGGAAAAAATAACAGATTCGTTAACCGCATTTTCATGGCCAGTTTCGTTATTATTTAAGGTTGCACTAGTCGACGACGGCTCGAACTCGTTGGTCGGCGTGGCTAATATGCATGCTATTTAATATAGTTATTTATTTATCTAGTTTTTATTATTTATTTAAATATTTATTTCGTGAAATAGACGATGATTTATAATGAAAACGAGAACGTAAAATTTCATGAACAGACCTTTGGGCGTATAGATATAATGGAAAAACTACTGGATATATCTACTCAAAATAAAATTATTTGAACTTTTGAATAAATTACCTATCTCTGTATGCTTTCTATTTTGCCATTTTCTTACTACATAAGTTATTTGTTTACGCTTACAGATGAGTTAAAATGAGTGTTTAAATATGGAACAAACCAATTTTTTCTTCAAATCTGCTTCCTTACTAGGCTAGACAATGACAAGAAAAATAGTTTTTTAAATTTTAATGTACACCGTCAAACAGACGAGTAATCGCCATACTACGTTTGTATGGAAGAATGACCGACTAGCGTAACCTTAAGACAAGCCACAGTAAAGACTTGATAGCTTTACTTAAAAAATGAACCAGTTTTAATATTTATCGAATGGTAATCCGTGTGTTGTTTTTATACAAAACCACTTTTATATTCAAGTTACTATATTCATAACAATTTGCATTCGCAAAGAAATAACACTAGTTAAAAGGAAGAATTAAAATTTAAATAAGTGGTGGTAAATTGATTCTAAGTACACGATATTAATTAACATTACTCAGTTTATTCAAGTCCTAACGAAGTGCCTTGTAAGATACGCAAGTAATTTGCATAGTTCGGATACGATCGACGTCAATAGCTAATCAATTCTTTTACTTTGTTGCTTCAATCAATTTTCATCTTTACAGAAGTCTTATATTCACTTCATTATTAATGATTATAACACGTTATACAATCCATAAATAATTCAAAACTATGATAATCGTCTCATTTGCTGAATCTCACAGTTCAAAGTCAGCGGGGAGTCGAAGCGAAGTCGCACAGTCGGCGCGATCGCGAGGAAAATACAAATATCTGTGGAATGTTGAATATTTCAGTAATTTAAAAAACACAAAAATAAACAAAGCATAGTGAAAATCATCACAAATGACTCTTTGATTTAATACAAGGTAATTGTGGAAATTAGCCATTACAACTTTAAAAACATTCCATAAATTGCCAATATGTATTGCCATTATTAATGCGATTCACGACTTTTTATTGCCTCATTTTATGTTAATGTTGTATTTTGTTAAAGCTCCAAAATTAATGGCTAAATAAATTTTGAAATGTGTACCGCGAATTGGAAATTACACAGACCAATCATTTGTGTAAATTTTGCGTTTACATGTTATGTACTTAAAATATAATAATATACTGTTGGTAAAGAGCTAATATCGACCTTACATAATGAAGAATCGATCAATCTCTTTGGAACTGGCGGCAAGGCCATCGAAAATAAGTCTGAATATAAATGAACGTTGTTGAAACTCTTCAATAAAATTGTCAAAACAGCTGATTGTGTTTAATGGTGCGGATCCATAAATTCATCACTGTTAGAAAATCTCTTTATTTATTTTATTTCACTTTCACTTTTTATTTCGTAAATTCGAGGTACATTTCTCGCGTGTCAGCATCAGACATCCATCATCTAAAGTGATTGTCATCTCAACTTGATCAATATCGACAATAGATGTAATTTGAAATTCAAAATAAGGCAACTATTATATTATATTGCAGCGTTTTTTAATAAGAAATCGCCCATCGAGGGGTTTTACTTACAAAAGCGATAGTGCATCCGGATTCTGAAAGCCAATACAATGTGATTGAGATGCCAGTAAATCTCATGTCAACATAACTATGACAAGTTGTAGTTTTTTATTAACATAACCAGTGATCAGAGATCTCTTGATGAGTCTCCCAAAAACGGAAAGATATTGGTAAGTAACATAAAATAACGTCTATAATTCCAGAATTTAAGAGGCACACCCACATTTCGCCAGCTATGGTTAAGTCCCATGTAATGGGGGCGAGCCTATTGCCATCAACCAGACACGAATTCAGACCCCGGGCTGCCAAAGTGTAAATTAAATAAACTAAATTCTTAGTCTAGCTCTCGAACTACAATACGAATCGCTCCAGTTATTTACAGTTTGCTTCTAAATGCCATGGCAACAAGAAGTGTCGGCGGCCTTGGGTATTATTGCTGTAGATAAATTTATTTATTTAAATTTCATACTCAAAAAGATACAAAGGCGGACTTAATGCCTTAGGCATTCTCTACCAGTCAGCCAAGGGTGGTGAAGAGATTAGATGGCAGGTGCTCTGTTTGAGAGGAACAAAGAAACAAATTATGTATATATCATTAGAAATAAAATAGGTAGGAACAACAGTACATAAATAGGTTATAACTTACAATACACATACATACATATTTAATATAATATATACCTATATTATATATATACATATATACAAATTATACATACATAACTTTGAACTAAGTCAACAATATTTCTCAGGTGTACAAATAATAAGATCAAAGTCTTTAGTCTCAAACCAATAATTAACCGGTAGCGATGAAGCACTAGTTAGCAGCTGTAAGCGATTTAAATTATCCTTTATAACATTTCCGTAGATGGTAACTGGCTTAGCCTACACTTTGATGTTAACACAATTCGTGCTATAGTTATAACCAAGTTCGTCTCCTGTTTTGTCTTCGAAGAAACATTACATAATTCCAGACATATGAATGGTATTGTTATGGCGCCAGTAACTCTATTGAGAATGCTCTCGTTCTTTATCTTGTAGGGAACGACTTTCACGAAATACTGTAAACATATTGATATCGAATCAAAGTATATGGAACACATGTGTTTCGAGCCATTTTTATTGGCTGTGCTGTCATATTTGTTTCAATAATACAACCATCAAACAAGATTATTTTTTGTGGTAGATAATTACATTCTGAATGTGAAGTAGGTAACTTTAAGAAATAGCAGTAAGCTCAATAGTTCTCTATCTGTGTAATACTGAGATATATGGTAGTCCGTCTACGATGATTTACCAATTACACAATGGGAAATTATTTCGATTTATATTTTAACTAGGTATATTAATTGATTTACATCCTCAAAATAATCACGAAACGGTATTTTCATCGTTTTGACGACACTTTTTAATAGATTCCTTTTCTATTTCACGCTTTGTTTGCAAATCAAATACCGAAATTCGTTTGACGTGTCCCCTCAAAGTGGAACAAAATTTGATGACAGAGGAAATAGAGCAGGAAACGAAATTACTTTGAAGAGTCCAAGTTTTTAAACTTGATGTTTGTGTTGAAACATTTTCTTCGTGTCCATTTACAATATCTATCTTACGATTAAACATGGCTCTCTTATAAAAAATAGTAACTTAGTAGTACGTTTAAGTACTGTTATGAAAATATTTATAGTTCACTTCAATCAAGCTATGTCGTTTTAAACACCAACGTAGAAGGTTCGCCATAGAACGTGAGTAGACAAGTCAGGAGGCTCGCTGGAGCTAAACCAGTACCTATTAGTGAGTGCCTAGCCGCAAAAACAACAGGGAACGAATCGGGAATGCGCCCTGGATCAAGCTCCACACGGGTGTTGCTACATACAAACGATTATCCTTGACTGCTGGAAAATTTCCTACTAGATTATTAATTTCAAATTACGTTCCAATTTAACTTTATGGTTATTTCATTGGATTTACTGATCGAACTTTCTTCAAAGGAAAAGCAGCGCTCTCACTTTTGCGGTTCGCAAAAAAAATGTGACTAGAATATAGTTTTTCACAAAATCGTGTCAGATTTCTATATAGGTCATCGCTTCGATCGGGCTTACGATATGCAATGTTTCATCTGTTAAGTTCGTTTATTTGTAGCAACTTGAGTGGGATAACACTGACATGTAATAAAATTCAGATACAAATAAGCGCTGTTCCTACTATGCTGCGCATGCTGTGTACTATGCTGTGAAGGGTTCCATAATTGTTTCTGTAATTTTAAGCCTACCACCTTTTTTACCATCGTTATGGAATGCAATAAAGAATTGTGAATTGACATGTAATATTATTTTATTACATTCTCAAGCAGAAAGAAAAGTATTGGAGGATAAGTATTTAATTCAAGCATCGTTTCAGGTAAGTAATAGTAGCTTTTGATCAAAAAATATCGTTTTGTTAAACGAGATAAATAGAAAAATAAACAGTGGCTAACAATTCGATGATCGCCTCCGGTATTTATGTTTAACAGGAGCTGTAAACAGGGCTGTTATCTTATCACTTAAGTTTGTGGTACATACTACCTGTATATCCCGGCACTAAGCGGAGGTTCCTTACTAACTTATCAGCACAACTGGGAAGCTAAGTCTACAGTGTATAAATATTTTTTATAGGCTGGCACCCCGATAACGTTTCCATTAGGTAGTGAAATAGCACACGTCTCAGTAAGGACCTCATTTACGATGAATAGCCATACGATCATGAAGGATCCGGTTCTATGGTTTAATTACGCGTTCTTGAACGTAAGTTACGTATTGTTTCGTATCTAAATGTACTTACAGTGAATAACATGGATGTCTGTGAGCCTTCATGGAATATAGAGGTATTGCTTTTTACGATAGGGCAGTGCGCACAAAACTGCAGTCACTCTGCATCCAGTCCTGCATTACTTTTTTAGGCTGCGAGTAAATACAGAAAGTGTGCACTCTGCACTCCGGTTTTATCTGTAAGTGCTCGTTCTGCGTGCCATATTGATCAAAATAAGTCGTGGATGGAAACTCAATATTTTTTATTCGAATATTTTTATTTTTTGCAACTGTTCGCATATGCTATACCGGATAGTAGTCCGAAGGCTTCCTCAACCTTTTTTATTTTTCAACACAAATTATAAGTGTATCGGTTACGCAACGAATACCTAGACTAATCGGAAACGTTCGACTGAATCAAGTTGACGTTCCCATACATCGTGAGATCACGCAGCATCCAGCGAAGTGAATGACCAATTACATCTGAGGGCGGATGTGCGTCGGCGATTCCACTCGAAATGTAATCTAAAGGCGCTATTACCTTCACGGGCTCCGGCTGCCTCATCAGCCTAGTAATTCACGTAATAAAAGCAATCTGTTAACACTCGCAACCCTTTTATACCGGACAGATTGTCCCCCAGGATTGTACTTCCCTGATCGGCTTACTATCTAACTTTATTGATCTCAATTGTTCAACGTTGACCGTTGGTCCTCATTTTATTTTTGCAAATAGGTTTCTGATTCACGATGGTCACTTGACCTTTAGTTGGAAGTAGTTTACTTCTGATTGATGTTTTGTTATTAATGAACCATTTAGAATAATAACACGAAGTAATGGTTTTGAACTTTCTGTACCTACAGTTGTAAATCGAGTGGACCCGACGGAGTGGCTCCGGAGGTAACTAATGTCATCTCGCTCGGGGTTCCCGGTAATGGCAAGAACACAACCATTAACAATGAATGATTTAATGGCGCCTCGATTCTATGAAATTTAATGAGTAATCGATCAACAACAGTTGGTGTTTATGAAACATTAACATTGAAATGACATACTTTTATTGTGCAGAACTGCAGATAATAGTTTAGGGTGGTAATGAGGAATCATACAATTTTGACTGATGCCATACGTACCTCCATGATGGCGGTCAGATAAAGTCTAAATAATCAAATAATGTGCAATTTCCCTCGATTGCTCGTTCCCATTACAGAGTGCGAGTGGAGTGCGTGGCGTGGAACTAGAACGACCTCGAAGGACGCGGTGCGCGGGCGCAGGCGGCGGCGGCGGCGGCGCGCATTGTACTCGCCGCGGTTGCGCTATATCCGCATAACTCGCTTGACCGCCCGCCACAGCTAATTAAAGAGTTGTTACGCAGAATTGCTAACATCTAAATGTTTTTTGCTACATGGGATCATATTTTACAAATACGTGGAAATTATGAGTAATTTGCAAATAGGTTACAAGAATTTATATTTGCTCTCATAATCGCCTGGCTGGGCTATAATTTGCTAGCACGTTTTGTATTCTCATTCTCTCTTCTTAAGCCTGTTATGAGAACCAGAAAAACCATAACTTATAAATTCTTTCGAGGCGGTTTCTAGAGTTTTATTTCCAAAAAAAACTAGAACAGGCCGATATGTATAGTCCACAACCTAAAACGTAACGGTACTTTATTAACCACATCCTATTATTTCGAGTGTTTTCTACAATAACAAATATCGCTTACTAAATAAAGCCAATCAACGGTCGATTCAGGAAACTATGGCATTCCGACGTTCGGCTGAGTCACCGGGATGGACGGCGAACACGCGCCGAGCCTTTAAATCCTCAATCAACTGTCTTGCCAAGCCATTACTATTTGCGGATAAGTAATAATTGCCTTATAATTCTCGGAAGAATGCTTAACAGATTACAGTTACAGGTTTCGATTTTCTTCTATCTAATTTGAAAAGAATTTATCACAAGAAAGCGGCTGAGCATTTAAGTTCCAATGAACACTTAAGCTCATACATACATCACATTTTTTTACTTTACTTCCTTGTAAAGAAAATCTAATGTAACATTACTTTGTAGAGCTATTTTGTAGACCCTAGCTCTACAGATGTCCGAAAGAATTGTGTCATATTCAGGAGAATCATAAAAACAAGCAAATAATACCTACACAATAAAATTATATTCGTAGAGCGTTACTATAGTACGAGGGACGAATTCTGAAGATTTCTCTCAACGTTTGGGTAATGTAATAACGACATAAACATAAAATATGTAGGTCGGACGTTTTGCCAAATAGGCCGTTTTTCACTACCGCTCTTTTATATCCAGAATATTATGACGAACAAGTTTCACGCTAATAATACTTCGTGTATGGTTTTCCTGATAAACAGAAAACCTCTAGATTTTCTTTTATGTTGGGTATAGAAAAATACATAGTTTATTATAACATTATTCACTTAACTCAGTCAGAGTTAAGTGAATAATGCCTCGTTGGTCTAGTGGTCGCAAGCGCTACTGCTAAGTATGAGGTCCTGGGTTCGATTCCCGGGTCGAGCAAAATGTTATTGGGTTTTTCTATCTGAAATTTCTCAGTAGCAGCTCGGAGTCTGGATTTGTGCCCGGTTGATGGCAATAGGCTCGCCCCCTATTACACGGGACTTAAACATAACTGGCGAAATGTGGGTGTGCCTGCTACAGGGACACCTCTGCCCAACCCTTCGGGGAAACAAGGCGTAATGTTATGTTATGTATTCACTTAAAATGATTAGACTTTAATTAAATGAAGAATTGCGATGATTATAAGTTTCCGAAACTATTTAGTTTTTGAGATTATTAGAAGTTTCAAAGTCATACAAAATACCTAATACCAGTTAATGAATGTGGCGTATAGTACATAATGTAATTGTAGACACATGCACGTATTATCATCATATTAAGTGAAAGTGCGGACACGTCGATATGACCAAATGCCGCAACGATTCGCAACTTGAATACATTTTCTCAAATTATACTCCAAGTGGTAAGCGCCACAATGGCGCTATTAGTTACCACTTACTTTATCATCTTAAAAAAGTTAATTATTATTTTGATTTTTAAACTTAATTTTCTCAGATTAGTGCTAAGTTTTTTCAGAATCTCACGGGTTTGAACCAATGTCGGATTCTAGTTATTATTCTGAGAAGGTAAATTGCTCTGTACTGCAGTGAAATTATTATCTAAGTCAAGTTGTAAACATTTTCTTACTAAGTATGCGGCAAGTGTTTAAATTGGCAGCTTTTGAAACGACTTCAAAAAAAGGAGGAGGTTCTCAGTTCGTCGGTTTTTTTTTTATAGTGTAAGGGGTATTTGGAAACATTGAGTGCATTTAAACTATCAAATATTTGTTTTAGGATAACACCTGTCCGGCATTTCGAAGGCTGTCCTTTTTGTCAGCGATATGCAATGGTCTCCAGGACCCACACATGCTCCAGAAAATTCATACAGAACTAAATCTACCGTTATTGCAATATTTCTTTAAAAAATCCGAAATATGATTTGCAAAATGTTGCTCTTGACTGATTTCTTATGATTCTGATATTTGACATTATAATTGACAATAAAGAAATTCATAATTTGGTGACCATTTTACGAATCTCCATACAAAACTGTCAAACAGATGAATTGGAATAATATGAATTACTAGCAGATAATAATATGAATTGTCAGTTTGTGACCATTTTACGATTTTTAATATGAATCATAATATTATCATATTATTATTCTATTTATTCTATTATATTATTAAGCCCACTGTTGGGACTATAGTAAATCTGTTCATCTTCCAAACTTTGGTAATTTCCTCTTGTAATTCTTTATTCTGTTTTTGTTATATTTATGAGTAGCTTCCGCCAGCGGCCTTGCCCGCGTGACATCTTTATAAATTTAGCCTATGCTACTCAGTGATAATAAAGCATTCTTCTGATGAATTTTTTTTTTAAATCGGTCCAGTAGTTTTCGAGTTTGTCATACATTTTGCAAGTGGACCCCCTGGGAGGGTTCCCGGCATTACGTTTGCGCTAAAGTTAAGCACCGCGGACGCTCAACGGCATTAGGTTTAAAACCGTGTTATAAAACACTGTAAATTGAAGTAAAATTGTGTTTTCAGTGGGTTTTGTCGCTATCTATGAGCACTTTCCAATCTTTTACATCTTTAGTAACCGCACAAAAAATATGGTTGCTTGGTTGGTTGTTTAGGTTGCAAGGATATTTTGTTTATATAATAAATCTTGTTAAAAAATACATCTGATTTTATTTTCACGGTTTATAATGCTATATTCGCTACCTACATTTAAAATGAGCCCTCCGCGAGGGCTTCCTTATATGCGACTAGGTTAACCCTCCAGGAGGGCTCCAATGACTGGTTGTATATGTCGAATATAAAAGATAAGCATGTGTGTAGTTCTCTGAATAATGGTAAAAGATATAAGCGCTTCATCCGCATAGAAAAACCGTCAGTCACCAAAGATATCATCGGAAATG
Source organism: Omphaloscelis lunosa (assembly GCA_916610215.1). NCBI lineage: Eukaryota > Metazoa > Arthropoda > Insecta > Lepidoptera > Noctuidae > Omphaloscelis > Omphaloscelis lunosa. The sequence goes on along the minus strand of OU744244.1, from coordinate 16,997,549 downwards.
CTAATACATCATCCAATAAATACCATCATAAGAATTGCATGACTCGTGACAAGAGTAAAGTGTGTCGCGTGTGCAGACAAAGATATTCTCCGCTTGCCAATCATTCTGTTAATTGGAGAGAATCATCGCTGTAGAAAGTCCGCCGGTGATGCGCGGGTGCACCCAGCGCCGGTCGCTACTTCGCTAGCGCCGGTCGCCTGCGCCGGTCGGCCGCGCCCGCCCCGTCTCTTGCGCCGGTCGCCGGGACACGGCACGTCAAATAGTGACGAGTGTGCCGCAGTGTCAATGCACACGGCCGCGAGTGCAACAAACTACGCCGGACGGTCGTTCACGTCACCATTAATTTGTAAACAGTATTGCCTCGCCACTTCACACGATACTAACTAAATTACTGAAACACTAACATGCCCGATATGTGCGACACGTTTACGTGACACCATATTTAAATTAAATGCATTTATTGCGCATGGCGCACGTGCGCTGAAACCTGTCTTGTCCATCTAAAATTGTTTGATGGTGACCTTATTCAATGTAACATTGTAACATCATACGGCACTGAAAGTACTAACGTAATGAGCACTTGAACAGTCGCTGATGTAGTATGAAATAGCAGATATAAATGTCAGATCTAATTCCAGTTACCGAATTCAGATTATGTAAGTAATCGCTTTCAATGACTTTGATGATGAGGATGACAGATAGAATCGCATAATATTCCGCCTGCCGACACCTGTCATGACCGAAGAAGGTAGTGTCGATAGATGCAAATCAATAACGATTATTGCGTCATGTTTGTTTGTAAAGGTCTATTGAGCATCGAGAAAGGCGCGTGGGGTGTGCGCACTCGCACATAAGGTCGCTGAGTCAGTGGCCCTTCCTGCGCGCGCGCCTTTTGGGGAAATGTTACGTGAGCGGTGGGACGCGCGCAGCACTCCAATGCCACGCCGCATTGTCTGACGAGCCTTGGCTGCTAACGAACCACACAAATGAACTGACAGGATCCGCACTATGAATCCTTCATTGTTCTAGCCTAACCCGCAGTCAATATAAGATATACCTAGGACGTACATGCACCGAGAAAATTACGCATAAAATAATTCCACACCGTTATTACGTATGCATAACTCGAGACAAGACGTGTTTCTATTCCAATTATTACACTAATTAATTAATAGAGTACAGTAGGTGCCTATTCATATCAGTTTATTTTGCTTGATTGTACAAACAACTCTGTTATTGTTTATTAATTGTGCTGCTCTGCAATAAACAAAGAATTCCAGTCAATGAGTGTCACAGTTTGTTCAATGATACGGAAGACGAAAACGCGCAATGACCGATAGCTGGGCGCATTTAGTGGCATCACATATAATCATATTACAAGAATTTAAAGGCATTTGTGCCCAAGTCGTTGGCACAACACAATCTACATAAAATTGCATTAACAAACTACAACTCACGTTCAGTGGCGTGAGCCCTACTGGAGGTGTCATTTTAGCGCAAACGTAATGCCAGCGACCCCCCTGGAGGGTCCACAATATATGGCGCATATGTATGGCGGTATGGCATATGAGCTCTATGAAAAGTGGGTGAACTCGAATGCGATAATCTAATTAGGGTAAATATGAACATCCGTATGGCACAGTTCTTTTGTTATAATGGTAAACATTATGAATAATAGGAAAACGTACATTATTCTTGATAAATGCAATAAAGAGCTATATCATCTTAGTAATTGCTGTTAGGCATTCATCTTTTTCTATAGGCATTCAAACATATTGTAGGTACTATCGGGGTAACGCATATCTAACCAATTTGAAAACATGCGGCGGGCGTGTATGACCAGATGTATGAACGTAAACGAGGCAAAAGGAGTATGTAAGGATCGTAGCAGGTGGCGTTCTGTAGTTTTTGCCTACCCCCATGGGAAGAAGGCGTGAGTTTATGTATGTGTATGTATGTTGAAAATAAAATCCCGTGCGTACGACCCTTTTTTTCGTTGGTAAGCGTTACTATAGCGGCCGATCGCTGCAAGCAAGAATAGTCCTTACAATGTACAGATATGCGTTTCTTCGATAGTACATGTTGTAGTTATTTATCTATATATAGTAAAGGCACGTCAAAGGACTATAATGTCGCGATGTGGTCGTCTCTCGATTTGTCAACGTCGCGGGACATCGGAGCGGCTGTCAACCACAAATAATAAGCAAAGAAAACATCACAAATTGGATGAACTCGACGAGAAAAAGTATTGACACGAGACTTGAGTCTGTTTCGATGCTTGTCAGTACCTAAGTAATAATGAATAATGAGATGCATGATCTTGACAGTCGACCAAAGACAAACATTTTACATGTTAAATTAAAAATGCCTATTTATAATGGAAGTCATTAATTAGAATATAGGTGACAGTAGAGACGCCCATGAATTAATTAATTAATGGGAGAAGAGTAACTCATAAAACTAGTTCTCACAGTAATAGAAAAAAATCTGGAACAAGAATTTTTAAATAGTTGTTCAAAGCTGAAATACTCGTTATTAGTCGCATAGAGCGGGACAGGTGTCCAGATATGTTTTATTTTCTGAGGATGTCGAGTGACATTTTTCAGCCGGTTAATTGTAGAGACTGTCGATCTCGCAAATAAACCGTAGTTTTTTGATGGACCACTGGAGGAATCCTGTTGATATTCGCTCACCTGGCGCACCATACAACTCTCCAACTTGCCTAATTTTTATTTCTTAATTATAAGTTACACTGTTGGACGTTGAAGTCGAATGAAATCAGAACCTAAATCTTAGCGTTAAATGTGCGTGCAACAATACACTGGCGCAATAAAACGGATGGATAAAAAACACAGGACTGCGATTTGAACATCGTCTATAAATTATATGAAACACATTCCACGTCGATCAAATGGATATCAATCTTTCGTCATTGATTTTTACGAACGTAACCCCGATCCGACAGCAATTTCTACTGGAAAATATGACTTGACCAGCCGCCATGACGAGTACCTACGTATTTGAAATATGCAGGTACAATCACACGTTGCATCGCAAAATACAACGCGCTGAGAATTATATTCAAACATGTTATGTTACACAGACGTTTAATTACTGTGTTCCGACAATCTTAGTAAGCCATCTTATGCACATTGTAACTTGCGCACGTGTTATATTAATTATTGTAAATGCATTAAGTAACGTAACTTGAAACCAACGCATACCTACATACCTCTGATGCTCTGACTGTGAGCAAATCACTAGGAGATGCAAAAATCCGCACTATCGTGCAACATTCTCACGTGTGTGTAGTTTCCTGATCTGCTACATTCAAATAATTAGGTCAGTTAATTTTGTATACATTTAGAATCTCCGTGTTGTGGGCTTCGTTCATACTCATCCCTAGTTCGAACTCGCCCGGTCCGTTGTACCCTTGCAGCTGATAGGTATATACAAAAGCGGACGAGTTCGAACTAGGGATGAGTATGAACGAAGCTATGTTGTGCAACATTGAATGAGCGAAATATAAACTCACCTACACTAAGAACGTTATGCAACTCACAGTAACCTCAGGACACTATTGCACCGGTAAGAGGATTACACAAAGCTTAGTTCATATTAGTTATAATAACGCCTGTTCAAGTAAATTGGATTGTACAGTTGTACTCGGTGCGTGCAGAACGGACATAAATCAGGATTTAATGCTTCACTTATCCTGTGCAATGATGACCCAAATAGTACAGTGCGAAGTCGCAGACGCAAACACTTAAATTTAAATGCTCATGTTTGCCAATACTGGTTACTTACTCACTTCAGCAAGTTGGTACATAGGATTATCATAGCATATCCTACTATCCTACTAATATATATATATATATATATATATATATATATATATAAATAATAATAATATATAGTATTATAAAAGCGAAAGTTTGTGAGGATGAATGGATGTTTGTTACTCTTTCACGCACAACCTACTGAACGGATTTAGATGAAATTTGACACACATATAGTTTATAACCTGGATTAACATATAGGATTTTTATCCCGATATTGTCACGGGATCGTGACTTGTGCGGCTAAAACCGGGGGGCGCTTCTAGTATATCATAAAGTTGTGGAGCGAGGACGGTTCCCATGGTGACACAAATAAATATTCAGGTATGCTAATAAACTAAGAGGCCTCCCATTTTTTCTTCACGCTCTATTTAGTTCACGGAGGGATTACCGCCTGTATAGAACCAGATCTTTGGTGGTCTTTGGTGGCTCATTGTGTTGTAGTAATAATTGTGCTAGTAAAACATAATTATTGTTTTTTAGGGTTCCGTACCTCAAAAGAATAAAAGGGGCCCCTTATATGATCACTTCGTTGTCCGTCCGTCATTCTGTCAAAACCCATTTCCTCAGGAACGTGTAGAGATATCAAGTTGAAATTAATATCAATAACGTAGGTATATGTTCTCTTGGAGCTCTAAAAAAAAAAAACAAGTTTTTAAGCAATAAAAAATTCGGCCATTTATGCAACATATTTTGACGTCTCTCAAATACTTAAATCAAAACCTACAGGGTACTGCCCATTGACCTAGAAATCTAGAATCAAGAAATTTGGCAGGAAGCAAGGTCTCACAGAACATGTTAAGGAAAAGTCCGAAAATCGTTAATTTGTGGTTTGTAGTTTTATCACAAAAATACATTTTTTTTTGCGATTGCAAAATTACATTTGCAGTTGGAGGATCGACTGTGACGTATATCGATGTATGGGAGAACATATTTTTTTACTACAATGTTTGTTTGTTGTTTTTGGGATAAATTCATCCCAACTACGGAACCCTTCATTGTGCATGGTCCGACACGCACTTGACCGGTTTTTAAACGTTTTTTCTCTAGAAAAGCCGTTAGGTAAGTTTTTCAAGTAAAAAAATGTGTTTGAGAAGAACTGTTAAAATTGAAAACCATTGTTAACAGGAATTTCAAACCCCTTTCAGACTTAGTTACTTACGTTAATATATTTAAAGTAGGCTGCATGTTAATTAAAATGTCAATTGAACATTATAATGTTTACATGTTATTTCTAGCTGCCTTTTACACTTCAACGTATATATTTCAAATTATACAGGATAACAGGGAAATTCGACCTATTCCTTGAATGGGGTTATACACTAGTACTTTATTATACACTACTACTAGGGGTCAAAACTGGATGGTTACCGAGCTGTGCAGGTTCTTTGATATTTTTGAAATTTTCTGACTTGTTACCAAAAACAATTAATTATGAAAAAACTTCTCCACTCTAAACATTTAATTGATACTTTTTTGAAAGTTGAAAAAGGAATGACCAATAAAATAAAAAATACTTGGTCAAAATTTACATGATGTCAGAAATAAAAGATGAATTTTGAAACACCGCTGGGAAGTAAATAAAATTAGCACCTCTTTGGAAAGCTTATAAATCCAGATAGTCATTTTACTCATTTGTACGCCAACTGTCATAATTTTTTTTTTTTTCAAAAAACCATACTTAAATTTTTGGGAAAACTACAATCATTAAAACATATTACTACTAAATACCTTTTTCAAGGAATAGGTCGAATTTCCCTGTCTTTTCCCGTAAACAAACTGTCGTCACTGACGTCAGTCTGTTTATATAATTTAATATAGAATAAAAGATAGAACTTTTATTTTAAAATCAAACAATAGAAATTAAATAATTGTACGTTGAAGTGTAAAAGGCAGTGGATATACATAAATATATTGCAGGCAAGGTGAGTCCGCGTCCGCTGTTGCAAAACTTTCATAGGAAACCCACTGTGCGCCTGCACATATATCTACGTTAACGTTTAGCAACACTTGGTACTATAGTGATTTATAGACAGATATAAATCTAATTATGCGTGACTGGATTCTTCAGTTTTCTATCGTAATGTTTTCAACAATGCACGCGGTTTTCCAAAACGCAGGTATTCAGGATATTTACGATTATTTGGATGCGTTGCACAAAATTCAAATCGCAATGCCAAACTCATTTACACTCGGCTGTTATCGGCCGCGTGTGAGCAAAACGTTTCACGGTGCATTACGTAAATTGTAGTTTTTATGTGACAAAGTTCAAGAATTTCTTAACAAAGAAAAAGTAAATATAAGCGAATAAAACTGGCTCGTTTTTTAGGCCGCCTATGTGGTAACGGCCCGACCGCCTGGCACAACGACCCTCCATGCCGGAGTCACAACTGGGTAAATATCGTCATATACCAGCCGAGGATAGCCGAAACATTCCCGTGAAATGTTATTAGCAATGCGTGCATCACGGCGACTCGTCTTGTTACAGCGATGCGAGATAAATGCCAGACAAATTGGTCGAGTTGTGCTGTGCTAAGCAATTAGCGGAACATGGTATTTTCCTGTCCGCGGTGCTGCAGACGTGCCTTGTTCGAAAACGTGTCGCGTTTTATTGTACAAATTGAACATGCTCCGGTCACGGCGGTTCGTACTTCGTATGATAAATAAACTTCGAATCATTAACATTTCAATTTTATTGCACATGACTGTCTTCTGCATTGCGTCTTCGTATATAATTGTTCAGTATGATAATGGTAGGTATTTTGATAATTTGTACAGGAAAGATTTTCTGAGTATAAAAAAAAAACCGAAATTCCTGCTATTTTGTCTGCTTTTTATATCAAGATCAGTCGATCTAAGGCGAAGATCAGACCTGAGTTGAGAATGTAATATTACTTTTAAACTTACGAAAAAAAGTACCACGTGAGGGTTGAATGAATGAATGAATGAATGAAATGCACATACTAAAACAACATTAAACGAATAATGGATCAAGGGTGCTATCGTAAATCGTGTTAATCTATTATTACATGAAATGACATTATCCATATCCGTGTCAAGCGCAATCCCTCGCTCGAGTGAGGGGCACACCAATCTAATTACTTGAGCTAAGCGATGCAGCTTTGATCCACTGGTTGGCATACACGACACATACAACATTCAATTAAGTTAGAGTCACTTGCATGTGCCTAGTTAAGTAGAGCTATGTTATGAACGACACGTGCCGTCGTATGTTTTTCTAGTTAAAAGAGATCTTTACGGATGTCATAAATTATTTTTTTGCATCACGTATAAAATAAATTTTCCTGAAAGGGCTAAATAGAAAAACTATCTCCGTCCTCCATAAAAAATTGTAGTACTACAAGGGCTTTACTTGACATCTCAATCAATATCATCAACGTACACAAAGTTTATCGTAAATAATATTTTCACCTACTTTGAAATAACTATTTAAAGATGAATTGAACAAAATAATTCAGTATCAGAAGGGCAGCTACCATCGCTATGGCCATTTCCAACATTAATCATTGCGACATTCGATCGATCTCTTCAGCGAAGGAAATGGCATGACCATTCAAGTTTGATTTATAATAACGCATAAGTTTTTTCGAAGTACATATTGTATTTTTTTCATCTGACATTTCAAGTAAATGTCTTCATATGATACACGAGTTTTAATGCCTTTATATCGAGATGACTTGCCAGTCTTACACTTTATTTTCTGCGTGACAGTATTACTAAAACTAACTGTTATTACATCGTCCTAGTTTCCTTGCATATAATTTGCCAACAAAGATAAAATAAGAAGTCCAAAATGATGTTAGTTTTTCAACGTCTGCTAGAATCGCGAGTTAATTTGCGAAGTAACCGTTATCATCACCGTGCGTGGTAAGAATTCCAAATTATATAAAAATTAATTATTCATTTCACAATTAAATTCGTACATGAGTGTGCGAGTAATTAACGAATAACGGTTAGATAGCTCTCTTGAGCAAGTCTGTGTGATCTATGAAACAGAGTTGTACCTCTAAATGAATGAATAAGAGTTGTATTGTATATCTACCGCTCTACTTGAAACATCCACATGTTTTGTCGTTTAGAGAGAACCTATGGTCGTTAACCAAACCTAGGTTGGGGTTGGTTAACGACAATAGGTTTTCTCTAAAATAAACTAGAAATATCTAGTTACGGTTCTTTCTCATCAAAAAATCACAAAATATATTATTCTCGACTAATCCTGCTACAACGTTTTGATAAATATTTCCGTTCCTTGATCAGAAGGAAATCTTATTTTGAAGCTAGCAATTAATTTTATTTATCAATTTCGATAAAAATAGGCTCTCCCATTATTCGTTTGAACCATAGATATCGATATCCGTGATTTGAACAACTTTATAATATTTTGACTCCTAAATAAATACTTAATAATATATATCCAGACTCATTAATATGGAGAACCTCCAGTTACTTAACTTCATAAAAATGTATAACACTACTACAGATAAGGTAAAATTAGAATGATGTCGTAGATAAGTACTCAAGTTATGCCTAAAAATAATGTTTTGTTCGTGGTTATAAAACACCGGTACATAAACGCATCATAGTTACATCCAAATGTTCAGAATATTTTTCTTAATTACAAACTTAACATACGTTCTCCTATTATTCGTGACTATGCGAGTGTGAAAAATGTATAAAATTACAATTTTCTCCAAGCTGTGTTTTACTGTGATCTATTATTAAATCTGCAGCTCTGGTGCAATAAAAAGGAAATGATTTTCACGTGGAACACGAAAAGTATGTTTTATTTAAATAGTAAAAATAAATTTTCCTTGGTATTTATAATGAAACTGTGAAATCAAAGCAGGCTGAATGAAGTTAATAACAAACGTACTAAATAAAAGGTATTAAAGTCGAATGAAATGGATGTTTGAGTTTAATGATTAGTTTAATGTTTAACGATTGCTATCGCGATCGTGAGTCTGCTTACCGAATTAACGGTGGAAAGTTTCTACATGTCGATAATAATCGTTAAGATATTCGAGGAGCATTAAGTTATCTTTTAACTGTATCTGAACAAATGGCAGTAGCAGCAAAGTGTCGAATAAGGGCACTTACGGACGAGGTGTGGAAAAATAATGTTTTTTTTTTGTTCTCTTTGGTTGAAACCTCTTTGGTACTTTTTTTTTCAAATATTGCAAAGAATCGAATCCTTTTTCTTACTTACTTTGGACGATAATTTGTGTCCAATTTTCGAGTTTTTTTTTTTGTGTTTATGGAATTTCATGTATTTGTTGACACAATTTCTTGACACAAACGATATTTTAATCGTATTTATTTTATTTTTATGGAGTTATATATCTTATATAAATATCGCAGATTAGAAACTAACAAAACCAATTAAAACTCAAGTAGATTTAGTTTATTTTCATGAATTTTTATGTCCGATAGGGTCTTCAAAAATATTTTTTTCCTGAAAGATGTGACATGTGTTCTCTGAATCCAAAACTAACCGACCCCAGAATGCACTGAAAAGCGCAACGTAGAAGTTGGCTTGAAATAATCGTTAATATTTCAGGAGATTCGACAGGTAGACACAACGTTTGCACTGAAAGAGATTTAGAACGCTGTATGTTTTGAAACTTCAGGCTTTAAGGCTCTTTCAAACAGGCGCGACGCGACGCGACACAAAGACACCGCTCGTCGCGCGACGAGCGGTGTCTTTGTGTCGCGTCGCGTGTCGCGCCTGTTTGAAAGAGCCTTTACACCGTCTGTCTACAATCAATAGGTATTATATTATCAGTGAAAAATAAATATTAGTGTGTAAGCATGCGCTAAATTATACGCTTGTATTGATTTATAAGATGAGAAGAATTTGACAAGGGTTATCAAGTACCGTTCGGAGCGTTGGTAAACATTACAATAATATAGGTATGTTCAAGGTTTACCTCGTTCATAATGTTTTAATAATATAATCAATACCAATTATAAACTTCAATGGATTCTGTGAGTGAATGTTACGAGAGAGGAAAATATGTAGAATGTAAACACTCCTCTAATTTGATTCATTATTCATATTTTATTTACTTGTCTACTGATGACTAATTGATTAACGTATTAGCTGTCATTCATTATTAAAGGCTTTATATTGCAGTCAGAGCGGTTGTTGTTTACGAAAACACAACGCGCACCGAAAACAATAGGCCTAGGTCGTTATCATCGGCTTTATTCATAAATCCATTGTTTGAATCGTTAAATCGGGGGAGTGTAACCGCGTGGAATGAATGGTTGCACTTGTCGCGTGCATGGAGCTGGCGGCCGGCGGCGACGGCTTATCACGGCGAGCTGGAGGTGGCTGCGGCGGCCCCCGGCCCCGGCGGCAGTCAGTCGCGCCGCGCGCTCCAGGCTCCACGCTCCGACCGCTTGAGTGTCTTGCCGCGCCCGCCCTTATCAAAACATTCCCGCATTGGGATCGATCCGCATGTCTTCACGCGCCTCGCACTGATAACGGCTCCTCACGACGGCGTGACACTGTGACTCGAGTGCTACTGGATACACTTCTAAATACTAACGTGCTTGTGTTTGACATGTGATTTTACCTTCTGATTTTTTGATTAGACAGTTCGGGATAATTACTGAGTTTCAAGTTTTATATAGTAGTATTTAAGTTATATTCAAGGATCAATGTGAGTACTTCAATTAATTTTGTTTTCATGTTTCTTATTTGCAAACATTTTCTAAAGTATTTTTTTTAAATATGGCATGGCAAAGTTTATTATTATTTAACTTTACTATAATAAAACAACAAAAACTATTTTTTGTTGATACACTCTGTATATTTTTTTTTAATTACAAACTTCGGAAAATCCCCAATAAAAAAAGAAGGAAAAAGTGATTTTATATTTGACAATAAACATAGGTGGGTAAAAATGTACTTCAAAATGCACTTTCACGTTTAATTCTAACATTTTCGAGAGTGACTTAACAGACAGCCACCGCTATAAATCGGTAAATAAAGTAAAAAATTACACTGCTCAGTAAATAACGGGGTCAAAAGATACGCTTTGGTAAAATTTTAACTTCAATGTCTTTAATTACAAGCACTTATCGTATTTTTTTTATTAATGTGGCTATCAAACATACATAATTATGTCCTAATTACCTGTGGAAATGACTTTTCAAAGCACCAAGGACTTCTCATAAATACCGAAAAAGTTGAGATACAACCCTCTACTTCTTAATTATTCCCGAAAAGTGCGTGAAAACATATCAGGCTACTTATTATTTAAATCTTCGCAAGTTTCCCACTAAACAAAATCTGACTCATTCACAGTTTCTGAAAACAAAATAAACAGGCGTTTTGTATTCCGAAACAGTGTGTGTACCTTTAGAAGTCAGGATGTTACCGAAACATCACACAGATATTTTTACCCAAGGAAGCGAACATTAAAGACTTACCGAAAGAAACGAACTGAACAGCTGCTCCTAATGAAACAAACTGCATTTTAAGACTGTAAAAGTGTGTGCCTCTTTCATATTTCATAACCATAATATGAGACTGAACAGAAAGTAGTTTTAATTTCAAGTAATTACTTTCAAGGCTGGAATTTGAAGTAAATACACGATTAATTTGAAAATAGTGAAAAATAATTAGTTTTAATCAGCGATACAAAATTATCAAAAAAAGGTTAAAGCCATTGTCGACCGGTCTTATCGCTTTCGGTATAATTTTACTATCTCAACCTGTATAATATATAAAAGTATCTTTCGACTTTTCATCGTGCCAAAATATTTATCAAATCATAATCAGTATAAATACGACGAATACTTAGATATTGTACTTATTCTTGGTATTTATCGTAAAAAATCAACTAAACGTGGACTTAAAGTTATATCTATGATGTAGAAACAAGTTCTAAAGTCATCAACCATCTCTTAGACTTTTACTGGTTTACTATAATAATATTATTATGAATTGATGAAATGAAAATCTTTTATCCCACTGGCTTTCGAAACAAACACGGTATAAGCTGCTTAACAATATGTTTACTTAAGAGACCATGATCCATCGATATAAATGAATATGATATGATGATGATTGAAGGAAATAAATATAAGTGTAGGATGGTAGTAGGTATTATTATCTTTACGAGAAAATAAAAACAGCAACTGCAAACGGATGCAAAGCAACGTGTTTGAGATAACAAAGCGCGCATGTGTCGGGATGAAGCATCAAGATCACGCCAGCGCGCGCACTGCTGTGAAGCTGCGGTGACTGACACTGTGGCACATTGGCATTAGATGCCTAACGACTCCTGCGCTATTAAACTTTATAATAAACACTCCGAGATGGCTGTGATTATTCTGTGCACAGATCTCAGTGAATGCATGGCAGAGGGTGATTGTGCTCTGCTAAACGAACAAGTTTGTAAAATGTCATCGCGGCCGTACCTACCTCGTGCAGTAGAGTACTACAATTAGGTGACAATCACCTTGACGACTATTGGATCGCTTGTTTAGAAAAAAAAATAACAAACGACTGATACAAGTTCAGTAAATCTTGTTCGTGTTTGATTATATCTTTATTTGATTACCAATTTTGTTGACATAGGACGAACTGGGTACGTAATTCTAATAACATTCAGGTGGAGATCTACTGTAGCGTTTAGAAAATGGCTTTGCAGGATCTGATTGATGGTTTACCATCCCTATCGAAGGGATGAACATAGTAGGTAACTGTATAACTGTTTTTTATTCTTCTAATCTGGGAACGTTCAAATTAAATTGTATAAAATGAAATGTATAGTGTCAGTGAATTTTCAATACCAACAGTAAAACTTACATCACCGTTTCAAAAGTCACTTCACTTACTTCATACTTGATTTAAATAACAATATCTTGAAAGTTGTAATACTTGTAATAAGAATAAAAAATCAGCTTGTCTTATTAATTACAGCTGTTAATCGATGCTTGAAATGCTGCGACATTTACATGTTCAAGGCTACAAGTTGCGGTAAAATAGCCTTTGTACGTACTTTATAAGTTATAACCTATACTTAAAATATGTTGTAAAGTACTTGGCCATATCCGTTATGGGGCATCAAAATGTGTGCAATAACTTAAAACCATTATATATAGCTTTAAAACCATCCTGTATAGTGGCGTATTTTACTTGTATCGTTTAACCTTGATACAAATATGATGTGTCGTACAACACTGCATATGATTTGACATGATACGCTGTATACAGGGTGTCATGTAACAGGTAAATAAAAATCAAACGAATTTATGGTTTAAAAAGCAAATAACATTTACGTACACAAAATAAATAAAACATCAATGTACCCGCAGGTGCATTGACACAAGCTCTAGGTATTTGCTCACTGCTTACACTGAACAATCTATGTCTACACTTATGTTTGTGCTCACCACAGCTGAGTGTTATGGTGGCGTAGTTATGGTCTATAACAATATTTAAAAGCATTAGTTTGCCATTTACCATCAAGGTTAGAAAATCATGCAAAATAATCATCAAGACCATAAATTCATCATTATACACGACGCACAGTGGAAAAAAAATACTTTTTTTGTTAAAAAATCTGCCTACACCACAATTTTTCACTTTGATGTGTCATTGCCACTTTTCCTTAAAAGTTGATACAATAACCTCAAAAAATCGGAAAATGAAGCAAAAACAATTAATAAAAATAAAAAATAAAACATCTTAAATCAGTTTTCAAGGGTTGGTCATGAATTTATTGTCTGTTTATAAAAATTTAAAATAACGGATACAACATAGCGACCTAAAAAAAAAAATTGCTTCATTGCCCGATTTTTTGAGGTTATGGTATTGACTTTTAAGGAAAAGTGGCAGTGACACACTAAATTGTTTTATCTCAGGAGTGTATAAAAAAAAAATGGCAGCGATACGTCAAACATTGTGGTGTAAGCAGATTTTTGAACAAATAAAAAACATTTTTTTCCACTGTGCGCCGCTAGAAAGAAGCACGCGTTTGCGTAAATATTAAACTTACAAATCACTTTTATAATCTGTGGTTTTCAGTTGTTAATGTTAAAAACATGCTTTATACAGCGTGGTACACTTACTAACAGTATGAGCGCACATCTTGAGCGGGCTAATCTGCAAACATTAAAGTTTTTACTTGAGATAAAACAGAGCTCATTGAGTTCGGCCGCAATAGGCCGTGGTGCGCACACGCACATGCGGCCTGGATGCCACCAGACCGTCTCGCGCATTAATATCTGGACAATTCATCAACATCGCCCTCGGTAATTAAACATACATGTTGCGCCGGATCATATTTTAGCAGAATTCATTTCCACTACGTTTGAAGTCATGGTCTCGCGCAATCACTTTTAGTTGCAGAATGCGGATGTTTTGTGCGTGTCAAGTGTGACAGCTTCTTGAATGACATTAAATTGACATTAATGGTACTGTCAAACTGTGTATTACCTTGTTTACGATCATGGTTTAGGTAACTCATCAGACTCGTAGCCTTGTAGGTACATACGTACCGTAGTTATAACGTGATACTATATACGTTCGCGTAGTTCTTACATAACATCATAACATCACGCCTGTATTCCCCGAAGGGTTAGGCAGAGGTGTACCCACATTTCGCCAGTTATGTATAAGTCCCATGTAATAGGGGGCGAGCCTAATGCCATCAACCGGGCTCAAATCCAGACTTCGGGCTGCTACTGAGAAATTCCAGATGAAAAAACCCAATAACACCTTGCCCGACCCGAGAATCGAACCCAGAACCTCATACGCAGCAGAAGCGCTTTGCGACCACTAGACCAACGAGGCGTAGTTCTTGTAACTTTAAAATTGGACGGGAGATTTTACATCAATTCATGATCACCAAGATTAGTTACTTTTTACTAAACAATTTCTGCTTTCTCTCTTCTTACAATAAGTTCTTAGTTGAATCATTTTTGGGAACTTTAAAAGTTTAAAGCATCAAAGTAGAAAATATCATATACTTACCTAAAACACATAAGTTCCAACAGAATACCTATAAATATCACAACATTTAGAATTTAAATATAATTTTAATGAAATGTGAATTATTCATAGTTTAATTACTTATCGATGAAACGTTTATTAACATGCAGGATTGGATTCGGTAGCCGTTGCGCACTCGCACACAAATCGTAAACATGTTCCTAAGTTGCTGCATATGAACAGTTTTTTATTACAAATGTCACCAACTCGTTTGCTTATTATTAAAAGATAAAATACTGCAATTTAAATGGTTAGACAGGCGTAGAACACATGTGGAGATGGTAAATTTAATTTAGTTGTGTCTATTACAATTTTGTGCTTTATTTTTACGGTAGAGACTAAGATATTGTAGGAAAATGTAGTATTTTTCTATTTAATGATATTTAGTGATACTAATACAAACACAAGTAACAAGGCCTTTAAAAAAAATAGGAAGAACAAAAACCTGCGAATGTAAACACAACAATGTATTCAACACATTATTTTCAAAATAATAATTGGTGCCGGTTAATCATAGTCGAGAAATAAGTAGGTATTATGAAATACATAGCCATTGAAAAATTCTTGTCTGAGAACGGTGTTAGTTCCAGGTACAATGAAAATACTCACGTACTTCCGAAAAAATAAAAAAACAATACTCGAATTATATAAATAATGTAAAATGGAACAAGTTGCCGGCAACCTTTAATATAATCTTGAAATAGTATGTACAGTCATTAATGTAGAGTTATTACAAGTTATCGGAAATAAAGTTTTTACTGAAATTAGTACCTACGCGACGATCAGAAGCTCGGTTTTATTGGTTCACTTCGCAAAGACTTTGTTGCAAAATGTATCTACATTACTTACATTTATGTGTCAGCGTGTTCATGATAGCTTCGGCAAGTCGTAAAGGTCCTGCCTAAAATTATAATAACAAGTAGTACGTAACATAATTCACGCGTTAACACCAATTCAATTACCTAATCGAGTAACAGCGCAGACGAGCCATTCAGACATTTTAAAAAGTGATTTTAAAAAAGAACAAATTGGGCAGCGAACTGGTTTGGCGTAACTCCGGAAGCGAACAGGTTCCACGGCGCCGAGATAAGTATTAATTGGAATTTTAATTTTTACTAATCAAAGAGGCTTGTGAATGGCTCGCTGCCGGGAATCGGTTTTTCTGAACCTATTACGTATATTAAGTAACACGGCTTTCACTGGATCAAGTTATTCGTTACAATCGAACCATCACGCAACCGTTTTTAGGTAATAAACTGCTCGTCGTACATTTGACCACGCCACGGTGCATCGACTACGGTTGCGGTTTACCATAAAAAAAAAAGTTTATTTGTCACAGAAAACACGTGCATAAAAAAAAAGATAATTCCTCGAGTAGAACAATAAAATAAAATACCAAAATAATCGCATGGGTAATCAATAAGTAGGTAGGTATGGTTCTCATCATCCTGGAGATTTTTAATAAAGGCACCTTCTAGGACAGAGTGGGATCTAAAAAAATGTCTGTGTCATTTTGCTGTGCAAGCCATTCGAGGCTATGAAATAATTTAGTTGGTCAAAGTATGACATTATATTTAATTACTTTGACTTGAACGTAATTATAGTTTTACTCACAAATAATTATTCCTATTATAGAAGGCTGCGGCGTAGCTAGCGAGTACAATATTGCTAACCGCAATGAGGCTCATGGCTCAAAAGTTAAGCTTCAGGAACCAGCAGGATGAATCATTCTTGTGACTTTTCTGTTTTTGTATAAATTCACTTGAAAGAGCCATTCCGTGACCGTGAAGCATAGCCAACAACTATAGATAATTGCTCAACATAATTGGTGAATTTGTTGATCACACGTAGAACTAATCGGAATCGCGAGTTCCGGATAACAAAGTCAGGTAAGTATGAGATATAGGCATTACTGCGATCCGATCTACTTGTTTCGAAAAGTAAAACGCGTGATCATTACCAGTGACGTTGAAATATCATATTATATTATAACAGGCTATTGTTAGTAAAGCGAAAGTACGTGAGACGTGTTAATTTACGCTGCAGTAGTGGGATTTTTTACTGTATAAATAATCAAGTTAATCCTTGGCATTGAAGCATGTTTTATACCTGCCTTTTTTACGGTTATGGATGGCTTACCAAGTTACCACTAAAATGTAATTTTGACACAACCTACATTTTAATACGTTACTAAATAGAGGTACAATTTTTTTTGCGGAAAGCTTCCGAATACATATAATGTATGAATCTACATCACACGAGTACAAAAATCCTTTTCGAAGTAATAATCCCATATGCTAATATATAATCGTAAATATGTTAAATGTAAAGTGGCTGGGATCCAATTCAGTGACAGGAAACAGTCGAGTTTGTTTTATTGCCAGCTATTAATGTCTCATAGCTGGACGTGCTTGATTTAACTCCGGTCGGTTTACGCAAGGTGGAGCCACTTAACTTCCGATACCGTTGCATGGGACATCACTATCTAATCAATTAAGTATACGTACTTCCGAGAAGCATTGACCCTTCCAAGCTCAGCTGTTAGACATATTTCTGAGCAAACCCTTAGTAAATAAACAATACACAGGTATTAGCCGAAAAGCGGTAAAATAATCAAGGTTATTAAAGGTAGTATTAGTAAAACATAAGTAATTGCTTTAACAAGCAAGTCCGCTCTTTACTAGTCGTCACAGATAATATAATACTACGTAGTCGTGTACATTCCTGCCATTGTTTGCTTAACCCAACGCAGTGACGTAGCGTTACGAAGGTGTTAGAGTTTTATTGAGCCATGTTTTGTTGTAGATCGTAAAAGTGCATTTGGTTGTAGGAGGAGATAGTTTCGAAGAGCATTTCTCTTTAATGGTTCCGTCCGCCCACGGTGCGCGTGCGCCGGTCCGCCCGCCTACGCGCTTGTAAATTGTTCCCTAACTGTACCTGCGACAAATTGCCCGTGTAGCAGACATAATAGCGGTCCTTTAATCTTAATATGATGGGAATCATATTTAAATGTACGATGTAAATCAGAATCACGAGGTATTTCTTTAATGCTCAAAGAGTAATTGTGGAGTGTGAACTACAATAATAATTTACTACTTTGTTCTTATACAGGGTGTCCGGTAAAGAATGAAATACCTTGAAATAGCATATATAATAGACCTTATGACTGTTCTAAAAAAAAGACACGCTAAAAAGTGTTAACACTTGCGACTGTCTTCTTCTAATTCAAATAGAAAGAGAGAGAGAGAGGGAAAGCGCCGGCAGAAAAAAAAAAGAGTAAAGTGATCTGTGTCGTGGGATGTGGACAATTTTGGGATAAAATTGTACACATCGCCCTGAGTACACAAAATACAAAAGCAATATACATATGTATAAGTATAAGAAACGAAAAAAAAAATACTGTGCAATTTCTAGTCACATTATTTACTGCTTCTCTGTCGGTATAGTCAACGTACAATATTACAACAACAAAATAACCATGGAATTCATTCATTTGTGGTCGTGGTGAAGAACAATGTAAATCTTAAGTACTACTTGGGTTTCTTTTTTGTTTTTTTTTTAGAAAGGCCATGGTCTTTTATATGCTATTTAAAGGATATCCATTCTTTACCTTACACCCTGTATATTACCGACGTAGGTCGACAGTCTGTGCCATCTTTACCATAAAGGCACACGGGGCCCGTGCCCAGGGCCCCCGACCTCATTGGGGCCCCTGAAGGTCGATAGAACGCTTGCACTTAAAAGCGTTTTTTTTTTCTTCTATTTTTGCATTTATATAGTTATAAGTATTGAAAGATTTTTAAACATTTTATTTTATTTTTCTCACAAACGTTTTACTTTTCTTTCTCAGTTAATAATAACAATCGATTCTGACCAGTTAAATAAAAAACAAAGAAATTACAAAATTCTATCATGAATATTTTAATGCTTATGACCTCAAATAAGATTTTGTTTCATCAACAGAAATTCCGAAAAAAGAAACATTATCGTAACCAATTGAAACCAAATTTTATTCTATTTCTTAAAATTAGATTTGTACCAATTACCCATAGTAAATATAAAATCATAACAGAAAAATGTTTTTTGTCGTTAACTTTTTTTTAATGACCAAAGGAAGCCTAAATTCTAGTGTTCGCATGGGCCCCGGCTTGCCCTAAGACGGCCTTATCGACAGTGATCGCTGAATTTGTAATATAATGCTTGTTTACCTATTGGTAACTTCGGTCGCCGTGCACCTGCGCATGTCAGAGATGCCGCTTCTTCAGATTAACGGCACAGCGCTAATGATCAGCAAATAACAAACGACGCACTCGCCCAAGTACCGCTTAAATAATACAAGTTAGCTGACAATGTTTAAACTGGTATTTAAAGTAAAATTTTTACATAGTTAAATGTACTAAATGCTAATAATAAAACATTTATTTGTAGGAAAAATATGAAAACCCAAATGTATCTAAAGATTAAAAATAGGGGTTATTTAATAGTACCTATTGACTGTCTATATTTTATATGAAATTCTAGATATCAGAGTATAATCTAAGGCTACATTCATTAAGCTGACAGTAATATTATCTCTTACATACATTTCCGATGTAATATACAGGCTGGCCCAAATAGTGACGTCAGTAAAAAATAATAATTGATTCCTCATACCTAGGCGTATCCGAAAATACCCCATGTATGTTCCGCGATTCTTGATAGCTTTCGAGTTATAATATATTTTTTTTATTTCTTGAACTATACCGACGATCTTGGCGCGGATAAGCCGCACAATTCTTTACGAGATTCGATTATTATCGAACTATTTTAACACTTATCAGATTTAGAACTAAACCTCAATTTACACGTCGCACGTCTTTAGGCCCATATAAGGCACTTTTGAACGTCAAAATTGACAAAATAATAGAATTTATTCTAGTCGCCCCTTCAAAAAGGTAGTTTTCGTATGGAGATGAATGGGCAAGAAACTCCACCGTTACTCTTTTTTCGTAAAAATGAAACAACGACAGATAATTTAATTATGTGATAGATACATTGTGCTCACATACAAACATTGTAAAAGTAGATTTCCTTTTTTTTAAACTAGTAAGTCAGTGTGTGAGGAAGTAATCACAGGATGTAAAATCAATGTCATATAACAAAAAATATAAATTTTACAATTAAATTAGCAACCTGTTTGATTTTGTCTTGATTCTAAATTGTCCTATGGAGCAGGACCAGCATGTTTCCAAGCACTCTTATCTTGGATATAATCCTCTAATTTGTAATATGTTTGTTTACAAAGTGTACTTTTAATATGAGTTTTAAATTTTCTTTCATTTAATTGCAATGTCACAAGGTATTTTCTTGTAACATTTAACCCAGTACTCCATAAAAGATGTATGTACTTTAGATAATCTGAAAAATGGTTGATCTAGTTTATCTTTATTTCTGGTATTAAAATCATGCCTATCACTTATTTTATAAGATGTGGATTTTTCCTTACATATATAATATTTTCATAAATGAATTGGCAAGATACCATCATAATATTAATCCTTTTAAATAGTTCCCTGAGAGATTCGCGGTGACGTAGATTATAAATGGCTCTGACGGCTCTCTTTTGCAAAATAAAGATGGATTCAATGTCAGCAGCCCGACCCCACAGTAAAATGCCATACGACATAATGCTGTAGAAGTAGCTAAAATAGATCAAACGCGCGGTTTCTACATCTGTTAACTGTCTTATCTTTCTAACAGCATAAGCGGCCGAGCTTAGTCGCTCTTGCGGGGGCAAGAGATGTTATATGAGGTCCCCATTGTAATTTCTCGTCTAGCGTGATTCTTAGGAAAACCGTTTGATGAATAAATTCCAGTTTTTCTCCATTCAATATGATGTCACATTCGCTACTTCTAACATTAGGTAATTTAAATCTAATGCATTTGGTTTTTTATTTTATTTAGTACCAAATTATTTACCGTAAACCAATCTTGGACTTGCAGAATAGAGCTATTCACGTCTTCAAGATTTTGTGACCGTCTCGAGATTAATTATCTGTTATCTGCAAATAACTCGTATCTATGGTTGATTTTGAAGGAATTGGGGTAAATCGTTATGTAAACTAAAAAGAGGAACGGACCCAATATCGAACCTTGAGGAACGCCCATTGCCATTTCAGACCCTAATGAGTTTACGCCGTTTACCTGAACTTTAACCATTCTATCTTTCAGGTATGATCTAAGTAATTCAATAGCTGTATTTGTAAGCCCATAGTGCGCTACTGTAAAATGAAAGAAAATAATATTTTCAAGGGGTCTTGTCCGCTATAGGTAGTTTCCAACCTTGTAATTTTTTTTGTGAATATTTGTAACCGTGAACCAAAAAGTAAAATGCTTTCATTTTAAAACCAATGCTTATACTAATGAATCTTGTTAAAATATACATCAAATTTTATTTTCACGGTTTATAATTCTGTATTCGGTAAGACACCCACATTTAAAACGAGCCCTCCACGAGGGCTCCCGGCATCCCAGATGCGACTAGGTGAACCCTCCAGGAGGGCTCCCGGCACTGAACGTGTTAAATACACAGATGAGATGGGAGACTAACATGGGATGTAGACACGGCGTCCCTTTCACGTATCTTAATTATTCTTCATACAATATAAAATGTATTAACGCGATCTGGCACAAAACATTCAGCAAGACAAGATGCAGGCGCGTCGGTTTTCAGTCTTTGACATATTGTTAAAATATACTAAAATGACGAGACACGGACTTTGCGAATTTCTAATACTAAGAAATATTCGTAGTTTTACATTTATCGGGTTTTAAGAAGTATTTTTTGTGATTTATTTTCCCCAAAAACACGACTAGTCCAGTTTGCAGCGCGTGCTGGTGCCGAGGTTTTTTTCAGACTGTAGTACCCCTAAGATGGTCACCCATCTACAGACCAGCCGCAGTAACCTTAGCTTTTTATTTTCGGTTTTTGCCACCGACATCCGAAATTAAAGTTAGTTTTCACTATTCAGTGTTTTTTTGGAAGACGGTTGCTTTTTTTTGTAGAAAGTTTTGAAATAGATAGTTTATCGAAAATCATTTTAAAATCAGTCCACAATTGACGAAAATATCGATGAATATAATATTTTTTTAAACATACAGACGAAGATAGAACCTCCAAGTTTTTTGAAGTCGGTTTATAAAATACCGATGAATATAATTTGTCGCTTGTTTGTGGTCACAAGTGCTTCTTGAGTTACCGCCGTAGGTAAATGTAAGCACGTTTATGTGTTTACATTTACCTACGAACAATGAATCCTACTTTCAAGATTCGAGTAATACTAAGCAGGCTCGGCAACATATTTTTTATTTCTTTGTATTCTGCAGGTACTTTAGTGAAATGTATGCACCGAGCTTCTTAAACACACTCATAAAACAAAGCCTTGTGCTTTAAGCCTAAGGGATTTCAATTTTAAAAGTTAGTTCATCCGTCCGTATACAAAGTTTTAAAACATCAAGGTACCAATTAATATATAACCCTTCCATGTTCTTCTTTTTGTGTGGTTAGTTACTAAAATCTCTTAGGCATGCCGGTTTTGGGCACGCCACAATTGCGGCGATAAGCCCCCTCTTTGAGGAGTGGCTAGAGAGGCGTCATGGCGTTCTCACCTTCCGCCTGACGTAGGTCCTCACCGGACATGTTGTTTAGGGAGGTTCCTGTTCAGGATAAGGCGGAAGGAAACGCCCCGGTGTCACCATTGTGTGAATCGTCCGGAGGACATGGTGGAGCATACGCTTGGGCGGAGCATAGCCGTGTCCTTGTGGAGGCGATCGGCGGTGGTGATCTCTCGCGTCCGGCCCTAGTCCAGGACATGGTACGGAGCGAGAGGGTATGGGAGGCTGTCACCTCCTTCTGCGACGCAATAATGCTCCCGAAGGAAGAGGCGGAACGCGTGAGGGAGAGACAAATCTCCGCAGGAGACGCCCTGGGCGTCGGGAGTCGCAAACCGATTCCCGGCCACCGTAGGCGCGGGCTTGCGAACGGTAAGCAATGGGTAGTTCGCCGTCCGATAGGGACCCGGCCCGGGTCGACCTCAAAAAGATGTTAGCAGAACTGACGAGGACCGATAGGGCCGATGCCTGCGGGGGTTGCGGTTTTGTCCGAAAGGGTTACTGTGGCCCTTGGCAATACAGGCAACTGAAGGAATACGGGTGGGTTTTAGTCAGTAAGAGTCTGACACGCCCTCCAGCTCCACCCAGAGCGGGAGAAGTTATTTGATAACTTCCCACCCAAAAAAAAAAGGCATGCCGGTTTCCTCACGATCTCTTCACCGTTTTTGAAGCAAGTGAATACAATACGCACATGAATCCGAAAATTCAGAGGTGCGTGCCTTGGATTCGAACTCTTCCATTGATGACATGAATTCAATTCAAAACTAGTATAACATTTATTATGATATTAACTAGATAGTTGCAGACCACAAAGATATAATTGGCTTATAATAGTCTTTTTGGATTTGGGTCTCCTCTCTGAGAGAAAGAGTAGATCGTATAGATATAGTTCACTACGCGTGCGCACTGCGGGTGGGTGAACGTCAGTCACATTTTTTGGAGTTTTTGGTTCTAGCACGAGCCTTTGTTCGCTCGATGTTTTCCATTACCGTTTTAAGTGCAGTGATTATTAGTATTGTCGACAAAGCTGGCTTATTAATTAAGAATGTGGTTCATTGACATTACTGGCATCTGGTAGTTATATTACTTCAATATATATTCCTATATCGTATAACTGCGGAGCGTGTGTTTAATCACGTCTCATTGCAAGCATACTTGTCATTCGCAGCCGAGCAGTAGCCCTGCTGGAGATTAGCTACGTACAGTACTAGTAAACGGTATGTAGGCCGCTCTAATGATAACTTAAATACCAGCAAGCCCCAGGAAAAAAAATCAAGAAGTGGGCGTCAATGTAAAATGGTCTTACAAATTTGTCAATTTAACGCGTACAATCACATACATTGTTGTATTGTAAAAGCGTTCACAAAGAAATTATGTAAGTTGCAAAACAATGAAATCTCGTCTCATTCATTTTAATGTTGTACGTTTCTAATTTTACAGGTTGGCTTAAAGTATTCAGTGTCAAAACTTCCTATAAAGTTTAAGAGCGCACCGAGGGAACGCCACGTAATTGCGAAATAATTACTTGTGTTTGATTCGTTGATGCATCGTTATTACTTAACCTTTTATTATGCAATTAATATGTAACGTATTTAAGGATTCACACTATAAATGTTGTACTTTAGAAACACGATTACTTCTAATTTTCTGTATAGAAAAAAAAAAGCAAAGGAATCTCTAAAAAAGAAAATAAACCTTTAAGTGCGGCGGAAGTATTTATACTTCACGGAAGGTGATCAGTTCTTAAATAATAACAAAACTAAATGTTTTCTATAACGTATACATTTTACATTTCTACATTTACATTCGAAGGAATAAGACTTAACTTAGCGCGCGAACCACACATTCTCTATTCCGCCCATCCCATTCATTAGCGCCAGAAGCTCGGTGGACTCTTAAGTCAGAGATATATATTTTATATTTGGATTAGACGAAGGGTCACAACAATATAAAACAAAATATAGATACACGGTATACAGGTAGTAAAAGGCGTTTTTTATGTGAGTACCCACTCTTGTGTAGGGTATACTTCTTCTACATATTTGCGTGTCACCTGTCACGGTCCGCAAAGTGAGCGTGACTCAAACTCGGCAACATTGCCAGTAAGCACTTTTACCACGCCGCCCTATTGTCCTGCTATAGATGGCATTAAAACACTCTACGTGACGGAATTTTTATGTTTCCGATTCCTAGCTACTACTAGCTTTAATGATATAAAAAAGTTTTATTCAAATTGCTTGTGATAGGTGCTTTATACCAATATTAATTTTTTTGCATAATCGTATGCGGGATCTAAAATATTCAAAGCACTTACTTTTAATCTAGATCGAAACGGATCGATGCTAGCATGCGACACGTTATGGCTGATATGCATACCGCGGTTGTATTTGGAAAGTAATTTTAATTAATAGTGTCAGTAATTGAATTTTATTTTTATAAAGCCGATATAATGTTTCAGTGGAGCGTCGCGTTGCCTGCGCCCGCGCCGCCTGTTTCGCTGTCTCCCCCATGTGCACTGGTATGAGGTGAGTCACCGCACTTATTTTAACTTCAGTCGCCGAGTTCGTAAAACTCTATAGGAATATTCAGCAATTAGAAACATTCAACGCGCTAAAACAAATCATTAGTTTCTATTGCAACTTAATAGTTAGTGTATTCATTTTTCACCGAAATGTAGGAAATTATTACGCAGTCGGCAAAGTAAAACGTTCAGCATGCTACATACATAGTGTCGTGCGCACGCTATTAGTTAGCGCCGCGCACCTGCCCCGCGACTCGATGTCAATGTCCGTCAAACGCGAGCCCTGAGCCTCTACTCTTTACTAGGTACATATTATAACAACGTATATAGTAAGTAACCATTACAAACTTTATACAGATTTTGCAAGTGGTTGGCGTTCAAGATGTTAATAAAATTGCCAAATAAGCAACACCATGTGCTTAGATCCTCAGACAGTGCCTAGTTACCCACTTATTTTGTTCAGTTACTTGAGTGTATTTAAAAGAAATCAAAGCATTGATGAAAAAGTTTATTTTGCGATGCCGTGATCACAACAAATAAATGGAAGGATCAGTGGTAGCAATCAAGTTTATCGATTTGGCCTATACGATATAATGTTTCCCGTTGAAAAAAAATAATATAAAAATAATTGCTTGATAGATAAGGTTTCCTTTTAAATGTAGGTACGTTACGTATCCGCGTTGGCGTCAGTAAGAAAAACGTAACTACTAAGGAAGAACGTATACAAATCAGGTCCAAGAATTGTGATAGAAGCGCCGCCGTCCGGCCGTACCTAGCCGCTAGGAATGTTAAGAGGAGAGCAATCTACTGATATTTAGACTATTACGAGAGGCATCCGTAAGTACCGTCAGTACTGCAAGTTTGCGACAACACTCACATTACGCAATTACCGTGTAGGACATAAATAATAACTGTCCCTACTATAATAGGGTCCTATGTATGCATTGACAAGTACTTTTCACAACGTTCTCATGATGGATTTAGCTTCCTACCTAATAAATACCTAATATAAAAAAATACAAAAAAAAGAAGAAAAAATAAGTATAAGTATACTCAAACACCTTTTTATAGTAAAATTTGACAGTATTTATATAAATTTAAATTACTCCTATAACAACTACGTTTACTTTTTAAGCTAATACATAGCCTTGGAATGTTGTCCCACAGAAAATCTTCATATTTCACGGTAAAGCCTTATGCCACTTCTACGTATACTACGCTACATAACAAAGTCAAATAATTTCCCATGAAAGGCAAAAATCAACGGCAATGAAAGAAAAAATACAGAAAAAAGAAATATAGTTTCTTTTGAAGAAGAATCATGAATTGAACACTGACTTAATCTTGTTACTTGGTACCTACTGAGGAAGGGCCAGAGGAGCCCTGCCAAATATTCGTTAGCGTCATGTATGTCTATCAGAAACACCACGGAGAAGAACAATATCATGATAATAGTCTGCTAATAGACGCATGCACGTGAAGAAGTTGCACTGTATCAGTGTATAAACGATAACAGCGGTAAGTCGGTAGGTCCCATTTGTTCTATGGAACATGACGTAATAGAACAAATTGAGAAAATATTGTCCCTATTTGTACTATAGAACTACATACTAGCTTTTGCTCCTGTTTTTATTTGTCTGTGAATGCACAGAACTAAATGGGAATCACTTTTCCCAAATTCTTCCATGATAAGATACATAAGACGTGAATCACATTAATCACTGACGTTAATACCAGGTACAGTTCACTATCAAAAAATTGAAACTACTCGCTACATAATATTTTTATTTTGAAAAATAAAAGCAAAACAGCAGTTTAATAATACGTGTTTCCGTAACTACAAACTAAAAACAATTCTTCTTACATATCAACTTCCAGAAGTTTATATACTTAGTTTGTTCTATGGAACAATTTGAGACAAAAAGTACAAACTGTTCTATAGTACAAATAGGGACAATATTTTCTCAATTTGTTCTATTACGTCATGTTCCATAGAACAAATGGGACCTACCGCGGTAAGTAGCTGAGTCGTGAACACGGCGCTTCTCTAATCCATCACGCAGTACATCATTAGAGTGGCGGTCCCGAAATATTTCGCGTGTACCTAATTATCATAATATCCGGACTAACTTTATTCAAGTACTTAATTTCTCTGCACTGGCAGCCTTTTTTTCTCCTACCTTTATATTCACAACTGAAGTGCTCCTCAAAGGTTACTTACTACGTTTAGTCCTAATATTATAAACGCGAAACTTTGTGAGGATGAATGTTTGTTACTCTTTCACGCAAAAACTACTGAATGGATTTGGATGAAATTTGGCACACTGGTAGTACCTGGATTAACACATAGGATACTTCCTATCTTGATATTCCCATGGGATCGAGACTTATGCGGGTGAAACCGCGGGGCGCTGCTAGTTTAATATATTTCCTGTAATGGACTGACTGCTTGGATATTAATGGTAATTAGCATGACCGTTTCTCGGGATTAAAACCCTACAACTAGCACATAGAGAAGTTCCTGTTAGAGAAAAATATCGTGAACTAGATTGGATCGGGATGACAGTCATTAGATAAGACTAACATGTTGAAGTTTGTATTTCCGGCCATCTTGTAAGACTGGCTGGCGACTCATTTATGCCTCACTTGTGCACGCAATATAAACGTTTCTACTGCTTGCTTATACTATGTTATTAGTTACCATGCTCGTATATTGATGACGGTACGTGCGTCAATCATGTTGATCTAATGACAGCTGAGAACGGTTTACATCCTGAACGCTCGGCTGATTCCATCTCAAAAACTGCAAGACGTATCCTTCAAAACAATTTTTACTGACCGAATTTTTTAAGGTCCCCCAACTTTTGTTCAGAATTTTCCATCGTAGAGTTAAAAAGTTATGCGTGTCCATTTTTTGGGACTTTAGAAGCGTATATCTCTCTCACTATTGGATCAATCAAAAAGTTACTTAGAAACATCATCTTTATTATTGTGGGTTCCCACGCTTATGAATACTGAATTTTTTTTCATCCCTTGGTTATATTCAATTTTTTTTTCGTGCTCTTATACATCGCTTTCCATATAGGTAGTTTCATGTGTGACATACGGAAGGGCGGTTCTTGCCATTTGGCATTTGGTTGCCCCGTAGTTGGGATGAATTTATATCAAATACAAACTTAACATTGTAGTTGAAAAACATGTTCTTCCGTACATTCCAACTGCAAATGTAAAGTTGTACGCACAATCTTGAGTGATTTACTTTACCATGTTATTTTAAGACCATATACTTCTTATAGGGTTTCCTGTAATCTATGAGTAAATAACCATTCT
Source organism: Omphaloscelis lunosa (assembly GCA_916610215.1). NCBI lineage: Eukaryota > Metazoa > Arthropoda > Insecta > Lepidoptera > Noctuidae > Omphaloscelis > Omphaloscelis lunosa. The sequence continues at coordinate 16,969,180 of OU744244.1, read as the reverse complement.
CTGTATATTAAAAAAAATAGGCTTAGTAGTTTCCGAGATAAACGTAATGGTCAATTTTCATCTATTTTCATAGATATCTTTAAATTTAATTAATTTAAAATTATAAATAAAATGTTTGAGATCCTCACAACAATAGCTCTATCATTTGATTTCATACGATAAACTTTGCAATACTTTTCTTTTTAATTTCCTTATTGCCCCTCAAAAGTGGCCTCCATATTCAAAATTCATTTATTTACGTTACACGGTCGTGTTTGGGTCACAGAAATACATGTGTCCCAAATTTGAACTTACTCGGTCCATTACATTCGGAGCAAATTGTCTGTGACAGACGGACAGACAGACAAACACGCGAGTGAATCATAAGGGTCCTGGTTTTCCTTTTGAGGTACGGAACCCTTAAAACGGGTAAGACTTAAATTGAAAGTACAATCTTATCAATATACAACAACATAATTATGCATCCCGTTAGTGTGTGCGCTTAGGATCATATAAACTGTAAATGTCCATTAAACAGAAAAAAAAGTTGTATGACTCTACAGTGTCTATAAAATGTGCACATATCGAAATGATAATCTATGCTTAATTTTATTGACGGAAAAATATTTAAAAAAAAATCAAAATATTTTTTAAATATTTTTTATGGACTTGTCTATCGCGATGAAACAACCTCCATAATAAGTAATTGGAAGTAATTAGGGGTCCTCATAAAATGAAAATTGTGGAAAAAAAACTACTCTCAATTGAAAATAAACATGTTTTTTTAGCAGAAATCTGTTTCTTATAAACAATAATCGTAAAATTTCTCAATAAGACGCCAAACAACAAAAGAAAACCGTCGATAAAATTAAGCATAGATTCCCTCTTTATTTCTTTTCATCAATGTGTGAATATAAAGCAAAATGTTGCATTTGATATTCCAGAACAGAGGGCGCGTGTGGAGTGGCGCGATGGTTGCGTGATCGGTCATCATGCGCCTCTTCCGCGGGCCGAAGCGCAGGGAAGTGACCGGGCCGCGAGCCGTCGCGACGCCGTCTCCGCGCCGAGACGTCGCCGCCGCAGACATCGCCGGCACCGCGCCGCATGTTCCTCACGACTTCACGCTAGTAACCGCACTGCCAGCCATGGTTATGGAGGATGATGTCAAAGAGATGAAGAAAGGTAAGCTTCAGTGTAAGTGTACTGGTAGCTCTGTGTAGGTACTTCATATTTTATTCACATCACTTCATTACCTGCCCCTTTAATTGACATAATAATAGCTTTGATAAAAAAAAAGAGTTTAATGGGTCTCTTTTTCATAGTCTACATAATATACGTACGTTGTAGATAATTACGGTACTTATAAATACATTAAATACCTACATATAAAACTGTATTATTTATTGCTTTTCAGTGTTTGCTACGTGGGGTCGCCGTATGGGGAAGAAACTTGAAATGTTAAAGAAAGCAGATACGAAAGAAATATCACCAGATACCAAACCCAATGAGGATCTCAAAGAACAATCCACACTTGTTCTCACCGGACAGTATAAAAAAAAACAACACTGGAAAATGGGACGAAGTAGTTCGGATTCTACGTCGTTAAAAAGGGATAACGATACTGATTCCATCAGAAGCGGGTCCAGAGACAGATCACCGAGCCCTTTCAAATCGTTTTTCCATAGGATGGGATCTACGGGAATGTTAAATTCAGCTAAATCTCAGTCTCTTAACATGCATAAAACTCCTGAAAATTATCCTGTTGCAAATGGGCCGTCTTTATATCGCAGTTGTTCTACTTCCCATCTTTCTACTTATGTAAAAGCTGATGATCCATCGGACGACATAGATTTACAAAACACAGACAATGACAGTAAAGGTTCGCCAAAAAAACATAATGTTGTTCCTGAAGACACTTTGGTGACATCATCAGCTAAAGCCGTTAGTTGTGATAATATAACTAATCTAAACGATGGACAAACGAATAACGGAGCTTCCAAAAAGCCAAATTTTCCTTATGCGTTCTTAAGATCAAAGTTATCAGTTTTGCCTGAAGAGAACAGCATGGCTTCTCAGCAAAGAACCAGCTCAATAAGACAAAGTTTATCTGAAAGAATAGATAGAAAATCTCCGAAATTTCGAAAAGATAGAACTTGTTTTACGAATTCACGATCAGAAGAACGATATCAGAGTAGTGATAGCATATCTATTCACGACGAAAATCTTCTATTTAATAGTGCTTTAAGAAAAGATTATGATTTCTCGCGAAGTTCAATGAGAAGTATCAATGAAATAGATGGTAGTATATATCCAATGGGACGCCTCGATGATGTACCTCGTAGATCGTCAATGATTTCTCACAGAGCACCTTTAGATTATGATCCTATGCTTATCCCACGGAACAGAAACAGTTTACCTGTGTATGAATACAGTACTGTTCTAGGTTCAATGCGAGATATAAAAACCGAGATCACTTCCTCCACCCAAAGCATCCATCATGGGCCAGAAAATGTGGAAGTGCAAACCCATCGCCTTAGTAATTATGTAAGTTCCAATGAGTCTGGATATGACAGTGATGGTCGTCCCACCGATGACCATAGCAGTCATTCCCCACCAGGATATTCTTCACATTTTAATAATGCATCCGTTAGAAAAGATTCAATGGATATAGGCTGTGAAGGGAGCCATGGAAATTTTTCAAGGCAGTATAGTCTAAATCACAAAATTAATTTTGGCCGAGTACAAGTTCCAGCTCGACGAAGTTCTACTCCTTGTGCACTATTTCCTGTGGAGAAAAGCAATTCTTACGAACATGGAAGTGAAAATAGGGATACCATTCATAAATTTCCAAGTGACAGCATGAAGCATGCAATGTTTGAACATTGTCTAGAGTCTAAACCACCGCCACTTCCAAAGAAAACTATTAATAAAAAACAACCCTATGTCTACAAAACAATAACTTTAGATGAGAGAGTACAGACAAGAAAAATAAAGTTCTTACATTCTCAATTACTTCCTATCGAACAAACATCAAATCAGGATATTGTGGATATTCAGTCGCAAACACAACATGCTCCCGAAACCGACATTTTGGGCAGAGGACCTTGTACTAAACGATTTAGAAAAATAAGATTATTAAAATCAAGGCTTGATGAGAGTCTCGGTGTTTACTTGGCACAGCATAGGGTAGATTTCGATAACAGTGGTGCGAATTATGAAATACGATATATTGTAGTCAAATTAGACTTTGACGGAATAGCTCATAGAGATGGCAGGCTACGAATTGGCGATGAAATAGTCAACGTAAATGGCAGAGTTTTACGAGGATTGTCATCTCTAAAAGATGTGCAACACATAGTCAATTCTTGTTCGACAGAAGCTACGATCGAAGACGGAGCATTATTTCAAAGATACCAAGTTGACCTAGTGATGGCCCACGACGAAATTACCCCCGTAACATTAAGTAAAATAATAAACAACCAGCCTTTAGAACAGAATACTGTCACACTCCCGACGTCAAATGTTCCTCCAGATATTATATCACAAACTGTGCATAAACCGTTGCCTTCCAATCAAATAACAATTGAAACGCATTTTCCCTCTGAAAACCAATTTTATCACAGCAATGTTTGCAATAGAACCAAAGAACATTCAACAGAACACATAAATTATGATCCCAATTCAAGAAGAGATCATCATAGAAAATGTGAAGTTGGTATTCAAGCAAACAACGGTCCGATACATTCAAACCAGAAGAGTGACGACGAAAAATTGCTAGAGAGGCATTGTTATTCCCAATCCGCTTCTTTGCAAAACATCACCAACATTGAAATATCACTAAGGTCGTCGCCAACACCAAGAACGAACCAGGGTAATAACTATAGACCAATATCTTTTCATACTTCTAGACCACCATCAACTACGCAGTCTTACGCTATCTACAATGATAACGCAACTAACGAAATCAAAGAAAACTTTTCACACTATATAAAACACGTGCCAAGACTTTACCAAAACAGATCGTTCGAAAGTATCCCAGAACAATTGAGAAATAGTAGTCGAAGTAGATTTTTCAGCAGAGTTGGATCCCAACGATGTTCTCCAAATCCTGGTCTCCATATATCAAGACTCCAAGAACACACTGCGGCGACACATCAAGACAATCAACATGGGGGCCACTATGCGCATAGTTCGTTACACAAAGTCGAATTTTGGAAAGGACAAGGACACAAAAGTCTTGGATTCAGCATTGTGGGAGGAACCGATTCTCCAAAAGGCCAAATGGGAATATTTGTTAAAACGGTCTTTCCAAATGGTCAAGCAGCTGACAAGGGTACTGTTTTTGAAGGTAGTTATTGAATTTAAACGTGCCTTTTTATTAGATAGTGTATTTCAAATTAACACATTAAAACATATCCGTTTCAGGTGACGAGATCTTGTCTGTAAACAAAGTGGCAACACGTGGCCTGAGCCATGCTGGGGCCATATCTCTTTTCAAGCAAGTTAAAGAAGGAAAAATAGAACTGACGCTTTCAAGACGAAGGTAAATAATTACCATATAAACTTACTTTCTTTAGTAAAGGTTGTTTGAAGGCGTGCAACTATAATTTTTTAAGCTATGAATTAAGATAAATGATTTTATTTCTGTAAGTAGGTTTGTACAAACACTTTTACACGTCAATCATATTTCTAAAACTAGATGAGGCCGAAACAAACTCGTCGCTTTTAAAGTCCAAATATAATCTTGGTCAGAGCATTTCATTTGAGGACCATGTAGATTTGTGTCTGAAAGGTCTTTTGAGGAAAGAACTATACAAATTTGAGAGGACCTGTCCAGTCAGTGCACGCATTTGTCAGTAATCGTGTAGCTCAATTCAGAACTTAACAGGAGCTCAACGACACGACGATCAATACCAAAGAAAGGACATTTGGGTACACCGTATAAAGTACGTATTCAAAACTGCTAGATTATCATTAAAAGTAACTGAGAAAAATAAACATATACATAATATGACCCACATAGTCCTCACATTCACAATAATTAAAATAATAATATAAACTTATACTCCACAAAGTAAATATTCATGTCATTGTGTATATAATTTTAAAGTTAGCAAAATAAACAAAGTTCCGAAAGTAAAAAATAAAAAATAAATTGGAGCAGCTTAATCCCAAGCCTTTTTGTCGTCATACATTGACGACAAAAAGGCTAAAAACAAAAAAAACAAATCTTTAAAAAGAAATCTTTAAATCTTTAAAGGTATAAAAAGCTTTCTGGCACAACTTACGTTTACTGTGATTGTGTGTCCGTAATAAGCATTCACATAAACAAAATGCTCAATTTTGCTTAAGATATAATTAAATAAACCGTAGATATAATTAAAAACCGTTTCTAACGTGACGATAGTTTCGTGGAAGTTCACGTCCACGTCCATAAAATGTATGGAAATACGGGCTCGTTATAACGTTATCGTGGACGGAAAAAAGCGTCTTCATATATTTCTATACATTTTACTTCCATGTGCTATTGTGGTGACGTGCCGTGGGCGAGGACGTCCACGTTAATATCGTTACGTTAGAAAATATAAAAGCTAATAATCTATTTAGTTTCGTATAAGGGTCAAAATTAATTTTGCACTTGAGGTTTTGAGTTTTGACTGTAACATAATTATATATTTATTATCTATGTTTTATATTTCAGAGCACCAAGGTCGAGATCTGTGGAACCTCTCGGCAATTTTCGCGGCGACGTGAAACGGGAATAATACTATTTATTGATATCTTAAAGAGACAATGGTGTTTTCGAGTGCAATAATATACTCTTTATTAATATTATAGCCAAAGGCAATTGTAAGATGCTTGTTTTACAGATACATTTCAGCTATCTTAAATTATTAAGTGTCCCTGGAACTAATAAATTAGTATTTGTTAAAAGTTAACAATATTATGAATATTGATTGAGTAGGCTGACATTGTGTTTTAATATCACCTTATAATAGCGTACGTCACCTACATATTCTTACGGTACTTAATACAGTCAAACCTGAGTAAGTGAGAACTGGGTAAGCGAGAAAACTATAAATGAGAGTAATTGTCAGGTCCCGTCATTTTACTGCTCTTAAACCTCTATAAGTGAAAAACAGAAACCTTTACAAGAGAAAGTAGTTTTTCACTCGTGGACCTCTATAACAGACTGTTACGTGTCTGCACCTCTATAAGTGACCTCCAGCGTAATTTAATATATGCTATTTATGTCTCATTCTTAAATTTCGTAGAACTAACATGTTTTCATATATTGTGAGGAAGTAACTTTGCTTTTGTATCGTAATCTATTCGAATGGCCAAATGTTATTTTTTTACAAACCTCTATAAGTGAGAATGACCGTGCTTGTACCTGTATAAGCTAGGAACCTGAGTTAGTGAGAAACCTTCTTAAACAAAAAGAGATCGCGGTCTCTTGAAGTCTCTCGCTTATCCAGGTTCGACTGTATATATAAATATTGTATAATGTGTGGTAAAATCGGGCTTATTGAAATCTACGTGGTTATTAAATTGATATCAATAAAATGATAGTCATCATTATAAACAACTTATGCTAAACGACCCAGGAAGGAGGAAGGTTAGACCCATAGTAGAACACAACATAACATCACGCGTTGTTTCCCCGAAGGGTTAGGCAGTAGTACACCCACATTTCGCCAGTTAAGTCCCATGTAATAGGGGGCGAACTTATTACTACCATCGGGCACAAATTCGACTACGGGCTGCTATTGAACATTAACACTGCCTGACTTTGCAATCGACCAGGACCACATACTCAGAAGCCATAGTAGAAGTTGTTCATAATGATGATATTCGGGTTTTGAGTTATAGCTTAAGCTTTATCAAAACTTATAGAATTTCGCACTAAGACATAAGGTCAGGTGATTATATTTTTACATATAAGCGATGTCAGGCCCAAATAATGTAAATATTTCAATGAGGTGACCTTGTAGATTCTCATTAAGGCGCTAGGTAACGCTAATTGCGATTTTCCGATTCATTTTTCTCTTGAACCGTTGAGAATATGGGACAAAACAATTATGTTGTAGTTCAGGATATACTCTGTGTTGTGGTCAGTGGCTGCCATCGATTTTTTTTTTGTTTTTTGTTGAAACAACATTTAAATTGACAACTGCAAGGCTGATCCGTTTTTCTCTGTAATTAAGCATCCAAATTACTTCTAAATTATATGTCCAGCATGTAAATTTTTTATTAAGAATGCGGTTTAGTTTTTTAGAAAAAAATTCCTGTATTTTAAATAATTCGAACAAACTCATTTTTAATCTCATTTGTACGAGGCGCAAGCCCCGAAATGCCGGCCGTTTTTTTTTTTTAAGTTACCTAGTGCCTTGGAGCTCTGATCAAACCGTGGTGAAACCCGCGCTGGATGCAGGACGAAATTCGCTCGTGCCGATTGTGTCAACTAACTTATACGGAGGTACGACTGGCGTGAATTATAACAATAATAACAGACGCGCGATTGCGTCCCGCGCGGGATTCGTCACAGTGTGGCTGAACTTTTTCCCAATTATCGCGATAATTGTTTATCAAGTCTAATGTTTACACTACATTTTCTTAGCTTTGTAAAATAAGACTGTATGTATAGCTAATGTTATATTTTCTTTGTAGTCTGTTATAAGATAGCTATTGTTAAAGTATGTTAGGAATGCTAGATCTCGTTATTTACTGTAACTTGTACATACTAGTAGTCATAGAACATTTTTGTTACAATGTTATCTGTCAATGAAGACTAGACTTCCATAACAACAACCACATGACAATTAGAAAGGCAATCAGACTGATATATTTAAATAGTGATTTGAGTACCTATATTACTGCCAAAGCTTTAGACTTAGCGCGAAAAACTTCGAAGAGATTTCTCTAAAACAACAACTACCTTTACAAGGAAAACAGCACCGTCAGTTTTGGACGATTAGACCAAGTTTAACGATTGACGTTTACATAAAGCCGTGTGCGCACGAAAGAACAAGAATATGGTAAACACGAACATCGAACACTTTGTTCTCATGTGCGGTACCACTAACGAACATCAAACTTCGTGAAAAATTTTCGTGGCGATCCAATTTCGAATCCATGGCTACTAAAGAGAGCGGGGCGGTGGAGCGCGAACACAAATCGAACTGTGTTCGTATAATGTTCCTATTCGCTTTGCAAATTTACGTCCACACCAACGAATCAAATGTTCCGTGTTCAATGTTCATGTTCACCATGTTTCGTTCCTTCGTGCGTATACGCCTTTAGGGGACATTGTTTTAAAAGCTTATTATAATGTACCTACACGTAGCTATATGCTACTTGTGATGCAATATGTAAAATATTCAGCGAATTTACTCCGTCCATTAATATTGTTATTACTCCTCATTGTTTCTGCATGACATCAATCATGTTTTAGTTTCAGCAGACAATTTCGTTAGGTACTAAAAGTTTAAAAACATATGATAATTATGATAGCCTATAGTTTGAGCAACATCTGTAAGAAATCCATCCATCCACAGTATTGTTCGTTACATTTAATGTAAATAAATTGCAATAAATACCTCAATGCTTTTGAAATTATACTCAAATATAATAATTTTGATTTATTTAATATAAAAATACTATAATAAAACAAAACCACAAAATTAAATAAAGTAAGAATACACTACCTGCCGGGAAACAAATTGAATAAACTTGGTAAATGACATAACAAACAGTGCTGATGCAAAACACGAGCGACTTTTCTTTGAATGTAAGAAGCCCCCTTTTCGGTTGAAATGACCTTCCTACATGACGCCTACGTACATAATGTTACTTAATGTCGCACAAGATAGCGACACCTCGAAGAATCCAGTGGTCGGGGTTCTTGATGGTTGGCAGCCAGAGCGGAGTGATGAACGTAAGATCTGTGCGCACGGGCTTCTTGTACGTCGGACACTGGCAAACAACAATTACTTAGTATAGAAACTGTTAAAAATAGATGCACTAACTAATACTTAGCCTTACTTAGGTGGGTATGCATCTATAGTTACCAGGTAGAGTTTGGGGTCCTTGGGAGCGGTGGAGTTTATCGCATACACGTGTATCACCGGCAACACAGTGTACACCACTTTAATAATAGACTCACACAGGCGTAGGTTGCGCCGGTCCCAACCCGCACCGTCAAGGAACACGCCGTGTACGAACACGCCTTCCTAAATTAGCAATCAATAAATATCACTGTTGTATCCTACTAGAATTAATAAAAAGAGATTATCTTACGCCTGGTGGAGCCTTAATTAAATAAAAAGAAATCATATTACGCCCGGTGAAGCCTTAATTAAAGGAAAATATATAGTCTTACGCCTGGTGGAGCCTTAATTTCGTCTAAGGTAGATTTAGTAACGTCGTTATGTAGCGCAACCATGTCTAGGGCCCAGCCCTTGTGCGCCCGAGTCACTTCCTGACGCATAGCTGTCAAGAAACCTTCAACAAGGAAAATTAACTAAGTATTAATAATGGTAATTGCTGTGCCTGCGACTTCGACCGTGTAGGAGTCGGAAAACAGCACTAAGTGGATGTCGAAACGCAATACCTATTGTATTGGGCGCTTTTATGATTTACCGTAGCACACTACGGTAGGTACGTAACATTAAATCCTGGCCAAAATGGCATGACGTTTGATTTCGTGGAGCGGCATAACGTTGGTGTCCGTCCATTGAGCGGAGACACCTAACCGATATCTACCAATATGGTAGGTATGTATCGTGTGATGGTGGACTCACTTATAGAAATATGAGTTTAGTAGCGTACTTGCAAATTTATATTTTTAATTAAAGTTAAAAAAAACACGACTTCTCTGTCTCTTGTACGGTATCGGACGTATGTGAATCGATTTAATAAAACGTTTCTCCGCTGGTACGTACCTTGAGGGTTAAAAAATCCGGTCATCCAGAAAGAGTTCGGTCTGCCCTGGAAGCACCACATCGAGAACTGAATGGTTCTCTCCAAAAACTCGGTGAACCAGAAACCTAATGTTGACGATGACCATGAACTCTTCAACCAGATTTTTGGCACTTTTGCATCATATATATTATCTAACGAATCCCGAAGTGCCTAGAACAATCATTTATAAACTGACACAGACAAAACAGTTCATTATATCTAACTAATTCAATATTTTCAGAAATCAGCAACCCATTACAAAGGGCTCTACAATCGTCATAATCCATAGCCCGACTTCACCTACTGCTGGGCATAGTGCAAGGGCTGTTTGGATATGCCAAACGCCACACCTCTGTACCAATCTCATGCAAATCCGACCCTCGGTAGCAACAATATTGTCCGCTTATCCCACTCATTTTAGTCCTTGAATGCCACTCGATCACAGACTTACTCCACCTGTCATAACCACGCCTTGCCAGATGTATTTCCCAACTCCATCCACTTGTTTGCCAACGCCGTCGGATTTCAACGTTTAGTACTTATTTTTGAAGTGAAAACTTCTTTAGGCGCGTCGGGCATTTTTGAGATGGGACTAAACCATTGATTTTGCGATACCGTGATGACACCAGTTTTTGATCATTAAAGATTTTTACTTCTGTCGGCACTCCCAGAGTGCCATTGTTTTTTTTTTAGCTGAAGGTATACCAAGCTTATAACGCTCTAAGGTTCTCTGCACAACTCTAAACCAGTACATAGCCTCTTATGTGAGCTTTCACGTTCCGGCACCGTAAGGCATGGTGGGCAGAATATACATGACCAAACCAGCAATGCCCAGCGTGGTGATTTCTTTTGGAAGTCTTTGGCTGTAGATTATATTTATGAACCTGCAGAAGAATTTTTTTGTCACCTCATTCATTATAATAGTCCCGTCAATGGCAAGCAGTAAGTCTTTTAGCGTACATCTAACAAGATAAATAACTTTCTGCATTCGATCGATTTCTTGTCTTAAGAAAATCACCATTGAATTCAGTATACCATATATTTTCAACCTGGAAACAAAATGCTATTATTAGTAGATATTAGAATTTTAATATTGCAAGAGATTTAAGCTCAGCTCACACAAGGCAGGTGCGTGTCGGGCGCGGGTCGGGACGGCAGTACAGCGGGCTTGTATATATTGTAATTCCTTGTATTATATGGATGCCGGCGTGCGCGGCTCACGCTCGCGACCCGCTCCGCGCCCGACAGAGTACATTTTGTATTAGGACGGCCACGAAGTAACACACTGCTGCGATAATAACGACGCAATAGAAATAGAACGTTTGCGTTCCTCCGCCTGCGATATTTCGATGTGTTCTTAAAACATTTTGTATTAGGATGCGATCTCACACACACCTTTTTTTTTGGGTTGAAAATTATAGATAACTTCTCCCGCTCTCGGTGGATCGGGAGGGCGTGTCAGACTCTTACTGACTAAAACCCACCCGAGTTCCTCCAGTTGTCCTGTTGCCGGGGGCCACAATCTCCCTTTCGGGTTTCTTCGCAACCCCGGCAGGCATCGGCCCTAATCTCACACACACCTGCGTTAATAACACTAGTACCTACGGTGACCGTACTAACGTTATTAACGTCTGTGTGTCACGCAGGTGTTAGAAATATCGGACGATTAAAACGCGCCTGTGGGGAGCAGGCTTAAGTATGAAAAAAAACAAGTGTACACAAAAATATGTTAGTAATATTGTCGTATTTTATACGCAAATATATTACAACAATTACTTACATTCCTATGATCTAAAACTAAAATAAGCGGGTTAATGTTATCACTCTTTAAAGGTAATTACGGGATAAAATGGAACGTCAATAACATTTTTAGTACTTCCCGTTAAAAATGGCGAGATGGAAGCTATAATTGAGTATTGTTTTTTTTTTTTGAGAATTATGTTACGCGAGTTATACTGAATTTATAAAACCATAATAATTTAAATCTATTTGTTTAAATCTTACTATAAAACCTTAAATCATGAACATTTATCGTTTCAGACCTCGACCAGAGGGCAGAAACTGGACATGTCCTTTCGACTCGATCAGACTTGTGGAAGATGCTCATATCCATTCATCAACTAGAAAAAAGCTGATAATCTTCAACCAGCTGAACTGATTTTCTTGAATTATAGCTAAGAACACTCTCGATCAAGATACCTTTCAAATAAAAACAAATATAATCCAAATCGGTTCAGCCATTTGGGAATTACGAATGAAATGAAATGAAATTGTTTATTTTGTAAATAGGATATTGGAATCACTTTTACACGTCCTATAAAAAAAAATCTAGATGAGTTCGGCGTTTTCTATCTGACTGACTACTCTGAGAAGAAAGGCCGAAGCAAACTCAGAGGTCACAGTCTCTTTTAAAGTCCAGACATAATCTTGGTCAGGCCGTATGAGGACCATGTAGATTAGTGTCTGAAATGATCTTTTGAGGAAAGAACCACACAGATTTGAGTGGACCTGTCCAGTTAGTGACAGCATTTTTCAGTAATCATGGAGCTCAACTCGACGAACAATACCTACCAAAGAAAGGACATTTGGGTAGGCCGCATACACTACTCAAACTGTCAGACCATCATTAAAACTAACTGAGAAAGAAACAATTGAGAGAAAAGAAAAGCATAATAAAATATCCATATAGTCCCTCACATTCACAATAATTAAAATAATATAATACTTTGCAAAGTAATCATGTCATTTTGTATGTAATATTCAACAATGTCAATGTTTATATAAAATTCGTATATTTTTATGGTTTTATCAAAAGGCTTAGTTGAGCGAGCAGCTCAATACCAATGCTTCGATGCCACCAGACAAACACACAGATACTGTTTTCGTTGGGGGTTAAAACTGGCTTCTGAAGAAGTATAGACTTAGCACGTCGCACACACTTCATCTCGAAATCTCGTTCATAATCTCGATGGTCAAGATCACGCGAGATTGAGATAGCAGTCCCTAATCGTGGTACAATAGAAGATGCCCCTTTATTATGTTAGAACTGGATACCAAAATTGACATCGGAATCAAAATGCTGATGGTGGCCGGCCATACGTGAATTTCTCGTCCATGTGGCAATTAACCATTGCAAGGAGAACCTAGGTGTGAAATGATTCTAAACGTTAAGACGCTGACAAGAGCTAAAGTGCAGTCCGGGTCTCTGTCGGACTGCATAGAAAGGCGAGAGAGATCCTTTCAAGCCATTAAATGCATTTAGCGCTTAAAATATTTAATACATTATTCTGCCTCTGTTATCTCCAAACGGTTTACAGAAACAGAATTATGAATATGTTTAGCGTTAAATGCATGGAGTGATTTATGGCGCAAGTGGGCCTTAGAACTCGACTTTTCAAATCACAAACAATTTTGTTTAAATTCTTCTTCACATCCAAAATGAATCGATTCATTTTAGAAAAAGGTTTGTTGAAAAATTTGAGTAATAAAGAATTACTCAAATTTTTCAACAAACCTTTTTGGAGAATTTGGCTCTTGTCAGCGCCATAAACAACATTTACCTAGCCATTACTTCGTGAGGATCAAAGTCAACCGGCACTTTTTCCAGCATTTCTTTAGTCTGCCTGTAGACCGAAGCCTCACGGGTTTCCCCACCTCCTCCACTTGACTCCTTCGGCTGAATGGACAATATCGTATCCAGTAGTTCTTGAGTGGTATTGCGCTGGTAACTGCAAGTTAATTATTTGTCACATGTAGAAGAATCGAATAATACCTGTGTAATATATACGGAATATCAAGATTAAGAAAACAGTAACTAACGTGATATCAGCATTGGTATGCAAGCCATAAGCTTGAGGCGGATCAACATTTTTCATCGTGTCGATGGCTTCGAGGTACTCGGGTATGTTCTTGAATTTTAGAATGCCATATCCCTTGTAGAACTGGAAATCTTCAACAAACAGTTGGTCTGTCAACCACACCCTGCAGAAAGTACCTAACAGCCGATTGTCGAAGTCATCAGTCACTCGCCCGCCATACTGCACCGCTGACACCATGTAACTACAACATCGTGTTAAATCAGTTGCTCCTTGAATGTGGCAGTGAAATGTGAATGAACTGTATGGTCAACCGTTAATACCTATTAGCTACTAGGAAACCTTACCGCACAGTGTTCCAGCTTACTGATTGTCCTTGCTCCAAAGCATCCAAATGGTTCTGCACAAACATACACGACGACAACCAGTCAGCAGAATTAAATTCGTAAGGAATATTCCAACCGAGGGGACCAAATTTCCGTCTCTCTTGTACTACGGTGTGCAGGAACGAGATTGTGTAAATCAGCGGCAGATAAAAGGGACTGTCACTGTAATCAATGAAGTCCTGACCCATAGAGTCGTAGGTTTTCATTAGACCAGCTTTGATGCCTAAAAACATTTAAAAAAATTTGCGATGTCAATAAAACAAAAGTAATAAAAAGTAACAGAATACCCAGTGCGGTAGGTAAGTGCATGATGACTATCTTACCGGCAGGCGGCTCGCAAGTATACTTTATAGACATTTGCAGAAGTGTAATTGGAAACGTTTCATGAACTTCGGTGGTAATCCAGAGCCTAAAAGTTACGAACATATAAAAGATATATAGAGATAAGATAGATACAGCTGTGAATTTCTATAGAGACTGGTACAAGCATTAAATATTACCTGAATAAGTCGTGAATCTGCTCTGGATTTTTCTCTAGTTCTCCGAACTGTTCCATTATCTCCACCATGTAGCCCAATCCTAAATGACAGTTTTGCAGCAACACCCACATACCCTGTACACCAACAGATATTGAAATTACGCATTCATATTTCGGTCGAACTAACGATTCTAAGCATTAAACGACTTATCACCTCTTTTAGAGCACGACTTATGAGCTTCCTTGCATGGATCTCCTGACCTTGGCCCATAGATATTGATTGGCAAATAACCTCCATTCGCTTGGCTGTCATCTCGATAGATGGAGTCGGATCAGAGCCCATCGCCAAGAAGCCAATTAGTGGAACCAATGGACGAGATTCTACGACCATTTGCTGGAATAAATAAGAAGTTCGCATGAAGTTATTACTTGTTGTTACTTATATTTACTATGGCAACATTCTTACCTCGTAGTTAACTATGACAGCCTCAGAGTATCGGGTGCCCATAGAGTGTATAACGTACTTCCTACAACATAACGTAAAGTGTCAGTGCTTGTATCCAGCTGTGAATGGTAGTGGCCACGCAGACAGTAGTATCATGCAACACTCACAAGCTCTGCGCCAGAGTCCTGTCGGGGCACCAGGCGCGCACCACCAGCAGCTTCCTGAACACGTCAAGAGTGTGATAGCCGTCAGGTAGCGGCTCTTCTTCAGGCGCTTCTTTGTCAAACCTGCCAAGCAGACAACCAAATGTGTAGACGTATTTATTACGAGTAGTGTAGGTATGTATATTGCATAATATACCTAATATTTATTTATCTTTACACATAACATAACATCACGCCTTGTTTCCCCGGAGGGTTGGGCAGAGGTGTCCCTGTAGCAGGTTCACCCACATTTCGCCAGTTATGTTTTAAGTCCCTTGTAATGGGGGGGGCCTATTGCCTATTATTTATCTTTATATATGTATAATTCTTTTGTAGATATGTATGTCACTGAACTCCTTCTAAACGGCTGGACCGATATTGATGAATTTTTTGAGGGTTTGCGTGGGTCTCTGGATGGTTTAGATTCACAATTGGGCCCGGTAGGTGGCGCTGCGATCAAGTTCTAGGAAAAAGGACGTCTGTCCAGTCAGCTAGTTAGTTAATAAAATGAAACTCACCATGATTTCCATCCCCTCTCATTATTGCAAACTTGGTTCAATATGTTGGTGAACTGACGCAAACTAGACAGTTGGACCAAGTTCAGCCAGGACATGTCTGTTACCCACCTGTAGGGTTTAGGGGGACAGGCATTAAGATCCAACGCCGCGCCACCTTCAGACAGAAAGGGATATTAGTGATTTTATTATTCTCTTAGCACACTTCACAGAAGCCGCTTTAATGCCTCAGGCATTTTCTACCAGTCCACCTTTGGGTGCCGTGATGAAGACTAACAATGGCACTTGTAATAATTTAAAGAATTGTGTATTGTACTATACTATTAGTATCAATGCTGTTCATTGATAAGCGCTAACTTGAGAACGGCTACACTGAATTAGTTCAAATTTTTTAATGTTCGTAATAATCCGAATTCCGAATAAGGTTATTGAGGAAAGAAAAATTGGAAAAGTTGTCCAGAAAAAAGGAAAATTCGGGAAAAGTGCTTTTTTATAGGGTTTTTTTATGTATGATTGAAAGGACTTCATTAGGGTTTCGAACATTTTGTACCGAAAAATAAAAGTGCCGACAAAAAAAGTGTTTTCTTATGGGAAATAACAACCTCATTTTTTTATTATTTTGTCTTTACAACGAGAGTCTACAATTAACCTTTCCGCTGCAAAATTATAAATGTTGTTTTTTTTTTATTTTCGAGCTACATGACCATTGCCATTTTGAACTAGGACATTCCGACACAGCAGTTCTCTCCATTGAGTAGTTTTGACATATGTCGTACAAAATGTGTAATCATCAGCCTACAGCAGTCCATTGCTGGACATAGGTTTCTCCAGTTGCACAGCTTGATTAGAGTTGCCGAGAATTGAGCTGAATGGCGTGCAATTGGAGAGGCCTATGTCCAGCAGTGGACTGCTGGAGGCTTATGATGAAAAATTCAAATATCAATCAGGGGGTTAATTGTAGACCTATAGTAGTAAAAAATGTTCAGGATGTTATTTTCAGTAATGTACTATTTATTTTCATTTCTTATTTTTTATGTTTCTACACAAAATATGACTGAATACTACTAAGCAAAAGAAAAAATATGTCTGACGCATACAGTATTTCTATTTACAATTTAAATTTTAATAGCTTTATTTTTACGTAATTATTTCTCAAAATTTTCAATTTATCTCAAATTATTTACATAATTAAGTTTTTTTATGATGATGATGTATTTGATGTATTTTTTATTGAGATGACTTAGAAGCTTTAGTATTTTTGAATTTTGTTTAAAAAAATCGTAAAATTGGGTTTTTTGGCGAATATGAAGCGTTGTTTCTCGGAAACTGCCCAGCAGGATCGGATGGCATTTTTTTTTTACAATACGTAGTAGTGCCATTAAATAAGCTCACCAATTTTGGAGCCAGTTGCCAGTGTTATTTTTTTTTTTTCTTTTTTGTGCGAAAACGGCCTGCGTGTTTTGGATGTTTTTGTTTTTATTATATAAATAGTTTATAAACTTTAAAGCAACCGCATTTTCATCTGTTTGCCTCGTCAAAAAATTTTGTTTTGTCCTCCGATATTTCAGCCCGCGTCCATTTGGGGTCGGTACGGGGGGGTTCGGTATCACATCAAGACCCAGATTACCACTCGCCATCCGGTTGCCCTCCAATTAAATTTTACGTGCCATGAATAAAAGTAGAAAAATATATTATTCGTGTCACCTTTAATAAGCGTCTGGAATTCGTCAAATGAAACGTACTCTTTCTGCATATCTATCTTTAATGTAAGCAGCACCGTAAATAAGTATTTGTGTTTCTCATAAAAACCACGACTGATGAATTTGAACACGTCGAAAGTCTGAAAAAGAAACATCGATGAAGTAAAAGAAAAATAAACATTACATCTGATGCAATAATTAATACCTACCTAGATCTAAAACCCATTTATGCATCGAAAATGGTTCGCTTACCTAACATCTCAATGCTCAGTCACATGCCCGTAGCCTGTAAGCGAGCCATCTCCAACAACCCAATGACCAAAATTGGTGCCTTTTTATTCTGCAGCCATTTACGAAACTTTTATACTCAGTGATTTTAGGGATTGGACTTCAGGGCGAAAAGTCAAAGGAAACATGATCTCGACTTTGAAAAAAACCGGCCAAGTGCGTGTCGTGCCGCGCATAATGAAGGGTTCTGTATATATAAGAATGTTAATTTTGTTGTTGGAATAAATTCAACTAATTTATTCCAACAACAAAATTAACATTCTAGTTGAAATACATGTTTTCCCATACATTCCAACTGCAAATGTAAGTTTGTACGCACAATATTGAGTGAGAGATTTACCAAGTTATTTTAAAATCATAGACTGTTTATAGATTTTCCGGTAATCTATGGGTAAAGAACCATTCTCTGTATTTTCTCAAATTTTATGGCTCAGAAGTGTCTGAGATAAGGGTAAATTTTTCATCAATTTTCTTAAATATCTTTAAATTTATATATTTTAAAATTATTTTTTATTATTAATTTATTTATTTTAAAAATTGAGATCCTTGCAGTAAGCCCTTTTATTTGATATATCACACGGTACAGATGGCAAAACTTAAAAAAAAAAATCTTTGCCCCAAAAGTGATATTCAACATTTATTTATTTTCGTTACACGTCCGTGTTTGGTAAATGATCAATTCTAAGATCTGGCCACGACATATACACCGTGACATCTTAGCCGTCTTACAAAAGCAGCCTGCCCACTACATGTATCCAATGACTACTAAACAAAAACAAATTGGTATATTGTAACAATTTTTTGATTGCTCGTAGGTGGGTATTACACTATCATATATATGATCATAGATCTATGATCAAAGATATAATGAAATTGTAAAATAGACATTTAATATGGGTATATCCTCTTTAGGGGATATTACACTATCTTATTATATCATATACCTGTCTACGAAGCTCACAAATTACCCGTAATATGTCTATTTTACAATTTCATTATATTTTTGATCATATATATGATAGTGTAAATTAATACCCCCCTAGAGGTATTTTAAGACGACTAAACTGTTACGGTGTATATCTTTTTTTATGAATGTCTAGTAGTCATTGGATACATGAAGTGGGCTGCTTTTGTAAGATGACTTAAATGTCTCGGTGTATTTACAACTGAAAATTTTCATGCTTCTAAACCCAGCGGTTTAGCCTGTGCGTTGTCTGTCAATGAATGAATGAATGAATGAATGAATTCAAGATTTTTATTAAGTAGAAGATGCATGGCCGCCAAGAAAAAAAAGGTACCACTGCTTTATACATTTTGGTCATTAGCTTTTGTAGAGCCTACAATTCGTACAAACCCAGAGAAAGCTCAGATGCGTTAAATATAATAATTTACTATACTGTTGAAGACGTATGAACGTAACCGAAGCAAAATGAGTAACGATCGGTAGCTGGTGGCGTTCTGTAGTTTCTTGTTTTGTGGAAATGCTAAGTTATGCTGGTCAAATGAAGTTGATAATTGATTATTTTTAAGTAACCCCCCTATATACAAATTGTGCAAGTCAAATCTGCATCGATCTTAATAAGCTGTGAAAGCGGAGCGTGCAGTGTGTCGTAAAAGAAACGCTAACCAAGTAATCAATAATGAAGGCGATCCTCCTGAATGTCATAGGGCTTGTGGGCGAGCGTTCCAGTGAGATATCAAAGCGCTCGAGGAACTGTGCCAGCGACGTCTGGTACATGTTGCACACGAGTGACATGTTGCACACGAGGAAGTACAGCACCGACCCGCGCGTCGCCACCGGCCGGTACTCCTCACGTGCGAGGTTGATCTTTATCTCCGTCTCTTTGGCCACGTCTAGTTTCTCTTTCACCTGGCATAAGGATATTGTTAGTGTTCGGAAAGCTATATGCACATTCGGTGCACTACAGTTATATTTTTGACATGAATTCAAATTCAAAATACAAATTCAAATACAAAAGCCAAGCAACTAGGCTGAGAATCAGCACTTTTTGAACGTCAAAGTTACATAAGACAGTCCCCCAAAACGCCCACTCTTCACCACTTCCTAGTACCTTTATCTGGGAAGGAGAAGTGGCGCAACAAACTCCCCAGCAGCACAGCTGTCTGTTCAAGTTAGAAAAAAAAATGATTCTATACAATAGTATGCTAAATAATTGACATTAAACAGCACAAAAAATAATTTAAATGATAAGTTATTGGCCATATATCAGCTAGCACACGCCAATATACCAACCAAAAACATTGAGAACTATACTCAAGCAGAAAAAAAAAAACGAAACGTAAACAGAATTGAAAATTCCGGTCGTATCGTCCGTCGAATCTTAGCGGGTGTAATAAATAAGTGGGTAATTACATCGGTGGCTGTAGCTTTGGTGACGTTAAGCACTTGAATAAGCGACACATCTTCGACGAGCGAGCCCTGTATGGTAGTTAACTTATGCAGCAGATTAGCTTCCAACTCCTGCATTTTACGGCGGTTGGAGGTCACGTCCATGATTAGTTGGGTTCGTTCCGCTTCCATTTCCGCCTTCTCTGTTAGTATCACGCGACCTAGTAGCTGATCTTCCAAACCTATGAAAATAATTGATAAAAAAAAAAAAATTAAGGTGAAAGTTGTTGCCGTATAGGTAATAGTTATATTAGCCTGTGCCCGCGGCTTCGTCCGTGTGAAATTTATTGTTCTGTTTCCGGCTTTTTCTGGGTCCTAGCGTTATGTTAAGTAGCCTAACTCATTTTCGGCTATGAAAATGAGTTAGGCTATGAAATACAAAAAGATTTTTTTAAATCCGATAGTGTAGATAAGCATACAAAATAACAAACTTAAATTCTTACTTTTTATTAAATCTTAGCTACTTGTCAAACTCGTAGGTCTGATAATATAAACGAATATATTAGATTTATTGGTATAAGCAATTGTACCTTGCATTGTCACCGTGAAGTCTATAATGGAAGTCCTAGCCGAAATCTCAGGCGTGTAAGCAGGGTTAGGTAGTTTTGTCGTTATATATATTCTGTGACCGGCTGTCACGTCAATTTCTTTATCTCCTAATCTTACCTGAAAGTAAGCAAACGAATTTTACTGTCATCTTGTTTGTTAAAAGATAATATTCAAAAGTTTGTTATAAATAATCTCATACAATTTATATTATTACTTGAGTTTACCTTGTATGACGAGCCAATTTTAATATAATTTTTCTCAAGAATATTATCGAGAGCGGGATCTAACTCTTCAGCAACGTCTTCTATCAACATAGGTCTACCTAAAGACACGCAGTCTTCTATATGATTCCTAAAATAGAAAAATAAAATTAAGTTAATGCAACATTACAAGAACCTTATTATGTCGTATATGACAAAAACAAGATAGTCACATACGTAACTTGGGGCATTGTGTTAGTATGGAAATTAGGAATCACGAGGAAGTGACTATTTTTTCACTCAAGAAACAAATGATTGTAGGTCCCGTATGTAATAGAAATACATATATTAATAGTCAATCGCCGACTGTGCACACCGCCGCCGGCGAGTACTCGTTTGTCGCAGCAACAAGAGCTATCAAAGAGAGTAATCGTTCAGCGATGCTCACTTGGCGGGCAGAACACTCGCGCTTGGTGCTCTCGCTGCTCGTTAAGAGTGCGTACAAAGCCAGAATCAAGTTTCACCCGCGCCTCCTTGCCTACCCCTCTCATCAAACACGACGAAAACAAAACGCAATCCCTTCTCGCCAGCACAATCTTTTTGCCCGACGTATATCTAAACCAGTAAGTATACGCAAAATAATCAGATGAAACGGCTCTATTCAATGTACCATGTGTGTGTAATGTATGTGTATGTTAGCTGTGTACAAGTAGGAAAATTAAACTATGTTGAAGACAAGGAAGTTTGGCAAAAATTTCTTTTGCACATGTGGCTTCATTAACGGCATAATTATGTAAGAGTCATTAATTGCTCCCAAATTACCAAGTTTATTTTTTACATTCTTCGTTGACACAATCATCCTATTATTTGACAATATATACCTTTTTTTTTTTTTTGAGGGTGGGAAATCATCAAATAACTTCTCCCGCTCTGGGCGGAGCGGGAGGGCGTGTCAGACTCTTACTGACTAAAACCCACCCGTGTTCCTTCGGTTGCCCTGTTGCCGGGGGCCACGATCTCCCTTTCGGTTTTCTTCGCAGCCCCGGCAGGCATCGGCCCTAGTGGACCCCTTCAATTCTGCTGACATCTCTTTGAGGCGCGCGTGGAACACAACGCGCCGTCGACCCGGGCCTGGTCCTTATCGGACGGTGAGCCACCCATTGCTCACTGCCCGCAAGCCCGCGCCTACGGTGGCCGGAAATCGCCCCGCGATTCCCGACGCCCTGGGTGTCTCCTCCTGCGGGGTTAGGGGCGTGAGGGCGCGAAATTTGCCTCTCCCTCACGCGTTCCGCCTCCTCCTTCGCGAGCATTACTGCTTCGCAGAAGGAGGTGACGGCCTCCCACTTCCTCTCGCTCCGTACCATGGCCTGAACCAGGGCCGGACGCGAGAGATCACCGCCGCCGATCGCCTCCACGAGGACACGGCGATGCTCCGCCCAAGCTGGGCAGACCTCCACCGTATGTTCCACCGTGTCCTCCGGGCGATCCACACAATGGTGACACCCGGGCGTTTCCTCCCGCCTTATCCTGTGCAGGAACCTCCCGAAACAGCCGTGTCCGGTGAGGACCTGCGTCAGGCGGAAGGTGAGGACGCCGTGGCGCCTCTCTAGCCACTCCTCAAAGAGGGGTCTTATCGCCGCAATTGTGGCGTGCCCAGCGCTGGGTTGCGACAGTCGCACTCTCCATGACCCCATGAGATCCCGCCGGAGCTCTGTCCGCTGTGCCACGATTTCTCGCGGCAGCGGAGTTAAGCCCCGGCGTTTCGCCTCTTCGCGCCACTCCCAAATGTGCGCGAGGACCTTTGCCTCCAGATCCCATGGCGGTAATCCGGCAAGGAGGCTCGCCGCCTCGCAGGAGACCGTGCGGTATCCTCGGGCCAGCCGGATGGCCATGACCCTCTGTGACAATATATACCTACAATTTAATTTCAACTCTTTATTAGTAGCTTTTGTAAACATGATAATTATTCAGATTTGTTACAATTGTAATGGCAATCATGTTATTTCGTTTAAATAAAAATTTAATACAATTTTAAAAGGTTGAATTTTTTTTTCTTTATACTTTTTTTTTTCTATTTTGTGAATGTGAGAACGTTGTAGGCTTAGTAAACTGTAGATTTGTTGACCATTATCTATTTTGTCAAGTGCCTGGTACTTGTTGAAAGGCTACACTGTCCTCCCATACCTATTAACACTGTTATTTGAACATATTGTAAAACTCAATTATTTTTAAAAGAGTAACCGTGAAGTTTCTTGCTGGCTCTTCTCCATAGGAAACGACCAATTGGAACCGTGCACCTAGCTTCTGACGTTTCATAAGTGGCCCATGTAGGCTTATGTGAAAAAAAAAAAAAAAATTTGAGTTTTCTTTGAACGACCGGTACAGGGCTGTCTACCTCTAGCGGATTTAGTTACTCGTGTCTACTCGCAAAATTCTGGCATGCATAGCTCACCTGAAATATTTGTGGTTCAGGGTGCTAACAATCAAGTCGTTAAACTTCTCCATGTTTCTGATCCAGATCTTTCCCTGTGTCTGCGGGTCGATGAGCAACGGGAAACGAGAAGCTTTAGTCACAATAATACCATTTTGTATGGACAAATCATCTGTTGGTAACCCGCATAGATTCCATTCACCGATCTATAAAAATGAAAACAAAATCACTCAAAGTTGTTACAAACTTTACAACCATTGAAGCCCATGATGCCATACAATACGGCCAAGAGCAAGTCGGGCCTGCACAATTAGGGTTCCAAACCAAAACAAACTACACTGAGTAGTCTGTAGATCAGTCGTTAGTCTGCCATAATGTATTGAGCGCAATTACAAGCGCGCGCGCATAACTAACGATTTTATTTTATTTGGTAAAGATAAGTACTGCATACGTCAACCGACCTCTATTTTTAGTATCTTTTATACATATTTTTGTCAGCAACAAAATTCTGTTGGTCCACGACCAGCAAACTCAAGTATTACTAGAAAAGTAGTTCACCATGTATCTGTAGGCTTCACAACAAAAAGTATAAATGACATTAAAACACTTTTCTTCTTCTTTCACACTTCACTTTCAGGTACGTTAAATCAAAACATGTCACCATTACTAAACGGCGCGCAGCTGAGCTGATGTTCTTTGCACAAATGTAGGGGGTATCGAAATGCAATCCTCCAGTAAGATCAGATGACCCAAAAGTCGTACTGCTGACCAGTCCAGGCAGTCTACCTACCCCTATACGCGACCAGCCCCGTTCTCCCCTACAATGTCCTGTTAAGATTATTTTCACTTTTTTATTTTGTATTTTGTGTTTCACGAACTTTGTCCAAATAAACGTTATTCTTTCTTTCTTTTTCTTTTCTTTAAAGGTTTGTCAAAGTATTTTATTTAGACCATAGTTGAAAAATGCAGTTTGAGATTTTATAGAAGGCTTATATACCAATAAATCCATGGAATTTGCTATCTGAATCATGAAATTAGATATTTTGATTTTTAAATCTACGTACCGTGGCATTGTCAGTAAGTTGATCTGTAATATTTAAATTCATAGACACGGGAATTTTTCTTCGCAACAATTCAGTAAGCCAGTTGTTGACCAGTAATGCCCGAAACTCTTGATTAAAAGGTCCGGAATATGACAAAAATCTAAAAGAATAACATAACATAACAACATGGCTGTAATCCCAGAAGGGTTAAGTAGAAGTGTACTTATAGTGTACCCACATATCGCCAGTTCTGTTTAAGGCTGCTTGTCCACTGGAGCGGAGCGAGGCAGGGGAGCGGAGAAATGAGCACATATTAACCAAAAGGAGCGGACCTCTGAAGCGGAGTTTAGATTCTATTGGTCAATATTGGCACATTTTTCCGCTCCGTTGCCTCGCTCCGCTCCAGTGGTTCGGTAGCCTAATATTGGTATATTTCTCCGCTCCGCTGCTTCGCTGCGTTCCAGTGGACAGGCAGCCTAAGTCCCATGTAATAGGGAGCGATCCTTTTGTCATCAACCGGGCAAAAAATCAGACTCCAGGCTGCTACTTAAAAATTCCTGACGGAAAAACCCAATAATACTTTGCCCGACCTGGGAATCGAACCCAGGACTTCATGCTGAGCAGTAGCGCTTCAACCACTAGACCAAACAACTAAAAGAATATGCTAGGCTATATTGCATTATTTGCTTAGCATTAAGTGATACCACTTCAATCCAGTACGCTTCAAGTCAGCTGGTTTATTTATGGCGTACGTACCCGACGAGCAGCAAGATGTCGCCGACCAGACGTTCGATCTCAGACTTGAAAAGCGCAGATTGTTCTGTCCAGCGCACGCGCTCCCCGCTCAGCCCGTTAATGAGCGCGGTGGCGGCGTCCATCTTCGTTTGGCACTTGGCCGCATCGTCCAGTACCGCCTGCTTTAGCGTCATCGCATCGTCGAATTGCTGCTGCACTTGCGCCAACTCGCGCTAGCGGAATAAACACACTTATTACTATCACTATTCTGGTGACGTGAGTGCCGTATTCAGAGCTAGTGCGCACCTCCTTGGCCTCGAGCTGTGCCTCAGCCGCATCCAGCTCCCTCTTGGCCCCCTGGTATTTCCCCTGCATCACCGCTAGGTTCGCCTTTAGCGGCAGCACGTCCTTGTTTACCGAATAGAACATAGCCATGGCGATGGTCCACGATATCAGTCCAGCTACGTTACCGCAAGCTACTTTCGCCGCTTCGAACGTGTACGTACTATAATGATATGAAAACTTTTAGAAACTTTTAGAAATCGTTTACCTTACAAATAATAATAATGCAACGAATAGATACTGATAATTACTGATGAAAAGTAAAATTTGTTATTGTTAAAACACTCGTCAGGACCAAAAAGTAATTCATAAGTTTAAAAAAATATATGTATTTTCATAAGTCGAATGATTGTTAAGGCGCTCTCACACTAGCCTAGTTAGTAACATCATCAAACATCGCAAACGCGCATGTAACTATGATTATTTATATGTTGCTAGGTCGGAAATTATCATATAACTTCTCCCACTCTGCGCGGAGCGGGAGGGCGTGTCAGCCTCGGGCAACTTAACAAAATATAAAAAAAATCGTAATTATATGCGCGTTTGCGATGTTTGCCTTTTTGTGTCGATAAAGACTGGGCTGTAACGTAATGCTCAAAATCGAATTTTGCATTATTATATTACAAGTGAGGGATTGCCTTTGTGGTTAAAGGCATCGGGAACTGCTTTGTTAACGGTTTTCGAAAATACATTGTTAATATTTGTGCTGATTTGAGATGGAGTTTTATAGGCTTCCTTAATCGTTGTTGCTTCAGGAAATAGTACTTAGGATCCCTTAAGTAACTGATGTTACGTCGGGTGCAGACACACGGACTATATATATATTATTTATTTATAATTTATTTCACACATCAATTTTTTTTATTTAATATTTCTTTCTGTATCTATGTATCCGTGATATCACTGCGGGCCCTATCAGAATACCAGCGCTGCGACATTTATTTTTTAAATATCGCAGCATATACTGAGATAGGAGCGTTTTGGCTATACTATTATATAGAATCATTTTATTTTTTCTAACTTGAAAAGACAGCTGTGCTGCTGGGGAGTTTGTTGCGCCACCTTCTTCTTCCCAGCTAAAGGCACTAGGAAGTGGTGAATTGATTTGAGTTGTGAATTATGAATTTTGACGTTCGAATAGTGCTGATTCTTAGCCTAGTTTGAATAAATGACTTTTGATTTTTGAATTTTGAATTGTATATCTGTGATTTTAATGGTTTACTTTAGTTATATTTACTAAGATTTTATTTTATTTGTAACAAATCGTGTAATTTTCGCTAATCTATGATTTACAATCCGATTCCTACCAGAAACAAATATGTAGTAAATTAAAATTTCCAATCAATTATTTTTGTCCTGTTTAAAAACACTACCAATGTACATACATATACAAGTACAACGTTACCAGCCTTTTTTTTTTTTTTTCTTGGGTGGGAAATCATCAAATAACTTCTCCCGCTCTGGGCGGAGCGGGAGGGCGTGTCAGACTCTTACTGACTAAAACCCACCCGTGTTCCTTCGGTTGCCCTGTTGCCGGGGGCCACGATCTCCCTTTCGGTTTTCTTCGCAACCCCGGCAGGCATCGGCCCTAGCGGACCCCGTCAAAACGTTACCAGCCTTAGTTACATTTTATTTAGATATACATTTCTTTCTTTTCTAAACAAATATGAAATACGAGCATACCTACTTACACAAATTCTAAGGTGCCAACCGTAGTGAGGCAAAACCCAGTAAAATTTTTAACTAGTGGAATCTGCCCCACCAAATCAGAATCAGTTGGGCAGATTCCACTGCAAAAAATTAGGGATTCCAGGCTAGGTGGGACAAGGTGGAATAATTCGGATGGTCTAAGACATATTTCCCTGTAGCGCAAGCTAATGCCCCATCTCAAATAACCACCTTGATTGATTTAGTCTATTATTGCTAGTGAAAAATTGTCTTATTCACATTGCTTAATCAGCGCTGTCGACTTGACCTGTAATTTGGAAGATTACACAAAAAAAAAATGGAGTGATGGTCACTATACAGTAACGAAATGTTAATAATTCATACATAAATAAACATACGGGAGTGCGAAATAAGGTTGCAGCAAATCCACCATTTCAGCATTTATTTCATCTTTTGGATAGTTTTTTAAGTTACTCAAGAATCTTGTATCCGCCATAACCTAAAGACAAAACAGTGGACGTTAGTTGAAAGTAATAATTAATATTCTAAGTCACACCCTTTTGGAAGAGACGCCCAGAGCGTTTTTGAGCAAGCTACATTTTGATCGCCTAGGTACTGGAATAATTGTTTTTGATTTTTTATTTAGTTATTTTTTCGAGTTGTTCCCATAGTAAGAGTTATTATAGCTCAGTATCCAGAAAAATATGCCCTTCGATAATGCTAAAGGTTTTTATTTTCGCTGAGTGGATAGCTTAACTGAATTCATTGCTATGTATAAAAATGCTAACAGTTTAAGAGTTATGCAATAGCTATAAACTAGGTACTTCCGAATATTTCGTGACATAACAATAACATAAAATTAAAATTCTTTACTGTTTCTTCTCTAGTACTATCTAACCTTTTTAATAGTGAAAATGCTAACAGATAGGTACTGTGGAACAATGGAAAAGACTATACCTTACAACAAAAGTTCTAACAACTAAGAAATATGCTGCACGAGTAATTATGTTTTTACTTTGCTAAATGCGAAATATTGAATTTAAGTTTATCATTTTCCGCCTATGTATTCGTAATAATAAACTCTGCCACCAAACAAAAGTTTAAACATATACGTGCTATGCCTTTCCTTTAGTAAATAAAATACAATTTGGGTATTGCGGGGTGCGGATTCGTGTGGCGCGGTGACAATCACGTATTGAATGAGGTGCGAAATCATATCCTAATTACAGCACAAAATAATATGATATTGCATGTAACATGAGGCAATCGTATTATAGAGGGAATTTAATGGTTAGATTTTTTAGGTTAGTAGTATTTTTTTTTTTACATAAACACAAAAATAGTAAATCGGGCTAAATCGGCTCGCGCTAAGAAACCTGCGGGACGTCACCGAGGATGGACCTGTGTCAAAATTTTTTGAATTCGCTGTCCATGCCGTTGCTTAAAAAAAATCAAATATAAACACATTACATATGAAATATTGAATTAAAAAAAGCTCATAATTATAATATACTTACGAGATATTATATTTTTTTAATTCATAATATTGTTTTAGAAAATGTGATTACACAGGACATTTTAAGTAATAATTTTAGTTCACTACCCCGTAGGTACAATATAATATGAACCTAAGGAAAAAAACAAACGTAAGAAAAACTAATTCAATTGATCAACTGCAAATATTTTATACTGTGGCATGGATTTTCCTCGAAATGGTCAGACATACACGAATTGTCGTACCTTCACCGCGCCCCGCAATACTCAAATTGTATTTTATTTATTAAAGGAAAGGCATAACACGTATATTTTTAAACTTTTGTATGGTAACAGAGTATATTATTACGAATATGTAGGTCCAAAATTATAAACTTAATTTCAATATTTCTCATATAGCAAAATAAAAACATAATTACTCGTGCAGCATATTAATTAGTTGTTAGAACTTTTGTTGTAAGGTATAACTAAGCCCTATAAGGATATAGGAAATGATTTGTCAGTAGTAATAAAGAAACAATAAAGTGACACACGAAATAATGGGGAATGAGAATGACCTCTGAAGCCCAGAGGCCTAGTACTTACCTATTTATAAATACATTTCAAACATATTTTCGATGTCCACTCATCCCTCAACTACTCAGCTATCAACTTTTTACCCTGCATACACAGGCTTGCTCAAAAAAGCTCTGGGCTCCCCCTCTCATTTGTAAAAAATCATTAAGAAAATAATAACCGATCCCCGTATAATTCCCATTTTGCGGTATTAAAAACAACCCAATGGAAACACACATCAAAAGTATCTAGGGATTAAGTACGTTTAAAGAGACGTAAAAGATTTTGTTTTTAGAGGAGAAACTAAATATTCCCCTGGAAATGATAACCTACTTACTACTTAAAAGCTAAAGCCAAGCTTAGGTATTCAGCTGCATCTGGTTAGACTGACAGTTAGCCTCATTATAGTTGGAAAAAGTCTAAGCAGATGATGATAAAAAACTAAAGCCGCGCGGCATTCAGAATATGACTACTGCGGCTTTCCCGCTTTTTGACACATAACTGCTCGATAAAATGACCAGCAAATCGACTTGAAAAAGTAGATATGTAGAGTTACATAAAACGGGAATTAGTACGACCGTCGCCCCAAAGAGTAACTCCCATAGAGGCAAAGCTTCTTAGTTTTGTGCTGCCGCGTTTAATAGCAGTGCACCTATCATCGCGTATTTGTAACAAGTTTTCTTTCAGAAGAGTTACCTACTCCAGTTGCACTCGTTTTGTGGAATTGCATGAAGTCGTTATCTTTAATTTTCTAATCACGATAAGTTATACAAAATATCTAAGTACTTCCATGGTTGTAACAGCTCTTTTTTAGATTTCATCATCGCATGTTCGTATTTCCGAACATAGGTGATGATTTCCGAAGAAAGGCGATGATTGCAGAAGCACATACTTTTTCTGGAAGATCTGTACCTATATACCAAATAACCCCACACATTTTACATGGCTGAGCCCAAAATAAATAATATACTGTTTACACACAATACCTTCAAAGATTCTGCCCAAGAATTGGTTAAAAAGTTTTTTTCTGGATCAGGTTTAATCGGGTCTATACGCTTCCTAAAGAGCAGAACGACGGCATCCATAATGAGCGTGATGAGATGAGGTGGCTTGCCTAGCTTCCTGACGGTGGCGATGTCGGCAGCATTGATGGTCTGCAAAAGAGCGGTACCGTTATCAGCCAAGTGGCATTATCAAAGTAAAAAAAAATAGAGCGATGGATGCACCAGTAGCGCGGCCTCGGCAGCGTCTAGCGCGGGCTTGGCGGCGGCAAGCTTCTCCTCCGCAATGGCGGTCTCGGCGGCGATCACGCTCACAAGCTTCACGGCGCGTTCTTTAACCTCTAGCACCTCCGCTTTGACGACCTCGGCTGCTGCCTGTGAGTCAGCCACGGCTGCCAACACCTGCAAAACACTTGCCGTCAGACTATCTATTAGCTGGTAAACCGCCCGCTATTCTTACTCAAAGTATACGACGCAAACCTCCTCCGCATTAGCTGTGGCCTCCTTAATTTCCATGTCTTTTAATTCCAATTCTTTCTTTAATATATCCACACTAGCTGCTGCTTCAACCAACTTGCTCAGACCAGTAGTCATTCTAAAAAATATTTTTAATTTAAAAAAATACGGGACCAGTGGAGAGTTTAGTTGGTTGCTTAAAGTTGATTAAATAGAGGGATAAATAAATAAATAAAAATAAAAAATAATTATCAAAATACATCGCGTCGTAGGCTAACATGATCTTAAAATTTTCTTAACTACGTTATTATGTTGGTTTCACCGCTCAAAGGGTAAACTAACTAAATGCTAATATAATAAGTGGGAAGCACACTGAGCAGAGTCACGTATAAATTGCCTATATTGTGGAATCTAAAGGTTATCTAAAATATCAGCTATGCCTACTCAGTAGGTTTCTAGTTGTTAAATTAACGAGTCTTTCTAGTCGTTTACAATTAAAATCAGTAAGTACCTACCTTCTTGCCATTTCTGCTATATTTACGTGTTTTTCTTTATAGAGCACTTTATAGCCTTCAAGGAAAGATAAATACGACTTAGGAGTGACGTGAGTCTGTCTTCTAAATCGCTCGAAGTATTCTACGCAGGTATCTGCTACATTGTCCTGCACCATGCCCATTATCTCAATCAACTGCTGCTTGGTATCAGCAGAACACACTACCTAGAAGGCGACATTTCGTCATGCATAATTAAAAATTCAATGCCAATCTAATGCATTTATAGTAATATGAAGAGGCTACATTAAAAAAAGGATTGTTTATATGTATTTGTATATATTTTTATTTTTAGAGTTCTCTATCTCTTATGTTACACGTGCCATGTTTTGTCTCAGAATCACCATAAGGTTGACTGATAGAAAATGCCTCAGGCATTAAGTCTGTCTTTGTACAGCATTTTTTTTTTTACTTGTACACAAGTAAACGGTGACGCTCATGGTTATGGAAAGTCGTAGTGGAAAGTGTTGACAATGTGTAGTGCCGACTCTAGTAGCGGCCCCGAGGCGTCTCCGTGCTCTATGGGTGAATCTCTGTTACAAATCACAAAATAACAAGGGGTTTTATCTGCGTGCAAAACTAAAACAAAATCAGCCTATAATGATTCCACTGCTGGGACATCGGCCTCCTCTCTTCGCGAGGGAGCGGGCTGTAATGTAGACTCCACCAGGCGGACCCAGCACGTATTGGGTAGATGTCGCATGTCTTCGATTTTTTCCTAGGAGTTGCCACTTTTATGGTCGACTTAGCTTTTAAACAAGTTTAAAGTGCCTAAAATGTTGTATAGTATAATAGTTTACAAACCTGAAACTCCCATAAAAAGTGATGCGCCACTTCAATAAGCGCTTCTTTGGGCCACTTCTGGAACCAGTCCATAGTAGATCCAGATATAAGGCCGGGGAACTTTAGAGCTCGGCTTCTGAACTTTTCACCCACCTTAAATGAACCAAGTTTAAATCAAATTGTAGGGGTTGTAAGTAAAGTACCTACATAACAAAAGAAGGGACGTTGCGTGCGCTGTTGTTACAGTTATAAAAAAATGTTATTTCAACATGTCTGTAACAACGTCGGTTGCAACGTGCCACGATGCGACGTCGTATTATCGTTAGTATGGGTTTTGGCTCTTAGTCGTCGTTCACACGCCTTATACCACGGGACAAGGGACGCTCCTCCGCGGTTTATTTTTTACATTTAATGTGTACGAAGCCTTAGCTTGTGTATAGTACGCTGACGTGAACGCAGGTACTACTGGGTGGAGTCAGTGTGACGTAGTTCCGATTAAATAGGTTTAGATTTTTTTTTCAATGAATACGCATTACATGTTTTAAGAGTGATTTCTACGATTTATATATATCTGTGTTGACTTACAGGTGAAAAGCATAAAACAACGTGCAAGTTAGCTCTGGAGCGCATGATGAAGTATTCATACAACACATCAGGAACTGGAATCCTTTTAGGTGCATGCTTCTTCATAACTGGTGTCAACATATTCAGAATCTCGTCTGCAGTAATAAACAGAAAATGGAATGATTTTACTTTCCGTTAGCCGACGTTCGCACGGTCGTAATAAAATCGCGGCGGGATTTTATCGCGCACTGGATTTTCAACTCTCGGTGTTAAGCCGAGCGTTGAGGATCCAACGCACTGGGACGCACTCTCATCCCAGCGCGTTGAAAAAACACACTGTTGGATTTTTAACTCTGTGCGCTAAGCAGAGCGATGAAAATCCAGTGCACAAAAAAAAACACTACACTGTGACCAAACGTTTCTTGAATAAAATAAAGACTAAATGGTTCTTCAAGTGGAGTCCAGGTTTTGACAATAGAGCTGGAACAGCATAAGGAATTCCTCAACTATGCAACACATCCCCGTTGTGATAGGGCTCATCGTATTAATTGTCTTGAAAAGTACAATAGCCTCAGTTAAAGTGCAGAGTACGATGATGGAGCCGGAAGGTGGCACAGGAACTTCTCAGCTAAAAAAGATAGCTTAGTCGTATTTGGGCTCGTAAGATTAGTTTTGACAAGAGGAGTCCAGGGTCTATTAGTGGAGTTGGCAGGTGGCCATAGGAATTAAAATGGGTAGAGCTTAAAGGCCCTGTTTTTTTCCTATATCGGAATCCTAAAAATGCCCCCGTATTGCAAAACAATTCCTTTATCGGAACCCTAAAAATGCCCCCGTATTGCAAAACAATCTTGAAGTTTGTTTATCTCACAACTGTCAGTCATGCAACCAGAGTGAAGTCGCTTCACAACGGTAACATTGGACTTTTTGCGTAGCACTGAATACGGTGCTGTACAGAGGCTACGCAAAAAGTCCTTATTGTTTATGAAATGAATTAGTCACCATGACGAACGCACTGAGAAACATCTTAGTTATCCTAGCGTTACTTCAATATTTAGGTAAATAATATTCTTAAATACAGGTGTTATATACGGTTTTTAAATTGAGAATAATTTCTGTAACTAAAAACGTCCAAAATCTAGTTACAAGTTTCTTATCTCAACGCCAATCAATGTCAAAAAATTTAGGAAAATTAGAGGTACTTAAGTACCTGTTTTTGACAGATTGAGACAGATTCTAATGCAAATGTTGTTAAAAATACTTACTTGTTAAACACTACTTTAGCATTACTTAAAGTGAAAGCGAGCGAAAAAAAAAATCGCAAACAAGAGAGATTTTCTATTTCACGGGCTTCATTGAAGGAACCTTAAGTAATGCTAGGTTTTGACAAGTTCTCAATTTAGAAATCGGGAATGGTTGCGGTTCCACAGTCCGTTAATTGACAGACCGCGCGGCGCCGGACGTCGCCACACCCGTAGGCACGGCGCGGCGCGGCGGCGGCAGCGACGACGGTACGGCCTGTCATTACAACGGGTCAAGTGTATGTAGGATATGTATTTAGCTACTCATTGATTGAACAAACCCATTTCTTCCTTAGGGAACAAATTGGCAATTTCTCCTGAGCTGAGAATATTATTAAGAAACTCTAAGAACTGTTCATCTTTGATATCGTTGTCAGTAAATATGAAGGAGATGCCGCGTCCCTGCAGGCCGGCCACGC
This sequence comes from Omphaloscelis lunosa, assembly GCA_916610215.1. Taxonomy (NCBI): domain Eukaryota; kingdom Metazoa; phylum Arthropoda; class Insecta; order Lepidoptera; family Noctuidae; genus Omphaloscelis; species Omphaloscelis lunosa. Next base: position 16,934,909 of record OU744244.1, on the reverse strand, counting down.
GGTACAACAATTTAATGTCGTCCATAAAGTTGTTCACGTTATACGATCTGAAAATTTTAGAAAAACCGTTATTTATTTCACCTCATCTACAAATCTTATTTAAAAAGCAAAGTATTTTCTATAACTAATACCTTGTCAAAGTTATTTGATAGAAAGAAAAATTGGCTATAAATGATGATAATTTCGTTAAGCTTTGTTTTCCGGAACCACCGACGCCCACGAGTAAAGCATTGCCACTGTGAACATAAATATTTTAGAAGTTCTAAAAATAATTATTCAATTACTGAAAAAAAAAAAAAAAATGTTACTTATATATTAACAGCTTACCGTGGGGTGTTAATGATTCGGGATATGATGAACAGATGCACCATCGCATCGTGGAAGAATACCAGGTCCAGACGAGCTCCTCTTATCTGTTCATTAAACAGATCCTGAAACCCTTGGAGTTTCGAGAGTATTAATTCCCAACTGTAACAATAAACATAACATATTTTATTTTACATTTTTACACTCAACATTTTTTACCTTTAAGTTTTTTGTCACCAACTTCCGAAATTAAAGTTACGAGAATATCGTACATTCAATGAGAGTGTACTGTGCTATATGTGACGACTATACTTTTTGTTAACACTACAAGACCATTCTCGTTAAAAAAAGAGAGTAATCACAAATAATTGTATGTTGCAAGTAAATTTGTTTTTCTTTATTATATTGTACAGTTATGTTAAATGTATGTTTTTTTTCAATAACTATACTTATTGGTGTGGTTACTAGTGTGATACTGTAAACACTAAGAATGCACCATCGTAATAATTAACAGCACCCCACATTCACCTCTTGTGAAAGGAGTGACCGATCATCCTCACGCCTCATGCTCAGGGCTCCGCGCCACGTCTCATCAATGTGACTTGTGTGAAAATTCATATAGTGTGAAAGTCTCTAAAAGAGCTTACTATAGAAATGATCCTATGAAGTAAGACTCTTACTCTTCACTCCTTAGCTATTCCGAGGCAATAATGTGATTTATTTGGCGCGGAAACTGTAAATCATTTATTACATGAAAACTCCGACACCTAGAGAATAGAAAATTTTGTTGCTTATGGCAGGTATTATGCCTCAATTTTTTATCTTTAAATCGAAACTCTACGTTTAATAGTTTAATAAATACGGCATGTGTAAGCTGGGGTTACATCAATCCAGCTTACACATTTATCGGTTTATAATTCATGGAGTATTTTGACCAGAGATTCGAAAATTTTGCTGTCAATGGCAGCTGTTTTGCCTTATACTTGAGCTATAATACATAATCATAATGATATTTTGTTCGGAAGATATGACATAAGCATCTGGGGTGACCTTTTTTTTTGTGTGGGTGGGAAATCATCAAATAACTTCTCCCGCTCTGGGCGGAGCGGGAGGGCGTGTCAGACTCTTACTGACTAAAACCCACCCGTGTTCCTTCGGTTGCTCTGTTGCCGGGGGCCACGATCTCCCTTTCGGTTTTCTTCGCAACCCCGGCAGTCGCAACACCGGCAGATCTGGGGTGACCTAACTCCAGCTTACACACAGTTTTTTAATCGTAGTTTCAACACGTTTTAAGTACTATTGTTCAGTTCTTTCCTTCCTTGTGTAGCTATTATGCCTTATTTTTCTGAATAAAGTCTGTGATATAGTCCAAAACCCTACCCTCACTGGTTTGCTTGCCTGTACTGAATGAGGAAGCTGGAGTGATGTCTCTCCAGCTAACATACAGTAAACGGCTTATATTAACGAAGTTTTTGTGGCAGCTAGACTGGCAACTTTGATTATTGCTAATATTGGCATACGTAGAATTATTCTATTACCCATGAGGAAGCTGTAGTTATGCACATCTTTCGAAGCAGCAAACTTAGTTTACCACTACGTACTAGTATCTATCCTAATAACATCCAGAAAAAAACAGTGTGGTGCAATTTTTTTCGACCTACGATGTCTTAAATGACTGACATATATGCGATATTTACGTTTTAATTTTTATTCAAAGAAAGATAACCTAGTTCATTTAGTGTTCTTTGCGCAGGGTGCTTTTAAGCAGAAGTTCATACTTCGGTAACCAATATAAAGGAGTCAGAGGTTTAGATACTAACGATGGCAATTCCTCGTATACTTTGGGCGCATCGGTAGTGAAGTCTTCTTCATCTTCATCACCGGTTGGGTCGACCGGCTCACGTAGGAAGTTAACAAAGAATGTTTCTTCTTCTGGGAACTCATTCACGTACTCTGGTAACTCCTGTCTGGCTACTTTCCAGAACATTTCCACGAACCAGTCTTTATCAACAATTGTGACGAACCTAAGTAAAGCCAAAATCATAAATAATTATTTGCTGTCGTTGTAATAGAAAACATAACGGAGTTAACGTAATTGTAACACGTATTACCTATCCGATATTACTCTTAAACATTCATGATACCAGAGCTTGATACACGTCATAATCGATTGGATCTCCTCTCTCTTTATAAAAAGAATCCCTTCCCATATACGAGACAGATCCCTTAGGTTGAACACGTAATGGAACTTTGCTGGTGTTGGCAACATTTTTATCTGTATAAAAAGCGTTAAAAAAAGATCATTACATTATTACATTACACTGATTCTAAAAAAGCAACTGTTTTACGGCTTCAAAAAAGGAGGAAGTTCTATATTCGTCTGAATATATTAAAAAAAAAAATTTTTTTCTTCATCGATATTTCCACTAATTGTGGACCAATTTTTGTTTGAAAGGGTGTTGTAGATATAGGATACTCTGATATAGGTATAGGGTACTCTGACATAGGTATAGGGTACTCTGATGTGGTCCTATGTAGGTATATTTGGTCAAGAGAAGTTTTTGAGTTACCTTCAATAAAGGCTCGTACAGACCAGCGCGATATCGCGGGCGCAACAGACAGCGCAACCCGTGTCGCGCCAGCGATATCGCGCTGGTCTGTACGAGCCTTAACACGTATTTAATTCACTATGTCGACAACCTATCTATACTAAATAATTATAATAGAATAGTAAAGAAGAATTTTTGTCCGTTTGTCTGTTTGTCTGGATGTATATTCCGGATATTGCTACAAAAACGGCAGAACGGATTTGGATGAAATTTGGCACTCAAGTAGTTTATAACCTGGATTAACACAAAGGGTACTTTAATGTCGGCAGTATGTTCTTGTGGAATATTTTCCGACATCAGCCGCTGGAAAAAGCTTGTGTAATTACCAGATTCTTTCTATTAAACAACCGAATTCCCAAAACAAAGTTACAAAGTCGGTGGCGAAAAACAAAAATACAAAACCAGAGCACAGACTTCCGAAATTAAAGTTATTTTTCGTAAGTATATATAATATAATATATATTAGAGATGCCGCGAATAGTTGTTATCGAATAGTCGAAACATAACATCACGCCTGTAATCCCCGAAGGGTTGGGCAGAGGTGTACCTATAGTACACCCACATTTCACCAGTTATGTTTAAGTCCCATGTAATAGGGGGCGAGCCTATTGCCATCAACCGGGCACAAATCCAGAATCCGGGCTGCTACTAGAAATTCTAGATGGACAAACCCAAAAACACTTTGCCCGACCCGGGAATCGAAACCAGGACCTCATACTTAGCAGTAGCGCTTGCGACCACTAGACCAACGAGGCAGTTCAATCGAATGTCGAATACCGATTAAAGTGGAGTCATTTTAATAGGTAACATTTGACGTCTGTCAGTGTTATCTTCATAGTGAGGTGACCTGATTAAAAACATCGATTAAAGTGAATGAATCGATACAGACTTGAAACATATGTGAATTTTAAAAATCATCAGGCGGATCCCTATCCCATTATTATTTTTTCTATCGTAAATTTAAGGAGCAAAATAAGACAAGTACATAATTTAACAAAAAAATTGTCTGTTTATTCAGTTGAACTATCAGAACTGTTATTAGTATTGTCATCTTCATCACTGCTGTCAGCACTCAGAGATATTATTAATTCATTTTCAATAATATTGTCTATTCTCACATCTCGTTCAAAATCTTGTAAAATTATTTTCTTTGTTTTCTCTACGACTTTTCTCCAGTCTTCTGTAGTGACTTCTGCACACGCAGTTTGTAGCAGAGTCATCATTTTAGCAGTACTGAAGGGTGTTTCAGTATTGTTCCGCGCTGCATGACCCTTTATTTGTGCCCAAATAAGCTCGATGGCGTTATACTGACAATGGTAGGGAGGCAATCGAATAACTTCATGTCCATGCTCTAGGGCTAGTTCATCGATTGCGTAGCGGAGCTTGGACGGCTTAGTTGCTTTTACCAGATTTAACAACTCAACTTTTAATAAAGTTGGACTTGCATCCACACCATTTCTTACCAGCCACGAGACAATTTCTTGCTTTTTATTTGCTTGAGTTGGTGGTTTATCAACTTGTACAGAATGATACGGTGCATTGTCCCTTATAATTTTCGATGGGTTTTCTAAGCTGACTAGCAGCTTCTCAAACCACTCTTTAAAAACCTAAAAGTTCATTTCCTCATGGTAATCACTTGTAGTTTTAGAGGCGAATGCGAGGAGGCAGTCTGGAATAAAACCTTGAGAAGCTGATCCCGCGTGACATATAATAAGTCGGGCTCCTTTTCCCGATGGAACTTTTGAGGTGAAGGCCGCTGTATCATATGTCCATGTACGCGAAACTGTATGGTTCGCATTCAACCATGTTTCGTCAATAAACACGACATTGTGCCAATCTGTAATTTTATTTACTTGACGTAAGAATGTTACTCTCTCTTCAAAATAATGTCGTAGCGTTCTAGCAGGATTTTCCGCTTGTCAGATTGTTTAAATCTAAAGTCAATAGATTTCAAAACCTTTGATAGAGACGATTTACCGCAAAAAAATAAGCCTGCGTCTTTTAACGAACTCATTAGCTTTTCCTGTGTAGGATATTCTTTTCTCGAGTAATATCCATAAATGTGGTTGCGAATTGCAGCAGCATCAAAATTATTAACGCCAACAATTTTCTTGTCTCTCTTTCTTTTTTTCGGTGTACGTAAAGTATTATCTTCTGAGCCTGATGGTCCGTATTTCTCTTTCAGAATTTGAGTTACTGTCCTCTTTACTATTCCCAATGCTTCAGCAACGCGTTCTCTCAGTTGTGTCAATGTTCAAAGAGGCCCATCGTTAACTGATTCACGTTCAAAATAATTATACAATTTCACCAATATTTCGCGAGATTGACTGTTTAGCGTTTTCCCCCGTTTTGACCTGGTAAGACTGTAATGTTGTTCTTATTTACTAATCGTTAAGCAATCGGAGTCCAATTTATAGCCAGGTAAACGTAGTCATTAAGATCATTCCAATAAAAAAGCCGGGTCAGAAGAAAATAGCAGAGAGCACACCAAAAACGCACAGTCACTTCGCACAACGACAAAAGACTGCGTCATGATATGGCGTCATCGACAGGCACTGGTGTTGCCAGCAACATCCCACCTAAATTGTACCTAATATCAATGATTTTTCTATTTAGTTATTTTTTGTATTTTTATAGTTAGTTAAAAGAATAATAAATGTAATTATTTTTTATTATAATCACAACGTGGTTATTAATTTATGGTGATATTTCTTCACAATTAATCAATGCATTCGATTCTACTTATCAGCTTACGATTTTTAGACTAAATCCCTAGTGTTTAAAAAGAAAAAGGGTAACTGACGCAACATTGTAACGCCGTTCAGTTCTTTAGATCAGAAATTGTTTATTATGTTTAGAATAGTTTATTAGTGAAAACAAATCGTAAAATTACTCGTATCGGTCATTATTACAATAAATATGTAATCTTAATTGAAAAAAGTTAAGCAATTGTGGAGTTCTAACAAAACGAAAAAAGAAAAAAAATATTTTATGCCCGCCGTTACAAGGTTACGTTGTTGAATTTTGATGAATTGTTAAATGTTACCTATTAAAATGACTCCACTTTACAACCATTTTGAGAGCTAAAATTAAAAAACATATAGACACCAACTCCATCATGCCTGCCTCTCAAAATGAATGTTGGAACGGGTCCCGCGGTACTAACGAGCTACTCCTTATTGATATGGCCATTAACAAACAAGTTTGCCGATCCCGAAAGGATCTGTCGACATGCTGGATAGATTATAAGAAGGCCTATGACTCGTTGCCACATACATGGCTCATGAGGGTGCTGGAGATATATAAAGTAGATACAACTCTGCGCACCTTCTTGATGTCCTGTATGGGGCAATGGAGGACGGTTCTTCGCTATCCAGGATGTCGAAATATCCAGAGGAATAGCGAGCCAATAAGGATCGAGTGAGGCATATTTCAGGGCGACAGTTTGAGTTCGCTCTGGTTCTGCTTAGCCCGGAATCCTCTCTGCTTGAGGATTCAGGGCTTGGCTATCGGTTGAGGAGAGGTGGTCAGGTTATATCTCACCTCCTCTACATGAATGACCAAAAACTCTTTGCCCCCAAAAATTTGCAACTGATGGAGCTACTGAAAGTAATTGAAACCTTCAGTAACGCCATCAGGATGGAATGTGGTGTATCATGCATGTAAAGCGAGGGGAGATTGTGGAATCCGTGGGAACCTAACTCACGGATTCCATAAATATTAGAGCCCTCTCCGCATCCGAAAACTATAAGTATTTGGGTATGTCAAAAGCGTTGGGCATCAATGTTACTGACATGAAGCAATCGTTGAAGGAGCGCTTCTTTGACCGCCTGAAGAAAGTATTTAATAGTCTTCTACCAAGCAGAAACAAGGTGCGGTGAAACAAGGTGCCTTCAACGGTTGGGTTATGCTGGTTTTGATGTACTCTTTCGGCATACTCAAATGTCGAATAATAGACTCGGTATTCGACGAATAATAAAAAATGACGAATAATGACGAGTATTCGAAGCATCTCTAATATATATCTCTATAAGTATAAAGGGTGGCAGGGACATCAGCGCGAAAACTACCCCAGCGGTGAAAATTTTTGTCGGTTATTTAAAAAATATCTGCTGTTTCATAGAAAAGTGCAATACCTACGCGGTCAAAATGTATGGAACGGCACATATTTTTTTAAATAACCGACTTTTCCGCAACCGATTTTACGAAAGGTTCAGAATCATGTACTGAATCCATGGTAACAGTTTTCGCGTCGATGTGATGCCACCCTGTACATGTCTTGCGTAAGTCGGTTGTTTTTTTGTAAAAAAAAAAAAGTGTTACAAACTTTGGTTTGCTGCCAAATGATACGAGTGACCGGTACGAGTTTTGGCATAAAGTCCACTATCTTCTTGTCGTAGCGTTGTTTACAGAAATGTCCAACACTTATAGTTTCTGAAATTAAAGAATATTGATCAAAGTGAGTTGTAGTCACAATAGTGTGATTACTACTAACTCATGTGACATTATTTTTCTTGACTATACATTGATGTTCACGTAATTGGACAAAATGTAAGAACAGTATAACTATTTTCTTAATGTTCCTCAGCAAACTTCGTGTTTAGTCAGTCGTCGGATTTCTATCAGTTGCCCTTTGCACATGGTGCAGAGCGGTCGTTCTCAATCGAATTGGAAGTATATGTATAGAGTTGTTAATACTCTTTTAACTTAATCTAATTTATTTTAAAAAATGGGAGGAAAGCTGCTAAAGTCGGAGGCATGACAGATAGGAAAATAGTTTTACAGCTCTATATAGTTCACACGGAAAACAAAACAACAATAAAGTACTTACTTCTGAATTCAAATGATTATAAACGATAAATCTAATAATTGAAGGACACGGAAATTAGCATTCGTTTGTATTCGGAAATGCGATGATTCCCAAGGCACATTAAGAAAATAGACTGTACCTAAGTAGGTAAGTAAAAAAAAAGATGGTTTATAGGTATGAATCGCATGCAAGTGCTGTCAGTGTCAATATTCCACAATAATGATGACACTGACAGCTCTTGAACGCAGTTTAGATGTGCTGATCGCGTTCAGTTTCATCTATGAAATTGACACTAAGTAAACTATTCAATCAAGACTTGAAATTGTAGCATTTTCAAATAAATAGATTATCACTTTACCAAATATTTTGTCCATTGAAACAATGCTCGGTAGTGTACAGTTAAATATATTAAACTGTCTCTTCAAACGTGGAGGAATATCGTTACGACCACCACCTGTAATTATTTTTAAAAGCATTGATTGAAATCTGCTTGAAAAAATTAAATATCTTAGGTATTTTTATTGCATCTTGCTGGTTTAACAGGCCTCAAATTAGTCCATATATATTTGCGTGTCACTCACACAATATCTCGCATATTAAATACCACATGGACTTTATGGAGATGCTTATCTCTGATCAGAGTTTTGCCTAATCAGGGGTTAATCTGTCACATCATCTGTGTCCTTATACTTGTATAAGGTCACGGACGGTACCTGCCTTTACTGTCCCATCTCAAAAATCCACCCAGTACCTACAATAAAGGGAAAATTTTTAACCAGTGCGCAAACTTAAACACGTGACTTTACCCATCATTATGAACAAGTTTTATTATGGAACCAAACCTGAAATCGTGAAAAAAAATCAACTGTTCCTTACATTTATGTTCGCATAACTCGTCAAAATATAGGGGACAGCTGATTTATTTTTTAGCGGTGGTAGATCCACCACCAGCCTTCGATGTTTGCGGCGGTGATCTCTCGCGTCCGGCCCTGGTTCAGGCCATGGTACGGAGCGAGAGGAAATGGGAGGCCGTCACCTCCTTCTGCGAAGCGGTAATGCTCGCGAAGGAGGAGGCGGAACGCGTGAGGGAGAGGCAAATTTCGCGCCCTCACGCCCCTAACCGCCGCAGGAGGAGACGCCCAGGGCGTCGGGAATCGCAAGGCGATTTCCGGTTTGGTCTAGGTAGGTAGCTGCGGGCTTGCGGACGATGAGCAATGGGTAGCTCACCGTCCGATAAGGACCAGGCCCGGGTCGACGGCGCGTTGTGTTCCACGCGCGCCTCAAAGAGATATCAGCAGAATTGACGGGGTCCGCTAGGGCCGATGCCTGCCGGGGTTGCGAAGAAAACCAAAAGGGAGATCGTGGCCCCCGGCAACAGGGCAACCGAAGGAACACGGGTGGGTTTTAGTCAGTAAGAGTCTGACACGCCCTCCCGCTCCGCCCAGAGCGGGAGAAGTTATTTGATGATTTCCCACCCAAAAAAAAAAGCCTTCGATGTTCGTTCACGCCCTTCGCAAGAGGGAGTGTGGGGTGCTGTTAATTATTACGATGGTGCATCGTAGTGTTTACAGTATCACACTAGTAACCACACCAAAAAGTATAGTTAAAAATCTATACATTTAACTTATCTTTACAATATAGTAAAGAATAACAAATTTACTTGAAACGAGATCAATTCGGTTCTGTAATAATTACAGTACAATCATTTGTGATTACTCTCTTCTTTTAACGAGAATGGTCTTGTAGTGTTAACAAAAAGTATAGTTGTCACATATAGCACAGTACACACGGCTACACATCAAGCTATACATTTCCAGTTTATGCTGACCTTGCATTGTATAGAATTTCCGTACAATGCGAGGTACTGTAACGAATTTTTTTTTTCCGTATAAGTTTTACTTTAAACACTTTTCTTAACCAAATTATGTCGCGAATCTTTCGCGGCATAATGTGGTTAGGAAAAGTGTATCATAATAAAACAATTTAAATTAAAGTTGCACGTGCAAGAAGTCATTATGGTATTAACCTTAGTAAACTACTATTATAGAATTGTTGATAGCTGTAGATTTGAATATACCTGGATGTATCATTGCACCAAACATCTGAATGTCAGCTATAGTAATGAAATCGCCGGGCTTATCTAGAGAAAAGAAACCTCCCGCTTCCATCATTTGTCGTACTATTTCATTTGTCACCTAAAACATGAAACAAAGATTGAATTCACATTTTGAACCTCTTAAGGTTAGTAAGTTCGTGCAGTTTGTGGGACAGGTATACTAAAATTGTTTCTGGTACTTTTCTCAAAAGGCTAGTCTGCATTTTGTCTGTCAGATTTATTCCGTAGTAGAAACGCGTTGCATCTAAGTCATTTCTGGCAACTCAATACCGTGTTCGACGGGTTTGTTACAACGAACTTTTCGGCCTAACAATATTTATCATTTCATCATTACCTGATCGCCCCACGCATTCACCACCGGCATGTTTATGTCGTCTACGAACACTGTCATCGCTCGGCCTCCTGGAGGCCCATACGTCGTACCGACGCGCTTTTCCACATACGATTCGATAATTCTCTGAAATATAAAAAAAAGTCATAATTCCATCACATTAAATTGTAATGTAGCTCATCGGGATAGTCAACATGTAGATATAAGGATTCATTCTACTCACTTGGAACAAATTAGGCGTCGTAGCGGATGAGAAGTTTATTATTTTAAATAATCTTACTTCGTTATTGTATTTCAACATATAACTTTTTAACATGACTGTCTTGGCAGTGCCTTGTTCGCCAATCAGAAGGACCGACTTGTTCTGTTTAGCAATGGTTTCGATCAAAAATGTAATGCACACGTTATCAACATTTGGCACCAGGATAGAAGAGTACTCCGGTACACTGTCAGTCGGGTAAATGTATCGCTCAACACTCTCGGACCTGGCAAAATTAAAATGAAAATACTAGATAAATTAATTCGGGTAACTACTGGGCAACACGATTTACACGATACCCCTTATTATCGGACTCTCGGGCTTCTGGCGACCCGTAACGACTGTCAAAGATTCAAGAATGACAGCTGGGACCACCTGCTTAACGTGCTTTCCGAGGCACGGAGGGATCTCGGTATGTAAAGATAGACAGGGATGCCAGACGTACGACAATTATCGTATTTGTACGATAATTTCGACACCGGTACGATGTATGATACAATATGTCGTACGGAAAAGTACGATAATTTGCAACCCTCCTCCGAAGTGGTATGAAAACGATTATTCAGCAAAAATAATGTGACGAAACCAAGAATAAGATAAGAAACAAACTTGCAACAAAAACTGTTAAAGGGGCTTTACTTTCAGCGCAATGCGTAAAAACTCAATCAAAAGAATGTTGTTATGGCTATAAAGCAACTGAAAAATGATGTTTCTTTTTTAATTTCTTTCACATTTCAGAACTTCCTAAAATGCCTATCTTATTTCTAGTTTTGCGAACTAGCCGCGCGTTCCGGCTCTGGCAGTTTTTTTACGATAATTTTTCATCTGGTACGATAATTTTCGAATACTAACACGATAATTCATTCGCACTTGTCTGGCAACCCTAGGTCAGCCATGCACAGACCTGCCTTGGCAAGCGTTATGCATAAAACACGTGTTACAGAATCATTATATGATAATGTAAAGGCTCCTACAAACAGGCGCGACACGCGACGCGACACAGGTATGTCGCGACGAGCGGTGTCTTTGTGTCGCGTCGCATATCGCGCCTGTTTGCAGGAGCCTTAATATGTACATTTTAATGAATAATTTATTAATTTACTTAATACCTATCTACCTATACGTTTCTTACAGATTAAACATATTTATGATTCTTGATATTATGATAGTGTTATATCTCCCTTACCCTATATGTTTTAGTGAGGGATGCATACATTTTTTTTTGTACTAATTATTACGTTTGTGAAAACTAGCACTGACCAGTGCTCCCAGACGCCGCTGGGGGTGACGGTGTACTCGAAGGGCATAACCCATTCCTTGGATTTGGCGCCGGGCCAGTCCATTCTCACGGGAAGCTTAGTCATGTACTCACACATGCGAGTGCGCATATCTAGCTCCAGTACCGCGCCCAGTGACCACATCATCGCAAAAATGAACAGTCGCTCTAGATGACGGTCCGTGTGAGCCTCTGTAAGTATTAATCAATTTTATTTTCATATATTAAATTTATCATCGTCTAGCCAGAGGTTCTCAAACTTATTTCATCTACCGCCCACTATGAAAATCAATTATTTTTCAGCGCCCCCAATATTTTTAGCCAACTGATACAGGCTTGCACAAATCGCGTTATTTAACAGAAACTTGTTAAACTTGATTGCTATCCTATGAAAGCTATGTTAAATATTTTTAGTTTTTAAGCGATCGAACAGAAATATGAACTAAATAATCGATGTTGTGTAGTAGGTACATTTTAATTTCAGTGAATTTTAAAAATTAATTAGATGAAATTACAAATAAGCCGTCGCCCCCCTAAGCCACTTCAACTCCCCTAATTTTTTCTGAACCCCTTACCGTTACCGTTATCGCCCACTTTGAGAAAGACTGGCTAGCCAGCCATCTTATTTGAACAATATTTACATAACAGATTGTGCACGGCTACTACATGAAGATGTGATAATGTTTATTTGGTTTATTTATGTTTATTTAGTTAAAAAGTTTTGAAAAATTGTTCAATTCTAATTTGTAACAACACACAAACCATCACGCCCGTATGTATTCCCCAAAAAGTTAAGCTGAGGCGTAATAATATTGCCTTTTTTGACGGCTAGAGTGTACACTGACGAGGAACATGGCTCTCGCCACTTTCTTGCCTTTATTGGCTGGCTTGAGTAGAGATTTGCAAGAGCAAACGTGCTCGGAAGAAGGAAGTATTCCAGTAATATACTGGTAGGGATGTTGACCGTACTTCCGGGATTGTCCTGATAGCCATGGAATACCTCTCCACTCCTCTTAAGCATCTTAGGACATGTTGCCCCCTTGTCGCTACGACACTCTGTGCTAGTGACCGTTTTCGGGGGCCCATTATTGAGTGTGCAAGACACCCCATGCCATTTTATCTGTGTATTGTATATAAAACATTGGTCAGGCAGGGGCCATAGTCTTTCCATAGTTCTAGTTAACCAGTTCACTATAGCCACCCATACCCATAAATCAAAATCTTTTTATTTCCTTATTTTGCATTAGTCATGCACCCCGGGGGTTGGTCCTTAGATGTATTTGCATAATGCATACAGGGATAATAGTCGGTTACTGCCTCATTTCTATTAAAATTGTCTAAGGCCTCTGCAAGTTGGCTTCGGCCCCTAGTACGCCTTCCAAATGAATGAAATAATAATGTAAGCAATGCAATGTGATGTGTATAATTTTAAGGCCTACGTAAACACTGTCGATAACGATCTAATACACTTTAAAAAAAAAACTATTTTAGGACCTAAAAAATATTGCGCAAAATAAGTTACCTACTAGCCTACTACAGTAAATGTTAAACTTATCAAAATAGGTATTATTAATTATTTGCTTACTGCCACTGGGTATTTCAATTTGTAATAATCCAGAAAGCACGTCTGTACATTGTCTGAAAAGCAAGTTTACAATCTTCATCATAATAAAGATAAGTAATACATAAATTATTTTTAAATGTAGTATTCAATACAAACCTGATGTAGATAGCTTCCAGAATTTTCATCTTAGCTAAAAGCTTAACTTGTAGGAATGAATGCACGTCGTCATATACTTTATTGAAAATGTTACGAAAGGTATCGGCCTCTTTTTGAGTGCGGCGCCGCAGCCAGCCCTGTGTACATTAAGTAATATAATTATGTATGAACGTGGATGAAAAAACAAATATGAAAGAATACCAGCTTCTGTCGAACTGAACAAGCCGTGTGTTTATATTGAACCAATGGTATAAGGAACGAGTGTTGCACTGGAATCCTCAGCTGGCTTATGCCTTCTTGACTAAGTGGTTCCCAATTTTTTTTTCTGACTGTTCTATACAATGACCATACATAAGACCCGGTTCCTGAATTAAAAATTCGAAGTTGAGACCTTTTCAAACTCTCATCTCTCAACAATCTAAGCTGCCCGATTTGACGTTTCTCATTATACATGCCGCGAATCTGTCATAATCCTAATTAATGACTATGTTATCCTAACAATGAGTGTCATTCGTAAGCACCAAGTTTCACTTTATATTGGAAAAGTGCACTCAAAAACACGACTTTTTTGTTACAGGACGTTATTACAATATCACATCTTTGGGTGCGTTGCCGTAGTGTTGTGACCATTATAAGCCGTATTTTGACCGAATAAAATCGACGTTATGAAAAATCGATGCTTTTACAAATATTACATGTAGAAAAGAGAGAAACGTATAATTACTGTATTATTAAATGTTTAATACATCTAAAAAAAAACAAAATCGATCGAAAGCAAACAAAATAACAGAAGACTCATTAGAAGATTCATTATCAATCAAAATGTACGGCTCTTCTAAAAGAGCCGTACATTTTGATTGATAATGAATTTATTATAGGAGTAACTGACGAAGACAGTTCAACTGATGATAATTTTTCTTGGTCATCCAATGACGAAAGTGAAAAAAAAATGTTACAAATTTAGTGAAATTATTTCTTTACTTGATAATGATGATGATGATGTGTAATAAAACGATATGTCCCGAAAATCGGTTTTTAAAGCAACCGATTTTTTATTCCCATCACTACACAAACTATTTAGATAGGTGTCAAATCGGGTTTCTTAGATTGTCGCGAAAAGAGTTGTTAATTTTTCCGTGTATTATTAACAATTTTGAAAAATCATCTACATACAAGAACTTTGACACCATTTATCTCCAAACTTTACTATGACATTACTCGTTCCAAATTACAGACAGAATTTTATTTTCTTCCTTCTCGGGAACAGGTACTTATTTACGAATCATAATATCAGATATTATTAGCGAACTGGCCAAAGTAATATATTTATGCCCGTGACTATTAGTTTTAGACTTTAAATACACGCAAACTTAGCGGACTTTACCTCAAGTATAGGTTGCCATTTGAGCACGGATGAAGACAGAAACACCATGCCCATCCGACTGACAGTGGCGGGCGAGGCGTTGTCCACGTTGTCCGGCTCGAACACCAGCTTACTGTTCTGTGCCATCGAGATGCGGTCTCCGTTGGCCAGCGTCAGCGTCTTGTTGTCATCTAGCACTGAATTTAAATTCTCTATCCATACGGCGTCCACCGGACCATCTGGAAATACAAAATGCTTTGCAGATATTTCATGCATATCGTTTGTAGGTTTCAAAAGATTCTCATAGGTTCCATATTCACCTAGGACGATCCAAGTTGTGTCAGATTTCTTAACCTTCAGAGCTCTACGCCACAGAGTAGAGAATATACCATCAGTCCAGTCATTCGTTGCTACATCTAAACGCCCAAACATTTGGGGCGCAGTGATTGCCTAAAATACGTTTTTTTTTGTTTAATATGATAACAGAACGTCGAAGAAAATTTAAAGGCAACTTGTTTATATAAAATACTAGTGACCCACACCTACTTCGCACAGATTATGCGACTTGATAAAACATAAATACACATAAAACTTCCGGAACAAATTCTCTAAATGACTGTGAAAACAGCATGAAAATCCGTTGCGTAGTTTAGAAGAACAACGCTGTGACACACAGCCATTAAAAACGACTTCCATTTATATTATGTATATAGATTGCTATACAACTTGTAAAAAAAACCTTGTCCGATCCCTGATGGTGTTGTAAGGTATCGTTAGAGTATATTTACGTGGTAATTTCCAAGAAAGAAAATAAAATCGTCACATTTTTTTTCAATGGGGCATTTTACCGGCGTAGGCGGTCGTCATTTAGCGAGTGTCTACAAGTCATAACTTATGACCCCTGTTGAAAACTTGTTTTTAAGGGGTTTGGGGTAATTTTGGTACAAAAATGTGACTAGAAAAAATAGTAATAACACCTTTTTATTTTCACTATTAATAAGATTTTTTATTACTTTTAGGTAGGTAATGTTATTATATTACCTATGTGCCCCTTGCGGATCGGACAGGGTTTTTTTTTACATAATTCACAATATGTAACTCATAATAAGAAAGTAAAATATATTTTCTTATTATTTTATTACTTAAATTTTTATTACTCTAACAGCTGTGTTTATTACTTATTTTCACAGTAATATAACCATATAATTCGATTCTGCTGACATCTCTTTGAGGCGCGTGTGGAACAAACACAATGCGCCGTCGACCCGGGCCTGGTCATCAGACGATGAGCTACCCATTGCTCACCGTCCGCAAGCCCGCGCCTACGGTGGCAATGGAGCACCAATGGGGCAAGATGAAGTACCTTAGGATTCATTCTCGCTTCCCTGTGCGGTTTCCCGAGTTCAGTGAGCGCCGCCATAAGCGCGTGTATACAGGTGGTCTTGCCCGAGCCAGTCGGACCCATCGTCATCAAACCGTGTCTCACCAGCGATGTCTCATATAGTTGTATGATCTTCAAGTTCCACTCTGGGTGGTTGACAAGGCGCATGCGCTCAGCCACTAATACAATAGCGCGCTGCATTTCCCTTAAATACAAAAAAAACAAATCGCTTTACCTAACAGTGATAGCAAAGCTAGAATCGTGGAAACCTACATAGGAAACCATCAGTAGACTTCGAATAAACATGACCAGTGGAGCGCCTGGGAATTTTGACCTCAGACTTTTGTAACAGTGAAGTTTTTTCTACTATAAATTGCTATGTTTACCAAACATTTTTTGTGCTTTTGGTTTTTAGCATTGAAAATGCTTTTTCGAACGCTCCAGTAGGGGTACCCGTTTTCAAGAAAAATGCGACCCCACTAGCGTTCTCAATTATTAAGATAGAGAAATGAAAATGGTATCAAAAGATTCGTTACCGAAGGGTTATAAATAAGTCACAATACGGCAAAAAAAAACTGTGGTAATTTTTTTTTTTTAAATTAAAAGCACTAACATTGTGTCTCCGAAAGCGGTAAACATCTATCTACCCTTAATTATAATCATATTGAAACCAGAATGGTATCATTTTGAAGTCCTTTAAATTCTCCAGGAACTTTTTTTTATTATTTCTATATATCTTTTCCTTTTTGAGAAGTTTAAAATTCTTTGAAAAAAGTCCCAAAAGACACAAAAAGAAATATACAAACATTTTACAAAAAATATATTGCAGTATTGTAGCCCTTTCAGTAACGCATCTTTTGATATCATTTTCATATCTATACCGTAATAATTGAGGACGATAGCCAGAAATATTTGTTTCAATACTCCACCATATTATTCAAATAAATGAAGTCGAAGAAAATATTTTAAATAGACAAAGATGTAAATTGTCTAAATAAACAAATATTTTATTTAATTAACTTCTTTTTACCGATGACTATCTCTATATAAATAGATTCGTAAACTTAATTTTAGTATACAAAAATATTCTACAGCCTAATATGTATTACACTGTGTAAATTGTTCAAAAACATTTTTTTTCTATTCAAGATCACAAATTTCTAATAGATAAATTTTTATATATATTTCATTAGCTAAAAATTCCATTTAATTTTTTTAAATTTCATTCGCTGTAACAGAAATTCGAGGTTTTCATGTTTTTAACGCTCCAGGCACTCCACAAGACCTAGTTTCGGTTTTGTCATCATTTTCTGACTAGCCTTTTCCCAACTATAGATGGGTCGGCTTCTAGTCTAACCAAATGCAGCTGAAAGTGAATACCAGTATTTTACATGAAGTGACTCCCTGTCTGACCTACTCAGTAGTATCTGAAGTACTCAGTTATTGGGTAATACGATACCCTAGTTGGTTGTCTGACTGGTTGTCCGACTTTCGGGGTTCTGACGACCCGTTACGACTGTCAAAGATCCACGAATTACAGCTGGGACCAACAGCTTAACATGCTTTCCGAGGCACGGAGGGGTAAGTAAAGATAGCCAATAGCCACCCATCCACGGACCAACGGCGGCAAGCGTAGCTTAACCTGACAGATCAACCTGTGCGGCTGTTATTACTTAGCCACAAGCCTCTTCACTTTTGGTTTTGTCTGAATGGTTAAATAAAAATGCATACGTAGCAGATAGAAGATATCAGAAGATAATGATGATGATCACAAATATAAAAGTTGTAGTACCTTTGAATAGTTTGAGTTATTTTCATGCCAGGGAACAAATCTTCAATCAATGAAATAAACAAAGGCTCGTCTTCGTCTACTAACTTAGACACGTTCATTTCCCTGCAAAGTAAGGACATTATTGCAGAATACCGTTTAGATACATTTATTAAGTTATTGTAATAATCACTCACTTCAGTACTCTCATCATGATGTTCTCCTCAGTATTGTCCGGGTTCGCCCGTTTCTGCGCGCCCATAGTTCGCAACACGGACAAAATGTTCCGCAACCCGAAGTCATAGTGCACCTGCTTCGACAGCTGCTCCTCGCACAGTTTGTACAACGTAAAGAACTTTCGAGCTAAAATGATGATGTGGATATATTTAGTAACCTTTTCCGCTTAGCTATTTCTAAAGAGTCTTGAAAAGACCCTGGAAGAAATCGACACGTGTTTCACCTCTCAACGAGGCATCCTCAGGATGACGATTAACTTGTCGTGAACTCGAACACGGCGTGTTGCCACACCAAGCACCGAGCGCAGACTGAGCTTTATCTACTGAGTCGTCGCGACGTCTCCGCAAGGGGACGTGGCGAGCGGGGTCGGGGCATCGCCCCTCGCCCGCGGGAGCCATACGGTGACCCATTAATATGGGCTCCTCAATTATGTGCGCCTCGGACGGCGTCGTAGAAATTGACGCATCTTGCGAGCAAGATGCGTCTGTGTGTTTGGTTGCTATGAATATTATTGTAGGCGCGCCACGGCGCTAACTCCTGTAGCGCCGCTTTCTTCACGACATCCCGGCGGTCAGTCCCCGCCAGGTGAGACCCCCAGTTACCTGGGGGAGGCCCAGCGAAGACGACCAGCGACGAGGATGCCGACTCGACACACCTACATGTTAATATGTAGTCTACCTCTCGCCCCGTTCGCGGATTGAGAGGCAGGCAGTCTCGTATGTATGAGCGGCTAGTGTTGTAGAGTAACACCGCTCAGTGTATTACGTGCGTCGCGGCCCGCGTCGCGCCCGCTCGTGTTGTGTATAGATGCATGTATAGATATGGTTGTCTGTATGCAGTTGCGCGACATGCCTATATTAACTTAGAACACGCCGCACAACAGATGTATGTGTACATCTGTAGAGTCTTATTATATCGAGTAAGCTGCGTGTGACCTGGGTGCTGCTTACTCGAGGCGTCAAATCCGGTGCGATGGGGTCAAGGGTCCGCTACCAGGTCGCGGGGCCTGAGCTTTATCGCCCGTCCAACTCACTTATATACTGCTCTCCCCACCTCGGCTCGGAACGTGATCTGCGCGATAAGGGGCGAACAATCGCAGTAAAGGTGACCTTGGCATACTCGTATTTAATTCGTTCAACAGTGTAACGTTTCCTGTATTATTTTTCACTATTTCTAAGCTCTCTAGCACTGACCGAGCCGAGGTGGGGAGAGCAGTATATAAGTGAGTTGGACGGGCGATAAAGCTTAGTCTGCGCTCGGTGCTTGGTGTGGCAACACGCCGTGTTCGAGTTCACGACAAGTTAATCGTCATCCTGAGGATGCCTCGTTGAGAGGTGAAACACGTGTCGATTTCTTCCAGGGTCTTTTCAAGACTCTTTAGAAATAGCTAAGCGGAAAAGGTTACTAAATATATCCACATCATCATTTTATTATGGATTTCCGCAAGGTCACGCCTGAATCAATTAACTATCTTAAACTTTCGAGCTGCAATTTTATTGATCGATTGAACCTAAAGCTTTTGGTTCGAATGGCGATATGTAGATAATTAGATGCGCTTGAGACGCCTCATAGAGTTTATCTGAGACTCGTGATCGTGAAACTAGAAGACTCACAAAAACCAGTAGGTACAAGAGACATACCTAAAATGATGTTATCTTTAAAGCCGCAGCTGGCCAACTTGACACGGATGATAATCTGTCTGTCCGGGACCATCATCGCGACAGAGCGGAATTGAATCTTCAAATTTTCAGGCAGCTCTTGACGTCCAGCATAGCCGGGGTTCATAGTGATGATGAAGGCAAACTCCCGATTCAAAGTTACTGTGTCACCATCGCTACCAAAGCAACATATACAGTTTTAATGGTATTTATGAATTTTTCTCTGTAATGTGTGTAAGGAAGGACACATATAGCTTTTTTATTTAAGGAAATACCTACTTTTTATATAATTTTTATAATATTTTATTTTTATATATTATTTTTTTATCATTTTTATAATAATAAAATCGGCCAAGTGTGTGTCGGACCACGCACAATGAAGGGTTCCGTAGGTGGGATGAATTTATCCCAAGAACAAACTTCTTCATCGTGTGGTTAGTAACTATCCTGGTGTTTTTATGCCGCCCATGGGCCTCTGAGTTGGCTAACACAAACAAACTTAACATTGCAGTTGAAAAACATGTTCTCCCATATATTACAACTGCAAATGTAAATTTGTATTTGGCTATAGACTTCCTATGGGTAAATTTTCATTTATTTTCTTAATATCTTTAAATGAAGATGATGATTTGATCTATTTTAAAAATGAGAAAATAAAAATATTTGAGATCCTTACAACAAGCTTTTCTATTTGTTGTGTCGCACGGTACAGCTGGCAATGTTTTTTTTTTCAATTTGCCCTCAAAATGTGATCTCCTTATTCAAAATTCACTTATTAACGTTACACGTTCGTATTTGGGTCACAGAAATTCATGTGTACCAAAGAACTAAGGTGGTCCAGTAGATTCGAAGCAAATTGACTGTGACAAACGGACAGACAGCCAGCCAGACAGACAGATACGAGTGATCCTATAAGGGTTCCGTTTTTTCATTCGGACATACGGAACCCTAAAAATTTCTATGTTCATAAATTTTCCGATGTTTTCTACTTAAGTCTTTGGTGTAGCCACGCTTGTACCTGAATATGAAGGATTCCTTTCTCTCCCTCCTAGCGGTGAGACAGATGTAAATCTGCTGCGCGGCCACTGACAGCACGGGAAGTTCGATGCGGTTGAACTCATCGAAGCAGCCCCACGTGCCTGACTGAGCCAAGCCTTTGTAGATGCGACCCAAGCCTGACCAATAAAAAAATTATAAAACACCTCGCAAACAAAATTACGTAATACGAACTACTTATAAACAAGCGCAACGAGCAGCTGTACCTCTGAAGTCCATCTGGTCGGAACAGTTGAACACAATGACGAGCTTGCCGAGGGTGCGGCCCATGTCCTTAGTGGTCTCGGTCTTTCCGGTTCCAGCGGGGCCAGCGGGCGCGCCGCCCATGTTCATGCCGATGGCCTGCGATAGCGTGATGTAGCACCGATCCGTCAGCGGCGTGATCACAAGCCGTTCCGTTATACCCAGATATTCATTCTGTGCACAATATTTTTATTTCTTAAAACTACATCATTACCATCCTGTATTTTCACAGAGCGACAACGATTACTTTTGGCTTGCTACATCAGTTGCTGCATTTGACCAATACCAGATTTATTATTCGGTTTTATATATACAGTAAAAAACTTTAACCAGTGCGAAAATTTTGACAAAATAAACTTAAGCGAGTTTTAGTAAACACCATTTTTTCTGTATGTATATGTCTTAGTAATAAAAAAAAATAAGTAAGAGAGCCCATTTAGGTATTTACGCGGGTTACTGACCGCTAATATTATCAGGTTCAAACAAGACTTTAGGTTTGGGCAGTGACCAGAGGTCATGTGCCTAGACAAATGGTTTTCGCTTCGCAGCGATTCCGTTTGCTGCACCGGTCGACGTCATTACATCGGCGCCGGCTGTCGCTGAAAACCAGCGCTGGGGCTCTGTCTTGCATAGGGTCGTAGCATAATGCTGAGCGATAGCCGATTTGCGTGGATGTGACGCATGCTTCCCCAACTTTTAAACTTTTTTATGTATTTAAAACTTTTTTTGCGTCATGTTTACCGCAAATAAACGTTTTTTCTTTCTTCTTTCTTTCTTTCATGTCTACAATCGTTATCGCTTCAACGATAACGAAGTTTGTTTGGCAGACAAAGTAAACTACGTTTCGCTATCGTCTCGTATATTCGACTGTTCAATTTTTTTTTTCAATCATTTATTTTGTTACACATAGGTATGGTTACAGATAGTAATTACATTTTGTCTCTGGTCTTTCGTCAGCAAAGGTCAAATTCCGCGCTGTTGCTGTTAATTTTTGTTGTCATTTGAACTTCGATAGTATGAAAGCCCACGAAAAAGAACTTCTACTACAACAAAAGAAAATAAAAGCATAATGCTTTATTTTCTGCATTTTGATGGTCACGAAAGAACAATTAATGGAAATGTGTTATATTACTATACAAGGTGGCAGGGACATCGACGCGAATACTATTGTTACCATTGATTCAGTACATGATTCTCAACTGCCGAAATTTTTCGTTGGTTATTTTTTAAAAAAATGCTATTCCATACATTTTGACCGCTTAGGTATTGCAATTTTCAATGAAACAGCAGTTTTTTTTTGTTTTAATAACCGACGAAAAATTTCGGTGCTGTGGTATTATCATGTATTGAATCCATGCGTCTTGCGTCGATTTATGCCACCCTGTATATATAAATATGACAATGGAATATTGAGGGCCATATACCAAGTTAATTATTTCTTCGTATATGGTAATTAATATTTCAGCTAAAACTATTGCTTTGTTTATAATTTATAAATAATAAATTAATTGAATGAATTTGTAATCTGTTGTGAATTTTATAAGGGCATATTCCTTTTTTTTAAATGCATTTTAATTTTGAATAACCGATACTGAACGACCAAAAAAATAGCGCTCTGGTTAAAAAAAGTCCTATGGACTAGAGATTATTACGAGATAATAATATTTAAAACAAGATTAGTTTGGTTTCGAGGCTAAATAAGCTCCTTTAAAATGAAAAAAATAATAATTGTTAAGCACTAGTAAGGCGTATTAATCAAAACAGTTTAAAAAAATCAGGTTCCTAAAATATGGAACAAGGAACAGATATCTCAAAACCGAAAATACTGTTCCTGCCTGTTTCAACTGTTCTAAACATTCCACAACCCACCATAACAGATCAAATTAAAACATTGCCGAAACTGGTATGTGTATTTATAACTCAAGCACTTCTCTATTTAGCTTATGAATGTTTACTTTGTTAGAAAGTGGTACTAACGAAAATGACCTGGAACAGTTTAGAACAATCTCTTTTCTATTCTGAATTATTGTAATAGAAAGAGATATCATCTGTTCTCTGCTGTCACTGTTGTTAACCTATTCGGATCTGTTGCAGTCAAAGATTCTGGAACAGGATTGCTTTTATTTTGGAACAGGATTTTGGAACTGTTATTTCTCTGGAACTGGAACAGGTGAAACAGGTTCCTAATGTTACCTGTTACAGACCACTTCTATTAAGTACCTGATATATAAAGTCGACATCCGTTATAGACACCAAACAGTCATCAGTATCATCGATATAATAAAAACGGGCTTGCTTTTGCCATTCAAAGTCTGTAGTCGTTTTAATTCTCATCCTCACAAGATCATCAAAAATATCTCTAAAAACCATTAAAAAATTTCATTAAATTTCAAGATTTACTTTGTAAATACAATAATTAAATCCCGGTATATCTTAATTCAGAACAAGTTCGGAAGGTGATGTGATCCCTTTATAAAACAATATTTTATGTAAGTAGGTAATACTAGCTGCTCTGACAGACTTTGCCCTGTCCAAATTGCAATTCCTATATCTTTCCCGAAATTCCAATATTCCGGACAACTTTTCCATTTTAAAACAATAAAATAGCCAAATCGGTCCAGCCGTTCTCAAGTGATGCGCTTATCAAGGAACAGCATTTCATTTTTATTTTTATAGATTTAAATAGGTAACTAGCCTTTGATGCACATGGATAGTGATCATAGTCTCAATTTGCGTTCTGTCAAGAGGCACCAGATCCCTGACCGTCTGATCAATGAGGCCGTTCAATAAATCAAGATTTTTCTGATTAGTAATTCTCATAATGAATTTATCCGCTCTAGCTTTCTTTAGAGCATACTCTGCATCGCTTGTCCATAAAATTTGCATTCCTAATAAACCGGCCTAGAAAAAAACGAATGATAAATAAAACAGTGTAGGTATATTGTCTTTGTACACAAAGCGAGATCTTTCTATTAATACGTTTACCTGACCAGGAAAATTCCAAAATCCGACCAAAAACTCAAACTCCGGGTCTCCTGCCATTGTTTGCGCAATGCTTGCTATTATATTTCTGACAGTGGTTACCATTGCGTCCAGGAGAGAATTCAACCAGATCTGTAAAAGTATTTCAACTTGTTATTTATGTTGTTTAGTCATTTGTTTGGCATAACAGTGTCAACGAAATAGTTGTCGTGTTTGAATCAACGAAATAGTTTCTTGAGTAGTAAAATTATGAACTTCGATTTTACTATGCACTAATGTGGGAAACTACGCCACAGATAAACTAGGCAGGGATGTGCGTTTTTTTTTTAAATCTTAGCAAAGAACCATGCCAATTTGCCTTCAAATTTTGTGAATATACCGGGTGCAAAAAGAGGCGTAACGACGCCGAGAATCACTTGTTCTCCCCGTCAAAGTTCCAACGTTTTTTTTTTTTCTCTAAAACAAGATTCAAATATTATTTAACTTAATTTCAAATACTCGGGTGCCGTTGCATGCATCTAAAAGCACTATGTTTTTAGTGCGTTACATTGCGCGCTGCCTTAAACAGCGATTTTTCCAACAAAATATTTCCAGCAATAATTTTTGTTAAATATTACTTAGTTTGATGCCAGAATGCGGAGATAACGGCTATGTGATGGATTTTTTAAAACTGTGTAAATAAATAAAATATGTTCAATAACCATTATGTTTTATTAAAATATTTATTTTTGTCAATAAGTAAGTGTTCTATAAATAATAATAATTTGTTTTAATATTAGACTGTCTGGCGGATTCAAGTCGGGGACGAAAAAAAAAAAAACCGCGAGCACCAGAATTCCCTTGATTATAAAATCAAAGAGGATTTTATATATTTTGGCTTTTACGTCTGTTAGGAATAGAACGAATTTTCCAAAAGTATTTTTGATGAAAACAAAATTAGTAAAAAATAAGAAATAGAGGGTCTTATTTTTAGATGTAATTTTATTTGAGATAATAGTGCATCTTATACATAAAAAAAATTGGCAATGATTGTCATTGCCAATTTTTTTTCTGCTACGAATAATCTCTTCGTTTATTCGTAAAAAAAAATCTGGTTTAGTTTTATGTGGGTGTACCACATACGTAGCTACCTACACCCCTGCCTTACTTTTCGGGAGGACTGGCGCGATGTTATGTGTTTGTATATTTTATATGAATGGGTAAAGGTGGGTACATTAACGTCATCATAAATATAATCACCTCAACACCTCCTACGCACACTACCGGAACTTCAAGAGGTATACACTCTCCATTACTAGAGTTCATTTTAACAATTCTGTCTTTTTCATCGAAATCGACTGTGTACATCGCGTCGAAGATACTCGGCAAGTGCCCCTAAAAACATTTTCGCATTATAGACTCATCAAATACAGAAAATCTACAGTCCCATAATCATATGCTCGTTGATGGCGTGCGGAGCGACAGTGAACAGAAAATGACAGAACTTGTCCGTTTTCACAGTGGTTTTGTTAGTTCCTTTCTTCCTTTTGCTATTCACAACCACTCGACAGGCTTCCGAGTCGAAGATTAAAAATATTCGGTTACTTGATTTGCCTAGTCCCCAACCGCAAATAGCCGTCGGAAGCATAGTGATCGTCTATTTAGATTAAACTGTACAAGTTTTCGGGGTAGTGAACAGCGTTGTTCGATTCGGCTAGGAAGCATATCGAATAGTGTGAATAGCTATAATAATAATAAATGTTTATAATAATTGATTTACATAAATATTTACAAAATAGGGCCTTAAACTAGAGGTTTGTTTATAATACTGGGATTGTACCTGAACTAGAAATAAACCTGTATCTCAGGTATCT
Organism: Omphaloscelis lunosa; assembly: GCA_916610215.1. Classification (NCBI taxonomy): domain Eukaryota; kingdom Metazoa; phylum Arthropoda; class Insecta; order Lepidoptera; family Noctuidae; genus Omphaloscelis; species Omphaloscelis lunosa. Next base: position 16,908,941 of record OU744244.1, on the reverse strand, counting down.
CACTCAAGTGCTTAAAATATTATCTAAGATTCCATCAACAAATAGTACTTAAATAATTTATATAGGTACTAGAAGTTATGGTTTTATTCAAATTAAAAAATGCTTTACGGGTCAGATAAGCTTAAGCTTACTATATTTATCATAAACGCCATAAGTATTTATTAAATAAATATCATAAGTTTCATAACTAACATAATAGTAGTATCGTGTTAGTTACATTATCAAATATACGAATAAAACTTCAGTATTCGAGTCTGTTCTAGGCTGATAGACACTGTTTGATGCCGAGTTTTCGGAGTATGGAGACGTTTGCGCGGAATTCTGTGCACGAGATCACAAGCATTCTTCTCCAACACCACATTTCTAGAGCATCAATTTTTGTTCCTTTTCAGTTTTCGTAATTTCCATTGCTTGTCCATTGATCGATTTAGGTAGAAACAAATTATGTTTGCAAGTTTGGACATTAGAGTTACGGTGACAAATCATTTTATATAAGAACACCTCTTATGCCCATCTGAACCTATTTCATTATGTCGTTTACAACAGTATAATTTGTAAAAATAAATTATATATGGAATTAAATAATACAGGTTGGCAAAACTGTTACCACGGATTCAATACATGATTCTGAAGCCCTGTGCGTGGAAATTTTACGTCGGTTATTAAAAAAAAAAAATCTGCTGTTCCATACATTTTGACCGCGTAGGTATTGCATTTTTCTATGAAAAATTTCGTTCGTTCGGAATCATGTACTGAATCCATGGTAAAAGTTTACGTGTCGATATTCCTGCCACCCTGTATTATATTGAGGTAGATAAGTACAATATACGGAACTAAATAGATATTAAACAGAACATAAGCAGGTACGAAAAAATGCGCTGGAACCTGTATTGAATGAGGGTCCGAAGCCTGTCCGAGGATTTCCAGTAAAACTGGATCTGAGACGAAGAAGAACCTAGGGAAGATGAGTCGCTTGGTCTCCAAGTAACCGGTGAGTGACTTCTGGCAGGCCTCCAGCTGCTCAAATAAGTGAGGCAGGAGCTGCTTCAGCGTGTCGTCCGAAGTGCATGTGTCTACACAGTTCACGATATCGCGCGCACGGTACATTATTTTTACATAAGTTTTGTCGATACCCTGTAAACGTTTAGTTTTTTATTTTAATATATGTGCTTATAACGAAAAAAGTGTTGTGAAACTCATACAAATAACGTACTGCAAATCGCTTAGCCTCCGCCGGCAGTTGTTTGGCGATGTCACCACCAACAAACACTGCCTCCAGATACATCCATAGGTTCTGAACGAGAAGCCACTTCTCTAAGATCTCGGAAGTAGTCACGAGTTTGTTTATCCACATTATTATGTCTTTTTTAAATGGCACGTTATATCTAAAAAGAACGTTAAAAAATTATGAAGACAACTCTTTAATCGTGGAAAATCCCCTTAAACTCGTAATCCCCCGATTTAGTAGCCGTGGGTAAACCTGGATCCTTCTTTAATTAAGTATGATGAAGGGAATCTTTGCCTTCTAATTGCATATCGTTAGTAGGTATATTGTAACTTTTGAGTTTACAAAACTTCATCTCTGTACTCGCTATTACGTAAATAAATAAATGTAATTGAATCATTTTAATTCGGACAACTAAGAGATCCATAAATAGTAACAACAGTAATAGTAACAGGTTTGCACTTAAAATACTATTGTTAGTAACTTATACAAAAGACGAATTTATATAAATACTTGCAATATTTTATAAATTAAACTATGGTGTTCAGTTTCTTGGATGGCTTAAACGTCGTAATGTAATCTACAACCTATATTGCTAATTTAGTTAAGTTTCTCTTTAAGTAAACTGTAATTTATTCTTTGAAAATAAATGTCTTTAAATCGAATTAATGAGAAGACCACCCATTAATTAGACAACAAGAAATGGAAACTAGGGAATAAGTCTTCTCACAAATTGCCTTACTATGCCTGAGGAAGTATCTGCCGCCACTGCCTTCAGGATGCGATTGTGACTGCCTCTTATTCTGCTCAGGAGTGAGGCCGTTTTTTTGCGGATGATGGAATGAAATTCATCGGTATGGTTTACCGCGAATATTTCTGAGGCACTGCAATAACGAGGCAGTCGCAACAGCATCCAAAAAACATTATTTTATTGGGCGGGTAGAACATCCAGTGACCTTTTCGAGTAGCTGATTTAAAGATGGTAACAACTCTGACGATAAGCTTTAAAAAGCGTAATCTGAACTTGGTCAGTACACCGAGCAAATCTTCATGCCAACCTTGACGGCCAGAGCCTTACGCTCCCTCTCTCAATGTCACCATGGTCACTGAGATTGTCGGCAAGAAAATGCCCAAGATATTTGACTATGTCACTATGTATTGGCGTACCGTTTATGGCAAGTTCGAGTGTACTTTACCGGCACTTACCGGCGACCCCAAAGACCATGTATTCACATATTTTGCATTATAGACATACAATCCATGTGCAGCAGCGTAGATCTCACATACATTTAGTAACTCTACGATCGCCCCCGGCGACGGGCCCATGTTATAACTGATGTTGTTGCAACTAACACCATTTACCCTGCATTCGACACGCATGCTGCTGAGGTCGGCAATGAGGTCATTAACATATAGATTGACGAGCAGGGGAGACGACAAACCATCCTGCCTCATCCCGCAGTCCAACTCAAATGATTCCGAGGGCACATTGACTATTTAACACGGTTTGTCTAGCTATGATACCAAAACTGCAATACACTGAGCAGTTCCTCCGGTATACTCCTACTCCTCAATTATCTCCAAAGCACGTCATAAGAAACGAGATCGAAAGCCTTGGAGAGTTCAAGGAAGCAGGCGTACACCGATGTCTTACAGTCAGTGTAGTATTTGACAGTATGCTTGACACTTAGGATAGCCCTTTTGTTGATAGTCCAGGACAAAACCCAAACTGAGCGTCGTGTAACTTAACTTACTTTGCCAAATAACAGTCAAGCATACTATCCAACACCTTAGCTATAACAGTTGCAAGAGAGGTCGGGCGATAGTTGCTTATGCCCAAGATGTTTTCTATCCTATTCTTCACGATGGGTACTACCACAGAACATATAAAGGAGGGGTACTACAATGCTCTTGATTAAGTCTGCCGAAACACATCGTATAGAACAAGAACAGGACCCTCGGCATATGCATGCAGCATGTTTTAAATGTTCTATGCTGAGCCCATCATACCCAGGGGATTTGCCCCTACTCATATCATTTATCACCGACCTTACTTGCTTCGTGGTGAAGCGTAGTAGCGGTTCCTCCCCCCGGACATGACACACAAAACCGATCTCCGACACTGAGGGGTCAGTAAAGGAACGTTTTTATAATTTTCTAGTACTACCCAGAACGAAAAAGTCAGGTATACCTGTTAGAAGCCAAAGAGTTGAGGATCATTAAAGAGTCCTCGAGTAAAGTGATAATGTCAAGCGTATCCTGTGGCTTGATCAAAAGCTCGCCTCTATTCTTGAAATGTGTAAACTGTAGGTCAACAAGCGCCCAGTCCATGCCAATTTGCTTTAATTTTGCTTCGATATCCTTCTCTTTTACCGCACTAATACAAATGTCCTAAAAAATAAGAGTGTAATTAGATTGCAGTCAATTGACGTCGGTTAGTCCATAGACTAGCTTAGCCTTAAATGAATGGTCGATGGATGAACATAATCCAGCACCACACTGAATCAATAACGGTCAGTCGACCGCAATTTTCTTGCGCCTAAAATAAAGTTAACCATAATGTCCAATAAAAAAAAGGTACTGATTTAAACCGAGAATGGTTAAGACTAAGCGTATGCTGAAACGCAGGTGACGCAGTACAGCACAGTACAGATTTTTCTATCAGTTGACCGGACGCTCTCAATCGACTTGGAATACAGTTGTTAATCCTCTTATAACTTAATGTAATTTATTTTAAAAATGAGAGGAAAGCTGCCAAAGTCGCGACACGAAAATAGTTTTACAGCTCTGTATAGTTCACACGCAAATCAAAACAAAACAACAATAAAGTACTTAGTTCTGAATTCAAATTATTATACACGATAAATCTAATAATTGATGGACATGGAAATTAGCATTCGTTTGTATTCGGAAATGCGATGATTCCCGAGGGACATTAAGAAAACAGAAATACTGCATGTATGTGTGCGTGGGCTGCGTCCCTGTCCTGCTCTAACCTAAGAATTAAACAGTGTGCTTTAGGCTGTCAGTAGTTTCATTTGTGTACCTACGTAACAGATATAATGTCAAATAATGAAATGATATGTCAAAGAAGTAGGTATGTAAAAAATAAAATTAAAATAAACATGGTAATTTAGGAGTAGTTAATAGAAATTTACAATATAGTTATGCCGTGAATGAGGTACCAGGGAAGCCACATGTGCATAAGGAAATAATTGCTAAAATCCTTGTCTTCAACGTAACTAATCTAAACTATGAACTGCCGAACTATGTGCCTAACTGCCCATTCCAACATTTTTATTGGCCATTCATTTATTACACTACTTGAGTATTTTTTATTGACATTGTAGGATGGAACAAGATAGAATGTAATAATAACTACTAAGATGTAAGCAAAGTGCTTACATCTTAGTAGTTATTATTACATTCATTCATTGACATTGTAGGATGGAACAAGATAGAATGTAATAATAACTACTAAGATGTAAGCACTTTGTATCTCAATTTATGTGAACTGTTATTTAAGTTCAAGAGAAATTCTTTAAAACTAAACCTAAATAACCGACCAATTTTCTTTTTATTTACTGTTCATGTTTTATTGTCACACTAATTTAGCAACCGCCGAATAATAAAATGACTGCCCGTATTTTTTTCAACTGATAATAGTAACCTAACATTATGTTTACATAACAGTTTAAAAACATATTACCCCTGATAGATAGGGTACCTATCAATAAAAACCGGCCAAGTGCGAGTCGGACTCGCACACGAAGGGTTCCGTACCATTATCTATAAAAATGAGCAAAAATATCACGATTGTTGAATGGGAGCCTCCTTATCCTATCCTATCCTTAAATATTTATTTTATTCTGTTTTTTGTTTTTGTATTTGTTGCTATAGCGGCAACAGAACTACATTTGTGAAAATTTCAACTGTCTAACTATCACGGTTCTCGAGATACAGCCTGGTGACAGACGGAAAGATAGACTGACGGACGGACAGGGGAGTCTTAGTAATAGGGTCCCGTTTTACCCTTTGGTTACGGAACCCTATAAACGAAAATTAAAACAAAAAAAAAAACATAAGAAAATTTCCACAAACTTCAACATCCTCCTTGTTTTTCAATAGCGGTGCCTCCATGATGTTTGCCAACGTAAACGATTCAGATTCCACATCTAACACACATTCTAGAATAGACAACAATTTAATATGTAAATACTTATTGAACGTTAGACAATTGAAAAAAAAACTGAAAGATTTTATTTACTCATAAGGTTTTCCAATCTCTTCCAATGTCTTTCCTTCATGGCTTTGTCAGCCATTAATTCCAATAAAGGACAAGTTTGATTGAAATCATCGATCTTAGTCTTCAGTTCAATAAAAGCTGGCCAGTCCTTCATTCCCCGCGGTAATTTTCGACACCTTTTAATAAAATCATGTACTTGAAAATTAACGAAAACATTAACACCGGGAGCCCTCCTGGAGGGTTCACCTAGTCGCATCTGGGATGCGGGGAGCCACCGCGGAGGGCTCCTTTTGAATGGAGGTTTTTCTAAGCGAATACAGCATTATAAACCGTGAATATAAAATCTAATATATATTTTAACAAGATTTATTAGTTTATGCGTTGGTTTTAAAATTAAAGCATTTTAATTATTCTTTAATTTTTTGTTCACGATTACAAATATTCACAAAAAAAGTAAAAGTATAGCGACAAGACCCCCTAAAATTACAATTTTACTTTGTTTTACAGTGTTTTATAACACGGTTTTAAACCTAATGCCGATGATCGTCCGCGATGGTTAACTTTAAATGCCTTATATAAAACTACCATTACAGGTCTTAACCTAATGCGATAGCCAAGTCACACACCAAAAAAATGCCGGGAACCCTCCCGGAGGAGTCACTTCCAATGTTCATGAGTTATGCAGCATGGCGTATGAGTTATATGAAAAGTGGGTGTAGTCGAAAAAGTGAACTGTGTGTACTTGAAAATTAACGAAAAAAAAAAAAATATAACATGTTGGTACTTAATTTAAATTGAAAAAAATACTCCACCATTTATGACTACATTTTACGAAATCGGGAGACGACCATTTATTTTTCGCTTTCGGCTTACTTACCTTAGATCAAACTCTGCCAACTGCGCGACTATTTGCTCAATTTGTATGTCTACCCACGGCGTTTCGAAATAACCGTCGATAGAGTTCATTACAGCCAAGTACAGGCTGTACCTGTTACGGATAAAACATGACTCACATAAGTTATGCAATGTGGTGTTATTTTCGGGAAATCCATGACAATAAAATGTTAAAACAATAAACAATTTAGAAAAACTATATTAAGGCCTTAGATGCAAAATCCGGCACCTTCTGCATGTGCATAATTTTGTTGGGGGAGCGGTGCTGCATTGTGCATCCGAGCCTGGAAGAGAAGAAAATCAAATGACAAACCGAAAAACCACACTTTTTCATCGTTACCCGATTTGTCAGCGAGTAAAATAAATAGGTACTTATGTAGGTATTTGTTGAAATTAAGACTACGCCGAACAATTATTTGCACTTACAATTTGCTCAATAAGTTGAACTCCTTCTTTCTTACGTGCAAAATCGGATAGTCTTTTACTTCCATACCAAATAGCTTTTCACCGCTCGAATACATTTCGAATCTTCTCCACAGCTCATCAAATCGTGATTGAAACATTATTACCCTATAAGTATGTAATTAATTACGATTTGTAGGTACATAATTCATAAATTGTTGATTTCTTTAATAAATAAAAATACTGTGTGCAGGACCACGAAGCGTTACTTTTTATAATTAAAACGAACTATTTTATGAAATTTAAGTAGGTACCTATATCTCCTAGTAACCCATTATAAATTTTTCTATAGTCACTAGAGCTTTTGAAGTGAAACAAAAACAAACAACATAATTAGGTACTCAACAAAAGTACTTAATGCAACCGTAATATTGTAGCAGCATCTACATCGCCACATGCGAACTTACGCATCAAAGACCTGACGTCACACAAATCCTGCATCGCGCAAGCAAAGTTTACCGCGCGATCAACAAAAAAACACTTCGTCCGATCCGTGAAGGTGTTGTAAAGTACTGAGAGTCTATTTATGCGGTGATTTTCAGGAAAAAGAATAAAAAAATCGTCACATTTTTTTTTTTGAATTGCAAAGGAGAACATAAGCCGTCCATACATTTTTGGGCTAAATGTCAAAATGACGGCAAAACAAAAAAAACTTATATTCCATTAGAACATGTTATTCTCTTCACTTTTCAAGTTTTCACTATGGGACCAAATCTGTAGGGCCATTTCCTGCGCTGTTATTATACGAGTTTCAAAAATACTGTTTTCATTATGTTTTAGATAAAAGAATAACAGTAATCTAATTATAGTAATAGCTTTTTATGCCAGTAAACATTACAGTTATTGTTGGTTACTGTGAAACTAAAGCTCTAGGGTTAATCTCCACATAACTACAGCACTTTCATAATTTAGCCCAAAATTAATGATCTCCTTTTACTGGGTTAGTATTACATGGGGCGCGGGGGGGCCGCCGTTTAGCGGATGTCTAAAAGTCATGGATTTTGGGTAATTTTGAACTGAAAATATGAATATTAATTAGCAATGACTTTATAATATATAATATTTTTTTTTAATGGTAATGTTATTGCAGTAACTATGTGACCTTTTTAGAGCGGACAGGGTTTTTTACGTGTTGTATAACTTTCCGACATCAATCGTTGGGCAGTAGCCCGCCAGACACGACAGCCGTCTGGTCGGAGGATCCTCCCTTTTCTATAGAGGATGAGTGAACTTTACACCCTGTTCCACATACCTCTAAAATATTATTAAATGCTAAGAAGAGCAGCGCATCAGAATTCTACTATTATTAAGTATGGCTACTTTCACAAGTAGAGCATTCGGTACCGTATTTTCAGGTATATTGTACACGTTTACACGGAGAGCATAAAGCCCCTAGTACACGTTCGTTTCGTCGCGAGCGCAACGGATCAGATCTACAAATCATTTCTCTTTGAATCACTTTAAACGATTGAACGATTGAATGCACCTGTCGCTAGCTTCTCGAGCCGTGAGACCGGGGCTCATGGGACCAAACGAGTCGAAGTCAGCATCGAACTTGAGGACGTCTTCTAAAAATGTGGCTACACCTTCAGTTAACTCCGATTGCAGCGGGCCTTGCATGTCCACTATTCTTTGCTGTACTTGTTGAGACTGAAAGAAGATTAGGAACGGTAGGTAAGTGCAGTAATTTGCAACGCATTAAATACAAAACGTTCCGATTCTTTCAGAAGAAGCCTGGTAGACCTCCCCCCAGAGGGGTTTCGAGCAAGCATATGCAGGGCGAAAAGTTGATAGCCGAGTAGGTGCGACATGAGGAGAGAACACCGAAAATATATTTGAAAAGTTTCAGATAGCCCCGTGGTCAGGATTTTGGTGTTATCGTGTGTAGCCTCCGCCTAAACCATAATTACTTAAATAGGCAAATCTAATGAAGAAATTGTGGGCTTTCCCTAAATCTGACGACTTTGAAAACTCAGATGGAATATTTTTGAAAGGATATTCAGAGCGAATAAAAGTTATTATGTGCAATAGTGTAAAATATCCTGATAGTGAATATCTGACGGATCTGTCTTTAATATTTATCTTATATCCAATTATCCACTCTTAGATTTTTTTTTTCAGAAAGTACTAATTTACCCTTCTACAAATACCAATTTATAGTTTATAACCCGAATTATCACATATATGACTTACTACTTTTAATCACGGTAGGATTGTACGTTCCCGCGGGATATTTTCCGACATCCATGCGCGCGAAGCCGCGGGCAAAAAAGGTAGTTAATGTAATAAAAATATAATTTATTATATTCAAAACATATGTTACCAACCGATTAATTAAATACTGTTACAGTGCAAACGAAATACATTCAAATTATTTATAAACCGGCCAAGTGCGAGTCGGACTCGCACACGAAGCGTTCTGTACCATATCATTGTTAATGAATAAACTACAAAGACTATATCGTACAAGATTTAACACAGATGATAAATTACATTAAATAAATCGCAAAGGTAAAATAAATATGTATTTCATAATGATACTGTGAATTACAAAATCCTAACCACGGGGCTATCTGAAACTTTTCAAATATATATTCTGTGTACTCTCCTCATGCCGCACCTACTCGGCTATCAAGTTTTCGCTTTGCATGTGCTTGCACAAAAACCCTCTGGGATCCCTACCAACCGTACTTACCTAAAATAAAAAATAGAGACATTTATATACAAGTAAGCCGAAAGAAAGGTATCTGATTCCGAGACACAAAAAAGGTTTAAATTACCCATGAAGCTTTGCATAGATGCTGGTGCATAGTTCTGCAGCTCATTTATGTAAATAATAATATGTAGTGTAAAACAAAGTTGCTTTTCTTGTCTCTTCACATCATAATCAGCTATTTACATACATATAAGGTGGTTTTAGAAGAGAGCTAAGCGTTCACACAGCCAGCCACGAATAACGAATTTGTTGTATAGGTGGGAACTACCTTTTTATATTTATGTATACGCTATTAAAATACATACTGTCATTAACATATTTTGGAAAGCGTAACGTAATCCGTACACCATGTCGGCATCATCTTTAGGGACATCGATATTGAACTGATGAAACGTCCCGTAGCTTTCTTCAATTAGATCGAGTTCCATGTCCATGCTAAGATAATTAAATTATAAAATTATAATTTTGTCAAGTCAAAAAAAGTATTTCAAAATAAAAAATTGGTAAGTACTGGAAAGAGAATTCTTCTTATTTTGCTTTATTATATCATTTCTTCCGCATAGAAAGTTGAAGTGGACCCTGGAGGGGACTTAGCTTATAGATATTGAAATTACAAATTTTTACTCCCCTGGGAGCCCCTGGGTTCCATTTCAACTTTCCTCCCGTTTATAAAAAAAATGGTCCTCACGAGATGAATTCTTGTCTAATAAGCTCGAGGCATAACATGGCGACTCTAACGTCATCCAAATCTTTAATCCTTTTGGTCAAAGTTTTCATTCGGTCGTTAATGAATTGTGTCAACTTCATCACGCGGTCTTTATAAGCGAGACACAGCAGTTTGCCCAAGGTTCTCTTCCATTCGATTGATTCCAAATGTAAGGCCAATTTAATATGATCTGTAACATGTATGATTGAATTGAAACTCAATCAATCATTTGACGAGGTCCGGAGTATATCAAAGTCTGCAAAGAGGGATCAAAGAATTTACAGTTTTAGAGACAAATCATTTCTTTGTCCTCTATGATAGCAATGGTAACTATTTATTACTAGTTGACCCGAATGACGTTCTCATGTCCTGTCCATATTTCAATATTTCATTAAAAATACCCATAGAAAATGCACTTTCAGTTTTCTCGATTTTTTCAGTTTTCCCGGAAATATTTCAAATTATTCTTTCCGTAACAACCTGATTCGGACTATTAAAAATATTTGAAAACAAAAATTTGACTAATCGGTTCAACCGTTCTGTAGTGATGGGCTTACCAACGAACAGCATTTATTTTGTATTAAAGATGTGATTTGAGTTCTTATTGTATGAACCGTTTTCTAAGTAAGTAGTCAAATGCTATACAAGTATGGCATTGTGATGGTACTATAAAGGATGGTAGTTAATGTTCGACAATCATTAAAAAGTACGGTACCCATGTCGATTTGTACGGAACCGATAATGTGTCGGTTCGGCAAATTTTGCACTTCCTCGGTCTGTCCCTCGTATTTGATAAGCATATCTTTCACTAAAACATTCATAGGATTAGAATCGACAAAATCTTGAACTTGCTGCACTCTGTCTTCTGCCCATAAATGTGCAAATCTTCCGTAGCTCTGTAATAAAAAAAATATATAAATATAATATGGATCACCGTTGAAATAGTGGGAAAAATATTGACGACAGTAGAACGCGTTAATCGAACTACTGGGATGTATATAGCTTAATAATTACTATTTTTTTAGTAGGTATTTATTATGATTGTTGGTGTTAAATATGGATAATTAAAATAGATTGTTATAACTTAATTTAGTTGACGCGACCGCACCACACCAAAATGTAACAAGATATAGTAGGAGGTTTGAGTTATGGCGTAACACCTTGTGTGACACGATCTGTGGGATACATCGAACTTTGTTCTAGAGAGATCCAAGTAGTTCGAAAGCTTCGTTTTTACACTATCCAAGAAATAATTCTACGTATTGTAGCTGTTATTAAATACATTCGTACCGTCAAAAGTTTCTCTATATCAGGTTTGAACATGTACATCATTCCCTGTAACGCCATCACCGATCGGACGATATCTTTATGTTCTGACACCATTCGGAAGTAGTTTCTTATGCCACCAATGTTAGCTCCCGATCGAGATCCTAACAATATTTCAAATTAGTTTGACCAGCAAACGATATTCATTCTGATAGATAAATAAGTAGGGTTAGCGAAATTCGAAAAACACTTCAGTATGTAATTAAGTAAGAGCAGTGGTAGCTCAGTGGTAATGGCCGCGACTTACGAGTAGGTCGTGGATTCGGACTCCAAGCAGGCACTTTGTGTAAATTATTTCATCACCACTGCTCTCAAAACGGTGAAGGAAAACATCGTGAGGAAACCGGCATGTCCAACATCTACCAACCCGCACTAGGCCCGCGTGGTAGAATACGGCCCACTCACACTTATTATATTTATGTAATTAAATAAATAAAATTAACTAATTAATCAGACTGTATTGCCTTCTTTTCCTTTTTCCACTCAATACGATCCTGCGCTAATCTGGACCAATCCCGCTTAGAGGCGCCGAGCTCGTCCCGTCAATTAAATACTGATCAAAATATAAAATAACGAAACTGATGTACAATTATAAATAGTACCTGGGTGAAAATACCAACGTTGTATCACATTCCGGAGGCTGAGAAAATAGAGAAAACGAATTTTCCCAAGTATGAGACCTAGCTAGTTCGATTTTTTGCCTCTGTACACCCCTATATTGCAACTTTCATCGGGCCAATTTCAAGATGGTGAGTACAATATATATACAAATATTGCTCGTTTAATAGTATAGGATAGAATAGGTGCCATCGCGGACACTTGCGGTGAACCACTTTTCAACCTTATTACTACCTAACTAAGGGCATATGGGTGAAAAATTGTTCACCGCGAATGTCCGTGAGTGCACCTTTTAACTCTTAGCTTCCAAGAAATGCTGAAAACCAGTTTATTCGAACCATTAAAATTTTAATTATTTAACTAATAAAGAAGTTTGGAAGAAAAAGCTCAAATAAGAAAAAAAAAATTGCCGGTTTTGTTATTTTTAAATGAAATTACTGACGTTTGAAGTTTGAACAACGACGAATTAAGATTAAAATGAAAAAAAAAAAAAACGTGTGGCCCGGGTGTTGTTATAGGGCCTAAACACGTAGCAGACGGCCCCACAGATCCGCAATTTTCGTATGTTCAACCGTCTGCCTAACACCCTGCATAAGTCGCGGGTAATCTTATTTCTTTGATTTACCTTATCTCCTACTTAGAACTTGAGAATCAAGATGACATACCGGTTGTTGTGCTGCGTATAACGGACAATGTGGTCGACATTTCACCTAATTGATCTTGCTTTATTTGGTCTTGTTGCCCCCACATGTACACACTGCGATGGATGTCCATTATACAATTTAATACTACCTAGGATCGGTCGATGTATGAAAAACAATAAAAATTATTTAAGGGTTAAACAATTCCGTGGTAAAAAAAAAATACGAAAAACAAATCACCTGGGAGAAAGCGTTCTGTATCTCTTCCAAAGTAGGTTTTATAGATATTTTTGGAATTCGTAAGTACATGTAAGTCAACATAAGTGGACGCAGCTTTTTTTGCTCTTCTGGGTCAGTGGTCATTGTTAAAAAACTGAAATGTATAAAAATATTGTATTGTAATAACCATATTCAAATACGTTTCCGCATTGATGTTATTTTCAATTAGAGATATCAACTTTATGCTAGGTGTAAATCAAGTTGATTTCAGAACGTAATGCCAGTACTATTTAAAAATTGTATCTATGTATTGTTGTAGCACAAACTAAACCTTATGTGTGAGTTTTAAAGTTCTTTTCCAAACACATAATATTTGTTTTCACATCACCTGCTCTCTAATGTCAAATAATACATATTTATGTCATGCAAACCTAACCTAAACCAAGTCATTTCATGACGTGCAGTTGCCAACTATTTCTGTTTTATGCTCGTGATTTCTTAAGTACTTTATTTTGTTGTTTTCTGATTACTCTCGTCTTTTTGTATGTACGTGTTTCTGTGACAAATTAACCCAACTTAATTTCTTTATTTCTTCTATTTAAGCCGTAGGCTCTAGCCAGGCATTAATATTGTACTGAATTTCATTATGACCCGCTGGTCATTAATATCATTTGAATTTGGATCCTCAACTGAGACAATCTTATGGAAACTTTTATAATAAAAAAAAACTTTTTAATTAAGTTCATGTTTTTTTTTGTGTTATTATGAATTGATTTTGGTGATTATTTTTTGTTTGGTAGGTCATGCTTCAGAGGTAGTTGGTCCCATATAAATTTTATTAACTTTTTTTGGGTAGTTTTTGAGTTAGCTTCAATAATACGTCTTTTCCCCACTTATCCTATCTGGATGATGATATGTTCCTGTCACTGTTATTTACATAGCAGGTAGTGTTTTCCAATTTGTGTGGGGTAGGTACCAGAATAAAAAGTGAAAAATAAAAAACTTTTTACAAAAAAAAAAAAAACTATTTTGGAAGTCGATGGCAAAAAAAGTTTTTGCCTCCGACTTAGTTAAAGTTTTTTTCTTATTTTAAAGTCTCCGACTTATTTTCCCTCTGTACTGTTGTTTTTGGAAGTCGTTTGTTTATTTTTTTTTCTAAAAAGTTGTGTATATGGCCTAATCCAAAATTATTGAATAATCTGCACATTTAGGACTAGTTATAGCCTAGTCCCAAATATGCGTGATTTGACGTTTGTAACGTAAGTCTTGAATACCCGCCCAGAATGTATGGGATTTTTTCGTCAGCCATTGGAGTTTCCTAGCGCCTAAAGGTGACTTACTGTAAAATAAAATGTAATAAAACTCTCGTTTACCTTGATACAGAAGCCCGCCGTCTTAGCATATCAAGACTAAATCGAGTACATTTAATTAGTGATTCCACACACTTTGTAGCAAAATATGCAAACAGTTCATTACACTCGTTGATAGTGGGCACCACATCGTAACGGTCCGGGTTCGGAATCTCCAAAAATACTAAAACATACAGCCATAACGACTTTAAGCAGTCAATCAATTTATAAATAAATAAATTTATTTGTTTTATTTATTTCGTATTTTAAAATAATGTTTAACGCTAAGTATAGTCACAATATAAATATGCATGTTAGCATTTTTGTATATAGCAATGAATTCACCAACAGCTCAACGAAAATAAAAAACTTTAGAATTATAAAAGTTTTTGTGGAAAAAATATTGTATCTCTACTGGACCATAAACTAAATTGCAAAAACTAGAGCACACTCCTACTTAAGTGCTTGAATATTTTGCAACATAGTGAAGTCGTGTAGAAGTGTGCAGCTTTTTGCGACGACTACGAAATGGTGACAGTAATAATTTCTACCTGAGTCTTCAGGAATCACTCTTGTGGCTGAAGTCACTTGTTTTAAAGCTTTTTCTATGTTCAACCTTAAAATACAGGATTAAAAAATGAGAAAAATCCTTACTAGCAAACAGTTTGCAATTAAAAATCAGTTTTGGAAGGGTAGCTTTCATTTGATTTAATTTGATCGATAATAACGCTTATATATTTTACAAAACCGAAAGCGCAAGTGGTAGATGTGTGCTGACTAGAGCGGAGATGTGTACTGGCTAGAGCGGAACTGGGCTTCGCGCGGCGAGCGTTGGAGGTTGAACGCTCACTGCTTGGCGTGCACATGTCTTCTCGTCTCCGCTGCGCGCCGTCGCCAGCTTGCGAGACACAGCTCACATCTCCGCTTCGATAGCGCCATATAAATATGATACATCTCCGCTCAGTGGTATCCACTGAAGCCGAGTGGAGGCGAGATGTGTGAATTAAGAAATTCTATTGGTTGTTTAAAACAGATCTCCTCTCCGCTGTAGTGGAGTCCGGGCCTTAGTACCTAAAAATGTTTACGTGCATAAAATATCTGTCGCAGGGATATTGTCAAACTAGTGATATTATAATTTTACTAGTGAAATTATAATTGCACGAAACTTTGTCAACCGTCTCCATTTCTCACAATTTAACGGACTTTTTTAGTGCTAATGTAATTTTATGGGAACGCTGTAGTGATTTTATAATAAACCCTAGCTATATTATGGGTCAAATTTGTAGTGGGGACTTTATGCACTTTGATTTGTCAACTATTCTATAACTTCATCTGCCATTTGCAAAAAAAAAAAACTGTTGGAAGCATTGGAGCGTGTTCGCAAATTTTCGTCTATTTTTACGATTTTAAAAGGTATTTTCTTGATAACGTCCACAAATTCCTTTAAAATGAGTGAATGTGTGAAAAATGAACTGACAAAAATTTACCATTACGAAGTATATTATCTGAATATTCACCATTTGGTGGACAGGGATTAAGATGTGCAATGCAGTACATCTAAAGTTCACTGTAAAACCAACAGGTGCACATGTAAAAAACCGGTTAAGTGAATGTCGGACTACGCACAATGACGGGTTCCGCAGTTGGAATAAATTTACCTCAAATACAAACTTAACATTGTAGTTGAAATACATGTTCTCCGATACATTCCAACTGCAAATGTTAGTTTGTACGCACAATATTGAGAGATTTACCATGTTATTTTAAAACCATAGACTTTATAGGTTTTCCTGTAATCTATGAGTAAAAAACCATTCTACGTATTTTTTTTTTTAATTTTCGCCCAGTAGTTTCGGAGATAAGAGTACTTAGTATGGCTTTTTACTCACAAATTACAGGAAAATCTGGAAGGAAGTTTGTATGCACAATATTGAGTGATTTAACATATTATGTATTTGTGCTAGCTACATAATGAACCAATCAGTTTTGAATATGGAAAGTTGTCAATCTCATCTTCATTCTCATTTTTCTCTAACTTCAGGGCTGCCTATTGGCGTCGACACGGATTTACATTCTCCCATGTTAAATCTTTCTATCAAATTATCAATATAAGTTTCTTGGGAGAGATAATCTCCCCCTATATTGGGGAATCGTATACCCAAGCAGTGATGAAGAGAACCCATATCTCTAAAGTTATTTCTAATTGGATTTGACTTCCTTCAATAAATTTTCTAATCTGAATCAAATCGTTGACATATATGTTGGTAAAACAGTTTTTCGCTTCCTTTTTCAAATATGTACAAAAAAGAATCCGTGGTAGCATTTCTAAAAGCAATTTCCAATAACTGTCGCGTAATTAGAAATACCATTGCATTCTTGCGTGATTCAATCCGTATAGAGCTTCATTTACTTGACATATTGTATTATTTTAATATATATTTGCCTTTCTCGTCAACCCGTCTTTTTCGTGTGCTGTATCATATTTATATTTATAAAGATTTTTTGGCTCCTTCATATAAATTTGTTCGTCCATATTACTGTTTAAAAATACTGTACAGACATCCAGATGACTTAGTTTCATATTATTTTCTATCGCATATGCAATCAATAGTCTAATTGTATTCATTTTTGCTACTGGATGTTTTAGTATAGTCAATTCCTACTCTATAGTTGAACCCACGAGCTACTGCTACAACTAAATGTAATGAAGTATTTGGAACCCACTTTCTATAATTGTTCTCATTGGACCACATACTATCTGTATGCACTATTTGCAATTTTTCATTTGTTCTTTCTTTATGTTTGGATGTATTCAATGGTAGTTTTGTTGCTTTACCTTTAGCAAACACTTCACAATCTTTTAATGTGTCATTTTTATTGAATTCCATTCTTTCTATGCTCTTTTTATCCAGAGCTATTCACATTTGCCCTTCATTGAGATGAGTTAGTTTTTTATGCCATTGCTGACTTTTATTTGCTTCGCAGGATCTAGTTTTTTTTGTATGTTTTCTTTAACATAATATAAACCGTCTTCATTACTTTCTGCTCTTAACAGTATTTAACCATTACGCTTTAAAGTTGCGTTTTTCTGTTTAAATAGAACTGTTGTACCTTTGTCTGTCATTTTTCTTACTAACATTAGGTTTGTAGTTAGTGATGGTACATATAAAGCTTCGTTCAGTTGCAGATCAGGTCTTTCCTTGATGTTAAGTTTTGCTGAACCACGGGCCTTCAATTTGTGCTGTACAGTTGTCTGATGCTAACTATAAGGATTTGATCTCATCCTTATCATGATTTCGGAATCTTTCTAATTCATATGTTATATGTGATATGCAACCACTGTTAAGACAACTTGCTTAATTTTTCTTTACTATAATTTGTATTTAGACATATTTCTTCAGAACAATATAGGTGTGAAATACTTTCATTACCTTATACTACTTTTGACCAGCAATGTTATGGCTTTATGTCCTTTCTTTTTACAATTATAGCATTCAAAAATAAATGTTTTGTTTCTTCTGGGCTATCTACTATAAATCGCTTCTTGTTCAGTATTTTGTTCAGTTGTACTAGCCATATTTCTTGTACTAGGCTTTTTCGTGTATTCACAATGTGTCATCATTTTACCTTTTTAGTGGTTATGTGATTCATTTTTATTCACGTTTATTCTGGGTTCATAACCACAATCACATATGTTGAGTGAACTTTATAATTAAATAATTTAACATTCATTGAAAGAATACGAACTTTTTATTTTCCTTGACGTCTCATCAATAGACTATCTAGCAATGTATCATAGAAAAAACACTTCTTTTTAATATGTCATGCCTGAGAGATATTTCTCAACTGCATGTGAAGCCAAGTCAGAGGCCCATGAGCGGCTTTATAACTCTGACACCAGCTCGTCACTAGCCACACGAAAAGAAGAAAAATATGTCATAGACACATTATAACAGTTTTCCTGTAATCTATAAGTATAGAATTTTGTTCAGTGTTTTATTCAAAATTTTAAGCTCAGTAATTTCTGAGATTAGGGGAATGGTCAATTTTCATCAATTTTCTTTAAAACTATTTATACGACTATTATTTAAAAAAAAACCCTTTCAGCATTGATATGATATGTCACATGGCACAGTTTCCAAAACTTTTTATTTTATTTTCAAATTTTTCCCCCAAATGTGAATTCCCTATTTAAAATGCATTTAATTACGTTAGACGTTCGTGTTTGGGCCACATAAATTCATATGTGTACCAAATTTCAACTTTATCGATCCAGTAGATTCGGATCAAATCGGCTGTAACAGACAGTCAGACAAACAGACACACGAGTGAGGTGAGAGGGCTACCTTTTTTTCATAATGACGTACGGAACCCTAAAAATGACGCTAGATGCATTTTCGAGAATCAAACACCTACATGTTGAATGTTTTCTGGTGCAAATGCATTCCACTTAACTGTCAATTTGCCTTTAGAAGTCGATAACAAGAAAAATCTATTGTGTGTGGTTCGTGACAGTTATGCTCAAAATAACCTTTGCTACACTTGACTGTTTGGCATGTAGATATCTTAAGAGCTATGTAGGCAGGTACGCCAGAATATCACTCTCACCAATGATTTTGTAAATCTTGAATTTGTTTTGAAGGAACACTGCCTAAGAATTTGTTTATGAGTTCCGTAACAGCAATTTCTGCATTCGAAGATTTTAGTTGAAGTTCCGCAGCTGTTGAATAAAAGGATGTAATTAATGATTGTCAATTTTGGGTTCTCCGTTTCCTTTGCCAAATAGACACGATTTTTTTTGTATCATATAGAATTAATAGTCTTCCACTTGAATAAATATTAATTGCGAAACGCGAATTTCCAATTCAAAATTCACTCACATTAAGAATTAATAAAATAGTATAAAAAACAAGATACACAAGATGATTTACATAAACTTAAATTTTACAGGGTCAATTTTTTTATTCACCGTATAGATAGGTACTACATTCCTGGACTCCTAAATTGAGGCTCCTTGCACCTAAGGTAGGTATAATTAAAAAACGGAATGCACTGTGGCTCGATGTAGGAGTCCGGGTGTATACCTATTTCATCACGCCTTATAAGATTCTCCTCGTAGAAAACTTGCGGATCTACTGCTTTTTCAGGCAAGTAAACGAGCAATGTTGAAGTGATAGATTTTAAAATCGCATCAATGCGAGCTTCTTTCATGTCTACCACCTGTAATGAAAAAAAAAAACAGCTCGATGTGAAACAAAAATATATGTCCACATTGACTTACAGTATAAAAAACTAACAAGCTGTTATTTTTTATATTAAACTACATAAATAAGGCAAAAATATATCTTTCCCCAGTGCACTTCTAAGCTACACTGTCTTCTAAGCTACACTGTCTTCTAAGGCCATGTCCTAACATAAGCAATCATCGCGATCGTTGTCACAGTTTTGAATTGATCAAAAATGGCAAACCGGTTCAAAATTCTTACCTCCTTGACGAACAAGTCGACTTCGCTCAGAACGTTGTCAATACTTTCGCAATACGAGTCAATTTCTAGTGAAGTCCATGTTATAGTGGAAAAACCAGGCTTAAAAGCATTCTCAATTTTTATTAGTTGTGCGCGTAGCAGTGGTAGGTACAGTTTCGGCATGCTCCTATTCGAGAAAAGATGAAATAATTTAATACAACCAAACTTCTCTATTTATTTCCCTACATACCTACAGCCATTTAATACGGTAGAAGCCTAGAAAAAAAAAGAAAATCTATTTAGTCCGTCTTTCAGATAATAAAAAAATATTAGACACGTATTTTTTGCTTTATCATATTAATAAAAAATAACTTAGAAAACACGCATTAAAGTTGGGAGTGGGGGCTCGCTACGTCACAACTCGGTATAAAATCTAGCAAGGCGTGACGTCATGCCACATTTTAACTCAATGTATCGCCGTAATTTTTTGATTGCGTGTAAAAAGAAAAAATACGTGTTCAATATTTTTTATTCTAACTACCGGACAAAAATAAATGGACTCAGGCCTATTATACCAAAATGGGGAACAGCCACGGAGGACATTCTGTCTGCTCGCGCAACCAGAATCGACCAAGCCACCAGGTGAAGTAACCATAGAGCTGTAATGCTGTAGACAATTAGTTGGTCACAACTTATTGATACCATTGAAATATTTTTGGTGTAACTTACTTTCGAATTTGATTGTTTCTGTCAACCAAATATTTGATTCTTTCATAGTTTCCGAGGATTTTATTCTTGCAAAATGCTACGATTTGAGCCCCGTCTGGTACACCTACATTTTCAAAGATTAAGGATTAAATTAAAAATAAGATTTACTTGACTAATGTTAGCTTTTGTTCGCGGCTTCGCCGGACCATGATCAAGCCGCGAAATATTATAATTAAAAATTTCATTTAAATCGTCGGGTATTACGGTTCTTGTTAAATACAACAAACCAAATTCACAAACTCACAGACATGCGGACTTTCACATTTATAAAATTAGCAGGATCCTATTAACAGCACAACAAAATATGTTTTTATTTAAATAATTGCTCTTACGTAGTCCCAACTGCCACATGTACTCAATCTCTCTGATGCACTCTGGGATGTAAATACTGAAGTTTATGATGTACATATTCGTTGTTGGATGACGAATCAATAGAGGAGAGATAAGACCTAATCGTACCTAAAAAAAATCTTTGTTAGTATATTATTATCAATTTAAGGTACTTATAAAAAAAACTGGTAAAGTGCGAGTCGGCCTCGCATACAGAGAGTTCCGAACTACTTGAAAATAAAAAATAAAAAAATTGGGATCGTATTCTAAGATGAGTCAGAGCATGTTTTCTTTTTCGTGTAATGTTAATATAAAACATTAACAACCGCAAACTCAAAACTTTTTGCATTGCAAACTTCAAATATAAGGACGGGGTGGACTTAAAATCATAGCACACATCAACCCGGAAAGAGATCGTCACGGTATCAACTCGAGCCATTCAATATTTTTTGTATGAAACTCCCTACTGCAATGTACACTTACTGGAATCGTAACGTAATTGCCTCGCTTCGGGACAATCTCACGAACCGCGGTGCAGTGCTGGTCAACTTGCAGTTTCCGCGCGTACGGCTCGTCGTACCCGCGCTTACGTCTCTCCGTACCCGAGTTTACGTCTCTTCGTACACCCTTGCCCCTCTCACCCTTCTCTCACTACTGCCGCGCGCGCTTACAGCGAGCCGTAAGCGCGGCGTCTCCTAGCCGTAGCCGAGTCGACGTATCGGAGCTGCTGATTCGCTTTAGTTACGTGCTTACGTTAGGTTGACACTTGTTTGACGGTTAGGCGAAGGGTGAGACGGTGACGCTATCCGAGTTGATATGTGTACGATGAACTTTAATCTGTAGACGTGATTGCGTGCCTACACCAGACAAAGATGCTGCCGACGACAAGATCCAACAAAAAAGTGTT
This sequence comes from Omphaloscelis lunosa, assembly GCA_916610215.1. Lineage (NCBI taxonomy): Eukaryota > Metazoa > Arthropoda > Insecta > Lepidoptera > Noctuidae > Omphaloscelis > Omphaloscelis lunosa. Next base: position 16,887,069 of record OU744244.1, on the reverse strand, counting down.
CATGAGATTTTTCTATACCCGTTTTAACTCCTATGACACACGGCAATACTGCTTCCCATTACTGAAAGAATTTTCGGAACCGGATCAGTACTTCCGAAGATTACGCCCTACATACAAGCTCACAAATTTTAACTCTTTATAATATTACTAGCAACGCCCGGCGGTTTCACCCGCATAAGTCTCGATTCCGTAAGAATATCCGGATTAAAAGTATTATATGTGTTATCTAGTTTATAAGCCATCTGTGTGCCAAATTTCATCCAAATCCGTTTAGTAGGTTTTGCGTGAAAGAGTAACAACGACCCAACCTCCCAACCTCCCAACCCAACCTTTCGCGTTTAAAATATTAAGTAGGATTATTATAGTATTGCCATAGATTATTTACCTGCCCTACATTTTCAGTCCAAGCGTAATGATAAATCAATTCAAATTCCGTAAACACAATTGTCAGGACATTGTATAACTTTATACAACGTTGCGTGTTCTGTAATAAAAAAATGATACAAATAAACCCATCTTTAAACATAATGATCTACAGAGATTGCAAGGACCAGAACTATAATCATAAAAGAAAAAAATATATCGAGAGATGAAGAAAGAAATAAAGATGACAAATAGATAGGTACTGAACAATAGTGATTGCGTTTTTTCGAAACTAATGAACAAAATTGATCAAAATCAGTCGATTTCGTGCACGGCCCCTTAATAGTATTTTATTATTCTTGGCAGTACATACCATGTGCGTAATGACTTCGTGATGCTGTTTGAATATATCCATAGGAATGTTCATATTCTTATCGTAAAATCTAATCCACATAATTCGCCCGGCGACTGGTGGCATGTTTTTTGGCAAATCCGGATTCTCTTTTTCTTCATTGTACCTAATAAAATAAGTAAGTAATTATCAAAAATACAATGTTAAATTTAATCTTATGCACACTACGTTTCCCTGACCATCGACGCTCGTGTAACCCAAGAAAAACGAGCTGCAATCGTGACTGGTGCTGCTTTTTTGAATTTAGGCCTATGTGAAGCCCTTAGCAGTGCAGAAAACTCACCATCAACGAGCGTTACAGTATTTTTTATATCAGTAAGCGACGCGCGCTTTACTTGTGGTTACCAAGTGTACAAACACGCTATGAATGTGTGTGCGCAGGTGCTTTCAGTACCGTCCTAGACAATGGCGAAGTCGGAAGTGTGTTTGTGTGTTTTATGTGCTGCTAACGCTACTCGTCTTCACGCACAAATTCACAGCGGGTTTGTACACTTAATTACCAAAAGTAAAGCGCGCGTCGCTTCGTGAAATAAAAATACAGTATACGGAACGACAAGGAAATCGTCGGCGACGTGTGCAAAGGCATTTCTCCATAGGAAACGACCAATTGGAACCGTGCACCTAGCTTCTGACGTTTCATAAGTGCCCATGTAGGTTTATGTGAAATAAAACATTTTTTGACTAAATTCAAATAATTTAATTGATCATCCCTCACTCATGTGAGAGAAAGATTTGGTTAGGAGTTAGTATTCAAATTCAAATGCTGTCAAAAAAAAAAACTAAATGTGTAGAAATATAACATTTATTACCTGTCTCGTAATGATTCTATTTCAGCTGTGTAATTACTGATTAGGTCATAGTATTGATCCTCGAGGTACAAGCATTCTAACTTCAGTTTCTCAAACCTATGTAAAAGATGCAATGCTATTTCCGTCGTTGGGCACTTATTGACGCTCTGGAAAACGAAGAATAATTTTTTAATAGTTACTTATACCTAATACGTCTTGACTACTTTTGTTTACCTTCAGAAATATGAATGTGCGTAATTTGATGAATATACGTGAACCAGTGAACCGATTTTATGATTTCATGTCGTAATTTTACTTTTAAGTGTAACATCTTTCCTATCGCTTTTTTGCAACCTGTGAGTGATTTTGTGAAAAGCGACGGAAGTGTGTAACAGGAACCCGGGGAAGCGCACGCTATTTGATTTGACCTATGAGCGCGCGCGGTGGTACAGTTGGCCGTCAGATGGTACCAACCCATTTTCCGAGAGGTTGGCAAAAATCTTAGAAATTTATTATTAGTTTAAGTATTCCTACAAAGATACCCCGCGAGAGTTACAGTATGTATTAACGAGTTACCTACGTACACAGGGTCAGATTAAATTAGTAAGCGAAACTCCGGAGATGTGATAAGTATTCTAAACACTATCAAAACAAAAAACCGGCCGTGACCGTGTCAGACCACGCACAATGAAGGTTTCCGTAATTGGCATGAATTTATCCTAAGAGCAATCTTAACATTGTAATTGAAAAACATGTTTTCCCATAGGGAATGTAGGTACGTATGTAGGTACTCTTTTTATATTAAGTGTATTGAGAAAAAAAAACTAGAAATACTAATATTGTACCACTACAAATATATATTTGCAAGTACTTAATACTTACATTGATCATAAAGTTTTCAAGTAACAACTCCTGATTCGCAACAGCATCTTTGTATATTTTGTAGTCCTTATCAAAGTCTGGCCGCCTGTTTAACAAATCGAATTAGAAAATATGAAAGGTGTTTTATTTATTTATATACACTTTATTGTACACCACAAAAATACATAACAAAAAAAAAAAAGCAAACACTACAAAATATACTGGAATGGACAGTGATTTGCTGGACATAAAATGGGGCTGTAGTTGGTGCAAATAATAAGTATACAATATACTAGAATAGATACACAGATACATACATATCCTAAATAATAGATACATAAATGCATACATACTTACTAAATATAAAAGCAACAAAAATAAATGAAAACTATAGATAACTACAGTTACGAGAACAAGATCGCAACGACAAGTAATAAATAAATGTAATGTTCTCAGTAATTTTTTATGTTCTTCTTTTTCTGGGTTACGTGAGAAAGACACAAAATTGTTTGCAGCTTCTCATCTTACCTTATACAGGTGTGATTACCATATTTGACATCTTTTATTTACTGTTTTTATTTTATGATTCTTTGAAATATGAAGGAAAATTACCAAGAACAATTATGATTAAATGTAACTAAATTGGTGAACAACAGAAACAGCGTTAATAGGTGTATTACCTGTGATCTAACCCGTCATATGTTTTTGTTGAAATTGTCTTGAAAAGTTTATTAAAAATTGCAGCGTATTCTTCAATTCCTTCCAAAGTGGTTTTGTTTAATACATAATACGTAATATATGTTTGGAATAAGTCGATAATCTGTGCCAATCAGAAAGTAAATTTATTATTGGGTACCTACTCGCATGCCCCAATCATAGACACAAAATGTAGATAGAATAGAACCAATGTAATGTAATTAATTAAGGGCGAATTTCATTGAAACTTTACGCGTTCAAGAGTTTCGGTTTAAATGCGTTCAGTTTCATTGATAAAGTTCACCCTAAGTCTCACGTAAAGTTGTAGATACCTAGTTAATAAATCAGACGTTCTGTTTTATACTGCAAAAGATTTTCAAATAAATTAGGTACATACTTTAATTAATCTTCTTCGAAAAGTTTCGAATTTTCCAAATATATACATTTCAGAGCAATCAAAAGGTCTTTCATCAGCCGCCTCCTTCATTTCTCTCTGAGTCTCGGCATAACACTCACGATAAAAGTTGTATAAACTCAAGCACAACTGTAAAATTAGACAGTTCCTCTCAATTGTTTGATTACCGTAGGCAGGTAAAACTTCACAAAAAGATAAATTTAACCCTTACTTTGGCTTTATGTATAAACCTAAGCTTGTCTTGATTCCAAATGTTCCTCTTGCCAAAATTGGTCAGGAAATCCATGCACATGTTAAGAATTTGATTGGTAGTTTTAACCAGCAACGTAGATATTTGTTTAGTCGTGTTATAGTATCTTGATGTTGCAAATATCATACGAATGGTGTACAATAAACCCGGAATGAACTGTTGGGTTGTGGAAGGATCGCATCTGTAGACAATAATTATATTGTTAGACTACGTCACAGAATAAATAATAGCTACGTTCACACGGTGACACTTTTATTAAAAACGGTTAAAATGACATATTATTATCTACTTGCCGTGTGTACCGTGATTGGTAAAAACGTAAAATGCACGGCATTTTTTATTTACCTTTTATGTAAACACTGTTATTACACTGGTAGGTAAGTATAGTACTTACTTACAGTACAACGCCCTGTAAACGTGAATTATACTGACATGTTGATGTGATTATTAGGATGCGATAAGCTTCTGATACTAATCGAGTAAAATGGTTCGGTGTGGTTGTATGGCGCATGTAGGTGTCTTTAAAGCCTAGGCAACATTTGGCGCGCGAGATAATCAACGCGTTGATGTCTTTTTAATGGTCAAAAACTGGTGTCATCACGGTGTCGCGAAATCAATGGTTTAGTCCCATCTCAAAAATGCCCAACGCGCCTAAAGAAGTTTCCACTTCAAAAATCTAATCCTTTATGTAACGTTTTATATTGCTCACACATTTGACAAGTCCAATTTAAATATATATTTACTTTTATTTTATATATTTACCTGTATAATGGTTCGCAATATTTTTCTAAAGCATATAAATATTTAACATTATCAAAAGCTTCATTGTAATAATCAGTAACCATATTATCCAGCTGTCGCCATTTCTGTAATTAACACAGTCATTATTAACAGTAATTAATAACTGAAACTAATAATAATAATTAATACATTGCCGTGAATTGAAACGGGCAAACGGACAAGATAAAATAAATATCGCACAAAGAAAAGAAAGAAGAAATTATTATTTATAAATATGTCATTTAAATTTTTAATTGAATAGGCATGCATGCTCATATGACGGTAGCACATGGAGGACTTAACTTAAAAAAAAACTGTGTACAACCCATGTTTGCAAAATAATGATTTGATTTATGAAAAAAAAGATTTTTTTTTTACCTTTAAAAGTTTCGATTTCGCACGAATTAACGTATGTATGTACATCATGGTAGGTTCACTCTTGAGGTGCTCTATTATCGACGTGAAGGTGGTGAGCTGACGGCGCCAGTGGTCCAGCTCGGCTAGTGGTCCAATGTTAGAAGGTTCACGACGCAGTTGCTGACTCTGTACCAAAACCTGTTACGAGTAAACCAAAAAATATTGATATTAACAAAATGAGTTTCACGTAAATCGTGATAGCAGAGCGTTTGAAAGTGGGCAACGGCGTAAATAGGTGTCAAATATTTCGCAGTTTTGATTAATTTGGCAATATTACTATATGGAAATAAGAAATATGGCTAACTAGTGAACTAAAATATTGATTATGAAATGCAATAATTAATATCGTTACACCGAATATTTAGTTTTAGATGTAAAAAAAGTATTTGGAAACTTTCCAAATTCCAAATACTTTTTTTACACATAAAACGGTTACAACATCAAATTTAGTGTTATAATTACAATTCATTATTTATATTCTAGTTCACTAGTTAGCGATATTTCATATTTTCATACAGTAATATTGCCAAATTAATCAAAACAAGTAAATATTTGTCTGCTATTTGCGACGTTGCCAATGTTTTGGATTTACGCTCATAAGAGATCGATATTTTCTTCAATTTCATTACCATAGTAATCTGCCTGATCCATTGCTTTACATAGGAACATATTTCTTCCAACACATGAGTTTTAGTTATAGCAAGTTTCATTTTGTCTTCGTCAATTAACTCATCCTCGTACAGAGTTAGATTGATTTTAAATCTCGTACAGCAGTCTAAATCTATTTTTGTTTCTAAAATCAGATATTAAAGATCAAAATTAAATACCATCCACTTATTATTTATGTACTTACTGTAAAGGCTATTTCTAATTATTGTGTGAGCACCACCTGGAAAACTGAGTAGGCACAACGACGTGTCCCTTCGTCCAGCATACTCACCATGGAATCCTGATATTTCATGAATGTCAAAAAACTGTTCTGAAATAGTGCTAAATAGTGCCCAAAGGAAAAAAATAGTGCTCTTGTACTTGCGAAGTTATAGCCATAGTTCGATGAGTATGCTGGACGAAGGTTTCGCCCAGCATACTCACCTCCGTCCGGAGAATCTGTATACGCTTCAAACATAATTCATACTTCAAAAAATAGTTCCCAAATAGTGCCAAACGGTGCCCAAAAAGAAAAAACAGTGCTCGAATAACTTCGGAGTTATAGGCTTCGTTCAGTGAGTATGCTGGGCGTAGGTTCTACGCCCAGCATACTCACCTCAGTGCGCGAATATCGAACGAGCTATAGGTACAATTTACGTCTCAAAAAATTGTGCTTGAAATAGTGCCCAATATCAGTCCAATTTTTGCTTGACTTTTGACTTAGAAAACCATTAAATTTTAATGTAAACTTCTACATACTAACGTAAAATGGGGTACAGTCGTCGACACATGTTTTTGGACAAAAATATTAAACTTTCTAATTGTAGACTTCATGTTATTGGAAATAATTATGGTATTTTCTCACATGTCAAAAACTTTCGATTAAATGCATTATTATATATTTTATAAATAATAATAAATGAATGAAACTTTAAGCGTAAATGAAGTCTATTACTTCATTGCATTGTGTGTTTGTCTGAATAAAAACAGTCATTTGCAGCCAATAAAATTAATATCTTGAAAAATTATAAAAAGGAAATTATACAGTTTCTTTTTGTATATATGTTGCAGGCAAAACTTATAACCAGTCAAAACTAGTACTGTGACATAGTTATACAAATTTTTAAAACTCTTTCCAATAGTTTCATCAATGAAAGGTTTAGCAATAAAAAACATTTTTAATTACTTACGTTATTTATTACTATTTAAAGGGCCAAAGTAATCAGAATTCTAGTTAACTAGTTCACAGCTTTTGTTAACATTCATAATATAATCAATGTAAATAGAAAAAATTGTAGTTTTAATATTGTATATAATATACATATAAAAAAATGTTTAGCCAAATATTGGTAAAACTTTCTAAAATATAACACGTAGGTACTTGTACTTTGTTTTACTGCTACAACGTTTTAATCACAATAAAATTATCTTACAAATAAGTATAAATTGAGCAATCACAGTTTATAATCACGTTTTTTTTATTAATATTAAATACCCTATAGTAATTACAAATTAACAATCACAGTTTATAATCACATTTCTGTAAGTTATTAATAAAATAACTTTTACAAGAACAAAAAAAAAACAAACAAACAATAACAAAATAGGAACTAACAAGTTAGGACCGATCTTCATCTTACATTCGCGTATAAATAATGCAGTGTGGTACAGTATATTGGGAATTACTACAAACTTTTTTACTAAGGTCATCATAGCAGTTCCAAGTTCTCTTTAGCAATCGATAGCACTTTGACTTGTAATGCCCCATGCGTCCTGATTCACCATTTGTAACATCTATTACCGACAGAATTTTAAAGGTGTCACCGTTTATTATGATCTCTTTAGGAATTTCATCAATTTCTATTTCAATTGAAGTATTAATTTCAATAAATACGAAGTCTAGTACTTCATATTTGTATGCGTTTTTACCGTTACATAATTGGTATTTACATTTCCTTTCAGTATCATTTACTAATAGAGCTTCATTAAGGGCTCCAATACCTTGAGTCGTCAATATGTTTACATTTATTGGAATCCAACTACATTTTGTGCCAGAACCTTTATTGATTTCACAGTTATGGTTTGTACAATTTAAGTATCTATTAGCACTATAAAAACCATAACTTTGTATGTTATCTATTATAAAAGTTACATTACACTCACAATTTTTGCAACTACTAAAATCGGATTCCACAGTATCATATATTTTAGCCAATACCTTAGAACGAGTAGTGTAAATATCTTTTGGTTTTCTAGCCTTCTTAGTGATTTTCTCTAGATTGTCATACGTGATCAAACTTCTGGTCAGTTGTGAAAGATCGTTTTTTTTATCATTGATATATTTTCTAATATTAGGTCTATCTAAATATGCAATTGAAAAACTTTGGACCACGGAATCAAAAGCACACGTATTAATAAACGTGAATCTGTATGTTCCTGAAGTAGAAACACTGCCGTTTTGTAAAATATGTAATTTTGTACGACGATTGATTCGTTTTTTATTTTTCTTCTGTTTAGACACCAGTCCCCGCCAGTCTTCAATATAATTTGGTTCGCTCCTAAAAATTGAGTTTTCATAAAATGATTCATCATTGACGAGAGTATTTATTTGTGGTGTGTTATGGTCACTTATTTCATTTTTTTCATCGACAATATTTTCAGTTCCTTCTTGAACATCAATCAAGTCACTTTTGGCTAAGCGTATGGAACCGGTTATCAAAGGCTCGTGTTTAATAATAAACTCATCTACGCGGTACTTATTTGAATTTGTTTTAAAAAATAACTTTTTTACGTCTTTCATATAACTTTCTACATTTGAACTGGTTGGAGTACAATAATTACTGTTAAAATAAGTCATCATTATATTTCCCCATAGTGGAAGTTTTTTAAGAATCCTAATCAAAGTGTCCTTTATTTCCGGCAAGTAATAAATATTTTCGATTTCAGTTTCTTGATCACACAATTGTTTAATTAAATCTTCTTTCTCCTCAAGATCTTTATACATTTTCAGAAGCGGGTTTTCTTCTTTATCTAATCCCTCCCATAAAGAATGTTTAATTGGAATGTGATTTTCCGAATCTACATTTTGTATTTCACATTCCTGCAAATTAGTTTTGATCCGGTTTTTTAATTCTAAAATCGCCGTTTCACACCGTGTTAAATTTCCATTTCTACTGCCGCGGTGTTTATTATTTGCTATAATATAAACATTTTCTATAATTTTCTTTACCTCTCCGTATGAAACACATTTTTTAATCAGAATCATACAATCAACAAAAAATTTTGTTACTCTAGTGTCTATATTTTTGAAAATACTTTGATTGTACAATGTTTTTATGAAATGCGAAGTATCAAGGCGAACATAACAGGTTGGAATTTTTTTGGTTCTATTTTCTAAAATATTAAAACATGTATTTAAGTAGTCAAAGGTGGATTTATAACCACAAAATACTTTTACCACCGCACCTACTAAAGCTGCGGAATCATCAGTTACTACTTCATTTGGAGGTTTTCCATTAGCCAACCAAGATTGTAACCAGCTAGCAATAGTATCTAAAGAGTGACTTTCTGATATACACTGTGAAATTGGCACGCTACTTTTAACGGTTGTATCTGTCATCATAACATACAAAAATATAGGACTTTGCGACTCTTGAGATAGTTGTGTGTGTTCATTGACGACAGGCCGAAGATTTTTATTAAATATAGAACCTGTTGCGTCTATAGAAACTCTAATATAATTAAACTCTTTTTGGCATTTTTTATAATAATTCTTTTGATCGTCCGTCCAGTAAAATGTATAAAATGGAAAAGCAGAAACATATCTAACACATTTATCAAAAGGTGGTGAAACACACATACAAGTAAGTGACAATATTGGGTTGGGATGGAAAACATCAACTTTTTTATTTTCATGTTTAATTCGATGTAGTGTTTGTAATTTTGGCAATACTGGAGGTTCCTTGTCATTTTTCTTCATTAAAGTTGAGGCTAATTTATATCTTATAGAAGCTGCTGCTTCGTGTTGTAATTTTTCACCTAATTCCCTTATTTGGTAATACCGTAATCGGTTTTTTTTACTGGTGTTATGAGAGTACTTTTTATTTTCATTAATTATGCAACATTCTAGTTTAATTAAATTTTCCGTTTCTAAGTTAGTTGTTATAATTATTTTTGCGTGACATTGATTACAATATCCTGTGCATTTGATTTCGTAATTGTCTTTCACAATATTATTTTTAAAACACCAAGTGCATAAAGATCTTATTTCTTTCCATAGATGCATTTGAATTACATTAGTCCATTGGTTTGGTTTTAATTTACGTCTGACATTATACAGACTACCAGGGGCGATTTTGCTATTTCGGTGATAAAAATACCTTTGAGGCTTAATACTATCCCAAGTTATTGTATCCATATAAAATGTATGCGTACTGGTGTTCTCCGAAACACTATTAATGCTTTCGTTTGATGACGATGTAGACTTTTGATTTATCAAATTAGAATCATTATTACGAATTATTTCTTTTTTATCAACACCAAAAAAGTATTCGTAATTTCGTTTTATGCTTAATATGATTGATTTAATACTCATTTTGTAATTTAACCGTGTTTGAATTTGTTTATAAATTGAGTCATTTGCGGAAGGAATATTTTTAAAAAAGTCATCTTTGAATTCTGAAATTACTAATTTTTGCGTTTCTAATGAAACCTTTGGTTTAGGCCCTCGTTTTCCTTGCTGATCCATGTCGTTAGATTCACAAGAATTATCACAAATTATTATGCCATTTGTTTTCAATATTAACATAATATGAAATAACAACTAACTAACTAACATATAAATCAACATCAATAACATTATGAACACTTGTGTACTTATACTACCTATATTACCTGAAAATACCAACTATAGATGTAAAAAACATAACGGGCCCCACCGCTCACGCAGTACGAGTCAGAAAAAGTTGTCTTCTAACGTGGTAAACATTGTGTCTTCAAGATAATCTGAAAATAACACGTATTTAAATAATTTAATATAGGTATGACAGGCTCCAGCCTTCCTCTAAAGGTACTTAAGCACTTACGTGTTTTCCATTATTTTAGCGTGATTTCTATTATAAATAGCGAAGGGGCAAAACACGAGGCTGAAGACGATTTCCCGAAGTCACAACTCCCATAGAAAATGTGATGAATAGGTTGACGACACTTAAAAGTTTAAGTGCACTCGCCGGATGACAATCGGTAATAGTCTTCACTTCACGTCATATTATCTAAAAAATACATCTGTGTTAATTCTATAGTTACGTTTATACTTACTACCGACGCTCGCGCTGACTGATTCTACCTATTTCGATATTGAAATGTAACTAACGTGAACTTAAGACGAGAACAGATCCTGACGGGTAACGAGGACAAGCTTGTAATAAAAAAATTGAAGAAAAGTAAATTATATCCTAGCAAATAAGACAGTGTTTCATTTCCAGTAGAATTGGAGGATAAAACCAGGCCTCCGCAGAAGTAGGTATATAAATAGGTATTTGAGATCCAATTAGATAAACAAACAAGTTACATTACGTTATTATGTGTGTACCTACCTACATCAAACCTTTAAAAAAGTAACTAAGTAGGTACCCATTTTTAAAACTTCTTAAGCATGTCCTTAATTTTAAGTGTACAGTGTCATATTCAACGAAAAAATGAACGTGTTTTTGTAAAAAACAACTCGCTTGCTACCTAGTTTTACAGTGCAATTAATGAATGAGTGTAAAATCAATTTAGTTAAATGCCACTATTATAAATTGAAATATACTTACTGATTTGGGTGCAGCTCCTATATTGATTACGTACTAGATACACAATTTTATATAGGTAAATAATGACATCACCAACACATTGTTTGGTTTTGCAACCCACTATGTAGTCAAACTCAAAAGCCGGCGTTATTATAATGATGTGCGACGAAGTAAACAAACAAAGAAACTGAGAAGCGCTTGTTCGTTTCGATTGCTTTGTGACACAAAATGGACCCTTATCACCTTCAAAATACAGATCAGTCTTGTCTAATAATCGTAAGATGTTAGGGCAGCGCCATCTAGTATTTAAACATAAACATATTCATTTGCGTCGCGGGCGCCGCGCGTCGCTTTGTGACACAAAATGGACCCTTATCACCTTCAAAATACAGATCAGTCTTGTCTAATAATCGTAAGATGTTAGGGCAGCGCCATCTAGTATTTAAACATAAACATATTCATTTGCGTCGCGGGCGCCGCGCGTCGTAAGCCCCATACCTATTGACCGTACGTGCATCCATTACTGCCACACTATATTGAACTTTATCACATGAGGAATACAGGTCAATTCCGTAAACGTTGTGGTACCGTCCTTGATCCGGAAAATGATTATTTTGAATAATTTTGTCAGTTGTAATGTAAGCATTAATAACAGCAACTTTATTTTTCATGCATGATTTACTTCATTTGATATCTTAATCCTTCAAGCGCCGTGATCTAGACAAAATATATAAAATCATTGTTCCTAGCTACCGGGGTCCCATGCGACGCGCGAAGGCTTAATCATATTATTATAAAGTATTATTAAAATAATGTGTAATTAATAATATTGCGATTCTAAAGTAAATACTCCCTTACATAGACAATTAATAATTTACACAAGACAAAAATTGTTAGAAAGAAAGTTAATAATATTGTATTCGACTGTACTCAATGTAATGTATGTAGAAGTTTACAATCAAATTTAATGGTTTTCTAGGTCAAAAGTCAAGCAAAAATTGGACTGATATTGGGCACTATTTCAAGCACAATTTTTTGAGACGTAAATTGTACCTATAGCTCGTTCGATATTCGCGCACTGAGGTGAGTATGCTGGGCGTAGAACCTACGCCCAGCATACTCACTGAACGAAGCCTATAACTCCGAAGTTATTCGAGCACTGTTTTTTCTTTTTGGGCACCGTTTGGCACTATTTGGGAACTATTTTTTGAAGTATGAATTATGTTTGAAGCGTATACAGATTCTCCGGACGGAGGTGAGTATGCTGGGCGAAACCTTCGTCCAGCATACTCATCGAACTATGGCTATAACTTCGCAAGTACAAGAGCACTATTTTTTTCCTTTGGGCACTATTTAGCACTATTTCAGAACAGTTTTTTGACATTCATGAAATATCAGGATTCCATGGTGAGTATGCTGGACGAAGGGACACACAATGACACATCAAGCTCTCATTGAACAGAAATTATATACGTACAATTAAGGCTCCGTGCACGAAAAACCCTTTTTCGTCAATAACTTATCTAATTGTTAGAAAGCTTGAAATAATTGAAACATTAAGTCTCTGTAAGTATAAAAGTACAGTTTTTGTGGTGCTAAACCATTCGTGTCAGTTCAGCTGGAAATACATGTACGTTACTTTAGTACAACAAGTTCCTACCATGTTCAAACTCCAATGCACCAAATTATGTCTCGAAAACTACCTGTTTTTTGCATTGTTTTGGATAGCTGAGGGTCAGTGGTAAATTTTAAAATTCCTTTTGGGTCATTGCTGAAAATCTGGATTGAATTTTGTCGAGCAAAAATTTTCCATTTCAAACAAGTTTAACAGGTGCTGTGTTAATAATTGCATCACTTTTGTGCTCTCGAAGATATGGTTTATTTCGCCTTTGATTTACTTAATAAAGATATAGTAAAACCATAAAATAAAATTTTGATTTTATTTCAAGGATAGCTGAAGACTAATGTGTGATTTTTAAATTTCTTGGTATGGTTTGCTAAATAATAAGAAAAAATACATTATTAACAGTGTTTTAAAAAAATTATTATATCAACATTTTTTTCAGCTATATTTTGTATGGAAGTTAAAAAAAGTGGTTCCCGCACAAGTAGACCATATAATGATGTTGATGATATTTTTTAATTTTCAAATCAAAAGTAGTTTCGTCCAACGAAACGATCAAACATCAGTCTCGCGTCAATTTTTGGAACACTTGTTGCGAATTCTGATAATTTTCCACAAATCCTTAATTTATTCGAAAAATCCCTTTCCGGTGTGTACAAGAAAAAGAATTCAACTTTTCAAATCATAAATAATTTTGTTGAAATTCTGTTTCTCTCTCTCACAACTAATGAACAAAATTGATCAACATCGAAAGATTTAGTGCACGGCTCCTTAACAGGGCGGCCCATGCAATGGCGTGTAAAATAAAAATGTTGAATCCTCTATCCAAGGGCTTCTCGAAACTAATGAACATGTATGTTCAGCGATGTTTTATAATTTAGGAGCTAGTTTTTTTTTTTTTTGGAAAATACACCCGATATCCGATTGTTCTTTTTCTTTCTATAATGCACTTAAAAAAAAACCAAAATGTTGTCTACTATCGACAAAACTACAATAGTATTTCTATTTTCTCAATGACCCTCGGCAAACTTCATTTTTCGTCAGTCGTTTGATTTCTATCAGTTGCCCTTTGCCCTTGGTGCAGATCGGACGCTTTCAATCGACTTGGAAGTATACAGAGTTGTTAATAACCTTATAACTTAATTTAATTTATTTAAAAAATGAGAGAAAATTTGCTAAAGTTGCAGGCACGACAAATAGGAAAATAGTTTTACAGCTATATATAGTTCACACGGAAATCAAAACAAAACAACAATAAAGTACTTAGTTCTGAGCTCAAATTATTATATACTGTAAATCTAATAATTATTTAATCGATTACAAACGAATACTAATTTATATGTCCAGCAACATAGAAATTAGCAGTCGTTTGTATTCGGAAATGCGATGATTACCGAGGGAGATTCGGAAAATATAAATACTGTACCTAATGTAATCATTACCCAAAGTTTCTAAAACTTGTTTGAAATGGAAAATTTTTGCTCGACAAAATTCAATCCAGATTTTCAGCAATGACCCAAAAGGAATTTTAAAATTTACCACTGACCCTCAGCTATCCAAAACAATGCAAAAAACAGGTAGTTTTCGAGACATAATTTGGTGCATTGGAGTTTGAACATGGTAGGAACTTGTTGTACTAAAGTAACGTACATGTATTTCCAGCTGAAGTAATCCAAGCTTTAATAAGTTGTTGAACGTCATTAAACTCGCGTCACCCTATACACAATGCGAGGTCAGCTTACACTGTAACGGCCGAATCCAATAACTTATCTATCACCAGTCTTGGCGTACTGGAGATAGAGAAATCTATTTATCTATGGTTTTATCGTCACAATAATCTGTTAGAGAATAATGACCTTATGGAATTGTGGGCCAACAGTCAATGACAGATAGAATTATACTGTCTACCATCAATAGTGAAAGTTGGTTATTGGGTTCGGCCGTAAATGTATTGAGGTTGATTTGTCGTTCTCATAGTAGATAGTTAATTGATTCAGACGTGACCTTGCGGAAATCCATTATAAAATGATGTGGATTTCTTCCAGGGTCTTTTCAAGACTCTTTAGAAATAACTAAGCGGAAAAGGTTACTAAATATATCCACATCATCATTTCTCATAGTAGATGTTTAAAAACATGGCACTAACTTGCAAGATAATCAACAAACAGCATCGTCTTCGAAATATATGTCTTAATTATATCAGCACTGTTAGGGTTAGGAGGGTTAATATCTCCCCAAGCGCCGCAGCTCTTCAGAGCCGGTATATATACACGCTGCATGGTGCGGCATATACCTGATACAACGTTCTCGGTTTCCTGGTTTATATCAAACATAACGAAGTAATAGTCCTGAAATTGTTAAGTATACATCATAAAACATACTTGCACCGAAAGTCACTTCTTATTACCTACTCAAGAAGCCCAAAATAAGTCGATAAAGCATTTTCTGGCAAAGTGAACGTGATTCATTCATCCTATATGTGACAAATACCAATCCAATAAATATTTTTATTACATTTGACCAACTTCCGCTGTCCAGATTTATTTTGTCCCACACAATGTAATGATCCTTATGTGCACATAACAGAGAGAAAAAGCCTTTAAACTTTCACAAAATTCTTTCCAAAATTGAAAAGAGAGTGAAGGCTCGTGCAAAGTGGCGCGATATCGCGGGCGTTATAGGTAGCGCGACCCTTGTAGCGCCCGCGACATCGCGCTGGTCTGCACGAGCCTTTAATTTGGTATCTACAAAAAATAAACTTAAAACATTATTACATCGCTAATATTCCTAGAGTCGATAGCTTTGGTCTTCAGTCTGTACATGGCAACACACTTGCCCTCGGTGCCAATAGATTCCCCATCAGATATATAAGACCTCTCCATTTTCCCTTTCTGATTGGGAACAAACCGACCGGATTCTGGAATGTGTAATAAAAGTCATCCGTTATTCATGCGTTCATTGTAATGTTCGCATACCTACTGTCGTTCGTGCTGTAAAGGTGGTTTTAAACCAGCGAGGCGAGGCGTGGATAGGATGGGCGTGAATTGAAATCATGCTTACCCTTTTACACCGAAGGATGTCAATCGCTATACGGCGTCGTCTCGCGCTATAACGCGCCGCCCAGCCGAGAATATAGTATGCAGCGATGTCTCGCGATGGTCGGAGCGAGCCGGCGCGTACCAGCGCGAGACATCGCGACATATCGCGAGATTTGTATATCCGTTTTACAAAGTAAATAAATAATTCTTACAGCAGTAAAGTTTTTCAATATTGTACTGACAAATATTTCAATCCTATCCTCGCACATCCTCGCGCATCTAGACGTTTTACACCAAAGATGGGCGTGGATAGAAATTTTGCAAATTTCAATTCTCGCCCATCCCATCCACGCCTGGCCTCGCCGGTGTAAAACCACCTTCACACTTACGATTCCACCCACTTTTCAGAGCTCATACGCCATGCCGCCATACATATTGGCAGTGAATCCTCCGGGAGGGTCACCGGCATTACGTTTGCGCTAAAGATAATCCTCGCGGACCTATCTAATTTGACGCATTAGAGGTTTGAAACCGTGATAAAAAATACTGTAAAATGAAGTAAAATAGTGTTTTCAGGGATTCATGTCGCTATACGTAGTATCTCTGGGGGTATTTTCATGGGACTGTATTTGTGTTTTCAAGACTCGCTGAAAACACAATTTACAGTGTTCTGTAACACAGTTTCAAACCTAATGACGATCGCCGTCCGCAAGGGTTCAATTTAGCACAAACGTAATGCCGGCGACCCTCCAGGAGGGTTCACTTGCAATATGTATGGTGGCATGGCGTATGAGCTCTATGGAAAATGGGTGAAGTCTAAAGTGTTAAACAAGCACCGTCTCGCTCTCTTTTAATGAAGTATAAAAAAACAACTATGTGCGCATCGAACCGCGCATAGTAAAGAGTTCTGTAGTCGGGATGAATCTTACGCATGCACAACATTGATTTTATAGGCAGCAAAAATTCGTTGGTATTTCAGAGAAATTTTGAAAAACAGACTTATTTTGGGGCTGCTATACTCAAAAATTGCACGATGTATCTTCTCCAAATTTAGTTGAAAGCATCAATTTACATCGAAGGATACGCCTTACCGCGTAAAAAGATGACCGCATTTATGCATAAGTTGTCATCCGTCACTTAATGACGCAGAGAATTGTCGCTGTACCATCAGCATACTCGTTTTGAAAAGGGTAGGTAATTAATTTTAAAAAGAGGTTCTTTTGACATAATAAAATGTTTGTTTTTATAGTCTTTATTCAATCAATCTGCCTAGAGATAAAAAAGGCCTCCAGCCATGGCAAAAAACTTATAAACTAAGCAACTACACGTTACGGGCATCCCCTGTAATAAGGCCTTATTAAGGCCTTCACCAAGCAACTACACTTTTAAATTCGAAAAAGAAAAAAAATGTTGTATGTACATAGTTACCCCTTAACATATTTAATGGCCATCGAACAGTACAAGTTTTTTGAATTTTTGTCTTTTGGTTAAGTTTTTTGTATTTTTATGCAGTCATGTAGCAGTTTATAATAATCGTTTTTAGTAACATAATTTTGTGATTTAAGATTATTGGCTGGTCAAGTGTTCATCTATGCTCTTAAAAATATTAGAATGAAGTAGTGACTTTAATATACTGTTAGTAACTCTTTGCCACTCCTTTTTCTGACATCCCTTATATTTTAAGTGTTGTTTGTTACCATATTCGTATGTTAGGCATACGTCGAATAAATCTTGTGAATTTTAACCCGCACATGTTTTAATTTTCTTACTACTCAACTCACAATGTATCCACAACTACCTGCTTCGAAATTCAAAGACTCAGACAAAATTTCGTAATTTTATTTCGTATTCACTTATAAACGCGTATCACGTTCGTCTCTGATACTCACACAAGTCCTCTGTTGATATTGTGTATGGGTGTTGCTGAAGTGCAATTCAAAATAATAAAAAATATCAAGTGAAAGACAGTTAGCTTTAGCACGCCTTAAGGCTGAACGATGAAATTTTGCTCTGCGCCTTTATTCGCGCTACTTCCCCTGGATTGCCTCGACGTGTAATGCCTCGATACTTCCTACATTCAAATTTTAAACTTTTTTTTGTCAACGCTATACTTACCCTATAGTTCGTTGTCATGGGAACGCAATTTTTGTTGTATGTCATCATCCGTCATAATATTTGAGATATCGTAATAGTTTAGTTTTATTCGATTTTTTGGAGTTGTTGGTACCTACATTTCCTGAAGGCACAAGAAGGCATCTTTGTATAGCTGTGTGTATTTTAAAAAAGGAGAAAGTTACTCCAATGTGTCACGTCACTCAGTTTAGGAGTGACACTTTTCTGGCGACGTACTCGTAAGTATGGTGAGGGCGAATCCTTAATTTACATCAATGGTTGAAAGTCTTTTTTAAGTTCCAGCAAATACATTATTAGAAGTTTTGCCATGATACAAGTCGGAAAAACTGGTTGACTAGTTTTTGAAAATGAGGTCAAGTTAGAGGTAACGTGAAAAATTTCTGAAAATATATATTTTTGGCTCATAGGATCACAATCTTTCGATTTTATTTTTTTGCGATCCGCTCCTGCTTCTGAATACATCGAGATTTCTTAGTTTTATGTAACTTTAATAATACACATATTACACATAAACCTTCCGGAATTAATTCTCTAAAAAATGGTGAAAATCTTATCAAAATCTGTTGCGTGATTTAGAAGAACAACGCATCGGAACAACGGTTATACAGAAAAACACGAAAAGTGACTTTAATTTATAATACGTTTATATAGATGCTGGTGATTTGATAAATGGTATGACTGACTGCTGCGTTGGTCTCGTGGTCACAGGCGCGACTTGCTAAGAGTCGTCGTAAAAGTATTATTGGATTTTCCCATTAGGAATCGATACAGTTTCATAAAGAAGGGAATGTCTCAAATAAAGAAAAAAACGTTTTCAATAAACATCGTAAAAAATTAACTCGTTAGACTGAAAGCTGATCCCAACATATTTCGGAAAAGGCTAGGTAGATTGATTGATTCTAAGAAATTAACCCAATGAATTGAATTAAATTAAATTCTAAAAGTAGTTTGAATAGACATTTTTCATAGTTTAATTTGAAAACTATGATGTGGCACTTGGCCGATTTACTGCATCGCTTTTAAAGTAAATTATAACGAAATGATGATTGAAAAAGTAAAACTAAATATTACCCATTTTTACAGGTGGAAACAGACCGTCGCATAAGATAACACAACTTCTGCCACCTTCAACGATTGCACTATCTAACAGATCTATATGAATATCTGCGTCATAAACACCATCCTGTAAAAAGATTTCATGTACTGTTATACAACTTGATTACATATGTATTAAGGTGCCCCCCTTCAAGATGGAGGGACCAAGTTTTGGATTTCAAATCAGCCTACATAAAAGTTTAGTACTGAAAATCCACTATTTGCTACCTTTGCAATAATTTTTGCTACCTAAATGTATACGTAGTTTTATAAAAAAAATCCTTGGTCGCTCGATTGTGACTTCAAGATGGAGGTACCAAATGGATACGCTGGTCGGAGGAGTATTCTACCTGTATAGTATTAAGGCTCTTTCAAACAGGCGCGACACGCGACGCGACACAAAGACACCGCTCGTCGCGCGACGCGACGTACCTTTGTGTCGCGTCGCGTATCGCGCCTGTTTGTAGGAGCCTTTACAATACCTTAATTCTACTTTAGAAACATGAAATTTGATTGTCCCTAACATGAATCGTTTGAGAAATATCGAACAGAAACGTTTGTCCCTCGATAATGTCGATTCAACTATTTGGTCAGACATGTTAATGGATAGTTTTTTTTTTTTCGAAGTTAGTTTTTCTACCTTGAGAAATGCAAATGTCTTGCGTTAAAGATTAACTTTAAAAAGTACTAATGTTTTTTATACTTATTTGCAAACAAGGTGTAATAATAACTGTAACCCAAAAGGTTAATTTAACTCATTATTATGGACAACTTTCAAAATAGAATCAACTCAAAAGTCGCCAAAAAAAAAACAGGTTTTCATTTTGTCCATGACATGTGAAGATAAATGGGAACCGCAGATTTCTTCGTTTTTTTTTTTCGAAGTGACGTATTAATGTTTGATATTCATTTGCTAACTTCAGAGTACGCGTAAATTTATAAAAAAGTACCTGCAACTTAAATGAAGCAAGGAAATATTATTGTATTTATAATAAAAAATAATATTGTGGGCAAAAATAGCAAATTTGATGAAATATTAGTTTTCATATTTTATTTATTTATACAGTTTATAAATTCACAAACTTTTTAGGCATAAAAAGGTATGAGGGCTTTTGGCAAAAAAAAATTAAAACTGCTCATCTGACAAAGTGAATTGAAAAATAATATTTACATGTCACTGACTAAAGTATTTTAAACAAAATGTAATAAGTTCAAACGCCTCGTTGGTTTAGTAGACGCAAGCGCTACTGCTGAGCTGCTCTTTTGTCAGTTACCTACTTATCTAATTGTGAGAAAGCTTGAAATAATCGAAACATTAAGTCTCTGGTTATAAAAGTACAGTTTTCATGGTGCTAAACCATTCGTGTCAGTCACAGCATCTGTTAAGAGTTGCATCACTTTTGCGCTCTCGAAAATATGGTATATATTTCGTCTTTGATTTAGTTAATGAATTTATTATATAATCATAAAATAAAAAAATGATTTTATCTCTAAGATAGCTGAAGACTAATATCTGATTTTAAAATTTCTTGATATGGTTAGCTAAATAATAGGAAAAAATACATTACTGACTGAGCTTAAAAAAATGTTTTTTTCAACATCATTTTTCTGCTATATTTTGTATGGAAGTTGAAAAAGCCACATGCAAGTAGACCATATAATGAATTTATGACATTTTTTAATTTTCAAAATCAAAGGCAGTTACTTGTAACAAAATGATCAAACGTCAGTCTCGCATCATTTTTCTGAAAACTGGTTGCGAATATTAGTGATTTTCCATGAATACTTAATTAATTTAAAAAATCCCTTTCAGCTACATGCAAAACAATGAACTGGACTTTTCAAATTTAAACAAAACTGTTTGTGATTTGAAAAGTCCATTTTCAAATCACAAACAGTTTTGTTTAAATTATTTTTCCCTTTCTCACAACAAATGAACAGAATTGATCAAATTCAGTCGATTTCGTGCACGGCCCCTTAAGGGCGAAATGTGGGTGTACTATTGGTTTACCTCTGCCTATCCCCTCGGGGACTACAGGCGTGATGTTATGTTATGTAATAAGTTCAAAATAATTACTTAAATTAATTAGCGATAAGTGTGTCGTGTTTTACTTATTTTCCGTATATAATATAATATTTACCCAATTATCATGAAGAGGAAGAAAGAGTGCGATTCCGTTAGAAGTTAAAAAACGATATTTTTACAACATAAAAGTTCATTTCAAAATTTTGAATTAACATCACCGTGTGACCAAGTATTTGGTGATATGCATAGAATTGGATTGAAAAATGTCGGTAAAAAGTTTGTACCTATCTTTGAAGGTCAATTTCGATTACTTTTTTAATGAAAATTTGGATGATTCAGAACCAGATAGTGTAGGCGAAATTATTGAAGATCTAGAAGATATTGATCACGTAGAAACAAATGTAGAAAACATCTATTTGCGGTTTTTTAATTTGCCTAATTGCGGCCTACTTTAGCGTTAAAGTCTCCTATTAAAGTGGTATAGTAACAGGGGTTTTCTGTGAGAACTGCTCAACTTCATCGTCATCATATGAGGACGTAGGGGGCATAAACTTGTATAACCTTTAGTGAGTAGCGCTTATTAAGCTTTACTTTTGCATAACAAAGCTTGTGGAAATAATCTTTATGTCCTGGATATGGATATGTAAATTTAAATAAATATAAGTTGCATCTAATATACCTACCTATTTTATAACAACGATAATTATAGAACTACAACCAAAGACAAATTCATCAAAAGAAATAAAAGCACCATGTTTTCTAACTACTAGTCATGGGGAACAGGAACAGTAACAGTAAACTCCTGAGCAACAATTCCTTTCAAACAACCTTTCATGGACAAATTGTTTATGAACAGCAGATTTGTTGAGTTAAATTCTCATTATGGGTTACAGTTACGCTCTCAAATTTTGAAATCTCAAATTCTTTATTGCGTACCATAATGTATATAGTTGGTAGGGAAGTAATTATATTAGTCACAATTATGGACCCTGTCGGGCACAGCATAGATCAAGTAGGAGAGAGGAAGAAGAGCACTGGTCGTTTAATGTGACAAATTGTATTATTAGTTATGTCGTCAGTAAGTTATATATTTATTAATACAGAATTCAATTTAAGAATTATAATTATTGATTTATAAATTATTATTGGTTATAAATTGGTTTTATAAATTATTATCGGTTATTGGTTATACGACGGCAATCCATTCGAAGGGGATGTAGGAGAGGTCATTTGGCATAGGGGTCATCAGGGGTAATTTGGTTGCAATGTCAACCATTTTCGAGTAAGTTGGCTGATTTCAAATCCAAGACTTGGTCCCTCCATCTTGACGGGCACGTATTTGGAGAATAATGGGCTCCGGACACGAAGCCCGTTTTCAAGTCGTTTCAATGCTGTGTGGCTTGTTCCGCTGACTGACGCGTGCAAGTCGGTGACTCCACTGTCAACTAAACTGACTCACAAACTGGCTTCATGTCTGCTCCCAAGGAATTTAATGGAACCTTGGAGTATTGGGAGACTGGCAGAAAAGAAAGGCGGCCGATACTCAGCAGTTTGTGTTTCTCGGCTGAGATGCTGATGTTTTTCCTATCTTTCGGATTATTTATTCCATATTTTTTATAGTTCGCTTTCCTTCTTTTCTGATGTGGGGCCTGACAAAATGTACACATTATCGCTCAGTATAAAAATGCAGGATGCTTTTCAGAACAGGATTTTGGCACACAATGGTACTTTTAATCCCGGTAGTACGTTCCAGTGGGATATTTTCCGATATCCACGCAGGCGAAGCCGCGGGGCAAAAGCTAGTTCTACATAAAATGATTTTTAGATTTGACTAGAGTTGTTTTATTTAGAGGAGTTGTGAGCGTGATGCCTCAGGGTGAAGGCGAAATGTTGAGTGTGCTTTTAGATGATCTACGCTCGACCGTCGAGCGTAGATCGTATGCGTCGAGCCATGCTCTTCCAAGTGTTCGAAACGGCTGATCTGGTCAAAGGTTTAATTGAAGCCATTACAAATCAAGAATTCCGATGGAGATGGTGATTGTGTTGTAAGACAATACACCGGTGAGGGAAAAGAAGGAAGTCACTGAACAAGTATATGTATAATATTTTCAACACTATGTATTTTGTTATGTAATAAATGACTTATGACTAAGTCTAAGATCTGGCTGCGAGATTACTAGGTTCATACGAATTTTTAATCAAAATCTAATTTTTACATATATTTATGAATGGGGGAATATATTTTTGACGGGGTACCTATTTAAATGTGGCCGCAAGTATTTTTAATTCAAATAATATTAATTGATTTTTGGGAAGAAATTACATTAACTTGTTTGTTAAATAAAATATAATCCACGTCACAGCAATACGTGTAAAGAACTTGAAAGCTGTGGGTGCCATTGCGCACTTGGCTGCAACCCCACACACAGCCAGGTGTAAACAGGTACCACTTTGTGACATTTATACGTTCATGACCAGGGTTGGAGAAAAAACCTGTTTTTTTTTTAAATTTGATAAAATAAGCAGTTCAAAGTGTTTTTAAACAACAGTTTTTTTTTTTGTTTTTTGTTCATCGAGCGATTTTTCAATTTTATCATCAACACAATTCGATAAGGCCTAATATAATTAATTTCTAGACAATTTTAAAATTAACCTGAGGAAACATTTACAATAAACTATCTAATCTGTGAACATACATAGGTAGGATGGACTATATTTGAATAAAGTCTATCCTATATAAGGGGAATCCCCAAAATAGTTGCGGGGAATAACTTCATTTCGACCGGCGACGAAGTGTATAAAACTACCTAATCTTTTAATTTCTTTTCGAGCATTTCAAGTCCTAAAAATGTATAACTTTCATTTATTTCCATTCATTCGCGATTTAATATCTTGTTTTTTTTTTTCTTTTTCTTAATGTTTAAAACATTATTTTTAACTTGTTTTATACTGTGATTTTAAACACTTAATAAAAAACTTGTTTTATTTCAAACTGTTTTAAATCAACTTGTTTGTTTTATGCCAAGGATTCGTATGGTTCATTAAGTATATTCATTATTTAGATATCAAATTAAAGCTATTTTTTTTCTGTATATAAAGGAATAAGTCTGCTTATGTTCTTTGTATTTAACTAGGATTCTGAGAACGTCTGTTACTCCAGCAGGAAAATCTCTTCTAGAATTAATTAAGTTCAACGAATAATTAGAGCGTAATCTGCCGTAAATGAGGGCCGAATTAAAAACCTGCCAAGTGCATGTCGGACCACGCACACTGAAGGGTTCAGTAGTTGCGATGAATTTATCCCAAGAACAAACTTAAATCTCTCAATATTTTGCGTACAAACTTACATTATGTAAGTTTGTACGCAAAATATTGAGAGATTTACCATATTATTTTAAAACCATAGAATTCTTATAGGTTTTCCTGCAATCTATGAGTAAAGAACCATTCGCTGTATTTTTTCAGTTTCGGAGATAACGGGGGAATAGTGAATTTTCATCTATTTTCTTAAATATCTAAAGTATTTGTATTAAACTGATTAAAAAAAAAAACGTATTTGAGATCCTCATAACAAGCCCTTACATTTGATATGTCACACGGTACCTACAGTTTTGTACAGGTTGTAAAGTTTTTGCCCCCGAAAAGTAACACCTATATACAAAATTCATTTATTTACGTTACATGTGTTTGAATCACAGAAATTCATGTGTACCAAATTTCAACTAAATTGGTCTAGTAGATTCGAACAAAATCGGCTGTAACAGACGGATAGCCAATCAGACAGACACACGAATGATCCTATAAGGGTTCCGTTTTCTTCTTTTGAGTTACGGAACCCTAAAAATTGTGCGTACTGGCGATTTGGAAAAAAAAAAAACCGTAAAAATGAATGCTGCTACCTGCTCGAGTATTGTTATTTCAGCAGAAAGATTTTAAATGAATGAAAGAAGAGAGAAATGAAGTACATGGACAGATAGCTTATATTTTTGTTCATAATATTATGCGCCGAAAATCATTGAGATTCAATGTAAACGAGAGCAGACACCGCAAACAAAAAATGTGTCCCATGGATGTCAAGTGTGACAACTGCGCGGTGCGTACTGCGCACCATAAACGTCAAGTAGTGACAGACGTTTGTGGTCCGTGGATCACAACTTGTGACGCAAAATTTTCCTGCTGGAGTTACAGACATGGACGGACAAACTCATAAAGGATTAGCTGTGGGGTTGAGAAGCAAGCTTTATATTTTTTCTTATTGTATCCAAACAGGAGCGAATAGGAAGCTTTAATAATTTTTGATTTAAGAATAGTTGTTTTTTTTTTTTTGGGCAAAACGGCAATGATCCTATACGGTCGTTTTTTACGTCACTATATATGTATTTTAAAAGTTTTATCGAGTTATATGTTCAATTTTATTTGCCCCACCTTTCCCACTGCTTAGATCCCGATAGTATCACTGTAAAGTTTCGCTTACCAGATAAAAAATACATGTACAGTATAGTCTTTTATATCTTCGTCAGTTTTCAAATTATTTCCTTTATCAAATCAGGACAAATACCTTTGGCACGGAGCAGACCATTGCATAGAAAACTATATTTAATTTCTTGATAACAAAGATCAAAATAGCACACACCTTTTTATTTTTTTTTTTTTTTTTTTGATCTTTGTTATAATAAAATAGCACACACCTTCTCGGGGGGGGGCTGGATCGCTCCAACGCGAATGTATACGTACATCCGTGGTGGGACGACCCAGCCTGCCAGGCACTTCTTCTCTTGCAACCGAGCGGGTGGGCGGGTTGCGGATAGCCCAACTCCGTCTGTGGGACCGGGAACTAACGGTCACATTGACCGTTGGCGGTCGATCCCACACTTGGAGCATCTTCTAAAAAAAGGATCCCGGACAAGAGAAGTTCCTGAAAGCCAAATCCCAGGCCTAGGGTAACCCATACACCCCTTCCTATGTTATCCATTACCAAAACAAGACATTCCTTCCTATTCATACATTTCCCGTCAATCCTAAATCCCTAGGTCAATTCCCAGGCCTAGGGTGGCCCCCAAAGAACCCATACCCTCCATCCACCAAATGCCTTCCCCCCTATCCCTTTATCCCAGCGGTCCCAGAGGAAGGGTAACCTCGTCTCCAAAAAAGCCCACCCCCACAAACATGATAATGCAGAATGATGAAGCAAATACCCAGGTGGGTCCCGGCCAAGCCGGGGAATCCCACACCGCTCCGGCGGTTAGCCCCTATCGTAATATGGGAGGGGCCTCAAACTGCAATGTTGATTACCTAATGCCGCGCTTTTCAGCGCGGCCGGCTGCTGATTTAGCGCCCACAACACAGGCTGCGACTAACGCGCCCATTAACCCAACTTCGGCTGCGACCAATGCGCCTACACTGACCACACGAATTATGCCACCTACGAGCCTCTGGCAACAGAGCATCGTGCGGAACAGCATCACGAACCCAGACAAGGACCAAGATCAGCACAGACCGACAGAGACTGGGAAAGATGACGGACCTGGTAACTCTAACACTCTTCCGGTTGCCTGCGATGTAGTACGCCCGCTGGCTAAGCGCGAAAAAATCCAGGCCCGGAAGAAGAAAATAGGCGACCGAAAGCGCAAAACCCGCGAAGGCACTAGCCAGCGCGAAGCGCGATCGGACGCCGAAAGAGAGGTGCGCGACCGGCCACAAGTCCGCGAAGGGGAAACCCAGCGCGAAAAAGGGCCGGACGCACGCGACCGGCCGCAAGAGCGCGAAGGGGAAACTCAGCGCGCAAAGCGGCCGGACGCGGAACCGCGCGTGCGGGGGCAAGCTTGCGAAGGGGTAACCCAGCGCGAAAAGCCTCCGCACGTGACAGAGTCTGCCGGGACCGACAGCCGACTCAAAGACACAGACGTACACCACGACCGGCCTCGTCCAAAGCACAGCAGGGGCAAGCGAGGTGGTATCCAACACCCGGCGTTGCCGGCAAAAAACACCGAGCCAGGCACCTCTGAGTCGCAGCCTGGACCGAGCGGTACAGGGCCGACGAAGAGGGAGCGCCCTGACGAGACGGCTTCGCCGAGCATGCTCCAGGGGGACGCCAAACGGGTGAGGATCCACTCCGCTCAAGGGGAACAGAGGACCTACGCGCGGGCCACAAAGGACATTCCGGCGCGGCTGGCCGTAGCAATCTGCCTCCCCCCACCCTCCAGAGACCTGACAAAGGAAGAGGCCGAGCACATTAAGACGGACCTTGAGAACCTGGTCATAGATACAGACGCGACAGCACCACTCCCTGCCTTCCGCGGATACCCACGGGTAGCGGAAGGCACCGTGCAGATGTGGTGCGAAGACGACTATGCCCTGACCTGGCTGACCCAGAAAGTACCACTAATAAGACTTCCAACAACTGACCTGACACTCACGGTTCTGAGACAATCTGACGTCCCCACCCGTGTCCGAGTCTCGCTTTTTGTCCCTCGATACAGAGGTGACGTAGCCAGACTCCAGAGTATTCTGATTCGTCAGAATACTTGGTATGACATTGGCAGGTGGACACTGTACAGGGCGACTACCGTCGGTGGCGACAACTACGGGACTTATTTAACCCTGGGTGTGCCACCGGAGGAAGCCGTAAAGGTCCGGGCTCGGGAGCGACTTATATCATACCTGCTCGGGTCGATATACGTTCGCTTCTGGCCCATGACCCAACCCTCTGACGCCCAGACCGACAGCACAGATACGAAGACGACACTACCGACGCTGACAAAGACTGATGATACGGAGATCGACCAACTGGAGGAGGTCATGGCCCGAGCGGCTATGGCTGACGACATCGACAGCATAGCACCTGAATCACCTGGCTGGAGCGACCGTCTACTGGCTTCGTCGCCAGGCGAACGACACGACGACAAGTACAGAGTGGAGGTAGTGGAGAGGCTGTCCGATGGATCCATCTCCAACTAACCCCTCTCCACCGTCGTCATCGCCCCTCAACATCATCCAGACCAACCTCCAGCACAGCCAGACTGCCACGGCTAGCTTACGCAGGGCGCTGGAGGTTAAGCCCCGAACCATAGCACTGATCCAAGAGCCGTGGATCAGGAACAATAGAATATGCGGCCTCGGTAACATCGGAGGTAAGCTAATTCTCAACACACACAGCGCAGACAAGCCGAGAACCTGTGTGTACATACCCAAAGAAATTCCCTTTACGACACTCACTCAATTCTGTTCCAGAGACCTGACAGCTGTCAGGCTCCAAAACGAAGGTAGCGTTCCAGATGCTGTGTTGGCGTCGGTATACATGCCAGGCGAGGACACAGACTGTCCGCCAAAAGAGATGGCCGACCTGGTACAGCACTGCGAACGCGCCAATTTGGACCTGATCATTGGCACCGACTCGAACGCCCACCACCCGCTCTGGGGCAGCGCCGCACCAAATTCCAGAGGAGAGGTACTATCCACCTATTTATTCTCTACTAACCTTAACATTGTTAACCGCGGCTCAGAACCCACTTGGGTCACAGTCCGTGGACAAACGATTATAGACCTAACACTTGCCACAGAAAACGCGACAAACCTTATCACAAACTGGCACGTATCGGACGAGCCTTCTTGCTCAGACCACAGAAGGATCCGATTTACACTAACTACAAACACTAGGAAACCCACTCCGAGGCGAAACCCGAGGCGTACCAATGTTCCCGAGTATAAACGCCTCCTGGCTTCCCTATTAGCTAGACATCTAACACAAGTAACCCTTAGAGACCAAGCACAATTGGAATACACTGTAACAAAACTATCAGAATACCTAACCGAAGCATACCACGCATGCTGTAAACTAAGAGCGCCACAAAGCAAGAACGAGAGGAACCCTTGGTGGAACGCTGAACTTAGCAAACTCAGAGATGCGCTACGTAAGCAATTTAACAGAGCAAAAAACACGAGACTCCCGGACGACTGGGAGATATACAAAGAGACCCAATACACGTACAAAAAACAGATAAGAACCGCTAGGAGGTCAGCTTGGCGGAAATTCTGTGAATCCATTGAAACAAATAATGAGGCGGCAAGGGTAAGGAAGATCCTATCAACTGATCAGGACCGAACTCTCGGCGCGCTGAAAAAACCCGACAATTCATACACACTAACTGACTATGAAACCAGTAAGGTCCTTCTCGAGACTCACTTCCCAGACTGTAAAATCCTGGAGGACAGGACATGGGAGGCTGAACCAGAATGGACCCCAACGGAGCAAGACTGGTCAAGAGCCCGAAAAATAGTAACAGAAGAGCGGATAAAGTGGGCTATCAACAGCTTCCAGCCATACAAGTCAGCAGGGCTGGATGGCATCTTCCCAGCCCTGCTACAGTGGGGGGTAGATTATCTGACACAATGGCTGGTGGAGATCTATCGAGCCTGCATAGCACTTAGACACACACCTCTCGCATGGCGCGAGGTGAAAGTAATTTTCATACCCAAACCTGGCAAAACTGATTACACACAACCAAAGGCTTATAGACCTATAAGTCTCACATCATTTTTACTGAAAACCCTCGAGAGACTCTGTGATAGATATATCCGAGATGGCCCTCTCCGGGTAAAACCACTGCACAAACAACAGCACGCGTACTCCACAGGCAAATCAACAGAATCCGCGCTGCATAGCGTGGTATCTAAAATTGAATGCGCAGTGGACCACAAATGCTCAGCACTGGCCGCCTTCATCGACATCGAGGGCGCCTTTGACAAGACCATGTTCAACAGTATAAACACGGCCCTCGACAGACACAGCATAGACTCGACCCTGAGTGGCTGGATCGCCAACATGCTCAAATTGAGAGCTGTACAAGTCACAGTAAATGACACTACGAGGGCCACCGTTGCAAAGGGCTGCCCGCAAGGGGGCGTCCTCTCGCCACTTCTATGGAACCTAGTAGTAGACAGCCTCATTAAAACACTCAACGACAAAGGTTACTTCACCGTAGGCTACGCCGATGACCTAACCATAATAATAAGCGGGACCCATGAAAATACTCTATGCAACCTTATGCGACAAGCCCTGAAAATAGTAGAGGAATGGTGCAACAAGCACCAACTCTCAGTAAACCCTACAAAAACCGAACTGATCCTCTTCACAAAAAAGAGAAAACTGACGACACTACAACTACCACGATTCTTCGGAACAACTCTAAGCCTATCAACTGAAACCAAATACCTGGGCATCTTTTTGGATAAACAGCTGAACTGGGCGAAACATGCCAATTACATCACTACAAAAGCCAGCATATCCCTGTGGCAGTGCAAGCGACTGCTTGGCAGGAACTGGGGGATTAGTCCCAAGGTCACCCACTGGTTATACACCACAGTCATCCGACCAATTATCACATACGGCTCACTGGTCTGGTGGCCCAGGACAGACCTGAGCACAGCCCAAAGAGATCTCGAAAAACTGCAGCGGTTTGCCTGTGTTGCGATCACTAGCAGTATGAGAACTACACCCACTGCTGCCCTACAGGCAATGCTTGGTCTGCCACCCCTGCACCTTATTGTGAGGGAGGAGGCGGCCCTGGCTGCCTTTAGGCTCCACTTATCAGGAACCCTAAGCAAAGACTCCAGAGTTAGGCATGCACGCATAAAGGAAGATGCGATCAACCGATGGCCAATGATGGCATCACCCTGCGACAAAGCCCCGAAAACACATCACTTTCAAAGGCACTACAGCATAATACTCACAGAAGAACAGGGTGATTACTCAGGTCCGAAAGAGATGAGAGTATACACCGATGGATCGAAGACCGACTCTGGTACCGGGGTCGGAGTCTTCTCACACGACCTCAACATAAATATATCCAGACCATTGGGCATGTTCAACACCGTCTATCAGGCGGAGTGTGTGGGCATCATACAAGCGGTCCACGCCCTAGAAGCCAGGAGAGTTACGGACACTCACATACGTATACTCTCCGACAGCGCCTCAGTTCTGCAATCCTTACAGAAAAAATATATTACCTCGAAGCTAATACTAGAATGTCACAATGCACTAGAACAAACAACGGTATCTAGCCGCAACAAAGTGACACTGCAATGGATAAAAGGACACAGCGGCTCGCTAGGTAACGACGCAGCCGACGAACTTGCTAGACGAGGATCCAGCACTGCAGTATGTGGACCCGAGCCTATCGTACCCATCCCCTTCAACCAAATACGCAGGTGGCTACAGGAGTTCACCCACACACAAGCGGGGAACTGGTGGACTTCGACACCGGGCTGCAGGCAGTCCAAGGAAGCTATGCCATCCTTGGATAGCAGGCTAACCAGGCGTTTATTGCGCCTGGACAGGAACGGCCTGCGCCTGGTGACGGGGACCATCACGGGCCACTGCTCGCTAAACAAACACTTCCACACAATAGGCATAACGGACAGCCCTCTGTGCAGAGCGTGCATGGAGGCTGAGGAAACCGTAGCGCACGTGCTCTTTGAATGCACAGGCGTCACCCAGATTAGAACAGAAACCCTCGGGTCACCCAGATCCTACACAGATGTCCTGAACAGACCAGGAGACTTAATTAGCTTCTGGAGGGAGGTGGGCTGGTTGGAGTAACCATCTAACGGCCGCCATGGCCCACGCACAATGGTCCACTTCACGGACTAAGTGCGGAAACCAAACCCTATAACATAGAACATAGAACATAGCACACACCTTTTACCGACATCGAATTGACATCAACCTAAAACCTTTTTAATGGCTTGACCTTTTTATGAAACAAATATTTTTTAAATATTTAATTATCAATGTCGTATCAGTGTTACATTTTTAATTTGGTCTGACATGTTAAAAAGATGCCCGATTGTCATTCTGCGGTATTGACACTCTTCTTCTTCGTCGTTCCCTCAATGCTGAGGATCGCTACCACAAAGACGCAAATATACTGTTGAGTCGGTAAAGTAGATTCTATCGTGCAATGGGCAGACAAAAATATTCCTTAAGGTGACGAATATATTTCGAATGTGACTGTACTCAGACATGTATTTATAATATACATATTATATGTACCTAAATATACTACATACATAGGTATATACTTTTTTATGCAGTTTTAATTTATTTTAGAGATAACCTAGAAATATATACAATTTATAAGCCAATTAATAGTCATAAAATAATAATTACTTATAAATTAAATTCTAGTGAAAATATGTTTTTGAGATTATCATATTATGGGAACTAAGATGGATATTGTTTGTGTGTAAATTAAAGCCTATGATATTCAATTTGAAGATGATATCAAATTGAATATCATCGGTTTACTGCTGTTTTACTGATCAGTTTAGTATAATATGGTCATATAAATATATCTGACCAGTAAAACAGCTGCAGTGAATCAATGTATGCATATCAAGTAGGTACATTTAGTCTTCAATCACGTATATATACTTACCAATATGTAATCAATTGATAGATTCAAAATTGTCGCACAATTTTCTAGCAAGTATCGGTGTTGTTGCTTGAGACCACCCACACGATTATTACGAGCTTCTTTAGCCTTGGCCTACAAACAAAACAGTTTTATCCACACCTTTGAATAGCTACAAATGAAACAAAATAATCTAATTATTCCGTTTATTTACTTGCTTGTCTTTATAAGACTCATGACCTTGTGTCATAGCGCTCAGAGATATTCTACTCCTCATTTGAATGTCCGTTAAACGAGAACTGACGTCGAGTATAGCCTCCAAAGCTGTTTTGTCAATCTCGAAGGGTCCATCGGCGTATGACATTCTTGGGACTGATGACATCGTTTTTACAGGAGCAATAAAAGACTTAGCCATAGGTTCTTCTACAAACTCTGCTGGTTCTGTGCCCGGCTCTGCAAACTCAACTTGCGGTCCTTCAGCTGCCGCTGGTTCCGCACCATCTTCAGGCCCGTCCATTGTTTTTCAAATAAAAATAAATATATTAGTTTACTCTACAATAAAATAATATTAAATCTAGATAAAACTTTCACACAAGTCAACTCGTTGGTACTCAAAATATATTCTTTAGTACGGTACCAATGGACATCGGTACATTACAAAGAGTTAAAATAGGAAAACTGTCACTTTAAATTCAAAATTTGAAAAGCTGATTAGATTGATTATTTCCAGCCAAGTCGACAAAATACTGACATAGAATTCTCGTGCACATTTGTATTTGTGACCGATTTTATACCAGATAAATTGTATTTCTTATATAGGATAAAACAATTACTTTGTTTAATCCTCAATAATAATATGACAGTCAGTCGCCGCACCCAAAGGAGAATCTAAAGTTACAGCATGTTAAAGTGGTAAAAAACTTTAAAAAAATTAATTTCATACCGCGACAAACTTCTGGGATGAGTATTGGGGTCATCAAAGAGTAGTCAGCTGCATGGAAGTGAGAGGAATACCGGGGTTGGGTTTAGAAATGTACCAACTCGCTGGAAAAAATATGATGCTATTCGGGAACCCCCAAATAGCATCACATTCGAAAATAAAATTGCTTTGCATTGCATTTTTTGCGGAGCCGCACTTTGTTTTTATAAAAAATACATGTAGTATTTTTTTGGTTAGAAACGTAAATATTAAGCTCAACAAGGACCGCGCGTGAGAAGCTTCAATTTTTTAAATGTTTATTTGTATTCATATAGAACGCTTTTGCAAAATGTCACAGCTGGCAAATACCTAGTTTTCGAGAAAAAAATTAAGTAAAAACGTAATGAGAACTTAGGATGCAAGAGCAAGAGCGAACCTAGCGAGCTTGAGACCTAGGGCACCCCGGCTTGGATAGGTTAGGTTCGAAGGGGATGACGCAAGGGCTCAAGTGAGCGACCAAAACGAGCGAACGGGCCCCCGTTATCTCCTTCGTGTTAGGTTACTTTAAACCCTGCAGAAAGAAATAGGAGCCCCACGAAGGGAAGCTCCGTCAACGTCACCCTAGGTGCTCCAAAATTTTTAAATGTACCATATAACATTTTTTTTTAACTAGACTGTGACCTTTGAGACGATTGACATTGACCTTGAAAATGTGTCTCCTGTAAACTGGTGGGTGGGGGGATGACATGCCCTCTGCCTCTCTCCTCCCTACCATCCCTCTACTTTTCATTTATCAACATTTTCTATGAGATTTATGCCATACAAAAAAAAATCGTTATAAAAACACTATGTAGCTCCGACGGGTGGGAGAAGAGGGGGTTACTTACTCTCACTCACCCTCCCCATCCCACCTCCCCAACCTACCCCCTATTGAAGCGGCATTTTTCTAAACTAACCGAATACCGTTCTCTCACAGTTATTTTACCTCTGACAGCAGCAACTCAACAGCAACCTTATTGCTACGCGAATAAAGATCACTGTGATTTTGACAGTGATGCAAAATCAGGGGTGAAATACACAAGGATCTTTTGGCGCTCGAATGAGGTAGGCAGGGGGAGCTGTAGGTAAACATTTGTATTGAAAAAACACGATGGCCGCGTTAGTTCCGATTTAGGCCACGCGCTAAAAGATCCTTGTACTGCTATAACTGTTAAAGGACTTTCTAATAGTGCTACAAACATCTTTTGGCGAATGACATTGACAGGGGGCGTTGTTGGTAAATATTTAAGGAATTGTTTTATGAAAATGTAAATGAACCATGTACAGTTGTAAACATTTGTGAAAGGTGCCAAAAGATCCTTGTACAGCACTCTTTCTGCCTGCGGTGCCTTAAATAACATAAAAAGAATTGCAGACATATACACGCTAAACTTTCAGTCACGTTATTTCAACAGATGTGCAGCTAAACTTGGGGTAACCATGACAGAGCAGCAAAATGCTCTAACATGCTCGACTGGATTACAAGAAGATTCATATACCTACCTAGAGGCGATGATTTGTCAATATTGAAAGCCAAAATATATGAACCAACACAAAAAACCAAGCAAATCCGTATGGTTATTAATTCGTACGCTTTATGCATAAACTAATTTGAGACAGTGAGTGGAATCAAGGGTACCTAACACTTATTATTGGGACCGGAAAGGGCCACGATATATACAGAGTTTATTTTAAAATATAAAATGTTAAATTACTTGAAAATAGTTACGTATAACCATTAACCCTGTATATCAGGGTTATTGGGTACATTTTGTACTTTTACCTACTTTATACATAAAAAAAATTCAAATAATTCGAAAATGGTTGACATTGGCATAAGGGTCATCACGCGTCAGTCAGCGGAACAAGCCCCAGAACTGACTCACTAAAACGACTCGAAAACAGGCTTCGTGTCCGGAACCCATTATTCTCCAAATACCTGCCCGTCAAGAGGGAGGGACCAAGTCTTAGATTTCAACTAACTAACTTACTCGAAAATGGCTGACATTGGCATCATTAGGGGTAATTTGGTTTCAAATAACCTCTCCTACATCCCCTTAATGGATTGCCGACTTATAACCAATAACCCTGTATATGTTTTAGGCTAATGTATGGCCATTGATTTGCACTCGTTAAGGCAAGTAGAAAATAATAACAGTATTCGTAACGTAATTAATAAAAAGAGTCACTAAGACTGATATTAGCGCAAACGTCCCAGAAAGATAAATACCGCGTATATGACCAGATAAACGTAGCTAGACGAAGCAAAATATGCAGGTAATAAAGTAGGATCCCCACATTTTTTTATGTGAGGATCGTAGAGTTTTATAGTATTTTTATCTCACGAAGCTACGCGCGCTTTATTTGTGGTTACCAAGTCCACAAACACGCTGCGTAAGTTGTGTAAGCGCAGATGCTCTCGGCACCGTCCTAAGCAATAACGGAGTCCAAAGTGCTTTTGTGTGTGCGTGTTTGTTATGTGCTGACGCTACTCGTCTTCACGCACGCATACACAGCATGTTTATATACTTAGTTAACACAAGTAAAGCGCGCGTTACTTCATGAGATAAAAGTACTGTAGCAAAAAGACGCGGGTTCATGTATGTGTATGTAGCGTGGGTAAGTCAGATAGATAAAAAGTGCGCGGGATTTAAAAAATACATGGGTTCATTTATTCAACCATGGAAAACACGAACATCCACCATTTTGGGAACGGCTATTAGGCTTAGAACTCACGGAGCATTACCCGCACCCGCCGCGGTAGTGGAACTGCTGATTTTAGGGTGCCGTACGTTCGAATGAAAAAATGGAAACCTTATAGCGTCAATCGTGTGCCTATCTGTCCCGTTTGTCACAGCCAATTTGTTTTGAATCTACTAGATCAATTAAGTTGAAATTTAATAAACATATGAATTTCTATGATCCAAAAACGGACGTGTAACGTAGATAAATTAATTTTTAATTCGGGGTCACTTTTGGAGGCAATTTAGAAAATAAAAATAAAGACCTGCAGACTGTACCGTGTGACAATATCTGATAAAAGGGCTTGTTGTGGGGGCCTCAACTTTTTTATTTTTATAATTTTAAAGTGAATACTTTTAAAGTTATAAAATAGATGAAAATTAAGTATCCCCCTGGGTAAATGATATAAATGAATTCAGATATAAGCGATATCACTGTCGCACTCGGTACTGGTCCAAAGTGATTAACCAGAAGGCGGAGCTATATCGCTACCGCTATAGATATCTTATCGCTTCTATCTGAATAGGCCTTTATGTCTACCGTAGGCGACGTCATCGTTGCGGGAATGTCCGCAAACTTTGTTGGAAGATGATCGCAAGGTGGGTGAATAAAATTGAACTATAGCGATACAAAAAAGAAAAAGAAAGAATTCGCTCGGTGCTAGGTGTGGCAACACGCCGTGTTCGACTTCACGACAAGTCAATCGTCATCCTGAGGATGCCTCGTTGAGAGGTGAAACACGTGTCGATTTCTTTCAGGGTATTTTTAAAACTCTTTAGAAATAGCTAAGCGGAACAGGTTACTAAATATATCCACTTCAATTGCATTTTATAATGGATTTCCGCAAGGTCACGCCTGAATCAATTAATTAACTAAAGAAAGAATTGTTTATTCTGCACAAAAGACGCACATAAAACTGAAATCGATCTATGAGCACAAAAAGCGCAGGCAATTACCGCCAAGCGCGCGTTTCCGCGGCTTGCGCGTAACTGTTTATTGACTGCCGGTGCAGCGGAAGTCTGCGAGAGCCGTAAACAACAATACATTAGTAAACGGCGGAGCC
The DNA here is from genome assembly GCA_916610215.1 of Omphaloscelis lunosa. NCBI lineage: Eukaryota > Metazoa > Arthropoda > Insecta > Lepidoptera > Noctuidae > Omphaloscelis > Omphaloscelis lunosa. The sequence goes on along the minus strand of OU744244.1, from coordinate 16,849,557 downwards.
TGATGGCCCGCAGCCCGGGACTTTACTGACCATCGATTATTCACAAATCGAATAACAGCTGATTACGGTTAGTCAAAAGCTCAAAAGTCTGATAACCATTCTTACCCAGGGGTATCGTGTTACCCAGTAAATAGGTTGTGGAGGTCAGATAGGTAGTCGCTTCATGTAAAATACTGGTAATCATCAGCAGCATCCAATAAGGTTAATCAACCCCAACATAGTTCAAAAAAGGCTAGGTAGATTGATTGATTATTCGCAAATCGTAGCGGGCGTGGGTTAAAGTTACTGAGGTTACAAAAAATACAAAAATAATGTTTCAAATGTTTTTATTTAATTAAAATAAACCATTCAATTCACTTAACGTCGCACAAAATTGCGACTCCTCTTAGAATCCAGTGGTCAGTGTTCTTGACAGTTGGCAGCCACAGCGGAGTGATGAACGTCAAACCGGTGCGCACCGGCTTCTTGTACACCGGACACTGACAAACGACAATCACTAAATAGAAACTGATATACAGATGAATTACGCTAAAAACTTATACATCTACAGTTGAGTACCAGGTAGAGTTTGGGGTCCTTGGGAGCGGTGGAGTTTATCGCGTACACGTGTATCACCGGCAACAATGTGTACACCACTTTGATAGTAGACTCACACAGGCGTAGGTTGCGACGATCCCAACCCGCACCGTCAAGGTATACTCCGTGAATGTACACGCCTTCCTAGTAATAAATAAACGATAATGTTATGAGACGGCTTGCTAAAACTGACAAGGAGTCTGATTATGACGTGTTATGTGACGTTGTGGTTAGAGACAGAGACATAAATGTACCTTTACAGGACGAAAAGCAACAACTTATTTCCGCAACGAAACAGTAATTAATGGCTTTGATACTTCATAGTAAGGCCTCTCATCATTCTCCTGCCCATATCTAAGGTTCTCACCCGAAATCCGGGAGTCTCCCGGAATTCAGCAATTAAAATTTGAATGTCCCGGCTTCCAAAAAGAATTTCAAACAAACAAAATTCTCCCGGTATTCTAAATTCACGCGCGCTGGCGGAATAACTTGTCAGTGGCGATAATCATACAACCGCGCGGTAGCTCGCTTCTGGATAATGCAGTCGCAAACTCGCGAGTTGCGACGCGACACTCGAAACTACGTTTTGTCCATACCAGTATCAAACGCCTCCTGTAAGCGTGTTTTTAAAGTATTCGATTTATGGACAAAACAAAATGAAACCGCTTAAGGTGAATCCGCAATTGTAGCCCGCGAAATTCATTTTTTTTTTAAATTTCGCGGGCTACAACTGCGGATCCACATTAAGTGAAGAACATGTCAAGGCAGAACTATAAACGTTTTTCAATTTTAAAAGAGCTAGTTTTTTAATATTTTTTGTTCAAGTCTACATTGTTTGAAGTCTCTACATTGAAATGGAAAATACAAGTTCAAAATAAAATAAAAAGTTAAAAAAATCGCCGGTGTTCTTTTTTCCCGGATTTAGACTAAAATAAGGTGGCAACCCTACCCATATCCCAATTTATTTATGGTCGGCACAACATGTCCCTTTCTTCCATACTTCTCTATTAGTCGTTATCTCTATAGTCGTCCCCATTCTAGCCATATCATCTTTCACACAGCCCATGCATTGTTTCTTTGGTATTCCCCTACTCTTATAGCCATCAACATTCAATACTCAAAACTTTCCTCACAACATTTTCCTCATTCCTACGCATCACATACCCACCATGACAACCGATTTCTACACAACTTTTCAGTCACCGGTGTCACTTTCAGACTTCCTCTTATGTACTCATTTCTTATTCTATCCATTCGTGTAACACCACACATCCCTCTTAACATTCTCATCTCAGCTGCATGCAATTGCTTTTTTTTCATCCCTTTTGTGGCCCATCATTCGGATCCATACAAGACAGCAGGTCTAACCATTGTTTTATATATCTTCCCCTTAAGTATAAGGCGAATGTGGGAGTCACAAATTGTTCCCGTGACCTGCCGCCATTTCATTCATCCAGTATTAATTCTGTGCGCCCGATCTACTTTGCCATCGCTTTGCACGAGTGAACCGAGATACTGAAAGTCGCGTATAGAAACGCGTCAATCGCTATGGCTCCAAAACTATAGAGACCGCCGGAATCGCAGAATATGTTTCGTTTTAGTTCTGCTGATTTTCAAGGTAACATTATCCAGGTTCTGTTGCCATTTCTCCTATCTGCTCTAGATCTCAGGTTCATATTAACCGACAAGAATAATGCCATTGGCAAACGGCATGCACAGGGTGTTGTAGTCGTGTACATCACCTTTATTCTTGAAGATGGGCACTAGCGAACTTTTGCACCATTCTTGTAGGATCCCTCCTTCATGCAACAACTTATTAAAGAATAAAGTCAGCCACATATATTCATCTTCTTTTAAACACTTCCATACTTCTACTGATATATGATCTGGGCCCATGGCCTTTCCATTTTTCATACTATGGACTGGCCTTTCGTACTTCTTCCATGCTAATTTCCCTCACCAAACCCTTATTTACTTGTACCTCTTTAAGCACACCATTCCATTTATTCTCTTCATTCATTGAATTTTCAAAATAAATTTTCCATCGTTCTTTTAAGTAAGGTCATAATAAGGCCTCTGTTATATACATAACTAGCGGACGTGACGCGGTTTCACCTGCATAGTTCCCGTTCCCGTGGGAGTACGGGGATAAAATATAGCCTATGTAACTCGCTGATAACGTAGCAATCCATTGCTGAATCAAATCGGTCCAGTAGTTTTTAAGTTTATTCGTTACATACAAAAATACAAATCTTTCCTCTTTATAATATCAGTATAGATTAAAAGACCATCTTACCGGCGGCGGAGCCTTAATTTCCTCGTAAATAAATTTAGTAACGTCGTTATGTAGCGCAACCATGTCTAGAGCCCAGCCCTTGTGCGCCCGAGTCACTTCCTGGCGCATAGCTGTCAAGAAACCTTCAACAATCAGAAATAATTTTGTTTAACAAGGCGTTATCCGCAATTTCATTTTGTACTTAGGAACTTGGATGAAAAGTATTATATTCTAGATAATAATAATCATTGCCGGACAATGCTCAGCCTAAACCGCTGGGTCCGAAAGCATACATTTTTGAACAAGAGTTTCTTTTATGTCTAAAATCCCCCCTTAGGACTTACCTAAGGGGGGATTTTTGAAAATTCATCCCCGAAAGTCGTTAAATAATTTAGTTATAAGAAATATAAGAATTTTGGCTTTTTTGCTGATAGGAAATTCCATAGGGCTTGTAATTTTATATTAATCCAGCCGGTGTTAAATAAACTACTAATGTTAATCGGATTGGTTCTTAATACCTCGCACTAGGTGCAAAAAGTAAAGTATTCTCCCCGGGGATAAAGGTGTCTTCGTCTTGGGCGAGCTTAAATCCCTCGCTGCACCCAGGATTCTAGTATTTTATAGTTACCTTGAGGGTTGAAAAATCCGGTCATCCAGAAAGAGTTCGGTCTACCCTGGAAGCACCACGTCGAGAACTGAATGGTTCTCTCCAAAAACTCAGTGAACCAGAAGCCTAACGTAGAAGATGACCACGAACTCCTTAACCAGATATTTGGCACTTTCGCGTCATAAATATTATCTAATGAATCTCGAAGTGCCTACAACAATAAATAGACATTTCTTCATGCAGATCTACAAAAAACCCCTTCCCATAAGTAGACAGGTACACACGGCTGCACATGAAGCTATACATTTCCAGTTTATGCTGATCTCGCATTGTATAGAATTTCCGTACAATGCGAGGTCAGCTTATACTGAAAATGTATAGCTTCATGTGTAGCCGTATGTGTACATACTTCCTAAATCAGACAATTTTTTTATGTGACTAAAAAATATTTATTTTCAACTACTTAGTCCCATCAAAAACTTCAGTGGCCCAATCCATATTTAAGAACTATTTAAATTAAAATAAATTATTTGTTACCTCATTCATTATAATAGTCCCGTCTATAGCAAGCAGTAAGTCTTTTAACGTAGTTCTGACTAGTTCTATTACTTTTTGCATTCTGTCGATTTCTTGTCTCAAGAATATCACCATTGAATTAAGTATACCATATAATCTCAATCTAAAAACGAATATATAATTTAGTTCTGCAAAAAAGTATACAAGTGAATAAAACCGACCAAGTGTAAGTCGAGAACTTGTGGAAAACAAACAAAGTTTGTCGTGTAATTCGGGACAGTCAATGCTTTATTATCTACATAATAACATTAAACATATTTTAGGTAAACTGATATTGAACGTTTTCGAACATTTCCCTTTTACCACTTGTCTTTATAGTTATTCTTAAGGTTAGACAGAAGGTAGGTACTTACGTAGCCAGCACTTCGTGAGAATCAAAGTTACACGGCATTTTTTCCAGCATTTCTTTAGTCTGCCTGTAGACCGACGCCTCACGGGTTTCCCCAACTCCTCCACTTGACTCCTTCGGCTGAATGGACAATATCGTATCCAACAGTTCTTGAGTGGTATTGCGCTGGTAACTGGAAGTTAATTATTTGTCACATGTAGAAGAATCGGATAGTGCCTATGTACTTATTAGGAATATAAAGATTAAGAAAAAAGTAACTAACGTAATATCAGCATTGGTATGCAAGCCATAAGCTTGAGGCGGATCAATAGTTTTCATCGTGTCGATTGCTTCGAGGTACTCGGGTATGTTCTTAAATGTCAGAATACCATATCCCTTGTAGAACTGGAAGTCTTCATGAAACAGTTGGTCTGACAACCACACCCTGCAGAAAGTGGTTAGCAGCCGCGTGTCGAAGTCGTCAGTCACTCGTCCGCCGTACTGCACCGCTGACACCATGTAACTACAACGTTGTGTTAAACCATTTCCATATCATTTATTTATGTCAGGATTGCATCCTTGTTTAGTTTATTCAGTGCAACTTTATAATATAATATAATATTTTTTTTTGTTTTTTTTTTTTGTAATTTACAACAACGTTTTGTGTGCATGCAGAATTTATCTCTATGTGATTGTTACACTTTATTCTGATTTGTTGCTTCAGTTTCATTTACTTGTACCAGTGTATAGAATTGGTGGTGAACCAAAAAATTAATATATAAATTGCCAAAGAATGGTTTTAAAGAAATGCTTAAAAACGATACAAAAAACTTACACAACCAATTTTAGGCAACCACAACAGAACTCCTTGCACGTGGCAATGAATGAACTGTAGGTATTTGTCTCCCTTTAGTATCTACTATCTACAAGAAAAGCTTACCGCACAGTGGTCCAGCTTACTGATTGTCCTTGCTCCAAAGCATCCAAATGGTTCTGCACAAACATACACGACGACAACCAGTCAGCAGAATTAAATTCGTAAGGAATATTCCAACCGAGGGGACCAAATTTCCGTCTCTCTTGTACTACGGTGTGCAGGAACGAGATTGTGTAAATCAGCGGCAGATAAAAGGGACTGTCACTGTAATCAAGGAAGTCCTGACCCATAGAGTCGTAGGTTCTCATGAGACCAGCTTTGATGCCTAAAACATTGAAATATTAAAAACCATTTTTGCCATTTCAATAAAGCTAATAAGTAACAGAATACTCGATGCGATAGGTAGGTGCATGATGACTAACTTACCGGAAGGCGGCTCGCAAGTATATTTAATAGACATTTGCAGCAGTGTAATTGGAAACTTTTCATGAACTTCTGTGGTAATCCAGAGCCTTAAAGGTTACGAACATGTCAATAGCCGTAAATTTTATAAAACTAATAGAATATAGAGACTGGTACAAGCATTTAATATTACCTGAATAATTCGTGAATCTGCTCCGGATTTTTCTCTAGTTCTCCGAATTGCTCCATTACTTCCAACATATATTCCAATCCTAAATGACAATTTTGTAGCAGCACCCACAAACCCTGTACACCAGCAGATTTATTTAACATTATGTATTAATTATTCGTTCCAACTAACGATTCTAAGCGTTAGACCACTTATCACCTCTTTTAGACCACGATCTATAAGCGTCCTTGCATGGATTTCCTGACCTTGGCCCATAGATATAGATTGGCAAATATTTTCCATTCGCTTGGCAGTTGTCTCGATTGACGGGGTCGGATCAGAGCCCATCGCCAAAAAACCAATCAGTGGAACCAATGGCCGAGATTCTAAGACCATTTGCTGGAATAAATAAGAAGTTTGCATCAATTTATTGCTTGTTGTTACTTTTATTTACTATAGCAACATTCTTACCTCGTAGTTAACTATAACGGCTTCAGAGTATCGAGCGCCCATAGAGTGCACAACGTACTTCCTACAACATAACGTAAAGTGTCAGTGCTTGCATCCAGCTGTGAATGGTAGTGGCCACACAGACAGTGGTATCACGCGTCACTCACAAGCTCTGCGCCAGAGTCCTGTCGGGACACCAGGCGCGCACCACCAGCAGCTTCCTGAATACGTCAAGAGTGTGATAGCCGTCAGGTAGCGGCTCTTCTTCAGGCGCTTCTTTGTCAAACCTTCCAAACAGACAAACAATAAAATATATAGGTTTATTTATTACGAGTCGTGTAAAGGTGAAATTACACTTACCAAGACTTCCATGCCCTCTCATTATTGCAAACTTGGTTCAATATGCTGGTGAACTGACGCAAACTAGACAGTTGGACCAAGTTTAGCCAAGACATATCTGTTACCCACTTGTAGGGTTTAGGGGGACAGGCATTAAGATCCAACGCCGCGCCACCTTCAGACAGAAAGCAATAGAGTTTGGATAATATACATATATAAACGATTGTTTAACATAAAACCCTGATTACATACGTCTCTGTTAAGCTGCTGTTTCGTTAATTGTGTGTAACTCGTAGTGTCAAATACCATGATAGCTGTTATGATTCCTTGACGGAAATGAGAGCAATGCGACAAAACCGCGCCTATTTCATTCGCAAATCCATACATTATGAAACCTCAATGTACACTCGAATATTGCATAAGTATGAATTTGTATTATATAAACTTCAAGGGAAAAAATCACACGGCGAAACGTAGTGCCTGCCAAATTACTCAATATCATTTGAGTGGGCTAAGGCAAGGCTTACAGAAACCGGAGGTCAGCTATTATTAAAACTAAAAGTACTTACGTACCTTTGTACTTAAATATTAAAAATATTTCAAAGCACTAACAACTTTTGAATTAAAATTAAGCACCTTTAATGAACGTCTGGAACTCTTCAAATGTAATATACTCTTTCTGCAAATCTATCTTTAAAGTTAGCATCACCGTAAATAAGTATTTGTGCTTTTCGTAGAAACCGCGGCTTATGTACTTGAACACGTCGAAAGTCTGTTTTGGAAAAAAACATGACTAGATCATATTATATTTATCATCGTCGTAAATATGTTAACAATTTTCGTCTCAGCTCCGGTACGTACAATATTTCAATAATGTATGAAAAACTTTGAATTAACGGAATGTTTATTGTCACTATAATATACCTCTTCAGCATTTTGAAATGTTACTTTTGAAAAAGGGCTTCATATCTTAAACTAAAAATAAATATAGCAAAGTAGAGAAATTAACTATGAACTTGATATCGGAGAAAACTAAAACTGTATTATTACATTAGAATACTCGTACCAAGTAATCAATAATGAAACCGATCCTTCTTAGCGTAATAGGACTCTGGGATGAGCGTTCCATAGAGATATCAAAGCGCTCAAGGAACTGTGCCAGCGACGTTTGGTACATGTTGCACACGAGTGACATGTTGCACACGAGGAAGTACAGCACTGAACCGCGCGTCGCCACCGGCCGGTACTCCTCACGTGCGGCGTTGATCTTCATCTCCGTCTCCTTGGCGACGTCTAGTTTTTCTTTCACCTGGCAAAAGTGAATAGTTTTCACAAAATATATAATTACTAGGAGCAGCCTAAAAGCCTTATTGATAAGATAAGACAATTCAGTAGCTAACTGCGGGTTACCTCGGTGGCCGTAGCTTTGGTGACGTTAAGCACTTGAATAAGCGATACATCTTCGACAAGCGAGCCCTGTATGGTAGTTAGCTTGTGCAGCAGATTAGCTTCCAACTCCTGCATCTTACGGCGGTTGGCGGTCACGTCCATAATTAGTTGGGTTCGTTCCGCTTCCATTTCCGCCTTCTCTGTTAGTATCACACGCCCTAGTAGTTGGTCTTCTAGCCCTATAAAATAGGTGGTTTTTGTATATAAAATAAAACAAGCTCCTCAGACCTCAGTACTTGAGTTACATAAATTTGCGACGAGGTACAATTTTACGAGACTTTTGCAGGCTACTTACAACGATAATAAAATCTTTTGTTACCTTGCATGGTTACAGTAAAATCTATAATAGAAGTTCGAGCCGACACCTCTGGGGTGTAAGCTGGATTTGGGAGTTTCGTTGTTATGTATATCCTGTGCCCATCCATCACGTCTATTTCTTTGTCTCCCAGTTTAACCTACAATAGAGTTTTTTTTTTTAACTTATCATTTGCATATGTTAGCATTGTTGCGAAATGAAAGCATTCGCTTAAATTGAACACATACTTTAAAAGTAGACCCAATTTTAATATAATCCTTCTCAAGAATGTTGTCAAGAACCGGATCTAACTCTTCAGCAACGTCTTCTATTAACATAGGCATGCCCAAAGACACGCAGTCTTCTACGTGATTCCTATTATGGAAACAAAATTGTGTAAATAGTCAAATAATATCGTTATACTTAGGTACTGACACTATTATAAAAAATGTCGCATGGTCACCTGAAATATTTGTGGTTTAGGGTAGTGACAATTAAGTTGTTAAATTTTTCCATATTCTTGATCCAGATCTTTCCCTGTGTCTGTGGGTCGATGAGCAACGGGAAACGGGAGGCTTTAGTGACAATAATACCGTTTTGTATGGACAATTCGTCTGTTGGCAACCCGCATAAGTTCCATTCGCCAATCTGACAAAATATAAAATCACACAGACATGAACCAGTTCTGGATCATGCGACTTTATGGTAACAGTCAGAATTTTTGGGCTTACATTTCAATTCTTTCGTTCCAAGTTAGTAATTGAAATTTTACTTTATCTGCTGGTAAGTAATAGCATCGTTTGGTACCTTTTTTAAATTTGATACTGTTTATTACAGTACTTATTAAATACTTTTAGTAAATGAAAATCCTATAATGATAGACGTAAGATGGATAAATAAATAAACTTACTGTAGCGGTATCAGTAAGTTCATTTGTGATATGTAAATTCATAGACACCGGAATTTTTCTACGCAACAGTTCACCAAGCCAGTTTTCTATCAGCAAAACCCGAAATTCTTGATTAAAGGGTCCAGAATAGCACAAAAATCTGAAATTGCATGTTTTGTTGTTAACAGCACGTGTGAACAGTACATCGAGTTAAAGCATACTCATCAAGCGCAAGACAAGTCAGCGTTTCGTTATGACGCAACTACCCGGTGAGCAGTAGGATGTCTCCGACCAAACGTTCGATCTCAGACTTGAAAAGCGCAGATTGCTCTGTCCAGCGCACGCGCTCCCCGCTCAGCCCGTTAATGAGCGCGGTGGCGGCGTCCATCTTCTGTTGACACTTGGCCGCGTCGTCCAGCACCACTTGTTTCAACGTCATCGCCTCGTGGAACTGCCTCTGCACGCCCGCCAACTCGCACTATTGGAGTAACCACATTTATTACTATCCCTATACTGGTGACATGACTACAGTTCAGAGCTAGTACGCACCTCCTTGGCTTCGAGCTGTGCCTCAGCAGCCTCCAGCTCCCTCTTGGCCGCCTGGTATTTGCCCTGCATTATCGCCAGGTTTGCCTTTAGCGGCAGCACATCCTTGTTCACCGCATAGAACTGAGCCATGGCGATTGTCCACGATATAAGTCCAGCTACGTTACCGCAAGCTAGTTTTGCCGCGTCGAACGTGTATTGACTGGTATTTTAAGACAAAGGAAACAGAATAAAACTTAGATTTCTTCTAACAAGGCAAGTTTGAACTAAGAGAGGTTATCCTCTACAACTTTAGAAAGAAAGAATGAACATGCGTTTATTTGCGGTAAACATGACGCAAAGAAAGAACATAAAACAAAAAAGAATAAATTATGAGAAGGCCATCACTCAGCATAATGCTGCGACCCTATGCGAGACTGAGCCCCAGCGCTGGTTGACCTTTAATGTCTTTACGGAGTGGTGTACCTACATCAATAATAATAATATACACTACGTTTTTTTCGTCTGCCACAATGCATAAAATATCATAATATTATGGTTTACGAATTTTTTTTTCAGTATTAAAATTATTATCTTTTAACATTTATCATTAAAATTAGGATACAGTAAACGAAATAAAACAAAAACGGGACAAACCGGTTTCAGAGTTGTAGAGAATTACCCTCCAAAGTTTGTAATTTACTAACTTACCCAAAATTAAAATAAGGTTGTAACAAATCAACCATTTCGGCATTGATATCATCTTTAGGATAGTTCTTCAAGTTATTTAGAAACCTTACATCCGCCATTACCTGTTGTTAAACACGAATTTATTGCAATTAAGCTTCTTAATATAGAGTTCTAATGAGATAACCGGGCAAAAAAATGGTCATTGGTCAGGACCATCTAAATTGAAGTTAGTGTTTTGCAGGATCATGTAGCTAACGGGTGGCACTAACGTAGGTATTTAATATTTATGTTTTACTTTTCCCATGTAAACTTTCACCATGTTTTACATGGCAGGTTATTTGTCTGATTATTGTTTTTAAAGAAATTGCACTTTTCATTTCATGGATTCCAAAAAATTGCAACTGAGGGAAGAATTACATAAATAAGTACCTTTAAAGACTCTGACCATGAAGAAGTCAAGAATTGTTTTTCGGCATCAGGTTTAATAGGGTCTATACGCTTCCTAAAAAGCAGAATGACAGCATCCATAATAAGCGTGATAAGATGAGGTGGCTTGCCTAACTTCCGGACGGTGGCAATGTCGGCAGCATTGATGGTCTGCAACAGAACGTTAACGTAAGGAAATTGCCAATAGCCGAGTCCCTCAAAAATCTTGAAAGCCGGACGCACCAGCAACGCGGCTTCGGCGGCGTCCAGCGCGGGTTTGGCGTCAGCAAGCTTCTCCTCCGCCACGGCTGTTTCGGCAGCGATCACTTTTACAAGTTTCACGGCGCGGTCCTTCACCTCAAGCACTTCGGTTTTGACAACCTCGGCTGCTGCCTGCGAATCCGCTACAGCCGCCAACACCTAGGATACATTCGCTGTCACAAGAATCGCTTACTGATAGACTAACATATCGCTACATCACTATAAGCGATAAGACCGCCGTTGTACGTGTATAATAATTATATAAGCTGTGTTACAACTTCTGTTGAAGCATATTCAATAAAGCATATTCTATCTATCTATCTAACCAGCCATGGCGCTTACTACTCTTTCAAAAGTGTAAACATCACATGCAAACCTCTTCGGCATTCGCTGTCGCTTCCTTTATTTCTAGTTCTTTTACTTCCAATTCCTTTTTAAGTATATCCACACTTTCAGCTGCCTCGACTAATTTGTCAAGACCGGTCGTCATTCTAAAAACATTAAATGCATATCCAAAAATAATTAATATTACCTTAACTATGGATTTGTTAATGTAACACACGAACGAAGAACAGAAGCTTACAATGAAATATTCAAAGTGACACAGTAAAAATATATTTTTACCAAAATAACAGAGTTTGTATGTATACGACGATAGATGAATAATAAAGTTAAATACCATAATAATGTTATTCGCAACATAAACAACTAAACAAAAGTTTGAGGATATTGAACAACTTATAAGATTATAAACCCATCCTGAAAGTTTTAATTATTGATGAATGTACGATACAAAGGCTAAATGGAATAGTTAGTGCAATGCAATGAAATGCAAATGCAATGCTGCAAATAATAATTGAAGTGTAATATTTAATTATATGGGTGGTTACAATTAAATAAAAATATTTAAACCAACCCAACCTATCAATTAAGTTATCGGTATGTTCTACACCATTAATTAGAAAGAATTTAAATGTTATTTGTTTTAAAATGTAATCCTTACATCCTCACATCATTACATTACATGTTACATATTAAAAAAAAGCCCCCTGCCGATTCTGTCTGTCTGTCTGAACGCGGTAAAGTCAAAAACTACTAAACATATTTTCAAACTGTTTTTACAAATGAACGGAGTGATTCATAAGGAAGGTATAATTCATTAAGGTTTTGTGTAAATTGACTGAAATATGATGATGATTGTTGAAGATGTCGGAAAAAATCATACCGCCTGGGAGCTTTACTGGCGTGCCACGCATAAACCGTAAGAGATAGATAAAATTTATGTTCTACAGAATCTCTATCTTTTTATATTCTAAAGATGAACCACAGTAACCATTTTTATCTTTCAGAATTAGATAAAAAAAATATTATTATTTCCGAAGCGATTTTGACCGGTATTATATTAATCCGTATCCAGTATTATTTAAATTAGGCATTTAATTTCGATTACAATATGCCTTGACATCATATAATTTAAATGAATTCTTTCAAAGATTTCACAGATTCGAAATTACGCGTAACAAATTCATTATGTTGACGGCGGCGCAAAGGACAGGACTCAATTATCTTTTCCTCAGCTATATATATAGGTATGTATCGCTTCGCTTCTTTTTAATCCCGATAGTACGTTTCTGTGGGATATTTTCCGACATCTACGCGGGCGAACTCACGAGTCAAAGCTAGTTCAATATAAAAACCTTTTCGCCATTTCTGCAATATACAAGTGTTTTCCTTTGTATAAGGCTTTATACCCATCCAAAAAAGATAAATATGACTTGGGAGTGACATGCGTTTGCCTCCTGAATCGCTCATAATAAATGACGCAAGTGTCTGCTACGTTATCCTGCACAATGCCCATCATTTCAATCAAATTTTGTTTTATCCCCGTAGAGCAGACAACCTGAAAGCCGATGTTTTCATAAATTATAATGTTACTGTTTTGTCAACGCAGTCGTATTCGTGCATTCGTTGGTGAAGCTATCATTTCTATGGAATTTGTTCAGATATTTTTTTTTTTTTAAATAATTAATGCAGCAAAGCTATATACAAATCGTTCTTCGAAAAAAATATCACAATGTTACAGATATTCTATTTCACGAAGTCCGTTCGGCTTTGATTGTAGTAGTGACGTATCCCGACAAGCGCGCTTGTGTGTGTTAAAGTAGGTAACGTTAGCAAAAAAATCTGATATATATTCAAGTCGAGATTTAATAATCTAAATAAAATGTTGGTTTTAAAAGTACATACATTTTGTAAATAAATTAGATTAGGTTGCAATAAATACAAAAATATTAAGAATATGTAGGCATTTAATTAAGCATTGGTGTTACAGAATGGAAACGAAACAAGTAGGACTATTCAGTATTTTCAATCACTATCAGATAAATTTTCGATTTCCGATTCCGTTTTGCTGTCGTCAGAATCATCTTCTACATTGATTATAAATTCAAAAACTTGGCCCAAACTTTCATTGATCAGTCTTTCCGTATTCGTCATGTTTTGCTCGATATTTTTAGATGCGACATAATTTTTAACGATCCCCCAAATATTTTCAATCGCATTTAATTCTGGGTGATAAGGGGGAAGGCGTAAGATATCAAAACCCTTGCTTTTTATAAAATCGTCAATCTTGTAGATTACGTGTTGGGCTTTGTACTTCTTTATTGTATCGTACAATTCCAATTTAAGAAGAGATTCATCAAATGCTATACCCTTATCCCTGAGCCATTGCTGCATATCGGCTTTCTTTGTAGATTGCGTCGGTAGTCGTTCAGCCCGTGTGTTGTGATAAGATGCTTTGTCTAAGACAATGACAGAGCGCGGAAGTAAATTGGGTAGCAACTTTTCATTTAGCCATTTTACATAGTTATCATAGCTCATATTTGAATGATAATCACCAGCTGTTGAGTTGGCCTTATAAACCAAGGAAGCATTTTCAATAAAACCATCCTTGGTTCCCGCGTGCACTAAAATAAAGCGAGTGCCTGTGCTAATTTTTTTTAAAACGGAGTTCTTTCCTCTTTTTTGCCCAGGTGTTGTTTCGCACGTGTGTCGAAAGGACGTAGCTCTCATCGGTGTAGACAATGGGCCGACTTTGAGAGCGGTACTCTGTTATTTTTTTTAAATATTTTAAACGCCACATTTGTATATCATGATGCTCCGTCAAGACTTTACGGTTGTTCTCTGTTTTGCGCCACTTGTAACCTAATTTCAACAGTAACTTGCGAACAGTTTCTAAACAACCTTCGAATCCGATTTTTTCATTCAATGCTGTTCTTAACTTAGCTAATGTTTGAATTTCTTTATGTACAATATGGAAATCTTGTACAGTACTGCGAACCACATCGGCTGTAAAATTATCTATATCCAATTTATTATCTCGCTTTCTCCTTTTCTTCATAGGTGAAGTGAATTTTGATGAAGTGGATGGCAAATCCTTCTCTTCTTTTAATATTCTTTGAACTGTTTTTTGGCTCACACCCGTAGCTACAGCTATACGGCGTGTAATGTCTCGTAAATGAGACAAATCACAATTGAGTTCCATTAATGATTTTGTAAATTCATATTCTTCTCGCAGAAAATGATAAACACTAGCTATCATGTTTCGACCCTAAAACAAAATGTAATCAAAATAATTAAGTAATATAAACATTTTATAACACAAAAAAACATTCATTTTATAAATACTTCTATTGCTATATTAAGTATCTTTGTATAACATTTTAATTGAAAACGTATAAATAAATATTACCTCACTATGGACAACTCTTCTTCGTTTTGTTGCCATGCTGACCTTACTCCGTGAAACAATTTGGCGCGAACTAAAAACCACTACTGATCCGGACCGTGTCCCGATCGACACTGAGCGCTCTCGAGGTTACGCACACAAAAACAATGTGCATGTGCACGCTTGACAACATTCATAGCCAAACGGACTTCATGGCATAGAACATCTGTACAAACCTCAAACTCCCATAAAAAGTGGTGCGCTACTTCTGTAAGTGCTTCCTTAGGCCACTTCTGGAACCAGTCCATTGTAGACCCAGATATAAGGCCGGGGAATCTTAAAGCCCTGCTTCTAAATTTTTCACCCACCTGGAAGAAAACGCAGCCAACGACATAGCATAAACTACATCTTCAAAACTTTATACATTTATAGGTATAGTATTTTCCCAACAAGCGACGCGCGCTTTACTTGTGGTAAACAAGTGTATAAACACGCTGTGAATGTGTACGTGAAGACGAGTAGCGTCAACACGTAACGTACACACACTTGCGACTTCGCTATTATCTTTGACGGTACCTAGAGCTCCTTTGCTTCACAGCGTGTTTGTACCTACACTAGGTTACCCAGTAAAGCGCGTGTCGTTTCCAGAAATAAAAGTAGTTTAGATGTACATGAAGTAGAGCTAGAAAAAACATAATTTTATTTGGTTTCATCTTTTGGAGCTCTTCTTTGTAAGTTGTAAATTAAGGGAGAAAAGTTTCTATATAGGACGCTTAGCGAAGTAACCATATTCGAAAACTCAACCTATAGTTAAATTTAAAGTGAGTGTTATACAAACTTTAAGTCTAGTACTTCTTACCGGGGAAAAACACAAGACAACGTGTAAGTTAGCTCTGGAACGTATGATGAAGTATTCATACAATACATCTGGAACTGGAATCCTTCTTGGTGCATACTGCTTCATTATAGGTGCCAACTCGTTCAGAATCTCATCTAGTATTATTATAAATATTAATAGATTACTAAAGTAAACACTTTAACCATACTTAACTCTTTATTAACATGCAATGTACTTATTCCTAACACGACACAGTGAAAGTTCCATAGTTTGATGAATTTCGGCCGTAAAAGTAATCATGATCATTCTAAAATATTATGTTACACCGAAGCTTAACTCACCCATTTCATCCTTAGGATATAAATTGGCGATTTCTCCAGAGCTCATTATATTGTTGAGGAACTCCAAGAACTGTTCATCTTTGATGTCGTTGTCAGTAAATATGAAGGAGATGCCGCGTCCCTGCAGGCCGGCCACGCGGTACAACAATTTAATCTCGTCCATAAAGTTGTTCACGTTATACGATCTGAAATAATAATAATGTGATAAATAAAATGTTCATTTTTACACTTAGAAAAACATACTTACATACACAAGGATTATAGGAATATTGTACAATAGAGTCATATTAAAGGAAGAAATTATGTCTCCTAAACTAGGCCAAAAGTCTGTGTTTTAGGAGCCAAGATCCTACAGGTATAAAAAACATAGGAGTTTAGGTAGGTGGTACGTGGTGTAATGGCAGGTACTTTGTCTTATGCAAGTAGAATAAAAAAAACATAAATTAATCAAACAAAGCATTAATACAGTATTAATTAGTTCTATTATCATAAATTAATGTGCAAACCGATGAGAAAGGAACGTATTCCCCACAACCCCATACCAATATTTATAACAAAAATAGATTTATCATTTACCTGGATAAAGTTATTTGATAGAATGAAAAGTTTGCTATAAAAGATGCTAGTTTGGTTAAACTTTGTTTTCCGGATCCGCCGACACCGACAAGCAATGCATTGCCACTACGAAAACAGACATTTAAAAAATTTATATAATGAGTATTGGCAAGCATTATTTTATTCAAAACATTCCAACTTACCGTGGGGTGTTAATGATTCGGGATATGATAAACAGATGCACCATCGCATCGTGAAAGAATACCAGGTCCAGATGACCTCCTCTTATCTGTTCATTGAAGAGTAATTGAAACCCTGCCAGTTTCGTGAGTACGAAGTCCCAACTGAAAAGTCAATATTTGACGAGGTTAGCCTTGGATTTTAGTGACGGTCATATATTATAGAAAGTAAAATGTATTTCATGTTCGATTTATTAACCATTCGATACTAAGAACGTTCGAGTATTTCGACGTTCGATTTATAGTGGTCGATCAATTGATATTCGATTATTTGGCATAATATACCCCTTTTTTTGGGTGGGAAATTATCAAATAACTTCTCCCGCTCGGGGCGGAGCGGGAGGGCGTGTCAGACTCTTACTGACTAAAACCCACCCGTGTTCCTTCGGTTGCCCTGTTACCGGGGGCCACGATCTCCCTTTCGGTTTTCTTCGCACCCCCGGCAGGCATCGGCCCTAACGGACCCCGTCAATTCTGCTGACATCTCTTTGAGGCGCGCGTGGAACACAACGCGCCGTAGACTCACACGCCTAGGGCGTCTCCTCCTGCGGCGGTTGGGGCGTGAGAGCGCGAAATTGGCATAGTATATACCCTGTGACTCTTTTATTAATAAAACTGTAACTACTTACGAAGGCAATTCCTCGTATATTTTAGGGGCATCAAGGCTGATGTCTTCGTCTTCCTCGCCAGTTGGTTCGATCGGCTCACGTAAGAAGTTAACAAAGAATGTTTCTTGGTCAGGAAACTCGCTAACTAGGTCCGGCAGTTCTTTAGCAGCCGTTTTCCAGAAATTCGCAACGAACCACTCTTTATCAATGAAGGTAGTAAACCTGAACAATTAAGTAGCAATTTCACTTTAAATGTTGTCGATTTAAATACCTGTATTACTATTTTTGCATTAGTATAATTTGAATAGCGATTATGCCTGGTTGGAAAAAAGGAAATTATATTTAGTCCGTCAGTCAGATAATAAGAAAAAATATTGACACGTATTTTTTTGTTTATCATATTATTAAAATATTACTTAAATAAAACGCATTAAAGTTGGAGAGTGGGGGTCTCTAGGTCACAAGTAAGTATAAAATCTACATAGCTACTCGTGACGTCATGGCACATTTTAACTCAATGTATCGCCGAAATCTGTTGATAAAGTAAAAAAATCGGCCAAGTGCGTGTCGGATTACGCACACTGAAGGGTTCCGTAATTGGCAAGAATTTATCTCAAATATGATCTTAATATTGTAGTTGAAATATATGTTCTCCCACACATTCCAACTGCAAATGTAAGTTTATATGCACAATTGAGAGATTAACCATGTTATTTTAAAACCATAGACTTCTTATAGATTTTCCTGTAATCTATGAGTAAAGAACCACACTACGATTTTTTTTCAAAAAAAATTGTCCCAGTCGTTTCGGAGATAAGGGGGAGAATGGTAAATTTTCATCGATTTTCTTAAATAACTTTAAAATTATTTATTTTAAAATTATATAAAAAAATATATTTGAGATCCTCGCAAGAAGCTCTTTCATTTTCTATGTCACACAGTACTGTATGCAAAGCTTTTGTTTTTAATTTTCTTAGTTACCCCCAAAAGTAACCCCCATATTAAAAATTCATTTATTTATACTAACA
Source organism: Omphaloscelis lunosa (assembly GCA_916610215.1). Taxonomy (NCBI): domain Eukaryota; kingdom Metazoa; phylum Arthropoda; class Insecta; order Lepidoptera; family Noctuidae; genus Omphaloscelis; species Omphaloscelis lunosa. The sequence continues at coordinate 16,831,087 of OU744244.1, read as the reverse complement.
ATTTATGGATCTTTTTGTAATCCGAAATAAAATGATTTTATTCTTTATGTAACACGTCCGTGTTTGGGCCACAGAAATACATAATTATGTGTGCCAAATTTCAACTTAATAGGTCCATTAGATTTGGAGAAAATTGGCTGTGACAGACAGATAGACAGACAGACAGACCGACAGACAGACACGCGAGTGATCCTATAAGGGTTCCGTTTTTCCTTTTGAGGTACGGAACCCTAAAAAAGGTAAAATACGTGTGCAATATTTTTTAATAAGCTAACTAATATTTTTTTTTGTCGTCATCCCTATTAAGTTGGTACCTGTCTGAAATAACTCGCAAACATTCGTGGAACCATAGCTTTAAAGCCATATTAATGCATTGAAGCTCCTCTTTCTTGATAAACAGAATGCCTTCCCAAATGCGAGACAGATCCCTTAAATTGAACACATAATGAAACTTTGCTGGTGTTGGTAACATTTTCACCTGCAAGATACATTATTATTACGTCAAGTAAAAATGATAACAAAACGTCAAGTTATTCACAACGTCAATTTCAAATGTACTTAGAAATTATACATACTTTAGTTTGCTGCCAAATAATACGAGTCACACGTACAAGTCTCGGCATAAACTCTACAATTAATTTGTCAAAACGGGATTTACAGAAGTATCCAGCGCTAATTGTTTCTGAAATATTTTCTTAAATAAAATTATTTGACTAATCATTAACCTAACCATTTTCATGTCTCTATGCGTGTTAAGGTGGATCCAGACTTGGCGAGGCCTGCGGTCCGCACGGCGCACAACGCATGCCTCGCAAGGTGTGTACCTTTATATTCGTGGCGAGGCATGAGCTATGAGATCAAAATCGGTTGAACGGACTGTAAAAACGTTTGTTTAAATGTCAAATCTTATTTCAAATGGAGTATTTGTAGTACATAATGCACGTAGGCATGCGTTGTGCGCCGTGCGGAGCGCATGCCTCGCCAAGTCTGGATCCACCTTTGGCGGCATGCGCGACTACTGAATACGTTACACTTTAAATATTTTATAATAAAACTAAAAAAGTAACTGTCTTCAATTCAAAGGTTGTACCGAAAATCTTGTCCATGGAAATGTTACTGGGTAGCGTACAATTAAAAATGTTAAACTGTCGCTTCAGACGTGGAGGTATATCGTTTCGGCCACCACCTGCGGGGAGAGGAAGGACATGACGGTAAGTTTTTAGCAGCTATTTTAATAAACTATAATATTTGTACCAACCAGGATGTATCATAGCGCCAAACATCTGGATATCGGCAATAATTGTAAAATCCCCCGGCTTATCTAAAGAGTAGAAACCTCCACATTCCATCATTTGTCGCACGATTTCGTTTGTTACCTTAAATTAAATAATTCTTTAACTTTCTTATTACAGATCTAATTAGGTAGGTGATATTTAGTATTTCTTATATTATTAATAACATAGGTACCGAGAAGAAAACTCATCTGCCTACCCTTTGTGATGCTAACCATATAAATAATCTCTGAACATACATGATGGTGTTCCAGAAAGCCTTTAGAGAGAGGCTTAATTTTTCTGTAATTTTTTGTACCTCTCTAAATCGTAAATCGTTCACCCTGCGTAAACGAATGAATGTGGTAGGACCTACTTTTTGTGGCCATCAGAAATAGACTTGTAGAGCAGCTTGTGCCAATTTCCTATCTTTAGGATGAATACAGCACAGCATCGATGCCGATAATTGTTTACCTGATCGCCCCACTCATTCACCACCGGCATGTTTATGTCGTCTATGAACACTGTCATCGCTCGCCCTCCTGGAGGCCCATACGTCATACCGACTCGCTTTTCCACGTACGACTCTATAATTCTCTGCGAAAAAACCAAATTAGGTATAAACATACAAATATGAAATGAACAGATCGTAAATTCATGGTCATCGTTGAAGTAACCCAATGCTATTTTTATGCAAGCTTAATCAGAGCCGTATGTACATCATGTTGACTTATCGAACGAAAGAAAATAAAAAAAAAACAGTGACACTCCGGGAGTGCCGCAGAAGTGAAAAAGTGAAAAACAATCGGCACCGCGATAATCAACGCGTTGATGTCTTTTACTCCACGCACCGCAGCAATCAACGCGTTGATGTCTTTTTGATGGTCAAAATGTGGTGTCATCACGGTGTCGCGAAATCAATGGTTTAGTCCCATCTCAAAAATATCCATCGCGCCTAAAGAAGTTTTCACTTCAAAAAAATATTATCAAAATATACTCACCTGGAACATATTCGGCGTAGTAGCGGACGAGAAGTTTATCACTTTAAATAATTTCACCTCGTTATCATAGTTCGACATAAAACTTTTTAACATGACTGTCTTGGCAGTGCCTTGTTCGCCGATTAGAAGCACCGCCTTGTTCTGTTTAGCGATGGTTTCGATCAAAAAGGTAATGCATACGTTATCGATATTCGGCACGAGTATTGAAGAGTACTCCGGTATACTGTCAGGCGGGTAAATGTAAGGCTCGACGCTCTCGGACCTGGCAAAATTATAATTAAAAACCCTTGTACTTTGTAGTAAATGGTTTAAATGGCAATTAAAAACCTTTCTATTTGTGTGTATGGTGAAGGTTTATTCTGTCAAAAACCGAGCGCCCGGTGTGATTTGCCAACAATAAAAATTACAACTTGCGTACAAAATATAGAACTATATTTAACCGCTCGTTCCACTAAAATCCCCTAGACCAGTCCTCTAAGGGACTTCACAGCACTCAATGTTCCACCACGATCCCGTATGCTGGAGATTCTCTAAGTACTAATAAGTGCTTTTCCTTTATAGTCCCTTCTAAATCTAAAGCCACTTACAAAATAACGATATATAATTGTATATCGTTATTTTGTAAGTGGCTTAAGTGGCACATTTTTAATTAATTAATTAAAAATGTGTTTACAGAGGGGATAGCAATGACGTAACAAAAGTTCCAAAATTGTTGAAGAATTTCGCATGTTCGACCAAATCAACTTCTCGGTGGCGTAATTGAAATCGTGTTCACCTAGATAGTGAAAGACGTAGGTTCGAGTCCCACATAAGGCGTTCGATTTTTTTCAACATTTTAACTTATTTAAGTATATTTAACATTTAGGGGATTAATTTTCAAAATCTAAATCCTTCCATAGTGCTCACTTTCGTTAGAGAAGCTGATACTGACACACTACACTGAAAGACAGGAAGCTTTGTGCAAAATTTCATGCCTCTAGACCCAGCAGCTAAAGCTGTGAATTGTCTGTCAGTGAATAAATGACGTATTGAAATTATCATTATTATTATGTAGATACAATGATTTATCACTCGCACTAACCAGTGCTCCCAGGCGCCGCTAGCGTTGACCATGTACTCGAAAGGCATGACAAACTCCTTGGACTTGACGCCGGGCCAGTCCATTTTCACGGGAAGCTTGGTCATAAATTCGGCCAATCGAGTGCGCATGTCCAGCTCTAGTGCAGCACCCAGCGACCACATTATCGCAAAGATGAACAGCCGCTCTAGATGACGGTCTGTGTGAGCCCCTGCAATACGAAAACGGATGTTCCCAGTTCCCAATGCACTCAGAACCAATTCAAATGCCTTTATTTTATTTTATTAGATGGCAAACAAGCCAGAGACCCATCTGATGATAAGCTGTCACCGCCGCCGCCTACACAATACCAAAAAACCCTCAGATGCGTTGCCATGCTAAAAATCTTTCATTCACAACGGTCGAGAAATTATCACTAACTAGCTGACCCGTCAGACGTCCAGCTGTCCAGATGTCCAGATGTCCTGTCCACAAAATTGTTCATACCTACCATAAAAAAGTAAATTGAGAGTCTCATTTCTTATGAAATGTATGCGAAAACTTTTTTGCGAATTTTAAATTTTCTAGTACTTAAACCTCATTTGGTCCGATAGTTTTTTTAAAGTTATAAGAAACAGGATCGATTAACATCAATAAAAGATTTTGTGAAAATTGCCCATTTTCTTGCAGATTTCTACTTTTCCAAAACTTGTGAATGTCGACCAAATTTTTTCAAAAAGTTAAAGATAGTCTCCTAAGACCATTTTCCTGTAGCTACAACGAATGAACCTACCCTGTCACAGATTTTATTATTTATTGCTTAATTAGCTGTTTTATATAGCCGCTAGCTGTTTTATAAAACAGCTCCGTTATGTAAAACAGCTGAACAACGTTCAGCTGGATTGCCATTGCGTTACGTTTACCAAAACTGCTACCCACGTTTAGACGTAATGACGAATGGCTTAGCTGCAGTTACAATAAGCGTTTGGTGTGGCTTCTAATGCCGAATCTGTTGCAGTTACTAGGGCACCTTGACCAATTGGTTTAGGTTAGAGCTGTGATCAATCGCGAGCGAGCCGAGCGAGCGCTACTTCTAAGTCGATCGCGATTACTTGGCTAGTTAGTATTTTTAGGACTGACTTTCATAAAACTCTGATAACTTATATTAAAATTGTCCTTAAAATCACTGTTTTCATTTGAGTTACGGTCATTTTCACTCATATTGCTCGTTTTGTTTATTTTCGTTTTGGACGTCATTATTATTATAATGACACACAGAGTCACGAGTGATAAAATTTTGTAATGTAAAACCGCTAAACGTCGTTCAGCTGTTTTACATAATGGAGCTGTTCTGTAAAACAGCAAGCGGTCATATAAATTAGCGGATTCGACAATCCATCTGCGATATATACATATAAAGAAGATAAAATTTAAATAAATGAGTACTCACTGCCGCTAGGTATTTCAATTTGCATTAATCCGGTAAGTACATCTATGCATTGTCTAAAAAGAAGAATTTAATCGTAAATCGTAATCACGTTTCTAAAACAATAAAGAAACACATTTCACATAAACATTACCTGATGTAGATAGCATCGAGAAGCTTCATTTTAGTCGTTAGTTTTGTTTGTACATATGAATGCACCTCCTCGTATATTTTTTTGAAAACCCTACGCAGAACATCACTTTGTTTTGGTTCCAGCTTCTTTAACCAGTGCTGTTTAAGTTGAAAAGGTTATTATTATAATAAGGTGCAGTACCTAACGGTAAAAATAATTATTTTGCATTCACACCATAATCAGCACAATTGAGATACCAGTTGGACGTATAATATTGGTGGAAACCGGTAAAAAAGTAATATTAGCTAAGTATATGAAATTAAACCTCAAGTATAGGTTGCCATTTGAGCACGGATGAAGACAGAAACACCATGCCCATCCGACTGACGGTGGCGGGCGAGGCGTTGTCCACGTTGTCCGGCTCGAATACCAGCTTACTGTTCTGTGCCATCGAGATGCGGTCTCCGTTGGCCAGCGTCAGCGTCTTGTTGTCATCTAGGACTGAATTTAAATTCTCTATCCACACAGCGTCAACCGGACCATCTGGCAATACAAAATGCTTTGCAAATATTTCATGCATATCGTTTGTAGGTTCCAAAACACATTCTCTTGGGTTCCATATTCACCTAGGACGATCCAAGTTGTATCAGATTTCTTAACCTTCAGAGCTCTTCGCCACAGAGTAGAGAATATACCATCAGTCCAGTCATTTGTTGCTACGTCTAAACGCCCAAACATTTGGGGCGCAGTGATTGCCTAAAAAATATTAGTAACAGTTAGTTAAGATGGGGGGGCGCTGACCCCCTCTCCCTTTTGCTACGCACTTAGTTTGCCAATTCACAAGTTCATTACAGATCTCTCTTGCACCACAAATCACTAAATATGTGTAGCGCTAAACAAATTTAAAGCATCGTTCTGTTTCATAATTAACAAAACTAATAATCACGTAATAATTCAGTGAGCAGTTTACCGTCATTTTATAGCCGAAATTAACACTAGTATATGTTTGTTTTGAATATCAATGATACCTTGGGATTCATTCTCAGTTCCCTGTGCGGTTTCCCGAGTTCAGTGAGCGCCGCCATAAGCGCGTGTATACAGGTGGTCTTGCCCGAGCCAGTCGGACCCATCGTCATCAAACCGTGTCTCACCAGCGATGTCTCAAACAATTGTATGATCTTCAAATTCCAATCCGGGTGATTGACAAGTCCAGTGCGTTCCGTCACTACAGTTATAGCGTTTTGTATAACCCTGAAAAAATGCGACATTCGATATTCATTCATAATTCGAAATTTCGACTGTCGATATTCATTTACGTAAATCATGAAAAACAAGAAATAAATTGCATAGCTAATTATTATGCCCAAAATATGCCCGTACTTTTGAACTGTATTAGTTAGTTTGATTCCAGGAAACAAATCTTCAATCAACGATATAAATAAAGGCTCATCTTCGTCTACCAATTTAGACACGTTCATTTCCCTGCAAAAGTAATAGGATTATTGTAGAATACCATTAAGGTATCATTTAGCCATAATGTCGTATAGTGGCTGGCAAATAACTTAAACAGGCGGGAGAAACGATAATACGGCGTCATTTGGGGAACGTATAGGGCGCGAAATGTCATATTTATACAAGTCAGATAGTTCTTTGTCGACTATTATTATAATCACTCACTTCAGTACTCTCATCATGATGTTCTCCTCAGTATTGTCCGGGTTCGCCCGTTTCTGCGCGCCCATAGTTCGCAACACGGACAAAATGTTCCGCAACCCGAAGTCATAGTGCACCTGCTTCGACAGCTGCTCCTCGCACAGTTTGTACAACGTAAAGAACTTTCGAGCTGCAATTTTATTGATCAATTGAACCTAAAGTTTCCTAAGACGTTGAAGTTCAAGTACTACGATATCTGGTTAGTCTTAAGGGGTTGGAATGGTGATATGTAGGTAATTAGATGAGCTGAAGAGAGCTTTTAGAGCCATAGAGCTTATCTGAGACTCGTGATAGTGAAACTAGAAGACTCACAAAAACCAGTACAAGAGACATACCTAGCACGATGTTATCTTTAAAGCCGCAGCTGGCTAACTTGACACGGATAATAATCTGTCTGTCCGGGACCATCATCGCGACAGAGCGGAATTGAATCTTCAAATTTTCAGGCAGCTCTTGACGTCCAGCATACCCAGGATTCATGGTGATGATGAAGGCAAACTCTGGATTCAAACTTACTGTGTCACCGTCGCTACCAAAGTAACATAGACAGTTTTAATAATTTTTATGGTTTTTTGCTCTGTAATGTTGTTTAACAAGGACACATTTCGCTTTCTTAAGAAAATAATTTATAAAAAACGTCTATGTTCACAAGACGTTGGTGTAGCTACGCTTGTACCTGAATAAGAAAGATTCCCTCTTCTCCCTCCTAGCGGTGAGACAAATGTATATCTGCTGCGCGGCCACTGACAGCACGGGCAATTCGATACGGTTAAACTCATCGAAGCAGCCCCACGTGCCTGACTGAGCCAAGCCTTTGTAGATACGACCCAAGCCTGACCAACAACATAGTGATTAGGCTCCTTGCATACAAAATAGTGTAATATGAACTACTTATAAACAAGCGCAACGAACAGCAGTACCTCTGAAGTCCATCTGATCGGAACAGTTGAACACGATGACAAGCTTGCCGAGGGTGCGGCCCATGTCTTTTGTGGTCTCGGTTTTACCGGTTCCGGCGGGCCCGGCGGGCGCGCCGCCCATGTTCATGCCGATAGCCTGCGATAGCGTGATGTAGCACCGATCCGTCAGAGGCGTAATCACCAGTCGTTCAGTAATGCCCAGGTATTCATTCTGTTCGCAATAAGTGCGTCATGGAATATTTTTGAGCACATAATACATAATTGTAATAAATCTTAGAAAAACATAAAACCCAAAAACGTTACCATAATTTTTTATGTAAGTAAGTATACCAATTATATATTTTTAGACTTTCAAACATTACAATAAAATCACTTGCCTGATATAAGAAATTCACATCAGTTATAGTCACAATGCAGTCGTCGGTATCTTCAGAATAATAAAATCGGGCCTGCTTCTGCCATTCAAAATCTATTGGTGATTTTATTCTCATTCTGACCAAGTCATCAAATATATCTCTGTTTATAAAATAGTTAAATAAATTATTTCATAATATTTTTAATTAAGAAAGTATAATAAACTATAGGTACCCCACCTATAGTTTAAAAACCCGTAACTCTACTCATTTAAGTAAATGTCAATTGTGTCTATTTTTATATATTTCAGTCATCATCTGCCCAGCCTTTTCCCAACTATGTCGGGGTCGACTTCCTATCTAACCGGATGCAGCTGAATACCAGTATTTTACATGGAGCGACTGCCAATCTGACCTCAACAACCTAATTACTAGGAAAACATTATGCTTTCAATATTGAAAGATAATATTGAGTAAATTACTTGCCTCTGGTGTACATGTATGGTGATCATAGTCTCCACTTGCGTTCTGTCCAAAATAGATAGCTCTTTAACTGTTTGATCAATGAGACCATTCAGTAGATCTAGGAATTTCTGGTTGGTGGCCCTCATAATGAAACGATCCACCCTTGATTTCTTTAGAGCGTACTCGGCATCACTAGTCCAAAGCATTTGCATTCCTAGCAAACCAGCCTTAAAAAGATACACAACGAACTAAAAACTATACCTTTGTCTATGCATTGATAGTGTGTGCCTATATGAATACACGGACTGTTTGACAGGAAATTCAGATTCGAGTGTACATTCCGTGACCGACACTATCTGAACCCCCTTGAGTAATAGCGAATTTGAACTCTGCCGCGAATTTGGAATACTGCTTCGAACATTTAAATAAATCTTGTTGTCAAATACAATAGACGTGGATATATTTAGTAACCTGTTCCGCTTAGCTATTTCTAAAGAGCCTTAAAAACCCTGAAAGAAATCGACACGTGTTTGATCAAATATCAACCCTTATGTGCCCATTTCCTATAATAATCATGAATGTTTAGGTTTTGTCCGACTTTTATTAATTTTTCGCCAGTGTACGGCGGCCGAACATACATAATGAAAAGCTTACGATTGCAATAAAGTCTAAATTTAATATTATTTACTCCAGAGGGGTTAGCCAATATTACAAGCAGTTTGTACGAGATTTAAGGCTACGGACACGTAATCAGCGGCAAGGAGCGGTAGCGACGGAACAATTATACCATTTCCATCGCCCAGCTCGGTTACCGCTCCTCGGCGCTGTATTTGTGCCCGCTGCCTAATAAACACTGTATAATACAGGGAGCACTTATGACATATAATGTATGTAAGTATATATTGACATATAATGATTAATACCTGACCGGGAAAGTTCCAAAATCCGACTAGGAATTCGAACTCTGGATCTCCAGACATTGTTTGCGCTATGTTAGCGATAATATTTTTAATTGTATCTTTAATTGTATCCAGAAGAGTATTCAACCAAATCTGTAAAACAAATAGCCGTTTTATTAAACAATTATAATAAGCATCACTATGTTTAATTACTCAAGGTTAATCTAAGATGTTTTATAATACGTCTAATCTACATAGAATTATTATTAAGTAAACAATAAAAATTATATCAAAAAAGAAATGCTAAAACGTATTTTTTAAGTTATTATTTTGTCCATAAAACTTGCAAAAAAGGGCTTTGAAATCCGCTAATAATGTTTCAGATATGTACCGAATAGTATCTAGTGACTAACGGACCGTACTAATATAACTTGGACGTAAAAATTTACCTCAACACCTCCCAAACATGGCACCGGTCTTTCAAGAGGAATACTCTCTCCGTTATCAGAATTTATATTTATTATTCTCTCCTTATCATCAAAGTCCACTGTGTTCACCGCGTCAAAAATACTTGGCAGATGCGGCTAGAACAGTTGAACTTTTTACTGATAGGTACTTTTTTTTTAATTTTCAGTTTAGCAACAAAACAACACACTTTCGGTAATGAATATTGAAACTATGGTTCTAAACGGTATTGAAGCAGCGCCAGCGTCAACGTCTCTAAGTACCGTCTATGCAAGGTCAGTGAAAAAACACTAATATTATAATATCATAGTAACAATTTGCAGACTAAAGTTTAATACAAATTATTAAGAAATAAATTTCAACCTGTATGGAATGAGGGTTTGACGCTTGTCCGAGGATCTCCAGTAGAACTGGATCTGAGACGAAGAAGAACCTAGGGAAGATGAGTCGCTTGGTCTCCAAGTAACCGGTCAGCGACTTCTGGCAGGCCTCCAACTGCTCAAATAAGTGAGGCAGGAGCTGCTTCAACGTGTCGTCCGAAGTGCATGTCTCCACACAGTTCACGCTATCGCGCGCACGGTACATTATTTTTACATAAGTTTTGTCGATACCCTGTAAAAAGTTATCTTACTTTTGGAACAATTCTTGACACATTTTGTAAAATATTGGCAGCCTGCTATAAAAGCGCATGATAGCCATCCTGTAGGACATTCAATAAGAAATTAAAAACCATCACATAGACCAACATTGTCGATACTAGTTTCAGAAAAACTTCATTTGTAAAGGCATCGGCACACAATCTATACCGTGTTTAGTATACCTATGCAATTTTTACTTGTACAAAGTAGCCGTTGTCTATGGTAAAACATGTACAGTGTACTTAGACCATTATTTAGAACTTAACATCTTTCCTTACAAACTCCAATTTGTACAAAATTCAAAAGTCATTTATTCAAACTAGGCTGAGAATCAGCACTTTTCGAACGTCAAAATTACATAAGACAGTCCCTCAAAACGCCCACCCTTCACCCCTTCCTAGTGCCTTTTTGCTGGAAAGAAGAAGTGGCGCAACAAACTCCCCAGCAGCAGTAAAGTATACTAACTCATGTTTTTATCAATGAATTATCTTTATCTTCATTTCCATGCCCGCACCTGCTTTATTTCTAATGGGCGTTGCTGAGCTTACTTACGGGTCTAATACTGGTAGTAATAATCCAGGTACTACGTCTGGTACCGGTATTACACTAAGGCCAATGGTATTACCGGTTCCCAAAAATACTGGTATTTCAAGACCTGCTATCGGCTTGACAACGCCGCGCTTGTGGGTGGGTGTCGCCTCGCTCACGTCGGGGCTTCGCCGCGTCGCCCCGCTTATGTCGCCTCACTTACGACGTCGACTGTCGAGGTGGTCGCCTCACTTACTTACGGTTATATATAGTTTTTAGTAAGAATCGCACCGCAAATCGCTTAGTTTCCGCTGGCAGTTGTTTAGCGATGTCACCGCCAACAAACACTGCTTCCAAATACATCCAAAGGTTCTGCACTTGAAGCCATTTCTCTAATATCTCGCTAGTGCTCCCCAGTTTGTTAATCCACAATAATATGTTTTTCTTAAATGGCGGATTATATCTATATTTACAAATAAATTTAATTATAACACAATTTACACACAAACAGACTTGATTGAAAAGTAGAACATCCATAGTCAATCTTATACCTGTTAGAAGCTAAAGAATTGAGGATCATTAGAGAGTCTTCTAGCAAAGTGATGATTTCAAGCGTATCCTGAGGTTTGATCAAGAGCTCGCCTCTGTTCTTGAAATTAGCGAAAGTCAGATCCACAACAGCCCAGTCTGCATTCACTTGTTTCAATTTAGCTTCAATGTCCTTCTCTTTCACCGCACTAATACATATGTCCTGAGACACATATAATTAAAACAAACCATTTATTTGCAGAAACAGTAAAGGTCACAAATTACGTTGTCACCTTTACTTTTCTATGAAGGGGTCATAAAATATAACTCATAAAGAGCTAAATCGATCGAAGTCACAGTCAGATAGATATACAGAATAACATTTTTTTGTTAAGTGGATATAGATTCTCATAAAATTAGTCGTCTTTATGGCCTCGGTCTCGAGTCAGCGGGCAACGGGGCGGCGGCGGCGGTGGCACGGCAACGCATGGTTTTGTATGGAACCGCTCGCTCCCCGTGCCGCTGCCTTCGGGGCCAGTTCCATATAAATCTATACATTAAAACGCGCCGCTCCCCGCGCCGCTGCCGCTGCCGCCCCGCGCCCGTTTACTTCGTGTCCGTAGCCTTAGAGGAATAAAGTCTACATGATGTAGGGAAATATTTCTAAACCAAGCAAAACATCGTTCTTAGCAGCCAGGTTTATAATTTACCTATTCTTAAAAAAGCGTTAAACAAAATGTAGCATTTCCTTTTAATATTCTGCAGGTTTGTTTTGGAAAGCAGACTAAAATGTTTACTTACTTCAACATCTTCCTTGAACTTCAACAGCGGCGCCTCCATGACGTTTGCTAATGTGAATGATTCGGATTTCACATCCAATACACAATCTGGTTAAAAGTTAAATATTTAAAAATTAAATTCGATATTTAAATTTTAAGGGGACGATAACAGACTTTTAATGATGTTATACTGAAGATGACGTCTAAACGAGTAGTGTTAATGATTTGGAAAAAATATATGTTAAATAAGAGCATTTTCTTAATATTTGAATATAGGCATATTTTGGATTATTTTTATATTACATAGTGAAATTAATTTGTAAATTTAGGTCTAACGCGGATAAAAAACTGAGAATCGCGCAAAATCTATCAAGCGTATTTTTCTGCGTCTTAATGTAACGCAATGCAACATATTAAGACAAACCTATCAGATTCAATTCAGAGTTATAGGACTCTTGTATCATACTTAGTAGTGTTTCCAATCTTTTCCAATGTCTGTCCTTCATAGATTTGTCAGCCATCAACTCCAATAATGGACAAGTTTGGTTAAAATCGTCAATCTTACTCTTCAATACGAGGAACGCAGGCCAATCCTTCATACCTTTTGGTAGCCTTCGACATCTAAAACGTAGTGTTTCAGTTACTGCTAGTTACTGTATTTGTTATGGACTAACATGAGTACAGAAGCTTCGGAATTACGTATTATGAATGCCATATTCTTCGTCTTAGCCATATTTCATTCCAGGTCCTACCTTAAAAGAGGCACCGTAGAGATTTTGAACTATCTTCTGGAGATCATCAGAAAAACTATGATGATCTCCGAATAATGGAACTCAAATGGAATTTGGCAAAGCGCGATGATAACAAGTGGAGTAAAGCTGCGAATGAATGGCGTCCAAGAACTGAATGTAGGAGTGTCGGTCGTCTGGTGGCAAGGTGGGTCAAATCCGAATGAAACTGGCAAAAGAGCGTAGAGTTTGGTACAAACAAAGAGATAAAGAGAGTTCTGTTCCTAGCAGTGGGTAAACTCCGGCTATGGATCATGTTAAACATGAGTACTCGATTCAAATACATACTCGTGTTATTTCTGTAAAAGAATGTTCTTACCTTACATCAAATTCCGCCAACTGTGTAACGATTTGTTCAATATCAATATCCACCCACGGCGTCTCAAAATAGCCATCGATAGAATTTGTCACGGCCAAGTATAGACTATACCTGAATGTTACAACTTTTAAATTAGATGTGTTTTGTACTATTTATTTCGGTGACAGAATATTTTGTGACAAGTTACGTAAAAACAGACTAACATTATAAGATGCAAAATTATGTTAATACACTTAGCAATTCCTATTGCAGACTTATTTAATTCATACACTGATAAGCGCTTACAATTTATTTAATAAGTTAAATTCCTTTTTCTTTTGGTGCAACATCGGATAATCCTGGACTTCCATACCAAATAGCTTTTCACCGCTAGAATACATTTCAAATCGCCTCCACAAGTCATCAAATCTTGATTGGAACATAATAACTCTGTAACGAATTATTCCCATATTCAGTGCCAAATGCGGTAATTGTAAATTATTGTAGAAAACATTTATTATTTAAGTGCTTTATCTAAGCTAAATATGGATGTAAACCTTCACATAAGCCTTCCGGAATAAATTCCGGAGAAAAAATCCGTTGCGGAGTTTAGAGGAACAACGCGGTCACAAACAGACACGAAAAGCGACTATCTTTTTACCGGACTACGGCGATGCAAAGAGGAGGGTTATGATTTTGACCGGTATGTATGTATGCTCATCTGTTCCCTCATAACTTCTATCTGCTAATACAGCTGGTTATAAGGCTAAATGTGACGTCACAGTAAATTAAAAATCCGGAGTCACACGTAATCTGTTCGATTCACACGTGTGACTCCGTATTTTTAATTTGTATATCTGTGATGACTTGTTTACCTTTTTAGATGACATTTTTGTCGAATTGGGTTTTAGTTCTGTAACTTCTATTTTTTTATATAATATTGTAAATATAGATTTTAAAATTAGAGTACAGGTTCGATCTTTGGGAAAAATATGGTGTTATTTATTTTATTTGACGCCTCAATACCTATCGCTGGCATCCCGGGCGCACAGTCCGGGAGTCATCGGTCCAGATGTATCATAGTCTGCATCGAACTTGAGCACGTCTGCTAGAAATGTCGCTACTCCTTCAGTCAGCTCTGTCTGGAGTGGACCCTGCATGTCTACTATCTTTTGCTGTACTTGTTGTGACTGCAATATAAAAATATTACGGGAATGTTAGTCAGACTCCCGATATCAAGGTTTTTTTTATCATAGAGTCACACAGGGTTACTACGTGAGGTAAACAATACAACAGTTAGATACAGTTCTCACAATAATGGATCTTATTCTTCATAAGTATTCTATGAGTTTACATAAACAACTACCCAAAAAACGGCAGTTTCCGTTTTAATCATTATTAATTACTCGTATAAATCTATTGTAACTATTTTTGCAAAACATCGTTAGGAAACCCCAGTTCGAGTTGCAACACGAACTGAGCCACAGAGAAGAAATGATTGGCAAAAATATTCGTACCTCCTATGTTTGATCTCTTTACACCCCAGTGGGACAATTACAGGCAGGAAAAGGTCGTATGGAAAAGATAAACATCATTAGTAAAAGAATACGCTGGTCAGCTACTCACAGTTAACAACAAATTCTGAAAAGAATTCCGTAAATTGTACACCATCTCAGCGTCTTCTTTAGGTACATCGATATTGAATTGTGTAAATGTAGAATAACTTTCTTCTATTATGTCTATCTCCATATCCATTCTAAAATATTTATTAGGAGAAGGTCAATCAACTTAGCCAACTCACTGTCAGACAATATGCCTTCAACACGGTTTTTACCCGACTAAGGCGAAGCAAAAAGGAGGGATATTACTTTTCGCTTTTTAGGTCATCGGACAGTCAAGTAAAGAGTTAGGGGCATCACATCCCCCTGTCTTACATAGCCGCATTTTAAATCTGGACAAACACCGAGGTTTTTGCAAACAATATGGATAATTTATAAATGTTTCACGATACTCACGCGATTATCATACTACACCGCGCTCCGACGCGTACCGCGGGAGCGCGTCCCGCGCGCAGATTGTCTTTTTCTATACAAACTGATACAATGTTAAATCCGCCGCCCGCGCTACGCGATGGAGCGCGGTGCAGTGTAATAATCGCCTAAAGCATTTTCACAAACCGTTTAAACAGGGTGAGTTTATGTGAAATATCCATCATTCTTCAAGCTGTTTATATACTTGGCTAGCTTACACTTTTACTAGTAGAATAACGAACAAATTACCTACTAATATTTATCTACGCATAGCAAATAAATATATAAGTATTATAAAGAATTAACCCGATAAATTCTTCTCTAATAAGTTCGAGGCACATCATAGCTACTCTAACGTCATCTAAATCCTTAATTTTCTTGCTCATCGTTTTCACACGGTCGTGAATAAATTGCATCAACTTGACTACTCGCTCCTTATACGCATAACATAATAGTCTACCCAAGATTCTTTTCCACTCAATAGATTCCAAATGCAATGCCAATTTAATACGTTCTGAAAATAGCCAAGTAATAAGGGTATACATATTACGTATGTTCCATTTTATTAAAACAGGAAAGTTCGTATTTTTTTTTGCGCAAATATAGAAAATATTCGCAAA
This sequence comes from Omphaloscelis lunosa, assembly GCA_916610215.1. Taxonomy (NCBI): domain Eukaryota; kingdom Metazoa; phylum Arthropoda; class Insecta; order Lepidoptera; family Noctuidae; genus Omphaloscelis; species Omphaloscelis lunosa. The sequence continues at coordinate 16,815,175 of OU744244.1, read as the reverse complement.
AAAGTAACGAAGTTTACCAAGAAGATTTTTTATAAGAACTTTACCCATATTTATTTGAATTGAACCAATGATGTGTCGTTCTGGCAAATTAGCCACTTCCTCAGTCTGTCCGTCATATTTGTTGAACATGTCCTTAATTACGACATTGAGAGGATTTGAGTCAACAAAATCTTGTACTTTGTGCACTCGATTCTCGGCCCATAAATAAGCAAATCTTTCATATCCCTAAAACAAAAATGTCAAAAACTAAAATCACATTACTATCGATTGCTCGTTAGCCTATCGTAATATCGTATATCGGGAACTAAACCGTTGTCTTAGAAATAAGTAGTGGCATGGACATCTTTCATACATATAATTTAAAAATAATAACGAAATAAAAACTGTACATAGAATATTTTTGAAAAAAAAAAAAATTGCTGCGGCTACGAGGTGTAAACGAGTCTGATGCTTAAAATATAGTATTTTTAATTTTTGTCTGTCTGGATGTATGTTCCGGCTTCGCACAAAAACGGTTGAACGGATTTGAATTAAATTTGGCACACGGATATAACCTGGATTAACAAATAGGGTAACAAAAAAAAAACGTTGGGTACTATTAATCCCGATAGTACGTTCCCGTGGGATATTTTCCGGCGGGCGAAGCCGCGGGCAAAAGCTAGTCCTAGGATAAAAATATTGTTAAAATTATTAATAGTTCTTGAGGTTATACTTTTAACAGTTTTTCTATGTCGGGTTTGTACATGAACATCATTCCTTGCAACGCCATCACCGATCTGACGATGTCTTTATGCTCTGACACCATTCGGAAATAGTTCCTAACTCCACCAACGTTAGAAGCAGACCGAAATCCTGCAAAACACCATGAATCATTAACTTTTTTTTGGAAGCCTTTGCTTTTTTATGTTACATCTTTCCTCTCACTTTTCTGCAAATGTTTCCTCTCGCTTTCCTGCAATGTATGGAGTGGGAAATCTGTGGGAGTGATTTCGTGAAAAGGGACGGAAGTGCATTACAGGAAGTCGGGGAAGCGCGCGCTATTTGATTAGACCAATAAGCGCACGAGGTCGAGGCAGAAACGACCTTGACGAGGCTCGACCCCTTTAATGTTGCTTATTACCAAGGTAAGATGTCAGATGTTACACATCATATGCGACTACTGTAAGGCTCGCTCGTTTTTTGAAGTGAAAACTTCTTTAGCGGCGTTGTGCACTTTTTTTGTAATGGGTAAAAAATGTTAAACTCGCGTCAGGACACGTGACCTGATCGAAAATTCGTAAGACGGTTAAAAGACATCAACGCGTTGATTACCGCGGTGCCGATTTTTTTTTCAAGTTTTCACTTCTGTCGGCACTCCCGAAGTGCCACTGTTTTTTTATTAATATGATAAAGCCTTAATATGATAAATATCGACTGCCTCGTTGGTCTAGTGGTCGCAAGCGCTACTGCTGAGCATGAGGTCCTGGGTTCGATTCCCACGTCGGGCAAAGTGTTATTGCGTTTTTCTCTCTGAAATTTCTCAGTAGCAGCCTGGAGTCTGGATTTGTGCCCGGTGGATGGCAATAGGCTCGCCCCCTATTACATGGGACTTAAAACATAACTGGCGAAATGTGGGTGAACCTGGTACAGGGACACCTCTGCCCAACCCTTCGGGGAAACAAGGCGTGATGTTATGTTATGTTTATGATAAAGCAAAAAATACGTGTTTTACATTTTTTTTTTAATAATTATTTTTTACAATTTGCCATACCGCTGACACTACGTTTAGCTATTAGCATTAATGCTCCAGTTAATTTCTCCTTCTTGATTTGTTCTTGTTGTCCCCACATGAATACACTGCGGTGAATATCCATGATACAGTTTAACACTACCTAGGAAACAAATATAAAGGTGTTTTAATTTATGTCCACAGTAAATATAGAACTCTTTAGATATGGATGGAACTTAAAAGAGAAAAATGAAAAAGGAAAAAAATCTTAAAAAAAACATTACGTGTAAAACACACCTACTAAGTGAAAAATACCGACTTTTGAAATTTAAGCTATTTTTCACATTGTGGTGTATGTTTTTTTTGGAAGTCGTTTGGTCTTTTTGTAAAAATCTTTTTTACAAAAAAAAAAAAAGGATTATCAAGTCAATCCATTAAACTGATTTTCTTTACCTGAGAGAATGAAGTTTGTATCTCTTCCAAAGTAGGTTTTATTAATATTCTTGGTATTTGTAGATACATGTTGGTCAACATAAGAGGTCTTAATTTAGTTTGTTCCTCTGGATCCGTCGTCATGGTTAGAAAACTGAAAATAGGTTCCAACAAAACTTAGGTACCTATTTGTTTATCTTTCGATTTGTCACTCGAGTTAATTCAAATTAATTGCATGTGGTTACCTAGAAACAGAAGCCCGTCTTCGAAGTCTGTCAAGACTTTGTCGGGTACATTTAATTAGTGCTTCCAAACACTTTGTAGCAAAATATGCGAACAGTTCATTGCAATCGTTAATAGTAGGTATGACGTCGTATCGATCAGTGTTTTCTATCTCCATGAATGCTGTTAAATAATAATGATAATTCATTTTCGGTATTGTCAAAAGTATACTATGACTTCTGGTTAAGCTCAGTATGTTGGAAAAAAATAAGAACACCTTCTAATTAGGTCATTACTTTTGTGCACCTTGTTAAAAAACTCCTGATAAAACTGAAGAAAATTTATCAAAGAGCTGATAGAAGCATAAGAGGATAATGATATAACCTGCATCGTCGTGAAACACTCTCGTAGCAGAAGTAATTGGTTTTAAGACTTTCTCTATATCCAACCTAAAAACACCACATTTTTATAAAAGATCGACTGAAACACCAAACTTTACATGTCTAAGTAAATATGTTATCTAATCTAAATGTTATTATTTATTTTTCCTACTAATATTATAAATGTGAAAGTTTGTGTTTGGATGATTGTTTGTTACGGTTTCACGATAAAACTGCTGAATGGATTTGAATGAAATTTGGCACATGGGTAGACCATGACCCGGGTTAGGATATAGGATATTTTTTATCCCGATTTTTCTACGGGATCAAGACTTACGCAGGTGAAACCGCGGGGCGCAGCTAGTTTATAATATTCATGCAACGGCATGCTCAACTTTAACATATTATAGAAACCAACAAACAATCCGGTGTGCTCAAAATGTTGAGATATTAACCAGTTGTCTTTTAAATCTTGTATCTGTTTACAAGGTACACTATCCAGGAACTTGTGTATGAGTTCCACAACTGCTATTTCAGCATTCCATGACTTCAATTGAATATCTGAAGCTGTTGAATCGAAAAAATAATTTTCAACATAATTTATCAATAATAATTCAGTTCTAAATAAACACGGTGGACCGCATAAAAATGTTCGTAAGAATGGTAACTTTCTAGATACTGCGTTCACTTACCGATTTCATCGCGCCTAATGAGATTCTCCTCATAAAGGGTACCCGGATCGACTGCGTTATCAGGCAAATAAACAAGCGTTGTTTGAGTTATAGATTGTAATATTGCATCAATGCGAGCTTCTTTAAGGTCAACTACCTGAAATTGTAAATCTATTATTATAAAGTCCTTTGGATTGTACCTATAGTCAAATTGTCTTAATGCTAGGTTGTTCAATACCTCCTTAACAAACAAATCCACTTCGTCGAGTACTTTTTCTATGCTTTCACAATAAGATGGTATTTCTAGAGAAGTCCATGTTATTGTTGACAAACCAGACTGAAACGCTTTCTCCAGTTTTATTAATTGCGCACGAAGTAATGGTAGGTACAGCTTTGGCATGCTTCTATATATGTGGAGAGTTAAAACAATATATTACTTAATAGTTAATTGATTCAGGCGTGACCTTGCGGAAATCCATTATAAAATACAATAGACGTGGATATATTTAGTAACCTGTTCCTCTTAGCTATTTCAAAAGAGCAATAAAAACCTCTGAAAGAAATCGACACGTGTTTCACCTCTCAACGAGGCTAAACGCAGGCGTTGTCTACATTCAGCGGTCAGTATGGCAACACGACGTGTTTGAGTTCACAACAAGTCAATCGTCATCCTGCGGATACCTCGTTGTGAGGTGAAACACGTGTCGATTCTTTCAGGGTTTTGTATGGCTCTTTAGAAATAGTTAAGCGGAACAGGTTATAAATATATCCACGTCTATTGTATTTTACTTACTTGATTCTAAAAACAGTTTTTACTATTGAAAAAAGTTGAATAAACATATAATTATTTTAGCTCGTAGGTGAAATGAATTCCTGGGCATTATTTACCAGAAGCACCGGAAGTCATAGTCAACCTAACTAAACCCCATTCATCTACAGGATTGATAATTCTTGAAAGTAGGCCCAGATCTCTGCCATGCTACTCATAATATTAACTTAAATTTCACCAATTATACCATTTAATTACCTTCTTATTTGATTATTTCTTTCAACCAAGTACGTGATTTTTTCATAAGTTCCTAGAATTTTATCTTTGCAAAATGCTACTATTTGGGCACTATCTGGTACACCTACGAGAAGTAATAAAAATTTACCTACCATAGAGTAAAGTGCCTCTATGGTATTTTTTTGTTAACACATAGCGTGATAGTGATGTTTAGATATAATATGTTGTATCCAGCATATTTTTTCCATGTTCCATGAAGCTATACACCTACCACCTTCTTCAAAACTCAAATCAGCAACCAAAATCGTCCGCTAACTACTACTAATACACTAAGTAGGTACATCATCATCATTATCATTTCAGCCGAAAGAGGTCCACTACTGGAGATAGGCCTCCTCCAAGTACCGCCACTTCGACCGGTTCTGTGTTTCCCGCATCCAGCGGATTCCTGCCGCCTTCACAAGGTCATCAGTCCATCTTGTGGGAGGCCTTCCAACGCTACGTCTTCTGGTACGCGTTCGCCACTCCAGAACCTTTCAGCCCCATCGGCCATCCGTTCTGCGAGCAATGTACATGTGCCCTGCCCATTGCCAAACTTAAGTAGGTACTCAATAGAAGATTTGGTGATTACAATTCTTGTCAAAGCAACTAGCAAAATTAGTAGGTATACTATGTGAGTGTGGGTGTAAAATAACGACAACTTACGAAGTCCCAGCTGCCACATATATTCAACCTCTCTTATACACTCCGGGATATACATGCTGAAGTTAATGATATACATATTAGTCTTGGGATGACGTAGCAAAAGCGGAGCAATTAAGCCCAATCGCACCTGCAAGTGAAACGTTAGTTAGGTTGTATACAAGTGAGATTGTTGCACAGTCCCCGTGTACAAGTATTCGCGCGACAGTTCAGGACATACAGCTCTGTGGGGGGTTTTTGGTGACCTTAAGGCGTGCTTACATTGAAACTTAGCTAAAGACTATACGGGCAAAGTGTATTTCATAATACTTACTTAGAGCTTAAAAGACACACATAATAAAAAATCTGGACAAAACTATCCAATCAAAAATAATGTATCAAATATTAGAAAACAACAACAAATTTAGTGCTCAGTTGATTACACGACAACCTAATTATATATAACATAATAATTATATGAAAATTGTATATAATAACGAGAACGAAACGACGAAACGTAAATCGATTAATGAAATATATTAGAGGTATCCTATATTAGTAAACACTGCAAACAAATGTAAAGCATAACTAACTCCTTCGATATTCATATTGAACGCCAGATCTCAATCAAATTATTGAAATGAAATGAAATTTATTTGCCAGAATATAGGTACAGTAGCGACCAAAAGTCCATAGGCAATCGCACAAAACAATAGACTGACGCTTCGGTTTGACTTACGACCTTCTTCTATAAGATGTTACAATACTATAGATACACACACACTCACTTTGTCTGCAACTCATAGTAGTTCATAATTTCTATCAATATAAAATACGGCGTGCTAGCTCAGTGGATAACGTGCTTTAGTATGTGCGATTATGGCGAGCCGAGCGAGGGTTCAAATCTCATCTGTGGTTTGCTTATAATTTTTTAATAATTACATTCATAGTTTTTGTTATTTTTTAATAATTACTATTCATAGATTTTGTTATTTTTTAATAACGACTAGTTCAATAATCATTCGTTTTTTGTTTCGGTCGTCTTGTTCACATAAATATTAAGGTTTAGCAGGTAGACCACAGAAAACTAAGTAAATTATTTCGATTTCTGTGGGGTAGACAGACGCAGTTCGTTACGCGTATTCGCTTAATAAAACTTTGTTGGTTCGCGGTTATTGTTGGTGACGAGTATTTAGGTATTAGCGGTGTTGTGGTTATTGTTTTCAAAATGCAGTCAAATATAAATATTGAAGGGACATCAAATATTATTGCGCTGCGTAAAAGTGAATGTAATTTACACAAATTTCTAATGAAAAAGGAATAAGTGTGAGTGTTATCATTTAAATATTTCATATTTTACTAAACATAAATCTTAATCAAAGGTATTGTTGATAGAACAGAGGTATTGTTGAGACAGAAGATGCCTTTAAAATTTTAAATTCATTATGAGGTTTAAATCGATTAGTGAATGATAAATAATTATTATGTGTAATAAATACAACGTTATTCTTTGTTCTAGAAAAATACTGTGAGGGTTAAGAGGAATGAGGAAGAGGCTTATTATCGAGCAGCAGCGACGTCAAATGATGGAGGAATATGAAACAAATGGTTTCATACCAACGAGATATTTTGCTGAATTATTAAACACGTCATTATGAACCGTTCGCTGTGCACTCTGAAGGCTTGCATCACTGAAGACCAGCTAGGAAGCCGTTTTCGACAGAAAGGCATAAATAAGAACGTTTAAGTTTCGCACGATAATATTAAGACTTCAAGTGGGACACTGCTATATTTTAACCTTAAAATATTTACCGTACCAACTTAATAAACAACAGATTCGTTATCGCATGAATTTGTGGTAACGATTTTTTAAGCAAGTTACAATATGTTGTTTGTCGTATTTCTCGCAGATAGACCGAAAATGTTTAAGATTATTTTAGTAACATTATTATTTTAGGATTACAATTTGAGGTTTAGTTTCAATCTTCTTTTCGTAAAGAAAATGAATACTTAAGCTATAACCTCAATACCAACCAATATTTACTAAAGCCAAATAAAATGTAAAATAAATAATGTAAACAAACTGCCCATACTTAACCTTAAAATCACCTATTTTGTAAGTAGTTTTTTTTTACATTTTGATTAGTCTTATATTCTTATTTATTGCTTAATTACTTCGACCATGATCAAAGCTAACTAATAATAAGCTAGCTAATATTTATGGTGAAAAAATCAATTTAAAATTTAAAACATTTCATAATACAAATATGTCAAAATAATATAAATTGCTTCTAAGTTTCTTGACATCTATTTCACATCTTATTGAGCTGACGTAATGACAAATAATTGTAGCAATATATTATCTATAAGTAAAATAAATATAACGAATACAATTTTTTAATTTTGCTATCACATATCACGCATTTTTAATTCTAAACCCTTTATTGCAATAACAGCATTAATAAAAAAGGCAGCAATATTTAAAATATAATATTATTGCAAACAAAAATATTAATATTTGCAAAAACTGCACTGTGCTTGACGAGGTTGGAACCTAAGCCACGTTACGTGTGTGTGCCGTGTTGTTTACACATACAGATATACGGACTATACCGCGTGTTCACAGCAATATGATTCTTAACGTGCTTATGCACTTTTGCTTACTGTACATACATAATAACCTGGTAAAATAATAAAATTTTAGTCTCACAATATTCGACTCGTGCAAGTCGCGCAAATATTTTTAGTACATGCATAATAATATTATGAAATTACATTAATGTCATTAGTCATTAGTCATACACATCATGATCATAATAAAATTTAGTCTTTCTTCGTTAATACTAATTAGGCAAAAAATATTTAATTAGTTTATTAGATTCAGTTCATAAATTTATTGATTAGATTTATAAATAACGTCAAGTTTTCGTAAATTTATATAGTTACACATCATGTCTGTTTGAAATTTAAATAATTATCTATTGAATAAAAACATCCCTCATAAAGCCAGTTTTTTAAAGTTCTATTCAATTCTAAGTTAATCATTTTTCTTATTTTTTCCGGTAGTTTATTATAAATACTATTACTTGTAATAGTAAACTTGTAAGATGAACTTAAACCTAAATAAAATAGATTAACCGATTTATGCAATAATGTTGCTACGAAAGTGCTACGACGCTGTAGAGGGCAATTTTTTTACATATGCCTGAATTTCCCTCAACAAAAATATAAATTTACCAAAAGTTTATACTTAAAGGAATAAATTTTAAGGAACGAATTTTAAGTGTTATGTTGTTATGACGCGGCAGCGGCCTGCAAGCGCTACTTCCCAGTTGATCGCTTTCCATCACACATAATTTATTTGGAAACCCAAGAAATAAAAGTCCATCGACTTTTTTGCGTGGTCACCCTTATTTTGTTTGATTTGTTGTATGCCGCCGCCATGATGTAAAATACAAAGCGATATCAAAACGCAAGACTTAACGCATTTATTTCAAATAATGAAATAAACCAATTACAGGCACTTTTGAATTGTCAAGGGGTCGGTCAGTCAGAAAGATGAAGCTAGTTGCCCATTCCAAAGCGTAGTAGGTACCTATGGAGAAGAACAGGCAAGAAACTCCACAACGCCATATCAACGCCTCTACCGGTGGATAAACTAAGTATTTTACGATACGATCACTAACTAGTATTTGGCCACACCATGAAGTAGTCGTGCGTTTAACTGTTCATATCGTCAAAGACTGAGTATTCAATGAACTGGCCAGACCACATCACGATGTGACCAGCGGTTGATGTTCATTTAAAGAAAATATCAATTCTAAGATCTGGCCACAAAATGTACATCTACTGTATGTCGTTTGTTTTGAATGAATAAAAATATTTTTTACCTGTCCCACATTTTCGCTCCAAGAATAATGATAGATTAATTCATATTCTGTGAATACTATAGTCATAACATTGTGCAACTTTATGCACCGCTGTGTATTCTGTAACATATTTTTTGTTTATAAAAATTGGTCTAAAACTGAGAGTAAGAGTTACATCTATACCTATATCGATGTAACTCTGACTCTCAGTTTTAGACCAATTTACTGAACACTGACTGAGTATAAATACTGTGGTGAAAGAAGCCGGAAATGAGTTCTCCAAATTCTTATAAGAAAATGGATGTTTTAATCCAATAAAATCTTATTTACCATGTGCGTAATGACTTCATGATGCTGCTTGAATATCTGCATGGGTACTTTAATATTCCTATGATAAAACCTTATCCACATAAGTCGTCCTGCTACTGGTGGCATATTCCATGCTAATTCTGGCTGATCTCTCTCTTCGTTATATCTAAATATTTAAAAATACATAAGTATAGAGGAACAAAAAAATCAAATTGCACTAGATACTTTCAACTAGCCCTACTAAAGATTATAAATTTTCCAGTTTCAACCCATAATTTGAATGTTCTCTAGTTACTTTATAGACAACTCTGGGGTTCAACTAAACGCAAAAATCTAATTTTATCAAATGTTTCTATTAATTTATCGCGAACCTCTGTAAATTACACCTTTTAATTACCTGTCTCGTATTGATTCTATCTCAGATGTGTAGAGACGAATTAAATCATAATATTGATCATCTATATACAGACAGTCTAACTCCAGTTTCGTAAATCTTGTTAGTAAGTGTAACGCTATTTCCGTGGTCGGGCACTTTTTGACACTCTGTAAATATAACAACGTACTCGTAGCTAGTAAAGATAAAATATTTTTACTTACGTTGAATCTCACTACTGTTAAAATAAAAAACTTTTATAACATTAATAATCTATCTACTAATATAGTTATTTTACATTTTAATTGGAAAAAATAAATAATATAAATAAACTGCCAATGCAATAAACTAGAATATTCATAAATAATTACACTAATCATGTAGTTTTCTAGTAGCAGCTCCTGGCTAGCCACCGCGTCTTTGTATATTAAGTAGTCTTTATCGAAATCGGGCCGCCTGCTCTACGAACAAATATTTCGTAAGTAAAACTTTTAAAAAGTACCCTTTACATATAACATGAGTATAATATCGTAATCCGACCTGTGATCCAACGCATCATACGTCTTCGAGGAGATAGTTTTAAACAACTTATTAAAAGTGGCAGCATATTCCTCGATGCCCTCCAAAGTGGTTTTATTCAGAACATAGTAGGTGATGTATGTTTGAAAAAGATCAATGATCTATAAATTGAAGTAAAACTGTGTTATTGCTTCTTAGGACTCAACGTTCAGATTTTAAGTGCAATGGGAAAACTGTCTCTATCGCAATACGTTCCGCAACTTTGTTAGAAAATAATTCTTCACAAAAACAGCCGAGAATTTTTAATGCTCCACGAATTGGCCGGGGGTTGGCTTTTATTGTTCTTAGAGCTATTCGTCGTCGCAACAAGGTGCAATGAAGCTGTAGGGACCTACATTGGCAATCAAATAAAATATATAATTCTTTACCTTTATTAGCCGTTTCCGAAAAGTTTCAAATTTGCCAAATATATACATTTCAGAGCAATCAAAAGGCCTTTCAGTAGCTGCCTCTAACATTTCTGCCTGAGTCTCGGAATAGCATTTACGATAAAATTTATATAGACTTAAACAGAACTAGAACATAAGAATTAGATTACTTAAATGTATAACAGAACTACGGGTAAAAGTTTCAAAATGAAGGATTCGATTTCCACATAATCCTAGATGGTTAACTCTGTTTATACCCCTGTATTTATATTTTAATTAAATAATTTTTCTCGTATCAACCTTTGCGAAATTCAGAGATGATGGTTCAGATTCTATTTTACTTTGCTATTCACAATACAAATACTTCTGTTTACTATTATAATTTTCAAGCAAACCTTCTAGGTTACTATAATGTAATTAAACCCATACTTTGGCTTTGTGTATAAAATTCAGCTTGTCTTGGTTCCAAATGTTCTTCTTGCCACCATTGATGAGAAAATCCCGGCACATGTTAAGAATCTGATTGGTTACTTTGACCAGCAACGTAGATATATGTTTTGTAGTATTATAGTATCGTGACGTCGCAAATATCATACGAATGCTGTACAATAAACCCGGAATGAACTGCTGCATTGTGTAAGGATCGCATCTGTATATGAATGAAACAATATTAATAATGGTGGTTAATGGCCTAGTCAGAAGCCTATGACCGGCTTTAAAACTCAAACTTACCATTCACGGTATTACGATGAAGAAAAGGTAAAAATGCAACGGGTTTATTTAAATTAATTCCTTGCTAAACTAAAAAACGTGACACCCAAGCAGTCGGCCTTTCATGAAGGGTAAGAAATGAATGATATTTTTATTAAACTTTGCAATACCTGTACAGCGGCTCACAATATTTCTCCAAAGCGTACAAGTACCTCACGTTGTCAAAAGCTTCGTTGTAATAATCTGTTACGTTATTGTCTAATTGTTTCCATTTCTGAAAATAAGTTCGTTGGTTATCATCTTAAATATGTCGGAAATACGTCAATGATTTGACTACTCGAAGCGCCAGCGCCGCTTAGCAGCGCTTGACAGAGTCTACAACATAACGCTTGGACCGGCCGGAGCTGACCACAGTTCATCGGTGGCAGTCAAGCAGTGAACACGTTTAGAAACTGCCGCGCGTTCCGTATAGTTGTATTGTGTACCTACAAAGTGTGATTAATTTCATAGTAAGTTATAATATTGACAAAAATTGAAAAGGGTATGCTGAGATGGTTTGGGCATGTTGAGAGGATGAATGAAAGGCGACTAACAAAACGTATTTACAAGGCTGATGTGAAAGGAAAGGCCGGCCGGGGACGCCCTAGAAGGACATATACTGACCTTATTGGTGATGTTCTTCAGAAAGGCCAAGTGCGTAGTACTCGCAATCGGCGGGAGTGTATGACTAGATGTATGAACGTAAACGAGGCAAAAGGAGTATGTAAGGATCGTAGCAGGTGGCGTTCTGTAGTTTCTGCCTACCCCCATGGGAAGAAGGCGTGAGTTTATGTATGTATGTATGTAAGTTATAATATTATCTGAACTGCAAACGGTTTTTAATCATGCGCAATAGCCAACACTACCCATAGTACGCTCACAGTAGTTGAAATATGGCTTAAAAATAACGAAAGAGACACCTACCCTCTCCGTCAGAAAGAACATTTAGAATCTCTTGCCGTTTGTATCTAAGACGTTTTCTTACAGTTGAGTGCATGTAACGCTGCCTAGACACTGCAAGAAGTCGCCCAATAGTATTTACCTATCCGGAAGAATCTACCACCCATATTTTGACAACAAATTTAAAGTTGCATAATCACATAAATAAAATTGAACGATTGGATACACCCGAAACTTTACCTTCAAAAGCTTAGATTTCGCAGCTATCAGCGTATGTATGTACATCATGGTAGGTTCACTTTTGAGGTGCTCTATTATCGACGTGAAGATAGTGAGCTGACGGCGCCAGTGGTCCAGCTCAGCTAGTGGTCCAATGTTAGAAGGTTCACGACGCAGTTGCCGACTCTGTACTAATACCTATAAACAAATGATTAAATAATAATATGCATTTTAAACAGAAGTATCTCCAATAAAGAGTATTTTATATATCTAGTCCGTTCTGTGTTTTCCCCTGGAAATACCTTCTTTGCTTACCCTACTTCTAGAAATCGTAAAAGGCAATGAGGTTATTGAAAGGTATGTGGGAGTAGCGCTCAACTGACTCCAACAAACTCCATGTGCCATCAATGCTACGGATGGTCAATATATCTATTTCACACAGTTCACCGTATTAGATAAATATTATAGGAACTGTGAACGTAAACTCTTTCTTATTAAACGTTAACAGTGGTACCCATATCAATTTGTACAAAATAAAATTGAGAATATGTAATAATATAGAATAGAGCAAATGTTTTAAATTAAAACAAAAATATCATATAACAGTCTCGCGTAGTTACACAAAACGCTAAATCCTGCGCAGCGTAGTCGCCCAATGATGTCGTAGCTGCTCTGCTATGCGCCGACCTACGGCGTAGCTAGCACTATAAAAGAATCTGCTAACATAGACAGATTATTAGTATGATAATGATAGTGATAACATGTTTACCAAAATCATAATCCTTATTTGCATAAAACCACAGTGTTTAAGGCTAAGAGCACAGTCCTAGTCTAACTAAATGAAAACATAGTCATAACAATAAAGATACCATTGTTATCTGCCGCATCCATTGTTTCACAAAAGAGCATACTTCCTCCATAACATGAGTCTTAGTAATGGCCAGTTTCATTTTCTCTTGATCAGACAGCTCATCCTCATACAGTGACATGTTGATTTTGAATCTTGTACAGCAATCCAAATCTATTTTGGTTTCTAAATAAAAATATTAAAAATCAAAATGAAAACTAAGAGCATTGGTCTCTGCCTTGCTAGACTCCCTCTATTGTGGCTCATATCAAATGAATTTAATTGCCAACTTACGAACTTAATACAAAAAGTGATTGTTTTAAGAAAAAATATTCATACAATGACTTGCATAACATGCATAATCAGCCTGTAACCTTCCCACTGCTGGGACACAGGCCTCCTCTCTGTGATGCTCCTGCCACACAATGCTCCTCGCACTGCTCATCGCACTGCTCCTCGCGCTGCTGCGATGTTGCACTCTCTGCCCAAACACTCTACTCTCGCAATTAATCGCGACGTTTCGCACTAGGTCCTTTGACTCGCGCCCAAAAACCGACAAAACAGGGAGCAGTGAGGAGCATGATGTGCGGCAAGACGAGTAATGTTGCCTTTTTTTTTAGGTAGAGCATCTCGTAGTTGACCTCTGAGATAATGACTACTTAACCGGGCTTTCCTGTGGGTGACTTAAGCTACTACACTTAAAACCTCCAGCCAAGGGTTATTCAACTATGCTAATTAAAACTAGGTGAACTCTCGCTAAGGGCACCCCTTGTGGGGTACGAACCTCGGCTTAGGGCGTCAACCGGAGGTAGGAACATCAAGGATGGAACGGGCTGGAGTAATGTTGCCACACTACGTGTCTTCCCTTGCCTCTCGACGAGTGTGTGACAGGCCTATGAGAGGGAGTAAAAATTACTTACTTGCAAGATAATCAACGAACAGCATGATTTTCGAAATATAGGACTTGATGATGTCATTGCTTTTGGGATTAGGAGGGTTAATGCATCCCCAAGCTTTGCAGGCCTGAAGAGCGGGCACGTATACACGTTGCATGGTCTTGTAAATAGCAGACACTACATTTTCAGTCTCTTGATTGACATCAAATTGTACAAAAAAGTATTCCTGAAATGTACATTAATTACTTCATGCTTTTAGAAAACTATAGGATTAAGATTTTATGGTTGGAGTAGTATTTCTTAAATCTACGTTATAGGTACTTATAGCGGCATAATTGGGTATTCCTCGTGCATTAAATTGCCTTATAAAATGAGAAATGCAGTGAATGTAGCCTTTGCATTAACTAAGGCGCGGGACATACACAAAACACGATGGGCGCGGGCGAGGCGACGCGTGCGGCGCGGCGCGGGCGAGGCGACGCATGCGGCGCGGAAGGGGCGTTGCGCCGCTCATACGATACGTACCCCGCCTGCGCCGCGCCCTCGCCCCGCCGCTTGTGTATATCTCACATATCGTCGCTCCTATACATTTTGTATGAAATATAAAAGGAGCGGCGCAACGTCCGCTCAACAGCATCACCTCGCCTCTTGGGTATGTCCCGCACCTAAGTATTCTATTTTTGTAGTACGTTACTTACATCAGCCACGTTCCGAGTGTCAATAGCTTTGCTTTTCAATCTGTACATGGCAACGCACTTGCCCTCAGTGCCAATCGTTGATAAGTCTGATATGTAAGTCCTTTCTATTCTACCTTTCTGATACGGAACAAACCGACCCGACTCTATAAAAATATGAAAAGAGTGACAAACAATGCAAACGCGTGAATTAAACATGCATGTGTTCATGTGTGATCCATGTATTCTCTAATGAAGAATCAAGTCCCCTTTCGGTGGAATAAAACTTGTATGGGTTGATAAATCTTAATCCACGAAGTACCCCGCACCTACTTATGTAATTTGTGTAGGTACATACAGTACACAGGGTGGCAGGGACATCGACGCGAAAACTGATACCATGTATTCAGTACATGATTCTGAACCGTTGCGTTGAAATGATTCGTCGGTTATTAGAAAAAAAATCTGTGCTGCTAGAAAAAAAATTGATTGTGAAACCCCCAGGTTTCAGAATCATGCACTGAATCCAAGGTAATAGTTTTCGCTTCGATATCCCTGCCAGCCTGTATAAGTAGTTAAGGAAGCTGCCTCGGTGGTCTCGTGGTCGGAAGCGCGACTGCTGAGCTTGGGTCCCTGGGTTCGATTCCCGGGTCGGGCAGTGTTTTTGGGATTTTCCATTACGAATTTCTTAGAACAGCCCGGAGTTTGGAAGTTGGCGGTTTGATAACCCCGTGCCTCGGAAAGCACGTTAAGCCGTTGGTCCTGCGCCTGATCTGTCTCCGGTCCTGTCGGATTGCCGTTCCATCGGGATATGAGAGTGAGGGAAGAGAGAGTGCACCTGTGTCTGTGCACAATAATATCTCCCGCGCCGAAGGCTAATTAATATCCGTTAAGATTGGCCGCCATGGCCGAAATACGGTCTAGAGGACTATATTATGTAGGTAAGAGCTATTTTTCAATCTGTAATGAGTTTTTATTTATCCTAAGGTAGCTAACGAATAGTCGTTATTACTGTGGTAACTTTATTTTGTGTTTTAATAAAAAAAAGATCTAAGGTTAATCATGATACAGGAAATTAAGACGCATACCCATATCAACATGAGGTAAAATTGCATCACAAAAAACAATACAATAACTCCCACCTTCAGCGATTGCGCTATCTAATAGTTCTATATGAACATCTGCGTCGTAAACACCTTCCTGTAATAAGATTTAAATCATTTATATTCTTTAGCACATCATAGTGTAATTTATAAATTGATATTAGAAAGATTCATAAGTATACTTATTCCTTACCAATATATATTCAGGTGTTTTATTCAATATAGTAGCTGCATTATCAAGTAAAAATATGTGGGTTTGCCTAATACCACCAACTCGATTGCAACGAGCTTCTTTGGCCTTAGCCTACGAACAAAAACGTTTTTAATTTGGGTCCTCGAAGCTCTAAAGTACCTATGACGTAATAAAACAATCAAAATCTAGTTATTCTGTTTATTTACTTGCTTGTCTTTATAAGACTCATGAGCTTGCGCCAGTGTGTTCATAGACACTCTGCTTCTCTTTTGAATACCCTTTAAACGAGAGCTGACATCCAAAATAGCTTCCAGAGCTGTTCTGTCAACCTCAACGAGTTCTTCACTGTCCAATGTACTCGTCTGAATGGACTGCTGTCTTGATTCTCTTACAGTAGCCTCGTCTACTTCCTTAGATCTTTGAACCGTAGGATCTTTTACGGCTTCAATTGTGATCTGAGAGGCATCTGCATTTGCCTGTGGCAAATCTTCATCCTCTTTATCGGACATTAATTTATTTATAATTTTAATTCGAAACTATAAAGACGTGTCAATAATTATGTGATTTTACACAAGCAGAAGTGTTACTAAATTCACATACAATTGTTTTGGGCAAACCGTAATGATTTCATATTCGAAGTTTAAAAAAATTAAGGTGAACTTTAATTAGTACACAAGGCCATTATTATAATATTTTTTATTCCTTTTGTATTATAATTTTAGAACTGCCCGTGATTTCGTCGGAAAATAATATTGAAATTCTGAACAAAGTTTCAACATACATACCAGTTTAAGTTGGATTTATATTAACTACCTATTAGGTAACTAAAGAATAGATTGTATTGTAAATAAACTATCACCAAGTGTGATAAATAATATATCAAACCAACTATAGAACCAAGACATAGCGCTGTCAACAGTGACGTGAGGCCGGTGTCGTAAATGTGCTCTTAATGAGATGTAGTTGATTGGAAATGGTTGTAAATATGTGCGTGTGAGCATGTATGTATAGAGCGGAGGTGTAGTTTTGGCATGCTTCACTGTATTGTTCGCAGCGCTGACTTGTTTTTTTATTTGGTCTGAGCATAATACCAGAAAAAATCAATTATACGTGTTATTTTTTATTTTAGCTTTATAGCTTTTTTCCAATGACGCATTAAATTGTATGCCACAAGTAATTTACAGATACCTAATGGGCAAGCACCAAGACACTTTTCGGGGGCAAATTGGCATACCTCTACAAAATTCATTTATTTACGTTTCACATCTCTGTTTGGGTCACAGAAATATATTATGAGTACCTACCAAATTTCAACTTAATCGGTCCATTCGATTTGGAGCAAATTTGCTATGACAGTCGGACAGACAGACAGAATTATTGGCCACATCGTGAAATTGTTATCATCAAATGTTGAGTAGATACCTATTCAATGATCTGGCCAGACCACATCATGATGTGACCAGCGCACAGTGGAACGAATGTATGGAAGCGGTTGGACGTAGACATGTCCGAAAAATAAGAGTAAAATTATGACAAACTAATGATGCCATCTTATTCGATTACTTAATGCCTTCATAAATTGTGGTGATGAATTTCTTCATAACTCCCATATTTCGGGAGTAATTTGAGAAAATGTGAAATTTTACTATGAAAATGAGTGTATTGAGCTCTCTCCCTCCTGATTCCGGGCTTGTTTCAAGTAGCGGTCTCTAATATCGTAATGCTATTACTAAGAGCTATATTTAATACTAAGACACATAGTGCGCCAAATGTGCACTTTCTGGGATAAAAGGAAATGAAAATTTAAAAAAAAAAACGTTTTTTCCCCATTTGTATTTACTTTAAACCGCAGACAGACTTATTAAGAGGTCTATAAATATATTATATATATACAGAAATATATATTAACAAAAATATTCACAAGAACTGATGAGAGTATGACTTTTAAGTAAGTTGATAATAAATTACCTAGTTTCATTAAAAGTACAATAAATAATTAAGACGTAAGCTCTAATTTACTAAGTTACACATTTTAAAACAATAACATCATTTAATTATCTTCGTCATCATCATCATCATCAATTAATTCAAATTCAGAATCGATGTCCGCTAAATCATTTATGTTAACAAATTCGATATCACTTTTCTCAGAATCCGTAAGCTCATAAAATTCCTTAAAAGAAGATTTTTTTACAAACTTATTTCCTTTTGGACGGATACTTGTAACAAGTGGATCAGAAGACAGTAAAAGATTGTGCATAATATCTTCATTGCATGAGATACTGCTATGCTTTCGAGAATGCCCCTCTCTATATTTTCTAAAATCTTTATTTCTAGCCTCAGATGCCTCTTCGGATAGAAAACCAATGGGCACAATTGACATGTTCTGAACTATGTCTGGCCCATGCATTAAAATTTTATGAAGTGAAGAAGGCATATAATACCATGGGTATAACTCCACGTAAAGCTTAGCAGTATCAAAGCAGAACTCTCGGAATTTAGTTACGTTGATCTTCTCTCCTGATGAAATACACTGCAAGATCACACAGATTTTTCTTAAAAGCATAGCATCTATTCCGGTCAGTTCAGCAGATTTAGTGTAGTTTTCAAAAAATCTCCTTGCCGAGTTGCCATTGTTGGTGGATCCACTGCCTTGTTTCACAACATCGAGAAGTAAGCCCGTTTCTCTTCTTACAGCCTCTTGAACTCTTTTCTTCCTGTCATCAACTTGCCTTTTTGCTATATCACCCCTTACTTGCCATGATTTTATGTCTAATTTGTAGGAAATGTGTAATAAGCATTCCATTGAGCGAATCCAAGCGTGAAGGGTGCTTAAGCTATATTTATACATGTCCTCGTTTGCGTGTTTATCTTTGATTAACTCTAAATTATTCATTTCTTTAGGACAAGCCTTGCATATGTCACACACTGAAGCTGCTGTATTGGATATAATGGAATGAATTTTACCATCAATCATTGTCAACAGCAGTTGGTGTTTGACACTAATTCCATCAGTGATGGTGGATGGAGTTAAGGCTTCAATCTCTGCTTCGATTTCAGCCATCTCTCTCTGCACATTTTCTTTGGTTTCCTTTATAAACTTAAACAATATTGGCCGGCAAAATGAAGTGGAAGATGGTCGCTCGTTTTCCCAAATTGTTACACCTTTTGAGACGAGCCGCAGTGGTACAAGACTAATCATAAAATTACTAGCAAGATCGATTTGCTCATCTTCACTCGTCCTTTGATGATAAATGCTTTGGCTAGATGATCCGTCAAAACCCCATTTGCTGGTCAATACGAGCTGTTGATTGGGATCAACAGGGGTTTCTAACGACCTAATAAGTCTTCTTGAGGTTAAATCCATCAAGGCTTGTAATTTGATTTTTGCAGAGCTCTCTGTAACTGTGAGATCTTCTTTGGCCGGATAGCACTTAATTTTTTCTTTAACCAACATGTAGTAACTCGGGTATTGAAGAGCTCCTTCTTGAGTGTTGAAATCCCGAAGAGTGTTATAGCGCCATTTCGATAAGTTCATCGATACATAAAGAGCCAATGCCTTCAAAGGGGATATTTCCCGTACCTGAATTGATTTACCTTCAATGAAGGCTTTGATTTTTGAGGCCTCTTCTGGATTCTCCGTCAAGTATTTCATAACATAAGCTGTATCGCTTTGTCCTGCCTTTTGAAGCGCCCTTTCGGCCGAAAACATAATTTCAGCGCTGCTACTGCTGCATGAAAGACTATCTTCAGTGGTGCGTCTTCTTTTTTGCCGGTTACTAAGGTCCTCAAAAGATTTACGAGGACTAGGATGTGTACAAGTTGAAGCATCAGATTTAGCAGGAGAAATTATGGGCTCGATGACGTCACTTATATTTTCTGTAGAAGGTTCCATATTTTCATTCTGTAATTCCGGCCATTGAATTGCAGCCTGTAGCCAAATCTCATGTTTCTTCCGAAACTTATCTGTGCTTCTTCCAGACTGTGTCCATTTTGCATAAATGCGGTAGCAAAATCGACGACACCAGTCTTTTAAACTTGTTTCAGCACTTTCACATAACTGAACACAACTGTTATCTTTTAAAACACTGAACAAATAGTTAAAGTCGCGTAAATCTTTATGTGCGCGTGCGCATAAAGCAACGTGAATATCAAGATTTGTATTAAAATTTGGAAAATACATTGCGAGATTAGCTTGGATACAACGAGGTGTAAATCAACACTGATTTTAAAGTTACTAATAGTGACCTATTTATATAAAATCCAGGTATCCCAGGTATCCTTTGTTAAATATTGCAAGGTAATTAGTTATTGTGATAATTAGTAAATGATGCATGCTAAATTAGTGTATTAAGAGCCATTTAGTAATTAAATAATAGCAATGTTCTTATCAGTAATCATTAGTGCATCAGTTTTATATGTAAACCTTAAGTCCCTAATTATATATCCTAATTAGCTTATATCTTCTCTAATTGGCTGATCAGAAATGTTATTGTAATAAGGTAAACCTTTAGAAAAACGGTTTTAATCAACAAAATAAACAAAAAATTAAAAAATTGTGTTATAAAATAAACATCACTCTTTATCCCAGAAAGTGCACATTTGGCGCACTATGTGTCTTAGTATTAAATATAGCTCTTAGTATTAGCATTATGATATTAGAGACCGCTACTTGAAACAAGCCCGGAATCAGGAGGGAGAGAGCTCGATACACTCATTTTCATAGTAAAATTTCACATTTTCTCAAATTACTCCCGAAATATGGGAGTTATGAAGAAATTCATCACCACAAGTTATGAAGGCATTAAGTAATCGAATAAGATGGCATCATTAGTTTGGCATAATTTTACTCTTTTTTTTCGGACATGTCTACGTCCAACCGCTCCCATACATTCGTTCCACTGTGCAGCGGTAGAAATCCGGTTGATTGTATAATAATAAAATGTAATGTTTTTATTAACCAATTTTCACGAAAATATTTCCAATGTTTTAGACCTTTGCGACTTATGTTAATAGTAGGTAATGTAAAATAGAAACAAAGGGACCACAATAGGTACACAGCACATGCCCATCAACATTTGTTTATGACATTTACCTACATTCAAACGTAGACGATATCTGAAAATATTGACAAAATTAAATTATGTCCCGCCATTTCTAATTAATGTCATTTTTTTTTACCCGCCAAAAACATAGAGATTAGAAGGCATGATATTCTCATACATCTTAGTTTGTGCAGTGATGCAACTACTATAATGTCAGATCCACACGCTTGCCAAACCTCGACAACGGTGACCACAGCTTGTGTACTTGCAAGTACTTGCTGCCGACACTGAAGTGTTTAGAGAGAAAAAAATATGACTGAATGAAATAGAAGATCAATCACACAATCAACCACGAAAGCAAATGAAATGTAATTGACTTCATGAAACAAAAGAATCTGACACTGAAGCCGCATTCCGAGTTACGCCATAATCGGTAACGGTTTTCTAAGCTACGGTTTCCCAGAAAAGCGGTGACCTCTCACGTAGCGTCCGCAATTTACGGGCACATGACGTCACTGAAACGTTGATTATGAAAGTATCTTTGTGAAAAAGTGTCCATACTGAGAAGAGGGAGGTCACACATTTTTAAATAGCGTTTCCATGACAAACAAGTGTAGTTACTGCGTCATTGTACGTCAGAGGTGTCAAAACGAAACAGAAGCGCGACTATCTTTTGACGCGGTAGGGCGAGTCTAACGATTTAAGTCTTTGCCGCTGTCACCATTTTCATGACAACCATACGACCATCGCAAGATGGCGCATGTCATCTTGCGATAATGCCGACCATACCCTATGACGATTCACGGGACATCGTTATCACGCTCACGCTAATTCGGAACGTCCTATCTAAAGTACCCGTCACGAGAAGCTATAAATTATGTAAACAAACATCTTTTACTAAGTAAACATTTTATACTGCGAGATAATAATAAATCGACCATATTCAATCGACATGAAATATAGACGGGTTATATGAAAGTAACAACCTATTTAATTTAGTCGGATCATATTTTAACGACGCAAAGCGCTATCGTTTGTGTTTCTTGGTACCGGAACGCGTCCGTCGCAGGGATTGTAAACTATCGGGACGCCATTTTGAAATAAACGCGTCATTCGAGTTTCGAATGCGTACGAGTTTGTTTCATTGCTTTGCATATATCGCGGATCTGGTTGTTATTGTTAATTTTGTTATTGTTTCGATATTGTTTTGATAAAACTGTAGACAGCTTCGTGAGACATGTCACTGATTCTGACACAGAAATGGAAACATCTGAATCTGACGAATAATTATTCTTAAATAATATATGTTAATTAATATTTGTTACTTAATAATTTATTAAATCTTAAACAAATTCATTTTTTTTGTTGGTCCAAATGTTGTGAACTCCTGAACACTTGTTTACAAAATTTATAGCTTCTCATGACGGTTACTTTAGCACGCTCAAATCGATTATAACGTAACTCGGAACTCAACCTGATTAAAATTTGACGTGATGTTGACTGACACTTTGACAATTTGAGAGTTTGATTTGACATTTCTAATTATTTTCAATAGCTCGCGGGAATCGAGAATTATTTTGAAGTTGTGAAAACTTATTTATTCATACAAAATAACACATAATGCGTCGTAACTGGAAAGGTCGTTATCGTAACAATTGGTATCGAGCTGGAAACAATCAGAATAATAGTTCAGACAGTCAAAGTTTAAATAATTCAACGAGTACTCACCGAGTGTCGAGTACTGCAGGGTCTTCAAGAGCACCAGCAAATCAGCTACCCACTGTACTCCCCATTAATGATAACAAAAATATTTGGAAGCTTTACTTTCCTACTGAAGGTGAAAAAATTATTTGAATAAATTCCATGATGTTTGTGATTGGTATACAAGAAGTACAATGTGGAGTTATTCGTCCACATATTAATTATTTATTCCATTCCATTTCAGAGCAACAAGAGAACTCGGAGATATCAAATCATATTAACTGTTTCAAGAAGTTTATCCAAAAAAATAAAAACTTGTTTGATTTGGAAAAAATTGATCAAACACGCAGTGTACCTTTAGATGTAACCAATTTAGTAAATGATACTGAGTTTATCAGTAGCTGGTCAAGTTTTAATACAGAATTGTTTGAATATCCAGATAAAACTTTAAGACTTTTGGAGTATAGTTTACATGAGGTAAGTTTTGGTGATTTTATGTATTTCGTTTGCCTTGCCCCATTACTGAATTATAATATTAATAAATAAATGATATAAAAGAAATTTAGCTATTTGCTATTTTAATCTATGTAAGTGTTCATAACACTAACTACTAATAAAAAATAAGATATGAAATTAGTGTATTAATACTAATTTCATGTTTTAGGGTGCTTGTGTAAAGCTAATAAATTTTCATTGCAGACTCTCAAGTTTGAATCTAAGATAAAAGTAAGAATACTTAACCATCAACCAATAATTCCCTTGGCTAATTTAAAAGTTAACTACTTTGGTGAGTATAAAAAGTTATCTATCAAACTACTATCAATCACCAGGTGTCTGAATCGCCAACCTGTATAATCCCTACAAGGCTAAATGCAACTTCTATTCAACTGTATTTTATTGTACAGAAAAATGATTATATATTACTGTTTATCGTTTATTTAAACATTCAAAATTACAGTTACAATTAGGAGGTATTGTTGGTCTCAAACTAGGCACAGCCTGTATCTTGGGCACCATTAAATATGAAAATTAAATATAAATACTGCAATCAATATTTTAGAGCAATTGATAATATGATCAAAGTATAATGTTTGTGAATGTCAACCATGTTTTAGTATGTTTTTTTTATATTTATGGCAGGTAAACTAGTGACAATTAAGGGCACTGTCATAAGAGTAGGAAGCGTGGGGCTCATTTGCACATCTATGGCATTTGAATGTTCTAGCTGCCACAATGTTCTAGCTGTCATACAACCTCAGGGTGTATTTACAGGTATGTGAAACTATTCGTCAAGCTTTTAAATTTTTTACAACATCTCTTAGCTACGTAGGCCATATGTACTTTCGAAGAAACACATATCCGTACACTGTAAGGACTATTCTTGCTTGCAGCGTTCGGCCTCTATAGTATTGCTTACCTTCGAAAAAAAAAGGGTTGTGTGCACGGGATTTTGTTTTCCAAATGCTTAGATATGCATTACTCTGATGGTAGATGTACCATCCAGGTAATGCATATCTAAGCATTTTTTTAAAATATTTTTTTAAATAATATTTTTGGAAATGTTACAAACTAACTTCAAACAATTCTATTTTATGTCTTAACAAGCTGTGCTTTCTGGAGTTACATGTGTGAAAATCCAATATTCTGTGATAGTTAGAGGTATGTAATTGCTGACCCTTTTTTTTTTGTTTAGCTAATTATCAATTAACTTCGTCGTGTCAGACTCTTACTGGCTAAAACCCACCATGTTCCTTTCAATCCAAACAATGGTGACACCCGGGCGTTTCCTCCCGTCTTATCCGGAACAGGAACCTCCCGAAGCAACCGTGTCTGGTGAGAAACTGCGTCAGGCGGAAGGTCAGGACACCGTGGCGCTTCTCTAACCACTTCTCAAAGAGGGGACTTATCGCCGCAATTGCAGCGTGCCCAGTGATTGCTGACCCTTGCATCCTATTTAAGAATGGCCAATGCTTCAATGACTGACTAATATGGAATAATAATTATCTTAAATGTTTCCAGCACCTACATCGTGTCAAAGTTGTCATGGCGGATCTAAGTTTGAACCCTTGCAGTCATCACCATTCACCAACACAACAGACTGGCAAGTTGCTAAAATACAGGAAATTCAGTCACAAGTTAGTATCGAATACTAGCGACCTGCCCATGGTTCGCACGGGTGCAATCTACTTTCCGCGCAACTTTCCTAATTTTTCTTCCATAAGAACCTTCTCCTGACAATAACAAAAAAGAGAATAGTGAAATCGGTCCAGCCGTTCACGCGTGATGGCGTGACCAAGTTTTTATAAATATAGATTAATGCTTATTATTCATTATACTCCTGCCACTATCCCAATTTATTTGGGGTCATGCTTATTATTATTGAATTACAACCTTTAGGCGCACTTTGTGCTCTTTCTGAATAGTAAATGTAATTGAACCGTCATGATCGGGTCGATGACGATGAGTCGGGTATACTCGGCTGCAGTCGGTCGGTGACGCTGAATCGCGTATACCGGTTCCAGTCGTAAATTTTCACTTCTATCGTGTGATTTATAAGCACACACACACCCTCTTTTTAGGGTACCAAACGGAACCCTATTACTAAGCCTCCGCTGTTCGTCCGTCCGTCTGTCCGTCAACGGGCTGTATCTTATGAACCGTGCTAGGTTTACAATTGAAATTTTCACGGTTTGTGTATTTCTATTGCCGCTATAACAAAAAATAATAAACGTTAAAAAAGGTTCATAATTAAAAGGCTTCTATACAAGAAACATGGTTTTTTTTTTCGGCATTTTTTTGCTCGGTACGGAACCATTCGTGTACGAGTCCGACTCGCACTTGACCGGTTTTTATTAATACCTACCGTTTTGATTCTACAGAATAATAGTGAGTAACCCACTTTCTAATTAATTGTTAAATTTTTCAGAGTCTATCTGGAACTATTCCAAGAAGTGTGGAGATTGAACTACAAGGTGATCTAGTAGGCGCTGCCTGTCCTGGAGATGTGCTCTCTGTCACGGGAATCGTACAGGTATTGGAATTATTTTTCATGTGGTTAGTGATTAACCTGGTGTCAGAGTTTTCATGCCGACCATGGGCGCATTGGCTTCACATGCCGTCGAGAAAAATCTCTCAGAAATACCGGTTTTATCACGATGTTTCCTTCACCGTTTATGAAGCTAGGGATAATTATACAATACGCACAGGAATCCGAAAAATCAGAGGTGCGTGCCTTGGGTTCGAACTCGAGACCTATGACTTGAAAATCCAACGGTCACACTAGGCTATCACTGCTAATAGCTATTGCAGTATTAAACTATGTTATAGATTTTGAAACTACCAAATCAACGTGACCAGTCAGCATCAAAAGTACTGTAGATTACAGTACTTTTGATGCTGACTGGTCATTAAGTTACATTAAGTTATTGAGGAATAGAGGTAATATTTATGTTCTATCTATATCGAATGTTCTCTGACTGTACCTGTGATTTCGTGAGCTTATTTTGGAAAGACGTGTTTTACTCTCTCCTCAAAGGTAAAGTCCCCCCTTTCCCTATTAGTTCCATTTTAATTCATTTTCTTTTAGGTACGCGGTGAAAGCAAAGGCGGCGAAGACGGAAAACGGGCAGCAAGACTTTTACAACTTTATATTGAAGCTGTTTCGATTCACAGTCATAGAAATCTGAGCAATCCAACATTATCATTTACATTGAAAGATTATTATGCCATTCAGGTAATAAGAATACGTTATCCCAGCTTGGTGTTAGCAATAATCGCTTAGTTTAATAAGTCGACGATTTATGTGTACTCGACCTCGTAATTGCCCTTTTTTTTTTTTTGAGGGTGGGAAATCATCAAATAACTTCTCCCGCTCTGGGCGGAGCGGGAGGGCGTGTCAGACTCTTACTGACTAAAACCCACCCGTGTTCCTTCGGTTGCCCTGTCGCCGGGGGCCACGATCTCCCTTTCGGTTTTCTTCGCAACCCCGGCAGGCATCGGTCCTAGTGGACCCCTTCAATTATGCTGACATCTCTTTGAGGCGCGCGTGGAACACAACGCGCCGTCGACCCGGGCCTGGTCCTTATCGGACGGTGAGCCACCCATTGCTCACCGCCCGCAAGCCCGCGCCTACGGTGGCCGGAAATCGCCCCGCGATTCCCGACGCCCTGGGCGTCTCCTCCTGCGGCGGTTAGGGGCGTGAGGGCGCGAAATTTGCCTCTCCCTCACGCGTTCCGCCTCCTCCTTCGCGAGCATTACCGCTTCGCAGAAGGAGGTGACGGCCTCCCATTTCCTCTCGCTCCGTACCATAGCCTGAACCAGGGCCGGACGCGAGAGATCACCGCCGCCGATCGCCTCCACGAGGACACGGCGATGCTCGTAATTGCCCTGCCACCCTTTTTTTTTTTTTTTTTTTTAGGGTGGGAAATCATCAAATAACTTCTCCCGCTCTGGGCGGAGCGGGAGGGCGTGTCAGACTCTTACTGACTAAAACCCACCCGTGTTCCTTCGGTTGCCCTGTTGCCGGGGGCCACGATCTCCCTTTCGGTTTTCTTCGCAACCCCGGCAGGCATCGGCCCTAGTGGACCCCTTCAAATCTCTTTGAGGCGCGCGTGGAACACAACGCGCCGTCGACCCGGGCCTGGTCCTTATCGGACGGTGAGCCACCCATCGCTCACCGTTGTCCTCCCACCATAAGGTTAAATGTCACTTGCACGTCATATGAATACGCTAAAGTCTATTTAGCAAGCGGTTTCCATGAGATTGTTCGCAAGAAAACTGCTTCACTACTGAGAAGAGTGAGAGACAGTCGCAACAGGATCCTGAGAACTGTAGCGGAGAGCTTCAGCTCTCCAATTGTAAAGCAGTTTGTGCAGAGGGTGATTGGTACTAACACTAGATATTTTTATATTATGTTACTAACACACTATGGACTCTGTTCCGAAATAAAAATCATTATTATTATAATTTGTCTACATGACAGTTAGATAGTTTCAACCTTAATAAAGTTGCAATTTACTGGGATTTTTTTCAAAAGTGGTAAAGCAATTACGAGGTCGACAATACAAATTATTAAAAAAATATTGGTCGTTATATCTCTTTCAGGAAATACATGCGTCAGAAGATGTGTTCAGATTACTTGTCCACTCACTGTGCCCTACAATATTCGGCCATGAAGCAGTGAAGGCAGGGCTTATACTTAGCCTTATAGGTGGTACTGAACTTGACAATGGACCCAGGTCCAACCCTCACGTATTGGTTGTGGGTGACCCCGGGCTCGGAAAGTCACAGCTACTACAAGCCGCTGCTCATGCTGCTCCAAGAGGTAAAATAGAAAAGACGTATTCATGGCCTACTAAAGAGTTTAAAAAATATCGGCCAAGTATGTGTCGGACTACGCATAGTGAACAGTTCCGTAGTTGGGATAAATATTTATGCATGCACAGTACTGATTATATCGACCGCAAAATTCAGTATTTCATACTTAGTATTTCCACAGGCGTGATGTTATGTCAAAAACGATTGACTTAAAATAGCAGTCACTTGGAAACACCATAATCTTTTTAATTATGGAATCCAACAATACACACACGCTTATATGCTTGGAATTATTTTTTTCATCCCTCTGTTACACGTATGGGGAGTGCCAATTCTATTTTTTTATTTTATTTCACTACACTATTATTTAGCGGTGCACTAAATACACCTTTCCATTTTTAGGGTTCCGTAGTCAAGAAGAAAACCTTATAGTTACGCTATGTCCGTGTGTCTGTCACCGCGGCTTAGCTAAGAGACTGTTAGTACTAGAAAGCTGTAGCATGAGTATACATATTAATCACGCCGACAAAGTGGTAACATAAAATTAAGAAAAAAAAAAAATTTGTATAACCCCTACACGTAAAACCATTTTTAGATTCAGGGATCCGTTTGCGAAATCTTAAGCTTTAAAGTGCTAATTTTTGTTAGAGTCGGGTGTCCCCCCCCCCGCCCCTGTCAGCTAAATGGTTGCTTCTGGAAAGAAAAAATTCACAGCAGTAGTATATCCCCGATGTAGATTCCCGATATTTGGTTTTTACTATCGATATAATGCAAATAGTCTCTACATGACAAAATTATAATTGTTTCGTTTTTGCCTACGAAACCATAAAAAGGAAGTTTCTTCACACTTACCAAAATATTTCAGGTGTGTACGTTTGCGGCGCTTCTGCCTCCGCGGGTGGTCTCACAGTAGCGTTAGGGCGAGAAGCGGGAGGAGACTTCGCCCTCGAGGCAGGCGCGCTAGTCCTAGCCGACAAGGGCGTGTGCTGTATAGATGAACTTGACAAGGTAATCTTTATACTTAGTGTGATAATGTGCACATATTGAAATGAGGGAATCTATGCTTAATTTTATTGACGGAAAAAATATTTTACGAAATCCATATATTTTTTCTGTTTATTGAGAAATTTTAGGATTATTGTAAAAATAATTTTAAAAAAGGGTTTTTTGCAAAAAAAAACATGCTTATTTTCAATTGAGGGTAGTTTTTATCCACATTTTTCATTTTATGAGGACCCCTAATTACTTCCAATCATTATGGAGACTATGGAGTTTATTTTATCACGATAGATCATTTAGTTAAAAAGTTTAAAAAATATTTAATATTTCTTCCGTCTATAAAATTAAGCATAACTCATTTCGATATATGCACATTATAAAGACTCCAAGAAAACGTACTAAACTATACAGGGTCAAATAGCGAAAATCCGCTGACGTGATGGGTCTCAATATAATTATGATAAACAAAAAAAAAAACGAGCTAGCCTTACAGTAGTCGCATATGATGAGTAACATCTCACATCACACCTTTGTAATAAGCAACATAAAGGGGGCGGGGCCCGTCAAGGTCGTTTCTGACGGCCAACTCTAGCACCGCGTGCGCTTTTGTTACACACTTCCGTCGCTTTTCACAAAATCACTCCCACAGATTGCAGGAAAGGGACAGTAAAGATGTTACATATCAAAAATACTTATGATAAAAAAAAAATTGTGTCCAACGACCGTAGGTAGCGTAGTTAGCTACTTGAAAATTGAAATAGGATTGTTTTCGCTAGCTTATTAATTTAACCTTGTTTTGCTACACTGTTCAAAGTCTGGAAATACTATTTTCTTTATCAATATTTTCTGCTTGTTTCTAATCTACAGGCTGTTATATGATGGAAGAGTATTTCAGACAATCTAGCCGTTTTCTAAATACATGGAGGTTTACTACCACACTAAATCTGAATTTTAAGTATTTTTACATAACAATTAAGTCTTCTATCAAAGTCAAAGTCAAATCATTTATTTCAAATAGTGCCCATGGCACTATGGCGAAGAATGGGCAAGAAACTCCACCGTTACTCTTTTAAAATGTTTTACAATAGTTTGTATAAGTACGTACATAAGTTAAATAATTATATGTGAAGACGATGCACCTAGAATAAAATTACTATGCCACAATAGGTAAAAAGAATTAAATATGAAGCAACGACAGATAATTTAATTATGTGATAGATACATGGTGCTCAGATATTTACAAACATTGTAAAAGTAGACGATTTTCCTAATGTATTTAAAATTAATAAGTCAGTGTGTGAGGAAGTCATCACAGAATGTAAAATCAATGTCATATAATACAAAATTATAAATTTTACAATTAATTCGATATAGAAAATTTCATCCTGTGCGCCATGAAGATACAGACTAACTGTTTAATTTGGGGCTCACTGGCAGTATTAATTGTGTATAATAGCTGTAGGTAATACTGTTACTGTTAAGACAAGTGTTAACTATGAGTAAAAATGTTATTCATCCATGTATCTGGAAATAAATATTTCTATTTCAAATAAGTATCCACCATACTGATCGCTCTAAATTGCAGATGACGGCTCACCACAGCAGCCTGCTGGAGGCCATGGAGCAGGGCCGCGTGAGCGTGGCCAAGGGCGGCGTGGTGTGCAGCCTGGCCGCGCGCGCCACCGTGCTGGCCGCGGCCAACCCCGCCGGCGGCAGCTACAACAGGTCGCACATAAAAAAAATAAAAATGTTATAATTATGAATACAGAAAAAAACGGCCACGTACGTGTCGGACCACGCACAATGAAGGGTTCCGTAATTGGGGTGAAATTATCCCAAGAACAAACTTAACATTGTAGTTCAAAAACATGTCCCATACATCGATATACGTCACGGCCAATTCTCCATCCGCAAATGTATGTTTGTAATTGCAAAAAAATATCTGTTATGTGATAAAACTACAAATTAACGATTGCCGGACTTTTTCTTTTACTTGTGGCTGTGCTGTGAGACCTATTTTCTTGCCAAATTTCATGATTCTAGGTCAACGAGAAGTCTCTAGGAGAACTCTATAGGTTTTTGTTTACCGACTTAGAATCTTGATTTTCTTAGAGCTCCAAAGGACCGTAGACCTAGGTATTTTCTAAACGAATCTCCTCCTTTTTTTTCGTTGATCACAAAGGGTCTTTACAGACTGACAACGAAGTGATCCTATATAGGTTTCGTATTTTTTTTCCTTTTGAAGTGCGGAACCGTAAAGTCCGATCTAAAAATGTTCGGACCTTTTTGCAAATGTTCGGCTTTTTGTCAGGACTTCTATTTAATTTTTTGAAACGTCAGACTACTTACTGATTTTCATATTTATTCATACCTACATTTCACCGACCTCCCGGCGCAGTGGAGTCGGCTACCCGGCAACCTGGGCTTGTGAAATGGAACTTTGAAAAATTATAGTAGCCACACACGTAACGATTTACTTGCGCAAATTTAGGCTTGCGCCAGTAAATCGTTACGTGTTACGGTTGGAAGATTTTTGCGCAAATTTCTTCCAATACACATGATAAACTTGTGCAAACCCAAATTTGCGCAAGTAAATCGTTACGTGTGTGGCTACCATTAGAATTTTGTATACTCGCAGTCCAAAATAAACCATTTAACAAAATACTTTCATTTATACTTTTTAGGTCTAAAACTGTCGCAGAAAACCTAAAACTAAATTCGGCACTGCTCTCAAGATTTGATTTAGTTTTTATTCTTTTGGACCAACCGGATGAGGTAATTTTAAAAAAAATATCTATAAGATTATAATGATAATCTCATCATCTTATACTTAAAAAGGTACGAGACTCGTGTCCGATATGCGATGATGCCCTGAGGGTAATCAATCTTCCTAAACAATCAATCTGCCTAGCCTTTCCCAAATCTGTCTGGGTCGGTTTCCAGTCTAACCGGATGCAGCTGAATACCAGTATTTTACATGGAGTGACTGCCTATCTGACCTCCACAACCCAGTAATTGGGTAATACGATACCCCTTGGTAAAACTGATTGTCAGACTTTCGGGCTTCTGATCACCTGGAATGACTTTCAAAGATCTACGAGGCACATGAATTTCGATATGTACCTAAAAATGATCACCCACCCATGGGCCAACCCCGGCCAACGAAGCTTAACCTGATGGATCGACCCGTGCGGCTGTTTTTACTTAACCACGATGTATTATTTATTATCAGTATGTATTTACGTTTTGAATTTTCCTATATTATTAAACGATATATATAAATAGCTATTCATTATTTCAGAAAATAGACGCGATGTTATCAGAGCACGTGCTAGCTCTACATACCGGCCAAAGAGGAAAACATCCACCGAAAACGAGTAATCTGAACGCTATTATAAATACAAGCCAATGTGAAAACAAAATCTCACTTAGGTAATTTTTTATGAAATGTTTAATTAGTTTTCAGAGTATTGAGCTACTTTTGAAGCATTTTAATTGAGTTTGCAAATCAATTTCATAAACAAAAATCATTTAATTAACGTCGCAGATTGGAGCCAAATTGCATAACGGGTGGTACCTACTTTATTAAAAAAATATTTTCAATTTTTATTTTTATTTACTTACCAAATATTTTATGTATTGCAGGTAAAAATAATATAACATTTGGTAAGGTGTTTTAACACAACAACAACATTGCTGCAACATTTACAACAATTAAAAATAATATAATTAAATGTTATTTTAGCAGAAGTACTTACAGAACTATGTACTTGGTAAAGAAGGTTTAGAAAGAAAGGGTGTAGAAATATGTTCCTGTCGCCGTGTTTGTTTGTCGCCCCGATGCGCTATTCTACGAGTAAACTACGATGGCGCAACGGGGTGTTACCTACTATTTTGGACCGTGATTTGCTTTTGTTTTCTCGGAATTTAAAGTACTTACCTATAAGTACATTAAATCATTTATGGAACGGAGTGAACAAAGAAGTTTGCTCCCCCACCATGGAGTTTTCACTTTTTCATGGAGTTTTCAGTTTTCACTTCGTTTTTGCAAGTGGGTGACCACAGAAGTTTGCGCGTCATGGAGGACCTACTTCCGCGGTCCCTGTATTTTAGCATAAAATCTTTTATGATTTCTAGGTTTCTAATTATCAATGTACTTAAATGAATTTACACATTTAATCTTGTATTTTATATCTCTTCCAGCCAGAGATTACGTCTGAAACCTGGTGAGATCATCGATCATTTACCTTTAGTACTCTTAAGAAAATATATAGCTTACGCTAGAAGATATGTTCACCCAAAAATAAGCAAGGAAGCAGCCAATGCTTTACAAAACTTTTATCTAGAACTGAGACACAATCATCAGGGTGGCTCTCACGATGGGACACCGATAACAACTCGGCAACTTGAAGCTTGCATACGACTCGCACAGGTAAAATTACCCTTTTTCAACGAATGTATTGTATATAATATTGTTTGAATTCAATTGAGCCATTTTGTGTCCCTATAAACTTTTTTCATTTAATAGGCTAGAGCCCGTATCGATTTAAGAGAAGTGGCTACTGTCCATGACGCAAGCGACGTGATAAGTTTATTAAAACATAGTCTCATAGACACATTCAGTGATGAATTTGGAAATATACAACTGTCAAGGTCTATAAACGGGTCAGGTGTCAGTTCTAGAAACAAGGTAATGGGTTTTAACATAATACTACCTTTGTAGCTTTTTAGTGGCAGGTTTTATGTTATAGTTTGACCGATATCACTTTTCCGTGCCTGAGAAATGCGCGGCGAGGCGGGGGGCAGCGTTGACCAATAAGCAGCGGGCGAGACGCCGCGCACCGTGAGCATTGACTAATAAGCGGTTTGCACTGCCTCACTGCCTCGCCGCGCACATACCTAAGGCGCGGAACAACTTCTCGGTAAAACTATAATTATAACCATGTTTCAAATGAAGCCAGTTAAAAAGCGGGTCCTAAAACAACTTTACTAAAACAATATATGAGCATTAAATGTATCAATCTATTTGCTTTTTCAGTTGAAGAAATTCCTGGATGCCTTAACAAGGCGATCGCATCAGTTAGGGAAAGATGTATTTACGAGGAAAGAAATGATACAAATACATAAAGCTGCTGGTGTGCCCGGTGATCCAAATGATTTGATTGAAGCAATGCATACACACTCATACCTATTATTAAAAGGATCAAACACATATCAGTTGATAGCAATTTAAATAAAAAATAATAAATGTATGATTTTCTACTTTATTTTATATTCAATATCATCAAAACTGCGGCCAAATATGACTTACAGTTAGTAGATGTTCCGTCAACAGAAAACTACTATAACTTGTGCTATTATTGAAATGGTTGTTGAGTCTTGAGAGCAAATATAATAAAACAATGAACTCTGCACATACATCATACAACAGACGGAGCGACAACATTTTGTACTTGAATTGTTCATTTTCTTTTTTCCAATGATTTAAAATCATTGCCCTACCTAATTTATAATACTGGTTTCAGTCAATATTCAAATGAATAGAATAGGATATAATATTACAACAGTCTTAATTTAATTTTTTTTCACATCAGTTCTTGATGGAACATCATATAAAGCAATAGCAACATGACAACAACAATACAGGGACATGTACACTAGCACAAAATTATACAGCGATGGCCATTTAAGTAGTCCAAAATACAGATTACCAATATCACTACCGGCAAATAAATAAAAATTTGATATCGCTGACATACATAATAAAGGTGCACAAAAAAAGGCAGTAAATCGAACTTCCATTGCATTTGTTTTTAGTACTTTAGCTTTAAACAATTTGTATTTTTCACTTTCTGCAACAGCCTTACCAATATACTCGACTACAATACCTGCATAGTTTAAAACTGACCACACAAATATATTCCACATAGTTCCATGCCACATATAAATAAACATAAAGGTAACGAGGGATGAAAGCAACTTGTAGGTAATTTTGGGCATTGCTATATTATGTGACAATGTGAAGAAAACTGGTTTGTAAATGTACCTGGAATTAAGATTTAAAACAATATTATTTTTTAGCAAGCAGCAACAAAAATATTTTAAAATGAGAAATTAGGTTTATACAGAATTTAAAAGTAAACTCACTTTAACAAAAACCTGTATAGACCCACATCAAAATATCTCCACATTTGTGAGTAAACATGGATTCTGAGAATGCACCTTGGTGTTGGTGGGGGATCAATATTGTCTAGTCTTGAGTATGCTGCTGTAGTTCCATAAGATATAACATATTTCATGTGGAACTCCAAGCCCATCCATAGTCCTCCTCCACAAAGTGCTAACGATGGCAACTTTTGGATAGCCTGAAATTTTAATCACGTTCAGATACCTATATTTAAATAGAACAGAAATAAACAAAAAAAACTTTATACCTCCATATGACTTTGCATTGCAAAAAAATATACATAGTGGAATGCAAGTTCCAGTAACATGGTATAAATTAGAAACCGCATCATATCCAGAAAAAATCTTTTTAGCCTCATTAACAAGTTTTCGTTTCTCTTTTGGAAACTACTTTCAAATTCTTCATAAAGTAGTACTGGTCCAACAAATAATAATGGCAAGTACAAAACATAACTGAACATATTTATCAGTTCTTCAAATACCGATGCTCTAGCTAAGTTTCCTTTATCCCCAGCTTGTGAGTATTTCTCTGTTTTGTCTACATAATCAAGACAAAAACTAATACATCTTAATTCAACCCAAGCTATTGCATAAAGCATGACAAAAACTTCTTCATCTTCCAAACTTTCAGTATCCAAGAAACGCCAAAAGAAATATTTATATTTTAGAGTATTGTAACCAGCCAATAGAAGAATGCTTGTCAACCATATGCATTTTTTTTTACCACCAGTAAACACAATAACTGCGAATATTATAGGCTGGGAAAAAATGATTATTAACTGTCTGAAACCCATATACTTTACAATATAAATTACACTCGATATGGTGTACCAATATTTCAATAAGGGGGTATTTGTTCTCCGTATGATCTCTGATACAAAAAATTGCACCAACATATAAAACCATGAGGTCTGTATATGATACTTCCATGTACTCCATTCAACATCAGACTCATCTTTTAGCCTTGATAAAGATCGCCAACCCGGATTTAAGTCCCTTATTTCATATTGAAGTTCATGGTTGTTTTCTATTATTTCTAAAACAGTACAGAACAGTCAAAATTAATACATGTATCATATAACTCATACAGTGCTTTTCCAAGTAAACAAATCGTTTATTATTTCTAAAAATTACAAAATAAATATGAATTTCTAGCAATAATATATTACCTGTCTGTGCACGAACTAATTTGTGGATAGAATAGAAACATGCTAATGTCCATAAACTAAAGTGGATAAAATTTTCAAAACGATTTAGTTCACTTTTCATCCTGCTAAAATTTTAATTCCAAATTACTTTACATCCTAAAATAAATTTAAAAAATTAAAACATGATTCAGAGACACACAATTTACACCTTTCAAATTTGACGGTAATTGAACGAATGCACAGATTGACATGATTGAATGTTGAAAACGAATGACATTAATGCAGTGCCGTGCCTAATTTGATTGGTGAACCGTGTAATTAATTAAGCAGGAACACAAGTCAAATAAAAACATTTATTCACATGGAATTAGTATGTACTATAATATATTGCTTACATTTTATAGTGCTATAGTTTCTTAGAAGAGCGGTGACCACTCACGTAGCGTCCGCAATTTACCGGTGAAACGTACTTTAAGTTGGTGTGTTTTCCTAGAGAGCGTTGTTGACACCGTAAAGCAAACCCCGCCCCCCAAATATTTAAATCGGTAGGTTTGCCCTCACTTTACACGGTCTCAAGAAAAAGTATACTCCTTATTGAGAACAGTGAGATACATTGTTAAATTGCGTTTCCAAGACAAACAAGTGTAGTCACTGCGTCATTGTGAGTCAGAGATGTCAAAGAGAAACAGAAACGCGACTATCTTTTGACGTGGTACGGCGAATTTAACGCATCTTTGCTGCTGTCATAATTTTCATGACAGCTGTCACTGCAGCCGTTAAGAGCGGCCACCGCTCTTAAAGGAAACCGTAGCATTACAAGCACCGAAAAGTCGGTCTTGAAAGAGAAAACTGAGCTATAGTGTGCTGTAAGTCCTTTTCTAGTAAGGTGACCACACATTTACTTGAAAAGTAGGACATGGTGGAAGTTAAGAATATTACGTTTTTACTTGTGGGCGTCACAAAACCTACTAAAATTTTGGGCCACAGGCAGCGTTTTTAAAAATTAATTTGTTAAAATTCTTTTACTCATTTTCCATTCGAATTCACCTAAGTGCGATAGGCACCGTCATTTTGTTCAGACTCTTTTTTGCCAAACTGTAATTGAATGTCAAATCAAATCAAACTTTATTTCTACTTATAAGGTCTTAAAAAATATACATTTTAGCGTGATCTCAATGTTCTACCAATGCAATTGGTATAGAAATAATTTGTTATATAATTTTAATAAGTACTTATATAATGATTCGGAAACATGCAATGATAATAATCAAAAGAATTTAATAAGAATGATTTCAAAAGTCTAGTCAGTAACTAACATATTATTATGTCGATAATGTCAAAAAATATATGTCAATAGCCGTTAATATTATCATTTAAAAATCTTCTATGGAGTAATAGGTATTCTCTACTAGAAATAAAAATAATTTACTTTTAAATTGGCCAAAATTTTCTACACTTATGCATTTTGGTAATCCTTACATATTATAAAACAAAGTCCCCCGCCGCGTCTGTTTGTCTGTCTGTCTTTCTGTCTGAACGCGATAAACTCAAAAACTACCTACCGAACGCATTTTCAAACGTTTTTCACCAATGGACGGAGTAATTCATGCAGAAGGTGGTGGTGTATAATTCATTAAGGTTATGTGTAAATTGGCTGAAATTTGATGATTATTATTGAAGATGTCGGAAAAAATCATGCCGACTGGAAGCTTTATTGTCGTGCGCCGCGGAAATCGTAAAAGTTACATAAAATTTATATTCTACAGGATTGTTCATCTTAAAAAGTTTAACAAGAAATCCGCGATGGCATAATGTCTATCTTCTAAGGATTACCCACAGTAACTATTATTATCTTTTAGAATTTGATAAAGATTCCATTGTTATTTCCTATTTTGACCTGTATTATATCCCTATCTAATCAAATATGTTATTTAAATTGGGCATTTCATTTATTATGAATAGTTAAAAGATAACACAGATTCAAAATTACGCGTGACAAAATAATTATTATGGTTGACCGTAACGCGGGCGCAGCCGCAACGGTTGGAGTCAATTGACATTTTCCTCGCCTATTAGGTATCTAATCCCGGTAGTACGTTCCCGTGGGAATTTTTCCGACATCCACGTGGGTGAAGCCGCGGACAACAGGTAGATTATTATATATTTTTGGAGCCATTACAATAATGCTTTTCTTAAATAATACGGTTCTAGATCCAACTATTTTGACATGGCCAATTTTAGTATGGACTTCGGCATAGTTATCGAAGTGAATGTAGGTACATCAATGATTTTTGGTGTTTTATATACGTGAATATTGACACATTAAATTGCTAAGTATAAATAATTCATTCATGCCATCGTAGTCGGGTAAAAAGACTGTACCTACCCACTGATACCAATTACCAATGAGTTTCCATTGGCTAAGTACCATCAAAATAAAAAAGAACACCAATTTTGTTAACATCTCGGACGAGAGAGTGGGAATGACATCAGCTGTTATTATTTTGTAAGAATCAAACAAACCTCCTAAGCCAAAATGTACTCTTTACCTCCGTCTGTAAGGTCAATATTAGTGAAACACTCACTGTAGAAACTAGCGGTCTCTCACAGACACGTTAAGTCGTCACTCGATTCGTACTCTTAGCAGAAAGAGTTGAATTGAACTAAATAGGTAATCTTGGTAGCGCGGTCAAGGCAGACGGTTCTGTATCATAACATATGTGTGCAACACGGATGTAGTACTTAGTGTTCGTGATTCATAATATAATATTATAAAATATGCTTAGCTGTGCAGCAGTTTTGTGTGGAATTTTATTCGTTCTGCAAAATAGCTCGGGTAAGTTGCCTCATTAGCACATTTTTATATTGCATTTAATAATATTCATAAGAACAATAAAAAGATATGCAGGTAGAATGAAGATAGGTAACCATATAATTCATAAAATATTTGTGAATTATGTAAAATTTCTTTTTACATTGCATTCGTAGATAATACCAATATCAATAGACAAAAATGGTTGAATAAGTATGATTAAAATATTGAACAAAGTATGATTAATACTTAGGTAATTGTCTGTATTTGCATAAACAATATCCCGCGAAATTCAAACGAGTAGAGTTTAAATATTGTTGTGATCATTCCTTATTTGTAGATAAGTATTAAATTATGTATTTTAAACCGACTTCTATACGTCACCAACTCCTGTCCGAGGTTTCTCAGTTTCTGGGAGAGCTCGAAACGTCCTCGACAAACCAGCAGTTGAGTGTGGAAAGAAGATTTAATATAACTTCGTAAATTGTACCTTTGTATACCATTATCAAATGCGCTCAGTTGAAATTTCTTGTAACTCTTAGGTACTAAAAATTTTCCTGTTTATTTTGCATGCAATTTGTACCCAGCGTAGGCACAAATGCTTAGTTTTGAGTGACTGGCCTTTAAATTTGCAGCATATAAAACCTACACCGAGGTTAACATTAGCAATACGTCGAATAATCTCTACAGAACCTAACTATATCCAAGTGTACCTAGGTACGTTTTGTTTATAAAATAATAGTAAATCAAGGCACTCATAGTGCGCGCGTGCTAGAGTTTAATGACAATTATAGTACCTATGTCTGCTCTAAATATCTATTCATTTTTAGGGTTCCGTACCTCAAAAGGAAAAAACGGAACCCTTATAGGATCAGTCGAATCGTCAGTCCGTCTGTCTGTCTGTCCGTCTGTCACAGCCAATTTTCTCCGAATCTAATGGACCGATTAAATTGAAATTTGGTACATAGGTATATGTATTTCTGTGACCGAAACATGAACATGTAACGTAAATAAATGAATTTTGAATATAAGGGTTACTTTTGGGGGGCAAACAAGAAACTTAAAAAAAAAAGTTTTGCTAACAATACCGTGTGACATATCAAATGAAAGGGCTTGTTACGATGATCTTAAATATTTTTTTATATAATTTTAAAATAAATACTTTTAAAGATATTTAAGAAATTTGATTAAAATTGACCACTCATCTACTAGACCTAAAATTTTGAAAAATACATAATTATGGCTCATAGATTACAAGAAAACCTATAAGAAGCCTATGGTTTTAAAATAACATGGTAAATCTCTCAATATTGTGCGTAAAAACTTACATTTGCAGTTTGAATGTATGAGAGAACGTGTAAGTATTTCAACTATAATGTTAAGTTTGTATTTGGGATAAATTTATCCCAACTAATGAACTCTTCATTGTGCGTAGTCGCACTTGGCGGGTTTTTTTTTTGCTAATTTTAGTCTATTTTCTTTCCAGGATTAGAATATAATAAGCACCAATGGGTTAATACGAATACAGACTTCTTATTGCACGAAGGAGGTATACCAACTGGTGGAAATAAAAGAGATAATGTAGCGAGTCAATCATCCGGCAGTCAGTCGCAAACAAACAGTTACCAAAATGGAGGCAGTCCTAATTATGCCGCCCAATTTCCAGCGCTTGGCCCCCCATCTACATCACAATCACAGACGACTGCGTCCAATAACGTAAATAATGGGCGACAAAGCAATGCCCAATCATCTAGCGGGAAAAGGGACTATGTTGCGCCTCAATTTCCACCTCTTAAGCCTGTACAACAAAATAACCAGCCGGCTGGAGGAAACAGTCAGACGCAAATGTCTCCAAATAATCAAAATGAAGGCAGACCTAGTTATGCTGCTCAGTTTCCATCACTTGGCCCACCATCTCCATCACAATCCTCTAACGGAAAAAGAGACTACGTTGCACCTCAATATCCAACCGTTAAGCCCATTCAACAAAATAACCAGCCTGCTGGAACTGGAGGCAAGGTCAAAGATCTTATAAATTTTTATGATAGCAAAAGTCCGAGTGAAGGAACATTTAGCTACAGTTCAATTTTACAAGGTAACTCAAACAAAAATGGGCAAAGTCCGACGGTGACTTTACCGTCGACACTGGCGTCTTCCTCGGTCCACACACCTAAACCAATGACCTTCAGCTCAGCTGTCGGGGGCAATAGACCTAGTACCTACTCTACGTTTACGACGCCTAAGCCTACAACGCGAATTCCTAGCACACCCATGTCTCGTCCTGGAACACCTATGTCTCGGCCCGGGACGCCACCAGTGCTACCAAGCTCCATAGTCAACAACAATCGTGGATCTACAAACACGAACAGCGTTACTGATGCTGAACTAGAAACACTTAGCGAAGAGTTATTGAGAAAGGACACTAATAATGCCGCTAGATACATAACGATTAACTATCAAGCAAAGACTACGTCACATTCAACTGTGGACCTGGCACCTCTACCGTAAGTAGTAGATACTCGAAAAACATGCAACTGCATACGTAGGTACAGGCTATATTATAGAGTACCTACCTTGAGATACACAACACCGTTCAGTTTACACCATGATGATGAGTTGATGAGTAATATCCTGAAAATGATTAAGTAATTTGTTTAAAATGTTATCTTTATGTCGTAGATTAATCACCGTTACTCCTGAAGTGTGGAATATTCCGACTATTCAGAAATTCCTTCCATTATTGGACAATTATGAACGAGACACATTGGTTAATGAACATGTGACGCCGCAGGTAATTTGTCTTCATCATTTTATTTAAAGACCTACATACAAAAAGTTAGCATACAATCATCGAGGTAGTACCTACCAGGGCTGTAGGCAGGGGGGGGGGGGGGAATGTGAGGAACCAGGGGGCCTACCACCAGCTCATAAAGCAGTATTATTTTAATATTACTTCAGCGGGAGAAAGAGATAGAGCAATAAGTCCTGAAGAGCTTCATCTCTATCCCACACTAAAGTAATATTAAAATAATACTGCTTTATGAGCCGGTGGTAGGCCCCCAGAATCTCAATCCAGAAATCGACCCCCCCTAGGGTACCTCCTTACTATAATAACTACTACAAACACTCGCACTACACTACTCTTACTTATTACTTATTAACCGTATCTCTACGGTCCACCGCCGTATCTCTACGTTACGTCGTGGTGGTGCTTGCTCCGAACTCTAGGCCTGTGCCGGTAGAGTTTACTTTGCCGGAACAGGTCTGGGATGAGGAGCCAGACCAAGAGAGATACAAAAACCCGCAGGGCAGCATGTGACGAGCTGTTGGGTAGTAGCGACCCCACGGTCCCTATCTCCCGGGAGAAGTCTTGTCTCCTCACCTCTGGATTGCCTTTATTGGCCGGCTGGAGTGAACACTGACGAGGAACAGAGCTCCCACCTCATTCTTGCCTTTATTGGCCCGCTTGAGTGGCGATTCGCAAGAGCAAACGTGCTCGGAGGAAAGCAATATTCCAGTAAGATCTTGACCGTACTTCCGGGATTGTCCTGATAGCCGTGGAATACCTCTCCACTCCGCATAAGCACCTCAGGACATGTTGCCCCCTTGTCGCTACGACACTGTGCTAGCGACCGTTTTCGGGGGCCCATTATTGAATGTGCAAGTCACCCTCTGCCATTTTCAAACATACTTCTATTTCTGTCAAAGAGAACGAAAACCTAACTTATTCGAAGCGGGATGCTAAAAATCTCGAGCTCGCTAGTATCCTAAGTATATTCTCTTCAACGACCCCATTATGCTACGTCCCTGTTTTTGGTCATGATTGCAAAGTGGCAGGAAGAGAGAAAGTGGGCTTTTTTGAAATTGCTCTTCATGAATCTGGCTTCGAATGTATAAGATTTAAAATTTATTTTTTAAATGATGTTCCGCAAAAAGAACAAAAAATGCTGTTTTAAAAACTACTTTATAAATACTCTTTTATACAATAAATCTCTTCGGCCCTGGGACCTACAAACATTCAACCTCTGATCTACTGGCCTTCGGAGTTCCGATCCGTTCAATTCAATCCTCAAGGAACCTAAATAAATACAATAACAAAATAATATCGCGGTCTGATAGTTGAACTATTGAACTCATAAGTATCCCAAGATAAAGCTACGCGCAAATGTGATTTCAGCATGCTCTTAAATAATAAACCTACCTAAAACATGTTAGAATAGAGAGATGAAGTCATTATTAAATGCGAGTAGGTACTTAACGCCTGTTTTCTCTAAAAGATCCGAGTCACGTAACCAGAGATGATGCATAATTCCATAATTATTTGCCACTAGGACAATATTTAACTGATACCAGTTAAAGCCAAAGACAAAGCCTGACTTAATCGGAGTTTTTTCTCTAGGGCCAGAAGTTTTTAGTTTGGGGTGTAGGTATTATGGAGCCTGGAGACTGCCTGTACCACAGGAATCTTAAAATATTTTGTTGAAATATTTCAGGAGAGAAACGAAGAGAACGCTTTCATGGATGCCGTAATGTCTACTTCTGTTATGAGGCACTTAATGACGTTTCTGAAGAATAAAGGTATTTTTTTATTTATTATTTAATTGTTTTTTATTACTTAAAACATAAGTAGGTATTTCTAGGTGGTTACAATATATGAATTTTTTTGTGCATGGCATAGCGTATATATATCCTACTTCGAAAACGTGAGTATGGTCGTTTTCGTTTTTCTTGCTGGCTGTACTATTTTCGAAATATCTGTGAATGAATTCAGATATCCTATCCTATTCCTATATACTATTAAAGGAGATATATTTGTATATAT
The DNA here is from genome assembly GCA_916610215.1 of Omphaloscelis lunosa. Taxonomy (NCBI): domain Eukaryota; kingdom Metazoa; phylum Arthropoda; class Insecta; order Lepidoptera; family Noctuidae; genus Omphaloscelis; species Omphaloscelis lunosa. Next base: position 16,770,966 of record OU744244.1, on the reverse strand, counting down.
ACCTATATATATTTGTAATCACGTACTCGATAACGGCTCTAACGATTTCAATGAAAGTTGCAATATAGGGCTTTATGGGGGCGAAAAATCGATCTAGCTAGGTCTCATATCTGGGAAAATTCGTTTTCTCTATTTTCACAGCCTCGGGAATGTTATCAACGTTGGTCGTATACTTGGATGATATGTTTATCGACGATATTTATTTTATATACGATATTGACCCGAACAGAGCTTGGTCAACCAGGTCCTAAACAACTATAACAGTTATGTACATTGTTCTGAAGAACGTTTGCTACAACGGCAGCTGACCTTATGTACCCGATGAGTGACTCGTTTTCAGGGATAGGTAACCGTAACACTAACCTTAGAAGTTTAACAAAAGTTGTGTTTGTACGCTAAGTTATTAGAAGCTGAGATTTACGTCTAAACCGTTACAGGCTACGTGACTCCAGACCCAAAACAACAAAGAGACTTCCTGAAACAAATGTGGTTCAGTTTATATTCAAGAGGTAAAGGAAAGATAAGCAGTTCCGGCTTCGAACATGTTTTTGTCTCAGAACTAAAGAATGGAGGTGTTTCGGGTATGTTTTAATTTATTTTCTGTGAATATGAATGTGAGTGTGAATAGGTATTTCAAATATTTCTTTTTTATAGGTTTGCATAACTGGATTTATTTCTCAAGAGAAGAATCGGCCAATAGAATTAATTATCTGGGATACTTGAAATACGCGGAATTAGGCGACGTGAGTCAAATTATTTTATTATATTATAATACTGATAGGGCTGAACGGGTAATAGGTATCTATCCAGTACCCTAATTGCGTAACTTATTTTCGTAAACAATTATGCCTAATTTGTTTCATTTTGACAGTTCAACAACATTAATTGCGTTATTTACATTGTTGAGCAGATTTTTGTTTGAACTTATGATGCAATGGATTAGCAATCAATTTCAAATCGAAAGAAATTGTGAATGTGTTGTATTACGCAATTAGGGTACTACTTTGTACCCGACTCATGTTAGCAGGAGCAAACATGGGGTGCTAGTTGAACTGATACCACTATTTTATGGTAACTTTTTAAACTGCAGTTGCTTTATTAATTTATGATATGCTGGGTTGGTTTAGTATTATTATAATATCCAGGTTTTCACATAGGAAAGGAAAATGGAAAAAGGTTTTGGTCTCATTCTCATATGCGCGCAGTGAATTTACGATTTTTTTTTGTAACAACATCTTTATGATTTTTTCAGAAAGGGGCCGTCATGAAGTTCCACTTCAATCAACAAGGTGTTGATAAGCCTGTTAACAGCATTTTTATTGGAACCTCGCCGGAGCTGGAGATGGCACTTTACACTGTCTGCTTTGTCACTCGTGCCGACAATGACTGTAAACTGAAGCTGGCAAACAAGGATGTCAGCATTACAGCATACACCTTCCGTTACCGCAGTAAAAATTTAATTGGAAGCGCTTTTCCACAAATTTAGTTATTATTCTACTACTTAAGTTTATAAAAGTACCTTAATAGTTACATAATTAAAAGATTGTATAATACTATTTTTTTACAATTCAGTATAATACTTAAACGGTTTAAATCGTAAAATAAATAGACTTACCTACAACATACAAAGTACATGACTACTTTTCGGTAAAAAACGTATTAAACGTAGTCATACAGTCATACCCACTAAATCTCTACAAATACGGAAGTAGGTATGTTTGTGTGTATCATGTGTATGTCACTGCTTCAATAACGGATATATATATGGATTTGAATGAAATTTGCCAGAGATTGCAGTATTGGAATTAAAAAAAAAAACAAAAAACAGAAAACTGGGCTCGTGCGACTCATGTGTACTAAAAATCCCTAAAAGTTCATTCTCAAGTCAAGAATTCAAGATATGAATCACACCATGTGCAGGGGCAGAGCAGAGGACATCACAAATAAAATTTATAAACTTCATAAGTTGCCGGTAATTTTACCGTAATTTATATAAATTACCGTAAAATACCTTTTTGACGCATTGCACCAGAATTCATTGTCATACTGCTTAAATTCCTCATTGCGCTATTAAAACGGTAAAGTTAACGATTAAATAGTTAACTAGTTACTAGTAAAAAGGTACAGTCACGACTAACAATTAAATTACACCAGACAACTGCCGTTGCTGGCCGTAGGCACTATCGAATAACAACTACAAGTTCAATCGTTACAAACAGTGTTGAAAAGTCACCAAGTGTGCTGTATGTAACTTAGGTAGGTATACGAGATACCTTCTAAAAATTGCGAGGTAATGTTTGTTCAGAATTGAAATCATAATTTTCTGTCAATGTTCGATACAGTGTTTGACAGGAAATAAAGATTTCAACATGTTTTTTGTGAATATTTCGTCAGTGCACACGCACAATGAGAGAGACTAGAGAACAGCATGCGAAACAATTTTAAACTAACACAGTCAACTCAAAAAAATACTCGTTATGAAAAATAATAGTACTAAAAACAAATAAATACCTATTTTGTTACAATATGGTTTTTAATTTAATTTAAAACGTGTCCCTAATTATAATTTGATTATTATTTTTATATATAAGAGATCAGAGAACCAAAGTTGTCGACATAGCTCACACCATAAGCAAGGTGATGTGGAAATGGGCGGGCCATATTAGCCGTAGAATAGATGACCCGTGACCGTTGATGTAGTACATGTGTTCTTCTTTAAGACGAGACCGCGAATCTGCAAACGTAAGGCAGAATTTAGGCCTTTAGGCAAGGTGGACTGACGATCTTCGCAGAGTGACTGGTAGCCGCTGGATGAGAGTTGCCGAATTGACTTGAATGGCGTCCAATAGGAGAGGCCTATGTCCAGCATTTCCTTTAACCCCCCATTAAAAGTAATAAAAATAATCAAATTATGAATTACAACGTTTTCATCATGTCACTGATGAGTAAAAGACGAAGACGTTAGGTAATGTTATAAAGACGATTAGGTTGCTGATGAATGGACGACGATACTGTTAGAATGTTTGCGATCCTGTGAGAAGATAGTGAAAGGATTAAAATGTATTTAGTAATGGCTAATTTGCTTTACTTTTACAATAATAAAATAAAAATGTTTCGATCAATCAAAATCGTAAGATTTAAACTACGCGGGGAAGCTTAGAGCATAAATTATAATAGGTCTTTACCTACGAAATTGCCGTTCTGCCATACTGGCTATTACAAGTACATTTTTTTCTTTTTTCGCTGAGAATTCTAAGTTCAAATTATTTTTATTTTTAAAATATGGAATTCTTTTTTGAAAATTAGTCATTTGTTTAATGGTTAGCGTTCTGTTTTCATCGCATTTGTATGTTTTTCGTCATCATGGATACGTTAAAAAAACGAATGATTATGGAGAATGAGTACCATCGTGGCAGCAAAGCGGCAGAAGCGGCACGCAACATCAACCACGTATACGAAGCGAACACTACTAACGATCGCACCACCCGTTGCTGGTTTTCCCGCTTCCGTTCTGAAAATTTCGACCTAAAAAATGAACCCCGTGGTCGACCGAAAACTTTAGTCGACAATGATGAATTAAAGGCGATTATGGAAGCTTCTCAATCTACAGCTGAATTAGCAGCAGCTTTCGATGTTAGCATCAAAACAATATTGGTTCATTTGCGTCGAATTGGCAAGGTAAAAAAGCTTGACAAATGAGTGCCCCATGAATTGAATGATCGTCAGCGCGAAGCACGTGTCGAGTTGAGCCTTGCACTGCTCAACAGGCACACAAACGAAGACATATTAAATCGCATTGTTACTTGCGACAAAAAATGGATTCTGTTCGACAATCGCAAACGCTTAGCAAGTTGGTTAGATCCTGGTTCTGCACCTAAATAATGCCCCAAACGAAAACTGATCCCTAAAAAAGTGATGGTCACTGTTTGGTGGTCTAGTGCCGGTGTCATTCATCACAGCTTCTTATCAAACGGGATGAGCATTACTACAGATGTGTACTGTGAAGAACCGAACATAATGATGGAAAAGCTCGCACACCTCCAACCAGCTTTGGTTAATCGTTCGGCTCCGCTGCTCCTGCACGACAACGCGCGACCTCATACTGCACAGCAGACGGTCTCCAAGTCACAAGAGCTTCGGAAGTTCTCCGTCATCCACTGTACTTACCAGACCTTGCCCCTACAGACTTCTACTTTTTCCAGAATTTGGATAACTTCTTGGCGGGGAAAAAATTCAATAACCGAGAGGCATTTCAAAATGCCTTTGAAGAATTTGTTGCCTCCCGTCCAGCAGACTTTTTCAAAAAGGACATTAATAAGCTACCACTACGTTTCCAAAAGTGGATTGATTGCATGGGTAATTACTGTGATTAATAAAAATAAAAAATATAGAGAAACATTGGGCGTTAACTTATTTAATGAAAAACGGCAATTTCATAGGTAAAGACTTAATAGAAAAAAAAAACATTTAAACTTTATACTTTATAAAACGAGACTCTAATTTTGAAGTGGCGAATCGTAAATAGAGGAGTGCTTTTTGGACTGGCGAAACATAAATTGGTCGCACTGTAACATTTGTCGCTACCTAACAACTAGCAACACTACTAGTTCGCCAATTAATCAATTGTCAAAGTCGGCAAGCTGTCAATGTCAATGCTGTCAATAAGCTGAGAAGAAGTAAAAAGTTGTACGGGTAGTAAAAGTAGTGTGCGTGATGTTTATTCGAATAATTATGCAACGATTTTTAAATTAATTTAAAAGCTGACAGTTACCTAATCTAGTTTTGTTGTCTTAATGCGTAATATACTAAATCCATGTGTATTGGGTTCAGTTTTATGTGATACATTTCGTCTTGTGTTGAATAAAAATGTCATCTCTGATGAGTTTACGTAGTAATTTAACAATAAAGGGTTTAAGAAGATGGAAATGCAGTGTATCACAGTCACCAAAAAAAGACTCGGAAGATTTATCACGCAGAAGTTTTTCTACACGACAATTATTAAAAGAGGCCTATTGTCGTACAAAGCTTAAATTTAAATGTAAGTGTATGCAAGTATATTTTATTTATTTGGTTCCTTGTCAATGTAGGTGCCTACTTCTTTACACATGAATTACTGTTTGTAGCAAAAAAATTACCTCAAGATGTGAATCCACGGGGTGTATTCGCTTGCAACGAGCTGGATCTTTCTGAAGTCAAAGTATATGGATTTGATTATGATTACACATTGGCACATTACAAACCTAGCTTGGAACATTTGCTGTATAATCTTGGCAGAGAAATACTTTTGGAAAAATATAAGGTTGGTATGTTAATGTTTTAAATATGTTAATATGAGTAGCTGTGTAATAGCCAATACCATTAGAAAGTGGGACATTGCTGTATGTGGTAAGTCGAAGGCTGAGCGGAGTAGTTCAAGTAAATGGGTTTCTGTGTACTTCCACTAATGAGCTGTGGCCCCCTGATATTGTCCAGCCCGTGTCCCATCTTTGATGTCCTCCCTCCGGTTGACGCCCTAAGCCAAGGTTCGTACCCCACAGGGGGTGCCCTTAGCAAACATTCACCTAGTTTTAATTAGCATAGTTGAATAAGAACTGGCTGGAGGTTTTAAGTGTAGTAACTTAAGGCACCCACAGGAAAGCCCGGTTAAGTAGTCATGATCTCAGAGGTCAAGTATGAGACAGCCTTACCTAAAAAAAAAAATTGCCCCCTGATACTCATTAGTACCCAATGTATCCATCATTCAGTAGAAAATCTGAACATAGGTAATTGTTTTTGTTGTTTCTTTACTATTTGCTGGCCTGGCCTTTTATTCAAGAAGTCTGTTGATACACTTATTACAAAAACAGTCTTATTGTTTTCTTTTCCTTTCAGTATCCTCCAGAAATACTACAGTTAGAATACAAACCTAACTTTGCTGTTAGAGGTTTGCATTATGACATAGAGAAAGGCCTCCTGTTGAAACTGGACTCATTCTTACAAATACAGTTTGGAGCTGTGTACAGAGGTCTTACGCAGGTACCAGCTGATGAAGTGCTCAAACTATACAGAAACAGAATTATACCCATAGCCTATGTTGAGGGTGATACCAGAGCTCATAAAGTAAGTATAATTAGTTAATTTCTTTATAACATAAATACAGTAAAGAAAATATTGAAAAAATAATGTTCAAAAGAAAATGTCTAAGAAGTCTGATCTAGACATGGTTTATTAACTCCTACCTATAAACATCATACTGCTTACATGACTCTAACAACCATGACAAAATCACATTTTTTTTCTATTTTTGAGCATTGTTTCCTTTGTGCTAAGGTTGAAAATCACTTTGTCTATAATAGTCCAGAGTAGTAACTAGATAGCAGCCAGTAATCAATGGCACTTGTAAGCAATCATTCATTTGTGCTCCCCTTTGCAATGTTGACACAAGGACCATGAGTGACAAGACATTGATATATAACTACCTGCAGTACGACAAAATTTATATGTTTGTATATTGCTGTCTGTACTCAATCTATTAAGACATCAGAGCTATAGCTAAGTCTTTAAGAAGGATTCACCATTGTTATGTTAAAACAAAAGGAACAAACAATATGTACTATTTATTGTTTTGTTTTACATTCATTTGAAAGTCATCTATTATTGTCCTAAAACGCAATCGCATGTTTGAGAATGACTGCCAAGTAACATAATAATGTATTATTTTGTGTTAGAATGTGAGTCTGGTAATAATTCCATTGCAAATGTGATTTACTATGAGACACATTAATTCTGCTGTATCTAATCTGCCGTAATTAATCTAAATGTAATGTATTTTCTTCCAGCCAAATAGAGCTAAGATGGTGCATTTAGCTGATCTATTTTCAGTTCCTGAAATGGGTTTACTATGTAATGTAGCTGAATACTTTATCAAAAATCATATTGATTATCATCCAGAAATTTTGTTCTTAGATGTCAAGGTAATCAATCTAATAGAGTAATAAAATTATAACATGATATTTTTTCACATCTTAAAAACACTAACAAAATATAATAAATGTTTTGTTTGTTAATTCTAGAACTCGGTGCAAAGCTGTCATCCCATCATGCACAAAATTGTTGCTCAAAATGTGAAGGAGTATATCAGGCCTAATGCAGATTTAAGGAAATACTTCCAAATGCTACAGGACAATGATAAGAAGCTGTTCCTTGTCACTAATAGTCCCTATCATTTTGTGTAAGTTGCATGTATACTATGAATTACTAGTTGCGCCCTGCAGTTTCACCCGCATAAGTCTTGATACCATGAGAATATCGGGATAAAAAGTATCCTATATTCTAACCCATGTCATGGTCTACCCATGTGTTAAAATTCATCCAAATCCGACCAGCCGTTTTTGTGTAAAAACGTAATAAACAAACATAGAAAAAATCAACCAATACAAACAAACAATATCATATTATATCATATAGCTATTTACGAAGCTCTAAAATGACCCACAATTTAATTATATCTGATCATACACTATCATATTATGTCATATAGCTATTTACGAAGCTCTAAAATGACCCACAATTTAATTATATCTGATCATAGATCTCAGATCATAGATATATGATAGTGTAATACCCCCGAAGTGATAGTTAAAAATCACATGAAAATCATTTGCGTCGTCGAAAAGCTTCTTAAATGTATAAATACATATTATGAGATATCAATAGCTTGTCTAGGCCATTAGCGTTCAGCATACTACATTGTATAAACATAGAACAGAAATTGTCCTATTAATAAGCACGTGCTGCAAATATGTTAATAGACAAATGAGATAAACACGTTTACTGACGTGTTTGATGCTTTTGACAAACACGACACACGATGCTCGCAGTTAGAAGATTATTAGATACTAGCTGCGCCCCGCGGTTCCACCTGCATAAGTCTCGATCTCGTGGGAATATCGGGATAAAAAGTAACCTATGCCCTAACCCAGGTTATGGTTTAGCTATGTGTTAATCCAGGTTAGAAACTATCTGTGTGGAAAATTTCATACAAAGCCGTTCAGTAGGTTTTACGTGAAAGAGTAAGAAACATCCATCCATCCTCACAAACTTTCGCATTTATGATGTTATTACGTAGGATAGTAGCAAATACTGATAAATACATACCTGACTATAAAAATAAAACATCATCCTCACATCAAAACATCTTGCCCATAGACAAAAAAAAAAAAATATATATATAGATATCTAATAATTTCCTACAAGACAATAAATTGCTATATAGTTTGCTATATAGTTATAGTTTTGCCATCCTGTTAAAAGAACCTATGGTTTAAAAGGAAACCACGCAAAAGCATTTGTTGATTTGCTGAAATCTTTGTCTATGATTTTTTTCAGGCATGCAGGCATGGAAATGTTAGTGGGTCATGACTGGCGGGATTATTTCGATGTAGTGATAGTGAACGCGAATAAACCCAAGTTCTTTACGGAGGTGTCGCGCCCCATCCGAGTCTTCGACAAAAGCGCCAACACGCATATATGGGAGAAAGTTTCGTCATTAGAAAAAGGAGTTATATATTATGAGGTAAAATTATGTAACTTTTTACTGTAGGCACCTAATAAAAGGTTTTTTTTTTTTGTTAGTTTGCTCCCGGTCTCCTAAATGGAGCCACCGTGCATTTTTATATTTATGGGCCTAAAACATCAAAATAATAATAACCCAGAGAAAAAGTTTTTATGCAGTTTTGAAGCGGAAATACTGGCCATCATTTTGGTATCACCATTATGTAAAATTTGGATCGGAGAAGCAACCAGATGGCGAATGATAATCTTGGTCTTTAAATGATACCAAACCGGGGTTACCGTCGGAGATATGTGGGGCAAAATATTTTTTTTTGTCGAGGCTACCCGTTTAAAATGCGGTTGCTTTGAAGTTTATACTCTATTTATATAATTTTTAAAAAATTGTCATTCGGAACACGCGGGCCGTTTTAGAAAAAAAACACAATCGCTCTAAAATTGGTGAGCTTATTTATTGGTATCATTATATGTTGTAAAAAAAAACCATCCGATCCTGCTGGGCAGTTTCTGAGAAACAACCCTTCAAAGTCGCCAAATACAGCTTCAAGACTTTATTTTCTCTGTGTAAACCATTGTTTTCTCAAAAAAATCCACGCAAATTTTTCCCTTGAGAAACGTGACAAAACGACTTACTGCAAATAAACAGTTTTTTCTAGTATTTGATTTTAAATTTGGAACAATGACACAAGGAAATCATTGTATGATTTCAAACTACTTTTTTTCTTCTTAGTACAGTTCGATTCAAACTTAATGGTGGCTCGGAAGTGCGCTACTCGCTCCGCAGTACCCATCACCCCCGCTGACCCATGAATTTACTGCGCAGCAACTCACCTCATTTCCGACCCGCCATTAAGTTTGAATCAGGGTGTACCTCCATTATTTAAAAGATGAGAGAGACATTTAACCAAAAATATACAGGGTGTCAATTTATTTAGATAATAATAACATAACATCACACCTTGTTTCTCCGAAGGGTTGGGCAGAAGTGTACGTATAGTACACACACATTTCGCCAGTTATGTTTAAGTTCCATGTCACAGGGGGCGAGCCTATAGCCATCAACCGGGCACAATTCCAAACAGGCTGCTACTGAGAAAATCCCGATTGAAAAACCTAATAACACTTTACCCGAACTGGGAATCGAACCCAGGACCTCTTGCTCAGAAGTAGAGCGCATTAAAAAAAAAATCTGCCTAGCCTTTTCCCAACTATGTTGGGGTCAGCTTCCAGTCTAATCGGATGCAGCTGAATACCAGTATATTATATAGAGCGACTACCTATCTGACCTCCACTACCCAGTAACTGGGTAATACGATACCCTTTGGTACGACTGGTTGTCAGACTTTCGGGCTTCTGACTATCAAAAATCCACGAATGACAACCGGGACCAACGGCTTAACGTGCTTTCCGAGGCTTATGCGCGTGAAACCGTGGGGCAGAGGTAGTTAGCCATAAATAAAAAGTACAATCTTACTCTTAAAATATAAACATTGAAAACAAAAACAGCAGCATTAACTAGTTCCCCTCAAATCTCCACAACGGCCTGATTAGATAAATATTGCACGTTTATTATTTATTTATTTAAACTTTTCACACACAAAAAGGTACAAAGGCGGACTTAATGCCTTAAGCATTCCCTACCAGTCAACCAATCTCTTCAGATTAGATGGCAGGTGCTCTATTTAAGAGGAACAAAGAAAAATTTTATAAAAAAATATATCATTAGAAATAAAATAGGTAGGAACAACAGTACACACACATCAAAACATCATTGTACATTTCAAATTTATAATCTATTAGATTCTACCCGCGACTTCGTCAGCGTGAAATTTCGCGTCCCATCGCATCGCCCTGCAGTGCTGTTACATCGTTTTCGCTTAGGATTCCTTCTGACTTTTTTTTCGTTTTGCTTGGCTCCTACAGGTTTTAACGTGATGTTAAAGCTTTTAACCTTCTTCAAGAATTGAGCTATCAAATGCAAAATACTTTTTCAAATCCGACTGGTAGTTCCAGAGATTAGCGCTTGCAAACAAACTATTTAGCTTTATTATTAGTAATCTTTATAGCCTTGACTAATGAGACATTTATGTTAATACTCTGAGGCGACTCCTACGCGCATCAATAAATTAATTTTTAATTATTTTTCTCATAAATGTGTAACTTAACATTGCAGGGAACAGTGAAGCAGCTGCAAGACCTGACGGGCTGGTACGGCCACCAGGTGCTGTACTTCGGCGACCATCCCTACACCGACCTCGCTGACGTCACTCTGGAGCACGGCTGGCGCACTGGAGCGATCATTAACGAGTTGACGGTTATTAGATTATGATCTTTGGTCAATGGAAATCTTTTTTTTTTTTAATTTATTTAACGACACACACACATTTCACTAGACATGTTCCTTTATAAAAAGGGCGACTCTATATTGATACAGTTAACTGGGCAAAAATCCAGACTCCAGGTTGTTATAAAGAATTTCCTAATGGTAAAACCCAGTAACGCTTTGCCTGACCTAGCGATCTCAGGACCCTACGCTTAACAGTCCTGATTGCGACCACTAGACCTATGATTTCATGCGTAGTTTCATAAACAGCTTTCCAAACAAAATGTCATCGCGCCACAGAGTAACCTGGATAACACATGGACGACGACTTCATTCCATTTGCAATGGAATATTTTTTATAATAATTGTTTTCAGCTCCAAATAAAAGTAAATCCATACAAGCTGTCCTTTTTGATTGAGTATGCAATGTAAACTCTAAAATAAACATTATCCAATTTTTTCTCCAGCACGAAATCAACACATTGAACACGCAGTCGTTCAAGGAGAACGCCAACTGGCTGCAGATGCTGACGCAGCTCATAGAGGACCACCAGGACTATAAAGAAGTAGACGCGCTCGAGGTTATCACCGAGTGGATGGCAGAACGGGATTACTTGAGGTTTGTACTAATTCTCTCTCAATTTTCGGAATTTTTCATGTTTTCTGGTGAGTGGTGAGTGCGACTAATTGTTTTGATTACTAAAGCTCCAAATCTGGGGTGCTTGTTGCAAGAAGGCACATGAATTATTTCTGTCTGAGTTTTGGCAGGCGCCATATTGCCCATCTTGGCCAATTATGCTGACAATTGAACTATTATACCGCTATCTATCAGTGACTATGATTCAGCATACTGTTTTTATAAGCAATACTTCTAAGCAAATAATCAAAATTATCGTAACCTTGACTGATTGGCTGTAAAATAACGCTTGTGTTTTGTTTTCATGCTTCCATTGTAGGAGATGTTATGTCAATTCCAGGAATGAAATAAAGGCAGTGTTTAACCCACAATTCGGTAGCGTGTTCCGTACATACCACAACCCGACTTACTTCTCCCGACGTTTGTTCCGCTTCGCCGACATCTACACGTCGAATATCTCGAACCTGATGAACTACTCGCAGACGCACACGTTCTACCCGCGCCGCGGAGTCATGCCGCACGAGTATGGCTCGTATTTCGTTTGAATTAAGTGTTACTCTTATTCATGTTATCACTTAGAATTAAGTTTTTTTTAATCATGTAAGTAACAGTTTTGTAGTAATTTTTTCCATATTAAGTTTGCTGCGAAGTATTAAAGAGAATCTGTACCGCTATGTGATACCTGACTAGTGAGGCGAGAATACTTTGAGTGACAGACTTATTGAATCAATGGTTTTAGATATTTTCATGATTGTTTGTATATATTTTTTAGATAACTTAAATTGTAGATGTTTAAGCAAATTAGTTTAAATATACAATGTAAGACTAATTTATCTACACTGTGGGTATACTGCAAATCATCCAACGGTATTCTAGTCACAAGTATTTAATACCGTCTTACAATAAGTTTCTTTATTTATTTTCTTACTTTTAACATATCTTTACTGTCAATTCGGTCAGTTGGAACGTAGTAAAAACATGATATATCGGGTAAATTAATTATAAGTAGGAAAATGTAGAGTAAGTCTAAAAACAATTGTATACAACATTGAAGTATTTAAATCTAACTATTTGTATTCTGTAGTATGGTATTACGGGTTCATTTATATCTCTAATAGAGTGATCTGTTAACACTTTTGGTACTGCTTTTATTGTGTGTAATTTTTTTATGTACCTATGTGCATATACACTGGGCATGTGTAGTGCTCGTGAATTGTAATCAAAAGAGGTCAAAGTTACATTTTTATTATCTCTACCAAGAATCTTATCTTTTTTAAGCATTGTGAAAGCTATTTATTCACTTGAATTATTAAAATGACTGTAATAATTAAAATTAATTATTAGTCTCTTCATAGATTGTTTATATTTTCTATACTGGCAACCTTATTTATTTTATTCTACATTATTATCTACTCTTTATCGTTGTTTGTATCTTTAATTATAAATTATTTTTACTACAATATTTGATAGCTTTTTTGTACGGTAAGAATTTCAGCGTTGTTCCTAGCCCTTGAGTAGATATTCTGTTGATATCATAATATGTATAATTATATTAAATCTTAGCATATCTCATACATTGTCGAGTATTACGAATTATAATACCGAAGACTAGTTATTATTGACATTTGAGCCATTTTAGACAATAAAATATTTTTACTAAATGCACTTTTATACTGTTATAATTTGTAAATTCAGTTTGTTATACATATTTGCTTCACCTACCGATTATCAATATTTTGTTTTACATAGTCCTCAGTGTTTTAGAGAAATGTTGCAATAAAAGATGTTTACATTGAATTGGTTTATTATTATTTTACGCAGTCATTATCTAGCTTTATTTTAAAGTTATTGCGAAAATTCATATTTAATAACATGCTTATCATAGAGGGTATGACCCGCGGATCGAAACTTGATAACAAGCGCTTGTCTCTATTCTAAAGTTTATAAATACATAACTCATTTATTTGGATAAATTATTATCTTTATTTGGACCTAATTAAGAGAGCTTGATTTTTTTATTTACCTACGGCCACACTTATTGAGGGTTATTGTCTTTAAATATTTGTTGCATATAATATTATTGAGTATGTAAATATAGTGATAGCAAATCGCGAGCGCGTCATGTGACATTTATATAATTAAGGTTTAAAATAAAATGCTTGAAGCGCGCTCGTGAAATGCAACAACTTGCTAGTTTAATAGATATGTTAGTAGACAGGGTAGGCTGTATCAATAAGGAGTACATTCTCAGACTTCAGCGTCTTGGTCTGTATGGAGAAGTTGACGTTGTTGTAGCGCAGCCTGCACGGCCTGTCGGGGCGAGCCATGAAGCACATGGTGTATAGTGCCAGTTCCAGTTCGGGAGACGTGCCCACGAACATCGTCACCTCGGGAGCGTCCTTCGTCTCGCTCAGAATTGAGTGCTGCTTCAGGATCAAGCCTTTCTGTAAGACCAATGTAGGATTTTGGTTAACACTTGATAAATAACCGACGAAAAATTTCAACGCAAGGGGGTTCAGAATCATGTACTGAACCCATGGTAACAGTTTTCGCATCGATGTCCCTGCCAACCTGTATAACAGATGTTTGTTTTGGTTGCTGCTGTTATGCGAATAATGTACCATGTACCTAGCTAAGACAATCGTTCTACTGGCTTAACCTTACGATAACCCTCAGCGATTCGTATGCACTGACGGAGCCGGACCTTAATGTTTATGTATTCGGTCGATATTCTTTTCTGTATTCAGTGGGACAGTCTGATTGCAATAGACAAGTATGTGTCAGCCGTAACTGATTTTAACGAAAAATCCACTGACAATGTAACTGTTATCACATTGTAATAAAGTATAAAATCGGAATGATTATCGAGAGTTTTATAGATAACAGTAACATTGCAAAGACTTACGTTTAGTTTTACGTCATTTAAACTTGATCGTGAATGGAGACTTTATGGGTCACTTGCATACGGCTTATTCCCATCTCGGTTCAAGATATGTACCATATTATGTCAATTAGAAAGTAACTAATTCAATTATATTCAAAGTCAAATAATTTATTTCAAGTAGGCTATTAAAAGGCACTTGAACTTCAAAATGTACAAGAAAATTAAATTGATTCTAGTTTTCCAAAAGGTTTTTTTAAAATAATAATATCACAATATTTTGCCCATTGTGCCAACCTATTTACAATTACAATATTCATATCTGTAATTTATATGGTGTACATAATAAAGAGTACCTATTCTATTTTATGAACTTACCCCGGACAGGTCTAGTTTATCCATGTAGCCCAAGTAATTGGCTTTGCGATCTTGTTCGCGCTTAGCGAAGAACAACCAGCTGTGAAGACCTGGAAATACAAACAATAAGGTATAAGTTTAAGTCCCGTGTTCAATGGTGAATATAACTGTCTAGGAACGATAGTAGTAGTCTATGTCATAGGAGTCGATATCAGAAATCTTAAGACCGTTTCGAAAATAAATCGATTCGTGGCTATGCCCATGATCTGCTTTTTTTTTTTGTTAGTCATTATTTCCCACTACTGAGCAAAAGCCTCTACTCTCTTTCCACCTCTCTCTGTCTAGAGCTGCCAAGGACCAATCTTTATTAAAGGAGGCCAGCTCAAGCCGCCATTTCGTCTGGGCCTGCCGCCATGTTGTTTCCACTGGGTCGTTAGTTTGTCCATTGTACGTCTGTCATGCGGCAGATGTGTCCAGCCTAATTCCGTTTAAGCGTGGCAGCTTGCCGAGTGACATCAGTTATTTTAGTAATGGAAGGTATTGTTGTATTCTTAACCCGATCTGCTCAGTCTGTAAAATGCCTGCGCTAGTTCTGTCTATGGTCTAACTTTTAACAGACTTCAAAAATAGAGAAGGCTTTTTGATCGATAGATAAACGTTCCTGTCGGATATCTTAGTATATAGTTGTTTGCTGTCATTTCATTGTTACGCGAGGGCTATATTTAGGAGCTGCCAACATGTGTTGAGTGCTAATTGATGATGTAATTGCAAATAAACGGGACTCCTTACAAGGACAGTCTCAAACAATGCTTGCGAAGGCGGCAGAAACAAAGAATATTGTATACGTAGACACAAAATAAACCAAAGGGCAACGTTATTGTAATATCTGATTTAGTGAGTCCTGTGTTCCTACTCTAGTACGAAAGCAATATCGGAAGATACATATATTACCTCATACATTTATACCTAACAAGTTTTTTTTCTTCTGGTAATCCTTTCATACTAGAGTACCTAAGAACGCAGGGCTAACTAAATCAGATATTACAAAAACGTTACTCTTTTCTTTATTTTGTGTCTAATATATAGGGTTGCCAACCGTTCTTTAAATTACAGTATTGTACTGTTTTTCTTGTGTATTACCTAATACATTTAAACAAATAGATACAGACAAAACAAACATTATCATTATGTCACACAACTATTACTTTGAAATATTTCTGTTGTTCAAACTGTCAATCATTATGAAACACAATACGATAATTTGTAGAGAAGTTCGCTGTCTATTCATAATTAGTTTTATGCTTTCCTGAATAAGGCACCTTTATCTGATTTTCATCGGAAAAGCAACACAAAGTTCCTATCCTAGATACTAGCCAATCAAAAAACTCGAGCCCCAACCTTCTGCTGTTCAGGGTGTTGGTACAGTCAGCAAAGTTCGCGGTTGATCACTTTTTACTTTATTACTAAGGTGATAAGGTTGAAAAGTAGTCAACCGCTAACTTTGTCGTGTTTAAGTAGATACTATTGAGCCATCCCTATTGAGAATAATTGGGATGGATCAATATGAAAAAATCTGAAACTATTCGGGGTAGTTTGTTGTTAGGAACCACATTGTCCATTTAAAAGTTAAGAATTCTGCATTCAAAACCTTAAGTGCGTAAATGAGCAATGCTTACCGAGTACGTCGCTGGACTTGAGTTCAGCCATGAATATGTTCTCGAAGGCACAGCTGCACTTGCACAGCCCGGTCCAGTGGCGCGCGTACTTCGTGAACCAGATCTTCTTCAACAGGTTCACTTGCTCGGTGTACTCATTCATTTGAGTCAGACCTAATAGGAAAGGGATATTGGAATTATGATTAGGATTATACTATCCTACAAATTGGAACGAACTTAATTAAAAAACTTGAGAATTTTTGGACCAAAATTGTTCAAAACATAATAAACTTTATGGCAATCTTTATGATTAGGTAAAATTGAGCCTTAGGTGTCCATCATAGGTACAATCACGGCCAAAATATGTTCGTTACTTAAAATTTATTTTTCTATGCAATAGTCTCCTGAGTGCCGTAACTTCAAAAGACCTCGTGTACTCTAACTTGATAAAGGAACTAATTTGAAAACTGACGAAGACATAAAAGACTGACTGTATCTACACTCTGGTATGAGTGTAGGTATAAAGAAACTACCGATTATAATTCATTGTTTGTAACGAGTTTATTAGTAAACGTATCATTATGCTGCAGCTGTTAGCATACCGACTGCAAACGTAGATGTAATGAGAATGTGGAGTGGAAGCCCTGTAAGTAGATGTAGGTAGGTACTAGCTAGGAGCTATGATCAACTAACAAGTAATTATAAAAGTAAGTACCGGTTAACCTATTGCAATAATTATCTAGACAGTAACATAATTGGTCAGGTGCCGTATTAAAATGTTTAATGCCATTATAATTGAAGTGCGAGAGAAAGATGGAGCTGTACACGACCGATAACACCACCCCCTTTTCGGACTGGAATCATGATGGCATTAATACCTTCTTCATAATACGGCCCAGGGTAGATTATAAAGCTACAGGTAGGAACATTTTAAGTTTGAAATGAAAATAACTTCCCGTGGGTGATGAATGTAAGTAAAAAAAAAACAGGTTTCGGTACCTTTGCTGACCAAATAGTTCATAAGACTTCTAATTGGACCGGTCGCTAGGATTGTGTTGATAAAAGTGGTCTGTTCCGTTTCCTCCTGCAACATGACATCATCTAACATTAGTTTACCTTGTTTGATGCAGGTGTCTAGCTGCTTATATGTATACGTTGGAATGAATTACTCAATTGCAACGATATAAGTACTCACATTAGGCGTGACGAACTCCGGTCTTATCACGTTTTTGTGGTAATTGTCGAATAGTGCAACAAATGGCCTTATTGTTGGACCACTCCACACGTTCTCAGGCACGTTCAGCAGGCTGCAATGTTATCAATTTATTAGGAAGCGAATACACTGTTAACAGTCCATAATACTTCACATCGCTTCTTTTTTTTTCTATAGTGCATCTCATAGATGACCTCTGAGGTCATGACTGTTTAACCGGGCTTTCCTGTGGCTGCCTTAAGCTCCTACACTCCAAGCCTCCAGCCAGGGGCATACAAACTAGACTTATATACTAGACGAGCGCACGCTAAGGGCACCCCCTGTGGGGTACGAACCTCGGCTTAGGGCGTCGCTGGGGAGAGGATATCAACGATGGGACGGGCTGGCCACATTGCTTAGCACGATCCTCCGTTATATAGAAAATACTGCAGCATTAATTTTGAAATAAATATATGATAAAGTTGAGGATTAATGGTAAGTACTATGTGTGACGAAAACACGATACCATAGATTTTCTCTATAGAAAAACAAACCAAAGTTACCTCCAAACCGAACAATAAACCGCTGATATTTAAAAAAATACTTCATATTTGATCATGAACTTTGCATAATAACTCAACTAACTATAAAGCAGATAATATGTGTTTTGTTTTTTTTTTTTTTTTTTTTTAGCCGTAAAAAGAAATTACCTAAACAATTGGCGCCTTGGAGCCCGCCGCTCAGGCTCACTCTCACTCAGTAGGCGAGCAGTATCGTGCGAGCGAGATAAGGTGTGAATTTGAGCTGAGGTATTATGGACTCTTAACATAATTATAGGAAACGAACGGAACGTGTTTAGAATAAAGGCTAGGTACTTTTGTGTGAATAGCTAAGTGATAAAACATAACAAAGGGGTACCTACTTAATTGTGTACGTTGCAATTAATTTTACTAGATATTAAAAATAGTGTTACTGGGTATAAGAGATTTATGATAAGTTTTCTGAATTATAGGGACCTACGTACCTAATAGACTGAAATGCAACAGACTACACAATTGTTGCAGAGAAACTATAACAGCAAATATCATTATACATTTTTAGTGAAGGTACATAAGTAGGTATTGTATTTTGCGTTCTATTAGATGCTTTAGATCAATGATACTTAGTGTAAGTCAAAAGAAAATAACTTACTTAGCTTGCGCCTGGTCATCTTTCGATAGAGGGCTGGTTTTGCCTTGCAAATTGACTTGGATGTACGCGAAAGCGTTGTTGATATCCGCGTTGAACATCTCCTCACTGATTCGCAGGATGTCTTCATCAGTAGTGGAGTCTTGCACCTGACGAAGCAGGTCCTCGTAGCTCTTCTTTTTTGCATAGTCAACCACTCCACCGACCACTGTTCCTATCTGGGTGAGAGTGTTGGTCGCTGTGTTTCCTTGCTGGCCAGTCACAGAGTTTCCGATCAAATTTGGCAAAATGTTGTTGAAGATTTGCCCCGCGGCATGCGCTAAGTCGTCGGCCCGACATACGGCTAAACAAACCAACAACACTAGCGCAATTTTCATTTTGGATAGAGTTTAATACGTTGTTTCCAGCGCGATCACGGCGCACTAGTGATCTCTGAGCCCGTGCGAGCAGGCGATACTGCGCGACCTTTTGGTGATGTCATGCACCTACTATAGATACGATGTGTTGTTGAGATTCATGGCGCGATGGTTTTTTGCGACGACGGCGGAGATTGCCCTGAATATGTAATATGAGATGCAGAATAGATTTTGTCTTGGTAAACAGAATTGACCTCCGCAGGTTTCCGACATTGACACCTCAGAACACGCAACTTATAAAATTGTGAACGCTACTCGCATTGCGCTTATGTATGCATGGATATCCGAGACATGTTTATCTGCTTTAATGGATATTGTCATTTGTGCAGCGCATTTGTTAACTTTTTGTAGAATTGAAGACTATAGGAACCCAAGAATGAAAAGGATACTATAGGTATTCATTGAAGCCCAGAGATTTTAGAATTCGATTTCTTAGCAATATTTTTTTCCTTATTATGGGACCTAACATTATGATGAATTAACAAAATGATTTCATTTTAATACTCATCAAGGTGACCAACACTGAATAACAAATGACGAGCGTTGCCAAAACGAGGATATGTGGTCACCTCCATCAGAGAACACATTAGACTTCAGCGCATTATTTTCCTTTTGGTAGGACGCTATTAAAGCTTACGGCTCAGCTCACAAATAAATCTCTTGTCATAATAAAATTATAATTTTTGTCATTAATTTCCTCAACGATCACCATAGGGAAAGCAGGACAGCAGATTTCCTACTAATCTTAAACTTGCTTGAGCAATGTCCACTTGACTATGTCTAAACTTCCAGAAAACAGGACTAACATCCGCACTCAAAAACGGTCATTAAATTAGTCCTAATTAGTACGTAACTAATAAGTATTAAATCCGTTAATCAAAGGTACATCCTAGAAACATAATTTAAGGGGTTCATTAGCTAATGGCAGTTTAAAGTATCCGTAGGGCGAGTCATCATCAAATCATCTTATCTGAACGTTCCTTCTGTACGCTCTATCTAAACATTAAAATTAGATTTTAATTTTATATAGATGTCACTTTTTACCGATGTTAGCAAATGTTCAATATTAGCGCTTATTACTAAGTATGTTACGTATTTGTCTAAGTATGTTAGCTTATTTGTCTGATTCATTATTTTATGCATATGGTGTTTACCTATAAGTAACTGATGCACTGTTATTTTACTTTTAAAATGGATTATGTGTTTGTACCAGTGCAATCAATTGTTGGTGAAACTAATAAAAAAACAAAGTAAGCCACTGTTAACTTTCTTTGTGTCCTTATCTACATTCTTAACGTGGTGGAGTGTAAGAACCTGGCAAAGACTCAGGGCATTGTGTATTGAAGTTTAGGTACTGTAATCACGTGAAAACTTTGACGTGGAATCGGGATGTAACAACTGCAGTAGTATTTATATCCCACGAATAAAAGAAAGTCATCAGAAAAGAGACATTATCAGAAGCGCATCGTTGCGGGCGAGCGCGCGCGCGCAATGCAGCAGTAGCGTGCTGCGCCCGCGCACGGCGGGAAAATCGTATCTTACTCGATGTATAATGCATGGGCTCTCGTCCGATCCACGTTTGAATACTTGTACGGTGCTGTTAGAACTGTACATACCTACTACATAGCAAACGTTTGGAATGCTTTTTTAGGATATCAGCTTGATGATGCTCAATTTGTTTGTTATAGGAACCTTCTTAAATTGTAGGAATGCAGTAAGAATTGTGGGTCGTAAGTTGCATGCTAGTGATACTCATGCTTGTACTACTTAAGAGGACAAACTACCTACTTACCTATTTTTTTAACAGATATTAGCTTAAAGTAGTCAGATATAGGCTTAAAGAGGGCCGATCCAGATTTCAGAGTAACTGAAAGTGCTGGTGGACGTGATTGCTAATCAGAAAACAATGAGAAGGAATCACGATCCTCAACAGTGAGGGACCGACTAAAGAGGAGGTGGATCTATTTTTAAATTGTTTCATTGCAAAATAGAATGAGTGGTAGTTAATTGAAGCAATAACATAACAACCCGACTCATTCATTTGCATCTCTGGCTGCAGTTCTCTTATCTTCCACGTAGTTTCAATAACAATGACTAAAATGTTTTGTTCTTAAGACATTATTTTGTAAGTAATTACTCGGGTTTTCCTTATTTATTTGCTTTGCAGTTGATAACTTCAATTTCATAGAAATTATTGAACAAATACTTGACTAATTCTTGATACTCAACCATCAAATTAAACAAAACAAAAATGTTTTTAGGTAACTATAACTATACTCAATGTGATAGTCAGTAATTCTGGTCAAAAATTGTTTAGGAACAAAGTTTCTTAACAAACTGTTTTCGTAGATTGTAGTGGAACTTTTTCTTCCATCATATCGTAACCTCAGCAACCTTACATTCAGCAAGGTTGATAGTAGACCTGACTGCCTTGCTTGTGCACATAAACATATATGCAGTGGCAAGAGTCACTCGTGGAGCCTCAATTCGCGTTTCAAATTTCAGCGGGTCAACGTGAACGTTTGCTTGAATTGGGGATGTCTGTTATAAATATAGCTATAAGCAGCTTCTACGTTGCTAAATTATTCCAATTAAATAAACCGTTATTTGTGTATGTAAACATTCCGGCTATACCAAGAACACGTTATCGATGAGGTCACGCCAGGCAGAGGTCGCTGACGCAGCGACGCGACCAGTCCAGTTCGACGGTTGCACGTCGCACGACTCGACCCTGGCAAATAATGATATCGACCAATCACAGCAGGGTCTAGCTCGCTGTTCATCAGTATCAGTACCGGTGCCGGTGCCGACAGTACGAGGTAAAGAGTTCCGGAGGTTAGTCAAATTGTGAGCAACATGAAGGCCGCCGCTTTGATTTTGTTATTCGTCTTTTGTTCAGTTGAATGTAAGTAACAGATTATTTATTATAGTTTATTACACGTAACTGTAAAATAAAATACCTAGTAGGTTGGTCAGCTGAATTTCAGGAAAATCTTATATGGTGTATAATTTCCTTTCATTTACGAATAACAAATTACTCTCGATTTGTATCTCAAAATAACACTTGTTTACTTTATTCTTTTATAACCGGTGTAACGATCAAATTTAACTTATCGATATCCAATGCCTGACGTACGCACTCTCTTTTATTAATTTATTACAGATGCCTTTGTATTAAAAAGTTTCGTACCAACCAAATAATTTCTGACCACAACACCAAAACAGGTGGTTAAAGGTGTTGATAAAATTAACCTGGGCGTTTATGATTTCAGGTCGTAAGGTCGTACCGATAAACAAACATGCGAACATCGACTTTATCAACATGGAGAGTGGGGGAGTGAGGACAAATCCCGCTGCGGTGCTAACTAAACAGCCCGTGCCGGCTCCGGTAGCGCCTAAGCAACCCGCGCCGGCGGCGCCGGTTGCGCCTGCTGAGACCAAGAAGCCCCTGAACCCGGTTCCTGCTCCTAAGCCAATTGTACCACAAACAGCACCGTCAAAGCCTGCACAACCTGCCCAAATCAAGCCCGTTCCAGTGAACCCCACACCTGTAGCGAACCCCATCACGACCCCCGGACCCGGTAGCGTCAAGTCACTCGTTCAGTTCTACGACAGCCAAGGCAAGGCGAGTCCCATCCGACCTTACAGTTACAGCCAAGCGGTGAAACAAGGATGAATCAATGTATTCTTCAACGAATTAAATAAATCGTGCCATAAGTGAAAAATAAGTTTATTTTGTTTTAAAACCTAAATGACTTCCTGTTTATCCCATATGAATCATATCAAATCAAATCTGGGGAAGAAATATTTAACCTGTCAGTTAGTATCAACCCGAACCTTATTTCGCAATGGAAGATAGGCTACAGAATCCTCCAGTGTGCTAATAACAACACATTCGGAAAAATGTGCTTGTTATGGCGATGCCCTCTTTAAATTAAAATAAATGAATATTAATTTACATTACCATTTTAAATGATAATGTATTTAGTTTTACATTCAGTAGCTAAGCGGTCTGGGGGGGCAACTTTACTTGGTTATCTGAACAGAAAAAGAATGTTCCTCATAAGGTAGCGTTTAATGAGGGCTGCACATTGAAGTCATTAGGTACTTACAATGGATCGTTACTGCTACAGTAGGAATGTAAAAGCTGAAACAGCTTAATCAATTGCTGATAGCTTAAGGGTTATCAATCAATAAGTCAATTAGATAGATTGGTATTTCAGTGAATCATTTTCAAGTCTTCACTTTTCAATTAGTAAATTAATACAGTAGTCAAGTGTGAATTTAACAAGGTAAATAATTTATATTCACAAGATAAAGAGTCAGTGTAAAAAAAGAACTTTACGAGTTAAGTGTACCTACATACTCGTAAGTATCCGACCGCAGACTGCAGAGAGATATCGGTTTAAACTTCACCTGCTGAATAAAAAGTGGAAAGAGAATATGTAATCTTGCAGTTAACCACAATTAGAAACGGAGTCAACGGCCGTCACATCAGCCGGATACATCTAGATGCGACATAAAAGGCGCATTAACAAGATATAAACAATCGCTGCAGAGCCTATTCCAGCCAGTGAAAGTGTACGGCGCGGGCGCAGGCGGGAGGCGGGCGGACCGAGCGCCTCCGAGGCATTGTCGCTCATTCATCGCACTGTGCCGAGTCTCTCGTAATCTCACGGTTTTGAAGCACAAAAGACAAATTATAATAGCTACAACATACAGCTCCATTTATAGACACACAGTTTAAAAGCGGAATGCCGTGAAGAAAAGAAACAACACGTTTCGTAACTGTTAAGTAATTTAGATCCTTACAATGCACATAAAACAAACAAAACTACAGGAAATATTATTAATGCACCAGTTATTCTAGATTAAATAAAAGGTGCTAAGTGATCTACTTTGTAACTTTTACATTACCAGCGAAGCCGTCTGGTAACCACAGTGGTATTTACACAAAAGAAAAACAAGTTTGAAATATTTTTTCAATTATCCGGCTCTATACCTACATTGTTGAATCAATATTTTCTTTATACATTATGTAGGTGGCTACTAACCTCAGTCCAACGTGCTCAGAGCTTTCACACAATAATATTTGCACAGTAGGAAGTGCGAAAACATTTACCTACTAAAAAGAAACTAAAGTTATTCAAAATAAACTAATATTTTAGCTAGCAATACACCGTTGTGTTTGCATTAATATTACCTACTTAATTAAGTTTTGGAATAGACACGTAAACTTCCTTCTTCCTGACTTCTCTTTAACCTCTAAGTTGTGCAGTCGTAAACACGATCTAGTTATAGATGATAATGCCTGACATGACACCTCCAAAAATTTTCAGATTCAGCATGAAAAAATGTTTAGAAATAATTAAAACAAAAATTGATTAGGATTCTCACTAGCATTACGAACTTGTCAAGCTGCACGATTAGCAGATATTATAGGGCTGCGGCGGCGGGCTGCTCACGAAATATGTGCCACTTTCACTGTCCGCATGAATCATGCGGTTACGTCTACAGGATGCCTTATAGCTTACATTATGCTACGTTCGCGACGTATTGTGCAACAGCGTGTCCGCATTTTGAGCTTATAATAACAATAATGAGTCAACGCCCTTGCCAAAAGAAATATGATCTTCGTATGGACATTTCCAAATTTTGGAACACATCAATTTCTAACTTTCTTATTTCATAATATTCCTAAATAGATTTTGATTGTTTAATTATAACTTAAGTACAGTAATACCGAGTTTTGTATTTGATAAAGTTAGTGCTCAGTCTAGAGTTTAATCGAGTAGACCTAATATAAGGACTAGGATATTTTACTCAACGACATGTATAGGCACTGGATACCTGATTTTATCTATTACATAAAATAATTTACGTCAATCTGTTAGCCACGCGGTTTACCAAGCTTTCTACTAATAAAGAGTAATTTAATGTATCAACTTTCTTACATCCATAATAAGAAGAGCAGGTGTACAGCATCAAACAATACGCCTCTAGTACTAGCTACTTATAAATTAGGCATATTAGTTATAACACAATGGTGTACTTACTCGGCTCAAGTCGGCTCCATTCGAGTTCCCATCGTGTTGCTACGAATATATTCACAATGACAATAGTTAGGATTACTTAGGGCTGTCAAGTTTTCATAGTTTCAACAATGATCTGTTTACTTTTATGTCAGTTGGTAGCTATTGAACTAAGAAAGATACAGATAAAACGAAAGCGCATTTTCTCTTGTTGTAAATTGTAAGTATCTATATTAATATAGAGCTTGATTGATTTAATAATGCTGCTTGGTTTTATCTGATGCCTAATGCTGGGGTTACATTTGTCAGTTTATCGCGAATTATACTTCCCGCGTTCTCTGTTACTCAGCGAGACATCGAGCGATGTCACGGTGTGCGAGAGAGAGCGCGCGAAGAATAGTTCGCGATAACGCAACAATGTAGTCCTAGTGTTATAGCTAAAACTGCTGCGCCTATAACTTTTAATTTTCAGCTAGAACTACCCACAACAGCCTAAAGGAAACTACTTCCATCTAGAGAACTTAGATCCGCCTTCATTCATAATTCTATAGGTTTTGGTATGCTTGTAGATTAGGTACCCTTAACGATAAAAAAACAGTGGCACTCCGGGAGTGCAGACAGAAGTGAAAACTTGAAAAAAAAAATCGACACCGCAGTAATCAACGCGTTGATATCTTTTACTCCACGCACCGTGGTAATCAATGCTTCGATGTCTTTTTAATGGTCAAAAGCTGGTGACATCACAGTGTCGCAAAATCAATGGTTTAGTCCCATCTCAAAAATGCCCAACGTGCCTAAAGAAGTTTTCACTTCAAAAATCGCCTAGTGATGGCTGTAGGGTATGAGTAGAACCGTAGCTCGTTACAGGCAGAAAGTTGGTAGGTACTTTTGCTCTCTAAGGATAGTATCACGCTTCCACAGTTTCCTATAAATACAAGATTGACATAAGTACAGCTAGTTGCGAAGGCAAATAAAAGTAGGTATGTCTATAAGTAAGTAGACAGTGTCTGCAGCTACAGACATCATTTTTCAGCCCGCTTGTTTGACAACAGAAAATTTTCATAATTTAATGATTTACAGACCTAGTTTTAGCTTACCAGTATTAGCTTACCCGCGTTCCTGTCCTCTGTCCACAGCACTGAAAAGTTGACCGGGAAAATTTTAGCCCCCTGCCTGGTTAACTCTGAAGTGCTGTGCTTGACCGATGCGGAGAACGCCTGGAAAGCGACTTGCCCGAATACAGATCGGCCAGTGATGGGTTCACTGGCCGATCTGTATTCGGACGTCTTCCCAGAGGCAGTGGGATGAGCCGCTCTGCAGGTTGGTACGGAACAATCTTATTAATACGTCCACCAATACTGCTGAGCGTGCCCACCTGCTGGCTGTAGGTGAGTGGGAGTCGGGCCTCTGGCTTCAGGCGCTACCGTCACCCAACATAGGCACTATGCTGGGTGATACCACCTTCCGGCTCGCTACCTGTCTGCGTCTGGGCGCTCCTTGTGTGGCTGCGCATCTCTGCTAATGCGGTGCAGGAGTCGACTGTCTCGGACACCATGGCCTATCCTGCAATAAGAGCGCACGTCGGATAGCACGGCACGCCAGCATCAAGGACATCATCCGTCGTGCTCTTGTCACCGCCGGAGTGCCAGCTATTTTAGAGCCCAATGGCTTGGCACGCGACGATGGTAAGAGACCAGACGGAATGACCATGATGTCTTGGAAGGTAGGTAGGCCTTTGGTGTGGGATGCAACGTGTGTCAACACCCTTGCGCCATCCCATCTTCCTAGCACGGCGGGCTGTGCTGGGGCTGCTGCTGCAGGTGCGGAAAACCTTAAACGGCGCAAATACTCCAATCTTATTGGGACTTATATGTTTGAGCCGTTTGGGGTTGAAACACTAGGGCCAGGTGGGCACTTGGACCCCCAAGTGCCCACCTAGTTTTTCAAGTAATTGCCAAGCAACTGGTCGACTCTTCACGTGACCAGAGGGCTGGCCTATTCTTTGGCCAAAGAATCAGCATTGCCATACAACGTGGCAATGCTGCCAGCCTTTTGGGCACTTTTCCTATTGATAGCGATGCGGAATTTTCTGATGCCCTATGATTATCCCCCCCCCCCCTTTTATATACTTGTACATATTATTATTATTAAGTCTTAGTTTTAAAAATCATGTAAATACGTATGTGTAAATAAAGAAATAATTCGCCAAACTGTAGAAACAACTTTTTAAATGTTGACTTGTGGAACCCTGAAAAGTATGAATATAAAGTTAATCAACCCTAGCCTCAAATACGCTTTTCAATGTGCTTTGCCAACTAATCTGCACACAATGACAAGTGAACATTTGTGCCTCCATAAGTATACAAAATACAAGACAGGACGACCGGCGAAAGTGCCACTACATTTTGTATGCGAAATTGCAATATCATGGAATTTAATAAAAGTGGTAAATTAATAAAGACACAATGACGAAATAAAACAAGCTATGGCAGGCAGTGATTCAAATTTTGGGTAGGTACCGAGAAGGGTTTTTTACCTTGCTTGTTATTTGTAATACTTTGTTAGAAAATTTAATATTAAGTTATATTTCAGATTTAACTATTATTTACTTATTTCCCCTGAAGCGACCACGACAAAAAACAGCATTATTCACCGCTAGAATAATATATGAAACCCAAAGTTATACTGTGACTATTTCGCAGCGTTTAATGAAATACTTACGTAACGTCCATAATGCAAAAGTTAAGTCGCTATGTGTAACTTGGTTTTTGTGCGGTTGTTGCAATAAATTCGGAATTTCCAGCATCCGCAAGACTCACTTTCGTTGAAGTCCTACAGCCGCGTTATGTTATGAAATGGTGTAAGCCCGCCCCCATTCTATGCGCGTCCGCATCGCCGGACATTGAACAATCGGAACCAGCGCCTGCGCATGCCCCATTCTAATGAACGCTTGACGCATGAGTTACACAACTTCATATTTTTTAACAAAGGTCAATGGCGTATAATGTTACGTTACGATGCTAAGTAATAATTTATCTAGAATTAATGTTTGATTTATAGTAGTTTTGTATGTAGGTAATACAAATGGCATTAAAACTATTTCTGTCTACTTTCCTTTTGTGAATGAAACTCTGTTTGGCGATAATAAGAAGATAATTATATCACATTACGTATTTCGGCTCAAGACCAGTTAAGAGAAGGTAGATTTCTTTAATTGAAATCCTGAGAGAAAGACTTCTTATTTATTGGCAACGGGCGTAAATACAGAACTGAGACTAGCTTTTATATTTAAATTATTTATGAATTATATAGGTAATCTTCTTATTTTCGTGTGGTTAGTGATTAACCTCGTATCAGAGTTTTAATGCCGCCCATGGGCCTCTGTCTTAGGTTCACATGCCGCCGACAAATATCTCTCAGGCATGCCGTTTCCTCACGATGTTTTCCTTCACCGTTTTTGAAACAAGTGATAATTATACATTACGCACATGAATCTGAAAAGTCAGAGGTGCGTGTCTTGAGGTTTTAGGTAATCATGTATAAGAAAGATTATAGGTACAGGTACTGTACATAGTAGACAAATATACCTACATATTAAGCCTGGTACCTATTCGTAGATATTTCACATGGGTACCTATCTAGTTATTTAATTTTTGTTAGAAGGTACCCATTTTCACGCCAAGTTTTCGTTGCATTATGTATTTCCACGAGTATTAATTAGAAACTTAGCAAACTATCAAAATAAGAAAAAAATCTTACATAACTTTCTGTCTAAAATTCTTACTCTTTCGGACATTAGTCGGTATGACTGAGCATTAAAATTCTTTTGTATGCAAGCAAATTCTACGACATCTTTTTTTGAAAGCAAGCGTTTAATACTTATAATATTTCTGCACAACCTGAAATAATATTTACAAAATTAAAACAAACTTTCACTTTTATAAGCATCTGATACCGATGAGAAGGTATTGACACATTTGTAATAATACCGATAATGTTTTGTGGTAAGACTCTTATGTAAATCGGAACATCGGAACACTTGGCATAGAACAGTGACTAATATAACCCGAATTCAGATCGTGTTCCGTTTTCAAGAAAGTTGTGACACGGCTTTGTTATGCAAAGCGGATCTGTGCGACAACAACATGGCAGACATACGAGCTCGTCACGTGTAGTACAACAGATCTGCAGCTGCAGAAGGAGACCGCTGAGCTCATTGAGCGCGTTGCGAAACTTGGCTAGCTCACTGATCCTGTTATCTCATGTATTTTATTAGCACATTCTATTACCTATACATTCCAGGTGCGTCCTAGTCTGTTGATCTGTGTTCTTCACATTTAATGACCTTCGGATTTTTTTACTACTCCCGGAAGATTACAGAGTTTACATTTCAAATAGGATACTTTCTTCACCCATCAATTGTGTTGAGCTAAGAGAATTTCCAATCATTGTTATGTTGGTTACATCTCCATTAAATCTTTCTAATTAACGAAAAAAAAACAATTATCACGTGGATGGGTAATAAGAGTGGAATAGTACTTATAATAACACAGTCGCTGGTAATGACAGGGACGCAAGTTAACAATTAGTCGAGATCATTCACCTGCGGTGCACACATGTCGAGATGAAAACAGAAAGTAATACGAGTCGAATTCGTGCACCATACTAAGACAATGGGCAATTTATTCGATTTCACTCTTTCCGTAAATTTCATATTTGTGTGACGGCGCGCGCGACGCGGGCACATACCCGGTGCGTTTGAGAGAGCGTGCTTAAATTATGACGGTTGACTCTAGGTGCCCATTACCTGTATACGCTCTGAGTCCAAACGCGATAATACCAAGGTATTGTCAGCCGGCTTATGATTTAACAATTACTTATATGTTTCTCAAGACAATAAGAATAGCTCTTATGCGGCAGTAACCTACGGTAGATATATTGTACCTATGTATGGTCTTTAAAGATGCAGCGATAAAAAATGTACCTAAAACAATGTAGTGATTTCGATCAATGAGCGAGGAAATGTAGTTTATCACGAGTTTTTATTTCAGCAGGAATCGAACGAATTATGGGAATCGTACGCAAAGTCATTCCCGGTTGAAGTATCTCGATTAGTTTTTACAGCTGAAAAAAGAAGTCTGTTTATATTATACAAATAATAGATAGTAGAAATAGTTGATTGGCGTAACTTAAGTGTACCTACCTACCTCTTTAACACCTTTGCGGTCTGACTTCGGGAAATGCAGGCGTGCGATTAGATCGCATTAATAAGCAGAGGAACAGTGTCTAAGTAGGTACTTATCCTGATTCCCAAATAATCTACTTCTATGTAGCTACGTTGCGCGAGGTTCATAATTTTAAATGATTTGTTTAATTAATTTAAATTTATTAAATAAATCATTTAAAACAATGTCAAGATGTCAATGTCATATCATTCTTATTCATCACGAATGTTAATCAATATATTTTTATTTATTTATCTCAGATACAGTGATCCATATTTGTGTTTGTATACCTACTTAAAAATTACGTTAGTAAACAAAGATTAAAATTCATGCCACAATAATAATTACTATAACTAAAATAAATAACAATATAGAAATAGGAACATAAAGTCAAATTTGAATGGATAGTAAAAATAACAACGAAATTCGACCGGCATGCAGTATTGCCAAGAGCACGGTCAGTAATTACTTATAGAATTATCACTTCTTTTATTTTAATTAATTGCATAATATTGGGCATAGACTTTTAAATCCGTTGAGTAGTTGCAGTGTGCACATAAGCAAAAGTTATTATGAAATATGTTTTGTTCGTTCCAGATAGTTCAACGTATCATTCTTGCAAATAACTATGGGTACTGTCTACTACGGCCACGCTACATTATAATAATAGCGAACAATCAAAGAAAAAATATTTTATGGTTTGTTGATTCTCTCAATATACACGTTTGGGAGATATTTCAGTAGTTTCAGATTCAAACTCATTTTCTTAAATTTGTTGAATTGAATTATCTTGCGTTGAAGTCTTTTGTTCGGCGTTTTGATTTAGATTTTATTTTCAACTTTTATCCGCTTTTTGCTAGATTCTAATTTGGTATTTCGCGGGTAATAGTTTTTGTTGCGTATCAAAATAATATTTCTGTAATAGCTAATATTTATATTTATAGTTACGAAAGATTGTACAGAAATTGAAAAAAAAAAGTTCCAATGAAGGCCGAAAGTTTGGTTGATTGCTTTGCTGATTGGTATGTGCTCAGCTGACTTGACAACGATAGATGATTTGTGTTGATTGTAGGTTGTAGAGAACAATTAATAAGTAAACTTGACTACATCAGAACCATTTGATTGAACTTGGCCCCAAAGTTACTCATTGAGTGATCAACATCACAATTAATTGAAAAAAATAAGGATGCAATCGTTAAATACTCTTAGTTCGCAGGTATTACGTGTTTCATCCAATTCGTTAAAAGTTTAAGACTTACATTTCCATAAGAAAAGTTTTTTAAACAGGTAAAAACAGGTATAACCTCTTTTGCGTATTTTTCGTAGAGAACTTCTAGTTTTGGAACCCGGATAGTTTTCTACAATGATATTGTTGTATTATCCAGAGAATAATATTCTCATCTTCTGATGAGCATGATGAAAAAGCAGGGTGAACTGGAGATACAAAAAGAATACGAAAGCCGACCACACCACTACTCAGGATTAGCTAAGGCACATAACACACATAACATTACGCCTTGTTTCCCCGATGGGTTGGGCAGAAGTATACTACATATAGTACACCCACATTTCGCCAGTTATGTTTAAGTACCATGTAATAGTCGGCGAGCCTATTGCTATCAACAAGGTACAAATCCAGACTCCGGGCTGTTACTGAGAAATTCCAGATAGAAAACCAAATAATACTTTGCCCGGCCTCGGATTTGAACCTAGGATCTCATACTCAGCAGTAGAGTAAGAAGAGAGACATATTCTTATTACATAGGGGATTCTGATTTTATTTTATCCAGGGAGCGAACTGAGTGTGACTATGAATATCTGCATTATATTACCTGCAACACAAAAACCAATCTACATTTAAATCATGGAAGTTTGAAGAGATGATGTATCCTCTTATTCCGGACTACTGCTTCGGTGCCTGTAGCCTAAGAATTACGGCACAGGAATGCAAATATTTTTAATAACACATAACACCACCTCTGTATGCCCCGAAGGGTTGAGCAGAGGTGTATTTAGAGTACACCGACATTTCGCCATTTGGTTTTGAATCCCATGTAATATCGAGCGAGTATATTACCATTAATCGGGCTCAAATCCAGACTCTGAGCTGTTACGGAAAAAAATCTGATGGAAAACCTAATAACACTTTGCCTGACCCGGGAATCGAACCCGGGATCTCATGCTCAACAGTAGCGCTTCCAACCACTAGACCAACGCGGCAGTATATTTTTAATATCCTGTTAAAAATTGTGCCACATTAAAACCATGAGTATTATTTGATGACATCCTTCTCAAACATAACCGAACTAATAACACATCCTTGTGGACCAAATTGGACATCACCAAAATAGAATTATTTCATAACGAAGGCGCAGTCATCATCAGTCACACCCGCATAACATCAATGGCGTCATCAAAGGATTTCAAAATCCAAATGGACGTCAGATCGTTCCGATCCGGGATAGACAGCTCTGCGCGGGCGCGGAACTTTCACGCGTATAAAACGGCTCGGAGTGCGGCCGCCGCGACCAGTGCGAGTAGTCGAGCAAGGCCCGAGCGCGCGCGCAGTGCATATACGCGCCGCGAAAACGAAAGTGAAACAACCCCAGACTGTGACAGTGATTGTGAACTCTGGAACAGTGATCGGTAGCTGCCTGTGTTATCCTGAAACTGTTTCTTCGATCTGGAACCTCATTTAGCGGTCACCTGAAAAGGTACAGGATTTTGTGGTGGTTGGTTTCGGGAAAAGGATTATTATGTGTTTGAAAATTGTGTGGAAGTGATATAATGGAAAAGTTAGTTATTACCTACATATGGTGGATAAAACTTTGGATTTCTTACTGAAGCGATTTTATGTTTAGCATATTTGCTACACACAGGGTGGCAGGGACATCGCCGCGAACACTTTTAGCATGGATTTAGTACATGATTCTGATCCCCCTGCGGTGAAATTTATCATCGGTTATTTAAAAAAAATCTGCTGTTTCGTAGAAAAGTGCAATGCCTTCGCGGTCAAAATTTATGGAACAGCAAATGTTTATTTTAATACCCGACGAAAAATTTCAACGCAGGGGCGTTCAGAATCATGTACTGAATCCATGGTTACAGTTTTCGCGTCGATCTCCCTGCCACCCTGTATGCATAAGTATCATTCAGCAGCTTTGTAAAAAGCTGCAATTGCATTGAAATATACCAAAATTTATAAATATTATCACATGCATTTCAACCTTCTCCCAATCATTGATTATAATGATGAGAAAAAAAAAACCTTCAATATATTTTTTTTAAAGTAAATACTTGTTTTCAAACGGAAGTTATAAACATTAAACATTAGAATTTGACACATTTTCCAGACAAATATAACTGAAAATCGGCATCTATGAATATGTTAGCTTTTGTCACACGCACACGCTTGCTACGCCGTAACGCCCGCTGCTACGCCGTAACCCGAGCCTACAGTACGCTAAATAATGCGCGTTTTTTTATTCGTTATCTCTGAACAATAATATTCAGTTGTAGAAAGTTGCATAATTTTTACTTTCACTCGTCGAAATAATCTCTTCGCATATCGCGAATATTTGAATACACTTAATTTGCATGTGTTGAGTTCAACGATTTTTCTGTACGCAGCTGACGTTTTTTAAAGTAATTTCATTGTTCATGCCAATTTACTCTTTATTTTGGTGGTACTAAGAGCTGTCCGGTACGGCGACATGTGTTGAAGCCGGCTTGTGGAAAGTAGGTCACGCGTTACACAGCTCGCATTTTATACTTCTCGTACCCGCGGGGGTTCCTCATTTACGTTAACTAATACCTAAGTTAACTTGCATTTTTATAGGTTTCTATTGAACGTCAATTGTGATGTGTGTAAAATTGTTTGCTGTTAATTCGTACTTCATTTACCCATTAACACAATTAATGTTATGTGTGGGTTATTACCGCTTTAAACATGGTTCTGTAATTAGTTTGAAACTAACACATTATCCAATAATAAAAGCTCTCGGAAAATTTAATCTTAATTAGAAATGCATAGTTTGAGCACATTAAGATTGTATCATTCAACCCCTAATTAAAACCTTTAATGATATTATCACTTTTTAGGTGTAAAGAGTGATCATAAAAAGTTAGAAGAACGAGTCCCGACGATATGAGAAAGATGTTATCTTAAAGAAAACATTTTAATAACTCCGGTTACATTAGACACGGTCACACGGATATGACACAAGTTAATGGTTACATTCTCTAGATTTCTTTTTCACGTTGAAGTAGTTAAAATTATCTACTAGAGCTCTGTTTATGGACGTTTGAGTATCTTCTTGGTCATTAAGGCTGAAACACGGTAGGCATTACCCTTATCTATGGAACGGCGGATGCGACACGGG
Source organism: Omphaloscelis lunosa (assembly GCA_916610215.1). NCBI lineage: Eukaryota > Metazoa > Arthropoda > Insecta > Lepidoptera > Noctuidae > Omphaloscelis > Omphaloscelis lunosa. Next base: position 16,736,128 of record OU744244.1, on the reverse strand, counting down.
TCTTCACGGTTATTACTGCTGTTCAGGCCATGCCATTGCGAAATTCGTCGACACACAGTAGGACTTCCAATTCCATTGTTCGAATGCATCAAGATTTTGTGAGTGGTTTGCGTCACAGTACCTTGCCATCTCCTGGGATTGTTGAGTGCTGTATTGTGAAACATACATGTCGCAAACGCAGAGTTAGCAAATTTCAAAGATCAGGCTATCAGATTTTTTTTTTGGAACAGTCCGCGACCAGAGAAGCTTAAAGATTTGCGAAAACCTTGAAACAAAATTGTTTTTCACGAAATCGACTGTAAAATAACAAAATCGATTTCAAAAGCTTACTTTTTACGCTTTTCAAAGATTTTATTTATTACGAAATGTTTCAAAGACGTAATTAATTTTTTCATCTAAAACATACACAATTTGTGAGAGCGCTTACCTCAACATACCTACTGTCCATTCATGCGCCGGATTGTCGCAGTCCGCGTAATATTAATGAATGAAGCTTTCTATAATGTGTACTAAAAATAGTCATTAAACCAGTGTCGCGTCGTGTTGCGCAACTGCCATAACTTTTATATTATGCTTAATTTCGTATATGATTTATACGTTACGATATTTTATTTCCACATTAGAAATTCTGTTCGTTTAGGGAAATGACTTGTTGTTACATTTATTATCTTTTAATTATTATATAGTTTTTTAACTGATACTTTCACTTTCGCAGTATAGAATCCACGTTAAAGTGATAATGTCCGAATGTAACGGAAACATCCGAGTGAAAGCGTTAATGAGCATGTCCAGTTTTAATTTTCGTCAAGACGACTTAAATCTCAAAAATTTGGACTGAAAATGAGATGCGCCGATGCGAAATGCACTTATAAACACAAATATTAAAAACGAATTAAACACATACTTACTTGCGAGTTTTCATTCAATGTAAAATTTTTGTTATATACCTACAACTTTCTTTAAAAGAAAAAGTAAAGGGCATTATACATACATTATACAGTTAATACCTACCGCTCAACTATACATATAAAGCTTTTCTGGTTAGAGAGTTTCAGAATAATGGTCTATTACTATCAAAAGCCTAAAGATGTACCACCACCTGTTAAGATAAAACTTACGCGTCCGTTTAAATGACAAAAGCAAAGCGCCTATCAAACATGGTACTGCTAATTTACTGCGCCATGTAGTTAAGGATTCATAGATGACATTAGTTGAATGGCGTTTACTATTGTGAGATGCGTGTCGTACAAGTAGTGTGAGACGCGTGTGTAATGTACGCAAGCATAGATACCGCGGCATGCATCTCGCTCGGCGCGGGCGCAGGCAGCGTGCGCAGCGCGAAAGCGAGTCAGTGTGTCACACCAAGGGGCACTCCTCGACGTTCCTCTCGGCAGTAGCACCTGATCAATGTTTAAATAGTACCCTTCTTATTAATAACTGCCGCGTAATGCTGACCGCCTTCTTTATCTATTGTTGCGCTCTTGTTGAAAGTTGATTGGGACGAACATGTTTCGGAACACTTCATAATCGACGCAATCGCATTGTTATTGAAAATGTACATACTGCAAAAAGACGTCGTAGTTCGATATTAAACGATACGTCACAGCTACTTATGAGGGAAATAAATGCATCATTTTAAGTCAAATAACTAGAGCAGCGGGGAAGAGTAGAAGGGTGAGCTTATATATCTGTAGTAGCAAAGGAAGCAGGTTAGTTAGCGCAAGGCCGGTTCCGCGCCATCGCCTCTGTCACCCATAAACTGCTTGTAATTGCGCTTACGCATGGATTGGGAACGGTGAAAAATATTGCACTAAGTGCACCGGATTTTTATCCAGCTCTGACGTGTTTATGGACTCTCTGGAGATTTTTTTTTTCATTTGTGGAGATAAGAAAGTAATGAATATTACATACTTGAAACATTAAAATGAAAGCATTTCTTGAAATCCAATAATGCTTTCGAGCTTAAATGTTTGATGTTTAAGTCGTCATACAAAAATTACAGTAAATGTATGTAAACATTTTTCTATTCTACATTTTGAATAATCTGCTTTACACATGTTGATTAAATCCATCTGAGAACTGTTACCATCAGATCATTATGAGAAAATCTTAATTATTGATTTAGTAAATTTGCTATATAGAAAATAAATCTTGGATTTACTTATTGGCTAAGCAAAAGATAACGAGCGTCATCGATCAATGATCATAGATAAACAAGATTGTTAATCGCCAGAGAAGTAATTAAATGTACTCCCATTTAATTGCCACAGCCGTGTCTGAGTAACTCGTCTGCCATAAAGTAGGAATAGATAAAAACTATCTCCTTACAAGAGACCGACAATCTAATTACTATTAGTTATTCATAGCCATTTAATTCACATTTACACAATTTCAGTCTACCATAAACTAAGCATAAACCTGTAAGTCTTCTTTAATGTAAAATCGGTATTAAAAGATGGTCAGTTATTTTTAAATGATTCTACTATTAAAATCATATTAAATGTGCCTAGGAATAGAAATACCTGTTACTAACAAGACCCAAAAAAATGGGCCAGTCAATGTTAGTCGAACAGATAATATGTTACAATAAAAACATGTTGTTTGTAGTTTTGTGTGTTACGTAGTAGCGACATCTGCCCCGGTATTGTTTCAATGAGACACATATACAAGTGGAACTCTTTTCTTCTGCCTGGGAAATGAGTCAACACCGGCTTGTTCTCGCTAACAGGGTCAAATTTTTTACACACCAACCATTTATTTGTTACTAACATCAACTACATTTGATTTTGATAGGTAACCAACCTATCATCAGCAATGTGGAATTGGTTAAAAAAATATTAATTGATATCTTAGGCGAGGAACTAACTGTGTAAGCTATTCAGAACTTTACAAATTGAGCTAGATTAATATTAAATGGTTTATAACTTCTGTTTTATGGGTGTAAGCACACATTAAACGAATGGATTGCTCTATCTGTAATGTTTTGCAAAAGACTTAACTGTCATGGTATACAAATGGTTGAAATAAAAAATTGAGGGTAGACAATGATAATTTATTTGTTAAATCATTCGTAGAAGGAAAATAGAAAATTTTTTAGGGTTCCGTACCTCAAAAGGAAAAACGGAACCCTTATAGAATCACTCTTGTGCCTGTCTGTCTGTCCGTCTGTCACAGCCAATTTGCTCGAATCTAATGGACCGATTAAGTTGAAATTTGGTACATATATATATTGCTGTGACCCAAACACTGACGTGTAACGTAAATAAATGAATTTTGAATTTGGGTGTCACTTTTGGGGGCCAAATAAGAAAATAAAAAAAAATAACGTTTTTCAAAATGTATCGTGCGACATATGAAATGAAAGCGCTTGTTGCGAGGATCTTAAGTATATATTTAATTCAATAATTTAAATTTAAATATATTTAAGAAAATGGATGAAATTGACCGTTATTCAATTTCATCTATTTACCATTATCTCCGAAACTATTAAGCCAAAAACTTTGAAAAAAAAAAATATATGGAGAATGGTTCTTCACTCATAAATTACAGGAAAACCTATAAGAAGTCTATAGTCTGAAAATAATATGGTAAATCTCTCAATATTGTGCGTACAAACTTACATATGCAGTAGGAATATATGGGAGTACATGTATTTCAACTACAATGTTATTTTTGTATTTGGGATAAATTCATCCTAAGTAAGAAATCCTTCATTGTGCGTAGTTCGATACGCACTTGACCGGTTTTTTCCGAATAGCGCTAAAAGCGTTTGTTGCTTTGTTTAGTCTCTTGATAAACACTTCAAATTATGTCTACATTGTCTACTTACTATTATTTACAATGCAAAGTCAAAGAGAAATATTATATCTAGTCTAACATCCGCGACAAACCGAGCTGACGTAATTTTTTCTTTTTGTCGTCTGATGAGGCTCTCAAGGAATGCGGTTATACGAACAGTGGTCAACTACCAACAGCTTTCCACTGATTGTTTTGATCGATTCGAGTGTCCCCCCGAGGCGCCGATTAAACGCTCGTTACAGATACACGTCTAGATATTCGCGTTTAAAAAGCTATTCATTTTAAAATTCGCAGGTGTAATTTCATGTGTAACATGCAAGGATATAATTATGTGGTACGGTTCTGTCTCGGAATCGAAGCAAATTATTTAATTATCGGAAACATTTCGATGTTTCATAATAACAGCGATATATAATTAGAAAGTGCCACCATATCTCATTTGCGGGCTAACAATGTAATGTATGCAATAACCGAACAGAGTGACAAACCGGGCCCGTATGTTTGATATAATGAGAGTGGCGATAGCACCCCTATGTGCTCCCAAACCTCGGCCGGCAGCAGCGCCGACGCAGCAGGGAAATTCAACAGATTTCACTTCTGTTCTGCACTTCTATCGGTGATTAGGAGGGACACTTGAAAGTATCCCCTTCTCGTCTTTAGTGACAGCTCTACTTACCAGTCGAGTGAGATATACCAGTTTCATGTTCAACATTTATTTATATTCGGGATAGTAACAACTTTGATATTAAAACGGTGTATATTATTATTACAAACTCCCATCTGCCACTAACTGGCATTTCGGTACACTAATGAAAGCAACCACCTAAAAATCGATGTTAAAAACCAGTCATAAATCGATATATTAACATATAAACTAGACTTAAATAATTAATTGGACTTTAAAACCCGTAACTCTAAAAATAAATAGCAAGGTAACGTTTTATAGATAACGGAAGTGTTTTGATGAGTAAACTTTTTATAATTAATTGGCAAGTATAACAATGTTATAACAATTTTCACTACCTTTCCACTCGCAGACTGTTACTTATTAAATAGAAACCGTCAAACTAGTTCCGCTTTGTTCTTTTAAGTATTTTAATTTTCAAGACGAAACTGAAAGTATTAATTAAGCTCATGCATGAATATACGCGTGTAGAATGTTTGAATTTTTATGAATTATTTAAACGTTGGATCGGAGAAAGTATATCAAATTATTGTGCTCCAATTATGACGTGAGGTTTTGTGTCACGGCAAATAAGTTTGGTTGGTGAGACAGCGCCGCAGCGGATGTGGTGGGAACACGGCGTTGACGGCGCAGGCGCCACGAAAGGCTGGTTGACATAAGTCAACTTCTCGCACTCTTATTCCAAAGAGGATAAAAACCATTTCCGAACTACACCAACATCTTCCAATCCAATGATTCCGACTGTAAAGACCGTGGACAGCGACACTATTAATGTCAGACAGTAGTCACATTCGACAACATCAATTCAGTTCACTTGTCAAAAATTAAAATTAAATTGGACATTAATAAAGAGATAACAATCAACTTCAAACTAACATGACAGCTCTTAATGGGAACTAAAACATATTTATAAACAGATATTGATTTCTTTAATGTTTGGAAGGATAAGTTAGTATTCAAAAACAGTTTTGTGCTAAAAAACAAGTAAGGGAATATTTTCAAAATGTTTCTTCGGCGAGGACACAGTCAAAACCGTTTATAACGACTTCGCTTAAAACGTCGTAAATTAAATGTTAACGTTAAACGTCGTACGCAATTTTGAGGTCCCAACATTTTTGTTTACTTAACATAGTTTTTGGTTATAACGACTATCGGCTATAACAACCATAACCCGACGGTCCCTTCGAAGTCGTTATAAACGGTTTTCACTGTACATAAAGTCGTTCTCGTCTTCTCTCACAGTTGATGCAATGTTTCCGATTGCTTAGCAAAGACAACATTTAACATTTTCTGATAAGAAGTACCGAACCCGGTTGTCTTAAATCGAAAAGTGAAATTCTCAACAACAGTAATTTGGTCTCTATTGAGTCATCATTAATTTTCTAAATCTTACGTATCATCGTTACCAAAGCTTATCGAATCTATTAATCTAATAGCTTAATCTTCCGGTAATTATCTAAAATAGAAAGGTACTTAACTATATTCGGCTGCACCTAAACGGGTACTGTCAATATTTCTTGTCGAATTACGAGTGTGTTGGAACCAGTCGCTCGGTGTAAGGGCTTGCGAGACTGAACTAGTGCATTATTTATTACTGCGGCGATTTCTCGCGGCCCGTCTAAAGATTTCACCACTTTCATCTTGTATTTACGAGTAGTTGCAGACCACATCCATCCCACGATAACTCCACATAGTTCGACTCGTCTAACAACGTCGCAAACATTATTTGTAATATTTATAAGTTATGTGTGTACCGGCGATAACAATATATGAATTATGTATTCAGGAAAATTTCCGCTGTAATATGTAGTCCTATCTTTGAAAGTAAGTTTAAAACTAGGGCTGTTATAAGTATATTTATGCTGACAAAGCCCAAGAAAACCATGTACCATTTAGTAGGCAATAATAATTCTAACAAGTTCTCTAAAAATAAGTTAAGTAAATCTTACAAAAAAAAAAACATCGTAGGTAATCGAGTTCCACATAATTAGCAACATAAACTACAATAAATATTACGAACAAACATACCAACTAAAACGAACTATTGCTCAATTTGCTGCGACATTTATCGCGACTCGGTCCCTTTCAGCGAAATGTCCGTGCGAACGAAGGCATCATTACATGCTTTCACTTTCCTGTATTTCCGCCGCCCGCTGTGCGACGGCGACGCGCGACGTAAGCGTCCCGGCAGGAAGCTAAAATAACTTATTGTCTACAAACCACATTGTACAAGGACGATTTCACTGCGATACAATGCACGACATAGATAACTTACTTGGGTAATAGAATTATCATTATTGTTTGTTATGACATCATAAAAGAACAATGGTTGAGCCTAGAATGTAACGTTACGTCGAGTCGCTTGTTTAAATCTAGAAACTTGTTTCGAAATCATATAAGACTAATATGAGTAATGACAGCTTTGGAAGTGTTAATAAACAGCAGGCCAATTTATCTTTCTTTTAATAATTATGTCGTGAAGTATATAGCATTGTTTGATCCGAGCAACAAATGAAATCAGTAAAACCAGACTATTGTTGAATTAATACTCTGTTTCACAATTTCAGAAGTGATGAGTTACATTCGTTTTCTCATACTCTAGTGAGTGACAGATGTTGTACTTCTCTTTGTTTTATGGCGTTGCCATTCACTTTAATCTTGACGAATATTGTGAGCGTAAGCGTTAAGCTTTTCTATACCATTTTTACGCTTTAGAAGGATAATTTATAGAAAGACACTAGACAGAATCCTTTATGTTTATAAAACGATGACCCGGTGCTTGTTGGCAATGACAGTGTATTGTTTTCAATGCTAAGTTGAATGAATGGTGTCAGCAACCAATATGGTCAAGTGATTTAACGATTAACAACCATATTATGCAAACTTATTGTTAGCAAGCATAATACCTAATTAATATCCAACCCGCCTTAATGAGCATACAAAGAGCATTGAATGTATTTTAACTTTGTGTTAATAGTTTTTACTTTTCTGTTTCAGACTTTCCTGACCTGAGTCACATTCAAATTTATGTCACCAAGATAATTTGGTAAGAATACATAACTTTTATAATAACTAAAAATTTATTAAAATAATCATACCCATGCAGATTCACGTCAATTTCTAATCTTCTAACTTAACATATTTATGAATTTCTTCGACGAAACATTACAAAAAAGGCTTGATAATTAATGTTTGCTGCAGCGCCCCCTGGTGAGTTGTCACCGTAACAACTATCTAAGAACATGCACCAATCAAACCCAAACCCATAACTGAAAACTGCATCAAAATCGAACTAGTGGTTTTAGAGAAAAATGGCAACATGGATTTGCACAAACATCCTCTCAACCCGAACGCATACACAGTCTCCATTCCGTCGTGGGTAAAAAAGAAAATATTTAAATTACCTTTGCGTGTGTCATCATTTATGTAACATATCAATCCGAACGATTTGAATTCGGCTGCTGTTACGCAATGGTTATAAAGAGCGGAAAGTGATCCACAGTTTATGTTCATTCGATCATTTCTCGCCGGAATATATCGACTTTCTCTGTAAGTAATTACCTATGTAAGTGCGAGGTACGAGAGCTCGGTTACATAACTGCTGTAAGCACATTTTCGTGTACAACCGTAACGAGAGTGAAAGTGCATTAAGGACACAAGTTGGCATTTAATTCCACTGAATTTATGTTAATTTATTTTCTTATTTTTATTTAATTGTTGCATACAAAAAGAGAATAGGAATTGTAAACCTAAGCAACAGGTATTTCAGGAGGTTTTCTCGGAATGACAATTTCGGACAAAACTCTATATTTATAAACGTTATTGGACAATGATAAATTTTCAACTCACAGTCAAAATTTCATTCATGTCATTCGCATAACTATACGGTTTAACTTTTGAATACACTTATTACTAATTAATTAATCTTTTAATCACGATGTATTTTTTTTAACTCTTTAATATTAGTACTTCAGTTTATCATGCCACACTTTGTCTAGCCATCTCTCATAGTATCAAAAGATTGTAACTACTAATGCCACGCATCAAAAATATTCCCTAATGATTAAGTATCAGAAATATATTTCGACAGTCATGTAAAATTCCGACTAGAGAAGTAGAGACAGTTTGGGCAACTGCAACTACATATTTGAGCATCGAATTTCTCACGGTGGTGAAAGCGATAGCCCTAGGCATTTTGATGATAGGTCAAAAAGCAAATTGGAGTCATTGTCCTTCGATGGTCATGCGCATGATTGTTTCGTCATAAATGCGGGGCTGCGCGGCCGCCGGCCGGTGTAATAAATAATCTCACGACGTTACGCAACGTTCGGGAGCGACGCCCTCGTCCTTGGCCTGTAAACGTGCTCCGACTTTCTCTTGCAGTGGAGCGCAGGCGCACCACATAAATCATTCCTTCTCACTGTTTGTTCCGGCTCCGGCTGCGAAGATCACTCACACCGATAAACCTTTGTGTTCTGTTCGCTGCGTTCATTATGATTATTCTAATAATTGTTTGAGTTTCTTTTGTGCTGCAGATAGGTACAGATGTGAAATTTATAATGTCCTAATAAAGCTATGTTACAAAGTATCCGTTTCCAAATAGCTTAGAATTTAGACTATAAGAATATGTAATAATATCGTTATTAAAATCCGAAATTAACGTGATAAAGGGTCACAAAAATCATATCAATAGTTTCTAATTTCAGCCTAAATACCTAAGGCTCACTTGCGCGTTAACAGCTAACTCGGAGTTAACAGCTAACTCAGGGTAAACCCAATTATTCTGTTTCGATTAAGCCTGAGTTAGCTGTTAGCTCTGAATTATTTAGCTAACCCATGAACGCGCAAGTGGGCCTTAGAGAATAATTTAAAAACGTCTGTACATAATTGCACATATTTCCATATTGCAGCGGAGTGGGCACGGGTTTACGCGCGTAGCATGTATTAGCATGGATAAAAGAGTTAGTTGGTGGCGATAATACAACACTACCGGTTTGTATCGCTCACTGGGTCACACGCATCTGTTTTAGATTGACATTAACATTGTACAACATTAATTAGATTAACATAACATGCTTTTATTAGTAGGAAAAGGTCGTAGACTGCTAGTTATGAGGATAGGCCTAATTACATAAGCTTGTGGATAATGTAAATTATAGGGGATGAAGAAACCCTTTTGCCCCTAATGTATTACATTACAAGTAATTTAAAATGTAAAGCTTTCTAAGATAAACGTATTTTAATGAACCTCCGTTAAACTCATGAAAGAAAGCGGAAAATAAATTATTCAAATTCGTTATTTAATATTGTCCGCCAGCCGGCCACACAATGTAAATGATCCACGTCTTAGTTGCTGAGATAATTGCACAATATATTACCTTAATGCAGTAGAGTGAGCACGGACTTACGCGCGTACCAATTGTTTAGCATGGATAAAAGAGTTAGTTGGTGGCGATAATACAATTATATTTTACTCATATGATTTCTTGTTTATATTAATCTACTTATTAGAAATAGTACTAATATATTAATACATATTTAAGGACTAATTAATATTTATAGTTATAAATAAATAATGACTTAGTCATTTATAACTTTATTACAAAGAAAATGCTCTAATGATAAAAGATTTCACTGAGCACACAAGCGCAACCGATATGCGATAGCGGGTATCAGCTATCGAGAAAAGTCTAGGAGCAAGTCCGAGGCACGTTTCACTTTGGTTCCGGTTTCGCTGCAACCAAAATATTGAAAGGAAATCCCTCATTGAACTACGTAAATAAATCTACACAACTTGTTTTTGATAACTCACTTTCCATTTCAAAACATCTTCGGTTCGACATGTTTGTATAATTTATGGCGTTCTCTAAAGGCGTTCTTGTTTTGATAGCTCGACTCACTCCCAGTTCCAATCATTAGTTTACATCGATCTTCTATTACAACGAAAAGTTGCGTAGGAAGTGAAGTATGTTTCCAACTAACAATAGACGTAAATAAGACTTTAATTGCCTTTCATAAAACTTCATTAATCACAGCTCAGCAACTAAAGACGTGGATCACTTACATTGTGTGGCCGGCTGGCGGCCGCCGATATACTTTTTTAACAACCAGCTTCAAGTTCATGCAAATAAGGCAATTTTCTCAGAAATCCGGGTCAATTTCTTCGAGATACGGAAGCTGAAGTATCTAACTAAGCTGGCTTTGCATGGAATAACATCGACACTTGATTGCCTGTATAAGTGCACCATGTTTGGTTTATTCTAGTATCCAATCTTAACTTTTAATTGTTTATGATCATTAAACACACATTAAGTTTAATTACGTTGGATGTTTTTGATATTGAGAAAAGCGTTTATTTTAAATTACTGGTATAAGTCTGCATACGTGTCTATACATAATTATATGGTACCTATTGTATTGCCATGTCCTCTATTCAGATTAAACAAGTCGGCGCCGTGTATCTATTAGAGATGAGAATCAGTTTCACTCATGTTACTTACGATTAAGATCTTCGGGAAGCTATTAGAAACGTGTCATGTAGCTATCAGCGTGGCCCAGTGTCGTGCGCCCGCGCCGGTGCACTGACATATCTAGAACAGATACAACGTAAAATGTTTATATTAGAAATAGTACTAATATATTAATACATTTGTAAGGACTACTTAATAAATAAAAGCTTCCGTTTATCTAGGTTGCTTGAGCATTTAAATAATTTCTCAGAAAACATTTCTATAAAACAGCACACTTAAAGGTATAAATTAACTTTAATTAAAATGTTACTAGTAGGTAATAGTTAAACTATAATCATAATACGTTCACCGGAGAACTATAAAACTAAATAATTAATACAAACTTAGAGCCTTTTCTTGAACTCAAAAGTTGTCTACCTTATAAAATGATGTTACAAAATATGTATTAATAAACTTTTACCAAAATGACAGTAACATTTTGTGTCAACTTTCGATTGTGTAACCCTGATGCAGGTCGCGTGTAATTTGTCAAACGTGGGTGTAACCTAATGTGAATATAATGGAGACATTGTATGACAGTACGCACATTTTAAGGCTTACATAAGCGTTTAAGTTTTTTCAAGTACAATGCCGTTTCGGTTTGAAAGACATAGCATGAAAAATTTTCTGAATAAAAGAGACTCAGTATTTAAGTTAGCGTTATGTTTATAGCTAGCATTTAAAAAGGTGTGCTACCTGTGTGTGTTGATACTAGAATTATACAAAATGATTACAAAATGCACAAAACTAAATAACATTCCAAATTTCAAATGTACCTAGTCAAAATCCCAGTATACTAAATCGGTCAACTAGGTTCGGTTTCGTAGCATCTTCCCGGCTGCTACGCTGGTTCTACTAGCGACGCTGCGTGTTCGTTGCTGCTACGCAGTGTCTACGACGAGTCTGCTACGTAGGGTCTACAACGAGTCTGCTCCACAGGGTCTAAGGCGCGCCTGCTATGCTGCGTCTTAGCAGCTGCTATATGAGGCTTACAACGAGTTTGCTAGGTAGGGTCTACGTCGCGTCTGCTATATTGCAAGTTCACGGATGCTACGCAGCGTCTACGACGCATCTGCTACGCACGTAGTTTAATTTGCGTCCGACTAACTCCAACCTAGACAAACTGATACTGACGCGAAGATAGTTATAATAATTATCCAATACAACTCGTACGGTTGTAATACTTAAAGATCTATTCGAGTTCTAAAGGTACGGGTAAACCAGAAGTAAATATATGAACAAACTTCATAACTATCTCAATATTCATATATTATTATGTATAGTAATTAAATTAATAATATTAATATTTAGTACGTAACCTTGATGGTAGGTCAAAATTAAAAACAATTATTTACTAAATAAAAACAATAACTATTGACTAAAATCATAGGACTACAGAGACCTTCTATTACCGCACTGATAAAATAATCGTTACGTAACCATGAAAGACCGGCTAATTGTAGCATGGCGCCGCGGCCCGACCGGCACTAATGCGCCACAGAATACACACAGTCGCACGCCGCCAACGAAAGTTACCGGATTTTGTACACCTCCAATGCCAAGTGCGGCGAAGAAAGCGAGCCCGTGCAGCTTCCCCAACGAAACATCTTAAATACCACCATCTCGCTCGCCGGACCCCACAATACGAAATGAAGAAAGAGACAACGTGTGCTTAAAAGAGAAAGTGGGCCACGTTACGTTTCTCGGTACCATTAACACGGGCATTGAACGTAAACGTCAACGGATAGCATCTTGGAGCCGCTCCGCCTCATTCGGAAGTGGCTGCTATTGCTATGAGATTTGAGTGTAATTTGGTTTGTATTGGTTGAGTACGCTCCAAGGTGCAAGGTTCGAGCGGATGGCCATTGATACAGACTGAACCTGAGAGTACGGAGACGTTGAATTCGGAGAGCAACGAACTGCGGCGGCTGGTGAAAGTGTTGCGTGGCGTAACCTTGAGCCCACGCTGCTCTTTAGCGAATCACCTAATCAATACGTCACCACGATATGTGTTCGATACGTAAGTGTTCAGTTACGCTCGTTATCAATCATTTAGACGGACGATACTTGAGAAGCTTTTCTTTTTATTGCACATTTGCCATACATATATCCATTGATAATGAAAAGATTGTGACATATTCTTCTTCCCCTTGTTCTTTTTCGTGTGGTTAGTGACTAACTTGGTGTTAGAGATTTATATGACGCCCATGGGCCTCTGACTTGGCTTCAGATGCCGTCAAGAAATATCTCTCAGGTATGCCGGTTTCCTCACGATGTTTTCCTTCACCGTCTTTGAAGGAAGTGATAATTATATACGCTCATGAAACCGAAAAGTCAGTGGTGCGTGCCTTGGGTTCGAACTCGAGACGGTCACACCACAAGGCTATCACTGCTGTGACACATTGATTAGATTTTTAAATGCAAAGTAGACACACATAGTTACACATTATACCTAGTTGCTAATTGAAATGAATGCATACGCATTTTCTTAACACCACCATAATTACACATTCAAACAAAAACAAATACCAAGAAAAAACAATAAAACAACGCGATTTTAACAATTTCAAAAGCTACTTTCAAATCAAATACTTGTGGTTTATCGAGGCGGTCGTCAATGTGTAACAACCATACTTCACTACGTGGTGTGGAAACTTAAGTGAGAAATTTGAACACAATCGAGGTATTGGGGCAGGAATTTAGCGTTAAGAGATCATTCGGACACACGCTCTGCGATTACCGATTACATTTTGTGGTTCTTTTTTCGGACATCGACATTAACTAATTCGCATTGGCTATCACAATTATTTCCAATGATCACGGAAAAGCCTTACGATAAGCTACCATCATTCATTGCGCCTTACGATACGCTACCATCATTCATTGCGCCTTACAATAAGCTACCATCATTTATTGCACCTTACGATTAGCTACCGTCATTCATTCCTCTATCCATCATTGATCATTACGGATATAATCTTTCTCTCTAACAAAACGGCCAAATTCGTGTGTCACGAATTCACGATGTCATCGATTGTTAATAGTAGGTACCTAGGTATTTACCAAACCTCCAGATAATTATCTAATTTAAACTTTGAACAATGATCGGTTTCATTAAAGTTCCCATGCGGCTGATCGTTGACCCTGTAAGTGAAAATCGCAATCATCGTAAAATATAACAATAAAAATTACTCGCAGTTTTTCATTAGAAATGAAAGCTACTAAAACAATTCAATAGCTTGTTTTACGTACGTTTACAGATTAATTCAAGTCTCGTATCATTGGAGTCGCGCACGCGCATCTTAGCAAATCATGCCTTTTCTTGGAAACGCTTCAATAGAGATAGATTATTTCTCGTTTTTACGATTTGTTGCGGGAGAAATTCATTTTAGTGAATATTACGGATGCACGGTTTAATTTGCTACTTGGCAATTCTTGAATAACAATCCGAGTAGATAAATGCTAACAATAGCTAACAAATCTGAGTATAAATACACGCTCGCTTTCTAACCGCAATGTATGCTAATATAATAATGGAGAAGAAAAGTTAATCTTCTAAACGATTCCCATTCATTAGTTTAAAAAACTTTCAGCTCGTTACCAGCCAATTAAAAGTCGCGTCAGTCGCGCCCACGTGTCGTGTCGTTAATCAGAGCCGAAAGTGACTAGCAAACATTATCATGGTAATTGTACTTCTAACTTGAGCGTACCTACTCAAGTTAAAAAATAAAGTACCTCCTTGATGACTACTACTCAAATTATTGAGTAGTATGTCATCAAGGAGGCACTTTATGTATTAACATAGACCCAATACACAAATCGTAATCAAATGGATGTCCGCTCAGATAAATCGAGATTATTTTTGCATCATTTGTTTAGTCTAGACGTGAAAGTAAATAATCGGATATAACACCATAGTAAGAAGGTAATGTGAACTACTACTTAACTGTAGACAACAATTTCACCTCAACCTAGTCTCAATCTAAAGGCGAATTGATAAAAAATCCTAATATTAAACTCATATACAGTCATTTGAGTCAAATTATAGTCAGTTAACCGAGTTTCATATTTCAGACAACGATTGTTCCACCCCAATTCAAGCAAACTTTTATTATTATACTTACTAAGAATTATGCGTCTCATGCCGACGAAAGTAACACAACTCTATTTACATGAGACTGAAGTTTACGAGGCACTGAGGCAGGAGAGTCTATGGCATATTTTTATCCTTCAGATTTTTTTTTGGACAGTTAATTATAGTACAAGATTAAAGTTTTAGTAAAATTTCGTTTACATACACTTGAAAAACAGCCCGAGAGCCCGAAACGGGCTAAGGGAAACGCGTTTGATCCTCGGGAAATCCCGAAACCATCTTCTGAATACAAGA
Organism: Omphaloscelis lunosa; assembly: GCA_916610215.1. NCBI lineage: Eukaryota > Metazoa > Arthropoda > Insecta > Lepidoptera > Noctuidae > Omphaloscelis > Omphaloscelis lunosa. Next base: position 16,720,749 of record OU744244.1, on the reverse strand, counting down.
AGCACCCTATGTGCAAACGAAGTTCAGCGTACGATTTTAGACGATAGGAGTCGGATACATTACCAGGCAACCTTGTCCATGTAGGTGCTATCCATGAGGATTTAGTAACGAAACGAAACCACAAGGTGCTAAATATTATTCATAAATTAATATTTACAAGGTACATTCATTAATTTTTATTCTGAGTTAAGTATCCTAGCAGGTCACAAGTCATAGTTTTGAATAGTCTATTGCGAAGAGAAAAGCCAACGTTAATCGTACATTCGACATTTTCTGTATTTTTTGTTTCCTACATATTTCATGAACACAGCATGTGACAACAACAATCCAAACTTTAAGGGAAACCCTTTCATGTTCGGCTGTGTTTGCTATTTTATCAATATGACTTTCACTTTTCCCACAGACCGGTCGAGTCTATACGATTGCATCTCCCGGTGTATCATTTACTTACAGAAACTTTAACGTTGAATCTGTTTCCGTTTTTATTCCACTTTCTAGTAGTTTATGATATAAAAACAAAAAATTGACAAACTTCTGAGATTCCGAGGTTCGGCTGTTACTAGTTTCCAGTTTCGCAAGAATAGAAGCAATTATTATAATAACGTCTGTATCATTACTGATATCGATTTCGATCACAGCACGGTGCTGAAGACAATAGACAGATGAGGTGTTAAGATGTTATGATAAGGATAAGATGAGCGTGCCGCCCCTCCGCTCGGGTAATTGCTTTACGTGACTTGGCAGCTTTCTCGAGCAGCGCACGCGCACCATCTAGACCTCGCAGACGACGTGTCACACGTGCACGCCGGATACTCGGAAATATTTGAACATATTACACACACGGAACTTGCTCTACGTATATAGGCGTCATTTACAACTGTTAGAACGTTAGATCTCTTGGAAATGTGCTGTGTAACCGCCAAGTTATTGTCCCTAACTGAAAATGCATTTTTAGACACTAACTGATGGTACTGGTTTTCACGTATGTAAACGTAATTCAGTAGTGTTGTTTATTATCATGATTAAAGTCTGAAAAAATGTTAAATCTAGTCTTCTGTCAAATAAATGCCTAGAGATAGCTTTCTTATCTCAACATCTTATTTCCACTAGCGCAAATGTTTGGCTTCACTTACCCACAATCACAATTAATCGTTCACGCAAGCCTGCTAACTATTTAGTCATTTGCAGCAAAAAGTATAATTGCTGCGAAGACACTAAATCTTCGCTGATAGATATTGAATGCATTGACTTGCAGATCAGCTCTAGGCAGAAAAGGAAAGTAGGTACCATGTAAAGTTGCGACTCACGATACTTTTTGTCGATCATCTCGTGTGAAATCTGTTCATGACTTTTTATGTGTTTTTAATATGCGAGTTAACAAAGTCAGTCCCATGAGAGGTGTCGAGATGGTGCGGGCGACAAGCGTGACGTCACTTGCGCCCGCGCCGCCTCGCAGTAACGCTTCATTACTGATGTTTTCTCATCGGTTAATTCACCTAAACTATAATTATCAATATTATCACTAGTTATCTGAACACGATTACAGTTAGAAACTTTGAAACATTAATTTGTGTGCTTCACCAGTAAATAATAGTACCAAAGCAATTATTTCCCTTAATAAATTATGTGGATAGCCCCATTAGGGAAACGAGAAGAAAATTAGAACCACTTTCTCAGGCAGACTGCTAGACGTTGATCTATGAGTGTTAAATTGGATAACACTCTAGACCTCTGGCCGAGTGATGAATATTTTGACAGCGCAATTAAGTTATTCAAATGATGCACGCAAATAATATCTTGCCCTCAGGTGTTGAACTTTAAAATGTGTACCACTTAACCGTGATGTTAATTAATGATTTCCACGTGCTTCCTCGCCTTTAAATAGTTTTCTTAACAATGCTAATGCTAGTTAAACATAAATCTGTATTGTATTTATTTAAGTGCTGACACTTTACAAAAGTTTATCTAAAAATCAAAAACCAAAGAACGCAGCAGTTAATAATTAATATCAAGTCGATTTTAAATTAAAGTACAAGTCAAAACCGCAGTAGGGCAGATCAGGCGGTTGCGGTGGGAAAATGATGCAGCGGTGTTATCAAATTGATTGTGTGGTACAACCCGCTGTTCTTCCCGCCCCCGAGGTGGCGGCTTGCTCCGATGTGCTTAATTGAACAAACCACTTGCTATAACAGCTATTATTATAGTATAACCACAGATTACAGAAAATAGAAAATGCCCGAGGGCCCGCTTTCTTACGGGTGACTAGCCTAGTTATAGGTGGGCGCAGCCGCGACTAATGTGTATCACTCGTCTTCTATAAACTGAGGGTATTTATAGCATGATTACTGTCTAAGATTTCTTATCACACGGTGAACCTTTTCAGGGCTAGAGTGGGATATTAGTAGTTTTCTTAAATATATTGATCAGTTGTGATGCATGTTAAATATTTCTGGTTCTATTAAATAAAATTCTTGCTCATATAATCTTCATATGTCCAACAATCGCGATTACATTACTATCTGAAACAAAATTTCTTCAAAAATAATTTATTTTGCTTTTGAACATTTACTCTCCAAGCTCCAGAGCGTAATTAAATTTTACATAAAGTTACTCTGTTTTCACGTATAATGTCTCATTAAACGCCCTCATGCAGATATACTGTATTCTGAGATCGACAGAAGAGACTTTCTGTGCTTTCTAACCGCCGAGCGATCGAGTGTCTGGGGTGAAATCGCTGGCAGCGCCCGCGCAGCTGCCGGACAGACAGACCGAGTCCGCTGCACACATGAGACATTCAGCAATGCAGCTACTTCACGCATACCTCAGAAGAAACACGCATTTACAAATTCCGCCAAAGAGGAAAAAATTTATTCAAAATCTTTATTAGGTTTTTAAGGAAACCCTTTCTTATCTTAGGTGTAACTTCATCTCATTGCATTGGTTACGTAAAACCAATAAACAGAACCACACAAAGTGTCACTATGTACAAACATACACGGCCTTGTGCCGTAAATAAGGTGAAGGCCGCGCGTGGTTTCCTCTCGACGCAGCGGGAGCGGCGCACGCGTCGCAGTGAAAGATGCAGCCGGTGCAGTTCCGGCGCGGGCGGCGCTGCACTCGGTCACTGGGTCAGCCCCACTGCGCGGCGGTGGGGTGCGTGGTGGTGATGTGGGGGGAAGGGGAAGGGGGGTCCGGTGGGTGCAGCGTGCGGTGTTGCACTGTGCTCGTCGCCATGGCTGGTGTGGCTGCACGCTAGCCCCATGCCCGCGCCCGCGCTTCCGCCGCGCCCTCGGCTAGTGTTCCTCTGGTTGTTCAACGTGTTCTGTTGGTTACAGGACGCTGACTGACTGCACTGTGACCATGAAAAGGACCAGGCTGCTGCTGCTGGCCGCTGTGCTCTTGCTACGGGTGAGTCACCTTTACCTTTCTTAATTACCGTGATAAAGAAACTAAGTGAAATTTGAGACAATTCCAAATTCTTAGCTATTTTCAGATCAACACAGTTTTCATTATATTTTTTTTCTTTAGTTTCACTGCTTTCTGGCGATCCAAGCTTTTAACGAATTTTAAATAAGAATTTAGCTACTACACCGCCCAAGAATTCTCCTGCGCTTAACCCTTCGCCACCTAAGAATATGAGACTAAATAGGCGTTGCGAAAATATTTACTTAGGATAATAATTCTGACTACAGAATTTTATTAAAAAACGTTTCATCGAATTGTTTCAATCCACGCTTTCCTATTGCTAATTCGCGTCTTTGAGTTTGATCAGTTTTTGTATAATTTACAATAAAATAATCCAAAAATTCTCAACAAATAATTCTAAAACGTAAATAGCACTATAATCGTTACAGATTTTAATTTAGTTTAGAAGTCCTTATCCTAGCCTTAATTAAGAATTATTTATCAACATAAATAATTCTTCTTATTAATATTAATTCTTATTATTCTATAAATCCTAATTTAAATAATAACAGTTAGGCACCTGATGCTGCCAATCATCCGACGCGTGCTGGCTGCGCTAGTCCCGTTGGCTCGAACATCTCACTGATATATCAGAGCGGCTAACAGTCCAAGTCCAGTAACCAAGTTGCTGACTCAACGCCATGCTTTACTTACTATTTTGATAAGAGACATTAATGTTGTTCTGATGAGTCGAATGCTCTCGAAGAAGCTGGTTCTGGTAGCCACAAAATTGAGATATCCTGAGGTATACCTCTTTCAGTTTTTTTTTTTTTTTAAATTATTAATATCATCACTAGATGGCGCGGATCTTAATAAAAATAATCTGAAAGAGGTGGTTAGTGTCACTAACCACTAAACCGGAAAGAGTATTCAGCCATCTCCTCGAAAAGTCCTACAAATCTAATAAAATAACACAGAAAGGCTGAAGTCAAGTCATCGTGAGTTTTGAATGTAGGTCTTATGATTCATAAAAGTAACGCTGTCTGCCAACATATTTGAAGAAATAACGTAAATAAGCGATGTTACATGAAGCGTGGCTAAAGTAGTGGCTAGTGTAAGCACGTAAGTGTGGAAGGCACGCGGTGCTCTGTCGAACGCTTCTACATTATTCAGCTTTTTCCGCTCGCGTTCTCGCCAACTAGGCTAATGATTCCGTTAGCACATCCACAAAACAGTGGACCATTGGAAACTAACTGCATATGCTGATACGTATATTAAGATCGTAAGAGAGAAATTAATTTACAATCTTCTTAATTGCAATTCACCACAATTCCAATGACTTCATTATGCTCAGCTATGTTTTTCACGAGCGATATCGACCGATAAAAAACAAAATCTAAACAGTTAAAGAATAGTTATCATTCTGTTTGAATGAAGGAAGTAGGTTGTGTAATAACACTTTTTGTAACATTGAATAAGTCCTAAAGGCCCACAACAATCAAGCAGTCGTTGACCGTCACAGCATATTTTTCTACGAGCACTTTCACTGATATTTCGCATCTTTGTAAGGAAATGACGCAACCTGGTTGTGCAAGTGATTTCGTTTTTGACCATGACGAAGTTATCTTTCCATCTGAGAACAATCAAGTGTTATGTAGCTCGCAAATTTCTTATAACTATTACGTTAATATTAATCGCAATTTTATTAGTTAATAAAACGATATGACGATTAATTAATCTCATGCCTAATAGGAAAGCCTGTTCTCGAGCAGGTTTGTAATGCTAATTTAAGCTTACTGGCATACTTCATAATCAATTATGAAGTTCAATACTTGAATTTTGTAATTGATTCAAGTAATCCTGTTGTGGATCTCAAACATAACAATAAACTTTAGAATGTCTCTAAATGTTTTTAAAACATTATGTTTTGAAAATATTCATAGGCTCTGTTAACCTGTTAGCTAGGCTAGCCCTGCATTGCTAATTTAAATTCGATATTTTGAGTTGATTAGATTAACTGTTAAGTCGCCTGAAATTGAGACAAAATAGTTAAATTGTAGTTGTAAGACGTCGTCGTAAGACACTGTCAAGCGTCTCGCTAATTCATTTTAGAAAGCAATTGTAATAAAGAATGTGTAAACTGACGATCGCTTTCGATTGTCGGCCGGATTTATAGACTCCGTTGTTTATTCTAATCGATCGGTTAAGCTTACGGCCGGTACTTTAGGCTAATCATAGTTTCTTTGTCTATTCGACTATGTGAAGGTATATTTCCTAGAGTTCTGACAGGTTCGTTAATTAGATAACTTCGACTTTTCACTGCCCATCCTGACTCAATATTTTTTTTTTCTCTGAAGCACGTTTTCATATCTTGTACAACAACGCTAACACCATCTGTTCCTGAAATTCGAAAATTAAGCCTGGTATCAAAGTATTTTTAACGATAACCGGAGATTTTGACAGCCTTTTCAAGTTGTCAGCCGTCAAATCTCCGGTTAAATTTTCAGTTATCATTAGTTAATTCGGTGCAACTAATATATCAAAGCAATGCAATAGACCGTTGACGTTGTAGAACGCTTTTACCGGAAATATTAAAAGTTACAACAATAGAGAGATCGCTTTTCAAGAAATTCAATTAAAACAACAATAAACCAAACAATAACTTTACAAAATTAAATACGAAAGTACGCTATAAAAGTGTTTATCGTCGAAAAAAAATAGGTAATTTCATTAAACTTAACGTGATTTAAAAAGTCCCTGTAGGACCAAACATGACCCAATCAGGCTCTTATTTATTTTCTTTCTCATCGGTATCCATACTTTCTCGATGTAAGGGAAAGTGTTCACGAGGATTTGTGACTCCACGTTCGAAGTTCAAGCGCATGGCATTTGCTATAGCTGGTTAAAAACACGCTTGCGTTAACCGCTTTATACATACGTACACAGGCTCCACGCCTTTCCAGTTATCGTCAGAGATTTCGTGAGATCGTCGCAGTATAATCTGAAAATCTTGATTATTTTCATCATTATCATCATCATTTCAGCCGAAAAACGTCCACTGCTGGACATAGGCGTCCCCTAAGCACCTGCTACTTCGACCAGTCTAGTACTCTGTCATTGCTTTCGCACAGTCGAAATTAGGGAGTTTTGAATCTCGAAATGAATTTTACGATTATGCTGCCTTCGCAGTAATGTTCAGATTGGTTCACATGATGGCTTCAAAAGTTCAATAGAATGACTCTTCCACGAGTGTAAACGTGTATGGAGCGATTTTGGGTTATCTATGTCCGGGTCAATTGAGCGCATATATAGAATCCTTTAAACAGACAGTTAAATCCCAAAAAACGGAATGAGTTAAGTACATTATTTATTTAATACTTTACACTCAAATGTACAAAGGCGCACTTAATGCCATAGGGATAGGATTCATATTTCTTTAAGCAAATACTTACCTTTAGAAGCAGAGTTTTGGAGTTAATCCGAGGTTAGTACAATTGACTAATATAAACAGTACAATTTCGGTGGTAGGTAATGTTATGTGACCAGAGAGATTTGCCCATTATACCCGAATTTCTTATTCTGTTATTTGTGTAACCCGTCATACTTATAACACTTCCGTGGCCCGTACTTGCGACAGTTATAATGAAGTTGTATCACACACATAGTGAAACGTCTCGAGTCGGACAGCAGGTTGTCGCGCGTCTATCGCGATCGTCTGATAGCGCACGCACCGAGCACACTTCCCACGAACTAGCACGACACAAATTGTACCACAGACAATACGAATCGCGATGTGCAGGGAGAGCTGTGGGAGACAACTTGTACAATTTAATTCGCTTACATATGGTTAGGTTTCGCACAGTCGTGACGGTAGTCTGGTTTTCAAGTTGAAACCGGATAGAGATCAGTCTGTTCAGACTCTATGTCTTCTAAACGTCCAACTTCTAACATAAGTGTATAGGGTACATAGTCTTGAGTACTACAGTTGCTGTATTGGTCTCTGAAGATGTCTAAACAAAAACAAAAAAATACAATTTTCGGTAAAACCTTTATTTTCGATAAAACCTTTATTTTCGGTAAAACCTATATTTTCGATAAAACCTCAATTTTCGGTCAATACTCTGTTTTCGGTAAAACCTATATTTATTTATTTATATATACTTTATTGTACACCACAAAAATACATAACAAAAAAAAATATAACAAATATTTTCGATAAAACCTCTATTTTCGGTAAAACCTCTATTTTCGGTCTTTATTAGTCAGGCATAAAGTGGTTTTGTAATAGTCTATGCTTTAGGTAAGGATAATAAAATATATGCTAGTTGTTCATATCAAGTTTATTCCGCAAATACGTAATTAAAGAAACATAAATAAGCTCAACCCGGGAATAAAGGGCTAACGTTTGTAAATACTCCCACTAGTTCCATACACGGAACTACTGAGTTGCAGTAGTTCCATGTGGAACTAGCTACATGGAACTACTGGGGATAAACCATTAGGTCTCGCGTAGTCAAACAGCAACACAAACAAATAATCCGGTTCTACTCAATGCTTGTTCATTTAAACAACTTTCATCTGTTCGTACTAATTTTTATACTAAGGTATGTACATAGGTACGACTCTTTACAATTTTACCTTATTCAAATTATATAAGACCAAGTACTCTGGCGCATTCAAGTTCAACATTTTTATTGCGATGTTTTTCAAGTTTCGTCTTGTTAAAAGCTTTGCTTAATTTTATGTCAATAAGTTTTTAATGAGGTTTATTTTGCTTTCTTTTTCTTTAATAGTGTTGGCCCTAATAGTAAAGTGGAACATGAACATTATAAATTGTTTGGAAAATACTTCACAGTTTGCCGCATTCACATTTCAATAATACTAGTTATCTTCCATATTTTGATAAACTTGTTTATTACAAGGTTATTAGTTGAAGGGGTACCGAGTCAGAAGTTAAGGGTACAAATGAGGGGAAAGAAAAGTAATTTTGTACTTACGTAGAGTTAAATCTTGAAACCTATTCAATATCGCCAAAGAATCTAAAGCAGTTGTCCGGTTGAAGATATCAAAGGACCTGCCTTCCTATAAAATTAGAATAACAGACAGTACCTCCAAAGGAGCATTCGCAAAGAGCCCATACATTGCTAATAGCAAAAACAAAATAAAGGAAAAGGCCATCCAAATTTTCCACTAACTGAAGCCAACTAAATGTTTAAATCCCTAAATATCGCAAAGCCTTTGGTAGAGCTTCTGTAACCCAAACATGGCATTAATTCGTCTTCATTGTTGCGTGTATAATTTATTACACAACAACTAAAGGGGGAACTTAGCAAATTCGTTAATTTTGGGTGGAAACGGATGTACTCGCGGCGGATACTTTCACCTGCGTCCGCGCAGGCACCTGTCGTCTCTCGCTGTGCTGACGCACGAGCATGCGCAAGTAATCACCTTTATCTGAGGCCACAAACTCTTACCCACGCTAACGAGCAGATAAATAATAGTCACGGAATTTATTATACTGCTAAGTGCATAATATTATCTATATTTGCTATCAAAAGTTTCAAAGTATAGTTAAATAAAGCAAGCAGGAAATTGTCCATGACTTTCCAAGTTTCCACTAGCATGATGGTAGGCTATATGGGTACGTACCTGTTCTTGCCACTTCTATTAAAATCGATGCATCACTACTTATATTTAGATAACGCACCCAACGTGAAAACTACCAAAGAAAGCTCTAGTTGTCAAAGTTGCGCATGTTTATAGGTCCGGTGTTTTCTTCCGCAACTCACAATCTCGATCAGTGGGTAATTTCTAACCGGTTTAGAAAACGCGAGCGTCGTCGTCGGTACGCACCGGGCGCGCGGCGCTCCCGCCGACAACCTGCCACTTGTTGTTACTCTTACATAGGTACTAGCCCGTGTACCGACCAACTGCGTCATCAGCTCTCACGACATGTGTTTCTAGTCTAACATCCAAATACAGCATAATCCAGTTTAACAATCATAGAGCACACGCGGCTAGCGGCAAAGCTGATAATGGTTTTTGTAACCCAATCAACCACATACCAGGGATATTTGAACCACTATCCACTATACTTACGAGTAATTAAATAAAAGTTGAAAATACGAGCACCTCGTATTTTTAGTTAAAAGAGCTAATATAACTATAAAATTAAAAATACACCAGCTAAGTATCGTGAAAGCATTCGTGTAACTCATCTTAGCAATATGATCGTACTGATTAATATTATAATTGCTCGTGCGAGCTATCCATCAGTGTAGAAAGTCGGAAAGAACGTTGCGCGCGCCGCTCGCAAGATGAGGCGAGGGCGCTCAGCGCACGCGCTCTCGTAGCGCGGAGTATGTAGAGTGAGACGCCTCAGGAATGTTCTAAAACTGTTATTATATTATGTATCGTCGCAAACACTGTTACATTACATGCCCACTACCCAGAGTCCAGTTAAAATCATAACCTCGACTTCCCAGTAACTTTTAGTGTTCATAAAATGTATATATGTAGAGCAGACATGCCTGTAAGAATGTATATATCGATGCAGATGTTTTATGCTAATCGACGTAGAAATTAATGTATGGCTTTCTATTTCCAGGAAGCAACATGCGAACCTCCGGTGGACTCGGCTTCGTTACCGTTGGAACATCGAACGGGCGCCGGCTACGGCCCGCCACTGCCACCCTCGCACACCGACGACCCGTGGCCCCTGGCGACACCGGATAGCCCCAAAATAAAACACTTACAAGTTCAGTGTGAGAAAACACGCATGCGGGTTAATATAGAATTTGACCGCCCATTCTACGGTATGATATTCTCCAAAGGATTCTACAGTGATCCTAACTGTATGCATTTAAAGCCAGGAACTGGTCATCTCAGCGCGACGTTTGAAATCTTCCTCAATAGCTGCGGTATGAGCAGTTCTGGTAATCATAATGTTGCGGCTTATGGAAGTCCGACACCCAGCGGTTCCTATGTAGAAAACACTATCATTGTTCAATATGACCCTTATGTCCAAGAGGTATGGGATCAAGCAAGAAAATTACGATGCACGTGGTACGACTTTTACGAAAAGGCAGTCACGTTTAGGCCATTCCAAGTGGATATGTTGCACGCTGTCACAGCGAACTTTCTTGGAGACAACCTGCAATGCTGGATGCAGATACAGGTTGGAAAGGGACCTTGGGCTTCAGAAGTGTCAGGCATAGTGAAAATAGGTCAAACTATGACAATGGTGCTAGCGATCAAAGACGACGAGAACAAATTCGACATGTTAGTACGAAACTGCGTAGCACATGATGGCAAGCGCGCCCCCATCCAGCTCGTCGATCAGTACGGCTGTGTCGTGAGACCTAAGATTATGAGCAAATTTCAAAAAATTAAGAATTTCGGTCCGTCAGCTTCTGTAGTGTCCTTCGCATATTTCCAAGCATTTAAATTCCCCGATTCGATGAATGTACACTTCCAGTGTGTAATCCAAGTGTGCAGATATAACTGTCCTGAACCGAAGTGCGGCGGTCTTGGCGCTGATTACGGACTACCATTGTTAGGTGGAAATTCTCTGGGTGCTGAAGAATATGGTGTACCAAACTCACCTCACGGTGAGTATGGTCCTCCGCCACCAGTGCCTCACGGTGACTACGGTGTGCCACCTGCGTTCCCGGATCCGCGACATCCTGCGGATGCGACAGGATCTTTCTCAGAAAAACGCGATGATGCTGTACCACCTCCACAAGCGCAAGTTTCATCGACACCGAACGCACCCAGTCCATCATCACCTGCTCCAGTGCGGGACGAAGACGAAGTCAATCTTCCTCCCCCGCCTCCTCCAGGCCGTCGCGGAGTATACAATACAGTTAAGAGGAAAGATGACGCTCATGTCAATCTAGCAACACTGGGAGGAAGGCCGCGCTCGGTCGAGGACCTGCCAGAAAGGCTGGTCGGAGTGAGACGGCGGCGAGAGACGTCCGCGCCACAGAGAATTTACAAGCGTGACGCTCAAGAAATGACTGACGTCAATACTAGTCGAACGATCCAGGTGGTAGCACCTGGAGACGTTAACTTCGCGTTAAACAACGCCGCGGCCAATGAGACCGTCGTCATACAGTCTCCGGCGACCGATCCGGAGACAATATGTATGTCAGTGCCGTCGTTCGTGGCCGGGCTGGTAATGCTGCTGCTGGTCCTGGTAGTGGCGTCGCTGGTGGCCGCGTTCCTGTTCGTGCGAGTGCGCGCGCTCGACCGCAAGGGTGCCCACGGCGCCGCCGCCTACTACGAGACGGATTACGTGAAGCACACTAACTAGCGAATGCGCCGGTGCGAATGTGACGCGAGGACGTTCACAAACTTTACTCGGATCCAAAGAGCGTGCGCGCTTCGGCCCCGGTCGGACGGCGCGCCGGCGCTGTCGCGGTCGCGATCGAAGCTCGGTGACTGTGTCAGATATTTATTTAGTTTGTAATGAGCGTGATGTATATGTACGACTGTTTTTGTAAATTATTTTATTCGTGTGAAAAGCACCCTGTATCAGCCTTGTAGTCGATACGTCTGTTGTAATTTTGTAAAGAGTCGTAAGTAAGATCTAATGTTAGTTAAATATTAATTAAACATACCAATCAAAAGTGTCGTGTGAGATATATTTTTATTTTTTATTTAACTCTTTGAAATAATAGGTCTGATGGCAGATTTATATGTTCAAAGCGCTGAACATAAACCTGCCGTCTATTGTGTCAACAATGAATACCTAATACAAGTTCATTACCCGTATTGAACCAGTAGTTCCTAAACCAGTAGGTCTCCCTAAACCTCACATGCAACATCCCATTATTAAATTATTTGCCAAGGTCTCCATAATATTCACTTTCTTCACCGCAATATTATTAAATAGAAATCAAACGATTAAAATATGGAAATATATTTATTTTATTATATTATATTGCCCGGTACCTAACCAACAGCTTAACTGACGTAATACAAAATATGAATAATAACAAACATTCGTACCTCAAAAAGTAATAGATTTACGAACGTTTAAAAATAAAATAATAATCCTATAATCAGCGAGGTTGGCCACTTTTAGTTACTAACTAATGTTAAGTAGTCTTATCGCCAAGGAGGAAGCTTCTTCAGAACACGCTTCTCTTTTTGACTATTGGGAAATAAGTTCATATACGACGGATGGTTATCCTTCTCCGAACTGCTGTACAACAATCTTAACCTCCTTTCATTGCCTTCTGCTATAATATCTATTAAATCCTGTGAATAAGAATATTTGATTAGTTTAAAAGTTTATAGCTTTAAACTTCGGTTCAGGAATTTTAAATAGGTACATAATACTTACTAGCAAATTTCTCAGTAGCAGCCTGGAGTCTGGATGTGTGCCCGGTGGATGGCAATAGGCTCGCCCCCTATTACATGGGACTTAAAACATAACTGGCGAAATGTGGGTGAACCTGGTACAGGGACACCTCTGCCCAACCCTTCGGGGAAACAAGGCGTGATGTTATGTTATAATACTTACTACGGCTACGGCTTATTTATAATACTGATACCTATTCTTCTTTCTTTTTAGATCTCAAACAAGACTGTTACCACAAAATAGGTCTATAATAGCTGTTAGTACTTAGAACATAAACCACTTTCACGATCTAGTCACCTGCATTATCATCACGACGAGGCATTGATACCATAACTTGAGCTGCCTTGCTTAGTTCTACTAATCGCCGCAGTTATGCCGTGGTCACACACAGCGATTTCTACACGCGAATTTCGACAGAGCTTTGCGCTGAGCGAAATGTGTGAATGTGTGACAGGGTACTCGCAGCGATTACCCTGTCACACACAGCGAATGCTCGCTGCGAATGCCTTAGTCGCAGCGGTTTTAGCGAAGCTGCCGAAAAGCGACTATAGCCGTTAAAGCATCCCTACCAGAAATCGTTCCGACTTCACGAAAAGCCACGTGAAGACATGTGGACTTGCCTCGATGATAATTGGAGTCCTTAAAGCGTCACACTCATCTGAGAGAGGCGCAAAGTTGTATCGCTAACCAAGCCTCTGTCCAATCAGAAGCCATGATGTCTATCAACACCCTTTACTACCTTTGCCCGATTTTGCCAGCGGCGTCGACATACGCTCACGCTCTGGGCACTTCTTGCAGCTAGGTATACGAGGGACCCATCAAACTTAATAGATGTGGCTACTTACATCTTGTAATAAGGGGGGTAGGTCAGCGACAGTTGCTTCTGGCCGCCGGCAAACCATATGCGGTGGCACGGTCAGTGGGGGGGAGGCGCATTTGGGGTTGATGGGGTCGGAGTTGCAAGTAGGACTGCGGGGGCCAAGGTGCCGCGAATCAGGGCTGCGGGGGCCAGAGCGCCGCGAATCAGGGCTGCGAGGGCCAGAGCGCCGCGAATCAGGGCTGCGGGGGCCAGAGCGCCGCGAATCAGGGCTGCGGGGACCAGAGCGCCGCGAATCAGGGCTGCGAGACCCTGGACTGCGGGACTGACATCCCCTGCTCACACACCGGGCCTCTTCCATTTGAGTGGTCTTATTCTTCGTCACAGATTCACGGCGAGGCACGATAAAACGATACTAAAAGATCAGAAATGTTTTCATCAAAAACAAAGATTCGGCGATCAATCAAAATTGTGTATTTAAATACACAATTTTGATTGGCCTTAACACATTCGAGTCACTTTACATAGAGCTAATGCCATGCTGCCATACATATTACTAATGGAGATTCCAGGAGAGTCACCAGCATTACGTTTGCGCTAAAGTGAACCCTCGAGGAGGGATCTTGGGATTAGGTGATTTCAGGGGATCTTGTCGTTATACTTGTATCTCTACGGGTATTTTCATGTACTAGTGGGGTGGGGTAGTAAAAAATATGAAAATTAAGAAGTATATTCGCTCGCTCTGATCCCGAGAGTATTCAACCCGTACCTATTCAATCTTTTGTGAAAGGGGTTTGAGTAAAGTTGGCGTCGTTTCGAAGTTCTGCGGGCAGTAATGAAATTTGTATATTATGAAAGAACTGCATAAAGCTATCAAAAGTTATTATGGAGAAACTTCTCTAAACTACACTTCTCATCAAGATTTTCTACTGGCGACAAATAACCAAAATAGAGGATTAATTCTTTAAAAAAAAACCGGCTAATTGCGTGTCGGACCACGCACAATAAGGATTCCTTAATTGGAAAGAATTTATCTTAAAAACAAACAAATTATAATTCAAAAATAAGTTCTCATATACATCGATCGATACGTCACGGTCAATTCTCCAACTACAAATGTAAGTTAGCAATCGCAAAAAAAAATATTGTGTGATAAAACTACAAATTAACGATTTTTAGGACTTTTTCCTTTACATGTGCTGTGAGACCTTGCTTCCTGCCTAATTTCATTATTCTAGGCCAGCGAGGAGTAGGTACTCTGTAGGTTTTGATTTATTTGCGAGTATCAAGTATGTCGCATAAATGGCCGTATTTTTTTAAGACAGACAATAGGACAGACCAACAACGAAGTCGTCATAAATGGATTCCGTTTTTTCCTAAAACAATTTTATTAGCTGTCAGTTTGGCCTTTTCAGTGGTGTAAAAAATTTCCATTTTTGAATTTTCATCCGATAATAGAAATGGAACATTGTTTTGAGGCAACGTCTTTAATCGGAGTACAGATAATAAGGAATATCGCGCTTGTATTCCCCACTTGAGGCGCTCTAGTGTAAATTAAGGTCTCTAGAAATGTCAAATGTTACTAAACTTTCACTGTTCGCTGGCTTTTATCGCTAATTTTTACTAATTATTCATGATCAGCGGATCTAGGTTGGCGTTTAGCGACTCACGCCCCAAAAGCGTCCGAGTTCTTCCGTGACAAATCTTAAAGTGAACTTGATTTTATTCTTTAAACTTCTTAGCAAGTATTACACTACTAATGTACAATTGTCATCAAATATCCTTAAAATTCTTTTTAATAAGATGTTTTGTAATTTTGAATCCGCGCGCCTCTTATTCTGCCACACACGCTGCCCTGTTTGGCCGCCATGTATGTATATTCACCGAGATATCTCTGGTCGTCTACAACCTAACGAAGTCATTGAGGAATTTGCGAAAAGTAAGTAATACGAGGAGACTTGTAAAATGTTGCATGCATTTTTACTGTTAACTTTGCTAAAATCTACCCTCAGCGGGGTCAAGCGTGGTGCAACAGTGGCGGATCCAAGATTATCGTTTGGGATATAGAGACACAAAGACACCGCTCGTCGCGCGACGAGCGGTGTCTTTGTATCGCGTCGCGTGTCGCGCCTGTTTGAAAGAGCCTTAACACGGCTTGCCCGGCGGCAACGCCCTGTGTGTAGGACCCTTAAGGCCTAATTCGGTAGAACTTAACACGTTCAGTGTTGGATGCCCCCCTGTAGGGTTCACCTACTCACATATGGGATGCCGGGAACCCTCGCGGAGGGCTCATTTTAAAAGTGGATTTTTCTTAGCGAATGCAGCTTTATAAACCGTAAAAATAAAACCTTAACAATATTTATTAGTTATTGCGTTGGTTTTAAAATCCAAGCATTTTTATTTTTTTGTTCACAGGTACAAACATTCACAAAAAAATTCAAAGGTTGGAAACTACATATGGCCACAAGAAAACACTATTTTACTTCATTTTACAGTGTTTTATAACACGGTTTAACGTTTTCTTTTTCTTTATTAATAAGGGGTTTTTATCCACACGGATACGTCAACCCCATTGTATTATCCCCATCTTATTAACACACAACTATACACTTGCACTTATACTATATTTTACTACATTACTATCCACCACCACTATATATAAATACTATGAAAAAAAAAAGAAAATATAAAAAATATTAGAAAAGAGAAACACTACCTAGACTTCTGCATTAAACCACAAATTATGCGTTTAGTTCTTTCTGATTTAGGGTATGCCAAAATATTTTGGATAAGTCCAACATGTTCAGTTTAAACTCCCTAGCCAAAGATTCCCTTTCATTCCAGTTCTTAGCACATTCTATCAGCAAATGTTGCACATCTTCAATTTTATTACATGTCTCACAATTAGGCGATGTAGCCTTTCGCATTAAGAAAGCAAACTTTGCCGATACAAAGTGGCCAGAACGAAGCTTTATCGCTAACTTAACATAACTCCTAGTTGAACATCTGTCATCAAACCATGGCTCAAGAGGTGGCTCGTTTTGAATGACTATACCAAATGCCTTTTTCAATAGATATTTCATTAAAACATTGTCGAAACACACATTCTTAAACTTGGAGAAATATTCCCAGTAATCAGACATAAATGGGGTAACATTGCCCATCTCCACTGCCAGTTTTGACAGTCTATTAGCCTCCTCGTTGCCCCGTAACCCTATGTGCGCTGGAACCCATTGCAAGATAATCTTAATGTCATCTGTGTTGTAGCAATGAATTAGTGAATGTAATAAGCTATCGATGCACCTCTGCAACCAGAGGCGCATCGAGCCACATGTTGTAAAGCACTTTAGCTATCTGTAAATATAACTACTTTATTTAAATTTTGACTAAGTGAATTTGACACCGCCTGGTATATTGCAATGAGTTCCTGAGACATATATTTTCTTTAATTTTATACATAGCCTTATAACCTGTCACAGTGTTTAATAACACGGTTTTAATACTAATGACGATGACCGTGCGCAATGGTTAACTTTAGCGCAAACGTAATGCTGGGAACCCTCCCGGAGGATTCACTTCCAATATGTAGGTATAGCGGCATGACGTATAAGTTTTATGAGAATTTGCCAATTTTAGGAACATTATACATTTGAAGTCTTAAAATGGAGGTAATGAAATAAACATTAGTAAGTATATGAAGTTATGGGTAATTGAACATAAATCCAAAACATATCAAATAAAAGTACTGAAAAGGCGCCAGTGGCGCCAACTACTGAGTACAAAAACGATAGCCCCCATTGGTGTGAAACAAACAAACCGGGGCCCGCGCCTTTAGTGCCAACTTCAGGCGGCAAATTCAAGCGTGGTTGACAAGTGCACCACCCAGCGCACCGCAACTTTGCAATGAATGAGACGTGCATCTTTCTCTGCAGGTGGTGCAATGAGGAAATCACTACGTGACTGGCGCGTGGCGGGTGCAGTTGAATTCAGCTAGGAATACAATGAACGCCGCCTCTGTGGTCAAAAATTTTAGGAAAAAAACATTTATTTTTGAAATTTTACTTGCAATATAGGGGCGCCGCGCGCCGCGCTGTGCGTCCTGTCCCTTTCCAATCCTGTACATAAGTGCAAAGGCAACACGATTTCCTTAATTTTTCACAGTTTAGGCGCCCCTGTTAGATTGGCACATTGTCGATCGCTGAAATTTGACATGTTGTTGCCAAAATTTTCTAGATTGCGACGCTGCCCGAAGCCGGTCCGGTGGGGTGCTGATAATGTGTGACCTGGATCCGCAGTGGTCGCCCACGAAATTCAAATATTCTTACGTTTTTGCAATTTGCAGATTAATATCAGGTTGTATCTTGATCAAAATATGATTCGCAACCACAACAAATATGAATTTAAATAATTATAATCGTTAGAATCATTCATCTCTTAAGTTAGATTTGTTCCTTAAAACTTTTTCATACCTACCTAAGAGATTTGTTCGTATGGAACAAATCTAACTTACCTACTAGGTACTATTGCTGATCCTCTTTAAGGCTCTTTCAAACACCGCTCGTCGCGCGACGAGCGGTGTCTTTGTGTCGCGTCGCGTGTCGCGCCTGTTTGAAAGAGCCTTTAAGTTTGCTCAACATGATAAGTCTGTACTATTTGAGTAGGTATTAGGACTACAGGGTTGCCACGACAGTCATGTAATTTATGAATTTACAATAAAAATTAAATCAGATAATAGTACCTATGCCAAATCCACAAATTACTTTTAATAAAACTTTCCAAAAAGTGAATTAAAGTGTTCGCGTACATAGTCATCACGTGGCGGCTGCGGCCGGCGGTGCATCGTCGTATGACTGCCGGTGCCGGCTCTGGCTCCGCACAGCACGGTATACGTCCGGCACAGGCGCGGTACTCGCCAGCTCGGCTGAGGCTGTGGTTGGAATCTGCGATGTTTCCTACGGATGCAACGCCGCTCCAGTTTCTTCTCCTCACAGTTGAGGGACTGAATCTAAAAGACAACCAACCGGTTTTTAGATTATAATCTCATCATCCAGCTAGCTGTTTCCTTCCACGGGCTCTTTGGTCACCAATTTCGTTCCTTTCTTTAGCATCCATCATTTTTGGAAGGGTACGTCCAGAAATAAACTATCTAACACGCTAAATTAAGTTTTACCTGAGGGCATTCGCGAGGCGTCTGCGGCATTGACAACAGCGGCGACAGGGGGCGACAGCTGGGCATGCGCAGCCTGGCACACGGCGCTCTCGATGCAGTTGGCGGCGTTGAGGAGGAGCCGACACAGCTCGCAGCTCGGCGAAGATGCTGCACACCAGACAAAATGCATTTACTTAACAAACGTTGAATACGGTCTTCGAAAACATTATTCATCTGTATTTTTCAAAACCAATAACTTAGTATCTACTCATCCACTGTATATTTAGATAGGTAAAGTGATAAAATATAGATACATTTGTAAATATAATTTACCCGGTTTTTCTTTTCCTATATTTCTCGACGGCATGTGAAGGAGGTTAGTCTCTAACCACACGAAAGGAAGATATATAATTTAGGCACAGACGAATAAGTAGTAAAAATTGTAAAAGTAAAAGTTCAAAGGCAAATGTTCTGACTGTTGCAGAACTTGTGCAGGTCAAACAATAAAGTCTGCCACATAACTGCATACGGAATTATGTTTCGAAATTCCGTAGATTAAAATAATCGAACACAGAACTACTGCACGTGTGTTATATATCCTTGATTTTGTATGGATTTGCAGCTTTCGGAATTCCGAATCGTTATTTCGAAACGAAATTCCGTATGTACCTATGTGGTCGGCCTAATAGTGATAAAGTAGGATGTCGGAGCAAGGCTCGTACATCGGAGGCAGCACCTGGGTCGAGGTGTGAGCAGTCGAGCGCAAGGGGCGCGGGTGGCGGGGCTCGGGCTGTGGTGGCAGGGGGCGGGGCACGAGCTGAGTTTGCGGAGGGCGGGGCGCGGGCTCTGGTGGCGGGGGACTGGCGCTCGTGATCGCCACCAACGCTGCTGCCGTTGACGTGCAGCTTTATGTTGTTGCGCACCAGATGCGGCTTGATCACCTCAAACCACACGTCACACAGCTGTAACCACAATCGAAATAACTGTAGAATATAATAACCAAGCTCAGTACCAACTCTTTAGTTCTAGTAAGAGCAGAACCGGAGGACCGATGACCTACCGGTCTATTCTGTAAAACTGTAACTGATTGACACTATTGACATCTCACTTCACCTATAATAGGTAAAGGTAGGTATGTAGTCACGGTAAGATTTTTACAGAATAGATCTTCTGGTTGCAGGAATCCGTTACATGATACAAACACAGACCCGGCATTGTGGCGATGCTTGGTCAAGGTCTATGTTCAGCAGTACAGCAGTGGAAATCTTGGCTGAATGATAGGTTCATTTCGAGAAGCCATCTCGTGCACCATGTTTTGAATTAAATTCTAAAATAATAGAGGAACGACGACATCCCCTGCAAAATGGGGATACCTTGTGGTTTCAGGAAACAAATGAAACATGGAACCGCTTTGTCCAGATGTAGACAGTATGAATCACGTTTCAGTACCTACCTACTACAAATACATTATCACAATTTATAAAATGATTTCAGTTTCATGAAACTGAAATCATTTTATAAACTTATATCAATATGTCACGTAGTTTCATGAAACTACGTGACATATTGATATAAGTTTATTGGCAGGCGCTTACACCGACTAAAGCATTCTCCAAATCGTAGCGCACACTTTTGGGTATCTTATTCTTACTCCTGCTTAGAAAAATATCTTGGTGTGGGCGGATGGGGCACGCCATGGAGTCGCCGGACGGCTTTGCTGCGGAGGTGAGGGCGCGCGGTAGTTCGGCACCGCTGCCCAACATTTTGCGACCCCTTGGCTGAGACATTATTACGCTCGCAATGATATCCAAACCATTGAAATTACAAAACGAAGTGGATAAACCTATTTACACTAATCTAGTACTTCCGTACTTCCTAAAACATTACAAATATTTGTATAAAAAGTAAACCTGCACTTTCAACTGTTCTGTCAAATACGTACTTTATTTTTCTAACTATGGAAAATACCTGCATTTGTGGATGAAAAAGGTCCAACACCAAAATTCCTTTTTTGTACAATGTGGGTACTCTGAATAATGTTATTGGAAAATTATTATCTGGCTCATCTCTTTCATGCGAGGAGCAAATTCGTAGATTTTAACAGTGAGCTATTTGTGACCTTCGGCTTATATAAATTTAAAAAAATGAATAAACCAACTTTTAAATCGGCTTTAAGCACTGGAGGGTCATTTATCTGTGAATTCGTTTTCAAAATGAAAGAAATAAGTATGTTCAGAAGCAACAAGCAATACGACAGCGCGATCAATGAAATGTTATTTTATGGCGCCGAGGACGAGGAGCAAACGAGACAAGTAGGTTTGAATAATCTGCTTTGTATTTATTACGTAATCCTTCATGCGAGCAGGACAGTAGACGTGTGCGTGCCGAGCTTAGCCAGCGATGCCCTGGCCAAATGTCTGGTCAGTGTTCATCAGAAGAACAAAGTGAATGTCAGAATCGCCATACATAACAGCGATGACTTCCACAATCTGCAGTTGTTTGCTCAGAATGGGATTGAAGTGAAAGTGATAAAACCGTGCGTGCGGCTGGAGCATGAGTTTGTGTTGATAGACGCGGGCGCCGGCGACGCGGTGGCAGCGCTCGGCTCACTCGACCACGCGCCGGCGACCCTCAACCACAACCGCGGTGCCACGCTGCTGAGCTCCGACAGCGCCGTGCTCACCGCGCTCAGCCGGGAGTTTGAAAGAGTCTGGAACTCCGTATCTGATATAGCACACGCGATAGATGACAAAACTGATTAATGTATTCTCAAATGTTGGATGTTTACTTTAGATATAATTGTGTATATTTTATTTAATGATCAAATTTTATATTAGTGTTGGGTATAGAAATAAAAGTATGGATATAACAAAAAATACTTTTAATTTCATCGCTTGCTGATGAGACTTTAATAATTGCTTTCTTAGATTATTTGACATTAATGTTACAGTAAGAGCTATAAACGTTTTGTACTCCAGTGCCGTTATTATTCTAAGCATTGATATTACATAAATATATCAAAGTTCTATTCGGAACAATTGTGACATTTTAAAATGAAAGGTGACAGCAGTATCACAGTTTACTTTGTAGTCATTTATTAATAATATGTAATATGTGGACAACTAATGGAAACATTTCGGAATAATCATTTTGTTCTTAATTTAATAGTAATTTTCATGTATTTTAATTAAAAGTTATATTATTTAATAAAATCATAATATAAATCATAAAAAATATCTTGATTGCTAATTATATTGAAACGATTTTAAAACGACATTGCTGGAGGCATTAATTACGCAAGTTGATTGTATGTATTAATTAATTAATGGTAAAACAGATATAATAAGTTCATGATTCTAAGCAAAGAAATAATTATTTACAACATTATGGGTACTTAATAATATTTCCTAAAGACATCAAATTAAAAATAAATCTTTGGGAAGACCATTATTTCAAGTAACAACTTGGTATCTACCTATTTCCTATGTCACGTGTAATGAATCCCCATAAACATCCCCCATTTATCTATTACTAACGCAGTCAATAATGCACAAAACATGACATTAAGGTATTGCTTTCAACGAATTTTTTTTTTTTTAGTGAATCAATGAAAGAATATTGCATTTTAAGACCATTTCAATATTATTAGATCATTTTTCATAAAATATAAATCTAGTAAAATATATTTTACAGTATTAAAAAAGTAAAATACTATCAAGCTAATATTGTAAAAGCTAGTCACACTAAGTATTCTTATGACAATCATTCATACATTGATAATAATAATGGTTTAACTGAGAATAGTAATACTAAAATTAACTACACTGTCCATTTCAATGAATGAACATCGCTTTCCTCATTGTCAACATGAGACATTATACTTTGGATATTTAAGTACTCAATTAAGTATCTGCTAAACCTATGCACACAACGTCTATTATTTTAAATTCGATGGACCCAACAAATAATTCCAATCATATAAGATAGAATTGTTCCAGCTATCAATTAGGTAGCCATTCAATAATTTATATTGTAGCATACAACAGAGACTCCTACAATAGTATAAACGTAAACTTACAGCTAATACCAGTGAGACACGCATATGACTAGCAGTACCGCTGCGACGAGTGACTGTCACACGTATCAGCAAAAGTGTCAGTATGCAGATGGAGAAGTCCTAGTCACTCGCGAGAGACAGTTGATGTCATACATCCACCTCGATGTCACTGTTCACGTCCTGCGAGGTGAGCGACTGCGGCGACTGCTCGCGCTCGTCCGTGTCGTGCATGTCCTGCGTGTCGTGCATTTCGTGCATGTCGTCCATGTCATGCATGTCCTGCATGTCCTGCATGTCATGCATGTCATTAGGCGACGCGAGTGTGTAGTCGTGTGGGGAGCTCATCTCCTCCTCCCCCGAGCCCGCAAACTCCTCGTCCATCATGATGGTGGCAGGTAACGACGGCGATACTTCTTGTAACTGACTTGTGTATACTGTAACAGCCACAAATATACATTTTAATGTAGAGTTTGATACTATACACAGAGATTTAATAAAAGTTTCCAAGTTGTTACAAGTTTTCATTTTATTCAATTTATGACATGAAAATATTATTTAAATACTCAATAATATAATAAAATTAATAATAAAAATTAACCTTTAATATTGGAAGACTTGAGATCTGCTGTATAATTGAGAGATTCTTCCATAGCCTCCATAGTGAGGGTGTCAGTATCGAGGCTGTCAAGAGAACCGGAACATGACGGTGATGTGTCTGGGTTTGAGTTGAGGGTCAGCTGTATGCTGTCTAATTGAGGTATGTGCGGTCGAACCTGGAACATTCGGTTTATCATGTTACTTACACATTGACAATATTCTTTCTAATATTTATCACTGCAACTAACACTAGATGTGTAATAAATCATGGCCAGACTTTTTAATTTTTATACATTTACTACTTTTAATTGTATGTTACCTTCATTCCATCAGGTCTATGAGGATTTCTGCAGCCTTTACACTTGCACTCGGTACATGGCTTGCTTTCCACATAACATGGACATCTCTGCCCACAGCATGTCAACTTGCCAGGGGTGGCAGTGGCATTGCCACATCTACAACCTTTTCTTTTACTGCTAGCTGAACTACGAGACCTGTTTGAAGGCTTCTTAAAACCTAGTTGGTTTGACTGAAATTATAAAGATAATAATTTATTGATAAATAAACTATAAGCAAACTGATTTACAAGTTTATTTGAAACATAACAAATTAAATTTTATTCCACTTGCTTAGTAACTTACTTTGCTCTCCCGGCTTGATCCTGAATCATTATGAGATGAATCTGTTTCATCAACATTTTTTCTCTTAATAGTAATTTTATTTCCAGAACCAGCATACAAAACAGAATATAATGGTGATCCATTAGATGTAGATCTAGAGGTAGGAGAGTCTTTAGAGCTTCTGCTTTCTGAGTTATTAGACGTTGATGCAGCGTGGGTTTGTGTGCCTGCAGAGTTAGTGTAGACACACGGTAGAATACTGTATGCGGACTTGGAGAGGCCTGCCGTACTCTTGTAGTCGTCTGAGAACCCAGCACCTTCTTGTATTAAGTCAATCAACCCTGAACTTGCAACTGTGCCTCCATTAACTCCTGCTGCTATTTCGTCTTCATCCAATAATATTTTATAGACGTCTGTACCCATAAAGTACTCGCACAATTTTTTATAACACTGCAGAAGTATGCGTAGCTGTAAGTTTTCACCATAACTTTCATAATCTTTGCACCAACTACAAGAAGGCTTTAGTTTTTTTCGTCCACCTTTACACTTTTTGCAAACATGATGTTGGCAGCTGGCGCTCGTTGGAGTATAAGGTTCCTTTAGTAAGTTACCACACACTGTACAAGATAAAGATTGTCGTAAATAAGGAACTAAACGAAACAAATCTGTCCATGAAGACTTATCTGCCGCGTCAGCCAAGATTATTAGTCGACAGGTAGAAACATATAAACTTGTGGCATTCATTGTTATTACAGAAAACGTAGCAAGGAGAACATTTACTGATTTATAAATTAATTTGTTTACACCAAGGTGCTACACAACCAAAAAGCCGCAAACGTCTCGTCAAAACTGTTAGTCTGTCATTGTCAAATGTCAAACTAATAAAACAAGAGTGTTGCCAGATGAAGAACGATACGTTCGACGAATCAATCAACTTTAAAGTGCCTGCTACACGGTCTCCAACCGCGTGGTTTACAACCGTTTAGTGGTGATTTACGACCAAATTTTAAACTGCTCTGCCGCCCGGTTGATAACCAAGGTCACCTCTGTTGGGAATGGGGACACAGTTAGCTACCGTGTAACAGGCACTTAACCGCCACCATGAGAGAAAAAAAGTGTTGTTCTAGCAGATTCGAAAAAAGCGGCGTAGATTAAAAGCGGAACGATGATCCTTTGTAAAAAGCGGAAAAGCGGTACATCTGGCAACGCTGTATGTAAAACAATTAAAATAGAGGTGAGAGAAATAGAGATGCGAAGCATCAAATTTATTTAGTCGATAGATCGATTCGTTTCTTTTCATTAATATTTTTTTACAATCGTTATTTCTTTGTCAATTATTTATTTTATTTTATTGTACCATAATTTTATATTTATAAAGCATAGACGAGCCTAAGCTTTATATTTTCGTAGTTAATTCAAGTACTTAATTCGCATCATGGAACATTCACCCATTGGAGCTGTAAATCCTTTTTTATTAAAACATTAAAAACTCACTATCTATCTATATCCTGGAAATAAGAGAAGGACATCATTCAGGTTTCGAAAATTTTGTACCCAAAATGTAAAATGAAAAAAAAAACCGGTTTTCTTAAGGGAATTAGCAAATTAGTAAACAATATAAAATTTTGTGTAACAAACACAATTGATACTGAATAAATTAATATTTGTTAAATATCTGATAAATTATGTAGATACTTGGAGATAGATTTTGTGGAACCAAGCATATATAATTTTCTGTAGAAAGTCGATGTGAGACGGAATCGTTTTGGTTTTTTACTCATTTTCAAATGCCATCATTTGATCACTTGTCGAAACAGTTTGAGAAACAGTGTCAGATGACTTTTTTAATTCATATTTTAAGGAATATATTGTTCAATAACACAGTAACAATGACTTAACATTATGACACGTCGTGTAAATATAAAATTTTAGTTGTTATTCTAGTATCATGGTGACCACACCGCTACTACACATTTTTGCTCGATTGTACGCATGTTACAAACTAAACACATTCTTTTTTTAAATAAGTTTACACAAAAAAAAACAAAAGTCATTTTATTCAAACTAGGCAATCAGCACTCTTCGAACGTCAAAAATGACATAAGATAGTCCCCCAAAAAGGCCCGCCGTTCACCACTTCGTAGTGCTTTAGCTGGGAAGAAGAACTGGTACAACAAACTCCCCAGCAGCACAGCTGTCTGTTTAGTTAGAAAAACTTGATTCTTCACAATAGTAGGTACTTATGCAAAATAATTACATAACGAGTGAAAACAAAGACTATATATAGTTACTGAAATATTTTCCGGTCAAATTGTGTGCGAACTGTTACCACGCATAGCAACCAAACACATTTTAATCTGACGAATTCATCAAAAAACACCTGCAGACTGAAAAATATATTCGTAGCTATTTTATGAGTTCGGGTCTGATAGAAACAGAACTATTTTCACTAATTTGCATGAAGCTCATACACAATAGAAAAGTAGATCGAAATAGGAATTTATTGAAACGGTTTTTTGACACCGTTATTTTGATAGGTAAACAAGAAGTCGGCCATAACGAAAGCCCGAAGTGAGGAACCCATTGTTTTTGTTACCCTGCTTACCTCTGTCGTTTTACTACGCCTCGCCACTGGCAGTTACGAAACTGCGACAACCTGTAACTGCTTTGAAGATTCTATGACCGAAAAGTGCTGTATGGGTACCTCATCATCATTTCAGCCGGAAGAAGTCCAATGCTGGACTTAGGTCTTCCCCAAGCATCCACATATAGTACCTACACCCAGATTTCACCAGTTATATTTTTAATCCCATATAATAGAGGGCACAAAGCAGACTGGGCTGCTACTGAGAAATTACTGTTAAAAGAAAACAGTTATGTAGGTATCGATGGGTGTAGCGGGCGCTGAGTTTGTGACACTGGTAAGATGTTCCTTAGATCTACAGGTGATAACGATAAGAGAAGTTTTAGTTGACACCATTATTATGATAATTTATGCATAATAATATGTTACTGTTCAACAAGAGAGCTATGATAAAATGTCGTTGACCTTTTATTTTCTACAAAAGCTAGGAGTAGGCAGGTACCTACTAGAATATTAGTAGGTACCTGGACGTTTTTAGGGTTCCGTACCAAAATGGTAAAAAGGAACCCTTATGGTGCGACTCAGTCTGTTTGTCCGTCTGTCCTGTCACAGCTGGATATCTTAAGAACTTCTAAAGCTATCAACTTGAAATTTGGAATAGTTTTAGATGACGTTTGCCCAATTATTTTGCAAATACGAAAGAGTTTTTTTTTGAAGTGAAAACTTACTTTAGGCGCGTTGAGCATTGTTGAGATGGGACTAAACCATTGATTTCGCGACACCGCGATAACACCTTTTGACCATTAAAAAGGCATCAACGTGTTTATTGCCGCGGTGCGTGGAATAAAAGACATCAACGCGTTGATTACCGCGGTGCTGATTTTTTTATTTTCATGTTTTCACTTCTGTCGGCACTCCCGGAGTGGCACTGATTTTTGTTTTTCACAGTTACTGAATGGGGGTCTTAAAAATTCGAAGTGGGGTTACTAGCGTATCATTATAAAAGAGCGCTATTTGCACGTTCTCAAACATTTTTCTTTTTTTTTAGGCCGCATAGTTTTCTACTTTGGCGAAAAATTAAAAAAAAACCCTTATCTCCGAAGTTTGCATATAGAAAAATCTGAAATTATTCTATATGATAGAAGTTTATGTAAACATTACAGGAAAAATAAAAAAATGTCTCTAATAGCACAATTTTTCAGAAATTATCAACAAATATTACATTAGTTCCACTATCGGTCAAGAGATGGCGCCTACCTGAACTGCAATATTGTACACCGCAGTGTTAAAATTCTCTAACGAATATAGGCCTCGCCGATAAAAATTTAAAACATTTCACGGTTTCTAAGCAAAATGTCCTCCCTACTCGCAGGTTGCTTTAGTTGAACAGGTTGCACAGTTGTAGTTTTTTCCTGGTCACAGAATTATTTAGGTACCTATACGAATGAAGCTCCTAATAGGCTCTCGGTTAATAAATTAATAAAATATAAAAATAATACAATAAATAAATATGGTAATGATAAAACTTGTTCAGCTGCTTTTATGGGCGATAGTCTGGTTGGATGGGTATTTTAATGAACCCTCAAGAATTCAACCAACCACAAACATTGAACAACATTGGGTAATTTTTGGAAAAATATTTAAAAAAAAAACATCCTACATTCATTGCCTCTGCTGGTTGACAATAATGTATTCAAGAGAATGTTTTTTGTATTTTTATTTTTTTATTCCAAAAAAACTTCACAGGTGTGTTTATTTAGATTTCTCCTAGTTTATATATGATGGTACGGAACCTTCGGTGCGCGAGTCCGACTCCGTCTTGACCGGTCTTCAGGTTAACAATCATACAGATACCCTCTGAACAAATAAAAACCAAGACATAGCGCTGCGAAGAATTCAGTGAAGCATACTAGAACTACACCTCCGCAACCATTTACAATGAAATTACAATCAAACTAAGTACACCTCGCTAAGTGCACACATGTTTACAAAACCGGCCTCACATCACTGTTGACAGCGCTGTCTTGGTTTTTTATTTGGTCTGACCAGGTACCTAACATATCCTTAATTTTGTTTTGATCTGAGGAGTGAACCTTTTAGATCAATGCATTCCTCGCCTAATTAGCAGCAGTGTATTTCACAACATGCGAATAAGACAAGTCGAGGACCACAGTCACCATTCTTGCTCTATTATCCAATTGAAGGCACTTAACAATTTGTTTCTGTACACAGTAGGTAAGTAGAAACTGTACAAATAGCCAGGACCCGCGCATAATTTTCTGTATCTGTAATATTATTGTTTGCTATTGGTCACTGAGTAATTAATTAACTAACGTATTTTTGTGAATCTACTTAAATATGTAGGCACTTATCTAATAAGGCTCATTATAAATTCATTAGGAGACTTCTTATCACTCTTTAATAGACATCATATCAAAACAAAGACGTTCGTTTTCTTGACAAACACAGGAACTATTACAGAATAAACATTATCGATGAACCAATCGGAGCATTCAGATATGAGTGGTATCGCATTGTACTAACTACCTATCTGTCCCGAACGATCGGCCGCGGCCCGCGCCGTCATTGTCTCAGTGGTGGAACTAGATACAGGGTGCTTGGGCGCAAAAGGACGTCCTGATAACAGATTACAGCGTCAACAGTATCAGTTGATCCACCGCGGCAGGAGCACCTCGCCGCCTCTCGGCTCTCGGCGACATCTGACCGACTGAGGCGACTCAACTAATTGAATCAATTCAACGAATGTCTTCCGTCGCTGATTGCAGCTCCCTATAGAGTCTGTGTCATAGTGCACCGCGATATTCGACTCTATCCGTAGTGTTAGTGCTGTGAACCAGTGCTGGTGATGTGATACCTGTCCAGAGTGCTTTATTGGAACAGGATTTAGTGCTAATACATACTGGAGAACACAAGATGAACAGGTAATTTCCACAAACACAATTGCTGTGCTTGACCACATCGGCCTCATCTTCTTTCGAGTGAACGCATCATTATCTCTCTGAACTCCTATTTGCATGAGATTGTTCGCCAGTTTATTGTTACAATCCAGAAATCCTCCACAATCGTCAAGGAAAATATATTGAACTTTTTCTTTTGCTGGGTAGACAACTATGAGCGTTACGCCTATCTTTAAGCACTTTAGTATAGCTGTCTAGACAGGCATCTACCAGAAAATTAAACATTAAAATAATACAGGTAGGTAGGTATCGACTCTATTAAAAAGTCATTGTATTTATTCCAAATTAGTTTATCACTTAGTTCGATAACTCATTAGATATGTTATCAGAAGTAGGTAATACCCCGTTGATGAATTTGTGATTGTGAAATCAAATGATTGCATTCTTCCGTGGTACACACGGCTACACATCAAGCTATAAATTTCCAGTTTATGCTGATCTCGCATTGTATAGGATTTCCGTACAATGCGAGATCACCAAATGAAAATGTGTACCAAATGAATATGTTCGTTATAGTCGTAGGTAATACTTATAGGGACACCTCAATACATTCAGTTTAAAATCGAGACACCTAATATAATAGCATCACTCGCGTAATACATTAGCTGTCATGTCTTTCATAAAAATCTGACTCACATTTAATTCCTAACTACGAACATTATTAAGGCAAATTCAGTCTACAGCCTATACCTGTAAATGTAAGTATTCTACAGCTGAAAATGATGCCTGAAATGCAGTTAACTAGGCAAACAGATTGGCTATCGAGCTGTTTAGGAAGTTCAGGACCGTGCACCATCTGTGCATCGTCGACCGCATTATTGCTTCATCAGGTGAAATAGTTGTTAAACACTGGTTAAATGGATATTAAGTATCCACAATTTAAGCAAATCATCATATAACATTCTTTTAATAGGTACCTAACCTACTAGAGTTTGGCCACGCTAAGTCTACAATGGAATAAGTAAATGGGCAACCCCAAAAAGCTTTTTATATGGTATACTTTTACATCAGTCAGATAAGTCAGTTTCGGGGTTGTAAGTAGATCTAATGATTTTAATATTTTGCCTTTTGATTTTTGATTTTTACATAATAGATTATGTGTAATATACTATGTCGTAGGTACCTATGTTTTACCTCCTTAAGATGACACAACTGTATCAAATCCACACTGCATCGTGCTAATAAAGTGACTATTCTTTACCAGGAATAAATGCGAATAAAAACAAAAGAACCTATTAAAAACAAAAAGACAAACAAACTATCAAATTCTTTTTTCGTAGGACAGAATCGAGTTCTCGTCTATAGATTTTCAAATTCGTCGTTTTCATCGTTTTTTAATTTATGCAGAGTAAGCGTGGCCAGGCTCTAAACTGGCAAATGTAGGTAGGATATAGCCTAATCTAGTTATACGAGTGCTCTCTGTACATACCAGACCCTGGTCAGGTTCTATTTGGCCACTACTCGTATAGATCTTACACTAATTAAACCGTTCACATAATAGGTGCATGTTTGAAGCACGATTCAGCACGAACACCCTAGTGAAATCCACTTAGCTAGCAACCTGCATTGTATGATGTTTTAGTAGGTTTCATTCTACCTATGGACCTGCCTACCCCGGCTACCCACGTGTTAGTCTGAGGATGAGTAAAATTCGTCAAAATACAATTGTCACACATTAGATACACTGCGTTCCGGTTGAGTCATCAAACAAAATACGCATTGGTCTTATCTACATAACATTTATTTCGTAAAGACGTCGATACTAGATATGGCATTCGTTACTCAGTGTTTATAGCTAAATTACCTGATTGATTTAACATGTTTTTTGTAGTAAAAAATGAGGACAATGTTTACGTATTAATTAATGGGGTTAAACTTTTATGAGGAATGCTTGTTTGAAGACACTCTTCGACATTGAATTTGAAAACCGTGCAAGACCAATTTCTTATTTGTAATATTAAGTTGTCCCTGAAAAAGTGTTCAGCATTTCATAAGTTGGCTTACATAAACGCCTACCTACAGGCTTTTTTAAACACCTATATACCTGCAGTCTGCTGTAATGTATGTACGCCAATTTTGAAGTTTGTGGTGTGACTCTTAGTAGGTGTAGAGTTAAAATAAATAAACGATCTTTGAGAAGACTTGCAATCAGGCCGTGAAGCTTGAACCCAAAGATTTACCACATTGAACGGGTATTTGTAAATGGTAGGTACATATAAATAACTAAAGTATTGATAACAACAATAAGACAATGCAAGTTAGCCAGCAACTGACGAAAAGAAGTCTGTAGGCAGGTACACTCACTAATATAATCAGGTCTCGTTGTAGGTTGCGACACAATTCTACAACTTATATTTAGTTATGACGAAGCAGCAAATCTGAAATGGTTCATTTAAATCAATCCTATCTGGAACAATAGCGCAGGGGCGTGGAGTGTGGACGCATCATAAAGACCAATCAGACAATTGGGGCCGCCACGCTCGTTGCGCAGGAGTGTCTCTCAATAGCTTCCGTTGAATGAACCTATCGGCTCTCGCTTAGCACAGTCACCTGAAATGTCACATGTGATGTTACTATGAATTCTTGGTAATACGGGAAAAGTCACCTAATAAGATAATTTTGAAAAACGCTGGAACAAAGCAGTTGTCTAGACTCTGGGTCTCACATGATTTTTCGTCTATCTTTAATTCGGCTTATAAGTTATAGGCTTATAAGTGAATCATGAAATTGGCTTTGTGTTATAGACTAAACCTGGAAAAAAAGATCTAAAGAATAGGCATGCCATATCTACGTGTAGTTTTTTACCTAATAACCCTATAGGTAATTCCAGACTACCTACGTCGTCTGGAAATTATGAACTGTTATCGATCATAAGAGAGCACTATATCTATTGGACTTCTTGGAATACATTATTATTGTTCTGTTTATCGCAATGAATCATTGTCTGCAGTTTTCCGTTTTATGTTCCGAGACTGAGAGAGTCCAGTCAACAATTAAAAGGAATTAATTTGACCTCTGCACAATTAAGACAGTTGACAGAGACCCTTGGTATGGGTATTGCGAGACACTTCGCCAAACACATTGACATTATGTTGACCGTTACGTATGTACATAAAAAACATAATATCATGGGACCTTATACGCTTATTGCCCTAAACCTAAGCTAGTACCTAAGTATGTTAGGGTTGATTTAATTCTATGCAGTTTAGTTTACCCTTCAGTATTGCATTTAAAAAGAACTGCTATCTCATGTTCGCACTCAAACTAGATATCTAACTTTTAAATACTTTTAGATGGAGCACTGGTGGCCTAGTGGTATCGGCACCGACTTACGAGTTGTAGGACGTGGTTTCGAACCCAGGCAGGCGCTTTACTCATCACCACTGCTTTTAAAACGATGAAGGGAAATATCGTGTCCTAGAACCAAAAGTTCGAAGATATTCGGCATCTATCAACCCGCACTGCGCCCGTGTGGTAGATTACAATCCCATCCTATTTTAAATAGATGAGGCCTGTGTTCCTGCAGTGGAAACATAGGTTGATTAAATGTTAAGATCAGTCAGATATAATTTATTTTCTTAAGGATGACAGGGGCAACAATGTGTAGTGTAGTTACGGAAACTATACATAATTATTGAGGAAAGACGAGAGCTCACATCATCGCCAATTTGACCAATAACGGTCTGTAGTTGGTGAGTCATTAGGAATTTGGTAATAAAGTAATTAGGCATTAGGTAGCTGTTAACTAATTGTGATTTTATGAATCAGTGGTGTGATTATTATAAGCGTCAATTTTTAAGTAGGTAGGTATAAGTACCTATCAATTGATAATAGTTCACGTTCATGTACCTATCTTTTATATTCTTCACCTTGTTTTTTTTTTATCTTGAAATTATAAGTAATAAATACACTTTATCTTTCTATCTCTGTATACAAAATGCTATCACGAACTACACCTGCCATAGGATTTTGACGAAAAATCTCCATTGTGTATTTAGGACATGGTCAATTACATGATACAATGTTAGATAAAAAATCAGGTCATGTGTATAGGTACTTGCACTCTTCTTTACTATCAATGCACCGCTGTTTGTTTTTAAAGTGATTAATGAGTAATGAGCCGATTATTTATGGCTTTAATGTTCCATTTAGTTAGAATTGTAAACATAACAGACTTCATGATAACATGATTCTAGTCAAGTAGGTAATAATGTCGATCATGTGCGCAAGCGCAGGTCAGCGAAACGATGATGCGCTGCTGATCGCTCTACGACTGCCGGACGTTGCCGGTGTGTGAGATATTTTTATTCGTCGTAATAGGTAGGAAGTAAGTAGCAATTTGCTTAACAAATGCAACAAAAGCGCCTGTGACCGCCTGACATAAGCGTCAAGAGCGCGACTCCCGCCGGTTGACAGATCACGAGGATGCCATTCATTACCCATTGCACCTCGCTATTATTGCATTACTTTAAACCATCTAATTTTATATTATTTAGCCCCCATTATTTTCATTATCTCCGCTGACATTAAGTAAGAATAGCCAAGTTGTTTTACAATGTCACCATATGACGTCAACAAATTACAGGTGTGTGTAGGGCGGTACCGACAGAACACAGTAAAAACTATTTTTTTCAGGAAACTGTTTCCGTGTTTATCAGTCGCACAGTCATTGTAATAAGTACGGTGTAATCAAATGAGTAATTTAAGGTATTTAAGTACTTGGTATTAGACAGTCTGACCCAGCTCTATATCTGGAATTTAGGATGTTATTTATTTTATTCAGAGCAGTGGTGACCCAGTGGTAACGGCCGTGACTTACGAGTTGTAGGTCTTAGGTTCGAACCCAGACAGGCGCTTTACTTTACAAAACGGTGACGGAAAACATCGTGAGGAAAGCGGCATGTCCTAGAACCAAAAATTCGAAGATCTACCAACCCGTACTGGGCCGCGTGGTGGGTTACGGCCCACTGATATAAAATGAAGTTGTTTATTCTGTAAATAGGTTATCGGAATCACTTTTTTTAAATTTTTAGGGTTCCGTAACGTACCTCAAAAGGTAAAATGAACCCTTATAAGATCACTCTCTTGTCCGTGTGTCCGTGTGTCACCACCGATTATCTCAGGAACGGGTGGACCTTGTTAAAATTTATACCAGATACTGAGGTCTATAGTCCCTATTAGGAGTATAAAAGCAAATTTTGTTACTTACAAGTTTTCGCGAAAATCTAAACTTGCCCATATCTTTTACCAATAAAAATGAAACCAATTTTATTATGGCGGTATAATGGGTAGGTGCGCGAGTTCGACTCGCTCTTGACCGTTTTTTTTTAAAGCTAGATGA
The DNA here is from genome assembly GCA_916610215.1 of Omphaloscelis lunosa. Classification (NCBI taxonomy): domain Eukaryota; kingdom Metazoa; phylum Arthropoda; class Insecta; order Lepidoptera; family Noctuidae; genus Omphaloscelis; species Omphaloscelis lunosa. The sequence goes on along the minus strand of OU744244.1, from coordinate 16,685,834 downwards.
GTTCGGTGTTTCCTATCTGACTACTCTGAGAAGAAAGGCCGAAACAAACTCAGAGATCACAGTCTCTTTTAAGGTCCAGACACAATCTAGGTCAGGTCATATGAGGACCATATATTAGTGTCTGAAATAGTCTTTTGACGAAAGAACCACACTTCGAGTGGACCTGTCCAGTCAATGCAATTGCAGTAAGCTTTTGTCAGTAATCGTGAAACTCAACTCAGGAACTTAAGGAGCTCAACTCGACGAAAAAAACCAAAGAAACGACATTTGGGTAGGCCGCATAAACTACTCAAACTGCCAATCATTAAAACTAGCTGAAAAATAAAAATAGTCCTCACATTCACAATAATTAAAAATATATATAATACTTTCCAAAGTATTCATGTCATTTTGAATGCTTATAACTTGAACAATGTCAATGTGTATATAAAACTGTATATTTTGAGGATTTTACATAATAATTAAATTGTCAAGTTTTATGGTTTTAACCGACTTCAAAAAAAGGAGGAGGTTCTCAGTTCGTCGAAATATTTTTTTATTTTTGTTATGCATGTTCCCCGATTACCCGAAGACGACTGAACCGATTTGAAAAATTCTTTTTTTTTTGTTTCAAAAGGTATACTTCCAAATTGGTCCCATTGTGATTTGGTCACGATCTGATGATGGGATCTTGGAGAAATCGAGGGAACTCTTCAAATATTATAGGCACACCTATGGCGATTTGGGTATTTTTTATAGTAACTCGTGCATTTGCTCTCGAAAATTACCATTTGGTAAAGTGGAACTGATAAATTACAAACCACTAAAAAGTGAAAAACAAAAAAGAAAATAAAAATACAACCGACTTCCAAACTACAAAGTGAAAAATAACTTTAATATTTCTGAAGTCGGTTGCAAAAAACTTAAATAATAATTTGGGGACAAACAAAAGATATTTATTTACAAGATACATATAATTATGTGAGTGGAAACGTCGGGATGTGGGGGACGTTTAGTGATCTTATTGGTGATGTTCTTCAGAAAGGTCAGGTGCGTAGTACTCGCAACCGGCGTACGTGTATGACACATGTATGAACGTAAACGAAGCAAATGGAGTATATAAGGATCATATCAGGTGGTGTTCTGTGGTTTCTGCCAAACCTCATGTGAAGAAGGCTTGAATTTATGTATGTATGTGTAGATACCAACTTCGAAATTGAAAACTCTAGAGCCGGTGATTCCCAAGAGATAAGTAGCTATACGGTGGCGCCCTACGAGGCTCATGTATCCAGGGCAAAGACCTAGAAACTCGAATCTTGGCCGTGACATGAGACCTTAATTGCTATTACTATTTGCGCTCATGATAATCGCAACCAAGTTGAGAACAATAATTGTGAGCTTAACTACAATAAGTGTCGTGTTAATACATGGCTAATTACTCGTTAGAAAACATAAACAAGAGTCGTAGAGTTTGATATCAAGGAACAATAAACAATCCCAAGTAGCATTGAGGGTTCTATATCGGTTGACTAATGATACACATTTATGCTTTAAGCTGTCTGAGCAAGCTGTATAAGACACTCTATAGCACCCTACACAGCCCTTATACCTCCGGTTTGGGCACAAATTATTCAGCCTTAAGTTCACAAAAGGTATACAGTAGCAGAATAGTAGCACTTTAATGGCAGTTTAAGAGAGAACAGTGGTCTTAAAGCTGATTAACGACACTATATAAGATTCCATGTGGTTCTTCATACAGACAAGAGAGTTAAAAGAAGTAACGAGTGAACAATTATACAGCCTCTATAGTAATTATACGCTCACAAGTGTACTCTAAAAACTACTAGTAGGCCACTTTTTCTCTAAATTATTACTTGAGTACCACATTTTGAAATAAATATTTATTTTTAATATATGTGCGAGTGATGTCCATACAATGTAATGTGATTTTATTATTACTGGTAAGTATACTTGTGTTTATTATATTCTATTGTGTTAATATTATGGGTATTGTAAATTTATTGTAAAGTATATACGTATTTAGAGTTAAAATTTTCACGCGCCTCAGGAATAATGCTGTTTTATCATAAAAATATATCTAAATAAGCAGGGACAAACAAAGCGATTTTTCATATTTGTGTTTTTATGGCATCTAAATCAGTCTATGTCTTTGTATTTAAACACTTACTACAAAATTAATCACGAAAACAGTGTAGTATGTGATAAAATCATAATTAACTTAGAAATATTATAGGTTATGAGTGAACAAAATGGTGAACATTTTCTTCAGCTACAGTGAACCATTGTAGCTCCAAATTAATGCTGTGAAATCTTTGAAGTTCCACATGTGTACCATTATAATGTCGTGAGCTCTAGAAAGGTTCACATGTGGACCATTATAATGTCGTGAGCTCTAGAAAGATTCACATGTGTACCTGTCCAGCAGCCCTGGGCGGGTATGTAGTTCTTCAATAGTTCACGTTTTACCCTTTTAGATATTTTTTACTTACTAAATTTTAGAGATCCGCATTGAACATGTAAATTTTCTTTGAAGACCACATGTATAGTCTTTGATAGCAGTAGGTGGTATGATTGAATGAATAAGTTAATTTTAAAAGAGGAGTAGATATTGTTAGAATCCGGACTTATTAACTAACAAAAATACATATGTATATATTATTAAGTTCAAATAAAACACTCAAAGCATTGCAGTAGGGCTCTCCACTTACATAGGTATTTTGCACTTCGTCGTCAAACTAAATTATAGGTAGATAAATATACTTATGAATATGTCTATCCACTCAAATGACCAATCCATTATTATGGCGGTATACGAAAATGTACAAATCCATTATAATGGATAAGATTTTTTTTGTTTTGTGAACAGCGCACTCTGTTTTATTTCTTTTTAATCTTTTGAACATTCCTTGTGAGAGGTGCGCGTGTATTGTAAGGTGCGTAAGGGTATAAGTGTGAGAGGTAAGTACAAGCGAAAACGAGATGCCACTAAATTTCGCTGCTCGGTTGCGGTTCGCTTGTTTGTTATTGTTAGCAGTTGTAAAATAAACACGAAGTAAATCGCACGCCACGTTGCTTCTCGCTGTCATCAAAGTCATTGTTTCTTTGGTAGGGTACCTAACTTTACGATAAAGAATATTTTAACTTAAAAGTTATTACTCAGTGTGTTTTGTATGTATTTTTGTGGTGCTGTGTTAAGACAAGGTTTGTAGGTATATTTGTGCAGTTTAGTTGTGAATTTCAAGTGGTAGAGGTCAACTCCAGATAATTGTATCTGGAGTACTATTCATCATAATGCTATTTTATTATTAATAAATATTATTATTTACATTGGTAAATAGCAGTATGATGGATGAATGACGACGGCTTCGATATTATTGATGGAGAGATCGATAATCTGCGAATCCAACTATATCGTGCGTGTCGACTGTTATTATGTCGGCTGAATGCGACTAATTTTACTGTTGTATTTCACATCTTCTTTATCCCTAAATAATTTTTCTCGAATCATTTTGTTTCTTTTATCTTCCAAATAATTAATTTCAGTTTATATTTCATTTGTTGCTATTTACAGAGTATGTTTAATGTAGTCTGATAACTAATTTAATTATTTTAATTGTATTTTTAGACCATGCCGTTCAAGATAGTCCAGACAGTAGAAAAAGGGCGACGTAGACTAAGTATTGTACCTTCAATATGGGAAGAAAATGGGAAGCTATTTTGGCCATCAGAAAAAATTAAAAACCGAGCGCGTCTAGTAAGAGAAGAGTCATCATTTCCAAGTCCAAACTGGGACATTCTAAACTGTTCAGTCAAACGAAATAATATTGAGACCTACATGGCAGCGCAACATGAAATACAGATTATGGAAAATCAGACGGATACTGACAATGAAACCCCAGCAACAACAACATGTAACTGGTCAGCGCCAGTGATAAACAACTTTGAAGATATGGTTCAAAATTTGGTAAGTACGCTGTTTTAGTTTGTATCTATTTATTTGATCACAAAGCCACCTTGCTATTTCTTGCTACATCTATACAGACCTACCTAAAACAGCGAAACTTCACTCACTCACACACACGCTAAGTGCGTCGACACAAGCCGTGGCGTGTGGCTGAGGCATTGTTTCGCCCGCATTCGGCTGCGTCCTGGAAGGAAAATTTGTTAATTGCCTAGGAGTTGTTAGACTGGAGGTGACATTATAATTTTTTTTGCTATTCAGTTTCATTTTTGTAAACCATATTTTTGTTTTTCAGGCGCCTAATGACAAAAACATGAGTGATGGTCTATCTTCCGAAGCCAATAATCAAATGATAATGGATGAAACTTTGAATTTGTTACCTACGCTCGACTGCGATCAACTTATTGGTAATCAAAACCTATTATTACAAAAAATTAATAACCAGGACAAAATACTCCACGATATTGTAGAACATATGCAAAAACTCACCCAGAAGGTAGCAATGTTGTCTGTACAAATCAACGAAGGCATAGCAACAATTACGGAAAAAATTGATCAACCAATGGCCGTTACTTTATTAAAAGACGCTAACCCAGAAGAAAATGAGGCGTTCCGTCTTGAAAAGATTGAAAATAAACAACAACTGGACAGTCTAGAAAATACTTTAAAGGATAAAACTGAGAGAGCAAACTTACAAAAACAGTTGTCATTTTTGTTTCAGCCCTGTGAAGGCAATGGCTTAACATTTGCCTACAAATTGCTCGACTTATTGATAACACGTGATTTTATGTGTAAATGTTCTTGGTCTGGAGCAAGTCGTGGAAATTATTCAAAGATCGCGTTAAAAGATTTTAAAAACTTTATTACATTCTTTTGTAACATGATACGTTCATGGGATCCTACATTTACCATGGGACAGACCGAAAACTTTTTTAAAATGTCTTTAAAAAATGCCGTAAAAAGAAGGGCAATGAAAGATTTAAGATCTTCAACTAAACGAATTCGAAAAACTAAACCTAAAAGCACAAATACAAAAAAAGAACCGAAACAATCCACAAGTAAAGTTTCTACTAACAATCACGACTATCCAAACGAACCATTAGCGATGGAAGTGGAGAAAGTGATAGAATAAGAGTCTGATGATGAGGATTTGTGTTAAAAACTAGATAATTTTAAAAACAATCGTTTTGATGTGAAGTTATTTTGTTGATTGAAATTGTATAAGAATAATAGTTTCCTCAAGTGTTCTCTGTGAAGCCTTTTTTGTTACATTTGTATTATTTTGAAAAAAAGATTTATTAGTAGGTATCTAAAGACTAAAAAAAAACATTAAAATTCAATGTTATATTATAATTAGTAAGTACGTGTCAAAAAAGGAGTAACAATACTGGTTAGGGCGATAATATTAGTCATACTGAAAAACTTTCCTCATGAGACTTAGCTCTGGCAAAATCTGAAAAATATAAAATCTAAAAAAGTAAAATCTCAAAAAATTAAAATCTGAAAAAAGTAGGTGCGTACGTGGGTGCCCCATACAAAATTACCGATTCTCCGATTGTTTTTTTTTTTTCAGATTTAGCCATTATTATGTCCCACGAGGAACGTTGTTCAGTACGACTCGGTATTATCACTCCTTTTTTACACGTTGTATATTAACTAAACTGACTAGGCTGGTTGAATGATTACATAAATCCTGTCAAGAAACGAAATGTTTCTTGCTGCGTGTGTACTACTCCATTTACAATAAGAATAGACATTTAAACAAACCTTTTTTACAGTCCGTTCAACCGATTTTGACTTCTATTGCGTTGGTGGCATGACAAATGGCAGCTGCAGTAAACAGTTGGTATTATAACTACTTTTTTGCCTTTAATGCCATCCTTAAGCCTACGGAATAGAAGTCAAAATCGGTTGAACGGACTGTAAAAAAGGTTCGTTTAAAAGTCTAATCTTATTGTAAATGGTGTTTAAATGTTTATGAAAATTTTCGTTTTAATTAAAGTTATTATGTTGATTTTTTGCGGGAGAATTATTTTTAATTTTGAAATGTTTTATCTAATTTCCGAATTATGTTAGTTTGAAAATCAAAGTTTATTAGATAAAAGAATTAATATACTGTAAGTGCCATGATGAGTACCTGTATAAAGGCTCCTTCAAACAGGCGCGACACGCGATAAAATAGCGCGCGACACAAAGGCACGGACAAGTCGCGCAACGAGCGGTGATTATATTGTGTGTCGTGCCTGTTTGTAGGAGCCTTAAAACTGACAGACTGATTTGAAATTATAATAATAAGTTTATTTCTTACTACATAATATTATGATCTTTTTGAAAAAGATGGCGATGAAAAGTTTATTCAAACGTCTATCTATACATTATTTGAAAAACAAAAAATTCAAAATCCAAAGTATAGATTTTTTAACCTTTTTCAAAAAGATTCTTATGGGAATTGTGAATTTAAAAGGTGTAAGAAACTCAAAGTTTATGTGATTTAAAAATAAAAATGATCAAACATTCGTAAAGTTGTATTATTCTTATAATGTATGCAACAAAGGTATAAAGTATTGAAATTCTTTATATTCAACGCACACTAATTTACACTTAATATCCTTACATTCTAAAACAATCAAAGTATGGTCACAATTATGCTGAATTTTTGATTTGTATATTGCAAGATGAGACGATTTTATTGGATATGTAAAAACATCTTCTGTGTTATTTATTCTAATACCTCTTATTAAAATCTTATTGTGGTCATTTGCTATGTGGTTAATTTTAACAACCTCGATTCTTTTTGTCAGTAAATAACTATCTCTTTTTTTGGTAGAAATTTTGAAATCTTCAAAATGTATTATATTTATATTGTTTGTTGTGGTAACAAACGGATACTTATTGCCAGAATGTTTTTGGCAAAGAATTTCATTTGTATTTTCTTCCATTCTTTTGGCAACTTGTGACAGCGGCTTTTTACCTGATCTGAGCATTCTTTTGATCATAAATAATTTATTTTCAAAGGGATATGCGTTGAATGTCATCAGTGGACCAAACTTTTCAACTTCGTCAGTTAAGTGCAGTAAGTTGTGAACGTTGCTTGTCATGTAGCCTGATCCGTAAAAGTCTTTGTAATGTTCTACAAAATATTCCAGCAGCTTTTTTGCACATTGTAACAAGTGTTGGTAGGTTCCGGTTGAGCAAATTGTTATGCCGCAATAGAGTGTTAAGAAATGATTATAGGCGTCATTATTCATCACTTCTGGCAAAATAACGATACTTAAATAGTGAAGAAAAGTTCTGAATTCCGACGCTTTCCAATGTGCTAATGAATCTAGGCCCCGCACTGCTCTATGCACTTCTGAAGGCAACGCACACTTGTTCAAAAACAATGAAACGGTTGCAATGTCATTTGCACGCCATTTAGTAATATATTTGCCAAAATTTCCGTCACGCCAACCAGTTAACAGCCTCTTCATAATACCTAAATCGATCAAATGAAGTGAATCACCGACAACAAATTGATTTACCATGTCAACTGGAAGATTTAATAAGGGCGAGTCATATTTATGATGTATCCATATATTTTATTCCGAAATCCTTCATTAGTCCGCTCAGGACACCTTGATTCAGAGAATGTAACGGTGTGTGTAATATGAGAATATTCTCCGACCGTGGTACATTTATGGCATCCATGTTTTCCATTAAAGTTGCAGACTCCTGTAATTAAGAATTAAGCAAGTACAAGGAAAGTTCATTTTCACTTAAAATTTGGTCTTTGGTTATCATAATCCTACTAATATTTATGTGAAAGTTAAGTTGTTTGTATGTTTATACTTATTACTCAATAACGTAAGAACGGCTAAACGAATTGGAATGAAAGGTACGCAAATAGTTTGATACCTAGATTAACATATGAAATGCTTTATATCCCAAAAAAATCCAGTTATCATTGGATTTAGTAAGAGTAGCCACGGCAAATATAAATAGCACCATAAATTCAATTTAGTTCATCATTTTGTTTGAAGCGTAATTAATTTATTGTAACACCAAACGATTAGGTATTTTATCCTGGTATGAGAGTATTAATCCACTCAATGAGAATGTAAGACGAGTCAAACTAACCTTTTATGTAGGCTCTAGCTGGTGAATCACATATAAAACACCGTATTTTAATTTTTATATTTTTTTCTAGACGCTGAACTTGGAGTCCTTCTTCTAATAATGTATTCATATCATGTACAAAATCTTCAAAAAAGTCATTTAGATTTTTTGGTTTTCCTTTCCCAAAGTATATTCCAATTACAAAAGGCCTTATTTTCGCATTTTCAAAGATGTTACACAATATAGGCCAAAATTCATTAGAAGAACTTTTGAATATGGGCAAACCATCCACATTTATGTTTATTGAAATTGTATCTGGAACGTCAATCCAATTTTGCAAAATTTTTTCAAGTGGTTTTGCAATTCCATTATGCCAATATTGACCGCCTTCAATATTTTTAATAGTAATTTGTTTGGGAGTACATAAAATTGTTCTAGAATCTGTTGGTAGTATTTCTGGAATCAGTTCGTTAATGATGACTGACAATTCATTTAGAGCGACATGGCTTATATTATTTTTTACAGCCCATATTCTTAAGTTTTCACGAAAAGATACATGTTTTTCATAATCGTATTCATATTCACTTTTACCAGAACAGAAACCACCACACTCAGTTTCTTCTACGTTGTGTACGGAACCGTCATAAATTAAGTTTGGACACACGCTTGAAATCGTATTGCTGGCCTCAGCTTCAGGCAATTTTTCCTCTGTATTATGTACAGAACCGTCATTAATAAAGTTTAAAGTCGCACTTGAAATCGTTTTAGATTGATTATTTGGTCTTATTATCTGCAAATATTCTTTTAAGATTTTTCTTCTGATTCCACCGGTCCTCACTCTCTGCTTCCAATTGTTTTTATGCATTTTTATTGTTTTAGGTTATTACATGCACGCGCGTGTTTGTCGTCGTCTAAGTGTTAAAGAAAACCACGTTCACATAGTTGTTAGCTTAGAGGATATTAATGTGGTACTCGTGAACAAATAAACAGCTGTCAGTGTTACTAGATATCAATAGTGGTTCATGTAATATACCTTAAACGTACATCTGAACTCATTAAACGCTCTTTTACAGAATAATATAAAGGCTGATTAATGTATCACAAGACGAGCAAGAATATGAATAACGGTCCACAAAAGGTGCTATACCACAGCTTTTGGCTACATTAATGTTCACATGTGTTATACTAAGATGCCAGCAATATAAAACCATACATGTGGACCTTTAAATAGCCAATGCCGTATTTTCCCCCTCTTAAAATGCTTTTGTTCAGCTTTTAAAATGAAAGCTGACTACAAGAGTAATGTTATCCTATTATAACACCAACAGTTACTTAATAGGCCAATTTTACACTCTTAAACATGCCTTATACAGGTATAAGTGGAATTGCTCACTTTAATACAGCCAATGAGCCACGTGTGGCCATTGTATAATGCTTAGAAATCACTAGTGAACTGAATGTGAACTATTAAAGAGAACAAAATGCTACTTGGGATATCATTCGGTAACTGACCCATGGCAAGGCAAATCTCATAGAGATAAGATCATTGCTCACCGCGTACTTATTGGTAATTTATAATTTCAGACAATTAAAAGTCATACACAAAATGTGAGGAAACGACATTCTGAAAATGTGCTTTGAGGAATAGGTACTTTAGTCATATGAGTATGCTTTAAACATGTATCTTCTTTCGTTGAATTTTAGGTACTGCCGTACAGCACGCGTAGCATGACGACCATAGAAACGGGTTTTCTACCGGTTTGTCGACGGAAGAATAGACAAAATGACAGATAAACAATCACAATCTGTCATTTTGACGGAAGAATAGACAAAATGACAGATTGTGATTGTTTATCTGTAATTTTGTCTATTCTTCCGTCGACAAAACCCGTTTCTATTGTGGTCATGCGACGCGTGCTGGAAAGAAACATAAGAAGGGTCCAAGCCGTAAAAAAAAATACGCATAGTTTGACGATATTTTACTTTTCAGTTACTTACCTATATCTTATCCACGATATTACACACAGTGAAAACCGTTTACAACGACTTCGCTTAAAACGACGTACCGGTTATTACAACGAAATTTTTAGGTCCTAGCATTTCTGTTTACATAACATAGTTTTTGGTTACAACGACTATCGGCTATTACAACCGTAATCCGAAGGTCCCTTCGAAGTCGTTATTAAACGGTTTTCACCGTAGTTGTTAATATCCAAAATAAGTCAGGTCGAGTAGGTTCGATCACCAAGGCAATTTTTCAGAAAATTTCTTAGATTTTGCACAAAAATTCTTCGCAGTGACCGCAGTAAGTATTTAAAATGGTCTCGGTAATATACAAGTAGGATGAATACATGGGAGAGTCCTAACGCACGAGACACCTCCTTATTTCCTGAAATTACGGAACGGTTCTTTCTCTTCACTTTATCCTGTGTAAGATAACGTTTGCCGCTTAACATGCATAAAGCACTTATAATTAATGCTTTATAACTGTGTTATCAGTGTTGCTATCTATGCCATTTTTATCGCGCTATGTACCATCACAGACAATGGCGGTGAACCACTTTTCAACCTTATTACTAAGGATATAAGGGTCAAAAATGGTTCACCGCAAATGTCCGCGGTTGTAATAAGATTATATTAGTAGATAGGTAGGTAAAATTTTCGTAACAAAGTACGAGTATGTAGAAAATTATAACACGGTCACATCACATACTTTGTAAACAAGTAGGTTTTAAACTATTTTATAACGGTGGTTGCATGAGCAATCTTTTTTATCTGGACCACCCTATAAAGCACGGTTGTATGAAGTTATGTGGTGTGGTGCGGCAAAGAGGGACCGAATGCTCAGGGTTATTTGATAGGGAAGTGCCGCGCTGTGGCGAGAAAGAGTCATCAGGATATTATTGTCAGAAACAGAATGTCTGTTTGTTGATATGTACACACAGCTCCATTATTTTACGTCTAAATAGACCGGAGGTTTCAAGACCGCTGACTGGCCGTGCATAAGATAGGAGGTTCAAATCCTAGACAAGAAATGTGCTTTTTTTCACCCATTATAATTTTTTTAATAGCATTTTTCTATTTTGTTTTAGTAATGTCTATAAATAATTTAAAAATCCAAAAAAAAAAAAAATCATTTAATAATAGATATTTATTATTGGAATTATTTACAAAACCTCGATTTTATTTTACTACAAAGATTTATATTTTACAATTTGATTTGATAATTTACAGTTATCATAATATACATATTTTGCCAACTGACACAAAAGGGTCCTTAAAGAATTGACATCCTGTTAACGCAAACGATAAAATAGGAAGCCTAAAATAAACAATAGTTTTAAGTGAACTTATAAAGAAAGAAAGAAAGAAAGAAAGAACAGAAAGAAAATACATTTATTTAGAAGAGACCATAAAGCACACTATATAATTAAACAGCAGATAAAAAACATAAAAACAAATAAAAAGTGTAAAAGCCGATGTAGGACATTAGCATGGGAGTGTGCCTCACGGCTGCGCCAAAAAAGCCCAGTTCAGCAAAATTGCCAGACAACTAAGTGCCCAACGCTGGTTTTCAACTGGGCCTGAGAGTGTAATGCGACGGATGTAAATCAGTTTTATGATGTAACGTGTGTATGTATACTTATATAAAATAGATTTGAAATATACCTAATGAATATGTAGGTACTTACATAAATAGTGTGATTGTGCATAACATTGCAAAACAATTCAAACAAAGATTGAAAAATAAATGAGTAAATGAGACGGACGCATGATAGACCAGTGTTAAACATGTATATAAAGATATTCTTTGAAACGAGTCAGAACAAAAAATCAGTTTTGAACGATGCCAGACTTCCATGTTCCAACACATTGTCATAATTCATTAATGCTTAATTTACAAGTCAGCAGGCACTTACATACATCATATAATTGAGACATTTAGTGTGATCATATCCAGCTTCCTTTGCGCTTCTATGAGGTACTGCCGTAAGCGTCGTCTAAAAGCGTCTATCGTGTTAATTACCCTAATCGGTGGTGGCAGGTTACAACAAACGTATACATCAAACGTTGTAGCTAAAACTTGAGGGTATATGGATACCCTCAAATTATAACATCGACCGATTAGACAGAGACCTAAAAATAAAGTGACTCGGAGAAAGTAGATAACAATTTCATCGCAATTCACATGGGCTCGCTGACTAGTTCGTCAAAATGCCAGTATGAGTATGACGATGTCCGGTGATGCGATGTTTCGAATCCAAGTCGAAACACTGAACTCTTTTTGAAGAATTCTTTAGATTATTCGTAACTAATTCAATGTTGAAGCAGTATAACATTTTAAAACTTGAGGGGCTAGCACATGCTGACGCTGTTTGTACCTACTCAGAAGCTACTACAGCAAAGTTATATAATAATATGTGTGTGCCAAATAGAAAAAGAATCACGTAAATCGGCTCAGTAATCACTAAAAAATTGATGAACCTAAACCTCCTCCTTTTTTGAAGTCGGTTATTAAAGTTCACATTCGTATGAGATGCTTACGTACTTTACTTGGCAAAGTAAAGTCAAACCGCAGTCTGTGAATCTAGCGTATCTACCCACATTTTTGTCAGTTTTCGAGCAGTGGTGCCGCAGTGGTAATGGCCCCGACTTACTGATCGTGGGTTCGAACCCAGGCAGGCGCTTTACTTCGTGTAAATTATTTTATCACCACTGCTTTCAAAACGCGAAGGAAAACATCGTAAGGAAACCGGCATGTCCTAGAACCAAAAATTGGAAGACATGACATTTAAAAATCCGCACTGGGCCCGCGTGGTAGACCCACTCTCACTCCCACACCCTCCCACTCCCTCTCGAAGAGAGAAGGCATGTGGTTGTACCAGCCCGTCCCATCCTTGATGTCCTCCCTCCGGTTGACGCCCTAAGCCAAGGTTCGTACCCCACAGGGGGTGCCCTTAGCGAGCGTTCACATAGTTTTAATTAGCATAGTTGAATAACCCCTGGCTGGAGGTTTTAAGTGTAGTAGCTTAAGGCACCCACAGGAAAGCCCGGTTGAAGTAGTCATGATCTCAGAGGTCAACTACGAGATGCCCTACCTAAAAACAAGCAGTGGGTGACAATGATATGTTATGTCATAAGGGGAGATATTTCTATTAATCAGACACACTTCCAGACTCCGGACTGCGACTAAGATATACCTGATGGGAAATCCCAGGAACACGGGTTTCTTTAAAACTGGCAATATATACCTAATTTAAAAATATGAGAATATATTAGATACCTACTTACTATGCAACAGAGCAAGCTAAAGTCAAGAGAACTGATAACCCATACCGAGAAAATATTAATATCTTAGTCCCACCTACCTTCAGTATGACCCGATGACCCAAAGATACAAACGGCGTAGCTGTGCCTCACACCACGACTCGATGCGCCTTCACCGATATGCAGAGCTCGTGGGATGATATTTGAAAAATATATCACGTAGGCGAGCCATTCCGTGAAAAATTGACCCTAAGGAAAAAGTACTGTCACAAACATTAACAAACAATATAGAAGACGTACTTATTCTTTGTCGAATGCATTTTTTTAAAAATTTACTCTTAAGTACTTAAGGCTCGTGCAGACCAGCGCGATATCGACGGCGTTACAAGGGTTGCGCTGCCTGTAGCGCCCGCGATACCGCGCTCTGGTCTGCACGAGCCTTTATGCTTTAAAAAAAATTATAACGGAGTCAATTTTTGCTAATTTAACAGATTATTAATAAAAAATAAGAAGAAAAACTGGCAATTTTAGCGTGTCACACCTCCTGTCGCTAACTTTAACTAACCAATGTTCATGGTTTTAAAAGACACATCTCAGCGTTTTTTGTAAAATTTTAAAGAATACTGTTTTGTTTTAATTTATAACATTAATTTTATAAACAAATCTTATTGTATTACAATACAATTCTTGAAGTAATGATAATCAAATTAGCACCAAGGTGGACATTCCACTTTTAGTCACTACTGTTTTATTTCCTTTCAATTGTACAAAACTAACAAAACAAGTTATTTATTTTCATGGTAAAATTATTGGTAGATCAACCATTTCTTTTTACCCATCGGACAACCGTGACGCGATCGGTGCCGAAAGGCATACGAATTACCAGGTAGTCAAAAAAGAAGTCCACTATAGTCACAGTTATAACGTGATACTGGGAAGTTCTTAAAACATTCTTTCATTTTCGAATTATACTTTATATATCTGCGTATGTAATGAAATAATGATTCCCTCTAAAAGAACAAAGAATATTGATTTTGTCGTGATTATTGTTAGTAAATCGGGAGTTCGTCACGTCCGTTTAGAGTCGTTAAATATTAGTGGAATTTTAAAATTGTCCATTTTGTCTCTTTAGTAACGGGGCAATTTTTTACGGAATGGCTCAGGCAGTGTCTTGGGATAACCATTAAGCAAATTTTTTAAATTAATATTTTCCTTCAGTTTCGGTAATGAGTTACATATTACAAAATAATCAAATTGAATTAGAGAAGTGGTTTTATCAGCCTTGGTTGCCTACCTACTCACTTATGGTCAGCATGGAGTAACCAGCCGTTTGTTAGTGTGCAATTGGACCTAGCAGTAGCAGTAGACTGCTCTACTAGGCTAATGACAAAAAAGCAGAAGCTGCTATATCCTGAACAGAGAAACCTAATAAGGTATCTAGGGTTTTTCACTAGGTACTGCATTGGGTAAGGTACCTACATAAAACATTTTGCATTTTTGTCATGTCACTTTTCACCGTGATTTTTGTCACCGTGATCATGATAACTAGAATGGGCTTCCTGTTAACGTCAGTTTCTTCGTAAGAAGAATTGGGAGCTGTTTATTGCGATTTAAAGACTATAAACTTATCGATGACATAGCACTAGTACTATTATTTATTCTGTATCGATGATTCACTGTTACCCGATAACAAGAAGATAGATATTGATGTCAATAACTTGTGAATCTATCTTTGTTTTAATGAAGCTGATGTTTATTTACTTATAGTATCTAGTTATTTATTCATATCGAATGATTTATGAGTTTTGTAATTAAGTAATTCTAGTGAGAATCTCATTTATGAACCCAGTAGCTGCGCCCACGGTTTAACCCGCACAAGTCTCGATCCCGTGGGAATATCGGGATAAAAGGTGGCCTATGTCCTTTTCTAGGTCATGGTTTACCATGTGTCAAATTTAATCTAAATCCGTTCAGCCGTTTCAGCGTAACAAACAAACAAACTCACTTTCGCATTTAATTTTATAATAATTCAAATTCAAAAGTCATATATTAAAACTAGGTTGAGAATCAGCACTTTTCGAACGTCAAAATTACATAAAACAGTCCCCCCAAAAATGCCCCAAAAAGGCGTTTGTGGCCACTTCTTCACAGCTAAAGCTGGGAAGAAGTGGCGCAACCATAAACAAACTCCCCAGCAGCACAGCTGTCTGTTCAGTTAGAACTGACAGCTGTGCTGTTCAGTTGAAACTTGATTCTATACAATAGTAGGTACTTATGCAAAATAATTTACATTTAGCAACACAAAACATGAAATTAAATTATTTGCTAAAAGTCAACTAGCGCACGCCAATTTACCAATAACAAAAAGAAACATCAAAATCTATACTCAAGAGATAAAAAGTAAACAGAACTTAATACCCGAATGAAAGCTTCTCGAAGCGCACCAACTCTGAAACCTACCAAATGAAGCGCACCAAAAGTATTCCTCAAAACGTACCATTCAGTTAGGATAATCACTCATCCCGAGCCCTCAGACTTACCTATCTGCATAACATCACGCATGTATCTAGCAAGGGTAGGCAGAGGTGTACCTACCTATAATCAAAACATAACGCCAATTGGAAAAAGGGACAAGCCTATAACCATTGGCGTTAGTCCCCTGACTTATCTGACCTTTATTTACCAACCTTTTCATTTGTCGTAAGCAAAGCTGCCAAGTCAAAATGTAGATACCAGTTCATTATAAACTGGGCCTAAACAAGCATTTTTTTTTGTAAATAATAATGAATCGTTTATTTTGTTCCAGACTTTACGACACATTACTAGCGGTGGCTCTGCTATGTATGTGGAGCACACAGGGCAAGGAGATGACAGAGATCGAGGCATTGGGTGCGCAGCCGACACACTGCACGTACGAATACGCGTACGAGATGTATGGCGCGCACTGCGCAGGTCGGCGCCTGAGCAAGATACCCAAACTCAGGAGCGGCATTGAGGTTAGTGTCCATGTCGCAGTAAGATGGTTGAAGCCGTGATATAGTTAAATCCCTAGGGATATCTAGGGATATAGCTATACAGTAATATAGTTATATGAAAGCAGTTCATAACTATAACTAAGTATGATACGAGGACAACCTAGTAATATAACTATTAGGGCACTCCGACCAAATAGGTTAGGTTAGAACTGTGACCAAATATGCGCGAGCCGAGCGAGTGAAGTGAGCTGTGCCGCGGCTGGCGAGAACGCGGTAGGAAGGCGCTACGTCGGAATTGGTCGCAGTTACAAAATTATGGCAAATTATGACAGTGAACCGCTTTAATATAACTATATTACGATATATAGCTATTTATATCCTTAAGTAATACCCAGTTACTGCGTTGTGGAGGTAAGATAGGCAGACGCTCCATGTAAAATACTGGGTGTGTAATGTATGATATAATAACAAATGCTCTAATTTCACTTGAAATAACGTTCATATAATATAATTTTCATATGCTATAAAATCATATAACCTAATTTCATATGACCTAATGTTTCATATGATATAATTTTCATTTAATATAAAACATTTAGTATAACGTTCATTTTATATAATTTTCAATATGTATAATATTCTTTTTATATAACATTCATTTGACCTAATGTTCTTTTGATCTAATTTTCATGTTTAATGGTCACAGTTCTAACCTAACTCAAATGGCACTTAACCAAATCTTAAAATATTCAATGCATGGTCGAGGGTGGGCTTGGTCGACGGAGCCCCGCTTAGCGGGGCTCCTACTTCTGGATGGTTTATAAAAAAATAACCACGAAGGGGATGGCGGGGTCTATTCGCTTGCTTCGCTCGCTCACACGACCCCGCCATCCCCTTCTAACCTAACCTGTCCGAGTCGGGGTGCCCTAAAGTCCAGATTGCATCCAATTTCTACTGGTTACAATAGTTGAGGATGGTAGGTGTATAGGATATAAAGCGAAGAAAAAAAAAACAGTACAATGGGGTGGTAGATTTTCTAAATTATATTAAAAGTTATTAGAGATTATGAATATTATAGTAAATGAATAATATACTACATGAATATTATGTCAAATGTGCATTATAGGAAATGTTTATTATATCATAAGAAATTAGATAAAATGAAGTTATATCAACAATTCATTATCTCAACTGATCGTTATATTAAACAAAAGTATATTAACTGAAATTAGGTCAAGTGAACGTTAGATTTTTTGTTATTATATCAACCGTTACACACCCGTAAAATACTGGTATTTAGCTGCATCCGGTTCGACTGGAAGCCGGCCCCAACATAGTTGGGAAAAGGCTAGGCAGATTGATTGAGATTATAAGTAGGTGCGATGCGATTGCATATTCATTGCGGATGCAGCTGAATACCAGTATTTTACATGGAGCGACTGCCTTTCTTACCTGCACAACGCAGTAACTGGGTATTACGATACCCTTTGGTAAGACTGGTTGTCACACTTTCGGGCTTCTGACGATCCGTAACGACTGTCAAAGATCCACGCATGACAGCCGGTACCAACGGCTTTGCGTGCTTTCCGAGGCCCGGAGGAGTCTCGAGATGTAAAGATGGTTACCCATCGACGGACCAGCTCCTCACGAGCACTTAATAATTTGTTCACTATTAATTCCAGATCCTGGACTTCAGCGACAACAAGCTACAGGAGCTGCACGCCGACACGCTGTCTAGCTACACGAGCATCAAGTTCCTGTACCTCGCAGACAACCACATCTACCTCATCGACGAGGACGCGCTCACCGCCTTCACAGACCTGCAGACCCTCGACCTCGCCAATAACGTCATCCTAGAACTACCCAGCTCAATCTTCCAAGTACCTTCGCTAAGAAAATTGTATCTGAGGGGAAATCCTATACTCCACAAGACCATCAACTCACTCGATCTAGTCAAACCGATCAAAGCACCTCTGGAACTGTTGGACCTATCAGATTGTAAAATAAGAGAGCTCCCCAACTTGGGCTACCTCCCTCAGTTACAATTCTACAACATTTCACACAATCCGCTCACTACTCTCAGCACAGACCACTTCGCAGTCATGTGCAACCTTGTGAAAGTGGATTTGACGGAATCTATTAGCAACATGAAACTCTGTAGTCTCAGATCTACGGTTTTGTGGTTCCAAGAGAAGCGAGTGTTCTTCCAGTTAGACGACTACTCTAGGCTTAATACGAGAGGTTGGTAACGAACATTATTTTCCTACCTATACTTACTTAAATTCATAATCTCAGATCATTTACACTCCATAGACACTTATTCAGCTATTTACTAGTTATGTACCATCGCGGAAACCCATAACTAGCCACTCTGAAAAAAAAATCCCGTACACACGATGACCACATCTGTTACCACCCCGTTCTATAACGGCCGAGTGCTACAAGCAAGAATAGTCCTTACGGTGGTTAGTTATGGCTTTCCGCGATGGTACCTATTATGCTTTCTAAGTTGATTTTAGAGTTGCCATTTGTAAAAAGGTCCGATTTTTTTTGTTGCCATGGAATTTCAACTTTGTAATGTGGAATATTAGATTGGTTTTTCCAAAACGTGATGTGATCTTAGATCCAATATAAAAACTAAGAAGTGTAATACAATTAGCGACACTATACATATAAAGTATTTTTAATTTGCAGAGTTCGAAAACTGTCCAGTACCAGATGACGGAGCAATTCACAACGCCACGTTCCACAGGTGTAAGGCAGAATACTTACAGGTACCTATGGTCTAGTTTTTGATCCGAATAAACGCCTATCGTCTTCACTATTCTTGCTGGCTTAACTCATGTTCAGCATTTGTTCTTTAAAATGACCTTCCTGACTTTGGCTTATGTAACACAATGAGATTGCTTATGAAAATTAATTCAAATGTTCCAGGTTCAAAGTATAAAGACGTCGCGGCGCACGTGGCTGACGATAGGCGGCGGTCTGGCGGGCTTCCTGGTCGGCTTCATTCTGCTGCTCTGGGTGATGCACCGCCACAACGTCGCGCAGACCAAAACCACGGCTGAGAAGATCAAACAGGCCACTCCGCCAGACTCCGACAGAAAAGCCACTGCAGTCCTCCTCAGCGACGTCGCATAGACAAACTCCATCATCAACTATTTATATTCTTGCCTATATCACGCCAGATAATGCGGCAATCATTTCTATGTCTAGTACGCAATACATTTATAACAGGGGTACAGAAGTTACTTGATAAGAAATGTGAAATGTCGAGATACGCCGCCATGATTGAGATTGACGATAACAATGCTCAATTTATAGACGGTGAACATTCAGGGTACTGATCATACCAAAGAATTTATTTTGGCACTTTTTAAATTAACACTTATGATAGGAATACATATTTAAATTAACACCTAGTGCGGAATGTAAGACAACACAAAAACAAGAATAAAATTTGTATTAAATTGAAAGTGCTATTTTTAATAGTGCTAGTTGTTACGGATATTAAGTCCTACTTTTTGTAGTCTTAACACTTACGCACTTAGCCTAACAAATTATTCTAACTTGAAAATTCCTGTAATAACCGATTTGTTAATTGCTTGTGTGCATGGGTAACGAACATTGTCCTTATGAAAGACAGTACGTACCAACTACCTACATACCCTTTATGTATAAGTAGATATTATAGATAAACAAATAATTATTTGTCTTCAGTCGATTACGATTAAATTGATAGGTACTGTACATAATCTGTGTTTACTGATTTGAAACATGTGAAACATTTATGAACTCTTTCAAGGCTTGTAAGGCTGACTAATTTTAATATTGTGCTGTTGAAACCATTCGTTTGTTTATTCAGTTGCAAAAAAATGTGAACGAGTCATGTATGAATGAAATCGTAATGTATGTATTTCGCTGAAGAAATAAAGTAAGGCCGATTTTTGAGTAGGTTTTATCGCGAACATGTATATTTGAACACTGTAAGGACTATTCCTGCTTGCTGCGCTCGGCCGCTATAAAACCGCTTACCTACGAAAAAAAGGGTCATGTGCACAGGATTATGTTTTCAAAGTGGTTAGATATGCGTGACCGTGATGGTACATACAATATGTTCAACCTCGGAACATCTTAAAACGATAAGGTCTATTTGTCTATGTGGCAGTTAAATAATTTGAACCTTTTCGTTTTAATTTACAGCGAATTGCTGTCAGAAGGTAAGGCAATTATGAGGTCGGCAATACAATAAGTAGGAAAACTTCTTTAGTTTATATAGGAATTACTGGTAACTTCCATACAAATGAAAGAATCTTACTTATTTCTGCTTTCTGAAAGCCTGACCAAAAAGCCTTAGAAAAATATCTTTATTGAAAATAAAAAGGCTTCCAGAACGGGGGTATTTGAATTATGTTAGTGATTTATGTTGTATTGATGTTTGTTATGGCAATGCCAATAAGGTTCATAACCGTACATAATGCGAACTTGTAACTCCATTCTATCCATATTTATACTGCGCCGTTGTCCTACTATAAATAACACAACAAAATGTGTTTTGAGTTTGGAGTAGGATATTAAAAAACAATAATTACTTTTTGGCAAAATTTTAAATAAGGTATAAAACATAGTATTTAAGGGTAAATTTAAGTTAAGTTAGATGTTTCACATCCAAGATTTTAAGTGTTATGGTATCTTTAACATTTATAAGTCACATCCAACAGCAAAATTATGTATACACTTGACATTCACTACTGAATATTAGAAGTAAGTTCAATCTTTTGAAAATTCATGAATACTCAGGTAGTGGAGAAAAAACAAAACTAACAGTTGTAGACTTTGAATTCATTTACACCCTTTCAGGTTGTGACAGTACTCATTCGGTATTAAGTTATTTACAATCGGTAGATATAAACTTTTACTATTCTACCAACTCCGAATTTTTTAAATGAATATCAGCTGTTTCATATTTAAATGCGGTATTGCATTAATATAGAAATCATTTTATAGAAGTTTTTTGGATAAAAAAGATGTTCAAATTAATGAGTTCTTACTTGCACCAAGTAAAATCAGGCGGTAACAATCACTTTGGAGTGTCCACAAGTTCGTTGCCACTGCTACAAAGAGGCTGCCAATATAGAGGCTAATAAGGTATATTAATATAGGTGAATACTGTACTCATGGAGTATTAAAGAATATCCGTATGTCTTTAGATCTTCTTACAGGCAACTCACCCCTTAACAATTTTGCCAAAGATTCGCTTATTTAGTACACGTTGCAATAATATAAAAAATGTTTTGACTATTTTTGTAAACAATTCGTATTTATGTAAAATTTTAGGTAAAATTCACTGTGATAAGTAATAAAATTGTTACTAATAACCTCTTTGTTTACTTTACCACACATGAAAAGAACAGAAAAAATCCAGAAGCCCCATTTCAAAAATTAATTATATTTAAATGAAATTAACAAACTGAATTAAATCGTCACAAGCTAAAAATATGTTGCATTAAATGCTATGTTGATTTTTTTGTAATGTTAAAACATCTCCAACTCAATCGAAATGTATGTAAACTAAACAAATCAATAAAAACAACAGGTGAGTAAACACGAACAGTGGTTCCTTCAGTTGGCACATTCAGATGTCCTCATCTACTGAGTCTGCCAGGACATGTTTAGAATGCCAGCTTCAGGGTAATTCCGTTGAATGTTGTCCAAGTTTAGGGTAGTTTGACATTAATTTCAGGTGTCTTTCTTTTCACTATCGTTAATCGATTTGGTTGGCGGCGGTGTATCCTTCTCCTTCGCGAGTCGCTGTTTACTAAACTTGCCCATGCCTGGCTGGTAGATTACGAGGCTTGGACGATCCTGATCAAAAAATTACATTAATTACAAGTGTAACTATTATCAGGACATAGAGAAGCAATTTATTTCAAGTGTCATTCTTACCTTATTCCTAATTCTCCTTTCCGTACGACGGTCTCCACTTTCACTTTTCTCTTTCTCTTCTGAACCTTCCCTGTCTGTTGATTTGCTTCTGTCATCAAGAGAGTTTTGCCTTTTCAACACCAAGTCATCCTTGACAGGCAGTTCCCCAGAATCCAGACTATTCCTCCTCATCTTCGACACACCCACAGACTTAATGATAGTTTCGTCGATGGAATCTTTACTACTATCATTTAGCTTAACTTTTTTATCCATACCCTCAATGAGTTTAGTCAAGTCATCAGTCTTTACATGTGGCAGTTGAGTGAATGGTTTGATATCGTCGTGGTTCATCGACTTTTTGGTGTCTGAGGACATGATTTTGTTTATAGCCGATTGCTTGTCTGATTTTACAAATTCATTCTGTTTGATTCTCTCCTTCCTAGTGTCACTATATTTCTTACTCTTCTGCTCACGGGGCGACTCTTTGAACTTGTCGCGCTTATCCTTTTTATATCCCTTGTCAGAATCATCACCTTGATCGTCATCTCTTGCTGAATCTCTTTTATCAGTATCAAGTTTTTTCTTCTTGTCACTTAAAACATTAATTCCAGCCTTGCGCTGATCTCTATATGATTTAGATTCGAAAACAGATCCATCTTTATTATCTGACTTCACCTGTTCATCTCTTGCATCAATAGCTTTTTCTTTTTCCCATTCTCTGGATTTAATTTTTTTTACTTCACCATCTCCAGTTTCTTCCTCCTGAAATTCATAAAACCTTTAATTACTATGTTACTTCTTATTACGAGTTAAATGCTGATTATATCAATATATTTCTTCTTGGTCTGCATTGCTATCATTATAAAAACTGAGGACACAACATCAAGCCTGTATTCCTCAAAGGGTTAGGCGAAGTTTAGGCATAAGGGTTATTTATAAACCTTATGTAAAAGTGGGAGAGCCTATTGCCAGGCACAAATCCAGACTCTAGGCTGTTATGGAGAAATGCAAACTGAGCACCCTTGGCTAAAATATTATAGTACCTACTGTCATTCGAATTCGAGATACCAAACTGTATAAAACTATGACTATGATGATCGTACTTAATAATGATGTTACGTATAGCAGTCGCTTCATTAATTTACGACTAAACTCATGATGACAATACAAACTACAGTGAATCTAAAAAATACTGTGAAGATATCCAGATGTTAAGCACATTAACTACAATTCATTTCAATTCAATACTAGGAACCTTAGAACAAGTGTCACCACCACTTTTCTGACTTCCTTCTTGAGTTTCTTTTTTATCACAGACTTTACCAGAAGTTAATGTGAATGTATTGTGGGTTTTCGTAGACAGAGCAGGGAAGTGACTGTCCCAGTCTGAATCTGTACTTATGAACTCGTCAGAACCGTGATTTTTCAGTTCCGATTTAGCAACACCAAACTTTACTTTACTTTTATGATATATTCTTTGTTCTCCATACCAAAAACTGTGATTATTATATTTGTAATCATAGTAATCTGTATTGTCATTACAGTTCTCGTCTTCCGATATATCACCAGGTCGCTAGAGGAATAATGAATAATAAAATAAAATGTAGGGAAAAATTAGCATGACTAAAACTCATTATTGTTCTGAAATGTAATTGAAAGACACATTTCTACATTAGAAATAGTTATAACTAACTGAAATCCAAACCTATTCACTTCCAATGACTTTAGTGAAAAGGGGGTGCCCTATTAGTTGTATAGTTCTAGCTGTCACCAGTTTCAAAGGCATCCTAGAGAAACTACGTAAATCCAGGTTATAGATTACTTATGTGCTAAATTCTATACAAATCTGTTCAACCGTTATAGCAAGTTGGAGTAACAAACATCTAACTTTCACATGAAAGTCAGTAGTTCCAAAGTTTGAAAGAACATACGAGATCAGTACCCTAATTGCGTAATACACGATCAATCACAATCTGTTTCGATTTGAAACAGATTGCTAATCCATTGCTTCATAATTTGGAAAAAAAAAATCTCAACAACGTAAATAACGCAATGAATGTTGTTGAACTGTCAAAATGACAAATTAGGCATAATCGATTACGAAAATAAGCTACGCAAATAAGGTACTGGTCATAAAGTGCAAAAAATGGCCAGTGTAGTGTAATTTTATTACCTTTATGGGATTCTCTTTGGTTTTCCTCTCTATTCTCATTTTCCTCTTGTCATTCTCTCTCCTGCGTCGCTCATCCCTGCCTCGCTTGTCTTGTTTGCGGGCAGCAAGGTACTCTAGCAAAGGAGTTGATTGCACCTTCTTGTCATTTGCTGAAAATGTAAGTATTACTAGATTTGTGTGCATTGTGTGTATGCTTGAGTGTCTGATTGGGCATTGTGTACACATGTTGGTCATGAATCATTGGGCATTTGGCATCAAAAGCAGTGCTGGCCCAGTGCTAACGGCGGCGACTTACGAGGTCGTGGGTTCGAACCCAAGCAGGCACTTAACTTTGTGTAAATTATTTCATCACCACTGCTCTCAATACGGTGAAAGAAAATATTGTGTGATTTGTCCTAGAAATAAAAATTCGAAGACATGTGACTTCCACCAATCCGCAGTGGGCCCGCGTGGTGGATTACGGCCCACTCCCTCTCTCACAGAAAGAAGAGGCCTGTGTCCCAGCAATGGGAACATTATAGGCTGATTGGGCATTGTTCACACATGCTAAGGCAACATATAGTAATATAAGGGCACAACTTGAAATATTGAGGTTTTGAGTTTTTGTGTTAGATGGGCTCAATATCAACTGTTCTACCACTTGAGTTGTGTCCTTATATTACTAAGAGTGCGATATGTATATTTGTAAAGAAGTACATCAGTGATATTAATTAAACTGCGAAAACCGCACTAGCTGCTACAATACAAAGGCTGTTTATGTCAAATAATTACCACAGAGATACAGTTGACTGTACCCAGCTAGTCTATTATTTTTTTATGAGCATAAAGTTGTTCTTCAATAGTCAAGTTTTGATATTAAATATATTGTCTGGTTATTAGACATAACATTTGTTGATCCATGTCTGTTGTTACTTACCCCTCAATGAATTTACTGTTCCAAAATAAATATTTATTTAATTTAATATTCTTACATATTTTTTAATGGAATAATTCTGAGAACAAAATACTTACAGTCATTAACAGGGTAAGAATACTCAAGTTTCGGCTGATTTTCGGTCTCTGGATCTTTTTTGAGACCTTCAACAAAATCCTGAAAGATTGGGTCACTCTCAATGGTGCAACACTTTGGATCCTTCTTCTTTTTCTTTTTTGGAATCCTCTGGAAGGGTGCGTATTCCACTATCCCTACATATTCTACTCCTGCAACATAAAAATGTTTGTAAATCACTTATTGGGCTAATCAGATCAAATAAAACTGCTGACCAACATTGGAGTAAATCCAATACCGTAATCACAGCAGTTGGCATTCTGTAGTTTCTGGCTACCCACCCCTAAGGGAAAAAAGTGTGAGTTTAAGTATATATATGTAATAACTAGCTTTTGCCCACAGCTTCGCCCGAGTGGATGTCGGAAATATCCCACAGGAACCTACTACCAATACCGGGATTACATACCTAAAAGCCGAGGAAATTGTAATTGAGTCCAACCGCTGCACCCGCGGTACGGTAAACCATAACTATTTTGTCACGCGTAATTTTGAATCTTTATTTAAATGAAATGATATCAAGGCTTATTTTAATCTAAATAAAATGCTCAATTTAAATAACATAGTTTATTGGATAAGGATTAATATGATAGCGGTCAAAATAACTTCGGAAATAACAATGAAATTTTTACCAAATTCTAAAAGATAAAAATGGGTATTGTGGGTCATCCATAGAAGATAGACATATGCCATCGCAGACTTTTTTGTTGAACTTTTTAAGATAATCAATACTGTAGAACATAAATTTTATGTAAGTTTTACGATTTCCGCGGCGCACGCCTATAAAGTTCCCAGTTGGCATGATTTTTTCTGACATCTTCAACAATAATTGTCAAATTCTGCCAATTTACACAAAACCTTAATGAATTATACACCAAAACTTTCCGCATGAATCACTCCATCCATTGGTGAAAACAGTTTGAAAATCCATTCAGTAGTTTTTGAGTTTATTGCATTCAGACAGACAGACAGACACAGCGGGGACTTTGTTTTGTAATATGTAAGGATATCAGTAGCAGCCTGGTGGCTAGGTTTGTGCCTGGTTAATGGCATAAGGTTAGCTCTCATTGAGCTTATAACATAACTCTACAACTCTGCCTACAGACGTAATGTTATAATTTAGCTATGGTTTTGTGAGGCCCACATACTACTGAATATTTAAATCTTGACAAATTAAACTCACAACCAGAAGAAAGCCACATAATGCATATTCTAGTGCTGGGCATGCTTTTACATATTATTTGTTTATAAGGAGTAGAATGTTTAAAGCAACGGCTGAGAGATTGACTTTCAGCTACAGTATGAGGTTAGATTCCAGATTAGTAAAAAAAATATGAATGGTGCTGCATGTATGTAAAACCATAAATGATGTATGTTGTGTTAGCTTGATAGTAATTGTGGCACTTATAAACATACTATTAAGAAATTTATTTTAAATGTATTGTGTAAACAATTGTTGGCTAACCTAAATAAATAAATATGTAGTTTTGCCAGATTTGCATAAGTATCCTTTAATTCACAGGCATGCACAATAACATGTGAACTCCTTGTGGGAAGCAATGTTTTTATAAAAGAGAAAGCAGACAAAATGAAATCACAATGAAAATAAATTTAAATAATTTTGTGTTCAGTAAAGAATGAAATTGTACCCACAATTCTTAGAAACTTATTTGCATTCAATTAGACAACTTTCTTTTAACTTTATTTCAAGTCAATATTGTAAATATTTCTAAGTAGCTGACTTAGCACAGCACTCATATACACATATGAATAGAAAAAACATAAAAATAACAGCCCTACAATGAACAACAACTGAGTCAATACTTTACTAGTAGCAGAAGTTTTTCACATTTCACAATCTTGTCACCATTAAAATGTGCCTTACCTTTTTCATCAAGAAATACATATCCATCAAATTTATCTCTAAATAGGTAAATATCGTCAACATTAACGAAGTTTATGTAAGCTCTGGAATATAGGTTATTGCCAAGCGATGGATCTGGCTTGGCAAAATAAAAATGGTCATGGTCAGGTATTGGTGAGACCTGCTCCAAGAATGCTTCCTCAGTCATACTAGGCGGTAACCGCCGAAGTATTATCTGAAACAATTATAACCTCATTTAATTTCCGTTGTGGTAAACGATATTTTTTATTTACAGACAACAATTTCCAATATAAGCAAACAGTCACTTTGGTCAGCGGCCGTTGGGTTTTTGTTTTCTTGTCCTTGTTCTTATTAATAAACGTTTTACTGCCTGAGTCTGACTGTGAGTCTTTCGCATCTTGATCTTCAGTCATTATACAATTTAATTGATTATATCCCTCAACTTTTTAGGCAATCGCTCAACATTATCAAAAAACCGTGTGTCGTGTGTAATTTTTTTGACATTTACTTGTCAGATAGCAGTTTCCATGTTTTTAATTTGTGTCAAATTTCAAGCAGAAGTATTTTCATTCAGTATTGTGGATCTATTCTTTAAGTGACAGATGACAAAACTTTACTATTTTTGTCCATGACAAAGAGCTAATTCCTAAAGGACTTGCTACACGGCTCCCCGACAGAGGTGACATTGGTTGGCGACAGGCATTGCTGTTTGAAATTTGGTCGTAAACCACCAACTACGTATTTTCCTTTTTTTTTGTTAGTCTAGAATGCTCCTTTTTTATTTTTGTTAATGTTTGTACCTTTTTTTATTATGTTTTGTATTTCCTGTGCGTGTCCCAAATAAAATATTTTCTTTCTTTCTTTCTTTTCTTTCTTTATATAAACCACCAAGGTCACCTCTGTTGGGACGCGGTTGGCAGCCGTGTAGCAAGCCCTTAAAGCAGCAGTTTCATCCAATCCATCGCCATTGACCTCAACTTCTCGAAATGCGAAATTTACCTTTGTGACAATACTCAGATAATCGACCATACAGAAATTCAATTCAATAACCCGAGATTTTCTTGCAACAAGAGCGCTGGTCGGCAGACACAGTACGCAAGCATTAATGAAATCATTCATCGGGCTCTTATCACCACCGCGGTGCCAGCTGTTTTAGAACCCAATGGCTTGGCACGCGACTATGGGAAGAGGCCAGACGGAATGACCGTAATGAATATTGGGTAGGCCTTTGGTGTGGGATGCAACCTGTGTTGACACCCTTGCGCCCTCCTATCTTCCCAGCATTGTGGGCTGTGCCGGGGCGGCAGCTGCAGGGGCAGAAAACCTCAAACGGCGCAAATATAGCAACCTTACCAGTAGCTATATTTTTGAGCTGTTTGGGGTTGAAACACTAGGGCCGTGGGGTCCGAGCTCACCAAGTGCTTCGGGACATTGCCAAGCGGTTGGTCGACTCTTCACGTGACCAGAGGTCTGGCCAATTCTTAGGCCAAAGAATCAGCATTGCCATCCAGCGTGACAACGCTGCCAGCCTTTTGGGCACTTTTCCCGCTGACAGCGAAGCGAATAAATTTTTTGACGCACAATGAGCTCCTCCCTTTATTTTTAATTAAAAAGTGAAAATCAAATCACAATGGGGTTAAAAACTGCCACTTGCTCACTTCAAATGGTGCTGATCTTCAGCGTCTTATAATTTGACAGCTAGCAATTTTTTTTTGTAAACAAGCGACTTAATTTACGCATAATTCATTATTGATCCCAGTTGCGCAGCTGTTTACTGCAAAAATACGGGATCCCATGTATTTGCCAAAGATGTTATAAGAAGAAAACTGTGAGAGAAAGCTCTCCGAAAAAAATTGGAATCCGATATTTCGTCGAGACAATGTGCTATCCTTTAAGCCTTTTAAGGAAGAAAGTGGTTTATAGGTAATGCTCCCAAGAGAACTAAGTCTGTTTTCATTACAAGTACCTGACTTGTGATGTGATATTGTGTAAATTATAGTGTTTATATTATCATATTAGATCAGTGCTAGAAGTGCTATCTCTGAGGTTTTTCAGTGAGGAAGACCCGACCCGAGTTGGTTGTGAACTCTGATCAAGTTAGTTCTATCTTACGCCTCCAGTCTTTAACGAAATACGAACTTAAAGTCAACAAACACGAAATAACCTACAAATTATAAAACGTTCATAATTTATTGACTTTTCCACTAAAGCTGCTTTTTTTGTTGCTTTTTTGTGGTAGACGCTTCCCCTGTCCTTACCTCGTCTATTAATAATGCTACACTCCAAGTCTCATACATATTTATCTAGTTTTCGTATAATTTGTGATCGACACAAGAGTAAACAAACACAACAATGGCGGTTTATAAAGACGTACAACTGTGCTGCCATCTGCTATGAGCTTTCAGTTTTTAACCTCATTTAAGCAAAAATTTGAGAGGTGTCATCACTGATGTCATCAGAGTCATCACCTCATCACTTCATCAGCGAAAAAAAATTATATACGATAAGTTAGCCATTATGTAAGGAAGGTCATTATTTTAAACTAGAAAAAATAAGAAATGGCCAAGAGTTGAACTTTGAGGCAAGCCCATCATTACCCGAGGACGTCAACATTTATTAACTTAGTTTCTATGAGTTTAGTCGAGTATACTGACTGACTAGTGATATTAGTACGTTTATTGCGTACAACATGATTTAAAAAAAACGTTATTGTCAAATGATTGTCAAAATTGACAGTTGACAGCTGCTATTGGCTGATGGCTGCAATTTTAGGTTATTTTTTGTGTTCGGGAATAAAATAAAATTGTGAAATAAACAAATTAGAAAAACACTAATAAAACTATAAAGCAATGTCGTATTTAAATAAAACTGTTCAAAACCTTGGCGGCATTATGTATAACACAGGAAGACTATCAAGACAAATAAGGAGAACCAGTTTTGTGATTAGTTCACGAACATTTTGTAGCCCTACTGGTACAATTAAAGAGGAACCGGAAAATATTTCTACTGATGCGGCTGCTGTTAAAGTTAGCGGTTTCGCTAAGGCCTTCGATAAACAATCCCAGATGTTAGACATTGAGGACAAAGAACAAAACTTTACATTTGCTTCATTACTGCGGAATTCTAAATTGATGGATGTGAGTCGATTTTTTACTATGGAGCTGTTATGTTCAAAAGGAGCGTAGATCATAATTTCTAATAACAATTATTGTTGATGTAACCTTTTCATGTGCCCATAAAGTTTTTAAAGCTTTACTATTTGTTATTTTCAGCTTGGTGACCCTGCCAACAAAGTGGTAATTGGTAAAATATTCCATGTAGTTGAAGATGACCTGTATATTGACTTTGGATGGAAATTCCACTGTGTTTGCACCCGGCCTACTGTCCGAGGTGACGAATATGTGAGGGGGGCCAGAGTAAGAATACAAATTAAAGACTTGGAATTATCTTCCCGGTTTCTTGGCTCCAGCACAGACCTTACTCTGCTGGAAGCAGACTGCAAGCTCCTAGGAATAATATCTACTCCCACTAGAGCTACCGCCGTAAGTGATAAGTAATGTTATATAGTATTTAATTTTTAGTAAGTAGATGTAAAAGTAATAAAATATAATGTTGTTCAAAATCAGTTGTTTGCTTATAGCGTTCTCAAAATAGAATGGTATTTTTCATTTTAAGTCTACAACTGAGATAATAACCTTTGTCTTTCCTCAAATTACTTCTTTTACTTTTTTTCTTTATCAGTTGCAAGGTCTCAAGTTTCAGGCAAAACTCAGGAATACATTACAGTATAGAATATCTACTGCCACTTATAGCCACTCTTATACTGAAACCTGGCCATAATTATTGATTTATATTGTCTGACATCAAAACAATATTGTATTGGTACTTGAGTCAAGTGCTATGATAACTAATGGTCATCTATAGAACATCTGCATTGACAGCACTAGATAGTGATAAG
This sequence comes from Omphaloscelis lunosa, assembly GCA_916610215.1. Classification (NCBI taxonomy): domain Eukaryota; kingdom Metazoa; phylum Arthropoda; class Insecta; order Lepidoptera; family Noctuidae; genus Omphaloscelis; species Omphaloscelis lunosa. Next base: position 16,654,549 of record OU744244.1, on the reverse strand, counting down.
TGAGTGGTGTATTTAAGCAATTCTGACATTCAACTGGACTTTGTCCAACACACCAATAACAACACATGATTTAAGTCAACAATTTATTTAATTGACAAACATTGGACAACATCAATAATGGCATATAATAGCATCTATTTATTGTCAGAATTACAAGTAATTACTTATATTTAATATTAGTAATTATAACATTTTTTACATTCCTGTGTCAAGTTTTAATAATACATAGATTTATTTTTTGTAGTAGAATAAATACAAGTAGTTTGTTCTGGAACAGTAAGTTACTTTCATTATTATAAATGGAATGTTAAATACAACATGTCCCGGAATTAACGCATACCACCACATACCCCAATTAGAATATTATGTTATAATCATCGTAATATACACTGAATTTTAACTATTATGTATAAAACATTGTTTATTTATTAAATTAGCTATAGGTACTGATCGCGGGAAAAAATTGGGGGCCTATTACAAATCTATGCACATACACAGATGCACACGTATAAGGGTCTAGCGTAGTAGGTACTTCGTCTATTTTGGTTTCTTCTGACTGTACAGTGGGAAGTGTGACTGTAATTTACGTAGTTTTAATTAGTTTTGGGATAAAATATTACCTATATTAAAAGTGACAGAAATCGATTCAGTAAACAATTCTGAACAAACTACTTTCATAATGTGCATTAATTCAGTTACGTATTGTACAAAATGTTTGGAAGGATTGTTTTCAAAAATCAGATGCTTAAAGATTAACTATGATTAGAGAGATTAACACTGAGATACTGTATTTAATATGGTATAAGCCTAAGTAGGAATTCTAATATGTTTGTCTAATCAAATAAATGGTAAATGCATCTAAAAACAAGTAGCTACACACTACCTAGCCCATCAAAAACATTGAATATAAAATCTTCAGAATAAAAGTGGTTTAACATAGGAGGAGAGATTAATTTGCTTACTTTCTATTTAAATTAATTAATACTATTGTAGTAAATAATAACGTAAAACACAATCTTCTCAATAAACGGTAGTTTATTTCTCTAAACATCTCTCCCTCATATTGATTTGCTTGCAAGGTGTTTCCTTGTGCATTGCCAATAATTTTAATATCACACCTTTGAACTCAGTGCTTCATAAATACCTGGTCAAAGTTAAACGCAGTATCAATTCTTCCAACAATACTAAGGCCCGTATTGCAGAACCTCACTCAAGACTCAAGCGTTACCTAAAACTAAGTTTCAACCAATCAAAAGGCTTTAAATGAGTTTTAAGTAATGCTTGAGTTTTGAGTGAGGTTTTGTAATATGGGCCTAAGACCCGTTCATATATACATACATCATAAAAATTAATTCTCTTCAGTAAGATGTACCTTTTTCTGTAAATATTGATACACAATACTAATAGCCAGGTATTAAGGGTATTTATGTGAACAATAGTGAACATACAGTTTACAAATATTCACGAGAAAAGCTGTCCAAACAGGTAATGCATTGTTTTTTTCTACTTATACATATAATAGATTGGTACATGTTGTGTGCACACATATAAAGCCTCGTACAAACTGGCGCGACGCGACACGACACCGGTAATTGTTCTACCGTGAAGTTTTCTTAGGAATTGTTTTGAATAATTGTTCCTAGGACCTACCTAGGTACACAACTTTTTTCACGACTGCCCAAAAAGGAGTGTTTATCTTCTATAAGATCAACTCAGCATCGTGTGAAACATGTTCAATACATTAATTTATCAATAATGAATTTATTTATTTATTATTAATGTTCACATTAGCATCTTTTTCGATAAATTTGTGTAAACATGTCTGCCACGTTTCTACGGAACGTAATAACGCCACACGATGTGGAGTCACCTTCAAAAGTAATTTAGTGACACCTGAGTGGTCACGAGATCATCATTACATCATCGCAGCCGTTGAGATTCTACTGTACTTTGTCACCGTTCCTGGAGACAATCTCCTGTATGCTTGGATCTTTTATAGCGTCATTAGCGTCTGGTTTAACTTCTAGTATCTCGTCGACAGTAGAAGGTACCGCGTCTGCAGGTTGATCAGAAGGATGTGTGAGCTCCCACTCCTTCAGGTACTGTACGACGGCGGTGTGCCCGAAAGTCTCGGCTTCGTTGAGCGGGCGGCTCCCCCAGCGGTCGCGAGGGTCGTGCGGAACTCCGCACTGAGCGAGGAGGAAGTCAACGCAAGAAAGGTGGCCCTCTGCAGCCGCCAGATGCAGCGCGGTACGACCGTCGTAGTCCGACAGAGTCATGTCCATACCAGAGAGGTGGTGCCTGAGAAACGAGAACATTATAATGATTTAATAATATGTTTGAAGGTGTACGGAAAGTTACATTGTGAAGGACTAAGTACGTTTGCGCTCGGCTGTACTTAATGTGATGATGATAATTTATTTACACTAGCACCGTGTTCTGAGCTAAGTCTTTAAGCATTACCTACCCATGGAACAGCACTTGAGTAACGTAGGTACTAATAGACCCATTAAGCACAACGATAAGCATACGTGAGTACTGAGTACACTAGATAAGCAGGTACTGGTACTAGTTTAGTACTTGTCGAAAGCAATTTATTTGATAGAGTTCACCGGTACGGGAAGAAGTTTCGGGTCAGACCTTTGGCTGTTAAACAATAATATCTTTATAAACAAAAATTACCCAGTAAAAAATAAAAAAATATTAAAAACAAAGTGATTGTCCGTACCTTCTCAGTGCGCTGAGATCTCCACTCGCAGCTGAAAACAAGAGATTGACGATGTTGAGACCCGTAGACTCGAACTTGTATCGGCGAGGATCTTTCTTGTGACTCGCATACCGAATGTTATCGTACTTGTGGAAGTTGAACCTATTGATCATGTCCTGAAACAATATAAATACAAATGATAAAACGTATCCTAGTAAATACTTCGTAGAAAGATATATAGAATGGATCTTACATCACAAAATTGCAATCCCCGGCAGCTGTTTCCTAGGGGGTCCAACGGCGGGGACCATGTGCAGATGCCCATAACGTTGGGTACAACTATGAGCATGGCGCCTGAAACTCCTGACTTAGCCGGAAGTCCCACTTTGAACGCAAACTGTCCTGAGTAGTCGTACATGCCGCAGCTGTGCATCAAAGAAAGCACGTTGCGCACTGAGTCTGGCCGAAGTACCTTTTCATCAGTGATAGGACAGATACCTCCATTTGCTAGTGTAGCAGCCATGATTGACATAATGTCGCAGTTAGCTTCCATTGAGCAACACTGTAATCAAGGAAATGATATCTAAATATATTAGACCATTCCTAATATAGGTATATTTAAAAAAGACTAGAGGAAAGAATAGGTCCCCACCTGGAAATAGAAGTCCATACATTCACGGAAATTTGTTTTTTCTGGGTAACATTTATGTTCTCTCATGTAGAAGCCAAGTGCATAGTTTCTGTCGGCAGCTTCGCGTTCAGATAAAAATACTGCATTGTTGAAGCCCAGTCCTTCGTTGCCAGCGAGCCGGCTGAAGAATGACATGACATAATCGAACTTTTCAGCCAGTGTCATCTCTGGCCTGTCCAAGGTCTTCAGTAATGAGCATACTAAGATTGCTCCTGCGTTGATCATAGGGTTATGCGGCTTCACTGTAAAAATAAGTTTAGACAAATATTATTTACGATGCGCTGAGAGCGACGTTGACAAATGTTATTGTTGATCTAATTGTTTATGCATGTTCGGTCTGTTACACTACTTATACCTATAAACTCACAAAAACAAATAGTATCACAGGTGTAGGCGTTGTTGATACGTACTGTTATAGTCTAGAACGAGTTCATTGAAGTTGCGGCCGCTGGGCTCCGTGCCAATATATTTGTGTACCACGTCAGGCCCCAGTGTTTCAAGTGCCATCGCGTATGTCAGTGGTTTGCTGCATGACTGCAGAGTGAATGGAACCGTCACGTCACCTAAAAAAGGAGAACATGGTTAGGTATATCAGTCACACACAAGCAATCAAATAACAATGGAATCGTAATTGAGTCTCACCTATAGAAAATCGCTGACCATCAATTGTGCAAATGCTCACTCCCCAGTTCTCCGAGCTTGCCTTAGCGAGCTGTGGTATGTAGCTGGCCACTTTACCGTCTGAGTTACTTTTAGCAGCCCAGTACATCTCTTCTACGTCTTTGATAAAGTCTTGAAAGTCTGGAATCACAAATTGACTGCGGAACGCCCTCGTTATCAGAACGATGTTGGGAGCAATCACTTCTTTGAAAGTCTTCCTGTCTAGTTTCAGTGTTTCTGGTGAACCGCCTTCGAAATTGGACTCTTTGTGAACTTTGTACAAATTGTGCATCACTTCTTTTACGCGAGAATCATTTTTCCTGATGCCAGTGGTCCTCAAGGCCTGGAAGTAAACACAGAGATAATGTTAGTCCTGTGTACATAAAGAAGTCAGTAAAAAAAAAAGTATCTATGAAAAAACTTACGGCCAAAAATTTTCCGACGGGTAGGAGGCCTGTGTCTTCATTTTTGAACATATCAAACAGGACATCGTCGGAATTCTTGTGCGGCCCTTCGCGAACCCTACAGGTCAACAACATGTTCATTATATATCATTTTGTGTAACTAAAGCAATGAATGATACCTAACCTTTTTGAAGTGAAAACTTCTTTGGGCGCGTTCGGCATTTTTGAGATGGCAATAAACCATTGATTTCGCGACACCATGACGAAACCTCATTTTTGTAAACGCGATTGTGCTCTTTATTTATATTACGTTACGGATCAATGTTCTATGCAAGTATTTTTACATTAAAGGATTCGGAAGTTTTTGTTTTTTGTAAACGCGATTGTGCTCTTTATTTAGATAAGGTTACGGACCAATGTTCTATACAAGTATTTTTCTTCCACCAAGGCGATCTTGTTCAAGTTTTCACTTCTGTCGGCACTCCCGGTGGGCCACCAAATTTTTTCTTTTTTTTTGGTAACTTGGTGGAAATTCTCATGGATGTTCTCCGTCCTGGGGCTGACGGAGCGGTCTGTCAGATTTCTACTGACTAAAATTACTCCGTGTTCCCTCGCACACTTGCGCAGGGGGCTACAGGGGCACTTCAAAGACAATTTCTACGCAAACTCCGCCCCATTGCACTCCACAACTCCTCTATATGCTAAACGCTAAGACATCAGTAATAAAGTTGAATATTGCGTGCGCTCTTTGGTAGTGTTCAAGCAAGGAACTAAATATCGTCAGTCTCAATTCTTATTTCGTTTATAACTAAAGTAATATTGATATAGAGAAAAAATATCTTATATTTGGATGATAAACTATATCCTTACCGTCAATAATTATTTTAGACATAAAAGCCGAGTAATCTTGTGTTTGTTTCAAATAGGTAATCTTTAAAAAGACATGATTTTCGAATAAAAAATGGATCGAGCGAAAATGTTCCAATTACATAACTGTCTTGTATTTGGAAAGAAAAAGATCCAAGAAATCATATACTAAAGTTCCATTTCGATTGTATGCGTGACTTTTTCAGAATATTAATGCAAATTAACATACAATTTAGGGAGCCTCCTCTTAACCTAACCTAACCTAACCTAAGCTCACGTTGGTAGCTTGATTCATATTATCAAAAATTTTTAGGGCAGACTGATATTAATTGACTTTTGTCGCTGACCGTACCCACTAAGCATAACTTTTGTGTCACCTAATGCTTACAGTAGTTCCTAACTGATGGTAGGACCGGAAGGGTGTAGGTACCTAGGTCGTTACCGACCTACTAGTAGGCAAGGTTGGATACGACTTCTTGATATTTGGAGAAATATTTCGGATATATAATTATGTATAATAGTATGGAAGTATGGAAGTCATGTCCATGGGTACATACAGGAAATCCTGTAGCAGGTTCGTTATTTTTTAGAAAGAATTTAATGTTGTTCTTCAGCTATAGGTAATGTGGTAGATATCATGACGTAAGCATGGCAGTGATCAATTGTCACAACTTGTAAAATAAATAAAGTGTCTATCATCATGCAGGGAATCGTGTGTAGCGTGTAGATACTGTAATAGACGCGATAGTTCACGAGGATGCAATTAGCACACCACTGCAAATAGATCAATTATAATATATTGAACAAATATTGTGTTACTTGTAACGTACACCAACGCCCCCGCGTGACGTCACGAGGCACGAACTATTAATAACAGAAGCGTGACTACGTAGGTCGGCGGGTGTGTCTCCGACGAACACACCACACTCCGTGACAGTCCGTAACAAAGCTGTTTACCATCACCTGGTGGTGCTATATTTAGACACGAGAAGGTCAAGAAAAACAAGCAAGTGCTACAAAAATTTGGTAACTACTACGACGAAAGCAATGCTAGTTTGATATCCAAAACAAATGCAATAAAATAATATTGAGAAGAATAAACACAACGTAGAGAAAAAACCCACAATATTTGTCTAGATATAGGTTTATGTCTATAAGCCAAAAGATTATAATTTACTCGGTAATTTGGCACATTCACTAAACAAGATATCTATGCATATTGAAATATCCTAACAAGATCTTGCTGATCTCATTAGGAATTTCAGTTACACAATGTGGATTCTATTTCCTTGGGTGCCCGCTACCTACATTAAAGCCTTATCAAACTAAGAAGCAAAACAAAAATATCAATCCAATAAAACGGTCTTAAGCGTAAGATAAAACCAAACAGATGTGCTCCAAAATATTATATAGAAACTGCGATAAAAATAGCAAAGATCAAAATTGGGAACTTGTAGCATTTTCTACAAATCATACTGATCCATGCAACACACTGGCAGGGTGGGCAGATGCCTCTGTACTCACGCTATGGGGTCGATGTTATGCACGAACGAGTATTCTCTGATTTTGCTGCTGCCATGTAACGTGAACAAACACAAATGTGAATACTTATCAGTGTCACATGAACTTGACCGAAAATGCAATATGTAATATCGTGTCGTCACTAATACATAAAATAACAAATGAGCTAGACATTTTCCAGATTTATCAAAAAGGTATTTCATTCATGACAATTGATTTTCCGTGTAATATTGCATTATAACGGTCACAAGTTACGTTACGTCTTCTGGCATAATGTTACATAACTGAACACATGATGGTGGAAAAGCTAATTATTTATTTGTAGCAAGCACTATAGATACCGACTGTAAGTACTATGTAGAAGTGTTTCCCAGTTTCAAATGTCAGGGGTGAATTGAACAAGGACCGGCGCCGCCGGCCCGTTTAATATAGATCAATAGGAGTCGATGTGGGTTATTAACAGCAATTTATTTCCAATGAACGTGTGTGTATTGACACTGTTTCTGCATTGATTCATAATAATAAGTAATGCATGCATACCTAAGGTCCAGGGACTGGACTGAATAGAAGTGCGGTGCAGAATTGCGCCATTTCTGAAAACATAAAATAATAACTTTAGTCAGAGTTACTTTTGCTTACTTTATCACAGATTTCCACAAACAGAGACAGACACGAAGCTTCCCTCTGTCAGCGCGGAAGTACAACACAAGAAAAGGACACTCACTTCACGTTTTGCTATAACATAGTTTGGTCTCACTTGACTATAGTGGCGATAGCAGGTGCATATCGAGTGCTTGGGTTTGGCGAGAGGGCGTGCGGCCGCGAGCCGGCACAGCTGTCGGGTGCTCATTGTGACGGGCTGCGTGACACGACTTGCGAAGTCCCAACGCGGACGTACTCGCTACGGGGCGGCTGGTGGCGGGCGAGCCGCGGCGGCGTGCTTATGTCTGCTTTCAAGGCGCAGGCGCCAACTGACGGCTCCCCGCCTAGTGCACCTCTCGCTTATCTACTTGTTTACATTCAGTGTTTACATGACCGCTGACGCGTTACGTTAAATTGAATAATTCGTGGCAATAGTAGCACCTGAGTCACGTTATATCATAATAATTATGTACACAGAGCTACGTAGTGGGGAAGGCCCATAATTATGTTAAATCTAAACGAGTATTTTAGGATCCATAAAAGATTACGTTAAAACATCAGAACAAACGGCTCACGTTGAACTAATTAATTAATATAAGTACTTAAAAGTTGGTAAAGGTTAAGAAAGTTATCAAGTTAAAGCATCTATGATTTCAGTTGGTGAAAATGCTTACAAATTCTAATTGCTTGAATTATAATTATAATTTTATAGCGAGTACCACGAAGATAATTGATAAGAAAGTAGACATCTTTTTGAATTATGCTTTTTTGTATTTATCTGGGCGTAATCAAAATAAAATGCTTGCATTCCTATCTTGAAATCGTTTTTTTTTTTCATATCTACGTAATAAGTAATCGGCTTACAACCGCATAGCAACGAGACAAACGATCAATACGATATCTGGACTCCGGTTAATGGTTATATAAGTTAAATTCTGAGAAATCCGTAGCAGTGTCGTAGCATGCACATTTTAAATATAGAACGGTGTGTGTTGCAACGTAATGTATGGGAACGAAATGCTAAGCATAATAATTATGTTTTTTTTTTAAACGTATTTACAATAGTTGGACTTGGAGCGTCGGTCCACTAGTACTTTCAAGTTCTAGTACCGAGCGATGGGGTCTTGGATTCTATGCCTCAGTTTTTAGAAATGGCCCGAAGTCTTGATTTTTTCCCAGTTAATGGCAACAGATTCGCTCCTTGTCACATGGTGCAAACAAAGCTGGCGAATTTCAGGTGTTAATGAATTTTACATCGACTCCTGACTAATCCTTTAGGAAATAAAGGTGTGCGATGTTATGATACGTTATATTTGCAATAGTAACGTAGGCAGGTAATTCCTATACCTCTGTTATGTCCCTGGAAAAGGTAAAGACAGTACTTTTTTTTGTAATACCCATTTGTACTATTTTGTTTTTTTTTTTTTTTTGTGTATTCCGCATAATAATCTTTTGGCCAAACTATTGGCCCATACCTTCACTGATTTTATCGATGACGATATTATAATTTTACTGTCCTGTTGCCACAAGAAGCAGCTACCATTCTCAAGTCAATATACCTAACTTAACAATATAAGTACCTAACTGCGGTGAGCGTAATGATCCGTCTGACCAGCTTGGTACATAAGATAATGTTCCATTAAAGATCATTCTTTAAGCGGTCATCGCCAGACTCATGCTGAGCAGTTAGTGATTACCGAATTAAAAAGAATGTGTACTTTACAGAAGCCTGTGTTTTCATAGGCTTTAAAATTAAGTAACATCATACTTACATTCTTATAAATAATTGAATTCTATTCTATTTTCGTGGGATATGGATAACGTAAATTTTCAGAAGCATTATTAATGCGCAGAGAAACTTTATTTTAATCGTCGTCATAATTATGCTTCTGCTCGCGGCTTCGCCCGCGTAAAGGTTGGAAATTATCCCACGGGAACCTACTACCGGGATAAAAAATATCCTATGTTCTAACCCAGGTCTACCCATGTGCCAAATTTCATCCCAATCCGTTCAGCCGTTTTAGCGTGAAAGCGTAACAAACAAACAAACTTACAAACTGACTTTCGCTAAGCATATATTAGCTAAGATTAGGATGGTTAGAATTATCAGCTAGAAACCATGACATGTCCCCATAGATTCTCAAAACACAATTTTGAATCTGTATGTACATATAAAAAAATGTCTACTTAAAAATACTTTAGAAATGTTTTTAATATGAAAATATTATTTCAGTATATATCTATCAGTAGATAAACATCAATGAAGGCCAATATTTCTCCGGCCCACTTTAATAAAAATAGTATTTCAGTTTTCATGCATTCATGTTCTAATTAGTATTTATTCTTGGGATTATCCATATACTTTTGTGGGTAGGATCTAGGTACCTACAAGTTTTTTAAAGTACTGTAAAAAAACATTCAGGGCCACACTTTCAGAGCCATTGCTTTTATTGTATTTCAATGAAATAAATGATTGTGACTCTTTTTATTTACAATATTAATCTAGTTTTTATGTAACCGTGCTCAATGCTCATGAACTAGCCACAAAAATACTTGTGATGGATGAAAAGACGACGATTCGCTAATATTTGATGAGAATGAGAAAATGTAAAAGATAATTGTAATCACCTCAAAACCATTATCACATTCCATAACGAATTCTTGAAAGCCACTATTATACAAGTACCGCATACCAGAGTTGCGGGAAAATCGCGAGGGATGTGCACGCGCAGGGTCTCGCGCGAACTGTGCCGAATACCGTGCGAAATAGCCGACACTTCCGCGCACGACACACTGAGCCATCCTCCTGCTGTCTGCTGTTTATAAATATACTACAACTGGGAGTGCCAAATTAGTAAAAGAAGGCAACCAGAACATATTATATTTAGTTTACACTATACATCGGGAGAATTAGAAAGTAAGGATTGCTATTTTTCTAACGTCTAATTAGGTCTTAAAGTATTTGTTTTTAATCACTAGAGACCGGATTATATGCAACATAAAAAGCTTATTATATGCATGAAAATTGGCAGAATATGCGAAATTAAATGTTAAATTTGAGGAACCCTAACAAAGAAAACAAAAATTAGTTTTCATTTTTTTCTTATTTCAAAATCAGCATACAATTAGTAAATTATCCTTTGATAGGCGATAATAGGTACAGTAACATTACATGACCAAATGTTCAGTGGTAAGATTGTGTTTTCGATCATTCAAAATATTTTTATAAGTGGAAAAGGTTCGCTCCACATCCACTGAGGTAACTGGACACAAGGATCTGGGATTCGCGGTACTATTATCACATTTTGGAACGCAGTAATAGGAGGATGGCATAATGATGCATGATGGATTTAACATAATTATAAATGTACCGATAATATGCATCATAACTAGATAAAAATCTAGTATTATCGGTACATTTATAATTATGTTAAATCCATTATGCATCATTATGCCATCCTCCTATTACTGCTGAGGATGGCTTAAATATGCAAATGCATATGCAAATGCATATAATCCGGTCTCTATTAATCACATTGTCAATATTACTACAAGAACCCGACAAAATATCTTTTTTAAATAGGTTAATTATTCATTTTACGTTTCTCAAGTTCGCGTAGGTACGTTATGATTTAAAATGAATTCATCTATGTTTCTTGTATGATTACGTGCCTAACCGAACCTAAAAATATAATGTAGCTATACTTATTTACTACCACAATACGTAGATAAGGGTTTTTTAAGTTTAAAATAGCTTTGTTGTATTGTACAGACAATACCAGGTATGACTTTTAATAATTAGGTCACTCGTTTTATTTTTTTATACAGCTTTTATTTGAATAATTTTCTTGTGGCTTTTCAAGGCACAAACTTTATAATTATGCTCTAATTGTGTCAGAATTGCTTATCTCTGCCTTGCTATTAGGCCGCCGATTTAAAAGTCTTATGTTTTCATGTATGAGCAGCTTCTCAAAGTAGCCAATGATATGATATATATGCATTGTGCATCTCATCAAAAGCCTACAATGCTATGAAAATATCTAACGAAGTATTCACAATATCGATGTCCTACGACTCACACATAAAGCTCAAAATGATATAATTCCGATTTGACACGACATTGTCGGAACAGTTCCATTTAGAACACTCATTGTCATGATATTCTTCTTTGGGAGAAAGTTGAAGTTGAACGTAGGTAATCTACCAACAAACGATGTTTCGACAAACTACTTATACTGTTTCATTTGCCATAACAATGGTAGAAGATAGAGATATTCAGTAGGTATTAAATTCCCAACGTATGGTGCTCTTAGGCAAGCGATATGGCGTAGATCCAAACCCCACTCTTCTTACTTTTTATCGTGAACCCACTCCTATTTCAAGCATATTTTACCTTATATCTATCTCTACATATAATAATAATTAATCCCTACTTCCCTTGGTCACGACATCACGCTAAAACGGCTGAACGGATTTGGACGAATTTTGGCATATGGGTAGACCATGACCCGAAGGAGGACATGGGATACTTTTTATCCCGATATTCCCACGGGATCGAGACTTATGTGGATGAAACTGCGGGGCGCAGCTAGTAATATAATATAATAGTAGGTAATATGTAATCCGGTTACCGAAAAAGCAATTATATTGTTATGAAATTTGACAATAGAATTAAATTAAAAAGGGCGACTGGAATCAATTATATTATTTTGTAAATTTTGACGTTTAAAAGTGCCATACATGGGCCTATTTGAAATAAATGATTTGACTTTGACTTTGAAAGGCTTTAAATACCAGGGTGTAAAATGTGCTACGAGCTGCGTAGCAGTGGTACTACGCGATGCTACGCGTTTTCAAATGTGATTTGAAGGCGCGTAGCCAATTGGGACGTTCTGTAGCTTACGCGATATATATTAAGTATAGCTTTGTATCAAGTCATTTAAAATAGCATAAATAATTTAAAAAAATGAAAACCTTTTGAAATACATAAATTGAAACATTTATTGTTTCATTTCTAAAAATATTTTACACATTATTTATTGCCTTTTTACAAAGGTGACTTCAATAGGCCCGTCGTTTCTCAGCACGAGGTCAGTGATTATCTGAATGTCTTCGGGATGAGTGACTGGCTCCAGCTTGAACTCCCTCAACACTTCCGCCACGGCTACCTTCATCTCCATCATGGCGAATTTTTGACCTGTGCAATGCAATTTTGTATAGAGTATTTTTGTTGTTCGTTTAATTGAAATTTTTTGTTTTCAATCCCGCTTTCGCAGCTACAATTAATACCCTCACGGGAGCTTGACAGCGTCCTCTGTATAGCATGAAAACACGGTATTTCAGTCATTTGGAAAGGACAGTTATAGGGTTGGCTTTCAACACAGTTATCGATGTCAAAACTTATCATTTACCGATGCAATTTCTAGGCCCAGCACTGAAGGGTATGTACGCATAAGGATGTCTTCCCGCGCTGTTCTCAGGCAGGAACCTGTCGGGGTCGAACTCCTCGGGGTTCTTGAACAGCTCAGGGCGACGATGCAGGTCGTAGATGTGAATGTGGCAAAACGTTCCAGCCGGGATTCTATAATTACCTGGAATATAAAGTAGGTGAGTAAAGTAGGTAATTGTGCCGAAAAAAAACACGAACAGATTATTTTGTTAATTAATCGTGTTTTTACACGATAACTGGACGTGGTAGGCGATAAAATAATAATCCTACTAATCGCTAATCCTAATAATTCACAGAGAACATCTCATTTATATACAAGTCGGAAATACATTACTGACTTGACTATTCAGGACGTCAGCGCCACCTAGCGGTGTTCGACTGAGTCTGAACATAACGTTTGCATAATTGTCCACCCGTTTTTCTAAACGGTGTTCCACTCGAAAGGGTGGATCAATTTAAGTACCTAGGGCATATAGTTACGACCGACCTCAAGGACAATGCTGACATGGAGCGGGAACGGAGGGCCTTGTCGGTGAGGGCGAACATGATCGCACGTAGGTTTGCGCGCTGCTCGTGGGAGGTGAGGATAACGCTCTTCAGGGCGTACTGCACGTCCCTCTACACGTGCAGCCTGTGGGCGAGGTACACGCGTGCATCATATGGGGCCCTCCGCGTCCAGTTCAACAACGCGCTCAGGGCAGTATTGGGGCTGCCTCGCTACTGCAGCGCCTCAGGTATGTTCGCGGAGGCACGCACGGATTGCTTTTATGCGACCATGCGCAAGCGTGGCGCGTCTCTGGTGCGTAGGGTGTGGGGCAGCCCCAATGCTGTCCTGGCGATGATCGCGGACCGGATGGACTGCCCATACATACGGCACTGCTGTGATAGGCATGTTGCCGTCAGCAGGGCCGGTTAGATGTTGTGTTTTATTTTTATTTTATTTTATGTTTATTATCCCTGTGTGTTGTCTGTATTTGTGTGTACACCACCTATGAGCTAATGATGCTTGAAATAAATGTATTTTATTTTATTTATAACGTTCGCATCGGCCGGACCGGAGCTGAGCAGAGTTCATCGGTGGCGGTCGAGTAGTGAACACGTTTAAAAACTGTCGCGCATTCCGAATAGTCGTGTCGTGTACATACGGTGTGCGAATTGCTAGTGTGATTAATTTGATAGTAAATTATAATGTGATCTGGACTGCAAACAGTTTTTCTATTACGCAATAACCAACGGGTAGTGTTGGTTATTGCGTAATAGACAGTACGCCCACAGTAGCTAAAATATCACTGATAACGAAAGAGTCACATACCTGTCTCCGGCATACATTTATAATTCGTCTACTAATCCAAAACGTATAAATTGAGTACTCAAGACAAACACCATGTAATGTCTGGTGGAAGCTTCACACAATACTCTTCTACTTACTCAGTGTAACCTCTTCGTTCAAGCTTCGACTGATGAAGTGCACCGGAGGGTACAGCCGCAGTGACTCCTTAATGCAGCGTTCTAAGTACTTCATCTTTGGCAAGTCTTCCATAGTGACGGAACGCTTTGATTCACCCAAGATTTCTTTCATTTCAGCAAAGATTTTTTCCTGTTTTGAAAACTGCTAGTAGGTATATTGTTGATACGGTTGTAGCTTAAGGTTATGGCAGGAGTGACATTCTTGTAACACAATTCGTAAATTTTCGTTATTAAATTTTATGTAGTTCTTGTTTGTTGGGTTGTCTATACGTCTACAAATTGTCTAGATTGTTTTTCGCGTAAGTACGTAGTTGATGCAATTATGTAACCATGTGAATAGGTCCACTGCTCATCGCAGTGCGAATGATTGGTTATGGACTTCCACAGGGACCGGTGCTTGATCCTCCTATGGAACCGTATGCATAGGTATGGATGTCGCCGCTATTTGGAACTGTCTAGTCAGAAAAAGGTTACAGCGATTTTTAAATTTGACCAACCTGTACGTCCTTATGATGAGCAAGAAGCATAAAGCAAAACGCCAATCCAGAAGCTGTGGTGTCATGCCCCTGCAAAAAAACGTAAACATGTTTACTATTTAACTGTAACGTTTAGTAAACAATATTATCGGATGAGGACTTTACGCACTTCGAACATGAACGTATCCACTTCTTCTTGAATGCCAATGTCGTCGATCAGTCCTTCCTTCTTGGCTGATATTAATAAATCCAACATGGCGGTCTTCTTCCTCTTGTATACGTAAGTATCATCATCCGCTGCAGTCGGCTCAGATATGTTTATTCCATATTTTTCTATGTACTCTGTTCTTTCCGCAATTACATTCTTTGTGAAACCATGCACTATTTTTAGGTAACCGTCTTGTCTTCTGCTTAGCGGTGTTAGATAAAATAAGAAATCAAAAAAATAATACATTTTGGCAAATCTTTCATAAAATACATTTCCTAAATTGTATATTGCATCTTTGTAAGCATTTATTACTGATTTATTGAAATCACTCAACTTGGTGCCCATTGCGGTCTCTGAAATGATAAGTCACAATGTGCATGAAAATGAGACAAAAAAATCTGCTGAAGACAATTCTTTGGCATCGTTAGACATCGTTAGATCGTGACATTTTTAGGAAGGTGTTAATTTATATCCGACTTAAAAAAAGGGAGGAGGTTCTCAGTTAGTCGAAATCTTTTTTTTATATGTGTTCCCCGATTACTCGAAGTCAGCTGGACCGATTTCTAACATTCTTTGTTTGTTTAAAAGGGTTGGTTCCATTGTCATTTGGACTCGATCTGATGATAGGATCTAGAAGAAATCGAGGAAACTCTTCAAATATTATAGGCACACCTATAGCGATTTGGGTATTTTTCATAGTCATTCGTGCATTTGCTCTCGGGAAGCACCATTTGATACCATTTGGTATGATGAAGGACACGGATGGCCAACGGAACTACTCAATAATATGTATTTCACGGGTTGAGATTCGATTAATTTAATATGGTGGGTGCAATTGATGCTCGACACAATTCATATGATGCAGTGGAGCTGATGGTGAAGTACCTGGAGAACTCCTCAACAATTAAAGTCCCTGCATCGGGAAAAGCAATATTTTGTTAAAGGTGATGAGCAGTTGACATTAGGCTATTGTAACTTAGATAAATTACAAATCAACCCACTGAAAAGTGAAAAAAAAAACTTTTTTACAAAAAATACAACCAATATCCAAACTACAAAGTGAAAAATAACTTTAATTTCGGAAGTCGGTGGCAAAAAACTAAAATACTGATCCAAAGACACCGTCCACTTTGGAGTTTGGAAGTTGGTTGTATTTTTTGTGAAAAAGTTTTTATTTGCTACGTTTTTGCACAAGACTATTTGTGTAGTATCTATTCATCTTTACAAGAACAATTCATTTTAAAAAATTTGGAAAGTCGTCTACTTTTACAATGTTTGTAAATATGTGAGCACAATGTATCTATCACATAAATTATCTGTCGTTGCTTCATTTTTAATTCTTTTTACCTTTTGTGGTATAGTAATATTATTCTAGGTGCATCGTCTTCACATATAATTATTTAACTAATGTACGTACTTATACAAACTATTGTAAAACATTTTAAAAGAGAAACTTGCCCATTCTTCTCCATACGAAAACTACCTTTTGGAAGGGGCGACTAGAATCAATGATATTATTTTGTAAATTTTGACGTTCAAAAGTGCCATACATGGGCCAATTTGAAATTAATGATTTGACTTTGACTTTGAAGAACGCAATAAAGATTCAAAGTGATCTAAATTATGCAGATCCTAGTATTTAAAGATATAAGTATGTAGTTCAGTTTATATTTTGATGCTACATACACACATAAACTCACGCCTTCTTCCCATAGGGGTAAGCAGTAACTACAGAACGCCACCTGCTACGAACCTTACATATTCCTTTTGCCTGGTTTACATAGACGCACGTTAATGATACTTGTTAGATAGATATCAGCTGCTAGTAAGTTACTTAATATATTTTTGATAGTTTTTCTCCCTTATATATTAAGTATAAGTCATGATTGAAAAAAAAATCTGAAGACGATGGTCCTTCCGCTCAAACGTATTTTAATAATAGTATTTTTTCTACAGTTGTTTATGATTGCATATTTTTTATTGAGTGACTAGTCCTAGCTTCGCACGAGTGTAATGGCGACATGGCGATATATCCGGGTTTCTTTGCAATACATACTTACTTATCTAAGTTAAACATTAATTTATTATACATATGCTTCCGGAAATAAATGTGAGCTATAAAACGCGTTAAACGTAGGTACCTACTTAGCTTGAGTAAAGGCACTTTCAAACAGGCGCGACACGCGTGTCGCGCCTGTTTGAAAGAGCCTTAAAGTTAAAGTTCGTTCTATAAATAAAGACATTATCGTTTATTAAACATGGTTATAGAAGTGTTAAGATAGTTCCTATTTTATGTAGAATTAATAAAACATTTAATATGGGTACCTAACCTCTAAAGTGGCAATGCGAACGTATCGCAAGGCACTAAGAATTTATTTAGGTAAGTTATGTTATAATGAAGGTGGGTAGGCACTTACCGCATATAGAATTGAGAGTAAATTCTGAGATAATAGGTACTACGTCTACAGGCCGACCGGACACCTGTTTGAGGCTCTCCACAAAGCGCTGACTATTATTTTCAAGAACTTGACAAAATTGACGCAAAATGTTGAAATGGAAAGTGGGCGTCAGAATTTTTCTTCTTTGTTGCCATTTTGAACCTTAAATCAATTATGAACATACATTATTATTATCATAAAAATCTTTAGTTACGTAAATATTCAAAAAATAAACTGCATGCAGCACTAACCTTTGCTTACAAGAAGTCCATCTCTAAGCCAAGGCTTTAACACCCTGTAGACTTGACTTTTCTCGTTGTATTTCATGCTTGAGACAATTGTCTGCAATAATAAAGGAAATATTAAAAAAACAATTCATCACTTTCTATATATTTTTTTTATAAATCCCACTGTATCTGTATACCTCGACATCTTCAGGGTTGTAAATATTCACGGCTGCTAAGGGGTAAAGCCAAAATCTATAGATTCCAGAATTTTCTTTAGCTAAGATTCTTCCCAATTTCATTAATTCAACTGAAAAAAAATTAAAACACATTAATGATTTAATTTATATAAGTAGGTTTGAACAAATACTTTAACACGTCAATCATGTTTTAAAAACTAGGTCGGCGTTTCATATCTGACTACTATGAGAAGAAAGGCCGAAACAAAGTCCGAGGTCACAGTCGCTTTTATTTTGAAGTCCAGACATAATGCTGGGCAGGTCATGTAAAGATAAAAAGTAAAGACCATGTAGATTGGTGTCTGAAATGGTCTTGTGAGGAAAGAACCACACAGATTGAGTGGACCAGTCCAATCAGTGCACGCATTTGTCAATAATCGTGCAACTCAACTTAGAACTTAAGGAGCTCAACAATACCAAAGAAAGGAAATTTGTGTAGGCCGCATAAATTATGCAAACTGGTAATCCATGATTAATATTAACTGGGAAAAATAAAACAATAACAAAAAAAAACAATTAATTACATAGTCTTCACATTCACAATAATTGATATAATATAATAGGTACTTTACAAAGTAAATATTCATGTCATTATATAAAATTCATCAATGTCAATGTGCATGTAAAAATCCGTGAATAATCTGTTTTTAGATCATTTAAGGACTAAGTAAATTGGTGATTATAATATATTTTGTTGTTTGTTAAAAACAAGCGAAAAATGTTAAATGTCCTAATTACCTGACGAGTGCATTAAAGCCGGGGCATTCCCAAAAATAAAGGTGTCCTCCGGCCCGGGGATTTTTCTAATTTTCCTGGCTCTTTCATTATAATTGCAGAAAATATGTAAGAAAAATAAAAATCCCGCGATAAGAAATAAACACCAAAACATTTTACGAACGTCCCCGCACTTCACTGGAACACTATGAACTAAACATGCAACTTATCTTTTATTTGTGTTTATTAGTTAATTGCAGTGTCCGCCTTCGACAATCAGTAAGTAGATAAAGAATTATTCATTATTACTTTTCTTAATTTTAGAACGTGCGTCACAGTTCTTCTTTACTGGCAAGGTCCTTACTACGGAATTAAAGCACAGCAAGAAACATCTTGTGCATTCGTTGTAACCGTCTTTTGAGATAACTTGAAAAATATTTACCAAACAAGCAAAGATTGGCTGTGGGTGAAGCCCTAGAAAAATCAGTGATAGAATGAAGGTTCGGTTATCTTTCATTTTATATACTAGCTAGCTAGACAAACGAGGTATCGCTTTATCCTATCACAATTTAATCGACACAGTTCACTGCCAATTTTCCATAACTAATGTGACTAATGTTACCAATTATAGGACTAATTACTTGATCTAGAATTTAAACTAATTCCTGTTTTATTATTATTTACCTACTATATAGTGATATCGCCAGATACCGGTTATCAGACTTTCGGCCGAATATTCGGCACAAATTATTATCTACCCAGTGGTGCGTGGGAGATATTCGGGTGACTGAATAATAAATTATACTAACACAGGATGTGACAACACCGAAAGGGAGATCGTGGCCCCCGGCAACAGGGCAACCGAAGGAACACGGGTGGGTTTTAGTCAGTAAGAGTCTGACACACCCTCCCGCTCCGCCCAGAGCGGGAGAAGTTATTTGATGATTTCCCACCCAAAAAAAAAAAAGTGACAACAGTTAAGAAGGCTTTAAAAACTGGGGGTAACCTTTGTTACGAATGGCAGCGTAGCAGATGGTATTACGCGCTCGCTCCTACACACGCAGCTATCAAATGTGGGAACTGCCACGTTCCGCAGCTTTTGCGTGATTTATAATTACACTATTTTACAAAAAAAAATTTTTTTGTTCATGAAATGAAACATATATTATTTACGTAGGCTATGGACGGTAATTAATTTTTTTTTTTCATAGCACGTCACAATTCTGAGATATAGAGGTCTTTGTTTTTTATCTACCCGCAATTGTTTAAATACGTTTATCGTTCTATTTTGTAAACAACTGTGTGATTCAAAAGCCTTATTTTATATAAAAATGTCATCTAGAGTGTGTAAACTACATCCAAATCGATTTTGTTATATTTGTGGGAAAATTGTTCAGTTCAATCGTGGTTTCCCTATAATAAAACCATTGCAAGAAGCCTATTTACATTATTTTGGATTTCCGGTGTCAAATCAAGATAAAAATTGGGTTCCTCATGTGATTTGCACTAATTGCAGATTGGTCCTCAGCTTCTGGTATTCAGGTAAAAATAGATCACTGAAATTTGGTAAACCAATGATATGGAGAGAGCCAACTAACCACGTAACCGGTTGTTACTTTTGTTTAACAAAAACTTTTGGTTTTAACTAAAAAAATAAAGATATTATAAAATATGCAGACGTTCCATCAGTGACTAAGCCGGTCTTTCATTCAGAGCATTTACCAGTTCCCACACCACCCGGCAGAAGTGACCAAACTCACATAGTGACTGAATAATCAAGCTCAGATAACTTTTTCGATGATGATGACAGTCCACATTTGATAACCCAATCTGAACTTAACGATCTTATAAGAGATTTGCAGTTGTGTAAGTCAACAGCGGAATTACTTGGCTCCGGGCTGCAACAGTGGAAATTGCTTGATCCTAGTACAAAAGGTAGTATTTATCGCTCTAGAAGTAAGGCGTATGCTGTTTTTTTTTTACAAAAGAATATGAGTTTTGTTATTGTCATGACGTCAAGGGACTTTTTGAAGAAATGAAACAACCATATGACGCAAAAGAATGGCGCCTTTTTATAGATTCGTCGAAGGAAAGTCTTAAAGCTGTTCTTCTGCATATTGGAAATGCAAAGCCAACTATTCCTATAGGTAAAGAAACTTATGCTACAATGACCAAATTGATTGAATTGATTAAATATAAATGTCACAATTGGTACATGGTGATCTAAAAGTTATAAGTATGCTTTTGGGCTTACAAGGTGGATACACTAAGTACTGTTGTTTCTTATGCCTATGGGACTCCAGAGCAAAACGGAATAATTATAAAAGAAAAATTTGGCCTGCACGAAATGAATAGGTAAGATGAACGTACAAAATATATGATTAGTTGACCCAAAAAAAATATTAGTACCACCGCTTCACGTTAAGTTGGGCTTGATGAAAAATTTTACCAAAGCTTTGGATAAGTCCAAGCCTGCATTTCAATACCTCTGCTCTGTACTTACGAATCTTTCTGCGGCTAAATTAATGGAAGGAATATTTGTGGATCTTCAAATCGGGAGAAAATTGGACGATAAAAAATTCGAGAACCTTTTAACCGAGTTAGAAAAAGCAGCCTGGAACTCTTTGAAAAGTGTCGTTAAAAATTTTTAGGTAATAAAAAAGTGATAATTACAAAGAGATTGTTGAAAATCTATTGCAAAATTATGAGCGTATGGGTGTAAATATGTCACTAAAAATTCATTTTTTTACATTCATATTTAGATTTTTTTCCAGAAAATCTTGGTAGTGTGAGTGATGAACATGGTGAGCGATTTCACCAAGATTTAAGATCATTTGAGGAAAATTATTAAGGCTTTTGGGATCAAAATATGCTAGGTGACTATTGTTGGTCTGTTGTGAGAGATACAGATGAAAATATTTATAAAAAAGAGCAAAAATTACCCATTTTTAACTGTTTATTGTTTATTTAGATGCAGTTTTTTGTCAAAATATTCTTAATAAATATTTCAAGAAACTGACGTGCTGGATTCTTTAATATTTTTCCGAGATGTAGATACCCAAAGTAACGTAACCGTATTTATTCCATTTATTGAACAAAAGTCATGTAAACTAGTGTTATTATAGCCTTCTATTGAGTATTTTTAAATTGTATAAATAATTTGAAATAATGAATACTTTTTGAAATACATAAATTGAAACATTTATTGTTTCATTTCTAAAAATACACATTATTTATTGCCGTTTTACAAAGGTGACTTCAATGGGCCCGTCGTTTCTCAGCACGAGGTCAGTGATTATCTGAATGTCTTCAGGGTGAGTGACTGGCTCCAGCTTGAACTCCCTCAACACCTCCGCCACGGCCACCTTCATCTCCATCATGGCGAATTTTTGACCTGTACAATGCAATTTTGAATAGAGTATTTTTGTTGTTTGTTTAATTGAAAATTTTGTTGTCAATTTCGCTTTCGCAGCTTCAATTAATACCCTCACGTGAGCTTGACAGCATCGTCTGTATAGCATGAGAACACGGTATTTCAGTCATTTGGAAAGGACAGTTATAGGGTTGGTTTTCAACACAGTTATCGATGTCAAAACTTGTCATTTACCGATGCAATTTCTAGGCCCAGCACTGAAGGGTATGTACGCATTAGGGTGTCTTCCCGCGCTGTTCTCAGGCAGGAACCTGTCGGGGTCGAACTCCTCGGGGTTCTTGAACAGCTCAGGGCGACGATGCAGGTCGTATATGTGAATGTGGCAAAACGTTCCAGCCGGGATTGTATAATTACCTGGAATATAACTACAATGTTCACAATGTTTGTAAATATGTGAGCTCCATGTATCTATTATATAATTTATTATATATTATCTGTCGTTGCTTCATTGTTTTTTTTTTTTTTTTATCTATTGTGGTACAGTAATTTTATTATAGGTGCAACGTCTTCACATATAATTATTTAACTAATGTACGTACTTATACAAACTATTGTAAAACATTTTAAAAGAGTAACGGTGGAGTTTCTTGCCCATTCTTGTCCATACGAAAACAACCTTTTGGAAGGGGTGACTAGAATAAATTCATTATTTTGTGAATTTTGACGTTCAAAAGTGCCATACATGGGCCTATTTGAAATAAATGATTTGACTTTGACTTTGAATAAAGTACGTGAGTAAAGAAGGTAATTGTGGCAAAAAAAAAAACATGAAGAGATTATTTTGTTAATTAATCGTGTTTTTACACGATAACTGAACGTGGTAGGTGATAAGATAATCCTACTAATCGCTGACAACAAGCAAGTACGTTGAAATAATTCACAGAGAGACATATCATTTATCTACATTTATGATTCGTCTACTAATCCAAAACGTATTTTGGAGTACTCAAGACAAATACCATGTTATGCCTGGTGGAAGCGTCACACAATACTCTTCTACTTACTCAGCGTAACCTCTTCGTTCAAGCTTCGACTGATGAAGTGCACCGGAGGGTACAGCCGCAATGACTCCTTAATGCAGCGGTCTAAGTATTTCATCTTTGGCAAGTCTTCCATAGTGACGGAACGCTTTGATTCACCCAAGATTTCTTTCATTTCATCAAAGATTTTTTCCTGTTTAGAAAAGTACTATGGTAGATACGATTGAAGCTTAAGGTTATTGCAAGTGACATATTTCTACATATCACAAATCGGAAATTTTCGTATTTAATGTAAAGTTAAGCGAAGAGAAGTTCTAAAAATACATGTAATTTTATTTTATGTAGTTCTCGTTTATGTTTGTTGGGTTGTCTATCCGTCTTCAAATTGTCTAAATTGTTTTTCGCGTTAGTACGTAGATATATAACCATGTGAAAAGGACAGCTCGCAGTGCGAATGATTGGTTATGGACTTCCACAGGGACATGTTCTTTTGAACCGTATGCGTATGGATGTCGCGGCTATTTGGAACTGTCTAGTCAGAAAAAAGTTACAGCGATTTTAAAATTTGACTAACCTGTACGTCCTTATGATGAGCAAGAAGCATAAAGCAAAACGCCAATCCAGAAGCTGTGGTGTCATGCCCCTGCAAAAAAACGTAAACATGTTTACTATTTAACTGTAACGTTTAGTAAACAATATTATCGGTTGAGGACTTTACGCACTTCGAACATGAACGTATCCACTTCTTCTTGAATACCAACGTCGTCGATCAGTCCTTCCTTCTTGGCTGATATTAATAAATCCAACATGGCGGTCTTCTTTTTCTTGTATACGTAAGTATCATCATCCGCTGCTGTCGGCTCAGATATGTTCATTCCATATTTTTCTATGTACTCTGTTCTTTCCGCAATTACATTCTTTGTGAAACCATGCACTATTTTTAGGTAACCGTCTTGTCTTCGGCTCAGCGGTGTTAGATAAAATAAGAAATCAAAAAAATAATATATTTTGGCAAATCTTTCATAAAATACATATCCTAAATTGTATATTGCATCTTTGTAAGCATTTATTACTGATTTATTATAATCACTCAACTTGGTGCCCATTGCGGTTTCTGAAATGATAAGTCACAATGTGAATTAAAATGAGACAAACAATTTCTGCTGAAGACTATTCTTTGGTATCGTTAGACGTAACATTTTTAGGTAGGTTGTGGTGTTAATTTCTTCTACAGTTATTTATGAATGCAGATTTTCTTTAGCGATGCAAATCTTATTTAGCGACTAGCTCTAACTTCATACAGGTGTCATGGTGATATGTAGAAATATCCGGATTTCTTTACTATACATACTTATCTAAGTTAAATATTAGTTTATTATACATATGCTTCCGGAAATATATGTAAAGTATGAAAGCGTTAAAATAAAGTTTGCTCTATAAATCTCAGTTAAACGAATAAAAACATTACTTATGGTTTACCAAACATGGTAATAGAATAGTAGTTTATGAAACTGTTACATAATGAGGGGTTTTAAAACATGAGTGTGTGTTTAAAATGTATCACACGAGTGTTGTCCTAGTTATGTGCAGTATCATACACTACTTTATCTACTCTCAGACATGGGATTGAACCCAGTGGCGTAGCTACCTTGGGTGGCACCCGGTGCGGAAGTTGTTGATGTCATCCCATCGAAAGTAAAAAGCAATTATATGATAAAGGACATGGATCATTTATTATTTATAATATTGTAGAAATAACAAAACACAATAATAACTAAGACAGAAAAGGAATTGATATACAATTAAAATTTCTTCTTTCTAGCTTTGATAGCTGCAAACTAATCACAACACACTTCCTTCACGAAACAAATGAGAAATGTTGCAACTGAGACGTCAAAGATCACGAGTATGGGACGGGGAATCCCTCACGACAGCGTCAGGCTCTTTTGCGGAAATCCCCGAATTATACATAGAGCTGAGCTAGTGTTAGTGGAGGAATCCCCGAAAAAGAAATTTTTGTGCTAGCGATTTTTTTTTTTTTGGTTGTACATTGTTCTTAAAGTTAAGAGACCAGGTGGGTGTCATCCCAAAAAAGGTGACACCCGGTGCGGCCCGCCTCCACAGCCCCGCCTCCGCCGCCCCCCCCTTTGCTACGCCACTGATTGAACCTACTAAATAAAAGATCAAGAATAATAAAAATCCCACGAAATTCAATAAAAAAAAAAAAATGTATAAATATCACCGCGCATGTCCTGCACGCGGGTGCTGCTGGCCCCTGCTTAAACATTCCATTACAAAAGTTGACGGAACTCCTTGGTGATATTAACATCTTGGAAAAAAACATTGAAAAATTAGAAAGTGAAAAATTTGGATCCCGAGAGCGAAGGATTCTAGAGAAGAATCACGAGCGTAGCGACGAATTCTAGATTAGAATCCTGAGCGGAGCGAGGGATACAAGGACCGAGAAGATTTTTTTTGTCACGAGTTGTGTACTCTACTTTTTACCAATGACTGCGAGAAAATAAATTTTGGCGGCAACAAATTAACTAGGTACTATAATTGCTGATTTAGAACGAAATGATTTCGGAGTCAGTCTCTTTTTCGTCACTGGAAGAACTCATTTTATTATAATTATGTTAATAGCTATTCCAATGACATAAAACAACCACGATAACAGATAGAAAAGAACCTAACTAAAACTGGCGGTGTATAAAAAAAAAAATTGTATAGCTCTATGGCATAACTCTGTTATCCAGCCAGTAGGTACTTTCAGCACGTTTTATTTAGAAAGAAGAAAGAAAGAAAGAAAATACGTTTATTTGCGGTAAATATGACGCTAAAAATAGTTTAAAATACAAAAATGAGAAAAGGTTGGGTGAAGCATGCGTCACATCCACACAAATCTGCTATCGGTCAGCATTATGCTGCGACCCTATGCAAGACAGAGCCCGAGCGCTGGTTTTCAGCGACAGTGCTGATTTATTGTTTGGGTTCCGTACTTCAAAAGGCAAAACGGAACCCCTATAGGATCACTTCGTTGTCCGTCCGTGTGTCTATCAGTTTGTCAAGACCCTTTTTCTCAAGAACGCGTGGAGGTACTATCGAAGAAACGCATATCTGCACACTGTAAGGACTTATCTTGCCTGCAGCGCTCGGCCGCTATAGTATCGCTTATCTACGAAAAAAGAGGGTCGTGTGCACGGGATTTTGTTTTCAAAATGCTTAGATATGTGTTACCCCGATGGTATCAACTACTAAGGGATGGAAGGAAAGGCGAAATTTCGCGAAACTCCCCGAGAAGATCCTGCTGCTGACTTGTTGCCGACACATACTGATACTTAAAATTACTTGTTATTAGGTGCATTAGGGTAGCATTGTAAAGTTAAAGGGAAGGAATGCTTCTTATCTTAGAGATCTGAAAACCAATTTGTCTTCATAATAAATGAATGAGAGAGAGAGACAGAAAGAGCTCTATGTAATTACCAAAACCCGGTATAACAAGAGGCTTGTCAAAGGATGCCACCGTCTTTTGCCCATTGCAGTTATTGACTCTTTTGTTCGGTAAGGTGCAGACTTTGCATAGTGTAAAAATTCTAGAAATGCAAAATTTAATAATTAATTATTATTTATTTTCACGGAATCTAAGTAGGTCATTTTGTAAAAAAAAGTAGTACTATTCTGACACACTGTACCCTTGCAGCTGATAGACATTTATAAACGCGGGCGAGTTCGGATTGGGGATGAGTATGGACGAAGCCGATTATTTTTAGGAGGACCCTACACCTAATTATGCGCAATATTTATATTTATGCGCAATATGATTCTTCTTTTCATGTGGTTAGTGAATAACCTGATGTCAAAATTTTAACACGTTCACGCCGGGAGCCCTCCTCGAGGGTTCATTTTAAATGAACGTTTTTTTTAGCGGATTCGGAAATTATAAACTGTGAAAATAATATCAGTTATATATTGTAACAAGATTTCAAACCTAATGCCGGTGACAGTCCTCGAGGGTTAACTTTAACGCAAACGTAATTCCGTTGACCCTCCTTTTTTTTTTTTTTGAGGGTGGGAAATCATTAAATAACTTCTCCCGCTCTGGGCGGAGCAGGAGGGCGTGTCAGACTCTTACTGACTAAAACCCACCCGTGTTCCTTCGGTTGCCCTGTCGCCGGGGGCCACGATCTCCCTTTCGGTTTTCTTCGCAGCCCCGGCAGGCATCGGCCCTAGTGGACCCCTTCAAATCTGCTGACATCTCTTTGAGGCGCGCGTGGAACACAACGCGCTGTTGACCCGGGCCTGGTCCTTATCGGACGGTGAGCCACCCTCCGTTGACCCTCCTGGAGTCAACTTGCAATATGTATGGCGGCATGGCTAGGGTTGCCAACCATACTGTTATAAACAGTATTATACTGTTTTTCACTCTAAAATACTGTTTACTGTTCAACAAAAATAAAGTATATGAATATTCTGTTTTCATTTATATTCAGAGCTATAGGTACCTCAATAAAAAAGGAAGTCGGTGGCAAAAAACGAAAATACAAAACCCAACCAAAGACACCGACTGCCGAAATTAAAGTACCTATTTTTCACTTTGCGCTTAGTATTTTTATTTTTTGGAAATCGGTTGTTTTGTGTTTGTAAAAAAGTTATTTTCCGAGATACTGTTTATTTTTCCGAAAAACTGTTTATTTTCCCACTTTGAATAAAATATACTTTATATCTTGTACAAAAAGTTGATAACCCTAGGCATGGCGTATGAGCTATATGAAATTGGGTCTAGTCGAAAGCCGTCCATGGGCCTCACATGCCGTCGAGAAATATCGCTCAGGCATGCCAGTTTCCTCACGATGTTTTCCTTCACAGTTTTTGAAGCAACTGATAATTATACAATATGCACATGAATCCGAAAAGTCAGAGGTGCGTGCCTTGGATTCGAACTGGAGACCTATGACTACACAATACAATATGACAATATGATTGAAGCCCCTGAAACCAATTATTTTCACGCAATAACATTGACGGCTCATAAACTTCGACGATTTCGCGTGAGCAAGACCTGCGCAATACTTATCCTACACGATGGAAATATGGTGTAATCAAATTTAAACTCGCTCAAACTTTTGTTCAATCATTGCGCAATCTTAAACCGTGAAAAACATTGCGCAATTTGTGTTATTGTACAATATAATTGATAGTTTAGAGCCCGCCTTAGATATATTATGTTATAATGAAGATAGGTCGGTACCTACTTACCGCATATAGAGTTGAGAGTAAATTCTGAGATGATCGGTACTACGTCTACAGGCCGACCGGACACCTGTTTGAGGCTCTCCACAAAGCGCTGACTATTATTTTCAAGAACTTGACAAAATTGACGCAGAATGTTGAAATGGAAAGTGGGCGTCAGAATTTTTCTTCTTTGTTGCCATTTTGAACCTTAAATCAATTATGAATATAAAGTATTATTATCATAAAAATCTTTAGTGATGTAAATATCCAAAAAATAAACTGCGTGCAGCCACTAACCATTGCTTACAAGAAGTCCATCTCTAAGCCAAGGCTTTAAAACATGGTATACTTGACTTTTCTCGTTGTATTTCATGTTTGAGACAATTGTCTGCAATAACAAGGAAAGATTAAAAATGACCAAAAATCACTTTCTATACAATGTGAGTCTTTATAATGTTTGCGTATCGAAAAGTGGGAATCTATGCTTAATTTTACCGACGGACAAAAAAAAGAAAAAACTTATTTTGTTTTTGGCGTCATATTGAGATATTTGACGATTATTGTAAAAATGTATGTAAAAAAAACAGATTTTTACTAAAAAAACGTTTATTTTCAATTTCGGATAGTTTTTTTTTCACAATTTTTATTATATGAGGACGCCTAATTACTTCCAATGATTATGGAGTTTGTTTCATCGCAATAGATCATTTAGTTAAAAAGTTACACCATTTTGTTACAATTGTATTTAAAATTGAAAAAAAAAATTGAACAAAATATTTAGACTTTAAAAAAAAATCGTCTATAAAATTAAGTATAGATTCCCTCATATCGATATGTGCACATTATAAAGACTTACACTGTATGTATATATATTTTTTTTAATCACACTGTATGGTATCTGTATACCTCGACGTCTTCAGGGTTGTAAATATTCACGGCCGCTAAGGGGTACACCCAAATTCTATAGATTCCAGAATTTTCATTAGCTAAGCTTCTTCCTAATTTGAATAAATCAACTGAAAAAATATAAAACACATCAATGATAAATGCGAGCGATATAAAAAAGCCACAAACTTATCTATACAGGGTGGCAGGTTATTAAAAAAAAATCTGAATCATGTACTGAATCCATAGCTTCAGTTTTCGCGTCGATGTCCCTGCCGCCCTGTATACATACATACAAATAAAAAAAATTTAAGTGTCTCAAATGTAATGTCAAAATAAAAGCTTTTTACTAAATGCATATGAAAGTATAAACGGTACATGCAACAAAAATACAATTTTGAAAAAAATTGTCTGTCCGTCTGTTTGTTCCAGCAAATTTTCGAAACGGCTGGACCGATTTTAACGGGATTTTCACTGGCATGTATACAAATAAATAAAACTGATGTATAGAATTCCACGCGGACGAAGTCGCGGGTAACAGCTAGTCATGAAATATTTCGGAAACCACGCAAGATAGTTTGTTAAAGTAAAAAGCGACATTCGAGTGTAATTTAATAGCGCAATAAAAACAC
Organism: Omphaloscelis lunosa; assembly: GCA_916610215.1. NCBI lineage: Eukaryota > Metazoa > Arthropoda > Insecta > Lepidoptera > Noctuidae > Omphaloscelis > Omphaloscelis lunosa. The sequence continues at coordinate 16,624,680 of OU744244.1, read as the reverse complement.
CTGTAAAACTGTTTTCATTTTTTTTAAGGTTCCGCACCTCAAAAGAAAAAAACGGAGCCCTTATAGGATCATTCGTGTGTCTGTCTGTCGGTCCGTCTGTCACAGCCAATTTGCTCCGAATCGAATGGACCGATTAAGTTGAAATTTGGTACACATATGTATTTCTGTGACCCAAACACGAACGTGTTACGTAAATAAATGAATTTTGAATATAGGGATCACTTTTGGGAAGCAAACAAAAAATTAAAAAAAAAATAGTTTGCTAATAGTATGACATATTATATCATATGAAAAGGCTTGTTGCGAGAATTAAAAAAAAATTAGAATAAATACTTTTAAAATTATTCTAAAATTATTTAATCAGAAATACGATGAAAATTGACCATTTCCCCCTTATCTCCGAAACTACTGGACCTAAAATTTTGAAAAAATACATAATATGGCTCTTTACTCATAGATTACAGAAAAATCTACAAGAAAAAAAAAAAAATGGCAAATCTCTCAATATTGTGCAAACACACTTACATTTGCCGTTGTAATGTATGTGAGAACATGTATTTCAACTACAATGTTAAGTTTGTATTTGGGATAAATTCATCCCAACTTCGGAACCCTTCATTGTGCGTAGTCCAACACGCAATTGGCTGTATTTTTTTTTTAACGTCATTAAGCTAACTTGGGTTTAGGAGATATTTAGATTTTTTTGGCACTTTTCATATGGCTTTTTATATTGCTCGTCAATGTATTTCTGTAAGTAGGTTTGTACAAGCACTTTTACAAGTCAATTATATTTAAAAAAACTAGATAAGGTCGGCGTTTCTTATCTGACTACTCTGAGAAGAAAGGCCGAAACAAACTCAGAGGTCACAGTCTCTTTTAAAGTCCAGACATAATCTTGGTCAGATCATATGAAGATCATGTTGATTGGTGTTTGAAATGGTCTTGTGAGGAAAGAACCACACAGATTGAGTGGACCTGTCCAGTCAGTGCACGCATTTTTTAGTAATCGTGTAGCTCAACTTAGAACTTAAGGAGCTCAACGATTCGACGAACAATACCAAAGAAAGGACATTTAGGTAGGCCGCATAAATTACTTAACTGGTCTAGCAGTTAAGTAATTAGCAGTGCTCGATTACTCTACTGTAAGCTGTACTTTAGTACGGAGCGGAGCGGAGTGAGGCGCGTTTTTGGATGGTACTATCTATAACACTAACTGGAGCTACGTATGGTATTCCGAAATACCGCTCACCGAAAGGACGGTTTTCCGATAACATTCTACTCCGACGGTTAGTTGAACGAAAAAATAATTGGCCGATGAAACGTTTCGCCAAAAATATTATTTATCGATGGTTGGTAGTCCGAATGAATCCTTCACCGATGTAATGGTTCACCGAAAACACTCTTCAACGACGATTGGTTAAACGAAAGGGGATCTGGCCACTGTTCTTGGTCACTGTCACTGATGGTCACTGTTCTAACCTAACCTAACCCAAATGATGACGTTTCTAAATTGTATTAAACGTGTGAAACGAAATTATGCGAAATTAGCGTAAACTGAATGCTATCGGCGAAAGATTCGTTCGTTTAACCAATCGTCGATAAATAATATTTTCGGCGAAACGTTTCATCGGCCAATTATTTTTTCGTTCAACTAACCGTCGGAGTAGAGTGTTATCGGAAAACCGTCCTTTCGGTGAGCGGTATTTCGGAATACCATACGTAGCTGCACTAACTGTGAAAAAAAAAACAATGTCTAATTAAAATAACATAATACTTTACAAATAAATATTCATGTCAATTTATAAAATTCATGAATGTCAATGTGTATGTAAAAATCAAGAAATAATCTTAGTTAAATCATTTGAGGACCATGTAGACTGGTGATATCATATATTTTGTTATTGGTTAAAAACGAGCGAAAATTTTTAAATGTCCTAATTACCTGACGACCGGATTACAGCCGGGGCGTTCCCCAAAATAAAGGTGTCCTTCGGCCCGGGGATTTTTCTAAGTTTCCTAGCTCTATCATTATAGTTGCAGAAAATGTGTAATAAACATAAAAATCCCGCGATAAGAAATAAATACCACAACATTTTGCGAACGTCTACGCACTTCACTGGAGCACTATGTACTAAATACTAAAGACGCGACTTTATCTTTTATTTATGTATTTATTTAATTGTAGTGTCCACCATCGACAATCAGTAGATAAAGAATTATTCATTTTTATTTTTCTTAATTTTAGAACATGCGTCACAGTTCTTCTTTACTGACGAGGTCCTTACTACGGAATTAATGCACAGCAGGAAACATCTTGTGAATACACATCTTGTGAATACACGTCGTGACCGTCTTTTGAGATAACTTGATAAATATTTACCAAACAAGCAAAGATTGGCCCTAGAAAAATCAGTGATAGAATGAAGGTTATCTTTCATTCTGTATACTAGCTACCTAGATAAGCGAGGTATCACTATATCATTACGTATCACAATTTAATCGACACAATTCACTGCAAATTTTCCTTAATTAATGTGACTAATGTTAATAATTGTCGGACTAATTACTTAGTTTAGCCTTTAAATTTCTGTTTTATTATTATTTACTATACAATATATAAAAAAAACCCTGTTAGATCCGAAAGTGGCTCAAAGGAGCATTAACATTACCTAAAAGTAATAAAAATCGAATTATTATTGATAATAAAAATGTTAAAGCTATTTAAAAATCACATTTTTGTACCAAAGTTATCCCAAATTCATTAAAAATTAGAAAATTTTCAACAGGGCTCATAAGTTATGACTTGTAGACACCCGCTAAACGACGGCCGCCCGCGCCCCCATGAAATAGCCCGGTAAAATTTCCCATTGAAAAAACAGAGACGACTTTTTTTAATTTTCCTAAAAATTACCACATAAATAGACTCTCAGTATATAGCAATATCCTCACGGATCGGACATGGTTGTTTTTACATGTTGTATTATACTTAGAAATGCAATGCGACAGAAAGTGATATTGCCGGGTATCAGACTTTCGGCCGAATATTCGGCGCAAATTATTACCTACCCAGTAGTGCGTTTTTTTTTTTTTTTTTTCAGTTACCCTTATACCTCCCTATTCGGTTGACTGATAAATAAATTATACTGACACGGGATGTGATAATAGCTAAGAAGGCCTTAAAAACTGGGGGTAAACTTTGCTACAAACGGCGACGTAGCAGATGGTATTAGTATAGGAGCGCGTCCTACACACGTAGCTTTCAAATGTGGAAGCTGCCACGTTCTGTAGCTTTTTGCGCGATTTACAATTATTATAGCGTTCTATTGAGTCTTTTTAAATTGTATAAATAATTTAAAATAATGAATACCAATAATTAACTACATAAATTAAGACATTGATTGTAACATTTTTTAAAATCTCAATTAAATGCTACATACCTATGCCTCGTATGTCTAATGGTCGCAAGCGCTACTGCTGAGTATGAGGTCCTGGGTTCGATTCCCGGGTCGGGCAATATGTTATTGGGTTTTCCATCTGGAATTTCTCATTAACAGCCCGGAGTCTGGATTTGTGCCCGGTTGTTGGCAATAGGCTCGCCCCTATTACATGGGACTTTAAACCAACCTTTTAACACCAGGGGGTTTTTGTCCATACGGATATACCACCCCCATCGTACCTTATCAACTTTTTAATATTAATTAAAATATAACACTACAACTATAAACTGTAACAGAATAATCATTCAATGACTAGGCACTACTTTCACCAGTCCACATAACCTCTTTGCAATCGCCGATCTAGGGTTTGCTGAAATGTTCTGAATTAGGCCCACGTCCACCTATTAGGATTAGATTATTGTCTTCTGACAAAGGTAACTTCGACAGGCCCGTCATGTCCTCAATATCGGTGATGATTCGAATGTTTTCGGGTTGAGTAAATGGCTGCAGCTTGAACTCCCTCAACACCTCCGCCACGGCCACTTTCATCTCCATCATGGCGAACTATTGACCTGTACCACAGATAATATACTAGTCCTGTACAATGTAATTTTGTATAGAGAATGTTTGTTGTTCGTTTAATTGATTTTTTTTCGTCAATCCCGCTTTTACAGCTACAGTTAATACCCTCACGGAAGCTTGACAGCGTCAAAGTCAAAGTCATTCTTCAGTTCTTTCATAAATGCACATAAAAAGTACTTTTGAACCTCAAAATTTTTAGAAATATTTAATTGATTCTAGGTAAAACATGAAAACATGGTCAACGTCCTCTTTATAACATGAGAACATGGTTTAGATTGGGAAAGGACAGTTATGTGGGTTTCCTTTCAACACAATTATCGATGTCTTAAAACTTATCACTTACCTATGCAGTTTCCAGGCCCAGATGAATATTGTTCCGAAATTATTACCTGCAGCCTACAGTAAATACAAAATTAAGCAAATTATTGTTGTGAGGTACACCGTCCTACAGTCGAGGTCTGGCCGGTTTGGGCGGAGCATCGCTGTGTCCTCGTGGAGGCGATCGGCGGCGGTGATTTCTCGCGTCCAGCCCTGGTACTAGCCATGGTACGGAGCGAGAGGGCATGGGAGGCCGTCACCTCCTTCTGCGAAGCAGTAATGCTCGCGAAGGAGGAGGCGGAGCGCGTGAGGGAGAGGCAAATTTCACGCCCTCATGCCCCAAACTGCCGCATTAGACGCCCTGGGCATCGGGAGTCACAGGCCGATTCCCGGCCACCCTAGGCGCGGACTTGCGTACGGTGAGAAATGGGTAGCTCGCGCCTCAAAGAGATGTCAGCAGAACTGACGGGGTCCGGTAAGGCCGAATCCTACCGGGGTTGCAAAGAAGTCCGAAAGGGATATCGTGGCCCTTGGCAACATGGTAACTAAAGGAACATGGGTGGGTTTTAGTCAGTAAGAGTCTGATTCGCACTGAGCTCCGCCCAGAGCGGCAGAAGTTATTTGATAATGTCCCACCCAAAAAAAAGGGCCCAGCACTGAAGGGGTTTTTGAGGTTTTTTTTTATATTTGAAAATGTAATTTATATGTATTCAAATGTAATAAAGGAATAAAAAATACTGTTATTAAAGTTTGGTGAGTAAAGTACTTACCATGTGACTTTACCTAAATTACCCTAGACTGATAAATTTTCGTTTTTCCTAATTACGTTAATATTAGTGGATAGGTCGGTTCCCCTTACGGGGAAGGACTCTGCCCCTCCTTTTCGCATAGTTCTGTAGGGCTCGTCCCAGACTGGTCACCCTCCCACCGATATAAGATAGAAATGGATTCCCATAACCTAAACTGCCTTGTTCCGGCTTAGATAAGCTAAGAGACAGGGATAGATACAAGGTGAAGTTAATATTGGGAATTTACAGTTCGTAAACATAAGTATTATAATATGAAGCTAAGAAGATAAGAGGGTTCGCTTGGGCTTTAAATAATTATTTATAGCTACGTTAATTTGTCTGTTTACAATGAATCCACTTCAGTGAAACCGGGAACCGTTTTACAACGTTTTGCGAAGTCCAACTGTTATTGAGGAAGGCAAGTATCGAACAGTTCTAATCGCGTACTTATGTGATAGACACCCTTACGGCGGCCTAGCCCCATTCTGCTAAGATAATACAAAACTAGCACAAGCGCACCGTAGACTCAGTCTCTAGCAGAATACATTACGATCGTACCTGGTGAACGCCGAATTGGTGCTTCGGCACTTCTCACTCCCTTAATCTGCCCATTTAGAGGATGCGGTGCGGCTATTAGCGGCTTTGCATCCCAATAGCGTGTATCAATAAATAATGTCCATTCAGTAATAGGCCTACAAATGGCTGGGTGGGGTTTTAATGAGACACGGTCCCTAGCATTCTTAGAACGACTATCAATTTATTTTGGGGTACTTGGTGAAGCCTACCCCCACTCCCTGGAAATGTGCGTCAACAAGCCCCACGCAAAGTATTTATTAGTAGTAAAAATATTATACATATATTAATATTTTATTAATTAATCGCGTTTTTACAAGATAACTTGAAATGTTGGCTGATAAGATATACATATCTGCCTACTACACATAAACTTCATTAACCTCAAACATCCTCCATCCACTTATTCAGTGTCACCTCTTCGTTTAAGCTTCGACTGATGAAGTGCACCGGAGGTTACAGCCGTAGTGACTCCTTAATGCTGCGTTCCAAATATTACATATAATCTTGGGTAAGTCTTCCATTGCGACTGAACGCTTTAAAACACTGAAGATTTCATTTCCAAACTCTTTTCCTGTTAAAAGATAAATTCATTTTAGAGATAAGTAGGACATACACATAAGAGTCAATGAAGAAAAATTGTTAAGAGATATCTCTTAACAATTTTATGTAGACTTAGACTTCATTGGTCATACGGCGTAAACAGATGGTTATGGCAGGAGTGACATTCTCGCATCACAATTAGGACTGTTTTTCGAGACTTTGGAGTGCGTTCATCGCAAAGCGAATGATTGGTTATGGACTTTCACAGGGACCAGCTGTAGCGAGTCCTCATATGTAACCTTAGCATATCGAAGTCGCCGCTATTTTGAACTGTCTAGTCAGAAAAAGAAAACACTCATTTTAAAATCTGACCAACCTGTACGTTCTTGCGATGAGCAAGGAGCATAAAACAAAGCGCCAATCCAGAAGCTGTGGTGTCATGACCCTGCAAACAAAATGTAAACATGTTTATTATTTAACTGTAATGTTAGTAAACAGTATTATATTATCAGTTGGCGACTTTACGCACTTCGAACATGAACGTATCCACTTCTTCTTGAATGCCAATGTCGTCGATCAGTCCTTCCTTCTTGGCTGATATTAATAAATCCAACATGGCGGTGTTCTTTTTCTTGTATACGTAAGTATCGTCATCCGCTGCTGTCGGCTCAGATATGTTTATTCCATATTTTTTCTAAGTACTCTGTTCTTTCCGCAATCACCTTCATTGTGAAATCATGCATTATTTTTAGGTAACCGTCCAGTCTTCTGATCAGCGGCGTCAGATTTTTAAAAAAATCAAAGAAAATAATATGTTTTGTAATATTTCTCTGGTAGAATACATATCCTAAATTATATATTGCATCTTTGTAAGCATTTATTTCTAATTTATTATAATCACTCAACTTGGGGCACCAAGTTGAGTGATTACGGTCTTTGAAATGATAAGTCACAATGAGAATAAAAATGAGACAAACAATTTTTTTTTTGTTTCGTCGGACCTAAGATTCATAGGTAGGTTCTGCTAATGAAACGCTTCTGTACTTAACTTGAGTCAAGTCAAATTTCGTTCTATAGATATCAGCCTTAGATCTACGAATAATGTCAATATGGTTTATTTAAAAAAACGTTTAGAGAAATTACTATTGTGTTTTATACTTACAAATTATCAAAACACTAATATTTCTAAATTTAAAATAGAAATGTAAAAGTATCTATATCAAGGTGCCTGAAGATTTTTGTAGAAATATTAGGTAAGTTCTAATAAAGTTACTTACTAGATACAGAGTTGAGAGTAAATTCTGATATAATAGGTACTACGTCTACAGGCCGACCGGACACCTGTTTGACACACACACACATTATTTTCAAAAACTGACGCAAAATATTAAAATGGAAAGTAAACGTCAAAATTTTTCTTCTTTCTTGCCATTTTAAGCCTTAGAACAATTATGATAAGTTATTATTAACACAAAACCTATAGCTCTATGTAAGTATACAAAAAATAACTGCATGCAGTACTAACCTTTGACACACACAGACATAATTGTCTGCAATAACAAGAAAATATAAAAAATGCACAATGAACTTTTTAAATCACACTGTATCTGTGTGCCTCGACATCTTCGGGCTTGTAAATATTCACGGCCGCTATGGGGTATATCCAAATTCTATAGATTCTAGAATGTTCTTTTGCTAAGTTTCTTGCCAATTTCATTACCTCAACCGAAAAATTAAAAAAAACATCAAAATCGATTTTTCAATAGATTAAAAAAAAAACAGTGGTACTCCGGGAGTCCCGGCAGAAGTGAAAACTTGAACAATTTTATTGTGCAGGAAATAATTCATCTCGCGTTGATGTCTTTTTATTGGTCAAAGCTGGTGTCGTAACAGTGTTGCAAAATCAATAGTTTAGTCCCATCTCAAAACTGCCCAACGCGCCTAAAGAAGTTTTTACTTCAACAAGCGAAAAATGTTAAAAGTTCTAAGTACAGACAGAACAGACAAATTAAAACAAAGGCACTTGGCCGGAACACTTTGTATTAAAGACGCGACTTTATTTTATTTGTGTTATTCTTGAAGGCACGCAACTCTGACTTTTCGGATTCATGAGCGTATTGTATATAATTATCACTTGCTTAAAAAACGGTGAAGGAAAAACATCGTGAGGAAACCGGCTATGCCTGGGAGATATTTCTCGACGGCATGTAAAGCCAAGTCAGAGGCCCACGGGAGGCTTTAAAACTCTGACACCAGGTTAGTCACTAACCACACGAAAAGAAAAGAGATTGAATTGCAGTGTCCGGTTTAGAAGATCAGTAGATAAAGAATTACCTATTCATTATTATTTTTTATCAATTTCGACTTCATCTTTTATTCATGTAATTAATGAACGGCAGCTTCCAGACAATGGTAAAAAATCAATCTGCTTAGCCTTTTCCTAACTGTGTTGGGGTCAGCTTCCAGTCTAACCGGATGCAACTGAATACCAGTATTTTACATGGAGCGACTGCCTATCTGACCTCCACAACCCAGTAACTGGGTATTACGATACACCTTGGTAAGAGTGGTTGTCAGACTTTCGGACATCTGACGACCCGTAACGACTGTCAAAAATACACGAATGACAGCCGGGACCAACAGCTTAACGTGCTTTCCGAGGCACGGAGGAGTCTCGGTATGTAAAGATGGTCACCCATCCACAGAACAACCCCGGCAAGGGTGGCTTGACTGGATGAATCGACCCGTACGACTGTTATTACTTAGCCACTAGCTCCCGAACTTCCAGGCAATGATTCATAAGTAATTAATAGTAATTATTCATTAGGTATTACTTTTCTAAATGTTAGAGTATAGCTACATGCACGGAAAGAATGCACGGAAAGATTGCACAGAAAGAAACATCTCTTTTAAGATTACTTGATAAATATTTATCAAACATGCAGAGGTGGTGCCGTGCCTAGATTCTCGGGTGAAGCTCTAGAAAAATCTGTGGTAGAATGCACCTTTACAATTATATTAAAGATTATCCCGATAACTTTACATCCGTTCGACCGGAAGTGACGAATTCTTGTCACGAATAACAATGGTTTGACCAAATTTCTTGATATTCGATACATATTTCTCTCTTCATATCATATTACTTTTAAAATTGATATTTTAGAGTGAAAGCGGTTGAAACGCCGTCAAACGCCCGAGTCATGAGTAGGGAAGGTACGTATTTACGCGACCAGGTTTTTACACCAGGTATTTGCTTCCAAGTACGTACACCAGGTACCGCCCCGAAATACTTGCAAGGCTTCAAAGTATTTTATACGGCTACTCGGACTCGCTCCGTCGGGGCTCGACGCTCGCCCGAGTCATAGTCTCGCTGGCAAATGCGATCATGCTCCTTATCTGTAAGAATCTACGGAACAGTTTCGTATGCAAGTATTTCTAAATGGTGTGTCTTTGCAAGTATTTATTTGTAAACGCAATTTTGCTTCTTATTAATAAGAAGTCACGGTTCAATTTCCCATGCAAGTATTTTGGGGCAACAACAGGGCTTGGATGGTAATAAAAGTAAAAACTAGGTATTTATTTGTAAACGCGATTGTGCTCCTTAATAATACGAAGTTACGGGTCAATTTCCTATGCAGACAGAAAATACTTGAAAGTGTCCCGAGCCCTGGTTTTAGGACCTGGTTTCTGAAGGTAGACGCACTTGGAAGCCCTGGTACTCGATTTTGCAAGTACGACCCATGTCTAGTCATTAGGTCCCAAGTCGCAGACCTCATTTTCGTTTTCAATACATTACCTAATAGTACCTAAAATTATTCGGTACACTTATTGCGTAATACAATACAATCTGTTTCGAATTAAAACAGATTGCTAATCCATTGCTTCATAAGTTGGAAAAAAAAATCTGCTTAACAACGTAAATAACGCAATGAATGTTGTTGAACTGTCAAAATGAAACAAATTTGGCAAAATTGTTTACAAAAATAAGGTACGCTATTAGGGTACAGGTATTCATATGAATTAGGCATAAGGCAATTGTCCGACCGCCGTGCGCCGACGAGGAAGCGACTAGCTATCAAGAAACATACAAAAGATTGCAGGTCCCATGTAAGTGAAAGAGATAATCGAATAGTTTATCGCTCACTGTTCACACCGCCGACGAGTAGGTACTTGTTTGTCGCAGCAGTAAGGGCTATCAAAGAGAGGGTACTTGCTCAGCGACGCTCGCTTAGCAGGCAGAACACTCGCTGAGACACTATAACATACGCATGTAGGTACCGGCGAGCAATCGCTCGTCGCCGTCGCGCACTCGCTGCTCGGTGCTCGCCAACTTGTTTTTAGTTACTAGTTCTACTAGTTTCTCGTTAATATCCGGCGGTGGGACAGGTGCCTAACTACGTAGATATATACTTAATTTTAAAATTTGAATCTTTTCGTGGTGTCGTAGTAGCTACGACTCGATTGGATATTAATTGTTTGTAGTATTGCGAAATAAAGTTATAATATAGGCCTCTTATAATATATAGGTACACGGCCTCGAGTGATACGACGATGTGACACGCGCGGGCGTCTCCTGTTTCCGTCCGTCATCGTCGCCGTCGTTCCGCAAGTCGCGACGCGTTGCGTCATGGCATGCACTAAACAACTTCTTTCATATGTTGTCTCCGCAGACGCGTGTTGCTTGAGCGTGAAGCGGAGTCTGATAAGCGAATTTAATCTACATTATATTTGAACAAGGCCGGTCAAAGTCTATCTAAACTTGTCTTGTCGCGTAATGAGCTCAAACCTACTGATATCATATCTTTGTTGGTAGAATCGCAATTAAAAGCTTGACCCTAGTATAACCGACCAAACTTATTATTAGTCAGAAGCTAAGTGCAGGGTTCCAATTGGTCGTTTCCTTTGGAGATGAGCCGGCAAGAAACTCCACGGTTACTTTAAATAACAGTGTTACTAGGGAAGGGAGGACAGTGAAGGTCTTTCAATAAGTACCAGGTACTTAACAAAATAGAAAATGTTCAACAGATCTACAGCTACTAAGCTTACAGCGTTCTCACATTCACAAAATAGAAAATAATCTTTAAAAAAATAAAAAATAAATAAAAATAAAAACCTATTTTAATTAAACGCAATTACATGATTGCGATTACAACTGTAATAAATCTGAATAATTATCATGACCACAAAATCCACTAAAAAAGAGTTAAAATTAAATCGTAGGTATATATGTCAAATAATAGGATGAATATGTCAGCGACGACTGTAAAAAAATAATATTAAAATAAACATGGTAATTTGGGAGCAGTTAATAGAATCTTACATAATTATGCACTTAACCAAGGAAGCCACATGTGCAGAAGGAATTATTGCCAAACTTCCTTGTCTTATAATTCTTAGTCTTTGATTTTATAATAAGTTTTCTTGATAAGGACACGTTTGATGTGGGATTTGAACTGCACATCGCTAAGTTCGGTAACCGACTTTAGTAACTTATTATAAAAGCGGATACTGTTTATAAGAAATGATTTTCTTGTTTTAGTTAATCTAAGTTTGGGGATCACAATTTCATGTCTACTACGTGCATTTATATTATGGAAATCACTTCTTAATTTGAAAAGTCCTAAGTTTTTGCAAACATACAAAATACTTTCTGAGATATAAAGAGAAGGTAGAGTCAATATATCAATTTCTTTAAATTTGTCTGTAAGGGACTCGCGAGGACCCATTTTATAGATCGCACGGAGGGCCCACTTTTGTAAAATAAAAATTGAATCTACGTCAGCTGCCGATCCCCACAGTTCAAGTTTTAGATTTAGACTTACTTGAGGTACATTTGGCTATGAGACTCTAATACATTTAGTTTTGTTCTCATTAAGTAAAAGATCCAACCACGAGCTGCGAACCATTTTGAAAGAACAGCCAGACTATTGTTGACATGCAAGACATCTGTATCTTTCCTGTCTATTTTAAAAATAAGAGAAGTGTCAGCAAAAAGCATTATATCCGATAAGTTAGCCATCATGTAAGGAAGATTATTTATATAAACTAGAAACAAGAAAGGGTCGAGAATTGAACCTTGAGGCACGCACATTTTAACTAGAGCCCCCGAAGACGTCGTCCATTAACGTTTACTTTTTGCTGCCTGTTTGATAGATAGGAAAAAACAAGATCAGCAGCTTGTTCACGAATTCCGTAGTGGTGTAATTTACAGATCAGTGTATTGTGGTCAATGCAGTCAAACGATTTTGAGAGGTCACAGATAATGCCAATTGCATCCTGGGACTTCTCCCAGGATTCCAAAATGAGACTGCTGAGTTTTACTCCTGCGTCAGTCGTCGACCTACCTTGCGTGAAACTAAACTGGTGACTATGTAAAATCCCATTTGAATTAAATTGTGACAACATCTGGACTAGCATGATGTTTTTATATATTTTACTTAATGCTGGTAGCACCTATATAAGTCTATAATTTGAGGGATCACTCTTACTACCCGATTTGAAAATTGGTGCAACTTCACTATGTTTAATTAAATCAGGAAACGTACCGCTATCTTAACATTGATTAAATATGGCTATTAGGACAGGGGCAAGTGTGTCAATAAAATCTTCAAGAAGCTTAACGGACATCCCCCATAAGTCTTCAGTGTTTTTTACGTTAAGACTTTCGAATGCTTTTTTAATTGTGACACTATTGTCAAACATTCCAAGGAAATCCAATTTAATCAATAATCGGTAATTATCGGTTATTATTGTTAATAATCGGTTATTGTTATTTTTGCTACGCGTCTATGGCTCCTAGCGTGATATTAAATAGTAGCCTTCCTCAAGAAATGGGCTATCAAATGCAAAAAGGTTTAGTGGTCGCCCAATGGTCGAAATCCCACCATAATTAATTAAAATTTTACGTTTGATAAGATAGTTATACATTTATTTAGCACAGACCAAAAAAAAGTAAACTCAAATAAAAAGTGTAAAGTGCGATGTAAGAAATTAGCAAGGGAGTGTGCTTCACGGCTGTGCTTAAAGGCCCAGTTCAGCAAAAATGCCCGACAACTATAAGTGCCTGACACTGGACCTGAGAGTGTGATGTGACGGATGTAAATCAATTTTATTTATTTAATACATACGTTCGCTACCATTACAGTCTCCCAATTCGGTAGTGTGTAGCTTATAATGTAACGTGTGTATGTGTCGTGGCCAGATCATAGAATTGACCATTTGGTGAAATGGCCAGCTAAAACTGCTCATTTCGTTTAAACGTCAACGTTTAATGATATGTCAGTCGACATTTGGCCATATCATTAATGTAGGTTATCCATGGTTTAAGGTGTAGTAAAAATAGCCAAGTAACTGCGACCAACTTGGAAGTAGCGCTCGCCGGCCGCTGCCGCGGCACCACTCGCTACGCTCGCTCGGCTCGCGCACGGTTGGTCACAGTTCTAACCTAAACTAACCCATTTAGTCGGGGTGCCAAATAAGCCGCGTAAATTATTTATAAAAAAAAATCCATCGACTTTTTTGTGTAGTCACCCTACTTTGTTTGATTAGTTGTATGCCGCCGCCATGATGCACAACAAAACCAAAGGGGCATAAACGCCCCTACCGATGGATGATCTAACTATTTAAGATGTGATCACTAAAGTTTGACCACATCATGAACTAGTCGTGCGTTTAACTGGTCATATCGTCAAACGTTGAGTATTCAATGATGTGGCTAGACCACATCATAATGTGACCAGCTAGGTCGATGTTCAATAGGTACATAAATAGTGTGATTGTGCTTAAAATTGCAATACAAAACAAAAAAAAAAGACTGATAAATAAAAATCCAGCCCGTCCCATCCTTGATGTCCTCCCTCCGGTTGACGCCCTAAGCCAAGGTTCGTACCCCACAGGGGTATATAATCAGCAAAGCTTTGCTGATTTGAATAACCCCTTTTTTTTTTTTCAGCCCCGGCAGGCATCGGCCCTAGTGGACCTCTTCAATTCTGCTGACATCTCATTGAGGCGCGCGTGGAACACAACGCGCCGTCGACCCGGGCCTGGTCCTTATCGGACGGTAAGCCACCCATTGCTCACCGCCGGCAACCCCGCGCCTACGGTGGCCGGAAATCGCCTCGCGATTCCCGACGCCCTGGGCGTCTCCTCCTGCGGGGGTTAGGGGCGTGAGGGCGCGAAATTTGCCTATCCCTCACGCGTTCCGCCTCCTCCTTCGCGAGCATTACCGCTTCGCAGAAGGAGGTGACGGCCTCCCACTTCCTCTCGCTCCGTACCATGGCCTGAACCAGGGCCGGACGCGAAAGATCACCGCCGCCGATCGCCTCCACGAGGACACGGCGATGCTCCGCCCAAGCTGGGCAGACCTCCACCGTATGCTCCACCGTGTCCTCCGGGCGATCCACACAATGGTGACACCCGGGCGTTTCCTCCCGCCTTATCCTGTACAGGAACCTCCCGAAACAGCCGTGTCCGGTGAGGACCTGCGTCAGGCGGAAGGTGAGGACGCCGTGGCGCCTCTCTAGCCACTCCTCAAAGAGGGGTCTTATCGCCGCAATTGTGGCGTGCCCAGCGCTGGGTTGCGACAGTCGCACTCTCCATGACGCCATGAGATCCCGCCGGAGCTCTATCCGCTGTGCCGCGATTTCTCGCGGCAGCGGAGTTAAGCCCCGGCGTTTCGCCTTCTCGCGCCACTCCCAAATGTGCGCGAGGACCTTTGCCTCCAGATCCCACGGCGGTAATCCAGCAAGGAGGCTCGCCGCCTCGCAGGAGACCGTGCGGTATCCTCAGGCCAGCCGGATGGCCATGACCCTCTGGGACGCGTTCAACCGGCGGGCTGGCCGCAGCCTTAGTGAACACGCCCACACCGGTGCCCCGCAAAGGGCCATGGACCGCACGACCCCCGCGTAGAGCCTCCGGCAGGAGGCGTTTGGATCCCCTAGATTGGGCAGGAGCCGCTTCAACGCAGCCCCGGCCCGCTCCAGTCTGGGAGCCAAACGTCGGAAGTGTTCGACGAAGTTCCACCGGCTGTCGAGGACAAGTCCCAGATACTTCATCGTCGACTCGACGCCGATGTGAACCCCTCCCGCCATTACCTGGGAACCCGACGGTGGCGCATTCCGAGGTCCATGAAAAACCATGGCCTCGGACTTGTGCAGGGCCACTTCGAGTCCCAGCTGCCGGATCCTGTCGACGATTGTCGCAACCCCGCGTGTCGCTAGTTCGGCCGCCGCCTGGTACGACCCCCCCTGTGCCAGGACCAACGTGTCGTCAGCGTAGCAGACGACGCTGACGCCGCTAGGGAGGTCGGCGCGCAGCACCCAGTCGTATCCGATGTCCCACAGATGCGGCCCCAGGACCGATCCCTGTGGGACACCGCACGACATCTCTCGCCGGTTCCACTCCCCTTGGTGACCGGGGTAGATGACGGTCCTGTCCGTCAGATAGGCCTCGACCACACGACAGAGGTAGGTCGGCATCCGGTGATACCGGAGTGCCTCCCTGATGCAACTCCAAGGCAGGGTGTTGAAGGCATTGGCGATGTCTAGAGACACCGCCAAGACGACCCCACCCCGAGCCACAGCATCCCCCATCGTGAGGGCCCGTACGCGCATGATGGCGTCCACCGTAGAGCGCCCCCTGCGGAAGCCAAACTGGCTCTCCGCCAGATCCGGCCCCACCCGCACCAGCCGCTCGACGAGGCGGTCTGCAATGACTCTTTCAAAGAGCTTGCCCACCTCGTCGAGCAGCACGATGGGCCGATAAGCGGACGGAGAGTCCGCTGGGCGCCCCGGCTTCCTGATGAGGACCAGTTTCCCCGTCTTCCAATGAAGTGGAAACTGGCCCCTCTCCATGCATGCGCTTAGGAGCCCCCTTAGTCGAGGCCCGAGAGCCCCCAAGGCCAGGACCCAGGCTTTTCCAGGTATGCCGTCGGGATTTGAATAACCCCTGGCTGGAGGTTTTAAGTGTACTAGCTTAAGGCACCCACAGGAAAGCCCGGTTAATTAGTCATGATCTCAGAGGTCAACTACGAGTAGCTGTACCTAAAAGAAAAAAACGGATAAATAAATGAGCAAATGAGAAGGTCGCATGACATGATAGACCATTGTTCAATATGTAAATAAAGATAAAGATATCCTTCGAGACGAGTCAGAACAAAAAACCTGTTTTGAATGATGCCAGTATTCCATGTTCAACATTGTCATAATTTATTCATCCGTGCACTTCATCGCATCGCACAATCCGCGATACCATGGTACCATGACAGTAAATAAATACATACTTACAAATTCCGTGCTACCAAATCATGATTCTTAGGTCTTTCTTCATCTTTAACCATAAACAAAAGAGTGTGTGTGTGTCAAACGCATGGTAGTGTGTGTAATGAATGTTTTTTTTTTTCAATTTATTTCTAATGCATAATAAATAAAAATATTAGCTTTCTGCACTCCTTATATAAACTATCCGTAAATTCAGACTCCTCCGTCCGCGTAATTTTGGTAAAAAGGGGTATAAAATTTTTGCTTTATCTAAGTATTATTCATATATAAATTTATTTATTGGATCGCCAACACAGGCTACACAATTACATGCGTGTTAACTTAAACAGGGATAAGTACAAGTGTGCGTTTCCAATTATAAGCGACCACATCATACACTTATTATCTAAAATAAATAGGTATAACAAGTTTGATAAAGACGAAAACATAAAATAAATCAAAATACAATACATGTCTAGGTCTATATAAAGATATTAATGAAATACCTACTTAAGGCGACGATAACAGACTTTTAATGATTTCATACTGAGGATGACGTCTAAACGAGTAGTGTTAATGATTTGGAAAAAAATATATGTTATATTAGAGCATTATAAAATACCTTTTGTTTTATGTATAATAAATTAATAATGCGTTTAATTTGGGACAGCGCTCCTTGATGGGCGAGTCCTATTACTGGCTGGACGTACGAAGCGTTGCGTGAGCTCAGTACAGAACACGCAAGCTGACCACTCAAGGTCACTATCATATATCTGCGTCTTAATTCGCTTAATTACGGAGATTAATAATGTAAGATGAGGTGCATACTTCAAAACATGAGTCTCCTTTGATAAAAATGACCAAACTTATGTGGACGCGCAAAGACATCACTAGACATCGGATTAAGCATTATTTATGCACCATCATGTATGTTATGTTATGCACCATCAAAATGCCAAAATATGCACTAAAAAGGGGCTAATGGCTATACACAACCAAACTACTATTTACTATTAGAATTGATGTTTATGACCTTTCCTACATCCCCTTAATGTATTGCCGACGTATAAACCATTAACCCTACATATCAGGTTTATTGGGTACATTTTATATTTTTACTTCACTCATTAAAAAAAGGTCAAATTACTCGAAAATGGTTGACATTGGCATAGGGGTCATCAGGGGTAATTTGGTTGCAAATGACCTCTTCTACATCCCTTTAGCGGATTGCCGACGTACCAATAACCCTGTATACATTAGGTATTGTACATAAATTGAAGTAGGTATGTAGGTATAAATAGTAAGTACCTATTTGTACTTTTATGCATAATTATATTTTAATAACTGACCTCGACGGTCTAGTGGTCGCAAGCGGTACTGTTGAGCATGAGGTCCTGGGTTCGATTCCCGGGTCGAGTAAAGTGTTATTGGGTTTTCCCGTCTGGAATTTCTCAGTAGCAGCCCGGAGTCTGGATTTGTGCCTGGTTGATGGCTATAGGCTCGCTCTTCATTACATGGGACTTAAACATAACTGGCGATATGTCGGTGTCCTTTAGGTACACCTATGCTTTGCCTCTGCCCACCTTCCTGGAATCCAGGCGTGATGTTATATTTATGTATTTTAATAATTAATGTTGCCTTTTAACAAAGTTAACGCGGACGGGTCCATTGTTCCTTAACACGAGATCCGCTAGAAGCTGAATTTCTGATGGTTTCGTCACTGGCTTCAATTCGAATTCACGCAGTACTTCTGCTACCGCGATTTTCATTTCCAGCAACGCGAACTTTTGACCTGAAAAGGATAAGTACGTTTAGTTTGAGTTTTTAGTTCTAAACAAAGTACCTGGTCGACCGAGCTCTGCTCGGGTGAAAATAGAAATAAACATCCCAACGTTGTGTCACATTCCCGAGGCTGTAAAAATAGAGAAAACAAATTTTCCTAGATATGACACCTAGCTAGATCGATTTTTCGCCCCCGTAACCCCTATATTGCAACTTTCATCGAAATCGTTAGAGCAGATTTCGAGAACGTGAGTACAAATATACCTATATACAAATATTGCTCGTTTAATAGTATAGGATACAGTAGGTATATTGAAGATGAGTTTCCTCCCATAGAACTTGTGAGAAGAGAAAAGTGACATTTCGATTATAGAACCTTACCATTGGGTCCCCAAATAGTAGTTACATAACTTTGAAAGAACGTACAAAGCAAACTAAAGGAACATAATATTCATAATATCTATTGAAATTAAATGAAATTGTTTATTCTGTAAATAGAGAAACTGGAAACACAAAACAGCGAGGTCAGCATGAATTGGCCTTAAAAATTGATAATGAAACCATTTCAGATAAGTTAAAAGTTGCTGAGACGTTAGAAAAGTTCATTACCAACATCCCAACAGAGGTTACGAAATCTCTCCCCTCATCATCTATAGTAGCTGAATTCCTTTTAAAATAAAATTTCAGTAAGGACATTCCAAGTTTAAGCCCATTTCTAAAAATAAATTCTATTTAGTCCCGTCTTTCAGATAATAAATAAATAATAGGTTTACCTATGAAATTGCCGTTCTGCCGTACTGGCTATTTCAAGTCCATTTTTTTCTTTTTTCGCTAAGAATTTTAAGTTCAAATTATTTTAAAAAAATGGAATTCTTTTTGTAAATTAGTCATTTGTTTAATGGTTAGCGTTCTGTTTTCATCGCATTTGTACATTTTTCGTCATCATGAATACGTTAAAAATTCGAGTGATTATGGAGTATGAGTACTGTCGTGACAGCAAATCGGTACAGAACGGCCCGCAACATCAACGACGTATACGGAGCGAAGACTACTAGCGATCGCACTACCCCTTATAGGTTTGCCCACTTCCGTTCTGGAAATTTCGACCTAAGAAATGAACCCCGTGGTCGGCCGAAAACTTTAGCCAACAATGCCGAATTAAAGGCGATTGTGGAAGCTGATGATTTTCAATCCACAGCTGAATTGGCAGCAGCTTTCGATGTTAACATCAAAACAATATTGGTCCATTTGCGTCGAATTGGCAAGGTAAAAAAGCTTGACAAATGGGTGCCCCACGAATTGAATGATCGCCAGCGCGAAGCAGGCGTCGAGTTGAGCCTTGCACTGGTATAACTTCTTGGCGGGGAAAAAATTCAATAACCGAGAGGCAGTTCAAAATGCCTTTGAAGAATTTGTTGCCTCCCGTCCAGCAGAATTTTTCAAAAAGGGCATCAATAAGCTACCACTACGTTGGCAAAAATGCATTGATTGCATGGGTAATTACTTTGATTAATAAAAATAAAAAATATAGAGAAGCAAGGCGTTAACTTATTTCATGAAAAACGGCAATTTCATAGGTAAAGACCTAATATTAGACACGTATGTTTTGCTTTATCATATTAATCATAAATAACTTAGAAAACACGCATTAAAGTTGGGGAGTGAGGGTCGCTACGTCACAACTCAGCATTTTTTATTTAACAAGGCGATGAGAGACTCAATGTATCGCTGTAATCTTTTGATTACTTCAAAAAAGAAAAAATATGTGTCTAATATTTTTTATTGATCTAACTTCCGGACAAAAAAAAATTGTTGGACAAAGGCCTATTATACTTAGTCACCAGTTTGATTTCACGAAGGGTAGGTCGACGACCGACGCTGGAGTAAAACTCATCAGTCACGTTTTGGAATCCTGGGAGAAGTCCCAGGATGCAATTGGCATTTTCTGTGACCTATCAAAAGCGTTTGACTGCGTTGACCATAAAACACTAATCTGTAAATTACACCAGTACGGAATTCGAGGACAAGCTGCTGATCTTGTTATTTCCTATCTATCAAACAGGCAGCAAAAAGTAAACGTTAACGGGGCGACATCCTCAGGGTCTGTAATTAAGATGGGCGTGCCTCAAGGATCAATTCTTGGCCCTTTCCTATTTCTAGTTTATATTAATAACCTTCCTTACATGGTGGCTAATATATCGGATATAATTTTATTCGCCGATGACACTTCTCTTATTTTTAAAATAGATAGAAAAGATACGGATGTCTTACATGTCAACGATATTCTGGCAGTTCTTTCGAAATAGTGAGAACGTTGTAGACTGTAGACCATTTTCTATTTTATTAAGTACCTGGTACTTGTTGATAGGCCTACACTGTCCTGTCTCATTTATTTTTAAAAGAGTAACCGCGGAGTTTTTTGCCGGCTCTTCTCCATAGGAAGCGACCTATTGGAACCATGCACCTAGCTTCTATCGTTGTAGGTTTATGTGAAATAAAATATTTTGCATTTGAATAGGATATCGGAATCACTTTTATACTTTTATTAGGTTCTGAAGCCGCGTTTTAAATGATAAATGACATTTATTTCTGTAAAATGTTTTTATCAAACACTTTTACATTTACACGACAATTTATTTTAATTTTAAAACTAAGTAGGTGAGGTTCGTGTTTCCTACCTGACTACTCTGAGAAGAAACAAACTTAGAATTATGTAGTTACTAATGTTATGTCCCATACGTTTATAGTAATAATAATAGCATAATCGGCCTATAACGTTCGCACTGCTGGTTCGCAGGCCAAAGTGCATAATCCACCACGCGGGCCCAGTGCGGGTTGGTGGGTGTCACACGTCTTTGAATTTTTGGTTCTAGGACATGCCGCTTTCCTCCCGATATTTTCTTTCACCGTTTTGAGAGCATAGTGATGAAATAATTTACACAAAGAAAAGTTTTTTTTTGGATGGGAAATTATCTAATATTTTCTCCCGCTCTGGGTGGTGCAGGAGGGCGTATCAGACTCTTACTGACTAAAACCCACCCGTGTTCCTTCAGTTGCCATGTCGCCGGGGGCCACGATCTCCCTTTCATACTTCGTCGCAACAAAGTTGCTGCCTGGGTTTGAGCACTTCGAACCTACGACCTACAAATCGTAAGTTGCGGCTGTTTCCACTAGGCCACCACTGCTCCCAAACGTTTCCTTGATAGTAAACCGGATGGCCGGAGAGATCGAGGGCAACCTAAGCTCAAATGGTTAGATGGCGTAGACCCAGATTTAAAAACTGTTGGAGTGAGAAATTGGAGTGAAACAGTCGGAAATAGGAGAAATTTACTTGACCTGGCTAAGTCCCACCTACGGCCGAAAAGCCTTAGATGATGAAGAATGTTATGTAATAATAATATAACTATCAGATTTGAATGAAAATACTACCAATGCAGTTTCTGGGTCCAGCACTGAAGGGTATGTAGGCATAAGGATGTCGTTTCTCGCAGTTTTCTGGCAGGAACCTGTCCGGGTCGAAATCCTCTGGGTTTTCGTACAAGTCCTTATGATGGTGCAGGTCGTAAATAGGGATGTGGCACAGAGTATTAGGTGGTATTGTGTAGTTGCCTGAAAAAGAAAAAAAATCAAAATTGATCAAAATTGTACACCATGAATTCTACCCCGTACTGTGATCTCTGTATATCCCTCATAGGTTTGCTGGGAGACTTTGGTAGGTACCCAACTTCCAACATCCAGTTCGAGATCGTTGACCCTTTGAGTTTCAAAGGGTCCGTACACCTGCACCATTGTCGGCATTAAGAATGCCACTGATACCTCAATAAAGTGAACCCCAAGTAGATAAATAAAAATATCTAAAAAATTCGAGTAAGTCAAGTAATCTTCAAGTAAATACCGTCGATAAAAAACGCAAAAATAATAATACGATAGATGGCCTAATACCAACACTTCAGCCGGCTCTCATTGCGCGGCTGGGTTAACGGCTTGATTCAGAAAGCGGCGACTCATGGCCATCACACATAGTTAGGAGGTTCGTTTCTCTAGAGCCCGAGCACCAGCAGCTTGGACCCAGTCCCTGATGCCAATGGGCTAGTAATTTTAATATTTCTTAGTGTGTATGTACCATTGTAGATAACAAACGAACGTGTTAGAAACGAAATGATAACACCAGCCTTATTATTGTCCCTTTGCAGGGCAAAGGTCTCTTCTCGTACAGATAAGGCATATTTATCACCATGCTTACTCAACAACGATTTTGGCGAAAGAAAAAGAAGTTATTTAAATAATCTTAATAAACACATACTTAATACTGTAGTTTCGTTCAATTTCCTACTAATAAAATGCACCGGCGGGAAGAGTCGCAGAGATTCCTTGATGCAACGTTCCATGTATTTCATCTTAGACAGGTCATCCATGCGGACTAAGCGATTTGAGTCACCAAATATTTCTTTCAGTTCAGTTACAATTTTATCCTGTAAATGAGATACAAAATTATTAAGTATTTGCTTAAAAAATGCTTTGTCATGAATCCGCGTTGTTTCTAGCGCGATGACTGGGCTCCTATCTAGAATGGGCTAAGTTACACTAAGATCTGGGGGCTCAGAAGTGCGGGGGCACCCAAGTCGAGCAAAAACAAACAAACAAAGGCACAGCCGTACCATCCTTTTCTTGAAGGCATTCAGGACATTTTCGACCCCCGTGTAACATAGTTGTGGATAAGCTAGAACCCTGATTTTTCAGTGACCAAAGTGTTTGTGGGCAAAATCTGAAGATTGTGTGTCTGCTATGAAGTACCTTAGAATTTTGATGGTCGGTGTTTGAGTGAGTGAGTGAGTATGTCAGTGAGAAAATTAGGTAACTTTGACCTGCAATCGTTCTCAAACTACAGATTCAAATTGAATGTAATTTGGGAATATAACTAGTTATACTAAGCCCTCTTGGTTACTGAAAATTTAGGTTTCTAGATTTATCCACAACGAAGTTAAAGGGGGTCTAAAATGTCCTGAATGGCTTCGAGAAAAGATGGTACGGCTGTGCCTTTGTGTTTGTTTTGTTCGACTTGGCGAGGGCACTGTCGTGCTGCCCCCCGATGTCTATATTGATACGGTCACTATAAAATGTTGTTAGTTAACTAATTAGGTAACAAAGTATGAAAAAGTTGTTGGATATATGTTCTCACAGATAGGTATTGAATGAATTAACCGATTCGGTTTTATTTAAATAAGATTTCACAACTTTTTGCGGTAGAAGAACTGTGTTACGAGACTTTCATTTTTGTACATGTTAGGTTTTTGATGGGATTATTATTTACAAGGAGAGTAATAATAGGTAATCACGAATCTACAATGTACATACGTTCGACGTTCTTATTACATAGTAAGCAATGAATCAATTAACAAATTAAATCATTACAAAGTATTAGCAATTATATCCTGAAGTTTGATTGGTTAATATCCTTCAGATGTTTAGCAGACCAAAACTCTGCCCATCCGGCCTATACGAATCCTAAATTCATATAGGCCGGATATCAGTCACTCTGTTGTAATGCACCAAGTATAAATCATTACCAAACATAAGATTATAAAATGTACGACTTACTTGCACATCTTTATGATTTGCGAGCAACATAAAGAGGAAGGTCAATCCGGATGCTGTAGTGTCATGTCCCTGAAAATGATGTACATTTAATGTTATATTTATAGTGAAGTAGTCGGTATGTGGTGGCAGATTCCCCAAGTTCAATTTAACTCAGTTTCGTTACTATTTCAGTAAGCGAAAAGGTTAAGAACCTTGGAGTTTTGATCGACAAACAACTTTCTTGGGGTCCCCAGCTACAGGACGTAAACAGTTGCAAGATATGAGACCTAGTTAGATCGATTTTTCGCCCCCGTAAGCCCCTACAACTGCAACTTTCATCGGTGCCGGCTGCTGTTGGTCAGGGCTCTAGAGACAGGAATCTCCTCACTATGCATGCCGTGTTCAGGAATACTGTTTTCTGAATCAAGGCCTTGACCCAGCCGCGCAATGAGAGCCTCCTGAGGTTTTAGTCGAGGCTCTCCGCTATTAGGCCATTTACCGTTACGATTATCGGTCAATAATTGCAGAGCTCACGACCCACATGTCGACAACCTCGTGTGCTAAGTCAAGATACTTGTTTTTTTTTACCCGACTACGGCGAAGCAAAAAGGAGGGTTATGATTTTGACCGGTATGTATGTATGTTCATCTGTTACCTCATAACTTCTAAATTACCGATCATAATGTAACAAATGAGGTATCATTGGAAGCGTCTTGACCGTCCGCTAGTTATAAGCTATGTGGCGTCACATTTATTGCAATATGTTAGAGGACAAAAAGTCAGCAGAGAAAAAAAAATGTGCCATGTTGGGTATCAAATGAAAGGGTTTAACGAGCACATTACAAATATGTATATATCATATCGTCTAAGTAAATAAATATGTTTAAATTGTTAAAAATAAGACAAAACTGAGACTGTGCTACGTACGGCACGGCTGTAAAATTAATACCTATTATAAAATAAAACCCAAACAAAAAAAAAACTGCTCTGGAAATACTTTATCACGAAATTAAAACCCCAAAATAAGTTAAATAAAAAGTAATCTCAAAAACTAAAACCCGATCACTGAAAAATCACGCTCTAAAAACTATGAAACAAGAAAATATTTCAGACAAATCAAGACATAGGTACAAAAATGGTCAAGGTAAACCCGTCGTCGCATGCCATTATAATTTTGTAGGTTTTCCTGGTACCCACATGGTATACAGGCATGCGACCACGGCTTTACCTTGACCACTTTTGTACCTATGTCTTGATTTCTGTCTGAAATATTTTCTTGTTTCTTACTTTTTAGAGCGTGATTTTTCAGGAGTCGGGTTTTAGTGTTTTTATTACAAAGATAAGATTATTATTATATAGATAAGTATATGCTTTATGTTTACGTATTTATTGTATACGTAAATGGTACACCACTGACTACTTGCAGTATTGTCCCTCCTTCTCCCTTTAATCCATCCAAACGTCTGTAAAAGATCGCTTTTAACGATAAGACCGCCCATTGTGACCCTATGTAAAATTTCTCCATTTTTATCTATAATTTTTATGGTGTACATATTAATGAGTATTCTATCCATCTAACTATGAATATTGAATGGTATATTTAGCGTGTGATTGGAAACTTACTTCAAACATAAAAGTGTCGACCTCTTCCTGGATCCCTGTTTTGTCTATGAGTCCTTCCTTCTCAGCAGATAAAAGAAGATCTAACATGGCCGTCTTCTTCTTCTTGTACATGTAAACTTCATCATTCTGGGTAGTATCGTCAGATACGTTAACTCCGTATTGGTTGACGTTCGCTCTTCTTTGTGCTATCACCTTTTCTGTAAAGCTTTTCACTGTTTTTATATGTCTGTTTTGGTTTCGTGCCAATGACGTCGCATTGAATATGATATCGGGATATAAATAAACTTTGATAAATCTTTGGTAAAAACCATGTCCAAGTTCGTAAACAGCTTTCTTGTAGGACTTGGTTGTACCCGAGTTGTCTTCAGTTAGTTGTGTGCCCATTGCAGTTTCTGAAAACATTTTAACAATTATTTATACTTTTCAGGAACGCTGTTCAAAATAAACACTGTTAAACTTCGATTCTACAGTTTTGTGTTTACAGGTACCATAAACAATACTCGGATCAACTTTACCTACCACAAATGGAGTTAAGCGTATATTCTGAGAGGATGGGTACAACATCAATGGGTTGTCCAGCAGTTTCCCTCAGTCTATCCAAGAATCGTTGTGTGTTTTCTTCTATGATATCGCAGAACTGACGGAGGATGTTGAAATGAAAAGCAGGCGTCAGGATCTTTCTTCGCTCTTGCCATTTTGCACCTGAACCACGGAAACATAATTTCGCTTTTATTTATTCTAATACTACATTGCCGGCATAAAATATTACTAACATTAGGTTTGCATTCTGTATTCATTATTTATATATTCACGATGTTTTTTTGTGTTCAAACGACACTTATTATTTTTAGAAGGTCCCTTAATGTTACCTTTTTATTAATATTCGATTTTCAAGGCTCATTCCTAAAAAGTAGACTTGATGTTGGATTCAGTATTTTTGTTGAAATCGTATAGTCTTATTCTTACTACACTTCAAATAATAATTAACATAATAGTTACACGGACAATATAACAGACGGTAGAGGTTAAAATTGATGAGAAAACCCGGGACTAAGCTAAACTGAAACGCAAGTGGCGTTCTAAAGTCTCTGCCTACCCCTATAAAAGAATACAAAACAAGGTTTATTTGTCACAGTAACACGTGCATATTAAAGTCATCCACTCAGCCTATCGTAGTCCACTACTGAATTCTCCCGGACTGCGCCACAACACCCTGACCTCCGCCTTCCACATTCAATCTGTTCTCTGTACAGTCGAAACATTAGTAGTAAGAATAATACTGTACCATTACTAAGTAACAGGCCGTCTTGTAGCCAAGGTCTAAGAATCGAATAGACTACACTTTTTTCACCGTACTTCATACTGGACATGATCAGCTGAAAATTGAAATGAGATAAATATTGCAATTTTTGTAATAAAATATAAGGGTAGGTCATGTTTATATAAGTACTGGTTTGGTTATCACTGTTATATTTGATAACTGTGTCAGCCGTCTCATAATTTAATATTATGTCTTTATCATAAAATAATTTACGATAGTGACTTGATAGTGAAAGGTACATAATTGGTGCGGGCCTATAAAAAAAAACGTTTTTTTTATGGGAATTAACCGTCAACCTTTTTTACTATTACAATGAGAGTATACAATAAATTGTAGACACTCATTGTATGTATTATTAAAAAATGGTCAAAATGATATTTCCTATGAGGAAACAGCATTTTTTTTTTCTGGCTGACTCTTTGATTTTTGGGTACGAAGTGAATGATGTCAAAGTGTTGCTTTTTTAACCGACTTCATAAAAAGGAGGAGGTTTTCAGTTCGTCGGAATACTTTTTTTTTATGTATGTATGTTCCCCGATTACTCGAAGACGGCTAAACCAATTTAAAAAAATCTTTTTTTGTTCGAACTTCCAAGTTGGTCCCATTGCCATTTGATTACGATCTGATGATGGGACCTTGGAGAAATCGAGGGAACTCTTCAAATATTATAGGCACACTTATAGCGATTTGGGTATTTTTATAGTAACTCGTGCATTTTCTCTCGAAAACCACCATTTGGTCAAGTAGAACTGATGACTTACAAACCAACCCACTAAACAGAGTTTTTTTTTTTTTTTTACCAAAAATGCTACCGACTTTCAAACTACAAACTGAAAAATAACTTTAATTTCGGAAGTCGGTGGCAAAATACTTAAATACTGATCCAAAGACAGAAAGAGAAATGTTGTATAAACATTATAATACCAACCTCGATGTCTTCTGGATTGTAAATGATTACTGCACCGAATGGCCATACCCAGACTCTATATATTCCTTTCCATTTTTTTGCGTATTCCCTTCCTAAATTCATTAATTCAACTGGAATAAAACGACATACAAAAATTAATAAACTCTGAAAGATTCTTTGCCAGAATGGTCAATTATGAAGACTACGCTGCTACGTGTGATTTTATCTAAAATTGTCAGAGCTTTAAAATCATATTAAATTTCGAAATAAAACATGGTATATAAGCATTCAATATCATACTTAAATACGTTTGAGAAAGGTCATTTGAAACCTCACCTGGGGAACGTATAATCCGGAGTCCATTTCCTATGATAAAGTCATCCGTCGGCCCTGGGAGCTTCTTAATCATTCTAGCACGTTCATTGTAATTAAACAATAAATGTAAAACACACAAAAATATTGCAAAGACTAAAATATACACCAACATATTTATCAGATGGCGTCCAGACAGAACAATGATTAAAACCAAACTGGACACAAACAACTGATAAATTTCAAAGATACAATTAATAATACAAACTTACATAATAAAAAATTTAAAATTTTCCAGAAAAAATATTTTTGCATGTATAAATAATCTTAGGTAGGTACTTATTTTACACATCGCTTTTCTAAAAATGAAGGTCTTTTGTCCAAATAACTATACAGTAAATAATTGCTACCAAATGCAGTGTAAGTTCCAAATTAAGTCAAAGTTTACCAAGTCAGACTATCGAAGTTCAATTCATAACATGGCCTTGTGCAAAGTAGTCACAACAACTCATTCCCCGCCTTCTTAATTCAATCTAACTTTTTTCCTCTGGTACCTTTCCTAGCCCTACCATCATTTGCTTAGGTAGAGAGAAATTGAATCAGGAGCGAGCAACAGCGAGTCTCTTATAATGTTACCACTTACCGAGCGTCATTTAGTTATTATTCAATCATCTGTTCAAAAAGTGTGGTTTTCATAAGGCTTTTCATTGTTATAGTTACAGCACAGTATAATTGAATCAATGAGCCCTTTATCCGATGAGAAAATTTCAAGGTACCCTCTGTGGGTTTCCATGAGAAGTTCCCTTTCCTAGGAGAATGCAGAGTTACTTCGGCCCCTACCGACGCCGACACGACTCCTCCTGCTACTAAATTTTAGGAGTACGAGATTCTTTTAGAAAGAAATTTTCAAAAAATATATCACAATCCTTACATAATATAAAACAAAGTCCCCTCGCCGCGTCAGTAAAAGTAAAGAAGTTTTTGAGTTTATCGCGTTCAGACAGACAGTCTGAACGCGATAAACTCAAAAACTTTCGAATCGATTTTCATACGGTGTCAACCAATATGGCCGGAATGATTCATGAGAAAGGTTTAGGTGTATAATTCATGTGAATTGGTTGAAATGTGACGATGATTGTTGAAAATGTCGGAAAAAATCATGCTGAATGGGAGCTTTACTGGCATGCGCATAAACCGTAAGAGATACCTACATGAAATTAATATTCTACAGGATTGTAGGCACATCTTAAAAAGGGGCACCACCCTGGAGGGACCAGCTGCGGGGTGGTCCTTTCAAAGTCGGTGGTACGTGGAACGGCTCGCATCACCGTGACGGCAGAGCACCCCCAGTCCTAACGACAGCGGCTACTACCTGTCCCTCCGTCACTGAGTCGTCCAGGCCCAGGATGCTCATGTCAGCACATTTGGTAGGCCTGGACACTCGAGGCTCGTCCGCATTTAGTGACGCCTTAAGCCTTTCGGCCAGAGCATTGGCGGCCGCGCCTCTGGTCTCACCGGGAATCTTCAGCATCCGAGCCCGGTCGCAATGACCTTTACCTGGAGGCCATTGACGGCGCCGATCTCCTCGAGGTCCATTACCCTCCCCCACCTTGTTGAGCACGTCGCGGTAAGACATGCCCTTCTTCTCCTCTTCCAGCTGTAGTGTGATCACTACAGCTGCGGACTTCGGGGTGCGGAGCCTAGCCGCGACGCTTCGCTCCTTGTGCCGCTGCCGCCACGTTTTCTTTTTGGCCATCCTTGCTGCCGTATCCGCCTTCCTCTTTTCCCTGGCCACTTGCCATTCGGCGTCGGCCAGAAGAAATTTAGGAGGCGGAGGCAGCCGTTTCACCGCCAGGGCCGGAGTCCTCGCCGCCAAGGCAGAGGCCCTCGCCCCCAGGGTCGGGGCCCTCGCCGCCAGGGTCGGGGCCTCGTTCCGCCCTTGCCCTGCCCCGAAGAGCCCGGTTTGGCCGCGGCAGATGCGGTTGCGGCATACGACGTCGCCTTCCACTAGCCCAAGGCCGGCTGGCTCGCCGCTAACGGGGGGCGCAGGACGATGGCCTCTAGAGCAGAAAACCTACTTCGTAGGGCAGCCATCTCCTGCCGCACCAGGGTCAGAACCCGGGCCTCAGCAGGCACGTCTAGAATCATGGCACAATTGCGGCGATAAGTCCCCTCTTTGAAAAGTGGCTAGAGAGGTGCCACGGAGTCCTCACTTTCCGCCTGACGCAGGTCCTCACCGGACACGGTTGCTTCGGGAGGTTCCTGTTCCGGATAAGGCGGGAGGAAAGACCCGGGTGTCACCATTGTGTGGATCGCCCGGAGGACACGGTGGAGGTCTGCCCGGCTTGGCGGTGGTGATCTTTCGCGTCCGGCCCTGGTTCAGGCCATGGTACAGAGCGAGAGGGCATGGGAGGCCGTCACCTCCTTCTGAAGTTGCGGGGAAATCCGAAAGGGATACCGTGGCCCCCGGCAACATGGCAACTGAAGGAACAAGGGTAGGTTTCAGTTAGTAACAGTCTGACACACCCTCCCGCTCCGTCCAGAGCGAGGGGTGTTATTTGATAATTTCTCACACAAAAAAAAAATAGGACAGGAGTCAATGACCTTTTCCTCGGCTACTGGGTATGCGATCATCGCTATTTGATGATTCTGTGGTGTTGGCGGCTGAAACTATAACATTAAAGGAGAAAGCCTCATAATTTATTTTCATTTATCCAGTTCAACAACCAGTTGTAATCGGTCTTTTTTCTGGTTTTAAATAGCTTACCGCATTTATGTACGAGTGCATAATCCTAAATTAATGTAACTGCTTCTGATGACGTGGGTGGCCTGTACAGGCCTTACGCCTAACTTAGGCAGCAAGAGTCTCCCACAGTATCTAAAACTTTTATGTTTTGTTCTTGATAATTTGAAAATGTATTGATATATTTTAGTGAGAAAAAATCTTATCTTAACATAAATAGGTAGGGGCCATAGACCATTTTTGTTTTTTTAATTATTGTAAGGCCATGCTCACTTTGGACGCGTTTTCGTACGAATTTTACTCTTGCGAACACATACGAACATGCACAAATCCCAACCTTCCTAGTTCTAAGGGAGGGCGCTGACTAAGTGCGAGTTAAGGCTCCTACAAACAGGCGCGACACGCGACGCGACACAAAGATACGTCGCGTCGCGCGACGAGCGGTGTCTTTGTGTCGCATCCCGTGTCGCCCCTGTTTGTAGGAGCCTTTAATCGTACGTATAAAAACGTCCGTAATAAATCCGAACTTGTTGGGATTTTAAAACACTTTCGTGCGTTGAAAATTAAAAATGGGTGTACCTACAAAAATTTATTAACTTGGTTTACGGACATATATGTTTCTGGGATCAGATTGATTCAATTAATTAGTAAAATTCGTGAAATTCGCCGAATTCAAGTCTTTTAAATAGATTTTACGCACACTTTTGTTTTTTTGACAGCGACGACACCGCCGCAGTGTGCGAGTTCTAATAAAATTATTATCTTGAAGATACCGATTACTCATCGCGCTCCTAAGGAGACTTCACGAATACGATATCACCAGAACACTACCTATTAGTCGGAGAAAAACGTATTCGGTGTGCACACTCAATTCGTACGACCACGATCATACGTTTACGTAAGATACAAATTCGCGTTCAAAGTGAGCGCGGCCTAAGGCCCTTTATTTTATAATTTTGAAATCATCCGGCAACTGTATTTGTTTTTAACCGTATGAACATTGGGATGTTGAAGTGTGATCCCAACGTTCTACCGTAAATTAGGTGTCATAATGACAGCCGTGTAAACGGCCGCTTATGATGTGCAGAGGCCGATACGTGATTTGAAACGGAGAACCGATCTAAACACAAATATTGTCAATATTAGGAAAAACTAAACTTTTATTAGCGTAGGGTAATTTAGGAACAGTCGCATGTAGGTATGTTGTATACAAATATTTTAAATATTTTTGTTTGTTAGTTTATGTAACTATTTTTTACTTTTTTCTAATATTTGCGGGAATGAAAATAAAACACTTCCAATCATATTTTTACCAGTGTATTATATTTTTTTGATACGATGCTTTTTAGAATAATACTAATTTATCATCATAAAACATTTTACAGGATTCAAGAGGTGTTGGAATTTGTAGGAGAAAATACGAAATTCACGCGAACGAAGTGCTAATAAAAACTTAAAAAAAAAAACTTGTATTTAAAAGCGGCGGTTAATGACACGCACCAACAATTACAACAAATACCGAGGTGACAACAATTCTTAGTACAATAAGATCATTTATTCACTTATTACTTCTTTAAAACCCTCACAAAAAGGACAAAAATTCTATCATCATTATTTATTCATGACTACAACGTCAATAGTTATTAAAAAAAAACACTGTTTTTTTCTTATTTTTCTCTCTTATTGAAATTCACAAACACTGGACCATCATTTCTAAGCACTAAATCAGCAGTAAATCTGATATCGCAGGGGCGAGTGGCAGGGGACAAGTCGAAATTTCGCAACACGTTCGCGACGGCTATCTTCATCTCCATCATTGCAAATTTTTGACCTGAAAGTATTGTGAAAAGTTAAAAAAGGACAATAAAATAACCTACACGAGTGGCGATATTTAGGGCAAGATAGGTACTAACACAGATCATAGTTTAACTTTACTGGGTAAAGTACTATACATGGAATTAGTATGAACAATCCTCTAATAAATGAGCACTATCTATTTTCACCCGAGCAGATATTTGCGCTTTTTTTAATCTCATCAAAAATACTTCATGCCTTTTTATGCCGACTGTTAACAAAACAAAATAAGTAAAACATAATATTAGAATATATTTTACTATATATTAACCTTATTTTGCGTATACATTACAAATAATGATTTGACATTATCTTGTGTTTTTTTTTTATATAGGCTGTTCAGCGGTTTTGCCAGTGCCTTTATTTACAACTGCGCGCACATCACTAGCGGAAAAAAACAAAACTAGCGCGCCATTTTCCGTATATATTTGTTATTGTTTTCGTTGTGCAGTTAATTATTATGAAAAACACGAAATCTAAAGTATTGTTGTACCAACCGACGTAGAAGTTTTTAAAAGAAGCTCCGGTCAGTACCTGGCAACAAAGGTCAGTTGAACTTTATTAATCTAAATATATAATTCAACAATACTTTTTTTGTATGTTGAAAAACGTCGTATGAAACGCGTGTGCATTATTACACACTTGTATCATAATGTACTATTAATACAAATAATGTTCATATTCGTATAAGCGAAAGTAAGAACGCATTTGAATATGAAAATTAATGCTATAAATACTTTGAATGTTCACATTCGTATGTGCCGCTAACTTAGCAAAGTAACATTGCGCTCTGTCAATCTTGCCCTTAGAGGCATGTTCAGTGTACCTTAGACGGTGAGTACACCACTAGCTACCACCTAGTTGATAGGTATGGGCGTTATTTCACGTCACTAGTTACAATAACTGGCTACGGGGCATGAAGCCGAATAAATAGTTTCGAGTCACATAAACACGTGATTTTTGTAACTAGTTTCATCACAATGCAGTGATTGAATGAAAAGAGTGAAACGAAACAAAAGTATGTTCATAAGCACAAGTCGTTTCTTTCGCCCGTAATATCTTTAGTATTACGTTAATGTAACTGCATATGTAGCTATAAAAACTTATTCGTTCCAAAAACTTAAAGCTAGTGGTATGTAACGTATCACATAGGTAATCATTTATATTTTCGTTTTACAAATAACTGTACCTAATACTTCGATAGAATCACCGTGTTGAATCACCGAGTAGAATTTGAAAAATAACTAGTTACTAAAATCACTAGTTTTCAAAACAGGTGACGCCTTCGAAGTCATTAGTTACGATACGTTTCGCGAAGATCACGTAACGACCCACCCCTACTAGTTGACTGACTGATAGTTTACCAATGATTGCTAGTCTCATACCAATATCTAACCTTTCTTGCCTATATGAGATTTAAAATAATCCTGGTTGCCAAAATGAATAATTAGTAGGACTTAGTACCACGTAGATAGTGCTCAGTAATTAACTTCAGATTAAGCAGACAGACGGTAGATTTACATAATTAAACAATGATAACGTCGTACTATTTGCACTTAAAAGTCGTGACATTATACAATTGAGATAATAATTAAAATTATAACATTATCTTGGATTAAGTATTAAATTACATAAACGTATTGTATATTGGGTGGGTCTTATCATAGAACAATATCCGCAATGAAATTGTAATATCTAAATCAAACCATCAACCTGCCTTGCCTTGTTGGCTTCCAGTCTATACGGATGCAGCTGAATACCAATATTTCACATGGAGCGACTGCCTATCTGACCTCCACAACCCAATTACTAGGTAACACGATACTCGTTGGTAAGACTGGTTGTCAGACTTTCGGGCTTCTGATGACACATAATGACTGTCAAAGATCCAAAAATGACAGCCGGGACCAACGGCTTATCAGGGCATACAACAGTACACCGCACTCCTTTAAGAAAACCTTATATCGCAACTTTTTTTGGGTGGGAAATTATCAAATAACTTCTCCCGCTCTGGGCGGAGCGGGAGGGCGTCTCAGACACTTACTGACTAAAACCCACCTGTGTTCCTTCAGTTGCCTCTATGTTGCAAGGGGCCACGGTATCGCTTTCGGACTTTCCCGCGCTTATCTCGTGACTGAGAAGCAATTATGAATAACGGCTCTAAGGTCCCTCGGTAAATGTGTCTAGAATTTTCTAATACCTAATTCTATAAAATTCCATTTTGAGACACGAAGCAACAAAATACGATCTAGAGGAATGTGGCCGCTTTTCTTTGGCCTTCTTTCAAAGAAGGAATACTTTGAAATAACTTTGAATGTTTGTCAGGATAGTGTGCAAGGAGTAGATAGCAGGGCGGAAGCCAGTAAATCTCCCGCGGCATTAGTCTTTTTAGTGTTGTCAGTAAACTAAATGTGAGGGTTTTAATAAATAGAGTGATAAAAGTGACAGATGAGAAAATATGGGATGTGCAGACAGGGTTTAGAGAAGTAATGGGCTGTATGGATCAGATTTTCTCCCAAAGGTGCATAGTCGACAAACATCTGGCAAAGCACAAAAAGTCTACTGTGCTTTCGTTAACTTATAACAGTGTGTGAAGGGAAAAGTTGATGTCCACACTATCCATGTACGGTGTGGACTGGTGCTTGGTACGGGCACTGAATTTTGTATACAAGAATTCCAGTGCAAGTGTTAAGATAAATGGAGCATACACGAACTGGTTCGCCGTGTCAAGGGGTGTTAGGGTTGTGTAGCGTCACCGTGGCTGTTTAACTTGTACATGGATAGTTGTCTGACAGATTTGAAAGAGGGTAATGCAGATTGACGATGAATGAAATGCCTGTCAAATACCTTCACTACGCAGATGATCAGGCTCTACTTGCATCGTCAGCAGAACATATAGCAAGACATGGTGACTGTGATGGATGAAGCATATAAGATGAAAGGGATAAATATAAATGTAAATAAGATGAAGGTCATAATGTTTAAAAGAGAAGAGGATGTATCGTTGTGTGATGTGAAAATAAATGATAAGAGTGTGGAGCAAGTAAGTTTATATATTTGGGAAGTCTGATTACAAGGGATGGAAAGATTAATGAAGATGTGAAAAGAGATACATGCGATTGTTTGATTGTGTTGATGTCTAAAAAGGCTCGACTGGTTGTTCACAATGGTGTGCTGGACGTGCTGGTCTACGCTTTGGTATGGAAGTGAATGTTGGGTGAAGCAAAAAAAGCATGAAAGTAGATTAAATGCTGTGGAAATTTGATCCTTGCGACGCATGTGTGGTGTGACTATGAATGATGGGCTGGGGAATGATGTGACAAGGCAACCGTGCGGTTTAAAAGAAAATTTAGTGACAAAAATTTAAAAGAATATGCTTAGATGGTTTGGTCATATTGAGAAGATGAATGAAAGGCGACTAACAAAAGGTTACAAGGCAGAAGTGAGTGAAAACGCCGGGAGGGGACGCCCCAGGAGGATATAGAGTGGCCTTATTGGTGTTGTTCTTCAGAAAGGTCAGGTGTGTGGTACTAGCAACCCTGTCATTTTGCCTATTCTTTCGTCGACAAAACCCGTAAAAAACCTGTTTCTAAGTTTGTCATACTACGCGTGCTGATGTATGAACGTAAACGAGGCAAAAGGAGTATGTAAGGATCGTAGCAGGCGGCGTTGTATAGTTTTTACCTACCCCTATGGGAAGAAGGCGTGAGTTTATACATACATGTGTATGTACAGTACCGTCCAAAAGTCCATAGACAATCTCACAACAAAGCAATAGACTGACGCTTCGGTTTGACTTACCACCTTCTTCTATAAGTTGTTACAATACTATAGACACGCACAGTACACACACACACATACACGCACTTTGTCTACAACTCACAGCAGTTCATAATTTCTAACAATACAGTATATTGCATGCTAGCTCAGTGGATAACATGCTTTGGTATGTCCGATTATGGCGAGCCCGAGGGTTCGGATCTCATCTGACGGTTTGCTTGTAATTTTTTAATAATTCCTATTCATAGTTTTTGTAATTATTAATAATGACTAATCGAGAATCATTCGTTTTTTATTTCATTCGTCTTATTCACATAAATAATAAAGTTTAGTAGGTAGACCACAGAAAACTAAGTCAAATATTTCGACTTAAAAGGGGTAGACAGATGCAGTTCGTTACGAGTATTCACTTATTAGAACTTTGTTGGTGACGAGTATTTAACTATTGGCGGTGTTGTGGTTATTATTTTCAAAATGCAGTCAAATATAAATATTGAAGTGAAATCAAATATTATTGCGCTGCGTAAATTTCAATGTAATTTTTACACAAATATCTAATGAAACCGCGCCAACCGCATCCCAACAGAGGTGACCTTGGTGGTTTACATCCGTGTATTTGGTGGTTTATGACCAAATTTCAAACATGCCTGTCGCCAACCAAAGTCACCTCTGTCGGGGACGCGGTTGGCAGCCGTGTCCCTTTTTTATGAATTTGAACGAGTATAACTATTGAATGTCAAAGTTACCTATACAGTTCCTGGGACCGGCACTGAAGGGTACATACGAGTAGGGATGACGACCCACACTGTTCTCAGGCAGGAACCGGTCCGGGTCGAATTGTTTCGGGTTCTTGAACAAGTCAGCACGATAATGCAGATGTAAAATAAGGATGTGACATAATATGCCAGCCGGAATTATGTAGTTACCTGAAAAAATTATTACATACATATACAGGGTGAAATTAAATTTGCTAGCGAAACTCCGCAGACGTAATGAGTATCGATATCTAATGACGTTAAAAAAAAGATTTTCCAAACTCATAATTTCAAGTAACTAAAATACCAGCGGCCGTATTCCTTGTTGTTACTTGAAATTAAGAGTTCAGAATTTTGTCTGTTTACAGTATCAATGTCATTAAATATCGATACCATCACGTCTGCGAAGTTTTGCTAGCTAATTTAATTTGACCCTGTAGTACAAACCATACGTACTTAAGGTATACCTAATATGTAGAAATAATTCAGGCGAATGGTTCAAATTCAAATTCAAAACTAATTTATTCAAACTAGGCTGAGAATCAGTACTTTTCGAACGTCAAAATTACATAAGACAATCCCCCAAAAACGCCCGCGCTTCACGACTTCCTAGTGCTTTAGCTGGGAAGAAGAAAAGGCGCAACAAACTCCCCAGCGGCACAGCTGTCTGTTCAGTTAGAAAAACTTGATTCTATACAATAGTAGGTACTTATGCAAAATAATTTACATTTCGCAACACAAAACATTAAATTAAATTATTTGCTATATGTCTGCTAGCACACGCCAATATACCAACAAAAAAAGAAACATTGAAATCTATTCTCAAGAGAGAAAAAAAGTAAACAGAACTTAATACCCGAATGAAAGCCCGTTTATATATAGCTAGTAATGTTAATGGTACATACTTAAAACGGTGTCTTCGTTCAAATTACGACTTATAAAGTGTACTGGAGGGTAAAGTCGCAAGGACTCTTTGATACAGCATTCTAAATACTTCATTCTTGACAAATCTTCCATCTTAATAGGTCGATTCGTATCACCAAATATGTCATTTAGCTCTTCCATGATTTTATCCTGAAACATTAATCACAACTCACAAGTATTATAATGTTACCCTTGTTTATTTCCAGACCTTTCAAGTATGGTTTCCTTGTTTCATTTTGCAGCTTTAAACACAGTAATGTTATAGTGGCTAAAATGTTCTCGTTAAGTGATTCATTTATTTGCACTGGGTCATTCAAGATTAGAGGCTGGAGACTGAATAGACGGATTTAGTAAATGGCTTTTGAATTTGAATTGATTTAGTACTTACCTGAACTTCTTTATGATTGGCGAGCAACATAAGGCAAAATGTTAAACCACTGGCAGTAGTGTCATGTCCCTGGAAATTATATAAAACCAATTAAAGTTAAAAGAATTTCACTAAAATAGCGACAACTGTCAGTCTGTAATCACTAACTTCAAACATGAATGTGTCCACTTCTGCTTGAATACCAATTCTATCTATATGTCTCTCTTTCTCAGCGGATAGGAGTAAATCCAACATTGCAGTTTTCTTCTTTTT
Source organism: Omphaloscelis lunosa (assembly GCA_916610215.1). NCBI lineage: Eukaryota > Metazoa > Arthropoda > Insecta > Lepidoptera > Noctuidae > Omphaloscelis > Omphaloscelis lunosa. The sequence continues at coordinate 16,585,965 of OU744244.1, read as the reverse complement.
CTTGTACACATATGAGTCATCATCGTCGACTTTGATTTCTTCATTAATATTAATTCCATGCTTCTCTATATATTCTCTTCTTTGTTGTATTACTTTCTCAGTAAAGTTATGAACCACTTTCAAATATTTATTTTGTAACCTTCCAAATGGTGACCAGTTATAAATTAAGTCTGGATACAGATATGCCCTAATAAATCTATGAAAGAAAACATTTCCCATATCGTATATGGCTTTCTTGTAGGATTTTGCTGCCGTGTTGTCATCACTGAGTTGAGTGCCCATTGCTGTTTCTAAAATATGATGTTCACAGTGTCTGAATATATGTATTATGTCACGGCTAAAACCCGAAATACGGCTACACCTAGTTTTAGCCGGCTACAATTAGGTACGGCCGGTAGCAGTTGGTTAAATTTAGTTTTAGCAAATGAAAATGGTTGAAAGGCACGTTGGGTTAGAACTGTGAGATCGCTACGGGAGACCATATAAGGCGGCGCGCAAGAAACTGCGCCCCTTTGGTCCCTGTTCCCGTGCGGGGACAACTTCACCGCACCAGTGTTGGGCCCACCGCGGGGGATAGCTCCGCCAGCTGTGGAACAAGAGGAGGCCCCTCCTGTCACGGAGTCGGAACTTGACGCGGCGATTCTCCATATCCGCGTCAAGAAGACAGTTTCGGGTCCCGGCGGTGTTCTGGCAAGAGTGGTGGCGATCGCTGCCACTTTTTCGGGACCTCTTCAGTGCATGCCTTGCGTCTGAAAGGTTGGTTTGCCTTAAGGGTCAGATCAAGGAGGCGATGGAAGCGGGGGACGGATTGTTGGCTGAGTCAGTCGACATAGCCAATGCCTTCAACTCCACTCCCACCATCCTAGAGGCGCTCCGATTGCCACGGTGTGCCTCGATACATGCACACGCTGCTGGCCGACTACCTGGAGGATCAGGCGATCCTCCTGGTAAATAAGACTGGTCAAGTCCGGCGGTACGCCGTTGGGGCCGGTGTTCCACAGGGGTCAGTCTTAGGACCTCTCCTCTGGAACGTCGGCTATGATTGGCTTCTGCGGGGAACTCTCCTCCGAGACACGAGTGTCGTCTGCTATGGGGATGACACTCTCCTCACCGCCCGGGGGGGGAGTTTCAGGGAGCCGGCTGACTTGGCCTCGGCGGGCGGATCCTTTGTCGCAGGGAGGAACCGCCGCCGTGTTTTTTCACGACCCTCGGCAGCGCCCCCCACCTGACGCCCACATCTTCGTGGAGGGCGTCAGAATTGAGGTAAATTCCCAGATGAAATATCTGGGGCTTGTACTCGACAGCAGATGGCGCTTCGGTCCACATTTTTGCGGGCTGTCGTCGCACCTGCTAAAGGCCGCGGACGCGCTCTCGTGGTTGCTTCCCAACTTGGGAGGGCCAAGCGCGCGATGCCGGCTACTTTACGACGGCATCTTGAGGAGTATGGCCCTCTACGAGGATCCTATCTGGGAGGGATCGCTCCAAAGGACGGAGAATGCCGCTGCCTTGCGGGCACCCCAAAGGGCCATAGCCCAGCGGGTGGCGCGAGCCCACCGCACGGTAAGCTTTGCGGCAGCATGTGCTCTGGCCGGCACACCTCCTTGGGAACTTGAGGCTTGGGTGCTCGTCAGAGTATATGAATGGACGGCGGGGCGGAGGGCGAGAGGAAAACGCCCAGCCCCGGAAGAGCGGGAGGCCGTCCGGCAGGGGCGAAGAACGCCATCGTCGTCCATTGGACAGACGACCTCGCCGCTGCTACCTTCGGCCGCCGAGCCCTCGACGCGATTGGGCCAGTCCTGCGAGACTGGCTCGAGCAGTCGCATGGGTTCCTCTCCTTCCATCTGGTGCAGGTGCTGTCCGGACACCGTTGTTTCGGATCGTACCTGCACCGAATAGGACGGGAGGAGACGCCGTCGTGTCACCACTGGGGTGCGGTGGAGGACGCGGCACAGCACACCCTCAAGGTGCGCCCGTCGTGGTCCGAGCCGTGCCGCAGTCTCATCGCCGTGATCGGACCGGATATCTCTCTTGCTTGGTTAATGCAATGCTGAAGAATGAGAGATCCTGGACGGCACAGGCCTCCACCAGTGTCGGACGGGAATGGCCAGGTGTTCCCGGTCATTCCCGTAACCCCCTAGCCTCGGGGGCATGCGGGGCCCGCCAGCTAGACGGGCATACGCCGGGAGGGTTGTGGAAGTAAAGGCTGAGCCGGTTTCCCATGGCCCTCCCATCACGATGATGTGAGAACACCGCTGAGTTTTAGTGGGTATACTGTCATTACCGAAAAGAGTCCCACATACCAAGACTCGTCCCCCTCGAGCCCGATGCGTAAGGCATTTATCAGAGAAAAAAAAAAAAAAAAAAGGTTAGAACTGTGACCACATAACACACCGCACGAGCCGAGCTAGCCAAGGGAGCGGTGCCGCGGCAGCGGCCGGCCCTGCCCGAATGCCCGAGTCCATTTAGGCAAGTTTAACCAACTGCTACCGGCCGCACCTAGTTGTAGCCGCACTTCGGGTTTTAGGCGTAACATATACACTAAAACTCAATCCAGGATGTTAACAAATGATAAGCTTAATTATCATGAAAAATTTAAAGAGTAGGTAAATAGCAATAACATTCAGTTACATGACAGGAATAGTACATACCACAAATAGAGTTGAGTGTAAATTCCGAAAGTACAGGTACTATATCGATAGGTTCCCCAGCGGTTACCCTTAAGCTATCGAGGAATCTGTGGCTATTTTCTTCGATAATTTCACAAAATTGTTTCAATATGTTGAAATGAAAGGCAGGCGTAAGGATCTTCCTGCGAATTTGCCATTTTGCACCTGATAGAAACAAAAAGAAATACAAAGAAAGGTTAGGGCAGCATTGTAGGAAGTGCGACTTATTATCTGCGATATTTATGACATTAAAGTATGAGAAACGATACCTATTTTATTAAATTAACGTTATATACTATTACCGTTACTGACGAGTAACCCATCTCGTAACCAGGGCGTCAAAAATTTATAGACGAAACTTTTTTCACCATACTTCATACCTGACATGATTATCTGAAAATATTTTTGTTACATTATTATTTCATCCTATTTATAGTATCCCAGTTTCAATTAATCGGTTCATACCTCAATATCTTCAGGATTGTATATAAAAACAGCTCCCATAGGATATACCCATATTCTAAAGATTCCCTTAAAAGCATCAGTTAATGTTTTCGCCATTTCCATAATCTCAACTGTGGATCAGAAAAAAATATTTCTAAAGCTGTTTACAGAATGTAACATTACTCTCTTGATTTAACAAACAATTTCTATTTTTAACATGGCAAATAAATGTTTAACTAATTGTTTAACTATCGATATTCTTTGATATCTTTGAACAATAATTTATTAACAATTTGTACGTATTTTTATCTTCCTTTCTTCTTGTCTGTTCACATGTACACATAAACTGTTAAGTAAATAAATAACTTCATGTTAAAATGTATTTCTTTTTCTACAGTAAATAATCACACTCCAAGATCTACTTCTCCTATACGTTCAAATTTACCTGGAGATCGTATGACAGTCCATCCATTTCCAACGATAAAGTCATCTTTAGGTCCAGGTATCTTCCTGACCAATCTAGCTCGTTCATTGTAATTGAAAATAATGTGAAGAATACACAGAAATATTACAATACCCAATAAGTACACAATCATGTTTTAAAACGTCTAATTATATCAACAATAAATACCCTTCTGAACCGGGTACTGAATTGCAGAATAGTATATATTTAGCTTTTACTTTATCAAAATGACATAAAGTTCTAGTTATAGCTATTTTACTAAAGATAAGGGTTCCTTTGCATGAGTATCAAAGTTCTACTATGTACAAAAATGATACATTATTCTACATAATAGTCATTAAGAAAATACAATTTCTGTACTAATCTTATACATATGTTATATATGTAATTTACTAACATAATTATAAGTACTATTTACTTACAATGTATGAAATGTCTTATTCTGAAAATAAATGATTAATAATAATATATATTTATTATATTAAAAGGAAAGGGTGACTGACTGACTGACTGACTGATCTATCAACGCACAGCTCAAACCACTGAACGGGTTGGGCTGAAATTTGGCACACAGGTAGTTATTATGACGTAGGCATCCACTAAGAAAGGGTTTTTAGAAATTCGCCCTTTAGAAATTTTAGTTTTTCTAAACTACCCCCTAAAGGACGATTGGGGGGTGTCAAAGTTGAAAGGGTGAAAAGGGTGAAAAGGGGTAGTCATTTTTTCAGGGGAGGATCTTACCGTGTGGCTTGATTAACTTGAAAATTGTATAAAATTGGCAGCAGCACATCCAGCATCATCGTCCCGCATGCGCGGCGCTGCAGCGGGTGCTGCTGTCCCCTGCTTCAACTTTCCATTACAAAAGTTGATGGAAACAAGGAGTTGCATACATGAAAATGTTCTTTTTTTGAAATTCGAGCTGCATAATGAAATTTAGCACAACATTATAAAACTCATTTGGATGATATTATAGTTACTTTGAGACTGGCTGTTTTAATGTTGGCAATAAGCTAACTGTTTCAGAAACTTTTATAGAGGTTTTATAGCATGGGTGTAGATAAAATTATTAACACACTATTTGCTATGGGGGATAAGCAATATTGCATTATGTTCGTATTTTTCTATATTTTACCGCAAATTGTAAAAAGACTAGCCAAAAAGTTAGTATATTGTAGATAGTTACGGATTTAACCTTTTAAAAGATTATCATCACGCTATACTTTAATGCTAAGCTAAGCAGTCAATCACAACATATACAGGGTGGATTTTGAATATAATGCACTTCGTGTATGATTCCTTCTCACATCTTGCCGGTTTTTTTTTTTAATTATTTTTATGAAAGCTACGTAGAGTTACATCTTTAGTACCTACCTGAATATCGTAGAATATCGTCGTATCGTATATCTGAATATCGTTCGTATATAGAAATCTAAACGCGAAGACTTGTAATTGGCTTTCTGTCGACTATTGATTCCTTTTTTTATGTTTTTTTTTCTAGCTGTAAGTCTTCTATGCTGTAATAAATAAATATTTTAAATACTAGGGGCCTTATATATGTATGCCACACCGAGTTTAAAAAAACAACTTTTCAGATACGTATGACTGTATGAGCATGGAACTAATATGTAGGTATTATACTAGCTTTTACCCTCGGCTACGTCCGCGTGGAGTCAGAAAATAACCCACGGGAACGTACTACCGGTGTTAATCCAGGTTATAAACAATCTGTGTGCTAGATTTCATCTAAATTCGTTCAGCAGTTTATACGGCAATCCAGAGCATACATCCAGACAAACAGACAAACGAACAAAAATTCTAAAAACGATATTTTCGCCATCGGACTCGTTCCCACACCTCGTAGCAATTTCTTTTTTTTTTTTTTTTTTTTTTAAAAATATAATGTATATAGATTATAAGAGACAAAGAAACTAAACCCAAACTTTTACTTCTATTTTCAAGCATACCTATTATGAATGCCTGTAATTTTACATTATTTTGTTTGAAGTGAACCCACTTCAATGGTTCTACGGAGTAGATTTTGAACTTATCACCTGCTTATCAGTCGACTGTCAATGCCCTATAATAGCTTCGTCTAGCCTTTGTTGTGGCAGCAACTGATAATTATGTAAAAGCTAAAGGAAGTTATTTGAGTTTGTCTTTATAACTCAATGTGCGTAACGTACCTACTTATTGATGTCCAGACAGGTACCATGATTACCACAAACAGAAAGGACAACATGTATTTCACTAGGAGGACGGTGTACCTCACAACAATATATTTTCCTTAATTTTGTATTTACTGTAGGCTGCAGGTAATAAATTCGGAACAATATTCACATTAAAATACTTAACAAGTTTTGATTCCAAGTGCCCAGACTCCCAGACCATTCCTAGACCCCAAGACCCAACATGCTATAAACGAGCATGTACATTTTTTCTTCACTTAAAAAGAAATAAAAATAAAAGCCTGTTTCATACAAAGGTGCAATATCTAAACGGTCAAAATGTATATAACAGCAGATTTTTTTAAATAACCGGCGTCTTTTCCTGAGTTCATGGTAACAGTTTTCGCGTCAATGTGCCTTACAATCAAGTCTCAAGTCATTTACGAAACTCACTTGAGATCTTAAAGAATAACGCAAAAATCTAGGCAATCCTCGGAATAAGCAGATTTTTTGCATAAATACACCTTCTTTTTTTATAATATTCTGCAGTTCCAGCCTAATATTAGAAACAGACAGATCGGCTGTCGACACAAAGTGGGTGAAAGGTAAGGGAGTTTGGACCTAGCCCACTGACGTGAATGCACTCTTATCACACATATATTTAGCTGGCTTATACTAGAATGTGCAAACCAAATAAATGAGACTATTACTGATAAATTGCGTTTACATTCAGGTATATATTTTAATGTTTTTGTTATGTAGGTGATCTACATGATTGCGTGTATTGAATAACAAATTAAGCATTCGGGATTAAGAGTACACTAGTAGACAGCGATGCGTTTTGATTTTTTTATTTTTTATACAGATAGTTAGTCTTTTAATTTAGTACCTAGTGTAAATAGTTAGTTATGTTAATAACTGTAAAGTTATATTATTAAATATACCTTACAGGGTACACTAGTCGGTTATTCTTCCATACAAACGTAGTATGGTGATTACTCGTCTGTTTGACGGTGTACTTCAAAACTAGAAATTATATAATAGAATAGAAAAAAAATAAAATAAAATTGGGAAAAATGTATTAAATTGGAAGTTATGAGCGTCGAAACTTTCATATTTCAATACTAATTTAAACTCATCTTATGTAGTATTAAAATGGCAAAATAGAAACCGTACAGGAACAGATAATTAATTTAAAAGCTCAATTTTTTTTTTTTTTTTTAGTATATGCATCCAGTAGTTTTTCCATAATATCTATACGCCCAAAGGTCTGTTCATGAAATTTTACGCGCTCGTTTTTGTTATAAATCATTGTCTATTTCACTAAATAACTAAATGAATATATAAATAAAAACTTAATAAATTAAACGAAATCAATAAATAACTTTACTAAATAGCATGCATATTAGCCACGTCACCAACGAGTTCGAGCCGTCGCCGTCGACTAGTGGAACCTTAACTACGGGGATTACATGCGTGATGTTATCATCACACCTGTAATTCCCGAAGGGTGAGGCAGAGCTGCAGGTACTTAGTACACCAACATTTCGCCAGTTTTTAGTACCTGTTAATAAAAAGAAATAATATTATAAAAACAAGGTCAAAATAAATATTGAAACAACATAATAACTCCTTTAGTGAAAATTCGTTGACAGAAATTAATAAAGAAAAGAAAGAAAAAGTAGTTGTTGAGACTCGCACAGGAAATCATAAATAAAACTATAACACACTCATTATTTATTTTATACTTCAAGCACAGAAATGTACATAGGCGGACTTAATGCCATAGGCATTTTCTACCAGTCAACCTTTGGGTGATGCAGAGATAAACAGTGGTAGGTGCAATTACGAAAAATTGAGCATTAAAAATTATTCAAATATCAAGATACACATATATATGCATAATTATATATACATATATAAATAAGCACAATTAAATATACATAAATACATGAATATACTAAATCAAATAAGACAAACAATGGGAAAACATTAACGTTGGGATGATACTGCCAGCTTCTTACGAATGTGCTCGCGTACTTTAACTTTAAAGGATAATCGGTTGGTTGCCATCCTGATTTTCAAAAAAATAAAAAATAAAATAAAAAAACATACATAAAAAAAGCAATAATAATGATTTTTGTGTAAGTACAATCATTACTTCGTCGTACTGGTAACTTTTACAAGAACAATAAAATGAAATCATAATTTAAGCAATGTGTCTTAAGGTTTAAACTAGTCGCGGGCTCGAACTCACTAGTGGGCATGACCGAAAAGCACGCTGTCTCACCTGGCATCGTGTCCGACAGAGATAGTGTGTGATGAGCAATTAGACACAACGTCTAGTTCGCACGCACATAAACACCGTTCCGAACTACACACATCAAAAGTGTCTAGGGATCAACATATATTTTTGCAATAACTTTTCTCCTGATTCATTAAAATTTTCTTTAAGGATTCATCAAATAAAGTGTTTTCGTTTGTCACAGTAACGATAAACCAAGTCACCTTTGCATTAATAAAGAAATTTGCCATTTTCCTAATAAAGGGATTTTTGACATTTGAACCACTAACATTAAAGTTCGAAAAAAAGACTGAAATAACAGTTTTCTTTAAAATTTTATTGGGTAACTTAAACAATTAATAATCCGTGTTTCTACCGCGAACACTAACAACACAAGAACATCGGTTTGGCATACTCAAAATGAGTTCATCCAAATCACGCTGTGGAATGGCCGCCCATGTTCGTTGCAACAACAAAAAAAGGTCTTCTTGCGACTGGATACCCTCCATATTCGGCAGAGCTCTTCTCTGTAGCATATCCCATGCATGCTCAATCGGGTTCAAGTCTGGCGACTGAGCAGGCCAGAGCAGGACATTGATGTTAGCTGCGGCGAGAGTCTGTCTTACAACTCTTGCGGTGTGCGGTCGTGCATTATCATGCATTAACTGAAATAAGGGACCGATTTGCACTTGTAGAGGAACGATGACGTCAGATACAATCGTCTCAGCATAAATTTGAGCGTTGAGGTTGCCTCTGATCCAAATCAACTCAGTTCTTCCGCCGATCCAAATACCCGCCCATACCATGATGGTTCCACCACTATAAGGATGGACTTCCTGGCAGGATTTTAATCGCTGTTGGCGTCCAGGGGTTCTCCAGTGTCGTATACGTCTTGTATCCGGTCTCATACCAAAACGAGACTCATCAGAAAAGCACACGAAACGCCATTGTTCTTCTGCCCAATTTCTGTGTTCAAGAGCCCATTGATATCGAATCCTACGATTGTGCATTGCTATAGGTGGTACCCGTAGCGGTCTTCGGGAATGAAGGTTCACTTCATGCAAGCGGTTTCTGACTGTTTGGTCGCTAATTAAGTTCCCTGAAGAGTGATGAAGCCTCACGGCTAACATCATGGCGGTTATTGTTGGAGCTCTTCGAGTTAAGATTTGAATGTATCGGTCTTGTCTCCGTGTGGTGCAGCGATACCGTCCTCCATGGCGCTCAGCCACGGTACCAGTGCTTCGGTAACGTGTCCAAAGTCGACTGATAACACTCTGACTTGTATTCAGAGCTAAAGCCACAGTACGTTGCCGGGAACCAGCTTCTATCATTCCCACGGCTCTGAGCATTTCTTCCCTGCTTAAATGACGTCGCCGCTCCATAATAACGTTGGTTTTAATCAGTAGTAGGGAAACAGTAGCACTAATAATGTCTTCAATGCGTTGTATGTTTTTATAGGGAAAATATTGACAGCTGATTTTCATCTTTTACTCGAATTTGATTAACAGTTCCTGTTTCAAATTATGAAATGCACCAAAAAGGATCCATATAAATTTATATAATCATAAATTTATTACAAAGCCACATCTCAATCTCAAGAAATCCGCATAAAAATGCTTGATCCCTAGACACTTTTGATGTGTGTATTTTAGTAAAACGAGCGCGTAAAAAATTACGAAAAGTCCTTTGGAAAATCGAGTTTTATGAAAAAACCACTGCATAAATCAATTACAAATAAAGTTTATTGAACTCTTCGATAATTAAGCTTTGTCAGTGCCGACTTTGTTTTGGAGATTTTACACTTCTTTTATTGCTTATTTACCCCCAAAGTTGCGTTAAAATTTGCAAGAAAAAGGAATCTTTGTGGGCTCCTAACTTTTTAACGGCTCATTATTTTACTATTCTGTTTACGCACAGACAAAATTAATAATGAAACAAAACGATATCATGTTTAACTTTGGATGTACCATGTCAAACAGTGGAGTAAAACCCCCCTGAAATTTGTATGGAAAAAATATCAACTAGTTCCACCTTAATGCTTGTATTTTTCTTCCTCCATAATTTGTATTTAGCAACAAAGCCTGCTTACTGTTCATGTATCACGTCTACAAAGCGTTTACAAAGCGTCTACGATGCGTCTATGCAACCTCTACGCTACTTTTACGTGGCGGCTATGCTGTGCTTACGTCTGACAAAACCCTACGCTGGACAAACGGCCGGTGCAGGCGTACAAAATAGGCCCAAGTACGCTGCCTTGTGGGAACCCTGCTTTGTGCCAGTAGTGGCGCGTTCTTTCTCTGCCTTATATCTTTAAATGCCTTACTTGCGTTACTTTTTGAAGAATAATTCAATGAGAGTTATGTATTACATTTACTAATATTGTCTTAGTTATTTGTAGGCATGTTATGAACGTACAACCTTATCACACAGAAACTACAATATTTTTATTTCGCCGGTGAGTCTATTGAGTTACTAAATTGTGCACTGGTCACAGTCTTCGTCATATTGTCTTCATTCGAATTAGATAAGGCCTGTTTTGTTCTTAAATCCATTGTGAAACAAGGATATTACGAGAGGGACGCCTGCCAAATCTTAATTGCTTGAAATATAGTTTCTCAGTTGAGTTCTCGAGCGCGAGTATTTTAACAAACTTCATATACCTACTAACCAATATGCTAAACTTCATTATCTCTACTTCCCTCTAGGAAATAGCCGGCATACTTTGTACCGTTTTATAACAAGAAGCCTCTTAATATAAAACAGCGCCTGACATTATGCGTAAGAGCAAACACTCAATCGACCTCAATTATCGCTTTGTATGTAGGCACACCGAGCACTCGGACAGAAGCGACGCAAAAACATTCTATTTATAGATCAGTAACAGTCACAATAATCAGCCTCACTGCTATTGTATTGTCGCTTTTGAATGTTTCATATTATTCGTAACAGATGTCGATATATTATGAAGCAAGGTCTAATGTAGTCCATGTTTCATCAGACTTTTATTTGTTATTTCTGTTTAAAGGATATGATAGGACTGTCATACGTATGATATGACTCCTTAAAGGATTGGCCCGCAATCACAGCAGACCGGGAAAAGTGGAAAGACGGAAGGGAGGCCTTTGCCCTACAGTGAGACAACACAGGGTTATAATAGGAAGGCGTCGAACGCGTGGTTAAATCAAGGCGAACCCTTCCCGGAGACTGAAGGGTTCATGCTTACTATACAGTACTTGGTAATTGAAACCATTACAGAAAGTTTATCATAAGGAATTTAAATAATGACACATGTAGGAAATGCAATAGTTCTCCAGAAAGAATTCTGCATATCACAGGCGCGTGCAAGTCCATACAGACATACAGATTACAAACACTGACACGATCAAGAAGCCAACATCATATGACTTTGAACTGCAAAAAGTAACAATAGTATTGTCTACGACAGCAGTAATACCAAGACAACTTCACCAGTTCCTTAATTCCCTTAATTTACCTCCAAATACCTACCATTTGCTGCAGAAGGCAACGATACTAAACACATGCAGACTCATGAGAAAGTTTCTACAATGTGAATCAGAAATCCCACATCAAAACACAAATACGCTCCCATCTTCTGTGCAATCTTCTGCACGTGACGGCACTTATTCCAACTGATAATTACTTTGCTTAGGCCCGTGTTATCAGCTCTTGTCGGCTAGCCGAGAATATAAAATAAATTTCAAAATAATAATAATTTCATTAAAAACGTTCAACGAGCCTCTGCAAGTTGGCTTCGGACCCTCGTACGCCTTCCAAAGATCCGGGACCCGAGAAATATCAAAGACCCTTTAAATACACCACCGCCGTATCTCTATGTTGACATCGTGGTGGGGCTTACGCGCTCCGAACTCTAGGCCTGTGCCGGTATGCCGAATTTACTTTGCCGGAATACATCTGGGATGAGGTGCCAGACTAAAACAGATACAAAAACCCGCAGGGCAGCATGTGGCGAGTTGTTGGGCAGTAACAACCCCACAGACCCTATCTCCCGGGAGAAGTCTTGTTCCTAACCTCTGGCTTGCCTTTATTGGCCGACTGGAGTGAACACTGATGAGGAACGGAGCTCCCACCTCATTATTGCCTTAATTGGCCGGGTTAAGTGGAGATTCGCAAGAGCAAACGCGCTCGAAGGAAGGAAGTATTCCAGTAAGAAGCTGGTAGGGATCTTGACCGTACTTCCGATATTGTCCTGATACCCGTGGAATACTTCTCCACTCCTCATAAGCACCTCAGGACATGTTGTCCCCTTATCGCTACGACACTTTGTGCTGGCGACCGTTTTCGGGGGCCCATTATTGAGTGTGCAAGTCACCCCCTGCCATTTTCCTGTGTATTTCATATAAAATATTGGTCAGGCAGGGGCATACTTATAGATTCCATTACACCATACTACAAATACAATCCAGAAACTATATTAGAGAACTCTTCAACAAAACTATAATTTGACCGCGCCATTCTTACCGATCGAACAATCCATTTCAACAGACCAGATATAAAGAAATTATAAATAAATTAAAGGAATTAAATTAAGGGAATTAAGGAACTGGTGAAGTTGTCTTGGTATTACTGCTGTCGTAGACAATACTATTGTTACTTTTTGCAGTTAATGCATAATTCCATGTAATCAATCCATTATAGCCACCCAAATCTATAGCCCAATATGTTTTGTTTCCATGTTCTGCAATAGTCCTACACCAACCGGGTATTGTCTTTGGGTGCACTTGTATAGTGCATACAGGGATTATCGTCGGTTGGTGCCTCAACACTTCAAAATGTCTAAGGAGCCTCTGCGAGTTGGCTTCGACCCCTCGTATGCCTTCCAAAGGACCGGGGTCCATGGTCCCGAGATTTGTGAAAATAAAAAATAAAATAATAATAATATGGACCTATTTAAACCAAATGACATGATTGCCACCACAGCTGTAACAAACTACTTTGATAAAAAATATAAAATATTGTAGGTAAGTATATAATGTCAAAGAATGAAAAGATTATGTCAAGGAAGTATGTAAAAAAGTAAAATAAAATACACATAACATAAACATACATAAACACACGCCTTCTTCAAACTACAGAACGCCACATGCCTCCTTCCCATCCTTCCATACTCCAAAAACGAAATCGTAATTTTGGAGCAGTTCATAGACATTTACATAGTTATACCGTTGATAGGAGGTACCAGGGGAGCCACATGTGCAGAAGGAATTATTACCAGACTTCCTTGTCTTCAACGTAATCTTTAATCTTATAATATGCTTTTTTGATAAGGACACGTTTGATGTGGGTTTTGAACTTTTCATCGCTTAGTTCTGTAACCGACTTTGGCAACTTGTAATAAAAGCGGATACTGTTTATACGAAATGAATGACTAGTTTTCGTTAATCTAAATTTGGGTATCACAATTTCATGTTTACCACGTGTATAAAAACCATGGATTCAGTATATAATTCTGAACGACAATATTTTAACGAGGGGGCCGTTAAAATAATTCGTTCGTTATTTTTAAAAAAAATCAGCTGTTCCATTCATTTTGACCGCGTAGGTATTGCACTTTTCTATGAAACAGCAGATTTTTTTTCTGTAGCCGACTAAAAATTTCAACGCAGGGGGTTTCAGAATCATGTACTGAATCCATGGTTTCAGTTTTCGCATCGATGTCCCTGCCACCCTGTATTATGGAAATCGCTTCCTATTTTGAAAAGTCCTAAGTTTCTGCAAACATACAAAATACATTCCTAGATATAAAGAGAATTCTGAGTCAGTATTTCAATTTCTTTGATTTTATTTTTAAGGGACTCACGAGGCCTCATTTTGTAGATCGCGGGAATGACTCTCTTTTGTAAAATGAAAATTGAATCTACGTCAGCTGCTGATCCCACAGCCGAAAGCCATAAAACATTATACTGTAGAAATGAGCAAAGTATACTAACCTACTTGTGGCTACATCAGTCAACTGCCTTATTTTTCTTACTGCCTACGCTGCTGAACTTAATCTACCTGAAAGAGCTCTAATGTGGGCGCTCCATTGCAATCTCGAATCTAGAGTAATTCCTAGAAACACAGTTTTCGTAATAGCATCTAGTTTCTTGCCATCAAGTTTTAAATTTAGACCTACTTGAGATACATTTGGTAATGAGCACTTAAGATATTTAGTTTTTTTCGCATTGAGTAAAAAATTATTAGCTGCGAACCATTTCGAAAGAACTGCCAGACTATCGTTGACATGTAAAGCATCCGTATCTTTTCTATCTATTTCAATAATAAGAGAAGTGTCATCAGCGAATATAATTATATCCGATAAATTAGCCATCATATAAGGAAGGTCATTAATATAAACTAGAAATAGGAAAGGGCCAAGAATTGATCCTCGAGGCACACCCATCCTAACTAGAGACCCCGACGACGTCGCCCCTTTAACGTTTACTTTTTGCTGATGTTTGATAGATAGGAAAGAACAAGATCAGCAGCTTGTCCACGAATTCCGTAGTGGTATAATTTACAAATCAGTGTATTGTAATCAAAGCAGTCAAACGCTTTTGAGAGGTCACAGAAAATGCCAATTGCATCCTGGAACTTCTCACAGGATTTCAAAATGTAACTGATGATTTTTACTCTTGCGTCTGTCGTCGACCTACCTTTCGTGAAACCAAACTGGTGACTATATAAAATCCCATTTGAATTAAAATGTGACAATATCTGGTCTAGCATGATTATCTCATATATGTATTGTACTCAATGCTGGTAGCATAGATATAGGTCTATAATTAGAGGTATCACTCTTACTACCCGATTTGAAAATTGGTACTACTTTACTTTGTTTCAGTAAATCAGGAAATGTACCGCTATCTAAACATTGATTAAATATACCTGTTAGGACAGAGGAAATTGTATCAATGATATCTCCAAGAACCTTAACGGAAATCCCCCATAAGTCTTCTGTGTTGTTGTTAAGTCTTTTGCCTTGATGGACGAGTCCTATTATTCGCCGGACTTATGACGCGTTTCGTAGCCAGCCCCGGATCTAGGGGACAAACTGAGGCACGAGCTCCGGGCACCAACTTCAGGGGGCGACAAATTCAAGGGTAGCAGACAAGTGCACCACCCAGCACACGGCAACTTTGCAATAAATGAGATGCACAGCACATATCCAGTGGCGGTACCTTCATATAAGCCCAAAAGCCCGGCATGCCTTACTAAAATCCTCGATAGAGAATCAATATCAAACCCGAACTATTTAAAAGTTCGCGCGCTTAATTCTTATCAAAATAACACAAAGTATTCTACCTATGCTACACTACTCCACATCGCGATTGTTCGCGCGCAGAGTTTCGCATTTGTAGCGTCTACATATAGCTATCTCGCTTACACGCACCGGCTTATACCGGGCTTTCAAATACTATATCTGTCACTTTCGCACTTATAGCGATGTGCCGTATAACGAGTTAGACCTTGTGCATAGAACAAATCGATCACTATGGCAGATTTAAGCCGGGCTTTTTCGGTATGAAGTTGCACGCGTATGCGTGACCTTGTCAGCTTGCCAACTCTGCAGTGTTGCCGTTTTAGCCACGTTGTGAGATCTTGGAGATTTTTAACGAGTTTGGAAACTTTTTTAACATTTAGCAACAATAAAAACTAGCGACTTTTTAAAATAACGAAATTAAATATTCAAGCAATATCTTAAAAATAAAAAATTTGCGACATCTAGCTAGATTTTTCATATAACTGGCGACTTTTTTTGCCTAAATGACAACACTGAGTAGTTCCCGACATCCGAGAGTGCAACTAACTTCAGTTTCATTTGCTTGAGTGGAAAAAGTTAAAGTTCTTGTTAAAGTTTTTTGTGTGTTTTCTTAGATTTCTTCAATGATACAATTGTTTTGGTGACTTACCTACAACAATGGAGGTAATTGTACCTTGTGAGGATTTAAAATGCGTTCAAGTTTTGATTGGCGAAGATAAGGTAAAATCTTTAAACTTTGCTCAGAAAAAACAGTTAATTTCTTCATTAAAACCGACGCCTAATCTGTGTATTTCTCAGACTAGTAAATCGCATAAACGAAAATTTAATAGATCAGTGTATAAAACTAGTTGGATTGTTGGCTGTTCGCATACTAATAAGTTGTATTGCTGGGGCTGCATATTTTTTTCGAATGAAGATTCTGTTTGGAATACATCTGGTTATAATGATTTAAATAACATATCTGGCGCCATTAAAAGGCACGCAAATTCCCATAAACACCTGTGTGCAATGGTTTCTTTCGGTAATTTTGGTAAACAACGAATTGAGACATCTATATCACGCCAGTTATCTGAGGAAATTTCAAAATATAACACGCGCGTTGAAAACAACCGTAGTGTTTTTCAAAGATTAGTCAATATTGTTTGTCATTTAGCACAACAGGAAATTTTATTGGGCTTGCGTTATTTTGAAACCCTAGGCACGCCACTGCACATATCATGTTTCAATTTTTTCTTTTTTCAACTATTGTGTGGCCTCTGTTGGATTGGCGCATTATCGATCGATAAAATTTGATTAACATGTTGCTGCCAAAATCTTCATTTTAAGAAAATTTGAATTTCACGGGCTAACTTAGCGTATCCCCATAAAAAAATTGGCGTGCGGCGGAAGGTGGCAATATTTGCCCCGGCTCAAAAAAAATCTAGTTCCTGGTCTGAGCTCAGCACAGAACACGCAAACTAACCATTCAAGAGCACGGGCATATATCGGCGGCGTCTTAAACGGCAATACCTTTAAAAACAGTATTGTCCCTCTCTAAGTTATTCCGACTACAAACGCTAGCGTTCAACCTATAGTTCCAGAACTAAATACGTATTACTCAACATACTTATATTAACTACCAGTGCACAGTGGCGCCATTACAATAAAAGAATACAAACCTCTTAATTACTGCATTTGATTGATTGACGCACGAGGCTATTTACAACAAAAAGAGTATTATTGATTGTCATTCCTAGTGATGCATATTGTTCAATAGACTATGCAATTTATGATTGTTATACCTAGAAATGTACGGATATAGCAAACCCACAAGTAGGCTAGATAGCATCCATTGTTCCCTTAGCAAGGAATGTGGGGTGACTTTAAAAAAGCAACTCGTCAATGAATACGAAATTATCCTATAGGATAAAAGAGTAAATAGGAGTGTCATTATAAACAACAGCTTAGAAAAAAAATGTACGGCTTAGTAATAAAAACCCTTCTTCCCATTGTGTTTAGGCGGTGGTTATCCCGTGTACTACAATCCTTACGCTACATTTATCATTTGCTTGTAATTCATAGTTGCATGCCAAACTGCGCCTTCTCATCCTGACACTTCTTCTTATTTCCCAAAATTCCCAATTTTTTTAGATAATCTAATAGGGATGATGCCTGGATCAAAAAACCGAAATTCTATATAGTCCATCAGTCAGATAATAAAAAACTATTACATACGTATTTTTTGCTTTGTTATATTAATAAAAAAATACTTAGATAAAACGCATTAAAATTGGGGAGTGGGGGTCGCTACGTCACAAGTAAGTATAAAATGTACATACTTACTCGTGACGTCAGGGCACATTTTAACTAAATGTATCGCCGTAATCTGTTGACAACGTAAAAAAAGAAAAAAATACGTGAGCAATATTTTTTATTAATATACCAGTAGTACAAAAAAAAATTGTCATCATCCCTATTATAAGATTTTTCTAATAAAGATTATTGCAAAGAGTTTTAGACTGTCTAAAAATTTATCATCATCTGTAGTTGACATCGTGTTTGTTCCGAATAATCTTCCATTCTATTGAACAACAGCTTAAGGTTGTTTGCTATCTATTACTCTCTGATAATTCTGTGAATACGACTAATCTCACGAAATATAATCTCCGATCTCTCTCACGAAATGTAATGCTGACGTTCATCGTAATCAGTTAGTATTACGATGAACGTCAGCAGCGTCCCAATTCGCTTTTAAATGATTATCTATTCATGGCAGAATCACATTTCACCAAACCGGATTCTATATAAGCAGTTAGATAAAAAAGAGTTTTGAGAAGAGTTTCAACAATTTAACCATTTATGCACACACATATAAACAGACAAGAAGAAAGGAACAGAAAAATACGTACAAAGGCAATGCTTATTTCTAAAGAAATCTCTTCCAGCATACCTGCGACAGGAAATTATAAAAAATGAGATGTAGACAACGTGTGTAACCGTAGAAGATAAAACAAAAACATAAAATAACAATCTTATAGATAAAGAAAACGATTTTGTCACAGGCAACTAAATTGTCAACAGAAGCGTCAACAGCGGTGTCAACTGTCTGTCAATTTAGGACAACAAAAAATTCAGCGTGGCTGTGGCTATGTAAAAAAAATCACAAGTTCAAATTAAAAAAATATGGATACATCCAAATCAACCGAAGAACATAACATCTGCGTAAAAATGCTGCTTGCACAAATAATTTAATATCAAGAAAATTAGCATGAAACCATATCGCAGATCAAATAAAGTTTTTATGGTTGAAGTATGATCAGCATCAGTATCTAGTAGATAGACATAGATAGATAGATGCTAGGAGATAGAAGATAGATTAATAGATAGAAGGAACAATGCTAAGGCGGAGACCAACACTCCTTGGAGAGGTTCACGCTACTCCAGGTCTTGGAAGACAAGTGTTCAGAGTCTATTGTGTCAATTTGAGTGGAAGAAGTAGCGTTTCTGTGGACCATGAGGTGGATATTTGACTATATTGCTACATGGTTGATGAGTTAATGAGGCTTAGAATTTTAGTTTTCTTTATCTCTTTTGAATCAGGCTAATTTCTTTTACTTAATCTCTATTTTAGTTTACAACATTAGGTATGAAAGTAAGCAATGATTGGCGTAGTGTCTAGCGTAGTTTAGACATTTGTGCCAAGAGTTACTAGCCCCAGATATAACAAAATTTTACCATTATTTCCAAGGATTTTGTAAATACATGTGGCGAGAGAGAGAGAGAGGGCATCGTAAAAACGACTTCCTTTCCACTCGGAATGTTTATGGATCCGTACATTAACACTTTCGACTCCACCCACTTTTCATAGAACTCATACGTCATGCCGCCATACAAATTGGAAGTGAACCCTCCGGGAGGGTTGCTGGCATTGTGTTTGCACTAAGGTTAACCATCGCGAACGGTCAACGGCATTAGTTTCAAAACCGTGTTATAAAACAACGCATATATAAATCTTGTTAAAATAAACGTCAGATTTTATTTTCACGGTTTATAATGCTGTATTCGCTAAGAAAAACCTACATTTAAAATGAGCCCTCCGCGATGGCTCCCGGCATCCCATATGCCACTAGGTGAAACCTTCCAGGAGGGCTCCCGCACTGAACGTGTTAAAACCGGTTTTAATGGATTGCTGAAAGCCAACAGAAGTTTATTTAAAAACTGGTATCTCCAGCAGCTACGCTCAGCGTCGAGGCTGGGTCGCGTGCGTGTGCTGGCCCGGGAGTTCACGAGCGACGTGCGCTCCCTCTGGCGGTACGGCGCGCCGTTCCCCACCTTCCTCAAACTCATCGGAACGCTCATTCTGTGCCTCCTCGTCGTGCTGCCCCTCATCTACCCCGTGTTCGTCGTCGCCATCACCTACTTTACGTACGAAAGCCTTTTCTTGAGGTGAGTATTTTAGCTTTAAAAGTAGTGACTGAAGATATTTTTTTTTTTTTTGAAGTTCAGGTGGATTAATTTTCTAAGCCGTTTTTTTCAATCGTCTGATGATTTTTATCTGAAAAATAATTATGGGGGTTTGACGTATTTTCTTTACAAGACCTGTGAAACCGCAACTTTTATTCCTCAGGTAAAACTAATCTAATGATTGAAAAGTCGTCGTTATTTTTTTTTTTTATTAAATTTCAATAAGTAATTAACCCTTCGCGTACTACGGGAGTGCGACTTTCGTAGGTCGCCGCCCCGCCATTCAGTTCGCTGCCGGTCCTCATTGATTTTCAACCCACTATCATATGGAGAGGTCTACGACACGAGGACCATACATTCGGTTGATTTGACAATATTAGTCGCACGTGCCACCCGGCACATCACATCGAGGACGAATATTCGGGAAGGGAACTGTCATGACCACTAAGTCCTCTTCTCGTTACTCAAGCTTAAAAGAACGAAATCTGGTCATCTTAATAACTCATGACTAAAATAATTTTAATCTTAAAACCAAAAGCAGCGTTATAATCAAAAGTCTTAGTGTTGACGAAGACACCCCACTTTCACAGCTGGTGGATGGACCAGCCGTGGCGGTTCATGCCATCGGCGATAGCGAAGAGGGCGATGTCTGCAGCGTTCAGGCCATGCAGCGCACCCGACGTGTGGAAGGTGCGAGAGGTGCTGACGCGCGGCATCCTGCTCACACACTCGCTGGCAACCTCCATCGATTACCTATGCGTCATGCAGGGACTGCTCGATGAAGCCTAGGAATATAAGCTCTAACTAAAATAGTCTTAATCCTTTCCAGGGCGCATAGTTCTCATGAATGACATGTATATGAATAACTTTCTAAAGGATCAAATCTGAAATATTGATAAAAATCGGCTGTTTCTGTGCATATATTCATGAGTTTCATCACCCCTTAAAATATTCTGCTCTAAATCGTTAGACCTTACATACCAACTACTTACTTACCTATCAAACATTATAATAAAATAGGTGAAGAAATCAACAGAACTATAAGGAGGTTTATTCGAAGTTCCTGCCAATTTTATGACTCACATTATTTGGTAATAAACTACATTAATGCTAATGTTTATTTTATTGCTCTCGGTACAATTAAGAGGTTTATTTGAGTTTATAAATGAAGTAGCTTTTGCCCGCGGCTTTGCCCGCGTAAAGGTCGGAAAATATCTCACAGCATAAACTGAAAAAATAAAATAGGTACGTAGTTATCCACTCCAAAAAATCCACGCTAAGGTGGATAGTACATACTCGTGAACATATGTCCGAGAATTCACCCTTAGCCTATAAATTCCGTTTATCCAACTAGGCTTAGGGTAATTCTCGGATATAGGTTTCCGCGTATCCACCTTAGGGTGGATAACCCGCCAATGGGTTATTCCGTTTATCTACACGCATAGGTTGTTTCTTTGTTGAATTTTGGGCCTAACAGCAGTGATGAATTGAGATACTAATCTTAGATAACGTACACACCTCGCACTGGTCCAAATAATTTGGTCAAAGCAAAACTGCCGAGAGCATGCGTACAATCCCCGACCCATACTAAAAAAACATTGAGTAAAAAAAATCCTATGCAGCTGATAAGTCATTTAAACTCGCTTGTTAAGAGAACTGTTAGTTTCGTTAGAAAAGTATCAATGAAAAGTCGTCAACATTTACCAAGGTTTACACAATCTGCCTGTAACTATTAGTTCTATGTGCCAGTATCTTGAAAATCGCCCTTTAACCAAATGTAAAGTACCTAGCTACCTAATGGAAGATTATAGAAACTAAGACCTAAAACTTTATTTACAATCATTAAATAGGTTTGTTATGGGAGCCACCAAAAAACAAGTGTTAAGTAGACTAAACAAACTCAGTGTTATCTGGTGCAATTAATAAGATCGATGGTCGGTACTAAAAGGTGATTCTGAAACATACATAAGTATTTTTGCGAATAATCAGTTAAATAATCTATAACCCTTATATACAATGTTAAAATCCACGTCAATATGTTTCTCGCTGCTAACACTACAAGAAGGTGTTTTTCTTCAGTTTACGAGATAAAATTGCTTCCGTTATGATATGAACCTAAGAGATCCAACTCGTCTTTTGTTACTACGGAAACTTGAGTATGAACGAGCAAACGCGTTAATCCCTTGTCAGTGAGTACCATACCAAATGCACTATCTGCAGAATATCGACACTTGAATTATCTCACCGACAAAGATTTTCGGGGCACTTGACGAGTTGACAAGCTAACCTGTGTTCGTGGGTGTCGCCACACAGCAGTTCGTCGGAGGAGGTCGACGGCGCTACACGGAATTATGGCGATGACTACTTGGACAGTTATCGGGCTTCTGGCGCTGTGCCACTCGTAAGTCTGTTTTTTTTTTTATATTGTTATAAGTTACAACACCTGTACCCTAATTGCGTAATACACGATCAATCAAAATCGTGTGTTTTGAAACAGATTGCTAATCCATTGCTTCATAAGTTGAAAAAAAACTGCTCAACAACGTAAATAACGCAATGAATGTTGTTGAACTGTCAAAATTAAACAAATTTGTCATAATCGTTTACGAAAATGAGTTACGCAATTAGGGTACTAGTTGAGAATTTACAATCACACAACTTTCAATGATAAAAACAAATCACCAATTTATGTGAGTAACTTTATCTCGAAGATCAATAGCATTCCTCAACGATTTAATAGATTCGCACTCTTATTGATGACCGCGTTGCACCTCTTGAATATTAATCGATTGACCGTCAATATAATACAGTCGCTTGTTTATCGAAGTAGAAATCATGCAACCTACAAAATTGACTGTTACTTGTTCTACTTAGGGTTTGGGGTTCACTTTCCTGCAGCAAGCCACTTTTTTGCCAAGACATTAGTACTTACTTTTATTTTTATCCATTTGTTTATACTTCTGAATTGATAAAGGAAAAAAAAACCGTTATTATGTTGAACCTTACTTCGAATCAGCGTCCATACAAGCGAAAACGCGTCGGTTTCGAAATATAATCTGCTCAATTCAATAAACTAAAATTCAATAATCGCAATATGTCGCGTCCCTGATATAATTAGTATTATATAATGTAGTAGAAACAGGGAATACCAAATAAGAGGAATTGAACTATATCCAACGTTCAGTGGCTTGAAATTAAATCCGAGTCTATCGTTAATTATTACAATCAACGTATAGTTAACATTTAGTCACTACTATTTCCTTTCAGTGCCAACTGACCTGATTATTAACGGACTCCTATAAAAAACTTTGAAATACTGGTATTGTATAAGGACATTGACACTTACAACTTTCGTTATCGCTTGTAGAAGATTCGATTGCTAGAAATCACTCATTGTTATTTATACAGGTTATCGCCTGCACTGCGAAGTGTGTATCACGACCTGGAAAATATTTTCTCAAAACAGTAAAGAATATCGTAATGACGCAACCGGACGAAAACGGCTGCAGACGAACTCTGTGTAGAGAAATCTCATCATTCATCATTTCAGCCGAAAGTCATCCACTGCTGGATATAGGCCTGCCCCAAGCACCGCCACTTCGACCGGTTCTATGCTTCCTGCATCCTGCGGTCTTCACAGGGTCATCGGTGCACCTTGTAGGAGACCTTTCAACGCTACGTCTTTCGGTACGCGGTCGCCACTCCAGAACCTTTCGGCCCCTTCGGCCAGATTCTGTTCTGCGAATAAAGTGCCACTGCCACTTAAGTTTGCCAATTCTTTGGGCTATGTCGGTTATCTTGCTTCTCCTGCGGATCTGTTCATTTCTGATTCGATCACGTAGGGAAACTCCAAGCATAGCCCTCTCCATTGCCCTTTGGGTGACTTTTAGCCTTCTAATAAGGCCCATAGTCGTAGAGAAATCTATTAGGTACCAACTAAAATAACGTCCAAAATATAAAGATAAACATATCTTCTTAACTTTTCGCCATAAAATACCTACTACTACTTTTCGCACTATGGGGACGTTAAGTTGCGCTGTACCTACTTATAGAATCTTATCCGATTGTCTATCAATCTATCTTATATATTCTTATAGCTTATAGTTCTCAGATAATGTAGGCACTCGTAGAAATGATGATAGGTAACTAAGGTACCTAAAAATTGCGTAAAACTAAATATTTTTTATCACGAAATTTAAATCTCCGACCAAAGCGATTATTAGGTTGCTGCATTATCTTCGTCTCAACCCTAACCCAGCCTTGGTGGGGGGTTTGTGCACACGTCTCTACATAGGTCAATTTCTTTTGTACATACTGGTATTCGAGGTCAATTATCCTTGGTAGATCGCAATTAGCTAGCACCCTCAAACCTTAATTCGTAACACACCCCTAACCAGATTCACACCTTAACCAGCAAAGCATTGATAAACAGTTTAGCTGACTGACTAATAACACTATTACAAAAGTCGTGTGTCAGTTTATTTTCATTGAACAAAATATCATTACCTGCTATCCTTAACATTACCCAAGACCGAACCGTGGCCGTGACCATACCATGACCGGACCAATGGGCCGTTTCAACAAGTGCTACTGTATGCTAATTGTACATTATCAATATTATCACGTCTAATATGCATTGGTAGGTTGGGCTTTTATTTTTACTAGGTTCAATAGTAACGAAGCACCGAGCAAGTATATTTAAACTAATTATTTCAAATTAGATGACCCGGTGAACTTCGTACCCCGTGAGACAAAATTTCGATTTTTTGGCTGTTCCTTTGGGTTTTGCCAATTTTTCTTTTTCTGAACCACCCTATTATTAGGGCAAGAGAATTATTCAAATCGGTCGAGCTATTTTCGAGTTTTTACGAGACTAATGCACGGCAATTGATTTTTTTTATATAGGTACAGATAGAAAGATGACTGTCGCTTTGATTTAGTGGTTCAAGTTGTTGCTATCGCGGCTGCTGAACGTGGCCAGGCTTCATTTCCAGGTCGTGCACTGTTAAATTTATTAAAGATTTTCATCAAGTATTTCTCACTAGCTGCCCGGAATTTAGATTTGTGCCCAGTGACATGACAATAGACTTACCCTGTATTACATACGCATGGGTCTTTAAAATATCTAGCGAAATCTCGTTGTAGATGCATACCTATACCTCTGCCAAGCTCTTCCGGGTATACAGATAGAATGTTATGTATAAATGTGTTATAATTTCAAATAAATAAGCAGTATTATATAACGTTACAGGAGCATAGCATACACTAAATTCCCTGAAGGTTTCACGTTTGGTGTAGCGACAGCTGCCCATCAGATCGAGGGAGCGTGGAACGTCAACGGTGAGTAGTTTTCGACCTAATTACATTTACACTTTCAGTTTACGGGAAAAATAATCATTTTCGGCAATGTTCGACTTTAAAAAGTTTAAGTATTTTTCATATTTTGTACGAATATTCTTAGGGCACACGCTCACTCAGTACATGATGTGTCATATATAGCATTACGAACATACACCCAACAGTGACGATGAAACGCGCTTCACGTGCCATATTGGCAGTGGGAAACCCCTTCAAACCGTAACTAAGGGCGGTCATACTCGGGCTGCTCGAGCAGTTAGCCAGTGATTAAAATGCACGCATCGTTCGTGCAATCATAGTCAACAGCTTGAAGCTGCCATTGATAACTGATGCAGCTGTCGGTTTCAACTGCTAGATCAGCCACAATAGCGGGCGGGAGGCGCGCACGTCGCGAAGGTGGGATGAAGAGCGCGGACGGAGCGGATAACTGCGACAGAGCAGTCAACAGCTCGAAAAATCAGTGTATGCCTGACAACTGCTTGAGGCACGAAGAAGTTTGACCGTGCTGCAGACCGCCCAGAACAGTCGCAACTGCTCAAGCAATTCCATGTATGGTGATTAGAAGGGGTTCACTATTCAGTCGCAGGTTGAAGCAGTCGATCCTGACTACTTCAAGGTGCCCGTGTATTGCCGCTCTTACAATGTATCTTGGTAACAATCGCAACATGAAGCCTATCCTAACTTTCTTAGAAGAGGATAGGCTGACAATAATCAAAACATCGAATACATAACATCATGTCATAGTTGTGACAAAATCTTATCTTGAAGTGGAATTAAGATAATATGTATCTCGACAGATACTCAATCAACTTTTATCTGCACAAATACAAGATGGGATAAAATGACACAATAGATAGGTATTTGTTAAATAAATAGTGTCTTTCCTAAATATTTAATTTATTTATTGTTCCTACGACCAAGCTTAAATTCATTGAAACAGTTGTAAACAGTGGCACGTGATGGGGCTTCATCATGAAAGGCTAATCGAAGTCTATCATAACTTTGTTGTTGACTAACTACAACGAAAGCCGTAATAAATCATAGGAAATTTTCAAACACGAAAATTTTCTTGCATTAAATTTATTTTGACGCACTACACTATTTGCGCTGTAGCATGGTGCGGGTGACAGTTTCAGTAACATTTCGTTTCACTCTTGAAAGTTGCCGCGATTTACAATTTATGACTTAATATTTCAGTTGTACCACATTCGTAATATATTAAATAATTAATAACTGTAGTAAATTAAATTAAACCCAACCAGAATGTTCTAATCAAGAAATAAAATCAAATTGAATGAAAAATTAAGCAAAGTGATATGCGTATAACGTAACGCCATAGACGTATTTAGTGATGGGATGTACTGCTATGATGGATAGTCGATATTTTTTATAATAAAAAACGTATATTGTGCGTAGGTCAATTTTTATTTTTAAAAGGTCTAATTATACAACAGAACATTTATAGGGTAAGGTTGCTTAAAAGGTTGCTAAAAAAAAATACATGTTATTCGTCTAAACTCATATCAGAGTCAGGAACATCTGAATTGTCACTCAATTCATCATCTGAATCTGTGACGGATATTATTAACGATGACTCAATTATGTTGTCAATATGTATGTCACGATCCCAATCAGACATAATGTCCCTTTTTGTTTTATTCACGACCTTCGACCAGTCTTCAGGTTGAACATTGTTGATGGCCTCTTGTAATAGGGCCAACATCTTATTTGCCGTAAATGGCGGCGAAGTATTATTTCTTGCGGCGTAACCTAAAAATAAACGAACTTATAAAAAAAAGTATTCAAATAATCATCAATCAGCCTAATCTAGTATCTGGTAATGTTTTTAAACTAGGTACATGCTACGATCGGAAAGCTGATTTTTTTATAAAGCTTCAAAATGGGAATTGAAATTAAAAGCATACCTTTTATTTGGGCCCAAATCAGCTCAATAGCGTTATACTGGCAATGGTAGGGTGGTAGTCGAAGGACCTGGTGGCCTTTTTCTTTTGCCATCTCGTCCAGAGCATAGGTAGGAGTTGGTGGCTTATGGCGTCGGACTAAGGCAATAAGCTCCGTCTTTAACATTTTTATATCTGCTGTAACTCCGTTTTCACTCAGCCACTTCACCAACTCGCTTTTGCGGTTGGATTGGTTTGGGGGTTTATTAACTTGCACCGAATGGTAGGGTGCGTTGTCCATTATTATGGTCATAGGCTCTTTTAAATTGTTTAATAGACCTATGAACCAATCTTTAAATTTTTCGTAATTCATCTCCTCATGATACTCCGTAGTTTTTTTTGACTTAAAAGCCAGCAAACAATCAGGGACGAATCCACTTGCTGTACCTGCGTGACAAATAATAAGGCGTTCGCCTTTGCCTTCCGGCACTTTGGTACACGATTGTGCCGTATCGTCGGTCCAACTTTTACCCACTGTGTGGTTGGCGTTTAGCCACGTTTCATCCAAAAAGACAACTTTGCTCCAATCACTTATGTTTTTGGCCTTCCTTAAAAATCTACATCTTGCTAGGGCAATGTCAGTCCTATCCATAATAATCTTTCTTTTGTTAACTTTTTTGTAAACAAAGCCAATATCTTTTATAACTTGCCGTAGCGAAGTAATACCTCCTTTGAACAAGTCAGCTTCTTTTAATGACTTTAGAAGCTTGAGCAATGTGGGTAGCTCCATTCTTCTATAATAATCATAAATATGATTTCTAATAGCAACCTTAGCAAAATCATCCAAATCTGTGATTGGCTTCACCTTGGTCCGCTTTTTGTTGGGTGTCGATAATTTATTTTCAAACATCCCATCTTGGCCAATTTTCTCACGTGTTATACGCGAAACAGTATTGCGGCCAATATCAAGAGCTTCGGCTACTCGTTCTACAATATGATTCAATGGTAACAACGGTCCATTATTTTGTTGTTCTCTTTCAAAGTAGTCTCGGAGGCGAACAACAAGCTCCCTGGCCTGACTACCCAAAACAGTTTTTTTTGTATGCTTAGGCATGGTAATAACAACAAACTCAACAAACTTATAACAAATAACAATTTAACAAAAATGAAAACAAACAATGAAATCGTAATACGTGTCACATTAAGTCACAATATAACGCGCTTGCACTCGTACTCGCACTCACAGCATCGCACGGGTAAACAACATGGCCGCCGCGCCGATGCACCATAGAGCAAAAATGTTGTCACGAAAAAAAAAACATAAACCCGATTTTGATTATTTTATATAAGTACAAAGATAATTATGTAGCCATAAAACATTTATATTGACAAGTTTATACACGTAGCACACACGTAGTTACACTGCACAACTGAATAATACACTAATTTTCATAACAATATTAAAGAGAACTAGATTCACGCTGCGAGTATCGTTAGCGATAAAAATGAATTGCATAACCTCACATCCCTACGTGGTACTGACAAATGTCAACGTCATACGGGCAACTGTCACCCGCACCATGCTACAGCGCAAATAGTGTACATGCACTTTTCAAATTGCCGCCACTTTAGAGGAATAAATTACAGATGATTTCAATATACATTATCAGGTTACCAAAGAGTTCTAAACTCGAAATTTAAATTAATTTTTCGTTGGATTTGTTTCTAACCAGTTAGTTCTAAAAACTTTCAGAGTTACCCTTGTATGCAAACAAAACCAATTTCAAACGTTGTTAATGTTTTCAGGCAAATCTGAAAATGTCTGGGATCGCTTGTCTCACTCGCGACCTGAGATGATCATTGATGGTACCAATGGCGACATTGCCTGCGAGTCCTACTACCGTTACCAGGAAGATGTGGAGGAGCTGGTGCACCTCGGAGTGGACTTCTACAGGTTCTCGCTGTCATGGGCCCGCATCCTGCCCACCGGCCGCATTGATGAAGTCAATCCTGACGGTATTCGCTACTACAACGACCTCCTTGATGCTCTGGCCGAGAAAAACATCGAACCACTTGTAAGTTCATTGGAAAGCATCAGTTATTTTATCCAACACTGTTGAATCTAATTTATTTTCATCACAAAAAAAAACAGAAACTGCCCGAAGACAAAGTATTCTGTAACAAAAAAAGATACAATTAAAAAGTCTGTTTATTAAATATACAAGCTGATTTTGACGCAAAAAGAAATAAAAGCCATTAAAATAATGAAAAATAAATAAATAAAAAAGAACTTTAGTGGCGTTTCATATTAGGATTTGGATTATGGCCAGTTGGTAGTGACGTCATTCGGACTAAAAAGGTTGAATTAAAAATAGGTTATGATCACAAATCATGTAGCACTGATAATGTTATTATTTTTCGAATGGTATTTTTTTTAATACTTATTGCTTGTAGGTCACCCTGTTCCACTGGGACTTACCTCAAACCCTCCAAGATCTCGGAGGTTGGGCGAACCCTAAGATGATTGATTACTTCCGAGATTACGCTGATTTGTGCTACAAAGAGTTCGGAACCAAAATCAAATCGTGGATCACGTTCAATGAACCTTATGAGATTTGCGAAGATGCTTATGGTGACGACAAGAAAGCACCAGCGATCGACAGCCACGGTGTAGGCAACTACTTGTGCAGTGACAACCTGCTTAAGTCCCATGCTGAATCCTACCACTTATACAACGAGAAATACCGTCCATCTCAGAATGGCAGGATCATGATCTCCATCAACTCCATCTGGTATGAACCTAGTGATCCGGCAAATGAAGAGCAGGTGGCGCTCGCTGAGGTTGCTAATCAGTTCAAAGTAAGAGCGATAAAATAATAGCATAACATATATTATATAACTCACTTCGCTTAATGGTGGTAAGCTATGTTCTCATAATTTTTCTGTTTTTAGTTCGGTTGGTTCGCACACCCAATTTTCACGTCTGAAGGTGGATACCCAGCAGTGATGGTTGAGAATGTAGCCCGTCAGAGCGCAGCCGAGGGTCTCCCCAAACCACGTCTTGAGCAGTTCGATGAGTACTGGACCCAGAGGATCAAGGGTACATCAGACTTCCTGGGCATCAACCACTACACCACGCATCTAATCACTGGAGCTGGAGTCGATCCTATCGCTAAGTCACCTTCATGGTTGAAGGACATCGGTGCAGTCACTACCATGGAAGTCGGCGGCGACTCAGCTTCGGAATGGCTCCGGGTAAATAGTTTATATATTAAGTTTTAAAAGATTGCTAAAAAAAATCTGTTCCAAGTGCCTGTTATAGAAACTGATCACAAGTGTCCGAAAGACCGGTTTTTCTTTCTGTATCTAATGTAATTAATACATATAGGTGCAGCAAGTATCTATGTAAATTACTTACATATCTATATATCACCATCAGGTAGTACCAACTGGCTTCGCGAACCTGCTGCGTTGGTGCAAGAGCTCATACAATGACCCACCGATTTACATCACAGAAAACGGATTCTCTGACCGCGGTACTTTGCTCGATTATGGCCGCATCAGCTATTTTAATGTAAGTAACAAACTTAGTTCTTAATTCTTATATTTGCTGGCAGAAACATTTTGTGACTGTCGCGTTGGTCTCGTTGTCGCAAGGCCAGAAATGGGGTCCAAACTCTTAGCACTCTAGCTAATAGTTTTATAATTATTTTTTATTAGTAACTTCTCCATAGCAAAACAAACCTATTCTTTTTTTAGCGAAATCACGCCCATTCCAAAAGGCAATCTAACAACAACTTCTGTAGATCTAGATCAGTTACTAGATCGATCATTTATTTTAGTATTATCTAACAGCGTTTAAGAAAATTTGTAATAGACAATTAAAATTTTAGGCTTACACAATATCAATTATTTTTAAATTAATTCCCAAACAGAAATCTGTTAACCACTGACGACTTACTTACGTCATAAGAATTTCGAAAATTGCAGGATTACCTGAGCGAGATCCTGAACGTGATCTACGACGATGGCGTCAACGTCCTCGGCTACACGGCGTGGACTCTCATGGACAACTTCGAATGGAGGGCTGGATTCTCGTAAGTTAATTAATTTATAAATTCTCTAGTAATTTTTACTAGCTTAGGTACTTATTTGATAGTTAATTGATTCAGGCGCGGCCTTGCGGAAATCCATTATAATACTATAGTCGTTGATATTTTTAGTAACGCTCGATGAGGCAACACGCCGTGTTCGGGTGCGCGACAAATCAATCGTCATCCTGAGGATGCCTCGTTGAGTGGTAAAACATATGTGTCCATTTCTTACAGGGTTTTGTATGGCTCTTAAGGAATAGTTAAGCGGAACAGGTTACTAAAGATTTCAACGTCTATTGTATTTTATTGTGTAGTTATTTGATTTAGAGTGGAAGAACACACTACTGTATTAGATAGTTTTGTTTCTAATTTTTAAAAGGGAATTACGACCTCCTCAGTCGTGATTAATCCTAGAATCCTAGGTTTTATTCTCATGACGTTTTTTATGGAGTTCCGTCAACTGCCCTAACTTCACCTAGCGTCCTAAGTTTGCCTATGATGAAAAAGCTGTAATATCTTTTTTATTTGACTTATAAGGCAATCGAAACTTAAAGCTCTCTATAAAAACTCAAAGTTTTGATTGCCATACAAGCAAAATGAAAAAGATATTACAGCTTTTTCATCATAGGCAAACTTAGGACGCTAGGCGAAGTTAGGGCAGTTTACTGGTATTTTGAAAATTATACTAAACCTCGTTTGTGGTCGTAAGCCCAAAGCCCTAAGACATAAAGTTACCAGCTTATAGTGATGAACCCATTTGCTTTACGGCCTTAAAAAATATTATAATTTTCCAGAGAGCGATTCGGTTTCTACCACGTGAACATCACGGATCCAGCGCGCCCGCGCACTGCGAAGCTGTCAGCTGACTACTACAAGGAGCTGATCGCTAACCGCGAGCTGCCCCAAGACTCTCGCTTCAAGGATCCTGCTGTAAGAACCAATTGTTTACTTGCAACTAAAACCACTGCCAAGTTTTAGTAGGATGCTTCTTTTACTAACTGCCAGTTTCTGAAAGTACGATTAACACAAATCTTAGCTGTTTATGAGTTAGACAATCTGTCACCCATAACGTTATTTTGGCGCGTGACCAAATCAGAACTGCCAATTTCTGGAACAATTTCCCAAATGTGTACTCCCTGTCAATGTCCTTAAGGTCCAATGTTCTACACTTAGATTATTTGAATCTATGGTCTCAATAAATTAGAAACAGTTATTCAAATCACTTGATTGGAGCCTTTCAGAAAACGGGAGTTTGTAACTTCACTTTTAGAAATTAATCGATGGCTAACATTTATACCATATACGGTTCTAAATAATATTTTAGTTAGATACAAGTGAACAACCAAATTAGTAGCTACACCTAGTCGCGGCACATAGTGTCCCGATTCAATTGTGTACAGCATAAGATTAAACTAGAGTTGATAAGATTTCAATCGCAAAGAACACAAGAGACTAAATAATGTAAGCTCAATTCGCTAAAGCTTTTTAACCTTACTCCTCTCACCGAGAGGAGGCCTGTATCCCAGCAGTTGGAACATTATAGACTGATTATTATAATTTTATAATACAGGGTGGCAGCTTAAACAAACAACTTTAAAAGAAACTTATCAAAATGTCCATAACTTAAATAAATAACAACAACTATACCATCTATCTATTCTTCTATCTATAAATACTCAAGGTTGCCTAGTGGCTCGTCTAGTGGTCGCAAGCATAAGGTCTGTATGCGAGATCGTGGCCCCCGGCAACAGGGCAACCGAAGGAACACGGGTGGGTTTTAGTCAGTAAGAGTCTGATACGCCCTCTCGCTTATCAGAATCAGTTCATTCAGTACATGATTCTGAACCCTGCGTTAAAATTTTTCGTCGGTTACAAAAAGAAAAAAGAAATTGTTGTTGCATACATTTTGACCGCGTTAGTATAGTACTTTTGTAGGAAACAGTTTTTATTTTGTTATAACAGACGATTTTAACGCATGGGGTTCCAGAATCATGTACCACTGAATCCATGGTAAGGCTGTGCGTCAATGTCCTTGCCACTCTGTAGCTATAATATATGACATTGAAGTTTAGTTAGCATCTAGTTGGACAGTTCTAATCTAATCAAATCGATACGCAACCGAATCACCTTCAATGTAGGATTTAGGAATAATGTATTGTTGAACATAATGCCTGTTAGAATAATTTCTACCTATTGCTTCCTATTTCACTTTCCGTTTCTTAATGCTGTTTATAACAAATAAATGATCTACCTTTACACAAAGCACCTACTAAGTTCTGCTGATTTATAGCTGAAGCTACTAATACTCAAATGTATGATGTATCGGCTGAACTCAGCTTTGAAAACAGCATCTTTCGGTGTTTCCACGGTGTTTCCTGCTTGAACTGTCACCTTTCTATGATCTGTCTTGTCTCGTCTATTCTTCTGCCAACTGGTTTATTAATTAACATACTAACATTGTACAAACCTTTACTTAATTACGTTTTGACAGGTGGCAAGAAAGTGATGGGGGTGTTGGCTCGAGCATGGTAACATCTACTATATTGTACATAATATATTTATATTTTAAAGGAGGCATGCTTGCGTTGCTTGTTATCGTTTACAAATAAATAATTTAAACGTTTCTCAGACTTTCCTTTTTTTTTCAACAGATGACAACACCCAGAACTGAATTGTAATATTTCATCATGTAATTGAATGTATTAATTAAACTATGGGAAGTGAAATATATAATAGGTATTAAAACAAATATTTATTTAATTCATTATAAGAATATCGAATTATTTACAATGAAATTGTAGTAAATTAATAACTTTGACACGTAATTTCATTGTTATAACATTGATACACGTTACATACACTACATAGAAAACTTGCATCTGCTATCAGACTGAAAAGATATGTTTTTCATAAAGGCTATACTTAGAAATAATTGATTACAGTTTACACTTGAGATATTGTTCTGAATATTATTCTGTAGCGAGTGGCTGGGCTCGTGCTCGTGCGCGGCGCCGGCGCCGCTACTGTAACTTGGAATGTGTGTCACGTGTCGCGCGGGCGGCACTGGGAACGACCGGGTGAGTATGTTCGACCGCTGTCACCCTCTCCCACCGACGTCGAACACAACGCGGAGGGAGCGAGTGAAGAATAATGAACCGAACAATATGAGAAGCGTCCAAACTAACGGACTCTTAGAATTAATACACGACAAATATAAAGTATACAACAAATGGATCTACAGAATACAAAATTAAATGTATCATCAACCCAGCACCGTTACGTCTAATTACAATAGTTACACAGATGCTATTTATTGCTATGCGTCATAACTGAAGATTACATTAAAGTCTTATAAGAATAATAGTACTTTTACTAATATGGCAAAGTTTTCAATGTAGCATTTGATATTAAAGGCCTAATTCCATTATCATATTATTCAATCAAGCTAGCTGAATTCAATACACTCATACACAAATCTAAAGACTAGGTGGGCTTACAAAATTTTGAAATATTTTGAATTGTTGATATAATAATATGAACGATGATTTGATGAATTGATTACTAAACATAATGAAGTAATACTAATTACATAACAGTAGTTATCGAGAATAGATTTTATACTTTGTTGGCACCAATAGTAGTCTGCTCGATGGCAGTTAACAATGTTATTATTTCAATAAAACCATAATATCAGACAATAACAATGTTTTGAGTAAGGCACTTAGAGGCAAAATTTCGAGCTCCAATTACTCCCTAAAATTAGCTAGCTAGCTGCACCCATACACTTGAATATTGCTTAGGTAGTCACATTGTTCACTTACAACCCAACTATAATAAGTAAACATAATAGTTGCCAACATTATTACCTACTTCATGATTAACTATTAAAACTTAACGTCTATCCATAATCTCGAAAATTCACAAGGACGGTGTAAGTTGACAAACAACGTTCTACAAGTACATAAGTAGTTTATTTTCTGTCAAATCACTATTACATCAATAATTCGACAATAGAAAATTGTAAAAATATCTCAACATTATCTAAATTATTACAACAATAAATAATTTTTATCAAGGCACAATAAGGCACTGTTACATCAAGATGTTATCACAATCTTAATTTTAAAATATATCATAAAATATTATTGTTTGTTTGTCGATTTAAAGAATACGATTTCCGATAGTCTCTATGAAAAGAATATGGGAAACCTAGTTCACGAATGAATGCGTTGCAACGCAACTACTTTCTGCTACGAAAGAAGGCTTGCAGCCACCGCGCGCCGAGACGTGCCCTCGTCGTCACTGTACACCTGTACATGCGTACACTCACCGCGCGCCGAGTCGTGCTGGCGTCGTCACTCTACACTGTACACGCGTACACTCACCGCGCGCAGAGTTGTGCCGGCGTTGTCACTGTACACGCGTACACTCACCGCGCGCCGAGACGTGCCGGCGTCGTCACTGTACACCTGTACACGCGTACACTCGTTCCTAACGTCAATGACTAGCCATTCGTGATAGTCTTGCTCTACTGATTCGCGATACTTGGCTTGGTTTTCGTAGCTCATCTCTTACTTGAACTGGGTGAACCGTTTTAGAATCTGAGCACCATTATTGTATTGCTCACATCAAAAGACAAAGATTATTACTATTTTCTTAATTTACTTTAGCAGTTCTGTGCTAACTATGGATGAAAAGGCACTAATTTACAATACTTAGGAGTCCAAGTCAATAATTGCGATGAGTATGTGTTGTAAAGTCAGACATACAAGATCCCACACATGTATCACCACAACGAAGTAGAAACGCTTATTAAACTCACACAATTTTGTATTCCTATCTCATTCGAATAAATGCAGAGACAGAGATAAAACCAATTCTGCATAAAAGCGAGCAGATATAGTAGGGAATAGGTAGACCGATACGGACAGCTTTCGAAATTACACTTGAAATTAAGAACGTTTTTATCAAATGCGTTGTTCCGCATCGGTCTTCCTGCTCTCACTGAAGCCATCGTACTGGTTCTGAAAGTATCTAACTATCCTAAATCATAAGCACACAAAATCCCACATCAGTCATTACACATGTTATGCTATAATTGTCATTTTCAAAGTGAAATTTACACCATCGTTACCGTTTTGTCACCGACACTGTTATAGCGGTCGACGTCATTCAAGCGGTAAGTACGCTACATTAAACATATAATACCTAATTTGAAAGTTTGTAAGCATGGTGTGCACGAGCCGCGCCCGAACTGCGCCCGAGCCGCCTACAACCACGTCAACACGTTGTCGGGCTTGTTCGGCGTCGAGTTTATGAGTGATTGCACGTCGTCCAGGAGTATATCGTTTGTGAA
Source organism: Omphaloscelis lunosa (assembly GCA_916610215.1). NCBI lineage: Eukaryota > Metazoa > Arthropoda > Insecta > Lepidoptera > Noctuidae > Omphaloscelis > Omphaloscelis lunosa. The sequence continues at coordinate 16,549,509 of OU744244.1, read as the reverse complement.
CTCGTTCAACTGAAACGCCCATATTTCACACATTAAAACAACCGTAACTTAAGCACTAAACATTCAATATATTCTGTCGCACCGATCATCTGGAGGATGTCTTTAAGCGACGTTGTTTTTAACATTTTAACGACAGGACAGTGAGTCATGCGAGTCATCGTTGTTATTTTTAAATTATTTGTGGAATCAAAAGAAATAAACGGAAACAGTCAATGCAGTCAATTTAGTTATGTGCAAATAAATATGTAATTATTTAAGCCAAAACTAGGTCTTATTTAATGTCTCGCATAATCGATACTAAAAAATTTAATTAGAACAGTCAATTTACTTTTGAATTCTAGAAAAAAAAAAACAAAAATTAACACGAGCGGCTACTCTTACGACTACGCGGACTACGGCGTAGTCTATCAAGGTCTCGACTACGCCGTAGCATAGAAGGACTCGACTACGCCGTAGTTGATCAGGGAACCCGACCACGCCGGTTACGCCGTAGTGCATCGAACACTACGACTACGCAGACTACGCCGTAGCCAATCATACTGATGTTAAAATTAAATGTTAGAATGTAATTAAGCATATAAAACAGGCAAAAATACCTGTAAAGAAGGTACCAAATCGTCAGTAGAGTCGAGGTTGTCGGCTAGCGTGATGTCGGTGGAGTCTAGGTTGGCGCCGGCCTCGCTGGTGCAGTCCATACGGTCATCCATGCCGGCGAGGAAGCCCTCAGGCGTATGTGGCATAGAGTAGGAGTGCGGGACTCCCATCCCTAGACCACTGTCAGCGGACTCCTGCCGCTGGTGGTCGGACAGGCCCGACAGGAACGGGTCCAGAGGCAGGTCTGTGCTCGTGACGCCCGTACTGATTGCCAGAGATGAAACAATTGACGACGACTGCCGCGCCATTATTAGCTCTTGCTGGAATACGGGAAAAGTACATTATTGACTACTTATTATTTTTATTGATGTGTCTCAAATTTCGGTCTCAGAATTAAATTCGAATCGAATTTTGGTTTTATGGTACATTTAGAGACAGACTCGTTTTTAGGGTTCCGTACGTCCAAATGAAAAAAACGCAACCCTTTAGGATCACTCATGTGTCTGTCTGTCCGTCTGTCACACACAGCCAATTTGTTCTGAACCTACTCGACCAATCTAGTTTAGTTTTTTAGTTAATTTAGTGTAATTTTGACGTGTAACGTAAATTAATTAATTTTGAACACTTTTGGACACGTTTTCTCTTTTTTTGGTCTTTTTTGGGGGCAAAATAGATGTTTAAAAAAAAAGTTTTACAAATTGTACCGCGTCACATATCAAATCAAAGGACTTATTGTGAGGATCTCAACCATATATATTTTAAAATAAATACTTTTAAAGATATTTAAGGCAATAGATAAAAATTTGCCATTCCCCCCTTATCTCCGTAAATACTGAGCCTAAAATTAAAAAAAAAAATACAAGAAATAGTCTTACTAATAGATTACTAGCTTTTGCCCGCAGCTTCGCCCGCGTGGATGTCAGAAAATATCCCTCGGGAACGTACTACCGGGATTTCATACCTAATAGTCGAGGAAAAGGTCATTGACTCCTACCGCTGCGCCCGCGTTGCCGTCAACCAAAATTACTTTGTTACGCGTAATTTTGAATCCGTGTTATATAATTAAATGATAAGATGTCAAGGATTATCTTAATCTACAATACATTAAATTTCCAATTTAAATAACATATTTTATTTGATAAGGATTGATATAATACCGGTGAAAATAGCTTCGGACATAACAATGAAATTTTTATGACATTCTAGAAGATAAAAATGGCTACTGTGGGTCATCCTCAGAAGATAGACATATGTATGCATTATATAATTAAATGATAAGATGTCAAGGATTATCTTAATCTACATTAAATTTCCAATTTAAATAACATATTTTATTTGATAAGGATTGATATAATACCGGTGAAAATAGCTTCGGACATAACAATGAAATTTTTATGACATTCTAGAAGATAAAAATGGCTACTGTGGGTCATCCTCAGAAGATAGACATATGTATGCTATCGCAGACTTTTTTGTTGAACTTTATAAGATCTTCAATCTTGTACAACATAAATTTGATGTATCTGTTACGGCTTACGCGGCGCACGCCAGTAAAGCTCCCAAGTCGGCATGATTTTTCCCGAGATCTTCGACAATAATCATAATTCAGCCAATTTACACAAAACCTTAATGAATTATACATCAAAACCTTCCGCATAAATCACTCCTTCCATTGGTGAACCGTTTGAAAATCCGTTCGGTCGTTTTTGAGTTTATCGCGTTCAGACAGACAGACAGACGCGGCGAGGGACTTTGTTTTATAATATGTAAGGACAGAAAAACCTAAGAAGTTTGTGGACTTAAAATTAATGGTAAATTTCTCAATATTGTGCGTACAAACTTACATTTGCAGTTGAATGTATGGAAGAACTTGTTTTTCATCTACAATGTTAAGTTTGTTCTTGGGATAGATATATATCTTGGAATAAAAACATGGTAGATAACATATTCATCGCACGGAACCCTCACCACGCGAGTTCAACTCGCACTTGTCTGGTTTTTTATTCAACTGTTGACTACAGTGACCCTTTACATGAGTGGATATATTAAAATTTAAAAAATGCTTAGTTCGTTTAAAACGTAGGATAGCAAATATACCACAGGTGTGCAATCGATCAGTAATTTTGACGAGCAAGGTGAAATGTAATCTGATACACAAACGGACAAATAAACTAGAGCACCTAATAAAGTCACACATTATTATTGATTCAGTAGATACAGGATACATGACGATAACATTGATAACTACCGACAGGTTATCTTACAAACCCTACCTACGTGGTTCTCATTTTGTTTAGGTAGGTAACTTACCGCACTTACCAACACATAAACAAGCTTGGTTTCTTGGTGGTTAAACATTTTCGGAACGCGAGCGTCGTTCTTGCGCTCCGAAAATATTATGCAGCCCTAGCCATATATTTATTGGTCTACCCTTCTAAAGAAAAACCGCGGCTATATTGAATGGAAGTGGGAGTGACAGTTGAGTACCTGTAAGTAGCTACATATAATGATAAAAGTAGGCATAGATCTTCGGGCAGTTTCTTCCAGTATCATTGAAATGCTTCTGTAGATAACCAAGAAAACCAGATTTTTTTTAAGTGGTGCAAAGGTCATCTACTAGCTGTTCCGCATAAATGCGGAAGTCATCATATTGAGGAAACGGAATTAACTGTCGTATGCAAATGAGTGCATTATAATCACCTACCCAACAAAAAACGAATATGATAAACGTAAAGTTAAATACTAAGCTAACCTCCGAATTCACATTGTGATGAGACCCACATGAGATTTAATGGTGACTGAAGATTAAATTGCATTTTGGTCTGAACCTGAAAGAGCCCTCCTAAAAAGGTAGTAACCATGTCTTAAAACTAGTTAACGTGAGTCTTATATTTTTTGTGTCAGTACCTGGAGTCTGATCTCCTGCTGGCGTTGCTTGAGGCGCTCTCTCTCCAGCTGCAGCGACTGCAGCCGCAGCTTCTGCTGGCAGGCTTGCAGCGAGGCGTTGGCCCAACCGCCGTCCGGCCCCGTGCCGCCCGCCGCCGGCGTGCGCTGCAAGTGCTGCGCTGAAAACACAAACAATAACCATCAGCACACACGCACGACACTTCCTACAACACTGCGGGATCGGCACCTGCCTTCGTGATACAAGTCTTATTACTCAAGCAAGTATAATTATACAATCGTACGAGGTAATTATGCGTTGCTGACATTCACTGTACATGTTGTATACTTACGTATCCTTGGATCGAACCAGGATGTGGTGCGAGCTGCATGATTTATAAAGTAGATTTCTCCTTCCGCCGTCGCGGCCTGCTCCCAACCCTCCGGCAGGGGCCCTAGTGGATCCGTCGGTGTGTTACTACTTGTACTCTTCGCTGCTGAAATCAATCAAACGTACGTAATCAGTACCTTTGAAACGTTACACTTGTCATTTGTAGGAAAACAACTAATGATTCTCTCAACAGCGACTAGTTGCAAGCCAGCACATTATGAACTAAGACGTACGCACACGTGACTGAGAATCAGGTGGACAACGGGAAGGTCGGCGAGAGCTCGTTCCAAGAAACGACGGCGCCAGACGAGTGCGAGCTGCCCAGCTCTTGGCACTCGCTTCCAAAAATGAATCACGGGGCACGCGCGGCGCGGTGCCGCGGAGGCGCGCGCTCTCACGCTTTGTGTACGCGCAGCGCAACAAACAAGCGATCATTCATAAACAATTCACAGATACACGGGCGGCTAATTGATCGCCAATATCATCGTTATTAAAGTTGTATGATTACATCTAAGTATTACGTGTTTCACTTTTTCTTTTCCTAGATCTTTTGGGAAATACAATTAAATTCTTCAGAAAAAATGTACTTTCTGACTCAGCATCAGCAGTCCGTATCTTCAGTCGCAGAACATTGGTACCTTAGTTTAGTAGCTAAACCAGTGATAGGGGTTTTAAGGGAATATGTAGTTAAGAGCATTTTAAGCCTACTTTATAATAAATCCCTTTGTAGGTATTTATTATTGAGCATTTACATAATACCTTTATGCAATCCCCAAGTTAGTTCTTATGAGACCGCCCATAAAAACAATGCACTTTATCATAGTTGCAATCTAGATAATTTCTTTATTAACTATGTTGCCTTTGTGCGGTCCGTGCAATGAAATTACACATTATTTACAATCATCATTACTCAACAGTCGACACAGCGCGGCGCCGCTCGGCGACTTACCGCGATATTACGTTAGTATTACGTTATGACCGCCTCTACCGCCAGCTTGTACTATTACCCGCTGTAAGATTAAACTACGAAACAGGATGAATAATTATTATTGCCACTTGAACACTTCATTGTTTATACACAGCCCAGAATTAAATGCGGTCAACAATGTTAGACTACTTTTGTCAAAGCTAATAAATCCCCTCAAAATTTTGATAGATGCTTCCAAAACAACTTCTTTTAGGAAGAGATGCGTTACACGAAAGATATTCAGTCGTACGAGTTGTGGTATGTTATCGCGACATGAGATTAAGGGGGAACGCGCTGTGGAAACACAATTATTTGTATTGTCACCTGATCTACATAGGTGTTTGTAGTGTGGCGAAGATAAAGTTAGATGTAACAGTGTCACTTGCCGCGATGAGTGGCGCCCGGCCCGCCGAGGTGGCGCTGGCGCAGCTCTACTGAACGTGGTCCGATACGTGAATAGGTCACGTACTAACAAAACTATGATAACTTTAAATATGAACTCATAAAGGTAAGCACGTGTAAACACTCCAGTGAAGTAGGTAAGTCATATAAAACACACAAAAGAAGTCAATACTATTAAAATTATAAGCGAAATCTGTAATTTAGTATGATAAGACAAAGAAGTGCGTAGTTTGGTTAGTTGTGGTGTAGTAGTCTGCGTGTAGAGTAAGGCGGATGTGTCGCAAGGCGCTGAAAAGCGCGGGCGCCATGGCCGCCGGCGGGCTGCGCGGGCGCCGGGACACCGATGTATTTTCCGAACACCTTTCAACGCTCGTCTCGCATCGACCGACGGAAACAACGCGTTAATTCCCGTCATAAAATCAGTTTTAGAATTCGGGTTATTTACTTGTTTTTATTTTAGTTCCATGATAATTTTAAACATGGCACTGTAGCCAATTAGATCACGTGAAAACTGAATCCTGAGTTACAGACAATGAAATCCACAGAATCTATGTAAATATCCTAAAAAGTAACTACTAATTTGTTATTTTATAGTTTATCTACAACTTGATAAAATAATTGATACGATAGTAAAGACATTTTTAAAAAGAAATATAGTTATCAAATGTTTGTCACCATTAATTCTATTTCGAAGAATGAATACGACTGCCGAAACGATTGATCGAAATGTTCAAAATCTAATTTAATTGCGAACCATTTGCACTTTATGTATTTCGAACGACATTATTACTGAGTTTTGATCAGGATAAAAAGAATCCATTGAACTTTATCACTTAGCAGATTTTCCTTGCCTTTTACGTTAAATAACAAAACGAGGACAATGATTAATTCGTTAATTAAAAACGAACCGTGTTTAAGATTTACGCCATTAGGTTCATACAATTGTTATTATCCTCAAACATATCAGTATTTTGTTAATACATTTTATGTTATGGAAATACCATGGACGTCATTCAGCACTATGGCACGATATGGGTGCAAGCATGAGGCTTTTAATTAGAGCATTGAGGCAATTCTAGTGCTTACTTGTAATGTAATTAATTAGATAAAGTATTATTTATTAAATAAATTGTTGACTGAAATATATTGAATTCACAGGAAATTGACCTAATCCGCCTGTTCTTTTCCTCATCAATGGAATTATTTTTACATATTATATGCTCTTCATTAGTTACATACCTAAAGCTGGCGATCTATTTCATGGATTTTATTAATTAAACAACAGTGGCCACTTTTAATTGTTTTAAGTTTGTCCTTACCATCAATGTTAGAAATGTTAGGGAATAGTCTACGATTTTGTTAGTATAGTGTATCAAGATCAATAGATATGCACCTGGTGCGGGTGTGTTGGGTATATTTTGTGGCGAGGCGGCCTGCGTGAGCAGCGCGTCTGTGCTCTGGTGCTGCACGCTGCCGGCCACCGACTGCGCCGCGAGGGTCTTGCGCGGGTCGTCCCATGTCGTTGTCTTCGTTATGTGACTGAAAATAAACATGAACACCGTAAACATCTCAAATCTAATATGCAAGAAACTGTTTAGAAAAATAAATCTCCCAAAATTACATTACGTGAGACACTATAAAATAAATTGTAATAGAAACGTATTTCCCGAACAAAGACATTACTTGTGAATAGTAAAGAATTCATTATAAACCCGTTAGCAACATCGGCATCGTGTGAGCCAAATCTTCCCACTTAGCGGTCGATGTGACCAATTTGTAGACAAAACCGGACACGGAGTGTGCGAGTGCGACCCAGTGAATAGCCACCGCCATGATGAATGACTCTTTTACTTTCTTTACACTGAAAGTAGGCACTATCAAACTCGTGGTTGCGCCCGCGATCATATTTTGACGGCTATATTACGGCAAAGGCCACAGTTGCAACGTTTTACGTACTTTTTTTTTCATTATAGACCAAATGTAAGTATTGTGTTTTGGAACTTGAAATCAAACTTTGCCATGCTCAAAACTTAGTGCATTGGAAAGCGGATGGGGGCATTACCACGACAAATCGATTTGCACGAAACGGTAATGAACTTGGGCGCGCTATCAGCTGTTAGCGATGTCACGCCAGGCACCTGTACGTGGCACTGCACGGGCGCACCTGCACCGCTACTTATCAACTGCGTTTAATTCCTCATTACTTCCAAACTATGTGTAACCTTTAGGAAAAATTTCAGCTGGACAACTGTGACCAACCGGGATACACATGCAACACTCGCACATGTATACTTGATCGTCTCAACATATTTAAATAACTTTAAGATACATGAAGTAGGTACAACATTTTTTTTTATCTGGTTCTCGTGTGTGTCATAGAATTGTGATATACAAATTGATGTCCAATAAAAAGCGTCATAATTTAAACTTTGACTGTCTGGCTCAAATGCTGAACACTATAGAGTCGTGCAGAAATCGTACAAATCGAATGATTCAGAAGAAAAATATATCGTTGGCTAGTTGCACAGTGGATCTATATCAATAGATGTGATATATGGTAGGTGGTATGGTAGCATCGGTAGGTACATATGTGATGGAGTTCGTTCTATATGGAAAGGCTGCAATAATTGTTGTCACAGTTTACCTGACAAGCGATTACGTAAGTCATGGTTTATTTTACTTCAATGGGCAATAATATATGAGTTCCTATGCCTAGTTAATTAGATATACGTGAAGCCATTGTTTTCGATCGCCTCGTGTAAGAATATTTTGATAGAGATATAAATAGAGATGTTAACATTTTATAAGTATTTAGAAACTGCAAGTTGAAGTGCTAGTAGAGAGTGTCCACTTATCCACCTAAATTCGATAGAACCAATGATTCAATACATACAGAATGCCGCTGCGGCACATCAAAGATTGAAATCTTTGGGTCACACATGAAACAAAATCCGCTAACCTGGTTGTTTTGCGTTACTTGGGGCATGTTCATGTTCACCGTCCCAACGGATCGGGGCCCGCACAGCGCGAGCCGTCACCAGTCCGGGGCAGCGGAAGCCACATTTGCACTCGCAGCCCCGACGCAAGTGTGAGAGAGAACACCGGGGTGATTTTAGTCAGTAGGAATCTGACAGCCCCTCTGCCCACCCCAGGGCGGAGGACATCCACGAGGATTTCCAACCCCACAAAAAAAAAATCATATTCACCGTGGACTGCTACCAAACTTGTTTAAGGATTAGGATAGCGATAAAGCAGAGGTTTGTTAACTAAGCAAACGGCATGGATCCATAGTTTTTGTTTATTTCTTCCTTATCATTTGCCATTATCATCACAACAGGTTCGATCGGTTTGAATATGTATTTTGGAACTAAGATTGATCGTGTATCTTAATCTTGTGTTAACGAAGAGAACTCCCTTATTTCCGCCATCGAACATGTGACGGTACTTCTAGTCAATATTATTACAATAGATTAACTTGCAACGGATGGCTGAAACAGCATCCTAAATATTCAAAACTACTAACTACTTAAATACTACAAGAGGACCGCAAACTTTTAGAACATAGAAAAAAATGATATTTGTTTGTCTGGTCGTGCCCACAATGTGCAAGTTTAATGAAAAAGATGTGGTTTGCAATATGGACAAAATGTGTAATGTAGGCACATCACGCCACTTCAGGTAAGCAGCGGCGCGGGCGACGGGGTGTGCGGGCAAGTGTGTAATTACAGTGGAGCCTGTGCCTGCGGGGGGTGGGGGGAGGTGAAGAGGCGCTGGGGGCGGGGGGCAGTGGATGACTCGAGTTGCATAACACCGACCAAACTGTTATATCTAACATGCGACTCGCCACCCGCGCTCACCGTGTTGTTTGTACACATTCACATTATTTTGCCCACAATCTGCAAAGGTAAACACGTAATCGATCGTTCTTAGAACGCAGCTGACTGGATTTGGCAACACGGATGGATACCTGGTTAGCTTTAGTCATCTTTACAGTAAATTGGAAACCGTTTGAAAAGATCTAACGATTCAAAATGTACCAAATAGTTTAAAAAAAGTCTTTTTACTTATACGTCTACATGCAAGCGAAGTGCAGATTTCATACGTAATGAAAAAAAGCAAAACTGAAATGAGAAAGTGTTTTACCTACGTTTCGTCTGTATCCTCCGCGCAGATAAAAATTATGAATCAGTGAAGAGAAAGTATAACCTGTGCTGAACCGTTACGTCACCGTTATAACGTTATTATCTGCATCATCCCTCAGCCTGGTGGTATATATACTGCGATATTTTCTGATCTTGCGATCAAATTGTGTTACCTACTGCAGCAAATCTGTTTGCTGCAACTATGCATAATTAATTTATGAAACCATTTGTTTCATAATGTTTGGGTTGTTTTGTTATTACTGCGAACTTTGAGCATCGAATGAGAAGCTTCCTTGCTTCGACGGTATCATAGGTATAAAGGCCCATTAGGTACGTACTTAAATTCAAATTAAATATATGAATAAACGTGACCTCATTGAAGAGAATTTGAAGGCAAGATATCTACCAACCACCTAATTTGTTTTGATAATGCAACCAGCTCTCAAGCTGCCGACATGACATACGCACAATGCGTCGCAAAATTTGAATCTAAATACATAATAGTCGCTAGCGAACAATCGCCATATGACAAGGAGCATTAAGAAACAGCCGCCATTTCTCTCGTGCGAAGGCCTTCCACTGTTGCACAACGCACCCGGTGTTGGTGTCTACGCCGCTGATGCCTGTCGGCCTACTGTCCAAATAGAATGTTATCGAGATGCTAATATCAAGCTAAAGCAAGCTGCTTTAACCAGTCCTTTATTAACTAAGTACCTAACACACCACTTGCAATGACAACAAGTTTTCAACGATACTGATTGCAATCACAACAGAGTTTAAGACCCCAAATCTTGTGCATTCTTTTAACCAGTCCTGAATCTTATTTTAGGAGGACGCTCCACTTTGACAGTGTAACTAATTAGGAGCGCGGACGGGTACAAATGAGGGACTTACAATAAAGAAGAGGAAAACCGTTTTAGCCACTCAATTTTATACGAACCTCGGATCGCAAACAAAGTACCTACGTATCGTAAACAGATTCGCTAGCACAATATGACGAATTCGGTGAAATGCCTCGTGTTTCAATTAAACGGAAAATAAAGTTGGCATCGCGTCCGTCGACGTAACATAAACATTAAAATAACTATGATGGTTGAGTAGCAGCTCGCAAAATCTCATTCAGATGCCAATACATTATTGTACCTACGTATAGATGCCGATATATAACAGGGACTACGACTGTGATAATACATAAAATGTTCTGTCTCTTTGTCATCAAGTAGGTGTAATGGACTTTAGATGCAAAATCAACAAATAACACATTTTTTAATATGTTGTTGCATTGCATACTGTTGCTATATGCATGTCAAATATAAAAGCGGAAAACGTAATGCCGTATTTGGATGGCATTTGCATAAGTACCTATTTAGTTTTCCATAGTACATGCTTAGGTACTTAGACCAAGAAATAAACTAAAATTATTACTGAATAAGTTACCTACGACTACAAGTACTACTACTGCTACCATACCTTCACGTAGGTAATATATTAATATTTAATTCAAATGATTTCCATTATTCTGTACAAAACATCGATTAGAATTAATTGGAGAGGTGACGTCATAAACGTAATTATAGCCCGCATCAGTTACAATTCAAACCACTTAAATCTAGCCGATGTTACGGTGCAAACACTGAATCTTGAATCTCCACAAGCAGCATCTGTAGTGTGCATGTTGCGGCCAGGCGGCTGGCGGCGAGTGTAAGACGCCGCTCTTGTTGCACCGGATACGCGTCATATCGGACGTACATCCTCGTCTGGTGCGCAATTTTCCCACTTCTCCACTTGCACACAATACCACACAATAGACGCCACGATACATAACAACACGAGGCACAAACGAATCAGCTTTATTTATTCCTGGATTGATTACATAATCAAGTTCATGTGCGGTTACAATATATAGTGTAGAACGACGTTGTACAGACACTGCGTTTTTTCTTTTAAAAAACTGACAGCGCTTATCGTTATCCGATAAAACATTAATTATGTAATAGTATACTTAAGCCTACGTAAATAAATTAAAATTGAAGGCCACAGAATACGCTATAGGTAACTAATGCACATAAATGACTCCGGTATATAAACTGTATAAAACTCAATGAGAACGCATTGTCTTCTACGTAGATAACTCATTTTAATAAAAGGTGACGATTTTGTTTCGCTTGGTTTAGGTATGATCAACAATGTTGGTATTGTTGATCGAAGCCTACCTACGATCGATTTATTGTATTGAAGTAATCAATGTTTAGCACCTATTTTATTTATTTATGGAAAGTGATAGTTTATTTATGATCAGGAAACAAACTAAGTATGTGTTAGTGGATGGTAGCATTAATAGCCTACCCGTACTGCAACTACCTATATCTTCAATCTGAAGTTACGGCAAGAACAGTTTCAAAACTACATTTTTCGTACAAAAATGTTTGCTTCTGTTTACAAGCTCACTTAAAACCTGCTAAACAAATTTTAACGGGTCTTTCACTGTTACAAATGTTAAGGTCAAATCCAACTAAGGTATCATATTATTACGTGAAGAGGGGATAGAGCATTTACATTCTGCCCAACCCGGAAGAGGCGCGAGGCAAATTAGTTTTGAAACAAAGCAATGACAGAATTAAATTCAATATGATATTTACTTTCCGTACCGAACATAAAATTATTCGTCGAGTGAATGGAGTTACTTTACCTCAACAACAGAGTGTTGACTATGTATGATTTGAATAAATAAATAAATGAGAGCTATCCTTTTCTTACAAATTGAGAAAACGGCCGAAGTGCAACAATCAGCACCTCATGTGGAAATCGTGGAATATCGACACAATATTGACATGCAAATGGTTTCTTTGTAGTGGTAATGCAATAGATGGTAGCATAAACAGTAGGTACGTATGTGAACTGCTAACCGAAGTGTGTCGTTTCGTCAACAAAGCGACTGTTGGCAAACATTGTTCTAGTGTCAGTGATCAGTATCTGTGTAAATAAAACTGCGCCATTAATGTGAATATTGTTGTTGTCATCAGACACGTGCGTTATGCAATAAACATGAAACGAGTTTCACTACAACCAATAATTTGTTTGGTCGGTATCGGTAATTTGTCTTTTTATGATCTTGTAGCACTTATGCTACAAGATCATAAAAAGACAAATTCAGCCAATAATGCCTACACATAATTAATTAATTGATGTAATCGCAAGATGCTGACTTTATGTACCTATTACTCTTACAACTCAGTAAATACTTACATGGGTGTCAATTCTCTTATCTATCGTAGATCTCTAGCTAGAAGATAGCGACCATAAGTTTAAAAAGAACGATGACATCTTAAGTAAAACCGATCGTTGATTAAAATTTATCATGGTTTCATGAAAAAGCAAGACAAAGGGACATAACGTATGTTCCATCCAACAGATCTAAGCGGTTACTTCGCAACAATCGGGCGAATAACTGAACCAAACCAATTCTGAGCGTGACTCATTCATTCACATGAATACACTTACGTTTTACTAACCAACAACATTTATTTACGTTAACTGAATTTTCAGACGGCCTCAAGATAACAGAACTGTAAACAGCTGTAGGTACCTACCAAACATAAAGTATTACATTATTGTCTCCATTTAAAAATTGTTTAGATATAAGCATTGAAACCAGAGGAAATTCATGTCAAGAGCTTATCATGTCAATCGATATACTATTTTGGAAATAAAGCTATAATTTGGGAAAACCAAAAAGGATTTGCCACGTTATTTTGCGACAGATCCACGGCTTCCAAACGATGGATCGTAGGTTTTTCACTGAGAACAACATGGCGGAGACGGCATTCTAAATTTGAATCTCGGACGAGTCGGCGCTCGCGTACGTAAATAAACGCACACACGAATAATCAGTAACACTATACAAGCGTTAGAGCAACGTGTAACCACTACATCACACAAATGAACACGACGGCTACCTAACAGTTAATTTAAATTTACTTTGTTTTTAAGTCGAATTCAAGACTGTTTATTTTATATTCCTGCAAAGTCGGTTGTCTCTTCGTAAACTCTTGATAATCAGCAGCGATAATATCATAGTGTCTACGCCGTACTACCTACACTATAGAGCGCACATGATACTCACACTAACAGAAGTGGACGAAAACGCACTAGTGACGCATCGACTTCCGGCCGATGATTTTATTATGGGATCTACTGTTCCAGCCAAAACGTATTTAACGTATTTTCCTTAGGCGATCTAATGAATTATCACAATCTCGTTACAACTTTCTTTGAACTTTTATTTTTGATGACACCAATCTCAATTCTGGGAAGGTTTGTTTTGCGAATTTGTTAGTCAAACGTTCTGATTGGCAAGGCTAAATATTTCAAAGGCGCCAATGACACCACCACAGTGGCAGCGCTTCTGTAACCAGTAGGTATGTACTTACAGTATGCAAATGGATTGTGGCGTCCGAAACCACTTCTTTAAAATTCAGAACGTAGAACCGGTAGAACACGTACTACAGAATGGAGAATATCAGGATTTTAGAAAATACTTAGGGCAGATTTCACTAATCAAATTGAACGCAATCAGCACATCTAAACCGCGTTCAAGAGCTGTCAGTGTCATCATTGTTGTGGAATATTAACACTGACAGCACTTGAACGCAGTTAAGATGTGTTGTGATCGCGTTCAGTTTCATTGTTGTAATTGGCACGGTCTCTTAGTAGAAAAAACGAAGGCGAAGTTTTGAGCAGTCAAAATTTAAATCAATGTTGTACCATCGACGCGAAGAAGAATTAGAAAGATAAGAACAGTAGATAAACTGTAATAAAAAAAACGTAGTACTAGCGTTTCTTCTTAATTATTAAAATATGTAGGTAGGTACACTTGAAGGTATCTCTATCTACCTTGAAGTAGGACGAATCTGTGGGATCTGAAACTGATCTTTTGCTGTAGCTTCCCTTGTTATCAAGATCAGCAACAATACAAGACATTTACAGCAGAAGTGCAAAGAATCATCATTATTTTATTCTTAAAACGGATCGTGTTATTATTGCAATATTTATATACATACCTAGACAATGTCAATGTCTTTGGTAGAACAATTTAAGTAGATAGGTAGAGTTTTTGGCTTACTTTGCCACTGGTCCCAAAAGTCTAATCAGTCAATCAATTTCGTCAAAATCGGCTATCGGCGCGTGGTTTATTATGTTATCCGCATAATAAATGTGCAAAGGCGTTTATGTACTAATAGACATGTGTCGGTGCGTACGCACTCACGCACGGCTGCGGCGCAGGCGCAAGCTGGGCGCGGCGGCAACCGGACCAGTCGGCCTTGCCGCGCAGTGGCCTGCCTCTCGCTGCCAGAGGTTAACAACGTGTTTTTTCATCTAGCTTTAGAAAGTAAGAGATAATACAACGTTCGCCTTATCTGAGAATATTGTGAAAACAAAATGATTTGTCATTCCTTGTAGCATGCCCACGCACAAAAATTGCAAAGATATGTTTTCGGCAAACACTTGTGCCGACCGATTCCAAAGTTATCTCAGTCAGCAGGTCAAATTGAAGTAAAGTTAGTCACTGATGTGATGAATCAAACTTTGTTTTTTTTTATGTACCTACTTGTTTTAATTCGTACCAAAACATGCAAAATAAGAGGAACTGCGTTATATTCGTGCGAGGAACAAGGATAGCAGCGTCGTGACCTGGCTCCGAGTCGAGTTGAGTCAGTTAGGTAGGGGCCGCTATTGAGACGGCATCGGCATCCGGGTCGACGGCACAACGCTTTATCTCTGACTCCTTTTTCCTAACGATTCCCAGAAATTAAACAACTAATCTATTGTATATACCCAAAAATAAGTATTCGTTTAATCAACTAGGTTTTTACTAACCTACATAGAACATAACAACATTCTACAAAAAAGTATCCAAGATTTGCAATTTCTTTCATCCATACGTCTAGCTATTCAATGAAGACTTTATGGTATGCTAACGACTAACTAATTACTACAAAACTTAATAGTTTATGCCCTAGGCTAGAACATACGTCACATAATAAAGAAAATTAATCGGTAAAGGTAAACATAACAAACAATTTTGCAGCGTTATCAGACCACGAAGAGAAAATAGATGCTATAATGAAGTTATTTCTAAACGTCATAAAATATTTCGCAAAATTGCTCATAAAAGTAACTTTTAGAAACGTGTAAAGGGAATCTGTGTAGCAAACTACGTCAATCACGTCTAAAACCAGTCCAGAATAGCTCAAAAAGGAGGATCATTATCTTTAGAGTTTCTGGGTGGTGACTTCTAATTAGTACCTATGACAAATACAGCAGACTGATATGAAAGCAGTAATTAAAACTGTTATATCAAGTTGTAGGATAAAATGAGTTTAAAAAAACACCCATGAATAGTGCTGTTAGGTTAGTAGATATGGGCTCCAATGGAAAGTTACAGGACAAGATAAATAATGCTGTTCCTGTTGCCCGTCTATTGAATCGGTGGTGGCGAGTCATTCAACAGCTAAATAGTTTTATCACAAGACCGAATTATTTACCATACTAACTTAGAAATATGGAATTAGGTAAATATAACATAAATCAACCTATTGAAATACTGGTGTCGGCGACATTAAAGTAGTAAAGCAAGGCGTCATTGATAAATACATTGAAAGTGAAACATAAGTGTAATTAGATAAATTGTTTCGTAATCAACATGACACAATCAGTGACAGTACTCCCACACTCGCATATCAGTCATTTGTAGTATAATGCGTATAATCCACTAAGCAATCATGAACTAACACCCACTGAGCTAAATCCACAACGCTCCTAAACTCAGCACAGCTACAAATAAGTCCCGAACGGCATTGTGCAGTTATTAAGTCGGACTGAGTCACTAGGAGTCATGTGGTGGAGAGCTGTACCCTATAATTAGACGTTAATCAGCGAAAAAGGCAGAACACGGAGCATGTGTCCGGCGCCAACGGAAGCCAGTCTGGCACGAATAATTCATTGTGCAGTACGCACTACCCATTCATATGGCGAACGAGCCAGGTCGCGGATAGTGCGCCCATTCACTGGTGGACGCACAGGAAGCTCTAATGGTCGCGGTCGACATTCGCTCGCTGCTGCTGCACCGGAACTGAATGTAGGCAGGAACTAAACAGTTAACACGGCGGACAGGACACCCTTTTTACATTTGCTAATGTTTTTCGCTAGTGGTGGGTTTTAAGTAAGCATATAGGTAAAACCGTGGTGTTAGCATATACAAAGGTGATTTAGATTCATTGGGTGCCTTTATTGATGGGTGATTTAATCATCACCTTATACTTTCTTACAACGAATGATTCTTAATAACCCTTTCTTTGTTAGATCTCATGAACTACGCAGGTATGGAGCTAGTTGTTTTCAAGATAACTATATTTGTAGGGACACGGCTCAGTCTAGTTCGTCGCTGCAGCTTCGAGGCTACTGTCCTGCACCGCTCGGCGGTCGCCGGTCGCGGACTTTGGACCCGACCGTGTTTGTATCTGCATCCCGTTCACTCCCTCCAACCAGTGCAGCGTCTCACTCACGACTCATCATTCCCGTCCATCATACCATCGTCGCATTACCTCATCAATCGGCCCGAGATGTGATTCGTATTACTGCACTTTTTGCTGTTGATAGCACATTGCCATGCCTTACCATAAAGTTATTATCATTATCGACGACCAACATTCCAAGGGTGTTGCACTTCTTAATAGTAATGATTCTTGATGTCTCTATGGAATTTATCTTCCCAAGCCAGTAGCATTTAATCACTTTTAAGCAGAATCCTTTCGATTCTTTTTACTACGAACGGAAAGAACAAATTTCGACATTTCCTTCTTTGTTTTTGGAACAGGAGATTTAAATATATAAATTTAAATCGTAAAATAACAGTTTACTAATTTATCCCTGTCGCACTATGTCGCTTTAAACCGTTGGCGACAGGACGAAAGACCATTTCCCACACGCATCCAGAGCTGAGCGAGTGTGTCGGCGGCGGCCGCCCGCCTCGGGGCAAGTAGCTTGTACCTGGCTACTAAATGACTTAGCGGTCCTTGAACCCTCCTGCGCTATCGCTATAGCTACGTCATTGATGTCACAGGATAAAGCCAACCAGCAGGTAGATGATTTTCATTCGTTTAGATTGTTTTTACAATCTTATTGTAACTCTAACTTTTGTCTTTTTGTTTAATATAACTAAATGTTACCACAAAGTTCTCTCAATACAGAATCTTGTAAATGTCAAACCATATACCTAAAGTCTAGGGGCCAAAGATGATTATAATTTCCGTAAAGTTGTCCGATTAGATTTACATGACCAGTTTTAATATTGCGTTACAAGTGTTAAAACCTACCTATGTTTGATTCAGAATATCAATTAAATTCGGAGGATTATCCTCCTCCATTTACACATTTTATTGATAACTAACTCATAATAAAACCTATTGAGAGTTCAAAAACTAGGTAACTAGGTAGTAGTGGTAAAATAGATTTAATGTTAAAATGTAGGACAGCCGAACATTCGCAACAAAGCGCATGCTTGAGTTGCGAAATGCCAAAGGAGAGAAGGGAGCGCAGACACCTCGCCCCCGAGATGTAAAATGTCACTACACTACACTCGGTACTGATTTACATAACATTCGTCCCAGATTCGATTGTTTGACAAATCAAGGTCGTTATATGAAATTGCATTATTAGTTAACAGTGCGAATGAATGAACCCCTGAGGTGCCGAGGCATGAATTTAGGTAGGGCATTTGTTTCCTACCTGTGGTCTACTTTGCCAATATTCTGGAATTGGTACATCATCCGGCTGGCACTAGACTATAAACTACTTTCTCGGTTATTAAGCCATAGGAAAGGGTTATTAACTTAGTAGGTACATGAGTAGGGATAGCAACATCTATCAATCATCTACCTACATAAACAAGTGAAAGCTGCTTCACCATGTTATCACTATCACCTTTCTAGCCAAGTGCCTGTACCTAGTTATTTAATTTGTGGTAAAAGGAATGTTAGGTTGTTCATTTCAAATGAGATTTAATTCAAGTGTCGTTCTAACTTGCAACCTACTAACTTCTCGTGATATAGTTTCTAAGTTGTAGGTATAATTGAGTAAATAGTACCCTGATTACTAGTCATATGATTATTCATCATTGTTTACTATAGTTACATGGTCGGCTGAAGAGTTCAATTTTCACTCTTTTCTGTGACAAATGAAACCTAGTTTTACTTTGGCTAATTTCAATTTACTTACGTTAAAATCCGCTCTACGGGCGGCCTCTATAATACGGTTACTTTTTTTGATAATATATGGCCTGTTTGAATGTGGAGCAGCATGGTCCACCGCAGAGAGCGCTATCGACCGGCTATCGAAGATTACTGAATGATCGGCGCCGGTACCAAGAAACGCGGCGAGGCACTCAAAGGCCAGGGCGGAGTCGAGAGAAAAAATCAATGCCTTTGTTACTAACAACTCAGGTGTACAAAAAGAAAATAAAAAGAGCTCAAGTTGAACTGACAGTGGCTAGTGACGATGCAAATACTATCGATAACTTTTTGAAAACATTTAATAATATTTATTGACTTTCGAACCAAAAGTATCATTAAAAATTGTAGGCAAACGGTAAATCTAGATTTATGATTCTATTAGGAACGGTGGGTATTTCAAGGCAAAGGCGTCAGAAATGTATTAGATATCGAACAAAAATTAAAAAAAAAAACTTCAAAGTAAGGTAGGTCCGCGCTGACAGCGAAATCCACTATTAACGAATGAATACATACTGAAGAAGAAGAAGAAGTAAATTTAAGCAAGATTAGAGAGAGACAGATTAGAGATTAGACAAAAACGTAAATACAAAAATTACACCTTTCGACAGGTATCGATATTGTGACGGGCTGCCCTCTCAGGTACCTTAAACAACTAAGCTTGTCCTGACAGGAAAGGCGATTACGAGGGGTGAGGGGTGTCGGGGAGGGCTCGAAGCGATTCCGAGAAGTCGGATCGCACCGCAGCCTCCAAGGCTAGCCGCGGTAACATCACAGGACATGGGCTCGTTAAGTCTTCGAGGTGAAAAACGGCGATCCAGCCACTTTAAACAGATTAAATTAAATTTGAAATAAGATTTTCGAAGACTGTGCCTTTCTTTGTACGCATTTGGTGTTCATATTAATGTTCATTTATTTAATTTGTTTACATTGATTTAAGATAGGCTTTTGTTCATCTTTTTCATTCTAGACAGAAATTATCAATAGTACCAATCAATGTTTTTGCCTAACCATAAAACTTCACAATTAGTCAAAATAAGAGATGCCGCGAATACTCGACATTTTTTTATTATTCGTCGAATACCAAATAATAGTGTCTATTATTCGACATTCGGCGAATAGTTGTCTCTAAATAAAAATAATCTTTTAATGAAGAGAAAACTATAAACCTAAAAATAAGTAAACTTTTATTAATCTTTAAAAACAAAACACACTTAGTATTATTATAATTAATATAAAAAGTATGCTAAAAATCAGTCATGTTGAATTTAATTAGTTAGGCTTTAATTAATAATTTAATATTTAAAGTCCAAAAGGGGCAGATTGTGGAGCAGAAAAACTAGTTTTTCTGCACGATTGGGATCAAGTTTATTGCGCTATTTTCATAAATCAAACCTGCCTCAGAAAATAAATAAACTATATCATAATTTGAGAATAAATAAACTTTTTTTTATATTCCTGTTTTTATGTCGAGTATTCGACTATTCGCCATAGGGACTAGCGATTAATCGGTATTCAACTATTCGTTATTACAACTATTCGCGGCATCTCTAGTCAAAATAACTGCTTATTTATATCTGACTAGCCCGAAAATCTGAAACTTGAAATCAGCTTCAGTTCCTCTTCTATGTCTCTGACAGTCTGTGCTTTCTTGTGAGTAAGATCGGCAGTAACTGTATCAATCAAGTTATACTTTAGTGTTTCGGTATCAACCCTGACTTATTCATCATCATTTTTGCACCTCGTGCCAGATGACTCTCTCTACCTGTAACTGTTTTTAGGACATTAGCAACAACACGTTTCTGAGTTTATTATGAGTGTGTGGGTTTCCCCACAAGCCCACAATATTTTCCTTCACCGAAGCCAGTGATAAATTGTTTACATATTAAAATAAAAACATTACAATTTATGTGTTTCTAAACCAAATCATTTTCAGCTAATATTGGGAAGGTTTTATACAACTAGCCTTGGGGAGACTAGGAAACGATTTTAAAAGTCATCTCGATCTGTCCATGGACTATGCCCACCTCGTCATTGTGGTTTTCTATTTTAGAAGTTTCATTGGAACTAATAATTTAATGTGTTTCAAGTGGTGCTCCGCGAAACATTCTATGATTGGTAGCCGTAGTGGGGAAAAGCAACATTATTGATTCTAAAACGAGACATTTCCATAAGACTAAAGTTACCAAATCTTTAAATGCAGATAAATTAATATTATTCCGTAACCTACTTCGACACCACAAGAAAGTAGCAGTGTGAGGATATTCCGTGGCATGGCGTCGCAGTGCCGCGTTCGGCATGCCGAAATAACCGCGCGCGTACCGGCGTGTTCAATGGACAGCGCGCGGGAGGCGCGGGGGCGACGTCGCGGCGCTCGCGCCTAAATTAGACGTAAACACGACGGGTACGAGGCGCCGCCGCCGCGCCGCCGGCATCGACGCTCACTTAGCTCTGCGCAACACGCACCTATAATACCATCCAAGCACTGAAATTTCAATATACGGTTAGTTTACCCGTATTGAGAGCGGTTTTCCTAATTTTGGACGGCACAGACAGAGACGAGTTTTGAAAAATTATGTGACCTTTGAGGCCTACAATAATTAATTATTTTAGTCGGTACAACGCACTCCTCAGATGAACGTAGACCTTACTTAAGGTGTGCCGGCTGGGGCACAGAGGCTGAGATGGGGGCGGCGGAAACCAGTATTGGTGACTAAACTTGTTTACTAATTTGTTTGTATGATATTGCATCCGACTGCTGTAAGATCTAACCCCTGACCAGTTACCACCATAGCCAACCGACCGCTATAAAGTAGTTCACTGCTGGACATTGCACAACTGTTGAACTGTTGTTTCTTACTCATACTGAGTATAAAATTAAAGAATTACTAACTAATGAAAACATTACTCATATGAGTTCTAATACACGTGGTAAATAACGTGGTGACGGTAGTGATCACGGCAATTTTCTAATAAACTGTTTTCTTAAGATACCCTAAGAGTATATAGGTTAGGTATAAAACACAGATAAGTGCCCGCCATTGACAGATACATAAGATTTGAAGCAATACATGGTAATAACATTCAGTACTTGTATGGGCGGTGTCAATGTACTCACTCGGGTGTAGCAAAATCATAAAATTAAATCCTAATCTGAATTACCTACCTCATAAACATTGCTATCGCTCGGGAAACGTAACGCGCATAACCAAATCTGTCCAATATACACGTATAACGAACTCGGCCTTGACTGAAGTATTGCCATATGAAAACAATAACTCACGGTGTGGTGAGTAAACTTATCAGTATTCAATAAAGGCGCATACGGTAGCAAACGGCCAGTAACTGAGTCGTACCGCGCTGCGACATCGTATGAGTAATAGCAGGAGCACAACAAACCTGCTACAATGGGAATTGAAGACATTGACTCCTATCATAAATATTAAATCATATCCAACCCTAAATCCCGAACGTGCCGTCAACAACTCTACCGAATGTGTTGTGACTTGAGACACGTAGTATAGAGTGCCACACGTAGAGGTCCTTGCATGTAGGTAAATAAGAACTAAACAGCTAACGTATCTTGTTTTGAATTTTCCGAATAAAAGTACAATATTATTAGTTCTTCAGTTGTTTTCATCTAGTCATTAATTTAAAAAGAATGAATTGAGGGAAGAGAAAAAAGTCCTTGCTAACATGATGGTGGTTTAGCCAAATAGGATCGTAATGCTATTACTTACGAACTTATCTTTAAACCCATGTTTGCACGTAACTTTCCATGTATGTCATAATGTATATTTGTGCTTCTCGGGAATCACACAGTTTAGATTTCTTAAGGAAAAATCACACTACAACCACACAAGGAATGAGTTGAAAGATTGGATACGCATTGGATATAAAAGTTATTTACTATAATAAGCTATTATAAATAATTTTACATCTAGTTTAATAATTATATGCAAATATATGTTGGGAAAATTTTGCATTAAAACAACCAGTTTAAACTACTACCTAGATACCTACTGATCACAGTAAATTAAAAGAAGTACCTGGTCGACCGAGCTCTGCTCGGCTGAAAATAGATAAACATATCGTCCAGGTATACCAACGTTGTGTCACATTCCCGAGGCTGTGAAAATAGAGAAGACGAATTTTCCCAGGTATGACACCTAGCTAGATAAATTTTTCGCCCCCATAAACCCATATATTGCGACTTTCATCGAAATCGTTAGAGCCTATTTCGAGAACGTGAGTACAAATATATAAACATACAAATATTGCTCGTTTAAAAGTATAGGATATAATTATTAGGTATCTACAGCGATTAAAAAAAAGAAAATGACAAATGAGTGCTAAGTGCAGCTTATCTTACTCATTCCTATAAAAAGGATGGACAAATGACTATAAGTAAGTAGTTACTTAATAATATTTTAAGGGGAGAGAACATAAATTATAGCGGAAACTATAGATATAATATCTGTGCCTTAGAAATTTGGTACAGTATCTTCTATTAGTACTAGTATATTCAATATTGCCAGCAATCAGACAAGTATAGGTACGTTTAGGAAAATTTACATTACACTATGAGACATACAGATATCTAAATAGAAACGTCGACAAAACGTTCCAATTACAATTAAATGAAACAAATCAATAAAAGTATCCAATACAGTTGAATGAGAAGTCACGTAGACTTTTCACAGTAATAAGGATAGTGTCACATTTTGTGTGGGCAACAATTTATTATACATACATTAATTAAAACGCTATTAGCGAATTCTTTGTAATGAAACGCTGACGTGACGGGTCGGGCCTTCTTGAGCATGACGTTGGCCCTAAGGCGCTTGTCAATATACACACTTGACCCCTTTTGATCCTACAATTAAGCATGGCGATACTGTCCGCTCTCTCACATTAACAGAACAGAAGATGTGATGAGCTAATGTTTGTTAAAAGTATCATTGTTACAACATTAAGTAGTTCCAAATGTATTTTGAATAATTTCAAAATGTGTATCAACTATTGCAGGAACCACATAGGTACGTGTAAATAAAACATTTACCTACTCAAATCTAGCTTCATTAATTGGAAGTTAGTAACTAGTCATTTAAGGTACTTGTCCCGAGTAACAGAACAAGGGAAA
Organism: Omphaloscelis lunosa; assembly: GCA_916610215.1. Classification (NCBI taxonomy): domain Eukaryota; kingdom Metazoa; phylum Arthropoda; class Insecta; order Lepidoptera; family Noctuidae; genus Omphaloscelis; species Omphaloscelis lunosa. The sequence continues at coordinate 16,525,700 of OU744244.1, read as the reverse complement.
AGATCAGATATAATATTAGTTTATAAAAAGGAGACCCAAAAGACAAAGGGAACTATCGCCCAATCGGTCTTCTTACAAGTATACAGGGTGGCAGGGACATCGACGTGAAAACTGTTACCATAGATTCATGGATTCATGAAAAAACAACTGTTCCATACATTTTGACTGCGTAGGTATTGCAGTTTTCTATGAAAAAGCTGTTTAAAAAAAAACCGACAAGAAATTTCAACACAAGGGGTTTCAGAATCATGTACTGAATCCATGGTAACAGTATTCGCGTCGATGTTCCTGCCACCCCGTATACATGCTATTTATATCAACCCTACAAAACAAAATAAGCCTAAATATTAATAATCTCCAACCAGTAGAACAAGTAGACTTCCAATTTGGTTTCTCCACAATAGACCATATCATATGAAATGCAAGGAGTTGAATCGATCTTTGTACTTTGCCTTTATCGATTACGCCAAGGCGTTCGAAAGTATATCACACGATTCGATCTGGAGAGCCCTCAACGAATGTGTCCATAGAAAGTATGTACATCAAAACCCTGAAAAACATCTAAAAAGTACCTACTAGTAGAGACAAACTGGAGGGCCGCGCCTCAGAGATTCGAAGGAGAGGAGATAGACAGTGGTCAAAGAGATCCACTGTCACCAATACTTTTTATAGCAGTGCTGCAGAGTATATTTATAAAACTTAACTGGCAGAGTAGAGGTATTGAAGTAACTGGAAAACACTTAAGTCATCTTAGATTTGCGGACAACATTGTTATTTTAGAGAGACAATCACCAAGTTGGAAGAAATGATGTACGCACTAAGTGTTGAAAGTGAAAACGAAGGCCTAAAAGTTAATGAGGGTTAGACGAAAATATGTAAATGACTACGTGCACTTGGGAAAATAATTATCATTTACAAACAAAAATATCGAAGACGAGGTCGAACGACGGGTGGAATTGAGTTGGAGGAAATTCTGGGCCCCCAAAGAAACCTTAAAAAGCGACTTCTTCCTTCACCAAAAAAAAGCTCTTGCTTGACACATGTATCGTACCATCTCTCATTTATGACTGACAGTTTTGGACTCATACCACAACAATACAAACAAAAATAGTTTTATGCCAGAAAGCTATGAAAAGAATCGTACTGAAAATAAGAAAAATACAGAAAATCAGAAGTGAATATTCAGAAAACGAAGCTAACTGATGCTTTGCATTATGTCTTAAACTCAAGTGGAAATGGACCCGACGCCTGGCTCGTTATACCGACAAGCGATGGATTATAGAGGCAACCCGGTGGACAAGACCCAGAGGTAAGAGATGGCAAGGGCGGCTTAGGAAGCGATGGATAGATGGCGTATTAGCAGCAGCTGGAAAATAATGAACAAAGGAAGCCGCAGACAGAGAAAACTGGAATAAGCTGGAGGATGCCTATGGAAAGAATATAATAGATATAAGAAAAACAAACAGAAACAGCACAAGCAGCTCAAAAAACTATACTATATAAATTTGTAAATCAAGGTATGTAAATATTGTGTAGATAAGAAATTAAAAGGTTTTTCTATTTATTATTATTTTATTTAGTTTCATATCCAAGTTGTATGGAGTGATAAGAATGGATAAACGTATAGTAGGAATTTTTATAGTGGCGCCAGTTACAGAAAAGTCGAAAGGGAACCGTTTGTCTCGGCATGTTTTGACATAGGATGAAAATGAAACGAATATATGGTAGATAGCATATAAGTATGCCTAAGAGAACGATGAACAGACATTTTGATGAATAGAATGGGTGGAGGTGACCGAAGAAAAAGAGGCAAAACAGGCAACAGACAGGCAGGCAAAATAAAACACTTAATAAAGCATGGTTAATTACATTTCTGAAGCAAGGTACAGATAGAGTACAAGTTGGTATGATAAAAAAAAAATAAGATACAATAAGTAACCTCAAACGTATGTGACTAATTAAATACGTCTAATCCCTCTATTTAATGTTTTATTTTCGTCAACTTTTATATTAAGTCCCAATAAAAATAAACAATCATGCAATCATGATAAGCACAATTGAAATTATGCATATGCGCATAATTATTATCAATGTAATGTTTGTACCTGCATTATCAGCATTGAAAACAAAAATGCTTTGATAGGTCAAGACAGAACTTCCCACATAACATAGCCCGGTGGCCCGCCCGGTGTGGTCTCATGAATACTCTGTCTCATTTATCGCAACAAGCAGCTTTGTTGACCATGGCAAGTATTATTGGAAGCACATTAATACCGATGACACAAGACGATGAGAGCCAACTGTGTCTACAAGGCTTGATAATGCAGCGCAACACGAACAAAGATCTGCCCTTGAAGGAATTACGGCGGTCGACGGTTAACCCGGTGTGCTGCTGCTACATGTATATTATGTTACTACTCTAAGTTAGATGCACTTGTAGGGAAACACTTAAAAATTGGAATATTCAAGTGTTTGACGTTATAGTTACAATGACGTCATCCGTTAAGAATTATGAACTACATAATTATATAGGTACTTATTTGTCCAGAATCGATAATGCTTTACGTAAACCACTTGTTTAACATAGGATAAGTTCACAGAAGAAGAAAAAAAGGATTTGTATAATTTTGTCTAGCTATTGGAATTTTACAATGTAATAACATTAATGACTTCAAAGAAATTACCTCGTTTTTAATAAGTTCACGTGGTCTTTTCTACTAAACTGGAAAGTCATGAATTATGACAAAAGAAGTCGGTACTTACCTACCTAATTAATGATACGTTAAGTTCCTTTTTCTGCGCATATAAAGTTTAATTAGATGCCGTGTTACCAGAATTTAGCACTAGCGTTGGATCGATTTCTCAAAACACTCCCGTTTAGCTCAGTTTCTGATCGGTGCCGATAAAGACGCTGTCTAGAGCCAACATCCAGTAATCAGAGCGTGGAAACTGAGTGAGTACCTTGTTGCTATTATGCTGCAAGGTATAACCAGCTCTGTGACGCAATATTAGGGTCCATATTGCTAAAGAAGCATTCTACAGCACAATACTTAACGCTACCGCCGTACACACATGGAAGTAACATTGTCACTTAGGCATTGGTAAATGTAACATGTCTTGTAAGAGATAAGATCATTAGATTGATAAATTCATGTTTTGATTTCAATGAAAATGTCTCACAAAAAGATGACATGAAACCTGATGATCTGTCAACAACGCTACGCTACAGAATATTTTAGCAAGTAGTATACCTCCATCAACTTTTATTTTTATTCTAATTAAACATTGCTATTCTAATTTAAGAGCCGATTTTACGCCAAGTACCTACAGTGTGTTAGTTCTGTATTCAGATCCAGTACGCTTTTTTAATGCATATTTAAATTTAAATTATGTAAGATTTATTTTTTATGATTCATAATTTTGGTACTAATTAAGTTAGTACATTAGCGTAGGTTCGCAAATAATAGCAATTTGTAAAAATACGTTTTGTTATCCATCCTACGAATAGATTTCACTATGTTAATCAATGCTAGTTTTAATGACAAGAGAAAGTATATTAACGGCGTATTATACTTTGTTCTAAAACGAAAATTGTATTCTCAGGCGAATGCCGTTAGAGCTACCTGTCGCGTCGCTCGGTGCGGTGGATCGGTGCGCGGGCGCAGCTCCGCCGGCGACCGCGACGCAAGAACGCAACGCGACGGGCGACTTCTTAGAAGGCGATAGTGAGCTGTATTTTAATGTTATCGCTGTGAATACACCAGTGCGATAAGTCCACTTGTTGCGCATGTGACTACTTCACCATGCTCTTCTCGGAAACGGTCGTGAAGTTTTATCTAATTACCTAGTTAGTTAATTTTACTGCACTGCACGTCAGGTAAACATTTCGAAGATTATCTATGGCGAGACAATTATTACATGTTATTAATTAATTACTATATAGACGTTTAGGTAGTAGGTGCTTATTAATAAACAAAATAAGACGGCGTGAGTGTAGATAACTCCATGTTCTGCAAAGACTTTGAATGTTAATTGCAATTAACACATGAGGAAAATATATTTAAAATCCTTTGACCAAATCGACAGATTTAATAAAAATAAAAACCTATTTATATACAAGTCTCAAATAATTTAATTATCGAGCGCCGAACCCGCTAGGCTTGTTTACGCAGACAACAACGGCCTTGCAAAGACGTCTAAAAGGTTATTCCTTTCGCCATACTTATATACATATATACATAGGATAATATATCAACGTTGCGCGGATATTCAACGTGTACCTACCTCATTATTGCTACTTATGTAGTCATGTGTTACGTATTTATGTAGGTATATTTACGGTTTTTGCGTCCGAGGTGACCACTCACGATTTAGGTTAATATTGTTCCAAACCGGTACCTATTTACTGGATAAAAAAAAAACATATTTATAAATCATTTTAAGTTGGTTTTATTAACCGACTTCAAAAAGGTGGAGGTTCTCATGTTTTTCACGCGATTTTTCTACCAGTTATGAATTGATTTTGATGATTCTTTTTGTTTTTGGTAGGTCATACCTCAGAGGTGGTCCCATATAAATTTTATTAACTTTGCTTGGGTACTTTTTGAGTTAACTTCAATAATACGTATTTTTTCCACTTGTTTATATGGATGATGTTATGATGTTAATACCTAATAAGTACCTGTCACTAAAAACTTTTTACATAAAAAAAAAACAACCGAATTCCAAAAAAAAGCACTACCTAGTGAAAAATAACTTTAATTTCGAAAGTCAAAAATTAAAAATTAAGAAAGTTGAAAACGAAAATTCAAAACCAGAGGACACCGACTTCCGAATTAAAGTTATTTTTCACTTTGTAGTGTTTTTTTTTTTTGGAATTCGGTTGTTTTTTTTTTATGTAAAAAGTTTTTAGTGACAGGAACTTATTAGGTATTAACATCAGTTTTTGGAAGGCAGTTGTTTTTTTTTTTTTGGAGAAAAGTTTTGTACCTAGGAGTTCCCATAGGTGACATAGCATCGCCACAAAGAATTATAATATGTTTGCCTCAATTGACGTTTACAACTTGTACAGGATAACAAATACATAGTTAATAAACTCAATGGTTTGTTTTCATTCCTTGATGAGATTGGATATAGAACTGTTCATAATGTACCCTACCTATCTAATTATTTCAACTTATTTTATTTAGTTTGTTTAGTTACTGTAGTGAATCTTCTTGACTAACCAATTAATAGTAATTGTGAGCTTTGATTTCAATTAGGTACATATTATTATGTGTAGTTAATTTGATAGATAATTCATGTATATTTTAAGAATCCGATAACAAGAACACAGGTTACAAAAACAGTTGAATGAACTTTGGATGTATTTTTTCGTTACTACTATTTCAATCTTTGTATTCAGCGCAAGGAGTTTCTCTTATTACGCATTCAAAGGACGACATTTAAAAGGAAATATTGGTTGAAGACGGGTCGATTTGCCCGTTGGCGTTGTGTATGTAACTACCTGACTATCTGTAAATACTTACCCTACATGGGCAAATGACGGGAACTTTTTAATTTAAATCAAGATCGAAACAAAAACATTACAAGAATATTCCACCTAATAAACCTACTTATTGGAAAGAAAGAAACCTCAACCTGAAGATAGGAGATACAAATGTAGGTACTTGACGTGATGTGATTAGATCTTCAAAACAAAAGAAGACTGTTAGTATGAATAGATACTTATTACCAATACTCCATAAATTCAGGTAGTTAATAAATAAAGGTAAACAAATCGTAAAAAGGGTTTTTATAGATGACGCTTTCTTCACCGAATTAAATTTAACAATAGTTTCCTCTTTTAATAATGTATGTTAAACTTTATCATTTATTCTTAACTACTCTTCGTAGATGTTACTGCTTGAGCACATTTTTTTAGTTAGATTTATAATAATAATATAATATTTTGTAATCTGTCTATTGTAAAGAGCCCAAATTCTAAACGCCAACGAATTATAACGTTGCTAAATTGAGAGTACAACGGTGACGTGGCATGACAACTGAAGTGACAAGTATTACATTTAGTTGGTTACTTGACAGCTGTCTCGTCACGTGTTTTTTTTTTTTTGTTTACCTTTATTTAACTACCTAAACCTATGGGAGTATACTTACCCCAATTTAAAGGTGAAATCATGGAATGAACACAAAAATGTTTAAAACTTTGGGTCCTACAGTGATCAACAATGATGATTCTATAGCCAAACCAAACAAATAGAAAAGGGAGTCGTGTCGTGACCTAAGCAGGTAAGATGTTCAGGTCAAAAGTCAGGAGGAAGGTGTGACGCGGTGAAGCTACTGGGCCTGATAGCGCCGCGTTGGGCGTTAGCCAAGGCAATTTGCATCGCTACCGATTTCGGAACATCGCCAAGTCTAGCCGAACAAAACCACAGAGAATTACCCTCCATTCCAATAATAATTAAAGCAAACATTTCGCAGTCGAGACGCACGTCGACGGACGTTATGGAGCTTATAAAGCATCGGCCCCAGCTCGCAATTAAGAAACGACGCGTACGTCTATTTACCGACACGGAAGAGACGCACCGCTTGCAATGGTCCATCGCGGTATGCTCCTGCAGCGGCGGCGGCGAGAGCAGAGCCAAGCGCCCGCCCGTCTAAATTAATACCTTTGATATTCGAAATATCAATATTTTAAGGGAGCTTATGAAGTGCGTCGTTGTAGATGTAACATGCAGGCCTTCCGCGTTGGCAGTCTTACCGCGCTCTAACGAACCGAGTTAAACAGAAAACATGTTATAAATCTTTTGAAGTATTTATTTTCCTAGCAACAGTGTAAGATAATTTGATCTATATTCATAACGGCAATAAAAGTATCAATATCCGATTCCTACACTAACAAATACGACATAACCGAACGATATTTTCAAAATTCAAATTCAATTTTTTAAGCCTAGTCGATGATATTTTCACGTGTTATTTTGTCAAAATAGAACATAAAATTATATTTACTTAGTTCTGAGCGTGTAGTACAACAGGTAGTGTTTATTTATGAGGTGGCAAAAGCTTTGATGTCGCGTTGGCTAACTTCCACAACGCGAAGTGACTAACGCCGAATAGCGTCGTCGTGGAAACCTGGGAGTAACTGCATAATGACATCGACTTCGCACTGAAAATATAAAAAACCCAAGTTCCAACTAATAACACAGTTTGAGTTATTTTCAAAGGGCAAATAAACAGGTCAGCCTTAATAAAAGTTAAAAGTCGTATGACGTCAACTTAAAAAACTTAAACCGGCTCATTACAACATTTTCAACTAAGACTCGGGTTTAATGACAGAGTTTGTATTAGGAACTTTACATATTCGGAATAAAGTTCGAAATACTTAATTTGGCGCGAAGGCTTAAAGTTAGAACTCGTTTTGTAATAAGATGGGAAAAGACTCATTATTATTTGTAATGAGACTTGAGTTGAGTTATGCCGTCCTAACTTTAAGCCAGATCTTTCAAGACGTAAAGGTTTAGTTTCCTAAGAAAGTACTCAATGATCACACACTATTATATCACACACGTCTGTCCAAATACAGAGCGTCTTTTGATAACCTTTTAATGTCAAATAAACCCTAAACCCTATAACTTTGGTTTCACTCGTTTTTGCTCTCTCTGATTAAAAAATGTCCTGTTTCAAGCTTCGACAAGGGTGACATTTTCATACATTTAATAACTACCTACCTATTGTCAATTATGTTATACCTACCTACCTATTCTGTAAAGAAAGAAGGAACAAGGAATAGGGAGAGTTTGATGAAATACGCTTAGCTTTTGTAGCCTTTCAAGCAGGTTAGCTCCACTAGGCATATTTGTACTCAAACAGCATCTCGTCAACACCAAAAAAGTTTCAGTTTCCTGATAATACATAGGTAGGTATTTAGGCGAATGGACATATTCATTCTTTGGTATCAATATATAATTGGATCTTGATGAATGAATAAGTGATGGGAAGGTATAGCACAGTACCTACCTACTTAATTCTTTGTTTTTAAACTTTTGTGAACATTTAACATATCTCTAGTTCAGCAATGTAGGTACTACGTCAGTCCCGGAATTAATGTATTGATACGTAGGTACGCACCTATACATTTATGTTTCATGTTTTGCAACAGATATAAAACGAATATTGATATTAAATCACCAACAGATTTTAGATTATGAATTATTGAGCGCCGTTTGCGCAACTGAAAACATAACGTGACAATAATGGCAACGGCGCCAGACTACCGACTAGCTATTACCGATTATCGATATAATTATTCCGAATCACTCAACCGACTTCAAACGTGAAACACGGCTTCATCATATTGGCGAGCGGAGCGTGTGCGATAGTCGACCCAATTACCTATTAGTTTACTACGGATTTTGGAACCCGTGAGAAACCGGAAGGCGTGTTTATAATGATTCAAAGGTAAGCTACAACGAAAAATCTAGTGTCATCGTTTATAGGTAATGAGTGTCAGTAATATTCATAAATCACTAGGTACAAAATCCGAAATCCAACAAAGAACTAAACAACAGTAATATATTCCAGTAGTTATTCTTATTCATACGTATAACTTTCTACCCACTTGTATAAATTAAATGGAATTTTAGATTTAATTAAAGATTCAGGGCATCGACAAACTTTAGGTCACCATTGATATTTTATTTACTGTCTCAATCAAGTATTTATATGTTTTCCTCAAGACAGATGCAGTGGAATTGCGTGCCCTTTATCTTATTGCTGTTTTTATTAGCAAAGGGCCAGTTACAGAGTGGACATCAGTAACGTTTATGTTTCATGGCTCCCGTAGATCTTCCACGTACCTACCGTTAACTCACTGACAGCTATTGAAAGTAAATATCAAACATAGCCCGGTACTCAACGTTTCAAAAACTTTTTTGGGTACCTTGTGCTCAAAGGAGTCCATTATAGGTACCCGTTGAATTTCTTCATCAACTGCTTCGAGATGTGAATAATTACGATCTGCAGTAGTTTCCGCTTCGGAAGCCTGCCTGTTCTTTCATTCATATAATTGGCGTAGGACTCCGAGTATTTATTTGTAAGTAGGTATACTTCAGAAAGATTTTAGTCGATACTTTTGATATATTTGTCCCTAATTTTGCTAGCCAATTTGTAAGAGTAAAATACTTTTAACAGGCATCTATTTTTTTTTACTCTTAGTAATTAGCGCTTTTGGGGATTTTATGAACTCAGTTCAATGGCTATGCTTTTTCACAAATATAATTTTGTATGTGGCTTCCATTCTATCAGATGCGGCTTCATATTCATCCGTATTTAGCCGACTGGTGTCAGTCTGCTTTACACTCACATTGACTTTCGGAATATTATGTTCTCTTATGTAAGTGCTGGTCAGGCTTCTAAGCATGATGCGTCACCAGCAAAACTGGTTCTTCTTTTTGTTCGAAGGCTCGGCTGCTATTTTATTTAGCCGTAGGCTAGAGCTCGTTTTTCATCTAATCTATTACATTATTTTTTTTAAATATTGAATCCAGCTTATTCGTCAGATTATGCTTTTACCCTGCCCAATTATGTAGTGTTCTTTAAAAAGGATTACAAATAGAAAGAAAAATATAGACATAGATAAAAGTCTTCTAGGAATTTGTAAGACCCAACAATAAAATCTTAACCATGCAACATTATGCTAAAGTTTCCAAAAAAACATAGAAGAATAACGCCTTTATGAGTCTTCCTAAAAACAAGGCTTACAAGGAAAGCAGTTTTTGAAATGTTGAAACCAAAGACTATTCTCGTAAATTGATAATAAACGGATCTACAAAAACGGTAAATTACCGTTTTTAAAGGTTAGAAGAACTAATGATTCACAGAATATATAATACGGAGGTGTACATTATAATCATTAAGTTGGTCTTATCAGTTTTTATCATGTACTGACGGCAGGTATATCGCGATAAGATAGCATATGACGACAATGTGTGGTCAATAAGAAGAGTTCACTTTGTGAACTACTCAGTTTCTTCATCCTATCCTATACTATTAAACGAACAATTTGTGTATATATATTTGTTTGTATATATATTTGTACTCACGTCCTCGAAATCAGCTCTAACGATTTCGATGAAGGTTGCAATTTGGGATTTAGGGGGCGAAGAATCGATCTAGCTAGGTCTTATATCTGTGAAAATTCGTTTTCTCTATTTTCACAGCCTCGGGAATGTAATACAACGTTGGTATACCTGGACGATATGTTTATCTATTTTCACCCGAGCAGGTGAGCTCGGGTCGACCAGGTACTATTATTTACGTATAGAAAAAAAGGGCTGAGTCGTAATCATTTGGAAGTCTTATTATATTAGTTGTTCTAAGATTTTTCTTCAGTTTCTTTGAAGATAGAAACGGAGGAGAAAAAGAAAAGAAGACCAAGAAGAGGATTTAGTCGTCATTGCATCATGATATGATTATCCATATATAGTAAAATGATGCTCTAATTTCTTCTTCTATACTTCTTTCTTCTAAATAAATGTAGTTCTAAATAAAGGTAGTACCTATGGATTACAGATTACAGAGAGACAGATACAGATTAATGAGAGCGTGACCTAAAATAAGTATAAACGTCTTTCCTTACATCTTAGGTTTATTGGCAGATGCTATTATTACCAACAGTGTCTTCCCATTATGTCGTGCACATGAACTGAAACCATACATGTTCGAATAGCCTCTAAAGTCGAAGGTTTCAGTTTCACTGAAGTAAATAACTTCAAACCAACAAAATATCGATTTTGGCGGTCAATAACAAACATTGTCACATGCCATACTTAAGGTAAAGTAACTGTCATTCTTATTTTCATATTAGTTTCTTGTTTAGTTACTTATATGAAATAGCCCTGCATTATGAAAATATAAAAAATATGCACCAGTTATTATTACCATTTCATTTTATTAGAGAACGATTGACAAGCCGAAATATACCACGAACCATATTTTCTCAGTAGCACTAAGCAGGTAGATACCAAGTACATAAACATTTTGTGCGTAGTTAGTATTTTAATATATTTCCTGTTTTTACAGTTTGATAAATAGAAAATATTAAATATCGCTTTTACTGCTACCTTTGTTGGTGAAACAACAAAGATTTTTTTTTTTTTCATATCAATATTGAACGTTTCGTTTATGTATATGGTTATGTTTTTCGGCGAATTAAGAACCAGCATTACGGTCTAAGAATACAATTTAAAAAAAAATACAGATAAAACTTACTTAAGATAATATATTTGTCCTTCTGGTGTACGAGCTTGTTCCCAACCAGGCGGGAGAGGACCAAGATCGTCTTGGAGATGTGTTCCGACGTCATAGGATCTCTGTTTTGTGTGCTGATGATGTAGCGGCGGTTGTTGGTTTTGTTGTCCAGCGGCATAAGTTTGTTGCAAGCTTGCGGGTGACGAATGTGCCCGAGAGTGCGACACCGGTGAGGCGCCAGTCGCGGACGACGATCCGAACGCCGAGTCAGCCGAGTTTTCTCGCGAGTGAGACACAGATGGCGACTTGGAACCGGTTGACGGCGGGTTAAAGAACGACTTTGGAAGCTGTCGCATTCGGAGAGGCACCTGTAGCGGTCGTTTCGAGTCCGGCTTAAGCACTGTGTCGAACAATGACTGTAGAACCGAGTCAGAATCCTGGTCCACGCGGAGGACCAGGTTCGATTTCTGTTCAGCGTCCGAGTTGAGAGCCATGATTTACGTCGGAACGAAGAAATCTCGAAACCGACCTGGCCCACCGCTGTGACACAACACTAGCACGCGACGGGCTGGCGCGACGCCACCCGACGTTATTGCAATATAGCGTTCGCTACGCGACTGACGCGCGCCCCGCCCGCACCGCCAAGTCTCCCTGCCCACGCGCACCCGCCGCACCACCCGCGCTGCGCATAGTATGTATGGTGCACGGACCGGTCTTCGCTTCGAGAATGATGCCCCTCACCCCGCTCACCCACTATCTCCTTGGCTCACCATAAAATACTGCTAGGCACCTATAACCATTGTGACGGGAGCACACAAATATGTCTAAATCTTTATTTATATTAAAATAAAGATTAATGAACTCCACTGGATCAAACAGGTGAATGTTAGCAGTTTGTGTTGTTTTATCTCACAAAACAATGTTCATATTCTTCAAGTATGTTATTCTATCTACACTGATGTCTGATAGCAATAAGGCATTGAAGTTTCGTTTCAAACATTGTGACTTACTTGTTGTATTGATAAGATACTACTATTATATTAGTCATTATAATATAACTAGTTTTTCAACAATCGATAAAACAGCAAGGGCCTGTTTCACAGAGAAAGCACTGACACTACCACTGTCTAATTCAGCGCCACCTGATAAGTCTTGGGCCCGGCAGATTAACATAGCGTAGACTAAGACATCAACATAGCAGATTAACATGTACACAAAATCTGTACAGCTGTACATTTTTATAGTGAATATAAATTTAGCATCTTCTGCCTATATAGTCATTGAAATGGACCCTTCGACTTTATGAACATCGGCTTATTTTTCAGACCAAATAAAAAACCAAGACATAGCGCTGTGAACATTACAGTGAAGCATGCCAAAACTACACCTCCGCTTGGTGCATACACGCTCACATGCACACATTTACAAGCGTTTACAATTAATCTACACCTCACTTAGTGCACACATGTTTAAGAAATGCTTCATATCATAGGCTATCATAGGCTTCATATCACTGTTGACAGCGTTACGTCTTGGTTTATTATTTGGTCTGAGAATGTACCGTTATTTTGTAGGCATTTAAAAACGTATTTACGTATATAAATTCGTATATCTAATTATTTTTTTAAGACATGGTTAGAAATGAGTATTGAAAACTTTTTTTACCGAATTCCAATAGGTGTACAACAGTACTTAGCGATGGGAAGTTCAAAACCCACATCAAACGTGTCCTTATTAAGAAAGCATATTATAAAATTTAAGACTACGTTGAAGACAAGGAAGTTTGGCAATAATTCTTTCTGCACATGTGGCTTCCCTGGTACCTCATTAACGGCATAATTATATAAGAGTCTATTAACCGCTTCCAAATTACCATGTTTATTTTAATTTTAACTTTTTACATTCGTCCCTGACATATTCATCCTATTATTTGACATTATATACTTACGATTTAATTTCAGATTCATTACAGTTGTAATAGCAATCATGTAATTGCGTTTAATTAAAATAGGTTTTTATTTTTATTCATTTATTTATCTTTTGTATAGATTCTTTTCTATTTTGTTAATGTGAGAACGCTGTAGGCTTAGTGGACTGTAGATTTGTTGACCATTTTCTATTTTCTAAAGGACCTGATACTTATTGAAAGACCACTGTCCTCCCATACCTAGTCACAATTATTTGAAAGAATTGTAAAAGCGAATTATTTTTACAAGAGTTACCGTGGAGTTTCCGCCGGCTCTTCTAAATAGGACGTTTCCTATGGAGAAGAGCCGGCAGGAACCAATTGAAACAATGCACCTAGCTTCTGACGTTTCATAAGTGCACATGTAGGTTTATGTGAAATAAAAATATTTTGAATTGAATTTTGAATTAGGAGGAGCTCGTGGCTTATAAATAACAACAGCACGGGTCGGTCCATCAGGTTAAGCTACGCTTGCCGGGGTTGGTCAATAGATGGGTCACCATCTGTACATACCGAGACTCCTCCATGCCTTGGAAAGCACGTTAAGCCGTTGGTCCCGGCTGTCATTCGTGGATCTTTGATAGTCGTTACGAGACGTCAGAAGCCCAAAAGTCTGACAATCAGTCTTACCAAGGGGTATCGTATTACCTACCTAGTTACTGGGATGTGGAGGTCAGAAAGGCAGTCACTCCATGTAAAATACTGATATAAAAACTGCATCCGGTTTGACTGGAAGACGACCCCAACATAGGGAATAGGCTAGGCAGATCAACCTTAATCTACCTTATGGTAGGTATCTAAATGCTCCTAAATTTAACCATAATTTCGCAACTGCAGCGCCATCTTTAAATATAACTCAATTTTAATACAAAACCCCCTTTTGTAGTAACACCATCTATTGACAATAGGTAAACATAAGTGCCAGCGGATACTTTAGTTCATTGTACCTCTTTAGATGGCGCTTAAAATCATCATGAGTGATATTTTTTGCTGAGCACACAAACTACTAAGATTTTTCCTTAGCTTTGAATTTATATTTCTGCGCTTCAACAGGTTCACTATTATTTCTTTTTTGACATGAAAATGTCTTTTCGCTCGGAGTACTGCAACAACATTCATTGCGTTATTAACGATGTTGAGTAGATTTTTTTTTCAACTTATTAAGTAATGGATTAGCAATCTGTTTCAAATCAAAACAGATTGTGATTGATCGTGTATTACGCAATTAGGGTACTGGTAGTAACTTCATTAAACAACGTAGGCTGTCGAAATATCTCCTATGTGAGAAGTGAGCCGAATCAAGTGTTGCAGCTAAATGACATGAAACCAAGTTTTGTAGCTTGAACAAATCACAAAATCGCCATTAAGAGTCTTTATTTAATAAGTACCTCAAATTGCTTAGCATGATCCTCCGTTATATCTAAAATACTGCAGCATTAATTCTGAAATAAATATATGTTAAAGTTGAGGATTAATGTTAAGTACTGTGAAATATGGCACATTGCCTCCAAGGGGAACGTTGCCCGAAGTAATCTTTGATGCGCAAATATCTTAATATATGGCAACATTGATTAAGTGGTAAATAGGTTATTTGTATGACAATACTATCGTGTTTTTTGCTAACTTCGCTTAGTAACATATACTACTACTTACTTAGTAGCTTGTTGGAACTCATCGAATGAGGTGCATGTTATTGCGGGCGTCAGGGTAACATTGCCCAGTCATTTTAGTAAAAAACTTTTCATAGCGTCGTTTACATTCCTAAAGCAAACGCCATCCTTACCAAAATTCTTGTACAGGTTTTTATGTTATCTGCATAAATGCCATATTTACTTCAATAAAAGCTATGTGGGCAAAGTTGGCTAAAAGTCCACATAACTTTGCCCGCCAATAAAATCTAACAAATATTGAATTAAATGTTAAATAATAGTCAATTTAGCGATACTAACACATGCACATGGTCATACACTTGTAGCTGATGAAGGAAAATACTTACGTTTCCATAGAAAAAATGTATTCAAATTGTAATTATTAGAAAGAAAGTGGGCAAAGTTGCCCTGTTTCATGGTACTATGTTTGACGAAAACACGATTCCATTAAATTTTCTCGAAATAAAAAAATATCCAAAGTTCCTTTAAACCGAACAATAAACAGCTGGTATTCAAAAAATACTTCAAATTAGTGCATAATAATTAAAATAAATTATATAAATTATCGGCGCCTTGGAGCCACCAGCGCGGCAGCACCCCACTCGATCTCGCTGTCACTCAGTCCGCGAGCAGTATGGTACGAGCGAGACAAAAGTGAATTTGAGTATGGGCTCTTAATTGATACGACAAAGTTTCTCTAGACAGGATATAGAAATCAATTCAATGTGCACAATATAAATATATGCATCATTCCGCTTCAAGTAGTTCAGAATCTAAAAAGGCAGCGCCTCTCAAATGTTTATCTTTGGAACCGTCAGTGACGAATATTGTTCTTGGTATGTATGTAGTGTGAAGTACCAACTTATGTGTTTTAAAATTTTAATTATAAAGTAGGTACTGCAGCGGTTTAGATTCATTGTTTCGAGCTTTGGATAAATTACGGTTACGGTACCCACTGGTAGGTAAATACTGTTCACCGTACAGTAATGGACAAAATTATGCTGGAATGAAAGGCAAAGTTAGCCAAATTCCTACCTAGATAAGTAGGCACTAACTCTTGTAGGTGCCACCTACCACGCAGCTGAATAGCAATATTTTACATGGAGCGACTGCCTATCTGACCTCCATAGCCGTCACTGGGATACACGGTACTCCTTGGTAAGACTGGTTGTCAGACTTATGGGCTTCTAACAGCCTAACGTGCTTTCCGAAGCATGAGGGTCTCAATATGTAATGAATGGTCATCCTTCCACAAACCGACCACGGCCAGGGTAGCTTAACCTTTGATCGATCCGTACTGCTGTTATCATTTTGCCACGAGTCACCTACACTACTGGTTCGTCGATATAGGACCTATCCAGGCACGTATCCAAACTTTTATTTTGGGGGGGATACATTCATTAAAACTACAGTGTGAAATTAGTCAGGTCACTAATCATTGTACTATATTAAGATTATATAGATAATATGTAGGTAATATGGCTGCCAACGACAGCAGGTCGTTAATAACGTAGGTAGGTAATAACCTATTGCAGCCATATTACCTACATCAAGTTCGGCTTCAGGATCTGGTGCTAATGCGGAATTAATCAATACATAATATAAATAAAAATAAATTAAAGTCTCTTTTCGTGTTTTTCTGTATGACCACGTTGTTCTTCTAAACCACGCAACAGATTTTTGATGAGGTTTTCACCTATAGATGTAAAACAACCAATTTAAAACGTTTTAAATAAAATATTGCCGTTTTAAACCCCAAATAAATCGTTTTAAACGGAGAAAACTCGCCTACAAAAATATTTTGTGTTTTACACTTCATTAAGGGCAATTTTTGGTCACCTGACGTCATATTTCGTTTTAATTAGTTTATAGAAAATCAATAGAAAGTACCTACCTACATTACCTACTATACAAAAACTTAAGTATGTAGGTATACCTACCTATACTTATATAATATATCGATCACTTATAAAAGAATATAATACCGGCGCCAAATATGAGTTTAATATACCTAATTATGGACACAGTACCTTAATACAGCCCCGGATCTAGGAGGGGGGTGGGCAACCTGGGCCCGTGCCCAGGGCAGACAAGTGCACCACGTAGCACATTTCAACTTAGTAATAAATGAGACGCGCAGCACATAATATATTCTATTTCTTTCTTTTTTACAAAATTTTTGGCGCTCCTGTTGGATTGCCGCATTTTCGATCGATACAATTTGATTAATATGTTGATTTTTTTAATTGATGTGTATGTTGTTGCATGTATATCAACAATTTCATTTCAAGAAAATTTTAATTTCGCGGGCTACCATACCGCATCGTCTGCCGCCCCCACCAATCCTTTATGGGGGCATAAATGACTGGCGGGGGCGGAAGACGGCAGTTTTTGTCCCGCCTCAAAAAAATCTAGATCCGGGGCTGCCTAAATACCTGTGATGTTAGAAAAATCAAATTTCTTAATTTTGTAATGTTGATTATTAAATAAGTAAACGTTACAATTTAATTGTACTAGTTCTTTATTTACAGCCATCATAGCAAACCACAATGATAAAGATACAATAACTACATGCGAACGTATCTATAGTCAGGGGGCCACTTTTAAAAGTCCATTTTGACAGCTGTCAAATTCATACTAGAAGAGATGTCAACTGTCAAAATTGGCTTTTAAAAATGGCCCGACCGTAGTTAATGTCAGCAGGCCCCATGCCCCTATACCCTTCCCCCACTTGTATCCGGAACTGGAGTGAGAAGTGTGCGTGCGCGGCGCGGCGGCCTTTTATGTATGTGCATGTTTGTGTAGGGTGGGCGAGCTGGTAACGTTGCGTCACGGTAATATTATATACAGTAGTGTAAAGGCTCTTTCAAACAGGCGCGACACGCGACGCGACACAAAGACACCGCTTGTCGCGCGACGAGCGGTGTCTTTGTGTCGCGTCGCGTGTCGCGCCTGTTTGAAAGAGCCTTAACTCGGCCGCATGATAGAAATAAATGCCTACAGCCGCGCGGTACGTAAACATGCGTTAGGGATGCCCGTCTCCAGCGTTTTAATTACATTTGCCTACTTTCTGTTTCTATTTAGTTTTGTGATTGTAAATATCCTTTTTATATAAATAAAATATATATTTTTTTATAAAAAACTTTTTATATAAAAATTCTTTGGTCACCAATTAATTAATTATTAAAAAGCTGAACAGCTGACTACGAATGTTTTAAAATCACAACCCTCAAACATCTAAATATTATATATGAGTCTAGCTGTTGTTGTTAATACCGAGAAAAAAAAAACAGTTTTTAGTGGTATATGTTGATATAGCAGAAGCAGAAACACTGTGAAAATTTCGAAAACTATCTAATGACACACAGACGGTAATTTTTTTTTCGAGTATTATTCATACACACAGATAATAAACAAATATTATTAATAATAAAATACCACGTCTTTACTTTGAATTATGCAAAACACACATGCACTGAAGTTTTAACACAAGCGTAAGTAGGTAGGTACCTACCGTATCATGATTCATTCAGAACCGCATATAACTACCTATTTCACTCGTCTCAATAACTTTCCGTTACTCTATTCGCTTTATTTATTCATCCAAACACCTTTTTTTTCGTGAGATAAAAGGAAATACTTATCCATAAAGACACACATTATGTACCTACCTACTAGTAAGTAAAATTATTTTATAGTCTTACCTTTCAGAGTTTCCAGGTAATTTAAAAAAACTTATGTCTGGATGCGTTATTGACGAATTCATACAACCAAAAACAGCACAATATTTCCTACTCGTCATATTAACTGATTTTGCGAAAAAAAATCGCGCGGTTATCGTTAAAAAAACAACACACCGTCCGTTCGACACTGCGGTACAGCCGTGACTGTCTGCGCTCCGAGCGCACCGCGAGATCGAGGCGCGTAGGTATAGCTCGCGTTTCGTCCGTTTGTATGAAGTTGGAGTACTGTATTATAATATTACCGTGGTTGCGTCGAGTCATGAGTGACGACGTCAACGAGATTGCGAGAGTGTGAGTTTGGTTTTAAACCGAAACAAATTGATTTTAAAACAATGAAAAAAAAGTGTATTTACCAACACAAAGTTTTTAACTTATCAATAGAGTTTTTATAACGTAGGTATGTAATACCTACGCTGGGTCGGACGGACCAACTAGAACTAAACCCGCTAAGTATATCAATATCAGTATATCACATATATTCACTTATAAATATTCTCTATATGCATGATCGCTCGACCGATGCCGTAAAAACAGGAAACCTGGCTAAAGTAGGTATCGATTAACTTGCTGATGGTCAAAAAGAAGTCACATGCATCCAGAATTTGCATAATTTCGACCGGTTTATTTT
Organism: Omphaloscelis lunosa; assembly: GCA_916610215.1. Taxonomy (NCBI): domain Eukaryota; kingdom Metazoa; phylum Arthropoda; class Insecta; order Lepidoptera; family Noctuidae; genus Omphaloscelis; species Omphaloscelis lunosa. The sequence continues at coordinate 16,506,464 of OU744244.1, read as the reverse complement.
CTATATTCTTGCACTTCGCACAGACTGTCCTCTGCCTTTATTAATGAATATCCTATACAATGGTAGACTAGGCCTATCAGACGCCCGGAGCGGTAAACTAAGAATGTAGGATGCTCTACGAATATTTTAGCACTCTACGTTTGTTTTAGCATAAGTACGTAAGGGAACAACAATGACTGCCTTTTACTTAATGAACATTTATTTTGGCCTTGTTTGGTACCATCATGACTTATGCGGGTGCCGTCTTTGCTCATGCAAAACCCCGCCATATCCATAGTTGCAAACGCTCCAAAACCGATTCCTTCGTAGGGCCACAGGCTCCCCATGGTGTTAGGAACGAGATTCTCCATCTCGACCTTAAGATTCCCACGATCCACCAATTTCTAAAACGCCTTGCAAAGCGTTACTTCGATTCCGCGGTCAAACATCGCAACCCTCTGGTTGTCGAGGCCGCCAGTTATGTCCCAAGTAGGATTAGCCGTACCCGCCGTCCTAGGCACATTCTCACCGACCCTGATGACCCCATAACCCTCCTCCAGGAGAGCAATAGGGCCACTAGTACTCTACACAGATACAGACGCCACCCGTCATTCAGACCTCGCCGTCGAGGTCCTTTGCGATCGCGTCCGCGCCCCCGAGTAAATGATACTCCCCGACCCTTGCTCGATAACGAGGTGCCAGCAGTGGTTGCAGCTGTGCACGTAGCTTTAAATTCCCCGACTAATAATAATGATCAAAACTTTGATCCAGCCCGTCCCATCTTTGATGTCCTCCCTCCGGTGACGCCCTAAGCCGAGGCTCGTACCCCACAGGGGGTGCCCTTAGCGAGCGTTCACCTAGCTTCTTAGCTTAGTTTTTATATGCCCCTGGCTGGAGGCTTTGAGTGTAGCAGCTTAAGGCAACCACAGGATTGGCCGGTTAAGTAGTCATGACCTCAGAGGTCAGCTAGGAGATGGCCAACAGAAAAAAAAAAAAAACAAAAAAAAAGGCCTTGTTTGGGATTTGATTAAAAAGTATTTCTAAAGATCAGCTCTCTTTTATTGGCAATTGGTCTTTCATGCCAGAAATCGAATCATCTAAGCACGGTATAAAATAGTCCTTCTAAAGTTCTAAAGTCCTCAAGTCCTCGGAAGAATCGCTGTGAGGGTTTCTTCGTACTGTTTGACGTCTAGTAACTCGAGAATGCTGGATTTCTACATGCAAGACATCATCCACTGTTTTAAGACGCCAGATTTCGGCGGGGGGGGGGGGGGGATAAATCCCAACTATCCCCCCCTCTGGATACGTGCCTTAAAACTGCAGACTGCAGCTCATATTCAGTTAGGTGACCTAACTGAATATGAGCTGCAGTCTGCAGTTTTCAAAATATTCAGGTTGTTTTAAAATGGGTAGGTAAGTAGGCAATATGTAGGTACCTCCTACTCCGAAATAGAATAATATCAAGCAACTGATAATGACTTACTATTATTAAAATTATTACCTACATTAGGCAAATATGCATCTACCTACTTCTTTGCCACATAATTTATATCTCGTCTCGTAATCGAATGAGTAACTGAGTCCTGGTCGGTAGGTTGTAGGTATACCTTTTTGGAAAAATATCAATAGCAACGAAGTATACAATGCTGAGCACCGGTATCGCTATCTTCCAACGCGCATGCGCTGTTGAAGCATTCGCTGGATGGTTACGTCGGAAAAAATCATTACAGTGCATCATATTCTGAGGAATAAGTAGAAACAGTGCCACAACAGCTATGCTCGTAATTGTTTAGTCATGACGGAAACATTAAAATACGAAGACAGTTTTGACCGATGTTGTCGCCTTTGCGCTGAAGAGCAAGATGTTACCATAATGATTTTTAGTCTGGAAGCCGAAGCAATGCTTCTACAAAACAAGCTCAACAAATATTTGTTAATTGAGGTAAGGTACTCAATCACACCACGTTATTAATTTAATTTAAAACTTAACAATAAGTATATTAAAATTTACAGGTGGACGAAGATGACAAGTTGCCCAAAAACATTTGTATACAATGCTGTACAAAATTACAATCGGTGTGTGATTTTATCGATACAGCGCGAAAAGCTCAGGATGTGCTACTCCAACGTAGTTTCATGATGGACCAGATAATTCCAAACAAGTGTATGATATCTTTAGTAAAAACTGAAGAAAAGTCCGAGTCGGTAGACAATTATGAAAATGATAAATATACTGAAATGGAAGTGAGCGTGGATCCCATGATGGTGCTTCAGAATTCTGAAGCTACTCTCTCGCCCCCATACGATCATAACTATTCTATGGATGATGTTACTTATTTACATGGGCTGAACACAGAAAATGTGACCATTAAATTAATCAAGAAGGGAAATACACACTCTGATTCCGAAGATGAAGAGAAGGAAGAGGAAGCCACGAAATCACCAGTACATGAAAGTAGTGAAGATGAGAAAATTGTGAAACCTTTTCAATGTAATTCATGTGTTCGGAGCTTTTGTACAGATTTGGCTTTAAAAAACCATTCCTGGATCCACATTCCTGAAAGTAAGGATGAGAAACACTATAATTGCCACACATGTTCAGAAGGGTTTTTTTATAAGTATGATTTAATATCTCATCTGAAGAAGCATCGAACAAATGGTGTATGCCAATTATGTGGAAGAATGTGAGTTTTTATTTTTTTATGTTTATGAATTTGAGAGTTGAATAGACTATCTGCCTAGGTACTCTGACTCTCATAGTCAGCTCAGACATTTTTTTTTAGAGATTCTCAAACAACTTTATAAAATTGGCTGAGATTCTAAGGTGCCAAATTGCATATTTACAGGTTTAGATCAGAAAGAACATATGTTGCCCACATGTCAGTACACTTACCAACAAGCAAGTCGTATACCTGCAAGGTATGTTGTCGTTCATACAACACATGGGGAGGTTTGAAGACACACAGTGTCACTCACAGCAGTGACAGACCTTACTCATGTGAGATCTGTATGAAAACTTTCAAAAGAAACCAGGATTTAAAAGTAAGTAAGTGGTAAACTGTGACATATATCTAATACAACTTTTAAGTTTTTGTATAAAATAATAATACTTAACAAAGTCATTATTAACAACCCAATGGCATTGGCAAAAGGCATTTGTGCCTTTTGGGCACTTTTCCTGTTGACAACAATGCGGGCATATTTTTTGATGTCCTATGATTCCTACTCCACCCCCACATTTTTATACATGTACCATCGGGGTAACGCATACTAAGCATTTTGAAAACAAAATCCCATGCACATGACTCTTTTTTTTCGTAGATAAGCAATACAATAGCAGCCGAGCGCTGCAAGCAAGAATAGTCCTTACAGTGCACAGATATGCGTTTCTTCGATAGTACATAGTAGCATTACTATCTTGAATATTAGTTTTTAAATTAACGACATTTATACTGGAACTCCATTTATATTGGATATAGTTTAGTAATTGGTTCCTTTGTCAATGTGAATTATTGAAAGTACTTAAAAGTTTTAGAAAATTTTGCTATAAGTATTTTTTTTTATTTATCATTAATGACTAAATGTTGTTACTGACTGTACAATATTGTTTCAGTTCCACATGAACCAACACACTGGGGCAAAACCATACAAATGTCCATTCTGCGACAAGTGTTTTGCGAGTTCTGGAAATTGTTACTCTCATAGAAATCGAATGCATCCAGATGAAAAAAAGGATCGTGGGTATAGGAAAATGATCACTGTCCCTGCCAGCCTTCCAACACTTCGACCAATTGCACCTAAACCAAAATCTACCAATACAGCATATAATAATCTTACAACTATAAATGGTGTAATCAAATATAAATGCCATTTATGTGAGCATAGTTTTGTGAAGAAGGAAAATTTCAATGTAAGTATTGCAGTGTGCAATAAAATATGCTAAAGGGTAGTTATTCTGAAAATTTATCAAGAACTTATGTGTGAATTTTATAAATTACCAACTTCTACCAGCGGCTTTGCAAACTTTATGATAATATAGCATTGTACAGGTGGAGATTTTTTTTTCACTTACAAACAAAAATACAAAATTTTTTTCTTTATAATATTTATAATATATAATTACATAATATTAAAGATTGAGGACAGTTTCAATACTAATTTGGGTCAGTGGGTCGTCTTTTAGTTCTAACCAGTAGCAAAAATAATAAAATGGGATTTAAAATAAAAAAAACTGATTACTAGCCATTATGTTATTACTACCCACTATACTATTATCTGCCTATAATTATAGGATTAATTATTGTAAGTACTTATCTTCTTTCTAGTACCACATGTATCAACACACAGGAGAAAAACCTTTCAAATGCACGAACTGCTCAGAAGATTTTGTGACTAGAAGAGGTTTGCTAATCCACCACGACAACAAACACCCCGAGAAGAATCGTCCCCTAGGACTCGCCACCGATTATACAATAAAAAGAAAGGATAAAGAGGACGAGGTGGAGGAGGACAAATTCCTCTCCAAACAGTCTGCTCAAATAAAATAGTAACTTTAGGCATCTTAGTAATACATACCTTTTTAATCATATTTTTCTGTCTTTTATTTCCTTTGAAGTAAAAATTATAAAAAAATGAAACTATTATAATACTATATTCCCAATTTAATTAAAAGCTTATCATTTAACATCTAAAAAAAATCTTACACTATTTACTGAGTACAATTACAATTTCAAATCACAGCATTTTCAAATGTTGAATCTCTAACAGAACTTATTAAGTTATAACTTAGTGTACTGTATTGTCTATGTCATACTCTATGACAGGGGTGGTCAATCGGTCGATCGCGATCGACCGATCGATCGCCGCTATTATTAATCCAGTCGATCGTAGCAAAAAAAAAAGTTTATACCTAAAAATAATTTTGAAGTAAAAAATAGGTAGAAAAGACCACGTAACGTCACCACCAACTGCTGCGCGCATCATCTTGTATCATTTTTCAATCGCCGTTCCATCACGTTATTTATCCTCTCTTCAAGGCAGTAGCTCAGACGCAATACTCACACTACTAGTAAGTAGTTACTAATTTTCAATTTTATAAAATAAATAACGTAGGTAATTGTAAACTGTTCCATTAAACATTTCAAGAAGTATGTAATTGGTATCTTGTGTCTAACAAGTTGGCTACCCCTGATCTACGAGGTCTCTAAAATAGATTATAAATAATTGTAGTCTGTGCTCTAGTTAAGCTAACTACTCTGTGGCTCAGTGTTACCAAATCCAAAAGTTCAAATTATCGAGATCCCACGTCGAAATTATCGTTTTTTGGGAAAAATTATCGTACAAACCAAAAAAAGAATAACATAAAACATTAATTCAAATTGCTATCAAAAGAAAATGAATAATTATATACTTGAGTCAAAGTTGAAGTAAGTATATGCCAAATTTCACCACTAATTGCGCTAGCAGCACAAACCGCAAACATGTTTTGTCATTATTTTTAGTTTATATTTTTGTATTTTTTGTTTTTTCTGCCTCGTTGGTCTAGTGGTCGCAAACCGCTACTGCTGAGTATGAGGTCCTGGGTTCGATTCCCGGGTCGGGCAAGGTGTTATTGGGTTTTTCCAACTGGAAATTCTCAGTAGCAGCCCGGATTCTGGATTTGTGCCCGGTTGATGGCAATAGGCTCGCCCCCTATTACATGGGACTTAAACTTAACTGGCGAAATGTGGGTGTACTATAGGTACACCTCTGCCTAACCCTTCGGGGATTACAGGCGTGATGTTATGTTGTGTTATTTTCACTCTAAAATTAAATAAAATCTAAGTTAGGAAAGACAGAGACATACCTGTTGATGTTGACATAATATATTTGACAATTGACATTGACATATTTTTATTCTTTTTCCTGCGTTTGATTTTGTCTGACAAATACGTTTTGTTAATAGAACTTGTTTTTTCAGCAAATCGCAAAATAGTTAATTGATTCAGGCGTGACCTTGCGGAAATCCATTATAAAATGATGATGTGGATATATTTAGTAACCTTTTCCGCTTAGCTATTTCTAAAGAGTCTTGAAAAGACCCTGGAAGAAATCGACACGTGTTTCACCTCTCAACACGGCAACACGCCGTGTTCGAGTTCACGACAAGTTAATCGTCATCCTGAGGATGCCTCGTTGAGAAGTGAAACACGTGTCGATTTCTTCCAGGGTCTTTTCAAGACTCTTTAGAAATAGCTAAGCGGAAAAGGTTACTAAATATATCCACATCATCATTTTAAATCGCAAAATTATCGTACATTAGACATTCATTATCGTACATCGTACCACTGGCTAAATTATCGTACGCCCCCATAGTTATCGTACGGGTTGGCAACACTGCTGCTCTAGATCTTATAAAGCCTATATTTTTGCTCTTTCTTACCCTAGGTGTTCAAAAAAAAAACAAACAAGACTATAGTGTACTGCCGAAATATTAATATTTTTTAATGTCTAAGTATTAACTTTTATGATGTGAATCATGAATAAGAAAACTTGTTGATGTTGAACAATATTTGTTTTATGTACTTTAAGGATTATAATGGGAATATTAAATCGAGAGTTTTAGAAAGACATAATTATATCAGTTACACTTACTTGACAACAGTCAGTGTCAGTACTAAACAAGTATTAAAAATAATAAATAAAAGCCAAAGAGGATTGTTCCTCTTTACACCCTCCGAACTTTTAAAAAAATTGCTTATCTTCTTTAAGCCAATTTTTGTGCATAAATTTTCAATTCTTGGTCCGAAGAGTGGTTTTGTGAGCATATCTGCTAACTGGTGAACTGCCGCACAGTGGAACGAATGTATGGGAGCGGTTGGACGTAGACATGTCCGAAAAAAAAGAGTAAAATTATGCCAAACTAATGATGCCATCTTATTCGATTACTTAATGCCTTCATAACTTGTGGTGATGAATTTCTTCATAACTCCCATATTTCGGGAGTAATTTGAGAAAATGTGAAATTTTACTATGAAAATGAGTGTATCGAGCTCTCTCCCTCCTGATTCCGGGCTTGTTTCAAGTAGCGGTCTCTAATATCATAATGCTAATACTAAGAGCTATATTTAATACTAAGACACATAGTGCGCCAAATGTGCACTTTCTGGGATAAAGAGTGATGTTTATTTTATAACACAATTTTTTAATTTTTTGTTTATTTTGTTGATTAAAACCGTTTTTCTAAAGGTTTACCTTATTACAATAACATTTCTGATCAGCCAATTAGAGAAGATATAAGCTAATTAGGATATATAATTAGGGACTTAAGGTTTACATATAAAACTGATGCACTAATGATTACTGATAAGAACATTGCTATTATTTAATTACTAAATGGCTCTTAATACACTAATTTAGCATGCATCATTTACTAATTATCACAATAACTAATTACCTTGCAATATTTAACAAAGGATACCTGGGATACCTGGATTTTATATAAATAGGTCACTATTAGTAACTTTAAAATCAGTGTTGATTTACACCTCGTTGTATCCAAGCTAATCTCGCAATGTATTTTCCAAATTTTAATACAAATCTTGATATTCACGTTGCTTTATGCGCACGCGCACATAAAGATTTACGCGACTTTAACTATTTGTTCAGTGTTTTAAAAGATAACAGTTGTGTTCAGTTATGTGAAAGTGCTGAAACAAGTTTAAAAGACTGGTGTCGTCGATTTTGCTACCGCATTTATGCAAAATGGACACAGTCTGGAAGAAGCACAGATAAGTTTCGGAAGAAACATGAGATTTGGCTACAGGCTGCAATTCAATGGCCGGAATTACAGAATGAAAATATGGAACCTTCTACAGAAAATATAAGTGACGTCATCGAGCCCATAATTTCTCCTGCTAAATCTGATGCTTCAACTTGTACACATCCTAGTCCTCGTAAATCTTTTGAGGACCTTAGTAACCGGCAAAAAAGAAGACGCACCACTGAAGATAGTCTTTCATGCAGCAGTAGCAGCGCTGAAATTATGTTTTCGGCCGAAAGGGCGCTTCAAAAGGCAGGACAAAGCGATACAGCTTATGTTATGAAATACTTGACGGAGAATCCAGAAGAGGCCTCAAAAATCAAAGCCTTCATTGAAGGTAAATCAATTCAGGTACGGGAAATATCCCCTTTGAAGGCATTGGCTCTTTATGTATCGATGAACTTATCGAAATGGCGCTATAACACTCTTCGGGATTTCAACACTCAAGAAGGAGCTCTTCAATACCCGAGTTACTACATGTTGGTTAAAGAAAAAATTAAGTGCTATCCGGCCAAAGAAGATCTCACAGTTACAGAGAGCTCTGCAAAAATCAAATTACAAGCCTTGATGGATTTAACCTCAAGAAGACTTATTAGGTCGTTAGAAACCCCTGTTGATCCCAATCAACAGCTCGTATTGACCAGCAAATGGGGTTTTGACGGATCATCTAGCCAAAGCATTTATCATCAAAGGACGAGTGAAGATGAGCAAATCGATCTTGCTAGTAATTTTATGATTAGTCTTGTACCACTGCGGCTCGTCTCAAAAGGTGTAACAATTTGGGAAAACGAGCGACCATCTTCCACTTCATTTTGCCGGCCAATATTGTTTAAGTTTATAAAGGAAACCAAAGAAAATGTGCAGAGAGAGACGGCTGAAATCGAAGCAGAGATTGAAGCCTTAACTCCATCCACCATCACTGATGGAATTAGTGTCAAACACCAACTGCTGTTGACAATGATTGATGGTAAAATTCATTCCATTATATCCAATACAGCAGCTTCAGTGTGTGACATATGCAAGGCTTGTCCTAAAGAAATGAATAATTTAGAGTTAATCAAAGATAAACACGCAAACGAGGACATGTATAAATATAGCTTAAGCACCCTTCACGCTTGGATTCGCTCAATGGAATGCTTATTACACATTTCCTACAAATTAGACATAAAATCATGGCAAGTAAGGGGTGATATAGCAAAAAGGCAAGTTGATGACAGGAAGAAAAGAGTTCAAGAGGCTGTAAGAAGAGAAACGGGCTTACTTCTCGATGTTGTGAAACAAGGCAGTGGATCCACCAACAATGGCAACTCGGCAAGGAGATTTTTTGAAAACTACACTAAATCTGCTGAACTGACCGGAATAGATGCTATGCTTTTAAGAAAAATCTGTGTGATCTTGCAGTGTATTTCATCAGGAGAGAAGATCAACGTAACTAAATTCCGAGAGTTCTGCTTTGATACTGCTAAGCTTTACGTGGAGTTATACCCATGGTATTATATGCCTTCTTCACTTCATAAAATTTTAATGCATGGGCCAGACATAGTTCAGAACATGTCAATTGTGCCCATTGGTTTTCTATCCGAAGAGGCATCTGAGGCTAGAAATAAAGATTTTAGAAAATATAGAGAGGGGCATTCTCGAAAGCATAGCAGTATCTCATGCAATGAAGATATTATGCACAATCTTTTACTGTCTTCTGATCCACTTGTTACAAGTATCCGTCCAAAAGGAAATAAGTTTGTAAAAAAATCTTCTTTTAAGGAATTTTATGAGCTTACGGATTCTGAGAAAAGTGATATCGAATTTGTTAACATAAATGATTTAGCGGACATCGATTCTGAATTTGAATTAATTGATGATGATGATGATGACGAAGATAATTAAATGATGTTATTGTTTTAAAATGTGTAACTTAGTAAATTAGAGCTTACGTCTTAATTATTTATTGTACTTTTAATGAAACTAGGTAATTTATTATCAACTTACTTAAAAGTCATACTCTCATCAGTTCTTGTGAATATTTTTGTTAATATATATTTCTGTATATATATAATATATTTATAGACCTCTTAATAAGTCTGTCTGCGGTTTAAAGTAAATACAAATGGGGAAAAAACGTTTTTTTTTTTAAATTTTCATTTCCTTTTATCCCAGAAAGTGCACATTTGGCGCACTATGTGTCTTAGTATTAAATATAGCTCTTAGTAATAGCATTACGATATTAGAGACCGCTACTTGAAACAAGCCCGGAATCAGGAGGGAGAGAGCTCAATACACTCATTTTCATAGTAAAATTTCACATTTTCTCAAATTACTCCCGAAATATGGGAGTTATGAAGAAATTCATCACCACAATTTATGAAGGCATTAAGTAATCGAATAAGATGGCATCATTAGTTTGTCATAATTTTACTCTTATTTTTCGGACATGTCTACGTCCAACCGCTTCCATACATTCGTTCCACTGTGTGCCGGTACTTGCTTCACTTCAAGCTCTCCATTAGTTGCACACTCTCGCACAAACAAGTGTTTTAGTTTTATATGTTTAGTGCGCTTGTGATGCTCGTATTTAGGGTTGTGAGACAACTTGATCATTTTTATCAAATTCTGAAAGATAAAAATGGTTATTGTGGGTCATACTTAGAAGATAGACATATGCCATCGAGGACTTTTTTGTTGAACTTTTTAAGATGAACAATACTGTGGAACATAAATTTTATGTAACTTTTATGATCGAGTTGGCATGATTTTTTCAGACATCTTCAACTATAATCGTCAAATTTCAGCCAATTTACAAGAAACCTTAATGAATTATACACTAAAACCTTCCGCACGAATTACTCCGTGAACTGGTGAAAACTGTTTGAAAATCCGTTACGTCGTTTTTGAGTTTATCGCGTACAGACAGACAGACAGACAGACGCATTGGGAGACTTTGTTTTATAATATGTATGGATAAAGATAAGTTATTTTGTGTTTGTTGACTTGTTCGTTTTTTATTAAAGACTGGCGGCATACCTACGGTAGAAATAACCTGATCAGAGTTGAAAACCAATTCGGGCATGATCTTCCTGACTGAAACCTCGGAGATAGCACTTCTAGCACTGATGTAATATGACAATATAAACACACACATACTTTACTATAATTTACATAATATCACATTACAAGTGCCTGTATGAAATGAAAACAGACTTCGTTGTCTTGGGAGAATCACATATAAACAAGGCTATGAAGGCTTTAAGGATAGCACATCGTCTCGACGAAATATCGGATTTAATTTTTTTTCGGGGAGGTCTCCCACAATTTTCTTCTATAACATATTTAGCAAATATATATCCATATCTTTGCATTAAACAGCTGCGCAACTGGGCTCAATAATTTATTATGCGTAAAAGAAGTCGCTTTTTACAAAAAATTTATGACTAGCTGTCAAATTATCAGACGCTAGAAATCAGCGCCATCTGAAGCGAGCAAGTGGTAGTTTTTATCTCCATTCGCAGACGACTTTGTTTTCACTCAGCAAATTCCAGCAATAAAAGATGTGCCATACTTCTGCCACGAATAAGAATCTCAATAAAACAACAAAATACGTAAAGTTTACATGCTACACCACCGGCTTCGGTGTCATAAGAATTTCAAAAACACTACTTTTGAGAAGTGTCTTTCACGAAAACCACGAATAACTTAATGACTGTCAATTTGATGTCCACTAAGCTTAGGTAATCGCAATCATAAATGTATCGTTACAAAAACATCTGTCAAAATGTGTTACGGTGACTATCAGCGATCCTGGGCGCTTATGACGTCATCCTAGTTAGTCAGTGAATATAGCCAATACCAAACTAAGTGTTTTAAATGCAACTATTTGGATTTGCAGCGATTTATTTACAGCATCACCAGTGACATTAAATCGCTGATAAAAGTCGCGTCCAACCATTTTTTAAATTGCCACTGAGTCGTTGCGTGTGTATCATTAGCTATGAGACCTTCTCATTTTGAACATTCAACCAAACCCACAGATTCAGTGTTGCCGTTTTAGTGACTTTGTCATAGATCTTATGAGTTTTTGCTGTTCTTGGTGACATTTTTTTATAATTTAGTGACAAAAAAATCTCTGGTGACTTTTAGCGACTTTTTCATGATCACAACATTTATATGAACACAACAGTTATATATTATTTAACTTGTTGGTGCAATATATTATATCTATTTCAAGAAATGTTCATTTGACTAGCCGGGTATTTCCCTATAATTAACGTTCCACGTTGCAGTATTTCGTTCGATTATACACATGATTATGCATCTCACTCTGTCATGAGAAAAATATATTGCTATCTTATCCCATATAGTATAGTTCTGTATTATTAGTTTATATACTTTACATGGGACTTTAAACATAACTGGCGAAATGTGGGTATAGGTACACCTCTGCCTAACCCTTCGAGGATTACAGGCGTGATGTTATGTTTATATAGTTTATTTGGTCCATGGTCTCTGTGTGAAACTAGTTTATCGTTTTGTTTTAAACAAGAAAACTGTGCCATCTACTTCCTTAATATAAGCTTCGACTTCCACTGCAACTACACAGCAACCGTCCACTTTCACCACGCCGGACGAAGATGATACATTGATTTATAATAGATGAGGATTTAATTCAACTAATTCATTTTTAACACAGAGCTTTTGATTAATGCAAATTGAACGGTATATTTTGTTCATTGATTTTTCACATTTGTTTTTAATAACCACTATAATAAGTAATTTTGTTGATGAAGATTGATTAAATAATTTAGTGACTTCCCCCCATCTAGTGACATTTTAGTAAAAGTTTGGTGAGTTTATTTTTTCCTAAGCTGCAACACTGCACAGATTATAGTTCCAAACAGTAATCTGTGTTTCAAACCCAAACCCCACCAAACCTGTTTAAATTCTTGTCAAAAAGCCCAGTGTTAAAAAGAGGAAAAAAAGTTGATATTTTATTTGTGTGAGAGTGAATGGATTGTAATTTAATATTTTATTTTATTTTTTAAAGTTGTTAGCAATAAATTCTCAACGGTGTGGTGTTAAATAATACCGAAAATATTCAATTTTGCTAAATTACAATACGTCGACCTTCAGAAATGACCTTTAAACTTTACAGTCAATAGGAGTCTTAAGCGCATGCGTAGATTATCCGTCAAATTTTGTTTGGCGCGCTGATAACTACGACTACTTGATCACGATGAAATTACTTATTTTAGTCGTTCAACAGATACCATTTAAAGCTCACGTTTCTGATCATTTCTGCACTGACTTCATCACTTACAACGAAAATGTCTAGTGAGGAATTAAATATCAAGAGAAAGATGGCACGACAAAATGGTATTGTGCAACCTTTGTTGACTGGTGAGTAAAATATAATTTATTTTGGAGCGAATTTTAAATGTCAAGTGTACTTTAGAACTAAGTAATCAGAATGTCGTGGAGATAATTTAAGCGTTTTAAATTCATAATTTATCAATAATTATAATTTCAATGATACCCACAAGGCAATTTTTAAGAAGATCTGGGCTCAGAATTCTGGATACAAACTTGACTTAAATAAATAATCTAAATAAGATAACAATGAAGTTAAATAAGTTAATTATAAATTACTTTCAATCAAACATCAAAAGAACAGGTAGGTATCCACCTATTTTGGTGTAGGAAAAAATATTTTCTTCCCAAATATATTAATGTTTAAGAATTAAATCTATCATTTGGAAAATGTGACATTCCATACGAAGATCTAATATCTTTTAAAGTGATAATTAATGTCTTTTTATTATGAAGGTTTACTGTATAACATATCTACCAATTTATGTTCTCAACAGATCTCTATCAAATAACAATGGCCTATGCTTACTGGAAAGCTGGAAAAGTCAATGATGTTGCTGTGTTTGATTTATTTTTCCGCGCAAATCCTTTCCAAGGGGAATTCACCATCTTCGCTGGTCTTGAAGAATGTCTTAAGTTTTTAGAAAACTTTCATTATTCTGACAGTGGTATGTAGTTTTCATATAAGTTAGTTAAACTGTAGATATTTATTACAGAAAATATACAACAGTTCTTATTTTTCAGATATTGAATATTTGAAGCAGACTCTACCGGACAACATTGAACCAGAATTCTTCGCATATTTGAAAGATTTAACTTGCAAGGATATTAGAGTAAGCGCTATTGAAGAAGGTTCTGTAGTATTCCCGAGGTATGTGAAACAATAATTTTACTTCCAGTAGCTTAATGAACCTATGATTAGTATTCAAATACATATATATATTTTTTTAAATTTTGAATATTGAGTTATTCTCTTTTCCTTATCCCATAACAGACTAACAGCCAGATATTAAAACAGAACCAAATTTAAGTGACCGTTAAGCCGCATGCTGTAACTAATATGTAATGTTCAGAAAGAAATACTGTCAAGAATGTATCGAAGTGCTGTTACGTTATGAGTTTCGGGGCCAAACTAGAAATATTTTTTGTTTGTAATATTGAGGCAAAGGTCAACAAATTAACTATGTGATATATGATGGCAAAGTTCTTCATGTATGTTTATCCATAAAATTATGTGTAGAACAACTTTTATGGGATTTTTTGGTGATAAACACTGGGACTCCTCTGGTATAACTGGTTAAATTTCCAGCAACTATACTGTATATGGTCTAATTTTACTATCTGGTAAACATTTGATATAATCTAATGTTTATAGATTAATAAAAACAAACTTAGAGAATGACGATGCCCTATGTTCCCTATGTTCGACCGGATATCCATCCGGTTATCTGGCCAAACACCTATCCGTTTTTTCATCACAACTTCATATGCATATTTCATATGCTTAGGGGTAAGAAATGTTAAAAACCTTCATTTATAAAAAAAAAAATTAATTATTAGTATAACGGATGTTAAGCGTTTAGCGCGCTAGGTGCGGTGTAAAGCTTACGACAAAAAAGCTAAAAATTTCGTTCTGCATGATACACCCTTTTCAGAGTTCACTCGAATATTACCTATTTAACTTAAACTAACAGCACATTCTCTTCAAGATCAGCTTTAAAGTAATACCTTACTTTGAAAGGAAACTTCTTTTTTTGCCCGTCACTGTTAATTGTTGGCGCTCAAATTTAATATGCCGACGGAACCTTTGCTAGCCTGAAAAGTCATTTGTGCTCAAATGCCATTTGAGTTAATCAAATTATTCCATCTGCTCTTGTAGTCGTTTGCAGTCAACTTAAAAAAACCGGTCAAGTGCGTGTCGGACCACGCACAATGAAGGGTTCCGTAGTTGAGATGAATTTATCCCAAGAACAAACTTAACATTGTAGTTGAAAAACTTGATCTCCCATACATTCCAACTGAAAATGTAAGTTTGTACGAACAATATTGAAAGATTTAATCAAAGTAAAAAATTACTGTTATTCTTTTCGAAGTAACGTAATTTTTGACGAATTCATATCATGGCGTATAAGTGTGTCTATCGAATTCGAAGAATTGTTATTTTTAATTTATTAATTTAAAAAAAATATCCCAATTTCCTTTAATTATTTCAGTATATCTCTAGAATATCGAATTTAAGGGGATATATTGAAAAAATGTACTTTTTCTTTATGGTGTAAGTATGTTACATAAACGATAAAAAAATGCAAATTCCATCTTTTTATTATGACTTACATTTATATCACCGTTGGTAGTTGGCACTTTAATCATAAATAATTAGGCATAGAAATGTTCAAGAAAACGAAACTCTTGAATGTAATGAACTATTTTTTTTCGCAAATATCAGAAAAAACGTCTGTTATTCGTTATTCGTCTGCCTTTTTTTTCAAAATGGAAATTCTTTGAAAACGATGGACAAGCAGATAGACTAAAATAATGGTGGTGAATGGTTACATACCAGTCACATTATTACGCCATGATATGAATTCGTCGAAGAATAAGTTACTCTGAAAAGAATAAAAGAAAATACAAAAAGGCGTCGGCGTTTTCATTTCAATATTTTATCCTCACCTAGGAACTCAATAAAAAAGTTCCGTAAAAATCAGACTCCTATAAATTTCGTTCCACACTTCCACTACTTGATTTTTAGGGTTCCGTACCTAAAAGGAAAAAAACGGAACCCTTATAGGATCACTCGTGTGTCTGGCTGGCTGGCTGGTTGGGTGTCTGTCTGTCTGTCCGTCTGTCACAGCCAATTTGCTCCGAATCTAATGGACCGATAAATTTGAAATTTGGTACACATATGTATATCTGTGACCCAAACACGAACGAGTAACGTAAATAAATAAATTTTGAATGTAGGGGTCACTTTTGGGGGGCAAACAAGAAAATTAAAAATATTGTTTTGCTAACAGTACCGTGTAACATATCAAATGAAAGAGCTTGTTGCGAGAATTTTAAACATATTTTTTATATAATTTTAAAATAAATACTTTTAATGATATTTAAAAAACTCGATGAAAATGGACCATTCTCCCCCTTATCTCCGAAACTACGTGACCTAAAATTTTGAAAAAAATACATTGTATCGCTCTTTACTCATAGATTACAGGAAAACCTAAAATAAGTTAACATCGTAAATCCCTCAATATTGTGCGTACAAATTTACATTTTCAGTTGGAATGTATGGGATAACATGTTGTTCAACTAGGTACAATGTTAAGTTTGTCCTTGGAATAAATTCATCCCATCTACAGAACTCTTCATTATGCGTGCTCCGACCCGAACTTGGCCGGTTTTTTTTTCAAATATACCTACTGTTTTCATGAGAGCCTAAAATGTATCCATTTCAAATGGATAAAATAAAAAGTGGAGCAATTCAATGGGTAAATATATAAATATTTGCCAATTAGAATTGCTCGACTTACTAATAATAGAGATTACATAAGCTGTTTACAATCATCGTTGTTTTATGACGTTATGTATCTTGCAGGGTGCCCTTATTAAGAGTTGAAGGACCTTTAATTGTAGCGCAGTTGCTGGAAACCACTTTATTAACTCTCGTCAACTTTGCAAGGTAAGTCACTTGTGTTGTACACACGGCTACACATCAAGCTATACATTTCCAGTTTAAGCAAATCTCGCATTGTATAGGATTTCCGTACAATGCGAGGGCAGCTTATACTGGAAATGTATAGCTTGATGTGTAGCTGTGTGTACTTCTAGATTATTTAGATTTATGCAGGTAGATGTTGTTAATTCATAAATAAACTATGTAAGAGACTTTCTCATTTCTTTAATGATTTCTGCGGTTTTCGCTTTTTTCTGTGGGTAGGTACTTATGTCAGTTGGCACAACTTTTGCTAATTCAAATGTTTGATTTTTGTTAGTTAATATTATCAGATGGATCCCCATTTATAGAAGTAGGTTAAAGGAAATGAGATATTCCGGTTGCTAAAGTTGGTGCAGGCACAAAGAATACGCAAACAAGAATTATTAAGATTCAGTTCAAATGCCTGCCACATAGTTCGTTGAGTCTGACTGAACCGTTACACTACTAGTAGGTTCAGTCAGACTCGTGTTCTACACGTGTCAGCTGAATAATGCACCCTTAATAATTTGCATAATCGGTTAAACCGTACTTATCAAGGCTTTCCTGTGCGCGTTTAGATATGAGTGTTTGCCTTCGATATTACGTATAATGTCACACTTATCAGATAGGAGTCAGGTGATCAGGTCAGGCATGGCTGCTTCAGATAATTGCAAGCCATCTTTCATTAGTTTTACAATGGGGTACCTATGTCACCCTTTTTTGCGTCGTTAAGTAGTATCTCATTTTAAGTAGGTACCTAGTTGGTACGACCATATTGGTGCTATTAATGTGGATGTATGTAGTATCATACATTATTAAATAAATCATTATCTACCGACTTAGGACTAACAATCACTGAAACTACTCACTGGTGTACCTACCTACACTTCTACTGTCGACAAAGAATGGTTTCACGATGAAGGACGTTTCCATTGTTTAATCGGCAGAAAAGTCTTGTGAAAAACCATAATAACCTTAAAGGTAATAAAAATATATACAAAGCCACGATACAGGATACGTTCCTACAACTCTATGTTGTTATTGGTACCTACATGCGACGAAAACTGAAGCCATGAAAAAAGAGGAAAGTGGTCAAAGTGGTTTATTTGATATTTTCGAAATTGAGCTGATGAATTATCAGCTCTTTAAACTTCTGGTTCAGCTGGAAATATTATTTTGATAGTATTTTTTAAAAGAAGCTTGCCTTTTCCTAGTTTGAGCTATCCTATATAGAATTAAAATTACTGAGATCTGATATCCCAAAATTGTTTGTAATATTTATCGCATTTTTACAGTTTGATGGCAACGAACGCTGCACGGTACAGAATGGTCGCTGGGAAAAATGTTTCTTTACTTGAATTTGGCTTACGAAGAGCCCAAGGCCCAGACGGAGGATTGTCAGCGTCGAAATATGCTTACGTTGGTTAGATTGATAAATTATTTTTAAATTATAGCAGCAGCCTAGCAGGATCTTAATTATCTGCTGACAAAAGAATTCCTATGTGTTCACATAATATATAATAATTTACACCGGCTTGTACGGGGCGCAAATTAGCTTGTCTTTATGGTATTGATTGTATTAGCGTGTTTGCGAGCTTAGGCAGGCGGCTAGCGAACCCCGTGTCTGGTACGAAGCTCGCGGGCACTATTCAAACTTGTGCAATATAAAACACCCTGCCGCGCCATTGACTCATAAGAATCCCCAATAGCGAATATACTTTTCGTTAATAGGTTTAATCAGGCAAGTTTCGCGAAGTTTGCCCTTGAATGTCTCACCTGCTTGGTACTCACGTACGGCCTGCTACCAAAGTTTTAAATTGACTTTGGCTACCTACTTGATTTAAGGGATGATAGCCATGATAGGTGTTTGCGAACCTTGTACGAATTTTCTTACTCATCGTTGATATTAAAGCTAGCTTTTGTATACGCTAGGCTCGTCTAGCCTCGCCTACCACCCATGTAATCTACGATTTCACTTTTTAGTTAGAGCACTTGCGAACTATGGATTTCATACAAATGTTTCTGTTTTAGGTGGATTCGATGGCACAAGCAATGTGTTGGCTGGAAAAATGTTTAATATACCCGTGCGAGGGACTCATGCACATTCATTTGTGACGTCGTTCAGCACGCTGGAAGACTTACACTCGGTCATGATACGGCACGCAGAGACACAGAACTCGTGCAACCTACTCGAACTGTCGCTAGAGTGGCGCAAGCGAGTGTCTGCCATCATAGATATATCCCCGGAGGAAGCGAGCGACGGGGAACTAGCTGCCCTCATATCGTATGCCATAGCATTCCCGTCGGGTTTCTTGGCCCTAGTGGATACGTACGATGTCAAGAGGTATAATTTTCAAGGCTTACCGTCACGACACAGGCAGCATAATATGAATGGGCATTCTGGCTACAATAGCAACTGTGGAACCAATGGTACTAGAGTACTCAAATCACCGACTATACATAGTACATACGGATATAGCACGGTCGAACGCACACTGAGGTAAAGATGCAAATAGACAACTCACTGACATTTGGTGTCTGATAAACTTGTATTATTATTTTGCATTTTCATTTATATTTTAAGTTTTGTGAAGTTTTAATTATTTATTACTTAGATTTATTCTGTGTACTGGCTAAGTCCAGTTATTGCAATTTCATTTGACATAAATCATCGTTAGGGGGGCATGAAAGACTCATAACACCGGGAGGAATGACATAATATGCAAGCACACTCTAACAACACATTATCCGCCGGGAATATCCGCTGGGACTACTTAACAATCATGGCCGTAGATACTATTATATGTTTTGTTTCGCTTTTTCAGTGAAGCGTATATGGACGGCGCTTCATGTACAACCGAATGTAAATAAATGAGAACACGTCCTACGAGAATTTTATATTTGCTTCAGTGTGACGTATTGTCGTGCCCTATATGCAAGATTAGGGGCAGTGTTAGTCATTGGGCACAGTTGCATTGTATAGGGATATGCACACATTCACAGTATTCCAGCCGGTATTGCATGTGTAGCTACCATCATGCACCTTATTTAAACATAGTAAGAAATTTATTGGATATTTCGTTTATATTTTTGTATTTATCTATCTTTTCAACGAACGTAGTGAGCAAATTGTAGTAGACACCCAGTTGATTGTACACCTATCGCAAGTGATATCATACAGCATTTCCTTAAACACATTCACAAGACGTTGAATTACATACAACAAATGTGGGTCTGTATTAATTATTTATATTTATGTAGCAAAGATGTTTCAAAGACAGCATGCCCTGTAAGAGATAGTTACGTAACTGATAACAATAGGAATTTTTTGTCATACAACTTTTTTAATTAGTAGTATTGAAGTAATGTTTCTTAACAGGAGTGGTCTGCTAAACTTCTGTGCCGTGGCACTAGCGCTAAACGACTGCGCCTACAGAGCCGTCGGTATCCGTATCGACAGCGGCGATCTGGCTTATTTGTCTGTACTAGCACGGGAGACCTTCGAGAGCATCGCCGAAACATTCAAACTGCCCTGGTTCTCTAAACTAACCATTGTAGCCTCCAATGACATTAATGAGGAAACGATACTCAGTTTGAACGAACAAGGACACAAAATAGACTGTTTCGGAATCGGGACCCATCTAGGTATTGTAAATTACATATATTTGAAACTAATCTAATCACAGAATGTTAACATTTTCTCGCATGCTTCTATAAGTGGTTACTGAGATTATTATTTCAAACAATAACAATGTAATTACCGGAAATGCGCGATTTATTCATTATGTTACATTATGCTGAGCTGCGGTACTTTTTGCTGGTCACATAACTGCTATGCCTCAAGAGTAATATTGTACAAGGAAATAAGCATTTGTTAAAATTGGTTTGATGTCATGTCTTACTGAATTAAAGTATTTGTCTATGCCTTTTGCAGTAACATGTCAACGCCAACCAGCTTTGGGATGCGTTTACAAATTAACGGAGATAAACGGCCAGCCTCGCATCAAGCTGAGTCAAGATGTTGGGAAAGTGACTATTCCCGGTCACAAAGAGGTACGTCTATTAAGTACTAATTAATGGAACGTTTTCAGTAGACGAGGTCATTATGTTATCTGAACGAAAAATTAATACTCTTGCTTTATGTTTATTGCTGCGATAATGAATACAAACTTGTTGTTGTTAGGTTTGTTTGTAAATGATTAATGAAAACGAACACTATCTTGATTAATTTAATGTAACCTGAAGTTAGCAGCAAACTAACACTGACTGCGTTGAACTTTAACTTATATCGATCACAACTAATCACAGTAATCGTCTCGACAGCTTATATTATCGTAGCGCATGTAGTTTGATAACATGTTTGCGACTGTTCTAATATCGATAAATCTATGAACTATATCACGATGAGATTAGGTTGGTAAATTGTATAAGAAACGGAATATCGTATAACGTACGGCCCTGAACCGATGCGTGTTATCAAGGAGAGAGAAAAATATACGATTGTCATGAATATGAATAAATAGGTATGGCCTACAGTATCATTGAACGACACAAGGTCTTGTGAATTACGAATACTTTGTCAGCTATATTGATTGATTGTTCACTGACTGCACTATTTATCATCGAGTCACTAGACGGACTGGATGTTAGAAAGGCAACATAGATAGCATTATTTTTGAAATCCTCCGAACAAATATTTTGTCTCTGTTAAGTAAACTATGTCATAATACTCGTAATAAAATTATAAGTTTACTGAAACTAACTGCAGATAATATAGTAATGATTGCGATTTAATCTACCTGGCCTTAATTTTTTTTTTATGAGGGTTTTCAATTTATTCAATGTCTTATCACTATCAGTTATCAACTTATTATGTAAAACTAACCAAAGAGTGTTTATATGATGGCAGTGGATGGAGCGTTTTTATGGATGACATGGTTTAAAAAAAATACATTGTCGATTTCCTCAGGTTTTCGGTAGGTAACCCATTTACTTTTTGCCTGCTGGCCGTCGCTACTGGGACAATAATATATCTATTGAAAATAGATATTTCCTTGTACAACTCTGTAGGAAAAATACCTGAGGAATATTACGTTTTTGTCGAGTCACGTTATGACACAATAAAATTTCGTCATGATTTGTTTCTGATAATTTTTTTTGTATAATCGTCGAGTCATATCGGGTTTAAAGATAAATAAAATAACCTAATATATTGTATTGTATAATGTCATAAAGCTGTTATCGCAAAAATTTCAGGCCTACAGACTATTCGGTGCTGACGGCCACGCTCTGGTCGACCTTCTGCAGCGTTCCTCGGAGCCGGCGCCCGAGGTCGGCCAGAAGGTGCTCTGTAGACATCCCTTCCAAGAGTCAAAGAGAGCCTACGTCATCCCCAGCAAAGTTGAACATCTATACAAGGTGATTTCATAAATTTTCCTAATAATAAACGAGGAAATTACAATTTAATTATGATGCGCCAGAAGTTCTGCAGGTAAAATGTGGTATTTATTTTAAGACTATTGTTTTATATTGTTGCATGAGGTAATGTTTATGTATAAGTTAGCGAGCTGTTATTCTAAATATCAAATCATTGAACGTTTGTTGAAGGGCAGTCATGAAAATACTACTTACTAATTTTCTGCACACACCAAAATGACATTCTAATATAATCTTATAATGAAGAAGAAAAACTTTAGAATATTGGAAAGTTTTCATTAGAATATTAAACACTTAGGTAGGTAGCGGGTTTAATCATTTTCATGTTTAATATAAAGGATTTCATTTCTATACATTATAGGTGTACTGGAAGGATGGTATCATTTACACGATGCCGAAACCGCTGCATGAGGTGCGAGAGCGCGTGCAGTCCTCACTGAGAACTCTTAGAACAGATATCAAGAGGAATCTGAACCCCACCCCCTACAAGGTATGTAATATTCAGTTCAGTATGAAAAAGCACCACTGTATATCATTTAAATTGCAAGTTAACATTGTCATATTATTCTGAACCTTATTTCTCGGGCAACAAGGATTAATTGTCATTCTATTGCACAATAATTAATAGAAATGACGACAAGAGCATGCTTCTATTGATGCGGTATGCGTTTAATTATGTTTTATTGCATATGCATAGGTATGAATGCAAGTACAGCTACATTAACTATAATGAATACATTGCTGGTATTTTTTTACTTCTGTAACATTTTAATAAACTTAGAGTGGGTATACAGTCATTTCTTACCGACTTTCCTTAATCTTGTAAAGTAGCCAAAAATACTATTGGACATAGATCTTGTCGGAAATGGAAGTCAATTCTTAGTCCCGCAGTTGGCGAAGCATTTAGTTGGCCATATCTATTGCATCAATGACGCTGCTCTGCGTCACCTGCTAGATATTTTTGCGTGGGAAGATCATCCTACTCTCAGACAACAGCATAAAACGAAGGTCACTTCAAAAATACCAAAAATTTGTTACAGGTGGCAGTCAGTGATGACTTGTACAACTTCATCCACGACTTGTGGCTCCAGAATGCACCGATTGGAGAGTTGTCATGAAAAGAATGAGCCTTAGTATTCATGAATACTACAAAAAGGATAAACAACAGAGCTTGGTTAACCTTACCTAAGGAAAACAACGAAAATGTCACGTAGTTTTAGGTTTATTTATGAAATGAAACAACTTATATATTGTATTTAAAATACTATCATATAATATATAGCATAATTATAGGTACACACATTGCGAAAAGGAAATATTGCTTAGTTAATGTTCTGTACACACACTGACATGTTTGAATTTTATGCCATCCTGACTCCACATAGTGATAAAATATACTAATTATTGGTAACATAAATAGAGTTATTTTTATACTCTGTAACTAGCATTATGTGGGACCTAAACAATATTATGTGAAAATATAAAATCTTTTTAACCAAAATGTGGTATTATAAAACCAATGACGTAATTTCATTATCAAAGGTCGGGATCAATCAAAATTATGTCGTATTGTATTACATTAAAGACAATCTGATCAAATGTTCAATATTGGAATTTTGTAACCAGATTCCTACACATATTTTATCTATTAGAGTAATGGGCTTTGAAAAATAAATGTCTAGGCTTTAGTCATGGAATAAAAATGATTGCTTTTTGCAAGAAGAAAATTGAAAGAGCTTGTGCAATATTTCTTCACGTTCAAATAGTACATTGGTCTATTTATAACATGGTACCTTACTATGTAATTATGCCATATTTTGTCTTGCTAGATGTTGTAGTTATTATTGCAACAGTCTTGCAAACTATGGTTTCCAATTCCAGGTTTGTTCCTATACTAGTCAAATACAAAAATGTGTTTAAACTCATTTCGATGTTACAAATTTTTATTAATCTATGTTTGTTTAGATTTTTTATAGTCTTCGAAAAGGATTTTAGTGTTGCATTCCTTTATTTTGGAAATAAAAGCTGAAACCAAAGGATTGTTGGCAATTAAATGAAAGTAGATTCTTATGGTGGATCTGCAGTAGTAGGTTGTAGGTAAAAATGTGTATGGTCACAAATGCCAATAAACATATGAAAATTTGAATTTCACGGGCTACGTTTGCGGATCCACCATGTTAAGTATTGTGAACCCTTGCCATTTGTACAAAAAATGTTCCATTGGGTTTTTATGCAGTTAGTACCTATCTTCATAACATTCACAGTGCAAATATTATTTAGAATATAATATGAAAACTGTATGCAGTAGCTCTTAAAGGTTTAGTTAAGTTTTGCAGAGAGATACAGTAACATATTGTACAAATTGTGTATTTATTACAAAAAATAGTGCATTTAGTTCACCTTTTAGCTAGAGAATAGGTTGAAGGGACGTGATATTAGGTTATTAATTTGATTGCTGTTGGTGGATGAAATTCATTAAGGTATATAAATATTATGAAATATATTTTAATTTCTCAATTAAACTGTTTTAGAACATAACGGTCCTTTCAGAACAATTTTTAAAGTTTTAAATATATTATTATAAACAATCAAGACACATTTTTTTTTAATATAAATTTTGAAAGTATATTGATCGTTAGCTATGTTTTAGATTACCTACCCTCCCTCTTAGAACTGAAATAGTAGTCTCGAGGATTAAAATTGTCGATTGACACTTGGTCTTTAGTATCGAAGTTTTCTAGTTAGCATTTAATTTTGTGGTGGTCTATAATGTATTGTTTGTTCATTGTAAAATATATTTTTTATATTTAAAAAAATGTAAAGGTTAACTAACGAATACTTAGCAGAATTGTTGTAACATACGCAATATACACTGCAATCCTATCGGTGCATAATTATGTAAGTTGAATAAACTTGTTTCTGAATAGATAGCCTTTATCTAGCTGAGGTTGTACTAAATAGTGACCAAAATAGAATGACTCGAGCTATTAGTGCTTCGACAAAGGCTCTACAGACGTGTGGTGTATACTGCGCATTTATATTTTTTACTAAGCGCTACCGTTATTATGAAAATATTCTTGTTACTGTGCTATATGCACGTATTTATGAATTGGAATACTTACTTAACTTACAAAAATTAAAGGATTTATTTTTCATATTTAAATGTTATAAGGATACTTTGAGTAAAACCAAAATTATGTCATTGAGTGTTCTGATCTTCGTCTGACTACTCTGCTGTCTTCAGCAGGCTTCTATTGTTGGATGTATCTAATATCAAAATAACTTAAATGTTAGTGAACACGAAAGTAATATGAATGAAAGAATCCGTTTTCTTTTTTTGAGAAATATATTTTATGTGAGAATTGTGAGATGGCCAGTTTCGGCTATTTCATTTTTTATCCTATATTATATAGAATATTCTACAAATGAATGCTAAACGTAATTTGATGATTATATAAGGTGTAGTTTTCATGCACTCCGTCCGCAGCTTAGAGGACATTTGGCGAAACAAAAACAATTAGAAACTAGAAATAGCATCGCATAATTCCGTAATTTTATAAGTGTAAGAGTGTTCTTTTTTTGTATGTATTGTAACAGTTTTAAGTAACCCAAAAATAAAGTACATTATTTTACGTACACCTTTGTGCAGGCAGGATACTGGATTTCGTGATCTATGTAGGTTAGCACAAACACTGGCCTGTTCACGGTGTTTTATGTGCCTTTGAATGTAGCTTAATAAGTAAACACCGTTTTTTTAAACCGTTTTAATGTATTTTTTTTAGAAATTTGCTTATATCAACAAAGTTAAACTTGGGTGAAGTTGAATGTTAATAAATAACTTACTTTTGTAATCATTCGTTTTATTTCAAGTGTAAACGCACAGTAAATACGTATTGGAAACGATAACCACCAATTTATTCAATATTTTTCTGATGTTATTTTACCTAGGTGCGTTATGCACTTAAAAGTGTTATTTACTCTAAGACTTAAAAGAACATCAGAATATCTTCCATGTAAATCCCCATACCGCATTCAAGAACATAGAAGTTTTTTTTTTGATATGACGTTTATTTTCTCAATGACAAGCGGCACCCGTTCTCGAGCATAATGCAAGCATCAGCCGTTACCTACTCTACTATCGCCGCTTTTGCGGGAAGACAACATCTCATCCTGCCCGCGTGGCATGACCACCATAGAAACGAGTTTTGTCGAAACCCGTTTCTATGGTGGTCATGCTACGCGTGCTGGAACTACTTGAAAACATGCTCGCCTTAGTCGAGAATCGAATTGACAAACATTCTCAAGGCCTTATTCATTGAAGAAATAAAATATTGGTGTACTTTTATAGTATCAGAAGACTGACCTGACCACGTAGATCTAGCGGTCACAAAAGTCTTGGGTTTGATTCCCAGGGTGGGCAATGATTTGAGTTTACCTGTTAGAAATTTCTTAGAAGCAGCGTCAGGATTTCTGCCCGATTGATTGCAATAGAGTCGTTCCCGATTACATGGGATTTAAACATAACTGGCATAATGTGTCTGTACTACAAGTAGGTATACCTCTGCCTAACTCTTCGGGAACCTGTGTAGTGTGTATGGCATAGACTAATATATGTAGTGTATGAGTCGGTGTGGGTCGTTAGCAAAGAATAGCTTTCTCAAATTACGGTGTGTGTGTGGATACTTTTCCTACACACAAAAGACATCTTGGGCCTTACTGTGACGTGCTATAGGCATTATTGTTCCTCTGTGAAAATGGGACGGTGGTATTTATAATTTATAGCTTCATTTATCTCATCCTGGAATAATCGTGGCTTTAACATGTCGTAGTACGGGCCCAGAAATGCCAAATGTCAGTCAAGTGCCAACAAACCAAACTAGCGCCTCCCCTGGGCAGAAAAAAGTAATCATCCCAATTCGTATAAAGAAAGCTGAGGTCCCACAACCCATTTTTTTCAGAAAAAAACAATAGTGTCAAAATAATGGTGAATACCGAATAGCCGACTACACGACGTGCCAACGTCGCCGCATCGACTCTACAATTATATTAATTGTGCTAAAGCAGGAGACTCTAATGGGCTCCTTATAATTTAATTTATCCATCCTTTGCTTAAATGGCTACATTGAACTTTTGAACGTTGCAAAATAGTATTTTTTCAGAGCAGGAATGAGCCGGTTTCACACTTCGCACTGTTCGCACATACGGGTCAAAAATATATTATCTGTGGAATACGCTTATATTTTGTTCGTCTGATAGCGGTTTTATGCCGACTTTATTGTAGCCATTTATCTGACAAATAACCTAAAAAGACTGAATTTTATATTATTTTATACGTAAATAGTAAGTGAATTACAATTCTGACAACCATATCAGCAGTGAGTCAACTGAACGAGATAACGATAGTGAGTAAATAAACAGTTCTAATATAGATAGTTGTGTTGCTTTGTGTACCCTATTAATTTGTTACACGCCTACTGTACAAGCTTCTCCAAGTCATTATTATTACAATGGTACGCTATTTTATAAATATTTAAAAAGAATAGTTAGTACGTTAATATTTAAGGGGATCCTTATATGATTTCTTTAGTAAAGTCGTGAAAGTACTCCGCTTAAAAGTATTAATACCCTTTCTACATTGGATAGAAGTCAACACTAGCTAAAATAAACTGTATTTTATTTTGGCTAACAGTAGGTACTTTGTCACAAGATATGATTATGTATAATCCTGTAACAAATCAGTGGAATAAAAACTCGTCCTGCTAAAATCTATTATTACTGACTGCAGATATTTTTTCTTCTTTCTGATCAATCACCAGGGTTTCGCCAGTTATGTTTCATCTCAATGTTATCAGTAAATTGGTTTAGCTAGCTATTTTTTTGCATTATCATATTTTGATAATAATCACTTGTTTGCATCTAATGTTTGACTTTTGATATATTTAGAAAATATTTGTTATTTGAAATGATTAGGGAATGGGAACTCATATCTGTCATGTGTTTTAAAGGACGGGTTATTTTTATCTTCTTTGAATAGTAAGCTTCAAGAAACAATATGGACATGCTTCAGACATATAATTAAGACCAACGTGCCTTAGAGCATCTAGCATAGAACATCTGTAACTCTGACTATGGTCACTCTCTGTAATATAACGTATAGATAGATAGAATATTCTTTATTATGTACACCATAAAAATTACAGACATAAATTTAGAAATCTTACATTGGGTGACACAATGGGCGGTCTTATTGCTAAAACCAATCTTTTACAGACAACCTTTGGATGGATTTAAATGGAAAAGGAGAGACAATACTGCAGCACGAGTAGCATGACCACCGTAGAAACGGGTTTTGTCGACGGAAGAATAGACAAAATGACAGATTGTGTTTATCTATCATTTTGTCTATTCTTCTGTCGACAAAACTTGTATCTACGGTGGTCATGCTACGTATCATGCATGATAAGGTCCATTAGTAGTCAAAAAAGGTTTTAATTAGAAGATTTGGGTTACAGGTTCACAACATTGTACTAGATAATACAGTTCAGTCTTTGTAATTGAGTTGTACTTGACTAACATTTAAGCCAAATAGCCACTCCCATGTTAAGTTACTAAAAAGTAATCATTTGCTCTAGAAGCTCAAGATGTTTGGTATGGCTAGGAGGATGAATCTTTAGGTCAGTGACAGCCCGAGTCAACTCAACCCGAATAATAATACCAGATACTACGTCGTCAAAACGCCTAAAAAAGTGGTGTGTACTCGCAGAACAGATGGCCGATGGGGCCGAAATTTTCTAGAGTAGTGACCGCGTACCGGAAGATGTACCGTTGGAAGGCCTGCCACAAGATTGACTGATGACCTTGTGAAGGCCGCAGGAATCTGCTGGATGCAGGAAGCGCAGAATCGGTCGAAGTGGCGGTGCTTGGGGGAGGCCTATGTCCAGCAGTGGACGTCTTTCGGTTGAAATGATGATGATGATGGCCGTCGGAAGAGCACGGTCAATTTTTCGTAGAAATCGCCTCGCCTCGCAATCGTCTAGGACCTAGACTATTGTAAATTTGACGTGCACGAGTGAGATAGAAAACTTTTCCATTGTCATCAGATCCGATGTGTGTCATTTTATTAGCAAAAGAACGCTTGTCTTTTTTAGTCCAGACAATTAAAAACTCAAATGAACTTAAGCTACTTATTCATGTATCATAATATTCATAATTGAAATAGTCGTTGTAGATAATTATGTTTTCCTGCTTCAAAATCTTCGGAAAACAATTAAATTCGTAATGGTTTATTTTAAAATATCGATTTTCTGCCTGACCTTACAAATCACCGGGAGTGAAATATTTGGTATTATTATTTGAATGTCTTTGACATATCTCGGGACCTTGGGGTCCCGGACCTATGGAAGGCGTACGAGGGGCCGAGGCCAACTCACAGAGGCCCCGCAGACATTTTTAAGTGTTTAGGCACCAACCGACGATTATCTCTGTATGCACTACTATACAAGTGTACCCAAGGACAATCCCCGGTTCGTGTAGGACTGCAGAACATGAAAACAAAATATATTGGGCTATGGATTTGGTTGGCTATGGATTAGTTACCTGGAACTATGGAAGTACTATGTCCCCTGCCTGATCAATGTTATGTAATACAAGGATAAAATGGCAGGGGGTGACTACTTGCAAACTCAATAATGGGCCCCCGAAAACAGTCGCTAGCACATAGTGTCATAGCGACAAGAGGGCAACACTTCCTGAGGTGTTTGAGGAGTGGAGAGGTATTCCACGGCTATCAGGACAATCCTGGAAGTACGGTCAAGATCCCTACCAGCATGTTACTGGAATACTTCCTTCCTCCGAGCACGTTTGCTCTTTTGAGTCTCACTCAAGCCGGCCAATAAAGGCAAGAATGAGGTGGGAGCTCTGTTCCTCGTCAGTGTTCACTCCAGCCGGCCAATAAAAGCAAGCTAGAGGTGAGGAACAAGACTTCTCCCGTGAGATAGGGTCCGTGGGGTCGCGACTGTCCAACAGCTCGCCACTTGCTGCCCTGCGGATTTATGTATCTCTTTTGATCTGGCTCCTCACCCTAGACCTGTTTGAGCAAAGTAAACTCTACCGATACAGACCCAGAGTTCAGGAGCGTGCAAGCCCTACCACGACGTCAACGTAGAGTGGGACGGTGGGGTTATTATTATTCGAGTTGAGTTGACTCGGGCCGAGCTGTCACTGACCCGACTCTTTGTCATCTTAGGTGTTCCTTTAAATATAAAAAAAAAAACAAGTTTAACTTTAAAGAGCAGAAGTGCAGGTTTTTTGAATACCAGTCTATTTTTTAATCGATTCTTTAAGATACCTCCTAAAGTAATTTTTGATTTGATTCATAAACAGTGTGATTCATTGATAAATTCTGAATCTAAGACTGATATCTATAAACGTTACTTAGCACATGTTTTGCCTTAGACAAGTTCCTGTCTCTATCTTGCACTTTAGTTTGACAGTTGTGCGACAGTGACATGAATAACACAGCCAAAGTAAGCTAAGTGACGAGTTTAGATCTCGGTCTAAGAAAATATTGATGGTATTCTTAGTTGGTTTTTAGAAACCACATTGCCAATTTGAACAGTTAAGAAATACTATGTTTACAGAATAAATAACATCCCATTGGTTGATAGTATGAACTCAAAAGTTGCGCAAATGATTATATTGAAATAATCAATTTTATTTTAGACACGGGGATTCACTGTAAAATGTAATTCTACAATCTCACTAACACATGACCGCAGTAAAACCAGAAAATAACCGGGTTTGATTCACGAGTCGCGTACCTGCCTGGTTTAAAAAAAATATATCTTCTAATCCTTTTACTACTTATTCACAACGTGGTTCCTGTATCGAATTTCTCCTTCCCTTCCTCTAAAAGTTTCAGATTTGTCAACTGAGTTGTCATCCCATTTCAATTTCGTAATCTCAACTAATTATCTAGAATTTTAAATGCTGTAGGGGAGTTGTAAATAATTGGCGAAACCGATACCGATGCCGATATCGACGGCGACCTCTGGTGTTTGTATGTATCTATTTTGTATTTCAGTGCGTTATAGTCCTCATTTCACTGTGTGAATAGACAGAATTCCGAATAGCGGTGACGTGAAACAGGCACGAAACAATATATCATTCAGCCCACGTTTAATAAACTGCAAGGCCGTTGCCATGTCGCTAAGCATGCGCTGCGCAAGCAGTCCCGTCTGCAACATAGCGGCAATGTTGCGCGTGCGTCGTCGTATCGGGTCGTGTCGTCTTTTCGAACTATTTGATACCGGTTGTATATAATTGCCGATATATCGGCCTGCCGATTATATCGGCCGATATTTCGGAATCGTTTCATCCCTAAAATAAAGTATGTTTTTTAGATAATGCGTTGGGATTAGTCCGAAATGAAGTTATTAACGGCTTTGTTTTGTTTTTGCTTTCCCAGAATCCCAAATAATCATTCTGTATACTATGGCGTGCCCATACTGCCCATAGTAATACATTTTTAATACCACTTAAGAAGTATATTTCCAAAATGCTCTTATAGCGCCGCGCGTTGGTTAGGGACGACTATTACTTTACTCGCAGTGCCCTTCTACATCCACTTCTTAAATGCCTATGTAATTTTGTTCCTACATGGTTTTCAGAAGCTATTTTAACACAAGTTCCACGTATAATCTAGCATCAATCGTTAGTAATAATATAACAATTACTGAATTAATACTAACAACAACGTTTCCCTAACATCCAACAGCAGAGCCAGAGAGTCGTAAACAAAGTTCGGAAGTAATTGATATTGTAATGTGTAAAACAGTTTATGTTTGAAGCTCCATCATCGCGAGATATTTCTGAACGCAAGGTTAACACAGTTAGCAACTCTATAGCATTGATTTGGCAAACTGTTACTAATTTTGGACTACTAAAATATTCCTGCTTTATCGAAGCTCAGAATGACTGAGTAGCGGACCAAAAAATAGTAGCCAGGTGCTGGATGGACTCGCACACGAAGGGTTCGTTACAATATTTAAAACAACAAATAAAAAATTGTTTCTTGTATGAGGACCCTTTTAAATTTTTAACTTTATTTTATTTTTATTATTTGTTGTTATGGCGGTCATAGTAGTACACGCCATCTTCCAGATGCTTTGGAGGATCCAAGGAGGCTGGATCAGTTGGTCTGGATTCTGGACTCCAAAAGATATCGTACCGTACGGGTTCTTGTATGTAGTCAAGTCAACGCTCGCCGCAGCGTCACGTTCAAAACTCGTTTCCGCCAGCACCACCCATTGCCCTAGGTAAAATTTATCCTTACATATTATAAAACAAAGTCCCCCGCCGCGTCTGTCTGTCTGTCTGTCTGAACGCGATAAACTCATAAACTACCGAACGGATTTTCAAACGGTTTCCACCAATGGACGGAGTGATTCTTGCGGAAGGTTTTAGTGTATAATTAATTAAGGTTTTGTGTAAATTGGTTGAAATATGACGATTAATGTCGAAGATGTCGGAAAAAATCATGCCAACTGGGAGCTTTACTTGCGTACGCCGCGTAAACCGTTACAGATACATCAAATTGATGTTCTAAAGGATTGAAGATTTTAAAAAGTTCAACAAAAAAGTCCTCGATGGCATAATAATATGTCTATCTTCTAAGGATAACCCACAATGAACATTTTTATCTTTCAGAATTTGATAAAAATTTCATTGTTATTTCCGAAGCTATGTTGACCGGTATTATATTAATCCTTATGCGATAAACTATGTTACTTAAATTGAGCATTTAATTTAGATTAAAATATGCCTTAACATCATTTCATTTAAATGAATAGTTTAAAAGATATCACAAATTCAAAATTACGCGTTACAAAATAATTATGGTTGGCCGTAACGCGGGCGCAGCGGTAGGAGTTAATGACCCTTTCCTCGGCTTTTAGGTATGTAATCCCGGTATCGGTAGTACGTTCCCGTGGGATATTTTCCGAAATCCACGCGGGCGAAGCCACGGACAAAATCTAGTTTCTTAATATTTCTAGCTCACGCTCACTCTACGGTAAAACTGAAGCCGGATTACGTTATTTAAATTTTATGGTATGCATGCACTGATTATTCTTATGTCTGTCGTCGTGGAAAAATAACGAATTTTGGGATTTTTGTGCCGAGTGACGACGCAGGCGCGTTCTCCTGGTGCTCAGCCACTGGCAACCGAGCGAGAGTCGTTAACTCCAGCCGGGAGACGATATTGTCTTTTTAAATGTAGTGTTGTTCCCAAGGCTATTACCGCTACATCAGTATAAGTACTGCTACTAAAATCTTTATCTTAGCACCGAGACAAATACATCTCAGATGTCAGTTGTTGAATGAGCAACGTTCTCTTGAATAACCTTGATGAAGAAATGCGTTTTTCAAGACAAACTTCGAATACTGGCTGTCGTTTATTCGTTAGTGATCTGCATCTAGTATTTACCAAAAATCTTCAGCTAGAGAAACCTTGTCCATGCAGCAAAGTTGTATTATGCATGCATCATAACATATAGCAATCAATATCATCAAAAACAGCCCAAATTAATTAAATTAATTAGATACAGTCTGACTGGGGTAGCAGAAGAGATAACGTCATATAGTTTGAATGTCTTTTCGGTATCTAACGAGGGGGATCAAATTCAAATCCGCGTAGTTAATACAAGAGCTCAAGACGAGCAAAACGGAAATTATTACCATCAGGTTCCCCGCGTTCCTTCAAGAATGGCGATTCATATTTTTGATTCTGTGTCTTGTCAACTGTAAAGCCGGGTCTCCTGCGCGTGTTTTTTCGAAACATTACACAAAAACAAAGAAGCGTGGCCATACACATTTGTGTATGCAAACACGATTTTTTGTATGAAAAGAAATGATTATGTGTAATGTTTCGAAAAAACACACGAAGGAAACCCGGCTTTACCGGGGAAAAGTTAAAGCTTTAATCTCCGACGTGCAAGTATCAGATTTAATACAAAAAAAAAACCGAAATACAAAAAAACGGCTTTTATTTGAAGTGTGTTAAAAATAACTTGTTAAATTGAAGACAGGTCAATCTTACGGTTCATATGTATTTAATCCAGTCTAAACTTCTGCGAAAAATTGTGAATGCAATTAAATATTTATAAATGTCATTTTTGTCGTGAAGAGTTTGTGATTTGGGTACCCAAAACCAAGAGACATTGGTTTTAGGTCCCTACAAAATCCCAAAAGCTGCGGGGCAAGTGGGCGCGGGTGGCAGGATGCGCCGGGCGGGCGGCGCATCCGCCCTGCGTCAGTGCCGTCAGTCGCCCGCCGCCGCGCGCTCGGCCGGCCGCCGACCCTACGTACTTGCGCAACCCTTGCCTTAACACTAGTATGGCCTGCGAGATCTTTAAAGTGGAAATCTTGACTTAAGAATACTACTTCAAGTTGTTGTTTCACATTGTTTAGGTATAAACTGCTATTATAAAAAGAGATATTAAATTTGTTACATTGCCTTCATAGTTTATCGTTTAACGTTTGCAAATGAGATATTTATACTTTAAAACTCTATATAATAATTATGTTCAAAAGCTGTTGTGCGTGCCCGGGCAAAAAAATTAGTAAAAGCAAATCTAAATCGGAAAATATGGATTTAAATTCAGAATCAAATATTGAGAACACAAAAGAAAAGTTGCCGACTTCCGACGATAATAATACACAAGACATGGACGAATTGTCACAAGTAATCAAAGAGTCTGTAAAACAAGAAGTGAAGTTGGGAAATGAAGAAGAACGAGAAATATCCTTACCAGCCAGCCCTGACGAACCGATTAAAATGGAAAACAGTGAAGAGGAACGCAATGATTCTGCCAGTGAGGCTGGTGAGGTAGACACTTTAGACCTCGTGCTTCCTAAAAAAGATTTGACAAGAAAGAGGTATTCTGTGGATTACAAGAGGACTCGTCTGGATTTTAAGCGATTTTCTGTCGATTGTCGGCGCGGTTCTGCTACTCTAGAAGAATTGGCACGACTGGAGCAGGAGCTTGCACGGACAAATGTGGATGTCCGCCCAGGAGGCCGTCGTAAATCCACTGGGATATTAAAATCTACAACGAACAGCAGCAATGGAGTATCAGAGAATCGACTCAGTAGTAAACAGGAGTCGGATACGGAAGATGATGAAGTATTCGAGTCGCGAGCTGCCAAATCTGATGAAAATGATGGAACGCAAGATCCTCCAGCCACCCCGGTGGGTCGGGACGAGTTGGCGTTGAGACGGCATAGATTTTTTTCGGATCTTGTTTGTGCTGCACGTGCTGCTGTAGAGCATCGTGTCCGCTTTGACCCACTCGGACCAATCGTTGCCGATCAAGGTAAGTAATAAGCATTGCGGAAAAATTTGGTGTATATACATCAGCACATATTTTTACTATGTACTACCTACAGGCCGGGACCTTTAGTATGCCCACCTAAAAGTGTGCTCACCACAATGTATTTATACAATTCACACAATCATAAAAAGGTCCCCCTTACATACATAAATTTAATTATTGGTCGTAAACATAAATGATTCTTATCATCCCGGTAACAAAGCTAGGTATCTGGATATTTGGACCAAATGATGAGCGAAAATCGATTCGTTTGGCTGCTACCCAAGTATCTAGATCTTACTTCCTGTAAACTTCAGCTTCCTACATTCAGTATTCAAGATATTTGAGGTTTATTTTACGTAATTATTATTTTATGATTCGTTTCTTCGTTGGTATGTCTAAATTAATAAGTTAACTTACTGTAGATATTATAAATAAATGAATAAGTATTGCGAAGTATCCTAAATATGTTGTCTGTTTCTAGCCACCTTCCAGCATTCACAATAACGGATTAGCGCTTAGATGGAAACAACAGACAAAAATATTTGTTATTTGTTCAACGATGCGCTATTTTTAAAGGACAGATTTTTTTTAAATATTCTGCTCTCGATTTATTGTAACAGCTTGTCATGAGCTGTCATAAACAGATGATTTGTTCAGACAGCTATCGTTATTTTTATAAAATCATATAAAAAGAAATTCTCTTCTCGGTTTTATTTAAAAGTAGCCTTGTAAGGGGATATTGGTAAGCGTGCAAACTCATTCAATTACGGTATGAACCAATTGATCGGCGATAGACACGGATGAGTTAACTCTTTTATGATATCAATACCGTCGC
The DNA here is from genome assembly GCA_916610215.1 of Omphaloscelis lunosa. NCBI lineage: Eukaryota > Metazoa > Arthropoda > Insecta > Lepidoptera > Noctuidae > Omphaloscelis > Omphaloscelis lunosa. Next base: position 16,469,991 of record OU744244.1, on the reverse strand, counting down.
CTACGCGGGTGAATAGAATAGTATCAATTAATTGACACTTCACCTTCACTCGCTACATATTGACATAGACAACAAGTTCAAATGATGAATGAAGAGGAAATGACACTGTCTAAACGTTGGGTAGAATTAGGATTATCAAAAACGGAATGTGTATTAACTTCATCTGTTCATGATGTTTTTTTTATTTTTATAGAACACCTTTGATTTTTAACTTGTACATGATTTTGGTCGGCTTCCAGTCTACACGGATGCAATTGAATACCAGTATTTTACATGGAGGGACTGCCTATTCGACCTTCACACCCAGTAACCTACACACTAAGGACCTAGTAGACACCTTAAAAGGGTTGTTATTATTATTGGGGATGTTTAAAATACGCGACTGGAAACTCAGATTATAAAATGGTTGGTGAAACGTAGAGGCTACTAAATTTGTGAAATAGTCAAAATATTCGTATCGAATCGACAAATTTGAGTTACCAAACCTATGTGATTCAACTAAGGATGGGGATGCCCGTCCTTTCCCTACCTAGGGTAACGTTCTAGATAGATGTTATGTAACAATGGGGCCCGTATTCTCTTTTTTCTAAGACGTCAGTAGAAACGTATGAACCAGTAAGATCTTGTGATTTCACAATTTGTCTTATGTCGTAAATTACAATCTCTTTAATGCAAATCAACACGCACCAAAATATACATGAGCTAAAATACTAATAATAATTGGTTTTGTTGTATTTAATGACGTCAAATGCAAAAATATTTAGCTTTAATTTAAATAACGCAAACTTATTTTAGTCTAATTCCGTCCGAACAAATAGGCTTATCGGATTACACAGGGCGTAATGAATTCCGTGAAAAGGAAAATTAATTGAACCTACTTTTTAAGCCCTTAAATATACAATTAACCAATTAAAGGGTTATACACAATTAAAATCGATAGGCATTCATAATTACATGGTATTAATGAAGTTATAGAGTGATAAGAAATGGTTTTAACATAAAACTATTTAAACGAATTAGTATCAATAATTGATTATCTTTAAATTCAGTTGACTCGTATGGTAGTTTACATTATTGTTCATATCTACATACGGCACTGGCGTTTATAATCAATGTGCCTAGCCTTTTCCCAACTATGTTGGGGTCGACTTCCATATTAACCGGATGCAGCTGAATACCAGTATTTTACATTGAACGACTGCCTATCTGACCTCCATAACCCATTAACTGGGTTATATGATATGATACCCCTTGATAAGACTGGTTGTCAGACTTTCGACAACCCGTAACGATTGTCAAAGATCCACGAATGACAGCCGGGGCCAATTCCGAGGCACGGATTAGTCTCGGTATGTAAAGATGGTCACCTATCTACGGACCAACCCCGGCAAGCTTAGCTTTAAACCTGATGGATCGATCTTACTTAGCCGAGAGCTCCTCCAAGTACATACGGCACGCGTTGCAGGCAATGAAACAATCGACCACATGCAATTTTGATAAACCGATCAATGAAATTGGAATGGCACGTAATAGCCACCTTAGCTACCTATCTATTCGTAGAAAGATTTAAAATTAGTTCACTCGAACAAGCTATTCTTTTGAATTTCCCCTGCAAAATTACCTCGAATTTCAGTTCTCGGGTTAGAGATTTCATAACCAAAAATTTTCTCATTGACTTTAGTACGACTTTCAGTTTATTTCAGCAAATGTTTCTCGCAGTTGACCTTTCATATTGTATGAGAAATAATAAAATGTAAACCCACATGGTCTATTTTGGCATGTCTGATATTTTTCCCCTAGGGAGCAGACTATAATATTCTAAAAATCGCATGAAATAACTTTATCGATGCGAAATTTTGCGAAGAGTGGATTATATTTCAACTTACAATGTAATGTCACGTACTAAATCCCTCATTATTTTTATTATATTCACGTTAGTATTTTTCTCTGAAAACGAGTTTGTGTTATGTTATCAGTTAAAGTTTTTTAAATTTTATTCAGGAATTAATTACTTATGTACTTAAACTTTGTAGGTATATTTTATAGAGTAATTATCATGAGAAAATATCGTATTTTCTAGTATAATAGCCTATAGGCATCTAGTTTTATATAATTACATTTAAAGTTGTCAGACGATATCAGACCTTCAACAGACTCTTTAATTTATTAAAATGAAGGCAGAATAAATGTTTGTGTATTCGTTAAAGTTTCACGGGCTTTATTACTGTAATGTGATCGTCAATATTTTATTTTATGTCTGAGCTAAACAGAAAAATCCAATATTTGTATTTTATTTTAAAAATAAAAAGCATCAGCAAGGTATTATCTCAAAACACAGGCCTACGTCTAGTTTTGGAGTTAGGATCAGATCTTTGTAATAAGTACATAAATTGTAAGATTGTGAATTTTAGCATCTGTCATATTTTAATGTATTTTTTTCAAATAAACGTTTATTTTTATTAAACGTTTTTTATTATAGGTAGGTACAGTGTTGTGGATTGTGTCTAATAAAAATGTGATCATGTCATCTTCCTCCATTGCCTATTAATGAGCAATTTGCTGTGAAGCCTTTAAACATCATGTTTATTGAGTACCTATTTATTTTTATGTACAATTAAGTCTTTTATATCTTCGTCAGTTTTCATTTCATTTTTTTTTATTTTATCAAGCCAGGACACATAATAACCTCTTTAGACGAGAGAGTACGGCACTGAGCAGACAATTGGATAGAAAACTTTATTTAATTTGGTACTTTACCATACACCTTTAACCAAAGTCAAGTTGACATCAATCTTTTACCATTTTATGAAATATAAAAATATTTATTTTTATTCGTAGAGTCTGTCAGTGTCACTTTTTTAATTCGGTCTGACGTGTAAAGAAGACGTAATACTGAGTAGGTAAAGCATATTATTCAATCGTGCAATCAGCAGATAAAAATAGCCTTTAGGCGACGAACAATTTTGGCTGTGACTGTACAAAGTTTGCGAAGGGCGGAGTGCATGCGTAGGATCATTTATAAATAACGACATAGATTTCACTTCGTTCAACCTTCGACAAACGTGAAATTAAATATTCAAGAGTATCGAGCACGGTATCGGTGTGACTAGAGATTAGCTCGACTGTTTAGTTGTCAATTCCTGCTACGCGTATCGTATGCTGTCATCATTTAAGAGCCGTACGTCACCTAATGAGTCACAGCGATAGTTCAGTGTCGGTCGAAGCGCTCGTAAGAGCATGTAGTTCGGCAATCGTCGTATCGTAAAGTTTCTAGAGAACGATTGGCGGACACCCGCTTTGTTTCTGAATCATCGTCACACATCCGTCCGCGTTGATCCCACCAGCTCCCGTCAGTGTACGGCGACGCACGCGCATGTTTACACGCATTGTGCCTTTACTAACAGTGCATGAAAAACAACGGTTAAGTGCTCTGAAAGTGTTTATTTCTGTGCTTACAATTGATTATACGGACCGTTTTCCCTAGAAACTGGTAAGCTGCGTCAAAATTTTTTTTTTTTTTTTGTATCAAATTAACCGGTGTTATTTAATTTTATGTATTAATTATGACTAACGAAACCTAGTTATTAGATAAAGGAGCTGTTTAGCTGTTCTATACACTTTCATTCAGTGCTTATAACATTTGAGTTATACAAACTAGTTACACGATAAAATTGCTAATGTAGCTGGTTGTTCCAACAATATAGCTTATGTTTTCCTGCAAATTGCGCGAGCTTATCAATGTTAATAATGTATGGAACTGTCGCCGGACGTCAGGCAATACAAGTTATGTCAATGAACTTGATCGTTTTGGTGTGGCCATAATAATTATGCTCTGTAGTGTGTAGACATAGAGAACCATGTATTCTAGTAGGACCTTTTCGATAAGGTTGTATGTGACGATGTTCGCATACACCTCATGATATTGGCAAATATTTGCGTGATACGTATTCGAGCAGCCTATTTTTATACTTATCCATGGAAACGTTTAGGTAGTTCACGTATTATAATTACGTACTTGTTGGAACAATTGATTTGACCGGGCTCTGAATCTAATAAAAATAAACGGAACTGACTATCCACGTTATTTATGATGAAAGATAATATTTTTTATAGCTGTAGGATCGTGTCATCATTTTGGTGATGATACGGTATCGCAATTATTAATGTTATCGATGCACCTCCATAAACATACATTCAAAATCCTTCCATGCCAACATCTACGTTGCCTACATATTAGTGATTGCTTACCCAATCCTTGTAATAATCATTAGAATTTGTTTGTTCTTTGTAGAAGAAGTCGTTTCAGAGACTGCCCAGGAAGTTACTCTATGCTCCGGCAATCGATTCCAGTCGCCATTGTTTGCGATAAAACGCTCTGCTCATGTGGAAAATTCATAGTGGGTTAGGTATCTGCTATTCAATTCCATAATACGGTCGACAATACCATTGCAAGCACAGAGCACACGGTACACTGGCGCTTATGTGAACTGTGTCCTTTATGTGTGTTGCTACGGAAATAAGCCACTTATATTTAAAATCTGTGTATATCCACACAACAATTCAGTTACAAGTAAATGAATAGCGAACAATATTAAATATGAAATCCAAGTGAAAGAATCGAAACCTTTATGTATTTAATCCTAACTAATATTATAAATGCAAAAGCGAGTTTATTTGTTTGTTACGCTTTCATGCTAAGACGGATTTGGTTGAAATTTGGCACATGGGCAGACTGTGACCTGGGTACGGATATGGGATACTTTTTATCCTAATAGTTCGTTCCCGTGGGATAGTTTCTGACCTCCACGCGGGCAAAAGCTATTAGAATAAAAATCAATAGCAAAATAATGTCTAGCCTGAATGTCTGTCTAAGTCAGAATGATGTAAAAGGGCTCACCGGTATGCGTATTTCACTTGAAAGAGGTGAATTACTGAACGGAACACACCTTTCGCAAAGGTTTTTGTTTTTTTAATAAAAGCCCGTTGATAACGAACGTAGGTAGGTATCTTAGCAGCCCTTTTGAACCGTGTTTTGTAATTTGTTCGACCGACGGTGCGTAATATTCTTCAAAGGTAACTTTATTAGCGTTGTTCGTGTAAAATAACTGAATTCAATAGCATGTGGCATCTGTTCAGATTGGAGGCTGGAAAGAAGCTACCAATTTGAATATAAATGAAGATAGTATAAGACTATGAGACTTCAGTCGTATCTTTCCTAACTGTACTTAATTTGTGTTTTGTTTTTAGTTCGAAAACATGTTTGTTAGTCGCGTTGTTGATTATGTAAATATCTTCAGTGTTGCCGATCCGAATCAAACAGTCGGATTTGACCAGCTGGCACCTATCCCAAGCGTAATGTAAATATAGAACGGACTATATTGCTGGAAAGCAATATGACATCAGTGTTCGTAACATCTCACGTTGCCATTCCATACTAAGTTGCCCTTGAAAAAATTACTATTGTAATTTCAAGATACATCTCAAGATCTTGAGTGTAAGAAATAGGGTTTTGTCAAATAATTCGAGTAAGTTCCACGTCTAGCATCAAGCCCTTAAGAGGAATGCGCTCGTTAAAAATGTATATGAGTATGTCATTTAAGGTGGTGGTTACGAATGTAGAGCAAGTTAAGAGGTGTCCACTTTCCTTTTTACCTCCACCTACCTACACGTTTCGGGAGTGATGCTGGAGTAGTTTTTAACACTCCACGTTTGACGCAGTCGTCGTTTAATTTGCGACTTATTTAATACTGGGAAGTTTTAACTACATTTTGTTTAGGAAAAGTACCTACTTGCTGCCTGTGTTTTATAAGTTTGTTTTCATAATTATTACAGTTGATGTCCCTTCATATACTTTGTGCTTACAAAACACACCATTTTGGTTTTAAAGTGGGGCTTTGTATTTTAGTAATACTCTTAAACGTACAGACTTTTGTAAGCAGTACTGGCTGTGGTCTGCTGCTCTTTGTCTCTCTGTTCTCTCTCTCTGTCTCTCTCTGTTCTCTTTCTCTCTTTGTTTTCTCTCTCTCTATCTGTCACTGTGTGACTGTCTCTGCTGTACTGTACTGGCTGCTGATTTCTAACAAAGAGCTATGTAAAACCTGCAGGTAAGAATATTAGATAATGATACTATTGCTAATCGCTAATTGGAAGTCTTCTAATAATATCTTGATGAGAGAGAACAAATTCCTTTAACCTTATTCTGTTCAGTCGATTTGCTGTCAAGAATTTAATATTTGGATAGTGATATAAGATATCTATCTCATTACCAAGGCAGCGGGCGTTAGGTGCCAGCAATGTCTGAAATATCAGTCAATTGCAAATCGAGCCCTAGTGCTAAGCAGTGCGTGCTATAACTTTCAAGTAGCTAAGTTGTTTAACTCATTGTCCTAGCGGTATCTTGGTATGCCTTGATAACTTGGATTAAGTCGAGGCAAAATATTTTTGCACACCAAGACATCAAGGTATCTAGGCTGGATTATTGCTAAGTTGTCTAAGTGAGAATTCTAAATCACGTGGTCACATTGATATAATTGGCCAGGCGATGTCTAAAGAATATTTTATCTCCTCTTTCATTTACGATTCTCTTATTCAAAAGGAAAATTTCCATAAATTAAAACATTTTAACACTGTAGGTACCTCAGAATTATCTTTTGAGTTTACATTGGGCATTACGTTGATTAATGTCTGTGATATAATATTTAATGCTGACAAGTCTAGAGAAGTAAAGTAGGACAAGCGAGCTCTTATTGGTCATACGATAGCTGTCCTACGCATACTAAGTATTGTAGTGTCACACGACGGACACATGGCTAACCAAAAGTGTATGTTGCACGCCAGATGGTACATAAATGCCCTCTAACGAGATTCTGGCTCAATTACTTGAGATCTGCATGCATTGTACCTATTTGGTACAAGCAATATTGTTAGGAATATACAAAATAAATTTCATTAAACTGTATTACAAATAGGCTTATTTATGTCCTACAAATCACGGATCACCATAATTTTTCCATCACACGAATTCAATTTTCACAATACATCTCTTGTGATTGAATGATTAATACCAACTTTTAGGTCAAGCATATCAATATTTTGTGTTAATTAGACTTTAATAACCTACTAAATTGCTATAAAGCAAATTATCCTATTAATTGCAGCCATAGCAGACATTATAATTATATTATGGTTTTTGATTTCCTGTTATAATGAAAATGTGTATTACTAGATTTATAATGACGTTCATTCACGCGTCCCTTTAATATTTTTTTATTTTTTTATCAAACAATTTTTTTTTGTGTTTGCCTAATTAAGAAAATTGATCTCGGAGACAGTATAGCCCAATAGTTATTTATTAATTCTACCTTTGTTTACTTTTGGGCCTTAGGAGAAAGATTGGAATCAAAATAATTATGAATGTAAGTGCGCTAATTGAAAACGTATTTCATTTATAATAACACTTTTCGTCTTGTCAAAGAACCAGTGGATGTGAGTGAAGAGCTCGTACAGGTGAAAAGAATAATTAAACATTTATTTCTTATTGAATGTAAACATCTTTTGGTAATTATGCCTTATTTTATAATAGAAACATAAATACAAATAAGAATAACAATTTATGATGTATATTTTCTTCTGTTCTTCCACCTACAGACATAAAGGGAAGGAAAACGAGTTATTACCCAAAATGATTAATGTTCATGTGCTTATTTAAAGGATACATTATGTTTCCTTATTTCATCCAATAATTGTATTGAATTCAGATGTTGGTCCCTTCCGTAGACGTAAAATCTAAAAACTAATCTCGATATCCCGTTCATGTACAGTCGAACGATTTCCTCCTCAATATTTAGTCGGTGATCTACCAAAATCGTTTTCTTTCCCTAGGAGTTGGAAACTGTAGGAGCCAAACAATTTAATTTGAAGACGGGATATCGGATAATAATTGTCAGCATTTGTAGATTTTGTAGTACGGATAGAATTTTACTGTGGCTGCGGTTTTCGTCGCGCTCAGTGGTTTCTGATTGGGCCTGAATACTGAGTTCGTTACATGAGTTACGTCATAAATACAGCATAGTAATTATTGTTGTGTCGGTCTCATCTTGTTACACACGTGCATTCGTGCGCGCGGGGCTATAACTACCTTGGAATATACATACATATGTATATCCTTATAACGAGTAAACTAACTGAACGTTTCTTCCCCATAGTCGCGAATTACTACACAAACTTTACGCGTTAATTAACGAGCTTCATCATAACCGACATTAATTATGTGCATTTTGTCCATAAGTTTATTGAGATGTTTACTGAAGTTTAACTCAACTTTTAATGACACCTTTGAAAAATCAAGAACCTTGCCATACTTGCGCGCTGCCGGAGAGAGCTAAACTTTGAAACTCATTAAATATTTGATGAGTCAGTTCTCGTATAAAGTTGGTCATTCTGATTATGGTAAGGATCGATGGCTCATTCAACGAAACTGCTATGGACATAAACAAAACGTGTTAAAAGACGGAAGCAGTAACTGTTTTGTTAAATATGAGCCATGTAGGAACAGACATTAAATAGTACAATCATATATTTAGTACTTTAACTATCAGGTCATTTCAATAAAGTAGGTTCCTTTATAGTATTTTTAGGGTTCCTTACCCGAAGGGTGCCAAACGGAACCCTATTATTAAGCCTCCGCTGTTCGTCTGTCCGTCCGTTTGTCTGGCAGCGAGCTGTATCCCATGCATGAACCGTAATAGGTAGGCAGTTGAAAATTTCAAAGATTAGGAATTGCTATTGCCTCTATAACAACAAATAATAAAAATTAAATAAAGTTAAAAATTAAAGCGGACCTCCATACAAAAAGCTTTGGCCTTGAAAAAAAATCTAAACCTGGCTGGCATGTCGGTTGTCATTGTCTAGAGCTCATCGAGTAGAGAACATTTTTTATTTTTTTATTCTTCAAAAATTAATAAATTGGCATCCGTAAAAGTTGTCAGTTTTAGACCCTTTTTGTACGAGCTATATCTCAACAACTAAACAATTTAGAAATTTGATACTTCTGTCAAATTTGCAAAATATTGTACGGTGGTACGGATTCCTACGAATCCGACTCGCACTTGGCCGGTTATTCTTTTTTCGGATTTTTTTTTTTTTCTAAAGATTGCTTGTGCAGGACGATAATATGGCTTACGTAGCTGCTATATGAATGATTATGTAGCTCTTTAGGAATTCCATAGAAACAAAACAGACCTTATGGAATGCTTGCTAGTCAATCCAGAGGAAAAATGTGGAAAGCGCCTTTTCCCCGCATTTCTTTTGCGACAGTAGGTAAATAAGAAAACCTATTATAAGTACTGATTATGTTAATATCGGTTACGTAAGGATGAATTTATACTGATTATGTTAATATCGGTTACGTAAGGATGAATTTATATTTAGATTTGTGATTCTGATTAAAATTGCCTTGGCCAAGAAGCACTTGTACGAAAATAAACAAGTATGCTCTGATGAAATACTATGACTGCATTATGTAACATAAAATCATAAATCATAATTATTAATAAGAAATTCAAAATATCAGTAAAATTGGTAATATTGTGAGTGTACTCACCAGTCAGTGCACTCGATAATGGTTGAAATTGGCATAGGGGTCATCAGGGGTAATTTGGTTGCAAATGACCTCTCCTACATCCCCTTAACGGATTGCCGACGTATAACCAATTACCCTTTATTTTATCTTAAAGGATTTTTAAGCGCTATATGTTATCTTCAATATGTGATGAGCTTTAGGCCACGGTCTCGAAGTCAACGGGCAGCGGGGCGGCGGCGGCAGTGGCGCGGCAACGCATAGTTTTACATGGAACCGCTCAGTCCCCGCGCCGCTGCCTTCGAGGCCAGTTACATACAAATCTATGCATTTGAACGCGCCGCTCTTGCGCCGCTGCCGCCGTCGCTCCGCTGCCCACTGACTTCCGAGTCCGCGGCCTTACAGTACCCTAAAGATTTTAAATACTGAAATAGATTGTATTTACAAAAGCTAATAACGTTATCGTTTGCTATCAAAAAGGTTAAAACAACCGGTTGATCACTAAAGCTTGAGGTTTTGTAATTGTTAGGAATTTTGTTTTAGTATTATTGTAATTAATCGAGTTAAGCAAGTAATATAAAGTTTGATCAAAGGCTTCAGCAGCTTTCACTTAATAGAAAAACAGCTGCTAAGGACTTCAACGAAGTTTTTTAAGATTCTTTGGCGAACTAAAATGCTATAAATTTTGTAAGAATAGAAATAACGGCTACAAAATTCTTGCTCTGAAAATGTCCTTGCTTTATTTATTTGCCTTGTCGCTGAGCCGACAGTCTAGGAACTGTGAACATTCTTTATGTAACACTTATGTGACCTACGTATGTATAGGGATATAACGTATCCGTAAACATGACCATTTCAACGGTTCTTGCACTTGAACACTGGTGCGACCTCAATACCGTCCTTGTATGCAAGTCTACATGTAACGTAAACTCGCCAAAGCGCAATGTCTCTATGTAAGTACCACATTTTTATAATGAAAATGCATTTTCCAGTGTATCGTTCTCAACATATTAATTTATTTAAAAAAAATGATACCAAGTGTCGTTGCGTGGAATTCTTTAACATATAGTACATGATATCACATGATAAATAAGATGGGTTCGGTAGTGATCGATGGTTTCAGCGATAACTTAGCATCTCTAGCCTGATCTGCCTAACGTTTTACCAACTATGTTGGGGTCGATTAAAGTTTAACTGAATGCAGCTGAAAACTGAACCTCTATTTTACATGGAGCGACTACTTTTCTGACCTCAACAACCTAGTTACGGGGTAACACGTTACCCCATGGTAAGACTGGTTGTCAGACTTGGGCTTCTGACTGCCCGAAACGACTGTCACAGATCTATGAATGAAAGCCGGGACCAACAGCTTAATGTGCTTTCCGAGGTACGGAGAGGTCTCGATATGTAATGGATGGTCACCCATCCACGAACCGACCGCGGCAAGTGTAGCTTAACCTTCGATCGACCCGTGCGGCTGTTATTATTTAGCCACGAGCCACCTCTAGCTTGAATAGTCTGATTTAAAAGGTGCTTAAATAAAAGTGTTACCTACTCGGATAATTATTCGTTCTGGAACCATACTGTTGTTGCCTAACGATGCGAATTATAATTCAGCAAGCGTCGTTATTTCTTTTTAATTTAACGTTAATGAGCCTTTGTTGCGGACGACAAGTTATTTGTGAAGATAGATGAGTCTACTGTGACGTCTTAGTAAAATCTATTCAGACATTTGTTCGCGTTGATTGTTTTGCTCTGATGCACATCAACACAAATGAGAAAAGAAACGGACATCAACGTACACTGTTGTCTTGTTTTGAGTACATCTAGATATAGACATTACTTATTATTTTCCTAAATATTTTTATTATAACAAAACCTGAAAAAGGGTGAAAAGCTATAAAATATTATGTGAGGCATCCCTGATATTTACGACTTGATAAAATTCGTATACGGTAGGTGCCTGCCTTCTCAAATAGGTATGTCTAATACTCAAAGGCTTATGAAGGTCTTTATATTGATTTTCACGAGCCCTTACCATTATTTAAATCCAAACGATAAGTACCCACCCATCCACCTTATTAATAAGTACACAAATTCGCACTGTTTTAACCTAAACATTCAGATTTTATTTGGGTACCTAAATAATACGGTTTTTACATACAAATGTCTCTAGGTATGAAAATATATGAACAAGCCCAGTTTTATGAGCTGCAAGCCTACTTTACATGTTGAAAAACTGTTTGTAATTTCATTTTCTTTTGATGTTGAAAAGTTTAAGTTAGTTAACATGACATGTGTCATATACGTACTTAAATACTACATACATGTAGGTATGTGGATACTGTATGTTTTCTTGATGTGGGTTCGTAATTTCAAAGTTCTGGGGTCCACAAACTAAGTCCCATTAACGGATCACACAAAGCTCTATACATATCTCCTGTTTGTATACTACACCCTCGTGTGATAAAACACTTTTTATAGCTATACGGGGTCTGTACCGAAAAGTCCACGATAATTTTTAGTGTCTGAGTTGAAATGCAAGTATGTATACGCTATACATAAGCCCAGTTTATTAAGCCGTATAATATAAAAAAGACAGACTTATGCCCCACAAAATTATTACGGTGGAGATGCGGCTGTAATACCAACGTGTTTATTTCCATTTTCCAGTTATAATATAACATTAAAGCTATAACATTAGACAGATCACAAGTTGAGAGATCTTGACCCAATTTTACTTAGCAAATACTTTATACCCATTTACATTCAACGCTCGCGTTTCATTCAACCTCTGTGCTCTTGTGTATTAAGGCGACGATAACCGACTTTTAATGATTTTATACTGAAGATCAAGTCTAGACGAGTAGAATTAATGATTTAAAAAAAAGAGCTTTTTCTTAATAATTTAATATAGGAATATTTTAGATTATTTTTATATTACATAGTGAAATTAATTTGTAAAGTTATGTCTAACGCATATAAAAAACTGAGGATCACGCAACATTTATCAAGCGTATATTTCTGAAACCTTCACCATTTTTAAGATAATTTAGTTAATGATTTTTTTTATTGAACGTGTATTATTAAAATACTTTTTGTTTTATGTATAATATATTAATAATGCGTCTAATTTGGGACAGCGCTCCTTGATGGGCGAGTCCTATTACTGGCTGGAAGTACGACGCGTTGCGTGAGCTAAGTACAGAACACGCAAGCTCACTGGCATATATCCTTCGTTCGCTTGAAATTTCGGCCCCGACCCTTCGCGTCGCATCGCCCGCCCGCGCTTTTACATACTTCATTTTCGCTTATCGTTCTTTCTGAATTTTTTAAATTTTGCTCGGCTCCTTAAAGCGGTAGCGTGATGTTAAATAACTTATAACCTTCCTCAAGAATTGGGCTATCAATGCAAAAATATATTTTTCAAATTCGACCGGTAGTTCCTGAAATTTGCGCGTTCAAACAAACAAACTCTTCAGATTTAATATGTTAATATAGTGTAGATAGGTTATAAGAGATTTTTAATAATGATCGTTAAATTAATATTTCATGCAGCTTTTCTAATTAAAAATCAACTGGGGTTATTATTTATCATAACTCTAGTGTTAACATTCTTATTTATTACTTGGCCAGTTGGCAAAAAAATGTTAGTTTTGAGGCAGTTAATATATCTAGTCAGTGAACAATGTATGGGTTTGTTTACTTGGCTATTTGAGCTTTCAAATAACGCCATCTTTATGGCTTTGTTTACTTCATAGATAAGTATTGATTGTTTTTTCGTCGCAACCATTTACCGCTCCAATCGGCTGAGTTTATTTAAAGAAAATAATTTTCCAGCCTTATTTACCATCGTTCAATCAATTTATTCTTACTGTTTGTTTGATATAAGCAGGTACCTACAAACATTTTTTTTTTAAATCGCGTACACATTCCTTTTGAACCGTAAATAATCTTCTCTATAACAACATAAGTATTTAATTTATGTGGGTAAAAGCGTGTGTTGAATATATCAAAGATATAAAATTACGCTCAATTTGTTTTGAAAAGACATCTTTAGGAAATTCTACACGAATTTATCAATGTGCCTATTGAACGCGGGTAAAGTTAGGAATAATCTGTTTTTTTTTAGGGTTCCGTACCAAAATGGTAAAAAGGAACCCTTATGGTGCGACTCAGTCTGACTGTCTGTCTGTCACAGCTGGATATCTCAAGAACTACTAATGCTATCGACTTGAAATTTGGAATAGTTTTAGATGACATTTGCCCAACTATTTTGCAAATAAGAAAGAAATATAAATAATAATATATTTTTTTGCAACAGGGACTGAATAGGGATCTTAAAAATTCGAAGTGGGGCTACTAGCGGTGGTGTGGGGGTATCATATGGAAGAGCGCTATTTGCACATTCTCAAACATTTTTTTTTTTTAGTACGCATAAATTTCGACGCATGATACGGAACATTCGGTGCGCGAGTCCGAGTCGCCCTTGACCGGTTATTTTATGCAAATTTTTGAGGCAACAATCTATGTGCTGATTGAACCTATTGGTATTCAAATTGAAGGCCTTTATTTGGATTGGCGGAGTAAATGTCTTTTTTTGTGAAATGAAGATTTAGGAAGCCAATATTGTTTACTTTGGGATAGCTAGCTCTACATCACTTCTTGTCACTCCCAACGTCACTAGTTGAAACCTTACCGTGCTGATGTGGGTTCTACGAGAAATACTAATACTTTGGTAATAATAGGTACAACTTTAGTAATTGCTTTGCAAAAACTGAATTAGATAGGTATCTCGAAAAACTTATGTTAACATTTTTTATGTTATAGAGTTGCCATCCCCAAATTTTGAAAACCAGGATTAGAAAGTGAAAATACCAGGACATTTTGGATTAAAAATAGGACGTAGTATAAAGCAACCCGCAATGAAACTCAATTATGTATTTATTTTATTTAAACAATTTTTAATGAATGATTCTTCTAAAAACCGGCAAGTGCGTGTCGGACCACGCACAATGAAGGGTTCCGTAGTTGGAATGAATTTATCCCAAGAAAAACTTAATTCTCTAGTTGAAAAACATGTTCTTCCATACATTCCAATTGCAAATGTAAGTTGGTATGCACAGTATTGAGAGATTTACCATGTTATTTTAAAACCATAAACTTCTAACAGGTTTTCCTGTAATCTAAAACTGAACGAACTTTTGTATAGTTCTAAACTAAAAGAACTATACAAAAAAATGGGTCTTTAGTTTCGGAGATAAGGGGGGAATGGTCAATTTTTATCTATTTTCTTAAATATCTTTAAAAGTATTTATATTAAAATTATTTTTTAAAAGTATTTGAGATCCTAGCAACAAGCTGTTTCATTTGAGCAGTCACACGGTACTGAATGCAAAACTTTTTTTTTTAATTTCTTGTTTGCCCCCCAAAATTAATTTATTTACGTTACACGTCGGTGTTTGGGCCACGGAAATACATAATGTGTACCAAATTTCAACTTAACAGGACAAGAAAAGTAAAAAAAAAAATTTTTTTTTTTTACTTTTCTTGTATCTAATTATTTATTCTTATTGAATTTTATTATATTTTACAACTCCATCGTACTGAGAAAGTGACAACAAGCAGAGTACACGTTATATCTTTTTTTATACACCGCGCCCCGCGCTTGAACGTCATAGAAAAGACTTTTCTATGAACTTCAAACGCGGGACGCGGAGCCGACCGATAAACAAAAGGTTGAAGGCGCGAAATTTAAAATACAGGACTTCATCTGATGCTAAAAAAACCCAGGACGTTACTTAAAAACTATACAAGTCACCCTAAGACATCCCAAAAACCGGACATGTCCTGGGAAAACAGGACTGTTGGCAACCCTATTATAAGCCCCAGTACCTTATTCATTTATCAAGATTTATCAACCAGGTCAACAGTATGAGTTATCAATTTTACCTTGAACGTAGCCTTGTAGCCCTTGGCACTCTAAAACAAATATCATGCTGCACCTGTCGAAAGCAAAAGTTGTATGCTGGCTATCCTGCCTGTTATCAGACATCGTTTTATCTAGTAATTTACACGATTACGGTTCTTTAAAGACACGTTATCACTTTATCATCTCTTAGTGAGTCAGTCGATAGTAAGCGTTCAACCAGAACCTAAGTGACCAAGGTGTGGAATTATTAAAAATTCAATTATTTTGTGATTAACTCTCGTAATCGTTTGACGTTCTTTGCAACAATGGACGAGAATACAAGGAAAAATATGAAACATCTCATCAAGATGTTTGAAGCGCGCGTTGATAAGGAAGGGGAAGATGCAGCGGATGTAAGAGAAATATCACAAATGACTGAAGAGGCCTTCAATACAGCTCTAGGTATAATTCATTTTTTGCATTAGTCCTGTTTTATTAATTGCAAGAGAAATGTAGCTAGCAATGCTCATTCTTGAAATTACTTAATGATTTAGAAATACGACGTAGAGCACTTGTGACATCAGAAGTTCACTTCACTTACGTTAAGTTCCTTCTTCATACATGTTTAATGGCGCTCCATTTTGGTGCCGCTGTAGTTCATTTGTTTAATTTTAATTTGGCCAACAGACTCCCTATATTTTCTCTCTGTAATTCGGCGAACAAACCGTGTTCATGTTAATTACCTGTAGGTAAAATGTGGAATATTGGTCCCACTTGAAACTTCTTCAAAGTCATTCAAGGGTAACTTTAATAGAATTATGTGTTGTAGACGGAAAGTTACGTATAAATGTTGGTTCAAATTATAGAAATGTGTACTAAAAGACAGAAGAAACATTAAAACTTGTAACGTTAATCTCGAGACTGGAAAATTAAGAAAAAAATCGTCTATTACAAAAGTGCCTTTGAATATCGTAAATAGATAGGTCACGGGCGGTGTAAATTTCCCATTACAAAGGCCCATTTCTTTGAGTTTATGATGTGCTTGTTATTCGTCGAGGTCGACTGAGTGCTTTGTATTCAGAGGGGCTTGGTTCAAAACAAAAAAACAACAACAAAAAGTAATAAAACTTCGTATTGGAAGAAAAACTGAAATATAAACTAGTCAGGAAGATTCTGCCTCCACATAATAAATAAAGCATCTATAAAAAAAGTTATCCTCATCCGGCTTCCATGTTGCGGTGTGTGAGAAGCCATTGTTTCACGCAATTAATTTTAGGTAACTCCAGCGCAGCTTCTGCATTGAATGAAACACTATGTATGCAGCTTTATTCGCGTGGAAATTATAAATGTTACATTCGTACTGCCAGCTCTATGATAAACTGAAATGAAACAAACTGCGGTTACTATGTCAGTCTTTCAGATAAAATGGGTTTTAGATTAGGAACAGTTCTTTTATTTCTATTATTCAACTACTTAGACAACCGGACGAAGATCTTATAAACAGCTATTTATATTTTACAAGAGAGATAAAGTATTTATTTTAAAACCACATAAATGATGTGACACTATTTATATGAACAGTTTCTATGCTAGTGTGTCGCAAACTCGCAAGTTTCTGTTGAAATGAGTTAGAAAAAGACCAGTAAAATATTCTGTAGGTCCATTATTGTATCAAAGGGATACATCTCTACCAACTACTGCTCTGGTAAATAGGATTTGTTGCGCCGGAGATGTTACTCTCACTTTGAATAGACCGTTACTGCCTTTACTAAAGTCTAAACTATTGTTTTTTCTGGAGTCAAGTGTCTATTGAAACCAGTTATATTATGACTAATTTCATATTTTCTCTCCTCAGGTAGCGAAGCCGACGCTGCTGCAGCTGCCCAAAGCCCAGCGTCTGAGCTCGAGAGCCTGATCGAGCGCTTGGAGCGCGTCACGTCGCGGTTAGAGCGCTTGCCGCTACTGCGCACGCGCACCACCACGCCGCCGGGCTCTCCGGCGCCCCCATCGCCCGTCCCCGACTCGCTACTTCAACCACCGGTCTTTGAACCAACCGACAACATGAGTGTCAACGGTTACCAAGATATCGTACAGGTATGCTCTTGCTCATGTCTCGTACAGTATACTGCCATCTGAACTTCAGATGCCGAAGATGCCTAGTTAAAAAGAAACAATTGAAGCGTGCTCCACGTCATATAAAGGATGGTCCCGTTACCCATGTAACCCTCTGTTACCCACATCGTTAGGTTACTAATTGCAGTAATTGCATCGATATAACAACGAATGTTTCGTGTATAATAAATTCATCATAGCTTAGGATCTTGTAATGTGCACCGACCGTGCATTTAAATTCCTATTCAGACATAATGATTCCATTCGTGTTAGGTTCACCGTGCAAAAAACCGCACTGCATAGACTCATTACTAAGAAAACAGTAAGTACGGTATAAGCACAGCATAAAGAAAGGAGAGGTCTGTGGTATAAGTTAATCCATACATGGCTTTATAAGTACATTGAACTGTACACAGATAAACCCGTTTCCAGCTCTCCGTTTGTTTTTGCTATAAAGTGGAAATGAAAGTACGATAAATCATCCTAATGTTTAAGTGATAAATTCAAATCAAGTTTAACTGGAGGACAGATTTAAAAGCTGTGTGACAAAGTATCAAGTTGATAAATTGCCTTACGAACCGTATAAAACGTATACCTAAATGCTTTTAAACTCTGACGTTTTCTATGAAAATAACGTTTATCTAATAGATTTCGCAAACTCATTTTTCGCAGAGTGATTCCGGGAATAGGGAATAAACGTTAAGGAATATGAGACAAAAAAGCCTACGAAAATTTGCGTAAATAATATACAAAGGGACGTACATAAAACTGAGCTCTTAACCTCTTGGGAAGGCTAGGGTAAGGTCTCGGATGTGTGCTGGTATCAATTAATAACGGTCGGGTGAATAGCGTCGCGCTCAAAGGTTGGCTCCCAGGAAATATGAGTAACCGCTCAATTTCCCCCGTTCCGTCAACTAGCCGCAATCGAGCAAACACTCTTTTTTTATTTACTCTGGATTCTAACTTTTACACCAAGTCGTTCCAGTGTTTGTCAACGCCGTTTGTTTTACCAATCCGTCATTGATTAAAAAACGCGCGACGCTGTTATGCTTTTTGTTTAAAAGGTTTTCATGATTGTGTCAGATTTGTTGAAAAGTATTGAGAGAAAAATGAAACATTTAGTATTCAGTAACAACATTAAAGTAATCAGAAAAATGGATGCAATATAAATAACGCAGTAAAAAATAAACACACTCAATTTATTTCAAATAAACCAATTACAGGTACTTTTGAATTGTCAAGGGTTCGATCAGTCAGAAAGATGAAGCTAGTTGCCCATTCCAAAGCCTATTAGGTACCTATGGAGAAGAACGGGCAAGAAACTCCATGGACACTTTTAAACCAAAATATTGTTACAAAACACTGCAAATTAAATCAGGACGGAGGCATTATCTTGCTTGTTTTTCTGAGTATAAAAGGCACTGCCATAAACACTCTTAGTTAGGTACTCATCCAGTAGATACTCTAGTGCTTCTGCGTCTCATTGAACGCATGAAGCCCATCACAGCCGTAGCTATTATATATATTAATATAAATCATAGCATATTACGATATATTTTCTATAGTAATCTTCGAGCGACCTCAGACGGATATATATATTTCTATTAGGTCACCAAAATTATGTGGATAGATGTAGGAAGACATATATTAACTTGATGCTTTCACGCATTCCCGAGAAAAAGGGTCTTGACAGACAACGAAGTCATCCTTTAAGGGTTTAAATTATTCATTTTTAGTAACGGAACCCTAAAACAGATTTATTATCTGCCTATTACCTTTTCATGACGTAACGCTGGATGGATTTAGATGAAAGGCATACGGATAGGCCATGGCCTGGGCTAGAACATAGGATACTCTAAATCCCGGTAGCACGTTCCTGTGGGATATTTTCCGACATCCATGCGGGCAAAGCCGCGGGCAAAAGCTAGTATAAATATGACATAGAATATTAATACATTTATATATTATAGCTACGTCTGTGACAGGCTTTGAGCACTAGGAAAAGCACTAAGGATGATAAAAGAATTAATAAAACGTTTTCTTTTGCGTAAGTTATAAAGAAAAGTATCCTTTATAGAGCTCATAGGTATGACTCAATTTTATTTATGGCCTAGTGGATACAAAAGGAAGGTTATATGTATATGTATTTAAGTCCTAGTTAATAAGAATGTATTGTCAATAGCAATATTAAATATGTTGCCTCATGTAACTAGAATGTAACAGTATTAACTTTTTATTGCGAAGAAAACTAAAATCCATTTTCTTAACAAAAGTCAGCGGCTCGCTTATTGGTTAGGTACGTAATAAGGACAAAATGTTCAAAGGAATTTGATACAATTCTTCTCTTTGATATAATGGTAGCGTCTTTGAAATTCAGCATAATAGTCTAATAACATATTTCATGTCTATTTTTTTCGTGTTTTTATTTAACGCTCCGCCTGTTCTGAAATTATTCCGCTGTAAGCTACTTCGTTGAGAACACACTGAGTTTCCTTAATTCAGTCGTTCTATTGTATCAAGCTCAGGTTGTCAATATTAAATAAAATTGAGCTAATTGAAGGCGAACCAGTTAGCAGACATCGCGTAGTTTGACCCTAGGGACTGGAGTTACAGCGCTACTGGGTAATTACCGCTGAACTTTTGCTGTATTTCATTTTTGATGAAACATGTCTAGACCGCACGTTTATCAACAATGTATAGACTAAACAAGCCGAATCTTTGTTCAGAGTAAGCAAACACCTACGTGTTAACTAGATTTGTTTTTTCTTGGCAGGGCCCTCTGCAGGCGTACTTGCAGCTGTCGCAGCAGATCGGCGGCGATGTGGCCACGCATGCCAACCTCGTCAACGCCGCCTTCCAGTAAGAAATAATTCTACGTAATAAATTAGCTACACATTGTGGTATCTCAACTCTGTTTAGGCACATATTTGGGTAACATTCCAGTTTGAGTTGAGTAACCGTATTTTCCGCGAAACGACAAACGCTTATACTCCACAATCATTATATGCTTATCCTGACAAATAACTGCTAAATTCCTACCTATGTATAAGCTACATAGGTAGAAATTGCAGTTACATAAACCGCAAATATTTTGACAGTGCAACAATGTTCCTGTTCTAAGTCCGTTTGTTTTAAAATGCATTCTATTGAAACTACATATATGACAGTTGCAAGAAAACCCACCATTTATAAAATTTTGGTTTTTACCTAAATCAATTTGGAAGAATCCGCTTTCCTCTGGACGAAGGGGCTTGTGGATCGTGGCGCAATGAACATTGTTTAGATGTCAAAATTAAATCTATTGTGATTACGCCGATTGCGGTTGTGTTACGCAATTAGGGTGTGGAACTTCTTGCTCTCCGTGGCACGGAGGGTAGGGAACGACTCTAATTTAATCATTAATTTCTCCATCAAAACTTGTCTGTGCTGTTTAATTAAATACAAAATTCACACAAAATTATTAATATGTAGTTCGCTGAACTAGAGTCAACGTTATTAATGAAACACGATACTTAATTTATGTTTGGTACTTAAGAATCAATTTTGTATAATGTTTCTTTAATATTCTATAATGTTCACAATTTTCTGCTTGATTAAAATAAAATAGATGTATTGTAAGAAGACTGAATCTGGTTTTGATAAATACATGATCGTAAATATGAAGTAGTGACCTATAATACTGTTCACGTTATCTAACTACTTATGCCTGAAGAGTCTTGAGTAGTTCATGTTAAGTATTTCGAAACTGTTTGTATGTTCATAATTGATCTTGTACATCAGGGCGCAGCTCCGTTACATCCAACTGGCTACAACAAGGAGCAAGCCCTCACAGGCCGAAGAGATGCAGCTCCTTGCGCCGACCAGCGAGCAGATCTCTGCCATCCAGCAGTTTCGTGAGAAGAACCGCGCTTCGAAGTTCTTTAACCACTTATCGGCCATTTCTGAGAGCGTCCCGGCCCTCGGCTGGGTGGCCGTGGCCCCCACCCCCGCGCCCTACGTCAAGGAGATGAACGACGCCGGCCAGTTCTACACGAACCGAGTGCTGAAGGAGTGGAAGGAGAAAAACAAGGCGCACGTGGAGTGGTGCCGCGCCTGGGTGCAGCTGCTTGCGGACCTGCAGGCCTATGTCAAGCAGTACCACACCACTGGACTCGTCTGGTCTGGTGAGTTCACTCGTTTATCAGATGTTCTAATTTTCCCGCAATATGAAAGCAATAATCGATGTGACCGCTATGAGCGATCAGTACGTGACCGGCATGGTGTATTTTGAATAGATTATTCTGTCGTTCGAGTTCCGAGATATAATTAACAAAACAAGTTAGATATTCCACAAGAATTACGGTTTTGCCGGCCTTTTACCATTTTTCCTTAATTTGTTCCCTAAGGCATAAACCGAGTTAATAGATATTTTATCAAAATTGATGCGGTTTGGAGCTATTTGTAATAATAACAGCGTTCTCCTCACTGTACACCTACTTCTCTCTCTTTGTTAGCCCGTCATTATAACCCCAAAGGGACCTATTTCCTTCAATAAACTTTATACCAGAGTCCTGCGGGCTAAGAACACTAAAACTGAAAATAAAGTAATCTCCCATTTACATAAATTCTCAATAGGGACAAAACAATTTAAATAATCTTACAAGTACCTATTAGAGTAGTGGTCGGCAAATTCATGAGTCAATAAAGCCAAATTTCAATACGTTAACGACTAAGATTTCTTATGAGAGCCAAAGCCCAAAGCCTGTGTGTCCAAACTGTCTCAATACACTTTTCTTAATCTCTCATTCCTCTTTCACTCCACAACGCTTCTAAAAAATATCTTGCCAAAAAGTAGGATGCCTTCATCCCCATCATCATATCGGCTGATTATAATATGATGCATACCAGATGCCCTACATTTGTACAGAGCCGCACTCTATATGCCAAAGAGCTGCTTACGGCTCGCGAGCCGCGGTTTGCCGACCACTGTATTAGAGTAATAGCATAATTAATAGCCTAAATTCCATTACATTCATCCCGTTATGTTCAATCCTTTGCTTCGTGAAATCGTGCCATAGTGAATACTTTTAAAGGTATTATTCAAAGAGTGGTACATAAATAAAACCCTCATTAAGCCCGGCGTCGTTCTCTGGTTGAACTTGACACGAGTGTCGCTGTGTGGCTCAATCGTGAATTATTTAATATGCGGTTGAACCGCCCAATGTCACCGCACATTCTGAGCTGGCGTTATGAAACGCGCCAGTACACACCTGAACCGAACGCTGCAATATCACGAATTATAAATGAACTAGGTCTCGTTAAAACCACCCGACAAACAGAAGTACTGATACAAATTTTAATAAAATTTCAGAAGCATGTTGACTAAGCTTAAAAACATTTTTCTTTATATAATATTTATGTTGTGTTCATTTTAACTTTTTAATTAACGACGGAAATGTTGGTTGCAAGCTGACATGAAATATGAGAGAGAATTTTGCTAAAGAAGCTTTTATTTTCCCTATGTTGGCTTGACTTGATTTTTTATTTACTGTTACATACTGGAATATTCTTCACTTCCCGGAGAAAAATATTCGTCGGTTACCGCTTGTGGCTCGATGAAGTGCACTCCTATTAATTAGGTTTATCGATTGGAGATGAACTAAAAACATCTAACAAAAAGTCCTCTCGAACTCGAAGTTGTTGCAACAGACAGTAGAGGCTCTGCGCTTTAATTATGTATACTTCGTATGACTTTTCGATTAAGTTCAAACTAACTATGTAAAGCACTTTTTTTTAACTAACTTGGTCAATCGATGAGGGTTACTGATGTATGTAGCGTGAGTAGCGTTACTGTGAAAAAGCTATAAACGCTAAGTATGTATTTTGTAAGTTTATTCCCTCACGTGTTAAATCATCTTATTAGACTAGGACTCTATTTGCGTTATTTTGACAGATTAAAGCTTTATAGGTGTGGACTTTATAGGTACGTACATACCTTGTTCAAAAAATTCAACAGAATAAATGAATATTAAAACAGCAGCTCCCGTAATACTCTTCAAATATAGAACAAAAAATGGTGTGTTTAATCTCAAAACATTTATAACAGGCTTAAATGTTTCAATTTTAAACCAAACAGTGTAAGGTATCATAATACGTTCCTCGGACACGGCCTAATTAAATAAATATTACCGGTTTTTATATCATCCGTTAGAAATAGGTACCTGTAAGATAGAAATAATAAGAGATTATTAAAATTTTGAATCCATTAATGTCTGCAGATGACGATGTAATAAAAATAAAGTTTAAATAAAGAGAGGCTTTAATATGTGGACTGATAAAATAGAAAACTCCGAGACGTCTGTTGTACCTGCTTCAATGCAATATAAATGCCTCGCTAAACCGCTCACGTTTATTTGACTGATTTGCAAGCGGTAGGCCTGAAAAATCATGAATCTTACCTTACTCATCAAACAACCTAATCTTTAACATAACCCTTAACCTAAATGTCATATCTCTTGATAAAAACGTCCTTGACATCTTGGTTGAAGGCTGCTTATTCGGTAAAGGAAAATCTGCCTGAACTTGAAGATAAGCGTCTCCAGATAAATTCTCTTGAACCTCTCTCAAAAGCCTTTTGGTGTGCTCGCACAATTTGATGCGACATTTTAATCCAACCTTTCATCTCGCCATTAACACCCGGCACAGCTTTGCCGAAATTACTTAAACGTAAGACTAAATTTAATTCAACAAACCTTTTACAAAATACGCAGTGATTTGTATTTACTCGTTCCGTTTAAATGTGGGCCTATTTATATCTATATATAAGATCTTCTTTTGTGTGGTTAGTGACAAACCTGGTGTCAGAGTTTTCAAGCCGCCCACGGGCCTCTGACTTGGCTTCACATGCCGTCGAGAAATATTTCTCAGGCATGCCGTTACTACAAGATGTTTTCCTTCACCGTTTTTAAAGCAAGTGATAATTATACAATACGCACATGAATCCAAAAAGTCAGAGGTGCGTGCCTTGAGTTCAAACTCGAGACCTATGTCTTGGCAGTTCGACGGTCACACCACAAGGCTATCTCTGCTATATATATGATGAAAAGAGTGGTGTGTCCGTGTGTAATAAACTTTTGGAAGGTCCATCATTTTCTACGAAAAAAAAAATGAGCACGATACCATTCAAATAATTTTGGTTACCCTCGGGGCGTATCTTGTTTACGTCATCTAAAGCTAGGTTTTAATTTTATACTACACCGGTTTCCAATTCCTTATTCAAATTTCTGTTTTCAATTTTATCATTGCTCTAGCGCTCAGATTATTGCTGATATGAAATTTCAAACCGGGAACATGGATTTATTAATACTTTTTTATCGTCTTCCGTTACGGAAGCGGCCTCCGATATTAAATTACTTTGCATACGTACGAATATTCTTTTATCTCGTAAAAACCAATAAACATACCAATATTGAAAAATTGTGTTTATAATGTAGGTAATAGGTAGGGTTAACAGTACTTTACTATTCTTTAGGCTGGGAGCTCTACAAAACTTCCAAAGTTTCTGAAAGGTTTCTTCTTATTTAGCTACAGATTTTTTTTTTTATAATTTTCCATAAATGCTCCGTAAATCAACATGGTAATTCCCGAAAGATAGCCTCGCAGAAGTAAAGGACACAATATTTTTACTTTGATATAAAGATCTCATGTGTCTTGTCTCAATACGGTGACACTGCAATGGATAAAAGGACACAGCGGATCGCTAGGTAACGACGCAGCTGACGAACTTGCTAGACGAGGATCTAGCACGGCAGTCTGTGTACCCGAACCTATCGTACCCATTCCTTTCAACCAATTACGCAGGTGGCTACAGGAGTTCACCCTCACACAAACGGAGTACTGGTGGACCTCGACACTGGGCTGCAGGCAGTCCAAGGAGGCTATGCCATCCCTGGATAGCAGGCTAACCAGGCGTTTATAACGCCTGAACAGGAACGGCCTGCGCCTGGTGACGGGGACCATCACGGGACACCGCTCGCTAAATAAGCACTTCCACACGATAGGCATAACGGACAGCCCTCTGTGCAGGGCGTGCATGGAGGCTGAGGAAACCGTCGCGCACGTGCTATTTGAATGCACAGGCGTCACCCAGATTAGAACAGAAACCCTCGGGTTACCCAGATCTTTCACAGATGTTCTGAACAGACCAGGAGTTTTGATTAACTTCTGGAGGGAGGTGGTTTGGTTGGAATAACCACCAAACGGCCGCCATGGCCCATGCACAATGGTCCACCTTTTTTTTTTGTGTGAGAAATTATCAAATAGCTCTGGGCGGAACGGGAGGGCGTGTCAGACTCTTACTGACTAAAACCCACCCGTGTTCCTTCGGTTGCCCTGTCGCCGGGGGCCACGATCTCCCTTTCGGTTTTCTTCGCAACCCCGGCAGGCATCGGCCCTAGTGGACCCCTTCAATTCTGCTGACATCTCTTTGAGGCGCGCGTGGAACACAACGCGCCTTCGACCCGGACCTGGTCCTTATCGGACGGCGAGCTACCCATTGCTCACCGTCCGCAAGTCCGCGCCTATGGTGGCCGGAAATCGGCCTGCGATTCCCGACGCCCAGGGCGTCTCCTTCTGCGGCGGTTAGGGGCGTGAGGGCGCGAAATTTGCCTCTCCCTCACGCGTTCCACCTACTCCTTCGCGAGCATTACTGCTTCGCCGAAGAAGGTGACGGCCTCCCATTTCCTCTCGCTCCCTACCATGGCCCGAATCAGGGCCGGACGCGAAAGATCACCGCCGCCGATCTCCTCCACGAGGACACGGCGATGCTCCGCCCAAGCCGGGCAGACCTCCACGGTATGCTCCACCGTGTCCTCCGGGTGATCCACACAATGGTGACACCCGGGCGTTTCCTCCCGCTTTATCCTGAACAGGAACCTCCCGAAACAGCCATGTCTGGTGAGGACCTGCGTCAGACGGAAGGTGAGGACGCCGTGGCGCTTCTCTAGCCACTCCTCAAAGAGGGGACTTATCGCCGCAATTGTGGAGTGCCCAGCACTGGGTTGCAACAATCGCACTCTCCATGACGCCATGAGATCCCGCCGGAGCTCTGTCCGCTGTGCCGTGATTTCTCGCGGCAGCGGAGTAAAGCCCCGGCGTTTCGCCTCCTCGCGCCACTCCCAGATGTGCGCGAGGACCTTTGCCTCCAGATCCCATGGCAGTAATCCGGCAAGGAGGCTCGCAGCCCCACAAGATACCGTGCGGTATCCTCGGGTCCAGCTGACGGACTAAGTGCGGAAACCAAACCCCATAACAAAGAACATAGAAGGTCTCATGTGTGTGGCTTGGTCCTACTTCTCGCACAAAAAGTAAATCATTTTTTGAAAAAATATGAACTAAGGGCAGACCCAACCGCCTACAATTTTATTACTGCTCTTTCAATAAGATCAATGAACAAGGAGGAGCTCCCTAGTGAAAATTATATTTTCCTTATTGGTTATGTTTTTGTGCAGGTAAGGGTGCAGGAGCCCCCCCGCCGCCTCCCCCCGGCGGCATGCCCCCCCCGCCCCCCCTGCTGCCAGAGGTTGACTTCTCCAATTTGTCGTTGGATGACCGCAGCGCCCTCTTCGCAGAGATCAACAAGGGCGAGAACATCACTAACAGTACGTGCTGGTGTTTATGATGCATGTTTATAGTTTAATAAAATTATGTGATATTTAAGTATTAATGTGATTTATTTTTCTCATTAAAATCATGTGACTATTCATCAACAATTGAACCAGAGGGGCAATTCCTGAATTTTGAAGATCGTTCCCATTCCAATATCAATCTGTTAAAAATATCTCTAATTTCCATACTGAGGTGAGATTGCGTCTAGATTTTGCACGTTTTTAATTACGGGCATTGGGCCATAGTCAGACCATTTGATGGCCGAATACTAATTTTGAATACAAGAGACAATATTACAAAGACTCATTATTGTCGTAGCTCTGCGCAAGGTGACTCCGGACATGCAGACACACAAAAACCCGCAACTGCGGACCGGACCGGCTCCGTTCAAGGCAGCGCCGGCGACGCGCGGCCCGCCCGGCAAGCAACTGCCGCAGCCCGGCGCCGGCCCGCTCGACAAGCCGCCGGTCTTCGCGCGCGACGGCAAGAAGTGGCTCATTGTACGTACTACACCAGCATTATCACGAAATTAGCTTGTTATCAGCTTATCTTGATAGAGAGTTATTGGTCAAAATCACCCAATTGAGCGACTGAATAATAGTGAGTGCTCCATAAAAAAAAAAAACTGTGCAATAAACAAAATGACGAAACAGCGTTTACTTCATGAGTCAAAACATGATTCATTCGGCTAAAAAAGATGATCTAATCATTGTTTTAATTCACTTTTTTCCGTATGAACATATTATTATTTACAAACATTATAAAACAATTCACCTTTAAAATTACATTGAAGCGGGTTCATGGTCAACAAAAGTTCCTTAACATTGTTGTGCAGCAACATGATTTTGCAACACTGTGTGTGTAATATGTTGCTGCAATAATTTTCGCTCAACTTTTGTTTACGACTTTGCATAGATCGAATATACCTTGATACTTTCTTATCCTTTTTTTCTTCTCAAAAAAATGCACCTGCCATGTTATCTCTGCACCACCCTTAGTTGAGAATACCTAAGGCATTAAGTCCGCCTTTATACATGTGTAGTGTACACTAATATTATAAATAGAAAAGATTTGTAGTTTTGTTCGTAATGAATAAATTCAAAAACTACTGGACAGAATTTTAAAAAATATTTCACCAGTACGATGCTGTATTATAATAAATAAATATAACCAATACATTTCCTCACACAGGAATACCAGAAAGGCAACTCCAACCTGGTGGTAGAGAACGCAGACATGAATAACGTGGTGTACATGTTCCGTTGCCGCGACTCGGCGCTGACGGTGCGCGGCAAGGTCAACGGAGTGGTCCTCGACTCCTGCACCAAGTGTGCCGTCGTGTTCGACAACCTCGTGTCTAGCATCGAGTTCGTTAACTGCCAGTCTGTGCAGATGCAGGTCAGTTTTACTTATCGTATGCTAAGGTGAAACCGCCAGGGTAGCCGGGAAAATTCAATTTTTGTTGCGTTTTTATATTAACTTTTTTTCTTATTTATTTGTTTTGTTTTTTTTTTCATGTTGTCATTAGTTTGTATTTTGATCAAAATATGATTGGCGATCGTAACAACACAACTAACTCAACTCTTGTTGTGTGTGTTGATTTGATGATTTTAAATTCTGTACTTGAATCATGTTGAAAAAAAAAAACAGTGGCACTCCGGGAGTGCCGACAGAAGTGAAAACTTGAACAATTTTACTGTGCATGAAATAATGTATCGCGCGTTGATGTCTTTTTAATGGTCAAAAGCTGGTGTCGTAACAGTGTCGCGAAATCAAATTGTTTAGTCCCATCTTAAAAATCCCCAACGCGCCTAAAGAAGTTTTCACTTCAAAAAATATGTTACGCCGACGCCAAATAAATTCGGATAACGGCAGGAGAATGATGACACATTTTTGTTGGTTGCTCATATTTTGATCAACATATAACCGGACACTGACTTACTAATTGCAAAAAACGTAAGAAAATTTGAATTTCACGGGCTACCTTATCGCATCCCCCTTAAGCAGGATTTACGACCGGAGCTGTCACTAACTTTGCACAATATATAAGTATATCACATGCAGCAAAGGTAAGTAAGTGCAACCGTCGGTCGCAACGTTTAATAGCACCTTTGAGACTAATTTACTGTGGAAAGTCTTTCTAATTGCAATCTACGTGGACTATCGAGCAATAAGACTATTTACGACAAAACAGTAAATTGAACTTTGTTAATAGTACATTACTTCAGAGGGAAGAAAGTGACAGTTCCATACCGAGATTATGGCATTTGCGCCACGAGCTTGCGAGGGGCGCAAACCATTTGAGGTATGGAACTGTACTTTATCCTGAGGGATGTATAGTGCTTTTTATTACACCTACGAGGAAAATTATGGACATAAATGCATAGAAATGTTTATATTTAGTTAAAAGTACAATTATTAAAAGTGCAGCTATTATAAGATGTTATATTTTGTCCGGGTATCTTGATATTTTGAGACATGTTTACATCTTGAGTTAGTTGAAGGCTTGAAGAAGCCACTTCTTCCGTGATTCCGCGCGTTTTATATACAAAAATAATTTCGTTTTTAATTTTCTGTATGCACCAAGGAGGTTGGTAACTGGTAAAAAAAAAAACTGTATGTGGCCAGTAACAATTTACTTGAAATTTAATTAGTAGACAGTTAAAGTCTCTTGGCAGTATGACTGCTGACAAATTAAAAAAAAAGAAAAACCGGGTATGTAATGGAATTTCATACATACTTCCCACCCTTGAGTCGGAAGGATTTTCATACAAACTTCCATACCTTGGGATGAAAGGATTTGAAGGGCGGGATAAAGGCGTTTCTTCCCTCTAATTGGTATAATTAGTATGTATTTTCAGAGCAGGTGTGATAAAAATTAATTTTTAAAGCTATTTATCTCTATTGCTCTATCGTCGACGAGATGCTTTAGGGATCTCGCGCACTTGACGGCCACGACTCCGGCCAGTTTTGGCCATCTGTGGTATTGTATGGTGAGCGGCTAGTTGGCCGTTGCGACCAAGTGCGCGATTCGTATCAGTTTCTATAGTTTACCTAGACGCGGTCGTTGTCGAGGCCGTCTTGTGCGTGAAATCCCCTACCAAGGTAAGGAAAAAAAACCGGCCAAGTGCGTGTCGGACCACGCATAATGAAAAGTTTCGTAGTTAGGATGAATTTATCCCAAAAACAAACTTAACTTTGTAGTTGATAAACATGTTCTCCCATACGGAATGTATGGGAAAACATGTTTTTGCAACTGCAAATATAAGTTAGTCGATTATTACTCGGTAACTTGTAGAGTCTACTTAGCTGTGATAGTTTCCCTTTTAGTTTCGTTATATAACCTATTGCCGTGATTTTTTTCACACATCTAAAACCAACCATTTAGATTGCAGGCAGCACATACACACTTGACTCTAACAAAAATTAGCACTTTAAAGCTTAATATTTTACAAACGGATCCCTGAATCCAAAGATGTTTTCAAACACTCACAATGTTTTTGAAGAACCTTTCCAACGATCCCCACACCACGGGATAGAAAAAAAAAAACATTACCACTTTACGTTTAGGGGAGGTACCCTAAAAATCCTTGTTTACAACGGAACCCTAAAAAAGGAAGTTTTTTATGGTCCACTGGTGATTTACGACCTACTGGGACCGTTTGTTATCAAGCTATTTTACACGGAAATTCTTCCTAGTGGTAATCGCATCATTTGACACTGTTAAATAGACTTAAATGGAAGCCGTGTTCTAGTAAACTGTAATAAAAATGTGGGGAAATAAACAACAAACCTTAGAGACGTGCTTAACGAGAACGTCATGTTTAAATTATAAGTGCGATGAAATATATGCATAACTTTTTTTTAATACAGGGTGGCAGGGACATCGACGCGAAAACGGTTACCATGGATTCAGTACATGATTCTGAACCTCCATGCGTTGAAAGTTTTCGTCGATTCTTAAAAAAAAAACTGCTGTTTCATAGAAAAGTGCAATACCTACGCGGTCAAAATGTATGTAACAGTTGTTTTTTAAAAAACCGACGAAATATTTCAACTCAGGGTGGTTCAGAGTCATGTACTGAATCCATGGTAAGTTTTCGCGTCGATGACCCTGCCAGCCTGTTTAACACAGTCGAAATTTTCTAGTCAATTTTTTTGTGATATTGTGCAAGGCTACATTCACCTAGGTTTTGAAATGATTCAGGAACCACGTAGGTAGTATATTTTTAAAATTAAAATTTTATTTGCTGTTGAAATTGCGCTTCTGTATCACTCCAATGTAAATTCCTTCTTTTCGATTTAAATTGGTGTATCTTGAATTAATGATAGAAAGGTTTTATGTCTGAAAGAATATTATTGTCTGAGAGATATTTTTTAAACAAAACCTCTTAAAATAAAGGTACTTAGTTTTTTTTTAAAGCGGTTACCGTAAAATTATCTAGAAATAATTATAACTCGAAACTATCAAGAATCGCGGAACAAACATGGGGTATTTTCGGATACTGCTGGAAATGAGGAATCTAATTGTTTTATATAGAGATATATCACTATAGTTTTCATTATTATTAAATAACGATCTCCGAGATTGCACGTAATGAAATTTTTATAGAAAGGGGAACAATGGCAATCTATATCGGCTTAAAGGTTCTTAAGAAAAGATTTCTTGTGCGGTGCAGAGCGATGAGAGAAACCAGATGTTTATAAGTGGTTTTACGAAGATGCAAGCTGCTACAACTGAACGTGATTTGAATAACAAGTTTCGCCAGATACTGTAAACTACGATTTATCGCGACTTCTAATAACAAAGCTAACAATTAACTACAGTTTTAGTGGTATGAGGAACTGGGTGTAAAGTTCACTCATCCCCTCTATAGAAAAGGGAGGATCCTCCGACCAGACGGGTGTCGTGTCTGCTAGGCAACTGCCTGACGGTTGATGCCGGATAGTCATATATAAATATGCCGTTCGCGCGGCAAACTCTTATTGCGAGATGCAGGATTTGTGTGACGTCATGTCTTTTGATGCCTAGTACGTATGTGGCGGTGTAACCGCTACACTGTTTGTTAACCATATGTTTAGCAAATTCTTACTAATAAATAATAGAATACGGTCAATTAGCTATTATGGTACAACATTTGGGAGCTTCGCTGTTATAGGGGTTCGACTTCGAGGGATAGACGTGTTACCGGAGTGATTAATTAATGTATGTACTCTAATACCAATCCAATAAAGGTTAGGTGTAAATTGAAACAACAATTTAACTGAGAAGTTATTCATAGTTGCAAACGTGTAATGTTATAGTACGACAAGGTCGCGGCACTCGTAGTCATCGCCGCTTTCACTCTTTATCTCTTCTATGGCTATCTGACTGTTGGTCTCCTCGACGATGGATACCATGTTCGAAGCCTTCCTGCGCTCGCATGGTAACATCGGCTGAGTGGGATACCTCACATCGCCAAAGTCTTGAGTTTCAAAGATCTCCCTGTTTGGTTCAGTGACATCCTATAAATAAAAAGAAACGGTAAACTATTATTTCAAGTAAAAACTTTCGTTATCTTATCGAGACGTTCACATAATTGGGAGATATTAATCCTGTGCGTGCTGATAAGTCGCTTTTCGCAATTTTGTGCGGATTACACGAATCGGGCGTAATCTAACACCGTTCGTTTGTTTCTATTTGTTGTTCCTTTCGATTGGCTTCATTGAATAGTGCCTACCTACAAGTATAGTAATGTAGTATGTAGCAGTATAATTTACTAACCTCATAATTATATGAATACGGCTTGTAAGGATTTTGGGCCCAGCTCAAACTGTATTCGTCGTATCGCATGTCTGTACAACTATTTCTGAAATCACTGTCCGAGTCGGATGATTCGTGAGGCTTGGAGTAATCCCCCATAGCATCCTGCGATGCTACATCTATTGGATGCGGGTCTATGTTCAGTATCGTCAATTTACTGCTTATCACCATATTAAGTGTTTTCTGCCAGTCTTCTAACAGTTTTTTTATACTCTCCATCTGTCGAAAAAAAAATTGTAAATCGAGATTCCACTTTTGCAGTGGACAAAAAGTTATTCATGTTATACGAGTTACGTACTTTTTTCTTCAACAATGCTTGTTTATTGGCTCTTCGTAGTCTCTTCTGTTTGATGTAATGCTTAAGATAAGCTACTTTATAAACGTTGGTAACTTTCACGATCTTCACTCGACAGTCCGGTTTCAAGTCGACGTCGCTGATTGAAGAGTACACGCTGTTTTCCGGCGTGTTGGGGTCGGTCCGCGAGAGCTCTGCATACTCCATCTTCTCCGACTGCATCTCGGGGATCGCCAAATGCTCGTACTTCAACTCCTTTAATAATTCCACTATGAATTCGCAATCTGAAATAAAAAATGATCCCTAAGAAATTCAATAGTATTTTATTCTACGAGCAAAGGGGCAGTCGTAGAGTGGACCGATATAGAATTTGGAGCTACACGGACCATTTGTGTGTGAAGAATGACCTTCCTCGTGCGGCGCGGAGCCGACGTGCATGTCGTGGTCGGCGTCCCAGGCGGCGGCACTCTCTAGCGCGCGGCGCAACGCGGCGTCGCCGGCGATGACGTCACGCACGCGCGTACGCACTCGCCGCAGCCGCTCCGCGCCGCGCCGCAGCTGCTCCGCTCGCTCGGAGAACTGCGCGTCCCTCACGCAGAGCTTTGTGTTCACTATCTGAATCTATTCACAATTTAAACGTTTAAAGACCGCTGGCGTTCCTTCTGATACGACGAGCCAAGTCCAGAATGCAGACTGCATCTAACCTGAAGTTGAATGTCTTCCATCTCGGTTTGTTTCCGTTTTATTCTCTTCCGAGATGTCACGTACATATCTTTTATAAATTTGTACATATAAAGTACCGTCGGCACATACTTGAGAATAAATATCGACTGCAAAAACAACTATTGCGATTAGTATTGACGTAGACTAAATGTCCGTAAGGTAATTTTAACTTAGAAGTACACATAAACATACCACGTTCATGAGTGTAAGCCGTACATAGACGGAATATGTTACACTAACAAAGTAGTGAGCGAACGGAACGCCGTATTGTTCCATGAGATAGTTCCAAATACTGCTAACACCCCATGTGTGGTCTCCGTTCTGCTCCAGCTGATCGATCTGCAGTTGCGCGCGGTGCTCCTCATCGTTCATGATAAGGGTTCTCAAATGAAGAGCCGAGATCACCGCCCCCAATACTATTATTAAAGTCAACATCTAAAAGTATAATATTTCATACAAAAGTTTATTTAATACACATGGGAACATTAAATATGCAAAATACAAATAATTAATTTTGAAAATTAAAATCTTGACATTGACATTTCTTCGTCATGCCACCAGAACTAATTTGCATTTAATTTTTTCAAAAAACTTTGTCTTCTGTATGAATTAAAAAGAATTTATTCTACATTGACTGAAAACTCATTGACAAGTCTGATGACACTTCTTTCTAATTTCGATTTTTGATGGTTGGATTTTCGATAATATAATTTTGAATTGATGTGCTGTATAGTTAAATTGTGTTTCATCAGGTGCTGGGCAAAGTGCCAACGGTGTCGATCGACAAAACAGATGGGTGTCAAATCTACCTGTCTCCGGAATCGCTTGACGTCGAGATCGTCAGTTCCAAGTCCTCCGAAATGAACGTGCTCGTGCCTCAGGGCAACGGAGACTACGTGAGTACAAGCTTTCTTTCAATTAAGCGAATTACACTAATGCATTCTAAACTGGGCTTCTTACAAAGATTGTTTTCGTTAATGCTGTTGCGTGACAATAAGGAGTAGCTATGTATGGAGTAGTCATTATGCTAAAATACTTTGCTTTTGACTTGTTTACATTAGGTAACTTTGTTTACTTGTACGTAAGATAAATAAGAGCTTCTTTAGTTACTTAGAAAGAAAGAAAGAAAAACATTTATTTGGACACATTTCGTGAAACACAAATAACAAAGTGAAAATAAAAAATAATGTTTTAAAAACAATAGTGTGTGCCTCATGGCCTTAGAGTTTGGAAGCTTTCTTCAAGGTGCTCTACTCGGTTTAAATTTAAGCAAGAATATTTTGCTGGTGCGGTAGTTATTGTACCGATTTCCTTGATGTTAATGAGCTGGTTGTTTGTCGTTCAGTCGGAGCACCCGGTGCCGGAGCAGTTCAAGACAGTGCTGAACAAGGCGAAGAGCGGTATCACCACCACGCCCGTCGAGAGCACGGGCTAGACACTCGCACACACTCGGGAACAAACCTCGTCCACTAGCCAGCTTTCAGTACCCATTCGAGGCGAGGCGAGTCTTTATTTTAAATACTTTGCACGGTCTAGTTCAACATTAGTTCACGGACCATGGTTCGCCTCGAAGCAGCCACCAACAAACACAAATCTATGTACCTTCAGTCGTGCGACCGACGTTCTCGAGTCCCATGTGCGTCTATTTAGTCTTGTATCGATCATCTTATTTAAGAACTGTCTTCATTTCTTGCTCATTGCGCTCGATTGTAGTATTTAAATATTATAAATCTAATACGACGTAGAAATAACTATAACTCAAGTATTTACTGGCCTTTGTGTGTAATGTAAAGATGTTCCTTACACTAACATTTGCGATTTTGACTTTGTGAAGAAGGTAACACGCTTTGGAGTACCGCTCGGTACGGGAGTTAGTTAAGTTAGCTGTAAGGTGTGTGACTGTCTCGAGTATGAGAAGTAAAAAAAGGTTTGCATTCTCGACTTTCGATATCTCTATTAATAATTGTGCGATCATTAAACCCCGAAGCTTGACACGCGTGTGGTCTAATTTTCTTACTTGTATTACTTCCTTGTGATCAATCATTGCATTATTTTAAATCGATGTCTATGTTATGGGAAAACTCACCCAGAATTATATTTTATCCTAGGACATGCTATTTTATTTTGTGATTGTAATTATTATTTTAAAATAAATATTTCTTTATTAAAATGTGAAGATCAGTGTAATTTGTATTAAAATAATTAATAATTTGTCGACATCGTTAAATATATAAGAATTGCTATTATTTATTATATCAACCTTATTTTGAAGAATATAATACTGTATTGAAAGTTTGCATTTTGTTAATTTATTTGTCGAGAGATTAAAATTATTTTTAAGATCATTGATTTTTAATTGTATGTATGAAGCTTTTAAAGATCCCTTTTTTATTATAGAGGTTTACTGGACTATAGAGCAATATACTTATACCTACAATAAAATAAAACAAAGAAAAAATATTGTTACATTTTTATTCTGTTCATCATAACATGGCCCACATCGTCCATTAAAAATAATGTATTCAAACGGAAAAGGCGGTCCATGTGTTTCAATAAATAAATTCAATTTAGCAGTAATAGTGCAGTGGTAAACAAAACAATTTGGGCACAAATATTTACACCTATATTTACAAACAAACCCAAAGAACATAACGTAATAATTATGGCGTAGCAATCGTCTAGCA
This sequence comes from Omphaloscelis lunosa, assembly GCA_916610215.1. Lineage (NCBI taxonomy): Eukaryota > Metazoa > Arthropoda > Insecta > Lepidoptera > Noctuidae > Omphaloscelis > Omphaloscelis lunosa. Next base: position 16,433,241 of record OU744244.1, on the reverse strand, counting down.
TTATGTGAAATTAATGAAATTTTAAAATTATAGCAATTATTGAAATATTTTCTCATTTTTACAGAGATTTCATAACTTACAGATATCTTATAAAATATCAGTCGAATTTCGAAATTTACCCTACTTTCTAAGTACTGGCTTATAAGTGATTAAACCTGTTTAAATGCTATTAATCGGGGTCTATGCTGGAGTTATTTGGTGAGATTCTACTGCACTGCCACTCGTCACTGCCGTCGGAGCATTCTAGGAATCCATTGCAGACGCTCGTGGCGGGTAAGCACTCTCCGAGCGGACATCTGAACCCCTTGCACGTGTCCACTCTGCTGGCTCGTCTGGTCTCTGCCGCCTCGAGGTCCGCGTAGAAGTCCTCGCTAGACTCGTGTTCCGTCGAGCTGGTGTCGTTGTGCAGCGGAGTGTAGGTCGCCAGCACGCCGTCGATCCAGTCGATGTAGTTTGACACTTTGGTGTACACGCCGGGACGGTTTGCACGTGCGCAGCCGTACCCGTTGCTGGTTACACCATAAACGTACCATTTGTCGGATTCCTGTAAGTATACGGAAAAGATTTTATATTATTTAAACAAATAGGTGCGTGCCGTAATATCGATGTCAAAGAGAGGATCACCAGTTTTCTTGAGCCAAAGTATATGTTACTTAATTATGAGAAGTTATAATGAGTACCTGGCACATGAGCGGTCCCCCTGAGTCTCCTAAACAAGCGTCTCGTCCGCCGCGCTCGTAGCCCGCGCAGAACATGTCGTCGGTGACACGATACAGCGGCAGCAGGCGCGTGCGGCGGCGGCATTCTGATGTTGATATCACTGGCAACTCCACCTCTTGTAGCGTATCCGCTGTAAATAAAAAAAAAAATGATATTTAAAAAGCCACTAACATTATTCTGGAGGAAAAACTGACGATTGATAGGGTTCGAATTAGAATTTGAACCCCGACCCCACGGCCTTCTCAAAATCATTTAGTCTATATCAATGCTCAAAATAATCATCATGATAAATTAGGTACAATACTTCGATACGTGGAACATAAATCGAAAACTTACGGAACACGCGTTCATGCTCGTACAGCTGTCCCCATCCAACCACAGTGCAGTGATGTCCAGCGGGAGGCTGCGCGCGCGGCGGCGGCAAACAGGCGGGCCGCAGCCGCGCGTGCAAGTCCACCGCGTCCACTCGCAACAGGGCGATGTCGTTGCGGAACCCACGCGGCGCGTACTTGGGGTGTAACACTACTTGTCGCACGCGTGATACACGCTCCCATGGACCTCGTGGCCACGCACCGCGTCTCAGTGCGCCTAGTCGCGCCACCCAGTGTGCTTCTGTTGCTCTGTGGTTTAGAATAATGATTAGTTTAGAGATCGTTGGCAGACATTGGGTAGCCGGTAGGTATGAACAGTCGTTCATATTCGTCATTGACGAAGGAAGATAAATAAACTACCTTCTGGTAGGTACTGCTTGGGTCAGTAGGTACTTACAAATAGCCATACTGATTGTTTTTCTGAAAATGTAACTGAAACTCGCGCCAGGTTTCGTCAGCACCAATTCGAATATTACTGATTGGCTTCGCTTAGGAGGTACCATAGAAAAACGAAATAGGTATTCATACTCACTGATAAAAACAATGGCTGGCCGACAGCAACCACTGCGCGTGCACAAGGGTCCCGCCACACTGGAAGTCTCCGTCACGGTAGAGCGCAGCTTGCCACGGCCACGCACCCGCCGCCGCGCCGTCTCCGCCCACCACCCTGCCGCGGCGCACGTGCGCGTCAGTATCGTCCCTAGCCACACATACCCACTGCTACCACCACTCAAACGTAGAGTGCTACAAGGATCTTTTGGCGCCTGAATGACATTGACGGCTTAGAGAGGCGTTGTTGGTAAACATTTGTGAAATTGTCTCAGAAATTGTATAAAAAAAGCAAGATGGCGGCGTTAGTTTCAACTTTGGCCACGTGCCAAAAGATTCTTGTACCGTTGCACCTACTATAAACGTGCCATAGAAGACAGGTCTACCGTAGAATCGGTGATTGTTGGAATGGCGACGTAGGGTATACACTAACTGCTTTGATTTTTCAATCAGGGACTGATACGGAGATTTAAAGATCAATGAAGCCATTTTCTTAACCAAACACACATTGAAAAAAACATTGGTCCTAATCTTTTTATAAATCTATTTCATGAAAATGATATAAGCTTTCCTACTCAACATTTGGCTCAACTAACGAGATCGATCGTATCTACAGAATAGCAGATTCAATTTTAGTCTTCAGAAACATCAAGGGTAGTTTAGAAATGAATTTTTAATTTTCTAAAGAGTCTTTTGTACCTGGGCTGTTGAGCATCAGCATGTGGTCGTATCCCACAGTCGAGTCCGGTGCACCTGACGCGAAGCGCGCGCTTCTTAGCGCAAGACGCGCGTCGGAAGGAAAGGCGCGTGTCGTGCGCACGCGCAGCCGCGTTGTGCCATACCTCCCAGTAACCCGCCGCGCTGGACTTTCGGCCCTCGCGAGCTTCTCGTGCCCAGCCCGCGTCACTGAACACAACACAATTTGAATGAATACCAACTTTCTACACTTTATCGTGTCTACTGTCGGTAGATATTAGAAGTGGAACCTTTAGAATTCTTCCAAAATGTAAAGTGGTAGAGCCAGTTTTCTTCCTCTTAGTTCTAACTTTATCGTTATACACTGTACTTGGTAGGTATGAAATGAAAATAATTAAAAGTTGCGAAACTAAGATTGGAAATACAGACATTAGAAATTGTTTCCAGTCAGTTTGAGTAATGCGGGATTAAAATTAAAAAAGAAACTATTTAAGTAAATAGAATAATATAAAAAAAAATAATGAAGAAGAAGAAAGTACCATAATGCGGCACAAAGAAAATTGGCGCCCAACGTGGGACCGGCTGAACCACACTTCATGTAACTGTTTTCAATTTACTTCTACTCCCTGAGGCATGACCCAAGAGCGGGACCCGTCATGTTTTTATGATTTGTTGTTTTATAGAAAAAAATGCCATTATTACTGGAAGGTCATAGCTCTGCACACGGCTCGGCCGAGGTCGGGTAGTTTGAGAGAGCTTTGCGCCTGCTCCACCACGTCGGCGAAACTCTCAACGCAAAGTCGGCCCCAAACACCACGCTTGCGCACCATTACATAACCTGAAATGTATATAAATAATTTCAGTTTAAATATGTAATTTACACAGTTTCGTTCCTATGCCTATTGTTATCTAATTCTAGCACATACATAATATATTTAGCCACCGGCCACAGCGGTCTACTAATCGCTAAAATCTTTTTTTTTTAATTCAAACGATTCAAAATATTTATAGATAGATATTTATATTTTGTAAAATATGAGTGAACAGTACCTAAGCATTTTTACTAATATTTATTTAATAGATAATTGAAGGGTTTGACCACGGTTTAAACTTAACAGGATAGTCGGCAACCATAAGCAAGCCAACAAGTAAGTACCTACTAGGTAGTCAGTAATATCATCTCTAAGTAATTCTCCAAAATAAATGAATTAACCAATTAAAGCATACCTTCTTCGTTATATGGAATAACTTCGTTATCCTCTAGTTGTTCAGCGAGCGCCACGCAGCTCTTCTCGTCGTCACCTAGCGGACAATCGGGCGTGCCGTCACACACCTTAGCCATGTCGAGGCACTGCCGGGCATTGGCGCACACGTACTGACCTTCTTTACACCACTCTAAAAACAATTCAGTAGGTAAGTATTTATTTGTAGCTCGCATATTTCTTTCTAGCTAGGAAAAATGGGGAATGCTTTAAAATAGGGATTAGTGACCAGCACCCTAATTGCGTAATAAACGACCAATCATAATCTGAATCATTTTGAAGGAAATTGTTAATCCATTGCTTCATATGTTCGAAAAATTTGTCAACTCAACAACGTAAATAACGCAATAAATGTTTTTGAACTTTCAAAATGAAACGGATTGTGATTGTGCTGGTCGCGTATAGACAATCGCACATCAGTGGTATCAATTCTATTTTATTTTATTTTATTTTATTTTATTTATTCAGGGACAATAAACAGCTACAATATATATTGAAACAGAGAAAAGATAATACAAAATATTAACAATATTGCAGCCCACTACATTATCCGCATATTAACAAAAGAAAATATGATAATGAGTACCACTAGATAGGAAATAAATAATTACATCACATTAATAATAATCAATTACATCACATTAATAATAATAATAAATTACATCATGCAAAATAAAGATTCTAATTGATTGCTTGGCAACAGATTGATAAATTAACACTAAAAACAAATAAATAATAGAATACAGATTAACTTACATTCCTTACAACATTATTGGTTAATAAGAATTTTCATAACATTACATTTAAATTTGGATTTTGAGAATACAAAAATATCAATATTAACAAAATTACAATTATAAGACTCAACCTTTCGACGGATAGGGCAGCGCAAACCAGAATTAGTTCGACAGGTATTCACAGCAAATAGAGTACATTGATATCGCCTTTATGTCGTACCAGAAAGGGTGATTTTCGAAGAGTTAGTGACATCAGTTATCATAAATATTTGGTTGACTGTACAAACATTAGTAGACTCTCAATATTGGCTCTAAGATTTTGCAGTTATGAAGCAATCATAAGAATAAAAATATAAAGTGACATACCACATTTATTTTCATCAGAATAGTCCCAGCAGTCAACGACGCCATCACAGATCTTTGATTGTGAGAAATCTGTTATTAGGTAGTCTGCGCATGAACATGAACGTTCGTCCTCACCATCCGGACAGTCAAGCAAGCGGTTACAGCGAGATGTTAGCGGGAGACACAAACTGCTAGGACAACGGAACGATGTAGCGTTGTTGCACTCCTCTGAAACAAAGATGCATTTAGTAAGAAACTATTTACTTATAGTAATAGTAAGTATTTAAAATATTTTTGTCTTTATTTTTTCGTTGTCACAGCTTACCTTCTCTGATAATTTCTTTAATCAGGTTGCTGACATTTTCCTTTTCCTTGTTTGTTTTAGTTCCATGAGGCTTGTTGTATGACTTTTCTGGTATATCGAAACTGTTTCCTTCTTGTTTAGATGGAGGATTCTTATTGTATGTTTTTGTTAGAATTTTGAATCCCGCTTGGTTCAGTGTGTAGCTAGATGGTATTGCTTTTGTTGAAATTACACTGCCAGGTGCTCGAAATAAAGTGTTGTTATTAGAATCTGATATTGTCGCGAGACTTGCGAGTTGTTTCAATTTGTCAATAGTCAACGTATTCGTTTGGTTTATAGGTATTTCTAAAACAACATCTGGTTCTAAAGCCAATTCATACGCAGGAAGGGTTTGAGTTTTATTTGCTCGTTTACTACTCACACTTCCTGTCACATGATATGATACTCTGTATGTTCCTTCAGGGACGGTAGTAGTATTTGATACTTCCATACCTTTAAATGCCTCGTTATTTTCGTTTGAAAAATTTAAGTCATCACTTGATTTTGGAAATCTACTGCTTGTTGGAAAATTACCAGGTGCATTTACTTGTATGATTTCAGGCACTGTTGTTAACTTAAGCTGATCTTGTTGTACTATTTCATCATCGCTGTTGATAATTTCATGATTTTGGTAATAATTTTCAGTACTGAGATCATCTATTATCTTTTGTGTTTCGGGATCGTTACGAAAAAAACTGCGTAGATTCTCTTTTATTGATTGAGATTCTTGAATTTTTATCTTAGGTCGAGGTCTAAGTGGTCGATTCATACCTAGATTAGACTTTGCGGGTAACAGTGTGATAACACCAGCTGTCGTTATCTCTAACTCATCGTCGGGCACTACCTCGACAGATCCAGTCATTTTGTTATGATTATGCCGTTCTTCAACTTCCATGTCATTTATATTGTCTTCAGACCTTGTAGGCGTATTTTGTTGAGTATATTTTTTAATAATATCTGTTAAATTACGAAATATTGAAACCTTTCCAGGAAACTTAGGAGTTGTATTAGGAAAAACATCGTCGTTCTTCGTTATAATTGCTTGTAATGTGTCGTTATAATACTTTTCTGGAGAATTTTTACTAAACGTGTCATTTTCGTTGGTCGAAGTGTTCACTAACTCCCAAGTAAGATGCGGCGCACCTGTGCTTGGTATAATAGAAACTTTATTATTCGGTCGTCTTGTTGAATTTTCTTTCACTGTTTCATTTTGTGTATGCTCAGTTGTTTTAAATGTTGTATTAACTACTTCTAACTTTGGAGTTGTGGAGACGGTACTACTTGCTGGTACTTTTGTAGTAGCAGTTGTTGGGGTACTACTTGCTGGTACTTTAGTAGTAGCAGTTGTTGGGGTACTGGCACTAGTTGTAGTAGTAGTAGTAGTAGTGGTGGTAGTAGGGCTGCTGCTCGTAGTCGTAGTAGTGGTGCTTGTACTTGTAGTAGTGTTGTGTTTCTTCAGTATTGAGGCACCTTCAATAGAAAGTTGTTCAGTGTCGTCATCTGTGCTATTAGCTTGAAGCACATTTATGCTGACACTTGTTTGTTTGTCTTTAGGGGGACGTTCCACTGGTTTTCCATCGTCTTCATCAGTAAAGTCCATCTCATCTACTACTTCAACGACTCCACTTATTTTATCTACAGGAATAGGATGCGGTTTTGGATAATTAGATCCTAAAGTTTCCATATTCTTTAAAGGCGGTGCATACGTTGGTAATGTAAAACTTGTGTATATTGGACTTGGTACGTAAACGTCAGCTGCTAAATCTGGATCTACATTATGCAGACCTATGGGTCTGATTGTCGTTCTATCTCTGTGTTTTACTGGTGTTATTGGGGTCAGTAAACTTTCTAATATTGAAACATCATCTACGACTTCTGCTACTCCCATTCTGTCTTCAGCATTCAGATCACTGGTAATTTCTATAGGAACCGAGGAAGGTTCGCTTGTTCGATCATAATAGGGTTGTGTTATAGGTCGCCACGGTTCGTTGTCAATAACATGTGGAACGGTAAATAATGTATCGATTTTTGGTAAATCTTTATAGTGATTTTCATTTGTTAGTAGATCGAGCAGTATTTGGGATACATTACTGGTGGTCGTGCTAGCTTGGACTGTAGTTGAAGGCGTTATCGTCGTTGAAGTTGTGGTGCTGGTGTTAGTAACTGAAGCTCGCGTTGTTATCTCGGTGTTTTTTTTTGGAGTCGGTTCCGTCCTCGTCTTAACATTAAGAGTAGATGTTATAGTAAATGGTCGGGTCTTTGGTGTGCTTGTAGGAACTCTCTTCGTTGTTGTGGTCCTTGCAGTGACTCTAGTAGGAGGCGCTTTAGTCGTTGTTGTAGTTTTAACAGCTGTTGGTTTGTGACTTCCCTTATCGTCATGACGTATTGGACTAGAATTTAACTTTTTGTTTTCTGTTATATCTGCTTCAGTCTTAGTGATTTGAAACGATCCTTGTACTACTGGAATATTTTCTGTGTCAATATCAGGTTCATCTAGATCTTTTTTTTGATTAGGTTTTACTGTAGTTTTACGTACGACACCGACCCGCGTCTGGAGATTTTTATCAATTCCAGTTGGCGGGGATGACCCTTTCGGATTGCTCATTGCCATGCTCTCGTTCATAGCTTCTTTCACGTACGATTCCGAATGATAAGTGTGTTCTAGATCTCTTTTTATTATTATACTAGATGTATCTACTTTTATACTCTGTCCAATTGCTGGATGTTTAGAATTTAAATCTTGAATTAAAATATTCTTAAGAGTTTCTTCGATGTTCGAAACAGAACTGAAAACAAAGATTATGATGTAATACCGGCTGTTTAGCAAATACATAGTAAAATTTCAGCGACAATTTTTTTGAGAATTACCTCGGTATTTTTCTCCTATCGAGGTATAATCTAAAGTGTACGTCTAGTCTGCGGTCCCCGAAGCCGGTGACGAGTGCGCCCGTAAAGGCCTGTCGTAGTGACGAGGGCGCAGCGAACACTTGTCGAAGAGCCACGCTGTAGCGCCGTGCTCGCTCCCTGTATGACGGGCTGCCTGGCACACCGCCGTACACGTCCCCTCGCGTCACCCGGAACGTGCCCTCGAATGATATTATTGCTGGAAAATAGATTAAGAGCTGTGACATTTGGTCCCAAACCTCGGAGAACGTAATTGTACTTCAAGTATTCCCAAGCGACCGTCTACTATGCTTCAGGGGTTAATATAATATTAACATGAAAAAGGTAACCCAAAAAGAGGACATATTGTTGACAAAACTGGGCATGTTTCCGTCGCAAATTTCCTTTATAAAGGTCAAATTGAGCCTAGCGGCGGCGTTAGCATGAAGTACCCTATTACACAATAATAATGTAAGAACATAGTAACCCATTTCCCTCGGTCGCCTCCCACAATTTACATGTAAGTGTTTCTATTTTTCATTTCTAGTTGAGTGGGCTTGTTCTTTGTTACACTTCAATACTTGATGTAAAGAAAGATAATGTTCGTTGCGCATAAATAAGTACCTATGTGTAAGTGCTGTTAATGTCGAATCCTAACTTTATTATATTTATATTTATATTATAAGTGCGAAAGTGAGTTAGCTTGTTTGTTTATTTGTTACGCTTTTACGTCTTAACAGCTAATCAGATTTTTATCCTGGTAGTTCGTTCCCGTGGGATAATTTCCGAACTCCACGCGAGCAAACCTAGTATTTTATAACTTACGAGTTGATGAACGAAGATTGAAATGTATTGGACAAAAACTCGTGCGACTGGCTCAGTATGTAACTGTATTGCCGAAAATCAATAAATCTTTCGTATAGATACTACATGACCACCTACATGAGTGATGAATGTTAAAGCTCTCAACTTTTTTCATCTCGTTCAATTGAGTTTTGGAATGATTTATAGGTACCTAAGTAGACATTACACATACGTAGGTAGGTCTTATGTGTTATGTGTATTAATGGGGAATTAAAAATCCAACGAGAATAAACAAAATTACCTAGGTTGCTACGTACCTACTTATTGACATTGAGATTCTTAATTTATTTATACCCATTTTAAAATTTTGATACTTTCATCAGTTTCATCTTTCACCGGTGTCGCTAAGTGAGAAATCGTGTCATCTATAGACAGACAATCACTCGTATTGTGAGAAAGTTACAAAGGAGCATTCGCTGTATAATATTTTTCAATGCATCTTCAGAAGAATCAGATTCGGTGTTTCTTTTTAAAATAGCATCTGTGTTGTTTCAAAAACCTTGAACACACCCATGAGGAGATTACTTACGTTCCCCATTGTCAGGCCTCAGTGCTCCCATGTAGAAAGCAAGCGCCGCGACTGCCAGCACAGCGACCGCTGCCAACAAGGCCCCGCCAACCAGGGCTGCTGAGCACAGTCCACCGCTGCGGGTGCTGCTGCTGCCCACGCCCGCGCGAGGGTACCCTCCGCCCGCGAAGCGATACTCGCTCTGGAGAAAGAAAGACAATTAATTCATAAATATAAATTTTAAAGTATAAAAGAAATGTTCAAAATCCATCCACAATTGACCAAAATATCGTTAAACAAATTATAAAAAAATATTGAAGAATTGAGAACCTCCTCCTTTTTTAAGAAGTCGTTTAAAAACTGAGAAATACAGCAGTAATCTCACATGACACCAAGACCAAGGCTTTACTTCTCTAAACATCATTCGTAGAGTGGAGCTATGGCCATTTATCGGGCATTGTCCTAGCACAAGTCGGCTACGACAAAATTCGTTTCTTATAAAGGCCTTAAACACACTTCCAGGCCTCAGAATCAAAAACCGGACGTTACCTGAGATTCTGGATTATAAGATGCTGGGACCAATAAACTGAGAACATTCCTTATATTTATCATACGTCAACTATAAACGCTTTAAATTCACAACACATTTTCGATACTAGAATACTGAGTTGTGAGCATGATAATAAATGACCCGTACGTGCAGAACCCGAACCAAATACCTACATGTGTACATACGTCGTGTACACAGTGTCCCTTTTGTGTTTTGTGAAGAATATCTGTTAAGCTTTACAAATGTTTGTAGCGAAGTAGCGATATAGGAATCATTTACATGCACACGATACTTTCCTATTAGATAACATCTCTAAATTTGATCTTTCATAAAAATGAGAAAAACTTATAGCTTTTTTGGTGGTCCACGTCAAGATTAGTTTGTGTGTGTCTGTAAAGAAAACCGCTGTTAGACCTATGTAGGGAAAAACTTAACAAAACGCGAGTTAGCTGTTGGAAACCCTTTCAAATGAAAATGTAAGTAACTGAGTTTTTCCTAATAACATCTTGTACAGAAACACAAGTAGTTATTGTTATAGCTATATATACCCAATTATATTGAAGTATGTATCGTAAAAGCAATAACATGGGATATTCAGCGGTCTCATCGATCCGTCCATGCCAATTTGTTTCCTCCGTTACGCCCACTCTGTACGATAACATGCTGGTATGAAGAAAACATTGCCATTACTTTTTTTTTGTTTTACTTGAAACAATTTACATAATATCATCACACCAACCATAGTTATCACTTATGGTAATCATGGATGTAAGTATAGGGAGGGGCCACCCGACCTCCAGAACTGTTTTTCGTGATACAATTTTTTTACCGTTGACAGCTCATTTCTCGTAAAGACCTTCAAAGTTTGTAGGTTCTACTACTTAGCTGGTTTAAAAAAATTGATATTGTCAATTATTTTATGTCGTGTTGTTTTATAAAACAAAGTTAATCATACATTTTAAACTTCACACCACTTTGTAGATTAGGAAAAAACATTAAACAATTCTCTCTAATGCATTCAACGAAAACTATAATATTATTTAAAGTATCATCGGCTATTCATCTATTTTATGTAGTTACTACGAAAGTACATATACGGTATCATATCAACGTAAGTACAATGTCTGCTAGAATTCAGAGGGAAGTAATTTTTGAAGTTACAAATTTGCGATCATTACAGTGCTGATGAACGATGGGAACGTGGACAGTGCATGGGAACCGCCTGCGGTGGGCCATCCATCTGCACCCCGCGTCTTGCTTCACCTGTCACTTCGCGCCGTTAATCATCCTTCTACAAAACCACGTCCAAACACTTGGGAATGTTGTTTCGGGGACACGAAGGTAATTTCATGGCCGGGACACCCGAATTAAGTTTTAATTCCTTGTAGCATGCACTCCATGTCGATATATTGATTTTAAAAAGCAGAGTTGTGATACAAAAAACACCCCTCAGGTCCCACCGAGATTTGAACTCGGATCGTTGGATTCAAAGTCCAAAGTGCTAACCATTACACCATGGGACCGCGACTTACTCCCTCAAAATTTCCTATCTGTTTAGGCTAAGGGTGCCGACTTGCCGAGTAATTCTGCGTATTGTTCAAGTATGGCATCATAATGTTCAAGATGGTTTTTAACAATAATTTTCTGACTATGTACATACCTCTTCATTTTCAAGAGCGGACCAAGAATTACAATGAACCAAAAATGTTGACCGACCGTTTTTGAACCGGATAATTATACCGTGGAAACGACTGTGATTATAAAACGTTTGACATACTTTTTAAAAACCCAAGAATGATGAAAGCCTTCGTCGAAAAGTATTTTGCAGTACATATTTTACAGCGAAAAACATTAGGTAGGTGCATTTAATGTAATGGACTATCCTACGATTCTCTACCCTCTTATTAACATGTATGTAAATAAGTATATGCATATACATAGCGGGCATATGGTAAGGGTACCTACACGTAAATATAACTCTGAAAACAGACAACCCTGAAAAACGTCCCTACTGAAATGAAAACTTTTTGTATTGAAAAAATCCATATGTCTACGTAGGTACTTCATTAGCTCACAAGAAAACTTTGAATATTTAATAAAAATAATAATTTCATGCAGTTTGGCTAACTTTACCCCGGAGCATAATTATACCTACCTAAGTTATTTAATTTAGCGGACTGCCCATGTCCGCCATATTGTAAATTGTGGCTCGTCTTAAACGAAGGTAATGAGAGCTTTGAACCTTACCAAACAGCATTATTACGTCCCTCAGTAAACTACCCGCCAGTAATTAAATATAGGCACTTTTTGGTACATTGATTAATTTACAGTTACTTATTTTAAGTGGAGAGCAATTTCGTTTGACGTTTTTTGCTGTATGGCGCGATCGATAAATTTTTGTCGGATGTCATTATTGTTTGCTTTTTTTAATGATATAATTCTTAAACTAGACTATACTACCTTTACTACTATATTTCTTTTAATTAACACGTTATATGTGAATTATTTGAAAGGTAACTATTTCTGTTTAGTTCAAGTAGGTTATTAATTGGAATAACAGATAGAAATATGAATTAATTAGTGAAAATTAAACAGGGCTAGGTGCAAAAACTTAGGTCCCACCGAGATTTGAACTCGGATCGCTGGATTCAGAGTCCAGAGTGCTAACCATTACACCATGGGACCTCTGTGAAAGAGCTTCGAATTACTAGATCAGTATCGAAAATGTAGAGCTTTTAAAACACGAAAATCGATACTTTTACTAATGATTTATACAAAAGTACGTATTCTTCGTATGTATAGTCATCGTTCGAAAAAACTGTTTGCATATAATATTCAAAATTCTGAAAAGTCTACTTCACATGAGAATTTAGTAGTTACCTAATTACCTATCCTTCCTATCATTGGTACTATGAAATTAATTAGACAAGTAATAACCAAAGTGGATAAATCATCTAGCATTCTTAAGATGATAAATTGCGTACATTAACGCTGATGTACCGGCAATAAAGTCTAACAAATGCTAATAAGTGCAGACCATTGTGTATTGAATGCACGCCACCATGACACGCTGACCGTGGTCTCAATCTCCTAATGCGTCGATAATGACAATGATGCGCTGACGGATTCATTTAGAACATGCGACCTAGCGCTTATTTCAGACAACAGCCGTACTTAACTGGACTAAACGTTTTTGTTAACTCATTTACTCTAATTGAAGAATTTTATCATAGTTTAAAAAAAAATAAACATCTGAAAAATTCGTAATTCCTATTATTTACCTAAATTCATGAGATGTCACTTCAATCTTACAAAAACATACTTAACTATTAACTTAGGTACCTACCTAATTCTAAATGGTTTTTCGAAACAAAACTTACTTAATTTCAAATTATAATTTAAGTCGTGCATTACCCATAAAATAAAACAAATAAAATCTTCATTCAGTTTAGAAAAATACGGTACAATATGAAAAAAACTAGTATTTAGATAATATAGGACCCCACACTAGGATCCCTGTGTCGTGGGGTCCAGTCTCTTAGTCTCTTCTCAAGTAAGGCAAACTTGTAACGTATACCATAAGTAAGAGTATTATTCACGGAACCCCTCGGTTTCCAGTGCACAATTATTATTAATCTACGGTGCCGTTCGCACGAAAGTTTATCGATCGGTCTCAATTCAGACGAATGCAGTTGCGTACTTGCCACCGTTTGGTATTGCTTACGAGAGATCGGCCATCAACTGCTGTACTGAGTATAGACTACTGTATTCATTCATAGTTAGGTTAGGTTAGAGTGGGGTAGCACGTAGGTATGTCAGAGACATGTCCATGACATTTTTGGAACGTGACATTTTTGGGAGAGTGTAGGGCGGTAAGGAATAGTAAATTATTATACAAGGGGCGAAAGGAACCAATTCCCATAGGTACGAGATATTTAGACGCTCAAGTACAGCTAGGGCGGCTATAGTCCGAGTAGGAATTGATGACTTTCACCCGTGTTAAACACTACTTTTCATTTCAAATTTAAGGAAAGTAAAGAATAGTAGTTTTTATAAAATATTTATTGGTAGAGTTAGTCTCCCGCCAAATAATTCAGTCTATTATTTTTTTTAATGGAAAGCACCGCATCACCGCCGCCGGCCGTCCTGCTTAATACTTATGTATTTATTTTCAAATTCACGCTGATGGCTGTTTATACACTCACAAGACCGCAATTTTTTTTTTATCGATATTTTTCTTTATGTCAAAATGTTCGTAGCCGATTACCTAATCTTTAGTTCTATTTTTAAAATTCATTCCCGCCCTAGAGAGGAAAGCAATTACTATAAGTCTTTCCTGCCCGAAAATGGGGAGCAGCGTCTTCCACCCACTACTCGGATCAAACAAACACTATTTACCGAGTATGAGATATGAAAAATAATCTTTATTTCATAGAATAGAATTAGTATCAAAGTAAGCTTCTTTGATACAAAATAAATACCTGAGGCATCGGTAATTTAAGAAATCGGGATGTTTTATCATTAATATTAATAATTGCTACAGAGATATAAGTATGCTATAGAGAAAAAATCTGTTTTAAATTGGGCAATTTCGAGCTATACATACCTATAGATAGGTAACGACTACCACTACCTACTAGGTAGGTATACGTTAGTATGTACGTACCAATTGATGTTGTTATTAATAAATGAACCACATCAATTAAAGTTAATGAATCTCCACTGGTCCATGATTCCATGTGTATTCGGTAAGGAGAAATAAATGCCCATAAATCAAAATAAGCTTTTATAACATCATTATATTTGATTGCTCTAAATAGTTAGCCAGAGCAGGTAGTTATATAAATTATTAAACAATTTCTGATCAAAATATAAGTAATAGGTATGTATGAAAGTAATATATTTTATATTCTAACAATATTCGTTATGATCAAGAACTTATTTTATTATCCAAACCTTACTGACTTTGATGTACTTTTTAGGTAGGAATAATAATAAAAAATAAAAGATTACAATCCCCAAAAAATATAAGCGTACAATCCCCAACAAAATGCCCTTGGGATTACCGTTTTGTCACGTTTTATAATAATCTAATTCGTCAATCGACTTTGTGAACCTCATAACTCATAGGTAGGTACCGATATAATCTACCAAGTTACTGATGTTACGATTCGCGACACTAAAGTGATACTCAGATTAATGGCTTCCTCTCAAAGGCTTAATTTGCATCCACTAACTACACACATATTAGACAGACAGACAGACATGCATGGCATCATAAGATTATATCGATCTTTCTTGCTTCTGCAACTACAGTTTACTTGATACTGCACTTAAGTTTGTGATGTTGGTACATCGTAAAACAATTAATTTAAAAACACTATTAAGAATAAGATAAAATATGCGCTGTCTCATCTTTTCTGTTAAGAATCCTCTTGACGTCGTTCCTAGAGGTTCCTATTTTGCTAAAAAGCCACTACAGCTCGACTCGGTTTTCACGTAAATTTTTGTTAGAATTCAACATGACATGAAAATTAATAATCAATACTAGACATCCTCGTAAATTGCCCGTTTGAAAACACAAATTCTAGGACATATAAAATAAAACTTTGGTCATTGTAAATACCATGAATAATAATACATGTCGCCTTATTACTTGTAACTTGAGATCGGATAATAATTATTAACGTTTGTGAAGATGCGCATTACACTATACCCTTGTATAACAGGTATCGTAGTGGTCGACCTTGTAGCTCGGCCTCATCCCAGTTCTACATAGTTGCTCCTGCATACGCTAATTAGACTGTATTTGTTGTTCATTGACCACTGATCCCTTCGGGAAGAAGTATGTAAATAGAACTGTAGGTTAATGAAGGTAGAGCCTCTCAATTCTTGCAAAGTTTATTCCATTTCTTGTTGGTGTCCTATTTGGCTCGGTTGCTCAATAATTTTTCAAGCTTCTAGCGGTTGCTGAAATATTTTTGCGTAGGTTGTAAGTTCATCCTTTCGGTATATTACGAAAAAAAATACTTTTCATTTTTCATACTCGAAAATTTGTGTTTGTTTGATCCGAGTAGCGGGTGGAAGACCCTGCTCCCCACTCTAAGGCTGGAAAGACTCATAGTAATTGCTTCCCTCTCTAGGGCGGGAATGAATTTTAAAAATAGAACTTTTGGTTAGGCAATCGAATACGAAAAATTTTACTAAGGAGGGTATTACACTATCATATTATATCATATACCTATCTACGAAGCTCACAAATTACCCATAATATGTCTATTTTACAATTAAATTATATCTTTGATTATATATATTAAAGTGTAATAACCCCTTATAGAAAACAGTCGATTAAAAAAAAAAACAGTGGTACTCCGGGAGTCCCGACAGAAGTGAAAACTTGAAAAAAAATCGGCACCGCGGTAATCAACGCGTTGATGTCTTTTTAACCGTCTTACGAATTTTCGACCAGGTCACGTGTCCTGACGCGAGTTTAACATTTTTTACCCATTAAAAAAAAGTGCACAACGCTGCTAAAGAAGTTTTCACTTCTAAAATGTTGCAGGCTGCAGTCTAGTTAGTGTATAAACAGCCAGTATGTATTAAAAAACAATACCTATAAGCGGGATGACCCGCGGCGGTGACGCAGTGTGTTCCATATTTAAAATTTTAAAAAGACTAATAGGTACTAGAATTCTCATGTTATTATTATCAATTAATATTATAGAAAAACAAAAAAAAAAACTTTCCTTAAATTCGAAACGAAAAGTAGCTCGGGTGAAAGTCATCAATTCCTACTCGGACTATAGCCTCGTATGGGAATTGATTCCTTTCGACCCTTGTATAACAATCTACTATTATCTAATTGAATTTAGTCCAGAAACCATAAAAGCAGATCATGTTTTCTCATCACGGCAAACGTTTCATTGGCATGACACACGTTCCATTTAATGTTAACTTTGCTTGCCTGCCTCGGAAAAGCGTGACCAACACGAACATACACTTACAGCGATTTTTCATCAATTAATATGTTTGTTATGTTTGCTTGTAATAATTGGTGTGCAAGGCTCCCTTGTACGCGCTGTAGGTCATGGGTGAGCAATAATAGCATAAACGCGGGAACAAATTGTCCGTCACGGCTACACCGAACAGTTTTCGTGTTCAGTTTCAAGAAATACGCTGCAATGACATAATTGTTGAATAATTAATAATAGCTCCTTTTAATTAACTACTAGTTATGGTGTACAGTAGTATTATGAATGGCTTAGTTAATGAGTAATTTGATAATCATTGTAAAGGAACGAGGAAATACGTCTATAAATGAAAATATAAAATACAGATTATGAGATGTTTTAACTTAATATGTTTTATATTTCTATTCATTGATGCAAATTGAGAACTTGTGAATACAAAAGCGAGACGAAACGTCGGAAGAATCTCAACACAAAGAGGCAGAAGTAACGAGACAATGTTAGTCGCAATAATAACTTTAATCACTAACACGACTAGTCACGTTAGATTGTCCTAGTTGATGTTTTTAATTTATCTAATTTTCCTTATTTTAATGTCTTCAAGCTTGAAGAGTCCTGACACGAAGTCATTGTCAACCTTCCTCGGCAGATTACACGTAATAACCCTTATTAAGTGTTTGTAACTGCTAATTGTATTTGATTCAGGAAGATTTTTTGTTTAAAAACCTTCGTGTTTGCGAACTTGTAGCGTAATAAGCTTAATAGCTCTTAGCGTTCCTTTTTGTTAGAGAAACAAGTTGCTAAAATCACAGTATGGAAATCCGAAGTTCTCTGAGAAAGACGGATAGACACATTCTCGTGTCTTACTTGAATAAACAGAATTCTTGAATATTTCATCTCTTAATCCGAAAATGGTAGAGCTAAGACTTGGTTAACGTTTATCAGAGAAAAAATTAAGCGCGGTAAAGATGAAAACGTTTTGACAAAATATTAATAGTTGCTGTACAAAAACAAATCACGACTGCCAACGTGTCTATGGGAAGAAAATGAATCACTGGCCTGTTTGTCTC
The DNA here is from genome assembly GCA_916610215.1 of Omphaloscelis lunosa. Lineage (NCBI taxonomy): Eukaryota > Metazoa > Arthropoda > Insecta > Lepidoptera > Noctuidae > Omphaloscelis > Omphaloscelis lunosa. The sequence goes on along the minus strand of OU744244.1, from coordinate 16,415,375 downwards.
AACGGACGCGTAGTAAGCAATTAGCACGGCTCTCTTGGAGGCAAGGTAGGACTGATAAAGCTAACAAAAAACCTTGACATGCGAACATTTAAACGCTACTAATAACTTACAAAAAAAATCATGAACATAACTGACGGGCTTTGAACTGTATCAAGGTTAAAGTGAAGCTGTGATGTGTAGCGAATACCTTACGTGAATGCCTCGACGAAATATTCAAATGTGTTCTAAGGCAATATACGCTTAAACTTTTTCATTGATTTTAATAATGAAGAGGAAATTACTTGCGTCTCAAGACTAGGCTACACTCTACAGAATTTCTCTATCTCAAATGACTTTGTTTCTTTCGCTTCTCGTTGAGATGTTTCAATTGTGTCCTTATTGGCTGTCCATGGGTTTGAAAGCGGCGCTCATTAGGGGACAGTGCTGTGCAAAACGACGGCTTCTTAATAACGTTGGCGCCTGGCGGCCGACTATTGTCAAATAATGAAAGTGTCATTAGTTATTGTTGTCGAGAGCAATTTCGCTTCGCGCTATCTTGAAAAGCGTTTGCGTAAACTGTATATTGAACATCAAATAGTGATTTTCAATATTCAATACCATCTCGTAGCTTCGATACAGAATTTCTCAGTTTCATAATCTTAACAAACGATCAAATGGTTTCCCAAAATGATCTTAAAATTCAAATTCAGAACTAGCGACCCGCCCCTGTTTCGCACGGTTTTTACGACAAAAAAACATCGAGATTTCTTTATTATGTGTAAGTTTAATATAAATATTTATACCTTTTTCTCTTCTTGTTCTTACACACTATTGTCTACATATCTATCTCATTTCCTCTTTCGCAGGTCTGCTGGAAGAAATGTCTTAAGAAATAAGCAGTACCTTTGTACACTAAATTATAATTATGTTGTTTCTCAATGTATTTTACTGTATGTACATAAATAATAAAATAATTAAACCTTTCGGAATAAATTATCTAAATGATGGTGAAAACCGAACCAAAATCCGTTGCATTTTAGAAGAATACAAAAAGCGCCTTTTATTTATAATATGTAGATATATTAATATTAGTAACAGTATCACATAGTCTGCTATATACTTTTCTATTCTCTATCATAACTTGGATATGGAAAATGAGCTAAGATAGGGGGAAGTCAGTCGTTTTGTTGTAGTAGTCATGTGGTTCGAAACGTTAACTTTCCTCACCGCAATGTTATTGCCCGTTTATGGCCACTGTAACTGTAGAGTTCTGCGAAGGTTGCCAAGGGAAGTAGGCAATAGACGATAAGTCTACGTTTTACTGAGTTAGGTAAATAATTCTGGAGTTTGCTGATGATTAGTGTCTATTTTTTTCTACTTATATAATAAAAATGAAATGATATTCGTTGGTAAGCGCATCACATGAGAACGGCTGGACCGATTTGGTTATTTTTTGTTTTAAAACTTTCATAATAGTCCGAATCAGGTTCTTACGGAGCGAAAATTTTGAAAAGTTGCCGGGAAAATTGGTGCATTTTCTATGGGAATTTATGTATGAGCTAAATAAATTCGGACCGAACAACGTCTGTCGGGTCAGCTAGTTTTTAATAAACATAAAACAAAGAAGATAAATTAATTTCAAACTTTCACATTGCTACAAATAAAACATTTTTTTCATATTGCCAGGAAGTTCGTTGTGTGTTACACGCATTCTTTACATCTATGGATGTAATGATGAAGGAACGTGGCCATAAAGTAAGGAATGCAGAGCGAACCGTCGCAGATCGCACTCTTTGGCTACGATAACACTCGATTGAAGTAATGACGAGTTGATTCTAGATCGCTCGCGGCATTCCGCCGCCGCCGTCCGCGCCCGTCCACTTCATATCATTCCACTTTTATGGACATCACAACGTAACTATATAAATCTTGTGTTTGTCATCACCTTGATCGATTTTGTATACCATCCGACTAGTTGCGTGTAATCATGTAAAAGAATGTCGTCTAGCGGTAATTAGAGCTTTTCTTGTAAGCGTCATACTCGCAGGAATTTTATAGGTCCGTTGAGGATTGACGTGAAGAGAACATGTAAATTTTGCCTGATTTTGAGCGGTAAGCTATAAGCGGGTACAACAGTTCAAATACCTCGGAAATTATGTTACCGAGGGCCTTGACGGCCAAGTTGACATAGAAAGGGAACGTAGGGCATTGGTGGTCAGAAGTAATATGCTGGCCCGCAGGTTTGCGCGTTGTAGTGACCAAGTTAAAGTCACACTATTTAGAGCCTACTGTCAGACTTTCTACACGTGCAGCCTGTGGTTTAGGTATCCGCAGAGGCCGGTCAGTGCGCTACGTATCCAATATAACAATGGATTTAGGATGTTGTTGGGGTTGCCCCGCTTTTGTAGTGCCTCTGGTATGTTTGTGGAGGCTAGGGTTTCATGCCATCGTGAGCAAGCGGCTCGCGTCGTTGCTAAATAGAGTCCGGGGTAGCACTAACAGCATCCTACAGGTCCTTGTGGACAAACTGGATTCAAATATACTGAAAACATTTATTCGTGTTCACATTTTGTAACTCTAGGTACTTGTTATAAATCTAGACGAAAACATAATATCAATATTTCAATGAAAAAACTTCTCTACTGGGGCGTGCATTTGTAACGTGATGTGCTTACATAAATATTTTCAACTTGATGCCTGTAGATTGGATTACGCGCCTGAAGTAATTCAATTATTCGCATAAATATTTCATATTCAGGAGTGACCTGCAAACATCGCACAAGTTAATATTGGTTATCGTGTTCGAAGGCCGAGCCTGAATAAACTCAATATTGTGATTACAAACGCATGGCCACTGTAGAACTTGCGAATATATACTTAGCAGCAAACAGCACAAGTCGTCAGGGTTTCCGATAATTTAAAACCGAACATCATAAAAGCCCAATCAGTAAGTAAGAGCAGTGGTGGCCCAGTGGTAACGGCCGCGAGTTGTAGGTCGGCTGTTACGGGTTGTGGGTTAGAGTTGTTGGTTGTTGGTTCGAACCCTGACAGGCGCTTCACTTGGTGTACATTATTTCATTCTATTATTATATATATATTATTATTTTATTTATTTCTCTGAAAACGGTGAAGGAAAAACGTGACGAAATCGGTATGTCCTAGAACCAAATATTCGAAGACATGTGACATTTACCAAGAGTACCAACCCGCACTGAACACGTATGGTAGATTACGGCCAACTCCCTCTCACAGAGAGTAGGCCTGTGTCTCAGCAGTGAGAACTTATAGGCTGATTATGCATGTAAGTAAGTACCTAATCATTTTAAGTTTTTAATTATACCCAGGAATTCTATGTATAATAGGCTTGTTTCATAAAAATAATTTTTTTAGTCCGGAAGGTAGATTAATAAAAAATATAGGACACGTAATATCAAAAGATTACGGCGATACATTGAGTTAAATGTGGCATGACGTCACTGCTTGCTAGATTTTATGCTGATTTGTGACGTAGCCAGCCCCCACTCCCCAACTTTAATGCGTGTTTTCTAAGTTATTTTTTTATTAATATGATTAAGCAAAAAATACGTGTCTAATATTTTTTTATTATCTGAAAGAGGGACTAAATAGATTTTTTTTTTTACCTAGGCAACTACCGTATTAAGGTACGGTAGGCCGCACATCAGTCTAAGGCGCGTCGCCCATTATCGGTGAGCATCGGTGCTGCTCGGTACAGCTCGGGCGCCTTATGGCAGCTTCGGGCGCCTAAGGGCTGCTTCGCGCGGCTTCGGGTGCCGGAGAGTTGCCTCGGCAGTCGTAAGCATACCTAAGGACGCCGAGGCTTGTTTCGGATAACTTCGGCAAAACTAATAATAGTTCGGGTGGCAGACACGTCACAGAGCAGTCGTAACGGTACGTGAAAACAGTTTTGCGTGTGGGACTTAATTCTAATATAAATAATATTAGAATTAAGTCCCAATTCACCATGAATTGGGAATTAATTCTCATTGTTCATCTTGCTGAAGAAGAAGAGAAACTTGGAGCCTTAAGGCAAAAAAGAAGATTTTGGGTAAATAAGCTTTGGAAGCGAAGATGTACTTTCGATGAATTTCATAACTTGTTTAATGATTTACTATATGACGTTCGCAAATTTTACGACTACTATTTCATCTCCCTGATTATTTGGTTCCATGCATTCTGTTTCGTTTGTTGATCACTATAATATCGCGATGTTATGTCATACAGACTTGTTTGTGATCTTGCACAAGAATAATCATCTTTTCTTCTGTCATCGTCAAATAAAATGAACCTATACGTGTAATTAATGAGGCTGTTGCCGTTCATTTTCCTTTGGATGTTGCCAAGCTAATGGAGGTGCGCGCGGTGAACATTATGACTGTTCTGCGACATGTCTGCCACGAAAATTCCACCCGAGCTACCCGAAACCAGCCTCGGCATCCTTAGGTATGCTTACGACTGCCGAGGCAGCTCTCAGGCGCCCGAAGCCGCCCGAAGCAGCCCTCAGGCGCCCGAAGCCGCCGTAAGGCGCCCGAGCTGTACAGAGTCGCACCGATGCACACCGATAGTGGGCGCCGCGCCTAATTCTACTGAAACTCCGTACCTACTACGCTAGGCCAGCTCAAGGTCAAAGTGTTACCACTGACGTGCAGCCTATTGTACGTTATCTATCTTTTTACACGTTAAGTCTGCAATGGAACAAATAGGCAACCCCAAAAAGTTTTATATATGGTATACTTTTACATCAGTCTGCTATGTCAGTTTCGGGGTTGTAAGTAGATCTAATGATTTTGATATTTTGCCTTTTGATTTTTGCATAATAGACTATGTTGTACCTATGCTCTACCTCCATACGATGACAAAACTGTATCAAATCCACACTGCATCGTGCTAAAATGAGTATTTTTGTACCAGGAATAAATCAGAATATGAACAAAATAACCTATCAAAAACAAGAAGACAAACAAAGCACCAAATTCTTTTTTCGTAGGACAGGATGGTGTTGCCGTATATAGATTTTCAAATTCCACCGTTTTTTACTTATGCAGACTTAAGGGCCTGCTACACGGTCGCCAACCGCGTCCCGACAGAGGTGATCTTGGTGGTTTTCAACCGTAAAACACCAAGGTCACCTCTTGCGGGCCAGACTAGTTGACCATATTAAAATATATCAACGTTTGAAGTTGGATGAACTTTCACCAAATACTTAATTCTAGTGCGTATAGAGACTAGTGGAGAGCAATTACAAAATATTTACGATTAGGTACGTAGGTTTACTTAATTACGGAAGATGGTGGGAATTATTTCTTACTTGTTGTTGTTGTTCTAATTGTTCTTGTTGTTGACCGTGATGCTACACACTACCTTCGTAGGCATAGGTAAGTACCGTATGGGTCTGAGAGAAAGTCGATACTTAAATGAATGATTTTTACTGAGATTTTGATTGGCTAGCTAGACCCTCCTATAATTAATAAAAGATGATCCGATACTTACTGTAGAAATAATGAGAACTGGGAGCAAAAATAGAAAAGTGTTAGCTACTTGTCAAACTTTAGAAGCCACGAGGGAAATCAGATTCTTTCCTTCGGAATTTGAATGTATATTGGTTTGAATTTGAATAAAAAATTGTTTTTGATGAAATTCTACAAAGTTATGTTTACATAATTCGCAACGGAACTTTATAAACGAGAACTTTTCAGATGCTCTGGTGAACTCAGGCTAATCTGTAGCTTCATCCGCTTCCAACTCCGTAAAAATGCAAGAACATTATGTTGGTACCTCCGTACCCACATAAACAAAACGACAACAAGTTAATCATGGCCGCAAGGATTTAAAATAGAAAGCAGGATAGGAACGCAGCTGAGTAGCGCGTAGTGTGTCGGCTAACGGGACCGCCTGCGTCACGCTGGCGGGCGGCGCGGCGCGGGCGTCGCGTCGCCTGCGCAGTGCATAACCACGACACCGGACGACGTTATCTCATTCTTTTCGAAGCATTCTTACTTACGCATTGTGATGGGTTATGAATTTATGATAAATATGACTTTTGCAGAAAATATATGCATATCTTTCACCTTAATCATAATATTCATAGTTATGAATTAGAGTTTGGTTTCTTGAGTAGTTTACTATTAAATCTTCTCCACAGATCAAAAGGACTATAGTTTTTTTGTATGTTACAACATTGACTATGAAAAGCAATACGGATGAATTTTTCGACGCCATATTAGTTGCTAATAGTTTTAGTTAAAATATTATAAATATAGTTATTTCTACATATTGATTAGGTATAATTGTTATTTAGGTAACTAAATTTCATTTGAATTCTAAAAAGTAGCAAAAACGTCTTCAGGTTAATGAACGTACTTTGAGTGATTACGAAAACCCTTATTGCAGTACAAAAGCTTTTTAAGTATTTGATCATGTTTAGCATATTCCTTGTACACCTACTTTTAAGCGTTTATCAACACATTAACACCTTATTAAACACTTGAAATCTGTTGTTGATTTTTAAATAATCCAACCTGATGCTCAAGTAGGAGAATTGGTACCTATAATTTGCAAATAAATTGACCTCTTAAGTGTTGTGTCAAGGCAATGGTGCCCGATTTTTTTTTTGTACAGACATCTTGTCAGTGATTCGTTAGCCTCTGTCATTAATTCAAATGATATTCAAATATACTGCGAACCTCTGCGTGGCTATTAATGTTCAATTATCTTCTTGATCTCGATACAATAGTTTTCTTTTCCTTCTGTAATACAATTAATTGTGTATTAATGTGATGTTAGTCTAGACATGGGCTACAGAATACTTAACTTATTAATATATAAATTACATATACTTTTGACTTACTTAATAATATACTTTTTAAGTAGTATAAATTTGGTTGTCTTAATCGGTTCGGATGAATCTTAATAAAATTCTAAGAATGCTGTATATTGCTTTTGTATGTATTGGTGATCAGTTTAGTTCTAAAGTTTCAGTTCTAATTGGGGTTCAAAATCAGTAGCAAGATATTATCACAAAAAGCTCTTTATCTCCATCGACAAACTAACTATAAGTATCATGCAAAAGTTAATTAATTACTTACTTATCATAAGCATATTTATTTAAATATGTAGTTTACGTTCTAGTTTTCTCTTAAATATTGTGGAGTTCTGTTTGCTGTACAACAAAAGAGTCGAGCCCTTTTCTTTAATTCTTCGCTATTTAATTAATTTCCTTGTTTGCAAAGAATCCCCATTGTGTCTAACAATACAGTGCCGTACCGAGTTTAGTTCCAAGAACCAGTTTTTTTTTTCTTTTGTAAAGAGATCACAATAAACTATAAAACGTTGAGTTAGTGGGTTTCCTTAAATAGTTACTAAGCATGTTTTCTAGAAATAAAGACGGTAAAAGTGTCTTAGGGCTGCACATTTTTGTGACTATTGCGAACTCTCACAAACTCAATATTCCACTGGGTTTTTAAAAGACCTAAAGTCTTTAAAAAACCCAGTGGATTAATCCCACTTATAACTTAAACTTTAAAGAAAATCTCACAGCATTAGCAACTAGAATATTATTTGACTCAATACATGTTATTAAGGCCTACTCAGATACGAATAAGGCATTCAAATTAAAAAATGCTTAACAATTCATGAATTGATCAATCAAGAACCTTTTAATTACGAATATCAGAGCGCAAATGATTGTTGGAAGAACTTTACCGTTAAGAAGTGAATCAGAATGAGAGGTACGGTAATAGCTAAGAAACAGTGAACAAGTACTTAGTAATTATGTGTGTGTATCATTATCACTACATTGTATCTCGCACATGGTCACAAAAACTATGTTTGACATACGCACTTATGTAAGTCAGTAATAACTTGACAGTGCTCTGGTATGTAACAATAGTTTGCATTTTTTTGCATAGTTCCAGATAGACCTGCATATTCTGTGTGAGATTGTGAGTTTAATTTGTGTATGAATTGAAATTAAACTGATTAGTTCATGAAACAATGCGAACGAATAAAGATGATACTAAAATAGAAAAGGATGTTGAGTCTACATTGTTTTTGTATATCATCTGAAACTTTCATTTAAAAAAAAATATGCACATTATCCACAGATGTCTACCAAAATATAAGACAGATACCACAGATATAAAATAAATATTTATAACTAAGTACGGTAAATTCATCGTCAAAGATATGCGAGAAAAGCCTGTAAACAAAACCAAAACCAAAACCAAAACCAAAACCAAAACCTTTGAACGGTAATCTTAAAATTACTATTCATAAAACTCTTCTAGGAAATGCTATATAAATCACTTTCCGCGTGTTATGTGGAACTTGGGGTCTATTATTAAAGAAAGTCATTAGAGTAAAACTTTCTCTGGGGTTTCTGATCTAATGAATGGACATAGTCGGAGGGCGTAGGACTAAACTGTGAGTCTGTGTGGGTCAAGGACTCGGTCAGTCACCCACGAGTCCTCCCACGGATAGCACTTAAAAAGCTGCTTGAATATCTTTACAGATGTACAAAAGAAAATGGATGCCGCGTTGGTGGAAATATGTTTAAAAAGTTATGAGATGTATAATTACTTATTACAAGAAATGCTTTAAATTTGGTAGGTACCTTTTATTTGGTTAATAGTAAACTATAGAGAAAAATTATAAATATTAATCATCATAATTTCAGCCCAGAATCACCCACTGCTGGGAATAGGCCTCCCCTTTTTTCTGCCATACTTCCCGGTTCCGTGTGTCCCTCAGATATAACATAATAGCAGTAAATGAATAAAACCGTTTCATACGGATTTTTTTTCATTTGTATTATTTGTGAGTGTGACAGATCATATCTTTATAAATTAATTGAATACTAAGTATAGGTTACACCGACGAGATCGTTCATATGAGCGATTTGAGTGTTTAAAATTAATGGGTACCAGTTCTAGGTTGATTAATGTCTCATAGCTCTGTGGGCATACCCACATAAGACAAATTTGGACGGTGAGATAGTCAGCACGACACACTGACCGCGTCCTAAACGGTCATTTTGTATAAGGAAATTAAAGGAAATTCCGCATTTAGGCAGTTTTGACTTTCTACGAGACAATTAAATACTTTCCATCTCATTTACACACACCGTGTGTTTTAGTATTACTTACTCATTGCAATTTTTCCAGTTCCAAAAGTTCGAGCTTCACGATATTATAATTGTATTTTTAAATAGATATTTGGCGGCTGCTCGTTTCAAACGAATTAACTTCGAGTTTTCCGGTATATACTATGTTCAGCTTCTGGTGAATTATACTCAGCAATGATAAATTATATATGCGAAATAAACAAACATAATTACGTATAAATTCCCAACTTTACTTTGTAAATCACGAACATGAATATTTGAATAAATATACAGCGTGATCACAAACGCAGCTTCCTTAACCAGAGCCTTGATAATTTACCATTTTGTGGTTATTATGTAAGGACAGAAAAAACTTAATAAAAAATGTGAAGAGGAGTCACGAGGTTCATTGACAGATTTTCATTTATTATGAGAATTTTTAACAAATATTTCGGTGAAGATCAGAAACGACGTGATTAGTATTGCAATCCATCATGTTTAGTGTAAAGAGTGATAAATGAGTGTATTCAAATTAGCGAGTTCCAGGATGACTTGCTTATAATGGATCAGCGAAATTGGATCCCTTCCAGCTGCATCCAAAACTGTTATGATGACTTATAAATCCTTATAAACCGTATCCTTTCTCGTAATCATATTCCATTAATTTACTCATAATTAACTGAAACTGACCTGAACTGAAATGACCAAATCCATTTGGAGGTGCTTGATTTTATAATTAAAGAATATTATTTCATGAGAATAACGTCATCTCTGAATAATTTTCTTCATTGTTTAATGGTTATTACAAGTTACTTTACAATAATTACACTTCCATTATACCTACCTACAATTATTATTTGTTACTTTGGTAATGTTTTGCGTCATGTTCATAAAAACTTCAGGTAATTTGATTTCTTTTATTAGTGTGTTAGTTTGATATGAATTTATTTGAGCTCATGTTCGTCTTTTAATAAAGCTAACACTGGTCAACTAAATATTTGTGGCAATTAAGAAATATTAATATTCTCTAAGGTGCCCGTCAGATTAAATTAGGAAAGTTTTTGCCTTTTGGGTTGTCTGATCTAATCCCTTGAGAAAATTAGTAATATCATGTACAAATGTGAAAGTCTTGCTTAGTTAATGGAAGAATGTTGTTTCATTTACAATATGTTAACGTAATTGAAATAAATGCAATTTTGTACTCACGAGGCATTGAAGTATGACCATAAAGGTTCTTAGATAATGCAATAGAGTTATGTCGATGTTCATTGCTTTCTGATCGAAATAAAATTCACCTGCGTTCCCCCAGAAGGGGTATACATTTAAGGTTACTAATAAATATTCGACTTCTTCAAATAAGAAGACCTGAGTAGTGATTACGATTACACCATTTGCAGAACGAAGACCGGAATATTTCAGTTGATTATTCAGGGGGACAGCCCATTGACAGTTTATTGGCCTATAATTATTATAGGTACGTTATAGTTTGTCAGGGACCTCTGAATGCCTCTAAACAAGCGGATGATTCAGTCAGTTGCCAAATTGATAACAATATACGTGATAGGTCAAATCTTGGATTAATAAGATAACACAGAAAGTTATGTACTTTCCAGTAGATAAACTTTTACGATTTAGGGGAGAAAAAAATCAATAAAATGTCTTGCTATGTCAAACATTGAACTTTAGCTGGTAACTGTATTCCAAAGTTTGGTATGCTGTTTACTAATTAAAAACGTTAATAAAATCATGAAACCTACTTTCCGATGAATAAATAACCGGTTGGTACTTAAACCGGCCGGTGTGCATACATTCCTCATCAACCGATCACCTGTAATTAACCTATCCCAGGGACTTTGAGATCAGCTCTAACATAGGTACCTACGCATATTCCTGCGATGACAAGGAATACAATGATTTGATACAAATTCCGTGTGACCGCGTGTTGATTTATTTTATTTACATACTTCTCTAAGTGTAGGTTATTTCAAAGGTAAACAATGCTACTACTGCAGTTGTATTTTTCTATTTATGACTATTTGAAAAATAATAAAATCACGAGCGAAATAAGAAAGCAAGTTAAGGTAAGAACTTAAGAGTTGCGCGTTTGATTCCCGTATCCTACAGTAAGGACCTGATTTGTAAGGACACCCACGTAAGCCATCCTTGAGTGGGGTAAGATAGGGGTAAGCTGGTTCAGTTATTTATTTGACCCAGACGTGACTCCGGTATTACTCGACACTATTGCTGGTCCTACTGGTCGTTATGGAGCAAAAGTGATACTAACATGTAAAATAAAGGGTTAGATTAGGTAATTCAACTTTATTAAGTAAATACTCAAAATAACATGTAATTAGCATGGTCCCAGGCCGGTCTAGCCACGTCCCAGCGATCGTTGAACTCGCTCAGGTCAAAAGCCTTGCAGTGCCAACCGTCGCATTGATATATATTTATCGCTAATACAATTTTCTGAGCCTCTACGTTACTTGTGAAGATTAGCCGGACTTGACTGACAATCATATCCATTGAACATCTCTCGTCTGAAAGCCGATACGGATACACAAAGGCTTCGTTAACTAAATTTGTTCTTTTTGCGTTAAATAAAAGCAGTTTGGGTTGAATCAAATTTAAAATAAATGAACTGTTTATACGCTAACCCCCTTTCTGAAGGTTCCTAACCGATCAAGAATAATTCAGGCTATGTACAAGAAATGTCGCAGTATTATTCTTTTGAGCTTTATTACACTTAAACACTGAAGTTAATTTGCAGAAGATATGTCGATCCAATTATTCAAAACGAACGTAATATCAGTATTTGTCATACAAAAAAAAAATCTTAGTTACACAAACATCTGAATTCAAAAGTTTTAAAAGTGCAGTATTTTTAACCCCTTAAAAATTGAGATAAAGCTCCGTTTGACAAGACAAGACGTACGTCTGTAGACAATGCTTGTTCCGAATGTTATTCTTTGTTACCGTCTATTCAGGAGGTTGACTTTCTTAATTTCGGAGGTCAGTTACCGCAAACATCTATGTATATTGTATATATCTATATCCTGATGAATTGCTGTTTCGCTTGAATTGCAATTATGTTTTTGCCTCCTTCAATAGTTTAGCTATGAATCCGGGTGAGATCTTCCTTAACCGTCGGTTCATCAAACGTTATTATACCTAATCATCTTCCAGAGATTGTTTAAGAACAATCTCTGGAATTATTGATTGTTTGAGAATGTTTAAGACAATTTTCGAAAAGGTTGTAGGTTTACACTCTATTTTTCCTTGTTTATTTTATCCTCATTCCGAATACCACCATCTTTTACATCAGGAACAGCATAAACATTTTTAATATTTATTTTATATAATTATCTTGAAAGCTACATATATTTTTATTCTAAAGCTTTTTTGGGTTGAAACTTTTATTTGAAGTAAGTACCTATGTTTATTTCTTTAGGGGTGCTGGTTTCTACAAGACGATTTTAAGAAAAAAAGTTTTTGTGATAATTGTAGTTTTGGATACATTTTCGCAATTGTTTACTGCAATAATGGTTAGTTTACTTCCAAGTTTCTGCCGATACACTATGATTATAATGCGACACTGCGCGTAATGCCTGCGTGCTTGGCGAGGTCCCGTGGCTCTGACTAACATTAACATTCGCGGCCGAGAAGCCTCGATTCGCCTAACTTGATACACACGCCCCATAATAGGACCAATCTAGTTTCTATAATCACGTAGGTATTGTATTTAGAAACTATAACAAATTCAGCTTGCTAATGAAAAAAAGGCTTTCAATATCTTCCTGAAATTGTTGTTGAATATAACACTTTTGTAGCGCCTGAAACCTATGTAAAACCTGTATACTACCTAAGTAAAACCGATACTAGAACAATAAACGCAATTTGTTAGTAGCCCTGACTTTTTTTATGAAAACTAAAACCTAGGTTCCCCTCCCCATTAGTTAGGGGAGCCGAGAAAGTTTTTGAGGAAGCATATGCAGGGCGAAAGGTTGATAGCTCAGTAGATGCGGCATGATGAGAGAGCACCGAGAATATATTTTAAAAGTTTCAGATAGGAGCCCAGTGGTCAGGGGTCCACTTTCGCTTGGGCGGAGCATCGCCGTGTCCTCGTGGAGGCGATCGGCGGCGGTGATCTCTCGCGTCCGGCCCTGGTTCAGGCCATGGTACGGAGCGAGAGGAAATGGGAGGCCGTCACCTCCTTCTGCGAAGCTGTCATGCTCGCGAAGGAGGAGGCGGAACGCGTGAGGGAAAGGAATTTCGCGCCCTCACGCCCCGAACCGCCGCAGGAGGAGACGCCCAGGGCGTCGGGAATCGCGGGGCGATTTCCGGCCACCGTAGGCGCGGGCTTGCGGGCGGTGAGCAATGGGTGGCTCACCGTCCGATAAGGACCAGGCCCGGGTCGACGGCGCGTTGTGTTCCACGCGCGCCTCAAAGAGATGTCAGCAGATTTGAAGGGGTCCACTAGGGCCGATGCCTGCCGGGGTTGCGAAGAAAACCGAAAGGGAGATCGTGGCCCCCGGCAACAGGGCAACCGAAGGAACACGGGTGGGTTTTAGTCAGTAAGAGTCTGACACGCCCTCCCGCTCCGCCCAGAGCGGGAGAAGTTATTTGATGATTTCCCACCCTCAAAAAAAAAAAAAAAGGGGTCCACTTTCAGATTTCTTAAATGGAAACCCCCTGACCTTGGGACTCTTATCCTCCTACAGTTTTTGAGAAAATTATGCATGAAAAACTTTACAGATTCATATCAAAATATCTTAAATGAAGAATAATTTGGTTTAAGGAAAAATAATCCATCGCATTGGCTTGCTTTGCTTTATTAAAATTGATAATCAAAATTCCTAATGATAAAACACCAATTACCTTTTTTTTTTCTTAGATATATCTTTCGATTTCGTGAACCATAAATTGCTTCTACTCAAATTAGATCGATCCGGCATTAGAGAAAACACGTTAAAATGGCTCGAAAGCTACCTCACCCATCGACAACAATGTGTTGAAATCTCGAGACAAACAGGGCACCAAAAAATCCGTCTGCAGACTCATCGGGAAAATAATCGTGGTGTTTCCCAAGGTACCATACTGGACCCACTTTTATTTTTGCTGTATGGTAAAGATTTAGCTAGTATAATCTCCCACAAAAGCAAACTATATGCTGACCAAAACTACATGCTGATTAGCGAAACCAAAATGATAGTTCCAAGCATACAACAGTAAGCGTCCACAGTTAAAACAAACAGCATGATAATGACACAATCGAAGAAGTTGAGAGTACAAAGTTCCTAGGGATAACAATAGACAAACACTGTAACTGTAAAGATCATACTGACGAACTCTGCACAAAGTTAGATAGATTCGTAATCGTTCTATTTACATTAACACGTGTGGTTAGTGTTGATACGGCACAACTTAACAAATTGTTTCGAGCTCAAAAGAAATGTATTCTCCCAATATATTACCACTCCCAGCACTAAAAATTTTTGAAATTTGTATTTTTATGTACCAAAATAAGAATGAATTTCATCTACATAATGATGTTGTATCCCGACCTAACCGCAAAAGTTCACATCCTAGATGAAATAAACAATAAACTATTTTCTAATCATGTATTTTGTATGGCGACCAAAGTTTATAATAAACTACCAGATTACAAGGACATAGCATAATCAGCCTCTGGTGTTCCCATTGCTGGGACACGGGCCTCCTTTCTGTGAGACGGCGTGGGCCATAATCCACCACCTGGGCCCAGTGCGGGTTGGTGGATGTCACATGTCTTCTAATTTTTTGATCTAGAACATGCTATTTCTCAGGCATGCCGGTTTTCTCACGATGTTTTCCTTCACCGTTTTGAGAGCAGTGGTGATGAAATAATTTACAGAAAGTAAAGTGCCTGCTTAGGTTCGAACCTACGACCTACAACTCGTAAGTCACGGCCATTTCTATTGGTCCACCACTGCACAAACACTTTATGATATTTAGATGTAAATTATTCAATTGTCTAATAGTAAGTAAATGCCTCGACTAATGATTTTATTAATGAAAAGTTGACTTAAGTATTAGAAAATATTTATATTCTCTTTTTATTATCTCTTTGACTTACATAATTTTTTTTTTTTTTAAATTTCCATTCCTAATATTTGACTCATTCGCAATTTCAATGTTATCCATTCAATGTTATGTCTAGTAAACTAATAAAAACCTTTAATTTATCGTGATTTTAACCCATCGCCGGAAACGACAAAATATTATGAACTTTTAAAACTATGTAACAACTTTGTAACAATATTTTGACAAATAATGGACTATTACTATTACTTTACGAAATATTTAAAATATACTTTCGGTGTTCTCTCATCATGCCGCACCTACTCAGCTATCAACTTTTCGACCTCAATAATTATGCTTACTCAAAAACTCTGTGGGCTCCCCTACCACAATGTTTCGTCAAGTAGGAGAAGAAGATAGTAAAAGAGCATTTGTTCAATAAGTATAACTATATACCAACTCGTATTGACTCAGTGTTCACTTTCGAAAATTTGTTAATTTTCTCCATACAATGTAAGTAATTTTCAAGTTACTTCAGGGGCGAATACTTTACGTTTAGAATTCACAAAAGTAATTACCTGCCTAGAAATTTCTACAAACGATGCCAATAATGCTATGTGGAGTATATCTGTCGCAAACTTTATTACTTCCTCTCTTTTACCGCCGTAAAAAACAAGCCAACAATGTATTACGATAACAAAACTTTCTTTAAGTGTTTCTCTGATGAATGAATCAGTTTCACGAATCAGCTAGATATATATAGTACTTTTTGTTCTTGAAGGAGAAAGGTGGACGCCTGGACCCACTGACCCACTGCTGACGACCACTTTCTGCCTCACTGTTATTTATAATAATCATTTTGTATCGCACACAACTGACAACGCGTGTATTATACTGTGCAAACTTGCGGACTTTTCAAGCGTTAAACTTGAACTGCGAAGACATGATTGATTAAACTTATATAGTTACGAGGGATTAATACTTTAGTATGGAGAAAAACAATAGATTCTTGATAACTATTAATGGATTTCAACATGTTTATGATTAATCACATTTGTAAACGATGCCGCACCAAGCAGTTTGATGTCCGTTCATGCGCCCTGTGTCGCAAATTGATTTAATGCGCTCTGCCTCCTCATTCATAGATTATCACTAAAATATAAATAAACAAGCAATAGAATTGAGCTCAATACAGTACATTTGCGACTGAATAACGAACAGCAGATGTACCTTTTATACGCTCCTAGTATGATTTTAATAAACCTTGGAGTGGAACGCGAAGAGGGTTGCTGGAAACAAGTCTGGATGCGCGACTGGTTGGCAGGTAACACTAGCGTTAAATATAAACTCTTAACGAGTTTCTACGATAAAAAAGCGAGTAGCTTCACATTATCGCAAATCAGTGGTTCTGAGTGCAATGGGAATCCTATTAGGATAGTTTATGGCTTTTCGAGCAAGAGGTAAAAGGATCTTTGCGCTTTAGTGTCTATTACTTACAGAACTAACGACGTAAGGCAAAAAAGAAAATAATATATTCAGAAATGAAAACAGCAATACATTTTTAAAACACAAAACTTTATCTCTTCGGTTTCAATTAAGGTCAAGTTAAATCCATGAATTATTCTGATCAGATAGCACTAATTCTTATATATCTTCCATCAAACATGTCGGAACATCCGCCAGGTTGTCGGCTAACAGTGAATTCCGTTTAGATACGGTATTTTTTGTCCAATAATACAAACGTTTTAACTAAATTGTTATGGAATGGGCTGTGAATAGCAACTAGTTATAAAACCGGCTCGCGTCGGCATTTTATCTGGTGACCCGATTCGAGGCAGTGTGAACGGGCTGGGCGGGTGTTGCACTGAAGACGCGGCTGCGCGGGCGCCGCGGCCGCCAGCCAAGTGCAAGGCAAACCTCTCCACTACACGTAACACAGCATAATGACAGCAAAATACCAACACGCGCGGCCGACACACACTTGTTTTGCTCGCCTTTCTTGTACCTATTGTTTATTAAAATTTGTTGGCAAGATGAGTTGCCTATAGTAAAAACGACTTTAATTAAAATATTTTAGTTTAAAAAATCAAGAGAGAGCTTTCTTAAAATAAGATTCAATTTAGATAAAAAATATAAAAAAAAAAAAAAAAAAAAGTGCTCGGCCACAACGATATCAAAAATACCTTGTTGCATCAATATTTTTATGAACAGGCAGCCAATAAAAATTACATAAAAGTAAGTCACGTCGTCGGATGCAATTACGCGACTAAAGTTTAGTGAACACGTAAAAAGAAGATGGTGGCAATAAGTGCAGGATGCGCGGCGGGTGCACGCTTTGGAGATGTTCCGATAGTGCGCTCGCGTACTACCTAGTAGTTCCTTTTTTAACGTTCTATTTTTATACGAACATTTTTGAAGCGAAAACTTCTTTAGGCACGTTGGGCATTTTTGAGATGGGACTAAACCATTGATTTCGCGACACTGTGACGACACCAGCTTTTAACCATTTAAAAGACATCAACGCGTTGATTACCGCGGTGCGTGGAGTAAAAGACATCAACGCGTGATTACCGCGGTGGAGACTTTTTTCAAGTTTTCACTTCTGTCGACGGCACTCTCGGAGAGCCACTGTTTTTTTTTTTCTGTATTTTTTACAGATTCGTGCATAATGTCTTTACCTGGCAACCAATAAGTATTCATACAATTTTTTACATATTCATACCTTTTTACTGGAAATTGATGGAAAATTATAAAAATATAAACTGTTAAATATTTGTGTATCTCTATCTGTATGTCTGTGTTTCAATCCGTTGGGTGGGTTACGATAAATTAATTTTGTGAGCAAAAAGTTTACATACGCGGTCACCAACCCGAACGCGCTCTGTACAAAATCCACACAGACGAAAAACATTTTCTTAATTGCTCTATTATTTTTGGCGCGAACAAAGTTAAATTAATCAAGACCAGAAAATCATGGTTACCGCTGAATCAACTAAGTAGTTAATCAGATTCGTAGGTACCTATCTAAGAATTCATAGAATGTCTGATTAACGTCGGTTCCCCCATGCATAGATGGAATTTGCAGACAAATTAATGTTCTTCGGTTAACTTAATAAATCTGAAAGAACTCTTGTAGGTCAGCCGATTTAGGTACGCGGTATAGCTAAAGATATATCAAGTATAACAAAAGGGCTTGCATTCAATTTGAAATACGAATAAAAATTGAAATACCCACGCGAGTACCTAATGGAAATCCATCACACGATGAAATGCACTCAAGTACTCGAGGGTTATGGATAACGCGAAGCCATTTATCTTATTTTGTACTATTCGAAGTCTAATATGTAGTTGTTGCGCGTGACTTTACGCAGCGCCATTTCATTGCGTATTGCATCCGCTAGGGACGCTCCTTTCTTCCTAATGATTTGTGTCGACGCAGGATCGCGCACGTACTTTATACGTCCATCGCTTCAATCGTATGAAAGAGGTCTATCAAATAAATATATAAATTCAACAATAAGAACAAAAAAACGTTAGCTGTAATGAGCTGATGCAAATGGCAACGTGAAAAGAAGAAATACGAGCGGCAACCAGTCATGTTTTGAGCATCCGGAACCTTTAAAAGACGCTTCGAGGGTATCTACTTTAGTACCAACATCCTCAGTTAAAGTTGGAAAAGCACTTTAGTGTTCTTTAAATTACTAAAGATCTTAAAGATTTTCCAGTAACATGATTTTATCAATTTAACAGTAACTAGTTCCAAATTACCCATTCAATTATCGTAACACTACTGGATTATTAAATAATTCCAAAGATCATATCTTAAGCCATCATAATTCAAGTTAACAGAACAAAAAGCTATTGTGATATAACTGGATAGCGGTCGATTAGCATGCTTAGCACCATAGCGACGCGCACGCGCGCCCTTCAGTGGAACACATTAACTATACAATATGGTTTTTTTTACTAAATTATGTTATTGTACAAACAAATCAGACGCAATTTGTCTTAATACATCTAACTGGCCAAACAATTGGGGCAGGTTTTTCCGTTTTTTATGCCTCTGAGTAAGTAGATTTATCTAACTTTGTTAAGACTTCGATGCATGTTATCGACTCTAGGCTAGGTATTTATTGGTTAACGGCATTTAGATTCGTATCTCAATGCAAATAATGGAGAAAGTCGTGAAGACCGTTAATGACTAAATGCTTATTGGAAACAAGTTTTTTTTGTTTGATTTTTGTGTCGCGCAGCAGGTTCTTGTCTGCGAGAATTTAAATTTTAAAAGTGAGTTGTTTGACACACAAATATGTTATTATTTGGGAAGGCACCGTTGTGCTACACCTGTGCTGACCCGACCTCTGGTTCAACGATCAGCCGAAATTCGGACAATGCGGGATTTTCCCAGGCGAGCCCATGACTGATGGCAGCAACCTACACATTTTTCTCATTAACGGTTCAGAAGAACTGGCTTTAAACAAACTTAAGATTGACTTGTAACATTGCATGCCGTTCTTAAAATATAGTTACATTCAGACCCGTAATTGCCCCGTTGGTCTCGTGGTTGCAAGCGCTACTGCTGAGCGTGGGGGTTTCGATTCCCAGGTCGGGTAAAGTTTTATTGGGTTTTTCCATTAGAAATATCTTTGTAACAACCCGTAGTTTTCAATTTGGCGGTGTGATACCCCCGTGCCTCGAAAACACTTTCATCCGTTGATCCTGCGCCCGATCTCTTTCTGGTCGTATTGGATTGCCATCCCACCGAACTGAGAGTGAAGAAGAGAGAGTGCATCTGCGTCGCCGCACACACTTGTGTACGATAATATCTCCCGCGCTGAAGGCTCCGTTGAGATTGGCCGACATAACCGAAATACGATCTGGAGGACTATATATCTAGCGACTGTAATAAAACAATTTATAAGAAAACTTTACAGTAGAACAATTACCGGTGTCGCGTCGCGCGACTAGTCCCGCAGATCTGCACGAGTCTTTACTCCAATATACCTCTGGTCGTCTTGACTTTCAGTTTAAAGCTCTACCTATACTTTTTCCAGCAGTGGGGGAATAATAGACTGGTATTAGTAAGTAGTTTGTTTTCAATTTATCAATCCTTTACCTTCTATCATTTTATGGAATGAAAACGCTTATTATGATGACCGCAGCACCGGACGCGATCTAAAATCCATACAAACGCTACTGCTTAAATGAAACCAAATCAGTCAACCAGAAATACATAAAACCGTTATTAAATGTTCAAAGCTCATGGTTTAATTATGATTGCGTAATTGTTGTAAAATTACTGAAACAGTTGCATTTCATGGCGCGTGCAGCGGTGTAGCGGCGGCGGCGGCGCGTGGCTACACAATAGCAAATAAATAGTTATTAGGGCACCTATATGGGTATCTTCGAAGGCGTTAGAGGTAATTAAGCGAACACGCGGAAGCCCACACATCATTATTCATTAACAACATCGGCTAAAAGCTTGGGTCTCGCTTCCTGGGTTTTTCTGCGCGGGAGCAGCGCAGATGCGCGGTCTCGCGTGCTTGGCCGCGCCGCTCGTGCGCACACGCCTCTTACATCATATGTAAATAATTCATGGAATAGCGTTCGATTCGGTTAGTGAGCTTTATCTAGTTTCTAACGGTAAAGAAAAAATATAAGAAAAGTTCTCGTAGGTACTTTCTTAATTAATGTTATGGTCTCAGCTTGTAAGAAAATTTATTTAAACACGCTCCAGCTGCCGGTAATGATCCTCCTCTAGCCTTTGTTGTTTGAAAGACAGTCTTTCCATTTCGTATTATGTTTCAAACATAATATTTATTAAGTTTTAAAAATAAATAAACATGGCTTTATTTCTTTCCAAAAATTATACTTAAGCTTTAGGTTTCGTGAGCTATGAGTTATAACGTAAAAATGGTACTAAATCTAACCAGTTTAAGCACAATAGCAGCGCTAATAATTATTATCTAATCATGCTTAAGAACTAATAAGGAAACTTATTTTTTAACACATATTCAGGCAATACACCTAATATAGTATTGAATAGATATTATTAATTAAAAAATAATCTACACGAATAAAAAAGTACAATATCATCATGATATTGGCAAAAAAAGGCCAAAAATAAAATTCTATTCGTGTGCCTGCAAATATTTTTAGCATCAACCATCATTAGTAGGATTGTGTTCTTAATGACGGATTTTTCCGGTTTTTGACTTATACCTTTAAGGCGCTGAGCAGACGATGGACAATTTGTCCGTAGACAATTTGGGATCGTATGGAATTTTGTCCGCGTGCGTTTTAGATTTCTATACGATTCCAAATTGTCTATCGTCTGCTCAGCGCTTTAGACTAATCATGGTAAATTTACTTCACATTCACAAAATAAGCAACAGTTTTTGGAAGTTTGTTTCTGAACTCTTTTTATTTCAAAACGGTACAAAATGTTTCGGGTACAGGATATGTCTCGTGTCTAAATTGCCTCGTTAACTTCAATAACAGCATCACTCATATTTGGTACTTTGGTCGCACCGTTAGTGGCAACGTTACCGTGGTCGCACTCGGTCGCAGTCATCACGAACCACCACGCTGCCATACGATGTAGCTCAGTAGAGCATGAGATAGATTATGTTTTTTTTTAACTTATTTTAGTCATAATCGATTTAAAATCGACTGCGGTTTTTTAACAGATATTTATCGAATTTGAAGTTAATAAAATAAAAAATTTCATGTCTGATACCTACTTGTCTCGAATAGAAAGTGGCGGATTAAGTTCAATCGTAAGTCCATTGTGACTAAATTATATTAACGTAGATCGAGATAATTGCTTTCTTATAAATGATTAATGATACACCCTTCATATCAAGCGTAATTACTTACATGGGATTGCTCATCTCAATTAGTCGATTAAAAACGATTGATCGAATATGAAAAGATGTGTTAAAAGACTGCTTTAAAGACATTTAAGCGAATGTTCAGGCACAACTATGCAAACTGTGTCAGTTTAGCTGGCGGTGGACGATTCGCTTTGATAAATGGATATCTATCATTGGAGGCTTTCGGTCTTTGATCAATCCGTACAGATAGATCTTTATAAAGATGTAGGTACCAAACTTTCGATATTATTTCCAAAAACATAACACTCCTCATTTGGACAGTCGTGTAAAAATAAGAGCTTATTGTTAAAACCAAGAATAAATAAAATAATCCATCTCATTTCATAGACAAAGTCGGTTCAAGTCGTAGGCCCGGAAACAATTGCCGTTCCAATTGGTTTAGTTACTTGAACGAGGGTCACCCTAATAGATACGTGGAAACGCTTAGTGGACTGGAACAACTTATTCCAATCGAATTTTTGGGAAACAACATTATTTCTATCCCATATATATCTAGGCAGTATTATAGTAAATCCACATTTCGCCAGTTACGTGTACCTAACTCTGTGTAATAGGAGCCTAATGCTATCAACCAGGCACCAATCCAAACTCGGAGCTACTATTGAGTATTTCCTAATGGAAAACACTTTTTTTTTTTAGGTAGAGCATCTCTTAGTTGACCTCTGAGATCATGACTACTTAACTGGGCTTTCCTGTGGGTGCCTTAAGCTACTAAACTTAAAACCTCCAGCCAGGGGTTATTCAACTATGCTAATTAAAACTAGGTGAACGCTCGCTAAGGGCACCCCCTGTGGGGTACGAACCTTGGCTTAGGGCGTCAACCGGAGGGAGGACATCAAGGATGGGACGGGCTGAATCAAAGTTTTGATCATGATTATTAGTCGGGGAATTTAAAGCTACGTGCTCAGCTGCAACAACTGCTGGCACTTTGTTATCGAGCAAGGGAATGGAAAACACAATTAATCGATTAAACCTGATATCCCCAAACTCAGTATACTAACGAGGCTGTCATCAGATTCAATCATCTCCACCCACAATAAAAATTACAGATGTACGAAAATCTGACAGTAAGTACTCTGCCAACTTGAATGAACTATCAAATTTTAATCCCCATTGATATCCCAAGAACCTTGAAACCCGGAAGTACAAAAAATTTGATAGGTACGTTCGAGATCAATAGATCCGAAGGTAACGGTAGTGCATCGACGGTGAACGACACCGTGCGATCGGCGCCCGCGCAGCCTCCCGATAACGCAACAATTATTAGCTTGTTATCGACTGATCTCATAGAGCTCGTGTCAAAAACGATGCACCGTTAAATACTGTAGCGTTAGGAAACTGTATGGGAATGATAATATAGTGTATTAGCTAATTAAAAAGTATTTAGGAAATTGATTCAACACCTCTACATGAGAATGGGTTCAGGAGTTATTTACCAAGAATGTTAAAATAAAAATTGGATTAATATGACATATCTTTGTGATAAAAGGGTCACAATTTATATTCAAAAAAGTGTTTTCGGCGGACATACATAATACATACATGTAGTTAAGTAAAAAAACGAGGGTACACTAGACGGTCATTCTTCCATACAAACGTAGTATGGTAATTACTCGTCTGTTAGACGGTGTACGTTCAAATTAAAAATTTTCTATCAATTTGTTTTATCATTATCTAGCTCTGTATGGAAGCAGAATTGGGAAACAAGTATCGGTTTGGAAGTTATGAGCGTCGAAACTTCCATATTTCAACACTAATTTTAACTCATCTTTAGGCGTAAATAAATAACCTATGTAGTATGAAAATGGCAAAATAGAAACCGTACAGGGATATATAATTTATTCAGAAGTTCAAATAATTGTATTTTAAGTAGATAAATTTAGTAGTTTTTCCATAATATCTATACGCCCAAAGGTCTGTTCATGACATTTTACTACTACTAGTCTATTTCACTAAATCTATATCTAAATAAATAAAAACTAGTTAAATAAAT
Organism: Omphaloscelis lunosa; assembly: GCA_916610215.1. Classification (NCBI taxonomy): domain Eukaryota; kingdom Metazoa; phylum Arthropoda; class Insecta; order Lepidoptera; family Noctuidae; genus Omphaloscelis; species Omphaloscelis lunosa. The sequence goes on along the minus strand of OU744244.1, from coordinate 16,391,332 downwards.
AAATTAGTAAAACTAAATAAATAAATTAGTAAAACTAAATAAATAAATAAGTAATACTAAATAAATAGATAACTATACTAAATAGCATGCATATAAGCCACGCCACCGACGAGTTCGAGCCGTCGACTAGTGCAACCTTAAGGGCCTAAATAATATCATTTTAATTATCACAATTATTTTGTCTCCTGTTGATAACGAATTGTTTGAGTGTCGTTTGAGTATCGTGCTTCCCTAATAAAATTAGCGTTTATTCACAACAGAAACAGATCGTGAACTTAAATTTAATATTTTTGCTCTTCAATTTGTCTCAGGAACAAGCTTCCGACAGTTTTATATACGTCACACGATCTGTTGGCTCTTGTCTTTACGCACGAAGACAGACACTAATTAATTCTACCATTACCATAAATCATACACACCATTATGATCTTTGTAATCGAGGTCATAGGGGCGAGATTAGAACATAATATGACATGACAATTTGAGCGAGTATATTGCCGGTACTTGACGAGTACCGTGTCATTGTGACACTATATTTAAGTATGACTATAATTAAGATAAATTACACGAATTTTTATCTTAGCGGCCTTCCGTTATGGAGGAAATAATGTGTTAATTATAAGTAGCTACTGCACGCGTAGTATGGCAACCATGGAAACGGGTTTTCTACGGGTTTTGTCGACGGAAAAATAGACAAAATGAGAGATTGTGATTGTTTATCTGTCATTTTGTCTATTCTTCCGTCGACAAAACCCGTTTCTATTGTGGTCATGCTAAGCGTGCTGCTTCAAGTTTACTTCGAGACTAAAAGATTTAAATGGCTCGTCAAAACATGTAGGTACAGTATATTAGGATAGGACTTAGTAAAATTTTGTTTCATATTTTTCTAAACTTATTCAGAGTTCAGTACCTTTGTCATACAAAAAAGCTACACTTTTTTAACATTATAAATGTAATTTCATACACAAAGACATCTCTCCAGATATCAAAACCTATAAAAACAAATCAAAGCCGGGAGTTTTTTTATTTTTTTGTTGCCGTACCAAAATCCATAGCTGGTCGGCTTTATTCCACGTTAATATCACTGTCGTGTACCGTTGTCCGGCCACAAGGTAACGGGACCCAAGGCCCTAAGCATTGAATAACGTTCCGATTATTCCGATCATCTCACATTTTAAGGGGCATATTCAACTTAAACTAGAAAAGCTAGTAATTGGCTTCAGAATATTGATTTGGGAATTAGAAGCATGAATGGATTTATGTTTGGGCACGATCTCTGTATGATAGTATAATTATACATTCATAGCTATGATTAATTTGTTTAGATAATAGTACTTTGTGTAGAGACTAGCTTCAATTATTATTAGAATAGTCTTAACATAATCTCTTAACCTAAGATCACACACATATCAATAGTCTCAATGGCGGATCTAGGATGGTCGTTTGGGAGGAAACCCCGCTGAGGGTAGATTTCAGCAAAGGAAACACTAAAAAGCACACAACACTTACAAGCCTCCTCGGATATCTTGGTGAATATACATGGCGGCCAAACCGAGCAGCATGAGGGCAAAATGACGCATTTTGCCCTCATGCTGCTCGGTTTGGCCGTAACGTAAACAAAACATCTTATAGAAAAACTTGAAAACGTAATAGGTACTCATTAAGTTAAGCATAATTGATGACAATTGTACATTAGATAGTGTATTATTTGCTAAAATGTTTAATAAGAATAATATCAAGTTCACTTTAAGATTTGTCACAGAAGAACTGATACGCTTTTGGGGGGGGATTGAGCCCCTTAGCCTCCGCCCCTGGCTCCGCTACTGATTAGTCCTTCTAAGAGCTTCTAAAATTATTGATGGAATTTTGTCCGGGTTCCACTCACTTCATTTGAAGATTTTTTTAATGTTATGGTGTGAAAGTCATTCATATTTTACCAATGCAGAGGGCTCACTATATTCTAACAAAATAAAGGTGGCACATACCTGCGGGCGAAGTGTCGTATGTCTTGAGTAATAGTCGTGTTGGTAGAAGTTGGTGGGCGACAACGGTGGCCGGTATTTCTTGTGGCCGTAGCCCATCGTGTCCATCGTGTGCATCTTGATTCACAACACTACGCCTCACGGGTCACACCCACGAGTCAGTACCCGATCGATCGTCCAGTGCAAGGCAGATCAGACATTAAGCGTCACATGTCGCTTGCTTATCTGTAACAATAGTATAATTTATTATTAGGATTTTATGACAGTTTTATTATGGTTCTCAGTGGAGCTTTCTTTGTGAAGTGAATGGCGGGATCGGCGCGAGGCGATGCGGGTCATGCCTTGCATCGAAAACATGGGATGACGATGCGGCGCGCATTAATGATCGAGTTGAGACTCTCTAGCATTTTATCAAATCTATAAGCATGTTTTGAGTGTTCCAGAACATCGTTTATCTACAGCTAGTTACTGCGATTAACATCAAAGTTTCTCATTTCCTAACTCTATCTCGGGTTCACGAGTCCCACGTTACCCATTTATTTGGGAGTTATTCAAATATATTAACGGGACCAGCTTTGGTAGTACTAACATCCGCCGTATAAATTACGAGAGCTTCGCTCTGCAACGTCCAATATTTACATAAAGTCTGACAGAACTCGAGAGCTCGCTCCATAGCCGTTTGTTGTGGAAACGAATTTAAATCGGTCAAATACCTGCCACTGGAACTACGACTAGTGACGTGAAATAACTGTTAAATCGTAACGACGAAATTCATCAATTAAAACGTAACGACCCGACCTCGACAGTCGACAGTAGCACTAGAGGCTCAATAAATTCATATTTTATTGGCATTTGCATTTTATCTTCATAGTTGTTTATTCGGGTCTTAATTGTTTGCTAATTTGATTTTGTGGTCGTCAAAATATAAATAGTTTACAGTAAATGTTTGGTTACTAATACTTAATTAATTTAGTCATGATAAAAGTCGTGTAGGAAAATCAAACTGAGTCAGTTAATAACAAAACGACCTTTTCTTGTCAGCAGAAACTTTTATCCTCAAAAAGAACTTGTATCCTCTAAAAGGATAAAAAACTTTTCCTCATAAATATTTGTAACCTTTATCAAATCTGTCCCATCCAAATAAATCCTCCACTCAAAGAAATATATTAATATATATTTGTTATTGTTCTACGTTTCCTTAAAGCCAGTTCCAAACAAATAGATTATTCTTGTCAAAATATTGACCAGTAATTTACAAAGTTGTGACAGTTCTCACGCGTAAATCGAAGCGGTGCCGAATATTTGTTTTTGTTCAAGTTTTTATCTCATTGATTGAGTAGTATTCGGCCTTACTTCAGGGCCAGCCATTGCACTGCTCAATTGTTCCACAATCGACACCACGCCACGGATCAATGGATATTATACAATATTGTTTTTCCCTGAACGTTATATCATAATAACTCATGGCTGTATTCAGTAAGCTCATTGAACAAAAACTGGTTGCGATGTTAAAATTAATTGTTGATTTATATCAGGAAGTCTTGGTCATCAGCTCCACGTGTGTTCTTCGGCTTATCTTAATCAAGATTGATATACAAAAAACAATGACACTATGATACGGTGTTTTTATGTGATAGCCATTTGTGACACCATAAGCAGGTGTTAAAAATAATTTACGTCAACATTCTTCTAACGTATTGTAAATTGGTAAAAGGATATGCTGTTTTTCCAGTTTGAGGTAGGTACCTATTTAGAACCCAAATAAGAAGGTATTGTACACTATAACCTGTACACTATAAACTTACCTAAGGTATAGTATACTAAGAACTAAAGTGGATATTACACATCTACCTAAAAGTACCAAAACGGTACAACCACTTGCTCCACATCAAACTTGCATTACATTTATCTCACACTACATCATATGATCATACTAACTACAATGCCCTTAAATTTTCCGGAGCACGTCGCTACTACACTTGTACGTCGTTAACACGTATAATATATATTGCTCAAGCCAGCCAGGCCTTGCCCTGCATGGTGCTGACTCATAGCAAGCATGGCCACCGTGGGAACTGCTTATCAGTGCGCTCTTGTGCGAATCGTAGGCCAAGTAATTATGAACTGGTGTGTATATAGTCTATACCTATAGAAGTTATCTAACCAGGTGCTTTGTAGAAGGGCTCTTAAGATTTACTGGGATACTATTGTGTTCCTGTTGAATTGATTTTAGATATTAAGTATGCCTCAAGCAAATGCTCTGATGATAAGAAAAAAAATTTGTTATAAGCGCCATCTGTATTCAATAGTTCAGCACAATAGCGGGAGCATGTCGGTGACGCAAATCCATAAGTTTACCCCCACCAAAACTCGCACCACGCACCTAAAGAAATTTTCACTTAAAAAAATCACACGTTTCAGAATAAGTCGTCACAGAATAAGTCCTTACTACTACTAAACTTTTATTATTCCCAAAGCTCTAAACAAAGCTTGAATATTCAAGTAAACATGAATATAAACCCGCGTGGTGTTGGTAAACAAAATTTAAGTTCAATGTATCCCAGGTGCAGAGCGGCCTCCGCGCGGTCCAATGTCAATGTCACCTTTCCATTGACTCGACACACAGTGGAACGAATGTATGGAAGCGGTTGGACGTAGACATGTCCGAAAAATAAGAGTAAAATTATGACAAACTAATGATGCCATCTTATTCGATTACTTAATGCCTTCATAAATTGTGGTGATGAATTTCTTCATAACTCCCATATTTCGGGAGTAATTTGAGAAAATGTGAAATTTTACTATGAAAATGAGTGTATTGAGCTCTCTCCCTCCTGATTCCGGGCTTGTTTCAAGTAGCGGTCTCTAATATCGTAATGCTATTACTAAGAGCTATATTTAATACTAAGACACATAGTGCGCCAAATGTGCACTTTCTGGGATAAAAGGAAATGAAAATTTAAAAAAAAAAACGTTTTTTCCCCATTTGTATTTACTTTAAACCGCAGACAGACTTATTAAGAGGTCTATAAATATATTATATATATACAGAAATATATATTAACAAAAATATTCACAAGAACTGATGAGAGTATGACTTTTAAGTAAGTTGATAATAAATTACCTAGTTTCATTAAAAGTACAATAAATAATTAAGACGTAAGCTCTAATTGACTAAGTTACACATTTTAAAACAATAACATCATTTAATTATCTTCGTCATCATCATCATCATCAATTAATTCAAATTCAGAATCGATGTCCGCTAAATCATTTATGTTAACAAATTCGATATCACTTTTCTCAGAATCCGTAAGCTCATAAAATTCCTTAAAAGAAGATTTTTTTACAAACTTATTTCCTTTTGGACGGATACTTGTAACAAGTGGATCAGAAGACAGTAAAAGATTGTGCATAATATCTTCATTGCATGAGATACTGCTATGCTTTCGAGAATGCCCCTCTCTATATTTTCTAAAATCTTTATTTCTAGCCTCAGATGCCTCTTCGGATAGAAAACCAATGGGCACAATTGACATGTTCTGAACTATGTCTGGCCCATGCATTAAAATTTTATGAAGTGAAGAAGGCATATAATACCATGGGTATAACTCCACGTAAAGCTTAGCAGTATCAAAGCAGAACTCTCGGAATTTAGTTACGTTGATCTTCTCTCCTGATGAAATACACTGCAAGATCACACAGATTTTTCTTAAAAGCATAGCATCTATTCCGGTCAGTTCAGCAGATTTAGTGTAGTTTTCAAAAAATCTCCTTGCCGAGTTGCCATTGTTGGTGGATCCACTGCCTTGTTTCACAACATCGAGAAGTAAGCCCGTTTCTCTTCTTACAGCCTCTTGAACTCTTTTCTTCCTGTCATCAACTTGCCTTTTTGCTATATCACCCCTTACTTGCCATGATTTTATGTCTAATTTGTAGGAAATGTGTAATAAGCATTCCATTGAGCGAATCCAAGCGTGAAGGGTGCTTAAGCTATATTTATACATGTCCTCGTTTGCGTGTTTATCTTTGATTAACTCTAAATTATTCATTTCTTTAGGACAAGCCTTGCATATGTCACACACTGAAGCTGCTGTATTGGATATAATGGAATGAATTTTACCATCAATCATTGTCAACAGCAGTTGGTGTTTGACACTAATTCCATCAGTGATGGTGGATGGAGTTAAGGCTTCAATCTCTGCTTCGATTTCAGCCATCTCTCTCTGCACATTTTCTTTGGTTTCCTTTATAAACTTAAACAATATTGGCCGGCAAAATGAAGTGGAAGATGGTCGCTCGTTTTCCCAAATTGTTACACCTTTTGAGACGAGCCGCAGTGGTACAAGACTAATCATAAAATTACTAGCAAGATCGATTTGCTCATCTTCACTCGTCCTTTGATGATAAATGCTTTGGCTAGATGATCCGTCAAAACCCCATTTGCTGGTCAATACGAGCTGTTGATTGGGATCAACAGGGGTTTCTAACGACCTAATAAGTCTTCTTGAGGTTAAATCCATCAAGGCTTGTAATTTGATTTTTGCAGAGCTCTCTGTAACTGTGAGATCTTCTTTGGCCGGATAGCACTTAATTTTTTCTTTAACCAACATGTAGTAACTCGGGTATTGAAGAGCTCCTTCTTGAGTGTTGAAATCCCGAAGAGTGTTATAGCGCCATTTCGATAAGTTCATCGATACATAAAGAGCCAATGCCTTCAAAGGGGATATTTCCCGTACCTGAATTGATTTACCTTCAATGAAGGCTTTGATTTTTGAGGCCTCTTCTGGATTCTCCGTCAAGTATTTCATAACATAAGCTGTATCGCTTTGTCCTGCCTTTTGAAGCGCCCTTTCGGCCGAAAACATAATTTCAGCGCTGCTACTGCTGCATGAAAGACTATCTTCAGTGGTGCGTCTTCTTTTTTGCCGGTTACTAAGGTCCTCAAAAGATTTACGAGGACTAGGATGTGTACAAGTTGAAGCATCAGATTTAGCAGGAGAAATTATGGGCTCGATGACGTCACTTATATTTTCTGTAGAAGGTTCCATATTTTCATTCTGTAATTCCGGCCATTGAATTGCAGCCTGTAGCCAAATCTCATGTTTCTTCCGAAACTTATCTGTGCTTCTTCCAGACTGTGTCCATTTTGCATAAATGCGGTAGCAAAATCGACGACACCAGTCTTTTAAACTTGTTTCAGCACTTTCACATAACTGAACACAACTGTTATCTTTTAAAACACTGAACAAATAGTTAAAGTCGCGTAAATCTTTATGTGCGCGTGCGCATAAAGCAACGTGAATATCAAGATTTGTATTAAAATTTGGAAAATACATTGCGAGATTAGCTTGGATACAACGAGGTGTAAATCAACACTGATTTTAAAGTTACTAATAGTGACCTATTTATATAAAATCCAGGTATCCCAGGTATCCTTTGTTAAATATTGCAAGGTAATTAGTTATTGTGATAATTAGTAAATGATGCATGCTAAATTAGTGTATTAAGAGCCATTTAGTAATTAAATAATAGCAATGTTCTTATCAGTAATCATTAGTGCATCAGTTTTATATGTAAACCTTAAGTCCCTAATTATATATCCTAATTAGCTTATATCTTCTCTAATTGGCTGATCAGAAATGTTATTGTAATAAGGTAAACCTTTAGAAAAACGGTTTTAATCAACAAAATAAACAAAAAATTAAAAAATTGTGTTATAAAATAAACATCACTCTTTATCCCAGAAAGTGCACATTTGGCGCACTATGTGTCTTAGTATTAAATATAGCTCTTAGTATTAGCATTATGATATTAGAGACCGCTACTTGAAACAAGCCCGGAATCAGGAGGGAGAGAGCTCGATACACTCATTTTCATAGTAAAATTTCACATTTTCTCAAATTACTCCCGAAATATGGGAGTTATGAAGAAATTCATCACCACAAGTTATGAAGGCATTAAGTAATCGAATAAGATGGCATCATTAGTTTGGCATAATTTTACTCTTTTTTTTCGGACATGTCTACGTCCAACCGCTCCCATACATTCGTTCCACTGTGCGACACCGACATCTTTGCGCCCGCGCCGCCGCGCGCCCTCGCTAGCGCTCGGCGTTCGTCGACCGTCACCACTCGGATGTGGACCGATGCAACTCAGCCGCTTGAAACAGGAAATACCCGATGCTAATCGTAAACTGGGATTTAGACGTTAAACCTTCTAATGTTATCAATTATTTAGGTTTTGTATAAAAGTGTTTCCAAAAATGAAGGATATTGAAACGCATTTCTAAGAATCTGTGGAATACTTGTGTGAGTCATTTTTATTTTTAAACAATTTTTTCCCCATTACAAACATCTTCATCACACACTTTAAACATAGCTGGATTTTACTCGATCGCAACCGGTTTAGCATTCTTAGAGGTTTACATATTGGTTCCTAATCCTAAAAAATGTTCTAAGAATTATAATTTTGCAGATTTGTACTGCTTTCTTTTTGAATATGTGTCAAGATAATTTAAATATTCATATAAAATGTGGGTGAGGTAACGCGAATTGCGTTGGAATTCGGACGAGAACGGTACCTGCGCGCACAACCGGCTGACTGCACGACACTCGTGCTGATACATTATACAACACTACTAATCACTTGTTTTAGATTACATACATTACTACTTGGAAGATATCCAAGCTTCAGGGTAAAGGCTCGTACAGACCAGCGCGATATCGCGTTGGTCTGTACGAGCCTTAAGCAAACAATGCGGGAATTCGTATCTTTAAATTGTATTTTGTGAATCACCTCGCGACTCACTATCTCAGGTACATCTTATTATTCTGTGAAAATAATACTGCTATAAGAGGTGGTGGTATATACGCACCCAGGAACTTATCTGACAAAATACTAATCCACATAATATATATATATATATATATATATATATATATATATATATATATATATAGAAAACGATCCATCTTGAAATTTAAATCTGAAGCTACGAATTTTATAATATAGTGCAACGCTACTACGCCACGGGGCGTAGCTACCAATTATAACTTTGTTACACTAGGATTAATAATTTTAACAGTTTCAAGTAGGCAGAAGGTGATTGTGAGACGAAACTCTGGACTTATGTCTGCCACGCAATAATGGAAGGCAGTCAAGTAATTCCCTTTCATAACTTGTTTGTGTCCCTATTATTAGACTAGTCAGTTGACTTGCCGTTAGCACAATTACCAGGCTGGCAGAGAGACGAAGAGGCGACAAATAGCAGACAGTCTCAACCTTTATGCCACAGTGACAACAAAGAGCGCTGGGACCACAACACCGTGAAACAGACAGTTTAATCGTCGGCTAATTGTGCCTACAGTTGACGATCTGACGTGTACCTACTATGGCTTCAAATGCATACTGGTTTAGTATTTATACTCAAAGATATATTATAGAGGCTGCAATACATCTATTGTTGTTGATATCTATAATTATGAACACAAGGTTATATTACATGGTAAGTAAGTATGAATGTTTAATGCATTATTGAGTCTGAGAATTCCCTCTGTTGTTTTTATATTAGGTACTTTTATGACGCATACGAAGTTTGAATTTAAGTGCTCCTACTTATGAAGACCGTATTAAATAAATCTTTCAGGAAAGAAATGAGTAAGATAATGCTTTGTGGCATAACATTCGTATTACGTAGAGACGTTCTTTCCAATTACGGAGATCATCGGAAAGATCGGAAAGATCGGAAAGATCAACAGAAAGATCGGAAAGATCGGAAAGATCGGAAAGATCAACGGAAAGTATTTGTCTTCTTATCAGAGTGTCAGAATAACAAAACGATATCAAACAATTTTTTGCTTTGTGATAAAATTATATTATAATGGAACCTTCGCACAATAATTGTCATCCCAATTTCTCAGAAACTTTTAGTTTTAAGCGTTTTGTTTCTGGAACGAATGCCAACATTTAAAACCACCATCTGAAACCCGAAGAATTTGCTAAAAAAACTTAGACTTTACAAAAAGCCATACAAACTTTCATAATGAAAATAATGATGATTGCTATAATTTGCCAGAATTATTTTCTATTCGAAATTGCGATGTATTCCTAATAGCACTTTTTCTGTGTAAGAACGTGCACGATAGTTTGTTCAACCCAATGAAAAACTTCAAATTAACATTTATGTGTTTTGAATTTGAATCACTGATTACTTTGGTAGAAAGATTGTTATTCTTTACTAGTGATTGACAAACAAAGACCCGAACCCAATACAAATACAATATATCTACTTAATAGATACAGTACAATATTCAAATAAAAGAAAAAGACGATAGGTATGTTTTATGGCTTATTGCCATACAACAAAATTATCGCTGTGTGCAAATTCGTGCGAAAATCGCATTTATCATTTACCTAAATATCGTTTTCCTAGACCATCTTCATAGTTTTTTTCTACAAGACCTCAACTTTAAGTCATTATCTCACACCTATTATCGTAATCAGAAGCAGCTATATCGTTTCCTGGTGCTGATGATTGGCAGAGCGTGTAGTCGTGACGACCACCAGTCGTCCTCAGGTCGGGAGCATCCGTGACTCCGGCACTGGCCTCGTTGACGTCACCCCCAATTACGTGTTCACCATGCAGTTGCGTTATGTTATCTAATAGCTGGGCACGACCGAAACAATTAATACTAACTATTCATCAATCTAATGTGTAAACAATCTTCGAAAAAAATGTTTGTTAGAAAAACGAGAGGCGGTTATGTTAGAAGTGTAATCGATTAAAACAATAATAGTCATACTTACATAAATAATATATGAATGAATATACTTAATTATGTAAATTAAAATATGACGTGATGTAAACAAAAACAAATGCGATCGTCTTCTTGAGTAGTCTTGACAGGTCTGGACCATAGTTTCTTGCAGTTTTTATCCAGCAGCACCCTTGAACAATGCTTTCCTAATCACACTTTTATAAGGTATCGAACGTCATAGGGTAAGTACGTTTGCTTACTGTGTCAACCGTTTCTCAGCTGACTTTCATCAGCTGATCATGGGGCGGTCCCAAAGGAAAATTACGTCAGTTAGCATGCCTGACAGATGAATTAATGACCATAGTGACACTGATGGATACTCTTGACTGTCCTTGGAGTAATCAATTAGTAGCCTGACATCACGGGAGCTTGGATGGAATAGGGTCGAATTTGGAAGGCACTAAAACATGCATGACCATTGACTAAGCATTCCATGTGGTTCTACTCCGTTATAGTTGACGAAAGCTAATGACTGTTGGGTCGTAACTGTTCTCAAGTATTTAGGTTATGGTGATTTTATTAACATAGGTAAAACCCAAAGGTGTTACTTGTGTTATCGTATTTTAGAACTGGTTGGAAAAACTTTTTTTAATTATGAGAATCTTGTGGTTTGTTTATTTCGAATAAGTGGCTTCTATTGATCGTGTAGTTTTTCCTTTTCTAAATATCTTATTAGATATGTGTGTTGTCATTAGATTTCGTAGATTATAAGAGCGATGTGAGCTTACACTTTACCTAAAATGCATTTTAATGTACAATAAAGTATACAAAGCATCTCTTAAGGCTCCGTGCACGAAAAAACCCTTTTTCGTCAATACCTTATCTAATTTTACGAAAGCTGAAATCATTGAAACATTAAGTCTGTGTAAGAATAAAAGTACAGTTTTCGTGGTGCTAAACCATTCGTATCAGTTCACAGCACCTGTTTGTTAATAGTGGTATCACTTTTGCGCTTTCGAAAATATGGTTTATTTCGCCTTTAATTTACTTAATGAAGATATAGTATAATCATAAAATAAAATTTTGATTTTATTTCAAGAATAGCTAAAGACTAATGTTCGATTTTTAAATTTCTTGAAAATACATTACTGACAGTGCTTAAAAAAGTGGTTACACAAAAAAAAAATCAGCCATATTTTGTATGAAATTTAAAAAAAAAGTGGTTCCCCTATGTACAAGTAGACCATAATTATAATGATGTTGATGATATTTTTAATTTTCTAAATCAAAAATAGTTTTTTCTATCGAAACCACCAAACGATAGTCTCGCGTCAAGTTTTGGAAAACTTGTTGCAAATTTTAATGATTTTCCACGAATCCTTAATTGTTGTGAAAAATCCCTTTCCACTATGTACAAGACAAAGAATTTGACTTTTCAAATCATAAATAATTTTGTTTAAATTTTGTTTCCCTATCTCACAACCAATGAACAAAATTGATCAAAATCAGTCGATTTAGTGCACGGGCCCTTAATTGCCCGCATTCTATTATTGGAATATTATATTGAAATAACCAATCAACGCGATGAAGACGTACTTACATCAAAGTGGGTCCACTCGAAGACATGTAGAACACTAGTGAAGAGCTTAACGATACGGTCAATAGATATCTAAAAACGATTGATGGTGTAACGGTACCGCAGCCTGGTCGACTGACTAAACATGCATCAGCTACGATTTATAGCACTCTTAAAAACACGCTTTATATTTTTATATGATTAATAACTTGGCATTTTTTTGCGTACATGTTTGTTGATAACTTGCTGATTTATTAATATTTGGCACAAATATTTGTTGTTATGATTAAATTCCACACGAAAACTAAGGATACCTACAGAACTTTGAACATAATTCATATTAAGGAGGTAAGGTTAGTTTCATTTTTATCGGGGCAATGTAAATGTTAGTGTTTAATAACGGTTCTCTTATGTTTTTCTATATCAAAACCAAAAGGGGAACCTGTTGAATTAAATGAAAAAAATGATAGACATGACAAACGAGAGCCACTATCTAATTAATTATTTGTGAATTATTATTTTTGTGTTTATATTGTATATTATTTATTTTTATTAATGAATTTCTAAATTTAAATGCAATGTTGAGATAATTTAATTCAATTCTGAATTATTGACATAAAATTAAATATTCGTGATATTGACACAAAAGGAGCGAACCTTACAATAGTCGCATAGGATGTGTAACATCTGATATCTTGGCTGACAGTACCAACCTCTCGGAAAATGGGTTGGTATCATCATCATTCTCATCATCACGGCCAATTCTAGCACCGCGCGCGTTCATTGGTCAAATCAAGTATCGCGCGCTTCCCCGGCTTCCTGTTACACACTCCCGTCCCTTTTCACGAAATCACTCTCACAGACTGGAACGAGAGGAAAGATTTTATACAAGAAAAAAAAATTGTGTAGGTTTCTTAATCTCTGTTCCACTGCTGAACCAAAGTTCCACAGCCACGCCTTAGTATAGCTCTGTTTAAGTAACAATAAACTATATCTTTAAATAATAAACACTGTCAAGCAGTTAACAGCGACACGCACCTGTCGCGCATCTGACACTGTTGCGAGACATGCGTGACGCGTAACCGCTGTAACAGTACACTGATCTAGAACTCGTGCTCGTGCCCCTCGTGCTCATGCCCTGAACGTAACATAGTGCGAATGGGCGACCAAGTGACGTAATCATTTGTAACGTCTGTCTGTCCGTGTGTCTGTGCTTTTGTTTGTTCACAACTTAATGCAAACTTTCGATATATAACTGGTCATCATTGCGGCCTTACTGTTGTGGTCTCAGGTTTAAGGTGAAATATTCACTTCTTTAAAGTTCTTGCAACTTGGACTTTTGTCGGTAGGAGACCTACATAACCCTTCATCTTTATGTTATAGATAGAAAAAAACAGGAATTCAATAAAGAGCCTTTTTTGATGCCCTACTTTATACTCAACATTAATAAAACTGTCATAATTAACGATATTGTGGTGCAACAAGATATTAATTCTTTTGAAGCGGAGATGGAGGAAAAGCTAGATGTGACACTAAACAAACAACATGTAGGTTTTCAGTTAAACAAGAACATTTAACTGTGTAACCTGTCGTTACTTTTATCACAATGTACGTGAAACTGTTGTTTAGCATTCTATTCAGGACTACTACGTACATTGTAGAGCAATAACCATATATTTATAAAGTTTTTACTATTTACTCAATATTTTTGCTTTTTAATGACATAAGCACAAAAATTTTAAATACTGCTTCACATGACAGCTGTATTTAAAATGCATACTCTACTTTTACCTCATCTCTGTTCAGAATAATGTCTATGATAAGTACTTTAAAAATTAATTGATTGAAATAACACTACGGACAAGGTAACTAACGTTTAAACCTTGACAAAATTATTAATTCAAATATCACAAACCTCGGTAGTGTTAAATACAATGTAAGACAAAATTATGTACAAAGTAATGTAAGTCAAAGTGTTCGCCCGCGGCTTGCGAAGCTCAACAACTTAGGAACGAGTAAAATAAACAATAGAGTATTTACACAGTTTGTTGTTTAAGTGTTTACAGCTAATTGTATTAGAGCAACGTCTGCATAGTGCATACAACCATGACAAACGAACCTACATCGCTAACATATCTTATTTAGTAAAACAAACACGTTATGAAAATCACGAGGCCTCGCATCTATCACTCTGTTTTATTTAGGGACTAGCGACCCGCCCCTGCTTCACACAGTTTTACGACTTGACAAAACTTGGACATTTCTTTATTATACAGGTTTTTTTTTAACCAGTGCGCACACACGTTTAACACGTGACTTTACTCATCATTATGAACAACTTTTACTATGGGACCAAACCTGAAATCCCGAAAAAAAAATCTGACGTTCCCTACATTTATGTTTGCATATCTCGTCAAAATGTAGGGAACAGCTGATTCTTTTTTCGCAATTAGGTACGGTTTCGAGTATAGGTACCCCGTATATTTAAATTTATTTGCGAGTATCAAAATATGTCACATAAATGGCCGCATATTTTTATTGAATTGATTTAGAAGCTTGATTTTTTTGAGCTCCAAGGGAACATAGATCTACGTATTTGATATTAATTTAAACTTGATACCTCCACACGTTCCTGAGAAAATGGGTCTTGACAGACTTACTGACGGACAACAAAGTGATCCGATAAGTGTTCCGTTTTCTCCTTTTGAGGTACGGAACCCTAAAAATGCTTGAATTGACCCATTATTTTCTAGCCCATTTTTCAAGTAAAAAAACACAACTTAAGACAAGATAGCTTTCTGACTATAAATAAATCATTGTTGGACGTTTCATCTTCCTATTCCTACAACGTCCTGCTAGCCGTCATGACTATTTTACTTAACTTGGTCGTGAGCTTATTAGCAAGTACTACAAGTGAGAATCCTTAGACTTAATAGTTCTACAAAAACTAGCCGACTTCCTCGAAATGCTCTTGGGAAAATAATTTCCCTGTTTAGTGTTATTTGTGAGCACATTAAGACTATTAAAAGCACTCAAACCGAGCTTTTGTTGATTGCTTTCTAAACTACGTCTGAGTACCTATTCTCTGTAGGATTTTCAAAGCTTTAGAAGCCATTACTTAGATCTACCTGAAAGTCTGATGTTAAGAGGAGGCTCCCTAAATTGAATGTTAATTTGCATTAATATTCTGAAAAAGTCACGCATACAATCAAAATGGAACTTTAGTATATGATTAATTGGATCTTTTTCTTTCCATATATAAGACAGTTATGTAATTGAAACATTTTTGCTCGATTAATTTTTTATTCGAAAATAATCATGTTTTTAAAAGATTATTTGAAACAAAAACAAGATTACTTGGCTTTTATGACTAAAATAATTATTGACTGTAAGAAAACATAGTTTATTATCCAGATATAAGATATTTTTTCTCTAGATCAATTATTACTTTAATTATAAACGAAATAAGAATTGAGACTTACAACGTTTAGTTCCGTACTCGAACACGCCCAAAGAGCGCACGCAATATTCAACTTTATTACTGATGTGTTAGCGTTTAGCACATAGTGGAGTGGTGGGGTGCATAGGGCGAGGGGAGTTTGCGTGGAAATTGTTTTTGGTCTTAAAAACGTTAGTTAGCTTTCACGATCTTATTTTCAAAACTATTACGTCAGGAATAGCCTTGATTTGAGACACCGTTAATTTATATATTGTTACAGTATAAACAAGTTATGGAAAACTACTATCCTTTTGTTTTCGTAGACATAAAAATATACCCATTAAAAAGTATCTTTAGGGTGCAATCGTCTGTCGCATGCCATCAAAACAAAATAGTTTATTTTAGGTGGTACGTATTCCCATGGTGAAGTCAGGCAAATGAACACCCTACGTCAATTTTCCGTGTTATAGCGATGTCATACAACGTTTCAAGAATGACAATTGGTGATGATTTGAATGTCAATTTAACAATTAATTTCCCTGACTTTACCATTGGAATGGCATGCGAAGTTTTGCATGAAACGATCGCAAGCTCGTAACGTGCGCACGCGCATAACAGTGACTTACCGCTACGATGCACTGTCACTCCCCAGCGTGACACCTACATAACTGGTGTCATCACACCTGGGTATTAAACTTTCTTTTTGCATGTCACAGTCATTATATACTTGAATAGTTTAATACAATTAAAGAAATGGCACTGTACTTAGTAAAGTCGGCATTTTTTTTATATTGAAGTGCAGAAAAATGTAGTGAATTGACGTGTATAACATGAGTTTCAGTTTTGCCAAAGAACACAATTTTATTATAATGCTAATATTGTGATGATTTAATAACTTAATTGATTAAATTGTTTACCTTTTAGTATGAATGTTGTGTATGCCCTTAACTGATGTAAGTATTTACAAAGTAATTGAAGATTTGTGATCACTTTTTTGTTACTATCTTTGTAAATATGTTATTCGTGTGCCTTAAATAAAATAATAAAAAACAGTGGCTCTCCGGGAGTGCTGACAAAAATGAAAACTTGAAAAAATCGGCACCGCGGTAATCAACGCGTTGATGTCTTTTTAATGGTCAAAAGCTGGTGTCATCACATTCGGGCAAATTTTAAGGCAAGTGTAAAATAATAAAATAAATTGTTTAATTTGAAAGCTTCTGTTTGCCTGTACATCTGCTACGAGGCCTACAAAAATTATGTAAGAAAAATAAGTTTAATATTAATGTGCTGTACACATAAACTGTAATATTGTTTTAATTAACATCTTATGCTTAAAATTACTTATAAGTCATATTGAAATGACCGTATATTATTGCAACTATTTAGATGTAAATTAGATTAATGTAACTAAAGTCATTATCATACAAATAATCAGATGCGGAGTTTATGAACATGATCTTTACTTATGACATCATATGGACATAAATATAATATACTGTATGAAATATGTATCGCCAATACACTTAGTACCTAAGGTGACGAACACAATACAATACAATATTAATACAATATTTTTCCTTGTAAAGCAAAGTAATTTATTGATTGATATGTTTGCAAGTATGGCTGAGATTTTATTAAGACATCGCATTATAAATCATTCTGCCTGCATAAAAAAATAATTATATGCCTAATATTACTAGCGACCTGCGCCTGATTCCAACGGTTTTTACGACTCGACAACGAGATTTATTTATTTTATGTAAGTTTAATATTAATGTGTTGTACACATAAACCTTTGGGAATAAATTCTCTAAATGATACTGAAAAAAATCCGTTGCGAAGTTTAGAAGATCAACGCGGTCACACAGACAGACACAAAAAGCGACTTTAATTTATAATTACGTATAGACTGCAGAAAAAAAAAACGATTATTTATGGCTTTTATGTAGTGCGTCTTATACCTAATCAGCTTTGGTAAAAGCCGAAAAAACATAAATACACTTACGAAAGTTACTGTATGAAAATCTATAAATAAATGATAATTATTAATTTGTAGATGATAAGTAATGATAATAAACAAGATACTCTAAGGTTAATTAAAGTTCAGCTTTTTCACAACAAGTTTTTGCTTCCATCTTTCATGTTTTTGTCTCCCAACTCCTGATATAAGAGACTATCACAGAGCGTGTTTGTTTTTTATAACTATCAGTTATAATCTAGATATTAATCTAAGAAAAACCCTGTCAGTGACGACCCGTCAGTTCATCGCTCAAAACTGTCATGCTTATAGCCCACTAAGGCCTATATCATTTCATTTTTTATAGCCCCACGGATAGTTTATTATATTACATTATTTTCTCATGCAAAAACTTGAACTGTATCTTCATTTTTTGCAAACGCAAAAATAAATCCTTATTTGAGTAAAAAGAAACAGATTTCATTTAGTTACGACATATTTTATCTCGTCTTTTTATAGTTGCTCACGAAATTATAAACAAATTCTAGGCAGATTCTATAATATAACAGTACGTGAAGGTATTGAACCGAGTTATAAGAAATGAATGACGTATATCGCTTGAATAGCAAACGAAATATCCCGTTAAATAACCTTTGGAAGTGCGAGGGAATCTAATTGTGTGCTCATTGTTGTGAGCTGACCAAACAATCGCTAAGATGTCGAAGAAGCGATAACAAGAATTTTAAGAAGTTTTCGGCAATAACGTGGCGAACGTTGACATCTTTTTGTTGAGCAAGTTATTACTTTTTGACAGCAATGCAGAGGAAAATGTTGATACGTAAGCTGTTTTTTTAACTAATTAAGTAGTAGTTTCTGGTTTGAAGGTAAAAGTTTGTCTGGACTTTAGAAGAAACTTTGACGCCTGAGTTTGTTTCGCCATTTCTTCCCAAAGGTAGTCCGAGATAGAAAATGTCGACTCCATCTAGGTTATTCTTTACTTTTTAATATGACGTGTAAAAGTAATTCCGTTATCTTAATTACAGAATAAATAATTTCACTTCATCTCGCAATAACGAATCTACTGCAAGAGAGATATTTGAAATATAACTACAAACCATGATTCTATTTACTAAATTAAAATCAACATCACTCTTAATTATTCAAACAATTAATTTTGCGCATATTGTACTAAAGTTATTAATATTTATATAGTCGCACAGTAATTAATATCGAAGTGTTACACTCTTAATTAATCAACGGTAACCGGTTCCCAACTGCGTTTATTAAGTAACTGTAAACATAATTTTACTAACGATACATTTGCGTCAATTACTGCTGACGATTGACACTTAAATGACTGATAATTTAATGTTTTTTTTTTTAAACGAGCATCTCGCAGTTTTGACCACTAAGGTCTTGGCTGCTTAACCGAACTTTCCTGTGGGTGCCTTAAGCTGCTACACTCAAAGCCTCCAGCCAGGGGCAAAAAACTAAACTAAATTAAAACTAGGCGAACGCTCACTAAGGGCACCCCCTGTGGGGTACGAACCTCGGCTTAGGGCGTCGCTGAGGGGAGGACAGCAAGAAGGGACAGGCTGGATCAAAATTGGTTTATATCATGATTATTATGCGGGGTAGTTTAAAGCTACGTGCTCAGCGGCAACAACTTGCTGGCACCTCGTTTTCGAGCAAGGGTCGGGGAGGAGAATTTAATGTCTCGTCACACGAAGATTTATAGAATAGAAGAATTATACTTTTACAAATCTCAAAAAAACCATTACCTATAAGAAAACAATATCAAATATAATTAGCATTATCCTAGAGCTAGTAAAAAAAAAAGATTAGTTGTCGACTTAAAACGTCCCTGCCCATCCTTCTGCATCAATGTTTTATTGATTCAATGCTATAAACAGTAGCTGAAGTTATTTGAAAATGTTACAATCATTTACTATGTATTATAATTTATTACAGGCACTTTATTTTTAAAAAAGCAAAGTCAACAAAACTGCACGAATTTGCATCGTTTATGTCTTTTTAACGAACGACGCGTGCGCTACGATCGGTGCTACGAATGATCGCGCATTTTTCATTAAATTACGTTTTGACAAATCTCATCATTAGTTGGTACTGACAAATTGTGTATGGTGTTAGAATTATTTATTGTTTATTTATGTTAATAAAATGTGACATTCAATGACATTTTTTTTGCTTATTTTGTGGCAAATCCTAATAGGTACGTTAAAGTTAAATGTGATTATTCAATATGAAGGAAGTCTCATACAACGAGCTTAAATTAAGGCTTTACAGGTAGTAGATTATTCTTCAGAACACAGGCTGGCCTCTGCTCATTTATTTTTTAAACTGCTTAATATTAAACAACTCGTTTGACCTAAATACTTACCTATACAAAGTAGGTATTTCAGCGTGTTGTTCTAAACTCCTAAGGATATATTATCCTTAATTGATGTCGTGGTTATTTTAACTGTATCGAGAGTAACTGTAAAAAAATATTTACCTTCTTATTCGACCCCAAAAAGAGCACAGCACGTTCAGGACGAACAGTTTCAAACGAAACGTGTCAACAAACACTTGAACACTTGGATAAAGTCTGGCTATTATTCGTTTGTCAAAACAACTCCGTACTTAATAGGTTATATTGAAAAATTCGTTCGGATTTCGAATGTCGTGCGGCATGAGGCATCAGCGCGCGCGCGGCTATACGGTCTGTTGGGATGTGCGCCCGCGCTGCACTTGAACGTTGAACTGGCGTGCCTACCCGACCGCGGCCAGGAGACCAACGCAGGCGTACGCAGCCGAGCGACCAGCAACCAACACAACTCCACCGGGTCGCATCAACACGTACGTCGCTCCAAAGTAATTGTATCGCAAAATATGATCGCGGGCAATGGACAGTAAACCGCAGGAACATTTCGGAAACCGTGTTGTGGTGAGCCGACGACGACTACACAGCTTAATTGATCGCCCAAAGATTGCTATCTATCTATAGTAACGTTATCTATCGGACGTAGCTGTTTCTAATAGATTCGTACTAATTGTAACGTTCTACATAGATAATGGCCGTAACCAACCGCAAATCGATGAATGAGTAAGCATCGAGATGCCAACACTTGTAGCCCCTGACCAACATTGTTCAACTGTCGCATTCAAATACAATTTACCGACAGTCAACTGTCGGAGCCTTCGGCATATACACAAAATAATGACAAAAGGTGCTGATAACTTGAGCATTCACTTGTAATGTGCATTCTAGCGAATTTTACATTACAGAAAAATAAACGGGAGTGTTTTAGCGATTATTCTAGCGAGCATTCTAGCGAAAGGACAGTAAATATGCTTAGAGCTTTTTGCCGAGCTGAGCCATTCTGTCATTGTTTGTGTCATTTGCCATTCTGTCATTCGTCATTGAGCACTGACTAGACTAGAGCATTCGCTAGAATGATCGTGAAAATGTTCGTAGCGATGTTGGGCTCTATGCTTGGCTCTGTTCGTTGTTCAGTTCGACCGATTTAAAAACGGCGAACGCTCGATGTTCTGTTAAAAGTGAATGCTCAAGTTTATCAGCACCAAATGTTCCGCCCGTTTCCAGGTTTCCGACAACGCAGCTACTGTAGAACCAAACGTCACAAATGACTAAATAAACCTCAGTTAAAGTTAAAACGAACCAAAACATCGCCCAAGACTTTAAATCACGATCCAAGACAGAATCTTAAATATTTAAATAACTAACAATTACTTTATGATAATCGTTATAAATAACGAATAATTAAAATTAATTTCAGTTTGTTGTAACAATAGCAGTGAGCAACTATTATCAACAAATCAAAGCATAGCATCAAACACACAAGGCCGCAATACATAATAACATAAAAAACACATGCATAATCCTTATGTTAAATTAGCTTCGTAGACAATAAAGGCATACTTAAACGATGGTGAACTCATAGTACTTAATAGGTAATTATTTACAGAGTATCGCGCTTAGTCATCTGAACTTATGTTATAGTTTGAGTGGTATTAAAGCCTTATTAATATCCAGAGAACATCCATACAACTAGCATGTACCAAACAAGTTATTGGCTTTTGCTCGTCGTGAAGATATCCAAGTATAAATTTTGATTCTTTATTTTTTTTCTAATTGAACCCTCTGAAAACAACATTCAACATAAAAGCGTGTTCATACTATCAAACACTAACAGTTCTACCATCTAAAGATTGACGCAATAAAACAGGATATTTTAAGTAGAAATAAGCAAGGAAAGTTGTGGTAGTAAAGGCAGTATAATAGCGACATCCTGTGCATGTCCTAGGCAGCGAGTGGTCGCGGCCGGGCGTCGAACCCGGGACGCTGCCCGCACAGCCGCGCCGCGTAAACCGCCACGCACACAGGTTTGGCGAGATCACGACTTTAAAAATACCAATAAAAATATACATTAGCAGGATTCTGCAACGACTATCCGCCCCTATAATTTATAATCTACCAGCTTTTATAAAGTTACATTGTTTTAAAAACTAGTTTTTATAAGTAAGACTAAACTTAGGGTCCACAATTTGAAACTAACATCAATCGTAAATAAAAACAAATAAAATACTGGCTCACTAAACTTCTCTCAGAGCTAGGTTTATTGCAAAAAAAAGATCCCACTTTCCTTTTCAATCGCGTGACAACGTTGATTGACGTTGGTTGACGTTATCTTTACAGCCGCTTGTGAAACAATTACAGAGTTAAGAAATAAAACTGACAAGAGCCATAACAATACCATGCTACACTATAAAGATGTCCAACCATCTGTCAAGAATTAAACTTTACATGGTTACGCTATATTTTTCTAATAAATTCGCTATAAGCATGTTTCGTCGGCAGTGCACGTCGGTCCTAAGTCGTAGAGGTCTCGCCGTCGTACGTTTATCGCACAATGCGGGCGTTACATCACATAAACATAGCCGGCTGCTGGTGGCTTCTCCAGACCCCCATATAACACAATTTTACGCCTCCCGTGCGTACTTCGCCTATAAAACACCCTTAAAACTTAGCTCACATTGAATAAATCCCAATAAAACTTCATCTGTTAATATTGCAGGTTTATTTTTAAGTTTCTAGGAACTAAAATTGAGCATAATGTATCTTAATAACTAAATTTAATAATAAAATAATAACAGAAGTTAAGACCCGACTCAAAAAGAACTTATAATTAAGTTCTAGTCAAATCAGGGCTACCCACTTCTAATCTAAGCAATTTAGATTAATCTTCTGAGACCGCTTCTCTGACAAAGACCTTATTTGAGCATTTTTTCAGTCAAATTGTTAATGCTTATTTCAATCCAGGGTAACAAAAACTTTCATTATCAAATAAATGGCAGTAATTCAGAAACAAAAAAATAAGCTAGAATTCTAAAACCTACATTGCTCCTGAAACTATTGGACTCTTTTTGCAACCTTTGTGCAAGCCAATAAAAACATCGTTGTTGTAATGAAGATTTAAATTCTTCCTCTTCCCGTTTCCCATTCTTATGTCCCATTTCATTTTGTTTTTGGCTTTCATTTCAATTCCAATCTTACTTAAGTCGTCGTTACCCCATATTAAAATACATTCACTATACAGTATATACTATAAGAGATTTCCTTTCTATTCCTCCTTGTAATGCTTAGATATGGCATCTATTATAAACTGGAAGGTTCTAGGGTCGATCCAACTATGCCCTGAAGGCATTTCGTATTGCTCTAGACTCCTGGTCTTTCTTCCTACGGTACGCTCAAGGAAATAGTCGTCGTACTCCCTGTCGTAGTCAGGCAGGATCGGGTTGAACTTGGCGTAGTAGATAGCTGACAGGCACGCGTACAGAAGCAGGGCTGCAGTGAACAGCTGGAATTACAAGAAAGTGGTACTTTAGCAGCAGAACTAAGTTCAGATATGAAATAGAGAATGAAAACTAGATGTGCCCCTGCCTAGAGTAAGCAGAGATTGAATCTCTACGAGAATTGGAACCATAAATTATCGGCAGCTTGCGCATTGACTGTATTAATGTATTCCAGTAATTGCAAACCCGTATGAATTTAACCCGTATTGAATCGTGCAAACTGTATAACAGTCGAATAATGCTAATTAATTTTCGCCAATTCCCATGGCTATTTCTTCGATTTAAAGTTTAAATTACTCATCGGCTCTAAAGCTATTATTATTTGCCATTCAAAAATAACATTTTACTGAATGAAAAGTATTGAAACATCCGTCAGTGACTAATAATGTATATGTTTACAAAGATAAGCTTTTATGAGGTAAGGTAAGGTTTGGATCAGAATGTGAATCAGGTACAATGAGCGGTGGGTCATTACCACGACCCGCACGCGCCGCTCCGCAGCGCCGGAACTACTCACATCCTCCCTCCACCTCCACCCTGCCGGGAGATCGTGACCACCATTTTGAAACGTTACGTGGAGTTTACAAAATACTGCTCAAATTGTTACGTGAATTTCTTAGTTTTACAGCCGCATTTTTAAATAATAGTTCCACAAGCAAAAAATTCAATTAACTCGGCTTGCTTACAAATATTGTATTAATTAACTAATGAGTTTTATTTTATGCTCCTTTGATTAGACAAAGACTGTTTTAGACGTTATTTTTAATTATTACCACCAAATTGTTATAGAGGAAGTTTTTAGATATATCTTCCCTTTACTACTAACACATACGTTATCGTTAAAGTAAGAAAAAATCAGGAAACATTTAAAAGAAGAAGCACTTAAGCCGCGGCCGTGAAAATAATATCACGTTTCGACAACCGATGCGTTGTCAATAATCGCTCCTATTTAGTAGCTATAGACAATACGTTATTGGTGGGAAATAAGTTAATGTAAACGAGCCTAATGTTTATCTAAATACATACTCGTATTGTTGTCGAAACCTCGATCTAGGAAATGGTTGTCTGTAACGACATTCGCAAGGTCTCGCTGGCTACATCACCCTGTGACGACGGTCATCACATGGCTCCACTCGTAACTATGTCAATGTTATGTCTTCTAACTACCGGCTGATCGTCAAATGACAACGTACTCATAATAGGACTTTTTGTTACGAAATTATAAACAACAATCATTTTCGCGCTACGATGCGCTACGCTGCGCTTGAGGTCAAGTCTATTTATGCGCATTCAGGAGATGATGACGTCTGTCAAAAACAAAGTGTCAGCACTTAATAGCCGTAAGTAATAAAATGTTTTATCGTAACTTTTTAATTGATCACAACAGTATAAATATTTTACAATCGTTCTTTCTGTAAATATTAAAAAACAAACAATTGAATGCCGCTATTCGAATTTTTGAATCATGCCAATTTCTTCCTTCATGAAACGGGACCACGGAACCCCTCTCCTTAACAAGTACGTGATAAGAGTACTTACTTGGAACACACTCCAGAACTTGAATGATCCCTCGTTGATGATCCAGTCGTAGTACCCTGCCCAGGGGTCGGTGTACCTGGCCTTCTGCTTCATAGGCTTCGCAGTGGTGGTTTCCTCGTAGTGATGGTGGTGATCATCGTCGTAATAATCCTCAAAGCCTCGGCCGCTGCCCACCGTCTCGTTTTTCGTCTTCGTTCTGTTTCGTCTTTGCAAAGGTTTCGTCTGGAAATACCACGTTATGCTAATTAGTAAGTATGTACTTGTAGGAAAATTTTCATGTTATGAACAAATGAAGAAAAAACATATTTTTCGAAGGAATTTACGAAGGACAGTTAGCACAAGAAAATGTTATTAACTTTTCTACGTAAAGTTTTCACAGAATTTACCAAGTATACGAAGTAGTTTCCCTGGAACCCAGTGAACCGCGGGAAATAGCTAGTAATTTGTTAATTTCATGACAGCAAAATAGGCCAACAGCCTGTTTTTAATTAAATTCTGAAATTGACACACAATCTGTGTCAATTTACATTATAAATGTACACAGGAAAGAAGAAATAATTTACACAGCTGTTTCATAAAACACAAACTAGAGTATATTTATTTAGTCTGGCTCTACATAAAATACATTACATAAATACAGTCCCTTTAATAAGTTCACAAGCCACGTTTTTCCATTATACAAATATCTTGTTAAAGCAAACTGTGCGTAACTTGCGACAAGTTGCTGTTCGAGTTTCAAAGTATGTAGTTTACTCCGATGTGATTATACCGAGTGTGCAACGTTTGAAATAATAACAAAAGTTCTCATTTGATTTAATTTTATTCAAAGATCATATGACCTAATTTCATTTAATATACTTTTTTTTAATATAACGATGAAATGATATAATGAATTTTTGAATAAATTTCATTTTACCTAATTTTATATGGTATAATGAATATTTTCTATAATGCACATTTGAATTAATATTCAATTAGTTTATTCAACATTCAAAATCTATAAGTAACGTTAAATATAATTTAGAAACGTCGTCATTTGGGTTAGGTTTGGTTTGAAAATTATATGAAATTAACGTTATTGAGTTAAATAATGTCATTAGAGCAAAAGAAGGTTATATGAAATAGAACTATTACATCACATGAAATTTGATTATATATTTTTTTTAGCATATGAAAATTATATCATGTGAACATTATTTCAAGTGATATTATACTATCTGTTATTATACCATATATTACACACCCGATTATACCTTACGTTTGGCTACTTCGAGTCAACTAGATTCCGAAGAATTCCCAAGATTATTTCTGCATAGCAATCTTAACTCCGCATCTACGTACATAAGTTAACATAATGCCAATACTTAAAAATAATATTTTGTAGGGTATTTAACTCCATTTACGATCAGCTTTGCGCCTAAGCGTGCAAATAGCAGTTCTCGCATTATAGTCCAAGAGACGAAAAGAAAAGTTTCCGTGACAAATTACAAGAAAAAACTGCTAATTATAACGACCCCAAATGGAAAAATATCACATGAATGGAGACATTATTATAAGAAATAGCTAAGTAGGCGTTATAGTTCGATTTACACGCGCATGTCAACCGTGGCACGGTTGCCAGCTGGTTGTCTAAATAAGTTGCGTCTAAACCATCCAGTTAGCGCCATGGAGTCGGTCACCCACTTCACCCACTTTACCCAGTTCAGTGGGTACCGTACTGTGACCTTGTTTCATTATTTCCGGCCACATGCCACTAGAATGTTCAGACTATTTCAGATGGGTGCAGTCTTCACGGACGATTTGTTTAATTTTTATGAATGTCTTAATTGGGATTTGCACGTGTTAGTAACGATGTTCCAAGGAATGTTTTAAGAATTTTTTAACAATTTCTTAATTTATAGGTGCTCCAATATCTAGATAACTTGACGAGTTATATAATAAGATTTTGAATGTGGGTATTAACTCAATTTAAGTAACATTTCTTACTGAAAGTTGAGTGTTAAACTGACTCGACTTATGAATCTTACGTATTCCAGTTAAATAAACTTATCGTTAATTTATTTAACAAAACTATGATAAGTCTGAAAGAGAAATCTGTTTTCTCATTTCAAGAGGTTTTAGATACGTACGAAAGGGAATTTAAGTCGCAACCACAAGCAAGCACCCCTCAGATTGCCCAACTTTTCAAAACTAAATAAAGTTGGGAGTAATCATTAGCTTTCAGTTTTGCCGTGCCACATTTGGTGCTTTTTTTATTGCTTTCTTTTTCCAAAATTTACTACCACATGGATTCATGGGGGTATCAAAATAGGTTTAAATACGTACCGCGACAGCAGTGGTATTAGCGGCGGTAGTTGCTGTGATGGCGCGCTGCTTGTTAACATTTCTGACGACGTCCAGAGCAGTCCGTAGAGCCGTCAGGATGAACTCTGAGATGGGCATACTATTGTGCGACTCCTCTTCCACGGGGGACGACAGAGACGCCTCCGGGATCTCGCCAACACTAAAGTACAAATAAGTAAAATTATGAAACAGGTTTTATGAACGCGTCCGTCACAATGTGATGATTTTTTAAACTAGATAATATAAAATGAATAACTAAGTAGGATTCCACAACTTGGATTTTGAATAATCAGAGGCCCTAGCACGGACGTGCGACATACTTATAACGTAAATTCGAACCATTTTTTAATTAAAAAATCAACTATCCTATAGTATATTTACAACGAGCACAATAAGATCTGAATAAATTCTTAAAACTAAATTGAAAAGGATATTTTCAATTTTAAAATCGTTCGAACTACATTTACTCCGCACTTTCGTGGTCGGCCCACAACTCTATTTGTATGAGTTACTGCAGTAAATCTATTTTATTACAAAAAAAAACAAGATTTAGGACTGGTTACACAATTTAAGAAAATATAAAACATGAAAGTACTCACTGTATGGGAATATATTTATACTTGCTGTAGGGCGGACTGTGCGGCGTAGCAGTGTCGTACCGCAAAGCTGCGCGCGCGCTGCCCGCCCATAGCGCCAGCGCTAGCGCGCCCATCCACACCATACCGTGACATGACAACAACACCCCTTTTGACACCATGGCCGTGCCAGATAATATTTAAAAAAAAAAAACTATAAAAAAGTCGATGGTCTCTTTTAGTCCTGTGGTTTCACTTTTCAAAAATTACTTATTTTTGAATATTTTTTGTGGTTGTTCATGGTTCGCCGGTGGGCAAGCTACTGACAGATTTGTAATGCCGCGCCCCAGTTAACAGTGCAAAGGGAGCACTGAAATATGAATACTGTAAACAGAGCGAGCGTGGTGCTCTTAAGTGGCGTGTCAATTTAATTTGTACAGTTGACACACTAGTGAAAGCTTGAGACGAGCTACTGGATCTGTTTCGTATCAACTTTATCAGGTAATTAACGTGTTTTTATAGATTTCTCTCATTGTCTATTTTTACCCAATGTTAGAGACGTGCTAAATAAATAAATTCAAAAAAATCACGTGAAAAATGAACCCTAATTAATTGACTTTTATAATAAATGTAGAACGTAACTTCAGGTTAACGATTACAAGTGCGTAAGTAATTAAATTTAAAAAATTAAATTAGCAGTTAATTAAACATTTTGTAACAGCTCTTCATAACAGCTGTTACGAAATATAATATGGATTATCATTTACCTACATACAGTTAAAAATAAGTAAGTAGTTTCATTTTTCAGTCGACATTAATTAATAATGTCGTTTTGAAGTTCTGTCGTTTCAAAACGCCTCGTTTTTTTTTTTCATTTTATTAATTATTACATATTGTAACTGTAGATGAATAATAATTAATTAATTAAAAACCTCACTAGACATAAGGAGTGCTGTGTTAAGTAAAAAGAAGTTTAGGAACATAAGGTAAGGAAAACTTCGAACAAGATTGACATACAATCTCACAATGTAAGTCAAAATGTACACGTGTTATGATATTCTTAGTAACACATTCACGTAACGTGCAGACATGGTCTCGTCTCTGATTAATACAATTTTCCACGTGTGAAAAGAGTCATGAAGGAAGTACCCAGTTATCACCGGCCTCCTAACTGTAATAATTTATTGCTGCTTACTCTCTCTATGTCTGAATATACACCATAGACTAATATCACATGACATACTCGTAGATACAGTCTACCACTCGTTAACACATGAACTACGAAAACCTTACTAGTACGGGCGGCTTGATTGCATTTATTACATATTTATTTTTACAACTAAGTATTATTTTGTTTTTGATTTTGATATTTTCTCGTGCATATATACATTTATTTTTAATTTGTTAAACCGACTTAAAAAAGACAGGAGGTTATGCATTCGGCGAGTATCTTTTTTTTCGTGTGTATACACCGATTTCTTATATATTGCGGGGCCGATTTACGTAATAAATTTTAGTTTGTAAAATTGCACTGTACAACGCCTTGGTTTTCGCTAATCTCTAATATTGCTTCTAAATAAAATAAAAAATAAAGAAGTTGGCAATTTCAAACTGTTACCATCGAGTACGGTTGACAGTACGACGTACAGCTTGTGACCATGTAATTATCACAGGTGTCCAATCTGCGACCTACTTATCTTATGTTCTCATAATCTATATTTGAGATAAACTGTAACATGACTTTTTAGAAGCAAATAATAATAAAATATTTGTTATATAAAATACTGTAAGTAAAGATAAGATATTGCACTAACTTAAAACACTATATTTCATGAGACGGCTGAAATCCGCAATGCGGCTACACCTAGGTTTAGCCAGCCAAAACTAAAGTGTAGTCTGTACTTTGGAATTTTACTGTAACAATATGTTGAGTGCTCAGTTAAAAGCTGCCAAATATAATGACTTGGTTTTATGGATTCAATTTACTGACAGTTTTGTAAACTAAAACTGTTTGTTTTTTATAATTATTTTTATCTTTACGACTGTTACTAGGCTTGCCACCTATTTATTACATGGGACTTAAACATACCTAGCGAAATGTGGGTGTACTATTTGTAGGTACACCTCTGCCCAACCTTTCAAGGAAATCAGCCATGGTGTTATGTTGTCTATGTTACTAGACAAATATTTAGATACTAACATTATTGTAGACCAGTCTTGGATCCTGGCCAGCTCTCCACTACCGAAGAAGATATAGCTGTATCTAAAGGAGATAAATGTCTTTTTCGGAAACTTCGTGGATATAAACACCAATCTTAATAATCTTAGGTTACTGTAGAACTGAAGAATAGAGAGAAAGCTAGTAAGCTTTAGTCGCTTTTCACACGTTCAGTGTCTTACCTAGGCTTACCGAGGCTTACGAGTCTTACCGAGTACTACCAAGGCTTACGAGTCATACCGAGGCTTACCGAAGGAATCCGATGGTTTTTTAAATAGTTATTTTGCTATCAGTATTTACTGTGTAGCTCCTCGCATCTAACACAACAATTAAAATACGTTTATTTTGCACACAAGTGCTGTAGAGCAACTGTTTCGGCCTTGACAAACATTCACAAGTGTTAAGAGACCTCGTCATGTGGAACTGGAAACTAAACATTATTTTACCATTATTTGGCTTCCATCATGTCAGAGGATTGTCAGAAATGGATACTTTAGTCGATTCCAAAGTTGGCTTGAATCGTGGTTTGAGAGCTACTGATGGCGATTACTCAATGTACATGGGTATACCATAATCAACTGTCAATGAAAGCAATCCTTTCGGAGTAAGTAATAAATGTTAGATGAGAAATGTACTTGGAAGACTTATTGTTTTTTTTTTTATTAAAGATTAACATAATATCGACTAAAATTTAACTACAAACGAAAAACCGAACCTTTTTGAAATGTATCTCTTGTTAAAAGTTAGTTAGATAAAAGTAGAATAACGTTTATCCTTCTAGGTGGCCTTACCCCATCCTAGATTAAATGAAGTTTTTGAAGCTTTTGATGATTCAGCTATATGTCCCCAAGTGAAGAGTTTAACAATACTGTAGTTGGAACATTAGATTGTCTCCATGTTAACATATTTCTAATTCGGCCAACTCTAGAAATCTGTTACCAGTGTAAATCTATATTTATGGTGGTTTGTTTATCATTGGATTCTCGGCGAGATACTTGTATGGACCTCGTTATTTAGTCAAACAATAAATAATTTTAGTGACTTTCAATTATCGTTTAAGCCCCTATGGGTTCATGTGCCCTCAATACACCAGATGTGCCTGGAAATCAAGGCTTAAAAGCAATTAGCATTAACATGGATTAAAGACAATATTGAAGCCTGTGGCGGTGATTCTAGTAAAGAAACAATATGCGGTAGTAGCTCTGGTGCTTCATCAGTGGATTTTCACTTGATTTATTTACAGTAATTAACAATTATTTCACCAAGCTGTAATGCAAAGCGGCACTGCATTATATCCCTGGGCTATATTGCAACCAGATGCATCAGCACCTCTGAAATTATCAAAGCGTCTTGATTTTGCGTCTACAAACACAAATGAAGCCTTAGCATTCCTATCCATGGTCAACTCGAATTTATTGACTGCAGCGACAGCTGGACTTGGCCTTAAATTTCGCCCATGTGTGGAAAAAGATTTTGGAAATGTTGAAACATTTTTGTATGACTACCCCGTGAACATTAAGAAGCCAATCGAAATGTTCCTATCCTGTTAGGTGCAATAGTGATGAAGCTTTAGCAGCATATGAAAACACGACACCCGAAGATTTCACAAACTTGAACTTGTTTTATGACAATATGAAAGAATATTTTAACTTTGATGCTGAAGAACTAAATGATATGAAAGAATTTGTAAAACATTTCTACATTGGAGATGAAAAAATTAGTAGAGAAGTAAAATAAGCAATCATCAAATTAAATTCAGACTTCTACTTTAATTATCCTGTAGTGCGAACAATTCAATTATTTCTTGACGTCGGCGTGAAGAAGATATATTACTATTATTATTTGCTTACAGCGGAAAGAGAAACTTTTTAAAAGGCAGATTCAATGTAACAGCAAGATGAGCTTCACATGCAGACAAACTTGGCTATTTATTTGATATATCTTACATGAACAAAAACCTGACGCCTGAAGATGAACAGATCATTGATCGCATTACCACGTTATGGGCTAATTTTTCTAAAATTTGGGTAGGTATAGCTATCATTCGAACTTCCCACTTCTCCAGTATATATGCTAACTGCAAAAATAAAAGAAGTTCTATTTAAAAAAAATATCAATAATAAACAGACAGTTTTTAATATTTACCTCAATTCTTTCAGAAACCCTACTCCAGTAACAACTGAACTGTTACCTGTTCAATAGCCTCTCGTTACAAAGGATAAGCTGTACTATTTGACAATTGACTCAAAACTCAAAGTCAAAAAGAGGAACTTCAAAGCTCGAATGACTTTTTGGGATCTGTTTTATAGGCTTAATGAAAAAGCTCAAGTTGGATACCGAAAGGACTATGATCAAAATACGTGTGCTGCAATACCTAATAATTAATATAAACAAACAATATTTTGAAATTGATTAAATATTAGTTGCGCCCCGCGGTTTCACCCGCATGAGTCTCGATCCCGTGGAGTATCGGGATAAAAAGTATTTTATGTCCTAATCTAGGTTATGATCCCCATGTGCCAAATTTCATCCAAATCTGTCCAGGTGTTTTAGCGTGAAACCGTAACAAACAAACGAATTCACTTTCACATTTATAATATTAGTTAGAATAGTTAGGATTAGCTGACCCCGCGACAGACGTTGTCCTGTCAAAAATTCATACAAAAAAATCATAGAAAAAGCACTTGAAAATTTTCCCGAATTTTTCAATTTTCCGGGCAAATCTTTCCCTAAAAGCCTAATTCGTATTATTCTGAAAATTTCAAAACAAAAAATAGTTAAATCCGTCCATGCGTTTCCAAGTGATGCGCTTACCAACGAACACCAGTTCATTTTTACCCAACTACGGCGAAGCAAAAGGCGGATTATGATTTTGACCGGTATGTATGTATGTATGTTCATCTGTTTTCCCATAACTTGTAAACTAATGATCATAATTTGACAAATGAGATATAGTTTGTCTATGATGTCTTGTCAACTAAAAAGCCAACCTTTTTAGTTGCCTTTTTTTGTCGTAGTTGTGTTTTTTAAGTATTTTAGTAAAACTTTCTTACTGTTTAGTTTTTTAGAGTACACTTAGTGAACTGAAAATCAATTATTGCAGTGGCAAGTTATTTAATTTTATGAAATTGGTTGAGTACCTGAAACATGAACTTTTAAATTAAAATTTAACAAGACACACCCCTTGCTAATTTTAGAAATATGTATAATATTCTCGACACTACACTATCTTGTAAGCCTTGCGGTTTCGCAATGATTTATCAAATTCAATGTAATCTATCGTAATATGTTGACAGCAGCATCTATATCTCCTCAGCACACTTGACAAAATACATTATCTCCGGATCACCTCCAATTGTTAAAAGTGTCAGTTTTTCCTTGTCCTCGCGAGTGAACCGTGATCCCATCATGTGGGACATCAAATTCAAAGTCATTTTACCATTATTATTTGGCCTGTTCCAAAATGGCAGTGCATTATCGAGGATTGACCCATTAGTGGATTCCAAAGTTGGCTTGATTCGAGGTTTGAGAGCTGTTGATGGCGATTATTCCATGTTCATGGGTATACCTTATGCAACTGTAGATAAAAGTAATCCTTTCGGTGTAAGTTACTTATAAGTACATGTATTTTCTGAATGATTTGTAATACGTTTTAAAAAAACCCTTAATTTTTTTTAGCCTTCTGCACCCTATCCCAGTTTTGATGAAGTTTTTGAAGCCTACGATGATTCAGCAATATGTCCACAAATCGAAGAATTTAATAAAACTGTAGTAGGAACATTGGACTGTCTTCATTTAAACATTTATGTGCCAAACTCAGCTAATTCCAGAAACAGACTACCGGTCTTAGTTTGGATTTATGGTGGTGGATATTCAATAGGATTCTCAGGCAGATTCCTATATGGACCGCGCTATTTAGTCAAACAAGATATCATTTTAGTTACCTTAAATTACCGATTAGGTCCCTATGGGTTCATGTGTCTCGACACTCCTAAAGTACCTGGAAATCAAGGTCTAAAAGACCAACGGTTAGCCCTCAAATGGATTAAAGACAACATAGAGGCATTTGGCGGAGATGCTGATAAAATTACTATTTTTGGTGAAAGCGCTGGTGGAGTATCGGTAGACTTCCATTTAAGATACAGCCAAGAAAAACTATTCGATAAAGTAATAATGCAAAGCGGAAATACACTAAGCCCCAGATCGGTAGTCGAACCTGATACAACAGCACCTTTAAAGTTGTCCCAACACCTCGGTTTTAAAACAATGGACACAGGAGAAGCCTTAATGTTTCTAACCACGGTCGACACTAATTTACTAATTGCATCGACGGCAGAACTTGGATTAGTATTTCGTCCTTGTGTGGAAACAGATATAGATATTGTTGAAAAGTTTATTTATGACCATCCGCTTAACGTAAAGCCAAATCTTAGAAACGTGCCCATCATTGTAGGATACAACAGTGACGAATCCCTCGCATCGTATGAAACCATGTCATCCGCAGAATTTGCAACTCTAAACTTGTTTTATGAAAGTTTAGTCAATTATTTTAACTTCGGTAATGAAGAACTTATTGAAATGGAACAATTCGTGAGACATTACTATATCGGAGACGAGAAAATAAGTGAAGAAGTGAAACAAGGAATTATAAGATTTGATTCCGATTTCTTCTTTAATTATCCTGCAGTGCGAACTATCAAAAAATACCTGGATAATGGAGCCAGAAATATATATCACTATTTGTTTGCATATGATGGAGACAGAAATTTTGTAAAACACAGAGTTAACGTAACAACTCCAGGAGCATCGCATGCAGATGAAATAGGATATTTTTTCGATATCTCTTATATGGAAAACCCCACGCCTGAGGATCAACTTATAATCAACCGCGTAACCACGCTATGGGCTAACTTTGTCAAATTCGGGTAGGTACAAAGTAAACTGTAAGCATATATATACAGGGACAGGACTAGGACTTATTAATTGCAACATGTACATAAAATTCGTTGAAAGATCTGACTTGGGAATACTTCCCTGACCTAATATTTTTGGAGTGATGACTCTGCTCATATTCTATTCCGTTTTTCAGAAACCCAACTCCGCAGACAACTGACCTGCTGCCCGTACAGTGGCCTGTTGTTACTAAGGGAGCGCTGAGCTACCTGCGTATCGACTCAGAACTCCAAGTTGAGAAGAGAAATTACAAATCCAGGATGGCTTTTTGGGATCTATTTTATAAACTCAATGAAAAAGCCCAAAAACTGTATGCGGAAAGTTCCAAGTAACTGTAGGTGTTGAAAATATATGAAATTTTGATTGGTCTTTTTTTGGCTAGCATTGTGTTTTGATCATAATCATTCATTATACTGCTGTTTTATGCTCATTAAACAACAATAAATATAAATTGGCTTTTTATTTTACCTTTAGAAAACATTCATATCTGATGTCTGTATGTCTGTTTGATATCTGTTTTGACATCTATAGTTGGGTACCTACTAGAATATGAGATATTTATGGTTATAATAAGGTGAAATATAATATAAATTATGTATTATCTTAAAACAAAGACAGATCATAAACATCATTCGCCGTCATCATCGGCCACATACTCAGCGCCTGGATCTAACAGACTTATATTTTGTTAATTGAATCAAAACTTCGAATTAAGTATTCTGTTGCCAAAACAACCTATATTTCTTTTATGCCTCATTCTATATGACACTGCCGAACCGAAACTTAGACACATGTTTCAACAGAATAAGCCACCAAATTCTTGACGAATTACATATTCATTCTAAGTCTCTAGGTAGGAACTCTTTCTTACATTATCTGATATAGATTTGAAGATAGCCATGTCATGATCAACGTCGTATCTCCAACGCACACTTATCACCACGATAAGTGTAAGTAAAGCTATCTTGCGGAAAATGCTTTTTGAGAGTCACCATACCACCAGGCCGAGCATGTGAAAGCGCCAAAATGGCTCACCGCTGCAACATGTTAAAGCCTAACGAAAAGCCTCAAGCCTATAACAGTAACTCGTGAGAGGACTGACATGCGTATCGGGATTCCGGAAACTAGAAAACTCTATTAGATCCACAAAACCTACAAACGAATTAAGTAATTGTTCGGTGTTATCTTGATTAGGACGCGAGATATTTTCCTTTATTATTTATTAAACGAGCAATATTTGTATATATATTAATTAATTTGTATAGAGATTTCTACTTATGTTCTCGAAATCGCCTCTAACGATTTCGATGAAAGTTGCAATATAGGGGTTTACGGGATGAAAAATCAATCTAGCTATGTACAACAAGATAATGAATAATGACATGACATTATTGACATTAGAATAATGATCATGGCAGCATGGAATTAGTAAGTACCTACTATCATGGTAGTATGGAATTAGTAGGTACTATCCTATTTTATTAAATGAGCATTCTTTATTTTCACCAGAGCAGAGCTCGGTCGCCCAGGTACTCTTAAAGTCTCTAGAAACAATTTAATATCTGTTATCGAAATTAATCATTAAAGCAACAAATCATCAAGACTTTGGTAAGTGCATTTAAAGTTGCGTATTGACCGCCTAAAAATAGTTCGTTGGTACATACCACGAGTCTACACTATCGCTGCCTTGCGTTTTCGCAATGATTTATCACAATTCAATGTAGGTAATCTATTGATCCATATTTCCAGCAACATCTGTATTATATCTATCTCCATTGCACACTTGAATTAACGACAAAGCCCCTTATCTCATGATCACCTTCAATTGTTAAAAGTGCCAGTATTACTATACCTGTCGCGAGCAAACCGTGAACATCATGTGGGACTGCAAATTCAAAGTCATTTTACCATTATTGTTTAGTCTGATCCGGAATGGCAGTGCATTATCGAGGATTGACCCATTAGTGGACTCGAAACTTGGCTTAATTCGTGGTCTTAAAGCTGCCGATGGCGATTATTCCATGTTCATGGGTATACCATACGCAACTGTGGATAAAAGTAATCCTTTTGGGGTAAGTTAAATTCTTACAGATATAGGTATGTTTTTTACTGAGCTTAGAGCAAAATGTTTAAAAATATCACTTGTTTTTTTTTAGCCTTCTGCGCCCCATCCCAGATTTGAT
Source organism: Omphaloscelis lunosa (assembly GCA_916610215.1). Classification (NCBI taxonomy): domain Eukaryota; kingdom Metazoa; phylum Arthropoda; class Insecta; order Lepidoptera; family Noctuidae; genus Omphaloscelis; species Omphaloscelis lunosa. The sequence goes on along the minus strand of OU744244.1, from coordinate 16,353,931 downwards.
GAAGTTTTTGAAGCTTACGATGATTCAGCAATATGTCCACAAGTTGAAGAATTTAATAATACTGTAGTAGGAACATTGGACTGTCTTCATCTAAACATTTACGCGCCAAATTCAGCTAATTCTAGAAACAGACTGCCTGTCTTGGTTTGGATTTATGGTGGTGGATTTTCAATTGGATTCTCAGGCAGATTCATCCATGGACCGCGCTATTTAGTTAAACAAGATATAATTTTAGTAACCTTTAATTACCGATTAGGTCCCTATGGATTCATGTGTCTCGACACTCCTAATGTACCTGGAAATCAAGGACTAAAAGATCAACAATTAGCCCTCAAATGGATTAAAAACAACATAGAGGCATTTGGCGGGGATGCTGATAAAATTACAATTTTTGGTGAAAGCGCTGGTGGAGCATCGGTAGACTTGCAATTATTATACAACCAAGAAAAACTTTTTGATAAAGTAATAACGCAAAGCGGCAATGCACTAGGTCCCTGGGCGATAATAGAACCTGATACATCAGCACCTCTAAAGTTATCCGAACACCTCGGTTTTACTACAACAGATATAGAAGAAGCCTTAACGTTTCTAACCACCGTCGACACTAATTTAATAATTGCATCGACTTCAAAACTTAGATTAGAGTTTCTTCCATGTGTGGAAAAAGATTTTACCGATGTTGAAAGGTTTATTTACGACCATCCTCTCAACGTAAAGCCGAATCTTAGAAACGTGCCCATCATTGTAGGACACAACAGTGACGAATCACTTGCACAATATGAATTAATGTCTTCCGCAGAATTTGCGACCCTAAACTTGTTTTATGATAACTTAGCCAAATATTTTAATCTAAATGAAGACCTTGTTGAAATGGAAGAAGTGGTGAGACATTTCTATATTGGGGATGAGAAAATAAGCGAAGAAGTGAAACAAGGACTTATAAAGTTTAGTTCCGATTTCTTTTTCAATTATCCTGCAGTGCGGACAATACAAAAATATCTGGATAATGGAGCCAGAAATATATATTACTACTTGTTTGCCTATGATGGCGACAGAAATTTTGTCAAAGACAGACAGAATGTTACAGCACCAGGCGCGTCACATGCAGATGAAATAGGATATTTCTTCGATATCTCTTACATGGAAAACCCCACGCCTGAAGATCAACTTATCATCGACCGCGTAACCACGCTATGGGCTAACTTCGTCAAATTCGGGTATGTACAAAGTATACTAAAGTTATTGGTAATTTACTTATTTAATGCATGATCTTCATAATTATTATTATATACATAGATTCAGTTGACACGTGTTAATTCATAAAATCTCACTTGGCAATGCTTCACTGACTGATGTTGTATTTACTTTTCCAGAAACCCAACTCCGCAGACAACTGACCTGCTGCCCGTACAGTGGCCTGTTGTTACTAAGGGAGCGCTGAACTGCCTGCGTATCGACTCAGAACTCCAAGTTGAGAAGAGAAATTACAATTCCAGGATGGCTTTCTGGGATCTATTTTATAAACTCAATGAAAATTTCCAAATACTGTATGACAACATATCTACAGCTAAATAACTAAGCTGATGTAATTAATTAAACTAGATTATTTGTTCTTAATAATGTTAACAGCAATACTAGATTATAGGCTGTATGTAATGAAATATCACTATGACTGATCCATCGGTGTCCAACAATGATTACATTTATAAAATATATTTCTATCTTTCCATCTCTGGTGTGTCAAATCTTATTTATTTTGATAATATATTTAATATTGTTATAATTCAAAGGCACTGATTTGACAACAAATATAACATAAAGGCAAGATTGTATCTTACGATCAAAATCATTAAACTGATGCATCTTTAGCATTACATACAACAGATAAAAAAATGGCTTTTTTTTACTACTCTCCATTTTAAGCTACCCATCCTCCTTGCCAAACATCTTTCAGCGTCGTCGTTGGCCGCAGAGGCTGCTCAGCGCTTGAATATAACACGCCTAGTTTTTGTTCATACGTATTTCTTAAAATCTCAAATTAATCTGATGCCAGAACTACCTACCTATATTTCTTCAAAAAATGCCACATTCTATAAGATACAGCCGAACTGAAACTTAGGCATATGTTTCATTGAAGGGGTCCACTAGGGCTTGAAGGGGTCCACTAGGGCCGATGCCTGCCGGGTTTGCGAAGAAAACCGAAGGAACACGGGTGGGTTTTAGTCAGTAAGAGTCTGACACGCCCTCCCGCTCCGCCCAGAGCGGGAGAAGTTATTTGATGATTTCCCACCCAAAAAAAAGGCATGTTTCAACAGAATTAAAAGCCGAATCAAACAGAGACCACATTTTGCAGAATCCACATTCGTTTCGTGTCACTTTACTATGTAGGTATCGGTTGTGCAATACTCGTTATCTGATTGATATACATTTGAAGATAACTGTGTCATGATCAACTTATACGTGCATATCTCCAACGCACACTGTTTAACACATAATGAGAGCGTATATACCTCCTCGAAAAATATCGTAGGGAACCATTTAAGGTTAAGGTGAGAGGTGAGTGACATGCATATCCGAATTCCGGATACTAAAAAATTCGAAATAAGTAACACCAATATTCAACTGTATTTGGCCCACAAACCTACAACGAATGAACTAACAAATTGTTAGGGTGTTAGCTTAAAACACGGAAAAGGATGCGAGACATAATAAACATACGAGTAGGTTGGAATTTAGTTTTTGTCGCAGAAATCCATCATCAACTCGTTCAATGCCGGAAGCCCTCCTGGAGGGCTCACTCTAGTCGCATATGGGATGCCGGAAGCCCTTGCGGAGGACTTATTTTAAATGTAGGTTTTTATTACCGAATACTGCATAATAAAGTGTGAAAATAAAATCTGTTTTATATTTTAACAAGATTTATTATTAGTATAAGCGTTGGTTTTAAAACACAAGCATTTTTATTTTCATAAAAAAATCGTCATAATCTGGCATCTTAACACATTTCTTTTTTTTTTTAATTTTTTGAATTTCAGCAGGCGTAGTATGACCACCATAGAAACGGGTTTTATCGCCGAAGGAATAGACAAAATGTCAGATTGTGATTGTTTATCTGTCATTTTGTCTATTCTTCCGTCGACAAAACCCGCGAAAAACCATTTTCACGGTTACAAATATTCAAAAAAATGTAAAAGGTTGCCATCTCGAGATCAGAGCGGGTTATTATACTTTTCTTATTTTTTATCATTTCACGTCTCTATCTACGTATAGCGACAAAACCCCTAAAAACACAACTTAACTTCGTTTTACAGAGTTTTATAATACGGTTGCAAACCTAATTCCGTTGACCGTTCGCGAGGGTTAACTTTAGCGCAAAAGTAATGCACATGACCATCCCAGAGAGTTCACTTCCAATAAGTATGGTGGCATTGCGTATGAGCTCTATGAGAAGTGAGTGGAGCCGAAAGTGTTAAAGTGACAAGGTATCAAGATAGCATAGTAAATTCATGAAATTATCAACAAAAAAATATCTTGTGGTTTCCAATGTTTTAAAAAAACTCAATGTAATCTATCGATCCATGTTTTCAGCAAAATCTGTACATAGGTTTAAAGAAACTTTATTCTCAATAAAAACATAACATGTCACTTACTTGAGAACAATAAATATTACTTAATTAAATACTAATATTATGTTCGACAACATCCGTCACAGACTAAATAAAACTACTCGAAACTCGACCCACCCAACGCATTCATTTTTCAAATAATGTCCGGTTAGCGGTTAGATACAGGCTAAGCTGGTTTTTGAATGCATTGAATGAGTGTAGGTTTCTTATGCGGGAGGGTACCTTATTGTATAGCTGTGCTCCTTCAAATGTAAGCATTTTTTTGCCGTAGTTGGTCCTGGTTTTTGGTAGAACTAATAAACTTGCTCGTCGTGAGCTTCGTTGACTAACTTGTCTATGTTGGGTAAGTGTGATATTTGTGTGAATGTTTTTGTTAAGAACTTTTCTGATAAATATACATGTGTTATAAATATATAGTTGTTTTATGTTCATTATTTTTGTGTCTCTGTATATTTTTATTGTTGATGTTAAGCGCGGATAGTTAAAGAGCTTTTTTATTAGTTTATTTTGGGAAATTTGTAGTTGTGCTAGTTTCGTTTTTACAGCACTACCCCATATTTCGACCAAGTATAGTAGATGTGGCTTCACTAGGGAATTATAGATGGTGTATCGCAATCCTCGTGGAATGCACTGAGATATGTTGTGCAGAGCTCCGACTAGTGTCGAGAGCTTGTTCTTTACGTATTCGATGTGAGCATTCCAGGAAAGGGAACTATCTATTCTAAGACCGAGATATTTTTCGCAAGTTTTTAGCTGCAACGGCGTATCGTTAATTGTAAGTGGGTTAAATGGAGGAATATGTTTATTTTTTGCCTTATATATTACATAGCATGTTTTGGAAATATTTATTGTTAGAAGGTTGAACTGAAACCACACGGATAGGGAATTTAAGTCCTCTTGAGCTCGTGAAATGATGTCGTGAATCCGAAAATGAAAGACCCGAAGTAAAACAAACATGTATCATCGGCATACAAGGTAAGGTGACCGTGTAACTTTATTTCATGTATATTATTTATGTATATTAAAAAGAGCAAGGGGCCTAAAATTGATCCCTGTGGAACGCCATACGTTATAGGTCTTGCGTCACTTTGATAGTTACCAAGTTTAACCACTTGCGAGCGATTGGTTAGGTATGATTCGAACATTTTCAGAGCTTTGCCAGTAATATTAATGGATTCCAGTTTCTTTAAAAGTAGCTTGTGGGAAACGGTATCAAATGCTTTTTTCAGGTCTATAAAGATACCTAAGCATGTATTTTTACAGTCTATATTATGTTTTATTTTGTTTACGAGATCAATTGTGGCTGTAGTGGTATTACTTTTTGGTCTGAAACCATATTGACGATCGGTGATGAAGTTAATAGAGTTTAAGTATGTTTCTAGGCGATTGTGGAGGATTTTTTCTAAAATTTTTGACATTACAGGTAATACTGAAATCGGGCGGTAATTGCCAGGATCACTGGCATTTCCTGATTTGTAGATAGGAGTTACTTTTGCAATTTTTAGTGTTTCAGGGAAGTTTCCATCAGCTAGTAATTTATTAAAACATTCGCTTAGGGTATATACAATTAAATTTTTGGTACATTTTATGACTTTGGTATTAATGCCGTCTATGCCCGTGCTACAGTTTGGATCAAGGTTTGTAATTATTTTGAGTATCTCTTTAGCAGAACAAGGATTTAAACTGGATAGCCCTTCGAGGTCTTTAGGAGGAGAAAAAGGTAACGCGCGGGCACAGTCATCATGAAATGTAATAGGTATTTCATTCGCTAGTTGGGGTCCTATCGTGGAAAAGTAATCATTAAAGATTTGACAAATGTCATTAGGTTCTGTAACCGTTTTTGAATTAACTACTAGCTTTGAAGGAGCACAACCTTGTTTTGTTTTGTTATTTGTTAAGGAGTTTATTAGATTCCACATTTTTTTTGGTTTTTTTATACATTTAGTAAACGCTTCGTAGTAGTAGGTATTTTTAGTTTTCTTTATTAGTTTGGCTACAGAGTCTCTTTTTTCAGCAAATGCTTCTTTGATTAGTGCATTGTCAGGATTACTTTTAAGTTTCGTCCCCATCATATTCCTTTGATTGATTTGGGCTATAATCTCTTTATTAATCCAGTCTTTTTGTGGGAGATTTAATATTTTAGTCTTCGTAACTCTGCTTTTTTCTACACATGACTTTATCACATGTTCCAATGCTAGGTAATCATTATAAGGGTTTTTATAGTCAGTTTTTTCCATGAAGTTATATAGGTTTGTGTAATTTATTGCTTCGTACTGAGTTCGCAATTTTCTAGGGCATTTTACTTTCTTGAGTTCTAAGTACATTTGATAGTGATCGGACATAGAAGATTTAAATATCACCATGTGGAATTTGTCATTCACTAAATTAGTACTAATGTGGTCAATAATATTTTTCTTTGTTTTCGAGTCCCTTGTACAGTATTTTTTAGTTATTTTATTCAATAGTACATACCCGACCTCTTTAGTTGCTGTTTGGTATTGTTTAGTCACTTTGTTGGTTTTTGCTAATAGATCGATGTTGAAATCGCCGAAAACGATCGCTCTCTTTCTTTGTTGAAGTTGAGACTCATATTCTTCAAGGAACTCCTTGTAGTTGGTGTTACCAGGATTGTATATTACTCCGACTTCAAAATCATGCCTTTCCAAGTGTATCCATAAGTAATTATTTCCACCTAAGTACTTAGACTCCGATAAACAATGTTTGAGATCATTGTGGATAAATGCTGAAACTCCTCCTCCTTTTGAGTCTGTTCTATAGTTATAATAATGGGTACATATCTATCACCACTGCACACTTGACATAAAGACAAGGCCCGTAATGTCATGATCACCTTCAATTAACCTTATATCATTAGGTCTTTATGGATTCATATGTCACATTTACACTCCTAACGTACTTAGAAATCAAGGTCTAAAAGATCAACAATTAGCCTTCAAATGGATTAAAGACAACATAGAAGCCTTTGGAGGTGAGTCACAGGATGGGTTTCAGGTATCCTTTTTATAAACTCAATAAAATAGGCTTGTTAACACAATACCACTTTTCTACTTGAGATTTTATCTTGTCAATTGCCAATATTGATATTAACGTTTTGGTGATTCAAGTGGTAAAATAACTATGTCTCACAAAAAAAAACATTAAACATATTCTAATTTTGGAAATACATAGTAAAATCGGTACTTTTCTCTGTTAGCATAATCAGCCTTTAATGTTCCCACTGCTGGGACACAGGCCCCCTCTCTATGAGAGGGAGTGGGCCGTAATCCACCACGCAGGCCCAGTGCGGGTTAGTAGATGTCAATGCTTTCGAGTTTTTGGTTCTAGGACATGCCGGTTTCCTCACGATGTTTACCCACCGTTGTTTTACTATAATTCATAAGGTTTTTTATAAACTATGAAATTAACAATGATCTATTTGGGTAAAAAGAAAGAACACAGATATAATAGGTACATATATCTTCAATACTAGTTAGTATTGAATTTGTCTTTTATAATTCAAATTTGGATTTACCTACACTCATCTCATATATCCGGGTTCTAGATACTAAAAAATTTGAGATATTTCCAAATGCACCTCTATTTTGGTCCACAAGTGTTTTCTCGCACATTTAAAAAACAAAAGAGGTTCGCGGAAGTCCAATTTAGCCGAATTAGCACACATACGCTACACCGCAAAATGTCACTTTCTCCCACTACAAATAGGTTTGCTGCATTTTTACCCTAGCAGATATTGCAGTAATAAGCTATGTGCGATATCTATGTATTTGTAAAAGCTTTTAATTTAATTTCACTTGTTCTGTTTATTTGCTCATTTCGTCGAATAGTTCTTTGAGTAGCACGCTGATAGCTCAAGCGTAATCATGCTGAATTTTTGAACAAAATTTTTCAGTTAATCTAATTTGGTAGTTAGGCGAGTCAATAAAGTTTTGATTTCTGTTATGTATGTCCTTATTGAGACGATTTGAATGAATAGAAATAGGTTAATAATGGCTTCATGCTTATTTACTTTTCGTAGATTAGGTACATGTTTTTCGTCCAATGGGATTTAGAATTTTATTTTAATTCAGAATTCATATTAATTCTATTATTTGGTCTAATAATAAAATATTTATTAATTCATTATATTAAATTAATAAAAAATAAAAAATAAATATTTAATGATAAAAGTCATGATATTAAAATGTCCACAAAAATTGTTTTTAATACAAAATTATTAGAGAACTTAATAAAGGATGAAAACGTCAAAAAAAAAAAAAAACCGTAGCATTCTGGGAGTGCCGACAGAAGTGAAAACTAAAAAATATAAATAAAGAGAACAAAACAATTGACCATATTCCTATGTAGGTATCATAACATCAACTGCATCGGCACCGCGGTAATCAACGCGTCGATGACTTTTACTCCACATATCGTCTGTTGGTGAGTAAAAATACTTGCATAGAACATAGATCCATAACGTCATATAAATAAAGAGCACAATCTCGTTAACAAAAATGAGGTTACCAACGCCTCATTTTTGTTAACAAGATTGTGCTCTTTGACAGTGTCGCGAAATCAATGGTTTAATCCCATCTCAAAAATGCCCAACGCGCCTTAAGTAGTTTTCACTTCAAAAATCTGTGCTTGTTAAAGGAGATGCTCTAAGTGTACTGTGTGATTATATTGCAAGTTTTATTAGAAGATCCGAAAAATGGAGCTGATGTTTTTGTTTATCTTTAATCTAAATTAATTATTATCTTTATAATACTAGATCTGTCTAATCTAAACTAATATTTTAAAGAGAAAAGATTTGATTTTTCGTATGTTTCTTTATATAAAATTTTATTTTTAATTTTAATTTATTAAAAAATAATATAATTATTTGTATGGAATAAGAATAAGACACGCGTAAGAATGGCATAAAAATGTGTCTTATTTGAATTTTTCTACATGAAAACGATAAATATTTTTTGCCATTGATATTTTTAGCAGGTTCAATAAAAAGCAATTATTAATAGTATTTTTTTATATTTTTAACCTAAATTAATTTACTGTTAACATTATTGTTGTGACAATGAACGACGTTCAAACAAAAAGGAACATTGGGTAATGATTAAACGTGTCCAGTTCACAACGAACTTAAGCTATTGAAGTATTCAGTAGAATTTATACACCTATTTTCATAGCTAATACGGATAGAAGATTTATCTAAATCAGTTCTCATAGAAGTAGGTATCAACCAAAAATGATGAAATTCCTTATTGTTTTTTACTCTTTTCACCAACATATTTTTCAGCTGCTGCAGCGATAGCTCGCGTTACCCTCCCAGTGATCTCGTGGAGATTCTCGTTCGAAAGATGCGATTCGATGGACCTCTTTGAGAAGAAACCTGCTGTTGTGTCGTTCGGTCTCCAGCTATTGGGATACGTAATCTTATGACGTAGTACGGCTTTGATAATTAGAGCTCCTACATAAATGACGAAATATACACTGAAGTAGAGTGGCAAATAGTACAACTTCTTTCCTAGGTAATAGTAACTGTATCTGTTGACACGAGGCATCTCTGTAGTTGTAGTCGTCGTTGTGTGGTGATAATGATAGTGGTCGTGGTCGTGATCGTGCTCATCAAAGTCGTGGTGGAACTTGAAATCTCCGGGGAAATCATTAGGAAATCCGTGATCTTCCATTGGAGCTCCATGTGTGTCCGGCTTCATGTCGTCAGATGGAGGAGGCGGTGGCACCATTCCCATGTCATTCCCATTCCCTGCGTCTCCACCTTTCACGTCCCCCATGTGACCGTGTGGTTTATCAAAGATGAGATCAGGATAGTCAGATTCAGGCTGATACCCAGGTGGTGGTCCGTCATGGTGACCGTAGCTAGGTGCGTGATCCTGCGGTGGATCTGGTTTACTGTAATGGTACCCTTGGAAGTCAGGTTTGCTGCCCATATCTGTCATAGGCGCCCGGCTATCATCGTCATCTTGAGTCATCGGTGGCTTGTTATAAGAATAACCCATAAATGGCTTACTGGGCGGAGAAATTGTGGGGAAAAAAGGCTGTGATGGTGGAGCAGGGGCAGAAGGTGGCTTATATCTGTAGCCTATGTCAGATGGGGGTCCATCGTCATCGCCCCCACTAGGAGGTGAGTCTGGTCCCGAATCGATAGTTGGTTGATACGAAGAAATAGGGCGCGGTGCTGAAGCAGGTGCGTAAGGTGGAAAGGAGTCATAGGTGGATGGCGTTGGAAAATCGTCTGCTGTAAGTTTAGGAGCGGGTGGGGGTGGAGGAGGTACGAGGCTGGCGAAGGTATTCAAGGGACGTGGAGGGGGACCAGAGGGTGGTGAAGGTAATGGGGGAGGGCCTGAAGCAGACTGTTTTGATTTTTCACCGTAAGTTGGTGGTTGAGGCAAGTATGGCTGCGCAGGATTGTAGCGATCTATGGGTTGACGTATGGGAACTGCAGGATCTTGAACTTCACCTCTAACAGGATTTTTGATCTCAGTAAAGCTGTCCAAGTTAAACATATTGTTGACTTTTTTACCGTTAGAGAAGGAATTGAATTGAGATTTCTTCATATTTTTCATTTGGAACGGTTTTAGATCAATGTATGGAAAACGGATATTAGGTTCTGTGCGTATTGCTCGGGATTCGTTTTCAGCTCCATTACCAGGATTAGTGCCAAATCTGTGAACAATAATAAAACCTTACATAAAAAAAAACTCTACAACACTGCAATATATAATTTTAATTTAATATTTTTTTAAATTTTTTATATAATTTATATATATATAAATTAAGTCTGAGTATTAAAACCACTTTCAACTCCTTGGTGAGCTATAAATTATAGATTGAACACTCACCCTGGTAAGGCAAAGTTATCATCAATTCCTGCATCTTCTTCAATTTTGTCTTCATTTGGTTGAACATCATCACTTTGTGAATTATCTGTGTTTTGAACATCTTTAGTCACTTGTTCGGAACTAACGGGCTCTTCTTTCCATGTACCAGAAAATTGGTCAAGTTTCTCATTGTCAATTATATGCCAAATATTTTGTACATTGTCCATGGGCACTTGCGTCGTCGTTGTCGTTGTTGAAGTGGTTGTCGAAGGTTGCGGCGCACTAGAGGATGGAGCTGAAGGCTCGTACACTGGGCCAGAGTTGTACAAATTATTATACATAGCAAAATAATCAGTCATATCAGTTTTCACTGGCTTGTCTGTTGACGGCACTGGTAAACCATAATTTGATTCGTCATTCGTTTCTTCATCAGGAACATAGATAGGTCTGGGTGTAGAAGTCGTAGTTGTAGTCGTAGTCGATCGGATTCTCTCTTTTTCCAAAAGTTTTTGAATTGATTTTATATTGTTGTTGTTCGATTCAAATTCCGCGAATATCAAGTCTGGCGTTCTTACTGTCGTGGTGGTAGGTGTTGCATTCCGTGGCGTGTCCATCCTGTTCATCCACTTGTGGTAGTAGAACGGCGCTGATCTCCCCGTATCAGTTTGTGGCGGTCGCGAAGATGGTGTTACAACATACACTAATGGTCCAGGCAGGTTCGCGGTATAAACATGATGAATATGAAAACAATTTAACAAAACAGCGAGCAGTACTTTTCGATTCATTTTAGACGTGTGTGAAGCACATTTGTTAAAACCGAGTTACGCGGGTGCTCTACACGACAACTGACTAGAAAATGATGGGTAAGGATAAATATTTTCAAATACACATGCTGTGCTCGAGATGTGTTGGGTGTAAAACTGCGATAATTTTTAGCGGTACTCTAATATGTAGAACGCTAGAGGCACGATTCAGATGACCAAGTTACAATTTACACTATTAGCACGATAATCAATATGGTTCCCGAGCAAGCCTTTGTAGAAAGTGTCACATATTTGTACAAAATATTTGGAGCACCTTAAGTGGAAAGTTGTCTACATTCCATTCGATCATCTAATAAGTTAATATACGTAGATATCTCTATTGTTCTAGTACTTCTTCGCGTTTAACATCTGGTATCGCTCCTATGTTAGCAAACGGAAAAAGAAGTCATAAAAAACTTTAACGTACATTTTTTGCTGTTTTCCCTAATCCAAAATGAGTTATCCTCCGTAATTTCTTATTTTCAAATCAACTCTTTCATTGTTACCTATTATTTGTATTAGGTATATAAGAGAATATTTTAAAATCAACGGTAAAACACTTTTATCATAACAAATCATGTTAGCTTTTCTTTTATTCAACAACTCAACAACTAAGTACCTACAACATATTACGAATATATGACATTAGTGTGAAAATATGGCATTTACTTACAAGAAACGCCGGAGAACTACCGGAGTACTTTCGAAATTATGTAGATAAGTGCCTAGTCGATGTCGGGTTATGCAGAAACCCGACATCGACTAGGCACTTATCTACATAATTTCGAAAGTACTCCGGTTTGCCACTAAGTGTCGATCACTGACTGAAGACTGTGGTGCATACACAAAAAGAGCTGGTTAAAGTTTATTAGATCGTTTCAAAGCTTCCATAAGTAAACTTAGGAGTTAGAGCCCTATTCTGTTCCTGCATAGTATATTGTCTCTTAATTTTTCAGTGTCTCTTTCTTGTGTTCATTATTAAGTACCAAAAAAAAATTTTTTTTTTAATTACCTTTATACGTCTTCTCGTAACCACAAGTTCATAGCGATCAGATAAATCATTTATATAGATGATGGTCTTGAATTGGTGGGAATAAAAAATCTGTTACATTAACAATATTTATTAATAAATATTATTCATTTATTATAATTTATTCATCAGCTGCTCTGGTACTTAAACAATAGGAACACAATAAAATTGTGCGACTGCTAGGTACTTGAAGTATGACATGGATAAAACAACGACGATAAAAACAACTTATATCGACAAGCCTTAAAAACCATTCTGGTTTTACCCATTCAGTTATAAATTAGGTACTAAAGTGAAGATCTGTTTGTGTTGTTTTAAAACAAAAATTTTAGGCCCTAAAATCATTCAAGGCAGATGAAATCATGTATCCAAAATATTACCGAACTCATTTAAAAAATACTATTCGTTTAAGAGCAAGTAAAACTGGTCTATAACTACTAAATTCGGCTTAAAATTATTATTATAGTTATTATTGCCTACATTAGCCGCAACGAGACTTCTGAATAATCTACATTACGTTTAAACTTAACTGATTTGTATGTAATGTATATCACACAGTGGGCGCTTTGATTTCTTCTTTCTTGGCTTCGGCCGCGTCGGTCTCGTTGTAAGCCGGGTTATCAACACCAGAGTCACTACTGCCATCTGCATTGTCTGGCACTAACTTCGTGCGGTTCGAATCCGGTTCTTTCACTTTGTCCACGACAGAGTTCTCTAGTTTAGCTTCAGTTTTACTAGCGACATCTATCGCTGGGGCAATTTTATCACCGTCCTTATTAGTTTCATTGCCCTCAACATCCGCAGGTGTTTGCTTCTTCTTACAAAAGTCGTCTTCGTAGACCACCGCCCTCTTCCGTAAATAAAATGTATTGAATAAATAATAAATGCAGCCAGTGATGAATGTCGCACCAGAAAATATCTGGTAAGTTGGTCTGGTACCGAAGAACTTCATCAGGTAACCGCCGATAAGACTCCCAGCACCCTTTCCTGTAAAACAAATGATAATAACTTTATAGAAACGGGGAAATAAAATCGATTAACGTCAATTTGTTTATGATTTCTTTTAGTGATAAGAAAGTCAAATGGAGGTCAGCCACATGATACAGGAGTGCTATTGTTTACATTCATAATCACTAGGTATAAGGTACATTACCATATTATATCCTTTGTAATACCTATGATACGCATGACCCGATGCATAATATTCCAGCCAGATTTGAGAGAGAAGAGGCAAACCCTCATTAAGATATTCATTTACATATGGGTAGACTGCTCAACACAATTGGCAAAGGCTAGGTTGATAAATGATAACATACCAACTCCATAGTAAATTCCTCCAAGAAGTCCTTGCACGGAGGTGTCAGTGGTGGTGGAGGACAAGCGCGCCGCATACGTCACGGCGGCGGTGAATGACAGCGATGACGTCACCGACTCCAGCGCCTCGAACACCAGGCACAGCCATGGGTTGTAGATCAATGAGTAACCTGTACACACGACACAGGGTTTATGTTATGGATCTTATAGATAACTTGAAAATTAATTGCATTATAGTCGGGTTCCTACGGTTCCTTCCTACATTATTTCATGTCTTTGGCTAACTCCTACTAATCAATTTATTATTATTGCCCCATGGATTGGATATGGTCGATGTTTGCTCTAAAACTTAGCTTTCATTAATATCCTAAAAAATATGATTGTTAATAACGAGAGAGCTTTCACAATGACAAAGTCAAACTTAAGTTTGTGTCTGTATTTATTAAAGTCCATGCGTATCATGAAAAAATGCATTCATATTAAAGAAAACCATCAGTTGACTTGCATTAAGGAAAGTTAGTAGCTAACAAAAGGGAAATCAGCTAATGGGATAGGAATCTAAACGGTGAAAGTGAACCCGCAGCTTACAAAGTCACTGAACGAGTCGCTTGATCTAGTGGTGCTAACCTCGGGTTCAATCACTTACTAACTAACTGATCTTAATTAAAATTATTTACGCAAATGTTTTATGGCAATCAATATATGGACATAAAAAGTTCTGACGTAGTTTCCTACCATGGCCTAAGAAAGAACATTGATTTTATCAGAGGAAGAAAGCACAGTATCTAAACTCATAAAAAAAGAGGAATATTTAATATGTAAATGGATATTGAAAAAAATATAAGAGAGGAGCTCGTTGTTAAGTAATAACAGCTGCACGGGTCGATCCATCAGGTGAAGCTACACTTGCCGGGGTTGGTCCGTGGAAGGGTGAACATCTTTACAAACAAAGACTTCTCCGTGGAAAGCGCGCTAAACCGTTGGTCTCGGCTGTCATTCGTGGATCTTTGACAGTCGTTACTTACGAGTCGTCAGAAGCCCGAAAGTCTGTCAACCAGTCTTACCAATGAGTGTTGTATTACCCAGTAACTGGGTTGCAGAGGTCAGATAGGTAGTCACTCCATGTAAAATACTGGTATTCAGGTGCATCCGGTTAGACTGAAACCCGACCCCAACATAGTTGGGTAAAGGCTAGGCAGATTGATTGACATAGGCGTTATAAGACATATGATGTCAGCAGTACCTATCGTTAGGAAAATTAATTTTCATTTCTCATACTCGGAAAGTAGTGTTTGTTATCCGAGTAGCGGGTGGAAGACCCTGCTCCCCACCCTAGGGCGGGAAAGACATAGTATTAATAATAATCTCTCTCTAAGGCGGGAATGAATTTTAAAAATAGAATTAGTTCTATTTTTTAAATATTACCTTACCAAATTTAGATTTGGTAAGGTAATCGGATACGAAAAATTTTACTAAGGAGGGTATTACACTATCACATCTATGATTATAGATCTATTATCAAAGATATAATGAAATTGTACAATAGACATTTATTGTTATGTATTACTATCATAATAATATATCAATACCTATCTACGAAGCTCACAAATTACCCATAATATGTCTATTTTACAATTTAAGTATATCTTTGATCATAATTAGATATGATAGTGTAATAACCCCTTATAGAAAACTGTCGATAAAAAAAATATGCTGCAGTCTAGTTAGTGTATAAACAGCCAGTGTCATTTAAAAAAATACCTATAAGCGGGACGACCCGCGGCGGTGACGCGGTGTGTTCCATATTTAAAATTTTAAAAAGACTAATAGGTACTAGAATACTCATGTTATTATTATCAATAAATATTTTAGAAAAACTAAAAAAAATACTTTCCTTAAATTCGAAATGAAAAGTAGAGTGTTGTTTAACACGGGTGAAAGTCACCAATTCCTTTCGACCCTTGTATAACAATCTACGGTACGAAATTCTCTGTAATCTTACTAGAGAGCTTGTGTGACGTACATTGTTCATTACGTCATCACTTACCGAGTAATCTAATTGCATAGAATACGAATCCGATGAAGAGCACGTTGGCGTGTCCCAGCCTCCTGATGATGGGGCCTGATAGCACGAGGAGTGGCAGGCCAGCGATACCCCCCACGGTTATAGTGATACCCATGAGGGAACGCGACGCGCCCAGGTCTTGTAGCAGCCAGAATAAGAAACTCTCGATGTAGCCCCAAGCAGTTCCTGAAAAAAACACAAATATATATACAAACTTATAAGGTCAACACCCCGACAATTGAGCTAGACGTAATATAGTCTACCTCAGTCATTTGTAAGTATAACAACCATAAACATTAAGTCAATACTTCCTTCAGTATTGAGTATTGACTATCACAATACTTCCATCTGTTTTGGGACTTAAACATTGAAATCTTTTGAAATTTAGGAATTCAAGCTGATTAAATGAAACGAATTTTTATTGAATAAAAATTATATTATTAGAATTCCTATTGCATCGTTTTTATTTACATCCTTACTTGTGGAAGGATGGAAATATGTGCTCTATTGTCACGTCTGTCACCATGCAGTATAAGTGGCTATATGTCCTTCTATACAACGTACTAGATGCCTAGTGTCTTGGCGCTAAATAAATATTTTAAAACAGTTTTATTTTATAAAATACTAGCGAACCCGACACACGTTGTCCTGTGCGAACAGCGCTACCTACCGGGTCCAATTGTATTTTCTAACTATCCAGGGACCCACCCAAATATACACACAAAATTTCATCCAAATCGGTCAAGCCGTTTAGAAGAAGTTAGGTGACAAACACATTTACAGAAGAATGATATAAATAAAGATACTTTAATACTGTTCATAAAATCTTACCCATAATGAAGCACGCAATGAACAGCGCAACAATTTCGACGTTCCTGAACACAGTGATGACATCTTCCAGAAGGTTCTGTGCCGGCTGCTTGAACTCCAGGTCTATACTCAACATGAGTGCTCCTGAAGCCACTTTCAGGACTGCGTAAAGGTAAAACGCTGGCCTGAAAATAAAAATAATAATTTCAAGTTAAGAGCGCTTAATATCTTTACTGCAATCATTATGGATATAATTGCTTAGAAGTATGAGGAACAGGGTGTAAAGTTCACTCATTCTCCATAGAAAAGGGAGGATCCTCCGACAACAGCCCAATGATTGATGTCGGGAAATTATATGTATGCTGATCGCGCGGTAAACTCTGCTTGCGCATTGTAGGATTTCGCGTGACGTCAGTGTGATGCGTAGTTCGTATGCGGCGATGTAGATGCCGCCGGCACAATTGTTTATGAAGTAAAAGTTATGTTTGATATTATTTTTCTGGAGAAATCTTATACGCGTAGATATTACCCACATGAGGAAAACTGCATAAACATAAAAACAGAAGAAATCACTGTAAAAAAATAACATAGCAACATGCTTGATTAATGTCAATTATTTAATACATCGATCGACCCGACAAGAAACCGCGTATGCCTCGTTACGTAACATACGTTAGTATGTTTGTCTGTAATTACAATAACAACCGCCACCACTGCGTGCATATCTATTACCACCACGAAAACCTCACGACTAGTCGATAGATTGTATCAAGAAGGACGCACTCTAATGCCTAAGTTCATCTGCCTAGCCTTTTTGCATTATATTATATAATATAACTAGCTGATCCGGCAAACGTTGTTTTGCCATATAAATGTTTGGGGTGGACCACCACTTAGGGGTATGAAAAATAGATTACGATCGATTCGCAGACCTACCGAATATACTTATAAAATTTCATAAAAATCGATCAAGCCGTTTCGGAGGAGTATGCCAACTAACATTGCGACACGAGAATTTTATGTTTATACTCGTAGATATATTTATTTGACGTAAAAAGTACACAGATACAGGTTGACATTTAATTACATGTGGAAATAGCCTGATACAAAATATTGAACAATGACCCCCATGCTAGGAAAAACCTGTGTTATAAGTTTAACATTCATAACGGACAAATGGATGACCCCTGTGGGTCATCCATTCGTCCATTATGAATGTTATAACAGTTACTTACAATTTAGTAATGTGCACTTATGTAAAAAAAAAACTAGACTAATACAATTGATTTTTGGGATAAGAAACGGGGAAAGAAAGTAAAAGGGGTTTAAATTCATTATTAACAAGGAACAGGTAGTATCTATTTTACGTATGTGCCGGGTGTGTGTTGTGTGAGTGGGTGTAGGTGTATAAGTGTGAATGTAGATATGTATGAGTGGGTGCCTGATTTGTTAAAGTTATGGATTTAGTCACTCTTCTGTGTCGTTATAATTTAGGATTAGCAGATATTATGATGGGACGATGGCCATTAAGAGACGATGTAAGTAAGTAGTATGTATCCGGAGCGACTTGTATCTCACTTTGGAAATAGAATTCTCCAAATAAAAGTTTATCCACTAAAGTGTAAGCCATTTAACACACTTGACATACAATCCGAAGAATTTCGAAGAAATTTCTTATGTCTCCATGGATTTGAAAAATTCTTGTGCGGTAATGTTACGCAATGAATGTTGTTGAACTATCAAAATGAAATCCATTGCCACTGTACCTAAGTGTGTACGCAGGTATCTATCAGACGTCCGGGCTTTGTCTACCAATAACCTGCCAGCTCGTAAAGGTTTTGAATTGTGAAAATTTGTCATCCACTCACCGACTGATCACGACAAGTGCAGCTTAACCTCGAAGATCGATTTTTTTGTATGTGTACATAACAGACAGTAGAGTCGACATAAAAAATGTCTTGGTAATTATACAAGAAAAGTCTTAGGTATGCCTTTTAAATACATTTACGTCAGTTATAATCATGATTATAATTTGCTATTAAGTGTAAGGCTTTAAAATAATATCGGCGAAAAAGAACAATGCAAATGAAATAACTTGTGCAAACGGCAGCGAATAACACCACTAAATTCATTCACGTGGTATATACTTAATTAATACCTATAAACTTGATTAATACCTAAGTAACTACGGGAACCCTGATAGGATCACTTGTGTGTCTGTCTGTCTGGCAGGCTGTCTGCGGCTATCTGTCCGTCTGTCACAGCAATTTGTTCCGAATCTAATGGGCCGATTATGTTGAAATTTGGTACACATATCAATTTCTGTGAACCAAACACGGACGTGTTACGTAAATAAATGAATTTTGAATATGGGGGTCACTTTTACGGTAATTAAAAGAATAGTTCCGCAGACTGTACCGCACAACCATCTCCGAAACTACTGAGCCTACAATTTTGAAAATACTTATAGATTACAGGAAAACCTATAATTCTATAATATATACTTTTACAGTTGGAATGTATGGGAGAACATGTTTTTAACATGTTTTGTTTTTGTTTGTTGTTATATTGTAATTTGACATAACAGATCTTGACATTACGAGATTATCTAAATTTTTTATCTAATAATAATAGTGATTGTTGTTAATGTTTTGGAATATTTTGACATTAAGCTTTTCGACATTAATCATTTCGACATTTATATTCTTCACTGTATGATTTGCGAGAGATTTATATGTAAGTCATTAGTTATACTTACTTACTTACTTACTTATATATATTTTTTTTTTTTTTGTTTTGATGTCTGATCTGTAACAACCAATTAAATTCGACTATGGCTAATAATGATCGAAATAGCTGTATCTATAATTATTAATACATAAAACATCACGCCTTGTTTCCCCGAAGGGTTGGGCAGAGGTGTCCCTGTAGCAGGCACACCCACATTTCGCCAGTTATGTTTAAGTCCCATGTAATAGGGGGCGAGCCTATTGCCATCAACCGGGCACAAATCCAGACTCCGAGCTGCTACTGAGAAATTTCAGATAGAAAAACCCAATAACATTTTGCTCGACCCGGGAATCGAACCCAGGACCTCATACTTAGCAGTAGCGCTTGCAACCACTAGACCAACGAGGCAGATAATTATTAATATTTAATTCAAACCCAATATTTTGCATGCCGTAAAGTAAAATGTATCGGGACACTTAATAAATAGTCCAATCTATATGTATACCTACATTATCAGCAAATAAATGATTTCTTTCTTTCTTTCTTTCAACTACGATGTTAAGTTTGTTCTTGGGATAAATTCATCTCAACTAAGGAACCCTTCATTGTGCGGGGTCCGACGCGCACATGGCCGGTTTTTTTTATTTTATTGGTACATTGTCGAACCTATACTATATCCTACCTATAGGTTACATTTAAAATTTTAAATAAACATTTTACGAGATACCTACCTTAATTCTCGACCTTTTTAATGACCAAATAAGAGTTGTAAGTTTAGAAACAAAGCCGACTGTATTTTCTAGTTTTAATACTCAATATTTTCTTTGTTATTCCACAATGCGTACTTAGGGTGGTAAGATAAATTAATTGTGATCATTAGGGACCCTGTCGGGCACAGCAAAATAGTAGGAAAGAGGATGTTTTGAATAACTTTGGTTAGATCTTGACTATAAAGCGTATTGCCTAAACCAAAGTTTAAGAAGTTTCCGTCTTTGCATAATTAATGTCGCGGTTGTTATACTATTGCGTAGAGGCTAAACTTTCTACTAACTGCACTGAATCAACCGTGCTTTTTGAGCTAATATATTTCCACGTATGAATAAGTAATGTCTGTTCTAAAAATAGCGGATGAAAGTGTAAACAAATTAACAAACCCTGTTCAGATTAAATTCATACGGAATTACATACTTAAGGGAATTAGTAATACTTACATTCATTTGTATCATTCTGTATCATTCATATATACCTTAATCTCACCATTTTTTCTTATAATTATTCCTTGAAAAACATTCTTCTTTATACTTATCCTTACATATTATAAAATAAAACAAAGTCCCCCGCCGCATCTGTCTGTCTGAACGCGATCAAGTTAAAAACTACTGAACGAATTTTCAAACAGTTTTCACCAATGGACGGAGTGATGCGGAAGGTTTAAGTGTATATTTCATTATGGTTTTGTGTAAATTGGCTGAAATTTGACGATTATTGATGAAGATGTCGGAAAAAAACATGCCGACTGGGAAGTTCATTGGCGTGCGCCGCAGAAATGGTAAAAGTTACATAAAATTTATGTTCTATAGTATTGTTCATCTTAAAAAGTTCAACAAAAAAAATCTGCGATGTCTATCTTCTAAGGATGACCCACAATATTATCCCAAAATTTAATCGGAGAGACAACCGGATGGCGAGTGATAGTCTGAGTCTTGAAGTGATACCGAACCTCCCCGTACCGACCGAATGAACCCCAAATGGACGGGGGCGGAGATATGGGTGACGGGGGCCAAACATTTTTTTTTTTGACGTGGCATTCAAAGTTTAAGCTCTATTATGTGCAAAGCAATTGTGTGTATCAATGCCATCCGATTACCACCCCCCAACATGGTTATAATTGAAATAATGTCTTACGCTGTACACATATATTCTGAATATGATTCTGAAACTCCTTACCGATGATTTACCACCGAAAATGAGGGTAAATTGTATCAAAACCAGATGGCATTGATATACAAAAATTCTTTGTACATAATAGAATTTTACATAACAGAACACTTAAATTTTGAATGCCAGTCAAAAAAATATGTTTGGCCCCCATCCCCCATATCACCGCCCCCGTCCATTTGGGTTCCATTCGGACGGTACGGGGGGTTCGGTATTACTTCAATACCTAGACTATCACTCGCCATCCGGTTGCCTCTCCGATTAAATTTTACGTGCCATATATTGCCATGAATAGTAAGTAACACTACAAATTGGCATCCACGGATACGTTTTGCGGTCCATTTATTTACATTTTTATCCAATACTTTTGGGACAGACCGTAAGTGGTTTATTTCTCATCCCCCAAAAAAGTTTATTATTTCTCTAATTTTATAACGACATTAATACCTACTGCTACTGATGCTTGCATCAAACACACTGCGGTTGTAATTCTATAAGTTGTTTACCGTCATAGTTAGATCACGTTCGGCGGTCATGGCCTGTATGATCGCTAGCCTACCCAATGACCCCGCTAACATTTTGCAATCAAATAAATCAACACAGGTTTGATGTGACTGTGCCCAGAACTATCGCGGGGAATAGCTGCTTATAATTAATTAATTAATATAGATATTTTTTAAAGTAGGTACACAGCTGTGTGTACTTACCTACTTAAACTACCGTGTGTATTGGAAAGGCATACTGGTACCCCTACAGTGCCTCTCCAATATTTAACAACGAATAATTTGAAAATATCGGTATGACTTAAGAGTCATACCGATATTTTCAAATTATCATATTATTTTTTTTTTTTTCATTATTATTATTATTTTATTATTATTTTTATTATTTATTATTATCTCATTAATTGTCAGTTGTTTGGTGTAGGTATTTCATATCATTATAAACTTTCAAGCTTAAAATCTGATTTCCTTATTTAAACACATTGCGCAGCTCATTAAAACCTTATTAAATAACTTACAAAACATACTTATTTTCTTACCTTGCGCAAGATCCAGTTAAACCTTGACCTTGCTCAAGATAAGCTTTTAATAAAAGGTTATGCAATTTAAGTTGGTATTACCTGAAGTCTGTGTAACCTTTCCCTCGGCTAGCGTAGTCTATGAGCAGGCCGGAGAGCGGCGAGGAGATCATGCCTCCGATGCTGCCGTATACCCGCTGCATCCCGTAGTCCGCCTTCTGTTCCCTCACGATGGCTATCACAGCCCCTTCGAACATCGCGAACGCTGTTCCTCCAATGATACCGATGAACACTCGCACCTGAGGGTAAGGGTCAAAGTCAAGCGGTTTTTTAAGCAAAAGAAAATGCTTGAGTAGTTTTGATGTATGGATTCGAAAATTAGTAAGAATCAGAAAAATAGTAAAAACGAAAAGAGGTTTCTTAGTGTTTTTGCATTGGATCAGAAAAAATTGACATCGACAAGTCCCTGTTAATTTTGGATTATAATACAAGCTGCGCCCC
This sequence comes from Omphaloscelis lunosa, assembly GCA_916610215.1. Lineage (NCBI taxonomy): Eukaryota > Metazoa > Arthropoda > Insecta > Lepidoptera > Noctuidae > Omphaloscelis > Omphaloscelis lunosa. The sequence goes on along the minus strand of OU744244.1, from coordinate 16,331,254 downwards.
GCGGTTTCACCCGCATAAGTCTCGATCCCGTTGGAATATCGAGATAAAAAGTATCCTATATCCTAACCCAGGTCATAGTCTACTCATGTGCCAAATTTCAATCAAATCTATTTAGCCGTTTTAGCGTGAAAGCGTAACAAACGAACTCACTTTTGCATTTATAATATTAGTTAGGATAAATTTTTATGCTACAAGCAAAAAGGTCTACACCTTCTTGCAATAAAAAAATATTATTATATATTATTTACACTATTTTATACACAGCAATTTTCTTTACAACCTCAACAAAATATTTATACAAGAACAACAAGCCAACGTAAACAAAGGATTTAGCATACAAAAGAATGAACTTAGGCTTTGTTTTACCACTTGAAGACGGCTTTAATTTATATATTACATACGTTAGTCTTTTATACCACAATAATCCGTAGAACAACAATGAGGAACCTACGAATATCCCTGTAAATAAATAGCAAATATCCTAACTATATCGAGATAAACAACTGTACTTCCTTCCTAATTTTAATACTTACCTAAGGTGGAAAATACATCACTATCTCTACATAATAAAAAACAAAGTTCCCCCGATGCGTCTGTCTATCTGAACTTGATAAACTCAAAAACTACCGAACAGATTTTCATACGGTTTTCACCAATGGACGGAGTGTTTCATGAGTAATACTGGAAGGTTATAGGCTATTTAACTTCACTCTACGAGCCTTCGCGCGGGCGATGCCACGTGGTAGGTTGAGGGCCGCGGAGTTTTATAAAAATGGGGCTGTTATTTTACTAAGTATATTTTGTTTCTTACTACTTCCACCAAGCGAACGAAGTCGCGGGCAAAAGATATATCACTTTTATCTTTCGGTTCATTTGATACGTATTTCAATAAACTAAAGAACTTCTACCAGCACGCGTATGGTGTCACAACCATAGAAATGAGCTTTCTACGGGTTTTGTTGACGGAAGAATAGACAAAATGACAGATTGTGATTGTTTATCTGTCATTTTCTCTATTCTTCCGTCGGCAAAACCCGTTTCTATTGTGATCATGCTAAGCGTGCTGATATTATTTCCGAGAAGAATCAAATAAAGCCTTCTGTCTTAACAGAAGGCTTTATTTGATTCTTCTCGGAAATAAAGTGCTAGAAAGTCTAAAATACTTACATTTTAGACTTTCTAGCACTTTACCAATAAAGTCAACTGAATGCAATCTTCTAGTACATTCTGCAATATACTAAAGTCAACAAGCAAGTTACAATGATTACTGATATAACACACACAAAGACCACTTTGAAAATACTGTAAGTAATAATTATGTTTTAATTTGCTTGAACTTTTTGTATCAAACTTCAACGTTTTTTTCTCTTTGAAGTACATACTTATGGATGTCAGTACCTATTTTACAGAAAGCAAATCTTATAAATTAGTAGGTTTGGCTTCATCGTAAATACATGTCAAAAAACACGATGAATAGACACGTGAATTATAATTACTACACAATTATAATTACTTTGTTTAGTAACTTTTTATATAACCGCAAGATCCGGATACTGAGAAAAAATTATACCTACAAATCTCACTGCAATCAAAACTGTCGACATTCAACATCATTTTTATCGTTGTCTATAATGCGGTCAAAGGCAAAAGGTTTTACTACCTTTGACCCTATGCTATGCAGGCATTAGAACAATAACCACCACATGCTCATATAACATGCGTGCGCGCAGTACGTGGTGTGGGTAACTAAGCTCTCACACATTGAGGACAAGGCTGCAAGTCTTGCCGATGCCATTGTGAAACAGTGATTAAGTGAGGCTATGTCTAAGCTCGGAAATCTATAAAGCATTATTTAAATGCTACCTATGTTCGTTAATTATACAAATAGCTGTATAATATTAGGTACTTAAGTGTGTTCAAGATTTTCTCAGAATTGAATCTCACTTAATCCACTGTTTAACTATTAGCAATACATTAAGATTTACATAATATTTATAGCCTAAGATCCGACCTAGAGACGATCTTCACCCATCTGTTTAATTGATGAAAAGTATTTTATATCAAATTGAGAAAGTTAAAAAAAAATCGCGAGTGGGTTGGCTACAAAATTCCTGGCTAAACAATGATTAATAAAAAATTCTAAAATTACTCTTTTTCAAAAATTGCACTCATTTGTTTAGCGTTTAATTCATTTCAGCAAAAAAAGTTTTTCTTAAAAAGCTTATGGCTATTGGGCGCCAAGAACATTCCTAAACTTAGGTGGCCAAGTAGTCACCTGTTTAGGTGATTAACTGTGAATTGACTAACAATCTTCAAAAGTCGAGTTAGTAGCAAAGGTTCTCCTTGAAAAGCTCTTTGCGTATATCTTGTTGTAATGTTAAAAATCAAGACATTTTTTAAATTTTTAATCAATCACAGTTTGGCCAGGATTTTTTTCCAACCTACTCACGAAACAATTTCTTACATACTAACTTTGATTTAAAATACTTTTCATCTATTAAACAGATGGGTCAAGGAAGTTCCTAGGTCAGATCCACTATTAGTAATGTTAACATGTCGAAACTAATTTATTTAAATTTTGCAAAAATATCAATGCTACGTATCCGTAGCATTGATATTTTTGCTATATTGCATTGCATTACTGTATCCAGTTACACCGAATATAAGATAACGTTATAATTACATATTCGGAAGTTTACCTTTATTTTAAAGATTTTTTATTGATAAATAAGTATCATTGTAATGTTAATTTTTAATAAATGTCTTGATTGTACTTGTGTCGACCTGTAAATGCTGTAATAAATGTTGAATGCTGAAAATAAATGACCAGCTTATAGATAAGAGCAAAGAAAACCTTGCATCAAAACTAATTAGGTACGTTCCTACATGCCAAATTACAAAAATATGCAAGTTACGAATTTTTTAAGCTTTTATAAGATATACCTTTTATAAGGAAGAGCTCTAGTTCGCCGTTCATCTTTTGTCAGAGGTTTGGACATTATCTTACCAAAGCCGTCGAACGAATATTGATAGATTGAATATTGAAAACTGTCCGTCAGCTCAGCAGCCGTCGTCGGGAAATTCCATATTCAGGTCCTTCTCGCTTACAAGTTAGACTAGACTTCTATACTCGATTTGCTAATCGAGTATAGAAATCTAGTATAATGCAATAACATCGGTCGCTACTTACCATTAATCAGCAAAAGCGATGTTATTGCATTTTTCTTTCACCTTTTTATACGGTGGTAAAATCTTGGAGTGTCCACTAGTATTCAGTGGCAATGGAACGTTGGGCGCAGCCGGCAGCCTGGCGGAATGGGAACGCGAGCAATGGGTCGGGTCGCCACTCACCGTATCAAGTTCGCCATTACCCAGTTAGCGACGATTACACGGCAATCTTTCCATCAGAGGATCCGCTCAATCTGCATGAGTTTACGTTAGTGCTCCACGTGCTCACTACAAATTTCATTCGTTATGTATGTATATGTAACATGAATTAGATAATCGTGATCCACCTTCAGCTTCATTAGTGTTTATTACTTCATCCTCCAAATCTACTTAAACAATGTAGACTTCATTTTGGCAAACTATTCTTAGATCAACATTTTTTGTTTAGAGGTCATAGTAACTTACAGCGAGATAGGTCCAGAAGGTAAACGCTGGGTCTAGTTCAATTTGCTGCTGAGTGTTCTCGCAGAGACTCTTGCGCGGCGTGGAAGCAGCGCACGCCGCTCGACAGCCGGATAATTTTTGCGACCCTGCCTGCACTCGAACTCCTCCGTCTTGACCCTGATAAACAATTGGCTGTTTTATTGGTTGTAATATATTCTACCTATCACTTCTTAGACAGTACCACGATAATACCATAAGTCGTCATTAAACCCCACAATACTTAACTAAATGTCGAAGAAGCAACTTTAATAGAATAATCTGAACGCTCCAATCTAACGTCACGACGACGATAGATTTTAGCATTTATAGGTATTGTAAATAGTATACTTGAATGTTACGACATACTAGTAGAATTAGATATAAAGATATAGAAGTTTTTTTTTTATATTGAAGTAACTACAAGTTGAACTTTTTCACTCACAAAATTGTCACTGCATGTAACACTGTCGATGCCATCATAGTCTTCATCTTTTGTAAAATTGTGTTCTGAAGAGACAGCTTTCACCCAATAGTTTCTTATGTTAAGAGGTGCGGTTTGTACGTCGTGAGATATCCTCATGCGGAATATGGCTTCATCAAGAAGATCTTCTGTTTGATTGAAAATATCATCTTTTCCAAATAAGCAAGTTTCATTGATCGTATCGCGACTGCATTCAATTTGATACAACTTAGGCGCTGGGAAGAATATTGTATCACCTGATACTGATATTGTCGTGTTAAAGAAGGGATCGTTTGTCAAGATGCGCGATGTGCTCTGGTCTTTCTTCGGAACCATTGTTTGAGCTAGCTGTGCCATCACTGTGTGACGATAAACAAGACGTTGCGAGTCAATAGTTGACTGCAAGTGTATATCGTAGGAATTTGTGTGAATTAACGCATTTGTTTCATCTTTTGATAAATCGCTTGGTAAATCACAAACGAAACCACATGAAAGGACTCTGAAATAAACAAAATTTTAGATTAGAATATGTTTATTACTGACACCAAAAAATTATCTTCGGTATAGTTAACTTACGTTAGGTTGATATCGTATGAATAAGGGTGGAGTGGTAGGCAAGGGTAGTCTTTCATTAGCCCTATTCGCATGGCGGAGTCTTCGCAGGTCGCGAGTAGCTCCACAGCGGGGGGGAAGGTGACCATGATGCGGCCTACCGGGACAGCCAGCAACAGCAGCGCTGAAGCACCACCCAATGCCGACGACAGCGCCAACAATAACTATAAAAAATATAATTATATAAGAACACTTACGTAAGCTATAAGTTCCCTTTTCAAGATGATTGAAATGAAGGTTCGTAAGCTATACTACTCTTGACAGTCCTAATTCATGATTAAATCTTACGCAGGTTAGGAACTAAACAACCAAAAATAAAAAGAGGTTTTAAGTGATTTCAGCTAAATAAATGTAGGTGTACCACAGGGCAGCGTGCTCAGCCCATGATTAATTTAATTTCAAGTCTAACTGCTGTAAAGTTGTTGTATTCAATTGCGACTTAATTTGCTTTCTGTTTAGTTACACAATTAACGAAATTGTATGACATAATATGTAATATGAATGATTTCATGTCATAGGCACTCTCATTAACGAATTATACACGAGTCGAGGTCTACATTAGGCATAATTCATATCTAATTAAACATTCGACTTCGTCATGTCGATCACAAAACACTAACTGCCATACCAGTATCTGAGATTTGTTTCTTTTTTTTAAATACGTTTATTTATTGTGAATTAGCAAGTTGTTCTGCTAAGAAATGCAGTATGCTAGTAATGTGTACCTGGACTACCTAGTCTACCTACCTACATCATTACAGTATTCACATCCATAGACTTCAACAAAGCGATAAATTGTAGTATGCTATCGGTGATTGGTTATTATGTTATCCTCACAGTTCTTTCCTGTATGATTTCCATTTGTATTTACAAAACGAACCCTCTATTTACAGAGATTTCTATATTTGGGTACTTCCCTACCAACAACATCTAATTAATTTAAATTGTATTATCTAATTTAAAAAAAAAGTCACAAGAATTTTGTAATTTGAGTCACATTAAGTGCGGCTGATCTGACTAACTGAAGATATTCTACACAGGTAATAATAATCTGCAACAATCACCACTTATAACAATCCCACTTACCTATAATATGATTATAACAATACATATTATGTCTGGAAGAAATAGTAAAATTATAAATATTCCTTCTACGAGACTTAGATCATTCATTGACAATAACATTGACAACAGACTATTTAACTTTATCATTTCACAACAATTAGTCATTGTTAATAAACGCAGTAATCTAAAAACGCAAATTACAATCAGTGGTTTCTGTCAATGCTGGCTGATAAACAGGATGCGGTACCTATTAGCCATGATCAGCAGAACTACGTCAAATTGACGATTTTAGATGCAATTGTAGTCTGCAATTCAAATGTCATCCGAGAATGGAGTCGTTCGAGGGCACGTTCGCAAGCGGAACATAGGCACGCACCCAGTTATCATTGTATGTACAACTACATGACAACGTTAATGTACAATTAAGTTCCCACGATGAAGAGAATGTTTTGCGATGGAAGACAAAGGTATGCGTGTCGCGGAAAATTAATTACATGATTAATTATGCAGTGACGATGTCAGTTAATAACATCTGTACGTTTTTGGTCAGGAAACCATTTCGTTGCTAAAGCAGTGTTCCATTGGTGTAGTTATATTCAATTGAATCTTCGTAAGCAAACCATTACGTGACATGACTGACATGTCATGAGTTCATGACATAACAAATCGGTAACTTGCTTGAAAAGTTTCTCTACAAGGAAATATATTTAATACTAGCTTTTGCCCGCGGCTTCGCCCGCGTGGATGTCGGAAAATATCCCACAGGAACGTACTACCGGTACCGGGATTACATACCTAATAGCCGTAGAAAAGGTCATTGACTCCTACCGCTACACCAGCGTTGCCGTGAACCATAATTATTTTGATACGCGTAATTTTGTATCTGTAATATCTTTTAAAGAATTTATTTTAATGATATAATATCAAGGCATATTTTAATCTAAATTAAATGTCTAATTTAAATAACATATTTTATTGGAAAAGGATAAATACCGCTCAAAATACCTTCGGAAATAACAATGAATTTTTAATCAAATTCTGAAAGATATAAATGGTTATGATGTTGTCATCCTTCCTTAGAAGATAGACTTATGCCATTGACATCTTATTTATTGAACTTTTTAAGATAAACAGTACTGTAGAACAAACATTTTATGTTACTTTTACGATTTCCGCGCGCACGTCGATAAAGTTATCAGTCGGCATGATTTTTTCCGATATCTTCAACAATAATCATCAAATTTCAGCCAATTTACACCAAACTTTTAATGAATTATACACTAAAACCTTCCGCATGAATCACTCCGTCCATTGGTGAAAACTGTTTGAAAATCTGTTCGGTAGTTTTTGAGTTTATTGCTTTCAGACAGACAGACCGACAGACAGACAGACGCGCCGGGGGATTATGTTTTATAATATTTTAGGATGCTTACTTCTAAGTTATCTATCATAATCATCATCTATTGATGACGACATTACGTCGTAAACTATGTAGTTTTATACAAACCAATGTTTACAAACAAATAAACAATTAATTAATCATTTAATTCAGGCAACACACTAACACTAGCAGGCTTGTAAACTAACTTATGTAAATAATTATTTTAAAAAAAACACACTACACTTCGGAGCTTGGTGCTTCCCTGTAACTTCTGCACACAACTGCTGCCGGCCAAACATCAAAACCATTATAACTCCAGGTTCCTGCCTTTTGCATCGCAGGAACCTGGAGGCTCCAGGATTTTAAATTTGTAGTCCTATTTGACTCCAAACGCGACAACTTCAGTAGCTTCCATTCCTTGGAACCGGTTTGACCTTGGCTGCTCCTGATAATGTACTGGAGGAACTTGTCTCCCGATGTCCGTGGGTTCAACCGGGAAATGTACAGGACCATGATGGGCACTGTAGTGTGAACATCCCCACTTGCAAGAGCGGTACTGCGTTTGTTGCTTTGCTTGGTCTTGGCGGTCTCGCTTAGCGCCTTCATAGCCTCTCTCTCCTTGTAGCTGGACATGCAGATTTATTGAACTTCTTTTTCTTAGTTAATAATTTCAAATAATAGAATTGCTCTTACATAATAAAGACATTGTCTGGGAGCATGGAAGCCTAAAAACTGAATTGGCCAATTTATAAAAAAAGTATCGTATTCAGCAGATTTTTTTTTATACATAAACATAATATTTCATTGGAAGAGGTGACCGTATAAAGTTTTAGTTCAGGTCCTATTTCTTCTGTTTGTGGTATTAAAATAATCGAACAAGAAGGATCTGAGGCTTTCCTTTAACCTCATTCCCTTCGAATCACCTAAGGCTATATTTCCCCAAGACGAGCAAGTTAACCTACGAATCCAGGTAGAAAAGTCCTGTTTGATTTTCTATTAATTATTTACCATTTTAAACGTGTCGTATTACGACTTACTAGCTGCACTCATGCGTTGCAATGCCACTTTTTTTAAATATAATAATAGTTTGTTTGGGCCAGAAACCTTCACGGGCATCCTCAGAATGCCCTACCAGAAATTTTATCAAAATCGTTCCATCCGTTTCGGAGTCCATAGAGGACAAACAAACAAACATACAAACAAACATTGATTCCATTACAGTTTGAGTTCCATTACAGACAGATCGATAACTCCTAATGTTTCTTTAACAGTAGCCATAGGAAGCCTAATTGCATTCATAGAATGATCCTTGTCGTAGTCAATATTATAAGGTATGGATGTCACAGTAGCTTCCGTTGAACGTCGAGGCGGTACACTGACGCGCGCGGTACTCCCTATATGTACGATAGTACGTACTCCGCTGATTGTCCACAATGCCTCCACAATGCAAGGTAAAGGTTATTGTTGGCAGAATTGGTTACATTCGCGATACGGACGTTCTGGATTAACTTGATTATATAGCAGCGGAACGATTCACACAACAAAGATTGGTCATAATAAATAATGAAACAGATCAGGGCCTATACATAAATAGGAACACTTGTAACAAAATTACACAAAATTGCCGACCGGAAAAGTGACAACTTAATTTAGGAAATGAGTTGACAGGTTTATTTACTGCCAACGATATTATGAATGTGCTTTAGTACTGTGCTTTCCTGTGCGAATACTTAAACGTTACGTTTTTTGTACGTAGGTATAAACTGCAGGCATAAATAAGTACGCATCGTACGACTAAATCATCGCTTAGGTATTTGGTAAAATGTTAAAAAAATAGGTGTCATCAAATACATATACATTAACGAACACTCATATCCACCTATGGCTAGATTTGACTGACGATTAGTAGCTCTAGCGATCTATGTATTACAATACAACTCGCATAGATTACAAAAGAGCCACCCACCAAAACTGCCAACAGTGGGCGTTCCGATCTGCGAGTAGTCTCTCACTAACAATAAAGTACAAATACAATAGCCAATTCAGCTTACTTATTAACAAAACTGTTGACCCTATCCATTCGAATGACATTGGAATGTCATCACAATTTTAATGTAGTTATCATCGCCACGTCAGAAACGGTGCTTGTTGACCGGCCAATATGGATCTTCTCTGCACAGCGGATATTGCTTTATTCGTCAGCCACGCTTCACGACGACTCGCTGACAGCCGTGTCATGTTATTAGATCACAGGAGTAGGGTGCTCTGTGATGATCGACACCATAGATATACGCTAGTACTAAATAATACATCTGTGGCCGAAACTGCCATTATTTTAAAATGGCGGAGAGTGGGCCACTAGCTGTGTACCAAACTTAACTATGTACCAAATGGTTTTTGAGCTACACGGCTTAGCTTGTTTTCTAAGACGTTTCTTAGGTTTTTGAAAGATCTGGAAAAGCATGTCATATAATAAAGCTGCATAAATACGAAGTAATTTGAGAGTCAATGCCCCGTTTCTACTTACTCTAAAGTTGCCAATCTTATCAGCCAGCATGCCAGCTAAAGGTGGCATGACGATGGACACGACTGGCGTCACCGCGGACATGATGGCCGTCTCCTCCACATTGATGCCCAACTCTCGCATGTGAATCGTCAGGTAAGGGTACAGCACGAACAGAGCTGAAAATATCAACTTATCACATGGTATCCTTTTAGATAAGCGTACAAATTCATAACTAGCGATCCGCCCCTGTTTCGCACGGCTTATACGTAAGTTAAATCTTAAGATATTATACATAAAGTTTCCGCGATAAATTTTCTAAGTAACGGTGATAACCATATCAAATCAGGTGCGCGTTTAGAAGAACAACCCGGTCACACGGACAGACAAGAAAGCGACTTTATTTTATAATATTTCGAGATTGATCCAATTGGTGTGGCTACATCTTCAGCTCAGTTTTCCTTTGAAGAGTTGTTATTGCTTTCATATTTAAATTGCAAAGGGAGGCGGAAAAGTGTACACAGCGTGGTAAGTCGCTCGTGGTTCTATAGAATATTTTACCGGCGCAGAGACATTTTTTTAAAGAAATTAGGTAGGTACACTAATGCAATGAAATCTAGTTAAGTTACGCGGGTCGTGTCTATCATGCTTGATAACTATTGGTACGTAACAGCCGTGGAGGCAGTTGACAATATTCTTACAAGTTACATAGTATCGAATTTCTTGAATGTTATATGCTACTTAATATGTAGATACACTATAACTATTTGGTTACGAAATATTCAAAAAGTTCCGGAAAACAATCGTCCACTTGGTGAATTAATCAGTGATTATAGTCAGACCAAATGATTTTGGCTTTTTATTTATCTGTTATCGTTTTCATTATAATTGTCTTCAGAAACCAAATAAAGAGCAGTGTTTCTTGTTCGTATTCCAATTTAATAATGATTGAATCGAAACTAAGGGTTCGAAGCGTATGTAAAGCCTAGGTAGGGACTACGCCGCACAGGCGTAGGAATAGCTCTACGATCAATAAGTGATGATAGAGTGATGATAGATCAACGCCCAGAGGTAAATCGAAGTGTTCAATAGCAGGCATAGGGCATTGGGTAATAGGCATACCCCGGGATCGGTGTGCCTCACGCAGCTTAGAATAATTTTAACTAACACTAGTTTTATAATTTTTAGTAGATCGTAAAATTGAACATAAATAGAATTTAAATACTTACTCGAAGCATGTACGAAAAATAATATCTTTAGTGGGATTAATTTCTTCTGTTTGAGATCATCGGTTATCCGCTTGAAAAAGGAACGTACGAACTGCATTTTGGTAGCTTACAACTTATATATATTTATGAACAACTAATAGGTATGTATGTTTCCACACGAGGTCTCCATGCAGTAGTCCTAGGTGGGGAAGTTCCTTGTCACCCAGCCTCCCTCATATATGGTTATCTGCCTTTCTTCTTGAGGCATGGAAGATGGGTGCTCCTATTATTTCCTGTAAAAAAACAAAATACAAATAAAACAAGTATTAATCGATATTTTCAAAGAAAATAATGGTATTACAAGCGTTCACACAATCTTGTTCGAAATCACTCAAACGACGTGTTATCAGAAAACTAACACGGTGGTGTAACTGAAATTCAAGGACTTGTAGGTAACAAAACAAACATTTTCTTAATAATCATAACACTATTAGGCACTACAGTCTTAAAAGCTATCTTAAAATTTTTACAGATTTTGTTCTCAAACTCAAAGCATTTATTTCAATTAAACCATTTACAGGCACTTTTGAATTTTCAAGGAGTCGGTCAGTCAGATGTATGGCTTGCGTCGGCTATTGGTGACTCGCCTGAATTAACTCGCCCGAATACGGGCGAATCGATAATTTTAATAAATATTAGTTTGTCTTGAAGCGATTCGCACAAATTCAATTTATTTGTTATATTTTACGAATACACAACTCCAGCAATACGTAGGAATAAAGTACACTGGCGCACAGAAGTGATTAGGGTAAAATATTTTAAATAAACGAGACGAAAAATTAATAAATTATTATTTAGAATAAAGGTAGCATAATTAACTTGAAACTTTGAAAATAATACTGGGTTGCGATTAAGTCACCTGCATCCGTCAAGGCGGGAATTCTACCTGTCATACTGAACAACTTTCGCTATGAAATTCCTAACCGATTCGTAAAAAAAACATATATGCATTGAAATAGTCTTTTTATTGTTGTATCGGAATTTCTTATTATTTTCCCCGACTTGGATATAAGTTTCATAGCGAAAGTTGTTTTTATGACGGGTAGAATCATCCCCTTGACGGATGCAAGTGACTAAATCGCCATCCTGTATATTATGTAAATATTTATCATTTAACTTGCCGTATACTTAATGACACAAACAATAGTGGTGAGACTGACTGATACTAGGAGAAAATCTAACTAATGTTATTACTTTGTACGTTATTTTTTATTTATTTACCAAATATTAAATTGATACGAAAAACACATACACATTGATACAGTATGTTAAAGAGTTTTCTTTTTTTAATTATAAATATTCAAAAATATTAAATTGATACGAAAAAGAAACACTCTGTACACACGCAGTCAGACAAATGCCTGTGTACAGAGTGTTTCTGAAATATAATATTTAATAATTTAAAAAATAACAGCTTTTTTACGATTTTAATATTCCTAATAGCATGTATGGACGCTATATTATCGCGGGTTAACGGGAACGCCCTCTGTTAGTTAACATACTGTGTAATAATATCTGGTGAAAAAAAATCTGCTGTTCCAAAGTAAAGTTCCCACCTACCGACCTACCTACCCCTGCTACTACCCACCTAAACCGTATGGGACACTGTTATTTTTTTAACGATTTCAAAGTTGGTCCCATAGTAAAAGTTATGCAGTTCGATGATCTAAAGCACCGCTTAAGTTTCTAAAGTTAATTTTTTAACACCTATCGATATTATATATTATATGTGAGAACGAAGTAAAAAAGACGTCCAGAACACAGCAAATACAAAAAAAAAATAAGCCGTGCCATCTAAGAGACGACCAGTCCCAACTGACGACGCCCGCGCCCGTTCAAAAACATGACGCATGGGTCACCACCATTCAGCTCAACTATTTTGAAGGGAGCTAAATGATGAACACATGCTCCAATAACAGCAACACATTTGAGTGAGCATGATACAGTCTCAGCTGCCAAGGCACATTCAAGTCAGTGAAAGACATATCATTACTCGGCAAATGGTAGCTCTGTAGTACACAGTAAATACATGTGTAGGTACTGTGTACTACAGAGCTACCATTTCTACCGTACTATGCAAATATATAATACACAAGCATATAACTTAAAAAAAAAAAAACTAAAAATCCCGACTGCAAATATACGAGTAAAAACTGGCTCTTAGTCACTTCAAAAATACGGGAATGTTTTATCATTTCTCATTCCAAATTACATTTAAACAAATAACTTTTATATATTTTTGGAATCACCTCTTAAACCCCTTTTGATACCCCACTCGATAGGATTGGAATATGTTTTTTTTATTTTTTAAACATACATTTTGGCGCCAAAAATCATTTTGTTTTTTTTTTATAATTTTAGTATACCCAGTGACACTCGCGCAATAAAGACAAATCTAACGACATATCATTCATCGAAATCGGTTCAGCCGTTTTGTAATTACGAAGGAACATTGAGTCGGACACATACATACATACTAGATCAAACACATAACCCTCCTTTTTTGGCTTCGTTGCAATCGGCTAAAAACATATTCAGTTTATACAACATGTACAAAAAACCCTGTCCGATTCGTGAGTGTTGTTAGGAATCGTACTGAGAGTCTATTTATGTGATAATTTTCAAGAAATTCCATAGAAAAAAAGAACAATAGTGATTTTGCCGGGTTATTACATGAGGAGCGGGCGGCCGTCCTTTAGCGAGAATCTACAAGTCATAACTTATGACCCCTGTTGAAAATTTGCTCATTTTTAATGAATTTGGGTACCAAAAATGTGATTTTTAAATAAAAATGACTTTTTTTTCAATAATTATTAGATTTCTTATTACTTTTAGGTAATGTTATTGCCCCTTTCGGATCGCATAGGGTTTTTTTACATATTGTATACAATCCACCCAAAGATAGTCTTACAATCTTTAGCAGCTCCAACCGAATTTACAAATGTTAATCAATTAGTTGAGGTTGTGGAAACGGACCAAAGATTTCTAATTTTTCTCTAAGTTCAACACTATCTCACAATCGCTAATTTTGACATTTGGTAAAGAAAATCTTATGCAATCAGTGTATTTTTTTTTCATTTAATACTAAATTATTAGCCTTAAAAATCACTTGCTTCAAAAACGGTGAAGGAAAATATCGTGAGGAAACCGGCATGCCGGAGAGATACTTCTTCGCATGTGAAGCCAAGTCAGAGCCCCATGGGCGGTTCGAAAACTCTGACACAAGATTAGTCACTAACCACACGTAAAGAAGATGAAGAGAATCCTTAAAAATTAAGAAAGTATCGTCAACAAACAACACCTTTTGTGGTTGATTTTTATAATAATTGGAGTAGTTAATTAATATACTCTAAAAAGAGGAAAGGACCCAAAATTGAGCCTTGTGGAACCCCCATTTTTACTTTTAAACCCCGTGAAATGACACCATTTATTTGAACTTGTTGCTGTCTATTGTTCTATTATTATTATTATTTAAATGTCTTTGACATATCTCGGGCCCCTGCGGTCCCGGAGCGTTGGAAGGTGTACGAGGTGCCGGAGCCAACGTTCCGGCAAAGTAAACTTTACCGGCACAGACCTAGAATTCGGAACGCGCAAGCCCCACCACGACGTCAACGTAGAGATATCGCAGTGGGGCGTAGAGATACGGCGGTGGGGCTAATATTATTATAATGTTCCAGTTTCAGGAGTATTGTACCTCAACATTTTAATAATAATTGACCGTTAACAGAACAGTTTCAAGTAATTCTTAAATGAAAGAAACATTTAAACCATGTTGTAAGTTGGTGATAGGTTACGTTTCAGATCCATATCACATAAAATATTGAGTTTTACTTGTAACTAGGATGCGTACATCCTAATGAAAATGCGCGCTACACGATTTTCAACATTGTTGTTAGTGTTCCGTACCTCAAAAGAGAAAAACTCAACCTATTCGCTGTCCTTCTGCCTGTCTGTTTATCTGTCAAGACCCTTTTTCTCAGGAACGCATGGAGGTATCAAATTGAAATTAATATCAAATACGTAAGTCTACGGTCCCTTGGAGCTCTAAATGAATCAAATTGCTAAATCAACGCAATAAAAAAATGCGACCATTTCTGCGACATATTTTGATACTCGCAAATAAATTTAAACCTATACCTAGGGACTAACTTATGAAATTTGGCAAGAAGCAAGGTCTCGCAGCAGAAGTAAAGGAAAAAGTCAGAAAATCGTTAATTTGTAGTTTTATCACATAAAAAATATATTTTTGTACGATTACAAACTTAAAGGTCAGGTGCGTAGACTCGCAACCGGCGTGCGTGTATGACCAGATGAATGAACGTAAATGAGGCAAAAGGAGTATGTAAGAATCGTAGCAGGTGGCGTTCTGTAGTTTCTGCCTACCCCCATGGGAAGTAGGCGTTAGTTTATGTATGTATGTATGTACAAACTTACATTTGCATGTTGGAGAACTGGCGTATATCGATGAATAGGAAGACATTTTTTCAAGTACAAAGTTAAGTTTATACTTGGGATAAATTCATCCCAAAAACGGAATCCTTCATTGTGCGTGTTCCGACACGCACTTGGTCGGTTTTTTTATTTATTAGATAATATTTTTGAGACCGGTAAGTATACTTAGTTTTAAATAGAATGGATTAAATAGCAAACCTAGTTTATGCTCCACTTACAAACACATTGTCTAACAATCGAGGTTGCGATCATATTCGTCGATGGAGAACTTCGTCCGCCAACACCTTTCGCTTCGTTCAGCTCAGAATCACGATAAGATCGTCTTGTCTTTTAGCCTAGTGAGAATTTCTTACGGCTTAAACCCACAGCTGTTTCATTTTTGGGACAAGTTTTATTATTATTAGTAAGTAAGTAAACTCTCTAAACTGATAACATAAAATTAAATATTAAACATCACAACTAGGTACCATGAATACCATGAAGTGGTGTAGGTTATAAGCACAGTTACTTACAGTTGGCTCGGTTGGCAAACAATGGTTGAGTACAATGGCGCATTCGTAACAAAATATAAGCAATGGGTACCCATAAACGAAACAGGCTGACGCGCAACGACACAAATGTACTCATATGACTAGAGTATTCATACACTTATTAATTATTATCCTATGCTATTATTAAATGAGCAACATTTGAATATAGATTTATACTCACGTTCTCGAAATCTGCTCTAACGATTTCGATGAGAGTTGCAATAATAGCGGTTTTCCGGGGGCGAAAAATTGATCTAGCTGGGTCTCATACCTGGGAAAATTCATTTTCTCTATTTTCACAGCCTCGGGAATGTGATACAACGTTGTTATACTTGGACGATATGTTTATCTATTTGCACCGAGCGGAGCTCGGTCGACCAGTACCCTAATTGCGTAATACACGATCAATCGCAATTTGTTTCCATTTAAAACAGATTGCTAATCCATTACTTCATAAGTTGGAAAAAAAAATTTGCTCAACAACGTAATTAACGCAATGAATGTTATTGAACTGTTAAAATGAAACAAATTTGTCATAATCGTTTACGAAAATAAGTTACGCAATTAGGGTACAGGTACTTATTTTAATACATTTCCATTCCACAAGAGATGTTAACTTGCACATGTACATTCCTATGCAGTAGGGTACCATACCTCAGGATTTGTGCTGGAATTTTATGCTCCTGGCTTTAAGGGCAGATTGAGGAAATCTCAGGATTTTTCGACAGCAGGTTTTTTTATTAGAAAGTTAAAATCAACACAAACAAATACATAATCTTCTTTGGATAATATCACAAAGTAATTAACATAAACATGTTATTATTTATGTATATAAAACAAATCTAATTTCTCTCTGGTTTTTATTTAGAGTAAGAAAACACTTTTATTAAGTGAATTGCACAATTAGTCAATACACTTAATAAAAGTCACGACGTCGGCGACAAAGCCTCAGGACTTTTCAATGTAAACGTGGTTTTTTTCAGGTCTTTTCAATTATTCATCTGGCTGGTAGCCCTGTTTGCAGGCCGTTTTTTGTTGAATAGTAAGTTCAATATAAACTTTAGAAATGGTTGGAAGTAAAACATGTGCGGATAACAATATTGGAGTACTTACTATTGCAATATAATTTACTTCCACATTTCGTAGCTAGGTACTTACTTATTTTTTCAGTCGAAAAATAAAATTCGAAGAAAACTCGTCACCACAGTGTAAGTAGGCTACCTATATGCTGAACTACCATTTTATTTCTTACGTATTCTGCAATGGTTAATGAGAACAACAGATAGGAAGATACAGTAATTAGGGATACCTAACCTAATAAAACCTCCACGATGAAGCAACTTCTAAAACTCGTCTCATCTTCAAAATGTAAGGTAGGTAAATGTCAAAATGTAATGTACGTCATATTTAATAAGTGACTAACGCCTCTTTCGAAACAAATGAAAGTCCTTGGTTAATTAATAGGAGCATTTGGTGTAGCAATGCGGAACTCATAATATAAATATCGGCCTATAAGTCACTAGTCCATTGCACCGGTTGGCATATCATGTCGCATCACGCATGTTGACACTGGAACAGGATTCCCTTATCTCTATCAAAATATTTGCTTGCTGTGTAGTGTTATAGTGAGTGATAGAAGTACTGTGAAGAAAAGTCAGAACAATAGCAATTTAGTTTTTCCGAATATTTATCCAAATTCATTGGGGTAGAGCAATGAGGTCGGAGAGTGATGACAGCAGACCCAAGCTTGCGATAGGTGACAAATCCCGAAGGAACGCTTTACTCTAGTGGTATTTTCGTAATGATCTCTACTAAATTAAAAACTGACGAGTTTCAGTGTGTCGTCACAACACAATTATTACCCCCCTCCCCCTTGTCAGCAAAAGTAAGCAAAGCTCTCACCCCTCCCTCCCATGCTTACGTGAACATTGGTATATGCATTTTTTATTTTAATGTAAGTTCTGTTTTTTTTATTGATTCATAAGCAGCAATTATAATTCTAGAAATATATTCGTTTCGTTTTCAAGCATAGACAATGTGCGGGTTGCCATATGTGTAAAAAGTAAATAATTACTGCTGACGTAATCACCATCTACCAAGTAAACCATAGACCCCCCGCCCCCCTATAGTGCTTACGTAATACTTGAACGGTACCAAAAATTAAGTTTTTTATATTATGTATTTTGTTTTCTTTTCTACTCTTACACACGTTGTCTACATCTCTTTAACTGCTTTCCTTTCGCAGGTATGCTGGAAGAGATTTCTTTGGAAAGACATGAGCATCACCATTGTACGTATTTTTCTATTCCTTTCTTCTCGTCTGTTTATATATCTGTACATAAACTGTTAAATAAATAAATAAGTCCGAGTGCGTTTGCAATTTTCACGACACTTGATGGTGGCAGCAAGTATCGGTGCTCCCATTTTTTGAAGCCCTAAATTCATGTTTCCTTCGCTTCTACTCTCTATATCCATACATGTTTCTGTATCTATTTCCGTGTGTATATCTCTATACCTATTATTATATCCAACAGAAGGCTTGCCTAGAGCAAGGACCCCTGAGCCACTTAAGGGTGTAGGTACCGTTAGGTAGTGGTTCTGTTAGTGAGCAGATCCTGGAATGCAGAGACCGACGGCCTCGTATGCGTGTCAAACAATTAGAATGGTGTGACTACGCTTAGAGAAGACACGACATTCTCTATTCACGACTAGTGTCGTAACCGCAGATACCACGGCACGAAACTAACGAGAAGCGAATACCATTTTGATCTTAAGATTATTTTATAAAATGCCTCAGAAAAAAATTCGCTGTTTTGTTCTGTTGCCCGCGACCTCGACTGCGAAAAGTAGCATATATATGTCCATCTGCAGCACACTTATTGCGTAACGCACTTTCAATCACAATTTGATTGTTTTTTAGGATATTGCTAATCCATTACTTCATAATTATATGTTCATGTATTTCATAAGGATCGGTTCAGTGGTTTAGGCGTGAAATGGTAACACAGTCAGAGTTACTTTCGCATATAAAATATCGGTAAGTATATGAATTACAAATATGAATTAAATAAGACTTATCTGATGAGTGATGATGGATGAGTATTTACAGATAAGCAAAAATGTAAGTAGGTACACAAGGCTACATGTCAAACTATACATTTCCAGTATAAGCTGATCTCGCATTGTAAGTACCCAGTGTGTCGAAATTTTTGGTCGATTATTTAAAAAAAAAATAGCTGTGCCATACATTTTGACCGCGTAGGTATTGCATTTTTCTATGAAATAGCAGATAACCGACTAAAATTTTTAACGCAGTGGGGTACAGAGTCATGTACGGAATCCATGGTAACAGTTTTCGCATCGATGTCCCTGCCACCCTGTAGGATTTCCATACAATGAGAGATCAGTTTATACTGGAAATGTATAGCTTGATATGTAGCCGTGTGTACGTACTTACAACCGTAAATTACGAACATAATCGTAGTGTAGTTGTCTTCAACAATTTCAAGAATTACACTTGGCAATATAGGTCATAGCAAAAGTCTTAGGTACCTACTTGAAAGACACATAGTAGACATCGAACAGAAAACTGTTTCGGAGCGAAACTAGTATTCTATGCTGAAGGACAAAACAAACCAAAAAAGTTTATCTAAGTAAGTAGGTACAATACATAAGCTAGACATTCATCAAGGTATGAAACCGGTTACAGACCAAGGGCTAAGCTAAGTTAGTTTAGCTAAGTTAGTTTAGCTTAGCTCTCAGAGCTGAGGTAAGTTTTCATACTTGTGGTCATAGTTTGTGCTCTGCATACAAGTATGACAGATTACCTCACCTATGCAAACTAAGCTAAACTAACGAAGCTTTAGCTCTTGGTCTGCAACCGGCTTTATAGTGATGTTGTAGTGACGAATAGTGTTGTTATATAATTATCACTTGCTTCAAAAACGGTGAAGGAAAACATTGTGAGGAAACCGACATGCCTGAGAGATACTTCTTGACCGCATGTGAAGCCAAGTCAGAGGCCCATGGGCGGCTTTAAAACTCTGACACCAGTACCCTAATTGCGTAACTTATTTTCGTGAACAATTTTGCCTAATTTGTTTCATTTTGACAGTTCAACAACATTCATTGCGTTAGTTACGTCGTTGAGCAACAAAAGCAGTTTTTTCCAACTTATGAAGCAATGGATTAGCAATCTGTTTTAAATCGAAACTGATTGTGATTATGTTGTATTACGCAATTAGGGTACAGGTTACCCAAGTAACACAGTCATGCTGAATAAAGTTTGAGTAATAGCGATCCGCGAAACTATAAGCTGAAACTTTTGTCTGGATAACGTCTGTAGTAAACGTTTATTCAGCTGTTATTCAAGATATTTGGGCACATTTTTAAATACTTTAGTTTGTATAACAGCTATGTAAAGTCTGGGTAATAGCTTAGTAATGGCCCACTTAGCTTATTAACATCTGAAAAAAGCTGATATCTCTTTTATACAGCTGTTATTTCATATTTATTCAGACAAATGCATATGGATATTGATATCCAGAAATTATTCAGAATTAAGTTTATTTGCGTAATACTTTAATACATAAGTACTGAGGATAAAACAGCTAATGCTTATCTTTCAAAAGTCATTAAATAAATTATAAATTGTATTTTTAACTGTAATTAATTATTAAAATAAGGCATTTGATATACATAATGATTCAATAGTTAACTTAAAAATAAGTTTTAATGGCGATTCATTATAAGCTGGATAAAAGCTATTTTACAGCATAACTCTGAATAACAAGTCACGCCTTTCTAATTATTAAGCTTTTATTTGAGAAATTGTGATTTGGTAATACAAATATCTGAATAACACTTGAATAAGGTACTAAATATGATTGATTATGCAGCTATAATTAAATGGGTCCCTAATCGGATCGCATTTGCAAAATGCGATCGACCCATTTTCTCAGAAAAATTAATTGTTTGACCTATTTATAAATTAAACCCAGAAAACTCTGTAAAACTTCTTTGAAAATTGTACTTTTACAAGTAATTGCGGAATAAGAATACATCATTCAGCTTCCATCTGTGTTAGTTAGCTATAAACTACGACTTTATTGCCATTATACCGAAGTAAGCTCTATAAAGAACCCAGAAAACAACTTTTTACAGTAGCTGAATAATTGATAAAATGTGGAACCTTATGTGACATGAAGACAAAATAAAAGCGGTTATTCAAAATCAAGTTTTTAATGGATATTAACTACACCATTATTCAGAAGACAGCGGCTTAGGACACTATTTTACAGCATATAGTGGTTTCATAAGCGAAAAGCTGAGTAAAGTTTGTATAATTATTATTAGATGACCACGTTAATTCAGCTACTTATACTATTATACAGATAAATGCTTACACAGGCACTCTTTTTCAAATTAAAGTCATCTGTAAGGCTATAGGCTTAATAACGTCTATGTAATATGCGGTATAGAAGTTATTACTAAGCTTTAAGAAAAAAAAGTCAACTTAATACAACTTTTACTAAGTTTAAAGAGTATAAAGGCCGAAAGAGAATATCATTCAGAATTTGGCTCTTTCAATAGCCACTTACTCACATATTATGTAGCTTATAAGCTATAAACATTTGCGAATTGCTATTACTCAAACTTTATTCAGCATGACTGTGTTACTTGGGTAGTCTCTAACCACACGAAAAGAAGAAGAGAAGCCTTAAAAATTAAGGAAGTATCGTCAGAAAATATCACGTTTTGTGGTTGATTTTTTAATAATTGGAGTAGTTCATTAATATACACTAAAATGAAGAAGAAGTGACGAATAATGCAGACGCCTATCAGCTGTGGTCTCTCTCTGTCGATTACTGCTTTGTGCAAAAATAATTTCGACGAAAAAACGAAATCCTGATTTCTACATAGTGCATGGCAGGCGGGTAAATGAATAAATTGTGAAAATAATGTATGTTTTAAATGAATTGATTCCAAGTGTAGGTACTTAGTTAATAAAGTAGGTGTCTACTAACATTTTTTTAAGTACAAAACGAAATCTTCGGAAATATCTCGGTCGCGACTCCACGCGGTATGCCTAGTCCGAAACAATGGCCATACAGATGTGTTGTTCTCTAGTTCCCATAACATAAAAGTCTACTTTTTAATAACAATGACTTAGAATTTTAACGACATTGGTTCAATTATGTAGCTTACCTAGGTATAGGTATCAAACCTTCATTTACCTCACTACGCGTTGAGATCGGAATTCTACATTGTTTTTACATAATTTAAATGTTCATATTGTTACCAGACTACGGCAATGTCAAAGAAGGATAATGATGATAACAGGCTAATGGGTATGTAGGTATTTAATTTTGTTTTAGGTCTGGGTCGAAAAGTTCGAATCGGTTTTTTAACTCTAAAACCGACAACTTGGTTCCTTAGCACAATTCTACATCCCGATTTCCCCATTCTGAGTTTCTGGCTTTCAACGTATCATTCTGTATCGGAGTGAAACGAAGCTTATCATGAGCTCAAGCAGCTGAAGCAGTTTGCTGGTTCGAATAGGAGTCTTACCCACTTCAGGTAGTTTTAGTGCACAATCTTAGGTTTACGTAGAATCCATCCCTAGATCTTGCACCTTGTTGGGTTAGGAAGGTACTTAGTTCGCGACCATACACCATAATTATACACGGTGGCATACATCGACGAGCAAACTGTAACCATGAATTCAGCAAATGATATTGTTACGTCGTACGTACGAGATCTTTCGAGAAAGCACGGATTACAGTGTGTTTGCGCTAAAAACTTCGAGAAGCATTCCATTATTATTAGTTTGAAGTTAAGTAGGTAACTACTTATAAACAATATTAGAACTCGTCATTGTAATTTCGACCGTACGCCGAGGGCATAAAGTACCTATTTCTTTATTCGGTACAAGTAGGTTATTATTTTTTATACCTACTACTTTTGTATTTCCTGGTAATGTTTATTTGTTGATGTTTTTCTGGAACCGTTCTACACGTAGCTGGAATGTTCTTGAATATTGGCGGTATAAAAGCAGAGAGCCGACACACGATGAGTCAGTCTGATTTAGGCGATACAACGAAGCGAATCGAAGTGAACTAGAAGTGCGATATCTAAACGAATAGTGATCAGTAGTGTATTTGTGATTACGTTATAAAGTGTTTTGTGTTTAATAAAGTTATTTAATTGTCTGATTGGTAAAAATTAATTTATCCCATACCCAGCTCGTAACAATTTGGTGTCAGAAGTGAGGGATAAATTATGCCAATTCTACCGAAGGACGACACAGACGGTATCCGTACCAGGAGTCAGCGACAGCAGGACATGGACCAAAGGCGGTTTGGACATTCTCCAACACAGACACCGGGTGGTGTCCAGCCTACGTCAATGCCAGTCGCTGGCCCATCCGCAGTTTCTACAGCATCAATGGCGCCAGACTTGTCAGCTTTAATGGCGCTGCTACAGGAGCAGTCTCGCCGTCAAGAGGAGCAGGCTCGCCGTCAAGAGGAGCAGGCTCGCCGTCAAGAGGAGCAGGCTCGCCGGTTGGAAGAGCAGTTGCAGCGAGACAAAGAAGAGCAAGTCCGCCGCCAAGAGGAGCAGGCTCGCCGGTTGGAAGAGCAGTTGCAGCGAGACAAAGAGGAGCAAGTCCGCCGCCAAGACGAGCAGGTCCGCCGCCAAGACGAGCAGATGCTCCTCATAAAGGATCTTCATGCAACTTTTGGCAAAGACCTAAAGGTGATGAAGGATCAGGTACAGCAGCACGAGAATCGCCTCTCAGAAGCCGAAGTTCAGATCGCTGGGTTGAAGAAGGCTTTGGGGGAACTGAAGACTGGAGACGTGACTGTAGCTTCAGTAGTTGCTGCACCTTCAGCGAGGGGCTTTAAGGTGCCTCCATTCGATGGCACATCTTCGTGGTCGGCTTATAAAATTCAATTTGAGGCCGTTATGAAGGCGAATGGATGGACAAAACCGCAAGCCATGACCGCGCTCACCTTGGGCCTCCGAGACCAGGCCTTAAACATTCTTGAGGCGCTCGGCAAGAATGTAACCTACGAGCAGCTGCTGGAGGCGTTAGAGTCCAGATACGGCGACGCGCACCTGGAGCACGTATTTCGTGCTAAGTTGAAGGATCGTGTTCAACGTAGTGCCGAGAACCTACAGCAGTGGGCCCTCGAAGTTGAAAAGCTGGTTCGGAAAGCATACCAGTCTGCCCCTGCACTTATCGATGGGAATCTGGTACAAGCGTTCGTTGATGGAATACGCGACCTAGAAGTTAGAGCTGCTGTGAGACTTGGGCATCATGAGACGCTGAAAGACGCCTTGGCCCATGCCTTAGAAGTAGAGGCAGTGAGGCAGGACCACCGAACGCACCGCGTCAGGGAGGTTGTAGCATTACCTGTACGCGACCGGCCGCAAGGGTACAGTCCTAGGTGCTACACTTGCGGACAAAGGGGTCATCTTCGGTCAAGCTGTCCTAAGCGCAGCACCCCGAGAGAAGATCAGCAGGGAAGGGTGGCTGAAGTGACTGCCGAGCCACAGCAGGGAAACGAGTAAATGCCAGGACTGGGGGGCGGGTGCTGGCTGGTATTGAAAGAGCCCCGAGAATCTTGATCTCGCAAGCACATGATGGGAACAGCCTGACCATCAAAGGCGAAGTCAACGGAACACCATGCAAACTGACGTTGGATACTGGAGCTTCTCACACGGTCGTCAATTCTCACCTAGCAAGTCGGTTTCTTGGGGACTACGTCGATAACCACGACCGTATACGATTAGTAACAGCTACCGGTCAGCACATAATCGTCCGAGGCAAGAAGGAGGTGGAGTTAAAATTGGGTGACAGAACTTACCAGCACAATGTCATCGTGGCCGATATAGTGGACGATTGCATCTTGGGCTTGGACTTCATGCGGAAACATCGTTGCGAGATCGACGTTGATCAAGGAGTATTGAAATGTGGTTCAGATGAAGTCTTCATGGAAGGTGCACCATCAGGAAAAGTGTACTGCTTGAGAGAGATTGTTCTTCCTCGCAGATCAGAAACAATTGTGCCAATTAGTTTACCACAGAATTCTAGACACAAAGATCGAAGTGTTCTGATAGAAAGGGTGCACAATGACTTCCCATGGAAGATGGCACGTACTCTGGTCAAGGCCACCAACGTCTCAGCAGTACGCATACTGAATCCAAGTGACAAGGAGCATGTGATCAAGAAGGGCACCTTGATCGGTACTTGCGAGGAAGTAGCTTGGATGCGTCAATTGCAGAATCCGCCTACCGGAAATAAAATTCGTAGTGCAAAATTTGACGTGTCAACGCTTTTGGAAAACTGCGATTTAACTAAAGGAGAAATGGACAAGGCTAAGAAAATGTTACTTCAGTACGCCGACACTTTCTCTTCAAACGATGCTGACATAGGGAGAACTGGACTTGTTCAGCATAAGATTAATACAGGCAACGAGTTACCAATCCGTCAGCGACCAAGAAGACTGCCAGTTGCACGAGAAAAAGAGGTGGAAACCATGATTGAGGGAATGGTGAAGGACGGTGTTATAGAACCTTCATCGAGTCCATGGTGTTCTCCTGTGGTCCTGGTAAAGAAAAAGGACGGCAGTATGCGCTTCTGTGTGGATTATCGACGACTGAACGACGTCACGAAGAAGGACAGCTACCCGCTGCCTAGGATCGATGACACACTGGATACGCTGACTGGTATGAAGTGGTTTACCACACTTGACCTGAAAAGTGGCTACTGGCAAGTAGAAATAGACCCGAAGGATAAGGAGAAAACTGCATTTTCAACAGGAAAAGGGTTGTGGCAGTTTAAAGTTATACCATTCGGTTTGTGCAATGCTCCTGCGACGTTTGAAAGGTTGATGGAGCAAGTACTCGCCGGATTGATTGGAGACGCATGTCTTGTATATCTAGACGACATTATCATCGTGGGCCGTACATTTGAAGATCACCTTAAAAACCTCAACCGAGTGCTGTCGAAAATCCAAACAGCAAATCTCAAGTTAAGTCCGAAAAAGTGCTCGTTTTTCAGACAACA
The DNA here is from genome assembly GCA_916610215.1 of Omphaloscelis lunosa. NCBI lineage: Eukaryota > Metazoa > Arthropoda > Insecta > Lepidoptera > Noctuidae > Omphaloscelis > Omphaloscelis lunosa. The sequence goes on along the minus strand of OU744244.1, from coordinate 16,305,257 downwards.
AGTAAACTTTTTAGGACACATAGTTTCGGGGGAAGGTGTTCAAACAGACCCAGAAAAAGTAATCGCCGTCAAGGATTGGCCAGTTCCGAAAGACAAGACACAGGTCAGAGCATTTCTGGGTTTGTGCTCCTACTATCGAAGGTTTGTCAAGAATTTTGCCGACATTGCGAAACCTCTGCACAAACTCACTGAGGAAAAGCGGCAATTCTGTTGGGACGAGAACTGCGACGTCGCATTTCAGGAATTAAAGAAACGTCTGTGCAATACACCTATTTTGGGATATCCTGACACTGAAAATGACTTCATAGTTGACACCGATGCAAGTAATACTGGAATTGGGGGCGTGCTGTCTCAACGGAAAGGAGACCAAGAGGTTGTGATAGCTTACTTCAGCAAGTCTTTATCCAAACCAGAAAGAAATTACTGCGTTACAAGACGGGAGCTACTCGCCGTAGTAAAGACATTGCAGCACTTCAGTAAATATTTGCTGGGACGTAAATTCCAATTACGAACTGACCATGCTGCATTGAAGTGGCTATTACAGTTTAAGAATCCAGAGGGGCAAGTGGCGAGATGGATTGAACTACTACAAGAGTTTGACTTCATAACTGAACATCGCAGTGGGAGAACTCACGGTAACGCAGACGCCTTGTCAAGAAGACCTTGTCCTGAAGACTGTAAGCACTGTGCCAGGCAAGAGACTAAGGAAGTAGTGCCCGTGAGGATGCTTAGAACAGATCTCAGCGATGAATGGAAGGAAACCCTACAGCAGGCTCAGCAAAATGACTCGGACATCAAACCGATCTTCGAGTGGGTCAAAGCTGGTGCTCCTAAACCTAAGTGGAGTGATGTGGCTGCGATGAGTTCCATCACGAAGAGTTATTGGGCGCAATGGAACAGCTTGGTGATCCAGGATGGAGTCTTGTGCCGTAAATGGGAAAACGCTCGAGGGGACAGCTGTCATCTACAAATGGTTGTTCCTAAAGCTAAGGTGCCGGATGTTCTACGGCTCTACCATGATGGATGTTCAGGAGGACATATGGGAGTAAAAAGGACTCTACTAAAAATTCGAGAACGCTTTTACTGGATCCACTGTCGAGATGATGTGGAGGACTGGTGTCACAAATGTACCAGTTGTGCGGCCGTGAAAGGACCCCACACACGCAGCCGAGGTGCATTAAAAGTGTACAACGTTGGAGCCCCTTGGGAACGGATAGCACTAGACGTTGCGGGACCATTTCCAGAAAGTGAGAGCGGAAACAAGTACTTCCTGGTGGTCATGGATTACTTCACAAAATGGCCAGAAGTCTTCGCCATTCCTAACCAAGAAGCTACAACTGTCGCAGATAAATTAGTTCAGGAAGTTTTCTGTCGTTTTGGAGTACCCTTAGAAATACACAGCGATCAAGGAAGGAATTTTGAATCGCAAGTATTTCAGGAAACTTGTCGATTGATGGGTACCTACAAAACCAGAACCACCTCTTACCACCCACAATCTGATGGAATGGTGGAACGATTCAACCAAACGTTGGAGAGATATCTGGCAAAAGTCGTGGAAAGTAGGCAGAGGGATTGGGACAAGCACATACAGCCGTTTCTACTGTCCTACCGCAGCGCAGTCCACGAAAGTACGACTGTGACGCCAGCCTTCGCGAACTTTGGAAGGGAATTACGGTTGCCTGCAGATTTAATCACTGGAACTCCCCCTGATGCTCCACGTAGTGTAACAGATTACGCAAATGATTTGCGTAACAAGTTGAATGATGTTTATGAGCATATCCGACAATCCGGCCAACAGATGTCTGAGACGACGAAGACCCGTTATGACCGCAAGGCAAACAGTAGGGGTTTCGACGAGGGTTCACTGGTGTGGTTACATAACCCAGTGCGAAGCAAGGGGAAGTCTCCGAAATTGCATGCAAATTGGGATGGACCATACCGAGTCGTGACTAGGATCAACGATGTCACCTACCGAATACAGAAGGGTCTACGAGGTGTGCCTAAGATTGTTCATGTAGACCGATTGGCCCGATACTACGGGGCTAATGATGCTCGGGACGAGCATGTCTAAGGAGGGGGCAGTGTTACGTCGTACGTACGAGATCTTTCGAGAAAGCACGGATTACAGTGTGTTTGCGCTAAAAACTTCGAGAAGCATTCCATTATTATTAGTTTGAAGTTAAGTAGGTAACTACTTATAAACAATATTAGAACTCGTCATTGTAATTTCGACCGTACGCCGAGGGCATAAAGTACCTATTTCTTTATTCGGTACAAGTAGGTTATTATTTTTTATACCTACTACTTTTGTATTTCCTGGTAATGTTTATTTGTTGATGTTTTTCTGGAACCGTTCTACACGTAGCTGGAATGTTCTTGAATATTGGCGGTATAAAAGCAGAGAGCCGACACACGATGAGTCAGTCTGATTTAGGCGATACAACGAAGCGAATCGAAGTGAACTAGAAGTGCGATATCTAAACGAATAGTGATCAGTAGTGTATTTGTGATTACGTTATAAAGTGTTTTGTGTTTAATAAAGTTATTTAATTGTCTGATTGGTAAAAATTAATTTATCCCATACCCAGCTCGTAACAATATAATGAATAATTACACGCAGGGGTCCAGAATCATGTATTGAATCCCTGGTAACAGGTTGCGCGTCGAAGTCCCAGCCACCCTGTATACATGAGAGATGTACCTATACAAGACAGGAAATGAAGCCTAATCAATTGTTAATTATTTCTACGTCCGTATGCTTTGAAAGACAATGCATGTAAGAGTAAGCACAGAAAGATGGAATTTTCTATATTCCATTCCAAAGCTATTTAAACCTTACAAATTCCTAAATCGCTAAATTCTGTGACTTGTTCGTACAAGTAATAATAGTAGATTGATATACAAGGATCGAAAGGAATCAATTCCCATACGAGGTATTTAGACGCCCGAGCGCAGGGAGGGCGGCTAGGTATAGTCCGAGTAGGAATTGATGACGTTCACCCGTATTAAACACTCTACTTTTCATTTCGAATACATGTGGAAACTAAAAAATAAGAAATTTTGAATTTCGGTACAGCATAGACAGTATCCCGCCAAATTACAATAGTCTTTTAAAAATTTTAAATATGGAACACATCGCGTCACCGCCGCAGGCCGTCACGCTTATTATGTAGTACCTATTATTTTCAATTCACACAGGCTGTTTATACACTCACAAGACCTCAACATTTTTTATTTATTTTAATCGATACTTTTCTTAGTTATGTGAAATTTTTCGTAGTCCAAACCTAACCAAATTTAATTCTTTGTAACCGACTTCAAGAAAAGGAGGAGATTCTCAATTCGACTGTATTTTTTTTATGTTTGTTACCTCAGAACTTTCGACTGGGTGAACCGATTTTGATAAATTTTTTTATTTGAAAGCTGGTAGGTACCTACTTCCCGTGTGGTCCCATTTCAATTTGGTCTAGTTCTGATAATGGCATCCATGAGAAAACCATATAAGTCTTAAATTTGCATTAAGTATGTGCGCGACAAATGGACGAATAACTCAATATCGCGCCAACCGATTTCGATGATTCTTTTTTTATGCAATTTTTCAATATAGCAATATACTCATGCAATTTTTCTTGGAAAGCACCATTTAGTGAAGTGGAACTGTTGATAAAGACCACAAATTGCCACCGGAATTACTCAATAATAGGTATTTAACAGGTTGCGATTCGATTACTTTAATATGGCTGCAATGCAATTTATGCTCGTCACAATGCATATGGCGAAGTGGAGCTGATGGTTAAGTACCAAAATGGCCAGAAGTCTTCGCCATTCCTAACCAAGAAGCTACAACTGTCGCAGATAAATTAGTTCAGGAAGTTTTCTGTCGTTTTGGAGTACCCTTAGAAATACACAGCGATCAAGGAAGGAATTTTGAATCGCAAGTATTTCAGGAAACTTGTCGATTGATGGGTACCTACAAAACCAGAACCACCTCTTACCACCCACAATCTGATGGAATGGTGGAACGATTCAACCAAACGTTGGAGAGATATCTGGCAAAAGTCGTGGAAAGTAGGCAGAGGGATTGGGACAAGCACATACAGCCGTTTCTACTGTCCTACCGCAGCGCAGTCCACGAAAGTACGACTGTGACGCCAGCCTTCGCGAACTTTGGAAGGGAATTACGGTTGCCTGCAGATTTAATCACTGGAACTCCCCCTGATGCTCCACGTAGTGTAACAGATTACGCAAATGATTTGCGTAACAAGTTGAATGATGTTTATGAGCATATCCGACAATCCGGCCAACAGATGTCTGAGACGACGAAGACCCGTTATGACCGCAAGGCAAACAGTAGGGGTTTCGACGAGGGTTCACTGGTGTGGTTACATAACCCAGTGCGAAGCAAGGGGAAGTCTCCGAAATTGCATGCAAATTGGGATGGACCATACCGAGTCGTGACTAGGATCAACGATGTCACCTACCGAATACAGAAGGGTCTACGAGGTGTGCCTAAGATTGTTCATGTAGACCGATTGGCCCGATACTACGGGGCTAATGATGCTCGGGACGAGCATGTCTAAGGAGGGGGCAGTGTTACGTCGTACGTACGAGATCTTTCGAGAAAGCACGGATTACAGTGTGTTTGCGCTAAAAACTTCGAGAAGCATTCCATTATTATTAGTTTGAAGTTAAGTAGGTAACTACTTATAAACAATATTAGAACTCGTCATTGTAATTTCGACCGTACGCCGAGGGCATAAAGTACCTATTTCTTTATTCGGTACAAGTAGGTTATTATTTTTTATACCTACTACTTTTGTATTTCCTGGTAATGTTTATTTGTTGATGTTTTTCTGGAACCGTTCTACACGTAGCTGGAATGTTCTTGAATATTGGCGGTATAAAAGCAGAGAGCCGACACACGATGAGTCAGTCTGATTTAGGCGATACAACGAAGCGAATCGAAGTGAACTAGAAGTGCGATATCTAAACGAATAGTGATCAGTAGTATATTTGTGATTACGTTATAAAGTGTTTTGTGTTTAATAAAGTTATTTAATTGTCTGATTGGTAAAAATTAATTTATCCCATACCCAGCTCGTAACAATATAATGAATAATTACACGCAGGGGTCCAGAATCATGTATTGAATCCCTGGTAACAGGTTGCGCGTCGAAGTCCCAGCCACCCTGTATACATGAGAGATGTACCTATACAAGACAGGAAATGAAGCCTAATCAATTGTTAATTATTTCTACGTCCGTATGCTTTGAAAGACAATGCATGTAAGAGTAAGCACAGAAAGATGGAATTTTCTATATTCCATTCCAAAGCTATTTAAACCTTACAAATTCCTAAATCGCTAAATTCTGTGACTTGTTCGTACAAGTAATAATAGTAGATTGATATACAAGGATCGAAAGGAATCAATTCCCATACGAGGTATTTAGACGCCCGAGCGCAGGGAGGGCGGCTAGGTATAGTCCGAGTAGGAATTGATGACGTTCACCCGTATTAAACACTCTACTTTTCATTTCGAATACATGTGGAAACTAAAAAATAAGAAATTTTGAATTTCGGTACAGCATAGACAGTATCCCGCCAAATTACAATAGTCTTTTAAAAATTTTAAATATGGAACACATCGCGTCACCGCCGCAGGCCGTCACGCTTATTATGTAGTACCTATTATTTTCAATTCACACAGGCTGTTTATACACTCACAAGACCTCAACATTTTTTATTTATTTTAATCGATACTTTTCTTAGTTATGTGAAATTTTTCGTAGTCCAAACCTAACCAAATTTAATTCTTTGTAACCGACTTCAAGAAAAGGAGGAGATTCTCAATTCGACTGTATTTTTTTTATGTTTGTTACCTCAGAACTTTCGACTGGGTGAACCGATTTTGATAATTTTTTTTATTTGAAAGCTGGTAGGTACCTACTTCCCGTGTGGTCCCATTTCAATTTGGTCTAGTTCTGATAATGGCATCCATGAGAAAACCATATAAGTCTTAAATTTGCATTAAGTATGTGCGCGACAAATGGACGAATAACTCAATATCGCGCCAACCGATTTCGATGATTCTTTTTTTATGCAATTTTTCAATATAGCAATATACTCATGCAATTTTTCTTGGAAAGCACCATTTAGTGAAGTGGAACTGTTGATAAAGACCACAAATTGCCACCGGAATTACTCAATAATAGGTATTTAACAGGTTGCGATTCGATTACTTTAATATGGCTGCAATGCAATTTATGCTCGTCACAATGCATATGGCGAAGTGGAGCTGATGGTTAAGTACCAGGAGAACTCCTCAACGATAAACGTCCCTGTATCGGGAAAAACAATATTTTGTAAAAGGTGATGAGCAGTTGAGATTAGGCTGTTGTAACTTAGGGAAATTACAAACTACCCACTAAAAAGCGATAAATAAAAACTTTTAATACAAAAAAAAACAACTGACTTCCGAAAAAACACTACAAAGTGAAAAATAACTTAAATTTCGGAAGTCGGTGGCAAATAACTAAAACCAAAGACACCGACTTCCGAAATTTCATCATGCTGAGATAGGAGCCTTTTTGGCCTCGCACAGGTCGTAATTATTTTTGTTTGTTAGTCTAGAATGCTCCTTTTTTGTTTTTGTTAATGTTTGTTTCTTTTTTTTTTTCATTATGTTTTGTATTTCCTGTGCGTGTCCCAAATAAAATATTTTCTGTCTTTCTTTCTTTCGCAGGTCAGCTGGAAAAAAATTCTTAAGAAATAAGCAGTACCTTTGTACTTAAATTGTAAATATGTTGTATCTAAATGTATTTTACTGTGTGTACATAAATAATAAAATAAATAAATACTTTCCGAGTATAAGCAATAAAAAGCAAAAAATAAATGTCTCCACCTTTTCTGATTGAACCTTACTTCTTTTAGAGAATTTATATGACAATATTACATTTCATCTCTATATACTAATCTCATCATCTTCTATATCTATATACTAATAATAATAAAGAGTTTGTTTTTTAATTTGTTTGTTTGTTTGTAAGTTTGAATACGCTAATCTCTGGAACTTCCAGTCGGATTTGAAAAAAATATTTTTTTATCACACCTGCTCTGAAAATACATACTAATTATACCAATTAGAGGGAAGAAACGCCTTTATCCCGCCCTTCAAATCCTTTCATCCCAAGGTATGGAAGTTTGTATGAAAATCCTTCCGACCCAAGGGTGGGAAGTATGTATGAAATTCCATTACATACCCGGTTTTTCTTTTTTTTTTAATTTGTCAGCAGTCATACTGCCAAGAGACTTTAACTGTCTACTAATTAAATTTCAAGTAAATTGTTACTGGCCACATACAGTTTTTTTTTTTTACCAGTTACCAACCTCCTTGGTGCATACAGAAAATTAAAAACGAAATTATTTTTGTATATAAAACGCGCGGAATCACGGAAGAAGTGGCTGCATGACCTTATGATCTTAGCCTACTCCAGAAACGGGCGAATAAAAAAAGCTGCACTTTTAATAATTGTACTTTTAACTAAATATAAACATTTCTATGCAATTTTCCTCGTAGGTGTAATAAAAAGCACTATACATCCCTCAGGATAAAGTACAGTTCCATACCTCAAATGGTTTGCGCCCCTCGCAAGCTCGTGGCGCAAATGCCATAATCTCGGTATGGAACTGTCACTTTCTTCCCTCTGAAGTAATGTACTATTGCATTTGATAGCCTAATTTTTCAGGAAGGCTAACCCTATAAGTCTATCCATAGTAAAAAAGTAAGTTGGGAGTCTCATTTCCACTACTACGAAATATATGGGAAAAGGGTTTTCATTTCTCATACTCGGAAAATAGTGTTTGTTTGATCCGAGTAGCGGGTGGAAGACGCTTCCCTTCCTTGGGCGGGAAAGCCTCATAGTAATTGCTTCCCTCTCTAGGGCGGGAATTAATTTTAAAAATAGTACTAAATTTGGTTAGGTAGTCGGCTAGACAAATTTTACTAAGGGGATATTACACTATCATATCTATGATCATAGAACTATGATCAAAGATATACTGAAATTTTAAAATATAAATTTATTAAGGGTATATCCCCCTTAGGGAGATATTACCGATAATATGTCTATTTTACAATTTAATTATATCTTTGAACATACATGTATGGACATAGATATGAGTGTGTAATACCCACTTAAAGAATCGATTAAAACATGCTGCCGTCTTGTCACTGTTTAAACAGCCAGTGTAAATTTAAAAAAAAAATACCCACGGCGGTGACGCGATGTGTTCCATATTTAAAATTTAAAAAAGACTAATAGGTACTAGAATACTCATGATATTATTATCAAAAAAATTTTAGAAATTTTAGAAAAAGTACATTTTTTACTTTCCTTAAATTGTAAATGAAAAGTAGAGTGTATATCACTGGTGAAAGTCATCAATTCCTTTCGACCCTTGTATAACAATCTACTATTTGCGATTTCTAACTTTTCTAGTACTCATACCTCAGTTGGTCAGATAGAGGGATTTGATCCTTATAAGAAACAGGATCGATTGGCATCAAAAAAAGTTTCTAAAAATCGCCCATTTGCTTGCTGACTGTAGGTACATTTTTTTCAAAATCTGCGAATGAGGATCAAAATTTCCCAAAAAATAATGACAGTCTCATAAGACCCTTTAACTGTAGCTACAACGTGCAACGGTTAAGGAAGGTACCTACCTGCCCTTATTGTCCCATCTCAAAAATCCAGCCTTTATATAATATAGGTACTCCAAATCTATTAAAAACTATTATAAATTATGTAAAAATTATTAGGTAAAAAGGTAAAGGCCATTTTACCAGCTACAGTGCTAGTTACGCGAGTTTATAAACTTTCTGCAAAATATTTTCAAACAATAAGCTGAAACTATATTTTAGTAAAAATTAGAGTAATTTCAGGACGCCCGGGTGTTCTTATAGTGAACCAATTTAATAAATAGGCTTAAAAAACCACTTATGAATTATGATAGATTTAGGGCTGATTTTTCACTAGCCAGATAACTTTTAACTGAGAAATAAATATTGCGGTTTGTCTGCTTTTACAAAAAAAATATGTCAAACTATCTTATTCATTCTTCAGATAAAAATTTACTGACTTTTGACAAATCAGCCCTTTTTGGTCATTACATGAAAAAAACATCTCTGGATCCTGTGATTCCTATCGCGTAACAATATTTCAGGGAAGAATCAATGAAAACAATATTTCAAAAAATCGTTGAACAATACCTAAAACTAAGTTATCAAGAAAATAATTTGGTAAGATTTCAGTAATAAAACACTCACTCACCGCAGTTGTAAATTAAAAAATCTTATCAGGAAACGTTGAAAATCCACGGCAGGAAAATGTTGCTCTCAAGTCCTCGAATAAACTGTCACTATTTTTTATTTATTTTTTCTTTCCGTACAAAATTATTTTGAATATTTCACGACCAAGTTTATTTTTTAACGGAAGACAATTGATAAGTATCGGTTGCGCGCGCGACTTGAGTGGATGCGCATACGCGGCCGCGAGTTGAAAAGATTGAGCTGCACTGGCGCAGCCCTATGCGTGTCCCCTCTCATACGCCATTCATACGGCGGCGTTACGTTCTACTGTACCAAGGTATCAACTACATCTCCATATCGTTATCTACTTACGCGGTGAAAGGCAAGTGAAGCTTCGAACAACTATACAATGCTAATGTACCTACATAAGTTTTCTTGAAACATAAATGCTACATAGATGCATAAATTAGCAGTGTGGTTTAATAGTATAAGAGGAAGTAGAGCATCTCTTCCAAAAGGCACAAGTATACCTTGTGCCTATTGGAAGAGATGCTCTTCGCATATAGGACTATACGTCCTATATGCGAAGATTTCTTTACCTTACCAAAGGTCTAACAAAATCTTAGAGTTCCATTAAAATGACCCGACTAGACCATGTTTTGGTAATAATGACATTCATCAGTCCATCGAGGAACATAATACTTAAGTATAAATGTTCCTAATTAATGCCCTGGGTACCTCCTAAATAATCTATATTTACTTAGACACAGGGTAAGTGTATGTACCTGTGACGAGTTAGAAAAAAGTGATGAACATGCAATGGACTCGACTGAAGAGAAATGACTGTAATTCTTTTTTTTTTTTTGTTGGTAATTTTAAAGTAGAAGAGACTTGCCCGTTTACTCTAGTGGTCGCAATCACAACTCGTAAATGCGGCTGAGCGTCACACAGTGGTTTGAAAATCAAGCTCCATACTCATAGAAACTTAACGTCAGAAATTAATAAATAAAAATATGTTTTGTGTTTAGTATACCTCCCTTTGTTTTACTAGTATAGTATGAAGGGTATGAGTAGCTCCATGCGTGAGAAAAAAAAAATTTTTTATTTTATTTTTGTATGGAATAAAACACTTTAAATGCTTTTTTCAAAACTGAATAGAAGCGATGGGCTGGTACTCACATGAGCTATTGCACCATACACGGCGATAAAGATGACATACAATTCTTGAGCCTTTCGGTGCCCCTTTGCATGTAGCAAGCTTTGGAAATTTTGAATTTACAGTTGGTGATCTTTCAAATCTTTGACATAATTAAATGAAGTAAGCAACCACATAACTGATATTGTCGTTAGTTAATAACCTGCTAATGACTTTTATAATGAAAATATTAGAAAACTATGTTGATTATTAACATTTTACTACAAAATTCATTTCACGAAATAACTCATTTGTTAATCACCGTCATTATTGTTGAATTTTAATTTAATAAGCATTATGGGACAGCGAGCGTTAATGAGGGTAGTTATAATATAAATAGGACATTTAAACTAACTTCACTCAGTAGCTCTTGGCACTTGTGCGCGCTTACTATACTTATTACGTTCGATTTGTTTTCGTGTTATGATGGAAGGTTTTAGTACCAAATTGGATATTCTTATGTTTGTGGCTAACAATAGCTGTTTCTCACAGCTTAGTGTATTATATGAAGTTTTTATCAATGCCGTTGATTTGTCAGAAAACGAAAATAAACAATTGCAACAATTCTGTCAGACTCATGTGTGTTCGTTTAGTAACAAATGGATCTCGTGTAATCGCACGAGGCATACTTTCATAAAAAAGTATGAGACATGGCTGCAAGAAGACGTAAAATGGCCTGAGTTCATGAAGGACAAGATGACACCTTCTTTAGTGTTAGAAGAGCAGCAACCATGTTCCAGTTTTGACTTCGGTGTAAATGAGGGTGCATCAACATCATACAAACCGGAGACGTGCAGTGTTGGAACATCAACTGTTGTGAGTCCAGAAAAAGTGTTCTCGGAGCTAAGCCCGCTACAGAAGAGAAGAAGGGTGAAAGAGCTCCTCACGCATAGCACTGAAAGCCTTGCTTATGCAACTGGTTTAAGTGCAGATAACAAAAATGTAGCAAATATAATAAAATTGATCACAGAGCATCCCGAAGAGGCTACAAAGATAAAGGAATTGTTGAAGTCCAAGAAAGCTATGTGCTATATATATTAATTCCTAAAGCTTTATCAGCGGAATACTACTATATCCTTCATATACTGCTATCTTAGAGGCGAAGAAGGACTGTTACCCACCAAAAGACACCATAGAAATCACCGAAAGAGGGGTAAAAGTAAAGCTTCAAGCGATTTTGGACAAAACTGTTGCTAGATTTGGGAAATTCCTACGTTTGGTATCTTCGCTAGATGTCAAAGAGCTCATTGATATGCAAGTAGGGCTTTGATGGTGCTTCAGGGCAAAGTTTGTACAAACAAACTATGGCGGGTGAAGATGATTCAAGCAATTTTATGTGTCGTTATGTGCCTCTGCGCTTAGTTTGTGGTGAAGAAAAGTTATGGGAGAATCCAAAGCCATCTTCCACAATGTTCTGCTGACCGCTCTATTTTAAATTTACAAATGAAAACCAATTAAATATTAAGGAAGAACAGGCTTTGATTGAAGCTGAGCTTGCAGCACTGGAGCCGTCTATTATGGGGATTCATACTGTTAAGCACTCAATGCTTATGACCATGATAGATGGTAAAATCACTTCGCAACTGTCAAATACTTCAACGCAGACTTATGACATCTGTAAAGCTACCCCTTCGGAAATGAATAAGTTAGAGAAGATCTCAGAGTAAGTTTTGAATAATTTGATATATTTCAGATTACCGTAATGCTGTGTATCTTTTTATTAATTAATTCACTTTCTTTCCATAAAACCTGTTTCAACAGATATATATCAGTATGGTTTATCTACACTTCATGCTCGGATTAGATGTATGGAGTGCCTACTCCATATTTCGTATAGACTAGACTTCAAAACATGGCAAGCCAGAGATGTAGACAGCAAAGAGTCATTGAAGAGTAGAAAACAAACCATACAGCAGAAGTTCCGTGATGAAATGGGCCTCCTAGTAGACATCGTTAAACAAGGTGAGTTATGATAACAGTCTTGGTTCTTAAATCTTTTTTTTTTCAAATAACGTTAGTTCTATTTATTCTTTACAAAGTTGTGGATTAGTTTCGATTCATTTATAATTTTTGTTTCAGGTTCCGGAACCACAAACGATGGAAACACAGCGAGGAATTTTTTTGGTAATCCTGCCAATACTGCAGCTATTACAGGCTTGGATCCTAGTTTGATCCAAAGATTTGCAACACTTTTGCATGTGATGGCCTGTGGGGAGCCCATAAGTGTTGAGGCGTTTAAAAACTTTGCGCGCCAAACAGCAGAATTGTATGTGGAGCTCTATGGCTGGTACTACATGCCTTCGAGTGTCCACAAACTTTTACTGCACGGTGCTGAAGTTATTAATCACTTCAATATTATGCCCATGCAAATTATCTGAAGAGGCATCGGAAGCCAGAAACAAAGACTTCAAGAAAATCCGAGAACAGCATTCGCGCAAATTTTGTCGAAAAACGACAAACGAAGACATTTTCAATGGTCTCCTTGTCTCGTCAGATCCCTACCTGTCCAGCATAAGACCTGTACTGAGAAAATCAGTAAATACACCTATTACTGATGATATGAAATCTCTTCTCATTGGTGACGATGCAGATCTAGACAAAGAGAATGTTGAATTTATTGATATTAACGCGTCAATGCTGGACTCGGATTTAGAGGACTAACGACAGCAACGATACTCTCTGCTAATCGTTTTTGTATAAGTAGTTATAGCAAATAATTATAATAAAATAATAATAAGAATATAATTAAACTAATTAATATAATTAAATAAATTAATATAATTAATTAGTAATATAATTAAACAGTAATATTTAATATATCATAGTTATAGGAACTGCAAATAGTTGTTGTAGTCTTAAATTGACCAATGTACAATTTTGACGTTACTTTTATTGTTATTGCCTTTCTTGCACATAATTTTTGTTGTAATGTATTAGTATTAACTATTTCATTAACAGTTCCCCCAAACGTATTTTATATTAACTAACATGTTTTTATCTTTCTTCACTTTTAACCATATATTTTAAAATAAAAATGTAAATACATCCTTAGTACATATTTATTCCTTACTAGCTGCACCCCGCGGTTTCACCCGCATAAGTCTCGATTCCGTGGGAATATCGAGATAAAAGGTACCTATCCTATGTGTTATTCCAGGTTATAATATAAACTATATGTGTGCTAAATTTCATCCAAATCCGTTCAGCCGTTTGAGCGTGAAGAAGAGACAAACATACACACACACACAAAGTTTCGCCTTTATAATCACACTAATATTATGAAGGCGAAAGTTTGTGAGTGTGTGAGGGTGTGTGTGTGTGTGTATGTTTGTCCCTTCTTGTATGAGTATTAGTTTACATACTATTTTCATATTCAAAGCGATATGTAACTTCACAAAATACCATCAAAGATTTGAAAGATCACCAACTGTAAATTCAAAATTTCCAAAGCTTGCTACATGCAAAGTGGCACCGAAAGGCACAAGAATTGTATGTCATCTTGATCGTCGTGTATGGTGCAATAGCTCATGTGAATACCAGCCCATCAGTTCTATTCAGTTTTGAAAAAAGCACTTTAGGTGTTTTATTCCATACAAAAAAAAATATATATATATATTTTCTCACGCATGGAGCTACTCATACCCTTCATACTATATTAGTAAAACAAAGGGAGGTATACTTAACACAAAACATATTTTTATTTATTAATTTCTGACATTAAGTTTCTATGAGTATAGAGCTTGATTTTCAGACTACTGTGCGTCAGGCCCTTTTTTTTTTGGTTGGGAAATCATCAAATAACTTCTCCCGCTCTGGGCGGAGCGGGAGGGCGTGTCAGACTCTTACTGACTAAAACCCACCCGTGTTCCTTCGGTTGCCCTGTTGCCGGGGGCCACGATCTCCCTTTCGGTTTTCTTCGCAACCCCGGCAGGCATCGGCCCTAGCGGACCCCGTCGATTCTGCTGACATCGCTTTGAGGCGCGCGTGGAACACTACGCGCCGTCGACCCGGGCCTGGTCCTTATCGGACGGTGAGCTACCCATTGCTTACCGTCCGCAAGCCCGCGCCTACGGTGGCCGGAAATCGCCTCGCGATTCCCGACGCCCTGGGCGTCTTTTCCTGCGGCGGTTAGGGGCGTGAGGGCACGAAATTTGCCTCTCCCTCACGCGTTCCGCCTCTCCTTCGCGAGCATTACCGCTTCGCAGGAGGTGACGGCCTCCCATTTCCTCTCGCTGCGTACCATGGCCTGAACCAGGGCCGGACGCGAGAGATCACCGCCGCCGATCGCCTCCACGAGGACACGGCGATGCTCCGCCCAAACTGGGCAGACCTCCACTGTATGCTCCACCGTGTCCTCCGGGCGATCAACACAATGTTGACACCCGGGCGTTTCCTCCCGCCTTATCCTGTGCAGGAACCTCCCGAAACAGCCGTGTCCGATGAGGACACCATGGCGCCTCTCTAGCCACTCCTCAAAGAGGGGTCTTATCGCCGCAATTGTGGCGCGCCCAGTGCGTCAGGCCCTGGGTTCGATTCCCAAATTGGGCAGTAGGTATTGTTAAGTATTTCTGTGAGGGTTTCCTCACCCCGCGTTTATGCCAAGGTATAAAACATGTGGATACCTATTCTACATGTTGTTTACTAGTATCGTTTATCGTTTCGTTTACCTACACGTAGATTTACCTAAAACTGTAAATATGTTGTAGGTAAAGACTAGTTGTACCTGTATAAAACCTGTAGAGAACTTGTAAAAATGTGAACAAAATGTTTAGTTAACAATAACATGTCTGAAACAACGTCAATAGTCATGTATGTACCTATGCTACATGTTATCAACACATGTTTTTGACGAGTCTTTTACAATACTTTAGAAAACAAGTAGGTATCGCAACTTATGTTTATCTGTGGTAAACGCGGGGTAAGTAATAATCCGGGGTATGGTTTTGTGCCCGATTAATGGTAATAGATTCGCCCCCTATTACATGGTACATAAACTTAATAACAGTCAAAATGTGAGTAGGTACCTACCAGTACCTGCACTTTTGTCTACACTACGTCCCCACCGTACTGTTACCTCCGTACCCTATGGTCTACCTCTTCGGGAAATACATAGGTACGTGACTGCATAGGTATGGTGTGCATGCATAGATTATGGTAGTAGATATGAGCTCTTTGTGAAGCAGCTCGTCCCTGAAAGCTTGTGACATTCGTGAGGTGTTATTGAAATAACTGAAAATTTCACTTTAACAACTTTTACTATAGGACTTAACTGAAATCGCGAAAATAAGTCACCACTCTAATTGCGTAACACACGATCAATCAAAATTTGTTTCATTTTGACAGTTCAACAACATTCATTTCGTTATTTACGTTGTTGAGCAGACAAACTTTTCTAACATATAAAGCAATGGATTAGCAACATCCTTCAAAATGATTCAGATTATGATTGATGTTACACAATTAGGGTGCTATTGTTCCCTACTGCTTGCTACTACTGTTTTGTCGAGATGAGGCCCCGATCACACGTACCTATATTCCCGATCACACGTATCTATGTTCTATGTTATGGGGTTTGGTTTCCGCACTTAGTCCGTCAGGTGAACCATTGTACGTGGGCCATGGCGGCCGCTTGGGGGGTTATTCCAACCAGCCCACCTCCCTCCAGAAGTTAATCAAAACTCCTGGTCTGTTCAGAACATCTGTGAAAGATCTGGGTGACCCGAGGGTTTCTGTTCTAATCTGGGTGACGCCTGTGCATTCAAAGAGCACGTGCGCAACGGTTTCCTCAGCCTCCATGCACGCCCTGCACAGAGGACTGTCCGTTATGCCTATCGTGTGGAAGTGTTCGTTTAACGAGCAGTGTCCTGTGATGGTCCCCGTCACCAGGCGCAGGCCGTTCCTGTCCAGGCTTAAAAGACTCCTGGTTAACTTGCTATCCAGGGATGGCATAGCTACCTTGGACTGCCTGCAGCCCGGTGTCGAGGTCCACCAGTACTCCGCTTGTGTGAGGGTGAATTCCTGTAGCCTCCTGTTGAAGGGGATTGGTACGATAGGTTCGGGTCCACAGACTTAGATCCTCTTCTAGCAAGTTCGTCAGCTGCGTCGTTACCTAGCGATCTGCTGTGTCCTTTTATCCATTGCAGTGTCACTGTGTTGCGACTAGACACCGTTACCTGTTCTAGTGCATTGTGACATTCTAGTATCAACTTCGAGGTAATATATTTTTTCTTCAGCGATTGGAGAACTGAGGCGCTGTCGGAGAGTATGCGTATGTGAGCGTCCGTAACTCTCCTGGCCTCTATGGCGTGGACCGCTTGTATGATGCCCACACATTCCGCCTGATAGACTGTGTTGAACATTCCTAGTGGTCTGGATATCTTTATGTTGAGATCGTGCGAGAAGACTCCTACTCCGGTACCAGAGTCAGTCTTCGATCCATCAGTGTAAACCCTCAGCTCTTTCGGGCATGAGTAGTCGCACACGTACCTATGTACCACAGCCACACCACAAGAACACATGGTCGGGCGCTAATTTGTATGAAAATTAATAGTTTATATTATTCACTGCTCTTATTATTTGTTAAACTCAATTCATTCTAGAAGAGATTTTCTTGCTGGGTTAACGCACACCGTAGATGGCCATAGGTTAAGGGGTGATCGGTTCGATTTCTGGTCTGGTCACGGGCCACGGGCACTGCATTTTAGGTAGTTATCCGGCCTAGTTGGATAGGATGCGTCAAATAATTTAAAACACATAAATTGCTCAAATTTTTTATTGAGATTTCACAGTGAGTAATATCATGTAGGTTCCATTAACTATAAAACCACTAAATGTTATCAGTCTTGTTTGTCGACTTATTCCAACGGGTGTAAGACTTAAATACTAAAATCAACCCGTCTGGACAGTTCGTATCTAGCCAGGCCTGAGGCCACACACGGCAACAATAATTATAATTTACGTACATTAACAATATACATAATATAAGTACTAGACCTAATGAAGGGCAATGATTAGGTATACATACACCGATCATAATGAGTATTGACAAGACTAATTAAAACAAATAGTTGTGCAATAATTATTTTACTATAATTTATACAATGTTAGCACAGTGGGAGATGCCGAACTCACGCTGCGATCCTTTCCCGTGGCCGTAGCATTATATTATCTGTGCCGTGGCCGTTGCGTTCGTGTCTGAAACAATCGAGGTCGCAGGTTCGAGCGAATGTTGTACGGAGATGATGCTAGCCGTGCGTTTGCACTGGCAAAACATTCATATACAAACATGTTGAAATACCTATTTTCTTGGCTGAAATCTCTATTTTCATGGTTCCAAGCGTAGTTGCTATTTGGCCAACTAGGTCATCAATTGTCAAGTGTGAAAAAACATTTTATATTTTACGGGGTTGTGAAATCGCCCCTAGAGTTCTTTCCCCTTCGTACTTATTGCTAAGTGTTGCCGTGCGCTCTTACTTCGGCCATCTACGGGTGTGAGCGAACTTTTAAAAAGGAGAGGAATTATGAGCAACGATATGATTTGAACATGTGCAGACAAAAGAACCAACATCCTGTGACGCTATTATATTTGGCATCTTCGTACATTTATAGGTCTGCTATAAATGATTTTGATGCAGTCAATTATGCAAACTATAAATACTCATTTGTCATAGTCCTGAAGCTGCAGAGTGTAAGTGCAAGTTATTACTAAATATGTATCAAATACACGCTTGTAAATGCGTTTAGTTACGTTTCACACAATCACACTACAATTTAACGTTAAGTAACGATTAAACAATTTTTAAAAAATCAGCCTTATTTATAAATCTAATATCTTGAAGAAATATTCAACTTCTAGTAGTCCATCTTCAGGTAAATCACTACAGTGAATAGCATTCTGGACTTTAGTCTTGCCAAGTTTTGCCCTGATTGTGTATGGGCGCAGCAACCTGGCAACTTCCTGAAAAAAAGCATAAAAATAAATTAAATGTACAGATTGTGCAGTAAATGTGCAATATTGAAGAATTCCTTAAGATAACTTACTGGATCAGTAGGGCCGACCAGCTTTCTGAATTCAACAGCGGTATTTAAAGATTTATCTTTAGATACTATTTCCATCGCCACACAAGGCCCACTCGAAAGCTCTTCCACCATACCCTGGAATTGATAAAATCTCAATATTAGTACAAACCAGTTGTTTGTTCCCAACACAACATAATACTTTCATATCCAGAGCCCAGACGTTCACATGACTAATACACAACTAATATCTGTTGACAAGCGAAAACAGAGCTACATATTTATACCCAATACACAAAAAGTGCTGCAAGCATGTCTACACTCACCTTATATTCTGGTACGATTCCCTTATACACTTCATAAAACTCAGCGGCGTTAATGTTCTCGACAATGATCATATTAAGAGCGGTGACGTCGAAGCCTCCGTCATCGATAACTTCTAATGCTGCTCCAAGTTTACCCTCCCGGACGGCGTGTGGTTTAATTATGCAGAGTGTGCAGTTAGACAGGGTCGCTGTCAACCTGAGACGCGTTGATCGCATCAGTGGTGGAGGGAAGAAGTAATCTATATCCTGTTGATAACAGAAATTACTAACTCATCGGTTACTAGCACAGTATTTCAATGGTGGGCAAAAATCAATATAATGCAGTGCAGGGTGATCTCAAACTTCTTACACACAGAGACCTGTGTCCCAGCTTATTATAAACTATATATTATAGGCGCGTTATAAGAGACATATGCTGAAATTAGTAATTTATATTTAAACTAAATCTTAATGTAAATAAAAGTTTGTTAAAATAACCAATTGATTTTTCCAACCTCGTGATTCGGCAGCATTATATTGCTCGAAGGAACCATGGGGATTTTTATTCCCCGTGTTCCCTACAAAGGGAACTATGCTAAATTATGTTTGTAACAACCAGAACACCTGCGAAATTTCGCGTTGTTGCATAACTTTTTAATTAGTCGCGATTTTTAATTAATATTCTTTATGGCACCTCTTTAGGTCATGAGCTATCCGAATAACGAAAAAAATATTTGGCCTAGGTCTTGAGGCGGAGCTCGGAGGCGGGAAAATTGATTCGCTGTTACAATGTATAGTAGATGTAGAGCCATAATTACATCGATTACTAATTACTTACAAACATTGCATCCTCTGCAGTTGCTGAAGCATGTGCACAGTTTCTCACAGGATCAAGTCCATATAGCGCCCTAATAGTTCCTGGTGCAGCTTTTTGAGGATCTGCGTCGCCAAGAATTTCTAAGCACACAGAAGCAGCATCTTTCCCAACAAGCTCCATTCCATACACCAGTTGATTAGTAAGATGGTCTAACAAAAATCTGGAATTCAGTCAATAAATTATCACTAAGTACAGATAATTATGCATAATTTAAATTCATTATTATTATTATTGTTTTTTGTTACGTCTTTTACATATCTCGAGACCCTTGGGTCCCGGACCTTTGGAAGGCCGTTGACGTTTTTTAAAATGAAATGAGGCACCAACCGACGATTATCCTTGTTCACACTATGCACATATACTACAGTACACCCAAGGACGACCCCCATACTTAATATCGCGCCATCACTTGCGATTTTTTTTTTAAATCGTCAATATTAAAAAAAAAGAAAAGTATATGATACATTTTAATGCTTAAATATGGCTATACCAACTGTAATTTACAATATTTTTTATGCTTAGACCAAAACATTCTAAGAAATCACAAAGTCGTATTACCTACTTTGTGATTTTCATTTGAAATGACATGGTAATTATGAATTACGTAATACGTAATCTTGTCTAATGCTTCAAGTCCACATTAGCTAATGATTAATAAAACTTAATACCTATATACCTGTTAAAAGGATACGTACCAAAATAATTTGGGGTACTCGCTAATTTAGCAATTAGTGCAGGATTAACTTAATGAAAGTAATTAGATAAATGTGATACCATCATTAGTCAATAACAATAAATAGTCAAACATTGGATTCACAACTTCAGTTCATTTAGAGCATTTCTAATACTAACATCTATCGTGTCTTTTTACTCAGTGATCGTGAATAATGGAGCAGCATTAGCTTATTCAGCATTATTACAAATTTGGATTTGTTTGTTATTCTGAGCAATCAGGATGCTTCGTCTTTCGATCACGAAATATTGTTCAACACACTTGTTATTCGACTGGGCTCTAGCCTTTCAGATGAAGACAGTGTTACCGTGAAAGAATTTTGTCGAAGATTTACACGGGCAGTTCAAAAGAGATGGTTACGATCCCACAGGAAAAGTGAAGTTTTTAGACGTGATTACAGTAATTGGCTTGAGGCAAATATTGACTGACCAAACTGCGTACAAGCCAATTTGCTCATTCAAGAATCAACAAGTGAAAATATTTCTACTGAACCTGTACCATTAACTTCAACAATGAAATCAACTTCAACGATGACAAAAAGATCTCGAAAGCCGTTTGAAGATCTAAGTAACAAGCAGAAGAAGAGACGATCTGATGAATATATAGGCGATGACCCAAATTTTTTATTTATTTTTTATTTATTTATTTATATGTCAGACAACATGATCCTCTTTGAGGAGTGGCTAGAGAGGCGCCACGGCGTCCTCACCTTCCGCCTGACGCAGGTCCTCACCGGACACGGCAGTTTCGGGAGGTTCCTGCACAGGATAAGGCGGGAGGAAACGCCCGGGTGTCACCATTGTGTGGATCGCCCGGAGGACACGGTGGAGCATACGGTGGAGGTCTGCCCAGCTTGGGCGGAGCATCGCCGTGTCCTCGTGGAGGCGATCGGCGGCGGTGATCTCTCGCGTCCGGCCCTGGTTCAGGCCATGGTACGGAGCGAGAGGAAATGGGAGGCCGTCACCTCCTTCTGCGAAGCGGTAATGCTCGCGAAGGAGGAGGCGGAACGCGTGAGGGAGAGGCAAATTTCGCGCCCTCATGCCCCTAACCGCCGCAGGAGGAGACGCCCAGGGCGTCGGGAATCGCGAGGCGATTTCCGGCCACCGTAGGCGCGGGCTTGCGGGCGGTGAGCAATGGGTGGCTCACCGTCCGATAAGGACCAGGCCCGGGTCGACGGCGCGTTGTGTTCCACGCGCGCCTCAAAGAGATGTCAGCAGATTCGAAGGGGTCCACTAGGGCCGATGCCTGCCGGGGTTGCGAAGAAAACCGAAAGGGAGATCGTGGCCCCCGGCAACAGGGCAGCCGAAGGAACACGGGTGGGTTTTAGTCAGTAAGAGTCTGACACGCCCTCCCGCTCCGCCCAGAGCGGGAGAAGTTATTTGATGATTTCCCACCCTCAAAAAAAAAAAAAAAAGACAACATGATCCATTATGGTTAGTAACAACAGGAGCTTATAAACTATGTTAGTAAGTAAAGAATATAGATAACAAGCAGAACATTTTATTTCACCGTCCCAACCACGATGCTTACCCAGAGCGAGTGCATAGGACACTGAAATTTACTTGAAACTATCTTCAGAATGTCGTTGCTGCTGCCGCGTACTCTGCCCAACAGCGACGATACACGCTTGCGTCTTATTGCGTAGAAGTCGTCCGTACGCGCTTGAAGTAGCTTATTCAGCTGCAGCACTTTTGAAAGGAGATGGTCGTGAGGATATTGCATCTGTTATTGAACATATGCTTCAAAATCCAGAAGCAGCAGCAAAAATCAAGGAAATGTTGAAAAAACCACCTCCTTCAACAATATTTTCACCAGAAAAAGCACTGGGTTTGCTACTTTCATTAAAACTATCGAAATGGCAATATATCACATTAAGGGAAACGACTATTCGAGAAGGTTCAAAGGGGATATATCCGTCTTACTATAAAGTGCAAAAAGCTAAGCTACAGTGCTACCCTCCGAAGACATTTGTGACTGTAACGGATTCATCTGCTAAGATTGCACTACAAGCGTTACTAGATTTAACAGTGAACAGAATTTTTGAAACTATTCGTAGTCCTGATGCGATACAAGATAAACAATTGATATTAATATCAAAGTGGGGATTTGACGGTGCATCTAACCAAAGTAGATATAAGCAAAACATAGAGAGTGGTCAAGATGATTCCAGCATATTTATGACCTCTTTGGTTCCATTAAAGTTGACAGCTGACGGTGATACCGTATGGGTGAATCCAAAACCCTGCTCACCTATGTATTGCCGTCCAGTCCGGTTTAGTTTTGTGAAAGAAACCAAAGACGTCATAAATGAAAAAACTGCAATGGATAACTAAATTGAAGCTCTCGTTCCCTCAAAATGTCAAGGACATGAAATTAGTCACAAATTAATGATGACGATGATTGACGGCAAAATTTTTACATATCTGTCTGAAGCTAAGTCAAATGCGGCCTGCTACCTGTGTTTGGCGAAGCCTACAGAAATGAATAAGTTAGATGTCATTGCGTCAAAAACCATTTCTTCTGGTGTGTATGAGTTCGGATTATCATCACTTCATGCCCGCATTAATGTGATGGAATGTCTTCTACACATAGCGTATCGTCTCGACTTCAAAAAGTGGTCTGCAAGAGGAGAAGGTCATCAAGAGTTATTGCATTCACGAAAAAAAACTCATTCAAGATCGATTCAAAGATGATCTCAACCTTTTGATTGACATCGTTAAGCAAGGATCAGGCACAACTAACGACGGGAACACAGCAAGGCGGTTTTTTGAATTTCCTGATGAAACTGCAGCGATCACTGGATTAGATGAAGACCTAATACGCAGATTTGCTGTGATTCTGCAAGCTATAACATCTGGAGAGATTGTAGACGTGCTGAAATTTAAAGAATACGCTAGAACAACCGCTGAAAAATACGTGGAACTGTATGATTGGTACTACATGTCATCAACCGTCCACAAATTGTTGATTTACGGAGGGGACATATTTGCAGAAAATGCTATTGTACCAATTGGAAGTCTTTCGGAAGAAGCTTCAGAGGCCCGAAACAAAGACTTTAGGAGGTTCAGAGAACACCATTCGAGGAAAAAGAGTAGACAAGCATCCAACGAGGATATCCTCAATATGCTTATCGTCTCTTCTGATCCTCTAATTTCTTCCACAAGACCAAAATTAGATGCCCACAAGAGGCAGACATACTTTAAGGAAACAGTAGAACTACTGAAACTTCAGGATCAGGAAGCTCCGACAGAGTTCTTAGAAGTTATATCTATTGGAGAGCCTGATTCTGAAGTGGATTCTGATTGTTACGAAGTATAAAATAAGTTAACTTTTATTGTTTATGTTAGGTTAGGTTAAGTTAATTTTTTTTTTTAATAATTTGCTTTTATTTTTAATCATACAATAGTTTACCATTTATTGTTATTGACTAATGATCACGTTTATCTAATTACCCTCATTATGGTACGTATCCTTTTAACAGGTATATAGGTATTAAGTTTTATTAATCA
Organism: Omphaloscelis lunosa; assembly: GCA_916610215.1. NCBI lineage: Eukaryota > Metazoa > Arthropoda > Insecta > Lepidoptera > Noctuidae > Omphaloscelis > Omphaloscelis lunosa. The sequence continues at coordinate 16,281,315 of OU744244.1, read as the reverse complement.
TTAGCTAATGTGGACTTGAGGCATTAGACAAGATTACGTATTACGTAATTCATAATTACCATGTCATTTCAAATGAAAATCACAAAGTAGGTAATACGACTTTGTGATTTCTTAGAATGTTTTGGTCTAAGCATAAAAAATATTGTAAATTACACTTGGTATAACCATATTTAAGCATTAAAATGTATCATATACTTTTCTTTTTTTTTTAATTTTGTTGATTTAAAAAAAAAATCGCAAGTGATGCCGCGATATTAAGTATGTCAAAAATTCACAAATAAATAGTACTATAACAGTGTGCAAGGATATAACGGCGAACCTTGCGATTCCAGAGATATCCTCATTTTTCATGTCAGCTCCATACATTTTTTTCTTATAAAAATTATAACTCTTCCATTTGTGCACACAATTACTTCATATGACATTTTATAGAACAGTAATGATCGGCAGAAGTCATTTCCAGCAAAAAAAATAACATTTAAGACATCGAGATCCTATGTCTTCTACAGCCGATTTTCGATCCACCGTGCGGCGATGGGGTTATTATTATTATTATTATTTGGCTAGACACACATTCATGTTAGCATTAAATTATCAGAGTAGGAATTTTAATAATTTTATTTGGGAAAATCTTGCCCAAGTCACAATATGGGACTAATAATCGGAAGAACCTATAGTCTGTCCCCAAAACTATATGATGAAAATGTAAACAAATTGAAATCAACAAGTAAGTTACCAATGTTTGCCAATTTGTACTCGAAATTCTAATTTTAAATCACCAAAACCATAATGGTTGGAAAAAGTGATAATATAGATGAATGTGTAACTAATTGCCTTCAGTCAGTGATTTCACTGCTGACGTGTAAATTCAATACATTGTAACTCGAGTTACAGTGTTTTGTCCTAATAGCACTCATTTGATTATTTCGAGGCAGTTACATATCCGTATATTAATTTAAAAAAATATATTTTATAGTATGTAGAAGGAGATATGAGCACATACAAAACACTGTATTGAAAACAACCTTATAAGAGGCGAAAGGGGTGTTGGAATTTGTTAGAGAAAATACGAAATTCACGTAAACGAATTCGCGAGCGAAATGCTACTCCATATGTGTAATCTTTATGTGTCACTTATATGCTAAAGGGCATTTTGGGCTCAAATTCTCCAGTTATCAAAATGTGGTTTTGTAACAGACAAAATGTATTAAAACTAACTAAACAATCACTTATAAAATAGTTGCGGATGGTTAAGAAAACCCTCTAGAACCCCCGAATACACTCACATTCTTTCTAGAGGGGCAGCACTTTTCTAAACCCAACCACCTCTCCACTCCTCATAGGCACCTCAAAACGTGTTGCCCTTTGACACTACAACACTAAGTGCAACTGACCGTTTTCTGCAACCCATTATTGAGTGTGCAAGTCACCCCATGCCATTGTATGTGTATTTTATATGTATAACTAAAACATTGATTAAGCAGGGGCTATAGACTGTCCATAGTTCTAGATAATATGTACACATAAGCCAAACCAATATCAATATCTTTGTTTCCATATCCTGCAATAGTCCTACACAAACCAGGGGTTATCCTTGGGTGCACTTGTATAGTGCATACCAGGATAATCATCGGTTGGTGCCACATTTCATTAAAATAAAACCACCTAACGGGCTTCTGCGAGTTGGCTTCAGCCCCTCATTGTATTACTGTGGAATTACAAGTTTTTGGATTCCACTAGACTGAGTTAGTAAATTGATCAAAACAGCACCATCAGGTAGCTAAATTAAAATTATGAATGTTTTTATAAATGTGTGTTAATCGCAGGTTGACAACTTACGGATAAGAAGGGTCTGTTAATCGTGCCCGATATATATTATCAATATCATGAGGTGTGAGACATGCTTTCTTCATCTTAGAAAGACGGAGTCCATGATCCTGGCAGTGAGTCAGGATTTTGCCAGCAATCTTAGTAGGCACTGGTTTGATTAATAAAAAGGTTCTGAAAAAAAAAAAATAACACAATAAGCTTCTAATTACTACGTAATGCCATGGAAACCAATGAATCCTAAAAAGTATAACTCAAGGGCCAATTGGTTCACATGGTATAGCAACTAGTTTCATTCAGGGGTTTCTAAAAGTGTTCTGAGTAGACAATATAATTTACTTACATCTCTATATCTTTGGACAATTTCTTTCTTGTGTCTTCACAGGCAAAATCTACTATTTTTATGAGGCGACCCAGAATGTAAAGGGTGCACCCGATATAAAAACTTTCCAAAGTGATGCCATTTATTTTGACCCTCCTCACAAAAGTTTTCCGTGTTCTTAAATCAAACATCTCAAGTGTATCATCAGTTGGATAAAAAAACACATTATACCGGCGAATAAGGCTGGCTTGATTATCATACCATTCTCCAATAAACGAGTATTTGTCTCTGTAGGCCCCTTCCTAAACAAAATATAATAAATTGATGAATTGGCGAAAGATTTGCAAGTCTTGTACAAAATGAAAATTATATTTGCAACAATAATTCTTTACCATTTTTCTTTATATAATAATGTTCGTATATCCCAAATATTTTACTAAACAGACTGTATCACAGTCCCAATAATTTGCGGAAGTTAAATAAACAACAGGAACATCACATAAATAATTAATACATGCCAAGCACTATTTTATCAGTCCACAAAAACAAACGGTTGAAACGGCTGTCTATGCAGTGTTGCTACCTTACTTTTTGAAGAGGGGCTACTTTCGAAGCTGAAAAAGGGCTAGAAGGGCTTTTTTTGTAAATAATTATTGATTTTATTTAGCCCTTTAGAGAAAAGCAATAATAATAATAATAACCACTGCCGTATCTCTACGTTGACGTCGTGGTGGGGCTTGAGCGCTCCGAACTCTAGGTCTGTGCCGGTAGAGTTTACCGGAACGGGTCTGGAGCAGTAGCGACCCCACGGACCCTATCTCCCGGGAGAAGTATAAATAGGAAGAAATATTGGTTAAATCATTCATGTTAAAGTTATATGTGAGAACGATGCAGAACGATAAAAGCGTCCGTAATAAAAAATAAAACAAATAAAACAATTCAAAGATCAAATTAAAATCAGCCATGGCAGCTCGAAGATGACCAGTCCCTACCGACAGCGCCCGTTCACGAACATGACGCATGGATTAGCACCATTCAGCTCAACCATTTTGAAGGGAGCTAAATTATCCAACACACACGCCACCGTCAGCAAGACATTAGAGTGAGCATGACATATTCTCAGCCGCAAGGGCACATTCAAGTCAATGAAAGACGTACCTAATAAATGGTAGCTTTAAAGTAGGTACATAGTACTCACACATGTTATGAAATTATACAATGCTAAGGGATTGAATTTATACAACGCAATACAATGCAATTTATTCCAGTAAGTGCTCGTAGGGGTCTTGACCATCTTCCGGGCTCTGGGATTTTTCTGAAAGCCGTGGAATACCTCTGCACTACACTACAGGACAAGTCACTACGTCGGCTGCCCCCTTGTCGCTACGTCACTATGTGCTAGCGACCGTTTCCGGGGGCCCATTATTGAGTGGGCCAGTCACCCCCTGCCATTTTATCCATATAAATATAAAACAGTGATCAGGCAGGGGCTATAGTCCTTCCATAGTTCCAGGTAACCAGTCCAATTTAGCCACCCAAACCCATAGTCCAATATCTTTGTTTCATACCCTGCAATAGTTGTACATCAACCGGGGGTTGCCCTTGGGTGCGCTTGCATAGTGCATACAGGGATAATCGTTTGTTGGTGCCTCATTTCATTAAAAAGGTCTAAGGGGCCTCTGCGAGTTGGCTTCGGCGCCTTCTACGCCTTCCAAAGGTCCGGGACCTTTTATTGGCATAAAAACAAATGATAATTCTTTATTGGCATAAAAACAGATTATAGAAAAATGTGAGACCCTGGCTCCAGAGCTAGGTTAGAATACCTGTATTTCAGGAGCCAGTGACTTCTTCCATTTAAGTTACAATTGGGCAAGTTTTACACAGCAAAAGGTGACAAAATTTAATTACTTAAAATTAAGTTCAATACTTATCATTTTACATTCAGGTAATTACTTATGCACTAAAATTAGAATTAGAATAAAATCAGGATTAAAAATTTAGATTAATAATTGAATTAAAAACAATAATTTAAAAAATAATTATTTTAGGAAAAATATAAAAGTTTGTAATTTTAGAATAAATTGCAATTCAGCTAGGATGAAACAAAATAACATTAGGAATAAGGGTGCAGATATGTCAATGTGCATCTGGGCCTGAGTGTGAGTGGGAGTGTGTATGTGTATGTGTGTGTGTATTTGTGTATGTGTATGTGTGTGAATACCAATTAATTGTGTTCTTAAATATTTATGTTGATTGCAGTTAATTTTCAGTAGGTAGCGTTGTAGTCCTGTGTCAGTAGCCACATTTTTACCTTCTTTTTTGTTTCACGAGTCGTTAGGGGATTTATGTTCAGGATTTTATTTAATTTATTATAAAGAAAAGCAGCAAGATATACAAGCTATTGCCTAGCGGACGCCGTGTGACAGCGTAAAGGGAAGCAAACGTTTTTTATAGTGCGCTTCTTATTACTTTGTGCATTATAAGGGGTAATACTGTGCTGCTTACAAACAACTTGCAGAATATAATTCTGTCTTACTGTGAGTACTTCACACTTCTCGTATAAGACTTTGGTGTGAAATCTAAAGAGTGTGAAAATCATAACTTTAAGCAGAGATCTTTGAGCCCGTTCCAGGTGAATCATAAAAGTCTTGCATCCACCATCCCATACAGTAACACAATAACACAATCCCACGACTCACTGCACGAGCGCATCGTACACAGTGCGACGGAGTTCGAAGTCCGCTACGTGTCTAGTTTTTTAAATGCTCAAATCAGTTTTCTGATACGCGTTGTAGTGAGGTCTATGTACTGTCGCCAGCCAAGTTTTTCATCCAGAATCACACCAAGGTATTTTACATGTGTAGACTTAGTGATAGTAGAGCATGAACATGACGTTGAAGAAGCCAAGTTGCAGTCATGTAATCTGATATCTAAATTGGCAGGTTTAGTTTTAGATAAAGAATATTGGAGAAAAGTGGATTTGGAAAGGTTCAAAGTGAGTCGGTTAGATCTCAGCCAATGGCTTACCCTATGCAGTCCCAGTTCGGCGCTTCGTCGAACTTTGTCCCAAGTCTCTCCATGGAATATTAATGCCGTATCGTCAGCGTAGGTAACGATCTTGCCGTTTACAAATGGCAATAGTCACTTTAAAACTTATATTGAAAATTATTTTAGGTAAGTACTCGTACCATATTATTAATGATTAAAAATGAAAATCATCCACAGAGGAATCTGTTTCTTCAGTACTTGTAGCTGCAGCCATGGAAGTTGAGGATTGCGGTTGATCGCGGATATTAGACCATTTGAAGGATTATTAAGAGAATTGCTTCCACTCTTTTTTATTACCTTATGAGGTAATTGGTGAGAGCATCAGGTTTGATTTAAACGTTTTAATTCTTAGGGCTAGATTACCCTTTTCGGGCTAAAGGAATGAAAACGGGTTCAAGCAGTGTAAAAAGAGCTAGATCTAGCCCGAAAAGGACTAAGGTGGCAACACTGAGTCTATGTCATATTTACGTCATAAGTCTTACCATAGATAATACACTACTGCCTCGTAGAGTTTCAACTGCCAATATCATGTAGTACCTAACGGCCGCACAGCAAGATGAGCCGTCGAACTTTGCACTTCGTGGTAGTTATTATTTGAGCTGAAATGAATGCTTTAGGTGACCTTGCTCATGACTACGTAATCGTATACGTAGATGATGTCTTGATTATTTCTCCCGATGTAGAGTAAGGTTTACAAAGACTTCACACTGTGTTGGAAGTTCTGACTAAAGCTGGCTTCTCTTTGAACCTCAAGAAATGCTCCTTCCTCAAGACGAAGGTAGAGTTCTTGGGATTTGAGGTAAAGTCTGGCCAGGTTAAACCCAACCGCAGAAGAGGCTTTAACGGCTCTAGCAGCTCCAGAAACTGTGACCCAACTACGGCAGTTTATTGGACTAGCCTCATACTTCCGCAAATTTGTGCAAGATGTATCTAGAATAATGGCCCCGTTGTACCGACTGACTTCACTTAAAAGGCGAATTGACATGGAAACCAGAACACGAAGACATTCGCCAAAAAGTAATCTGTACCTTGACGAGTGATTCGGTATTGATGACTCAGAGCTCCCGGTAGAGCTACACACAGACGCAAGTAGTTTAGGTTATGGAGCAATTTTGTTCCAAGTCAAGGCTCATGGTAAGCGTTGTGTGGTAGCGTACCTACTTTAGTAAGAGAACGTCATCTGCAGAGAGCAAATATCATTCGTACGACCTCGAAATTCTCGGGGTTGTGAACTCTATCAAACATTTTAGGCAATATCTTCATGGCAGAAACTTTTCCGTCGTTACGGAATGTAACTCGTTGAAATCTTCCCAAACGAAGTAAGAACTGACTCCCCGGGCGCATAGATGATGGGCTTTTCTACAGTCTTTCGATTTTGACGTAACGTATAGGGAGGGGAAACGTATGTCGCATGTAGATTTCCATTCACGAAACCTTTTACCGCTTGATTCAAAATCAGTAGAGACCCGTGTAATTCCAAAACGCATTGACTTTACTGAACTCTCTCCCAATTGACTTCAAGCCGAACAACAGCGTGATGTAAAGATTTTTAAAATCATAACCGATTTGAAAGAGAATCAATTAGACGAGCAACTAGCCAAGCCTTGTGTTACGTTCAAGCGTCCTTCACCGTAATATCCAACGCAATGGTAGATCTAAATGCTTACCGTTTTTACCTCGCGCTCTCCGATGGTCGGTAGTCAATAATTTCCACGATTCTATCGTTCACCTCGGTGCTGAAAAGACAGCTGAGAAGCTTTTCGATTATTATTGGTTTCCGGGAATGTCTCAGTACGTTAGAACATTCACAGATAGCTGCGTTACGTACAAAGGCGCTAAGTCTCATTCCGGTAAAGTTCAAGCCGAAATGCACCTGATACCGAAGGTGACGAGTCCATGGCACACGGTTCATATACGCGACAGGTAAGCTTAACGGAAAGAAAGATAGGAAGGAATACATTTTTGTATTAATCGATGCGTTTACGAAGTACGTGCTGCTCTACCATACAGGGAACATTGACTCCAAGAGTAGTATTCACGCGGTGACTCAAAGTGTAGCGCTTTTTGGTGCTGCAACTCGCATAATAGCGGATCAAAGACGTTGTTTTGCCAATAGAGTTTCGCGACTTTTGCGTGAGCAAGAATATCAACTTGCATCTGATAGCAACAGGTTCTTCTCGTGCTAATAGACAGGTAGAGCGCGTCATGAGTGTCCTTAAATGGATGCTAACTGCTAAAGAGACTTGCGATAACAGGTCGTGGCAGGACTCTATAGGAGATGTTCAACTTGCCTTAAATTGTACCATAAATCGAGTTACAAAAGCTTCACCTCTGGAGCTTTTAATAGGAAAAATTGCAAAACCATTATCGTTGATGTGTAGCGATGTAGACCAATGTAGACATAGAGGAAATGCGCAAGCGCGCGTCAGAAAATATTTAGAAGTGTGCGGAATATGACAAGACGCGATTTGACAAAACAAAAGCTAAAATTCAAAATTTTGCGATTGGTAATTTTGTGTTGGCATTCTGGGATACATACCTAGTACCTACTTAGCTATACGTGCCCGTGTTGTGCTGCTCCTGTGTTGTAACTGTTGGATTGGAATTATAGTTTGATTGTGTATACGAGACTGTTTTCTTCATCCAACACTACTCACCGACGCCGCCCACAGTTAAGAGGACCAACGATGAGTGCTAATGGAGTCAACCCTTCTCTATATATATATATATATATATTGTATATATATGCACAAATATTGCTTATTTAATAGTATAGGATTTATGCTCGTGACTGTTCTTTCGTCTCGTAATTTTTAACATAACTACACATATTAACATAGCTATTATTAATTTGCTTGCACAGATCTGCGAAATGAAGAAAATTAAGTGAAACACAAACTTTCAAACTGTTTGGCAATGTACAAATAACTAATTTGATTTTATTTATTCTTGTATTCATTTTTTATGACAAAATCATTGCCTTCAATTTCAATTTTATCATACATCCATTTTCTGTTCACTCTGAAACAAAAAACGTAAATGTTAGAGCACCTTTTATCTATACTTAAAATATATTATAAAATAGAAATATATAATATTATAAAGAGGTAAATTAGTTTGTATGTTTGTAAATTGATATGTAGGGGGTAATCTCCTGAACTGCCAGTCGGATTTCAAAAATTCTTTTTTGCATTGGATAGCCCAATTCTTGTGGAAAGTTATAGGGTATGTAACATCACGATACGACCCCCCTTAGAAGCCGAGCAAAAAAAAAAGACAGAAAGAGCGAGAAGCAAAAACGAAGTAATAGCGCGGGCGAACAATACGTCGAAGTATAAAATTAAGATAACTAGCTTTTGCCCGCGGCTTCGCCCGCGTGTATGTCGGAAAATATCCCACGGGAACGTACTACCGATATCGGGATTACATACCTAATAGCCGAGGAAAATGTCATTGACTCCTACCGCTGCTCCCGCGTTGCCGTCAACCATAATTATTTTGTTACGCGTAATTTTGAATCTGTGATATCTTTTAAAGGCTCGTGCAGACCAGCGCGATATCGCGGGGGCTACAGACAGCGCGACCCTTGTAGCACCCGCGATATCGCGCTGGTCTGTACTAGCCTTAAACCATTCATTTAAATGTAATGATGTCAAGGTATATTTTAATCTAAATTAAATGCTCAATTTAAGTAACGTACCTAGTATATTGGATAAGGATTAATATAATAACGGTGAAAATAGCTTCAGAAATAATAATGAAATTTTTATCAAATTCTGAAAGATAAAAATGGGTATTTTGGGTCATCCTTAGAAGATAGACATATGCCATCGTGGCTGAACATAAATTTTATTTAACTTTCAGGATTTCCGCAGTGCACACCAGTAAAGTTCCCAGTCGGCATTAATTTTTCTGACATCTTCAACAATAATCATCAAATTGCAGCCAATTTACACAAAACCATAATGAATTATACACTAAAACCTTCCGCATGAATCACTCCAGGTAAATATTTGACAGTTATTTAAGACGTTGCCAACTTTTAGGATAAACCCTCTTAAGATATAACAATTTAAACAGATTTTAAGTTGTATGTTGTGATTTTAAAATAAAGATACTATGATAAGTCTTGTTATGATTTCCTTTAAAAAATATATAAATATTTACAGTATCTATTTCAATCCAAAATATATGATAATAATACATGGACTTTATTTATTATTAGAATGGTGACACGGTGTTCATCTTTAGGAAACAAAATGACTATCTTTATGCCATTTTTAATATCATAGTTTTTTAGGGTAATAACATAAACATAACATCACACTTTGTTTCCTCGAAGGGTTAGGCACAGGTGTATCTACAGTACACCCAAAAGGGTAAAGGTACAGCACACGGTTATTAACACCAACAATTTTAAATAAAAAATGTAATAGATAATAAAATGAGTTGAACGAGTTAAGAATAAAAATAAATATTTTTACCTGCATTCATGTCCACACTTGGCAGAATTACACTTAGTGCATGGAAAGTGACATCCTGGGCAGGTTTCATCTAAACAATCACACAAATCTTTGCCATTTGCTGCTATTTGGCCACGTTCATTGTATATATTTTTGGTTTTGCGGCTGAAAAAGGTGGTAAATCCTTCATTTAACTGAAATCCAAAATAATGAATTGGTAATTCTGCTCAAAAAAAGAATGTACTGTTTAACACTTACTTCATAAAATAACTTTTGCGATTAAGCTTACGCCTTTCCCGAGCTGATGTTTCCGGGTCAAAGTTATCTAAGAAATTCATTTTGCCACTGTTTTAAACAAACGAATTATTTGTATCTAGTGGTGTGCTTAAGTATGGTGGATAAGTTTTACAATATTTATGTAATTTTATCTAATAAATTTATGATTATGAAGATAAAACATTCATCTTAGTGAATGGGGAAATTGCTGACTTTTTTTTTTGTTTTGTTACTAAAAAAAACTAAATAAATGAATAACTTCAACTTCAATGGCTTTTGTGGACGAGACACAACACTTTTGATATCACGTTTGTACTATGATAAACCATCAAATACTGCAGATCCTGGAGATGGATGAAATAGATCAGTCACAGTCAGTGATAGTGAATGTTTTACAGGGAAGTGCGAGGTAGCTAGAGAAGAGAGAGGTCATTAAAAATCATAACAAACCAAAAAATTATCACTATTGTGTGACACAAACTGATAGTCATACTCTATACTGACAGTGAGTGAGTGAGTGACTAACTGACTGTAACAGCCGTAGACAGAGAATGCATTTGCCATTTGCTTTCAATTCTCTGTCTACGGTGACAGCACTAACACATTGAGATAGTAAAAACACGGAGGCGCCGCGATATTCTATACATAAGTTTGCTTATACAAATATGGGTGAAAAACGAACTAGAATGTGAAATATCGTGTTATTTCACTCTTTCTAATGTGGTAATCGTATTTGATAAAAGAGACAACAATATTTCAGTTGTTCCTGATAATGGCAACATTTTGTTGAGACGTAGTAACAGTTGTAGGTAAGTGCCATATTCGCCATATTATGCGACAAGTTCATGGTAGTTCTGCTGTCAAGTGGTTGTTTACTTTTTGTTTTATTGAGATTTGTGAGAAAATTACGTGGAGTTTTCCTTTAAAACTACATATATACGTTGGAAAACACCAATTCAAGATGCCTGTGTGTTCTATTGTGAAGTGTGGTGCAAGAAAGAAGGAAAATCAACCTCAATTATCTTTGCACAGGTTAGTAGCCGGTTTTCATGCAATAGTACATAAAGTGATAAACTTTCGATGAAAAAATTGCTAGGCGATCATTAAATACGGCTTAAATTTTAATATATGAGTTTATTTCCGTCCAACAGACCTTTTTATTATTTCATAATTTCATTCGTTTGTTTACAATGATATGTCATGGTGGAATAGTGTTGTACCGTTGCCGTAATAGTTTCTGATACTAGTTCCTTCGCTGCGCTGAAATGATATTGCTAAGTCCGGCCCGTGGTTTACAGCAAACTGTACTCTTTGGTTCATAGCACCGAGAGACCGTTCCGCAGAGTTTTATGTAGTGTATACGATTTATTTGTTGAAGTTTTTAAGATGAACAATACTGTAGAACATACATTTTATGTAACTTTTATGTTTCCGCGGCGCACGCTAATAAAGTTCCCAGTCCGCATGATTTTATCCGACATCTTCAACAATAATCGTCAAATTTCAGCCAATTTACACAAAACCTTCCGCATGGATCACTCCGTCCATTAGTGAAAATTGATTGAAAATCCGTTTAGTAGTTTTTGAGTTTTTCGCGTTCAGACAGATAGAAAAACAGACAGACGCTAGACGTGGCGGTGGACTTTGTTTTATAATATGTAAGGATGCGTATTATTCCGAATGTTCATTTATGATAAAATTGTTAAAAATTTAATTCACTAATGCCCGTTTTCACCGACAGCTAAGTGACACTTAAATGAATACCTAAATAAAACTGCATTGTTGGATTTTCAACTCTCAGCGCTGAGTCTACCGTTGAAAATCCAACAGTGAACTTTTATTAGGGATTCATTTAAGTGTCACTTAGTGAAGGTGAAAACAGGCATAAGACTTGCATGCTCACTTGATACTAAATATTTGGCTTTGTTTAAACGTTCACTTGCCAAACATTAGGTTTGCGTTACAAATATTTGTGAAAACTTTATTTGTTAAGTAATAATTCTATAAATGAAATTATAATTATGCGGAAAATTGTTTGGGAAGTGATAAATTGTCAATACTCGTTTTTTTCTGTTACAACGGACTATTAGCTAATATTTTTTTTAATATGATTCAACCGTGATATCTAGTAAGATTCGTAATACTATTACGTACTAGTATCGATACTCGAAATAGTAACACTATGTTCCCTGAATGACACAACCCTAGCATTGGCAGCCATTTTATGAGACATTTTGAGTTGTAGGTATGCACCTTTTTTTTGTAGGTATTTCCAGTCCATACTTATTATTATGTCTATGCACTAACAGTAGTAAAAACGCCAATGTCAAAATCAATATAATGTTTAATTAATCACATCATCAAAGTAATGTTGTATCTATGCTAATACATACTTGTAAATAAGTTAGTATTATAAGTTCATTTCATAGGTAGGTATACTTAGTACGGAAATTTAATTAACTTTTATATGATAATAGTTATTTGTTAAATCAGTTACATAGTTTGATCAAAGTTTAATCATCTGTATTACTCTTACTAAGACTGACGGGTCATGTTTAGTTATTTGTCTGATAAAATTTGAAAAACGTACCTGAATTTGAATGGGGAAAAAACTGCCACTAGCTCACTTCAGATGGCGCTGATCTCTAGAGTCTAATACTTTAACAGCTAGCCATAGATTTTATCTAAACAAGCGACTTCTTTTACGCATAAATAATTAATCATTGAGCCCAGTTTCGCAGCAGTTTAATAGTGCAACACTCCAAGTCTCACACATATTTATCTAGTTTTCATATAATTTGTGATAGACACAAAAGTAAACATAAACACAGCAATGGCGGTTTAAAGACGTACAACTGTGCTACCACCTATTATGAGCTTTCAGTTTTTAACCTCATTGTTACACCAGCCAGCGGTTTCTCCTTAGAGTATATATCACTGGAGAAGCCAGAAGCGCAATATTCCTGTAAGGAGGACTATACCCACAGTCTCCATAGCAACACTTATTCGTTATTTTTGTGTCTTGTTTTTTCCTTTAGTAAAATAAAACATTCGTCACAAAGTTCCAACAGTCTTTATTTTACTTTAATATGGTGGCAGAGCGTGAAATAAAGCTATAAATACGTTGATCACGATGGCGTCAGGCTCAAGTACAAAAATTGAGACTTTAAATAAAGAAAATTTCGACACGTGGCGAATTCAAGCAAGGGCCGTACTCATCAAAAATAAATTATGGAGTGTTGTTGAGAAGCCGCTGGATGAAAAAGCTAATGAAGAGAAGAAAGAGAAGGATCTTTTGGCTCAATCTGAGTTAGTACTTCTGATTTCACCTTCCGAATTAAAGCAAATAAAAAACTGCAAAACAGCTCATGAGATTTGGACTATGCTTCATTCCATATATGCCAGCAAGGGACCGGCTAGAAAGGCTTCACTTTTAAAGCAGTTGATATTGTTCAAAATGGAACATGGCAATATTAGAGAGCATTTAAATAAGTTCATGGACGTGATAGACAAATTACAGGATATGGACATTCATATTCATGAGGATTTGCTCGCTGTTATGATGCTATACAGCTTACCACCTGAATACGAAAATTTTCGTGTAGCTATAGAATCCAGAGACACGTTACCGAAAACTGAAGTACTTAAGGTAAAAATTCTAGAAGAATCTGAAGCCAGACAAATTAATAACGGTTCCAATAACAATACTAAAGATGAACATGAAGAAGAGTCAAATTTCATAAAAACATGCAAATTTTGCAAGAAGAAAGGACATGTTATCAATGAATGCAGAAAGCTGGAGAATAAGAAGAAGAAAGAAACGAACGAAGAAGTTCCAAAAACTTCCCACACTGTATGTATGCATTCCAAAAGTAAGAATTCAGATTATGAAAATAATACATGGATTCTTGATAGTGGTTGTACATCGCACATGTCTCATAACAGAAACTATTTCGAAAATCTCGAGAAATCTAACTTCCAACTGCTAAAACTAGCTTCCCAAGATACGACAGCTGATATTGCTGGTAAAGGCCAAGTCACTTTTATGCTAGATGCCAACGTTGGAGGCAAAAGTAAAATTCAAGAGGTTACTTTGACAAATGCTCTCTATGTGCCAACCCTATCCTCGAATTTACTATCCATTGGAAAAGCCACAGAATCTGGATGGACTGTCTTATTTACAAATAAAAAGGCCACAATTACACATCCTGAAGAAGGTATTATACTCGATGCGCCAAAAGGCAAAGATGGGCTGTACTACTTAAATACTACATCGTGTAAATACAACAAAAAAGATAAATGTTACTTGGCAGAAGACACGAAAATTCATAAATGGCATAAATGTTTAGGTCATATGAATGAAGGTGATATGAAGTTGGCATTGAAGAATGAGACACTTATCGGTTTAGATTTCAAGCCAGATGAGAAAATTGGAGATTGTGAAATATGCATTCAAGCAAAGATTAAAAGACTGCCTAATAAACCCAATGACACACTACGCACGTCAAAACGACTCGAGATAGTGCACAGCGATGTTTGTGGTCCAATGACTCAAACCCTCGGTGGAGAGAAATACTTCATAACCTTCATCGATGACTATACTAGATACAGCCGAGTCTATTGTATAAAACAAAAAAGTGATGTATTGGACAAATTCAAACTTTACAAGGCAGAAATGGAAAATTTCACAGGTGAAAAAAATTATCAGTCTCCAGTCCGACAATGGTTTGGAATACTGTAATCAAAATTTTGACAACTATCTGAAAGAGCATGGTATTACAAGACGACTAACAGCACCATATACACCACACCAAAATGGTGTTTCAGAACGCAAAAATCGTACCCTACTGGAAAAGGCTAGGAGCATGATGATCGAATCCAAAGCACCTCAAAGTCTTTGGGGAGAAGCTATTCAAACTGCAAACTACCTTTACAATCGGAGTGTCAACAAAACTATATCTGCACATTTTGGTACTGTTATTACACCTTATGAGAAATGGGTACAAAGAAAGCCTCGCATCTTCCATCTACGTCAGTTTGGAATAAAAGCTTTCATACTTCTGAAAGATGGCAAAGAACGTAATAAATTCAAATCGAAAGCTATACCTGGGATGTTTGCAGGCTATTCAGATACTTCCAAAGCTTATAGAATTTGGGTACCTTCAAAACATAAAATCATGATTGCCAAAGATGTTCGATTCACTAACAAACTCTACTATACCGAAACACAAAATCCAATCTCGGAAATTACAAAATCTTTGAAGGATAACTATAAACATTACGCCGAAATAAACTTCTTTGACGATGACGATGATGTTGAAAGTGAGTATGAGTCAGTGCAAGAAAATGATGAACAAGAATCAGTACAAGGTAATGATGATGAACAAATACCTATCCCAGATACAGATGTTAATGACGCTATTATCAATAATGAAGTCACTACCAATGAAGCTTCTCCGGTACAACGAGTACTTCGTGATCGCAGCCTTCTTAAAAAACCACAAAGGTTTGATGAATTCGTTCTCGCTGCTACTGAGGAGTTTAACAGCTATAGAGAACCTTCAACCTATCGCGAAGCTCTAGAAAGCACAGACAAAGAGAAGTGGTTAGGAGCGATGTTGAGCGAGATAAATTCCCTTAATGAGACCCAAACTTGGGATCTTGTTCCTTTACCAAAGAACAGAAAAGCACTGCCTTGCAAGTGGGTATTTAAAGTTAAGACCAATCCAGACGGTAGTGTCGAACGACATAAAGCAAGACTGGTAGTAAAGGGATTCTCACAGAAACCAGGGGTAGACTATGACAAGACATTCAGCCCTGTAGTGCGTCTTACTACCGTCCGTGCCCTATTAGCAGTAGCTGTAAAAGAGAAATTATCTCTCTGTCAGTTTGATGTGTCGACAGCATTTCTTAACGGTAACGTAGAAGAAGAAATCTACATGAAACAGCCAGATGGTTATAGCGATGGAACGAACAGAGTGTGCCGCCTGAAGAGGAGCTTATATGGCCTCAAACAAGCTCCAAGATGTTGGAACACCAGTATACATGAATTTCTTGTGAACTCCAACTTCAAACAGAGTACATCTGATCCATGCCTATATATTCGAGAGAATGGAAAATCTAAGGTGTTGATTGCACTTTACGTTGATGACGGGTTAGTTGCATCAACTACAGAGGATGATGGAAAGAAATTCGTAAAGGAACTACAAAATCGCTTCAAAATTGTAATAAAACCAGCTTCATATTTTCTTGGTTTGGAAATCGAAAGATCTGATAATGGGAACATAACATTAAGTCAAAAGGCTTATACAAAGAAAGTACTAGAAAAGTACAAGATGTCTGAGTGCAAACCAGTCAAGACACCGATTACAAAAGAGACTGCTAAAATAGAGAATTCATCAAATGAAAAACAAAATAGTTTAATCTTCCCTTATAGACAGGCTGTGGGTTCCTTGGCCTACCTCATGGTCGCGACTAGGCCAGACATTAATTTCGCCGTCAGCTGCGCTTCGAGAAATCTTGATAATCCATCAAAAGCAGACATTCTAGCAGTAAAAAGAATACTACGCTACCTAAAAGGTACAATGAATAAAAGCCTAGTATTCAGTTCATTAAACAATGCCAATAACAAATTAATCTGCTACAGCGATGCGGATTTTTCAGCAGCTCACTCAACGTCCGGCATACTTTGTTTGTATTATGGACCAATCAGCTGGCGGAGTAGTAAACAAAAGACGATAGCTTTATCGTCAACGGAGGCGGAGCTAATGGCAGCTTCGGAAACAGCACGGGAAATGATATGGCTACAACAGATGTTGGAGGAAATCACGAAAACTGAAAAACCACCACTTCTTTACATTGACAATGAGTCAACAATAAAGCTAGCGTACAATCCGCCGTACGAGCAACATAATCGGACCAAGCATATACAACGGAGGTATCTCTATGTCAGAGAGTGTGTGGCAGCTGGCATGCTTGAGGTCAAGCAAGTTACAACTGAGGACCAACTGGCTGATTGTTTCACAAAGCCCGTATATGCACCCAGGCTGGAAAAGCTAACTAAAGCCCTTGGTCTCAGTTCCTAAAAGAGGAGTGGATGTAAGGAGGACTATACCCACAGTCTCCATAGCAACACTTATTCGTTATTTTTGTGTCTTGTTTTTTCCTTTAGTAAAATAAAACATTCGTCACAAAGTTCCAACAGTCTTTATTTTACTTTAATAATTCCGAACAAAAAATTCTGTCAATTTTGGCGAGGGACGCGCGGTAGCTTCTACGGAAAAGAACAATAGCTATTGTTTTTTTCGAGCCCCGAAAGAGAAGTCCGTACCATCTATTTTTTTTTATCGATTTCGATAATCGTTCGGAATTTTTCTAGAACCCAGAAATAAAACAGCTGATGCATAGAAAAGTTAAATTTTAATAATAACAACTATTAGATAAAAGTTTTAAAAAAATTGCTATAGTACCAACAATTAATACATTTAAAAAACGTGTGCGGTCGGGGGACCCCCTTCAGGAACAAAGTTCTTTCTCACGTATGAAAAATTTTTGCAGCCGCCATCTTGGATTTACATTTGGTAAATCCAAGATGGTGCTACAAGGGTTGCGCTGCCTGTAGCGCCCGCGATATTGCGCTGGTCTGCACGAGCCTTTAAAACACATCATAGATTCAAAACTATGAAAATAACACATATGAAACCCTTAAAAACTATGAAAATAACACCTATGACGAAAATGTGAACATTTTTGACTTTCTCTCTCTCTCTCTCGATCGAATTAGAAGAAGACAGTTGGAAGTATAAACGCCAATGCTTGACGCTTGAGGCATTTTCACGGAGCACTGATGAGAACCCCGCGACTCAAAAACGATTAGCGTTGTGCATTCGAATCGATTTGAAAGTAGTTTTTATGACCGTGTTAGAGCATTTGCTCTTGTAGTTTTACGCAGGGGGAAGTGTTCGTAAGGCTTCTCCAGTGATACTCTAAGAATTTTTCTGATCATGTCAATATTTACGCCTAGCTGGTGGGCCTTACTGTGCGATTGCACAAACATCACAACAAAACATGTTGAAATCTCTAGTTTCTGACAAAAATTATAAGTACATAAATAATAACACACATTTGTATACTGATGTCACGCGATTTTTCATCGTTATATTCAATTATGATTCCACATTTAAAACTGTTATATTGATGGACCTGTACCCTAATTGCGTAATACAACACAATCACAATCGGTTTCGATTTAAAACAGATTGCTAATCCATTGCTTCGTCGTTGATTTTTTTCCAACTTACTATAAGTTGGAAAAAAAAATCTGTAATATCTGAAAAAAAAAACAACGTAGGTAAATAACGCAATGAATGTTGTTGAATTGTTAAAATGAAACAAATTAGGCATAATTGTTTAGGAAAATAAGTTACACAATTAGGGTACAGGTCTAATAAATATAAATCCTGTTTACTTAGTGTCAAAACGAATTCAATCGTTTACCAGTAATTTTCGAAACTATTGTAAACATTTGTACTTTTTCGTGAAATAACGACCACTGTGAGCAGTGTCAGCGCGTTCACAAGCGTTCCGAATTATTGACAACACTGCTCAGTGTTGTCAATATTATGATTATTCGTGACGTAGACAGAGAATTTCTCTGTCTACGATTCGTGACGACTAAATAGGAACGTGAAATATCGATGTGAGTGCTGTGAGTGATTAAAGTGTAACTCGGAATGCGGCCAAAACCAACAACTGACAACAAGTAACACTTGCAGCAGTGTTGTCAATATATGAAAACGTACAAAAATCACACTCAGTTTTTATTATACAGACTCTTGAATCACAGCTCTATTGATTGTATTTTTGACAGATTGCGAATGAGATTAGAATGCGAACGTATTTCAGAACGAATCTTAAAATTACGGCAATTGAGACGTTTTGTTATGAGGATAAATTGGGGCTAAAAACTGCCACTTGCTCACTTCAGTGCGCAAGTGCCAGTTTCTATCCACATTTTGCGATTTGCTGAAAAAACAAGTTCTATTTGTCAAACATAATCAAAGGCAGATTAAAAAAAAAACAAAAAAATTCAATCTCAATGGGGATAAAAACTGCCACTTGCTCACTTCAAAAGGCGCTAATCTCCAGCATCTGATAATTTGACAGCTAGCCATACATGTTTTGTAAACAAGCGACTTCTTTTAGGCATAATTAATTTATTGAGCCTAGTTGCACAAGTGTTTACTGCAAAAATACGGGGACCCATGTATTTGCCAAAGATGTTATAAGAAGAAAACTGTTGAAGAAAGCTCTCCGAAAACAAAAGTGGTGGCACTCCGGGAATGCCGACAGAAGTGAAAACTTGAACAAAATCGCCTTGGTGGAAGAAAAATACTTGCATAGAACATTGGTCCGTAATTTATCTAAATAAAGAGCACAATCGCGTTTACAAAAAAAAAAAACTTCCAGAACCTTTAAAGTAAAATACCTGCATAGAACATTGATCCGTAATTTGATATAAATAAAGAGGAAAATCGCATTTACAAAACCCTTAAAGTAAAAATACTTGCATAGAACACTGATTCGTAACATCATGTAAATAAAGAGCACAATCGCGTTTACAAAAATGAGGTGTCGTCATGGTGTTGCAAAATCAATGATTTAATCCCATCTCAAAAATGCCCAACGCGCCTAAAGAAGTTTTCACTTCAAAATCGGAATCCGATATTTTGTCGAGACGATGTGCTATCATTTAAGCCTTTTATGGAAGAAAGTGATTTATAGGTGATGCTCCCAAAAGAACTAAGTCTATTTTCATTACATATTGGCACTTGTGATGTGATATTATGTAAATTATCGTAAAGTATGTGTGTGTTTAAATTATCATATTAGATCAGTGTTAGAAGTGCTGTCTCTCAGGTTTTTCAGTCACGAAGATCATGCCCAAGTTGGTTTTCAACTATGATCAGGTTATTTCTCGTTCATCTCTCTGTCTTTAACAAAAAACGAACTTAAAGGCAACAAACACAAAATAACCTGTAAATTATAAAACATTCATAATTTATTGACTTTTCCACGAAAGCTGCTTTGTTACCAGTGATAGACGCTTCCCCTGTACTTACTTCGTCTATTAATAGTGCTACACTCCAAGTGTCATCCATATTGATCTAGTTTTCGTATAATTTGAGATCGACACAAAAATAAACAAACACAACAATGGCGGTTCATAAAGACCATAGACATTTAATAAGTATGGACTGGAAATACCTACAAAAAAAAGGTGCATACCTACAACTCAAAATGTCGCATAAAATGGCTGCCAATGCTAGGGTTGTGTCATTCAGGAAACATGGTGTTACTATTTCGAGTATCGATACTAGTACGTAATAGTATAACGAATCTTACTAGATATCACGGTTGAATCATATTTAAAAAAATATTAGCTAATAGTCCGTTGTAACAGAAAAAAACGAGTATTGACAATTTATCAGTTCTCAAACAATTTTCCGCATAATTATAATTTCATTTATAGAATTATTACTTAGCAAATAAAGTTTTCACAAATATTTGTAACGCAAACCTAATGTTTGGCAAGTGAACGTTTAAACAAAGCCAAATATTTAGTATCGAGTGAGCATGCAAGTCTTATGCCTGTTTTCACCTTCACTAAGTGACACTTAAATGAATCCCTAATAAAAGTTCACTGTTGGATTTTCAACGGTAGACTCAGCGCTGAGAGTTGAAAAACAGTGCAGTTTTATTTAGGTATTCATTTAAGTGTCACTTAGCTGTCGGTGAAAACGGGCATTAGTGAATTAAATTTTTAGCAATTTTATCATAAATGAACATTCGGAATAATACACATCCTTACATATTATAAAACAAAGTACACCGCCGCGTCTGTCTGTTTTTCTGTCTGCCTGAACGCGAAAAATTCAAAAACTACTAAACGGATTTTCAATCAATTTTAACTAATGGATGGAGTGATTCATGCGGAAGGTTTTAGTGTATAAATCATTAAAGTTTTGTGTAAATTGGCTGAAATTTGACGATTATTGTTGAAGATGTCGGATAAAATCATGCGGACTGGGATCTTTATTAACGTGAGCCGCGGAAATCATAAAAGTTACATAAAATGTATGTACTACAGTATTGTTCATCTTAAAAACTTCAACAAAAAAATCGTATACACTACATAAAACTCTGCGGAACGGTCTCTCGGTGCTATGAACCAAAGAGTACAGTTTGCTTTAAACCACGGGCCGGACCTAGCAATATCATTTCAGCGCAGCGAAGGAACTAGTATCAGAAACTATTACGGAAACGGTACAACACTATTCCACCATGACATATCATT
Organism: Omphaloscelis lunosa; assembly: GCA_916610215.1. Lineage (NCBI taxonomy): Eukaryota > Metazoa > Arthropoda > Insecta > Lepidoptera > Noctuidae > Omphaloscelis > Omphaloscelis lunosa. The sequence goes on along the minus strand of OU744244.1, from coordinate 16,260,023 downwards.
GTAAACAAACGAATGAAATTATGAAATAATAAAAAGGTCTGTTGGACGGAAATTAAGCCATATATTAAAATTTAAGCCGTATTTAATGATCACCTAGCAATTTTTTCATCGAAAGTTTATCACTTTATGTACTATTGCATGAAAACCGGCTACTAACCTGTGCAAAGATAATTGAGGTTGATTTTCCTTCTTTCTTGCACCACACTTCACAATACAACACACAGGCATGTTGAATTGGTGTTTTCCAACGTATATATGTAGTTTTAAAGGAAAACTCCACGTAATTTTCTCACAAATCTCAATAAAACAAAAAGTAAACAACCACTTGACAGCAGAACTACCATGAACTTGTCGCATATTATGGCGGATATGGCACTTACCTACAACTGTTACTACGTCTCAACAAAATGTTGCCATTATGAGGAACAACTTAAATATTGTTGTCTCTTTTATCAAATACGATTACCACATTAGAAAGAGTGAAATAACACGATATTTCACATTCTAGTTCGTTTTTCACCCATATTTGTATAAGCAAACTTATGTATAGAATATCGCGGCGCCTCCGTGTTTTTACTATCTCAATGATAAAGACGTACAACTGTGCTGCCACCTGCTATGAGCTTTCAGTTTTTAACCTCATTTGAACTTTTAGAGTTGGCAGCACTGTTTGACATTGATATTTCGGATATCAGATTCAATCATTGAAATAGTAAAAACACGGAGGCGCCGCGATATTCTATACATAAGTTTGCTTATACAAATATGGGTGAAAAACGAACTAGAATGTGAAATATCGTGTTATTTCACTCTTTCTAATGTGGTAATCGTATTTGATAAAAGAGACAACAATATTTCAGTTGTTCCTGATAATGGCAACATTTTGTTGAGACGTAGTAACAGTTGTAGGTAAGTGCCATATTCGCCATATTATGCGACAAGTTCATGGTAGTTCTGCTGTCAAGTGGTTGTTTACTTTTTGTTTTATTGAGATTTGTGAAAAAATTACGTGGAGTTTTCCTTTAAAACTACATATATACGTTGGAAAACACCAATTCAAGATGCCTGTGTGTTCTATTGTGAAGTGTGGTGCAAGAAAGAAGGAAAATCAACCTCAATTATCTTTGCATAGGTTAGTAGCCGGTTTTCATGCAATAGTACATAAAGTGATAAACTTTCGATGAAAAAATTGCTAGGCGATCATTAAATACGGCTTAAATTTTAATATATGAGTTTATTTCCGTCCAACAGACCTTTTTATTATTTCATAATTTCATTCGTTTGTTTACAATGATATGTCATGGTGGAATAGTGTTGTACCGTTGCCGTAATAGTTTCTGATACTAGTTCCTTCGCTGCGCTGAAATGATATTGCTAAGTCCGGCCCGTGGTTTACAGCAAACTGTACTCTTTGGTTCATAGCACCGAGAGACCGTTCCGCAGAGTTTTATGTAGTGTATACGATTTATTTGTTGAAGTTTTTAAGATGAACAATACTGTAGAACATACATTTTATGTAACTTTTATGTTTTCGCGGCGCACGCTAATAAAGTTCCCAGTCCGCATGATTTTATCCGACATCTTCAACAATAATCGTCAAATTTCAGCCAATTTACACAAAACCTTAATGAATTATACACTAAAACCTTCCGCATGAATCACTCCGTCCATTAGTGAAAATTGATTGAAAATCCGTTTAGTAGTTTTTGAGTTTTTCGCGTTCAGACAGATAGAAAAACAGACAGACGCGACGGTGGACTTTGTTTTATAATATGTAAGGATGCGTATTATTCCGAATGTTCATTTATGATAAAATTGTTAAAATTTTAATTCACTAATGCCCGTTTTCACCGACAGCTAAGTGACACTTAAATGAATACCTAAATAAAACTGCATTGTTGGATTTTCAACTCTCAGCGCTGAGTCTACCGTTGAAAATCCAACAGTGAACTTTTATTAGGGATTCATTTAAGTGTCACTTAGTGAAGGTGAAAACAGGCATAAGACTTGCATGCTCACTCGATACTAAATATTTGGCTTTGTTTAAACGTTCACTTGCCAAACATTAGGTTTGCGTTACAATTATTTGTGAAAACTTTATTTGCTAAGTAATAATTCTATAAATGAAATTATAATTATGCGGAAAATTGTTTGGGAAGTGATAAATTGTCAATACTCGTTTTTTTTCTGTTACAACGGACTATTAGCTAATAATTTTTTTAATATGATTCAACCGTGATATCTAGTAAGATTCGTAAGACTATTACGTACTAGTATCGATACTCGAAATAGTAACACTATGTTCCCTGAATGACACAACCCTAGCATTGGCAGCCATTTTATGAGACATTTTGAGTTGTAGGTATGCACCTTTTTTTTGTAGGTATTTCCAGTCCATACTTATTATTATGTCTATGGATTCAATGCCAAATTGACAATTCGAAGTTTTGTTTGATTCGCAGACAGGTTTGATTGCATTGAAATGGTAACAATATGTGGTGTAATGACATGATCAAATGAAACTGAAACGTTAATGTTGTTGTGCACACACTCACGGTTGTTTTAGTTTGTTGGTTATCTCAATATTTCACAAAAGTCTTAATATAAATCAACTCTTATTGGTATCGTTATATTGGCTGAACTAATCGAAATACAATGGCTGATACCAGTAATAAAGAGTCAACGGTGACTAAAGTCCCTATGATCTACGTTTGTGGAGGTAACGCTAATTGTTATGTAAATGTTTGCTTTGGTTCCGACTGTTTTTGAATTCAGTTTTATTTTGTTCGTTTTATAGCAGTTTATGGAATCCTAGCATGTAGGTTAAGTTTTGTTCTAGGTCCACCTATTCCACGAAGTACGCATACTTTAAAGTATGCATAGTCTTTGCGTACCACCGATACTTGTTGGTACGTAAGTACGCAGTAATGAATTGTAATCTTCCCTTCATACTTTACACAGGCTTAGCACTGTCAACATGTTTAAAAGATTTTAATTAATTTTTCTGAATAATCATATTTTTGGCTTTCTTTAAATCTTTTAATTTTTTTTATAAGTACTTTTTTATATTCATGTAGAAAATCAGCCATAAGAAATTTTATTCAAGAATAATAATTGTTAGACTTACTAGGTAACAATTCAACGGCTACCGAGATCACATTTGCAGGAGTCCATACTTGATACTTTAGAATTAAGACTTTAAGAGTCAATGTAATGCTGTTGGAATTACATTGACTCTTAAAGTCTTAATTCGCATCGAGTATAAAATCTGCCTAGTAAATTGCTTGAAATATTAACTAGCGTCGAATATTGACAGACAATGATGGAAAGACTGCGGAATAGTGTAGTTAAAAAAGGATAGGATATGCTTGCACAATACGAGTGCGTGCTTTATATTTATGTCCATTGAAATATAGTTCAAATTCAAATGACTGGCACACTAATGATTTAGGCAAATACGAGTGAGCAGCAAAGTAGATTTGCTGCACTACTTACGGTACTTTGATTAGACCGGGACGCGCAGGTACCGCGCGCAGCGTAGGTATAGTGAGACTAGAGACTAGGTGGATCGAGTAGTTTAAAAGTTCTAATAGGTGCAACCTAGTCTCATTAAATACCTAATCCCGAGATCTGTTCTAGTATATACGCTTCACCTCTAGCACCTTGGGTCACTTCCCATCATTAGATTCTTCTCACGGAAAGTGTATATAATTTCCAAATTTTTGCAAAATTGAATTAAGTAATAAGTTTACAGAAATGCTAAATAAATAGCTATATTTCCTTATGAATAGTAACAAAAAAACCCAGTTACAAAAAGCTCTGTAGTAATGCTAATGTCTAGTCGATATTAGTACTTCCAATTTAAAAAGGTTTATGAAATATTTATACACCACAATAATAATCAATTGTGTTTTCAGAATGCCATCGGGAGAATGAAATCAAACCAAGAGACCCCATAAGATGCAGAGAATGTGGTTACAGGATAATGTACAAGAAAAGAACAAAAAGATGTATCCTTTTTATTAAATTATTTTGATATTCTTATCACACTTGTGCTTACTTTTTATGCATGAATGGGTTGGTGTCAAACTTCTTCCTTAATCATTCATATTATATTCCTCATGGTTTCAGTTAACATAATTTTTGTTGCATTTCATGCATATGTAAACAATATTGTTATTTAAACCATATGTCAATGTTCTAAAAAGTGGCAAGTTTGTGATTTGCAACAACTATAAAAATGTTTGTTCCTAAAAAAACTTTATTATAAAATATGCTTAGCTTGGTGTGTGGTGTATGGTTTGCTTCTTCATTACATGCATCAAACTATCAAATGCATTTTATAGTGGTTATTATTTTTGTTCTTCATCTGTTATTTGGTAAGTACCTTTTTTCTTATACATGCTATGCGGCTTGCAACTTCTGACACACAATATTCCAAACCTGCCAGAAAGTCTGCAAGTCTCTTTTTTTTTTTTTTTTTTGTTTTATTATTTTTAATAATCTTAGTTGTCAAGTGTGAGAAAATTTGATACTTAAACAAATTGAATATTGATCATCTTTCTAACAGTTTTGGTAAGCTAATGCCTGTCTGCACTCATGTCACCTAAGTCAGTGCTTAACTGTAATTAATGCAAATACATCTGACAGCATTTTGGCAGTTGCTTAAGGTAGGTGCGACATAAATATTATTATGATTAATACTTATGCATTACACTTAGATGTTGTCTAGTATAATATACAAAAACCAAATAGTAAAATGTAGTGTAGTAGGATTTAGTTGTACCACAGTAACACAGCTGCACAGTTTAAAGTCGAATGTTTGGCCTCTAAATCAAGCGAGAAACCTGTGTCTTAAGAAGCCAATGTTACCCAAAATAACATTGAAATACAACTATGTAACAATCGTGCAAATACTTTTCATTTTCCAAATGCAAATCAAAATAAGCCAAGAATGTTAAGTGTTAGTGATAACGGGCATTATTATTTTTGTTAGTTTATTCAGAAATCTACAGATTGCATATAATTTTTTCTTTGATCAGCATGGCTACACATATCAGCACCCATGTCCACAGCTGGACATGGTCTCTGCATGCACGCCATTTAACTAAATCCTTGGCTGCTCTCAGGCACCCTGCTTATTATTATTGCATGCAATTATTATGCATTGTGTATATTAATGCTTAAGACGGCTGTTGTACCCCTATCACAAAGATGGATTCACATAACAACATCGTATTTCAATAATCATCTTCAGTCAAATTCGATGCCAAAATAATGTGCTAACAATTTCCAAATGATGATATCACTGTCAATTAACTGAGTCTTTTACTGCAACATAATGAAAGTGCAGTGACTAAAAATTATAAGCACTAGGGGTTTTTAATTTATTACGTAAGACGATTTGAGGGGGGAGGGAGTCCGAACAAGTCTTATTTTTAACTGACTTAAAAACAGGAGGTTCTCAATTTTACTGTATGTTTTTTTTTTTTTCTATGTTACGCGATTACTCCGCCAACTATGAATTGATTTTGATGATTCTTTTTTGTTTTGATAGGTCATACTTCAGAGGTAGTCTTATATAAATTTTATTAACTTTACTTGTGGAGTTTCTGAGTTAGCTTCAATAATACGTATTTTTCACACTTGGTCTTGGACGATATGATGATGAATTCTTTTTTTCTATAACATGGCAACTCGCAGTTTTGATACGATAGTTTTAATACGGGTCAGAAAGTGGTAAAAATTGTCTTACGTAATAAATGAACAGCCCCCTATGTATTTTGAAGAAATTCATGTTACTTAGGGGTAAATCCATGTATTGGTATCACCGTCCAGCACCCTAATTGCGTCACATACGATCAATCACAATCTGAATAATTTTGAAGGATATTGCTAATCCATTGCTTCATATTATGTTCGAAAAAATTGTCTGCTCAGCAACATAAATAACGCAATGTAAAATGAAACAGAATTTGATTGATCGTGTGTTACGCAAAGGGCACAGACATGACAACAGTTCATTATTCTCCTTAACTACCTACCATTTTCAGTGGTCGTCTTTGATGCTCGTTGATGAAGAATGAAGAATTGATTCACCATAAGTATATAAGCATTATTGTTATAAAATACGACATTAAATAAAGAGCTGTAATTGATATCTAACATTGTTTTGTTTCTTTAGTTTCTAAGACTGTTGTACAACACATCGTACTAATTTAGAATTTAAAAAATTAACGGACCATTCCTATGTACCTACCCTACCCTACCATAAAATCAATACATTTATTAAAAAGTTCTGCTCAACTATCAAAAATCTTACTTTAATTTACCTGTCCTGCTGCTTATCTGAGCTTTGAGCTCTAAAATAAGCATTTTTGGTTTGCGTCGTGCCAATTGTCATACCCTTCGTTTCCTCAAGTGAAACATGTACATGTGTCAATGGACAAGTAAAGGTGCCTACTGCAAAATTTTGAACAAGTAATTTATATCGGCGGATATTAAGACGCAGATATATAACAGTGACCTTGAGTGGTTAGCTTGCGTGTTCTGTACTGAGCTCACGCAACGCGTTGTACGTCCAGCCAGTAATAGGACTTGCCCATCAAGGAGCGCTGTCCCAAACTTAAACATATTATTAATTTTTTATACATAAAACAAAAGGTATTTTAATAAAACTCGTATACTAAATGACCAATAATTAAATTATCTTTAAAATGATAAAGGTGTCAAAAAATTCGCTTTACAGTTTTTGTGCGATTCTCAGTTTTTTATTCGCGTTAGACCTAACTTTACAAATTAATTTCATTATGTTAACATACACGTAATCCAAAGTATGCATATATTAAAATATTAAGAAAATGCTCTAATTTAGGCAGGGGAGAACATCGAGGATTCCTCTATCCGCCAGTGCAAACTGACAAGAAAAATCCTCTGCGCTACCGCGAGCGTCCGCCAGCTAACCGGAGCATTTGCCGGTATGCCGTGGCATCTGCCAAGTAGTCACCGCTCGCCGGGATTTATTTCTATACTTTCAGTATTAATTTGTCGATGTTGAAGGAGACTTTTTGAACCCCGCTTTTGAATAGGATAGGTTTTCTTTTGAACATTCAAACAGAAGTAGGAATAGGTCCATAACTAAGTCAGTTATGAAAAACAGCTTTAGAATTAAGAGAATGTAAGATGCAAGAACGAGCGAAGCAGGTTTGAAATTGTTTGCACCCCCTCTATTGCAGAAAAGTTTTAGAACTAAAGATGAAGGATAGAGGAGGCAAGAGCGAGCTCGAATTATCGCAACCCTCCTCGGACAGGTTAGTTTCTCTTTAAATTTTTATAGCGGGTTTTTTTTTTCAGATGTTTTCGTTTATTTTAAGCCAGGGTTTACCGGTACCTAGCTTACTGTTTGTTACTTGTAAGTACATAATTATTTTAAAGCACGCACACACTTAACACTTTCGCAGTCTGAACCACATAAGTTTCATTGCAATTTATTGTTTAACTATTGTGTCTGCTTTGCAGACACCGAAACTGTAAGTGCGCGCAATTTTAAATTAGACAATCTCTATAAAATTTTATTACTATGAAATCAACAACTAAGCATGTAAATGTACAATTGTACATACCTAGTTGTTCATTTTATACCATTGTAATGAACCTTAAGCCGGGTCTCCTGCGCGTGTTTTTTCGAAACATTACACAAAAACATCGCAAGAAAGAGGCGTGGTCATATACATTTGTGTATGCAAACTAGAGAATGCAGAACCGGTACTGTTTTAAAGAACCGGGATTTCGGGACCTTCTGGCTAAAGAACCGGGATTCCCGGTACTTTCGATACTTTAAGATAGTAGAGTTGAAAGTGTTAAAATGGAGAAAGTAAGAGAAAGACGAAATTACAGGACAAAAAAAAATAAAAAGCAAATCAAATAAAACGTTTTATTTCTTGTATAGACACAAAATTAGTATTTAGTATAATTTTTTTCTGGTTAATAAGCATATTCTACCAGCAACATTTTCTTAACATTAAAACATTTTTGTACTTAATCCTACTTTATAACAGGAACATTTATTAAAAAACAGTTTCATCAAACCAATTCTTTAAACCAACATGACTTTTACAATTCTGCATATCCAAATTATTATTTAAAATTTATATAATATCTATAAAAAAATGAAAAGTAACAGTGGAGTTTTAGCGTAGCATTAATGATGAATGAATGAATGAATTAATTAATGCACCAACCCCAGCGTGGTTTAAGCAGACTCGATAAATCGATTGAACCCCAAGATTTGCAATAGCCTCTGGACCCTCATGCTTCATGGGGCTACCAGGCATATCAAGGAGTAGACCAGGGGCGCGGTAATGGTAGGGAAGACGTGGCCTCAGGATATGCAAGGATTTGGGTAGTGGAGAGACGGGTGATATTTATCTATGGATGGGCATCTTTTTACGACGTCGCCACCAGGCCAGTTCAGGTCCAGCTTCACCGGTGCGCCTGCTCTTTGTTTTCAATGTTTTCGTCTGAGGTCTAGAGATAATCAAAAAAGAATCCTGAAACAGATAGTAGTATCTGTTTCAGGATTCTTGTACATCTTGCTAGTAGTCTACTTAATCTTATATCAGTCTTCAACTGTGTCCATTCAAAAATTGATTTCCTTGTCGAAGTAGGTCGAGTCCTGTTTTAGCCTTTCATTTCATGTGTAAATAGGTCGGCCGACTTTCTTGGATTTGGCCTTGTACTACATGTAACAGGTGTGGTTTGCGGAGCCTGTGAACATGTAGAGGTAGCACATCCTGTGGTTCTTGATGCGATGGTTACGGTTCCTTCGTCTAAAATTTGATGCATTTTCATTTGTATTGGTTTATTCCTAGCGTGGTTAATCAAGTCTATCATAATAACTGCGAGAAGAGCTTTAATGATTGCCGATAATTTGAAACCAGAGAGACATTTGGTGACATTTGTATCTTTTCCCGAAAGTACCGAAAGAACCGGGATTTGGTTTTCAAAATCTCGGTTCCTACTACGACGCCAATTTCCGGGATTTCCCGGTACTTTCGGTTCCGGGATTTCCCGGGACTATTCACTAATGCAAACACGATGTTTTATAAGAAAACAAATGTTTATCTGTAATGTTTCGAAAAAACACGCGCAGGAGACCAGTACCATTACCGTAGATTATGACAAATTTGTTTAATTTTGACAGTTTAAACAAAATTCATTGTGTTATGTTCGTTGTTGAGCAGATTTCTTTTTTCCAACTTATGAAGCAATGGAATAGCAATCTGTTTCAAATCGAAACAAATTGTGATTGATCGTGTATTACGGAATTAGGGTACCGGCTTTAGTGAAGCTGTGTGGAATGGGATCAGTAATAAAATTTGCACATTAAATAACTCAATGTATTATAATTATGTAACTCCTTTATTACACATTTCTTGCAACAATTTAGTAAAATTAATCCCCTTTCGATATAATATACATCAAAAAAATTATATTTATAATTCTACCATAATCACGAGTACACACCATTTCCTCCAAACATACTGTTCCAATAATGTTAAATAGCTATATTAGAGTATATTTTGGCACAATGCCATCGAACTCACTCGGTACCTACGTAAATTCTACGTTGTAGATTGTATTTCATAAATTAATTATCAATTCATCATACACAACAATTTACATTACTTTTGTACTTACATCGCTTTATAATGCATACCAGACAGAATAATAGTATCGTACCTTAAATAGATATCAGTCATATTCATACATAATTATGTACAACAAAACGCATACGGTATAAAAATAATCATAGCTTTGTGAGTTACGGTAGCATTGTGCCAAGCTGGCAACACTTACTGGGAAAATTACAAATTCTAAAATGGCCCTTACATTTTAAAATTGGAAAGAAGAAACTTATGTAGTTCATCATTATACTTAAATAGGCCATTTACATTGATTATTAGGTACTTTAAAATGTATACAGTAAAAAGTTGTAATATTTTTTCTATTTAATAGGTTTCATGATATGGTTATCTATATGGATAAGTAATACTTATTATTTACATAAACAACTCATTTCTGTTCAAATTTCCGCATAATTTTCGATTATGTATAGCCGTGACATTCTTTTTTATTTTCGTTAACTTTGATATGCCTAGCATGCCTCAATTCATCCATGCTATAAAGCCGAAATGTTCATAATATCGCATTTTCTTATGTTTTTGCATGCTGCACGCATAATCAACCATTTAATTATGATTAACTGACTATTGTAAAAAGATAAAAGTAAACAAAAATACTAATGTTTTTAAACACCGGTCCTACTACATAAAAAACAGTTCTATAAATCTTGTATAACCTATTCTATGTACCTATATTAAGAAAAAAAAAATGTTACGAGCCATATTTATACCCTAAGTAACTGTTAAACATCGTGGCCTATTTGTTACACGTAATCGGTTGGAGATTTAGAAAAACTGTTTTTAATCATGAGACTTCTTATTATAGACAAAACTACTTCAGGGATTAAACCAAATTTGTATAAGCATGCACGGTGTATGTGCTAAGCTGCCTATATTTGTTGGATCTAGGGACAGTATACCGTTGACAATTTTAAAGTTAACGAAATAAAAATACGGTGTAAAACAATTTATTTACTGCGGAATTTTGTCTCGAAGTATGTCTGTTAGTTGGAGTAGTTCCATCCGAAATGAATGTATACTACTAAAGCCAAATATCTAGATCAAGTACTATTTTTGATATGGAAGACTTTAACGATTTTTGTATATCTAAATTTAGTTTATGGAATTTGATATGCCAATTATTTTTAGATAAAAGATTTGGAAGTAGATGTTACACAGTGTAAATACATCATAAGTATATATTTTATAAAAAAATACATACAAAAGTAATAATAGTACTTATCAAGATAAAAGTTGCTACATTTAAGAATTTTCAATATGTGTCATTGATATTGAAACGTACGTTACCTAAAATATGGACCACCAAAATATTTATGTAGAATGTTTTGGATACGTTAAAATGGGAAGATTTGCATTCAGCTTCTAATTTTCATCTGAATTACAATTAACATTTTTTTTACTAATCCTATTTAAGAGTTACTTATAATAACAAATACAATATGTATGTAAGCCCTAATATGGAAGCAAATTTTAACAACAATAAAAATTATTTAAATTTGAGATATTTACAAGATAGTTACATAATTACATCAAAATAAGATACAGCAATGTATAATAATATAATTAAAGCGCATCGTTTTGTTTTCACACGTGTCTGAGTCAAACCCCAGTATGAATAGTTATACCTTAAATTAATAACAAAACAAAATTGCACATTAAAATATCCTACTTAAAATAATTTTGGCACTAAATATCTGTGGCACTATAATTAACTCGCATGTCTTTATCTTGACCTTCATTACTTTCAATTGTTTTTCCTTCAATATCTTTTTCACTTTCACTCATGTTTTCGCAAGCAGCGGAATCTTCGTCATCGGATGAGTCCCGGCCAGCGGTTTGACCAGTTAGTGTTGCACCATTAGGTTCTCGATACTCGAGCTTTGTTGGATCCTTCTCATGGAGCTTTCTTGCAAGCGATTGTAAACTGGCAAGGGAACTTGCACAATCTGTCGTATCAATGTCTGTTAAACTTACACCCGCCCGTTCTATTTCCGTAAATGTTCCAAAAGGCAATTTAAATAAACATTCAAGTCGCATTACATGCATTTTACTTCTTAGATGTTTGGCTAGGTGTCCATGTATTCTGAACGCTATGTTACAATCGGAACACCGAAATGGTCTAGGGTTAAAAGACGTAGCCGCCCCAAATGTTGAGGTCATGGACACTTTGTTATGGTGTGAACCAGAGCGTTCATGTTTTTGAAGATGTCCTCTTGTTCTGAAACTTACGGCACACACGCTGCATCTAAAAGGCCTTTCCATGTAATGAATATTCAGATGCAACCTCAACTGTGAAGGTTTTATGAATGTCTTGTTACAAAAATCACACACCCTGCGACCATCTTCCATTAGCCTGCCAGGAGAATAAGAACTATTTTCATAATCCTTTCCTTTTGTAACTTTAAAAGCTACGCCTCCTGCACCTATTACGACTTTTCTCGCGACAGGTTCATGGTCCAATGAGGGCAGTTTTGCTGACTCCGATTCCGAAAATTGCTCATCTGTTTTTGTGTTATCTTCACGTATAACCAAAATATTATCGTCGTTCGAATCATCATTTTGATTTTGTACACAATCTTCGTGTGTTTGAATATGATTTATTCTTGCATGTTTTAAATATTCAGAGACTACATGTTTTGCATTTTCTGCATTGCTTTGACTTTGTATGTGACTTCCCTTAGTCTCATTGACTGAACAAGTTGAAACTGGGGATTCTCTAATTACTGAGACCTCATCTCTTAATACAGCTGGAGATTTTAACACATTATCACTTTCACTATCTGACATTTTGGCTTCGCTGTAAATGACTCGAGAAGAAGACACTGTCGTCATGAACGAACTTTTAATGGACGTCACAATTTTATTATTGCTGTCCATGGAGCAGTAACTATCGGTGAATGTTGACTTTTCAACGTCAACTTTCCTTACTTTACTTAAACTGCTCGTTAGTTGACTTTGCTTAATCTTAGAATCTTGCAACGCTCTTTCGGTCAAATATGTATGTAGCATTGGCTCTCCATTAGTCCACTGAGACTGGTGATTAGGTAGTTTAGCAGTATTTGAGGCTAAAGATGCTAAAACACTAGATTCTCTGGCGGTTTGTATTTCGGGAATGTTATGTTGCGTTGTTTTCATATCAGTTTTGCTGAGATCCATTGGTTCATTATCAGTACTCGGTCTCGAGTCGATTGGAGAACTTTGTGCGGTACTTGGCTTTTCTGGGTTACTTTCTGTACTAACATTTTCCAATCCCGTTGGTGTATACGGATATGTTGAAGGTCTCGCGCTAGTTATTAAACCGGGAGTGGCAGAAGTGGTCGGTCTAGATCCTCCTAGTGATAATAAACAGTGCGCGGCTTCATGTTCCGGTAACCGTGATTTGTAAGCTTCGGTATCTGAAAGGACATAAGCAATATAATATATTAATGTTCAGTACTTTAGGATCATTACTATCAGTACCTAATGATTAAGTACAATTTTAGCGGTAGCTTTGGTTTCACCACCTCGCTGCGGGTGGAGCTCTTTTTAGCATACCTTACTTTCTTTTTCCTTTTTTGAACACATAGGAACATCACGTGTCGATTGCTAGTCGCGATTTGCTGTACACCTAGTTATATATTATAAAGATTATTCTTACCGCTTGATTCTGTTTCGCCTTCGTTTCCTTCATCACCGTCCGATTCTGTGTCATCGTCAGTTTCACCTGAGCATTGCGCCATCTCTCCACCCTCAGCATCGTTATCTTCATTTGGATTTATTCCTAACTCGCAACACTTCTTATAGTGTGCTTTACTTTTCATATGTTTAGTTAAGTTGCCCTTAGTCTTAAAACTGAAACACAATAAAGTATTATGTGAATCATTTAAGAAATACTACCTACTATGATAACCACTGAATTCATAAATTTGAATCAATTGAGACGGTAACAATAGGGTGGTAATATGTATTGAATTAATACCAATTATTTACCTAAAAGCGCAATGCACGCATGTGTAAGGACGTACGTCGGTGTGAGTGCGGATATGTTTCTTTAGCATCGATGGCTTCTTGCAACGAATTCCACATTCTGAGCAAACATAACGTCCTCTTCCACGGCCGCGAACGTACGTATATTCCTCATTACTTTCGAACCCACCAGTCACCTCTTTTTTAGGCGTCGTCAAATTGTCACAAACTGAAAATTTGTTTTCGTCTGTTTTCTTCATGTCTACCAAATGAAGTGGCTGGAAATCCAAATAATATAGGTAATTATTTCATCTTAATTTAGTGAAATGCAACTCAAGTACTCATGAGATCGTACCTGTAAGATAAAAAAGAACATAAACACACCTGTTTGTTATCTTTTACAATTCTCTTCCACTGCGATGAATGAGTCAGTACAAGATCCTGTTTAATCACAGCGACAGCTACAGCTTGCGGTCGATGACGTGAGTCATAAAGAGACATAGCAGACGATGCTGACAATCCCAGCGGGTCTGGCGTCAGCTCGGATAATAACTGTAAACATATTCATGTATTTACTATACAATTACATAACGCTGTAGCGTTACTTTTCATAAAACTCCAACAAGGAACTCATTAAAAAAAAATGGTAACAATTACCTGCCAGTTACTGTACATTGATAGGAAATGCTGATTTGGAACATATGTTGGTTGAGGCCGATTGATCGTGCAGTAGAAAACTTTTGTCGAACATTTTAATCCTAGATATGTGTAGGCATTTCCGTTTAAGTATAGTTGGCCATAGGCTTTAGCGGGGCGAGGTGTCTCTGGGGATACAAGAGGCATTGTATTCGCATTTGGCGTAATCCCGTGATGTCTTTTAGGCGTGAATGTGCCAGGTTTTAAAGGTAAAGTAGATGGCCGCAAAAACTTTGGTTTTCTTTCTTCTGCAGTAGGTTTCGTTATGATATTCTTCTGGAAGTAAGCGGTTTCAGACCTTTCATTGTAAATTGAAACTACTGGCGTTTCTTGAGCGTTAGTATTCTTTTGAACCTCCGATGAACTTGGGATTTGATTGTTGTAAATTTCAGCTTTGGTTATTAGATTTTCAAAATTAAAATTGCGTAACTCTTCTGATTTAGTTTCAATGTTCTTGAACAGATGATTGCTACTAAATTTATCTCTATTCTTTTGTTTGTGTGATGGAAAATTAAAATTTTCTTTCAAAAGTGGCGTTCTAGGAAGACCATCGGAATTCCTTTTGACGGCTCCGTCTTGTCTGAGAATAGATTTGACTAAATTCGATGAAAACGTTTTAGCAATCAAACTTGGCTCATCTACATTCTTTATTTTAATTATAGGAACGGCTGAAATGTAATGTTGCATATCAATATTGAAGTGATCTTGTGTTTGTTCTTCGCCCTCTAGTTTTGATGGTCTTATATTTGGACTTTTACTGTTTCGTAAGTTCTGTGTGTCGTATTTGATTACTGTTCCTTTTGAAGATTGAATACTTACTATGGAATTTCCATGATAGTCCTCTCGAGTGCATTGCACAGAAGTTTTGTTGGAATCACTGTTTATTACATTCTTTGAGTGCGTATTTGGATTTCCAACGAATACCCCAGGTGTGTTTGGTCCAGGTATACCCGGCACGTGAGGTATTAATTTACCACCATGAAAAATTGTCGTTGCACCATTTGGGGACGAAGGACTGAGTGGAGGTAAAGTTAATGGATTAAACGCTGTAATAGCACTTAGAGGTGGAAATTGAAAGTGTGTAATATCATGTATATTAGGTAAATTAGAACTCGGTATAGAAGGCGCGGTTGATATTGAAATTCTGGGTGTCTGTGGTTGTGGAGTGCCTATGACTTCTTTAGGTGTTGGAGGATTGTGCATTATCGTTCCACCGGAATGTAAGCCAGATCTCACCACAACACTGCTGGCTTCCACATCATTACCAAGTTTTGATGGCGAAAGGTTTTGTTGTATTAATATAGGTGAGAGTTGATTTTTGCTGGGTTCAATTCGAAGCGTTGTTGTACTACCAGAATGATCTAAAATTTTTACTTCACCTCCAAACATTTGAAGAGAGGTTGAATTATGTCTCATATGTTGTGACATTTCATCCATTGTTCGTAAAGTTGTAGAGTTGGCATCGATACACCTTATCTTGGGTTGTGGATACAGATCATTTGATCTCGGTGAAATATTTTCTATCAACCTTGGACTATAAGTGTCAGCTCGACTATCAATTCTTCTTTTTGGGCTCGGTAAGGGCTTCACTTTAAATTCATTTTTTCTCGCATAATCTGATGATACTCTAGTATCTACAAGTCTTGTATTTCCAAGTAATGGTCCTGGTGATGGTAAGGGAGCCACCACATCGTTGGATTCTGATTTTAAGATAATAAGATTATCAGGTTTAATTCTTGATGGTGATGACTTCGTAGATCGTGAATAATTTGACGGTGATTCTGGTAATCTAACGTTTATTGAATTGCTTCTTACAAATAAATTTTCAGGCCTTATAGATTTCATATCTTTCTGGGAGATAGTATTAGTGTTAACACTTCCTTTGCAATAATACACTCTGTGTGTTTCTAAATTATCAGCACTTCGATATATTATCTGACATAAAGGACAAATAAATAAGGGTCCATCGATTAATTCACCCGTCACTGACGTTAAACCGTTCATTTTAGTTTTAAGAAGGAGATCTTTTATGATGGAGCCTTCTGGATTCAAAGGATGTTTTTGATGATCACTCTGTGAGAAACTTTCAGAATGAGATCTTTTTCTATATGAGTTTTCGTTTTCATGATTGGATTTGGTCAAGTTTAGTGGTGACGGTTCTGATTTAATTTCAGTTAATTCAGTCATAAATTGTTTGCTTTCCGCTATTTGTTTAATTTTTCCATATTTCTTTTGTAATGGTGTTTCTATAACGTCAACAATAGCTTCATTATCTGATATAATCTTCGAGATATGTTCCGTAAGGAAATCAGCATTCGGGGAAATAGATTTTTTAACTTTATCTTTTTCATCGTTTTCTTTATATAATGCTGCTCTAAATTTTGGTTTATATATCGCTTTTGTTCTATTGTTATCAATTAACGAAAAACTCGTACTTGTTGAGGGCATGCTTGTATCGATAATTAATTCTGAAGAATCGTTTGACTCCACATTCTCGGCACGTATTATAGAAGCATCAGAACCAGTTTCTGACACAGATGTGGGCGGAATAGACGTATCACTTTCTGAGCCTCCTGATAAATCTTCATCGTTTAAAGTTACTGATACGTCAGCTCCTTGCATTCTTAAGGCATGTGTTCTTGATCTTTGATGTTTGTATAAATTGGATTTCGTTTTAAAAGCAAATCCACAAGGTACACAAGGGTATGGTCTCTCATTCGTATGAGCTCTGATATGTTTTTGAAGAACTGAAGGCTTGGCACAAGATAATTTACAGTAGGGACATATATAACGTCCACCCACTCCACCATTATAGGCTTCTTTGATTAAATCATTTTCAAGATTCTCAGTCTTATTAGAAAATTCATCAGTAACACTGGTCTCACCAGCTACTTGAACAAAATTATTTACATTACTTAATCTACTATTTTCATCGTTATAATTAATTTGTACATTTTTCTCCACATCCTGAACTTCTAAATGCTGTTTATCTGCTTTTGTTTTTATTTTCTCTATTTCTGGATGGGCTGCTGCGATACTACCATTCGATATTGAAAGACTGCAAGCAGTCGACGATACAATCGTTTCCTTATGTCTAGTTTCCCCCGTTTTTGGTAGATTTCCAGGGAACACAGACATCGTAGATGCCATTTTTTTGAATTTCTTATGAAGATAGCTGTGATCATTGTTATTGGAGAAATTACTATCTAAACGTTTTTCTTGTGTAAGCGGCATCGTACCCGCGATGTTTGTACCTGAAAATGAATAAAAAAAGGCATGAGTTTTTCAAAGCCAAAGACATAATTTAAATATACATACCTACTTGCGATAAACGGGACAAAAAAGTTCAAAATCATAATTTTGCTAATTAAAACCAATTAGTCGAATACCTACCGCTTAGTCTAGTTCTGTCTAAAGCGCTAAAAGAAAGGTGCGTCTTTGTGTGCTATGACAAAATTATTAGTAACCCCGCGGTTTCACCCGCATAAGTCTCGATCCCGTGGGAATATCGGGATAAAAAGTATCCTATGTCCTAACCCAGGTCATGGTCTACTCATGTGCCATCCAAATCCGTTCAGCCGTTTTAGCGTGAAAGCGTAACAAACAAACTCACTTTCAAATATTTCAGTATATGTAATCATCACGTAGTGATAAAACGGCTGGATATAACTACGGTTTATTTCGATAATATTTTATAACTAACCCATTATTTATGTGTCCAGCTATCTGACGGTTGGTTTAATATTAACCGTCAGATAGTGTAACGTACGTCAAACTTGTAATTTTGCTATGTTACACTTGATGGCCTCACTGAGATAACGGATCACAGTTTTTCTATGAAATTTCTTCTAATAGCCTCTCTATAGTATCTTAAATGTTTTTGTTAATAACTTTCCTTACAATTTAGTTTAGAACCCTGATTAAAATGTTTCGTTTTTCATCAAAGAATGTTTAAATAATAATGTTTAATTTTTAATGTTTTATTTTTATTGATATAGGTCATTACTAGTAATATAATTATATATTAGTAATATAAAATAATATGGTATTCGTTTTCAAATATCAATATTAACGAAATTGTTGGTATTTCTTGATTTAATATATTATACTCAATACTCAATTCTTTATTGCATTCCATATGTATTACATAGATGGTTTATTAAAGTAAAAGATCAATTATGGACCCTGTCGGGCACAGCAAAATTAGGAGAGAGGAGACTCTTATTAAGCTCTGCTTGCACCATTTATCACTAAATACGTTTAGCACTAAAACATCATTCTGTCTCTGTCATAATCAAACGACTGACAGAAACGGAACGATATTTTAAAGTCGTTTCGCGCTATAATTAGTGATTTTGGGTCAAGCGGGCCTAAGTTTGAAACATAAAAGTTGTATTTAAAAGACTGCTTCACTCACGTGAATTTTATCGGGGTTGCCCGAACCTAGAGTTCAGTTCGCGACCTCGCCGCGTGATCAGTTCCTGATTATGGTCTCCAGTTGCGTACGAAACTTGTAAGGCAAATACGATAAAATAAACGTGATTAGGCCGAGCATACTCCTAAAATATTTTAATGGCATATCATTCTCGAAAGTTATTGTAACGGTTGACTAATTCCATCGGCATCCTTCGAAGCGAATGAAAGTTCTCATGAATATGGACAGCTTTTACTATGAGCCCATCCCTGAAATTAGGAAAAACCGCAGCTGCTTCCTAGATTTTGCTTTGAACAGAAGATTATTTTTCGATATTTCAGAGTTAATCTGATAGTAAAAGTTGTTTCATGGGTACCCTTCACCCCTTTTTTTTTTTTTTTTTTTGAGGGTGGGAAATCATCAAATAACTTCTCCCGCTCTGGGCGGAGCGGGAGGGCGTGTCAGACTCTTACTGACTAAAACCCACCCGTGTTCCTTCGGTTGCCCTGTCGCCGGGGGCCACGATCTCCCTTTCGGTTTTCTTCGCAACCCCGGCAGGCATCGGTCCTAGTGGACCCCTTCAATTATGCTGACATCACTTTGAGGCGCGCGTGGAACACAACGCGCCGTCGACCCAGGCCTGGTCCTTATCGGACGGTGAGCCACCCATTGCTCACCGCCCGCAAGCCCGCGCCTACGGTGGCCGGAAATCGCCCCGCGATTCCCGACGCCCTGGGCGTCTCCTCCTGCGGCGGTTAGGGGCGTGAGGGCGCGAAATTTGCCTCTCCCTCACGCGTTCCGCCTCCTCCTTCGCGAGCATTACCGCTTCGCAGAAGGAGGTGACGGCCTCCCATTTCCTCTCGCTCCGTACCATAGCCTGAACCAGGGCCGGACGCGAGAGATCACCGCCGCCGATCGCCTCCACGAGGACACGGCGATGCTCCGCCCAAGCTGGGCAGACCTCCACCGTATGCTCCACCGTGTCCTCCGGGCGATCCACACAATGGTGACACCCGGGCGTTTCCTCCCGCCTTATCCTGTGCAGGAACCTCCCGAAACAGCCGTGTCCGGTGAAGACCTGCGTCAGGCGGAAGGTCCTTCACCCCTGGAGGAATTCCAATAAGCATGTCATAGGTAAAATAAGCTTACTTCTCTTCCGAAGTGCTTTGACTATTTGAGACCTCCTTTCGTTTAAAGTTTTAGCCAGGAAGAAAGTGTGTTTATAAAATTAATTGCGCAATAAGAAATTTAGTCTCAGTTTGCTTAATAGTTGAAGCTTTTGCAAGATTTAGAGCCAATTTTACCAAAGAATGTGAAGGCCTACTTGGCTAAATGTTTCAAATCTTCACAATTTTTTAATCGTTTTCCATTTTCTACGCATATGTATGTAAGGATATATAAGGATGATGTTCACGTCTGATACTCATTGATAAGTAAAATTCGATATAATAGGAGGAAACAAACATTAACAATAGGTTTATTTCTGCATTGTGTGAAACGGTTTTTGAAGTTGATCTTTTTTTTTAATAATAAATGCAGTACTCTTCTCGTTCCAAATTGCTGTACCTACTTGTTTATTTGCAATTCTTCATCAAATCTTGTCATCTTAATTTATTTTATTTATATGAGTCTAACTTGGCAGTAAATCATCGAATTAAAAATTCAATTCAGAGACACCGGAGACTTACTTCTAATGATAAAAATCGCTAACGCTCAAAAAACCTGGGTACATAAGATTCTCCTAAAATTGCAATATAATTTGGAGCATGAACTGAATCTTCAAAATAATTTGCTATGCAACGTGACGTTACCCATTAGTTACCACACTGTCACTGTATACATATACTTATTTTTTGTTAATATGTAATTATTTTACATACTACTTATTTTAAGTAATTATCTTACCAGGTAAGTACAATGTTTGTTTTAAGGTTTACTTACTCTTGTACTTATTTGTGGAAAAAGTTGAACACTGACAATATACAAGAAAACTGTGAGATTTATACGTAATAGTTGTTTATGTAATCCATTCAAGATCATTTTTCCTATGTCAAATCATTGAAAGCACTCGACACAAAACAGCGAACAGCGATGCGGTGAACGTGTTGACGCAACTCAACGCGCATGTGCCGCGCTATTTCTATTGGTGTGTAGTGTGAGTGTGACATCACTGTGACGTCACGCTAATAGACGAGGATATCCCCAGTCGGCGTTGCTTTCTGTCGTATTTTTTATACAACTGACGAAATGACTTTCATTATTTTGGTACTTATGCATGTTTAGATAAACGGTCCATGTCCGTTGTTAAAATTAATTGTTTGTCTACAGTGAAGATCAGATACTTAATTTTAGGTTAACCATTTCCTTTATTTTATCTAAAACACAGGTTTATGAAACTTAATATTATTTTAGCTCATTAAGAACTTCAGTACGTACATATTTTTACTCATAAGAAATAGCTGAAGGCTTAGTCGTATCACAAAACAAGATGTGAGAAATACAGTTTTGTAAGTGTGAGTGTTATCTACACAATCCGATTACGTGTAGTAGTACGATGGCGGACGACCTCGCTTGCGCTCACTTGAGTCGTTTGTGGACGGCTGCGTCGTTGGTACGTTCCGAGAAGGCGTTACAATTTCTGAGAACTGGAGACAACCAAGCCGCTCCGTTCGTTTAAGAACAGGCAAGCAAATAAGCTCAGTACGCACTTGCCGCTTACGCACACAACACAAACCTCGTCTTTATGTATCGGCGTTCAGATAGTTCTATGTGTGCGCGCGCTACCTATTTAAATAACGACTGGCAAACGTGTGATTGATATAGGTAGGGATACCTATAGATCAGATATAAATCTTACGAGAGCGAAAAGACCTTTTAGAGAAAGCTAGAATTGTTTTTCTGATGTGCGTTAATTATTTCATTCCACAGCATCGCAATGGCGCTCTAAAAACTTAAGATACCTATTCTGATGGGTCTTTTACAAATGTAAATATAAAATCAGGAAAGTTATCCCGAAGGCAAGTGGAACTAACTGCTAGTGTTGTAATGAGACAAAGGAATCCCGGCGGCCGGCCGCCGCCCGCCGGCCTGGCGCCGCGCCAGGCGGCCCTGGCGACGCCACCGTCGGCCGCCTGCACGCCGCCAGCTTCCATCGCAGAGACCTATCACTTCACTTAACACAACTATCATAATATTGGCTAACGTTTATATCTATGTATGATGGAGTCTGTTGCAATAGAATGCAATTTTTTGCCAAATAATAAGTAAGACTTTATTTAGGCAAGAATATTGGTACTACGTTGATATTAAGATACAGGCCCAAAAATAAAACCTACCATAAGTAGATTTTATTAAATCTAGACTTATCTTAAGACCTAGTGCTATATATGTACCTAATTATGAATTTATTATAAACGCATTACAGATAGGTAGGTACCTACTTATTTGGGCTTTAAGTTGTATTTATTTATTTTATATTACCAAGTACCTGCAGCTTCAAAACAATCAATGAATTACTGAAGATCATTGAGCTTCCTAGTTTGCTAGAAGAAGGTGGCTACTTTTGGTTGTGGGGGTCACTTTTCTTCTTTGTTTACTTCGCGGTTTATAGACTATTCCATATCAAAGGTTACTTAACACTTTTTAACACTTCTGTATTTATATAGGACACCTATACGGGTTGCAGGATTGAAAAAACTTATGTAATAATAGTAAAACATAGCAATGTACTTATTTTACTTGTTTTTAAAGAAATCTTGGTAAGAATCCTTGACCTGACGAGCGATTGGGTGAGCACCTACGCTTCGATAGTAAAATTTAAGTAGGTATTTCGTAATATTTGATGTGATAGATTAACATGGTTATTATTCGACTTTGAATGAGTATAGAATGTAAGAATGAACACATCCTATTACATATCAAGCATTCTTACCGCGGTAAAATTGATCAGTCCACCATTATATCATTGCTGTCTTGATATCATTTGTTGACGCCTCCAGAACAAATGTCAACAAGTCCGATAGGCTGCATTTCACCCGCGCACAAGTGAATCATCGTTAATAATTGCGCGACGATCCACGCCACACGGCACACACACACACAGAGACAACACCTGTGTTATCGTCACACAAGTCTCACTAACACTCCGGTATTGCAACGCCACTTTCTTTTTAGCAAACGATAACAATTATTACCATACGAGTATTTATTTGTTTTGTCTGTATGCTGAAAAATATGTCTCGTTTATCGTACACTCGAAAAAGGAACAGCGTACGTTCCCGCACCGCGGATGAGTGTTCAACTGTTTGTAATGTCGTTGGTTTGTTCGTTTCGTTCCGTTCGGCTCCCCGCGCCACCCGCGTCCCTACCCGCGCGCCGCACTCTGCGCCCGCTGTAAGTAGTGATTCATGTCGCGTTTTATCTATCTCCCTCCTTCACCGCAACCGGATCGGTTGTTCTTCGTAATCTATTTATATGTATCTACATAATATGCACGGACTTTAACCTGCGCTTTAACTACAACTCAAATCTTAGTTAGGTAGGTACTTCATTATTGTAAATTATTTGTGATGACCTAAGAAAGCGATAAGGCAACTCTCATTATTAAGAGTCACAAAATTAGCACTGCATAAAATTCTGATAATATCACTTGACACTTGTTTGTATCCACTTATTCTATGATCTATATTGTGGCATCAATTAGCTATAATGATGTCTTCCGTAAACAATAGGATCCTAGTTACCAACCTTAACTGCGTACCTGACAATTTGATTTTTAAAGAAAAAATGTTTAATTTAACACGTGTTAAATCTTTGTGACTTACAGACGGTGATGTAGTAATGGTAAGAAGTACTAACTAAGATAGCGTTTGTAAAGCAGTAAATAGATGCGGGAATACCATCAAATATTTGTTACCTATCACTTGTATCGGCGCATAGTAAGCAATGTAATTTAAGTAATTTTCATGCAGCGCTGATTTCGTAACGGCTGCGCTCGACTAGAACGGGTATCGGTTTTATTTGCCACCGTCAACTACATTCTCTATAGCAGGAAACTATTTAGTGCCATCGATAGGTAGGTACTTACCATATTAATTATTATTAACAAAGGTGTTTAATATCTCATTTGGTAAAAACATAAGGAGATGTAGAATCAGTACCTAGCGTATAATAAATACAATTATTAATTTACTGTTGGCATTTTCCTATATTTAACTTATCTCGTGAACTTATTATCGACAAGACCTCTTTATCAAAATTCTATATATTATTATTCATAGTTTACCTACACAAATAAGCCTGGCATAATACGAGCATTAATCTATATGTCGCCGAGTTACGTAGTGATGATAATTTATTTTCAGTGAAGAAACTTCATGGCACTCGGGCTAGATTCGAATGTATAATATAAACACATTATTTGCAATGATAATTGGTAGGCGCTTATCAGTATTGCGGAGGCGATGACGCACGCGTTTCGAGGATAGCACGCAGTCGTTCGATTGTGAACACAAGTTGGTCAGGAAGCGAGCGATACTCCGACGACGACCACTACAGAAAAAAACTTGTTTCTTAACGTGTTCTGCTGTTCCAATTTTATACACTGCTTATGCAGGTCTGTACTTATATTTATACTCTTCTCAAGTCATCATCGATTCTTCAATTGGCATGTCAGTGTAGGTACCATTACCATACCTACCTGTAAATGCCTGCGATGTATTTTTAATACTAAGCTTAAAATAAAATCATTAATTTCGCAACGTTGGCCTTCACTGTGAGCACCTAATGAATTCTATTTATTTAAAAATAATTAATTATGTAGTAAATAATTAAGTAGCTAGCTACAAGTTCAGGTTTGGCCAAAACATCTCGATTCAAAGTTCAATGCGTTTCTTCTGTATTCTACCACTAAAATTGGTTGGCGTTATTCTATGACGGCTGCTGTTTCGCGAATGGTATGTGAAATGCGGGGGCGCGGGGCACTTGTTGCGTTGTTTAGTTGGCGTAAGTACCGCCTGTTGCCGACTGCCGACGTCACGTCACGACCTTGAGCCACACGCCACGGGGAGTGTCTTTTTCTGTATGTCTCCAGCACCTGACAACGCTTATGATTAACGAAATGGGCGTACCAGATCCTTCAAATACCAATGTTGGATAACTTTTTCCAGCAGCTCTTCCATGAACCAATTGACAACATAAACCAGTTTGCTGGATTTATAGTGCATAAGTGCTCGTACACGTAACTATGTACGTCATCGACTATATTGTATTATGGCTCAAATTTAAATGAAGTAGGTAGGTACACATAATATAAGTTCATAATTAGTCAGTTGCTTCTACTAAGAATCCAAAACCAGTCTGCTGTACAGGTAAAACTTTAGTCTTAGGCTAACAAACAGCCATTTGGCAACGCAGCTGTTGAATAAATTTGTGATTCCACCCGGGCGCCATGAAGTCGCGTGGGCGGGAGAAACCATGAAACCAGTCTTAGTGGCAACTGTAACAGGCTGAGCTTACTGGAATTTACTAAGAAATTATTATAAAATAAGGTAGTGCAAGCGTGAAAAACATTCCACTATTGCATCTCTACCTAGAATTTAATTGGTAAATAAGTATTATGTATTAAGTATTTACCTTGTTTTGTTTGACACAAGTATTACAATTTATAATATCTGACGTCAATGTGAGTATTTTTCATTGTAGACGATACCACAGTATAATATACTGTGACACGATGCAGGTCCTTATTCTGAAAGCATATTGTAGGCACATAATGTGCTTTCAGATTACCTGCCTGTTACTTTTTACATTGGAAGTCTTGACATGTCTGCATAAACTATGTTTAGTTTTTGAGCGTGGACTGCTTCATTGTACTAAACAAGTTTGCGGACTAGTGCTAATGCAGAACCGACCGCGTCGTCTCCCCACCTTACTCGGGCTTCCCTCGGAACCAGGTCATCGTTAACTTGCCCCACCGCTACGCCACCGACCGACTCGTGGCCGCCACACGCCACACCCCATCCAATCTCTGATGTTTTTGAAGTTATTTTGTAAACTTTTCATACGAAATAGGTAGGTACAGTACGTATCTCGGATCGGAACACTGGTATCTTGAAAAAAAGGCCTCTAACTCGGTATAATTTTTCTATAGTACCTAATTCTTTTTTTATCTTCTAAGTAGTACGTATTGTATATTTGCCTGACAATGAAAAATAAATTGTCCGATTTAATGTTAGAAACCGGTATTATTAATGTAATTAGAAGTGCTTTTCACTTTTCATAATTATTTTTAATACTTAAGGATTATCTTTTAAAATGTGAATAAATTGTTTGTTGTTAAATATGTAGAATTCTAGATTATACACTCCAGTACTCTTAAATCGAGCCACCGTGCAATTCCATGCGAGGTAAAAGACCAAAAACGTGAAAATAATGATGAGTGAAAGAAAACAAATATATGCAGTTTTGATGTTGACATACTGGCCATCATTGTGGTGTCGTCATTGTTCCGAATTTGAATTCACAACCATTTAAAAAGTTATAAAACTTCTTCAAACTGCAAAATGTGCAGGTTGACTCAATTTAGGGTCTGGGAGTTTAATAATTGTTCGCGAAATATTAACTTGTTAAAATACAGTATCTAGCTACTTAAATCGTAAATTAAGGATCGAAGCCAAATGATTCAGAAATGGAAATACTTCAAGATATATTATAGCAATGCTTATAAGTTCCTTGCCAATTGGCGCCCTTATTCTGTTAGGTACATAGAGTGTAAGCATTAATCATTTTAAATTGACATTGGCAATAACAACAGCATTGGGTTTATATACATATTTATTTTGAAAGTGTGGATGATCGGGGCGTCATCCAGTATAGGTAAGACTTATTTATGTAGGTAACTAGATTTAAAAAACATCACATATTATTGTGCTTATATACTATATTATTATCCATATAGATTTTATAATAAACCACTTATAATTATTAGATATTTAATATTTGGGGGCTCGTGGCTAATAACAGCCGCAAGAGTCGATCATTTACAATACAATTGCCGAGGTTGGTCTGTAGATGGGCCATCCACGAACCGACATTGACAAGCGTATCCATCCGTTACGTATCGAGATCGTTCCATGTCTTGGAAACCATGGTAAGCCGTTGATACCAGCTGTCATTAGAACATCTTTGACAGTTGTTCGACTGTTACCGAGTAGTTAGAAACCAGAGAATCTATCAAATAGTCTTACCAAGGGCTATCGTGTTACCCAGTAACTGGGTTGTGGGTGGCAGTCGCTTCGTTTAAAATACTGGTTTTCAGCTGCATCCGGTTAAATTGGAAGACAACCACAATCTTCAAAATAGTTGGGAAAAGGCTAAGCAGATAATGTTTTTTCTTTTTTATATCCAGGTGCTTTTAGGGCAAGTACGGCCAAAATGACACACCGGCCTTTTTTTTCTAAATTGGCGGGCTACAATGCTGCAGTTATCATAATATATCATCATATGACGTCGGCCATGTTGGCATACTTCTCAAATTGTTAGAGCAGGGATGCACAGACTTATAGAGAACAGGGGCCACTCGGGCACATAACAGCCAAAGGCGGGCCTAAGAAAAATATCTAGATAAACGTTTTAAAAGAATTTAATTAAGTACCTTCTTTGTATAACTTCCAATATCTAGTTTTGATATTTGGCTCTAGATTATTTGTCGCTACACGTAATATTGATTCCAAAATTTCATTTACAAGGCGGTTTCCATTTTTCATTTTGTTAAGATTCATATCTGTTGTTCACAAATATCCGAAGTCACCCGACTGCTAGGTACCCGAATAGTTCCGATTGGAAGCTCGCATCACATCCACGCAATAATTGTCAACGTTAATTTTATCATTTTCTTTAATGTTTTGCATTTTTTTTTATTTGTTGTGGGGCCGCAGGCTTTCCGACAGCGGGCCGCTGTCTGTGCATCGCTGTGTTAAAGCTATTGGCTCAGTCATGCCGTTGTAACTGGTACGAACGTGTTTTTAAAAGTTGTTTGTTTTGATAAATTTCTTCCTGTTTTTGATGACTTTTACGTGATTTTATTACATATTTTAATGTAAATTGAAGTACTGTAGCATTATACTGCATTATTTATAAGTATTAAAAAATATATATATATATATTGGACTGCCTCGTTGGTCTAGTGGTCGCAAGCGCTACTGCTAAGTATGAGGTCCTGGGTTCGATTCCTAGGCCGGGCAGTGTTATTGGGTTTTTCCATCTGGAATTTCTCAGTAGCAGCCCGGAGTCTGGATTTGTGCCCGGTTTATGGCAATAAGCTCGCCCCCTATTACATGGGACTTAAACATAACTGGCGAAATGTGGGTGTACTATAAGTACACGTCTGCCTATCTCTTCGGGGATTAGAGGCGTGATGTTATGTTATGTTAAAATATATATCTCGTGTTTATAGAAATTATGACTTATTTATTGTTTTGATAACCTTAAAACATACTTACATTCGGGGCAAAACGACATATGCTGATGGCTCAGACTACGATACTGATCCCAAAAGCAGACAGAAAAATTAAGAAAACAGGTACAGAAGACTCATTACGATGAGGACTCAGATGTAGAAGCTTTTCCAGCTGAGTCGAACAGTGTCGGCGATGACTACACGTGCATTTACTGTAACGACTTCTGTTTCTCGTTCCAAGCCGGCCACGGTGCAACAATTGTTCTCTATAAGCTCATACATCTTGTGTTGATGTACCCAAAAAGACCAAAACTTCGTGTTTAATATATATGTCATTTTGTCCGTACTATATGGACAAAATGAATGTCCTTATATAATTCAAATTAATCATAACCTCGATGTGGTTTCTATTCAATTACATGTTTTCATTGAAACTAAACACTAATTGTAACTATGTTAAGTAAGAATTTATGATTAAAAAACGAAACCGTATGTCATTTTGGACGTACTTATTAACTAAATCGCTTTCAAAGATGCAAGTATCACTTGCATCTTTGAAAGCGATTTCGCTACAGATAACTATTGGGCAAATAGGAAGAAAAAGTTTAGACGCATAAGGTTTTGCCAAGATACAGAATTTAAGTTCGGATAATCGGAATGCAAAGCAGTACCCTAATTGCGCAATACAACACAATCACACCATCCATCATCCATTGCTTCATAAATTGGAAAAAAAAAATCTGCTCAGCAACGTAAATAACGCAATGAATGTTGATGAACTGTCAAAATGAAACAAATTAGGCATAATTGTTTACGAAAATAAGTTACGCAATCAGAGCACAGGTCTAAAAAAGAGTCTGGTATTAGGTGCCAGTAACGCTACTCTAACTAACGCAATATTACTTATTTACATTCACATTTGTACCTACCTATTTATTAAAACTGGCATTAAGAGAATGGCGTCATTCTTCGTGAATTCCGGCGTTCACGTATCAACGACCAAAATACGCCATATGTATGAATGTGACAATAATATTCATGAGTCACCGCGAGACGGGTAGCACTTGACCAAATAAATAACGAGGTAAGTATTCGCTGTTCATGAGTCTCTTTCCTCAATGACGTTCATCATTGTGATGTTGGTAAAGTTTATAGTAAATATGTACCTATAATTTATTTAATAAGGTGAATTACTTAGGTAAGTACCTACCTACAATATGCTCTGATAAGAATTAAATAATAGAGTGAAACCAGCTAATAAAGGGTAGCTGCCAAACTTGTAACTACGTTAAAATTAAATAAGTAAGTAGGTACCATAAGATAAGAATTAAACATTAGCATTGTTTATAAATATAAGAATAGAAGCTTTCTCAGCCAAGTATTGTGTTAGAGATAGGAGAGCGCGCGTAGGAAACTCGGGATCGTCTTTTGGAAATTCGCCAGAGAGGTATTCCCGCTTCCGAGGTGCATTCTCAACGCCTACACTTATTTTCTGTTTCGTACTGATCGGAAAATAAACTAAATGATACAGCTCCGACATTATTTCCAGTAAAAGTGACTCTCTAATATTTAACACCTATTTTACTTTACGGTACCGTAAAGTTTTCAAAATACATGTACGGGCAGTATTGTAAGGAAATAAAACCATTAAAGGCAGCTGAACTGAAGAGTGCTAAATGATTCCCGAACACCTTGACAATTAGCGACATTTGGCGGTACCTACAGTCGAGAAGGTTTTATAACGATCTCGGACTAGGTTCATAAGTTACCAACCTATAAGGTTAGGTGTTATAACCTTATCGACTCATTTAAACCATATAAAAATCAGGATTAATAAACCAAAATGATAATTGAGAGTATGACAGTCTGCCAGCTGAATGTATTTATTTTAATGTGCCGGATCAACAGAGATGAGATTGTAGTAATGGGTAATAAATTCATTATTTAAAAGGTTTTCAGAATAAAAACACTCCCATCTATCACTTATTGTAATTAGACTTTTACCTTTATATTGGCTAATAAGTATGACTAGTAGTTCTGCGAACTAGACCTCGCGAGCACAACTTTTTTGCAACAATATAAAACAGGATACCTATTTACCATATTTTTGTTTTTAAAAACATGTTAATAATATCTTTATAATAACTTTAGAAGTGTAAATAACCATGTCAGTTTAACATCCCATAATTAATATACCAATCCAACTTTTAAAAACCCGACTGCGGCTGTAGGTTACTAAAAAGCATATGATGGCAAGACGATAAATTAAACAGAAATAAACTAACCAACTACTATCTGTTAAACACGAGACTACTTTTGAAGCTAGTTAACAAAACTCAGTCAAACAAAATGTTCAAAACTTGGCGAGCGACAACGACGGCGCCATCTAGCGGTGCTCAGTAGTGCCACCTTATTGTGAAACGTTTTAGAGAATTCTGAAAAGTATTTTCTAAATTCTCTAGATTTGTGAAAAGAAGGTGGTTCCAGGTGCTCCATCAATCCCTACCTATGACTTAAAGGGCCGATTCCACTGGTAGAAATCTAAAAGCGAGCAGTTTACTTCATTTTGAAGAGCTATTCTGCTCATCACGTCGAAGATCCTCATCAGATCTCCACCAAATATCTTTAAAAGTATTTATTTTAAAATTATATTTAAAAAAAAAAAACATGTTTAAGATCCTCTCAACAAGCCCTTTCATTTGATATGTCACACGGTACTGTTAGCAAAACATTTTTTTTTTTCTTGTTTACCCCCAAAAGTGACCCCTATATTCAAAGTTCATTTATTTACGTTACACGTTCGTGTTTGGGTCACAGAAATGCATATGTGTACCAAATTTCAACTTAATCGGTCGATTAGATTCGGAGCAAATTGGCTGTGACAGACGGACAGTCTGTCACAGCCACATCTTGTAAGGGTTCCGTTTTATCCTTTTCAGGTACGGAACCCTAAAAAGAACCATCGAAATTGGATCTCATAAGGCGGAGATATCCAGTAGCCCCCTTTTTGGAGGATGTACCTCTCCAATAAAAAATCACCGACGACAAAAAAAAAAACAATTTTGTATCCCAATTTTCGTTCAGATCGGATGTTAAATACAACCTGTAGAGGAGTACCAACAAACTGACACACGAAAACAAATTTTGCCAGACTAGAAGCAGAGACGCTGCACTCGCTCGGTCAAAAAACATGATGACCACAGCACTCGCGATCACCACCTAAGTGTTCACATGGTTGATTTTACAGAAAAGCATAGTTGCCGGTAGTAGGTTCCACTTGTACATTACCTACTAACTAACCAAAACAAGGCGCGAAGGCAACTCTCTTTCGCTCTACTTAGGCATACGTTTTGGGAACTTTCCTGACTAATAATTTCATAGAAATTCTGTTAACTTTTTTAGTTTGGTTGATAGATAAAGCCGGATTGTTAAACAAATCCAAATAATGATATTTAAATTGACTCGTATAATTTACAACGTATATTTAGGTATCTACTTAGTTTATTTAGTGCACACCATAATCAATCGGTTTTACGGTTCTCGTACTCAGTAGCGATAAACAATATATGTATACCAAACCAACGGTAATCTTATTTCTTTGACGCGAATATTTTCGATACACTTGCTAAAAAGTATTCATATTCAACTTCAAATCAGTTACTGATAAATAGTAGGTACCTATAAGATGGTGATAACAACATGAGACAGTGCTTTATGCCGCGCGTGTGGTATTGTATGATTAAAGAAGTAGGTATATTCCTTCAGTCACATCATATCAGAGAACTATGAATCGATTTCTTAAATAATCCATTTAATAATTTTAAGTGCTTATTTAAACCATGGCACTATCAAATGAGTACCTAATTTTTAACGTTTCCATGATAATGAAAAACGTACAAATGCGATGAAAACAGAACGCTAACCATTAAACAAATGACTAATTTTCAAAAAAAGAATTCCATATTTAAAAAATAAAAATAAACATGTTTTTTTTATATCCTTTTTGAGTACAAAATATTTAAAAATATAATTTTATATGAAAGAAAGAAATTAAATAAACAAAATAATTTGAATGTAGAATTCTTAGCGAAAAAATAAAAAAGGGACTTGAAATAGCCAGTACGGCAGAACGGCAATTTCTTAGGTAAACACCTAATATAACATGCATTCTCACTAGGTTTTAAGGGACCGTGCACGAAATCGACTGATTTTGATCAATTTTGTTCATTAGTTACGAGAAAGGGAAACAGAATTTAAACAAAATTGTTTGTGATTTGAAAAGTCGAATTCTTTGTCTTGTACATAGCGGAAAAGGATTCAAATAACTTAAGGATTCGTTAGAAGTAACTAATTATTGTTTAGTATTTTATCGTAAGCATCTAAAATTAAGAAGTATTTTAATCGGTTTACCTACGAATAATAGAGTGATTGGTGGCGTCAATGTCAGAGGGAGATGCGTGGATGGTGTTATGAGAAATAAGTAAGCTCTTTTGCGCCTGGCTTCTACACCACTTTACAGCACATGAAATTGCATATTGCATATATTTGCAGTATGTAAACAAATCAAAACACAATAATAATTACAATCGTTAATACTCCGCGACGAGACTCAATGACATCGGCGAACTGTCAGAGCTGCGCGGTGCATATTTTGACCCCGCCCACCGTGGTCTATCCTGCGTGATGCC
The DNA here is from genome assembly GCA_916610215.1 of Omphaloscelis lunosa. Lineage (NCBI taxonomy): Eukaryota > Metazoa > Arthropoda > Insecta > Lepidoptera > Noctuidae > Omphaloscelis > Omphaloscelis lunosa. The sequence goes on along the minus strand of OU744244.1, from coordinate 16,227,119 downwards.
ATTTTTGAGTTTGAGTTATATTACTTGACTTTTATTATTCGTAGCAATTACGTAACTGTCTTATAGAAAGAAAAAGGTCCAATAAATCTTAAACTATAGTTCAATTTTGATTGTTTGCGTGACTTTTTCAGAATATTGATGCAAATTAACATACATTTTAGGAAGCCTCCTCTTAACGTGCTTTCCGATTCCGTAGTACGGACGGGTCTCGGTATGAAATGGAATGTCACCCATCTACGGACCGACCGCAGCAAGCGTACCTTAACCTTCGATCGACCCGTGCGGCTGTTACCCGACGTTCGCACGGACGTAATAAAATCAAAACTCCATCCACATCAACTTTTTTGAGAAATCAGACAACTTCATTTTGTTAAACTCTCTTTAGGTGAACTTTGTACAGAGTTTGATGAAAAAACAATTATTCCACACGCTGATAAAGAACGATTACAAGAATTGGCTAACCTTCATAAATTTGATACCCCTTCTTGGAAAGGCATTCGTTACAAAAAAGCTTTACAATCTTGCATTGCCAGTCCTGGTTTTGTAGGTCTTAAACTTAATGAAGAGTTGTGCCATTTTAACAAGAACAAGGGCTATTTAGCTACAATGTAGCAGTTATTAGCAGGCTTGTCTAACAATATTTTGGAACAAAGACAACAATTTAAATTAGGGTTACAAGATTTACTTGATTGGACATCAGCAAACCCAAATAATTTAAATACTAACGCGTTGTTTGAAAAGATTTCTGGTACTTTTGATCTAGGGTCCCCATCATATAAAAACTCACGAGACTGCAATGCAGATTGTGTTTGGTAAAAGGGCAGAGTGCATTGAAGTGAGACGGGACCGTATTTTAAAAGATATTGCAAATCCAAATTGAAAAGCTCCACCAAGTCAAGAATATCTGTTTAGCCGAGAGGCTTTGCATCCTATCATAGCTTCTTTAAGTGGATCTCAGGTTTGGCTTAACACTCCTGGTTACATTAGGGAGAAAAGAGCTTTGAACACATCTCATATTCAAAACAAGAGACATTACGGACCTTACAAAACTCACAACAAAGATTACAAGATTTAAAAAAAATCAGCCCTTTCGTAAAAAATACACAACAAATAGCACACCCCCAACACCAATAACAAACACATCTGACTATCAAACGAAAGCCTTCAGAGGGGTTGTCTGAAGGACCATGCCCGTTTATGGCAAACAATTATATTTTCAAATTAATAACAGGTGGCCGCATTCCATTTATAAATAAACCTCCCCTTCGATATCTAGACAACAATGTGTTAAAAAAGTTTGCAACCAGGACAACCAAGGACATGACAGACATGATCTTTCACCTAAAACAAAAGAAAATATTAGAGATACCACAAATCCTCAATCCGGGCTTTCTATGTCGATGTATATAAAACAAGATGCCAATATACAAAATAGAAAAAACATACGTATAGAAATGAGTGACATTAGGACACGTCAAAATAATCAAACATACAAGGTGCGGTGTGCGTCTCAAGGGGTAGGTAAATGGTCCCGGGTCGACGGCGCGTTGTGTTCCACGCGCGCCTCAAAGAGATGTCAGCATAATTGAAGGGGTCCACTAGGACCGATGCCTGCCGGGGTTGCGAAGAAAACCGAAAGGGAGATCGTGGCCCCCGGCGACAGGGCAACCGAAGGAACACGGGTGGGTTTTAGTCAGTAAGAGTCTGACACGCCCTCCCGCTCCGCCCAGAGCGGGAGAAGTTATTTGATGATTTCCCACCCTCAAAAAAAAAAAAAAAAAAAAAAAAGGGGTAGGTAAATGGTAAATAAGTAGGCACCTATGATTTGATTATTCATCTGTTGCCTCTGTGGTGTAATTGTGGATCATTTACGTGTTGATTACTTCATCAATGACAATAGAAATGTAATTGCAGCTATAAACATAATTCCAGATATAGTATTTGATAAACAACTAGCGAAAATTACTCAGCCAAATGTTTTCCACTTGTTCATATAGCGTTTTGATCGGTGACTTACATTCAATGTCTTTCGTTTTCATAGGTATATAGAAATAGTACCTAATAATAAGTACCTACCTAGTTGTTTATAGCATATGTAGTTCCATCCTACATTCTTTTACGACTTTTTGACTTTTTATCCGTTCTTTTACATACGTTTCTATGGAGCTACCTACCCCTTATTGACATGGCCATTAGCAAAAAGGTCCGGAGCGTTTCAAAGTTAGAAAAAAAGAAGGCCATCGGACTCTGGGCCCCATGAGGGTTATGAAATCGACCGAAATACAACCAAAAAACCGTACGCCTTTTTAACCGACGAAATAAAAAGGAGGAGGTTCTCGTATACAATATATATTTTTTTTTATGTGGGAACGGAAACTTTTTACTGAGTGGTCCGATTTGAACGATTCTTGTTTTATTGAGTATACCTCGAAGTTGGTCCCATGTAAAATTTAAAACTCAAATTCACCCCAAAGGGTAAAAAAATGGGGTCGTTAGATTTTTCATCTACCGAATTTTCAAATGTTAACCGATTCTGTTGTAATTTCGCACACATAAGTAGTTTTAATGACACAACCACATACTGGAGTTGATCTGATGATGGAGGCGTAAGACAGTCATGAGAGCTCCTCAGCAGTTTACAGCAGCTACATCGTGTTTGGGGTTATTTCATGTACCTTGATGAGAACTTGAGACCTAGCTGAGTATGATTGTCATCGAGGGTCTGACGATGGAGATGGAAGGTTGTTGAGGTAATTCCTTACTTGAAAAAACAATAAATGGTAACTCTAAAGCGAAAAATAAAAAACTTTTTTACAAAAAATGAGACCGACGAAAAAAATAGTGAAAAGCAAAAATTAAAAAAATTGCCTTTTAATGTCACTAAGCTTCTAAACGAATTTAAGTAACAAATTGTGAATAGTGACACTAAAAGGCAATTTTTATTGTTCGCTTTTACAGTTTTTTTCTTCATCGGTTTAATTTTTTGTAAAAAAAGGTTTTCTCATGTATGTTAGGACAATAACTTATAGAACCTTATTCTATTTCAAAGAGAATACCGGTAAATTCGCAGGTTTTGGGAACCAAAACACTAAATCAAGGCTTGAATCTCAGAGCTGTTTATTTAGAGTGATTCATTTATGAAGCGACCCTTACAACCCAGTTACTTGGTAACGCAATTGGAACCCCAAGTACCTCCAAATTGTTTAGCATGATCCTCCGTTATCGTTGTATCGCAAATACTGCAGCATTAATTATGAAATAAATATATGTTAAAGTTGAGGATTCATGTTAAGTACTATGTTTGACGAAAACATGATTCCATAAGATTTTCTCGATACAAAAAATTACAAAGTTACTTCCAAACCGAACAATAACCCAGTCGTATTAAAAAAAAAAAACTTCAAATTAGATTAAGAAACTTTGCATAGTAACTGAACTATAAAGTGAATACTACCTATATATATTTTTATTACCCTTATTTTCACCGTAAAAAGAAATTACTTAAACTATCGGGGCCTTGGAGCCGCCTGCACCCCACTCAGACTGCGAGCAAGATAAAGTGAATTAGAACCGAGGTAGTGTCAGAGTTTCAGGCTTCTTCAGACTACCCGTTACGACTGTCAAAGATCTAATAACAGCTGGGATCAACGGGTTAACGTGTTTTCCGAGGCATGGAGTAGTTTCGGTTTTTATTGGATGGTCACCCATCCACGGACCGACCTCGGTAAGCGTAGCTTAACCTTCTACTCGTGCAGCTGTAATTACTTAGCCACAAGCCCCTTTTTTTTTTGTTTTGCTGCTAACTGATATTTGGTTTTGTTAAAAGAAAGGCTAAAAACACCTTCATTAAAACTGTTGAGTGTTGTTCAGTCAGTATGCAATTCTCAGAATACCCCCGAGCACGCGCTGCTCGCTCGCCAACCACGCCGGCGAAGACGCACGAGCTTACTACCTATAATAAACACTCATACTACCTACGTAGGTAACTTTTCACATTTACGATTCCGATATTTCCAAGAATCTTCTTCGATTCCCTCTATAATAATGAGGAGTTATTTTTAATAGATAGGGGGCATTGCTGCTGTTTCATTTCTCAGTATCTGAATCTAAAAAGCAAGCGATTGTTTTTCAGACAATTAATGGTGTCTAACAAGTTCCTCATCACCGGCTTATTGCCGTTTATTAGACTTTCCAGTGAAAATATCGTATTAATTGCATAACTGAAAAGTACAAACAAGAAAAAAGACAAAAAAAAACTACATAGGTGGTGCTAATTGTTATTTCTGCTTACTGTTCGTACTGTAGATCGTTCGTTATTTAAAAATCTAGAAAAGAAGGGTTTTTAGCAAAACAAAAACCTTAGTAGGTTTTTATTCTGTTACGGCAAAGTCGCACAGTTAATGAATTTAAATGATTGACTCCCTGACTTTACCATGCTTCCACTGAGTACCTATTTTTAGAGGTCTACGTCAAAGGCGTCAAGGCCCTACTTGGTGTTGTCTACTGTCCACCCGCCGTTGACTACTTTTCCAATCTCGAATTAGCGCTGGAATCCGTAGGGTCGGAATATGCACATAGCATCATCATGGTTTCAATAGCGACCTTGCTCACCATAACCCTCGATCCCGTAAGCTCCTTAACATCATCGAGTCAGTTAGTCTCTATGTACTTTCACTGCAACCAACCTATTTCAATATCGCAGGCGATGACACTTGGCTCGACCTAATCCTCCACTTTGGTTTCCACTCATGGTCAGTGTCCTGCTTCTGGTTTTTCCCGTCATGACCTCATTTTCCTCTCTTATGTCCTAAAAACACCCAAATCTGTCGCAAAAGTTCTGCACATCCGGTGTTTTGCACGCATGGACATTGAAAAGCTTCGTCAGGATGCGTCAAACCTTAGCTGGGAGCACCAGGCAGCGGCGACAGCTGTATACTAAAAACTGCATATTTTCGATTGGGTGGTCCTTTCTCTCTACGACAAACACGCTCCTGTTAAGAAGATTAAAGTTTGGCGTCCTCCTACTCCTAGGATGACGACGGAGCTCTACACGGGGGTCGTGCGGTCCATGGCCCTTTACGGGGCGCCGGCGTGGGCGCGTTCAATAAGGCTGCGGCCAGCCCGCCGTTTGAACGCGTCCCAGAGGGTCATGGCCATCCGGCTGGCCCGAGGATACCGCACGGTCTCCTGCGAGGCGGCGAGCCTCCTTGCCGGATTACCGCCATGGGATCTGGAGGCAAAGGTCCTCGCGCACATTTGGGAGTGGCGCGAGGAGGCGAGGCGCCGGGGCTTAGCTCCGCTGCCGCGAGAAATCGCGGCTCAGCGGACAGAGCTCCGGCGGGATCTCATGGCGTCATGGAGAGTGCGATTGTCGCAACCCAGCGCTGGGCACGCCACAATTGCGGCGATAAGACCCCTCTTTGAGGAGTGGCTTGAGAGGCGCCACGGCGTCCTCACCTTCCGCCTGACGCAGGTCCTCACCGGACACGGCTGTTTCGGGAGGTTCCTGCACAGGATAAGGCGGGAGGAAACGCCCGGGTGTCACCATTGTGTGGATCGCCCGGAGGACACGGTGGAGCATACGGTGGAGGTCTGCCCAGCTTGGGGGGAGCATCGCCGTGTCCTCGTGGAGGCGATCGGCGGCGGTGATCTCTCGCGTCCGGCCCTGGTTCAGGCCATGGTACGGAGCGAGAGGAAATGGGAGGCCGTCACCTCCTTTTGCGAAGCGGTAATGCTCGCGAAGGAGGAGGCGGAACGCGTGAGGGAGAGGCAAATCTCGCGCCCTCACGCCCCTAACCGCCGCAGGAGGAGACGCCCAGGGCGTCGGGAATCGCGAGGCGATTTCCGGCCACCGTAGGCGCGGGCTTGCGGGCGGTGAGCAATGGGTGGCTCACCGTCCGATAAGGACCAGGCCCGGGTCGACGGCGCGTTGTGTTCCACGCGCGCCTCAAAGAGATGTCAGCATAATTGAAGGGGTCCACCACTAGGACCGATGCCTGCCGGGGTTGCGAAGAAAACCGAAAGAGAGATCGTGGCCCCCAGCGACAGGGCAACCGAAGGAACACGGGTGGGTTTTAGTCAGTAAGAGTCTGACACGCCCTCCCGCTCCGCCCAGAGCGGGAGAAGTTATTTGATGATTTCCCACCCTCAAAAAAAAAAAAAAAAGGATGACGACGGAGGTTCAGATGATGATGAGGCACAGGGATCGGGCCTTTCGTAAATTTAAAAAGGATCGCTGTGAAAAAAAATCGCAACTCTTTTAAAGCTGCCAGAAATCGGTGCAATCAGATGATACGCAACGCTAAACGCCGCCATATTCTCGAGAACATATCTTCTTCTTCACCTGCTGACATCTGGAAGTTCCTGAGTACTCTTGGTATCGGTAGATTACATCATGTGGATTTTTCTAATACGATTGGCTTTGATGATATCAACGGTCACTTCACAACCACTTGTCATTTGGATTCCCAAATGTTGTCCTAGACGGTCGATTTCATTACTGGCCTAGCTAGTCCCATCACAGCCATTTCACTTCTCTCCGGTAATTTTGGACGAAATTAAAAAGACAATCCTTCCATAAAATCCAGGGCTGTGGGCTATGACGGCATCAGTCGTAGTATGGTCGTTTGGATCCTTGATATCCTTGTCCCTCCGATTACCCTCATTATCTTTTCTCTTGATTCCGGACAATTGACGGCACGGTTGGCGCAGTGGTTAAGCGATTGACTGCTACGCTGTGTGTCGCGGGTTCGATTCCCGCACGGAACAGATATTTGTATGATCTATAAGTAGTTGTACCGTGTCTGGCTGTTTGTGTATGTGAGTTTAAATGTTTGTAAACGCACCCACAATACAGGAGAAATTCATAGTGTGGGGCAACGTATAAAAAAAAAAAAAAATCGTTTGCGAGTGCGTGTAGGAATTATTATCGTTTACGATTTATTTTGGCAGTGTGCGGGACTCTAGTTAATGGTATTGTTCACAGATGGGCGAATATTATCCGCAACGATTAAAATCGTAGTTCGAACGTGCAATACCTACGCGGTCAAAATGTATGGGACAGCTGATTAAAAAAAATGACCGATGAAAAATTCCAACGCAGGGGGTTCAGAAACGTACTGAATCCATCGTAATAGCTTTCACGTCGATGTCTCTGCCACTCTGTATGATCAACAAATACTAAAAAACTAAAAAAAAGACTATTGGCTTCAAAAAAAAGGGAAAAAAAAATCGGAAGTTGGTGGCAAAAAACGAAAATACAAAACCAAAGACACGGATATTCGTATTCGGTATTTGCCACCGACTTCCGAAATTTTAGTTATTTCACTTTATAGATAAATACCTAAATCGCTATAGCTGTGACTATAATATTTCAAGAGTTCCCTCGATTCTCCAGGATTCCATCATCCGATCCTGACTTGATGACAATGGGACTACCTGGGAAGTATACTCTTTCAAACAAAAAAGAATTTTCCAAATCGGTACAGCCTTCTTCAAGTAATCAGGGAACATAAATAAAAATAAAAGATTCCGACGAACTGAGAACTTCCTCCATTTTTTGTTGAAGATTTGAAGTCGGTTAAAAACGCCGATTCGTAAAGTATTTTGTTTTCTGCAACTGCAAAAAATAACTTTGTAGTTCATAGTAGGAAATACAAATTTATCTTTTCGATTTTAAAAATCTAAGATGAAAAATAATAATATTCTTCGTTTAGTATTTTCATTTATTTGCTTGTTTTAATTTTAAGTTGCCCGGAAATAAAAAAAATTGGGGAAAAACTGAACGTCATATTTTCTATGGTTTTTTTTTTTTAATCAATTATTGAAAGGACAGGACATCTGTAGGGTCAGCTAGTAGGTAATATATTTTAATCCCTAGTGGTAGGTTTTTTCAACTTTTCGGTAATTTGAAATCTATTTGTCAGAATTACAAGATCATAAATAAATAAATAAATGTCATATCATGGTAACACAAATTATTGCTGTCGAACAGTGCCCTAATTGCGTAACTTATTTTCGTAAACTTTGATTATGACAAATTTATGATTATGACAAATTTGTTTCATTTTTACAGTTCAACAACATTCATTGCATTATTTACGTTATTGAGCAGATTTCTTTTTCCAACTCACGAAGACCACGATCATTAATTCCTTTAGCGCCATACGTTTAATAGAATCGGGCTATAATAGACCAAAGTAGGCTCCGCAGGCTCTATTACAGTCAGACTCAAAGCATTTATTTCAAATAAACCAATAACAGGCACTTTTGAATTGTCAAGGGGTCAGTCAGTCAGAAAGATGAAGCTAGTTGTCTTCTCTAGCAGTCTTTATTTACAGTGTAGGTGCACGCTAGCATACGGTAACAACATAACTATGATTATCCAATTGATCACATGTTAGCTACGTGAGAACATACATTTACTGCTTAAAATTCACTAATGACTACCCGGCGTTGTTCCCAATGACCTCTATGACACTTACATAATTAATTTACTAAAGTATACGTACTTTGTAAATAGTATACTAAAGTTATGTAGGTACCTAGTTAGGTTCGTTAAAATTATTTTAAATGTACGAAGCAGAATTTTATCGTGAGGGGCAGGCCAGAAAGTTACTAAACCTGTAACGTGAACGTATAAAATGCACCTGGCGAGTGACTGTGTTGACTTTGATACACAAGTAATTCCTTCACATATTGGCATATTGTTGAATTAACGCTAGAAATATTTATGAAAATCGCATAATTATGCTAGTAGAAAACGAAATAAACCACTCCTACTAGTCAAAGTAGATCGAAAGTCTCGAATAGAGGACACTTATAAACAAAACATGTTCAAGAATATGGTACCCTACAGTGTCACATTGCCAAGATATTCGGAGGAAAAGTTACCTATATATAGTGCCCCGTTCTGCAATGGGGCAATACTGGCTGATAAAAGTTAAAAAATAAATTAAGTATTGTAAAATTGACGATTACTAACTGCCAATTTTTGTTAAATCTTTAATCAAAAAACAATACTAGAATAAACAATTATTATTTTAGGTAGAATTTGAATGTAACTGTAAATTAACATGAATGGTTTGGTTGGTAAATAGGCCAAAAAAAAAACACTACAAAGTGAAAAATTACTTCGGATTTTTGTTTTTTTGCCACCGACTTCCGAAATTAATGTTATTTTTCACTATGTAGTGATTTTTTTTTTTTTTTTTGTAGAAGGTAAAAAGTTTTCATTTCAAACGCTCCACTCAACTGTCGATTGGCCTTTAGAAGGCGATAACAATTAAAAATTCTATTGTGTCTCGTTAGTAACTGTTGAACACATATTCTTTACGGAATTTTAAAACAACTACTAAACTGCAAGCCAAGGTGAATACCTTGCGAAACTTCGATTACTGACGTACCCAGTTACTGAAACATCGATTACTGACGTACCCAGTTACTGAAACATGTTGTAATAAAAAAACCCAGCCAGAAACTTGATAAAACAATATAACTTGAAACAATATTGGGAGATTTTCCATGTTATTTTAAGACCAGAGACTTCTTATAGGTTTTCCTGTAATCTGAGTAAAGATCCATACTACGTATATTTTTCAAAATTTTAGGTCCAGTGGAATGGTCAATTTTCATCTAATTTCTTAAATATCTTTAATAGTATTTATTTTAAAGTTATATAAAAATATGTTTAAGATCCTTGCAACAGTAGTATTTGAATGTAACTGTAGGCAGTTTCATTTGATATATCACACGGTACTGTTATAAAACTTTTTTTTTTCTTGGTAGGGTGACCACTGAAAATCAGCGCTGTGCTGTGAGTCCCCATAGCACAGCACATAGAAATATATCTATGGCACAGCATCATGCTGAGTGGAAGCCTTCTTGTCACAGTCATAAATAACGTGCCAGCAGCTGCTGCTTATTTCTGTTTTGTGCTTGTGATTTTATTTAAAGCCATGTTTTATTTCATTGTTCTCTTCTTTTATGCACGTGTTTCTGTGACAAATAAATTTATTTTTCTTTCTTTCTTTTTCTTTTTATATATTTCGAACTACGACCCTCTTCCGTTGCCTAGCAACCAACAAAGCAAATCTAAATAGTCTTGCCAGTACGTGAAGATTGCGAGGTGCGAAATTTTACCCATATTGATGGGTAAAAAGCAGTCAAAACATACTTCATGAAAAGTCGTTCTAATATTTTTCTGTTTTTGAGTGAGCGTTATGAGGCATGCTCTATTGGATTTTCCAAATATTTATTCATTGTTTTAACAGTACCTTAAATCTATATATTTACAGGTTGCCCGTAACTCAAAACTTATTTATTATTTAAATATACATTGTATAGGACCCAAGATACAAATTCCAATATTTAAAAAATTGCGTTACTCGTTTTACAATTCATTATTTTACGTTGCGTTTTTTTGGTGGAACGGAACGCAAACTCAATGTGCGTTGTCTTCCACAATGCCGGAAGTGGCGTAAAAAACTATGTGAATAAAAATCTAGTCCTTACAAAGTGCTTGAAATCTGACTAAGGAAAGTAAATACGATTTCTGCTTGAATAAAAGTCAACTAATAATTTTATTTTTATGTTTTGGGTCTATAAAACCGGCCAAGTGCCTGTCGGACTACGCACAGTGACGGGTTCCGTAGTTAGGATGAATTTATCACAAATACAAACTTAACATTGTAGTTGAAATACATGTTCTGCCATACATTCCAACTGCAAATGTAAGTTTGTACACACAATATTGAGAGATTTACCATGTTATTTTAAGACCACAGACTTCTTATAGGTTTTCCTGTAATCTATGAGTAAAGAATCACTCTCTGTATTTTTTTCAAAATTTTAGGCTCAGTAGTTTCGGAGATAAGGAAGGGAATGATCAATTATCATCAATTTTCTTAAATGTCTTTAAATGTATTTACTTTAAAAATAAAAAAATATCCTCGCAAAAACCCCTTTCGTTTGATATGTCACACGATACAGTTAGAAAAACTTATTTGCCCCCAAAAGTGAACCCCATATTCAAAATTCATTTGTTTAGGTTACACGTCCGTGTTTGGGTCACAGAATTATATACACACAGGACAGGCAGACAGACAGACAGACACACGAGTGATCCTATAAGGGTTCCATTCTTTCTTTTTGAGGTACGGAACCCTAGAAATAAATGAAAAAAAAGCAGTATACATGGTCATATCATGACCGCGACAGAAACGGACGTTTGAACTTCAGTAGAAAATTGTTGGAGTTTCATAATTTTTTTGGGCAACAAACAGTAGTTGAATTTAACTTTTAATACTTTCTTGGTTTTATATTATATTTATTTTATGAAAAAAAAAACATATTACTTGCTAATTAATTCCCTTTTAAACGTTGACAAAAAAAGTTACTCTCGAAAAAGAAAATGGGTCGACTGATAGTGATCAACTTTGGCAAAGTTGTGGTGTGCACGCCGGAGGGGGGTAGTAACAAAAAAAAAATTAACAAAAACCCAACTGCGTAAAAAGTGAACTTTAAAAAAGATGGAAACAAGATGACCTATTTCTATCTCCAACGGTGTCATCTTCATAAATTTAACAATAAAGACCGCACGGGATTGTGATTTTTTTTAAAGTTCTTTTTTTTATTTTAAACTTTTTGGCTATTTTATCATTTCTCATTCCAAATTACATGTAAACATATAATTTGTAATATTGTATATATTTTTGTTACCACCTTTAAATTCTTCATTTTGATACCCCACCTTTTGGCGCCCAACATTCACTATTTTGTTTTTTTATAAAATTTTAATATACCCAGTGACACTCGCGCAATAAAGACGAAACTAACGACATATAATTCACTAAAATCATTTCGGCCGTTTAGTAGTTACGAGGGAACACAGAAGGACATACATACAGCTATCTAATTACATAACACATTTTCGTAAACGATTAAGACTAATCTGTTTCATTTTGACAACAACATTCATTGCGTTATTTACGTTGTTGAGCAGATTTTTTTTAACAACTTTTGGAGCAATAGATTAGCAATTTGTTTCAAAACGATTTAGATTGTGATTGATCGTGTATTACCCAATTAGGGTACAGGTCCAACAAGTAACCCTCTTTTTTGGCTTCTTTGGGTAAAACGGCATTGCAACGCATTAGCTATAATATTCAATAGATATTAAAAGTGTAGTCAGTACTCAGTAGGTACCAACTACACAGTCGGTTCTGAGAAAGCTACTCTCAGGAATTGTACCTTTTTATTCTATTCCCCGTTGTTAGGTTACATAGGTCTATATTATCTACTGATAACTTATTAATGCGAATACGTAATAAATAATATAATAAAAAGTATGAGCGTAAGATGAATGAAAAATGGCGGTGGACATGAACGAAAGTCCGAGTGCCATGGTTAGCAGAAACCTGCGGGACCGGTCTTACCATATCCACTTTTTGTTTGTTGCCCAGCCCGACTATTTTCGGTACCTACACGTCCTTATAAACGATCCGGATAAACAATTAGGTAAACTATTGTTAATCTGTCGTTTTAAATCGTGATTTAGGATGTTTATTTAGTAAAAAAACTGACGCGAAATAGTGCTATTAACCAAAAGTGGAGGAACGTTGTATTATATTTTGTCTAGAGTTAAAAGCTTTCTCTGGCAGAATTGCTACTTAAGCTTAGCATCGCATAGCCCCAATATAGTACGGCTGACAGAATCCTTCATTATTGTTTTACTACTATTTTGACAAAATAATCTATCATTTTATAACAATGTAGATCCCTACTTTAGAAGTGCAAGAGTAGATTATGAACGTCTAATTATGTCATTGTGTAGTCTGCAAAAGGTCCGCATTCCGTACTCCTTTACGAGTCTCGAATTGTAAAATATACTTAGGTCTGTTACTTACTGGTTTTTGTTGACTATCAACCCAAAAGAGCAACTTGTGTAACATCTGATTTCACACTTGGAGAAAGGAGATATGGATAAATATTTATAAGTGGTTATAGTCACTCATAATATACCTAGGTACTAATTTATTAAAATATACCTAAGTGCGATTCCTTCAATCTAGATCTTATCAATGATGACAATTACCGGTAGGTACTTACTGATTAACAATATGGATTAACGATAAAAGGATAGCAAAATTTTGTTCTTTGATTACAGAGAGTAGGTATGCCCCGACGCGTTTGTGAACGTTAGGTTTGAGATGGGACGGAGATCGGCATGCGGCGGGGGCGGGCGGACGTGCCAAGGCAGGCAGGCAAGCAACATATTTACTCATACGCCCGAGGCGTAAATCACCGTGCATCTATTTCGAGTTGGCCTGTGCGGGTGTGGGCACAGGCGGAGGAGAGCGGGGCGCGGGTAGACGCCGATGCCGGTCTGGCGCCAGAAGGATTCCCCAGCGCCCCGCACTCCCCGCGCCATCGCTCGAGGTCGCCGTGCGCTCGTGTCTTTGCTTTGCTGTGGCAAATAACTAATCTACCGCTTATCCTCAAAATCAACTGTTTAAAAGTTATCAGAGCTAACAGCGAATTGTGACCGCCGCGAAACAATGCGGTCAAATCTAAGCTTTTTTACAACTAGGATCATTCTATATTTCAAAAGATTTTGTTCCTATTTCCCAGAGCTATTTTAGCTAAAAATAAGTTTTGTAACAAACGTCCAATATTTCGCTAGATAAAACATGTGATTAGATCTATTCTTAAAATAATCGCTTACATTTTTGTATTCGCAAATTATTAGCATGTCATGATAACAACTTGTGTATAGTGTGTCAACCTCAAATATTATAAAGAAAATAAATTGATAATAAAAGGAAAGTTAATATTTCTAATATTATAGGTACTCACTAGTTAAATTCTTTCGATCCTGTCCGAGATGAACCAAGAACCCACCGAAGTGTAGTTGGCAATCTGGTCTTCCCTTCCCCCCACCCTGTCCACCCCCGCGCAGGGATGCCCTGCGGTCATTGGTTACTCATACATCTTGCAAAACCTGTATCCGTTCCATTACACCAATTTAAAATGGTTGTTTACATAGTTAAGAGCACAACACTATTCTCACTATTTGCACTTGTGATATTTAATGCAAATTACATAAAAAAAGAGAATCATCTAAACGTATTGTACCTATGTACTGTTACTTTCGCTCGTGAAAACGCGCGCACCGCGCTGAGCTCCGACAGAGAATGAATATTACTACCGAATTGAAAGTAGGTATTACATACAAAATATCAAGCTAGCCGGACAGATGTTTGTATAGATATACAGTGCCACCGTAGTGTGACTCAGACAGACAGACTCTTAAAACACGGTGGTAAAGGTTTATAATACATTATTTTGACAGCAAGCAAAAATTGGTACAACTGTACTACGCTATCCACGTATCTACCCAAACATAGAAGGCATAGAACTCTCGCATAATCAGTGACCATTCGTTGAAAATTAAGCCTTATATTATGTGCAGCATTCTAAAGGAAACTCGTTCTAATTAGTTGTTTTGTGCAGTTCTCGTCACTTGGATTTTTCATGAGAGGTTTTTAAACTTTACATGTAGAGTCTATCACAGTATCTAGTTAGGTATGCATTTTTTTAAAATACGTTTGTTTATGTTCATCTTTTTATTTAACCGTAAATGGATTATTCACTAAATTACTGTTGCAAATATAACATTCTTTAATTTTATTTATTTTTAAATCGAATTTACTTGTCGTCATGTGTTGAAATCGTTTGTCGTTCACTCACTACGCCATCTCGCGAATTACAAAAAAAAACTTTAGTTTTCTTTACTGTCAATAGATGGCAGATACATCACCGAATCTAACCCAGTAGATTTGGGAGAAGCACACATGGCAGCTTGTTATAGGTATGATTTAAGTCAGTGGACCTTTGAACCTTAAAGTAACGTGGGACTGCATAAAGAGGTGGTAAATCTTCCTAATTATCAAAAGATTTATCTTGAAATGATAAAGGTTTACCTCCTCTTGGCTGCTGAAATGGCTTATCTAACGTAAAAGCGTTAGTGTAGCAAGCAATTGTTATATAAATAAATAAAAGGAAAACTGTCTCGTCTGTACCTACTTTTTTTTTTTCAAGTACCTACCCGTTGCCAGCCTGCGCATGATTATTCATTAATTTTCATTCAGACAGCATTAAATAACATCACGCTAGTATTCCCCGAAGGGTTAGGCAGAGATGTAGGTACCTATTATAGCACACCCAAATTTCGCCATTTATGATGTAATAAGTGGCGAGCCTATTGCTTTCAACTGGGCACAAATGGCTTATTTGAAATACCTGTACTTAAAATGCAAAATACGTATTTTATATTTAAATACCTTTTAAAAAAGCATTTTGCATTTGATTTGAAATACTTTTCGAGATGTATTTTATATTTGTAAAATGCAAAATACTTTACTGCTAAGTTTCGCCAAACATTACCACTAAATTTTTTATGTAAATGGGTCAGCGATTCGACAAATAGCCACTAGAGGCGCTGCAAGTGCAGCATTTTGCAAGTATTTTGCATTTGATATGGTAAATTAGAAAACTATTTGCATTTTAAGTTTGTAAGGACTGAGCTATTTTTATGCCATCTACAATTTTATTAACTTTGACCGAGCTTGTTTGCAAGTGGTGATACAGGCTTCCCTACTTGAAATCGAATGACGTGAGACCGAATAATACTTGCTCGAAAACGTTAACTCGATAGTACTTGAAATCGATCAATTATGAGCGTCTGTCACGCTCATAATTTTCACTACCTCGATGCATCAAAATCTCGAATAACTATAAGCTCGAAACGTTGGCAGCACGAAGGTCCATTATCTTGAAACATCATTTCTCGAGCAACCATCTAATCGATTTACTACTTAAATATAAATCAACTATAATCAGGAAAAATTTCATCCTCAAGCCTCCAACTCTAAATAAGTTAAGAATTGGAGGCTGAGGGTAAAAATTTCTATATATTCTTACTGAATATATTTTGACCGTGTTTGGGATATCGTTAATAAAGTAGCTCTTAAGATTTGAGGGGCCGCCAGAACCCTATCGGAGCGGTTTGTCTTGACTCTATTTTGGAGTATTTAATTTCTACGTCTAGTTGCTACCTCCAGATAAAGCTACAAGGGCACTTATGAAACTTCAGAAGCTAGGACCACGGTTTCATTTAGCCGTTTCCTATGGAAAAGAGCCGGCAGAAAACTACACCGGCCATCATCATAATTTAATTATAATAACAGCATATTATGCGTGTCGTTCTCGCATGTGTGGCAAACACACGTGGCAACATCATACAAAGTATTAATTTAATTTATCAATAAGATAGAAAAAATATCAGTGGTCGACCTAGACACAGCCCGGGGGGTCATGACCCCCCCAGATCCGCCGTTGACGTTGCCCTTGCCAGTGATGCGGTAGCGTGTCCAGAGGCGACTTTTTATTCCACTTTGCATAGTACCCAGAGTGATGGCCATACTACGTTGCCGAGAGCCAGGTTCCATTATTCCTACGGTCTCTTATAATAAGAGTGTTTATATTGATTGAACTTAGAAATGTGGCAGAAATGATACTGATTTTGTCTCAAACGCGTTGCAGGATTTTATCCACATGCGGGCGGCGAAATTGGGGCTGTTTCGTCGCCCAAACAGTCGGGCTTAAAGAGGTAGTACGCAGTGTTCCATGCGCAGCTTTATGGGAGGACGTGCGGTCGTGGGATAGGCCGTAATGGGTGATGGGGCCTGCTAGGCGTGGCGGGCTGATACCAGTCGGGGGTGCGGCGAATGTACAATTATCTCCCAAGCGCCCGACACTTTCAGAGATAAGGGGGGAATGCTCAATTTTCATGGAATTTCTTAAATATCTTCAAAAGTATTTATTTTAAAATTATATAAAAAAAATATTTTCAATATCCTAGCAACAAGCCCTTTCATTTGATATATCACACGGTACTGTTAACAAAACTTCTTTTTTTTTAATTTTCTGGTTAATCCCCCCAAAGTGACCCCTATATTCAAAATTCATTTATTTGTTACACGTTCGTGTTTGGGTCACAGAAATACATATGTGTACCAAATTTCAACTGAATCGGTCTATTAGATTAGTAACAAATTGGCTGTGACAGACGGACAGACAGACAGACAGACACACGAGTGAATCTGTAAGGGTTCCGTTTTTTTTCCTTTTGGGGTACGGAAACCTAAAAACGAACTTAAAGTCAACAAACACAAAATAACCTATAAATTATAAACCGTTCATAATTTATTGACTTTTCCACTGAAGCTGCTTTTATACCAGTGGTCGACGCTTCCCCTGTCCTTTCTCGTCTTTTAATAGTGCTACACTCCAAGTGTCATACATATTTATCTAGTTTTCGTATAATTTGTGATCGACACAAAAGTAAACAAACACAACAATGGCGGTTTAAAGACGTAAAACTGTGCTGCCACCTGTTATAAGCATTCAGTTTTTAACCTCATTCCACGCCGCTTAAGCTAAACGGCGTTAACTATTTCTCGCCGTACGATTTGTTGCGGCGAGTGATGGACCTTTTAAATGCATGCTTTGTGAAAAAATTAAACCAAACAATGAAAAGAAAATCTATATTTTCAATGTAATAATAAAGCGTTAACGAATATAAAATAAAATTGCGTACATAGCTTCGTTGCTTTTAAAAACAACTAAGATACGACTAAAATAAAATGAATCCCAAATCAATCAAGTGACATTTCAGCGTCGTCATCTTTTTTGTCGCCTTTGTCATCTTTGGGTTTCTCTTCTTTCTTTTTGTCATCCTCCGTTAGCTTATCAGCTGCATTGGATGTGTTTTCAAGCGCTTTAAAGAAAGCTTGCATATCGCCTGTGTTCGCAGCCGCTGTGACTTCCGAAGGCAAACCAAATTGCGATATCACTGGACCCATTTGTCCAGAAGTCAATGCCGAAGAGAATTGGTTCGCAGCCTGGAATATAATAGTAAGTGTTAATAGGTGCGTAAGCAACTTTATGTCATGGACCGAACATTGTAAATAAAATAATACTATTGTATCAAATTGAAGATATCTAATATTATAAACCAATCATTTGGAGTGTGCATTTTAATTATTTTGCACAGGACTTGAAATAGGTAATAATCATATTCTGCTCCATGTTATAACTTAATTTAACAATTGATCCACAACAGCTACAATTTTCTTGGGGTATCAAGGTCTAGTCAGACTATTACGGATGGGGAAACAATAGCTGATGATGGTTGTAATAAAATACTAATAAAATTTAAAGTAAAGTTGATGGGATATCTGCGCAATACACTCCTAGTATTAGTAATTATGAACAACTTCTACCCATTTCCCGGACGTGGTGGCAAACGTGTTAGTTTATCTAGTCCTTTATTAGTATTTTTTTATTATTAATAGAGACATTTTAGTAATATTTGAAATTTTCATAGGGTTTATTTGGCACATGTTAATGCACTGTTAATGAGTTAGTAATAGATTTGGTAATAACATGCAATAGTCAGCAATACAAATTGTCTATAATTTAAATTCAAGATTTTTTCTTTTTTATGAAATAGATGACGTCGTCATTGGCATGTAAATGTAATATTCTTTAGTCGCTCATTATTAGAGAGGAAGTCAATAAATTTTTTTCGCCTTGACTGAATCATTCATTTATAATTCTCACCTCACATTTTGATTGGTAATAATATTACTTACCTTTAAAAATTATGGTGTGTGACTTGCCACAATCCATCGTACATCATAACTGTGAATATTTCACTTTGCATAATTTCTCATAACATGATAAAAAAAATATTTAGAATTCTGCCAAAATATTTTGCTATTACAAAAAAATGTATATTCCTAATTTCCAATTAGTATCATAAAACTAGTAGTAATCAATCAAAATGGTCCAAATGTTTGGTTGGTAGTGAGGTATGTTAAAATATGTAAAGCAAAATGCCTTCATCATTTTTTCATTCATTCTTTTTTTTGCCTTTGATGACGTCATTGAAGGTAAAATAAAGGACATGTATTTTCTCACCAATTCTGCTGACTATTAACCCTATTCTTCTTCCAAATGAGTTTTTATTGGAAAATAAGCCAATTCCAGGTAAAAAAATAAAAAAATTCAAAAATAATTTGGGGCGTATCGAAGTCGAATCAAAGGAATCCCATGCACCGCGTAAACGGACAAACCTTGGAAGCATTAGAAAAATATGCGAAACGCATATCGCTCGATAAAATAAGAAGCCAGACGCGAGACGAGTCCCGGTGGCGACGTGCCGCAGCCAAGGACTGGAACGCTATACGTGAAGGTTCACCTGAGCGAACTGCGGTGAGAGCAGGGTGGTCCTTACATCGTCCTGGGCGGCGCCGGGCGTCGCGGGCGGCAGGTGCGGCGCCAGGCGCGGCGCGGTGCCGGGCGCGCTGGCCGTCGTCACCACGTCGGGCGAGGCCAGCGCCGCCGCCAGCTCCACGCGCGCGCCCGCCGCGCCCGCCGCCCCGCCCGCGCGCGCCGCGCCGGCCGCGCCCGCGTCGCCCTCCGACGGCGCGTTGCCGAGCCCTGAGAAGTAGCGCTGCAAGTCTGACAAGTAGATCTGCCCGCCTGCACCATCTGTGTTTCAAACGTAGCATTAACTGGCTGTGGCTATGCCCACAACTCCAATACTAAGGCGCCAGTTACAGAGAACTGTTGGAGAGAGTCAAGGGCTGTCTGCTAAGCTGTGACCGTTTTAGTTCTGCTTTTCGTTCCCGACGTCTACAACTATACAATGCTTTTTAAGAAATAAAAGTATTGTATAGTTGACCTCGTAATTGCTTAACCACTTATGACATACTAAATTTCAAACTATCTAACTGAACATTGGTGTTGAAAGCAAAAGACTGTAGTTTTACGACTAGCAAGAGACATAAAAAAAAGTTTCTATTGATTTGAAAAACAATCCAATTCGAAGGAATAATGAAAAGGCAAAATGGTTTAAAATTATGAAATGAAATTGTTTATATAAATAGGATATCGGAATCACTTTTACACGTCATATTAAAAAATATTAAAAATAAGCTTGATGAGGTTGGCGTTTCCTATCTGACTACCCTAAGAAGAAAGGCCAAAACAAACTCAGAGGTCAGTCTCTTTTAAAGTCCAGGCATAATCATAGTCGGGTCATGTAAAGACATGTAGATTAGTGTCTGAAATGGTATTTTGAGGAAAGAGAACCACACAGATTTGAATGGACCTGTCCAGTCAGTGCAAGCATTTGTCAGTAATCGTGTCACTCAACTCATAACTTAGGAACTCTACGAACAATACCAAAGAAAGGACATTTGGGTAGGCCGCATATAGTACTCAAACTGCCACGACTGATCTGAACTGACGTACCACGGGGCTGCGCAGCGGTAGCTGTATTGGGCGGAGTGGCGGTGGGGGCGGGAACATCGCGCGCGCGCGCCGGCGTGCGCGTGGCGCCGGGCTCGGTGGTTCGCGGTTCGCTGGTGCGCGGCTCGCTCGCGCGCGGCTCGCTGGCACGCGTCTCGGCGCGCGGCTCGCTGGTGCGTGGCGCACTCCCACCGCGGCTGCTGTTGCCACTGCCCGCTGACGGACGTGCGCTAGTATTGCCGCTGTTGCTACCGCTGTTGTTACTGCAGAAAAAAGTAATTGCAATAAAATGAAATAAAATGTTTTTATCACATATATTCAAAAAGAGCTAGTTTATTCTTCGTAAACAGGGACTAAAATAGTTTTATAATCCCTAGGGATTAAAAGTGATTTGAATTTGGAATGTGTATATTGTTAGTAAAAGTTCCAATCACCAAAGAAATCACATTGTATGAACAAGTAACAGGCTGGCGAGAGAGAGAGAGTGAGATAATGTGAATGTGGTCAAAATGTAAATCCAAGATGGCGGCTGCGGAAATTTTTGTTATAGGTGTCGTTTTCATAGCTTTCGAAGGTGCTAAACTTGATAGTGAGGTCATAATGTCCACGATAGCGGCTGCGAAAATTTACTATTTGGCCCTGTTCATCGACTTTAAACATCAGTTAAGAATGCTGCATATGTAAAGTGTTTTTAACCCGGACAGAATGAAATGACAGTTTTTGGAAACATTGTTTCATAGACGAAAGGAGTACTGCTTGGCTGTATTCTTTGATGTACAGCAAGTGTTCGACAAGGTCTTACACCAGGGCTAAAAAAAAATTGCTGCCACATAACCTGTATGTACTATTGAAGTCTTACTTAGACGACAGATTTTTTCGGGTAAAAGTTAATAATTCTTATTCTAAATTCTACAACATACAGGCCGGCGTACCCCAGGGCGCCGTATTAGGTCCAACCCTCTACCTTTATATACAGCAGACTTACCAACGTCAGAAGAAGTTCTCTCTGCCACCTTCGTTGATGATATGGCTACTTTGTGCAATAACAAAAACCCTCATATGGCCTCACAAATGCTACAAAATCACCTCGACAAAGTCCATAAGTGGATGAGAGAATGGAAAATAAAAGCTAGCATCAACAAGTCAACGCATGTGACATTTACTCTCAGAAAAGATGACTGCCCACATGTTAAACTCAGAGATAATACACTTCCACAAGGGATAACAGCTAAGTACCTTGGAGTACACCACAACAGGAAACAAATGTGGAGACACCACATAGAGAAAAAAACGTGACGAGCTTAACATGCTGCTCCGAAAACTGAAGGAATGTTCTTCTTAGGAAGAACATCACGTTTCACTAGAAAACAAGGTACTCATCTACAAAGCAGTATTAAAGCCTGTCTGGACATACAGAATCGAGCTGTGGGGCTCTGCGAGGAACTCAAATGTGGAAATTCTCTAGCAATTTCAAAATAAACCTCTCATAATAATATTAAATGCTCCATGGTTCATGAAGACCTCAGAATTACATGAGCATCTAGTAATAACTGTAAAAGAGGAAATAGAACAGAAGATACATTCTTACAAACATCAAATAGCATCACATACCAACACCTTAGCCATAGCCCTGAGTGAACCAATAACCATGAAAAGGCTCAAACGCCACCACATATGGGACTTAATAAAGCAATTTTGAGAGGCAGATTCTTTGCTGGAAGAATGGCCCTCTGCAGTCAATATCCACACAAAAAATGTGCCTAAAGGTTTACAAAAGATTGCAAGATAAACAGAGGAAAAAAAAAATTGTTTCGTAGACAATGTATAGGAAAAAGCAGGGACTTCACCATCGGCGTCACGGGTGCACGGACGGGACGGCAACGTGAGACCCAAGGACCCCTTCCTTGGGTCTCACGTTGCCGTCCCAAAAACATCGTAGGTGACAATGTTTAAGAAAGTCCGGCCCCGCGCGCGTGTCCGTGGTTCCTTTGCGTGTACACTGTCGCTCCAGAGAGCTAAGTAATTACATCTTTTCTTATTCTCCACACTAGCATGTTAGTTTTGTGTTACTGTCGCGGTACGTATGCATTAAACACCCGTCCGTGATTTCATAATACCGTTCGTTCAGTGTGTCAAGCACACAATTATTTGAATTTTGCACAAGAGTCAGACATATCAACAAGTTGTGCATTGTTGCAAGTAAAAACTAAATTGTTACATCAAAGCATTTTCTGCATAGGTCCACACATTTTTCATTTCAATGATAAGCCACTGAAATTCGAAATATTAAGCAACTTAAATTTGGTGAAAAATTTATAGATTATTTGACAAACTTAACTGATTTAAAACATATGTTATGTAAATATCAATTTAATATTTTAATTTTATTATTTACTTTAAGTATAAACTTTTGCAGAGCTGTCTTTTCTTTAAAAAGATTGTTTAAAAAGTATTGAACTACACCCATATTGGGACAAAATATATTGCATTTTTGAACCTACAACTCCTCTCAACTAAGTGATACTGATAACCTTGGAGTTATCTAGATTTTAGATGATAAATGTTGAACACATTACTATTTACACATTCTGTTGTTTCTGCCCCGATAGAAAAATAGCATGAGTTTATGTATGTACATTAATATTTAGCTATGTTGAATTATGTTTGGTAGCTACCCCATAGTGCCCAAAAGAGAGGACAGTCCTCCAATTTGCCCAACTCCTCCAAGAAGTTGCATGAGTTGTTGCTGAGACATGTTGTTCAGTATATTTTGTAGCTCTCCATCCTGTCCACCACTGCCACCTCCACCACGTCCCCCAGATGTTGGAGGATTGTTTAAAGCCTCATTGATGCGGCGGCAATAATCATCATCTTTATCGGTCTTGGGTTCCTGTAAAACAATAACAGATGCAATGACATGATGCAAAAAAAAAACCACCCAAGTGCATATCAGACTATGCACAATGAAGGGTTCTATAGTTGTGATGACTTTATTTATCCCAAGAACAAACATTGCAGTTGAAAAACATGTTCTCCCATATATTCCAACTGCAAATGTAACTTTGTACTCACAATATTAGGAGATTTACCATGTTATTTTAAGACCATAGACTTCTTATAGGTTTTCCTGCAATCTATGAGTAAAGAGCCATACTATATATTAGGTCATAATATTTTTCAAAATTTTAGGTCCAGTGGAATGGTCAATTTTCATAGAATTTCTTAAATATCATTAAAAGTATTTATTTTAAAATTATATAAAAAATAAAAGATCCTGGCAACAAGTCCTTTCATTTGATATGTCACACGGTACTGCTAGCAACTTTTGTTTTTTTTATTTTCTTGTTTGCCCCCAAAAGTGGCCCCTATATTCAAAATTCATCTATCGTTCACATAGTGTTTGGGTCACAGAAATACATATGTGTACCAAATTTCAATTTGGTCCATTTAATTCGAAGCAAATTGGCTGTAGACGGACGGACAGAGCCAGACAGACACACAAGTGATCCTATAAGGGTTCCGTTTTTCCTTTTGAGGTACAGAACCCTGAAAATATATTTAAATAGGACTATGATTTATGAGCATTTCATATTATGTTCTAGTTTGACTGTCTAGTTTCTATTACAATTATTTCCTATTCCAAGTGAAATCTGAAAGTAGTGACTGATGTCCATTGTGGTGGTATTTTATGACATTCATGATGTGGTCTGAAGCATTTTTTATGCTTTATGCAAATGACCAACCACAAAATAATGCATGCTATGCAAAGAGACATACAAAACTAATGATTTTCCTTTCCTTGCTGGTTTAGTAATGCACTATTTTACAAACATTATTTACATTTCGGGCATTATGACAAGATTTAAAAAAAAGAGACTTCAGCTGCATTTCTTACCTGCATCCAGAAGAAATACTTCTTAGAAAAAGACTTGAACTTGAGGACATAAACTCTGCCAGTTGTGCATTCATTCACCCGCACAAATTCACAGTCATCGGGAAATATTAGCAAGTCATCTTCAACCTCGCCGGTAGTACGGTCTTTCCAACAAAAATGCATCAATGAGTCTTCTCCTTGGTACACATATAATAGACCCTTCCTCTTATCAGGATGAACCATACGACCTTTTAGAGTCATTCTTCCGGCACGAAATTCTACCAGATGCTTGTTGCCTCCAGAACTACCGCCTAACCCCGAAGTATTACCGAATAATGCAGTTGCCGACATGATGCTGAAATATAGATAGAAAAATTTAACAGAGCGGATTATCAGCTGCAACAGCAACAGAGCTATCAATCAAATGCAAGAAATATCTGCTCTCTTAGTGGTTCCATCCTGAGATGATTGATGTTCCATCAATGATTCCAAAACGAAATGAAGCAAATTCGAATCATAATTTAAAAATTATACAATTTACCTGAATTAAATACGTACCTCGTAGGAACTCTTAGATTGCTACTACTCCGTAATTGAAATCTAAAACAAAATTCAAACAAGCAATGTGAATTTGATGAATGACTATGATAGTATACTATTGTAGTCTTTGACTATGATTTTTTCGCTTTGTTCTATGGATGACAAACGTCGAGAAAATGGATCCGAATGTTAATATGACCACAGAGCATTTAACTTAATGTGACCAATTTATTTTCGAGTTTCTACCTTTCCCTAGTATTCATAATATTCTTATTCGTATTTCTTCTATTACTAGCTCTTATTTCTTAAGCTGCCAGGATTTCAAATAATTTGCATTCAGATGATTTGCATTAGAGTCTGTATAATAAATGCTGAAAGTGATTTCTTCACGAACAACAAAACAAACAATCCTTTCCTTGAAACTGACTTGCGGGGATTCCCCGTATTTTATTTTGTGCTTGTATTGTTTATGACTAACTAGCGACCCGCCGCGGCTTCGCACGGGTGGACGAAAATAAATACCAGTTTTTCGAAAATAATTCGAATTATTTAAAAATATATTTAAGAAATATTGAATGAAATTATTATAAGTATTTTTGAAAAGAACTTTTGATAATGAGTATCTAAATAGTTGCGAAATCAATTTTAATAAGTGCATTAATTCAGTAAATTTACTCGATTTGGCCGCGTCCGCTACGCAGCGGACGCGGCAAATCGAGTAAATTTCCGCGCATTTTCGCGAGCATTTTTTTCTACGCAGAGAGCCGACCGCGCGAATGAGCCGCGCGGCAACCTGCTTCATAGATGTGCACCCCCCTCCCCTGCGGTTTCGCCGTGCGAGTCGTGCGACACCATCATTCATTTTAATACCAATTACAATTTTAAATTCGTAATATCTTTTGAATGGATTGTTCGATTGGAATAAAATAAAAAGTAATTTATAGCTATTGAAACAATCTTGCTCAATAAATAGTTTATTTGGATAAGGATTAGTATTTGACGATAATATGATCAATAAACATAGGCTAATAATTTTAATTACTTTTATTCTATGGAAAAGTGGTTATAACACATATAATGCCGTACTAACAAATGACCTAACTGTTTTTTTTTTTTTTTGTAATATACGTTCATGGAATGTGAGGAACGTCTCATGACACTATTTTCGTTACATTTTACATATTATAATAGTAAAATAAATAAATAAATAATGGTGGCTACCATATATGGCTGACGCGGCGCCACTGTAATAACATTCTCAATAGGGCCGCGTCAACCATTTTGTCAGCCATTTGATTTCAAAAGCGCGCGAAACCTGCGCCTCGCTTGCCGCCGCTGGCGCCATTTTGATTTTATAGCGTCGTGTGTAACGGCCGCCATATTACGGCCGCCATCTTACGGCCGCTATATTACGGCCGCTATATTACGGCCGCCATCTTACGGCCGCTATATTACGGCCGCCATCTTACGGCCGCTATATTACGGCTGCCACATAACGGCCGCCATATTACGGCCGCCATCTTACGGCCGCCATATTACGGCCGCCATCTTACGGCCGCTATATTACGGCCGCTATATTACGGCCGCCATCTTACGGCCGCTATATTACGGCCGCCATATTACGGCCGCCATATTACGGCCGCCATCTTACGGCCGCTATATTACGGCCGCCATCTTACGGCCGCTATATTACGGCCGCCATATTACGGCCGCCACATTACGGCCGCCACATTACGGCCGCCACATTACGGCCGCCACATAACGGCCGCCATATTACGGCCGCCATCTTACGGCCGCTATATTATGGCCGCTATATTACGGCCGCCATCTTACGGCCGCTATATTACGGCCGCCATATTACGACCGCCATATTACGGCCGCCATCTTACGGCCGCTATATTACGGCCGCCATATTACGGCCGCTATATTACGGCCGCCATCTTACGGCCGCTATATTACGGCCGCCATCTTACGGCCGCTATATTACGGCCGCCATCTTACGGCCGCTATATTACGGCCGCTATATATATGTGATAATGGCTAAAATATAAATGTCTAACCATTTAGGCAGCGTTCGCGAGAATCGTTAACGTAAGGCAGTTTTTTCGACGCCTTACTCCACAATTTTCACTACCACGAAAAATCTTATCTATTTTCCGGGATAAAATATAGCCTATACGGATTCGGAAGAATCCCTCTAAGTAATGGTAAAAGAAATTTTGAAATCGGTCCAGTAGTTTTCGAGCCTATTCAATACAAACATACAAAAATACAAAGGTTTCCTCTTTATAATATTAGTATAGATATGCGTAAAGTTTGTTCACTGTACTTAGGTACAAACAAACTGACACAAACGCGGACAAACGGACACTTAAATTTTATCTAAATAAAATTCCGTTTCCGTGTCTGTTTGTCCGCTCGCACGCGCGCGTTATAAGCGGCGATGACGGTGACCTTACTATTTTAAGGGTCCTTACCAATAAAGCTACGGTTTCCTAAAAGAGTGGTGGGGCAGGCCGCTGGCCGCCAAATAACGTCCGCCAAATAACGGGCACCAAATAACGGCCGCCACGCAACAGCCGCCAAATAATGGGCGCTTAATAACGGCCGCTACATACCGGGCGCCAAATTATGGCCGCCACATAACGGCGGCCACATAACGGCCGCTACAGTTACCGTAGTTACCGTCACTCTACGGCCGCAAAAACGGGCGCAAATAACGTTGTCATAAAACCGGAAAAGTGCATTCTTTGCACGGAAATATTGTACGGTGACCACACCGCAAGAAAATAAAAGTGCGAGTGCACTTTTCCGGTTTTATGACAATCGTTACTGCGGCCGTTACTTGGCGGTTGTTATGTAGTGGCCATAATTTGACGGCCAATGTATGGCGGCCGTTATGTAGCGGCCGTTATGTGGCGGCCGTAATATGGCGGCCGTTATGTGGCGGCTGTTATGTGGCGGCCGTTATTTGGCGGCAGTTATCTAGCTGCCTTTTTATGGCAGCCGTTCTGTGGTGGCCGTAATATGGCGGCCGTAATATGGCGCCGTAATGTAGCAGCCGTTATGTGGCGGCCGTAATATGGCGGCCGTTATGTGGCGGCCGTAATATAGCGGCCGTAATATGGCGGCCGTTATGTGGCGGCCGTTATATGGCGGCCGTTATGTGGCGGCCGTAATGTGGCGGCCGTAATATGGCGGCCGTAATATGGTGGCCGTAATATAGCGGCCGTAAGATGGTGGCCGTAATATGGCGGCCCTTATGTGGCGGCCGTAATATGGCGGCCGTAATGTAGCAGCCGTTATGCACTTTTCCGGTTTTATGACAACCGTTACTGCGGCCGTTACTTGGCGGCTGTTATGTGGCGGCAGTAATATGGCGGCCGTAATATGGCAGCCGTAATTTAGCAGCCGTTATGCACTTTCCGGTTTTATGACAACCGCTACTGCGTCTGTTATTTGGCGGCCGTTGTGTGGTGGCCGTTATGTGGCGGCCGTTATGTAGCAGCCGTTTTATGGCGGCCGTTATGTGGTGGCCGTAATATGGCGGCCGTAATATGGCGCCGTAATGTAGCAGCCGTTATGTGGCGGCCGTAATATGGCGGCCGTTATGTGGCGGCCGTAATTGGCGGCCGTTATGTGGCGGCCGTAATTGGCGGCCGTTATGTGGCGGCCGTAATATGGCGGCCGTAGTATAGCGGCCGTAAGATGGCGGCCGTAAGATGGCGGCCGCTATATTACGGCCGCCATATTACGGCCGCCATCTTACGGCCGCTATATTACGGCCGCCATCTTACGGCCGCTATACTACGGCCGCCATATTACGGCCGCCACATAACGGCCGCCAATGGTTAGACATTTATACAAAATATAAATGTCTAACCATTTAGGCAGCGTTCGCGAGAATCGTTAACGTACGGCAGTTTTTTCGACGCCTTACTCCACAATTTTCGCTACCACGAAAAATCCTATCTATTTTCCGGGATAAAATATAGCCAATACGGATTCGGAAGAATCCCTCTAAGTAATGGTAAAAGAAATTTTGAAATCGGTCCAGGAGTTTTTGAGCCTATTCAATACAAACATACAAAAATACAAAGGTTTCCTCTTTATAATATTAGTATAGATAATCAGCGAGAATGACTTCTATTACATATATAGGTATTAAATTCAATATTGTTTATTAACCCCTGCATATTAATTATAGTTGTTGCAAACCACGAGTGCGGTCGGCCCTTGTTTGTGTTTAATGTATGTAATGTATAGTATACATTACATTGAAATACTTAAATAAGAGGGCGGCAAAATTGTCTTCCGCCCCGGGCGGCCGACACCCACGTTACGCCGCTATCACTCGCTCTCTCTTGCATCCTACTTTATCTTGATTCTTATGCTTCTTTGTCTAAATCGACAGTTAGTCCTCTTTCTGTATGAATGGACAAAATAAAACCTATCCCACTCAAGACACGATGCAAAAATTATCGAGCTCGCTCTTTAATCCTACATTCTCTTATTTGCGTATGTCGACAAAGTTACTCCTTGTATGAATGGAGAAACGATAACCTAACATATCCAAAATGAACTGCTAAAATGATTGAGCTCGCTTCGTGGAGCTGCAGATGTACCCCTCTGAAAAAAAACCTATCGGGGTGGCCCATGATATGGTATAAAAATAAAATAGAATTCTGTGTTAAAACCTACCAAAAAGTTTTTTTTAAGTGGAAGCTTTTTTAGGTGCGTTGTGCATTTGCTGTTACCGACACCAGCTTTAAGGGCTTGCTACACGGCAGTCAACCACGTCCCCAACAGAGGTGACCTTGGTTGACGACAGGCAGAGCTGTTTGAAATTTGGTCGTAAACCACCAACTCCACGGTTGTAAACCACCAAGGTTACCTCTGTTGGGACACGGTTGACTGCCGTGTAGCAAGCCCTTTAATAAAAAAGACATCAACGCGCGATAATGACTCCAGTGCAATGCTCTAAGCTTCCGATAGCCGGATCAGACCATGGTATAATAATATGCTTCGCCTGGTATTCTCTTCCCGTGACAGCTGGGTCACGTGATTGACCTAAGAATACGTCATCAGTTGCGATGCGGCTCTCAAACTTTTTTAGTGGGGGAAAAAGATAAAAATAATACAACGGGTACTCATTTTTAATAAATCGACATATTTGATACTTTTTGTATTTTTTTACTTTGCTTCTTTTTTAATTGATTGCATATTTGGTTTTATTTAGTACTTACTCGTAGATAGGTCCTCGTTCGAACTAAACAGAGTACTCCTGCATAATGAATTTGAGGATACAAGTCCTTTGTGGCATCATGAATAATCAAAAAAATCGTGTCAAATTTGTGAAAATGAATTTTTCATCGTGCAACGATTCACCGTGGTATTTATTAAATTGTCTCTCCATTATATCAGCAACCTTGATCTCATTGCAAGGGTAAATTAGTTGTCCCCTAGACACAAAAAAAATCCAATCACAGGCTACGCTACCTGGATCAATCTTTCGTGTATCGTATATACCGTATCCAAGATGTAGATATTTTCGTAAATAAGTAAAAAAACTAGTTGGGTTAGGTTAGGTTAGGTTTTGGTGTTCGGGTGTACAGCCGGATTGACACTATTATGCCTTATATGGAATTTACAACGCGTAGATAAATGAAATAATATGTAGTAAGGTACATACCAGTTCTTATTGTTGTTTTCGGTCTACAATACTGAAGCCACACATTTGCTAGCATCTCTTCTTTGGGAAAA
Organism: Omphaloscelis lunosa; assembly: GCA_916610215.1. Lineage (NCBI taxonomy): Eukaryota > Metazoa > Arthropoda > Insecta > Lepidoptera > Noctuidae > Omphaloscelis > Omphaloscelis lunosa. Next base: position 16,196,563 of record OU744244.1, on the reverse strand, counting down.
GAAAAAAACCTTATTACACCGCCTTTTTTACTTCTGTTTTTACAGTTTAGTATGGAACAATTAACCTTTTCACCGCCATGGACTTCAATAGAAGTTCCAGATTTTCGTGCCACCAGCGCCACGACTTCATTAGAAGCTCTTCATTTTAACTATGTTATAATAATAAATTTACTGTATTTAACAGGTTTTTTTTTTTTCATTTTATTATTTAAAAGCACTGTCTAATACCCTGTTTTTTTATTTTACCACACACAAGAAACCTTTAATTGTCTTAAAATTGACAAAAACAAAAACTCCGAACATTTTTAATATCTCCAGAACGCCAAGGACTTTATATATAGTCGGCCAGTGATGTAACGCGAAAGTTAACACTGTTTGATTTCGCCCGTAGAAATATTTATAAGTACTACTATCGAAAACAATTTATAAAATATGAACTTAGTTAACTACTTTACAACAAAGGGAAAATTTACCAATTAAGACCTTCAGATGGGTGCCGATCCGGAATTAAATAATTCTTGTTATTGTTCACCAATCTTTGTCGATAAATTATATTCCCATCTCTACAAAAAAGTTAGTTGTCACTGCCCCGAGCGCCACGGACTACTATAGTAGTCGTTCTGTGACGTCATAAGCGTACGAGTGTCAAGGTCACTTTTGCATAGTGCAACAATGTAAACGGGAAAGCGCGCACGCCTCCTTCTTTCCCGCTTTGCTTGTGATAAGAACAAAATGATTTTAATTGTATTCTATTGTATGACTAATTAAAAAGTGCTGTTAAAGAATTGAACTCTATGAGTTACAACAATTTTTGCAACGTGTGGAATCGAACTCGAAGTGGAGGATATTAACACAGATGATTCTGATGTACTTAACTCCATCTTGGTAATAATCATAGTCTTTCCATAGTTTAAGATTATGGTAGATTATGGGTTTGGGTGACTAAAATGAACTGTTCATTTTAGTCACCCAAACCCATAATCTACTATCTTTATTTCCATATCCTGCAATGGTCCTACCTACACCAACCGAAGTTTGTCCTTATGATTAGGGAAGGTACGTATTTACGCGACCAGGTTTTTACACCAGGTATTTGCTTCCAAGTACGTACACCAGGTACCGCCCTGAAATACTTGCAAGGCTTCAAAGTATTTTATACGGCTACTCGGACTCGCTCGGTCGGGGCTCGACGCTCGCCCGAGTCATAGAGTCTCGCTGATTCGTGACGAAGCTTCGGCCGTCGTGCGTCGCGTCGGTCCACTTCGGCCGCGTTCGGGCCTCGAGCGGCGCGGCTCGTTGCAATAAGAAATAATACATCGTTCTCGCTCGAGTCGCTCGTACATTGTAAAGATGACTCGCTTGGAAAGTTAACTCTAAATATACGGTAGTAAGGAACAAATTTGCAATTTGATTTTTATTTTTAACCTTGAACTCCGAAATGTAAACTGCAATAATAATAACGGTTCTTAGTACGACACTATAACAAGAGCGTAAGATACATAATCGCGCGTACGATAGGGATTTTCAAATTTGCATTTTTTATGATGCACCTCTTCAATAGGTCCATAACCGCGGTAGTTTTCGCAAATGCGATCATGCTCCTTATCTGTAAGAATCTACGGAACAGTTTCGTATGCAAGTATTTCTAAATGGTGTCTTTGCAAGTATTTATTTGTAAACGCAATTTTGCTTCTTATTAATAAGAAGTCACGGTTCAATTTCCCATGCAAGTATTTTTTATTCCAACAGGGCTTGGATGGTAATAAAAGTAAAAACTAGGTATTTATTTGTAAATGCGATTGTGCTCCTTACTTATACGAAGTTACGGGTCAATTTCCTATGCAGATAGAAAATACTTGAAAGTATCCCGAGCCCTGGTTTTAGGACCTGGTTTCTGAAGGTAGACGCACTTGGAAGCCCTGGTACTTGATTTTGCAAGTACGACCCATGTCTACTTATGATAATCGTAAGTTGGTGACTCATTTAATTAATTAATTAAAAATGGCCTCTTGCATGCCTTCCAAAGGACCGGGACCCCAGGGTTCCCAGAAATGTCAGGAGACGTAAAAATAATAATAACGGTTATTCATCAAAACGTAAGAAAAAACACGGGATAGACAAAAATGGGAGAAAGGAAGACCATAGACATCCTTAATCAGAATTGAATGTAACGTGCTCTGAGCGCCAAGGACTTGAAATGAAGTCAATGGATGACGTCATGAACCTAATAGAGACGTACCACATTTCTTATAGTTCTAATTGAGTTATGCATTTTTTTCTTAAAGTCTTATTATTTATACTGATTTTTCTTACTAAAGATACTGTGAAATAAAACAAATATGGAAATATTGAGTCGGTTTTTATTTATATTCGTAAATCTATAAATAAAGCTTAACGTAGGCGTATAAATCTCATTTATCGATAGGACGATACCCTCATCACTACTTTTTACTGTACATTTAGTTATACATTTATAGCTTGGCGCTGGGCGAGGCATCGCGTCCTGTGTACGTTGGCGGTGAAAAGGTTAACCATTTTTATTGTGTATCTTTCACAGTTTACACAGTTTTCATTTTCACAGTAACCAATGTTTGGGAACCACAGTATTTTGCTCACCGAGCGAAACAACGCTATAGGTATGAGCGACACGACAATAGCGATGAAATGGCGAGCTGTCAGTATGACAATTGTCAATTCTATGTGTGGCCAATGTGTGTGATTGAATTACCCGTGCAAAATGCATTTGTAACTTAACAAAGCAAATATGAACTAATAATTCAATATGTTCATTAATTTAAAACTAAATAGATGAATCACACGAGTTACTAAATAGTTAAGCTAGTTAGTAATTTACTTTATTTTCATTAACTAAATGAGAAAGTTCCTAAATTTATTGAAAAGGACAATCAATGGCAACACTTATCGTGACGTAGTCTTAGGCCATCGTCGGAAGAGAATACCAGGCGAAGCATATTATTATACCATGGATCAGACTATCGGATCCGACTATCGAATGAAAAAATCGGAAGTGTATTCCCACCCTTAATAAGTAGGCAGGACAGCGTTGCCAGATTAAAAAAACAGAACCGTATAGTGCAATGTCGAGACTCGAGATTTTAAACGATTATTTTAACTCGCCATGAACGAATTTGAGTCCAAATTGTGACCGCAAATCAAAAAGTTACTCGAATTGTCTTCGCCTACGGAACTATTCAATTGGAAATATTTATAAAATCGTGTCATCAAGTATAACCATTCTTTTTAAAGATTTATTGGGCCTTGTTTTTACAAATCCTCCTAGGAAACGTTGATCCTGGAATCATTTCCCGATTAAGCATTAGGTATTTAAAAATAGTTTCAACCAATCAAATGGCTTTACACTAGTTATAAGTAATGCTTTAATTTTGAGTGAGGTTCTGGGTATATAATAATATATTGGCTTGGGACAAATAGACTTCATCTTCCTGTCAACCTTAGATTAAATTGAGGAATCAAAGCACACAGAAAATATATTAATTTGGGATATTTTTAGAAATGTAGACTTTGCCTAATTAATAAATTTTATTCGATACGAAATAATCGAGACAAAAAAACACAAATGAAATTTAGGTATCGATTATATTCACTTGACGGACGTCGATCGACTAATAAAAACCTACGTGACGTGTTTTGTACATTTGTACTTATTTAATCGGTGTTTCACTAGGTACTCTGAGAATAAAGCGAAGTTATTTACCAAGTTCAGTAATTTAATTAATTCCTTTGTCGACTTTTAAACGCGAGTAATTAGGTTTACTATTTATAAGTATACACTGAAACATCGTATAATTTGTGGATCGCTTTGCGGTTTCTTTCTTCAATCAACATGAGTGGTGTACAAACAGGTATGTTAGTTTGTCTGTCTGTAGGTATTGTTTTTGTTATTAAAGGCGATACGTAATTGTTATTGGTCGTCGATCCTACACTAATGTTCCAACAAACATCCTTAAATGTCCATAACTACCTACCCGAAAGTGTACTGAACGAATTAGGCACTGTTTCTGGCTGGAAGATTGTCTTCCAAGAAACGTACCTATCGAAGAACTATCAAGAAACGTACGTTTTTGAACAATTATAATATTCCAACATGCCCCTAAGACGACCCACTGAGCAAGACTAGTCCTTGGTTATAACTGATAATAAAATATGCATATTTCTGCATTAGTGTATTTCCTAAGAGTTGGAAGCGTCCCTGACACTTTAGTCCTAATTAGTATGGAGCTGATTATAATAGTAATAGAGCTCCAGAGGCCAGCACCTGCACAGCCCACATACAAGTCAAAGCCAGTGATTCATACATTTACAGCCTTTTTTGTTTCCAAATGTGTATTACATTATTTGGATCGTAAGTTTCTCCTCTGCTCTTAATCAAGACATGCTGATAAAAAAACATCCTATTGCTTTATGACTCACACTTATGACCATGCTTCCAGCATGAAAATAAAATGTTGATGTTTTACAATTTCAAGAGTTAACACTATCTATGTCTCAGTTATCTATGTGTCATTATATGTGTGCCATTACATAGTGCAACCTAAATCTTTGTAATAGGTACCTTATTTGATTTTTATCAATATTGTTTATTAACGGTTTATCAATATATTATAATGTATAGAGCAGTTTCATGACTGATTGACTGACTGGCAAACAATTCACACTATGTATAGTATAAATCAGGAGTCACCAAATGGTGGACTGCAGTTTGCATGGACCTCCGTTGTGCGGACCTTAAGTTAGTAAACAGTAAAATAAATAACTAAAACTTAATCTTACTAAATATTATATTAAAATACAAAAAATTCTTTACCCCAGACTACAGACATATAATTCAAAGTAAAAACTTAAATTTTTCACATTAAATATTAACTATTTAGGTAATAGATATTTATAATCTTGGTTGCTAGTAATCGTTTACTAAATGGACCGCAACAGTCATATTATTTTTAAACAGACCCCTGATAAAACTAATTGGTGATCCGTGGTATAAACTATTGAAGTTTGAAATAGAAACTTTGTTTGACTTGTCTAATTCCATTTGCTACCTAAATCAAGTGGACAAGATGCAAAAGCTAGTTATTTATTTGTTTTAACAAATAAAAAATGCTAGCTTGTGATAGTTAAAACATATACACTTTGCCTACACAAAGTATATTATAATTTATCATTTCAGCCTAGGGCAGTCGCTTTAATGTGGACAATATAAGGCAATCAATGGGTATAGCAGCTAATTGGATTTTTGTCTTACTGTATTTATAATACCTATGTAGGTACATTGTTGGATTATGTGGCTATTGCTTTGTTCTTTAATTGAACTTACTTGTGTAAATGGTTAATGGAGTAATAACCAATGTGCATTCGTTATTACTCTGGCCTCCTGTAGTGTTGTATACTGAATTTTTTGGAGATCTTTGACTTGTGCAAACTAAACCACAGTTGTCTTTTTGGTTCTTCGTCTTCATTTCGAGTTGATAGTAAATACATGTATTACTATTATGTTAAATGAGTTGGGCCCAGTAGGTGGCTACATCAATCGTGGCATCAGTGGCATTTTGGTTGAGATAGCAGATTTAATATTATTATTGGTATTTGTATTATCCTCTGTGAATAATCAATGGATCGGGAATCGGTAATCGGCATGTTAAGTTTGTCTCTAGAAGTTTGGATTAACATTGTGCTTTTGCCATATAAAGATACTGGTGTTCCCAACTTGTGTATTCACCGTTTGTTATGAGGAAAGGTTTTTGATATAGTGACTTTATTTACTATGTCTGAATCCACTTGTTAAACCGTGTTTGGGAGTCAAACACGGTTTAACAAGTGGACTTGTTAGTAGTGTTGTTAAATTGCCATTTTCTTCTTCGTCGTATCGATGATTCCATTGAAATATTTTTAATATATTTCGACCAGGACGCGGCCACTTTGACAGCGTAAGCGTTGGCCCCGTAAACTTGCCATAATAACTGGGTGTTTATTAAAGCATGTGGCCCTGTTTTCAGTGCATATAGCTCTGTCAAGCTAGATATTGTCGGGATATCTCGACCATACAAAAGAGGTCATACAAAGGATCCCTGCGGCACGCCAAGCTTTTTAGGCTGTAAAATATCAATGTCAAAATAGCTTCTTACAAATTGGCCTATCTATGAAAAGTGATCAAATCGGATCTGATGAATCGATTTTCGAATTCGACATTTTAATAAAACTTCGGAGAATGCTTAAATTTTAAAAAGAGATAAGAAGAGTTGGATGGTCATCCTATCCTTATCAAAAGCCTGTTTAATGTCCTAAAATTGATGAGCAATATTCTTTGAGTTGCCAAGGCGTTCTAATAATGTCGTAGACTCGTGGATTGTCTCGAATATGAAGTGATGCTACCAGTAAGGAATCGTCCATTAATCACGTGCGGCTCCAAGGGGGGTGAGGGGGTGTACTGAGGTATCACGGATATTCTATGCTTTCGGGCCTAGTGGTTGAATTACCCCACAGCTTGACTGTATTGTACCCGTTTTTGTAACAACTTCGACCTCGTCCGAAGATCCCACCGGCGAAATTTCAGCTGTTGGTGACGGTAGGGGACGTGGGAGTCCCGTCACACAACTCATAATGATTACGACTAGTAGTCACTAAGGACGGCACACAGGTATAAGCAAGAGCGTCGCCAGCCGCAAACCCAGGGGGCAAGTTGATATAAGGAGGATGGGAAAGTATGATTTGTAGGTACTGTCAAAATTCAAGAGCACATAAAGCTTTTGATTTTTGACAAGTCAATTTCAACTCGGTAGTCCTGATAGAACTGAGGAAAGTAATAATTTCCATATTCAATCTATGAATTGGAAACGGACCCTTCGGGTCGTTTTCCCAGAACTATTCACAACTATAGAGCTGAAACATAATAGGTATTCTGACTGGGCGTACCAAGCCTAGCACACGAATATTACGTCCCCGGACCCCGGATTAGACCCTGTTTAGGAGATATGGAACTTAACTTTACTGAAAACGGCGCGTAATCTTAAGAAGTAAATCTTTGTGTTCTTCTGGAGCACTTCCTAACCGCAGCTCGCTTGATCTTTCCATGCAGATAGTACCTATACAATGACCCAAGAACAGTTTCTGTTCTGCTTGAGTTTAAAGGAAAAATCTTTGTAATCTAACTGCATTTGCACTGGCAAAACATTCACATAAAAAAAACATGTTGAAATCTCTATTCTCTGCCAATGTTCGATACAATGATTTGTAGGAAATAGAGATTTCAACATGTTTTTATGTGAATGTTTCGCCAGTGCAAACGCAAACGCAGAGTAAGTAAATATGGTCCGTTTAAATAATGTCATCTGTTTTCCCATACCTACAAATGTCACGGTCACGATAAAAAGTTTATAGTTAGATAGTTGAAAGTTGGTGAAAAAAATACCTGCTTTATTCGCGATAAAAACTTTATCCAACTATTTAACACTGTGACTCATTTGTCGTGCAAGTTGGAGACTATTTTAGTTTTTTTTCGTCAAGTAACAAATGACGCAACACTACCATGGCCCAGCTCCCTCGCCGCCCGCTCGCTCGCCTGCGGCACTGTCAATAAACTTTAGCGGCACAAGGTGAGCTGAATCTATGGTTTTGTTGTTTTGTTAGTTCTTTGAAACTTGTTGCTTAGTCACAGAGTAACAGCCCCTGTGTGATTCACTGATACCGCGTTATAATATCAATGTGTTCCAATTGAAATTGATAAAACGTAACAAATTGAAGTTCCTCCTTTTAAAAATTTGCAAATATTTTGGAGGTCACAATTGTAATTTATACACCGCCGAGATCGGAGCTCGCGTTATTGGTGAAAGTGGCGAACACGAGCAATCAGGCAGCGGCGCGAAACGAACGCAAGCTAGGAGGGGCTCGACGTGGCGGAAGAAACTGACATCATTGCGCGCCGCCGGTGCACGCATTCATGTTTCTCGAGTCGATCGTGAATATTGCGAAATACAAAAATGTTAGTAAAGTGACAGTAACTATTTACTTATTTATAATGTAGAGTTACGTATACAAATAAGTGATCTCAATTTTCTGCCAAGACGCATGATTTTACCGCGTGTAACATATGGACAATTAGCTTGAATTATAGATGCAAAATATGCTTAATTGCCGCGGAAGACGAGGCAGATAGAATGGCAAGTGATGGAACGTCGAGCATCGGCGTGGAGCCGACGAGCTTGGAATACATGGAGGATCCTTACTTTGTGCTACCGGACGATGACTCCACACCGAGTTTCGATGTAGCTGTGGATGAACTGGATGAACTAGAGGAGTTGCCGAGCTGGCCACAAAATGACCCTGACGCTGACTGGCGCATGTTGCCTGACCTCGCCGATTCCGCTCTCTGCATTGAAACTGAATTCTACGTGGACAATCGACGTCGCCGTCTTAGAATATTTAGAAAAAAAATGCGAGAAGTACGAGTTACTTTTCAAGATTTATCTAAGCCTTATCTTGCCAAGATGTCCAGTCACACAAACTACAAGAAGTTCTTAGGGATCGCAGTTGGAGGTTAGTTGAAAAGGGGCACAGAACATAGAAAAGCTTTCAATTATTATGTATTAATAATTACTCGAGCGTATAACACTGAATTGAAATTGACGTTCGTTCGTGAGTAGCGAAACTTGAGACGGTTCATTCTGTATAGGTTTAAATGAAATGCTAGGGCTAGATAGATATAAGAAGCGATGTAGTGTTTGGTACCTCTGCGCCTACTTATTATTTTTGAGCTTATCGTAATAGGTACCTTTCTATTATTAACAGCAACAATAAGATTTACTAATATATGCAGTATATAACTTGTATTGTTAGTATTTGCAATTTATTGCACGATATCTTACCGAATACGCTTCACAAGATCTTTGACCAAGATCCTAGGACCTGTCGATCAAGTTCAAGAGGTTCGATTAAGGTAGTATCTTATTTATTGTTTCTATTTTTTAAGAATTATAAATTGATTTTACCTTGTTTGGGTTTAGATTATTAAGGTATCGTTGGTTTAAAATTATTCCTTTCGAAAGTTACCAACATTCAACTACCATAATCCGTTTCTAGACATAACCAGCAGAATGCATGCGTGTGTTAAAAATCTGTAACGGTAATTTTTAGTCATAAAATTTTTCATAGATGTACGTCGGGGAACTATACCGAATTAAAAATATCCGTTTCATTAATGTATTGTCTTTACTGACCCTATTGGTTGGTCATAAAATAAGGCTTTAGCGTGTTTATATGGTTTTATTACCCAAATGCGCGACAGCAAAGACAGGATTATGTTTTTAACGCGTATGTTTGTATGTGGGATTCTTTATACCCTCGAAACATCCTGAAGGCTGGATGCATAAATGAGGTGTGTATCGATTCGTCTAGGTTGCGCTATGTTATATAGGCTTTGTTTTGTTTTTATAATTGATTTTTTAAAAACAAAACAGCCTGGCAGCCTGAATGGCGGATTATAGGCGTCATTAAATAATGTGTTAAAATATTTTATTTTAGTACCATCATACCATGACCATGTGAACTATCAAAATAAGGGGCTTTAGGAGACGATTCAAAAACTGACACGCAATAAGGATGATTTTTTTTTTTTAAATAACTACCCGACTGCAACTAAAAAGTCCAATATAAGCACACTTTTCAAGCAGTCTGATGCAGCAGTTGGCGGCATCAAATCTGAGATTGACCTAAAATAACTGCATTACAGTGCATTAGACCGCTTGAAAAGTGAGCTCTGTTGGAACTTTTTAGTTCGTCCGGTTTATTTGAGTTTTTAAATTTTTTTTTATGAGTAATTGATTGTACTGAGTAGACCTCAAAGGCTCTACGAAATGCGACATGAATGTGTTTATTCCCCTTGAACCTTAAAATACGTAATCCTTGTTTCTTAGAGAAGTCTAGCTTGATTGAAGTGATGGTTTTAAATATTTTGCTTGACTTATACCTAAATACTATAGACCTAATAATAATATATGACCTACCTACGTTATCCACCATCAATATTATTTAATTATGGAGTTTTATCGACCCGTTTCATACGTAGAATGTTCAACTCGCGCAGTCGCACGGTATGATTTTTTTTAACAGTTAGACACCCTCTATGTTTTCTTAAATACGACTACCACCTTGCCACGAATGAATAAAACGTTAGAAGTATTTAGGATAAGCATGGAAGGAACATGCTTATATGGCAATTTATTTTCATTGACTATGTATATGTTCTATATGTTTTTAAAACGAGTCTTTTTTTATCAGCAAAGTGCCCTATATCATTACAGGACGTAATACGGGATGGACCTGATATGCCGATGCCAAACCTCAATAATCTTGTATGGATAACCTAATACTAACATCTATGTACATTGAACAATCTAAAAGCTGTTGTCAAATATATTTGAAATTTTAACAATCGAAAATTTGTTTCAAGTACGGAAACGCTGTGCGGTTAAGTTAAAAGCCATTCTAGCAAATAGACAGTTTCGCAAATTAGAATGCAGTCACTAAGGCTTGATGTTGGTAATCGTGCAATTTAAAATGTATGTGCTATGAGCTGAATGAAGCAATATATTATTCTTTTATTTTATTACATAATTTTGCTTTCCCCCGACGCGACGGGCCACCGACACTGATCATTACCAGCTCAGCTCAGACGGACCACACCATATTACAGTTGGAAATAATATTATTTTGTCAGCTCTGGTCTTAGATTATTTCACTTTTTTTTTTTGGCGCAACACTTAGAGATGTAAGTTACTTAATTTATTTTTATATAGAACTAGCTGTTGCGCGCGACTTCGTCTGCGATCCAGGTTGAAAAGTAGCCTATGTCCTTTTCCAGGTCATGGTCTATCCATGTGCCAAATTTAGTCCAAATCCGTTCAGTCGTTTTAGCGTGAAAGCGTAACAAACAAACAAACAACCAAACACTCACTTTCGCATTTATAATATTAGAAAAAGTAGCCTATGTCCTTCCCCAGGGTTCAAAGTATACCCATACCAAATTTCATCAAAATCGGTTTAGCCGTGAAAGAGTAAGAAACAAACATACAAAAATCAAATATTTTCTCTTTTTTTAGGGTTCCGTAGTCAACAAGGAACCCTTGTAGTTTCTACATAGTAAACCAGTACCCTAATTGCGTAACTTATTTTCGTTATGCCTAATTTGTTTCATTTTGACAGTTTAACAACATTCATTGCGTTATTGACGTTGTTGAGCAGATTTTTTTCCAACTTATGAAGCAATGGATTAGCAATCTGTTTCAAATCGGTTCCGATTTGAAACAGATTACTAATCCATTGGAATTGTGTTGTTTCGTAGATTATAGATTGTGATTGTGTTGTATTACGCAATTAGGGTACTGGTCAAAATTATCATGGTTGGAGACGACTATTTTTTGACACCATTTTCAAATAAAAAACGTAAGCGTTCCGTGGTAATCAGGTGAGGATTGTGGCGAGAAAGGCTCACCAAGACACCTTTATATCTCTGGAATCCCGTAATGACTATTTTCGAGATTTGACATAACATTTCTTGATTATTTTTTGGAATTGAAACCATTTCGATATTCCCAGCCGTTTGCTTGCACTGAGGTGAGGATTGTGTTTAGACGTTCACCCCAAAATCCTCACCAACTTCAAGCTATAACTTCGGCATACTGATCATACTGCGACAACTTTTTTTAACCTTGGTGACTATTTATGACTATTTTTTGGCGTTCTCAAAATTGATTTTCATGAATTTTTCAAAGGTGGGAATTGTGTGGTGAAGGACACAAAAGTTCACAATTTCCTTATACGTTTCTTATAAGTAGTCATTATCCTTTTGCCCTACCATTTCTATTTGGGGTCCCCGCGGCATCCCTCATTCTTCCATTCATCTCTATTAACCGTCATCTCAGTGATCACCTCACCTCCTATAGTAAGTATAAAAACTGTCACTAAATTGTGTAACTTTTACCTTCAGCTGAAGAAGCGATGGCCGGTGCCGGCGCGGCTGGAGACGTTAACACACCCGACGAGCTGGCGGGGCTCACCCCCGAGCAGGCGGAGCAGCTGCGCGCAGAGTGGAGCCGGGAGCTTGCACGCGTCGAAGACGAAATCGCTACACTGCGCACCGTATTGCAAAGCAAGGTATTATAATCTCATTAATAAAAATCTCAAATTCATTCATGACAAACAACGCACATTGTAAACCTGGGTCTAGAAACAAAAAAAAATTGCTGAGCCCTAAAAAGGATTTTTGTAAATGAATGCCCTAAAAGGGTTAAATAGGGGATGAAAGGTTTTATGGAAGTTCGTCATTTTTCACACGGCTTGCGTTTTCATGATCATGTTAGCTTGTCACTAAAAGCTATGTAGAACTCGACTTTACGTTTTGGTGTGACTACCAATACCTCGCAGGAAGATTCTATTTTGTATTCTGTAAGATACCTTCTCGCACGTTCTTAAGTATCGACTCTATAAATCAATTTGCACAGAATCAGGAGCATCATTCATTCATTACCTATTATCATATTACAATTGCACCTTAGTAGTTACGCCGGCCGCTGGTCCTGTCTGAATCTGACCCGTTCAGTTTACGTTTACGTTTGTTTGCGATCGAAGTGACGCACAATAGCTACTGTTTCAATATTAACTGCCCAACAATTCTAGTAGGAACCTGTTTTTGTTTCAGATCCGCCAAAGCTCCGAATTGAAACGAAAACTTGGCATAACTGTGTGGAAGGAAATTACCGAAGATGTTAATCAGGGTTTAAAAAATGTAAAAGAGAGCCAAGTGTGAGTATTAGTTATGATCGGTGTATTTGCGTGGATGTGTAACTTTCATACATTCAAGCCAATGCCTTTATGTTTTTTTCTCGAGGGTTAGAACATCTTAATATTATTGGTTTGGTAGTGGTGTTTGGCTTGAAATTTAAATTTTGCTTGAGCTTAAGATGGCAAATGGTGGCGATTTATTTAGTAGTACCTACTTATTTCACGTTTGATTTGTTGTACAACAGCTATCAAACTATAGAAACACGCGTGGCTGCGCTTACACAGGCTGTGACTGAAGCACCAATGTAAGTAAAGTTGACAATTTGAACTTCAATATCACTATGCCGCACCTAAGAAGTGGAAGTCAGTTTACTAATAAAATACGTAACTAAACTTAATGTAACTAAACAGTGAACAACAACAGAAAGATTTGAGTTATGCATGAGTTTCATATATACCTTATTTTATTTATTACTTATTATTATTTTATTATCTGTTTAATCCTTTAAGCTTAAACAAGTGAATTATTTTTTCTAGCCTGTTTAACTGTTTAGCTAGAAAAACGCTGAAAAGGAAACATGAGCTAAATTTTAAAGAACATAAAAGTGACATTTAAGCGAGCCGTCCAATGCGAGCTAAACTAAACTAATTACAAACTAACTTAGTTTAGCTGGCGGTGGACGGCTCGCTTAAAATTTATTTTAAAACTATTTTCGGATATTTTCAAACTTTTCTTTAATTAAATAACCTTGTTTTAATTATTCTGCCTCTGAATCACATTACAAAGTAAATCATAAAACAATCATAGGTCTAAAGTTGCTAGAAGTTTGTTCGAAGTCACTGCTTCATGGTCTGAGCACATCTGAAGTTACATTTAAAAAAATATCATTTCATTTATTTAGCCCATGGTTTCTTTCAACGATTTTCTTTAGGACCTTACAGAATCTACGCACGCTGGCTTGAAAAGAAAATTCACCTGTAGTTTTGTAGTAGAGGCTTTTTAGGGCTGATTTTTCAATACTCAGATAACTTTTAGCTGAAGTTTTAGTATGAAAATTTTATACTATTTTCTATACAAAAGCTCTCGAAACACCATATATAATCTACATACTCTGCAGGCGCAGGTGGTTCTATAGTTTCTGCCTACGCCCATTGAAAGAAAGCGTGAGTTTATGTATGTGTACTCTTCAGATAAGTTATCTGACGGTTGAAAATTCGTCCTTTTTAATACACAATTAAGTACTATTTTTCTTCCAGTTCTAACCCGAAAGAAAATTGTTAACTTTATTTATAGCCTACTTACAGATTTTAATGTCGCCGCATTACAAGCAAAGTTTATTGTAATACTCTAACCTCTGTCCAATCATTATTGATAACATTTAACTATCATAGTAATTGTTTTCGTAAGCCCGACTGCACCCACTCACCCATTGATGTACATACGTATTATTAATAAAATTCGTGCTAGCCAAGTGTTGTCTCACAGAAAATAAAACTGTAGTAAATTTACCCCTATATTTACCCCTTTCTCAAAAGTTAACGAAAAAAAATAATGTAATAAAGTAATCATTTTCACCCCCCGGAAACACTGCACGGAGGCTTCCATTGAAATTTTCCAGATCTTGTGCCAGACCTTTTTCATTTCAAAAACGCAAATAGATCTGTTTTTGCTATCAACTCATCTAATTATAAAGCCGATTCGATTGAATGATAGACTTTTTGTAACAACAATACTTGTTTTTATAGATACCAAAAAACTGAATCTGTGATAAAATCGACTGCAGAGAAGACAACTTCGATTCTCGGCGGTATCACTGCAGGAATGTCGACTAAGATTGGTCAGATGCGAAACTCTGATTCGTTCCGCTCTATCGAAGAACGTGTTGGCACGGCGTACGAAAATGTAAAGGTGACGCAAATTTTGTACATTTACTTGAGTTTATGAAATGATCTTATCAAGAACCTAGGTATATATAGTAAGCAGGAAAAAGTAGATTGGCAGGAAATTAATATTTTTTTACCAGTTATTTTGCTGATTCTTATCACTGAATAAAGTACAAGATATATAAGTGTATCAACAGTAAAGTATATTCTTTCATATCTACTAAGGAAACGATCTTATGGGTGTTAGATTAAGCTTTTATGGCGCTTTTATGGATGACTATACCATGAAGAAAACATTGAGAAATATTTAAATGACCTTCAAAACCTTATTTAAATAAATGAGAGTTCAAAAAAAAAATTAAATCTATCTGTACCGTTTTAACGCTACTCTGTCTGTCACAGCCAATTTGCTCCGAATCTATTGGACCAATTTAGTTGAATTTTGGTTCACATGAATTCCTGTGAGCCAAACACGGTCGTGTAACGAAAATAAATAAATTTCAAATAAAGAGGTCACTTTTAAGGGGCAAATTGAAAAAATACAAAACAAAGTTTTGCTAACTGTACCATGTGACATATCAAATGAAAGTGCTTGTTGTGAGGATCTCAAATATTTATAATTTTAAAATAAAGATATTTAAGAAAATTGATGGAAATTGACCGTTCACCCCCTTATCTCCGAAACTACGGAGTCTAAAATTTTGAAAAAAATAAACACAGAGAATGGTTCTTTACTCATAGATTACAGGAAAACCTATAAGAAGTCTATGGTCTTAAAATAATATGGTAAATCCCTCAATCTTGTGCGTACAAACTTACATTTGCAGTTGGAATACATGGGAGAACATGTTTTTCAACAACAATGATAAAGTTCTTGGAATAAATTCATCCCAATTACGGAACCCTGCTTTTTGCTTGGTCCGACACGCACTTCGCCGGTTTTTTTTTGTTTGGATCACAAAATGATACTCAATTATCATATTAGCGAGTCTATAATATTTTTAGGAAATCAAAAAGGCAATTATTTGGGGTTCTATTAAATACATTTCGAAGAGAATACTGAATTTATTGTTTCGGAAACGTCAAATAATAATATTTCTCAAGTCGTCTCGTATTTTTCTTTATTTTTTTTTTATTACTATAAAAGAATACCAGTACATATCAAACCAGCAGACAATTTATATCAATACTGAGATATTGTTTTAATGTAGCTCAACATTTCTTGTAAAATTATAATAAAAATTAATTGTAACTTTTCAGGGCAAAGTGTCATCTAGATCGAATTCAACACAAAGCTTCGACGAAGCACTGCGCGACGCCAGCCGCACGGCCAGCGGCGCCACGTCGCCCACTATCCCCGAAAACAAGGCCTTGCCCTAGTCGAGCTGCACCGCACCGCACCCACGCCGCGGCTCATGCCACACGTACACGAGCTGTCGGACGGCCAAACACCGGCCTCCGCACTAACAACTTTCATACAAGGAATATTGCATACATTCGTAATGCACCCTTAATTGATATACAACACCATTTTATATGTGCTATTAGATAGTTTTTAAAATTGTGTACTTATATTAAAATGTTTATATACGTGTCGAAGGGTGATACTGCATGTTTGTTAATAAGGATCTTTTTAGTTAGATATTGGTATCGAAAAGACACTTATCTGAAATGTGAAGAATTTGCAATTTTGATTTCGCAAAACGCAAAACCTAAATACATGCAATAATTATGTAGGCGTGTCTTCGACTTTCTAGATATTTCGAAAGATGGTCGATAATCTGTAACAATGATTTAGCATTGAGCATTGTGTATCACGAGTGCGTTATATCGTGTGCTCCTTTGTTGTAAACTGCGGCGTGGTGAAGTCCTTTAAATTCGTTTATTTAAGAGACTGGTGGTTAAATGCTTCATAATGTATCTCTTGTTCGTTTCTTCGTGTTTCATGCGTGTAATAGCATTCCAAACTATGATCACTGATTAAATTTATTATAAAAGGTATTAAGACATTTTTAAATTGTGTATTCAATGCTTCAACTCAGTATTTGTACATGTAAAGGGGACAACTGAATATGTTCATTTTATAAAATGTTAAAACAATTTTGTAAATCCGCATTACGTGTATAATGTTGTAAGACACAATAACTTGCCGATCCTGTTAGGTCCATTATTACTATAAAAATGATATTTTTGTAAGATGCTTAGCTTTCCTTACTTATAAAAAATCAACTATTTACAATACCCCTAAAGACGGTAAATAAAATTTATGTATTGACATGTTTGTTTTTACTCAAGAAACCTTATACAACCAATTTAGTGTTCTATGCCGATATATCTGCGATTGGTTACTTTCGAAGGGCGCCCCCCCATCGTTAGCTTTGTATGACGATCAAAATGGCAAGGTGTAATAAGCCCATATTAGGTCTGATTTACACAGTACGATTTAATTACCTGTGGCATACCATAAGTTGAAGCAACTCGCTGTTTACACGATGCAAGTCATTATTGAAGTGAAAACTTCGTTGGACTTTTTTTAAGATGGGATTAAACCTTTGATTTCCTCAAAACTACATAGAAAATTAGTACCCAGAATTCAAAATTAATTCTTCAGTAGTTTACGAGAAGTAGTAGTAGTAGTACCGCCACCCCACCAATATGCCAGTGGTGGGGTGGCGGTACTCACGGTGTAAAATTTTAGTTTCAAGATTTCCCTATTAAAAATTGTGATTACTTCCCAACTTTCTTCGATTTAAACAAAAATGTATACTCCTAAAGAAGTTATATTGACCAAAAATTCAGATTACATACATACTCTCGAAAAATATTACCCTCCTTCTGGGGCAGTGGTAATGGGGGGGTATAAAGGGCCGATAACCCGATCAAATAAGCTGTCAATGGTATTGAGCTGTTTAAGAGATGTACACTCGTGCACATAAATTTGTGGATGTCGGATTAGTAATAACAAAAGTTCAATATCTATAATTGCAGCGGGGACAAATAAAATATACACTATAATTTCAGGTTTGGCCACCATTATTGGTTTGTCCCGCCTGCAATAGCAAAATTCTATAGATTCGATATAGATGCTTGTTTTTCTCTTTTCAGTTGTGTTTTTGCAGAAGGGATTTTTGTTTTTTTTTTTTTATAAAAATTTATAGGGTATTTTGTACCTAGGTACACGATTTGTAAAGAAATTATGGATATTGAAGTGTTGTTACTAGTTTTTTTTTTTTTTCTTCTAAATTAAAACTAGGCGAACGCTCGCTAAGGGCACCCCCTGTGGGGTACGGACCTCTGTTTAGGGCGCCGCGTCGCTAAGGGGAGGACAGCAAGAAGGGACAGGATGGATCAAACTTAGATTTTCATCTTGATTATTGTGTGGGGTATTTAAAGCTACATGCTCAGCAGCAACAACTGCTGGCACCTCGTTTTCGAGCAAGGGTCGGGGGGGAGTTCCATTTACTCGGGGACGCGGTCGCGATCGCGAAAGACCTCGGCGGCGGGGTCGGAAAGACGGATGTCTTCTATGTTTGTGTAAAGTAATGGTGGCCCTATTCTTCTCCTGGAGGAGTGTTATGGGGTCATCTGGGTCGGAAAGTACATGCCTCGGACGGCGAATCTTACTGATTTTTGAGGGGACATAATTGGCTGCTCGACAACCAGAGGGTTGCGATGTTTGGGAGCGGAGTCGAAATAACGTTTGGACATACGTTTTAAGTATGTACTTATGGATTGTGGGAATCTTACAAAAACGAGATCCTCCATCTCGAGATGGAGGATCTCGTTTTTGACATCCCATGTTATTACTGTTCCGACATCCATACATTTATACGAGTGTACATCTCCTAAACAGCTCAATACCGCTGACAACGTAATTTGGTCGGGTTATACGCAGAGATTTAGTATGGAAAAGTAAAGCTAATTTCTCTGAAAATATGCCCGTTTTCACCTTCACTAAGTGACACTTAAATGAATCCCTAAATAAAAGTGCACTGTTGAATTTTCAACGCTATACTCAGCGCTAAGAGTTGAAAATCCATCAATGCACTTGAATTTGAATTTTGGTCACTATAACTTCTTTAGGAGTACAATTTTTTGTATAAATCGAAGAAAATTGGTAAAAATCCCAGTTTTAATAGAGAAATCTGAAAATTTTACACCGTGACTACCACCATCCCACCAATGGCATATTATATCTCGTAAACTACTGAAATAATGATTTTGAATTCTGGGTACTAATTTTCTAAGTATGTTTGAGGAAAGCGACAAGTTCCTCAAACTTGTAATCAACATTCTAAGTCGTGGCACGGTAATATTATTATACAGTAGTGTAACTCGGCCGCATGATAGAAATAAATGCATACAGCCGCGCGGTACGTAAACATGCGTTAGGGATGCCCGTCTCCAGCATTTTAATTACATTTGCCTATTTCTGTTTCCATTTAGTTTTGTGATTGTAAATATCCTTTTTATATAAATAAATGAAATACTTTGTATATTGAATAGGAAGTGTTCAATAAAAATGCGTGTTGTTTTTTGATTGGTAGATTTAATTAAACAAACATGTTTTTGTTTGAAAAACAAACCCGGCTTATAAATTTGCGCCTTGACTGAGTCGTACGAAATGCTTTATTGTTAAATTTTAAAGTATAATAAATCCGTATTCTTATATAAAGCTTAATTAAAAATTGTTTTGGGAAACATAATATAGTATTATTCATACACACAGATAATAAACAAATATTATTAATAATAAAATACCACGTCTTTACTTTGAATTATGCAAACTAACAAAACACACATCCACCGAAGTTTTAACACAAGCGTAAGTAGGTAGGTACCTATCGTATCATGATTCATTCAGAACCGCATATAACTAACTATTTCACTCGTCTCAATAACTTTCCGTTACTCTATTCGCTTTATTAATTAATCCAAACACCTTTTTTTTCGTGAGATAAAAGGAAATACTTATCCATAAAGACACACATTATGTACCTACCTACTAGTAAGTAAAATTATTTTATAGTCTTACCTTTCAGAGTTTCCAGGTAATTTAAAAAAACTTATGTCTGGATGCGTTATTGACGAATTCATACAACCAAAAACAGCACAATATTTCCTACTCGTCATATTAACTGATTTTTAGAGAAAAAATCGCGCGGTTATCGTTAAAAAAACAACACACCGTCCGTTCGACACTGCGGTACAGCTTTGACTGTCTGCGCCCCGAGCGCACCACAAGATCGAGGCGCGTAGGTATAGCTCGCGTTTCGTCCGTTTGTATGAAGTTGGAGTACTGTATAATAATATTACCGTGGTCGTGGTACTGCTGAACGAAAGTTATCATCGTTGATTTCTCGTTAAATACAAATGTTTCAGGTCTGTTTTCTCTACGAAATGAATCACATATAAGGGTACTAATTATTTGTATACTTAGAATAGCTGTAGCATGCCCCCTTTTTCGGCGCTCATGATGGTTCTGCTGAGATGTCAACAGAATTGACGGGGTCCGCTAGGGGCGATGCCTGCCGGGGTTGCGAAGAAAACCGAAAGGGAGACCGTGGCCCCCAGCAACAGGGCAACCGAGGGAACACGGGTGGGTTTTAGTCAGTAAGAGTGACACGCCCTCCCGCTCCGCCCAGAGTGGGCGAAGTTATTTGATAATTTCCCACCCAAAAAAAAGGGAGCGTGACTACCTTCAAAGTAGAGTTTCTCGAAAACTGGTAAGGTGCCAATTTTGTTGTTCGAGTAGTAAATTAGTACCAATTGAGTACTAATTATTTACCAAATAAGGAAGCGATTGGCGTTGGTGGTCCGGCGGTAGTCACGGACATGTTAGGTAGGTACCACGGACATCTACCTAACGCTTACAGCTAAACTAATATGCATGTAGTAGTAGGATTATACTTATTTGTAAATAAAATACATTAATTTAGGGTAGAGAACATTTAATTACACAATTATAGTAAATATAACGCAAATTGAGCGCTACTTCACAAATGTTAACATACATTCCGACGTTCCATTACCGAACCGAGAAATCGTGTATACCCTGCACGAAGAAATTTGAATCTATTTTATTTATCATCTATGTAAATGGAAACCCTACTTGAAAGAGTCATATGATTAAAATATGCTATTGAAATCATTATGTGAATACAAAGCGTGGTCCGTTTATAAAATAACTATTAACAACTAGATATGTTTTCCAAACAAATACAATTTTACTTAAGTTTTAGTGAAGTCAATATTAAAATAAAGAAGAACGAACAAAGTCCGAGTAATTAGGTGCTTCTTGAATACAACACAGCCCTTTGTTCATACTTCGACTAAATAACTACAATTACAAAAAACAAACAAGTGTGAATTTAAAAAGAATATAATAGTATGGTAAATTATTTGATTTAGAATGTAACAGCTTCAAATAAACGTTTACTTCTAAATCAAATAATTATGGGACAGTATGACTGTTTACACAGCTAAGAGGGTTATCAGCGATATAATATCTACTCTAAGTAATACAACTGTTCATAATTATGAGTCTCCCGGCGATTTTAGCGGACTTAATGCTTAGTGCCATACCAATAGCAGTGATGGATCCAATCATACAAGACCGCGTGTAAATCGAATGCTTAGAATAATATTATGATCTAATGGATATTTAGTTGGTGTCATTTGTGCTGAATATTTTGTATACTTTCTAAAGGCAGATAAAATAATATGACGCTAGGTTTTATAATTAACTTTTTAAGCTTAGAATTAACGAACTCAGGGAAAAATAGACAGTGGTAGGTAATTTCATCTGCGATAATACTGAAACTGATGAGTGTCCGTTATTTTAATTACTAGTTTGAGCAAGTATTGATGCGACACAATAAAGTGCAATTCAGGTCGCACAACGCTAATTTGTCTGTAACATATGTCGTGTTATGAAACGTCAAACATGTTTCGCGTCAACAAGATGCGTGACAATGCGAACGCGAGTCGCAAAGCAGCTCATTGACGGTAAACAGTTTTCAGCATGTTTTTATGTGAATGTTTCGCCAATGCAAACGCACAGTTATGCTCACTGAATTGGCCCGATACGACGAGCCCGCCGCGTTCTTGTAGCTTCATACCTAAAATGCGGAGTTCGCCTTCTGTTCTATTCTGTGGTGTAATGAAATCGGTGACACAATTTTCCACCGCCCTAGATTTGCGAGGTTATGTGATTAGACAGATCCACAAAAATATTATAACTTTTGAAAACGCGCCAACTCAAATAGAAGCTGGCTGTTCAAGTGTCGTTTGGAACACCGCAGCTACAACTATTGAGCCAAACGTATAACTAACGAGCCAGAATGAATTGAAAAGGCAGCGAGTTTACAACATGTTATTTCACAAAGTTCGTTGATGAAATAGCAAGCATCTTACAGAGAATTTATTATCCCATGCGCTCTCTCTTGTGGATAGTTA
Organism: Omphaloscelis lunosa; assembly: GCA_916610215.1. NCBI lineage: Eukaryota > Metazoa > Arthropoda > Insecta > Lepidoptera > Noctuidae > Omphaloscelis > Omphaloscelis lunosa. The sequence continues at coordinate 16,174,408 of OU744244.1, read as the reverse complement.
TGACGAACTTGAAAAAGTTGAATGAAATGTACCTAATGTTTATAAAGCATAATTTGTGACGTACAATTATAAAACCCGGCGTCAGATATAACAGTTGAGTACCTGTTATTGCTTTATGAATGGGTGCATTATGGCAAATATATTAGTTAAAACCAACTCCAAGTAGGTACCAAATTCTTGCCGCTTTTTAGACGAGATGATCTACTGTAACACAGAAAAATAACTCTTAAATAAAGAGGTGATTAATTTTACTATGGAAGGAATGGAGCGAGGTCTCCCTCCATTCTTTTGCAGAGTAGTCGAACAGTAATAAATGAATAATACAATTATTTCAAAAATGCCTTTTAATGGCCTATTCGAAATAAATATTTCTGACTTTGAGCACAAATGTAAACATATTGAGTTTAAACAGTTTATAATGTTGGGATTTTTAGGAATTGACTTATGCGTAATGTCGGAGGGACAGGTATTTATACACTTTAGTCCCCTTGTTTAGTTTAATTGCCAGACAACAGTATTTTTGGAAAACGGCCCGAATTTCGTACAGTATAAAAGTTCAGTTGAAATTCTATATACATATTACTTACACATTTCAGTGCTCATCCCTTGTTTAAATTCATAATAAGATTAAATATAGTTTTATTACAAAATAAATCTTAAATTTAATTTACTATTATTGGCGTCTTACATTAAAGCAATTAATTAATAATGTGGATTTTAGACTCTACTTGACACATAGTTTTCATTTTAAGCCACATTAAGTAACAAGAATAAAAAACAAACACGATGTAAAACTATAAATAAAGCTTCCTAGGAAATAGGCGATTTTTTCTCAATTTTAAGTTATGAACTCTCCATATACTATTACTATTAATATAAATAGAACATTTGATCATGTACAGTGCAAACAGGTGTTTGAAGGCAAAATAATTTCTTATTACATATATAAAAGGCTTCAAGGGGCCATAGGACAATATTAAAACTCTCGATTACTTACATTAAATTACAAAGGGAATAAATATTCCTGCCACCAACAAAATGTTTCCATTAATTAAGCTCAATACAATCCATCATAATAGTTTTATTTATATTCTCTCTCTTCTGAATATTCAAATGTTTCCAAATAACTTTAATCACCAAATAACACCGTTGTTTCCAAAAAGATAGCTGTTTATGTTAAACTTACTATCTCACTCATTTTACTTTTATGTCCTACATCTGCTACTATGCTATGAGTTATGTTACCTATACTTGAATTCAGAATCTTAGATCATTTAGATTCCATTACTTACCCAACCATCTTTAGTGTTACTTGCTTTTTGAGGGACCATTTTGTAAAGCTCCTTTGTTTTTTTTTGTTGCAAGGGAATTTCAATGTCATGTTTCAACATTCAGTTTGTGGTTCTTCAATTGAATGTCATTTATTTTTAACATGTGGTACCTACACTACATTAAGATCTTAATGTCTAACTTGATAATGATTTATTATTCTGATACTCGAGTTTAATCACGATTACCTATGAAACATACTATATTAAATTATTTAACCAGTATGACAAGGAAAGTAATTTGGAGAAGTAGCCTGATTTTATAATTCAGTGACAAATCATGTTTTGGAGAACAATTTCCTGATTTTAAATATTTTAATAGAGATAAATGGATGATTGAAATATCTATATTTAATTCGAAAACAACATCTTTACACATATAAATTAGATATTCAAGTATGGAAATTGTAGAAATTAACATTTTTTTATAGGCATAACAATCTTCTTCCCTATTTAATTGAAACTAGTGCGTCCTTTTATGTATATGGCATGGCATTTAATATTGCTGTAGAAGACCGAATTTTATCTTTGCATGTTGTAAATTCATAATAGAAAATAGTTGTCATAGTATACCTATTATAATATGTTTTAAACTGGTTAAGCGTATTACGTTGAGTGTCTAAACAGCACTCGAAAATCCGAATAACAGAGTTCAATTTATGTACATAAAAGTGTATTTGATTGCACACAATTTATAACTATAACAAAGTACGATATAATTTATTGCACAAGTGGCGGCTAGTTGGGCGAATGAATTGTATGGCAGTAGCTGACTCGTCCACGGGTCAATTTAATACTATGTATTTCGAGCACGTTTGTATACGCGCTACTTCTTAAGCTCGTATCAATAAAACCGCACTCAACATTATTTTAAGGGATTTTTTAAGTTGCTGACCAGATGAGAACATCGTTTTTAACGAGATTTACTTAATACGAGCCTGCGACTAAACGAAGATGCGTGGCTATAATAATATAAAGGGTCAATATTATTGACCTATTGACCTATTTATTGAAGGCAAGTGTAATTCCTACTCTATCAGGATTCCAATCGTTCTCCACATTAAAAAATTTAAAACAAAATGACGGAGTTGTTATTTATTACAAAGACCATCTTAGTTTAGTGTTTGAGGAACCATCCTTTCAAGAAGGAAACTGTCTTATAACGCGAATAGGCAAACAGATGACTATAGTTTCTATATACCGCTCTCCCTCATATAAAAACGTTGATCCTTTTCTAGACTCTTTACACGAAACTCTTTTACAAGTAGAAGGTTCCAACAACTTGATGTTAATAGGAGACATTAATATTTCCATCAACAACTCGAAAATTGATCAAACTGGAGAGAAATATTTGACCCTTACAGCGTCTCACGGATTATTACCAGCCCATACAGAAATTACCCGTAGTGCGAGTGGAACATGCCTTGACCATGTATTTTTAAGAAGTTCTTACCGTTCCCATACTTTGATTCCGACAACTACTTTAACAGACCATTACCCTGTGCTTGTATGTTTAGATCTTAATTTACCACGAACTTTTACAAACATTATGTACAATGTAACCAATGAGGAATCCTTAACACAAGACATAATAAAAATGGATCTAACTCCGATATTCCTGTCCAATGATCCCGATTTCTCTATCAACTACCTGACCAGCTCAATACAGGCCGCAATAAATCAAAACACTGTTGTCGTCAAAACTTCAAGGCGTAAAAAGATTATTAAACCATGGGTAACTCCTGGGTTATTGAGATGCATGAGAAATAGAGACAGGCTACACTATGAACTAAAATCCTCACCAAATAATGACACTCTGAGAGTTACATATTTACGATACCGGAATTTTTGTACTGAAATTTTAAAGAAAGTTAGACATGAATATGAGAAATCGGAGGTCGAAAAAACAAAAAATGATCCAAAAAAGCTCTGGAAAGTTCTTAAAGAAATCTCTAACATGAATAAAGTTCCTAGTCACTCGAATCAGCTTTTGGAAGTAAGCTCCTCACCCGAAAAATCACTGGACTCTATAAATCAGTATTTTGTAAACATAGGCCAGACCTTAGCTGAAAACTGCTTGAATCTTCACAATACTACTACTACTTCACCTCTACTGCCTTCAGTAGCAAAGCATCCGTATGCTTTCAATACTAATACACAACTGAATTCGTTTGTGTTGGAGGATGCAAGTGAAGACGAAGTCTCTCGCCTTATGATGGGTCTAAAAACGGAATGCACGGTAGGCCGCGATAATATATCAAATAAATTTTTGAAAAGACATGTTGACTTCCTTGTCCCGCCGCTTACTTACATCTTTAATCAATGCCTCCGTACAGGTCTGTTCCCTTCCCAATTGAAAAGCTCCGAAGTCCGTCCAATTTTTAAAGGAGGCGATAAAAATGATATCTCCAATTATCGTCCGATCTCTATATTACCCGCTATCTCAAAAGTACTGGAAAAGATAATCAACAATAGACTCACAAAGTATCTGGAAAAAAATAATTTGCTTGCAAATAATCAGTTTGGCTTTAGAGCAAATAGATCTACCGACGATGCTGTTTATTGCTTGACTGAATTTGTTAGTACTAACCTGGACAGGGGGCGCAAGTGCTTGTCTATCTTCCTGGACCTGAAAAAAGCGTTCGACACCGTTTCTATTCCCATCTTGATTACCAAGCTAGAAAAGCTTGGTGTGAGAGGAACTCAACTCCGACTTCTCGAGAGCTATCTGGCTGGTCGGACGCAGTGTGTTCGAGTTGGGAGTCACGTGAGCGGTGATCTTCCGGTGTCTTTTGGCATTCCCCAGGGCAGCATTTTAGGGCCTACTCTCTTTCTCATTTATATTAATGATCTGACTAGTATCAACATTCCCAAAGGCGACATCATATCATACGCTGATGACACAGCTCTTCTTTTCTCTGCCAATACCTGGGATGAGGCGTTTAATGCTGCACAAAATGGGTTTAATATGGTAAACCAATGGCTCAGACTTCATCTTTTAACATTAAATACTGATAAAACGAAATACCTGACTTTCAGTATTCGTAATTCAACGCGGGCAGGGAGCAATTACAACATTGTCCCTCACCAATGTTCTCTAGATATACACTGCACTTGTAAGCCAATAGAACGTGTCAATACAATAAAATACTTAGGGATCCTCTTCGACGGCAACCTCAGCTTCAGAGACCATATAAAATTACTCAGCGCGCGAGTCAGAAAGCTTATTTATGTGTTTAAAAAGCTGCGTCACGTAGTTGATGCTAGGTTACTGAAACAAATCTACTTTGCCTTGTGCCAGTCAGTATTAACATATTGCATTTCATCCTGGGGAGGAGCTCCCAAAACAGTAATTAAACCTATTGAGATCGCTCAACGCACGATTCTGAAGATTTGCACTTATAAGCCTCGACTATTTTCCACTACATTGCTATATAAATATTGCGAAGTACTTACTGTTAGACAGCTCTACCTACTAACTATAATTCTGAAGCAACATCAAGGCTTAGCATATGACCCCAACCTTAACCATAGGCGTAAGAAACAATTAGTGTGTACTCGTGAACACAAACCTAAAACTTCTTTTATTAGAAGATTTTTTGTATTTTTGGGGCCCTATGTCTATAATAAAATTAACTCCGTCATAGATGTTTACCCTCTTAATAGGGTTCGTTGCAAAGCCATGGTAAAAAAGTACTTATTGACCTTAACTTATGATGATACAGAACGACTATTAATCGTTCCAGAGTAAACAGGGTCCTTTGACTCCTTTGTGCAACTTTTAAGGTATTTACTCTTCATCTACATATCACTGAAACACACACATTTGCTTACACTCATCAATTTACACATCAACACACGTACACACATCATAACACTCACCACTCCTACACAATTACTTTCCCCTCTCTATACATGCACACCAACACATTTAGTTTTTAGCTTAGTTTACTTTATTTTATTTTTACTTGTTTTTCTTTAATCTACATAAAGCTGTACATGTTAGCTTAGTTCTTTATGCAAATAATATACTGAGAGGTTTGGCGCTGCATGCCGAGATACAGGTTTTACCTAGTTCGGCTGCAGATGCTCCTATTTTGTATTGTATTTTACGAGTAGCTTACTAGTTTTAAGTTGTTTTTTGTACAATCCTTTTCATGTCAAATAAAATTATTATTATTATTATTATAAATAAGTCACCCTGCACATCGCTTCGCGTCAATTTTGTTGGCACAAACTAATAAAAAATAAATATGTTGCTTTCTTTTACGACCAGGCAAAACACTAAAGTGAAAGATTTGTGGAGTGCCTGGAGCGTTAAAAACATGAAAACCTCGGATTTCAGTTACAGCGAACGAAATTTAAAAAATCAAAATTGATTTTTCAGCTATTAATTTATATATAGGTCGGAAATACGTTACTGAGTTGACTTATCGAGACGCCAGCATCTTCTAGCGGCGTTCGACAGTGTCTACAACATAACGCTCGACCGGGGATGGACACAGTTCATGGATTTCGGTCAAGCTGTGAACACGTTAAGAAACTGTCGCGCATTCTGAATAGTCGTGTTGTGTGTGAATTGCTAGTGTGATTAATTTGATAGTAAATTATAATTTTATCTGAACTGTAAACGGTTTTTCTATTGCGCAATAGCCAACACTACCCACAGTAATTAAAATATGGCTGATAATAGCGAAAGAGACACCTACCCTCTCAGTCATATAAAAAAGTTAACCTATTAAAAAATTGTGAGATTTTTGGAACAATTCAAATAGTGGCAGTAGAATATTTTTGTATTTCAAAATTAAGTTAACGTATCTATTTAAATAATGATAGTAATCGGGAAAAAGGAGTTAATTTAGGAAAATTTAATAAAAAAGAAAATTATTAATAAAATATTTGTTTTTTTAAATCAATTTACTATCTTTGTCTATTATAAATATTTTCTTCGACTTCATTTATTTGAATGATAGGTGGAGTATTGAAACAAATATTTCTGGCTAGCGTCCCCAATTATTAAGATAGAGAAATGAAAATGGTATCAAAAGATGTGTTACGAACAGGGCTACAATACTGCAAAAAAAAGAGTAAAATAATCACATTTGTTTTTATTTCTTAAAAAAACCGCGTATTTGTGACCGTTTCTTTTGAGACTTTTTTCAAAGAATCTTAAACTTCTCAAAAGCGAAAAGATATATAGAAAAAAATCAAATAAATGATCCTAAAGAATTTAAAGGGCTTCAAAATGATATCATTCCGGTTTCGATAGGATTAGCATTGAAAATGCTTTTTCGATCGCTTCAGTAGGGTATTCGTTTTGAAGAAAGGTGCGACGGAGGACTAGCGTCCTTAATTATTAAGATAGAGAAACGAAAATAATATCAAAAGATACGTTACTGAAAGAGAAAATACAGCAATTTTTTTATTAAAAACTTTTTTATTAAAAAAAAAAACATTTTTACCGCTTATTTTTGGGATTTTTTTCAAAGAATCTTTAACTTCTTGAAAACGAAGAGATATTGAAAAAATAAAATCCTGGAGAATTTAAAGGGCTTTAAAATGATACCGTTCTGGTTGCGATAGGATTACAATTAAGAGGAGGCTCCCTAAATTGTATGTTAATTTACATTAATATTCTGAAAAAGTCACGCATACAATCAAAATGGAACTTTAGTATATGATTTATTGAATCTTTTTCTTTCCAAATATAAATCAGTTACGTAATTGATTACAAAATTTTCGCTTGATTCATTTTTTATTCGAAAATCATGTCAGTTTTAAAGATTATTCGAAACAAAAACAAGATTTTGACTATAAGAAAATGTAGTTTATTATCCAAATATAAGATATTTTTTCTCTAGATCAATTATTAACATCAGTTATAAACGAAATAAGAATTGAGACTTACGACATTTAGTTCCGTGCTCGAACACGACCAAAGACCGCACGCGATATTCAACTTTATTACGGATGTGTTAGCGTTTAGCACATAGTGGAGTGGTGGGGTGCATGGGGGCGGAGTCTGCGTAGATATTGTCTTTGCCTGGTCTTAAGGGTAGATGTTTATCCCTTTCGGAGACACCTTTTTGGTGATTGGTTTTATTTAATAATAGAAAAATATAAATATATAACTTTTTTTTGCAGTATTGTAGCCCTTTCAGTAACGCATCTTTTGATACCATTTTCATTTCTCCATCATAATAATTGAGGATGCTAGCCCCCGGAATCGAAAATAGCATTTTCATTGCTAAAAATCAAAATCACAAAAAAAAAATTGGTAAACATTGCAATTTATAGCATAAAAAACAAAATCCCACCTCGATCTTAAAAAAATATTCACTGTTATAAAAGTCCGTGGTCAAAACCCCCAGGCGCTCCACTAGATGTGATTTGCGTATTTCTTAGAGCCATACCGTACCGGGACGACAAGGCGGCGCAGCCAATACCCTAATTGCGTAACTTATTTTCGTATACGATTATGACAAATTGGTTTCATTTTGACAGTTCAACAACTTCCATTGCGTTATTTACATTGTTGAGCAGATTTTTTTTTCCAACTTATGAAGCAGGGGATTAGCTATCTGTTTCAAATCGAAACAAATTGTGATTGATCGTGTATTACGCAATTAGGGTACTGCTCGCGTCGCCAACAAAATGGATACTTGGCTGCGAAACCAAGCGGACGCCAGGTAAGCCATCCACTATATAGCTGTAGACATTTTGTTGACAGCGCGTCCTGGTGACGTCACCATGGCGTCCCGGTGTTTTACGTTCCCAGAGCTGTAACCTGAATGTTTTAAAAGTTTTGATTCAACTGATATTGATAGCACTTATTTTCAGTCCAGCTCATTCTTGTATTATCTGTATTTTTAGCCTATTCGATGCCTAGCAGTATCATATTTGTTATCTGATAATTACTACGTCATCCAAGTTCTTGACCCTTGCTGACAACACATTATTGTTTTGAATAGGTAAGTACAGCTTGACAAAAACGAGTCTGAACAAAATGAGGGCGCCACTTTCGCACTTAGGTGACTCCGAATGGGAAATGAGTAAACGAATTGTTAAAAACGCTGTTTGTGGGTGACTCAATACCTACTAGCACTTGTCGGCAAAGTAGTGCCATCAACATAGGTCTGCAATAATTAAGTAAAATATGTCATTCCAAATGTCACCACGTCAGACTCTTTTATGTCGACCTGTAACTGATTTTAACTCCCATAAAACGTTCGGAGTAAAAATCTTAAATAATACTATTGTTTTTCTTAGCTCTGATCCTAGACAGTCTTTGGATAAAAATGATTTTCGCTTTGGAGTAGGTACTTATCAATTAAAATTCACCAACAAAGTCTCAAAAAAGCCTTTGGCATTCCCATGACTTTTATGTCCCCTTAAATATAAACCGACTAGTTAAGTAATGAGTAGAAATTGATAAAGAAAGAAAACATTGATATTTTATAATAGTATAAATAGATTGTAGCCATGAAGGAAAAGCTTTTAGAAATTATAAGAATTAAGTTTATATTTTGATCTCTATTTCTAACGCGTTTTATCTATGTATAACTATTACTTCATAAATAGACGGCTCCATTACATACCTACATTCAGCTAATTTGCACTTAATGGTTGGACAGTAGATGAACCAACCATCAGATTGAAGCTAGCATAAATACTGCGACCTCATTACCATAGTCACCTCTGTGCCGCTATTCGCACTATTGGGTGTCTTCACTTGATATGTGGCGTCTTCGCGAAAAGCGGAATGAGGCAGCTTTACTTCATTAATTCAATCTTAAACAAAAACGTGCAAGAGACTCAACAATCGACAGGCACAGATAATCATGAACGCAGTGCATCCATATTTTTCCCAAACAAATGTAAAATAATTAATTTAAAAAGAAACATCAAATTTAGATTTGCAAATACATAATTATTTACATTACACATATACGCTAAATACCTTCGACAAAAAACTTAACAATTAGCTTTGCTGCATAGATTGTGTTTAGATCAAGGGCCAAAACTGCCAAAAGTCCTAAGGAATTAAAGTATCGCGAGGGGAGAAATAAAATTATTGAATAAGCCCACGTACGCACTGGCGCCTTTTTACATGAAATTTTATTACTGCTCACTGGATTTTCAACTTTTGACGTTGAGAATCCAACAAAGCGCATTTCCAGAGCGTTAAAAAAGTGCTTGTGCGCACGTGGGTTAAATTAAGTGAATGTTATGGGCAACTTCGCAATATTCTAGCAATTAAAACTAGCGGATACGCACGCGTCATCTGATTGATACCTTTCCTGACAGCAATACCAACAGAAATAGAAATAAGGCGCTCGTTTAGTTATTTGTAATGGAAGCCCTTGTAAAGGATCAAAACGCTCATAAATTTTTAATTAAGTATAGATCGGGGCGCGGGCAACAAATAGAAAAAAAATTACTACGCAAATTCATGAAAATAATTACCACCGGATAAAGAAAAAAAAATATTGTCTATTAATTAGTGATCCGAAATTCGGTTACGGCTGCCTTTAAAAAGAACCCTAAATTTTTTGGTAGATATTTCAAGAGGAAAAAGCAGATAAGTTTATCCACAACGATTAATAAAATTATAATTACAATTTATAAGAAAGGTAAAGAGCGAAAGTTGGTGTGTAATATACTCATTAGACTCATTACTGATCATACAAAATAACGAACCACTAGAGTGATTCCGTGGTTGGAATTCAATGATTGAAAAATTTACTATCATCTTATTGACTGATTGATGACCTTGCTGCCATAGGTTGAAAGTAATTTTTATGGAATTTTAACAAAATATACGTATGGATTTTTTTGTGAAGACACACTTTACTGGATTCAAATTTGAACTTCGAACCAGTTCATGGTATTTACTACCCCTTTATTTATTTGTATGATTTGATTGTATAGCTTCTGTCGAATGTTCGTCACTTTATTTTCAACGTCTTTTGGTCCTGAAATATGAAATGAGAGCATTCTTAAAGCTACGCATTAAGGGGTAGATATGTTATAAAAGATGGATATGTACCCACGATATTGTAATATCTATATTTAAAAGAGTGTCCTTGGAGTTTCTTGCCCGTTCTTCTCCATAAAGATCTACGTTTTGGAATGGGCAACTAGCTTAAACTTTGTCCAGTCGCCTGTGGTGGAATTATATGTACAGTCATAACCAATCATTACGATGTTAAGTAAATGTTGCAATCCCTGTATTAATATAACATTTGAAAATACAGTGCCCAAATAATTGAGAGGGTTGAGTTTAAATTCTACAAAATTATTTTGTGAAAATAGGGTATTTTATACATATTTACACTTCATTTATAGTATAACAGACTATTGTGGCTCAGAACAATATCACTAATATCGAATGCGACAAGTAAGTACGTCTATGTCTAATGAACATCTAGTATTGTATCGCTTGTTGCAGAACATGCTATGATTTACAACCCAAACTTCATGAGTATAATGTTTGAAGGAAAAAATAAATGTATTTAGTATGAGTGCATGTGACAAACGACCAATAGAAACAGCAAAACAAAAAATATAACAAAAATTTGTTTATTAACTTTCACACTAATAAAATAAAAAAAACATTTGTCACCAACTCCTAAAGTTAGGACATTGCTTCTTCCCAACTTTTAGTTGAAATTAGACTTAAAGCTAAAAAATACATTATAAAAGAACTCCTTACTTTTTAAAAATAAACTTAAAAATGTAAAATAAAAATAACATTCTTTACACTGATAATAAGGTTAGTCGTATGTGTGTTTATATACATAATGTATGTGGCTGTGCTGAGTATGGCCGGTGAAAAAAATGAGCGAAAAAGAGAGATGTAGAAAGTGGATAGACATAAAAAAATAAATGTATGTAAGTTGAACACTCATACTAGAGTTATTTAGTTGTAAATGTTCAGACGAATGAGCCAAAAGGAAATATTATTATCAGAATTAAAACATGTTATGGGAATTATTTGAACGAGGATGCCACTAAGCAATGATAACTGATTAGTGCAAAAGCAACACATACGAAGAATAGTTACAAATTAAAATGGGAATAAATATAATATAGTGAAGCTATTCATTTCAATTCATCTCATAATTAAAAATATAAATACTTGTCAGGTCTATGCTGCCGCACCATTGAACTGAGAGTCAATTTATTTTGATGGCCATTCAAATTATGTATAGAAACTAGATTCTGAACTTTTACGTGCGCTGGTCCTTGCATTCATAAAACTTTCCCACGCAAGTGCTAAAATGTTTTTGATATTTAATTAATGAGTCGCTTTGCGCAATAAATTGCGTTTTATGTGAGTCACTAGCAACGTTAAACTACGTTTGTAAACTTACTAGATTTAATAAACATTAAAAAACACTGTTTGTATCAATCATCGCTCTGTCTTAGTGTTTTTTAGAAGTAAAAAGCACTTTGTTGATCCTATTTATATATTTTATAAAATATATTTCTTTGCATGTCACTGTCACTATCAATTCATTTCTAGTTTCAAATGACGATAAAATATCCACTTATTAAATTAATCGCACTTCTTTATTTTATTTAAAAAGCTAAAGTTGAATCCTACAAATGCTTCTTAGAAGATAGGCAACACCCAAGACAAGTTGTCTTCGAAACAGGAAACACTACACGATTCATGCATGAGGTATTTATTATTGCTTTCCTTCTGACTATATTTATATCATCAAAGAATTGTCAACGATTTTATTCAATGCCTTCGCCATAACCAAAATTTCATAGAAAAGAAACGTCTTTTATATTGGGACAGTTATCTTCGTTAAAGCATAACAACATTTATAAAATTAGACTATATGAAACATATGTGGGGCTATACAGAACCTGATAGAAAATGGTTGGCATTAACATCGACGTAAGCAACCAGAAAATAGGCGGAGTTCTATCTCAGAAACAAGGAGATCCGACAATGTTATTCCCTGCTCCGAGAAATTGTTGCAGAAACCGGAGTAGGGAATAACCATCAAACGTGCTAACAGGCGCGATCTCCGTGCCGAGATAATTAAAAGTATAGAAGCCCCAACAGTTTCGCCACGCGAGATTAATATTATCCGCATCACCGTCAAAAGCTTCTTTAGTCGATGACTAACGTTACCGCCGCCATGGAGACGCATGCGCTCGCAGTCAGACGCCGCGTCGCGCCTCACTGCCGCACGGCACCGCGCGGCTTACGGCATGGCGGCGTGGTACGCGGCGGGCGCGCGCGGCGCGTGTTAGGCGAAGTACATGACCTTCTTGGTGACGGCGTGCACGGTGATGGCGCGCGCCATGGCGATGGGCGTGCGGTCCTCGCTGCACGCGGACTGGTGGCTGCCCTCGCCCGAGTCGTGCTCCTTCTCCACCAGGTGGTAGCGCGCGCGGAACGCGACCAGGTGCGCGTAGTACGCGGGCGCCGGAATTGACACCGAGCGCGTGCAGCGCACGTACGTGTGGCACAGCTGGTACGTGAGGCACTGCAGCTCGTCCGAGCCGAAGTGGTTGTCGTCCCACAGTACGTGGTAGTGCGACGGCCGCGACGTACCCTGCGACACACCAGCTTACTCATACGCCTTCACAATATTATACTTTATCGGTGGAGGGTGCAATCGGACAAAAATATGTAACAATGTAGTTCAAGAACTTTAGTACCGAGTAGGTGTAAGAAAAAAAGCTTACCTGTATTCCCTGATGACTGCAGAGATAGAAGTCGAACTCGGTGGGGTGCGTGATGCCCAGGTCGACGGTGGTGCCGGCGGGGATGTTGCCGGACTTGCCCGACTGCTCCTTCTTGTCAGCGCAGAACAGGCGCGTGTGGTGCCGTTTCTGTACCACTATGAACGTGATGCCCGGCTTGTACTCCGCCTCCAACTGGAAGGAAATATTCACGTCTCGTATTAGTGAAAAGTATTGCTATTGAATGCCTACAATGGCGATGTGTTTTAGGCTTAAATAAATGCTTTAATTGTTGTTACTTTGGGTGTGGTGATCTTTCCTAAACTAATGGCACAGCACAATAAAGATGAAGTCCAATAAAAGGATAAGTAGAACAGGTAGGATAGCATCACAGTACTTTTTTTCATTTGCGTTTAAAAATACATATTATCAGTCGAGCTGATTCTATGATGTTATGAAACTTCACAGTATCATTATGTATTGGTAGCCATACCGTTACGATTTACTTGCGCATATTTAGACTTGCACAAGTATGCATGACGCCCGTATTGACCACACACGGCTCAAGTTTGCTTGTAACAATATTATTTCTGTTTAGTGACTGTGCAGATGCATTGTGTTGCGCGGTAATGACATTCATTGATGACGCTTTGGCAATATTTGCTACAAAAAAACAGGAGACGTAAAATAAACCGAAGTAAAGTAAAGACTTTTTAATGCAAAAAGAACATTATGCGCACATAAACTCATCAAACGAATTGTTTGTACCAAAAGACGCCGATAACTATTTGCGTATCGATCACAGAGTATAGAAAGAAGGTATGGATGAAGAAACTTATTTGAAGCTTCTGTCATGGAGATCGGAAATTATCCCAAGGAAAAAATACATATATCACTGGATTTTTTTATTTGGCTTTTCCAACATTATTTTTCTGCTAATTTTGTATGGAAGTTGAAAAAAGTGGTTCAGCCACGTGCAAGTAGAGTATTTAATGATGTTGATGATATTTTTTTAATTTTCAAAATCAAACGTAGTTTCTTCAGTCTCGCGTCATTTTTCGGAAATCTTGTTGCGAATGTTAGTGATTTTCTATGAATACTTAATTTATTTGAAAAATCCCTTTCAGCCACATGCAAAACAAAGAATTCGGCTGTTCAAATCACAAATAGTTCTATTTAAATTCAAAATTGATCAAAATCAGTCGATTTCGTGCACGGCCCCTTAAAGTATTCATTTAAATGATATGATGTCAGGCATATTTTAATCTAAATTAAATGATAACATATTTATTGTATAAGGATTAATAATATACCGGTCTATAGCTTCGGAAATAACAATGAAATTTTTATCAAATTCTGAAATATTGAAATGGTTACTGTTGGTCATCCTTAGAAGATTTACATATGCTATCGCGGACTTTTTTGTTGAACTTTTTAAGATGTATAATCCTGTAGAACATTAATTTTATATATCTCTTACGATTTACACGGCCACGCCAGTAAAGCTGCCAGTAGGCATGATTGTTTCCGACATTTTCAAAATCATCGACATATTTCAGTCAATTTACAAAAAAACCTTAATCAATCCCTCATAATTCATTCCGTCCATTAGTGAAAACCGTCTGAAAATCCGTTCGGTAATTTTTGAGCTTATCGCGTTCAGACAGGCAGACAGACAGACGCGGCGGGGGACTTTGTTTTATAATATGTAGTAATGTAGTGATAGTGATTATGAAAAGTTTACCTTAAATTAGTAGTTTCATTGTAAAAAAAATATACTACTGAAACTTGAACGCGACATGCCACACACGCTAAAGTAAACTTGCGCAAACGCAAATTTGCGCAAGTTCGGAATCGAAATTTGAAATCACTACTCACGGAATGATATACTTGCGCAAGTTCAAGTATATCGTTACGTATGTGGCTACGATAACACACAAGTCGCTTACCTTAATACAAGCTTCTCTGACGGCGGTAAGCTCGTGCTGCAGCACGTGCAAGAACTGTCCCTCAGATATACCGTCGCGGTACATAATGATGCGGTGCGGCTTGAACCCGCCCGTGCTCTTGTAGAACATTATCAACAACTCCTGCACCATGCTGCTCATTTCATGTACTATCTCTTGTCTGAAACGTGGCGTCGTTGCAGTTAGGTACACACACTTGTATCACCCGACGCGATGCTCACAGTGCTCCTTGCGCTTGTATCGTGATATTCATTGGCGAGAGAGCGGGCATCGCTTCGGGTGCTACAATTAATTCCGCCTTGAGACTAGTGGCCCGCCAGCGTTTACGTAAGTATAAAAAATAAAATGATCTAAAAATAATCTGAAACCACCAAATGGCTTTTGATTTTATAAATATGTAGATAATTTGACGGAATTGGTGTCTATTTTTATAGAACATTACATAAAGTAAAATTGATCAGTGTATCTTGTTGATAAAACAAAATGTTAAACAAGCTGTTAAAAAATGGAAAGGAAAGGATTCATTTTTAAACAATAAAACAGCTTTTAGTCACAAAAATAAAAACAAATTAGGTTTAATTGAATCCGGGACAATTCTTTGGCTGTCTGTATCCCTATTTGATTGTGTATTTCGGGTATAGTCGCAATCCAAAGTTATGGTTTCGACAAATTGGATGGAGGTACGCGCAGGGAGTGCGCACATTGCAGACTTTTATCGGCCGATAGGTTAGTCGCTATCGGGATGAGTCAAAGACTTAAAATATATAATTTAATTAAAAACGAGTGCACACACTGTTTACGATGGTCGGCCAATTGTTTGGAGTTCTCTTCAATTTTGAAATCAAGGCGCTTGCGCTTGGACTTCGCCCATGCATTGTGTGTTTTGGAACTAATAGAGCGACAGGTTAACCAAAAGGGAATCGGGACGCCTTTCAGATTATTTTATCGACCGATTTTAGATTGGATAATGTGCGCACTCCCATATTATATGCTCATATCCACTAACGATCTAAGGAAACTATTCGTCAGCCTAGCTTGTTCCCAAGTGATTTGGGGTCAGTCTCCCGCGTCACTAGATGCAGCTGAATACCAACTAAACTATCGGCCGATAAAAAATCTGCAGTGTGCACACTCCATAAGACGGCCCCATCTACTTACTTATAAAACCCTAACGGTGAGTCGGTGCAACTCGCACACCTGCCCTCGCTTGTCATTGACGAGAGCAGTGGAGGTGTGATGAGCGAAGCGAAAGGGAAAAATAAAAAAACAGCGTAAGTGCGTTTGCGCACTGTGCCCGACCCGAATCCGAGATAACACGGACCGAAGTAGCCGTAGTACTATTAGTGTGAACCCTTGTGCACAGCCCCCGATCAGTTTCAGCGGCCAGTACAGAAACTAACCGCAGCAATTGTAATTGGTTACTAAAGTTACGCTACGCTATTTGATACATGCAATCAAACACACAGTGGGAGGATTTTAGGTCAAATATTGGTACATAATCGTCGGTCGGCGGTGCACAATCAACCTCCGAACTCGGTAGTCTCGGGCCGTATTGTCTCGGAATCGGATCGGACGCAGTGCACAAGCGCAAAAACTGTAAATTCGCGTAAGAATCGAAACTCACGATGCGTTTTACGCATGCACTCGCCACTTGAAGCACAAGAGTTTGTTCTGTGTGCAGTTGTGCGCTTGCATCTCGACACATAATATTAGCAGGTTTTGCGGTGAGATATCGTATATTTTCTTATTTGTTTAAATTACAAATCAGGCGCAATAGCCACATCTCTCACGGGGAGCACTCGGAAACAAACTCACTGTAAAAAGTGATCACTTGAAATTGAACAGTTATATTTTGTCCATCTAGTCGCGGTCGCAAAACAGTGGCGCATGCATTCGTAACTTGCGTCGTCGTAATCAAATTTGTTATAATATGTATAACCCGTGCGAATTAACTAGGCACCTCGCTGGAATGCGCGGAACCCCGCATTCGTCTTGTGCGTTCAGTAGCATCTGTGTGATGTGACGTCACGGCGCCAGGTGCCTAGCCAGCCCGCACGGGTAGTATATGTACAGAGATCAGAAGGCTCGCAGCTCGCGTACCTGTGCTGCTGCACGCGCACGGTGGCGGCGTAGCGCGAGGGGTGCGCGTCCATGGAGCCCACGACGGCGGCGATGGACGGCTTCTTGTTGTCGCCCGCCGGCGGGTGCGTCACGTCCACGCCCAGGAAGATCACCGGCTCGTTGAACACCTTGCATTCAACCAAGTTTTAAGGAGGATGCGCTAATGTAGCTCGCAAAATTTTCTCGCGTTTTTTGCAATTTGCAGGGCAGTATCGGGTTGTATGATGATCTTGTTTAGTATAATGTTGTAAATTCATATTTGTTACAGACGCGAATAAAATTTTGGATCAACATACAACTGCAAGTTACAAAAAAACTAAGAAAATTTTAATTTTGGAGTAACTTAACCTTTGGAACGCACGCGTCAACAAAACCTATTCAAACTTGTGACTTGGTTACGCGGCACGATGATGCGTGGTGTTCAAATAGTAATCACACATCGTGACTAGAGTTGCTAATTTCACAAGAAGATAATCTTGCATAGTCATTTCTTATAGATGCTAAGTAAGTCGCTTATAAATAAGACAGTACTATCTGACAGTCCTCTTCGAATTGATTCCATCTCGTGCATAACAGCAAGTGAATATCAAAAATATAATTGAAAAATAACTACAGTATGTGAGCATCTATATGGAAATTGTTTGGTTGGTGTTTTACTGCCTCGTTGGTCTAGTGGTCGCAAGCGCTACTGCTGAGCATGAGGTCCTGGGTTCGATTCCCGGGTTGGGCAAAGTGTTTTTGGGTTTTTCTATCTGAATGAATCTGAATTTCTCAGTAGCAGCCCGGAGTCTGGATTTGTGCCCGGTTGATGGCAATAGGCTCGTTATTACATGGGACTTAAAACATAACTGGCAAAATGTGGGTGAACCTAGTACAGAGACACCTC
The DNA here is from genome assembly GCA_916610215.1 of Omphaloscelis lunosa. NCBI lineage: Eukaryota > Metazoa > Arthropoda > Insecta > Lepidoptera > Noctuidae > Omphaloscelis > Omphaloscelis lunosa. Next base: position 16,156,397 of record OU744244.1, on the reverse strand, counting down.
TGCACAACCCTTCGGGGAAACAAGGCGTAATGTTATGTGTGTGTTTTACTAAATAATTAAAGATGTTTCGGTCCTCTCGATAAGTGAAGTCACACGTAAATGTACATACCTTAGGACGTAGCGAGGGCACGAGGATAGAGTTAATACCGCCAAGTTTCACGTTGATCTTCAGACATAGATTGCTTAACGTCTGCGGCGACGTTTTGTTCACATTCTTGGCTTGAACACACTGCGTCGCCATGCCTAGCACGGTGTCTCCTACCCGCTTTACTTCAGCTATGAACAAGGATTTATTTGAGTAAGTATTTATCACAACCTGCACTATCATACCGTCGATTTAGTTCTATTAAACATTGTTATATAATATAAAACGCAATGCCTTTTTTTTCAATTGAATTCAAAGAATAAAATCTATATGCTTCAAATTCAAAATATTTTTATTTCACATAAACCTACATGGGCACTTATGAAACGTCAGAAGCTAGGTACTAGGTTCCAGTTGGTCGTTTCCTATGGAGAAGACCCGGTAAGAAATTCCACGGTTACTCTTTTAAAAATAATTGGCTTTTACATTTCTTTCAAATAATAGTGTGACTAGGTATGGGAGGACAGTATAGGTCTTTCAATAAGTACCAGGTAATCAAGAAAATAGAAAATGGTCAATATATCTACAGTCCACTAAACCTACAGCGTTCTCACATTCACAAAATAGAAAAGAATCTATACAAAATATAAATAAAAATAAAAACCTATTTTAATTAAACGCAATTACATGATTGCTATTACAACTGTATTAAATCTGAATAATTATCATGTGCACAAAAGCCACTAATAAAGAGTTGAAATGAACTCGTACATATATATATAGGTTTTAGTGTTTCTGTAGTAACAAAAATACAAGCTGTATTTTTCTAAAAATCCAAGAAATTCATCGTTATAAAACCTGGATTTAATAGATAGCTGTTTTTATCATAAAGCTTGTTCCTTCGCTATATGAAAACAGGGCTAAATCTCAAAGTGTATCAAATTAAAATAATATTTATTTTAATACATACCATAAACAGGCGTCTTCCCGGGCAACACGACAACCACAAGCTGCAACTGCACGAACGTACTCTTGAGGTACTTGAACATTGGCTCTACCTGATCCGGCCCCGTCGCGTATTTACAGAAGCACGGCTGTCCGATGATCGGCATGCCGGCGTCGTTCGATATCTTCTGCAGCTGCTGAGTGAAGTTCCTGAAACGAGAAACAAACGTGTTACCCGCAAAAATTGAATATAAAGACGCCCGAAAATATCTAAAGAATCGTTAAAATCGGTCAACCCCATAAAAAGTAATCCGTGAACATGGATGAAAAATACAAAAATACATGCAAGTCGACTTGTGAATATCCTCCTTCTTTAAATGTCGTATTTAGAGGGTCTTTATATCGTAATGATGTCAATTTGTTATCATTGTCAGGGTAGGTACTAGAGAATGCTACTGCCTGTCCTCTTGATAAAAATAAAGAATTTGGGGTAAAAATTCTCGATAAAAAAAAACAATTAGACTTAGCGGAGTAGATAGAAATAACTTACTTCAAGGCATCCTCCCTGACAGTTCTCTGGGGTGCAAAACAAGCAATGGCCCATACTCGTATCTCGACACCCATGAAGAACTGTTTGCCTCTCATATCCCACACGCCTTGGTTTGGCAACGCTTGCTATGGACAAAACGAAAGAAAAGCAACCATTAGAATACAAAATGCAATAACGCAAAACGTGTTCGATATTATTGCATTCTAAGGCGCGGTTTATAGAGAAGAGACGTGGCGAGGGCGTGTGGCCGTGGCGGATAATCAAAGAAACCTAAAATTAACCTAATGGTTATGTCGAATAGCGTCGTTTTTGGAAAGAGAATTGCGCCTGCGCTTACAGAAGACGTCACCGCCACCAGGTGACTCAATTCTCTTTAAAACGACATAACTATTAGGTTCATTTTAGGTTTCTTTTATTATCCGCCACCGCCACACGCCCTCGCCACGACTCTTCTGTATAAATCGCGCCTAAGAGCGGAAATATTTTTTTGAAGCCAATGCAGCATCCTATGTTTTGGCGTCGCATGTCGTCGTCAGATAGTTTTGATGTTCCTTCGATGATATTATATTTATATATTATATTTTTGATAAGATATTATATTTTACATATTTGTGCTGCCACTTTTATATTCCTAGCACAAATGATAACAGATATTTGCCATCATCTTAACTACAGATATTAACGGATGAACCATGAAATCAGATATTATTGCCGAGTTGTCTATGGTAATATATTTATGCTCGTGACTGTACCTAAATAGCAAGTAGGTATTACCTGTCCGCCAAGTGACGAGACACGTCCGCCATACTGCAGCTTGGGCGGCGGCAACACTCGGCCGCGCACCTCCATCATGTTGTTCGAGATCGTCAGACCAAACTCTTTGACATACAAGTCTGTGTTGAAATTCGCACGCCGAACTAGATTATTGATTTCTCTTTCCCTGTTTGAATATTCAACCGATTTTATTTGTTATCTTTTATAACATATTTTTTATAATGAAAAGCCTAGTGAGGCAATACAATTGAATTCAATTGATACAGGCTGTAATTTTAAATTCCAATCAAGACTTAAAACATTTAAAGAAGCTTTAGAACACTTGTGTGAGGTTCAGTAAGTCTGCCAATTTGCTTAGTTACAAAATACATCCTGTATGAAAAGATAATAATGAAAGATACAGATAGGAAAAACATTGTAATAATTATCCTGCTACCTTATATTACCAGTAGAATTTACCTGTCGGGAGCTGAGCGCGCAGTCGCCTTGATCATGGTAGAAGTTTGCATGTCAGTGAGTTTCTTAATACATCTTTGACCAGGCACTATGTTGCACACTTCTAGTGGGAGGTATGTGTGTTTATGCTCCTGACCTACTTGTAGACATGGTAAATGCGGATACCGCAACTTCATCTTATACTTGTCCAAGAAATATTTAGCTACAGTACATTCTACTGTTTGTCCATTTTCTAGCTGTAGAGGAAATCTGTAGAAAATTGATTTAATCAAAATGTTAATTACTCACTGAAACCAAATAAGGAAAAGATTTTTCGTAAATATTTCGTAAAAGTTCGAGGATTAACTGGGTATTCACCCAATTTTACTGTTAATTCTAAGTTGTTGATATACCATACAATCAACAAGTCAGAATATAAATAATTAAGTTACTGTGCCTGTTAGTGTTTTAGCTTTTTTAAATACTTTATCATTTTCCTTTTTCCTATGAGAATAGGCAGAATATACAAAATTCTGCATGACACATCTATCCCTTATTCATCTGTTTTCCTCATCCACAACCAAAATTAATTTATTATAATAAACACCCTATTGCTAATTAAAATGACTTTTATACAAACATTGATAAATGTTTCTCTACATGTCCAAATGTCACCACTCATATTCTTTAATTGCCACTACCAGTAATAACCTGCTGTTGTGCACATCACTAATCAGAAAGCACCAAACAACTGTAAATGACTTACGATTGCATCTGGGAAGGTCTGCGGGTCACATTACACACTCTATATTTCCTCTTCATTGTACCACAATGCGTGATTTCTATCTTGAGTCCTTTGATTTCTTTTGTGAATTTAACTCTCTGGGAGTCTGTCAAAGGCTTTCTTTGATCATTAATGTCTCGTATGTCAAGTACTTCACACATAAACTCTATGACTGGCTGTGCTTTGTAAAAGGCAGTTGCAGAAACTGAAAATTGAAGAAATCTATTAGTATAACAAACAATTTTTTGATAATATTGTTTTTGAACTGGTTTCTGATACTGGTTCTCATAGAACAATATTTTTTTTGTAATTAAATTACTACATACCATCTATGTTAAGCATCATTTTCCACTGGCTGGGTCTCACCGACTGGTGGAAACCAAACCAGACCTCTCTACCACCACCAAGAGGATGATAATATCCTTCTGGGGATGAGAAAAATGACCGTCCCACAGGAGTATACATCATAGATGGTAGATGCCGCATGACCACATCCAAAGCTAAGATGGCGTCATAAGGAATCTGCCTTGTTCGACCTTCAAGAGCTTCTTCTAATGCAAACAATGACACCTGAAATGATCAAATTGTTAAATGTTTTCACTAAAGTCAATTTTAATTTGCAATGCTGCCAATACTCAGTGAGAAGACTGGTCTAGTGGACAAACTAATAGAATGTAGGCAGGTATTTTGAGACAACAGGTTTCATTTTATTTAATAGGAAGGTATGGTAGACCGCATGTCAGTGGTCACATAACCAGTATAAGCTGACCTCTTATTTTATTGAACCTCCAAACTACACGAGAACAGCTCAAGGTTAAAGTGTTAACACTGATGTGCAGCCAGAATTCAGAAATATAAGTATATGTATAAGAGAAAAGAAGACAGACTCTTGAGATCTTTTAAGTGTTGATTCAGTAACATACAGATAAATTAGGATAATTATGCAGTTTGGTAATCTCATGTTTCTAAATTGGCATGATCAATGGGCTTCTACGTTTTGTACTGCAGCAGTTTGTAGTAGTGCATCTATCATTGTGGTATTTTATGAAGTTTTCTCCCTGCCAGGTTACCTACTGCTGTTCAAAAGTTTTTTTTTTGAAATTGTATAGAGTTGTTAATCTTTAATTATGTAATCATGGTAATACAACATAGGTGAGTACTTCTATAGTTGTATGTAACAGTTCTATATTGGATCTCAGTATGACATATTTGTATTTCTAGAGATCTGTAGATTATTTATATAGAAATTTTGTACATGGGACTCATATCCTACATAAAGAGTGCACTATCGTAATAAGAAAACTTAAAGTAATAAAATATCTTTCTGATGTTGTGTCTGATTCTCAATAGAAAATCTATCAAAACAAGAATTTGATTCCTTTTTTTATAACTATTTTTCATGTTTAAGTATATCTGTCTAGGATTCATATCCTACACTAGCTGCGCCCCACGGTTTCACCCGCATTAGTCTCGATTCTTTGGGAATTTCGGGATAAAAAGTATCCTATGTCCTTCTCCGGGTAATGGTTTACTCATTTGCCAAATTTCATCCAAATCCGTTCAGCCGTTTTAGCGTGATGCCGTGACCAAGGGAAATAGGGATTCATTTTTATATATATAGATATGAGTGCATTATCATAATATTCATAAGAAAACTAAAAGTAATAAATATCTCTATGATGTTGTTTAAGATTCTCAACAGAAAATCTATAAAAAAAAGAATTCAATTCTTTTGTTTATAACAATTTTTCATATTTAAGTATAAATGCAAATGTTCACAAACCTGTGCAACCCATTTAATGCTGACACGGAAAACCCTGTCTTTGCCTTCTCCAGGCAATATAACCTCCAATTCTACCTTATCATTACCAATAGGCAGGGGATCCCTTGTATACAGATTATTTCTGCCATCAAACACAGGCTTGAGTGCTCCAAATATTTTATTGTAACAATGAACCATAGTTTCAACAATTTCTCTATTGACCTAAAAATAGTACAAAAACTTGTTATTTTTTTCTTTCAGTATAAAATTACATTTGTTATAGGTAGGAATAAAAAATTTATAATAATTATATTTAGTAAAGTATAATTTCCCTCATGGTACCAAATGCAATCAAAGAATAGACAAAAGATGATTGTCAACAATGTGAACTCACCTTTCTGGGACATTTATCTGGCTGTATATTAACATCATAATGATGTACAAATCCTCTGGGCATTGATATTTGAAAATGATTAGCCCTTAGCATAATCGGTCTTCCTTCATGGCCGAGGTTGGGACGTCGCGGGCATGTGAGTGTTGGGAGATCCGCCAATGGTGCAGCAGGCGACACGAGGCTCATAGCACCCGCGGCGCCGGCTGCGCCAGGAGCAGTCGCTCCGGTCGCGGGGGCCGTGCTGGGGACTCCGGCCGCAGCACCAGTGGTGCTCGCGGCCGCGGTCACTGCCCCCGCAACACTCACCGCACCAGCATTCGTGTCCCCCGCTGGAGCTGTGTAGTTTACACATGTGGAAAAATTCACAAACTTGCACAAATTCCAATTTATTAAAAAGATTGCGTTGCATCGCGTTACTTCTGATATTATTTAGAACAATCAAACAAAGTGTTGCTCCCATAGAGCATAACACCTACCTTGACCAACGGGGTACATTCTGATAAAAGGTTTATATCAACTAAAGGTTAAAATTTATGGAACACACAAATATTTTGTGTAAGAAATAGCCACAATGTGATAATTCCAACAATAAATTGTAGAATGTAGAAAGTGTCAAAGTGTTTTCTAAGTCGTCGCCCTAATCTAATGCTCTATGACGTAGTGTGATAGTGTGGTGTACTGTAGGGACTAAAGTAGTAGATAATATAACAGAAGTTTTTACTAGTGTTGTTAAGTTAGTTGATAGTAAGGCTAAGTTCAGACTATACCAAAAATTCGAAAGCTTTCAACAAGCTTCATCCAGCTACTATACCAAATAAAATACCAGGGATGACTATTCAATTTGAGAGTTTAGAAAAAATTATATTTATAGACGCATTTTCAAAAACACTCAAATCTTGGATTTACTCGAATTTCATTGATTTTCGCGTGTTTTTTTTTTTTTTTGAACGGGCCTCTCGCAGTTTTGACCACTAAGGTCTTGGCTGCTTAACCGGACTTTCCTGTGGGTGCCTTAAGCTGCTACACTCAAAGCCTCCAGCCAGGGGCAAAATACTAAACTAAATTAAAACTAGGCGAACGCTCGCTAAGGGCACCCCCTGTGGGATACGAACCTCGGCTTAGGGCGTCGCTGAGGGGAGGACAGCAAGAAGGGACAGGCTGGATCAAGATTGGTTTATATCATGATTATTAAGCGGGGTAGTTTAAAGCTACGTGCTCAGCGGCAACAACTTGCTGGCACCTCGTTTTCGAGCAAGGGTCGGGGAGGAGTATTATTTAATCAGGGACACGGTCGCGATCGCAAAGGACCTCGGCGGCGAGGTCGGAATGACGGGAGGCGTCTGTATTTGTTTATTGTACTGGTGGCCCTATTCTGCTCTTGGAGGAGTGTGATGGGATCATCAGGGTCGGAAAGTACATGCCGCGGACGGCGGATCGGACTAATTCTAGAAGGGACATAATTGGCTGCTTCGACAACCAAGGGGTTACGATGTCTAGGAGCGGAGTCAAAGTAACGCTTGGACATGCGTTTTAGGAACTGGTGAATCGTAGGGATTCTACAGTCGAGATGGAGGATCTCGTTTCTGACATAGAAGGGAGCTCCCGTGGCTTTACGGAGGAAACGGTTCTGTAAGGCTTGCAACCTATGGATGGAATGGGACTTGGCGTGGGCGAATACTGCACCCGCATAGGTCATAATGGGTCGGATACACGATGTATAGATGCGCAGTTTGCACTTAAGTGACAATTTGCTGCGTGCATTTAGAACGAAATGGAGTCTACCTAGAGCGAAAGCGGCTCGCGAACGAACCGTCTTTATGTGCTCAGAAAAGGAGAGATGATGATCTAGGATAACACCTAGGTATTTGGCGCACCTAGCCCAAGGGATTGGTTTGCCGAACATGGTGATAGGTCGGGGGAACGGGGGGGTCTAGTTCTCGGTTTAGAAAAGCTAACTGCTTGACTTTTGTCGGGATTTACTTCTATTCGCCATTTTCTAAACCAGGCGCCAAGGTTGTTGACAGCCCTTTGGAGGTTTAGCAGCATCGTAGCTGAATTTCCCTTACAGATGATCGCTGTATCGTCTGCGAACAGAGCCAACTGCGTCGATCTGTGTTTGGGGATGTCGCTGGTGAATAGCGTGAAAATGAGGGGGGCTAATACTGAGCCCTGAGGGACTCCTGCCCTTATGGGGCGGGGGGAGGAAAGGGCTCCTTCGATGCGGAAGCGAAAGGTGCGATTTGACAAATAGTCTCGTAAGATGAGCACGAGACGATCCGGCACACCGAGTTTGTAGAGCTTATAAATTAAGCCGTTGTGCCAGACTTTGTCAAACGCCTTTGCTATGTCGAAGAATACTACGCTCGTTTGTCGGCCATGGGTGAGAGCACCGCTGACCTGATGCAATTTTCGCGTGCTATATTGAGTGCTTAAATATTGCCAAGGGGTGACTCTATCACGTCCTGAAAAGAATACGTAATTTCAGTTTACAGTTTACCATCCCGGCGTGCGGCGACCCAATTATCTGGACATCGCAGGCAGCCTGTCTGAACAACGTATAAAAATGAAGTTACGTACACTTTATAGTCTGTCTAATGAAAGCTAAGAGTGATGTTTTCACATTTTCTTATATTGACAACACTGCTACAAGTGTCACTTGTTGTCAGTTGTTGTTTTTATTATCTCTTAGGAAAACAAATTTGGGTATATTTTGTCGCATTTCAAGTAAAACAATGCCGAAACTATAAGAAACAATGCGAGAAAGTTGCTATACACTATGATAAATAATTACAACCGAGTGAAAAGCGAACGCGAGGATGCATTTAACGAAAAAGCTTATATTCTGTTTTTATTTATTTCAACATTTATTATACATTTTTAATATTTATATTATGTAGGTATATACAAATAACTATTTTAGATATTATGTACAGGAAATTATGTAAAAATAAAAATAAAGGAAAGAGCTCATTGGGAATCAAAAAATTCGTCCGCATCGCTGTCAGCGGGAAAAATAATTTTATTTTGTTATTTTTTCCTTTACATACGAAAAAGTACAATTGTTTACAATAATTGTAAATATTGAATTTGTTTTGATACTAAGTAAACAGGATTTATATTTATTAGACCTGGCCCATCAACAGTTTTAAATTGTGGAATCATAATTAGATATAGTGGTGAGAAATCGCGTGACATCAATATTCAAATCTGTGTTATTATATATGTTATCTAGTTTAACATCCTAGGTTTTCTGCTATGGAACCTAAATTGCCAATTTGGGATGGTCAGCAAAAATCCCAGACATGAATCCCATAGAACATAGGACATGCTTAAAAAACGAATCCGATAAAGTCTCAACCCTCCTTAGACCCTCCATGATTTGATAAGCACTCTGGTGGTTGCCTGGGATGAAATTCCCTAATTAAACATTAAGACATCATCCAGAGCATGCCTGATCGCAAGCAGGCGGTGATCAGAGCCAGAGGTGGAAATACACGTTATTAATTTTTAGTAAAATGTCCTAATTTTGTTTTTTTTTTAACATAACCATTATTTTAATGTTATGCCATTTTTAGTAAAGTTTTAATTTTATTTTCGGAATTTGTGATTAAAATATAGGTATCAGACCTTCCTCTACGTTTTATAAAACAACAAACATGTCCTTCGTGTTTCATTTTGACAATAAACTACATAATAGGCTTGGGCCAAATTTCGTGCCGCTGAGTGTACATAGAATCAGGATAACTAATCAAATATTTAAAAAAAATATGACCTTTCCATGGATGTCGTAAAAGGCGACTAAGGGACTTACTAGAGAATGGGCAGCAACGTTCTCTATGCATTTTTAACACCATACTGCGATCGCCTACTGACGCCTGCCAAGCGTGGTGATTATGGCATACCCCGCCAAAAATTACAAGGACCAAAAAGAAATGGCCTCTAGTGCCCGACGACCCACCTACTCTTGACTACGGTAGCGGTCAAGGCGACGGTGAGGTAAGGGGTGCGAAGAATCCCTGGAAGAGATCCGGCTACCACAATCACCGGAAACTGGACCTGATAACATACAACTCGCGTACACTCCGGAACGAAGAGAAGATCATTGAAACCGAAGAAGAATTGAGCAGGTTATGATGAGGTATAGTAGGGTTATCTGAAGACTGAAGTCCGAAGAGAAGGAGGGGACTCGATAATCTTCAAATCCGGAAACTTGTTCTATTTCCAGGAGGACGACCAGCAGTCCCAAGGTGGTATCGGGTTTATCGTCCATAAGTCCCTTGTAATGTGGTGAAGATCGAGAGTGTGTTGACTAGAGTGGCGTACCTTATACTCAGAATGTCCACAAAGTGGACCGATGACCTTGTAAAGGCCGCAGGAATCCGCTGTATGCGGGAGCACAGAATCGATCGAAATGGCGGTGCTTGGGGGAGGCCTATGTCCAGCAGTGGACGTTTTTCGACTGAAATTATGATGATGATGTGACTTACAACCTTATGATTATAAAAGCTTATCAACACTATTTTTGCTCTATGCTTTCCTTACAATCTGTAAAAACAAAAATTAATATTCTGCATAAAAATATTCAAGTATCAAATACGTTTTTCCATAGTTGAACCGGGGATACCCAACATATTTTTTTTTTAATTTGCCGCTCTTTTTCACTCAGCTTTCAATAGACATACTCTATTATTAAGTTTCACCCACACGTGTTGTACTCTACTAGTTCCACCTACTAGAAAATAGAGTCTGCGCCACTGTAGTCCGGCGGAAAATATGGAACAAATTTTGAAGTGAAAACTTCTTTAGCCGCGTTGTGCATTTTTGAGATGGGAAAAAATAATTCAACTCGCGACACCGCTACCAATAACTCATTTTTGTAAATGCGATTTTGCTCTTTATTTCTATTAAGTTACGGATTAATATTCTATGCAAGTGTTTTTACTTTAAAGGTTTTAAAGTATTTTTTTTCAGTTTTCACTTCTGACGGCACTCCCGGAGTGCCACTGTTTTTATTAAAATGCAATTTGATGCAATTACAAAGACACTAGCGCCGCGTCAATCGAACTTGAGTGATGGCGCGGACTCTAGTTAGTTTAGTAATATATATTCTGTGCTTTAGTTGTACTAAACTCTATGGTTTTATTCCACTGTGATATTGACAGTTTAGTTCTTGGTTGTACAAATGTCTATGGGTTGTACTCATTGAGATAGTAAAAACACGGAGGCGCCGCGATATTCTATACATAAGTTTGCTTATACAAATATGGGTGAAAAACGAACTAGAATGTGAAATATCGTGTTATTTCACTCTTTCTAATGTGGTAATCGTATTTGATAAAAGAGACAACAATATTTCAGTTGTTCCTCATAATGGCAACATTTTGTTGAGACGTAGTAACAGTTGTAGGTAAGTGCCATATCCGCCATAATATGCGACAAGTTCATGGTAGTTCTGCTGTCAAGTAGTTGTTTACTTTTTGTTTTATTGAGATTTGTGAGAAAATTACGTGGAGTTTTCCTTTAAAACTACATATATACGTTGGAAAACACCAATTCAACATGCCTGTGTGTTGTATTGTGAAGTGTGGTGCAAGAAAGAAGGAAAATCAACCTCAATTATCTTTGCACAGGTTAGTAGCCGGTTTTCATGCAATAGTACATAAAGTGATAAACTTTCAATGAAAAAATTGCTAGGTGATCATTAAATACGGCTTAAATTTTAATATATGGGTTTATTTCCGCCCAACAGACCTTTTTATTATTTCATAATTTCATTCGTTTGTTTACAATGATATGTCATGGTGGAATAGTGTTGTACCGTTGCCGTAATAGTTTCTGATACTAGTTCCTTCGCTGCGCTGAAATGATATTGCTAGGTCCGGCCCGTGGTTTACAGCAAACTGTACTTTTGGTTCATAGCACCGAGAGACCGTTCCGCAGAGTTTTATGTAGTGTATACGATTTTTTTGTTGAAGTTTTTAAGATGAACAATACTGTAGAACATACATTTTATGTAATTTTTATGATTTCCGCGGCGCACGCTAATAAAGATCCCAGTCCGCATGATTTTATCCGACATCTTCAACAATAATCGTCAAATTTCAGCCAATTTACACAAAACTTTAATGAATTATACACTAAAATCTTCCGCATGAATCACTCCGTCCATTAGTGAAAATTGATTGAAAATCCGTTTAGTAGTTTTTGAGTTTTTCGCGTTCAGACAGACAGAAAAACAGACAGACGCGGTGCGGGCGGTGGACTTTGTTTTATAATATGTAAGGATGTGTATTATTCCGAATGTTCATTTATAATAAAATTGTTAAAAAAAATAAAACTGCACTGTTGGATTTTTAACTCTCAGCTCTGAGTCTACCGTTGAAAAACCAACAGTGAACTTTTATTAGCGATTCATTTAAGTGTCACTTAGTGAAGGTGAAAACAGGCATAAGACTTGCATGCTCGCTCGATATTAAATATTTGGCTTTGTTTAAACGTTCGCTTGCCAAACATTAGGTTTGCGTTACAATTATTTGTGAAAACTTTATTTGCTAAGTAATAATTCTATAAATGAAATTAAAATTATGCGGAAAATTGTTTGAGAAGTGATAAATTGTCAATACTCGTTTTTTTCTGTTACAAAGGACTATTAGCTAATATTTTTTTTAAATATGATTCAACCGTGATATCTAGTAAGATTCGTTATACTATTACGTACTAGTATCGATACTCGAAATAGTAACACCATGTTCCCTGAATGATACAACCCTAGCATTGGCAGCCATTTTATGCGACATTTTGAGTTGTAGGTATGCACCTTTTTTTGTAGGTATTTCCAGTCCATACTTATTAAATGTCTATGGTTGTACTACTTAGTCTGTGGTTTGTATGAACCATCCCTTACATTATTGATCAGAAAAAAGCGCGGGAATCGTCGAATTTGGCGGTTGTGATTTTTCTATCGGATTTTTAAATAAGACAAAACTTTTGAGATTGGAGATAAGTTGTGTAGATTTTTGTAGATATTAATTAAGCTAATTATTTTTATTGTCTGTGTATATAATTCTCCACATTTAGGGTAAGTTTTTTCATATTTTATTTTATTCTGTCCGATGGACAAGGAACCGCCTGATCCGGGGGGCACAGTCCCCTCGGTTGGGCTTAATATAACTATAATTAACGACGAATCAAGTATGGATACTGATGCGTCCATAACCAGATCGGAGCGGAAAAGGGCTAGAGCTCCACGCAAAATGTGCAAACACTGCAATAAAAGAAGGAGACATGGTCACTCTTCAGGAACCAATAAAGAAGCAGATTGCCATTGCGAAAATGAATCGGTAGAAGTTCATCTGGAAGCCACTCCACGTTCTGTGGATGGTCCCCAGACTGAGATTCGTCCCACCTCAGAACTTCCCCAGAAGGCGCCACAGGTTGCTAGGGCTTTGTACACAGCCACAGACCTGTCGCCATATGTTGTACATATTCAAAAAAATATTGATACTGGAAACTCTGCTCAATCATTACACCCAATTTCTTTAGGGCATTTTCTTAAAAAACGTCGCTATAATAATATTGTCAATGGTTCTTTAAAACGGATCGGTCGAAATAGGATTTCTTTAAGCTTCTCTCATTACCTAGATGCAAACTCTTTTATAAATGACCCTTGTTTGGCGAAAGAGAAATTGAAGGCATTTGTTCCATCTATTAATGTGTGTCGTATGGGTATTATTAAAGGTGTACCTACCGAATGGTCTCCCGACGAAATAATGGAAAATGTGACTGTTCCCACTGGATGCGGGAAAGTTATTAAGGCAAGGCGTCTTAATTATAAAGTGCACGAACCGACCCCTGTCTGGAAACCATCTCAAACAGTCGTGCTCACCTTTGACGGTCAAATTTTACCAAAACGTGTGTTTTGTTGTTACAATTCTATGCCAGTAGAATTGTACACATTCCCAACAATTCAATGTTTTAATTGTTGTCATTTTGGTCATACAAAGGTACAATGTAGATCGAACTCTCAGTGCTTCAAGTGTGGGGAGAGGCATTCTGCTGACACTTGTAGTATTGAAGACGAAAGTGACGGTAAGTGCTGTCATTGCGGTGGCATTCATTACGCCATTAACAAAAAATGTCCAGAGTTTGAGAGACAAAAATCAATTAAGCACTATATGGCCCATAGCTGCGTGTCATATGCTGAAGCGTCGCAGCTGCACCCCCCAATCTCCAAACTATATGCAGATGTGGTAACATCTGCTCCTTTACATACAAATAATAAATTTTCTTCTTCACGACCTTCGCCAAATTCACCAGACACATCAAATTTCACATCTCACAGAAAAACAGTATTCCTAAAACCTCGAGATCCCCCACAAAAAGCCAAGGGGTATGACCGGGCAGCTCATCAAGAACTTATTAATAATGAAGTTTCAATGTCAGGTAATGGTGTTGCTTTGCAAAATAAAACAACAACTAATAATAATGAAAGTCAAATTTTAAACTTAATAATCATGCTAATTAATACTTTTTCTAAAAATAATATCATTGAACCGTCCAACGTTGCCACTGTAATTGATACGCTGTTTAACTTATTTAATATTAACCATAATGGATCCAAATCAAACCAAGATTGTTCAGTGGAACAGTCGCAGCATTGTGAATAAAAAATCTGATCTGTACTATATATTAAATAAATACAATCCCTTTGCAGTCGCTCTCTGTGAGACATGGCTTAATCCGGGGTTCTCTTTTAGAATTCCTGGCTATGCTTGTCTAAGAACGGATAGAAGCGATGGGTATGGCGGTGTCGCCATGCTTATTAAAAATAACCTGTCTTTTCAGTCTTTTCCTCTTCCAAGTCTCAGTGACGATATCTCTGCCGTTGCTGCTATTGTAAATAAAATCTGTATAGTATGTATATATTATTCCCGCCCTACTGTAAATATTCTTTCTGAAATTAATAACCTTTTCACAGTTTTACCTAAACCATTTTTGGTAATGGGCGATTTTAATTCACAGCATCAATCTTGGGGAAGTTCTAGTTCCAATTATTATGGGGAAAAGTTATTAGAAATATTAGACTCAAACAATTTGTGCATTTTAAACACATGTCTCCCAACACGCCAAACAAATCCAGATGAGGGAATAAGTGCTCCTGATCTCTCAATCTGCACACCTGATTTAGCATCGACGTTATCCTGGTCTCCTTTACCGTCTTCTCATGGTAGTGATCATTTTCCTATAATTATTTCTTTTCCACATAAAAAACCAGACGCTTGCATTCCAATACCACAACCGCGCTTAAAGTACAGACTTCAAAATGCAGACTGGGATAAATACAAAAATTGTGCGGAAGAAAGAATTTCTGCTTTATCTAATTCCTTACTACAAGATCCTCAGTTACTATCTAATGAAATTACAAGAATTTTAATAGAGGTAGCAGATAATACTTTCCCTATTAAGAATGGTGCTACAGGCAAAATTCCTTCACCACCTTGGTGGGATGCTGAGTGCACTCAGGCCATTAAAAAAAGAAAAGAAGCTGAAAAAAATTACTGCCATACTATGACTCGTCACAATTTTGAGATTTACCAAGAAGCTGCTCGTACAACTCGTAAGCTCCTTAGGAAAAAGAAATTTGAAGGTTGGCAAAGATTTTGTGCATCTATCTCTCCAGAAGTTAACGCATCTGTAGTATGGCGAAATATCAGGCGATTCAGGTCAGCATTCAGTAACACAACAGTCTCAAAACTGCCATTAGAGTTGGCCAATGAGTTCATGGATCATTTAGCTCCTCCTTCAGTCCCAGAACAGAGATCTTTAATGCATTTTCCCTATGTTCCTATTTTGGATTCCGAGTTGAACTCTCTCTTCACACTAAGTGAGTTGAAAGGAGTCCTTTCACATGTTAAGGATTCAGCTCCTGGTGAAGATGGTATCCCATATTCATTTATAGCCAATCTGTCTGACTCTGTACTTTTAATATATTTAGATCTCATCAATACAGCTTTAATATCTGGCAACATTCCATCAAGTTGGAAGTCTCAAACAATTATTCCTATTCTGAAACCAAACAAACCTTCTTCTAAGGTCACTTCTTATCGACCAATTGCACTTTCAACAGTTCTTGCTAAAATTGTTGAACATCTCATTAAGAATCGTTTGGAGTGGTTTTTGGAAAGCAAAAACTTGCTAGCAACATCACAGTTTGGTTTTAGGAAGGGTAAGAGTACGATTGACAGTCTTAGTGTGTTCACAACTGATATTCGCTTAGCCTTTTCTTCCAATAACTCCGTAATTGCTGCTTTCCTGGATATAAACTCAGCTTACGATAATGTCCTAGTATCAGTCCTGGAACAAAAGCTGAATTTATTACAAATTCCAAAAATGCTGTCTAATTTTATAATTAATATGCTTTCAACGAGATCTTTAAATCTAGATATTGAAGGGTGTACATTTACCCGTTTAGTATGGAAAGGTCTTCCTCAGGGTTCTGTACTTAGTCCACTTCTCTATAATATTTACACTTATGATTTAGAATCCTCTTTAAATGAGTCAGTACAAGTCCTTCAATATGCAGATGATATACTTCTTTATTTATCTGGTGATTCTGTTGCAAATATTTGTATTTCCTTAACCTCTTCTTTATGCTTACTGAAGACTTGGTTGGAAACCAATGGTCTACACCTGTCAATTGATAAAAGCAACATAGTCTTATTTACTAGAATGCGTAAGTCCCCAGTAGTTACAGTAACATATGATAATATCTCGATGCCGGTTAAAAATCAAGTAAAATTTTTAGGCCTTATTTTGGATACACATCTTACAGGTTTACCACACTGTGATTATATAACTACTAAATGTGAACGAAATATCAACATAATTAGATGTCTTGCTGGTGTGTGGTGGGGAGCACATCCCTTTTCATTAAAACTACTATACAACACATTGATTAGAAGTGTATTGGACTATGGGACCTTTTTGCTTGAACCTGCTAATGTTGCTGGTCTTAAGAAATTGGAAAGAATTCAATCCAAGGCACTTAGAGTAGTTTCAGGTGCAATGAAAAGCAGTCCTATTAATTGTCTTCAGGTGGAATGTGGAGACCCTCCACTTCATTTGAGACGTCAATTTTTATCTGATAGATTTATGGCTCGGTGTCTGCAATTTACAAATCATCCTTTGCGAAATAGACTTTCTATTCTCTCTAAAGAAGTTACTTCGTCTACATACTGGAGGCACAAAGATACTCCGTGTTTAGTTAAAAGCTTTAGAAAATACAATTTAATTGATGCTCCTTGCCACCAATCTCAATTTCTTCCTATTTATCATTGTAATTACAGTTCATTAATTATGTCACCAAACATTCATTATAACCTTAACATTTACCGAGATGACGTATGTCATAACATTAACTTCAACTTCACTATGGATAGAGACTGGAAGGGCTGTCAGCTCCTGTTTACAGATGCTTCGAAGCATGGAAGAGACTCATGTGTGGGAGTAGGTGTATACCACTCCCAGTATAATGTCGTTCAAAAAATAAAGCTCCCGCCCGAATCATCTGTATTTACGGGAGAATGTTACGGTCTATTCAAAGCTGTCGAATATATACTCCTTATGGGCTTACGGAATTCACTCATTTTAACTGATGCAAGGAGTGCCTTACAATCTTTGGCCAGATTTCCTTTCTATTCTCATAATTCTTTTATTATATTTGAAATACGTGAACTCCTCCACAGGTGTTCTATTAAGGGATATTCAGTGCATTTTGCCTGGATACCCTCGCATTGTGGTATTTTAGGCAATGAGAGAGCAGACCAGTTAGCTAATGATGCCGTATTAAGTGGAGACGTTTTTCCGTACAAAAACAACTCCCAAGATCTGGCTGCTCTGCCCGGGGCTTATCTACAGGAATCCTGGGGTCAGCTTTGGTTAGGGCAATCAGTGAAAGGGAAATTTTATCGTAATATTCAGCCATCCATTCCTGTCAAACCTTGGTTTAGCAAGTACAAGCTAAGCAAAAAGATTTCAACAATATTCATACGTATGCGATTGGGTCATGTGTGCACTCCAGCTCATCTTGCCAGACTCGGCATTGTGCAGAGCCCTGAGTGTGAATGTGGCGCTGAGGTGGGAGATCTGAACCACTTTATTTTTGCCTGCCCCCTTTATGACCACTCCTCACTTTTCCAAAGCCTTGTTTCCCTCCGAGTCCCTTTTCCCACTTCTATCTCATGTATTTTATTTAATTTTAATGTAGATATTTATAAAACCATAGCACTTTTCCTTGTGAATAATGATATATCTATTTAAACGTAAATTTCAATATGTATGTACATAATTTATAAGTAGTTATTGGTTTAGTATAAAGACGCACCGAGTAGGCCTTTTTGTTGGGTCACTGGTTGCGTTAATTGATTACATTCATTACATTTCTGTTGTATTATATTCCCCTACTGCTAAATTTATTAAAATTTATTATTTTTATTTAATAACAACTATTCTCCTTTCCGTTTCCAAATTTCCCTTTGTAATTCTTTTTATTATTTCGCGAGTTATCGATTCTTACGTTTTGTCATTATCAGATTATATATTGTCAGTGGCAATAAGCACGAATAGTGCAACGCCATGAAAAAAAAAAAAAAAAAAAAAAATTATTGATCAATACACACACAGCTACCTACCTATTTTGGGAAATATTATGTCTATCCCATACAGTGGCACGATTAGAAGATCTGGAGGAGTTGTATCTGCAATTGGAAAACAACTAAGAGGTGTTAATTTAAAAGCTGCGAAAAGAATCACAGTTAAATTTGATCCATTTGGTGATAATGTTACTCATACAAGGTGAGGAAGGCTGAAGTTATATAAATAGGTAGTAGGTTCTGATGTCCATCTCTGAACAAAGGCAGAACTTTTATACTAAGAATATTATCAAGATTTTCAGTTTATTACTATTAGGTGGTCTCAACAAAGTTATCAAACAATGTTCCTAATAACCTATAAAATTCGTTTACCTGATACCATTTCTTGTGTAGACTTTATTTTAATTCTGACTGCCTGAATATAATAATATCAATTATAAAAAATATTACCTTGTAACCTTACCTCGTTTTATATCTTTGTTTACCTCTAGACTTCTATTCTCTCTTCTATTTATTTTTTATGTATTTCACACTATCATTTATTGCTGCACAAAAATTTCTAAAAATTCATTACTTATCAGGGAAATTCTCATCTTCTCGATAAATTGTACAAGGTATGTAGCTAATTCCAAAATAAATGCAGCTTGTTCATACAAATATTACAATTTGTTCAGAGTATGAACTGTCAATACATAATATAACCTATAACTGCAAAAATATATATTGATTTGTTTAATTTCTAACACTTTGGTAATTAAACACTTTGTTTTAGGAATTTCCTGCACTACATAAGTTCACAGAAAATAATTTTGACTAATCCCAACTGCACACTGAAAACAGAAATTGTCTGTGACCGCAGTGAGCCTACTGTTGATATCACTCTAGCACCTTCAGTTGCAGGTAATTAATCCTCTACTATACTTTGTCATATTATAGTATGCTTTTATTGTCTAGTGTAAATATTATAAACAGCTATTTACATCAAGATGCTTTTATAAATCTATGTGTTTCTATATTTCAGAAGTAGCTAAAATAAAGAACATTGTATTAAAAAGCGGGAACCTCACTTGTTTAGAAATACTGCAATTGTTGAACAAACATATTTCATCACTGGCACCTGTAGAACAGCCAGTAGCTGCAACTCAAACCAAAATAGAAAAGAAGAAGACGAAAAAGAAGTAAATACTAATAATAAGATGACCAGGTCAAGTAAAGGAAACCTTAATGTAGTTGAAGAATTATACAGCCAGATTCCAGCATTTACTGATGTGTTTTCAGAAGATACATTTTACATATTTGTTGTGTTCTTTGTTATGTCAACATTGTTGGTTGCCTTTATTCTGTCGAAGTTTATTACTATAAAACCTGTAGAATAGAATTTAAGATTGATATTTATTTCTATGATGTTTAAAATTACTGTAAAGTTTAAAAATGTATCAAACAACAAAATAAAAATGTTTTGGTAAAGGTTTTTTCATTTTAATTCAGGCAAAATGGCCAGGGGCCATTATCATTCTCTTACCCTTATCCCAAATTTTTTAGGGGTCGGCGCAACGTGTTCTTCCATAGTTTATGAGTTTTTCAGTCTTTACCCCCTTTTAAGAAGCCACATCTTTCCCACAGTCCATACATCATTTATTTGGTCATCCCCTACACATAATATATATAAATATATATCCATGAGACAAGAAGTACATACTACATTCTTCAGAGCTTTCCCAAATTGTGCAAACGATTTCCACGAAATATTTCAGCTACCAGTGCCACTTTCAGTCTTTCTACTATATGCCTACTTAATCATTTCCTCAGGGCTTGCTACACGGCAGTCAACCGCGTCCCCAACAGAGGTGACCTTTGTTGGCGACAGGCAGTGTTAGAAATTTGGTCGTAAAACACCAACTCCACGGCTGTAAGCAAGCCCTTTAAAGACGTAGTACTCTCCGAGTTTAGTAATAGATTGCTCCTCTTGAAAACGTGACGCCACAGACATACGACAGAATCATAATCTATAATTATTTATTTTATACAGGCAGGTTAATAAAATGCACAATCGGATTACAGAAAAGAGGCAGAAGGGTTGTTGTGGGAATGTTGCTAACTATAGAGTCAAATTAAATTTTAGCTAGCGTAACTCTGCAGAAGTGATGGGTAGACATGATAAGATAAAAAGATTTAATGATGCTATTCAGGGTTTCGAATCAAAATGGTAAAAAGGAACACTGTCTGTCACAGCTGCTTTACTGCAGGAAATACGAATTCTATATATTTGAAATCTATATAAAAAAAATAATGCTACTTAACATAACATCACGCCTGTAATTCCGTAAGGGAAGGAGAGAGGTGTACCTACCTGTACACATTTCGCCAGCGGGCCGCAGTGCAGTTTCTTTTTTCTTAAAAATGAAATGCTGTTCGTTGGTAAGCTCATCACTGGAGAATGGCTGGATCGATTAGTTTGTTTTATGATATTCGTAATGCTCCGAATTAGGTTTTTGTGGAAAGAAAAACTGGAAAGGTTTCCCGAAATTGTTTGTATGGGACAACGTCTATTGAGTCAGCTAGTTTGGAATAAATATAAATAATGCTTGTCGATCTGTATAACAAGTGAAAGTATTAAAACCATATTGTTAGTTTCATTGCAACGGGGTAAATAGGGGATTTAAATCTTAAAGTGAAGTACTAGGTCAAATGGGATATCACATGAAAGGGCTTCACAGCGTTCTAGTGGAAGTGCATCGTACCCTTTGTGCCATTGTCAACCAATCCAGCCTTCAAACGTGCCATATTGTATTTGCCTATCCTAGAGGAAACTAAGCCAGATGAAAATGCTTTTAGGAAATTAAACCTTCAGTTTAGGATACTGTAACTACTGGGTTATGAAATAAAAATCGAGAGATATATTATAAATATGTATATGTAATAAAAATTGCTTCATAGATGGGCCGAAGTATAGAATGTAGGTTTTGTGAAACTATTCTTACTTATGTTTAATACAATAATGTTAGCTTGTAACGAACTTTATCAAATGAATGCAATATACTTAAAATTCTTGTGTTCCCCAACGAATCTGAAACAGAATTTATATTTTACTAAATAACTTACTATAAGTAGTTATTACCGGATTATTCTTATAAATATATATACAGGTATATGAGAATATGTATACACGGTGACAGGGACATCGACACGACAACTGTTACCATGGATTCAGTACATGTTTCTGAACCCCCCCTGCATTGAAATTTTTCGTCATTTATTAATTGGCGAAACCGTTACAAAAGGGTATCGCTGGTGTCACCGCGAGTGCCCCAGGTGCTTCAAATATGCAACCTATGCCAGAAAAGGCGCCAATAGAGCTGATGTTGAGGGTTTCGTGACAGTGCAAAGGAGGAAGCGCCGATCGCGAACAAACCAGAACCGCTGTGGCAAAGCTCCTACGTAAACCGTGACCGAGTTCGAAGTAAACTTGCGTACCGCAAAGCCGAATACACCGGTGTACATCTCCCGCCTACACTACACCAATAAGGCAGAGGACATCGTAGAGTACGTGCGCCAAAAGACGAGGTACACGCCGAGGGTGCAGTTACTGGAGTCGCACCACAACGTCAACTTCATTGCGTTTGTGGTGCGAGTATCGAATTGTTTTCTGTCCGTCGTCATGGAAGAAGACTTTTGGCAGCAGGACGTGGTGTTCCGTCACTTCCGCGGACAAGTACCACAGGACAGCACAAGGACAAGCTAGTGAAGTGAAGTGGAACAACATGTCCTGCGGTGGAGCGGAAGTACGGTCAAGATCCCTACCAGCATCTTACTGGAATACTTCCTTCCTCCAAGCACGTTTGCTCTTGCGAATCTACACTTAAGCCGGCCAATTAAGGCAAGAATGAGGTGGGAGCTTCGTTCCTCGTCAGTGTTCACTCCAGCTGGCCAATAAATGCAAGCCAGAGGTGAAGAACAAAACTTCTCCCGGGAGATAGGGTTCGTGGGGTCGCTACTGCCCAATAGCTCGCCACATGCTGCCCTGCGGGTTTTTGTATCTCTCTTGGTCTGGCTCCTCATCCCAGACCTGTTCCGTCAAAGTAAACTCTACCAGCACAGACCTAGAGTTCGGAGAGTGTAAACCCCACCACAACGTCAACGTCGAGATTCGGCGGTGAGGTTATTATTATTTAAAAAAAATCAGCTGTTCCAATTATTTTGACCGCGTATTGGTATTTGCACTTTTCTATGAAACAGTTTTTTTTTTAAATAACCGACGAAAAATTTTAACGCAGGTGGAGTTCAGTATCATGTACTGAATCAATTGTAACAGTCAGTGTTTCACGTTGGTGTCCCTCCGACCCTGTATATTGTATACCATTTGGTAAATAAAACTTACATCTTGATTACGGGTTTTCTGTTTGCGTTCCACTAACGACGTCAGAGCTTCAGACCGGACTGCGAGCGAGTCGATCCTCTCCACAAGTTGTTGATACGGAGACAATGGTTGGGCACCCATCACAACATGACCTAACTTGGAGTCAATCTTGGCATCTAGTCGAGCGTTACGAATCAAGTTTACAATCCAACATTCAGCCTCATCTGGCTGCATGTTCAAATTCTCAGCTAACATTCTGTAACAAAATCATTAGTGAGCAGGCCATTAGCTTTAAGAATGTTGAACATACTTCATATTTGCAGAGAATACGTACCCAATACTGATGACTTGATGAATACGGCAGAACGTTTCAAAAATCATAAGACGAGCATTTTCAACAAACTCTTCTAGACAAGCAATCAAGAAAAAGTCGGTCAAAAGTACTGCTTGGCACTGGTTTAATTTCCTGCGTGCAGCTTCGAAGTCAAAGTTTACATAGAGATGCTCTATGAACTCTGTAATGGGATCCCTATAAAAAAAAGTATTATAGAAATATTTTTAAATAAAACTATGTTGTTATGAGAACTCATACATCATTTTACTCAATCGTTTACCTGTATGTGTAGGCTTCTTGCTGAATAACTTTTACAAGATCCTTCAGAGCATTCCTGCGAGAACGGTTAATAATAACAGCAGTAGCCAAATAACGAAGGATATGTGGGCACATTGTTTGAATGGCATTCAAGTACCTGCAACAACAAAAGAAATATTAAAACATAAATAAATATTAAAATAAAGTACTATACGCGCCACGAAAGATGAGATTTGACCGCGCCTCCCGCGCTCAGCTCAGACCTCATACCTGATTCTGCTAAAGAGACTTATAAATCGTCTACTGCGCAAGTCAAACCACGTGGTGTGTCAAGTCTCATCTTTAGTGGTACGTATTGTACATACGCGATTAAATTAAATTAACTAGCGAAACTTCACAGACAGATATAAAATCATGATACAACAAAAAAAATATGAATCTATAAACTCATAATTTTTATTAGCTCAACGGGTAACGGGGATTGACGGACTATGAGAAATAGTAAGTTTATAAATTTGTGGCGGCATCTACATCAGCGCGGCAGGTACACCCCCCTGGATTTTGTATGCCTAAGTACCTACTGTCGATAAAAGTTATGTTAGACTCATGTTAAGACTTACTTTGCAATCCTAACTAATATTATAAATGCGAAAATGAGGTTGTTTGTGACGCTTTAACGCTAAAACGGCTGAACAGATTGGAGGAGAGTTTTTATCCCAATATTCCCATGTGCCAAATTTCATCCAAATCCGTTCAGCCGTTTTAGTGTGAAAGCGTATCAAATAAATATACAAATAATAAAATCTTTTCTCTTTATAATATTAGTTTAGATAAATTAATTTAAGAAAATCCGCGCTGCGCGGCGGTGTAATTTTTATTAGCAATGTCTTATTCTACTGCTAGAATCAGTACACTCAGACGCATAAAAACATCGCTGAGATCAATATCAATAACGGTCAAAGACGGGGTAAATGGGCTTTGCTCTGTCAGTCTTGGTCAATGCTAGGTTCTATCTTGTATCAAGATATAATTCCCGATTACACAATACGGCCGATAACTTGGCAGGTCTGAACTTAGGATAGGCTCTGACTCACATTCGCCTCATGTCACCATTTGGTTCCTCAAAACAGGCCAAGTGCGTGTCGGACCACGCACAATGAAGAGTTCCATAGTTGGGATGAATTTATCCCAAGAAATAACATTGCAGTTGAAAAACATGGTCTCCCATACTTTCAACTGCAAATGTAGTTTTGTACGCACAATATTGAGAGATTTACCGTGTTATTTTAAGACCATAGACTTCTTATAGGTTTTCCTATAATCTATGAGTAAAGAACCATTCTCTGTATTTTTTTTTTTTTCAAAATTTTTGATCAGTAATTTCGGAGACGAGGGGGAAATGGTCAATTTTTATCAATTTTATTAAATATCTTTAAAAGTCTCTTAAAATTATATAAAAATATATTTGAGATCCTCACAACAAGTCCTTTCATTTGATATGTCACACGGCACAGTTAGCAAAAGTTTATTTTTTGATTTTCTTATTTACAAAAGTGACCGCCATATTATTCATTTATTTACGTTACACGTCCATGTTTGGGTCACAGAAATATGCGTATCAAATTTCAACTTAATCGGTCCATTAGATTCGGAGCTAATTGGCTGTGACAGACGGACAGACAACCTACACGAGTCCTACAAGGGTTCCGTTTTTTCCTTTTGAGGTACGGAGCGAAGTTCAAAGTTTTTGCAATTTGCAGGTCAGTGTCAGATTGTATCTTGATTAAAATATGATTCGCGAACATAACAAATACGTATTTACAGAATCATTAGAATCATTAATACATCTCTCAACGTTAGATTTGTTCCATTGAATGACTTTTTCATGACATTTCAGAACAAATCTAAATTAGAGAGATGTATTAATGATTCTAAAGATTATAATTCTGTAAATACATATTTCTATTGGTCGCAAAACATATTTTAGTCAAGATACAATCTGACACTGACCTGCAAATTGCAAAAAAAACGTAAGAAGTTGAATTTCGCGGGCTACCTTTGCGGATCCACCTTAAAAAAAAACTGATTTGCCCCCCTGGGCCAAAAGCTGGGTACGCCCATGTATATCGTCACATGCGAACTAGGCATCACAATGACGTCACGCAAAATCCTCCATCGCGCAAGCAGGGTGTACCGCGCGACTAGCATATATACAACCTCCCGATAGCAATAGTCGGGTAGTAGCCCCGTCTGGTCGGAAGTCGCGCTGTTCTATAGAGGATGAGTTAACATTATACCCTGTTCCTACCTCTATATTTTTTGTTTTATTATAGTTTTTGAAGTTTTTAATTAATTATCTAAAATGAAGCAATAAAAATATGTGAATACTTACAGAGGTTTGTACAAAAACATTTCGATGATAAGGTCTCGGCCTTTGCTATGGTTGAAAAATACAAAAAGCGACCAGTGCACCAGCCAGGTTCGCTGCTGAAGAGCCTGCATATTGTTAGCAGTTGCGCCCGCGCCACCGTTGTCAATAAACTCCCGCAATTTCGTCAAATCGTCTAAAGCGCCATCCCAGTTTTGTACCAAAATTTCACTGGCCAGTTTTCCCCAAAGCACGGAAAGGTAGTTCTGAAAAAAATAAAGTAATTTATCGTGTAACATTATGTTCGAGAGCTAAATTAATTTTACGCAGGGATCACACCCGGTTATCAACGCAAATTCAAGAACGTGATCGGCGCGCATGTCATCACAGGTCTTCGTTCACTAACAGATATATACAATACTTCGCCGCATAGTGCAATGTGAACAAGGCCAAATGGCAAAACGGAACCCTTATAATTTCATCATGTCCTTCTGTCCGTCCGTCCGGATCATAGAAATATATAAAAAACGGAAGTGGAATAGAGGCATGTCTGTGTCCGCGCGTCGTGATAAAGATGCTCATGTCATAGGCCGTCTCCGCGAACTAGTGCGCTTTCGACCGCGTTCGTGACAACTTTTAAGAATGCCGTGTTGTTCAGTGGTTTTTTTCATTAGGGTGCATCAATTGGTTACACCAGTTGTATTAAAATTTCAATACAACTGGGGTACCCAATTGATGCAGCCCACACACAAGCACAAGTATTTAAAAACTATATTTGTCTTGAAAATCAAGAAAAACAACGAATAGTAAAATATTTCTTGCCATTACTACGTTATTTTTACTTGACTACGGCGAAGCATATACATAAATACCGGTCAAAATCATAACCCTCCTTGGGTTATGATTTTGACCCGTATGTATGTATATATATGTTCATATGTTACCTCATAACTTTTAAACTACTGACGATAATTTGACAAATAAGGTATTGTTGGAAGCGTCTTGATCGTCCGCTGGGTATAGGCTATGTGAAGTCACATTAAATGTATGGATGCTACTGAAAGTAACTGAAACTTTCAGTAGCGCCATCAGGAAGGAATTTGGTGTGGACAAATGTGCGGTCATGCATGTAAAGCGAGGGGAGATTGTGTAATCCGTGGGAACCCAACTCTCGGATTCCATAAAACTTAGGAGCCCTCTCCGCATCCGAAACCTATAAGTATTTGGGTATGTCGGAAGCGTTAGGCATCAATATTGCTGACATGAAGCAATCGTTGAAGGAACTCGTCTTTGGCCGCCTGAAGAAAGTATTTAATAGTCTTCTATCAGGTGGAAAGGTGGAAGGTCTTCAACGGTTGGGTCATGCCGGTTTTGATGTACTCTTTCGGCATACTCAAACGGACTCAGACCGAACTCGACGCTCTGGTTAGGAGGGTCCGTACGCTGCTGACTGCATATAGGTCATCGGTAATGAGACTGTATATCCCGCGAAAGTGTGGAGGTCGAGGCTTTTTAAACGCTAAGACCCTCCACAATCGCGAGATATGCAGTCTCAGGGAATATTTCCTAGAAGTCGACGTGGGGATGCATCGAGATGTTGTCACGGTGGACAAGGGCCTTACCCCGCTCTCGTTGGCTAAAGAGAACTGGCGAAAGCCTGTAGTGCTTGACACTAACGATCGCAGGGAGGTATGGCAGAGTAAGATTCACGAACGCTACTTCCGGGCCCTACATGGGCCTGATGTAGATTTACTAGCGTCCATAGCCTGGCTGCGTTTTGGTGACCTCTTTGGGGAAACCGAAGGTTTTCTCTGTGCAATTATGGACGAAGTTATGATGACGAACAATTATCGGAGATTCATTGTGAAGGTTGGTTGTGATTGGTTGCACGGTTGTCATCTGTCGGGCATGCCACCGTCCGGGAGAATCAATCCGACATATTATCTTCGGATGTTCTCGTCTAGCTAACGAAGAATACTTGCACAGACAACCTTGTAGCCAGGATTATCCATCAGCAACTTGCTCTGGAATACAGCTGTGTAGAATCGGAAGTGCCGTACTACAAGTATGTGCCTGACCCAGTTCTCGAAAATGGAAATATCACACTGTACTGGGATCGATCCATCGTCACTGACAAGACTATTGTTGCCAATAAACCTGATATAGTGGTGGTGGATCGAGTAGAACGGCACACAATGATTATTGACATAACGGTCCCGCATGACGGGAACCTCGTGAAAGTCGAGAAAGACAAACAAAACAAGTATCTTGACTTGGCTCGCGAGGTTGTCGACATGTGGGAAGTGGATTCAGCGATCATTGTCCCGATAGTCGTGACAGCCAATGGCGTAATCGCCAAGAGCCTCGACCAACACCTAAGGAGGCTCTCGTTGGGTAGCTGGATCAAGGGCTTAATTCAGAAAGCGGTACTCCTGGACACGGCTCGCATTGTCAGGAGGTTTCTCTCTCTGGAGCCCTAACCGCCGGTAGCTTCGACCCTGTTCCCGATACCGGTGGGTTATTATTTTTATATTTTTATCTGTTTCAAATCGAAACAGATTGTTATTGTGTTGCATTATGCAATTAGGGTACTGACTGAGCCGGCTCAAACCCGTTTGGCCTCTAGCGGGCGCCCCGGTGCACCCCCCGCGCGCCTTCTCTGTGACACTGCACGCACACAAAGCTGTGCGTGTAGTAATGTCCTCGCGCACAAGGCTCGGAACCGGTTTAAAAAATACCGAATAAAACCGGTTTATTTGGGTTTTACTCCGAACTTTCCTTAAGATCGTGAACGTTTTAAGAACTTTATTTTAACCTAAATTAACCGATTTATACGATGAGCGGCATGTCGGTAAATGCGTTGCAACTTGTAACTACTTGTGAGAATGCCGCGCTGAATAAAACTAAATAAAAAACCGGTTAATAATGCTCTAAACCGTTGAATCCGAAAAAAACCCTTTATGAAGAGATTCCTCCAAAACTGAAACCGAATATAAAGGTTTTTGCGTAAAGTATAACGTTTGAAAATTTAACCGGTATCCGAGCCTTGCTCGCGCAAAGCGTTATGGGTTGTCAACCGCGTCGACCTTAGTTAGTGATAGATAGAGCTGTTTGAAATATGGTTGTAAACCACCAACGTCACCTCTGTTGGGACGCGGTTGACTGCCGTGTAGCAAGGCCTTAACTTTGTTTTTTTGTAGTTTTTTCGATAAACACCATGAAATACTAATATATTTTTTCGGTCGATAAAATCGATACTGTGCATGCGTAAATATTCATCCCAACTACGGTACCCTTCACTGTGCGTGGTCCGACACGCACCTGGTGGTTCTTTTTTTTTTACACAAATTAGAATCATAAAAAAAACGCGTTCGCCGTTTTATTAGTAAGTAGTATTTTTATGCATTTGAATCAGGTTGCTCGAATTATTTTTAATCTATGGTAAGGGTATACAACCTGTAAATGATTATTCCATTTGTCAGATTGCAGAAAAATATTAAAAAATGCCATCCGTCTTTGTGGCATTTACTAAAAATGTCAGCTTCATCAAAATTAATAATTCATAAATTTGAAGCGGCTGGGGTTAATTTTAAATCTTTACATGTTTCAATCGAATGCGAGGGTAGTTCTACGTCTACGCCGAAATACAGTGAATGGTTCGATGGTAATTTAAATGAGAAAAAGAAAGACAGTGATAAGTCATCATCACGCTTAGTTGTAAAAATAGTTTCAGGTAATGAATTTGATAGATTTAATTTAGATGCCAGTGCAAAGGAAGTTGATGCGCCTGAAACTTATATAGCTAATATTTTGGCGAAATCCTCAGAATATGAACTTACTCAAAAATTAGGTGTAAAGGCACAAGACGTAAATTACTATCACGAAGAAAAATCAAGGGATCTATTACTGTCAAATCAACCAACATTTCAAAGTAATATAAGTTTCGAGAACGATATATCATTACAGTTTTTTGTGAAGAATAAGTGCAAGTTAAATAATTCAGAAAATTATTTGAGTCCTCTAGAACATAGTCTTGAGAAAGTGAAAGAGAACAATGCCCGTATTATGAAAAATATACACATGCTCAATAGAACCCTGAATTATACTAAAAAGAAAGAGATACTTGACATACTGTCCCCAAAAACGATTAGATCATTTCCATGTAGTACTTGTGGCAAATGTTTTGTTTATGAAACTGGTTTGAGAAGACATTACTCAATGAGACATGCAATGGCGGAGATGCAACCACGTTGGCAAGTTGTATGGACCTGCATTCAGTGTTTTCAGGTATGGCCTCGCCAAGATCAAGCTTTGAAACATTCTAATGAATGTTGCAAATCAAATAATGCTGATTGTGTCCGAGAGATCAAAACATCTTCATTGTTGCAATGTGAATTTTGCGAGAAAGTATATACAAGCATTCCCCGATTACTGCGACATTCTAAAATTCATACAACAGCAAATAACTATGAGTGCAATGCATGCAGAATGGCTTTTATATCATACAAAACAGCCGAACAACACTGGATATTATGTCCATGGTTGAATAAGTACTACAGTTTTTCACTACCAAAACTGTTGCTCTGTAATGCTTGTGATCGTAAGTTCAGAAATTATGAACAATTGTATAATCATAGGTAAGTGATTTTTTTATAACAAATCATTAAATGTTGAATCATCTCATGATTTATACTAAGAAACCTACTGTAAAGGAATATCTAACAAACATTGCAGTGAAATTTAAAGATTCTATTGTTTTTGCAGATACAAAGTAGGTCACTTTATGACCAAAACACACTGTAGTCAAGGCAGTGCTAAATCTCTGGGTTTATTGGTTTATCAATGTGAAACATGTGGGCAATGGTATGCTTCCATAGCACCATTGAAAGCCCACAAAAATCAATACCATCCCAAACATGACATGGGGATGCAGTGCAGATTGGTAAGATTTTATATTTTGATTTATTTCATAGCATAGAACTTGACAAGGCTACAGAGGATGGACAGACATCATCATCCCTCATGATACTAAAATAGTATTTAGTTTTACAATCAATATTTTCAGCATAGCTTTAATATGGGCCACAATTATTTTACTAAGCCTTTGATCATAAATTACTGATTTAATTAATATTTATTTTACCCAGCAGGATAACACATTTGAAGATGGTCAAAACTACTATATCTCAAAAGAAAATGAATTTTGTATACAAAATGAAGAGACTGTGAAGCCTGACGAAGAATAATAGATTTAATAAGTAGTTTGGAAAGCTTATGCATTTTTTTTTTCAATAAAAGATAAATAACAAGCATTTATTCAATGAATAGTTTGAGTAGATGTATTTACTATTGCATAGTTCAACATTATATTTTCAATTTTAGTACACTGTAATGATTAATAATGGAAAGGCTGATTCAGAAGGCAGTACTGCTCAGCTCTGAGCCCTAACTACCAGTAGCTTAGACCCTGCTCCCGACATTGATGGATTCCTTTTGCTTTCAATGTTTTTATATGTTTTATCAAAGAAATATTTAAAAATGTAAAATAGTGGACCGGCTAACTACATAAAATATTATCATGACCATGAATTGGTTGAATAAGTTAAATCATGTCTTACCTTGTCTGTGGGGCACATAACCAGCTGACAGAAGTAGAGATATGAGGCTGACTCTACATAATTACCACACTCATATCGGTATTTGGCCAACCGATACATGCTGTCAATCATCTCGACTTTGAACTGTAATTACATAATTATACATTTATGAAATAATCCACAAATTGGGCTTGATATAATTTACTTTCTGGTTAAGATTTTTAACAAGCTTTAAGTTGAAAATGATACTGGAATTTGTACAATAATAATGGAAGATTAGGGTGATAACAAAAATAAATGAAAATATAAGTTTCCCCACAAAATTAATACCTCGAACTCTTTATTAGTTGTAAGATGGTTTATGAGTGTTTTTGGATCTCTCATTGTCTCAACGGTCTTCATGACATCATCTCTTTGCATGAGCCTCAACACAGGTTCCACAGCATCTTGCAGCTCTTGAAGCTGGGAAAGGACTACACCCCTTCTTGCTTTAATTTCCTATAAATATAATATTCAATAAATTACTATATTGTTAGATGGCTGTTCCACAGCT
Organism: Omphaloscelis lunosa; assembly: GCA_916610215.1. Classification (NCBI taxonomy): domain Eukaryota; kingdom Metazoa; phylum Arthropoda; class Insecta; order Lepidoptera; family Noctuidae; genus Omphaloscelis; species Omphaloscelis lunosa. Next base: position 16,124,551 of record OU744244.1, on the reverse strand, counting down.
GTTTTCAATGTTTGCATCATATATTTTACATCTGTAAGGTAAGTTGTGGGTAGTTTTTTTTGTATTAATCCCTTCATAAATTTTATGAAACTGAAAATCTTGGATGTGTCAAGGATAAAAAAAACGCATCAAATGCATTTCATACTGCTTTATTAAAAGATATTTTAATGAGAAAATTCAATAGGTACAAAAAGACCTGTGGCATATACTGATAAACGACATATCAAATTGTTATGAATAACGAAAAATGCATTATTGTACGCAAAGAAAAGCTAAAGGTACTTAAAAATAAGAAATTACGTTTTAAAACCATTACAAAATAATGCAGTAAGAAAAATTTAATAACATTGTTCATAAAAAATGCTGATTAAAACTCTAAAATTAAATAAATGTTCTCTTTGTAGGTATTTCTCTTTTTTCATAAATTACCAAATAAAATAAATTTACACAAGTTGAACTCCATCTAACATTTCTTTCTCACTTTATTATACAATACTTAGAATTGTTTTCAGATTTGTATTAAACCATGAACATTTAACTTACCTCAGGGGTGTCCTCATCAGGGTATAGCATTTTTCTGATATCAATAACATAATCAATCATGTTAGTTTTGCTAAGAATCTCCAACTTAGCTTGCAGGAGCTCTGATTGATCATAAGTCTGAAAGCAGAAATCTGTACGTGTAAAGACCTAGTGTATGAAACGGACAATTTGGACTGATAAATCACCTAATTGGTAATATGTAAAAGAAACAGGTTAACTTTTGTAACTCACCTCTTTAGCAGCTAAAAACTCAAGTAACGGGAATACCAAATGCCGATCTAGGTATTGACCTATTTTAAATGTTAGGTCAAACTTGGAATAACTCATTTTGGCGTTTTTATTTCTCTCTAGCTCAAAATATAAAAATATGTACTCGTGAAAGTAATATTATGCTCAATGGCATGGCAGGGAAGAAGTGACAAATTGACAACTCTTCAGAAAACTCTTACTTCACTTGGTTATTAACATTTAATTTTCTGTCATCTTTGTCTTTTTATTGAAAACTGGTATACGGCATCTCTTTCTGATGCCTTGAAGTTGATCAATTGCATTGGTATGGAAATTAATAACCTCAAAATATTCGTTATACGGCTGCCATTGGTTGGTTGGCGTATATGGAAACGGAAATAGTAGTGATGAACATATTAGTATCAAATTATGACATTTAGCTCTTTCGCTACATTTTTCAGCAAGCAATGTATCATGATGTTATGTAGCACAAAAACCAATTTTGAGCAAAAACTACTGAGTAATCAAGTCCCATTAAATAATTATGAGATGACCAGAACATGACCCTTTTGCTGAAGTGTCCACAGTTAAGATTCCATTGGATTATTCTCTACATGGTGGCCTATGAAACGTCGTCCAACATTGAGGTTCAGTGTAAACTATAGGAGCTATTACAAACAAAAGATGACGTGTATGCGTATTCAGGTACGAGACGTTTATTATCTTGGACTATAACATGTTGCGCAAAAATTTTGTTCGCGGTGTCTGCTCTAGATTACATTGAACCTCAATTTCGTCCAAAAGAAAATGTTTGAGTCGACTACTACACTTAGAGCCTCCAGCCAGGAGCAAGTTAACTACTCTAAATTAAAGCTAGGCGAACGCTCGCTAAGGGCAACCCCTGTGGGGTACGAACTTCGGCTTAGGGCGTCGCTGGGGGAGGACAGCAAGAGGGGACAGGCTGGATCAAAATTTAGTTAACATCATGATTATTAGGCGGGGTAGTTCTACGTGCTCAGCTGCAACAACTGCTAGCACCTCGTTTTCGAGCAAGGTTTGAAGGAGTATCATTTATTCGGGGAGACGTTCGCGATCGCAAAGGACCTCGGCGGCGCAGTCGGAATGACGGGAGGCGTCTCTTAGTTCTCTTAGGAGCATCGCCTTTATACCACTTTCTCCCATAAGTCTTCAGGTTTAAAAAAACAACCAACTTCCAAAAAAACACTACAAAGTGAAAAATAACTTAAGTGGAAGTCGGTGTTTCTCTTTTTATATTTTCGTTATTTTTTTTGGAAGTTGGTTGTTTTTTTTTTTTTTTGTAAAAATGTTTTTGTTACTCGCTTTTTAGTGGGTTAGTTTGTAATTTATCTAAGTTACAATAACCTAATGTCAACTGCTCATCACCTTTTATAAAATATTGCTTTTCCCAATGCAAGGACGTTAATCGTTGAGGAGTTCTCCTGGTACTTCACCATCAGCTCCACTTCTCCATAGCTCCTAGCACCTGTCATTTTACTCCAGTGAATTAATATTTCGACTTTAGTCTCGACGAAATATTGGGTTTCAATATTTTTTTCGGAGAGCTTCCTTCCACAGTTTTCTTCTTTTAATATCTTTGGCAAATACATAGATTCCCGTATTATTGCAGTCAACAGATGCGCAAAGGGGCATACAAATTAAGTATGCGTAAAAAAAGTCGCTTGTTTAAAAAAAAATGGATAGTGACAGTTAACTGTCAAATTCTTAGACACGCAATAGTGGTGACATCTGAAGTGGCAAGTAGCAGGTTTTTTATCTCCACTGTGTTAAGGATTTTTCAGACAGACGCGGTGTAGGTGGCGGTCGTGGTACGATTGTGGCATATGTCAGAGTATGTCGGGCAGTAAATTACTGACACTGGTACCTCCACTATCTCTGTTTCAACGATGCATTATAACAGGTACAATCGCAGGACTTTAAAATCAATAAGAGGGGCTCGTGGCTGAATAGTAACAGCCGCATGGGTTGATTGAAGGTTAAGCTACGCTTGTTACGGTGAGTTCTTGGATGGGTTAGATTGGGAGCCAAACCCCAACATAGTTATGAGAAGGTCAGGTAGACAGATTGAATAAACCGCAGCGACATTAACAGCGATTTCAAAATCACGTCCACACACTGAATTTGACAGCCGAATAGGCGATTTGCCGCTAGCGATGTCAAATTCTGTCATTCTTATCTTTTAGTTAGGTGTCTATTGGACACCTAGCTTAATGTCAATGTGTATGTTAGTGTGGATGGAACTCGACTAATGTCATATTTTTCACATTGATTAAAAGATACATATCCAAACCATCCACACCCAATGACCCATACCAAAGATACCATCAAAAAAAAAAAAAACATGTTTGATAACTGTGTGTGTTTCGGAAATTGAATATTCTTAATTCTGTAAAACAATGTTATTCAATTGAAAGAAGTAGTAACACTTGGCGCATTTGATTAAATTACTGGATATCTAGATTTCACCAAAAGGTTATAAACTATTGTGTTTGCCGCGGTGCGGCCATTCAGTCTAGTGGTGGAGTTCAAAATGGCGTCTAGCGCGTTGGATTTGGTAGATGCGTCATAAATAGACGCGGTGCATGTGTCTTGAATGGCTATAAATAGAGGATTTGAATTAGAATGATTGCATGAATTGCAATGAAAAATGTCAAACACAGTCATAACTAATTATACGGATCTCAATGGACCTTCCACAAAAGCTGATAGTTCTGTTGTTGTTATTGTAAACAAGGATGGATCTCTGTCTGTTGATCAAAAATTGCTTGGAACATTAATGGGTAAGTTGTTTAAACTAATGTTAGCTCTTTAAGTAAAGTAATAGTTGGCAAGCGCATTTTAGATTGGCTAGTTGGTATTTGTAAGTCAAGTCCATATTCGGCATAAAATTAAAGATGCATTCAGGATTCAGTGTGTCTGCTCATCTCAAAGAATAAAATAGTCTCTCAAGTTAATTAAACATGATTCCTATTAATTATTATTGTTGTGTACAGGACTAATTTGATTTTTATGCATAGATTCATCATTTCACAATTGATTAGCTTAAAAATTATTTTGGCGCCAAAACGATAATCTAGTAAAATGCACATAATAATGTTATTGTTGTTAATTGATAAGTTATCTCTAGATAGTGTTGATAATAATGCAATCATTCATTCTAGGTACTGATGGTTCTCAAAGTACTGGTATTAGTGTAGTCCGGGTTGGTCATGAAGGCAAACCTGATGATGCTACTGATTCTGACACTGATGATGAGAAAGTGCCTCATGTGACACTTTCAGTGGATAGTTACTATGATGAGCCCAACAGTATCATAAAGTATGGTAAGAATAAAATAAATTATTTGTAAATTCTCAATTTTAAAACTGTAAGCTTCAATAAAGATGTTATCCTTTTTATGTTTACAGATAGTGGTGCTGAAATGTTACAGTCATTGAGAATAGAAACAAGGGAAAACAGTTTAGTTGGATTTCAAAATGACCACTGTTATACACCCCTCAAATCACCAAGCCAGTCCTTACCACAAAGTGACAATTTATCAACTTATGATGATTCAGTTATTGAAATCACACATACACCACCACCTAAACCTGTTCCCAATTCTAAGAAAATTACTATTTTGGAACAGCAAATCATACCAAAAGGTAAAAAGATAATTATAAATCCTACTGAAGCTCCTATTGTATTAAAAGCAAATGATGTGTTGCATAAGCCACTGCCTGTATTAAATAAATCCAAGGATACCAGAGAATTGGAAAAGGTTTCAGAGGCATTACAAAGGGCTGATGACAGTACAGAATCCTCTTCCATTAGCTCATCTGGAGATAGCATTCCTGACAGAGACTCTGATTCTGATTACAAAGATACTAAAGATAGAACAGGTTCTCTCAGACTAAAGAAAAATAAATTAAAACCCCGTATATTAAAGACCGTTGCAGCATCTAAAGCTTCAAAACTTGAGTCTAAGTTAATTACTAAACTTAAGACAGGCAGAAATATTCTAAGAAAAGATGTTAAAGAAAAGCTACAGCACAAAAATATTGTAGAAAAGAAAGATACACCAGAAGTCGATTTGGAAAGTCTCTTACCTTCATCTAAGATATCAACGGTTATCACACCTGGTAATGATCTGAGCAAAGTGGTTTTGAAACAGACACCAAAGCCCATTAAGAAAGAAAAGAAAACACCAGCTCATGTTACAGCTCTTTTGTCTGATATGACTTCATTGTTCTCCACACCAGATGTTATAAGAAGGGTATCAACTGATGGAAAAGGTCCTCCTAAAACACCAACAAGTGAAAAAGACTCTATATTGTCCCTTACTGACAAAAAACCTGCTACTGCTTCTAAGGTGTTAGATCCAAATGATGGAAAGATTGCAGATAACAGTAAAGTTGACGCTGCAGAAAGTCCCAAACCTATTGTGCATAAAACTTATTTGAAACCCAAAGAAAGAGTTATTGCACCTGAGAAGACTAAACCTTATGACCTAATCCCTCAAATAGATGAAGCAAGCTTGGCTCAAATACTTCAAGATACTACAGGAATATCGAACCCAGTTAAGAGTCAACCAAGTATTTCTACTGCTGGTACTATGAACAGTCCAGGTTTAGCAGGTCCTTTATCACCTACTTTAGACTTGTTGGGTGGACTACAGCCTGAAGAGGAAGGCCTGACAGAAGATTTCTTAATGTCGGTTGCTCAGCTAGTGGCTAGTTCAGAGAACTTACAAGAAGTAATAGATAAACAAGTTCTGGGGAAGGTAGATTCAGGACCTATTAAGACCCTGCAGACAACTCAGACTCCACAAACACCACAGCAACAAACACAGGCAAACAATTTATATGCACAGACTCTCTCAAAGTCAGTGCCGAAAATAGTACCTGTGCGAAAGGATCCGATAGAGATTGTACGACGCGATGGCCGAGTTATTACGCTGCCGCCGATCGAAGCACCAGCAACACGCTCCTCAAAACGTAAAAGTCAGATGGAAATGGCAAATAACCCTGAACCACCACCAGTAGTAGAAGCACCTACCCCTGCCCCACCTGTGTCAACAACTCCTGAACCACAAGTGCTGACTGTATCAAAGCAATATATCAATAAGAAGCTTTCCACTAAGAAACAGGAACAGCCATTACCTAATCCTATACTTGACAAGATATCTGCTGAATCCCAAGAGAGTTGGAATTCTGAAGATGATCCTAACAGGTACGTAAATTATATGCATTTAAAAAAAACAACAAAAAACTGAACGGAAAAATAAAAGTGATCTAAAAAGTACAAAACAAGAAAATATTTCAGACAAAAATCCAAACATAGGTACAAAAATGGTGGAAATCCAGAATATAAATATTTTGTTATACATGTTTTTTTTTCTCAAATTTCTGGCATTACAAATTGTTACTATTTAAATAGATATGAGCGCATTTGTATAATTTTTTAAATCTGACTTTTAAGGGTTTCATAGTCAACAAGGAATTAAAAAGTTTATTTTTTCGGGTACACCCCCAACACGTAAAGTGGGGATGTTTATTTTGTCTCGTCTTTATCGTGCTGTAATATTTTTGAATGACCTTTCCAACAATACCCTCGTTGGATAGGTCATTCAAAAATATTGACAGTGGGTGAAAACCATTTTTGGATTCAGGGATCCGTTTACGAAATATTAAGCTTTAAGTGCTAATTTTTGTTAGAGTCAAGTACCCCAACCCTGCCAGCTAAATGGTTGGTTTTTGATATTATTATGTGAAAAAATTTAGGGCAGTAGTATATAAAACGAAATTAAAAGGAAAACTATCACAGCTAAGTAGGCTCTTCAAGTTAACGAGTAATAATCGACCAACTTAAATTTGCAGTTGCAAAAACATGTTCTCCCATACATCCCGTATGGAAGAACATGTTTTTCAACTTAAATGTTAAGTTTGTTCTTGGGATAAATTCATCCAAACTACGGAACCCTTCATTGGGCGTGGTCCGACACGCACTTGGCCGTTTTTTTATTGTATAATAGGTTTTTATAGCCGCCCCATACGTAGCGCAGTCTCACTTTGAATTTAATTTAAAAATATTGATTTACTTAGACATTATTAGACAATGTGATGTACAGTATTTCTATTTTCTTAATGTCCCTCTGCAAGCTTCATGTTTCGTCAGTTGCCGGATTTCTAACAGTTGCTCTTTGCACTTTGTGCAGACCGGACGCTCTCAATCAGGGTTGACATAAAACAAACAAGTTATTTTAAAACACGTATTTTAAACAGTGTAGTATTTTTAAAACAATTTGAAATAAAACAATTTTATTAAGAGTTTAAAAACACAGTATAAAACAATTTTAAAATTATGTTTAAAAAACAGAAACAGTATAAACAAGGGTAAAAAAACATTAAGAAAAAAAAACATGGTTTTAAATCGAGAATTAATGAAAAATGAAAAGTTATAAATGATTAGGACTTGAAACAGCTCGAAAAGAAATTAAAAAGGTTAGATAGTTTTGTACACTTTGTCGCCGGTCGAAGTGAAGTAATTCTAAGCAACTATTTTGAGGATTCCCCATATTTAAATATATTTTTAAGTAAGGTTCATCTGAGAATGAAAATCGGAATTCACAATTCTGAACATACAGAGTGTACTGGGTAGTTCAGTATCCGAGTTACATACCTACTTTGATTGATTACAAAAAAAAGTAAGTATATTCATATATTAGATAGTTTATTAGTTAGTACCTAATAACTAACTATAACTAGTATTACGTTGTTGTGATTATTATGTTCTGGCTTTTGTAAATCCTCAGGTAAAATTTAAAATTATCTAGAAATGAATTACATTAGGCCTGATCGATTTTTGTTGATAATAAATTTGATAAATCGCTCAATGAAAAAAAAACACTTGTTAAAAATATTTTGAACTGTTTGTTTTATAAAATAAAAAAAACTGTTTTTTTTCCAACCCAGCTCTCAATCGACTTGGAAGTATATAGAGTTGTTAATACTCTTTTAACTTAATGTAATTTATTTTAAAAATGGGAGGAAAGCTATTAAAGTCGCAGGTACGGCAGATAGGAAAATAGTTTTACAGTTCTATATTGTTCACACGGAAATCAAAACAAAATAACAATAAAGTACATAGTTCTGAATTCAAATTATTATACACGATAATTCTAATAATTGATGTACATGGAAATTAGTATTTGTATTCGAAAATGCGAAGATACCCGAGGGACATTAAGAAAATAGAAATACTATACAATACGGGCGATATAACTTGGCAGATCTGAACATAGGCACTACGAACTTTCGCGCTAGTTCTCTCACTCACACTCCTCATGTCACCATTTGGTTCTTAAAAAATGTTATTGCGCAGCCTTCTGCGCGAAGTTCGGAACTACCAATGTTATATCGGCCGTAATGTATACAGGATGGATTTTGAGACGGAGCGGCAAGGGTAGGTTACCTGAGTCGTTTTACCTACAGGAAAACGGTCTTAAAAGACATTCAGTAGATTTAAAGGTTAAGGACAGTCTTCTTTAACTTTTTGAGAAACGGTGTTCTGCATTCACAGATTTTGAAAAAAAAAAAAACATACAGTCAGCAAGAAATTGGGCCATTTTCACAAAAACTTTTTTGATTCCAATCAATCCTGTTTCTTAAAAAACTCTGGGACCAACTGAGGTTTGAGTACTAGAAAAGTCAGAAATCGCAAATAACGTTTCCCATACATTACACTATTTGCGCTGTAGCATGGTGCGGGTGACAGTTTCAGTAACATTTCGTTTCACTCTTGAAAGTTGCCGCGATTTACAATTTATGACTTAATATTTCAGTTGTACCACATTCGTAATATATTAAATAATTAATAACTGTAGTAAATTAAATTAAACCCAACCAGAATGTTCTAATCAAGAAATAAAATCAAATTGAATGAAAAATTAAGCAAAGTGTTATGCGTATAACGTAACGCCATAGACGTATTTAGTGATGGGATGTACTGCTACGATGGATAGTCGATATTTTTTATAATAAAAAACGTATATTGTGCGTAGGTCAATTTTTATTTTTAAAAGGTCTAATTATACAACAGAACATTTATAGGGTAAGGTTCGTTTATAAATAAACGAACTTATAAAAAAAAGTATTCAAATAATCATCAATCAGCCTAATCTAGTATCTGGTAATGTTTTTAAACTAGGTACATGCTACGATCGGAAAGCTGATTTTTTTATAAAGCTTCAAAATGGGAATTGAAATTAAAAGCATACCTTTTATTTGGGCCCAAATCAGCTCAATAGCGTTATACTGGCAATGGTAGGGTGGTAGTCGAAGGACCTGGTGGCCTTTTTCTTTTGCCATCTCGTCCAGAGCATAGGTAGGAGTTGGTGGCTTATGGCGTCGGACTAAGGCAATAAGCTCCGTCTTTAACATTTTTATAACTGCTGTAACTCCGTTTTCACTCAGCCACTTCACCAACTCGCTTTTGCGGTTGGATTGGTTTGGGGGTTTATTAACTTGCACCGAATGGTAGGGTGCGTTGTCCATTATTATGGTCATAGGCTCTTTTAAATTGTTTAATAGACCTATGAACCAATCTTTAAATTTTTCGTAATTCATCTCCTCATGATACTCCGTAGTTTTTTTTGACTTAAAAGCCAGCAAACAATCAGGGACGAATCCACTTGCTGTACCTGCGTGACAAATAATAAGGCGTTCGCCTTTGCCTTCCGGCACTTTGGTACACGATTGTGCCGTATCGTCGGTCCAACTTTTACCCACTGTGTGGTTGGCGTTTAGCCACGTTTCATCCAAAAAGACAACTTTGCTCCAATCACTTATGTTTTTGGCCTTCCTTAAAAATCTACATCTTGCTAGGGCAATGTCAGTCCTATCCATAATAATCTTTCTTTTGTTAACTTTTTTGTAAACAAAGCCAATATCTTTTATAACTTGCCGTAGCGAAGTAATACCTCCTTTGAACAAGTCAGCTTCTTTTAATGATTTTAGAAGCTTGAGCAATGTGGGTAGCTCCATTCTTCTATAATAATCATAAATATGATTTCTAATAGCAACCTTAGCAAAATCATCCAAATCTGTGATTGGCTTCACCTTGGTCCGCTTTTTGTTGGGTGTCGATAATTTATTTTCAAACATCCCATCTTGGCCAATTTTCTCACGTGTTATACGCGAAACAGTATTGCGGCCAATATCAAGAGCTTCGGCTACTCGTTCTACAATATGATTCAATGGTAACAACGGTCCATTATTTTGTTGTTCTCTTTCAAAGTAGTCTCGGAGGCGAACAACAAGCTCCCTGGCCTGACTACCCAAAACAGTTTTTTTTGTATGCTTAGGCATGGTAATAACAACAAACTCAACAAACTTATAACAAATAACAATTTAACAAAAATGAAAACAAACAATGAAATCGTAATACGTGTCACATTAAGTCACAATATAACGCGCTTGCACTCGTACTCGCACTCACAGCATCGCACGGGTAAACAACATGGCCGCCGCGCCGATGCACCATAGAGCAAAAATGTTGTCACGAAAAAAAAAACATAAACCCGATTTTGATTATTTTATATAAGTACAAAGATAATTATGTAGCCATAAAACATTTATATTGACAAGTTTATACACGTAGCACACACGTAGTTACACTGCACAACTGAATAATACACTAATTTTCATAACAATATTAAAGAGAACTAGATTCACGCTGCGAGTATCGTTAGCGATAAAAATGAATTGCATAACCTCACATCCCTACGTGGTACTGACAAATGTCAACGTCATACGGGCAACTGTCACCCGCACCATGCTACAGCGCAAATAGTGTAAGTAGTAAATGAGACCCGAACTAAATTTTTTATGATGTATAGACTGGCCGCTACAATAAAGACTGGCTGAAAATGAACAAAAAACATTAAACTTCGAATTTCGAACGAATACGCATTTTAATTTTATTTCCTTTGAGAACAGAATTTAGGTAGTTTGCTGCTTGCGGTTTCTGATATTCTGCGAAAAAAATAACCTGAATTAATTAAGGACTTGTGTCGGAAATTTCTTTTTACGATTTATGACTCGTAGCGGCCAGTCTTGCCATCATAAAAAAAGTAAGTTGGAGTCGTTGTTTTCCTACAAAATGTATGGGATTTTTTTTGTGATTTTTGACTTTTCTAGTACTCAAACCTCAGTTGGTCCCATAGACTTTTTTGATTCTTTTAAGAAACAGGATCGATAGGCATCAAAAAAGTTTTTACGAAAATGGCCTATTTTCTTGATGTCGGTTTTTTTTAAAGTGAAAACTTCTTTAGGCGCGTTAGGCATTTTTGAGATGGGACTAAACCATGGATTTCACGACACCGTGATGACACAATCTTGTGACCATTAAGACATCAACGCGTTGATTACCGCGGTGACGAATTTTTTCCTTTTTTTTCTTTCAAAATGCTGATAAAAATTTCTCAAAAGTTAAGGTCGGTTTCCTAAGACCGTTTTCCTATAGCAACAACGGATAAGGTGGCTAACCTTACTGCTCCATTAAAAAAATCACCATGTATATATATTTCTAACGTGCTCATCAATACCTTTCTTTAGATACCACACGTCATGATTATCCCATTTTTTTTTTTTTTTTAAGTCAGAAATGTATGTGAAAAGTCCACCATATTAAATTTAAGGAGATTTTATATTATAGCCTATATACGGACCATTATTACGAATCTATTGATACCTCATTCATCAAAATCAGTTAGTTTAGGCGCTATGGTGGAACACACTTAAATACAAACAAACATACATTCAATCATAGACTGCTAAAATCATAACCCTTCCTTTTGGCTTTGCCGTGGTCGGGTAAAAATAACACCGTGAGAAATATTGATCACATACTTGCTGGCATCAAGTACTTGACCATGATATAAAAATGAAAAAAATAATAATTTCAGATTATGGTGCATATGTAAGCAGCCTCATAACAACCGCTTTATGATATGTTGTGATGGGTGTGAGGACTGGTTCCATGGAAAGTGTGTTAATATCACTAAAGCAATGGGGCAACAGATGGAGGAACAAGGCATTGAGTGGAGATGCCCAAACTGCATCAAGAAAGCAAAGCCATCATCTAAAGGCATTAAACAAGTAAGTAGCCATACATAAATCACCTAATATATTGCAGTATTTTCCATAGTTAACTATCTTGCCTAGCTTGGCTAACTAGGTTGATACCTAAGCAGAAATAAGCACAAGGCATTAAAAGATTATTTTATAACCAAGAGTTATAACGATTTTTCAGGTTCAGGCAACACAAAGTAAAATAGAAAATGAACAAACAATTCCAAGTCCTGAATTGAAATCACCAGTCCAATCGGGTGCCATCAAAGACTCCACAAAGACGAATTGCATAGTTTGCAAGAAGCCAGCACGTGCAAGCAGTATTTATTGCAGTAACTCCTGCATATGGAAACATGCTCAAGACTCTCTGGGAAATCAAGGATCTTCAGCTAAAGGAGATGGCGAACCTGGTAAATCTAACGAAAAACCAAAGGCTGAATCTAGAGTAAGTTCCACTATTCCAACAACTTTTATTATTCTTGTAATACATAGTATTGTCTTGTTTCAAAGCTTACTTGACACATTAACCATTTAAAAATTGGTTTTTGCAGGTTATAGTTTATGAACGCAAATCTGGTAGGTTGCTGGCTGGCACCAACGCTCCAACTGCAGAAAACTTGAAAGCATGGTTGCAACAACATCCAACATTTGAAGTTGTGCGTCCTGGGACCCTAAGTACAATCAAACCAGGACTTGCAAAGAAGAAGACTGCTGAACCAACTAAGATTCAGACAACTCTTAACTTTGAAAGGATACCTAGGAAAACTGCTGAGCAGTCAACACCTGTGAGAACACCTCATGCTGAGCCTAAAGAACGGTCTATTAGACTGATATCGGCCCCTAAAGAAGAACCTAGAGCAAGTCCACAACTCAAATCCCCTGCAACTCCAAAATCGCAGCCATTACAGTTGATTGACACTCCTAAGGCCAGCACATCATCTGCAAGGCCTGCAATAACAACTAGGAAACTGATACGGACCCCTAGTAGTCATGGACAGTCCTCACAAGATAAGGTATGTGAAACACAAATCAGTAAAATATACTAGATGGTTTATTTTATATGAAATGAAATGAAATGAAATGAAATTGTTTATTCTGTAAATAGGATATCAGAATCACTTTTACACGTCATATTAAAAAAAATAAAAATAAGCTAGTTGAGTTCGGCGTTTCCTATCTGACTACTCTGAGAAGAAAGGCCGAAACAAACTCAGAGGTCACAGTCTCTTTTAAAGTCCAGACATAATCTTGGTCAGGCCATATGAGGACCATGTAGATTAGTGTCTGAAATGGTCTTTTGAGGAAAGAACCACACAGATTTGAGTGAACCTGTCCAGTCAGTGCAAGCATTTGTCAGTAATCGTGGAGCTCAACTCAGAACTTAAGGAGCTCAACTCGACGAACAATACCAAAGAAAGGACATATAAGATTATGAATTTATTTAATGTGATGCCTTGTTGCTAAAGAAAAACACCCTGTATTGCATCTATCAGTTGTTGCTGATAAAATACAGGGTCAAATTAAAACTCCGCAAACGTGATATACCCATTGATATCTATACATGATAAAACAAAAATAAATAAATTCGATGTTTTTTGTGGATTTATTAGGATAGAAACAGTTGGTAACCCTATTTAGTGTAGGGTTGCTAATAGGGATGTCCTGGATAGTTTTTAAGTAGCTTCCTGGTTTTTTTTTAAAGCATCCTGGTAAGGTCCTGTATTTTAAATGCCGCGCCTTCAACACAATAAATATACACATATTTGAACACGATAAACCAAAAGAAAATAGATTATCGCGTTCGATGACATTAGACATCGATAGCCTCCATGTCTGCATAGTTTCGCTAGCTAATTTAATTAGACCTTGTATATGAAATACTGGAAAAAAGTTATGCAAGAAGAAGAAAAAATTAAAGAAACTGAAAGTTATAATAAAGTTACGCTATGGCTAATTTGATTAAGTTGTTGTGAGCCTATGATAATTTATTGTTGATATTTGAACCAAATAAAAAAACCAAAACAGCGCTGTCAACAGTGACGTGAAGTAAGTTTAGTAAACATGTGTGCACTTAGTGAGGTGTAGTTTGATTGTAGTAGCATTGTAAATGGTTGTAAATGTGTGCGTGTGAGCGTATATGCACAGAGCGTAGGTGTAGTTTTGGCATGCTTCACTGTAATGTTTGCAGCACAGCGTCTTGGGTTTTTATTTGGTCTGAGATTTTATATTATCAAAAATGTTTTATGGCCATATTCCTCTTTTATTTACGGAAGCATTCAAGATTCAATTGTTCATGGAGAATTCCTTAGTAATCTTCCTGAGTTATTATGTCAAACATGGCGTCAGTTTTACGACTTATTTTGTTTAAGTCGTTTATCTACGTGATCGCTCAGACTTATAACTTAAAGCTAGCTGGTTTTACGACGCGCGTGTCTAGTATGTTACTCATATTATACGTGTGTAGTGTTATTTAAGTAGTATCAATATTGCATTAAATATTTTAGTGTGTACTTGTTCACTAAAGAGGACAGTCGAAACCACTACCTACCATATTTTGAATAAAATGTATTTATTGTGTTAAAAACCTTACAGTGCAGGTACAATTTTTTGTTGTAATCGACGTAGATACGAGCTTGTTTGGTAATCAGATAGGAATTGTCTAATATAGTGATAATAACCTTGAACGTGTTTGCATTTTGATTATGAAGCTGAGATGGCGAGTTTACGATAATTGTTACGTTACAGGCTCCTTCAGTTTCGCCGTCGCCATCGCGTCGGAAAGACACCCACAGCAGAGTGAAAATGTCTAGTGGTGAACCAATCAGGGATAATGTGCGGAAAGCTTTGCAAGAACAGTTGGTCATTCGAATGGCAGAAACCACTGGACCAAAGTTTACAGATTCAGAAATAAAACAATTTGCTTACGACACGGAGCTTGAGTTGCACGAGCTATTCAGAGATGTGGGGATGAAATACAAGGCAAAATACAGATCACTTATGTTTAACATAAAAGATCGGAAAAATTTGACTCTGTGGGAGAAGATCTGTGATCGATCAATAACGCCTAAACAACTCGTAAGCATTTATTATTTATTTTGAATACAATGCTAATCTGCCGAATTCAAATTCTATGTGATTATTAACAACCTAATTTTCAGGTTCGCCTGTCTCCAGAAGAGTTAGCAAGTCAAGAGCTGGCACAGTGGAGAGATAAAGAGGCTAAGCATCAATTAGAATTAATAAAGAAATCAGAGTTAGATCTTTTAGCTGCTAGCAAAACTTATGTCCTTAAAACACATAAAGGAGAAGAGGTAATTAAAATAAGAATAATACATTTTGAGTCATTTAAGTTAATAACTTATTATTTATCCTAACTTATTTTTGTCCAGGTGATGGAAACTAAAGAATCTGTATCAACTGAACTGGACCCAAATGTGCCTGTTGAAGATTTAGTTACGGCATTAAATGACTCAACAGTTGGCCCTGATGTTCTCTCAAAAGAAAAAACACCTGATAAGTAAGTTATATGCTATTAATATAAATACATTTTAGTTTTAATTAATATAATACATAGTTTTTTGTTAACATATAAATTAAATATTTGTTTCGTTTCGTTAGCACCAGCAAAGGCGATGATGAAGATAAGAAGTACAACAGTAAAAAAAGGAATCGTGAAGATAGTACTTCTGGTCGTTCGAAAAGAAGCAGACGGGAATCAAAACGTGATTCTGACAGGAAATCCAGGTCATCTAAAAGAAGATCAGCATCCAACGAAAAAGAGATACGGGAGCAGAGAAGGTCAACGCGGAGGTCGGAAAAAAAGTCCAGTAGAGCCCGGTCCATGTCAAAAGAAAAATCTAAGGAGTCTAAAGATAAACCTGATTCTAATGAACGATCGCGACGCAGATCAGTGTCGAGGGAGAAACCCAGAAGACGGTCTAAATCAGCCGGACGAGACCGGTCGCGGTCACGAGCACGTTCCAGGCGGCGCTCTGCCTCTAGGGATAGTCCTAACCGTAGAAATTCGACGCGTTCCAAACGCACTGTCAGTAGTGATGAAAAACTGAAGCATCGGTCCAGATCTCAAGAAAATGTTTATAGTAAAATAAAAAATGAGTAAGCATCCAGTTCATGCCCAGTCAACATATTAAGGAATTCAAACAAATGCCCATGTATTAATTTTTATGTCCTTAGCTCCACAGATTCAGATTCAATAGAGAGGCCGAAATCAGCAATGTTGAAGGAGGTTCATCCGGAGTACGATCCCCATGAACCAATGATAACGTCGGCATTTTCAGAAGAAGATTTGCGGAAATCCAGAGAAGACGTATTTGAGGAAAACTACAGGAATGACATGAGTAATTTTGAAGCTGAATACGATCCCTCTAAGTCTTTGATTGAGTCTAATATAATATTACCTGAAACAAGGTTTCCAACCAAGCAAGATAAAACGTCGGGTGAGTAAATAAACTAGGAGTAGTTTCTAATACTCCCTAGTGTTTTAGAACACAGTTATTTATTAGTGCTGTTTCTATTTGTAGAAGCCGAAAGCGACCAAGAACCAAGTAGCACAGTGGACAATTCAGCACCGACCGTGTGGAGTGGGTGTATTAACATGGTAGACGTGGCGCGGTTCTATGTTGCTGCACATGAGGTGCGTTGCTCTTTATCTTTTACTTCATCGAACAATACGTCTCATAATGTTATTCTACCATTTTACCCTCACTCTAAATTTCAGGTATCCGGCAGCTCTGTGGACTTGGAAGAAGATCTTAGCACAGAACTGGATATTGTTGGAAGAATAAATCCTGACACTGTATGGGACTATATTGCAAAAATGAAAAAAACTAGTACTAAAGACATAGTTATTCTCAAACTTCAAACGGCGAATGATGAAGAAAAAATGCAATACATTGCCTTATATAGCTATCTAAGTAGTCGCAATAGGTTGGTATTGTATAGATATACAATTGATTATATATTATTGTTTTATATTATAAATAAAAACCGATCTCCCGTTCCTTATGTTCCTACCTAATTAATTTTATTTTCCTTTCAATAATAAACACGTTACTCTACCTGGTAGTGATATTTTATGTGGAATTTTCATATTCTAGGTTAGGCGTAGTAAAGGCGTCGAATATGATGACAGTGAAAGATTTTTATATAGTACCACTACCGGCAAACACTACGTTACCGGCGGTTCTCCTGCCTCTCGACGGTCCCGGCATCGGAGAAATCAAAACGCATCTCTTGATCGCAATCGTTATTCGGCAAAGAAAGAAGCGTTTGCCCACCAGCATTTCTACTGATGTTGTTCCCGCTAAGGTCAGTTCGCCGACGGAGGAAGATTTGTAAATACAAATTAATAAAATAATAATTCAGAGTGCATTTATTATTTACCAAAATATTTGGTCGTAGTGATAAATGTTTGTAAATAAATAAAAATGACTGATAACTATTTCT
Organism: Omphaloscelis lunosa; assembly: GCA_916610215.1. NCBI lineage: Eukaryota > Metazoa > Arthropoda > Insecta > Lepidoptera > Noctuidae > Omphaloscelis > Omphaloscelis lunosa. The sequence continues at coordinate 16,107,164 of OU744244.1, read as the reverse complement.
GTAAATAAATGTACTGAACATACCCACTTCCTTCAATGTTTAATAAATATATTTAAAAAAAAAATTGTTTCGATGGAAAACGTTTGTTATTAATTGTAAACGACGTAACCTACCGTTTATATCCAACCCAAGTACTTACATATTGATGTTACGTTATATTAGGTGGCACGTGAGTCCCGCAAGCGCTCATACACGCCGCCAGCGTCGCCACGAAGACGACCACAGCTCCCGCTGCCAGCATACTCTTCATCGACTCTCTCTACAACTGTCAAGGACAAAATTGCTGCTTCTCTAGGTATTATAAATTCCCTGCTATGATTATTACACTATTAATTGCAAAGGAACTTTTTAGATGTGAAGTCTACTATTATACGTGTTACGCATTATTTTAAAAAAAGTAAAGTATGTATGTCGTGACGTGATGGCTCAGTGGTTAAGGCTTCGCCTCTTACGCACGAGGTTATGGGTTCAAATCCGGGCAAGTTTCAATGAGACTTTCAATAATGTACTTTCTAAGTTCATCTTGGACATCGTGAAGAAATCTGGACTTATAAACTTACTAATATAAGTCGGAAATCGACCCGCTTTGAGTAAGCGAGGTGATCAATGCTCGTGCCTTCTCTGTATAAGAATATACCTTTGTCCTGCAGTGTGACGGTCATATGGTGGTATTATCATTAACAAATATGTGATTGCATTCGGCAGTGTCTGCGGATGATGAAGAACCGTATAGCCCGGGCTCGACGAGTAGCAGCGGCAGCGGACCTTCATCATCGGGACCGAGCCTAGCCTCCAACACTCTCAGAAGTAAAATGGAAGAGCTCAACAGGCAAATTGAAGAACAGAAACAGCAAATTCGTAAAATGACGCAAGCAGACTCTTCTATTGGCGAGGTAAGTTTTTATAGTTTTATTGATGTGAATGATAGTTACCACTAAAAATAGCCACTACCCACTGTTTCAAAAATAATAATAAATCGTGATCAATCATGCCTACCTACGCCTAAGTTTAGGACTAAACTATGTTAGCAGATGTCACTCATGTCACTAAACCTGACTTCTAAGATATGTCTTTACTTATGAAGTGAAAATTGTACACAGGACGAAGCATACTCTCCGTCTCGGCCCATGACTCCGCCTCCAGTTCAAAATGTTCCTTTGGCTGACATTGCCTTGCCATCCAACTTGCAAGAGATTCTAGCGACAATCAAGCAGAGGTCAGAGACCACTTCTACAGACGTCGACATGCGAATGCCTTTACCATAGTTCATAAAACTTAATAAAAATGTACATATTATAGAGTAATTATTTGTTTAATTAATTTTAAGCACAAGGTTTCTTTGCAGTGCAAACATTATTTGTGTTTTTGTGAATACTATTCTAGCATTTTATCGAGTTTTGGTTACATAATATCTTACTGGAAATGTACCCATTGATAATATCTATTTCTACTTTTGTAGATTATGACAATTGAATGCATTATCCTAAAAATGTTATTGTGTTATTTTAGTTAGCTTTAGGAACCGTAGGTTTAGACTTATATTTTTATAAACTGAATGTGCAAAGCATATTACAATATTTTTTTGTGCAATAAGTTACAACATGAATTCCCAGTACATTATGCAATTGGATAAATGGGGTGCGAATGAAAGAGAAAGTTATTGTGAATGGTGTTTAATTAGGTACAGTGTAAAATATTGTAATAGCCTATCGTTTTTACGTAGGTACGTATTTATGATTTGTTTTCGAAATAATTAGTGTACAAAACTTAGATTATGATTAGTTTTATCACAATTATTTTAAATTTTTCATGTTTAAAATCTGAAGTATACATTATAGTTAAATAAAATAAAGACATGTTTCGATTGGTATTTTATATATTTTAGTCATCATATAATGACCTCTTAGATATAAATTTCTTTTCTTTAAATGCTAATGCATCAAGTTTCTTTTCTTTAAATGCTAATTTGTTAAGTTTAGAGAGATTGAAATTTTTCATAACTACATTTTGTAACTTTGGATTCTGCTTCAATCTTTTGTGCATGGCCAATATTTTAGTTTCCATAAGTTTTCTTCTTGGAATGTGGCGCAAAGAATATTCCCAATCGGCAGTCAGCTTCAAATCTAATAGAATGGGTACCATGTGGTTTATATTCAGATTTTTCTTTGATCCTGGTGCCCACTCAAGATACCTATCCAATGGTAACTTCGCCATTTTTATTCCATCCCTTTTAGCTTTAGCTAGAGAGAGTGGTTCATTATTTACCTGCAATTAATTAAATTATGTCAGATGTTATTTTTTAATAGAAGATCTCAATTTGAGGGAATGGAACAGTGATACCTCTTCTATTTTATTTAACACATTTTCCATTATTCAAGAACATCTAAATTGGCTTTTACAGACATCAGACATTTTGACACCAAAAATAAAGCAGTAGGTCTTTAACAGACTTCATTGTAATAGTAAAAATGTTTGGGACCTTTTTGAGTATTACAATAACTTCTTTTTACTTTTTATACATCTTATTGTGGTATGTTTACCTTATCAACCATGCATCCAATGATATAGACAGCATCATGATCGAACTTTGTTAGTTCTTCTCGGCAATGGGGGGTCAGATAAACCAACTTCTCCTTTGGAAATACATCTAAATAGCTTTCTGTGTGAATATTCAAAGGAAACCAGGGTTCATCTAATGATGGAATATTTTTCCGCATTTGCTTCATAAATTGTCCTCCCATATTCACATTACACATGTGCAAGTTAAAGGGTTCTTTATGAATTCTATTATCTCCAAAAACATATGTCATTTGTTTAGCAGCATTTAAGGTTTCTTTATAAACCATACTATCTTCATATGAGCAGTCTATTACAACAGATTGTCCAAATATCAAAGCTTGAAGGGCCCTGCAAAACAAGTATATTTATTTGCATGAAGTATTCATATGAAACAATCAAATTCATGGCCTGCTGATTACCACATATTAATCTATATAAATATAATACAACAGTAGAATCTGGTGTTTCTGTACACTGAAGAAAATTTATAAAAATGGAAAGAAAAGAGTAATATAGAACATAAACAAGTGATTTATAGAGTTCTTTTCTGTGTGTTTGTTTGTTCGCACACATCTCCAAAACGACTGAATGGATTTTCATGTAGTTTTTACAGGTAGGCAGAGATTAATTTAGAGCAGAATATAGGCATTGTTTCATTAAAATCGGATGTTAGAAGTTACATACCAAATGATGGGGCTTCAGTGGTCTTCAATGAAACTCCCGTATCGAGGTATGGTTGTTTAATTATGGATAAACTGTATTTTACATTAAATATTTGTGGAGCGTACAAGTTCGTGATGATGGTGAAAATTTTGACTAAAAAAATAATAATTAGTGACGGTATAAGCAAATAAAATCCGTACGGCGCCTGGCCAGTTAGAATAGCAAACATGACACACGCGCACACACACTGAAAGTCTTCAATTAATATGCAGGCGTAAACATCCTCCCCCCGTTGAAATTCAGAGGTTTCAACCCTTAAGTAGCTCCTCTTCGGTCGGTAACGGGCAGATGCGAACAAGAGCACGCCGTATAGTTCCTCTTTGCGTATTGATGTCGGCTACTCGTGCAACCCCATCCAGTCCTGGGAAGAGCCGGGTAATGCGTCCAAGTCTCCAACAAAGTGGTGGGATGCCATCTTCTTTAAGCAGGACCATGTCCCCAATTTTTACTGCGTCGGCGTTGGTCTTCCATTTACGGCGAAGTTGTAATTCGGCGATGTATTCGCATTGCCAGCGCCGCCAAAAATGTTGGTATATTTGCTGCAGCCTGGCGTAACGCTGCAAGCTGGTTGAATGGCAATCCTCCAAAGCAGGTTCAGGTAGCGCGGTAAGAGCCCGGCCAATGAGAAAATGCCCAGGAGTAAGGCAATGGAAATCATCAGGAGAGGCGGATAAAGGAGAGAGAGGTCTACTATTTAACACAGCCTCCACCTGAGCGAAAAGAGTTTGAAGTTCCTCAAAACTTAAATGAGAATTACCCATTACTCGCCTAATATGAAATTTTGCCGAACGGATACCGGCCTCAAAAATGCCGCCAAAATGAGGAGCGTAAGCTGGTGAAAAGTAAAACTTAATGCCTTCCGAACATGCAAAATCAGATAGATCGGTTTGGTAAATCTTAAAAAAATCATTCATTTCTTTAGCTCCTGCGACAAAGTTGCGTCCATTGTCGCAGAATACCTCCGCTGGTCTGCCTCTACGTGACACAAACCTTCGGAATGTCATAATGAAAGCGTCCTTTGATAGATCGCTCACAGCTTCGAGGTGAGAAATTTTATATCGAAGGCATATGAAAAAACAAAGATAGCACTTGACTAACGAAGCACCGCGTCCCTTTCTGTTTACAATAAGGAATGGGCCAGCGAAATCAATTCCCACGGTGTTAAATGGAAAGTTTGGCGTGACACGTTGTGAGGGCAAATGTCCCATTATTGGCGCAATAGTCTTGCCCTGCAATCGTCTGCACCTGGAGCAATTATGAAAAATGCGTCTAGCTAAATTTCTGCCGTTAATCGGCCAAACGTATTCCCTAACAACGGCCAACAATAGTTGTGGACCAGCATGCAATCCGCGTTTATGTTCGTACTCGAAGATCAATTTGGTAAAATGATGCGAAGCATGCAGGAGAACAGGGTGTTTTTTATTATAGTTATAATCAGATGAATCTAGTCGACCACCAACTCGAATGACCTTGTCGTCACTTAAAAATGGAGTCAATGATAAAATATTTGATTTAGAACTTAAGGTCTTATTGTTGCATAGTAAATTATACTCACAGAAAAATGATTCTTGCTGTGCGAGACGACACAAATAAAGAAAAGAATTATTTAATTCATCAACAGTCAGATTGCCAAGAATTTTATCTTGATTAGTTTTTAAATTATTAATAAATCTTAGCACGTAAGCGAAAGATCGTTTTATTTTAGTTAAGCTAGAAAAATCTTTAAAGTTAATTATAGGTTCAATTTGAGTAGCAACATGGGTGGTAGTACAATTAGGTTTAGTTTCCGGTAAGTCATTAGTATTAATTTTATTAGGTTTTAAGATAGGCCAATCACTTTCAGGCTCGGTGAGGAATGGCGGGCCTGACCACCATAGCTGGGTACTGCCGAGCTTATCTGGACCGATTCCTCTAGATATGAGGTCTGCAGGATTGACAGATGTGGGCACATAGCGCCACGAGGAGGCGTCTGTTAGCTCACAGATCTCCGAAATCCTATTAGCTACAAACGTTTTCAAATTTATAAAACTAGTGTGGAGCCAGGCTAGCACTACTGACGAATCGCACCAGTGTACTTGATGCTGAACTTCATATCGCAGTGACTTCTTGACAGCCTTGCATAACCTTGCTGCCAGTAGGGCAGCGCACAATTCTAGACGAGGGATAGTTGTACCTTTAATCGGAGCTACTTTGGACTTAGAACAAAGCAAATTGACTGTTACCTCATTCGCGGCATTAACCGAACGTAAATAAATGCAAGCTCCGTATGCATGTTGGGACGAATCACTGAATGAATGTAATTCCACAGATGCGGGTTCATTACAGAGCACACGCCGTGGAACTTCTAGAGCTAATAGAGAAGGTAAAAACTGCATAAAATTGTTCCAGTCTCTTTGAACTTCATGTGGGACTGGAGAGTCCCAAGTCAAATTATGCAGCCACAGTTGTTGTAATAAAATTTTCATTTTTATTACACATGGACTAATCAGTCCTAAGGGATCAAAGATCTTAAAAAGAGACGATAGAAAAGATCTTTTGGTTAAATTATTGTTAGAGGAAAGTGGGCATTTGATAGGGAAATGTAACTGATCGGTTGATGGGTTCCATCCCATGCCTAGTGTACTAGTTGACTCGCTTAATAAAAGATTATCATCAGTTTGATTATTTGGATCGAACAATGATGGTAAATTAGTCTTAAACTTACGAAGATTAAAGCATCCCTTCTTCAATTCTTCAGTTACTGATTGGTGAATATAACGTAGAGTATCCTCACTTTCAGAACCAGTAATGAGATCGTCCACAAAGAAATCATGTTGAATTATATTCTTAACCATAGGATCAGAAGATTCTTCACCAATCTGCCACAGACACCGAGTGCTTAAGTAGCTGGAACTTGCCATTCCGTAAGTCACAGTACCCAGCTGAAGAGTTTTGATGGGCAAAGACTCATCCTCTCTCCACAAAATAAGTTGAAGATTGCGGTCCTCCTCATGGACACGAATTTGACGGTACATTTTCTCGACGTCACCCGTGAGGAGGAACTTATGTTGTCGAGCTCTTATTAAGATGGAGAACAGTGAGTCCTGCATATGAGGCCCGACCATGAGGATGTCATTGACAGACTGGCCTGATGAAGTAGGAGCTGAGCCGTCGAATACGACTCTAATTTTCGTAGATTCACTGCTGTCTTTGAAGACAGCGTGATGGCAGAGGAAGTAAGATGTAGAAGGTATATGTACAGAGGACTCTGAAAGGTGACCTAAGTCTGCGTACTCACGCATAAATTCCACGTATTGTGATTTCACATGTGGTTGTTTGCGAAATCGCCTTTCTAGATTTAACAAGCGTTTTTTAGCCAGTGAATAAGATTCACCAAGACAATCAGGTGTATCTATTAAGGGTAAACTAACTGAGAATCTACCGGTTCCCAAACGAAGAGTGTGCGTTAAAAAATGTGTTTCGCATGCCTTCTCGCTATGACTCATATGTGGTTTAGTTTGGGGAACATTTTCTAAGTCCCAGAATTTTGTCAATTCTTGATGTATTTTGTCAACAGATGACACACAAGAAACGACTGAATGATTAGAATCTATATTATTATCAATTTCCTTAAATTTATTGTTTGTGGGTAAATTAAAATACATAGGACCTGAAACCAACCAACCGAATTGAGAACTTCTCAATACAGGTGAATTAAGGCCGAGAGAGAGTTGATCGCGGCCAATAATGTCCCAGAAAATATCGGCACCGATGACAACATCAACAGGTGCTGGTTGGTGGAACTGAGGGTCTGCTAAAAAGTAATCACTTGGAATATTAAGTTTTTTAAAGTCAACGGGTGTCCTTGGTATATTACCGGTCAACACAGGCAATACCAGAAAAGACGAAGTGACGGTGAAGTGCTTCATCAAAGATTTCAACTGAACCACGCAAGTTTCTGTAGCCTGAGTGGTGGTTTTATTTCCTATGCCAATTATATTGACATGCAAAGTGGTAGTCGGTTCTAAAAGTAGTTTTGTTTTAAGAGATTGAGTGATAAATGATGACTGACTACCGCAATCCAATAGAGCACGAACCTTCTGTGTGTGATTATTCGTAGGATTAGCTACCTCAATATAAGCAGTAGACAATAGAACTTGATGGTTACTTTGATTTGAAAAATTAACGATAGTGTCATCAGTGAGATCGGGTGAAATGGTGACAACACTGGAAATATTTTTGTTACTAGATGGTTTATGCAAGAGTCTATTGTGCCTTGTATTGCACATGCGACACGGATGCATGCGACAATTGCGTTCAGAATGGCCAGATCTTAAACAGTTGTGACAAAGCTTCAATCTGCTTACTTCACTGATACGGTCATCCACACTCTTAGCCAAAAAAGTGGGACAATCATAAAGGCGATGATTACCATTACAAACGCCGCACGATATTTCAGAAATATTATTGTCTTCACTATTAGAAATGTATGACTGATGAGATTTTGTTTTATTGTTAGAATCTATAGGCCTTGACGTTGTCTGAGTCTTAAGTTTAGAGTATGGATGGCTGCTATTGATTGACTCAAGTACATCAGCGCGATCAATAAGAAACTTGAAAAAGTGTTGCAAATTTGGTATATTAGTATCCAACGTGCCACGGTATTCTTCCCACTTGGCTTTAGTGTGGCTGTCAAGCTTGGGGCTCATTATGTGAATGAGTAAAATATCCCAGTCACGTGAACCTAGACCAAGACTAGTCAAAGCACGTAAGTTTTTATTAATATGATCCACAAGGAATCGTAATGATCTATCAGACTCACTTGTAATTGGTTTTATGTATAATAATGAATTTATATGATGAGTTATTAATTGTCGTGCATTGTTATATCTGTCACACAATAATTTCCAAGCACACGCATAATTTGCGCTGGATACCTCTAAATTAGCAATAATGCGCGCTGCATCGCCAGTCAAGTATGAAATAAGATAATGGAATTTGTGAATGGGAGCGACGCGGTCGTTATTGTGTACTATGGATAGGAATGTGTCACGAAACTCAAGCCAACGAAAGCAAGATCCGTCGAATTTAGCAACTTGAATTTGAGGTAATTTAAAACCTATATCGTGATGATCATGATTACATGGACCTGTAGGTATCTGAGTAGAATTTAAATCCTTGTAATTACTTTCATCATGACGATTTGAGTTATGTTTTTGTGTAACACTTTGAGCAATTGCAATGTTGGATATAAATAGTTGTTCGATAGTATCACGTTCATCAATCTCATTAGATAAATTGTCAGAGTTTAATACTTCTATCTGATTTTGCAAGTCATCAAAACGGTTGTATATAGATTCAAATTTGTTTAGTTTTAAGGTTAACTCCGCTAACTCAATGTGAGTAAGTGATTCTTTAGAGGTAACATTTGATAAAAAGTTTCTAAATTTAGTGATTTGACCTTTTATGGAACTACGTTTCACTAAAAGATCCTGTAATTCTTGAGGATTTTTTGTGCTAGATTCACCTCCATAATCCTTTCCCATTGTGAACTCAAACCTTGCCAATATTGTAAATGTTAAATCGGATCGCAATAAATAATTTGATTCCAAGTAGGTTTGATTATGGAAGTATACAGACACAAACTAGGTGATGATAATGAATAAAACTAAAAACTTAGCTCACGCTCCTCGCCTAACGTCACCTGAGGCCGGCCCGGCGCGCAGCTGTGGGTAGGGCTCCGCTCCGATCACACAGTGACACGGTCGGCGGCCCGAAGTTGCGTTACACGGAGATACCGGCCTGGAATGTTCGGCGAGTTGGGTGAAATATATGCTTATAGTAACAGCTATAAGTCTGTTGGGAAACACGGATAAAACGATGATAATATCATAAGAAAATAGACTATTATTTTATTCAATTTGATGGTAAAAATGTTTACCAATAGATAATGGAATTTACTTTAATGAGCTGCGTATGGTGTAGGTATTGATGTTATTATTTTAAGACACTACAATGACTACAGACACCAATGCACTCATAGTAGAAGCTATTCTAAATAGGTATTGGATAGATTTATTTAGGGTAAGGGTATAAAAGATAAGGGTGAGTAGGTAACAGGGAATTCACAAGGAATAATGGGCACTTAGCTGCATTGGCCGAGGCTGCGGTGCGATGCTGAATGCTGATCGTTAACCGGCGGTGGCTGCAATGGCTGGTACACCTCCAGAGAACCCAGGTATGATGGTTGATTTAGAAGAAAGGTAGCTGCGGCGCAATGACTGCACCGGCAGCGCGTGGTCACAATGATCGAACTTGATTTTCGCCAAAATTGCAGGTTTTGTCGTAGGTCGCCAGATGATGGGGCTTCAGTGGTCTTCAATGAAACTCCCGTATCGAGGTATGGTTGTTTAATTATGGATAAACTGTATTTTACATTAAATATTTGTGGAGCGTACAAGTTCGTGATGATGGTGAAAATTTTGACTAAAAAAAATAATAATTAGTGACGGTATAAGCAAATAAAATCCGTACGGCGCCTGGCCAGTTAGAATAGCAAACATGACACACGCGCACACACACTGAAAGTCTTCAATTAATATGCAGGCGTAAACACCAAATAATAATTTCTAGCGTTGATTTCCTAAAAACGTCACAAACAATTTAAAAGAAAAAAAAATAATTAATGTACAGACACCGGATTCTACTGTTTTATTATAAGTATAGCTAGTCCAGTCTGAAATGATGCGCCCCACTACCGCATTTTACGTACAAGCCGCGGCGCCGTGGGCCACGTCATTTCAGAGTGGACAAGCTATATGTATACATTATAAATGTGATAGTTTGTATGTTTGTTACACAATCACGCAAAAACGGCTGAACGGATTTGGATGAAATTTGGTACACAGTTCATAACAGGATACTTTTTATCCCAATAGTATGTTCCTGTGGGATAATTTCCGACATCCACAAAAATATAACATAAATAACGAATATAACATAAAACTATCTTATGCAGCAAAGCCACTGGCAAAAGATAGTTTTAAATAAATTAAAGATACTGCCTACCTGTAGTTATCAAACTGGTTTATTGACTGATCTCTGATTCGCAGAAATAATGACTGATGTTGTATGCCATAAAGAAGGTCATCTTCGTTCTCTTTACTATCTTCAGGTTTTATTACTGGATGTTCCATTCTTTTAGCTTCTTTCTTAGCCTATAATAAACAAAACATGTAAAGATCTACTAACATTGCTGTATACCAAATTTTTTAAACAATGTTAAGGTTAGATGATTCTGTTAAAAAAAAAAATACATTGAGTCATTAGTATCAAAGCTGACAATCTCCAAAATTGGTAAAAAAAAATTGACAGTGTAAATACTTTCTATATGCTCACTTCTCTATAGTGTAAAACAAAATTTACTTCAAAAGCGGCATTCTCCCTTAAAAAACGTGATCAGAATAAAAGTGTTGGTAAGAAAATCAGCAATCTCCCGCTCTGACCAATCATAGCCCAGCAAACGCCATACTAAATGTAAGTATGGTGTTCACACTTTTTTTTTGGGTGGCACATTATCAAATAACTTCTCCCGCTCAAGAGTGTGAGGGTGTGTCAGACTCTTACTGACTAAAACCCACCCGTGTTCCTTCAGTTGCCTGTATATTGCCAGGGGCCATGGTAACCCTTTCGGACATACCCGCAACCCCAGCAGGCATCGGTCCTTGCGGGCCCCTTCAGTTGTGCAAATGTTTAAATCAAATATGACAATATCCACCACTGTCTGTATTAAAGTGGGCAGCCTCCACAAATTACACTTCAAATTGATTATATATTAGTTATATATAAATTTAATAGAAACTGCAACATTTAATCGTTAAATATTATTATAAACTGTTACTAAATTGGACCTCATCAATTAAAAAATAATGTTTCAATGCATTATGAACCAATAACGTTTTTCTTTAATAACTCAAATTTGTGGCAAGTGGACCTGCCTCGTTGGTCTAGTGGTCGCAAAGCGCTACTGCCGAGTATGAGGTCATGGGTTCGATTCCCGGGTCGGGCAAGGTGTTATTGGGTTTTTCCATCTGGAATTTCTCAGTAGCAGCCCGGAGTCTGGATTTGTGCCTGGTTGATGGCAATAGGCTCGCCCCCTATTACATGGGACTTAAACATAACTGGCGAAATGTGGGTGTACTATAGGTACACCTCTGCCTAACCTTTTGGGGAATACAGGCGTGATGTTATGTTATGTGGACTCTTTAAATTGTTACCTTGAAATTCTCCTTAGATTTTTCAGTTTTAAACAAATATCTAAGGTAACCAGCACGTTGATTTTTTGTTGATAGGTCTAATAAATGTTGCCACTGGTCCTTGTTTATATAGTTCGGTGCATGTCGGCCGTCCTGGCGCATCACCTCAACTTCCAGCATTAAAATTCTGAGCTTTTTCTCGAGTTCAGCTTCGCCTTTACATATATTTTCTACTATTAGATCTGTGAAAAGTTTTGCATTTATTTAAAATGTATGAGTGGCTGTCCTCTAGAGTAAATACATTCATATTATGATAACAGTGTGCATAACAATCATTACCTGTATCATCTGTTTGGGATACATAACATCGCGGTTGTCCAAAAGTAAGCCGATTTATGTTGAATATTCTTTGAATAGGTACTGCTTTGTTTCGATTTTGACGAACAATTGATAAAGCTGTTCTAATGCAGAGCATCATTTTAATTTACTCGCAATGAGTTCCAGTGTTAATTATTACTGATTTTAATAAAAATCTATACCGCTGCAGTCTCAAGTTAGAGGTTAACAACTTGTTTTGAAAGAAATCAAAATGACATCTTGTTTGAGCGAAAGATCCACAGAACCATTGAGATAGTAAAAACACGGTGTCCGTTTCGACCGCGCGGCCATCCGGCCACGGCGAAATTTAAAAAAAAAAACCACGCCAAGATTTTGTAAAAAATTGTAGAAGTTGATTCCCAAAACCATAAATTTGTCAAAGTTATGGTTAAAAAGTTATAAGGGTTTGAACGTGGCCGCGCCATTGAAACGCGGCGAACCGCGCGGCCACGGAGATCTTTAAAAGTAAGCGTTGCAGAGATCTGAAATTCAGGTAAATAACACATTGAATTTGTAAAAAATTTGTAAAAATATAGAAAAAAATCCTAGGTTTATATTTTGGGAGCTATAAGACTAAAACTCCATGGCCGCGCCATCGAAACGATGAAAAATACGTTATCGCCGATATCTCGCTGAAAAAGCATCGCAGGGGTCTAAAGTTTTTTGTAAAACGTAGATTTGAATTTGTCGAAACTTGTAAAAATACTACAAAAAATCCTAGGTTTATGTTTCAGGAGCTGTAAGACTAAAACCTCATGGCCGCGCCATTGAAACGGTCAAAAAACACGTTATCGCCGATATCTCGCTGAAAAAGCATCGTAGGGGTCTGAAGTTTTTTGTAAAACCTAGATTTGAATTTGTCGAAACTTGTAAAAATACTACAAAAAATCCTAGGCTAATATTTCAGGAGCTGTAGTACGGTATCGCGTAGAAATAAGTCGTGATTATTTATCGAAGAAAGTAATTGTAAAGCGAGTTTTTTGTAAACAACACCAATTAATATGTAAAACTACCGATACTAGGCAAAAAAACATGTATTTTTTCGGTAGTTATAATTTTCAATACGTTTTGAATATTTCGATAGGGTGACCATGGCTTTTTGTTTACAGAAAACTTTCCACCTATCGTTTTGGAAATTGTATCTCAAGGATTCTAAATTAAATTAAAATGAAACGACAAGATACAAAAAACATATTTATATTTCTTTTATAATCATATAAATCACAGATTATTTACTTACCCTAACACATATATTTCTTTCAAACTCACAAATCACAGATTATTTACTTATACTTTCTTTCAAAGTCACAAATCACAGATTATTTGCTTACACTTAGTTACACTACTATATAGGGTGACTGGTAAGCAGTGATCGATACTTAAACACGTGAATTAGCTCATCATTATGAACAACTTTTACTATGGGACCAAACCTGAAATCGCGAAAAAAATATCAGCTGTTCCATACATTTACGATCGCATAACTCGTCAACATGTATGGAACAGCTGATATTTTTTTCGCGATTTCAGGTTTGGTCCCATTGTTGCCATGTTCATAATGATGAGCTAATTCACGTGTTTAAGTATAGGTCACTAATTACCAGTCACCCTAAATATATTTCTTTCAGTCACAAATCACAGATTATTTGATTATTTTATTATTATTTATTTATTATTATTAAACATAGCTCGCATAGACTATCTACCTACGCCCCGCTCGGTAAAAAAACAAAAAATACTTTTTTTAAATATTTTAACCATGTATTCCTACAAAACTAACCCTCAGTTAGCAATATCTTTGCTCAAGCAATTTAAAAATTTGTTCAAGCAGTTTCTTAGAGAGAATTTTTGGTGCCAGAGTCTATGTCTTTTTAAAAATAAGTATAGTAGTATAAGTAGCACTTTTTCCAGAGTTCTAAAAATAAATACCTAGCAAATACACAATTTGGACACCTTTCCGCATAAAAATATCATCACGATAGAGCAACCAGTATTAAAATAGGTACCTAAGTAGGTACACATTATCATTACAAGACTAGGTCAACTAGGTTGATAAAAAAATAGGAAAAGTATTAAGTGGTAAGAGAAGAGAGTAATTAGTATGAATTACTTACCTTGATAAGAAGTATTAATTTGAAATCAAATCCTAAGGCTTACGCCTTACGCTTTCGAAGTTGTAACAGCAGAACGTAGTTTTCCAAAGATAACAAATATCCGAAACAGTGCACAAATTAAAGTCCGTAGGAATGTCAAAATTTAAAACACCAACGAGCAATCCGTGCGAATTAACTGAAAGTAAAACGACGACTGATCAACAAAAAAGCCTTTGGCGGGAAGACGGGGTGCAGCGGCCGGGATATCTCTCACATATTGGACTGCTGTGATTGGTTATACAGCCTTCGTCTCCCGCGCTGCACCCGCGTTCTGTTCGCTCCTGTGTACTGTAGTGTGTGTGGCCTTATGGTTAATTCCTTTCACTCTGCGCCCGGCACCGGTGGCGGACGGTCGTGTTGCGCTGCGCTGCTGTGTACAAGAGTTCCCGATTTTCCGGCTCAAGCGTTCCTTGGTGGTTCCCGAGTCGTCTCCGTAGTCACCCGACTACCATCACGTCTATTAATTGGGGTCTTTTTCAAGACACAATTAATATCGACTTTCTTTAAGATTGTCGTTCAAAACGTTCGTCGAGGCAATTTTGGCCCCTTCCGGGCAAAACCACAGTTTCGTGGTCCTCGGTGGATACCTTACGGTGCCAACGAAACCGAGGGGGTGTTGACCCAATCACACCCGCCGATCCCCTTCAGGGTTAGGCAGTCAATTGGCCGGGTCCCAGTGTTCGGCCTTGGGGGGTCTCCTAGTCGGCACTGGTGACAGTTTTGCCTCCACAGCGACTCACCTAGCGTGGTCGGGTATATCGATACCCTTCACACTAGACTGGATAGGACCCCGTTGCACAATAAGATAGGCAACGGGCCAAAGCAAGCTTAGGGCTCACCCATAGGCACACATCCTCCCTGTCTACACCCGACAGGGAGGGATTACACATCCCCGGCATACCCACCGGGGAGTTAGGATTGTAGGAAGTTAGGAAATATTCACGCGTAGTCTCTCTTTTCCCCCGTCAATATGAAGGACCCGGTAAAGTGCCTAGCGCTCTTTATTAAGTTCTTCCAGGGTGTACTCGAAGAAGAGCCCGCCCTGAAGACTAAGTATGGAGCTCGGTTCGCCAGGCTCCAAGCTGAGTCTGAATCTCAGTCCTGTCCCTCTGACAATAGCATCGCTAACTTTAGCGATGCACTAGAAACCCCCCCGGCTACAGAGCCATCTAGACCCCCCAGTCCGTCAGAGTCTATGGACACTGACGCTCCCATCAGCGCCGCTTCCTCAAAGCGGCCCACTACCCCGTACCCCTATGGTTCGGACGACGACGAAGCGGAGTCCGCTGCTTCTTCTTCTTCCTCATCCTCCTCCCAATCCGACGACGGTTTCACAACCGTCCAAGGAAAGGGCAAGAAGAGGAAAAACAAGAAGCAGAGCTCGTCCCAGGCCAGCAAGGTCGTTGCGCTTGAGGACTTAGACTTTGCTCCCTCGTCGCCCGCACCATTAGTACCGTCCTGCAAAATCTCTCCCGCTACCCCCGCGACTTGCGCTATAGTAGCTTCCCCCACCACCTCCCGTCCGATTACGTCATCCGTAAGCTGCGCTACAGTAGCTTCCCCCTCCACTACCCGCCCGATTGCGTCATCCTCCGCGAAGGATACCCCCGCGCCTAACGCTAAAAAGATCCCTCTCCCGCCACCCTTGTTCATTCAGGACAAGGGAAAGTGGACGGACATCTCGAAATGGTGTGCCGAACACAA
Source organism: Omphaloscelis lunosa (assembly GCA_916610215.1). Lineage (NCBI taxonomy): Eukaryota > Metazoa > Arthropoda > Insecta > Lepidoptera > Noctuidae > Omphaloscelis > Omphaloscelis lunosa. The sequence continues at coordinate 16,091,413 of OU744244.1, read as the reverse complement.
AATCAATTTCTCTAGCGCCCGAAATACCCAGCAGGGTATCAAAGTCTCCGTCCCTACGTCGCGCGACTTTAGGGACCTAACCCGTCTTCTGAGAATGAGAGGTGTGTCATACCACACCTACTCACTCCCAGAGGAAAAGCAAATCCGCGTCGTGATTAAGCGAATCCCACGCGAAATCCTCCCCGCCGAGATCCTCAGCGACCTTCAGTCGCAAAAAGTCCCCGTTGACGAGGTCCATCGTATGCACCGCTCTAGAGGCGGTGAATCTTACGATATGATACTCGTAATCTGCCCGCCCGTCGAGGGCCACCACCCGATATTCCAAATTCGTTCCCTGTGCAATCTCACAGGGTTCGAAATTGAGAAACCCCACAAGAGTGGCATTGTCGGTCAATGCCACCGCTGCCAACTATACGGTCACTCTCAGAGGAACTGCCATGCCACACCCAGATGCGTCAAGTGCCTGGGTGAGCATGGCACTTCAGACTGTCCCCGTCCAAAGGATCGTACCCTTTGCACTGACCTTCCCAGCTGCGTTCTATGCGGCAAACAAGGCCACCCGGCCAACTACCGTGGTTGCCCCAAAGCCCCTAAGGCCTCTTCTCCCAAACTGGCCAAGCGTTTCGACGCCCGCCAGCAAAGGGAAGCTCCCTCCTCTTATAGGATTCCCTCATCCCATTTGCCCCAACGTCTAAGCCCTCAGAGGCCTAGTCCGTGGAGTTACCTCCACCACCAGCAGTCTTTTCCTGCCATGGTGCCCTCTCAATTTTCAAATTTCCCTCCCCCTCCCCCCGCTCCCCTCCCCCGCCTTATGGATCCCCGTATTCGCGCCGCCGCGCCACCCGCGCCCCCTGCGCCCTCTGCGCCCCCTGCGCCCTCTGCGCCTCCAGCGCCCGCCGCGCCCCCCGCGAAACCCACGTCCGCTCTTAAAGCTACGCGTCCTTCTCAATCCACTCCCGTGACTACCCCCAACGTCTCCGTTGACTCGTTCAACGTAATTACGTCAACCTTCTTGGCCTTCGTCTCCCCTCGCGCAAAGACAATGGCCAACGAAATCCTTGCGGCCCATGGCAATCTCCTCCAGATCCAGGCCATCTACAACGCGTATCCGGACATTACGCAAGCCCTAACCTCCCTCGCTACTAAACCCCATTATGGATAACACGGTCTTAGCTAGGTTCAAACCGCGATCCCTAATAATAGGTTATTTCAATGCAAACGGCATTAAAAATCAACGCGAAGAGATTGCGGCTTTCCTCCGCGATCATCAAATAGACGTCCTCTTAGTCCAAGAGACTTTCCTAAAACCTTGCAACCGTAACCCATCAATAGCTAACTACCGGATAGTTCGCAACGATAGGTCACGTTGCCATAGAGGAGGTACCCTGATTTACTACAAAAAGCAGCTTCACTGCATCCCAATTGACCCTCCTCCCCTCTCACGATTAGAAGTTTCGGCCTGCCGCCTCGGCATGTCAGGCCACCAGCCGATCACTCTCGTGTCGGTCTATCTCCCCCCCGCTAATACTTCGGAGAATTTCCAACTCCTCTCTGACGACCTCTCGATTCTACTCACTATGAGTAACTCGCTCATTTTAGCGGGCGATTTCAATGCCAAACATCCCTCCTGGAATAGTTCGGTAACTACTACAAGAGGCCGACACTTGTTCGACCTCTCCCACTCTCTGACCTTTGACGTCATCGCTCCAATGACTCCCACCCACTTTCCGGTTAACGTAAATCATGCCCCTGATATCTTAGATGTGGCGCTCCTTAAGAACGTCAACCTAAGACTAGACTCCATAGAAGCTATTAACGAGCTCGACTCTGATCACCGTCCGGTAGTCATGAGATTAGACCCCCGCATAGGTCTCCGCGACCCAAACTCTCCCCCTATCACTAAGAGGATCACGGACTGGAAGAAAGTAAGCACTCAGCTGAAATCCAACACGTCCCCTCAGTTAGACTCTATTCCCGACGTGTTCAACTCTATCGCAGACACGACGTCCGCGATCGACTCACTCACTAATCACGTACAAACCGTCCTGAACGAATGTTCAAGGGAGGTTACAGTGACGGACGACCGTCACTGGAGCTTGCCGGACGATGTGCGTGCATTACTGACTGAGAAGAACGCGGCCGTCCGTGCCTACAGCAGCTTCCCCTGCCCCGCAAACAAAGCCCATATGCGCTATTTACAGAGATCTGTAAAGACACGCATACAGGAGCTGCGTGACGCGGGCTGGGACAAGATGCTCGGCGAACTAGAGCCCAACCATCTGGCATTTTGGGAACTTCAGAGGAAACTCAAATCCCCTCAAACTTCCTCCATGCCCCCCCTGACCCGTCCCGATAAGACCATAGCCTTCGAGGACGTTGAAAAGGCAGAATGCCTGGCCGACACCCTCGAGGCCCAATGCTCACCCAGCTCCCTGCCAGTAGACCAAGCTCACCTCCTAAAGGTCGACGCTGAAGTCGAACGTAGAGCCTCTCTCCCTCCCGTCGACGACCCTGATTGTCCACTGCCTCCCGTCGCTCCAGACGAAGTGCACGACATTATCAAAGGTCTTAAAGCTCGTAAAGCTCCCGGTTCAGATGGACTCACCAATAGGGTGATCCAATTATTCCCTGCCCACCTGATAATGCTTTTGACTACCATCTTCAATGGTGCCTTAAGCAACAACTTCTTTCCCCAGTCGTGGAAAGAAGCCACCGTCATAGGTATCAGAAAGCCCGGTAAACCCAGTACCGACCCCTCTAGCTACCGTCCCATCAGTTTGCTCAAGGTTCTCGGAAAAATCTATGAGAGGCTTATTTACAAGCGTCTCAGAGACTTCGCCGAGACCAAGGGCCTCATCCCCAACGAACAGTTCGGCTTTCGAACTGAGCACTCTAGCGTGCATCAGGCCCACCGCATCATTGAGTTCATAAGCGATGGTTTCCAACGCGGCTCTTTGACGGGTGCAGTTTTCTTCGACATTGCGAAAGCATTCGATAAAGTCTGGCACAACGGCTTATTATACAAGCTGTACCAACTCGGCGTGCCGGATCGTCTCGTACTCATCTTACGGGACTATCTATCGAATCGCGTATTCCGCTATCGCATTGAAGGAGCACTTTCCTCTCCCCGCCCCATTCGTGCAGGAGTCCCTCAGGGCTCCGTGCTAGCTCCCCTCATGTTCACGCTATTCACTAGCGATATTCCAAACCCAGGTAGAAGGACGCATTTCGCTCTGTTCGCAGACGATACGGCCATCTACTTTAGGTCTAGATACCCCGACAATATCGCCCACACTCTCCAAGGCGCAGTCAATCGACTCGCTGCCTGGTTTCGAAAGTGGCGCATAGAAGTCAATCCCGAAAAAAGCCAAGCGGTTCTCTTCTCGAAACCGCGCACAAGGCTTAGAGACCCCCTCCCCCGACCTCTCACTATGTTCGGTAAGCAGATCCCTTGGGAGAAGCGAGCCAAATACCTAGGTGTTTTCCTCGACCACCATCTCACTTTCGCTGAGCACATAAAGAAGGTTCGTTCGCGAGCCGCTTTCGCTCTCGGTAGGCTCCATTCCGTCCTAAACGCACGCAGCAAGATGTCACTTAAGTGCAAATTGCGAATCTACACAGCGTGTATTCGTCCCATCATGACCTATGCGGGTGCCGTCTTTGCTCATGCAAAACCCCATCATATCCATAGGTTGCAAACGCTCCAAAACCGATTCCTCCGTAGGGCCACAGGCTCCCCCTGGTATGTTAGGAACGAGAGTCTCCATCTCGACCTTAGAATTCCCACGATCCACCAATTCCTAAAACGCCTTGCAAAGCGTTACTTCGATTCCGCGGTCAAACATCGCAACCCTCTGGTTGTCGAGGCCGCCAGCTATGTCCCAAGTAGGATTAGCCGTACCCGCCGACCTAGGCACATTCTCACCGACCCTGATGACCCCATAACCCTCCTTCAGGAGAGCAATAGGGCTACTAGTACTCTACACAGATACAGACGCCTCCCGTCATTCCGACCTCGCCGTCGAGGTCCTTTGCGATCGCGTCCGCGCCCCCGAGTAAATGATACTCCTCCCCGACCCTTGCTCGATAACGAGGTGCCAGCAGTGGTTTCAGCTGTGCACGTAGCTTTAAATTCCCCGATTAATAATAATGATCAAAACTTTGATCCAGCCCGTCCCATCTTTGATGTCCTCCCTCCGGTGACGCCCTAAGCCGAGGCTCGTACCCCACAGGGGGTGCCCTTAGCGAGCGTTCACCTAGCTTTTTAGCTTAGTTTTGTATGCCCCTGGCTGGAGGCTTTGAGTGTAGCAGCTTAAGGCAACCACAGGATTGACCGGTTAAGTAGTCATGACCTCAGAGGTCAGCTACGAGATGCCCTACAGAAAAAAAAAAAAAAAAAAAAAAAAAATTAATTTCTTTAGTGCAATTCAATGTTGGAATGCATGAGTTAATTACACGTTACTTATGACATAATACTGTTAATTACAGGGGGTTATTTCTGGCAGAATTTAGTCTTAGACATAAGTTATGTGTTTGATTCCACAATTATTCATCAAATAATGCTATCTTACAGGAATTACGAATGTTGAGCAAAGTTATTTGTTATGGTTCTGGCACGTGTACTCAAAACCACAGTATTGTCAAATCAAGCAATGATTTAAGTGAATTTAAAAGAAATAAACATATGATTTTGTATTTTATCCGTTTCATTTTAATTGAATTTAGAATCCTTGAGATACAATTTCTAAAACGATAGGTGGAAAGTTTTCTGTAAACAAAAAGCCATGGTCACCCTATCGAAATATTCAAAACGTATTGAAAGTTATAAATACCGAAAAATACATGTTTTTTGCCTAGTATCGGTAGTTTTACATATTAATAGGTGTTGTTTACAAAAAAAAAAAACTCGCTTTACAATTACTTTCTTCGATAAATAATCACGACTTATTTCTACGCGATACCGTACTACAGCTCCTGAAATATTAGCCTAGGATTTTTGTAGTATTTTTACAAGTTTCGACAAATTCAAATCTAGGTTTTACAAAAAACTTCAGACCCCTACGATGCTTTTTCAGCGAGATATCGGCGATAACGTGTTTTTTGACCGTTTCAATGGCGCGGCCATGAGGTTTTAGTCTTACAGCTCCTGAAACATAAACCTAGGATTTTTTGTAGTATTTTTACAAGTTTCGACAAATTCAAATCTACGTTTTACAAAAAACTTCAGACCCCTGCGATGCTTTTTCAGCGAGATATCGGCGATAACGTATTTTTCATCGTTTCGTTGGCGCGGCCATGGAGTTTTAGTCTTATAGCTCCCAAAATATAAACCTAGGATTTTTTTCTATATTTTTACAAATTTTTTACAAATTCAATGTGTTATTTACCTGAATTTCAGATCTCTGCAACGCTTACTTTTAAAGATCTCCGTGGCCGCGCGGTTCGCCGCGTTTCAATGGCGCGGCCACGTTCAAACCCTTATAACTTTTTAACCATAACTTTGACAAATTTATGGTTTTGGGAATCAACTTCTACAAATTTTTACAAAATCTTGGCGTGGTTTTTTTTTTAAATTTCGCCGTGGCCGCGCGGTCGAAACGGACACAAAACACGGAGGCGCCGCGATATTCTATACATAAGTTTGCTTATACAAATATGGGTGAAAAACGAACTAGAATGTGAAATATCGTGTTATTTCACTCTTTCTAATGTGGTAATCGTATTTGATAAAAGAGACAACAATATTTCAGTTGTTCCTCATAATGGCAACATTTTGTTGAGACGTGGTAACAGTTGTAGGTAAGTGCCATATCCGCCATAATATGCGACAAGTTCATGGTAGTTCTGCTGTCAAGTGGTTGTTTACTTTTTGTTTTATTGAGATTTGTGAGAAAATTACGTGGAGTTTTCCTTTAAAACTACATATATACGTTGGAAAACACCAATTCAACATGCCTGTGTGTTGTATTGTGAAGTGTGGTGCAAGAAAGAAGGAAAATCAACCTCAATTATCTTTGCACAGGTTAGTAGCCGGTTTTCATGCAATAGTACATAAAGTGATAAACTTTCGATGAAAAAATTGCTAGGTGATCATTAAATACTGCTTAAATTTTAATATATGGGTTTATTTCCGTCCAACAGACCTTTTTATTATTTCATAATTTCATTCGTTTGTTTACAATGATATGTCATGGTGGAATAGTGTTGTACCGTTTCCGTAATAGTTTCTGATACTAGTTCCTTCGCTGCGCTGAAATGATATTGCTAGGTCCGGCCCGTGGTTTACAGCAAACTGTACTCTTTGGTTCATAGCACCGAGAGACCGTTCCGCAGAGTTTTATGTAGTGTATACGATTTTTTTGTTGAAGTTTTTAAGATGAACAATACTGTAGTACATACATTTTATGTAACTTTTATGATTTCCGCGGCTCACGCTAATAAAGATCCCAGTCCGCATGATTTTATCCGACATCTTCAACGATAATCGTCAAATTTCAGCCAATTTACACAAAACTTTAATGAATTATACACTAAAACCTTCCGCATGAATTACTCCGTCCATTAGTGAAAATTGATTGAAAATCCGTTTAGTAGTTTTTGAATTTTTCGCGTTCAGACAGACAGAAAAACAGACAGACGCGGCGATGTACCTACTTTGTTTTATAATATGTAAGGATGTGTATTATTCCGAATGTTCATTTATGATAAAATTGTTAAAAATTTAATTCACTAATGCCCGTTTACACCGACAGCTAAGTGACACTTAAATGAATACCTAAAAAAAACTGCACTGTTTTTCAACTCTCAGCGCTGAGTCTACCGTTGAAAATCCAACAGTGAACTTTTATTAGGGATTCATTTAAGTGTCACTTACTGAAGGTGAAAACAGGCATAAGACTTGCATGCTCACTCGATACTAAATATTTGGCTTTGTTTAAACGTTCACTTGCCAAACATTAGGTTTGCGTTACAAATATTTGTGAAAACTTTATTTGCTAAGTAATAATTCTATAAATGAAATTATAATTATGCGGAAAATTGTTTGAGAAGTGATAAATTGTCAATACTCGTTTTTTTTCTGTTACAACGGACTATTAGCTAATATTTTTTTAAATATGATTCAACCGTGATATCTAGTAAGATTCGTTATACTATTACGTACTAGTATCGATACTCGAAATAGTAACACCATGTTCCCTGAATGACACAACCCTAGCATTGGCAGCCATTTTATGCGACATTTTGAGTTGTAGGTATGCACCTTTTTTTTGTAGGTATTTCCAGTCCATACTTATTAAATGTCTATGCACAGAACTTATTACTCAAGACCATAGACATTTTTCTATTTCAATGCTCAAGACGATCTAATCCACAGAACTTATTGTGTAGACTCAAAGGAGATATAATCGCAGAGCAGTGCTGTCATTCACATTCATATCATACCATGATAGTGCACACGATGCGTTGCGGCAGCGACGCGGCGCCGGAGCGGTGTCGCTGCGGCGGCCTACATACAAATATACATGGTATGTCACACGGTGTGTTTCGGCATCGCACCGCTCGTACGGCCGGCTGGACTTGCAACCCGCGAGACGAGGTGGTACGCGCGTTGCGACACCGGAGCGCTAGCACTGCGGCAGAATGGTACACGTTTTGTTTCGATTTTATGTAAATTTTGACGGATAATAACATAACAAAAACAGTTAAGTGCGTTTCAAACAGCTTTGCCAGTCGCCAACCAAGGGCACCTCTGTCGGGGACGCGGTTGGCAGCTGTGTAGCAAGCCCTTAACTGTGATATTTTTAAGCTGGGAAACACGTCAGATTTTCATGTTCTATGTTATAGGGCAAACCCTATAACATAGAACATAGAAAATCTGACATGTTCCACCTTATGGACTTAGTGCGGGAACCAAAGTTTGGACCAATGTGCGTGGGTCCAGGTCAGATTTAAAAAAAAATAGTCAGATTTTTTCATGAGATAGTCTGATCCGGCTATCGGAAGACGTTGGAGCCATTATTTTGTTTGAACATTACTTATTAAATGTCTATGGCTTTAACACGTCGACACGTCGTAGTACGGCCCCTGATGAAAAAATCGGACGTGTATTGCCAACCTTAACTTCGTTAATATTGATACTACTGCCGTGAATTTTTTCAACCATTTAGCAGGCAGGCGGGGGACACTTGACTCTTAAAACCTGTTCACACGGTGCATTGCGGCGCCAGACCGCAAAGATTTCACCGCCAACTTATCGCATGAACACAGGCTCTTACAAAAATGAACACTAAAATAATATAATGCAAATGGATCCCTGAATCGAAAAATAGTTTTCACAGTTTTCGCCAGTGCGGCGAAATCCTTGCGGCGCAAAGCCACTGCAGCGTAACAACGGTTCGGCGCCGCAGCGTACGTGTGCCCGCCTATGCGGCGAAATATTTCGTTTGTAGGTTTCATCCATGATAGCTGCTTACCACTGACAAGTTATATTAGAATAGCTGGGGATAGATACTACGTTTATTCTATAATAAAACTCAAACTTATGTTGATGTATGCGTTTTGATTATTTCACCTAAAATAAATACGAAGCAATGGGATGATTATATCTTATATGTCTTTTTTTTAAGTAAGGCATCTCGTAGTTGACCTCTGAGATCATGACTACTTAACCGGGCTTTCCTGTGGGTGCCTTAAGCTACTACACTAAAACCTCCAGCCAGGGGTTATTCAATTATGCTAATTAAAATTAGGTGAACTCTCGCTAAGGGTGCTGTGGGGTACGTACCTCGGCTTAGGGCGTCAACCGAAGGGAGGACATCAAGGATGGGACGGGCTGGCTCAAAGTTTTGATCATGATTATTAGTCGGGGAATTTAAAGCTACGTGCTCAACTGCAACAACTGCTGGCACTTCGTTACCGAGCAAGGGTCGGGGGGGAGTATCATTTACGGGGACGCGTTCGCGATTGCAAAGGACCTCGGCGGCGAGGGCAAAATGACGGGAGGCGTCTGTTTTTGTACACTGCTGGTTTCCCTACTGCTCTCCGAGGAGGGTAATGGGGTCGTCTGGGTCGGTAAGGATTCACTTAGGGCGGCGGGTTCGATTGATACTAGAGGGAATGTAATTAGCGGCCTCGACAACCAGAGGATTGCGATGTTTGGCAGTATCGAAGTAACGCTTGGTCTTCCAAGCGTTACTTCAATACTGTCGCGTTTGAGATATTGGTGGATGGTGGGGATTTTTAGATCGAGATGGAGGATATCATTCCTAACAAACCAGGGGGCTCCCGAGGCCTTCCGAAGGCAACGGATAAAATTAAAAATATAAGTAACAATATTATCAATTTTTCAACAAAACAATGTTGAAAAAGCTTGTCTAATACTATTTTTTTCAAGCTGGTTTATTTTGACGTTACAGACGTTCAACAGTCGTTTTAATGCTGTCAAATAGTGCGTCATGGTATGAAAACTCTATACAAAAAAAAAGGTGAACGGTTTTCGTAAACGTCAACGCAACATGCCTGCTGCAGGCCTGCTATTAGGATGTCATAGTACAAAAAAGCTCGTGGTTAGCCCCCAGTGCTAGAAGAGAGGTATCTGAGAGGTTTTTCAGTAAGGAAGACCAAACCCGAGTTGGTTTTCAACTCGATCAGGTTAGTTCTATCGTACGCCTCCAGTCTTTAACAAAATACGAACTTAAAGTCAATAAACACAAAATAACTTATTAATTACACAAAGTTCATAATTTATTGACTTATCCACTAAAACTACTTTTTTACCAGTAGTAAACGCTTCCCCTATCTTTACCTCGTCTATTAGTGCTACACTCCAAGTCTCATACATATTTATCTAGTTTTCGTATAATTTGTGATCGACACAAAAGTAAACAAACACAACAATAGCGGTTTTTAGAGACTTACAACTGTGCTGCCATCTGCTATGAGCTTTCAGTTTTTAACCTCATTAGGGTACTGATCCACATGTTTGAAATTATTTATGATGGTTTGTCGAGGTTTACTTCTTCAAGATCGAGGGATATTTATAATTTGTTAAATAAACTTTAATGGCTTGATTGGTATTGATATTATTAGTATTATATAATATTATATATATATATATATAACATTATTCGAATAACAAAAAACCCTGTTGTAAGAAGTTTGTCTATTTATTTAACTGGTACTGCTGGCAATCATAAAAATAAAAGTTCAATGATTTCTTTGACACACACACTCACATTTTCAATCTATGACTTTTTGACCGATATCGGAATACCATTTCGAAGCGTGTTGGTAGGTTATGTGAAATAATTATCATTTCATGAGGTTGATTGGCATGTAAAATGTATTTTAATTGAATATTCTTTATTTTAGATACACGTTTTTTGTCCATGATGGCAATTTCAACTATATTACGGCGTACTTTAATAAATGGGACGCTGTATTCCGCCGCTACTCTCCGATTTGCTTCAAGTCAACCTGAAAAAAAAGTATTCTTCGATGTAACTGCTGATGGGGTGCCCCTGGGACGCATAGTGATCAAACTCGAGACTGATTTGGTCCCAAAAACTTCAGAGAATTTTAGGGCCCTGTGCACTGGCGAAAAGGGTTTTGGGTATAAAGGTTCTTCATTCCACAGGATCATTCCTTCCTTTATGTGTCAAGGAGGCGATTTTACCAATCATGACGGTACTGGTGGTAAATCCATTTATGGTCGTATTTTCCAAGACGAAAACTTCAAGCTGAAGCATACCGGCGCTGGAACCTTATCAATGGCTAATGCTGGCCCCAATACTAATGGATCTCAGTTCTTTATCACTACTGCGCCAACACCCTGGCTTGACAAAAAGCATGTTGTATTTGGTTCTGTGGTAGAGGGTATGGATGTTGTAAGTAAAATGGAAGGTCTTGGATCTAAAAGTGGCAAGCCCACTAAGAAAGTTTTGATTTCTGAATGTGGTGAGTTGGACTAATTACACATTCAATTTATAATAAGTATAGTTTTTGTAGTACAACCAATAATGTAGTGTAGATATGTGTAATGTATGTAATTTGTTAAATAGAATTGTAGATATTAAGTAAAATGCTGTGTATTAGTATTCATTGTTATAATCTTCCTCTGTAGTTTTGAAAGGCTGAATTCCTGACTAATTTTTCTTTCTAGAAAATGGTTTCTAGGTTTTACTAAAACATTTAATATTGTACACAGGTGACTATCATGAAGAAATTTCTATTGAAAAAGCAGTTCAGTGATTGAATTATTTGAATTGAATGATTAAAAGCGTCTTAATTCAAGATAATGTTTATTAAATTATTTGTGTTTATTTCAAAGAGGAAAAATAAAATATGTTTTAAAATAAGTATGCAATTTTATTATTCACTAAATGCAACAAATTAGTTTAGGAGTTGCTATTATCAAACTTGTCTGGGTGATTGACATAACAACTTATTCAAATACATCTAAGTCAGTATCAATATCAAGTCTTACAATCTATTGTAGTAATAAGGCATTTTTTCGTTAAAACACTCTCTTTCATATCAAACTATTAACCTCTCTTAACAATATGTGACAAAAATTTACACAGACAACATTCCTGTCTTTTTAGTTCATTATCTGAGATAAATATATTGCTTTTAAAATACATGTTCATTTATATTTAAATGATATAGTTAATAATTGAGTTCTTATTCCAGCAGCCCGAGAAGAATTGACATTTTTTACACCTCAAAAATAGTATTTTAAATAAAAGTCTTTTGAACATCAAATTCATTTACAAGTATGATAATTTATAAGGGTTATAATAGAGTAAACTTTTGACTTGAATTAACTAAGGCAGTTATAACTGTTATAGATTTACTAAATTAATATTATATGCTAAATATTAGCTGTCCAAAATATACAATTATAAAAGATTTAAACTCCGAATCAGCAGGGTTTGAAAGTTTTTGGACCGTGAGTGGCATGCATAGAACCATTAATTGCACTAAACTTCCTAAAAAAAAAATAGGATCATAATACATAATAAAACTACGAAATAAATATTTACAAAAATTAAAGATGCATTAACAATAATTATTGTTGTCAAATATTCACATTCAGTTGCAAAATCCGTTCCTATCCATTGAGATCATAACTAATGTTTTTTTATTCAAAGGTGTAACAATCCTATAGCAATTTTGGTGATTTGTGCTCGTGTTTTATTCATTTTTAAGTTATAATAATAGTAAGAGGAATGTTAACAGTAACATATTGCAGACAGACATAAATTAGAAGATAATATAATAGTAGGCAAGCATATGAGCACCATTATATAAATTAATAAAAAGCTTTGTGCGGATATTAAGGTGTAGTAAAATGAGTGCATTTCAAAATATGTGGCATTATTCTCTTGATTTTTTACATGTTCATATTTTTGAACTTTTCAATCTTAAGTGGTCTCTATTTACTAAATTTCTATCATTGGTGAAGTTCAACAGTCTGTAAATTATTTGCAGTACTGTAAGAATACACACAAACAAAATATAATCAGCGTGTTTTTACATAGCAATATTAGAATGATAAAGTATTCACATCAAATTAGATTCATATCAATGATCTTGAATTTTAAGTACAACAAAAACTAGTTTTCGTTTTTATAAAGGTAATTATGCATCTTTAAAATAGAAAAAAAGTTAACATTTTTAACTAAATACATTAAATATAAAAACTAAAGTAAAAATAGGAGTGATGCGAGTATTTTAAATGTTAAAACAACAGTCAGTTATCACACTACTTGATTCTTGAAACATTACATTGATCCTACGTGTTGTAGCTTGTAGCTTCAATTAAGTAATTACTAGAACTCTAGTTATCTGCAGAAGCGACAATATTTTTTTTCCATTAATAATTATATGAAAGCTTCGAAATTACCGTTAAGATATGATTTGAAATCACTCATAATTGGTTTTCTATTTGCTAAATTCGGAATAAGTGTAGTTCATTTTTAACTTATTCATGTTCATTTTGTTTATCACTCGGTCGTGCACAGCAGTAAAACTAATATTTTACACTGGTTTGTTTCACTCAACTGAGATTCAGTCCCGACACTAAAATGTACCAAGTCGGCCCTATCTCTCTCACACGCATGGGTCCAATCGAGTCGACGCCAGATGATCCACGCTTCGACCCTTCTGCATCTGTAAGCTAAGCTCGTTGGGTTCCATCGTGAGGTGATGCGAGGAGGTCCGCTTGTGCTTGGTCTCCGGCAGCTTGCAGTCCTTGGAGCTCGTCCTGCGGTGGCGCAGCACGCCGGCGCCGTCGATGAGGCGCTTGCTCTCCTCGTCCGCGCCACGCGTCAGTGGCAGCGTCGTGAGGTCGAGGCTCTCCATGCTCTTGAGCGCTAGGTGCTTGAGCTGCTCGAGGCTGAGCTCGCGCGAGTCGGAGCGCGAGTGCACCTTGAAGTCGCGCGAGCCGCTGCGAGAGTGCGCCTCGCGAGGCAGGTCGCGCGACGTTGAGCGCGGGAAAGCGTCGCGGCGCGAGTCACGAGAATCGCGCGAATCGCTACGCACGGCGCGGCTGCGCTCGGGCTCGTCGAGCGAGTGCTGGCGCGCGCGCGGCTCCAGCTGGATGGTCTTGGAGTCGTTGCGCAGGTGGCGCGACGCGACCAGCACGCGCGAGTTCTTGCCGGCGGGGCGCGTCTGCGAGTCCTGCGAGTACTGCGAGTCGGTGCGCTGCAGGCGCGCGGGCGCGTCGCCGGCGCCGGGCGGCGGCTCCAAGGGCGTCGTGGTGGCCGAGCTCACGCCTGACATCACACCTGACCGGAAGCCGCTTGCGTTATCCGCGGATGGAAGTTCCTCGAAAACTGGAAACAAATGCTTTATAAGTAACGTTTAGCCGCATTACATTTTTGAAGAAAAAGATCATAGTTTGTCGTACGTTTGTCGAGACTGATGATGGAGCCGGCGATGTCTTTGTGCGGGTCGAGCGGCGGCGCGGTCTCGAGGTGTCGCCGACGTCGCACCAGCCACCAGTCGGCCATGAATATACCCAGCGCTACTATCTTGATACCGCCGCACAGGCCCACGAATCTATACAAACAGATAAAATTCATATAACGATACAGGCGAAATTTTGTGTTGTTATTGTGATGTTGTGTTATTATGGTTTATGGAAAATAAAATAATAATGACCATTATTTTAACTTGACATTTATGAGAACAATTTAATTGTAAAGCTAAAATGTTCTTGATAGATAATTTCATACAAATTCTGTTACCGTTTTAATTTATCTTTGCCTATCTGGATGCTGAAATCGCTCATTACTCAACTTTTAAAGAAGGAAGCTGTTCATAATATCTATAGATTTTAACGATTTCAATGCCATTCAGCAGAGCGACGAAATACAACCTGACGTGTGTTGTAGGCGTACCTGTATCTGAATTGTTCGATATCGTATAGAAGACACCGGCCCCCCTTCTCTCCACTGCAGGACTGCTTCCACAGCAGACACGTCGAGTCGATGTATGATACACTGTAGGTGGTACCAACTTGCGCGTTGACACCAAAACTATTAGTTTAGTGTGGCATTGTAGATCTATGCTACATTGTGTGCAGTCGCTATCATTTATTGTGCCATTCCACTGCAAGGTGGACAGTTATAACGATGCACGCTGTAACACTAACCGTGAGAGCCCACTTTGTGTACATTATACTGTTCTCACTGCCGTTACTCGCGCGCATTTTGTTACAAGTATTAATTATTTAATAAAACATTTGTGGATTCCGCATAATGAATAGTATCTGTCGGACAACCCTTTCCGGACAGTCATATGAATGATATTGAACGGGTATGCTAATTTTGACCGTCTCGGCGTCGCTGGGGCCAAAGATATTAAGTTTGGCATAAATGATCACCTTGTTTTTTGCGCATATTTTGATAGTCAGTTTCGCTGGCACGCTATAAACCAACTTAATCGGCCCGCTGTGTGACCTAAATCTATACAATATTGGATATTAGGGTGTAAAACTGCGGCAGTCCAACTTAATTAAGTGTCTAACCGCGATGTGTCGGTATTAAATTAAAAGCAATCCTTTAATTCCATTTATTGGGTTCAGCCCAAAACACATGGGTTAATTTGCAAAGACGATCAGCGGGATTTCTGATTGCATTTACTGCTAATATTGCTAATGTGGTGCGTGCGTATGCGCAAGCAAAGTGCAGTATCTACGTATACAACATGAATTTTAATTTGGTGTACTTACTAAATTGATGAAATTATTGGGAAATTGTTTGATAAAAAATATAGATTCCGTTAAATACTTATGCTTGTAAGTTAAAGGTTTTTCTATTTTATAAAACCACAATATTCGGACTCCATTTCCAACGGTATTTTATACTATTCAGCAAACTGTAGACAATTTACCGTAAATTTATAGGTACATTTTTACGATAAATATTGGCAGTTAGTTTAGACGCGGCATTTTTGCTTTTGCACGAAGTAATGACCGCATATATATCCCGTTAGATACCGTACCTACCCAGCACGGGGTACGCTCACTGGCAGTTTGACCGCAATCAACCGAATTGGAATATGTTCTCAGAAATGTGAACGACTTACATTAGCTGCTCAATTTGGACGTGGTACTCCATCCGAACAGCCTGTTTGTTTGTGTAATTCACAGCATGTCATAAGGAGGTCACCCTTACGGAAATCTTTTTATTTGAAATATCAGAATTTGTAGATTGTATGTACATGACTCAATCATAGACTTGATTGAGTCTAACACCCTGTCATAGGGTCGTTGCTATAACAAAACGATCGATCGATTGCTGACAAACAGGTACTTACTGACAGTACTTGACTTACTAGCTATAAACCAACTCTACTAAACTGTTATGTCTGCAGTCAGGCTATAACAAAGGAGTATATTTTAAGACCAGCATGTGATATTCTACTCATAACCCTCTTTAATTGTTAAAACAAACATGGGCCACCTGTGGTATAATATAGTAAACAATTCGCCTGTATCCGAAGACTCATCGCAGGTCGACCATATGTTGTAAACCACAACGCTGGGGGTCATGGTTACAAAATCATCGCACCATTAATAACCAGCTAACCCAACGCGGTTTACGTATTTGGAAGTTCTAATAAAAGATTTTGTACTCTTCTAGTCACCAACAGCGTGTTGGAAAACCACAGTATTTTTTTATTTATTAAGTATTATTTTTGAAGTGTCTGTGAACAACTTGCTAATACAGGAGAATCCCATAAAGGTTTTGTTTGATAACATAGCATATGTGGCTATTGTTTGCTAGCTTTTCGCCAATTGGCAATGCTTACTGCTTAGCTTGGAAACGGCTTAACGATTAATCCTTAATCCTAGGGCCCGGAGATAATACACGTATCGTTTCGATTCAGCCCACGTCATCCAACTGGAAAAGTGTGCCTAGGATCGTTTACGCAAAACATCGGTCTCATTTTGTAAATGTTGGGTGTAGATAAAAAAATGCTAACCCATTGTTTTCATGTAACATGACTCATATACATAGTTTCGTAATTGAATACAGTAGCTAGATTTTAATATTTCGTGAATATAAATTGACTAACGTGCTGGCGTGGCCCTTAGTCGAATTGCCATTAGTGAGGAACCGTCAACCTTCAGTATTGAGGCGTCAACGTGACCTTGCCGTGTCAGCGTGATATAGCGATCTAACTTTAATTTATGGTACATATTTTATTTGCCAAATCGTCTAATCAATACATTGCGTCTATTTTAATATGCATGTTTTCGTAAAACCGTTTTTCTTTAGTGCAGTAAATCTGGAAGTTATCCAACAAAACATTAATGATAAATTGATAACAGTCCACTAGATGGACACGTAATACACTGTACAATTTGTTTAAGCAGTACATAACAGTACATTCCTCATATATGCAAGAAAAGCGTAGGCTGCATGTATGTATGTTATGATTATGACAAAGCTAATTATAGCCTCTTCACCTGTCCGTCCGCTTTACATATTTCAGACATTGTTTTTCAATGACGAACGAAAGCACTCTGTGAACAGAGATTTTATTCTTGGCACGAATTATTACAGAAACGTCAGCACATTAACTTATACCCCGTACCTGTACCTACATAGACTGGTTCAAACTTTAAGACCATAAGCATTTCTCGCCTCCTTTTCGGATTAAATAGTGTGAAAAATATGTGCTTATTTAAGGTCGATTATATTTTGTATCAGGTGGAGGTGCGAGGAAGTGAAGACTGGTATGGGCGTGCGGTGAGACGCGGAGTTCCACCACATGATGACGGAGGGCGAGCGGCAACAGAACGCGGGCGGCACCAACGCCGCGCCTCAGCACAGGAAAGGGCACAGGTTGGTTAACTAACTTCTCAGTATGTACATAATTTATAAGTAGTTATTGGTTTAGTATAAAGACGCACCGAGTAGGCCTTTTTGTTGGGTCACTGGTTGCGTTAATTGATTACATTCATTACATTTCTGTTGTATTATATTCCCCTACTGCTAAATTTATTAAAATTTATTATTTTTATTTAATAACAACTATTCTCCTTTCCGTTTCCAAATTTCCCTTTGTAATTCTTTTTATTATTTCGCGAGTTATCGATTCTTACGTTTTGTCATTATCAGATTATATATTGTCAGTGGCAATAAGCACGAATAGTGCAACGCCATGAAAAAAAAAAAAAAAAAAAAAAATTATTGATCAATACACACACAGCTACCTACCTATTTTGGGAAATATTATGTCTATCCCATACAGTGGCACGATTAGAAGATCTGGAGGAGTTGTATCTGCAATTGGAAAACAACTAAGAGGTGTTAATTTAAAAGCTGCGAAAAGAATCACAGTTAAATTTGATCCATTTGGTGATAATGTTACTCATACAAGGTGAGGAAGGCTGAAGTTATATAAATAGGTAGTAGGTTCTGATGTCCATCTCTGAACAAAGGCAGAACTTTTATACTAAGAATATTATCAAGATTTTCAGTTTATTACTATTAGGTGGTCTCAACAAAGTTATCAAACAATGTTCCTAATAACCTATAAAATTCGTTTACCTGATACCATTTCTTGTGTAGACTTTATTTTAATTCTGACTGCCTGAATATAATAATATCAATTATAAAAAATATTACCTTGTAACCTTACCTCGTTTTATATCTTTGTTTACCTCTAGACTTCTATTCTCTCTTCTATTTATTTTTTATGTATTTCACACTATCATTTATTGCTGCACAAAAATTTCTAAAAATTCATTACTTATCAGGGAAATTCTCATCTTCTCGATAAATTGTACAAGGTATGTAGCTAATTCCAAAATAAATGCAGCTTGTTCATACAAATATTACAATTTGTTCAGAGTATGAACTGTCAATACATAATATAACCTATAACTGCAAAAATATATATTGATTTGTTTAATTTCTAACACTTTGGTAATTAAACACTTTGTTTTAGGAATTTCCTGCACTACATAAGTTCACAGAAAATAATTTTGACTAATCCCAACTGCACACTGAAAACAGAAATTGTCTGTGACCGCAGTGAGCCTACTGTTGATATCACTCTAGCACCTTCAGTTGCAGGTAATTAATCCTCTACTATACTTTGTCATATTATAGTATGCTTTTATTGTCTAGTGTAAATATTATAAACAGCTATTTACATCAAGATGCTTTTATAAATCTATGTGTTTCTATATTTCAGAAGTAGCTAAAATAAAGAACATTGTATTAAAAAGCGGGAACCTCACTTGTTTAGAAATACTGCAATTGTTGAACAAACATATTTCATCACTGGCACCTGTAGAACAGCCAGTAGCTGCAACTCAAACCAAAATAGAAAAGAAGAAGACGAAAAAGAAGTAAATACTAATAATAAGATGACCAGGTCAAGTAAAGGAAACCTTAATGTAGTTGAAGAATTATACAGCCAGATTCCAGCATTTACTGATGTGTTTTCAGAAGATACATTTTACATATTTGTTGTGTTCTTTGTTATGTCAACATTGTTGGTTGCCTTTATTCTGTCGAAGTTTATTACTATAAAACCTGTAGAATAGAATTTAAGATTGATATTTATTTCTATGATGTTTAAAATTACTGTAAAGTTTAAAAATGTATCAAACAACAAAATAAAAATGTTTTGGTAAAGGTTTTTTCATTTTAATTCAGGCAAAATGGCCAGGGGCCATTATCATTCTCTTACCCTTATCCCAAATTTTTTAGGGGTCGGCGCAACGTGTTCTTCCATAGTTTATGAGTTTTTCAGTCTTTACCCCCTTTTAAGAAGCCACATCTTTCCCACAGTCCATACATCATTTATTTGGTCATCCCCTACACATAATATATATAAATATATATCCATGAGACAAGAAGTACATACTACATTCTTCAGAGCTTTCCCAAATTGTGCAAACGATTTCCACGAAATATTTCAGCTACCAGTGCCACTTTCAGTCTTTCTACTATATGCCTACTTAATCATTTCCTCAGGGCTTGCTACACGGCAGTCAACCGCGTCCCCAACAGAGGTGACCTTTGTTGGCGACAGGCAGTGTTAGAAATTTGGTCGTAAAACACCAACTCCACGGCTGTAAGCAAGCCCTTTAAAGACGTAGTACTCTCCGAGTTTAGTAATAGATTGCTCCTCTTGAAAACGTGACGCCACAGACATACGACAGAATCATAATCTATAATTATTTATTTTATACAGGCAGGTTAATAAAATGCACAATCGGATTACAGAAAAGAGGCAGAAGGGTTGTTGTGGGAATGTTGCTAACTATAGAGTCAAATTAAATTTTAGCTAGCGTAACTCTGCAGAAGTGATGGGTAGACATGATAAGATAAAAAGATTTAATGATGCTATTCAGGGTTTCGAATCAAAATGGTAAAAAGGAACACTGTCTGTCACAGCTGCTTTACTGCAGGAAATACGAATTCTATATATTTGAAATCTATATAAAAAAAATAATGCTACTTAACATAACATCACGCCTGTAATTCCGTAAGGGAAGGAGAGAGGTGTACCTACCTGTACACATTTCGCCAGCGGGCCGCAGTGCAGTTTCTTTTTTCTTAAAAATGAAATGCTGTTCGTTGGTAAGCTCATCACTGGAGAATGGCTGGATCGATTAGTTTGTTTTATGATATTCGTAATGCTCCGAATTAGGTTTTTGTGGAAAGAAAAACTGGAAAGGTTTCCCGAAATTGTTTGTATGGGACAACGTCTATTGAGTCAGCTAGTTTGGAATAAATATAAATAATGCTTGTCGATCTGTATAACAAGTGAAAGTATTAAAACCATATTGTTAGTTTCATTGCAACGGGGTAAATAGGGGATTTAAATCTTAAAGTGAAGTACTAGGTCAAATGGGATATCACATGAAAGGGCTTCACAGCGTTCTAGTGGAAGTGCATCGTACCCTTTGTGCCATTGTCAACCAATCCAGCCTTCAAACGTGCCATATTGTATTTGCCTATCCTAGAGGAAACTAAGCCAGATGAAAATGCTTTTAGGAAATTAAACCTTCAGTTTAGGATACTGTAACTACTGGGTTATGAAATAAAAATCGAGAGATATATTATAAATATGTATATGTAATAAAAATTGCTTCATAGATGGGCCGAAGTATAGAATGTAGGTTTTGTGAAACTATTCTTACTTATGTTTAATACAATAATGTTAGCTTGTAACGAACTTTATCAAATGAATGCAATATACTTAAAATTCTTGTGTTCCCCAACGAATCTGAAACAGAATTTATATTTTACTAAATAACTTACTATAAGTAGTTATTACCGGATTATTCTTATAAATATATATACAGGTATATGAGAATATGTATACACGGTGACAGGGACATCGACACGACAACTGTTACCATGGATTCAGTACATGTTTCTGAACCCCCCCTGCATTGAAATTTTTCGTCATTTATTAATTGGCGAAACCGTTACAAAAGGGTATCGCTGGTGTCACCGCGAGTGCCCCAGGTGCTTCAAATATGCAACCTATGCCAGAAAAGGCGCCAATAGAGCTGATGTTGAGGGTTTCGTGACAGTGCAAAGGAGGAAGCGCCGATCGCGAACAAACCAGAACCGCTGTGGCAAAGCTCCTACGTAAACCGTGACCGAGTTCGAAGTAAACTTGCGTACCGCAAAGCCGAATACACCGGTGTACATCTCCCGCCTACACTACACCAATAAGGCAGAGGACATCGTAGAGTACGTGCGCCAAAAGACGAGGTACACGCCGAGGGTGCAGTTACTGGAGTCGCACCACAACGTCAACTTCATTGCGTTTGTGGTGCGAGTATCGAATTGTTTTCTGTCCGTCGTCATGGAAGAAGACTTTTGGCAGCAGGACGTGGTGTTCCGTCACTTCCGCGGACAAGTACCACAGGACAGCACAAGGACAAGCTAGTGAAGTGAAGTGGAACAACATGTCCTGCGGTGGAGCGGAAGTACGGTCAAGATCCCTACCAGCATCTTACTGGAATACTTCCTTCCTCCAAGCACGTTTGCTCTTGCGAATCTACACTTAAGCCGGCCAATTAAGGCAAGAATGAGGTGGGAGCTTCGTTCCTCGTCAGTGTTCACTCCAGCTGGCCAATAAATGCAAGCCAGAGGTGAAGAACAAAACTTCTCCCGGGAGATAGGGTTCGTGGGGTCGCTACTGCCCAATAGCTCGCCACATGCTGCCCTGCGGGTTTTTGTATCTCTCTTGGTCTGGCTCCTCATCCCAGACCTGTTCCGTCAAAGTAAACTCTACCAGCACAGACCTAGAGTTCGGAGAGTGTAAACCCCACCACAACGTCAACGTCGAGATTCGGCGGTGAGGTTATTATTATTTAAAAAAAATCAGCTGTTCCAATTATTTTGACCGCGTATTGGTATTTGCACTTTTCTATGAAACAGTTTTTTTTTTAAATAACCGACGAAAAATTTTAACGCAGGTGGAGTTCAGTATCATGTACTGAATCAATTGTAACAGTCAGTGTTTCACGTTGGTGTCCCTCCGACCCTGTATATTGTATACCATTTGGTAAATAAAACTTACATCTTGATTACGGGTTTTCTGTTTGCGTTCCACTAACGACGTCAGAGCTTCAGACCGGACTGCGAGCGAGTCGATCCTCTCCACAAGTTGTTGATACGGAGACAATGGTTGGGCACCCATCACAACATGACCTAACTTGGAGTCAATCTTGGCATCTAGTCGAGCGTTACGAATCAAGTTTACAATCCAACATTCAGCCTCATCTGGCTGCATGTTCAAATTCTCAGCTAACATTCTGTAACAAAATCATTAGTGAGCAGGCCATTAGCTTTAAGAATGTTGAACATACTTCATATTTGCAGAGAATACGTACCCAATACTGATGACTTGATGAATACGGCAGAACGTTTCAAAAATCATAAGACGAGCATTTTCAACAAACTCTTCTAGACAAGCAATCAAGAAAAAGTCGGTCAAAAGTACTGCTTGGCACTGGTTTAATTTCCTGCGTGCAGCTTCGAAGTCAAAGTTTACATAGAGATGCTCTATGAACTCTGTAATGGGATCCCTATAAAAAAAAGTATTATAGAAATATTTTTAAATAAAACTATGTTGTTATGAGAACTCATACATCATTTTACTCAATCGTTTACCTGTATGTGTAGGCTTCTTGCTGAATAACTTTTACAAGATCCTTCAGAGCATTCCTGCGAGAACGGTTAATAATAACAGCAGTAGCCAAATAACGAAGGATATGTGGGCACATTGTTTGAATGGCATTCAAGTACCTGCAACAACAAAAGAAATATTAAAACATAAATAAATATTAAAATAAAGTACTATACGCGCCACGAAAGATGAGATTTGACCGCGCCTCCCGCGCTCAGCTCAGACCTCATACCTGATTCTGCTAAAGAGACTTATAAATCGTCTACTGCGCAAGTCAAACCACGTGGTGTGTCAAGTCTCATCTTTAGTGGTACGTATTGTACATACGCGATTAAATTAAATTAACTAGCGAAACTTCACAGACAGATATAAAATCATGATACAACAAAAAAAATATGAATCTATAAACTCATAATTTTTATTAGCTCAACGGGTAACGGGGATTGACGGACTATGAGAAATAGTAAGTTTATAAATTTGTGGCGGCATCTACATCAGCGCGGCAGGTACACCCCCCTGGATTTTGTATGCCTAAGTACCTACTGTCGATAAAAGTTATGTTAGACTCATGTTAAGACTTACTTTGCAATCCTAACTAATATTATAAATGCGAAAATGAGGTTGTTTGTGACGCTTTAACGCTAAAACGGCTGAACAGATTGGAGGAGAGTTTTTATCCCAATATTCCCATGTGCCAAATTTCATCCAAATCCGTTCAGCCGTTTTAGTGTGAAAGCGTATCAAATAAATATACAAATAATAAAATCTTTTCTCTTTATAATATTAGTTTAGATAAATTAATTTAAGAAAATCCGCGCTGCGCGGCGGTGTAATTTTTATTAGCAATGTCTTATTCTACTGCTAGAATCAGTACACTCAGACGCATAAAAACATCGCTGAGATCAATATCAATAACGGTCAAAGACGGGGTAAATGGGCTTTGCTCTGTCAGTCTTGGTCAATGCTAGGTTCTATCTTGTATCAAGATATAATTCCCGATTACACAATACGGCCGATAACTTGGCAGGTCTGAACTTAGGATAGGCTCTGACTCACATTCGCCTCATGTCACCATTTGGTTCCTCAAAACAGGCCAAGTGCGTGTCGGACCACGCACAATGAAGAGTTCCATAGTTGGGATGAATTTATCCCAAGAAATAACATTGCAGTTGAAAAACATGGTCTCCCATACTTTCAACTGCAAATGTAGTTTTGTACGCACAATATTGAGAGATTTACCGTGTTATTTTAAGACCATAGACTTCTTATAGGTTTTCCTATAATCTATGAGTAAAGAACCATTCTCTGTATTTTTTTTTTTTTCAAAATTTTTGATCAGTAATTTCGGAGACGAGGGGGAAATGGTCAATTTTTATCAATTTTATTAAATATCTTTAAAAGTCTCTTAAAATTATATAAAAATATATTTGAGATCCTCACAACAAGTCCTTTCATTTGATATGTCACACGGCACAGTTAGCAAAAGTTTATTTTTTGATTTTCTTATTTACAAAAGTGACCGCCATATTATTCATTTATTTACGTTACACGTCCATGTTTGGGTCACAGAAATATGCGTATCAAATTTCAACTTAATCGGTCCATTAGATTCGGAGCTAATTGGCTGTGACAGACGGACAGACAACCTACACGAGTCCTACAAGGGTTCCGTTTTTTCCTTTTGAGGTACGGAGCGAAGTTCAAAGTTTTTGCAATTTGCAGGTCAGTGTCAGATTGTATCTTGATTAAAATATGATTCGCGAACATAACAAATACGTATTTACAGAATCATTAGAATCATTAATACATCTCTCAACGTTAGATTTGTTCCATTGAATGACTTTTTCATGACATTTCAGAACAAATCTAAATTAGAGAGATGTATTAATGATTCTAAAGATTATAATTCTGTAAATACATATTTCTATTGGTCGCAAAACATATTTTAGTCAAGATACAATCTGACACTGACCTGCAAATTGCAAAAAAAACGTAAGAAGTTGAATTTCGCGGGCTACCTTTGCGGATCCACCTTAAAAAAAAACTGATTTGCCCCCCTGGGCCAAAAGCTGGGTACGCCCATGTATATCGTCACATGCGAACTAGGCATCACAATGACGTCACGCAAAATCCTCCATCGCGCAAGCAGGGTGTACCGCGCGACTAGCATATATACAACCTCCCGATAGCAATAGTCGGGTAGTAGCCCCGTCTGGTCGGAAGTCGCGCTGTTCTATAGAGGATGAGTTAACATTATACCCTGTTCCTACCTCTATATTTTTTGTTTTATTATAGTTTTTGAAGTTTTTAATTAATTATCTAAAATGAAGCAATAAAAATATGTGAATACTTACAGAGGTTTGTACAAAAACATTTCGATGATAAGGTCTCGGCCTTTGCTATGGTTGAAAAATACAAAAAGCGACCAGTGCACCAGCCAGGTTCGCTGCTGAAGAGCCTGCATATTGTTAGCAGTTGCGCCCGCGCCACCGTTGTCAATAAACTCCCGCAATTTCGTCAAATCGTCTAAAGCGCCATCCCAGTTTTGTACCAAAATTTCACTGGCCAGTTTTCCCCAAAGCACGGAAAGGTAGTTCTGAAAAAAATAAAGTAATTTATCGTGTAACATTATGTTCGAGAGCTAAATTAATTTTACGCAGGGATCACACCCGGTTATCAACGCAAATTCAAGAACGTGATCGGCGCGCATGTCATCACAGGTCTTCGTTCACTAACAGATATATACAATACTTCGCCGCATAGTGCAATGTGAACAAGGCCAAATGGCAAAACGGAACCCTTATAATTTCATCATGTCCTTCTGTCCGTCCGTCCGGATCATAGAAATATATAAAAAACGGAAGTGGAATAGAGGCATGTCTGTGTCCGCGCGTCGTGATAAAGATGCTCATGTCATAGGCCGTCTCCGCGAACTAGTGCGCTTTCGACCGCGTTCGTGACAACTTTTAAGAATGCCGTGTTGTTCAGTGGTTTTTTTCATTAGGGTGCATCAATTGGTTACACCAGTTGTATTAAAATTTCAATACAACTGGGGTACCCAATTGATGCAGCCCACACACAAGCACAAGTATTTAAAAACTATATTTGTCTTGAAAATCAAGAAAAACAACGAATAGTAAAATATTTCTTGCCATTACTACGTTATTTTTACTTGACTACGGCGAAGCATATACATAAATACCGGTCAAAATCATAACCCTCCTTGGGTTATGATTTTGACCCGTATGTATGTATATATATGTTCATATGTTACCTCATAACTTTTAAACTACTGACGATAATTTGACAAATAAGGTATTGTTGGAAGCGTCTTGATCGTCCGCTGGGTATAGGCTATGTGAAGTCACATTAAATGTATGGATGCTACTGAAAGTAACTGAAACTTTCAGTAGCGCCATCAGGAAGGAATTTGGTGTGGACAAATGTGCGGTCATGCATGTAAAGCGAGGGGAGATTGTGTAATCCGTGGGAACCCAACTCTCGGATTCCATAAAACTTAGGAGCCCTCTCCGCATCCGAAACCTATAAGTATTTGGGTATGTCGGAAGCGTTAGGCATCAATATTGCTGACATGAAGCAATCGTTGAAGGAACTCGTCTTTGGCCGCCTGAAGAAAGTATTTAATAGTCTTCTATCAGGTGGAAAGGTGGAAGGTCTTCAACGGTTGGGTCATGCCGGTTTTGATGTACTCTTTCGGCATACTCAAACGGACTCAGACCGAACTCGACGCTCTGGTTAGGAGGGTCCGTACGCTGCTGACTGCATATAGGTCATCGGTAATGAGACTGTATATCCCGCGAAAGTGTGGAGGTCGAGGCTTTTTAAACGCTAAGACCCTCCACAATCGCGAGATATGCAGTCTCAGGGAATATTTCCTAGAAGTCGACGTGGGGATGCATCGAGATGTTGTCACGGTGGACAAGGGCCTTACCCCGCTCTCGTTGGCTAAAGAGAACTGGCGAAAGCCTGTAGTGCTTGACACTAACGATCGCAGGGAGGTATGGCAGAGTAAGATTCACGAACGCTACTTCCGGGCCCTACATGGGCCTGATGTAGATTTACTAGCGTCCATAGCCTGGCTGCGTTTTGGTGACCTCTTTGGGGAAACCGAAGGTTTTCTCTGTGCAATTATGGACGAAGTTATGATGACGAACAATTATCGGAGATTCATTGTGAAGGTTGGTTGTGATTGGTTGCACGGTTGTCATCTGTCGGGCATGCCACCGTCCGGGAGAATCAATCCGACATATTATCTTCGGATGTTCTCGTCTAGCTAACGAAGAATACTTGCACAGACAACCTTGTAGCCAGGATTATCCATCAGCAACTTGCTCTGGAATACAGCTGTGTAGAATCGGAAGTGCCGTACTACAAGTATGTGCCTGACCCAGTTCTCGAAAATGGAAATATCACACTGTACTGGGATCGATCCATCGTCACTGACAAGACTATTGTTGCCAATAAACCTGATATAGTGGTGGTGGATCGAGTAGAACGGCACACAATGATTATTGACATAACGGTCCCGCATGACGGGAACCTCGTGAAAGTCGAGAAAGACAAACAAAACAAGTATCTTGACTTGGCTCGCGAGGTTGTCGACATGTGGGAAGTGGATTCAGCGATCATTGTCCCGATAGTCGTGACAGCCAATGGCGTAATCGCCAAGAGCCTCGACCAACACCTAAGGAGGCTCTCGTTGGGTAGCTGGATCAAGGGCTTAATTCAGAAAGCGGTACTCCTGGACACGGCTCGCATTGTCAGGAGGTTTCTCTCTCTGGAGCCCTAACCGCCGGTAGCTTCGACCCTGTTCCCGATACCGGTGGGTTATTATTTTTATATTTTTATCTGTTTCAAATCGAAACAGATTGTTATTGTGTTGCATTATGCAATTAGGGTACTGACTGAGCCGGCTCAAACCCGTTTGGCCTCTAGCGGGCGCCCCGGTGCACCCCCCGCGCGCCTTCTCTGTGACACTGCACGCACACAAAGCTGTGCGTGTAGTAATGTCCTCGCGCACAAGGCTCGGAACCGGTTTAAAAAATACCGAATAAAACCGGTTTATTTGGGTTTTACTCCGAACTTTCCTTAAGATCGTGAACGTTTTAAGAACTTTATTTTAACCTAAATTAACCGATTTATACGATGAGCGGCATGTCGGTAAATGCGTTGCAACTTGTAACTACTTGTGAGAATGCCGCGCTGAATAAAACTAAATAAAAAACCGGTTAATAATGCTCTAAACCGTTGAATCCGAAAAAAACCCTTTATGAAGAGATTCCTCCAAAACTGAAACCGAATATAAAGGTTTTTGCGTAAAGTATAACGTTTGAAAATTTAACCGGTATCCGAGCCTTGCTCGCGCAAAGCGTTATGGGTTGTCAACCGCGTCGACCTTAGTTAGTGATAGATAGAGCTGTTTGAAATATGGTTGTAAACCACCAACGTCACCTCTGTTGGGACGCGGTTGACTGCCGTGTAGCAAGGCCTTAACTTTGTTTTTTTGTAGTTTTTTCGATAAACACCATGAAATACTAATATATTTTTTCGGTCGATAAAATCGATACTGTGCATGCGTAAATATTCATCCCAACTACGGTACCCTTCACTGTGCGTGGTCCGACACGCACCTGGTGGTTCTTTTTTTTTTACACAAATTAGAATCATAAAAAAAACGCGTTCGCCGTTTTATTAGTAAGTAGTATTTTTATGCATTTGAATCAGGTTGCTCGAATTATTTTTAATCTATGGTAAGGGTATACAACCTGTAAATGATTATTCCATTTGTCAGATTGCAGAAAAATATTAAAAAATGCCATCCGTCTTTGTGGCATTTACTAAAAATGTCAGCTTCATCAAAATTAATAATTCATAAATTTGAAGCGGCTGGGGTTAATTTTAAATCTTTACATGTTTCAATCGAATGCGAGGGTAGTTCTACGTCTACGCCGAAATACAGTGAATGGTTCGATGGTAATTTAAATGAGAAAAAGAAAGACAGTGATAAGTCATCATCACGCTTAGTTGTAAAAATAGTTTCAGGTAATGAATTTGATAGATTTAATTTAGATGCCAGTGCAAAGGAAGTTGATGCGCCTGAAACTTATATAGCTAATATTTTGGCGAAATCCTCAGAATATGAACTTACTCAAAAATTAGGTGTAAAGGCACAAGACGTAAATTACTATCACGAAGAAAAATCAAGGGATCTATTACTGTCAAATCAACCAACATTTCAAAGTAATATAAGTTTCGAGAACGATATATCATTACAGTTTTTTGTGAAGAATAAGTGCAAGTTAAATAATTCAGAAAATTATTTGAGTCCTCTAGAACATAGTCTTGAGAAAGTGAAAGAGAACAATGCCCGTATTATGAAAAATATACACATGCTCAATAGAACCCTGAATTATACTAAAAAGAAAGAGATACTTGACATACTGTCCCCAAAAACGATTAGATCATTTCCATGTAGTACTTGTGGCAAATGTTTTGTTTATGAAACTGGTTTGAGAAGACATTACTCAATGAGACATGCAATGGCGGAGATGCAACCACGTTGGCAAGTTGTATGGACCTGCATTCAGTGTTTTCAGGTATGGCCTCGCCAAGATCAAGCTTTGAAACATTCTAATGAATGTTGCAAATCAAATAATGCTGATTGTGTCCGAGAGATCAAAACATCTTCATTGTTGCAATGTGAATTTTGCGAGAAAGTATATACAAGCATTCCCCGATTACTGCGACATTCTAAAATTCATACAACAGCAAATAACTATGAGTGCAATGCATGCAGAATGGCTTTTATATCATACAAAACAGCCGAACAACACTGGATATTATGTCCATGGTTGAATAAGTACTACAGTTTTTCACTACCAAAACTGTTGCTCTGTAATGCTTGTGATCGTAAGTTCAGAAATTATGAACAATTGTATAATCATAGGTAAGTGATTTTTTTATAACAAATCATTAAATGTTGAATCATCTCATGATTTATACTAAGAAACCTACTGTAAAGGAATATCTAACAAACATTGCAGTGAAATTTAAAGATTCTATTGTTTTTGCAGATACAAAGTAGGTCACTTTATGACCAAAACACACTGTAGTCAAGGCAGTGCTAAATCTCTGGGTTTATTGGTTTATCAATGTGAAACATGTGGGCAATGGTATGCTTCCATAGCACCATTGAAAGCCCACAAAAATCAATACCATCCCAAACATGACATGGGGATGCAGTGCAGATTGGTAAGATTTTATATTTTGATTTATTTCATAGCATAGAACTTGACAAGGCTACAGAGGATGGACAGACATCATCATCCCTCATGATACTAAAATAGTATTTAGTTTTACAATCAATATTTTCAGCATAGCTTTAATATGGGCCACAATTATTTTACTAAGCCTTTGATCATAAATTACTGATTTAATTAATATTTATTTTACCCAGCAGGATAACACATTTGAAGATGGTCAAAACTACTATATCTCAAAAGAAAATGAATTTTGTATACAAAATGAAGAGACTGTGAAGCCTGACGAAGAATAATAGATTTAATAAGTAGTTTGGAAAGCTTATGCATTTTTTTTTTCAATAAAAGATAAATAACAAGCATTTATTCAATGAATAGTTTGAGTAGATGTATTTACTATTGCATAGTTCAACATTATATTTTCAATTTTAGTACACTGTAATGATTAATAATGGAAAGGCTGATTCAGAAGGCAGTACTGCTCAGCTCTGAGCCCTAACTACCAGTAGCTTAGACCCTGCTCCCGACATTGATGGATTCCTTTTGCTTTCAATGTTTTTATATGTTTTATCAAAGAAATATTTAAAAATGTAAAATAGTGGACCGGCTAACTACATAAAATATTATCATGACCATGAATTGGTTGAATAAGTTAAATCATGTCTTACCTTGTCTGTGGGGCACATAACCAGCTGACAGAAGTAGAGATATGAGGCTGACTCTACATAATTACCACACTCATATCGGTATTTGGCCAACCGATACATGCTGTCAATCATCTCGACTTTGAACTGTAATTACATAATTATACATTTATGAAATAATCCACAAATTGGGCTTGATATAATTTACTTTCTGGTTAAGATTTTTAACAAGCTTTAAGTTGAAAATGATACTGGAATTTGTACAATAATAATGGAAGATTAGGGTGATAACAAAAATAAATGAAAATATAAGTTTCCCCACAAAATTAATACCTCGAACTCTTTATTAGTTGTAAGATGGTTTATGAGTGTTTTTGGATCTCTCATTGTCTCAACGGTCTTCATGACATCATCTCTTTGCATGAGCCTCAACACAGGTTCCACAGCATCTTGCAGCTCTTGAAGCTGGGAAAGGACTACACCCCTTCTTGCTTTAATTTCCTATAAATATAATATTCAATAAATTACTATATTGTTAGATGGCTGTTCCACAGCTGTTTTCAATGTTTGCATCATATATTTTACATCTGTAAGGTAAGTTGTGGGTAGTTTTTTTTGTATTAATCCCTTCATAAATTTTATGAAACTGAAAATCTTGGATGTGTCAAGGATAAAAAAAACGCATCAAATGCATTTCATACTGCTTTATTAAAAGATATTTTAATGAGAAAATTCAATAGGTACAAAAAGACCTGTGGCATATACTGATAAACGACATATCAAATTGTTATGAATAACGAAAAATGCATTATTGTACGCAAAGAAAAGCTAAAGGTACTTAAAAATAAGAAATTACGTTTTAAAACCATTACAAAATAATGCAGTAAGAAAAATTTAATAACATTGTTCATAAAAAATGCTGATTAAAACTCTAAAATTAAATAAATGTTCTCTTTGTAGGTATTTCTCTTTTTTCATAAATTACCAAATAAAATAAATTTACACAAGTTGAACTCCATCTAACATTTCTTTCTCACTTTATTATACAATACTTAGAATTGTTTTCAGATTTGTATTAAACCATGAACATTTAACTTACCTCAGGGGTGTCCTCATCAGGGTATAGCATTTTTCTGATATCAATAACATAATCAATCATGTTAGTTTTGCTAAGAATCTCCAACTTAGCTTGCAGGAGCTCTGATTGATCATAAGTCTGAAAGCAGAAATCTGTACGTGTAAAGACCTAGTGTATGAAACGGACAATTTGGACTGATAAATCACCTAATTGGTAATATGTAAAAGAAACAGGTTAACTTTTGTAACTCACCTCTTTAGCAGCTAAAAACTCAAGTAACGGGAATACCAAATGCCGATCTAGGTATTGACCTATTTTAAATGTTAGGTCAAACTTGGAATAACTCATTTTGGCGTTTTTATTTCTCTCTAGCTCAAAATATAAAAATATGTACTCGTGAAAGTAATATTATGCTCAATGGCATGGCAGGGAAGAAGTGACAAATTGACAACTCTTCAGAAAACTCTTACTTCACTTGGTTATTAACATTTAATTTTCTGTCATCTTTGTCTTTTTATTGAAAACTGGTATACGGCATCTCTTTCTGATGCCTTGAAGTTGATCAATTGCATTGGTATGGAAATTAATAACCTCAAAATATTCGTTATACGGCTGCCATTGGTTGGTTGGCGTATATGGAAACGGAAATAGTAGTGATGAACATATTAGTATCAAATTATGACATTTAGCTCTTTCGCTACATTTTTCAGCAAGCAATGTATCATGATGTTATGTAGCACAAAAACCAATTTTGAGCAAAAACTACTGAGTAATCAAGTCCCATTAAATAATTATGAGATGACCAGAACATGACCCTTTTGCTGAAGTGTCCACAGTTAAGATTCCATTGGATTATTCTCTACATGGTGGCCTATGAAACGTCGTCCAACATTGAGGTTCAGTGTAAACTATAGGAGCTATTACAAACAAAAGATGACGTGTATGCGTATTCAGGTACGAGACGTTTATTATCTTGGACTATAACATGTTGCGCAAAAATTTTGTTCGCGGTGTCTGCTCTAGATTACATTGAACCTCAATTTCGTCCAAAAGAAAATGTTTGAGTCGACTACTACACTTAGAGCCTCCAGCCAGGAGCAAGTTAACTACTCTAAATTAAAGCTAGGCGAACGCTCGCTAAGGGCAACCCCTGTGGGGTACGAACTTCGGCTTAGGGCGTCGCTGGGGGAGGACAGCAAGAGGGGACAGGCTGGATCAAAATTTAGTTAACATCATGATTATTAGGCGGGGTAGTTCTACGTGCTCAGCTGCAACAACTGCTAGCACCTCGTTTTCGAGCAAGGTTTGAAGGAGTATCATTTATTCGGGGAGACGTTCGCGATCGCAAAGGACCTCGGCGGCGCAGTCGGAATGACGGGAGGCGTCTCTTAGTTCTCTTAGGAGCATCGCCTTTATACCACTTTCTCCCATAAGTCTTCAGGTTTAAAAAAACAACCAACTTCCAAAAAAACACTACAAAGTGAAAAATAACTTAAGTGGAAGTCGGTGTTTCTCTTTTTATATTTTCGTTATTTTTTTTGGAAGTTGGTTGTTTTTTTTTTTTTTTGTAAAAATGTTTTTGTTACTCGCTTTTTAGTGGGTTAGTTTGTAATTTATCTAAGTTACAATAACCTAATGTCAACTGCTCATCACCTTTTATAAAATATTGCTTTTCCCAATGCAAGGACGTTAATCGTTGAGGAGTTCTCCTGGTACTTCACCATCAGCTCCACTTCTCCATAGCTCCTAGCACCTGTCATTTTACTCCAGTGAATTAATATTTCGACTTTAGTCTCGACGAAATATTGGGTTTCAATATTTTTTTCGGAGAGCTTCCTTCCACAGTTTTCTTCTTTTAATATCTTTGGCAAATACATAGATTCCCGTATTATTGCAGTCAACAGATGCGCAAAGGGGCATACAAATTAAGTATGCGTAAAAAAAGTCGCTTGTTTAAAAAAAAATGGATAGTGACAGTTAACTGTCAAATTCTTAGACACGCAATAGTGGTGACATCTGAAGTGGCAAGTAGCAGGTTTTTTATCTCCACTGTGTTAAGGATTTTTCAGACAGACGCGGTGTAGGTGGCGGTCGTGGTACGATTGTGGCATATGTCAGAGTATGTCGGGCAGTAAATTACTGACACTGGTACCTCCACTATCTCTGTTTCAACGATGCATTATAACAGGTACAATCGCAGGACTTTAAAATCAATAAGAGGGGCTCGTGGCTGAATAGTAACAGCCGCATGGGTTGATTGAAGGTTAAGCTACGCTTGTTACGGTGAGTTCTTGGATGGGTTAGATTGGGAGCCAAACCCCAACATAGTTATGAGAAGGTCAGGTAGACAGATTGAATAAACCGCAGCGACATTAACAGCGATTTCAAAATCACGTCCACACACTGAATTTGACAGCCGAATAGGCGATTTGCCGCTAGCGATGTCAAATTCTGTCATTCTTATCTTTTAGTTAGGTGTCTATTGGACACCTAGCTTAATGTCAATGTGTATGTTAGTGTGGATGGAACTCGACTAATGTCATATTTTTCACATTGATTAAAAGATACATATCCAAACCATCCACACCCAATGACCCATACCAAAGATACCATCAAAAAAAAAAAAAACATGTTTGATAACTGTGTGTGTTTCGGAAATTGAATATTCTTAATTCTGTAAAACAATGTTATTCAATTGAAAGAAGTAGTAACACTTGGCGCATTTGATTAAATTACTGGATATCTAGATTTCACCAAAAGGTTATAAACTATTGTGTTTGCCGCGGTGCGGCCATTCAGTCTAGTGGTGGAGTTCAAAATGGCGTCTAGCGCGTTGGATTTGGTAGATGCGTCATAAATAGACGCGGTGCATGTGTCTTGAATGGCTATAAATAGAGGATTTGAATTAGAATGATTGCATGAATTGCAATGAAAAATGTCAAACACAGTCATAACTAATTATACGGATCTCAATGGACCTTCCACAAAAGCTGATAGTTCTGTTGTTGTTATTGTAAACAAGGATGGATCTCTGTCTGTTGATCAAAAATTGCTTGGAACATTAATGGGTAAGTTGTTTAAACTAATGTTAGCTCTTTAAGTAAAGTAATAGTTGGCAAGCGCATTTTAGATTGGCTAGTTGGTATTTGTAAGTCAAGTCCATATTCGGCATAAAATTAAAGATGCATTCAGGATTCAGTGTGTCTGCTCATCTCAAAGAATAAAATAGTCTCTCAAGTTAATTAAACATGATTCCTATTAATTATTATTGTTGTGTACAGGACTAATTTGATTTTTATGCATAGATTCATCATTTCACAATTGATTAGCTTAAAAATTATTTTGGCGCCAAAACGATAATCTAGTAAAATGCACATAATAATGTTATTGTTGTTAATTGATAAGTTATCTCTAGATAGTGTTGATAATAATGCAATCATTCATTCTAGGTACTGATGGTTCTCAAAGTACTGGTATTAGTGTAGTCCGGGTTGGTCATGAAGGCAAACCTGATGATGCTACTGATTCTGACACTGATGATGAGAAAGTGCCTCATGTGACACTTTCAGTGGATAGTTACTATGATGAGCCCAACAGTATCATAAAGTATGGTAAGAATAAAATAAATTATTTGTAAATTCTCAATTTTAAAACTGTAAGCTTCAATAAAGATGTTATCCTTTTTATGTTTACAGATAGTGGTGCTGAAATGTTACAGTCATTGAGAATAGAAACAAGGGAAAACAGTTTAGTTGGATTTCAAAATGACCACTGTTATACACCCCTCAAATCACCAAGCCAGTCCTTACCACAAAGTGACAATTTATCAACTTATGATGATTCAGTTATTGAAATCACACATACACCACCACCTAAACCTGTTCCCAATTCTAAGAAAATTACTATTTTGGAACAGCAAATCATACCAAAAGGTAAAAAGATAATTATAAATCCTACTGAAGCTCCTATTGTATTAAAAGCAAATGATGTGTTGCATAAGCCACTGCCTGTATTAAATAAATCCAAGGATACCAGAGAATTGGAAAAGGTTTCAGAGGCATTACAAAGGGCTGATGACAGTACAGAATCCTCTTCCATTAGCTCATCTGGAGATAGCATTCCTGACAGAGACTCTGATTCTGATTACAAAGATACTAAAGATAGAACAGGTTCTCTCAGACTAAAGAAAAATAAATTAAAACCCCGTATATTAAAGACCGTTGCAGCATCTAAAGCTTCAAAACTTGAGTCTAAGTTAATTACTAAACTTAAGACAGGCAGAAATATTCTAAGAAAAGATGTTAAAGAAAAGCTACAGCACAAAAATATTGTAGAAAAGAAAGATACACCAGAAGTCGATTTGGAAAGTCTCTTACCTTCATCTAAGATATCAACGGTTATCACACCTGGTAATGATCTGAGCAAAGTGGTTTTGAAACAGACACCAAAGCCCATTAAGAAAGAAAAGAAAACACCAGCTCATGTTACAGCTCTTTTGTCTGATATGACTTCATTGTTCTCCACACCAGATGTTATAAGAAGGGTATCAACTGATGGAAAAGGTCCTCCTAAAACACCAACAAGTGAAAAAGACTCTATATTGTCCCTTACTGACAAAAAACCTGCTACTGCTTCTAAGGTGTTAGATCCAAATGATGGAAAGATTGCAGATAACAGTAAAGTTGACGCTGCAGAAAGTCCCAAACCTATTGTGCATAAAACTTATTTGAAACCCAAAGAAAGAGTTATTGCACCTGAGAAGACTAAACCTTATGACCTAATCCCTCAAATAGATGAAGCAAGCTTGGCTCAAATACTTCAAGATACTACAGGAATATCGAACCCAGTTAAGAGTCAACCAAGTATTTCTACTGCTGGTACTATGAACAGTCCAGGTTTAGCAGGTCCTTTATCACCTACTTTAGACTTGTTGGGTGGACTACAGCCTGAAGAGGAAGGCCTGACAGAAGATTTCTTAATGTCGGTTGCTCAGCTAGTGGCTAGTTCAGAGAACTTACAAGAAGTAATAGATAAACAAGTTCTGGGGAAGGTAGATTCAGGACCTATTAAGACCCTGCAGACAACTCAGACTCCACAAACACCACAGCAACAAACACAGGCAAACAATTTATATGCACAGACTCTCTCAAAGTCAGTGCCGAAAATAGTACCTGTGCGAAAGGATCCGATAGAGATTGTACGACGCGATGGCCGAGTTATTACGCTGCCGCCGATCGAAGCACCAGCAACACGCTCCTCAAAACGTAAAAGTCAGATGGAAATGGCAAATAACCCTGAACCACCACCAGTAGTAGAAGCACCTACCCCTGCCCCACCTGTGTCAACAACTCCTGAACCACAAGTGCTGACTGTATCAAAGCAATATATCAATAAGAAGCTTTCCACTAAGAAACAGGAACAGCCATTACCTAATCCTATACTTGACAAGATATCTGCTGAATCCCAAGAGAGTTGGAATTCTGAAGATGATCCTAACAGGTACGTAAATTATATGCATTTAAAAAAAACAACAAAAAACTGAACGGAAAAATAAAAGTGATCTAAAAAGTACAAAACAAGAAAATATTTCAGACAAAAATCCAAACATAGGTACAAAAATGGTGGAAATCCAGAATATAAATATTTTGTTATACATGTTTTTTTTTCTCAAATTTCTGGCATTACAAATTGTTACTATTTAAATAGATATGAGCGCATTTGTATAATTTTTTAAATCTGACTTTTAAGGGTTTCATAGTCAACAAGGAATTAAAAAGTTTATTTTTTCGGGTACACCCCCAACACGTAAAGTGGGGATGTTTATTTTGTCTCGTCTTTATCGTGCTGTAATATTTTTGAATGACCTTTCCAACAATACCCTCGTTGGATAGGTCATTCAAAAATATTGACAGTGGGTGAAAACCATTTTTGGATTCAGGGATCCGTTTACGAAATATTAAGCTTTAAGTGCTAATTTTTGTTAGAGTCAAGTACCCCAACCCTGCCAGCTAAATGGTTGGTTTTTGATATTATTATGTGAAAAAATTTAGGGCAGTAGTATATAAAACGAAATTAAAAGGAAAACTATCACAGCTAAGTAGGCTCTTCAAGTTAACGAGTAATAATCGACCAACTTAAATTTGCAGTTGCAAAAACATGTTCTCCCATACATCCCGTATGGAAGAACATGTTTTTCAACTTAAATGTTAAGTTTGTTCTTGGGATAAATTCATCCAAACTACGGAACCCTTCATTGGGCGTGGTCCGACACGCACTTGGCCGTTTTTTTATTGTATAATAGGTTTTTATAGCCGCCCCATACGTAGCGCAGTCTCACTTTGAATTTAATTTAAAAATATTGATTTACTTAGACATTATTAGACAATGTGATGTACAGTATTTCTATTTTCTTAATGTCCCTCTGCAAGCTTCATGTTTCGTCAGTTGCCGGATTTCTAACAGTTGCTCTTTGCACTTTGTGCAGACCGGACGCTCTCAATCAGGGTTGACATAAAACAAACAAGTTATTTTAAAACACGTATTTTAAACAGTGTAGTATTTTTAAAACAATTTGAAATAAAACAATTTTATTAAGAGTTTAAAAACACAGTATAAAACAATTTTAAAATTATGTTTAAAAAACAGAAACAGTATAAACAAGGGTAAAAAAACATTAAGAAAAAAAAACATGGTTTTAAATCGAGAATTAATGAAAAATGAAAAGTTATAAATGATTAGGACTTGAAACAGCTCGAAAAGAAATTAAAAAGGTTAGATAGTTTTGTACACTTTGTCGCCGGTCGAAGTGAAGTAATTCTAAGCAACTATTTTGAGGATTCCCCATATTTAAATATATTTTTAAGTAAGGTTCATCTGAGAATGAAAATCGGAATTCACAATTCTGAACATACAGAGTGTACTGGGTAGTTCAGTATCCGAGTTACATACCTACTTTGATTGATTACAAAAAAAAGTAAGTATATTCATATATTAGATAGTTTATTAGTTAGTACCTAATAACTAACTATAACTAGTATTACGTTGTTGTGATTATTATGTTCTGGCTTTTGTAAATCCTCAGGTAAAATTTAAAATTATCTAGAAATGAATTACATTAGGCCTGATCGATTTTTGTTGATAATAAATTTGATAAATCGCTCAATGAAAAAAAAACACTTGTTAAAAATATTTTGAACTGTTTGTTTTATAAAATAAAAAAAACTGTTTTTTTTCCAACCCAGCTCTCAATCGACTTGGAAGTATATAGAGTTGTTAATACTCTTTTAACTTAATGTAATTTATTTTAAAAATGGGAGGAAAGCTATTAAAGTCGCAGGTACGGCAGATAGGAAAATAGTTTTACAGTTCTATATTGTTCACACGGAAATCAAAACAAAATAACAATAAAGTACATAGTTCTGAATTCAAATTATTATACACGATAATTCTAATAATTGATGTACATGGAAATTAGTATTTGTATTCGAAAATGCGAAGATACCCGAGGGACATTAAGAAAATAGAAATACTATACAATACGGGCGATATAACTTGGCAGATCTGAACATAGGCACTACGAACTTTCGCGCTAGTTCTCTCACTCACACTCCTCATGTCACCATTTGGTTCTTAAAAAATGTTATTGCGCAGCCTTCTGCGCGAAGTTCGGAACTACCAATGTTATATCGGCCGTAATGTATACAGGATGGATTTTGAGACGGAGCGGCAAGGGTAGGTTACCTGAGTCGTTTTACCTACAGGAAAACGGTCTTAAAAGACATTCAGTAGATTTAAAGGTTAAGGACAGTCTTCTTTAACTTTTTGAGAAACGGTGTTCTGCATTCACAGATTTTGAAAAAAAAAAAAACATACAGTCAGCAAGAAATTGGGCCATTTTCACAAAAACTTTTTTGATTCCAATCAATCCTGTTTCTTAAAAAACTCTGGGACCAACTGAGGTTTGAGTACTAGAAAAGTCAGAAATCGCAAATAACGTTTCCCATACATTACACTATTTGCGCTGTAGCATGGTGCGGGTGACAGTTTCAGTAACATTTCGTTTCACTCTTGAAAGTTGCCGCGATTTACAATTTATGACTTAATATTTCAGTTGTACCACATTCGTAATATATTAAATAATTAATAACTGTAGTAAATTAAATTAAACCCAACCAGAATGTTCTAATCAAGAAATAAAATCAAATTGAATGAAAAATTAAGCAAAGTGTTATGCGTATAACGTAACGCCATAGACGTATTTAGTGATGGGATGTACTGCTACGATGGATAGTCGATATTTTTTATAATAAAAAACGTATATTGTGCGTAGGTCAATTTTTATTTTTAAAAGGTCTAATTATACAACAGAACATTTATAGGGTAAGGTTCGTTTATAAATAAACGAACTTATAAAAAAAAGTATTCAAATAATCATCAATCAGCCTAATCTAGTATCTGGTAATGTTTTTAAACTAGGTACATGCTACGATCGGAAAGCTGATTTTTTTATAAAGCTTCAAAATGGGAATTGAAATTAAAAGCATACCTTTTATTTGGGCCCAAATCAGCTCAATAGCGTTATACTGGCAATGGTAGGGTGGTAGTCGAAGGACCTGGTGGCCTTTTTCTTTTGCCATCTCGTCCAGAGCATAGGTAGGAGTTGGTGGCTTATGGCGTCGGACTAAGGCAATAAGCTCCGTCTTTAACATTTTTATAACTGCTGTAACTCCGTTTTCACTCAGCCACTTCACCAACTCGCTTTTGCGGTTGGATTGGTTTGGGGGTTTATTAACTTGCACCGAATGGTAGGGTGCGTTGTCCATTATTATGGTCATAGGCTCTTTTAAATTGTTTAATAGACCTATGAACCAATCTTTA
The DNA here is from genome assembly GCA_916610215.1 of Omphaloscelis lunosa. Lineage (NCBI taxonomy): Eukaryota > Metazoa > Arthropoda > Insecta > Lepidoptera > Noctuidae > Omphaloscelis > Omphaloscelis lunosa. The sequence goes on along the minus strand of OU744244.1, from coordinate 16,050,851 downwards.
AATTTTTCGTAATTCATCTCCTCATGATACTCCGTAGTTTTTTTTGACTTAAAAGCCAGCAAACAATCAGGGACGAATCCACTTGCTGTACCTGCGTGACAAATAATAAGGCGTTCGCCTTTGCCTTCCGGCACTTTGGTACACGATTGTGCCGTATCGTCGGTCCAACTTTTACCCACTGTGTGGTTGGCGTTTAGCCACGTTTCATCCAAAAAGACAACTTTGCTCCAATCACTTATGTTTTTGGCCTTCCTTAAAAATCTACATCTTGCTAGGGCAATGTCAGTCCTATCCATAATAATCTTTCTTTTGTTAACTTTTTTGTAAACAAAGCCAATATCTTTTATAACTTGCCGTAGCGAAGTAATACCTCCTTTGAACAAGTCAGCTTCTTTTAATGATTTTAGAAGCTTGAGCAATGTGGGTAGCTCCATTCTTCTATAATAATCATAAATATGATTTCTAATAGCAACCTTAGCAAAATCATCCAAATCTGTGATTGGCTTCACCTTGGTCCGCTTTTTGTTGGGTGTCGATAATTTATTTTCAAACATCCCATCTTGGCCAATTTTCTCACGTGTTATACGCGAAACAGTATTGCGGCCAATATCAAGAGCTTCGGCTACTCGTTCTACAATATGATTCAATGGTAACAACGGTCCATTATTTTGTTGTTCTCTTTCAAAGTAGTCTCGGAGGCGAACAACAAGCTCCCTGGCCTGACTACCCAAAACAGTTTTTTTTGTATGCTTAGGCATGGTAATAACAACAAACTCAACAAACTTATAACAAATAACAATTTAACAAAAATGAAAACAAACAATGAAATCGTAATACGTGTCACATTAAGTCACAATATAACGCGCTTGCACTCGTACTCGCACTCACAGCATCGCACGGGTAAACAACATGGCCGCCGCGCCGATGCACCATAGAGCAAAAATGTTGTCACGAAAAAAAAAACATAAACCCGATTTTGATTATTTTATATAAGTACAAAGATAATTATGTAGCCATAAAACATTTATATTGACAAGTTTATACACGTAGCACACACGTAGTTACACTGCACAACTGAATAATACACTAATTTTCATAACAATATTAAAGAGAACTAGATTCACGCTGCGAGTATCGTTAGCGATAAAAATGAATTGCATAACCTCACATCCCTACGTGGTACTGACAAATGTCAACGTCATACGGGCAACTGTCACCCGCACCATGCTACAGCGCAAATAGTGTAAGTAGTAAATGAGACCCGAACTAAATTTTTTATGATGTATAGACTGGCCGCTACAATAAAGACTGGCTGAAAATGAACAAAAAACATTAAACTTCGAATTTCGAACGAATACGCATTTTAATTTTATTTCCTTTGAGAACAGAATTTAGGTAGTTTGCTGCTTGCGGTTTCTGATATTCTGCGAAAAAAATAACCTGAATTAATTAAGGACTTGTGTCGGAAATTTCTTTTTACGATTTATGACTCGTAGCGGCCAGTCTTGCCATCATAAAAAAAGTAAGTTGGAGTCGTTGTTTTCCTACAAAATGTATGGGATTTTTTTTGTGATTTTTGACTTTTCTAGTACTCAAACCTCAGTTGGTCCCATAGACTTTTTTGATTCTTTTAAGAAACAGGATCGATAGGCATCAAAAAAGTTTTTACGAAAATGGCCTATTTTCTTGATGTCGGTTTTTTTTAAAGTGAAAACTTCTTTAGGCGCGTTAGGCATTTTTGAGATGGGACTAAACCATGGATTTCACGACACCGTGATGACACAATCTTGTGACCATTAAGACATCAACGCGTTGATTACCGCGGTGACGAATTTTTTCCTTTTTTTTCTTTCAAAATGCTGATAAAAATTTCTCAAAAGTTAAGGTCGGTTTCCTAAGACCGTTTTCCTATAGCAACAACGGATAAGGTGGCTAACCTTACTGCTCCATTAAAAAAATCACCATGTATATATATTTCTAACGTGCTCATCAATACCTTTCTTTAGATACCACACGTCATGATTATCCCATTTTTTTTTTTTTTTTAAGTCAGAAATGTATGTGAAAAGTCCACCATATTAAATTTAAGGAGATTTTATATTATAGCCTATATACGGACCATTATTACGAATCTATTGATACCTCATTCATCAAAATCAGTTAGTTTAGGCGCTATGGTGGAACACACTTAAATACAAACAAACATACATTCAATCATAGACTGCTAAAATCATAACCCTTCCTTTTGGCTTTGCCGTGGTCGGGTAAAAATAACACCGTGAGAAATATTGATCACATACTTGCTGGCATCAAGTACTTGACCATGATATAAAAATGAAAAAAATAATAATTTCAGATTATGGTGCATATGTAAGCAGCCTCATAACAACCGCTTTATGATATGTTGTGATGGGTGTGAGGACTGGTTCCATGGAAAGTGTGTTAATATCACTAAAGCAATGGGGCAACAGATGGAGGAACAAGGCATTGAGTGGAGATGCCCAAACTGCATCAAGAAAGCAAAGCCATCATCTAAAGGCATTAAACAAGTAAGTAGCCATACATAAATCACCTAATATATTGCAGTATTTTCCATAGTTAACTATCTTGCCTAGCTTGGCTAACTAGGTTGATACCTAAGCAGAAATAAGCACAAGGCATTAAAAGATTATTTTATAACCAAGAGTTATAACGATTTTTCAGGTTCAGGCAACACAAAGTAAAATAGAAAATGAACAAACAATTCCAAGTCCTGAATTGAAATCACCAGTCCAATCGGGTGCCATCAAAGACTCCACAAAGACGAATTGCATAGTTTGCAAGAAGCCAGCACGTGCAAGCAGTATTTATTGCAGTAACTCCTGCATATGGAAACATGCTCAAGACTCTCTGGGAAATCAAGGATCTTCAGCTAAAGGAGATGGCGAACCTGGTAAATCTAACGAAAAACCAAAGGCTGAATCTAGAGTAAGTTCCACTATTCCAACAACTTTTATTATTCTTGTAATACATAGTATTGTCTTGTTTCAAAGCTTACTTGACACATTAACCATTTAAAAATTGGTTTTTGCAGGTTATAGTTTATGAACGCAAATCTGGTAGGTTGCTGGCTGGCACCAACGCTCCAACTGCAGAAAACTTGAAAGCATGGTTGCAACAACATCCAACATTTGAAGTTGTGCGTCCTGGGACCCTAAGTACAATCAAACCAGGACTTGCAAAGAAGAAGACTGCTGAACCAACTAAGATTCAGACAACTCTTAACTTTGAAAGGATACCTAGGAAAACTGCTGAGCAGTCAACACCTGTGAGAACACCTCATGCTGAGCCTAAAGAACGGTCTATTAGACTGATATCGGCCCCTAAAGAAGAACCTAGAGCAAGTCCACAACTCAAATCCCCTGCAACTCCAAAATCGCAGCCATTACAGTTGATTGACACTCCTAAGGCCAGCACATCATCTGCAAGGCCTGCAATAACAACTAGGAAACTGATACGGACCCCTAGTAGTCATGGACAGTCCTCACAAGATAAGGTATGTGAAACACAAATCAGTAAAATATACTAGATGGTTTATTTTATATGAAATGAAATGAAATGAAATGAAATTGTTTATTCTGTAAATAGGATATCAGAATCACTTTTACACGTCATATTAAAAAAAATAAAAATAAGCTAGTTGAGTTCGGCGTTTCCTATCTGACTACTCTGAGAAGAAAGGCCGAAACAAACTCAGAGGTCACAGTCTCTTTTAAAGTCCAGACATAATCTTGGTCAGGCCATATGAGGACCATGTAGATTAGTGTCTGAAATGGTCTTTTGAGGAAAGAACCACACAGATTTGAGTGAACCTGTCCAGTCAGTGCAAGCATTTGTCAGTAATCGTGGAGCTCAACTCAGAACTTAAGGAGCTCAACTCGACGAACAATACCAAAGAAAGGACATATAAGATTATGAATTTATTTAATGTGATGCCTTGTTGCTAAAGAAAAACACCCTGTATTGCATCTATCAGTTGTTGCTGATAAAATACAGGGTCAAATTAAAACTCCGCAAACGTGATATACCCATTGATATCTATACATGATAAAACAAAAATAAATAAATTCGATGTTTTTTGTGGATTTATTAGGATAGAAACAGTTGGTAACCCTATTTAGTGTAGGGTTGCTAATAGGGATGTCCTGGATAGTTTTTAAGTAGCTTCCTGGTTTTTTTTTAAAGCATCCTGGTAAGGTCCTGTATTTTAAATGCCGCGCCTTCAACACAATAAATATACACATATTTGAACACGATAAACCAAAAGAAAATAGATTATCGCGTTCGATGACATTAGACATCGATAGCCTCCATGTCTGCATAGTTTCGCTAGCTAATTTAATTAGACCTTGTATATGAAATACTGGAAAAAAGTTATGCAAGAAGAAGAAAAAATTAAAGAAACTGAAAGTTATAATAAAGTTACGCTATGGCTAATTTGATTAAGTTGTTGTGAGCCTATGATAATTTATTGTTGATATTTGAACCAAATAAAAAAACCAAAACAGCGCTGTCAACAGTGACGTGAAGTAAGTTTAGTAAACATGTGTGCACTTAGTGAGGTGTAGTTTGATTGTAGTAGCATTGTAAATGGTTGTAAATGTGTGCGTGTGAGCGTATATGCACAGAGCGTAGGTGTAGTTTTGGCATGCTTCACTGTAATGTTTGCAGCACAGCGTCTTGGGTTTTTATTTGGTCTGAGATTTTATATTATCAAAAATGTTTTATGGCCATATTCCTCTTTTATTTACGGAAGCATTCAAGATTCAATTGTTCATGGAGAATTCCTTAGTAATCTTCCTGAGTTATTATGTCAAACATGGCGTCAGTTTTACGACTTATTTTGTTTAAGTCGTTTATCTACGTGATCGCTCAGACTTATAACTTAAAGCTAGCTGGTTTTACGACGCGCGTGTCTAGTATGTTACTCATATTATACGTGTGTAGTGTTATTTAAGTAGTATCAATATTGCATTAAATATTTTAGTGTGTACTTGTTCACTAAAGAGGACAGTCGAAACCACTACCTACCATATTTTGAATAAAATGTATTTATTGTGTTAAAAACCTTACAGTGCAGGTACAATTTTTTGTTGTAATCGACGTAGATACGAGCTTGTTTGGTAATCAGATAGGAATTGTCTAATATAGTGATAATAACCTTGAACGTGTTTGCATTTTGATTATGAAGCTGAGATGGCGAGTTTACGATAATTGTTACGTTACAGGCTCCTTCAGTTTCGCCGTCGCCATCGCGTCGGAAAGACACCCACAGCAGAGTGAAAATGTCTAGTGGTGAACCAATCAGGGATAATGTGCGGAAAGCTTTGCAAGAACAGTTGGTCATTCGAATGGCAGAAACCACTGGACCAAAGTTTACAGATTCAGAAATAAAACAATTTGCTTACGACACGGAGCTTGAGTTGCACGAGCTATTCAGAGATGTGGGGATGAAATACAAGGCAAAATACAGATCACTTATGTTTAACATAAAAGATCGGAAAAATTTGACTCTGTGGGAGAAGATCTGTGATCGATCAATAACGCCTAAACAACTCGTAAGCATTTATTATTTATTTTGAATACAATGCTAATCTGCCGAATTCAAATTCTATGTGATTATTAACAACCTAATTTTCAGGTTCGCCTGTCTCCAGAAGAGTTAGCAAGTCAAGAGCTGGCACAGTGGAGAGATAAAGAGGCTAAGCATCAATTAGAATTAATAAAGAAATCAGAGTTAGATCTTTTAGCTGCTAGCAAAACTTATGTCCTTAAAACACATAAAGGAGAAGAGGTAATTAAAATAAGAATAATACATTTTGAGTCATTTAAGTTAATAACTTATTATTTATCCTAACTTATTTTTGTCCAGGTGATGGAAACTAAAGAATCTGTATCAACTGAACTGGACCCAAATGTGCCTGTTGAAGATTTAGTTACGGCATTAAATGACTCAACAGTTGGCCCTGATGTTCTCTCAAAAGAAAAAACACCTGATAAGTAAGTTATATGCTATTAATATAAATACATTTTAGTTTTAATTAATATAATACATAGTTTTTTGTTAACATATAAATTAAATATTTGTTTCGTTTCGTTAGCACCAGCAAAGGCGATGATGAAGATAAGAAGTACAACAGTAAAAAAAGGAATCGTGAAGATAGTACTTCTGGTCGTTCGAAAAGAAGCAGACGGGAATCAAAACGTGATTCTGACAGGAAATCCAGGTCATCTAAAAGAAGATCAGCATCCAACGAAAAAGAGATACGGGAGCAGAGAAGGTCAACGCGGAGGTCGGAAAAAAAGTCCAGTAGAGCCCGGTCCATGTCAAAAGAAAAATCTAAGGAGTCTAAAGATAAACCTGATTCTAATGAACGATCGCGACGCAGATCAGTGTCGAGGGAGAAACCCAGAAGACGGTCTAAATCAGCCGGACGAGACCGGTCGCGGTCACGAGCACGTTCCAGGCGGCGCTCTGCCTCTAGGGATAGTCCTAACCGTAGAAATTCGACGCGTTCCAAACGCACTGTCAGTAGTGATGAAAAACTGAAGCATCGGTCCAGATCTCAAGAAAATGTTTATAGTAAAATAAAAAATGAGTAAGCATCCAGTTCATGCCCAGTCAACATATTAAGGAATTCAAACAAATGCCCATGTATTAATTTTTATGTCCTTAGCTCCACAGATTCAGATTCAATAGAGAGGCCGAAATCAGCAATGTTGAAGGAGGTTCATCCGGAGTACGATCCCCATGAACCAATGATAACGTCGGCATTTTCAGAAGAAGATTTGCGGAAATCCAGAGAAGACGTATTTGAGGAAAACTACAGGAATGACATGAGTAATTTTGAAGCTGAATACGATCCCTCTAAGTCTTTGATTGAGTCTAATATAATATTACCTGAAACAAGGTTTCCAACCAAGCAAGATAAAACGTCGGGTGAGTAAATAAACTAGGAGTAGTTTCTAATACTCCCTAGTGTTTTAGAACACAGTTATTTATTAGTGCTGTTTCTATTTGTAGAAGCCGAAAGCGACCAAGAACCAAGTAGCACAGTGGACAATTCAGCACCGACCGTGTGGAGTGGGTGTATTAACATGGTAGACGTGGCGCGGTTCTATGTTGCTGCACATGAGGTGCGTTGCTCTTTATCTTTTACTTCATCGAACAATACGTCTCATAATGTTATTCTACCATTTTACCCTCACTCTAAATTTCAGGTATCCGGCAGCTCTGTGGACTTGGAAGAAGATCTTAGCACAGAACTGGATATTGTTGGAAGAATAAATCCTGACACTGTATGGGACTATATTGCAAAAATGAAAAAAACTAGTACTAAAGACATAGTTATTCTCAAACTTCAAACGGCGAATGATGAAGAAAAAATGCAATACATTGCCTTATATAGCTATCTAAGTAGTCGCAATAGGTTGGTATTGTATAGATATACAATTGATTATATATTATTGTTTTATATTATAAATAAAAACCGATCTCCCGTTCCTTATGTTCCTACCTAATTAATTTTATTTTCCTTTCAATAATAAACACGTTACTCTACCTGGTAGTGATATTTTATGTGGAATTTTCATATTCTAGGTTAGGCGTAGTAAAGGCGTCGAATATGATGACAGTGAAAGATTTTTATATAGTACCACTACCGGCAAACACTACGTTACCGGCGGTTCTCCTGCCTCTCGACGGTCCCGGCATCGGAGAAATCAAAACGCATCTCTTGATCGCAATCGTTATTCGGCAAAGAAAGAAGCGTTTGCCCACCAGCATTTCTACTGATGTTGTTCCCGCTAAGGTCAGTTCGCCGACGGAGGAAGATTTGTAAATACAAATTAATAAAATAATAATTCAGAGTGCATTTATTATTTACCAAAATATTTGGTCGTAGTGATAAATGTTTGTAAATAAATAAAAATGACTGATAACTATTTCTGTAAATAAATGTACTGAACATACCCACTTCCTTCAATGTTTAATAAATATATTTAAAAAAAAAATTGTTTCGATGGAAAACGTTTGTTATTAATTGTAAACGACGTAACCTACCGTTTATATCCAACCCAAGTACTTACATATTGATGTTACGTTATATTAGGTGGCACGTGAGTCCCGCAAGCGCTCATACACGCCGCCAGCGTCGCCACGAAGACGACCACAGCTCCCGCTGCCAGCATACTCTTCATCGACTCTCTCTACAACTGTCAAGGACAAAATTGCTGCTTCTCTAGGTATTATAAATTCCCTGCTATGATTATTACACTATTAATTGCAAAGGAACTTTTTAGATGTGAAGTCTACTATTATACGTGTTACGCATTATTTTAAAAAAAGTAAAGTATGTATGTCGTGACGTGATGGCTCAGTGGTTAAGGCTTCGCCTCTTACGCACGAGGTTATGGGTTCAAATCCGGGCAAGTTTCAATGAGACTTTCAATAATGTACTTTCTAAGTTCATCTTGGACATCGTGAAGAAATCTGGACTTATAAACTTACTAATATAAGTCGGAAATCGACCCGCTTTGAGTAAGCGAGGTGATCAATGCTCGTGCCTTCTCTGTATAAGAATATACCTTTGTCCTGCAGTGTGACGGTCATATGGTGGTATTATCATTAACAAATATGTGATTGCATTCGGCAGTGTCTGCGGATGATGAAGAACCGTATAGCCCGGGCTCGACGAGTAGCAGCGGCAGCGGACCTTCATCATCGGGACCGAGCCTAGCCTCCAACACTCTCAGAAGTAAAATGGAAGAGCTCAACAGGCAAATTGAAGAACAGAAACAGCAAATTCGTAAAATGACGCAAGCAGACTCTTCTATTGGCGAGGTAAGTTTTTATAGTTTTATTGATGTGAATGATAGTTACCACTAAAAATAGCCACTACCCACTGTTTCAAAAATAATAATAAATCGTGATCAATCATGCCTACCTACGCCTAAGTTTAGGACTAAACTATGTTAGCAGATGTCACTCATGTCACTAAACCTGACTTCTAAGATATGTCTTTACTTATGAAGTGAAAATTGTACACAGGACGAAGCATACTCTCCGTCTCGGCCCATGACTCCGCCTCCAGTTCAAAATGTTCCTTTGGCTGACATTGCCTTGCCATCCAACTTGCAAGAGATTCTAGCGACAATCAAGCAGAGGTCAGAGACCACTTCTACAGACGTCGACATGCGAATGCCTTTACCATAGTTCATAAAACTTAATAAAAATGTACATATTATAGAGTAATTATTTGTTTAATTAATTTTAAGCACAAGGTTTCTTTGCAGTGCAAACATTATTTGTGTTTTTGTGAATACTATTCTAGCATTTTATCGAGTTTTGGTTACATAATATCTTACTGGAAATGTACCCATTGATAATATCTATTTCTACTTTTGTAGATTATGACAATTGAATGCATTATCCTAAAAATGTTATTGTGTTATTTTAGTTAGCTTTAGGAACCGTAGGTTTAGACTTATATTTTTATAAACTGAATGTGCAAAGCATATTACAATATTTTTTTGTGCAATAAGTTACAACATGAATTCCCAGTACATTATGCAATTGGATAAATGGGGTGCGAATGAAAGAGAAAGTTATTGTGAATGGTGTTTAATTAGGTACAGTGTAAAATATTGTAATAGCCTATCGTTTTTACGTAGGTACGTATTTATGATTTGTTTTCGAAATAATTAGTGTACAAAACTTAGATTATGATTAGTTTTATCACAATTATTTTAAATTTTTCATGTTTAAAATCTGAAGTATACATTATAGTTAAATAAAATAAAGACATGTTTCGATTGGTATTTTATATATTTTAGTCATCATATAATGACCTCTTAGATATAAATTTCTTTTCTTTAAATGCTAATGCATCAAGTTTCTTTTCTTTAAATGCTAATTTGTTAAGTTTAGAGAGATTGAAATTTTTCATAACTACATTTTGTAACTTTGGATTCTGCTTCAATCTTTTGTGCATGGCCAATATTTTAGTTTCCATAAGTTTTCTTCTTGGAATGTGGCGCAAAGAATATTCCCAATCGGCAGTCAGCTTCAAATCTAATAGAATGGGTACCATGTGGTTTATATTCAGATTTTTCTTTGATCCTGGTGCCCACTCAAGATACCTATCCAATGGTAACTTCGCCATTTTTATTCCATCCCTTTTAGCTTTAGCTAGAGAGAGTGGTTCATTATTTACCTGCAATTAATTAAATTATGTCAGATGTTATTTTTTAATAGAAGATCTCAATTTGAGGGAATGGAACAGTGATACCTCTTCTATTTTATTTAACACATTTTCCATTATTCAAGAACATCTAAATTGGCTTTTACAGACATCAGACATTTTGACACCAAAAATAAAGCAGTAGGTCTTTAACAGACTTCATTGTAATAGTAAAAATGTTTGGGACCTTTTTGAGTATTACAATAACTTCTTTTTACTTTTTATACATCTTATTGTGGTATGTTTACCTTATCAACCATGCATCCAATGATATAGACAGCATCATGATCGAACTTTGTTAGTTCTTCTCGGCAATGGGGGGTCAGATAAACCAACTTCTCCTTTGGAAATACATCTAAATAGCTTTCTGTGTGAATATTCAAAGGAAACCAGGGTTCATCTAATGATGGAATATTTTTCCGCATTTGCTTCATAAATTGTCCTCCCATATTCACATTACACATGTGCAAGTTAAAGGGTTCTTTATGAATTCTATTATCTCCAAAAACATATGTCATTTGTTTAGCAGCATTTAAGGTTTCTTTATAAACCATACTATCTTCATATGAGCAGTCTATTACAACAGATTGTCCAAATATCAAAGCTTGAAGGGCCCTGCAAAACAAGTATATTTATTTGCATGAAGTATTCATATGAAACAATCAAATTCATGGCCTGCTGATTACCACATATTAATCTATATAAATATAATACAACAGTAGAATCTGGTGTTTCTGTACACTGAAGAAAATTTATAAAAATGGAAAGAAAAGAGTAATATAGAACATAAACAAGTGATTTATAGAGTTCTTTTCTGTGTGTTTGTTTGTTCGCACACATCTCCAAAACGACTGAATGGATTTTCATGTAGTTTTTACAGGTAGGCAGAGATTAATTTAGAGCAGAATATAGGCATTGTTTCATTAAAATCGGATGTTAGAAGTTACATACCAAATGATGGGGCTTCAGTGGTCTTCAATGAAACTCCCGTATCGAGGTATGGTTGTTTAATTATGGATAAACTGTATTTTACATTAAATATTTGTGGAGCGTACAAGTTCGTGATGATGGTGAAAATTTTGACTAAAAAAATAATAATTAGTGACGGTATAAGCAAATAAAATCCGTACGGCGCCTGGCCAGTTAGAATAGCAAACATGACACACGCGCACACACACTGAAAGTCTTCAATTAATATGCAGGCGTAAACATCCTCCCCCCGTTGAAATTCAGAGGTTTCAACCCTTAAGTAGCTCCTCTTCGGTCGGTAACGGGCAGATGCGAACAAGAGCACGCCGTATAGTTCCTCTTTGCGTATTGATGTCGGCTACTCGTGCAACCCCATCCAGTCCTGGGAAGAGCCGGGTAATGCGTCCAAGTCTCCAACAAAGTGGTGGGATGCCATCTTCTTTAAGCAGGACCATGTCCCCAATTTTTACTGCGTCGGCGTTGGTCTTCCATTTACGGCGAAGTTGTAATTCGGCGATGTATTCGCATTGCCAGCGCCGCCAAAAATGTTGGTATATTTGCTGCAGCCTGGCGTAACGCTGCAAGCTGGTTGAATGGCAATCCTCCAAAGCAGGTTCAGGTAGCGCGGTAAGAGCCCGGCCAATGAGAAAATGCCCAGGAGTAAGGCAATGGAAATCATCAGGAGAGGCGGATAAAGGAGAGAGAGGTCTACTATTTAACACAGCCTCCACCTGAGCGAAAAGAGTTTGAAGTTCCTCAAAACTTAAATGAGAATTACCCATTACTCGCCTAATATGAAATTTTGCCGAACGGATACCGGCCTCAAAAATGCCGCCAAAATGAGGAGCGTAAGCTGGTGAAAAGTAAAACTTAATGCCTTCCGAACATGCAAAATCAGATAGATCGGTTTGGTAAATCTTAAAAAAATCATTCATTTCTTTAGCTCCTGCGACAAAGTTGCGTCCATTGTCGCAGAATACCTCCGCTGGTCTGCCTCTACGTGACACAAACCTTCGGAATGTCATAATGAAAGCGTCCTTTGATAGATCGCTCACAGCTTCGAGGTGAGAAATTTTATATCGAAGGCATATGAAAAAACAAAGATAGCACTTGACTAACGAAGCACCGCGTCCCTTTCTGTTTACAATAAGGAATGGGCCAGCGAAATCAATTCCCACGGTGTTAAATGGAAAGTTTGGCGTGACACGTTGTGAGGGCAAATGTCCCATTATTGGCGCAATAGTCTTGCCCTGCAATCGTCTGCACCTGGAGCAATTATGAAAAATGCGTCTAGCTAAATTTCTGCCGTTAATCGGCCAAACGTATTCCCTAACAACGGCCAACAATAGTTGTGGACCAGCATGCAATCCGCGTTTATGTTCGTACTCGAAGATCAATTTGGTAAAATGATGCGAAGCATGCAGGAGAACAGGGTGTTTTTTATTATAGTTATAATCAGATGAATCTAGTCGACCACCAACTCGAATGACCTTGTCGTCACTTAAAAATGGAGTCAATGATAAAATATTTGATTTAGAACTTAAGGTCTTATTGTTGCATAGTAAATTATACTCACAGAAAAATGATTCTTGCTGTGCGAGACGACACAAATAAAGAAAAGAATTATTTAATTCATCAACAGTCAGATTGCCAAGAATTTTATCTTGATTAGTTTTTAAATTATTAATAAATCTTAGCACGTAAGCGAAAGATCGTTTTATTTTAGTTAAGCTAGAAAAATCTTTAAAGTTAATTATAGGTTCAATTTGAGTAGCAACATGGGTGGTAGTACAATTAGGTTTAGTTTCCGGTAAGTCATTAGTATTAATTTTATTAGGTTTTAAGATAGGCCAATCACTTTCAGGCTCGGTGAGGAATGGCGGGCCTGACCACCATAGCTGGGTACTGCCGAGCTTATCTGGACCGATTCCTCTAGATATGAGGTCTGCAGGATTGACAGATGTGGGCACATAGCGCCACGAGGAGGCGTCTGTTAGCTCACAGATCTCCGAAATCCTATTAGCTACAAACGTTTTCAAATTTATAAAACTAGTGTGGAGCCAGGCTAGCACTACTGACGAATCGCACCAGTGTACTTGATGCTGAACTTCATATCGCAGTGACTTCTTGACAGCCTTGCATAACCTTGCTGCCAGTAGGGCAGCGCACAATTCTAGACGAGGGATAGTTGTACCTTTAATCGGAGCTACTTTGGACTTAGAACAAAGCAAATTGACTGTTACCTCATTCGCGGCATTAACCGAACGTAAATAAATGCAAGCTCCGTATGCATGTTGGGACGAATCACTGAATGAATGTAATTCCACAGATGCGGGTTCATTACAGAGCACACGCCGTGGAACTTCTAGAGCTAATAGAGAAGGTAAAAACTGCATAAAATTGTTCCAGTCTCTTTGAACTTCATGTGGGACTGGAGAGTCCCAAGTCAAATTATGCAGCCACAGTTGTTGTAATAAAATTTTCATTTTTATTACACATGGACTAATCAGTCCTAAGGGATCAAAGATCTTAAAAAGAGACGATAGAAAAGATCTTTTGGTTAAATTATTGTTAGAGGAAAGTGGGCATTTGATAGGGAAATGTAACTGATCGGTTGATGGGTTCCATCCCATGCCTAGTGTACTAGTTGACTCGCTTAATAAAAGATTATCATCAGTTTGATTATTTGGATCGAACAATGATGGTAAATTAGTCTTAAACTTACGAAGATTAAAGCATCCCTTCTTCAATTCTTCAGTTACTGATTGGTGAATATAACGTAGAGTATCCTCACTTTCAGAACCAGTAATGAGATCGTCCACAAAGAAATCATGTTGAATTATATTCTTAACCATAGGATCAGAAGATTCTTCACCAATCTGCCACAGACACCGAGTGCTTAAGTAGCTGGAACTTGCCATTCCGTAAGTCACAGTACCCAGCTGAAGAGTTTTGATGGGCAAAGACTCATCCTCTCTCCACAAAATAAGTTGAAGATTGCGGTCCTCCTCATGGACACGAATTTGACGGTACATTTTCTCGACGTCACCCGTGAGGAGGAACTTATGTTGTCGAGCTCTTATTAAGATGGAGAACAGTGAGTCCTGCATATGAGGCCCGACCATGAGGATGTCATTGACAGACTGGCCTGATGAAGTAGGAGCTGAGCCGTCGAATACGACTCTAATTTTCGTAGATTCACTGCTGTCTTTGAAGACAGCGTGATGGCAGAGGAAGTAAGATGTAGAAGGTATATGTACAGAGGACTCTGAAAGGTGACCTAAGTCTGCGTACTCACGCATAAATTCCACGTATTGTGATTTCACATGTGGTTGTTTGCGAAATCGCCTTTCTAGATTTAACAAGCGTTTTTTAGCCAGTGAATAAGATTCACCAAGACAATCAGGTGTATCTATTAAGGGTAAACTAACTGAGAATCTACCGGTTCCCAAACGAAGAGTGTGCGTTAAAAAATGTGTTTCGCATGCCTTCTCGCTATGACTCATATGTGGTTTAGTTTGGGGAACATTTTCTAAGTCCCAGAATTTTGTCAATTCTTGATGTATTTTGTCAACAGATGACACACAAGAAACGACTGAATGATTAGAATCTATATTATTATCAATTTCCTTAAATTTATTGTTTGTGGGTAAATTAAAATACATAGGACCTGAAACCAACCAACCGAATTGAGAACTTCTCAATACAGGTGAATTAAGGCCGAGAGAGAGTTGATCGCGGCCAATAATGTCCCAGAAAATATCGGCACCGATGACAACATCAACAGGTGCTGGTTGGTGGAACTGAGGGTCTGCTAAAAAGTAATCACTTGGAATATTAAGTTTTTTAAAGTCAACGGGTGTCCTTGGTATATTACCGGTCAACACAGGCAATACCAGAAAAGACGAAGTGACGGTGAAGTGCTTCATCAAAGATTTCAACTGAACCACGCAAGTTTCTGTAGCCTGAGTGGTGGTTTTATTTCCTATGCCAATTATATTGACATGCAAAGTGGTAGTCGGTTCTAAAAGTAGTTTTGTTTTAAGAGATTGAGTGATAAATGATGACTGACTACCGCAATCCAATAGAGCACGAACCTTCTGTGTGTGATTATTCGTAGGATTAGCTACCTCAATATAAGCAGTAGACAATAGAACTTGATGGTTACTTTGATTTGAAAAATTAACGATAGTGTCATCAGTGAGATCGGGTGAAATGGTGACAACACTGGAAATATTTTTGTTACTAGATGGTTTATGCAAGAGTCTATTGTGCCTTGTATTGCACATGCGACACGGATGCATGCGACAATTGCGTTCAGAATGGCCAGATCTTAAACAGTTGTGACAAAGCTTCAATCTGCTTACTTCACTGATACGGTCATCCACACTCTTAGCCAAAAAAGTGGGACAATCATAAAGGCGATGATTACCATTACAAACGCCGCACGATATTTCAGAAATATTATTGTCTTCACTATTAGAAATGTATGACTGATGAGATTTTGTTTTATTGTTAGAATCTATAGGCCTTGACGTTGTCTGAGTCTTAAGTTTAGAGTATGGATGGCTGCTATTGATTGACTCAAGTACATCAGCGCGATCAATAAGAAACTTGAAAAAGTGTTGCAAATTTGGTATATTAGTATCCAACGTGCCACGGTATTCTTCCCACTTGGCTTTAGTGTGGCTGTCAAGCTTGGGGCTCATTATGTGAATGAGTAAAATATCCCAGTCACGTGAACCTAGACCAAGACTAGTCAAAGCACGTAAGTTTTTATTAATATGATCCACAAGGAATCGTAATGATCTATCAGACTCACTTGTAATTGGTTTTATGTATAATAATGAATTTATATGATGAGTTATTAATTGTCGTGCATTGTTATATCTGTCACACAATAATTTCCAAGCACACGCATAATTTGCGCTGGATACCTCTAAATTAGCAATAATGCGCGCTGCATCGCCAGTCAAGTATGAAATAAGATAATGGAATTTGTGAATGGGAGCGACGCGGTCGTTATTGTGTACTATGGATAGGAATGTGTCACGAAACTCAAGCCAACGAAAGCAAGATCCGTCGAATTTAGCAACTTGAATTTGAGGTAATTTAAAACCTATATCGTGATGATCATGATTACATGGACCTGTAGGTATCTGAGTAGAATTTAAATCCTTGTAATTACTTTCATCATGACGATTTGAGTTATGTTTTTGTGTAACACTTTGAGCAATTGCAATGTTGGATATAAATAGTTGTTCGATAGTATCACGTTCA
The DNA here is from genome assembly GCA_916610215.1 of Omphaloscelis lunosa. Classification (NCBI taxonomy): domain Eukaryota; kingdom Metazoa; phylum Arthropoda; class Insecta; order Lepidoptera; family Noctuidae; genus Omphaloscelis; species Omphaloscelis lunosa. The sequence continues at coordinate 16,034,322 of OU744244.1, read as the reverse complement.
TCAATCTCATTAGATAAATTGTCAGAGTTTAATACTTCTATCTGATTTTGCAAGTCATCAAAACGGTTGTATATAGATTCAAATTTGTTTAGTTTTAAGGTTAACTCCGCTAACTCAATGTGAGTAAGTGATTCTTTAGAGGTAACATTTGATAAAAAGTTTCTAAATTTAGTGATTTGACCTTTTATGGAACTACGTTTCACTAAAAGATCCTGTAATTCTTGAGGATTTTTTGTGCTAGATTCACCTCCATAATCCTTTCCCATTGTGAACTCAAACCTTGCCAATATTGTAAATGTTAAATCGGATCGCAATAAATAATTTGATTCCAAGTAGGTTTGATTATGGAAGTATACAGACACAAACTAGGTGATGATAATGAATAAAACTAAAAACTTAGCTCACGCTCCTCGCCTAACGTCACCTGAGGCCGGCCCGGCGCGCAGCTGTGGGTAGGGCTCCGCTCCGATCACACAGTGACACGGTCGGCGGCCCGAAGTTGCGTTACACGGAGATACCGGCCTGGAATGTTCGGCGAGTTGGGTGAAATATATGCTTATAGTAACAGCTATAAGTCTGTTGGGAAACACGGATAAAACGATGATAATATCATAAGAAAATAGACTATTATTTTATTCAATTTGATGGTAAAAATGTTTACCAATAGATAATGGAATTTACTTTAATGAGCTGCGTATGGTGTAGGTATTGATGTTATTATTTTAAGACACTACAATGACTACAGACACCAATGCACTCATAGTAGAAGCTATTCTAAATAGGTATTGGATAGATTTATTTAGGGTAAGGGTATAAAAGATAAGGGTGAGTAGGTAACAGGGAATTCACAAGGAATAATGGGCACTTAGCTGCATTGGCCGAGGCTGCGGTGCGATGCTGAATGCTGATCGTTAACCGGCGGTGGCTGCAATGGCTGGTACACCTCCAGAGAACCCAGGTATGATGGTTGATTTAGAAGAAAGGTAGCTGCGGCGCAATGACTGCACCGGCAGCGCGTGGTCACAATGATCGAACTTGATTTTCGCCAAAATTGCAGGTTTTGTCGTAGGTCGCCAGATGATGGGGCTTCAGTGGTCTTCAATGAAACTCCCGTATCGAGGTATGGTTGTTTAATTATGGATAAACTGTATTTTACATTAAATATTTGTGGAGCGTACAAGTTCGTGATGATGGTGAAAATTTTGACTAAAAAAAATAATAATTAGTGACGGTATAAGCAAATAAAATCCGTACGGCGCCTGGCCAGTTAGAATAGCAAACATGACACACGCGCACACACACTGAAAGTCTTCAATTAATATGCAGGCGTAAACACCAAATAATAATTTCTAGCGTTGATTTCCTAAAAACGTCACAAACAATTTAAAAGAAAAAAAAATAATTAATGTACAGACACCGGATTCTACTGTTTTATTATAAGTATAGCTAGTCCAGTCTGAAATGATGCGCCCCACTACCGCATTTTACGTACAAGCCGCGGCGCCGTGGGCCACGTCATTTCAGAGTGGACAAGCTATATGTATACATTATAAATGTGATAGTTTGTATGTTTGTTACACAATCACGCAAAAACGGCTGAACGGATTTGGATGAAATTTGGTACACAGTTCATAACAGGATACTTTTTATCCCAATAGTATGTTCCTGTGGGATAATTTCCGACATCCACAAAAATATAACATAAATAACGAATATAACATAAAACTATCTTATGCAGCAAAGCCACTGGCAAAAGATAGTTTTAAATAAATTAAAGATACTGCCTACCTGTAGTTATCAAACTGGTTTATTGACTGATCTCTGATTCGCAGAAATAATGACTGATGTTGTATGCCATAAAGAAGGTCATCTTCGTTCTCTTTACTATCTTCAGGTTTTATTACTGGATGTTCCATTCTTTTAGCTTCTTTCTTAGCCTATAATAAACAAAACATGTAAAGATCTACTAACATTGCTGTATACCAAATTTTTTAAACAATGTTAAGGTTAGATGATTCTGTTAAAAAAAAAAATACATTGAGTCATTAGTATCAAAGCTGACAATCTCCAAAATTGGTAAAAAAAAATTGACAGTGTAAATACTTTCTATATGCTCACTTCTCTATAGTGTAAAACAAAATTTACTTCAAAAGCGGCATTCTCCCTTAAAAAACGTGATCAGAATAAAAGTGTTGGTAAGAAAATCAGCAATCTCCCGCTCTGACCAATCATAGCCCAGCAAACGCCATACTAAATGTAAGTATGGTGTTCACACTTTTTTTTTGGGTGGCACATTATCAAATAACTTCTCCCGCTCAAGAGTGTGAGGGTGTGTCAGACTCTTACTGACTAAAACCCACCCGTGTTCCTTCAGTTGCCTGTATATTGCCAGGGGCCATGGTAACCCTTTCGGACATACCCGCAACCCCAGCAGGCATCGGTCCTTGCGGGCCCCTTCAGTTGTGCAAATGTTTAAATCAAATATGACAATATCCACCACTGTCTGTATTAAAGTGGGCAGCCTCCACAAATTACACTTCAAATTGATTATATATTAGTTATATATAAATTTAATAGAAACTGCAACATTTAATCGTTAAATATTATTATAAACTGTTACTAAATTGGACCTCATCAATTAAAAAATAATGTTTCAATGCATTATGAACCAATAACGTTTTTCTTTAATAACTCAAATTTGTGGCAAGTGGACCTGCCTCGTTGGTCTAGTGGTCGCAAAGCGCTACTGCCGAGTATGAGGTCATGGGTTCGATTCCCGGGTCGGGCAAGGTGTTATTGGGTTTTTCCATCTGGAATTTCTCAGTAGCAGCCCGGAGTCTGGATTTGTGCCTGGTTGATGGCAATAGGCTCGCCCCCTATTACATGGGACTTAAACATAACTGGCGAAATGTGGGTGTACTATAGGTACACCTCTGCCTAACCTTTTGGGGAATACAGGCGTGATGTTATGTTATGTGGACTCTTTAAATTGTTACCTTGAAATTCTCCTTAGATTTTTCAGTTTTAAACAAATATCTAAGGTAACCAGCACGTTGATTTTTTGTTGATAGGTCTAATAAATGTTGCCACTGGTCCTTGTTTATATAGTTCGGTGCATGTCGGCCGTCCTGGCGCATCACCTCAACTTCCAGCATTAAAATTCTGAGCTTTTTCTCGAGTTCAGCTTCGCCTTTACATATATTTTCTACTATTAGATCTGTGAAAAGTTTTGCATTTATTTAAAATGTATGAGTGGCTGTCCTCTAGAGTAAATACATTCATATTATGATAACAGTGTGCATAACAATCATTACCTGTATCATCTGTTTGGGATACATAACATCGCGGTTGTCCAAAAGTAAGCCGATTTATGTTGAATATTCTTTGAATAGGTACTGCTTTGTTTCGATTTTGACGAACAATTGATAAAGCTGTTCTAATGCAGAGCATCATTTTAATTTACTCGCAATGAGTTCCAGTGTTAATTATTACTGATTTTAATAAAAATCTATACCGCTGCAGTCTCAAGTTAGAGGTTAACAACTTGTTTTGAAAGAAATCAAAATGACATCTTGTTTGAGCGAAAGATCCACAGAACCATTGAGATAGTAAAAACACGGTGTCCGTTTCGACCGCGCGGCCATCCGGCCACGGCGAAATTTAAAAAAAAAAACCACGCCAAGATTTTGTAAAAAATTGTAGAAGTTGATTCCCAAAACCATAAATTTGTCAAAGTTATGGTTAAAAAGTTATAAGGGTTTGAACGTGGCCGCGCCATTGAAACGCGGCGAACCGCGCGGCCACGGAGATCTTTAAAAGTAAGCGTTGCAGAGATCTGAAATTCAGGTAAATAACACATTGAATTTGTAAAAAATTTGTAAAAATATAGAAAAAAATCCTAGGTTTATATTTTGGGAGCTATAAGACTAAAACTCCATGGCCGCGCCATCGAAACGATGAAAAATACGTTATCGCCGATATCTCGCTGAAAAAGCATCGCAGGGGTCTAAAGTTTTTTGTAAAACGTAGATTTGAATTTGTCGAAACTTGTAAAAATACTACAAAAAATCCTAGGTTTATGTTTCAGGAGCTGTAAGACTAAAACCTCATGGCCGCGCCATTGAAACGGTCAAAAAACACGTTATCGCCGATATCTCGCTGAAAAAGCATCGTAGGGGTCTGAAGTTTTTTGTAAAACCTAGATTTGAATTTGTCGAAACTTGTAAAAATACTACAAAAAATCCTAGGCTAATATTTCAGGAGCTGTAGTACGGTATCGCGTAGAAATAAGTCGTGATTATTTATCGAAGAAAGTAATTGTAAAGCGAGTTTTTTGTAAACAACACCAATTAATATGTAAAACTACCGATACTAGGCAAAAAAACATGTATTTTTTCGGTAGTTATAATTTTCAATACGTTTTGAATATTTCGATAGGGTGACCATGGCTTTTTGTTTACAGAAAACTTTCCACCTATCGTTTTGGAAATTGTATCTCAAGGATTCTAAATTAAATTAAAATGAAACGACAAGATACAAAAAACATATTTATATTTCTTTTATAATCATATAAATCACAGATTATTTACTTACCCTAACACATATATTTCTTTCAAACTCACAAATCACAGATTATTTACTTATACTTTCTTTCAAAGTCACAAATCACAGATTATTTGCTTACACTTAGTTACACTACTATATAGGGTGACTGGTAAGCAGTGATCGATACTTAAACACGTGAATTAGCTCATCATTATGAACAACTTTTACTATGGGACCAAACCTGAAATCGCGAAAAAAATATCAGCTGTTCCATACATTTACGATCGCATAACTCGTCAACATGTATGGAACAGCTGATATTTTTTTCGCGATTTCAGGTTTGGTCCCATTGTTGCCATGTTCATAATGATGAGCTAATTCACGTGTTTAAGTATAGGTCACTAATTACCAGTCACCCTAAATATATTTCTTTCAGTCACAAATCACAGATTATTTGATTATTTTATTATTATTTATTTATTATTATTAAACATAGCTCGCATAGACTATCTACCTACGCCCCGCTCGGTAAAAAAACAAAAAATACTTTTTTTAAATATTTTAACCATGTATTCCTACAAAACTAACCCTCAGTTAGCAATATCTTTGCTCAAGCAATTTAAAAATTTGTTCAAGCAGTTTCTTAGAGAGAATTTTTGGTGCCAGAGTCTATGTCTTTTTAAAAATAAGTATAGTAGTATAAGTAGCACTTTTTCCAGAGTTCTAAAAATAAATACCTAGCAAATACACAATTTGGACACCTTTCCGCATAAAAATATCATCACGATAGAGCAACCAGTATTAAAATAGGTACCTAAGTAGGTACACATTATCATTACAAGACTAGGTCAACTAGGTTGATAAAAAAATAGGAAAAGTATTAAGTGGTAAGAGAAGAGAGTAATTAGTATGAATTACTTACCTTGATAAGAAGTATTAATTTGAAATCAAATCCTAAGGCTTACGCCTTACGCTTTCGAAGTTGTAACAGCAGAACGTAGTTTTCCAAAGATAACAAATATCCGAAACAGTGCACAAATTAAAGTCCGTAGGAATGTCAAAATTTAAAACACCAACGAGCAATCCGTGCGAATTAACTGAAAGTAAAACGACGACTGATCAACAAAAAAGCCTTTGGCGGGAAGACGGGGTGCAGCGGCCGGGATATCTCTCACATATTGGACTGCTGTGATTGGTTATACAGCCTTCGTCTCCCGCGCTGCACCCGCGTTCTGTTCGCTCCTGTGTACTGTAGTGTGTGTGGCCTTATGGTTAATTCCTTTCACTCTGCGCCCGGCACCGGTGGCGGACGGTCGTGTTGCGCTGCGCTGCTGTGTACAAGAGTTCCCGATTTTCCGGCTCAAGCGTTCCTTGGTGGTTCCCGAGTCGTCTCCGTAGTCACCCGACTACCATCACGTCTATTAATTGGGGTCTTTTTCAAGACACAATTAATATCGACTTTCTTTAAGATTGTCGTTCAAAACGTTCGTCGAGGCAATTTTGGCCCCTTCCGGGCAAAACCACAGTTTCGTGGTCCTCGGTGGATACCTTACGGTGCCAACGAAACCGAGGGGGTGTTGACCCAATCACACCCGCCGATCCCCTTCAGGGTTAGGCAGTCAATTGGCCGGGTCCCAGTGTTCGGCCTTGGGGGGTCTCCTAGTCGGCACTGGTGACAGTTTTGCCTCCACAGCGACTCACCTAGCGTGGTCGGGTATATCGATACCCTTCACACTAGACTGGATAGGACCCCGTTGCACAATAAGATAGGCAACGGGCCAAAGCAAGCTTAGGGCTCACCCATAGGCACACATCCTCCCTGTCTACACCCGACAGGGAGGGATTACACATCCCCGGCATACCCACCGGGGAGTTAGGATTGTAGGAAGTTAGGAAATATTCACGCGTAGTCTCTCTTTTCCCCCGTCAATATGAAGGACCCGGTAAAGTGCCTAGCGCTCTTTATTAAGTTCTTCCAGGGTGTACTCGAAGAAGAGCCCGCCCTGAAGACTAAGTATGGAGCTCGGTTCGCCAGGCTCCAAGCTGAGTCTGAATCTCAGTCCTGTCCCTCTGACAATAGCATCGCTAACTTTAGCGATGCACTAGAAACCCCCCCGGCTACAGAGCCATCTAGACCCCCCAGTCCGTCAGAGTCTATGGACACTGACGCTCCCATCAGCGCCGCTTCCTCAAAGCGGCCCACTACCCCGTACCCCTATGGTTCGGACGACGACGAAGCGGAGTCCGCTGCTTCTTCTTCTTCCTCATCCTCCTCCCAATCCGACGACGGTTTCACAACCGTCCAAGGAAAGGGCAAGAAGAGGAAAAACAAGAAGCAGAGCTCGTCCCAGGCCAGCAAGGTCGTTGCGCTTGAGGACTTAGACTTTGCTCCCTCGTCGCCCGCACCATTAGTACCGTCCTGCAAAATCTCTCCCGCTACCCCCGCGACTTGCGCTATAGTAGCTTCCCCCACCACCTCCCGTCCGATTACGTCATCCGTAAGCTGCGCTACAGTAGCTTCCCCCTCCACTACCCGCCCGATTGCGTCATCCTCCGCGAAGGATACCCCCGCGCCTAACGCTAAAAAGATCCCTCTCCCGCCACCCTTGTTCATTCAGGACAAGGGAAAGTGGACGGACATCTCGAAATGGTGTGCCGAACACAAAATCAATTTCTCTAGCGCCCGAAATACCCAGCAGGGTATCAAAGTCTCCGTCCCTACGTCGCGCGACTTTAGGGACCTAACCCGTCTTCTGAGAATGAGAGGTGTGTCATACCACACCTACTCACTCCCAGAGGAAAAGCAAATCCGCGTCGTGATTAAGCGAATCCCACGCGAAATCCTCCCCGCCGAGATCCTCAGCGACCTTCAGTCGCAAAAAGTCCCCGTTGACGAGGTCCATCGTATGCACCGCTCTAGAGGCGGTGAATCTTACGATATGATACTCGTAATCTGCCCGCCCGTCGAGGGCCACCACCCGATATTCCAAATTCGTTCCCTGTGCAATCTCACAGGGTTCGAAATTGAGAAACCCCACAAGAGTGGCATTGTCGGTCAATGCCACCGCTGCCAACTATACGGTCACTCTCAGAGGAACTGCCATGCCACACCCAGATGCGTCAAGTGCCTGGGTGAGCATGGCACTTCAGACTGTCCCCGTCCAAAGGATCGTACCCTTTGCACTGACCTTCCCAGCTGCGTTCTATGCGGCAAACAAGGCCACCCGGCCAACTACCGTGGTTGCCCCAAAGCCCCTAAGGCCTCTTCTCCCAAACTGGCCAAGCGTTTCGACGCCCGCCAGCAAAGGGAAGCTCCCTCCTCTTATAGGATTCCCTCATCCCATTTGCCCCAACGTCTAAGCCCTCAGAGGCCTAGTCCGTGGAGTTACCTCCACCACCAGCAGTCTTTTCCTGCCATGGTGCCCTCTCAATTTTCAAATTTCCCTCCCCCTCCCCCCGCTCCCCTCCCCCGCCTTATGGATCCCCGTATTCGCGCCGCCGCGCCACCCGCGCCCCCTGCGCCCTCTGCGCCCCCTGCGCCCTCTGCGCCTCCAGCGCCCGCCGCGCCCCCCGCGAAACCCACGTCCGCTCTTAAAGCTACGCGTCCTTCTCAATCCACTCCCGTGACTACCCCCAACGTCTCCGTTGACTCGTTCAACGTAATTACGTCAACCTTCTTGGCCTTCGTCTCCCCTCGCGCAAAGACAATGGCCAACGAAATCCTTGCGGCCCATGGCAATCTCCTCCAGATCCAGGCCATCTACAACGCGTATCCGGACATTACGCAAGCCCTAACCTCCCTCGCTACTAAACCCCATTATGGATAACACGGTCTTAGCTAGGTTCAAACCGCGATCCCTAATAATAGGTTATTTCAATGCAAACGGCATTAAAAATCAACGCGAAGAGATTGCGGCTTTCCTCCGCGATCATCAAATAGACGTCCTCTTAGTCCAAGAGACTTTCCTAAAACCTTGCAACCGTAACCCATCAATAGCTAACTACCGGATAGTTCGCAACGATAGGTCACGTTGCCATAGAGGAGGTACCCTGATTTACTACAAAAAGCAGCTTCACTGCATCCCAATTGACCCTCCTCCCCTCTCACGATTAGAAGTTTCGGCCTGCCGCCTCGGCATGTCAGGCCACCAGCCGATCACTCTCGTGTCGGTCTATCTCCCCCCCGCTAATACTTCGGAGAATTTCCAACTCCTCTCTGACGACCTCTCGATTCTACTCACTATGAGTAACTCGCTCATTTTAGCGGGCGATTTCAATGCCAAACATCCCTCCTGGAATAGTTCGGTAACTACTACAAGAGGCCGACACTTGTTCGACCTCTCCCACTCTCTGACCTTTGACGTCATCGCTCCAATGACTCCCACCCACTTTCCGGTTAACGTAAATCATGCCCCTGATATCTTAGATGTGGCGCTCCTTAAGAACGTCAACCTAAGACTAGACTCCATAGAAGCTATTAACGAGCTCGACTCTGATCACCGTCCGGTAGTCATGAGATTAGACCCCCGCATAGGTCTCCGCGACCCAAACTCTCCCCCTATCACTAAGAGGATCACGGACTGGAAGAAAGTAAGCACTCAGCTGAAATCCAACACGTCCCCTCAGTTAGACTCTATTCCCGACGTGTTCAACTCTATCGCAGACACGACGTCCGCGATCGACTCACTCACTAATCACGTACAAACCGTCCTGAACGAATGTTCAAGGGAGGTTACAGTGACGGACGACCGTCACTGGAGCTTGCCGGACGATGTGCGTGCATTACTGACTGAGAAGAACGCGGCCGTCCGTGCCTACAGCAGCTTCCCCTGCCCCGCAAACAAAGCCCATATGCGCTATTTACAGAGATCTGTAAAGACACGCATACAGGAGCTGCGTGACGCGGGCTGGGACAAGATGCTCGGCGAACTAGAGCCCAACCATCTGGCATTTTGGGAACTTCAGAGGAAACTCAAATCCCCTCAAACTTCCTCCATGCCCCCCCTGACCCGTCCCGATAAGACCATAGCCTTCGAGGACGTTGAAAAGGCAGAATGCCTGGCCGACACCCTCGAGGCCCAATGCTCACCCAGCTCCCTGCCAGTAGACCAAGCTCACCTCCTAAAGGTCGACGCTGAAGTCGAACGTAGAGCCTCTCTCCCTCCCGTCGACGACCCTGATTGTCCACTGCCTCCCGTCGCTCCAGACGAAGTGCACGACATTATCAAAGGTCTTAAAGCTCGTAAAGCTCCCGGTTCAGATGGACTCACCAATAGGGTGATCCAATTATTCCCTGCCCACCTGATAATGCTTTTGACTACCATCTTCAATGGTGCCTTAAGCAACAACTTCTTTCCCCAGTCGTGGAAAGAAGCCACCGTCATAGGTATCAGAAAGCCCGGTAAACCCAGTACCGACCCCTCTAGCTACCGTCCCATCAGTTTGCTCAAGGTTCTCGGAAAAATCTATGAGAGGCTTATTTACAAGCGTCTCAGAGACTTCGCCGAGACCAAGGGCCTCATCCCCAACGAACAGTTCGGCTTTCGAACTGAGCACTCTAGCGTGCATCAGGCCCACCGCATCATTGAGTTCATAAGCGATGGTTTCCAACGCGGCTCTTTGACGGGTGCAGTTTTCTTCGACATTGCGAAAGCATTCGATAAAGTCTGGCACAACGGCTTATTATACAAGCTGTACCAACTCGGCGTGCCGGATCGTCTCGTACTCATCTTACGGGACTATCTATCGAATCGCGTATTCCGCTATCGCATTGAAGGAGCACTTTCCTCTCCCCGCCCCATTCGTGCAGGAGTCCCTCAGGGCTCCGTGCTAGCTCCCCTCATGTTCACGCTATTCACTAGCGATATTCCAAACCCAGGTAGAAGGACGCATTTCGCTCTGTTCGCAGACGATACGGCCATCTACTTTAGGTCTAGATACCCCGACAATATCGCCCACACTCTCCAAGGCGCAGTCAATCGACTCGCTGCCTGGTTTCGAAAGTGGCGCATAGAAGTCAATCCCGAAAAAAGCCAAGCGGTTCTCTTCTCGAAACCGCGCACAAGGCTTAGAGACCCCCTCCCCCGACCTCTCACTATGTTCGGTAAGCAGATCCCTTGGGAGAAGCGAGCCAAATACCTAGGTGTTTTCCTCGACCACCATCTCACTTTCGCTGAGCACATAAAGAAGGTTCGTTCGCGAGCCGCTTTCGCTCTCGGTAGGCTCCATTCCGTCCTAAACGCACGCAGCAAGATGTCACTTAAGTGCAAATTGCGAATCTACACAGCGTGTATTCGTCCCATCATGACCTATGCGGGTGCCGTCTTTGCTCATGCAAAACCCCATCATATCCATAGGTTGCAAACGCTCCAAAACCGATTCCTCCGTAGGGCCACAGGCTCCCCCTGGTATGTTAGGAACGAGAGTCTCCATCTCGACCTTAGAATTCCCACGATCCACCAATTCCTAAAACGCCTTGCAAAGCGTTACTTCGATTCCGCGGTCAAACATCGCAACCCTCTGGTTGTCGAGGCCGCCAGCTATGTCCCAAGTAGGATTAGCCGTACCCGCCGACCTAGGCACATTCTCACCGACCCTGATGACCCCATAACCCTCCTTCAGGAGAGCAATAGGGCTACTAGTACTCTACACAGATACAGACGCCTCCCGTCATTCCGACCTCGCCGTCGAGGTCCTTTGCGATCGCGTCCGCGCCCCCGAGTAAATGATACTCCTCCCCGACCCTTGCTCGATAACGAGGTGCCAGCAGTGGTTTCAGCTGTGCACGTAGCTTTAAATTCCCCGATTAATAATAATGATCAAAACTTTGATCCAGCCCGTCCCATCTTTGATGTCCTCCCTCCGGTGACGCCCTAAGCCGAGGCTCGTACCCCACAGGGGGTGCCCTTAGCGAGCGTTCACCTAGCTTTTTAGCTTAGTTTTGTATGCCCCTGGCTGGAGGCTTTGAGTGTAGCAGCTTAAGGCAACCACAGGATTGACCGGTTAAGTAGTCATGACCTCAGAGGTCAGCTACGAGATGCCCTACAGAAAAAAAAAAAAAAAAAAAAAAAAAAATTAATTTCTTTAGTGCAATTCAATGTTGGAATGCATGAGTTAATTACACGTTACTTATGACATAATACTGTTAATTACAGGGGGTTATTTCTGGCAGAATTTAGTCTTAGACATAAGTTATGTGTTTGATTCCACAATTATTCATCAAATAATGCTATCTTACAGGAATTACGAATGTTGAGCAAAGTTATTTGTTATGGTTCTGGCACGTGTACTCAAAACCACAGTATTGTCAAATCAAGCAATGATTTAAGTGAATTTAAAAGAAATAAACATATGATTTTGTATTTTATCCGTTTCATTTTAATTGAATTTAGAATCCTTGAGATACAATTTCTAAAACGATAGGTGGAAAGTTTTCTGTAAACAAAAAGCCATGGTCACCCTATCGAAATATTCAAAACGTATTGAAAGTTATAAATACCGAAAAATACATGTTTTTTGCCTAGTATCGGTAGTTTTACATATTAATAGGTGTTGTTTACAAAAAAAAAAAACTCGCTTTACAATTACTTTCTTCGATAAATAATCACGACTTATTTCTACGCGATACCGTACTACAGCTCCTGAAATATTAGCCTAGGATTTTTGTAGTATTTTTACAAGTTTCGACAAATTCAAATCTAGGTTTTACAAAAAACTTCAGACCCCTACGATGCTTTTTCAGCGAGATATCGGCGATAACGTGTTTTTTGACCGTTTCAATGGCGCGGCCATGAGGTTTTAGTCTTACAGCTCCTGAAACATAAACCTAGGATTTTTTGTAGTATTTTTACAAGTTTCGACAAATTCAAATCTACGTTTTACAAAAAACTTCAGACCCCTGCGATGCTTTTTCAGCGAGATATCGGCGATAACGTATTTTTCATCGTTTCGTTGGCGCGGCCATGGAGTTTTAGTCTTATAGCTCCCAAAATATAAACCTAGGATTTTTTTCTATATTTTTACAAATTTTTTACAAATTCAATGTGTTATTTACCTGAATTTCAGATCTCTGCAACGCTTACTTTTAAAGATCTCCGTGGCCGCGCGGTTCGCCGCGTTTCAATGGCGCGGCCACGTTCAAACCCTTATAACTTTTTAACCATAACTTTGACAAATTTATGGTTTTGGGAATCAACTTCTACAAATTTTTACAAAATCTTGGCGTGGTTTTTTTTTTAAATTTCGCCGTGGCCGCGCGGTCGAAACGGACACAAAACACGGAGGCGCCGCGATATTCTATACATAAGTTTGCTTATACAAATATGGGTGAAAAACGAACTAGAATGTGAAATATCGTGTTATTTCACTCTTTCTAATGTGGTAATCGTATTTGATAAAAGAGACAACAATATTTCAGTTGTTCCTCATAATGGCAACATTTTGTTGAGACGTGGTAACAGTTGTAGGTAAGTGCCATATCCGCCATAATATGCGACAAGTTCATGGTAGTTCTGCTGTCAAGTGGTTGTTTACTTTTTGTTTTATTGAGATTTGTGAGAAAATTACGTGGAGTTTTCCTTTAAAACTACATATATACGTTGGAAAACACCAATTCAACATGCCTGTGTGTTGTATTGTGAAGTGTGGTGCAAGAAAGAAGGAAAATCAACCTCAATTATCTTTGCACAGGTTAGTAGCCGGTTTTCATGCAATAGTACATAAAGTGATAAACTTTCGATGAAAAAATTGCTAGGTGATCATTAAATACTGCTTAAATTTTAATATATGGGTTTATTTCCGTCCAACAGACCTTTTTATTATTTCATAATTTCATTCGTTTGTTTACAATGATATGTCATGGTGGAATAGTGTTGTACCGTTTCCGTAATAGTTTCTGATACTAGTTCCTTCGCTGCGCTGAAATGATATTGCTAGGTCCGGCCCGTGGTTTACAGCAAACTGTACTCTTTGGTTCATAGCACCGAGAGACCGTTCCGCAGAGTTTTATGTAGTGTATACGATTTTTTTGTTGAAGTTTTTAAGATGAACAATACTGTAGTACATACATTTTATGTAACTTTTATGATTTCCGCGGCTCACGCTAATAAAGATCCCAGTCCGCATGATTTTATCCGACATCTTCAACGATAATCGTCAAATTTCAGCCAATTTACACAAAACTTTAATGAATTATACACTAAAACCTTCCGCATGAATTACTCCGTCCATTAGTGAAAATTGATTGAAAATCCGTTTAGTAGTTTTTGAATTTTTCGCGTTCAGACAGACAGAAAAACAGACAGACGCGGCGATGTACCTACTTTGTTTTATAATATGTAAGGATGTGTATTATTCCGAATGTTCATTTATGATAAAATTGTTAAAAATTTAATTCACTAATGCCCGTTTACACCGACAGCTAAGTGACACTTAAATGAATACCTAAAAAAAACTGCACTGTTTTTCAACTCTCAGCGCTGAGTCTACCGTTGAAAATCCAACAGTGAACTTTTATTAGGGATTCATTTAAGTGTCACTTACTGAAGGTGAAAACAGGCATAAGACTTGCATGCTCACTCGATACTAAATATTTGGCTTTGTTTAAACGTTCACTTGCCAAACATTAGGTTTGCGTTACAAATATTTGTGAAAACTTTATTTGCTAAGTAATAATTCTATAAATGAAATTATAATTATGCGGAAAATTGTTTGAGAAGTGATAAATTGTCAATACTCGTTTTTTTTCTGTTACAACGGACTATTAGCTAATATTTTTTTAAATATGATTCAACCGTGATATCTAGTAAGATTCGTTATACTATTACGTACTAGTATCGATACTCGAAATAGTAACACCATGTTCCCTGAATGACACAACCCTAGCATTGGCAGCCATTTTATGCGACATTTTGAGTTGTAGGTATGCACCTTTTTTTTGTAGGTATTTCCAGTCCATACTTATTAAATGTCTATGCACAGAACTTATTACTCAAGACCATAGACATTTTTCTATTTCAATGCTCAAGACGATCTAATCCACAGAACTTATTGTGTAGACTCAAAGGAGATATAATCGCAGAGCAGTGCTGTCATTCACATTCATATCATACCATGATAGTGCACACGATGCGTTGCGGCAGCGACGCGGCGCCGGAGCGGTGTCGCTGCGGCGGCCTACATACAAATATACATGGTATGTCACACGGTGTGTTTCGGCATCGCACCGCTCGTACGGCCGGCTGGACTTGCAACCCGCGAGACGAGGTGGTACGCGCGTTGCGACACCGGAGCGCTAGCACTGCGGCAGAATGGTACACGTTTTGTTTCGATTTTATGTAAATTTTGACGGATAATAACATAACAAAAACAGTTAAGTGCGTTTCAAACAGCTTTGCCAGTCGCCAACCAAGGGCACCTCTGTCGGGGACGCGGTTGGCAGCTGTGTAGCAAGCCCTTAACTGTGATATTTTTAAGCTGGGAAACACGTCAGATTTTCATGTTCTATGTTATAGGGCAAACCCTATAACATAGAACATAGAAAATCTGACATGTTCCACCTTATGGACTTAGTGCGGGAACCAAAGTTTGGACCAATGTGCGTGGGTCCAGGTCAGATTTAAAAAAAAATAGTCAGATTTTTTCATGAGATAGTCTGATCCGGCTATCGGAAGACGTTGGAGCCATTATTTTGTTTGAACATTACTTATTAAATGTCTATGGCTTTAACACGTCGACACGTCGTAGTACGGCCCCTGATGAAAAAATCGGACGTGTATTGCCAACCTTAACTTCGTTAATATTGATACTACTGCCGTGAATTTTTTCAACCATTTAGCAGGCAGGCGGGGGACACTTGACTCTTAAAACCTGTTCACACGGTGCATTGCGGCGCCAGACCGCAAAGATTTCACCGCCAACTTATCGCATGAACACAGGCTCTTACAAAAATGAACACTAAAATAATATAATGCAAATGGATCCCTGAATCGAAAAATAGTTTTCACAGTTTTCGCCAGTGCGGCGAAATCCTTGCGGCGCAAAGCCACTGCAGCGTAACAACGGTTCGGCGCCGCAGCGTACGTGTGCCCGCCTATGCGGCGAAATATTTCGTTTGTAGGTTTCATCCATGATAGCTGCTTACCACTGACAAGTTATATTAGAATAGCTGGGGATAGATACTACGTTTATTCTATAATAAAACTCAAACTTATGTTGATGTATGCGTTTTGATTATTTCACCTAAAATAAATACGAAGCAATGGGATGATTATATCTTATATGTCTTTTTTTTAAGTAAGGCATCTCGTAGTTGACCTCTGAGATCATGACTACTTAACCGGGCTTTCCTGTGGGTGCCTTAAGCTACTACACTAAAACCTCCAGCCAGGGGTTATTCAATTATGCTAATTAAAATTAGGTGAACTCTCGCTAAGGGTGCTGTGGGGTACGTACCTCGGCTTAGGGCGTCAACCGAAGGGAGGACATCAAGGATGGGACGGGCTGGCTCAAAGTTTTGATCATGATTATTAGTCGGGGAATTTAAAGCTACGTGCTCAACTGCAACAACTGCTGGCACTTCGTTACCGAGCAAGGGTCGGGGGGGAGTATCATTTACGGGGACGCGTTCGCGATTGCAAAGGACCTCGGCGGCGAGGGCAAAATGACGGGAGGCGTCTGTTTTTGTACACTGCTGGTTTCCCTACTGCTCTCCGAGGAGGGTAATGGGGTCGTCTGGGTCGGTAAGGATTCACTTAGGGCGGCGGGTTCGATTGATACTAGAGGGAATGTAATTAGCGGCCTCGACAACCAGAGGATTGCGATGTTTGGCAGTATCGAAGTAACGCTTGGTCTTCCAAGCGTTACTTCAATACTGTCGCGTTTGAGATATTGGTGGATGGTGGGGATTTTTAGATCGAGATGGAGGATATCATTCCTAACAAACCAGGGGGCTCCCGAGGCCTTCCGAAGGCAACGGATAAAATTAAAAATATAAGTAACAATATTATCAATTTTTCAACAAAACAATGTTGAAAAAGCTTGTCTAATACTATTTTTTTCAAGCTGGTTTATTTTGACGTTACAGACGTTCAACAGTCGTTTTAATGCTGTCAAATAGTGCGTCATGGTATGAAAACTCTATACAAAAAAAAAGGTGAACGGTTTTCGTAAACGTCAACGCAACATGCCTGCTGCAGGCCTGCTATTAGGATGTCATAGTACAAAAAAGCTCGTGGTTAGCCCCCAGTGCTAGAAGAGAGGTATCTGAGAGGTTTTTCAGTAAGGAAGACCAAACCCGAGTTGGTTTTCAACTCGATCAGGTTAGTTCTATCGTACGCCTCCAGTCTTTAACAAAATACGAACTTAAAGTCAATAAACACAAAATAACTTATTAATTACACAAAGTTCATAATTTATTGACTTATCCACTAAAACTACTTTTTTACCAGTAGTAAACGCTTCCCCTATCTTTACCTCGTCTATTAGTGCTACACTCCAAGTCTCATACATATTTATCTAGTTTTCGTATAATTTGTGATCGACACAAAAGTAAACAAACACAACAATAGCGGTTTTTAGAGACTTACAACTGTGCTGCCATCTGCTATGAGCTTTCAGTTTTTAACCTCATTAGGGTACTGATCCACATGTTTGAAATTATTTATGATGGTTTGTCGAGGTTTACTTCTTCAAGATCGAGGGATATTTATAATTTGTTAAATAAACTTTAATGGCTTGATTGGTATTGATATTATTAGTATTATATAATATTATATATATATATATATAACATTATTCGAATAACAAAAAACCCTGTTGTAAGAAGTTTGTCTATTTATTTAACTGGTACTGCTGGCAATCATAAAAATAAAAGTTCAATGATTTCTTTGACACACACACTCACATTTTCAATCTATGACTTTTTGACCGATATCGGAATACCATTTCGAAGCGTGTTGGTAGGTTATGTGAAATAATTATCATTTCATGAGGTTGATTGGCATGTAAAATGTATTTTAATTGAATATTCTTTATTTTAGATACACGTTTTTTGTCCATGATGGCAATTTCAACTATATTACGGCGTACTTTAATAAATGGGACGCTGTATTCCGCCGCTACTCTCCGATTTGCTTCAAGTCAACCTGAAAAAAAAGTATTCTTCGATGTAACTGCTGATGGGGTGCCCCTGGGACGCATAGTGATCAAACTCGAGACTGATTTGGTCCCAAAAACTTCAGAGAATTTTAGGGCCCTGTGCACTGGCGAAAAGGGTTTTGGGTATAAAGGTTCTTCATTCCACAGGATCATTCCTTCCTTTATGTGTCAAGGAGGCGATTTTACCAATCATGACGGTACTGGTGGTAAATCCATTTATGGTCGTATTTTCCAAGACGAAAACTTCAAGCTGAAGCATACCGGCGCTGGAACCTTATCAATGGCTAATGCTGGCCCCAATACTAATGGATCTCAGTTCTTTATCACTACTGCGCCAACACCCTGGCTTGACAAAAAGCATGTTGTATTTGGTTCTGTGGTAGAGGGTATGGATGTTGTAAGTAAAATGGAAGGTCTTGGATCTAAAAGTGGCAAGCCCACTAAGAAAGTTTTGATTTCTGAATGTGGTGAGTTGGACTAATTACACATTCAATTTATAATAAGTATAGTTTTTGTAGTACAACCAATAATGTAGTGTAGATATGTGTAATGTATGTAATTTGTTAAATAGAATTGTAGATATTAAGTAAAATGCTGTGTATTAGTATTCATTGTTATAATCTTCCTCTGTAGTTTTGAAAGGCTGAATTCCTGACTAATTTTTCTTTCTAGAAAATGGTTTCTAGGTTTTACTAAAACATTTAATATTGTACACAGGTGACTATCATGAAGAAATTTCTATTGAAAAAGCAGTTCAGTGATTGAATTATTTGAATTGAATGATTAAAAGCGTCTTAATTCAAGATAATGTTTATTAAATTATTTGTGTTTATTTCAAAGAGGAAAAATAAAATATGTTTTAAAATAAGTATGCAATTTTATTATTCACTAAATGCAACAAATTAGTTTAGGAGTTGCTATTATCAAACTTGTCTGGGTGATTGACATAACAACTTATTCAAATACATCTAAGTCAGTATCAATATCAAGTCTTACAATCTATTGTAGTAATAAGGCATTTTTTCGTTAAAACACTCTCTTTCATATCAAACTATTAACCTCTCTTAACAATATGTGACAAAAATTTACACAGACAACATTCCTGTCTTTTTAGTTCATTATCTGAGATAAATATATTGCTTTTAAAATACATGTTCATTTATATTTAAATGATATAGTTAATAATTGAGTTCTTATTCCAGCAGCCCGAGAAGAATTGACATTTTTTACACCTCAAAAATAGTATTTTAAATAAAAGTCTTTTGAACATCAAATTCATTTACAAGTATGATAATTTATAAGGGTTATAATAGAGTAAACTTTTGACTTGAATTAACTAAGGCAGTTATAACTGTTATAGATTTACTAAATTAATATTATATGCTAAATATTAGCTGTCCAAAATATACAATTATAAAAGATTTAAACTCCGAATCAGCAGGGTTTGAAAGTTTTTGGACCGTGAGTGGCATGCATAGAACCATTAATTGCACTAAACTTCCTAAAAAAAAAATAGGATCATAATACATAATAAAACTACGAAATAAATATTTACAAAAATTAAAGATGCATTAACAATAATTATTGTTGTCAAATATTCACATTCAGTTGCAAAATCCGTTCCTATCCATTGAGATCATAACTAATGTTTTTTTATTCAAAGGTGTAACAATCCTATAGCAATTTTGGTGATTTGTGCTCGTGTTTTATTCATTTTTAAGTTATAATAATAGTAAGAGGAATGTTAACAGTAACATATTGCAGACAGACATAAATTAGAAGATAATATAATAGTAGGCAAGCATATGAGCACCATTATATAAATTAATAAAAAGCTTTGTGCGGATATTAAGGTGTAGTAAAATGAGTGCATTTCAAAATATGTGGCATTATTCTCTTGATTTTTTACATGTTCATATTTTTGAACTTTTCAATCTTAAGTGGTCTCTATTTACTAAATTTCTATCATTGGTGAAGTTCAACAGTCTGTAAATTATTTGCAGTACTGTAAGAATACACACAAACAAAATATAATCAGCGTGTTTTTACATAGCAATATTAGAATGATAAAGTATTCACATCAAATTAGATTCATATCAATGATCTTGAATTTTAAGTACAACAAAAACTAGTTTTCGTTTTTATAAAGGTAATTATGCATCTTTAAAATAGAAAAAAAGTTAACATTTTTAACTAAATACATTAAATATAAAAACTAAAGTAAAAATAGGAGTGATGCGAGTATTTTAAATGTTAAAACAACAGTCAGTTATCACACTACTTGATTCTTGAAACATTACATTGATCCTACGTGTTGTAGCTTGTAGCTTCAATTAAGTAATTACTAGAACTCTAGTTATCTGCAGAAGCGACAATATTTTTTTTCCATTAATAATTATATGAAAGCTTCGAAATTACCGTTAAGATATGATTTGAAATCACTCATAATTGGTTTTCTATTTGCTAAATTCGGAATAAGTGTAGTTCATTTTTAACTTATTCATGTTCATTTTGTTTATCACTCGGTCGTGCACAGCAGTAAAACTAATATTTTACACTGGTTTGTTTCACTCAACTGAGATTCAGTCCCGACACTAAAATGTACCAAGTCGGCCCTATCTCTCTCACACGCATGGGTCCAATCGAGTCGACGCCAGATGATCCACGCTTCGACCCTTCTGCATCTGTAAGCTAAGCTCGTTGGGTTCCATCGTGAGGTGATGCGAGGAGGTCCGCTTGTGCTTGGTCTCCGGCAGCTTGCAGTCCTTGGAGCTCGTCCTGCGGTGGCGCAGCACGCCGGCGCCGTCGATGAGGCGCTTGCTCTCCTCGTCCGCGCCACGCGTCAGTGGCAGCGTCGTGAGGTCGAGGCTCTCCATGCTCTTGAGCGCTAGGTGCTTGAGCTGCTCGAGGCTGAGCTCGCGCGAGTCGGAGCGCGAGTGCACCTTGAAGTCGCGCGAGCCGCTGCGAGAGTGCGCCTCGCGAGGCAGGTCGCGCGACGTTGAGCGCGGGAAAGCGTCGCGGCGCGAGTCACGAGAATCGCGCGAATCGCTACGCACGGCGCGGCTGCGCTCGGGCTCGTCGAGCGAGTGCTGGCGCGCGCGCGGCTCCAGCTGGATGGTCTTGGAGTCGTTGCGCAGGTGGCGCGACGCGACCAGCACGCGCGAGTTCTTGCCGGCGGGGCGCGTCTGCGAGTCCTGCGAGTACTGCGAGTCGGTGCGCTGCAGGCGCGCGGGCGCGTCGCCGGCGCCGGGCGGCGGCTCCAAGGGCGTCGTGGTGGCCGAGCTCACGCCTGACATCACACCTGACCGGAAGCCGCTTGCGTTATCCGCGGATGGAAGTTCCTCGAAAACTGGAAACAAATGCTTTATAAGTAACGTTTAGCCGCATTACATTTTTGAAGAAAAAGATCATAGTTTGTCGTACGTTTGTCGAGACTGATGATGGAGCCGGCGATGTCTTTGTGCGGGTCGAGCGGCGGCGCGGTCTCGAGGTGTCGCCGACGTCGCACCAGCCACCAGTCGGCCATGAATATACCCAGCGCTACTATCTTGATACCGCCGCACAGGCCCACGAATCTATACAAACAGATAAAATTCATATAACGATACAGGCGAAATTTTGTGTTGTTATTGTGATGTTGTGTTATTATGGTTTATGGAAAATAAAATAATAATGACCATTATTTTAACTTGACATTTATGAGAACAATTTAATTGTAAAGCTAAAATGTTCTTGATAGATAATTTCATACAAATTCTGTTACCGTTTTAATTTATCTTTGCCTATCTGGATGCTGAAATCGCTCATTACTCAACTTTTAAAGAAGGAAGCTGTTCATAATATCTATAGATTTTAACGATTTCAATGCCATTCAGCAGAGCGACGAAATACAACCTGACGTGTGTTGTAGGCGTACCTGTATCTGAATTGTTCGATATCGTATAGAAGACACCGGCCCCCCTTCTCTCCACTGCAGGACTGCTTCCACAGCAGACACGTCGAGTCGATGAGGTTCCCGAACACGATCGGCGCGGGGATGTACCCGAACAGACGGAATATCACGAATTGCATGCCGAGTGCGAACGAACGCTCTTCTTCGCTCACCGATCTGTAGAAATTAAACAAGTTGTTTTAAAATTGTGGCTAAATAATAACAGCCGCAAAGTTAAGCACCGCTTGACAATGTATAATAATAATTCTTGTAATAGTTCCTATCGACGTCATTCCAGCGCCAAAAGTTCTACAAGGAACTTTTGGCGTCAAAAGTTCCTTGTAACCTAGTGTTTATGGCACAAAACAAGCGGCAAGCTAAAAAAAAAAACAACAAACCTTAGCACAATCATAAGCAGCGGCATCTGCGTGACGGCGACGACGAAGGTCATGAAGAACAGCAGCACGAGGAAGGGGAAGATGGTGTTGCAGGGCGGGTTGCAGGCGCCGGCCGTGGCCACCGGCACCACCGTCACCTCCGAGTAGTCGTCGCGCAGCGCCGCCGCCGCCGCGCCCGACACCACCACCCCCGCCGCGCCCAGCACGCCCGCCATGCTCTCGCGACTGTTCTCGTGCACGCCTGGTGACGAACGATCGACGTTATTAGGGCGGGAGCTTATAATAATAACCCATTTATTTCAGGCGACACAGGCCCATATACAACTGACCGCAAGTAGTGTGGTTACTTTTCTAGGCTACCGTACCCGAAGGGTGCTAAACGGAACCCTATTACTAAGCCTCTGTTCTCCGTCGGTCTGTCTGTCAGCGAGCTGTACCTACCTATATTTCATGCACCGTAATAGATAGACAGTTGAACATTTCACAGATTATGTATTTCTATTGTCACTATAACAACAAATTATAGAAATGTAATAAAATTTAATTAAAATACTACATACAAAAACCTATGATTTTGAAAAAAAAAAAATCTAACACTGTCATTGTCTAGAGCTCACCGAGTAGAGAAGAAAAAAATTTATTTTTGTTGTATAGGGTGACTTATAATTTGACGTATCCCTTCCAGGACGTGAAAGTGTAACCTATTTGCAACAATTAAGCATCCCATAAAGCCTAGGCGAAAATATATGGGATTCGAGAAAATAGAAATTTTATGAATTTTTAAAAATTTCCCAGAATTCGTCACTAAATATCACTTTTCTCCAAATTCTCAAATTGAATGGCCTTCACTGCTATTCCATTGGATACATAATACTTTAACAAACCTTTCGATGTAACCAAATTTTCCAAAACATTAAATACTTAAAAGTTAAAGGAAGAAGTTTACAACCATTTTCAAAAATTGTCTACGGACATGAACTTGACACCAATTACAAGCCAGCTGTAGACAAACTACCCAGCGTAGTCGGTCAAAATTAGGAATTTCATATTACAAGTTCTTAATTGGCCCCTGGATTTCATTATGATCCGCTGCTGCATCATAATGTGATTTAATTTAAAACCTCAACTAAAAACAAATATGAAAATTATTACCACAAAAATAAAAACCTGCCAAGTCGGACTACACACAATGAAGGGTTCCGTAGTTGGGATGAATTTATCCCAAATACAAACTTAAGATTGTAGTTCAAATAAATGTTCTCCCATACATTCCAACTGCAAATGTTTGTACGCATAATATTGAGAGTATTACCATAACATTTTAAGACCATAGTCATATTATGTTTTGTTTTTCAAAATTTGAGGTAGGTTTCGGAGATAACGGGGAAATGGTCAATTTTCATCGAATTTCTTAAATATCTTTAAAGGTGTTTATTTTAAAATTATATAAAAAAAATATATGTTTAAGATCCTCGCAACAAGCCCTTTCATTTGATGTGTCACACGGTACCTACTGATAGAAAAACGTTTTTTTTTTTTCTTGTTTGCCCCCAAAAGTGACCCCTTTATTAAAAATTAATTTATTTGCGTTACACGTTCGTGTTTGGGTCACAGAAATACAAATGTGTACCACATTTCAACTTAATCGGTCCATTAAATTCAGAGCAAAATGACTGTGACAGACAGACAGACAAACAAACGAGTGATCCTATAAGGGTTCCGTTTTTTCCTTTTGAGGTACGGAACCCTAAAAACTTTCTATTAAAGCACAGCTCGACCAAAGAGTTCTCACTTCGTAGGTTTTAGTCGCCGTCGACGAACAAAATAATGAAATTACGCAATTTAATAGCTGTTAGAGTGGAATAATTCAAGTAACATTAATGTATCGCTGTTTCTACATTATCTGTATCGGCTGCTGACAATATTTTTTTCTTGTGTTTTTGTTGAAATTTTATGAGTTTAGATAAAATTGTGTATGGACCTGCACATAATTAGGTATTGCCCGGTTATTCAAAAGCGAAAAGTAGAGTATCTCCTCGGGGATAAAGGTGTCTATGTCTTGGGCGAGCTTGAATCCCTAACTCCACTCAGGGTTCTAGTCTTATTAACTCGGTGTTAACGCGCACACTGTGCGCACACCGCGAACCCACTGTGTAGACTGCGGGACGCGGGTAACCAGGGCCACGGGGCCGGATCGCATCGCCGCCCGACACCGACAATCAGCTTGGGTCACTCATTGAAAGCGCGCTCGTACGCCACGCGTAAGTTGCGTCTAAACTAAATTTGTTGAGCAATATAGATTTAATAAGTAGACTGTGATGTGATCCCTAATAATATTCTCAACACTCGGAGCTCTCTCGCTACGCTGGGGAATCCTAGAATTCTTCATTACGTTCGGGATTCAATATAGCGCCCGTGACTAAAACACTGCTTTATCCCCTTAGTGAATAACATAGACTATTGTACACGAATACTAGTGTACTTATGCGAGTGTCGCATAGGATAGGTCCGCCTGGCCTCTAGCGAACTTTATATTAACCGATAAAGTAATGCTGCTCTAGACAAAGAGGCCTTAATTTCCATAATAAACAGCTACAATATATGTAGTACAAAAAACATAGAATTGAACATTTTAAGAATCAATGTTGCAGCCCCAATCCGCAGATTAAACATAAACACGCAATGTTTATATGCTTTTGTCATTTTTATGATAATCTACACCAATCTGCGTACCTAGTTAATAATGTAACAATTTAATAATTTCAAAATAATCTAAAATGGGAAACTTAAATTTAAAAATGTAGTACTGCAAATCCTACATAACAGCACAATCTTATATTATTTATCTAATGTTAAGATAGGTGATTTAGCCTATTTAACATTGTTCGGATTATGTTAGTTGTACATTTAGAATAAGATTTTTTTGTCAGCTTGTATTAACCTTTTTCTGTTAACAAATACCTTTAAAAATCAATCAAACATAAACACATCAAATAACAGTGGGTGGCACTAGATGAACAATAACATGAGTACATATAACGTGCGTAATTATAATCTACCTACACCATGGACCTCGCATTCGGCAGGATATTTTTTTTCTGGGAAGTCTATTTCCGTCTCCTCAATATATTTACGAAAAGCAAGAATGTAATTGTTTGCACCTTCTTTTTTGCAATTTTTAGCACACCGCCTTGTGAAAGTTTTTTTGTTTTTTTTTTTTTCACTAATTTGAATACCTTTGTCGACTTATGCAGAAAGTTTAAGGATGATGAGGATGATGATGTAGATTCTAGCGAGCGAAGCGAACTAGAAAATTTTCATCCTTTGCTGGAGGCTGAGGAGTATCTCTAAACTGCTTCTTACTTCATATATATTGACCGTGTTTGAGATATCATTAAAAATTTCTTCTTAAGATTTGGGGGGCCACTAGGACCGGGGGCCCGGAGCGTTTTGTCTTGACACTATACTGGAGTATTTAGTTTCTAAGTCTAGTTGCTAGCTTCAGATAAACTTACATAGGCACTTATGAAACGTCAGAAGCTAGGAGCACGGTTCCAGTTGGTCGTTTCCTATGGAGAGTAGCCGGCGGAAAACTCCACGGTCCATCATTATATAAGTACCTGGGCGACCGAGCTCTACTCGGGTGAAAATAGAGAAAACGAAAAAAAAATCCCGGATGAGATGAGACCTAGCTAGATCGATTTTTATCCCGTAAACCCTTATATTGCATCTTTCATCGAAATCGTTAGAGCCGATTTCGAGAAAGTGATTACAAATATCTATGTCGCACTAAGATGGTTGAAGCCGTGGTAAGTACAGTTATATCCCTAGGGATATAGCTATATACTGTAATATAGTAAGCAGTTAATAACTGTCGGAGTGCCCTAATTTGTTACTGCGACCAATTTCACGGCTTCAAACATGAAATCATAAAAAAGAACGTTTTATGTAGAGCTAGCCAGCTTTAACTTAACTAAAGTAAACTCACATGCACAGTTAGTGAAGTTGGAGCGCGAGGAGAAGGCCGCGCAGCCCGCGTGGCACGGCGAGAAGTACGTGAGACCGTTGTTGCCGCACACCGGCTCCATGTCCGTCTCAGTACACAGGCAGTTAAAGTTACAAGCCGCTGTCAGGTTCACCTTGAACGGCTCCAGGTTTCTGGACAAATAATTGAACATCTAAGTATAATTTTTAAGCTGTATAAACTTGACAGAAAGAAAAACACAGGACATTAAAAATGACAAACGAAAGAAACGAGGCCTAAAAAGGTGGCATAATAGTGTGGTGGCAATTCCAAATAAATAAACATGCTGTAGACGCCGCAAGAAGAAACTGAAAATGGACGGCAAGATCAACTTTTGTAGTAAGTGTTAGTTCAGTTGGTCTGCCGAGCGTGACATCACCTGCTGCATCAGCCATCCCCACAAACAATGATTTAACAATAAGACCGATGCTTAAAAAAGTATGATACTACATATAATACAAAATAATACATACGTGTGGTTAGTATAAGGTATGGTAGTCCCGGCCATCTTAATGTTGTCGCATCCGAGGAAGAACAGTAAAGCGTAGCAGGAGAGACAGATTGTGTTCGATATGAGCACAAACTGCACGGCGCCCTTCGGTCGGAGCTCCAGCCGCTTGAGTAGGCAGCCGCCCATGAAGATGCCTATGCATGCGCCCGGGATTGCTATAGAACCTTTACAAACAAACATTTAATTGAACTACATGGTTAACTAATGCCCTTTCTAAAGACCGGACCGGTAATAGCGAACTGTTGTTTCTCTATAAGATCAATAAAATTAGCAAGGAAAACTTCGCACACGCGATGGGTATGGGTATATCTAAACAAGGCAAATAAAAAGAGATTTGATGTTTTTTTTTGGGTTCCGTACCTCAAAAGGAAAAAAAACGGAAGCCTTATAGGATCACTCGTGTCGTGTGTCGTGTGTCTGTCTGTTTGTCACAGCCAATTTGCTCCGAATCTAATGGACCGATTAAGTTGAAATTTGGAACGCATATGTATTTCTGTAACCCAAACACGAACGTGTAACGTAAATAAGCAAATTAAAAAAAAAATCAAACTGTATCATGTGACATATCAAATGAAAAGGCTTGTTGCGAGGATCTCAATGATTTTTTTTAAAAATAATTTTTAAAATAAATACATTTAAAGCAATTTTTAGAAAATAGATGAAAATTAACCATTCCCCCCCCCTTGTCTCCGAAACTACTGAGCTTAAATTTTAAGCTCAGTAGTTTCGGAGAAGAAAATTAAGCTCAGAATGGTTCTTCATTCATAGCTTACAGGAAAACCTATAAGAAGTCTATGGTCTTAAAATAACATGATAAATCTATCAATACTGTGCGTACAAACTTACATTTGCAGTTGGAATGTATGGAAGAATGTGTATTGCAACAACAATGTGAAGTTTGTATTTGGGATAAATTATTAACAATCTGTTTGCCAGGTATTTAAAATAATACGCCCCTAGGCGCCGCAGGAGACGCCCTGGGCGTCAGGAATCGCAGGCCGATTCCCGGCCACCGTAGGTGCGGGCTTGCGGACGGTGAGCAATGGGTAGCTCGCCGTCCGATAAGGACCAGGCTCGGGTCCACGGTACGTTGTGTTCCACGCGCGCCTCAAAGAGATGTCAGCAGAACTGACGGGGTCCGCTAGTGCCGATGCCTGCCGGGGTCGCGAGAAAGTTCGAAAGGGCTATCGTGGCCCCAGGCAACATACAGGCAACAAAAGGAACACGGATGGGTTTAAGTCAGTAAGAGTCTGACACGCCCTCCCGCTCCGCCCAGAGGAGAAGTTATTTGATGATTTCCCACCGAAAAAATAATAATAAAGGTATTTGCAAACGCTGGTCTATTATATAATAAGGAGACTCATATTCCACAGTGAGGTGATGTAAAAAATAGTTCTAAATAACGGTACCTATCTATTTTAAAACGATTAGTACACAAGATGAACGGATATAGGTGACGCAAGCGGTGTCGGCATCAGATCGTCTGCTAAGATTAAGGCATTGTGTCTAAATTCACTGTTGCTACATAGCATTATTAATAGTGGCTTTATTATGCTTTATAGCCTTTTTGTCTTCGTATGCAGATTGGAAACAATGGGTAAATGATGTTTCATTTCTTAAAATTTCATTCACGGTTTCGTTTTTATATTTACTAGTGGTCGGCCAGTGGTCGAAATTCGACCATACTTCATTTAAATTTTAAGTTTGATAGGATAGTTTAGGATAGTTCATACTAATTCCATGTATAGTACATACTAATTCTATGCTGCTATGTCAATATTTTAAGCCATCTTTAACCATAAACAAAAGAGTGTGTGTGTGTGTGTCAAACGCACGGTAGGGCGGGTAATTAAAAAAAATAAAAAATCTAATGCATATTAAACAAAAATATTAGCTTTCTGCACTCCTTCTCCATATAAAATTTAAATGTGCCAAATTTCATACTCCTCCGTCCGCGTAATTTTCGTAAAAAGAAGTACAAATTTTTGCTTTACGTATTAATTTAAAGATTTACAAATACAATACTACACTCATTATCATTATAAACAATGTGATAGCTTAGCTTCACATACATAATTTTCCTGAGTTACTAATACATTTTAATGTCTGTTGCAAGTATTATAATTCCACCAGTACCCCTTAAAACTGGAAGAACACACCTATGCTTGGCGGCAGAAATACGTATGGTGTCATATTGCGGTGGTGTACCTACTTCTATTCTATTGGGGGTCAATCGCCTCGAAGGGAGTCAGTGTTCGCCAAGCTGGTCTAAATTGGTAACGTGATCGAGTAATACAAACGGTTCTACATAATCAGGTAATCAACCTTTAATGTTCCCATGACATGCCACCCAGCTGAGACTCAGGCCTTTACTCTGTGAGAATGAGAAAATAAACTATATATCTAAAAAAAAACGTGTCATAACTTACCAGTAAACACGCTAGCCTGACTCTTGCCCAGACTGAACTGTGTCTCCAAATACTTGGGCAGGAAGACGACGAAGCCCGACACGATCATGAGCTCCATGCATGCGCCCAGACACGTCACCACGTACACTGGGTTCTTGAGCAGGCGCCACATCGATACCGGTATGTCTGCGGATTAACAGTTGCATGATTATTTCTTTACATCACAACTGAATTTCCCGAAGAAGGACGGAGAGTAGACTCCCATATAATAAAGGGCGAGGCTATTATCACGCTTGCAACTTCTAGACAAAAAGAATCAAGTAAATCGGCACAGTAATCGCGGAAAAATTGAGGGGAGCTTGTAGCTAAGTAATAACAGCCCCACGGATCGATCCATCAGGTTAAGCTACGCTTGCCGGAGTTGGTTCGTGGATGGGTGACTATCTTTACATACAAGACTCCTCCGTGCCTCGGAAAGCGGTCCGGTTGGTCCCGGCTAACATTCGTGGCTCTTTGACAGTTGTTATGGGTCGTCAGAAGCCCGAAAGTCTGATAACCAGTCCTACCAAGGGGTATTGTATTACACAGTTACTAGCTTGTGGAGGTCAGATAGGCAGTCGCTCCATGTAAAATACTGAGATTCAGCTGCATTCGGTTAGCCTGGAAGCTGACCCCAACATAGTTGGGAAAAGGCTAGGCAGATTTGAATCTCGGAAAATTTGAATTAAACAAAACCAAAAAAAAAACCCACCGTATGCAAGAATTCAATAAATAGGTAAATGACGGCAATATTATTGACGGCATATTGTTATAAGTATGTACCTTTAATATCTTTCCCGTATCCAGTATCCTTGATATCAGACTGCGGCTTGGACGGTGTTTTAGACGTGGACGCTCCGCTAGCAGCCGCGGCTTTTTCCACCAGTCTAATCTTCTCCTTCTCTCGGACCAACACTTTCGGGAACGAGAAGAAGGGAATTGCGACTAGGATCAGCAGGAACCCACATAGTAGGAAACCACCCCACCACATGCCGACCCAACGATGGTCACCTGGATCTGTAAGAAATATAAAGGAAATTATTGAAATTACTTACATAAGAATCGAAGATGTATAAGGATAAATAGCTGTTACGACTCATCTTCCAAGTAGTATTTTAGCCCTTTTTAATATGTGCTACAAAGGATGCCAATGTAAACATATGCATTGTTTGTAATAAGTAAAAAAATGTATTACTATCGAAATACCGAACCGAAAAATCATGTAATGATAGTCATTAGATGGATACATAAATACTAAACGTTGATAAGTTAATGATACTCACCTATAGAGATGATAGTGCCAGAGAAAGAGTCCATGTGGAAAGACAGCAAGTATGCTCCGAGAAGGAACCCGAGGACTGGACCAAAGGCAGCCATGCTGTACATGCATCCTATAAACAAAGCAAACACATATTTTAGCTTATCAAGTTTGCAATAATCTAATCAAAGAATAAAATGCATTACCTATTCAGATTATGTACCTAATCTATATATTTAAAAATGAATCCCTATTTCCCTTGGTCACGACATCACGCTAAAACGGCTGAACGGATTTGGATGAAATTTGGGATATGGATAGACCTTGACCCGGAGAAGGACATAGGATACTTTTTATCCCGATATTTTTACGGGATCGAGACTTATGCGGGTGAAACCGCGGGGCGCAGCTAGTTAAGTATATCATAATCGTTATGATAACCGCCAAGTATAGGTAATTTATCAATTCTGATTGACAATAAGCAACCATCAATTAGGTCCTGTCAATCACAAGTCACAAGCAGCATGTAAGATAACATAATCATCGCACTGTCCTTTTGTGACGCGGGTAACGTGTCAAACGGTTAAGTGCACCCGGCTGTCCGATATTGTGGAAAGTAGGTCAGTCTTGTTTTGTGCGGCTGCAAATAGCGCGGATTCCACCGCTAATACCAATGACTTATGGTCCCCGAAATCTGTTCGCGTGAGAAACATTTCCATACGCTCCATTTACTTTACTAGGCAACGATTATTTACAACCTCAATATCTCAAAGGTCGATTTGAGCGTTCAAATTACGTTACACTGATAAAATCAACCGAATAAAATTATACTCATTATAGAAATTAATGGCAGTATGAAAACTTGCGGCGTGGCATGTATGTATGCTGTGTGTGACGTAATAATGTATTATGAAAACGTTGCGTGTTGGTGTTGCTCGCTTCCATAACTTTAAATTTCATTCACTTTTACGCGGCCAGTGTTTGGTACAAGAGATAAATGTTTGTGGAAACAGTCGCCGATTAAGCGAGCTGAGCATTCACCTGAACATCGACGATATCAAGACAAAGCAGTTAAAAATAAATCACCATTCATTATAAAATAAAGCGGATATAAATCGATCAGTATAGACCTCCTTCTGACTATACGAGTGGCTCTCGAATCCAGGTCGCGTCCAAAGGAGTCTTAACGTGAAGGGCCTTATTAAAACCCCTCCCCTCGATGACGCTACAACGAAGTAGGCTGAGAGAAAACATTTAATAAAAGAGCGTACATTTTTCTTCGATCGATATCAAAACTTTGAAGCAATAGAACAAATATGAAAATAGTCTTTATTTTAAATGCAGTATGGGTTTGCTCTTGACCTATGTTACTTTGCAGTGTTATGTCCTTACGGAAATACCGTTTTTCAGGACAGTAACTATAAGCTCCTCGGCTTTGATATAGGAACTGGGTCAAGGACGCGGCACCAATACGGTAAATTTTCAAGGCACCGCATTTTCATGGGGCCAGCTCAAACACAATATGTATATGTAATATAGCGTTTAACGCGATGCTCCCAACTTTCTGAATTTCATGTTATGGTGGGATAGGTGTTATTTATAAGGTCGAATGGTCACGGCCTTCTTTTTATGTTCTGAATAAATTATTGTCTGTATAATAAAAATCAATTTCAATTTTGCGCTGCTTAATTATACCATTTTCATTAGTATGAATAAATCACAATAGGATACCGTAGGTGATTTAGTTGCCATATAAGAAAATTCGATGTTAATGAGCAATTAAAGTAGACGGGACTTCCCCCTGATTGAAGAATCTAATTTATGGGTCACTTTGATGGAGTATCGTTTCCCTGTACAAGTTTGAAGCTATGGTATGGTAAGCCACTGTCCATTGTCTACCGAGGTCATAAACTAAAAACGAGCATTGACACAACCTGTCCGGTCCCTAGCACATTTATCTTTCTAGATCATTCTATCTATACAAACATCACAAGCGTCTTCGGGATCTTCGACCTTTCACGTGAATTCATTTAATAAATGGATCCTGCAGTTTTATAAAGACCCGTACCGATGAATCACACACGCAGTATCGAGATTAAGTGTCCACGATAATGTTTCATATCTAATACTGTAGTAGGTAAACCGTAAAAGCAAAATCGTGTGAGATCCATTAATAGGTGCGGCAGTACTCGTTCAAACATTAATTTAAATTGGGTATTTTGTAGAACAGTATCCTAATCTTCTCTAATCCTAATCTTCATCAGTATAATATTGACAATCTGCGTCTAGATGCATGTCCCGCTGCATAGTATAAATAATAACGTAAACGTAGTGATTATCTCGTACACAATGACGGCCAACTTGGCAACATTGTTAGTTCGTATTGTTAGAAATGTTAAACATACTGAAATTAAGGATAACACTGATTTATATATTATTGTTCTACTTTTATTCCATTCAGTGTTTGTAAACACATTCTACATAAACGCGAGCGGCGTGATGTCGATAAGAATGCTTTTACTTCTAGCGAATGCTGTAAAAAGTTAATTAGAGGTGTGTTGGTTTTAATGAAGTTCAGTGACTCGTGTATGTGGTTTATGCACAGTTTATGTGAGGGGACACCGTCACCCCGCAGCCTGGCATGACAATAAAGACATGAACGGCTCTAGCGATATGAAGTGGACACGCGGACAGTATAATAAGCGTCACGACACAATACTATTGAAGTCGTTTCAAAGTTAACAAAGGGTGATAATATCATTTATGAGATTTGCAGCGAGTCTGCCGCTGCAGCGCTTTGCGTTATGACAGCAGCCATGACTTCATTGTGATGTGTTTGCAAACGCTTACTGCTTGTTGTTTGACGATTTCAATAAATAAACAAGCTTGAAAGAATACTAGCCACTACTAGACGATGAGGTACGCGTACGTTGTTATTACTCTCGAAGGTACTGCTACATCACCTTTGTCCAATATCCTTAAGCAGTTAAGCCTGTACGATAGCACGAAAAGAGAGGTGGCGCCTATTAATTCTGTGCTAGCAGCCATGCCTCACAGAGCAAACAACATGAGTCATCGGAATACATTTAGATAAGTCGCCGCACGACTTGCCAGCACGGCCAAACTTAATCGTGATGCTATAAAACCATCCGAAGCACTAACCTGCATAGCTATTCACCATTCAATACATTTCCGTGCCGAATCGAACATCAATCAATGTTATCGTAGTAGTCCTCTAAACGCTGTTCTTAAGGTGATGATAACCGACTTTTAATGATTTTATACTGAAGATAGCGTCCAAACGAGTAGTGTTAATGATTTGGAAAAAATATAGGTTAAATTAGAGCATTTTCTTAATATTCTAATATAGGCATATTTTGGATTATGTTTATATTACATGGTGAAATTAATTTGTAAAGTTATGTCTAACGCGGATAAAAAACTGCGAATGACGCAAAATCTATCAAGAGTATTTTTCTGAAACCTTCACCATTTTAAAGATAATTTAAATATTGATCTTTTAGTATACGTGTTTTATTGAAATACCTTTTGTTTTATGTATTATCAATTATTGATGCGTTTAATTTGGGACAGCGCTCCTTGATGGGCGAGTCCTATTACTGGCTGGACGTACGACGTGTTAACCACTCAAGGTCACTGTCATATATCTGCGTCTTAAAATGTTGTCAGTGTCAATCGAATAGACGACCGTAAAGGCTCGTGCAGACTAGCGCGATATCGCGGGCGTCGTCACAAGGGTCGCGCTGCCTAAAGCGCCCGCGATATCGCGCCAGAACGACACGAGCTTTTATGCTTCCGACAGCTAACTGCTGTCGGGGCAAGGCAAATCAGGTACCTAATCGGACACGACGGCCGGTTGAGTGGTTGTGAATAGCTATGCAGCACTGACAAACGATAGGTAGGTATTAAACGAATAACTATTCATTTCGACTTCACTTTCATGTGTTATTCACATAGTAGTTTGTCGCGATACAAACCAAGAAGATTGTATGTAAAGATTCCCATACAATTTTAAGCCGTTTTCCCTTAATTATATAGAAACTCCATCCTCTCGCTTCCTAATTCAAATTTAATTGGTATGTCTTCTCCCTCCATCTATACTACGTGTGTCTTACCTATATACATGCTGGACGACTCTGGCCGCACGTGGTCGTCCACATAGGTGGTGCCCAGTGTGAGCAGTGGCGACCCGCCGCAGCCGAGCAGCAGCTGCGCCACTATGAACACCATCACCGGCATGAATGTGCTCGGAGAACTCTGCCAAGTTATAGGACTACATTAGTCATAAACCAAGATGTCTTGCTTCTCTAAATGGTTGGGGAAAAAGATTTTGGTGACTAATGGACAGGATAATCGTCAATATACCTGGCAAACCTAAAATATATACACAAAGTTAAACATGAGCACTATGGGCAGCTGATTTGGTTTTACGGTCATCACCAATTACTTGGCTAGGTAATTCTTTATTTCATTTTTGGAAAAAAGTATTGAATGCCCAGGAAGAGACATGGAACGCACTGCAAAAGCTCCAATACAATTATTCTGCAATAATTAGTCTTACTCTTCAAATAAATACAAACCTTAATGCAGTTGTCAGGTCTCAGGTTGCTGGGTGGTAGACCTTGTGAGAGGCGCCCCAAGCCGCCCATATCCTGCTCCAATGCACGTGGCAACCGACATATGTTGTCGTCAGATTTATTGTTCATCAAAGTTTCGCTATTCACTTCCGCTATAAAGTGCGGAACGACGAACACTAACGAGCCGATGCCCATAATCACGGCACCTAAAATAACAAGACTTATAAACATTTTGTTGCTGCGGAAGTGATATTGGCAAAATTGAAATTCGCTCCATAATGAAATGTATGATAGGAACAAAGGTTGTCATTAATAAGCGATTGATTTGGTCAGGTCAAGGTTAGACAAAAGCCAATAAAGTAATGTAAGCTCAAAGGCCTTGCATAACACTTAAACAAATAACATTGGTAATGCTTATTATCTATGTGCAATGTGTACTTTATAAATGGCTTTTAATTAAATGTCCATGCTTACCGACTGCGATCCACACTGGAATGTGTCTCCTACTGCCGAGGTACGATACGAAGATCACGGTAATGACGTTACCAATCTCGTAGCTGCTCGCAATGAGTCCGGACAGACTCGACGGGATTTCGAAACGTTTCTCGATTGTTGTGATCACAGAGTTTATGTAGCCGGAGCTCAACGCTTGCTGCAGCGTTACCAGGAAGGAAAGGAAAAATACAAACACCTGAAAGAAAACCAACGTAAGTCATGGGAAAACGAATTAAAGGTTTATGAAGGTCCGATTTTCAAAGTAAAATATGTTTGCAACCTACCAGTAAAATATACCAATAGGTACTTACTTTAATACTAGAAAATTGTTGTATGAAAAGCGGCCTCCACGACAAGATACCGCAATCTCTTGCGTCATGAGGAATGTCTAATATTTCTGGGTACAGTTGTCGAGGCTTTTCTCTTTCCTTGTCTCTCTCGCGATCTCTATAAACAGATGGAAAACGCGCGTTATTTCCTGTAATTAACATTAATTTATGCTACAGTTAATTCAATGAATATAACTACAGCAGCTGTGAATATTAAGCAAACTATTCACGGCGCGTGCGCAGGTCGATATACTGACAGGTATTTCTTGATTTTTCATTGGGCATCTAACTCTTGACATGACAATTGAAAGTAAGACTATATCATTTATGACGCTATTTTAAAGTGTTGGTATGAGATATCTCACAAAGTAATGCTGTGCGATCTCGAATTTAAATGAGTTCGTCGGTTCCGGTGTCATAAGTGCGAATGACGGGTCATATCAGCACAAAGCGTATATACATATCTCCTTTAAATTACTTCACAATGCGAACTCGGTTTGGGGTTACAGTGAACGGCGAAAGTAGGTCTGTTGTACAGTTGGTGGTAGAATAAAAAAAGACTTCAAGGGCTAGGGAAACGGTACGTTCTTCCGGGAAGTCAGGTGTACTAACAACTACCAACCTGCTGGACTAGCAAACCTTTTTACCAGGACATCAGCTACATAGTAAAGTAGTAGAAGTAGTTCGTGTAGCTTGTGCTGACCCGAAAGATAAACGTAAAAAATAAAGTCTGACTTAGCTGTCCGACTACAGCAAAGTCAAAGATTCATCTGTTTCCTCATTACTCCTAAAGTTCTTGTCGTATTTTTTTCTATAGCTAGTTCACCTGTCGCATACGCCGGCCGAAGGGTTTCGGCTGTGGCACTTGACGGACTCCCGCGGCGGGTGAGACGGGTGCGGGGGGGTGCTTGGCCCGGCCTCGTCGCTCGCGCCGTCTGCGCACCCCGATTCCGCGTACAACCCCGTCATCGCGTACATTGACTCTTGCCTCCTGAAAACAAAGTTTCATGTAATATTTCATAGACTCTTGGCAGGTAGGGTCTTTGGGCAGGGAATGTGTGGGTCAAGTCAAGGGGGTTTTAATAGCTGTATCGCGTGATACAAAATCGCTTGGCTCTTCGCATGACACTTCGTTTAATAATGACTTGAATAAGAGTGTTTGGTACCTTTATGTGTCTGCACATCACTATTTGGTTGGGAATGTGATGATGTTTGGTTCACGTAAATGTTTTCAGGAAACATCGCATCTTCTCATCGGTCCTCTCTCACCTGGTATTGAATTCAATTGTCTTCTGACTGATAAATATTGAGTCATTACCATCAGGAATTAATGAGTTTCTATTCAGTTAGATAGTAATCACTTTTGGCTTCAAAATATTTTTCTTATGAAGTACAATCCTACGTATTTCTGATTGCGGGTCTATTTTTTATTCGTTCAATTAAAAGTGTATGGGTAGTAAGTAGTAGGTTGCAGATATGCAGATATTATAACTTTCTACAAAGACATCGTAACTTAATGGTCTGGGAAAATGCTACAGCTGATACTTTCCTATAATATACCTATCTAAAATGCACAGGAATAATAATGGCATCAAAAACTCGGTAATATTATTATCAATAATTGCTGCAGTAGTGGAATTTGGGTTCAGTTACAGAGGTATTTGTTTTGTGACACTGGGACTGGACGCACCAGCAAATGGTTCCGGGAAAATCGTTCGAGAATATCACCATCGCTGACATATATAATTATCAGAACATAATCCTAAAGACAAAAAATATATTATATTTCCAACACAGCAAGCTCAAGTTGCGGTATATAGTTTCACTGCCAAGTTTTTATACCCAACTATCAAATCTATAAGAGACATGCAATGTGTAAACTGTAATGTCTTCAAGATATAGGTTACGGTTCTCATAACTTTGCATGCAGAACTTGGAGCTTCACGACACGATATGGGTATCCGTCAGAGCAGTCACGACAAACTTCGCTATGATAAATGGTTTGAATGTCAACCAGCCTACATACAAATGGTCCTTTGAAGTTGTTCCACATAACTTGTTATTTTGTCGGTTGCCCCTTTCGAAATAATCTGGGATATATTATCTATATACACAGTATTTGATATAATTTTGTACCACATCCGGTAATTTTACCCATGGTGTGATTAAAATTACAAATAATGCAGGTACATAGGTACAGGTATTACACTAATCACACCACAGAATCTATTATAATTATTTAATGTATGTAAAAGTTTTGTACCTACATAACATAATATGGTGTTTGCACAATATTTTTCCACGGTTGTCATTATTTTCTTGCTTTTAACGGAATCTAAGGTTTTCTAGGCAACAGATAGGCATTTAGTTAATGATGGAAAGTGCTAAGAGAACTGTGGGAAATCTAGCAATGTGAGCATTGTTTACAAACACACAGAACAATCACATCGTTGATTGGCTACTAAGAGACCGCAGTTTTTACTAATAATAATATTTAGAAATACAAATTAATACCTGTCTAATAAATAGTTAAGTTGTTCCGTTCTTTCCGACATTTCAGCACGAGTTACGATTACTTCACAGACACAGTTGATAAATAAAATAACTTCCTAATGACGAGGCACGAACACAACGTAAATATGATATACATTAGAGAGCGATTATCTTAAATGGAGCAGTTAATTTACGCGGTTTAATTTAAAGTGTGGTGTTACGTGGTGCGTGCCCATAGAGAACATTAGCACTAAGATGACTAAACTTAAAGCTTTGTCTGCGGCGGGTGATATCAGAGCAGCGCGCGATTAGGTACGAATATGGGCCAGGTGTTGCAAACCTAACGTTATCTACGATATGACGAGTACGACGTTATCACCGCAAGGGACCAGAGGATTTTGTTTGTGCCACTCACACTGGTGGCAGGGGCCGGATGAGGCAATGTTCTTGGACAGCTCCGAGATGATAACACCTAAAGAATCGGTACCAAATACTAAACCTACCTGTTTTATTATGTCAGAATAATCTGTTTTTGTGTACAGCTCACATAATGATACCGGAATTACATCTGGTTGTATAAAAACAAAAACGGTTGAATCATAACAACGCTAGATTGCTGAAATGACTAACAATGTTTTAATACTAAGTCGCTGCAACATGCAATACACATGGCGGCACATACACAGGAATGGAGTAGTCTAGTCTAAACATTCTATGTAGCTTAGCCTACTAGCCTCATTACGGAACGTAAATTGTAACTGTCCTTCAAACAGCGGCACTTTTAACTACCATCACATATTAACTTAGTGATAAGGTATAAAGAATATTGACAAATATTTCCTCTTTTTGGTTATTCCGAGTATTTAAAATCTAGTATTCAGTGTTTATCTCTATTTTTCATTAAGTTACATCCTAAATGAGTCATCAGTGAATTCAATGGAACGATATCAGAAGCGATTATCTTGAATGATAAATGTATGGTCAAATGAGCTCGTCATCAGGAGATATAACTATGTACCTACTGATCACTGAGGAATAACAAACAACAAAAACATGGTTACAAAATGTAATGATAACAACAAAATGTAACGTGAAATAGTTTCGTTTCTAGTTAGAAAGATAAATAACTACTAGAGTTAAAACAGTAGCATGAGTGTGGGAAGAAAGCTTTGTTTTGTAATGATGATGAAGTAGGGTTACCTATGTTTTGATTACGCATACTATGTTGTTAGTCTCAGCATTATTATTTACCTTCTCAATCTGAGAAATCAGACTTGACTCAAAACTGTATACTAAAGAAACCGAGGTCAGTACACTACTATCAGAGATGTTATGTGAAAGGATATTCATATTAAAATATTAATCATCCAAACGGAGCTGGTTCCGTTTCTAATTTCAGTCAATAAAGGAGAACATATTGATTTCATGGTCCAATACAATCGCATGTCATAATTGCAATTAACAAACCGACTGGCTATGACTGCGGGGCTGATTATGAAGCAATTGTTTAAATTGCAACAAGTTAAAGCTGGTCGTTTAAACATAATATACTGGCTGCATCCGCATAAGTCTCGATCCCGTGGGAATATCGGGATAAAAAGTATCTTAAGTCCTAACCCAGGTCATGGTCTATCCGTGGACCAAATTTTATCCAAATTAGTTCAGCCGTTTTAACGTGGAAGCGTAACAAACAAATAAACAAACTCACTTTCGCATTTATAATATTAGTTAGGATGTATAGGACCGGGAGGGAACTGTATATTAGTTAATTAAGTGCTGTTAATGCAGTGTTCGGGAATGCGGAAATATAGGAAACTAGCTGCGCTCCGCTGTTTCACACGCATAAGTCTCGATCCCATGGGAATATTTTGATAAAAAGTACCCAAGTCCTAACCCAGGCCATGGTCTAACCATGTGCCAAATTTTATTCAAACCCGTTCAGCCGTTTTAGCGTGAAAGCGTAACAAACAAGCAAACTCACTTTCGCATTTATAATATTAGTTAGGATAATATAGTTAGGAAATCAAGCGATGACGAAGTTATATTTAAAAAAAAAACAATATGTAAAAACAATGTGTAAAAGTAATATACAATATTTTGTATCGATTTCATCAAGGTATCTGAAGTGGACACCGTGAAAATATCTCTTGCTATATCTGATCAAAATAAAAGGCCACTCCATACAGTTGGCAAATTTAAATGATCCAAAAGTTCAACGAACAAAGAGTACCAAAGCTAATTCCATGCAGAAAGTGATAAAACAACCAGCAACGTGCAATTGAAACGAGAAGTGGGTCATCATAATAATATCATGGAAGATACACTCATGAATCAGTGCGCATAGAAACACCAATTTTGTTTTATTGAATTAGACTCTGAAATAAATCAATAATACCACTAACAGTAAAAGCAGTTTTAAAAATATGCCTCTCAGTAATAGTTATAATGAATAATAATAACCCCACCGCCAATATCTCTACGTTGACGTCGTAGTGGGGCTTGCGCGATCCGGACTCTAGGTCTGTTCCGGTAGAGTTTACTTTGCCGGAACAGGTCTGGGATGAGGAGCCAGACCAAGAGAGATACAAAAACCCGCAGGGCAGCATGTGGCAAGCTGTTGGGCAGTAGCGACCCCATGGACCCTATCTCGCGGGAGAAGTCTTGTTCCTCACTTCTGGCTTGCCTTTATTGGCCGGCTGGAGTGAACACCGATGAGGAACGGAGCTCCCACCTCATTCTTGCCTTAATTGGCCGGTTTGAGTGGAGATTCGCAAGAGCAAACGTGCTCGGAGGAAGGAAGTATTACAGTAAGGGCTCGTAGGGATCTTGACCATCATCCGGGTTTCTGGGATTGTTCTGAAAGCCGTGGAATACCTCTCCACTCCTTAAGCACCTCAGGACATCTTGCCCCCTTGTCGCTACGTCACTATGTGCTAGCAACAGTTTTCGGGGGCTCATTATTGAGTGTGCAAGTCACCCCCTGCCATTTTACCCTTGTATAGTATATAACATTGGTCAGGCAGGGGGCATAGTTATTCCATAGTTCAAGGTAGCAAATCCACTATAGCCACCCAAACCCATATCCCAATATGTTTAATTTTCATGTTCTACAAAAGTCCTGCACCAACCGGGGGTTGTCCTTGGGTGCACTTGCATAGTGCATGCAGGGATAATCTTCGGTTGGTAATGTCAAAATTGACAAAATTGTCAAAGGGGCCTCTGCAAGTTGGCTTCGGCCCCTTGTATGCCTTCCAAAAGACCGGGACCCTAAGATCCTAAGATATTTAAACATATAAAAAAAATAATGAATAATCTTAATGAATTTAAAGAATGTAAATAATTTTAAAGATATTAATGAATTTAAAGATGTGATTAACTTATTAATTTATTTTACTTATAATAATAATTATTGTGGCATGTATTTTAATCTTTGATTACTAACGTAATTTTTAAGTAGGTATACTAACATAAATATAGATCACTGTATCTGATTTAAATAAATAAATAAAAATAAAATAGGTATCGGCTCACCACTACTTACTACCAGTGGTGGGCCGATACCTATTTTGTTTTTATTTTTCCGTTTTTTAATCTACATTAGCGGAAAAATGTGATTTGACACAGGCATATGCCTGTGTCCAATCACATTTTCCCGCTTTGCATTTTTCCGGATTTTTTGCCCGACATGCACGTAATTATTTCAGTAAAGTTACGGACAAAAATAGAAAGCTTTTTTATTTGGTATAGAGTATTGTTGGCAGCCGCAGTCGGGCTCCTGAAACAATACTGTTCAAAATATAACTCTATTTATGACAAGCAAAAATTCAGAATACGGTTTACATTGTATTTGACAATACCGTTTTGCATCAGGTCATTCGAAAAGGATGAGTGAAAGTTGGTTTGCGAAAAATTGTTTTGAAATGACGTCAAGGAAATTCACTTGCCATAATAATGATGTCACTTTTTATGACGTAGAGGAAGGACTATTAATATCTTTAGCAAAAAAATATTGTGAGCATATATGTGTTATAAGATTCAGCTTATCCAAGATTTGTTCACGCAGTGATGCAATACAACTTGCAGCTTAGCGATAAAAGCTTTGAAGATCGATGGATACTTGCTCCAGACCAAAATAGAAGGCTTGGACACTGATTACGTAACTTTATATTGAAACCACCAGGCGAGTGGTGTTGGTTACGTTATACTAATGGAAAAGAAGTAGCACTTCTTATTGGGCCGTTATGATCTGGCAGATCAGCTGCTATAGGACTAATATCGTTCGTTGCATGGAAAGATGGTGTCTCTTGGTCGATATAGCCTATTATGGACGGTGATGGGCATGTGAACTGTGAAGTTAGTTAACCAACCTGTGCCCTTTCCTGTGCTGAGGCGCGGCGTTGGTGCCGCCCGCGTTCTGTTGCCGCTCGCCCTCCGTCATCATGTGGTGGAACTCCGCGTCTCACCGCACGCCCATACCAGTCTTCACTTCCTCGCACCTCCACCTGATACAAAATATAATCGACCTTAAATAAGCACATATTTTTCACACTATTTAATCCGAAAAGGAGGCGAGAAATGCTTATGGTCTTAAAGTTTGAACCAGTCTATGTAGGTACAGGTACGGGGTATAAGTTAATGTGCTGACGTTTCTGTAATAATTCGTGCCAAGAATAAAATCTCTGTTCACAGAGTGCTTTCGTTCGTCATTGAAAAACAATGTCTGAAATATGTAAAGCGGACGGACAGGTGAAGAGGCTATAATTAGCTTTGTCATAATCATAACATACATACATGCAGCCTACGCTTTTCTTGCATATATGAGGAATGTACTGTTATGTACTGCTTAAACAAATTGTACAGTGTATTACGTGTCCATCTAGTGGACTGTTATCAATTTATCATTAATGTTTTGTTGGATAACTTCCAGATTTACTGCACTAAAGAAAAACGGTTTTACGAAAACATGCATATTAAAATAGACGCAATGTATTGATTAGACGATTTGGCAAATAAAATATGTACCATAAATTAAAGTTAGATCGCTATATCAC
The DNA here is from genome assembly GCA_916610215.1 of Omphaloscelis lunosa. Lineage (NCBI taxonomy): Eukaryota > Metazoa > Arthropoda > Insecta > Lepidoptera > Noctuidae > Omphaloscelis > Omphaloscelis lunosa. The sequence continues at coordinate 15,991,087 of OU744244.1, read as the reverse complement.
GCTGACACGGCAAGGTCACGTTGACGCCTCAATACTGAAGGTTGACGGTTCCTCACTAATGGCAATTCGACTAAGGGCCACGCCAGCACGTTAGTCAATTTATATTCACGAAATATTAAAATCTAGCTACTGTATTCAATTACGAAACTATGTATATGAGTCATGTTACATGAAAACAATGGGTTAGCATTTTTTTATCTACACCCAACATTTACAAAATGAGACCGATGTTTTGCGTAAACGATCCTAGGCACACTTTTCCAGTTGGATGACGTGGGCTGAATCGAAACGATACGTGTATTATCTCCGGGCCCTAGGATTAAGGATTAATCGTTAAGCCGTTTCCAAGCTAAGCAGTAAGCATTGCCAATTGGCGAAAAGCTAGCAAACAATAGCCACATATGCTATGTTATCAAACAAAACCTTTATGGGATTCTCCTGTATTAGCAAGTTGTTCACAGACACTTCAAAAATAATACTTAATAAATAAAAAAATACTGTGGTTTTCCAACACGCTGTTGGTGACTAGAAGAGTACAAAATCTTTTATTAGAACTTCCAAATACGTAAACCGCGTTGGGTTAGCTGGTTATTAATGGTGCGATGATTTTGTAACCATGACCCCCAGCGTTGTGGTTTACAACATATGGTCGACCTGCGATGAGTCTTCGGATACAGGCGAATTGTTTACTATATTATACCACAGGTGGCCCATGTTTGTTTTAACAATTAAAGAGGGTTATGAGTAGAATATCACATGCTGGTCTTAAAATATACTCCTTTGTTATAGCCTGACTGCAGACATAACAGTTTAGTAGAGTTGGTTTATAGCTAGTAAGTCAAGTACTGTCAGTAAGTACCTGTTTGTCAGCAATCGATCGATCGTTTTGTTATAGCAACGACCCTATGACAGGGTGTTAGACTCAATCAAGTCTATGATTGAGTCATGTACATACAATCTACAAATTCTGATATTTCAAATAAAAAGATTTCCGTAAGGGTGACCTCCTTATGACATGCTGTGAATTACACAAACAAACAGGCTGTTCGGATGGAGTACCACGTCCAAATTGAGCAGCTAATGTAAGTCGTTCACATTTCTGAGAACATATTCCAATTCGGTTGATTGCGGTCAAACTGCCAGTGAGCGTACCCCGTGCTGGGTAGGTACGGTATCTAACGGGATATATATGCGGTCATTACTTCGTGCAAAAGCAAAAATGCCGCGTCTAAACTAACTGCCAATATTTATCGTAAAAATGTACCTATAAATTTACGGTAAATTGTCTACAGTTTGCTGAATAGTATAAAATACCGTTGGAAATGGAGTCCGAATATTGTGGTTTTATAAAATAGAAAAACCTTTAACTTACAAGCATAAGTATTTAACGGAATCTATATTTTTTATCAAACAATTTCCCAATAATTTCATCAATTTAGTAAGTACACCAAATTAAAATTCATGTTGTATACGTAGATACTGCACTTTGCTTGCGCATACGCACGCACCACATTAGCAATATTAGCAGTAAATGCAATCAGAAATCCCGCTGATCGTCTTTGCAAATTAACCCATGTGTTTTGGGCTGAACCCAATAAATGGAATTAAAGGATTGCTTTTAATTTAATACCGACACATCGCGGTTAGACACTTAATTAAGTTGGACTGCCGCAGTTTTACACCCTAATATCCAATATTGTATAGATTTAGGTCACACAGCGGGCCGATTAAGTTGGTTTATAGCGTGCCAGCGAAACTGACTATCAAAATATGCGCAAAAAACAAGGTGATCATTTATGCCAAACTTAATATCTTTGGCCCCAGCGACGCCGAGACGGTCAAAATTAGCATACCCGTTCAATATCATTCATATGACTGTCCGGAAAGGGTTGTCCGACAGATACTATTCATTATGCGGAATCCACAAATGTTTTATTAAATAATTAATACTTGTAACAAAATGCGCGCGAGTAACGGCAGTGAGAACAGTATAATGTACACAAAGTGGGCTCTCACGGTTAGTGTTACAGCGTGCATCGTTATAACTGTCCACCTTGCAGTGGAATGGCACAATAAATGATAGCGACTGCACACAATGTAGCATAGATCTACAATGCCACACTAAACTAATAGTTTTGGTGTCAACGCGCAAGTTGGTACCACCTACAGTGTAAGATTGTTGGAGCATTGTGATAATCCCATTCGAATCCAACAGTCGCTAGTAGTATAACAACATACATGAGTATTGTCCAATATGCATTGATACGGTCATAAATCAGTAAAGATTGCAAAGACACAACACTAGCATAAAATCATTTCGCCAGCGTCAAATATTTGCCGTAGAAGCAGGTAGACAAGGATATTATTATTATTACTTTATTATTTATTTATTCAGTTCGGACAACAATATGGTACTGTATACTTGGAATGAGGGCACTTGAATGAAGAAACCTGGTAATATAATAGTCACAACAGATGCTTTACGACGCCGCTCACCGTATGGCATAATGTGAATACTCAGAAAGACGCCAGTGTCGCTAATACTGCTGACACGATAGACGACAAGTCTTCAAGTCCACTTCTCGATAATAAGTGTCACTGTCGATATTAACATTATTCTTTATTCATGACGATTGACGAGTTGTTTAAACATTATGTTTTATCTACACAATTACTGACAACCAGTGAACGCAAATATGACAACAGATAATTTTGATGGCTTCCATTCCATATAACAAATACTCACATCACCGAACGTGGACTTTTATTGACGTGTCAGTCTATTGTCAACGGTGGCATACTTCTAAGAATTTGTAGTCGTTTTTATGCTACTATGTCCCCAATGAAGGTCAGGGTTGTACACGGGGCTGCAATGTCCATTGAATGGCTTGGATACATCGGAACATCGACAAAACATCCTGTCTTGTGGAGTGGGCGCATACCTGCATTGTTATGTAACAATTTCGCAGAGTAGGACGGATGCCAAAATTTCACTCCGCGCCAACTGCTGCCGGTCGTCTTTGGGGAAAATGGTTTCACTGCGGGACCGAGACCGCAATATAAACGATTTTTTTTATTCTAACATAACATCTTACCACCGCTGCGTGTCCGCTAAACATCAAAATTAGTGTTACATAACTGCACTACAGTTTTCCGCTTTCTACGTAAGTTTAGTTATAAGCATAATAAATAAAAGAGGTGTTAAGATATTCCGTAATTTACTGCTATGTTGCCTTTTGTATGCTCTCGTATGTTTAAAGCAAAAAACACAGTCTGCAGCAATTTAGTAACTATTACTATTTTTGGGAATGCATGTCCGTTAATAAGCCGTCATAATGAGTATGAATATTCTTCAGTTGTATTTCTTAATGCTGAAGTAACCAAAGCCACGGCTGTCTTGACGTTATCCAAGTTGCAATAATACCAAAAATAATTATGAACACGTCTCCGTACAATGACTCAACGATACTTGACAATGCTAACACAATACAATATCCTAATGCAAATCTAGCCCGGAATTCTATTAGTCTAAGGCTGCTAATGTCTAAAAGGGAAAGTGGTGCGATTATAGTACTGTCGTTTCCTCCTAAAAAAGGTATATTTTTAACACGAATGAAACTAACAAGTCTTTAATTGAACACCTATTATTGTCTATTTGAAGCCGACTAATGTCGTTTTTTAATCCCAGAGACTATTTGACATTACAAGTGATTGTTGTTTGTTTTTTCAATTTGGAGTTTGATATTTAAACCTGTCAAATTAGTCTTTAGGAAATAAAAGCGTCCGTGTGTAATATTTTCCGTTATTTGAAAAGTCCTTGAAATGTTTAAAGGACTTATCAGCTAATGAAATGAATTCAATTAAAATGTTAATGAACTACAAGGCTTTCAAAACATTACATAAGACTGTTATGAAAGTGTCAATGTCAAGAACATGACTAGACTCAGACTGCGATGTGACATAAGAGAGGTTGTTAAACTTGAATATTGTGTTTATAAACTTTTGTGGCGAAACTCTAGAAACATTGATGGGGCCATTGAAGGTAAGCCATGACATGCTCATGAGCTGCGAAGAGAATGAAGGTATAGAAGAGAAACATGATTAAGATAATGATGGCAAATGTACCGAATGTTGCCGAAAAAAAGATGTTATCAATAAACAGACATACACGAAGACAACACGCGTAACACGTGGAATCCTTATATTAGCTGTATTTAAAACAGTCTAATAATGTGAGCCAAGGCAAGGTGAAGGCTATTCTTTTTAACAACGGCCGTGTCTCACTCGTGCAGGCTAACAATGGTTCGCTGAATATGATTAGTGAATACCCACTATCTTTATTCTACTACATGGCTACATCTCATATGGTTGTGATAATGCGCTATAGTAACGTATACAATTAGACGTTTCATTAGAATGGTAAACAAGCAGCATCACTCACCGTGGTTATTTGTCTAGAGTATAATAACTCGGAAGTTGATATATTATATTATCGCATCTAGATATGATGCTTGGAGGCCCATCCTAGCATTGGACGTCCTTCCGGTGTATGATTGTGATTTGATGATGACTATCAATAGCAGCACTATAAGAGCAGTGGCTGATCCAGAATTGTCGTTTGGGAGGCGCTTGACCCCGCTGAGGGTAGGTTTTAGCAAAGTAAACACTAATAAAGCATAACATTTTACTAGCCTCCTCGGATTACTTTTCGCAAATTCATCAATGACTTCGTTAGGTTGTAGATTACCAGATATATCTCGGTGAATATACTATACATGGCAGCCAAACAGGGCAGCGTGAGGGCAATATTCGTCACGTAAACAAAACAACTGAACGAAAAAAAACAATGGCACTCTGGGAGTGCCGACAGAAGTGAAAACTTGAAAAAAATTGGCACCGCGGTAATCAACGCGTTGATGTCTTTTTAATGATCAAAAGGTGATGACGTCACAGTGTCGCGAAATCAAAGGTTTAGTCCCATCGCAATGCCCAACGCGCCTAAAGAAGTTTTCACTTCATAGAGCTTGAAATCGTAATAGGTAGGTACCTACTTATTAAGTTAGGGATTATTAATCACAATTGTACATTTGGTAGTGTATTACTTTCAAAAAATAATAATTAGAATAATATCAAGAGTTCAGTATCTTTAAAATTGATCACGGAAGAACTCAAGACGCTTTTGGGGGGGCTTGAACCCCTTAGCCCCCCTAGATCCGCTACTGGTTAATAGGGAGGTGTCACGTAGCGCTCCGGTGACAGAAAAGCTGAAGAAGATGACTTGATGATGTGGAGGATTAAGGAAAACAAGAAAGTTCACTGTGATGTGAATGCTATAAGCAAAGTGACGAAAAGATGGATCGATCGCGTGAAAGATGATACGGCTAGACTACTAAGATGTGAACAGTGAAATAATGACTGCTCAGTAGCTTCTTATTGGAAGTAAAAGAGGTACCGACTCTAAATAAATTAGAGCAATATGGTAGCTTACATTATTACTTTTCCTTAAATTCAAGAACCAAAAGTAAAAATAGACTAACAAAATATGTATTAATTGGCCGAAAAAGAGAAAGTGACTAAAAACAAAACGATATCTATGTAAATGACTGCAAAGTGTGTGCTTTAGCTTTCAAACATTCTCTAGAGAAATTAATATTAGAAGCCTTAGTTTACTCAGTTAATTGTAAACGTTATAATATTGAAGTCACACGTTTTAGAAATATGTACATACATTAATCACTAATTAAATTATTTTTTCATCTGTTCTTCTTTTAACACTACTCGGAAAATCCTGAAATATACAAGAGATGGGAAGTTCGAAGTACTTATTTGTGTTTTTACCGTTTTCGACGAGTATTGAGATAATCATGTGAATGGTAACAATTTTTCAATATTGACGAGTAAGGATTGAAAGCGAGAAAATTGATTCGCAGAAACTGTTGGCACATGTAAACAAACAAATCTACGCTTAGCAGATTCGCATCATACACATGAGGATCTTTCATGTGAAAGTAAGTGTGCGTTCAAGGTTAATAGGCTCGGCGCTGTCATGCCCATAGGTTATACGGTCGATACAATGGCTGCCGAAGCGCCTAGAATATATTCGTTAATCACTAATTCGAAGGGTGGGTCTTGGTGGTTCGCAGCGCGGTCGAAAAATTTTACTGAAATAATAGTAAATTAGGTTGGTATACATAGAGGCCAATCGCATATTTTTTTCACAAATGGGTTATGTTCTACCAAGCTTCTGAACTATTCGCAAAGTTAGTGATAGATCTTATCGAATATATGTAGCACATGACTGCATTAACGATGGCGTTAGTTTTAAGTTAAACACGCCAAAAGCCGTTGAATAACTTTAATAGCTGGTAGGCTTTTATAATTAATTAAAGCCATTAGGGAAAATGGAGGGCGGCTGTTTCATTTAAACCATGTCCGCAAGGTATTAAATATAGAACGTATCATATTATTGCATGTTTATATTGGGCAAGCTAAAACACACACTGATGTTTCGTTTTGATCATCATTTAGATAACACGCTGTAACATTTATGTGTACAAATAACCCAAGTAACACTTGTTATGGAAAAGTTAATGGAAGTATGCTGTTCAAGTAATTTAGGGCGGATTTAACCAATGAAACTGAACGCGATCAGCACATGTAATCCGCGTTCAAGAGCTGTCAGTCATTATTGTTAAGAAAAATTGACACTGACAGCTTTTGGACGAGGTTTTGATGTGCTGATCGCATTCTATTTCATTGCTGAAATTCGCCTATAATCACTTATTATACCTATTTGGTAAGTATCATTTTTTTTTTTAATAGATGTATGTTGCGGTTGCCAGTAATTACGACAAGGTCGTGTCTTGTTTTTCAGTGAGGCATGACAAAATTGACAAGTGGCGTGTCTATATGTTTGTTTGTTTTAACAAAAATTGCAATTTGCTAAAATATAATTTCAGCATTAGTGAAACGAATATTGTATTAGTTTCTGCTTTCCAAATTTTATAAACTGAGCCGGAACTGTCGACCATGTATGACAAAATAAAATTACTTTCATTATAGATATTATTGTTAGGCAGACAACGTAGTACAGTGAGTGACGTGTATCTTTCTATTGTGGCTTGTATAGAAAACACAAGCGCAGAAGATCCACTTCATACAATGCGAAATTTAAGAATTTAGCACCATGCACAATTGCACACGTATACCGAACAATGCTTCTAATAAATCCAGATCTAAATAAAACCTGGACTCGGAAAGTGTATGCCCTTTAATATATTTCTGTTTCTCGTAGGTACTGTCTGTACCTGTGTCTGACAATGTAAAAGATATCGTACAACAACCGCATATGCCTACCCGTGATTCCACGAATAACGTTAAGGGTCAGCTTTTCTCTGTCTCTAGACTCTAGCAGGTTTTGCAAGTGATGGTACAAATGGCAATAGACTACTGTTTCAGAATCCCCTATCCTGCAACAGCTGTATGTGCTGATTTTGATATGACCGGCTAGTCGGATTCTATGGAAGCTATGATAGTTATCGTATGTTGTACGATTTGTACGAAGTGGGCCTACTCCTGTGCGTTCTCATGAGTGAGTGTGTACTAGAGGCCAAGCACGCACTAACACGGACCTCAGTCCGTGTTAGTGCGTGCTTGGCCTCTAGTAGCCGCGTCACCGAGGGAAAGGCTACAAGGCCGACAAGTCGGCGTGGGCGACGCTGCCCGATCAGGATCGATCTAAATGTCAGTCTTTGTTACTTATTTGAAACGTGATATGTGACCATTTACTTTTGTTTTTATCTAAATACTAGCGCCGCGGCTGTGCACAGTTTTTACGAGTTGATAAAAAAAATCGATATTTATTTTATTATAAGTTTCATCTTTATTCATCTATTATACACTAGCTTTGGCCAGCGGTATCGCCCGCGTGATATCTTCATATTTATAGCCTATAGATGTTACTCAGAGATAATAAAGGATTCTTCTGGTGAAAGATTTTTTTTAATCGGTCCAGTAGTTTTTGTTTATCCATTACAAACAAAAATAAACGTTTTTTTTCTTTTTATAATAATATTAATAAGTAGCTTCCGCCAGCGGCTTCGCCTGCGTGATATCTTTATAAATTATAGCCTATTAACTTTTGCCCGCGGCTTCGCCCGCGTGGATGACGAAAAATATCCCTCGAGAACGTACTACCGGGATTACATACCTAATAGCCGAGGAAATGTCGTTGACTAATATCGCTGCGCCCGCGTTGTCGTCAACCATAATTATGTAGTTAAGCGTAATTTTGAAACTGTGATATCTTACTATTCATTTAAATGATATGATGTGAATACATATATCTAAATTAAATGCCCAATTTAAATAACAGATTTATTGGATAAGGATTAATATAATACCGGTCAAAAAAGCTTCGGAAATAACAATTAAATTTTCATCAAATTATGAAAGATAATAATGGTTACTGTGGGTTATCCTTAGAAGATAGTCGTATGTCATCGCGGAATTTTTTGTTGAACTTTTTAAAATGAACAATAATGTAGAAGAACATAAATTTCATGTAACTTTTACGATTTCCGCGGCGCACGCCAACAAAGCTCCCAATCGGCATGAGTTTTTCCGACATCTTCAACAATAATCATTAAAGGATATGGAAAACGGTAGGCCCAAATGTGAATGAAAAAAAAAAATTTAGTCATATTTTTTATCCTTGAATATAAAAAATCAGCTCAATTCTCAGTCTGTAAGCGGAGAAATATGATAAAGATAGTTTTCGTGAGATTATCGATTGAAGTAATCGATTACACAACTACAAAAAGAATACCTACCCACACTAGGCAGCACAAGGTAATATAATTAACTCAAAGTAATTAAATGCACTATATATACTTTTATACAATATAGTGCATTTAATATAAAACATCACTAATGACTGAAAAACCAAAATAATGATGATCAATTTCATATCGATTAAAATCAGTCTTATATTTTTAGTCTATATCACTGGCAGTGCATGTTCCGTACTTTGTGAGTGACTGACACTAGATATTAATGGTGGGTCGTTGTCGAATTTTTGACGGACGAAACCGTTTTCCCGACGACGAAAACGGTTGCAGAAAACGGTTAAAGGACGCAAATCCAACATGGAATAGTTTTCGTCGAACGCAGTTGCTTACAACTATCAACGATTTGCAATAAATGGTTTTTCGCATCACGAACGACATTATTGACAACTAGTAATACATTATTGACTGGATTTCATTGACAAAGAGTTCTCTTTTTATTAGAAGGACTGTTTTACGAGTGTGATAGATAGTTGAATCGTTGTACCCGACTGTGTTTTCTAAGATGTAAAATAAAAAATCGTTCGAAGTAATTCGGAGACTGGTTAGTGCAATGAAGACTGTTTGAAGTTGAACTCAGGACATTAAACGGTTTCATCATCCCAAAACACAAAACAGTCTTTGTAAACGGTTCGTCGTCGCGACGCCCACCCCTACTAGACAGCTGTCACTTGTGTTTTCCGATGCGTTTTGATTTTCTTCCCCAATTATTTTTCATTTTCAAGGACCACTGCTTTGATTTTTTTACGGGTTCTGACCATGCATACCTTGTACGACCCTTGCTTTTTCATCTCGTTACATTCAGGTCCAAGAGTGTATGTAATCGTTTCCGTCTCCTTTCAGCCAATTTTCACAAAGCCTTAATGAATTATACTGATTAAAACCTTCCGCATGAATCACTCTGTCCATTGGTGAAAACCGTTTGAAAAGTTTTTGAGTTCGTTGACAGACAGACGCGGCGGGGGACTTTATTTTATAATATGTAAGGATTTTACTCAGTGATAAACTGATAATATAGCATTCTACTGCTGAAATAATTTTATAAATTGGTCGAGTAGTTTTTGAGTTTATTCATTACAAACAAATATACAAAAAATCTGATCTTTACTCTTTATAATATTAGGTCTTTATCTATGAAATTGTCGTTTTTCATGAAATAAGTTAACGTCCTTGTTTCTCTATATTTTTATTAATCAAATAATTACCCATGCAATCAATGCATTTTTGCCAACGTAGCGGTAGCTTATTGACGCCCTTTTTTGAAAGTCTGCTGGACGGGAGGCAACAAATTCTTCAAAGGCATTTTGAACTGCATCTCGGTTATTGACTTTTTTCCCCGCCAAGAAGGTACCCAAATTCTGGAAAAAGTAAATGTCTGTAGGGGCAAGGTCTGGTGAGTACGGTGGATGACGGAGAACTTCCAACCCCAGCTCTTGTAACTTGGAGACCGTCCGCTGTGCAGTATGAGGTCGCGCGTTGTCGTGCAGGAGCAGCGGAGCCGAACGATTGACCAAAGCTGGTTGGAGATGTGATAGCTTCTCCATCATTATGTTCAGTTCTTCACAGTACACATCTGCAGTAATGCTCATCCCGTTTGGTAAGAAGCTGTGATGAATGACACCGGCGCGGCGCTAGACCACCAAACAGTGATCATCATTTTTTTAGAGGTCAGTTTTCGTTTGGGGCATTGTTTAGGTGCTGAACCAGGATCTAACCAACTTGCTGAGCGCTTGCGATTGTCGAACTGAATCCATTTTTCGTTGCAAGTAACAATGCGATTCAATATGCCTTTCGTTTGTGTGCCTGTTGAGCAGTGCAAGGCTCAACTCGACGCGTGCTTCGTGCTGGCGATCATTCAATTCGTGGGGAACCCATTTGTCAAGCTTTTTTACCTTGCCAATTCGACGCAAATAGACCAATATTGTTTTGATGCTAACATCGAAAGTTGCTGCTAATTCAGCTGTAGATTGAGAATCATCAGCTTCCACAATCGCCTTTAATTCGTCACTGTCGACTAAACTTTTTGGTCGACCACGGGGTTCATTTCTTAGGTCGAAATTTCCAGAACGGAAGCGGGCAAACCAATAACGGGTGGTGCGATCGTTAGTAGTGTTCGCTCCGTATACGTCGTTGATGTTGCGTGTCGCTTCTGCCGCTTTGCTGCCACGACGGTACTCATACTCCATAATCACTCAAATTTTTAACGTATCCATGATGACGAAAAACGCACAAATACGATGAAAACAGAACGCTAACTATTAAACAAATGACTAATTTTCAAAAAAGAATTCCATATTTTAAAAATTAAAATAATTTGAACATAGATTTCTTAGCGAAAAAAGAAAAAATTGGACTTGAAATAGCCAGTACGGCAGAACGGCAATTTCATAGGTAGGTAAAGACCTATTATTAGTTTAGATGTAGACATAACCTTCCTGAATAAATTCTCTAAATGATGGTAAATATCGCATCAAAATCCATTGCGAAGTTTAAAAGAACACCACACAGACAGACACGAAAAGCAAAATTATTTTATAAGTAGTATGATACATATAGAATAGATGGCTAAGGAAGAAAAATGATTATGGTGTACGTAAGTACGACTTTTAAGAATGGCCTAGAAGTAGATACCTACTAACGACAACGTTTAATTAAAAAAACGTGTGAGGTCGGGGGACCCCCGTCAGGAAAGAAGATCTGTGTCACGTATGATTTAAAACAAAAACAATTTTTTTATAGCCGCCATCTTGGATTTACATTTCGATCCCACTATCGGCTTTAACCCCCTCGACAACCATTAAAACGACACCCATGATGAAAAATTTGCAAAATTTCAGAGCCTATGGCGGCTCTGAAATTTGGATTCTCATTTTGACCAAATTCAGACTTTCTTTCTCTCTCTGCAGTGTGCTCGGGTCGATGTGTACAATTTTATCCCACGACACTGTAATCATTTTACTCTTTTCTTTTGTTTTTTCTGCCGCCGTTCTCCCTCTCTTTCTCTATGAATTAGAAGAAGACAGTCGCAAGTATTAACACATTTTAGCTTGACGATTTCTGAAAGTTTACAAGCCGCGTTACAGAACTTCGGTCCAATATCATTTCTGAAGAAACAAGTTCAAATAAGGCCTCTATTCAGTTGTACATGAAAAAAAAAAATCGTGCAATTTCGGCGAGAAACAATTCACTTTGATGTTAATTGAAATGAACTGAATCGGGTCGTTGCATTATTGTGACCTAGCAACAGCAATGAATAACAAATGAAGGTTGAGTGCGGTTGCTGTTATTGCCAGGTAAATTATACAGATAGTAATTATAATTTTAATTAAAATACGGTTTCTAGCTGCGGCGTACTAATACCGGCTTATATAAACACTCTCTCGTAGTAGCACATGCTATCTCAAGTCTTTACGAGGATGGAGTAACATTTCGGATAAGCGAACGGAGAGTACTAAAGACTAAGGATCCCTTTTAAGTTGAGTGGATGGTACATTATGGAATGGTGATATCACTACTTTTAGTTATGGCTTACTACTCAACGCAATCCTCAGTTTTTCTACTGGGATTTCTTTCTGTCAGGATAAACACGTTTGCAAACTACGTAATGCTGGCTGCAGTTAAATGGTTTTATTTCATTGTCTAATATTCTGCTTTTCCATTTACTTAAAGAAACAAATATCCAGTTATTATATTAAGAGCACGAGATTGCAATAGAACATACAATAAATACGTGAGACTAATAACTGTATCTCGCAATACCTCAGACTCGTAATCCAATATTCAAGTATGCAATGACATTTTGTAAGAGATGTTGTAAATAGAATATTAGTGATGCAATGCACGGAATGCACTTATCTAAGTAAATATTTCTAAGTCTTCACACATGTCCTTTGTCGAGGGCAATGACAATGAACTTTACCGTTACTTTGAGTCCTTCGAATAACGACAACGAGTACACGACTGAATCTAAATAAATCTATCAAAGAAGATTAACGTTCATGGAATAAAAGCATTAATTGCCCATTAAATTGCTTTATTCGGAACGTGTCTATCGAATATAAAAACAGTTGCATGTAAGTACGATGGATAAAAGAGAATTAGGAGGCTGAGGCATGCGTAAGGCAGAGTGCAGTGGCAATGAACGATCGCCACTCAACCTGTGGACCGGTTTGGCCCCGGCCAGACAGACATGCATGTTCAATGATGACGATGACTCACTTGTTGTCCAACTTATGTCGACGATTTTACATGTTTTGCACGCGTACCCTGACAACCATAGAAACGGGTTTTCTACAGGTTTTTTCGACGGAAGAATAGACAAAATGACAGAATTTGAGTGTTTATCTGTCATTTTGTCTATTCTTCCCTCGACAATACCCGTTTCTATTGTGGTCAAGCTAAGCGTGCTGGATTGACGTGACGTTTTTTTTCTAAAAATAATCATGCCTCTGACAAATCCGTTTTTTTTAAGCTTATTTTTTTGTATTCGATTTAGCGTAGCATTAAGAACAATGAAGTTTCATATCACGAACTTGATAGAAAATATAAAATATTATAGCATTGAACACAAAGTGTAAACAGTGTGAAATTGCGAGCAATTTTCATTTTATTGTCACTTTAAAGTTACGCAGTAAAAAAGTAATACTTTGAAGTATAAAACGAATGAATCACACTGAAATATGCGTGAATGAAAATAAAAAAAGTTCGGCGTGTGTGTAGCGAGTGTGAATGGTGAGATTACAAAACATATTCTACGGTGTATCGTGAAGCATCTGAGTGCTCGCGTTGTTTGCACGGCTCTCACACGTTAATGCATACTGGATGGAAGTTGATGGAACAATTTTCCCAATAACAAGGATGAAACACGCTTCAATTTACAATTTTGTTCGACAAACTCGACATTTTATCAAAAACTAGTTACAGTTTTAGTCATTTCAATGACTACGAAATGAGATATTTTAGCTCTATATTATATGAAGTTCAGAATTAATCTTTGTATGGAAATGACACATGTATATCAAAATGGTGTTACTAAACAATAATGTAGCGTGTTATTATTTGAATTACAATACCTTCACAACTTTTGATAGATGACTGTAGTTGTATGCATTCCAAACCTGCAACAAAAAAGAATTTAATAAAAAAAAAAGTTTTCAATAAGGCGGATTACACTATTTGTTGTCCCTAAACATTTGATTTTGATTATGACCTCATAATAAAGGGAGCCGCTCCAATATATCAAATAAAAAAATAAAAAACAGTGGCACTCCGGGAGTGCCGACAGAAGTGAAAACTTGAAAAAAAATCTCCACCGCGGTAATCAACGCGTTGATATCTTTTTAATGGTCAAAAGCTGGTGTCGCGAAATCAGTGGTTTAGCCCCATCTCAAAAATGCCCAACGCGCCTAAAGAAGTTTTCACTTCAAAAATCGTCTGAAAATGACTATAAAAAATATCAGAACACGATTACGGTATTATAGAAGAATACAAAGTATTACTTTATGTGACTATACGTTATATTACAGCCATTTACAGCATAGCCACTTATAGAAAATCGATAAGTTGCTAGTCAACACTTCGACGCTGGACTGCGGTCCCAAGTAATCCACACAAGGGCCACTTGTATTAAGCGTTTGGAGTGTGGCAGGGCTAACACAATTTTAGTTTTTCGAAATACTTATGCAATATCGACTACGCTTTTTCTCTTACGAAATGATCAAAGTTTCAAGTTCGTATAGTTCCATAAGGGACCACCACATAAATATTTATGGTTCAAATAAATAAAATAAAATTCAAACATTACATTTTATTTTAACAGAACGAACGAACACCTGATGAAATAAAATGTTTTTCTGCAAAAGCATTTTGTTTTCACCATACCAACATGATGTTCGTGAGTTTTCTTTGCTTAGTTGCCAACAAGAGTATGTCAGATATACGTAGGTAACGTTTTGGATAACGTTAGAACAAAATATAAACACAGCTAGGGGTCATAGCACGGGCTCATAAAAACCAGACTACAGAACATGAGATAAGATGATAAAGCAGTCAAGTAAACAAACATCTTTCTAGAAGACTTATCATTTCAGTGTATGTAAGTAATTAAATGTAGAGTACAGCACCCGCTGTGTGCCTCAAGTTATCAAACTACAAACAAAATCGAATAACTGTAAACAACGACTGTGACGCTACAATAGGTTTATCGTTAAACTTTTAAATGTAGCACATTACTTCTCGATTACAATATCATACTTCCTAGTTCACGTGCAATGATAATAAAGGCTCTTTCAAACAGGCGCGACACGCGACGCGACACAAAGACACCGCAAGTCGCGCGACGAGTGGTGTCTTTGTGTCGCGTCGCGTGTCGCGCCTGTTTGAAAGAGCCTTTATGCAATGAAAACAAAATAAGATGTTGCTATTTTATGATAGGCAGTGTTTCTATGTAAACGTTTTTGTTTTGTTGTCGCGTAGACGCTGAGGGTACGCCATGTTTTCTAACCGACCGATGCGTGACGTGTACAATCGTAATGAAAATGGTTGGGAAATAAAAACTATAACATACTTCGACTACGCGACGCAGCTGCTACGCTACTCGGCGTATCGGCTACGAGCGACGTGTACGGCAGCGGCTACGAGCGACGTGTACGGCAGCGGCTACGGGTTGAATAAGGCAGCCAATAAGCGTCGGTTGCGGCAGTTTCTTCGCGTCGGCTACGGCAGCGCCTACGCTACGTCTACGCAACGGTATCTTTACTAATACAACGCCGGAAACACCCCTTTTTTTCTCATAAATGGTCTAGCTAGAGATGAATCCTCCAGTCGTGAACTCATGAACCAAATTGTATTCATAATAATTTGTGTCTAGTAATTTCGTAACATATTCATTAATCGCTCGTTGATAGGCGTTCTTCTGATTTATGGCCTGTTCTCGCATCCTCACTTAAATAGGTCACGACTCACGACTCGAGTAATTTGACTGAAATCCAAAACATTAATGTTTTCAGAAATTGCGTCGTTCACAAGTGGCAGTGAAGAACCGAGCTAAGTGGAATAAACAGAGAAAGATTTGAACTGAACTGAGGATAAGGATTATAATGACTAATTGAATAACAAAGATTTTTTTCTTATACATGGCATTGACAGACAAAATACTTTTTTAGCTATTAATTACCTTTTTTTAAATCTTTCAGTTTCTTGCGTTTTGAAATCGGTATTGTAACAATGTTTGATAGTGTTCAAATTTAAAGGTTAGACAAATATTAAGGAATGGTCATGCGGTCATGCTAATACAACGCTCGTTCCGTTCCACGGTTTTATGTCTGTATTGAAAACAATACGCAGTACAAAATCATTTATCGTCATAAACGATAAACTAATATGTGAACCTTAAATGTTGCCATAATAAATGATTAATATACGGTATTAATCTAATTTTATTAAGCAAATAAAGCTTTCTAAATTCCTAATTCTGCTTAATTTGCAGGCCTAAATATAGTTTTCTCCTCGTTCAGATGACACAGAAGGCGTTGACCAGGTTATTATGATCAATTATGAGAACAATCATAGAGGGGATAGAACCACCGCTTTCTCTGCCCCATATATAACATAGAGATGAGGTTTTGGCAATAACCACCCACTATCACTTTTCATCTTGCCATAAATTCTTTTAAAAGGTTTTATGACATTAAAATAGATTGCAAGATGCAAACTACGTGTCTTGAATAGTCTTGATAGATCTGAGACGTTTGTCTCGGGAATCTTTACGGCCGGTTCAGTCACATCAGACGTTTTTGGGAACGATTTTTATTAAAAATATCTGGGAGGGCAATGGAAGATGATTCATAGCCGACATCGGGTAGTAAAAGTATTTTATAACTTTTCAGGTATAGGTATCTGTCTTCAACAGCATTTTGAGTTTCAATTCATTTGTGTTAGACTCACTCAAAGAATTAGTAGGCATTGATTTTATTGATTATTTTCTTTATCTCGAAAATAAACATTACTATCAGTTTATCTTGATTGAAAACAAAGACAGTCATTATGGCCATTTTGGTGTTATTTTTTCTATTAAATTCAAAGATTGAATAAAGCTTAGCGTGTTTTCCGGATGCAGGTATTCTGACCATGAACTTTTAAAAATAACTTTTATACACAGACGGCAAGGTGAGGAAGACGAAAACTAAACTTTACGCCAGCAATTTGCTAAACAAATCTTATGTGAAGTGGGCCTTTGGTAAACAAAAACAAGTTCAAAATGTACCGTATGGATGGCGGCAAAGCAAAATTATAGCAGCCACGTGTAGTACTTTTAGTAAGTAAATATGCTGTCTTTTAGCACATATTACAAACATTAAAGCAACAGTTTTCATAGACTTAATTAAGATGTGTTCAACTATTTACTATTGTAGTAAGATAATAAATAAATGACTCATGCACATTGTTTATTCTAGCACCCACAAACATGTAGCCACGGACTATCTGTGGATAGAAGAAGCAGTAGGTAGTAAACTCACAATATATTTTAGAGTCAGGATATTTTCATTAACAAGCAGGCCCTATTGTAGATGTCCTAGATGTGGCAAAGGACAGATCGTGTTGAGGTGAGCGACCGGTTGGTGGGTCAACGTCGCGCACGCCTCCTGCCTCGCCCGCACTGATTCATCTTCAGTTGCGCAATATGCTAACTGCTAGTTTTATATACCTACTTCTACATCTGTAGCTAAACTATACTGAATCGGTTTACCTATTATACGTTGATAGAAGGCAATCTTTGCAGTTATATATTTCAAGGTGACAGTCTGGTCAATAAACTCACTGAAACGAGTAAGACGCAAAGAATGCTTAGAAATGCTATACAAATCAGTTTTAAGATGATTTTTACTAAAAAGTAAATAGCATCTCTCTTCTATTAGTAGAATATCATATTTTGGAGAGTTTAAGGATTGAAAAGCCAAAAGCTCAATTAATTGCCATACTCGCGGCAAAAATAACTGGATTATTTTTGCCGCGAGTATGGCAATTAATTGAGCTTTTCATGAACATTTTTAATAGCCCTATTCCATTACTTACGTAGTAGGCGGTAAGCGTAGTAGTGCCATTATGACTAGGACTTTTATTTATTAAGTTTTTAATTACAGATATAGGTTCCAAAAACGTTCCATAACAGTTTAATCTTCATGCGAATGTTCAAGATTCAGTCAAAATTATGTTCATTCGATAACATATTAATATTTGATTGTTTTCAATTATTATAAACCCCTCATATCATCACCTTCTGTTCCTTTTGACTTGTCTATATATATATATGTGTGTACATAAATAGTTAAATAAATAAATAAAACTGTACTTCTGCACCCTTAAAGGTTTAAATGAGGTATAGGGTAGAAAAGGTTGTCGTTACATTACAGGTAGACAGGTTACATTTTTGTCGTAATAAAATGTGATCCATTGACACGAAGAGAAGAAGAGGAAACGATGTTGGAGAATTATAATAGACAGAATACAGACAGCCGAAACCTTCTAAACATATACAGTATTTTTTGCCAATACAATGGTGTGTGTGACTGTACAAAGGGCTTGGGGAAGAGATGTTCAATTCTCCAAAAAGCTTTAAAATTGGAAGTTATTGCAAGTGTGATGCGCAGTTTATTGTGCTATGATGATTAGTCTTCACAGTTTCAGCGTATCATCTCGTTGCTACAATATTTGTGTGAGACACGGAATATCTGATATTCACGGTTTTCAGATCAATGGCAAGAACCTAAATAAAATGTATCGTATTACTGTTGCTATAATAAGTTCAATGCTACTTTAAACAAGTTTCTAAATGCAAAACAATAGTACGGCCAGTGTGGTGTGTGTTACGTTACCTACTTAACTATGTAACGAGTTGACTTACTGCTGTAGACAATACCACTTCTATTAACCGTTTCAATGATTAAGTGACGCAATGACTTACGAGTACAATTGCCATGGCGTAATAAGTTCACATTACTTAGCTTAATTAACTTGGATTGTTATTATCATTAATGACCTCATTAAATAATGCCAATAAAAAAAGGTAAGTGACTACTACAATGATTGAAAATTTGCCTCGTCTTGTAATATGAGCGTTTGGTAGTTAATCAAGAACCTAAAAAGCATGACATCGATTAGAAATCGCGGGGGCTGCTTGTTTATATTCAAGGGAAAGTGAAGCTTATGTAACTAACAATTTTTCCAAGAACGGTCAATTAATTGCATGTAATTTTGTGGTTATTGTTATTTGACGACAACCTAATGTGACCGACTGTCACAAGTGATCTGAATAAAGAATGAGTTGTTACATTATCAGTGGCAGAAAAATCTGAGGGTTTTCTTTCAGTGTCACGCTGTCTAAAAACCGAACACGATGCCTGTTTTCCGTCTCACGTCCTAATTAGTACATGTAAGAGTTAACCGTGCGTAAGTATGAGCTATTATAAGGTTATTCTAATTTTAAAACAGAACGTAGTGCAATCTTCTCAATGTCAAAAACTTATGCTGGCTTACCTGGCTGTGATGTGTTCTTACTTTAGAGTAAAACACGCTAGTTATTGAACGCGAGCAACATTTTAAATTTCAACAGAAAATAAACTCAACCTGCGTTTAGGAAATTAGGACGGAAGGAAAAAAAAAACAAAAGGTTCAATGGAAGCACGAGTTTAACATCCAAAAAATTTAGCTCCAAGTGGTCCTTTCGTAGAATAACCGCAATTAGAATGCTCGTCGTGATCCCAGTTCGTGGTGCACTTTCTACATCGAACAATAGGAAACTGGACTCTTTTCAAAAATAGTTCTTGCCTCTCACCAATAAGATTCAATACGCTCTGTAGTAGCTTTAAAATAAATGGATAAGGTCGAGTCAAACGGACTCTGGTGTAGAGTGTCATAGAGTATTATTTCTGGTTTTGATTATATTAACATTTTTATGGGCATTCACTGACCAGTTATGATCGAAAAAAAAAACAAAGGAAAAAGTTTTAGAAGATTCAAGTATTAAAAAGCAGAGTGGTTTCTCAATAATATTTTAATGTAGGCCAAAGGGCAATTACACATTAATAATTTAGCAGTCCTTTTGAGGCCAGTGGAGTCTGAACTCTGAACGTTTATCAGTGCCGTTTGTGAGAATGACCTCGCCATATCGTCGCAATGCGCAGCTGTGCCGTAGGTACTTACTGCTAGGGTTGATTTCAATAGTTTGGAAATTGGGAGCATGTGCCATAAAGTTTCTTGGCAAATGCTTGAGATATAAACTGGTATAAATGATTTTCTGTTTTCTAAAAAGTCCTGTCTGTTGCAATTTTGTAATATAAAGTTAGATTTGGTCAAAGACAAAGTCAAATAATTTATTTCAAATGGGGCCTATTTGAAATAAATTATTTGATTTTGTCTATAAGGCGCTTTTGAATGTCATAATTTACAAAAAAATTGAATTGATTCTATACGCCCCTTCTAAAAGATAGTTTTCAAAGTAAACTTTGAAAACTATCTTCTTCTTCTTCTTACTATCTATTTTTCTTTCTTTAATTTAAGTGAAAACTGTAAATTGAACATAAATAAATAAAGTAATTACTATGAGGTGTGAAACGAGTCTGATGCCGAAAATATAGTTATTAGAATTTTTGTCCTTTTGCCTGGAATCTGGATGTATGTTCCGGGTTGGCACAAAAATGGCTGAACGGATTCAAACGAAATTTGGTTTATAATTTAATTAACGCTAAGAGTACTTATTTGGGTAGTACAATACGCGCCACGAAAGATGAGACTTGACCGCGCCTCCCGCCGCTCCTTCCGCCGCCTCGATGACGCCCCGGCGCGGATTTCATACCGCTAAAGATACCCATAAATCGTCTACTGCGCAAGTCAAACCACGTGGTGTGTCAAGTCTCATCTTTAGTGGCACGCACTGTACGTTGGATCCCACGGAGACGTATTTTCAGACATCCATGCGGGCGAAGCCGCTGGCAAAAGCTAGTAGGTAATAAGAATGTAATATGACCGCTATAAGATTTATAAGGATAACGGGATTCATTCGGGTATTTCTAAAGTTCTTTTGCTTACTCTCGCTCTTGGTTGTTAGTTAATGTCTAATAATATTATAACTATGTAGGCATAAATGGTAATCAGGAAATCATATTATTAATATAGCCATTTCAACATAGCTTACGTTGAACTGTTCTACAGGAAAAATAGAAAAATACAACATTATTTAAAATTATTTTTGAAAGTCCCTGTTCCTTATTATTTTTTATGGTTGATTTGGTATTGTTATTTGTACACGGAAATCGATAAGCATTCGATTTAAACGAAACCAGCAAGGCCAAAATCTCGCGTAATATACATACCGACATTATTTTTGTGATCAGCGCTTCTGTACACGGTGTGACCGGGTTTTCAATACTACATTTGGTTTTGCTAGTCATCGGAGAGTCCACGAAAAGAAAGAAAATTTATCTGGGTCGCTGTCGCCGGATACGATGAAGAGGACTTAATCAATCTGCCTAGCCTTTTCCCAAACCCTATGTTGGGTCAGCTCCCAGTCTAACCGGATACAGCTGAATACCAGTATTTTACATGGAGCGACTGCCTATCTGACCTCTACAGCCCAGTAACTGGGTAATACGATACCCCTCGGTAAGATTAGTTGTCAGACTTTCGGGCTTCTGAGGACCCGTAACGACGCGAAGAGGACTAGGTATACATACATATAGAAATATAACTTCTATCTGTCTCTTTCACTATTTCTTATATCTATGTTCACTCCGGTTTGATATTTAATTTACTTAAATAGGTTTACGTCATCTATGTTATTCATGAAATATAGTAGCAAGCAGCTTATAGAATTGTGTAGCTAAAGTAAGCAATAATGCTGCCGTCCTTGGCTGGTATCCAATTCTTAATGTATCGGTATTGCACCAACTTTATGTTTTCCGAAGTTTCACCTAAAACTCGCTTAGAGGTTGCTGTTGAATGCGGCTCTGCGGGTGTGGCTGTGGCGTTGCCGAGCCGTTTCCTTTACCCTCGCATACGGCATAGCAGCGCCATTGACCTTGCAAGGTCGTCACTCACCCCCCACCAATCTGACAGCAGTTCCGTGATTGTGTCACTTAATTTTACTATGAAGCTTGCGATTTTTTATGTCTATGAACGTACATTATGTTACTTAGATCATTCACGGGCATGCTTTTAGGGTGAGAGTGAAGCTTTAATTATGTAGTACCAACATTGATTACGCATTGGTTGATATTGACACTATCGGTTGAATCAAAACCACCAATCTAAGACAATAATATTGAGTTGAGAATATGAAACAAGATCACAATAGGGATGATGATGCCTGGGTCAAAAAAACGAAATTCTATTGAGTCCGTCAGTCAGATAATAGAAAAAAATATAAGACACGTATTTTTTGCTTTATCATATTAATAAAAAATTACTTAGATAAAACGCATTAAAGTAGGGGATTGGGGGTCGCTACGTCACAAGTAATTAAAAAATCTACATACTCGTGACGTCATATAAAAATACGTGTCCAATATTTTTTAATAAACTACCTGAAGGACTGTCATCATCCTTATTGACATAAGTTCCCAGTAAGTAATTCAATGCACAAGGTCAACTTAATTACTGCGAGGTGATGAAATGAATCCATATAATATTCAAATTACATTACCTACCTACCTATATTAAATAAATTGGCAAGAACTGTACCTAATTGAATTATAGGATTTCATCGGTAACCGCCACTCATAATTTTATTATTTATGTTCTCTCTTGATATTCGATGCGACGAGTTTTTATTTAGCTTTAATTTCGATTCGATACGAAGACCCTTTATGCATTTATAAAAGCATAATAAGTTTCTAATCATTTGAAAGAATATTTTAATTATCATTTTCTTTGCAAGCTTGCCAAAACCTAAAAGCAAGTGTGACCAAATCAACTTGTGACAGGCTAAGCCACAAGGTGTGCCGAGTTGTATAAATTTGTCCAACACCGAGTTGTATAAATTTGTCCAACAAAACAGGTCTATCAAACCGATCCAACCATTTGTTTTTCAGGACGAGGCCGATATTTGACCTTTGTAATATTATGCGCATCACATTGTGACAGGTTATTTAAATTATAAATATATTAAAATATAAAACAGTTTGATGTAATCTTGTAGCCAGGCTGTCACAAGCAGACTTTGTTGTGGTGCCTGACATTATTGTGGTTGTATACCTTAATAGAGCTGGCCTGCTACTTAATTGATGTTAATTAAAACAAAAATATATTCTTTACTTCATTGCGTGAACTACATTTAGTATTGGTTGATATGGAACTAACTAATGGGACATGCATGAGTCATGAGTTCATGACAGTGACAGTAAATAGGATATCTAATTTCGAACGTGAACCAAAATCTTTAATTAGAATAAATTCAAGTGAAACCACAAGATATATCTTACCTACATTTTGTTATTTAAATCCTTAATTTTAAATTAATTCAATCAAATAAATACTTCGCGGAAACCATCGTGATTATTAATTGCTCAATTAATAATTAACAGACTATGATTATGTGGAGATAAGTATGAAGTAGTTTACGGAGCAGCAACAAACGAGTAATTTAATGTAACTGCAGATTATGAATACCTTATCGAAGGTTTAACATTATGATTACTCTGATATTTTTTCTTATATCTGGCTGTGTGTAAATAACAAATGTCATTTCTTAAATAAGGAAGTGTTTTATAAAGCACACGCGCGTATAAGCCTCAAACTGTCGATCGACCTTTAGTAATTAGGTGATTACTAA
Source organism: Omphaloscelis lunosa (assembly GCA_916610215.1). Taxonomy (NCBI): domain Eukaryota; kingdom Metazoa; phylum Arthropoda; class Insecta; order Lepidoptera; family Noctuidae; genus Omphaloscelis; species Omphaloscelis lunosa. The sequence goes on along the minus strand of OU744244.1, from coordinate 15,967,417 downwards.
TGTATGTTCCAAGATTACGGTTTATTGATTTTAATGTTGTTGACGTCTGTCTGTACCATGTAGTAAAACAATGGTGTGTAGAGGACATTGAAGGTAAAACAAACGTCTGATAGTAGCTATAGTAGCGGTGCTTGTCCTTGTACCATCTATTGTGTTAGCAACTGTTCATATGAATGGCAACCGTCTAGTTCCCTGTTTCTAAATAATAGTATGATTCTCGTTATTGTTGTTACTTCTAGATATGAACGCTTTCATTCACAATGACAATTGACTAAGGTCAAGAAAAATCTGAAAGAAACGTTGTAAAAATCTGTGGTCTAAATAAAGATCCATAATATATGATAAGTGTAACTTAAGACTACGTAGAAACAGCATAATGCAGTGGACATAGTCATTGAAATAAATTACTCATAAAGTGTATTTTAACTTCGTTAACAGTTGCAAACGTTTATCTTATTGAAGGTAGTTGAGTGCACTTTCAGCATTGCTGGATTTTATAGTCTACATGCAGAGTATTATTTATGTAACATATAAGTACCGATACATTCGATTCGTTCATTTCGCGATTATTATTGTGTATATATAAATTAATATTTAAACATGAGTATAATATGTTTTATGTGTATATGTAGTAATGTCACTTCTTGGCGTCTTAAATATAGCTTTAGCGATGAGACAGCCCATTGCGTCACCCTATGTAAAATTTCTACATTTATATCTGTAATTTTTATGGTGTATCATGTAAATATCTGAGGAACATTAAAAATATTGTGGGTTATGTAGGTATAGAGAACAAATTTCCTTTAAAGTATGTAGCTAAAGACGTAGCGTAGGTAACAAGCGAAGCCATTATCGGCAGCACATATATGTGTAGACAAAATGTATGGAGGGTTGCACACACATAGTGGGACGTGGGAACGAAAACTGAGTAAATATATATATGCACATACAATTACTACTACCTGTAACGTCAGAACTAGTACGCGCAATGAGATAACGCAAGTTAGTATTATTTTGCGATATAAGTAACAAGAAATACTCAACGAGTTTTCCAATTTTCATAATGATAATCTGACATTCGAGCCTGTTTAATGAGTACTTCAGCAAATCTTTCGAGAAATGATAAATCATAATGTTTTGCATTATTTTAATACATTACAATAAAATATATCGTACTAGCTGCGCTCTTCGGTTTCACCCGCATAAAGGCTCTTTCAAACAGACGCGACACCGCTCGTCGCGCGACGAGCGGTGTCTTTGTGTCGCGTCGCGTTTCGCGCCTGTTTGAAAGAGCCTTAAGGTGACACTAGTCGCGGGCTCGAACTCACTAGTGGGCATGGCCGAAAAGCACGCTGTGTCACCTGGCATCGTGTCCGACAGAGATAGTATCAGTGATGAGCAGTTAGACACTGGTCTACGTGCACAACGTCTAGTTTGCACGCACACAAACACCGTTCCGAACTATTTTAGTAAAACGAGTGCGTAAAAAATTACGAAAAGTCCTTTTGAAAATAGGGTTTTATGAAAAAACCACTGCATAAATCAATTACAAATAAAGTTTATTGAACTCTTCGACAATTGAGCTTTGTCGGTGCCGACTTTGTTTTGGAGATTTTACACTTCTTTTATTGCTTATTTACCCCCAAAGTTGCGTTAAAATTAGCAAGAAAAAGGAATCTTTGTGGGCTCCTAACTTTTTAATGGCTCATTATTTTACTATTCTGTTTCCGCACAGACAAAATTAATAATGAAACAAAACGATATCATGTTTTACTTTGGATGTACCATGTGAAACAGCGGAGTAAAACCCCCCTGAAATTTGTATGGAAAAAATATCAACTAGTGCCACCTTAAGTCTCGATCCCGTGGTAATATTTTCATAAAAAGTATCCTATGTCCTAACCCAGGTCATGGTCTACTCGTGTGCCATCCAAATCCGTTCAGCCGTTTTAGCGTGAAAGCGTGATACAAACCCACTATCGCATTTATAATATTAAGTTAGGATGACAGGATCAGTATTATCGAAGATTACCACCTACATATCTACAAATTTACAAATTTTACCTGTTTATATTGTGGTTAATTATTGGCACTGCGACCTGACAAAACTAGTTTTCCCTATTGACATTTACAAAGCGGAAAGACAACAGCGGTTAAATCAATTACTTACATCATTTATACATATAATATAATTTTATACTAATAATATCTACGTATGCGTGACTAAGTGGTTGTATAAACGAATGATCTACCTAAAGTATAAGCGAATGTCTGATTAAAGGCTCCTACAAACAGGCGCGACAAGCGACGCGACACAAAGACACCGCTCGTCGCGCGACGCGACGTACCTTTGTGTTGCGTCGCGTGTCGCGCCGGTTTGTAGGAGCCTTAATACTCACGGGAACACAGGTTTCCTCACAGTGAGAGTGAGCCGTAATCCACCACGCGGGCCCAGTGCGGGTTGCTAGATGTCACATGTCTTCGAATTTTTGGTTCTAGGACATACCATTCCTCACGATCTTTGCCTTCACCGTTTTGAGAGCAGTGTTGACGACATAATTTACACAGAGTATAGCGCCTGTCTGGATTCGAACCTACGACCTACAAACAGGTAAGTCGCGGCTCTTACCACTGGGCCATCACTGCCATGTCTAATTACGAGATGAAATAAGCTGAAATGCTTTAGATCAAACTTGTGAGCAATATTTCACAATTGAATCTAGATTTCTAAAGTTCAGTATAACCAGACGATTCTAACAATGGTAATCTTAAGTGTGATTATGCAGTTCACGACTTGTTCTATCTGTTTTTAGTCGACCTTGTTAGATTTAACTTTCCTGCACGGCGTATACATTGTACTTCACTTAAGTGAACAGAGGTGGGATCAGTTTAATATGTCGCAGTAGTACGATTAAAAAAAAAATGTACATAAGTGAGATGTATCTGGCTAATTAAATGGAAGGTTTGGTTTAGTCACCTAAGCTTTATCAATAACTATTCTCAACATGCTTTATATCATGCACTAACTTGGTGGTTAACCACTACTACTCGTAGAGCCATAGCCGTAACCTATCTGATAAAAACCAATCTAATTCATAAGATAAAGAGAGGACGAAAAAAGACTAGTGTTGTAGTAGGGCTAGTAAGTACAAACAAATGTATATTAGTGGCGACGTTGGGCTGCGCTTGCGCAACTCGATTGCGTCAGGGCACCGCTCCGCTCAGACTGCGAGCCTCGGGACCCTGTTACTGCGAACTTAGAAACGGTACTTACGGAAGAATCTGTGATTGAATGCAAAGTATTCACTTGTAGCCAATCCGATGGGCTTTGGTACAAAAATTAAATGAGATAGGTGCTCAGCCCTGGCCCTGACGCATCGATCACTAATAAAGAACCCCTTTTTTTTTGGGTGGGAAATTATCAAATAACTTCTCCCGCTCTGGGCGGAGCGGGAGGGCGTATCAGACTCTTGCCGACTAAAACCCACCCGTGTTCCTTCGGTTGCCCTGTTGCTGGACGGCATACATTCAAATAGTCTGGCATTGTATGACAACGCTTACTTTTAATTCACTAGATGTACACAAAATATTACTTTGTATTGTATTAGCTACAAATAACTAAGTCATAAGTCATTATAGTTAAATAAAGTGTCTTAGGGTCAAGCATGTTACAATGAACACATCGCACATCCGACCCTGCTGACAATAACAACGTGATAATGCGCGGCTAACTGAATTAGTGAATTAACACGAATTTGCTCCATCATCTGGGTCAAGATTACACAGTGCGTGCTAATATCAGCATGTGCGAGAAAACATTCATAAACACATCAATAAAAAACTATACAACAATTTAAAATATCAACATTGTGGTTAGAACGATTCGTCAATGCTTATCAAATACCTCTTAGCTCTAGCAAAGCAATTATTGTAGGTACTTTATCGGTCAATAATCTCAATTTTTACGCTCTTGGGTTGATTGCTGTTTGGCTAGCTCTGTAATCGTTTGTTTTTATTTCAGCATCATGCTAATAGGCCTATTGTATAAATGTAAAAGAGTAAGTAGTGGTGAGTCGTTTGGCAAGTGGTGCACATTTCCGCGACCGCGCCGACGATGCCGACGGCGACGCCTCGACACGGAAGCGCATACTGACCTAGTATACTGCTCTCCTTGTCTTGCAATGCAAATGTATCGTTAAACACCCCACAATTGAATCGAGGTTTGAGATTAAAATTCCAAATGGCCGATTTGTATGCGTCACAGATCCATAGGAATGCACATGTAGACCGTAGTCTACGAATATTGTGAAGGTGAATGTTCTGCTACTAATAGGTAAACGTGAGACTAGGTGTGGCAAGTGGCGACGTAGATCGCAAAAAAAGATTGCAATGTCAACGCTTATTTGAAGTGAACACATAATAATGTAAGTGGCTTGGCACTTATGTCAGAAACAAAGAGCTACCTAGCTACGCTACGTAATGACGGATATTAGTTTTGCTGAGCGAATGTGATTGCAGGCGGAAGGGCGCGGATATTGTTTCGTTCTTTGTGTGGCTTGTAAGTCTTGTAACTCTTGTAAGTATAAAACAATAGTGGCCTCCATTTGATTTATGTCCTAAACCTGTATTTTTAACACTCATTTATTTAAAACTAGTGGACGTCATGCGGTTCACCCGCGTAGTTCCCGTTCCCGTGGGAGTACGGGGATAAAATATAGCCTATGTTACTCGCTGATAATGTAGCTGTCCATTGCTGAAAGAATTTTTTAAATCGGTCCAGTAGTTTTTAAGTTTATTAGTTACATACAAAAATACAAATCTTTCCTCTTATAATATTAGTATAGAAGTATAGACTAGCAACCAGCCCCAGCTTAGCTTTCGCGGGGAAAGAGAAATCTTCCCCGAATAATGAATGGTGGTGGAAACCGCATCAAAGTCAATTGGGTAGTTTTAAAAAGCCTCTCGCGAATACACGTACAGACGCTTGGTTAAATACCTAGTAGAATGCAATGAAGTTGACCGAACTTCATTGCATCCCTACTAGGTATTTAAAGATATATCCATTAAGGCGCAGATATGTGCCAGTGACCTTGAGTGGTTAGCTTGCGTGTTCTTTACTGAGCTCACGCAACGCGTCGTACGTCCAGCCAATAATCGGACTCGCCCATTAAGGAGCGCTGTCCCAAATTAGAGGAATTATTAATTTATTATACATAAAACAAAAGGTATTTTAATAAAACATGTATACTAAAAGATCAATAATGAAATTATCTTTAAAATGGTGAAGGCTTCAGAGGAATACGCTTGATAGATTTTGCGTGATTCTCAGTTTTTATCCGCGTTAAAAGATAACTTTACAGTTTAATTTCATAATGTAATATAAACTTAATCTAAAATTATTCCTTTTTTTTTAAGAATAAAATATATTTATTAATTCAACCTTTTAATAAAATTAAAAATATAATATCCTAACCTAACTAAAACTATTAGTAAACTGGCAATGTACCCAAAAGACTGGCGGCATTGCCACGTTGTATGGCAATGCTTAGCCGCTGGCCAAAGTAAAAGCAGCGCCAGCACAGTACGCTGAGCCAGGAAGATGGGATGGCGCTAGAGTATCGTGACAAGAGGTTGTCGGATGATGTCACGCGAACATTTAGTTCGCGTACCGCGTTAAGCGACCCGCACTTCGGGTGCAAGACAGGCCGAGGTGTCCGAGGCTGTTGACAACTTTGCCACAGTGACAGCGATGAGAACAACAAAGAGCTCCTAGTCGCAGAGAAGCAGCGATGCGGAAGGTTGTGTCGTGGAACAAAGTGCCTAAGTTCGATGACGGTAGTGCATGAAGTCACAGGGACTCCCAGTTACACACAGGCTGCGCGCATTCTCCGCAGTAGTAGCAGAAATGTCAAGTAAATCGTTCTGCACTGCTCTGCAGAGCGGCTCATCGCACTGTCTCCGGGAAAATGGATTGTTGGGCGGATCTGAATTCGGACAAGCGAGTCTCCAGGCATCCATAGCCTCGGTGAGGCACGGCACATCAAAACTAATCAGTGTGGAGGCTAGGATTTTCTTGATTAATTTCTCAGTACCGTGAACCGAGGATATGAAAGCCGGTAAACTAATACTAGAAATTTGCGGACGCCAAGGCCTCCCATACGGATAGGAAGAGTAGCTTGTGCCCAAGCTCGGTCGTCTATTACCAAATTTAAGATCGAGGTTAATGTATGCCGGATAATTTGGTCCATTTTGTCTAAAAGATGAGTCTGTTTCCACAAATGGGAAACGCGGAGGAATATAAAGTTATTAAGAAAATTCTCTAATTTAACATATATTTTTTTCCAAATCATGAACACTACTCGTTTAAACGTGATCTTTAGTATAAAATTATTAAAAGTCGGTTATCGTCACCTTGAAAGAGCGATGTGTCCCGACTGACTGATTCAAGACTTATTTCAGCAAACCATACGTGAAATGATACGAGTTCTATTTTCGAATATGGTTCCATAGACTAACACCTTACTACCACAAAACAGTGTTTATCAGTTGTTTTTGCTAAACATCTTTTAGCGTTTATGTATGGATTTTGACGTACCTAAGACTGACATTAGACACACGTTGAACAAGTGTCAAGTTTTTATAGTAAGACCCACAGAGTTTATTTTTATTAGGGTTCCGTACCTTCAAAGAAAAAACGGAACTCTTATAGGATTACTCATGTGTCTTTACGAAGAGTATAAACTACTGATGCAAAATACCATATTTTTTCAAATAAAATCAATTAGAATTGGTATTTGAACTTTTGGTTAAAAACTATGAAGCACTTGTTTCAGGATTTACGACAATACTATCCATAAAGGGGTAAAATAGGGGATGATAGTTTGATTGTGAAAGTCTGAAATTTACGCGGACGAAGTCGCTGGGGCAAGTGTTAGTTATCGTCAGTCAGATAGGCAGAATAGTTACTTTATTGTATATCCCAAAATTTTAATATATAATCGAGTAATATCCTCTCCAAACATGGAGTAGAACATGTTAAGCAAACGAGTGGTTCGCCTTGAGGATGAGCAGCAATTGGCCATGATAGCCAGAGGCTGTCCCCCAGGGCCGTAGCTAAGGGGGGGCATTGTGGGGCAATCCCCTACCTTAAAAAAAAAAACGTACTATTCTAAATATCAATTAATAATAAGCAAAGTACTGTGAAGCTAAGTTATGACATCTAAACAATTCCGAATTAACCACGGCATCTTACAATCACAGTAAAATAATTCTTTATTCTGAATCTTATTCAAATTCAGTTGTTTTAAGGAAATACTTTATATTTATTTGGACATGATTGGAGAATAGTAATTTATGTCAGAATACATTTATTTTTATCTATATGTCACTCTCGAAAGTTAAATATCAGTCAAGAAAGCCAAAAATCAACTGACCAGAACAAATCAACAATTTTACTTTCGCCCTACCTGTAACAACAGCTGCCCTGCCTTAAATTCAAATCTAGCTACGGCCCTGCTGTCCCCATGGAAGGGTTCTGTTTCACCTACTATGGAATTTGGTGATTAATGACCTCATCACCAAACTCAACGCCAGCCGCTATTACATAATAGATTATGCAGACGACCTCGCAATCCTTATCCTTAATCCAAACCCCACTAAAACTGAACTAGTCATGTTTACCCAAAAACGAACTAGGCCCTTTCCATCTACCAAAACTGTTTGATACAGAACTTCAGTTGGCCAACAAAGTCAAGTACCTCGAGGTCATTCTAGACAGTAAGTTAAACAGGGCCTGCATCACCTTCTGGTAGTGCAGGAAAATGATAGGTAAAAAGTGGGGCCTATCCCCCAAAACCATAATATGGCTGTACTGTACACTGCAGTGTTCTGTGATTTCGCCCCATGATCGCCTAGTATCATAGTCTGGTGGCCCCGCACCCAGCTGGATACAGCTTCCAACAAATACGTTGGTGCGTCTAAAAAAATTACCTACTTAGTGTTGTAACAAGGAAGGAAGTTGTAACATTTACCTTCTTAGTGTAAAATGACTATTGTCTGATTTCTAATTGTTATTTTCTTTCTAGCTATAATTAAAGTTTGAGATGAATCACTGACCTACTTCTGCGCTGACTCATCAATGCAGATTGTCAACACGAATCCCATTTTTATTTTGATCACTGTTGCTTCTGTATATCATCTAAATTGCCATAAAAAAAAGATAATACCTAGATTCTTTTTTTTAATTTCATGTACTTAATAGGTTTTTTTTTTCATAGTGTTTTTTAATTTTACACCTGTTCAAGTTTTTTTTAATGTTGTTGTGTTGTGAATAATTTATGAGATGAAAAACTGAATAGTTTCTTAATTGACTTTTCGTTGCTGACTATACTGTACCTTGTGTAGACTGTCCTGATTCAGGTTCCCAAGATACTTGCTTGCTTAGTTTGAGAACCACAGACAAGACCTTAAAAGAATAACCACCAATTATCTAGCTATATTGACTCTGTTTATTTTATAATTATAACTATGCCCCATGGTGCTTTAAGTTATGTGGCATAACTTTGAAAGTTAAGGGATCAAAGTAAGTTTTTTTTTTTTTCAAAGGCTTAATTGATTGTGATCTTGTTTGGCTGCAAAATGCTGTGATAAAAATGTTAAAGGTTGAATTTGATACAAGTGATGTGAATTGTAATAAATTGTACACAGTTGGTAGGTAGAGCTTCAATCAAATTGGAATACTAAAAAATGTTAATAGAATATTTCTGAGAGCTGACATTATCAATAATATTGTTTCATAATCAACTTGCAAAACACCCTGAATTTATCTGTGAGACCATACAGAAATCGATAATTTTTTTTTTCTTTCTATTTGTTGCAAGGAAAGTCAAACAAACTTACTTGAGAATAGGAACATAATTATTTGAATTAAAAAAAAAACATGTGTAGTATGTACACGTCTTAAGGTGAACCAGAACAAAAACATTCTTTGACTTTCCATAATATTCTTGACATTTTGGTAAAGATATGGTCTATTCTTACTAAAATGTCAAGAATATTATGGAAAGTACTGTTTACAATAATAATCTGTCTCCATTTGCACAAAAATAATTTGTTAGAGTGAGGATAGAATATGGTATTTGCATACTTGGTCCAAATTACTCTAAAGTCTAAACCAGCCTTTAGTCAACTTCATGGTGAATGCAGTGTATACCTGTCATAGGGGTCTACCCTTTATAGCAGAACTTTTTATGTCATAATATTATTTGCATAACAGCGCATAGCATAAATTTCATTTCGCAGAAAATCGTTTGGCATACACTCATTTATAATACATTAAAAACGCATAAGTTTGTAAGTCAGAATCGTCTTTTGGCATAAATTTCACGCCAATTTCATATCCATGTATGCATCAAGCATGTAGAATGCAAACATGCAAAAAAGCACACACCATGCATGCAGCATGCAAGCAAGCATGCAGCATGCAAGCAAACATGCAGCATGCAAGCAATCATGCAACATGCAGCAGGCATGGTTTCTGTCACGGCTCCGGCGCTGCGGGGCTCCGGCGGTCCCACGCAAGCTTCTCGTCGCAGATGGTTGTAACGCTCACCACAGCAGCTTCGGCTCGCTTCGGCCTCGCCCCTCCGCGCCTACACGGGCTTAAATTACACTCTAGGGGTAGGGCAGACAAGACTACGTGCAGTCGGTTTTGCAGCGATTTTGGTTCTATCACTTCACTAACTTTTGTAGTACAAGCTCTAAATAAACGTTATGTGAAACGAAATTAAGCTTTGCCGAAAGTAATTATGCCAAATAAAATTCTGCCATCTTAAAAGTATGCCTTTGTAAATTCGGACATATAAACATTCGGCCAAATATTTATAATAAATGTATTAAATGTAATAAATATATTAACAATAATTATATTAAATGATTTTTATGTCATATATATATTCGTTTAAAGAAGATTATGCCAAATGTGTTATGCCAAATAAATTTCGGAGCATCAAAATTTTGCCAGATAGAGGGAACCCCTGTCATAGACCTAAACCAGGACTTTTATTTTATTGTTGTTTTCTATTTGCGTTTGTAAGTACTACTGTTGGTGTACCAAATAAATAAAATAATAAGTAACATTCAAGTAATTTTAATTATTTTTATTGAGAGTTTTATTTCGTATGTGAACTAGAAGGTGCAATAAAACGATTTAAGTAAAAAGGATTGTTCTCAAAGCAGGTAGTTATTAGGACTCACAAATATTATACTCTACCTACTCACTTCAAAACAATTTGTGTATGTTTACTTATTATGATTATTTCTGTGCACTGCTTATGTAATTTATCTATGAAATGTTTTAATATTTATGTATATTTATTTTCCATCATATGCTTAGCAAAATGGCAATATCATGCTGGCATTACATTTTCAATAAAATATTAGGTTCTTATGTTGAAGTAAATGATAACAATAATAAAGTGCATCTGAATGCTCCGGTTGTATAATTTAACAAATATCTGCATAGGTACTATGTGTGTATGAGCTTGACCTAATGTATGGCCTGGTAAACCTATTTAGGTAGTACTTACCTATTTTTGTTGTTCAATGTTATTTTGATGATAAAGTAACTACGAAAGTAAAGTAGCAATTTACAAGCATGTGTTATTTTTAATAAATATTTCGAAGTACTTAGCTACAAATGAAACTTACGAAGCAAAAATAAAAAAACTCCGCCAGAAATGACAAAACCGCAGTAACTTGTCAACTCAGCTGTCTAATGTCAGCATTTGAAAAATAAATAAATCGATACTTTTCATGGCTAACATGGCTATGTAGGTACAATTTCCGACGTTTCAGAATTTTTTGCGTGCATTTTAACGATATCATAGGTATTGCCACCTGGATCACTATTATTAGCATCAAAGTGATAACTCAGAAACCAAATCAATATGGAAAAACTCGACTACTGGTTGGTTATATTTGTTACGATTGTACTAGAAATATATTACTAGACTTGCATTAAATACCATCTCAATAATTCAACTTACGTTCTGCAAAGTGTAGTTGTCGTTTTGGTGAAATGCGCACGGGTAAAACACGAAGTCTCCCGTTTATCCTTTGTGAAAGGAGTCCGTCGAACGCACAATATTTTCTTTAGCACTATTTTTAGATCAGGGTGTAGTACAATAATCACACCGAATATCGGTTAAGAAAAACAATATCGGTAGCACTGGCCAATAAAATTTACTAACAAAATAATTGTACTTCAAATTAAATCGACGTAATAACACAACTCACGAAATCGAACACGAATTTTCACTAACTGATGTTGGCTGGTTGGCGTGACATGAAGTTGGCAGCAATTGAAAAGCAAAACATCATCATAAAAACAGCTGTTTATCGATCTCACTGACATCTACATTAAATATTTAGACTTACAAAATAATCACAGCAGTGTCAATAGATGTCGGTCGTAGACCGTCGCCATTCACTAGTAGTAGAAGTGATATAAATCTATGATAAGAGATGTCGCTTTTAAAAATAAGTTTTAAATAGTTATTTATGAGCTGATTTACTGCAATGCAAGGAGAATAAAAAGGTTTGTTTATTTTATTGAACTTTTATTCGATTATTATTTCGAGTCATTCGTTGTTATTTTACGACAATGTTAAAAAACTTTTTAATAGAAATATGAGATAAATTAGAATTTTTTATTTAAATGTTTTTTATTTTCTTCCTTGATCACATTTAAATAACAAAACGTTGTGCAAAACAGGGCCCCTCCGGGATTTGAACCCGGGACCTCCTGCACCCAAAGCAGGAATCATACCCCTAGACCAAGAGGCCGCTTGAAAATAATTTTGAAAATACAAATCATAGTATAGATGGAGTTATTTTCATAGCATACAATGAAAGGTGGAGTGGAACCAAAGACATTTGTAACTAATCACAATTGAGTAGAACCAGTCCGTGACGAAAAGGTATAAGTACTCACTATTTTTGTTCGTATTGATTTGAAGTTGTTCATGTCTGTATTTATGCTGACTAAAGCTATTCACCTGCTTAAAATAAACAGATCACCTATCAGTTAAAATTAATATTTATGTAGATAACTGATAAATACAATTTCAATTATACGTTTTTTCGGTTCCTTTATTCATGACACAGCTGACAGTCATGAATCGATATGCTTCTCACGGAGCGCCATCCAATGTATGTTCAACGTACTTGAGTTATCCAGTGCTGCCATAGAAACAACGCGCGTTTGTAGTACTTACCTATTGTTGAGTCACTGAGAATGTTTAGTACCTAGCCTAGGGTGTGCGCCGAGTACAAGCGCAGGTAGTTCAATATGAAAGGGACAGGTGGCACTCTAATGGGTACGCACGGATACTTGTCTTGTTTGTAGGCAGAATAACTAATATTCTTATCATGTTTACTGGTATTTGTAGAAGGCGACTTGTAAAGACGACTAATTACCCGAAATCTTAAAAAATTACATCACAATCTCACATAGCTGCTTTTTATGCTCAAAAAAATATGGCCTGGACTACTAGCTTTAGCTTGTATTCAGATGCTGAGCTCAGGTCCTGAGTGCGATACCTGGGAATTAGATGAGAGTGAATTGCTGGGGGACTACAGAGCCAGAGTGGCCTAATAGTTTTTCACTTAGGCTATTATAGCGCTACCAAAATTTTAATTTTAAAATCAGTATTGTAAAAATGACAGTTAGGCCACTGTGGCTCTCATGGCCTCAATTAGTTTAGAGACGGGTCTTATTTTCAACTGAATTCTATTGGAATAATGTGGGCAGACAATGGGTATATTTGATGGTGAATCAATCACGGCACATGCATCTATTTCACACTTGGTCTATATAGATCCTTATCTACAAGTACAAGTAGAGAATATTCCTGCTAAGTATGTATGTAAGCATGTGGGGTTGCTCCTGTACACAATGGGTATAGTTTGTCAATTTAGTGGTACCCTGATCTGACTACTAATTATTACATTGATAGGCTTTTATGCAAAATAATTAGGTATGTGGGTTGAAGTATTGGACGTGGAGCGTTTAATATGTATAGAACATAATAGTTTTGTTTGCATTAAAAAATAGTACAATTATGGTCTTAATAGGTAATAGAGCTATGATCTACAGAATTGAGTTAGTGTTAAAAAGTTTAGAATTGATTTGAATAAGAATAAAATAGTAAGAAAATGTAAGATCTGGTGGAGATCTCCTATAAACTCATCCTCTGGACACTTATTGACCTTTTAATGTCGGACATTTTTTTAAATTAATGCACATCTAATAACGTTTTGCGCTTCTAATGATGCACACTTTTAAAAATAATTGACCCTCTTTTTAACTTTCTGGTCTTTTGTAATAGTTGGTCGCAGTAACTAAGCTGACCAAAGGGGTTAGGTTAGGTTGGAATTGCGACCAACCACTGCATCCAAGTTGGTCGCAGTTACTTGGCTATTTAGTAATTTTAGGATCCAAAAATAGGAATTATTTGGGGTTTCCAAAAAGGGGCAAAAGGGGCAAAAGTCATTATATTAGTGTTCAATAATATTTTAGGAGTAAAAAATGGAAATTGTTAGGGGTTTGGTGCAATCAAAATTATGGACATATAAATAGATATATACAGGTACTTTGGAGCTTATATATACATATAATATATAGTACTATGTGAACTGGTGATTCATGAACGCAACATAACGCAATGCGCATGCAAACAATTAGCGTAACAAGATTGTAAAAAAAATGATGATGTGGATATATACGTATTTAGTAACCTTTTCCGCTTAGCTATTTCTAAAGAGTCTTGAAAAGACCCTGGAAGAAATCGACACGTGTTTCACCTCTCAATTGACCGTTATGCGCTCGGTGCTTGGTGTGGCAACACGCCTTGTTCGAGTTCACGACAAGTTAATCGTCATCCTGAGGATGCCTTGTTGAGAGGTGAAACACGTGTCGATTTCTTCCAGGGTCTTTTCAAGACTCTTTAGAAATAGCTAAACGGAAAAGGTTACTAAATATATCCACATCATCATTTTATTATGGATTTCCGCAAGGTCACGCCTGAATCAATTAACTATCTTAAGATTGTAAAACCTACATCGATAAAAAAGAGTAGATAACTATTTATTATAAATTCTTCCCTCAGTAGTGGGACATGTACCTAGATTTTTTTTTAATTGATCGCTACCTTTGGTCAATAAGTTACGAAAAAGAAAAAAAAAAAACTGTGGCGTTCTGGGAGTGCCCATAGAAGTGAAAACTTGTAAAAAAATCGGGACCGCGGTAATCAACGCGTTGATGTCTTTTACTCCTCCCACGGTGAAAATGGCAAAAATGGCCAACGCGCCTAATGATGCTTTCAATTAAAAAAAAAGTATATATATAATTGTTAAAATAGGAATAAAATCATAAGATTACGACTGTAATATGCGAGGGATTAGGATTACGATATTTTTGAAAAAAAAAAAAAAAATGCTGTGTAATTTCTAGTCACATTATTTACAGCTTCTCTGCCCGTATATTCAACGTAAAATATTACAACAACAAATAATCGATGGAATTCATTCATTTGTGGTTGTGGTGAAGAAGATTTTTAAAGTAAGGTAAAAAAAGTTAGTTAAAAATCTTAGGTACTACTTGGGGTATATTTTTTTTGTATTTTTTTTTTAGAACGGCCCTAACGTCTTATAAATGCTATTTCAAGGTTATCCATTATTTACCGGACACCCTGTATATTTGTAATCTCGTTCTCGAAAACGGCTCTAACGATTTCGATGAAAGTTTTAATATAGGGGTTTATTGAGGTGAAAAATCGATCTAGCTAGGTCTCATATTTGGGAAAATTCGTTTTCTCCGTATTTTCACCCGAACAGAGCTCGCTCGCCCAAAGTTTAAAACAAGATTGCTACCTTAGAATAATGACATGGCAGCGTAGAATAAGTAAGTATCCACTATCATGGCAGCATGGAATTAGTAAGTACCTACTATCATGGCAGCGTGGAATTAGTATGTACTGCACATGGAATTAGTATAAACTTTCCTATACTATTACATGAGCATTCTCTATTTTCACCAGAGCAGAGTTCGGTCGCCCATATACTAAATAATAAATTATGCGATTACTCAGTGTATTTTAGTCCTATTTAAATAGGAATTGGAGTTGTGGTATCTAAGTTCAGTATAATAAAGCTTTGCTCTGATTTATTATTACTTACGTGAGTACTTAAATAATATACAAATTGATTGACCCGATGAAAAAAAATACTAAAACACACGGTCAATGAAGTTACTTATTTACACTTTGTTGTATCGAAAAATATCCTGGTAACTACTTCTAACCCCACATAATTACACAAAGAAAAATCGTGCACCGTATAAAAATACTCACTACGCAAGTAACCATAGAACGCTTAACGTGCACGTTGTTCGCTTGAAAAGATTAATGAGCAAAAATTACGTACTGGCCTTTATTTAGTGTTTTAACCCGACACACAGCGTTATTTGTAAGGCAAATGTTTTCTTTAGAGCCATTAGCAGTCTGCTCGGACAGTCCACGTGCTGCATTCATTACACCGCTAAATGTAACAAGCCTTATATCATTTTGGCCACGCAATTTGACGTAATTACGAATTACATGAGCAAGCGCACCGCCACGCAAAACTACCGACAAGGAAGCGCCCAACCGTTACTCAAACATGATAATCATCCAGCCGAAACTATTGTGTAATTTTATATATGTTTTATACCATATACGGGTCGCTAGATGGCTTAGGTAACCAGAATCCTGTCCTGATAATTGGTACGCGCCTTCAGAAGTTATGATAGCAACAGTGGGCTTGATTTTGTCTCTTCAATCCTCTGTTTTACTAAATGAGACTAACTGCATCAATTTAGGATGTGTTGGAGTTAAATATAAGTAGCTGATATACAATGATATGTGTTGACAGTTGAAATGCTTGTAAAGTTCGTAAACATATGGCCTTAACGGGAGTATGAGCTGGCATAATAAAAAAAAGCGGTGGCACTCCGGGAGTGCCGACAGAAGTGAAAACTTGAACAAGATCGCCTTGGTGGAAGAAAAATACTTGCATAGAACATTGACCCGTAAGTAAATATAAATAAAGAGCACAATCGCGTTTACAAAACCTTTAAAGTAAAAAACACTTGCATAGAACAATGATCCGTAACGCAATATAAATAAAGAGCACAATCGCGTTTACAAAAATGAGGTGTCGTCATGGTCTCGCGAAATCAATGGTTTAGTCACATCTCAAAAAATGTCCAACGCGCCTAAAGAAGTTTTCATTTCAAAAACTATTTAGTAGGTCTGTACTAGGGAATGCAGAACCGGTACTGTTTTAAAGAACCGGGATTTTCGGGTCCTTCCGGCTACAGAACCGGGATTCCCGGTACTTTCGATACTTTAAGATAGTAGAGTTGAAAGTGTTAAAATGGAGAAAGTAAGAGAAAGACGAAATTACAGGACAAAATAAATAAATAAAAATGAAATCAAATAAAACGTTTTATTTCTTGTATAGACACAAAATTAGTCTTTAGTATAATTTTTTTCTGGTAAATAAGCATATTCTACCAGCAACATTTTCTTAACATTAAAACATTTTTGTAATTAATCCTACTTTATAACAGGAACATTTATTAAAAAACAGTTTCATCAAACCAATTCTTTAAACCAACATGACTTTTACAATTCTGCATATCCAAATTATTATTAAAAAATTATGTAATATCTATAAAAAAATGAAAAGTAACAGTGGAGTTTTAGCGTAGCATTAATGATGAATGAATGAATGAATTAATGCACCAACCCCAGCGTGGTTTAAGCAGACTCGATAAATCGATTGAACCCCAAGATTTGCAATAGCCTCTGGACCCTCATGCTTCATGGGGCTACCAGGCATATCAAGGAGTAGACCAGGGGCGCGGTAATGGTAGAGAAGACGTCCCTCAGGATATGGAAGGATTTGGGTAGTGGAGAGACGGGTGATATTTATCTATGGATGGATCTTTTTACGACGTCGCCGCCAGGCCAGTTCAGGTCCAGCTTCACCGGTGCGCCTGCTCTTTGTTTTCAATGTTTTCTTCTGAGGTCTAGAGATAATCAAAAAAGAATCCTGAAACAGATAGTAGTATCTGTTTCAGGATTCTTGTACATCTTGCTAGTAGTCTACTTAATCTTATATCAGTCTTCAACTGTGTCCATTCAAAAATTGATTTCCTTGTCGAAGTAGGTCGAGTCCTGTTTTAGCTTTTCATTTCATGTGTAAATAGGTCGGCCGACTTTCTTGGATTTGGCCTTGTACTACATGTAACAGGTGTGGTTTGCGGAGCCTGTGAACATGTAGAGGTAGCACATCCTGTGGTTCTTGATGCGATGGTTGGTGGTTGGTTCTTCGTCTAAAATTTGATGCATTTTCATTTGTATTGGTTCATTCCAAGCGTGGTTAATCAAGTCTATCATAATAACTGCGAGAAGAGCTTTAATGATTGCCGATAATTTGAAACCAGAGAGACGGGTGACATTTGTATCTTTTCGCGAAAGTACCGAAAGAACCGGGATTTGGTTTTCAAAATCTCGGTTCCTACTACGACGACAATTTCCGGGATTTCCCGGTACTTTCGGTTCCGGGATTTCCCGGGACTATTCACTAGTCTGTACGACAAGTTGGAATATTTTGCTTTACAAAACATAATATCTGCCTAATTTTTGTTACCTATGACAGCTACATTAGGCAGATATTGTGTTTACCCGCGTAGCAGTTATATTAGAATCGAAATTCCATTACAACATTATCTTGATCTAATTTTAGATTCGCACAGTAATTTATAATGCATGTATTGTATAACCTCATTGATACAATTGCTCGAAAAGAGCGTTTTCCAAGCGTTCAAACTGGGCGGAAAGTATGCTTTTTACTTTTCTGTTTTTTTTTTTAAATTTTTAACTGTCGTTTTTATTATTTAAGAAAAGTGTTACAAATTAGATAACGATGATGATGATGATGATGATGTCGATGGCATCAGTGGTGATGACGATGGCGATGGCGATGACGATGACGATGACGATGGCGATGGCAATGGCGATGGCGGTAACAATGGTCAAAGTCGAAGTCAACTTCAAAGTCAAAGTTAAAGTCATGACGATGGCGATAATGATGATGAAGAATATAGTTTATGTTATTTGTCAGCCAAGATGTCAGATGTTACACATCATATGCGACTACTGTAAAGTTCGCTCGTTTTTTTATTTCCTCTCACAAAGCATAGTAAAACGTTGTATGATACACGAACGTGATGATTTCCAAACTCCGCACTTGTAGCAAAAATAACTATGTATTCTGATACCGACATTTAAGAAATAGCTATAAATTCGCTAAGAGGTTTACTTTTTTATAGCCCTTTATGATGATGTTTTATCATAATATTTATTAAAATACAGGGATCGAGTCTTTATTTTACATACAGCGACGCTTATAGGAGATAAATTATTCGAGGGAATAGCAATTATTCATTATTATCATTCTGCATATACATTTATTAAAAAACCTTTATAGAATAATATTTATAGTACTATAATATTATAATATATATTATAGTTTATTTATAGTATTATAATATATATTTTTTGTATCTCTTTTATTTATCTAATTTAGTTGCGTTGTATGAATATTAAATAACCAATTTTAAAGCGTATATTTTTGATCGAAGGCGAAAACAACAACTTACCCAACCTGATTTCGATCGCGCAAAAACCCACCATTATAGTAGTAGTAGGTTTTTATTTTAGAACTTCGTTGTGCTAAGATTATAATAATGTTAAAACGTCAGGTTATTGACCCAATATAGGTATTTTTATTATTTAAAAATAGTACTTACCTATACCTACATTTTTGAAGTCAAAAGCGGCGATTCGATAATTAGTCGAGAATTGAGGGTGAAATTTCAAGGACGCGTCTTTCGTTACATGAGAGAGAAGTAAGATATAACTCTCGCTCTCTCTGTCTCTCTCAATAATTTATTAATCTCCCTTATTCTATAAGAAATTGCACTTTTATCACGTGTAAGGTGATGTACGCGTAATTTTGATTTTTAGATGTATTTATCATACCGACTTTTGATGTTTTCACATATAATCAATGAACATGTTATAAAATAATCACGTTTTAACATAATGTTTTTAACGCATAACGTTACGAAAACCAATAAATTCTGCGTCACGGACAAAGAACTAAATGTGGTTCATATAAGCATAATAGTTAAAGGTGCGTCTTCTCATTTTAAATTGCGACATCCGACGTTTCTTGCGGCCACTTCGATAGCTGAACAAACACCAAGAAGGTCGTAACTATACGTCTATGCTTAATACCGGGCATTTGAATGAAATATCTTACTACGTAGTGTGATTTACTTAGGCTTTAGACTAATAATTGCCGCATGCTGTAATGGAATTATCGTCTGAGCATTCTTCATTAGGTATGTGATTAGTAGGACTGCGGAAACCTAGTCAAGACCACCACTGACCCATCATTGTTTTCATACAACGATAGTCTGACTTAGTATCCCATCTGCTAGTGTCCCAATTGTTCGTTCACCTACACCCTTGACGAGCAGAACAACGTCTCTGACGCCGCAATAAATGTGCCCATCTCCTGACCCCAAACAGGACATCGCCTGAGTAACAGAAGCACCATAAAAAAAAAACGAAAATAAGAAGACGAGTTAGGCCGCGTACTAGTAACAAGCGAGCGTCGCGCGATTACGCGATCGACGCGTTCTTATGTCACCTTTTGTTCGGTGAACCAGAACGCGTAGTCGCGTCGACAGAGAGCGCATTCCAGTTTTCCGAACAAAAAGTGACATATGAACGCGACGATCGCGTATTCGCGCGACAATCGCTTTTAAATAATTATGATGGTTCGCACACTACTTATAGGAAAAAATACTCTCGAAAACAAAACGGTGTTTAAACTGTTTTGTTTGGCTAGGAAAATCTAGCAATTCTTTCTTCCTCCATCTTTCTCCTTCTTATAAACCTTGCTAAATTGTTATAATTACATAAAAGAAAATAAAAAAGAAAAACTGAAGAGAGAATATTTTATTTTGTCGTCTAGTCTAGGGAAGTTCTACCTGTACTTTCCTAGACCCTTATTTTATTTTTGGAACGAAGGTCTTTATCGTGGCTTGTAAACTTTTAGAAATCGTCACGCTAAAAAGTGTTAATACTTGCGTCTGTCTTCTTCTAATTTAAAGAGAAAGAAAGAGACAGAGAGAGAGAGATAGAACGATGGCTGAAAAAAAAAACAAAATAAAAGGGAAAGTGATTACAGTGTCGTGTGATAAAATTGACGTACACATCGGCCCTGTGGCTCTAATTTTTTTTATATTTGTCATCATGGGTATCGTTTTCATGATTTTCAAGGGTGCTCAAGCCGATAGTGAGGCCGAAATGTAAATCCAAGATAGCGGCTCTGAAAATTTTCAAATTTTGCAAGATGGCAGCTGCGAAAGTTTTCAAATTTTTCGTTATGAGTGCCGTTTTTGTTTTAAATCATACGTGAGAAAGAACTTCGTTCCTGATCGGGTACCCCCGACCGCACAGGTTTTTTTTCCGTGGGAAATCCTCGTGGATATCTTATGTCGGACTCTTACCGACTAAAACCCCACTGTTCCTAGTGCTACTATGTGTCGGGAGCCCGGAAGATACTTGTAGATTCGCCGCACCCCCGACTGATATCAGCCCACCATTCCTAGCGGGCCCCATCACCTAGTGCGGCCTATCCCACGAGCGCACGTCCTCCCATAAAGGCACGCATGGAAAATTGCATGCCCCTTCTTTGGGCTTGACTGTTGACCCTGCCTGTAAATGTATTCTGTTCCAACTTCCAAGCCTTTTCCAAGATTTTTCTACTCTCTCTTCAGGTATGGGCCTTTGCAACCGCTGAGCATCGAATGTCCTTTTTCCAAAAATTTTAATGATTTGGAAGGCAGATGAAAAAGTACCATTACAAGTAAACTTTTTCTCTACCTAAAATGCTACGCCGTACCATACTATACCAGCAAGAGATATGTCACGGAATTATGTCGATATCGATCTACATAAACCTGACATACCTGTCATTATTGTCACTGTACCTACCAGGATGACACTTCACGTGCTTATCCACGAGTTACCCATCACTGTCTCAACAGGTTTCGAAGAATTTTGCGGAATGTGAAATGAATATGTCTCTTAGACGACAAATAAACGGGCCCCAACTACCAGAGATAGATTTATTGACTCGTAAAATAGAATTCAAGCTTACACTAGTAAATATTATCTCAATTGTAAATTTTGTTTTTAACAACAATATAAAAACAACATTATGGTGACAAATTGAAATAAAACAAGTTGTTGATCAAATAATGGTAAAACCTTTTTGGTACACCAAATTTCTTGTTCGTTTACTAATAAGTTAATTATTCTGAAAGGTACAAGCTGTAAAGAATTTAAATGTGTATGAGGCCGCGTTTGGTTGGTGTTTTTAGGGTTCCGTACCTCAAAAGGAAAAAAGGAACCCTTATAGGATCATTTCGTTGTCCGTCCGTCAGTCGGTCAAGACCCATTTTCTCAGGAACGCTCTACGCGTGCTCTATCCTGAGAAAATCAAGTTTAAATTAATACCAAATACGTAAATCTATATTCCCTTGGAGCTTTACAAAAATCAAACTTCTAAGTCAAAACAATAAAAAAATACGGCCATTTATGTGACATATTTTGATACTCGCAATTAAATCAAAACCTAGGTAGGGTACTTCCCGTTGACCTAGAATCATTAAATTTGGCAGGAAGCAAGGTCTATCAGCACAAGTAAAGGAAAAAGTCAGAAAATTTATAATTCGTAGTTTTATCACATAATTTAATATTTTTTTGCGATTACAAATTTACATTTGCATTTGGAGAATTGATCGTAACGTATATCAATTTAAGGGAGAACATGTTACGCAACTGTTAAGTTTGTTCTTGGGATAAATTCATCCTAACTACGGAACTATTCATTGTGCGTGGTCCGACATGCACTTAGCCGGTTTTTTTTTTATTATTAACACCACTACTTAACATCACCACTCATAAAATACTCACACCGGCAAATTTAGCAGAACATAAAAAAAAAATAATGCAAAACTAGTTTGTTTGTAGTTTATGTAATAATGCTGGCTGGTTGTTTAGTTTTATTTTAGAAATAATTATGTTAAATTGAGAAAACAATTGAACGTCACCTTTTATGTCATTGTTTTAATTTTATTCGTACTTACATCATTTTATGGTTTTAGGTTAAAATTTCATTAAATTTTCATTAAAATTCAGTTCCATTTGTTTTTTTTTTAGCTTGAAATCTTTTCAAAAGTCAAGGACTTCATTATGTCTGACTTGAGCGCAACTGAGATTGCCAGGGCACTTGAGGTGAGGAGAAATGATCAAACCTACAGAGTGATCTCAAGATTTCTTCGCCGACCTGTTTTAACAATTAATAGCAGTATCCTTCCTTTTGTGAGAAGACCGGGACAAGGCAGAAAAAGACGTACTTCGAGCAGGGATGATCGTTTCATTCAACTTCGCGTCCATAGGAACCCACGTCTAACGGCCGTCCAAGCCAGAAACGAGCCTAGGCAGTTCGAGGTGTCACAGTAAGTGAGCGTATGGTACGAAGAAGATTCAAAGAATCTGGTTTTGGTTCGTTCGTGCTCACCAAAGCTCCAAAACTTGAGATACATAATCGTAGAAACAGACTAAATCTTGCTCGGGAACAACGACTTTGGACCACAAACCAATGGGATATTGTTTAGTGATGAATGCAGAATTCTTTTAAATCAAAGTATATATAGACACAAAGGAGAACGATATAATATGACAAATTTTGAAACTACAGCGGCATATGGCGGAGGATCAATAATGGTTGGGGGTGGATATGTTTGGGAGCTCGTACGGACCTGGTGGTGAACTATGGAGGAAATCTGACTGCAGCTCGTTATGAAAGAGAAATTTTAGAAGAAAATGTGGTACGATTTCGTTTTGATGCAGGATAATGCTCGAACGCATACTGCTCGTTCAACTCAAGCATATTTTAATAATGTGAATATCACGATTATGGAGTGGCTGGCGAGATTACCGGATATGAATCCAATAGAACACGTCTGGGACCTGCTGAAACGAAGAGTAAAATCCAGAATCCCAGCTCCTGTCAATATGGGTGAACTGCGAATCACCGCAGTTGAGGAATGGCAGAGACTATCACAGGAAACAAAAGATAATATCATGGTCAGCATGCCTAAGCGGGTGGAAACTTTAATAAGAGCACTTGGAGGAAACACGCGATATTAATTTTATTGACCGAGCGAGCGTAGCGAAACGCTACTGGATCAAGTTTGGCAAAATTTGCTTTTGTATGTCAGTTTGTATGTACTCCTCTACAGGTCGTATTTTTTTTTCTCAACCGATCTGGACGAAATTTGGTGTACAGGTTTAACAAATTGTTTGTTATTTTTTGCCGTTGGGAATTTTTGATTGGAGGTGTACTTCCTCCAAAATGGACCAAGAAGGGGGGCTACTGGATATCTCCGCTTTATGAGATCTGATTTCGATGGTTCCTTTTTATTTGAAAGACTATGTTGGTCTCAAAAAAAAAATGTGAAGATCTGTCGAGGATCTTCGACATGATGAGCAGAATAGCTTCTCAAAATGCAGTAAATTGCTCATTATTTATTAAAACCAATTAGTAAATTTTTCTAGCTGGCCTCCAAATTTCCTACTCATAATTTTTCTGGTTTTTAGGGTTCTGTAGTCAACAAGGAACCGATATAGTTTCGCTATGTCCATCTGACTGTCTGTCTGTCTATTCGCGGCTTAGCTCAGAGAATCTTATACATATTAAAAACGCCGAAAAGTGGTAAATTAAAATCATGATATTTTTATTTTTTTAGGGAACCTCCCGTACACGTAAAGTGGGGATGTTTTTTCTTCTCATCTATCCCATAGTGTGCGCGTTCAAAAATATTGTGATTTTGTGAATACCATTTTTTGATTCGGGGATCCGTTGGCGAAATATTAAGCTTTAAAGTGCAAATTTTTGTTAGAGTCGCCAACCATTTAGCTGGCAGGGGGCCAGCTAAATGGTTGGTTGGATATGTCAAAAAATTCACGGCAGTAGTATTTATAACGAAATCAAAAGGAAAACTATCACTATGTAGGCTTTACAAGTTAACGAGTTTATTGACCAACTTATATTTGCGGTTGCAAAAACATGTTCTTCCATACATTCCGTATGGGAGAACATATTTTTCAACTACAAAGTTAAGTTTATTCTTGGGATAAATTCATTCCAACTACGGAACCCTTCAATGTGCGTGGTCCGACACGCACTTGGCCGGTTTTTTTAATTATTTGGAATGTATTTAAGGTATTTCTTTTGTTGTTTCATTTTAATAACAAAACCTTATTCTTCATTGTTTCTTACTAAGTAGTCATCCACTACCAAACGCGACTGTTTGTTCGTCGTTCGTGATGGCCCCTCAGACCTACTAAGGACCTATTAGAAATAGAAGAATGTAGATATGTACTAATCAAGTTACAGACTTCATTATTTTTAAAGCTGGTGATTTAATAGGTATCTCATGTACTAATGAGGAACCTATTATGGATTGCTGAAAATAACTAGTAAAGTAACTTGCGTTTTTTTACGCGCAGTTGAACTCACGTAAATGCGTAGGTACTGTTAAAATGATACATTTCTACGTTGCAATGAACTGAAATAACTTGTATTTTAGCTCCGAGACGGTGTACATTATTCTTCCTAATTAGATGCTTTATAAAATTACCTACATAATGAAAAGATGAATTGACCTACATATTTCACTTGGAGGAGTCACATCGTCACACTCACAAGCGCATCAATAGACGTGGGCGATAAAATCGAACAAGGAATCCAAGTTAATATTATTGAGACATCAACTCATCTTTTTAAAATTATCTAAATACACACACCCTCAACATTTAGCGGAACACAAAAAGTGCCAATATTTTAAAAAATGTGGTTTAAAATTTAAAATATAGTATTTATACTTCTTTTCATGATTTTATTTAACCATTTTGTCGGCGTGATTAATATGTATACCCATGCCAAATTACAGCTTTCTAGTACTAAGAGACTCGGAGCTAGACCGCGGACAGACAGACAGACACACGGACATGGCGAAATTATAAGAGTCCCTTGTTTACTACGGAACCCTAAAAAAAACCTAACAGTTTAATATTTTTCTTTAACCTGCTATTTATTCTCATCGCAACTTTTTTATTAAACTGTTTTTTAAACAAAAAACACGTTCACTCATAACATAAAGTGTTTTTTTTATATATGTAAATAAGATCTAGAATGTATTGTAGAAATAATGTCGCCCTTGACGTTACCTACTGTTTCGAATGCATTGACAGTGACCTTGATGTAATATTATTATAAGACACATGAAGCGGCAATTTTTTAGGTGTTAATACGTTACCAAAACTTGGGTTTCCACTAAAGCAGTAATGTATGGTATGTTAAGTACCAGTCATTGACACATGAGGAGCGCTGCTCGTGAACTTTGAAGATCTTAAGTCAACTTAGAAATACGCCTTCACTATTTATGTTTTGTCTGCAAACTGAGGTTTACTTTCAATTTTTTATGGTTGTTTCTGTAAAGATCAAGAGGTAAGAGGTACCGCATGTAAATAAAAAAATTTTAACAAACAATTTATTCGACCCGTTTTAAAATAAAATTGCCAATTTTCAAATACCAATTTAGTTGCAACTTCTTTAATTAATACACATAAAGAAAAGAAAACATCACTGGTCACTAAATATTGTAAGTAAAAACTAAGCTTAAAAAAATCAAAAAATCTTTCATTTTAAAGTAACTTTGCAAAAAATTCTTACAATTAATTAAGTACGTTCTAAAAATTACCATAAATAATGAATTCGGAAAGTTACTAAATTACTGAAGAAGACACGGAAACCTTGTATATTAATTATAATCCGGTACATAACGAACAAAAGGGATGTCTGATACACACGCGTAGGTCCTTGTGTGTGCGTTTTCCTTGAACCCTATGAAATGCGAGGCGGCCGGTCGCCCTCCTCCGGAGCATCGTAGTGCAATCTATAAAAGAATTGGACACCAGCTCATTGTCATCGTGTGTGAGTGGCTGCTGCAGTGCTGTGTTGTGTGTACGTTAACATATCGCCAAGGTACTTGCGTAATAACTTTTTTGCACGCATCAGTGTTTAGTGGCACGTTTTTTTTAAGTGCGTAGGAGAGGGAGAATGTGGAAACTAGACTAACTTATGCAGATCTATATTTGATTAAATGATCCTAGTAAACGATCATTTAAATAAAGGATTTATTTATTTAACGCTGTTTATTAAGAAAACTTCAATAAAGACAGCATCTCTAAAGATAGACGCTATTTGCATAACTTATTATCAAATGGTTGAGTCAGTTCATGTATATTTTTTATAATACTAGTGTTATTTACTATCATGATGGGACAATTCAAGCCCAGAGATATTGATGGCTCATTTGCATTCGATATTTGACACACCTAAAGCCCACGTGTCAGCCAGCATAATATGATTCCACAAATTAATTATTCATTACAGTTATCTATTATTTAATGTCGGGTTTGACATAATTGTTACAATACAATTTATTTGAATACAGCTGGGAATTTATATCATCCCTCGTTCCTAAAATATGGCCCGTTTTCATAATTCAAAATTGTATGGCCGTTAGTTCATATTCTGGCACATTCTTCGGTTTTATTTTTGTATTTTGGCGAGCATCAGTCGATAGGTAGCGAAGAAAATGTTTTCTCGTCGGCAACCGCAACCGGATCGCCAAGGAGATGGCTAGGAAATGTTGAACGAAAACCAAATAGAAATGTCTCAATTTCCGTTGGAACGCTTCTTAGCGGAATTGCAACATTTCTTTTTCGGAAAAATTTTGCACCGGAATATATTTCGTTTATATCAATTTAAAACGAATGACAAAATAATATTCATGTAGATTTCGTATTTTTTTAAAATAAATATCAAGTAGCTTAGCCTAGAATTGGCTTTGTTTAAACACATATTTAGTTAGGTACTTGTTTTTCTCTTTTCGTAATGTTAGCGAGGATTTAGACGAGTTCTATCGACGCGCCTCTTTAATCCCAATTATCCCAGATGACTGTCTGTTAATTAACATAGATTAAGAACAGTCGATAAACAAATACGCCTGAGTTTGTTTTAAGATAATCCGCGATCAATTACAATGTCTTAGAAGGAAAAAGCGACTAAAACGGTACGACTAAAATGTTTACTTACTGCTTATTAGCATAGACGCCATGCTAATAAGTTAGCAGCAGTAGTGTGTCCCTGAGGTTGTTTAACTAGAGACCATAGCTTCGACTTTTAGGTCAGACTAAAATAACAAAAAAGAAGTTATGGTTAACATTTTGTGAATAGGATAGGTAAGTAAAAAAAGTTCTTCTAAACTGCTAGCATAAGCATAATTAGTCTATAATGTGCCCACTGCTGGGACACAGGCCTCCTTCTTGGAGAGGGAGTGGGTTGTAAACTAGCACGCGGGCCCAGTGTGGGTTGGTAGATGTCACATGTCTTGGAATTTTTGGTTCTAGGACAAACTTTTTTTTTTAGGTTTCATTCCAATTTTTTCGTTCACCGTTTTGAGAGCAGTGGTGATGAAATTATTCACACAAAGTAAAGCGCCTGCCTGGGTTCGGACCCACGAACTACAACTCGTAAGTCGGGGCCGTTCCTACTGGGCCACCATTACTAAACTGCTAGCAGATACTGAATTCAGATAAACAATACCGTACGAATGTCAGGTAAATCCTGCGGACACCTTTTTTTAGAATAAAAAAGGCATACGCAAATATACGCTTGATATATGCAAGTAGTACCTATTTACGGTAAGCCATAAACATAAAGAAAGATGATTAAAATGATGACGATGCCGACGATGTAAAAACGCGGTAATTTGGCAGATGACACAGGCTGCCCTATAAGGCAAAGATTCGTTAATCGAATACATAGTAAGCACTACCGGTATCAATAATTATATTTAAGTTGAGGATTACATTGTAAATAAGCATGTTGAAGAAAACGGGTGAACCTGTGTGAACCCATCAGATGTTGTTGTTACTATTCTTTTGTTCCGGCTCCTTCTAATTGCTCTTAACCAACTTAAAATATTGTAATGCAGGTTCCAAGGCTTTATGTAGCGAGTAAATTATCGATTGTAGTCCTGTTAGCTGACATTAAAATAGAACGAGGTGGTACTTTATATCAATTAAAACAAAATAAAATGTTGTGTTCAGTTTTCAAGTTCCTGATTGAAAGTTGTTTCGTGACATCTAGATTAAACAAGTCTACTTCAGTACCTATAACTTTTCATATTATGTTTTTTTTTTATAAGTCCTCTTCAGAGAGCCTTCTGTCCTATCATACATTTACACACACATTTTAGGTTGTATTTTTGATAATCATACAATAAAAGTAAAATTTCAAAAATACTGTTGAATTAACAAGAGTTCCTTTGAACATTCTCAGAAACTTAAACCATGCAGACCTCAACCATTGTAGTACTGTTGTGCCTGATCGCCGTGGTGGTGGCGCAAGCCCAGGGGCCTTCACCCGTGGACGCGGCGCAGGAATCCCTCCTCGACACTCCTGCGCACGACAGGAGTCCCAGGAACAAGAGAGGACTGCTATTGCTGAAGAAGAAGCTGATACTTGGTGAGAATTTCGTTTATAGTTTTGAGAGTAACTGAAGAGCGTGTTTTGGCCCTTGTTGAACTTGTAACTGACATTAATTAGCTCTGTGAATTAAATGACGAGATGAATAAGGAAACGAAGTAACAGCTTCGTTTATTAACAAATTCACATTACACTACACTAACCTCACAGACGTTTAGCAGTGGCTTAGAAAAGCTAACTACCTATACCAGAAAAGTACAATGACAACTTGGTAGGTTTAAATAGTAAGTGTGCCGTTACTTACTAACTGAGAGCAAGTTTTTGCAAGGTATTCGTCGTGTTAATGTTATGTCAGCATTACAATGTCCAGTTGGTTTATTAGATCTGCGATGACCGACTCCAAGGACAATTAGCATACTTAAGTATTGTTAAAAAAATATGAAACAAAAAATGCTAAGAAGATGATAATTGATAGGTTTTTAAGTTCCAAACAGGTGTTGGCATTTTATAAGGATACTGAATAAGCAACATCGGATGACCATTCCAATGAATAAAGTTTGTCAGTTACGCTAAGAGAGTTCAAGGACTCTAATATGGAAAGTCATCATGACAAATATAATTTCTTCAATACAATTTCTATTGGAAATTCCTTTACTTTTGAGTGTCATGGATATAAAAAAATTAATTGATTGGGCATTTTAAGCTGTATTGAGTTACCCATTAAGATATAAGAGAGAAATCTTTTGGTGACATTGAATGAACTGCAAGCAGCTGCCGACAATTTTTGTTCTTTGCTCGTGATTATAGATCTATTTTGTTTTTTTTCTTTATTATTAGAGTTAATTTTCTTTTTGTCTGCACGTGTTTGTCTGACAATACACAAGTTTTTCTTTTTTAACTTCGTTTAGTATTTTCTCATAAATAGTATCGCTTTAGACATTAATTAAAAAGTATGTCTGATTTAATTTAAGCCCCAGTTCTAAAAATACGAAAATCTATTATTATTTTTTCCAAAAAACGGTAAGAACCTCAATTATGTACGATGAATGTAGACATAAATTTCACTCAAGGTTCATGTTAAACACGAAATTAATTGCTAGGAGTATTGCTAAAAATCAAATATTATACCACCTCGCATAAATAAACATTTAATTTTAACATACCATCAAGGTAGCAATGAAGATGATTTAGCTAATCGGGTCATGGCCTTATCAGCTGTATCATGAATGTCTACTAGATGTTTCTGGTCACCACCGGGTGTATTGTTACCATCAGTTCAGATTCATGTCAGTCTTTCTGGTCCCCCGTCAGGACTTTTCCCAATCTTGTCATTTGTATGGACTTCTAGACTTATGTGGATTCCTTTAGAAAATAAAAAACAAATAATGAATTTTGTAAAAAGTAAGAATAAAAAGTAAAATTTCCGGACGTTTTTTTGCAAATTTTTCGGGTTTTTGTCAGGACTTCAAATTTCGAAATGGTAACCCCACCCCAACCGGGTGACGTGTTCCACATGATTTGGCATCTAAATTCTTACACAAATATCGTTCTCTCAGTGTCATTGCCATGCAAGACACAATATGTTTTAGAAACTAGAAACAATTTAACACGCATCCTTTACAATAGAATAGTACATTCGAAGGGTTCTGAGGTTCACTTGGAATACGAAATATTGAGGTAAAATTGTGTGGGAATTAACACATTGTCTGCAATCAGCGTAGCTTAATACCGTTGCATAAAATTGATTGGGAAAATAATAGTTGATAATGACTGTCTGGTTTATAACAATTGCATTTACTTGGCAGGTAAAGGCCTTGTTGAGGTGATGTTAATAATTGATTGTTATTATTATTATTTTAAGTTTATATATATTTTGTCTCCGTTAATGCATATTATGATGAGAGTTTATTAAAAGATTTTATCTCACAATAAGACACACTTCAGTTTCTGCAGGATCATTGTGAATGAAATACCACTTAATTATCTATGTCCCTTTTTTGGGTGGGAAATTATCAAATAACTTCTCCCGCTCTGGGCGGAGCGGGAGGGCGCGTCAGACTCTTACTGACTAAAACCCACCAGTGTTCCTTCGGTTGCCCTGTTGCCGGGGGCCACGATCTCCCTTTCGGTTTTCTTCACACCCCCGGCAGGAATTATCTATGTCCCTAAGTTTGTAAACCGTAACGTCTACACTCACCAAGGATTGCTTGAGACAATTAATGAAGATATTTTTTTTATTTTTCATCTGCTTCCAGTCTAATCGAATGCAGCTGAATACTAGTATTTTACATAGAACGACTTTCTGTCTGACCTCCACAACCCAGTTACTGGGTTCCTGAGACTGGTTTTCAGACTTTCGGAATTCTGACTACCCATAAAAATTGACAAAGATCTTCAAATGACAGCCAGGAGCAACGGCTTAACTTGCTTTTCAGATAAAGATTCAATATTCCCTTAAACTCCTAAATATCATAATATATATACCTACTAGCGGACCCGACAGACGTTGTCCCGTCCGAACAGCGCCACCTAATATTAAAATAAAACTAAAATAAAACACAGAAATAAAGTCTAAAATTATCGGCATTTATTGTTGTAAAAGTAATATACACCTTATAAGTAATATTATAACGCAAACCCCGAAGCATCAAATCCAATGAATGCTTTACCAGAATGAGCATTATTAACAACATCAGGAGTACCCATTCACAAACACAATTAATTAATTCTAGCCAATTGTATTTTCAAACCATCCAGGGACCCGCTTAAATATACACACAAAATTTCATCCAAATCGGTCCAGCCGTTTCAGAGGTATAGTCTTTGATTTCTGAATTTCAATCAGTTATCTCCATTCAAGCCAAGAGTGAGCAAGTATTCAAATTATTTAGTTAATAGTTGTTGTTTGTAGATAGAATGACAACATTTAACGTAAAAGCCTTCTTGTTAATTATTAACCTGTATTCGAAGGTTTACTTTTTTCGGTTGAGTATAAAATATGTTTACATATAATTAGGAATGGGTATATTACTTAGTTAAGGCTTCGTGCACGAAAAAAACCCTATTTTGTCAATTAATTATCTAATTTTGAGAAAGCTTGAAATAATTGAAAGATTAAGTCTGTTTGACTATAAAAGTGCAGTTTTCATGGTGCTAAACAGCTAAACCATTTGTGTCAGTCACATGAACCTGTTAACAGTTGCATGACTTTTGCGCTCTCGAAAGTATAGTTCACCTTTGATTTATTTAATGAAGATATTGTATAACCATAAAATCAAAATAGGATTTTATTTCAAATCTAGTTGAAGGTTAATGTCTGATTTTTAAATTTCTTGATGTGATTTGCTAAATAATAGGAAAAATAAATATCTATTATTGACAGTTTTTGTTTTAAATAGATTTTTTCAACATTATTTTTCTGCAATATTTTGTAAGGAATTTGAAAAAACCGGTTCAGCCACATGCAAGTAAACCGTATAATGCTTGTAGATGATATTTTTACATTTTCATAATCAAACGTAGTTTCTTGTAACAAAATCATCAAATGTCAGTCTTGCAACATTTTTCGTAAAACTTGTTGTGAATATTAGTGATTTTCCACGAATAGTTAATTTATTTGAAAAATCCCTTCCAGTCACATGCAAAACAAAGTACTCGAGTTTTCAAATCACAAATAGTTTTTAAATCCTTTTTCCCTTTCTTACAACCAATGAAAAAAATTGATCGAAATCAGTCGATTTCGTGCACGGCCCCTTAACTTGTAAATTAATAAAAAACCGACCAAGTGCGTGACGGCCCACACACAATGAAGGGTTCCATAGAGGGAATGAATTTATCCCCAGAAAAAACTTAATTTTGTGATTGAAAAAATGTTCTCCCATAGATATACGTCACGGTTAATAGTCCAAAAGCAAATGTAAGTTTATTATTGCAAAAAAAAAAAAATGGTATAACTACAAATTTCTGACTTATTTTTATTTTCGGACTTTTCCTTTACTTTGCTGTAAGACCTTGCTTATTGGCAAATTTCATGATTCTAGGTCAACGGGAAGTACCCTTCTAGACTTACGTATTTGATATTAATTTCAACTTGATACCTCCACGCGCTCCTGAGAAAAAGGGCCTTGTCAGACTAAAAGAAAAACAGCCAGACGGATAACGAAGTGATCCTATAAGGGTTCCGTTCTTTACCGTTTGAGGTACGGAACCCTAAAAAATGTCAGAAGATCCTACACTTAAAAAGAGCCAAAAGAAACTCGTAAAGTCACATATTGCAAAATATTCAAATAATGCGGTATAGTAGGAAAAAGTCCTTGTATACTACGTGTTGCGGTTTAGATTTTCGCGATAGATTAAATATTTGTATTCTGCGGACATCGGTTTTCAGATATTTGCTAAAAGTCGGGACCGCACACAAATGCTGGTTTATTTTCCAAAAAACCCATCTATACTATTCACACACATTGCACAAGTCTATGTAACTGCAAAGGTAGGTAAATATACATTTGGACATGGGTACGTCATGGAATCTGTAGGATATCCTACAGATTAATAATAATATTAGATAGGTAGTATGAGCCATCAGCATTCGCTAATATTCTATTCGTATTGTTTACAAGCATGCATAAAATGCAATAGAAGTGGATATATTTAGTAACCTCAACACGCCGTGTTCGAGTTCACGACAAGTCAATCGTCATCCTGAGGATGCCTCGTTGAGAGGTGAAACACGTGTCGATTTCATTCAGGGTTTTTTTAAGGCTCTTTAGAAATAGCTAAGCGGAACAGGTTACTAAATATATCCACATCTATTTGCATAATGGACTGCCGCAAGGTCACGCCTGAATCAATTAACTAGCATGCATAAAGATAATTTCAATTACTAGACAAAATTCCTTCTACGCCAGCGAAGGCATGTGCTACGAAAAAGGGAATCGTAGCACCTCGTAGCACAGTGCTACGCGCGTAAACTATTTTGAAAGGAATAAACTAAGCTTCATCTTATTAAAATGTAGTACCTGGGCGTCCGAGCTCTGCTCTGGTGAAAATAGAGAATGCTCATTTAATAGTATAGGACAGTACCTACTAATTCCATACTACCAATTAGGTACTTAATAATTCCATGCAGCCAGGATCATTATTCTAATGTCAATAATGTCATGTCATTATTAATTATCTTCTGTGATTATCTTGTTTTGAACTTTGGGCTACCGAGCTCAGCTCGGGTGAAAATACGGAGAAAACTAATTTTCCTAGATATGAGACCTAGCTAGATCGATTTATCGCTCTCGTAAACGATGACGGTTAGAGCCGATTTAGAGAACGTGAGTAGGTACAAATATATATACATACAAATATTGCTCGTTTAATAGTATAGGATTCTCTAAAAGACGATGTAAAATCCAAAGCATCATTTGCGTATATGTAAACATGTTTTGGTACGCAAATCATTATCCCGGTCGTTAGGCTGCGCTAATCCGCTGATGGATGTAACAGCACTCCAAGGCAGGATACGCCTGATAGGCGTGCTCTAACATCCGATGCTAAAATACTGTACGAGAAATATCGCTAGTTGTACGCGTATGTATGTAGTTTAAAATGTATGTTTTTTTAGAGCAATGTTGCAGCGTTTCTGAATGCGATTGTTATTATTTTGTAAGGAGCATTGTTTTTTTTTATAAACTACTGATAATTAATAAAAAAATCGATTTCAAAACATGTCAGACTGTTATCAATTTTCAACACCTTTGATGTATGATGGAGGATGTCCTCTAAACATTATTAAAATAAAACGAAGTTCACACACAGGTTGTGTGAGCTTTAGTAATATTGTGAGAACTATGACAACAAAAAAATTGCGTGTTTGAAAAAATAATATGTATAAAGTAAATATATGTGTAGGTACGTTTTATTTTCGTTGAATTGTTGCTGTAATAAAAATATTAATTTATTATTTTTTCCTCTACCAGGTGCTCTTGGTCTGAAAGCAGTGAAGGTTGGTGCTGTGGGAGCCGGAGTCGTGGGCGCTCTGGCCCTGAAGGCGAAGTCCAAGCCTAAGGCTGTGTCACATACATATTTTCACCACGGGTAAATATCTCCGAATAACTATAGTTTTCTCTGTTCAGCAAATATTTCGGAATTCTGTTCTACGTTGTTATGAAGTCGAAGAACAAGCGACATTTGAGTTTGAGTCATTTTAAGTGTGTGCGAGTTTTATCTCTTTTAAAATAGTGTCAATCAAGTTTCGTAATGTCCATAATGATTTACAACTTTTTAAGGTTACGCTTTACACAAGAAGCCATTATAATTCAGTCTAGTTCACAGAAATATGAATATCTCATTCCAGCTTTAAGTATTCAAAAGCTCCCAGTAATTCTGCGGCGGTATTTAATTTAAAAAAAAAACAGAAAATATTACTGTTTCTTGGCCTGTAACTGAAATGTTATCCCCTGAATTCCTTTCATAGCTCTCGGACAACATATTTCGAATTTTAGTATTTCAGTTGTTCAAAAGAAAAAACTCTTTCTAAAACTGAAATTGTCCCTTCTTGCTTCGTGATGACATCTGACCTGATTCATATTTTTTATTTATGCGTGGTCATGCGTGTCATGGTCATCGTCTATAGTCATCAGGTTATCACACATATTTCGTAAGTTCTTCCATGAATAAGTTGAGTCAAGTTCAATCTTCCTATTTTGTACCAATCTAATGTAGGTTATTTGGGTATCAACCTTTAGAGGTGAAATTAATATCTGCTAAAAGAAAGGATTCTTGCCAGAATATGAATCGTATTGAAATGTTTGCCAAACAGTGACTGTTTTGCGAATTATAGCCTTATTGTTTTATTTTGTAAGGTAGGTTATATATAATTACCATAGTAGATATGTCTGTTTTCATTACAACCATGTTTTACTGAAATATGGTATACTTCGGTATAAGCCGATTTTCTGGAATTCTACTTCCAGAAAATCGGTTTACATAGGCCATCATTATTGGTTATATCCCGTGATACATACCTAACTGAAGAAAAGAAGACACGTAAAACGCTCTGAATAGATGTCGGCAACCATCTTTTTATTTATTTATGTATCTAAAAGATTTAAAAATATAGTAAAGATAAGAAATGCTATCTTTTTTAGAGCGTTTTACATTTTTTCTTTTAACATTCTGATAATTTTTAGTCCTGGACGGAACCACAATGTGCTAACCGGCTCCCGTCATTCGCATCACTAGTGTCATTTTGAACGCTCACCCTAGCAACACCTGTTACTGCAATTTCTAAAACGTGCATTGTTATCTGAACGTACTTCGGATACTGGCGCGATTGGGAATCATTCGGCGTAAATGTACGATTTTGTAATTCACTTGAATAATATGTACATTCAAATCGAAAACCATTCTATTAAGGAAATTGATTTTTCGGTGAACTGATTGCTGATTTGGAATACTGTATTTTTCATGTATAAATATAATTGCTTTCGGGTTAAATACACCGCAATCCTGACTTAATATTTGCGAATAATATTGATTCTTTGAAAATCAATTTTTGGAGACTAAATAAAATCTTTGTAATTAATGCGATGTTCGTATCTGACGAATTCGTAAGGTAAGTATGCACTAGAGCATTTTGTTAAGCATTTCCATGTAATGTAACGTTCTTACGAATGGTACAATACAACCAAAAGCTCAATTTAAAAAAGCATTTCCATGTAATGTAACGTTTCTGCGAATGCTCGACGCTGCGTTCAACGTAATGCTCACGGTGAGTGAGCATTTACCTGTAAAAAAAAAAATCTACCTTGCGTTCATTGTAACGACCTGCCCTCGGCCCGCGCACCTCACTCCGCGTCGCTCGCGCTTGTCCCTTTGCTTTATAAAATGTTACACCAATATGCTCGTTGGTTTTAAAAATCAGGTTGTCAACAAAACATCGAGCGTCGTGTTCGAACTGCGGTTCGATAAAATTTAACAACGACCAATGATCGATGTTCTGTTACAAGTTAATGCTCTAGTCTGTACTCACCTGTAGATTCGCACTTAAGCGTACATAATCGTAATTAAGGACATATCCTTTACAAGAAAATATCCTAGGTAGGAATAACATAATATATGATGTGACGACTACATACCCGACATCTTCCTCCTGCAGCTATTATGGCCCTGAAATGGAAACAGAATCCCGGCGGTGAGTTGACAGGTTTACTTTCGAATTCTCAAACGATACTTAGCTTTAAGACGACGTCTTAAAATAGAGTTCAGTTTGAGATTTCGACCATTATTGACACAACGTGTGGCCTTTTTGCACTGTTTTCAAACTAAAAAAAATATTTCATGATTATAATTTTTATGTTTATATTGTGCAGGGACCTACCGCTGGTAATCAGATACTGAGTCGACAGCTTCTCTTAGCTCATAAATAGTCTATACGTTGAGTAGCAGAGAAGTTTCATGTCAGTATTTATATATTTTACTTTCGCACGTGTAGTAACTTAATTGCAACTAAGCATGATGAGTACGTATCACCCAATGTAAGTTTAAAAAAAAACATCGGCAACGTAGATTTGGCATATATATTTTTTTCTGCGACACGATATTTCCACATTTTTTAAGGAAAATGTTAGAAATATTTTATAAACAAGCAAGTAGTGTCACGTAACATCATTAAACACAAATTCTTTTACCAATACGTAAATACTAAAACAAAATTCAACTCAAGGCTTCAAACACTATATTATTTTATTTAAATAAACCTATTAACAACTAGTTTAGTAAGAAAAACTGTTCAAATTATCAAGTTTTTTTAAGGGGTTGACGCAGCTTTATACTTTTCTTTAAAAAAAATACAGTTCTTAGTATTTTTACTTTTTTGTAGAGAAAAATGTGATACAAGTTTGTCAAACTGTGTTTCGTGCACGTAGTGTGTACTTTTAAGGTGTGTAATAAAGTTCAAATATAACCTTTACTTAAACGCAAGTATCGCACAGGTAGTTAAACAAACACCTTAATAAAATGTACTGTCATGCTTCAACACATTTCAAAGGTTTATTGACTGTCTCACTGTGAATTACGCAAATCAATTGAGCAACAAATGGCAATTTTAAAAGATTCAATGTTTCATTTAATTGCCAACAATACGATGATGAATCTTATCTTACTGATTCTGAAGGTCGTGGGTACTTAGGGGGTTCTTTCGACAACTGACATTTAGGTTACATAGGGGTCAAGTACTATGGAAAGGTTTAGAAGCTTTTGGAAACTTTAATGAGTGAGATGGGGGCCCATAAGTAAATTCTTACTCAAATTACTTTAGGAATAATTGTCAAACTGGTTGTGACTGATATGACATGATTTATGTATCGCACATCGTTTTGCTTAAAAATTATGAATGAGAATTTTTGTGTTTATTGATACTTATTTGAAGAGTTCGCACATTAGCAGTTTTCCTCAAATGTAATATTTGAACAACGTCTAAAGAGATTCCTTATTCTTGAACCTTTTGCGTAGGTATATGTTAGTTTGGTAAGTTAATGGGATATAAAATGACAACGACGTCCTCTTAATTAATATAGTTTTATTAATTACGTAAATAATATAAAAAACCGGTATCCCATTTCCATATTTCACCATGGTATGTGATCTATGAATAGTGATGGGTATATCTGACGACCAATGATTGGTTAATTCGATCAGTTTAAAACCATAGACTCGAATGGAATGCGGATTTGAAGGTGATAAAAGATTAGAAATAAAGAAATCATTCGACCCATATGCGTAACATATATTCTTAGCACATTTTATTATTGGGCACGGGGTAATTAACTATTTTATTTTTCTTAAATTTTTCCTTCACGTCACGCACATTTTCTGTTTGTATTTGAGTAGTTTGCATATTTGCACTGTTTTAGCATTATATAGTAATCACATAGTATCACGTTAGATTTTTTTATTTTGTAGTTAGTATAATAATTTTATATCATTCCCTAAATCTGTTATTTTTTATGAATTTGGACTGTCGTCTATTATATTATTAAATATAGGCGAATAGTCTTTGATTGTTTGTAATTTCATTTACATTAAAGTAAAGGAATATACTTAAAGGGCGTTAGAAGTTGAACTACATATCCTTATAATCTAAGAGTCTTTCAAAATTTATTGGTGACATCATCCAAAAATGTCGCTGTAGCCTGCCGATATAGGTATTAGCGCGCGCATGTTTTGATGGCAAAGTACTTCATATTAACATAAGGAAACCATAAAGATAAACTTATATAATACAACAAATTGAAATGTCCATAGTTCTCTCAGAGCAGATAGTGTTTTTATCTATAATTGTTTTTTTAATTATCTTTCAGTTGGTGATTGCCTGCACTTGGGATTTTCTTACAACGCATCGAGTGTGTCTACGTTCTAAGAGAAACCAGGATGGCGTGTAAAATAGTATAAATGCTAAGATTTCGTTTTAATCTAAGAGAGGCTTCATGTGATGGGTATTTAGATTAAGCGGATCATTCGTATAAGGTATTGTATAGACATTCGTGACGTTTGCTAACAAAATATTGAACGTTTTGCTTGTATATGAGTTATTTTTTAAATAGACGACGCGCTAACACAGGTCCATTAGCTGCTGAGAGCTGAGCGGAGACGTGCAGGAATCTTCCAATTACAGACGAGACGAGAAACGCAATGAGCATTTCAACCATTGTGATTGGTCAATTCCTGCAGGACTCTGTTCAGCTCCGCTTCAGTGGAAACGCACCCTTAAACTGTAATTTGTTATGCATATTAATTACACTAAAAAATTTAAAATTAATAATTGTGCGAGACACAAAAAGCTTTGATAAAATGGTAGCTCGTATGCAAGCTACGTTAATCCCTAGAGGCGAAATACAACAGTAACCTGCCATGTTAATTATATCCGGAATCAGCACTTCATGATAAAGAACCAAATGATAATAAAACAATCCTTGTGCTAGGTTACTTTTAAAGTATTTCACTTTTAAATCAAAATATATTAATATGTAATTGTGATCGAAGCCATGTGATCCAATTTTAAAACAGGAAGAGTTCCCGTTATAAAATTGGATCACATGGCTTGATGTCAACGATAAAGTTTATAATATGTATGATTTTCATGTCCTTATTTTGTTCCAATTGTTCATATCCATAGCAATTATGTATTCCGAATTAGTAAGCAGCAGCGCACACGCATGGCCGGCGGCGCGTCGGGTTCAATATTTGTGATGTCATCAACGTCACGTTGACTTGCATTATATGTAAATGGCCTGTTACATAAACCTAAGATTTAATAATAAGTCAACGTCTGAAGGAATGCCATAGTAGATAGTTTAGTAGGTTGTATATTTCTCACATTACATTATTTTTTTTGAATATTAATACACACTTTTGGCAATTACGTTTATCACAATTTCATTGCAATCTGCAGGAAATATTGAAGACTTTTAAAGCCACAAATTGGTTTCGATTCCGTGTTCACAAATATATTTGCACTTCGAAAAGGCTCTAGTGTACATACATGATGGCTGGCATGAGGCTTTGATAAACTGTTGCTACAATTGTATCAATCAATCATTTCAGTATATCCCAGTTCACTGTTGGATATAAGGTATGTGGGAACCGAACATGTTAATTAAACTGTGTAGTGAGTGAGCTGTAAATTAACATAAAATTGCACCTGAATTTGCTGTCGTAAACTAGAGATGTTATGTCAAAAAAAAAAAACTGTGAAATTGCTTTTGAGGCGGTGTTTGTTATAATATTTATAACATTAAGTGCTGAAGCTATTATCATTTTTTACCGTTTCGTTACTAATAATAAATAAATGTAATGATGATTTTTGTTTTTCATTTTGTTAGGTTTATCCCGTTTAATTTTATTAAAAACAACAAGTTGATTTTGTTATTTATAAAATACAGCTCCGATAGCTCCGATGAGGTAAGTTATAAGAACTGCAGAAATAATTATGTTGGAGGGCTTATTATGGGTTTTTACCAAATGCGTCAACAGCACCTTCCATTACCTTTACGGATTTAAAAATACTCCTATGTAATAATAATAATATCAACATAATATTGTCATCGTAAAACCAGTTTATACAAATTAATAGTTCTTCTCGTTAAAAATTCTCAGCACATTAAAAATCCTTTACTAGAGAACCGTTACCTATTCACATGGTAAATTCCATATGGATAAATTAGTAAATTGATCACATTGTTAACATACGGATTATGGCAGTTGTTTAATAAGAGACTGTAAATTAAAATCGATATTCTAGAAAGGTCATTCACTCGATTTTCTTAGTTTAAATAAAACCCATATTAATTAAATAAAATAAAAGACTCAGTATTAAGGTGCCTACAGTAATATTCAGAGAATAATAATGTTTTCATAATGTACCTAATGTAATGTTTTGTTCATTCATATTTTAGTACCTACCTAACTAATAAGGTTCCATGTAAAAAAATATAGAGAATCCTGTCCGATTTAAAAGAAAAAATATTAGCCAGCCATAGTGTAATACAAAAAAGAACAATAAAAAATAATGGCATTTCATAATTATTTTGACCGAATATGGCCAGTTATTTTTCAAGTAGGCAAGTACCTTATATTAAAAAGGTTTTATTCTAAATTATAATCTTGTGAAAAGTGCAGTGTCGAAATTAATGCAACAAACAAAAAAATTAAGATACGGAATTATTAGCTCCTTTGATTTCTGCCATATTCACCTTTTGCAGCACACGGATTCGTAAGCGTATGTTGCTATGAACAGACAGAACGGCGCTGCTGCACATTCTCTTGATGTAGAAATAATAAATATAATATTGAAGTAAACTTTTACAGCGCCACGCGTAGTTTGACCATTTTTTTTTCAAGAAATATGTACCATAATATATATATAACACTTATAATGTAATTATTAATTGAATAATAGAAATAAGTGCATCATTGACACTAAGGACACAACTCTTCTCAGACTACGGTCTGCACTAGGAGCTGGTAGCAAACTGATTTTTATCCATCTAATTATAACAAGTTTAATAAATAAACTACTTGCTTTTTATTTTACTTCGAACTATTGATGAGACATAAGAATCCTGATGCAGATAGATGTTAAACTAAACTAGAAGAATACTAAAAGTTAACACTATTTGTTAAAAATGTATAGAAGAGTCACTAGCTTAGTACATACTTGAAATCAAAATCTTTGGCTTTAAGTAAATTTAGTCAACACTTCTAATAACTACCATGGTACTAGGCAAGTATACTTAATAAGTAAGGTTAGTAAAGTGCCACTGTTCAATGGTATCCATGCAAACGAGGCTCGAGGTCTTAACTCAACATACCCTAATGACAAATTATTCAAAGAATTGACCGTAAATAATACAAAAAAATATACCCGATTTTACAAATAAGATATTAATTAATAGAAAAATCCTTAATATGTTATAAGATCTTGTATTTACATAATGAA
This sequence comes from Omphaloscelis lunosa, assembly GCA_916610215.1. Lineage (NCBI taxonomy): Eukaryota > Metazoa > Arthropoda > Insecta > Lepidoptera > Noctuidae > Omphaloscelis > Omphaloscelis lunosa. The sequence goes on along the minus strand of OU744244.1, from coordinate 15,925,119 downwards.
ATGGCCTATACAACAGTATATTAATTCAGTGGAAATTTATATCCTATTTTTAGTGATGAGAGGTAAAAGGTCACTTTCAGATGATGTGGTTCTATCGAATGTCGTTGACATTAGTTGAAGCCAGTTATTTATTACCTAAAATAAACCAGGTAGAGATAGTTTCTGTTATGATTATATAATTTAAGCATAGATGTGGTAAAAACACACAACTTTTAATGATGTCATTTAAAAGAAATGGCCGCTAGAGAACTGGATATTTTATCTACTATAATTTCGTGTAGCGTCTTATGGTCAAAGCCCTTTTAATGTGGTTATTATTATCCTTAAATCTAGTTTTCATTATTAGAAATGCGCCTTATATCAGTAATTTAAAAAGCTTTTAATCTTACTTAACGGTGTTTTGTTTAGGGCTTTATAGTTTTTATTCGATGATTTATATGGGGTTACACGGGGACGAACATGGACGGTCGCTTTAGTGCGGTACCGTTATAAATTATTACATCTCTTCGAAATATCTCGGGTCTTGAACTTGAACTTAAACTTGGTTCGACTTTGAGCCAAAACGTACCAGACTTTAGCAACAAGCATAATTATTGAGTAATAAATTCACGTCTCGTGCTGTGATTTATGTTTCATACAACTCATTCATGAAACTTACTTACCTTAACTTACTTACTTATGGCCTTTGTACCTTTTTCTATGCATGCAGTTTATATAAATAAATGAATAAACTATCGAAATTGTGTTTTTAGCTAATCATATTTTATGGCGTTAAACATATCGAATATTGGATGATACTATGGGAGTGCCAAGTCATGGCTGCCCGAATCCTGCGGTCGATTTACGCGGATTGGATCCGCATATCCGTAACGCACACATTCTATGTTTTTCTTCCATCTTGCATCCGCACGAAAATGTTCGTTCTCCTACAAAATATGATCCCACTTCTCAATTTTTCAGTTTCAAGATAATGTTAGCGTTGGATTGTGTTCTTTGCAGCAATTGTAGGGCTCATATATTTTGAGGGGAAGCTTACATATTGTTTATTTTTTGTCAAGATAAGCCGACGTTGCGTCTTGTGTTTATGGAAGCGCATTCGGAATAAAATTGTTTTAAAGGATTGTTGTTCCTTAACACGTTCAGTGCCAGGAGTCCTCCTGGAGGGTTCATCTAGTCGCATCTGGAATGCCGAGAGCCCTCGCGGAGGGCTCATTTTCAATTAAGGTTTTTCTTAGTGAAATCAGCATTATAAACCCTGAAAATAAAATCTGATGTATATTTTTACAAGATTTATTAGTATATATGCGTTGGTTTTAAAACCAAAGTATTTTTTTTGTTCAAGGTCAACAATATTCACTAAACATTTAAAAGGTTGGAAACTATGTATGACCCGATGCCGTCGACCGTCTGCGATGGTTAACTTTAGCACAAACGTAATGCCGGTAACCCTCCAGGAGGGTTCACTTTCAATATGTATGGCAGCATGGCGTATAAGTTCTATGAAAAGTGGGTGGAGTCGAAAGTATTAAATGTAGAAATACTAGTATTGTGTTTACTTCCACGTAGGTTTGTTAAAATGTTCACATAATTTCTATATAAACAAATCAAACCTCTTTTTCAATAACAGTTAAAACATGAACATCCACAGCAGATTAATTTACCTGTATTAACAAATTACTTTACAAAAATATTTCCAATTGTATCCGTTACTGGTTTATCATTGCACGAGTCGCCAATGTGGAATAATCTTTTTTTAAATGGATCACTATCGAGTGACGGCTTAAAAGTGTGTATTATTCGGTAGCAATAGAGAAGAGTAATGTATTCAAATATATTTCATTGTGAAGGGCCCCGACGCTTTTCCTCAAAATATTCTGGGCGGTTTATGAGCTAAACAGCTGATAAAACAGGTGCTATGTATGTTCGCAATTTACCGGGGCACCTCGAGATTTGCATACCAAAATTGGATGATTCAATTTGGCATACAAAACTATAACGTTATTATGTAAAGTGTGAAAAAAATGTGATCCTGTTGGGGTCATTCACTCTAGGCGTGAATTGTTTGAAGTCAAACAACTATCTCGAAGGTATGAGCATTGGTGACAAAAATTCTATTTAAGTTTGCTTTGACGTTAATTTGTTTTGAGGAGTATTGACATTGTTACATGACGACATAAGTTTTTAGATGTGGTATAGTGGGTCATCAGATGAATGCATATTTTCTGAAAAAAACTTTTTGGTATTCACAAGTGTTTTACGTACCTAACCAATTCATCCGTTTTTCCTTTGTATGAATTATCAAGGAAGAATACGTCAAGGCAACCATGTATCAATATTGATTATCTAGCTTTTTCTCTACCTGTACCAATACTAGGAATAATAGGTACCTACTACAGTCATTATCATCATCATTTACCGCCACTTCGACCGGTTCTGTGCTTCCCGCATCCAGCGGATTCCTGCGCCCTTCTGAAATGAAATGACAAAAAACTGAAAAATTAAAATGAAACATCATACAAAAAAATAAAAAATAAGCTAGACGGAGTCGACATTTACCATCTGACTACCCCTGAGAAGAAATGGCGAAACAAAATCAGGGGTCAAAGTCTCTTTTAAAGTCCAGACATAATCTTGTAAGTGTCTGAAATGGTCATTTGAGGAAAGAACCGCACAGATTTGAGTGGACCTGTTCAGTCAGTGCAAGCATTTGTCAGTAATTGCATAGCTTAAATCAGAACTTCGGAAGCTCAACGACTCGACGAACAATAAGAAAGAAAGAACATTTGGGTAGGCCGCATAAAGTACTCAAATTGCTAGACCATTACTAAAACTAACTGAGAAAGAAAAAAATAAATAAAAGAAAGAATATTATTCACATAAACCACATAGGTAGTCCTCACATTCATGATATATAAAGTTATATAATACTTACAAAATAATCATGTCATTTTGATTATAATATTCACCAATGTCAATGTGTTTATAAAGCTTAGCAGAGCGAGCAGCTCAATTCTAAGCTCTAAATAATCAGAAATTTTATAGTTCTCTTTTTATAAATTTTGGTTTTAATACAGCTTTTAAATCGTTTAATGGATAAGTTTCGAATTTAAATGGGAAGTTTGTTGTAAAATCGTAAACATTGACCCATGAACGAGTTGCCTTCTCTGTGGAGACGAGTGCGATGTACAGCAAAATTGTTTTTATTCCTGGTATTAAAATTATGAATATACAATATACATTCATTTTCTTAAAATTGTATACATTTTTGTGTAAATACCATAGGTTTTCAAATATGTATTGTGAGGCTACCAGTTAGAATATTTATTTCTTTGATTTTTCTCGAAGGGAATCCCTTGGACCTAGGTTTTAAATGGCTCGAATAGCTATTTTCTGTAAAACGAAGATAGTATTAATGTCCGTACAGGTTCCCCAGAGAAGAATTCCATATATGACATGAGACTATGAAAACTAAAATGAATTTTTTTGGCTGTAGGCATCTATCTACGTCAGTTATCTGTTTATTTATTTTTGACAGCACAGTCGGCCGATTTTAGCCTTTCTGGAGTTTTTGTTATGTGTGGGCCCCATTATAATTTACAGTCAATAGTTATTCCAAGAAAAACTGTCATCTCAACATGGTCCAACTCTATTTCATTAATTTGTACATTGGTAATTAGCTGCCTGACGTTTAGCGTCGAACTTTAGTCTTTTTTTTTTCGTTCAGGAGAAGCTTCATCATCATCTTCATCATTCAACCAAACGACACGAGACGCCCACTGCTGGACATAGAGAGTGCATCGTTAACTTGTTCAAAGTTGACTTGTTCAAACAGACGTTTGATTAAAAAAATGAGGGAAGTATCATCTGGGAATAATACGATTTTGTGATTATTCGTATTTTTTCCACACCTGTATTCCATGCTTGTGGCGTTTAGCCCTCAAGTATGACGGAATCGAACAGCTTCTGCCTAAAGAACGGGTTTTCCAGCGGCCTTCTGGAGTACGGCCGTAATTCCGTCATCACCCGGCGCCTTGTTGTTTTTAAGCTGCTTCAGAGCCATCCTAATCTTGTACAAGCTGACTTCCGGGATGTCTTCGGCATAGTATCGGGTCAATATAGCTCTTAGGCCATTTGCCAGATTCGTAACGGGGTTACTGGTTGAAGTACATACAATATATAAATAAGAAAGGACCTAGAATTGAACCCTGCGAAAGGCCCATTAATATCGATCCTCTGAATTCTGTTGTTCCGATAACAAGTCACCAGGTCATCGGTCCACCTAGTGGGAGGCCTTCCAATGCTATGTTTTCCGGGAAGCGGTCGCCACTCCAGAACATGTCAACTCCATCGGCCATCTGTTCTGCGAGCAAAGTGCCCTGCCCACTGCCACTTAAGTTTGGCAATTCTTCGGGCAATGTCCGTTACCTTAGTTTTCCTACATACCTACTACATTATATCAAAACAAACGCCTCAGTACTTGTAAGTACACACGAGAACATCTTACATTCAATGTAGGTAGGTATTACCTTCCCACAGTCCAAAAGTCAGCATCAACGTTACCGGTTACACATTAAATTAACACAATTTCCCACAGCTCCCTTAATAGGTAAAGTATTTTTTTGTGTAAAACACTTGAGTATATTCGTCCTATTTTTGTAACAGAGATGATGTTACAGCTTGTTACATGAACAATTTAATACTCAGGTACTCGTACTTGTAACCCTAGCTTTTGATTAATACCTATGGAATTTCTTGGTCCAACGAAGTTGAGTTCGCAAACTATGCCCAGTAACTATTTCATGTTTGTAATTACGTCTAATGAATATTGAATATCTGAAACTACTGAGCCTGTTGCGTGGTATTTGGTAGTATAGTGGGGCGACAATATACCTACCTTATTAAAGGCAACAGATTATACAGTATCTGTTAACGTGTGTGTTCGTCTCACCGACCTATAAAAGTCATTGGCAGGACATCACCGAGCAGTAGATCAGTGATCAGTGTTGTGCTGGACGGTGATATTTTAAAACAGGTAAAATTGAAATAATTTTAATTTTGTTTAAAAAAGCGAGTTAGATTTTTTGAAAAGTTTTTTTTTTTTAATGTAAGTAATTTTTTTGTAGTGTAGTAATTTGTAGTTTGCGATTCAGTTAAACCTGTGTAAGGGCTTTCGATACATTACATTTTTTTTTTCGTTTTCTTTATGGTGATGTGAGTTAAAATAGTGTCCTTGGAGTTTCTTGCCCGTTCTTCTCCATAGAGATCTACATTTTGGAATGGGCAATTAGCTTCAACTTTCTGACTAACTGACCGACCTTTTGACAATTCAAAAGTGCCTGTAAATGGTTTAATTGAATTAAATGCTTTGAGTTTGAGTTTGGATACTTGTTTAGTATTAAACAAAGAAAACTAAACATAACTTTGCAACATACTCTTTCCAAATGATATTCTCATCTTTTATTTAAATGATAAGCCAATTTCAATGCGATGCAATGTTCAATGCATTTTAATTTTCCATATAAAAAAAAAAAAAAAAACTAAATGAATACATTAATTCAACGGAATCACCATTTACTTTTCAAATAAATAAACTATAACAGGGTCAAAAGGAGTTTCAAAGTTTTGATGGAAATGAGATGAGATATTTGTTTCAAAACTGACTGTGTTGTATGCTGATAATTTTGCCGGCACAAGCTAAAGAAATATGAAGCCGGTCTCTGACAATGTATTTACAATAGCCTAAGATAAAAATACAAAAAGAAAACTTAAGATTCGAAAAAATAAACTTACTGGAAACTCCAAAAATGTTGGAATTTCAAGTAATCACTAAGTATTGAAAGATAGGTTATAGATATTTTTTGTTAGGTAGTCTTACTAAAGTGTCTTTAATAAAGTAATTCGTTTACTCACAGACCAAATCAAGATGAAAGTGTGCACATTAGTCTTCGTGGTGTTGGCGGCATGTGTGGCGAGCCTCGTGGCTGAGAACGGTCCCCTGATGACAGCACTGCAGCCCGGGGAACAGCCCCAGCTCCAGGAAGTCATGCTAGTAGACGCACAGGGCAACAGGGAGAAGAGGAGTCTGCTTCTTGGTGAGTAAAAGCATTTATAATACCAGCCTATTAGCACCCACAATGGGCAAAGGGCTTCTCGTACAGAGAAGGCGGCAAGGGTTGGCAATTTCAGACTTATATTAATTACTAGCTGTTGCCCGCGATTTCGTCTGCAATCCAGGATGAAAAGTAACTAAGTCCATTTCCAGGTCATGGTCTACCCATGTGCCAAATTTCATCATCCTGACCAAATCCGTTCAGCCGTATTATCGTGAAAGCGTAACAAACAAACTCACTTTCACATTTATAATATTAGTTAGGATAAGTCCAGGTTTGGATGTCAGTATGATGTCCAAAATAAACTTAGAAAGTAGGTACATATGCATTAAAAAAGTCACATTGGTACTTGCCCGGAATTGAAACTGGAACCTCGTGAATAGCATTTAGAAGGCGACTAATGCCAGTGACTATCAGTTTCGTCACTATAGTCCGTACATTTAACGATGGTTTGCGTGACAGATTCAAAAATAACGTTTAATACTTTTTTCCATAAACGTCGTGGAAAATAATACATTTCCTATCGAATCACCAATTTTCGACGTTATGTCATGCCACGAACATTCGACATATGTCGTGCAACCCATCCTGAACACACTTTTGGCGACATTTATGTCCTGCGATTCGTGTCCTCACTCACGACTTCGCCTAACGTCAGTGAATACAAATCGTTATCTTTTTTTAACTTTTATAAACCTAGATTAATACTAATCAAAAGCTGAATCGAATCAGTAACTTCTAACAACTTTTAATTTCGAGATCCTTCCAAACCTTTAAATAAAACAATTTGAAATCCCCAATAGAAGAATCTTAGTTGAGATATAAAATTGTAACAGTTAACGCAAATCATAGTTTTCTGCCTATCCCTTTTGTGTGCTTAAAGTTTTGAGGGCGTAGCACGCATACATACACCACGCGAGGTCATTTCAGAGTCCAGTTCAAGGCCAGGATTTCCACTTAATTACCTTAAATCCTGTCGATAATTATTGTTGTGTAATTAAATAATTTTCGGGTTAATCCGTGCCTCATGATTATGCAAACATGTGCACAATTCAAGGCTACAAGTCGTACACGCAAATGTATTGCGTGTACGGCTTGTGCATGTATGTTACTTGCTCTTATTTCGATAATCTGAAGTACCTATTTACATAGTTTACCTACGAATCAGCTGTTTGTTTTGTTTGAGAGGTCTAGGCTAGGTATTAGAAACTTTTGCATTCATAAAGTTATATTATAGTTATTTTGGTAATGTAATCTCATTTTTATACTAATTTTACAAAGTAAAAGCGCAACTGGATTTAGGTATTAAAACTCAGAATAAAAAAATTACAGTAGACTACAAATTGTTAACATGTTGTACAGGACTATTGGTGCTCAACAGCAATTCATAGTTAGTTACTAAAATATAATTTAAAACGTCCGTTTTAATTGACTGCGATTGTTGTATAATCCATTATTAAATAGTTCGTATCATTTTATTTATAGGCTTTTTTATTAGGCCAATGAAAGTTTGAATTGAAACATCCATTTGATAAAAAGCCTACAGAGCAAACGGTCCGCTTATGTAGAAATAGTGGATAAACGATGATATAGTAGCGACCCCAGTGTTCGCCACTCGGCCATAGTTTGTACATCTCACACTTATCTTACCTGCTGGGCTGTTAAAGTCGCGAGGGATTTGTTACAGCCGTACTCTTGCTGTGAAATATTGCAATGATGAGAACAGGGTTGAAATCCTCGCAGGAGGGTTGAGATTACAGTTTTACATACAGACATGAAAGTTCAAATAACTTTAAATTTTATTTTAACGTAAGTATTATCGTTCTTCATGTCATTATGAGAAATGTAAATACGATGTATTTACATTTTTAATAAACATGTTTATGCGAAATATATACAGGGTTATTGGGCGAGTAATTATTATTTCGAGTAATTTGGTATTTTATATTTTAAAATGTATGAACAAAAAATATAAAATGTACCCAATAACCCTGATATACAGGGTTAGTGGTTATAAGTCGGCAATCCATTAAAGGGATGTAGGAGAGGTCATTTACAACCAAATGACGCCGTTTGACTCTTATGCAAATGTCAACAATTTTCGAATCATTTGACATTTTATATTTTTGTTACATACATTTTGAAATATAAAATGTCAAATTACTCGAAAACGGTTGATATTGGCATAGGGGTCATCAGGGGTCATACGGTTGCAAATGACCTCTCCTACATTACCTTAACGGATTGCCGACGTATAACCAATTACCTGTATATTATGGTTTTAGAGAATGACAAGTTTTTGATTAAGTTTGTTCTATTTATTAATTTAATTCGCTCTTTGGCTGATAAATGCAAGTGACGCGGACGGATAAAACAAAAAGGTTTTAGATTTCGTGTACTAAATATCATGTTCTTTTAGAATTCCATAAATAGTTTCATTTAATTTTTATACATACGTGTATGGGTTATGCTAGTAGTTCTGCTAGTAAGACATGTAGTTAAGCATTGTTCTTTTTACCTGAAACTCCGCGATACGTCGCAGTAATCACCTAGTGCCGTAAACTGAAAGTACTGAAACCTACGTGTTTCAGTCCCACAGGATAAACACTACCTTTGCATTACGACCGAACATACACACGAACAAACGTAAAAGATTGCTCGTTTATATGCTAAAATAGTAAACATACCGTATATACAGTAAAGTGAAAAGCGATAAGGTACAGAGTTTACCCGTACATAATTTTTTCGTAATGATGATTCATAAATATTTATATATAATATTGAAAAATAAGTGTAAAAGTACTGTTTCAATATGAATACACAAATCCATGAATAAAACATAGTCAATGCGATATACATTAGGGATAATTTAACTTTGTTATTTAAGGTTCTGCTCATGACCGGACGTTGATCTGTACAGGACTTTGCTTTTAAAATATATCCATTATTAATTATTAAACTTTTATATTAGAACGGGTTTTTTACGAAAAGTAATAAGAAAAAGTAATTTGAGCGACTTAATTGAGAAGAACTTGCAATTATTTGACTAGAAAGCAACCAGTAGGTCCCTCTGAATAAAATTTGTTTTAATTGTCATTATTAAGAATGACTAATTTGTATGACAATTGATTGTGTCCAATGATGGGATTATTGGACAAGCAAAATGGTGCTTCGATAATTTATGTGAAAACAATACTGTTTAAATAGTTTGTAATATACTTTGTTTGAGCAGTCAATAATAATCGGTCATGTTATGGAATCCCCCATTGGAACATTGTAACGTGTTGCGCATACTCGGTTGATGAGAAATGGATACTGCGTAACAAATACGTCATGTGGATCCCTAAAGACCTTGCTTTCTAGCCCTAGAGGTAGAGATTGATGACGTCATATAAGGTAACAGAGACGTGAGAAGGACCCGGGTATCCATAAAGCCGTAATATGCTAATATATTGAATAAGAGGATCGGAGTTGACAACAACACAGTTTCTTCACATTAAGACCTTGAACTTTAACCGTCACTGTTATAGTTTTTATTCTAATGTTCAGCAACAGGATATACAAAAACCATAGAAATTTAAATTCCTGAACCTATCTATATAAAGTACCCGTCACGAGAAGCTATAAATTATGTAAACAAACATCTTTTACTAAGTAAACATTTTATACTCCGAGATAATAATAAATTGACCATATTCAATCGACATGAAATATAGACGGGTTATATGAAAGTAACAACCTATTTAATTTAGTCGGATCATATTTTAACGACGCAAAGCGCTATCGTTTGTGTTTCTTGGTACCGGAACGCGTCCGTCGCAGGGATTGTAAACAAAATACAAATTTTAAATTTGACGAGGTAAAACAATGATTACAAGAGGGACTGCAGCAGATTACTTCGGAAAATTGGAAGCGTTGTGTGGAGCATGTTATCAAGGAAGACGATAATTTTTATTCCAAAATCGATGAGATGATTGATAAAACTGTAGACAGCTTCGTGATACATGTCACTGATTCTGACACAGAAATGGAAACATCTGAATCTGACAAATAATTATTCTTAAATAATATATGTTAATTAATATTTGTTACTTAATAATTTATTAAATCTTAAACAAATTCATTTTTTTTGTTGGTCCAAATGTTGTGAACTCCTGAACACTTGTTTACAAAATTTATAGCTTCTCATGACGGTTACTTTATATAAAAATGAATCCCTATTTCCCTTGGTCACGACATCACGCTAAAACGGCTGAACGGATTTGGATGAAATTTGGGATATGGATAGACCTTGACCCGGAGAAGGACATAGGATACTTTTTATCCCGATATTTTTACGGGATCGAGACTTATGCGGGTGAAACCGCGGGGCGCAGCTAGTAAATAATAAAAACAGTAAGTAAAGGAATTAAAGCCGTCATAAAAATGTGTATAGAGCCTGGTCCGTTGGGGGTGTAAGGGGACGGACGGTGGGATACCACCGTACCACTCGTAAATGCAAATCTGTACAAAGATTTATTTTTATGAACAATTAGGTACGTTGTCTATTTAATAAGATAATCTTGTATATTTTTCACCTAAATTCTGCTTTACGTGTCACCTCGCGCTTTTTTTCAGTATTTTCCCTCGGATTTTATTCAGTTTTTTATGTTTGGTTGGTAAGAAACTTTCGTTCGTAACATCGTTTTTATGAGAATATTATAATTCTTTTATACAAGTTTTGTCCTTGGCAATAATGCACTAAAGTATTGACTACACAAATAAAAAAAATAAAAAAACATTTCTAATGAATAAAAAAAAGGCAAAACGACCGACACGTTACCTTTACCTGATATAAATTAGGATTTAATATAAGATATTGTTGGATATTCAGATAAATTCTCTGAACCTGTTCTGCGGGTTTAAGGAAGTGTTTTAATTTTAAATGAAACTTGTAAGCCTTCATGATAAAGTTGAGACGATTCAATGTATTAGTATTAGCATATTATCTAATGTATATTATGTTATGTTTTAAATCTATGAAATTGATAATATTAGACCATAAAACGGGTTTAGATTAGTATACGCCACGTTCGTTTTGGCCGTCATTATATACTACTTATATTTAAATTTGTTTTTTTATGTCTGTTTTATATTCACATTAGTCTAACCCTTCAGGGAAGACAGGTGTCATATTTTTATTGTAAAAATAAAATTAGTTATACAAAGTCGATATGTAGGTATAATTTCACAAAAACAGACGAGCATAACTCGGAATTGAGTTTTCTATCAGCAGAAAGATTTGACAGTGAGAATAGAAAATAAGTGTAGAATTAAGGCAATAGCCAAATCTCTTACTTGTTTGTCTTGCTTATTCTTACGTAATGTAATTCTTTGATTAGGTGCTGGTGCTCTGGGTCTGGGTGCTGCTGGTCTGGTCGGTGCCGGTCTGATCGGTGCTAAAGCTGGCTTCGTCGGCGGTGCCATCGCCGGAGGCGCCCTCTCGCACGGTAAAAGCTACGGCAGGAGCTACGGCGGCGGTCACGGAGGTGGTTACGGAGGTGGTTACGGAGGCGGTTACGGAGGCGGTTACGGAGGTGGTTACGGAGGCGGCTACGGAGGCGGCTACGGCGGCGGCTACGGCGGCGGCTACGGTGGCAGCTATGGTGGATACTACGGCGGCGGCGGCGGCTACGGATATGGTGGTCACAGGTATGTACTTACCGATCACGTCTTATTGAAATTAAGTAAAAATCATTCCAAGATTAATATTATATTTCTAAAGTATGATAATAAAATAAAATTGCGTAACACATTATTAAAACCCCAATAATTATGATGGAGAACATTATGAAGGTATTTATTTATCTACTTTCGTGAACATAAATATTTATTTGTTTATTTCAGGCGCTATTATGGCTAACTTTAAGCATACGATATCATAATTCAAATATTTCTCACAATAACCAACAGATTCCATTACACACAGTATTAATTCACCATTTTTTAATCATATGCTCGTACCTCGTACCAGTAATACACAATTAAAACACATTGAAAAACATAACATACTATATTCGCTACATATTGTACTTATCATAATACATGGACCAATCCTCCTTTATGATGGAGCTATCAAAATACCTGAACAGGCTAACCAAACCTTAAGACAGCAAAAAAGGTAGTTATCTTGAAGACGAATGTTTAATAATCGCCAATATTGGTGCTAAGGAGTTCTCGGTAAAACTATACCTTGAAGGACAAGTATAGACACTTTGGTAGTAACCACAAAAAAGCCTTTACACACGCACCTAGGATAATTTCTAAGAAAAATTTAGCACCTTGCACTCTCAGTTCATGACGTCATCGACCACAATATTCATCAATGTCATTGCTAGGTAGTCTTATATTCCATCAAATCTTGAGAAGACTTCGTTTCCCTGCTGCGGTTTTTTTACTAGCTTAAGGCCGTTTGTCCACCGCACCGTGAACAGGACGTCAACGAGAATGAGATAACGACGCCGAAGTAGTGACAGTACATTTACTATCGCCGCTTAATCTCGTTTCTTGTTGACATCCCGTTCACGGTGCGGTGGACAAACAGTGCCATTACACTGTTTGTCCAGATTGGTGATTCGTGAAACAAATTCGCCAAGTTGTTGTGTTACAATTCATGTTGATTATTACGGTACATTGGTGTTGGTTATAATTGCTAACACACGATTAAGCGTCAATAGCACTATTTTTCATCACATAACTATAGGTATCCAATTTTCTTCTGAATTATATCTCTCTTATGCATCATATTTTTGTTTCAGGAGAGTGTACTTTGTAGAATCTGACCCCTGGTGCTGATCGAACCGGCTGACTAGCCAACCACTGTGCAATAATATGGATAATTAAGTGTACTAGATTCTGAATGGAGTGTATTTGTACGATGACAATAAAAAAACATACAAATTAATCTTGTGTTTCTGTGTATTTATAGTATTTACCGACGACAAACTCGGTTCTGATGAAATTGTGAATATTTTATTTCTTTTGAACACAAGTCTTTCTTAGTTTTTCCCGAGGGTATTCTTTTACCTAAGTCAATCCTCTTTTATCAGTTTTAACCGATAAAAAGAAAGAAAAGGAGGAGGGTCTTAACTCGTCTGTGTATATATATTTATTTTTTATAAATTTTCGGGCATATCTTCTTAGTTTATGAACCGATTTTGGAACGAAGTTCTTTAACGCGGCTTGCGGTAGGAGTAAACTAGTAAAATCGTCACGTAATGAAAAAACGTTATGCCCGAAAAAGTCAGTTTCAATGTCAAAAGATTTTGTTTTTGTTTTCTTAATTCAGAACTTTTTAATATAAGTTTTTAGCTTGCTCTCTCACTCTGTTAAAAAAAAAAAACAATTTTGACACTTTTAATTTGAGACCTTACTTAATGGCTCTGAATTAATGCATAATATACAGCGAAAGGAATTTCGTTCCAACCAGCACCCTAATTGCGTAATACACTTTCAATCACAATTCGAGCGTTTTGAAGGATATTTCTAAATTCTAATCCATTGCTTTATAGGTTAAATAAATTTGTCTGTTCAACAACGTAAATAACGCAATGAACGTGGCTGAACTGTCAAAATGAAAGAAATATGCATTCGATTGTAATTTTATGGGTGTTACGCAATTACTCCGCGGGCGTCCCACGACACTTCCCGACTTTTTACAAGACTGCCCAAAAAAGAGGGTAATGTTTTCAGGGTTCGTGGTTGTATGTCAGTTTATTTGTGGCACCATAACTCTTAAAAGCCTGGACAGATTTGGATGTGTGGGGTATCTTTAGAATCCTTATAATCATCCTGAGTCACATAGGCTATTTATTAGAATATGGGTATCCAATTGAAGGCCTTGATGAACACATTCCAAAACTATATAATTTATTTGCATACATATTACATAGGTAGGGTGTATATGCAAAACAAACATTGCATTCCCATGCCATCCATCCCTCGCTTCGCCTCGCCCTGAGAGTATAAAACCACAATTAATGCTTAAATATTAACACTGTTAACTTCGACATCATCGCTCCGATGAATCCCACTTATTATCCCCATATGGTTAACTACACCCCTGACGTCCTTGACATAACGCTCCTTAAGAACGTAAACTTACGACTCGACTCGATAGAAACGGTGCACGAGCTTACCTCTGACCACCGCCCAGTAATCATACATCTTGTCTCCCGCATAGGTCCCTCTGACCCTAACCACCCTCTCTCCACTAGAAAGGTGACGGACTGGAAGAAAGTAAGCGATCAGCTGAAATCCGACACGTCCCCCTTATTAGACTCCATCCCTGACCAGTTTGACTCGATCGCTAACACGACAGCTGCGATCGACTTACTCACAGAGCACTTACAAACCGTCCTGAGCGACTGCTCAAGGGAGGTTTCGGCAACAGATCCCTGTTACCTGAAACTCCCGGACGATGCGCGCGCCCTGCTGACTGAGAAGAACGCAGCTGTCCGTGCCTACAGCAATTTTCCATGCGCCGCTAACAAAGCCCACATGCGCTACTTACGGAGAACTGTGAGGACACGTATGGCGGAGCTGCGTGAAACGGGCTGGGACAAGATGCTGAGCGACCTTGAGCCTACCCACCTAGCCTTCTGGGAACTCCAGAGGAAACTTAGATCCCCCCATTCAGGCCATATGCCCCCTTTAGTCCGCCCGGACAAAACATTAGCCTTCGACGACATCGACAAAGCCGAGTGCCTAGCCGACAGTCTTGAAGCTCAATGCTCTCCCAGCACCCTACCAGTAGATAAAGCTCACCTCGATGAGGTCGACGCCGAAGCCGAACGTAGAGCCTCTATCCCTCCCATTGACGACCCTGATTTTCCTCTGCCCCCCATCGAACCAGATGAGGTACATCAGATTATCAAAGGTCTGAAAAATCGTAAAGCCCCCGGCTCAGACGGACTCACCAAACTAGGGTGGTCCAACTATTCCCAGCTCATTTAATTATGCTTCTGACCACCATCTTCAATGGTGCGCTGAGCAATAACATTTTTCCTCAGACGTGGAAACAGGTCACTGTCATAGGTATCCCTAAATCAGGAAAACCCAAAAACGAGCCAACTAGTTATAGGTCCATCAGTCTGCTCAAGGTTCTCGGCAAAATCTATGAAAGACCAAGGGCCTCTCATCCCTAACGAACAGTTTGGCTTTCAAACTCAGCACTCTAGCGTGCATCAGGTCCATCGTATCGTCGAGCTGGTCAGCGGTGCTCTCACCCAAGGCCACACGTGCCACACGTGCGTGGTATTCTTCGACAAAGCGAAGGCGTTCGACAAAGTCTGGCACAACGGCTTAATTTATAAGCTCTACAAACTCGGAGTGCCGGATCGTCTCGTGCTCATCATACGAGACTATTTGTCGAACCGGACCTTTCGCTTCCGTATCGAAGGAGCCCTCTCCCCCCCCCCCCATAAGGGCAGGAGTCCCTCAGGGCTCAGTACTAGCCCCCCTCGCATTCACGCTATTCACCAGCGACATCCCCAGACACAGATCGACGCAGTTGGCTCTGTTCGGAGACGATACAGCGATCATCTGCAAGGGAAATTCAGCTACTATGCTGCTAAACCTCCAAAGGGCTGTCAACAACCTTGGCGCCTGGTTTAGAAAATGGCGAATAGAAGTCAAACCCGACAAAAGTCAAGCGGTTATCTTTTCAAAACCGAGAACTAGAATCCCCCTTCCCCCGACCTATCACCATATTCGCCAAACCAATCCCTTGGGCGAGGCGCGCTAAATACCTAGGTGTTATCCTAGATCATCATCTCTCCTTTTCTGAGCACATAAAGACGGTTCGTTCGCGAGCCGCTTTCGCTCTAGGTAGACTCCATTTCGTTCTAAATGCACGCAGCAAATTGTCACTTAAGTGCAAACTGCGCATCTTCACATCATGTATCCGACTCATTATGACCTATGCGGGTGCAGTATTCGCCCACGCCAAATCCCATTCCATCCATAGGTTGCAGGCCTTGCAGAACCGTTTCCTCCGTAAAGCCACGGGAGCTCCCTTCTATGTCAGAAACGAGATTCTCCATCTCGACTGTAAAATCCCCACGATTCACCAGTTCCTTAAACGCATGTCCAAGCGCTACTTTGACTCCGCTCCTAGACATCGTAACCCCTTGGTTGTCGAAGCAACAAACTACGTCCCTTCTAGAATTAGTCCGATCCGCCGTCCGAGGCATGTTCTTTCCGACCCTGATGATCCCATTACACTCCTCCAAGAGAAGAATAGGGACACCAGCACTATACACAAAAACAGACGCCTCCCGTCATTCCGACGTCGCCGCCGAGGTGCTTTGCGATCGCGACCGTGTCCCTGAGTAAATGATACTCCTCCCCGACCCTAGCTCGAAAACGAGGTGCCAGCAAGTTGCCGCTGAGCACGTAGCTTTAAACTACCCCGCATAATAAACATGATTTTAACCAATTTTGATCCAGCCTGTCCATTCTTGCTGTCCTCCCCTCAGCGACGCCCTAAGCCGAGGTTCGTACCCCACAGGGGGTGCCCTTAGCGAGCGCTCGCCTAGTTTTAATTTAGTATAGTTTTTTGCTCCTGGCTGGAGGCTCTAAGTGTAGCAGCTTAAGGCACCTACAGGAAAGTCCGGTTAAGCTGCCAAGATCTTAGTGGTCAAAACTGCGAGTTGCCATGTTAAAAAAAATATTAAAGCCACCTAGCGTGTCAGTTTTCAAAATAAAAATAAAACTTGACAGTACAATGTATAAAATAAATAATTAATAAACACAACTGCAAAAAAACGAACTAAAAAGTAATTAATAAGTTGAATTAGTTAATCTGTATATACAATTAATAATAATAATATTTTTAATCTAAGAGGTCTCCCGACTGCAATGACAGTTTTACTTGTCTGTTTATAGTCAGCGAGTAAATGAGTGACCTTTCGCTTTGTATATACAGATTAACTAAAACAACTTATTTATTACTTTTTAGTTCGTTTTTGGCAGGGCAAATATGTTTAATAAAAAATAAAAAAATTATCATACTCCTGAGGTGGTTCCATATAAATTTGGTCAAGTTCTGATGAGTGGTTTTTGAGTTAGCTTAAAAACACTTTTTTTCCCACTATGTGTGTCTATGTTGATGATGTTATTATAACTTCCTGTCACTATTATTTAAATAGCAAGTAGCCGTATACGAGTTTGTGTGGGGTAGGAATCACAACTAAAAAGTGAAAAATAATAAATAATCTTACAAAAAAAAAGAAAGGATTCCCAAAAAAAAAAAACAAAACTTTAAAGTTATTTTTCACTTTGTAGTGTTTTTTTTTGGAAGTCGGTTGTATTTTTTTTGTAAAAAAGTTTTTATATTTATATTGAACTACTGTAAAATAATTGTGACTTTTTAAAAATCACCCTCAATTTTCAGCCCCGGATTTGATGATAATTATATATTTAAAATCCAATTTGCGGGTTCAATACAAAACTTGATACTTGCAAAGCTGCGTACCTACCATTTTCCAAAGTTTGTGTAAAATGTGTTACATGGTTAGCGTTTTCTAATGTCCGTGAAAAAACCTCGCTGGCAAAAGCCGAATGTCGTTAAAATGTGCACTTTCTAAATGGATATTTGAAAGTGTCTGAGGCGAGTCATACAGACGAGTTGCCTTAAACTAGGATTCCTTTGCCGTGCCAGATATTTTTTGCCAGCAGTTCAATCAATCCATGAGTTTCCAACAACCAACGTTTATTGTATAACTTAACTTATGAAGAAGTATTAAAGCTAATTGCTCTATACCTACTAAAGTAGAGCACTCTATACGTTTTATTCATGTATCGTGGTAGCGTTTATAGATATAAATCTCATAAAGCCTATAAACTGTTAACATATTTCTTGAAAACACAGTAACAAGTAAAGTAAGATACTTAAGTAAGTACCTTTGTTTCATGCGGCAATTTAACCCGTCGCATTGCCATTGGCCATTGCACCAACAGTGTGGACATAACTTGACAAAACGGATCTGAAAGCACTGTCGTTTATTGAGGAAGTCTCTAGCTAGAACATAAAGCATACATGAACTACCACAACGCAGGCGTGGGAGGCAGTGACCAAAAGCTAGTTCCCAATAAATATCATCGCACTTGATGCGGCCGTGCATCACGCCGCTGCTCACAGCCGTTGGATGGAGCCGTCGATACAGCATTAACGGAGATGGATGGCATCGGCCCACGCCATCGCCTCTTTAATCTCACCTACAAAAGAGATATACGAGTGAGTCGTGCTTCCGATAACCGTGCTTTACATTGTTCTCTTCTGTTCATTTTACATTACCTACATAGGAGTCTTTGTTGAGGTAATCCGATTTGTAAATGTTCGTTTGTTTGAATACAGAAAGATGGAATATCTGCTTGTATAATTTGGCTCAATTTAGGGTACTTTAGGATAATCTCATTTTACGGAAATATGTTAAATCTATTTTGGTTTGCGAGATAAAAATAATGGTTTCATGATTTTATTTCTTTGTTGAATTGTTATTCATCAAATAAATTCGAGATCTGCGTAAATATTTGTTAAACGATTTTACTAAGCCGCTTTATGAAGATGAAAATTTGAAAGTTATATATTTCCATTTAGAAGATTGAGATAATAATGGCAATAGATGCTTAATTAATTCAGTGAAGATGTTTCGCGTATCACTGCGAACGTCATAAAGCAAGATACGTAATGGATTGTAACAAAGAGAGAGCCTGTATCTGTGAGGAGCAGATCTGCAGACGAAGGTAATAATGACAAGGATTAATTACATCCCAATAATGACGGAACAATCTTATCTGACGCCATTGATGGAATAGATTATGAGAGCCGTTTGCGCTAAGCGCTACGTTATCTGAGCCACTATTGAAATAGAAGCAGTTTTGTTTGCCATTCATTGTGATCGAGAAATATGACAACAATAGTTACTATATTTCCAGCCAGCGAAGGGTTATTTATTACCCAGTATTATGATTTAGGGTGTAGGAACTTTGCCAATATTTTTTGTGAGCGTAAGTATCGATGCGTAATGAATTATAGCATTAGCGAAGCTATGGTCGTGTTTAGTGACACATTTGAATCTTATTTTAATCGCAATATGCTGTTTTCTGATAACTTTTGTGCTACATTTCGTCACGTCAACACAAGAAAATTCCGTTATCAAAGATAATGTAAATTTTCTGGGTTGATTTTATCTAATGAAGACGTTGTTCGTGGAAGTGGGGCAGAGTGGCGGTAGTAAACCGCGATCATCGAAACTTTTCAAATAAAACCGATGAGACCCCTTGTTTACGCATTTTGTTGCTTTATCCGCCCTTTCTTTGTTCAAATCCAACTTTGTCCTGTTTCCTTTAGTAATTTGTGGTTTCAACTATTTTATTGGAATTCAGAGAATCTAGTTAGGTTTTATATTTTTTTGGAGCCTCGTTTATGTTCGTTGCCGAATAGGTTTCTTTTGCTGCAAATAATTTGAATGTAAAATTATCCTTCATATTATATGTAATAGAAAAGTTAGCAAGTAATCGTTTAATACTTTGAAAAACTGTTGATGCGTGTTGTAAAAACTTTCATAATATTCTCAAAATATTCTCAACATCTTTAAAAAAACGACTATAAAATTCATTTGAACTTTAAATTACTTATTGGTTTTTAAACTTTATTTTATCACGTAAAGTGCCTTTTTAAAGTACTTAAATTTTTGAAATAATTTACCTAACTGTAATAAATTGTATCTAATAGTTCAGTTCGTAGTACATAATTTTCAATGCAACGTGGGGCTTGTTAATAACTATATGCCTAAAGGAATTAAAGCATTTATCGCTCAGATAAACCCTTTGAAGCTTCATCTGGCAATATGAGCTTCGTTGAATATGCATAGTATGGGCAACTCATTAAGCCACTCCTACCATTTTAATGAAAGCAAATTCACTACACGAGCAATTTGTGCGAAGTTTGTGTTTATAGGAGCTGATTTAATATTCGTTTCGGTCATGGAGGTAGGCCAATCGTTGTTTAATAGACTTGTGAGTTTTAATAACATACATATTTACATTTTGTTGTTACGGGTAGTTAGAAGCCCAAAAGTCTGACAACCAGTCTTACCAAGGGTATCATGTTACCCAGTAGGGTTATGGAGGTTAGATAGGCAGTCGTTCCACGTAAAATACTGGTATTCAGCTGCATTTGGTTAGACTGGAAGCTGACCCCAATATAGTTAAGAAAAGGCTAGGCAGATTGATATATTCCATTTTGTTAATGAATAATTTTTTGTAATAGTTTGTGGGAGCGTGTAAAGAGCGATTACCTGATTGAAATACGTAGGTATATACATTCAGTAAACATCTCTATGGAAAGATTAAGTTTACCGCAGTTAAATCAAACCATTCAGTTTTGTTACAGCGGCTAATGTCGTCGTAAAGTGTAAAAGTGTCATATCATCATGAGATGTGCCCTCTCGCTGCGCATGACACACTTTATGACTATTTGATACTTCCGCGTCACATTACTTCCAGCACTATTCCTGATTATATCATATTATTTGATAACTTTAAAGAATGGCGGGGGTACAGGAAGTATGGAGACGATTTAGAATCACTGCGTAGATATTTGTTTTGTACGGTTTCAATCGAAGCGAAGACCACGAGTAGTGAGTGCATTTCAGACGCATTGGCGATTAGGTACACTTATAAATAACGAAGGCTCATTGTTGCCTTTTTAATTTGATATTACCTACCTGTGTAGGCAAAATTTTATTTAATGCCTGAGGCTGGGGGCCTAAGGTCAGGCATAAAATTCAATTTTACGAAACGAGTAGGAATTTGTCATCGTTCAATTTGCTTCCATCAGTCAGTTTGCCCTTTACATAAATATAAATTAAGAAGACTTACGTATTGTAACTACGCCTACAAGGCGTAAGTTACCCTCGTAATTTATGTGAACCCGTAAGTTCTGGTCAGCCGGGGGACGATCTATGTTAATCGAAAGCAATGGGCCGCAATCCCACAATCCTATAGAGACCACAGACTATTGGATACAATGGATAGAATTAGTAGCAGGTTTCTATGGTAGGTATTTACCTATCAATGCTTTCAATTTAATAATATGAAAAAGTAATTAATATGTTCTATGTAATTAATGAGTATTGGTTTCGAAACTGAATAAACCAGCTTCTGAAATTCCTGTAATCGAAACAATAATTATTTTATCATTTTAAATATTTGACTTCCGTGTAAAGCAGAATAATTTATTTATTTTAATGTCAGTAATGAGGTTAAAACGATGCAATCAGAATTATTTTTAAACTTACACAGATGAATAAAAAACCCAGTTATATATTCATGTGCAGATACTGTGTGTTCGTACCTACAGAATTCATATTCTATCCTATACTAATAACTGAGCAATATTCTTATACATATATATTTGTCATCACGTTCTCGAAAACGGCTCTATCGATTACGATGAAAGTTGTAATATACATAGGTGTTTACGAGGCGAAAAATCGATCTAGCTAGGTAATTTCTAGTAAAATTCGTTTTCTACTTTTACAATTTAAAAGAGCAATAAATACATAAAAGATGGGTCACGAAGGCAAAAAGTATATAGTAAATAGGTATTTTGTACCAACTTAAGTACGACGACATCCATTACGTAATTACGAACACGTTCCTGACGTTATAGTTATTCACAAAAGTAAGGACTTTAAGGTTGTAAGAAAGAGGTTAGGCCTCTAGGGCGTGATAGCGGTGCCCGTAAAACGAGTTGAGCCAGCGAAACTTTCAGGTTTCCGCTCTTTCGAAGTACCGCGAGTCCGCGAAGTACGCAAAGTACAGCGAACGTAGCAAACTTGAGCGCGGTCCGGTGAGCCTCCGTAATTTCTAACAAAATTCCTCTTTAACTTGAAGTAGTGAATGCAAATTTATCCTACGCTTATTAGGTTCCAGAGCGAATTATTATATCACTTTGTAATGACTTGGATCATTGCTAATTCATTATGGTTTAATGTTTCCGGAGGGTTGCTGAAGCGATGGACGATCGTACGTACGTACATGATTGTTATATACGAAATTATGTTGCCTCAATTCGTGTAAGGTCGGTTTTATCCCCATTTAATAACAAATAGCAAAAAATAACAAACAAAGAATTATTAAGGTATCGGCTGAAAACATGAACGCCTCTTTTACTATTAAGTATTCTGTGGTTTCAGTAAAAGCTGCTTACAAAAAGGAAAAGCATTCGATTTTTACCCTGTGTTTTCTTATAACAATTTACATGTTTATAATATTCTTGGCAAATGTTACTTTTAATATCAAGAGAAAGAGATAAACAAATATTTGAGATATAATATTAATAGATCTGAAGAAAGGTAGCTCGGGGAAAAGTATTAGGTAGATAAAAAATAAGAAACTCGCGCATAGTAAGAAAGTCGATTCTTTTGATATTGTAAGTGTCGGCAAGCGTCAACGGAGCTTTATTTTTAAACTTGAAACGTTTCTTTGTTCTCAATATTTCCATTTTTTAGATATAGAAGACGCGAACTCATTTACAGTAACTGTTTGAGTGCAAGAGACGATAACAATAAACTCTCTGCATTTTCGTTAGTCATAATGCAAGAGACTAGGTAAGTAGGTACTAAGAAAGTTGGAGTGCTGAAAAAACATACCTACATCTGTGAGATCAATACTAGACGTGTAGCTCTTAATTACATTGTCTTTTAGATTGTTTTACCTTCACCTGATTGGATTTAAACCCTAGTTATAAATAAACTGCGCAGCACATTAATCAACTAGTATTTTTAAACGACATTAATTCTAGTCGTGACCCATTTCGATTCCCGTGGTTCGGATCGCGAGAGCCTCTCGGAACGCAAACGCAGCCGAGTCATCCATCAAATCAAAGTTGATCTTTGTTCGATTTATGAAAACCGATAGTTTGCTTTTCGTGCCGCCATAATAATCTCTGTCATATTGGAAAACTTTATGAAGAATCGACGCTTTTTTGCCGTCCCCAGAGAAGGTTGGCGAATAAAGCGATATTGTTGTTGTCTCAATTTAGGTGGTTCAATTAGTAAGACGATATTATTTATTGATGTCTTAAATATAGAATTGGTTGGATCCTGAAATAAAACAATGAACTCACTACTGATTTCGTTCGCATCGAAGAAAACAACGGGATATAAGGTTCAGAATATTTGGATAATGCTAAATTTTCTTAGAACACATTACGAACTTAATCAGGAAAGGGCGTAGAGGGAAATAGAATATAAAAGTCTTTCCGTTTATCAACTAGCAGCGTTTCCAATTATGCTCACAAGGTTTCCTCCAATAACAAAATGTTTTACGAAAAACTCGTTTGAAATAGTGATAAATTTTAACATGGGATGGTTAAAAGCACTTTTACAGCGTCCCGATATTTCAATATCCACGGAATTTCTAATAACATGCTCTTCATGGGGAGCAACCCGTCAGCGCGTATCGTAATGGACATTTTGTTAGCCTGAAGCCACGTCATTAAACTCATGCGATCAGCGTTCAGCGCATAGGCTATAGTTTGGCAGGTTGGCGGGTGAAGTTTGCGTCGATGAGCTGAGTCGGCGGTAAAAGTTGGCACATCAATATGCAGGGGCGCCTGGCCGGTGGCCAATGTAGGATACGCCAATTGAATATTTTGGCCGTCCCAGGTCCCGCTACACATCCGCGATACACAACTTGCGACAAGTTTAATGGGGTGTTCATAATAACGCGTCCACTCGCCCATTACGCGACGTTTCTTTTTCTTTTCGTAAATTGTGAATTTTATTGGGCAAAATGGGTTTCTTAAATTGTTGAAATCTTTAACTAAACTCGCTGTTTTTTCTTGTTTCCATTTTTCTTAAATGTAGTTCATGTAGTGTGTATTAATAATACCCTCTTACAGATAGTTAAAATCGGTTGTTTTTTTTCAGTTGGTTTGTTTTTAATGATTACGTAACATCGACATAGTAAATAATGTTTCACCGGAAACTTCATTCATTTTATATTGCACTAATATATACCTACCTGAAGCATTCCGTATTCGATACATTTCATTTTGATGATGGAATTTGGCACGCTATGTGGGACTTAATACGGATTATAATAGTGTGTCGTGTTTCAAGGGGGGAACTACTACTGCCGCCTACATGTTCGATCATATGTATTTAGCATCATCGCTGTGCGTACGTAGAGTTCCTGTGTGATTGTCGGAATTTGGTTAATTAGTGTTTGTTACTCCGATGGGTATTCGACAGCAATCTTGTTTCTAGGTATACAGGGTGGCAGGGACATTGACGTGAAAACTGTTACCATGTCAAAAGTCAAAGTCAAAACATTTATTTCAAATAGGCCCATGTATGGCACTTTTGAACGTCAAAATTTACAGAATAATATAATTGATTCTTGTCGCCCCTTCCAAAAGGTAGTTTTCGTATGGAGAAGAATGGGCAAGAAACTCCACCGTTACTCTTATAAAATGTTTTACAATAGTTTGTATTAGTACGTACATTAGTTAAATAATTATATGTGAAGACGATGCACCTAGAATAAAATTACTATACCACAATAGGTAAAAAAAATTAAAAATGAAGCAACGACAGATAATTTAATTATATGATAGATACATGGTGCTCACATATTTACAAACATAGTAAAAGTAAACGATTTTCCTAATGTTTTTAAAATTAATAAGTCGGTGTGTGAGGAAGTAATCACAGAATGTAAAATCAATGTCATATAATACAAAATGGATTCAGTACATGGTTCTGAATCTGATCAAAATTGAAATTGTGCACAACGTCTCGTGAACAGAATACCGTCTTAAAAGACCAACCTAGCCTTGCTTGCAAACATGCTCTAATACTTCTTCTCTACTTCTCATAATTCTGAAATAATAATTTAAAAAAAACCCAACTGCAAAAACACATAACTGAAAAGAGAAAAACAAGCATTATAATCTATAGAATTTTAGAATTGCAGACGGGTGACAAACCAATGACTTGGGTTTTTGGTTTGGGTTATTGGTTTATCCCCGCCTGCAGTCAGGTTTTTAGTTTTTTTAAATAATTTGGTTTATTTCAAGCCTTTTGGTTTTATTAATATATATATACATATATAATATATTTGGAATTGACTCATTACTAGCTTTTATTTGATACCAATAACGTAGTATTTTTTTTTAAACTATCCCCCCTCCCTTTTTTGTATTTGCATATGCAATATATAAATATTATATAGAGTATGTCACTTCCATAATTAAGACGAATCTAACGACACCTCACATGTTAAAATCCATCAAGCCGTTTAGGCTACCGAGTGTGCCAAAGAAATATACATACATACATACTCTCGAAAAACATTACCCTCCTTCTGGGGCAGTCGAGTACAAAGTATCCTATGTCCTAACCCAAGTCATGTGCCAAATTTCATCCAAATCCGTTTAGCCGTTTTAGTGTGAAAGCATAACAAGTAAACAAATTCACTTTCACATTTATAATATTAGTTGGGATGGAGCGAGGTGTTTAGAAACCAAATTTTTAATAGTCATGCAGTTTATGACCATTCAACAGAAGACTGCCGGAACACAATTTCCTTAATAATAAAGGTTACAAAGAGAGACAAACCACCTAAAGGAACTGGTGTACCTAAAGGCACTAATGTACCACCTAAAGGCACTGGTGTACCACCTAAAGGAATTAATGTACCTAAAGGTACTGATGTATCTAAAGGCACTGATGTACCACCTAAAGGAACTGGTGTACCTAAAGGCACTAATGTACCACCTAAAGGAACTGGTGTATCTAAAGGTACTGATGTACCACTTGTTCTGATGTACCACTTGTCCTGATGTACCTTTAGGTGGTTTGTAGCCCAAACATTATCCAAAGTATTTCTGTCGCCGTAATTCAATGCCCAACAATTTAATTACAAACATTTGTATTGTTCCCTAAGACCTCGTGTAAGTAATTCAAAGCTTACAAAGCTACGAAAGGTTAAGGACATTTCTTTAATATTTCAAGAAACAATTTGAAATATGAACATAAAATTCGTGACGATTATAGTGTAGTCTATCATTCGTTTGTTTTGGCTATACATACGTACTATAATGACTAGAGTACGATTAATTGAGGAGTGCTGCAGTAAAGCTCGCTGTTTTCCATCTAAAGTCCACGATTGCAGGTAACTTTGTACTGATTTAATGCGGGCGCTGCATGTTTTGCCAGTCCGTGAAGATACGACGTATTCTCAAATAGCCGTGTACAGAATATAAATTAAAATACACAGGCTGCTTTCGCGAGCACATTCGGTCCGTGTGAAGGTTTTATTTCATACGATAAAGCCATTGGGGTAATTTACTCCGAGAAGCGTTTAAAATAAATCTGCTTGTAAAAGAGACAAATAAAATTGTGTGACACAAGAGAAAATCTTTAACTAAGTCAAGGCCGCAGTAAATTTCAGTGTCGGGCAAGGGTACAGTAAAGGCGTAAGGTGTTTTTATCTATCAGAATCCTAACAAGTTAAGCAACCTTAACTTGATAGGATTTGATAAAGTTGCATGAACTATATTAACCGCGAACGCGTATGTAAACGTACTGAATTTATGCAAAAAATACTCTTAAACGGGAGCAGTGGTGGCCAAGTGGTAACGGCCGCGACTTACGAGTTGTGTGTCATAGGTTCGAACCCAGACAGGCGATTTATTTGTGTAAATTATTTCATCACCACTGCTCTCAAAACGGTGAAATCATCGTGGTGAAACCGGCATGTCCTAGAACCAAAAATTCGAAGACATGTGACATCTACCAACTCGCACTGGACCCGCGTTGTGGATTACGGGCCACTTCCTCTCACCTCTCACCGAGAGGAGGCCTGTGTCCCAACAGTGGGAACATTATAGGCTGATTACACTCCACAAAGCTCAACTTCATTTAACAAACGAACCCTTACAGAGTTTGAATTGTGATATGAGAGGATATAGGCGTAGAAAATAACAATGCCGATTGTGTATGCTATTGCCCGCCAAACAACACTGTCCGACGCAGAACGACGCTGCCCGACGCTGCCGAGGCAAATTTCGATTGCAAATTCTAATTGTACTGGCGCGTGTCGAAACCACATCGAAAACCTTACGGGTTAAACAGCGCTTGTTTCAAAACACTCGCAAATGGAACTAGTTTGTATGCAACTGAAGTTTTTCATAAACTTTTGCCGGTTTAAACCGCGCCAGGCGTTACTGTGAGGCAAAAAGTGTAATTAGAGGAAGAATGGAAATGAATTCGTTTCCTCTAATTTCTTTTATTCCATGGTGAATACTTATTTTCATGTTATTAAATTACACGACACTTCGTTTTGCCTGTTTCACATTTGAAATTGCTTTTCTTATGCATGGAAAAGTAGTTATTCTGAGTGTCTACAGTCTAGACATCGTTTATATGTTTGATGTAAAAGTTCCTTACAGCTCATCGCATATATAAATCGATTCTTCTAAAAATAGATGCTATTCTGTACCGCCCTTATCGTCGTCTTCGGTTAATCAATCAAGAATGACGTGCGGATCATTAAATGTAAGTAGTTGAGGAGCAAAAATAAGTCTAGTGCTGAGGTATGAATAAAATTAGAATTGTAGAACACCTTTTACATTATTTTACCAAGTTGTTTACTAAGTTCGGGACAAAGGGGTGGCTGATAGGGGTAGACTCAGCGAACGTCAGTCTTGTCAACTACTTTATGTGTGAACACAGTTTCGGAATTGTTGAATGCACTTGCTACTTTAACTCACTCTGTATCAAAATGAAAGTTTCTTTGCAAAATATAATATGCTCGAAATTTAATAATTTTAGTGAGGTCCTCTGTAGTGCATTAGTTGCGAAATGGTTATAAAGTAAACTTTTGCAAAAACTATTCTTCTGATGTCAAAGAATTACAACCATAAAACCGAAATTGAGGTTACCTTTGCTGAAAGTGCTTTTTTGTTACTATATTGAAGTGATGCAAGTGGAAGTAGAAGGGAAGCTGTTATGGTAATGGATCAAACAAGCATCAGACACTATTTGCCGCGTAGCTTGTTGATGGTACGAACAGGAAGCGACACTGCAGTGCCGGTAAACGGATTACGGGCGATGGGCAGCTGTGCACGAACCTGTGCCTCGGTGTTTGAGCTGCCCCCGGCCCCACGACCCACCAACACCTTGATGTATAGCTAATATCCTTTACCTGCACTGAATTTCATCAAAATGTTCCAAAGTTGCACTAGAATAAATTACGTTGGTATTCACACGACCGGGGTGGGGTGGTCGCGGTAAGTAAACTTGACGAATGTACACTATTCGTCAGGAACCCGTGCACTGTTTATTTCTATCGGCATTATTTTCTGAACTAGCGCAGTTTTAGTGCAGTGTTGTCACATGCGTGTATTTTATCATATTTCGGCGCAGTCGGAAAGTTTAAAATCAATAAAATTTGAGATAACTTAGCGCACGTGATTGTATTACAAAAGTTTCCAACGTTGTTGTGAGGACATCATTCATGCAAATGTCAGTGAGTAGGATAGATAGATGAAGTTGACTTTACTAAAAGTATAACATAAAATACTTCATAATCGTTTGTTCAGTTTGTTCCGAATAATGAAGATGAGTGTATGGAAATCAGTGTATATAAAATCATTAAGTTCATACAGACTGAAGTACGAAAATCGCATGATAGGATTATGCAGTCTCGGTGAAATATTTTATAGAGCTTGGGGCCCTAGAGGAAATCCAATTAGCCAGAGCCTGTTTGACCATCAGCGCAGTGTGTCGCTATCGCACGCTGTTGCTGCGAATTAATACGACACTTTGTTACTGCGTCGTTTCGATACTACCATTTATGGGACGGTTTTCAAAAGATGTCTTCAAAAATACTTTTGTGTGACAATGGTCTTGACAACTATGGACTTTCGCCCGACCATTTGAATGTTAATATTGTAATAACTGAATGTTTACTCTAAACCTCACTCATCATCATGAATAACTTTTATTATAGCACTATGAGAAGTTTAAGTTAAACAAAAACTAAGCTTGCATATGGATGTCTAACTACGTCTTTCAATAAATGCGTCATACTTCATCAATGTAGGAACAAGTCACGAACCCTGTTTTAGGAAATAAATGCCTAAGTTACCATGCTTTAATGTCATCTGCTTTTAGAAAAGAGCATCCACTTGCAACCAAAATGGAATTCTAAGAACTTCTCTTGTAGCCTATGAATTTCACTTAAATATTGGTTACCTAGAACAAGTCTGTAATGAATGATCGCTAGAAAAAGTTCGGATTTAGAGACGACGTTAAGCGGAACCTGTCGACTCGAGGGACAAGGTCGGCTTAAAGTATTGTCTGAAGAACGGGCATATTTCACTCCTGATATATTATCTTAAATGGTTAATTTCCGATTATGTATATTCTTTTATTAGGAATATACCAATAACGGAAATGATATCTATATATTCGCAGTGAAGGAGAGAGTTCCTTGGTTATGGCGACCTACAAAGAGCTATTCAAATGATTTTAGTTGAACTTAGCTTCCTAATAAATTCGAGAATACGATCTCATAAACGGTACCCCTGCTTGTTAGATATTTTTAAACGTACCAAGGACCGTAGCAAATAACAATCAGGATAACTTTATTACAAAAAAAAAACTTCGCAGTTTTATAACAAGCTCAGTTAAGATTTCATCAGGATTTTTAGAAAAGTTTGTTCATGTAACAAGATTTTTAATTAATACAGTCAGAATCAAAACTCAATTAGCGTTTTAACCCGGGCTCTTCGACGTGTGCTCGAAGTTCGTTATGTAATTTGCGTTGAGCGTATTACATAGGACGCCATCGCGCCGCTTGATAAAGTCAATGGCAAAATTCGCCGACCGTACGAAAGTCCGTACCGTTGGCCGTGCGCTAATCGGTAAATTCGGTTGTCGCGAATATTCGTTATATTAGCGATAACCGAATTTACCGATTAGCGCATATCGGTTTTCAACATTTATTTTGTTGAAAAGATTTTGTAGATTTTTAACGGTTTATTTTGCGTTTACTGTTTATTATAAACCTTATACTATTACATGGCGGGGTTTTCCAGTTCATTGTTTTAGTCAACGATTATTTTCTTTGAAACTTTTCAAAGCAATAAATACTTCTATTCTTAAATCTAACTTCACAGAATAATGTTTAACGAACATCAAAAGTTTTTACATGTTTAAATAATTGGTTGAGACGGAATTTCAAAGAAAAGCGAGCAATTTGTAATGCTCGTTAAGTTAAGTTTGTAACTACAATGTAAGTAATTGATGTCGTGAATTTAGTAACTTTCTTGAGTGATATACGTTTTCAGTTTCAAAAGCCGTATATTCTTAATATTAAGTAGAACATAACATTACGCCTGTAATCGTCTAAGGGTTAGGCACAAGTGTGTAGTAGGTAGATCCTTAATTCGCCAGCTATGTTTAAGTCCGATGTAATAGGGAGCGAGCCTACAGCCCTCAACCGGGCACACATTCCTATGGAAAAACCCAATAACACTTTGCCCGACCTAGGATTGGAACCCAGGACCCCATGCTCAGCAGTAGCACTTGCGACTACTAGACCAATGAGCCAGGCTTAATATTATGTTTATGAATATCATTATCATTTTACAAAAAAAATCTTAATTATGTGAATTCAATGGCAGCTTTTATACTTACGCTCACCAAAATGAAACGAAGCTATTTACAGCTTGTTTACAGGTTAGTCTTAAGTTATGATTAGTTTTCGTAGTTTAATGTTAGTTTATCGTAAACTAGTTTTTGCTTGAGGCTTCGCCCACGTGGATGTCGGAAAATATCCCACGGGAACGTAATGCCGGAATTAAAAGTACCATATGTGTTAAACCAGATTATAAACAATATGTGTGGCAAATTTCATCCAAATATGTTTAGCCGTTTTTGCGCCAATCCGGAACATACATCCAGACAAACAAACAAACATTCTAAAAACCATATTTTCGGCATCAGACTCGTTCTCCCACCTCGTAGCAATTTTTTTTTTCAAAAATATTTAGTGTACAGCTCTGACTTTGTTACATTATATTATATATGTTATATTATATGTAGGTAAACATAACCACTGCCGTTACTTAAATACATGTCTTAGCCCTTTCACAAACGTTGCTAACTGGCTAACATTGTTCACCAGCAGCAAAAACTCCGCTCGCATAGCGTGTGCCAATAAGAAAATGAGAAAACATAAACAACAGAGAACCACCAGCTCGATACTTATAATTAACAAAAAGTATACCAAGATCAAAGGCGCCTAAAGAGTTAAGTGGAGCCTCAATTAGTGCCAGAGTACTAATTAAAACCACATTTGGCACAGATACCGCGAGTTTAAAGTTTATACAATCGCGCTGGGGCCGTGTAGTGAGAGCGGTCAGCATGTCAATTGTTTATTAGAGCACTTAACACTATTTCTAGGTTACGTTTTGCGAGAAATATTAGAACAGACTTTTTCTGTAAAGTCTCCTTGTGTTTGGTTCCTAGAATGTTTTTTTTTTTTTTTGGTTTGCGTACCCGAAGGGTGCCAAACGGAACGATATTACAAAGCCTTCGCTGTCCGTGTGTCCATTTGTCTGTTAGCAGGCCGTATTTCATGAACCGGTTGGGAATTTCACATATTTAGTATTTCTATTACCGCTATAACAACAGATAATAAAAATTAATAAAGTTAATAATCAAAGGGGGTCGCCCCTTTAATTATTAGCATACCAAATAACATACATAGCCATACAAGAAACGTAATTTTAATCGACTTCACAAAAAGGAAGAGGTTCTCAGTTCGTCGGATTTTTTTTTGATGTATGTTCGCCGATTACTCAAAGACGGCTGGACCGATTTTAAAAATTCTTTTTTCGTTTGAAACGGTATACTTTCAAATTGGTTCCATTGCAATTTGGTCACGATCTGATGATGGGATTTTGGAGAAATCGGGGGAATCGTCAAATATTATAGGTACGCCTATAGCGATTTGGGTATTTTTTAAAGTAACTCGTGCATTTGCTCTCAGAAAGCACCATTTGGTAAAGTGGAAGTTATGATGAAGGACACAGATGGCCACCGGAACTACTCAATAATATGTATTTCACGTGTTGCCAATCAATTACTTTAATATGATTGGTAAGCAATTGATGCTCGTCACAATTCATATGGTGCAGTGGAGCTGATGGTGAAGTACCTGGAGAACTCCTCAACAATTAAAATCCCTGTATCGGGAAAAGCAATATTTTGTAAAAGGTCATGAGCAGTTGACATTAGGCTATTGTAACTTAGATAAATTACAAACCAACACACGAAAAAGTGAAAAAAAAAAAATACAAAAAATGCAACCGACTTCCAAACTACAAAGTGAAAAATAACTTTAATTTCGGAAGTCAGTGTCTTTGGGACAGTTTTTAGTTTTTAGCCACCGACTTCCGAAATTAAAGTTATTTTTGGAAGTCGGTTGGCTTTTTTTGTAAAAAAAAGTTTTTTATCGGCAGTTTTTGTTCGATCTTTAATACGGTACGGAAGCATTTTGGTATTGATTTATTTTCGGAACTATGATGAATAATACCAATAGCACAGCTACCTACCCTTAGTAACCCCATCAATGAAAGGACAGTACAGCTGTCTTTTGTCTACAATTTTAGATAGCTACCACCTTTAAATATATCGGGTGTGATGCCAATCAATGTGTCCAACAATACCACACTCGACGCACGTCCGCAAAATTTCAGCCATACATATTCTATTTGCTCTACGTAGACACTTGTTTACCAACGACGGATGCTCAGTCAATCGAACATAGGCTTAGCCAATGGAATGTAACAGAAGCCTAAAGCTGAGGCTGGAACTACAAGTCGCCCGGGACTCGTGGCTCAAATGTAGTTATGGGATTTACATGGGAACACGCAGAACAATGTTTTATTGCCCGACTGTATTAGAGTTAGTATTTCCCAAAGGCCTTCTGAAAATGTA
The DNA here is from genome assembly GCA_916610215.1 of Omphaloscelis lunosa. Classification (NCBI taxonomy): domain Eukaryota; kingdom Metazoa; phylum Arthropoda; class Insecta; order Lepidoptera; family Noctuidae; genus Omphaloscelis; species Omphaloscelis lunosa. Next base: position 15,891,941 of record OU744244.1, on the reverse strand, counting down.
TTTGGAATTGCATGTTCCATCAAATGTATACCTGTCTCGTGGAGGCAACGTTAGGCTCAGATATTCTGACGTAAGTTATTGTGTCTCAATAACTAATACTACTGTTGTTTGAACTTAATTGAAATACGTCTGCATAGTTCTCTCTTCGTAAACTATGAAGTGACGGTATCTTAGAATGTTTTGGGGTCTTCAAATGGGTCTTTATTTACTACCTATGTTACACAAATAAAAAATGATTATTGATTATTGTCTTCACATAACACAGATGATGAATTTTTATTTAAACGAATTACGGTAGTTCCCTAGGTAAAGAAAATAAATTGTATTTAGACCGTCTTTCAGATACTAAAAAAATATTAGACACGTATTTTTTGCTTTAACATATAATCAAAAATAACTTAGAAAACACGCATTGAAGTTGGGGAGTGGGGGCTCGCTACGTCACAACTCAGTATAAAATCTAGCAAGGCGTGACGTCATGCCACATTTTAACTCAATGTATCGCCGTAATCTTTTGATTACGTCAAAAAAGAAAAAATACGTGTCCAATATTTTTTATTAATCTACAATCCGGACAGTAAAAAATTTGGACACAAGCCCATTGTAATGAACATAGAAAGTAAAAAGGCATGAATATTATTTTAACAAAGACTTAATTACAACCCAGTTAATAAATAGGTTAGGGCGTTACTTAAACTGGAGTCAATTCTTGGGATAAACACTACATCATAATCATAATACAAACAGCAAACGAGTACTTCGGTACCTAAATGTTTTGTAAAATAAAACTTGTAGTACCTACGTTCAACTATGTTATTTTATAGCCTTACTTATGTATACGTTATTAATTGTTTCCCTAACATTAGTTACTACCAGCACCCACGCCCCTGCTTACGTTCTCGAGACCAATAATTCGGTTTAACGTGAAATATAGTTTCAGAACAGTCCTGTTCGAAGTCGTGGAGCATAATTGATCAGCTGGTCGCAATTCTACGGCTCACTGAGGAGACCGCGTGACCCCAAAACAAAATAAAAAGCCTTTATTGTTTGGTTTCCATTTTAAATTTACCTGCGGCTTAACTGGCGAGGACTTTGCGTTTATTCTGCAAAACTATTGATATAAAAACTGTTTAAATAGGTATACCTATTAAATAATAGTTAATTTAACGAGTTAACGAAATTCTGGTTTGAATAAACTACAAACAAAATTCTTGAGTTGAAGATGATTGTAGAAGAAGTACTTAGTAAATTTGTAGGTGATTATGTTAACTGCCTCCATCGTTAGGCCGAGTTCTAAACAAAAGCGACCTATAGATAGTGTCATCCACGGACAAGCGCCTCACTCCGCTCCGCTCCTTACTAAAGTTAGCTTACAGTACAGTAATCGTGGAGTGGGGTGCGTTTTCGTGAATCTATCTATAATTAAGAACACGACGATCGGTTTTGGTTAGCATTCGCGATCAATCGTACTGAAAAAAAATTGCTACATATCGAGGTCTAGAATGCATTTGTTAGTCTTGAAGTTCCTATTAAATAAAAAATCCAGTTCAAAATATATATCGGATTGCTTTGGACAACAATGTCTCTTCTAATAATGTGATAACAATCAGGACACTCGTATATATCTGGAGTCGCCGCGGTGTGAGCTCGCGCCGTAATGGTATTGATTCTGTTTATTTGTGGACTGCTGCAGTCCGCCATCCGCCAAGCTTCCCGCCTGTCGCCCCACTATCCGGCCAATCGGCTAAATAAAGATTATGTCTAGCCGCTCTAAAATGCTACCGTATTCCGCGAAACTTTGCTAAATTATTTAATGGTAAAACTGGATATTTCTGAGAATTCCGTTCTTTGATGCGTTAAAATAAAGTCTGGTAGGCAGTTGCTACTTTAGAAACAGTCATAACAAAGACGCCGCTGTTGACTGTAGATCGTAATTTAATTTTATTTCGGTGCGCTGTAAACATGAATAAGTAATAAAGAAGAATTCATAATCTTAATATACTATAGCAATTTGTACCTGAGCACATTGTTTTATTAGGCCGTAGCTACGTCGACGGAGGTAATTCGTCTCTAGCGATGATCCTTTCATTCAAAGAAGAGTGTGAATAATTCTTCGTAATAACACCTTCGCTCGGTTGGTGTTAAGATTTACGATTTTATTCAATCCAACGTCCCGGTAAATTACGGGGAGCCGAGATCCATTAAGTGCTTAAGTGCCTCCCGAGCACGAAATTGGGGATGATAATGGAAATGGGTTCCTTACTATGTTAATATGGGACTTTACACCGAGCGGACCAATTCACGCGTTGTTCCAGCAATATGCAGGGTATTGCGGTATAACCGTTTATGTTATGAATAGCCCCTGATTATGCTGACTCATTACTTGATGGTTAATGTTACTTAAGACTGTGTAAAAAGATTAGTCAGGCCTTAAGTGGATTGAAACACGGAGGTACGAAAACTTAATAATGTACTTTCATATGTAGATTACTGTTAAATACACTTTTTTAGTTTTGAAGTAGTTAAAGAATCTTCAGGTAATTTAATAAGTTTAAATTACTTAGGGTGGACGATTCTTTCTACAGTTAGCGGCAGTAGGTATCGCTCCGACTTTGATACTTTATCTCTACGAAAGAAATTTTAAAATAAAAAGTGAAAAAGCAGCCACTCTCTTGATACTACTCTCATACAAGTTGCGAAACAAAATTTACAGCGGAGCGGCAGACAGTGTAATGAATTTATTTTAATCTACCCGTTCTCTGCAGCATAAGCTGATTTCACTAAGTGATGAGGTCGGTTTCACTATTCGTAATTTATTTAATTTTCGTATGTCCAAGTTGGCGTCAGTTTACGACGCGGCAAGTTTCTGCGAGAAGGTGGCGCTGCCATTTATCACTCACAACTTTCATAACCGCTCGTCCAATTCCTTCTATGAAGCTACACGTTACTATGCATTATAGTTATGTTATTATAATTTATCAGTTTCGGCTCACTAACTCGATAGAAATGGAAATAGGCGCTCTCATTCGCAACTTTGGCACAATAAAGAAGTTCCAATTCCTTCACACTGGGGCTACAAATGGGATAAGTTTAAGAAAGCAATCGGCCTTATATGGTCGTTATGGACCACTACGAAGGAGCGGGCGTGAAAACCATTGGAAAGTTTCCCTTATCGCTTCATTTGATATAATTCTTCTACAATAGCTATTTCCGTTTTGGAAACTAGCACTCGATAAACTTTTAAAATAATTTAGTGCTAAATAAATGTTAAGGGTGAGCCGAGTCAGGGCGAGTTCGGCCCAGGGTCGCAGAAACAAAATTAATTACGAAATAGTCGAGAAAACTTTTGGGTTGGCGTCGCGTCGTCGGAATAATTGTTGCTAATTGAGTTCCATCCACCTGGGAAAAAGGGGACAGGAGGGGATGAATTACATTTGTAACTATGAATGCGCGCGTCCCCGTCCACCGCAGCGACGCTGCACCTAACGAGTCGTTTTTTAATTATTTTAATTACACAATAATATACCTGCTGATATACCGTGGAAACTAAGGCAAATACGAAGAAAAAGAATTCAGTAATAATGACAGTAGGTACTTGTACCTAATTTGGAATTTCACTTGATTATCGATGAAACCCTTTTGTTGAAGACTGAGATGAGATGAAGGTCAAAAGCGGGACCCATTTATTAATAAAAAAGAAACTTACGTTGTAAATAACAATTGTTCCACTGATTATGAAAGTTTCCCGAGAAGAAATTCAGGTTCCCCAATTTAGTGCCTTGTTTGATCGTTGAGAAAAAGGTGTCTAGTTTATTCCGCCAGATTTATCTTAGTTTTTTGTGATTCTTAGCTAATATTTCAAAGGTCATGTAGAAAGACAACCCGATTCGTCTTTTCTCATCGTATAATTTCCTTTGTAGGCATCTGAATTTCTAGGTTGTAAGTCGACCTTAAAAAAACTTAACATTAAAACATTAATTTGGCCCTGTCTTTTGATTGTGGCATAATTATGGGGCGAAACCTCTACGCCGTAGACTGTAGGGTCTACGACATTTACTCGTAGCACCTAGCTTTCTTGTCACAGTCATGTCGTGCAGCTGCCGACTAATTTCTGTTTTACGTTCGTGATTTATTATGTACTTTTTGTTGTTTTCGTTTACTCTTGTCTTTTATGTATGCACGTGTCTCTGTGACAAATAAATCTATTTTTCTTTCTTTTTTTTTCTCGTAGTGACTGGGTGCCGGCGATTGCGATCAATTGTCGAGTTCTTGTAGCCGGTAGGTACTCGTATCAGTCGCCTTATCTTCGATTGGGGGTATCTCGTTAGAGACGGTCGCGTCAATAGTATTAGGATTACGGTGCTGTTCGTCGCGTGGTTGGTAATAAGCCAATCATTCGCCACTGATTGGGTTTGAAGATTATATGGAGTTACGGCTTTTCATGTTTATGGAAACAAAGCTGTCTCGTTATGCTCTCAGTATAGATATTGTTGGATTTGGAGATAAATACGTAATAACGTGGCTAAATGAGTATAGTTCGGAGTAATGGTTATCTTTGTGTTTGGTTATTGTAGAGTTAATTATAATTACACATTATGCCGTGGAACTACGTACCCATGAACTACTCCTTCAATGTACAAGTACCATCGGGGTAACGCATATCTAACCAATTTGAAATCAAAATCCCGTGGATACGACCCTTTTTTTTCGTTGGTAAGCGTTACTATAGCGACCGAGCGTTGCAAGCAAAAATAGTCCTTACAGTGTACAGATATGCATTTCTTCGATAATACATAATTGTAACGATTGTCAATAAACACAATTTGTACCCATACATAATTAATTATTGTTGAAAAGTTTATAAAGTAATTATGAAATTCTCAACAATTCGTTGAACTTGAAATTCTACAAAACAAAGGTGAGGAAACTCATCGCGAACTTGTTAATTTACATTTGAACATAGTAGGTACACGGACTTTGTTAAATTAACCTTTAGATACATAGCTTACGGATCGTTATCGAGGTAAACAACATATTATATAACTTAGTTTCACATAACACATAACATCACGCCTTGTTTCCCCAAAGGGTTGGGCAGAGGTGTCCTTGTAGCAGGTTCACCCACATTTCGCCAGTTATGTAACTTAGTTTTATACCTACATTATACAGTCAGTGTATGGATAAAGTTTTTGAACGTGGCCAGTTTATAATAATAATTAATTGTACCTCATACAGGAAGTGACGTGCCCATACATACATCAAAAAGATTCAACGCGTCATTTTACTTATTTAGACAGAAGCTCGCTATACAGAATGTGTTATTAAATGACATAAAGATAGAAGAAGAAGAAGAGAAGAAAAAAGGAATGTTTTTAGGAAAATATTATGTAGTTTTTGTAATATGATTTGAGCCATGGTTTAGCTTGATGAACCTGAAAAGGTGTGGTTATTGGGCGGACACTTAAAGCGACTGCATTTGTATTCTTACTTTTGCTTGCACGCTGAACGCTGGACTCTTTTTCAAAGAAACAATCATAGATTTCTTTCAAAAGAAGTCCATGGTTTCTACAGTTTTAGATAGTTAATTGATTCAGGCGTGACCTTGCGGAAACCCATTATAAAATGCAATAGAAGTGGATATATTTAGTAACCTGTTCCGCTTAACTATTTCTAAAGAGTCTTAAAAAAACCCTGAAAGAAATCGACACGTGTTTCACCTCTCAACAAGGCATCCTCAGGATGACGATTGACTTGTCGCGAACTCGAACACGGCGTGTTGCCACACCAAGCACTGAGAAGTGCCTCAAGTGCCTCGTTGACAGGTGAAACACGTGTCGATTTCTTTCAGGGTTTTTTAAGACTCTTTAGAAATAGCTAAGCGGAACAGGTTACTAAATATATCCACTTCTATTGCATTTTTTTCTACAGTTTTGTTTTTAAATAACATAACAATCGTTTCCTGCTGTCGACCCGTCTATTATTATAAATAACATCCTGTAGGTAGGTACCTCGGCACCTCGGTAGGGATGCGAGGTAGCTCGGTGGGGCGACGAGACCTAATTAGCATCAACTTAATGAATATGTAATCCTTGTTAGGTAATTGAATTATACTCGCCTTGAAAGTAATTTTGAATGCAGCCTTCATTTTCCGCTACAAAATTATTGTAATCAGCCGTTTTTCGATGATTTGCCGGAATATTTAAAGTAATTTGTGTTAATTATGGTTGTCTATATGGTCTAGTGGTTGTAAGATAAAATGGTCGTGGATTTTGGTATTTAGTTAGAACACTGAGGTAATTGCGTAGCGCATGCAAAATGACAATTGATCTCACTTCCTTTCATTTTGACAGTTCAGTTACGCTGATTGTGCTATTTACATTGTAAAGCAGACGATTTTTTCAAACCAATAAAGCAATGTATAAGGAATTTCCTTCAAAACTTTCGGATCGACAAAAGTGTGTTACGCAATTAGGGGTACTGGTTGGGATTTTTATTCTCTTTGTGCATTAGTGGGTATTTTTCTGGAAAGAAATGTATATTTTCAGGTAAAACGTGATAGTTCAATCACAAAAAAATATGACGTTTTCAGATCACGGTGCAGAAAATCATCGAAACATCACGATGTTTTCCTGAATCCGTGATAAATGATGATGAAGTTTTCCATGGGCATGGGCATGATACCAAAAATTAGCAGATATGGGGATACAGCCACCAGACCCACGTGGTGGATTCCGGTCTTTTCCCTCTCACAAAGAAGAGGCCTGTGTCCAGCAATGGGGAAATTAAACTCTTATGCTATGTGCTGTTAGTGGATACATACCAGTAGAACCAAGTCATAGGTACCTATTACTAAAGTATAAGGCTCTTTGTAAAGCGCACCGTTTCTTTACGGTACGGTGAATAAACCGCACCGTAGAAAAAACGTGACTATCAACAACCTTCCATAGTGATCGACATACAACACTGACGACCGTGCCTTCACACGGTGAATAAGCCGTAGTTTTTCACGGCAAGAAAATCGTATGTGCACAAACGGCCTAATTGTCGATTTACTTCAGATAGGCGTGTTTAAAAGATAGATAGATATAATATTTATTTAGTGCACATAAAAGACACACAACCACAATTAAGTGATAAAAAATTACATGGATATATATGAAAACAAGATGCCAATATACAAAAAAAAAAAAAAAAAAGAAACATAAAACATGAATAGATGACAGTGCCATCAGAAACCATCAATATCGATATTCAATAAACATCAGTCAATGCCGCATATATATTGGCCGTCAACATAATCTAACTATCTCCACCAGAAGGTGTTCTAATTCGAAGATCTTGTTATTCCCGGCAAGCCGTTATTAGCTCCTGTCAAAACGCCAGCCATTAGAACTGAGCCCCGTCTAGCATTTACGAAAGTTGAACTATAACGCCGGTAGCACATCTCCGCCGCGAAACCATAGCAGCGAAACCGCAGTAGTTCAATTCAATTGGCTCGCGTCATGATCCGCTACTCGAAATTCTAGGACTGGAACTTGAGCAGCGGAACATGACGCAAGCCAGTTGAATTGAACTACTGCAGTTTGGTTGCTGTAGTTTCGCGGCGGAGATGAGCTACTGGTGTAAGGGTCTTAGCACACCTCCGCCGATAACCATAGCAGAGAAACCGTAGTATTTCAATTCAACAGACTCGCGTCATGAATCGCGCGTACTCGAATCGGATTCGAGTAGCGGAACACTACACACGCGAGTCAGTTTCGCTGCTATGATTTCGCAGCGGAGGTGTCATACCGGCCTTACTGCAGTTGTGCAAGTTTCGCTATCAATCTTGGTATTCACGTAATATCGTAGGGTGTAGTGTTTCGAATTTGGAAGGGCTATTACAATACAAAACTTATGTTCATTGAACGTAATGCGTATAATAATAAGTTTTAATTAATTGGCAATTTCGAGTCTTTTTTTTTTCTGTCGCTTTTTCGTTGATGAGCGTAAAGGTCGTCTGATGTCCAGCAGTAAAGTTAAGGAAAAGGTGTTTGAATGATGCTGAGAGAAATAACTCGACTTACACGAAATGACTGCTCTGAGCTCTCTTTTTTCCTTTGTAGACTTATCGTCAATGGAGCAGAATCGCAAACCAAAAGCTAATCAATAATAGAAAACAATATAACCTCGAAAATTCACTATCAACAAATGGACATCCCATTTCATAATGGACATTTTGGTCGGGGCTATAGGCCAATCCCATTTAAAAATACAGCTAAAACAGACGATGTCACCTGTGATTTGCATTAAAAGCTCTTTATCCGATGGATGGAACCGGGTCGCTCCGAGTGCATTTCGACGTTAAGCTTTTAACATTATGTTGTATTTTCACAGTTTGGTGTTAAATACTTTTCTTTTGACGTTAATTTTGCAAACGTGTTGGGTTTTAAGAATTGTATTAAAAACTAAATAATTATCAGGCTATTACCGTCCCACTACCGGGCAGCGGTCTCTTCGCATACAAAGAACAAATGAGCATTGATCAACGATTTCAGACATAGTTGACGGAGGAGGGGTAGGTGTCTCTTTCGTTACTATCAGCCATATTTTTAGTACCGTGGGCAGTTTTGGTTATTGCGCAATAGAAAAACCGTTTGCCAGATCACATTATAATTTACTATCAAATTAATCACACTAGCAATTCACACACTGTAGGTACACGACACAATTATTCGGAATGTGCGACAGTTTCTAAACGTCTTTACTGCTTGACCGCCATCGATGAACTGTGCTCAGCTCCGGTCAGCCCGGTTCGAACGTTATGTTGTAGACTCTGTCGAACGCCGCTAGGCTGCGCTGGCGTCCCGGTTAGTCAACTCAGTAACGTATTTCCGACACGACCATCCTGTTTGCACACGTTCTCGTGTGTTATACCTGCAACCAAAACTCAACAACAGTGGCTGTTTGACTCGGCCAATTCTGACAATCTACGACTTCCGACTTTTGACATCAGCTTCAATATTTTTATTGTTTTCACAAAACAATACCTCTTAATGAACTAAACAAACTCACAAATCAAAACAAAAATCATCAACCAGAACCAGGTACAGTGGGCTGCATCTATTAGGAACCCCAGTTGTATTAAAATTAACTTTGCTACAACTTTGCAATTCAAACATCTTTATGAATAATACAAAAAGTATTCATACGCTTGGACGACATTTGAACCATGGAATCATAGGTTATACCTTTGATACCGCGAGCTCTTACCAACTAAGCCAGTTAGGTAATTAAGAATTCGGTGAATTTTATCAATCTACTTGGCGTTATAATTCTCTGTCTAATCGATAATATTTATATAAACTCCCAAGGAATGCATAGTTTGTTAATTGAGGGTTTATTAATCTATAATGAAGTTACCGTCTGATGAGTCTAGTTTTGTTTCACCTTTCGCATACTATACTTGTTTGTGTTGAAAACTATTTAAAATTATAGATAATTTCTTGAGAACATAGATTTTGGTTCTGTACGAACAAAATGCAAGCATTAAAGGGTGTACATCCACCCTTAACAAACGTCACGTTAGGCCGAAATACTGTGGTTCAGGCCATGGTACGGAGCGAGAGGAAATGGGAGGCCGTCACCTCCTTCTGCGAAGCGGTAATGCTCGCGAAGGAGGAGGCGGAACGCGTGAGGGAGAGGCAAATTTCGCGCCCTCACGCCCCTAACCGCCGCAGGAGGAGACGCCCAGGGCGTCGGGAGTCGCAAGCCGATTTCCGGCCATCGTAGGCGCGGGCTTGCGGACTGTGAGCAATGGGTAGCTCACCGTTCGATAAGGACCAGGCCCGGGTCGACGGCGCGTTGTGTTCCACGCGCGCCTCAAAGAGATGTCAGCATAATTGACGGGGTCCGCTAGGGCCGATGCCTGCCGGGGTTGCGAAGAAAACCGAAAGGGAGATCGTGGCCCCCGGCGACAGGGCAACCGAAGGAACACGGGTGGGTTTTAGTCAGTAAGAGTCTGACACGCCCTCCCGCTCCGCCCAGAGCGGGAGAAGTTATTTGATTTCCCACCCAAAAAAATAAAAAAGGCCGAAATACTGTTAAGGGTGTGACAGTACATGAAAATATATGATAAGTTAAAGGAAGTTGCTAAAACCTACAAGCCTAACAGACCCTACGACTCTAAGCCCTATAAGCCCTACAGCCCTAACCTATGATATACCTAGTATGATAGATAGATATATAAATAAGTTCAGGATGTCTGCATCATGCCACCTAAGGTTACAGACGAATAGTGGACAGGATTTCCAGGTTCGGGAAGAGAACACTCACTGCCAGTCCCGTAGACTTACGAGACTTATCAGAGATGGCTAAAGGTGTCTTGGCCACAGTCAGGTGTAATGAGACAAGAATATAAAATTCAAATCTGATTTTTTGGCAATATTTTACAGCTTATATACTTTAACTTTTTAACACACACTATTATATAAATTCTTTGTGTTCTATACGTGTGAGATGCAACGAAATCAATATTTTAACTGGGCCGCACGTGAGCCGGGCCGAGTGCTGAGTCAATGTCTAAAGGTAACATTGAACAAAGGGATTGCTAGACAGCTAGGCATAGCGGTAAATCAAATATTATCCAATTATAATATAAATTGAATAGTTCGTAAAATTTGTAACTCGATTGATTAACTTAAAATGCATTTTCTACACAGAGAAAAACGGTGCGAGCGTTATGTTGTAGACTCTGTCGAACGCCGCTAGGCGGCGCTGGCGTCCCGATTAGTCAACTCAGTAACGTATTTTTGACATACTTATATATACTAATATTAAAAAGAGGTAAAATTTTTTTGTTTGCAAGTTTGTATGTAGGGGGTAATCTTCGGACTACGAGTCGGATTAGAAAAAAAAACTATTTAAATTGGATAGCCCAATTCTTGAGGAAGTTTATAGGCTAGCGGACAAAGTCGCGGGCAGAAGCTAATTAATTATAAGTCCAGGTTTCCTTACGATGTTTTTTATTCACTGCTGTAAAATTAACTTAGGAAGTACATATCAATTGAAAAAGTCACATTGGTACTTGCCCAGATTTAAACCTACAACCTCGTGCATAGGAGACGAGGCCTTAACAACAGGATCATCACGACACTTCCTTCCTTCTGGCCACTACAGTATTTTAATCTCACGAATAGGCGCGCGCTTTACTTGTGGTTACCAACTGTACAACACACTGGCTGTAAACAGCGCGCGTCGCTTGGTGATATAAAAATACTTTACAAATCCTATTATTAAACTAACTATTGCCTGTAGGAAAATATCCCACGGGGCTTACAACAGAGATTAAAAGTACCCTATATGTTAATCCAGGTTTATAACTATTTGTGTGCCAAATTTCATCCAAATCCGTTCACCCGTTTTTGGGCCAATCCGGAATATACATCCAGAGAAACGAAAAAAAAAAAACAACAAACGGACAAAAGTTCTCAAAACTATGTTTTTGTTATCAGACCCACCCAAACCTTGCAGTAATTACTTTTTTTCAAAAATATTTAATGTACAATTTTGACTTTGTTACTAAGTGTCGATATAGTTGATCAGATATAAAAGACAGTAGTATGGCCACGGTACGCAATGAGAAGGTTGAGAAAACTCCACTACATTGTTACAAAAATAGCTCAAAGCTCACGTTCAGCTGATAAGATTAGTCAGGCAGCAAAGCTGGTTAGTCTCATCGCCAGTCGAGGCTCACGTTACCTGGGTATTACATAGGAAGGTTGTGTGGCAGCAGTGGCTCACAGAGATGACAGAGGACAAAAAGAAGTGATAAAGTCGTTTTCAGTTCAAAATTGTTCACCAATTTATCCGACAAGAGCAATCTTGACCTACGGAGAAAAAAAAGCAGCCTGCTTTTATTATTTAAATTAAATTCTTTATCCCTTTGTTCATAATACTGTAAAAACTAGAAGAAGTTTCCTTATTTATAACTCTATAACATTATTTATTTATTTCTTGACAAAGTAATTAACGTGAATAGAACAGTCTTTGTTTTAAACTGGAACGCTGGTTACCGGCGCCGGTATACTAGCGTTGACAACCAGCGCTGACAACCAGCGCAGACATATTTACCAGTTACCAGCGGTTACCAGCGTTCTACATGAATGCGGCCTTATTAAATATTTTATCGTAAAAGTTTGTTATCACAAACTTTTACGATAAAATGTGTGGCTGGTAGTTTAAGTTATCACTTAAACTTACTAAAAAGCAGAACCTAAGTAGGTAAAGCCACTTTTAGTGAGTAGCACTCATTCGTATATCCAATAAGTAATTTTATAGTATGATGGGAAATAAATGGCTATGCGTAAGTATTATTCCGGCAATAACCGTAACAATATAGATGATTATGCGCTTATTTTTCCATTCCGAGAAAAGTTTATCATTCCCAGAAAAGTTTGTCAGATATTCCAAAAAAAATTGTCTTCCAAAGTCGTTTTTAGGATGCTTGTACGTCTTCGTTGTAAGCTTTTTCTTATTTATCGGTTTTTTGTGGGTTTCAAACACCCTTCTGTATTTAGTATAGGACAGAGGTTATCATCGGGAAACATTATCACACCTTTTCAAAACCCACGTAATTAATTCTATTCTTCTCTCAAACCGGAATACACGTTCATTAAAACAGTAGTTGCACACAATCCTCTCAAATTCTATTGTTGGTCTGTAAATTAGCACCACTAGACTAGGGTTCATTACATATGAACGAATATTCCGCTATTAGACCGACCGGAGACTGCACTAAATTGGTCGAAGCCATATCGACCGGTTCCTGCACCGCGGCTACTAACAACGAAGGTAGAATTTATTCCAATTTATTACTGTTAATATCGGTATTTTATTATAGGCCCTAGTTTCTCATTACGACAGTGATTTCGTTTAACTGACAGCAGAATATGAGGCGAATCACAATTAAGACGTCAGTCCGAACAAAGCCGTGCTGATTCTAGCCCAGACTATTTTAAATGGATGAGGAATATCCACTGTTACACACAGATTACATAATGCTGGAATAACCTGATTTCAGTTTCAGATGTCTGACCGCGTTCGCGAGTCTTGGCATGTGAGGATGAAGGAATTACAGTGCTCTATAAGGAAATGTGCGCTCGATTAGTTCCCTAATGAGAAGCTCTGGCTTTGTCACATAGATCTCGGTATTGAACTAGAAGAGCGTGGTTGTGTTTTGTACACCTCATCTTAGTATAGTATGTAAGCATTATGATGTTATCCAAACGAAATAAAATCGACTTTGTGTCTGTATGTATGTCCGCGTTGTTCTTTTGAACTACGCAACGGATTTTGATTCGATTTTCACCATCATTTAAAGACTTATTCCGGAAGGTTTATGTGTAAAATACATTAATATTAAACTTATATATAATAAAGAAACCTTAATGTTTTGTCAAATCGTAAAAACCGTGCGAAGCAGGAGCGGGTCGTTAGTTGGTTAATAAATGAGTCATTAATAAGCCCTAACTGCATTTAATTACGGAATAAATGAATTTTATTAGATCGACCTCGAATGTTAGTTCCATTTGAGTAGTCTCAAATCGTTGCGACGGACCCTGCCCATGTTCCTCTTTTGCTGCCAAATTGTATCGCAACAATTTCCCCGTCAAAGTTCCGAAAGTCAGCGGGAAATGGGCGGATATGGTGGTGGGAGATGGGCTATTGACTTTCCTCGTTATCGCAACACGTGGCTTCAAGCCGCTCTAATAAACTTCGTGAGGAATCCCCCATACTTACCCCACACTCAACGTGATAAGGAAAATGCTAAGGAGTTCATATGTGTGCAGTATACCAACGTATTTACGTGTAAAGTATGATATAAGGTAAGCAGATAATTTATTTTAATATATTCTTCATAGTAAATTCTCTGAAGGACCACACAGTATAACAATCCACCATATTTTCCTTAAATGAGGTCAGATTCTATGAAATATAAATTCCGTAAATGTACCTGTACTCAATTCAGAAGTGTACATATTTTAGAACTATGTAATAGATAAAACTTTTCGAGTTGTTTCTGTGGCCGTGTTTGCCGCAAGCATTATTATTTGAACAACTATTTTATTCAGACGAACGAAAAGCTCCCGACTTTTTGATATACAAAAATATCAGAACTCAGTTTTTATCTATTCCATTCGTAAATTCTGAACGTAACATATAGGTACTTTTAATATTTGATGGAAAAATTCTGGCAACGAAGCGTGATTACGATAGTTCAATAAAATATACAGGGGCACTAAAAGGTGTGTTTCAGAGTTTTATAAAATGCAACACTATGAAAAGAGCTGGCTCATGTGAGTCTGTAACACAGTGCCTAAATTTCGTGTTCGTTCGTGATGCAAACACATAAAAGTGGTGTGTGGCAGCTGTAAGAGGTAATGGTCCCGAAATAATTTTCTTCGCTGAATACTGAATGCTATCGAAGTTTAAGCGGCACGGTGTTAAATGTTCCGTTATCCGTTGAAAACGTCCAAGACCTTATGTAAAACACTACAATTTTGTAGCCTTTTAAACCGTGCCGTATTTTTACCTTCACAGGGGTGAGGTGCCTGAGTGCTTATTAATATTTTCGGCCTTATGTGACGTTCAATATAACAGGTGACAGCGTCCAGACAGGGTAGTTTTCTATTACGAAAATATAAACTCTCCGGACGAGGCACATCACATTCATAATTTAGTGGACCAACTGACGTCACGTATTTTTAGCTGACGCTTTAGTGCAGAGTGAAACTTGTTAAAATCCCGGAGTAGCAAGAAACTACCAGGCAATTTATTATGATTTATCAAATAAGCTTGATGGAGGTTTAGAAAAATGTAGTTAGGTTGTTTAGTTTTCTCTGCAACAACATTATACTTACTAACATTTATTTCATATTAGCTTTTGCCCGCGGCTTCGCTCGCGTGGATGTCGGAAAATATCCCACGGGAACGTACTACCGATACCGGCACCCTAATTGCGTAACTTATTTTCGTAAACAATTATGCCTAATTTGTTTCATTTTGACAGTTCAACATCATTCATTGCGTTATTTACGTTGTTGAGCAGATTTTTTTTTCCAGCCTATGAAGCAATGAATTAACGATCTGTTTCAAATCGAAACAGATTGTGATTGTGTTGTATTACGCAATTAGGGTACGGGATTATATACCTAATAGCCGAGGAAAAGGTCATTGACTTCTACCGCTGCGCCCGCGTTGCCGTCAACCATAATTATTTTGTTACGCGTAATTTTGAATCTGTGGTATCTTTTAAACCATTCATTTAAATGAAATGATGTCAATGCATATTTTAATCTAAATTAAATGCTTTATTTAAATAACATAGTTTATTGCATAAGGATTAATATGATACCGGTCAAAATTGCTTCGGAAATAACAATGAAATTTTTATCAAATTCTGAAAGATATTTTTTTTTTGTGTGGATCATCCTTAGAAGATAGAAATATGCCATCGCGGACTTTTTGTTGAACTTTTTAAGATGAACAATACTGTAGAATATAAATTTTATGTAACTTTTACGATTTCCACGGCGTACGCCAATAAAGTTCCCAGCCGGCAAGATTTTTTCCGACATCTTCAACAATAATCGTCAAAGGATGGTGGGCGATAGTGGTCCCATTTACACCAGCCACTAAGTCTGAATTACTTAAAACAGCAAATAACACAGTTTTTTTTTTTATTATAACACCATTTTTTTTATCAAAATTTATCTCGGAGGAACCGAGCTACGTGTATCTTAAGTATTTTTCTCTGTCTACAGCTTACCTCAGAGACTCTTAGTACTATAAAGCTGTAATTTGGCATACGTATAGGTACATATTAATCACGACGAAGTGGTAAACTAAAAACCAGAAAAAAAAAATTGGGTACCTCGCCAATCTGCAAAGTGGGGATTTTTTTTCTCGTCTATCTCATAGTATGGGGTGTCGTTGGAAAGGTTGTTTAAAAATATTGTAATAGTGAGTGTGTCAAAACTATTTTTGGATTCAGGAATCCGTTTGCGAAATATGAAGCTTTAAAGTGGTAATGTTTGTTAGAGTCAAGTGTCCCCCCTGCCAGCTAAATGGTTAGTTTTTTTTTTTAATTCTTTTTTTTTTGGACTTTTATAGGTACTACATGTATATGTCAGTCCGATTTATCTTATTTACTAGTTATACATAAGTAGTTTAACTTAAGCTGATAATAGTTGAAACAAAAGACAAGCTCCTTCACTGTTAGGGTTTGAGAGTAAGGAATTCATGATTCCGACCTGCAATTTGTCTAGACCCAATTTTTCTGATAATTCTTCTCTCAAATGGTTAGTTTTGGATATGCGAAAAAAATCACGGCAGTAGTATATATAACGAAATTAAAAGGAAAAGTATCACTGCTAAGTAGGCTCTACAAGTTAACGAGTGATAATCGACCAACATATATT
Source organism: Omphaloscelis lunosa (assembly GCA_916610215.1). Taxonomy (NCBI): domain Eukaryota; kingdom Metazoa; phylum Arthropoda; class Insecta; order Lepidoptera; family Noctuidae; genus Omphaloscelis; species Omphaloscelis lunosa. Next base: position 15,875,481 of record OU744244.1, on the reverse strand, counting down.
TGCAGTTACAAAAACATGTTCTCCCTTACATTCCGTATGGAAGAACATGTTTTTCAACTACAATGTTAAGTTTGTTTTTGGGATAAATTCATCCCAACTACGGAACCCTTCATTGTGCGTGGTCAGACTTGTACTTGCCCGGTTTTTTATCGAATGATTTAACAATAACAAACCTAACGTAACGCAACATTGTCAGAACTGAAAAACCCTAAGACAGATTTTGATGCGCCTTGGCCTGAGTAAAAGGAGAAGTAATGTCTTCAAAACTACAGCGGTTTTAACTGTGGCGGCAGTGAGACCAGCTCCCATATATTTTTGCCCACTATCCTTTCAGCCAATTTACACAAAACCTTAATGAAACTTAAACCTTCCGCATGAATTATTCCGTCCATTGGTGAAAACCGTTTGAAAATCCGTTTGGTAGTTTTCGAGTTTATCGCGTTCAGACAGGCAGACAGACGCGGCGGGGGCCTTTGTTTTATAATATGTACGGATGAAACTTGAACGTTCCTGAACTTAGCATGTCTGTCTAAATAACTTTATTTTGTTGTGTTTCGGACTACATTTTGGAGCTCAACATTTTCAGGGAAGACCGGTGCAAATTGTTTTCGCATATTCTATTTCTTACTCAAACAAAAAGGCTTTTAGCAAGGTAAACGTAGAAACACCAAGGAAACTTTTTAATGTTATAAGATTTTATTTTTACTGGCGTATTCGCGGGCATGGCGGCGCGGGTGCAATTAAAGATTATACCCTAGTATTTGCATAATATTGGGGCGTGTATAAAGTAGGTACGCCGAAGAAAAATATGGAATGGCACGAAACAATGGCCGACTATTCCCCAGATTACTAAGGCTTTATAATGAATCGCTGAGTTACAGAAAACTCGGGCTCGGTGTAAAGATGTTTTTTAAACAACTTTTTGCGAATTTCATGTAATAATTATGTTTATTGTGTTCAGTTCCAATCAAAGAATCTTCAAATATTATTTTTTACTTTGATAGATAAAGGTTACCAAAAGGCTTTGAAGAAATCCAAAATCGAATATTACAAAACCGTGATTTATTTCTACTCGACTGCAGGGAAGTCAAAAAAGGAGGGACCTGTATGTATGTGTCCGTCTCTATGTTCCCTCGTAACTACAAAACGGCTGACCCGGTTTCGATGAATGATATGTCGTTAGATTCATCTTTATTGCGCGAGTGTCTTTGGGTATATTAAAACTATGACAAATCTAAATGACGGATTTTTGGCGCAAAAATGTATGTTTAAAAAACAGTAAAGTCTTCCAATCCTATCGAGTGGGGTATCAAAATAAAGAGGTTTAAGAGGTTATTCCAAAAATATAAATAAATTATTTGTTTAAATGTAATTTGGAATGTAATGTAACAAATGTAAATGTAACAAAAAGATGAAACGCTGGTTAGTTTTTAACCGACTTCCAAAAAGGAGGAGGTTATATGTTCGTAGCGTATGTAGGAATTGATAAAACAATCCCGAACTTTTGAAGTAAGTGGCCGTTTTTTTCTCTTTTCAGTTATGTATTTTTGCAGTCGGGTTTTTTTGGTTTTTTATTTTATATACTTGTGTAACATCTTTGTTGTACGGCTAGACAAACAAAAAGATGAAACGCTGGTTAGTTTTTAACCAACTTCCAAAAAGGAAGAAAAACTGCCAAGAGGAAGTAATATGTTCGTAGCGTATGTATGTTTTTTTTTTAACGTATGTTCACCGATTTTGAAAATTATTTTTTTGTTTGAAAGGGTATGCTCCCAAGTTGGTCCCATATAAATGTTATTAACTTTGCTTGGATAGTTTTTGAGTTGGCTTCAATAATACGTATTTTTTTTCCCCACTTAGTATGTGGATTATATGTTAAGTTCATGTCACTGCAAAGCGAGAAATAACTTTAATTTCGGAAGTCGGTGGCAAAAAACGAAAACTCAAAACCAAAGACACCGACTTCCGCAATTAAAGTTATTTCTCGCTTTGCAGTGTCCTTTTTTTGGAAGTCGGTTGTTTTTCTTTTTGTAGATAGTTTTTATGCTAGATACATTTTTAGTCAATCACATAACTATAGCTACATACAGTATGTAACTATAGTTATGTGATGCTAACTCTAGTAGGTACCTCACATAACTCACTTTACTGCCACATCAGTCCACATCAAGCCGTACCCAGAGGTAAAAAGGTCTCGCCCATAATTTGGCAAAAATACTTAGGAGTACTTGAAAATGTTGGACGGCTGTCTTGAGCACGCGTACTAAAACTTTCTAAGAGAAGTCGTCCCAACGAGAAATCTCCTCGGAAGCCGGGGAAGTCGGGTAGATTTATGACGCCAGTTACCGTGACGCAGGTATTTTCACTAAGGAAAACTGACCAATACCTTTACACATTTTTTTCTAAAGAGATTTTACTTTTCGAGCGTTGGGTATGTTCGAACAATATTGACACCTGTCAGTTGATACGCACTTATGTCGAAACTTGTTTTGTGTATTCTATAGCTTTTGTTGGGAAGTTTTCCAGTTTTGTTTGACTTGTTTATGAGGAACTAACATTTAAGTAATGGTTAAGTTTGGCATAATATTACATATCAACAGTAAACTAGGAATATATTTTATAGATGCGTGAATTGAATTATAATCTTGAGGTATGGTGCCTATAAACGTATAGATATCTAGTGTGAGTCTTAGCTAACAATCTATTCTAAGCTTAATAGATGGGGTGACCACCCTTAAGTTACCCGTGTGAAGCACTTAAAAGATTATAGATATATAGGATAAGGAACCCTTACCCTGATAACATCATGAAGAAAACCTGCGTTCTGAGTTACCTACTAGAATTCGAACAAAGAGAGTGTAAGAGAAACACATTATAGAAACCAAAAAGTACGCGAGCTTAGCGCCAGGTTTCTAAAAATTTGCTAATAAATCGTAAACCGCTTGTCAACTGCTGTTTTGGTTTACTAAATTATCAATAGCCAATCGAATCAGTTGAATTTATTTTTATTGTGTGCCTATATTGTTTATATTATGTCACACTGCTGGGCAAAGGCCTCACTTGACGTTTAATTTTTTACAGACCTTTCGTTCCAGAAACCGCATTAATCTCTCCATAACATACACTATACTACTGTGTGGAATTAAACAGATAGAAGATAAAAATGCCGTATCAGGTACAAAAGCAGGTTGTTGTAAACACGTTCTTGTGTACCAATTCCATTGATGGTAATCTTTCCTTATCTTTATCATCCACTTTGCTCTATCGCCGACATCCGGTCGGAAATGTTCCATGTCACCATATCCTAGTATTCTGTAACCATCCATTTACGAATCAAAAGATAAATTAAAAAAAATAAACATAGATAAAAATTAATTGCAAGTAATAACCCTTTTTTAAATTCTGTGAAATAAAAAAGAGAAAAATTGGTTTTTTATTTTTTTTTAAATGTTATGTGACTATGTGAGGGGCAATAGTGGGTTTAACTGGGCACGCACGCCACAATTGCGGCGATAAGTCCCCTTTTTGAGGAGTGGCTAGAGAGTCGCCACGGCATCCTCATCTTCCGCCTGACGCAGGTCCTCACCGGACACGGTTGTTTCGGTAGGTTCCTGTTCCGGATAAGGCGGGAGGAAACGCCCGGGTGTCACCATTGTGTGGATCGCCCGGAGGATACGGTGGAGCATACGGTAGAGGTCTGCCCGGCTTGGGCGGGGCACCTCCATGTCCTCGTGGAGGCGATCGGCGGCGGTGATCTCTCGCGATCGGCCCTGGTTCAGGCCATGGCACGGAGCCTGAGGGCATGGCAGTCCGTCACCTCCTTCGAAGCAAGCGAAGCAGTAATGCTCGCGAAGGAGGAGGCGGAAAGCGTGAGGGAGAGGCAAATTACGCGCCCTCACGCTCCCAAACGCCGCAGGAGACGCCCTGGGCGTCGGGAATCACAGGCCAATTCCCGGCCACCGTAGGCGCGGGCTTGCGGGCGGTGAGCAATGGGTAGCTCGCCGTCCGATTAGGACCAGGCCCGGGTCGACGGCGCGTTGTGTTACACGCGCGCCTCAAACGAGATGTCAGCAGAACTGACAGGGTCCGCTAGTGCCGATGCCTGCCGGGGTCGTGGGAAAGTCCGAAAGGGATACCGTGGCCCCTGGCAATATACAGGCAACAGAAGGAACACGGGTGGGTTTTAGTCAGTAGGAGTCTGACACGCCCTCCCGCTTCGCCCAGAGCGGGAGAAGTTATTTGATAATCTCCCACCCAAAAAAAAGTTTTGGGTTTTAGCCGGTAAGAGTCCGGCACTGCCCAGACTGGCTCACCAGAGAGGTAGTCTGGGCATCCATGAGGATATCCCACTCCTGGCTTACCAAAAAAACATCCATTTAAAAACTTACAAACTATTTTGTTTTACAAAGTTTGGTTGTTTTATGTATTCAGTTTTCAATTGTAACGTGTTGAATTTGAATTCATGCACTTGTTTCAGCGTTCCGATTGATTTTTTTTTAGGGTTCCGTACCACAAAAAGAAAAAACGGAACCCTTATAGGATCACTTCTTTGTCCGTCTGTCTGTTAGTCTGCCAAGACCTTTTTTCTCAGGAATGCGTGGAGGTATCAAGTTGAAAATACGTAGGTTTACTCTACTTGGAGCAATAAAAAAATACGGCCATTTATGTAACACATTTTGATACGCGCAAATAAATCAAAACTTTCTTCTTTCCGTTGACCTACAATCATGTTTGGCAAGAAGCAAGGTCTCACAGCCCAAGTAAACGCCTTTATATCTTGGTGTCGATGAACTGCAAAGATAAAAAGTTTTATTTGCAAAAATGATCTTTGTTGTAGTTGTGCTACTGTTATTTCTGTAAACTGTCATATTAAAAACGAAAATTTCAACTATAATTACTTTGATATTACTATAATTGTAAACTGCTAGTACTGTGACGAAAGCAAGTAGGTAGGTACCGGATGACCTATACAACTATAAAGGCTCGTGCAGACCAGCGCGATATCGCGGGCGCCACAGGCAACGCGACCCGTATCGCGCCCGCGATATCGCGCTGTTCTAAACGAGCCTTAATATTACTCTGTCGCGTTGTCTGTTATGGGTAGGTAGTTATAAATACGTAGAAAAATAATTTAATAATCGAACTTACTTTTTTTTAAGCTTCCGCAGTTCAATCCTGGATATTTTTTTCTTTCTTCTGTTTTTATTCCCCATAATTTAATCTTAAATAACACTATATTACAACTTAAACTAATATCTACAGTTTAATTATTAATACCTACAACAATATTTACAGACTGATTTTTAAAACTAATACACACACGGAAAATAAAAACGGAAAATTTCGATCGATTGGGGGAAACGCAGCAAGCTAGCAATAGCGATACAGCAGACTTAGCCAAGTTGACAATCTACAATCGTTAACGCTATTAGAAAACTAATCAAATGTATAGGAATGACATCATCACAACGTTATGTCACGTGCTCAGAACAAACGAATAGAAAATTCGTAGACAAGTATACAAATTATCGATAGTTACAAAAAGTTAGAATGAAAAGTAATCGTTTACACAATTACGTTATACGTTGTGATGAGAAGTGTGGCTTAGACGCCAAAAAAGAGACATAAATCGTAATAATCATAATCATAAATGCCTCGAAGACGCCTGGCGGGCTATTGATTGAAGCGAAGCGCGCGGGCATCTTAATATAACAATATCTTGTTAAAACAATAAAAAAACTGTTTTGAGAAAAAATAATCAAATCATATTCTTGTAAACGTCATTGCCTATTTTTTGTCATTTTTTTAGGTAGGTACTATGTATAAGTTTCTACTTCAACTACGTCTTAAAAACGATCAAAAACATCCCTGTTTTCGTAATTTTTTATGATCGAGTGAAGTTGTAAATATCGTATTTTGAACCATAGAATAATCAAAAATATTTATTAAACTACAACATTTATTTTTATCAGATCAAAAGAAAGAAAATTTTATTGTTTAATGTTGAATAAAAAATAGGTCGATTCTGAGAGTCCTGGCCTTAATACAAAAAATATTTTTTGCGATTGCAAACTTACATTTGCAGTTGGAGGATTGACCGTGACGTATATCTAATGTTTGAAAACATGTTTTTCAACTACAATATTAATTTCGTTTTTGGGATAAATTAATCCCAACTACGGAACCCTTCATTGCTTGCACTTGGCCAGTATTTTTATATTTATGAAAAGAAAAAAAGTGTTTCATTTGTAAACCTGAAACAACGAATTTAAATAGGAGACGGATTAAAGGTTCTCGGAACCGTAAAATCTACAAGAGACTGAAAGCTAAGGACTTAATTACTTAAAGTATTTCAGTAAGCCTATTGGGGTCTAATCTATTTTCCTCGTAGGACCCCGAATGAATGTAGCCTACAGTCGGCAATTCAGAGTTGAATTAGAAAGTTTAACGTTTATATTTTGTTGAGAAATCTTTAAAATTCCTCTCTTTCTTTCCATGTTTTATTTTATAAACCAATTTTATTTTACGGAGTCGGAAAAAGTAATTGAAAAATCTAGATGAAACCGCGGTGTTCGTTACGTACGGTTCACAACTTTTTAGACTCGAGTTTTTATTTTCCATCTGTCTTTCTCAAGTTAGTCAATTTCAACTACTACTTGATTCCAGGAATTCAGGCATCGAATAGATTGGAATTAAATAAAATACCATCCGAACTGGAGTTCGGATCAAAGTTACATAACAACAAAAAAAAAAGACTTCAAAAATAACCGTCACATTTTTCCAGCTAAAGCAGGAAAGGGCAAGCCATATTATTTAATTTTACAGCTTTTATCGGCAATTTTTTTTTTGTAAGCTTTAGGTACTAGCTCCCTGTAGGAATATGAGAAAACATTTTTTATTGCACAAAATTTGTTTGTGTTTACCTCAATATGGGCTACATATGCTTGGAATAAAAGTGGATTTTTGTCAGTTGTAAATGCATTCACGATCACCGGCTTGGAAAAAAAAATGAAGATCTGTATTTAAATTTACATGAATTAAAACAGGCTGATTTACATTAAAATTCGCAATACTCTTCTGTTCGACCTTTGAAAGCTCAATGAAAAGCGTAAATGTTGAACGAAACAGAAAAGACAGACCATCAGAAATTCATGAAACAAGAATACCGAAACATTTCGTCCCACACTTTAAAAACGATTCGAAGCCATTTATAAAGTGCACCAATTGATTGTCAAGAAACTCGTTACTACAAAAGTAATTACGACTTTCTCACTTGTTGATCTAATTTTCCTCCTCATTGGGTAGAAGCAATCTATTTGGCCTGTAACTGGTGTTAACAGTTGATCCTCAGAGCTTATACTATCAACAATATCTGAGGAAGTTCCGCAACGATCGCCGGAGAAAGGTTTAATTACTGTTTTCGATGAAGTTAAATTAAATGTTGAATGAGACCTGTACAGTGTTATGACTTTAATTAAAGGAGGAATATGAGATTACTAGAGGTTTCCAGTAACTTTGTTTCTGTTGAATCATAAAATTAATAAATTGAGGTCTACTTATTAACAAAAGTTGTTATGATTGAATGACCAACATGAAAACGAGTAGGCCGCGTTCAAACAAAACGTTTTTTCAGTCATTTCCATACATATTCAACTTTTCGTTCACATCGAAATGAAAATACGCCTTTATGATTTCACGTTCACACTGGGCTCACAGGGAGTCAGCTCACAATCTGCGGCCAACTATACGTCTGCACATCTGGTGTAAACACGGCCTTATGGGACTAGAGCGTCGATTTACCTATCAACGATTTGAACACAATTTCAGAAGACAAAAATATGGTTGCTATTTATATCTGTTACAATTTTTTTTGAATAAGCAACGACGTGCTTACAAACTACGTAGGTGTCGTCTGACAAGAGGTCTCGAGTCAGATCTTGCCCAGTTGACCTATTGTTAGAACGAGCTCCTACTAGGACTTACCTGAAGAGGCACGCATGGGAGGTGGAGCCGGCTTATCCTTTCAGTCTTAAGCCGTTAGATAATAGACATAGTAAGGAAGGCCCGAGGTACTTCAAAGTTGGAGTATGGCTTTATCAACTTGATATTAACTAAGAACTTTTTTTGCTGGACTTTGATGCAGGAATATAATATGGCTAACAACTACTATCCTAACTATTCCATACTATAATATACTATATAATATTATAAATTTGTAAGTAACTCTGTCTGTATGTCTGTATGTTACCTTTTTACGCCAAAACCACTGAACGGATTTAGATGAAAGGCATAATGGATAGTCCATGACCTTGGTTAGGACATAGAATACTACGGAGCGATACTATAGGATACTCGGGCGAAGCCGCGGGCAAAACTAAAATTATAAATGAAAGTGAGTTTGTTTATTTCTTTCTTACGCTTTCACGCTAAAAGGGCTGAACGAATTTGAATGAAATTTGTCACATGGGTAGACCATGACCTAGGTTAGGACATACAATATTTTTATCCCAATATTCCCACGGGATCGAGACTTATGTGGGTGAAACCGTGGGGCGCAGCTAGTTATTTTAAAGTAAGTAGATGGAGAAATAGACAAAAGAAAAAATATTTTTAAGGTTTTGAAATAAATCATTATTAGATAAAATTTGTAAAAAGTATAGTATAGTAGTCTACTCAAGATTTTACGTAAAAGTTATGAACAGACAAATTCAGGGCGCTGAACAAATCAGCCTACAATACTAATCAAATCCGGCACTCCCGAATGGGCTTTCATTTCGTTATGATAAACTTGAATTTTCAGTTGCAGCCCAGGTGCAATCATGCCAAGGTTAGCTGCTGGCTGTATGCAGAGCGACTGGCGGCTGACCTCCACCGCCCTAGGGAAATCAAGATTTCGTAACATGATGTTATTAGAGCTCAGGTGAATATCATATAAGATTTCTTAAGACACCCAAGGGAAAAGATTAGATTGCTAACCTACGAGAATTAAGGAAAACTATTGCTTATTTTATTTTCAAGCTTGCGATCACACACTATATACGTACATCCTCAGTCAGAATGAAATCTTTCACAAGTATTTTATTTTTTTCCAGTCCATTTAATCGTACTCGGACCAACTTTAACTTAGCACGCGCTAGTAGTAAGTACTACATACCTCTCCTGACATAAGCGTTTAAGAACGGGTTCTTTAGACGCCCCTGAGCGGATGAAAAGACGTAAAATTTGTTATCACGGACCACGGTGTGGGTCAGACATTTTATTCTAAAAATAAGAAACGGCCAACAGTTTCTGACTAGGTCTCGTGACTTGCGCGCTGGCTCGGTCCTCATATTATGTTATGCACAAATCGAACAATAACCATAAGATACAAAATGCTTGCTTAAATTCGAGTACAGTGCCAAGATAATGCTTTATACGTTTGTAAATTAACAATAAATTTGCGTTTGCGATTGTTTAATGGGGGACAAATATTAGCGCGGCCCAAGCCGATGAGGTTAGTGGGGCGTGCTTCATGCTGGAGCCATGCCAGAGAGATACACGTCTTGTTGCAAGGATACTGCTGTTTGTCTTCATTATGACTCGCTCTTAGGATTAACTTAAGACGTTTATCTCGGCTTCCAAAGCACAGAACAAAAATTGCGCTGCGACATCGAGAGTAGTACCTACATACACTAACTAGTTCAGTCGTTACATAACTTATGGTCCCCCTTTTCCAATTAATTTGTTCAAGATTTAATCTGTTTGCTTTTATGTAATTGATTGATGTTTACCTGTTCCGGGGTTGTTTATGTTTTTGACTTAGAGCGACTTCATTAATTGCTTACTTTATTGTTTTATACGGAAAAAGGATGTTTCACTTAATTAAATAAAAAGTACACCGTTTCAAAATATTATGCTCGTTAATATAACATTCTATCTCGTTGTTTCTAGGTTAATGGTTTAAGTAATTGTAGTAACTTCTTGCTGAATTTCAATCTGCAACACCTCGTCGCAGAAATGGATACATCGCAGTGTCTCCAAGGGCTCTAAATCGTCGACTATTCGGGAGAAAAATGACCGAGTGTCTCGGAGCACAGGGCAAAACGCTTTACGAGTTATACGTAAACATTTTTTATTTCGTACGCAAGGCTAACTCAGAAAACAAAGTATGAATTAAATTTATGACTGCATAAAATTACTGGTGTACCTTTAACGAACATCAAGCCGTATAAACGTGTAAAATCTGCCGGGCTGACTCGGCCCGCTCATTACGTATTCCGTTTCGGCGAGCGAATATTTCGACAACAAACATTATGGTAATTTGGCCGCATAACGATCTATTTTACACCTGTTTACGTAAACACGCCGCCTAAGCTTCGGAGACGATTTTTCCCTGCTTACACTAGTTCGTTAGTCGCCAAAACGATCGTTTATTTACAAAGGACGCCAAATAAAATGGTACTTGTACTGTGATGAGGGTCTAATGTTTGTAGTTAGTCCCAAGCTTTTTGTTCCATGTCAAATGTTTTAGAAAGTCATTATTGAGTAATTATCTACTATAAGGGCCATTATGACGTTTTATTAGGCTTCCAAATGGTTTAAATGGAGATATTCACACCTGAAATGTACACGTTTAATTCGTAACTTGTTGCTCGAGACATTAAAGCGTATTAATCTGGCTTACTAAACATTATGCTGGGTTTGGTTGCAGATCACGTTCAGGAGTTTACAGTCAATTGGCTAAAACTTAAGGCGAAAGGATTCACTAAGCGTTATCTTGAATTTTTATACGTTATTTCGATTTATTCGACCATCGTAAAATGTGGGGAGTTCTGGCTAAAGTTTGTGGCTAACATCGGTTCAGACCAATAACTCACGAGTCTCTTGAGGCGCACTATAACAGGACGGTTGAAAAAGTGTTGCACAATACATTGTCATCGTTTTTTATTGCAGAAGCGAGTACTATCAACTGTTTCAGCACTTTGAAAATTCAAACTATTAATGACAACCATAGGAATATCAACATCTAAACTTGCCCGAACAACTGTTCCGAGACTAAAGTTGGTAAATGAATTTAAACTCTAGCATGTCAGTTTAAGGTTTAATTCGTGTGGTGCTGGTGAAGTGATCCCGCCAATGCTCATGAATACATCAGGACAATCCGGGGTGACGCGAAAGTGCATCACATCATTCGACCTTCGGTAGTGTAAATTGTTCACTCTTGGGGCTTGTATGCAGAAATTGATGTTACAAGCGTCGGGCAGTTGTGAACGTCGCGTCTGTGTAATATTGTTATTTAAGCTGGATTTTTGGGTATCAGTAATACTTATGGTCCGCTGAATTATATCGTACTAGCTGTGCCCGCGGCTTCTCTCACGTGACTGTATATTCTATTGGCATTATAAGTTAATCGGAACGTCGTCATATCGTCTATAACATCCTTCTTTCAGATGTCAATATTGACTGCTAAGCTCCTTGTAGGGAATGAGGGGGAAACCGGATAGGGGGTGAAACCAGATAGTTGCTATTTCATAACTCCGCGTACAGCTGTGTCGTTCTAGCTAGTGAAGAAAAAACGGTATTTGTTGTTGTTGCCGTCCCATCGGACTATGAGAGTGAGGGTAAAGAGAGTGCACCTGTGTCTGTGCACACACTTGTGCACTAAAACATCTCCCGCGCCGAAGGCTAGTCTTCGTTGAGAGAGCCCGCCATGGCCGAAATACGGTCTGGAGGACTATATACATATGTATTTTTTTTTTGTTGCTATGAGTGTAAACATAACCTGTTAGTTATTACAATTTAAAACATGGTACCTGTGGGGTACTCAATACTCAATATATTTATTGCTTCCACATATGAACTTAGGTGGTAGGTTCTACAAAAATATGATCATTTTGGACCCTGTCAGGCAAAGCAAAGTAAGAGAGAGGAAGAGGGCTTTTTATTACAAGGTACAAGCGGACGGGGTGATTTCGATTATCCGGTTTCACCCCGATTGATTTTAAATGTAGGTAGGTATTGTGGGTGTTTGCTTTATTGTTCTTTTTAATTATTTTTTTTTTTTTTACTTTTTACACAGTGCGAGCTAAAAAGACGAATAATGAAAACTACCATGAGGATTCGGTAGATAGTTGGATTGTGGCTAAAAGTACAGTCAAACTAAGTCCACAGATAAATGGTATCAATGCACGGTTAGTCTTAAATAGGCTCACGAAAGTTGCATCGTTTCTTCTGAGCAAGAATTATTATATTTTGTTTGCAAAAACTGCGAATAATTTGAATATTCAGTTATTGTAAGTATCTATATTCACCCCTTGAATATAAGATGCCTATCCAGTTTGACCCATAGGTATGGGGTGAATTCGGATTTATAATGTTATGTTAAAATTGTTCTATTTTGTTGTTATTAAGATTGATTTCAAATATTTTCATGCCAAAATGATGTCTAAGATATACTTAAATATTTATGATATTGATTATCTCAATAAATAACATAGTGTTTTTTTTATTGTTTTTATCTTAACTACCGGTGTCCCCCACCTTCGCCTAGGTCTCATAGCGTAATGATGTTGATTTCAGAGGTTAAATTCGTATCTATCTGCAATATCTTTATTTTTTTTCTCGTCTAATTAAAATTCGCGGTAAACTGTTAAGTATTACGGACATAATGCAATATTGCTAATCCCCATAGCAAATAGCGTGATAATATATAGCCTATTCGATGATCAGACCTTTATAGAATGTTTGCTCAAAATTTGAACAGAATCTCTTCAGTAGTTTTTGCGTCAATTCGGAACATACATCCAGACAAACAGACAAACGGACAAAAATATATTTTTGGCATCAAAAGCGTTCCAATTACTTTTTTCAAAAATATTTCCTGTACAGTTTTGACTTTGCTACAATTTTATTAAATGTATAGATGTATCGACCTATAAATACCAATTTTTTATTGTTGTTTTCATCTTATATCAGTAGATAATTTCAAGTTAATTAATAAAAGACTACAAGTTAAAACAAACAATTTTACTCTTTCTCTCGCTTTAACTAATCCTCTAGGACTTACAACATTTCTAAGTTTCGACGTCTCCAATTACCTATAGACTGCACCCCTATAAATATGGAACTGATAACTCAACAATATTTTTGAAACCACCTATACACTGATAAAGTTATTGTTGAGGGATGTACATTTGTAGTATTCTTAGAGCGCGAGTGTCCCCTCGAGACGCGGTGAACAGCGCTGTATGTAAATGTAGTCTCGTGATTTGTTGCAGAGTGACAGGCTCTCATTGCGCGCCCCGCGGCTCCTTCGCCGACGACACTCCAACACACCCTATTGTTGACTCGCATCATGTACCAACTTACACCACACTACACGTGTGTACAAATATCCGCAGACAATAAACGTCTACCCAACCAAATCCCGGGCTTTTTTTACCTCCAACGGATGAGATTATTCGGGAAGAGCCCTAACTTTATGGCTTCCGAGCTTTAAGTAATCGCAAATTTATAGTCCCTATCCGAAGGAAAATCGCTTACTGGACTAATAAATGGAATAAAATATCCAGGCTCCATTTTATTATAATATCTCCTCTAATCTCTATAACCATCAAAGTGTTTGCTCCTGAAATATATCCCGAAGCTGTATGTATTTAGAATTTACTCATTACTAGCCTTGTTTGATAGTAATATTGTTGTAAATTATTTTTAAATAAAAAAACCTTCGCCTCTCTTTTTTGTATTTGCAGATGCCATATATAAATATTATAAAGCCTATGTCACTCCCACAATTAACACAAATCTAACGATACCTCTTATACTCAAATCCATCAAGCCATTTAGGCTACAAAGCGTGCCAAATAAATAGACATATGTAGATACATATTTTCGAAAAACATAACCCTCCTTCTGGGGCAGTAGATAATGATACAAAAGCGTAACTAGCAATGTTAGCGTGTATTGAGCCGTCAGATGTGCCGCTGTCTATTGTTAGACGCAAAGCCCAGATTTACATAACACGCCCCGGATCATCGGCTGTGATTGTTTCGATGCCAGTTACAGCCCATGTAATTTGTAGGGATTCCGATGAATAAATGACTTACATTTATAAAACGTTTCATCTACTTTCCCGCCCAGAACAAACTCGGGTATTAAGAACAATTTTTCAACTGAAATTATTCTAATAAAATTACACTTAGTTGTTACAAAAATGTTAGTAGGTAGATACGTGGGCTTGATACAAGAAAGTTTCTGATACAAAAGGTTTAGATAGTACAACGTAGTGCCCAGGCTGGGTCTCATCCTGATAATACATCACCACGTTGTTGAAAAAAAAAATGCGTTAAGATTTCGCGAGGAATTTCATTACTGCGAGCCTTGTTGGCTTTCAAATAAATAGACGTTTTATTGCTTTTCTTCGTCCGGCGATGTTCGATATTGTGTATCGGGTTGAGATTAGACAACACGTATTCAACATACTACCCCTACATTATTCCATTATTAACGTTAACGTAAGATAAGGTATTCGTTGAATATTTTGTAAACGTTGGTCCACATTTCTTTTCATGTTTTTGTATTTTCTTAAACAAAAAATTGGTTTGTTTTTTTGTTTCACATATCGATCACTTCATTGAATCTAATTATCCTATCTAATTGAATACCAAATAGCCCTGCAGGTACATTAATTAACATAATAATATTATGATTAAGTTTAAGATAAGTTTAGAGTTTTCAACAAGATGAGTATTAAAAGCTTTTTATCAAAGTTATTGAAGTTAGTAGGTAGTTTTATGAAAAAAATAACCAAACTGAATATAATTGCGTTTTAAATTTCAAAACTTCTTAGAATAAGACTAACTTGCCTACTTGAGTCACGCTTTCATAATTTTCTACCCTGTTTTATAATTTAATTACATACACAATGAGGTTATACTCTCAAGCATTTCTGTTTACTCGTTCTTATGTGAACCCATGTATGTGTTGAAATTAAGCAATAACATCTGCAGTGGTTGCCTTGTCTTATCATTAGGGTTCCGCCAAAATTTAATAACAAGACATTTTTGTTCTCTTCTGCAGCTTAAAAAGTTTTGCCGCATTATCCCTTGAAAGTATTGAGCTTTCTGTTCCAATTTTAAACATTTGAGTTAGGGAAGGCCAGAGAGGCAACGTTCTATTACTAATAGGGTTTCCGTTTTTCACGGTACCCTAAGACACACTCGTGTGGCGTACAGTGAAAATTGTACACGAGGGAGAAGAGGGGTGAAAATGAGAAATGCAAATAGGTTGTTGAGCTCAGCGCCTCGCAGAATAAGCCTATGAACGCTTGACAAATAGTATTATGTTACGATTGCGCCTCACACGGAGAATAAATAATAGGGAGTGCCTCCGCTGCCGGCGCCGGCTCCCAAAAATAACGCCATTGGGAACCGGCATGACATTACTGCCGGCACCCGAGATTAAAAACAACGCTGCCGGCACATTATATACTCTGTGGCCGACAACGCCGGCTCCCATAATGGACACCGGCGACGTTTATGGAATCCCTTCCAGTATTCAGAACTACAACTAACTAACCCTAACTAAAGTCTTTTTTTCTATGAATTCTAGTCGTTTTTGGCACTCGCCGGCCGGTACCGCGGCACCGCTCGCTACGCTCGCTCGGCTTGTGCGTAGGGGATCACAGTTCTGACCTAACCTAACCTAACCTTTTTTGCTAGTAAAAATATTTAACCTAATCTAACTAGTTCGGTTCTAGGTACTTAGTACTTGATTACTGGAATATGGAAATCATTGATTATGGAAATATAATACTGGAAAAATAATACTTTATTACGTGTTTTTTTTTATGCCTACCCCGACTATCTACTCCAATATGTCAAATTGCCAACCCCGTTTTCCGCTTTTTTTCAAAACTCAGCGCCGGCAGCCAATTCAGCAATCGGCGCAGGCAGTGGAGGCACTACCTAAATAATAGTACATTAATAAACTGGCGCTATAAATTTTATTGCTTCGACGAAAGAATTTTAAAAATGAAATATGCCACGTTCACAGTTTGGACACAATATTTCGTCAACATTCAATTTCCTGTCGTATGAAAAGGTTACGTCCCGCTATCGAAAATGTCAGAATAACGAGCGGAAATCGAAATGAACTCGGTACTAGGTAGATACTATAGCTATAGCGAGAAAAAACGTACTGATATTAAAGATGTCAACTTACTGTCGATTAGGATTTGAAATTAGGGATCTGAGATATCACAGTCAGAAAAAATATATTCGGTGGAGTAAAAAATGAAAGGTCCCACACAAATAATAGTTATTTCTTACAAAACCTATTACAGATTAAAGTAAGTTGACGTCTCAAGTAAATTCAAATTCAATGAAACATAACTTACCTATTAGTTATGTTTCATGAATTTCAGGTTTTCAATTCGAGTTTTTCTCTTGATGTAAATTGTTGACCAATAATATTCAGAGTAAAATGCCTTTGTCTATATCTATTCTTCTATACTAATATTATAAAGAGGTAAAATTTATTTGTTTTTTTTTTTTTTTTGTAAGTATGTATGTAGGGGATAATCTCCGGAACAGCCAGTCGGATTTGAAAAATTATTTTGGATTGGATAACCCAACTCTTGAGGAAGGTTATAGGCTCGCGAACAGAGTCTCGGGCAGAAGCTAGTATAATACATATTGTGTTTTTTTGTTTGTAAGTTTGTATGTAGGGGATAATCTCCGGAACTATCAGACGGATTTGATCAAATCTTTTTGCATTGTATATCCCAATTCTTGAGTAAGGTTATAGGCTCTGTAAATCACGTTACGACGTTTAGGAGTTGAGCAAAAAGATTAAAAGTCAGAAAGAATGCTATGCGAAAACAAAGTGACAGCGCGGGCTGGCGATGGGATGCGACGCGGTGAATCGGGGGCCGAAATTTCACGCGGACGAAGTCGTGGGCAGGAGCTAGCATGAAATAACTGAACAGTTTCCATTGAAATACAGTTCGTTTAAATATGTGCCAATACACGGAAACCAGACCTTTTTTTTTGGGTGGGAAATTATCAAATAACTTCTCCCGCTCTGGGCGGAGCGGGCGTGTCAGATTCTTACTGACTAAAACCCATCCGTGTTCCTTCAGTTGCCCTGTTGCCGGGGGCCGCGAACTCCCTTTCGGTTTTCTTCGCAACCCTGGCAGGCATCGGCCCTGGCGGACCCCTTAAGCTGATCTAAGGAAAAAGATTTGAGTTGCTAACATAAAAGGCTCGTACAGAACAGTGCGATATCACGGGCGCGACAAGCAGCGCAACCCGTGTTGCGCCCGCGATATCGCGCTGGTCTGTACGAGCGTTTTATGTTAGCAACTCAAATCTTTTTCCTTAGATCAGCTTGAAAATTAAGTGCTCCATTTACAGAACTTGCACTAACTTTACTAACTTAGCTGACCGGACAGACGTTGTCCTATTTCCTAGAACTCGATCGCAGCGCTACCTACCGGATCCAATTGTGAATCTAAACCATCCAGAGACCCATTCAAACACAAAAAAAAAAACAATGTCGGTCCAGACGTTTAGGCGGAGTTCAGTGACATACAAAAGTACGGATGAATTATATATATTAAAAGAAGATAAGAAATACCTACTGGCTATTACATTTTGTAAGACGACCGGATCCATATTATTTCATCCTCGTTCAACAACTGTATAACATCCGCCCAGGAAACGACCTTTACTATTTTTTTTCCGCTTTACGATATTCAATAGCGATACACGATACACGGATGTCACAATTTGGTTCCAAAGATGGCGGGCCTATACCTTGTAACGTAATGATGCTCATATAATATCCATGCGAAGATACAATTTCTCGATATGTACCTACCGATTTATGGACAGCAATCAAGGAAAAAATGGATGCGAATAATACATTGATATGAAAAAAAAAATGCTGTTGTTTATTGTTGATGTAACACAAACTTGGACTTATGATTGCAACATAACACAAAATATAACATGACGCTTTGTTTTCCTGAAGGGCAGACGTGTACCTAGTACACCCACATTTCGCCAGTTAAGTCCGAAGTAATAGGAGAGACTATTGCCATTATTGCAATATTACCTATTATAAGTTTATCTACAACTATATAATCTATTTTGCATTGAAATATTCAAAGAAATCTGAGTGGAGCGGAACGTAGCGACCTTGTTAGCGATCAGGATTATATTTCAGTGCAAAACAAAGAGATCAAACCCTCTCTTGTTCCTTGAGTTAACAAAGCTTCAATGACCCTTTGCTGTCGGCCTTCTTTGTCATCCCGGCGCCCTTGTCGTTAATGTCGAAAAAGATTAATTACCAAATAAATTAATGGGAAAACGTCTACTGATGACAGAAATGACATATTGCAGTGTAAGCTCTATTGTTTTGGCTATTGTCCGCGGAACCGGCGTATATTTTTCAATATTGTGAAGTATTTTGTGTAGGGGTGAAATTAAAAAAAAAATGAAACCAACAAAGCCTGTTGGTTTAATGATTTTTTATTACTGTGGTAATCTGATAATAGGTTAATATAAGTAAATAAAGCTTCATAACAATGTGTCTTCGAGCTATGTCTACATCCTTACATATTATAAACCAAAGTCCCCCGCCGCGTCTGTCTGTCAGAACGCGATAAATTCAAAAACTACTGAACGGATTTTCGGAACGCGGGCGAAGCCGCGTGCAAAAGCTAGTAGAACAATATATTACAAGTAACCTCCATTCTAGTCACATCGCGACACGTCGCCTATGATCTAGTGCGGGTACATGCGAGCTAATTAGGTGAATTAACTGCACATGCCTGATTAACCTTTTAACTGAACATCGCCCTCGACCGACTCTACTAAGAGTAGATATTCTATTAACTAACGATGTTATCACCGAGTTAAAATCTTGATAAGAAGACATTCTGAACAAAAACTGCCCAAGTTTGCCAAATTAGGTCTACCACGCGTGTTAACTGTCAAAACTTTAGAGACTTTTGGGTCTAGAAAGTTGTTTCGTAATTGTTCTAGTCTTGTTTTGCTTAGGAATGGAGTTAGTAAGGTTTGTTATAGTTAAGTAATACAATAATTCCTTGCTAGAGGGAGTATTCGCACAAACCGCTAAGCGGCGCTGCAGCGCTGTGGTCTGTGGCACAGATTAATAGAGATGAGAGATGTATTTTAGGTATAAAGCTATAAGTACTACCAATCAAGTGAGTGAAACGTAGTCAGTCAGAATTACGCGATAGAAAGAGAGGCTACTTTTAGATGAACAAAACTGTGGATAATTAGCGCTGTGCGACTGGAATTGTACTTTATTGTGTAGTAGCAAGAGTCGCTTTTTATTTAAATGATTTTGCGGAGAGAACCATCTGTATTAATCTATGTCTGTGGTAGTGTTGTGTTGAATAGTCTATCGACGTCACCTTCTCCGCGAGTTATGGAATAAACTAGCTTATATAACATGGTTCAGCCGCACACTAACCCGCCCCCTAGTTAATACATCGTAATATCACGCTACAATTCCACGAAGAAGTTGGCAGAGACGTGTAGTAGGTACACCAACATTTGAACCGTTACATAATGGGAGTTTTTACATATTATTGTTAAAACTCCTATGAATTGAGGACGAATCATTGGCACTATACCTGGGCCAAATCCAGACATCGAGCTGGTACCTACTGAAGATTTCTTAGGGGAAAATGTTAGCAGTGCGTCGAACAGTCGCACTTCAAACCCAGTGAACCAAGGAGACCTTTTTTAACATAGGTGTCATAATATGTTTATTTTTTAATTTTTTACCGTTATTGAAAAAAAAGGAAAATCATTCTAGTGGTAAAAGTCATTGATTGTCACTTCGAGTTACTGATACCTACTCTGCGGCCAAATCAATTTTTAAGGAACAAATAAAGTTTAAATTTGTAAAACACGTACTTATTATTTTGAACTCAACAGACAGGTGTTAGGAACGCATTCCTTCGGCGGCCGGAATATACATAATATTTTGAAAACAACCAAAGAGGTAGATCAAGTTAATCTTTGAGTTGGAGAGGTGATTAATGACGAGGAAGGTAAACACGACGCGCCTTCGTTAAAAAAGGATTTGATATTACGAACTGATCTATCTATAACCGGAGCTGGCTGAGTTCTTATAATAAACACGCTGTATTTTGTCAAAGTCAAAGTCAAATCATTTATTTCAAATAGGCCCATGTATGGCACTTTTGAACATCAAAATTTACAAAATAATATCATTGATTCTAGTCGCCCCTTGCAAAAGGTAGTTTTCGTATGGAGAAGATGGGCAAGAAACTCCACCGTTACCCTCTTAAAATGTTTTACAATAGTTTGTATAAGTACGTACATTAGTTAAATAATTATATGTGAAGACGATGCACCTAGAATAAAATTACTAAACCACAATAGGTAAAAAGAATTAATAATGAAGCAACGACAGATAATTTAATTATGTGATAAAGTAGACGATTTTCCTAATTTTTTAAAATTAATAAGTCAGTGTATGAGGAAGTAATCACAGAATGTCATATAAAACAAAGCTATAAATTTTACATTTAAATTAGCAACCTGTTTGATTTTGTCTTGATTCTAAATTGTCCTATGGAGCAGGACCAGCATGTTTCCAAGCACTCTTATCTTGGATATAATCCTCTAATTTGTAATTTGTTGTTCTGTTGATAAAATCTTATCAGCAGAAACGAGAATGTTGTTATTACTTAGCACTATTTTAAAAGTCTGTGGCTTTCAGACTGCTGCTAGTCCAATCAGTAGGTACCTACTCAAGAATCAAACGAGTTTTTTTTTAACTAGTTCAGTTTTTTTTCTGGTTACATTCTAATTTATCAGTAACAGTCACAGTTACTTTCAGCCGAAACGCCAATAACATTGGTTACCTTAACACGTTCAGTGCCGGGAGCCCTCCTGGAGGGTTCACCTAGTCGCATATGCCGGGAGCCCTCGCGGAGGGCTCATTTTAAATGTAGGTTTTTCTTAGGGAATACAGCATTATAAACCGTGAAAATAAATCTGTTGTATTTTTTCACAACATTTATTAGTATATGTGTTGGTATTAACAAACTGTTAATACCAACTAATGTCGGTTGGCGCAAACGTAATGCCGGCATGGCGTATGAGTTCTATGAAAAGTGGGTGGTGTCGCAAGTGTTAATGAAGGTAATTCAGCAGCTAGATGTTCCCGCGAGCCTATCAATAATTAGCACGGTTGGCGACATCAAACATGAGTAGCTTCGCACCACTATCTCGGTCGTGGTGGAACTGATTATGCACTCGGGCGCTAGCGCCACCACCCCGGCTCAATTTAACGCCATTTGCGGGGCAACCCGCGACTCGCCGAACTTAACTGCCAATTAATAGCACCTATTTAACTCCCAGTAATGATGTTATAAAAATGGAATGGAATTATCGTGAATGTCGTATTCACGTTAATTCCATTCCATTTTTGTTACAGATTTTGATATCCTGGATTACAAATTGATCGGGTTTGCTTAAAATATAGACAAGGCGGAGCTGGACCCCATTGATAAAGAATGTTCTTTTGTATTCTTAGATAGATAGAAGTGGTAGGAGTACAGGGAAGCCTTTGGCCCGTAGTGGGAAAACAAGGGTTATAATAATAATCCTTAAAATACATACACCAATATACTTATTTACTTTAATACCTTGTTAAACATTGTTAGAAAAATTGGGTACTTTGTCGCGGGCAAGTGGAGACTCTTTAACTACTCGACTGTAATCGCTAC
Source organism: Omphaloscelis lunosa (assembly GCA_916610215.1). NCBI lineage: Eukaryota > Metazoa > Arthropoda > Insecta > Lepidoptera > Noctuidae > Omphaloscelis > Omphaloscelis lunosa. Next base: position 15,853,706 of record OU744244.1, on the reverse strand, counting down.
AACCCTCATGTCGGACCCTTCTAGAAAATTTGTTATTTATGTGACTGAACAATATTTCTGTAGAGTACATAATAGAATATTGGATGATGAATGTGCAGACTAGGGTACTAACGGAACAGGTGAAAACCAACACATGCAGGTATAAATTCTCACATTCGCAGTACTACAAACATGCACTAAAAGGCATTAATAGCAAAGTCTTGGATTGCCAATAATTCGATTCATAAGTGATATTTGACTTTGGTAGTCAAATACGGAACAAATGGAAGGCATCACTTGGCTAACGTAAACCTAATCATTGAAAACTAACAGTAGGTACTGTGCGAGGGAGATCGGCCATTCTCAGTTGAGATATGTTTGACTTGCTACGTTTGTATTCCCTCTCGTATTTGTGATTCGAGACTCTACGGCGAATAATCTGTTTTGATTTTAAAGGAATGTAGGATAGGTATGTTAGGTTTCGTACGCTCCGTCTTTTAGGAATATGTTTTCTTTGTTCGAAAATTTAATATTGAACTTTTCAATAGTTTGCCGTCGTCGATTCTCGTCAATTCTCTTATTATCCTGTTTTGTTTGAGTGCAATGTCTGGTAGAATATTGCATTTCTCTTGACAATACTGTAAGTTTATTATTGGTTTTATAATTTGATTTCGTATTTATTGACTTTTCTAATAAAGTGACTTTAACCAGATATATGAACGGAAATGAACCAAAAAGAGGATGTAAGGATCGTCGCAAGTGGCGTTCTGTGGTTTCTGCCTGCCCCCATGGGAAGAAGGCGTGATTTTATCCATGTATGAACATAAAGTTCAACATTCCCTTCTTAACAATCATGATAACTACTTGCCTGTGTTGATGGCGGCATATCAATCCGCTTGACTGACGCAGCATACGTCGAGGGCCTACAAGGCCACAACAATAAGTGGAATGCGCGGTAAAAAGTGGTGAAGTTTTAAGTGGTTCCACAGAAGCGGGAGAACATAGTGACGTCATGGGTCCGGTAAACATTGCATACAAATCAGCGCAGTGGCCGACTTTCAGCGAAACTTTGCGAAATTAACTTTGATCGCGTTTTAATACCCGCTCTTGCGTGGTAAAGTATTAAATCTCAATTTATATAGAAGCCGTCTTTATCCAACTAGTTTATGAATTCGTTTTAAAGTTACCCCATTAAGTAACGGTTGCTCTTACAGAATATTTTTCAAGGAGAGTCAACAATTGTATCTAATCATTAATTTATTTACTCCTTTGAATAACTGTAAAAATACTCAACATAAAATCCGTAAAATAGTCTCATTTGAGGTAATAATCGTATTCAAATGAATGTATGTCATTTTGTAGATACTTTGTCAGACACGACTCAGTCGTTGCTCTAGATCAGAAGGTTTCGTGTGTATTCCATATTTTCCCAAGTAAGGAGTATGGTGAATGCCGAAACTAGGCGCTGGAATCGACGGCTTGCCCACCATAAACTGCGAACAATTACCAAAACGATTATGATACATATTATACAGTCTATCTAAACAAGGGTTTTAGAATCGGGTCCAATTTGTTTTCAATCAGCCAACTGTTGATGTTAAAGTAAATAATAAATATGTACATAAAAAAACGATCTGATTCAATCAAATTATACTTAATGGTTATAATATAAAAGTAGAGTTTGGCAGTAACATACAATAGATAATATACAATAGATATATTTAGTAATTTTTCCGCTTAGCTGTTTCTAAAGAGCCATAAAAAACCCTGAAAGATATCGACACGTCTTTCACGGCGTGTTGCCACACGGACCGCTGAACGCAGACTGATTGCGTTCAGCAGTTCAGCGGTCGGTGTGGCCACACGCCGTATTCAAGTTCGCGACAGGTCAATCGTCATCCTGAGAATGCCTCGTTGAGAGGTGAAACACGTGTCGATTTCTTACAGGGATTTTTTTTGTCTCTTTAGAAATAGCTAAGCAGAACAGTTACAAATATATCTACCCACGTCAATTATATTTTATAGTGGATTTCCGCAAGGTCACGCCTGAATCAATTAACTAATTGGCAGTAACGTTTAATTTATTTCGTCAATTTATACATATTTGTAGCGTGTCTCAAAATGTGTCCTTTCAATATATGACACATGTAGATATCGGCAGTCTGGATATAATTATAATATCTATACATAAATTGTGTGATAATGAGAGGACAATAAAAATATTATTTCGTTTATTCAATTTTATACATATTAAATATACATTTTTTTAAAGTCATTAACAAAGCATTAAAAAATATAAAAACAGTTTTTTTTTTTTGAGGGTGTGAAATTATCAAATACCGGCCCGGGAGTACCGACTGAAGTGAAAACTTGAAAAAAAAAATCGGCACCGCGGTAATCAACGGGTTGATTGATGTCTTTTTAATGGTCAAAAGCAGGTGTCATCACAGTGTCGCAAAATCAATGGCTTAGTCCCATTTCAAAAATGCCTAACGCGCCTAAAGAAGTTTTCACTTCAAAAATAGTGGTTGGCCGGTGTCGGGAGCAGGGTCCAAGCTACTGGTGGGTAGGGATGCAGAGACAGGAAGGGATTCTCACAATGCGAGCCGTATCGAGGAGAGTGCCTTATGAATCAGGTCCTTGATCCAACCTCTTAACGAGAGTTGCAAGAGATGTTGGTTGAGGTTTTCGGCCATCAGGCCATTGACCGTTACGAAAATCGGCACAATGATAGCCGAGCTCACATTCTATATATCAACAACCTCGTGTGCTAAGTCGAGACATTTTATTTGTTTCTCTTGCTCAGCTTTCACGAGGTTTTCGTCATGTGGAATGGTAACATTGACTATCATTGCGCGGCGCGCTAATCGATCTATCACCAGTATATCAGGCTTATTGGCAAAAATAGTCCTGTCAGTGATGATGGACCGATCCCAGTACAACGTGAAATTGTAATTTTCGAGAACTGAGTCGGGCACATACTTGTGATACGTTACCTCAGAGTCCACAAGTTTATATTTCAAATCGAGTTGCTTGTGAATGATTATGCCTCTGCAAGTACTCACCGTTAGTCAGACGCGAACAACCAGAGATAAAATTTGTTTGATGCACTCACCCGGACGATGGCATGCTCGACATACGTCAACCGTCCCGACCTTCATAACATGTCTTCGGTAGTTATTTGTCAAGATAAATTCGTCCATAATTGCACAGACGAAACCTTCAGTTTCCCCTAAAAGGTAACCAAAACGTAGCCAGGATACGGACGCTAAGAAACCTACACCATGAAGAGAAGCGCCCGTGAAGCTCCTTGCTTTGCCATACTTCCTTGCGGTCATCTGTAGTAAGTAGTTAAGTACTACAGGTTTGCGCCAGTCCTCTTTAGCCATGGAGAGCGGGGTGAGCTCCTTGTCCACTGTGACCACATCACGGTAAATACCCACTTCAGCTATAAAAATAAATCCCTGAGGCTGCACACCTCGCGGTTGTGGAGGCCTCGCATTTAAAAAGCCTCGACCCCCATTTCCGCGGGATGTACAGTCTCATCATCGATGAACGTGGGTCGTGGGTACGTTAGACATTTACGTTCGTAGACTGAGTCCAACTCATGCGCTGCACACAACCACCGGTAGCGGATACCTGGCTCGGGGTCGGTTGGCCCCTTAGTTCCAAGCTTCTTGGTGGCCGGAAGGGAGAGGTCCCTTGCCGACGTACATACAGGTATTGGGGATGTCGGCGGGGAAAAATATTCGTCGCTAGAGCTCGACGCAACTATTACGGCTATTGTCGTCACAGCTCACGATGGGGCTGGGTACTGGCGGCGGCGGCAAGGCGGAGCTGAGCGACGAGTCCGGAAGTAACGGGCGTGCGGCTGATCGTGCGGCTGATCGTGTCAACATTTCTCTTTTCATCATTCTTATTTTCAGTTTTATCGGAGGTGACATGACAGCTGATGTCACCTTCTGTTCGGGAATAAATATGATGAAATATCAGAAAAATAAAATTTCAAGACGTTTTGTTGACGTGGATGTTGCTATATTATTATTATTATAATTAATTATAATAAAATAGTAACGAAGTCAAAACTGTACATTGACTACGGAAAAACTAGAGGGTAGAGGAATACGAGGAAACGCGTTAGACTGGTTTCGAAGCTATTTACGAATCGCTGGCAACTACTACTACTTCGGTAGGCGACTACTCTAGTGAATTACTACCAATCAAAGGTATTCTTCAAGGTAGTAGTCTCGGTCCGACTGTTTTCGCCTTCTATATGAACGACATCCTTGATGCACTGGTTCAAAAGGCTGAAATAATTTATTTTATTAAAATATTAATTATAAGCAGACGACACGGCATTCATATTCCATACCAAAACTTGGGAACAGGTGTATCATCTTGCCGAAAATGGTCTGCTTACAATCTCCGAAACTCTTAGTAAAAAATTACTTACAATTAACGTAAAAAGAACTAAGCTGATCACTTTCTTCAAAACCATAGCTTCCGGTCTTCCTCGCCAATTGACTCTCAATTTCCACACATGCCATAACGACTCACAAACTGTATCTGTACTCCTATATTAAATGGTCTTAGATATTTAATGGTCTTATATCTTATTTCGTCTAATAGATGAATAATTTTCATTTAAACTTCACATACACTTGCTAGCGGGCTGCACCAAAAACTAATCTACGTTATGAAAAACTACGATATAGCACACCTATTTAAATTAATCGGTACTCAGTATGGAATCTCCATCTGGGGCGGAGCCAGCAAAAGTACATTTATTTAAATAGTAAGACCTCAACGAGCTGTAATCAAAGTGATGCTTAAGAAGTCCTAATTTCCGGTTCTTCCAAGTACGTCAACTATATACTTAGTACTGCATGCACACAAATCTATTTCTACAAATCTTTCATGTTAGTCTTCTGGCCAGACGGTGCCACTCTTACTTCACACACTCATATTAAGAATACCTCTAAAGGTGGATGATATGCTTCTCGTCATGGGGCTAGACCTCCCCCCATCAATCTCTGACACATTAACACTGCTGATGCTATTTAAGACCAACATCACATCCAACTTAACTCCATACGAATTCATCGCCTTATTCCTCTCAGTCAGACCACAAACAGTGAGAAAATAATAATAGTAATTTTAATATATCTTTTGATGTGTGATTAGCATTTATATTTAAATTACTAACTATAATAACTGCACTTTTTAAGCTGTCAACAATGGATTCCAGTTTTTCAAACCAACGCTTGTATATTTTATCAGAAGCTCTAGGACCCGCCGCCACCGATACCGGTGCTGCGGTCCCGACGTAACATACTTCATTCGTAGCTTGTAATCTTCGAGTCAAGTACAGAACTTGTGAGGAACGATTCTGTTACAGCTATGAAGTCGCTGTTGAGTGTATTAGTATGGACTGATGATTCTGTACCTTCTGTTCGCAGTAGGCATTGGGCGCAGGAGATTTTTCAGTAAATCGGAGCGGCCTAAATCCAGGCGCAAAAGAGACCGCTGGCTGCGTCTTCTGGACGAACTTGGGATTTGGGGAGTGTGCCCCTGGGCCAGGGGGGTTGAAAGGGGCGAGGATCAAACGTGGGTTTCTGAAGGTGTATGCTGGTGATCTTCTGCACAAAGAAAAAAACCTTTGAAGACATGAGAATAAAAACGTGTGAAAGATTATAATGTCTTTTCTAAATTCCCGTGGAATTATAGTTCTGTGACTAAAAGTTATACTACAAACTAACATCAAAAGTGTCTACGGATCAAGGTTTAAAAAAAAATATTTTACTAGCTGACCCGGCAAACGTTGTTTTAAATGTTTGGGGTAGACCACCCTTATCTAAGTGATATAGGAGTATGAAAAATAGATTACAACTGATTCTCAGACCTACCTAATCTATATATACACTCGAGAGCAATGAATCCGGGTCACTTAAAGAATCCTAAAAATCTCGGAAACTAAAAATGCTAGGTTAATGCAATAAATTGTATTTAATAGACAATGTAATACTCCTTAAATGAAGGTATTAAAACTTCTTAGTTATTGTAAAGTTATATCATAAAAAAATCAAATTTGAAAAAGGGCCACTTTCGAAGATGGAACTACGAAATTACAGCATTTGGTTTTGCTTTTCTTTGTAATCTGTCATTTATGTGGGTACATAAACCATGTTGATAGTGCTCTATATTCATTATTCAAGCTGAAATTATGTCGCTTACGCCTGAAGAATGCACCAGAATACTTACAATGCTGGAAACCGGCCGGAGTCAGCGCGATACAGCCAGGACTGTCGGTGTGTCGCTGTCAACAGTACAAAGAGTTCTCCGACGTTACGAAGAAACTGGTTCTAACCTACGCAGACCAGGAACGGGCAGAACCAGGTGTACCACAGCACGAGAAGACCGATACTTGGTGAACACCATGCTTCGAAATCGCTTTCTCACAGGAACTGAACTCACAAATCAGTTTCGACGCCTCGGAGGAAGTAACCCAAGTGCATGGACAGTAAGACGTCGGCTTGCTGAATCTAACTTAAAACCCCTTAGACCTGCAAACGGCCCTAAACTGGAGCGTGGGCATCGTATTTCAAGACTAAGATATGCCCAGAGCCACGTAAATTGGAGTATTGAAGATTGGTCAAAAGTTATGTTCTCCGACGAATCAAAATTTATGCTCTACAAGCACGATGGAAGACACAGAGTGTATCGAAGACCAGGGGAAAGATTCAAGCAAGCATGCATCGAAGAAAAAGTAGCCTACGGTGGTGGGTCTGTACTTGTGTGGGCCGGAATTTCTTCTGAAAGTCGCACAGAGCTGGTGATCATAGAAAACGGCTCTTTAACTAGCGTAAGATATGTGGAAGAAATCCTCAATGATCACGTTGGTCCATTTATGGTCAATTTAGGTGAGGATGCTATATTTATGCATGACAATGCCCGACCTCATACAGGTAGGATTGTGAATGACTACCTTCAAGAGATGAACATTACTAGTATGGAGTGGCCAGCGCGCAGCCCGGATATCAACCCGATCGAGCATGCTTGGGACGAGCTAGGCAGATGCGTAAAACAACGAAACCCTCCCCCAATCACGCTTCGTGAGCTCAAAATTGCTCTCACAGAGGAATGGGAGAATATTCCCCAAAATCGTATAAGGAACTTGGTGTACAGCATGCCAAACCGCGTAAACGCAGTAATGGAAGCACGAGGAGGCAATACGAAGTATTAAAATTCAAGAAAATCGTAATAAAGTTCAAAAATTTCATGTTTTCTATTTTTGTTTTAAGGAGAGATCAGCAGTTTTTTTCTTTATGTAATTTTGTGTTAATAAAATGTATGGTGACTCATATTTTTTTTACTTTCATTTAAGGAGTATTACATTGTCTATTAAATACAATTTATTGCATTAACCTATCATTTTTAGTTTCCGAGATTTTTAACATTCTTTAAGTGACCCGGATTCATTGCTCTCGAGTGTATAAAAATGAATCCCTATTTCCCTTGGTCACGACATCACGCTAAAACGGCTGAACGGATTTGGATCAAATTTGGGATATGGATAGACCTTGACCCGGAGAAGGACATAGGATACTTTTTATCCCGATATTTTTACGGGATCGAGACTTATGCGGGTGAAACCGCGGGGCACAGCTAGTATACATATAAAATTTCGAAAAAATCGATCAAACCGTTTCGGAGGAGTATGGGAACTAACATTGTGACACGAGAATTTTATTTATATAGATTGCCCTATTCAAATTAAATACAAATTGCGATTTTTGCTTATGCTGGATTTTTCACCTTAGTTAATCCTGATATTAAAAGGTTTCTATTGCGTAAAATAAACAATTGGTAGTCTGTATTTCCGCTGTTAACGAGTATATCACAATCGCAGCGATTGCCTCAATATGAGTTCATCCAAATCATGTAGCGGAATGGCCTCCCACGTCCGTTGTAACATGTGAAAAAGATTTTCTGGTTTGTGTACGGCATCCATATTTGGCAGAGCTCTTCTTTGAAGCATATTCCATGCGTGCTCCATGAGATTCAAGTCTGGCGATTGAGCAGGCGATGGTAGGACGATGATATTAGTTGCGGCAAGTGTGTTTGAAACAACTCTGGCAGTGTGTTGACATGCATAATTGTGCATAAGCAGAAATGAAGCACCAAATTGAGTCCGTAAACGAATGAACATAGACAACATAGTGATACAATAGTTTCAGCGTAAATGTGTGTACTGAGATTGCCTCTGATCCTGTTTGGTTCTTCCACCGATCCAAATACCCGCCCATATCATGATTTTGGATTTCACGAATAACGTGTACGTTTAGTATCTGGCCTCATACCAAAGTGAGATCCGTCAGAAAAACACGCAAAACGCCACTCTCTTTTGCCCAATTTCTGTGTTCACAAGCCCATTGTAAACGGACTCTGCCATTGCGGGGTTCAATAAGTGGTACACGTAGCGGCCTTCGGGAACGGAGATTGACTTCATGAAGCGATTTCTTATGGCTTGATCGCTTATAAACATCCCTGATGACTTATGAACCCTTGTAACCAACATCATCGCGGTCATTGTACGATTTCGTCGAGCAATAATTTGTGTGCAACGGTCTTGTCTGCGTGTGGTGATGCGAGCTCGTCCACTATGTCGCTCTGCCACGCTGCCAGTGATGCGGTAACATGTCCAAAGTCAGCTTATAACACTCTGCGTAGTGCCCATAGCAATTGCCACAGCACGTTACCGAGAACCAGCTTCCAACATTCCCACGGCTCTGATAATTTATTCTTGGCTCAAATGACATCTTCTCTCCAAAATAACGTTCTTTTGTATTGATTCTACTCAGAAGTATGATAGAAATTTTATCGATTTGGCCTCAAACCCATTGCAGGATTTTATAGGAATATTTGACAGAAGATTTCCTCTTTTGAACGAATTTCAAAAACTATTCCCTTTTCAAATGACGAAACATACTAAAAAGTGTCCATCATAGGAGTTATAGAAGATATAATTAAAAACCCCTGATTTTTAGTAACTAGCAAAAACGTGCTTGATCCACAGACACTTTTCGATGTGTGTATATTCGGTAACGGCAGCTCTTTATAATAGAAAATAAATAAATAAAATATCTTTATTTCAGACCGAAATTAATCCATAAGTTGTTAGTGGTTAGTAACAGATTGTGCTTACATGCTATGTTAGTGTTGTTAGTAATATAATTAAGTAGTTAGCACAAACCTAATGCTATTTTTACCCAGTGTCTTTGGATGGGGCAGTCCGGTCTGCTAGCAATCATTTTCAGGATACTGTTACGAGTGTTACGCAAGCGTTGTAGTAAGGAAGCCGCTTTCTTACGCATGATGGCGTGAAAGCCATCCGTGTGCGCCGCAGCAAATATTCCAGATGCACTACAACGCCGCGGCAACCGGAACAGCATCCTGAAAGCGTTATTGTATTGCACGCGGAGGACATTGTAGACTCGTGTATGACACCCACAGGCCGCTCGAGTAGAAGGACTGACAGAACGCTTTAAATAAACTGACTTTGACGTCTGCCGTGCAGCGAGCGAACCTACGGGCGAGCATATTACTCCTCACCGCCAACGCCCTGCGCTCGTAATGCTCATAATCCTAAAGGTCACAAATAATGATCCGACGGAATCACATAAGGTATACTACGGCTATAACCATTGTAACACGTAGCAATGCCGTCTTATAATATTCGCGATAAAGCCAAATTCAAAGGGGTCTGCAACGCGTTGTGGACGCGTTGTTTAATTTAAATGAGAAGAATCTCGCGTCACCTCAGCATTAGCGTTGCGTTTAGCGCAGCGCTTACGCTGCGTATATCTAGTGCGTATAAGTTCAACGAATGCCACGATGGACCAACGCCAGATGCGAACTCACCCTTAAGTAGGACATTCACGATCAAATTTTAATGACGTAGAACCATTATGAATGTCCTACTTTACTGTAAGACACTAACTTGCACCGTCTGTGAACCAATTTTTAAAACATATTGAAACATGAAATATCAAGCCGATTTGATTACGGTTGCTTGCTTCTTGTGCTAAGTTGCTTAGTAAAAGCAACAGATCCATAATTAAGTTGCAATAGCCAAAATGTGAGGCACTAAGAGCATAATGTAAACATGCCCAGTGCAAGGTTTTAAATCCTCAGATTAACCCGAAAATGGAGCTGAATTTTTTAACAAATTCATGAGAAGGTAAAACTGGTACTACTAATGTGTAAATTCCCCTAATTAGAGCTGTATGGGTAATGCGGTGGTATGCCTCATTTTTAAAATCTCTGAAAATTAAAATATTATACAGTGTCAAAATATTCCGACGAACTAAGATCATCATCTTTTTTTGAAGTTCACTTTGTAGTTTGGAAGTTGGTTGTATTTCTGGTGATTTTTTTTTCACTTTTTAGTGTGTTGGTTTGTAATTCATCAGTTCACCTTTTCCAAATGGTGCTTTACGAGAGCAAATGCACAAGTTACTTAAAAAAATATCCAAATCACCATAGGTGTGCCTATAATATTTAAAGAGTTTCCTCGATTTCTCCAAGATCCCATTATCAGATCGTGACTAAATGACAATGGGATTAATGAGGAAGTGTACCCTATCAAACAAAAAAAGAATTTTTCAAATCGGATCAGTCGTCTTTGAGTGAACGGGTAACATACATTTAAAAAAAAACCGACGAACTGAGAACCTCCTCCTTTTTTTAAGTTATTTAAAAAACCCACCCAAGCCAAGCTTTTATCTACGCATTCTGTACACCAAACTAAGTAAAATTGAGCAAAACATTATGCTTATGGGTGCATGCAACGGTACAGGGGTTGTGGGGGTATCAAAGAAAGTGGTAAAGTTAGGTTATAACATTTAAAATTTGTTTTCGTGAAAAATAGTAATAGAGTTGGAACTTTCACATTCAATATCTCCGTAACCAGAAGGCCAAATCTCGTACAAAAAAAAAAAAAAAAAACGTTCACATTGAAGTTGCAATCTGTCAAAAATGTATGTAAATTAATTGTATTTCTGACAAGATTGCGAATGAGATTAGAATGCGAACGTTCTTAAAAATTACGGGAATTGCCTCTCTGAAGTTTCCCAGGTATAGTCCAGTAGAAAAAAAAATGATCACAATGACGCGGAGTACAAGTGACCCTCAGCTTCGATATTTTTTTTTATAAATTTATTTATTTATTTTCCAAATTACATATACATGACATTTTTACACCAGATATTATAGTTATGATTATTTTCACTTACTTTTGTGGTATCGGCGGGCAATACATATTTGGTGGTGGGGTCCACATGTCATACGGTTGGTACGGAGGCTTGGCAGCAAGTCGCAAGCTATATGCTGGTGCGCGCTTAACACTTACTCTCAGCAAAGGTTCGTGAGTACCAGGCCCAGGCACTTTGAGCTTATCACCTGGGGGCCAATTACATGCTGTAATCAACCCTCCCGGGATTTTGTGGGTGCCTGTGGAATATTCATACCCATGAGATATCGTCTATGTTAATCCATGTAATACGGTTTTTTTTACGCTACTGGGTAACTACAAACACGTACAAAATATTGGAAAGAAAACAATGTATTCAGTACCTAATTTTGCATTAACCCCACTAACATCGAGCATTGGTGCATTAGGTTTGACAGGTGGGGGAAAAGAGGGCTTTAATACTCGACCGAAGCTGTAGGCTGGCGCACGCTTTATTTTTGAAAAACCTTTTCCACCTGAAAAAAAATAGAATTTAATGATGATACTAGAAAGATATGGTACTCTCTGTACGCCTAATACGCGCATTGAGAAGGAGTTGTGAACTCCAGCCCGTATGACCTATAATTATATATGTTATAGGGAGAACTTACAAGTTTTTATCTTTTAGATACATAATGTGTGAGCAACAAATGTTGGTGAAGACGAAAATACTCTTACCCTTTGTTATTGAATCCTTGAAAACTGTTATTATCGTTATTGGCTTTAGCATGTCTGCTGCTCTTAAATTAGAATACCTAGAGCACACTGTAAAATGACTATGGAAGCATGGAACCACGGGGAGGAGGCACCTATTCTCAGAAGCGGTTAGAATATGATTGTGAGACCATCCATGTAATTGTAAATACACAATTAATCCTTTATGACATCCAAAAATTATTGCAAAGGATTCGATAGAAACTTTTAATATCGATAAAGCTTTTGAGCATAATTATAATTCTTAGTAATGATTGCTTAGCAACAGATTCTGTCTCAGAAAGTTGACATCAAAGCCAAATAGCAACTGTAATTGATAAGATTGATTGTTAGCAAACTGATTTAGCTTTCTGGTGTTACAACTTGAAATCAAATGGGGCGGTTAGCGTTAATGAACTTTACTGTAATTGGATAGTAACTTCTCTAAGATGTTACGCAATTAATATCACGCTTATTATTTGTGAAGCCAAGAAAGAGAAATGGCTCGTTATTCTTAGCATGGTAGATGCACTGTCGTTGTGACAATAATTATATACAATTTTAACATAAGGGTATTTCTAAAATCATGTATTACTTAAATAATCATAGTCATCATATCAGCCCTAATACGTCGGTGACCGTCCCAATGATAACATTAATTAATGGTCTAAACGTTGCTAATTATTATCTCTACACTCAGCAGGCGAATTTTGGAAGTGAAAACTTCTTTAAGGCGCGATAAGCGATTTTTGGTAGGAGGTAAATTTAAGGATTCGCGTCATCGACGCGCTGTAGTGCTTTACTATAAAATATAGATGGCGCTAATACCAGTTATCACTTTTCACTTCTGTCGGCAGTCCCCATGACTACCTATTTTTTATTTATAGCAGCTACTTGTGTGTGTATGCTGCAGCCGCATCTACTTCTATTTTACGAAGCTTCGCATAGTGATACGATACAAGTAGATGTGACCAACCTTTATCGGCTATCGTCGCGATAGTTCGGGCTGCGTAGCATTTATCGCCCGGGTGCATAAAAGGGTTTTAGCACGCTTACGCTTATATGACCACTGCATTAGCGCGATAGCTTTTAACAAGTAAAACATACGAAGCTTCGGCAAGCATTGCTTCGGCACTCATTGCTTCGTCACGATAGACGTAGATGCAGCCGCAGCATTAGATGGAAGACGGTGCTGCTTTTTCCTTATTCATCTTTTATCAACACTTATACTTGGGTAACGAGAACTTCCTTGTCAGAACCCAAAAAGATACGAATGCCTTACCGCATATTTGTGGCGGGCCATAATGGGCTGGACCGGGAACGGATAATTCTTTTGCTATGGGGCCGGTCCGAACTGTTGGCTTAGCCGGCACCTGTTTAAGAAGCCTTGACCTACACTCATATCCAAACGGCATCTTTTTCAATTATTATTAATACTAAACTTGGCTAACCAAAGGGTAAGACTGTATAAGTGTATCATCTACAACTGTATACTTTTTATTATTATAAATATTGGTGAAGGATGTCAATGTTCAATATTGTCGTAATTGTATGTCAAAAACATTTGTATTTCTCATCAGCCAGTGACATAGCAGCGAGTTCACATACATATAGAAAGGAGATCCGAAATCATACCATAGATAAACGGAACAAAGCTAGCGATAACATTATTTTGAAGATAAAAACGGCACGAACGCAGGAATCAGGAGAGCAAATAAAAACTCAGTGGAATTTCCACGGTCCAGGAAATTGAGCTGCACCGGATATCGTCGCACCGGAGCGACGTGCGACGGAGGAATGGTTTCCGTTCGAGGTGGGCCTCCTTCATTATTCCTCCATTCTCTCACATTTCATTTCTGCAAATAGCATCGCGGATTATAGATTTTTGGTCTCATATTTTTGCTAGTTATTGGAGTTATAATTAACTTCATCTTCGTCAACAGATCTATTGAGTAACCGTTGTTTTTTATGCGTAAAAGCGATGTTTCTAAACTAAATTGTTTGACCTGACATTCGATCTTATCGAAATTACCATATAATCAAAAATATAAATATGTCCAGTTAATATACTTTAACGAATTTTGATTATTGGGTCTACTGCTTCCCTAATCATGTACATCCAAAATATTCGAATTGTTTAATCAAATCTTATGATAGGTTTCGGTTTGTTTAGCTCGCCCGCGTTTTATATAAAACTATTGTTGTGGAAAATTAGAATGACCCCGTTCGGTTAAAAACGTTGAAAGGTTCAGTACATTTCTAAGAACAGCCTTCGACAAAGAGAATAGTATTTTTTGGAAAACATAGCCGTTTTAATATAAGTAACTTGTTAGCCATCTTTCCTGCGGATGCTTTTAACATAACTTCAAGCCAGTATACCGCGAACAGGTAAGCAGGCAGAAGTTTATAGTACACCCTTATTACGCCTGTTTAATTTAAATCCCATCAAATAGGGGGAGAGCTGGGCATAAATCCAGCCTTTGGTCTGCTGCCAACCCGATATCACTTTTATGGATAGGGGCATCGAATACAGGATCCTACGATCAGCTTTAGGTCAACGAGGAAATGATTATGAATTTAATTCTTCTACCACGTTCACTTAAAAAATATAGGGGGTTTTATAAAGCTTACAATAATCGCTCGACCTTATTGTTATCTACGTGAAGACAGTGCCGCCCAAGATACAGGATTGTCCTAGTTTGGGGGCAGGGTATATATTCTTATTGGATTTTCGACCTCACTACCTTTTGTATACTTATACTTAAGTTTGCTTACCATTTTGTATACCTATCTATTGTCAAAGTTTATGTTTTTTGTGAATAAAAAAAATATTTATTTATATACTGTACTGTTAATCATAACATATCATTACGCCTGTAATCCCCGAAGGGTTAGGCAGAGGTGTACCTATAGTACACCCACATTTTGCCAGCTATGTTTCAATCCCATGTAATAGGGGGCGAGCCTATTGCCATCAACCGGGCACAAATCCAGACTCCGGGCTGCTACTGAGAAATTCAAGATGGAAAAACCAAGTAACACTTTGCCCGACCTGGGAATCGAACCCAGGACCTCATACTCAGCAGTAGCGTTTTGCAACCACTAGACCAACGAGGCAGTCAATCATCTATCACATATACCGCCCAAAACAGACACTGAAGTCGTCATAACTTGACACTGATTAATCAAAGAAACGCAATCACGCCTCACGTTCCTTTCATTATTTATTCATGTAAGTAATGGAAAATTAAAAACGAAAACGGGCCAATATAGCGGGTCGTGTGGCATTCATTATTCAGGCCATATTGCTGGGACATGCGGATCGCGGGGTTTATAGATGCTGCCATGAAAGGACTGAACTCTCGGGGGGTTGCTGTACTCAGTAGCATGGTGTTATTTATTACAAAGAGCTGGTAAAGAGATATTAGGTGTCTTGGTTGTCGTGGATTTTAGGGAATCTATGTGAATCCAATCACACTTTGTGCTTCCATACGAACGTTCGTAAAACAAGGTTCTTGAAATATTGCAATCATGATAATATCTAGGCTAAATATTGGTTCCAAATTGAATACCAGTGTAACAAAAACCGAAACAGTAAGTACCTACGGCAAAAGGACATAGGCATCAAAATACCACATTTATACCCTTGTTTGTGACTCAACTAGATACAAGCTACATTGGCAGTACTAAAAAGTAAAGAAACAAAGCACTTAAAGTAAACGTTGTCTAATCTAAAAGCAGTATTTCTGAAAACAAATGAACTTGAGGGTGTCGAATATTTCATTACATAACTAGAAAATGGTTCTCTTAATAAGCTCTTTTACATCATCCATTATTTACTTGAGTAGAGGTTCCAGATGTTTCTGAAACAAAGTAAAGAGCATTTTTTAACACACAAAAGTATCTAAGCAAAACCTCTGAATTTAATACACATGTTTGAGCAAGCTTCAAATAGATTTTGTAACTAGAAATTGGACTCTTCACGTTATACAGCCAGCTGCGGGAGTAAAGCTGGGTACACACTTTAATTGCAAAACTCTTAAGTTACTAGATAGCTTCTACTTCATTTATTCAATTCAGTGACAATTTTCCCTATAGATTAAAGATTTCATGTAAAATGTGATTTACAACAATATGAAACTGTTTTCCTTCTACAACTCTCCTGGGATATGATTGAATTAATTACTTAAATTAGATTTTTTTTAAGAAATGAGATAACAACATAAATATGTTTCAGTGGCTTTACACAATTTCTTGGAAAATTCCGCAGGTAGGCAATAGGAATAGAGAGACTTCTCGTGTCAAAGAATAAAGTTGTGTTCCACGAGTGTGGAGCCGCTCTTGTTAGGGAATCTCGCGCTTCGTTGCCTTCCGCGCAATTTGCGGTTCACTAAACTTTATTACATCTTTTGTTTTAGGTGGAGCGCCCAACTAGTCAGCGCAAGACAAAGATAGAATACAAAAATTACCGCTCATTTGTGGAGCAGTGTGCATTCGAAATTCTTTGTTTAACGTTTCAAGACAATCACAAGAAAAACAATAAGGTACGGCGGAGTTAAAAATCAATAGAAAAGGTCGACTCAATGCCGCTCGGCTTAAGCTCTCTGAAAAAAGTTGCCAGTTGGAATTGACTTTCCCTGTTCAGGGCCCGAAGTTACAGTATGCTTCAGTTGCTCGTAATACGGCTGACCCATTTCACCACCATTGTTATAAAGTCGTGTAGTTTTTAATATTCAACGGCGTAATTCATAATTGCTAAGATAATTTTACGTAAAATTTTATTTAAAATAAAATATGAAGTTTGTAAGTGGCCTTTATTTTTACGTTATATTATTTTAGGTATGTACTTACGTAAAATTTTCTGTTACAGATTTTATAAATATTTTACTCATGTACAAGTAAGGGGTGGATGGCTTTTACGTACGATTTTATTTAATTCTGACTAAATTCAGTCATATTATTATTTTGACTTTATTTCCGAAAATCAAATCGATTTTTTTCACTACAATGATTAGGATAACGTGTGGCAAGTATAGTAGGTAACACAATAATATTATCTTCGGAATAAGGTAAACGAGGTACATTCGGCGTCGGCGTATATTTGATTGCGTAGTGTGCATACGGTCCAAAGCGGAGCAATTCTAGGGTCTCCGCCGCAGGAAACAATCCGTTCTGCTGAATAATTAAATATATCCCGAATTACTTTTCTCTTTCTGTTAGTAAATCATATTTCAAAAAGATGCTTGGATCTGAGAGAATATCTTTCTTAAGACACGTAAACGATGGAAGATTTTGGGAATGTTACTCACAGATTTATGCAGTTGTCAAGATTAGATTCTTTTGCTAAAACACTGCTTAAATTTGTTTAAAATATTGTATATTTGGAAAAATGTTTTGCCTATTTGCTAACGTAACTTTAACTTCTTGAAAGTTTTTAATCTCACAAAAAGCATTTTCTTTAATGACGATTACAAATTGCTTTTCAAGTAGGTATCTTATTGTTTTGTATTAATGAATAAATATACATAACGAATCTTAATTCTTCAGAGTACGTTAAAATTAGATATTTGAGATAGTATTTTAAGGTTTGCATTACAACAACCTCAAACCTTAATGTATCGATAGTATATCCATTTGCTTGCAATACTTTGATAATAGAGATTAAGAAATAATTTACACTGACAGGAACTAAGATATTTATAACGCGACTAGCTACTGATGCGGAATTATATCTACTGCGATAGACTGAAATAATAATATAATTCTACGGAATTATATTCATAAAAGTCTCCTTGAATTTATTCATAAAAGCAAGCCACCGGGAGTAGGTCGGCGCTGTTTGGTTAAAAGCTTTGTCGGGCATGTGCTGTTAATTCACCTAATTAGCCCGTATCTAGCAGCACTAGATCATACGGCTTTCACGGCTACAGTGGCACTAGTAGCTTCAGATATGAGGCTGGTCGTCTTGTCTTATTTTTATTCTTAATTTAATTAACGTTATGATCTGTGGCTTTGTGTGAATTTTAGAAAATATTCTTTTATACATAAAATTGTGTGAGCGTTATGCGAAAATCACTGAATGTCTGGGGCCTAAGCCTAGTTTGTGCAGCATATAGTTGGGTATGGTCTCTTATGAACGTAGTGAGTCGTTGTGTAGGTAGGTACAGTAGCGACCAAAAGTCCATAGGCAATCGCACAAAGCAATAGACTGACGCTTCGGTTTGACTTACGACCTTCTTCTATAAGATGTTACAATACTATAGACACACACACACTCACTATGTCTGCAACTCATAGTAGTTCATAATTTCTATCAATATGGAATACGGCGTGCTAGCTCAGTGGATAACGTGCTTTGGTATGTGCGATTATAGCGAGTCGAGTGAGGGTTCAAATCTCATCTGTGGTTTGCTTGTAATTTTTAATAATTACTATTCATAGTTTTTGTAATTTTTAATAATTACTATTCATAGCTTTTGTTATTTTTTAATAATGACTAGTTCAATAATCATTCGCTTTTTGTTTCGGTCGTCTTGTTCACATAAATATTAAGGTTTAGCAGGTAGACCACAGAAAACTAAGTAAATTATCTCTATTTCTGTGGGGTAGACAGACGCAGTTCGTTACGCGTATTCGCTTAATAAAACTTTGTTGGTTCGAGGTTATTGTTGGTGACGAGTATTTAGGTATTAGCGGTGTTGTGGTTATTGTTTTCAAACTGCAGTGAAATATAAATATTGAAGGGAGATCAAATATTATTGCGCTGCGTAAAAGTGAATGTAATTTACACAAATATCTAATGAAACCGGACTAAGTGTGAGTGTTTATTGTAGTGTGTATTTAAATATTTCATATTTTACTAAACATAAATCTTAATCAAAGGTATTGTTGATAGAACAGAGGTATTGTTGAGACAGAAGATGCCTTTAAAATTTTAAATTCATTATGAGGCTTAATTCGATTAGTGAATGATAAATAATTATTATGTGTAATAAATACAATGTTATTCTTTGTTCTAGAGAAATACTGTGAGGGTTAAGAGGAATGAGGAAGAGGCTTATTATCGAGCAGCAGCGACGTCAAATAATGGAGGAATATGAAACAAGTGGTTTCATACCATCGAGATATTTTTCTGAATTATTAAACACGTCATTATGAACCGTTCGCTGTGCACTCTGAAGACCAGCTAGGAAGCAGTTTTTGACAGAAAGGCATAAACAAGAACGTTTAAGTTTTGCACGATAATATTAAGACTTCAAGTGGGATACTGCTATATTTTAACCTTAAAATATTTACCGTACCAACTTAATAAACAACAGATTCGTTATTGCATGAATTTGTGGTAACGATTTTTTTAAGCACGTTACAATATGTTGTTTGTCGTATTTCTCGCAGATAGACCGAAAATGTTTAAGATTATTTTAGTAATATTATTATTTTAGGATTACAATTTGAGGTTTAGTTTCAATCTTCTTTTCGTAAAGAAAGTGAATACTTAAGCTATAACCTCAATACCAACCAATATTTACTAAAGCCAAATAAAATGTAAAATAAAAAATGTAAACAAACTACCCATGCTTAACCTTTAAATCACCTATTTTGTAAGTAGTTTTTTTTTACATTTTGAGTAGTCTTATATTCTTATTTATTGCTTAATTACTTCGACCATGAGCAAAGCTAACTAATAATAAGCTAGCTTATATTTATGGTGAAAAAATCAATTTAAAATTTAAAACATTTCATAATACAAATATGTCAAAATAATATAAATTGCTTCTAAGTTTCCTGACATCTATTTCACATCTTATTGAACTGATGTAATGACAAATAATTGTAGCAATAATATTATCTAAGAGTAAAATAAATTTAACGAATACATTTTTTTAATTTTGCTATCACATATCACGCATTTTTAATTCTAAACCCTTTATTGCAATAACAGCATTAATAAAAAAGGCAGCAATAGTTAAAATATAATATTATTGCAAACAAAAATATTAATATTTGCAAAAACTGCACTGTGCTTTACGAGATTGGAACCTAAGCCAGTTTGCATCACAGACCTATGCTTAACGCGTTCTGCTATCTGCACACGTAATTTCGGTTCGAATTTTAGCAATGCCATAAACTGGCCAAGGTCAAGCGCATGACGCGTGTTGTCTAACAAAAGCGACGGAAATATACATTTGTTTCGGTAGTGCGGCGCAAGTACGCGACGATACGACAGTGTGTAAAGCGCAATACTGCGTTCTCTGTGGTGTGTGTGCCGTGTTGTTTACACATACGGATATACGGAATATATCGCGTGTTCACAGCAATACGATTCTTAACGTGCCTATGCACTTTTAAACGCTTACTGTACCAGGAATGTTACGGATGCGGATTTTTAGTTGCTCACATCTGTGGATGCGGATGCGGATCTCAAGTTTTTTTAAGGCGGCAAGGCGAAATTAAAAAATTCTTATAATACGTTTATTACAGTGCTGTTTCATTGCATGTTGATCATAATTGAATTCGCGGCAATTATAATAAAGTAATTACTAAATTATAATCATTTAAAAATCTATTTAGCGCTCAAAGTTGTATGTGTTTGATGGATATAAGCCTATAATATGCCAATTTAGAGCTATAATGATGATTTAAATATTTATAATTTCCATTTTGTTGATTATGATTTTACTTATATTCACCCTTTTCCACCCACATCTGCATCATCATAATGGGGATGCGGATGTGGATGCGAAGGTCTAAATAAATGCGAAAGCTCTGTAATTGCGGAGGTGCATGCGAATATCCGCAACATCCCTGGCAGGTACGACCGTTGCACTATTGTCATAACACTATGTTGCATATTGCACTAGTTAATAATTGTTGATTTTAACATGGACTCGCTCTTCCTACTAACTGTTGATTGTAATTAATAAGTAGGTAGCTTCAATAGATATTTCCTATGAACCTATTACCCAACTCGCGACATTATAACGGTCTTATGTTGGCAGACAGGCTTAATAATGAAGTCCGTATGGAAATCTAGGAGGTCAACTGTCAACTACGCTGCGTGTCGCATAATGTATTAGATTAGTGTCTCGTGTCCTGATTGGTTAATTAGGCAGGGCGTGAGGTACAAGTCGTGACGTAGGCTACGAGTTCTATTTTCGCTGTTATGAGCGTATGGAATAGACTATAATATCAGCAAGTTAAGATTTATGCTTATAGTGCAGCCTTGGTGGCAAAATAACTCCATAGAGTATTTCAAAGAGAATATCAATCACTGACATAATATGTACTATCATTTCTCACGTCATTATTGTAAGATTCTAAACCACATAAACAGTGTAGAAGTTTAAAGAATAATATTATAGTAAGGAATTCAGAAATATGTTTACTTGTAAACTTGTGTGCGGCTTAAGGGCGGCGCTGGTCTCCACAATTTTCACCAGGAACAAAGGAACTGGTAAAGGAACGGTTACCGACCCTGTTCAACAGCTGTTTATCGACAAAATAAGAGAGTACAGGACTAAGAGCCCTGATGACCAAATGGTGGATCCCAGCCCAACAATTTTAAAGGAATTGAAGCAAGAATTGGAGAAACTTGACAAGAATTTTGGAGGTGGCCCAGGGGTCGACATGACTGCGTTTCCAGCATTCAAGTTTGAAGAGCCCAAGCTCGACCCTATAGATGAAGCCGTTCCTGAAAAAGAAGGAAAGAAAAAGAAAGGGGCAGTTAAAGGAAAGAAAACGGCTGGTAAAAAGGGGGATCCGAAGAAAAAGAAATAACTTCAACGTTTCGCATCATTCATGTAAATATATCTGTTAAATTTTATTATATTAAGAATTGTCGACTGACGTACATGTAGTTTTAAATTTTCCCAATACTTTTTCATGAAAACCATTTTCAAGTAATACTATATCAGATTCTAGTTGATACTGTGTTTGCCTAGAATGAGATGGCTAACGCGTTATAGGATAGTAAAAATATGGCAATATATCAACACATTTTCAAAAGCTTTGTTTGTTTTAGATAATCATATTATAAATGAAAAATTAAGGTAGAATTAGGGAAAGCACAAAAAAGTACTTGAAACAGTATACTTTGGCTGGAACTTGAATACTGTTGGACAATACAATAGTATTGATATTATCCATGGGACAGGGACAGGGTCGATAACCAATCGCCATTTACTGCAATCTCGGGCTGTAACTAAAATAAAAACCCAATTACTTGGGGTTTTGAGAGGTCATTTCCATGTAATTTGCCTTTTAGTCTAAATGGCATTGTTATGGAGTAGATTACTACTTACCTCAAACTTTTTAATCAAACTCTTAGGTCTATGGCAGGGATCACCAATTAGTTTTACTGGGGGTCCGTTTAAAAAATTATATGATGTCGCGGTCGATTTTGTAGACGATTATTTGCAAGTAGCAACCGAAAATAAACTTTTTATCATTAAGTAATAAACTAATATTATGTTATGAACAAAAATAACAAAGTAAGTAATTATTATTCATGTGAAAAAGGTTTTTTTTTTTTACTTTGACTTTTTTATGTCTGAAGTCTGGAGTAAAGTTGGTGCAAGCTAAAACTGAAATTTGAATTTTGTTGAATTATGATTTTTACTTAAGGGTACACTAGTTGGCAGTGGCGGAGCGTGGTAAAACGACAGATGTAAGCCGGAAAAACAAAAAAAAAAAATATATATATATATATATTGCTTGTTTACCTATCAAAATAACGGTATCAAGAAACGGTTTAATTAAATTTCTATTTCGATCTACTTTTCTATTATCAGCTTCATGAAAATTAGTGAAAATAATTCGATTCCTACTAGTCCCGAACTCATAAAACAATTATGAATATGTTTTTCAGTCTGCACATCTTTTTGATGAATTCGTCAAATTAAAATGTAAAAAACCCATTATTCCATAAATTACTAAGAAAAGTAAACACGGAGCAATACATTTTATTTAATTTACGACTGCCAGTCAGTCATTGATATTTATCGTAATGGAAAACATTTTAATGTTTGAAAAAACCATTACGTCGTTTGTAATTTATAGTCATATATGGGTGAGCACGGCCTAACTTAGTTATGTGTTTCATATTTTCAAAACTTAACCTTAAAAAGCATGTTTCCTCACAAAGTAAATAATCTGTCGATAAACAAGCCGCCATTCCTAATCCTAGCGATCGTACTTATTACTTTTCAAATCTACTCTTAAAGTAATTTCATCATAATAAATATCTACTTACCCCAAATACCTAATTACAACTTACTTTACTTTCAAATTCACTAAACTCAAAACACAAAAAACAAACATTATCATCACAATAATCACTGTTCTATAACTACAAACAAATATTACTGCAACTAATAATGATAAACTAATGAATTCAATTAATACTGAGCGGACAAAATGCAAATTAATATGGTTCTAATGCGTTTACTCCAAAACACCACCACACATTGTCAATCGAATGATGAAATGTTTACGAACTCCCAGTCAAACGCATTACGAAATTCTACGAAAACAACCGAATCAAATGCGCGTGTCCGAATTTCCGAAGGGAAGCCGGTAGGAATCAAGTTGTTACAGCCGCCGCCCGTGCTAGTCTGTCATTCTTTCATACAAACGTAGTTTGGTAATTACTCGCCTGTTTGACGGTGTACGTTCAAAACTAAAAATTATATCAATTTATCTTGTCATTATCTAGCCCTGTATGGAAGCAGAATCGGAAAAAGTATTGGTTTGGAAGTTATTAGTATCGAAACTTTCATATTTCAACACTAATTTTAACTCATCTTTGGTTGTAATGCGTAAATAAATAACTTATGTGGTATGAAAATGGCACAAAAGAAACCGTACAGGGATAGGGAGATAAATTTATTGAAAAATTCAAATAATTTTATTTTGGGTAGTTACATCCAGTAGTTTTTTCCTAATATCTATACGCCCAAAGGTCTGTTCATGAAATTTTACGCGCTCGTTTTCGTTACAAATAATTGTCTATATATCATTCTCTAAATAAATAAATGAATATATAAATAAAAAGTATATAAATAAATACTAAATTAATAAAACTAAATAAATAACTTTACTAAATAGAATGGGCATTTAACAAGACCTTTGTCTTGTCCATGTTCATTTTAAGACCCACTCTTTCGGAGGCTCTACTGAGGTCATCTCGAGCATTGTACTGAGGCCCTTCATGGTCTTAACCATAATAACAATGTCGTCGGCAAACCGAAAGTTACTGATATAAGTGCCATTGATGTTGATGCCTATCCCATTCCAGTCCAGAACCTTGAAGACATGAAGACATCTTCCAGTGCAGTGGTGAACAGTTTCAGAGATATAGCGTCTCCCTGTCTCATACCTTGCTGCAGAAAAATAGGTTTCGAGGTCTGGTCCTAGAGTCAGACTGATAGTGGCATTTTAGTACAGACACTTTAGGACCTCGATGTACCGACAGCTGATCTGGCACCGTTGAAGACACTATAGTACAGCCCATGTCTCGATCGAATCGAAGGCTTTCTCTTAGTCCTCAAACGCTAAGCAGAGAGGCAGGTTATACTCTTCGGTCTTCTGTATAAACTGCCGCAGCGTATGTATGTGATCTGCGGTGCTAAAGCCTTTACGGAATACGGCTTGTTCGGGAGGCTGGAAGTTGTCAAACCTGCGTGCGAGACGGTACGCGATGACTCTTGAAAACAGTTTATAGAGATGGCTCAGAAGTGTGATGGGCCTATAGTTCTTAAGCAGGGCATTGTGACCCTTTTTAAAGAAGAGTACCACCACAACTCTGTTCCATGTCTGTGGCGTTTGACCCTCGAGTATGACGGAATCGAAAAGCTTCTGGAGGGCCTTAAGAACGGGTTTTCCACCGGCCTTCAGGAGTTCGGCCGTAATTCATCATCCGGCGCCTTGTTGTTTTTAAGCTGCTTCAGAGCCATTCTAATCTCGTACAAGCTGACGTCCGGGATGTCTTCGGTATAATGTTGGGTCAATCTAGCTCTTGGGTAGTTTGCCAGATTCGTAGCGGGGTTATTGGTTGACGTGTATCCATAGAAACTCTTGATCTCTTTCAATATACGTAGTTCAGGCTTAGAGGATACGATTCTACCGTCATCGGTCTTCGGTTTTGCAAGCTGGCTCTGCCCAATAGACAGATCTCTTGCGAAAACCTTGGAGCCCTTGTTCCGCTCTATCGCGTCCTCGATCTATCGTCGAGATCTGTCTATTGAGCCGCCCGCGCCGCCGGTATTTGAGCGGTATTTGAGTTGCAGTCTGATGACTGCAAGATCATTTCGCGCCTCTCCTCCCTGAGTTGTAAAGTAGCATCAGAGAGCATCTTGTTTCGATTTATACCACGGTTCTTGAAGATCTTGGACCCAACCGTATGGATTTCCAAGAACCCATCGTTATAGCCACCTGCGAAGTTTTCAGCAAACAAGTTACATATTTCGTGACTTATATGCGTGAGTTATATGTGGTTTTATAATTGTAACACATAACTGCGGGGTAAGCACTGCTGGATTTTCTTTTATTTTTAATAAAAGTTTTTAAAACCGCAGTTTTCTAATCTTACTTGACTTACTTGGATGTCAAAAATGTTGATGTTTTTTCACAAATTAATACATTCGGTATTTCATTATTTGAAGTACTTGTTGGACATGGACACTACACATAATGTATCTTCCGAATTCCGTATAAAACTACGCAAGAAAACTTATTACCAGATATTGCTCATATATTGATGTTATGAACAATAACGTACCCTAATTTAGTTGAGAGCATCAAACTTGGGAGGCCAACCGAGCGAGGAATTCCTTACAAGAGCCTCCAACACTCTTGTAATATAAGTTTATCCAGTGACACGGAGGTATCTTTATTACCTGCCTACGTAAGTACTTGCGTAACTTTGGCAGAAGACATAAAAGTTACAGCCGCGCAAAATATTTGGAGTTTTTAATCCAGTTGAGTAATTCTGTGGTCGAATTAACTTCCGTTTGTAAGGGGCGAAGTAATTTATGGAATTGTTCTTGTAACGTTGCGATCTGTTACCAAACGACGGAAAAGTATATCAGCAGCTCCTACCGGTTAGTGATTGGGGAGAAAATGGAACTTCTATATACTATCTAAAGTCTAAAAGAATGACTCTAAAAATAACTATAGAAGCACAAAAAATGTGGAATGCGCATTTGCCCATAAAGTACCGTTCCTTATAATTTGAACAAATGTTTATTGGGTAACATGTAAGCAATTACGGTAAGTGAACGGAAAAACACGGTGTTCGGTAATTAGTACAGCCTTGCGATTTCTTCTTCTTTTTGTAAATTGAATATCGTTGCGTATCTCGGCCTCGGCTCTGTGGTCTGAATACACAAGTATCCGGGCTGTAGTACTGCTGTACTTGATGTTTATTTATTGTTATTTATCGTGGTAGGTAGACCAAAATGTTTTACTTCACCCGCCTTCACTCGGTACTTCCGTTAGAGATGGTAATTGCAGTAGAGTTTAACTGTAGGTACTAAGTCGCTAATTGATGGTGACGTTGCATTCATACCAAACTATGGAGTAGTAAATAAGTGTTGAAGTCTCTGGTACCCTCAGCTGGTGAGCTAGTGTTCAGAGATGAACCGGTTTCATTTTGACAATCTTTAAGGGCCTTTTTCCTATAATGCGTCTTTGCCTCCGCGTGCGTGTCTGTGTCTATCGTTTCGAACATACTTTTCCTGCCATGCATGTTACAAACACGTGGGATGCAGGGTGTTTGCGAGTGCATCACAGTGGGGAAAAACGCCCTAATAGGTATCAAAACAATGGAGATTCCAACTTTATATCGATTGATCTGCTCACGTTCTTCACTATTGAACAATCACGTTAAGTTTTTCAGCCAGTTAATCGAGCCACGTTGTTTATTAAGAAGCTAGTATGCGCCACCACGTAACTCACTGAAGATCGAAGGTATTAACAGTAGACCGGCACATCATCTAATTAATTACGTGCACAGACTTTGAGTTACTGTAGCACGTACTTTTACAACTTATTCTCTAAATCAAGATAGTTTTGTGGCAAAGATTACAAGTAATCAAGCTGGGCTGAAGATAGCTGGGAACTTATTGTCTCAAGTAGAGATACTGCCGTTGGAGCTGCAGACAACTGTGAAAGAAGGTTTTTTTGTAAGTAAAGTGTTTATATAATAACAATAGCTCCATTTATTTCTAGACATTTGGAAGAGACAACGATTTTTCTGAATTAAATACTTATTGGTGTAGGCATTATTTTTATGAGCTGATCAGCCCAAGCCACAGATTTAGAGTAGGCTAGATATCACAAGACGACCGACCAAGCGTGCCCGAAGTTTGTGCAATCCACAAACTTGACGCGCTACTACTTTAGTTTGTGTTCGATGGCGCCAGTGGCGAGTTGTGTTGTCGAGGACATAAAAATGCCAAATTGTGCCGTTATAAACTGTAAAACTCTTCTAGGGTAGTAAATCGAGTCAATGGAGGTCTTACCTACCATCGGTAAGTAATTTTGTCGCTCAAATAGCTGTAATTAATTTTAAAATCATTTATTGTGATATTCAAGTAGCACTACTAAGATTAAAATGATAAGATAAATTGCTACTTTACACTATTAATTTTACATTGCTTTGAGGGATCATCATTGGGCGCTTTGTGTATACGCAATGTAACAGTGACACAATGTAAACGACAGAAACAGTGTAAGTTTCGTGGTACAGAGGCTTTTGACATTTTTCTGTCAAATGGTGATAGAAGTGATGTGCTACTTGTTACTTTTAAATCGATTTGATTAATCAAAAATCGATTTTGACAAATTGACTAAGTTATGAAAATTTCGTTTTGGACTTTTGGAATAAATAATGCGATTTTGGAATAAATAAACTGAAATACAAATTCAAAATACTTACACGTAGTAAGTATTTTGAATTTGTATTTCAGTTTCCCGCTTGATCCCGTTTGTACAGAAAAATGGATTGAAGCGACGGGTAAAATAGACTTGTTTCCTTCGAAAATATAGTAAAATTTGCTCGATACATTTTAAAAAATTATGATTTTGTGATAGCCAAAAAGTGCAGACGATTATGTAAAACAGCATATTATTATCCGACAATGTTTGTTCTTGATAACTAATGGAGAAGTAAGTGAATAAGTTTTCTAAGATGATGACACGTATTATCTACTAATTTAAAGTAATTCTGAGATTCATGCTGAGATAGGAGCCTTTTTGGCCTCGCACAGGTCGTAATTATTTTTGTTTGTTAGTCTAGAATGCTCCTTTTCTATTATTGTTAATGTTTGTTTATTTTTTCATTTTCTTTTTCATTACTGTTTTGTATTTCCTGTGCGTGCCCCAAATAAAATATTTTCCTTCTTTTTTTCTTTAGATTATAATATTATTAAACGAAAATATTAAAAAGAGAAAATGAACAGAGGTACCTATTTAACGAACCACACTTTTTGTTACAAACTTTCGTTGCACGTATATGGTGCCGATTCTCTTGTACACCGAACTATACTAACTAGACTATCACTAAAATTCCTTACTTTTGGCTATAAGAATCTGAAAGCAAAAAAAAAAATTCAAATTTCAAAATTCTGCAAAAATATTTATCTAAATTTAAACATTATTTTGCCACAACTAAAATCAAATTTGACAATCGCAACTCCACGTGGTACTTGTTTGTCCTACCCCGCAAATATTTTTTTTGAGTCGGAGATGCGCATGTGGACAGCCTCCACGTGTTTTATGTGAAATTTTTCACTTTTAGTACGGAAAAAAAAGATGAAAATACCTACATGTACCTAGATTTTTAGGGGTTTATTCGTTTTATAAAGAGGGTCAAAACCTACATTACTTTTGCGATTGGACACACCATGTTCGAGATATAAGCAAAAGAAAAAAATATACAGTACTGTTTTTGCACCTGAACTCGAGGTGTTGGTATATATTTAGTTCATGACAACAAATTTTTTACAACACCTTTTTAATCGCGATTAAAAATAGACAGATTTAGTTAGACGATCAAAATTTTAGGTGAAAAACGTCAAATTCAGAATAGAAAAATTGCCATTTCCACTAAACTAATAACTCAGTGCCATCTTAGTGCTGTCAAACTAAAATTATTTAGTTAAGTTGTGTCACTTTGGTCTATTTCAGAATGGGAAATCGTCGTTTGATAGGAATAAACAAAATTTTGGTGATTTTTAGTCTAGTTTAGAGGCATTTGTGACAAGAAAATCGGCACTATTTAGTTGATATATACATAGATGTTCAATTACATTATTTGACTAAGAATTTGAAAATCACTTGAGACAAATATATAATAAGCTTGTCCTGTTTCAGGGTCAATAAAATTATGTAGTTGTGCGTTATTTACTTTAATAAAAAAAACATCTGGAAATATGATGTTTATTTTTTTTAAGAATAATTCAAACACTTCAAATGTTTCCATACATTATTTTCAGTAAGCATACAAAAGTAATAATCTAAAATTATTAATTTTGTATTCTGTCATCGAATCGATTTTAAAATCGATTAAAGTCGTAATTTTACGTCCAACAATTTACTATATTGTAACAACACACACGTTTACGTCGAGCACATCACTAAATTGCTGGGGTGACGTCATCGTAGGTATAAAAAACATGACACGCTCGGTTTTCATACAATTTATTGAACATGCGGAATCTAGCCCACTCTAAATCAGTGGCCCAAGCTGTTGTATTTAGGCACATGTCAGTTTCAAAAGTCGCAAAATTGTATCTACGTATAGGTTAGTGAAAAATACTCCTTTAAAATTAAAAGAGTAAAAAAAAAACGTTTATTATTTTTACAGAGTTATACCCTTTTCCATCATACAGGGTTTTGATAAAAAGAATTATACCTTAATTACGATGAAGTTACGAGTAGCTTCAGAAGAATACTGTTACAGTCGTTTTTGAGGAAAATCATTATTTTCCAAAACAGCTTTAACCTACTTTACGAATTAAAATTAAATTGAAAAAATAAAAAAACATTGCCTAGTCAAAGCTTCTACGAAGTCGGTTCAGTGATTCATTTCCTTGAGAAAAAGCCGCACAGAGGTAGAAACTTCCAGATCTAAGTTCTATACAAAAACTACGAAAAGTTTTCAATTAACCTTTGAAAAGTCTTTGCAACTGACCTATGTTCGTTTTCTAGCAACCTACCAAACTTAGTAATTTCATCGTAAAGTCGCAAGTAATAAACCAAAAAACTCTTTTAATTACGGTTACCTCAATTTTGAGGTACCTAGCGGCAAACCTACCAAAATAATCAATTATCTATCTATATATATAAAAATGAATCCCTATTTCCCTTGGTCACGACATCACACTAAAACGGCTGAACGGATTTGGATGAAATTTGGGATATGGATAGACCTTGACCCGGAGAAGGACATAGGATAATTTTTATCCCGATATTTTTACGGGATCGAGACTTATGCGGGTGAAACCGCGGGGCGCAGCTAGTATCTAATAATGTAGGTACCTATCAAATTAAAATCGTTATTCATTTTAAATTCAAATGTTAATTACTTAATCCATATATTTCTCAAAGTAATTTAAATTACTGTTTGTTATTATACATGACTTGTGTACACCGACAATGTCATCACTTACACAGAACGAAGATCTTATGTAAAATGTATTGTAAATATGTAGATGATGTTCCTAATAAATAAATACCTATTAGTTTACCAATAGGTTTTATATATTTGCTAGCTGATTCCCTTGATTGTTTTATTTATTTATTTGATACTTTAAGCGTATAGAGGCGGACTTAATGCCAGAGCCATTTTCTACAAGTCAACCTTTGCGTGATTGTTTTCTCATTGAAAACGCTCGGTCAGGGGCTGAACTTTGAAATATATATTTTTTGAGTAAATCTACCTCAAGTCCAGCTTTTAGTTATGAATCTATAGTGAGATAACGAGCTTGTAGCTGCTAGTTGGGCAAAAACGAGACAGACAGGTGAGAAAATCCATTAAGATGAATAAGTATGTCTCCCAAAAGTTAGAAAGTTATAAGGATCGTAGCAGGTGGCGTTTTGTAGTCGCTGTCTACCCCCACGAGAAGAATGCGTGAGTTTATGTATGTGTCTACAAAAATTATAATAAATACCAAAAGAATAGGTGAGTATATTAAGGTTAACAGAAGGGTGTGAAACATAGTACTTAGGTCTACTAATCAAGAGTGTGTACCCGCGTCTGGCGATCATCAGGCATACGGCTTTGAATATTCAACAGAGCAATTACTAGTTAAATCTCTGGTGTCTTGCTGAATTCGACCACTACTACTGGTAGCGGAGTATTTATGGTATTCATGACTTTCATATTACATGTCCTCAACAAAAAGAATTTGCTGTTGAAATATTATTTTGCAAAGGTGTTGTCTAATAACACACTACAGAAAGATTTGTGATAACAAGATTAGGTGAAAACCTGACTGCAAAAACAGCCCGGTTTTTTTGTTTTCTAAACTAATATTGTATAGAGAAAAGATTAGATTTTTTGTATATTTGTTTGTAGCGCTCTCACGCTAAAACGGCAGAACAGATTTGAATGAAATTTGGCATATGAGTAGACCATGATCTGGGTTAGGACATAGACTTTTTATTCCGATATTCTGACAGAATCGAGACTTATGCGGGGGAAACTGCGGGGCGCAGCAAGTTTTTTATAATTTGTTTTATTTCAAGCTTTTTAAATTTATTAATATTATGTACGTATACATATTTGGAATTGAATCATTACTAGCTTTTATTTAATACCACTGTTGTAATTTATTAAAAAAAAAGGGAGGGGCCCTTTTATTGTATTAAAGATGCAATATATATATATACATTTATGTTATTGCCTACGTCACTCCCACAATTAAGACGAATCTAAGGACGCCTCATATGTTAAAATCTATCAGGCCGTTTTGGATACAGAGCGTGCCAAAGAAATAGACATACATACATACACACTCTCGAAAAACATTACCCTCCTTCTGGGGCAGTCGTGTAAAAAGGGCTACGTCCCTGGCAGGTTATTTTTAGACTATTCGCGGTTGTCTCCGTAAGACCGTGGGTAGTGTATTATTTTATCACATTTGTTTTTCTTTGCTAAAACATACATTTTATTTAGACGTGTCAGAACAAAATACACCCACAATTTATTATCAGCAGCACGTGTAACAGACAGTCTATAATAAACCATTCTCGGTACCTTAAACTTAAATTACAAGCCGACACATAGACACAATGTACATCCACACTTAATTATCTATAACTTTATTAATAAGCGGCGAAACAGGATTACCATCGAAGATGTAGTGAGCCTTCTAATCACTATGGTAACGGATATAATACCGTC
Organism: Omphaloscelis lunosa; assembly: GCA_916610215.1. Lineage (NCBI taxonomy): Eukaryota > Metazoa > Arthropoda > Insecta > Lepidoptera > Noctuidae > Omphaloscelis > Omphaloscelis lunosa. The sequence goes on along the minus strand of OU744244.1, from coordinate 15,821,337 downwards.
TAATTCGCGTATCCCAGTGTAAACACGTAGTTGAGATATTAGTGAGAGCGCGCCGAGCCAACTTCCGACGAGATAATCCTTCTGTTAATATTCACTGTCGGTAGCTGCTCCCAGGATTCGATGTGTGTTAGAATCTGGCTGCTGTTGTACGTGTGTTCCACTATGACTAAGATATTCTAGATTATTTAGTAGGTAGATTTGGTTGACGTCAATGGAGATTTTGGTAAATATATAGTTGCATAGAAGAGCGGTGGCTACCACAATAACGGCCGCAGTGACAGCTGTCATTAAAATGTTAGCTGGGGGCTTTGTCTTTACGACTACACGGTGCACTTGTGTTCACTGCTGCCATTCTTACCTCGACTCGAATACACGATTAGGCTACGGACACGAAGTCAGCGGCGGCGGCACAAGAGCGGCGCTTTTTTTTTTATATGGCATCTCACAGCTGAACTATGAGGTCATGGCTGCTTAACCGGACTTTCCTGTTGCTGCCTTAAGCTTTTAAACTGAAAGCCTCCATCCAGGGGCAAAACTTATTCTAAATTAAAACTAGGCGAACGCTCGCTATGGGCACCCCCTGTGGGGTACGGACCTCGGCTTAGGGCGTCGCTGAGGGGACGACAGCAAGAAGGGATAGGCTGGATCAAACTTAGATTTTCATCTTGATTATTGTGCGGGGTGCTTAAAGCTACGTGCTCAGCTGCAATAACTGCTGGCACCTCGTTTTCGAGCAAGGGTTGGGGGAACAGCGGCGCGTTCAAATGCATAGATTTATATGGAACTGGCCTCGAAAAAAGTCGCTCTCGAGAATAACACACCAACTTACTTTCATAAATAACGTTTCAGTGACGTCATTCGCCGGTAAATTGCAGTCGCTATGTGGCGGCCATCGCTCTTCTAGGAATCCGTAGTATAATCAGCCTAAAATGTTCTCACTGCTGGGACACAGGCCTCCTCTTTGCGAGAGGGAGTGGGCCCTAATTCACCACGCGGGCCCAGTGCGGGTTGGTAGATGTCACGTATGTCTTCGAATTTTTGGTTCTAGGACCAGCCGGTTTTCTCACGACGTTTTTCTTCACCGTTTTGAGAACAGTGGTGATGAAATAATTTACTCAAAGTAAAGCGCACCCGTCAAGGTTCGAACCTACGACCTGCAAGTCGTAAGTGACGGCTGTTACCACTGGGCCAACACTGCTGAAAGGCGAGTTGTTAATTGACTTGTATTCTTCTAATTTTTTCTATATCATAACTACTAACTAGGTTTCTTTATCACACAATCACGAAAGCCGACTGCTTTTTTATTTAAATTACCAAGCAATTACTGCCTCGTTTGTCTAATGGTCGTAAACGCTACTGCTGTGTTGGTGGTCTTGGGTTCGATTCCTAGGTCGGGCAAAGTGTTACTGAGTTTTTCGGTCTGGAATTTGCCAGTAGCAGCCCGGAGTCTGGATTTGTGGATGGAAATAGGCTCGCCCCTTATTACATGGGACTTAAGCCAGGAATACACATGGCAGTAACTTGCACAACAGTATGCAAGTAGCTTACATGCCATTGCGACATATACCAAACAGAAGTGGTTACGACACAATGGTATGCAAGCTTCTTGCATTCTTTTGTGCAAGTTACTGCCATGTGTATAAATATAACTGTTGTGCTTTAAACATAACTGGCGAAATGTTGATGTACTATAGCTTAGGTACGCCTCTGTCCAACCCTTCGGGAAAACTAGGCGTGATGTGGTGTAATTAAGCAAGTAGAAATCTGTATCAAAATTGAAACTGACGAATTTTGTAAACAGGCTCACATTATTATTTTACAGGACGGCTCGCACAATTTTATACACAGTTTTTAATTAATAAATGTATTTCCAATGTTCGCGTTGCTAAGTGGTGGGAATACAATAAAAGAAACGTTTTAACTTCAGATGAATTACTTAAACTGACTCGCAATTGGAGAGCTCAGTAAAGCTGAAATAGCTCACTTCATTTTGGTACATTTTATTATTCCTTTCAATTTTATTAATATTGGCTTTGTATAACAGGGATTATTAGAGTACCCTGTTGAGACCTCTGCTCTCAACATCGCAGTGAACGATGGATGCGGAGACATCGGCGAGTTAGCCCCCGCACCTCGGCAGCCAGCTGTTGCACAATCTCACGCGTGGCTGCGCTTATGCTTGTTGTTAACGTGCAATTAATTCTTTTAACCAAGACCGTGTAATTTACCTTATTTGCATAAACCTACATGTTATACAGTCCACTCATTTGATTTAACTCCACCACGATCTATCGTCGTGATCAAACCCAATTAAGGATATAAAATAAGCACTTTTTCTTTTACGTACTAATAACGTTACAATATGTCAGAGAACCTAAATGTATGAAAAATATAATTTCTCGAGTAGTTATGTACAAACAATTTTAAACACAGTTTTAAATTAATAAATGTACTTATGTCCAATGGTCGCGTTGCTAAGTGGTAGGAAAACAATAAAAGAAACGTCTTAACTTCAGATAAATTAGAGAACCTAAAAGTATGAAAAATGTGACTTGTCGTGTTATGATTGGTAGTTACGTACCCAGTTATAACAGTGTCTATGCAAAAAATCTTATGAAGGCAGATATCTGATATCTTAACTACGGATTAACATCGATAAATTTGCACGGTACTATTTCATTTATTACAACAGTCCATAAGGCGCTTAATATAAAGAAAAAAATAAAAGATTTTTTTTCTGTTTATAATTTTCACTTATTTTCTATACATTTTCGTCAATATTTAATTTGGTTTCTTTCTCCTATGGTATTTATGGTATTTTACGTAGTCATACACAAAATATTTCATCAATAGATTCCACATACATAAGTAATTAAATATAGCAGGAAATGGGAAACGGCTATTATGTATTTAAGAGGTTATTCGCTTGAATGATCAGGAATGTTCAAATTATGAAATCTTATAATTGCAACCAAAGATCAATGAGTTATATCCATATTACTTTTTTATTTGATAAAAGTAGGTACTTACGTAATTACTTACTCCCAATTTAAAGAAAACTAATCTAATCAAATTCTGCAAAACACATTCATCAAGCCCTCCTCGTAATCTAACATTAAAATTCGACACTTGTCAGAACCATATGAAAACCACACGGGAATACTGCTCATACGAATATATTAAGCGGACGTCTTCAATTCGTTACTTAGGGCTTCTAATTGATCGCAGGAGGAGACGCCCAGGGCGTCGGGAATCGCGAGGCGATTTCCGGCCAACGTAGGCGCGGGCTTGCGGACGGTGAACAATGGGTGGCTCACCGTCCGATAAGGACCAGGCCCGGGTCGACGGCGCGTTGTGTTCCACGCGCGCCTCAAAGAGATGTTAGCAGATTTGAAGGGGTCCACTAGGGCCGATGCCTGCCGGGGTTGCGAAGAAAACCGAAAGAGAGATCGTGGCCCCCGGCACACGCCCTCCCGCTCCGCCCAGAGCGGGAGAAGTTACTTGATGATTTCCCACCCAAAGAAAAGGGCTTCTAATTGATGAAAACATATATTTTAAAGCGCACATTCAACTTCTTTCTGGCCGAGTAAAGAAACTAATACATATAGTTAAGAAATTAAGAGACCCTACTCCAAAAGACATCCCGCGAATGGTTTATTTCGCAATATGCCAGTCCATCATTCAATATGGCATATCAATTTGGGGCGGTGCAGGAAAAACGACAATGATTGAGCTCGAAAGAGCTCAGAAAGCTGTAAGAAAAGTACTTTAAAAAATACATTTTACTACCCCACTGACTCCCTGTATAAAGAGTTTCCAGTTCTCCGTGTCTACCAACTATTTATTCTCTACAAATGCATACACACACAACAAAAATATAATCAGACCAGACTAACACTCATTATCTTTTAAACGCGTCTTCCACATTCCGCTTCCAAGGGCCAACTCTTTCCTAGCCAGTCGATGTCCCGCGTACCTACACACTTTGGCAAATAACAAGATCACCAGTATCTTGCCTTCTTACTTAAAAGATCGCACCCTCTCCCCATGTAAAAAGTGATAAAAAATGGCCCTTAGGTCTTTCATACGACGAATCCGAAAGCTTTCTCATAACTTAACTCACACTCGGAATCTCACTAACTTGACGGATACACCCACATACCTACTCACTACACTCCTCACGTACATACACCCACTCCTTTTATTATTATTTTCTTTATTGTGTATTATTCTTTAATTTTAGCTTTGACCAACACAAGTTAAGTTCCTATCTTGTTCATTATAATTTAAGTTCTGTATTTTGTTTAAAACAAGTTCTAAGCTTTATTTTTGATCTCATTCAAATTTAAATTTAGTTTTCTTATAATTATTTGCAATTACCTATTCCCGTAGCAACAAAAGTAAAAAAAAAAATGAATTATGTATCACAACTCAGGTACCCAAGATACAGGCACCGCCTAGTTTGGGGACCACCGCTTTAACATATTAACAAATTACTAAGCAATTATTGCTTGGTCTAGTGGTCGTAAACGCTAATGCTGAACATGCGGTCTTGGGTTCGATGCCTAGGTCAGACCAAGTGTTACTGGGTTTTTCTGTCTGGAATTTCCCAGTAGCAAACCGGAGTCTGGGTTTGTGGATGGTAATAGGCTCGCCCCTTATTACATGGGACTTAAGCCGGGAATTTCAGTAACTTGCACAACAAGCTGCAAGTAGCTTACATACCATTGCGATATTTACCAATAAGAAGGTTACGGCACAATAGCATGCAAGCTTCTTGCATACTTTTGTGCTAGATACTGCCATGTGTATTCCTGGCTTTAAACAATAACTGGCGAAATGTGGGTGTACTCTAGGGTACACTTCTGTCCAACCTTTCGGGAAAACTAGGCATGATGTTGTGAAACGGCTATTATGTATTTAAGTAGAGGTTATTCGCTTGAATGACCTGAAATGTTCAAATTATGAAATCTTATAATTGCAACCAAAGATCAATGAGTTATATCTATATTACTTTTTATATAACGCATATTTAAAAAAAATTGGTAAGTAGGTACATACTTATGTAATTTGAAATAATAATATTTCGATAAATGTATGAAATCCGATTCATGGAGCACTTGGAAAATCCACGAAGCAAACCAATTATACAAAACCAATCACTAATATTTTGAACCAAGCAGTGAAAATGTAACTTTTGTTACTACCCCAGTCCCAGCAAACATGTGAGTAGTTTTTAAAGAAACTACCCACCACTTCGCTTCACTTTGACATAAAGACATTACAAACAAACAGACAGATAGACAAATAATTTCCATCCTACAACAATGTGGATTCTAGCCATCCGGCCACAAATTATTCCGATCAACACTAGTATTACACGTCACGCTGGTGATTGTTGCAATTTATCGATAAATGTGATACAAATGAGTGCATGCATAAATGTGTAAATTTTAATGCAAAAAACAGCACTTATTCATTGCATAGATTCCTGCTCACGGATGTTCTGACAATTTAATGTTATGTGTCTGCTTTAAATCAGTTTACTTGGTACAAGTCACTTTGTTAGTCAAGTGTTCGGAATTATTTTAGTTATTCAGTGACGGTGATTTAGTTTTAGATCATAATGGATAAACCAGAGACCATGGATCGGGTGAAGTTCACGATAAATGGGAGAAAATATAGTGGTAAGTGTGTTTTTTCATTTTAGTGTAAAAAATATGCACTTGCTTTGTTTTTGTTCATGCTATGTCTTATTACCTGTGAGGGCTTCGTGGCTAAATAATAACAGCCGCACGAGGTGATCGAAGGTTAAGCTACGCTTGCTGCGGACGGTTCGTGGATGGATGACCATCCATTGCATACCGAAAACCTTCCGTACCTCTGAAAGAACGTTAAGCCGTTGGTCCCGGTTGACATTCTCATATCTTTGACAGTCGTTACGGGCAGTCAGAAGCCCAAAAGTCTGACAACCAGTGGTTGTGGAGGTCAGATAAGCAGTCGCTCCATGTAAAATACTGGTATTCAGCTGCATCCGGTTACACCGGAAGTCGACCCCAACATAGGAAAAGGCTAGGTAGATTGATATTGTCCCATTACCTGCAACTACTATAATTTAAACCATAAAATAGAAATAAAAATATACATAAGTGATTGCTTATCAACACCTTGACGTATGTCGTAAAGTCAAAAGTCTGTTTCTATTAAAAAATTCTATTCAAGACCTTTTACCATTGAAACTTTTTTCTTTGTGGACATTTTCAGCGGGTTCCGAGTTCACAGTGGACCTGACATTAAACGAGTACATCCGTCGGTATGCGGAGTTGCGCGGCACTAAGTACATGTGTCGTGAGGGCGGCTGCGGAGCGTGCGTGGTCAATGTTCGAGCACACTCGCCTGGCACACAGGAGATCAGCTCGTTCTCCGTTAATTCTGTAAGGATACTAAGATAATCAATCTTATTTCATTGTTTTATAGGCTGGCGATTAAGTCACTGGCATGCGTAAAGGGGGCGATTCTAGTAAGGTCCATTCTACCCGTTGCATAAAAGGTTGCCTAAGCCAGAGAGAAAACGTCTTAAAAAGTGCCACAATCACAAATACTTTGGTCCTTGTCCCTCAAACGATTGCTCTTATTGCTAATTGCTTAAAATACATGACTTGTTCGAACAAGCGTATTAAGTTTCGGATAAATAAAAGATTTACTTAGTACAATATTATTGATATCCCGACGACACAAAAAGTCAGGTTCTTCAGCTTTTCTATCTGTTGTTTTAGTGTCTTGTTGCAATCATGTCCTGCGATGGCTGGGACATCACAACTATTGAGGGTATCGGCAACAGGAAGATTGGGTACAACATCATTCAGAAACGGCTAAACCATTTTTTTGGATCACAGTGTGGTTACTGCAGTCCGGGTTTTGTGATGAGCATGTACAGGTATGTAATTGAATTAGCTGGAAACTATGTATTGGTTGGCTGTTGGGTCGGGCACTTAATGCATTTAACCAGACGCGGCTTTAAACCGCATCAAATTTAGTTTCTGTGTTGACACGCGTGTTTTTATTCGGTATGTTTTGCAACAGATTTTCAAAGCAATTACATACATTACAATTTCGGTATTGCAAAATAATTAATATTCGCGTCGGGTTAACCGGGTTATCCACCGTGCTTTTTCGGTCATAAGGTTGTTTTTGTAAAAACGTTTAATGATTTAATTTTTTTTTATCTTGAAAGAACGACATCCTAACGATAGTAAACTATTCCAATATTTTCAGTCTCGTACAGGGCAGCGACCGCCATCTAACAGAAGGAGAAATAGAAAACTCTTTGGGTAGCAACCTATGTAGATGTACCGGCTACCGTCCCATTTTAGAAGCATTCAAATCTTTCGCCGACCACCCAGACGCGAATACATTGAGGAAGATAAAGGATATTGAAGATATATCTGAGCAATTATGTCCCAAATCCGGTAAAGCGTGTGGCGGCACTTGTGGGATCAATGAGGACTGGTGTTTAGTAAATATGGATAATATGATTGCTCCAGATTTGCCTAAGAAAATATCTCTCGCTGATGGAAGACTGTGGTACTCTGTTAGTGATATAAGATCAATATTTACTGCTTTAGACGATGTTGGTTATGATTCTTACATGTTGGTCGCTGGCAATACTGCCAAAGGTAATTTTAGATATGTGTGTTAAGTTATGAGACTAATTTATTTGATGAAATTTCTATACATTTCGTTTTAACAGTTATTAAGTCCGTCCTAATAATTCCTTGATTGATTTCAGGTGTCCGACCAATGCTATTTTACCCAAAGTTGTTGATAGACATAAGCGATGTGAAGGAACTGGCCACACATTACTTAGACATAAACTTGGTTCTTGGAGCCAACATGACGTTGACTGATACGATGCACTTATTCAAAGAATTATGTGTTTCGAATGAAGATTTCTGGTATTTAGGCATACTGTATGATCATATGGAACGAGTGGCTCATATACCAGTGAGAAATGTAAGGACCTAAACAAATTATTCCTAATAATTTACTTTATTCAAAATGTGACTTAAAGTTAAAGGAATATCTACTCCTTACTGCTAGAGCCTAGCGGCCTTATCGGCATTAAATTAAATGACTCCCTTTTTACTACTTGTTAATTTTCATTTGTTTCTATCTCTTTTACGTTTTCAGATCGGAACTCTAGCTGGTAATTTGGCTTTGAAAAATTCAGATCCAGGTTTTCAATCAGACATATTTCTCTTATTGGACTGTGTCGGAGCTACTGTTACTCTCGGTATGTTTATATTTCTTATCGTAAAAAGAGAATAGCTTGTACAATACAATAATAAAATATATTTTCATTCTAGTTGACCGTGCGATGAGGCAGACGGAGATGAATTTACCTGAATTTTTGACGACGAATCTAAGAGGAAAAGTAATGACACAAATAAAGCTACGCCCCTTATCGCGACACTATGAATTAGTTACATATAAGGTGGGAAATTTTATTTAATATGCTAAAGTGTGTTTTATTGGGTTCCCTCTATCTGGAGGAATCTTGATGCTCCGAATTTTTTTGGCATAACACACGGCATAATTTTATTTTAGCGAATATTTTAAACGCATAAAAATTATTTAATATAATTATTGTTTGGGCGAATATTTATATGTCCGAATTTACAATGGCATAATTTCGTTTAGCATGACGTTTATTTAGAGCGACGATTATTTGGACAATTTCACTTGGCATACATTATGGCAGAATTTCATTTGGAATAATTTTACTAGGCATATTGCCATTTCTATAAAATATAATTTTTAACCTTAAATAAAAATAAAATATTGTCTTAAAAAGTTAATATGTTGTTCTACAAAAGTTAGTGATACAAACAAATCGCTTCAAAACCGACTCCACGTAGTCTTGTCTGCCCTACCCCAAGAGTTTTATTTAAACCCGTGTCGGCGTGGAGAAGCGAGGCGGCCCGCGAGTTGAGGAGCAGGTGATTTTAATGCTCAACGCCGCGGCTAAGGCTGGCTACCAAAGCCAAACCATCTACGACGATAAGCTCGCGTGGGACCGCCGGAGCCCCGTAGCACCGGAGCCGTGACAGAAACCATACCTGCTGCATGTTGCATGCTTGCTTGCTGCATGTGATAGATGAGTCTTTCAATTACTATGGATATGAAATACACTCGAAAGCAATGAATCCGGGTCACTTAAAGAATCCTAAAAATCTCGGAAACTAAAAATGCTAGGTTAATGCAATAAATTGTATTTAATAGACAATGTAATACTCCTTAAATGAAGGTATTAAAACTTCTTAGTTATTGTAAAATTATATCATAAAAAATCAAATTTGAAAAAGGGCCACTTTCGAAGATGGAACTACGAAATTACAGCATTTGGTTTTGCTTTTGTTTGTAATCTGTCATTTATGTGGGTACATAAACCATTTTGATAGTGCTCTATATTCATTATTCAAGCTGAAATTATGTCGCTTACGCCTGAAGAATGCACCAGAATACTTACAATGCTGGAAACCGGCCGGAGTCAGCGCGATACAGCCAGGACTGTCGGTGTGTCGCTGTCAACAGTACAAAGAGTTCTCCGACGTTACGAAGAAACTGGTTCTAACCTACGCAGACCAGGAACGGGCAATCGCTTTCTCACAGGAACTGAACTCACAAATCAGTTTCGACGCCTCGGAGGAAGTAACCCAAGTGCATGGACAGTAAGACGTCGGCTTGCTGAATCTAACTTAAAACCCCTTAGACCTGCAAACGGCCCTAAACTGGAGCGTGGGCATCGTATTTCAAGACTAAGATATGCCCAGAGCCACGTAAATTGGAGTATTGAAGATTGGTCAAAAGTTATGTTCTCCGACGAATCAAAATTTATGCTCTACAAGCACGATGGAAGACACAGAGTGTATCGAAGACCAGGGGAAAGATTCAAGCAAGCATGCATCGAAGAAAAAGTAGCCTACGGTGGTGGGTCTGTACTTGTGTGGGCCGGAATTTCTTCTGAAAGTCGCACAGAGCTGGTGATCATAGAAAACGGCTCTTTAACTAGCGTAAGATATGTAGAAGAAATCCTCAATGATCACGTTGGTCCATTTATGGTCAATTTAGGTGAGGATGCTATATTTATGCATGACAATGCCCGACCTCATACAGGTAGGATTGTGAATGACTACCTTCAAGAGATGAACATTACTAGTATGGAGTGGCCAGCGCGCAGCCCGGATATCAACCCGATCGAGCATGCTTGGGACGAGCTAGGCAGATGCGTAAAACAACGAAACCCTCCCCCAATCACGCTTCGTGAGCTCAAAATTGCTCTCACAGAGGAATGGGAGAATATTCCCCAAAATCGTATAAGGAACTTGGTGTACAGCATGCCAAACCGCGTAAACGCAGTAATGGAAGCACGAGGAGGCAATACGAAGTATTAAAATTCAAGAAAATCGTAATAAAGTTCAAAAATTTCATGTTTCCTATTTTTGTTTTAAGGAGAGATCAGCAGTTTTTTTCTTTATGTAATTTTGTGTTAATAAAATGTATGGTGACTCATATTTTTTTTACTTTCATTTAAGGAGTATTACATTGTCTATTAAATACAATTTATTGCATTAACCTATCATTTTTAGTTTCCGAGATTTTTAACATTCTTTAAGTGACCCGGATTCATTGCTCTCGAGTGTATATGCCAAAAGATGATTCTAACTGTAAACTTTCTGAGATATGATAGTTCTTCCTTTTAATGACTATCGATATGAAATGTATGCTAAAAGACAATTCTGACTGTGAACTTTCTGCGATATGATGGTTCTACTTTTTAGTTATTATGGATGTGAAATTTAACGATTCTGACTTACAAAATTATGAGTTTAGAATGTATGATTAATGAGTGATTGCCAAACGATTTTCTGCCAAATGAAGTTTATGCTATCCAGTGTTATGCAAAATAATATTATGATATGAAAAGTTCTGCTATAAAGGGTAAACCCTGTTTTATTGTTATATTCATGCTGATCTACAACGTAAAATGTAATGGTAAAAATGTACTTTTTTGTTGGCAATTGTGTTGTATCTTGTCTTCGAAATTCGATAGATTTTTAATATTTAAACATACCTACATGTTTGGTTTTATAATAACTAATTTATGTACATTGGAATGTCGTAAAACTATCTAGTTCAGACTTACTTTGTATCAAATATAAAACTTGTATAGAATGCTAATAACACCGTGTAGCAACAAACTCTACTAGGAACTACATCCACTAAGATTCTTTGCCAATTTAAAACTTAGGTATGTCAAAGCAAAAACGCTTATGACAAAAAATAAAGAAGTCTAAACATGAACATTTGCTTCTAGATTACGCCGAGGGAACAAAACGCTCAGGCATATGTAAATTCAGGCTTTCTTTTGAAATTCAAAACTCATACACATCTCGTAGAAGAAGCGTCCATTGTGTACGGAAATATTAATCCATCATTCACCCACGCTTATGACACTGAGAAGTTTTTGATTGGACGTGACATATTTAACAATCACACCTTACAATCTGCTCTGCATGTCTTAGAGAAAGAAATTAATCCTGATGTTCGACCACCATATCCACCACCATTTGCTCGGAAAAAAGTGGCCTTGGGTCTTTTTTATAAGGTGAGTATATTTCTTACAAAATACCTATTCTTTTAAGTTTTTCTGTTTTTTTTTTGCGGTATAAGTAGCAACTTTTTTGTAGTGAAAACTCCTTAAGGCGCCTTGGGCATTTTTGAGATGGGGTCAAAGCATTGATTTCGCGACACTGTTACGACACCTCATTTTTGTAAACAAGATTGTGCTCTTTATTTATATTACGTTACAGATCAATGTTCTACGCATGTATTTTTACTTTAAAGGTTTTGGATGTATTTAGTTTTTTTTTTTTTTGTAAACTCGACTGTGTTCTTTATTTAGATAAGGTTAGGGACCAATGTTCTTTACAAATATTTTTCTTCCACCAAGGCGATCTTGTTCAAGTTTTCACTTCCTTTGGCACTCCCGGAGTGCCACTGTTTTTTTTTAATAGTATAATCTAGCTTATTTATTTTCGGGGTTGAAATTTTTAACAATATTTTTTAAGGATTAATTAATAAAAAAAAAAAACCTGGGATAGACAAAAGATTAATTAGAACTTTTATCTTTAAAATATTAAATAGTGACTTTCCTTACAGTGTATTATCAAACTTTGCCCAAAAGACATATTGAATCCCATCTACAAGTCTGGGGCTACCACTCCAAGTGATGACAGACCACCGGTCAGTCGCAGCTATCAAGAATATGACACAGAACAAAAAGATTTTCCCATAACACAGCCGCTGTTGAAGAAAGAAGGAATGATTCAATGTGCAGGTGAAGCTGTCTATAGTGATGACACGCCGGCGATTAAAGATGAAGTTTTTGCAGCTCTCGTCCTCTCCACTGTAGCTAAGGCAGATATTGAAAGTATTGATAGTTCCGAGGTTTTGGTAAGTATACAAATTATTGCTAAAAATATAACTGAGATCGTAAACATAACTTTTCTTTAATGATATTGTTATATTTTAGAAAGTTGAAGGTGTTTTAGCGGTATTGACTTCCGTGGACATACCAGGCGTAAACAGCATAGTACGAGCAGATTTTTTGCTCATGTTTGAGAACGAAGAACTATTAGCTAGCAATAAAATATCATTTTACAACCAGCCAGTGGCTATTGTCGTTGCAGTTACTCAAGTATTGGCTGATAAAATGGCGTGTTTAGTTAAAGTGAATTATAAGAATGTTCCAAAAAAACCAATTGTATTTACCATTGATGATGCAATACATGCACCGAGAGAGGAAAATAGGCTTTACCCTTATCCAGGTATCGTACCAACAAACAGAGGAGCTAACACCAGAAAAGTTATTAAAGGAACTTTCATCAGTCCTCGGCAGTATCACCATATGATGGAATTGCACACGACAGTTACAAAGCCCGTTGATGAAGGTTTAGAAATTATTTCGTCAACTCAGTTCATGGACATCACACAAGCAGTAATCGCACAGCTTTTGAACATGCCTGAGAGTTTGTAAGAAAACTAATATTTCTAATCAATAATTCTTGACTTGAACAGACATTTTTATTACAAATGTGTTATTCATTTCAGATTAATAGTAAAAACAAGAAGATGTGGAGGTGGTTTTGGTAGTAAAATCAGCCGACACGGTTTTGTAGCATGTGCAACCGCGTTAGTTGCAAAAAAACTCAACAAGCCATGTAGAATGTCTATGCCTATGCACAGCATTACACGAGCTATTGGAAAAAGACCAAACACCAGACTTGATTACGAGGTATGTAAAACAGAATAATTATGGACCTAACAAATGATCATTTAGTTGAATGTTTTTCTAAACTGATATTTTAAATTTTCGTTATTTTAAATTAGGTCGGGGTGGACGACAGAGGTGAAATACAATACATGGATGCGGTATTTTATGTGAATGATGGACATTCCCGTAATGAAAATGAGAATCCGTATTCTACAGAATCGTTAAAAAACTGTTATGATTATAGCAGATGGAAATGTGATTCTTTCGGCGTCATTACAGATACTTCATCGAACAGTTTTATGAGGGCCCCTGGTGAGTTGGAGATAATTTAAAATAAATTTCACTAAGAAAAGTTGATGATGAAATAAATATTACATCAAATGAATATTTATTTCAGGCGGCTTAGAAGGAATTTCAGGAATAGAACACATAATGGATCATTTAGCCGAAGAACTAAATAGAGACCCAGTAGAAGTTCGTATGGCTAACTATCGTAGAGAAGACAATGATTTGCCAACCTTATTACCAATGTTTCTCGAGAGAATTGACTTTAAAGACCGACAGGAGCGTATAAAAGAGTTTAATCATCTTAATAGATGGAAGAAACGTGGGATAAAGCTGAACAATATGGCCTTTCCAACGCAATACCTTGGTAATTATGGAGCCCTTGTGTCTGTGTACCACGGTGACGGAAGTGTGATCATAAATATTGGTGGAATTGAGATAGGTCAAGGAATTTTCACTAAAATGGCACAAGTGGCAGCTTATGAGCTTAATATCCCTGTTGAGACTGTGGGAGTCATACCTTGTGTTAACTTTGCAACCCCAAATTCTTTTGCAACAGCTTCTAGTATAACTAGTGAATGTTGTGCCTACTGCGTGATTAGATGTTGTGATCAGATTAAAGCAAGACTGGCGCCTTTTAGAGCAGCTATGCCTACTGCTTCATGGCGAGAAATTGTATTTGAAGCTGACAGGCAGGGAATTTTGTTACAAGCTAATTATTTGACGAGTCCAAATGATCCAAGATTGGTGAATTACTCGATATTTGGCATAGCTGTAACTGAGGTTGAGGTAGACATATTGACTGGCAGTAAATGGATTGTTCGGACGGACATATTTGAAGATGCTGGTCGCACTTTGAATCCAGCTATAGATGTGGGCCAGGTGAGATATATTTTGAGTTTGGATGATGTTGTTTATTAAATAGTTACAAAGTGTTTATAGAATTAATTTGTTGTACATTTTAAATAGAACAACTTAAAGTTAAGTTCAATTTATTCATTATTTTAGGTGGAAGGAGCATTTATAATGGGTGCGTCTTTGTGGATGATGGAAAATACAGTTTACAATGAGTCAACCGGAGAATTATACAGTGACCGAACGTGGACTTACAAAATAATGGGGGCTAAAGACATTCCTTACGATTTCCGTGTTTATTTAAGACGAAAAAGACCGAATCCTGTTGGTATTTTGGGATCTAAAGGTAAAAAAAAAACTGTTGTATTATATTTGGTATAGTTGGAAGAATACTTTACCCTTTTAATATGATTCATTTGTATTCTTTATAGCCACCGGTGAACCTCCGTGCTGCCTTGCTTATGTTATAGTCGAGTCCTTGAGGGATGCCATAGAATCCTCTCGAAAAGACAGTGGCCACAATACAAATTATCTTTGTTTGAGTAAGTGCCAACTGCAAATTTAAATAGTTATCCGTTTATTTGCTACTCTTACTAAAAATACATACATGTTACTACTTAGATAAAATCCCCGACTTTATGATTTGGCACAATAATTGTTACTCTCAAAGTAAAGAATTTTTAGTTTTAAATCATAATGCATGTTGTTACAGAAGTTCCAGTTAATCTTGAAAGTATCGTTGAAGCAGCAGACGTGAGAATAGAAGAGTTTTTGCTTTATTAAGAAGAGTAATTTAGCGATTGCTGGTTTTTGCACTCATACTGATGTTTTTTCGTTGATGATTAAAGCTAGATATAAACTAAGATATCGACACCAGATGTATCAATTAATATAAGGGACAAACCAAGGTTTTTCAGGAGAGCCAAAAAAACGTTTTTTTTTTAAATCTCAATATAACTTTTTACTGTCTGCTCCAATTTTAATTGTGTCTAGAGCAAAGTTTCTTAGAATTTCCTCTTCTTTAATGCTATAAACGAAAGAATTAGGAATGCCCAGTGGTTTAAAATATAGCATGTCCCTTACCTAAAAAAAAGATGTTTAGCTGTACCTTACGTTACTAATATATTATGTATAAACCGTCGACCATAGTGCAAGCAGCAAGAGAAATAGAAAATTATACGTAAGTATATTGTAAAGCACTTTTACAGAGTTGCAATTTGATGTAACTTTAGATTATCTACTAAAATTGATGGTATTTTAACACCATGGAAATAATTTCTTTGAATGATTGAACTCAAATTCAAAACTCAAAGCATTTACATATATCAAATGAACCAACTACTGGTACTTTTGAATTGTTAAGAAGTCGGTCAATCAGAAAGATGAAGCTGGTTGCGTATTTCAATCTATGGAGAAGAACGGGCAAGAAACTCCACGGACACTCTCTTAAACCAAAATATTGTTACAAAAAATTGGTTACATCATTCATGTTGACATTATACATGGGAGAACAATGTAGAAAGACGTGCACGTTAAAAGCATCCGTAATAATATAAATATATGGAATTATTTTAATATAAGACATATACATATTGTTGCGCAGATTACAATACTAATTAATTCGGAATGGTCAGACAGATTATGATGATAACTTTTAGTAAATTAAACTATTTTAATGGTGAAATTGATATAGGTAAAGCGATATAGTTAATTGATTGAGTTAGATTTGCGAGTTTCTACCTCGCTGTTTAGTTGTTCCAACTATATCAATTTGTTCTTCTTCTCTTCTATCTTCTTCCTTTACATCCATTCGTCCCTTCTATTCGTCATTTCCACTTTCACTGCAATCATACTAATAGTCTTTCATACAATTCATATTCCATTTTTTAATCGGTCTATTGTTTCCAGTACATTCATTCAATTACTTAATAAATAAGACTGTTCATTAAGTCTGAGTTTTTTTTGTCATTCAGTTGGTGATTATAATTATAAAGCCAATTAAACATAATTATTAAAACTACAGAGTTTGTAAGACTGTTAATTAGAACACTGTTACTCTTCAGAACTTTTAAACTTAACACAAAGTTTAATAGACTATTAAGTATATTAAATTTTTAATAATTAAGCAGACATAAAAGTCGAAAATAAGAATAGTAATGTTAATAATTGTTTTATTTTTGTATCTCTAAATTTCGTTTATAGCATGAAAAAAGAAGAAATTTTAAGACAATTTGCTCTAGACACAATTAAAATTGGAGGAGACTGTGAAAAGTTATAAATCGAAAAAAAAAAAAAAGTTTTTTGGCTCTCCTGAAAAACTGTGATTTTTCCTTATATTAATTGATTCAGCTGGTATCGATATGAGAATCAAATTAATGTAAGTTTTCGGTATTTTAGCAACGATCTTTTAAACAAATATAATAAAGCAAATACGAATTTGACTTTACTTGTCATAATACAGTAAGGAGCATATATTAAAGATAGTTTCGTGAGATTGTAAGAGAATAATTCTTAAAAAAACTCTAATCATGAATTTAAATTGACTGATTTGAGGTTTAAGGTAAGGGTCTAAATTATTTAATACGATGTCTTACTTCATTAGTCTAAGAAGAAAAAAATTTAATAACTGTTAAATTATTTCTTTTTGTCATTAATCGTTTTACGCAGTCCAAAAATTTGTAATATATCGGATTTTTTTGACGATAGAGAAATTTAAATGATACCATAGAGCGGGAAGTTCTGAATCCAATGATATGTATCATTCATTTTTGACAAAATGTCCCTTACGTTAATTGATACTTCTGGTGTCGATATGTTTTCTAAAGTTATCGTAGGTAATATTTAGTCCTTATTTCACTTTTAGGTTGGTGTAATTTTGAGTGGTGATGGTTTTTCCGAAATTGTTAAAAAAAAATTCATGTTATATGTACCTATATAAGGATTTCAATCAGAACTGACGCGTCATTTTTCTAAATACATTTCACAAAACAATTACATAACTGTTAACCGACAGCGCCCCCCTGTTAACGTTATTCCGTCGCCAAACGTTTCACGCAGAATTGAAACTGTTTTTATTGGCAATTTTTTTGTCATTAAGATTGCTCTGTAAAATACGATCCTTAATTTCAAATTATCAAAGATTTTTTTTAGATAGTGGCCAGTTAGTTCTTCTGTGAGCAGAATCTTGCAGACTTCCAGTGGGGAAGTCTTTCTAAGATGATGAATGTATAGCTAATTGTCGGATATCATTAAGATAAGATGAACGACGATCTTCATAATATGTCACTTAAAGATAATAAAGTAATAATGTCAGTTGATCCTACCTAAGCGTTTATATATTATTATAGGTGGAATAATTCTCTTTGTCGGTCGTAAATCCATTGCTTGTACTAAGGTTTATTTGATCATGTGGACGGACTCGGCGCCGGAACGGACTTAACCGAGTTTATTGCTGACTTAAATAACTACTGTACCTACTACTAACTCTTTGCCTATAATTTTAGTTTCATGTTATTCATTTCTCAATCTTTATGAAATTTTTCGTGTATAGTTTGGGTTTGTTTATTTTATTATCAAGGAGTTTTATTTTTTATCCTTTGTGTGGCATTCTTTTTATCTTCAATGATTAATAAAAATAGTATTTTTAATTTCATTGCTGTGAAAGTTTTACTACTTAGCCCCCTTTTGTACCTTTGAAACAAATCTTTTTGTTCACACTTTTTCATTTGTTATGTTTTCCAAAATTTGGAAAACATGACAAATGAAAAAGTCAAAATATTGATGGAGTCGCACTAGGGCCGTTACGCGTATCGTCCGTTTATGGCCCTATTGTATTCCTGAAAGGTGCATTTTTTCTCGGATCAGTCGCTTTTCTGTCGTTCTACCTAAGTACCAAATATTAATATACTAAGATTTGTAGTGATTTTAAATACTAAGTATAAAATTGAAAGTATGTGATTTGCCGCAAATGATTTTTGTATCAGTGTAATCATTAAGTTTAAAAGTATCTCAGTTACCGTAAAGGTACTGGTTTTTTACTGGAACGGAATGGAAACATGATGTTTGGAGCGTCGCCTAGCTTTTATGTTAGTTCTGTTCGAGCCTCGAAACCAAAAGTTTGTCTTTAAGAAGTTTAGTCTGTAACGTTATTATATTTAGTACCTAATTAAATAAAAATAAAACGAGCCTATTATTGTCCCACTGCAGGCCAAAGGCCTCCTCTCATACAGAGAAGGCACGAGCATTGATTACCACGCTTGCTCAAGACGGGTTGGTGATTTCAGACATATATTAACTATGAGTCCAAGTTTCCTCACGATGTTTTTCCTTCACCGATGTTAGTAATGTCCAACATAAACTTAGAAAAGTACATATGAATTGAAAAAGATACTTTGGTACTTGCCCGGATTTGAACCCGCAACCTCGTGCATGAAAGGCGAGGCTTTAACCACTGGGGCATCACAACATAAATAAATAGTTTGTTAAATATTCCTAAAAGTATACCAAGTTTGTATGTGTGCAAGAATATAAATACAGTTATATTAGTACTGCAATGGTGTATCATTTCACATTATTAACTTTTTATAGCATTTATATCAGAAAGGCACTTTTCGCCATAATGCAACAATTTGTGAAAAAACGTATTTTATTTCTAATTTTGCTCCCTTTCCCACTGCTGGGACACAGCCTCCTCTCTTCAAGAGAGAAGGAGCTGTAATCTAACACGTGGGCCCATTGCGGGTTGGTGGATGTCAGATTTCTTCGAATTTTTTGGTTCTCACGATGTTTTCCTTAACCAGTTTGACAGCTGTAGTGGTGAAACAATTTACACAAAGTAAAGCGCCTGTCAGGAACCTACACCTTCAAACCTATGACCTACAACGTAAGTGACGGCTGTTACCACTGGGCCAACACTGCTGAAAGGCGAGTTGTTAATTGACTTGTATGTTTTTCTACGTCATAACTACTAACTAGGTTTCTTAACCACACCTAATAATAACACACAATCGCGAAACCCAACTGCTTTTTCACTTAAATTACTAAGCAATTACTGCCTCGTTGGTCTAATGGTCGTAAACGCTACTGCATGCGTTCTTGGGTTCGATTCCTAGGTCAGATAAAGTGTTACTGGGTTTTTCTATTTGGAATTTCCCAGTAGCAGCTCGAAGTCTGGATTTGTTTGAATTTGTGGATGGCGATGGGCTCGCCTATTACATGGGATTTAAGCCAGGAATACACATGGCAGTAACTTGCACAACATTATGCAAGTAGCCTATATGCTATCGCGACATATACCAATCAGAAGTGGTTACGGCACAATAGCATGTAAGCTTCTTGCATACTTTTGTGCAAGTTACTAAGTTAATATGTATTCCTGCCTTTAAACGATACCTGGCGAAATGTGGGTGTACTCTAGGGTACACTTCTGTCCAACCCTTCGGGAAAACTAGGCGTGATGTTGTGAAACGGCTATTATGTATTTAAGTAGAGGTTATTCGCTTGAATGACTCAAATTATGAAATCTTATAATTGCAAGCAAAGATCAATGAGTTATATCCATATTACTTTTCATATAATAAGTAAGTACATACTTACGTAATTTGAAATAATAATATTTCGATAAATGTATGAAATCCGATTCATGGAGCACTTGGAAAATCCACGAAGCAAACCAAATATACAAAACCAATCACTAATATTTTGAACCAAGCAGTGAAAATGTAACTTTTGTTACTACCCCAGTCCCAGCAAACATGTGAGTAGTTTTTAAAGAAACTACCCACGACTTCGCTTCACTTTGACATAAAGACATTACAAACAAACAGACAGATAGACAAATAATTTCCATCCTACAACAATGTGGATTCTAGCTATCCGGCCACAAATTATTTCGACCAACACTAGTATTACACGTCACGCTGGTGATTGTTGCAATTTATCGATAAACGTGATATAAATGAGTGCATGCATAAATGTGTAAATTTTAATGCAAAAAACAGCACTTATTCATTGCATAGATTCCTGCTCACGGATGTTCTGACAATTTAATGTTATGTGCCTGCTTTAAATCAGTTTACTTGGTACAAGTCACTTTGTTAGTCAAGTGTTCGGAATTATTTTAGTTATTCAGTGACGGAGTTTTAGATCATAATGGATAAACCAGAGACCATGGATCGGGTGAAGTTCACGATAAATGGGAAAAAATATAGTGGTGTGTTTTTTTAATTGTAGTGTAAAAAATATGCACTTGCTTTGTTTTTGTTCATGCTATGTTTTATTACCTGTGAGGGCTTCGTGGCTAAATAATAACAGCCGCACGAGGTGATCGAAGGTTAAGCTACGCTTGCCGCGGACGGTTCGTGGATGGGTGACCATCCATTGCATATCGAAAACCCTCCGTACCTCTGAAAGAACGTTAAGCCGTTGGTCCCGGTTGACATTCTCATATCTTTGACAGTCGTTACGGGTAGTCAGAAGCCCAAAAGTCTGACAAGCAGTGGTTGTGGAGGTCAGATAGACAGTCGCTCCATGTAAAATACTGGTATTCAGCTGCATCCGGTTACACTGGAAGCCGATCCCAACATAGGAAAAGGCTAGGTAGATTGATATTGTCCCATTACCTGCAACTACTATAATTTAAACCATAAAATAGAAATAAAAATAAACATAAGTGATTGCTTATCAACACCTTGACGTATGTCGTAAAGTCAAAAGTCTGATCCTATTTAAATATTCTATTCAAGACCTTTTGCCATTGAAACTTTGTTTCTTTGTGGACATTTTCAGCGGGTTCCGAGTGCACAGTGGACCTGACATTAAACGAGTACATCCGTCAGTATGCGGAGTTGCGCGGCACTAAGTACATGTGTCGTGAGGGCGGCTGCGGAGCGTGCGTGGTCAACGTTCGAGCACACACGCCTGGCACACAGGAGATCAGCTCGTTCTCCGTTAATTCTGTAAGGATACTAAGATAATCAAATCTTATTTTATTGTTTTATAGGCTGGCGATTAAGTCACTGGCATGGGTTGAGGGGGCGATTCTTCTAATGTCCAATCTACCCGTTGCATAAAAGATTGCCTAAGCCAGAGAGAAAACGTCTTAAAAAGTGCCACAATCACAAATACTTTGGTCCTTGTCCCTCAAACGATTGCTCTTATTGCTAATTGCTTAAAATACAAGACTTGTTCGAACAAGCGTATTAAGTTTCGGATAAATAAAAGGTTTACTAAGTACAATATTATTGATATCCCGACGACACAAAAAGTCAGGTTCTTCAGCTTTTCTTTCTGTTGTTTTAGTGTCTTGTTGCAATCATGTCCTGCGATGGCTGGGACATCACAACTATTGAGGGTATCGGCAACAGGAAGATTGGGTACAACATCATTCAGAAACGGCTTAACCATTTTTTTGGATCACAGTGTGGTTACTGCAGTCCGGGTTTTGTGATGAGCATGTACAGGTATGTAATTGAATTAGCTGAAAATTATGTATTGGTTGGCTGTTGGGTCGGGCACTTAATGCATTTAACCAGACGCGGCTTTAAACCGCATCAAATTTAGTTTCTGTGTTGACACGCGTGTTTTTATTCGGTATGTTTTGCAACAGATTTTCAAAGCAATTACATACATTACAATTTCGGTATTGCAAAATAATTAATATTCGCGTCGGGTTAACCGGGTTATCCACCGTGCTTTTTCGGTCATAAGGTTGTTTTTGTAAAAACGTTTAATGATTTAATTTTTTTTTTATCTTGAAAGAACGACATCCTAACGATATTAAACTATTCCAATATTTTCAGTCTCGTACAGGGCAGCGACAGCCATCTAACAGAAGGAGAAATAGAAAACTCTTTGGGTAGCAACCTTTGTAGATGTACCGGCTACCGTCCCATTTTAGAAGCATTCAAATCTTTCGCCGACCACCCAGACGCGAATACATTGAGGAAGATAAAGGATATTGAAGATATATCTGAGCAAATATGTCCCAAATCCGGTAAAGCGTGTGGCGGCACTTGTGGGATCAACGAGGACTGGTGTTTAGTAAATATGGATAATATGAGTGCTCCAGATTTGCCTAAGAAAATATCTCTCGCTGATGGAAGACTGTGGTACTCTGTTAGTGATATAAGATCAATATTTACTGCTTTAGACGATGTTGGTTATGATTCTTACATGTTGGTCGCTGGCAATACTGCCAAAGGTAATTTAAGATATGTGTGTTAAGTTATGAGACTAATTTATTTGATGAAATTTCTTATACATTTCGTTTTAACAATTATTAAGTTTGTTCTAATAATACCTTTATTGATTTCAGGTGTCCGTCCAATGCTATTTTACCCAAAGTTGTTGATAGACATAAGCGATGTAAAGGAGCTGGCCACACATTACTTAGACATAAATTTGGTCCTTGGAGCCAATATGACGTTGACTGATACGATGCACTTATTCAAAGAATTATGTGTTTCGAATGAAGATTTCTGGTATTTAGACATACTGTATGATCATATGGAACGAGTGGCTCATATACCAGTGAGAAATGTAAGGACCTAAACAGATTATTCCTAATATTTTACTTAATTCAAAATGTGACTTAAAGGAATATCTACTTCTTACTACTAGAGCCTAGCGGCCTTATCGGTATTAAATTAAATGAATCCCTTTTTACTACGTGTTAATTTTCGTATGTTTCTATCACTTTTACGTTTTCAGATCGGAACTCTAGCTGGTAATTTGGCTTTGAAAAATTCAGATCCAGGTTTTCAATCAGACATATTTCTCTTATTGGACTGTGTCGGAGCTACTGTTACTCTTGGTATGTTTATATTTCTTACCGTAAAAAGAGAATAGCGTGTACAATACAATAATAAAATATATTTTCATTCTAGTTGACCGTGAGATGAGGCAGACGGAGATGAATTTACCAGAATTTTTGACGACGAATCTTAAAGGAAAAGTAATGACACAAATAAAACTACGCCCCCTATCGCGACATTATGAATTAGTTACATATAAGGTGGGAAATTTTGTTTTAAATGCTAAAGTTTATCTTATTGATATATTCACGCTGATTTACAATGTAAAATGTAATGGTAAAAATGTTCTTTTTTGTCGGCAATTTTGTTTCACTCTGTCTTTGAGTTTCGACTGATTTTTAATATTTGAACATACCTACATGTATGGTTTAATAATAAGTAATTTATGAAAATTGGAATGTCGTACAACTATCTACAAGGTTCAGACTTACTTATTATCAAATATAAAACTTGTATAGAATTCTGATAACACCGTGTAGCAATAAACTCTAATAAGAACTACATTGTATTAACCACTAAGATTTTTTCCGACATAAAACTTAGGTATATCTAAAGCAAAAACGCTTATGACAAATAAAAAAGTCTAAACATGAACATTTGCTTCTAGATTACGCCGAGGGAACAAAACGCTCAGGCATATGTAAATTCAGGCTTTCTTTTGAAATTCAACCCTCATACACATCTCGTAGAAGAAGCGTCCATTGTGTACGGAAATATTAATCCATCATTTACGCACGCTTATGACACTGAGAAGTTTTTGATTGGACGTGACATATTTAACAACCAGACCTTACAATCTGCTCTGCACGTCTTAGAGAAAGAAATTAATCCTGATGTTCGACCACCATATCCACCACCATTTGCTCGGAAAAAAGTGGCCTTGGGTCTTTTTTATAAGGTGTGTACATTAAATTTCCTACAAAATACCTACTCTTTTATTGAGCGTTTGTTTTTTTTTCGATTTAGCCTTTTTTTTTATAGAACTATCTAGGTTATTTATTTTCGGGGTTGAAATTTTTAATAATCTGTTTTTAAGGATTAATTGATTTAAAAATACTAGGATAGACAAAAGAATAGAACTTTTATCTTTAAAATATTAAATACTGACTTTCCTTACAGTGTATTATCAAACTTTGTCCAAAAGATATATTGCATCCCATCTACAAGTCTGGGGCTACCACTCCAAGTGATGACAGACCACCGGTCAGTCGCAGCTACCAAGAATATGACACAGAACAAAAAGACTTTCCCATAACACAGCCGCTGTTGAAGAAAGAAGGAATGATTCAATGTGCAGGTGAAGCTGTCTATAGTGATGACACGCCGGCGATTAAAGATGAAGTTTTTGCAGCACTCGTCCTCTCCACTGTAGCTAAGGCAGATATTAAAAGTATTGATAGTTCTGAGGTTCTGGTAAGTGCACATATTGTTGCTAATATATATAACTGAGATTGTAAACATGAGTTTTCTTTAATGATATTGTTATATTTTAGAAAGTTGAGGGTGTTTTAGCGGTATTGACTTCCGTGGACATACCAGGCGTAAACAGCATAGTACGAGCAGATTTTTTGCTCATGTTTGAGAACGAAGAACTATTGGCTAGCAATAAAATATCATATTACAATCAGCCAGTGGCTATTGTCGTTGCAGTTACTCAAGTATTGGCTGATAAAATGGCGTGTTTAGTTAAAGTGAATTATAAGAATGTTCCAAAAAAACCTATTGTTTTTACCATTGACGATGCAATACATGCACCAAAAGAGGAAAATAGGCTTTACCCTTATCC
Source organism: Omphaloscelis lunosa (assembly GCA_916610215.1). Taxonomy (NCBI): domain Eukaryota; kingdom Metazoa; phylum Arthropoda; class Insecta; order Lepidoptera; family Noctuidae; genus Omphaloscelis; species Omphaloscelis lunosa. The sequence goes on along the minus strand of OU744244.1, from coordinate 15,796,262 downwards.
AGGTATCGTACCAACGGATAGAGGAGCTAATACCAGAAAAGTTATTAAAGGAACTTTCATCAGTCCTCGGCAGTATCACCATATGATGGAACTGCACACGACGGTTACAAAGCCCGTTGATGAAGGTTTAGAACTTATTTCATCAGCTCAGTACATGGACATCACACAAGCAGCAATCGCACAGCTTTTGAACATGCCTGAGAGTTTGTAAGAAAACTAATATTTCTAATCAATAATTCTTAATTTTTACAGACGTTTATTTTATAAATGTGCTATTAATTTCAGAATAATAGTGAAAACAAGAAGATGTGGAGGCGGTTTTGGTAGTAAAATCAGCCGACACGGTTTTGTAGCATGTGCAACCGCGTTAGCTGCAAAAAAACTCAACAAGCCATGTAGAATGTCTATGCCTATGCACAGCATTACACGAGCTATTGGAAAAAGACCAAATACCAGACTTGATTACGAGGTATGTAAAACAGAATACTTATTGATCTAACAAAAAACTTTTTTATAAAAAAAAAAAAACAACCGACTTCCAAAAAAACACTAATGTGAAAAATTGCTAAAATTTCGAAAATTGGTCTCTTTGGTTTTTTATTTTAGTTATTTGCCACCGATTTCCGAAATTTAAGTTATTTTTCGTTTTGTAGTGGTTTTTGGAAGTCGGTTGTTTTTTTTTTTTGTAAAAAGGTTTTTATTTCTCCCTTTTTAGTGGGTAGTTTGTAATTTATCTTAGTTACAAAAACCTTTACATAAACCTTTTATGAAATATTGCTTTTCCCGATGCAGGGACGTTAATTGTTGAGGAGTTTTCCTGGTACTTAACCATAAGCTCCACTTCTCCATATGCATTGTGACGAGCATAAATTGCATTGCAATCATATTAAAGTATTCGAATCGCAACCCGTGAAATACTTATTATTGAGTAATTCCGGTGGCCATTTGTGGTCTTCATCATCAGTTCCACTTCACCAAATGGTGCTTTCCAAGAGCAACTGCACGAGTTACAATAAAAAAAGAATCATCAAAATCGGTTCACCTGATCAAAAGTTCTAAGGTAACAAACATAAAAAAAAGTCCTCCTCCTGTTTTTTAAGTCGGTTAGAAAGAGGATTTTATTGAATATTTTTCTAAAGAGATCATTTAAATTGTCGTTATTTTAAATTAGGTTGGGGTAGACGACAGAGGTGAAATACAATATATGGATGCGGTATTTTATGTGAATGATGGACATTCCCGTAATGAAAATGAGAATGCGTATTCTACAGATTCTTTAAAAAACTGTTATGATTATAGCAGATGGAAATGTGATTCTTTCGGCGTCATTACAGATACTTCATCGAACACTTTTATGAGGGCCCCTGGTGAGTTGGAGATAATTTAAAATAAGTTTCACTAAGAAAAGATGATGACTAAATGTATTATATTTTACGAATATTTCTTTTAGGCGGCTTTGAAGGAATTTCAGGAATAGAGCACATAATGGACCATATTGCCGAAGAACTAAATAGAGACCCAGTAGAAGTTCGCATGGCTAACTATCGTAGAGAAAACAATGATTTGCCAACCTTATTACCAATGTTTCTTGAGAGAATTGACTTTAAAGACCGACAAGAGTGTATAAAAGAGTTTAATAATCTTAATAGATGGAAGAAACGTGGGATAAAACTGAACAATATGGCCTTTCCAGTGCAACACCTTGGTAATTATGCAGCTCTTGTGTCTGTGTACCACGGTGACGGAAGTGTGATCATAAATATTAGTGGTATTGAGATAGGTCAAGGAATTTTCACTAAAATGGCACAAGTGGCAGCTTATGAGCTCAATGTCCCTGTGGAGACTGTTACAGTCATACCTTCTGTTAACTTTGCAACCCCAAATTGTTTTGCGACAGGTGGTAGTATAACTAGTGAATGTTGTGCCTACTGCGTGATTAGATGTTGTGATCAGATTAAAGCAAGACTGGCACCTTTCAGAGCAGCTATGCCTACTGCTTCATGGCGAGAAATTGTATTTGAAGCTGACAGGCAGGGAATTTTGTTACAAGCAAATTATTTAACGAGTCCAAATGATCCAAGATTGGTAAATTACTCGGTATTTGGCATAGCTGTAACTGAGGTTGAGGTAGATATATTGACTGGCAGTAAATGGATTGTTCGGACGGACATATTTGAAGATGCTGGTCGCACCTTGAATCCAGCTATAGATGTGGGCCAGGTGAGATATATTTTGAGTTTGGATGATGTTGTTTATTAAATAGTTACAAAGTGTTTATAGAATTAATTTGTTTATAATTTTTACATTTTAAATGGAACAGCTTAAAGAATAAGTTACGTTCAATTTATTCATTATTTTAGGTGGAAGGAGCATTTATAATGGGTGCGTCTTTGTGGATGATGGAGAATACAGTTTACAATGAGTTAACCGGAGAATTATACAGTGACCGAACGTGGACTTACAAAATAATGGGGGCTAAAGATATTCCTTATGATTTCCGTGTTTATTTAAGACGAAAAAGACCGAATCCTGTTGGTATTTTGGGATCTAAAGGTAAAAAAAAAACTATTGTAATTGTATTGTATTGGGCATAGATAAAGAAAGAAAGAAAGAAAATTTGTTTATTCTGTACAAACGAAACGCACGTTTTAAAAAACTAGACATAAAATATACACAATACAAAAGTAGCCAAAAGCTTCGTTTTCAATACAAAAAAGTTTGACAATATTTTTCATAGCTTAATTATAACACTGGTTCATTGGTTCAAGGCTACAGACCAAAAACAATATTGCGTGATTACTGTTGCAACAGATTTAACTACTTTTGTAACAAATAACAAGAAAAATTAAGCTGTGCGTCGCATTTATGCAAGAACAGGTCGTTGCTCAGCGAAAAGCTGGGAATTCGGACGAACTTAACGTCAGCAGCGCTGGTTTTCAGGAATTACCTAAGGAATGACGTAATGACGTCTCCCTGTGTGACCACTCATAGGTGGAAGAATACTTTACCCTTTTAATAAATTCATTTGTATTCTTTATAGCCACCGGTGAACCTCCGTGCTGCCTTGCTTATGTTACAGTCGAGTCATTGAGAGATGCCATAGAAGCCTCTCGAAAAGACAGTGGCCACGATACAAATTATCTTTGCTTGAGTAAGTGCCAACTGCAAATTTAAATAGTTATCCGTTTATTTGCTACTCTTACTAAAAATACATACATGTTACTACTTAGATAAAATCCCCGACTTTATGATTTGGCACAATAATTGTTACTCTCAAAGTAAAGAATTTTTAGTTTTAAATCATAATGCATGTTGTTACAGAAGTTCCAGTTAATCTTGAAAGTATCGTTGAAGCAGCAGACGTGAGAATAGAAGAGTTTCTGCTTTATTAAGAGTATTTTAGCGATTGCTGATTTGCTTGCACTCATACTGATGTTCTTTAATTATTAAAGCTATTTTAGTCCGTATTTCACTTTTAAGTTGGTATAATTTTTTGTGGTGATGGTTTTTTCGAGATTAATCATAATTTTCATGTTATATGTAGTTAATTTCAATCGGATCTGACACGTCATCTTTCGAAATACATTTCACAAAACAATTAAATAATTATTAACCGACAGCGCCCCTATGTTAACGTCCTTCCAACGCCAAACGTTTCACGCAGAATTGAAACTGTTTTTATTGGCAAGTCTTTTGTCAAGATTACTCCGTAAAATTCGATTCTTAATTACAAATGATCAAAGTTTATTTTATTTAGTATGGATAATGGCCAGCAGTTAGTTCTTGTGTGAGCAGAATCTTGCATACTTCCAGTGGAAGTCTTTCTAAGATGATGAATGCAAATTGTCAGATATTACGATAAGATGAATGACGATCTTCATAATATGTCACTTAAAGATAATGAAGTAATAATGTCAGTTGATCCTACCTAAGCGTTTATATATTATTATAGGAGGAATGATTCTCTTTGTCAGTCGTAAATCCATTGCTTGTACTAAGGTTTATTTGATCATGTGGACGGACTCGGCGCCGGGACGGACTTAACCGAGTTTATTGCTGACTTAAATAACTACTGTACCTACTACTAACTCCTTGCCTATAATTTTAGTTTCATGTTATTCATTTCTCAATCTTTATGAAAATTTTCGTGTATAGTTTGGGTTTGTTTATTTTATTATCAAAGCGTTTTATTTTTTATCAGTTTTGTTGCATTCTTGTTATCTTCGCGGTGATTAATGAAAATAGGATTTAGAATTTTATTGCCCTGAAACTTTTACTATTTATAAGCCCCCTTTTTATTATCTAAGGAAAACCTTTTTGTTCACACTTTTTCATTATTTACCATAGCATTTTATATCAGAAAAGAACATTTCGCTACGATGCATCAATTTGTACAATAACTTATTTCTAATTTTGCGTAAATTCTTTACCTTCTAAGAAACCTGTCAAATATTTCCACCATCCTTCAACCAACCTTCAACGGATTATGCGCATTTCTTTCAAATTCATAGAGTCTAAATTCCAATGTAAGTGTCTACGCATCCCGATTATAAAAGAATATCTCGCTACTTTGTTTGGGGAGGGTCAACGGCCGCCACCGGCAGGTGTCACCTACACCGGAACATTATGACATGAATCGTGCAATTCCTTTCAAAATTAATAAAATATTTTTCTGATTTTTCATTTATTTCCTGGCACTGACGATGGTGTCGATTATTGAATGAACATTCTAGACAAAACTTGTCAACAATATGGAACGCTAACGCGATAGATAAATAGATGATAGATAGAATACTCTTTATTATGTACACCAAAACAATTACAAACATAAATGTAAAAATTACACTATAGACATGACATCACAATAATGTAGAACTTAAGATACATCACACACAACTTACTAATGCTAACACAAAGTTAAAGCGAAAACTGTCAATATTAATATAACCCTGTAACCTAACGCACTTCGCTAGTTTATGGGGATGGCTCAAGTCATCTTGAAGGGTGTATCGTGGCCTATAGAGATAGCGTTGTATTTGATTGAAGATGACGCCAAAGACAATGGCGTTAGGTATCATTTTACATCAAAGCCCAGGGGGTGACAGTTCGACCAGGGAGTTAGCGTAGCGGAAAATAGCCTGCGCACTATAGCGAGAAGCCAATGCCGACGGCTACCGTCTAAGTCTCGATTACGTGTTATATTTACGATAGGGCTGCGAGACGGGAATATTTATTTTGTGGTGAGTTCGTGTTGTAAGATCAAGTGTAAATACGGAGTTAAAACATACTGTGAATCTGTTAATTTAACCTAAAGAGTTCTGATTATATTGTTATCTTTTACAGAAACTAGAATAGTATGAAAGCATTACCATATTTGTTTTATTGGTTATACTTAAGTACTAATTCATAAGCGATCAATTACCTTTCAATTATAATTAAATACAGCTAAGGTTAACTTCTCGTAACTAAAACCAATAAAACTGCTTTTCTCCTGTAATCCAAGCAAGAAAATCAATTTCATTCACTTACGCGGCGTCACTAACGCCTCGAAGGAAATTAGTACAAATGGACTCAATAAAGTGGAACAAATAAATACAATTTCCCCGTCGTTGGTCATTTGTTCAGGACGTGCGTGCGAACATATTTATCTAGATACACTGGATTGCCAATTTGTTCTGTCACCTTTGTTATGTGAGACTTTTAGCACACAGTAGTCTCATTTCGTTCAAAGTGTAGGTACTGTGCTGATGCTAGAGTGAAAACTAGATAGATTTCTACACTTTAGGCCATTAAGGTTGCGCGTTCATTGAGGCTGCGGCCAGTCCGCCGGTTGAACGCGTCCCAGAGGGTCATGGCCATCCGGCTGGCCCGAGGATACCGCACGGTCTCCTGTGAGGCTGCGAGCCTCCTTGCCGGATTACCGCCATGGGATCTGGAGGCAAAGGTCCTCGCGCACATCTGGGAGTGGCGCGAGGAGGCGAAACGCCGGGGCTTAACTCCGCTGCCGCGAGAAATCACGGCACAGCGGACAGAGCTCCGGTGGGATCTCATGGCGTCATGGAGAGTGCGATTGTCGCAACCCAGTGCTGGGCACGCCACAATTGCGGCGATAAGTCCCCTCTTTGAGGAGTGGCTAGAGAGGCGCCACGGCGTCCTCATCTTCCGCCTGACGCAGGTCCTTACCGGACATGGCTGTTTTGGGAGGTTCCTGTTCAGGATAAGGCGGGAGGAAACGCCCGGGTGTCACCATTGTGTGGATCGCCCGGAGGACACGGTGGAGCATACGGTGGAGGTCTGCCCAGCTTGGGCGGAGCATCGCCGTGTCCTAGTGGAGGCGATCGGCGGCGGTGATCTCTCGCGTCCGGCCCTGATTAGGGCCATGGTAGGGAGCGAGAGGAAATGGGAGGCCGTCACCTCCTTCTGCGAAGCAGTAATGCTCGCGAAGGAGGAGGCGGAACGCGTGAGGGAGAGGCAAATTTCGCGCCCTCACGCCCCTAACCGCCGCAGGAGGAGACGCCCTGGGCGGCGGGAATCGCAGGCCGATTTCCGGCCACCGTAGGCGCGGGCTTGCGGACGGTGAGCAATGGGTAGCTCGCCGTCCGATAAGGACCAGGCCCGGGTCGACGGCGCGTTGTGTTCCCCGCGCGCCTCAAAGAGATGTCAGCAGAATTGACGGGGTCCATTAGGGCCGATGCCTGCCGGGGGTGCGAAGAAAACCGAAAGGGAGATCGTGGCCCCCGGCAACAGGGCAACCGAAGGAACACGGGTGGGTTTTAGTCAGTAAGAGTCTGACACGCCCTCCCGTTCCGCCCAGAGCGGGAGAAGTTATGTGATGATTTCCCACCCAAAGAAAAAAAGGCCATTAAGGTTCAATTTACATTTAACCTCAATGGCCTAAAGTGTAAGTGTAAGTTCTAAGGTTACACTAGAGAAGCTTTAAAAAAAAAATGTGTACCCGTGGTTGTTAAATGAGACAACCGCGGCGTATGCGTATTCAGGTAGCAAGACTGAGACGTTTGTTGTTGTTTGTCAAAAATTTTGTTTGCCGTGTCTGCTCTAGTTTACATTGAACCTTAATCCTTTAGGCTCTTTATTTTTTAGGGCCGAAGCTGCCAATGAGAAGTTCTCCGTAAAAACTCTAACAGGTCATTTGAAGATCGGAAAATGACAAAGAATTGTAGATAAGCATGACTTGAAAATCCGTCTAGGCCGGCTGGTATTTAAGACTTCTGTAAAAAAAATACCGTGAAAACTATGTAAGGTTAGGTTGTCAGTAGTGCAAATCCCTGGTATCTAGTGAAATGATAGCTCACTTCAAGCGCATTTCACCTAAGTTTTTGCGGTGAGATTTTTAAACAGGCTGCTACTGTTATTAAGAAAATGACAAGAGGTAAATCGCCCGGCCATGACGGCCTTAGCGTCGAGCACCTGAAGTATGGAGGGCCACACCTGTATAGGGTTCTTGCTCTTTTTTTAATTTATGTCTCAGTCACCGTTATTTGCCGCAGGACCTTATGCGTACAGTCGTAGTTCCGATTATTAAGGACAGGACAGGGGACGCTTCTGACGTGTCCAATTACAGGCCTATTTCGTTGGCCACGATAGTCGCCAAGGTCTTGGACAGTTTGCTTGATCAACAGTTGGCTAAACACGTTGAACTCCATGACGCGCAATTTGGCTTTAAATCTGGTTTATCCACGGAAAGCCATTCTGTGCCTCAAGCAAACTGTTCAGTATTATATTTCCCGAAAAATACCTATTTTTAGGGTTCCGTACCTAAAAAAGGAAAAAACGGAACCCTTATAGGATCACTCTTGTGTCTGTCTGTCTGTCTGTCACAGTCAATATGCTCCGAATCCAATGGACCGATTAAGTTGAAATTTGGTATATATATATATTTCTGTGACCCAAACATGAACGTGAACCATGAACCCAAATATGATATTCCCGGTTTCTCGCTCTATAGCACTCCTTTACCATAGGTGTCTAAGTTTAAGTACTTGGGTCATTGGGTCACTGATGATCAATACAATGGACAATATGGACAAAGAGAGGGAGCGCAGGTCGTTAGCTGTTCAATGTATCATGCTGGTTCGAAGATTTGCACGTTGTACAAATCAAGTTAAAGTCACTCTTTTTTTAAAGCTTTCTGTCAGTCTTTCTACACGTGCAGTCTTTGGACCAGTTATACGCAGAGGGCATACAGCGATCAGCGTTTCCAATATAATAACACGTTTAGGATACTGTTGGGGATGTCGTGGTGTTGTTGTGCGTCCACAATGTTTTTAGAGGCGCGCACAGATGATTTTTACGCCATAACAAAAAAAGCCGGCTACGCGCCACTACCAACAATCTCCTGAGCGTGTTCTCGGATCGGTGGGACTCCCCTCTGCTGCGCCACTGGGTAAGAATCCATAACAGTTGATATTTTTAGTATTATCTCCCTATTACTAACTCGAGTTATTAAGTTATTTTGTTGAAGCTAACACTATGGACTCTCTCTCGTCTGCAATAAAGAATTTGAACCGGCAGGAATTATGCAATTAGAAATGAATTTCACTCAGTCTGTAGGTAACAAAACATGTAAAGCCTGTACTTCTTCCGTACATACACAGTATATCACGTACACCAACATGACGTATACCAACTTAGAAATAAATTTTGTCTCTAGGTGTAGCTCGCGTTTTCGTCAAATTTGTCGACGGGCAGTACGAGGCGCAGTAACGAGCAGACGTCTTCTGCGGCGTCGTTCCACGACTAACAATAATTCATTTCAGGAGCCTGTCAACAGTTTCACCCCCAGCTGTGTGTACTGTGTGAAAAATAAAAGGGCGTATATCTGTTTGACATAATTGGAAGGAAATTGATGTTTAGTTCTAGACGTATTTGTAACCTGTCTGAAACAGTAGGCCGTCTGTTATATAAATATTTCAGTGAGAAACGTATGTAGTAAATGCGAAGAACTACTCAAAAGTATTAAAAAGATACATTTTAGATTGTAGTGGGACCTAAAAAAAAAAATAAAGAAATATCTACCTCATTAATATAAAATTATTTAATAAATTATCAATTAATATCTGGCACCGAGTTTCCGTGTCTGGCCATATCGCTGTTAAACCCGCGATGGTTTGTGTGGTATGTTTAAATTTTAAACAAATGCATGTAACTACTTTTATTTTTGAATAATAAACAAAAAATAAAAAATATAAATTATTTAAAAGGTATTTTATGTAAATACCTACCTAGGAACAGATCCCGGGATTAGTAGGTAACTACCAAGATTTCGACTACCACGACCTGCATGATTTATTTTAGAATGATGACCTTTAAGGGTTAATTGAAATAGTTAAGCTAGTAGACTTTACTACAAATTATAATTACTCGGGATAGAACGTATTCATCTTGTACATAATCTTGGGCTTGATTATGCCCGGCATTTTCCATGAATTCTTGGTTTATTGTCTGTATTCTGGGTTAGTAGTTGAAAGTAAAATGTTCGGACAGCTTTATCTAGCGTTAAGCATAAAGTGGAGTCATTTATTATAATAGAATCGTTAGAATAAATCTAGCTCCGTTCTAGGCTTTTTATGGATAAATTCCAAATCAGACGCAGACTTTCTTTATACGCAGGGTTATAATGCACTGAAATATTGACTACTAACTATTCGTTGGAAAAGATGAATTGCTGAAATATTAAACAACGTAAAACTTATTTTTTATTAATCTCTTACAAGATTATTACAACAAGAAAGCTACACAAACAACAAATGATGCAAAATAAAAACTCCGTTACAATAAAATCAACTAACACAATTTTAATGTTACTGGAAAAATAAAGATGAAGAAATGAATAACGTGGATATGCGATACCTGCTTCTACACTGCTACTCAAGCACTATTCCTAATATAGAAGAAACTCTCCAAGTCTCACATCAGCTGCTTCAACAATACTTTTCAGAGTAACTGGAACTCCTGTAACAATATTGATTATTTCATTTCGTTTAATTTCGTTACTACTGCTCTATTTGTCCAGCTTTAGCAGAGATACCAAATTATTGTCACAAATATAATGACCTGATCATGTTTTGTGTACCTTTCTATACATCGGTCAATTTCAGAAAAACTGTATTTGCTTATTACGTTTCAATAATGGCTGAATAGAGTGACACTGAGCTATGAAATAGAAGTATACCATAAAAGTATAGGTAAGAGTCTGTGTTTCCTTAATTGAAAAACTACGGCTGAAAGTTATTCTTTTATAGCTTTAATAGACCGTCATATCCGGAGGATCCTGAAGTTTTATTTCATAGTTAAAGTTGGAGTTAACTTATACGCCATGAACTAACAGTTATCAGGAATAGGTACTATTTATGTAAGGATATAAATATCAAGGAATGGAAATACGCTAATTCCTATACAAATATAATAAATAGCTCATGCTTAGTACCTTAGTCTTTTACAAAGTAACCGTCACACTTCGCAAAACAATGGTTTTAATGGAAGAGCAAATTACATTTAAGATAACGAAATTGTAAACAATTAAAATGCTAGCACATGCTACCAATATTTCCACGTATCTAGAGTAACTGCCATGATTAGAGTTGGATCCCAATAAAATAATGTGCAATAACTTACTTAAATGACGATAACTTGTATCGTTACCACTGTCTTTTCGAGAGGCTTCTATGGCATCTCTCAATGACTCGACTATAACATAAGCAAGGCAGCATGGAGGCTCACCAGTGGCTATAAAGAAACAGAATTTTATACAATGTCTAGAAAGTTGGTAAATTGAATCACGAAATATTCTCGTAACTACGACCAATCCATATACGTTATGTTATAATTTTACCTTTAGCTCCCAAGATACCAACAGGGTTGGGTTTTTTTCTTCTCAAATAAACACGGAAATCGTAAGGAATGTCTTTAGCACCAAAGATTTTGTATGTCCACGTTCGGTCACTGTACAATTCTCCAGTACAGTTGTTGTAAACTGTGTTTTCCATCGTCCACAAAGACGTAGCCATTATGAATGCTCCTTCCACCTAAATAAATAATCAAATAAAAATAAGGGTATTGAGTCACTTTGTTAATCTATGATCTGGAATATGTAGATAATTTATTCATATGAATATCAACAACAACTCGACTAACAACTCACCACTCGTCACTCAACTCAACTATGTTTGGGTTGGCTTACAGTCTAACCGGATGCAGATGAATACCAGTATTTTACATGGAGCGATTGCCTATTGGACCTCCACAACTCCATCACTGGGTAACGCGATACCCCTTTGGTAAGACTGGTGGTCAGACTTTCGGGTTTCTCACTACCCGTAACGACTGTCAAAGACGTAGAAATGACAGCCGGGACCAACTGCTTAACATTTTGAGGGACACTAAACGCCCATAGACGTCATAACAATAAAACTTCTATTGTGTCTCGTTTACTGTCCTTCAAAGTGTTAACGCGCTTTCCGAGGTACGCAGGGGACAGGGTATGTAATATATGGTCACCCATCCACCGACCGACCTCAGCAAGGGTTGCAGTTGCAGCAAGGGTTTGTTAACCTTGAACATCAACCCGTGCGGCTGTTATTATTTAGCCACAAGTCCGTTTAATACATATGAAAATAACAACACAAAATAAACCTCACCTGGCCCACTTCTATAGCTGGATTTAAGGTGCGACCAGCATCCTCAAATATGTCCGCTCGAACAATCCATTTACTGCCAGTCAATATGTCTACCTCGACCTCGGTTACAGCTATACCAAATATCGAGTAATTCACTGATATTGGATCGAGTGGACTCGTCAAATAATTGGCTTGTAACATTACTCCTTGCTTGTCGGCTTCATATACAATTTCTCGCCATGAAGCAGTAGGCATAGCTGCTCTGAAAGGCGCCAGTCTTAATTTGATCTGGTCACAGCATCTTATCACGCAATAGGCACTATTTTCACTAGCTAAACTGGAATTCGTCGCAAAAGAATTTGGGGTTGCAAAGTTAACAGAAGGTATGACTGCCACAGTTTCAACAGGGACATTGAGCTCGTAAGCTGCCACTTGCGCCATTTTAGTGAAAATTCCTTGACCTATCTCAATACCACCAATATTTATGATCACACTTCCGTCACCGTGATACACAGACACAAGTGCTCCATAATTACCGAGGTACTGCGTTGGAAAGGCCATATTATTCAACTTTATCCCACGTTTCTTCCATCTATTAAGATTATTGAACTTTTTTATATTCTCTTGTCGTTCTTTAAAGTTTATTCTCTCGAGAAACATTGGCACTAAGGTTGGCAAATCATTGTCTTCTTGACGATAGTTAGCTATGCGCACTTCTACCGGGTCCATGTCAAGCTCCACGGATATGTGGTCCATAATGTGCTCTATACCTGAAACTCCTTCTAAACCACCTAAAAGAAATAATCATATTTATTACATTCTCATCATTTTTCAGTGAAGCTATCGATAGCGTAGCTCAAATAAATTACTTATTACTGCTGGTGGCAGTTTTCATACAATGTCTAATGCATTAAACAATTCACATTATGACAGTAGTTTGTTCAGAATCGTTTAATAAATCAATTTCTGACATTTTTAATGTTAGTAATTTTTTATCCCAAAAATAATTAAAACTACGTAAATTATAGTCACACTTCCGTTGTAAAGTCAAAACGAACCGAAATGGGCGGAGTATATATATTACCTACTATGCTAAACCCTTATACGTGTGCGACTGTGTGCGTGCGTAAGTTCATAATGTGACCATAATTTTTTCTCACAATCAGTATAATTATATTTTAATCAAATTTAATAAATAAACAATGTTTTATACATTATAGTAAAAATTCATTGTATATTTATATCATAATATTCTAATTGGGTTGTTTGTTAATTGGTGTGCGTTAATTCCGGGACATGTTGTATAATCTCTGAACTTACCAGGGGCCCTGCAAAAAGCATTCGATGGAGCATCTGTAATAACGCTGAAAGAATCACATTTCCATCTGCGGTAATCATAACAGTTTTTTAACGATTCTGTAGAATACGGATTCTCATTTTCATTACGGGAATGGCCATCATTCACATAAAATACCGCGTCCATATATTGTATTTCACCTCTGTCATCCACTCCAACCTTATTTAAAATAACGACAATTTATTAAATTATCTGTTTAGAACAACTTCCAAAAAATTTGCTATCGATATTTAAGTTAATATTTTGTTTTCAAACCTCATAATCTAATCTGCTGTTTGCTCTTTTTCCAATAGCACGTGTAATACTGTTCATGGACATAGACATTCTACAAGGTTTGTTGAGTTTTTTTGCAACTAATGCCGTTGTACATGCTGCAAAACCGTGCCTACTTACTCTAGAACCAAAAGCACCTCCACATCTTCTTGTTTTTACTATAACTCTGAAATCACGCCAACGACATGACACGTTGTGACAAGTGACAAAGTGACATTGATATTTATTTAAATATCAATGTCACTTTCAATCGAATACTCATTCAATTGTAAACATTCGTTTTCTTACAAACTTTCAGGCATTTTCAGAAGCTGTGCAATTGCTGCTTGTGTAACATCTATGAACTGCGTTGACGTTGTAACTTCTAAACCTTCATCAACGGGCTTTGTAATAGTCGTATGCAGTTCCATCGTATTGTGATACTGTCGAGGACTGATGAAAGTTCCTTCGATAACCTTTTTAGTATTAGATCCTCTATCCATTGGTACGATACCCGGATAATTGAAAAGCCTATTTTCCTCTTTCGGTGCATGTATTGCATCGTCAATGGTAAAAACAATAGGTTGTTTTGGAACATTCTTATAATTCACTTTAACTAAACACGCCATTTTATCAGCCAATACTTGAGTATCTGCAATGACAATCGCCACAGGCTGATTGTAATATAATATTTGATTGCTAGCCAATAGTTCTTCGTTCTCAAACATGAGCAAAAAATCTGCTCGTACTATGCTGTTTATGCCTGGTATGTCCACGGAAGTCAATACCGCTAAAACACCTTCAACTTTCTAAAATATAACAATATCATTAAAGAAAAGTTAAGTTTACTATCTCAGTTATATTTATTAGCAACAATATGTGCACTTACCAAAACCTCAGAACTATCAATACTTTCAATATCTGCTTTAGCTACAGTAGAGAGAACGAGTGCTGCAAAAACTTCATCTTTAATCGCCGGCGTGTCATCACTATAGACAGCTTCACCTGCACATTGAATCATTCCTTCTTTCTTCAACAGCGGCTGTGTTATGGGAAAGTCTTTTTGTTCTGTGTCATATTCTTGGTAGCTACGACTGACCGGTGGTCTGTCATCACTTGGAGTGGTAGCCCCAGACTTGTAGATGGGATTCAATATATCTTTTGGACAAAGTTTGATTATACACTGTAAGGAAAGTCGCTGTTTAATATTTTAAAGATAAAAGTTCTATTCTTTTGTCTATCCCAGTATTTTTTTAAAATAAATTAATCATTAAAAACAGATTATTAAAAATTTCAACCCCGAAAATCAATAAACTAGATTGTTCTACTAAAAAAATTGCTATATCGAAAATAAAAACAAACGCTCAATAAAAGAGTAGGGATTTTGAAAGAAATTTAATGTACACACCTTATAAAAAAGACCCAAGGCCACTTTTTTCCGAGCAAATGGCGGTGGATATGGTGGTCGAACATCAGGATTAATTTCTTTCTCTAAGACATGCAGAGCAGATTGTAAGGTATGATTGTTAAATATGTCACGTCCAACTAAAAACTTCTCAGTGTCATGAGCGTGGGTAAATGATGGATTAATATTTCCATACACAATGGACGCTTCTTCTACGAGATGTGTATGAGGGTTGAATTTCAAAAGAAAGCCTGAATTTACTTCCGCCTGACAGTTTTGTTCCCTCGCTGTAATCTAGAAGCGAATGTTCATGTTTAGCAATTTATATTTTTGTTCTATAAGCGGTTTAGCTTTAGAGATAAGCTCTAAATTGGCAAAAAAACTAAGTGGATATGTTATAATAACGTAGATCTTATTGGAATTTGTTGCTACACGGTGTTATTAGTTTTGTATTTGGAACCAAGTACCTATGTCTAGCTAAACTAGATAATACTGTAGTTACCTAGGTAAAAAAAAAGAAATTCTATTTAGTCTGTCTTTCAGATAATAAAAAATATTAGTCACGTATTTTTTGCTTTATCATATTAATCAAAAATAACTTAGAAAACACGCATTAAAGTTGGGGAGTCGGGGCTCGCTACGTCACAACTCAGTATAAAATCTACCAAAGCCTGACGTCATGCCACCTTTTAACTCAATGTATCGCCGTTATCTTTTGATTACGTCAAAAAAGAAAAAAATACTTGTCCAATATTTTTTATTAATCTACTTTCCGGATGAAAAAAAATTGGACACAGGCATATGGTATGACAGACATATATTCATTAATAATTAAGTATAAAACCCCAGTCGGATCAAAGATTAAATAAAAATCGATCACCTACAACTAAAAGAAAGAATAAAAGCTTGTTTATCTGGAACAAAATTAAACAAATATTAATTTGTACTACTGCATTTCATGTTGTCAGCACATTCCCCATATCCTCGCGTATTTTAATTATGGACGATTAGTTTATCTTAGCACATAATATGTAGATCAAAGTTAGTTCACCTTATAGATTACTAATTCATATTGTCGCGATAAGGGCCGTAGTTTTATTTGAGTCATCACTTTTCCTTTTAGATTCGTCGTCAAAAACTCAGCTAGTTTCATCTCTGACTGTCTCATCTCACGGTCAACTAGAAGAAAAGTTGGTTAATTTTATTTTTATTTAGTACTAGCAATTCTGCTTTAAGGCTCGTGCAAACTGGCGCGATATCGCGGGCGCTACAAGGGTCACGCTGCCTGTAGCGCCCGCGATATCGCGCCAGTTTGCACGAGCCTTTACTGTAAGAAATTTATACATACCTAGGGTAACGGTAGCTCCAACACAGTCCAATAAGAGAAAAATATCTGATTGAAAACTTGGATCTGAATTTTTCAGAGCCAAATTACCAGCTAGAGTTCCGATCTGAAGAAAAATAGTATACTTACATATTGATAAATGATAAATGATTTTATTTCTGTAAATAGGTTTGTACAAACACTTTTACACGTCAATCATATTTTAAAAACTAGATGAGGTCGGCGTTGCCTATCTAACTACTCTGAGAAGAAAGGCCGAAACAAACTCAGAGGTCACAGTCTCTTTTAAAGTCCAGACATAATCTTGGTCAGATCATGTGAAGACCATGTGGATTGGTGTCTGAAGTGGTCTTTTGAGGAAAGCATCACACAGATTGAGAGGGCCTGTCCAGTCAGTGCATGCATTTGTCAGTTATCGTGCAGCTCAACTCAGAATTAAGGAGCTCAACGATTCGACGAACAATACCAAAGAAAGGACATTTGGGTGGGCCGCATAAATTACTCAAACTGTCAGACTATAATTAGAACTAAGTGAGAAAAAATTAAAAACAAAAAGAAAAAGGAATGACCCACATATTCACAATAATTTAAATAATATAATACTTTAAATCATCCTTACACATATTTAAGCAGTGATCAGTAAAACTAATTTGAAACTGAATGAAAACATAAGAAAAGGAATTCAATTAATTAATTTAATGGATATGGTGACGGTCGCTATTATATATCTTTTGTTAAATCTTGGAAGGATGAATCTTGAAATAGAGGTAAGGTCGCCGTATTTTTTAAGAATTCGGTAAACAAACTTACCGACTACTTTTTAAACTTGCTTGTTTATGATCAAAATAATATATGTAGTGTCACCACCTGCTAAGGAACTTGTTTTATTTTTTACATTTAGATACGTAAGTACTTGTTTTTTTTAAATAAATTTGATATCATTATTTTATGTTCCAATTTGTTTTTTTAATTCTTCTTTTTTGATCTACTATAATTTGTTATGTCAGAATAAAAAATATTATTATAATTTTGTTTTTTTCGAAATGGTTGCAATGGAGATTGGAAAGTCTGCTCAAAACATTATAATTCCGTTATTCTCTTTCCCCACTTACGTTTCTCACAGGTATATGTGCCACGCGTTCTAAATGGTCATGTAGTACTCCTAGATACCAGAAATCGTCATTCGATTGCGATAATTCTTTGAACAAGTGCATGGTATCAGTCAATGTCATATTGGCTCCAATTACCAAGTTGATGTCCAAGTAATGTTGGGCCAGTTCCTTCACAAAACTTATATCGATAAACAATTTTGGTTCACATAGTAGTGGACGGACTCCTGAAATGTAAAATTTGAATATTTCTTAAGTTTCACACTCTTAAAATAAATAACTATTAATAGTGCATCCAAACGTCTCGTCAAAGACTACTTATGTAGCAGTAATAGAGTATTTTATCGAAATGGTAGTAACTTATAAACAAAGGCATTGCGAAAGCTAGTTTTTAATTGAACCTGTAAAAACACCAACCTTTGGCAGTATTGCCAGCGACCAACATATAAGAATCATAACCAACATCGTCTAAAGCAGTAAATATCGATCTTATATCACTAACAGAGTACCACAGTCTTCCATCAGCGAGAGGTATTTTCTTAGGCAAATCTGGAGCACTCATATTACCCATATTTACTAAACACCAGTCTTCATTGATCCCACAAGTGCCGCCACACGCTTTACCGGATTTAGGACATATTTGCTCAGATATATCTTCAATATCCTTTATCTTCCTCAATGTATTCGCATCTGGGTGAACGGCAAAAGTTTTGAATGCTTCTAAAATGGGACGGTAGCCGGTACACCTACATAGGTTGCTACCCAAAGAGTTTTCTATTTCTCCTTCTGTAAGATGACAGTCGCTGCCCTGTACGAGGCTGGAAATATTGGAAATAATTTAGTTAATTGATTCAGGCGTGACCTTGCGGAAATCCATTATAAAATACAATAGAAGTCGATATATTTAGTAACCTGTTCCGCTTAGCTATTTCTAAAGAGCCTTAAAAAAAAACCCCGAAAGAAATCGATTCAACTCTCAACGAGGCATCCTCAGGATGACGATTGATTTGTCGCGAACTCGAACACGGCGTGTTGCCACACCAAGCGCTGAGCACAGACAGGTGAGAGGTCTTTTTTTATGGAAATAATTTACTATCATAAGGATCATCAACTTTACTTTAGTTTTTTTTTAAGGAATTGCAATACTTACTTCATTTTACGGGAAAACATAAAACGATTTTTTTTTATTAAATCATCCTTAAATGACTGAATAAAGAACATTGATTAGTTTGGTTTAAATAGGTCCTTATTTTAATTATTTTATTTATCTTTTATGTAGATTCTTTTCTTTTAGATTTTGTGGATGTGAGAACGTTGTAGGCTGTAGATTTGTGGATTATTTTCTATTTTATTAAGTACCTGGTAGTTGTTGATAAGCCTACACTGTCCTCTCATACCTATTAATATTGTAATTTGAAAACATTGTAGAAATCATTTATTATTAAAAGAGTAACCGTGCAGTTTCTTGCCGGCTCTTCTCCGTACGAAGCGACCAATTGGAACCGTGGACCTAGCTTCTGACGTTTCATAAGTGCCCTTGTAGGTTTATGTGAAATAAAATATTTTGAATTGAGGTACGCCTCGTGTCGATGCAGAAACTGAAGTGGTGAAAAACCGCGTCCTGTTAGGTGCTCGACCCATTAGTCAGCCAATATTGATGATTTTTAGATAATTACTCGCCAGCGCGACTGCGAATGCATGGGATCTTGTGTTCGATCCTCAGGTCTGGTCAGGACTTTAAGAATTTCCATTAGGAATTTCTTTGTAGCAGCCAATAGTCTGGTGTACCCGATGGTTGGCAATAGGCTCGCCCCCTTTTACATGAGACTTAAAAATAACTGGTGAAATATACAATAAACCTCTGCATATCCCTTTTTTTTTTTTTTGAGGGTGGGAAATCATCAAATAACTTCTCCCGCTCTGGGCGGAGCGGGAGGGCGTGTCGGACTCTTACTGACTAAAACCCACCCGTGTTCCTTCGGTTGCCCTGTTGCCGGGGGCCACGATCTCCCTTTCGGTTTTTTTCGCAACCCCGGCAGGCATCGGCCCTAGTGGACCCCTTCGAACTCTGCATATCCCTACAGGGAATACAGGCGTTAGCTATAATAGTGTTATGTTTTGTTTATTTATTAAAATTACCTGTACATGCTCATCACAAACCCCGGGCTGCAGTAACCGCACTGTGATCCGAAAAAGTTATTGAGCCGTTTCTGAATAATATGGTAACCGATTTTTCTGTTTCCGATCCCTTCAATAGTTGTTATGTCCCAGCCATCGATGGACATGATGGCAACAAGACACTAAAACAAAAAAAAAACCTGTTTAGGATTCCAATCTTCATTTACATTATAGCGCAAGTTTCAAATAGTCATAATCATATGCTCAGTAATTCATGAATCTTTTCATGTTAAAGAAGAAGCCTTGATAATCTCATATTTATAAATGTCCTTACAGAATTAACAGAGAACGAGCTGATCTCTTGTGTGCCAGGCGTGTGTGCTCGAACATTGACCACGCACGCTCCGCAGCCGCCCTCACGACACATGTACTTAGTGCCGCGCAACTCCGCATACCGACGGATATACTCGTTTAATGTCAGGTCCACTGTGAACTCGGAACCCGCTGAAATAATAACAAAATTACTATGTCATTAGTATTAGATCTTATGCATGTGGAAAGATAAGAATTTTCGAACCGCGACCACTTTAACAAAAAGTTATAATGAAAAAAATAACAATGAGACTATTTTAGTAATATAATAAATTAAAAAAATATATATATACTGACCGCTATATTTTCTCCCATTTATCGTAAACTTCACCCGGTCCATTATCCCTGGTTTATCCATTATTATCTAAATATTCAACTGACGCATTGACAGACAAAGTGACTTGTTCTTGACTTTACTTGTTCACTGCATGTACTACAATTACCAACATTGCATTTACTGTCATATCCCTGAACAATATTATTATAATGTTGGTATATTAGGTAGGTATCTACTTTTTATTTGCGACAATGCAGACATGTAATTCACTCATTTGTATGCATCTAGTTGCATTTAGATAAACAACGTTTAACGAAATGTTGCAAAAAACAAGGTTATAAACAATGTCGTAGGGATACCTACTAGTGTCGATTGATCGAAATAATTGATTGCTTTAAACTAATCACATGAATGACATGAATTCATTATTATTTCGTTTATCTTCGTAACACATTTTAAACATTTTTATATACCTGTCTCAAATAGAATGAAATAGGAATTCACCGGTGTCGGGAACAGGGTTCAAGCTACCAGTAGTTACCCCGACTACCATTCGTAATTTTTCTAGTTATTATGAATTTATTTCTCATAAAAAAACATTTAACTTATGAGCGTTTATTCTAAATGTTGGATTCGTCGCAAATAGCTGCCAAATATTTACCTGTTTTGATTAATTTGTCAATATACTGTATGGAAATGTGAAGTATCGCTAACTAGTGAACTAGAATATGAAACATGAATTGCAACTATATCACTGAATTTGATGTTATAACTGTTTTAGGTGTAAAAAAGGCATTTGGAAAGTTTCCAAATACTTTTTTTATATCTTAAACTAAATATTCGGCGTTACGATATTAATTATTGCATTTAATAATCAATATTTTAGTTCACTTGTTAGCCATATTTCATATTCCCATACAGAATGATTGCCAAATTAATCAAAACAGCGAAATATTTGACATCTATTTACGACGTTGCCCTCTTTTAGAATGCATGCTTTTTAAATGAGAACAATATTTAACTACTACAGTAAACTAATCACTGTATTTTGACATTCAAACTTATAATTTATTCTTTCATTGTGTTCAATTTACTTTTCTTTGTGCTTGGTGCTCCTACATATCAAAACTCGGCACTAGGTAAATCTGCTTCGCTTGAAGATAAAAAGTGCGTGGTAGGTTCTAAAATATAATATAACTTTATTATATTATAAAATGATAGCTTTATCGAGCGTTTAGCCTAAAGTAGAGGGCATTTATTATAACACCTCGTTAGAATAAATCTAGCTCAGTTTTAGGTCTTCAGGCATAAACCCCACATCAGACGCAGACGCAGACAAAGATTTTTTTACGGGCTATGTTATAATATGAGAATAAAATGTTAGGGTGCAAAACAGTATGTATTACTCGTATCATGCCTAATAGCCTAATATGCATTACAAATTATTCGCAGAAATGTCCAATAAGCCCAGAGCTCCTTCTTTGCAGTGACTGCTTCTTAAATCAAGGCATGAGTAAGAAACAAAACGATTTACTTATTCAAAGGACCTATAGCAAGAAAATTTTGGCGTTTTTTTTTTCAAGCGTGAAAAGGCCTTACATACATAAATCTATATCCTAAAAGGTTTCACAATGCAAATCCAACTGAGTGGATTATTTACATACAAAAACTTCGGTTGATGAAGATGCATGTCACAAAAACATGAATCTAAATATAAAATGGTATATGACAAGCCCTCATATATTTCACGGAAGTTGAACAATGACGGGGAGTACTCTGCACGGTGTAGGGGAAATTCCACCCTAACTTTTCGTGTATAGGAAATACTTCAACTTTCACTTTACAAAAGGAAAGCCTAAAATTAAGTTCCATTTTAGCCGTATTCTCTAATTTGTCTCGTTTAGAGCTGTACAAGTTTATGTATTGTCAACAAGAGAGGTAAACGGAAGGTCGCCAGTCTTATAAATGAGCGGATGACATATATTTCGTAACTACACGAATACCTGCGACCATGGAGCCATGAAGATGGCGCTCCGCCAATTCTAAAATTTATATTTTAAAAACTCAGCTGTACCGGCAAAGAAACCGCTTTTAGTTCGAGATTGCGTACAGCAAAGTTTTAAAACAAAAGTGTCTGAGCTTAGATAAAATACACAGCGGAATGCTTCGGTGTCGGTCGGTAGGATTCATAAAGATGCTGTGCTAGCTAATATCTGAGAGTAGTCTGGGGCAGGTGACAATTATTCTCGCTTGGCTGTGCGGCACCTTATTGCTTTGCATCGCATAGTACGATGATAGCAAAAAAGACCGGGGCTAATTACTTTTTCTGGTACATCATTTTGTAGGGATACGTTGTAAAAGTTTTTGGAGACGAGTTTAGATGAAACAGACAGCGGAGCTCTCCCGTGCCGAAATACACATAAAAAACCGGTGCTACCCAGTGCCGTCTTTACCATAAAGGTACAGGGGCCCGTGCCCAGGGCCCCGACGTGACCCCCGGGCCCCAGACCTGACCCTCGGGCCCCGTAATCCTGGTTAAACGCTTGCACTCAAAAGCGTTTTTTCTTCTATTTTTAGGTAGATACTGACAAAGTTAATAGTTCCGTCAACATTTCTAAATTGAAAAATTAATCGGGGACCTTTTATTTTATTTTTATGTTAAACGTTTTAGTTTTCTTTCTCAGTTAATATCTAATCAACAATAGATTCTGATCAGTTGACAAAAAATGCAAAGAATTTCCAGAAGATATTAATGCTTATGAGCTCAAACACAGACTACAATTATATTGAGCTCAAATCAGAATGTTTTCATCAAAGGAATCAGCCGATTTGAGTATCTCAACCTTACAAAATCTGATAAGTTAGAAGAAACTTTTCCAAATGTTGAAGTCGTTACAAGAATATTCCTTTACTTGATTGTAGAGGAGAGCGCTCATTTTCACAACTAAAGAGAATATTAAATGAATTATGAATGACATTGTTACAAGAACGACTAACTATTTGTTAAATAAGTGCTTAAAACGAAAAAAAAATGACTGAGGATATAATAGACGATTTTTTAGAACAGAAATCCCGGAAGAAACCAATATCGTAAATTCGAAACCAACTCAAACCTACAGTATTTTATTTATAATATTTGTACCAATTACCCATATTAAATATAAAATCATAGCAGAAAAATGTTTTTTTTTTTTGTCATTGACTTTTTTTTACTTTCCAAGGGGGCCGCAAATTCTTGTGTTCCTGGGGGCCCGAGCTTGCCCTAAGGCGGCCTTGGTGCTACCTATTAACAGAGTGAGTGTGGGGCAGGTGACAATTGTGTGCTCCCCACCTGCTCGCAACCTCATCTTATCCCTACAGTATGCACCCTGCACTGTTTTAATTTCTTCACCCCGCTCTTCACCGAACAATGATAAATAGTACCTACTTCTCCTTTGACTCCCTTATTTTTAGGTCAGCCGCGTAATAAATTACTTTGCCATAATAATGACTGCTCTGTCATTGGTCGGAAATTAAATGCGTTAAATTTTGAACATTATTCTATCATTATTTCTAAAAGTTTGTTAAATACAAGCCACGTCCTGTGGAAAAGTGGCAAAGGTATGTCAAGAGGTGGACAGCAGTTTTCTTCGATAAAATAAAAATTTAGAATTAGTGATCACTAGTCAACACGAGATCTGTCAACTATCGTTAAGCGTGGTGATTATAACAATATTCTGACAGCCTATAAACCTGATGAGACAATCCGGTAACTTAATATTCTTTATGTAGTGTTGGTTAATTCTGACGGTTTACTAATGTACGTCCAATGTGACTGGTGTCGTCTCCAGTAGGAGACGTATGTACTAAGGACAGTAGTCCTCAGTACACTCTCACCTTTGTAATTAATAAGGTATGACAAATAGTAGTTTACGTTACAAATAATGTTTAAAACAATCATTTTTCAAAAGTATGAAATAAATCTCCCACAATATTAGTGCTGTTTCGTGATAGTTTCAGATTTTCTGCAAAATTATGTTTTTACTATGCAAAATAAAGTATAAAATATATGAATTTTGCTGAGGACGATTTCTCATAGCTTCAGCTGGGTTTAATGCTGAAAAATTTAAGTCGTTGCGGTTGAGATATTAATGTATTCGTCGAGAACTTTCTAGTTGACTAATTATTGTTGTATTTTATGGAATTGTTACCCGTTAATGAGTTTTTATGGATTTTAATTGAATGTTTTAATGTCTACTGAATTATTAATGGATGACTAAGTTATTACTTTTCTATTACGGTTTCTGGTAAAATTTTTCTAGCGTGAAAGATGAGCATACAAAAAGCATTTTAAGTAGGTAGGTAGGTATATTTATTTCCAACGAAATCTTATTAAGTGATACCGAGTGATAACCAACAGCACCTTTTCTGAATGAAAAATAGGTACCCCATGCCATGACAAAGTTCATACAGTTCAAGAGTTCAAGTGCTATATGTCAGGGCAATTTGTTTTATAAGCCGCCATTTTTACAAATGGGCTCGGGAGTCTTGGCGTAATTTGTCTTAAGTTTGAATAAATAAGAGATGATTGTGTAAAAATATATTTGACACTTCCTGGAACAATTTTCCTCAAAAGTGTGGGTGTATCTAGTTAAAAAGATAAATAAATTAAAAAATCACTTTAGGGTTCCGTACCCAAAGCGTGCCAACGGGACCTTATCACTAAGGTTCCACTGTCCGTCCGTTTGTCCGTCTGGTACAGGGCTGTATCTTTTGGACCGTAACAGCACTGCGGTATTTATTTATTTTTAAATATCGCAGCACCATGCTGATGCCTTTTTGACCTCGCACAGGTCGTTATTATTTTTGTTTGTTAGTTTATAATGCTCCTTTTTTATTTTTGTTAATATTTGTTTTTTTTTATCATGACTGTTTTGTATTTCCTGTGCTTGTCCCAAATAAAATATTTTTCTTTCTTTCTTTCTTTAAAACTTAAGTTTTCAAAAGGTCAATTATGCATCAGAGATGTTAACGGAAAGTGGGCCATAAGCAATAAGCAAAAAGCTCTAATATTTGCACAACACTTAGAAGAAACCTTCCAGCCAAATGACGGGTATGTAGACAACCTACAGTTTGCCAATATTCCGAAAGACAAATAATTAAGCTTGTGACCCCGAAAGAAGTTGCAAAGGAAATTCAAATCATTAGCCTAAAAAAATCGCCAATGTTCCTGAGCCATAGAAAGTTGCTGAATTGATTATGATTGCAAAGCCCGGTAAACAAACTCACGATGCATTGTCATGCAGGCCCATTTCCCTGTTGCCTATTGGCTCTGTGCACAACTTCAGCTCCACCTAGCGTCCGCAATTTTGTTCGCTCTGACGCTTTGACACTTCAACGCGACATTGTGACAAATATTAAAATAAAAAACTATCTATTAATTTATATTACAAAATTACTTTGATACCGTGATTTGGGAGGACAAAGGGTTGTGAAATTATTTTTGGTCATTCAAATGAAATGAGATAAGTAAATTTTATTCAAAAAGTTTGTTTTATTTTGATTATGTCAGGGTTTGTTTACTTCATGTTTAGTTGTAGTTTTACTGTTAAACAAGAATATAAAGCTACTTTAATGGATTCATTAAATAATAGTAAACTTATATAATTGTTCTATATAGTAGTAGTAGCTAGTAATAAATTAAATATCATTTTTAGATCAAAATGAGTATTATTCTGAAGACCGGGCTTGTGAATATCACTCACAATATAAAATTTCAACCACAAACCGTCTTACAAAGAAAATTGTTGGTATCTCCCGGACATTTCCGGGATATAGAGGAATTAAGAACAAAACAGGGACAAAGTTCAATAATTCAAGCTCGCATCATATAATAACCATCTATAACTTTGACACCTTACAAAACGTTTTTAAAGGTAAGCAATTAATCTCCGTTTGAACTTATAATCAGTTTGATTGAGTTTTAATAAACGTAATATTTAAATATTTCTTTTTTTGCAGGTGAATACAGCAGGAGTAATCACAAGTGTGAAATGTAATTGTGTCTTTAATCAAAGTGGTAAATGCAAGCACATCGCTGCTTTGATCCACTATTACCATATATACTATTGATAAATATATCTATTACATGTAAATGTGTTTCCTGAATTGTTGAATTTCGAAAATATATCAACTTGACATTCCTCACTTTTTAATGTCATGTCTACTTGATGACATGCTTCCGATGAGTAAAGAAATGTTTGGTTGGTATGGTATAGGATAGTTCTTTCTTCTTTCTCCGTTCCATAAAACGTCTGTACCGTGATATAGCTACAGATTCATTTCAAATTTTTGAACGATAGATT
This sequence comes from Omphaloscelis lunosa, assembly GCA_916610215.1. Taxonomy (NCBI): domain Eukaryota; kingdom Metazoa; phylum Arthropoda; class Insecta; order Lepidoptera; family Noctuidae; genus Omphaloscelis; species Omphaloscelis lunosa. Next base: position 15,770,047 of record OU744244.1, on the reverse strand, counting down.
GACGGAGATATCGTTGGTACATAACTGGGACTGGCTGACTCGTCTGATTACTTGCCACCGATAAAATTATCACTGCATATTAAATCACTTGCTTTTGGGTACCATGGTGATCTATCAACACTAAAACAAAATTGAGTTTATGTAGGTAAAATGTATTCTATAAAAATAATATCAAATTAAGGATTTATGTAAGGTTAAGATGCTACTTACATTTTTCTCTTGACGGCAGCAAATACAACAACTGCTGTGACCCATTGTTGTTGGCGGAATAATGCGATTACTAAAATTAAAATGCATAATAATGCGATTACTAAAATTAATCTGTTTAGATAAATCTAAACAGATTGCTTTGACATTGACAGATATAACAGAGGCTACATTATTTCTACTTTTGACCACCATGAGCGCTGTGATAGATTATATTACTCCCACCTAGTACTTTGCACGCAGCGAATACTATCAAAGCTGTTTGAAAAAATATTCTTAAAACGACTAAAACCTATCATAAACGAGGGAAACCTGATCCCTGACCATCAGTTCGGTTTCAGAGAGAAACACTCAACAATAGACCAAGTACATAAAATTACCAACATCATTGAGAGAACGCTTGAAGATAAAAAAAGTCTGCTCCACCGTATTTTTAGATGTGGCACAAGCTTTTGATAGAGTTTGGCATAAGTTTTTAATATACAAGCTTAGACTATTTGCTATACATATACTACCCAATGGTTTTGCCGATATCTTCATACATTACAGATAGAATGTTTCGAGTAAGGCATGAGTATACCTTTTCAGAGTTAAAAATATTAAAGCTAGCGTGCCTCAAGGTAGTGTACTGGGTTCAATCCGTTACTTGTTGTACACGTATGACATACCAGAGCTGGAAAATAATACTATTGTAATCTTTGCGGGGTCATGCTATACGGAAGCAATCGAAAAGGTACAAATAGCTGTAAATGAAGTTTATGACTGGGCACAAAAATGGAGGAGCAATTTGAATGAATAAAAGTAATTGATTTCACCAACAGGAATTGTGATTACCACCCAATCTTTATAAATGGCCAACAAGTGCCATACGCAAATATAGCCAAATAACTTGGCATAACGCTTGACGCGAAACTGCGCTGAAAAGCGCACGTTAAAAAGAAAGGACAGGAGCTAGACAGATGTTTTAAAAACATGTATTGGTTGATTGGACGGGGTTCCTGCCTACCGATGCATAACAAAATTTTATTATATAAACATAATTTTATGCCAATATGTACATATGTTATCCAACTGTGGGGCTGTACCAAACCAACCAACATCAAAATTATGCAAACATTCCAGAATAAGGTACTCAAGAGTATTGTTAATGCGCCCTGGTACATAAGAAATGACGACCTCCATCGTGACCAAAAAATAGAACCCGTCACCAATATAATCCAAGCAGTTGAGGCCCATGAACACCGAACCCACCGACATGTGAACATCGAGGCAATTCAGCTGTTAGACCAAACAAATAAAGTGCGAAGACTAAAACGAACAAAACCTTTTGAGTTAGTGTAGTGTAAGAGGTGTAGAAATAATAGTGACAACGACACGTAATGACGCATGAACAAAGTGTTTATAATATTACTTATATCAGACTCTAAGAAAGTACAACGGACTTGTGTAAAGTACAATCAGCACTATTCTAAGTTATAAAATAATTATCATGTGAACAATTAAGTTAGTTTAAAATTACTTATTAGTCTTACAGGCTGGATTGTAATTAATTATTACCCTAGAACCTAGTTATTAACTTAGTTTTCACAGTGTTTACTAAGTACCATGTAGTGTTAAATATTGTGCGGTGGTACGAAACCCTTCGTGTGCAAGTCCGAATCGAACTTGGCCGCTTTTTAAGTATCGCGACAAAAGTTTTCTTAATTTGTGTACTCCCGTATGTAAGTAATAAATATTTTTTTCTCAAATAATATCAATTTATTTAACGTTATTTTCGTTCCAATATTATTTACCTCATCAATAAACAGATGTAGGTAAACAATATTTGATTTCAAACAAAATAAATGATAAAATGTTATTTGCAGGACCTCGTTGTTTTTTTACTTCGCAGTGTGTTTTGATACCTATATGTCTATTGGGCTCTAAACACAGTATAGTAACGTAAGCAGTATTACATCTCGGCAGTGTCCTTGAAGTAATTACCCACGGCCACTCGGTAGATAAACACGCATAAGGTTGTCCACTGACTGTGTCTCTTGAGTTGTACTGAACTGTATTTTGTAAGTCAATCAATCAAGTCGAACATACAGCAGATAATTTCATGCCATATTTCACGTAAATAAATGTGCAGGAGCGTCTCGCACCTTCCTAGTCCGTAAGTAACTGCGTGTACACCGAGATTTCGAAGTTATTATACTGTGCTCTTAGTGAGCAACTTCTTTAGCGTCGACCAGCATTATCATTACTTAAATGAGTAGGCTTTTCGTAATACTTAATTTTACTTAACTACCTTTGTATGAAACATAAGTACGTTGCACCTAGGTATTTTTTGTAATTTTCTTTTTCAAGACAAACGGGAAGAAAATGTCACAATTTATATATTCACCTCCCGCAGCTCAAGTATTCTTGTATTATTTTCCAAGGTGGCGTCCAAAAACTCTTCTCTGTCTGATTTGAATTTAAAATACTCTCAGGGAACAATAAGACGCTCATCATTTTTCTCCCGCGGCCTCGGAATTTGCATCTATCCATCATAAAGCTATTGAAGTGTTTCTGTTCGCTTTATTCATGTCCCGTATAAATATGCATGGATATGTAAAGTAGTATTATCAAACATCATTAAAATATTTCCGTTGCTCATTAGCTGCTTACTGAAAATCGGATCGGCAACAAAATGAATTCGCAATTAATATTTTCACAACGATCATTTTCATAACAGAATAAACACGTAAAATAAAAGGACTTTACTGATCATATATTCTTGTAGTGATAATCGGTCATAAATCTCCAAAGTTTTGGGTTGCCGAAGAAAATTATCTTGCCGTTAACGTTTTTATTTATGCCCTTGGCCTTTAGACTTAACACACATAATTTCTCCATAACTCCGGAAAAAACATTCTGGTTTTATACTTTAAAAGCATCCGGAGGTCTGTTACGACGTATAAAAATAAGGTTCATCTGACCCATTTTATCCAAATCAATATTTTTACATAGACGTATAAAACCCAAGGACCGAGAGATCGTATTGCTAAACGACCTCTGTAATATTGAAATGATTATGACTGAGATTAAAGTATATGCACTGCTCTAAAATTGGCACCCTAAATCAGCAATTTCACATCAATTAGCCACGGCAAGGCTACAAAATGATTATGCTAATACACCAGGCAGGCAATTGCTTCCACGTTGGTTCCGCCGCTGTAATTAAAGTTCATCAGGCATTCGCGTCGCGTCTTCAACTCGCTTGTATATTGCTTTGGCTGCATACCTACTACTTAAAATAGACCCTCATTATTTCCTTTGTGCGACCCCTCGGTGGCCATGTTGGTAGAACTGTGCGGGAGGAGGGGTGTCCATCGCTACAATGGCTCCTACCTGTTTGCGGTAACAGAGGCGCTGCGTTGGCCTAACTACCGTCATAAATTGTGCAAGTGGCGAAGCGGTTGGGAGTTTTTCGTAGCAAGTCTTTAGAGAGCACTCAAGGGAACGGTTCGAGCGAAGATTTCTTGCGTGAATTAAGCCAGTGCTACACGTTTGGGAATTTGCTTGCTGTACTAATGCTAATGCAGGTACTACCTACAGGAGCTCAATAGTTAAGTGCCGTATTTGTGCTCGCTGTACGTTCTATATGCAGTTTAAGTAATGTTAGAATCTAATTGCAACGGCGGTACTTTCTTAAGATAATAAGAGTGGTGCAGCCACACACGTATCTAGCTCGTTACATTACTAATAAAACCAAGGGCAGAATTCCAAGTAGAAAGTACGTGAACAATATGAGTAAATTCTTCTCGGCTCATTGATGCAGTATTATGCATTTGATGTGGCGCCAGGCGTCGGATCCGGGCTGGAACCGTGTCTCAAGACAACGAGCTTCATAATGAGACGGCCGGGCAAATTGCTGGCTCAGTACCCGCCCGGCTCCGGGGAAATTAAGACTGTTTATTTAGACATATCTACATATATCAAGGGACTGAAAATGTGTGTTACGTAAAAATATTGGATTATGCAAAATTCAAATTTTTGGGATTTCGGGAATAAACGGAAAATAAAGAGCATGAAGCTTGTCCTGCTTTGCAGATTATAAAACCATCCTAATAATGCAACTTTATTTTGTTTTCATAGTATCCTTTCTATTATTAATTCCTTGGGCACATTGCTACCGACTCAGGTAGCCTTCCATTGTTTAAACAATTTAATGATAGTACTGTTCAATAGTTATAGCATCTTTACTTAAGTGATTGCTACTTATACGGAGAAACTGTAAGTTCATAACACAACATAACATCACGCCTTGTTTCCCCGAAGTGTTGGGCAGAGGTGTCCCTGTAGCAAGTTCACCCACATTTCGCCAGTTATGTTTTAAGTCCCATGTAATAGGGGGCGAGCCTATTGCCATCAACCGGGCACAAATCCAGACTCCAAGCTGCTACGGAGAAATTTCAGATAGAAAAACCCAATAACACTTTGCCCGACCTGGTAATCGAACCCAGGACCTTATGCTCAGCAGTAGCGCTTCCGACCACTAGACCAACGAGGCAGTAAGTTCAAACAAGAATAAATAGGTACGTTTAAATGTTTACCTACCTTTTCATCTTTATTTTCGTTATAGAAATCGATTGAGTACACATCAAAAAGGCTTCGATGCTCAGAAAGCGCACATTTTTTTCTGAACAGACGACATAAAACGAACATGTAAACTCCTTCGTATTCACAACTACAAAAACCGGTCAAAAATAGAATAGACAAAACAGGCCGGTGTTTTCAACGTCGGCATAACATCCATCAGGGCGGTTACGTGGCAAATCGCTGACAATATCGATTACAAAGGAGAAAAATAATATTTATGGCACTTTCCTAGTCAAGTTTATGCATTATTCTCTTGTTTGTTTCAGTTTTTCAACTAACAACAAGGAAACACATTTACGTTGAGAAATACGATGGAAAAGTTACAGGAATTGTGACCTTGATCTAAATACGTGAAAGAGATGGCTGTTTCGGATAATTGGCTTGGAAAATTCTGTTTCAGATATTTATTAAAATTAAAAAAAAAATATTACATACCCCACAAAACAAAAATGAATATTATGTCGCCGTTATTCGACCACATTTTTTTTCTTTGTCACGAACCTGTTAAGCGTGGTGGGACAACTCGGCATAGAGAAGAACATTCTAGACACAATTACGGAGGACACTTATGAATATGAAAGTAGCAATTCTGTTACTGCCGCCTAAGTTTTCCCATTTCATTTGTTAACACTATCGATACAGACATGGGACGTACCCACATACCCAAAGCACTTACGTTTCTGAAAGCCTTCATTTCATGACACTAGCAAGTTTAATGCTTATAGCCTAATAAAACACCTATTGGTCTCCAGCGGGCAGTTATGTGGCACCTTTCACGTCCTACAGACGTATCGATTACTGAACTACGAACTCTTCCAGTACTCAAGTATGTGACCATAGGCGTCACTAAGAATAATTTTCCTATTCAAGCCCAAGTAACAGTTTTTACGACTTGATGAGAAGGGAAAAGTCATTTGTATAAAGTAAAAGCGAGGCTACAGATCTCTCCCTCCCTCATCGCACTAATTGCGAGATTCGCAGAAGAAATTTTTTGCTGAAGGTTTAAAAAATATCCATAAACTGAGAAAAACTAAAGCTGTCTAGCTGCTCGCTTGTCAACTGAAGGAAAAAGGCTTATAGTACGACGGCTCTTGAGGTGATGAAAATAGCTGTTTGGAACGTGTTTTTAATTAGTTAGCGCAAAAATTAGTGCCTTAAACGATGTTTAGCCATGTTGATCCGTTTACAAGGAATGTAAAATAGGGGACATTTGAGCGCAAGATGTTGGGTCATTATTGATGTTCCAACTTCAAAGGAATATATTTTATACTCCAGCATAATATTGCTAATGAAATTAAACAATGTTTAGTTTCTAAAACATATCGAAGTGAGAATAAACCGAATACTAACGAAACATAAAGAAAGGGTCACTGTTGCATGATGAATTGAACTCACGCACGCATTTACTCACTGTTTACGATAAATAAATCTTTACTTATGAAATATTTACTTGACTGGCTTGAAACGATTTTAAAACTTCATTTGTCAAACAGTTAACGGTTTTTTCAGAAATAAAAATATTATAAAGAAAACACTTGTCATACTATTTATTAGTTTCACTTAAATCTAATATCCAATATGACCTTTTGGCTCGAAGTCAATCGCCGTTAGAATATGTATTTAACATATTCTAACTGTGATCTCTCGCGTCCGGCCCTGATTCGGGCCATAGTACGGAGCGAGAGGGAATGGGAGGCCGTCACCTCCTTCTGCGAAGCAGTAATGCTCGCGAAGGAGGCCAAACGCGTGAGGGAGAGACAAATTTCGCGCCCTCACGCCCCTAACCGCCGCAGGAGGAGACGTCCTGGGCGTCGGCAATCGCGAGCCGATTTCCGGCCACCGTAGGCGCGGGCTTGCGGACGGTGAGCAATGGGTAGCTCGCCGTCGCGTTGTGCTCTACGCGCGCCTCAAAGAGATGTCAGCAGAATTGACGGGGTCCGCTAGGGCCGATGCCTGCCGGGGTTGCGAAGAAAACCGAAAGGGAGATCGTGGCCCCCGGGCACAGGGCACCTGAAGGAACACGGGTGGGTTTTAGACAGTAAGAGTCTGACACACCCTCTCGCTCCACCCAGAGCGGGAGAAGTTATCTGATAATTTCCCACCCGGAATTAACGCACACCACTAAACATTCCCCATAGAATATTATGTTATAATCATAATACATATACTGACTGTTTATTTATCAAATTATACTGATTTTGGGAGAAAATTCGGTCACATTACAAATCTACGCACACACACAGTCGCATATGTTGAAAGGTCTAGCGTAGCTAGAAATATGACTGTAATTTACGTACTTTTAATTATTTTTCGAATAAAAATTACCTATATTAAAAATTACCGAAATCGATACAGTTCAGAGTCGTTTGACTCTGAACAAATTACTTTCATAATGTTCATTAATTTAGTTAGATATTGTATAAAGATACTGGCCTCTCATGGTATGATTGACAGAGAGGTCGCTCTTCAAAGCAAAACATTTTCAAAAACTTGATATGCTACTAAACCTGCTTGGTCATATTAAATTGTCCGCCATTTCTTATACTCAGGGTGGTCGGTTAAAAAGTGCGGTAAGCCGGATTGCTGTCAAGTTGCGAGGGAGCCGCCGATCGCAGGCAACGAGATAACTGTATTGTGAACCAATAAATTTCACCCCTTCTGAAATACGAGGGATACCTCTTTCGAAGGAATTAACGCTTTATTATTTTGAAGAGTTTATTCATTTATAGCGAACGTTTTATGGCATTCGTACGATGATGTTATAAAAGCGGGAATGAGACTATTTATTACGCTTTCACGGTTAGAATACTAAGCCGATTCAGATGATATTTGGAAAAGGTATGTGTTTCAAAGGTCATTAAAATATTTGTGATCGTAAAGACGCAAAATGGATACACTTTTACTAGGAACTTAAAAAAAAAACACTTGTCACGCCGTCAGAGCCGCTGGCTAGCTTGCCTTTAATAATGCTCATAAACATAAACATAACACCACGCCTTCTTTCCCCGAGAGGTTGGGCTGAGGTGTCCCTGTAGCAGGTTCACCCACATTTCGCCAGTTATGTTTTAAGTCCCATGTAATAGGGGGCGAGCCTATTGCCATCAACCGGGCATAAATCCTGACTCCGGGCTGTTACTGAGAAATTTCAAAAAGAAAAACTCAATAACACTGTGCCCGACCCGGTAATCAATCCCAAGACCTCATGCTCAGCAGTAGCGCTTGTGACCACTAGACCAACGAGGCAGTTTTTAATAAATGGAGCAGAAAAATAAAGCTTGGTGGCTGTCAAGCTTGTTTTCCCTGAAGGCATTGGCTGCATATACCATATACCAAACACAATTCCAAACTGTTGCCAGTAATTAAGATTTTTCCGAACCGAAAAATCCAATTACACTTTGCTCTAGCTGGGAATCATAACCTCAACTTCAGGTTTACTCGCGTTTGTTATTTTCATTTCAAAACTCAATTCGAAGTAGATATCTGAACGACGATTTATATTATATGAAAGCACTTCAAAGTTGAACGCAATAAAACACTTTTCTCGCTTACTTTAAACGTTTTATTGGACTGTTTGTTTTTCGACATTAATTTATAAAGCGAGACAAAATAGTCATGACAGTGTCGCGCGATTCGCACTCACTGCGCCTGCAGACGACATTGAACGATTTACGAAGTCCCTGGTGATTAATATGGATCTCATCGATCGCTTGGAAAATAATGCCCGTCGCTCTTCGTCGATAAACGCCTATTAACTCTATTATTTAGCAATATTTTTCCCCTTAACCAGTGGATTTGCGCAGTTTATTTGAACATAAATTGGACAATTGGTGGTATTGTGTGAACGTGTGGGTCGTTTTTTTGTTGTTGTTGAGTATTGTGTACCGGTTTGGCACCGTTAGGGTCGTTTGAGCAAGATAAAGCACCTACAGAGGTAGTTGTACGTACAATATATTTTATAAGTTGTGTCTAACGCGATCAGGGTTTTCTTTATTATGTCCTAGATGGTAATTTTAACAAAGCTTTTATGTATTTTGCAAGTTCACAAAGATTGTCACCACTGTTTGCAACCAACATTACTTAGACACAAACATTGGTCAATCGAAAAAGACTGATGGTTTCCAGATAGTCGCTATGACAGGAATGTGCCCTCGGGCGATATTTTCCACTCTCGCTCAAATTGCAGGCTAAGTTCATTTTGAATATTTTATGAAGTAAGTTTACTTACATTTTGAACCGATAAGTCTTTATACTTTTTTATGCATGTCTCTCTTTATCTTTTTTTACGTGTTAACAATGAAAGCGTAGTATGCTTCAAGTGTTTCTAGGATTTAATTACCATTCTATAGCTAATGATGTGTGTGTGTGTGTGTGTGTGTGTGTGTGTGTGTGTTTGTGTGTGTGTGTGTGTGTTTGGTGGTGGTTCGAAATTCAAAATAATATGTTTTTAGTTAGCACTACCTTTTGTCCGCGGTGTAGTAGGTATAAACAAATAGTAATAAAAATAGATGTAAAAACAATGTAATGAGAACTAACCATATTTATAAGGTAACAGGAGATTGTTTGGGTAGTAATAGGAAACTGTAATATTATATTACCTTAATTATAAACAATAACATACCTACATACCGCAGCCGGCCAATAAATATAAATCATGTACTAATTACTATATAAGGAGAGCATTACTTCAATAAAAGTGCCCAGCCCGTCCCATCTTTGATGTCTTCCCTCCGGTGACGCCCTAAGCTGAGGCTCGTACCCCACAGGGAGTGCCCTTAGCGAGCGTTCACCTAGTTTGTATACCCCTGGGTGGAGGCTTTGAGCTTAGCAGCTTAAGGCAACCATAGGATTCACCGGTTAAATAGTCATGACCTCAGAGGTCAGCTATGAGATGCCCTTCAGAAAAAAAAAAAACAATAAAGGTGCAGTATTTTATCGTCCGTTCTGAGTTTAACTTCACGTCACCCTCTCTCGGTACTACAGCGGCTTCGCCCGCGTGGATGTCGGAATATATCCCACGGAAACGTAATACTACCGCCATTAGAAGTACCATATGTATTAATCCAGGTAAACGATGTATTAATTCCGTAATACATTATTTTCATATAACTCTATGGTTTACGCAGCGCACGCCATTAAAGCTCCCAGTTGGCGTAATTTTTTCCGACATCTTTAACAATCATCGTCATATTTCAGCTGATTTACACAAAACTTTAATAAATTATACACCTAAGCCTTCCTCATGAATCACTTCGTCTTTCGGTGAAAACCATACATGTTTAATGCTCTCCATGGATATGTAATATCGATCTACTAATATAATTCAAGCAAGTTAATTGATTCAGGCGTGACCTTGCGGAAATCCATTATAAAATACAATAGACTTGGATATATTTAGCAACCTGTTCCGCTTAGCTATTCCTAAAGGGCCATAAAAACTCTGAAAGAAATCGACACGTGTAACACCTTTACAAGACAACAAGTCAATCGTCATCCTGAGGATGCCTCGTTGAAGGGTGAAACACGTGTCGTTTCTTTCAGGTTTTTTTTAAGGATATTGGACTAGCTAAGCGGAACAGGTTACTAAATCGATCCAAGTCTTTTGTATTTTACAACAGTTTAGACGATTTACCTAATTCTTATACAAAAGAAATAAACAAATTAAACTAGAACTGGTAATGACTCGTGAATTCTGTATAGGGATTGTACTATCACCATGTGTGCACGTTGGAAACTAAACAAGTATTGACATTAAGATTAAGCAAGAATTACGAATATATAACTCTTTGGTCCACCACAAAACGGTAAACAATTTTTTAATAAAACAAATTTAAAATATCTTCGTATTTCTGACAATCGGTTGAATATGACAGATCAGAGTGATGTTTTAAATAATTTAGTGATTGATTTAATGTATTTAGTGATTGGTGGTATAAGTAGACCTTATCGTACAAAAGTACTTTACGATTACGTTACGTTGATTCATGAACGTGCGAGCGAATAAGTCTTACAATGTAACTATGTAGTTATGGTACATATGTATGGGACCGTAATAACGGCGTGATCATAATTGTACGAATCTATCCCCCACCCCCACAACAACTTTATTTATGATTTCTGGAGACATAAACAAATTGTCCTTGTTTACTCAGATTTTCATTTGAGTCTTTATTAATTAATTTCCACCACTTCATTAGCCGTCTATTTCCCGCTTTCTTTTGTTTGTTTTATAATTTCCATTGTAAGAATTGTTTAATTAAAATGTTCGTTAATGAGGTCTTGGTTTCTTGATTTATGTTACGGCTGCCGTACCTACACAATGACTGTTTTAAGAATTTGTTTATTTAAGATTTGATCGAGTAATTAAGTAAGAAAAAATGTGACTGGATTAAAAATAATTTTTCGAAAATTTCAGAAAGATTTTCGTGCTAATGGAAAACGAAAATGACGTCATAAACTGGGTTAAAACAACTTTATGTTTACTTTCAACGTTCATTTCCTTTTAACAAGAAGTGTTGCTCTAAATCGTTTCACCACATCTAGTTTGTTTCACTTTTTCTTCGTGCTGTGTGAATTTCATACGGTGTCGGAATACAGCAAGTTTGGTGACGTTAGCAATGTCTAAGTTCGTATAGGCGGCACAGCACAGGCCGCTGCAACGCTCACCGTCTGCAAATTGAATTTCTAAGTTATTCCCCAAGTTGTGAAGGCACGAATGAAGTGAGCTCGTTCCCAGTTGTTGTTTCCCGACTTGGGACTCGATGATTGGAGCCGAGGGCACGAACGAGTTCGGTTTAGACCAACTTCTCGCTTTCTAACACTCTGTTCAGATCGCCGTCGACTAGCATAGCAAGTAGACATCGATTATTTTATTGCTCTAAAAGTAGCGCCATACGTGACACGTTCGATACGCGTTTCTTGAGAATATTCATTTAGAGAAATTTATTCAGTTTTAGATTCATGAAATGCAAAATCTAATATTCGGTAATCTCGCATGTGTGCTTTTGCTATTCAATTTTCGCTTGATGGTTATGTATCAAGTATGAATGGTGGACCTTTGGTGTGGGATGCAACGTGTGTCGGCGGGCTAAGCTGGGGCGGCTGCTAAAGGTGCGGAAAACTTCAAATGGCGCAAATATTCCAATCTTAATGGGACTTATTCGTTTGAATCGTTTGGGGTTGGAACACTAGGGCCTTGGGATCCGAGTGCCCGCTTACATTTTCCAGACATCGCCAAGCGGTTGGTCGACTCTTTACGTGAGTGACCAGAAGGCTGGCCTATTTTTTGGCCAAAGAATCAGCATTGCCATACAACGTGGCAATTCTGCCAGTCTTGTGGGCATTTTTCCTGTTGAAAGAAAGAAAGAAAATATTTTATTTGGGACACGCACAGGAAATACAAAACATTATAATAAAAAAAGGAACAAACATTAACAAAAATAAAAATGGAGCATTCTAGACTAACAAAAAAAAAACGACCTGTGCGAGGCCAAAAAGGCTCCTCCTGTTGACAGCGAAGCGGACGAATTTTTTGATGCCCTATGATTAATATTCCCTTCTTTTTTATATACTGTTACACGTATTATTATTTTAAGTATTTAAATAGGGATTATTTTGAAATAAAATATATTTAAAAAAGTACCTATGTATGGTAATACTGGGCAGCTGTCATAATAGGATTCTGTGTTTTGATGTGTAGTCTCCTTACGTGATTCTCAGAATAATTGTCCACGTTCTTTTAGTAGTCTGATTGCCTATACAGTGGTTAACTCTCTATGTGAATCAGAAACCATATTCTCCGAAATCATTTAAATATGTCTGATAGATAATACTCTCATATGTATGCTAGATACCTACCTATGTACATATATTAACGCGTAGTAAACAGGATCGGGTGTAATGCGAATTCATTAGCATGTAAACTGCCGCCTTGTGATACTCTTGGCGTATCATTGTTTGACAGGCGCTTCGTTCGGCGCTCCGCGGTCTGAACAAAGCAATGTAAGTGATTTCGTGTTGGAACTCTGACGCGATGCCCTTGAGAGATAACTTGTTCATTTCGAGAGCAGATTGAACCGATTTCCCAGTTCAAGACATGAATTTAAAATGCTCGGTTTACAATTCAGTTTCGTTCATGGAACAACCCCAACTTTTTTGTTTAAATCTGTACCCCTGTAACAAACGTGATTACATTTTTAATTAGATTACTTTTTTCCACGTTTCGAGCGGGCCAAGCACCCGTGGCTAGCGTGCACACTGTGCATTAACACGCTACCTCTCATACTGCGTTACTCTACGATAATTGCCATTATTAACTGCCAAAAACGACGGTCAACTTTAAACCTTATTCTAACTTCAAGAAAGTTGCAATTTGACATTGTAAATATAGGTTATTTTTACTTATTAAGTATTTTTATACGGCGCTTGTGTTACTACTTCATAACGTTGCCCCTCTTTAGAGATTTCCCATTTCCACGTTAGGTTTACTTTAGCTTAATTAGATTGAGCCAGAGTGTTGTAATAACTGAAATTGATTGCGTACACTATAATAGGCAGTTTGAATAAATTATTAAAAAAAAAAAAAACTTTTTACGAAGTTCAAAGTTCAGCTCAATACTTATTTTATAGCAAAAAAAGGAGGAAATAAATATGTATAATCAATAAGATTGCGAAATTCAACGAAAATAACACATTTTCGTTAAATAAAAATTAGGTGAAAATAAAACTGTCAGGATATGATCATGTTAGCTACCTACACGACTGTGTAATATTACAGAAAGTTATTATTCCGTAAGAGATTACATCCAGAGATTACAAACCTTTCGGTAGCAGCCATCACATTACTCTCACATAATTTACGTCCTTAATAGTTTTCATATTCATCGATGCATTAAAAAGAGATCAATATGAAGAACAAAAAACGTGTACGGATATGTTATTTATCATTCTTATATTATCATAACAAAGAAGGCTCATTCATCATTATTTTACTGACTTTTCTTTAAGGTTGAAAAGCATTGAGGGTAAAAGGGATTCTCTAGCCAACAAAGACTGACTACGTAGTTCGTATAATTTGTTAACAAAAGGGCAGAAAGTCTTTACTTCACATTTATTACTTTCCCCTCACCTCGATGGGCGGGCCTCTAAAGTATAACTATATTAACGCTGATTTCAAACCGGAACATAGTTTAGTTTTCGAATGTTGTGGCGGCAACCATTGTGTAAAACTTTTACATTGTGAACTAAATGATAAGCCCTAACGAATATTATTTATTTAATTTTGTGTTTGTTTGACAAAGCTTTTACGTAAGTAACTCCTGTGAGGTTAGTGGAGGCAATACTGTAGCGATAACATCTCAGCATTGATGGCGTTCTCATGAGGTATCCAGTCCTTGCGTTACAAGTTAAAAGAAACCGTATGTTTGTTTAAGTTTAGAGGTAGGTGCTATTACTTGCTCACGTAGGTAATGTGAAAGAAGACGTAGAAGTAACATAGAGTATAAACAGCGTTTACCCGCTCGTTGCTCCTACAGGAACGGAAGTTTTCAGCATAATAATTTTGCTTTCAACGCACAAGTCTGAAATACCTTCCTCTTTTATGGAAGTAAAATAAAAACTTTCAGCGTGTTCCACATGTAGGAAGGAAACGTTCCTAAGTGCATAAAATTTGAGTTACGAGACAATAGATTTACGAGGTCCAGCAACAGTTCGTCATCACTCATAGTGATGTGTTTATCACTGCTCCAGCAGGCGTTCATAAGTTACGTAATGCAGCGTAGGTGAAGCCAGTTATCCTGGCAGGAGGGCATAAATTGAGCGTGCGTCCGCTAAACGTACACTGAGCAACAGTGACAGCACAATGTACGCTTATCTTAATTGCCTTCCCAGATACGATCGTGGAATTTATCTGCGGCGCCGCCAGAATAAGTACGGCTCTTTTTAGCGGTCTGCGCGGTAAAAAGTTTAATGATAGTGCCGCAGCTATCTGCGACAGTTGCTCTTTATTTTTCACAATTAAAATAAATGCTACTTGCAGTTGTTTTGTATCAAATAAAACGACGCGCTGAAGATTTTTGTTGTTCGTAGGAAAAGATTTCAAGCTGCAAGAAATAGTTTTTCATTTACGTCAAGACTGGTTGAGGAAAATGAAGGCCTTTTTCCCCTTTGTGTCCTCTTTGTGGTATAACAGTCCTTGAACATGATACGTTATTGGTTTTTAAACGATTATGACGCGTCTACCCGCGCCATACTCCATAAAACAGAATATAAACCTACCTATACAAAGGAAGGCATTAGGAAAACACTCTATTTAATGAAAGTACGAAATTCTAAAGTCAAAAGGTCTGAATGCCAAAGATATTTATTAAAATTCAGTTGGCTGGGGAAGTATTTTCAATCACGCCAGTTTATTGTTTCTCTATTGTCTCGCAAGCGGCTGATTTAACGGACTAACTGAATGAATAATGCATATCACAATGAACTGCCAAAATCCAATCCCAATCCATTTTCAGAATCTTCAAATCCGATAAATATGAATGTTTTGGGCTGAATAAGAAATACCGAAACTGGATCAACCTGGCTACTAAATGAATCAAATATCCATTAATATTCATGTGAACAGGTTCTAACGGTATGTTCATGTTACAGTATCTATACTTATAAATCATTACGATAGGACGCATTGTAATTAGGTACCTACCTGGTTATTAATGTGTGAACATTTTCCGAGAAAAATAGAGAATATGTAGCCTACACGTACAAGTTGAACGAATACAATTTTCTTTTGAGGACTTTGATTAATCATTTTTCATTACTTTTATAAATATTATTGTTTTCCTATTAAACCAAAGAACAATTATTATTCTACAATTAAATCAAGTAACAGCTAAAAATTAACTCACGCGAGATAACAAAATCTTTGTCAGATCAACGCAACTTAGTAGTTATAGTTTTCAAAAGATTTAGAAATAATCTTAAGGAAATTGCTTCGCATAAACCACTGGTATTAGCTTAAGTTGCTCGTCTATAATAGACTAAATTATCTCTTCTTTGAACAATATATTAACTAAACTTTGTTATAGATAACTGTTAACTGACCAAATTCTACGAAGTATGGTATAGTAGAGCTCAGTATTTATTCGGTAATCGGCAAGTTTGCGGAACAGTAATTGCATTAATTCAGCTATTATTTAGTTAGTATATCTATCGAACACTAACCCACTATAAGGCTTTTCCAATATATTGAACAAGCATTGATCCCCACGCTGTGGATCGCCCGGAGGATACGGTGGAGCATACGGTGGAAGTCTTACCGGCTTGGGCGGAGCATCGCTGTGTCCTCGTGGAGGCGCGTGAGGGAGAGGCAAATTTCGCGCCCTTACGCCCCTAACCGCCACAGGAGGAGACGCCCTGGGCGTCGGGAATCACAGGCCGATTTCCAGCCACCGTGGGCTTGCGGACGGTGAGCAATGGGTAGCTCGCCGTCCGATAAGGACCAGGCCCGGGTCGACGGCGCGTTGTGTTCCACGCGCGCCTCAAAGAGATGTCAGCAGAATTGACGGGGTCCGTTAGGGCTGATGCCTGCCGGGGGTCTAAGGGCTAAGTGTCTGTCACGCCCTCCCACTCCGCCCAGAGTTATTGGATAATTTACCACACAAAAAAATATATTGATCCCCACGCTTTCTTACTGCGTAAAATAGGATTGACGTTTTATCCTTCACCGTGAGACAACCAGTGGTTCTAAAAAGTTACATTTATACTACAGACTTAGCTGCGCCCTGCGGTCTTATCCGCTAAGACTCGATCCCGTAAGAATATCGGGATAAAAAGTATTCTATGTCCTAACTCATGTCATGGTCTATCCATGTGTCAAATTTCATCCATATCCATTCAGCCGTTTTAACGTGTAAGCGTAACAAATAAACATACAGTAAATCACATCTTTCTCTTTATATATGGTTTAGAAGATTTCAGACCCTCAACCTCGAACAATGACAACTTCCAGAGTCGTCTGTACAGATTAATATTAAATATTGTTAGACAAAGGTATGATGTCAAAGTGTCATTATGATGCTACGTAGCTATTTCCTTGATTAAAACCTCACTCCCATGGGGTACCTAAAAATAAATGGAACGTTAACGAGGAAAGGGAATCACTTTTATTTAATATAATCTGGCAGCCCCGCTGTGACACGTACACGTGCACACATGTATGGTGACTACTCGTTACCAAAAAAAAACAAAACGAAACGTCTTTTATTAGAGTAATTGGCTTTGAACGTTCAAGTTAAAGTAAACTAAAAGAATTAAATACCGATGTATGTGAAGAACTAAAGAGAGTCTACACAGAAGACGAGCCAGCAATTTTATGAGAATATAGTGTCAACGCATATAAAACACTGGTTTAATACCATTTTACAGTTCGGATGAATATATTTAATGGGTGAAAGGCAAATAGTCGTTAACTGGCCAGTTGGCACAGTCCAATGCAGGCTCCGTTAATTCCGGGGGCGGTCACGGAGCCGGTAAATGTGTCATGTTAATGGCTCCCCGTTAAAATATCGCACGTTTTCATTTTATGATCTTCCAATTTTATAGCTAGAGCTGCTGATGGTAGGTGTGAAATTTTGGCGCCGGGCTCCTGGAGTATGTTGGTAGTATCGTACGTACCGCGCGTTGTTGACCTTACATTGCGGGACAGAATGAGATATCTTCACTATGTAGGGGAGCAAGCGTAGCATATTTAAGCCGGGAAATATGATGACTTTTGGTACAACACTAAAAGGGGATTAAACCTTCCATATAATATAACTATGATGCATGTTCCAATTTTATTAGCTTAATTCATTTATTTTGTTAATGTAATTTTGCATGCTAGTTTTAGCGAATTGTTTTATTAACTTAAGAAACCCGACCATCTGTAATGTATCTACTACAATTCTTGCAAATAAATTTCATTTAATTTGTATATTGTATAAGTAAATTTTATTATTTTTTGTATCCTGTTGATTCTGAAGTCATTGTGAAGGTGTTTTAAATATACCTGACGAAATATAGGTTCTCTGTATTATGTCTGTACAAGCAGAATCCTCTGGCAGAGTTAAAGTAGACGTTAATCCCGTAATCAGGTGCACTCGATACATTTACTCTAATACTGACCGAACGATAAGATATTTTACGGTCCACTGAATGCACTGAACACGACCAAATGACCTAAAATAGATATTTAACCATGAATATCCACGTTCAAAATCTGCACCCCAGGCACTGGCGATAATGGTTATGAATAAAAATTTATAGGCTTCGAAATAGCCTTCTATTCTGTAAAGCTTCGTCTCAATTAAAATCCTATTATGTACTCAAAATGGTGGCGCCATGTGCTGGGAAGTGCTGCTATAAGTATTATTAACACAGAATTATCAGACCACCCGTCGATAACTTTCTTCGGCCAGAAGTGTAACTATTTAAAATAATTTTCTGAAGTTTTTCCGTGTTGAGGATTGTACGAAAAACAAAATGCTTTTGTTCTTTAAAGTGTAAGATTATACAACTGAAGATGGGAGATTGGTCTTACAATAGATTATTAAGAGGCAATCTAAATTGAGTCAGTCCAGAATATGGCGACGTTTTTGGCGCTTCCAGTCAGTAACGTCCTGTAGCATGCAGACAATAGGACATTAAGTGTCCCATCGTTTGGACGACATTTACAATCCAGGGAAGCGACATCTATGAATTTCGACTTGAGCAGGTTTTCCTTACCTTTCTCCCTTATCGTAAATCAGTTTACTGACAACAGATCTAGCATGTCACTAAAACTATATGCCATATTAACGTCCGCGTTCTGTGCTCGGTAATTTATTTGTTTCGTACTAGTTTCTGCCAGCGGCTTTGCCCGCGTAATATCTTTATAATTATAAATTATAGCCTACGTTACTCAGTGATAATATAGCATTACACTGGTGAAAGCATTTTTCAAATCTGTCTAGTAGTTTTTGAGTTTATTCATTACAAACAAACATACAAAAAATTTAATCTTTTCTCTTTATACTATTATTAGTTAAGATAGATGAAACGGCAATCTGTCAATTACATTATTTAAAGAAAAAATATTATTAGATAAAATTTTAATTGATAATTATGTTCGCACCCCTTTCAGAAATACTTTACTTAATTATGCTGTATCAATTTAAGTTGTGTTCGCAATTTATCACTTGAAACAATGAACAAAGACAATAATCATGCTTTTCCCCTTTTATTCAACAAATCCTCTAATAGCTCGTAATTAAGCTTAAGTACGAATACTCAGTGCTTTGCTAGATCTTTAGAGGTTTAAGTAGCCACCCTCGTTTGGGGCGATTTTTGCAAAAAAATATCTAAACAAAATGTTGTCTAAATAAAATATTTGTTGGCAACCTCATTGGACTCTAAAGGAATATTCCACCAGTCCACGTGTAAAACAAAATGTAATGGAATATTTGAGAACATAAATTATATCTTATTAAAATTTTAATTAGGAAACAAAATATTTGGTGCACATTAGATATAATGACTGTTAAACTTTGGTTACAAATGATATATGTACTGTGTCCATAAATGAGTAAATAGAAATTATTTTTCAGTGTACACACAGAATTTGATTGTGTCAATATAAACCTATGTAATATGTTGTATAGAATTTATAATCTCGTGTTTGTCGTGTCAACTGTGCCCCGACTTTACCAAGGTTATTCCCCAAAGTTCTTGTAGTCAGAAAGCTAACAACTTGCCAGCATTTTGAACGATTTCGTACTATAATTGAAACACAAAGCTTTATCGTTCCAAAAGGCGCAGTAGCGGACCTTTGTCTTCGGAGGTCAAGGTCACAAGTCCGGAGCTCGTGGTCGTGCCAAGTAATATGTGTGAACCGCCTTAACTTGCCAAGTATTTGTTAAAACTGCACTTGTTCCAAGGGTAGATGTGTCATGTTTGTGAGCTTAGAAGCACTTATGGATGAACTTTTATCTTTGTTTCTAGTGCAGATTATTGTAGCACTTTTATAAGCTTAGTATGTTTGCATCCTGATTTTCTTGGCGATGGTGTCAAATTGGAACGTGAATGAAATTACTATTAAAATGTTACTGTATTATCCTGAGATAAGAGCCTTTTAGGTTTTTATTTTCCATTATTTTGTTAGTTATAAACGTTACTTTTTAGGGTTTCGTACCCGAAAGTTGTCCGTTGGCGTGTCCGTCTGTCTGTCAGCGAGCTGTATCTTATGAACCGTAATAGGTTTTGTAATAGGTTTTTGCAATACAAAAACATAATCTGTGAAAATTTCAACTGTCTAGTTGAAATTTTCACAGATTATGTTTTTGTATTGCAAAAAAACAAATAAAATTAAAATTAAAAACAAATAATAAATATTAATATTATTATTATTATAGTTAAAAAATTTAAGGGAGTCTTCGTACAATAAACATTTGATTAAAAAAATAAAAATAACTCTGGCATGGCCTCGTGTCATTATCTAGAGCTCATCGATTAGAGAACAAATATATAAATATATATATATTTTGATATCTTCAAAAATGTAGAAAAAGGGGCCGTAAAAGTTGTCAGTTTTAGATCATTTTTGTACGAGCTCTATCTCAACAACTGAACAAGTTAGGAATTTGAAACTTATATATAATATGTACCATATACTGTATAATCAACAAGTACTAAAATACCGATTCGTTGGGTATTTTACTTAAATATGGGTGATTATCTACAACTGCAAAAAATTACTTTGTAATTCAGTAGCATCAAAATACAAAATCTTTGCGATTTTTTAAATTTAAGATGAAATATAATAATATATATTCATCGTTTAGTATTTTAATTTATTTGCCAAATATTGTACGCTGGTTAAGGAACTCTTCCTGTGTTAGTCCGACTTATACTTGACCGGTTTTTTGTTGATGTTTGTAAACATATTTCTGCGCGTGTCTCAAATCATATTTTTTTTCTTTCTTTAACCTTCTTTTTTTTAGAACATCTGCATGATATTTCAGGTAAATACCAATATTATTTATAATCTCTCGTGTAAGATACAGTTTAACGATATAGCTCATGCCATGCCATGGCAAAAATAATGGCGTTGAAATAGAGTCAAGTATAAAACGCTATCCTACAATATACAGTTTATAGCATCAAATAAAGCTATAACATTCATGTCGACGTCGCCTGTCCGTCCGTCACTCCCTTCCCTTCCGTGCGGCATCATATCATATAACATTATTACTGTCTGTCTACTGCCGTCAGTTAACCTCGAAGTACGGGTTGGTAGTAGTGAGATAGAACAGTAGTAACCACGTTGTGGTTTACCTCTTCGGGTTTTGTTAGAGGGCCACATATTGGTCAGTATAGTCCTTTTTGGAACGAAGTTCCTTATCGCGCGTTGCGAAAGAGGGCTAGACGGAAAAAATTAAGGGCCTATACTACCTCAAATGGCCTAGCATGATCCCCCGTTGTATCGAAAACACTGCAGCATTAATTTTGATATAAATATATGTTAAAGTTAAGGATTAATGTTAAGTACTATGTTAGCCGAAAACCCGATTCCATAAAATTTTCTCGATAGAAAAAATTCAAAAAATAATCCAAATTAGATCATGAAACTTTGCATAATAACTGAACTAACTATAAAGCAGCAACTATGTTTTTTATTTTTTTTTTAATTACCATTATTTTCGCCGTAAAAAGCAATTACCTAAATTATTGGCGCCTCAGAGCCGCTAGCACCCTACTCCGTCTCGTTCTCACTCAGTCCGCGAGCAGTATGGTGTGAGCGACGTAAAAAGTGAATTTGAGCTGAGGTAGTACGGGCTCTGAAGACCAAAAGTTGTAACGACACTTTTTGCTATAGTTATAAGCCGTGTGGCGTGCGCGTGTTTCTCTGTCTGTCTCTCTATCTCTCTCTTTCTCATAGAAAGCAAGCCAGTTATTTTTATTTCGTCTTTCTATTTCGCATTGAACAGTGTGGTGTCGCGACAATTATTTTTGTTGAGTGTATACAGGTTTTTTATACATAATAAATAATAAAAAATGTCATTACAATTCCTTCACTAATTAATCGAAAGGAACTTCGTTCCATCCGGGTGGGTGTCCCTTGATACCTCTCAAGTTTAAAAAAAAATTAAAATAGACAAAGAAACCTTCTTTGCCCATTTCGGTAAATAAAATAATTGAGGTTAAATTTATTTGGAAAATAAATCAAGTGTTTTCAGATTTGATCTAAAATCCTAGTGCATATCTTGAATTACTTAATAAATACTGCATATTCGTAATTAGTAGATGAAATTAGCTCAGAACTAGTATAGTTATCCAGAAAAATGCATGTGTTTTAAACCGTGAATAATCATTACATTGTTTTTATGTGCCTGATAGTGGTAATATAACCTAATAGAGAGATATTGCATGCTTATAAGGGGGTATTACACTATCATATATATGATCATACATCGATCAAATATATCATTAAATTGTAAAATAGACATATTATGGGTAATTTGTGAGCTTTGTAGATAGTTAGATAGTTATCATAGATCTATGATCATATAATATATATGATAGTTAATACCCACCTTAGATCTTGTTACGGAAATAGTATTACTAGTAGTACATTACTGTCGCGGCCTGCAACAAGAGCATCTGGTTGCGGCCAAGGCTTGTATAGTACTTTTCTCAAATAACGCGCGGAAATTCAAATAGTAAATTAATTATAAACTCCATAATCAAGACGAAAAACGATAATTTTTCACGCACAATAAATGTTCATTAGTTTCTTCTTTACTATAAACAGCTCTATTTGCAAGCTAAATCGAAATTTAAATAAAACAAAATCTTTGATAAGTTACCTCCTTGGTTGCCATGTGGTGAAGTGAAAAGTTCGTTCCATTTTTAAATAATACGATAGGTATGAGTTTTCATAGTAATTTATTCGGCCGCTGAATACGACAGATATGGATTTCTATACAAACATTGTCAGCCCGGCACTCGCATATATTCGACCAGTACCACAATTTCGATTTATCTTGAAGAAGGTTGTCAAAATAATTTTCGAATTTCCAAGCATGTTTAAGAAAAAGATTTACATATTATGAAGCTTTTATGCAAAACCACAAAACTACGGATAAGCAAGTTTTGAAATCGATAAGAGCGTTAGTTAACCAACACATTCTTGCGGATTAAACGTCGGCAGTTTAATTTAAGCGTTCACAAGTTTTATTATCAGTTAGCCGGTGTTGCAATGAATAATAATAAGGAGTTTGCCTGTGGAAAGTTTGTTGGCATCGCACGCCCTCTATCTGCTTGGAACTTAAACAAGAGCTGTCAGCGATTTGCGATTGACTTTATAAATTTAATAATGATTGATTTACATCATAATCATTAACTGAGCTTTTGTTGTTTTCAAGAGTCAAACTACTAGTTTGGGGAAGTATGAATTAAAATGATTCTTGAATTATGAATTAAATACTTTCAAACAACACCAAATAATTCTTATGATTACGTTTATCTATTTAAAAAAAAAATTTTCAAAACCAACTCAAGATAATATTTCTAATCGAAATCGTGGTAAAACAAAGGTGTGTCATTATTTATATTTAACGAATAAAATCATCCCTCTCATTTCGTATCCACACATCACACGACGTAGGTACCCGCATCCTTTGATCCTTTGTAGGCAAAAATAGAATCAATCACCCATGGAAACAACGTAATGGCCGTCCCAGTACCGAATCCTTACATAAATATATTATAATTCTGTGTATACTGAACTGAGTGTTACCGCTATTTTTGTAACCCCCACAATGATTATGTAATTCAGAGGGATGGAAAAAGACAAATAGAACTACCCCCTTGTAGGCTGTAGTCGCATGTTAGAAGTTGCCACATCGCCGCATCTAGACAACGCTGGATATTCTTGTGTAATAATCTGTTTTAGGTGGGTACACTGGGTACATTATTTATGCAAGCACGGTAATGTCTGCGGATTAATTTTAATGTTATTTAGTAATATTTATTCATATAATTGGTTGTTTTGTTGAATTATATTCTACCAAGGGGTATCGTGTTACCTAGTAACTAGATTGTGGAGATCAGATAGGCAGTCGCTCCATATAAAATACTCGTATTCAGCTGCATCCGATTAGACTGGAAGCCGACACCAACATAGTTGGGGAAAGGGTAGGCAGATGATGAGTACTTGAATTTTATTCTAAGAACTGTTTATTTTATTTTATTTTGATACCTATTTATGTACAATTCATTAAACCTGACTTCGTGTCCGTACGTCTTTTTCGGGTCACTGAAAATCAGCGGTGTGCTGTGGATCCACCATAGCATAACATGAGACTTAAATATAACTGGCGAAATATGGGTGTACTGTTAGGTACACCAATTCATAACCCTTCGAGGATTTCAGGCGTGATGTTATGTTATGTTGTTAAACCAATAACCCTTCCTAACTCCCCAAAAAACTTTATTGAACACGTGAACTTACTATCGGAGGCAACGTGTCACTCAAAATGATATGGTTTTTGGCAACATGGCGCCTGAGTGACGTATCGTTACGTGCGCTGACCTTACACCTATCAGGGTGCATTTCCACTGAAGCGCAGACGAGCGGAGTCGAGCGGAGACAGGCAGGAATCGTCCCATCATAGACGAAAAGAGAGATGCAATGAGCATTTCAACCATTGTGATTCGTCGATTCCTGCAGATTTCCGCTCAGCTCCGCTCAGCTCCGCTCGTTTCCGCTTCAATGGTAACGCACCATTATCGTCGAAAAACTCGTGTAACTTTGACCGATACTTTATAAAAGGGAATTATCAATAAATTAACTTCTTCATCTTTCATTGTTATTCATTCGAGGAAATTATTTGTAGGTATATCAAATTGACACACTACGTCAATCTGCCGTATTATAGCCATTTCATACAGCTGTTAAACAAGTTATGATTTGAATATACGGACAATTTAAGTTGGTAGTCAACAACAATTATTTTCCCTGACTTCTAATAGTTATGTGGTCCCCAATGAGCTTTGACTTAACCATTCTATAAAACTTACTTATTATGTCTTAAAATGGCGCCTGAGTGACGTACGTGCGGTGACATTACATCTATAATCCTCTAAGAACTCGTGTAACCTTGACCGATTCTTCATAAAATCAGAATAGGGAAAGTTAACTTGAACTCTACTTTTCTTTTGTTATACATCGTAACAATGGTCTCCCATGATCTTTTACGTAATCTTGCTCTAAAACTCACTTTTTTATTTACTTTTACCTTACTATTTTTTTTATTTTTTTTTACTATGTATGCTTTTCTAAAAATGCGTTTGTATTAAAATGAGTTTTTCTGAAACATGCTTAGAAATTCGAGCATTATTTTGACAACCTCCTTCGAGATAAATCGAAAATGGTCAAAAACATGCGAGCGGCCGGCCGACAATATTACTATGAAAATTCGTATCTGTCGTGTTTAGCTGCCGAATAAATTACCAGGAAAACTTATATCAGTCGTGTTATTTAAAAATGCTACGAACTTTTTACTTCGACACATGGCAACCGAGGAGGTAACTTATGAAAGATTTTATGTAAATTACGATTTGGCTTGCAAGGCATAGCTGTTTAAAGCAAAAAAATAACTAATGAACATATAGGCGTTTGAAAAATTATCGTTGTTCGTCATTATTTCTGGAATTTATAATAAATTTCCACGGATTATTTAGGATTATTATTATCGCCTTAGGCGCAAATAGGCATTAATGTACTAAAGTATGTGGTCACGTTCGTTCATCAATGCCCTCTTTGCCCTCAGCTCGCGGCAGTAATGTACTATTTATCTCTATACATATACCTACAAGAATTTTTTGAAAAAGCTTTAAAAACAATGGATAGCCCTAAACAAAATTTTCACTGCTAATAAAAAGGGTTAATCAAATAAAAGAAAAGTTTGAAGTCTGATAATTCAATTCTATGCTTATTTTTCAAAAACCGTCTTTGATCCGCCGTTCAGGAATTTTTATTCGTTTAGTAGATATTATTAAGGCTCGTGCAAACTGGCGCGATATTGCGGGCGCTACAGGCAGCGTGACCCTTGTAGCGCCCGCGATATTGTGCTGATCTGCACAAGCCTTTATGAGCAAATCTCCTTGACCTATATAAACACTCGATTATTTTAATGCCAACATTATTCTTGCGACCAATAATATAATCTAGGAACTTGGCTCATTTGCATATTCATAAAGTTTTTCCCGCTAAGCTATGTAGTTAACCGGCTATTATCTTGATCGCTTTGCCGAGGCCGCCGTGAATATGGATTTAATTTCCCCGTCACTACAATTTAAAATTGTAATGTAGGATGTGTTTCACAGTTCTAATTTGAAGATTGTATCGGTCAAAGGTACTTGACTGGAATTTAACAAAAGTAGTAATTGAAACCCTTGTTCAAGGATGGCTGACCTACTAATTTGTGGCGACGTGTATTACCTTACTATTCAGCGATGATTAAAACTTATGAAGCGAAAATGGTCAAATAACAAAAAGCTATATACCAAATCATATACCTATCTACCTGTTGTCTGTTCCCAAAGTAGCTGATGAAATTGTAAACAAACCCAGCTCATGTGAAATTTTTACCCCAACACACACTAAAGGGAATTAGTTACACATTCATCTGTATTTAAAAGGTTTCAATTTTATATCTCGCCACCTTTTCTAACAATTATTTGTTGAATAACATTATTAAAATCTACTTGAAAATCATCGACGAAAATTGAGCTTAAAATGAAGCTCTTATTTTCAACCGAGATACCTCTATAAGGTGATTTAAAATAAGAATTTGGGGTTTAAGTATTCAAATAATCAAATCAGAGAACTCAATTGTACGTGGCACTACAAATTGGAATCCACAAGTACGTTTTCTGATCCATTTGTTTACATTTTAATCGAATACTTTTGGAACAGTCTATACCTAGAATCGACATTTATAATTATAATTCGCATCACTGAATTGGCAAACGTAAAATCAACTACCGTGCTAGCGTATTTGCGGCTAATAACCGCAGTGGTACCTATGATCCCAGCCGGTAATATCAGTGCGACATCCCAGAAAGACATACGTCAATTGTCACCGCAAAAACCGCCGAGGCAGCGCTTGACCGACCTAATTAATGGCGACTGCCCCCTGGGATAGATTAAGCCGCACATAAAACCTTTTCCGTGCCCATACGGTTCGCGAGAGCCCATCGATCCTTTTCTTGTTAGGCGCTGCCAATCAAATGCAATCAGGACCCTGCGACAATTCGCTATCGAGCCATCGGTATGTCACTGCTCGCAAAGTTGGCTTGTAAAAGCATTAGCTCACGCAAAAAAGGGGATACCGGCTGCCGCGGTTTATTTCATAGACCTATCCATCAGGTAAGTGCCGTCAATCTGATAAGGGTTTGAACGAATTGTGATAATTCTTGTGCGATTAGTTAAATATTTCATATTAGGTACTAGATAGAAACTTCAATATGCATGCAGAACATAAAACGTTGCTAACCGTCTACAAAAATGATGAGGTCGTGTAAGAACCGTACATTTTCAGCAGAGTTGGGAATTCATAATTAGAACGTGGCGCATTCTAGAATATGAGCTTACTTTTGACCTAATTTCAGCTCATGCATGCCGACGTCCGACTCGAACTCTGTTTAGTAGGTTTTGAAGAGAACAACTTGGAGCAAGATTGCACTGCAAATAGTAGGACATCAAAGTTTCGCCTTTTGTATGAGGTTATTCGCTATATTTCCATGACAACGCGGGATTCATTGAAATGCAGCGAGTCCGCGGAAAGTAACATCGTGGGGAAGCCCGCGGTCCATAACTATGCGCGGGCGTCTTCCTCCGGTCCCCAATAAATTCTAACAATGTCGTCGAGTGCGCCGAATATTTTTACAGTGAATTTAAAATTTGTGTATCGAGTGAAATATTGTTTTGTATGTTCATGTTTTGTGTTGGATTTGTAAATTGTGTGTTTAGACTAATGTATGCTCTAGGATCGTATGGCGTACGTCAATGTGTTAAATGTCGTGTGAGATTACAATGGTCCGTTTCAACTAACAAAAGTACCTATAAAAAACTTAATCATCATCTTAACTTTTGGTCCCAAAAAAAAAAAACACCAAGTTGTCCTCAAAAAATGAACAAGGAAAACGATTACATCCCTCATAATAAAAACGTATTTATACAACATTATTCTGTGGAATGAAAAGCAAATAAGATAAAAACAGGACTGTGTATAATGGACTGAAGTTTACCGTATTATTCGCTTTAGATACGGCCAGGGCGTCGGGTACTAAATAATGCGCGTTGTTTCTATTGATTGCGGCTATTTTCAGCATCGGTGCCGCCGCCGCATCGTTGGCGAGCCCTAAAATTATATCAACAACTTTGTTGAATCGGGGACACCTACATTTAACACTTAATTTTATTGAACTGAGAATCTGGTAGACTCAATAGGCTGTTATATAAAATGGCAGTTGAGATTTGGTAATTGGATTGATGCTAACCTCCAGAAAGAATGCGAGTAGGTGAAGACGTGCATTATTATTATTATTGAATGTACGTATAGCGTAGCCCGTAGCTACGCCGTAGCACCGGCTACGGCGTAGCAATTTCGTAACGAGCTCATTGAAAAATAATAACATTTTTTTTTCAATTAAGAAGCACTTCTGTGTCTTTAAAAAGTTAATTGGAATCTGAAATGCAATTTAATAGCTTTCATATAGTATTTTTTAAAGTTAATTACAAGATCCAAGGAACACTACCACTAACACCTCAAAACCTATGTGCACAAATAAAAATATTTAATTTGATTTGATTTGAAAAAGACTATCACTATCGTCAATAGTTCCTAGGCGACCTAAACCTAGATATTATAGCTAAAGCCGCTAATAATCCTAGATATCACGAGTATCACGTATTTCAATTACTAGGGTGTCGTACAAATTAGATGTTCATAATTGTTCATGGAGCATCCTCGTGGTCATTAGGTGGGTCTTCAAGGGTGTAAGATGCGTCGCTCTGATTACTGTGGCACGTAGCTTTACAGTAAGATATTGAGGACTCGGACGAATTGCCTTTTTAAGACACTCGGACAAAAAATAGGACTTTAACCGCTATTCTTTTTACGGTGTCATATTTTGCTTTGATGGAATATCTAATAAATTTTTTTTTGAAACAGGCTAAATCGAGAAGTAGCTGGATTATATTGTGTAAAATGTATTGAATATATTAACATATATAATTTTTTTAAATATATTGATTGCCTCGTTGATCTAGTGGTCGCAAGCGCTACTGCTGAGCATGAGGTCCTGGGTTCGATTTAAAGGTCGGGCAAAGTGTTATTGGGTTTAACTATCTGAAATTTCTCAGTAGCAGCCTGGAGTCTGGATTTGTGCCCGGTTGATGGCAATAGGCTTGCCACCTATTACATGGGACTTAAAACATAACTGGCGAAATGTGGGTGAACCTGCTACAGGGACACCTCTGCCCAACCCTTCGGGGAAACAAAACGTGATGTTATGTGTATATTTACATAAATACGAAAGTAGTTATGTCTGTCTGTTTTCACGTCTTAATGGCTGCACAGATTTTGATGAAAATTAGCACACAGGTAGACCATGGTCTGGGTTAAAGCATATGATACTTTTTATTCCGGTAGTATGTTCCTCTCTGAAATACATGCGTGCGAAGCCGCAGGCAAAAGCTAGTGTTACATACATAGATTTGTTATGTAAAACAGTCGCAAAAAAGCAGCGGTAACAGGTTGATAACCTATCGCGTGAGGGGAGGACTATATTTTCTCCAATTGACTTTTATACCTTTTCCATGATCGTAAGCGGCTGATACATTCAGATTTCGTCATTTAGAAACGTGGTACAATTTATAATGTAATGTTAATAAAGATGTTAATCAAACCTGGTACAAATAAATCTTTCACAGGCTTTTACAAACAATATCAAGAACGGTATTAGAATTCTTATTTGCAAATATACAATGGAAGATAATCACTTAGATGAAGGGCGCCAGATAAAGGGCGTCTCGCTTTGAAAAAAAAAAAAAAAACACCTTAGGACATTAAAAAGGTATTTTTCTAAATATTCCGTAGTCATTTACTAGCACCACACCTGTTTTTTCCCGAAGGATTCGGCAGAAACACTATTATTTGTCTTTCCTATTTCGTCCGTCACAGTTCTTTACCTATTTTCCAATCTAGAAATATTGTGCTCCAATGTATTCTGGGAATCAAATCCCCATAATTCTTACCTCATTTTGCCGCTACATTAGTGACAAAATAGTAAAGGAATTATTTATTGGATGTTTACACGTAGTTTTGGGTCGACATGGTTCCGTATAAAAACGGGCCGGCAGCCACTTAATTCGGATCACGTGTGCGCTCGCAATGAGCTTGTAAACACATACATATGTACCATCAACTACGCGATGACAATATTGTTTACACGCTCATCATTCAACCATGTTTGGGATATGTTGTGGAGTTGGTCCTTAATATGGAAGCAATGTTAGAGTAATTTTCAAGTACACACGGCTACACGTCAAGCTATACATTTCCAGTATAAGCTGATCCCACATTGTACGGAAATCCAATGCGAGATCAGCATAAACTGGAAATGTATAGCTTGATGTGTAGCCGTGTGTACCTAAGGTTAGATACTTTAAGACTTGCGTTTCTTGCATAAAATTTTGTGTAACTGTAAAAATATGAATAAAATAATTTTGATTGAAATAATATTTAGCACATTTGAAATTCATAAGTTCGAAGTCTCCCAAGAGGTAATTATATATTTTTCTATCGCTAGAGAGCAGTCATCGCAACACTTTGTATCAAACCAAACATAGTAAAGAAATAAAATAAACGAGTATATCAAACACACTTAAAAGTAAACTTTCCCAGGATAAAGAACGTAATTAGAAATAGTTGTCACCCACAGAGGGACAATTCCCGTATTTTCAAGAACGTTTGCATTCTAATCTCAGTCTCAATCTGTCAAAAATACTTCGGATTGTTGTACATTTTTGACAAGTTTTAGACATTATTTCTGAGATGAGATAGCGAATAGATTTTGAACGTTAGTAATGACGGGAATTGGCCTTCAGATAAAAAAATAATACGTGTTGTAAAAACATAAGATAGCGTCTTAAATAAAAAGCATTTTATATATTAAAGTGGATCCTTAAGAGCGGCTCTTATAACGCGAGGACGGTTCAATTTCTAGCATATTATGTTACCGGGTCTCAGCAGACCCGGGACGTGCACATCCTATTAGGGAAGTTTCCAGACTTCTCAAATTATCCAGCATTTTGCTGCCTCAGTAAAAAAGCTTGAATCACCTCTCGACTTGTCATTCATAATTGATTCAGCCGTCGGAGATATCAGAGAGTGACCTAATAAAGTATAGAGGTGTCACTTAATGTCCAACTGAAGGACCAATAACCGCTCTAAAAATACGATAGGGAAGCTATCACCCCGCTGGTGATCGGCGCGGCAAACATAGGACCAACCGCCCATGAATAGTTAAAATGTGAACCTCTAAGGAAATGTCCACATGACCCAGAAAAATACATTGCAAACCTCAACTACGAGTCTCGCGGAAAACTCAATATTCCAAATTCAGCAAAGCTAACTGCTACATAAAACATTGTGGATTCAGTCGCCGATAGAGTTGTTGTTTAAATAAAAATCAGTTTCACGGGATGTGCAAGCTCTTTAGATGTTCGTGTGAGCTCGGGCTTATTGTGATGGAGGCATGCGCGGTGCGCGGCTGGCAGGGAAGCCAGGCTCAGTGGCATTCGGCGCGACGCCCGGCACGCGCGCGACCCGAGCGCGCCCGACACACCGCGTGCATACTTACGTAAGTCACGTGAAAATAAAAAATAATAAACTTAACACACAACTCTCCGTGTGCTCGCATGTGATTTTAAATAAAGAGCAAAGCTTTTTTCTCTTGTAAAAATACACTTTAAAGTGAGTAAAGTGAGTGAAAATATTGTGTTTGTTTGACATTTTCTGTGCCAATATGGACAGTATAGATGTTTGTATGTAAGAACGTGATGTTTGGTGAGTATACATGAGCTCTTAAAGGAATGTTGTATGTAGCTAGGAGCTGTTAGCGGGTTTATTTTGTAGATGTTTTTCTCACAAATATGATGCGGACGTAAAGTAGTCGTACGTCTTACCTAATAATTGGAGGAGGTAGGCAATCGTAGAACTTACAAATTATAGTTATAGGTACTAGTAGGCCGTTGGTAATGTAAATAAAAAAATAAGTAAACACGGTGACGTATTAATATACGGTTATTATTGATATTGGTGTTCTTGATATTAAGCCTTAAAAATAAGCAACTATGGGACATGCTTATTTTTATATTTCTATCAATAGTAACATTTTCCGGTTTGACACAACTGAAAAAAATATTTCTCTTAAATGATCTACGAGTTAAATTATTTTAGATGTTACGAATTGCTATATGATTGATTATGTCAGAATAGAAACGTTCGAACACTGCAAAACTGCAATTAAATCTAAGCAGTGTCAACTCAACCAAAAAATAATCGTATTTTCCAGTTACTCTAAAATTGAATTAGCTCCAATAATTATAATCAGCTGTTTGATATAAATCCACTAAACACTCTAATATTACTATTAAACACAACAGATTATTTCGTAAAACATCCTACGGCAATTGCTCGGCCATAAATTCCAATATTAAATAAGAAACAATTTAGACAATAACCGGGAGTTTAAGCGCGCCTTTACTCAAAGGAGGGAGTCAAGAGGGTCTCAATCTATCGTGTTGAGCATCGTTATATTATTTTATACATTATATTGAAACGGAGACCGTGACTTCTTATCTCCTATCGGTACGAACTTTATCCGCCTTATTAAAAAACTAAGTTTATATTCAGACCCATGTTTAAATCATGGTGGCATTTTTTTATTTTAGTACTTTGTTACCGACTACGGTAAAGTTCTTAAAATAAAACTGGCCACTCAGTGCTGGGCTAAGTTGTTAGTTTTGTAAAAAAAATATTTCAATCACAGTATAATATAGTTTTGTTTAAAAAAACTGTATCGATGGTTTAATTAAACCATTAATCTGCATACCCATTTCCAACTATGTTTGCGGTCGGCTTCCAGTCTAAGCGGATGCGGTTCAATACCAGTATTTTACACGAAGCGACTGCCTATACTGATACCCTTAGGTAAGACTGGTTGTCAGACTTTTGGGCGTTAGACTTAATGACTGTCAAAGATCTACAAATGACACACAGGTCCAATGGCTTAACGTGTTTTCCGGGCCACGGTGAGGTCTCGATATGTAATGTATGGTCATCCATCCACGAACCGACCGCGGCAAGCGTGGCTTAGCCTTCGACACGTGTGGCTGTTATCATTTACCCACGAGCCCGATGTAAATCATCGGCTTGCAACAGCCAACTTGTTTTTAACAAGAACCGATGAGTATTTTTTTTTATGTTATCCTCCAATGTCCCACTGCTGAGCAAAGGCTTCCCCCAAATCCTTCCATGCATCCTTTTCCAGGTCCACCTCCATCCAACCCTTGCGGTATGCGTGAAGATCGTCTCGCCACCTCTTCCTGGGCCAGCCTCGGCGCCGCCGTCCATCCTCAGGCACCCACCGTGTGGAGACTGTTGCCCAACGGTCACGATGCATTCGGCTGACATGACCCGCCCCATCCCATTTTAGCTTGGCAGGATTTTTGCCTACGTTTAAGATCCCCTTTTTAGAGCGTAGCATGGTGTTTCGTATTCTGTCAGTTCGTTTTAAACCCAGAATCCTGCGCTCCATTACTCTTTGGCAAACCCCAAGGCTGAATTTTTGCGACTCGGTGAGCGACCAGGTCTGAGCACCGTAAGTTAGGACGGGCAGAATACACATATCGAAGAGTTTTCATAGGTAAGTTTCAGTAGGTCACCCTTCATTAGCGTCTTCATGAGATTAGCTTATAAAATTTGAGTGTAAAATTATTAGCCATTCAGTAAGATGGTGGTTGGACTTGTTTTTAAATAATTATCATAAGGTACTCGGATTCATTTGACTGCAGTAGTTGACTGTATATCAAATATTTCTATGATCGAAAAACGAACAAACTACACCAAGAAAAATTATAAAGATGTACCTTAGAGAGTATTTGTTCTCACAAATCATGCGGGAAGAATGACACAAAGGTTAGTTTCTACTTTAGCTATGTATTTCTTATCGACAAGAAGGAAAAGGCGGCTTATTCATTATTTCCCTATTTTCCTGAATAGCTTGTTGGTTCACTACCTTGAGTTTAATGGTCACAAGCGCGGGGCTGAACGTGGACTCGAACCCTAGGTCAGGTAAAGTGTCTTGAGTTTTAATAGTAGGAAATTTTCAGAAGCAGACCGGAGACTTATGTAGTTTTATGATTAGGTATTAATAATAATAATACCAGCCTTATATTGTCCCACTGCTGGACACAGGCCTCTTCACATACTGAGAAGGCATGAGCATTGATCACGACGCTTGCTCAAGACGGGTTGGTGATTTCAGAGTTATATTAACTATAAGTTCAGGTTTCCTCACTATGTTTTTTCCTTCACCGATGTTAGTAATGTCCAAGATAAACTCAGAAAGTACATATGAATTGAAAAAGTCACATTGGTACTCGCCCGGATTTCAATCCACCACCTCGTAGCCTGGTGGCTTAACCACTGGGCCATCACGACATGAGACGATTAGGTATTAGTAAATGACAATAGACTCGCCCAGTCAAATGGGACTTATAACGTAGTCTCAGTCTACCCCCTCGATGTACACACACGTGATGTTATTTGATATTCTTACTATCGGTAATTGTTTCACAAATTACAGCTTCTAAAGTTATGTAATGTTACCAATCAAAATAAATTGATTTGTTTATAAGTTTTCTGCGAAACGTGTCGTTTAATTGGGAATTTTTCCTTTGAATTTTGAGTGTAGTCATTTCAGATTAGTTTTTATAATTGTTATGTAATTTTTTTGCTTGATACCGCGTTTTGACTCTGAAGTGATCCCTAAACCAACGTCCGGCACATGAGATAGAATAGTTACTAATAAAACTATACTTTGGCTTCTGAATTATTCCCTTCTACCGTAAAAACGCAGATAAAACTTATAAGACATGATAAAAATCGCTTTAAGACTGTAAAATTAAAATTATCTTTTATCAGATAAAACATTAATCTACGTAAGAATAGAAGCTCTTCCAAGTTTTTTCAATGGGTATTTACGTGAATACAGTGCAGACTAGCAAAAACGAAGAAGATTTTTAATTACTGTTGCTGGAAGAGTCTAAACACTTGTTTTATTTTTTCATGTATGGACAAATCTCTTTTAGCCTTGTAATAATAAAAAGAATATCTACATATTACCTATATACTCCGATATATACAATTAAAACTAAAACCGTTTCTGAAAAAGATACATAAGTCCCATGACTCGTTGGTCTAGTGGTCGCAAGCGCTTGCTAAGCGTCGTCTAGGGTTCGATTTCCGTATCGACCAATGTGTAAAGGCTCCCGCAGACAGACGCGACGCGACACCGGTAGGACAGTTTCCGTGAAGTTTTCATTGAAATTGTTCCATCAGAGTCGCGTCGCGCCTGTCTTCGGCAGCCTTAACTGGGTTGTTCCATCTGGAATTTCTTAATAGCAACCTGGTGTCTGGATTTGTGTCCGGTTTATGATAATAGACTCACCTCCTATTACATGGTACTTAAACATAACGGGTGAAATGTGGGTATAATATAGTTATACCAGCTAGCCCTTCGGGGGCATACTGGATTGATGTTATGTTATCTGCGGCGTAAGTTTGTTTGCTCTCGAAAACTACTGAATTGAATCTGAAAATTATTTTAACGTTATAAAGATACACAAGTCCTATAACCATATAATATTACACAAATATAAACGAGCGAAGCGTGAGCGGGTTGTTGGTATAATGTAAACAAAAATGTTACAACATTATGTAATAGGTAACATGGAAATATTAAAACTGATTAGCTAATAATTATTTATTGTTTGTTTAAATTTTAAATTTTTGTTTTAATGTAAATGAGGTTGTTAACTGACCGATATAACGCACTCAAAATGGTGAAAGAAAACATCGTGAGGAAACCGCCATGTTTTGGAACCAAAAATTCGAAGACACGTGACATCCATTAATCCGCACTGGGCCCGTGTGGTGGATTACTTACGGCCCACTTCCTCTCATAGAAAGGAGGGCATGCGTCCCAGTAGTGGGAACATTATTGGCTGATTATTTTTATGCTTGTGTATGCTAAATTTCTTTATTATTCCCGGTTTTTGAAAGCCTTTAAAAATTTAAAGTTTTGTCAAACAGATCACAAAATGATTTTTGGTAGCGATTTATGAGCCTACTGAACTTGGGG
This sequence comes from Omphaloscelis lunosa, assembly GCA_916610215.1. Classification (NCBI taxonomy): domain Eukaryota; kingdom Metazoa; phylum Arthropoda; class Insecta; order Lepidoptera; family Noctuidae; genus Omphaloscelis; species Omphaloscelis lunosa. Next base: position 15,733,708 of record OU744244.1, on the reverse strand, counting down.
TTAATTAGAGCTTAAGGCTGCCCGTCCACTGAAGCGGAGTGAGGAAACGGAGCGGAGAGGTCTGCCAATACAAGGCTGCCTGTCCACTGGAGCGGAGTGAAGCAGCGGAGCCCAGAAATATGCCAATAGGAGCGGCGCTCTGAAGCGGAGTTTAGATTCTATTGGTTAATATTGGCACATTTCTCCGCTCCGCTGCCTCGCACCGCTGCCTCGCTCCGCTGCCTCGGTCCACTGCCTCGCTCCGCTGCCTCGCTCCGCTCTAGTGGATAGGCAGCCTAAGAATGGATTTACATAAAACATTTCAAGTAAAGCACCGGTCTACAAACTTTAATCATGGATAGCTACCTATGCGCGTTAGAATTAGCTATACAAACATTAAACGCATTTTAATAATTTTATAGACACATAATAATGTAACTTTTTCTTACCTACGCCTATTCAACCTGCCACGTTAGAGAAGAATTTTCAGCAAGTCGAAAATAATTTTAATGCCAAGAATTTGCCACGGAGACTATAAAGTATATCACCTTTTATAAAAGTGTGCACAAAATTAACGTTTTATCTACTGGTGTATGTACCATTTACTTGTTCATGTTTATATACATGTTACTCATGTCACTAGCAGGTTGTTTATAAAAAGTTATATAAATATTTCCCATTCTCTCGCTACAAACTTTGGAAGCTAACAACGAAACCGACGAAAAAAAGGGAGTAGGTTCTCAAGTCGACGTGTATATGTCGCAGCCATCTGATTAAATTAGCCAGCTAATTGGACATCTTGGCCATTCATTAATTCGATAGTTAATTGAACTAGAATCATTCAACGTTTAACAATTTGGCGTACTGAAGGTCCGAGACTCAGCCAAATGATTCAAATGGTGAAAAAAAATTCTACGAGCAACTTGGAAATAGCGCTCGCCAGCCGCTACCACGGCACCGCCTCGCTACGCTGGCTCGGCTCACACGCGGTTGGTCACAGTTCTAATCTAACCTATTTCACCCAGTTTAACTAAATGACTACACGCCATCAAGTTAAACGTTGTGCTCAATGACTTGGCTAGTTTTCCTTCAGCTATTTAATTGGATTTAATGAACGTAGAACCTAGGCGTCCAATTAGCTGGATAATTTAACCTGATAGCTGCGATATATATATTACATATTTATATTTTATGAGTCAATATGAGGTTCTAATGCGCTCAGAATGGATTGGGTTCACACGAGCTCAGAACAGAAGAGGTGAGACAGGAGAAGTGAAAAGGAGAAACGGAGGCCTTTGTCCTGTAGTGGGAAAACACTGACAAAAAAATAATAATAATAATATGAGATAAAAAAAAGATTAGATGCCTAAGAAGTTCCTCGCAAAACATCAACATTAATATTTTATGTAGGTCTATAGTTTACTACTACACTGAAACATAAAGTATAAACAAAAATGTCAGACATCACTTTGTTTTGTTCCCTATTCTTATAGTCTAGACAAGATCTGTATATTTTACTTAGACTCTATAAAAAATGTAGGCTATGTCACGGGGGTGTAACTTATTCTTGACAAGAATCAAACAAAATAATAACCTTGATATGATATTTTTCTCTTGTTTCAGCCCATGTAGCAGCTTCTCAAAACCTACAATATACATACTTATTTGTTGTGGTATAACACGTGGGTTTATTCATATCTATGTACTATTTTGATATTTACCTTTAATAATAATTATAATAAATATTATAATTATGTTATTAAAGGTAAATAATAATTATTATAACATATTATAATTAATGTTATAATTATAATTATAACAATGCTTCTTGACTCCACGTCCCTATAAGTATAGCCTATAAGTGTACCCATGACCAGTAGGGAGTAGACTACCCAAAACAGTTTTCAAAACGTACCTAAACATTAAATTAATTTTACAACATTTAAATGATCAATAACTAAATAGTTATCAAAGCGACCCTTAAGCTTTCAAATTAGGCTGATTTATTAACACTGACCCAAATTCATTTAGACCCTCGCGACACAAAACAATACCATCCAATGGTCAGCTCTAAAACGGTACGTTTACAGTATTTATAAACAGGGGTGCATTGGTACGATAAAATAAACCCCGATACATTGTAACGTCACATAAGGCAAATTAGTTCACAATACATGAGAGGTAATAGCTGCTAAATAGGTCAGACGACACGGTTGGTAATGCACCACTTCTTGTTCTCCTAGCACTTTCATTTTTTGTATGCAAGTGAGAATGCCAAAAGTTTTGCGCACTGCGTCTCCCTCCTTCGTAGCTGAATATGTATGGGACAGACTTGCCAATTCAAATTCGGTACTTTATTCACCACATTGCAGTCTTATTGGAATTTTTAGCTGCGATAATCCCCTTTTTGTTATTTAAAACATCTGCGCTTCAATGTAAAGTGTTTAAGTGCGCTTTTATGAAGAAGGAAATGACGTTTTGCGGTATGAATAAAATTAAGGTTTTGTACGTTGAGTTTATATCTCCTTCATTGAAGTCCGTTTTAAAATTAATCATGTTAGTTTAGTACCTGCACAAGTTAACGGTGAATAGAAATGAGTTTTGTAAGATTGTCTGTTGACAATTTGCATCGGCATCCTCAGGATGACGATTGACTTATCGCGAACTCGATCAGTCAACCTTCATCCTGAGGATGCTTCGTTGAGAGGTGAAACACGTGTCGATTTCTTTCAGGGTCTTTTTAAGACTCTTTAGAAATAGCTAAGCGGAACAGGTTACTAAATATATCCACATCATCATTTTATAATGGATTTCCGCAAGGTCACACCTGAATCAATTAACTACGTCAGTAAGTGATTCAAAATCATCTTTTATTTATAACCAGCTAACTGCTCGCGACTTCGTCCGCGAGCCTATAACCTTCCTCCAAAATTGGGCTATCCAATGTAAAAAGAATTATTCAAATCCGACAGGTATCCGGAGATTACCCCCTACATACTAACTTACAAACGAACAAACAAACAAACAAATTTTACCTTTTTATAATATTATATATATTAAATAAATAATATATTTAATTAATATTTATGATATATTATTTAGTATAGATAATTTCCACAGATGTTATTATATTTAATTATACAGAGAGTAGGTGAGGTACACAAAACACATGAATAAATTAAAAATAACTTTCCTTCAAGGTCTACTTTTATTTTTTTTCAAAATCAGCACGTGGCCCTCATATTTTAATTACTACCAGAACTAAAGCTCAGGAAGACCTTCACTGTAATTAATTTGTAAATAAATTACGATGGGCCGAGTAAAACAGTAAATTTATAACAGAGTATTAAAGCATTAATGAGGAGATCATTGTTAACCATCAAGCTATAATCATGGACTTATTTAAATATTCTTTTAATTATTTTAATAAAATATTATATTAATAACCTTCCATCCTGCGCCCCATGCCCTATCACCTGTACACTTCATGATTTTATGACTGCGTCAGTGAGCGCAGTTCGTGCAGCAGAATTGTGGGCCAAATAAAAGAGAGGCCTATTGTGCCATGATGGCCCAGTGGTTAAGGCCTCGCCTCTCACGTTTGAGGTTGTGGGTTCTCAAATCTGGGCACGTACCAATGTGACGTTTTAAATTTGTATGTACTTTCTGAGTTTACCTTGGATATTACTGACAGCGGTGAAGGAAAAACATCGTGAGAAAACCTGAAATCTGAAATCGCCAACGATCTTGAGCAAGCGTGGTGATCAATGCTCGTACCTTCTCTGTATGAGCCTGTTTTCTTATAGAGAAGCCACGAGTATTTGCCCTGTAGTGGGACAGTAATAGGCTGGTATTATTAATATTATTTATTGCTAGCTGGCTGTAGGAAAACATTGTGAGGAAACCGGCATGCCTGAGAGATATTTCTCTCGAGCGGCTTTAAAACTCTCGACACCAATAGAAGAAGAAGACTAGCTGACACACGGATCACTGCGGGCCCTATCAGAATACCAGCGCTGCGACATTTTTTTTTAATGTCGCAACATATGCTGAGATAGGAGCCTTTTGGCCTCGTACAGGACTTTTTGTTATTTTTTTTTTTTTTTTTTTTTTTTTAATTTTTTATAATGTTTTAATGAGTGGGTTTAGTTTAATTTGTAATGTCCTGTGCGAGTCCCAATAAATACTTTTTCTTTCTTCTTTCTTTCTTTCTTTCTGACCCAACAGACCTTGTCCTGTCATGTAAAGTTTTGCGATTCCATATTCACCCGATTTTATGCTGATAACTTTTTCATGATCATAAGCAAAACAAAAAAAGAATCGTCTTGAGTTCATACAAAAATCCCATAGAGAAAAGGACTTAAATTTGAATGTTTTCTTTCTATTAAAATCTAATTCGGACTACTACAAACATTTTAAAACAAAAATATGCCAAATCGATTTCTCAAGTGATGCGCTTACTTACCAACGACCTTCTTTTTTTTTTCTTTAGGTCATCTCATAGCTGCCCTCTGAGGTCATGACTATTTAACCAGAGTAATCCTGTGGTTGCCTTAAGCTGCTAAGCTCAAAGTCTCCAGCCAGGGACATACAAACTAAGCTAAAAAGCTAGGTGAACGCTCGCTAAGGGCACCCCCTGTGGGGTACGAGCCTCGGCTTAGGGCCTCATCGGAGGGAGGACATCAAGGATGGGACGGGCTGGATCAAAGTTTTGATCATGATTATTAATCGGGGAATTTAAAGCTACGTGCACAGCTGTGACAACTGCTGGCACTTTGTTTACGATCTATTGCTCTCCTGAAGGAGGATTATGGGGTCATCTGGGTCTGTGAGAATATGTCTAGGACGGCGGGTTCGACTAATCCTACTTGGAACATAACTAGCGGCCTCGACAACCGGGGTTGTCAGGGTTGCGATGTTTGACCGCGGAATCAAAGAAACGCTTTGCAAGGCGTTTTAAGAATTGGTGGATAGTGGGAATTTTTAGGTCGAGATGGAGACTATCGTTCCTAACATACCAGGGGGAACCGGTAACCCTACGGAGGAATCGATTTTGGAGGATTTGCATCCTATGGATATGATGGGGTTTTGCATGAGCAATTATCAACGAACAGCAACACACTTTTATTTATATATATCTATGATAACAGACCTCTAGCTATTCGCAGCACTTGAATTAACATGCAAGGTCCTACCACAGCGCTAAATACACGATGGATATGTGGATATATGCACGAACAATCACGTCAAATTAATTGCTTCGTCCATAACATGCTAAAATATACATATTATGTATTTACAAGTATTACATGAACCGTACATGCCAGCTCCGTCATGTGACATTATTTAGTTACACCCTAACTAATATCCAAGTTAATGACACAGCGTACACTGAATAGTTCGTAATTGTGAAATACCTTTGCTACCTACTAACCTGTAAAATATAGCTGTACCTAGTTGTATATTATCTACATTAAATACTTAGGTTGTGGAAACATATGAACTGAAAATTGTAATTGATTTCCATTGAGCCTTAGGTGTCTTTTGTGAAGGTAAATTGAAATTGGTAAGTTTAATTGAAACGCGTGTAAAATTTTAGGTGTTCAATATTATGTTAGTTATTGGAGATTTCGATTCCAAGAATTTATTTCTTCATTGAATCTCAAAATTGTCCACTAAAAGGAGATACTATAAATAAATCAGAATATAAAAATATGGAACACTGAAAACAACCTTATATCAATCTAGTAATTACAAATTTATTATTTTGATCAATTTTGGTGCCACGTCGTTTTAATTTCCCTAAAATAAAAATAAACAACTTCAAGTTTAGCTAAAAAAATTCAAAAGTTCGATACAAAAGTTGCAAACTGCCGAACACATGCATACTTTAGTTTACAACGCGCAGTCAAGCAGCCATTAGTATGCCAAGCTGAGGCACTAGATCCGGCTCTAACCTATAATATCCTAACTTACCTTAACTGGGCTGCTTTGCCATCCGAATCGATAGTGACCCATTTTAAAGTAGTTTAATATAGAGGAGAATAATGTGGTATTACCACATACAGTCATAGTAGCTTAATAATGGGTTTAGAATTATTAAAACTGTGAGGCACATACCGTGGGTATATACAAGCGTAAAGCCTGGTTTATAAAAGTTAAGCAATATTGTCGCAGCGACATGTTTTTATGTGTCTGGCTACATGCAGTGTTCCAGTGTTGTACGTAGGAGGAAAGCACTGTTTATGAACATTTGATGATGCAACAATTTTTCTTAGTAACAATGCCTAACTCAACTCTTAAACATTGTGATAATGATTAAAGGCCTGAAAGTCCGATTAATGCTCGGGGTGGGCATCATGATTTTTTTTAACATCATCATAATCATTATTGTTGTCAATACGTAAGTACTTTGTGTAATTCATGGAATTAAATAGAAATATATCAGAGAAAAGAAATAAACAGACCGAAACTGTTCGTTTTTAGGGTACCAAAAGAGCAATAATAAGTTTCGAGGAATCCCAAAATCTATGAAGACTGCGTTCAGGGGTAATTGCACCATTGTTAGTAGTTTACCTAGGTACAACAGCTATAGTTACCAATAGCAACAGTAAAACGAAAACTTTAATAATAGCAACATTATTACATCGTCTGACATAACAAGCTACAACAAAGATCAAAGGTTCATCTTCCTTTATTAAATCCGTTATCGAGAACGGAAAGAGATGAAATTAATGCAACGTTGCCTATTATCCTAACTATATATATTATTAATTTACATAAACTAATATAATAAAGAGGAAAGATTTGTATGTTTGTATGTAACGAATAAACTCAAAAACTACTAGACCGATTTGAAAAATTCTTTCAGAAATGGATAGCTACATTATTAGCAAGTAACATAAGCTATATTTTATCCCCGTACTCCCACGGGAACGGGAACTATGAGGGTGAGACTGCGTGAGAAAGTGGGTTTGTTTGCTTGTTACGCTTTCCCGTTAAAACTGCTTAACAGATTTGGATGAAATTAGGCACATGGGTAAACTTTTTTATCCCGATATTCCCATTGAATCGAGACTTATGCGGGTGAAACCGTGGGGCGCAGCAAGTTATAATAATAAATTAGTCTGTATAATTTTTCGATCAGCAATAGCAAATACGCTAGTCCGTGTGGCTATCGTAAATCCACACCGCAGCTTTTATCAAACGTGAAACACACAAATAAATTTTATCAACAAACTGGGTCGTATTTGCAAATGAAGGTAATTGCTTCATTTGCGTTCGCAATCTCGTTAATACATTGTATTTTAATTAATATCTAAATAGGTGTACACTTCGGGGAGCGAGCCGTACATGGGGCTCATTTGAAATCCAATCATATCCGGAATCAAATAACTGCTTAACCGCACCTGTGTGCTCGTTAATACAATTGGTATGTACAAGTTGGACATGTTTGAATGTTTCATTTTGATTTATGGGAAAGCGTTTAACGTATTTTATTCGTATGGCTATTGGAATAAGGAAAATTCCGGCAAAATCTGTGCTGGAATGAAAAACTCTACGGAATAAAATTAACAGCTACCTTTGGCTTGGAGTTGGCTCATGCCCTCAGGCATCTTTTTGTATTATTTAAAATTGGTCATTTGTCTTTCTACCAACTCCATAATGGTAAAAGTAAATATAGGTATATCTATACACGTTCGTTTGTAAATCAGCACGCACGTCACAGGTGCAAACCCACGCAGAATTATTTCTCTAATAAAATCTGTACACCCATTGAAACTGAAAACACGCAACGAATTTGAAGTTACACTCGCGGGTTTAATTGAATTGGTTAGTTTTTTGCCCCAAAATCTCGTTACGTTCTACTGTGACAATTATTTTTAATTACCTCTGTTTGATAGTTGGAAAGCTTTGTTTAATTAACACTGATATTTAATTATTTGTACATTTGTCAGTCTATTCGGTAATTCAGTGTTTGTTTTGATTTGAATTATATTACACGCGAAATGTATAACAAATAGGTCGGTGTCTCGCATTTTAGTCGTACTTAACACTTTGGAATACGAAAACAAGTCTTATTTCTGCGGAATAAAGACGTCAATGTCAGATTGGTACCACCGAAGTGACTATACACGTGTCTGTCTGTCTATGAGATTAACTAAACCGAAAACGGGAAAACCTAAGAACTAGCTTTGAAGTAAGCCTCGTGTTAAAGATTTTGTGATCAAAGGATCACATTGAGCTCAACAATAAAACTGACAGCTTTACTGTTTCATAGTCCCATGTACAATAGAGCCACGTAGATAAATATTATTTTTTATTTTATTTGCATAAACATATGACATACTTAACATCACGTTAGTTTCTCCAAAGAGATAGTCCAGTCCACAATTCGCCAGATATGTTTTTAGTCCCATGTACTTGGGAGCCAGAGAGCAGAGGTGGCCTATTGCTAACGGCCCCGACTTACCTTTTTTTTTAATGCTGCTTGTGCTTGCAAGCAGGCGCTTTACTTCGTGTAAATATTTTCATCCCCCCTGCTCTCAAAACGATGAAGGAAAACATCGTGAGGAAACCGGCATGTCCTAGAACCAAAAATTTGAAGACATGTGACATCTACCAACCCGCACTGGGCCCGCGTGGTAGATTACAGCCCACTCCCTCTCGAAGAGAGGAGGCCTGTGTCCCAGCAGTGGGAACATTATAAGCTGATTATGCTATTATGCTGATAGAAGGTGAGCTCATTGTTATCAACCTGGTACAAACCTAGACTGTGGGCTGCTAATGAGAAATTTCTAATAGAATAACCTAGAAAAATATAAATGCCCGACCTGGGAATCGAACCCAGGATCTTGTGCTCAGCAGTAGCGCTTATGACTACCAGCCCAACGGGGCAGACAATACCTATATTTATATGAATTATTTAACATATTAAAAGTATAATTCTCACTCCTATGTAAGTCACGCTAGTGTAGTGTACGTCAAACTCAAACCGTTTGTTTCAGGCACTTTTGAATTGTCAAGGAATCAGTCAGTCAGAAATATGAAGCTAGTTGCCCGTTCCAAAGCGGAGTACGTAGGTAACTTTGGAGACTAAATACTGCGTAAAACTAAGGTTGTGAAATTATGAAAGTTAGCCTTAAACACTTGAACAGGTTTCACCATAACGTTGTGTTGCTTTATAACGAGAAGTTCATGAAAAGCGAGGCTAGTTAGTACACTTGGTCAACTTGTACCTATGCGTCTTGCAAACTCCTGCGTGGTGTAAGCGGTTATAACATAAGTTGATAAGTCCTAGTCTGCACTTTTATTTTGAAAATAAGTAGTGTTGTACATTTCTTAAAACTGCGGGGTGATTGTGTATCACACTTACTTAGTTTGACAGTTCCACAACATTCATTGCGCTATTTAAGTTGTTGAAGAGACGAATTTTTCAAACATATGAAGCAATGGATTAGCAATGAATAAAAGTGTGTTACGCTATTAGAGTGCTGCTAGATTAGTCTGTCAGCTAGTTGTAGAAACGAACTTTAACTTTTAAAGCTGTCATTAAATACTAATCTTCCATTAACTTGTTTTAACCTGTTGCAAAACGCAACATTAGAATCGATTTTAATCGTTCTTTGACCAAATTAATGAAATTATTAGCGTTAATGATCTATTACGTAATGGGGCATAAATGTTTGTCTTTGTGCAACTGAGTATAAGACGATGAGTTGCGGCGTTAAGACGTGAAAGTGGGATAAACAAACAAATTAATAATCTCACTTTCACGTGGTATCATATGACGTAATAAATCTCAGAGATGGAAGCAGGCTTTACATAAGCTGATATTAATATTAGGTAATTACTACCACATATAAAATGTTATTAGGTTTTTCCATCTGGAATTTCTCAGTAGCAGTCCGGAGTGTGGAATTTGCGCACGGTTAAAGGCCCTTTCAAACAGGCGCGACACGCGACGCGACACAAAGGTACGTTGCGTCGCGCGACGAGCGGTGTCTTTGTGTCGCGTCGCGTGTCGCACCTGTTTGAAAGGGCCTTAATGGTACTCGGCTTGCTGCCTATTGAATTGGACTTAAACTGCCCTAAATGTACATAAAATTTCAAGAAAATTGGAGATATCAATGTGAGTAAAAAATTGCATGGATTTCGAAATTATCACCTCACCTAGCAGGTAGACTGGCAACCAACAGAATAATCACGTACGTCACAGGTCGATGCCGGAGTCCCTTGATAGATTAATCCCTCAGTCGCCTCTCACAATAGCTATACAAAGTAATAGAGCCTTCTATTTGTAGCCGAACCACTATCCGGTACAAATATGGATGTAGTTTCACATTTAGGGAAATCAATTGTTAAATTGACGACCAATTTAAATTGTAAAAAAGTCCGTAAATCCAAATCACAACTGTCATTCTTTGTCAGTTGAATGGCAAATTGCCGCAGGGTGTCACTTTGCTTAACGAATAATTTCCCTGACTGCCTAATCGGTAGGTACATTCACAAGCCCCCATTATATTCATAACGGAGTTAGCATAACACACGTTGCCTTAACGACTATAAAATTACATAACAATTTTATGTACGCAGCAATGCAGTCCCAGTGGTAACAATTACGAGGGCGGAGCTTTCATTAAACTTCATGAACTCGCGTAGATTTATGTTCGGGAAGTTTCAAAGAGTTTGGCGCCTCGCTCACATCGTTGGCGTGTCTCGTCGAAATGTTTTGTGAGCTAGTCAACTACCTCAACTAGTTTTACATTTCGTAGCTCTTTTGTATGAAATGTGAAAATTTAGGTCAATGTGACTCGGTTTTAGTTTTGCGGTTAGAGCGTGATTGCTTCGATTTTGGTGATGGCGTGTTGGTTAATTTGTTGTGTTGGATTTTGTTGGCAAATGTTTGGTAAATAACGTTTCACCTATTTTGTTTATAAATGGACACAGTGTTTGTTAGCAAATCAGCATTTCATTCGCATCTCTATATACTTAATATTAAAAAGAGATAAATTTGTGAGCTTGTAAATAATGGGTAAGTTCATTTGGAACTACGATCCGATTCCGAAAATTCTTTCACTAATTGGGAAGCTGCAGGATTGTCGAGTGTCATAGAATAAATTTTATGTTAGAATAAGAAATTATATGCGGCCGAAGTCGCATGCAGAATCTAGTTGTTAATAAATCTATTGACTGTATTTTCATTATAAAATATGATTTGGGCTGAACCACTAATTCAGATAAAGATAACTCGGAGAAATACCTGAAATATTTCCTCCATTACAGTTCTTTCACTTCAGTGGCAACTTGCAAAACTGTTTTCTTGTGCAACTAACGAAACAGCTTTTCGAACAAAACCGAATTGCAATTAGCGGGAGCGCAACTAATAAAAAAAAAACAATCACCATGAAACAAAAACCCCTTTTCTGTGGAAAGCATAAATCTTCCTTGTTTGGACTCTTTTGGCATTCGAGGGTGAGCTGGCACATAAATAAAAACATTGTTTTCGTTAATTCTATGCAGATATTTAAGACTCTTTTTCGCTAAAGAATACCAAAATGCTAACCACTTTTATATTACTGTTTTAGGTTGGGTTGAATAAACGTATTTTCTTTCTTTCTTAGTCTACATATAATTAATTATATTTACTTTACTTAACTGACATCAGTATTCGTCACAATCAACGGGGTTAAGAACGGCTCATTAATTGTGGAACGGGTCAAAGTCAACGGAGTTGTGGCCAATGTATACAAATAGCTTGGGTGATGGCCTTTCCTCTCAGTTGATGTTACATGTTCCGTGAACAATGGCTAGAGAGGCCACACTACCTCGACAGTTTACTCCTTTGATAAATCTTGCATAGAAATGGTTCGACGTGGATCGAAGTCAAGTGGCTGACGGGTCTAATAACCTGAAGCTATTACTGGTATGATCCGACCTTTATAAGTTTAAATAAATCATTTAATATTCATAGCGATACCTTGTTCAGTTGTCAAATGTGGAATGGAAATAGTATTATGCTGGATTTAGCAAAGATTTATCCCCCATTAGGTACATATATTCAAAGAAGAGCTGAAAAAGGTTCAAATAAGTGCACATTTGATGCAAGAATAAGTATGTAAATCATTTTTTTTTTATTGGGTCTATAAGTATGAACAAAAAAAATAAAAACTCAAATTCAATAAATTAATTTAAAAAAATCATATTAACCTATATGGGCACTGATGAAACGTCAGAAGCTAGGTATACGGTTCCAATTGGTAGTTTCCTATGGAGAAGAGCCGGCAAGAAACTCTACGGTTACTCTTTTAAAAATAATTGGCTTTTACAATATTTTCAAATAATGCTGTTTTCACACGAGAGCAGAAGAATGAGGCAGAACAGTAGGACAAAACAGATTGGAAGGACAGTGGCGCTCAAATATAGGGCCAAAAAACTGGACAGTCCGCGGGTGATAACGATGGACCGTCGACGACGACAACGGCAACATGTACGCCACTTACTTAAAATTGCAGCAGAAATCTCTAGATGAGCTAATTGAAATTGTAAAGAGTGAAATAAATAGGAGAGAAAAACTTTGGATCAGACCCTGGGTAGCAAGTATAAGGATTGAAGATCCCAAAGAGTTTAGATTCATTATGCATATAACAAGGGAAAATCATGGGGCATTGTTTCACCTTCACCATCAGTCCGGTAATCCAACGACAAGACAGATTCGTCCTGTTCTTTGCACTACACTGCCCTCGCCTTCACGCGAGTCCAGCCACAAGACAGACGAGCGAGAAAGGTGCAAACTGCCCCGAAAAAATAGACCGGCGAACTATTAACTTTTCTGCCTTGGTTACTGTCAAGACAGTACTGTTCTGTCTCGGCGTCTGCGTTCAAACAGTAGTAGTACTGTGCTGTCTACTGCTCTGCCCCACTCTTGTGCTATCGTTTGAAACCAGCATTTCAGTGTTAATAGGTATGGGAGGACAGTGTAGGTTTTCAACACGCAGTTATATCCTAGTCTTGCATGGTTCGAGTGGAGGGTATACACACAATTCTATACTTTGAACGAAAACCTACAACAAAAGTGCAGTACAACCACAAACCAATAGGTCCTACTGACGCTGAAAAATATTATTAGAATTTCGTCTATTATTTGTCCACATCCTGTTATATGGACAAATAATCAGTGTTGTCCAATCAGTATTGTAGATCACAAACAACTGTTGTTTATTGTTAGCACAGCTATCGTGTTGTTAATTGTTACATGGTGTTTGTGGAACAGTAAACAAGTCACATGAGGCTGCGTTTACACTGAGTTCAATATTTAGTTATTTGGGATAGCCGCAGGTGACGTTTGGCTTGTATTATCAATACAAGTATTATACAATTCCTCAAAAACGGTAAACGAGGTACACCTCAGTCTACCGTTCTTAAGGTTCTATACATAAAACACGAGGCAGTTAAAACATCTTTGAAGATTGAATAAGTACCTTTTCTGAAATTCAGGTTTACTTATCTTGTTCTTTTCAAAACTGAGCACTAAGGTTGTTAAACCCCATTTCCTTTCTAGGTTTCCATTTCCTAGAATTATGCACAAGCTTTGACTTACGACTACCATAGCATTTCATGAAAACCGTCTTTACATCAAATGAGCCACGATTATCCAGTATTTTTAAAACCTACCAGAATTACTTGAAAATTGGTTTTCTGTAATGAAATGGTACAAAATATTTTATTCTGTATTCCAAGATATTTAAATTTATATAAAACAATAAAACGTTATTTAAATTAATAAAAATGTAATTAAGAGGGTGCGGATAAAAGTCACTCGATTAGATGTCGTATAACAATGACAAAAGGCCCTTAATGTAACCGAGGGCGCTCTCTGTCAACCCTCCCTATTGATGCACAGATAGGGAGGACCCTATCAAAATTTAAATGCGGTCCATTTTAGCTGTTTCGGTCTGCGGAATCGTAATGAAAATATCCTTTACATTTACCTATATTAGATTTTTTATTCGACCCTATACCCGTATTAAGCCAAACCAATTATTCCGTGATAGCGATCCCAACTTTTATACAAATTCAAGTCGTTGTAGCGAGTTTAATATTTTCCTTTTCAATATGAAGGTTGTACTTAAAGTGCGCGTCCAGACCGCGCAACATCAACTCACAAGAGAAATATGGCGCTTTCATAAAATCCGAGGTGTCATTTCTTTTTGAATAGTTCGTTATATCTGCGCGGTGTACGAAGTCTTGTATAAAAGTCTCAGGTTATTCAGGTTATTACGAGTCGGCCGCGATCCTTTTGCCTCATTGTGGGCGAACGTGTTATAAAATGGAAACTGACTCGCGCTTCCATTGACAAATGACGGCGCTCGACTCGTAACAATACTCTATCGTTTTCCAGGCGCATACCATTTTATATTTCATTCCACATTTTGATGTCGTATGATCGTAAACTAGTATAGTTTCCTTCCTATTGAGCGTAAGGATTGAATATTCCCCTTTTGGTATAGTGTAGTATATTTGCGTCTATAAATAAGGCCGTTACATCGGTGTTCGTTTACTAGTCTTCCTTTATTGCGATGTTTTTGCGGCTATTGGGTGCTTTTCCTGAACTATCTATGGCGAGGAGAAATGTTCATGTGTAATGGTTTTTATAAGCGCTAGGCGGGATACGAGCTTGTAGATATTATTGCTTTTAGATGTAAATAAATCGAAGATACATAAACGATCGGAATTCTAAATAGGTTTATAGCTTGTGTTGCAGCTAGGGCAGGTCTAGTTTAAAAAAAAACTTGGTTACATACCTCTAATTTGAGCTATTCAAACGTGAAAATATGGTAGCTAAGCTAGCTAAGCTTATCAATCATTAAATATAAACTAAGCATTCATGTCCGAACAATGAAGGTAAAAGATTAAATAAATATTTCCTTTTGCTGAAAGATATTTTTTACTTAAAATATTTTGACCAAAAATACAACCAACTTCCAAACTACAAAGTGAAAAATAACTTTAATTTCGGAGGTCGATGTCTTTGGATCAGTATTTAAGTTTTTTGCCACTGACTTCCGAAATTAAAGTTATTTTTCACTTTGCAGTTTGGAAGTCGGTTGTATTTTCGGTAAAAATTTTTTTTTTCACTTTTTACACCTTACCAAATGTTGCTTTTCGAGAGCAAATACATAAGTTACTATAAAAATACCCAAATCACTAAAGGTGTGCCTATAATATTTGAAGAGTTCCCTCGATTTCTCCAAGATCCCATCATCAGATCGTGACCAAATGACAATGGGACCAACTTGGAAGTACATCCTTTCAAACATAAAAATAATTTTTCACTACGGTTCAGCCGTCTTCAAGTAGGTAATCGGGGAACAAACATTAAAAAAAAAATCCGACGAACAGAGGACCTCCTCCTTTTTTTTGAAGTCGGTTAAAAAGCTTAAATAGTTTAACTTTACTAAGTGGGGACTGAGCTTCTTGCTAGAATTAAATATGAATATGGAAGGTATTTTTTTAAATCTGAATGATATTAAAACTGTAACATTCTTCTTTTGAACGCAGTCAAACATCTTATGCTTATTTTTAGCTCTAAAAGTCCATTAGCATTATTAACTAGAAAATCATGATGTGTCATGGTTACTTACGTTCTCGTCTGTTGTTAGCACGTATGGGGTGTCCGCATGCGGTTACGGCAGGCTGTATGTTAGAGTTAACTCCCAAAAAAATACTAGAGATGACCGTAGGTTTTCCAACAGGAAATCGTTTAAAACTCACACTCTTCTCGATCTATTGTTAACTCCTATACTCGCATTAAAATGGCGGCACATTATCTGTATTATACCTACCGTTCTACGTAAGTATATACTTTGTATTATTCATATACTTTATATCGAGACATAAATCCTCACTTTCAATACTTTCATATCCCATACATAAGAAGGAATTTATTACGTTTCGATAAATAAGTATGGTATAAACCCTCTTTGTTGGAAGGGTCATAAATCACCCAAATGAACCCGAGCCTCCATTGACAAAAGTAGCATCATAAATAAATAAATACATTCTTACACGGTTGCCGCCACTCGAAGAACTCCTTCAAGTGATGTTCCCTTTGTGCAAATAATGTTAAATAGGCATTTATACAAACATATTTCACATTTGTCGAAGGTGTCCTTTTTTGATGATTTGTGATATTTTTTCGGTTTCGTGGGTCTTTTTTTTTTGCTTTGTAAGAAAATAATAAATACTACAGAAACAAATATACCTACATATTTCTGCCATCGCATTCGGGTTTGTTTTGGCTTCAAGGGAAAGCGCGTAACTGTAGAGAGTAAAGCCTGATTTACATGGTGCGATTTAATTGGCTGTGGCATAGCATAAGTTTTGATTGATAGCATAAGTTGAGACAACAATCAAATTTGCACCATTTAAACAGTGTTTAGAAGATGCAAGGCATTTGTTGTTTCAATTTCATTGTATGCCACAGGCAAGAAACTTGCATTTTGTAAATGGGGCTTTACTCACGTTAACAGTGCTCACGAATGTGGGCTATAAGAAGGTTATAAAGTGGAAATATCATACAATAGGTACGTACGAGAGGATTGCTATCGAATTCACTTCAAAGGACAGAGCGAAAGGAACAAGTCGATTGGAAATAATCTTCATTTTCAGGAAGGAGTCGTGACTAGTAGACGTGTCATGGTGTTATCTATAAAGCCGGCGTTGAAGTGGGTATTATTGATGTGATTTCCAGGTATAGATTATTCACATCAAACAAAAAATTTTGAGCAGTTTATAAATCCTTTCAGCTTCAAAATTTTGCAAAGGCAGTTCTTGGTCATCATCAATCTCTTCTTAGATTTTTTTTTGAAGTACGTAGTAAATAATAAAATTAGAATGGCATGTTATCTTACACTAGATAAAGTGTTTATTTATTTCCTGACATCCGGGGCCGCTTATCAACTTACCTTTCTGAATCTCTATCAATGTACGAAGAAGTCATTTGATTGCTCAGTGCAAGCCCAAATCATTCATCTTAAAATAAAAACGAAATCTAGAGACACAAATGAAAACTATAAAATAGGTTTTAATGTAAACACATTCTATTGGATACTTTGAGTGTTGGAAAAGTGTATTCTGAACGCGTTGAGAGTTTACCGATGTTTGGTAAACCGCTGAGTAAAATGTTTGCCAGGTAGACTTGAGCAATACAAACAAAACGCATCGTGAGTGCATTTTCATAAATGCAACGTGTGAACATTTCAAATTTTTATTCATACATCGCCCAAACGGTCCTCGAATAAGTCCTTTAACAAAATTGAACTCGATGCTGTTAATCTTCTAAACTGCGTTTTTGTGTTCAACAGTGAAAGCTAAGATGAATACAGAGATGGAAAAGGCAAAGAGGAATGAAAAAAATAAACTAAAAAGTAATCTACCGAAATGATAAATCAATTTCATCTCATTGAATCAAACGCTACGTTTTATGGATTCGTTGTTAATAAACATTTCCTTGTCAGTGGTACCTAAATAGAGTGAAGATTTGGAAGAGAATATCACATGAAATAGTACAGCAGTTATTATTAAAAGTTGTTACCAGTTTTTTTAAATAATAAAATAAACAATTATATTAAAAATAGAAAACGAAATTTTACAAACGAAATAAATAGCGTAAAAATTGGCAGGAAATAAACCACCCTTAATAATAGAGGCACCAGACACGCGCATGGCGATGATATCAACCATAGATGATCAACAATTCAACACAAACTTTATGGTTTTGTCACCAAATAATCACAAATTAAGTTTAATGTTCTTAAATACTACGAAAAATAAAAGGTTCCACGGCTAATGCTTATTGTAATTAATTATTTTAATTGTGTTTATTTAAAATATGTAATGTAAAATACGTGGTTTCAACGTGATAACCTAATCGTCACACTATATAAGGTTTTTATTGGGCTTTTCCAATTCTGACGGATGTAGACTTTGGCATCACCAATTCTCTTCGGAAATGATGTGCGGAATCGGCAAGTAAAAGGCGTTAAATCTGTCTGGAGCGTTCGATTTGCATTGGGAAAATTGCATTTTCGAATCGTCGGCGACAAGGAGGCGGCGCCTGAATGTTTGCAAATGTGTTGCAAAAGCTTTGCTTAGAGTTTTGCCCCTAGCGTTGCCACTAGCAATATGACGTCGTGCCAAGCAAGTGACGTAAACCGGAGACACTTGTGGACTTTGTGGCAAATCACATTGTATTTTTGTACTGATTATTTTATTGAATCGTTGTTATGCCAATATTTCCGCTCTGGACTCGAATTCAGTTCAAACCGAATTATGAGAACAACCCATCTACTTCGCCATTGGATTTGAATTGGATTTAAAATAATAAGTCTTAACAAACTTTTCTTAAAAATCACGGGGCAGCACCGAGAAGGTGGACACATTTTACACGATAAAAATACTTTTTACAGTAATAATTGACAGCAACTGCAATATGAAATAAAAAAAGTGAAAAAAGAACTTATTTTAAAATTGACAGTTAAAAATACTCATGTAAAAATTTTTTGGGCATAAACATAAATTTTAGTATAAATATCTATTTTACAAAACAAAATTAACAAGAAGAAAAGAGCAAACCTAAAAAGTAGTATTATTATTACTGAAAACATAAAAAAAAAACATGGAACGTTGCTATCCAGCCGATTGTGGGGAGTATACTGTAACTCCGATGTTGGTGGCTCATAAATATTGTGAATCGGAACCACAATGCTGCCAGCATTTGCCGCGTTGCCAGAAGCCAGTATACTACTGCTGCGAGGAGAGGCCGAGGAGGGCTTATGACTGTTGTGACCCCCCTCCGCAGAAAGGCTGTTGTTCTCCGAAGGTCCGGCGCAGCTCATTGGCGGAAGAACCGGATCACCACCACCACCACCACCACCCATCATGCACACCAGTCAAGACAAAGTATATAATGCCTTGCTATAGATACGAAGACGGACGAATTGTAAGTTATGTTCATGAATGGTGTTATCTCATTGAATTAGTCAAGTTTTTTCGAACAAAATAGAAGTAGATTCAATTTTACGTTGTTTGTTTACGTAAATACCGTGTAGAACACAGTTTTTTAAATAGAAAAAGTATTAGGTATAATTTACGTAGTTTTATAGTAACATGAATAGAATGTTTAATGGTCGTCAGAAACCCGAAAGTCTTGACTACCATTCTTACCAAGGGGTATCGTATTACCTAGTTACTGGGTTGTGGAGGTCAGATAGGCAGTCGCTCTATATAAAATACTGGTATTTAGCTGCATCCAGTTAGACTGAAAGCCGACCCCAATATAGTTGGAACAGAATGCTAGAACCAACTTATAACATAATATAGCAATACGACCGTATTTTATGAAGAGGTTAGCAAAGGTGTTTAGGGCCAACTAAAACTGGTGGTATGTAATGTCATGTTGTGGGAAAAACACTACCTATTCAATAAAGTCCTATTTTCTTTCTTCCTTGAATCAAAGCTCGGGATAAGAGAATTACGATGAAGTGTATTCTGAACATACCTGCTTGAATTATTCAGTGGTTCTGCCACATTACCGAGCCGGGCGTGTCTTTGTGAATATTTTCGTGTCCCATTGTTCTGTTGTTAGTTTCAGGAACGGTATGTTCCGACACGTTATGGTAGACTCCCCCAGTCAGCATACCGTCGAAACGGAATGCAGGATCAATTGCATGGGTATCGCGGAGCTATCCGATACTTATGTGCGGGTGAAGGATCAAACGGCGTATCTTGTGTACACACCATCGTTGAACCTATAACTAGACTGTACCCAAGAGTCACACAAGAAGTGCTTCCTGTAAGACGGAGAAAGGAAAAAAAGATTTAGTCTTGCTAAGCGTAGCTATGTACCTATTTAGTATGAGCCATCAACCTTGTTTAAAGAAAAATAAGAAAAGAACACACCTGGCAGGTAAATCCTCTGCCGTCGTCTGCGCTAAGGCGGAACGGAATTCAAGATCACCAATACAATGAGTGCGGCAGTATTTCATACATTCGCAAGTGTTGGGACACTAAGCTGTGGAGCTACTACCCTTTTTCCATCCCTGTCAAACCGACGAAGAAATGTTGCGTACTTAAAAAGCAGCACTGACATCTATGGTGCGTAATTTAAGTAATGAGTAGCGTTTATTAAGGCATTTAATAACAATGATAAGTCACGCATTCGTTATCATTACCTACTGTGATGCATTTAAATATAAACCTAGGTAGATAGATGAATAGATAGCTTGAACATGCTTAAGCGTAATACATTCTAAAGCAAAGTTTTCGAACTGAATTAGTTCCTGTCTTTCACCATATTTTTGTTTCAATTGCGAAAATACCGGGAAATTCGCAATGCCTGAGTAGGAAGTAACTAAACTGCAACTGTCTGGTCCGTTGCAGGTGAGAAGGTTCCCCGTGAGCGCGTTCAAGCGCAATGGATTGCAAGACGTTGAGCACTCCACGCAAGGCACTGCGAATTTCCTTGTAAGGCAACCTCGAGACGTGTCCGTCGAATGTGAAGTCTGTTGCCACCCTGTCAAAGTCTTTGACCCAGCTAAAGTACCTCCTTATTGCCACAAACACGCACTCGGTCGTTGTCGCCCCAAGAAACCTATTGAAGTTAAACTTGAAGATATATTGGACGACTAGTAATCTAAGCTAACTGAAGAGATTATAATTAAATTATACTACAAAAATGAATGCAATGTAAGCGGCTTTTCTTGAATTATTGCAGGGGGTTACGTTGTACGGGTTTTCTAATCTTGCATAAACAATAGGTATTTTTATTTCCACATGAAACATTATTACTTCCTATTGATTTTTGACAGGACCAAGTAGGATCGTGGTTTTAAAAATAGTGAAATGGATTTTTGCATTGTTTCAGGCAAATCAACCAACGGTGCTGATGCGCCGCGCTTGTGAGGTGGCCTGCGGGACGCGCAAGCGGAAACCTTTCGTGGTGTCGTCATACGCGGCAGACCCTCATAACGAAATACGACGGTTCCATGCCGAAGATGAACGGGTATATTCCTATTCAAATAACTAATCCATATTACCTACCATTTCAGTATTTGCAAAAAGGTATTAAATTTTAGGTTTAGCGACCCTGGCGATAGCGATCATTTTGTGCTTAATTTATTCTTCGGAAGAATAATAAGGCTTGAGTCCTATAATAATTCTTCCTTAACGAATAAGTTCCTTCGGTTGATTCCAGTTGAACTCAGCGATATTTTATGAAAAATTAATATTCAGTAGGAGGATGGAAAACCGCCACCTGAATTGATTCCCACGCAATATCCTTTTAGAAGTCGAAGCCAAAGCAAAAAGCCGAATAAACGCCGTCGGTGACGCCGAGGAGAAATTCAATTTCATTACAAAACCAGCCAGTGCTAGAAAAATGAATCCGCCGTGGACCACAACCGGAAAATAAGATTAGAATTCTTTTAATAAAAATCCGAAAAGTTCGGAGCAAATTAATTCGTCGCAAGCGAAATAATTGTATCCGAAAACGCAAGTGAATTTATGAGTTCAGTTTAAACATTGCTTTGAAAATGCCCAAATGTACTTGTATATGCACAACACTGGTTGTGCATATAACAGGTTGAGTATTCAACCTTAAAAATTTAATCTTAGAAAAATTACTGACATTGCTTCTGACTGTCATTATAATATTAATGTTTGGGCTAAAGCATTGATCAAAGTTATGCCGCTTGCGATTGCAAAAATACCCAACCTACAAATGTACCAATTCCCACTAACCACCAACCTAATAAATTAAGCATAGACCGTACATTTGAAAAAATACCTACTGTCGAACGAATCTACGACCAAAGTAACATTAACAAAGTTAAAGGAACCTCCTAGTTCTCAGGCTAACCAAATTACAGAATTTGTCAACTTCAAAATGTATGTTTAAGAATCGGATTATCCGTAGAATTAGAATTTTAATTAAATTGCTCCACTATTTACGAGCTATTTACGTGAGATTAGATGTTATTTGGAGTACGCCTCTTTGGTGTGTTTTTGACATCGATCGTGCCATCTCGCGGACCACAATGTTTATTCGGTGAACGCGACATGGGTTCAGATGGGGATTTATTTTCGACTGGGGCTCAAGATACGACTCTTCGTGATTGGACCCTGTAATCCGAAGGCTTGCAGAATTAGGCCGGCTCTGTACACGAAACACCCGCTGACTTGCTCTTGTCTAGTTAAACATTTTATTGTTTGACAGTTTAATTAAAGTTTAATCTCTTAACGTGATGGTTCACTAATCCGCTGCGGGCCGCAAACTTGAGCGCGATTTCGTAAATGAATATTCAACGAATTGTACACACCATCACCTGGGCCACTTGTCATCATTTTCCGCGAAAGAAAATTAACAGATCTCTCTAACTGAATTTAAACTTTTAACAATCCTCGTCTAAGCCCAGTAATTAACAGAAAGCGTAGTTATTATCCGAAACACGGAAACTTTCTGGATAGGAATTTGCGACTTATTCGTGCTTTTTAACCTGCAAAGTTAATTAATTTACGGGATTCCAGTTCAGAAACTTATCTGCTTATGCAAATAAGAAGATTGCCGCCCCTCGTAGAGATTTTTAAATTAAATTTTATTTGTTGATTCTGGATGAATTCTTGATTTTTTCTTCTTTTCGCTTTATTTTTTTAAGTTTTTTTTTTCTTTTGTTTAAAAACAGGGGAACTGTTGCTACCACTTCGAGAGACAGAAACCTCCGAAGTGTGAACCGTGTTGGACTTCTGCACCATGTCAGCCTTGCAATCCGTATCAGCCGCAGTGTGTCGAGTGTCAGTACATAGACGGTGTGTACTCGCATCCCGGGGAGCATCATCACCATTACTGATGATGCTAACAATTCTCTTAACGAAATATTTGTGAATGTCCGTAAATTATTTGTGTATTTTTTTTTTTCTTTTATGCCCAAACAATTTGGCGGCTATATTTTTGTAAGTAAAGTTTATCATTAATTCCAGTGTTTCATTTTGAAATATAATAAAAATTATGTCACAGTAACATAGTTATGCTAGATTTTGTAAATTTCAACTGTGACTATTTTACTGCAACATAAGTACTTATGGATTTTTATTTCGTAGTCTTAGAACTAGATTTATATTTTAAACTTTCATAAATCGTTTTATGTAGGCCCATACTACACAATATACAGATTTCATGAACACATTTATTCGTATTTCAAAAACTTAACTGGCAACATCATGAGGCAACAGGAAAAATGACTAGATCGTGCTGATTGAAGTAATCATCATTTATAGTCCTGAGTTAGGTCAAGTATTCATTGTGAGGTATCTTAGTGATGTTCGTGACATCGCCAAACAGCTAGGTAGTCAATCAAGAGGCAGTACGCCGAAGCCACAAATGTTGGCATAGACACCAGAAATTTTAGTGGATGGCGAACCCCACATAACCACACCCTTTGCCCGGGTGGTGTAGTATGCGCACACAGGCATAGGTAATCTAAGTCCCAAAAAAAAGGTCTAGTATTCTTCAAAGCGAAGGTAGGCGGAAAGAAGGGGAGGACTTAGCGCTAGGGTGGAAGCATCATCATAGCTAGAGGCCTACTCTCTAAGTCCGTCAACAAAGATACGGGCCCATCCGAAAGTAGTTCGATACTTCGGAGAGTACCCTACTGCCCATTTAGATACTTCGGAGTGAACCCTACTCCCCAGTAGCATCTTATGTCCGTAGGTGATATGGAGTAGAAAAGTCCGGATTTCGTGCTTAGGGAGGAGATCTGAGCGGATTTTTTTTTAAACCATTATTGTCCTAGTATTGGAATTATAATTACACACATATTTAACAAACTATTTAATTAGATACTCAATATAATTTCAGTATAGACTTTAGATTTCTTGAAGACAATCTTTAGGTTCGGAGGCTTGAAGGGAACTAGCATAAAAAGTACACTGTGGAACTAACTTAGAAACTAAGCGACGCTCCAAACATCATGTTTCCATTCCGTTCCGTTAAAATAACCAGTTCTTTTACGGTAACTAACAAATTAGATACAACACTGATACAAAAATCATTTGTGACAAATCACATACTTTCAATTATTTAGTATTTAAAATCACTACAAATCTTATTAATATTTGAAAATCATGACACTACTCTTATCGTGTGACACAGACCGGTCGGGGCTAGCAGATCTACTGTCATGCGAATATACGGGTATCTTCGGTCAGGTCGTTGTCGGCTTTTAACCCTTTTTCACAGGCTCTGGCTACCGAAAAGCTGGCGTCAATTATGTGGAAAAAGAAAAGACTTAGAGAAAAGGGAATATAAGTTGTGGTTAATATCGAAAGTGTGCACGCCGTCGAGCATAATTTTCTGGGCATTTTAGCTGCTTCGCTTAAATCGAACAACGTTTGAATGGGTTTAAAAAATTCAATAGCGACCCCTTAAAACACAAATCAAGGCTAAATACTCACCATTACGCATTGGAGAAAAGTGTGTCCAAATCGTAAATTATACCTACCCACCTATGGTGGTAAAAGCGTCTGGACACTTTGACACCCCAAACTTCTCAGACGGCATCAATTACCAAACTAATTATAATTTATTACACACATGAAAGGAAACCTCTGAGTTACAACCGCCAAAACAATCCACTTACGCACTTATTCTTTGTTTAGTTTTATTACTGCCAATAAGTTTTCAGGTGTGTTTCCCGCAAGTTTGCGGTAACAAATGAACGAAATCTGTATCAGACATAAAGATGAACGATAAATTTTGCGTTATTACTTTGATTCTCACCTATCAGAGCGTAATAAGGCGTAACAGAGATAATATTTTGTTGCAGATTACACGTCGGCGAAAATCCGTCACGCAATCAAACGGAAAAAATAAAATCTCGAAGATTTCTAATAAAACCGCAATAAACTATAGTGAAATAAAAAAATATTTTAGAAAAAGTTTGTGCGAAAATGCGATTCGTGCGTTGTGTGAACAGTGTGCTTGTGTTCGTGTGTGGTTGTGAGGGTGTTTGAGGGGGTGCAAATGCGAAGGCGGCGCGGGAGGAGGGCGGGGCGAGGTGTGCGGTGACTGCACCATGCGACCGCCGCTGCCGCTGCTGCTGCTCGCCGCGTGCGCCGCTTGCACCGCACAGATTGCGTGGACGCCCATTTTCCTCGACGGCAGCAGTGAGTATAATTAGATTACAAAAGAATGTCACTAAAATCCGTCAAAAGTCACTAAATATAATGTTGCACAAATATTAGGTCTTTACCTATGAATTTACCGTTTTTTATGAAATAAGTTAACGCCCTTGTTTCTCTGATTTTTTTAAATTTTATAAATCAACGTAATTACCCATGCAATCAATGCATTTTTGCCAACGTAGTGGTAGCTTATTGATGCCCTTTTTTTAAAAAGTCTGTTGGATGGGAGGCAACAAATTCTTCAAAGGCATTTTGAACTGCCTCTCGGTTATTGAATTTTTTCCCCGCCAAGAAGTTATCCAAATTCTAGAAAAAGTAGAAGTCTGTATGGGGCATGGTCTGATGGATGACGGAGAACTTCCAACCCCAGCTCTTGTAACTTGGAGACCGTCTGCTGTGCTGGAGTATGATATGAGGACGCGCGTTGTCGTGCAGGAGCAGCGTAGCCGAACGATTGACCAAAGCTGGTTGGAGGTGTGCGAGCTTCTCCATCATTATGTTCACTTCTTCACAGTACACATCTGCAGTAATGCTCATCCCGTTTGGTAAAAAGCTTGATGAATGACACCGGCGCTAGACCACCAAACAGTGACCATCACTTTTTTAGGGATCAGTTTTCGTTTCGGGCATTGTTTAGATGCTGAACCAGGATCTAACCAACTTGCTGAGCGCTTGCGACTGTCGGACAGAATCCATTTTTCGTCGGAAGTAACAATGCGATTCAATATGGCCTTCGTTAGTGTGCCTGTTGTGCAGTGCAAGGCTCAACTCGACGCGTGCTTCGCACTGGCGATCATTCAATTCGTGGGGCACCGATTTGTCAAGCTTTTTTACTTTGCCAATTCGACGTAAATGGACCAATATTGTCTTGATGTTAACATCGAAAGCTGCTGCTAATTCAGCTGTAGATTGAGAATCTTCAGCTTCCACAATCGCCTTTAATTCGTCATTTTCGACTAAAGTTTTCGGTCGACCACGGGGTTCATTTCTTAGGTCGAAATTTCCAGAACGAAAGCGGGCGAACCAATAACGGGCGGTGCGATCGTTGGTAGTGTTTGCTCCGTATACGTCGTTGATCTTGCGTGCCGCCTCTGCCGCTTTGCTGCCACGACGGTACTCATACTCCACAATCACTCGAATTTTTAACGTATCCATGATGACGAAAAACGTACAAATGCGGTGAAAACAGAACGCTAACCATTAGACAAATGACTAATTTTAAAAAAAGAATTCCATATTTAAAAAATAAAAATAATTTGAACTTAGAATTCTTAGCGAAAAAAGAAAAAAATTGGACTTGAAATAGCCAGTACGGCAGAACGGCAATTTCATAGGTAAAAACCTATATATAGATCAACTATCTCATCTGAGAGTAATATAAAGCCTTGCGTTTTTCTTTTATATTAACTAAGCACCATCGCAATATTTAAAACTCAGAACCAGTTCAGATGACGAATATGACGTAAGATAGACTGTTATATTAGTTAATAAAAGTGCACTGTTAGATTTTCAACGCTAGGCTCAGCGCTGAGAGTTGAATATCCAACATTGCACTTGTCTTTTATTTAGGGATTCATTTAAGTGTCACTTAGTGAAGGTGAAAACGGCCATAAAACTCCCAATCATCTCATAGCTTAATTCAACACGAGCGAAGATTACTTTAAACCTTTTCTGATACATAAACACCGCCAATACCAAAGTCAAGCTTTTTCTCCTTAGTAGGAGTTAGGACAAACCACGTTCTCTGTTCATAGGTCAAGTAGATCTGTGGACGCAGTCATCGTCGGGCTGCGCATGTCCCGGCGGCGATGGCGATGACTGTGCCTGCTGCGTGCGCGACGGTGCCTGTCCCTGTGGGGATGTCGCGCCTGCGCGCTGCGCGCAGTGCGGTATGGAGCAGTATTGTGCTAATAGTAAGTGGAGTTGATAATTTTGTGTCATGTACCTGTACCCTTAACCGTTAACCTTATCGTATTACCCAGTAACTGGGTTGTAGAGGCTAGATAGCCGTCCAAGATTCTTTTTACAGACATTCTTGTCGACGGTGGCGCCGCGGCGGATTCGATCACGATTTTAGTAGTTAGTCCGCTCAACTGGTATTTAGCTGCATCCTGTTAGACTAGAAATCCACTCCAACATAGTTGGGAAAAGGCTAGGCCCATGTTCTCATAAAATATCATGATTTAAGGGCAAGTAGGAAATATACTGTGTTCGTGATTTAGTCTCTAAACATGTAAACAAGATCAAACAAGTTTTTTTTTTTTCTATTTTAATACCTTGAAAGACTACTTTTAAAGTTCACTTTGCGCTTTATCTTAAAAAATTCAATAGTATCTTATTCTTTACACTAGATTAAAGTTGTTAGCTTACGTGGAAATAACATCGATGAGGTTAAAAAACTGAAAGCTCATAACAGGTGGCAGCACAGTTGTACGTCTTTAAACCGCCATTGTTGTGTTTATGTTTACTTTTGTGTCGATCACATATTATACGAATACTAGATAAATATGTATGAGACTTGGAGTGTAGCACTATTAAAAGTCGAGCTAAGGACAGGGGAAGCACTGGTAAAAAAGCAGCTTTAGTGGAAAAGTCAATAAATTATGAACTTTTTTTATTATAAAGGTTATTTTGTGTTTGTTGGCTTTTTTTTGTTAAAGACTGGAGGCGTGCGATAGAAATAACCTGATCTGAGACGAAAATTAACTCAGGCATGATCTTCCTGACTGAAAAACCTCAGAGATAGCACTTCTAGCATTGATCTAATATGATAATAGAAACACACACATACTTTACTATAATTTACACAATATCATATCACCAATGCCTGTATGTAATGAAAACAGACTTAGTTCTCTTGGGAGCATCACCTATATACCATTTCTCCCATAAAAGGATAGCACATCGTCTCGACGAAATATCGGATTCCAATTTTTTTCGGAGAGCTTTCTCCCACAGTTTTCTTATTATAACATCTTTGGAAAATACATGGGTCCCCGTCTTTTTACAGAAAACAGCTGCGCAACTGGGCTCAATAATTATTTATGCGTAAAAGAAGTAGCTTGTTTGCAAAAAATGTATGGCTAGCTGTAAAATTACAAGACGCTGGAGATCAGCGCCATTTGAAGTGAGCAAGTGGCAGTTTTTATCCCCATTGTTATTGAAAACAAGGATTTGAATTTACAAAAATGTCGGTAGATAGGTGTGAGGTACGTTTTTTTGCAAATTATTCAAGACTCAATTACAATCGGTGCAGGGTCTTTGGTAAAGACTCTAGGTACACGGATTGTGATTTTTTAGTTTTAATACTGAAAATGAATTTCCTTTGATGAACATAAACAAGTCCACAACTACCCACATACTTAGCACTAGTAGTTCTCTCTCATGTTTCCTGAACTAGACATGTATATAAGTTAGTCATTTATTTCAATAGATAACTAACTTCTTTTAGCAGTTCTTCTGCACGACCGCAACAG
Organism: Omphaloscelis lunosa; assembly: GCA_916610215.1. Taxonomy (NCBI): domain Eukaryota; kingdom Metazoa; phylum Arthropoda; class Insecta; order Lepidoptera; family Noctuidae; genus Omphaloscelis; species Omphaloscelis lunosa. The sequence continues at coordinate 15,705,014 of OU744244.1, read as the reverse complement.
ATGTTAAAGTATAGCTAATTGGCCGTTGTATATGAGAGTCTTAACGGGTTCCATGTTGTATCCACCACACTTAGGTTTTATATTTCTTCCAGTTTTATTCCACACAAAATAACTGTTCTCTACAGACAAGATGTATCTTTGTTACAAGAAATTCAATTATTATCTATGCGGCTGGCAGAGCGCCAAGTTATCATTGATATATTTCCTTTTCCGGTGGAAAATTAATATTTTTAATTTTATGGTACGATACACACAATAACACGGCACAATAACAAATTTCGGACAATAAATAGGAATGCGGAAGATTTTGGTCACAACATAACATTATAAGTTACAACTTATCAATGGTACACTATTAAACTTTTGTTCACGGATAAACTAAAACATAATTTGAATATTACTAAAAAGAAACTATTTTACAGACTTATCAGCTTATATGTTCTATAGTTCAAGTAGCTTCTTACAAACAAAAGTACAAAATTAAAGATTAACATAAAATATCTATACTTAGGTATTTATTAGGCATCAAAATGTGTGTTAAGACAATATGCCTAGAATACGGACAGCATTGCCACGTTGACTGGTAAAGTGAATTCTTCGACAAAAGAACGAGCCTGCCCTGCAGTCAGGCAAAGTGTTGAGACAGACCTCCGAGTGCCTCCAAGCAATGTATCTATCTGAAAAGGCGACGAACACTCGGACACATTAAAAGATTTCAAATGGAACAGACATTAATATGACAGTTATGTACTTGAATATATCCTGAGGGGCTAAAATATATTCAAAGGCTTGAGATACGGATATATAAAGATTCAGTGTCCATGAAAAGGTAAAGATTTATCAGAGTATACATAAATGTAGAGACTTACTTACTTTTTATTATTTGAAGTAGATTATGTAGGATTCAAATATGGTACCAGATACAATAAGCTGCAATACACATTTTATCACGAAGCGGAATTTAGTTCGATAACCCATTAAATTCATAACAATTCAAAATAGAAATGGACTGCAATTATAATCCATTTGTTTGGCAAAGTGCTCCATTGTTGAATCTATCAATATTACGGCTGTTGTTACCACACATCAGCTTTAGGATCCCTTTATCTGATCTATGGTCTAGTTTCAACACATTGTCGATAAACACTGTTTTATCGTTCTAGGTAATGAATCTGATGAAATCGACTGGCTTCTAATCGACGTAAAATAGTGTAATCAAACCCTTATCAATCAATTTCATTATTGTTAGAAGATCGTCATCACGTTTAGGAACCCGTTCAGGACAGGTACAAAGAAAATGTGCAGAACTATCTTGTCCCAAAGAAATGAAATGAAATGAAATTGTTTATTCTGTCAATAGGATATCGGAATCACTTTTACACGTCAAAATATGCTAGATAACTTCGGCGTTTCCTATCTGACTACTCTGAGAAGAAAGGCCGAAACAAACTCAGAGGTCGCAGTCTCTTTTAAAGTCCAAACATAATCTTAGTCAGGCCGTGTGAGGTCAAGCTAAGGTTTTTAGAATACATATTTTTATAGATCGAGGTGGCCGTATTAAGCTATTAGGTGATAGGGACGGGTCTAACATCATTTATCAGAGAAATACCAATCTGGAATCAGAACTGAAAGTTTTTCTACCAGACAAATTAAATTGTAAACGTCAGAACGCCTGGACCAATAGAGATATTTAATGTTAAGAAAATACTAAAGTGCACTACCTTTTTGCTACAATTTGATACCTAACTTCAAATAATTAGTACTTCGATTGACAGCGAAAAAACGCGTAAAGAAAGTGGTCAGACATTCTGACATCAGGATGTATGAACCACTTTTTTTCATAGTTCGAGACAACACAACTAATTTGTCTCTTTGTAAATATTTACTACCTTCTTAGTACCTCAACATATATTTTTCCATTTTTTTTGGCATACCAGATTAATGTTACGCAAGAAAGATTTTTTTTTGATAATGGATATTTAATTTGCTACATTATAGCATATATTTTTAGGACATATATTTGCATTGTGGATTAGAAATCATACACTATAATATAGAGAATATATAATTAATGATGATATTTCTATTAGTAAAGTGACAATTTATCTATTTACATGGCATAGCATTAATAATATTCTTTATACTTACGGTCTATGGAGGGATATGATAAATAAAACTTAAAATATAACAAGAAGATATAGAGAATGTAACAAAATTTAGTGAAACAAATAATTACTTAACAAAAATGAATGAAATAATAGACTTTAGTCACTGGCTTAGCCCGCGTTAACATTCGGTTATTTAAGTATAATTCAAACATTCTGCAATAAAACTGCTTATTTTTATCGATATAATTTATTATACACCCGATCACTAGAAGCTACCGCACCGTAGGTGCTCAAATGGGAATAAGTAGAATTTTATTTTTTGTGTCTCTTTGAACACCACGAAAATATTGATCGGTGCTCAAATGGAAATACCTATGGTGCTCAAAAAATAGTTGCTCGAACGGAAATACTTTTTATTACCTATCTTTTATTCCTGTCGTGAAAAATGAAGCTTAGAAATCTCTGGCTTTACAACAACTTTATAGATAGATAGATAGATAGAAAGATAGTAGGTATATGCTTTATTGTACACCAAAATTCTTCAGTATTATTTAAATTAAAAATGTAAATTGTAAGCTCATGAATTTGTTCTAAATACACATTTTGTTTCAGTGTGCAACATCACAATCGACTCCCGAATCCTCAAGAGCAAGTCTGGCAAGACGTTCGGTCAGATCAAATCGCCTTCCATCGAGGGTCCTGGTGCGTGTTCCTACTTCTTGCAACCAGACGCTGGCCAGCGAGTCGAGATACAGCTGTACCGGCTCGTGTCCGTGGGCAAGTTTAATGGCACCAGGTAATTGATTTGATAAATAAAATATATTAATTTCTAACTGACTGAATTTTGGTCACGGCGGTCTATCTCAACGGAGACTATAGCCAACAACGGAGGAGATAATTTTATTATATTCGTGCAAGAGTATATACGCAAACACAGCTTGTCTATCTTTTTATTTCTTTCATGGTCTCGTGGTACAGCAATCTGACATGACTAGAGAGATCAGGCACAGCACCGACACATTTACGTGGTTTCTGAGGCATGATGTAGTTACACCACCATAAAAAAAGTTCGATACTGAATATGAAGAAACCAATCACTCTTTCTTTCTCTTTCTCTCTCACGTTGAAAATCTCAAATCTATAAAATACAGATTTCAGAGGAGTCTATTATTTTAACGCAAAGAAATTGATGGAATATCTTTATTCAGATCACGATTTCAGTAAACACATTTTGATACCAAGTCAATTTCTACTTTCAGTCGCAACAAATATTTTTATCGTTCATGAATACAAATAGCATTATTATCTGAAATCCAATATTAATATTCCATTTAAAATATTAGCCCATAATTCCTCTTGCAGCTGACTGACATATTTAGCTTAATTGAAAAGCAATGAATTCAATCCGAAATTATCTATCCAATTGGAAACCAAGTCCCGATTAAACTATCTTGATTTACTGATCTATTACATACGAACACATGGGTTTTATGTTCTGGACATAAATAGTTTAAAATTATGCTTCAATTACGTATGGCATTAATTTTGGTTATCGCCCATTAAGTATTTAAATTACAAGGCAATTAATACCTATAAAACAATTAGGTACAGCTGCATGGTACGCTTTGGTCACTATTTTGCTTTTAAAGGTATAAATTAGTTATTAAAAAGACAATTTCATAATCCAAACATGCATGAAGTTTAATTAGGGGATGACATTTATTTGTTGAACGTATTATACTTACATAAGCTGGTAGAGTCTCTTAGCCTTCACATCTTATTTTAGAAAATGTTGAGTAGCAACAGGCCGTAGAATTTTTTTGTGACAGACCAACAGATAGACCAGTGTAAATCCTTGTCACATGCAGAATCCCAAAAAGCAATCCATAAAATCAGATCCGTCGATCGGAATCATAGTTTCACTGAACATGTTTGAGAGTTATATGAATCGGGACGTGATTTGTGGGAAAGAATTGGGTGTGACGGGTCCGAGGTTTCCCCACACGGCTATGATCAATGTCCTGTCAAATTGAATATTTCCAGTATATCGTCTTAGGATACGTTAATATATCGTTCGATACGTATGTTACATGCTTTGTACATTAAAAGCTTGCAAAGAATTTAAATAAGTAATGCGATTATGAAAACACACTGAGCCTCATAATTTATTTATTTTCACCCTATTTGTCCCACCGCTGACCAATGACTTCCATTTCCTTTTTCTACTTAACTAATAATATATAACTTAATATGCTGTCTATCTAGCTTGTTCGCCTCTTCGCTTATGTCTGTCGCTATGCCGATCATATAATAGACAAAGTTACCTTTATTAATTATAGTCTTAACCCCAAATAGAATGATCGAGCATGACGTCATCATATAGCTATTAGTGTCTTAGTCACGCAGTCCGATGATTGGATGCCGATCATACATGAGCACATAACTAAGATTCTAATCACTGGCTCTACACTAGACAAAGCTTCAGACCTAACACTAAAGCTTCATTATCAGCTGCGGTGCATATTATATCCGATTGTTGCAATACCCGGAACCTCAGAAATGCACACGGTATTTGATTAATGTGCTTGCTACCTGACTATGAATACGGGAGTATTTGCTGAATCCCGATAATGCAGTAGCATAAAGTAGAATTTTGTAAAGTCTCTTGTGTTTGTGAGCACATAATGTCACGTATATTTTTATGCGAGTTAAGCGTATACTTATATCACTGTTGGCAGCGGTGGCTTGCCCACAGTTAGTGCCGCAGTCGTTGTCGGATCCAAGACAAATATGTCTGGATTATGCTGTGCACAACATTTCGTATGTATGCGTTGGCGGTAGCACATATTTTTGTTCATTTCGTTCCGTTATGAAATAATAATTTCAGGATGGGATCTACACGATTGTTACTTTTGGATTATAGAAACACAAATACACAGACGTGCGCAAGTTAATTGAAGCATATTTTTTCTACAAAAAACAGTGGCACTCCGGGAATGCCGACAGAAGTGAAAACTTGAAAAAAATCGGCATCGCGGTAATCAACGCGTTGATGTCTTTTTAATGGTCAAAAACTGGTGTCATCACGGTGTCGAGAAATCAATGGTTTAGTCCCATCTCAAAAGTGCCCAACGCGCCTAAAGAAGTTTTCACTTCAAAAGTTTAAAAAACATTTGCACTAAAACATATTTTCTTTGCCCAGCTGCGTGGGAGGTTGGCTGCAGTTGAGCAGCGCAAGCTCAGTGCCGGCGGGCGGCGCGGCCGAGACCCGGCTGTGCGGTGCCAACGAGCGGTACACCCCACCCGTGGTGCTGTTCGCAGACCATGGCGCTTCTACTTTAGAGTTTAGGTAAGTAGTTGAGGCCGTTATTGGCCAATAGCTTGGCCAAAAAAGCCAGTAGGTATCTGCTTTGTTGCTGGAGTTGCGAAAACCAGCGAGCATTGCTTACACGTTTTCTATACAACGCTGTTACGGCACGTTTATGCGATAAAATAATACCAGTACGTGAAAAGACCGCACAAAAAATAATTTTCAGCATTTCAACTATCCTAAATGGCAAATTAAATGTACTTCACCGTACCTAAATTGTTGCTTTGTTGATTCAGTGAGGTAAGCAAAGTTTGAACAGGCAGCTTTTAAAATTCTATTTTTAAACAATTACCTTCTTAATTAGTATACTTAGGCCTTCGATAAACTGCGCAAGCACTTATTGTAATCGCGACCAAACCTTAAACGTTCTACCTAATGTTGTACATGCCAAGATATATTTTGTGGGCCGGGCTGTACTTAACGGTATCAGAATAAACTCATTATTTGCGCAAAAACCACCGCCTCAGATATCAGAATGCGGACGACATTATCCTCCCACTCACTCCTATCATATTTGTAGTTGATATGCAAACCGTACGCGTGTAGATTCATCGATCATTAAACGTAACTCGTTAAGCAATCCGATCTACTCGCGCGGTGGTAATGAATCCAACCAAAATGAACAATAATTAATTACATTTTCATCCGCTAATGGGAACGGCAGGCACTCAAATGAGCATTATTTCCGGATAGTGAAGCGATGCGGCCGCGTGGAGCATTTCAGAATTTATCTCCATTTGCAGTTCGGTTCGGAAACGCGAATTCCGGTAGTGAGCGGCAGTCGAAATCGGAACAAAAGGTCGTCACAGCGGAACCGGTAATGCTCGATTCTGAATTGTGGCTGGTTGTCAGGGAGTGCTGCGAATGCTCTTGTCAGCTGACGACGTTGAATTGCTTGATTTTATGAACTTACGTACTGGCGAGCGTCGCGCATCGAGCACTAGATGTGTGGTGAAGATTTTATGTCAGTTGATATAATGTGCTATTATTTGTTTTAAGAGTAGCGCAGTCGCAAAACTGCGAATAACCGTGTTACAAACTTGCTGGTGATTTATTCGACGTAGTTTTGACACTCATTATAGAGAACATGTTTGCGTCAGCCAGTGACTCGAAATAGTTAATCCAATTGTTATATCATAAAAATAGACGTAGGTAAAATTGAACAGTCTATTTACAGTCAGAATATGTAATCGTTTTTATTATTTTATTTGTGAACCCTACTCACATATCAAAAATTCATAAGCGCCTTTAACACAGCCCTTTGTTACCAGGATAACAGAAAAGACTGTGAGGTCACAGTTCCTCGCGTTCTTCAGTTTCACGTCGCTAAGTAATACCCAAGGCGTTGGGTTTCACCCAAGGGGCGGCTCACGAATCCCCCACACAGGTAAATATTAACATAGAAACATCCATTAAATATACACTGTGTTTTTTTTTAATAGCAGTAAATTTCTGCCAGTAATGGAAAATTCAAGGTGGGAAATGGGGTTTTTAAGATAATTTTTATTCGTAAGCGAGATTTTAATTTTGATTTCAATCTAAGTTGTACCTAATTCCGAAACTTAACACCTAATATTTACGTAAAAACCCGACTCTCAAAGGATGTTTTATCTTTCAAAAGGCGCCTTACCCGATTTTATTTCACAATTTGCTATAAGAAAACAAGTTTTTGCATGAAAACATTATGAATGTGCCGAAAATTGCTCTTTAAGAAAAATTACGGCGGCCATTCACGGAGTAATTCACCTTTACAATATGGCCGTCAGTTTTTGTGGCAGTATTAGGCCTCTTTTGTCTTTCAGTTGAATTATTGCTAATGAGACAGGTCGAATAAAGGCTGAAACATGATTGGTTATTCTTTATCTAGGTTTATCTTCTCTAGGAGGGATCATTGGTGGCCTCTCGTCGATGATCCCTCCTAAAGAGAGACCTTACTAGAAAGCAGATGACCGTTTCCTTCGTGCATATTGTGGGGATATAATAGTGGCTTCCGGTTTTACGTCCTTGGCCCTTTGTGGTACCTGCAGGCTTTTGACACTACTGCCAGCTATGTGTATTTGGCTTGTATGAAACTAAACGTGACCTCAATATTGAAATAGCTACTGTCAATGTACACTAAAAGGTCTTCAGTATTTTTACGTTTTATTAAAAGGATTGTAACGAAATAATACTTCATTTGTAAGAAACTAAAGCTGGATATAAAGTGGTATCTAGCTGTGATATCTTCAGTATACAGCTCGGTATCAGCTTTACTATGTAATGAGCATGTGATGATAAATTGCAAGGATATCGTCTTTTACATTGCAATGTATCTATTCATTAAAGGTATACCAATTTACTCGTATATATTTACTTTTCTGCTCTATTGAGCACGTTTTTAATAGTAATAAAGGTCTATTAAAAAAATTCAGTCTAGATTTCTGAAGATACATTACAATTATAACTTTTTTTCAGCTAAATATAATAAATATAGGCTGAAGGGTGTCCCAATGCTGAGTTGATGACATAAACATGATGACAACTACCTTCATAAGTATAGGATAGCTGTCTTATCAAGATATTTTTGGAAGTAGCGCAAGTGTTACGGGCATTGGAGACCCTCGTCAGAAGTTGCTTAATAATTATTGCCTCTATTCGACCCATAATATTATGGTATACACATATATATTTGTGTACGTCAAATACACACCTTACTCAGTAGTTTTCCCGTGTTTTTTTAGGATCTACCACTTCCTTTGAGAGTAAGGTAAATGTGAGGAAGTAGATCATCTCTTGTATCTCAGTCCACATAATTATATGACGTAGATAAATTTTAATTGATATATTTTTATCTCCTTCAGTTTTGTAATTCGCTTTTGTGATAAAAATGTTTATAAATACCCAAGGGGAATAACAATCCTATTTTTACAACATGAATTAGGTACAGTTACTGGCAACTTGTAAAATAAATGACACTAGTGTTCGAATTTTAAATGGTGTGCGAAAATAGTTTAGTTGTTTTTAGGGTTTTTAATAAAACTAATAAAAACTGTATTTAGTTCAGAAAAAAACACGGTACATAATAAAAAAAAAAACTAATAACAGATTACTTATGAGCCTTAGGTGTTCGATTATTACAAATTCCTTGGATCCCACACTAGGATTCCCTGTGTCGTGGGGTCCAGTCTCTTCCCAAGTAAATGTCTTAGTAGTATATGTCTGTGGTTTTATCATAAATATAAAAATAATAGTTTAGTTAAACTGCAAGATTCATTACACGACAACTGTGCAATAGTTCAGCGGTGTATCGGCGTGATTGAACTGAATCCCACTTATTTTTGAAACCCAATCATGCAAATTATACGTGCCAATGATGCGTGTTAATAATAATGTCTGTAATTTTCCCATTTATATTAGCAGAATAACTCGTGAGCTCTGACACAACTTTTCGCTGAAATGTTTAACATGTTTGAAATTACTTTAACTGTAATAATGATGTAATATACAATACTTTAACGATGCTATTTAGAAACCGTTTGTATTTTAAAAATAATCGAACAGTCAGTACACTCAGTGCATTTTCTACTCATCATTTCACCACAAAAAGAAATGATTAATGCCATTTTTCAGTAATCTTAAAATATTTATGACATCTATTTTAATTATGCCTTAATTCCAAATATTTATTTTCTACTCATTTTCGACCCCTCATTGCAGAATAATGATGTTTTCTTCTACCTCTTGTTAACAACTGGATTTTTGACCTAGACTTGTCACCATTTTCCTTCCACAGACTGTGATTGGTTATACCAAGATGTGTCATGTCGGGGCCCAGGGGCCTGCGTGCTGGCTAGTCCTGGTTACCCAGGCCTGTACCCACCGCATCGCCGCTGCCGGTACCTCTTCGCCACTAACTCCGTGCACACCAGAGTCAAGATCATATTTACTTCTATTTTGCTACCTAGAAAGTAAGTATCAACATTTTATTATTAGAAAGAAGGTTTCGTATGAATTGGTTTTACGAAATTTAATTATTTTTGGGAACAAAGTAATGCAAAACACCTTCCCTACGCAAATCAACGATCTGCATTATTATGTAAACATGAAAATGAATACGGAAGCAGAATCCCTTAGGAAGTTGGCTCCGACGCAAATCTTTATGTAACTGAGTTTTGTTCACCTAAACCGACGAAATAGTGTTTGTTCCGTCGCTTAATAAAAGCCATCACGTTGTCTCCTCGGTCAACACACTTAGTTTAAGTGGCGGTTACATAAGTGACCCAGCCGCAAGTAACCTCGAGGTCAAGTCACCAAAGTTGAGGAAACTTTACGCAGAACTCCTTTCGTTCTAACCGCAATACCAATCATGCGACGTTTCCGTTCCACGCAAGGAATGAACTCAAACTTTTTCCAGAGGTACTTATTTAAATTTATGAGGTATAACAAATGTGGATGGTTCACAAAGAAGGCGCCATATTGAGGTTCCTGAAAAGGGTTTGGGACGGATACCGCCTTGCCTAAATTGAAAAGAGCTGTTGATAAGTCAGGGATACCCATGTGGGTAGATAGATCCACATATTCTATCAAATTATATTAGGTGTATTATATGATTCATAATGATATGTATGTTAACGTGTTCGGGATATTTGAGGGGAGTTTTCTCGATATTTTAAAGAGTTGAAACATTTGTTGCCATTCAAATTGTACCCAATATTGTATTCGATCTTTATTATAAAAGTTTGGTGAATACATCAATACGATTCGTAATAATGTTTTCATAATAAAGTAGATATATGTTCATACAGATTTTTTTTTTTTTTTGGGTGGTAAATTATCAAATAACTTCTCCCGCTCTGGGCGGAGCGGGAGGGCGTGTCAGACTCTTACTGACTAAAGCCCACCCGTGTTCCCTCAGTTGCCATGTTGCCGGGGGCCACGATATCCCTTTCGGACTTCTTCGCAACCCCGGCAGGTCATATTGATGCCTAACAGCCAAAAAAGGAAAAGTATAATTTTTTTGCGAAATCTACTTATATATTAGTTTTTTACGAATGTGGATTTATCAAATGAGGCGAGCCGAGTGTGATAATAGTATCACATGAGTGTATTAATACCTAATTATATACAGTTGCTTATAAAACTTTATCCACCCATAATATGAATCCTCTATAAAAGGTTCTGAAATCATTAGGTGTTTGTAAATCAAGATCAAAAATTTAAAAACTCCCACGAAATTCAGTACAACTGCACGTATCACCAGCACATCCCCGCGCATGCGCTGCAGCGAGTGCTGGTGTCCCCCGTTTCAATGTTCCATTACAAAAATTGATGAAAACAAGGAGTTGCTTGTACTTGGACTCGAATTTCAAAAAGAGAATATTGTCATGTATTAACAATGTTCTTTTTTTGAAATTCGAGTTGCATGATGAAATTTAGTACAACATTATAATACTCTTTTGGATGATATTATGGTTACTATGACACTGGCTGTTTTAATGTTGGCAATAAACTGTTTCAAAAACTTTTTTAGAGGTTTTATAGCATGGGTGTAGATAAAATTATTTATCATATGTGTGACACACACATTATAGGTACCTACCTACATGAAATGTCGTAACTTTGCAAAAGGGAAGCGAAAACGTGTTATGACACAGCATAGTGAATTTTAAAATTAAATTTAATCAACATAAATTAACACTATTAATACCTTTTAAGTGGACATTAACTTTAATGGGCGTGTCAGTCAGAAGTCTCATTTGCGTAATCTTATTCAGTAAGTGAGTGACGAACGGAAACGACTTTTTCCTCTTACTTGTTTACAAGCTATTTAAGAGAAATCAAGTGATGTTTACTTTACAAGAAGCTTTTGCGATTTTACTTTGTTTTGCATTGAAAATTAAGAAAGAAATTGAAAGTAAACAAATAAATAAATCTGAAGAAGGAATAATACCTGCTTATCCTACTCCAGTTTAAAACCATGCTATCATCGAATCACTAACCTTCTTCCTACTATCCTACTTCCCATCCTATCCTATCCTACTTCCTACTAATATTTATAAATGCGAGTTTGTGAAGATGGATGGATATTTGTTACTCTTTCACGCAAAACCTACTGAACAGATTTGGATGAAATTTGGCACACATATAGTTAATAATATTGATTAATATAAAGAATACTTTTTATCCTGATATTCCTACGCAAACGAGACTTATGCGGGTAAAAACGCGGGGCGCTGCTAGTCTCTCATAAACGCAAGCCTTAAATAACTCGCAAACGGATATCAGCACTACTTACACGAAACTAATATCATTCCTGTGCAAAATCGAAACTCACCATGACCTTAACATAAATAGGGTCGCAGTGACATTAAAGTCTCCAATTTCACCAATTTGGAATGAACTTTGACTTTGAAAAGCCAAAACAGTCCTTATCGCTGCTAACTGATATGATGTGGGTACCGATAGCAAAACGGTTAAGTACTCAACGAAACGAACGATAACTTAATATGCTACTACGAAGGCAACCATTATTGTAGATAATTGTTTGCGTAACATGGGTCACGTTCAGATGAGCGACGACAAAGACTTGACCGCTTAGACCACACATTTTCTCTAAATAGAGAATTTATACCGTACTCTAGTAATAATGATGGTGAAGTAGATGACGTATGTAGACAACCAATATGGGCCGGCCAGTCTAACCAGATGCCAGAATTTTACGTGGAGTGACTTCAGTCGACCACAATCCAGTTACTGGCTACCATAATACCCCTTCGTAAGACAATTTTCTGACGACCCGAACATCTTAACGTGCTTTCCGAGGCACGGAGGAAGCTCCGCCTCTACTTAAATAAAAATGCTTACCCATCCACGGACCGACCTCACCTGATCAATCGATCCATGCGGCTGTTATTACTTAGCCACGAGCTCCTTAGTGGGGAACATAAAGTGATTTTAAAAACGATCGCATCATTCCATTGTAAAAAAAACAGTCAACAGTATCTACCATGCAATGTACTATTTGAACAATACTGGACACACAGGTCACAGCTAGTGAAACTCGATAATTACAAACGTAACGATTCGAGGGTCAGGGCGATAATACGAACACAAAAGGTGTAACCTATTATGCTAATGGCTATTATGGTTTTACATTTGTTTTAATTACTAGCGATTCGCAGTTTTGTTCAGTTTCCAATAGCTTCAGGCAGGTAGTATTGAAATTTTGCAAGAGTGAGCGAGGTGAGAGTCGGTTTTAAAGAGAATATAGTCTTGCAGTTAAATTAATTGCAGTGGAGTATATTGATTGCTTATCCATCGTTTATCATAAACCGTTATGGCGAACTGTTATCTGTCACTATCACTCATAGAAGTCTTCAAAACTCACCTAAAAGGACTTTGGTCTCACGCTCTGCGTTTTTAATTTTACATAATATCCGTTATGTTGTAATGCAAACCAATTCTATTATGTTTCCTTCAAAACACACAACGTTGTTTGAAGACTCGTCTTGTGATCTTACCTTGATTCAATAAATTATTGGTGATGTTTGAACTGAAAGCAGTTCAATTTTAGAAAATTTGATTTTGATTCTTATTGTTATCTTGTATCAACATTTATTTTGTTTCGTTTCTTGAAACTGGTTTGAGGTTTTGGTACTTCTGCTACCTTGTAGAAAAGATATTGTAGAAACGAATACCTATTCAATAAGAATTTAATTATTCTAACAGAACAGTAACCTAAAAGCTAAAGACTAACAACGGTGACCTCGTTTGACTGTTAGTACTCCGTTGCTATTGTAATGCTGTCTGCTGTGGCAGTCTGTATTGAAGCTACTCATAATTAGGGCAGCATTTCACCAAGATTACTTGGTAATTTAGAAGCTAAGTAAACGTAGGAATCTATTCATTTTGAAAATATCTGTCGAAATTGTCTATTTATGTCCCTAAGTCACATCATTAGAACTACGGGGTAAATGGGATTTAGTAGCTTTGATGCAAGATGACATTTACAAAGCAAAACGATTTACGAAGCGATTTACAAAGCACAGCAACTGTAATAGGCAGAAGTTATATATAGTCGTATGACAGTGAGCCACTTACCCGATCAATAGTAATGTCGACTACCTCACATCAAGTATAAGGTAATAAAAAAGTCAAAGCTTTTCAACATTCAAACGCGGCTTACTTTTTAAAGTATAAAAGATATGAAATATGTGAGCTAGCATTATCTTCTAAGAAGTTATTACACCAACGTAACATAATATTATTACACATAAAACTTTAATTTTGTAGCGTGTCTGATTCCTTCTTCTTTCCGTAATAATTCTCAGTTTAATTTATTCCTTTTACCATTACAGTTGGTACACAAGGCTGATGAAGCGGTTACGTGTGTTACGCTTACGACAAAGGCTTCACGTTCCCAGTGTTCTTTCGGAAGTATTTTTATCAACCCGTATGAAATCCACTCGTTTTGAAAGCCGGGAACAATCGTTTTCAGTAAATATAAAAGGATCGCCATCCGTATCTCTCTTCCAGCCGTGTGGGTTTGGCGACGATTTTCAGTAAAAGTGTTTGTGTGACGGGTGTATGTATGTGGAGCGGATGTGGAATTATCGGACGGTCATTTAAATAAGTAATGTGATTAACAGTGTATCTAGGTACCTATCAACTGTTGTAATATGCACTTTTAGTTTCTTTGAAGAAAAACTTAGGTTTTTATTTTATTTTTTTCATATTTTCACATCATCTTATGTTCAATGGTGTAGTTATATATGTACGCTTGGGCAAATTAAAGTACCTACCTCCGCGTCCAAATCAAAATGATCGTTCTCGCGAATACGCAATTTTCGCGTTTTTAAGTCACTTTTTGTTCGAAGAACCGGAAGGCGCCGTCTGTCAACGCGATCATGCATTCGGGTCCAGCAAACAAACAGAACCTGGCCGCAACGGTCGCAATTTAGCGCGACGATCGTTTTGGTTAGGACGCGGCCTATGGCAAAATCTGAAACTTCAAAAAGTACTAAAAATAGTTACCAAGTAGACTGTATATTTATGGATCAAAAAATTGTGTTGATATAGTAAAAGTATCCATTAAACAAGTTAATTCTGTTGTGAAATCTGAAGCAAAATCTAATTTATTTTGCTGTAACTTAAAAGTAAGTAATTTATAATCTCTTTTAGTGCCTGTTAGTATGTCAATTACGAAGATAAAAGCTTTATTTTATACTGTAACAATATCTTTACTATCTAAATTGATGGCAGAAAATATTTATTTTGCTAATATATTCAGATTTATGTAACAACATTTATTTCAATTAGATAATGGTTTGGTAAAGTATTGCCATGAATGTTAATACCGGTATAATATACTTCAGCGCTGGGCCTCTTAACTTAACGGCAGCACATACATAATTATGTAAATATTAGAGCTTTATTCGAGGGACCGCTACTTGTATTAAAATGGCATTAAATTAGGAGCTTCAGACAAAACATAAACTTGATTAGCATGCGTAGCGTACGCGGCTTAAGGGTAATTGCTATATCCTGGCTCCGTGTAATGCGATCTCAACCGTCTTTAATCTGGCCCACTTGACTCTCTTCGTAATAACACTCCGTACACTTACATAGTAATATGTTTGTCATTACTTACTTTCACACACAATTATTTGCAAAGCCTTTACCCTTATTAAATACACCCTCCCAGTTATACGCGCTGTTATTGAAACGTATCTGGGACTCAAATAAATCGGGATTCTGCCGGCAGATTTCGGCGGCTGGAATTCTAAATATTTTTAAATTGCCGATGTTGCTCGCAGTAGGTACCTATATTTACAAAAATCTTGATGATCGTATTTTTTTAAAGATTTTAATTTATATTATGCAACTGGTGCTTGAGATATCGGGGTTTATTGATGGAGATAAAAGAGCAAAAGGAGTATGTAAGGATCGTAGCAGGTGGCGTTCTGTAGTTTCTACCTACCTTCATAGGAAGAAGGCGTGAGTTTATATTATGTATGTATCAATGTGATTTTTAGCAATCGGGTCGGATTATATATGGAAGAGCCTGTTGGCAACACAACATTTAGTTTTATCTGTCATCATTACTGTCAATGTCAATTGTCACTAACGTCAGTGTACTATACAAAAAATAATTAAATGAAGCACACGTTTTTTGCATCTGATCTGCATTTTTCATTAAATAGCTTAGCTAATCAAGTTCCCCAACATGGTCCTTCGAGCCGGATCATGTTGGGGAACTCGATTAGCTCCAGCCTTCCTTTCGTTCCAGCAACACTACTTCTACAATAAATCCTACAGGAGTGCCAGAGAGAAATAAAAGTGCTATCTTTTGTGCAATACGTTTTCCGACATACTAATAGGTAGTATGTTCACGCGAAGCGAGGCACTTTAGCTACCAGATTTAACGCAAACACACTTGCTATAAAGTTTTCAAAGAAACGCTGCGCTTTATGATTTCTTTCAAAACGAATTTGTTATGATACACGTTGGAATGTCAACTTCTACAGCTGTTTACTCACGGTGATGTAAAGTGGATTGAAGTTATTTGCATGATATTCTATTTATTTAGTGAAAGCCTGGCTTTCACTAAATAAATATTCAATTAATGAACGTTATTCATTTTTAAGCTGCTTTAAGGATAAGATAATCACAACATTACGTATGTACATCCTTACATATTATAAAACAAAGTCCCCCGCCGCGTCTGTTTGTCTATCTGAACGTGATACACTCAAAAACTACAGAACGGATTTTCAAACAGTTTTCACCAATGGACGGAGTGATTCATGTGTAAGGTTTTAGTTAGTATAAGCTAGTATAATTAATTAATGTTTTGTGTAAATTGGCTGAAATTTGACGATTATTGTTAAAGATGTCGGAAAAAATCATGTCGACCTCCCGAACTTTATTGGCGTGCGCCGCGGAAAGCGTAAAATTTACATAAAGTTTATGTTCTACATTATGGTTCATCTTAAAAATTTCAACAAAAAAGTCCCCAATGGCATATCTCTATTTTCTAAGGATGACCCACAATAACCATTTTTATTTGTCAGAATTTGATAAAAAATTCATTGTTATTTCCGAAGCTATTTTGACCGGTATTATATTAATCCTTATCCAATAAACTGTTACTTAAATTGAACATTTAATTTAGATTCAAATATGCCTTGACATCATTTCATTTAAATGAATAGTGTAAAAGATATCACAGATTCAAAATTACGCGTGACAAGATAATCATGGTTAACCGTAACGCGGGCGCAGCGGTAGGAGTCAATGACCTTTTCCTCGGCTTTTAGGTACCTATGTGATCCCGGTATCGGTAGTACGTTCCCGTGGGATATTTTCCGAAATCCACGCGGGCGAAGCCGCGGGCAAAAGCTAGTGATGAAATATAAATATGAAATACGATTTTTCCTCTGAAGAAATTCTATATCTTAAAAATTCAATGCTGTTGGTTGGTAAGCGCACAACTTGAGAACGGCTTTACCGATTTGGCTATTTTTGTTTTAAAATGTTCGTAATAATCCGAATCAGGTTCTTACGGAAGGAAAAATTGAATAACCCGGAATATTGGAAAATTCGGGAAAACTGAAAGTGGATTTTCTATACGAATTTTGTGTGAATTATCGGAATTTAGACAGGACGTCTGGTCTGGTTTGGCCTGGTCTGGTCAGCTAGTTCTTCTATAAATACAAACATTACAAGTATTTTATCAAAGTGATTTTAAGGGGTAAGAAATATATGATCCAGAAAGGAATGAATATTATCTAAAATTTCTTGATCGTCATTGAAGTGTTTATTGTTTTTTTTTTTTTTTTGTAAAAAAAAACTTTGGCACTCCGGGAGTGCCGACAGAAGTGAAAACTTGAAAAAAAAATCGTCACCGCGGTAATCAACGCGTTGATTTCTTTTACTTCACGCACCGTGGCAATCAACGCGTTGATGTCTTTTTAATGGTCAAAAGTTGGTGTCATCACGGTGTCACGAAATCAATGGTTAAGTCCCATCTCAAAAATGCCCAACGCGACTAAAGAAGGTTTCACTTAAAAAATTACATAAATTTTTCTCGAATATATCTTGGAGATGGGACGAAAACAATATGTATAGGTAGAGTAGGTAAATGTGTATTTGTGTAGTTCCAAAATCTGATGTCCAGTTCTGTTGCAAAGGTCAGATAGAAAACCTTTTTCCTTATAATATTTTCCTGCCTACTCTCAAGGATATCGCGTTGCTTAAGTGAACAGAACATTACTTATAACCTATGGAGGAAATGGTACTCATTACACCAACAACGTGACTATCTGCAGCCATGATAATAATATGGGATCTTAGTAGTTTCGTATATGTAACCTAAGAAAGAGTAGGTAAAACTGTTAATAGAGAAATGCATTTATCGAAATATTAAGCTTCTAATGATTTATTAGTAGCTAACACTTCGCCCGCGGATTTCTTTGTTCCCCCAACAAAAATCAATAAAGAAAAAAAAAGTAACGATCTCTAACGTTTTATTTTATATTTGTATTTGTGCCAAGTAACAAGTTTTTAAATCGATGGAATAAGATTTTTCATACAAATTCTATTCCCTCTTTTCATCCCATTTAGTTTATTAACTTTACCTGGCTGAATGTGAAATAGCACGCCCTATATTTTCTTATTCTTTTGTAACCTAAATAAAACGCCACAAAATAATGTGATGGCACATCTAGCAATCACGATTTCAGTGTGAAGATGATATCATTTCGTTTCAGAACATTTGTAGAACCACGCTCTTTCAGCGCAGGTTACGTAAGTTCGTTTCTTACTTACAAACGTTGTGCTATTTATCTCGTAAAACTCTTTTTACTCGCTGTTTCACATTTTTGTAATTAGTAGCTATAGCTTTACAAACCACTTATGATTTAATAGTAAAAAATATACATTAATAATTAACAAGACTGCCTCGTTGGTCTAGTGGTCGCAAGCGCTACTGCTGAGTAAGAGGTCCTGGGTTCGATTCCCGGGTCGGGCAAAGTGTTATTGGGTTTTCCGTCTGGAATTTCTCAGTAGCAGCCCGGAGTCTGGATTTGTGTCCGGTTGATGGAATGGCTCGCCCCCTATTACGTAAACTAAACATAATTGGCGAAATGTTGGTGTACTATAAGTACACCTCTGCCTAACCCTTCGGGGATTACAAGCATGATTTTATGTAAAATAAACATGGAACTGTATTTAGACTGTATATATGAATAAAATAGGAAGCCTATTCTTATGAAATCCGTTACTTGTTCTTACATTTAATTCAGTTTCTTGTAAACACCTAGTATAAATAGAACTCGAAAATAACGACGGTAAAAGTAAATCTTTGTCAGTACACAAACAAAATGTCTTATCTTTCCGTATTCCAACAAATCCGAACAAATACCACGAAAAGCTCAATTTTCATAGAAAAGATTGTTTCAGCTTACACGGGAAACACAAATGTAGCTCCGGAGGCACATTAGTTTACCTATGCGTCAATGAGACGTATTCACAGAAGTGAGGGGACTTTAGAAGGGGCAGGAAGTTTCTTGGCAGCAACTGTAGACTTTGAGGATCATATGCATGTTAGGTTAGCTTTTATCTCTTCTCTTTAGTGAGATTATAGAGAAGATACAATCAAAGATTCATCTATGAAGACGACTGATCATCAATGACTTTCATTTAAAGTAGGATTTTAATGTTCTATTAGTAGTCTTTGAGGAATTATGTAAAGTCTAAAGCTGTATCTAACGTGTCTTTGGCTCTAAATCTGTGATCATAATGATATTAAATAGGATTACGTTGTGCTTTTGTTATGAAAAGGATTAGGTACATTACCAAAGAAACTCGCATTTTCCTCCTTAATTAAAAGCGAAAAGAACGTATATACATTCAAATATGTATATACCAACAAATCTGGTATTACCTATACCATATTCCCTACCGAAAATCCGTAGAACGGAGAAATAATTCGAAAATCCGTAAACACAATCTTCGAAACGGAGCCCGTATAATCCATTCATAAGCTATACAGTAAAACAATATCGTTTCCGCAGTCACTGTACCACGGATTATCTGACGTTACGGGCGGGTAGCTCGCCCTCTGCCTCGCTGCTCGGCACCCTATGCTCTGAGCGCACGGCTACGCTTGAACATCCTGGACCGAATCTCCTGTTGGAATTCAAGTAAGTGAGCTTAGAATAACACTTAGAATATGCAGTTAATTTTGAAATGGGAAAGAAGCTTATGTTTTTCTAAACTAATATTAGCGAAGTCAGGTTGGTGGATTTAAACAAGGTGTTTTTTGTCCGTCGTGTAAAATGGCTACATTACGCCAAATTGACGTAAATCAGCAAGTTCCTTGACTGTGCTTCCTATAAGTAAAGATTGGAAATATAATTTGGGAACTTACACCTTCGTTTGCTAAAGAACTTTTAAATAATAAAATTTAAATACACAAAAGATCCCGTTAAAACGACCAGGTAATCTTTTTTTTTGTTTTTCCAAAGACTATTTTGCATAGTCATTTTTTCATTCCTATTTTGGGCACAAAAGTAATTCATTGCTACAATTATCAAAAGGTGATTATTTATAACTTAACATGAGATGAAGCCCTAATTCGTTTCTCGTTAAACATATTACATTACAGGTTCGACAGTCAAGATTAAATTAAACCTTACATAAGTTCCTGCACACACGACATTGAGTTATTGAAAGGCAACTAAACATCAAAGGACCATTTTGCAGCTTGTTATACACTGAATTGATTACACAGAGATTGATAAATAGTACTACAGAAATACAAAAATATAGAGTCATTAAGTAAAAAATTATGAAAAATCATTCAAATTAATTGTATTATTGTTGAACTTTCTTATAATGCTGACTGTATATAATACACAACAAACTCATGAAACTCCATACAGCTTACATCAAACAGAGCACAATTATTTCTTTATTCTTTGTACACATACATACAAAGCTTTCCTAACATGACGTTACCTGTGTTCAGTTCCGGGCCATTAGTACCGCCGTACGACTACAACGGATTTATAGCCAAGCTCGAGTTTATTGAGGGGATCGACAGCAGTGGCTCGCCGCCCACCGTGGTTCCTGCCTCACCACCCCTGGCTGCACTGACCCATCATATACAACATGGTAAATATACAACCAGTGTCCATGGGAAACAAAAGTTGCGTAACATTGTTGTAGCAACATTAAACTGTATGAAATGTTGCGGACAACGTGTTTCCTGCAACATAAACGCATTTTGTGTCCCATGAATAATCTTAACACGCTCTTAACATACTGAGATTACGATAAGCAATTTAGCACTTAAGAAGAGGATGATGAAATATACAATATCCTCCTTTTTCATGTGATTAAATTGACTTGTGGTTTCACTTAAGATCCGTATTATTAAAACTGAAATAAATGATTACGTGGACAACAGTACATTCCATTAAACTAGCAGAAGTGGTATAACTGTAGAGTACCTCCTTATAAATTACCTTGAAAAGTATATTGCATTACCTCCGTGGTAAGTCCATAAATTCTAACTGAAAGAAAGGGCTATTAATAATAAAACTCAGCTACAGCACTGAATAAAAAAATGCATTTTGTTGTCCATTATAAAAGCCGCAATAAGGTATTTCCATTCGTTGGTCCTAACAATTGTGCTGGCTAGTTAAATTCTCTGCGTCATTTTTTTATGTTTTGTTTCTGTTCTCGTATTACCCTGTTTTTCCGTTTGGACAATAAATTATACTGTCATAGAAGAATAAAACCTATTCTTTGTATGACGAAACAGAACAAAAACTACACTACTACATTGTGCTTCTTTACATTTACGAAACATGTCTAGAAATATGTTTTTCATTTTTTCTTAGCGGACAGGATACCAGTAGATAGTAACGGGATGACAAATGAAGTGTCCGGGGGGAGCGGGGCGCGGGTGGGCTGCGGCGCCACCGTCCGGGCCTACGGGCCCGGCGGCGCCCGTTCGGGACACTTCGACTCCCGGGCGGGCCCGTGGCGCTCCCAGTGTGTCATACACCTACTCGGAGCGCCCACCGATATCGTCCAAGTATCACTATTTAATTATAATTTAAGGTAAGTGCTCGACAAATTAAGGAGTTCGCTCCTCCTTTATGTCCCCTATTACAATTAGGGCGAGTTCTAATGCTCATGGTGTTGGCCCTCTATCAGTTTAATAGAGCGGAAGGAATTTGGATGAATTTATATTACTATCCATATATTTTGTAAATGTATTGCGACCTTCCTTGCTTGTGACAGCACGGTACTCATTAGAGGAGGCTCAAAATACTGGAATTTGAAATAAGCGCACTCTCACACATGCCCTTTAATTAAAACCTTATCGAGTTACAAAAGAGCATGAGATCGAAGTACTGATTAACAGACTAGTTAGAATCTAAAACTAAGGTACATTTAGTTCAACTATCAACGGTAGTTCAACAGTATTTTCTCCGGTTCACCGGGTCAAACCATGTTTCCGTTTCCTAGATGCCTAGCTCCCTGCATCGATTTACATCACTGTATAAAATGCACCAAGCTATAACATTTATGTGCATACCGTGAATCATGTTTGGTTCACCTTAGTAGTATTTTCTCCAAGACAACTGAATGGCGACCCGGTATTTATCTTGAGTCCCAATTCTGTAGTAACTGTCTGTTTGGGCCGCTACTCCCCGGGGTACAATTGATTGAAATACCCGCCCTAAGAAATCATAAATTTATGATTCGGGAATTTAATTTCGGATGTTCAATAAATGTTTTTGTTGAGGCTTTTCCTTATTCATTTTTCTTACGTAAACGCATCCAATTAGGACTTTCTTGTCCCTTGTTTGTTTGACGAGCTCCAGTAATGTACCTTGTATATTTTTCTTCGAAGTTTTCTGAATACTCATGCCTGGATTATTTTTCTAAATCAGGTTACAAAGCTGTCGATCTCATATTGAGATCTTAGAAGGTCTTCACGAATTTGGGGGAAGAGGGGAAAGAGACAGGTCTGAACGTGGGGACCGAGCTCTTCTCAGGGTATGTGGACCAGCCGTGAGGGAGGCCAGGGATCCCTCGGGCCGTTTCCTAATACGTCAGGCAGTGACATCCAAAGGTGCTAACTTGACAATCCTGGTCCGAAGAGCGACCCAACAAACTCCAGACGAAGAAGAATTTGTTGACGGAGCCTTCGCGTTTCATGACGGTGAGTAAATAACACTAGAAACCACTAGAAATATCAGAAGGAAAACATGAAAGGAAAATATTATTTTCGCTTTCACAACAAGACATAAACAATGATATTTGATGACTTATGAAAAGTGAAAAAGAAAAGGGCCAGACAAAATAATATTCAGAAGCTAAATCCTACTGGTGCTTACTAAGGGTAATGTGAATGTTTATGTGAAGTGTCTTCAATATGTATGTGCGACATACACAATGACTGGTGAGAGGAAAAAACATGACGTATGGAAAATATATTGCCACGTTACTTTCGCTTGTTTGAATAAAAATAATGTAATTGTAAGCGATTTGATACGTAATATCAAAATATTTTTTCACTTTTATTCTATACACAGTTGGTTGGAATTGGTTAGAAAATAGAAGGAAGGACTTTCAATGTTGGTAAAGATTAATTTTGCCATGAAAGACAGAAAGAAACCAAAATTAGTTTATGTTCTCAGGAAACGTGCAAAAAAAAAGAACAATAAACTGTAATTTTTGGTGCAGAACAACACGAAGGTACGGCATCGCCGGATGCCACATGTGCAGCGACACACTACGGGCTGTCATCTCCGGCCCACGGAGGAGTGTCAGCACCCTCACACCATCACATCTTCTGGAACATCGAGGAGCGACTGCTCTGCACGCATCGGTTCATACCCGCTGCGAACCAAAGCGTGACTATTGAAGTAAGTGGACGGACTAATCTGACTATATAAATTAAGTTTACCGATGCTTTAGTATGTTAGGTGCACCCTGGGCAGTCGCAAGCACTACCAACCTTAATGAGTGGCTAAACTGATCACCACTCTATCTATCCAGCTTCTACGAACTGGTGGTTACCATTTGAATCAGTCTACATAACGAAAGTATATGAGATAGGCCTTACACAGAGTTGCATTTGTGGACAAAACTGCTATCATGAGAAAAAAGAATGATGATGTGGATATATTTAGTAACCTGTTCCGCTTAGCTATTTCTAAAGAGTCTTAAAAAGACCCTGAAAGAAATCGCCACGTGTTTCACCTCTCAACGAGGCATCCTCACGATGACGATTGACTTGTCGCGAACTCGAACACGGCGTGTTGCCACACCAAGCACTGAGCGCAGTCTGCGCTGCGAAACAAGTGTCGATTTCTTTCAGGGTCTTTTTAACGCCTGAATCATTTAACTGCTATAATGAGATTTTGTTGTCGTGGCTATACTATATCGATCATCATCTGTCATTGCTCTGAGGCTATGACATTTTATATACCTTTAAGAAGATCATTTTGTGTCATTCTTTTTATTAGGCTTTGTTATAATTGTCTGTGCAAGAAAATTCGTCCGCAAATGCCAGACGGGAAAGACAACATGCACAATAAAATTGTACAAATACATCGATTTAAAATATTATAAAATATCGGTCGAAAGTTTTATTCCGCAAAATTCTACTGTGGTCTGTGTTAAATGTTTATCTTTTATTGCTGCAGATTTGTATGGTGGAAGATAATTGATTCCGCATTTTCCGACTTGAAATGTTATTTTTCAGTGTCACTTTTTCCGTAAATTTTCTGATTTCAAAAATTCTCTCAACAGGTCCCGCCACTCTTCATTTCAGGTATAAAAGGAATAGTAAAGGTGATTCTCAAAGTGGTCTATATCGACTTCCAGGGGTCGACGACAACCTGCAAAGGTCCATGTCAGCGGGCAAAAAAAAATATGGTTCCATGAGATGTAAGTGGGATCCACGATAGTGGATCTCATTTAAGCAGGTCTTGACTTTAATTTGGGCTTTCCATGAATGGAATAATCCATATTTATAGACATAATAGGTACATATTTACTTCCATAATACTTTCTTATAAATAAACACAGGTATTAAGTTACGTTTCTATTTTCTCTGCGTTTAAGTTTTTATTTTGTAAATAATATTTTTCCGCGGTAAATTTTATTTTTAGTTGACTAGACCTCTAACTTTATCTGTGCAAAAGACCAGGGATATTTGTTACTTAGTTTTTACTTGAAAACGTACTACTAGGCCGGAGGCTCTACGCAGGGGTCGTGCGGTCCATGGCCCTTTACGGGGCACCGGTGTGGGCGCGTTCACTAAGGCTGCGGCCAGCCCGCCGGTTGAACGCGTCCCAGAGGGTCATGGCCATCCGGCTGGCCCGAGGATACCGCACGGTCTCCTGCGAGGCGGCGAGCCTCCTTGCCGGATTACCGCCATGGGATCTGGAGGCAAAGGTCCTCGCGCACATCTGGGAGTGGCGCGAGGAGGCGGAACGCCGGGGCTTAACTCCGCTGCCGCGAGAAATCGCGGCACAGCGGACAGAGCTCCGGCGGGATCTCATGGCGTCATGGAGAGTGCGATTGTCGCAACCCAGCGCTGGGCACGCCACAATTGCGGCGATAAGACCCCTCTTTGAGGAGTGGCTGGAGAGGCGCCACGGCGTCCTCACCTTCCGCCTGACGCAGGTCCTCACCGGACACGGCTGTTTCGGGAGGTTCCTGCACAGGATAAGGCGGGAGGACACGCCCGGGTGTCATCATTGTGTGGATCGCCCGGAGGACACGGTGGAGCATACGGTGGAGGTCTGCCCAGCTTGGGCGGAGCATCGCCGTGTCCTAGTGGAGGCGATCGGTGGCGGTGATCTCTCGCGTCCGGCCCTGGTTCAGGCCATGGTACGGAGCGAGAGGAAATGGGAGGCCGTCACCTCCTTCTGCGAAGCGGTAATGCTCGCGAAGGAGGAGGCGGAGCGCGTGAGGGAGAGGCAAATTTCGCGCCCTCACGCCCCTAACCGCCGCAGGAGGAGACGCCCAGGGCGTCGGGAATCGCGAGGCGATTTCCGGCCACCGTAGGCGCGGGCTTGCGGGTGGTGAGCAATGGGTAGCTCACCGTCCGATAAGGACCAGGCCCGGGTCGACGGCGCGTTGTGTTCCACGCGCGCCTCAAAGAGATGTCAGCAGAATAGACGGGGTCCGCTAGGGCCGATGCCTGCCGGGGTTGCGAAGAAAACCGAGAGGGAGATCATGGCCCCCGGCAACAGGGCAACGGAAGGAACACGGGTGGGTTTTAGTCAGTAAGAGTCTGACACGCCCTACCGCTCCGCCCAGAGCGGGAGAAGTTATTTGATGATTTACCACACACAAAAAAAAAAAAGGGTACTACCTTACTACTAGGGTTTTGTGTACAAACTTAGTATCGTAATTATAATATATGGTACCTAGCAAAGTAGGGTATAGCCAACAGATTAAAAAAAAATATTAGCTGTAGTTTAATATTATTCTTGATAAAATGCAATTGAAGTGGATATATTTAGTAACCTGTTCCGCTTAGCTATTACTAATGAGTCTTAAAAAGACCCTGAAAGAAACCCTGATTCTTGATTCAAGAAATAAGTTATGAACCTGAAATTATCTTAGAGGAAGTAAAAGGTTTCTTAGTTCAAGAAAATATCCTTGGCTCAAGAAAATTTTCACTCCGTCCAAGATTCGGGCTTCCTAACTATTGTTTTTTTTTTTTTG
The DNA here is from genome assembly GCA_916610215.1 of Omphaloscelis lunosa. Taxonomy (NCBI): domain Eukaryota; kingdom Metazoa; phylum Arthropoda; class Insecta; order Lepidoptera; family Noctuidae; genus Omphaloscelis; species Omphaloscelis lunosa. Next base: position 15,678,791 of record OU744244.1, on the reverse strand, counting down.
TTTTTCACACTACACTACAGTTAGAAATTGAAATCTTTCAAAGTTAGCAAGCACTATACCATCTGACAACAACACATTTGAAGTTGATGAATTAGCCAAAATTCAATATTAGGTAAGCAGGGGTCTACCCAAAATCGAAAAACATGCCAAGTGGTCGACAACGTAAAAACACCGGCCAAGTGCGTGTCGGACTACGAACAATGAAGGGATACGTAGTTGGGATGAATTTATCCCAAGAACAAACTTAACATTTTAGTTGAAAAACATGTTCTCCCACACATTCCAACCGCAAATGTAAGTTTGTACGCACAATATTGAGAGATTTACCATGTTATTTTAAGACCATAGACTTCTTTTAGATCTTCCTGCAATCTATGAGTAAAAGAAACATTTTTTTTTTTCAAAAATTTTCGCTCAGTAGTTTAGTCAAGGGGGGGATGGTCAATTTTCATCGATTTTCTTAAATATCTTTAAAAGTTTTTATTTTATAATTACAAAAATAAAAATGTACTCGCAACAAGTCTTTTTATTTGCAATGACACTTTTTTTAAATTTTGTAAATTTTCTGGTGTGCCCCCAAAAATGGCCTCCGCATTCAAAATTAATTTTAAAAACACGAACATTACATGTTCGTGTTTTGTATCACAGAAATACATATGTGTACCAAATTTCAACTTAATCATTCCATTAGATTCAGAGAAAATTGGGTGTGACAGAAGGATAGACAGACACACGAGTGAGCCTATAAGGGTTCCGTTTTTTTCCTTTTGAGGTACGGAACCCTAAAAAGTTTGGGGACCTCAGGTATAGGCAAACTATTATATTGTCTGAGGCATCGGATACCAACATTTTCTTGTTCGTCGTCTTCTTTCAGGTCGCCATAGTATACGATAATAGAATGAGATATGGACCTACTGGTCTTGATTAAAAGATTAACCTAACAGCACGGTTGGTCAGCGAGGCTGACTGCTCAGAGTGCGTCATCACACTTAGAAGGTTATCTATAAGCACACCATGGAATCGGACGAATGTACCCCACATTGATCCATATCGCATGATTTTTTAGTGATTCATCTGCAACAGTCATGATTTTCCTTAGATCCAGCGTCTGGATAGAATGTGGAGCGCGGAGCCGACGGGCACAGCGGGCGCGGGGGGGTGTCGCACCGCATGTGGGGACGCGGGGTGCGAGTGCAGGTCGAACACGGCTCTCTACTACCACGACCATGTTGCCCTGGTAGCTGGTGATGGCACGCACCTGTCCTGTCTCTGTGGGGACTTTCAGGTGAGATTGATTTAGCTGAAATGACTACTTTTAAAACCTTTGCTTTTTATGAAAAAAAAAAAATTGTATGATAATAATCCAATCTTTGTGGCCACTCATCATCTTTCCACTTACAAGAAGAGCTTTTGATTTAAGCCATAAGCAGCCATAAGTATTCCAATTTTCCAGGTGAAGACCATTAAAAATGCCTGAAATACTCAACTCAATTACCTGTCACACTTGGAATACAAGATGAGGTGATTTAAAGAAGAACCTATAACTTTTTGACGTAGCGCCCCTTATTTGCAATTCAAAAAATAACAGTACTCGACGTGACAGTCATTGGAATCGACATTCATTACAGCTATCTGAGCGAATGAAATATTCGGGAACCATCGACAAGAAAATTGACGTTAATTGCTTGAAATATTAAGGGAAACATTGAGGGTAACCGACAGGAAAAATCAGGGGACCGATACATAATACAGTGTAATAGCGATTCTGAAATACTGAACAAATGGTTACATTTGTTTGGTGAATTTTACTTTGAGCATTTCTATTTCAAGTTGAATAAACACTGGTTCTTTAGCAAACAGGAACCGAAATGCATGATCTAATTATTGCGAGCTGAATATACGACAACAAATAAATTAATCGTGTTACTGGGGCCTTATGCTAACACGGGCAAGGACGAGCAACCCTCTCGCCGCGACGCCGCACGCGCCCGGCTGCGGTGCCCGCCGCATAATTAAGTTAGAGGGTTACTATTAAGTATGTAACAGCAATAAAGCGTAGAACGACCACCCGAGCGTATAGGGACTCCTACATAAGAGCAAATATGCCGCTTAATAATTTAGTTGCCATGTTTAGTACTCTTTCAGGGTCAGATTAGTTTACTTTCTTTTAAGGTTGCTGAGCTTTAATAGTTACAACTTTAGGTTGATTTTCTCTTCCAAATTGAGTTTCTAGCCTAGATTCACAAATAAAAAACGACTTTATAATGTTTCAATAAGCAAAAATCAATGTAACATAAACAAAATCGAATCGATCAAATATCAAAATATTTCACGTAAAATATTTATTCAGAACAAATTGTTTTCGCAATACCCGAATGAAAATTATTTAGATGGAATCGTTATTGTTATTCAACAGAGTAAGGTGGTTTGCTTCCGGTATATTTATGTTCAATTTATATTGATGTATTTACATTTGACGGGAGCGTGTAACAAAATGAACAGATATGATCCGTTGCTTTATTATCTTATATCTTGAAACGCGCGCTTAATTTAATTATTAACAGTGCTTTACCCTCGTCGTGGCTTGACGCCATCCGCGCCAAATTGTTACGAGCTCACTTTGTTCCAAAATGGACTCTGGGCCGTATCTAAAACGGGTGGCAGCGAAGCGGACATGTCCCGGTACTCATAAAACATGGGCTAACTGGCGGCATGTCATCCGTCCGCCCCTGTTATTAGTGGGCAGCCGACGACGCGGCTCGGGGCGACAGCTCAGAGACTCGCCCCTGAAAATTCAATTACTTAGTAGCGGCCGGCGTATGGCTATTGGGTAGCGTTAACGTAGACCGCTGCACGCTGAATTCGTCAATACGCCGTACACGTACGTACAGTTATGATGACGGTACGTATCAGATCGGGACCCTGTTTTTATGTTCTTACCACGAATCTAAAGAAAATATTTACTTTTTTAGCTAGTAAAAAAGTGAATATCATAACTTTACAAAATAAAAGATGTGGCGATAAGATTTATCTCAATTGTTGTAAATTTTATTTTTCTTTTTATTTCAGCTGTTGCGGTGACTGTAAATTTTAATTTACGTAAATTGTTATTTGTCACAGGCGGCGTGGTTGCCGGTCGTGGTGCGGAGTTGGACGAGTGTTCGGTTGGAGTATTCGGTGGCGCATTACACATACGCAAGCCGCGGTTTTGATTACGCGGCCGCATACAGTTTCAACGATGACGCCATGTGCGGTCAGCGCACATACACCACGCACACGGGTAAGCGCAGGGTCATGACGTCAGTCGTGATCACCTGTGACCACTGCGGCTATGATAAAAATTATGCTAAAACAATCCCCGGATAATTCGATAAAGATATCTCAATGATACAAGCAAATAGCCGGCAAATAATCGGCAATTTATCTCCGATGAACTCCATAGACCCCAATCACAAGCGAAAAACAAACAGTTCTATTTGACATTCGGGGCGCGTCTCAGACGTTTGGAAAAACGCGTCGGATATGGTTCTCGGTGGCGCGGCGGGGCGCGTCCGAGAAAATTACGTGCCACGACCCAGTTTCACGCCGCCTAGAGTAACACTGAATCGAAAAAACCTTGAACAAGATCGTAAAGTTCCAATTACAACGTCGCTATTGCGGCGGCTCGCGCTGCCTTAACGTCGCATTATTGCCCACGTAGGTAGATGTCTCGCTGTCGCCTTTTAAATTTATTATTTCTCTCTCTTCTTTAGGTTTTCATTTGTTTTTTTCTCTGTAGGTGAAATATCTTCGAGGAACGTGTCGGTTACGGGCAGTCTGAACGAGTTTTTCTATCAACAATGCACTTGGGTATTAGACTCCAACGTTGAGCGGCAGTTGTTTATTGACATCACGTCTGAACAGGTAAGCCACGATAAAAAGCTGTTGAGTTTTATTTTTATTTTACTCATCTTCTCGACTTCAATTTATTCTTGTAGATTTTCTAGTCGTGGAAACTCAATTCATTTTATAAAGCGGAAAAGCGCCATTCGCATTTTCGGAAAGTTTGGTTATACTGCACTTGTGTGAACATATTAATTAGCTGAAGTAAGGTGTTTCTATAACCCCAAAATACCACACAAAGTACTGATGACACACGTAGCACCATCAGCGCAAAACAATGACAAATATGTGGTTTCAGAAAATCAGAACCCTTTGTAAATTCGTGCGACTTTTTGCCGTTGTGGCTTCAGCTATGTGTGGTATTCCATAAAATGTTGCGGTAGGACAAGTCATGCGGCTCGTGGAACATCACGCTGCACGAGTGGGCGGGCCCTGGTGGGGGCGCGGGCGGAGGGGGCGCGGGGGACGCGGGGCTGGCGGCAGCCGCCGGCGACCTGCTGTACACGTTCTGTGCGCGACACAAGAACCACACCTACACGCTGCCCTGGCGGCTCAACACCGTCGTCATTAGGTATGTATTAATTCAACACGTATGACGGCACACAGGTCCCAACGTTGACGAGAGCAATTGTCCGGCTAATCAAAACGAACCTAAATTGTGTATTCACATCGTAAATCTCTGTGTTTTGGGTGAGGAAACAAGTGTTTTTGATATTAAACATCGGTTTACACTTCTAACAAATCGATGCAGATTACTGAAGATTACCCGATTCATATTCGGCAAGCGTGAAAACTCCGCGTTGCTAGTTCGCTTAGAAGTCAAAAGAAATCTTCCGTTGAGCTTTTAGCGCGATCTAAACAATTTCCAAAAGAAAGAAAACGCCACGATAAATTATTTATGAATGGCCTCGGCTTTAATACACCAACCGACGTGCCAAATACGTAAGAGCGCATGCTTTTATTTAGCTACTTTCTCGGTACAAAGATCTTTTTTCTTTGTGCATATTAGAGGAAGCCGTAAGAGGGTACGTGGCGTGTTTCCGAAATGACATTTTCACTCGTAAATCCTGAATAACGATGTGTGAAAACACACCTTTGTCGATGAATCGAGAGGTCGACACAAAACGTTCTTTTTGGTGGACGCAGGTGGGGTTGTAAATAAAGTTTTTAAGCGCCCTCTGCAGCCTTTCGTGTTGGCCAGTTTGATTTTCGACCACACTTTTTTCCGGTACAACGCGTGCACTTCAGGCTTTTGATAATGGCCAATAGGAAAAGCGTGCCACTGCAATCTACAACTTTTCGTACATCCTATACGTTAACGTTGCTGGCTATAAAATGCATATTGCTCTAAATTTTATAGACAATGTGTACAGAATATTGGAAGCCAATTTTATATAGCTGGTACCTACGTAGTCAAGTTATTTAGTCAGGTCTTTCAAAGACTTAAGGTTAAATCTGACTAAGCAACCAATTTATTAGTAAACAGTCCTAATTAATTTATGATCTTCAAGATCCGATGCCATTTGGATGAAAAACGAATACCTATTAACATATCCTTTTCCCCATAGGTTAGTAGCACTATCGCGGCAGCAGCCGCTCTACACAATCCGCTGGAGATCACAGGTGGTTCGCGCTAACACGCGGCTTGGCCCACCCACACCCGCGCCGGCCGCCTCCGCCGCCGCCAACACCGTTACCGTCACCAGGGCCCTTTTGTACTGCGTGCTGTGCTTACCGTTGCTAAGACTTTGAAATACGATGAAATTACCGTCAGTGGGTATGAAGACTTAACCTTTAAAACTGATGTTGGAGGACCTTAGAAGTGCGAGTTAAATGTCATTTTCGATAAAATTATGTGATTAGATCTAATTGCATGTGACCACCGTTATTTGGATCTTAGAAGAATACGTTTGTGCTAAGTTATTGCAGAGAACTGAAATCGGAACTTCGAAATTGACTCTTTAGTGAAAACTAGTTTAAAGATACGGAGTGTTTGATGTTTAGTTTCGAAGATTGAAGTAATTTGTAGATCGAAATGCACGTCGGGTATCTATGGAATGGTACCTACTACATCCTGTCTTTTCGATTTGTCTAAGAAAATACAGTAGCTACCCTAACTCCTATTTGAATATTGTAATGTGTAGTACTGGACTTAAGAACTGATGCTTGTAATGAAATAAAGATAAAAGTTTGTAGAATTGAAAAATGCGGAATCCAAGATAAGAAAATCATTGTTTTTCATCATTATTTTAGTAGGTGCTACGTTTGGGTGAACGCTGCAAAAATTGTATCAAAATTGTATAGTTGACCCTTTAAAAGGTGCCGCAAATATTATAAATTAAATTGAGTTCATCACCGACACGCAGGAAAAGGACAAAAAATATTAATATGTCAAGATTCATTTCTGAGAGAGATACAAAACCAGGTTTAAAGCCATGCTAATCTCTATAATAAACACTTAATTAACATGGATTAAAACTCAGTCCCTAAACGAGTATAGTTTCAATTTGGCTGATTTATCTTTGGGTATAAATCTAACTGCAGGGAGCAGCGCTCTGCTACATGAAAACAAGCACATGAATCAAACGTTACGTCGAAAATATTCTAACCTAACCGTAGTGCGGAGACCGGTTATTTATTATTTTAGCACTTTTAGGCCCGTATGAATATATCGTTCTCGATATGAAACCGAAGGACCGAGGTTTAACTTCACAAAATTAACTTGAGATGACGATTTGAATTGAAAGTTTAACGGAATTGATATCTTGTTTGAGAACAGTCAACAGAAAAATTCGATGTTATTTTTGAATTTTGATGTTAATTCAGCAAGAGGCAATATAAAACATTGCTCTTTAATGATAATAAAAAAAAAGCTTTATTAATATTTTTTCAGGTTTTTTTAATTGCAGTTTTTTAAACATTTATCGAGTATATTTTCTTTCATGTTGACTGCTGTCATTCAAGATGAATTTGTGATTATTTGAGTGAAAAATTAGTAGCGGTAGTGAGTTCGATATATTCTGGATTTCTTTATCATCGATAGAATTGTAAAGCCGAAACAATGAAGCGGCGACGAATAATGAATACCCAATGATATTGTACTTGAATACCGCTCCAATTTGATACAAAAAAAAATTCAGGTATAAAAGTGTGCATAGTCGCAGCGAGAACGTATCGGGAGCAAAGCTGTAACGGTACTGATAACCTAGATGGAATATATATATACTACGTGCGAACAACTACGAACTATGTAAATATTGAAAAAACAAGCTTAAACGAATCCCCTAGAATAGTATAGAATAACAACTCCAAAGACTTTTTGGATAAGTAGGTAAATAATGTCGCTTCGATAAATTCTGCTAATATGTTTGTAAACGCTGTTCTGTCATTATTTTATTTATTTTACTGTAATAATGTAGCATTAATGTGAGTATACATGGCTGTTTATTATGTAACTGTCTTATTGTCAATTATAAGTATGTAGAAAATTTAATCTGAAATTGTTTTATCTAATCTTCACTGGTCCGCAAAGTTAATAATATTCATACTTCTATTGTAAAAATGATCTTACTTTTAAGTCACTATGTAAAATATAATCTCAATACTAACTTCGTCATATCCTGGCAATTTAATGTCCTAAAGGGGTAATAAGGATAAATAAAGGGGTTTCGCCGAACAATAAAATGGAAATTACCTAGCGTAATAAAATAACTCTGCAAAGCAATTGAATCGATGGAAATCAATTCGTATAAAATTATAAACGCACGAAAAAATATTTAAATTTCTATCACACGCAATTCAGGCAACAAAAAATAATAAAATTTAATCGTTCGGTCATGGGTTTTGAGCACTTCACAGGAATTGAATTTGAAAAAATAATTGTACATACATACACAAATCTCACGAATTGAATGAATTGATGGAATTTAGGGGTTTGTTGAAATAGAAAACAATACAAATAATGCTGCATAGAAAATGTTTTGCACGATTTATTTTAGATGGTAATGGCGTTGTGATGCAGTAGATATGGAATACCTACGGAGAACTATTCATTCACTGAATATTGAGGTATCTACACGACGAGCTCTGACATTCGCGTGAATATTTGTTACTACGAATGTCGGGGTTCAGTCTTCTTTGTTCTCAAAAGTACTATTTCATTGAGTTTGTAAGAACCGCGTGCTGCGCGCTGTAGACGCATCCACTACGCTTCTAAAATATGCATAATACTCTCTTATTCATTGAATTATAAGGTATTCCATATCGAATACTAAAACTCCGTCTTCGGAAGCCATTGTATGGTACTAGCTGTATCATATATTTAAATAAGTTCACATTGATCCATAGCGAATTTGTGTAATATTTAAATTATCAATTATGTAACTAGATAATAATTTAGCTTAGATGTAAATAGTTCGGACAAAGTTGGCATTATCCCTAATGACTTCGTAAAACTTCACTGATAACTCAAACTTTGTCCTCTTTAGATTACCTGAAAAAAAAGCTAACTTTAATAGGTAGGTAGATGATTCTACGTATAAAATAATGAATAATGTTTGTTACACTGAAATAGATAAAATGAAAGCAATTTTGTGTATTATTTACTCCTGAGAAAGCTCCTTTATCTACATTTTTATATAGAGCGTTATTGGGTATTCGTCGGCAATCCGTTAAGGGGATGTAGGAGAGGTCATTTGCAACCAAATTACCCCTGATGACCCCTATGCCAACCATTTTCTGTGAACCATGTGTCAACCATTTTCGAGTAGGAATTTGTTTTTTTATATTTTTTGTTCTCAAGTAACTATATGAAATTAACACAATAACCTTGATATACAGGGTTAATGGTTATCCGTCGGCAACACATTAAGGGGATGTATGAGAGGTCATTTACAACCAAATTACGCCTTTTGATTCCCATGCAAATGTCAACAATTTTCGAGTCATTTGACATTTTATATTTTTATTTCATACATTTTAAAATATAAAATGTCAAATTACTCGAAAATGGTTGACACTGGCATAGGGGTCATCAGGGCTCATTTGGTTGCAAATGACCTCTCCTATATTCTTTTAACGGATTGCCAACGTATAACCAATAACCCTATATAAAATGAACAATAATCAAACTCAGATTATGTAGGGGTGATTGCAGTAAGACTGGATTCTAATGTCATCGTAGTACAGATATTTAACGCTTCGTATGCCGTGAACGTCGATCCACATGTGATAAAATGACTTTTTAATTATTTCTTTAATTACACATACGAAGTGTTAAACTGACCCGTCTGTTTTATACTATCCCTAATCAATTCATAAAAAAAAATAAGTCAAGCGTCCAATCAAGAACAGAAATCATTTTTTTTTTCAAAGGACTATTAAAACTTCTAAATAATACTTTATATCCACTTAAATATAAGGTTCCGTAATTAATAAAAGACAAACCAATTTTCCGAGAAATTACTGCAATTGATGTTTTAATTAAAAAGCAATAGGTACCGAGGCCATATATGTATTCAGTTATGTAACAGTCTACAGAGAGCTTTGCCAAGAGCTGATTACACAACACCTTTTACGTTTGATCCGAGCCACTAGACTTAACAAAATTATAGGAGCAAACATCGAAGGCTTTATCAGTTCGATCGAGCTTCAGTTTAAACTTTTCATTTGAAATGCTCGCCTCTGCCTTTCTTTAAACTTCCGCTCTTGCCTTTGAGGTTTCTAAGACGGAAACTTCTTTTTAAGATAGGTTCCGAACCCGTACCTTTATTTTTCTCTTTACTCGCTATTACGGTGCTAGTGTTTGGTGTGTGTGAGGATTTTATAGTGCTCGACTTTACGTGAGCACAATGTTTTGTTAGTTACTGGCTGGAAATATTATTCGTATTTTTATTTTTCTTGAAAAATATTATTCCTTGTGTTTATAATGAACATACTCGTGAGATACATTCATGATTGTTGATAACAGTTTGTTTCTATTCAGTACATAGATAATTTTAACAATATGGTACAGTGATTTATAATTGCTCACTTGATTCTGTGCACTAGCTTTATCTGCACGAATTATTTGCGTCGATCCAACCCAGTATTAGTTTAGCAGGCAACGTCAACAGATTAAGTTCCGCAAACTATTAGCAAACTCGGTTTATTTTAATAACAGAAGCCATAAAAGGTGCTGCATGAAGATTATTCGCAAGTCCCGAAGATTTGTTCTTAAACTAAAGTAAGTTTAATATGAAGTGAGTTATGAAGTTGAAGGAAAGATGGATTCGCAGTCGGTTGCTAACTTAGTAGCTTTTGATTTGCTAGCACTGCGCCAATCGTGAAGTCGTGTACCCTGAAAAAGGCCGTTGGCAAAGTCTTCCGTTAGATGAAGTTCCTCGCATCCAGGCGTCTTTGTGCTTCACTCAAAGGAAACGCAATTTAAACTACATGCGGGCACAACAGATATTCATCCTTTAACCCCCAACTCTTTCGGAGCACAATTTGCAAGTTTTATTTAAAGCTGGGGATATCATACACATCTCCACTCAAGACTTTCTACAATAACAATTAAACAAATTGGAATTAAGTTGAAGTGTCAGTGAACTATGTGCAGTTCGTTAAAACTATATAATTGGGGCTGGGAGAGCATAAATACGACGAGCGCTAATGGCGCACGCTGTCAAAGATTAGCAACGTGTTGTATTTTCCACGTCACTGGATATCCTCCGAGAGTCTAACGCGAAACCTGAGTTATTTTGAAAACGTTGGCTGTACTTGTTTCCATGCGAATAAGAAAGCTTGACAAAAAACAAATAATAGAATAGGCATTAGTCGTAGTAGAGTCTTCTATAAATTAAGTCAGAATTTACATGACTGAACAAAAGGATCTAAGTAGCTATCTAAGTAACTATTTCATTTTAGTACCTAAATCAAAATTCGTGGTACTTATAGCCACCTGTCTCAATCGCACGTATTTTATCTTACGATTACCTGTAGTGATACTTACTTACTATAAGACGGTTTAAGAACCATCTTTCGAAACAGAATTTAATGAATAAAAAATAACCAAAAAATTTGCTTAATTTTCATTAAGTTAAGCGATACAAAGAGCCAGAAAACGGAGGGTTAAAAATAAGCCCGGTTAACATAAAACATCAATCTAAAGTAACTCAATTACTGAGACGGCCAGAATCCATAAAACTTTTAGCAAACATTCGCGCTAATTAGTTTATTTTAGTTATCAAATTACATTATGTCATCTAAACAACAGTTAAGGCTGCAGTAAAAGTTGCTGGCGGCTCCTTTGTAAACAATAACAATGGCTGCCATTGTCTTCGCCGTCTCGGCATGTCCACCGGCGCTCATTGCTGCCATAATTAAGTTTTTAACAAAGATAAATTAACAGCGAGATACGTTTTAGTACAAAGATTCGTGAGAATTAATAACGCTACGGTATGGTGTTAAATTAATATTTGGATTGTTTTAAGTATTAATTGATTTAAAACGGTGTTAATTCTTCTCTTCTGACATTATTCCGACGTTATGCTAAAGACTTAATTGTTAACAGAGGCTGGAAATTAAAACTTAACTAAATTGTTTTTGTAAACTTAATAAAATTGGCATAAAAGGTAAGGAAAGGTAAAATTATTCACTATGTAGGTCTAGTTAAAAAAAAATCTTTGCTTTACTTTCGAAAACTTTAATATTAATTACAAACTTCAGCTATCATGAAGATGTCACATGATACTTAGTTTACAATAATAAGGGGCTCGTTCAGGCATCTTCAAAGGCTTATCTCGGTAATAGGAGCTGGGCCCCGGCAGATTAGTCTGTCATACAACGAACACTCATTTTGAGGACTTAAAGCTTTCAAATGACCTGCCTTCGCTCATCATAAGCAAGATTGGAATATTATACAACGGTTTAATTTCATAGTTAATGGCTTCTTCGTTTTTGTAAATATTATATTAAACTCACACTCAAAGCATTTATTTCAAATAAACCAATTACAGGTACTGCTGAATTGTCAAGAAGTCGGTCGGTCACAAAGATGAAGCTAGTTGCCCATTCCAAAGCGAAGTAGGTACCTATGTAGAAGAACGGGCAAGAAACTCCTCCGATTAACTTGCTTTATCGTAAGATATCGGAACCTTTGCCACGGCACGCCGCCGCCGTGCAGCTACACTAGTTAATTTAATACGACTTTATAGATATCACGGTGCAATTAATTGAAATTACAAATGCAATGGAATATTTTATTGGATTGTTTATTAATAGTAGTTAGTAAATTTAAAAAAAACATCAATATATATCACTAACAAAATGTTGTATAAAAAAATTGAAAGTAAAATCGGTACAGTTGGCTCAGTTACGAATGAACCCAAACGATGACATTAGTAAAAGTAGGCAGTGAGTAACATAATTTATGCCTACTTAAATATTCCTTAATGTGCGAGACGAAGTTAAATTAGACTAATTGCTGTATTTTTCATGACTTGATATTTCTTAATTGACCTTCCGTGTCAACGCAGAACTTCCACATTTGTTAATTGGAGTTAGAATTAGAGTGCGTCTTCATGGTAAACTGCTAATGAAGCAAAGAACTTCCCAATGTGTCACTAACTTAATTTTACTGATTAATTATTTCTTTGTATGTCTGACAGTGACGAACGGGATTTTGTACTGAGTTTTACGTGATCCTTTTATTTATTAATTTAACACTCTTTGAGACAAAGTCTTAAAGAATTTGAAGTCTGAATAATCTCGCTTTTGTTTGTCAATTTGTTTTGATTTTCTGTGCACGAGGGTAAATAAATACGACGCGGTGCTGACAAAATAAATAAAGTTAAATGGTTCAAGGCACACAGTGAACGGCAACCTCAGTTAGTTGATGGGAAAAGTTAAATTCTGCAATACAATAGTCCTATTTAACTAGTTTTTAGTGATGTGCTTGCACAGCGCATTCATAACTTAACGGCTATCCAATCTTAACTGTAATTGTTCATTTAACTTTTTATAGCATCAGAAATCTTCAAGTAATAATAAACGGAAACTTTTAAAAGGGTGCGACTGCCTCGTTGGTCTAGTGGTCGCAAAGCGCTACTGCTGAGTATGAGGTCCTGGGTTCGATTCCCGGGTCGGGCAAAGTGTTATTGGGTTTTCATCTGGAATTTCACAGGAACAGCCCAGAGTCTGGATTTGTGCCCAGAGTCTGGATTTGTGATGGCAATAGGCTCGCCCCGTATTACATGGGACTTAAAACATAACTGGCGAAATGTGGGTGTACTATAGTTACACCTCTGCCTAACCCTTCGGGGATTACAGGCGTGATGTTATGTATGCTATGTATGTTTAAAAGGGTACTTCTCACTACGAGAACAATAAATCGGTCGTATTGTTGAAGAAATAAACAAAACTCGAAATAATCTATCAAACTAGTTTCATAATATCGCGTTTTTAGTTTTATGTCAAAGCGATGTACTGCATTTTAAAAGGTCGTGATATTTCGCATTCCAAAACACAGATGGGCACAGGTGGGCATAGCTCAAAAAACTGTCAAAATAAAATGGAATCCATCGAACCACGTCGGCTGCACTCCGGATTTTCGTTTTACAAAAATAACAACAGGGTTCCCTAAAACTGGGGGACTATTGTAAGTAATGGAATAACAAATCCCGTTTTAGTCCCCCGGAGTCATCAAGTTGCGTGGGAACCGACAGAGCTGAATTTGTCACTTGTAAGTTGGATCACACTACACTCAACCCACGTATGACTAACAAGCGTTCACCTTCAGGATTGTTAGTTGTTGCAGTCATAAGTGGAAACACGCGTTTCAGAGAACATATAATTCTAAGAATTGAAGTTGATTTTATGTTTCATATTAACACGATACCCAGATAACAGAAAAAGTTGAAGACACTTTTGAGTTGAACACACAAAATCGGTTCAGAAAAAAATTATAGGATGACCTTGGGGATTAGTAAGTAATACTACAAGGTTACAATCTGAAAATCAAACAGCTAAAAAGTCCCCGCCCTGTTTGATGTTGTCTGTTGTCTTGTCTATGTGCTACGTTTTGCCTACGATCTCGCCGCTACGCCGTAGCATTGACGTAGCGCGTCTACGCCGTGAACGTAGCAACTCGGGAAAGTCGTGTATTTTGCTACGTTATTTAAAAAACGGGTAAGTCAATGTTACGATTAAAATTTGGTTACACATATACTTGTAAAGGTTCATAACTACCTATAGGTTTGCAAAGAAACCCCGAGTTATCTCATTAATACGTCGTCGTGGTTAATAAAGAAACACTCAAGGTAATATCGTTCACATACGTTAATAATTTCGCTCAGTTGTTATCATGTTTACTTCACATCTTATTGTACGTTCCTAAACACACAGTTAATTTCCGATAGACCCATTCGAACTGCACACATCAATTTCACCGAGTAAACAAAAATGTACGTGCTTTGTTACATACTGTGTTTATTTTTCAAACATTGTATGCGTGTATCAGTCGCCATTGTTTTTTTGAGGTCGGTCAACCCCATTGGATATTGATATTTTTTTAAACCTCGTCATACTTTTTTTTGTTTGTCGTCACATGACACAATACCGTCATTAAAATCGTGAATAATAATAACAATAATATATCATAACTTTTTCGTAAAGAAACCCAAGGGTAAGTAAGGAGAGTAGGGAGTAATTAGTAAGAAATATACCTAAAGTAATCAATTATAAACTTTAATTAATCGTTCTACGGACACTTTTGGAATGTTTTAAAAAACATCACTGTTATTTCTACCATCAGTGCAATAAAGGGAAATGCTTTTTTTTGCCAGCACGTAGTACAGCACGTGTTTTGTTTCGTTTACATCACGTTAACGTATAGTTATAAAAAGTTAAAATAAAAAGCGGTTCGGTGTGAAACACGGTTAGTTTACTTTCGTGTCGAAGCAATTTCGACGTGCAATGGCATGAGAGAGACTGCCCTTGGGCGAGAAAGCTACCCACAATTATTACATATTATATACCTAGAGATATTATGTCATATAAACAGCGTTGACTACCCACATGCTATAAAAATAACATTTCGCATATCCGTCGGGAATATTCTCGATATTTGTTGAATTTCAATACTGTTATAAAATAAAATGAAGGCTATAACTGACGGCGACGATATTATAATATCTCAAGCATCTGTTTTCTGTATATTAAATTTTAAATAGTACTTTACGCATGTATAACTTGAATTGAGTTTTGAACTTTAGATGGTTCTAAAGAACAATGAGCCCTCATCCCAGTTTTAATCAAGATTCTAGCCTATAACTGTAGTACCTATGTTTTATAATGAACTCACTAAATGAGAAGATGTAATTACCATTTTTGTCTGATGATGAATTCAATTAAAAAACACAATAGACGTGGATATATTTAGTAACTTTTCCGCTTAGCAATTTTTAAAGAGCCATAAAAAAACTGAGAGAAATCGACACGTGTTTCACCTCTCAACGAGGCATCCTCAGGATGACGATTGACTTGTCGCGAACTCGAACACGGCACTGACCGCTGAACGCAGTCTGCGTGTAGATTTCTTTCAGGGTTTTTTATGGCTAAAAAACCCTGAAAGAAATCTAACTCTAGTATCTAGTAATGTAGTAACTTTTCCGCTTAGCTATTTCTAAAGAGCCATCTTTAGAAATAGCTAAGCGGAAAAGTTACTAAATATATCCTCGTCTATTGTATTTTATAATGGATTTCCGCAAGGTCACGCCTGAATCAATTAACTATATGAAATTGATTATTCTTTGGTGAGATATTAATTTTTTGTACCCACACTTTTTTTTGTTAATAAATTCTCAATACCAAAACATTTTACTATTATTTGAATAGAAATAGTGGTTTTCCATTATTTTTTATAATACGTAAGTACCTACTGAAATAATTTTGAAAACTACAATTGTGGTTTCCAATCATAGTTAATTTAACTAACCTAAAACCATGGATCACACCCGGGCTAGTAAAGTGCATCCAGCACAAGGATAAACTTCACATGCATGCAAAATCCTCTCCAGATGATATCATTTTACAAAAATCATATAAAAGATATAGAAATTTCTGTAACAATCTACTAAAAAAGTTGAAAAATACGTATAATAGAAACTTAATTGAAGAATCAGGAAACGACAGCAAAAAAATGTGGCGCCATATAAAAAATTTCGCTTTTGTATCAAAACAGCATGAATCATCGTCAGAGTTATTACAAACGCTCCCCTCACCGCATACATCAGCAAATCATGTAAATAGTTACTTTAATAATGTGGGTCAAAATCTTGCTGAGCAAATTAAATGTAACTATAACAAAAATTACAGCATACACGGAAACAGGGCCACTGTGTCTCCGCAATATCGTCAGCTAACCTCATTTGTTTTACTGGATACAGACAAAGACGAAGTTGAAAGGGTTATTTTGGGGCTGAAAGAAGTCTGTGCGGTTGGATGGGATGGTATCTCAAATAGTGTGTTAAGGAAATTCAGACACATTTTTGTTCCGCCGTTAACTCATATATTTCAAATTTGCCTTTCTGAAGGCATTTTTCCCGACTATCTGAAAAAAGCTTTAGTCGTCCCAGTGCATAAAGCAGGTGACAAAAAAGTACCTTCAAATTACCGACCCATTTCAATACTTTCATCTACATCTAAAATACTAGAAAAAATAATTAACAATAGGTTAATGAAGTACTTAGAGTCTAAAGCCATCCTTTCGGATAATCAATTTGGTTTTAGACAAAAATTATCCACAACTGATGCTGTGCAAGATATGACCGATTATATATCTCAAGAACTAGACAAAGGTAATCATTCTATTGGTATTTTTCTTGACCTAGCAAAAGCTTTTGATACCGTGTCTCATCCTATCTTATTGGACAAGCTTGAGAAAATAGATATACGAGGTAAGCAGCTTAAGATTTTTGCAGACTATTTAGACAACCGCTGTCAATGTGTGAAGATTGGTAATTTTACTAGCTCAGAACTAAAAAATACTTTTTTTGGAGTCCCGCAAGGAAGCATATTAGGACCAACCTTATTTCTTATTTATATAAATGACCTCTGCAGTCTAAATCTAAATTCGGGGAAAATTATATCTTATGCTGATGATACCGTACTCCTATTCTCCTCAAATACAGTACATGAAGTTTGGTTATGTGCACAGCAAGGTTTCAATATAGTAAATAGATGGTTACAACATAACTTACTGACATTAAATGCTGACAAAACTAAATACATACGCTTTTCTTTACGCAACTCAAAGACATCTATGATCATTCCAGATATTCATGCGCATGTATGTAACACAGTTGCAAACTCTAAATGCAATTGCCCAATTATCCTTAATACAAAAACTATAAAATATCTTGGAGTAATTATTGATGCTACTCTTACATTTAAAAATCACGTTGAACTATTATGCAGTAGAGTCCGTAAATTGATGTTCATATTCAAGAAAATTAGGCCTTTTGCTGACTCTAAGGTGATAAAACAGGTTTATTATGCTTTGTGTCAATCAATAATTACATATTGTATTACTTCATGGGGAGGAGCGGCTAAAACAGTTTTACTACCACTGGAGCGCGCGCAGAGAGCTGTTCTGAAAGTATCCACATTCCGGCCTATCCTGTTCCCGACCCAACTTTTATATAAATCTTGCAATGTTCTGACAGTGCGGCAGTTATTCATTATGAATACTTTATTAAAACAGCACTGTAAATTGCCGTACGATAGAGTTGTCACTGAAAAAAGACGTAAAGACATCTGTATGGATAATTATAGATTAAGGCATTCGTTTATGTATAGTTTTTTTATATTCTTAGGCCCATTTTTGTATAATAAAGTAAACGCAATTTTGTCTATGTATGCATTAAAAACGGTACAATGCAAAAATGTTATTACAACTTGGTTACAAAATTTGTCTTATGATGATACAGAAAAGTTACTGGTTGTTTTAAGTTAAATATTATTTTTAATTAAGTATTGTCCTATCATTAGTCTGTTAAGTTACTCACTATTTATGTCTACCATCAATTTTAGAAAATTTTAATGTAATTTAGCACTTATTACACCTGAGATACAGGTTTATCCTAGTTCAGGTCGAACCATTATTATATACCTACCATTTTAGTATAAGGCTTAATATTGTAAATATGCATTATTTAATTAAATAAATAAAAAATAAAAACTATAAAATATTAACATGGCTTTCCAGGTAAACTAAGTAATTAAGCTAAATAAGCTTTCACATTAGTCATTATGTACAATACCCATTAGATAGCACCTATCCGGTTAAATTAATTTGACGGGATGAGATTGAATCAGTAGGTATGCAGAACGGTAACTGGCTGGTTAGTGTTAATTATGGAAATCCAACATGGCGGGTGTTAAGTCTGACCTAATTGAAATCAGTGAAATGAAAGGTAGGATTTTCTTGCTTGATCTCCTACCTACTAATTAATATCAGCGGGGTAATTTTGTAACTCACTCAAATTCCCAACGCCATTTTGACAAATAAACAATATTCTTTGCGTCATTTAAGTTGAATCCAGCAAGGCGACTCGCTGTGTCCCAAACTCTTCACAACTTCGCTGGAAGAGGTTTTGACAAGGGTTTTGTCGTCGAAAAAAGGAGATTAACCAATCTACGTTTCGCCGAAGACATTGTCCTCTTTCTTCCTCATTAGCTGGGCTAGGTCAAATGCTTGAACAACTGAGTCACACCCGTCTTTAAGTCGGACTTAAGATGAACATGTCGGAAACAAAGCTGATGACGAACAGCACCGAGCGCAATGTAGAAATTGGTGGTGTGGAGGTTGACTATGTCCATGAGTAAATATCCTTCCGGGCGAGACAGGACAAAGAACTCGCTCGACACAGAAAACTTCTTAAAGAACATGTCGATGAAACATCACATGAAAGGACCACTCCCGCTTTCACTAAAACGAAAGCTCATGGTCTTGTGCATTATTCCCACCCTCACCTATGGAGCGCAAATATGGTCTCTTACAAAGCGTCAAAAATCCGCGTTTGAAGTCTGCCAACGGGCTATGGAACGAAGTATACTTGGTGTCAAACTCACAGACCGCATTAGGAACTCTATACTTCGTTCGAAAATACAAATAGCGGACGCTGGCCGCACAATTGCTGGACTAAAAGTGGAACTGGGCTGGCCATATCTGTTGCATGTCAAATTCAAATCCAAAATATTTTATTTCACATAAACCTACAAGGGCACTTATGAAGCGTCAGAAGCTAGGTGCACGGTTCCAATTGGTCACTTCCTATGGAGAAGAGCCGGCAAGAACCTCCACGGTTACTTTTTAAAAAATAAATGGTTTCTACAATGTTTTCAAATTACAGTGTTAATAGGTATGAGAGGACAGTGTAGGCCTATCAACAAGTACCAGGTACTTAGTAAAATAGAAAATGGTCCACAAGTCAGTCTACATCCTACAACGTTCTCACATTCACAAAATCTAAAAGAAAAGAATCTATATAAAAGATTAACAAAATAATAAAAAATACCTATTTAAACCAAATTACATGATTGCCACTATAGCTGTAACAAATATAATTTTATAAAAAAAAAAAACAGCAGCCGTCGGAGCAGCAATACGCAAAAATCACCACTCAGTGGATCCCAAATAGCAGGAAACGACTACGCGGCAGGCGGGATGAGCTGGACTCCTTAAAGGATTGGCCCGTAATCGCAGAAGACCGGGAAAAGTGGAAAAAGGGAAGGCAGGCCTATGCCCTGCAATGGGACAGCACAGGCTTTTAATTAATTATTTTAGGTTTCGAGCAGACGAATTTTTCAAACATATGGAGCAATGGATTACGAATTTTCTTCAAAATTCTTTGGACTAGTGATACTTGGGGTACAGGTTTCATTCACAATTTTTTTTTTTAATCAACATTCAAATTCATTTATTTGCAAATATGGGTAAACAATGTGCAGATGTTTTACATTCATGTAATAATTGTATATCACAGTATTTTACCTTTCGGCATGCAAAGTACGTAAAAAGCACGTAACTTTTTTTTTAAACTAAACAGTTAAAGCTTAGAGATAAAGCATTTCCTTTAAAAACAACTTAAAAGGCTCATCTGATGGAAATTCCACCACGTCCGAAAGATCCTGTGAAGTCACAGGATTAGTTTATGCATTGCTAACCGCAGAGAGAAAGTCGAATAATCTCATGTGCCTCTAATTCGACAGGTGAGTTTTTCGAACCGAAACACTTTGTTTGGTGGCAGAATTCATTCAACAAGACGCTCTACAATACAATTTTTTTTTTAAATACAAAATTATATTTTTTAAATTAATTAATTGATTGAATTTTTGTATGCAGACTGGGAATTTTTGGAAATTTATTGCCGTCTCCTCCTTGTACAGTTAATAAGTAAGTACTTTTTCAAAGAAAAATAATATACCTACACAATGATGACGATGACCAACACAAATCCATACATTACTATTTTAACCATTCATTAACTTAATACTTGTGTTAAAATAATTATTAAAACGAAAATAAACTATTTTGAGTAGATTAATTGGAAATCAAAATTTTACCCGCATCGAATGATTAACATGACCGCCTCAGTGGATCAATTAATATTATCTCATTCATAGTTTGTTTTGAGTTCGCAATTTTTTATAAATAATTACAATTTATGCTGGTTGTTGTATTTTATTAACAAGTAGAACTTAATGGACCATTAATTCAGGAAAGAAGAGTCGTTCGCTGACATTTAATTTGCCAATATCTGAGTTTTTAATCAGATGCAGATGATGCAGTGCCATTATGAATTGCTAAAATATCCATAATATTCTTATCAGTATTAAATTGAACAGTGATAGCCTACTGGTGTGACCGTCAGACTGCCAAGTCATAGATCTGAAGTTCGAATCCAAGGCACGCACCTCTGACTTTTCGGAATCATGTGCGTATTGTATAATTATCACTTGCTTCAAAAACAGTAGAGGGAAACATCGTGAGGAAACCGGCATGCCTGAGAGATATTTCTTGTCGGCATGAGAAGCCACGTCAGATACCCATGGGCGGCTTTAAATCTCTGTCATCAGGTTAGTCACTAACGACACGAAAAGAAGAAGAAGCAGCATTAAATAATCCCTAATAACTGTTTATTATCAGTTTCTTATTTGGAATGTGACAACTGCAACGTGAAATTTTCAGGAAGCCCAACCAGTTCCGAACTATAACAAAAAACAGTTTTGAAACATTATCAACAACTAAGTATAACAGCAATAACTATCAGAAATTAAAGTTGTACGTGAATACAATATAAATTAAGTACAGGAAAGTTTTTCCACTTGGTATTTCAGTTCAGCAATAAAATTCAATTAAAGTATAAATAGGTAGCAATTTAATTGTATCTGACCAGTCAGTTATATTAAGCCTACGCATTATTTACCTCCCTCTTTCCACGTGAAAACACATTCAATAACAACATTAACTTAATAAACGATAACAGACAGGCTCACTCAAAAACTTTGTTAATAATTTTAATAAATTGACACAGTATCTATCACACTTACAACATAAAAATATACTTAAAACATTTTCTGGCTCCCAAAGTAAAAACAAGTCGAAATTTCTGTATAAACGTAAGTTCATGAAAGTGATGGGTGGCTCACCGGGGAATAAAGAATTTACTTGTATCCAACCCGAGAGCAATTCCAATTTTGTGTTCCTAGGAGCACAATTAATTCCCTCAACTTAGATACACCGATTTATCATTTGCCTTTTTGTTCAAAATTTTTAAGCTTAAGGTGAAAGAAATATAACTTTTTGTCTTTAATACTTGGGTAATTTTTAACGCTACTTTTATATTGCTTTGACTCGTTTTGATGGCACATCGAAGCTTCAGATTTATTTCTATCATTAAAAGTAATAATGTAGTTTTGCTTGGGATTGTATAAAATTATAAAATTAGACATACGTACATTAATATAAGTACGTAATATCACTCATTTGCAGTTCGATTTGTAATATCTATTCTCTAATAGAATTGTATGCGAAATATTATCTATCTAAGTATATCTTAAACTTTCAACTAAATTAAGTCAGCAAAACCAGTTACTCATCTTAATATTTCTGTACAATTTACATTATGGCGATTTGAATCTAAATCAGATTTCAAATAATTGCTTTTACACTTCAGAGCAACAATAATAAGTCTAGAGATATTAATGTCACATAATAACGCGATTGAAATTCTAAAATGCTTTATAAAAATCAGACGATAAATTCACGAAACAAGAATATTTTTTAAGGACAAAGGTCAGCTATTTGGGCACTATTAATAACGTCCTATTATATGAAACTCATGAGGAAATAATTAGGTACAGGAAAATACCGGGTGATTCATTGAGATGGGTTACGAATAAATCTGAACCTGTATTAGAGTTATATATAACAGTTACCCGTTTAGTCCTTAAAGTATTATCAAGGATATTGTCTTTTTAATTGTCGGTAACAATACCTATAGTACCTTTAGGAATATTTTACAGCAATAAGTACTTGCTTAATTCAGGCTTAGCTAAGTATACCACACTTATCGGACCATAGATAAATTGCCCTTTTTTGGACCATCGCACGTTTCCATTCTCACCGTCCCACCCATGGGAAAATGCTATACAAGAGAGAAATATTCCTACGATCAATCTTACGCCATACCTGATAGATCGAAAGGTGTATGGCGGCAACGTTTTACGAAGTGCAAAAGTATTAAACAGTTCGTTGCCAAAAGGGCGTGTTATTGATGATTCACAATGAGAGAAGAATAGTTTGCTATTTGTTATCGCCGACGTTTCTGTGGCACAAGTGGCTGTTGATGTGATCGGGTACATGCGGGAATTCACACTTTTTTGTGAAGAATTGTAACTAACATGTCTACGTATAGTATCTAGTAACTGCTGTGTGTGTAATGTTCCGTTTATGGTAAATTAGCTACGCCCCACGGTTTCATCCGCATTCTCGGTTTCGTCTCGATTCCGTTGAAATATCGGGATAATCTAGGTCCTAATCCAGGTCATGGTCTACTAATGTACTAAACTTCATCTAAATCTGTTCAGCCGTTCTTACGCGAAAGCGTAACAAACAAATAAACAAACTGACTTTTGCATTTCTAATATTAGTTAGTACCTATAGGTAGGATAAAAGATGACTCAAGCATGTTATGTTGTCATGAATTGTGATTTTTATATGAATGTTTAAATAGTTTTTGACTGCCTCGTTGGTCTAGTGGTCGCAAAGCGATACTGCTGAGTATGAGGTCCTGGGTTCGATTCCCGGGTCGGGCAAGGTGTTATTGGGTTTTTCCATCTGGAATTTCTAAGTAGCAGCCCGGAGTTTGGATTTGTGCCCGGTTGATGGCAATAGGGTCGCCCCCTATTACATGGGTCTTAAACATAACTGGCGAAATCTGGGTGTACTATAGGTACACCTCTGCCTAACCCTTCGGGGAATACAGGCATGATGTTATTTATGTTTAAATAGTAGATTTCGAATCGAATAGATTAATCATTCGCTATTTTGAATTTTCAATATTTGCAATTAATAAATGCGAAATTTAGAAACAACGTAAAACAAATACAACGATAGTGAATCGCAATATTGCATTATTAAACTAGTGCCAAATGATTTAACATCAACAACCAACTCAATTCTATTAACACTCCACCGTTATAAAATTCTTCCACGCATGATTTTTTAAATCTAAATTCGAATTTTTGGAACCAATTAATCGGTACGTCGATTTTCAATCGAATCTCTATTTAAAACTCTAAAATGAAACGCATGGTCGATCTCCGGCCAGTCACTTGGGGCCGAGTGCTATGAGAGATTAAAGGCTTACGCGCCTGTAGCCAAACAAATTGTCCATCTAATGGGGGAGTAGTACGGGCCTCAGTTTCACCCCGCCACCATAATCCCGAACGGTTAAGTTTCATGCCATTTTTGTTAGCTCACTTCGATTAGATTGACGCTGACTCTATTTTAAATTCTAAAGGCCGGAGCGGTTTCGAGCCTTTAGCAGATTTACCTTTTATGTTTCAGCCTTAAATAAATGAGACAGCTTAAGTAGTTTGTGTTTGATGTATCGGTTATATTTACCTGAAATTTGAAATAAGTATTCAATCGCGCCAGGAACAGAAATACTGGGTAAATAAATGAGTATCTACCCGGTGTTTTTCAGTTTAGTAGGTATAAATTCTTACATATTATAAAACAAAGTCCCCCGCCGCGTCTGTCTGTCTGTCGGTCTGTGTGTCTGTCTGTCTGAACGCGATAAACTCAAATACTACCGAACAGATTTTCAAACGGTTTTCACCAATGGACAGAGTGATTCATGCGGAAGATTTTAGTGTATAATTCATTATGGTTTTGTGTAAATTGGCTGAAATTTGACGATTATTGTTGAAGATGTCGGAAAAAGTCATGTCGACTGGGAACTTTATTGGCGTGTGCCACGGAAATCGTAAAAGTTACATAAAATTTGTGACTGATGTCATATGTCTATCTTCTAAGAATGACCTACAATAACCATTTTTGTCTTTCAAAATTTGATAAAAATTTCATTGTTATTTCCGTAGCTATTTTGACCGGTATTATATTAATCCTTATCCAATAAACTATGTTACTTAAATTGCGCATTTAATTAAAATTAAAATATACCTTGACATCATTTCATTAAAATGAATGGTTCAAATGATATCACAGATTCAAAATTACGCATAACAAAACAATTATGGTTGACGGCAACGCGGGCGCAGCGGTAGGAGTCAATGGCCTTTTCCTCAGCTATTGGGTATGTAATCCCGGCATCGGCAGTACCGTCCTGTGGGATATTTTCCGACATACACGTGGGCGAACCTAAGGGCAAATGCTAGTATAGTTACAGAATGCGCGACCGCTTTTATTCTTAAAAACATCACCCAACTCAAGGAAATGATTATCTTCTAAGTTTTCGATACCAAAATAAGCTATCATACTAACACATTTATATGTAAATATCATAGTCCCATAATACTAAAAGTAATGTAGTGTATTTATTTCCAATGGGTGCGCGCAGTGCGTCGATAGCAGTAAAAGGCCCGTAATGTGATAGGGGTAAACTTATCACGCTTGATCGGATCCAATTGCAATTCCGTATCTGTGATTTTTATAACACAAAACCCAGTACATTTAATTCATAGGTTAAAAACAGTACCTATGGAAGTTCATTAACTTTTCGACGTTTGCTATGCTTATGTTTTTTCTTTTCACTGAAAGATGAATTACAAGACTAATTAATGATCAATCAACCTTTACCTTTTCAAGCATTGGTTCCAATAATAATTAATTAAAAAGGTTATCTTTCACAAAGATACTTAGAGAAGAACAAATTCGTGACATTTATAGATAGCAGTATGGAAGTATGTACATGTAATCCAATTACCAGTGCAAAGGACCAGACACATGATTGCATCGATACGTAAAGACAAACGCGCTTCGAGACAGTTGGCAATATCTCCAGTTCAACTCCCCTACCACACGTCGCGCATCATTTTAGATAACATCGAGGACTCCGCCATGAATTAAATGTTCGCTGAAATGTCTAGGGATCTGAAAGGTTCAAATGCGAACTGAGCGAATAAATAAACTAGCAGTAAAGCAATTTTTTTTTCTTCGATATTGCTTTCGTACATATGATTTTTTTAAACATTTATGTTTAATGTTTTTGACAGCTAGATTTTCACTACAAAAAACAGGAGACTAATCAAAGCTTAAACTGATTAAGTACTGAAACAATTAGATTAAATCCAGATGTCTCTCTAAGATTACGATGAGATAAAAACATAGTTGGGCTCGCCAGTCTCATCAGCCTGCTAAACGACAAAGGACTCTGATCCTTCTTCCCTTTTGTCTGACACCCAGAATGAGCAAAAAATTGTTCACTCAGTTTCCTTCCGTATTACTGTGACGGGATATAGAACGAAGCTTTAAATCTCTAGAGAATACGGGCAATTACGAACATTCTGATTTGATCTGGTTTCTACAATGTACACATGTATTCACGTTTAATCCTTGGAGGAACAAATTCTTTATTTGATGAAACAGTTTTACGAAAATAAAAGAGAGAATGTTTATGATTTCAAGCTGCGTGCTCGGGAAACGTTTCATTGTGTTCTTTATTTATAGTGGTTCTGAGAGATAGTTGTGTGGGCCGATGTTGCTTCATCCTGTTCCTTAACGGTTGATTGCCGATCAAATCCATCATACATTATCCCTTGACCCGTAAACTCGTACCCCAGAAAGGTGACAAAGTTCGACCCTATGTAATGTATCCATTCGGTTTTTGGGCGTGTGTGGGTAACAAATTCCCGTCCTCGATCGCCGCTGCCCTATGCAATTAGATTAATTAACACTTTGGCGAAGTGAACGGTATTCCTTCTGGCTGATATTTACACTTGTGAGTTCAGAAATTATCGAGAGAAGAGCAGACGGCAAATTTATTAAATATGTTTCCACGTAGCATCAATAAATCTAACGGCCTTAGCAGCTCCAGCTAAAGTGGTCGTGCGACATCTCGCCATTTACTATGACTTATGGACACAGGGCGCAACGTTACGTTTTTGTCAAACCATATGCCACAGACTTCATCTCGATCTTCGCTACATTCATCTAGTTTAACGATACAAAATGTACTTTTATTTTAGAGTACTTTTATTTTTGGGGGTTTTTCTGCGAACTGAAAACTTAAAAATCTTCAATAGCACTTGCTAAATTGTTTAACGAGAAACATTGCTCTTTGAATATCAGTGGTTATATAGGTAGCATGTAGTCAAACAACCAATGAATAAAATATAGAACCGATTGATTTAATTAGATTTGGGTAAAACTTACAATAACTTAGTTACATTTCTAGACTATAAACCTATTTAAATTCGTTTTTGTTTCACACATCCGAAAATTAAGTAACCTATAACCTACCAGTTAATTCTTTCCCCCCTCCCCCTTTTTATATAGGTACTTGTACATATTATTATTATTTTAAGACGGTTGGCTTTTAAATTATGTAAATATTGTTTGTTTATAAATGTCTTTCTTTATTGAGTTAGTAACCTACATGCAAATCTCACTTTTTCTGGAAATATTTTAATTTCAACTCAACTAAAGCTGAACACTTAGTACAAAATTAGACTCAACGGTTGCACGGATTGAATGGTTATTTGTGAAGAGCTCTTCTTACTCCATTCGTTCATTATTAGAACCGCATTTGTTCAATTCAATTTACTTTTGAACACTACTAGAAGGGATTCCATTACGTTTTAAATTCAATTTTAAATGGAATAAAGATTTACGTTATTATTTTGGTTAGAATGATTTTTACAAGTCTATTAAATGAATACCTACTTAGGAATGCTTTTTAATAAGGGTTTATTGGGGCTGTGGTATTTGTTAAAGGTCGTTACAAGTTTATTTATTTACTTGTTCATTTAGATGAATATAAGATATTCTTGAATAATTTTCTGTTTATTTGAACCAAAAATATAACAAAAAAATAATCGATGCACGATTACAGACTATCCCAATATAAATATTAAGGAATATCCTTATAATTTAGTTCGTAACACTAGAAATATAGAAAAAAAATACCAAGAAAGTAGTCCCTAGCAACCCTGCTCCTTGATATATGAGGAGCCCTTCGCACTCCGTTAGCGCCGTACGAATTGTCGCAAGACGCGGCAACCACAGACAGATTGTTCAACTTATATTGTTGGTTCCGCACACCCATCATACGCCATTTTACTGAGGATATTGCGGTGCTAAATAACCGGCTTTTGGGAGATCTTAATTGATGGTAGGTACGTTTTCATCACAAGCTTTTCTTTTGTTCT
Source organism: Omphaloscelis lunosa (assembly GCA_916610215.1). Lineage (NCBI taxonomy): Eukaryota > Metazoa > Arthropoda > Insecta > Lepidoptera > Noctuidae > Omphaloscelis > Omphaloscelis lunosa. The sequence continues at coordinate 15,650,972 of OU744244.1, read as the reverse complement.
TACGAAGTTAGTTGCCTAACAAAAATAAAGTTACGATAATATTTTTTCTCTCTCTATTTATCATGAAAGTAGTAGGATCTATATGTCTCAAAGAGCAGAAAATTATGATAATTATCATAATTTTCTGCTCTTTGAAAGAATATATAGATCCTACTAAATAATAATTCAAAACTTTTAAAGTTCCAGGCTGGTAATATTTACATTGCCGTTATGCTAATAGGAAGGTCTTAAAAGATTTAAGATTAAAGCTATGCTGATTGACAAAATTAACCAAAGAGCTTGCTTATAAATAATGCCTTATAATATTTTGGTTTAAATATTTTAGGTAGTAAACTGAAAGGGCTTAAGTAAGCACCCCTGTACAATTAATTACTAAGGAAAATTTCAGTATAGATTATTACAAGTTACGGGGCCAGATGACTGTTTCTCAGTGAAAGATTTCTATAAAATACTAAATGTGGCCGTACAGATACTAGTAGCTATCTATCTTTTAATAAATTCATTTGAGCTCTCGTGGAAATGAGCGAAGAATTAAATCAATGAAAAAATGTAAAAATATCTACAAGATAAAATTACTTTAGTCAAATTTTGCTTCAACAACGCTTACTACTTCAATGTAAAAACCACAACGCATCGGCTAAAGAGGCAATAATAATACAATTTCCACCAACATTAATATTTCAATTTAGTACTTACCTAAAAGGTAAAATGAATATTCATATCAATAGGCGCTTTAAAGGGTTGTTACGAAATGTAATCGATACCCGACCTCTAGTAACGTAGAACACCAAAGTTAATAGGAAAAGTAGTCCCAACTTTGTAAACAAGAAAATTAAACAGGATTAAGGCGCTTTATATTTACGAGGTAAGACGGTACTCCTTATTAAGGAGGGAATACAATTACGCAGTTCCAGCAATTTAAGAAGACCTAGCACCGTTTAATTGCACTGGCATAAATTGTCTTTTGAACAGATAATTTCTTGGTAGCGTTTTATGGGCCACTCGTAAAATTCGCAAGCTTTTGGCCGCGGGATATATCCATTAAGTGCTAAGTTGGGTGATATTGTAATCCTTCTGGTAATTAAGACTCTGATTTAGAACTTACAAATAACGTAGCTAACGATACCGTTTTCTTATTTATTACGGAAGCCATTTTGTTAGGCATTACATTGAGTTTATGATGGCATACCGTGAAAACTGGGTCTTGGCTGCAAACACATATAAACAAGTCACATCCCGAACGTATAAAAGCAATTATGTGTGTAATAAAATGCATACATTCCCCATCTAAATATGTACATTCCGATTAATGGACCAGTCAACAGCAATTTCGAATAAGAAATTATATTCGCAAAAGGCAAGACTTTTTGTTTAAATCCCAAGACATTACCATCCATGGCTTGTTAAATATTTACAATTTATACAGATTCCGTATTCAATTGCAGAGAAACAAATCTGCCTTGCTTTATATAACGTTCTAATCTGATTATACGGTGCAGATATACTCATAAATAAGTGTGTGAAGTAATTTACATGAAGAATGTTAATAGGAAACCCGATGAAGAGATTTCTTAGACGAGAATCACTTATGCGGGGCGTAACTTGTGTTTTGCTTGAGACTAGAGAAATTAATTTGTTTGGTTCATTTTCCCGGATATTGACATTGTTTAAAAAAGAGTCTGTTTATTTTTATTGTACAAATAAGAGTAGATATTATTTTCAATGTTATTCAAAATATAAATTTTTTGAGCAGGTACAACGTAAATATTGTTATGAAAGCCCGTTTCGTAAAAATATTTACGTCGACGTCTTTATTGAAAATTTATCGACGCGTCGAATATTTGAAAACAGTAATCAAAACGCCAAAGACTTTTAATAAATGTCAGGAGCGGCTCCAAAATGATATATGACTATTTTCGGTGGTCGGACACCCCGCCACGTAAAACGCTGCGTCAAGAGCCCTTCATAAAATCGACCTTTCTTGTTGAATCACGATAGCCATCGTCGGTACATCGCTTATAATGATCCATAAAAGATAAATATTTCAGCATCGTTCTTTGTTGTATTATAAGGGAAGCAATAACCTCATCAAAAAGAATGCCTGCCCGCCCCAACTCTTTAGCCTGACTTGAACAATGACCCGAATGAATAAAAAACCCTTTATCTTAAAAAGAACGCTTCGCCGCAGAGATAAATCAAGTAAATCATTTTTAAAGTAAATGTTATCAACGGAATAACTAATTGTCCCATTGTAAACGGAGGACAATATCTCGCAGTTCTTTTGTTTCAGTGGAAGCATTAAGTATGAAATAATGGCGAAGTTCCGTATACGGTAGACAGTTACTTGTCTCAACAATGTTATTAAATCATACACAGAGACGCCACGACTGTAAAGTATGTAGTGCTAAGCATCGTATTCTCGCGTCTCGTGTACCTTCATAAATATCTGCTTTGACGTCACATTCTTACGGAACTAAAATCAGTTATGTTACGAAAATGTAAATATACTTTCGTAACGCATTTGATACTTTTAGCCTGTTAACTTTGTGAATTTACCATGTGTAACTGGAGTTTTTTGAACATTTAATTAGTTACGGGTTCGTATTTTTCACCACAGAGAGAGATACTGTGGGATAATTAAAATAATTACACATTTGGGCTTTTTTTTTTTGGGTGCGAAGTTATCAAATTACTTCTCCCGCTCTGGGCGGAGCGTGAGGACGTGTCATACTTTTGTTGACTAAAACCCACCCGTGTTCCTTCAGTTGCCTGTATGGTGCCTGGGGCCACGGTTACCCTTTCGGACAAACCTGCAACCCCAACAGGCATCAGCCCTAGCGGACCCCTTCAGTTGTGCTAACATCTCTTTGAGGTGCGCGTAGAACACAACGCGCCATCGACCCGGGTCTGGTCTTTATCGGACGACGAGCTACCCATTGCTCACTTTCCGCAGGCCCGCGCCTGCGATGGCCGGGAACACGGGAGGACATGGTGGAGCATACGGCTCCACCGTATGCTCCACCGTGTCCTCCGGGCGATCCACAGAATGGTGACACCCGGGCGTTTCCTCCCGCCTTATCCGGAACAGGAACCTCCCGAAACAACCGTGTCCAGTGAGGACCTGAGTCAGGCGGAAGGTGAGGACGTCATAGCGCCTCTCTAGCCACTCCTCAAAGAGGGGACTTATCGCCCCAATTGTGGCGTACCCAGCACTGGGTTGCGACAATCGCACTCTCCATGACGCCATGAGATCCCTCCAGATATCTGTCCGCTGTGTCGTGATTTATAGCGGCAGCGGAGTTAAGCCCCGGCGTTTCGCCTCAATATATTTGGGCTGGACCAGACTTAGCAATCTCATTAAAATTTTATTAATACACTCGAGAGCAATGAATCCGGGTCACTTAAAGAATCCTAAAAATCTCGGAAACTAAAAATGCTAGGTTAATGCAATAAATTGTATTTAATAGACAATGTAATACTCCTTAAATGAAGGTATTAAAACTTCTTAGTTATTGTAAAGTTATATCATAAAAAAATCAAATTTGAAAAAGGGCCACTTTCGAAGATGGAACTACGAAATTACAGCATTTGGTTTTGCTTTTGTTTGTAATCTGTCATTTATGTGGGTACATAAACCATGTTGATAGTGCTCTATATTCATTATTCAAGCTGAAATTATGTCGCTTACGCCTGAAGAATGCACCAGAATACTTACAATGCTGGAAACCGGCCGGAGTCAGCGCGATACAGCCAGGACTGTCGGTTTGTCGCTGTCAACAGTACAAAGAGTTCTCCAACGTTACGAAGAAACTGGTTCTAACCTACGCAGACCAGGAACGGGCAGAACCAGGTGTACCACAGCACGAGAAGACCGATACTTGGTGAACACCATGCTTCGAAATCGCTTTCTCACAGGAACTGAACTCACAAATCAGTTTCGACGCCTCGGAGGAAGTAACCCAAGTGCATGGACAGTAAGACGTCGGCTTGCTGAATCTAACTTAAAACCCCTTAGACCTGCAAACGGCCCTAAACTGGAGCGTGGGCATCGTATTTCAAGACTAAGATATGCCCAGAGCCACGTAAATTGGAGTATTGAAGATTGGTCAAAAGTTATGTTCTCCGACGAATCAAAATTTATGCTCTACAAGCACGATGGAAGACACAGAGTGTATCGAAGACCAGGGGAAAGATTCAAGCAAGCATGCATCGAAGAAAAAGTAGCCTACGGTGGTGGGTCTGTACTTGTGTGGGCCGGAATTTCTTCTGAAAGTCGCACAGAGCTGGTGATCATAGAAAACGGCTCTTTAACTAGCGTAAGATATGTGGAAGAAATCCTCAATGATCACGTTGGTCCATTTATGGTCAATTTAGGTGAGGATGCTATATTTATGCATGACAATGCCCGACCTCATACAGGTAGGATTGTGAATGACTACCTTCAAGAGATGAACATTACTAGTATGGAGTGGCCAGCGCGCAGCCCGGATATCAACCCGATCGAGCATGCTTGGGACGAGCTAGGCAGATGCGTAAAACAACGAAACCCTCCCCCAATCACGCTTCGTGAGCTCAAAATTGCTCTCACAGAGGAATGGGAGAATATTCCCCAAAATCGTATAAGGAACTTGGTGTACAGCATGCCAAACCGCGTAAACGCAGTAATGGAAGCACGAGGAGGCAATACGAAGTATTAAAATTCAAGAAAATCGTAATAAAGTTCAAAAATTTCATGTTTCCTATTTTTGTTTTAAGGAGAGATCAGCAGTTTTTTTCTTTATGTAATTTTGTGTTAATAAAATGTATGGTGACTCATATTTTTTTTACTTTCATTTAAGGAGTATTAAATTGTCTATTAAATACAATTTATTGCATTAACCTATCATTTTTAGTTTCCGAGATTTTTAACATTCTTTAAGTGACCCGAATTCATTGCTCTCGAGTGTACTTCTTGCTATCTAGTACCATATCACCTGTATCACCAGACGAAATAAATCAAAAGCCAATCACTAAACTGCAAACAAAAACTCAACATATTCCTGGAAAAATGCCGTTAAACTCTCATTTAAAATCACCAGCTTGAAATTGCTAAAGAATATCGAGGGAAAAGCCTCGCGTCAATAAAAAATTCTAGGCGTGTGCAGTGCCTTGAGCGGTGTGCGATAAATAAGGCCATCTGTCACCTCGCAGATAAACGGATCCTCTCACATTGACACTCTATTAAGCCTGCTTACTCTGAGGTGTGAGGTATCATACTAATATGGGAAAGGGTTCTGTTTCTGTTTTACTGGATATAAAACTAATTTGTTTAACGTCGCTTTTTGATGATTTTGTTTAATGGAACGGAAGTTAATTGTTTAAATTGACTGACATCTTAAATTGCCCGTATATTAGCAAGTTGTATGAAATGGTTATTAATTATTTATTTTAGAGAAAAACTCCATACAAATTCCATAATCACATAAAATCACAAAATATTAATATGTTAATTACTAATTATACCTACAAATTATGTTAGTATATCTATACTTATCCGATACCTACGGCTGTCCTTATCCACTGGTTTTGGAACGGACAGTCAAAATGATTATAACACGGCCAATTCACGTAGTGTGTCAATTTGATAAACAATAAATTTCCCTGGCTGTATTAAGCAACATTAGTGTTAAGACAGAAAACATTGATAAACTTACTTACCTATTTATATTTATCTACCAGGTAACTTAACCAAATCGGACAGGAAGATGTCATTCTGCTCTTTGTCGCAGTCTTAAAACAAAAATATACTTAACAATAATATATATAGCTAACTTTCTTACAACAAGAAGAATAGAATAATGTAATCAGCCTGAAATTTTTTCCTAAGATTTCTACTATAAAGAAAGAACGACAGGCCCTAAAATCATATAACTTAACATAATAATAGGTATTGTAAGAACTCGCTTAGTCAGCACTTGGGGACTCCGGGCATTTATCATTACATTTATTTTTTTGGGAGAGGTCGAAAATGTCAGGCATTATCTTTACCTAGCATTCGTTTTGAGAAAATTATGTCCAGCTAAAAGTTAAGGTAGTTAAAGTATATAATGAGGATTTCCCGACATAAAATAAAGCTTAAGTAAATATAAAAGGTGTAACTTAAAATTTGACCAACCATTTTAGGGTTGGTCCCATAGTCCCAAGTTGTTTATAATGATAAGTACAATGATCCTTTAATAGCTTTTCAGTTATTTCAATTATATCTTGTAATTTATCTGTTTTGAAAATTGCTAAGGGTGATCGACAGTCACGGTTATTAGTTAATACAATTATACCCAAAAGCATTTTAATATGATACCTTACAGAAGTATTATTACCGCGTACTGGGAGACGTAGCATTGGAACGCGCCCACAAGGTCGACCGATGACCTGGTGAAGGCCGCAGGAATCCGCTGGATGTGAGAAGCACAGAACTGGTCGAAGTGGCGGTGCTTGGGAGGCTATGTCTAGTAGTGGACGTCTTTCGGCTGAAATGATGATGATGATGATGATAATAAGAAGTATTATTACAAAATTGAATTCGTTTTAAATTATGCGTATAAAAACATGTACATTTACGAATAGAAATTTGACGGGCGATAAAGTTCACTCTGCGTTCAGAGTTCGGTGTGGCAACATGCCGTGTTCGAGTTAGCGACAAGTCAACCATCATCCTGAGGATGCTTCGTTGAGAGGTGAAACACATGTCGATTTCTTTCAAGATCTTTTATGGCTCTTTAGAAATAGGTAAACGGAACAGGTTACTAAATATATCTACGCCTATTGTATTTTTTTTATATTAATTCGTCCATGCCCATGTTCGTGGTTCAAAAAGCTTACCATTGAATTACCACGCCAAAATAGCTGCTGTTTAAGTTTGATTTAAATTTCTGACTGCAATTATTTAAATTTAATTTTTAATTTAATTAGTGTGTTATGTAGGTATGATTGAGTGTATTATGTACCATTTGCTTTCATTTAGTAAGTACTTGCTTTACAAATTCCTTATCAATACAAATACAGGCACGAAATTACGAAATGAAACAGTTTGGCTAATCACCTGCTACAATATCATCCACAATAACATTATTTCTCGACAAAATACAGATATTGGACGTAAAGTGACGGGGCGATATCATACTTTATGTACGCCCGAAGTCATAAAACTTTACATGAGAAACAAAATAGCGATATATTTTCACGGATAGGTTATTTTCCCCTGAAAGCCGTCGATAGTTGGTTCGACGGAAAATTGACACTTATATTTTTTTATTGAATAAAACCATTAATTCACGAAAGACGAGTCTGAGTTTTCAATCAGATGCCGATGATGCAGTGCCAGTATGAACTGATGACATATCCATAATATTTTTATCAGTATTAAATTGAGCACTCACTGCTCAATTTGGACTTGGCAGTGTGACTCAGACTGAAAACCCACCCGTGTTCCTTCGGTTGCCCTGTTGCCGGGGGCCGCGATCTCCCTTTCGGTTTTCTTCGTAACCCCGGCAGGGGACAGACCAGATTTTCAGACCCTTACTGACTAAAACTCAAACATATTCCCTTTAATTGCCTGTAATGCCAAGGGTCACGGTAACCTTTTCGGACCCCGTCAGTTATGCTGACATCTCTTTGAGACGCGCGTGGAACACAAAGCGCCGTCGACCCGGGTCTGGTGCTTTTCGGATGGCGAGCTACCCATTGCTCACCGTCCGCAAGTCCGCGCTTATGGTGGCCGGCAACACGGAAGGACACGGTGGAGCATACGGTGGAGCCGTATGCGCCGTGTCCTCCGGGCGATCCACACAATGATGACACCCGGGCGTTTCCTCCCGCCTTATCCGGAACAGGAACCTCCCGAAACAACCGTGTCCGGTGAGGACCTGCGCCAGGCGGAAGGTGAAGACACCGTGGTGCCTCTCTAGTCACACCTCAAAGAGGGACGTATCGCCGCAATTGTGGCGAGCCCAGCACTGGTTTGCGACAATCGCACTCTCCATGGTGCCATGAGATCCCGCCGGAGCTCTGTCCGCTGTTCCGTGATTTCACGCGGCAGCGGAGTTAAGCCCCGGCGTTTCGCCTCCTCGCGGCACTCCCAGATGTGCGCGAGGACTTTTGCCTCCAGATCCTCTAGACCTCGGGCCAGCCGGTTGGCCATGACCCTTTGGGATGCGTTCAACCGGCGGGCTAGCCGCTGCCTAACAGGACGCGCCCACATCGATGCCCCGTAAAGGGCCATGGACTGCATGACCCCCGCATAGAGACCCTGGCAGGAGGCGTTTGGACCCCCTAGATTGGGCAGGAGCCGCTTCAAGGCAGCCCCGGCCCGCTTCAGTCTGAGAGCCAAACGTCGGAAATGCTCTACGAAGTTCCACCGTCTGTCGAGGACGAGTCCCAAATACTTCATTGTTGACCATGAAAACAATCGCCTCAGACTTGTGCAGGGCACCTCGAGTCCCAACTGCCGAATCCTGTCAACGATTGTCGCAACCCCACGTGTCGCTAATTCGGCCACCGCCTGTCACCAAACCGAAGTGTCGTCAGCATAACAAACGACGCTGACGCCGATGTCCCACAAATGCGGCCCTAGGACCGATGATGCAGAACCTTACATACAAATTAAATTCATTTATTATTCGGTTACAAGACTTACATAACAAAAGTCAACTAACACTGTTTACGACTTTTACACGTCATCTAAATTAACATAAAATTATTCGATGCATTATATTTCTGCATTAACAGCAATTTATATAATAGATAAGAGAATTTTTTTTTTAATTTTAATTCTGTCCCGATTTTAATTACTTAAATATTTTTTAGCTCCCTATTACATGGGACTTAACTGGTGAAATGTGGGTGAACTATAAGAACACCTCTGCCTAAGCCTTCGTGCACAATAATTTAAAAAAAAAAACTAAAATTATAATCGAATTTTGTTGCTGACTGTACTTGTCTATCACAACACTGTAAGTACAGACCACAATAATTGCAAATCTAGTTTAGGAACATCGCATAGTGAATGTTCAAACCTCCCGTATAAAGCACACACTGGCTGCGTTCTACGCATTGATTAGCGTTTTGATTCGATGTCACAATCGCTCCACATCCGTGAGCCAATCAAAACGATGAATTCAGTTCGCGGAACACAACCTTTGATCCCAATCGAATAGCCTATTAACATTTTAATCTCTATATTCCTGTACTGATACGTGTATACATTTGCTTTGGTATAATGTGTGAACGAATATTTTAAAGGGAAATCCTTCCAAAATATAGCCAAGTTCTAAGTAGTAGTAATTAGAGCACAAAATTCCTAGTAATATCTTCGCATATCTAGGCGTTTCTTGCAAAGCAAATGAGTACCAAGTGCTTAAATTAGGTAATTCCCTAAATAGCCGCCTATACATATTATACATTCGGTTTTTTTTTGCAAATGGTTACACGTTCTTCCGATTATGGATATTCGTACCTCCAGCAAAGAGGCTGATGAGTTGCGGGGCTTAAAAAATCTAACAGAAGATACGTGTGGGCCTAGCACCAACGAGCGAATTTATAATTGGAAACACTCGTTCTCTATTTATTTCTATGGCTGATACAAATTGAGCTATAGAATAGATGTATTTTCAATTAAAAAATCATTTGAATTTAAGTCACGGTTACTTGGCGAGTTCGTGCTGGGCCTCTATGCAATTTCTTACAAAAGGTAGATGAGGTTGTATGTTATCAAAACTACAGCCCCAATAAAAGCCATCTATTTCAAACCTCACGTTTTCAAACAAGACTAGGCAGGATAGGTGTAGTGCAGTCGTACTGACTTGTATCGTCCACAGAGTGGACACTCGGACACACTCGACACGTCAGCCCGTCGCCGCCTATTCGCAGTCAGTCGAGTAGCGCTGCCCGTTTGCCAACTGTTCTTACTCTGGGACTTACAACTGAATATGGCAACTGAATATGAAAATCTTCAAAGATTCGTCAAGTCTGTGCTTGACGAATCATTGAAGATTTTGGCAATGACTTTGATATTTTGGAAGATATTGTAAAACATTTTAAAAGAGTTACAATGGAGTTTCTTGCCCATTGTTTCTTCATACGAAAATACCTTTTGGAAGGGGAAACCAGAATCATTCCTATTTTCATGTTAATTTGTTACGTTTAAGGTACCTTTTATGTGCCTTATTGAAATAAATGTTTTGACTTTGTTTTTGACTCAACTTTTGATTTATTACATTGCAAGTTCTATCTACAACAACTACAAAAAGAAAAAATATAATATAAAAGAAAAAAATAAAATAATTATACAAATCTTTAAGTATTTTTGCTACAGACGCTACAACTCTCTAGCAAAAAGTGTAGCTACAACAATTTTGACAGACATTTATGAGACAAAAAATGGGCTTTTTGCTCGTATTCTTTCACGTCACAGGTTTCGTCATCTCGACACAACCTTTTTACTAAGTTAGCGGCGTCGTATCAACAGACAGATTACAACGACTCCAATAAAAAAAACCGGTCAAGAGGATTCGGTAATAACATTTTAAATTTTCATCAGCGAGGCCTGTATTCGTCAAAGAATTTTAACACTGCGGTGTAGAAGGTCAGCGCCAACTCTCAACCAATAGTGGAACTAACGTAATTTTTATTGATGATTTCTTAAAAAGTGTCCTATTTAGAGACATCGTTTTATTTTTCCTGTAATCTTTACATAAACTTCTATCACATAGGATAATTTCAGACTTTTCTTCATGCAAACTTCGGGGGTAAGGGGGGACACGGTATTTGTGACAGACGGACAGATAGACTGAGTCACACCATAAGGGTTCCTTTTTAGCATTTTGGTACGGAACCCTAAAAAGATCAGTATTGCTTTCCAAACGAAAAAAATAATGTTAAGGTTTCTGATCATTATATTAAAGTTACGAGAAACACTTGAAGAGAGACTAGAGCTTACTGTAGCATGATTTAAACTCTGCTGAGCGCAGCATAAAAGTTACAAAGTAAAGTACAAGTGCATTCATGTTCTCTCGTTCTATCAGTGTGGTCTTAACTGAGTACAAGAAAATGCTGCTTCCCATCCACTTCATACAATTTACGACTCTCGAGGGAAAACTGGAATTCGCCTATTCAGAATCTGGAAAAATGGCTTCTTTATAAAAGGTTAATATTATTATTTTTACATACATTATGTATGTATGGAACCCATGTTATGTTCTATGTTATAGATTTTTGTTTCCGCACTTAGTCCCCCAGGGGAACCATTGTGCATGGGCCATGGCGACCGTTTGGTGGTTATTCCAACCAGCCCACCTTCCTTCAGAAGTTAATGAAAACTCCTGGTCTGTTCAGAACATTTGTGAAAGATCTGGGTGACCCGAGGGTTTCTGTTCTAATCTGGGTGACGCCTGTGCATTCAAAGAGTACATGCGTTACGGTTTCCTCAGCCTCCATGCACGACCTGCACAGAGGACTATCCGTTATGCCTATCGTGTGGAAGTGTTTGTTTAGCGAGCAGTGTCCCGTGATGGTCCCCGTCACGAGGCGCAGGCCGTTCTTGTCCAGGCGTAATTTAAAACACATGTTATTCTTTAAATCTATGATATCTTTATTTGGCATAAAATATAGTACATAAAAGGTCTTAAATATAAGTAGTTCCACATATTTTGCTTAGGTACTTATTTCAGCATGCAAATAATACTTTAAAATAAAATAATATACAAAAACACTTCAATTGTTACTATTGAGATCATTTGACTTTGTTTTTATGGGGCATCTGCATCCTCATACATTGCTGGCAAAGTGAGGAAATTATAGCAGGTTCTGTTCTGTAGTTAAAATTTGGTAATTATATTATGCCAATAAGGATTTTTCCGTATGCTCAAAATGTACTCAACTGAAGAACACACGCGTAACGTTACCGTAATTACAACTTACAAATAATTGACTTGGTCTCTCAAACAGCTCACATTTTGATTAACATAGTTACCTATTTCTAAGAAAAACAGACTACCTACGTAGGTATGTACCTGAATGTGAATAGGTGTAAAGCAATCACGTGATTCGACGTTAAAATTGGGTTTCTTCAGTGTTCGACACGAGTAAACTAGGTATTCAAGTCAGTTCACTGAAACCGCAGAGTTAGTATTATTTTCCAGTTTCGACTCGGTCGATTATTTTGGCCAAAGTGCACTGCTGGGAAGAAAACGGAATACAAATAATGAAAAATAAGAAAACCAGAACCAAATTCATTTTACCCCAACACAGTCAGAAATTTAAAAAGTCTAAATATATTTTTTTCACATAAACCTAGATGGACACTTATGAAACGTCAGAAGCTAGGTACACGGTTCCAATTGGTCGTTTCCTATGGAGAAGAGCCGGCAAGAAACTCCACGGTTAGTCTTATAAAAATAATTGGAATTTACAATATTTTCAAATAACAGTGTTGATAGGTATGGGAGGACAGTGTAAGTAGTTTTTCAACAAGTACCAGGTACTTAACAAAATAGAAAATAGTCAACAAATCTATAGTCCACTAACCCTACAGCGTTCTCACATTCACAAATTAGAAAAAAATGTATATGTATAAAATATAAATAAATTAATAATAAAAATAAAAACCTAATTTAAACGAAAGAGAAACAGTAAATAGAGATATTAAAATTAAAAGCACTTAATTGACATGTAATTAAAGTAAAACTTAATAAGCACATATTAATAATATGTTATTTTGAAAGGTTCTTAATTAGTTCATGCTTCAGTGTTCAGAGACGGTATAATTATATTCTATGTGCCTTCGACGAATTTTCCTCAAATAATAACATTAACAAAAACATGATCTCATTCAATGTAGGATACGAGAAACACACGTTTATATTATGTATTCAATATTAAAGCCTAAAAGCTCGAGATTCTTCAATAATAATTATGTAACATATTGTAGGGGTCTACATTATTTAATTATTTCAGTTTACGATACAAAAAACCTAATATGGGCAATATATGCGACCTTCATAATACATGTTGTGTATATTAAATATTTTATTCTGAAACAATTTATGAAGAATTTGCAAGAGCCCCATAAGATTATTAAGTTATCGGTTGTAATGTGCTAATTCTATGACTGTTGTGTTGTGAATATACAAATTAGTTTTTATGCATATTCTAGACTGAAAACAAACTAAATATAAGATAGTTAATTCATTGACAGGCGTGACCTTGCGGAAATCCATTATAAAATGATGATGTGGATATATTTAGTAACCTGTTCCGCTTAGCTATTTCTAAAGAGTCTTGAAAAGACCCTGGAAGAAATCGACACGTGTTTCGAACAAAATCGAACACGGCGTGTTGCCACACCAAGCATCGAGCGCTGAGCACCGAGTGCCGAGCGAGCGCGAGCGTCTGCACTTGGTGCTTGGTGTGGCAACACGCCGTGTTCGAGTTCGCGACAAGTTAATCGTCATCCTGAGGATGCCTCGTTGAGAGGTGAAACACGTGTCGATTTCTTCCAGGGTCTTTTCAAGACTCTTTAGAAATAGCTAAACAGAACAGGTTACTAAATATATCCACATCATCATTTTTTAAACTAAATATAGTTAGACCTTACCAATATGTATCTCTAAATGGACGGAGCAGTGGTAGCGCAGTAGTAATGGCCGCGACTTACGGGTTGTAAATCGTACGTTCGAACCCTGACAAGTGCTTTACTTTATGTAAGATATTTTATCACCACTACTCTCAAAACGGTGAAGAATAACATCGTGAGGACATGTGACATCTACCAACCCGCATAGGGCTCGCGTGGTGGATGGCGGCCCACTCTCTCTCTCAAAGAGGATTATACTAAACGGATTATGCTAAACGGATGTCGGACACTGATGGAACTGCGTATCCACGACTAAAGGTTCCCATATCTTGAATAATTAAAAATAACCGACATAAATAAAATTTAATAAAATGTTGCAACAGCATACACTGTTTGTTCACCGCACCTTGAACGGGACGTCAACAAGAAACGAGACCTGACGTCACACAAAATCCTGGATCGCGCAAACAGAGTTTACCGTGCGAACAGAATATCAATCGTAACTTTCCGACATCAATCGTCGAGCAGTTGTCCACCAGATATGACACCCATCTGGTCGGAGGATCCTCCCTTTTCTACAGAGGATGAGTGAACTTTACTCCCTGTTCCTCTAATACCTTTAAAACAGAAAGGCAGTCTGTGACCTGGGACATAAGCTACTTTTCGTTCTGAATAAAATACACACAGACGAAGTCGCGGAAAACAGCTAGTAGCTCATAGAATCGATGGTGACATGCAGACAGACATGCGGTCATCAAACCCACAAGGTACCGTACCCTAAAAAGATCATCACAGGAAGAAATACATAACAAAGCAAATAAAAGTTCGTAGACACTAGACAATAGGTCAGTAGTCCATGCTTTACAATTACCAGGCGACAGTTTTCTGCCCGCGGCCCTCAGCTCAATGTTCTAGCTCATTTCACTGCCACCCCTAACAGAATAGGCGGAACTTAATTTGTATGCCGCCATCTTAATTATACGTCTCTGTCGTATTCGACTGCAGATAAATCGTGCATTTTATTAAACTTTAGTACGCAGTAAAATGTTTATGAAATCGTTGGTTTATGACCAATGCCCATGAAATGGTTAACACACACAATGTTATACTTACACACCACACGTGGCAGAATGTGATATGCGTGTCCATTGACTAAACTTAAGACCATAATATACATACCATATTCTGACAAATAAATGATTAAGATTTTGATTAATGACATAACGAACGATCATTAATTAAATCTCCACTCGCACATCCACCAAAAATTTTATCAATAGAAAATGCTACCGCGCTCAAAGATTTGTGTTGACTTCAAGTAGTTCAAAATTGTCAAAATATTTCCATAGGTTTAGCATACACATTCTAGTGCGTACTTATATGAGGACAACGCGGTACATTGTGTGTTCTCATAAAGTAATTAAGGATGACCTCAAACACTACCTACTTTCATATTCTATGGGTACTGCATGTTGCCGTGTTTCCACTTAGGTGTGATGAGGGGCTCGGGTCGAATTTAATTCAAGGAAAAAGGCAAGTCATGATGACCGTCTGACGCCCGACATCCTAATGAATAGCGTATGATGAAAATTTTATCGAACCCAAATTGTTTACGTTAGATAACCGACGAAAAATATAGGTCTCTAAGATAAATAAATTATGGCCTATAGGATACAGTCGAGAGCAATAATAATAGGACTATTGATGTACAAATATTATGTATCGGAATAAAATAACAATCACAAAATGTAACATGAATAGCACAGTGTTTACATTCCCTGTTTGTCTCATAGATTTATTTATTATTTATTCAATATTTAGGGGCAAACAACAAATTCTGAATATATTCTATCATATTCGCAATAACCAAACGCAGCAAACACTTGTAAAACAGAACAAACAATATAAATGACACCTGTTACTAGGTTCACTTTCACTTGACTTTTTTTTTACAGGCACGTGGCGTTATGTAAATATTAGATATTTCGCGGCACAATATTCCGTGGCAATTTGCAGGGAAATTGGGCAGGAAAGCAATTGATATTCCTATCTCGTTTGGGAATTTTCGCTGGGAATACTGTAAAATCCACTTCTGATTCACCATTTACTTGTAGCTCACATATCTAGTGCCTATAGAACTGTACAGGCTAAACAAACGCGTTAGTAAAAGGTGGCACATGGTGCGTACTAAATCGTACTAGTGTGTGCCTATAGTGTCCTTCGTTTACGTTGTTTGTAAAACTTTGAATTGAAGATTTATTTGAATGTAGACCTCTTTTTAAATTGTTTCTAGTTTATCTGTACAATTATTTTTATTGAAAACAATACTTACATTAAAACTGAGTTTGAGACTCCTACTTGAACACAAAAATTTAATTCACACCACCAAATTCTAAAGTATAGGATTATGGTTTTAACATTTCACACTTCCACGTACAAGAAATCCTTTTGAATAGTTAAGCATCAATGAATATGAAAGTGACCCACTTCTGCGTCCATTCACTCCAGTCTAGCTATCAATATACCTAATGTTATTGACTTTTCCTACAGAATGTAACTGTACACAACGGTCTTTACATTCCCTTGTTCCGTCCAATTAGTTTTAACAATATGCGTGTTACGCATATAAGGAAACTTGGGTTAGGGAAAAAATACTGGGTTTGTACTCGTAAGTATTTCTGGAAACGCGATACAGAGTTGGGATTTCGAGCACTCAATAATATTAAATGTCTTGTATTAGGTAAACCGGGCTCATTATTATTAGACATATATACATTGAAATAAAATCAAATATAATATAAATATTTCGTTTCGCAAAAAAAAAAAAAATCTGAGGAAAAGAAATTAAAGCATAGAACCTAATCTCTCAACTAAATTATTTCATAAATATTGTCACGTAACAAAAACCCAAATGACGTCCTCCCTATAATTCGTATACAACGTATAAGCCTAGCACACGACCTTAATAAGCCTAGCTCAGTCCGTAATAGCCATAATAAGATCATGATGGAATTTATATAAGCGGAATTATTTCAAGAATACCCACATTGCCCATTACTCCAGCTACCCACTGAGCGCTCTACTAAAGATATTTGTTGACAAATGAAATGCCAATTGCAGAGACGACTATTCCTTATTGAGGAGCGGCGACTTCAATATCCTTTGATTAATGTTGTTTTGTATATTATTATTATTTACTGGAAGATCGAAGCTTTCGTGCGAAAGTCAATTTTGTTTGTACATTATGTCAGAAACATTTTGATTAGATATCTCTTGTCTTGTTTCTTAATTATAATTCATCGATCGTTTTTTTTCGATGATCGAATTTTCCCATGTTGTCTTAGTGCGACTAATTTTGTACGCCATGATTGGCAAAACCTGTAGCTACCTCTTATTATTTTTAAGACCTGTATAATTCTACACTCATGTTTTACAAAATAAATATCTTGTATCTTGTATCGATCTATTAATCGATCAAGACTTTTGCAGTCCGCTGCTGAATAAAGCATGTCCCAAGTTGCAACATACCCGAGCCTTATTGCCTGAAAATTCTGAATTAAATCTTGTTTTCATTCTTATACAGGAAATATTCCTTTCATACCGGTGTTCAGGGAACACCTTCTTCCCGATTGGGATTTTTCCTTTACCTAGCAACCACATACCACATACACGTTATGACTTAATTTGTTACTAACTTGCTGAAATACCGTGTAGAATTAATAAGCCTTTATGATAGAATTTCCTCTAAGCAAGTTGCAGTGCTTCTTTTCAATATCCAAGGTTCGTATTAGACCAGTAATATAATTCAAAGCTGACACAAGCCTGCTACCAATTTCATAACGGCAAGAGAAGCCTCCTTTCTTGACAATTTTCATTCATACATTCGATATACAAGATTCGGTTGATTTGCTTAACATAAGTCGATTTGTATGTATTTCAAGGCACTTACCGGGTAATTGAGAATCTCTTAGAATTGACGTGATATTTTATTTTCATTGAAAATTCGTATTTAAGTTTCAAAATGTCTCTCAGATAAGTAATCTGAATAAAATGTTACTCATCTTTTTATTTTGTGTTTGTTTTGAAATCGTATTGCTTGAAACGACGGTTAATAACGCAATATCAACAATATTTATAGAGACGATTTAAAACAATTATTGGAAAATTGAAAAGTGGTTTAACGGATCGCCGTCTGGCGTATTATTTGTTGTAACAGATCGACTCGGCCCCAGGGAGCGGTTGGAGAGCTCGCAAGGCGACGGATTTCACGCCAACGTGCCGTCCTTGCTGCCTCCCTGCCTCCGAGCTCCGAGCCTCGGCACTCACTGTCCGACACAAAACTCGATTGGATATCGATTCGATAAATAGTGTGGCTAATCTCGCCTGTTATTATATGAGGCACGAACTATTACACCATTTAATTAACGTCTAAAGACACATGCCAGTGTTGGTCTACGTAATTTCTTCAATGGAAAATATTTACGTTAAAACAATTGCCTTTTCCAGTGACACAAATACGACAGTTTAAAAACCCTCATAATGGAAATGTTTCACAGTGAAAATTAGTATTTTCGCTTACACTGAACGAAAATGCTGAGTCCACACTGGCGAGCTTAATCAAACGCTGAGCGTCGTCCATACAAAAACGTTTACGTAATATTGAAAGAACGAGTTTTAATTTAAAGAGTCAATGAAGAGGAAGAACATAGGTTCAATCAACTATTGTATGTTTTGGGCCATGAAGTCTGCTGGTAAGAGCAGCGAAGCAGACACTACATACTCCTAATGTACTTCGATAAGTTTGTACAAAATTTATATAACAATAGAGTGTACCTATTCGAGCAAAGCACACAAACACGGAAGCCTTTCATGCCTCCGTTCAGTATTTCGTGAGCATTGTTCGAAACGAGGTTACACAGTTAATGCCACGATTTAATAAATAAAACACAATATCACAGGACAAAAGACTACCACTGCAATTCACAATATTTCTAACATTGCTATGACCGCAGAGCATGCAATAGTATTTTTAAAGTGCACATCCCAAAATAATATTATTATAATACCGCCAAAAATTGTTGCATCATTATTTTAATCATCTAGTCTAAAGTAAAAATACTTTAGGTTCAAGTGCTTATTGTACAAAACAGCATTCCGATTTAGGTTATGAAGTATTTTAATTGCTCTACCTATACCTACCTCAGTAAAATATATACCTATTTTATTGCCAAGAACCGGAGATAAGTACTTAAAGTTTCTCGCCAGCAACAATTTAAATCTGCTAAAGCTTATTCGACCGTAACTTAATTGTGAACTCTTTCCATAGACCCATTAGCAAAAACAGGATGTCTTTAGCCGCTACCCGTACGTTTGCGTCATCAAAATAAAATGTATCCTCATCAAAACGCTAGTTTAATGGCCGTGAGCTCGCTCTTAAACCGGGGAGCGCTCCCGGTCCCAATGAAAACTGTTCGTCTTACAAAACAAACTAAATACCAGGGATGTTTGCGCTCCACGTCAAACGTTGTTATCCGTTGTTTGTTGCTTCTTCAACAATACATTGGGGTTCTCTTCATGATAAATATTCGGTACAACGAAATAGGTACGTTGTGGTATGTTGTTTATCTTTTCGTAATATACCTAAGTTTAATTTGTATGCTACTAAATTACATATTCAGTAAATTTTCACGGGAATATACTTTAAGTTTATTTATAAGTATAAGGACGCAGAGCGAGAGTAAATAAAAATTGGAAAAGGCAAAATTAGAGGGTAATTTCTCATAACGCTGTTTGAATAGATGATGACTCCATCTTAAAATAAATACCACTGAATCGATATTAATGAAAAAACATTTAGTACAGTAGGTACGTTAATTTTTTTGAATAAAATTAAATATTGATGCAGCGTTTTTTTTTAATTGTTAGCAAATATATATCCAGAAATCTACTATACCTAGAGCTAACACAAGTCAAAATACCAGTTTTATCAATTTGTTACTAGATACGTACGGGAATCAATGGCTCGGGGATACCATGCGTTAGATTCGATCGTGGTAACTTAGGAATAGTTAACAGTTTGCGGCCAATTGTGGGAACTGCGGCCAGACGGCACTGATTTTAGCGTACTACATTACAACTAGCAACTACTCGTAGATACAGCAAAATACGCATAGTTATGTTCAGCCAATAAGCGATGTTCAGTCAGTAATGTTAGCTCTCGATTCAGGTTCATTATTTACTGCAAACGTAAGCATTGACAGTGTGTACTTGCTTGTCTACATTTGTGACTTGCAAGGGCGTCGCCAGCCGATGGACAAGGGGGGGGGGGGGGGGGCAAATTGATCTGTGGAGGATGGGAAAGGTATGATTTGTAGTTACAGTCAAAGTCAAGAGCACATGAAGCTTTACACTTGTAGTGCGTCTCTTAAAAAAATTAATGCTGTCAGACTCTTACTGACTACAAACCACCCCTGTTCCTTCGGTTGCCCTGTTGCCGGGGGCTACGATCCCCCTTTCAGTTTTTTCGCACCCCCGGCAGGCATCGGCCCTAACGGACCCCGTCAATTCTGCAGACATCTCTTTGAGGCGCGCGTGGAACACAACGCGCCATTGACCCGGGCCTGGTCCTTATCGGACGGTGAGCTACCCATTGCTGAACGTTCGCGAGCCCGCGCCTACGGTGACCGGAAATCGGCCTGCGATTCCCGACGTCCAGGGCATCTCCTCCTGCGGCGGTTAGGGGCGTGAGGGCGAAAAATTTGCCTCTCCCTCACGCGTTTCGCCTACTCTTTCGGGAGCATTACCACTTCGCAGAAGGAGGTGACGACGTCCCATTTCCTCTCGCACCGTACCATGGCTTGAACCAGGGTCGGACGCGAGGGATCACCGCCGCCGATTGCCTCCACGAAGACACGGCGATGCTCATGTCTGGCTGTAGCCTGACAGGCCTCTAGTTTTAGTAGCCTGAGGGGTTGCTACGGTTGATATATAATGTAGCCGTTCATAGATTGATTTTGACTGTCGATTCAAATCTATTATTTGCCATTGCAAACGTACTCTTCCGAAATCAAGCTACAAAAATATCCTGAAATATTCTGAAAATCTATTTTAGTAGCTCGATATGTAGACTACTTACGTCACACTTCCCGATGTTGCAATTAATTTTCTAGAGATATTTATAATAATAGTCGTTATCCAAACGGTGTGAATTACTTACTGTACCTTTTCACAGAGGACCTTTACTTAAGGCTTGCAACATGTATATATGACTTCAGTCTTTATTTGTTTCGTTGCAGCTATTCCAACTGTGGGAAAGGTTCTGGCTTGCTTACACAATACTACGATCCTCTTAGACAGGAACCTGTCACTATAAATGCAAATATGCTCTAGCAGGGATCGTTAAATCCTACATGCTTCCTCTATACAAGCTTTAAACGTTACCACATATTGGTTTCAACCGCACTCCAAAATAAAGGTTAAGGCTCCGTGCACGAAATCGACTTTTTTTCATCAATTTTGTTCATTAGTTGTGAGAAAGAGAAACAGAATTTTAACAACTTTATTTGAGATTTGAAAAGTCGAATTGTTTGTCTTGTACAAAGCGGAAAGGAATTTTGCAAATAAATTAAGGTTTCGTGGAAAATCACTAAAATCCACAACAATTTTTCCAAAAATTGACGCGAGACTGACGTTTGACGTTTCGTTAGAAGAAACTACTTTTGATTTAGAAAATTAAAAAATATCATCAATATCATTATATGGTCTTCTTTTACATAGGTGAACCACTTTTTTCAACTTCCATACAGAATATGGAAGAATTTTTTTTTTTTAAATAACCATTTTTTTTTAAACCCTGACAGTAATGTATTTTTACCTATTATTTAGCAAACCATATAAAAAAAAAAACACACACATTAGTCTTCAGTTATATCTGAGAGCGTACGGAACTAGGGCTGACTAAACATTATGATAATTCTGACTTGTTTTATTACAACAAAACTTTCCATATACCCACAAATATGTCAAAAACAATAACGCCGTTAATACAATTTATCTTAGGTAATAACATAACATCATGTATATTCTTCAAAGGATTAGGCAGAGGTGTAGGTACCTAACCCTAACTGTAACAGTTAGGTTTATGCCAAATGTAATAGGAGGCGAGCCTATTGCCATCAACCGGACATAAGTCCAGACTCCGGGCTGCTGCTGAGAAATTCCAAATGGAAAAACCCAATAAAAAAGAAACAACTTAATAAAATTAGATAAGTAGTTATCACACCACCCTTCATTAATTTGAACCACTTCTGACGCTACATAGGAACGAGATTTCCATGCCATAGAATGAATTCCACAACAAAATAAACTGGCGGGGGCGCTTATTAATTAAACTTCTGCGTTCCGTCTCTGTTATCTTTCTGTTTGTTTATTTAATTACAGCTACCGAATTGCTGAGCTTAATAAACACGAATAAAAATATTGAACGATACCAAAATACTTGTGGATATCAACAACAATATTTTTTATTTTAATTATTTGTCTACGTCAGATCATTTTGTATTAAAAGAGGCCAAGTGAATAGTTTTCCTGACTGGTTTATAATTTAACGCTTATCTATCTATGCTCCATCAGTAATAATTGCATGTATAAGCATGGGATACTGCAAATGGTCCATTATTGATTCTAAATATTTTCCTCAGTAATGTTTACTACGTATTATTTATCTTTAGGTACATATAAATATATAAAACATAAATTCAAACATCGTGCTTAAATATGACGTATTTCGTAAAAAAAAAATATTTATGCGCTGTCACGTAGAACACAAATAGATGCCATTCATGAACGCCTACAAAGTTAAATACTGAATGTAAAACATTGCAGTTAAATAATTGCAGGAATATTTAACATTGTTAACATTTATGTGTTAAATTGCTCACACGAGGTCTATAAAAAAGTTAAGGCGGTAGTAATATCTTTCTTCAGAACTTACTACCTATTAACACGACAATCCTTTGGTCTGTCTATTAATAAATAAAATTGTATTGTTATAATTATTTATAAAAAGACAAATTAATATTCCTGTCATTACTAACTGATTATGAGGAGTAATATTAATGCTCTGATTACACCAGCTCAAGAGAGCCCGTACAAATAAAGGTACGATTTCTCGCAGGTTTCGTACATACCTCTAAGGTAAGCATTTCTCTAAGGTATTCGGGGAAAAAAATAATGGGCTGCAAGTAGCTTCTCGGATTTCGGCACTGATTTCAATGCTATGCTTACACAAAAGATCGCTTTGAGGATTTTAATCAAAGAAGTTTTGAAAGACTTCAATTGAGCTCAGTAGTACTTAATATAAATTATTTATATACGGAAAACAAATTCATATTACAGCTACGGCAATAAAGGACATGGTGTCAAGGATTTGAAGACCTGACACGGTAAAATAAATAAAATTATAGATAAGTAATGCTAAACTTTTCCATGGGTACCCAATTATATTAAAACTGTGTATACCCACATTTCAAATAAGTACATTTTAATAAGTGCCCGTCCAACTTCAAATCACTTATTAAAAGGTACGCAAAAACCTATAAGAGAGCACGAGAAATATTTTTGCAGTCATTCGCAAAAGTAGTAGATGAAAATTTCCCGACGATAATTGACGGTCCCGCCGAGAAATATCGTCTATAAATATAGTGGACAAAGTTTGACGACTGTTGTGGAAATTTTCAAGCTCCTTTTTAAGACATTTACTTGAGAATACTGAGGAGATTCGAAGGCAGACAGCAATTTGTTGGTTTACGCTGCGTAGAAGCGCCGGGCCGCGCTCACCCAGGCGGCGAACAAGTCATCTTTTATTAAATATGTACAAATATTTGCATTTAGCTACCTTGTATACTGTATTGTAAAATTTTAAAGTATATTCTGTGTAATGCATTCAAATGATAAAATGTAGTCTCGTGTTTTGAATAAAATGAATAACGTTTTAAACGAATAGCCAGAATAGTACGGAATTTTAATTTGTAGCTAGGCAAGACCTAGGAAATATAAGAAAATTAAAGCTGTATCTATGTTGGAAGAATTCCTCACTTTGTACACATATCTATACTTCTATACTAATATTATAAAGAGGTAAAATTTATTTGATTGTATGTTTGTTTGTAAGTTTGTAAGATTTGAAAAAATATTTTTTGCATTGGATAGCCCAATTCTTGAAGAAGGTTATAGGCTCGCGGACGAAGTCTACATAAACTCACGCCTTCTTCCCATGGGGGTAGGCAGAAACTACATAATGCCACCTGCTGCGATTCTTACATACTCCTTTTGCTTCGTGTATGTTCATTCCTTAAGTACTTCGTACTTTATATGACCCTGGAAAGCTTTCTAGTTGGATGTAAGGGATAGATGGATAAATACAAGGTTAAAGCGACTGCTACACGGTCGCCAACCGCGTCCTAACAGCGGTGACCTTGGTGGTTTACAACCGTGTAGATGGTGGTTTACGACCAAATTTCGTTTGACCTTCCAACGACCTTGGTTTGGAGTTGCGCTAGTAACCAAGGGCAAATAGAGGAAGTTGGGTCGGTGGCTAACCGTGTAGATGACGGTTGTCAACCACGAGTACGTCAGTCGCTCGCTGTCAATCGTCGCGCGAGGCACACGTGTTACGCGCACAAATTTACAAGTTTACCTATGTATTAAAAATTCAAAAATGGCGGAATATTTTTTTATTATGAGTTGATCGAGCTGTTCAGAGACCTACCCTGTCTCTGGGATATCAGCTGTGAACAGTACAAAGATAACTATTAAAAGCGCCTAGCCTAGGAGGCTTTGGTTTCTACATGGAAAGCAATTGATCCAAACGCCAATCGTCAAAAATAAAATTCATAATTTAAATGCCTCATACAAAATAGAGTTAAAAAAGTAAGTATTTATGATGACAAATTTAATTTATTTAGGTCTTTAAATTAATTTAAAGAGTCAAATCTTTAAATAATTACATAAATAAATACAAAACAAAGTCGACGTCTTTACTGCTCATATATCACCACAGAATGATATTTTGGCGACCACGTAGTTGAAACAGCTCTGCCGGTCACTTCTGTCGAGGACGCAGTTAGCAACCGTGTAGCAGGCACTTAATAGAACATAACGACTTTCTATAAACTCATTCTCACAAAATTAATGTGCAGGAGGGACGGTCTCCCATTAGACTGACTTTACTTCCAACGCCATTATTTATAGCCAAAGTATTTTCTTTCAATAGTAATGGTGCGTATTTTTTCATGAATTTTAATACTTACATAATTTAGGGTACTTCTAAAATAGACTAGTCTACGAGGAAATTGAACAGAGCTAGGCAACAGTACGTTTGTCCAGTTGCCTATAGACGTTTTATGTCCCGTTCAAAGCCATCTCCATTTATATGGGCCCATATCAATGACCATAAACATGAACATGAATAAGAATGTAGGTTTTATGGCCCCCCATATAAATCCGGAGGAGGTGGTCATTACACCCGCTTGCCTCGAGGAGTGGCTTCAAGGAGAAACACGTTGCTGATAATAATGACATGTAAGGACTTGATTATTCAGTGTCTTGGTGTAAATAAGGCATCTCTTTTATGCCCGTGGGTCTTGATTTCTTAAAAAGTCAAGCGTTTACTTTTAATGTGATAAGAGAGAGCTACTACCCTTGCAAGTATGATTGGTAAGACAATTTATTAATTAACCCTTTTTTGTTGGGTGGGAAATTATCATATAACTTCTCCCGCTCTGGGTGGAGCGGGAGGGTGTGTCAGAATCTTTCTGACTAAAACCCACCCGTGTTCCTTCATTTGCCTTTATTGCCAGGAGCCACGGTAACCCTTTCGGACAATAACCGCAACCCCGGCAGGCATCGGCCCTATCGGACCCCATTAGTTCTGCCGACATCTCTTTGAAGCGTGCATGGAACACAACGCGCCATCGGTCCTTATCGGACGGCGAGCTACCCATTGCTCACCGTCTGCAAGCCCGCGCCTACGGTAGCCGGGAATCGGCCTGCGACTCCCGATGCCCAGGGCGTCTCCTGCGGTGATTAGGCGCGTGAGGGCGCGAACTTTGCCTCTCCCTTACGTGTTCCGCCTCCTCCTTCGCAAGCATTACTGCTTCGTAGAAGGAGGTGACGGCCTCCTATGTATTCATTAACCCTAAGAGATCAAATTATGGCTCTAATGTTGGTTCCAAAATTACGTAGGTACTACATTATTGACTTTACGAACAAATATGAAACCTAGCATAAACACCAGTGCCGCCTCACAAACTGCATCATAATTATACGCACGTACGTACCTAAGCTATACGTTGGTCATCCAAATACACCCAGAGCCAGCGGTTTTCCAAAAAATACCTACGTTATATCGTCTACAATTTTTTGCTAACACTGTTTTTAAAAATTATTAAATACTCCCTGAGTAAAAGTAATATTTTAAATTAAAACTGTTGCTTTTGGTGGGGGTTTAGTCGAGTTTTAAGCCTCAAAAAGCGTGAGAGGGAAAAATAATGCGATTGCGAGTCGTAAACCAAGTACGCAGCTGTCCGGTGTCCTCTTTATTTTATTACTATTTTCCGTGTGCCCGTTTATATAGTGGTCCAGCGTGGTGCCTACGGAAATTGGTGTAGGATAATGCTAATGGTGTGCAGTGGGCTAGTGGGTAGCAGAGAAGTTGTATAGAATATATTAAGTTTTATTATCGGTATTAGATAGGTAATATAAGCAGATTTGTTTTTATAGCTTCACAAAACTACCTGTAAAGAATAAGATCATCTTAACTAAAAATCAACCTCAAACAAAATTAAGTACAGCCAATAAAGAAAATTACAATTGTGCTCAAGAAACCAATCACAAATTTCCCAACACTATTGTTTTACTGCTCTATGAGAATACTATCACCATGTTTTACAAACTAGGACACTTATCCTAAAACAGCGGTAATATCAAGTAGAAAAAGCTTCGTTCCAAATTTGTTATTGCACAGAGCCCATATCGATTACTTAATACAATTTACCTTGAACATGGATTTGGCAACAACAATGTGGGTATAAAACTATAGAGATAATAATATCATGGTAGTAACACAGGGTACTAAAGGTTTCAGGTTCATTTGAGGTTTACAGATGTCTGCGCTGCTTCCATTTCAATGTAAGTACAGTGAACAAACGAAGTAAATATACACAGGCTATAAAGTACCTACCAAATTATATGATACATCGAGCTTCAAAAACTGCTTTTGAGAGCAGTGGTGGCCTAGTGGTAACGGCAGCGACTTACGAGTTGTAGGTCGTAGGTTCGAACCCAGACAGGCTCTTTACTTGTAAATTATTTCATCACCACTGCTCTCAAAAACAGTGAACGAAAACATCGTGAACGTGTCCTAGAACCAAAACTTCAAAGAGTCACTGATGTGACATCTACCAACCTGCACTGGGCCTGCGTGGTGGATAACGGCTCACTCCCTCTTACCAGAAGGACGCCTGTGTCTTAGTAGTAAGAACATTATTAGTAGGTACAAGAACATTATGCTATACCTAAGCTTCTAAAAGAGACTCACAGGCGGGAGTGTCAAAGACGACGCTATACAAAGCCGAACTTTTTCTCAACGTCAACGTGAAAAAGTCACTCAACGTCAACGTGGTTTAGAGTTTTGTGATTTCAGTTGAAATCACAAAACTCTAAACCACGTTGTGCGTGGGTATGCTCTATTTTGTGTCTTGTGTTTATAAAGTTAGAAGTGACATAATAAGTATTAAGAAAAATACAGCCAATGGCATTCACACTGGCCTCACAATAAAACATAGAAAAATCTGTGTCAAGGTAATGTTCTACACAAAGAGACAAACACAGTACTTATCTTCGATTAAACACGATTGATACAAGCTACAGCTTGTTAAAGTTAATGATCGTATTAAAAGCCTGTTATTACATGATTGAATGAATCAGTGAATGGAGCGCAAATTGTATATTCCCTTAAACCGAACACGAATCAAAGTAATTCGTTGCAAGATGAAAGGAACATTATGGGTAAGCAGATAACATAAGGATATTTAATCAGGTCATGGATTCATTGCAAATAGTGATCGTCTAGCTAGTGTAGCTAGACTAATAAGAGTAACGGGGTTCACATGAATATTATTAATTATCAAATCGTAAATGAAAATCGGCCAAGTGCGTGTCGGACCACGCACAATGAACAGTTGTGTAGATGCGATGATTTTATCTCAAGAACAAACTTAACATTGTAGTTGAAAAACATGTTCCCCCACACGGAATGTATAGGAGAACATGTTTTTTCACCTGCATATGTAAGTTGGTCGATTATTACTTGTTAACTTTGTAGAGACTACATAGCTGTGATAGTTTTTCTTTTAATTTCGCTATATATACTACAGCTGTGAAATTTTTCACATATCCAGATAACCATAACCATTTAGTTGGCAGGGGTAGGGACACTTTAACAAAAATTAGCACTTTAGGGCTTAATATTTCGCAAATGGATTCCTGAATCAAAAAATGGTTTTCACAAACTCACATTATTTTTGAGAAACCTTTCCAACAACACCCCACATCATGGGAAAGACGAGAAAAAGAAACATCCCCACTTTACGTGTAGGGGAGGTAACCTAAACAATTTTTTACCTGATTTTATGTTAGCACTTTGTCGGCGTGATTAATATGTATACTTTTGCTTTTTTCAGCTTTCTAGTACTAACAGTCTCCGAGCTAAGCCGCGGACAGACAGAAGGACAGGAAACTATAAGGGTTCCTTGTTGACTACGGGACCCTAAACCCTTTTTCTGAAACTAATTTAAATTAGTTTCAAACTATTCTCATTTCAATATGTTATGTATTAAGTTTACCTTAGATTTCTAAGACATAGCAGAGGGAGATTCAGATACGAAAATGATTGTACAGAGGCCCAAATTGTTCCAAATATCGGCATCGAAATGTCATGGCTGTGATTTCTCTTCAAAATGAACGCGACCAACTGCGACATCCTTTATTCTCCAAACTGTTGTAAATGATACAATTCTCTTTGTCAAAGTATCCTAACATAATATTATCTAGCTGGAGTTGTTCTTGTGTAATGTTATACATGGCTTCGGCGGTGTAATTCGCTTTGAAACAACTCAAGTTTTATTATTCAGTTTCTTCCTTGGCCACCGCTGACTGAAATTACATAGAACGTCATTCACACATTTTTATTTTTTACTGTTTTGACATTTTTATCTTTGGGCGTACGAGGGGCCGAAGCCAACTCGGAGAGGCCCGTTCGACGATTTTATTTAAATAAGGCACCGACCGACGATCATTCCTATATGCACTGTGCAAGTGACCCAAGGACAACTCCCGGTTGGTGTAGGACTATTGTTTAAGCAAATACTTACAACAAATGAATGTAACGTTAGTACATCTATAGCTAGCTATCGATATGTAGATGATCACACATACAGTCCACTCAAATGATTTTGTCAAGTCAGTTGAAATTAAATATTCGCTACAAACACACGTCTATTTTTTCTATAAGTCCTACAAACCAAATACAACCTTATTGCTATAAACATATGGTCCTAAATCGAACCGGATTAAAGTCATCGACCGTCCCAGGTGCGAGCGAGCGCCGTGAGTGAGAACAATAGCATTCCTCAGCGATAAGGATTTTTTCTGTGAAGTGGTTAAGAACTAATTAGTGAATACAAATAAATAGACTGAATTATTGACTGAGTTACGTGCTACGAACTTATAAAACGCTAAATTACGGTGAACTTATCTCTGTGTATTGTGATAATTGTGTTTCTTGTGGAGCGGAACAAAAATATAACAATGGAGGATCTAATTATGTATCAGAATGAGCTTCTGGAAAACTTAAAGAAGACCGAAAAGAACTATAAGAAATCGCTGAAAGATAGAATAAAACGACCTTATTTAGAAACAAGGTTGGATTTATTAGAGGAACTGTGGAAAGAGTTTAAAGAAGGTCACAAGTGTATTATTATGAAAGTTGCTGAGGAGGAAAGAGTAGACCCCTACTTTGAGCAAGATATTTATGAGGTATTTGAAGAAACTTATATAAACTATAAATCAATATTAAGAGAAGCTCTTCAGCCTTTTTTAGAAGAATCAAAATTTCAACCTGCTTTATCTCAATCCTCTTCAGTTAACGAAGTGCAAGATTTTAAGAATCGAGGAATTAGGTTGCCAAATATACAGATACCTACATTCACGGGAAAGTACGAGGAGTGGCAACCATTCTATGACCTATTCCGGTGTCTAATTCACGACAATGAACATTTATCACGTGTACAGAAGCTGCATTACCTAAAAAGCAATTTATCTGGAGAACCTGAGGTACTGTTACGTAACTTTTCTATAACAGAAGCAAATTATGATGAGGCCTGGAACCAATTAATAAAACGTTACAATAATACGAGATTCCACAGCAACGCAATTATGAAGATTTTATTTACGCAAAAACCAGTGCAGTCGGAGTCGGCTAGTTTAATTAAACAACTAGTAGACACAACTTCAACTTGTTTGAAGGCGTTGAAGAACATGGGTATGCAGACTGATACCTGGGATATGGTAACTACCTACTTAGTTGTATCAAAGTTAGATTCGGAATCTATAAAGTTATGGGAACAACAAATTAGTGCAACCTATACTAACGATCTACCCAAGTGGTCGGAATTACGAGATTTTTTAGAAGCAAGGTTTAGAGCCCTAGAAATGATAGAAAGTTCTAAAGTTAAAACGGTGCAACCCAAACCAGTATCTAAACCCAAGGTTTTTCATTCAAATTTTACCAGCAACGACGAAAAAAGGCCCGAAGCAAAATGTGCTATGTGTAGCGGTGACCACTACATCTATTCCTGTAAGAAGTTTGGAGATAAATCTCCGAATGAAAGACAAGAATTTATACAGACGAACAAGTTATGCTTCAATTGCTTGGCGCCTACACACCCCGTGAGCAAGTGTCGACAGTCATCGTGTTGTAGAAAGTGTGGACGGCGGCATCATACCCTTCTGCATTTCGAGAGAGGACAGCAGAACGAGAAACCAAATGAAGGTGAAACTTCAACTACAGGTATAGCGAACGACAAATCTACAGGTACGCCTATTGCTGTATCTAATGGTGAGCATATTGTAACCAACTTTTCTAGTGAACATATACAATCAAACAGTGTCCTATTAGCTACTGCTAATGTGTTAGTAGATAGTAGGAATGGTTGCAAATACGTTGTGAGAGCTTTGTTGGACCAGGGGTCACAAGCTTCGTTTGTTACAGAGGCAACAGTACAATTATTGAATCTTAATCGTAAATCAGTGAGTGGTTGGGTATCAGGTGTGGGAGAGAGGCAAACGAGAATCAAACACAGGGTTACACTTTGCGTCAAATCATGTCACAATCCCAATGCGTCAGTGCGAGTAGAGGCATATGTATTGCGTTCACTAACAACAATGCTACCCACCACTAATCTAGGTATTCCTGAGTGGTCAGAGTTAAAAGACTTGGAGCTGGCTGACCCAGGATTCGCAACACCAGGGAGAATAGACATTCTTCTTGGAGCTGAGGTGTACAGCGACGTCTTGTTAGACGGCGTCATCAAGCATCCTATGAGTAATCTATTAGCACAAAACACAATTCTAGGTTGGGTTCTATCAGGAAGGATGTCACGAGAATGCATTTCAGCAGAGAAGAACTTCACCAGCCTGCATGTTCACCTTAAAGAAGATGAGATGCTTAAGTTATTTTGGGAGTTAGAAAACGAGCCAAACACCATACAAAAGAGATTGTCAAAAGAAGAAGAAAGGTGTGAAGAGTATTACGAGGCTACAACGATCAGAGACAAGGAAGGAAGATACGTGGTAAGATTGCCATTCAAAAATAATAATTCAGAAGGTCAAGCTGATGGATTGAGGGAAATAGCTGCTAAAAGGTTTGAGTTCCTAGAGAGGAAATTCGCAAAAAATGGTAAGTTTCATGAAGAATACAGTAAGGTTATGAAAGAATACATAAATCTTAATCACATGATTGAAGTGGAGTCTGCAGGTGTTAATAATTCTAAAGCGGTGTATTTACCTCACCATGGCGTAGTAAGAGAAGATAAGGATACGACAAAACTTCGGGTGGTTTTTGACGCTTCGTGTAAGGGCATCAATCATGTTTCTTTGAACGACAATTTGCTTGTGGGTCCTAAGCTGCAACAGGACTTACGCCACATATTGATGAGATGGAGGACACACAGAATATGTATTACGGCAGATATCATAAAAATGTATAGAATGGTGCGTGTAGCAGAGGAAGACACAGACTGTCAAAGGATATTATGGAGACCAACAACAAATGAGCAAATTAAACATTACAAACTAGTGAGATTGACCTTTGGTACCGCATGTGCACCATACCTTGCAGTGAAATCGTTACAGAGATTGGCGGATGATGAGAAGTCAACACTTCCAGCTGCTGCTAAAATAACAAAAACGGATTTCTATATGGATGATCTACTGTCAGGATGTGAGACAGAGGATGAAGCTGTTATGATTTACAATGACATGAACAAACTAAGAACTTAGGCGGCTTCGAGCTACAAAAATGGAGTAGTAATAATGAGAATGTCTTAAAATATATAGGTATTAATAAAAGAGATAATCATGAACTGCCGCTTAAGGTCAATAGTTTAGTCAAAGTACTAGGAGTTAATTGGAATCGAGATGCTGACAGTTTTGTATATTCCCTCAACTTACCAGAAATAAAGGAACCTATGACTAAACGACGTGTTCTTTCTGATGTTGCTAAATTGTATGATCCGCTCGATCGGTGGATAGCTCCTGTTGTTGTCATAGCAAAAATTATGATACAGAAGTTATGGAAAATAGGTCTAGGATGGGACGACACCATAAGTGGAGAGCTGCTAGCGGAATGGTTACACTTCAGAGAGAATTTAGCTCACATTAAAAATGTTTCTATACCAAGGTGGTTACAATGTTCCCACACATCTATAATAGAGTTGCACGTCTTTGCAGACGCTTCGCAGGCAGCATATGGGGCAGCAGTGTATATACGAGTTGTAGAGGGAGACAAAGTCTACGTTAATTTAATATCATCAAAAACAAAGGTTGCTCCAATTGAGAAACAATTATCTATTCCGAGGTTGGAACTCTGTGGTGCTACACTAGCAGCCAAACTGATTTTTGAGACGGCACAAGTAATGAACATAGCTAAGGCAAATTTACACGCATGGACAGACTCGACCATAGTTCTAGCTTGGTTAAAGGGTGGGGCGAGTCGATGGAACACATTCGTCAGCAACAGAGTCTCAGAAATATTAAACATTCTCGATTATGAGCAATGGGGTCATGTGACTACAGACACAAACCCGGCTGATTGCGCTTCAAGAGGCGTACAGGCCCCAGAGTTAATAAGAAACTTACTGTGGTGGAATGGTCCAGCTTGGTTGTCTGCACTAGACCTAAACATGAATTTAGTTGATGTCGAGGATACACAAGAAGAGGAGAAAGTCAGAGTTTTCACTGCTTTATTGAATAATGAAGAGGAATTAATTTGGACTAAGTTCTCTAATTTACAGAAAATGTTGAGAGTAATTTCATACTGTAGAAGATGGTTAAATTTAAAGTTAAACAAACACAAAGTTAAATATAATACTAAATTTATCACAACGCAAGAAATTAATGAAACTCTAAATAATTGCATTAAACAAATTCAAGGTATAGAATTCAATCAAGAAATAAAGCAGTTAAAATCTCAAGGGAGTGTTCTCAAAAGGAGCAAACTACGCAATCTTTGTCCCATTATAGATGATAATGGTATTTTAAGAGTTGGCGGACGTATTCAACAGTCGCAAGCCGCGTATGACACAAAGCATCCTATAATTTTACCTGCTAAGAGCCATCTTAGTAGACTAATAATTAAAGATGCCCATCACAACACAATGCATGGTGGACCACAAGTAATGCTAAACTACTTGAGGTCGAAGTACTGGATACTACGAGCTAAGGATCAAGCAAAAGGATATTACCGAGAATGTACAACTTGTATTAGATATGCAAAAAACAATGCGGTACAGTTGATGGGTCAACTACCAGAGGTACGAGTAAAACCCAGCAGACCTTTCAGATCAGCTGGTGTAGATTATGCAGGACCCATTAATATCAGATTTTCGCCAGGTAGAGGAGCTAAATCTTATAAGGGTTATATTTGTCTCTTCATTTGCATGGCAACACGTGCTGTACACCTGGAGGCTGCCACAGACCTGACTTCTAAGGGATTCATCGCTGCTTTCAGACGCTTTACTGCCAGACGAGGACATTGTCAGGACCTTTTCAGTGACAATGGCACTAATTTCGTGGGAGCAGACAAGCAGCTAAGAGATATGTTTGACAAAGCCAAGTCTTCTATTCCTAGTGAGATAGCAGAGTTGTTAACTTTAGAACGTACTACATGGCATTTTATCCCTCCACATGCGCCTAATTTTGGGGGATTGTGGGAGGCTGGGGTACGCAGTACAAAAACACATCTCACAAAGGTAATTGGAAATAGTACACTCACCTACGAGGAACTAACCACTGTGTTAGCACAGATTGAATCTTGTTTAAATTCGCGACCTATTTCAGTTTTAAGTGATGACCCCAATGACCCTCTTCCCCTGACACCAGGTCACTTTCTTGTTGGCGAACCTTTGTTAAACATATCAGATGAGAATTATACACATTGTAAACAAATCACTAATCTTGAACGATGGAGATTAGTTCAAAAAATGGTCAACGATTTCTGGAAAAGATGGTATAAAGAATATCTTGTAAATCTTAATAAAATATATAAATGGAACACGAAACAACCTGAGCCAGAAATCGATGACATAATTGTCCTTAAAGATGATAATATTCCACCTAGCAAGTGGATATTAGGCAAAATAATTAAAAAACATGTTGGTCCCGATAATATTACTAGAGTTGTAACAATTAGATGTAAGAACAGTGTTTTGAAACGTCCGGTGAATAAAATATGTGTCTTAACTAAATAAACTTTTACCTTTTGTGAAACTAATATAGTGTGTACCCAATTATTAAAACTAACTAAGTACCTACTTATAACTAAGAAAGAAAAAACTTATAACTTACCGTAAAACTTGTGTCCATTACCTATATTACGATGTTAAAAAAAATATATATATATATATATATGTTATGTGAAATAGAACTAGGTACTTACCTTTTTACTAATAAATTGTTCATTTACTAGATTTAAAAGCATTAGTTAAGTGACTTACCAAGACAGCTGTGCAACGATTGATTCCGACCCTCTCATAGATGTAGGTATACACCTATGTTATAACTTGTAAACCTTACCCTTTGCAGAATATTATTACTTTGTAGTGTTGTTGATATTACTTAGGTACTAATTAATTATACTGTTGTTAAACTTATCTTATTACCTCAAGTAAGATGTCATAATAATGTATACCTAATAATTTGTAAATTCATATTAAAGAACTGCGTTCTTTGGGGGGCGGAATGTTTAAGCAAATACTTACAACAAATGAATGTAACGTTAGTACATCTATAGCTAGCTATCGATATGTAGATGATCACACATACAGTCCACTCAAATGATTTTGTCAAGTCAGTTGAAATTAAATATTCGCTACAAACACACGTCTATTTTTTCTAAAAGTCCTACAAACCAAATACAACCTTATTGCTATAAACAACTATTGTAGGATATGAAAACAAAACATATTGGGCTATGGGTATGGGTGGCTATAGTGAAGTGATTACTTTGAACTATGGAAGAACTATGTCCCCTGCCTGACCATTGTTATAGAATATACACGAATAAAATGGCAGGGGGTCAGTAACCAGGACCATTCGGGGCCCATTATTGAGTGTGCACTTGCACACTCAATAATGGGCCCCCGAATGGTCCTGAGGTGCTTATGAGGAGTGGAGAGGTATTCAACGGCTATCAGGACAAAGCCCGGAAGTATGGTTAAGATCCCTACCAGCATCTTACTGGAAAACGTCCTTTCTCCTAGCACATTTGCTCTTGCGAATCTCCACTCAAGCCAGCCAATAATGGTAAGAAAGAAATGGAAGCTATGTTCCTCATCAGTGTTCACTCTGGCTAGTTAATAAAGGCAAGTCAGAGATAGATTTGAGGAACAATACTTCTTCTGTGAGATAGGGTCCGTGGGGTCGCTACTGCTCAACAGCTCGCCACATGGTGCCTTGCGGGTTTCTGTATCTTTTTTGGTATGGCTCCTCACCCTAGACCTGTTTTGGCAAAGGAAACTCTACCGGCACATGCCTGGGGTACATAGGAGCGCGCAAGCCCCACCACGACGCCAATGCAGAAATACGGAGATGGATTAATATGGTATCATTATGGAAAGCAAATTTTCTTTCTTAGCTATTTGGCTAATTTAGGCTACATTAACGGGAGCAAGCCAAGTCAATGTAGCGTGTGTGGTGAATTTTTTATCACGAATATAAACGTTATGAGGAGTGATTTCATTTTCCTCAATTTGCATGAACTTTCTCGCCAATCTGCTATTATTATTATATTGGTCTTTGACATTTCTCGGGACCCTGGGGTCCCGGACCTTTGGAAGGCGTACGAGGAGCCAAAGCCAACGCGCAGAGGCCTGTTAGATGCTTTTAAGTGTTGGGGCACCAACCGACGATTATCCCTGTATGCACTATACAAGTGCACCCAAGGACAACCCCCAGCTGGTGTAGGACTATTGCAGAACATGGAAACAAAACATAATGGGCTATGGATTTGGGTGGCTATGGATTAGTTACCTGGAACTATGGAAGTACTATGTCCCCTGCCTGATCAATGTTATGTAATACACGGATAAAATGGCAGGGGGTTACTTGCACACTCAATAATGGGCCCCCGAAAACGGTCGCTAGCACATAGTGACGTAGCGACAAGGGGGCAACACTTCCTGAGGTGCTTGAGGAGTGGAGAGGATTTCCACGGCTATCAGGACAATCCCGGAAGTACGGTCAAGATCCCTACCAGCATCTTACTGGAATACTTCCTTCCTCCGAGCACGTTTGCTCTTGCGAATCTCCACTCAAGCCGGCCAATTAAGGCAAGAATGAGGTGGGAGCTCCGTTCCTCGTCAGTGTTCACTCCAGCCGGCCAATTAAGGCAAGCCAGAGGTGAGGAACAAGACTTCTCCCGGGAGATAGGGTCCGTGGGGTCGCTACTGCCCAACAGCTCGCCACATGCTGCCCTGCGGGTTTTTGTATCTCTCTTGGTCTGGCTCCTCATCCCAGACCCGTTCCGGCAAAGTAGTAAGTTCGGAGCGCGCAAGCCCCACCACGACGTCAACGTAGAGATACGGCGGTGGGGTTATTATTATTATTATTAAAAGTCTGTGTTATCCCACTGCAGGGCAAAGGCCATTATTATGAAGTCGCAAATCTATAAAATTATGCATAAAAAACTTAGGTAATATACCACTATAAACTTTTATTTACCTACAGTTTTCAATAGAGTTCATTTAATTTAGAACGGATTTTATTTAAACAAACAATTTACAGAGACGTAACTTCCATTTAGTGAGGACGGAAATCTCTTACATTGCAAAATAAATTGATTAGACGTGAGGCCAAAAAAAATGTTAAAGCTTTCTCTCCATTTTAACTTTTCGTGTCCGAAAGCTTTGTCCTGAAGAGATTCATTTTAATTACGATTTCCACGAGAAATAACGACTCGGGGAAGTACGGCCTTTACCTAGCTACCAATCTTCATTAGTTTCATTATTTCTCTGTAAAATTGAACGTTATGTGCCTTTTTATACTACCTATACCTAAGTATATATGAAGCACGGTTTTTAGACCGTTGACTTGAGGATTTGAAATTGAATTATGCCGCCCTTTGTATCAATCAATGTAAAAATTCTACATTTATATCCGTAATTCGTATGTGTACTTATACGTACATAATAAAGAGTATTCTATCATATTCTTTTAAGTACTTAAAAATTTCTTTACACTTTTCTTAGAGTTTTAGATTAGGTTTTCATTGTAAAAAAACTAAGTAGTGAATCAGAAATCAGAAAGATTCAGTTTTGTAAAGCTGCTCAATTATGTGGTTAACTACTTACGACGCGCATTACATTCGAGTTATTGATTTTCTCAAATATGTCGCCAAACATCGTGGATAGAGACGTGACAATACACGTAGATAGAGGGTAGAATTTGATTTATTCAGGCAGAGAGCAGTTGGTCGCGGTGACCGTACGTTACTAAGTTGAAGTTCCAACGGCATAAATCTCCGGCCACTCCACACAAAGTGAACGAATTGGACCGAATGAATAATTCTGAATACAATTATGCAAGCACAAGTATTTCCATAGCATAATCTTATGGGATCACTGAGCAAATACTTTTAGAAGATTTGTATAGGACAAAGATATCGAAAAACGTAATAAATTTTCGCAAAATATATTCTATAAATATTTATACGATTAAGTGGGACGTGTCACAGAGAATTCGAGTCTCTTTATTCACCCGCAAATAAATGTTAAAAGTCCCGATAAAAGATTTTGAATTCAATTTTCTACTTTTCAATATTGAACAGCACCAACAGTTTGGTTGAAGTTTGCTTCTTAAATAGAAAAGTTCTGATTTGTTGAAAGACAAGACGAAACTAAAAGACGATTGTAAGAACAACAATCTGCTAAAAGTAAAAACTTTTGTTTGCGAACTTTCTATTTCATCTGAAAATAACATTGTACTTACAAATGTTTATTTTTATTTTTTGTTTGTTATTATTTTACGACTGTTTTTTTCGTTTTATGAAAATAAAGAGAACATTTCAATAACTAACAAACTGTTACCATAATTGAATAAACAGTAATGAAAAAGAAATATATTTTTTGGACTATAATAACAAAATAAATAGAAATGAGAACATACAATTTTATTGACGTAAAAACGACAGAAAATCGAGTTTCCCAATCCAATTTTTAACATTTCATATGTAAACCTAATTATTGAGAGAATTTCTACAAATTCATACGCTTCATCTCCGCCAGACGCGAAGTTTAATAAGATATTTCCTGTTCATGATGCTGGAAAACATCTTCCACCTTATACGTAGAAAAGTATTTCATAAATATACCTCATACAATTTTCATTTATTTTTTAACTGATTCAATTTTTATTTAAAGAAAAAAACTGAATCTTTGCTTTTATATTGTTTTTGAACAGTAAGATAAATAAAATATAGGTATTATGGTCACTGGGTAATAGGGACACCACGTTAGACATGACAATAGTGTTAAAAAATTACGAAAAAAAAATATAGCGAAACGGATATATTTCAAAATTATTAAAACATGCAAAATATATAGAACTCGTGAAATTTGTTTTTGTCATAAAGGCAGAATAGGAAGCCTTTTTCTTCGAGCCGATATGCACTACTATCTACATATTTTCATAGGATTATAGAGTATTATTCCTCTCAGCCGTTCATTGTAGTCTCTAGAGGCTGATATTCAGTAGACGTTTACATGATGTTAAGAAAATCTTAGGAGGGAGAATTGGTTAAGCAAAGTATGGGACAAGAGAAATGAGATTAAATCTAGCAGTTTTAATTATCGGCAAATAATGCTGATAGTGATGAATATTGGTAGGATAGGTACATGAAGAAAGGAAGGTAATAACTTATTACCTTACTAATGAGTTTCTTGCCATGAAGATAATGTGAATAGGTGACATTAATTATATCAGCCAATAGTGCAACTGCATTGGCCAATTTGATATTTGTTATTTACAAACAAAACATTTCATGAAAAGTTGACAACAGCACGATTCTAATTACACATTTTTTTTTTCTGAGATTTTTTTCTAAAATTCCAGCCAGTTAACCCCGTATTGCATAATTAAAACATAATTCAGAATATGCAAATCTCATAAAATATTATTTACGTCGGTCATAAGCTAATAAAGGCGTGATCAAATTACCCTAATTGCGGATTATGGTCCTCCGTCTATGGCGTTCTTCGTGATGTTAACTGTCTCCACTGGCCGCTTATCGCGACCCTCGCAAATTCAATTACGGACCTTCGTCGCAGCGATGTTGACCTGGCCTGAGCAAATACCAGCGAACCAGACTCTGCCACAAATCTTAGAAAGTTTGACCTCCGCTGCTTCGGTGGCTGTATGAATTCGGGCGTGTCAATAGTTCTGCGTACACATCGTTGGGGATATTTATTTATTTTTGATGCCTTGCAGTGGGATGTGTCTGGGTTTCGAATGCGTAATACCACCTCACAAACATAAACACTTGACCACGCGGCATGGGTTAGTTTATTAGTTTTCTACTTTATTCTAACTCCTGCAGTGTCTGATTTTGGATGACAGCACAATCACACGAAAAATCACGCTGTATTCTGCATGACCCACCGCTTTTTAAATGACTTATCATCTAAAGGTAATACAAACATTCGATCCAGGCCTCTAACCTGTGACGCGTGATTTGCTGAGTCTTGTTTCCGACATTTCGATAAAAATCTATATCGTCATCTACATCTTTCTGTAAATTATCTGTTTCATTGTGCGCATTAAGCATCTGAATAGGCTTTACGCTACAAATTTTTCATTATTCTGTAATAGATTATTTACAAAAACCTTTACAAAAAATTACATGTAAGCATGCAGGTCTTCTGGTCTTGAAAATGCAATTGATGTGCAAAGAGTCCACACCAAGCACTGAGCGCAGACTCTGCGCTCAGTCCTTGATGTGGTAACACGCCGTGTTCGAGTTCGCGACAAGTCAATCGTCATCCTGAGGGTCAGGGCCATTTCAGGGTCTTATTAAGACTCTTTAGAAATAGCTAAGCGGAACAGGTTAGTAAATATATCCACATCAATTGCATTTTATAATGGATTTCCGCAAGGTCACGCCTGAATCAATTAACTATTCTGGTCTTGGTTTGCCATCACAATTGTGCCTGTGCTTTTACACGAATTAACAGCTTACAGGGTTATTGAAATATGTTAATAATTTACAACCATTGGACGGTATAAATCATAAATATTCCACTATAGTACTGGATTATTAAATAATAAATATCAGCTAATGTAAGGGTCTTAACTACTTTTTGCTAATTTGAATTTAGCTGATGGAATTTAGTCTCCACCCTTGTTTTCCATTTAGGACTTCATTTTATTAAACAACTAGAGACCCGCCTCTATTTCGCACTTTTTTTACGGCTTAATAAAACATTAAGATTTCTTTATTATATTATGTAAGTTTAATGTTAATGTCACACTCATAAAGCATCAGCAATAAATTCTCTAAATGATGGTAAAAACCGCAACAAAATCCATTGCTTAGTTTAGGAGAACAACGCGGTCACACAGACAGACACGAAAAGTGACTTCAATCCTACTAATATTATGAATGTGGAAGTTGTGTGAGGTGTGGATGGATGGATGTTTGTTACTCTTTCACGCAAAAACGACTGAACGGATTTGGATGAAATTTGTCACACATATACTTAGTTTATAGCCTGGATCAATACAAAGCATACTTGTTATCCCGTTATTCCCATGGGATCGAAACTTATGCGGGTAAAACCGGGGCGCTGCTAGTTTATAATATGTATGGATATAAGATTTCATAATTGGCAACTTCACTAAACTACTGATGTATTATTGTTGTATTTTCAGCACAAGCAAGATATTTCCAGTGGTTATTTCCTATATTATCGAATACTTACCTTATCCGATATATTATACATATTAATTTCCTAGTAATCCCAAATATACAACCTTAAACTTTGGTTCAATGTCGTGGAATATAAACTTCCCATGTATTTTCAAGCTTAGCTGAAAGTTTTATGGAAGTAAATGACGTAAAACGGTGCACACTACGTCGCCACTTCCGTGAAATTTTGGTTAACTTACCTTCCTTATCGTATTTTAGAAAACTTTTGGTCTCTTGTGGATTTAGTTCCTCCTCTCAAAAGTCTTGCGTTTTGCGGAAAAATAACGTCCTGCTTCAGTTTTGTGAATTGGATTCAAATCAATTTTTCAATTGTATTGACAGGATCGTTAGCATATTATGTATTATTAGGTACTAGCCTGTGTCTGGCTTTGCTTGCCTGAAATCCAGGAGCTACTTTTGAGCTTACATTAAACCCTGTGTCATATACTATCCGTGTGTTATTACGACGATCTCTAACGCAATTCTATGTAACTAACCCGATTTAAATCTAAATAAACGAAATTAAGCTTTTAAAAGGGACTGAAAACAGATTAGATACACACACAGGGATCGGCTGTACCAGATTTCCATTTGGATGTGGAAACCCAATTAATGAGCGCGCTTAGTAGTTCACAGTTTGTGGGTAGCGCCACTGGAAGCCACTAGAAGCCACACAGAACTGTAATGTGTGGGTTTCAACGATCGCACAGGCTTATAAGTTCTACTAACATTTCAGAAGCTGACCACTTTCTGAGTAGCTTTATAAATAACTTGGTTAAGCATAAACTGGCACTTATAAATAGCTAGTAGAAAGGCTAATGGTCTTCATTGGCTTTTATGACCAGATAATTATATTATTGCACATCTACTGTTTTATAATAACAATACCCAAGAGCCTAAATAAATGGCAATAGATTTTAAAGCGTTACGTATTTCAACAACGACTTGCAACAGTACTTATCCTGTACTATTAAACGAGCAATATTTGTATGTATATATATATTATTTGTAATCTCGATCTCGAAAATAGCTCTAACGATTTCGATGAAAGTTGCAATATAGGGGTTCTCGGGTTTGTCAAATCGATCTAGCTAGGTCTAATATCTGGGGAAATTATTTTTCTCTATTTTCACAGCCTCAGGAATGTGACTCAACGTTGGAATACCTGGACGATACGTTTATCTATTTTCACTCGAGTAGAGCTCGGTCGAACAGTTACTATATATATATTTTTAATCACGTTCCCGAAAACGGCTCTAACGATTTCGATGAAAGTTGCAATATAGGGGTTTACGGGGGCCAAAAATTGATCTAGGTAGGTCTCATAATTGGGAAAATTTGTTTTTCTCGTACTTTCACTCAAGACACAGAGCTCGGTGCCAAAATTTAGAACAAGATGCTTACCTTAGAATAATGACATAGCAGCATGGAATTGGTATGAACTATTCTATACTATTAAATGAGCATTCTCTATTTTCACCAGAGCAGAGCTCGGTCGGCCAGGTATTGTCATTATATAAGCTTCTTAGTGACTTATGTCGGTAACAAACATTTATGACATTCCCATCTGTATGGAGTCGAAAATGAGAAACAACCAACGCAAAAGATGACATATAGGTGCCAGTGCAATAACGAAATCATATAAAAAGAACACCAAAACTCTCAAAGTTTGGAAAGAGTCGATCTAGAGAGAAGTATCTAATATAAAATGCATGGTTAATTTTCTGACATTATTACTTTTATTGCCTAGCAACGTTTGAAAGAAGATCCATGTTATTCGCCCGTCAATAATGTGGTTCTATTTTATACGTTCATCCTAAACGCCGATTAGGGCGAATGAGGTGTCATTAGATTCGTATTGTTTTTTGTTCCCTGCGATTTGTGGGGTAAATATGTGAAGTCTCGCTGCAACATTCAGACGTTGGCAAACGTTTTCTCCTAGGAACTGAACTAGGTGGATCAGGTTAAATGAATCAAATGAAGTCAGAGCATTGATATTTCAAGTTTTGTAGTAGGTGAATGTATTTATTCATTTTTGGACTTCTGAAATCAGTGGTGGGCATATTCCTACAGATTTTTAGAACGAAGTTCTTAAACATGGTTTGCGGTAGGCTATTACTGGTAGAAATCGTCACACAAAAAAGATTTCATAATTGCGACTGTCTTCTTTAATTCGATAGAGAGAAAGAGAGAAAGTGTGAATTTGGTCAAAATCAAAATCGTAGATGGCGGCTGCGAAAATTTTCGTTATGAATATCGTTTTCATAGGTTTTGAGCGTACTAAAGTCGATAGAGAGCTAGAGGTCAAAATACAAGAAACAAAATGGTATGGCTGATGGATGGGGATGAATGGATGGATGGATGGTTGGCAGGATGGGATGGATAGGTAGGATGGATGGATGGATGGATGGATGGATGGTAAATCCAAGATGGCGGCTGCGAACATTTTGTTTTAAATCATACGTGGGAACAAACTTCGTTCCTGACGGGAGTCCCTCGACAGCTCGCGTTTTTTTTAAATGCCGATTTCGTTTCATTTGACTTCAAGAGGTTCTATACAAAGTTTTATCGTTATACCCACCTACGAGTACCTACATTTATCTAGTATTAATTTCTTCAAACTCTGAAACCTATTAAATTTCAATGTTATATGTAGGTAGGCATATCATTATCAAAAGTTAGGGGTTAAACCGCATCTATCCATCTAATGTAACCACAACTCATGTAACAATCAGAGTGATGAATGTTTGTAACTGGAGCTATCAACGGCACTAGTTCGCGCGCGACACGACAGGTGGCGACACCGCACTCGTGCATACATGCATGTTTAGAATATATTATTTAACTGGAGTTGTTGAGCGCTTGAGATGACTCGATTTGTAACTTCTAGAAAACTGTGGTGAGATTCTACACTTGTCAAAGACTATTTACAAAATAACAGAGACTAGACACCTCTGCTACAGTATGAAAGATGACTGACAGAAAGGTTAAGAAAATTGGTTGCTCTTTGAAAAGCGTGATGAACGTAAGCGATCTACTCATTTTGACAGCGGTTTTAAATCTCTTGGTATACTTTTGAAAGGTGTAAGGAAGTAGAAAGCTTCAAAAAAATTGGCGGGATTATTTCCGTTTATAGACAGATTTTCGTTTCGGCAGATTTTTATTTCAACAGTGTGTCACTTTATTATCTCAACATTGTTATATTAATAAAGTATATTGATGGTATATTCTATGACGATAGTAAAAACTAAAGTCAAATAAGTCATGCAAACCCAATGGCAAACTACCGACGAAAAACATTATCTAGCATTTTAACCGACTTCTAAAAGAAGGAGGTTATCAATTCGAATGTTATACATATTTTTTTTTTATATATGTTCCGGTATA
This sequence comes from Omphaloscelis lunosa, assembly GCA_916610215.1. NCBI lineage: Eukaryota > Metazoa > Arthropoda > Insecta > Lepidoptera > Noctuidae > Omphaloscelis > Omphaloscelis lunosa. Next base: position 15,606,183 of record OU744244.1, on the reverse strand, counting down.
ACTCCGTCATATATAGACTGATTTGCAAAATTCTTTTTTTTTGTTTGAAAGGGTATATTCCGAGGTGATCCCATTGTCATCAAGGATCTGATGATGGAATCGTGGAGAAATTGAGGGAACTTATTAAATATTGACCACAGATGACCACCGGAACTACTCAATAATAAGTATTACACGGGTTGCGATTCGATTACTTTAATATGGTTGCCAAGCAATTTATGAAGAGAGAGAGAAGTGGAGCCGATGGTGAAGTACCGGAAGAACTCCTCAACGATTAACGTCCCTGCATCGGGAAAAGCAATATTTTGTAAAAGGGGATGAGCAGTTGAATAAGGTTATTGTAATTTAGATAAATACAAAATGACCCCCTAAAAACCGAGAAATAAAAAAGTTTTTACAAAAAAAAAAACAACCGACTTCCAAAAAAATACTAAAACGTGAAAAATAACAAATTTCGGAAGTTGATGTCAAATAACGAAAATACAAAACCAAAGACACAGAGAGAGTAGATAAAGTAAATAGATACATAAATAAATTACTATAACTAAATCTATCATTCCTTGTGATTATACTTTTACTGTCGAAACAAAAATCTGGCGAAACGAAAATCCGACGAAACAAAAATCTGACGAAACGAAAATCTGACAAAACGGAAACAACCGCTAGATACTTTAATTGAGTACAATTCGGGTTTAAAGTTAACTAACCCAAACAGAAAAGCCATAGCGAATTAAAATATCATTTAAAAAAAAAATGTCTGGCCCACAATTAAAATACAAATTCTCAATGATAAAATATGCTATTTATGAAATTAAAAATAGAAGCGCAAAGCAAATTCTCCACCTCAATCATATGTTAGTGAAAATTACAGTGCTAGAGAATCCATTAACTAATAATTGCTACTCCGGGCAACACAATTAAGATCGTTAATAGAAACAAATTAAATTATTTGTGCTACGTTACGTGGCGGAGATTAGAATTCAATCTTTCTTGAGCAGCTGCTGTGCTCGGGTTCGTTTGTTTATAAGTATGTTTTTATGAAATGTAATGATGAAATTCTGGAATGTAAAAAAACATAGAGATAAAAAAACTGAGCCGTTATGGCAATGAAAATATATATAACTATAATTCTATGCCATTGATATTAGAGAACAATGATATTGAATTGTAAAACGGGCTTGTGTCCGCAACTCCACGTCCAATCGCGTATTTTGCGTACGATATTAGTGCACAAAACAACATAAAGAAAAAAAAGAGTATATAAAGAGTATTCTATTCTAACGTCTTAAATTAACTATAATCTACCCCCAAAATCCTAACTAATATTATAAATGCGAAAGTGAGTTTGTTTGTTACACTTTCACGCTAAAACAGCTGAACAGATTTAGATGCAATTTTGCACACGAGTAGACCATGACCTAGATTAGGACATTAGATCTGTCCCGATATTCCCACGGGATCGATACTTATGCGGGTGAAACCGTGGGGCGCAGTTAATATAAATATAATGTAAACAAACATATACCTCGTTCAAAGTACAAATGAAATCCACTTTCAGACTCGCTTGCATTCAAATATGCAGACAGTATGTAAGTTCACACTTATTCGTATTTTCTGTACGGACGTGACATTGTGGACAGATGCAGAGCGTCGTCTCGTCCTCTGACTCGGTCCGGTCACGTTGCATGTTCCCATCGCCGTCGCCTACCCGGCGACTAAGTCTGTCACTCGTAACATAATCATGCATAGCTTGTCTGTAACTCGTAATATAAAAAGTGAGACCACGGCCAATGGGAAGTTTGAGATCCATTCATATTTTTGGAGTTTACTCTTTAAGAATCGATTTTCAGATAAGGCCCCCGGTATGGAAATTTGATGAGGAAATTTATACAACACGGGTTAGGTTGGGCTAAGGCTATGTAACATCACGAGAAGACCAACCAACCAACCAACCTTAAGAGAAGAGCAAAAAAAAATTTTTTTTAAAGGAACGCTTAGTGAAAACGAAGTAAAGTGCGGGCTGGCGTTGGGATGCGACGACGTGGGTCGAGGGCCGAAATTTCACGCAGACGAAGTCGCGGGTAGAACTAGTATTACTGATAGAGATAACCACAATAGCGTAACGGGCAACCATAACAACCATGGCACCACATTTAAATTATACAGCTAATTAAACCACATAATCGAATCAATAAAATTGAAGGGTGCAACTTTAAGGCTCACTTGCACTACAAATCACTTAATGCATATCCTAGCCTTACGTGAATGGAAACCATTTTTATTTCTGTCAATCATTTCAAGATGACAGATTAAATGAGCAATATATGCATATTTCTAATCACAGTCTCGAAAACCCCTTAATTGCAACTTTCATCGCAAATGTAAGTTTTCGATGAAATTTGCAATGCCTACACGCTAACGCTTAAAGGTAGGCGTTTACGGGGTGAAAAATCGATCAAGTTAGGTCTTATACCTGGAAAAAATCGTTTTCTCTATTTTCACCCAAGTAGAGCTCGGTCGACCAGGTACTGGTGTTTTAAATACGGTGAGCGGTAAATATTTTTAGGGACTAGTAATAACAAGCGCCCGAGGCGCGCCCTCGGTACGTTGCGTTTTGGGCGCGCGCCGAGCGCGCGTTGGACGCTCGTCAAACGCAACAAGATTTCCACGTTACGTATTAACTTTTGAACCCTTAACTTGCTCATTATAACTGTGTTTCTTTTAAGTTTATTAAATGCAGAGAAACGTCAAGGAAAAATAGTAAGAAATTTACTTGCGGCCACGAGTCGAGGGCATTCTAGGGGCGCCCTTGGACGGCAGCGCTTGATGTATAATTCGTTAAGTAGACACTCATACAATTTTATTGAGCGCGCCCAAAACGCAACATACAAAACGCGCGCCTCGGGCACGTATTTTATCTAGGGCCTTAGTGATTTGTGTTGCAATTGGATCTTTTTGTTAGTTCAACTTATGGTATGCCAGGCAATTAAATAGCACGGTGTAAAAAGGAAGCAGTCAGTACTGCTTCCTTTTTTACACCATGTTATTTTACAACTTATCTACGTCATGTCCGAAAAAGGGGTTATAACTTACATGGGGCTTACATGCATATTTACACGCCGCTCCCTCCACTACCACTAAACAAAGTAGTTCTTACTACTTTTTGTGTTCTCACTACCTACTACATAACGTTCACAGGAATCGTATTTATTTTTTAAGAGAAAAAAAAACTGACCGAATAAACTTTCCTTTCTTACCCGACTACGGCGAAGCAAAAAGGATAGTTTTGATTTGGACCGGTATGTATGTTCATCTGTAATAACTTCTAAACTGCTAATCATAATTTGACAAATGAGGTCCGCTAGTTATAAGTTACGCGGCGTATAATAAATGAATATAGCGCTCTCTAGAGGACATAAAGTAAGGCACAAAAAATATAAATTCAAAATCCGGAGTCACACGTAATCCGTTTGATTGGACTTTGACTTGTGACTCCGGATTTTGAATATGTCTCTATGACGTCTTATACTTTTTTAGTTGAAAAATTGAAACAAATAAAACACTATGAACTAAAATTAATTCACAGGAAAAACAGTCGTCAAAACGAATAAATAAGTAGCTACCATAATATTTCTCAGAAAGAAAATTATAATAAAACATCATTATAATATTATAATAGGTAATAAAACGCACGCTTTGCGTGTAATAAGCGCACATTGCTTCCGTTTTCATTAAATTTTCAGCCGCAATCAAGGTTTCACTTAATCTCGACTGATTAGTTAAATATAATCAAAATTCCTACGCGATACTCATTATTATAAATTACAGGAGCAAATGAACAGTGTATATTTTTTCATTCATTTAATTAATCAATTACGACAGGGCAGGAGGTTCCTTTTTTCAGACTTTATTCTGAAAAACTAGTCGCAAACTTTTAAAGATTTATAAGTATGCAAGAATACTCATGAAATATCCGAATTTAGAAGCAGGTTCGATCATTTTAACCTCATAGGTTTTCCATCTTTTACAAAATTTTATAGTTACATTCACACAAGTATTATAAATGCGAAAGTGAGTTTTTTTGTTGTTTATTTGTTTGTTACGCTTTTACGCTAAAACGGCTAAACAGATTTGGATGAAATTTAGTTTGTGGTTAGACCATGTCCCGGATTAGGATATAGAATATTTTTTATCCCGATATTCCTACGAGATCGAGACTTATGCGGGTGAGACCGCAGGGTGCAGCTAGAAATTTTATAATGTTGACGATATCCAGAAGGTAAGTATTAAATAATCAGACGAACAATAATATTATGTGTAATATTTAGTTAAAAAACTAAATCATGTTTGTGTGCTCTATGCCCCAAAAAGTTGGAATTTCTAAAATGAAGTATGACTGACATCAATGTAACTTAATGGCTAGAATGCGTGCACTCAATCATTAGCGACACTTATTACAAAAGAAAAGTTTTGTTTGTTTCTATTTTTAGATACTAAATGCTAAATAGAAAATGGGACGTTTGACATCCATACGTAGGTACTTAGTGTTTTAATTGCAATCTGTATAATATCACACATATATAGTCCTCCAGACCATATATGTGTGATATATATTCGGCCATGGCAGCCAATCTCAACAGACACTTGACTTCGGCGCAGGAGATATTTACTATAGTGCACAAGAGTGTGCGCAGGCACGGGTACACTCCCCTTTCCTCACTCACCAGAAAAAAACAGTATAATATACACAGAGCACGGGCTCACCGCACCGGCAGCGTCTAGAGACGGTAGCACTAATCAAATTTGTGGCGCCGAATGTGCGTTGAGCGCACAACTTATGTCACGGACTGCCTTTTCAGCCGACAGTTTCTATACGACATTTGTGTCGTAGTGCGATTAAACGGTGACACGCTTTGTTTGTATGGAAAGTGTTGTTTTATTGGTTTCTATTTTAAGATACTGAAGGCCAATTAGAAGTTAGTGCCTACCTAAACCAATTTTAACGGAATTTTTAATTGTTTTTAATCTAGACGAATTCTATAGTCATTAATTTCAATTACATCTTTTCCAGGAACTTTTGGAATCGTCAAGAAGTCTGTCAGTTAGTCAGAAAGTTAGCTGACGAAACGTCTATATCAATTGAATTAGGTGGAATTGCAAATATAGACCGTGATTTCTTAGAAAAAAAATTGTACTGTGGTTCCAAATAAAAATTCGGTACCTAGGTAATGGATGATAGGACTTTAAGGTGACCCATATACGTCATAAGCTCATTTAAATGATATGAAATGGAATTGACACTTATTATGGAAAGATCTGTGATGTACAACGACAGTTTGTAGTTACGAAATTATGTGTATTTACTATCAGAGTCAGGTAAGTATATTTGCCTGACACATGCTGAGTTGGACTCCCATTTGGTGCACCATTGAGACGCATACCGCACTTTGTATGTTCGTTGATTCATTATTGTAAGTTTGTCATAGCCAATAGTGAATTCATAATGTCCTGTTTTTTTTAAATATTGGTGACATGTATAACAAGCTATTTTCTAATATTCATGAAATTGTTATTACTTGATCGTTATGCTTTTGTATGTTGTAGTATTTTTATTTTTGTGTGCACCAAATAAACGAACATTATTTGTTCTTAACAGTAAGATAGAAAGTTTTTTTTTTGGCCAGAAGCTCTCCGCCTATCACATGGAGTCATAAACATTACTGGCGAAATATGGATGTACTATGTACACCTCTACCCAACCCTTCGGGGAAACAAGGCGTGAATGTTAGGTAATACTTAATACGGGATAGTATCCGCAACTCCACGTCAAAGCGCGTATTTTGCGTACGGGTGGGAAAATCGGTTATTCGATCCGCCCCAGCTCCTCAAAGAAGGCCAGCTACGCCTTGATGTCACTGAAAATCTCACTTAGGGTACCTGGGTTACCTAAGTACTGCTAGCTGAGTGCAGGGCTACCAGACCACGGCCCCGTAAACGATCATGTGGCGGATCACTGCTGTCTTCAGCCACAGTATGATTTTGGGGGATAGGCTGGGGCCTGTCCCCCAAAATCATACTCATCATAGAAGTGGGCTTCTTACCTATCATTTTCCTGCACTGCCAAAAGGTGATGCAGGTCCTGTTTAGCTTGTTGTCTACATGACTACTCCAGTTTAACTTACTGTCTAGAATGACCCCGAGGTACTTGACCTCGTTGGCAAACTGAAGTTCTTCATCGAACAGTTTGGGTAGGCGGAAAGGGCCTAACGCTCGTTTTTGGGTAAACATGACTAGTTCAGTTTAGTGGGGTTCACTGATAGTTTAAATTCCCTGCACTAACTTTCCCGGTGAGGACCTGCGTCAGGCAGACGTTGAGGATGCCATGGCACTTTTCTAGCCACTCCTCAAAGAAGGGACTTATCGCCGCAATTATGGCGTGCGCAAACGTGAAAGTCCTGCGTGCGTAACTCCAATCATTGTCTGATGGTGTTTGGGTTTCATCTTGCCAGTCGATTACCTGCACGAAGACGCATCCAGGGAAGTGAGTTGTGTTATGGCGTGAATGTTATATCATGTGTATATTTTCTCCTTTTTTCATATTATCATACATACCATATACGTCAATCCTCACTTTGATGACGGCGACATATAATGAACTCAGCAAGCTTATGCAGCTCACAATTTAAGTTGTTACACCAACTTGAATGTTTGCGACTGTTCGAATACTTGAATGTTTGCGAATGTATCGTTGGAACGTAAGCATTAACATCCACTGAAGTTCATAAGTGCACTTTAGTTTGAAGCCTGCTTCTTCATTTAATATTACAATGCTATTAATAATGAGTTTTTAATATCCATTTTTCATATAAAAGCAATCGCGTTCCACACTAACAATTACAATGCCTTTCATTTAGACTATTCGACAACATTCATTGCTTTATTTACGTTGTCGAGCAGACGAATTTTTCAAATGAAGCAATGGATGGAATTTCTTTTAAAATCCTTAGGATTGTGACAGAAAGTGTAATTGGGAAGCTGTTTTCGATAGAAACTTTGTGTAGGTTTAGTGATGGCTCCAGAATATTAGATTAACATGAGAATGTTAATAAGCCACTGGCTCAAAGACCATCCTTTTATTCCCCTTTTACGATATTCAAGAGAAGATAGCTACATCAGCGCAGATAAAAGCGATTGTGAAAGTTCTCCGAGAATTTACAGTGCTTTGCGTTCAAAGTAAAAATGCGAACAAACTCGAAAACACTGCAATTCGCCAAAACTAATTGCGAACACATAGCAATTTTAAAAACTCCTGATTGATTCCTTTTTTTTTAATCCCTCCCATAATCCGGGTGACGCGTGAGGTGCGTTACCATTGAATAATTTAATTCCGTAATTAAATTTTTACCTTTACAATATTCATATTTAATTTATTGATACATATTTTTTATACGTTCGCAATGAAAAAGCCGAATTTTGAATTTTTTGTATCTAACAACGTAGTGCCGCGTGAGTAAATGTGAATTTCGTCACTTTATTCCAAGTAATATCGTTTATTTAATTATGCCTAAACATTAATTTTGGGAAATTTTAGAGACGAACCATTTATATATGTGTATGAAATCGTGCCCTCTTGATGTCTTACACAAATAAAAATGGCTCGTCACTAACATGTCCCAAAATTTATAATTACATAGAGAGATTCCCACATAGGTATGGTTGGCCTGTATTGTGTCTCTGTGGTTTATCTGAGAGTCTTGAACAAACTCAAAATTATTGTAGCCTAGATTTATCTGGTCGTGTAAGTGAATTCTGAAAGTATATTATATGACTTTAAACATTTTTAGAATATACATGCTCTGTGAATTAATTGATAAGAAAATGAAATTGAAAATTTGATTTCATCACGGTTCAAGCATCACTATTACTACTATTTTTTCTTTATTTAATTTTTAAACATATTAATCATATTTTTAAATATTCATATAAAAACAAAAAAAAAATACACATTTAAAAATATAAAAAATAGTAGCCCACCGGTGTCGGTAACAGGGTCCAAGCTACCGGTGGTCAGGGCTCCTGAGAGAGGAACCTCCTGACAGACAATACGCGCCATGTCGAGGAGTACCGCTTTCTGGATCAAGCCCTTGATCCAGCTGCCTAACGAGAGTCTCTTCAGATGTTGGTCGAGGCTCTTGGCTATTATGCCTTAGCCGTCACGACTATCGGCTCAATGATGGCTGTATCCACATCCCACATGTCGACAACCTCGCGAGCCAGGTCAAGATACTTAATCTGTTTATCTTTTTCAGCTTTCACGAGGTTCTCGTCATGGGGGACCGCTATATCAATAATCATTGTGCGACGCTCTAATCGATCTATCACCACTATGTCTGGCTTATTGGCAACAATAGTCCTGTCAGTGATGATAGATCGATCCCAATACAACGTTATATTAACATTTTCGAGGACTGGGTCGGGCACACATCTATAGTACGGTACTTCCGATTCCACGAGACTGTATTTCAGAGCAAGTTGCTGGTGGATAATCCTGGCTACAAGGTTGTACCTATGCAAGTAGTCTCCGTTAGCCAGACGAGAACAGCCAGAGATAATGTGTCGGATTGATTCCCCGGGACGGTGGCAGGCCCGACAGATGTCAACCGTGCCGTCCTTCACAATATATTTCCGGTAGTTGTTCGTCATCATAACTTCGTCCATAATCGCAAAGACAAAACCTTCGGTTTCCCCAAATAGGTCACCGAATCGCAACCTTACTACTATTATTTCCTTTATTTAATTTTTAAACACATTAATTATATTTTTAAATATTCATATAAAAACAAAAAATAATAAACATTTAAAAATATGATTATTATTACTATTATTATTATTACTACTATTATTAGTACTATTTGCATCACTACCTAATACCTCACAAATCATCAACCTAAAAAAATCTACACTTTGCTATAAAAAAAACAGTGGCACTCCGGGAGTGCCGACAGAAGTGAAAACTTGAAAAAAAAATCGGCATGCGTTGATGTCTTTTTAATGGTCAGAAGCTGGTGTCGTCACAGTGTCGCGAAATTAATGGTTTAATCTCGTCTCAATAAATGATAGTTAAAAAAAATAAAAAACACGCTTTATATAGAAAACCAAACTAAAAAATAGAAAATAAATTGTAATTTCGAATTAAGTATTTACACTATTATTCATTTATATTTATTAGAATTTTTTACACTGTGCTTAATTCAAATTTATTACAATTTATTTTCTATTTTTTAGTTTGGTTTTCTATATAAAGCGTGTTTTTTCGTTTTTTTTTTAACTATTATTTATTTTCTACTTTTTAGTTTGGTTTAATTATTATAGCGTGTTTTTTTAATTTTTTTAAACTGTTATTTGATCTAATCTACTATCAATTCCGTGATAACTATAAGTAACTGTAATTATTTTCCAAATTATTAATGTGTACAGCTGTATTGATAGTCAAATCTCGATTTTAGAAGCCATTCAAATATTTTAACGTTATCAATATATACACTTAGACTTATTGGTATAAGGTTATTGACGAAATAGTGATATCGACAAGTCTTACTAAGATTCAGGAAATCATTGATGTTTATTCTAAGTCAGTAACTTATCCGAGAAATGAGGGATTCTGGCGCCTGCTGCCTCCCTTAGATAAGATAGCCGTTTCTCAGGTTCCCTCTCCGAAAATTTCATCTTAATCAGAGTCGGTAACTTATCCGAGAAATAGGTAATCGGTGCGCTTGGTAGTTTCCCTTCTTGGTCTTGACGCAATCAAGTTACACTGCCGTGCCAACTTTTTAGCGGTTATTTTGTTGAATTGAAAATTCTCTTTGGTATTTGGAAATTGGTTTATATTAGAGAAATCGGCTAAAGATAATGGTTGGAAATTAATTTTAACATCAATTCCTGCCTTATCGACTATTGATAAAAATTGTATAAATCGACAAAAATCTTTCTTTGCAAACTGAATAATGGAATAATCATATAAAATCAGTGTTTTGTCATCGGTCCTCGATAAATCTACAAAGTTTAAATGAAATCAGGCCGTTTAAAGTGGGTCAAAATCGTGCCCTAAGGAGTCGGTAACAAACATAGAAGTGAAACTAATATAAAGCGTGTAAAAAATGTTAAATCAAAACTTAATCCAAATTTAATAAATTTTATTTTCTATTTTTTTGTTGAATTTTCTATAAAAGCGTGTTTTTTAGTTTTTAAACTATAATTTATTAAGTCAGTAACTTATCCGGGATTTGGGGAAATCGGGTGCCTGCTGCCTTCCTCAGATGAGGCAGCCGTTTCTCAAGGTTTATCTTATTTAAAGTTTATGACTTTATCGACTGTAGATCCTAGGCTATGCTAATTATTACTAAATGTTATTCCGCAAAATTAATATTTTGAGATTTCTGTCCTAAATATTTTGTTTTGTTGTATATAAGAAGCTTTTTTGTAAATCGCGGTTATCATTATATTATGGATATTATAAGTCTCTAAAACTGCACGCATGCGTAGTTCGCGCACTCGCTCTATCTCTCTTACTCTCATGCAAAGGATGCGGAAAGAAATTGATGAATCCTGGCGAATCTAATCAGGATAATCGGATATTTTAATCGAATTATTGCATTGTCATCGGTCGTTGACAGGTGTGCAAAATTTGAATGAAATCTGGCCGTTTAAAGTGGGTCAAAATAGCGCCCTAAGGAGTCGGTTACAAACAAACATACATACAAGTGAAGCTAATATAAAGCGTGTAAAAATACCCAACGCGCCTAAAGAAGTTTTCACTTCAAAAACATTTTATACTCCGATGTCTTTGCCTTTAATAGTGAAGGTTGTAAAACGATATCCGCTTTTTATAACAAGACTTAAAGGTAAGCTCGAGGAAAATATTCAGTGCAGAGTACCCAGGTAATAACTCTGTAGCGGGCCCGGCGGAAATTAGAAGCGTCTGCAATATCCCGGGCTGCTCACCTATAGAAATAAAATTGTTAACTTCGCCAACTTGCAAATACCTACCACTAGTAGGTATTACATTATTGGATATCCTCCGTCGTGCGTCTGTTTAGTACTTAGTACGCTTCTGAACATTTTCAATACAGGCAAGGTAGGAGACTAAATAAACGTAAACTAAAATGTGAACGTATAAACTTTACAAGCTAGATGGACGGATGACCTTGAAAAGGTGACTGGGACGGACTGAATGCGGAAGGCAGAGGAGGACAGGGTGCTTTTGTGGCACAGCCTGGGAGAACTATGTCCAGTAGTGGACTGTGATAAGCTAAGTTGATTGATTGATTTGATTAAGAACACATACATACATATGCTATACATATGCATGCTGAGCTAGACTTCCATTTGGTGCAACCTTGAGACGCACACCGCACTTTGTATATTTGATTATTTTTGTTTCATTTTATATTTGTTTTTATAAATATTTATGTAATTTTTATCATTTAATTGTGCTTATGTGTGTCTTTTGTGTGCACTGAATAAATGTTTTATCTATCTATCTATATCCACCAACCCGCACTGGGCCCACGTGGTGGATTACGGCCCATTCCCTTTTACAGAGACACAAGCCTGTGTCCCAGCAGTGGGAACATTAGATATAGACTGATTATACATACATAAACTCACGCCTTCTTCCCATGGGGGTGGCAGAAACTACAGAACGCCAGTTGCTACGATCCTTACATATTTGTTTTCCCTCGTTTACGTTCATACATCTGGTCATACACGCACGCCGGTTGCGAGTTATTATTATTTTAATATTATTAGTATAGCGAAAGAGGGGTATGGCGAAATATGGGTGTACTAAGTATACAGCTCTGCCCAACCCTTCGGTGAAACAAGGCGTGATGATAGATATATTAGTATTTTTATTTCTTATAAAACTAAGCTATATAAAACTATAAGTCCCAGTCCAGTTGTAATAGCAATCATTTAATTGTGTTTAATTAAAATAGGTTTTTATTTTTATTAATTTATTTCTCTTTTGTATAGATTGTTTTCTGTTTTGTGAATGTGAGAACGCTGTAGGCTTAGTGGACTGTAGATCTGTTGACCATTTTCTTTTTTCTTAAGTACTTATTGAAAGACCTACACTGTCCTCCTATACCTAGTCACACTGTTATTTGAAAGTATTGTAAAAGCCAATTATTTTTAAAAGAGTTACCATGGAGTTTCTTGCCGGCTGTTCTCCATAGGAAACGACCAATTGCGACCGTGCACCTAGCTTCTGACGTTTCATAGCGTTAGGTTTACGTGAAATAAAAATATTTTGAATTTGAATTTGAATCAATACCTTCTTGCATTTGCACCGATACAAACCACTTATAGTAAATTAACCGTTAATCTTACATAAATAATTTCGATTCTTACAATGCAGGCAGTGATTTTGTATGAGTATCATAGAAATAAAACAATATTTAAGAAATCACTTGCCTGCCACACATAATAAAACTCACACAAGCCTGGAGTCGGCTTCCAGTCTAACCGGATACAACTGAATACACAGTTGAGAGAGGCTAGGCAGATTGATTGATCAAGTATTATAAAAAGACTTTTACAAATGTATGAGGGCCAAATAGAGGCGACAACAAAGCCTCAAATGGCTCTCGACAAACATTAGTCCAACCTCTTCATAATGCTTCAGATTCGGCAGTGGATATAAAATGATGTTGTAATAATATAGATTCTGTCCCTTCGTCCACGCTAACGACACCTTCGGGAATGATTGGAATGATATTATTCGAAGCTGAAACCACAGGGAATATAAATCTGTAATTCCTATCTGATTTGGCATACAGTAAATAATTTTGATGAGGTTATTTTGTCGGTTTATGATAATAAAGAGCATGTAATACAGGCATTGATTGGTGACCATTCCTAAGAGAATACTATATGAAACCAGCATTTTGGTTTAAAATAATCCACAACTTGTACTTGAATTTAAAAAAAAAAAAACAAGCAATAGTGTTACGCAAGTTTTTTTTTTGTGGGTCATCTCGTAACTGACCTCGAAGCTCATGACTACTTAACCAGGCTATCTTGTGGCTGCCTTAAGCTACTACTTTAAAGCCTCCAGCCTGGGGCGTAAACTAAACTTATATAATAGGCGAGTCTTCGCTAAGGGCACCCCCTGTGGGGAACGGACCTCGGCTTAGGACGTCGCTGGGGGAGGACAGCAAGATGGGACAGGCTGGATCAAACATGGGTAATTATTATTAATCGGGGAATTTAAAGCTACATGCTCAGCTTAGACGCGGGCTGGTGCATCGTTGTCGAGCAAGGGTCGGGGGAGAGTATTATTTACTCGGGGTTGCAGTCGCGGAGGACCTCATCGGCGAGGTCGGAATGTCGGATAAATGTGTTTGGGCATTGTACTGGTGGCCCTACTGCTCTTCTGGAGGAGGTTGTGTTATCTGGGTCGGTAAGATGTTATGCAAGGTTAAAGATGCTTGATTTGAACAATCCCTAGACCAGGACTCGAAGTATAACCGGCGAAATGTGGGTGTACTATAGGTACACGTCTGCCCAACGCTTCGGGAAAACAAGGCTTGATGTTATGTTATGCTTATGTCTATACCTGGTTTGCGTATAATTTAATATATATATATGACGGAGAGGGTAGGTGACTTTTTCGTTATTATCACCCATATTTTAACTACTGTGGGTAGTGTTGGTTATTGCGCAATAGAAAAACCGTTTACAGTTCCGATCAAATTATAATTTACTACCAAATTAATCACACTAGCAATTCACACACTGTAGGTACACAACATGACTATTCGTAATGCGGGACAGTTTCTAAACGTGTTCACAGCTTGACCGAAATCCATGAACTGTGTCCATCCCCGGTCGAGCGTTATGTTGTAGACACTGTCGAACGCCGCTAGGCGGCGCTGGCGTCCCGATTATTCAACTTAGTAACGTATTTTCGTATCATATTATTATGTAATTTGTTCAGCGAATCACGTCAAGATGCGTGTGGGTAGTACATAGGCTGCAGGCACTGATCACGACATCAAACGGCGAAGATACTGGCATAAAGAAAACAAAGGTTTTTTTTTTCTCGTATTTCGAATGTAAAAATGATCACTGTGTATTGATCGTCTGGAATCCTGATCCATTCTCGGTCCAGTGGTCTATGTATCAACAGCGTACACTGTGGGCGACAGTTTCAAAATAACTTTTGTACACAAACAATGTAATTCACTTTCACGGGATTTATTGTTTATTGTAGTGGAAACCGTCCAATGTCTATGTTAGGTGCCTGGAAATGTTTGGCGCCTATGGACTATTTTGTGTTGACGTATCTAGCTATTTTATGTATTGACAGTCACTGTTTCATGGTAATATTAATATTATTGTAAAAATAAAATAAAAAACCTATTATTGTCCCACTACAGGGTAAAAGCCTCTTCTCATACAGAGAAGTCATGTGCATTGATCACTACGCTTGCTTCTTTGTGGATTGACGACTCAAGACTCATATTAATTACTAGCTGCCAGCCCCGGTTTCCCACGGGTAGCATTAAGTACTTATCTACGGTTACCTACCCTACCTACCCTACCCTACCTTCATACCCTACCTACCTACTTACATATCTACCTACCCTACCTATAACCTTGTCCTGAGAATAACGAACACAAAAAAAAGAATTAGCGAAATCGGTCCAGCCGTTCATGCGTGATGCCGTGACCAAGGGAAAAAAGGATTTATTTTTATTTACAGATTTTTTTTAACCAGTACGCAAACCTAAACACGTGACTTTACTCATCATTATGAACCACATTTACAATGGACTAAACCTGAAATTGCGAAAGAAAAATCATTTGTTCCCTACATCTATATTTAATTGTATATTTATTTTATTTATTTATTTATTTTATTTTATTTTATTTTATTTTATTTTATTTTATTTTATTTTATTTTATTTTATTTTATTTTATTTTATTTATTTATTTAAATAACATGGGAGACTTACAGCTGAAACAAACAGATCAAGGACAGTACATTAGTCTGAAAGCCAATTACAGGTCTCGTATAAATGTAGGGAACGCATAACCCATATAAATGTAGGAAACAGACGATTTTTTTTTTCGCGATTACAGCTTTGTTCCCATATTAAAGGTTGTTCACAATGACTAGTATTTTCACGTTTATAAGTTTGCGCACTGGTTAAAAACTTACCCTGTATAAAGATAGATAAGTCCAGGTTTTCATAATTATTTTACATTTTGTGGTAAGAGATTTTTAGAAACGAGTTGGTGATGACAGTACTTACCAGAATATCAGTCTTTTCTTACAGATAAGCCGTTGATGTTAAGTATATATAACTTTAGAATTAGTAGAATTTATATGGCACCTAAATAGCAGGATGCCTTCTTCATCACCCATTTTTTGCTCTTTCCATGAAAAGAGTATCTAACGAACATCCTCCTATCCTTATCTGTAACAGTCCACAGCCGTGGATTTCATATAGAAACCAAATATGCAGGTGACATTGATGTGTATCCGCGCTGAGGTAACTGCAGTTACAAGATAACATTACTCAACTTTTTATAATCCTACAATAACTATTCACGGACCTCTTTCTGTTCAAGATAATTCTCTCGATTTAGTCAGTGAGGAGTAATAGAGCTCTAGAGTAATCAAGTATTATTCAAACTCAGGTATTTCGTCAATTAATTAACGTTCATTATTTATCCACTTTACTACATGGCAGGAGACTATGTTTTAAATATTCATGTGCCGTTTTAGAAACAATGTTTGTACGAGTCGGTCGGACATAGTGTTAAACCTGCCAAAACTTCTAATACCGTTAAGATATATTCCATTGAAAGGATCTCGAATACAAGAAGGTTTACTACTACGACTTGTCTGAATTATTAGTTTGTTCGGCGCTCAATATGACGTTAACATCAACACTTAATTCTAGTCATAAGTTAACAAATTATTAAACAGTAACCTGTAAACATCATCATTATTAAATTATACTTCAGGTCTCGTCCGAAGACCATTTATTACTTGCAGCATTACGAGTTGTGGTGCTGTCTCTGTCACACTTCAGATCCAAGTTATAAAAATACTAAACCCATCTCTCTCACTCTCATGCACCCGCGCATGCGGCGGGCGGCGGCTGACCGGGAACGAGCCTGTAACTTGTCTTTACGTGTTTTTGTGTTATCTAGGTCACACAAAAAGTTTTTAATTTTCTCCAAAAAAGGTGTTTTTAGTGAATTTACTATGGGAAAGCGTAAGCGTTCAGATCTAGATGATGACGAATACAAAAGTATCAAAAAGAAACTGAAAAAACTCGAACGTAAACTTCAAAAGTGCAAAAGACCGAGTTCGAGTAGCTCGTCATCATCAGATTTTGAGGGCCGCGAAGGTCCCTCATATCGTGATGGATATAACGAAGAATTTCGGGATGTACAAGGTATGTAAGCCCAGTATTGTTTAATTGAGTTCATGTATTTTTCAAGCAAAAATTTCAAATACCCACACATGGTAAAAGATGTTCAACGGATTTCGATAATTTGGAAGATAATGTCAATGTTGAAAAATGGATTCTACCAAGGTCTCACTTGTATATCTTGTTGAGAGTACGTATTATTTTCTTCACGTAAATCGTGTTGAACGTATTTTAGGATACAAATAATCGTACCTACCTTGAAGTCCTCCGCGTATATCGCGTTGAGGGTTTATTTTACGTATAAATGATCAATATTTCAATCGATCAATACCCTCGCACGTATATAGTGACGAGCGCGCCTACCTACCTACACAAACATACCATGCTTCTTCATGTAAACTCCGCGTATATCGCGTTGAGTGCCCATCTTATCCGGAATAAAAACTAATACAGAATCATATTCTCGCATGTATAACGTGTCGAGAGAAGGTACCTACCTAGGCAGCTAGGCACATACGATACTGTGTTTCCACGTGAAGTGTGTTAAGCGTACCCGTGGGTACTAAGCAAATAATCAGACCTAAACAATGATTTCTATAACTTCAACGTAATCTGATGATCTGAACGAGAAATTTTGAAATATTTAGTAGGTGCCTATTTTTTCTACTACATTTTATGTCCTTACAGAAGAAAATGTACTTCAGGAAGAGGGTGAGATCATCGACACTGAGGGACCAGTATTGGAACCAACGACTATATCAGCTGTGCAAGACAAACCTGAGGAGGTTCTGGACCCAGAAATCCTAATGATATTGGGCGAAGATCCTTCAGTACAGAAAGAACATGGTGAGGATTTACACACAGATATTGCTGCCCGTTGGTCACATACTTTAATGAACGGTTTGTCCAAAGAAATAAAGTCAGACCTCTTGAAAAACTATTTACCAGCCGAGAATTGTGCCAATATGAAGGCGCCCAAACTCAATTTAGAAATCGAGGCGGCGTTATCACTGTTAAATGTTAAAAAAGATATCTTCAGTCAAAGCAAGCAAAATCAGCTATCTAGCTGTTTATCCGCTATTGGAACGGCACTGAACTGGGCCTTGTCATCCAAGGACGCGCTACCGCTCGCACAAAAAATCATTAAGCCTTTGAGCGACGCTGGACGACTACTCTGTGACAGCCACTATCGAGAGTCACAGTCAAGGCGATATGCCATAATAAACAGTCTCAACAAAAAGACTCAAGATGTTGTGA
The DNA here is from genome assembly GCA_916610215.1 of Omphaloscelis lunosa. Taxonomy (NCBI): domain Eukaryota; kingdom Metazoa; phylum Arthropoda; class Insecta; order Lepidoptera; family Noctuidae; genus Omphaloscelis; species Omphaloscelis lunosa. The sequence continues at coordinate 15,588,475 of OU744244.1, read as the reverse complement.
AGAATACAAAACTCGATGAAACTTTATTTGGCGCTAACCTTGCGGAGCATCTCAAATCATCAAAAGCTATAACCCAGTCGGGAGCGGAGATGAAATATAGCGCGGTACAGCGCGCCACATACAAACCTCCGCCATCTACAAGAAAACCTCAGCGAGGTGCTTTAAACTCGAGGGGGATGTCGCGACCAGCAGTCGGCGAGCCGCGTCAGTACCCCAGTTCCCGAAAACCGACAGCAGCACCGCGGGATCAGCATCGAGACACGTATCGACGCAGCCACTCGACGCGCCAGAGGACATCGAGACGCTGACTTCACCATTGCAGGTACCTATCGCAGGCAGACTGCAATACTTCTCCTCCTGTATCATCCTGCATGATCCTGTAATATTGTCCTGGGTTCGAGGATACAATATACCCTTCAAAAGCGAGCCTTTACAAATATCTTCTTTTCGAAATTCAGCTAAATCAATACCTGAAATCAAAATAATCGATCAATGTATAGAAGGTTTACTGCAGTCCGATTTTATATCAATTTGTGAACCCTGTAAAGATCAATTTCTATCTCCTATCTTCACGGTACCCAAGCCTAATGGCCAGCATCGCTTTATTTTGAACCTGAAACATCTAAATAAATTTATTCAGCTAGAACATTTTAAAATGGAAGATTTTAGAACAGCGTTAAAATTAGTAAATCAAAATAATTTTATGTGTACGTTAGATTTAAAGGACGCCTATTTTTTGATCTCTATTGATAAACAGCATAGAAAAAGCTACGTTTCGAGTGGAAGTCACAACTTTATGAATTTAATGTTTTATGCTTTGGCCTATGTACAGCGCCTTTTGTGTTTACTAAACTGATGAAACCTGTTTTACAGTACTTACGTTCACAAGGCCTTATTTCAGTCAATTACCTAGACGATTTCCTTTTAATAGGGCAAACATACAGCGAATGTGTTAGCAACGTCAGTAAGACAATGGATGTCTTACAATCTCTAGGTTTTGTTATAAATTTCAGTAAAAGCCAATTAATACCAAAAACAGATTGTAAATTTTTAGGCTTCATTTTTAATACTAATGATATGACTATCTACCTTCCTGAAGAGAAAAAACTGCGCATTCTTCAAAAATGTACAGAGTTTTTAAAGCTTAAAAGGTGTACCATAAGATACTTTGCCGAATTTATCGGTCTATTGACATCGGCATGTCCTGCCGTTAGATATGGGTGGATGTATACAAAGCTATTCGAAAGACAAAAATTTTTAGCCTTGGGAAACTCTGATGACTATAATAAGAAAATGATTGTAGAGAGTTCATTGAAACAAGATTTAAAATGGTGGAAATATAAAATTCTACGTTCAAAGAGCCCCATTTTTTCTAGTAATTACTGTATTGAAATATACAGCGATGCATCAACTACAGGTTGGGGCGTAGCCTGTGACAAACAAAGCTCACACGGTAACTGGACGCTATCAGAACTTACCTTGCATATCAATACTTTAGAATTAAAAGCCGCATTTTACGGTCTAAAAATTTTTGCTTCTGAACTTCGCGATAGCAACGTGCTACTAAGGGTGGATAACACCACCGCTATCTGTTACATAAATCGCATGGGCGGAATACAACACACACATTTGAACGATTTAACCCGTACTATTTGGCAATGGTGTGAGTTAAGAAATATTAACATATTTGCATCATATATAAAATCTTCTGACAATGTCATTGCCGATCGAGAATCTCGAAAAATCATAATAGATACAGAATGGGAACTTGCAGAGTATGCTTTTACAGAAATAACCAATAGACTTGGCAAACCAGACTTTGATCTTTTTGCAAGCTCCCAAAACTATAAATGTTCAAGATATGCATCATGGAAACTTGATCCTTATTCTGAAACAGTAGACGCATTTACATTTAACTGGGAACATCTATATTTTTATGCTTTTCCCCCTTTTAGTATGATAACCAAAATTTTACAAAAGATCATTACAGATAAAGCGGAGGGTATTTTAGTAGTACCTCTCTGGCGATCACAGCCTTGGTACCCGCTATGGACTAAACTTATAGTCTCTAATAAAATATACTTTGGACCTGATAAATATTTGTTACACTCGCCTTTCAGAACTTGCCACCCGCTTCATGCAGACCTTGTCCTGGTGGCGGCGAGATTATCAGGCAGGCGATGATAGCTCGAGGTATTCCAGAGGCATCGTTAAGTATTTTCATGGCGTCTTTTGCGGAAAAAACTCTCAATCAGTATAGTTCATCCCTTAAATCATGGTGGGCTTATTGTGAAAACAACAGCTATGATGTTTTCAATGCTTCAAGTCCCCAAGTGATTTCTTTTTTAACCATGAAATTTGAAGAAGGTGCTGGTTATAGTACTTTAAATACACATCGTTCTGCTCTATCTACTATTTTAGGATCAAAAGTAACATTAGATGATAGCATTCATAGATTTTTAAGAGGTGTGTTTAGGTTAAAACCACCACAACCTAAATACGCTGTCACTTGGGACCCTAATGATGTGTTAAGTTATGTATCAAATTTTTATCCTTACACTGATATTACGCTTGAAAATTTATCATATAAAACAATTTCTTTACTCGCAATAGCCTCTGCACAGAGAATGCAGACATTAAGTCTGATAAAACATACAAATATTTGTATGACAAATGATATGATTGTAATTAAAATACCTGATCTTATTAAAACATCGAGACCTGGGACCCTTCAACCACTAATCAGGCTACCTTTCATTCGCGAAAATCCATCGATATGTCCTGCGACAGTATTGCAAGCGTATATTAAAAAAACTTTAACCCTGCGCTGTGACAATGCTGACGATCACCTGTTCATAAGCTTGAGGAAACCTCATAAAAAGCTCTTAGCCACTGGGTGAAGAAAGTCTTAGCAGATAGTGGTATCGACATATCGGTGTTTGGAGCGCACAGCACCCGCCATGCTTCGACATCAGCCGCTCATCGGCTGGGCGTAAACCTGGAAGTGGTTCGAAAGGCCGCAGGTTGGTCTAATACCTCAAATGTTTTCTTAAAATATTATAACAGGGAAATTCATAATTCAGTTAACAATGATTTTGCTGAAGTCATATTTAATAATTTATAATTTATTGATTAGTTAGGTACAGTCCTTATTCAGGTACACTTATTGTATTAACAATTCTGTTAAGATAGAGATAAATGTATCATGACGAGGTACGGATACTCTTGCTAAAAATAACTATAAGTATTTAAAATTATTTGTTACATATTTTTATTAAGGTTACAGGAACCCATTAAATTTATTTTTTGTTAAATGCTTTATGTATCATAATTATATCAATTATGTACAATGTCTATGTATTTTCCTTTTATTTGTCAGGAATATGACATTACTTTCTCTAAACATCTGCAAGTAATAAATGGTCTTCGGACGAGACCTGAAGTATAATTAGGAGTCAAACGAACTTACCTAGTGATGTTTGATTCCAATTATGCGAGGGTCTCGTCCGAAGACCATTAGGATCCCGCCCATCCCAATAGCTAACCCGTTGTCGTGGAAAAGTAAAATACAAATTACTGAGACAGGGTGTAACAGGGTTTCTCTGAAAGTAATGACAAGTTACAGGCTCGTTCCCGGTCAGCCGCCGCCCGCCGCATGCGCGGGTGCATGAGAGTGAGAGAGATGGGTTTAGTATTTTTATAACTTGGATCTGAAGTGTGACAGAGACAGCACCACAACTCGTAATGCTGCAAGTAATAAATGGTCTTCGGACGAGACCCTCGCATAATTGGAATCAAACATCACTAGGTAAGTTCGTTTGACTCCTAATTATCACAAAAAACATTACTTATTATACAACTACATTTCGACTACAGAGGTAAAAATACCCGCTCTGAGCGCTTGATTTATTAAGTTTTACCCGCTGGCGCTATGTTCTATAAGGACTATTTAAAATAATAGATTATTTAGTGATTAAGTTACTGTGCGATGGCCAAGTCATTCTTTATCCGGCTATCCCTCATTTCGCCGGTTATGTTTAAGTTCAATGTAATAGGGAGCGAGACTTTTGCCATCAGCCGGGCACAAATCCAGACTACGGGCTACTACTGAGAAATTCCTGATATCATAAATACAGTTCAATAAAGAAATTTATCTACGTCACAAAGGAAGGAAACATCTTGACACTTCGGCTATATTATTATTTACATTGTGCTGGTGAGATCTACCATGTAAACAAGTGTGAGGTATCCTGCATTCTCTGGTCGACTATTCGACACTGTTACAATTCAGTTGGTCAGTAATATAATCAACTTTAAACTGTGCAGTTATTTACTCCAATGGTAGTACGCTTTCACACGTATAATTAGTTTAAAAGGAGGATCCAGTGTCAGGTTGTTTCTTGATCAAAATATCAAATAATACGCGCCCATAAAAAATAATATGTATTTACAAAATCATTAGAATCATGAAGACATCTCTCTCAGTTAGATTTGTTCTCAAATGTCATGATTTCATGAAAAAATAATTCAATGGAATAAATCAAGACATTTATTAATGACACATATTTGTTATGTTCGTGAATCATATTTTGATCAAGATATGACTGACACTGAGCTGCAAATTGCAAAAAATGTAAGATAATTTGAATTTCGCGTGCTACCCTTGCGGGTTGAATTAAACCTTTTAATAAGCTATGTACGTGTGACAACTGATTAAGGGTTAATAATGAATTCTATTACTGTATCTGTTTTATTTTGCGTGGCTGGTAAGTGATTTCTTAAATATTGTTTTATTTAAATGATGCTACTGCTGAACATGAGATCCTGAGTTCGATTCCCAGGTCTGTCAAATTGTTATTGGGTGTTCATTAGGAATTCTAATTAGCAGCACGGAATCAGGATTCGACCCCTATTATATGGGACTTAAACGTGACTGGCGAAATGTGGCTGTACTATGGTACTCCCCTGCCTAACCCTTTGGGGAAAATAGTCGTAATTTTTTTTTTGGGGGTATCCTTCATCTTGCGCCCGGGCTTTGGGGATAAGACCGGGGAGTGTCGGATTTTTACCTCACTAAAACCACCCCAGTGGTCACCATCTGCACATGGAAGGGGCACCGATACCTCTCAAAAGACAAATCCGGAACCCCCTCTGTGCAGCGTCTTTTAAAGCACGTCTCTGGGGAACAAAACGAAACACGGAACTTAATTATGCAAGTGTGCAAGGCAGCATGTGACCACTATGCGCCTTCTACCCTGAAGTCATTCAGTGGGCGGACAGAGTCCCCACTCTAAGTACCTGTGATCCCTAATTCCCGCCTGCCCAGGTTGCAGACGGGGTTTCAGCGTGTTAGGCGTCGAGGCGGTTGCCTCCCTGATGCCTTCTCCTACGAGCGGGATCCTCTCACGATCCTCCTCGGCAGCCTCCTTCTGAACCATCACAGTCTCACAGAAGGAGGCCATTTCTCGCCAGTTCTCTGGCACCAGGCAGAGGTGCACCTACAGCACACCCGCATTTCGCCAGTTATGTTGTATAACAATATTTATACATTGCAGTGGTGGAAATCTCCAGTGCCGGCCCTAACAGGACGTACTCAGCACTCAACAGTATAATCTTCACGAATAATCCTGAACCACAAGGTATGTTTTACTCTAACCGGAAACACACACGATAGTTTGGTGTGAAACACACAATATTTTCATACTTGGCAAGTATGAAAATATTGTGTTTTTCGTTTTACGGACGTGTTTTTATCGATCGTTGACCATAAACTAAGGATTTATTATGAAAAACTCGCCTTAACCGTCTTCTGTAATGGTTTGGCCACTTGTCTCAGACCCAGAGGTCCCGAGTTCGTTTACTAAAGGGGGAATTTTCTGCTCGATTTGTTTGTCGGTAGGGTTTGGTCTAAATCCGCCTGGCTAACTGCCACCATCTTATCTAAGTCTGTCGCCATAACAACGATGTTATCAGCATGGTTGTGTTTCGGCAGTTAGAGGTAAGATAGCCAGTTCCTCTGTGGTTAGAGGATTCCGGGTCAAGCTCGATGCCACCTTCGGCCTGATCATCACTTACTATCAGGTGAGATGCAGGCCAAGAGCTTACAAGTTGTGGAATAAAAAAAAAATCCGACACAGAAAGAGAAAAATAAACAAATCTAATGTCAGTTGAGTAGGTGTTTCCCAAAAATTTTAAAAATATCTAGCTCCAAAACTATAAATAATTGCTGAACTTACATGGGCACCCCCATGTAAGTTCAGCAATTATTTATAGCTTTTCGGGAAGCCCTTGGATAGAAGACTTTAAAAAAAAATTGTATGCTGTTTCATGAGCCAACCTGTATACCTACTATTCTTTAAAATATGCTCAACAAGGGTCTTACTTTTTCAGATGATGTTCATAGCGAATATTACTTCGGTAAATGTGCAACCGAAGAAAAAACACAGATTTTACACCATCGTTTGATGTACGACGAGATTAAAGGAAAACTCATAATTCGGGTAAATATTATTTAAATGTTTAAAATGAAAAGTAAAAAAATGTAAAGACCGCGACCCACCTAACAAAACCTTCCAAATTCGGGACTCACCTCTTAGCTGTCATGTTGAAAAATGGGGCATAGTAAGGTGCGGGACATACACAAATGGTGAGTGGCGCAGGCGTTGCGACGGTATGGTGCGAGCGTTGTGCTGCCCGTTTCATATTTCATACAAAATGTAAAGAAACGATGTGGCGCGGAACATACACATAATATCCGCGCCGCACCGTCACCTCGCCCGCGCCACGCCTCTTGTGTATGTTCCGCGCCACGTCGTTCGTATACATTTTGTATGAAATATGAAACGGACGACGTAACGCCCGCGCCACATCATCGCGAGGCCCACGCCTCGCCCGCGCCCCTCACTACTTGTGTAAATCCCGCACCTTAGAATGCCCCTTTTTTCACCATGACAGCCAAGAGGTGAGTCCCCAATTTAGAAAGTTTTTGTTGAATGATTTATAAAATACTACATTCTACTACCTGAACCGACAGACGTTGTCCTGTCCAGCAATTATTCATAAAAAAAAAAACTAATTGAAAATGTAGTTTCGGGTTTCCCGAATTTTCAGTGTTTTTGGCAACTTTTCATCTGTTTCTTTCCGTAAGAACCTGATTCGGAGTATTAGGCCTCGGTGTCGAATTCAGCGGGCGCGGCGCGGCGGCGGCGGCGGCGTGAGAGCGATGCGTAGTTTTATATGGAACTATTCTCGCTCTTCGTGTCCGTAGCCTTACGAGAATTTTAAAACAAAAACGTGGCAAATCGGTCCAGCCGTTCTGAAGTGATGCGCTTACCAACTAACAGCATTTCATTTTTAGAATAAAGAAAATTACCATTATTAACTTATTTCAGGGTCACATCAATGTAACCGAGGAAACACTACCAAACTGCGTGTACATAAAGGCATCCTCCCCTCACGGCGATATGGTCCGGTATAACGCATACAAATTTGCCGTCTGCATTATAAAAATCGATATAATTTACCTAGGATTAACGGTTAATTATTATTACTATGAGTGGTTTGTACCGGTACAAATGCAAGAAGGTATTCATTGGGACTTATATTTCTATGTAGCTTAGTTTTATAGAAATAAAAATACATAAGTACCTAGACTCATCTATTTATCTATTTTAATAATAAAAATCCCAGTACTATATTTAGTCGGCGTCTTGGAATAAGACGGAAAGAGTTTGTTTGTTTGAAAGCGCAAATATCTGGAACCGACAGTTGGTTTTTTTTTTTAATATTGCATTTGACAGCCCAATTCTTGAGTAAGGTTAGCCATTTAACGACACGACCTATGGGAGTCTAACAAATAGAAAAAAGCCTGAGAGAACGCTTAAGCGTAGTAATAGCGCGGGCAGGCGATGCCATGCGATGCGGTGGGTCTGGAGTCGAGGGCAGCCGCCATTTCGCTGTTTCACGCGGACTTTAAATCCAATATTATTTTTTATTTTTTATTTTAATGTGTTAAGTATGAATATGATTGTGGACGGCTGTTAAAAACAGACAAAACAACGGAGGAAAAATAATTAATTCTACACAAACAAAGCACACATTACAATCACTATACACGGTAATACTAAAACTTAATTAATTCTCCTTAGAGAAAGAAAAAGTATTTGAGACTCGCACAGGAAATTACAAATTAAACTAAAACACACTCATTAAAACATTAATAAAAAACCCATCGACTACTCCGAAGGAAATTTTAATAATAAAAATATGGTGATTATTACGGTTGTATGGATGGACTTGGGACGATAGTACGTCACACGGCAGTGGTATCAAAACCAGTTTAAAGTTGCCTCTTATTCTATTTATACTTCGTAGGTAGGTACTAAGTACTAGGCCAGCTAAGTTCAAGTTCAAAGTGTTACAACTGATGGGCGGCCTAGTAGTGCTTGAAGCTGTGAAAATTATTATGAAGTGAATTAAGAGATGATGGCAAATTGAGCTATATGGAAGAAAAGACGTGGTGCGCAGAATCCCAATAAGTTGGGATAAAGGCAGGTACGCACTGATAACGATCAATTAAAATTTAGCTTTTTGTCGGTATTTTCCGACATCCCACGGGAATATACTACCGGGATTAAAAGGAAGCGAAACGATGATCACATACCTAATGGCCGAGGAAAAGATCATTGACTCCTGTCCTAGCGTTGCGCTGCCGTCAACCATAATTTATTAAAACGTGTAATTTTGAATCTGTGATTTCTTTTAAAGTATTCATTTAAATGATATGTGAGGCATATTTTAATTAAAACTAAATGCCCCATTTAAATAATATATTTTATTGTATAAGGTTTAATAATATAATACCTGTCAAAATAGCTTCAGAAATAACAATGCTTTTAACAAATTCTAAAAGATAAAAAATGATTACCGTACCGTGGGTCATCCTTAGAAGATAGACATATGCCTCCGTGTACTTTTTTGTTGAATTTTTTAAGATGGACAATCCTGTAGAACATTAATTATAATTTATGTATCTCTTATGGTTTACGCGGCGCACGCCAGTCCGTCGGCTTGATATTTTCCGACATCTTTAACAATAGTTTACACAAAACTATAATTAATTATACACCTAAACCTTCCTCATGAATCACTCCGTCCATTGGCAAAAAACGTTTGAATATCCGTTTCGTAGTTTTTGAGTTTATCGCGGTCAGACAGACAGACAGGTGCGGCGGGTTGAATATGTCTTACAATACTCGTATGTAAGACTAAGGATGAATAGAATAAATAAATACAATATTATTAGTCATACAATGTAATGTAAAAATAAGGAACAATAAAAAACTACCAGGAACGTTGTATTTTTTACTTTTCATCAGTGAAAACTTGAACAATCAACAATTTAATCCTTAATTTTCCGGCTATGAACTAGGTCATTCACGTAATTTTGGAAGTCTTATCTTTAGATAAATGTTATATTATGAAAATATACTTAAGTATACCTACGTATTTACTTATTATTGTTTACCAGCATACTCACTTGTTTACCTTAAATACGTACATCAACTTTGCTATCAAAGTAAGGACCACAACCCTCCAAGTTAGGAACTTGACACAAACTTAGCAGTGTTGCCGTCTTCAACAAATAATCAATAAGTACAACGAAAGTCAATTATATTGTTTGTCTTACGAAACTTGTATACAAACTGTAATAATCGCAGCTGGTAACACATGGTCAAATATGGATCGAGACTTCTACAAGAACACTGGGAATTAATTAGAATTAAAACTTGTTTAGGTATACAGCTCCTAAGTAGGAGCAAAATTAATTAGGCACATGTGACATGTCGAGCCAAATACCTAGGCTTGATTTATTAGCAGAGTCAATAAGCAATAATGACAATGTCTTAGCAAATAATAATAAATTTGTAATTAACGTGGAACTACAAAATCTTGCATAAGCTTATTCATATATTTTATGAACTTCCATACATATTTTCCATCCATGTTTGGAAGCTGTGAAGGGTGGTCGTTTTGAGGGCTGTCTATTTAAGTGACTTTGACAAAAAATATAGTGCTGGTATTAAGTCTAATATGATTAAACTTTAACTATCTATGATATAAAATACCCCGCACCACAGGTGCACTTGGACCGCTAGTCCCGCGGCACAATACTTACGGACCTATAGCGATGGACAATATCGTATATCAAAGCACAGAAACGCTTGCTGCATTGTACAGCATCCCGCAGCGCAACGCTTGGGCACCTGTAGTGCTGCGCAGCATCGTGGAGCGCATCGCAAGAGTGTTTGGACGGCACATTTACTCAGTAAAGTTAAAACGTAGCTAATCCTCTATGAGAGAACTCTTCTACCTGGTTGGTTACAAAACACTCATATGTAATAGCAGGTCATGCGGAGTGCTCTGAGATTTCGGGCCATGTGTGATTCAATTAATTGACACCCTTTTTATTTTTTGGGTGGGAAATTATCAAATAACTTCTTCCGCTCTGGGCGGAGTGGGAGGGCGTGTCAGACTCTTACTGACTAAAACCCACCCGTGTTCCTTCAGTTGCCATGTTGCCCGGGGCCACGATTAATTGACACCCTGACCTGCTCTAGACATCACGGAAAATGATTACGGTAAGGACCCTTCATAGCACAAAATAATACAAGCTTTAGTGAATCAAAGGGATCCCGTTCCCAACAAACACTGCCAAAGGGAACCCGTAGGACCACACAGGCCAAACGGTTTCATTCCCAAGCCTGGCAAACTGTTTTTTTTTTTGTTTTACCAGGAATTTCTCAATTCTCAGTAACAGCCCGGAGTCTGGTTTTGTGCCTGGTAGGCAACAGGATCGCCTTCTATTACACATGACTTACCCGTAACTGACGCACATTACATATTGCCTTATTCTGCAGTGAATTCTGGCGTGATGTGATGTTGTGTCATAATACCTACCAACACATCAACAAAGGAATGTAACTACGTACTCGAAAATAATGATTTGGTACGTGCATACCGGTCGTACTGTTTGTTTTGATGCAATGTTTCAGGTAAACAGATATGATACACCGCAGACGTTGTCGCTCATTCCTGGCAGATATTAGCACGACCGTGCACAAGTTTGCAATGAATTCTTTTATTGTATCAATTTTAATAAATATAGTAGGTAAGTGAATTTTGATTATTCTCATTACCTTCTTTTCTTGTGTCAGTTTGATTTGATCACAAAATGATACACTGATTCCATGGATATCTCAGCAACCGCCTGTGACATGTTTTATGATATGCTTGAGCAATGGTGCGTTCCTTGTCGGGAGGATAAGGGAGTTCCACAAGGATCAACTGTAAGTCCAATAATAAATAAATAAAAATCTTATAATATTTACTTTGCTGGTATATTTCAGTGGTGTCCAGTTATAAAACGTTTTCGTCACTAGACAGCGTTGTGTTCACAAATATTCTTCATACCGCAGGTGGTATTTTAAATTATTTCATTAAAAAAAATATGTGATATTTTAAATTACCTATACAACATGTAAAAAAAACTTGTCCGATCCGTGAGGGTGTTGTCAGGTCAGGCGTACCGAGAGTCTTTTATGTGGTAATTTACAGGAAAAAAGAAAAGAAAACATTTGTCACATTTTTTTATGGGTAATTTTATCGGGTGATTACATGGGGTGCTGACAGCCGTCATTTAGCAGGTGTCTACAAGTCATAACCCCGAAAATGACCCCGTTGAAAATTTTCATTTTTTTATGAATTTGGGTTAATTTTGGTACAAAAAAAAAAGATTTTTAAATAGCAATAACTTTTTTAATAATAATAAGATTTTTTTATTACTTTTACGGAATGTTATCGCAATATCTATGTGCCAATTTCGGATCAGACAGGGTTTTTTTTACAGATTTTGAATGTATAATTTATTACAATTATTTCTATTAGACATAGTAAATGTTCCAACCTTTGCCCTGTTTGTTACATACCTCTAACATAATATACGAGTAGTAGTGCATAGCTATGAACAATTCTTATACAAAAAAGGCCCGTGAGCATTTCTACACTTAGCGTTTTGGCGATTTTTATCTTGTATTTTTGTTCATAATGTAATTTAGCAAAAGCGGAAGAGAAACTATCTTTCCAATAATAATTACTTAATTTGTGCCCTGCTTTTTCAGATAACATTCATAGTGAATATTTCTTGGGAAAATGCGCCGTAACCTACAACAGAAAACTAATCATACACGAATCGTTTAATTACAGTCAGATTTATAGTAACCTTATAATTCGGGTAAATATTGCTACTTCTCTCTACTCAATTCCTATGCCTTACTGTTACAAATAATAATTTCCAATATGATCACATAGTGTAAGGCAAGCCACATAAATACAACGCCTTCAAAGTCTTTATAAGAACAGGTACTCTACTTGCGAATTGCATCCAATCGGAATCCAAGAAATGACGGTTCAAAGTGCCCGTAGCTGTGCTCCGAAGAAATTTGGGTCAATTTCAACATATCGTGATTTTTTCTCATTTCGGTGTTTTTTTTATTATATTTCTATGTTTTATTATTTGTTTTTGTCTTTAAATTGTCCTTCAGTTTATTTTAATGAATGCATTTTAAATGGGATCAAAATAACGTAAAAAACATACGAAATACCTATTTGAGATTCATTTTAAACGCCAGCGAAATGATAATAAAGCAGGCCACCGAAATTATACATCTTACTCCGAAATTAGATTACTATACGTCACCGAAATGAAAATGTTAATACCTCAGTTCATTTACGTACCCCCCTTTTTTTTGGGTGGAAAATTATCAAATAACTTCTCCCGGTCTGGGCGATATGGGAGCGCTCTGCGAAAAGTAGGAGTGTCAGATTCTTACTGTCTAAAACCCACTCGTGTTCCTTCAGTTGCCTGTATGTTGCCAGGAGCCACGGTAACCCTTTCGGACAGACCGGCAACCCCAGCAGGCATCGGTCCTAGCGGACCCCTTCAGTTGTGCTGACATCTCTTTTAGGCGCGCGTGAAACACAACGCGCTGTCGACCCGGACCTGGTCCTTATCGGAAGGCGAGCTACCCATTGCTTACCGTCTGCAAGCCCGTGCCTACGGTGACCGGGAATCGGCCTGCGATTCCCGACGCCCAGGACATCTCCTGCGGCGGCTAGGGACGTGAGGGCGCGAGATTTACCTCTCCCGTTCCACCTCCTCCTTTGCGAGTATTACTGCTTTGCAGAAGGAGGTGACAGCCTGCCATACCTTCTAGCTCCATACCACAGCCTGAACCAGGTCCGGACGCGAGAGATCACCGCCTCCGATCGCCTCCACGAGGACACGGCGGTGCCCCACCCAAGCCGAACAGACCTCCACCGTATTCTCCACTGTATCCTCCGGGCGATTCACACAATGGTGACACCCAGGTGTTTCCTCCCGCCTTATCCTGAACTGGAACCTCCCGAAACAGCCGTGTCCAGTGAGGACCTGCATCAAGTGGAAGGTCAGGACACCGTGGCGCCTCTCTAGCCACTCCTCAAAGAGGGGACTTATCACCGCAATTGTGGCGTGCCCAGCACCGGGTTGCGACAATCGCACTCTCCATAACGCCATGAGATCCCGCCGGAGCTCTCTCCGCAGTGCCGCGATTTCTCACGGCAGCGGAGTTACGCCCCTGCGCTTCGCCTCTTCGCGCCACTTCCAAATGTGCGTGGGGACTTTTGCCTCCAGACCCCATGGCAGCAGTCCGGCAAGGAGGCCCGCCACCTCACAAGAGACCCTGTAGTATCCCCAGACCAGCCGGATGGCCATGACCCCCTGGGACTCGTTCAACCGGTGGGAAGACTGCCGCCTCAAGGAACGCGCCCACACCGGTGCCCCACAAATCAAAAGGGGCCCATATTGCGAATGGGACATTGTGCGAATAGGACCATTTGCGATTGAGACCGACTGCGAATAATAAATACCATTTACGAAAGAGGGACTGCTTGGGAATGGGACCGTCTGCTACTATAGGCATCCCCCATGGATTTCCGGAGTAAACGGTTGTAGGGGGCCTGCATTCAGCTATTTCCTATGTCGTCTGTCTACCTTGTGGGGTAGACGTTCACGTCCTACGCTGCAATTGCTGGTACGTGGTCTCCATTCGAGAACTCTTCTGCACTATCGGCCATCAGTTCTACGCACTATATGCCCTGACCACTGCCAATTAAACTTGGTAATTCGTTGGGCTATATCGGAAACCTTCGTTTATCTGCGTATCTCCTCGTTTCTGAGTCGATCTTGCAGTGAAACCCAAGCATAGCCCTTTTGATAAGAGAACAGTATCGACTAAAAGTCGATGAATAACAGATTTTATAAAGACACCATAATTAATGTATCAGTTTTTTTTTTTTAATTAATTGACCCTATAATTACGAAGCTTTCCACCGAAATAAGCTAAATGACCACCGAATTCACATTTAGGACACCGAAATGAGATTTGTTGTCATTTCGTGGAATTTCCTCATATCGGTGGTAGTTTCAGCCAACCGAATCCACCGTTATGAGAACAATGAAAGGAGAAAAAACACAAAAAACAAAAATTACAAAATAATGTAAATATTTAGGACACAGTGAGCACTACTCAAGTAAATATATACGTAAAGCGCATATACGACAAAGTTAAAAGTAATAAACACTCGGTAAACACGTTAAAAGCGCTACCGAAAAGTTTTTGTTTTTATCCTCTTTCACCGAAATGATTTACTTACGTTTTTAGCGGGAAGACGCAGCGAGGTATCGTCCGTTGCTCCATGTCAAGCGCTCAACATTAACTGATTACAGTTAAGTGAGCGCTGAGAAGCGTGCCTTACATGCCGTATGCAAACTATGCCTGTGTCTTTTTTGCTCACCGGGATGAGTGTACTTCGCTGGACAAAATATTTTCACTTATCAGTAACTTCTCCGGGTAGGTATAACAATAATAACACTGTTTGTCAATACTATAACTACTGGCCTATTAAATAAAGTAAACGTAAAACTAAATAACAAATATTTCCTATTTAGAAAAAAAATATTTCGACTGCATTTTAAATTTCTGCAGTGGCATTTTCATCCACGCCACGAAAATGTTCTGTTTGGTCAATTCACTCATTTATATGACAGAGTGCGCAGTAGATCCTAACTCCGAATGGGGATAAAAACTGCCACTTGCTCACTTCAGATGGCGCTGATCTCCAGCGTCTGCTAATGAGGTTAAAAACTGAAAGCTCATAGCAGATGGCAGCACAGTTGTACGTCTTTATAAACCGCCATTGTTGTGTTTGTTTACTTTAGTGTCTATCACAAATTATATGAAAACTAGATAAATATGGATGAGACTTGGAGTGTAACACTATTAATAAACGAGGTAAGGACAGGGGACGCGTCTACCACTGATAAAAAAGCAGCTTTAGTAGAAAAGTCAATAAATTACGAACGTTTTATAATTTGTAGGTTATTTTGTGTTTATTGACTTTAAGTTCGTATTTTGTTAAAGACTGGAGGCGTACGATAGAATTAACCTCATCAGCGTTGAAAACCAACTCGGGTTTGGTCTTCCTCACTGAAAAACCTCACAGATATAAACACACACATACTTTACTATAATTTACATAATATCACATCACAAGTGCCTGTATGTAATGAAAACAGACTCAGTTCTCTTAGGAGCATTACCTATAAACCACTTTCTCCCATAAAAGGCTTAAAGGAGAGCATATTGTCTCGACGAAATATCGGATTCCAATTTTTTTCGGAGAGCTTTCTCCCAGTTTTCTTCTTATAACATCTTTGGATAATATATTGGGCCCCGTATTTTTGCAGTAAACAGCTGCGCAACTGGGCTCAATAATTTATTATGCGTAGAAGAAGTCGCTTGTTTACAAAAAATCTACGGCTACCTGTCAAATTATAAGACGCTGAAGATCAGCGCCATCTGAAGTGAGCAAGTGGCAGTTTTTAACCCCATTTGACAGCTAGCCATACATTTTTTTTATCACTTTGAATTATATAAAGTACGGATAAACACAAAATAAAAAAGAGTGCGAAAGAACAAAAGACCGCATAGAATCTGTGTTCTGTGCAGTCTTTTGTTCTTTCGCACTCTTTCGGTGTTGACTCTGTCGTCGACACCGAAATTTAAAAAGAAAAATATCAATCTTTTGTTTACTTTCGCAAATCAAAAATAGGGATGCTACGTTAGCAATCTATTTATGTCAGTTTTTTTTTTAAGGCAAATTGTGTTTATAATGAAGGTTAATTAAAACTCTAAACTTATCAGTAACATCAAATTCTCCTAATGTCTTATCTTTTAAAATAATTATCATGAGTTGATACGGCTGACACTGCCTGCGATTTAATATAAATTTAGAATAAATCGGCTAATCGGCTAAGTTTTCAAAATGTGTGGACATCTCTAGGAACGTAAAAATTACGAATGCGTTCAGAAATAAGATATATTATCCTGCGTTATAATAGATAATCGTTACGATTATCTATTATTTCCCCTGCTTGTAAATATAAATTAATGATATGAATGATATACAATTATTAAATTAACCAATTCTATTATTTCCTAGTCCAAAATGGCCACTATTCTTTGTCAATTCCGACCGTTACTTTTCTGATTAGGATCGGATGCAGTACGCAACCAGTGTTAAAGTCGGTTTAAACAATGGGTTCCTAACCGGTAGGTCACACCCCGTCTTTGCAGGCTTTGGAAGACCAGAAGTGTGCTGTTTTAAATATAAACCACATATTTTCATATCTTTATTAAATTTTATTTTCTTGGTATTAAAATAGGCTAAATCTAAAACCCAAACTTTTCATAATAGGTATCCTAAATTCGAGCTCACTTCGCTCGGTCTTATATTATGCATGCTTAAGGTGGTTCGAGGCATGGATGGGATGGGCGAGAATTGAAATTTATATGGCAAAATTTCTATCCACGCCCTGCCCATCTTTGGTATAAAAGGCCTAGATGCGCGAGGATGTGCGAGGCGAAAATTGAAATATTTGTTAGCACAATATTGAACTTTATTGCTGTAAGAATAGAACATTTATTTACTTTGTATAAGGGCTATACAAATCTCGCACCAGCCATCGAGGACCCGCACGCAAGGTCTCTATATCCGTCAAGCGCTGACTCGCGATGTCTCGCGATGTCTCGCGCTGGCACGGCCAGATACGGCGGGCCGGGCGGCGCATGATAGCGCGAGCCGGTGTTACTTAACGTTGGCCGGCGCGAGGCAGGGCTGGCCATCGCGAGACGGCACGGTATAGCATATGGACATCTTTCGGTGAAAAAGGGTAAGCTTGATTTCAATTCTCACCCATCCCATCTACGCCTCGCCTCGCCGGTATAAAACCACCTTTACTATCCTTGAGTTGTTCTCCTAGCTGGAGGCTCTATGTGTAGTAGCTTAAGACAACCGCAGGAAAGTCCAAAAAAAAACCTTGACTTATTCTGCATATCTCGTCAAATTTACTTCTTTTTCTGATTGAATGATCAAAAGAAAATCTAACATATCAGAGAGGCGCAAAAATTGTCGTGCTTTCTTTCGCTTGCTTATATATCGTTGGCGTAGGTGGAGAACTAAATAACTAAAATTTTCTTGTTTGGAGAAAATTGCGATTTATATAAGCGGCATGATTTGAGTGTTACAAAAATGGTGAAAAGTTCTCCACCCACGCTGACGATATTCATACCCCGCGTCCTAACTAAAAAGATTATTAGCGCGAATATGCGAACGTCGCTTTCATATGTCACTCATTTGTTCGGAAAATCGGAAGTCGACCACACATTCAGGATCGTCGAAAAACATGGACGCGACACTCGAATACTCGCGCGATGGACGCCTTGGTTAGGACGTGGCCATAAGCTTTTCTGCATAAGTCTACAAAGTAACTCGCCCCCGAATCACTTTGTCAACTTATGCAGAAAAGTAGTGATTTAAAATAAAATAAGGGAGCAGGTACGTTAAAGGGTTGGGAACCCCTGGTTTAGGTCGAACGAGCAAATCTCTTCTCAGTCTACCAGATACTTTTTGTGGAAACAGGGATAAATAATAATTCTTTAGTTGGTATATCCATACTCAAATGTCAAGAATACCAAGAAAAAATGCTCTTGCTCTTGTTTTGGTTCTATGTTCGTTTGGTTTTAAACCCACCTTTTGACATTCGATGATTGCTCATTGGTCTTTGACACAGGAACCGGACCATCTTTGACATTTATTCCGATTCTCGGAATAAATGTCACGTCCTCGCGATCTTTCATGTGCACAGATGTCTTAAGCAACGAAGTTTTCGAAACCCTATCGCTCAGTGAAAAAAATGATTGTGCACACACTCGCATCCAAACAACAACATTTAAACTTCTCAAAATTAAGTGAAAAACCTGTTTTGAAAACCAAAACTGCTAGACCAATGGTGAAAACCAATAATAATGAAATCTAATTCGATCATTTCAGGGTATGATCGATACGACCATTGTGGGATATAAAATACCAAACTGCGTGCACATAAAGGCATCCTCTCCATTTGGCGACATGGTTAGGTATAACGCGTACAAATTCAATATATGCATCGTTAAAATCGTATACCGTCTAGGATTGGAAACGTCTAATTTACTTTACTATGAATGGTACGTACCGGTAGAAATGCAACCTGGCATTAATTGGGACCTTTATTTCTATTTAGAGAAATAACTGGGGATATAAGTAAGTAGGTACAGTCCGACCGAATTTCGTTTTCCAAATATAATAATAATAATAAAGTATTTATCAACATACATTGTAGGTTGGTCTAGGGTGATCTGTTAAGATGGGTCAATTTAGTCAAATTAGGTAACGATAGATTTCGTTATATACTTCTACTGCTACAAAGTGACGGAACATAAAAATGGTTTTCTTCTGGAACCTTCGAAATGCCGTTTCTCATAACTCTAAAACCGATGACGTGGTTCTTAGAAAAAAGAGCTCTAAACTATCGCACTTATTGTCAATATAAACCCATCTCAACCGATCGCCTATATTGTTTAAGACTCTGCTAAATATCGATTGCGATAAACGGAGTTTTCACTCAACTCTCAACTATTTATTTGTAACAATAAAAAACTTAACCGACTTGGAGTCCAATTTAACTTTTCGTCTGATTACCGAAGTTATTTGTGGGCCAGAAACAAGTTGCGAAGTTAATTTGTACCTATCGAGTTAATGTCAGCTGTAATATCATTTATTCGATGTGGTTCTATTTATTGTACCTATTTACGTAATTATAGATAAAGTGATCCTATGTTAATTGCTAAAGATTGGTTTAAAAACGTGATATGGATGAATAATAAATAATAATATCAGAATTTTAAGAATCTGATCCATTTCACTACTTGCTTTTCGGGATGGGACTTCCAAAATCTGAAACTATGACAAATAGAGAATGTATTGTAGGTACACACAGACACAACACACGCACAATTTTTGGAATAAAATTGCATTCAAAGTTTTGGTTTTCGCATAATCGCATGTCAAAAAAATCTGCAGCACATATTTTCAGTAGGTCTGAGTCCTCATCTTCTATTAAATTAGCCTTCTCTCAACTATATTAGGGTCGGCTTTCAATATGGATGCAGCTAAATACCAATATTTTTTTATGGGGCGACTGCCGGCTGACTTCAGTAGGACTGAATAGATCATTTCAAGCTTCCTGGAAAATTTCAAATGGCTTGACATTTCCTACCTGTAGTTCTGAAGATACAGCCTTGTAATAGACTACAGACGGCGTGGCTTAGACCAAGTAGATAGATACCCGTGGAAAACTCTTTGGGTTCCAATTTCTAAAAAAGGAAAACATGCATGTCACCAAATTGGTCTGTCCTAGTAGAGCCTAATTTCACGAACATCTTTTGCCAAATTACCAGAGCAGAATGAGAACAAACAACAATTTCCCTCTGTTTACCTACTGCCAATAGGAAAAAACACTTCTAAACAAAGTAACAACATCACTTTGTTTTGAACTGTATTTGGAGTAGGCTTAGATACGCCTACTTCGAGAGCAACGCGACGATAAATATGTTTCCTAGAAAACAGATCGCTTCATTTCGTTCAAACAATCGAAACATTACATACTGTAACTCCATATGACGCCGCCATTGATTGGGGTTAACATGTCAACTTCATCTAATGAGGCCAAGGACGCGTCACGGTTGACTTCAACAGCAAACATCAAAGGGCAAGCTCTCGACTAGTGCAGAAGAGCCCTCAGTAGCTAACGAACGACGTGGATAAAACCCCGCCACTTGTACTAGTTAGCGAATGAACGAAAACTCATTGGATTCGTAACTATGTTGACATTTTTAAGTTTGACTGCTTAGCATATTTACTATGTTGTCTGACTGCGACGTCGAATTTAATCCGCTAACTATTAAATAGACATTGCTTGGAACCATTTCATCTTTGTATCAAGTATGTACTTCCCGTATAATAGAGCATTGTCCCACTGCCGACGAGGAAGCAACTAGATTTCAACGATTTTCTCGGTCAAGAAACGTATGTACAAGAAAACCACCACAGGCAGTAGTAGTTTTACAGCTTTTACATTAAAAATGTACACAATTAGGCACTCATATTCCCCAATCATAAACTCAAACGTGTATGTAACACGACATTTCATTTAATTTACACTACACATAACAAAATTACAGAAGCATAATAACATCAACACCGTTCATTTGTTGTATTAAAACATGTTTAATTAATTATTTGGCCGAACACTGTCTCTTAGAATACAGACTATTCTAGTGTAAGGGATAGGGTTATATACATTTTGTACAGACTTTGCAACTTGTAATTAATTGTAATGTACATTATAAGTGTGTTTCTGTAATTTTTTTTTGTGAATAAACCTTTATTATTATTTTACGTCTCGGGATCTTAATAAATAAACAAAAGACTACAAACAGGCGATTATTTAGTAGGAAACATAGAAAAGCCCACTGCACCTATTTTCTCGTCGATAGACATGTAACACCATAAAGAATTATTCCAAATAAAAATTCTCCTATTTAAAGTTTCCCCGCAACTCATTTCAACATGGTGG
Organism: Omphaloscelis lunosa; assembly: GCA_916610215.1. Taxonomy (NCBI): domain Eukaryota; kingdom Metazoa; phylum Arthropoda; class Insecta; order Lepidoptera; family Noctuidae; genus Omphaloscelis; species Omphaloscelis lunosa. The sequence continues at coordinate 15,567,360 of OU744244.1, read as the reverse complement.
AAACCGGGACCCGAAACAACGACAACTCGCGTTTCCGCCTGACCCCGCTAACTGCACTGCCCCATAAGAACTCAATTAATACTTTAGCACACAGACATTAATAACCCCACTTCACACGTTCCTTGTTACAGGAGTATTTATTAGAATGGGTATGTTGTGCCCTCGATGTATCTAACTTACGTTTCTGTTGTCGCCGTGACAAATGAAAGCACCATAGTAGGTATGATAATGTAGAATGTGTAGTAATCTACCCATATGTAAGGCTGTGAAATATTATTAAGCAGAACTTATTCGTAAGTAGAAGTAGCTTTGAAATCATCACCTCAATTTAGACCCTTCCTACTTTAGGTAGGTATTAAGTAAAAATTACCCTGACAGACACTTTCCAAATTAACTGACACTTAGGATACAAGAGAATGCGTATTTCTCTTTTATAATTTGTCTGAGATCATCCCTGCAAAAATAACAAAAGAGGAATCTACTTATTACAAACCAAAGTACAATCACAAACAAAACAACTCATTCATAAAAAAAAAAATCATTTCTACAAATTCAACGTACAGCAAGCAACAACAATGTACCAAAATTCATTTGCAACAATAATTTTGAGTGCATCACAGCGAATAGCGAACTTGTTTATGACTTAAGTTAGATGACCTCGGTTCTTCGGGCTCACGTACCCTGGGATGACATAAAATTCTAAATGAGCCTCGTAAAATATACGTTAATAACATTGTCTTCAACTTCTGGTGGAGACTCGCTACTCAGATAATGGAAGGTTTGTTGTACTGATACAGAGATATGAGAGAGATTGTGACAGTACCGAGATCTTTTCTTCTTGAATTTTTTATTCAAGACTTACCGGTGATTCATCGGGTGCTTTAGCTTGAAACTGTAACAATTAAGACATTCACCTCGTAGTTGTCGTGAAAATTATTAACCAAACCTCATTTGATGGACTTTACTTCGATACTGCCGCCAAACATCGCAACCCTCTGGTTGTCGAGGTCGCTAGTTACACTCCCTCTAGTATCAATCGAACTCACCGCCCTAAGGGAATCCTTACCGACCCTGACGACCCCATTACCCTCCTCCAGGAGAGCAGTAGGGAAACCAGCACAGTGTACAAAAACAGACGCCTCCCGTCATTCCGACCTCGCCGCCGAGGTCCTTTGCGATCGCGACCGCGTCCCGTAGCTTTAAATTCCCCGACTAACAATAATGATCAGAACTTTGATCCAGCCCGTCTCATCCTTGATGTCCTCCCTCCGGTTGACGCCCTAAGCCAAGGTTCGTAACCCACAGGGGATGCCCTTAGCGAGCATTCACCTAGTTTTAATTAGCATAGTTGAATAACCCCTTGCTGGAGGTTTTAATTCTAGAGGATAAAATTGAAATGATGCAAATAAGCAACCAGAAGACCAATTTTGTAATAAAGAATGTACCTAGAAGAGCTAACGAAACTAAGGAAGACCTGATTGAAATGACCATGTCTCTCGCTAAAAACCTAGACTGCACTTTCACAAAACACGACATAAAAGACATATATAGAACACGTGCAAAAAACAGTGAGATAATTAACACGCCGATAGTTGTTGAAACCGGCTCGACCCTAATTAAATCAGAAATTATGAAAATGGGTAAGGCATTTATTATTAAATTTAAATCCAAGTTATGTTGTAAGCATCTAGGCTTTAAATCGCAGGAAGATACTCCTATCTTCCTCTCTGAGCATCTCACTCCGAAGGCTTCCCGCTTGCATTTCCTTGCTCGGGACTTAATCAAATCTGGTGAATTTAAATTTTGCTGGACCGCCTATGGGAAAGTTTTATTAAAGAAAGACGAACATTCGCCGACCATAACTGTGAGAAATGAGCAGCAGATTCATCAGCTAAAAATCAGTAAATGACTAAGATGTATTGATTTATTATTGTATTTTTTAATGTATTTGCCTACTGTAAGTTATTTTCTAAGATCACCTCTATTTTGCTACTATGTAATTAATTGCTCTCGAACTTTTCTTTTTGTGTTTGTTTGTAAATTCTCTTTTTATTATTTTAAAAACAATAACCACTCACAAACATATTGTTTATATACATACTTAGCTTGTTCTTTCGTTACTACAAACTTATTCTGCGTATATAATAATCACAATAATTATAACTCACTTGCACGCACAACACACATCCACTTACTTTTACATACTCAAAAACATACCGACAACATTCATTCCACACTTAAATACACTACAAAAAAACGGTTTCAAATTCTGTATAAAACTGAGGAAAATCACTATACTTTTATATTAACAAGTACACAACTAGATGACACGTCCTTTCTATCGATAAATGTATTTAATGGGTGATTCATTGCAAACCCTTAATGAGATAGACAGCATTGAAATTGCTCGCAGTATTGAATGTGACTGTTCAGAGTTAGCTAAACACATAAACATAAAAAGAAATGACTTTACTGTTGTCGCTCAAAATATAAGGAGTATTTCTTGTAACTTTGACGATTTCATGCTTAATCTTTCGAATTTTAAGTTTGAAACCGATGTAATTATTTTAACTGAATGTCGACTAACTCCTGGAAAAATTATCCCTCAACTCAATAATTACTCGTCCTATAATACGTCCCACCAGTTGAACCAAAACGATGGGGTAGTTGTCTTTATTAAAAATAACTTAAAATCTAAAGTTAAGGAAGTAAAATTATCTCAGGCTTCTTGTTTACAGCTGGACATACTGAATAATATTGTATTGTGCATTTATAGATCCCCTTCAAATCAGAACACGGAGGCTTTTATCAGTTCCTTAAGCTCCCATTTAGATACTCTGCAAACTCAGAAAAATATCATTATAGCGGGAGACATTAATATAAACATTAGACCCAAAGATTCTGAATCTTCTTATGAACACAGAAATAGAACTACTTACCTTAACACCCTATCCCTGTACGGAATATTACCTGGGCACACTCTACCTACGAGGAATGAAAACTGTTTAGACCATTTTATGTTGAAAATAAACAAACAAAAAACCTCGGCATCTATCGCTATCTTACACACTAGTATTACTGATCACTACACCACACTTCTATCCCTATCAAAGTTAAAAAATACCCCATTAGCTAACAGAACTAGATCAACTGTGGATTTTGAGCTAGCACTTAAGTACATACAAGAAAGTAATCTAGCAGATTTACTTTTTTGTAATGACCCTGAAACCCTGACTAACCTACTAATAAACAAACTAACGGAGTCCATCAATAAAAATACTATTATCACTAAAATCCCCAACAGTAAGCGCATTATTAAACCATGGATAACCCCAGGAATTTTACGTTGTATTAAAAATCGTAATAAGCTACAAAAAGATAACAAAAGAGATCCACACAACGACATATTAAAAATAACATACATTAGATATAGAAATCACTGTAACAAACTAATCAAAAAACTAAGAGGAAAATATGAAAGAGAATTAATTACAAAATCAGTTACTAATAATAAATTACTTTGGAAGAACATTAAAACTATAACTTTCACAAATAAACCTAACCATTGCAATACAGACTTACTTAATATAAAATCAACTCCTCAAGAATCAGTTAATTATATTAATGAATATTTCGCGAACATTGGTAAGAGCCTTGCTCAAAAAATCCAGCCAACTCTAGCCTATGATCAAAATGAACCACACTGTTTACAACGAACTCAACCCAATTCTTTCGTAATGTTAGACACTGACGATGTTGAAGTGAATCATATCCTAATGAGTCTTAAATCTGACAGTGCGTCTGGTTGGGATAATGTTTCCACTGCATTTCTAAAATATATAAGAAAGGAGGTTGTTCCTATAATTACACACCTTGCTAATCTTTGCTTTGGTGAGGGCACCTTCCCGACTTCTTTGAAGCTAGCCATTATTACACCAGTGCACAAGGGTGGGGACAGCGACGATGTCTCCAACTTTAGGCCCATATCTGTATTAACCTCTATATCAAAAATTTTAGAAAAACTTATGAATCTAAGGCTCTTAACTTACCTAAAAGATCTCAACGTATTATCTGAGTCACAATTTGGCTTTCGTAGAGGGATTTCCACTGAGGATGCAGTTACTGCACTAAGTAATCATTTAACTGAACAGCTTGATAAAGGTAAAAAGTGTGTAACTGCATTCTTAGATCTAAAAAAAGCCTTTGATACCGTCTCTGTCCCAATACTTGTAAGAAAACTGGAATGTATCGGAATTCGTGGAACACCTCTTAGCCTCTTCAAGGATTATCTCAGAAACAGGAAACAGAGAGTTAGAGTGGGTCAGTACACTAGTGAAGACGCACACACGTCTTATGGCGTCCCGCAGGGAAGCGTATTGGGACCTACATTGTTCCTTATCTACGTTAATGAACTCTGTAACATTAATATTGCAAACGCACAAGTATTCTGTTACGCGGATGATACTGCTGTAGTCTTCACCGGGGATACTTGGCAGAGTGTTAGGCTTAGTGCTGAGTCAGGCTTGGAAAAAATTGCCAAGTGGTTAACAATTAATTTGCTTACATTGAACGTAACAAAAACAAATTACATTTGCTTCAGTGTCGGGCAACGTACACAACCAGGTAAAGATTTTAATGTAAGAATTCATAATTGTAATAACGGCAATCGCAAAAGTTGTGACTGCTCAACAATCAACAAAGTACCTCATATTAAGTACCTAGGCGTTATTTTGGATCAGAGACTGTCATGGTACCCGCACATTGACCAGGTTGCCAATAGAATCAGGAAATTAAGCTGGATTTTCAGGACTCTTAGATACGTCGTCCCAAGGACTGCCGGTAATAACTCAGGCCATCAAAAAGATTTCCTTAAAATGATTTATATTGCGCTAGTCCAGTCAGTACTATCCTATTGCATCCCTGTCTGGGGTGGTGCAGCCAAAACAAAATTTCTAACGCTAGAAAGGGCACAACGCGCCCTTATCAAGTGCATGTATTTAAAAAAAAAGAGATATCCTACTGAAGACCTATTTCGACTTAGTAATTTGCTCTCAGTCAGGAAACTGTATATAACACAAATTACTTTAAAAAAACATAAGTCTCTTTCTTATGATGCTGGCATACTGTCAAAAAGAAGGAAAGACATGATATTAAATGTCCCCAGGACAAGGACTTTATTTGCCAGTATGCAACTTAGCAAACGATCTGCAGCGCTATATAATAAAATCAATAAATACATCTACATTTATCCCAAAAACTACTATGACAGTAAAAAAGTAATAATGGAATGGATACAAACGCTCACCTACAATGATACCGAAACACTTCTGAAACCTTGACACATACACATAGGTACACACACTCACGCTCACTCTCTCTCTCTCTCACATATACTCACTCACAAACTTACACCCACTCATACACACATTTAATTTGTAAGTTAATCTTAATCCTAATTAGTCTTAGTATAATAATAATACGCTGTGCTTTTTGTATAATACGACCTGCTATGGAAGAGCGGACTCTCCTAACACAGGCACTATCTGCCTAAAAGGAGGATCCAATCACAAAATTTTGTAAAAACTTAAACTTGTTCTACCAATAAACTATTTTATTTTATTATTATTATTATTATTAAGTGTAGTAGCTTAAGGCACCCACAGGAAAGTCCAGTTAAGTAGTCATGATCTCAGAGGTCAACTTTGAGATGGCCTATGTAAAAAAAAAAAAAATTGGACTACTGTAATTTATGTACTTTTCGTTTAACGATATTTTTAATAGTAAATTATTATAATTAGTCAGCCACGAGTAAGCACATCCTATAAATTAATTGAATTAACGGGGAAGAAAGCACACTAATCTATACATAAGGAACATCGGTATTGAATAAACAATTGTATAGTTTCCTGCCACTGGGGTGCTACTGAATACAAAGAGTAACTAACATTGAGACGGACTAACACACACACACAAAAAGAGAGAGAGAGAGATTCACATAAAGTCATCATTATTTAAATAACGAGCTCTATGTGATATTCTAATGAACTCATTTTATGGGTCAATAAAAGAGATATCAAGCGATAAAGTTCGTACCCTATCTTATTCAATAAAGACGTATTAATGAGTGAGAAACTTGAAACTTTGCGAAAGGAAGATCGGTAGCACTTTGACATAATAATATTTATATTATTGAACGAGTTGAATGGGTCTTACTCAGTAAAGTCTACAGAAGAATAATAATTAATTATTTTCGGAGACTTCCTACTCTTCAATTTTCACGCTTGGAAATTCTATTCTCATTCAAATAAATTAATATAGCGATCCGAGGTTTCGGCATTCACGTGAAGAATAAATAAGATTCCTCAAAAATAATACCTACAATTGACGGTAAAAATATAATGATCATTAAATAGCTTTATTAAACAGAAGCGGCCAAGTTAAGGAATGTCTTGTTTTTAAATAGGTGCATTGAAAAGGTATATCTACGTTATTTATTTATGTTATGTATTATGTAGTCATAGATATGTGAAGGACTTTCTGCGTCTACTTTCACGCGACCAAAGTCCCGAAAACTACTGTTGCTCCCCTCTCAAAACTAATAACGGATCATAAGCAGAGTAATCATAAGAACAAACATAACAGGTGGCTCTCGCAACAGATATAACTATCAAACAGCCATACTGACTTTATTGCTCATTTCGACGGAACGTCTTGACTTACAGTCGCCATATACGCATTGTGTGCACGGATAACGCAATAAAACGAATATATACGCGATGGACATTTTTTCAGGGCCATTAAGAGGTTGCTCTGTATTGCATTTTATAGTGTTGATATGGAGCATTAAATATCTAGTTCCAAGGTATGTGCTAACCCCTCAAGTTTACACAGGTCACACAGCGTCAGTATGTGCTAACCCCTCAAGTTTTGAAATGTTACACTGCTACAACTTTGAATTCGTTACGAATATTCTAAAGAATACTTCAAAAAGAGTTCATTGCTCCGACTTGGATTCGAACCATAGCACCACCAAACTTCGTCTTAGGTACTTATAGTTTGACGAACTAGCCAACGAGCCCATTTGAATTATGATAAAATTGTTATCTACTATCGTCCGAGTCACTTTATCTTTTGTCTAATCGATAGCTGTTATAATTCAAGGATATCTATTAAGGTTTTCTTTATAAAATTAATTCATACCCTCAAGTTATAACTACAACGTTTGATGTATACGTTTACTTAAAACTATTGTTTATTTCTAACGCTTCCTATTTTATTTTTTGCGTTAATAGGATGTCACTTTCCGTTTGTGTCAGTTGGCAAAATATTGTATATTATGATAACTGTAAATTATCACATCAAATTGTAAAATATAAATAAGATCGATTGTAGTAAAATAAGATCAAAGTTTTGTTAAATAATAGCAATAATAAATATTATTAAATGATAATTAAAGTGTTTTATTTTTCTGGATTTTTTAATTATTTATAAATATTACTGAAACTAAATAGAAAAATACTATTAAAATAATATAGTGAATGACAAAAAGCATATTTTGTGCCTAAGATTTGAATCTCCTATCTTATGCACGACAAGCGGTCTTGAAACCTTTGGTCTATTTAGACGTTGAATAACTTTTTGTAAGATAAGATAAGATAATTTTATTTTGCAAATAAAACAGCAAATGATGAAAAAAAAAATAGAGTTCAGCCATATTTTACCACGTAGGCATGCAAAAGATGTAAATGTTAATTAACCCTATTCACTAAAACAATACATTAATTATAATAAAATATTTTTGCAAAATACTAAAACCAACTTGGGTTATCATGGATTTGAATGCACATGTATTTGGGGGGTAACTACATTATGGAGCTGTGTGTACTTCTCGTGGATTTTGGAAATGACTATATTAAAAGCTGGGCTGGAAGAATCTCGTAAAATGTAAAAAACTAAGTTTCGTTAGTTTTACTTAATAGTTGGGTTCAAAGCCATGAAATATCACTCCGATATCGAAATATAGAGAAATTCAACTGTTAAATCTACCTTTGCCGAAACTGAACGAATTAAATATCAAATAAGTTTAAGTTAGGTAGTAAGGATACTGAATAAGGAGCGTTTTTTCACTCTGAAAATAATTTTTCATTCAATTCAAGTGCCCGGAAAAATAAGGCTGTTGATTCTCATTAAAAAAGCTGCCTTGCATTTAAATTTTCTCGAAAGATTTTCATAAACATTATTTAAATAGAAACATTCTGCCTTCCCAGCTCTTGCGGTTTCTCGGAAATTGTGCAAAGCTTCTGCGTGAAATAGGTCGCCATAGTCCCCGTAAGCAATGAGCTTGCAAGTCTGCAACTTGTCACTACTTGTGTTGTTCCGAGACGTTGTTGTGTATCAGCACTACTGTACGGAGGGACCTTAACAAATTGAATCACACATCAACGTTCATTTTAAGTGATGTTTTAAAACCGCGGGTTTACTTGGACTCCAGTTGTGTTTCTTTGTTGCCAGTTGAAGCTATTAAACGGTCAAAAAGGGTTTGTACACACGGCTACACATCAAGCTGTACAATTCCAGTATACGCTGACCTCACATTGTAAAGAAATCCTATATAATGCGAGATCAGCATAAACTGGAACAGTATAACTTGATGTGTAGCCGTGTGTACCACAATAAGTACTGCAATAATAGTAATGGAAGAACAGAAACAACTTTAGTGGTTACCATAAACGCCAGGGCATATAGTGACCTTATTGGTGATGTTCTTTAGAAAGATTAGGTGCGTAATACTCGCAACCGGTGCGGTGCGGCGGCGTGCGTGTATAACCAGATATAAAACGTAAACGAAGGAAAAGGACTATCTAAGGATCGTAGCAGGTGACGTTATGTAGTTTCTGTCTATGTATTATATAGTAAAGTTTATGTATTATATATACGTATAAACGCCAGAATACAATCGTTAAAAAAAAATCAGAAAACCACATCTTTCTACACCTACCATCTCTATGAACAAGGAACTAATCATTTTATGAAAGTTTCGTAATACAATAACATACAATTCAATAACATAACACTTACAAGATAGTCGGTTTTCACGGAAGACGGATATTACGACTCTTTGTAGTTATACTTATCTTCATAGCGATAGCAAATTCGTAGAGGCAAGTTTCCTCAAGCGACCCCATCCTGAGGGTTGAACACTGAACTTTATGGCAGCTCCTCGCGGAATGCTTACAATTTATCAGCCTTTATGACGAATATATTCTATTCGATTATGCCTCTTGAATTGTTCCATTGAATACCCAAGTTGGTACGCTGCGTAGGTTTGTTGGGCTCAATATTATTGATGGCCGCTTTTGGAGAATTTAGTTTCAGAGATATATTTATTACTAGCAAAGCTTTAGAGAAAAGTAATTTATTAGTCTTACATCTTAGTAACTAAGTGTTGATTTCAAACTCCATACCTTTACCCATTCTTCCTTTTGAATATATAAGTAAGTACCTATACTTAACAAAACAATTTGTAAACTTCGATCAGCACAATGAATGATCAAACGGGGAAAAGGCTAACCCAAACTAAACCAAAGATAAAAAAGGCGATCTCATTCTCTCGATTTACATAGTGTGCCTTTACCGAAATTAACTTAGCTACATTGAAAAGGTAGCAGGCGAACAAAGCCGCGAGGTACCTTTGACTAAATCGAATTACCGACGAGTTGGTGCTTGTACGACGACACACGACCCGGCAGCCGGCAGATAGCGCCTGCCATCAGGGAACTGTCAAAGCATGTAACAGCGTCAGCGAATGCGGTTAATAATTGATTTAAGAGAGCCGCGGCTCCTGAGTGGCTTCGATTCAATTACCCCTCGTTTAAACTCCAGTTAGACGAACAAGTTTTTATAGGCGTACCCTTGTTTATCGTCCCCGGGCAAAATAATTATTTCCCTGTTCAGATTAATGGAGCTAATTCAATTAAATTGTACTGATACTGTAGAAATGAAATTAATTTTGTGAAACCGCTGATGGAACTTGAACCCGTAATGGCTTCTGCGTCTGTATGAGAATAAACATTCCGACGTCAGATTTTTATGTCGTCATCGGAATAAGTGTCAGATTATAATTACATCATATTATACCATGTCACCGTCGATGTTTTGGTACAGCATCATCTCATATGGTTTTACAACCCCTGTTGCCACATTTGCCACATGTTTTCTTGCCGCGGCAATATTGAAAAAAAATTACTTACAATAAGTTTATTTTTCATATTTCTTACATGCAACTTCTGCGGATTTCATATAGAAGATTCATTTCTGTAATATCTATTATCTAAAGCATGTTTTGCAGACAAAGTTTCAACTTGCAGACTCGAAAACTCGTAAGAGAAATCTACTCAATAACGGAATGTTCCCGAAGCTAAGGATAAAAACTTAAACGAATTTGTACAAGACAACAGCTGTCCCAGACAGTTTTTATTGACATTGTAACACAACCAAATCGTCTACTACCACTTTCGTACACACACTTGTGTTAGATACAACTACACTTATGATCCCTAAAAATTGTTCAATATTAGTGACCTTACCAATGTTACACGGGTTACAATATTATTTGGTTTTGCAAACGTTTATTAGAATGAATTAAGAGATGCATCAAATGACGTTTACTGCAGGATTTATTTCTCTCCCAAGAATCGCCAAGATAAATCTTCAAGATACTTAATTGGAGATTACACTTTAAGTTTTGGTACAAGCCAAGTCATGCGCCCAGTTATTGAATCATAGGAGTAATCTCTCCATATAAAATAATGATATTCAGCCCATCTGGTTGCACTGAAAGTCGACTCATAAGTAAGAACAGGCTATTGATAAATGATAACCCATCTTCAGCTTTACCCTGGACACTAAGTTTACTAAATCGGTACTTGTAGAGTTATTTACAGTATTTATTTTAGTTTAGTAACCATAAATCACATCAAGATGTAAATCTATTTCCTTAGCGACGTCGTGTCCTATTCCATTTGCCAGCTAAGGCCTAACACAAGTCTAGACAGGCAGGATCATAAAAGTAAAAATGTCAAACGGGAAATTGTCGATGGAAATATCTCTTCCCCGCAAATAATACCCTATGAAATATTAGATACTTAATAAAAATGATTTTATTCGTAAAACAAATTTTGTTGCCATCGTTCCATTTTTTATTGTAGCCATAATCGCCGTGCTTAAAATTCTGTGCACGCGTGAACACGGTTATTGCAGAGTTTTTTGTTCGATATAAAATACCTGTACCTTTTTGGCAATTTCAACTTAATATCGAACAGGATGACCTACTAGAAATTGGGACTATTTGTATGAATCGCTGTGTTTTCCTCTTTGAGCCGAACTGAACTGGGGTCGTTTGGCCATAATACGAATACAGTTTGGAAACTTGTATTGTACACAATATGTGTAAGTAAGTATATACTGCTGTTTTAGACTAATGAAACGTGAAAGTAAGTACACACGGCTACACATCAAGCTATACGTTTCCAGAGTAAGGCGACCTCGAATTGTACGGAAATCCTATGCGATGCGAGATCAGCATAAACTGGAACTGTATAGCTTGATGTGTAGCCGTGTGTACCTAAACTGTGCGTAAATTTTTTGTTATTACTTCTCATTTTATTTTGAAATCTATTTTCTTATGGAAGTTGTAAATCAATGCCCGATAGTGTTTATATATTTACTAGCTTTTGCCCGCGGCTTCGCCCGGGTGGATGGCGAAAAATATCGCACGGGAACGTACTACCAGGATTAAAAGTGCCCTATGTGTTAATCCAAGTTATAAAATATCTGTGTGCCAAATTTCATTTCATCCAGAATTCCAGACAAACGGACAAAAATTCTAAAAACTATATTTTCGGCATCAGACTCGTTCCCACACCTCGTAGATTTTTTTTTTCTCAAATATTCGAGGTATGGTTTTACCTTTGTTACTATTTTATTATAGTTATGTATAGATAGATTTAACCATTTATTTACGTATATAATAACACACAAAAGTAAGTAACAGAAAAATATTTACAAAGGTGATACTTAACCAAGCATCCGAACCAGTTTATCCCAGCAGGGAAACGAAAACATAAAATCGCAATTGCATGTCAATCCTACTATTTATATCTCAAGGATCAACATTATCTACCGCATACTTCACTACACTTATGAATACGATAATAAGTGCTCTATTACTCTCCCTTTTAATAATTTATTAACACAGAACATTGGCAGTCACCCATAGCCCGCAGAACACATAATAGGTAATAGCTGCACGGAAGATTGATGAATAATACATTTCTACCGCGGAACATTATTCACGATATATAACAGAGAACAGCTGAGGAAGCTACGTGAACACCAATTAAAACTTCACTGACAACCTCCGGCGATTTGTAGGGTTCCATACATCGAAAGGAAAAAACGGAACCCTTATAGGATCACTCGTTTGTCTGTCTGTCCGTTTGTCACAGCCGAATCTTATGCTCCGAATCTAATGGACCGATTAAGTTGAAATTTGGAACACATATCAATTTCTGTGACCCAAACACGCACGTGTTACGTAAAAATATTAATTTTGAAAATGGTGGTCACTTTTCGGAGACAAAAAAGAAAGTTTAAAAAAAAATTGTGCATAGGTATACTGTACCGTGTGACATGTCAAATGAATGGGCTTACTGTTAGGGTCTCAATTATATATATTTTTTTTATAATTTTAAAATAAATATTTTAAAGTTATTGAAGAGAAACGATAAAAATTGACCATTATACTAAACCTAAAATTTTGAAAAAAATGCAAGAAATTGTTCTTTACTTATAGATTACAGGAAAACCTATAAGAAGTATAGACTTCTTCTATATTTACCAATTAATTTTAAGACCATAGGGACTTAAAATTTCATGGTAAATATCCCAATTTTTGCGTTCAAACTTAAATTTACAGTTGGAATATATGGGAGAACATGTTCGTCAACTACAATGGTTAAGTTTGTTTTTGGAATAAATTCATTCCAACTACGGAACCCTTAATTGTGCGCGATCCGACACGCACTTGGCCGGTTTTATTGTGAAAAGATAATTTGGTTGCTTTATCCGTGAGGGAAATGTACACTGACATATTGTAGAATAACTACATAACGAACATAGGTAGACAGACTGTACTGTACAGATATTAGAGGGGAAAAGGGCTTATCCCAAATAGAAAAAATAGCGGGTAAAATTCCAACCGAAAATGGAAACGGATGGAGTTGAGAATAATCCGTAAAAGCAGCTCCGCAGCCTAATTACGTAACACACTCACAATCACAAGCCCTATCATTTTGCAATTCAAAAATATTAATTGCGTTACATGAGTTGTCGAACAAACGAATTTTTCAAACATAACTGGCGATATGTGGGTATACTATAGGTTAAATCAGGGATGGATATTTACTAACGAAAGGACATGACCAGTGGGGCTATGGGCGCCTGCCTAAGTGTCAAAATCAATGTGCAGCAAATATTATTTTAGTATTGCAATCGTTGTATTCTATAGTTTACAGATAAAAAAAAAACATGAGTCTAAAAGGCCAGGAAACTGAGAAAAAAAAAGATAAGTTTACAGTAAATAACTCTGCTTTTTTATATGAGATGGTGCCAGGCGCTATGGCTATCGAGTTTAAGAATGATTTTCTACTATTCGACACACCCCATCGAGGCGCTAGTTTTTTGAAGTGAAAACTTCATTAGGCGCGTTGGGCATTTTTGAGATGGGACTAAACCATTGATTTCGCGACACCATGACGACACCTCATTTTTGTGAACGCGATTGTGCTCTCTATCTATATTTTGTTACGGATCAATGTTCTATGCAAGTATTTAACTTTAAAGGTTTTGTAAACGCGATTGTGCTCTTTACTTAGATAAGGTTACGGACCGATGTTCTATACAAGTATTTTTCCCGCAATAAAATGTTTCTCATTGCACTATATGCAATTCTAAATGAACATTCTACTGTAGGATGTTATTTACTAATGAAAAAACACAACACAAAAGCTTGTTGCCTAACATAAACATTTAAAATATCAACAAAATCTAAATGTAAACGGCCGTCGCCATCTTTGAATAGCGTATTCACCACAGATTTTTTAAAACGATCATTCCGGCGCGAACCGTTTTCAGATGTTTAACATGGGATGTTATATTGCTTTCTTTATCTTTTCCCTACACTCTGTGTAAGTTAGAGCAGGAAGGTATAGTTTAAACAGGCAATTTAGCGCGTTGTTTTCGACCCGGAATACGCGACAGGATTTTATCGCGCACTCGATTTTCAACTCTCGGTATTAAGCCGAGCGTTGAGAATCCAACACGCTGGGGTGCACTCTCGTCCCAGCGCGTTGAAAAAACACACTGTTGGATGTTCAACTTTCGGCGCTAAGCAAAACGTTAAAAACAAATGCACGAAAAAATATCGCCGCGATTTTATTACGTCCGTGCGGACGTTGGCTAACACTGTAAAGAATAAAAACATTTCATTTAAAAATATTACCTGCACAATAAAATATTTCCTGACGATTCAAAATAATCGAAAGTTTCGAAAATACACACGTAATTGTTCAAGTTTTCACTTCTGTCGGCACTCCCGGAGTGCCACTGCCATTTTTTTATACCATCAAAGGGAAAAAACCTATCCTATCCAGTCATGTGTAAGATAAACATAATAGATTGAGTGTTCATAGGCCTGGGGTCATGTAAATCACCAAATAAACACTGCTATGTTAAGTTTTGCGGGCTCACATGTAATCGAACCGCTGTGTCAGACTTTATGGCTGTCTTGTTGCGAAATAGTATTATTTTATTCTAGTATAATGTACAAACCGGATTGTTTAACCATCAGGCAAGTCTCGCTTGCAGAAGTAAGGGTAGCATTGACATAATATGCCTTTGAACTCGCCTCACGGATATGCCACAGTTTAGGCATCTCATCATAATATCCATTTAACCAAATCGTAGAGCAAAACAGATGAATGCTTTATGAATAGCAATGGTAATAGGGTTTTGAAGATGTCAGTCCGTAAAGAGGGTCGTTAGAAATAGAACACAATAATCGCATAGTTACACAATGAACGCATAAACACAACGTGTGTCGGGAACTGCAAAGAAACCTGACGTGATATCACGATTGGATGTGCAAGTACGGATGGTGAATGGCGAACTGAGATCGATAAATTGATAATTGTTTTTTTTTCGAGCCTAACACACTAAAATTGAAATAATTTTACTACCTAGTTGATCTAGTGAACGCAAGCGCTATAGCTGAGCTTAAGGTCCTGGGTGCGATTCCCGCGTCGGGCAGTATTATTTGACTTTTCCATCTACAATTTCTCTACCTTTCTACAATGCCCGGTTGATGGCAATAGGTTCGCCCCCTATTACACTGGCGAAATGAGGATGTACTATAGGTACACCTCTGCCTAACCCTTCGGGGATTACAGGTGTGATGGTATGTTATGTTATTATTAATCAAACACAGTTAAAAATGGTAAAATAAAATATTCATTCAAAATCGTTTTTTTCTGAATCGATTTTTCATGCTTTGACTCAAATCGATTGAATTATTGATATAATGAAAAAGATTGCTACCCCTTTGGTCTCTATAGTGGTGTTCGCCACTAATGTCAAATGCATTGTCTAAAAATAACACTCCTTTATACGCAGTGATTATTTAAAAATGATGGTGTTCGTTCAGACGTATCAATAACTTAACTTGTAGGCGTAAATAAAATTAAATTATAAACAAAACAGGCATATTCTATGACATTAGAATTCACTTGATCGAAAATAACTCGTTCTTCATTTATATTTCCCATACTATGTGTAGCTGATTATGGTTATCGGATGATTATGGATACAATGCAACGTCAAAATCGGGAAGTGTCTAGAAGAGAAAAGCGGAAGCAATTATTACACTGTTTTTTCATATGTTTTGACCTGGGCTTTAGTCGAAATAATATAACCATGATAAATTAGATCTTTATTTTTAAATCTTAGTGTAAAAACTGTACCCTGTACATGTTCCCGAATCCGAAGGCAGGAACTGGTCATGTCTTCCATGGCGGGCCAAGTTGTTGCATTTTTGGCTATATTATTTACTGAAATAAAAATATTGATATGTATTTTCTGAAACACTAATTTATTGTACAATATTACAAAATAACTATTGAAATTAGAAATAAATTGCAAATGCGGTAGTTACCTAGGTAAAAAACAAACTATTAAGTCCGTCTTTCAGATAATAAAAAAATATTAGACACGTATTTTTTGCTATATCATATTAATCAAAAATAACTTAGAAAACACGCATTAAAGTTGGGGAGTGGGGGCTCGCTACGTCACAACTCAGTATAAAATCTAGCAAGGTGTGACGTCATGCCACATTTTAACTCAATGTATCGCCGTAATCTTTTGATTACGTCAAAAAAGAAAAAATACGTGTCCAATATTTTTTATTGATCTACAAGACGGACAAAAATAAATTGGACACAGGCCTATTGCAATTAAATTAAACTTGAAAGTTAGCTGCAAAGTAGAAGGTTGAAGAGCGCTGGTCTTTGTGTGGACACGTGACATGTGGAACTGTTTTTGTTTCTGTATGATTACATTATAAGCCGGCTCCATTTGTGATGCTGACATTTTTAGCAGTGAAAAAAGGTGGACTTACAATGAAAATGAAATTCCTAACATTACGAAAACTTCACTTGATTTTTGTCTGATGGTCGTGGGCCGGATTTCAACGCTTCGCGGGCCGGAGATGGCCCGCCGGGCGTAGTTTCCCCATCCCTGGGTTAGGTAGACCTCTGCTCTGCCTAACCCTTCGGCTAATACAGGTGTGATGTTATGTTCCTTGAAGCAATGGCTTGTGAATACTCTTAAAAATCCTACATTTTTGCGATTGTGAGTGAATTACACAATAGGGAAGCTTAAACTACAATTGCTAATTTTTGTTTAACAGTCTTCAGAAAAGTGCTCAAAAATTCAAAAGAAGAATCGATCAAAGACAAAAGATAGACGTACCTAAATACAAAAGATACTCTAATAATAGCGTCTCGACGAAATCCAGGACCTACAGAAATGCGAACGTTGATACTATTTTCTGAAATATTCTGCAAAGATACCTGTACGGTTTACGTACATTCCGTCAGGCTGCAAACGCAGCAACCTACTTTTCTCTTTGGTATTTAAAACAATGTTTAATATGATTTTAAGTTAGTTGACGAATTACATACTTACGCGAACACCGCGGATTAGCATCCAACCCACTTTTACTTTGTTGTGATCGGTACTCTAATAAACCTTTAGTGTTACCGAATCTGTGTGTGTTTACATCAACTCGCCTAACTCCAAGTACTGACTTACCACTTCTTACTTAAAGCTACAAGTGTAAGGTACCAACTACTACGGGACCTTACATTTAATGGTCCTTCGAGTATTTCACAGTTTGGGGTAATTGTATCTCTTGGAACGACAGCGAATCGGCTTGGCTGGCCTTCCACAAGCGGATCTCACCAGTCAAGTTGAGAAAGCGCGCATATTCGTAAAAAGAGTACAACAGCTCTGAGCAATCAACGAAGAGGGGATACTTTGGAACTTCTTCGTGAATCAAGCGGAAAAACAAGACTCAACTGCGGCAACAAGCCAACTACTACTACGACTACTGCTACTACAGCTTCCGGACTACAACGTGAACTGCGGGCAATACGAGGCCTACAAACTAGAAGACACCGAACTACGTGTTCTTCAATACCTACTTTACTACTACATCTTACTACTACTACTACTTTCGATTACCGAAACGACTACATCAAGATGAGCGAAATCACTGCACAAAACGAAGTCTTCGAGTCAATCAAACGTCTCTGTACTAACTACCAAAAGGACAGCGCGTCTCGGAAAGGAAAGGAGTACCTGACTCAAAGGTTAGTGTCATTGGAAAACCTCTGGCAAGACTTTGGCAATAGACACAATGTATTACTTGAACGAGAGGACAAAGAAATCCAATATTTTACTGGAAACATTTATGAAAAGACGAAACATATGTATGAATCCACCAGGATTGATATACTGCAGCGGTTGTTGGTCTGGGAAGGAAAACAGGCTGAAGTTGTCATTCCTCATCCTACGGGAGTAGATACCAAGACCAAGGAACTGCTTGATCGACAAGAATGTCACATTAAAGCACTAGAACGGGCGATGTCCAAAATAGAAATTGACTCCATAACTGAAAAATGGGAGTTAGAGGATCACCTGAGCGTCCTGGAAACCAAGTGGGACACTGTAGAGAAATGTCACTGGGAGCTAGAAGCTATTTTGAAAGGGTCAAACGAAATATACAACGACTTGTTCGCCAACAAAGAACGTCAGTACGATGTCATGAAAAGATCTCTCAACTCGAAACTATGGACAAGCGTAAACCACCAAAACTATGCACCGAGGATTCAACTACCGGAATTCACTGGAAACTACAGTCAGTGGATTACGTTCAAGGATATGTTTCTGGAGACAATCCACAACAATGCAAATTCTTCGAAAGCGCAGAAAATGCAACACTTAAAATCTAAGCTTAAAGGAGAGCCGGAACGATTAGTTCAACATTTGGTCGGCGCTGAAAACTATGAAACTTGTTGGGATATTCTTATTCAGCGATACGACAACAAGAGACTCCAATTTACGAACTTGATGAATACTTTGATGGAGTTACCATCCATCCAGCAGGTCAATGCTGCTGTCTTGAAGAGAATGCATGACGTAATCAACGAATGCATGAATGGCCTACATAACATCGGTCTAAATACATCAAACTGGGATCCAATAATCGTGTACTTGATGGCACAGAAGTTGGACTCAACATCATATACTGAATACACTAGAGAATTAGAGCATCCAAAGCAAGTCCCGGAGCTGAGTGAATTTTTGGGGTTCTTGGAGACCAAATTCATGGCGTTGGAAGCAGCAAAGGGTTACCAAAAAGATGCATCTAACCAACATAAACAAATATTCAGCAACAAAACGAAATTTAACTCCAATAAACCATCATATGAACCACATAGAAAAGAAACATCAAGAATATACCATGCGTCATACGGTAAATGCCTTCTGTGCAGCGGTTTTCACGTGATCATGCAGTGTCCAAAGTTCATTGAAATGGACACACGGCAACGGAATGACACAGTAAGGAAATTACAAATATGCAAAAACTGTTTGTATAAGCATGGAGACACAGAATGCACGTCGAACAAAACTTGCAAAGAGTGCAATAAACCACATCATACGATGTTACACTATTCAGCGCAAAAACTGTCGCCAAGTTCCAATATGAACAATATGGGTCAACGTTCTCAACAACGGGAACATCAACCTTCAACATCAACAAACCAACATAGTTCGAACCATTTATCAAACAACTACATTATGGAAATATTAC
Organism: Omphaloscelis lunosa; assembly: GCA_916610215.1. Classification (NCBI taxonomy): domain Eukaryota; kingdom Metazoa; phylum Arthropoda; class Insecta; order Lepidoptera; family Noctuidae; genus Omphaloscelis; species Omphaloscelis lunosa. Next base: position 15,547,868 of record OU744244.1, on the reverse strand, counting down.
TTACTACAGTAGAACTTCAAGTAAAGACATCAACAGGAGACTTTATAACGTTACGAGCTTTACTGGACCAAGGATCTCAAGTAAACCTCATCACGGAGAACGCGGCTCAACGACTGAAACTACCTAGAAAAAGGATGAACGCTACAATTTCCGGCGTGGGTACGATTTCGGGAGATTGTAAAGGACGACTAGAATTAGAGTGTAAATCAAGATGCACTGACTTTGCATTTTCAGTCAGCACTCTAATAATGAAAAGGATCACGAACAACTTACCTAACAAAACATTTAAAAAAGAAAACTGGCCTCAGCTACAAGGTCTGAAACTAGCGGATCCTGACTTCAACTTATCAAGGAGCGTGGATTTGCTGCTGGGAGCGGATATCTATTCGCAAGTTATATTAGAGGGGGTCCTAAAGGGAGATGCCCAAACGCCGACAGCTCAGCAAACCCGTTTAGGATGGATTTTATGCGGCAAGCTAGAAACTTTTAACTGCCATGTCGCTCTTGTCGACCTGAACGACTTAAAGAGATTCTGGGAGACAGAAGACATCATTCAGAACACTGAGGACACATCTAAAGACGACTGGTGCGAAAACTACTACATAATGACTACTGAAAGAGATCGCGACGGAAAATACATTGTAAAGATGCCACTGATTCCTCGTTATGAAGAAAAATTGGGAAACTCAAAGTCGATCGCAATCTCTCAATTCTTACAACTGGAAAGAAAATTCGACAGAAACCCTAAACTTGCATCAATGTACAAAGATTTCATCCGCGAGTACATTGATTTAGGTCACATGAAGCTTTCAAACACGACACCCGCCAAAGATGCAATCTTCTTACCGCATCATGGAGTACTGAGAGAACAATCAACAACAACAAAACTACGAGCTGTTTTTAATGCTTCCCAGAAGACCATGGGTGGATGTAGCCTAAATGACGTAATGGAAAAAGGTCCTAATCTGCAAAAGGACATCCAAGCATTGATATTACAATGGCGTGGCTATAAATACGTCTACACAGCGGACATTGAAAAAATGTACCGTTCCATATGGTGTCATCCGGATCAACAACATCTACAGAAGATCCTATGGAGAAAGCAACCAAAAGACAATTTACAAGAATATCAACTGCAAACATTAACATATGGGACAAAAAGTGCTCCATGGCTAGCAATGCGAACACTCAAACAGCTTGCTATCGATGACGGCCACAAATACCCAAAGGCCGCTGAAATATTGCTAAATCAGTTCTACGTCGATGACCTAATCAGCGGCCACAACTCTACAAAACAAGCAAAGGAAATTCAAACATCGATCATAAAACTACTGAAGGGAGGCGGAATGAATCTGCGAAAATGGTCAAGCAACGATCCTGAGCTTCTACGACACTTAGACGAAGATCAAATATCGAAAAGTACATTTGATTTTAGAGGCGACGAATCAATGAAAACGTTGGGGTTGAGTTGGAATCCAAAAGATGACGTTTTCATATTCAACTGGTCTATAGACGACTACAACAACGAACCACTAACTAAAAGAAATCTGCTATCACAAATATCCAAACTATACGACCCCTTGGGTTGGCTGGCGCCTATAACTGTGTCAGCTAAACTACTATTCCAAAGGGTGTGGCTAACTAAAATAAACTGGGATGCTGAACTACCTACTGAGTTACAAGACGAATGGCGGCATCTAAACAAAGAACTACATCTAATTAAAAACATTAAAATAAACAGATGGATTGGCAGTACGCAGAAAAATATCCAACTACATGGATTTTGTGACGCAAGCGAAAAGGCATACGCTTGCGTCATATACAGCCGAGTAATCGACGAAAAGGGCGACCCAAGGATCACATTACTAGTATCAAAAACTAGGGTAGTGCCGATTACTCAAAAAACTTCATTGCCCAGACTTGAGCTATGCGGAGCACTACTACTCTCCCAACTCATGGAAAAAGTGAAGAAATCACTAACGGAGCATGAGATATCAGCTTATGGGTGGTGTGACTCCAAGGTGGTGCTAGCTTGGATTCAGGGAGACCTCTCAAGATGGGAAAGATACGTAGCTAACAGAGTGGGGCAAATAAAAGACGTAATTCCACCTCAACAATGGTGTTATGTACGATCGGAACTTAATCCAGCTGACTGCGCTTCGAGAGGCTTGCTACCGAGCAAAGTAGTCAAGTTCAACTTATGGTGGAACGGACCTATGTTTCTGAAAAACTTTGCAGAAACAGAAACACCTCATAATGTGAATTGCCACTTTACTACAAGCGAAGCAAACAGGGTCGAACCCAATGACGTCAGTTCGAAAAACTACAACACTGAAAATATTGTTTACAAGTTGTTGAAGAACCACAGTTCGCTGACTTCAGTAATAAGAATTACTGCTCGAATTGTGCGATATATTGCATCACTAAAGCAAAAATTACGACCAAGCGCTACTTACCTAACAACAACTGACCTACAATACGCAGCAGAATATATAATAAAATATGTTCAACAAAGCGAGTTTGCGCAAGAACACAAACAGTTGAAACAAAATAAAACTGTGTCACCAAAAAGCAACATTTACAAACTCAAACCTTATCTGGATAGCAAGGGAATCATTCGCGTAGGCGGAAGACTACAGCACTCTGATCTTCCTGCAAATATGAAGAATCCCGCAGTGGTACCCTACTCCAGCCGCTTCACTGAACTACTGATCGACCAAGCACATTCGATGACGCTTCATGGAGGAGCCCGTCTGACCCTTACTTACATACGGCAACGATACTGGATAGTCTCTGGAAATCGGGCGGTAAAGGGAAGAATACGACGCTGTGTGAAATGTCATCGTTACAATTCTACGGACAATGCTCAACTAATGGCCGATCTGCCAAAACAAAGAGTAACACCAAGCCGTCCATTCACTCACACTGGTGTTGACTTTACTGGTCACGTAGACGTGAAACTTAACAAAGGAAGAGGAGTGAAGACCTCAAAAGCATACATCGCGGTCTTCGTCTGTATGGCTACGAAAGCTGTACATATCGAATTAGTCTCAGAACTAAGCACGGAAGCGTTTATTGCGGCCCTTCAGAGAATGTGCGCGAGGCGCGGAACGCCTGCTCACATGTACTCAGACAACGGCACGAACTTCGTTGGAGCATCCAAAGTACTGAGAGAGGATTTCAGTAACTTCAAGAAGCTACTCTCTCCTGAGTTCTTTGACGAGATTGGGAAACTAGAAATTCATTGGCACTTCAACGCCCCTGCTTGGCCTAGTGCGGGGGGGATATTCGAAGCAGCCGTCAAATCATTAAAACACCACTTGAAGCGGGTTCTTGGGGATCAAAAACTGACCTGGGAAGAATTCACTACGTTACTAGCGAAAATAGAAGCCTGCCTAAACTCGAGGCCTCTATGTCAGCTAACAGAAGATCCGGAGGAATTTTACAGCACTCTCACTCCTGGCCACTTTCTAACTGGCAGTGCTACGTTGTCTCTACCTCAACCGGAGCCTGACAACAGAAAGATGGATCTGAGAAAACGTTGGCAACTAACGGAGCACATGCTGGATCAATTCTGGAAAGCTTGGTCCAATGACTACCTGAACACCTTACAGTCTAGAAGCAAGTGGAACAGAACTGTACAAAACCTCAAACTAAACGACGTGGTCCTAATCAAGGAAACAAACTTACCTCCTGGCAAATGGGCCATGGGACGAGTGATGGAAACTCATCCCGGTAAGGATGGTCTAGTACGAGTGGCCACCCTTAAAACAAAAACTGGAGTGATAAAACGACCCACTGTTAAACTAACTCCATTACCACAGCAAGACACACTGCTACCTACCGAAGAAACAACAAATAACAAAAGAGAAGAAGATACAATAACTGAAAACCAAAGAAGAAAAAGGAGCACGCGAACCAACAAGTACAGTTTCCTGACTTTCGCTCTTATAACTTTAATAGGAATGTTAGGAACTGCACAATCGTCACCAGTAACAAACAACTATAAGGTGACCTCTATAACCAACAATCAACCTATTTATTTCGATGAAGCCGGAAAACTGCAACTTATACATGATGAATGGACTCTACTGATCTATTACAACCTAACGTCCTACTGGCAAGCTGCGAATAACATGAACGACTACATAAACCAAATTGATAAACTCTGTCAAAGAATCGCGCACGAGTTTACACCATGCGAAGCAGTTGTCAGACACCTACGTCATAAAATGCATCACCTTGAGAATTATAACACTATGTTACTTTCTCAGCATTCGCGACAAAAACGAGGCTACTTTGATGGAATCGGAAAATTAGCCAGAACACTTTTCGGGGTTTTGGATGAAGACTTTGCGCAAAAGTACGAGAAGGATATCCAAAACTTGCAAATCAACGATAATTACTTGTTACAGTTGATGAAGAATCAAACTTTGATCATAGAGGCTGAAAACAATGTAATTAAAAACAATACGGAATTTATGGACAAACAATTCCACGCAATACAAACCTACATAAATCAGACTTGCAACATAATCACAAAAATTGAGAACAGAGCACAAATTTTATACACAGCAAATGACGTGAACACTGCCGCTTTATCATCAACTTTAATTCTGAGCGACTTGCATAGAATTCAAGAAATGCTAATGAATGCTCTCGCCAACATTTATCGAGGTCATTTGGATACACACTTGTTTCCTGCATCTCAAATAATAGAACAGCTGAACATCATCTCTGGAAAACTTCCACAGGGACTAGCCTTACCGATAAAGGACATACAAAAAGATTTCCGTGACATCTACGAACTAATCCATGTCAAGGCTCGGATTACAAACAACTTTCTACTTTTCGAATTGCATATTCCACTTTTGAGCGATGAGGACTACAAAATATACCGGGTAATACCTATACCATTCCAGAAACAAGGACAATTGAGAATCGTGCAGCCTTTCTCCAATTATATCGCCATAAACTTCGTGAAAAATTCGTACATCACTATGGAAGAGCAAGACATGCGCCAATGCACGCCATACGGAGAAGACGAGTACACATGCATTTCACGTCAGCCGGTATTTAGCTTACAAGACAAGGACGCACCTTGCGAGGCCAAGGTATTCAGTCAACAAACTTCATTATCCTGCGTCATCAATGATGTAACTTGCAAAGAAACTTGGATCCAATTACATAAACCTAACTGGTGGTTGTTTACATTATGCGACAGACAGCTGATGCGCGTCATATGTAGCGATCAAGTTACGCCAGCAGTCATCAACGGTACTGGGGTGATTGCCTTGAAACCAAAATGCATACTACAAAAGAAAGATGCGACAATATTCACCTATAACCACTTAGGAAGCAAATTTCACATGGAGGCGGATATTGAAGTACCTACACTTAACACGACTATCAACAATTTATTTGATCTAAGTTGGAAAAACGCACAGCTGAATATGACAGAACTGGATACATCTGCAATAAATATCAGAAACATAGATAAGCAAATAATTCAGCAGAAAGAGCAGGAAAGACTACCACAAGGGATAGATATATCGAGTCACGACATATATCTCTACTCTGTGACTTCTCTGCTGTTGGGAGGAGCTGCTTCGTTTGCTGTCTACATTTGGATTAGGAGACTATGGCATAAGAAAACTAAAAGGCCACCTACAAGACAACCTACAGGAATCGACAACAAAATCGAAATCGAGATGCAAGAAATACGCCATTCGACACCGCCGGAGCCACTATACAGCGACGCGAGGCCGAAACAACTGTTTCACTTTGAGGAGCAGTAAAGCTTATTGTTTTTATGTGTACATGTTTAATTTTACTTACTTACTAATGTTTACTTTACTGTCTTTACTTTTTATTGTGACGTTCTGGGATGTCTTACTTTTATATTTTTACTTACTTAACCTACTTTTATACGGTCTATACTTTTATTATTGCGTTTTGGAATTTTTACTTTAAAACGTTTTATGTACTGGATGCTCATCCCGCCTTTTCCCTCGGGAGCATGTACGGTTTACGTACATTCCGTCAGGCTGCAAACGCAGCAACCTACTTTTCTCTTTGGTATTTAAAACAATGTTTAATATGATTTTAAGTTAGTTGACGAATTACATACTTACGCGAACACCGCGGATTAGCATCCAACCCACTTTTACTTTGTTGTGATCGGTACTCTAATAAACCTTTAGTGTTACCGAATCTGTGTGTGTTTACATCAACTCGCCTAACTCCAAGTACTGACTTACCACTTCTTACTTAAAGCTACAAGTGTAAGGTACCAACTACTACGGGACCTTACAATACCTTTGATGTTGCTGGCGGATTTTATACTTTTGCAAGGCAATTATTGTGCCAGAGAACAAAACCATTTATAGTTAGTACAAAAAACTTCATCTTTGAACATTTTACTTGAGATTCCAAATTAAAAACTTCTCTACATTTTTTTTTTGTGTTTATAAATCAAACCCATAATAAAAGTGACATTACTATGGGAGCTTATAGTATCTAAGGCTGAATGCACTCAAGTTCCGGAATAAGAACAACTTTCTATTAGATACGTTCTCGCTTCGATAAAATATTCATAAAGGAAAACAATGGCACGACACACTCCGATAGGCGATACCGCTTCAATTTAAATTTAGTTTTTCTGAAATTGTATCGAAGCGGGGCCGCAGCGAGGGCGAGGCGGTGACGCCATTATAACACAAATTGACACTAAACGACGACGAAGATAGATACTATGGATGGAAAACGCGAACTTTAACTTAGCTGGAGATTTCCTTCTTTTGGAGCTTTCAGGTTCTGAAAAATCTCTAAGGTTTCTGTGCTCAAATGTTGTCAATCACATTCAATCGTCAAAAGTCTACCAAGGTTTTTCAAATAAAACTGAACGCCAGATGCGTTCGAGCCAACGTTCCAATTTTCACATCTTAGAAAACTCGCACGTATTCTGCGTGCGATGAAAGTCAACACTGATTGGACAGGCCCTCTCAATCTATGTGGTGCTTTCCTCAAAAGACCACTTCAGACACTAGTCTACATGGTCTTCACATGATCTGACCAAGATTATGTCTGGACTTTAAAAGAGACTGTGACCTCCAAGTCTGTTTCGGCGTTTCTTTTCAGAGTAGTCAGATAGGAAACGCCGACCTCATCTAGTTTTTAAAATATGATTGACGTGTAAAATTGTTTGTACTAACCTACTTACAGAAATAAAATCATTTATCATTTAACAGTTCGTAGTTTCAATATCGGCACAGCAACCGTACAGATTGCGTACAACGCGACAGAATGCTAGTTTACCTTCCCCGATAAATCCACGAGAGGCACTCTGTTGCAGTCACTCCTTGCTAATAAAAGAGTGACATCAGCTTTTTGATTGTGTATGCCTCGTTTGTTTCACGGATATACCAACATTTCCGACCTAAAAGCGCCACCGAAGTCAATTCGCGACGCAATATATTGCCTTTGACAACGCATGAGATGGAACTCATCGTGCGGTATAAAGCTCGGATTAATTTACATGTTGCGTTCAGAGAATAAGGTATATTGTGGCTGGCATATGGCACTTTGTGTCCAAAAGGCTCACAGCGGACGTGTTCCAGAAATGTTAATATCAAATAGTGAAATCCGACTGGCTAAAATAAACATTGCCAGGTCGAAACAGGTCGACGTTTCGTGTAAAATCTCAGAACACTGCATCAACAACTCAATACATTCGATTCGACGAAAAACCGTAAAAACCAAAATAATATTTCACTTATTCATTACAGATCAATAAATCATGCAATTATTTTTAACATCATTAAATAAAATTTAACTGCGAGACACGTATTTGCGGAAAATGTAATGCGAATTATTCGAAAAGCTCATTGGATCCGATTTTCATACGATTCCCAGTTTGTCTGCCATTGTCCGTGGTGCAATACCAACGATGCGGGCAACACAAGTATTTTATTACCAGCTACAAATCTTCATTTAGCAGCAATGCCCGAGGCCTTTCACAGTTACGGCACACACGAAAACGAAATGGAACCATTCACGTTTAATTTACGATAGCCGATAATTATCGTCATCCGATTAGTGGCCCGACCGTTTTACTTTTTTCACAAAGCAATCATAAATAAGTAACAAATGAACATTTTTATCTTATCTCTGGTTTCAGAATTCTGCGAGAGTGCAATCAGATTGGGTCAATACCAAGACTGGGATTTTGACAATAGAAACTTATTATGACTTTTGTAGCGAACCCTTTTTGATATTAAGTCGGTTCATCGAAAATGTTTGTCTTGCTACATATTTTAAATTATAGCATTTTTGTGCCAATCAGCAGAGGTTATCTTTTTGTAAGATGAATATGAACCAGTACCCTAATTACGTAACTTATTTTCGTAAACAATTATGCCTAATTTGTTTCATTTTGACGGTTCAACAACATTCACTGCGTTATTAACGTTGTTGCACAGTTTTTTTTTCCAACTTATGAAGTAATGGATTGGCAATCTGTTTCAAATCGAAACTGATTGTGATTGTGTTGTATAACGCATTTAGCGTACAGGTTAACTTCACGCGGGGTCGCGACAATCGTCGACAGAATCCGGCAGTTGGGACTCGAGGTGGCCTTGCACAAGTCCGAGGCCATGGGTTTTCATGGACCTCGGAATGCGCCACCGTCGGGTTCCCAGGTGGTGGCGGGAGGGGTTCACATCGGCGTCGAGTCGACGATGAAGTATCTAGGACTCGTCCTCGACAGCCGGTGGAATTTCGTCGAACACTTCCGACGTTTGGCTCCCAGACTGGAGCGGGCCGGGGCTGCGTTGAAGCGGCTCCTGCCCAATCTAGGGGAGCCAAACGCCTCCTGCCGGAGGCTTTACGCGGGGGTCGTGCGGTCCATGGCCCTTTACGGAGCGCCGGTGTGGGCGCGTTCACTAAGGCTGCGGCCAGCACGCCGGTTGAACGCGTCCCAGAGGGTCATGGCCATCCGGCTGGCCCGAGGATACCGCACGGTCTCCTGCGAGGCAGCGTGCCTCCTTGCCGGATTACCGCCATGGGATCTGGAGGCAAAGGTCCTCGCGCACCTGTGGGAGTTGCGCGAGGAAGCGAAACGCCGGGGCTTAACTCCGCTGCCGCGAGAAATCACGGCACAGCGGACAGAGCTCCGGCGGGATCTCATGGCGTTATGGAGAATGCGATTGTCGCAACCCAGTGCTGGGCACGCCACAATTGCGGCGATAAGACCCCTCTTTGAGGAGTGGCTAGAGAGGCGCTACGGCGTCCTCACCTTCCGCCTGACGCAGGTCCTCACCGGACACGGCTGTTTCGGGAGGTTCCTGCACAGGATAAGGCGGGAGGAAACGCCCGGGTGTCATCATTGTGTGGATCGCCCGGAGGACACGGTAGAGCATACGGTGGAGGTCTGCCCAGCTTGGGCGGAGCATCGCCGTGTCCTCGTGGAGGCGATCGGCGGCGGTGATCTCTCGCGTCCGGCCCAGGTTCAGGCCATGGTACGGAGCGAGAGGAAATGGGAGGCCGTCACCTCCTTCTGCGAAGCGGTAATGCTCGCGAAGGAGGAAGCGGAACGCGTGAGGGAGAGGCAAATTTCGCGCCCTCACGCCCCTAACCGCCGCAGGAGGAGACGCCCAGGGCGTCGGGAGTCGCAAGCCGATTTCCGGCCACCGTAGGCGCGGGCTTGCGGACTGTGAGCAATGGGTAGCTCACCGTCCGATAAGGACCAGGCCCGGGTCGACGGCGCGTTGTGTTCCACGCGCGCCTCAAAGAGATGTCAGCAGAATTGACGGGGTCCGCTAGGGCCGATGCCTGCCGGGGTTGCGAAGAAAACCGAAAGGGAGATCGTGGCCCCCGGCAACAGGGCAACCGAAGGAACACGGGTGGGTTTTAGTCAGTAAGAGTCTGACACGCCCTCCCGCTCCGCCCAGAGCGGGAGAAGTTATTTGATGATTTCCCACCCAAAAAAAAAAAAAAAAAAAAAAAAAAAAAAAAAAAAAAAAAAAAAAAAAAAAAAAAACAAAAAAAAAAAAAAAAAAAAGGGTACAGGTTAACTTTACAGCTCAACCAAATTGGAGCCGACAGTTTCTTTTCTGCTGTACACGCATAGATCATTGAACGCGCTAGTGTGACGTAGTAAGGCCTAAGAGAATTGCGATACGCTGAAATTATTGGTTTCCCCAAAAAAATCTTTTGATACCAGATTTGAACAGACGCATTGGTCTTACATAGTATACGTCATTTTACATACCAACTAAACAGCAAAATAAGGTGTGTACTTCCATTATATTGATCCCGCATTCGTTATTATTAGAATATTAGATGGCGCCATGGCAACGCCAAAGGTGTTTATTCCTGACGTGTCTTCGTACCAAATTCTAACATCGATTGAATGAAGCAAACATTTTGAAAGGAAATTATTTGTGATTTCACTCTGGTCAAATGATTCCACCGTACGGTGATGTCTTTGGACTCGTTATTAATAACAGCCGTACGATAAAGCTACGCTTGCCGCGGTTAGACCGTGGATGGGTGACCATATTTACACATCACGACCCCTCCGTGCCTCGGAAAGCACGAAAGCGTTGGTCCCGGCTGTCATTTGTAGATCTTTGACAGTCGTTACGGGTCGTCAGAAGCCCGAAAGTCTGACAACCAGTCTTTCCAAGGAGTATCGTGTTACCCAGTATCTGGGTTGTGGAGGTCAGATAGGTAGTCGCTCCATGTAAAATACTAGTATTCAGCTGCATCCGGTTAGACTGGAAGCCGACCCCAACATAGTTGAGTTGTGGTTGAGTAAATAAAGGCTAGGCAGATGATGACGCAGCCAACGTAGGTAGTTGGATTTCAATTATGATTTCATATTATTAGGATTTTAGTGAGAAATAAAGTTTGTTTAGGTACCTACTTTAATTAGGAACTTATGTAACAGTTATTTTACTATTTAAAGAAAATATGTACCTATAAGTAGATATAAAAAGTTGATATAACTACATTAACTACAAAATTGCTACAAAAAATACCTTTCTTAATCAAAAAGCCGTTGTAATAGGCCATCTGCTTCAATAACCATAAAATTACTCATTGGTAGAATTATATATTATCGCATTAGGTTGGTAGTTGTATTATTTACTTCTGCCGCGCCGCGCGCCGCCCCGAAGAATTAAGTCAAGTTCATAGTGATGCAGATCTAATAAAGTATCCACTCAATCACAAGTATTTCATTTTATTCCATATAGGTACGCGAATAAAAGATTTTCAAATAAATATTGGGTGTCAGATAGAATTCACAAAAAAAAAAAAACATCTATTGCATACATCTTTATAAATTATAGCCTATGTTACTCAGTGATAATATAGGATTATACAGGTGAAAGAATTTTCAAAAATTGCATACATCTTTATAAATTATAGCCTATGTTACTCAGTGATAATATAGAATTATACAGGTGAAAGAATTTTCAAAATCGGTATAATAAGGAACTATTGTACCGATTTTGAAAATTCTTTATCGAGTATATATTCGATATCGAGTATATTTATTACAAACAAAAAAACAAATATTTTCTCTTTATAATATTAGTTTAGATTATATAGTGTAGATATAACTCGTTTATTTTATGATCGCTTCATTTCTAAGGACACTAGATATATACGGGTGTACAGAGAGCTAACTGTAAAATCTTTATCACGAAAATCTCTTCTCTGTTTAGAAGTTGTTGACATAAAAGTAAGCCCAGGTAGGCTCGGGCGCGGGCGCGGGCGGTGAGCAATGGGTGGCTCACTGTCCGATAAGGACTAGGCCCGGGTCGACGGCGCGTTGTGTTCCACGCGCGCCTCAAAGAGATGTCAGCAGAATTGAAGGGGTCCACTAGGGCCGATGCCTGCCGGGGTTGCGAAGAAAACCGAAAGGGAGATCGTGGCCCCCGGCGACAGGGCAACCGAAGGAACACGGGTGGGTTTTAGTCAGTAAGAGTCTGACACGCCCTCCCGCTCCGCCCAGAGCGGGAGAAGTTATTTGATGATTTCCCAGCTTCAAAAAAAAAAAAAAAAGGTAGGCTCGGGCGATTTTTTAACGCGTTATTATATTTTATTTCTAGGGTTCCGTATCTCAAAAGGAAAAAACGGAACCCTTATAGGATCACTCGTGTCTCTGTCTGTCTGTCCGTCTGTTACAGCCAATTTGCTCCGAAGCTAATCGACCGATTAAGTTGAAATTTGGTACACTATGTATTTCTGTGACCCAAACACGGACGTGTAACGTAAATAAAATAATTTTGAATATGAGAGTCACTTGTAGGGGCAAATAAGATTTTTTTTTTAATCTGTATAAAAAGTTTTAAATCTGTATCGTGTGGCATATCAAATGAAAGGACTTGTTGCGAGGATCTCAAATATATATATATTTTATCATTTTGAAATAAATACATTTAAAGATATTTAAGAGAATAGACGAAAATTTACCATCTCCCCCCTTATCACCGAAACTACTGAGCCTAAAATTTTGAAAAAATAAAGAGATGATCACTCATAGATTACAGGAAAACAGGAAAACTATAAGAAGTCTATTGTCTTAAAATAACATGGTAAATCTATCAATATTGTGCGTACAAATTTATATTTGCAGTTGGAATTTATGGGAGAACATGTATTTCAACTACAATGTTAAGTTTATATTTGGGATAAATTCATGCCAACTACGGAACCCTTCATTGTGCGTAGTCCGACACGCACTTCGCCGGTTTTTTATCAAATGGTATACAAAGCCGATTTCGACTATTCTGCCAATTTCTAAAGTGCACTGGAAGCGTTGATCTTTAATGGCACACTGGATTCGTCAGTCAACTGACGTTTATATAAATCAGATCTTAGCCAATTTGAGTTCACTATGTTTCGAATTCTAGTGGAAAGTCCCACTTTTCTTCAGGTACTATTTTTAGGGTTACGTAGGCAAATGGTAGAAACGAAACCCTTAAAATTTCATCATAACCATCTGCCTGTCCATCCGTATTGCACTATATCAATGTAAATTTAAAAAGGTGTATTCTGTGCACCGCAAAACAATGAAATTACGAATTAAGGCTCTTTCAAACAGTCGCGTCGCGTGTTGCGCCTGTTTGAAAGAGCCTTTACGGACAACTGCAGAATGAACAAAAAAAAATTATGCACATACGCGTGTGGGGTATCGTTGGACCCCATTATTCAAATAATTATGATGTTTGTAAATGACTTTTATAACTAAGTTAATAAGTTTAGATAATAAATAGATAATTTCGGTTCCAACCGCAGTAATAACATTGGTTTTCATAGTTTTTTGAAAAATACTATGAAAACAATATATATAAATACTATAAAAACTCATCATTGCGGTCGACTAAATCAATACCGTGCATGCGTAAATATTCATCCCAACTACGGAGCGCTTCACTGTGCGTGGTCCGACACTCACTTGACCGGTTTTTTCCTATAGCAACATCGGTCAAAGCGGAGAAGCCAAGGATTGCCTTGAATGGCGGAGAAACGGACTCGGAGCGCCTCTGAATAAATAAACAGCTGAGCAACTTCGTGAAAAAATCTTTTAAACTTGATTGAGATTCTCGCAGAGTGTTATCAAGGACAGACCTCATTAGGGCAACTTTTTTTATCGTTTTGGGCACAGATTTTGGATTCCTGAGTAAGATGCCAAGACGCGTATTTTAAAATTGCTTGAACATGGATTTGTAAACACAAATCTTAGGATATTCAAACATTCATAGTAGAAGGCCCGCATATTATGCAACTGCTGTTCTTACCACATCCACCAGACGAAGGTACATTACAAAGCATTACATTCCTTGAAGGGCTAGACAGAAAGTGTATGTAATGTATATGTATAAATACATGTATATAGTAGGACACACTCACATTTCGCCAATGATTATAAGTCCAAGATAATAGGGGCGAACCTATATCCATCAACCGGGCACGAATCCAGACAGCTGCTGAGAATTGCCAGAAGGAAAACACCAAAAGCACTTTAGAATCTCTGGGCATCAAAGCATCGCATGCCCAGCAAACCAAAGAGGCAGCGAAGTAATCAGTACAAAATAAAATCGAATGCCTTAACAACACGTCTACCGAAGTGTACGTATAACTCTGTACTTCAAGTCGTGCTGCCTGTGTAGCCAAGCCTTACATTCGCCATACATCATTCGTGTCCACGCTACTAAGTGGTTAAACAGTTGGACTGAATTACTTATGGAACGGGACACTTAGTTGGCCGTCATGCACTTACTTAACTAGTGGTGGGACACAGCTTGGCTGGATACTGCGAACTTAGCAAAGTTTCTATTTCATCCCCGTGGGTTGTAAACATGACGTACCTGCCTGGGTAGGAAACTTAAACCTACGTAACGGAAAGATTTACCTACTAATACTGATGAAATAAATAAATGCGAGAGGATTTCGAGCAAAATATCATCAATGTATTCACACTAGGTAGGTATCACGAAGCGGCTATCAATAAAACAACATTAATATAATATGTTGTAAAGTAGTTACACTTTTGACGTTGTTCTTTACGTGGAAGCAGTCTGACCTCCTTTCACGATATGTATAATATTTGTTTCGCCTTCATATTCACCTGAAAATTCAAAAAATAAAATTACCTCGGTTAAATCCTATGCCTTTTACCTGTCCCAAACCGGTTAACGCTACGCTCAACAAAACAGGAACTCTTATGCAATTTGCAGAATCAGTGCTTATCTTCTGTTCGAGACGTAACAAGGGAGTTTAAGTAAATTTAACAGCAATTTGCAGTATGTTAACTGTAGCGCCAGCGCTTATTGCCACTTCACTCTCGTTATACTCTGAGGCCGGATGATATTGCTAATTGGTTTCCCTAGCTCCCGGAAATCATATAAAGTTTCGCTAATACGACAGAAGCTAATGCCAGGATGGTAGTAACAAATTATATATCAACGTGAATGGTGTTGTTCGGTGCTTCCACTCGGATACTTTTGGGTGTAGTCGGTGTCGTCCACAGAACACATAAAAGAGGTTGTTCTATGGTGTCGTCGCCAACGTGATAATGGTATTGAAGCTTGTTGGTCGGTTTACTCTGTGCCGGTAGTTCGGGCCCAATATGCAGTCTTTACCCCCCTCAACTTTGCATGTGTTTTTCGGTTTAATAAGGTTTTGAATAATAATATTATTGCTTGTATCTCATTTATTTAACTAATGTAGGTACCTATACAAACTATTGTAAAACATTTTAAAAGAGTACCGGTGGAGTTTCTTCTTCATTCTTCTCAATACGAAAACTACCTTTTGGAAGGGGCGACTAGAATCAAATCTATTATTTTGTAAATTTTGACGTTCAAAAGTGCCATATAAGGGCCTATTTGAAATAAGTGATTTGACTTTGTCTTTGATCTACCGCTTTAAAATTGAGTCATCAGATTTTTGGTTTATATTTTTTCTTATCTAACCATCATTATCTTTGACGTAATTGCCGGTATGTAATATATCGAACGTTATGTCCGTGACAGCCTGTTATCGATCCTCTTCTCATTTTTTGAATGCCCGTTGATTTTCTGATTCCTATATTAGCAATTTCCTCAAGGGAATGTTTTCTAAGAAAATAATCATTTTTCCACGGCTTTTATTTGTTGCTTGATTACTTTTAACGCTCATAAAGGCAGTATAATATAAAGCATAATTTCAATACATTTTAGAAATAACTACAGATAGCATATAGGTATTTCACATTTAAATTGCCTTATAATATTTTTAGGTACCCTTTATTAACTAAATGAACCGCCTAGCCTAAAATCGTACCAAGTCGAATTTAAATTAATAAAAAGAAAGGATTATTAAAGCAATTAATTATCTTAAGGCGGGGTTACCCGTATAAACGACGTTTTCTATTGTCTTTTATTCGTAGATAACACGGATTAAAATTTTGAAAAAAACATATTACATATTTCACACTTTGATCTAGATATTTCAGCCATGCGATACACGATTACTTGCACTTTACTGCATCCAATTAAATCGCAAAAACATGTCTAAATTATGTTCAAATATTTTTTTTTATTTGAGTTATATTAGGCTTTGAATAATAAAACTTATACCATAATAAAGGTCGTAAAAAAAGTGATATAAACTGGCCAAAATAATGTGAAATATGAGAATACCAATACCACTAATTCCAAAATCAAGCGTTTTCATCTTTTCATGCGCTCGCCCCGTGCCATTTAGTCCCGAGCGGAACGTGTTGGAGGTCGGACGTATGCCAATTTTTGCAAGACCGCCACCCCCGCTAAGTTTTATTACCGGCTGAGCCAAAAAACATATTGTAAATTATAATAGGTAACTAGGATTAGGATATCTGGATAAGGAATTGGGTTAGGTATTAGGATAGGTAATTATTATAGTTCAAATTTTTAATAGTTGTAAATAGTTAGTTTTTATTAGATACTTTTAGTTAAGTATATTTTTTAAACAAAATGGGCAAAACTAAAAAAAAAAAATAGTTGTCATCGCTGGGTCTACTACATTATATAAAGGTATTATATTTTACTTTACTAACGAATAGATTTACAAAACGCAAATATGTGTGTAAATCAGTTGAATTTCAACCCTATGACAATGTGAATAAAGACGCCACGCGCGCAAAATTTATAATGGTATATTTTACTCGCTGAATAGATTTACCATCCGCATCAAGGTGTGTAAATAGGTGAATTTGAAACCTATATCGCAGTGCATAAAGCCGCCACGCGCACTAATGTTGTAATGGTTTACTATTTTCAAATGTCAAATAGGTAGTTAGTTCATCCCGCGCTGAGTTGGTCCGGGTGGTTTTTATAATGTTTATTAGCGTAGGTAGGTACTGTACAGTCGACCACACGTCGCGCGTCTGTGGTAAGTGATAAATAACACTATAATCTTGAGCTGGCCCAACGTACGGAGTTTCATTAGAATAAGAGACCAGTTTACACTGGTTTTGTTTCCACTGACATGACGTGCGGCCTACTGTACGTGTTTACGCGACTCGCAGGACAAACTGCATAAATAAACGAATTTGATAGGTAATAAAAAGGTACCGAGCGCCTTCGTAATATTTCAACAAGGTTACAAAGTCCTAATAAAATCTCAATATGTTTAATAAGAGCCTTTGCCTAGTCTTATAATATTTGTTATTTACTGCTGATATGTCCGGTTTCACTTATCGTACATCTAAATAGGTAAATGCCTAAATAAAAGCGCGTATTTCCTACGTGAGAGTTGAAAATTCAACAGTGCAATAATATTTAGGCGTTCATTTAGAAGTAAGCTATGTATCCCACAACCACCACAACACAACAAATAATAATATTTACACTTTTTTACACTCGTACCATAGTGTAGAAATGTACAGTATGACCATTTCCTACAAAAATATTATTTATTATTTTCGGTAACGTTTAGGCACAAGCTCGTTTATGCGCAGTACACTACTTACTAAAAACACTGTATCAAATTATGACAAATGAATAAATAAAAACTACATATATTTAGCTAGTTTAAAGGTTAAAGTTATGCCTTGGATAACGTGTGTATAGCACACACGTTATCCAAGGCATAACTTTATTCAGTGTTTATTGGCAAGAGGAAAAGTATTTAGAAATTGTAAATTACATTTATCAGACTGTTTTAATCGTTTTTGAGTAAATAAATATATTATTATTGTAATATAATTATTTATTATTATTACTATAGGGTCTATGACATTTCTCGGGACATTAGGGTCCCGGACCTTTGGAAGGCGTACGAGGGGCCGAAGCCAACTCACAGAGGCCCATTAGACGTTTTGAATGAAATTATTATTATATTTATTTTTAATTATTATTCATTAGGTTCAAGTTAATCAATACCTACCTAATCTATCTATAACCTTCAAAAATACATAATAGAAAAATAAAATAAAATAAACTTATATTAATCAATTCAAGTTGATCTACTGCATTGCTCTGTTATGTGACCCAACTTACTACCTACGCGAGGTCGTGAACTCATGAGCGGTGCGCTTGGCGCTCGCGTTTCCCGCGCATCGTAATTTGTTACGTATCGCTACTCGTTGCGGGGGCTGGGGTAAGCGTTGTATGCCTACTGCGCTCGGGCTCGGCCCGCCTTAATGGTTTTAATAAGTGCTTGAGTCGAGAATAAACGTAAAAGAAGAATAAATTATTTTTGGTAAAAACAATGACATTGAATGTGAGCAATAAAGATAAAGAAAAAAGTGTTTGTTCTCTACACAATGAAGTGAAAATCATTGTGAATCCGTACAAATAATTCACAGCTATTAGCTATAAACTATTCCGTGATATAAAACGGTCCACGTCTACATTTTATTCAGTCATTGAATTGGCTTTTCAATATTGTGTGTACACTCGTTTTGCATAGGAGGGTTATTTTACGGTAGTTTTGTTTGCATAAAGTTTTGTAACGGCACAGATTAATACAGATAGTTTACTCCGTAAAATCATTAAATAAAAAGCAAGTCTTGCTACGACACAATAAAGTGCGATTCAGGTCGCACAGCGCTAATTACCTACATCTATATTCACCTAGAAGTTGAGGTCTCTTTCTATCGCGTAACTCTTTGATTTTCTGACTATTTTACTCATTGAATTGGCCCGACAAGTCGAGCCCGCCGCGTACTTGTAGCTTCATACCTAAAATATGGAGTGAACCATCAGTATTCATCTGTGCTAACGGGCAACTAAATAATTAAAATGTTGCTTGGAAATAAAATATGATAATGAGTTACATGATTCATTAACATTTATTATTTTATTAGGTATTGTTTTTGAGTAAATGTTACATATTTGTACCTATATAGTAGGCTATGGATTTACCTACACAAGAATCCATCCATCCACTAAAAAAAATCACCATTAGGCTTCTAATAGCCGTGTAAATTATAAATTATTCCACTTGACTGCGCAAAAGTCAAGTGGAATAATTTATGATTTACACGGCTTATTTCAAATGGGTACACACGGCTACATATCAAGCTATACATTTCCAGTTTAAGCTGACCTCGCATTGTACGGAAATCCTATATAATGCGAGATCAGGATAAACTGGAAATGTATAGCTTGATGTGTAGCCGTGTGTACATACTCGTAAAAGGCACTTTTGAACGTCAAAATTTAGAAGAAAATAGAATTGATTCTAGCTTCCAAAAAGTAATTTCGTATCGAAAAGAATGGGCCACCGCTGCTCTTTTAAACGTAAAATTACAGAAAAGGCTTACATACCATTATTCATGTAGGAAATACAACGCGTTCATTGTAGTAGGTAAGACGTTATTCTAGAATAAAAACCGGCCAAGTGCGAGTCAGACTCGCACACGAAAGTTTCCGTACCACCGCACAATATCTAGCAAATAAATAAAAATACTAAAGTAGAATATTTTTCATATACTTTATAAAAAATCGTAAAGATAAATTTGTATTTCATAATGATACTGTGAATTACAAAGATTTTTTTTGCAGTTACAGAAAATCGCCCATAATTAAATAAAATACCTTATGAATCGGCGTTTTTAGTATTTGTTGATTAAATATAGTATATCTATAAACTTCTATTTATCACGTAGGTACCCTACGTGATAAATAAAAGTTTCTAATTCCTAACTTGTTTATTTGTTGCGATAGAGCTCCTGCAAAAATGGTCAAAAACTGACAACTTTTACGGCACCCTATTTCTTAATTATTAAAGATAAAAAAAAATGATCTCTACTTGATGAGTTCTAAACAATGACACCCACGTGTACCCCCAGGGTAAGAAAAACAAATACACAATCTGTGAAAATTACAACAAATTTTAAATTTCTACCTATTGCGGTTTGTTACAGTACAATATCTTTGTGCTGTATCTGCAATCTACATCGCAATCTTATGTTCTTTATCGCACGTTCAATATCTATTAAATGTTTCTATCAACACGTAGTCGTTAGTATATAAGATGCACCTTTGGATAATTATAACCAGACTATACTACATCTTTGGTCTCATTTATACCTAACCATATACTGCCAAGAAGTTTGGCAAATTGGTGACCCCGACGAACGAATACGCAGCAAGAAACATGGCGCAACCACCGTGCAAGGCGAACATAAATCAGCAAGGAACACTTGAAGTAGCTGCTGGCACCTCGGTTTTATCCCGCATTCCGGAATTTTGGAAAGACCAACCCAGATTATGGTTCACGCAACTAGAAGCCATATTAGCACCACAGAAGCAAGGAGACGAATACAAATACTGTACGGTAATAGCAAAGTTATCCAAGGAAGAAATACTACAGGTTAGTGACCTAATCACTTCGCCACCGACTACAGATAAATACAAAAGCATCAAGGAACGTTTAATTGATTGTTACGAAGAAACAGAACAGCGGCAGTTTCAAAAATTAATATCAGAGACAGAACTCGGTGATCAAAAACCTTCGCAGTTATTACGTCAAATGCGAGTCCTCGGGAGAGGAAAAATCAGTGACGAAACAATTAAACTACTATGGTTCAGGCTTTTACCAACATCAGTTACTACGGTTCTAGCAGTTACGGAAGACATGGAAATTGACAAACTGAGCCTAATTGCAGACAAAATAATAATGAATTCAAAAGTAACCGAAATATCAGCTGTTAGCAACGACACTTCAAACGACAACAATACAGCATGCATTTTAACCCAGCTAGCAAAATTACAGATAGATATTGACGCAATTCAGCAAGGTCGATATGGCTATCGACCCAACACGCACAATCATTTCAAGGAACGTCAACAATTCCCGATTATGAGGCCGAGAACAAACTATAGAGGGGCAAATCGATTTTGTTACTACCACGGAAGATTCGGAAAATATGCAAGGAACTGCATTAAGCCATGCGGTTGGAAATCAATGACTTACGTACGGAACCAGGGAAACGAATAAGAGCACAGACAACGGCGAAACTCTGTGCAATCCACCCATCCAATCGCCTCACCATTACCGACCGAAAAAGTGGTATGAAGTTTTTGATTGACACGGGCGCAAATATCTCAGTCATTAGCAAGCAACAGAGATATTCAATTTTTCAAAATGAACAATACACACTATACGCTGCAAATGGGACTAAAATTAGGACTTACGGCGAGAAGACGCTTACCTTGAATTTAGGACTACAACGATGTTATAAATGGAATTTTATAATCGCCGATGTTACACAACCAATAATTGGAGCAGATTTTCTAGAGTACTATAAACTATTAGTCGACATAGCTGGTCGCAAACTTATCGACAAAGTTACAGAGCTGACAACGCATGTAACTTCAGAAAAAGCGGCACAACAAGCAATTCGTACTATCGCAGTGGGAACGAATCCACGTATTACGCAACTTTTAAACAAGTACGAAGACATCACGAAAGAGTCCTCTCTACGCAATGCGCCCAAACATAAGATTGAACACCACATTATCACTATAGGACCACCCGTCGCAGCTCGGGCAAGACCATTACCTCCAGAAAAATACGACATAGCCAAAAAGGAATTTCAAAGTATGATAGAACTCGGAATTTGCCGACCGTCAGATAGCCCATGGGCAAGCCCATTGCATATGGTAAAAAAGAAAAATGGCGAATGGAGACCGTGCGGAGACTATCGAATGCTCAATAGCACGACAGTTCCGGACAAATACCCACTACCAAGATTAACTGACTTTACATACATATTAGAAAATAAGAAGATACTAAGCAAGATAGATATACGCAAAGCATACCACTGTATTCCTGTTAAGGATATAGAGAAAACAGCCATCATCACACCTTTCGGACTTTTTGAGTACTTAAGAATGCCTTTCGGATTACGCAATGCGGCACAAACATTTCAACGATTCATGGATTCCTTATTTAGAGATTTAAATTTCGTATTTATATATGTAGACGACTGTCTCATCGCATCGGACAGCGAAGATTTGCATTATCAGCATTTAGAAACGGTTTTCAAACGTTTACACGAGAATGGAATAACCATTAATCTCGAAAAATGCGAATTTCACAGAAGGGAAATAGATTTCTTAGGTTATCATATAACGAGCCAAGGAATACAACCTACCGAGGAAAATTACAAGGCAATCATGGAATTTCCCAAACCGAAAACGATTCAAGAATTAAGAAGATTTTTGGGCATGGTCAATTTCTACAGAAGTAATATTCCACGCGCAGCGGAAAATCAAAGAGTTTTAAACGAATTTCTACATGGTTCAAAAAAGAACGATAATTCACCTGTTCCTTGGACAACGGAAGCAGACCAAGCTTACGAAAAATGCAAGGAAAGCTTGAAAAACGCGGTATTAACAGCGCATCCTTCCCGCAACGCATCACTAGCGCTCATGACCGACGCTAGTGCTACTTGCGTTGGTGGAGTTTTACAACAAAAATCCGGACGCAATTGGGAACCATTAGGTTTTTTTTCACAAAAAATGAGCGAAACTCAACAAAAATATTCTACGTTTGACAGAGAGCTGTTGGGAATTTACATGGCCGTCAAACATTTTCACAGATTAATCGAGGGAAGAGAATTTACAATATTTACGGATCACCGACCTTTGACATACGCATTCTCCCAAAAACCATCATCAAACGATACACCGCGACGGGTCCGGCAGTTAGATTTCATTTCACAGTACAGTACCAACATCCAACACATAAGCGGACGTGACAATGTTACCGCCGATGCCTTATCTCGAATAGAGGAAATATACGTGCCATCACCTATCGATTACGCTGAATTGGAAAAATGTCAATCAACAGATAATGAACTTAGTAAATTACGTGACAATAAAAGATTAAAATTCAAAAACACGGTTCAAAAGATACAGCCCGCTGACAGACGGACGTTCAGCGGAGGGTTATTAGTAATACAGTTCCGTTTGGCACCTTTCAGGTGCGGAACCCTAAAAAGAGGAAAATTATGAAGAAAAATAGCGACGAGTTACTTTAAAGAATAACCTCAAAGTGGTTTACAATTTTGTGTGTTCAGGATAAAATAATTAAATTTGTTTCCGCTAAGCTCTATTTTGTTAAGGTTTTGATTCGCATCAACAAAGCGAGCGACGGCGGCCGCAAATTGCAGATTCATTGTTTGGTTCAAACAAACATTCGCGGGTCCGCTCCTTCTCACAAAGGAACTCCATTTACTGCGAACAAATCATTTTCAATGTTTTTATTAAAATGTTTAATTACTTATAATATTATTATTTCAATTTTTACTCTCGGCTCTTATTTTATAATAGAATCTGTAATTGAAATATGTAGGTAAAGAGATCAAAGATTTTGTTTTCCTTTGTGAGAGCTTGAGCTTAGTATCTAATTATGTTAGTGCTTAATTAGGTTCCTCAATTAATACAGTAATATTAATTATTAAATTTGGCAATAAGACTTAGGTAAATTACGCATAAGCTTTCGAAAGTTTTTTTAACTACCTACTTATTTTTTTTTTGCACTTAAAGAATCTTTGGAATAGAAAATTGCAGCTTGCGCAAATAACTAAATCGCTACCCTAACGTTTCCCAAACTTCCTTTGCTTTCCTTTTGTCCAAATAGATTAGTTTGTTTTACCTGAATCCAGCTGCTGAGAATGGTTTACAAATTAGAAATAAAAAAAAACTTAATTTGAACGCTATTTATTCAAGGGAAGTCCATCCCAAATCCCGAAGTAAAGTTAAATTACATTTAATTAAAATTGGCTGTGGATACCTAGCTACATAGCGCTTATGAAATTAAATATAACTGTTTTAATTTTAAAACGTTTTCATAAAAATGTAATTCACTAAACAGAATATTGAGCAATACAAATACAAGTAGAACTGTTGGTTAAAATAGACATAAGTAGTACATCAAACTGTCGTCAATGGCTGCTAAGCAAACATCTGTCAAATGGCTGCCGACAAACTGTCACGCACTGCCGACAAACTGTCACGTAGTTTGGCAGGTTTAAAAAAAATTAAGAAGTGTTTGGTCCAAAATTAAAGATTTTTATATTTTTTTATTTTATTATTTATCACATTTTTATTCAGCGCGCACCTTGGACCACCGGCGTCAAATACGACACGGTCTTGCTTTCCAGGAATTAGTCTGAAATTCTTTTTAACCGACGCGTTTAGAAAACCATATTATTTCAAATTATAATGTAGGTACTTAATATTGTGTTTATTTTGGAGAGGAATGTTTTGTTATTCACAAACAAGAGAAAGCATGTTATTTATTTAAGTTCCACGAAACTAAATACTTTAATTGATAATTGCCCTTACAGTTTTGAAAACACTTTTTTTCGTAAATAGAGTCTTATTTTATAGTCTTTCTCAAAAGTTACGTATAGCTCTATTGCTTTTTTCATATGATATATCAAATTAGTCTTAATTATTTCTGCAAAGCTCTGGAATACATACACGCTGTTTTTTAGGCCGTAACTTAGGTCACATCGGTGGGAAAACCACTGGCACTTTCAACTAGAGCTGTACCCTAATTACGTAATACACGATCAACCACAATCTGTTTCGATTTGAAACAGATTGCTAATCCATTGCTTCATAAGTTGGAAAAAAAAAGCTGCTCAACAACGTAAATAATGCAATGAATGTTTTTGAACTGTCAAAATGGAACAAATTAGTCATAATCTTTTACGAAAATAAGTTACGCAATTAGGGCACTGGCCTATATAGCGTAGTACTAAGTTTCAATAGAATAAGAGGCAGCTTATTCTAATTTTCTTACCACCATAGATGTACGCTAGTTTTAATAATACATGTATGCTTACCACTGACGGCCTACCGTACTTTTCTGCTCACAAAGGTTTACCCCAACAAATATATTTTTAGGGTTCCATACGTCAACAACCTTGGAAAAAACGGAACCCTTATATAGGATCACTTCGTTGTCCATCCGTCAGTCTGTCAAGACCCATTTTCTCAAGAACGCGTGGAGGTTTATTTTCCCTGGAGCTCTAAAAAAAATCAAGCTTGTAGTCAACGCAATACGGCTATTTATGTGACATATTCAAAACCTACAGGGTATATCCCGATGACCTAGAATCATGAAATTTGGCAGGAAGCAATATCTCACAAGGTCAAGTGAAGGAAAAAGTCCGAAAATTGATAATTTGTAGTTTTATCACATTTTTTTTGCAATTACAAACTTACATTTGTAGTTGACAGTGACGTATATCGATGTATGGGAAAACATTTTTCTCAACTAACAAATTACGTTTGTTTTTGGGATAAATTCATCCCAACTACGGAACCCTTCATTGTGCGTGGTCCGACACGCACTTGGACGGTTTTTAGGGTTCCGTACCTCCAAAGGAAAAAACGGATCCCTTATAAGATCACTCGTGTGTCTGTTTGTCTGTCTGTCCGTTTATCACAGCCAATTTGCTCCGAATCTAATCGGCCGATTAAGTTGAAATTTGGTACACATATGTATTTCTGTGACTCAAACACGAACATGTAACGTAAATAAATGAATTTTGAATATGGCGGCCATTTTAGGGGGCAAATAAGAAAATTTAAAAAAAGTTTTTCAATCTTTATCTTGTGGCATATCAAATGAAAGGACTTGTTGCGAGGATCTTAAAAATATTTTAATATAATTTTAAAATAAATGTTTTTAAAGATATTTAAGAAATTCTAAGAAAATGTACCAGTCTCCCCCCTTATCACCACAACTACAGGACCTAAAATTTTGAAAAAAATACATGGTATGGCTCTTTACTCATAGATTACAGGAAAATCTATAAGAAGTCTATGGTCTTAAAATAACATGGTAAATCTCTTAATATTGTGCGTACAAACTTACATTTGCAGTTGAAATCTATGGGAGAAGATGTTTGTCAACTACAATGTTGTTTGTTCTTGGGATAAATAAATTCATCTCGACTACGGTACCCTTTATTGTGCGTAGTCCGACACGCACTTGGCCAGTTTTTTCTGTAGAAATCCGTTCATAGCAAAAAGAACCATGGAATCTTTTTAAAATATCTTCTCAGATTTTTATAAACGTAGAGAGTTGAAAACTACTTCTAGATATAGGTACTTATACGTCCTCGGACGTATTTCCGAGCATCTGCAGTATTCGATGGAAAGGCGCTTGATTGTGCTCACTTGACAACTAAATTCGTTCACGTGGGGGAAAATGTCAAAGGCGAGAGAGAAGCAGAATCGAGCGCCAGCCGTGCCGCTTTCAAAGATCGGTCTACCGTTGTATAGTTCATGTAGCGAGATAAAATATAGTGACGCATCAACGGTTCTACACACATACTACCAAAGTATTTGACCGTTTCCAAGCATTATTATTTACGTATTTACTCCGGTATTCTCATTTGTAGCTGTGTTACTGATATTCGATGCCTGTATGTAGGTCACGTCTGAGGGTATTTCTCGATTTGGTTGCTATCTACATAATTAGTTATGTTGTTCACATGAATATTGGTTCAATTCGACGTATAGACTTCAGGAATCATGCTATCGGAAACTTTTTGAGTTTGACTTTTGTAAAGGATGATGCACGTGTGTTGAAACTATTAAACTTTCTCATCATTATCGCACCGTCAACCGTTAAACAGCTGCATTTGTGTTGCAGCCTTTGTTGGCAGGCAATAAATCACAGACTGTTCATCTAGTATTCGTGCAATCTGCATGGCTGTCGATGGATTGGAACTGCGTCTCTCCTTTCTCTCTCTCTCTCTCTCTCTCTCTTTCTCTCTATATTCCAAATTGCCCGTGCTGACTCCCAAAATGAATTAACGGAACATGGCACCGTCCGATACTCAAGTACAACAATCCGTCGCCTCTTGCTTTGTTGGCTTTACTATGATAAAGGCTCTATGTACTTGAGTACAATCAGTGTTGCAAGCCAACCGTTAGTCTTTGCAGCCAATCCGATATGTGACATTTTCAGAAACGATCTCGATTCAATTTCTGTCAGGAATTACGTCAAGAATCGTCAGATTTTATATCTCATACAAGTGTCTATTGTGCTCGTTACACTCAAGTTTCTTGCCGATCTGGGAATAAAAGTAAAACACAATAGTTATCAGCTGCCTATTATTCAATAAGTTAGAAGAGTCTATGAAATGGGACAGATTTTCTCGAAGTGGGCGTTCGAAGAAAATAAATTCCCAACTTTTCACAAATTCCGGACACAATAAATCTTCACGCTTCGACGCTGACCGATTATAATGCATTTAATGCGAAAGTAACTCAGGCTGTCTGTGTCTGTCTGTCTGTCACCTTTCACGTCTTAACATCTGAACCGATTTCGATGAAACTTGGCACACAGGTCGACTTATACTTGTGTTAGGGTACAGGATACTTTTATCTTGGTAGTACGTACGTTCCCGTGGGATAATTTCCGAATTAGATTTGGGCGAAGCCTCGAGCAAAAACTAGTATATTACATTTCTTTAGAGTACAGTTATCTGTGCTTTTGGATGTCGGTTTCTTGTTACCAATCCCTAGTTGCTATGACGGCCGAATATTATGGGAGAAACGGGACACTCTTAGTACTTGAACAGACATATTGTGTCCAAATATAGCATTAGACTATACACGTTCAAGTAATTACTTAGCTTTAAAAAAGGAGAGGAGTATAATTATTGAAGTCGTAACACAACTCTGCGTAGTCGTTTTAAACTTAATTATAATTAAAGATTTTAAAAAATCGTTTCAATTTTTTATAGGAGGTATATCAATGTATCAAGCCAGTAATTCTACCGTCATTAAACAAATGAGCGCACAAAACAAAATAAACAAATGAGCATCATCTACATACCATCCCCACAAGCTCATCCCCGCTCATTTCCACAAAAGTATTCGTAACGTGTGTACGTCAGATCGCATATTTACGATAGTCAGTAATACACTGAACAACGTTAATTAAACCGGACGGGCATCGACTGGTCGGTAATTGGGTTGAGCAACAGGCTCCTGCGGGTATCACCACGCACAGACGCGTGAGCAATACTCCTGAGCCCTGCTTGTATGTACCAGGAAATGTACGTAAGTTGGGTTATGTAACATGTGTTTCGTATTCCTACAACGGTCTAAGGTTTGTTTGTGTATACGAGCAGAAGTGGCACGAAATAGTACGAATCAATTTGCTGAAAGTTCTCGTAGTTGAAAACTTGGAACTGTCGAGCAAGACTGCTTGCGAAATAAAACAAACTAATGTTCCAATGGTTCACACGGATGATTTTCGTCCGTGGAAATTGTTACTCCACAAACTGGTCGCAACAAAAAGCATTACATTTTATTGTTATGAAATCCAATGATCTCTACGCAATAAAATCAACCCTGGGAATAGACTTGTAGGTCCTTACACCAAACGGTGTACTACAGGTAATTCGATTTGTCAATTCCGTTGGATTATCAATGTGATTGCGCGAACATAGTTAGTTAATATATCGTAATTAACACACATCCCTTCTTTTTTATACATATAATAAAATAGTTACGAAGCCAAAACTGTTCATTGAATATTTAAAAAAAAGTAATTGTAGCAATTACTTTTTTTCAAAGGTGGTATTAGAACGAGTCAAATGCCGAAAACACAGTTTTTAGAAGTTTTATCCATTTATCTGTTTGTCTGGATATAAGTTCCAAATAGATGCAAAAACGGCTGAGCGGATTTGGGTGAAATTTGGCACACAGATAGTTTATAACCTGAATTATAACACATAGGGTACTTTTAATCCCAGTAGTACTTTCGTGGGATATTTATCAAAATACACGTGGGTGAAGCATCGGGCAAAATCTGGTAGATAATAAGTACTAGCATTCGATATTTTAGGAATACATTCAATTAAACACCCAACTCTATGAAAGCACAAAGCAAGAAAATATTAATTCAAAATCTCGTTTGTATAATACGAGAAGTGTCATTATTTGTTGACTTATGTAAATTGTGAGCGAAATACTCAATAAGCTGTGTTTAATACGCTGTAAGGCTTTATCACGCGGGCGCAGGCATAGGTGTCTCAGCTCAAAGTACATAATAAGAACAACGACGTCGCACTTTGATACACTCCTTAACTGAATTTAAGGTGGGTGATATTGAAACGTGCATTTTTTTACGGTATACTGTGAGTTTTTATAGGTATTCCATCGTTCATAAAATCCTCTTGAATAAGATAAGGGTTTTGTATCATCCTGAAAAACCTGAAAAGTTTGCAGTAGCAGATACTATATCAGAAGGCTTGAAGAAAGGATCTCTTCTTATTATTTTCTTGTCGACGGACCTTGCCCCACCGTGGGTATGCCCATGATAGGCGTACCCACGGTGGGGCAAGGTGGGGCATCTACCCCTCCCTGGTCCCTGACTCTAAGCTAAAAATTTGGTTAATAAAGTAACAAAATTAATCATTAATTTGGTAAAATTCAAAATTACCGCGCGAAACAATACAGTATCGATGAATCGAGTGCGCAAGCGTAGTTATAGAGTTTTATCGAGAGAATTTTCTAATACATATCGAGTTTATTTACTTCTGCCCCACCCATAAAAAATGTTGGGTACGCGCATGGACGGTAAATAAAATAGTATCACCAAATTAAAATAAAAAAAAAGATTCCGAGAGTCGACTTCTTAACATTTTAAACAGTAAAAAAAACGATAAGTACTCATCAAAGGAAACATTTTTGGTAGACCCCATTAATTATAACGTAATTTATTTCGACAAGCTCCACAAGCATCGGCCCTTTGAAACCCATTTGCAAAATAATTGGATTCCCTCATTTAGAGCAATTTTCTGATTTGATTAAAATTGACTTAGACATTGGCAAGATCATTAACAAACTTATGGCGTCCCGTGCGTTTGGATAACACTTTTGTAAAGACTTTCATTAACATAGAATTTAATTAACGACTCCTGCGCTTATTAAATATTTATAAAGTTCTCCTCGTAAGATTTCAAATCAATATTGACACAGTTAATAGATTCTAGAACGAGTTGAATTAGAATTTGAAGCTAGTTATTTCAGCCTTAATGTTGAATCAACAGGAGCGAAGTGATATTCCATGTCTCGAGTTTTAAAGCGAGTGGAATGTAATGCTAATAGAGTGGTACAGTACAGTAGGTGAGAGCCTAACTATTTGTGTCTCGTTTTGCACTGTCACGACCCTGCAATCAAACGGCTAGGTTACTGCCAAGCCGTTACAGCAGGTTACGACTGTGTCTCCATCAAGTTATACGTGGACACATCAAGCACCAGTCATCTCAGTATTGCTGATACATAAGTAAATATCTTCGGTCATAAAATATCCTACCCACCTACCCTTAAAGAATTTTATTGAGATTACGTGTACCCGAATACACATAAATGTAGATGTCCCCTCACTTAAGAGCTTCCAAACTAATGAACCGATTTAAATAAATGAGCCGTCAATCCATTTACCTGAATAACACCTTTTTACGCTTGTTTTTAAGGGTTCCTTGAGGAAGTGGTGGAGCATTTTGCTTCTGTTAAAGGTACTAGCAAGCAATTCTCAAGCACAAAAAGTGTTGTTAAGAATATTTTTTTTACCTAGGTTCGTCTGAGTTTCTCATATATTTTTTATAAAAATTATATAATGTTTTAAAAAAAATCTGCACCGCATATTGATTCACATTAATGTAACAGTTAAAAATGCTCGATCTAACCATAACTGTGTATTCAAAGCCTTTAACATTACATTTCAAGAGGAAAAAAACTGTGATTGTAAGTTTGATAGAATACAATATGACTTAATGTAACTGTTTGGCGGTTGAGTACTTTTTATGTGGCCTACGCGAAGGTCCTGCAGATCTGGTAGCGTCGTGTGACGGGTCATTGAGCTCCCTAAAATAGGGTTGAGCTATACGATGTATGACTGAGGCATGCGTGCCGTTACTCGGGGCAGGTCAACTCAAAATTGCAATGGCTCGTTCTTTTGAAGGCTCTTTCAGACATGGCCCTGCATTGTTTGACTCACACATCTTTTAATAATATAACGTTTAGACTTTAAAAGAGACCTCTGAATTTGTTTCGGTATTTTTTCTCAGGAATCAGTCACCTAAAAAATTCTAGCGCCATCTAGTTTTAAAATTTTGACCAAATTGACTTGAGTAAAAGTGTCTTAGAAGATCTACATATAGAAATAAACATTTCATTTGATTTCATAACATTGTGTTTATATTAAAATTTACCTTTCAAATAATAATAATACCATTTATTTCAGGCGACACAGGCCCATAGAAAAAATACCATAGACTAAACATACATATTTTAAGATTTTTATAAATAGCTTAAAACTATGTTGGCAGCACTTCACTTTACTAGCTTGTCCTTGTGTAAATACGAGGAGATCGTGGCTAAGTAATAACAGCCGCAAGGGTCGATCTATCAGGTTAAGCAACGCTTGCCGGGGTTGGTCCGTGAATGGGTGACTATCGTTACATATCGAGACTCCTCCGTGTCTCGGAAAGCACGTTAAGCCGTTGGTCTCAGCTGTCATTCTCGGAGTCATCAGACGCCCGAAAGTTTGACAACCAGTCTTATCAAGGGGTGTCATATTACCCAGTTACTGGGTTGTGAAGGTCCGATAGGCAGTTCCTCCAACTGCCTGTCAGCTGCATTTGGTTAGACTGGAAGCCGACCCCAACATATTTGGGCAAGGACTAGGCAGGCACCTATTACTAGCTGTTTTTATCCTAAATATCTACAGACAACTATAAAATATTTCGACTCACATCATAGAGGTTACAATGAATAATATAGTTCAAACATTTACCGTTCGCTACGATGTATTAACTATTTAAGTCGTATTCAAGCTTGTAACTGCCTCATTAAGTCATACCGCATTATAATTGGATACCTAATCAAGTTCCCCGCTATTGTTTACAGTACTCATTGGTATCTCGTGATACACGACAGCCTTCTTAATCGTATTGTCACTTAGTGACCTGAAACCAATTGTATTTTACACCTTTGTGCTTTCCTTATAGAAAAATAATAGCGTCGTAATTGAACCAAATCCTTATGAATGTATGAAAGAGCTTGCACAGTGATTGCAATAAATATTTTTCGTATGATTGCCTGAATAGAATATGAGAACTTTTGATTAAAGCTCTGACCACACTGAGGAGAATCCCGCATGGGACGCGACTGCGCGCGTCGAGTGTTTTAATGATTCACACGATTCAGAAGCCACGCGACTATTCGCCCCAGTTTGAACACGTTCATACATTGTTTGACACAAGCGGTGCGGACGACGTTCCGCATCTCGCGCGGGATTCGCCTCAGGCAAACTCTGGCCTCAAACAGAGCTTAAGATGGAAAACAGCAACCAGTGCAGGGGGGTAATTGCGTAACACACTAA
This sequence comes from Omphaloscelis lunosa, assembly GCA_916610215.1. NCBI lineage: Eukaryota > Metazoa > Arthropoda > Insecta > Lepidoptera > Noctuidae > Omphaloscelis > Omphaloscelis lunosa. The sequence continues at coordinate 15,515,453 of OU744244.1, read as the reverse complement.
CAGTAGCAATGGCTTTCATTTTGACAGTTCAACAACATTAAGTTATTTACGTTGTTGACCAGTCACTTTTTGGAACTTACGCAGGATTAGCAATATCCTTCAAAATCATTCAGATTGTGATTGAAGTGTGGTACGCGATTAGGGTGCAGCTTGGGTGTCTTTTCTGCCCTCTTGGTGAAACCATAGCTGGACACGGGTTTTGTCGACGGAAGAATAGACAAAATGACAGATTGTCATTGTTCATCTGTCATTTTCTCTATTCCTCCGTCGACAAAACCCGTTTCTATTGTGGTCATGTGCTGGACCGTTTAGAGACCTTATTGCTTTAGGTGTCCACTTTTTTAATAATTAAAAATGATATTTTTTGTGGAAATCATAAACACCTGTTTTAGAGTAGGTAGGTATAAAAATAATTAACATCAATTTCGGCTAGTTAACCCGTACTTAGGTAGATAGCATAGCTTATCAACTACGTGATATCAAGTATTAAGTCCTAAGGTCTAAAAACTCGGAATAATAATGTTTTAAAGTATTACTTATACGTCACCAGTAATATTCTCTTTATAGAGCCACAGATGGCTTCAAGTTCCTAGAATTTGTGTAAGAGCTTTGATGGGATCGGAATAGATAATCGGATCGTTCCGTCTATTTAGTTCTTCGTTTGATCTCCATCCGACTTAATATATAAAGGTGGTTTTATACCGGCGAGGTGAGGCGTGGATGGGATGGGAGAGAATTTAAATCACGCTTACCCTTTCACACCGAAAGATGTCCAGCGCTATACCGCGCCGGCCATCGCTACCTAACGCCGGCTCGCGCTATCACGCGCCGCCCGGCTAGTCGTATCAGGCGCGCCGGCCAGCCGAGAATATAGTATGCGGAGATGGCTGGCGATGGTCGAGAGGTGAGATGTGAAGCGAGCCGGCGCGTGCCAGCACGAAACACCGCGAGACATCGAGAGTCAGCGCTTGACGGAGAAAGACCGTACGGGTCCTCGATGGCCAGTGCGAGATTTGTATATCCGTTTTACAAAGTAAATGCTCTATTCATACAGTAATAAAGTTCAATATTGTATTAACAAATATTTCAATTCTCGCCTCCCACATCCTCGCGCATCTAGACCTTTTACACCAAAGATGGGTAGGGCGTGGATACAAACTATGCATACAAATTTCAATTCTTGCCCATACCATCCACGCCTCGCCTTGCCTGTGTAAAACCACCTTAAGACTAGCTACTGCCCGCGACTTCGTCCGAGTGAATTTTCTTGTTCCTCTGATCCACCTCGTCGCATCGCATCGCCTGTCCGCATTATTACTTCGTTTTCTTTCTGACTTTTAATTCTTTTTGCTCGTCTCCTACGGGTCCTAGCGTAATATTAAATAGCATCTAGTCTTCCTCAAGAATTAGGCTATCGAATGCAAAAACTTCTCAAATACGACTGGCAGTTCTAGAGATTAGTGCGTTCAAACGAAAAAATTAACTCGTCAGTTTTATTATTTTTATTAGTATTTAAAGATTATATATATAATTGTGAAAGTTTGTATGTTTGGATGTTTGTTACTCAATCACGCAAAACGGCTGAACGGATTTGGATGAAATTTGGCACACTGATAGTTTATAATCTGGATTAACACATTGGATACTTTTAATCCTGGTAGTACGTTCCCGTGGGATATTTTCCGACATTTACGCGGGTGAAGCTGCGGGCAAAAGCAAGTAATATTTATAAGTTAGTACCGATTGATGACCATTTATTCACGCCGTCAGGAGCATCTATACAAGGTGTAATTTAAATAACTGAAAAGATCTTCATTAGGAGCAATTATTATGTGACGAATACCTAAATTTTTTCGAGTTTATGCAAGCATAAATACTATTTTTATTTCGTGATTTGGAAAGCTGCACCCATTGTAATAAAATCAGCCAATAATGTTCCCACTGCTGGGACACAGGCCTCTCTCAGTGAGGCGGAGTGGGCCGTAATCCACCACGCAGGCCCAGTGCGAATTGGTAGATGTCACATGTCCTAGAATTTTTGGTTCTTGGACATGCTTTCCTCACTATGTTTTCCTTCACCGGTATGAGAGCAGTGGTGATGAAATAATTTGCACAAAGTAAAGCGCGTGTCTGGGTTCGTACCCACTGGGCCACGACTGCTCAGATAGTAAAAGCGTAAAATTTAAGAGACTCGTGAAGGAACATTACTTGTCGTTGTGATCTTGTTCTCGTAACTGTAATTATCTATAGTTTTCATTTATTTTTGTTGCTTATATATTTTGTAAGTATGTATGTATTTATGTACCTATTATTTAGGATATGTATATATCTGTGTATTTATTCTAGTTTATTGTATACTTATTTGCACCGACGACAGCCCCATTTTATGTCCGGGCAAATTACTGTCCATTCCAAGGTTGCCTGGAAGAGATCGCGGAAAGCGATAAGGCCGCCCATTGTATATTTTGTAGTGTTTGATTTATTTTTTATTATGTATTTTTGTGGTGTACAATAAAGTATATATAAATAAAATAAATAAATAAAAGGTGTTAATTATAGTGAGTACAATGACCCCGTAACAGGTTTTCAGTTATTTCAATTATACTTTGTATACGTGCTGACATTCTGTCAAAAGTGAAGAACAAAATAAAAACATAAGTTCATTAGGTACTCTTTTCAGCTAATCAGTCGTTTTCCTTTGACGATGAATCTGACACTGCCAACAGCCCCTTTTATAAGAAAATGTTATAAGATTCACCTGGTTTGCTAGACAGATTATATTAACTACGTTTTAAAATCAATCAGGAGACAACCACCATAAGCCGATATCACTTTTAGTTCATTATGACCTTCCATTCGACATCTTTCACTTGGAGTGCTACTGCTGTCTCAAAAAAAAAAAAATAGTGGCGACAGAGCCCCTTAAATATTTATTTTATTCTGTTTTTTTAGTATTTGTTGTTATAGCGGCAACAGAAATAGATCATCTGTGAAAATTTCAACTGTCCGACTATCACGGTTCATGCGATACAGCCTGGTGACAGACGGACGGACAGCGGAGTCTTAGTAACAAGGTCTCGTTTTACCCTTTGGGTACGGAACCCTAAAATGAACATTCACTCGAGTGAATAAGCGACGAAAGTGTCCATTTGCTTAACAATGAATGGCCCTAACTGCATTTTTGGAGGTTTTAACGCCTTATACGCCAATAGATCTTGCCAATTCTAAAAAAGAACCTACTGCCTGCAGAAGCTGCTGTTTTAATACCAATCTTCCTTAAGTAATTCCAAATAAGACATTAAATGTACAAAATCATATTAAGTTATATTTTTATCATCAACACATCAAAACTGGATAGATTCTTCACCGTCAGAACTTTAATTAAGTCTCAAAAGTACATACAAACGAGTTGCCAAAACTAGTTAACGTGTTTAGTAACTATAATTAAACTTATACCAACTTATGATGAGGTACAGCAATGTTATTTCATCAGCTATCGATTCTTGCTCGGTTCCTTTATTCAACGAACCGTAGATAAGTTTAATCTACGAATGGTTAATAGTACTTGTTTAATTGATTGCTTAATATTTTGAAAACTCGTAATGCCAAATCTGTTGGTTCTTCAACAGAGGTTGGATGTTTAAGGATAGGATATCGAATAATATTATTTATGATTAAGAGTCGGTAATTTAAAGAAACCCAGCTTCAATCATATTTTCATAGTGATGGACCTCAATGGACTTTACGTACTAACATCAAAGAATTTATTCGTAATAGGATTTCTTGCATCCTGCTTTTGATGTACTACTTACTGCCTTTTTTTCAGCGTTTTTATTCCGTTTTCTATACGATCACAAGGATTTATTTCTGCCGCGTTGTGACTTTCATATTTCTTTTATGTAGATACCTCACTTGGAAATCTACATTTAAATATTGATTTACATACCGTGGTTATAACAAGCTGTTAAAACAACACAGTCTTTTAATTATTATTTTGATGGCCTTGTATTTTTTGGGCACAAGCAGACTATTTTCAGATTACTGGAGTACTTTTATTTCAGAAACCAAAAGTTTATGATACATAATTATTATAACAATTACTCTAGGACCGGGAAGAATAAAAATAAAAAGACCTTTTTATTGACTTTCTGGCTGAAACCATGATGAACCAGACTACGTAAACAAAACTACGTACAAATACGTATGTACCACTGCGGTCAGAAGTTCAGTAGCAATCTCATCATTAACCACTAGTACTTCTCTTTTTTTTTTCTATTTCATCAATTTTTAGGTTGACAAAAGTACACGGCCGTAACTGCAGAGTTACCAAAATCGTTGATTATTGGTAGTTTTGAGACAGCTTTTGTGGGATTAAGACTTCAGATATAAGATTATACTCACCTCCAAAATCTATATCTATATCTAATCTGATACAGAGTAGGGCATCATAGCAAAAATTGCAAACACCGCTTATTTCGCAAATGTGCGCTTTTATAATTTTTGACGCGGTGGTGGGTGTTGTTGTGAACGTCCACATCCCCGTCACGGCATCACAATAACACAAGGAAGCAATATGTATGGAAATATATGAAGAGGCTTTTAAATTTCCGTCCACGATAACTTTATAATGTGCACGTATTTCCATACATTTTATGGACGTGGACGTGAACGTTCACGATAATATCGTGACTTTAGACTTTGTAAAAGCGCACATTAGAACCTATGTCAAGCGATAACATATAACGTAAAACTAACAATTTCTACATGCAGTAATAGCAATGAAAACTTAGTAGGTATACCATGAAGTTTTCATTGGGTATATAGATTTGAAAAATGTCGCCATGATAACGGCCGCAGAAACGCCCCCTACGCGTTTCTGTGGCCGTTATCATGGCAACCTGACTCGGGTATGAGTCGACGAAGAACCTCCAGATGGACTTATAATATTGGCCTAAAGCTACGGTTTCCTAGAAGAGCGGTGGCCGCCACACAATGGCCGCAGTGACAGCTGTCATGAAACTTTAAGTTGTCAAAAAACACTCAAGGAAAACACACCAACTTACTTTGTGTAAACTTTTAGTAAACTCTTTGATCTAGCTCTTGGACTGTACTTAAAAATTGGCCTCATAGTTAATTGATTCAGGCGTGACCTTGCGGAAATCCATTATAAAATGATGATGTGGATATATTTAGTAACCTGTTCCGCTTAGCTATTTCTAAAGAGTCTTGAAAAGACCCTGGAAGATTTCTTCTAATTCTTTTAATTGACCTCATTATATCTTCTAAACTAAGACCTGATTAAATCTGTGACTTGGCGAAAAATTGCGGCTAATAAGCGACAAAATTTGGTAGAAAACAGATCTTCGCTAGGTGCCCTAACTTTTGAGATTCAATTGGGCCAATCTGGGGAGATGCTCCCCTGATCGGCCACCGCTGTAAACTCGTATAACTTTTGAACCAGTGACCGACCAATTCTGATATTTGGCGACAAATTTCGACTTATTAGCGACTAATTTCATGTGTGATCAAAATTTAAATCTCTGATGGTGGCCATGCCAGTCAGTCACACACTATTTTCATAAATAACGGTTCAGTGACGTCATTCGCTGGTAAATTGCAGATGCTATGTGGGCGTGTGTATGTGTGTGTGTGTTGTGTGATTGTGTGAGTGTGCTATTACTCTCCTAGGAAACCGTAGCTGAACCAAACCAACTTTACTCACACAGCGCACAAACATTCCTCTATTCTTTCCAACAACACGAGCAATAAATGTTATCAAAGTAACGTCTTCTCATTTAATTTGTGTAACAAAGTAGTGAATAGCGTGCAGCCGTATCTTAGCACAGGGTACAGCACTACAGGTGCGCTCCGAGTGTTGTCTCGCGACATTAAACTAGAATTGTAGCTCAGTACATAGGTACAATACACAGCCATGATATCGTTACCAGTCTACCACACACACATACCACGGTTTTAGAGACCAACTTCACTGTAATGAATAAAATATACGAGCAGTCCCAGAGTTTAATCTCGTCTTGTTAGAACATCACTATGCTGGTAATAGTGTTTCGTGCTGCTATTGTGCAGGGAATGAAACAAATAATTACGTGCATGCAGACCCGAGGTATGTACCAACTGTTTTATTTTATTCGAGTTGTAGTGACTAAAGGTCATCCTGACCACTTTGGCCCGAATATGGTTTTAATTCCATTAAATTAGCTGCAACATCATGCGGTTGTTTTTGAAATTATTATTTTAATTTCAGCTTCACTTTAACGGCTGCTGCGGTGTGTGGCATATTATTCAATATTTTAAACATATACGTAATAATTAATGTTCCGGTACCTACAAATATCTCTACTGTTAGCTAACCATGTATAAGGCTATTCAAAATCACTAAACATTATTTAAACTCCGCTTAGCCGGTAGAATGAGATAAGAAGCGTACTAAATTCTTGCACGTTTTTACGATGATTTGTTACGTGTCTCCTTAGAGATAAAAAATATAAATATTTTAAAAAGGCCCTGGCAACATATCAAGACGGCATGTCTAAGTGGCCCCCTCGCCTCACGCGCCGCGCCGCCGCCGCCGTTAGCCCGACAGTTCCGAGTGTATGGGGCGTAAACTCACTGATCGTACGAACCGAGTGCCTTCAACGATCCTTTTACGCGATGTAATACGCGAGTGAGGATAAATGCCGTTTGAAATATACCACACTTTTATTTTACTTCAACTTCCATGAAGGATTGTAGCCGCTCGCCCCGGTTAACACAACTTATTGCATCAATTCTTCGTAAACACTTCACTGAACTTTAAAGACACTTTCCAACCAATTAAAGTGGACGCACACCAAGACGGTTGGTTCAACTTCTGCATATCAAATCAAGCAAGCCGCAGGTAAAGCGAGTTGGAGACTCGTGGCGGGCTAGTTTGCCCCCCGGTGTTTGCCGCTAAACCACATTTCTGCTCCATTGAAAACTTAATTATGACTGTTCCCCTCGAGCTCACGCCACACTAGCGTGATTATAATGCGGTGTGTCCTTATTACAACGTTTTCTTAATAACATTAAGACGCCATCAAGTAGAGTGTCCGTCCGGTCCTTTCAAAACTAAATGTGCGGCTTTTAGGAATTCCGCAAGTTTAGCCATCTATTTACTTTGGGCCCAAGTAAATAGCTTCGATCAACTAACCATCTACGTACCTACAAATGGCTACCTCAAAATATAAGTCTCTTATAAAAGTTAAAACATTAAACGTTACATAAGAGTATAGGTTTTGGATATTCGCCAAATTTTAAAAGTTAATACTTTTCGTGAGTATCTAACTCTTGAATCTTCTTCTGCAAAATGCCTTTAGTCTGGAAAGTTTCTTGTAATACTACACCACTAGCTGATCCGGAATTTATAAACTGAACTGCAGTAAAAATGGTCTGCATTAACTATTAACTTGCGACAATAACATTGAAGTGCCATTTAATTATGGACCATTCATTAACCTTTTATTACGCCCCGTTAGTCATAGTGACTTTATAGCCTATTTGAGGCAACTGAATTTCACGTTCTGGATCTGAATACGAAATTGAATTGGACTCAACCAGTCATACAGAATGGGCTTATTGAACACGATTTACTGGCTCACAATGAATAGGTGCCAGTAACCATGACTAAATCCATTAGACTTCAAGCTACCACTAGAAATTTCGTGCGAATTGTGTAAAGTGCAATAGAAATACCAGATAGACAGCTGGTTTTAGCTTTAAATGTATATTATCTACTACTCCGTACAATTTCAATTTTTCAATTAAACAAAATAATGTTAGAACAGCTGAAAAACGTATTAATTAAACTCGAAACAGAATTTATCTAGACAATCATGCTAACCTCGTCAGCTGCTAACTCTGGACGAACAAATAAAATGAAGGTGTCATTTTATTTGTTCGTCCAGAGCACAGTATATTTTTTGCCCAAAATTTCGGACATGGCTTTTTTATTATCTTATATCTTAGGACTTGCAATTATAAATGCGAGACGAGAACACCCGATTGCCTATTTGTCATGAAAGACAAGAAAATTAGTACTTGAAAAAAATTTCTATGGTTTCCAGAAAAACCATAGAAACAATTGTAGCTCAAAAGTTTGATATCTTTTTAAGACTTTACTTATGGTATTGAATAGTGATTTAAAGACTTTACGATAGTAAAAAAAATTAGGCTTTATTTGTTCAAGATAACAGAGTTATAGCTGATTTTGTAAATTTTTGATTTCTTTTTTTTACCGCCATATTATTACGTATTAGGATTTGAAACTAGGACTGAAATGTTCTTTTTATTTACACTTATGACCTTACAAACAAAGGAATCCTAATATAGCAGGATATGGGAATTATTGTAATTCAAACTTTTTTGATTAGGGTTATCACCTCGTAAATTTATTAAACTTAATATTTGAAGTTATTTTTTAATGTTAGTAAGATTATACAAGAAGACATTTTTATCACATTCTAATTGTATTTTGAGTGTTAGGTGACATTCGAAAATTCTATTTTTAAATAAAAATAGTAGGAAAACTTCCCAAAAAAAAAAAAACGGTGTATTCCGTAATTTCAATTTGGATCGTCTCCTAGCTAAACGTAGATCTTGATTAGGGGGTGGGGCGCTAGGCAGCGTGGCGCGCGCGCAAATTTTTTTCCCTTTTTAGTCAACGTCACGTGTCTGCACGTGACGGGTGTGTTTTTCCTAGTTCCGTCCCAGGCTCCCGTGAGCCGCGCCACCCGCCGCCAGCCAGCACGCCAATTTATTAAAACGCGAGTATTGTAAAATGGTGCGAAGTTAAGTTCATGGAGGATTGGAGGTCTTCCCTTGGCCGCTGCAGTCACTCAAACTCACCACCATTTACGTAAGTTGAATTTATATAAATGGTTTCAAATACAGTGTAAACTCTTTATAACGAAACTCAAGGGACTGAGTATTTTTGTCGTTATAGAGAGTTATCGTTATATGGAGTGAACAAAAAAACAACCAAATTAACAAGAATTTTTATTATGTCTTAGATAATAAATGCTTATAAATTATTGTTTACACATATAATCTGATAACTTTGTCTGACGTTTTTTGCTATGCCATGTTAACAGTTTCACAGTAAGGTTTACGACTGATAATACGATAGGTACCCAGTATGCTTGGTCAAAGACCATCACTTCCGAGAAAACAATGCGTCATACTGCACGTGTTCAAGGCAATTAAGGATAACAAAAGCTAGACCGACCTCGGATGTTTCGGAGCTTCAAAGTCTTTTGTTACCTGATAACATAACATAAACAATAATACCGATAATGAATATTTACTGTCTAAAAATATGAACACATTTCTTCGTAATAGAGAATGGCGTATCGCTATAAAGAGTTTTTCAATATGTGGGTTTTAACGCAAACCAACCAAGTTGGGCTCACTTCAACGTTACAGGGAGTTTATTGTTATAAAGGATAACGTTATAGAGAGTTTACACGTTAATTCCCATTTCTTAAGTACGCCGTAATGTACAAAGACATCCAGATAAAATTTAAATAACGGTAATTGAACCCACCAAACATTCTAGATTAATTTAAAAAACGGAAATGAAGACATAAAGCTGTCTTAAATCAACATCTATCGAAATCTTTTACAATTTCTAGTAATGAAAAATAGTTAATTGTCTGTTTTTCGGGCATCTACGCAAAGATATTAGGAAAAAGTCAATTCACTTTATTCCCCATTTATATAGCGCCTTGTATAATCACAGTATGATATGCATTTTGCAAATTGACGGAGACTTTGAAAGTATGAAGGTAAAATTTGCAATTTAATTTGCCAATTCGGCGCGGTGACCTATTTTATCGGTTTGTGTTTGTGCATGTGTGTGTGAATATGTACACAGCACGCTACGCACTGTGTCCATAAGAATTGTCTTTTTTTGGATAAGTTCGTGATGTCTTATCTCAATTGTTTAGTATTAAGACGTGATACTAAAGAAAAATCAGGAATTTTATTGCTTTTCTTAAAAAATATAATTTTTAAATTTGAAAGGTGATGAAAATGTTTGCCTGTTTTATGAACTGCGTTGAAGAACTAATATGAAAAAATAACTTCAATGTATTTATGCTAATATTCTTTTGTTTTTAAATGTTTAGTTTAAAATCCAATGAAAGGTAATATGTGGTGCAGGGAAGGGGTCCGCCCTCGTTAGGCCACGGCTAAAACCTTGCACCGACACATATTTCCTGGAGGAACGGGGGTGAGGCACCATGGAGCCGTAACAGACCCATGGCGCCACTTTGCCTCAACAGAACCTGACCCGCCCTGTTGAGGGATGTCTGTCCGGGCTCCGACCGGCTGACTTACTGCAAGGAGAGCATGAGGGCGCCAACCCTCATGTTGGTTCACGAGTGGCAGTTGATGAAGCTGTGGATAACGCCACAGCCGGTACTCTTCATTCTCCGGGAGTATTCGCAAGTACGCAAGGAGACGTAATTAGCAGACTCGATGTATATAAAATGTTAATCGCCAAATCAAAAGAAATGGGATCTAAAATTCGACCTACTGACTTGCCTTTAGAAGATAGATCAGAGCTTATCTTGACTATTTTAGGATTTAACAAAACTGAACTCAATGATGAGAAAGCATTTAAAGAGGCAATAGCTAGATTCACGTATAAATGTGAAATGCTTTACAAAAATTGTAAATATAATTTTAAATTTTTTGCAAAGAAAAACAACAAATGGCTTAAAGAATCACAAAAAAAATGACTTAAATAAATTTTTCTTTAGAGCATTACAAGACGCGTCACTTTCAGAGTCTGTTATGATTACTGATTCTGAATCAGAATCTAACATATTGAGTCAATCCCCTGACAGACATGAACTTGTACCTCATCATCAGCCACTAATTTCAGATTCCAATACTGACCCAAATTTTAGTGTACAAGATTTACCTACAGTAATTGAAGAAAATACTTTTAATATTGCAATATCCCCCATAATCGATACTATTGCTTCGACTTCTTCTTGTCTGGTCTATGAGTCACTTAGTGATAGACAAAAACGAAGGGTGTGCAAAGAACTTCAATATTCTTAAGAAAGTGAACCTCCTACAAAAGTTATTAAAGCTGTTTCGAGTGCATTAGAAGCAAAAGGACAAAAATTAAAAACCAATGCGTCAAAGGATTTGCAATATGTTATTAATACTTGTCTTGAAAGTCCAACACGACCAACTAAAATAGCAACTAAACTTCGCGAAGACCCTCGTCCTTATTCCCCAGATGAAGCTTTAGCAGTATTTATAGATAGAAAATTTACTGTAGAGACATACAACGTTTTGCAACAAGATTTAAAATCAAAAGGATTTCCAGCATTTCCTGTGTGTTCGATGCAAAACAAAAATGTTATCCGGATAGTGCGATTCAAGTAACAGAAAGAGAAGCCTTTGTTCCATTTGTTAGTTTACTTTCTCACACTCTTCAAAGATTAATAAACTCCTGCGACGAAATTATATCAGCATATTGTGAACAAAAAGGTCTAGATACGGTAGATTGTATTTTTGAGGGGAGTTGGGGGTTTGATGGTAGTTCGGGTCAATCATTTTATAAACAGAATTTTTCTGATAATCAAGAGCCTGAAAACACTTTATTTGCCACTACATTCATCCCATTACGGATAAAAACAAAAAAAGACTTTGTACTTTGGTTAAACCCAACTCCACAATCATACAGATTTTGCCGTCCGATTCATATTCAATATCGGAAAGAGACAAAAGATTTAATACTAAATGAACAGAAATTGATAGAAAACCAAATTAGGGATTTGACTACTTTAGAAGCAACTACATCTAACAATAAGAAAATAAGGGCAAAACCACAACTTTATTTGACATGCATAGATGGCAAAGTACTAAATATAATAACAGAAACCTCTTCTCAACTTAAATGTCCATTTTGCAAAGCAACTTCAACGCAATTCAACAAATTAGACATAATTTATTCTCAGCCAATTGATATATCGGTTTTCAAATACGGAATAAGTCCCTTGCATGTATGGATTCGCGTGTTAGAGTTCTTACTTCATTTGGGCTACAAGCTTCCTGTAAAGAAATGGAGGGTAGGCAAAGATTCAATGGAATCAAAAACTGTTGAGGAAACAAAAAAACGTGTGCAAGAGAGAGTGCGAAAAGATTTGAAAGTGCTAGTTGATGTTGTGAGACCCAATGCTGGAACAACAAATGACGGCAACACAGCCCGAACAGTTCTATCGGATAAAAATCGTGCAGTCTTTGCTGAAATATTAGGCCTTGGTCTGTGGTTGTTGGACGATCTTCACACGATTCTGATTACTTTATCTTGTGGTCTACCTGTAAATGCTAATAAATTTGGAGATTTTTGCAAAAGCGTTGCATCTAAATACGTGGCAGAATATGGTTGGTACCCAATGACAGTAACAATACATAAGATTCTCATTCACGGTCAAGATATTATTAATAACTCAGCTCTTCCAGTGGGCTTATTATCAGAGCAAGCCGGTGAAGCGCGGAATAAGTTCTGGCGTTACGACAGAGAACACCATAGCCGAAAATCCGACCGCGAAAAAACCATGTTAGACTTGTTTCACAGAGCACTGGAATCGTCAGATCCAGAAATTTCCTACATAAGGCTACAGAATAGGTTGAAAAAACTAAAATCCTTACCGTTACCACCCAGCGTAGTTAGGTTACTGAAACCGTATGAAATCTCAGCAGAAGACGATTTTGTGGCAATAGAAAATGACGAAAATTTTGAAATTATTGAAGGACATACCGACAATGTAACAGAAATTCTTTCGTCAGATCAAGCTGAAGAATGTACATCAGAAAACAATTAAGTAAAATGGCATAATGTAATTTACTACTAGTGAAAGAAATTTCAATATAGGTTCAGTACAGAGATCGTTTCCTACAAACTTTACCTCTTTATAATATTAGATATATAGATTTTAATAATTATGTAGATTATGTTCAAAAAATTCCAAATTAGTATGGCAGGATTGGCATGTCAAATGAAATTCATAGTTTTTTTTTATTATCTAAGCACGTCTAGGAAAACTGGGCTAAACCACAGCTCGATCCAAAAATGAAATAAAAAGTAATTTTTTTTTGTTTTTCTGTTCATTTAAAAACTATTTTTCTGTGTAAATAAAGTGTTCCGATGCACACGCCCCAACCTCCAGTTAATATATTATTTACGAATAAAAAGTTATGGTAACTTTTTACAATAAATTCTATTTAGAAATATTGACAACCCTAAAATCATAATTACCATAGAAAACTTTAGAAGCTTCTAAGTTCGATATCCTTCAATATTTGGATCTGATTTTTTTTCATGGATTCATTCACTTTTTTCTAACAATTCTATAGAAAAATAGAATCCAAATAATTAAAAATACGACCATAAAAAAATAAAATAAAAAAACATTAATTGTAAATAAATCTCTGAAAACTCGTTTAACAAATATATAAATCAATCAGTATTATGTGTCTTAAGATTATTGTTTATCAGGAAAAACAAGAAGATAATTCGTGAAATATTTCAAAAGTTAATGGTGATTTACAATTTTATCATAAAAAATAATTAAGTGGTTTTTTTTGGTCATAATGAGAAATAGGCGCTTGTGAGTTCTATTCATTAATTTTATAAAACATTACAAACAAAGTTATCACATAAAAAAGACATGTCCGAAATTTTGGCCAAAAAATATACTGTGCAGAGTTAGCAGCTAGGGCTCAGGTAGAACTAAACTCCAACTTGTCCAATTAAAAGCTATATCCTAGTTTCCGTTAAGGTCTAAATTATTTAAACAATGTATGTTGGAGGAACTAGCGAGCAAACTGGGGTTGGTATCATCACAACAGAGGTATCATGGTATCAATAAGACTATTATTTAGCAAAGTACGAAGTTGTGGAGTTCCCAAACAACGTGAACTTTGGAACAGGCACCCGACTCTCATTCTACGGTTGCCGTATACGTTGTTATACGATATAAGTGTGTAGGGTAGGTAGTCTCGTATCGTGCCCCGCCACAACGAATTAAAACTTTTCTATTTAGAAGAAACATGGTTCTAACGGAGCACTGCCATTTGGGAGTAGAAACACAAGTAATAATGCCTTCACCCCTAGAAAACATACGTGTTTTTGTTCGCTGAATTATTGCTCTGTCGAAGTTGGAACATAATGTATTTTCAGCTTGATGTAAGCTGTCTTAGTAAACGTTTCGTATATGTGGAAGGTCGTACATAAAAGTCTGAAGTTAAATTAGGGATAACAGACGGAAGCTTTGTAGTAAAATTTAATGGAGTACTTAATTCGGATCAAGCAGAGATAGGTAGATACCTACTATAGGTAAGGTATAATCTTGTAGGTCTACATTTAAATTTATTATTTCAATCTAGGCTGCCTGCTTCTAGGGATCCGCCTCATTATAACCTTCTCATTGTCTTGAAATAAAAAAATATTTCGATTATTTTCTTTCAATCCTTAAGTAGTTGCTTATTTTTGTTTTTAAGAAGGCATGCAAACTAAACACCTGCACAATTAAATGTATTTTCATGTATTATTTCCACATAAGTCCCTAAAATCTACCAAGACAAAAAAAATAAGAGTATCTCCATTGATACTGCGCCAGAATATTTTCCCGGTGACGTAAGCTCCACTGGATATTATACATCATGCATTTTTAGTGGCTAGGAAAACTTTCAGGCGGCGAATACATTCGTTACAAACAACTTTTGTTGTACGATTTTATGAAAGCAGCATAAAGACACGTTCACATGCAAAATTATATGTTAAAGTAAAGTCAAGTTTTTTATGGACGGACAAAATTATTTTAGCAAGGGATAGCCAATCAAACTAATAGGGGGTGCCAAAGGCAATTGGTCGATATACCGACTCGTAGTACGCATAATAAATGTGGAGCGCTTCTCCTCCACATTTATTATGCGCACTGAAATCTCTGCCAACAACTGTGTTCCCTTCCACGTATAACCCGTCAGCCTTCAAAGCAAGAGTGAACAGGCATCTTCTGCGCTTGCTCGTTCCATCATAGACCTCATCCATCGCTTTCTATCAGGCGTGATCGAGATCAAGAGCTGGCCCATAACTCAATAAAAAAAACCAGCTAAGTGCGTGTCGGACTACGCACAATAGAGGGTTCCGTAGTTGGGATGAATTTATGTCAAGAACAAACTTAACTTTGTACTTGAAAAACATGTTCTCCGATACATCCCAACTGTAAATGTTTGTACGCACAATATTGAGAAATTTATCATGTTATTTTAAGACCATAGAGTTCTTATAGGTTTCTTGTAATCTATGCGTAAAGCAATTCACAATTCACTGTATTTTTTTTCAAAATTTTTGACTCATTAGTTTCGGTGATAAGAGAGGGTTTTTAAAATTAATTTTTAAAAATTGAGATCCTCGCAACAGGCCCTTTCATTTGATATGTCACGGTACAGTTTGCAAAACTTTTTATTAATTTTCTTATTTGCCCCGTGTTTGGCTATGACAGACGGATTGACAGCTAGCCAGCCAGACAGACAGAACAACGAGTGATCCTATAAAGGTTCCTTTTTTTCCTTTTGAGGTACGGAACCCTAAAAAGGGAATGAAAGAAGAAATACTTATCTAAATATTAAGTATTATAATGAAAAAACAACATAATAAAACTAGACCTACTAGATCTACAGTATTTTTTGAGAAATACACAGACACACACATACTTGTCGAACACTGAACCTCCTTTTTTGAAGTCGACTCAAAAAAAAAGTATTAGCAACACGCAGCTGTTAACCCGATAACATCCCGCGTTAAATCCCAAACCAGACGGAAGCACATTATTCCTTTAGTTCAACCACGTTAAATAAGGATTGTATTTGTACAGAGCCCTTATTTGCGGAGGTTTTACTTATTCACTAGTACGCAGTTTGTGCGGTGGACAAATAAAGTTCTATATGTGCTCTCCATGATCCTATTTATTTTTCATAAAGAAGAAATTGGACCGCTTTATTGATCTTCATCTATGAGTTTGCGGATAATATGGTCCTGGGTTGTCTTTCCCGACAAGCAGTGTTATTATATTTCTCTTATATGATAGCTTCATCTCTTTGAGATGTAGGCCCCGCTACAAATTTTGGTGACAGGTAGGCATGATCGATTCCCGCAAAGATTCAAGCGAGAGTCAAAACCGCAGTACGGGCTACCTAGTTCAAGATTAAAAAAGTCTACGTTGCCTCACAGACTCTTAAATCACATTTTGTTTGAAAACCATTATTTTTCATTAAAACCACCCCCTTTAAAAGAAGGTAATAAACACCAACAGGCATCGGCTTCCACATGACACCCCGCTAAAGTGTTTCCCGGGCTACCATGCAGCTAAGTGAGACAAATTGCAGTTTTAATTAATTTCTGCGAAGCCTGGCCAATGCCTACCGGCAGGTAAAATTCTCAGGGCCTAAGCTTTTGCATGCAAATTAACACCACCGCCGTATTGATCCGACGGGTTAATTTCTCGCCTTTAAGCGTGACACGTTTACTCTTGGCCTTATCGGAAAATGAGTTAAGCAGTTCGCTGGCTCTCTGCAAATAGTTGCGGCTGCGCTTTTTATTACGCGGGGAATTTCATGTGAAGGGAGAGGAATTAATTAATAAGGTTCGAAAAATCGTTAACTTAATCTCTTCTCAGTTTAATTTAGCGCTAAATCAACTTAAATCATATTGTGCTCAACTTAATTATTTAAAGATCTATACTATTATAATATTATAAAGAGGTAAAATTTGTTTGTGTGTTTGTTTGTAAGTTTGTATGTAGGGAGATACTACCAGTCCGATTTGAAAAGTTGTTGTTGCATTGGATAGCCCAATTCTTGAGGAAGATTATAGGCTCGCGAACGAAGTCGCGGACAGAAGCTAGTATATAATACATTTATAAAGGATAGAAAAAGATCTTGCTTGGCTCTAGAGGAGGCTTTCAATTAGAACTTGAACTCAAAGCAGGATTTTGGAACCATAAAAATCTCTAAAATGTTGCCAGCTTCCGAAATAATGTGTGAAAATTCCCCCTTGTGCACCATCCCCCCAATTCCCTCACACTTGAAAGTATTTAAGGGGCTTATAGAGTTTTGGCATCACGTAGGATCATGACCACCTAATGACGTTAACCGCGACTGTGCCTTAAGCACTTTCGGAAGTATGTCGAAGACACATAAACGGTTGGCGACCTCTGGCCGCAATATCCAACGTTAAGCGAACTAAATTGAGACTTTGTGCATTAAAGTAAAGGTAGGGATTCATTAAGACTTTGCGTTTAAGAGGTATAAAGAAAGGCCATGTTGGGCTGAGAATGAGTTAATCGTAATTACCTTTTGATAGTGACTGACTTTTAATGTCAGATATTCTAACTTATCGGGCAAATATTCTAATCAGCACGCTGCTTATTAAGGAGAAGTTAAGTAAGACCCTTGTGGTAGTGCACATATACGGAGTTAACGCACGCCACCAAGCACCCCAATTATAATATTATGTTATAATCATAATCAACGAACATACACTGAATTTTTACTATTCTGAAATAATGTTTATTTATTAAATTTCTTATACTGATTGTGGGAGAAAAATGTGGTCACATTACAAATCTACGCACGCACACAGTCGCACATGTATAAGGGTCTAGCGTAGTAAGTACTTCGTCTATTTAGGGTTTTTAATTTACGTAGATTTAATCATTTTTGGGATAAAATATTTTTTTTTAAATCAGAAATCGATTCAGTAAATGATTCTGAACAAACTACTTTCATAATGTGCATTAATTCAGTTAAAATTTGTATATTGTATATCCTATACCATTAAATGAGCATTATTTGTACATATATTTGTAATCACGGTCGCAAAAATGGCTCTAACGATTTCGATAAAAGTTGCAATATAGGTTTAAGGCTCGTGCCAACTGGCGCGATATCGTGGGCGCTATAGGCAGCGCGACCCTTGTAGCGCCCGCGATATCGCGTTGGTCTGCACAAGCCTTTTAGGGGGCGAAAAATCGATCTAGCTAGGTCTCATATCTGGGAAAATTCGTTTTCTCTATTTTCACAGCGAAACAACGTTGGTATACCTGGATGATATGTTTATCAATTTTCACCCGACCAGAGCTCGGTCGACCAGGTACTCAGTAATTTGACTACAAGCGGTCGTTGACCCCAAAAATACACCATTTTTTTATCGTTTTAGGTCGGTACCCATCACGTCTGCGGAGTTTCGACCTTGTAATTGCCCTTTCGACACTATTTAATCCCCAATTGCATATTAGCAATACCTTAGAGAAAACCAACCAATATTAGCCACATTTATTAACTTGGCGCAAACATGGTCTCTTACAAAGCGTAAAAATTCCGTACTTGGAGTCTGCCAACGGGCTATGGAACGAAGTATACTTGGTATCAAACTCACAGACCGCATTAGGAACTCTATACTTCGTTTCAAAACACAAATTGTGGACACTGGCTGCAAAGTTGCTGGACTAAAGTGGAACTTGGCTGGCCATATCTGTCGCATATCGGAGCAGCAATACGCAAAAATCACCACTGAGTGGATCCCAAATAGCAGGAAACGACTACGCGGCAGGCGGGATGACCTGGACTCGTTCTTAAAAGATTGGCCCGTAATCGTAGCAGACCGGGAAAAATGGAAAGAGGGAAGGATTTGTCCTGAACCTTTGTCCTGAAGTGGGACAACACAGGCTTATAATATATATAAGATATTTGTTTTCGTATCAGAGGTGTAACAATTAAACCAAAATGTGTTGCTGTAATTAAAGTAATGTATTTATAAGCTAAGTATTACTATGTACATAAAATATAAACTAAAAAGATGTAAGTATTTATAAACAAAAACAAACCTGTAATTAAAGAAACGACATTTTAAGCGTTTTATTACACCAGTCGATTCTTGTTATCATAAAATTATTAAAATATTTAACAACGAAAAAATCTATTTTACAATCTGCTATGTCATCTTGACATCTCTCTCTGCACACGTACAACTATCATAATAAACTCTTTGGTGTTACTGACCAAAGAGTATTAAATCAAATAATAAGAAATATATTTTCTTTACATCTCCCCCCTTAGAGAAGAAAATTTACAACAAATTTTCGTTTTATTGTATACTACTCATCCTCTTCTATTACTTCTTCTTTATTTCCGGATGCAAGAACTGGAATAAGTTTTGTGATATGAAAAAGATTTGATTCATTTTTTCTGTGTCTTGTTCCTATTCTGTATATAGAGTTTGAAATTTTTTCTAGAATCTCATATGGGCCAATTTTCAGTTCATCTAATTTTTTTCTGTTTATTTTGTTTCCATTTTCTACATAAACCATGTCTCCTATATTAAATTCATAGTGCTTACGATTTTTATCAAATAGTATTTTGTTGTAGCTATGTGATATCAATGTATTTTCAAGTGCTATTTTTCTATCTCTAATCCAGTCATTATTTGATTTTTCTTCTTTTAATTCATTCGGTAAAATTTTGAAATCTTCACCATATAAAAGATAACTTGGTGTAAAACTAGTGACCGAATGATTAGTTTTATTATATTTATTGACGCATTCTTGTGCGATTGTTGCCCAGGCTTTCTTTTTTTCTGCTCCGTTTATTTTGCATCTGATTTTGTTAATTAATGTTTGATTTAACCTCTCATTTAGGCCATTTGAAAATGGTGCATTTACTGCTGTGAAGACCATCGGTATCTGCTTGTCATTTAAAAATTCCTTAAATTCTTTTGAATTGATTCCTGGGTACTGATCAGTGAGAAGCATACCAATGTGATCCGTTTCTGTTATATTCTTGACTAGTTTTATGAAATCATTAGCACTTTGCGTCTTAGAGGTAAGAATAAATGCGTACCTAGTGAAATGATCTACTAATAGATGTAGATACCTTTTTGTCGATCTTGAACCTCCAAAACCTCCAATTGTGTCCATAGACATTATTGCGAAAGGCTTTGTGGCCGGACCTAGGTGAGACATCAAGCCAAACCGATCGTGTCCTCTTGATTTATTTTTAATACAAATTTCACAGCTTCTGCAAGTATTTCTTATATTTTTTGTCAAATTTTTGGCAGTGTAAAGTGGACTTACCATTATTTGCATTTGTCTTATTCCAATGTGGCACAGATATTCATGTATATGTTTTAGGAGTTTGATGCTAAATTTTTCTGATAGCATTATTTTTTCTTTTCCTCTGTCTTTTCTTAAATATACACTATGTTTTTCTATCAATTTGTTTTTGTTACTTTGTATTTCTTCATTCTTATTTTGATCTAATATAATATCCTGTAGTTTTATTAAATTTACAACTTTTAATTGTTCATCTCTATTTTCATCTGATTCTAATACTGGATTTCTGCTTAGACAGTCTGCTTCTAAGTTATTTTTTCCTGGAGCATATTTTATTTTAAAATCATATTGCGATAGATAATATGTTAAATCACCTAACTCTTCGTCAGTTCTAGATTTTAGATTCATGTTTTCTAGTGGTTTGTGATCTGAAAAAACTGTAAATGATTTGCCTATTAACCAGTATTGCCAATATCTCACCGCTTCTTTTATAGCTAAACATTCCAAGTATATTGCTTTTTTTTTCTTTTGAGCTTCATTAAGTTTTTTTGAAAAATAAGCCACTGGTTTCTCTTTACCATCAGGCTGTGTCTGTTTTAAAATGGCTCCAACCCCTTCTAAAGAAGCATCTGTATAAATATTGATCAAAAATTTCCAAAACGGGTTGAGAACATAAAAGACTTTTTATCATCTCAAAAGTTATTTGACATTCATCAGACCAAACGAATTTTTGATTTTTCCTGAGTAAATTATGCAACGGATCTAATATTATTGCACTTCTTGGTATATACTCATGGTAAAAATTAATCTTTCCAAGAAATTGTCTTATGTTCTTTTGTGTTTTTGGAACAGGAAAATTCTTTATTGAGATCAAATTATCCTTTATGGGTCTGACCGAATTATTTTGTATTATATGACCCAGATATTTAACTTGGTCTGTCGCAAAAGTACATTTTGTAAACTTTAACCCGAACCCCTCTGTTTTGATTGCTTCCAGCAACTGTGTTAGATGATTCATGTGTTCAGAATATGTTTTAGAAAATAATAAAATGTCATCGATATAATTTACAGCAAAATCAGTAAGTTTATATTTCCTCAATATGTTGCTTAATATTCTCTGAAAAATTGCTGGTGAGGTTTTTAATCCAAATGGTAAGCAGGTCCATTGGTAATGTCCGTCCTGTGTTACAAATCCAGTCTTTTTCCTGTCTTCAATTCGTAAAGGGATCGACCAAAATGCAGAATTTATATCTAGACTTGAAAAAAAATTACAATTCCTCGCTTTTATCATTAGATCATCAATCAACGGAAATGGTTGAGCTTGTGGTACTACTATTTTATTCAAGTCTCTGAAGTCTATACATAGTCTGGATTTTTTGTTATCCTCTTTTTTGAGTGCTAAAGTAACAGGTGCAGCAAATGGACTGTATGATTCTTCTATTAATTTACTATCAAGTAATTTTGCTATTTGTTCTTCTATTTCTTTTTTATCTTCAACAGTGCATCTGTAAGGTCTCTTACTACAATATTTGTCCACCAATAAGTCTATTCTTGCTTCATATCCATTAACCGTACCCACGTCATATTTATGTTTCGCAAAAATCGAATCATATTTGCAAATCAGTTTATCTATTTCAGACTTTTGAAACAGATTCAAATGATTTATTTTTATTTCAAAATCTTCTTCTTTTACATGCTCATTAAAATTTATTTTGTATTCTTGTGTAGCGTCATTGCTTTTTTTATCCGTAGAAATTTCTTCCACATTATTTTCATTGTTTAAACTCTGTTTACGAGTTATTTTTAAATCTTCATCTTGAATTAGTTTGAACTTTTTTATCAAGTCCAATCCTATCAAAAAATCGTACTTGAAATTCTTGTCATCAATAATGTATACAACAACAACATCAACACTTTTTTCTAGATCAAATATTTTAACCTGTAAAGTTGTCAAACCACTTGTTTTTTTAACACCATTAATCGTTACTAAATCTGCTTCGTTTATTATATTGTTTCCTTTTCTTTTTATATTCAACAATTTTGAATTTATCAAAGAAACATTTGAGCCTGAATCATAGACTCCATCAATTTCTACTTTTCTATTCAGCAGTAGTTTGACATTTATTAATGGTGTTACAATTAGTTTTTTTGATCAGTTTCATTTAACTCCGTTTCTATGACTGAATTGTTCACATGTTTGATAAAACTTTTCTTTACTTTATCATCTTCTTTTATTCTAAACCAACAACTAGTCTCAGGGTGATACCTAGTACCTTTATTTAGCTTTTCACAAATTTTACATGGATTTTTATCTTCATTTTTACCTATAGTTCTTTGATACAAACTTTTTTTCTTATCCGCAAAGCTCTTTTTATTTACCAATTGTTCGTATTTGCTCACTTCATTAAATAAATCAACAGTGTCTTTTAACGTTTCTCTATCAATTTTATTAAGAATTAATTCCGGTAAACCAGCTGCAATAAGATCTATCAAGGTACCGGTGTCAATTGATTCTCTCATATCTAATAAGAGTTTTTCTTTTCTCATAGCATAATCCAACAATGAACCATCCTTGTATTTAAATAATAATGCATAAGTAACTGGAATCCATCCCTTGTTTGCAAAAGTTTCACAGAATTTATTTTTCCATGTTGACCATTCAGAGTTCATTGTTAATTTTATAATCATTGAGCCGTACCAATCCATACAAGACTTATCCATGAATAATCTGAGTATTTCTATTTTATTTTCATCTGTTGTCACATCAAAGCGTTTACATTCTTTTTCAAAAATATTCATCCACTGGTTTGCATTCGAAGTTTTGCTTGTAAATTTTTCAATTACAAACTGTTCTGCAATGTGTTTTAAGTTCTGCTGTTTATGTTCCTGTGAATTTGCTATTAGTTTCTCTAATAATCTCTCCAATGTGCCAGGTTCAGTTTGATGTGCATCAGCAAATTGTTCTTGATTTATCTCTTCCAGAAATTGATCCCCAAATTGTAAATTATCATCTTCATCCATGTAAATTGTTCTAAGTTCTTCTGTCATTGTTATCCAAACTCTTCTTGTCTGGTACCTTTTATTTAAACTATTTTTAATTTTACGATAAGCATTCGTTTTTATTATTTCCACATGAAAAGAAGCTGGTTGTAATTCTTCTGGTATTGCGTATACTTTATTATCACTTGTGCCTATTGCGCTTATAGACAAAACATTTGTTTTTCCATCACTTCCAGGCAACAGTGTGAATTCAAAGCGAAGTTTCGCCATTTTGGACATATTCTATAACAAAAAATGTCGTTTTATAAGATATTTGTTTTCGTATCAGAGGTGTAACAATTAAACCAAAATGTGTTGCTGTAATTAAAGTAATGTATTTATAAGCTAAGTATTACTATGTACATAAAATATAAACTAAAAAGATGTAAGTATTTATAAACAAAAACAAACCTGTAATTAAAGAAACGACATTTTAAGCGTTTTATTACACCAGTCGATTCTTGTTATCATAAAATTATTAAAATATTTAACAACGAAAAAATCTATTTTACAATCTGCTATGTCATCTTGACATCTCTCTCTGCACACGTACAACTATCATAATAAACTCTTTGGTGTTACTGACCAAAGAGTATTAAATCAAATAATAAGAAATATATTTTCTTTACATATATATTATATTATTAACTTCCCTAGACAACAAAACTTAGAAACAATGTCAGCCAATTTGTCCAAAGTACCTCAAAAGTAGGTATTTCTTCGCAACACACTCACCGAACAATCAAAGCTTTTTAATAACAAAGATACATTAACCAAAGGTAGGTAATATCACTTACAAATACATACACGCATAAATATAAAGTCCTTTGTAGCAATGCTTTTATGCCGCCCTCACTCTTTTGAACCATCTCGACTTTGTGTGAGCTTCGCAAGTTCACGACAATACACATTCCACGACACGTTTCTATTTTCTAACTATACGTGTCAAGAAGCAGTAATCAACACTCAACTACTGAATAATATTGTGAGAACGTACCTACTTGGATAAATACGTCTGATAGCTTACTTCAAGTTTAGGAGCCTTCAATGTCACTCTAGAGCACTCTTGTTCATTATTAATTTCTAATTTCGACTCTATTTCGACTGTACCCTTTTCGGATGAAGTTATTACTTTAATGAGAAAGCATTAACATTTTAACAGGGATTTTATAGTAGAAGAGATTTTAGTAGCTCTAGTTTTTCAGAGAAAAAGATAATACGCCCACTGATCGGATTAAAGGATTCGTGCCATTATCTTCAACGCTAATCTTTTTTTTTTCTGGGAAAACCGTTGGCCTGCTTGAATTTAAAGAGATAATGAATTGAAGATTAATATTTTGCTTTGTTATTTTGAGCCTTCTTTTTATCTTGATCAGTCACCCCTTTAATTTTGTAGTGCTGCCTTGAACTTGAACTTATAAACTACTTAATGATATTGAGTGCTAAGCATGAGGTCCTGGGTTCGATTCCCGGGTCGGGCAAAGTGTTATTGGGTTTTTCCATCTGGATTTTCTCAGTAGCAGCCCGTAGTCCGAATTTGTGCCCGGTTGATGGTAATAGGCTCGTCCCCTATTACATGGGACTCAAATATAACTGGCGAAATGTGGGTGTACTGAGGTACAGCTCTGCTTAACCATTCTTTCATTCTTATCAATGTCGTCCTCCGGGTTAGTGCTTAAACTTCTGCAACAGTATGTCAACTCTAAGAGATAAAAGGTAATTACATTCATTGATTACCCAACCACCAATTATTACTTACATCAAGGCTTGCGACAAGTTGCCAAGCCGCAAGATTAAAGTCTTCGCATGATCCCAGAACAAATTGGGCGTTTAATGAGAAGGTTGGGGAGCGGGCGGCCGGATTAGGTCCAAATGAATCAAAGTTGCCCTCAGCTCGCCTCCTTCCATCGATCGCCTTCCCGATCAACTATACGTGTTTACTGTTGTTTAGTGCCCATTCAGTTAATTAACTAAGTTGATTGTTCATTAGAAGTAGAGGGTAGATATAGAGGATAGATCTACCTTTGAAATTCAATGAAAAAGAAAAGGAATTCAGTATAGATCGTATTTGAGGTCTTTTGTTGTTGTGGTACATACCTACTGCCAATTTATGTAGTAGGTAGAAATTGAAAGACTTTTTTACGATTAGGTTATCCTTCATTTATCTTCAAGACTCAAAAGACGTCGCGATCAATGCTTTCTACAAAATATCGGAATATTTTTTTGGTCAAACGTACCTAAATGGTGATTGTTTTCTTTTAAAATGGGCATAATAAATTAGAAAAACTGCAAAGAAAATAGCAAAATGTAAACGCAAATAAAACAATGCTAATTCCTTATGAGATTAACACCTTTGATACACACCGGACTCCCGCATAATTTCTGTTAGAAACCTAACGGGGCGGTAAAACTTTATAATGTATGCTTTAAAAGTGAGGGTATTCGGGAAGCCGAATGAGCCAAAAAGAGACTGAAAGCCCGAGGAAATCCCAAACGTGGTAAATACACAATGAGTTGTGGTTCTTGCTACGGATACACGGGATCTAACATGTGGTATTCGAACTATCCTTACATGTGTTTTAAATATTTTAATATCGTGTTGCGAACACACATTTTTAATTAACCGTGGCAGCTATTGTTTGTCACTTTACCTATCTATCTCCTCTTTTTTCAGTCGACTGCAAAAACAAAGACGGCTCCAGGATTTAAAAAGGGTTTTTGATCTCTTTCCTGACATAACAACAATAACTAGAAGAGTATAATAGTAATGTGTTTGTAATAATCCTCACCTACCATACATTTTTATTCGAAATATAGGCCTACAATACAATGTTCCGTAGGTAGGTAGGTACTCGACATTTTCAGTAGCCGGTTCAAACTCAAACTCAAAGCATTTATTTCAATTAAACAATTTACAGGCACATTTGAATTGTCAAAGAGTCCATCAGTTAGTCAAAAAGTTGAAGCTAATTGCCCATTCCAAAACGTAGATCTCTATGAAGCAGAACGGGCAAGAAACTCCAAGGATTTTGTAATATCTATATTTAAAAGAATGTCTCTTTTAAATATAAATATTACAAAATCCTGGGTACATTATTCTTGTTGCTTCTATATGTCTGAACAATGTACAAAAAATAATCAAAAGCAATTGAAAATATAAGATTAAAAATAAGCCCTGGCCGATAAGAGATGACCAGTCTCAACTGACGGCGCCCGTTTACGAACATGACGCGTAGATCAGCACCATCCAGCTCAACCATTTTGTACGGTTCATAAAACTTGGTCACACGTTTCCATTTTATTCAGTACAACATCAACTACAAACAATAACACCGACTGCCTCAAAAGGTACAAATATTTCACGAGGACCATTTCCTCAGAGTTCATAATCGCTATACTTTTGTAATGTCCACGTACCTGCCTTCTACTATATTTTTTACGATCGGGCTCAGTCGCCTCCAATATTACTTTTTTACAACCAAACCATCATAACACGGGCCAATGTTTCCTCAGATACATATTAGAAAAATCATTTTCCTGTAGGTCTTACTGAAGCAGTAATCAACATGAAACATTTTTATTGTGTTCTTTATAACCGTAGCGAAACGGATTGCTTTGATTCGCACTGTTTCATGTTATTTTACGAGTGTCTCGCGGTATGTTATGAAATTATGACGGTTTTATTGATATAGGGACTAATAAAAACTAATTTTATTGTGTCGTGCAAACAGGTTTGCTTAGGGGCATTAATATTGTCCCATAAATAGAGATTAAGTCACAACCAGATGGAAATTCATTACGAAATTCTACTTTATTTGCCTACTCTGGTTTCATGAATAAAAATAATATGTACCTTTTTCGTCACTAACATGAAAACACTGTGGCTTAAACTCAAACGAAAGCTTTAATTTTAGTTCGTCAAAAAATACATGCTAACAATGCTAGAAAAATACGCGTTACCACAGAGTGTGTTTTCATTTACTCAAACAAAGAGTCGAAAAAATTTACATTTAATATATTTTGCACACAAAACTTATTATTTAACGAACGTTCATGTCAGAGAACAAAACCGCACGTAATTATCCGTTCAGAAAGGGTAATATAAAGTTAGTGGCTTTTAACATGTTGAAGCGTTCACAAACTGCGGTATTTTCCGTGTGAAACTTTCATGTAAGCTCACTCGTTCTTATTACACTCGTCCTGTGCAAAATGGCGATGATTTGAATAATTTTCATACAGGAACAAAGATTGTAGGGACTTTATGAGCAAAAGAATTGCTCATAAAGTATATTTATTTTGTAAGGTCTTACAAACATTTGGGAGCGGCTCGTGGCTAACTAATAACAGCCGCACGGGTCGATCGACCAGGTTAAATTACGCTTGCCACGGTTGGTCAGTAGATGGGTGACCATCTTAACAAACCGAGATTCCTACGTGTCTCGGAAAGTACGTTGAGGTGTTGGTCCCGGCTGTCATTCTCCGGATCTTTGAAAGTCGTTATGGGTCGTCAGAATCCCGAAAGTCTGCAGTCTTACTAAGGGATATCGTATTACTCAGTAACTGGATCATTTAATAACAAATACATAAGATTGTTTATGCTAAAATTTGCAACGTCGGAAATTGCTATCAAATATTTACCTGTTTTGATTACACACACATAACATCACGCCTTATTTCCCCGAAGGGTTGGGCAGAGGTGTCCCTGTAGCAGGTTTACCCACATTTCGCCAGTTATGTTTTTTAAGTCCCATGTAATAGGGGGCGAGCCTATTGCCATCAACCGGGCACAAATCCAGACTCCGGACTGCTACTGAGAAATTTCAGATAGAAAAACCGCCCGACCGGGGAGTCGATCCCAGGACGTTGTGCTCAACTGTTTTGATTAATGTGGCAATATTACTGTATGAAAATATGAAATATCGCTAACTAGTGAATTAGAATATTAATAATGAATTGCAATCATACTGAATTTGATTTTTAACCGTTTTAGTTGTAAAAAAGGCATTTGGAAAGTTTCCAAATACTTTTTTTACATCTTAAACTAAATATTCGGTGTTATGACATTAATTATCACATTTCATAATTAATGTTTTAGTTCACTAGTTAGCCATATTTCATATTTCCATACAGTAATATTGCCAAATTAAACAAAACAGCGAAGTATTTGACATCTATTTGCGAAGTTGCCCAGAACGGGAGTGCAGAAAAGTGAAAACTTGAAAAAAAAAATCGGCATCACGGTAATCAACGCGTTGAAGTCTTTTTAATGGTCAAAAACTAGTGTTGTCACAGTGTCGCGAAATCAGTGGTTTAGTTTCATCTCACAAAATGCCCAACGCGACTAAAGAAGTTTTCACTTCAATAAAGTTACTACTTCGAAGTGGGGGCCTAATCTACGGTGTCAGCTGAATGATACAGGGCACACTGACATTCTCATTAAGTGCATGTATGAAAGTTTTAATTCTGAATGTAAAGCAAACTCGTTGGTCTAGTGGTCGCAAGCGTTACAGCTGAGCATGAGGTCCTGAGTTTGACTCCCGGATCGAGCAAAGTGTTATTGGGTTTTGTAATTTCCATCTGGATTTTTTTAGTAACAGCGCGGAATCTGGATTTGTGTCAGGTTGACGGTAATAGGCTCGCCCACAACTTAAACATAACTGGCGAAATATAGGTGTAATATTGGTACACCTCTGCCTTACCCTTCTGGGATTACAGGTGTGATGTTATGTTATGTAAAGCAAACTATTTCTGTTAATTGCTTTATTTAATTACCTATTAGATGTTATTGATGTGTAACATCTTTCCTCTCGCTTTCCTGCAATCAAATCTGTGGGAATGATTTCGTAAAAAGCGACAAAAGTGTGTAACAGGAAGCCGGGGAAGCGCGCGCTATTTAATTTAACCAATGAGCACGCGCGGTGCGAGAGTTGGCCGTCAGAAATGACCTTGACGAGGCCCCGCCCCTTTAATGTTGCTTATTACCAAGGTGAGATGTCAGATGTTACGCATCATCTGTGACTACTGTAAGGCTAAGGTTATTTTTTGTAAAAATAATCTATTTTTTGTTAAAAACACTAAGGTATGTTTGCCACGAGATGGTTAACAAGAAAGTAGCTGAATAAAACAAGTCTGATAAAAATAATAGACGGTAAAAGTATACTTAGGTATACAAGCGGGTAGATCCTATGCATAGCCTCAATATTTTATTTTATCTTTACTACGTATTAAGAGTTAAAACGTACATTTTATTTTTGAAACAAAACTCTATGGAAACAGCGCAAAAGCTTTGATGCTTTTCATTATTCATCCGATTGGTTCAATACAGCGCATCGACAATATTCGATATAAACCTTTGTGGACTTCGGTACTAACTGGCTCAGGATATTTTTTTTTGTCGTCCTGTAAAGTTTTTAAATCTCATAATATGAACAGTGAGGTAGGGTAGGTAGGTAGGATAAGAAGGTAGATAGGTAGGTAGGTAGGAAACACTGGTCCTAAAAGTCCCTAATCGCATATTTTGTTATAACACTCTAAATGTTCTATCTTTACCCACACACAATTGTTTATTTATTTTTTGCTATCTATCAACACCTAATAACAATTAAGTAACACTTTTTTTACAATCATTCGATAAACAAATATCATTCCGTTCACGTTATTCGTAGCTCTAGTATCTATATATAAAAAATAATCCTTATTTCCCTTGGTCACGGCATCACGCGTGAATAGCTGGACGGATTTGGATGAAATTTGGCACATGTGTAGATCATGACCTTGAAAAGAACATAGGATACTTTTTATCCCGATATTCTTACGGAATCAAGACTTATGCGACTGAAACCGCGGCGCACAGCTAGTCTAAAATAATAATGCAAAACTAAATATTGTATAGTATGTGTCATAATTGTCTGCAGTTATCATAAAATGTTCAGAGGACAAATACCAAAATCATTTGTTTCTGCACTTTTGACGTCTAATGCTTCGATTGTTACAAGCCACCAGATTCTCTGACACAAGGTTATGTTAGACACAAATAACATAACATTCCAGAAGTAGGTTAACATACAGCTATTCATTATTAGAACGTATCACTTGATTATCGATACAGATTCCGAATGCCTCGAATTGTATTACCTATCCACTTATAAATAACTAAGGCCGAATTACCTATAATTAATGATGACTGTTGATTATTATCTGCAACTACTCTTAACGACTTAATGAAGATATCATTGATTAATCATCCAGACACAAGAGGTATTAAATTAGTGAATATACATAACAGCCGCACGGTAGATCGACGACTTTTGCAGCATTCGCTTCGTGGATGGGTGTCCATCCAATACATATCGAGACTCTTCCGTGCCTCGACCGTTGGTCCCAGCTGTCATTCGTAGATCTTTGACAGTCGTTACGAATATTCAGAAGCCCAAAAGCCTGACAACCAGTTTTACCGTGGGGTATCGCGTTACCCAGTAACTGAGTTGTGGAAGTCAGAAAGGCAGTCGTTCCATGTAAAATGAACTGATGAAATGATGCAGCTGAGTAGGTACTGGTATTCAGCTGTATCCGGATAGACTAAAAACCGACTTCAAAATAGTTTGGTAAAGGCTAAGTAGATTAATTGACCCCTACTTACCTATTTTAAATATATGACATCAAATTATATCAGAACGGTATGCCCCGAAGGAGTTGGCAAAGATGTAAAGATAACTTACCGTTGGCATTACCAGCAAATCTCTCTCGATCGTATGGGTAATGACATACCACAAAATCTGACATATAATAGGTATGTATAACGATGAGAATGATGGCCTCTACTTTGTCTTTAAATCAACACTCAGTTTTAAGATTGAAATGAATAAATATTTATTTCCGCTTAACTAAAATATAAGAAGAAAAAACAAAAGGTCGCAGAGCAGGTAATAAAATAATCAGCACGTATAAAAACGGATGAAACATTAGAATTCTCGTCCGCGCTATAACTTCACGTCTGAGAAAACATCTTGCCATATTATGCTTTTTGTGGGACGGACGCTCTCAAAACGAGAGCAATTTATTTAATGGACTAGATAGTTGTTTCCCGCAATTTTCACGACGTGTGTGGTTTACACTGCCCAACAATATTCCTTTAAATATTTCCTACCTCGTATTTAACGTTTTTCAATGGAGCTTCTATTTCAGAACGGTTGTCCAGATTTATAGCAAAAGGTGCAAATTCTATATGAATGTTACGAGCACCAGGAAATACTTAAATGTTGTGTTAAACGAGGAGAAAGAAAATGAAATGAGGATGAAATGTTATGGACAAAAAAAAATTGTATAAATAAGGAGATTATAATCGAAATAAGTTCGTAATTTTGAAGCTTAGAATTTTTCATTTCCATTAAAAATATTTAAGTATGTGTTCCATGACCAGTGGTAACGGTCCCCCCGACGTACGAGTTGTATGTTGTGGGTTCGAACCCAAACAGGCGCTTTACTTTGTGTAAATAATTTAATCACCACTGCTTTCAAAACGGTGAAGGAAAACATCGTGAGGAAACCGGCATGCCCTAGAACCAAAAATTCGAAGACATGTGACATCTACCAACCCGCACTGGGCCCGCGTGGTAGATTACAGCCCACACCCTCTCGAAGAGAGGAGACCTGTGTCCCAACAGTGGGAACATTATAGGCTAATTATGAATGTGTTCCCTGAAATTCTTTGTCTTTTCCAGTCTGCGAACAGAAACTCCAAATCTCCTTAACTGGACGGACGGACTAATAACATAGATAACTAAAAAATAAAACTATTGTAACAATATGCCAACCTACGGGTAACTTATCATAAGATCCACTGTAGCAAAACATAAGACATTCTGCAAGACAATTTTATATTTATAATTTTGTCAAAAGCTGGGACAGCATTTCCTTAAATGCATAGCTTTCAGTAATATTTCTATCTCAAACTGATATAATCAAATCCGTGCTGACGAAGAATCTTACTGTACGTTCCACTAACATTTCCTCAAGAAGCTATCAGGAATAATTCATCAAATAGCAGACATTGTGATAAAGGCTTGGCACCCGGTAGCGCTCGAATTCAAAAGGATCGTGTTCCGATGTGCTTCATACAGGCATTGCCTACAGCGACATACACAGTTCATTTATTACAACCGACTGAATACTACAACATGGGTTTCCTGCCTTATTTAAAGCTTGTGTGCTTGTGAACTTTATTCCATTCGCTTTTCACGTATTTTTTTAGTAAATCACCTTATACGAGTACATCACGAAATCTAGTAGCCGATTCCTGGCCCAGAGAGTGGTGATTGAATGTATTTGAAATGATTTTATAATGTACATTGAAGCATGTTGTCTGCTTTCGGAACAATAAAGCAGACCCAAATCTCGAGAGAGAACAATGCAAGTCGAACAGACGTACACTATGGCACTAGTGCCATAGTGTATCACATACATGCGTGTGTATGTGTATTCACATGTACATATGTAGTGTATGTGTGTATATGTGTGTGTGTGTGTGTGTAGCGTGTGTGCTTGTGTATGTGTGTGTGTAGTAAGGAAGACCTTACTGGCCGAAGAAGCAGCTCACATAATACGATCACCAAAAAGAAAATTAAGGACAGGTTTTCTGAAGTTAATTATTCTTAAGAAATTACACGTGACAGCAGTAACTATTTAGCTGAAAGAAACTGGTCCTATTCTCATGAGACTAACCACTTACCCATTATGGCAACTATTAATATTTACGCGGTCTGTATAAGGTAACACACTGACCCGATTTGATCTAAAGGGATATTGATTGAAGCGACTTTATGGCGACATGCGTCATAGATGAAGACTTAAAAAAATTAAACTGGGTCCTCCCATATCCAACATTATTTACCTACTAGAACGTGACGACTCCAACATCCGTGTCTACGATTTTTGATTTGACCAAACATTTGAACAAGCAAAACTATCATAGCTTGGTCAAGTGTTGGCCACAGCCGGTCTACGTGTGACGGCGCAAGTTCTAACAATTGTACATATAGGTGGGCAACGGTGGGTGCATAGCAACGATGCATGCTTCATGCACGTCCCAATGCGGTGGTTTATGCTACATTATTTCTCGTGCTCTGGTTAATATTCCGACGGTGTCTAGCGAACAACCTCACAGCGAATACAAATATTCTAGCAAACCATTTCTAGACTAACTATGAAAAGCTTGGCAAACGACTCAAATACCTATATAATTTGGAGGTAGTGGAAGCAGAAGCAATGCCTATTAAGGTAATAAAACAACGGCCTGTATTTGGTTGTGTATTTCATAAATGTCTAGGTCTTTCCACTCGTGTTCTCTTTCTTGCTGAGCGAACACGACTTCACTTACTGTGTCGGTATACCGCTGAGGTGTATTTCGCGAAAGCTTAATACAAATTAGACCAGGCTTACGAATAGTAACACAATCATTTTCAATTACCTATATATCAAAAATGAATATTCCTTTCACGAAGTAAGTTCATCGTCCGTCGCACTGCTTGCTTAGCTTAGTTTACCTATCTGTAATTAAAAGTAAAATACGAAATAGTACGCGTAATTATAACGAATTATTTTATATTATATTATATAATTTATTTTGATATATATATTTTTTTAATAATAAACTATTTTTAGCAATAAAGATTTTATATTAATTGTTCACTGTAGGTTACTAAAGTACTTGCTTAGGAAATTCGGGAATTAGCGATGTTATCGTGCATCATTTTATCTCTACCCTATAGATACTTTCTTAAGGGTTTTTTAACGTTTCTAAGGCTGTTTTATTTTAATAGATCTATTCTTCATGTAGGTATGCTCTTTTTCTTGTATACAGAGTGAGACGAGGTAGGTACAGCGGTTAATGTAAGTTGGTATAGGCAAAACAAAATATGTAGAGTAAAAATTGACATGAAACAAACAACTATTGATAATATTAGTTCAATGACCTGTAAAAGCGACAACAGCAGCACGTGGCAGCGACTATTTGCCCGTCGGTAGGCATCAGGCACGGGGCGCTCAACTTTAATAACTCAAGTTTAATAACCACCACTTATTCGTTCAATTAATTATACAACATGTTCCTTTTGATATCCCATAACTCTAGGGTATTAATAAGATCATGTCAAAGAATCAACTGGCATATGACTTTGTTTTTTCGCTTTTATTTTTCGTACAAAATAATTAGACAATGTCACGATTATTTATGCAAAACACCCTTAAGTGAAATATGGCAACGTTGCATTTTCTTAAATTTAAATATGACTGATTGGTTTGAATGAAAATAATTTCCTCGTACTTACTTATTTAAACTTATGTTACTTACGATTGATGTTATATTCGAAACTATGTATTTTTAAAACACTTTTTGTATTATTTTTAATACTATAGCATATAACCTTAAACATAAAAAGGAAAACGTTTTAAAAAAAGATTTAAAAATGGTAAACGCGTATAATTTTGCACGAACTGGCACACCACTAAACTAGGAAAAAACTAATCCGATTTGATTAATTTTTTCTTAGGAGGATTAGGAGTACCATATCCTATCACAAATAACACAATTAAAAGAAACTTATCAAAATGTTCATAACTTAAAGAAATAACAACAACTATACCATCTATCTTTCTATCTATAAATACTCAAGGTTGCCTAGTGGCTGGTCTAGTGGTCGCAAGCATAAGGTCTAACTGAGATCGTGGCCTCCAGCAACAGGGCAACCGAAGGAACACGGGTGGATTTTAGTCAGTAAGAGTCTGACACGCCCTCCCGCTCTGCCCAGAGCGGGAAAGGTTATTTGATCATTTCCCACCCAAAAAAAAGGTTAAGTGTTATTGGGTTTTTCCATACGTTCACTTACACTGATAATAAATACTAACATCAATACTTGATTATTACCTGAACGAGTGTTATTCTCTAGTGGTTTCCTCGCCGATACACAATCAGGGGAAATTGAAAAATATTTCTAACAACAATAAGGAACAAAGTTCGAAATTTCTCTGTCCCTTTTATTATATCACAAGGGAAACACGACTTATCTTGAAGTCAATACTTTTTGGAACTGTTCCCATGTCGTAGCAGAAAAAGTTACAGTAATATAAGTAAAGTTTCCTGTTTAAACCGAAAGCGTCAGGGTGGCCCACGAAAATCAAATTTTCTTGAGTTTTTTTTGTGTTGATTTTAAATATGATTCGTGACTGTAACTAAAAGAATAAAACATAATAACTCGAAGAATAAAAAATAAATATTAATTAATAAAAATTAATAAAAAAAAATATGAATTTATATTATAACATAATTATAATTCATATTTATTACAGTCACGAAGAGTAGTATTGTTGATTTTAATGATTATAAAATATAATCATTAAAGTCAACAATACTACTTTATTTTAGCACATCCCCCTTAAATAATATTATTAATTACACTAGCATCTGCCCGCGACTTCGTCAGCGTAAAATTTCGGCCCCGGCCCATCGTGTCGCATCCCATCGCCCGCCCGCACTATTACTTCGTTTTCACTTAGCATTCTTTCCGACTTTTTTTTTTCTTTTAGCTCGGCTCCTAAGGTTCATAGGGATGTTACATAGCCTTTTTCAAAAATTGGGCTATACCATGCGAAAAGGTTTTTTTTAAAATTCGACTAGTATTTCCGGATATTACCCCCTACATACAAACTTACAAATACATTTTGGCTTTTCATCATATTAATCTATATAGATATTTACACGAATTTAAGTAAATGGCCAATGAGTAATTTCTTACTTCTTTATTAGGGAAACGTATACAGAGTCTTACTGTGCGTTACGCACTGGCACAACATTCACATAAAAACATGTTGTTAACTCTATTTCGTGTCAAACATTGTATCGAACATTGACAGAAAATCGAGATATCAACATGTGTATAAATGAATGTTTCGCCAGCGCAAACGCATAGTTAAGAGAGGGTAACCTATTAAGTAACATTTTTGACACATAAATTTATAAACTTTATATAATAGGAATCATATTAAGTAGGTACTTACTTAAAAAATATAATACATATCTACATTGTCATAATAAAACATTTTATTAAATTACATTGACCGCTGCTCAATAAAATATTCACTTTATTTTTGTATAAATAAACGAGTGGGCGCGAATTAATTCCCATTTAAAAAGAACAAATTGTTGGTGCCCACATTTTGGAAGTTCGCCAACCAAATCAACTTCCTATATAAATTGAAACTCTCGTTATTTAGCAGCATTATTTTTTTTTACACATCAACTAAAAATCAGCACCCGAATGAACTTATTAAAAAATTTACACTCGTTTCTAGAGTTCTGCGAATAACAGTAATAAAGTTCCGTCCACACTGTAACAGTCCGATATTTTATTGAACGGATTATTGTATGGTAACGCAGAGTTTTTGGTGTCCAAACCAATTTACAGTTTTGTATATTCGTTACAAACTCATTAATATTTTCTGAGGAGTGGATGTGAAAAAGCTTTTCAATTGTTACTACTCGGAAAACTCTCAACGTAAGCTGAAAATGGTTTACTTCACTTAATAACTAATATATTGAAGCTAAGCGTAAATCTACTTTATGAGCATAAAATAAATAATGCGCCCATGACAGTGATGCCGTATGAAGCAAGTTTTCATCAATGGAGCCGTGTTAATAAATAACAACGGGTCGGACGGCGAATAAAAACGGACCACTTCGTAATAATTTCTTTGAAAATTTAATTTATAGGCGAAGTTGGCAAAGGGAGGTATTAATATTTTATCGTTATTCATGTTGGGTCACCGTCCCCCAGTGCGTAGGGTTTCTCAGCGTTTGTCCTTAGGTAGTAAATACCATCCTTCCTGAAAGGAAACAATGAACGTTGATCTCCAAGATTTAAGCTAATGTTGTTACTGCTTAACAAACGAGTGTTCTTTGTTTAATTAAACATAGAAGCGACGAAAAGTTAACCGTGTTCATGAATACTTAAAATAACCTTCTTTTGTTGTTTGAGTCACTGGAGTGAATGTTCTAAACGAAGAAATGTTCGAGGGAATCATAACTAAATGTTAATTAATTGGAACATAAATATCAAATACCGACTTTTGGTAGTCAAATTTTAAATATTCTGAAGCAGTACTGACTGGGGATCCTAAATTCAGAGTATTTATTTTGGCAAATATTCTTGGATGTAAATTCGTTTCTAAGTTCTTGGTTCAAATAAATAAAGATAGTATTTAAGATCTGAGTGAGAGAAATTAAAGGCCCCCAACATCAATCGTTCTATTTGAAATAAGATTCCTAGAACATTAACGATCTTTGCAAACTCACCCGTAGTGTATATCAAAACCCCCCATGATTAGGGTCTCGCCAGTGCCTCTACAGGATCCCGTGTAGTAGAGCTCGTTATAACTTGTGCACCGGACAGCAGTGAACGGGACATCAGATATGATGGACTCCGCGAAGAACATGTGAGCACGATTGTGAGCACACAGACCTGGTAGGACGAAAGGATGAAAAATATAAAAAAAATCTGTTTTTTTACGCTCACATCGCACATGGACATACGTTGCATATATTATATAAATATAAATGATAACTGCCCTTATCTTGGTTTTAGTGTTATGTCATTTTTGGAATCTGTGGGTGCTAATGCATCTGCTCAATTTTTTCGTAATTTTATACAGCTAATTACAACAGTATTCAAAGACAGGTCTTAAATTACGAAAATAAAGTGTTGATATAATATTATCAAAATGCATTCCCACTTGTTAGTATGACAGATGGTCATAGATATGTTCTCGTGACAACCAATAACTTTTTTTCAAAGCTTGCTGACAATCATCTCTCTACGTCCATCATTTATGGAGCAATCGACGAAAACATGTTTTTTATTTTTCTTGAAAAGTTGCGTTTTTGTAGTTCTCATTTTATTCTCCGGGGATGGCGATATATTAGACGAACATTTGACGTAGATAGCGACAACCAAAGGAAGATGGGCCAGCCTCAACAACCCAAAGCGGGCAGCACAGGACAGAGATGAGAAACTAGAAACTGTAGTCATTAACTTACCTGTGAAATGTTTTTGATCTTTTAAATGATCTAAAATCGACATCATTTCTACAAATAAGCAATTGCCAATAACGATGTCTACTTACATCTGACGTCATCGCTTACCACCTTTAAGTCACTAACGGATGAATGTCGAGAAAAAGGAACTTTTTAAGAAGGACTATTCTTGGATAAGTGTACCAACTTTATTATTGTTTAGTCTCTACTAAGAATAGACAGTAATAGATAGTTCTATGAATAACCACTTTATTAACAAGTTTAATTAACTTCGGTCGACCGTTTTTTTTTTTTTTGGGTGGGAAATTATCAAATAATTTCTCCCGCTCTGGGCGGAGCGGGAGGGCGTATCAGTCTCATACTGACTAAACCCCACCCATGTTCCTTCAGTTGCCTGTGTGTTGCCAGGGGCAACGGTAAATCTTTCGGACTTTCCCGCAACCCCAGCAAGCATCGGCCCTAGCGGACCCCGTCAGTCGTGCTGACATCTCTTTGAGGCGCGCGTGGAACACAACGCAATCAAACGTTTGACATCGGTTTCTAATAATAAATCATCCATTAACTCCTTGACTACCCAGTCCAGGAGTGTATGATTTAAGATATATAAAAGCTCTGGATAAGATCTCTATAAATCGATGAAAGGATTTTTCAATACTTTTCTAAGTTTAGAGTTTATTCCCAAAGCGATTAATTAAAATTAACTTACGATTTATTAAAAAGTTATTCTGTGTTTAAGAATCAATTAATTTGGTTTTAAAACTGATTAGACTTCAAATTGAAATGCAAACATAAAACTGCTTTAGATAAAAAAGCTAGATAACGTGTATTTTTACGCAAATAATTTAATGAACCTACTTAAAGTGTAAAAAACGTATTTAAATCCAATCTCGGTTTCAATCAGATAAGTGATTAATCCTAATCAGTTTTATAAATCTGAATAAAATCTTGAAGCCTGTAGAATGCGCTACTAATTCAATTACGCTGACGTGTGCGTTATGCAGAAACCTTAAGTTAACTTCACCCCATTTAATAACTTTATCCGCTCAAAATTACGTGATAAGAAATTTTACCGCATGAAAGCTTAGGACTACCACAATTACTACGCTACTAAAACTTATTTCAAAAGGAGTATGTAAGGAGGTGGTGTTCTATAGTTTTTTACCTACCCCCTATAGGAAGAAGACGTAAGTTTATGTATGTTTGTTTAACCACACAAATCATAATAGGTAGGTATAGGTACTATAAGAATAAACGAACATCACATAACATTTTTAGTTAACGTTCTTGAACCTCGTATAGTTTACTCCTTAATCGCAGGCCACACGGGGAACGAAGCGAAGTTCGTTTAGCTTCTCTCATGTTACCGTCTTTCCATATACTTCGGTTTATAGTACGCGGTATGAACCGAAGTATGAAAAGACAACGTAGCTCATGAGCGAAGCTAAACGATCTTAGCTGCTGTCCCAGTATGGCCTGCGCTTTCTTCACCCATTGGTGAATAAAGCACACAGAGTTCCCGAAAGTCTAAACTTTAAATGGTTAAAGTCGACTTCGCCATAACACACTCAAGGCTACTGAGAATTCCTAACACTGAATACATCATAGCACTTAATTTGCCACGTCGATTTCCAAATTTTATGGCACACAAGTAGCACAGCATGATTACATACAGACGTATACATACCTCTATAATCAAATCCGCATCCAGGCTGTCTTGTTCCTCCATTCGGGTAGAAGTCAATATGTCCCAATGGGGACGCGAAACCAAGGTAACCTCCACAAGTATGTATCACCTCCACATGTCGAGCATCATGCTTATCCAGCCTAGCGTCCTTGTTCCCAATCGTAAACAAAGGCAAGGCTGGGTCTAAACCTAAAAAAGATGTTTTAGAACAAAATCAATATCGGCCTTATTACGAAAGCTTCAGTAAGATTTCTTCACTCAGCCGTTAATTTCTCGAAATCAATTTCCGAGAAATGGGATGATTGAGGTCGTTCAGTTAGTTAATTGGGATTTATTTTCTACTGAAGTGTATTTTCTTGGTATTATTAGCAAATTATTGAAGGTTAAGTTGGAGTTGTTTTTTTGTTGAGAAAGTACGTTATAAAAATATGAAAAAATCTGTTGAATTGATAACCTCATCCTTTTTAAATTTGTTTAAAAAGTTGGAAGACGTGCATTCAATTTTTGAGCAACAACATAATAATTATTTTAGTTGTTCCATAATCGAATCAAAAGCATTACGTAATATGTTGATAATCGGTCGGCTGGCACTAGCTATGAAAACAAGAAGCTGTCAGGTTTATCTTGCGCCCAAGTCTAAACTTCCTGAAAATTAATTTTAGTTACATATTATCCAAACAATAACTATAATAATATGGTTTACGCAAAATTAGTAAACAAAACAAGAGGAGTCTTCACAACAACCGCCAGAGTTTAACTAACAATAGGAGCTAATTTGGTGCGGTTTTGTTATAAAAGCCAACAGAATCGGTTGCGTAAACACCTCAACATAAAACGCAGAATGGGGAGTTAAAATTGCCAAATTATTTGCCATGAGCACGTAATTAAGACGCGATTTATTATGTCCTGCAGCCTGTTGGTACGGTTTGAAGGGGTTGGGGCGAAAGGTATACTGTTTCGGGTTTCTGAGGGATAACGAAATACTTGATCCTGCATGAAATTCTTAGGTAATAATCGTTAATCTTACTATACTCTTAGAAAGGTTAAGCGGATTAAGATATCCGCCTTGCCTTTTCCTGTTTTCAGGTCGGCTTTCAGTCTAACAAGATGCGTCTAAATATAATTTTACATGTCGTTCGCTGTTGTCATTAAAATAGTTACAAATATACGAATGTTTTCATGTCTTGCATTAGTGAGAACATATTTATAGGCAAAAATTACGGTGTCCGTCTCCACACAATCGTCACCTTTGAGAACTCCATAAAAATCAATTTTAAGAACGCCAAAAAATAGTCAAGAAATAGTCATAAATAGGCACCAAGGTTAAAAAAATAGTCTCATTACAATTCTGAAGTTATAGCTTTATGTTGGTGAGGATTGTGTTAAGACTTTCACCCCATAATTCTCTCTTTAGTGCAAGGAAACAGTTGAGAGTATCGACTTGAATTCAATACCAAAAAAATTTCAAGAAATAGTCGTAAAGCTATGCCGAATTTCGAAAATATTCATGACTACGTTTTCAAAGGTGAGGATTGTGTGGTGACGGACACAAAATTACGTCAAACCCTCATTCGTATTTGGCACGAGCTTAGTTGAAAACCCTTTAGGAAGGAGAAGAGAAAGTACGCCCAGCATAGAACGAGGCCCAAGGGTAAAAGGTACTGTGCTCAAAACTGCACAGTATGAAGTATAGCTAGCTCCTTAAACTTGACGTTGATTGACGCTTCAAACGTGCAGCGTTCACTTGACTGACAACCACTTTAGTTGTTGTCTTCAGCTGCTAATAAACTTGAGCATTCACTTATAATGAGCATTCTAGCGAATGTTACATTACAGAAAATAAACGAGAGCGTTTAAGCGAGCATTCCAGCGAGCATTCTAACGAGCGTTCTAGCGAGTATTCTAGCAAAAGGACAGTAAAGTTGCTTCGAGCTGTTTGCCGAGCCGAGCCATTCTGTCATTGTTCCGCCGCCGTCCCTCTATGCCTTGACTAGCATGGACTAGAGCGTTCGCTAGAATGATCGTGATAATGTTCGTAGCGATGTTGGACTCTATGCTTGGCTCTGTTCGTTGTTCAGTTAGATAAATTTAAAACCGGCGAATGCTCGATGTTCCGTTACAAGTGAATGCTCAAGTTTATTAGCACCTTTAAATGAAAATTAATATTAAACCCTCGTTAACCGTTTTCATTTAAATATGTAAGCCGCTGTAACATAAAATTATTAAACAAACTGCCATATCAAATTCTGTTGCTGGTAAATTAAAAAGAGATAAATCATCTTGTAACATTTTCAGAGCACAAATAGAGTATTACAAGCCATCGATCTTTCCCGAATAATGATTCGAGTATGTTGGAAGTCTATATCATATTGGCGTGTTTTTTTTAAACCAGTACGAGAGGGTCGTGGCTAAATAATAACAGCCGCACGGGTCGATGTATGGTTAAGCTACGCTTGCCGCTGTCTGTTTGTGGATGGGTGACCATCCATTAGATATCGAGACCCTTTCGTACCTCGGAAAGCACGTTAAGCCGTTGGTCCCGGCTGTCATTCGTAAATCCTTGACATCGGTGGTTACGGGTAGTCAGAAGCACAAGTTTGACGACCAGTCTTACCAAGATATCATGTCGTTTGCCCAGTAACTGGGCTGTGGAGGTCAGATAGGCAGTCGCTGCATGTAAAATACTGATTTTTAGCTGCATTCGGTTAGACTGGAAGCCGACCCCCACAAAGTTGGGAAAACCTAAGCTGATTGATTGACTCACCGGTAATAGTATCAATAGGTCCTTTCTTAACATAAGCTCCTGCTATACCCACTACGTGGGCTCCCAGGCTGTGGCCAATGAGATGCACATCATCCATAGACACTCCCTCTCCTATGAGGAAATTGAGGAACTCTGTGAGGAGGCGGCCCACGGAAGCAACGTTGTAACTGGCTAAGACATAGTTGACGTTGGCTGCGACACCCCAGTCTACCACGATGATGTTTAAATCACTTACGTTGAGGTATGCTGCAATAATGACGAGAAATTATTCATAACACATTCAGTGCTGGAGCCCTCCTGGAGGGTTCACCTAATCGCATATGGGATGCCAGGAGCCCTCGCGGAGGGCTCATTTTAAATGTAAGTTTTTCCTAGCGAATAGAGCATTTTAAATCGTGAAAATAAAATCTGATGCATATTTTAACAAGACTTAAGTATAAGCGTTGGTTTTAAAATCCAAGCATTTTTTTTTATTTATTCACGGTTACAAATATTCACAAACAATTTAAAAGGTTGGAAACTACGTACAGTAACAAGACCCCCTAAAAACACAATTTTACTCCGGTTTACAGTGTTTTATAACACGGTTTTAAAAACCTAATTTATTTATTTATTTATTTATAGTTAATTAAAACGGCACAGGTCCAATTACATTAATTAACATAGAATTATAAAGATTAAAATAAAATAAGCATTCAAGTAACATACAGTACAAAAATTAAATTCAAATTCAAAGATATACAATTCGTGGATAAAATTATTAATAATTATTTGCTTAAATGGTTGAATGGTTAAATAAATTAAAAACAACATAAACTAACATTTAACAGTGGACACCCTCGCATATTGTCTCTCACAAAACACCAGACAAGC
This sequence comes from Omphaloscelis lunosa, assembly GCA_916610215.1. NCBI lineage: Eukaryota > Metazoa > Arthropoda > Insecta > Lepidoptera > Noctuidae > Omphaloscelis > Omphaloscelis lunosa. The sequence continues at coordinate 15,471,840 of OU744244.1, read as the reverse complement.
ACGCATTATTTCCTTCCAATCATCAGCAAACACATCACATTCAGGGTCGGCAGTCAGGAGGGCGTTTAGCAATGCCGTTCACCGTCCGCGATGGTTAACTTTTGCGCAAACGTAATGCCGGTAACCCTCCCGGAGGGTTCACTTCCAATATATAAGGCGGCATGGCGTATGAGTTCTATGAAAAATGGGTGGAGTCCAAAGTATTAACAGTTTTCATTTCTGGAGAGATTGGTTTTGTGACGTGGGCAAAACTTCGTGCCTGTCCAAGCTCAGAGTAGATGTTTGAACAATGTCATGTTTTTGTAATTTTTGGGAATCGATTGGAAAACACGTTTACGGTGGAACAGATAGATTTGGAATAGCAATTACAAATCGAAAACTAGATTTTGGACCGATTGAGGGGCTACTTGGTTGTCGTCACGACTCACGCTCAAAGGTAGCCATTGTTTGCAAGTGACCCAAAACAGAACATTATGGAATAAATTGAAGCCTTTTATTCAATAGAACAAAGAAGAAGAATTCCACAATCTATTCCACTGATTCTTTCCATCAGAATAGCACACATTTTTCGCTAGCAATGTGGGTGTTCGAGAATCGAGATACATTGACCTCGCTTGAAATTCAGTCTGGCATCGTCGTGATGGATTTCAAGATCTCATTATGCCGATACAGGCGGAGTAATCGCCTACAACCATTGCAGTTTCCATTCCCTGATATCGGGTCGATACGTCTACTATATGCAGGAAAAATACGATTTCTATACTTTAAATGGGAAATGCTTTAATTATATTTCTCGTTCGTTGAACCAAATCAATTAATTATTTGTTTATTTTACTTGAACATAACACGGACAACGGCCAATTACATTTGTTAAAAATACAAGACATACGCTCATATCTCAATACTCCAGGTATACTGACAAAATCTTCTTCCATTTGTCGGCGAACATGCATAACTTGAAGAGCTAGTGTAAAGTTTTGAAAAAGCCTTCCTACCTTCTTTTATAGATTCGGGCATAGGGCTGTATCCATGATTGAGCCAGCCATGAGTTAGCACCTTTACTTTTTTGCTAAAATCGAAATTTGATTCATGAAGAGACGCTGAATCGTTGGTATTTAAAACTTGAAAGTCGAATGGGTTCCTCCTGAAATGATAAAAATATTATTACTCTAAGTCATACTGTTACAAAAGTATAGGAAGAGAAAGTACAATGCATCACGTCTAAGATACGATGACATGGACAGTAGTTTTTTTTATGTATTATCAGTTTGCAACTGATTTGCAAACGCTACATGAGCTGCCCCTTTTTTTTGAGTGGGAAATTATCAAATAACTTCCCTCGCTCTGGGCGGAGTGGGAGGGCGTGTCAGACTCTTACTGCCTAAAACCCACCCGTGTACCTGCAGTTGCCTGTATGTTGCCAGGGGCCACGGTATACCTTTCGGACGTTCCCGCCATTCCGGCAGGCATCGGCCCAATCGGACCCCGTCAGTTCTGCTGACATCTCTTTGAGGCGCGCGTGTAACACAACGCGCCGTCGACCCGGGCCTGGTCCTAATCGGACGGCGAGCTACCCATTGCTTACCGTCCGCAAGCCCGCGCCTGCGGTGGCTAGGAATTGGCTTGCGATTCCCGATGCCCGGTGCGTCTCCTGCAGCGATAAGGGACGGACCAGGAACCTCCCGAAACAACCATGTCTGGTGAGGACCTGCGTCAGGTGGAAGGTGAGGACGTCGTGGCGCCTCTCTAGCCACTCCTCAAAGAGGGGAATTATCGCCGCAATTTTGCCGTGCCCAGCACTGGATGGCGACAATCACACCCTCCATGAGGCCATGAGATCCCGCCGGATTTCTGTCCGCTGTGTCGTGATTTCTCGCGGCAGCGGAGTTACGTCCTGGCGTTTCGCGTCCTCGCGCCACTCCCAAATATGCGCGAGGTCGTTCGCCCCCAGATCCCATGTTGGCAATCCGGCAAGGAGGCTCGCTGTCTCACCGGAGACCGTGCGGTATCTACAAACCAGCCGAATGGCCATGACCCTGTGGGACGCGCTAAACGGTTGAGCGAGGTTATCAAGGAACGCGCCCATATCGGTGCCCCGTAACATAATCTGGCCCTGTAATGTTTCACCACTACCAATTGGTTCACCACCTTCCTAAATGTATTTCTTTCTAGATCAAACCCCGCTAATTCTATGTATTCTTATTCATTTACATTAAAATAGGCTATACTTACTATGAATAAAACTGTACCTAACGGCAAAACAAGATCAGTGCTAGAAAATGAGACTTCTAAATATCCGAGCATCGAGTGTGTTGTCCAAAAAAAAATTGACCAAACAGAATTTCGCTCACCACGCTGTGAATAGACGCACAACATACATACACAATAGCTCATTTCAATATAATTATAGTCTAATGACTCTTACAAGACATTATATACGCCACGACAACAATACCATGTACCAAAAAGGTGACGTTAAATTTTTTATCATACACCACGATAGCAAAATAAGAACGTTTTGCGAATTTTAATTATGTTTTACAATTTACTTTTTAAATTTATGGTGAGAATATTTCTTTAAACCGGAATAAAGTACATGTTTGAAAACATTTAACGTTCTTTGATAGTTTGTAAACTATCTATTTGTGAATCGAGCGACAGTCGTTTCAAGTGTCCCAACATTTGCTATTGCCTTTGGACACTTTCAAACTTTGTTCTACCAAGACGTACGGAATCGTTGACCACAACTTACAAGGTACCTAGGACCTGTCAAGATAGCTCCGAGTACCTAAAGAGCTCCAGGACATTACAAGGAGTACAGAGCTCTAGGATATTACAAAGACCCATGGCCCTATTTTTATAACCTATCCATATAAGTAGGTACTAGGTACATTCCTATATTTCCTGAACGGTTTTTGCAAGCTTTATTTAAAGTTTCAGCCGAACTTTTCATGCTGCCAATATCAGGTCAGTCGATATCGCTGAAAACCACATCCATGTTATACGCCCAAGTAATTGAAACAATCAGTTTTCCAGGAGTCTGCACTCACAACTTGACAGAAGCAACTTTAAAGATAAACACTCTGTTCTCTCTATTTATTTAACTAATTTTGAATTCTGGCATCTGAACACTTCAGATTTCTATGGTTTTCTTGGACGTGCGTTTAATTTTCTTCGGGAAAAACTGTACATACACAAACTACAGTATACACTGGCAGTAAGATACAGCTAATTGGTTAGACGTAGAATATTATCTGACGTCATATTATTAAATTATCTAAGAAAACGTTTATAGGCCGCCGACAGTGATAACAAAACCAGTATAAATTGCCTCTCTCTCTCTCTCTCTCTTAGAAACTCCGTACCACGTTAGGTCACCTCAAAAAGTGGTACCACCACCGTACGGTCGGCTGTACTTACCATTGCGACGCATAATATAGATAGACTCAATAGATAGACGCAATATATAGTTAGACATAATATAGACTTGGCTCGTAAGAGCTCTGACTGTAGACCCGATCCAGTGATCGATCAATTACCTTCCAAAGAATCCGGATAGCCAAAAGAGACTAGAGAAACCCATTAATTGGCGCTCCTTTAAAAATATAAAAAGAAAACATCAATAAAAATATGACTTATGTTGTCCCGAAAACACTTCCCGGTTTTCTTTGATCAATTCCATGGATTCTTTTGGCGGCACTTTGCTGTTGGCTTTATTGTAGTAAGGCTCTGTTGTTAGGGGACTAAATACAATTTATACTTTCCTAGTCTTTTTCCTTAATTGTGCTCGGTTGATAGCAATAAGTCCACCCCCTGTTACATAATGGGACTTAAACATAACCGGCAAAATGTGGCTACAAGTGCACCTCTGCTCAACCCTTCATCTCTACTTCTCTTACCTCGTAAACAGCCTGAATTCAACGTCGGACTCGTACACCCAGCCGAAGCCCCAGAAGCGGGTCTCGTTGACAGTGGGAGCTGGCGGGTACATCTGCACGCTGGCCAGCCATACCGGGTCATATGGCGTCGGCGCATCCCATTTCACCGCCGACACTACTGCTTGTACAGAAATATTGGGTATAATAAGCTGTTCGTGTATTAAAACCTACATTATAATTTTACCAGAGAGCACTGGTGGCCCAATGTTAACCAGGCACTTTATAGTAGGGGACCCCAAGAGGGAATTTTGGAATTTACTCGAGTGCGGCAGATAAATATAAGGGAGGATACCTTACATATTGATAAGTATCTCCAACCAGTACGAGTCCTTAATATAGGGGTACGCTCTGGGTACCCGTCAGATTAGTAAAAAAAAATCGACTATCTGAAATACTCGAGCGCGTCAGATTAAGATAAGGGGGATTCATTACTAGCTAAGAAGTGTCAATTTTGCTTATCTGACGATTTGAGCGTAACCTAAGGGGGTGGGAGGGTAACAAAGTTGCAAAAAAAATACGATGTCTTGGCTTACTCGAGCGCAGTTGTTTTTTATTTTATTTTAAAGGTCCAGAAAATATACCAGAATAACAAAAAACATATAATCTGACAATTTCCGTAAGCTGAAAGCAATAAAAATGGTCAATTAAGATGTATACAGCTAGGGTAAAGCATGTATTCCCCACTCCACGCCTCTTTCTCCCTTTCACTTTCCCCTATCTCTCGACTCTCTCGAGCCTTCCCCACACTGCTTTCCGACGCCATGACACCATTACAGCTGTTCACAAACCACGTTTTTATGTTATATGTACGACGCTCCGGCTTATTTGTGGTAAAAAGTTGGTTTTGTAAATAAAATTTGGTGAGTTTAATATGTATAAAATGAAAATGAAATGAATAAAAAAAAAAAAAAAAAAATGAAAATGAAATGAATGAATGATGAAATGAATGATGAATATGTGTAAAATGATATGATATGATTGTTTTCTGTTAAGAAGATCAATCTTCTTAAGTAGTGAAACTTACATATGAAACATTAAAAAAATATCAAAGTACTTGCTGATTTTCAGAAGCCAGAGCAACAGGACAGTGTAAAAAAAGTGATAATGCACTGGAAATTTCTGGTTCAATAGTTGTGAATCACATGTTCCTGAGACTTCCACAACTGAGGCTGCTGATGTATCGATAGATGAGTAAGTGCTAATAAGAGTAAAAAAGTTTTTTTTTAAGTTGTCAGATTACCAATACCCCTCAAAATAATCGTCAGATTTTTGGTCACTATGGCTGGGACATCATGATGAACCTTCAGTATACTAATCTGACGCGCTCGAGTATTTCAAGAATGCGATTTTCTTAAACATTTTCAGAAAATCGCTGCGAGCTTGCGTCACTTCCAAATCGTCACTCTAAGAAATGACAGCATCTCTAGAGTTCACTGAACACCCCCTCTGAAAATCTGACGCGCTCAAATAATTTTATTTCTCCCCCTCCCGCATGGCCACCCTCACCACGCAAATCGTCAGATTAATATATATTTCATATCAGAGACATGTTGGAGCATGAAAAATGTCAATATCTGACACGCTTGAATATTTCCATGTCATTGTTTTTTTTTTACAATTTTGAAAATCTGTCGACGCTTCCCCTACCGCTGAAAATGGAAACATTATAGGACCATTTATTCTTCCTATCATTTAATCTACCTAATCTAATAGATTTCCGCGACGCTCGAATAATTCCACATTTAGCATTTTGGGCTCCCTTACTATTACTTTGTGTTACTTATTTCATCACCACTACTCTCAAAACGGTGAAGGAAAGCCATGAGGAAACCGGTATGTCCTAGAACCAAAAATTTGCAGACATATGACATTTACCAACCCGCACCGGGCCTGCATGGTGGATTATGGCCTCTCACAGAGAGGTGGCCTGTATCACAGAAGTGGGAACGATACAGGCTTGAGCAGATTTTTTTTCCCAACTTATGAAGCAATGGATTAGCAATCTGTTTCAAATCGGAACAGATAGTGATTGTGTTGTATTACCTACGCAATTCGGGGCTGGTTAATTTTATGAAGTACGATAACAGTACAGTTTCTGAAACAGTGTTTGCACCCTTTGTAAGTCTCCATTGCTTAAAAATAACATAAGATTTTAGATATTTATCGCGAGACTATTCAGGCAGGAAACTGCTTTAATTCTTCCCGTGTTAAATAGTAGACTTCGTCCCCAGACTCACTCATATTTATTTATCATTATTTTATAATAACCAACGTGTATCGAACTTTGTAGCTAACTACAAAGTTCGATACACGTTGGTTATACGATACTCAGAAGAAAACAAACAAAAAAAAATAACAGTGTGACTTCGTGAGTGCTGACAGAAATGAAAACTTGAACAATTTTACAGTGCAGGAAATAATGTATCGCGCGTTGATGTCTTTTTAATGGTCAAAAGCTTGTGTCGTAAAAGTGTCAAGAAATCAATGGTTTAGTCCCATCTCAAAAATGCCCAACACGCGAGAAGTTTTCACTTCAAAAATATCCCGCTATTTTTTAAAGATGCGTTCTGAAACTGCACCCGCGGTATTCTGCCATAATATTAAAGATTGTTAAAAAAAAAAATGTAGATACATACATAAACAACAGATACATAAACTTCGTATTTATTTCTTTAACATTCTCTTTATTTCATTATAAAAAAAAATAATTCGATTATTTAGAAAAAAAAAAAATTACATTTAAAACCATAGAACAGATGATTTGCAATTTTACGGTTAAATGTATCCAGACGTTTGTTTGTTTCTTTTTTGTATATGTTTTTTTCTTTTTTATGTATGGAATTTAAAAATCGAGTTTCGAATCGATATGTTTTTATCTCTTTTTTTTTCTAACGAAGTGAAAGTGACAGAACAAAGTGAAGTTTAAATCTTTCGAATTTTACGAGTAGACCCAGTGCTGTTCTCGGCATTAAAAAAAATACTTAAAAAGTTACTTTGTCTCACGCTTGCAGTAAAATCGAGTTTTGCTCACTGTCTTTACACAGCAAAACCTGCTTGTTTGAAGTGGTGAGGTGAAATAACTAATTTCTTAGTACGTATCGATACTACTTCGAAACTAGCTGTTCGCTTTGGGCTATCGAGGTCAGATAGCAGTCAACTCAAGTAACAATCTTGCTTTGAAAGCACTGACAATGTGATTGGTAATAAAAGGGGAACTGTTTTGTGACAACCAGCAGAAATTCTCGGAAACAATACCTATTTAGTGTTTAGACAACCATGCGTGGGCGTGGGTGTCCCTACTATACGCGTAAAGCGTGATGAAACCTTCCTACTTTTTTCTGGCTTGAAAGCTTTTTGTCTCAGCATATATATCTACCTACTTATTTGTAACAGACTTTCATTTGATCAGGAGAGATTCCTCCAGGCGGTAATAATTCTAATTCTCAATGATCTGAAACTCAGTCATAACTTTAAAATGCTGATCGAAATCGGTAACGTTTTATTTTGCGTTAGGGAAACTAAATAAATATAGCAGAATTTTCCTTAAAATTAGAAGGATATGCTGTCGCAAATTGGCCTATTTAAATCCCTGTTTGCATTTTATTTTCAATAACTTTTAGATTAATAGATTTCCTTTATATTAGGAAAACTAACAACTAATCACAAAGATCGGTCACAGTTTTTAGTAAAATTAAGGCCAATTAAGAGTTTCCACTTATAGGTAACGACAGACAAATAGTTCAAAGAGTTGGAAAATCAGCAATTTATATAAGCTAACGCAGGTACCTATCTAATAACTACTTACCTATAAATATAAGATGATACATTAAACATACACGTTAACACGTAGAATTATTGAATACTTCACTTCATACAATTTCCCCTCGGCACTCATCTATCTTCGGAAACATCAATTTGCGTAACTTGTAATCAATAATTCAAAAGCGTGTTGAGTTGCTTCGTTAATTTAATAGAAGTCAGTCAGCCTTCCCGTAATGGTCTCGAGGATATATAGATTGTTATCTTCATTTTAACATTCAATGAATGCTTGAACATTTACTTCACCGACAAACACTGTGAAAGTTCAATAGCTCCAAACAATTAATATTCATTGTTTGATTTAGAGACGGAACGTTCTGTTGCTTTTACCAATCTACGGAACCCTAGGGAACCTCTGTCAAGACTTTAAATAGCTCGCAGCTTTAAAGACTGAAGCTGCAATATTTATTTAACTTAAATAAGTAGTTTTTTTTATGAAACAAAATAAAGAGGAACTTTCGCAAGCATCGTTTTAGCTAAATTAAGGCGATGTAAAAAAAAAAAACTGTTGTCCTGGAACATCTGCATGTAGGCCATTTAAAGTTTGCAGCAAAATAGGTCCCGAGTTCAATCGCCTTGGGATACCAATTCCTAGTTTCTACTGTAAAACTAAACCGGTTTCTGCATTGTTCTAAAGGCGAATCAAAGCCAAAGTAGAGTAGGTGTCAATGCTTTTTGGCGAATTAAACTTTCTCGAAAAATGTGGTTAGTAAAACGGTGTGTTGAAAATTAATGGGTGATCATGAACTTGTTACATTTGTATAAACTTCTCACGAACCCGTAAACAGAACAAACAGCAACGAAATCATTCCAACTCCGCTTCCTGGTTACAAACACCAGACTCACTGAGAGCACAACCAACTTTCCACACATCGAACAAAACTTTGCTGAACTTTAAACTGACTAGAACGCTCATTTTGAAGCTAAATCTAATTGAAGGACCGACACCGAGGGCTCCCACATTTTCACTGCCCGCTTCAAACAGAGATTGAATTTAAATTTACGTAGCGGTATCGAGCTCCATTACGATTCATAGTACGATCCGCTGGCCTGTCCATCGATCATATTAATCAAACTGGACCTTATTAACATTGCATACGGTATCCTGAGGATTCTTCGTAAAATAGTGACGGGAGAAACTGTGAAACTTGAATCACCTATGAATAATTTTAAAAGGGAAATTCGAAGACCGATCAGTGATTCAATATAAAATATCATCAATGAAGTTACAGTCAGCAACAAAATTCTATTAATAAGTATTTCAGTTTTCTTATCTTAATTATTGAGCAAAATATTAACTCTTAGCTATTACTATATGAAACTATATGAAATGCTGAAATGCATTCGAATAATTTTGTGTCAATTTAGATGATAATATATATGACTAACAGTGTTAATCGACTTTGTCGCTGACTGTACGTCTGTATAATATTACCAAATCACTTAGGTAGGTACTATTCGAGTTCTAAAGTCACTTATTACGAGTATATCTCGTAATAAATACCTAAAAGAAAGTAATAAAATATTATTATAATAATCAGCATCATCAGGAAGTCGGTGTCTTTGCTTTTGTATTTTCGTTTTTTGTGACCGGCTGCCGAAATTAATAGTAGATTGTTATACAAGGGTCGAAAGGAATCAATTCTCATACGTGCGCTCGTGAGCGGCTATAGTACGAGTACGAATTGATGTTTTTTTTTTTAGCTAGGGCGTTTCGTAGTTGACCTCTGAGATCATGACTATTTAACCGGGCTTTCCTGTGGGTGCCTTAAGCTACTACACTTTAAACCTCCAGCAAGGGGTTATTCAACTATGCTAATTAAAACTAGGTGAACGCTCGCTAAGGGCACCCCCTGTGGGGTACGAACCTTGGCTTAGGGCGTCAAGTCAACCGGAGGGAGGACATCAAGGATGACTTCACCCGTGTTATACACTCTACTTTTCATTTCGAATATAAGGAAAGTAAAAAAAAAAATAGTTTTTCTTAAACATTTATTGACTAGTTTATTGTTAACAATAAAGAGTTAGAAAAAAAATTTTTTTTTTTTTGCCAACACGGGTTTCTGAAACTTTTTGAGTGAAAAAAGAGGGATTCTTTCGTCGAAAGCGGGACATAGTAAAAAAAAGTATATAATCAGAAGTTTTTAAATATTTATCTTTTTATTTGAGTTTTTAGTTACGTTTACGTGACAATAGACAGCAAAAAAGGCATAGAAAACGTATTTTAGTAAAAATATTATATTGACATTAGGTAGTTGAGTCTTCTAAGTCTTCTGAACAAAAAAAAATAAAAAGCAAAAATAAAGGGAAAGAAGCGGGACTGAGCCTATCCCGCGCGGGACATTTAATTTTGATTTAAAAATCAGGACGTCCCGCCAAAATCAGGGCGTATGGCAACGCTGGTTAGTATCCCGCCAAATTATTTAGTCTTTAAAAAAAAATTAAATAGGGAACACCGCGTCACCGCCGCGGGCCGCTATGCGTCCCGCTTAATACGTAAGTTTTTTTTTTAAATTCACACTGGCTGTTTATACACTCACAAAACTGCAGCATTTTTATAAATCTTTTTTTAGTATTTTTATTCTAGCTTACACTGCCCCACTGCTGAGCAAAGGCCTCCCCCAAATCCTTCCATGCATCCTTTTCCAGGGCCACCTACATTCAACCCTTGCGGTACGCGTCTAGGTCGTCTCGCCACCTCTTCCAGGGCCGGCCTTGGCGCCGCCGTCCATCCTCAGGCACACACCGTGTGGAGACCGTTGCCCAACGGTCACGATGCATGCGGCTGACATGACCCGCATCCCATTTTAGCTTGGCAGCCTTTCTTGCCCACGTCTAAAATCCCCGATTTGGAGCGTAGCATGGTGTTGCGATATTCCATCAGTTCGTTTTACACCCAGAATGCTACATTCCACTGCTCTTTGGCAAACCCAGAGGCGGAACTTTTGCGACTCGGTGAGCGACCAGGTCTGAGCACCGTAGGTTAGGATGGGCAGAATACACATATCGATCCATATTTTTCTTAACTACTTAGGTATGTAAAACATTTGGTAGCCGACTACTTATACTAACCTAACCAAATTTACTTCTACCTATTTATAAAATTCATTCCCGCCCTAGAGAGGGAATTCCCTCCCGAAGATGGGGAGAAGCTTCTTCCACCCGCTACTCGGATCAAACAAACACTACTTTCCGTATATGAGAAATGAAAAGTAATTTTTCAATTTGTAGAGTTCTTTTTTTAAGTCATTTTTGTAATAAAAGTTTTTATTTTTCATATTTCAGTTTTGGTAGTTACCTATCTACTCCACACAAATTCGAATACCACTACCCGATAATACAGTGACACGAAGTTATTAAAACATCATCCACATAGACTAAGTGGGAAAAATACGTATTATTGAAACTAACTCAAAAACAGCCCAAAAAACGTTTATAAAGTTTATTTGGGACCACCTAGGAAGTATACCCCAATTTTCCAAATCGGACTAGCCGTCTTTGAGTAATCGGGGAACTTAAATAAAAGTAAAGATTCAGAGAACCTCCTCCTTTTTTTTATTCAACAGGCCAGCAATTTATCAAGGTTAGAAACCTACCTCAAAATAACTGGTAAAAAAATATTAAATTCTTACCTACACTGATATATTTTGTAATAGCTTTCGCCCGCGGGTAGATCGGAATTTATCCCACGGAAACGTTCTACCGTAACGTGCACGCCAGTAAAGCTTCCAGTCTGCGTGATTTTTGCCAACATTTTCAACAATCACCTTCAAAACCTGTAATGAATTATACACCTAGACCTTCCTCATGAATCTCTCCGTCCATTAGTGAAAACCGTATAAAAATCCATTCCGTATTTTTTGAGTTTATCCCGTACAGACAGACAGACGCGGTGGGGGGACCTTTTCTATTATGTGATAGTGATAGTGAAGTTGAAGGAAACTTATAAGAGCATGCTCGACCGTACTATTTAATTTATAGTCTGCCGGTAATTTATAGGTAGAGTCCGCACCACCAGTGCCACCAGTGAAGTCCGACGGAAAATTATGGAACCATTTTTTATAATGCAATTTGATGCAATGACATAAGCACCGCGTCTATCGGACTCGAGTGGTGGCGCGGACTCTATTAGAAAAAACCCCTCTCAAATATAGTCTGGCCACGCTAACTCTGCAATGGAATAAAAGGGCAACTCTAAAAAGTTTTATATATGGTATACTTTTACATCAGTCAGATATGTCAGTTTCGGAGTATTTACTTGAACTGTCAGATTGCTTACGCTGTAAGTTGTTTTCACGAAATAAAGTAGAAAAATGGTTAAACCTATTAATGCGGGAGTCGTGTAAGTATTTAGATCCAATGATTTTGATATTTTGCCTGTTGATTTTTGCTTAACAGATTATGTGTAATAGACTATGTCATACCTATAAACAAAACAATCTATCAAAAATAAAAAGACAAACAACGTATCAAATTCTTTTTTCTTAGTACAGACGGTATTACCGTCTATTTTCGTCGTATTTTCAAATTCAACCATTTTTTTTTACTTATATAGACTAAGCCCAAGTTCGTTCGGACGATTTTTTCCCGCGTCAATTTTTTTTCACACATTGGATTTTCAACGCTTTGCTTAGCGCCAAGAGTTGAAAATCTAATAGTGTGTTTTTCGCCGTACTGAGTTGCATTCTGTTGGATTCTCAATGCTTGGTTCAACAACGAGAGTTGAAATTCTAGTGTGCGATAAAATCTCGTCGCGATATTTTTACGTCCGTGCGAACGTAGGCTTAGCGTGGCGAGACTAAGTTGTTATAGTTCGTGTTTGTGTCCCAGAGACTAATTTGACAGGTGCAAATGTCAAACTCCAAATTGAAAAAACCAAACAACAATCACTAGAAATGTCAAATCAGTCTTTGGGATTAAAAATCGAACTTTATACTAAATTACTTCAGAAACGTCAAACTCTGGTATTTTATGTTTACTTATTGCACTCAATCAAAATTTTTTTATTAAAAAAAAAAACTACCATCAGTAAACTGACAGTTCCTTTAATAAAAAGGCTCTCGTTTTGTTTTAGTTCCTAACTGCCGCTTCCATAGATATACTGGGCAGTCAGTAAATATTCGGTTTTCAGACACGTACAGGTCGTGCCCTTAAAGATGAGACTTGACCGCGCCTCCCGCCGCTCTTTCCCCCGCCCCGATGACGCCCCAGCGGGGACCTCATACCGCTAAAGAGACCCATAAATCGTCTACTGCGCAAGTCAAACCACGTGGTGCGTCAAGTCTCATCTTTAATGGAACGACCTGTACAGCTTCGCTCGACACTGCAAAAAAAAACCTGATGTAGATAAGAAAAGAAACAGACTTCCGACTTCCGTACTGTGGTACGTATATTGGCATTGACGCTAGGATAATAATGTTCTGCTGTGCACAGACCATTGAGATAGAAAAAACATATGTCTATGGCACAGACTAAAATTGTTCTGTGCGTGCGTTGACGTTTGACGTACGATAGTAGGTTACTGTGTATGTACGTAAAATAAAATCAATTATTATTTGTATAGCATAACGGAGCACACGTTACTAAGGAAAAAAATATAAAACTAACTACACATCACAGCTGAATGCAGCAGTGATACAGATAGTATTTCATACAAGGCTACTACTTTAATAAATACGCACAATGGCACTAGCCCTCGAAAGCACAAAAATCTTGGAATTTTTAGAACTCGTCGGTCGTCTGAAGGTAATTATGAGTTTCAATATTTCAGCAATTGCTATTTTCCTCGTAAGCTTATCGATTTCTTTTAGATATCAGAGAATTAACTCACCACCTGCTTTTCTTGTATGGTGAAAGATATATTCGATTTCAGATTTAATATTAAAGTGTTTTATCAAATAATTTATTTCAGCAGCTACGTAGCCACAAAATCCTTTGTTTCTCTAACACGTCAACTCATAAATTGATCATTCTTATTCATTTCTGTGATTATGTTTTTTCCTAATCATTTGCAGCATGTGAAGAGAACTGGCTGGGTGTTATGTGATGTTAACGAGTGTGAATCTATTGCTGGCCACATGTACCGCATGGGACTGATGACCTTCTTGCTCACTGATGAAAACAACCCTACCAATCTTGATAGGTTTAGGTGTCTGCAAATAGGTATGTTAATGCTGTGCTTTGTTATATTTCTAAATATATTAACATTTTAAGTTCCATTCCACTTTGGTAAGTAATAACATTTCAGTCTGACATAAAATAGTTTGTCTCTTAAGTGTATATTTTGTATAAGAGAATACAATATTTTTATTTAAAATATGATGCATAATCATCTATCATGCACCATCTCTCATGCAAACATACTAAACTAATTTGTTATTGTCTTTTCTTGACTAAATTCTGATTTATACTTTCCAGCTCTTGTCCATGACTTGGCAGAGTGTATAGTTGGGGACCTCACGCCCCACTGCGGAGTCTCGCCAGAGGAGAAGCACCGGCGGGAGGATGAGGCTATGCAGAAAATTGCAGAACTCACGGGTATCGCCGGTGATAGAATGTATAACTTGTACAAAGTGAGTTTCATTATAGCTCTTAAAATTATTTATATTAATTTTTATTTTGTTTTTAATATAGTATACTGCAAACTGGTTTTTATATTTTCTTTAGTGATTCTTTTCATCCAATGGCAGTTAGCTGTTTAAATGAACTATTAGCAAAAATATTGAGATACTATGGTCTTGATTTTTGGAACAAAGGTCCTTAATGCGGCTTGTGGTACAAGTTGTCACGTAAAGAAAAAGCGTTATGCCTCCTCCATGCGACTTTCTCTCCCTCTCTACTCCGCTAGTATATGTGAGTGCGAGTATTGCATGTCAACCTTCATTCCTGACGGGGCTCCCTTGACCACACATGTTCTTATTGTTGTGTAATGGGGTAACCAGGATTTTCTACTATAAACAAAATTGTTCTCATAGGTGCCAATATCCACCAACATAGGAAACTATATTATTATACTTATCTTAAATGATTAAGAATTCCATTTTTGTATCAAGTGCATTATTGCAGTAGTGATTACAATGAGGAAATTTCAGAAACAAGATAATAAATATCCTGTATTAGTAATCTCAAGTTTTGACATGTGCAATGACTGAGTAATGCTGCAATTTATTGTAATCATTCATATAAACTCCCTATTTTTTCAACCTCTCTCCCTTCTTTGGACAATGGTTTTTTCCATCTTTGTGTTGCCTTTCAAATCACTTCCTGCAAAGCCTAATAACTTTACTAAAAGAATATTATACTAAAAAGCATGGCTAGCAAAATTACAAAAAGGAGATGGTTTTTTTTGGCCTGTATTATAACGTCTATTAATCGTTATATACTTAAAAAAAGTAACCAATTGATAATTTAAAATGGTTGTTTTTTTTATATCGTCTAACCGGAATAAAGAAATCGTAATAAAAAGAAAATGTTTGGATAATGCACTCAATTGATACAATTTCAATTATGGTTTTCAATGTCATAAATGCATGTGTCTCAGTATTCTCGTTGGACGAAGTATAATTATTACTACCCCTGTAATCTAGAGTTCATAAGAAATAAATCAACATGTGTTTCATTAATAGACGCCACAATTTTTGTGGGGCCTAATCGCCGAACAAAAAAACTCATCTCCTTTGATTATAAAGTGGGTAATTCTGTTAAACACTCAAATGCACGTACCTATTATAAGAAAGGGCGAATTGTTAGTCCGAGGCCAAAGGCAAGTCATTTAACAATCAATCTTTTGTTTTCCAGGAATATGAGAACCAAAGTTCACCTGAAGCTAAATTCGCCAAAGACTTGGACCGCTACGACATGATACTGCAAGCATTTGAATATGAAAAACGTGAAAATACACCACAGAAGCTGCAAGAATTCTTCACTGCTACTGAAGGGAAGTTCAACCATCCATTCATTAAGGATTTGGTAACAGAACTTTATAAACAAAGAGATGAGTTCGAAAAGAAATGCCTTACAAATGGTCATGCATAATAGAAAATTTTCTCTTCCAAGCTCCTTGTTTGTTATAATGTTAATAATGCTAGCATCGTTACCTAGCTAAGCTAGTTAGTATTATATTCGATTGCACAGAGTGAAAGGAACAGAATTAAACTGAACTTCTGCAGCCACTACCACTAACATCAGTGACATCATCTACCTAACCTTCCAGTCTTACCAGATGCAACTGAATACCAGTATTCTACATGGAGCAACTGCATATCTGACCTCTAAAACCCAGTTACTGGGTAAAATGGTACCCATTTTAAATAATAATAAATATGCATAATATATCAGTGCTGTTCAGTATTCATGATTTATCCATGACCATTACTAGCTGCTGCACATTTAATTAGTGAAATGCTGATAAATAGGTATAAAATACTTTTTGTTTGGTTATTTATATGAGATTTAGTGAAACCTGTTCTGAGAATGCTAATTTAGTAGTAGTACTACTACTACTTAGTAATCTTAATCAAAAACAAATATTTTTTTAAATAGCTTTAAGTATATTATTTTTAGCGTGTGTAAATTTTATGTTACTAGTTTTTTTTTTTTTTTTTTTTTCACTCATAAGTATTCGAATATGCACACAGTGTTACTAAATTAAAAGCTAAATATCGATACTTAAATACATAAAATGTTAAGTGATTTATTATTCCATTGCATAATTTTAAGTACATAACAATATTATTTTATCAACGAAGTTATAGAAAGAAGTACCTATTATAATTTACAATTCATATGTTTTTAGGGTTCCGTACCTCAAAAGCAAACCTCGGAACCCTTATAGGATCACTTGTGTGTCTGTCTGTCTGTCCGTCTGTCAAAGCCAATTTGCTCCGATCCTAATGGACCGATTACGTTGAAATTTGGTACACATATGTACTTCTGTGACCCAAACACGGACGTGCAACGTAAATAAATGAATTTTGAATATGGGTCAAACAAGTTTTTTTTTTTAGTTTCGGAAACCGTTCCGTGTGATATGAAATGAAAGGGAAATATATTTATTTTACAATTTTAAAATGTATTTATACATTTAAAGATATTTAAGAAAATAAATAAAAATTGACCATTCGCCCCTTATCTCCGAAACTACTGAGCCTACAATTTGGAAAAAATACAGAGAATAGTTCTTTACTCATAGATTACAGGAAAACCTATTAGAAGTCTATGTTCTTAAAATAACATGGTAAATCTCTCAATATTGTGCATACAAACTTACATTTGCAGTTGGAATGTATTTTCTTATTGTTTTTCAACTACAATGTTATGTTTGTATTTGGGATAAATTTATCCCAACTACGGAACCCTTCATTGTGCGTAGTCCGACACACACTTGGCCGGTTTTTTTATTTAAGATGTTTAGTGGCGTAGTATTAAAATGAAAAAATATATACGTATTGATTACGTAAGATTTTGTAAGCCATTTCTAATGAGCTATAATTATTACCTTAGACTACCAAATATCATTCCCACTAGTCACTAAAATGACATCAAATTATTTAAATGTTACCTACTGGTGTTTTAACCATCTTTCCTATGAATAGTAAAGTTAGTACTTACTTATTTATTCTTACATAAGAGTTAATATTACAAGCAAAGCACAATAATATTATTTAAAAAAAATTGGATGTTGTCAACTATGTTTATGGATGCGTTTCCACTGAGGCGGAGACGAGCGAAGCAGAGCGGAGACGTGAGGGAATCAAACAATCACAGACGAAACGAGACTCGATGTGGATTTCAACCAATGTGATTGAGCTTTTGGGATTCTCCTGCTCACTTCGATGATCTCAACTTTCTCCGTCATAATGTCATCCTTCACTTTCCTCCCCTGGGTTTTGCGTCTGAAGCTTTTCTATGTTGATTAGTGTGCCATGTCAAAGTGTGATAGTGTTTTTTCTAATAATCTCTAAATATACATAATAATTCAAAATATTGTTCCCCAGCCTACTTAAGTACTTAAATTACACCTTTTTTTTACAATTTGCGTTTTTTATTTGTTGTTTACAATACCCAAAACCTACCTAATTTGAAATCTTTTAGTTTCAAAATTTTAACAAGACCTTCGCAATAATATTGAAATATATTTATTTATAACTATGTTACCCACTTACAAAAAAAAAATACTATAAAGCAGGCAAAATATTAAAAAATACAAGAAAGCAGAAATAAGTACTATAAATACAAAAGTGATTTCACTAACCCCCGAATTCTCTAACAACACAGTTTTTCTGTAGCAGTGTAGCTAGATATGTAATTCAAGTTGCAACAGAACATGAGACATAACGGCGACATAAAATGGAGTTGTAAAACCATTTGAGAGATTGAGCATGAGCTTTATAGTACTTACAATTTTTTAATTATTTTGAACAATAATGAACATATCATGTAAGTACATTTATTCTTATTAACCCCGATTCAAAATGCGGCCAGGAAGTACCACGGGATGCACTATAGGATGCATATAATAAGTACGTCTCCTCAAGTGTAGTTACTCAAGACTCAACTGCCAGTTCTAGAGAGCCATCCACGCACAATGGTCCACCTGAGGGTCTAACTATGTAAGTGCGGAAACCAAACCATAGAACATAGGGATGATGAGAGTTTTGCACAACACAATTTAAAGTGTTGGACTTTGAGTGTACCTAACTGTGCGTTTGCACTGGATTCACAGCAAAACATGTTGAAATGTGTAGGTACCTACTTTCTGTCAATGTTCCATAACGATACCCTAATTCGCACTCGTACAAGTATCTTCCAACACCAATTTCACAGGAGAGCAATTCGCATATTAATATCGCAGCAGTGGTTTAAAAAAAAACATTACAAATTGAGTACTTATAGGTACACTCCGATTCAAACTTAATGGCGGCTCGGAACATGAGGCGAGTCGCTGCGCAGTAACGAATTCATGGGTCAGCGGGGGTGAGGGGTGGGGTATTGCGCAGCGAGCAGCGCACTTCCGAGCCGCCATTAAGTTTGAATCGAACTGTATCATAGAATAGCTTTTTGAGATAGGTGCTAATTGTAATAATTATTTGACAATTTTAAACTCTGCATGTTGAAAATTGATGTCTTGAAGCTAGCCCTCTCAGTTAGGTAATACAAGTGTGCACGTCGAAACTATGAAATCAATGCAGTTAGGACATAAATGTTAAAAAAAAAATTGAAGCAAATTAAAATAAATACAAAAAATTGTCATAATAGTTTTAAATATAATTGTAACACTTTTTTTTTAATAGAAGGAGAATGCTTTACGTAGGTAACTCTGGTAAGATAAAACGACGCAGAATTTCAATTAGTAGTATATTACATAGGAATAAAAAATGAAAAAGAATGTAATTATGTAGTAAGAGTGTGAACTAGGGTATCGATAAAATGTTTGACAGAGGAACTAGAGATATCAATAATTTTTGCTGTGAATATTTTGCCAGTGCAAACGCACAGTAAAGGGCTTATTACACGGCAGTCAACAGAGTGACCTTGAGTGGTGGTTTATAGTAACTTTTATGATGTGAATCATAAATAAGAAAACTTGTTGATGTTGAGCAATATTTGTTTTATGTATTTTAAGGATTATAATGGGAATATTAAGGCGAAAGCGCCGACCCTGCCCGCGAAATTCAAATTTTCTTACGTTTTTTGTATTTTTTAGGTCAGCCTCAGATCTCATGTTAATGATTGATTGATTTGCGGTCGTAAAAATAATAAATATATATTTACAGAATGTTAATAATTAAAATCGTAAATACAATTCTCAGTGATGGTGTATAATGTCATAAATTCACGAAATTGACATTCTTAGCAGCAAATAATTTGATATGTTATTTAGGTAACCGTGAGATGTGGAAGAAATGGAGGGAGGCCATCTTTTATGACCGCCAATCAATCAATCATTAACATGAGATCTGAGACTGACCTACAAAATGAAAAAAACATAAGAAAATTTGAATTTCGCGGGCATGGTCGAAGGTTCCACCTTAAATCGAGAGTTTTGAGAAAGACATATATCAGTTACTTGACAACAGTCAGTGTCAGTACTAAACAAGTATTAAAAATAATAAATAAAAACCAAAGAGTATTGTTCCTCTTTACACCCTCCGAACTTTTTCAAAAATTGCTTATCTTCTTTAAGCCAATTTTTGTGCATAAATTTTCAATTCTTGGTCCGAAGAGTGGTTTTGTGAGCATATCTGCTAACTGGTGAACTGCCGGTACTTGCTTCACTTCAAGCTCTCTATTAGTTGCACACTCTCGCACAAACAAGTGTTTTAGTTTTATATGTTTAGTGCGCTTGTGATGCTCGTATTTAGGGTTGTGAGACAACTTGATTGCAGATTCATTGTCGAGATATAGCACTGGTTTTTGTAACTTGGCTAAGTTCTTTAAAAGACTGTTCAGCCATACAATTTCTTGTGCAGTTTCACTCGCAGCGATTATCTCAGCTTCGGTTGAAGAGAGAGAGACCACGCTTTGACGTTGGCTTCTCCAACTGATAGCCACTCCTGACAGTAGGCAAACCATACCGGTTGTGGATCTGCCTGTTTCTTGATCACCCCCGAGGTCAGCATCTGAGTAGCATACCAAATGCGTAGATTGCTCGATGGTTGATCTGTACACTAAACCCTTTTCAATCGTTCCTTTTAAGTAGCGGAAGATTCTCTTTAATAACAAGACATCTTTAGCCGTTGGTGTCTCCAAATGTCTTGAAGCTCTACTGATAGCATATGCTAGATCTGGTCTTGTGCCTACTGCTAGATAAGTAAGGGCTCCAACAGCCTGTCTATATGGGAAATCTGACGCGTGATTACCAGGTTCATCACTGTCGTCAAGATTTTCTTTTGTTATTGGAGTTGGCGTTGGTTTGCAGTTCATCATGCCAAACTTCTTCAAAACCTTTTTAGTGTAGGCTTGTTGGCATAGTGTGATTCTGCCTTTCTCGGCCTTTATTTCCATGCCTAGGAAATAAGATGCAGGTTTTGTAGTTATCTTGAATCGAGCTTGTAGTTCCTTGATAAACTCATCTCCTGCAGATGTAGTATTGCATGTTAAAAGTCCATCATCGACGTACAATCCAATCAAGAGTTTGCACTGTCCTCTGTTTCTGGTGTACAAGCAAGGATCTGCTTCACATTGTTTGAAGCCAATTTTTCTCATGTATTCAGTTATGCATGAATTCCAGCATCGTGGCGCTTGCTTGAGTCCATACAGGCTGCGTTTCAGTTTGCACACCCGGTTTGTTCCATCGTTGAAACCTTCAGGTTGACGCATGTAGATTTCTTCCTCAACTGTGCCATTAAGGAAAGCTGTTGCTACATCGAATTGACGTAGATTAAAATTTTCTTTAGCAGCGATTGCTATGATTGCTCGTATAGTGCTAAGACGAGCCACAGGACTAAACGTCTTGTCGTAGTCGACGCCTTCTTGTTGAGAATATCCTTTGACTACTACCCTGGCTTTAAATTTGTCAATTGAGCCATCGGCATTCGTTTTCAATTTGTAAATCCATTTGCATGGTAGTGCTTTTCGTCCTTTAGGTAATACCACTAAGTCCCATGTTTCATTTTCTTTTAGTGACTGTATTTCGCTTAGCATGGCCTTGATCCAATTTTGTTTATAAGGTGAGTTCAATGCTTGTTTGTAAGTCACCGGATCGCTTGGCAAATTTTCTACCTCAGCAACTGATGCCAGTACGAAGTCATCATACCGTTGTGGCGTTTGTAGTGCTGATCTGTCTCTTAAATTGTAACGATTCGTTTCAGGTTCTTGTACAGCAATATTTTCTTTGTTATTAACCTCATGATACTGTTCGTCGTCTGAATCACTATCAACTGCTTGACCGTTAACTTCATTTGATTGGTAATCAAAATGTTCATTGTTTGGTACAGGATCAGCTTCTGTGTTATTTTCAGTGAGGTCGTTTTCATGTGTATCGTCCGAAAAATCTATTTGTACTGTAGTTTTGTCTGTTGCAGGAACCGAATCATTGATATCGTTTTCACTGTAAGTAAGGTTGTCGACGTTGTCTAATGTGTTTGAGTAATAGTTGTTCTTTATTACTTTTACGTCTTTTGAAATAATTGTCTTACGTTTGGACGGAATGTACACCCTATATGCTTTGCTGGTGTCAGAGTAACCAACAAACATCCCTGGTATTGCTTTTGAAGCAAATTTATGGCTTTTAGGTCCTTTCTTCAGTACAAAGGTTTTGGATCCAAAAGACTGTAAATGGTTTACACAGGGCTTTCGTAGTACCCATAACTCGAAAGGCGTTTTATTTTCGATGCTGCTGTTTATGCTTCTATTGCAAAGATAGTTGGCCGTGCCAACGGCTTCTGCCCATAGTTGCAACGGCGCTCCTGCGTCTATCAGCATCGTCCGAGCCTTTTCAATCAGCGTACGGTTCTTCCTTTCGGCTAGTCCATTTTGGTGGGGGGTGTAAGGTGCGGACAGGCGTCGAGCTATTCCTTGTGCTTTTAAATAGCTATCAAATTTTGCATTGATGTATTCTGTCCCGTTGTCCGTTTGTAAGCATTTTATATTATTGCCAGTGAACTTCTCTACTTCGTGTTTGTATTCCTTGAACTTGTCTAGAACTTCTGATTTGTTTTTCAAGCAGTACACACGTCCGTATCGACTGTAGTCATCGACGAAGGTGACAAAGTATCTATTGCCGCCCACAGAAGGTGTACCGATAGGGCCACAGACGTCACTGTGAACTATTCCTAGTCGTTCTGTTGTTCGAGGAGTTGTACGTTTACGAGGGCAGGAAACTGTGGTCATTTTTGCTTTGATGCATGTTTCACAGTCTGACAAGTTGTTGGTTTTGTTAAATTTTAAACCAATAAGTGCGTCATTGTTAAGTGCTGTGTGAAGATCTTTTTCGTTCATGTGACCAAGTCTTCTGTGCCAGTCTAGTAACGAGCCAGGTTGTACGTTCGTTGAACTTATGTTAGGCGTCGCTGCGAAACTTCTATTTATTTTTGGCGTTTGCACGTAGTAAAGCCCGTTGATTTTGTTTGCAGTCAAAAACAGTCTTCCAGTTTTGTTCCGTATGAATGCTTTATCCTTAATGAACTTTACTGAAGCTCCATAGTCGGTCATGCTCGGCACTGAGAGTATGTTAGTGGAAAGTGAAGGTACAAAGAGTGTATGTTCCAAATGGATTTTTCCAGATGTGTTTGAAATGTAACTCTGCCTTCCCTTTGATTTCGGTCGAATGTTCTTCAGACGCGAAGTTTAATTTTCGAGATACTGATTTCAATTCCTTAAAATAGTCTTGGTGTGGAGTCATGTGAGAGGTGCAACCGCTGTCTAGTACCCAGTCGGCTCTATTTGAAGACAGGAGGCATTCATCAGCGTAGTTAGAGTCGTCGTTCTTTCTATATTTTGACTTCTCCTTATTTTTCTTCCAGCAGACAGTACAGATCTTGTGTGTCTTCTTTTGGAATATGTTTCTACCTGATTTGTTACAAATTTTGCAGCAAACGTAGAGTGCATTGTCCTCGTTGTCTTGTGAACCAGTGGCATGTTGCGAATTGGTACCGTTTTCATGACGAGCGTCACTTTCTTCTATAATTTTGATTTTAAGTTCTTCGGGTTTTGGTAGGACGTCACGTGATTCTATTGCTACGCGAAAGTTATCATATTTTGGCGAAAGGCTGTACAGCATCATGATGGTTAATAGATCTTCATGAATGACTACGCTCATGTCAGCCAGTTTGTCCACCGTATCCATGAACTTGTTTAGGTGTGCGCGAACATCGTTACCTTCAAGTTTCGTAAGGATCAACTGTTTGAGAAGGGATGCTTTGCGCGCAGGACCCTGACTCGCATGTATCTCTTTCAGTTTGTCCCATAAAGCTTTTGCAGAGGTGCACTTTTTAATTTCTCTCAGAAGTGAAGGAGCGATTATAAGGATCAACTCACATCTCGCTTGTTTGTCTCCTTCGATGTCTTCAGCACTTGCGTTTTCAGCTAGGGGAGCTTCTACATATTTCCATAAATGTCGTTTTACTAAAACTGTTTCGGCTTGTATTACCCAAGTGTCGTAATTATCTTGACGTAGTGGGTCAATGTGATACGTAGTTTTCGGCATTGTGTCCAAAAACCGATCAGAGCCCATTTTCCTTATGTTCAACAACGATCGTCATTTGTGACGACGAGAAAAAAAAAAAATTCTTCAGTCTTCACGCTCTGCTACCACATTAACTTTTATGATGTGAATCATAAATAAGAAAACTTGTTGATGTTGAGCAATATTTGTTTTATGTATTTTAAGGATTATAATGGGAATATTAAATCGAGAGTTTTGAGAAAGACATATATATCAGTTACTTGACAACAGTCAGTGTCAGTACTAAACAAGTATTAAAAATAATAAATAAAAACCAAAGAGTATTGTTCCTCTTTACAGTTTACAACCGTGGAGTTGGTGGTTGACGAAGAAATTTCAAACAGCTCTGCCTGTCGCCAACCAAGGTCACCTCTGTTGGGGACGCGTTTGACTGCCGTGTAGCAAGCCTGTCACCTGTCATAGACGTAGCTAATGTAGCTATATATATTTTTAAGGCATCAACCGGAGGGAGGACATCAAGGATGGGACGGGCTGGATCAAAGTTTTGATCATGATTATTAGTTGGGGAATTTAAAGTTACGTCCTCAATAGATTATAGCAAGACATATATTATGGTATATTAAGATATATTTTGACATATTTTAAGGATACAGCATGTTCTATTTTTTATTTTAATTATGGAGCATTGCTCCCTTTCCGCCCTCTCGCTTCACCCCGACGACAGACGCCCCGTCTACCTATTTGTGTACCTGTGAGTGAGCCGCATTCGCCACTCGTTATTCTTTATTTGTGGAAGGAGCATGTGCTTTATTCTCGTTAAACGCTGATGTTGAACCTCTAAAATATTGTGAGATTTTTTAAAATGATAAATCATAATTTACAAGCGCCACGAGCTCTCTTTTGCTATAATGCGATTCAATCCAGATGGTTCTTATTTTTGTGCCTGACAAGGCAACACGCGTATCAAATTCATCTTCAAAATAACTATCTATTAAATCCAATATTAGTGTGCTTGTCGAATCCATATTTCGGAGCCTATTTCAAAATTAAAACACTTTATATGCTTCAAAAACGTAGGTATACTTGCGACGACCGCAGACCAAAGGAGGGCAAAATATAATAAATATTATAGTATAGCTACCGTGTGGTAGCTTGCTTTAATGTAATATATAAAACAGTATTTTAATATATATTACAGCTACGTCTATCACAGGCTTAAATGGTAGATAATCAAATAAATCACAGGCATCTTTCCAATGACAAAACATAACACAGTCTGTACTTTTAAGATTTTATTATACAAAAAATGGGTAGTTGAGTATACATACAAACCTATTCAGTCGAAATTAACATTAAGATTTGCATAAATGCTAAGACCTATTTATTGTGACTATTCTTTTTCCCAATTTGCCATTGGAACTGTGATTGTTGAGTCACATTAACAAATTATAACTTCTCAGATCATGCTTGCTCAAATCCTAGGCACCCAATCCAACTTTAACATAATAAAATTGTTATTATTTGGATTTAAAATTAAATTAGGCTTTGTTTAACGCAAAATTTTAATGTTATTCTAGTTTATAGGATTGCTTATATCACATAAATAATTTCAGCTCTCCACTGACAAGCTCAAAACTTTATGTGATTATACATATTTATGGAGCAGTCAATTAACCTTCATATTTTATTTAATATTAATTTTATTAATTAATTAGCAGTTTGTTTTTGGTTATTCATTTTTGCTGCTTGTTCTTCTTCTTTTTTTCGTTGCTTTTCTCTCATTAATTCAGCATCCCTGCAACAACAACAAACAAATAATTAAAAATGTTGAAACAATAATGTGACATTGTCATTAGATAATCTCATTATTATCATTCATAGATCACTGTATCACCAACAAAGGTTTCCCCAGAAATTCAAGTACTCATAGAAACAAAGAGGCTGAAATTTGTTGAAGCACTTTAAAATATCTTAGGCCCACATAACAGAACCTCACTTAAGACTCAAGAATTACTTAAAACTAGTTGCAACCAATCAAAAAACTGTAAATGAGTTTTAAGTAACGCAAGTAATGCTTATGTTTTGAGTGAGGTTCTGTAATACGGGCCTTAGTCAGCAAATGGTAAAAATACTTTTTACATTGATCAATTACCTGACATGGGATATTTTATAACAAAAGGGTTATTTCAGGAAGGGTCATCCAATACTGCTAAACTGGCAACGCTATCACAAACTTATCATAGAACCTCCAACTCTTTGCTTGTGAATCGTTCTGAATAAATACCAAGTCTTAAAGATGTAGTTCAAATGAAGTTTTAGGTTCAGAGGTTATAAAAAGAAGTACCTATGTTTCCTTTCTTGTAAAGACATACCAGTCTTGTCATTGGCATTCTTTTTCTTTTGTTGTTCCTGCTGCTTCTTTTGATTTTTGGCGCGAGCCAAATCCCTCTGGTTTCCACCTGTAACAAAATTAACACTATTTAAGTGTACCTTCTAATAAGTAGAAATGCCATGCTATGTCAATTCACAACAATAGCATGCTTTAGTTCTATCAATAACACGCGATAAGTAATTTAAACAAGTGATAATGGTTCATTAGAGCGGACAGAATCAATTTTTATGATACAAAGCAAAGCGTCACCCAAATATGACTCGTGTCATGGATAAAAAAGCGTTGAACGTGGTGTAATCTAGAATGTTCGATGGAATTTGTCCTTCCAGGACCATTCTGAATTAAGATTGAAGGGTATAATACCTTGATGCACTCAGTGGTAACATGTAATAATTGTAAACATGATTATTTTTATGTGTGTACTTACGGGTCATCTCGAATAATTAATTACTCAACGCCACCAAGGTTGGACTTGTCGAAAGTCGCAATTACCTAATTATAAGTTGTTTTAGCGGTATGGAAGACCGGACGATACGCTAGCCCGGCCGAAACCTAGGACAACGCACCGCCCTCCTTACCAATACGAAAGAAACTTTGAAAACAACTAAAAGATAACGCTGGCTCCTAACAAAACGCCTCAGCCAGCTGGCCACAACCACAAACAAAATATCAATGACGTTACTTATTTTTTAATATCACTTATTTCAACTTGAATACAACATCTTTTAAGCTATTCATGTTAAGCAAATACCTACTTCACTCCTTCGCACTAGATGTCGACGTCGTTGTCGGAAGATATTGTTGAAGTTAAGTGCAGTAAAGTGATATGAGATGAAACGTGGGAGATAAGATTACATGTCTATCTATGGCCGGAATCGGCTGGATGGCTGACATGGCTGGATTTAGCTCCCTTCACTCAATGACAAACATTGTGCCAGACGGGCTGACAGATGATTTGCAGGATACCAACCATGGAATTATTAAGTACTACATATGTAGTACTAATATTACAGACGTCAAACCCAGCTTGATCGTGTCAAGCTCGGTCTCACCCATATTCAAATCCTCATGATTTCCTCCACTCGACTCAACCTCACTTAAGTAGTTTGAATATCAAACTACTTAAGTGAGGTTGCAATTTTACTACTAACCTTAAACAGTTTAAACATATGTTCAATCAATCTGTGTTCGTAAGCCTTTTGAGGCAACATTGTGACTTAACAAAGCATTTGCACTAACGAAACATCACAACAAAACATGTTGAAATCTCTAGTTCACAAAACATTTTATGGGAAATTGACAGAAAATAGAGATTCCAACATGTTTTGTTGTGAATGTTTCGCCAATGCAAACGCACAGTAAACATTACATCTCAATACTTCCAACTATATATCTGATAAAATTATAATAAGGACCCACGAGAATCACAAAGCTCACATTGAAAAATTGATCGTCGATCACATGACGCCGTAATTTATTACAACACGTTGTCGGGATAAGGGAAGAAACAATATTTTCACAGTTTTTGAAGTGAAAACTTCTTTAGGCGCGTTAGGCATTTTTGAGATGGGACTAAACCATTGATTTCGCGACACTGTTATGACACCAGCTTTTGACCATTAAAAAGACATAAACACGCGATACATTATTTCCTGCACAATAAAATTGTTCAAGTTTTCACTCCTGTTAGCACTCCTGGAGTGCTACTGTTTTTTTTTTATGCTGATGGGTGTTGATTGAGTAGCAAAAATTGGTGTTGTGTGTCAAGCTTCGGCCACATCTGAGTGACCACAACGCGGAACTGTGAGGCAGGTAATTAACAAAGAAACTGGAAACACAAAACAGCGAGATCAGAATGAATTGTCTTTAAAAATTGATAATGAAACCATTTCAGATAAATTAAAAGTTGCTGAGACACTAGAAAAATTCTTTACCAACATCCCAATAAAGGTTACGAAATCTCTCCCCTCATCATCTATACTAGCTGAATCTCTTCTAAAAGAACACTACAGTAAGAACATTCCAAGTTTTGAATTCAAGCCCATTTCTATTTTCACAATTAAAAAAACAATCAAAAGTCTTAACATAAAAAACACTGAAGACTTATGGGGGATTTCCGTTAAGGTTCTTGAAAATATCATTGACACAATTGCGCCTGTTCTAACTGGCATATTTAATCAATGTTTAGATAGCGGTACGTTTCCTGATTTAATGAAACATAGTAAAGTAGTACCAATTTTCAAATCGGGTAGTAAGAGTGATCCCTCAAATTATAGACCAATATCTGTGCTACCAGCATTGAGTAAAATATATGAAAAAATCATGCTAGACCAGATGTTGTCACATTTTAATTCAAATGGGATTTTACATAGTCACCAGTTTGGTTTCACGAAAGGTAGGTCGACGACTGACGCAGGAGTAAAACTCATCACTCACATTTTGGAATCCTGGGAGAAGTCCCAGGATGCAATTGGCATTTTCTGTGACCTCTCAAAAGCGTTTGACTGCGTTGACCACAATACACTGATCTGTAAATTACACCACTACGGAATTCGTGGACAAGCTGCTGATCTTGTTCTTTCCTATCTATCCAACAGGGAGCAAAAAGTAAACGTTAATGGGGCGACGTCTACGGGGTCTCTAGTTAAAATGGGCGTGCCTCAAGGTTCAATTCTCGGCACTTTCTTATTTCTAGTTTATATAAATGATCTTCCTTACATGATGGCTAACTTATCGGATATAATTTTATTTGCTGACGATACTTCTCTTATTTTTAAAATAGACAGGAAAGATCTGTATCTTAACTTTCTTATCTTTTGTAAAGAACAGCCAGACTATCATTGACATGTAAGACATCTGTATGTCTTACATGTCAATGATAGTCTGGCTGTTCTTTCAAAATGGTTCGCAGCTAATAATCTTTTACTTAATGCGAACAAAACTAAATGTATTAGGTTTTCATTACCAAATGTACCTCAAGTAGGTCTAAATTTAAAACTTGATGGCAAAGAACTAGATGCAATAACGGAAACTATATTCCTATGCATTACTTTAGATTCAAAATTGCAATGGGGTGCCCACATTAGAACTATTTCAGGTAGATTAAGTTCAGCTGCATATGCAGTTAGAAAAATAAGGCAGTTGACTGATATAGCCACAGCTAGGTTAGTATACTTTGCTTATTTCCACAGTATTATGTCTTATGGCGTTCTGCTGTGTGGGGATCGGCAGCTGACGTAGATTCAATTTTCATTCTACAAAAGAGGGCAATCCGCGCGATCTATAAAATGGGTCCTCGCGAGTCCCTTAGAGACAAATTTAAAGAAATTAACATACTGACTCTGCCTTCTCTTTATATCTTAGAAAGTATTTTGCATGTTCGCAAAAACTTAGGACTTTTCAAAATAAAAAGCGATTTCCATAATATAAATACACGTAGCAGACATGAAATTGAGATTAACTAAAACAAGCAAGTCATTTCTTATAAACAGTATCCGCTTTTATAACAAGTTGCCAAAGTCTGTTACAGAACTTAGCGATGGGAAGTTCAAAACCCACATCAAACGTGTTCTTATCAAGAAAGCATATTACAAAATTAAAGACTATGTTGAAGACAAGGAAATTTGGCAATAATTCCTTCTGCACATGTGGCTTCCCTGGTATATCATTAACGGCATAATTATGTAAGAGTCTATTAACTGCTCCCAAATTACTATATTTATTATTATCTTATTTTTTTACATTCATCCTTGACATATTCATCGTATTATTTGACATTATATAGCTACGAGTTAATTTCAACTCTTTATTAGTGGCTTTTGTGCACATGATAATTATTCAGATTTATTACAGTTGTAATAGCAATAATGTAATTGCGTTTAATTAAAAGAGGTTTTTATTTTTATTAATTTATATATTTTTTGTATAGATTCTTTTCTATTTTGTGAATGTGAGAACACTGTAGGCTTAGTGGACTTTAGATTTTTTGACCATTTCTATTTTCTTAAGTACCTGGTACTTATTGAAATACCTACACTGTCCTCCCATACCTTGTCACACTGTTATTTGAAAAAATTGTAAAAGCCAATTATTTTTAAAAGAGTAACCGTGGAGTTTCTTGCCGGCTCTTCTCCATAGGAAACGACCAATTGGAACCGTGCACCTAGCTTCTGACGTTTCATAAGTGCCCATGTAGGTCTATGTGAAATAAAAATATTTTGATTTTGATTTTGATTTTGAACACGGGACCGCGAAGCGAGAGCGTCACATACGTGCGCGCGCGCACTGCGGTGTGGTGACTTGCATTGCGTTTTTTTTCGCCGCAACGGATAAGCGCGCGTTAAGCCACTGCGCACTGCGGTGCGTTTTTCTACCGCAAAATCTGTGAAGTATGAAACACAGTGGAAGCGCGCGCACTGCGGTAAAAAACATACGGAACAAAGCAAGATTTTATTCGCTACATTGTCGCTTTATCGCGAACTAAACTTCGCGCGCTCTCTCTCGCACACCGTTCGACGACGTCTCGCTGAGCAAAAGAGAGCGCGCGAAGTATAGATCGCCATAACGTGACAATGTAGCATGTAGCCTCAGTATTAGTAGTATTCAGATAGTAATGTCAGAAAAATCGCTTTACGATCTGCTTTGATTATTGATTTAGCCGCGAATGTCAAAAATGTGCCCAAAAAAAAAAGTGTGAAACGCAAAAGGCAACGTCTGCTACCTAGCTTGCTATGTTTATTTTGGTAAGTTCAGTACAGTAAATAAGATAATTAGATGTTTTTAATGAACAAGTCAGCTAGGCAGCGAACGTTACCTTTTGCATTTCACACTTTCTTTTTTGGGCACATTTTTGACATTCGCGGCTAAATCGTTATGACGTTTGTTTATTTTTTTTATTTTAAACATTTGTCACTCGTGTTGTAATAGCACCGGGTATTTTTGCCAAGGTTTGTCGAGCCCAGAATAATTTGAATACTAGCCTTTTAAGCAACTCAACCGACATTGAAAAAGAGGGTTCTGTATTTAATCCACGACTATTAGAATGGGGCTAACAGCTGTTTACTACAAAAATACGGCGCCCCATGTATTTCCCAAAGATGTTATAAGAAGAAAACTGTGGAAGAAAGCTGTCCAAAAAAAATTGGAATCCGATATTTCGTCGAGACAATGTGCTATCCTTTAAGCCTTTTATGGGAGAAAGTGGTGATAGGTGATGATCCCAGGAGAATTAAGTCTATTTTCATTACATAAGCCCGTATGTAATGAAAACAGACTTAATTCTCACATCACAAGCACAAGTGCCTACTTGTTACTTGTACTATTTAGTTTTGAAACAAGTAGTTGACAACTGAGTAACACAAAGGGGAGAGGGACAAGGGGCGGTTTTCACTATGTTTCACCCATAGGCAAATACAAGTATTGTTACTGATACGGCAATTGCCGTATTATACGGCAATCCACCATCTTTTTTCGGAAAATATGCGATACGGAGGCCTCTCATTGCTGTCTCACAAAATACGGCAATTGACCATAGGTTAAACGAAACATTTATTCATTAGCTTAATGAATGAAACGAAAATGAAACTCAAATATCTATCACATGAAGCAGCTGTAACGACAAATTTTCGTCAATGTTACCACTAACCCAGAAACTATCACGAGTTGTCAAAACTAAAAATCACCTTAAAATTTGGTGACAACTAATTCAAAATTAAGGCAAAAATCAAGGATACTGTACCAAGTTTAAGGTGTTGCGTGACATGTTCGAGAAGCAAGGATTAGTACACATTAGATAAACATGAATCTAAAGTAATAGAAACGATAAGAGACCTTTATGGAGAAGAAACAAATTAGGAATAGTTTTTTTTTATAACTACAGCAAGTTTGTATTTTTTTCCCTTAAAATACTACAAACCAGAATGCGAAATACGGCAGTTCAGATTTTTACGATAACAACACTGACAAATACGCCTATTAATGCCAGGATTTTTAAAGTGAAAACTTCAATAGGCGTGTTCGGCATTTTTGAGATCGGAAAAAACAATGAACTCGCGACATCGTTACCGACACCTCATTTTCGTAAACGCGATTGTGCTCTTTATTTATATTAAGTTTCGGATCAATGTTCTGTGCAAGTATTTCTTTGTTCAAGTTTTCGCTTCTGTCGGAACTCCCGGAGTCCCCCTTTTTTTTTTGTTATAAGATTACCAGCCGTGGGGAGAGTCTAACGCGCGGCGGACGGTGTACGTGTTATTACATGGTGCCTTGCACACCTATGCGACTGTACCGCGAGGGAAAAACAGACGCCTCCCGTCATTCCGACCTCGCCGCCGAGGTCCTTTGCGATCGCGACCGCGTCCCCGAGTAAATGATACTCTTCCCCGACCCTTGCTCGATAACGAGGTGCCAGCAATTATTGCAGCTGAGCACGAGCTTTAAATTCCCCGACTAATAATCATGATCAAAACTTTGATCCAGTCCGTCCCATCTTTGATGTCCTCCCTCTGGTTGACGCCCTAAGCCAAGGTTCGTACCCCACAGGGGGTGCCCTTAGCGAGCGTTCACCTAGTTTTTAATTAGCATAGTTGAATAACCCCTGGCTGGAGGTTTTAAGTGTAGTAGCTTAAGGCACCCATAGGAAAGCCCGGTTAAGTAGTCATGATCTCAGAGGTCAAGTACGAGACGCCCTAGTTAAAAAAAAAATATTTAACGCGTGGCGAGGAAACCACGTCGGCAAAACGGGATTGAGTTCGCGTTTCGCCGTTCACGCTGTATTCGCGCAGGTGTGGTTTTAAACGGTTAAGTTTCGCGTTGTTTATTCAGTTGGCAGCACAGGTTTCTTCAGCTCTGCGAGTATTTACCACAGGTATTTACTAATCTGTCATCTGTGGATCAGTGATTCTGTGCTTCAGCTTCTACAAGAGTAATAAAAAAAAATTACAACTGTCAAAGTGTCAAAATGTCGGTCAATGCACAAGTTCATCTGAGTAGCAACGAAAATAATAAAAAGAGTGATAAGACACTGAAACAGTTGTTTCCTAAACGAGATGAGTGCTCACATGTGTCTTGTTATTGGCAAGTTTTTTTTCGTAACCCCTCAATCCGATAAAACAACAAAAAAATATTCAATTAACGTCCCTTTGTTGTGTTCTTTTCTGCAGTGAGGAAAACGTTTGGAAACTATGTCAAGATGTATCATTAAGAATTCCTGAGGAATTGGATAGATGCTACATCGTTTTTATATCCAACCCTTGCCGTACGGTGCCTCTGTGGAAACAAAGGGCTGGGCGCGAGGAGGATCGTCTCGTCATATGGGTGTGTACCAAAATTATGTCACGCTATTATGTACTTATTTGGCTTTATTGTTCAGAGAATCTGAATTCCTTCCCACCTATTGCAATATAATTTTTGCCTATCTTCTCTTTCAGGATCGTTTTACTTATAAACACATGGATAGTAGTATGATAGTTGTTTACCTACTCTTCAATTTTATCACTATTACTGATAAAATAGAACCCTTAACTGTTAATGGTAAACCATTAGGTTTTGTTAAGCCTTAACTTCGTTTGAGTATAGCTTTATAAACAACTACCATTCAAAGACAAAGTTACTTATTTCTGGCATTCGTTTAAATGCTTAATTATGTATAATAACAATGTATCAATTTTATTTCAGGATTATCATGTGATATTTCTGTATTCATGGGACAGCAAAACTTGTCTTGTTTATGATCTGGATTCTGAGTTGCCATTCCCAACATTTTTCCACAAATATGTTACTGAAACATTTCGTACAGATCAAGTGCTCAAGTCAGATTTTCATAGGTAATTATAAAACTATGATGTATTCATTCACCATGATGAACAGATTCATGGTAGTTATGAATTTATTGGTTAAGCATGTTGATTATTTACAATATTAATAAGCAGACAAGCTGTAAACATTACAACAACCAAAAATTTTCAGATTCTTCCGTGTAGTGCCTGCAAAGCAGTTCTTGCAGAACTTTGCTTCAGACCGACGTCACATGAAGAGACCGGATGGT
Source organism: Omphaloscelis lunosa (assembly GCA_916610215.1). NCBI lineage: Eukaryota > Metazoa > Arthropoda > Insecta > Lepidoptera > Noctuidae > Omphaloscelis > Omphaloscelis lunosa. The sequence continues at coordinate 15,437,521 of OU744244.1, read as the reverse complement.
TCGTGGATTAAACCACCACCACCATACCCAGCAATATGCACGTCAAGTAAGCATATACTTTATTCAAATTAATGTAATAAAAAAATAATATGGAGTAATTTCTTAATTAAAAGAAAAATTAAGTCAGAGTATTCACAAATATTTTACCAATCATTATATTAGCATCCATGTTTTACCTTTTTGGATATTTTTTGGCTCCTTTTCCTGGCAAAGAGCCAATAGCTTTATCCACTCACTTAACTAATGCGGAACATTTATTTACAAATGTAACATCCATAACGCATTTAGTATGAATGTACTTTATTTTGTGATTTCTCTTTGTTCTTGCTGGACAAAGTGTTTTGTTGGAAGTTAGGAAATAGGTCACTGGGTCACTATTGTGTCATAGACTAGTAGACTGTCTGCAGTGTATCGTACTATTTCAATACATAATGCTAATAGCTTTCTTTTATTACAGTATTACAAAAAAAAGTGCTTTTTTCATATTATTGATTGGTGGAAATAACATTCTGTTATGTGTGCTCACAAAGGTTTTTAGTTTCAGCTATCACCTCAACCTTTTCCAATAATACTTTCTTGTAACAGATATTTGATAATAATTTTATACTTGCAGCTAAATAAAATTTTGCATTGCTATTGTTTTAACAAAACAAAAATGAACAGAAAGAAACATTTACATGTTTTGTCTTTTAATACTTATTTCTGTCTTAATTTCACATTGTGATTTACATTATATATTATAATTACTTATCTCCATTCCTTCTAGCTTCCACTCATAACTTAGATGAATACATCAACATGGACTTCGGAGTTGGCCCCGGTCAGGTATTTAACCTAACAGATTTCGTACAGCGGTTTTACAAAATTAACAAGTAGTACAAAAATATTGTACTGATAGATAGTCAAATATTATTTTAAATTAGTTCCATGATCCTATAATATGGTTTGTGTTTTATGTTGATTATGTTTTAATAATCCTTATTTGTACTTTACCTTTAAAAGTCCCAACGCAGTCAGAAATTCTGGAACCATGGTGCCATACTGCTGATGAACAGATTTAGTTTAAAAAAAATTATATTACTTTGTGTATTTACCAATCGTCTTTTCCCCTACTAAGTGTTAACATTTGAAGAAAAATAGTTATTGTTCAGTTAACAGTTAATTGTTCCCAATTCCAATAATGTATATGTGTGAAGTTTTAAAATTTGAAAGCACAATAAATTAACAAAATCTTCCCACAAACACAAAGAAATGATTATGCACAAATTGTTACTGTTTAATGAAATCAACCAGTATGTATTAAGCTTCAGTAAATACATTTTTATGTAGGTATAACTGAATAAGTATTGAGATTATACATTATTAGTAGTTACATTAAAATATGCAGTTACAGTTAAATATAATCAGAAACCTACATAAGAATACCTAAGAAAATTACATACCTACTCTAAAAATAAATTTGAATAAAATAATACCTACATATTGAATATGGCAAATTATATAATAATTTAAGGCACTTCTATTCCCCATAAAGATTAGCTGATTTTGATATAATTAGATAGTAAAATATTAAGCATAGGGAATTTAATCGAGAGGCTAGTGCTTAAAGTTTCAATTTTATGAGTGAGTAGTGTTTTGAAAGTTCTGCATTTTCTATTTGTCGTTATTGTGAAAGAGTATAATATTATTATGTAGATCGTTTTTATTCTTTTTTTGACTGAGGTAATCCTTTTTTTCGGATTGTGTGTTACCTTGAGTGATAAATTAACATTTAAGTAAATTTATAGTAGTGTATATGGTCGCAAGTAGCTTTTGTATGTTGTTAAACTATTTAATAATTTTGTAACAACTTTTATACACTCCTTTTATTCTTCCCTAGCACCCTTAGAAAATTGATAAAAATACCAAAAATATATTTAAGAATATTCGCTTACGGTAAGAGCTAATCCAGTGTATGAATATTGTATGATTCATTTCTAAGGAGAGAGTCAGTTTGTTTACGTCCTTCCACTTCCACCTATATATTAAATTGTATTAATTTAATTACGTAAACTTAAGAAATCTTATGTATTGTTCTAAATCTTCAAAGATTTATTTTAGCTAATATATTTACACTATAAAATTGTACCTAAATATTTTACATTTTCTCTATTATGAGTAAAAATATTAACTACTTACTTATATAATTATATACTTATTAAATAATATTAGGGATACTACAATAGTACAGGTGAAAAGAGTTTACAACATTAGGTTTGTGAATAGTTTTATTGTTATTAAAAACACTTGCATTTATTACCTTTTAACTACCGACATACTTTCTGCAGGGTTCGTGATCTGTGTTCGTAACTTTAACAATTTACTAGTCCAATGTTAATTATTTTTTAAGGTTTTACAACATTCTTCCAAGTCCCTTAAATCTTGTTTGAAGCTGCTTGTACCTAGTATAATGTCAATGAAAAAAATAATTATAGTGAATTTAAGACCTAGTCAATATTATTAATTATTCTTCTTCCTAACAGTTAATCACTTATCACACTAGTATTTAGCCGAGGCGTAGCTGGATATTCTATGGGACCAAACTCTTTCGACTGGATGCGGTGGAACCCGGAGTGTAGAGCGAATATTATAATCCCTGGGTGTTTACGTCCCATTGGTTACGCCTTTGTCCTATTACATATTATCCACATGTAACCAACTCAATCGATACCTTCCTTCTACGCCTTTAAAGTTTTATCTATTGACTGACATATGAGTGATAAATTATTGTGCTTGTGCTTTTAATGTACCAAGTTACATGTTTTTAATTTAAGATTAATCAAGCAAAATAAAAGAAACATTACACGCTATTTGGTATTTTATTTCATTGATTAAATCAACAACTGGTAACTACAATACAACCATGTCAACATTAAAATTATGCTATATAAATAAACAGGAACAAGTCAACTAAAATTATAATAATTTATTTTTTGTTCAATTTGTCACACACAACAAAGAGATTTATCACAGTTAATTATATAGCCTTTGATAAAATTTGTATCTAATACTTGTCTATATGAGCTATCACATTATTACAACATAACACGAATGGTATTAATTTACTAGCTTCTGCCGCGATTTCCTCCGCGAGCCTAAAATCTTCCTTAAGAATTGGCCTATCCAATGCAAAAAAAAATTCAAATCCGACTCGTAGTTCCAGAGATTACATACAAACAAACAAATTTTACCTCTTCATAATATAGAGCAGGGGTGGCCAACTTGGTTAGACCCAAGATCTACTGTTTACTGACGAAACCCTATGCGATTTACCAGTTACAAACTTCTTGAAATGTTTAATGTAACAGTATACAATTATCTACGTAGTATTATTTATTTTATTAAGAGATTATAAAATTGAAAATTATTCTTAGTAAATACTTATTTATAGTAGTGTGAGTATTGCGTCTGAGCTAAGTACTGCGCGAAAGAAAGGAAAAATATCGTGATGGACCGGCGATTGAAAAATGATACAATATGATGCGCGCAACAGTTGGTGATAACGTTGCGTGGTCTGTTCTACCTATTTTTTACTTAAAAAATGTTTTTAGGTATATTAACTTAAATAAATTTTTTGCCAAGATCGACTGGACTAATAGTCGCGGTCGATCGGTCGATCGCGATCGACCGGTTGGCCACCCCTGATATAGAGTATAGATGGTAGGTACACTAACAGCTTGATATTAATAATGCTTCGTATTAATATTTAGTTAGTATTTTGGCTCCTTTTTCAGTGATTAATATCGTATGTTCTGCCTGGGCGCACCTGGAACCATCCTTCGTCAATAACGTCCAACCATCCTCTAGTAACACAGTGAACTCACTACCGTGAGTTATGGCTGGCTCTATCGTAAACGTCATGCCGGGTTTCATTACCCCTGGATATTTGTTTACTAGAAAGAATATTTTGATTAATCAATAATTTAAATAATTGTGGAGTATATATACCTAGTCATGTTATTAATAAATAACCAAGCGTATGTCTATCAAATAAAGAAAAATGGGTGTGGGTGATATTTTGAGTTTTGGGCCAGCTCTTGACCTCGGTCTCGCCTGTTGGAAACGATGGATGAGGTCTATGATGGAACGAGCAAGCCCAGAAGATGCCTGTTCACTCTCGCTTTGAAGGCTGACGGGTTATACGTGGAAGGCACACAGACGCTGGCAGAGTTCCACACTTTGGCCGTGCGCATAAAAATGTGGAGGTGAATCGCTGAGTACGACTAGTCAATATACCGACCAAGTGCTGATGCTACCTCGCAGTACGTCTGGTAGTCCGATAGTGAAAGGGAGATGGTGGGATCAGGTCGTGGAGCTCCCGCGCCCTTTCTCCGAAGTACAGTCTGTAGAAGATCGACAGGCAAGCAACATTACGCCGATGAGACAGGCTGTGAAGCCTAGCCCTCAGCGCCTCGTCACCTATGACCCTTTTTGCTCTTCGTTCCACCGAGTCAAGTGCAGCAAGCCGGTATGTTGCTGAGCCATCCCATAAGTGGCTACAATACTCCATACAGTAACGGACCTAGCTATTTAGCTGCAATTTGTGCTTTTGACTCAATAGTTGAGCTAAAGTTGAGATCTGACGTCAACTCCATGCCAAAAAGCTACAGACGGTCAGTAACTGGTACAGATGTATCTCGGAAAGTAGGAGATAGTTAGAACTGGCTCCTTTTGGCAGTGAAAAGGGCCTGTGTTTTCTGAGCCAAGCCAAGTTCAGCACTTGACCAGATTGTCGTCGCCCTACTGGGAAACGAGATTTAAGGTCAATTTCATTCATTCCACCTTGGCCTCTATAAGAGTAGCTGTTTCCTGTCTGCTGGCTCTTGCACTGGACGTGAACAGGTATCTTTCTGAGACTGTGCTGTCATACCCAATACCACCCAGCTGTGGCAGGTCGTTAATATACGGCAGAAATAGAGTCGCAGAAAGAACAGACCCCTGAGGAACTCCGGCCGACATCAATAGCCATTATATATGATCCGATGAGCAGCCATCTATGACCTATCAATCGCTCACTCAGGAAGTCGGAAATCCAGTTGCAAAAGTCAGCAGGGATACCGAATGCAGAAAGCTTACCCAACAGACATACATGCCACACTCTGTCAAAAGCATTTGATATATCAAGGGACACAGCAAGGGCTTCGCCGTGTCTCTCAATGGTCTCGCCCCAGCAATGCGTAACATAAACAAGAAGATGTCCAGTTGACCGACCACGGGAAGCCATAATGATGGTCACTGAGGAACTCAATATCTTGCAAGTATGCTAGCAGCTTCTTATTTAGAACCCTTTCATAGTATGGAGGTTATGGCGATTGGTCTGTAGTTGACAGGGTCGGCACGGCTATTATATCACATTAGTCCCTATTTCAGTTTATGTTAAGGGAATACTGCAACACAGTGGACTATAATAAAACGGGCAATATCTGGTTACCCAATGCAGTGGCAGTGATGCAATGCTGTGCAATCTGCATGGATTTAGAATGATTTTTGAGAAATAACTTACTTGTATGATGAACTTCAGGAGGCCCATGAAAATACTCCCCAATGCCATGTCCTAACACAGAAGGAATGACTGTGAGGCCATGCCTTTTTGCATGTTTATATATTTTAGAGCCAATTTCTGAAAATGGAACTCCTGGACCACACCCTTTGATGGCCTGGAAATTATAAGAGAAATGTTAAATATTTTTATTGATAAACAGGGTGTAATTCAAATTACTGAAAACCTCAGGGTCCTTGTACTCATCATTATGATTTATGTTCTCTACATTTTCCAATGTGGTTCATACATGTATGTATCATGTCATCATTATGAACAATTTTTCTCTTCAATTTTCAATTACACCTTGTATAATGCAGGCAGCTAAGATGGCCCTGAAAGTCTAAGCTCTTGGGTAATACCTGACTGCCAAATTATACCAAAAAATTTCAAATTGATTTATTCATAATCAGGATGTACAAGAACAGATTGCATGGTAATTATATTTTTATGGTACTTACAACATCCAAACACTCCTCAGTTACACATACAAGTTGTAAGCCTCTATCATCTACAGCATCGCCCACAAGAAATGTTTTTGAACAATCTCCATGGAAGCCTTTGTAGAATACCTGAAAAAAGTTGTTCCATTTAATTTAATAATGCAGAAAATATGAAAAAAAAAGCAGTGGATCAAGTATGTGTGATTCAAGAAAAGATAATTATAAGGCACACCGCACATGCAAGCTCCTAATTTCTTTTAAACTTAAAATGTGCCTGATTTAATTAAGATAATAGTTAGATACTGACCGTTATATCCACATTAACAATATCTCCATCTTCTAATGGCCTCAAGTCTGGTATGCCATGGACAACAACATTGTTGACTGATGTGCACACACTCTTTGGGAAGCCATTATAGTGTAATGGTGATGGATAGGCCCCTGCTTCTATAGACAAATTGTGGGCCACTTCATCAATTGCATCTGTTGTGACTCCTGGCTGATAATAAAAAGATATAAAATATTTGAGGTGAAAATATAGCATGGTAATTTAGCAGATACATTACAAAAATTGAGAAATGAAGAAAAAAGGCTAATAACAGCTGATGTAGGTGAACTTGGCAGTAGCTTAGCCTTGTCCAGCTTGCTCATCAGGATCTTATGGACACATTATTATTACCTACTCTCAGTTTTAACTTTATTTTATATTGTTCTTATTAGTTTCAAAAGTTCAACAATACCTGTATAAATTGTCCTAATTTTTGTAGTATATTTGCTGCTAGTTTGCAACTTATCTGCATACCTCTTATTTGGTCAACATTTTTGATTTCAGGTATACTTGGCACCACTAATGAGTTTGCCAATAATATGTAATTTGGCCTTGCAATGTTTTCCGGTACTATCCTACTAGGTGTAGTTTCTTTTGGGTACACTTTGCTGTATACACCAAAGCGTTTTCTAAAACATTGTTAACAGTTATGTAACTTCTCCTTAAGATAACAGCATTTTAACAGTATCTAGTAACTTACCTGAAGAGTATTAACTGCTTCCAGAATAAACATCATTCTGTTACATCATACAACACACACAGAAATAGCCAAACAAGCACAGGAAAATAATGTGAATGCACATGCATAATGAAATTAATTACAAAGACAACATACATTGTGTTAGTATCCTATTATATTAATTGTCAAAGTACTGAGACCAACTTACAATATCCGCTTCTGAATCCTCGGGTTGCAGGCTCTAGGTACTCTCATGTCTGAAGGAGTTTTTAACTATTTATTTATGTTCGCTATCTCAATGAAGAGGTTAGGCGTTAAACTGAGGTGCAACTTTAATAAAAAAAGAAATCAATCATTTAATACAAAATTGGTGCACCGGGATAATGTTTTAGCATGATGAGATGAATCATAAAATGGGAAAATCGGTAGGAAATCAACAAAAACACTTTTTTTATCACATTTGATCTTACACATTTGCTCTCCAAAATCGGCCAAATGACTGCATTGTATCAATAATAAACTGATAAAAATAACAATCTACACAATATTATTATCAACTTTATTCATTAAATACAATAGTTAAGAATAGAAAGCACGTTGGTTTCACTATTTTGATCCTGAAATGGATTTTTATTATGTTAAGGAACTCACGAGAGAGAGCTGTCACTGTCACTGTCAAATAAGCTACTATCATCAGCGGTGCTAAACTGCAAACATCTTTAGTTTAAGGGGAAGCGCTAAGGTAGCCCGCGAAATTCAAATTTTCTTACGTTTTTTGCAATTTGCTGGTCAGTATTAAGTTGTACATCGATCAAAATATGATTCGCGGCCGTAACAAATATGTATTTACAGAATTATAATCATTAAAGTCATCAACACAACTCTCCAAGACCACGTAAGTCCAAAGAATGATGATTTCATGAAACAGTTATTCTCTCACTTCGATTCTGCGGTCAAACCGCAGAATCGAAGTAACGCTTTGCAAGGCGTTTTAGAAATTGGTGGATCGTGGGAATTCTAAGGTCGAGATGGAGACTCTCGTTCCTAACATACCAGGGGGAGCCTGTGGCCCTGCGGAGGAATCGGTTTTGGAGCGTTTGCAACCTATGGATATGATGGGGTTTTGCATGAGCAAAGACGGCACCCGCATAAGTCATGATGGGACGAATACACGCTGTGTAGATTCGCAATTTGCACTTAAGTGACATCTTGCTGCGTGCGTTTAGGACGGAATGGAGCCTACCGAGAGCGAAAGCGGCTCGCGAACGAACCTTCTTTATGTGCTCAGCGAAAGTGAGATGGTGGTCGAGGAAAACACCTAGGTATTTGGCTCGCTTCTCCCAAGGGATCTGCTTACCGAACATAGTGAGAGGTCGGGGGAGGGGTCTCTAAGCCTTGTGCGCGGTTTCGAGAAGAGAACCGCTTGGCTTTTTTCGGGATTGACTTCTATGCGCCACTTTCGAAACCAGGCAGCGAGTCGATTGACTGCGCCTTGGAGAGTGTGGGCGATATTGTCGGGGTATCTAGACCTAAAGTAGATGGCCGTATCGTCTGCGAACAGAGCGAAATGCGTCCTTCTACCTGGGTTTGGAATATCGCTAGTGAATAGCGTGAACATGAGGGGAGCTAGCACGGAGCCCTGAGGGACTCCTGCACGAATGGGGCGGGGAGAGGAAAGTGCTCCTTCAATGCGATAGCGGAATACGCGATTCGATAGATAGTCCCGTAAGATGAGTACGAGACGATCCGGCACGCCGAGTTGTACAGCTTGTATAATAAGCCGTTGTGCCAGACTTTATCGAATGCTTTCGCAATGTCGAAGAAAACTGCACCCGTCAAAGAGCCGCGTTGGAAACCATCGCTTATGAACTCAATGATGCGGTGGGCCTGATGCACGCTAGAGTGCTCAGTTCGAAAGCCGAACTGTTCGTTGGGGATGAGGCCCTTGGTCTCGGCGAAGTCTCTGAGACGCTTGTAAATAAGCCTCTCATAGATTTTTCCGAGAACCTTGAGCAAACTGATGGGACGGTAGCTAGAGGGCTCGGTACTGGATTTACCGGGCTTTCTGATACCTATGACTGTGGCTTCTTTCCACGACTGGGGAAAGAAGTTGTTGCTTAAGGCACCATTGAAGATGGTAGTCAAAAGCATTATCAGGTGGGCAGGGAATAATTGGATCACCCTATTGGTGAGTCCATCTGAACCGGGAGCTTTACGAGCTTTAAGACCTTTGATAATGTCATGCACCTCGTCTGGAGCGACGGGAGGCAGTGGACAATCAGGGTCATCGACGGGAGGGAGAGAGGCTCTACGTTCGACTTCAGCGTCGACCTTTAGGAGGTGAGCTTGGTCTACTGGCAGGGAGCTGGGTGAGCATTGGGCCTCGAGGGTGTCGGCCAGGCATTCTGCCTTTTCAAAGTCCTCGAAGGCTATGGTCTTGTCGGGACGGGTCAGGGGGGGCATGGAGGAAGATTGAGGGGATCTGAGTTTCCTCTGAAGTTCCCAAAATGCCAGATGGTTGGGCTCTAGTTCGCCGAGCATCTTGTCCCAGCCCGCGTCACGCAGCTCCTGTATGCGTGTCTTTACAGATCTCTGTAAATAGCGCATATGGGCTTTGTTTGCGGGGCAGGGGAAGCTGCTGTAGGCACGGACGGCCGCGTTCTTCTCAGTCAGTAATGCACGCACATCGTCCGGCAAGCTCCAGTGACGGTCGTCCGTCACTGTGACCTCCCTTGAACATTCGTTCAGGACGGTTTGTACGTGATTAGTGAGTGAGTCGATCGCGGACGTCGTGTCTGCGATAGAGTTGAACAGGTCGGGAATAGAGTCTAACTGAGGGGACGTGTTGGATTTCAGCTGAGTGCTTACTTTCTTCCAGTCCGTGATCCTCTTAGTGATAGGGGGAGAGTTTGGGTCGCGGAAACCTATGCGGGGGTCTAATCTCATGACTACCGGACGGTGATCAGAGTCGAGCTCGTTAATAGTTTCTATGGAGTCTAGTCTTAGGTTGACGTTCTTAAGGAGCGCCACATCTAAGATATCAGGGGCATGATTTACGTTAACCGGAAAGTGGGTGGGAGTCATTGGAGCGATGACGTCAAAGGTCAGAGAGTGGGAGAGGTCGAACAAGTGTCGGCCTCTTGTAGTAGTTACCGAACTATTCCAGGAGGGATGTTTGGCATTGAAATCGCCCGCTAAAATGAGCGAGTTACTCATAGTGAGTAGAATCGAGAGGTCGTCAGAGAGGAGTTGGAAATTCTCCGAAGTATTAGCGGGGGGGAGATAGACCGACACGAGAGTGATCGGCTGGTGGCCTGACATGCCGAGGCGGCAGGCCGAGACTTCTAATCGTGAGAGGGGAGGAGGGTCAATTGGGATGCAGTGAAGCTGCTTTTTGTAGTAAATCAGGGTACCTCCTCTATGGCAACGTGACCTATCGTTGCGAACTATCCGGTAGTTAGCTATTGATGGGTTACGGTTGCAAGGTTTTAGAAAAGTCTCTTGGACTAAGAGAACGTCTATTTGATGATCGCGGAGGAAAGCCGCAATCTCTTCGCGTTGATTTTTAATGCCGTTTGCATTGAAATAACCTATTATTAGGGATCGCGGTTTGAACCTAGCTAAGACCGTGTTATCCATAATGGGGTTTAGTAGCGAGGGAGGTTAGGGCTTGCGTAATATCGGGATACGCATTGTAGATGGCCTGGATCTGGAGGAGATTACCATGAGCCGCAAGGATTTCGTTGGCCATTGTCTTTGCGCGAGGGGAGACGAAGGCCAAGAAGGTTGAGGTGATGACGTTGAACGAGTCAACGGAGGCGTTGGGGCTAGCCACGGGAGTGGTTTGAGAGGGGCGCGTAGCTTTAGGAGCGGGCGTGGGTTTCGCGGGGGGCGCGGCGGGCGCCGAGGGCGCAGAGGGCGCAGGGGTCGCAGAGGGCGCGGGGGGCGCGGGTGGCGCGGCGGCGCGAATTCGGGGATCCATAAGGCGGGGGAGGGGAGCGGGGGGGAGGGGGAGGGAAATTTACAAATTGAGAGGGCACTATGGCAGGGAAAGACTGCTGGTGGTGGAGGTAACTCCACGGACTAGGCCTCTGAGGGCTTAGTCGCTGGGGCAAATGGGATGAGGGAATCCTATAAGAGGAGGGAGCTTCCCTTTGCTGGCGGGCGTCGAAACGCTTGGCCAGTTTGGGAGAAGAGGCCTTAGGGGCTTTGGGGCAACCGCGGTAGTTGGCCGGGTGGCCTTGTTTGCCGCATAGAACGCAGCTGGGGAGGTCGGTACAAAGGGAACGATCCTTTGGACGGGGACAATCGGAAGTGCCGTGCTAGGCACTTGACGCATCTAGGTGTAGCATGGCAGTTCCTTTGCGAGTGACCATAAAGCTGGCAGCGGTGGCATTGACCGACAATGCCACTCTTATGGGGTTTCTCAATTTCGAACCCTGTGAGATTGCACAGGGAACGAATTTGGAATATCGGGTGGTGGCCCTCGACGGGCGGGCAGATTACGAGTATCATGTCGTAAGATTCACCGCCTCTAGAGCGGTGCATACGATGGACCTCGTCAACGGGGACTTTTTGCGACTGAAGGTCGCTGAGGATCTCGGCGGGGAGGATTTCGCGTGGGATTCGCTTAATCACAACGCGGATTTGCTTTTCCTCTGGGAGTGAGTAGGTGTGGTATGACACACCTCTCATTCTCATAAGACGGGTTAGGTCCCTAAAGTCGCGCGACGTAGGGACGGAGACTTTGATACCCTGCTGGGTATTTCGGACGCTAGAAAAATTGATTTTGTGTTCGGCACACCATTTCGAGATGTCCGTCCACTTTCCCTTGTCCTGAATGAACAAGGGTGGCGGGAGAGGGATCTTTTTTGCGTTAGGCGCGGGGGTATCCTTCGCGGAGGATGACGCAATTGGGCGGGTAGTGGAGGGGGAAGCTACTGTAGCGCAGCTTACGGATGACGTAATCGGACGGGAACAAACGCACAGTCTTTATTGTGTGTATAAGCGCTCAGGGTTGCTACACGGTTGCCAACCGCGTCCCAACAGAGGTGACCTTGGTGGTTTACGACCAAATTTCCAACAGCTCTGCTTGTTGCCAACCGAGGTCACCTCTGTTGGGGACGCGTTTGGCAGCCGTGTAGCAAGCCCTTTAGCTATTATGTAATTTTGTTATATTATGCTAGATGGCGTCACTGAGACATGGGATCACAGTTTTTCTATGACATTTCTTCTGATAGCCTATTTCGTATAGTAGATTTTGGTTTCAGTCAAATTAAAATTGTTGAATACGCGAATTGTTTGATTGGTTTGTCATACGTTTACGGACTAGACTCTTGATTCACGACAAAATCTGATCAGAACAGGACAGTCAATTACTAGACTCTTGATTCACGAAAAAATCTGATCAGAACAGGACAGTCAATTACTAAAATAATAATAATCAATCAACCACGTCACGTCACTTTTAGTACTTTTTTTTTGCCGGTAGCGCAGTGTTGCCAACCCGTACAATAATTTGATCATTTATACGATGTACGATAATAAACGTATAATCTTACTATAATATTATAAAGAGGTAATAATTGTATTTATGTATGTAACGAATAAACTTAAAAACTACTGGACCGAATTGAAAAATTCTTTCAGCAATGGATAGCTACATTATCAGTGAGTAACATTGGCTATATTCTATCCCCGTACTTCCACGGGAACGGGAATGGTGAAACTGCGTGACGTCCGCTAGTGTACCATAGGTAGGTAGGTAGGTAGGTAGTAGGTACGCTAGGTTCCCCAGGCCCACTAACAAAACATATTTGTCAAACAAAATTAAACACATAAAATGATTCACTGTCTTTTGATAGCAATTTAAATGGTTATTTTCATAAAAAATTTGAGTTTTTTCTTCGTAATTCTCTTTTGTACGATAATTTTTCCCAAAAACGATAATTTCGACGTAAGAACTCGATAATTTGAACTTTTGGAGTTGGCAACACTGCGCTAGCGATTGTTTTGGGTTGTTTATATTTTTAAAAGAAATCGAAAACGATAGCAAATATTGCAATTAAATAAGTGTTGTATCACGATATACGCTTTCCCAATTAAATCATGTCGCAGAGTAAGTAAAAAACGTTTATTTATTAAATAATGTATTCTCAAACTAACAAAAATTATGTGTACATGAAACTGTTATTGATTTGATTGCAGACTCAGAAAAACCTCCTTCTAGCCAAGATGTTGTGGATCCAACAGGTCCTGCTGCAAGAAAAGGGGTCCTCATATCTTTTAGAACGGGCAAAACGATGGAAATACCTGAGAAAGATATCGTATGTAAACATAACCTTAAAAGCATCAGTTTACCTACTCTAGGAGTGGGAGCAATGTTTTGGTTTTATAACAATTTTGTTATCATTACGTAAAGCAAGCTTAATTTAATCTATGACTTCATGTGATGTTGCCAAAACAATTGGCAGTTTTGCACACTTATTATTTTTCAATTTTTTATTTTATTTTTTGTGTCCTCTAAGTTTTAACTTGTTTTTTGTGTGCTATTCATTACTATCTAGGAAAATTACTCGATGAATCACATTTTGCCAAATATTAATGGACTTTTCTAGGTAAATTCTTGTATTTTTCCTGATTCCAGCTCGGGAGATGCAGATTTGTAGGCGAATTTGAAAAAATTAACAGAATTGGCGAAGGCACTTATGGTATAGTGTGTAAGTTTCGGGCATTGTTTATTACTTTTAGCAAATCTAATAGAAAAAGAAAATGTAACAGTATAAGTGTTTATTTATAAATGTTGCATAAAGTTAAGTGATGTTCAAACGTCAATAATTTATGGTTAATCAGTTGCTAATCATTACTTAACTTTAAGCAACGTTTATAAATAAGTACTACTATGGCCTAGTACTAAAATTTTAATAAGTAAAAATACAGTACAATTTGTTCATCCAATCCATTAAATTACAATCATATTATTGTATGTTACAGATAGGGCAAAGGATAAGTTAAACGGCAGTATTGTAGCTTTGAAAAAAGTGAGGATGGATGTTGAAAAAGATGGATTGCCGCTAAGTGGTCTCCGTGAGATTCAGGTGCTAATGGCGTGCAGGCATGAGAACATTGTGCAACTCAAAGAGGTTCTGGTTGGGCGGTCTCTTGAGAGGTATGTTTTATAGATGCACATTTTATAGATGTTCAGTTTGATTTATTTCCCTCATTATTTTGTAAATGATTTGTTTTTAAAATAGAAAGAGTCCCAGAATTGATCCTCGTGGCATTCCAATTTAAAGACCTAAATAGTGATAGTAATGTAGCATGTCATTATGCACTTTGTCTTCTGTCATTAGGAAAAAAATATAATGAGTGGATGGTGAATAAAAAAAATATCAAAATAAAACCTCAGAAAAATTTTAATTTCTGCTTCTTAAAATATTGCTTTTAAATTTTTAGTTTGGTAATTTTGTATATGTATTCATATTAAAAAAAAAAATATTGCCACTAAGTCTTAACTTTCCTCAGCAGCATCTTCCTATCAATGGAGTACTGTGAACAGGACTTAGCTTCACTGCTAGACAATATGACATCACCATTCACAGAGTCTCAAGTGAAATGCTTGATGCTTCAAGTGCTGAAAGGTCTGAAGTACCTGCACTCCAACTTCATAGTGCACAGAGATTTGAAGGTCTCCAATCTGCTGCTGACTGATAAAGGATGTGTGAAAATAGGTAAGCAATTCATCAGTACGAAAATAATCAATGTGATATTTTAATTTTACGACTAAGTACGAAGTTCAATAAGTTGCAGTCTAAGGATGCGTCCTAACCGAAAGCGATCGTCGCACGAGTACTTGATCGTCGCGCTTTTTTATATTCAATGAATATGACATACTTGCGCGTCCAATCAAGTCATTTCGTATTTACGTCATTATACGACGCGACGCGATGATCTTGCAAAATGAACACGGACACGCGACCAAACTCACTCACTCACTCGTGGTCGCTCCGTCAGATGGCGCCTTCCAGTTTTCCGAATAAAAAGTGACATAAGAACGCGACGATCGCGTATTCATGCGACCGATCATTTTGGTTAGGACCTCGTTCAGGTAAACGATCACGTAATCGCGTATTCGCGACAGCTTTCGGTTACAAAGTGTCCAGTTTTACTTTTTTTGCCATAAGGCCAACTATAGTCTTTAAATCTTTCGTTTAGCTAGTAATCTCGAAGCCATGAGAACCATTTGTTTTTTGTTGAGTCATAAACCACAGATTCAGTTTTGCAGAGTTTAATATGAAGACCAAAAACGAATTCTTGAAATAATTAAACAAGCAACCTATATTGTTTCAAATTACAGCCGACTTCGGTCTCGCTCGCTGGCTGGGCGCGCCAGCTCGTAGTGCAACTCCTCGTGTCGTCACCCTTTGGTACCGCGCACCCGAACTACTACTGCAGTCACCGCGCCAGACTCCAGCCCTCGATATGTGGGCTGCGGGTTGTATACTCGGCGAACTCTTGGCGAACAAACCTTTACTGCCGGGAAGGACTGAGATTGAACAGCTAGAACTTATTGTGGATTTGCTTGGTAAGTTGTCACTCATTCGTTCGACCCGGTATATAAACCCCTTGATGCTCCTGTCTCTATACTTTGAACTATTATAGTTAGACAATCCTCTTGAAAATAAAGCTAATCAAAGTCGATTATTTTTACTGTTTTGCTCTGATTCTGAACATTTGAATATAGATTTGAGAAAAAAATCTGCCTTTTCAGATAGTGTTATTGCTAATGTGATGTTTCAGAGTATTCAAACTCAGCCCCTCCAAGACATAATAAACCCTGAAGTTCATCGAACATGTATTTAAAAGTCAAATAATTACTAGGTAATTGTAATTCCCAGGTACACCATCAGACGCAATCTGGCCAGACTTCAGTGCTTTGCCAGCCCTGCAGAACTTTACACTGAAGCAGCAGCCCTACAACAATCTGAAGCAGAGGTTCCCGTGGCTATCAGCCGCGGGGCTGCGTCTGCTCAACTTCTTGTTCATGTACGACCCTAACAAGCGCGCTACGGCTGAAGAGTGCTTACAGAGCTCTTACTTCAAGGAACAGCCGCTTCGTAAGTAGTTTACTATTTAGGAACTTTGTAACTAGTACTTAACTATTTTTATCTGAAACTAGAGACGCGTAGGCAATTACAGTATTTCTATTTTCTTAATGTCCCTCGGGAATCATCGCATTTCCGAATACAAACGAATGCTAATTTCCATGCCCATCAATTATTTGATTTATCGTGTTATACTTTCAAATTGATTGAGAGCATCCGGTCTGCATCAAGTGCAAATAGCCCAGTAACCAGAAGAATATGCCCTTCGATAATTCTAAAGTTTTTTTATTTTTGCTGAGTGGATAGCTTTACTGAATTCATTGCTATGTACAAAAATAAAATAATTGATTTAAACAAAAACGAGTGGTCGAAAACTAAAATGACAATTTAAGTTTCTAAAGATTTTTCAACCCACCCCAATTTTTATTTTTTTCCAATTCAATTTAAATTATGTCAAAATGTCATCTGACATTTTTCCAAATGTCAGATGACATTTTGACATAGTGCTGCCATTCTAAGAAAATAGTTACCACCATGAGTTACAAAAATGTTACCAATTTCACTAGAGTGGGAAACCAGGCTCAAATTCAAACCAATGATACTGCTGAAAATCAAAAGAACAATACATTCGCCTAAGAAACCTGTTCAACAAATTTTTCATCCAAGCCTTTTCAAGAGACAACGATCTAACTCACGAAGTGAAATTTCCTCTAAGAAGACGGGTTCTTCCAACAATCCCATCCTTTTTTTTTTTTTTTTTTTTGGGTGGGAAATCATCAAATAACTTCTCCCGCTCTGGGCGGAGCGGGAGGGCGTGTCAGACTCTTACTGACTAAAACCCACCCGTGTTCCTTCGGTTGCCCTGTTGCCGGGTCTGAGGCGCGCGTGGAACACAACGCGCCGTCGACCCGGGCCTGGTCCTTATCGGACGGTGAGCTACCCATTGCTCACAGTCCGCAAGCCCGCGCCTACGGTGGCCGGAAATCGGCTTGCGACTCCCGACGCCCTGGGCGTCTCCTCCTGCGGCGGTTAGGGGCGTGAGGGCGCGAAATTTGCCTCTCCCTCACGCGTTCCGCTTCCTCCTTCGCGAGCATTACCGCTTCGCAGAAGGAGGTGACGGCCTCCCATTTCCTCTCGCTACGTACCATGGCCTGAACCAGGGCCGGACGCGAGAGATCACCGCCGCCGATCGCCTCCACGAGGACACGGCGATGCTCCGCCCAAGCTGGGCAGACCTCCACCGTATGCTCTACCGTGTCCTCCGGGCGATCCACACAACAATCCCATCCTATTCCCCTGTGAAAAAGATTCAGATGAAGCCACAGAGCTAATGCCACTGCACACAGCCATCTTGAGATGAAGAAACACAACCTCCACTGATGGCAACGAGTTCCTACATTTAAGAAAAGAAAAATATGCGACAACTCGGGTCCACCAATTGAGTCAGAAAACCGATTCTCAAACCTGCCGATTGATTTCACAGAGGACACAGACACTGAGCCTAAACGGGATTATATGGGATTGAGGATCTAAATCTTAAAATATCCAATATATCCATCACCAACGCATCAAAATGGAAGATCCACGCAAAACTAAGACAATCGTACAATTTCAAAGATGCCAACAATATGGCCACTGCAAAGCAACTGCATGAGGCCATACAGATGTGTCAAATGTGGGGAGGGCCACAAAACCTCAGAATTCCCCCTAAAAAGACAGAAATATACCCGCCAAATGCGCTCTTTACTCCTGCAATCATCCTGCCAATTACAAAAGTTGTAGTTTATAAAGAAATATTGTCAAGAAAAATTAAACCAATATATAGTCCAACCGTCAACTCCCAACTTTCCTACTGAAATAATCCGCACCAGTACAATTCCAGAAAGCTCCGCCCTACCCCAACGAAACTCCTATCGCAGATCGGACTAAAGATACTCGGATATTGCCGCTGGACACCCCAAGGTTCCTCCAAGAGACAATGTCGCTACAACTAGTCACATAGAAAATCCTCAACAAAACGTAACAGTTATGGAACAAACAACTCTTAATTAAACAATATGAAAAAAACGACCTTCTCCTTCAACAAATCAGTACCCTAATAGGCTTACAGACTACAGTCATTACTAAACTAACACCGTCAATGACTTCGAATCGCAATCTGGAACATCAATGGATTGACTCCTAATATCCAAGAGTTGGAGACTTTAAGAAAGCCAACAAACTGGACGCAGTACTAATTTCAGAGTCGCACGGGACGTCCAGAAGCTCGTTCCGCATTAATGGCTATAACATTTACCACTCCCCCCATTCCAATGGTAGTGGGTATGCTGGCTCAGCGCTGGCCATTCAAGCGAACCTGAGACATTCACTAAAAGAGCCACATTCTACAGTGCATTTACAGGCTGCTTCTGTTAGATTGGAGGACCGATCAGACTCTATTATTCTATCCTCAATTTACTGTCCACCAAGACACAAAATAACTGCAGAAATGTTCAAAACCTACTTCAATACTCTTGGCCATAGGTTTGTTGCGGGTGGTGACTGGAATGCCAAACATATATTTTGGGGATCCCGCTGTACCAGCACTTGAGGACGCGATTTGAAACGCTGTGTTGATGATAATCATTCAAAACCTATATCTACAGGTGAGGCTACCTACTGGCCTAGCGATCCAAAGAAACTGCCGGATCTCTTGGATTTCTTCATAAATAAGGGCATAGATAGCTTACACACTACTATCGAATCGAGTCTGGACGGGTCATCAAATCACATACGGGCGATCCTCATAATCAGCACTAGAGAACTTACTCGGGAAATAACCGAGTCTCTGACGAATAGCCGAACTGACCGGGACGGCGTCAAGACCTACCTCAATGAAAACTTTACTGCTGCTATACCTCTGAAGAACAAAATAACATAGATAACGCTTGCAGACATCTCACTAACGCCATTCAAGTGGTTGCTTGGATCAATACACCCTCTCGACTCAAAAGGTTTCACCAAACCTCCTCATAGTGGATGAGAAGACATAATACAAAATCCTAGAAAAGCGGCTTAGACGAATATGGCATTACTCGTCATCCTCTTTTTGCCAAACTTCTTGGCAGTATACGGTTAGGTATAAATGAGACCAAAGATGTAGTATAGTCTGGTTATAATTATCCAAAGGTGCATCTTATATACTAACGACTACGTGCTGATCACAGATAGTAGAAACATTTAATAGATATTGAACGTGCGATAAAGAACATAAGATTGCGATGTAGATTGTAGATACAGCACAAAGATATTGTACTGTAACAGTACACCCCCCTTTAAAAGAAAAAAAGAAAAAGTAAATATTATGGTAATAGTGTTTACAATATAAATTTGATCTAGACCTTACTAGTTATTTGCTGATGTATATAAATAATAATGCTATTGTACGCGGTGGAATTTGATGACGCCTGTTGTGGTGCGATTTGCTGACGTCTGTAATTTTGACTTAGCTGTTGCACGAGTGTTTATTATTTTCTTCCGTTAAACTCTTCATTCTTCTGTCCAGTGTTTTCATTATGCCATAAATTAGGATCGCACCGATTGTTAAAATAATCTGTCCCATCGCAACATTTCTTGTCCACCGTAAGTCCTCCTGGATCAGGTAACGGAGTTTGTCCGCTTCGTTTTGATTGAGGCAACTGTCCGTATTGTATGTTATCTGGTCCTTAGAACTTTGATTTCCCATTTTAGATGTCTTGTTGTTACGAGTAGTTGTGAATTAATGGCATATGTTAAGATCTATGCTAATATAAATACGAATAACTTGCTTCTATCAGCGATTTTTATAGACGTACCACTGGCTTTACCTTACGTCCCGATCGTGTAGCGTACGTGTGTGAATGTCTGTCGCAATCCTTTGAATCTGGCACGTAGTTTGATTCGTCATTGATCATGAAAGCTGGTTTCAATCTATCAATTGATATCACTGTCTCCTTATCCCTAATTCTAATGCAAAATGTTTTATCTGTTCTACTAATTACTGGGTAGGGTCCTTCATACGGCGGCGTCAGGGCTTTCTTCATTCTATCACACCGAGCAAATACGTGTGAGCATTCTTTGAGTTCGGGATGCACAAATATAGCTTGGTTATGGTTTTTTCTTTTCGGAATTGACGTCATTTGTGTGATGCCCTTTTGAATTTGTTTTACAAATTCTTCGTACGTTGATAACTGTGCTGCTGATGACTCAAAAAACCCTCCAGGGAGTCGTATTGGCGTTCCATATGTCATCTCTGCTGAACTATAACCTGTGTCTTCTCGCAAGCTACTCCGCAACCCGAGTAAAACTGTTGGGATTTCTTTTAACCAATTTTCGTTGGATTCTCTTGTCATTAACGCTACCTTTAAAGTTCTATGAAATCTCTCTATCATTCCATTGGATTGCGGATGATAAGGTGTTGTCCTAATTTTATGTATTCCCAAAAATCGAGAGAGTGACTCAAATATTCTTGATTCAAACTGTCGGCCTTGATCCGTAGTAATGCGCAATGGACAACCAAAACGAGTAATCCATCCTTCGAAAAGCGTCTTGGCTACTGTTTCTGCAGTTATATCTTCTACCGGAAATATTTCGGGCCATGACGTACAACGATCTATGATTGTGATTAAATATCTCTTCCCTTGTGAAATCGGAAGTGGCCCGACGATGTCAATATGTAAATGCTCAAAACGTTGCGCTGTCATAAAAGCACCAGGAGGTGATATCGTATGTCGCTGTATTTTTGATTTCTGGCAGGCTAAACATGATCTACACCAATTATTGATATCTTTGTTCATATACGGCCATAAATACCTTTGGGTTATCATTTTTCTCGTAGTTCTTTTTCCTGGATGGCTCATACCATGAATGGTATCGAAAATTTGTTTGCGAAAATGCTTTGGTAAGTAGGGGCGGCTTTTTCCAGTAGACGTGTCGCAGGTGATGTTTATTGTGGAACCCGGAAGCGTAATGTTTTTGAATTTTAATCTTTTATTGTCACGTAATTTACTAAGTTCATTATCTGTTGATTGACATTTTTCCAATTCAGCGTAATCGATAGGTGATGGCACGTATATTTCCTCTATTCGAGATAAGGCATCGGCGGTAATATTGTCACGTCCGCTTATGTGTTGGATGTTGGTACTGTACTGTGAAATGAAATCTAACTGCCGGACCCGTCGCGGTGTATCGTTTGATGATGGTTTTTGGGAGAATGCGTATGTCAAAGGTCGGTGATCCGTAAATATTGTAAATTCTCTTCCCTCGATTAATCTGTGAAAATGTTTGACGGCCATGTAAATTCCCAACAGCTCTCTGTCAAACGTAGAATATTTTTGTTGAGTTTCGCTCAATTTTTGTGAAAAAAAACCTAATGGTTCCCAATTGCGTCCGGATTTTTGTTGTAAAACTCCACCAACGCAAGTAGCACTAGCGTCGGTCATGAGCGCTAGTGATGCGTTGCGGGAAGGATGCGCTGTTAATACCGCGTTTTTCAAGCTTTCCTTGCATTTTTCGTAAGCTTGGTCTGCTTCCGTTGTCCAAGGAACAGGTGAATTATCGTTCTTTTTTGAACCATGTAGAAATTCGTTTAAAACTCTTTGATTTTCCGCTGCGCGTGGAATATTACTTCTGTAGAAATTGACCATGCCCAAAAATCTTCTTAATTCTTGAATCGTTTTCGGTTTGGGAAATTCCATGATTGCCTTGTAATTTTCCTCGGTAGGTTGTATTCCTTGGCTCGTTATATGATAACCTAAGAAATCTATTTCCCTTCTGTGAAATTCACATTTTTCGAGATTAATGGTTATTCCATTCTCGTGTAAACGTTTGAAAACCGTTTCTAAATGCTGATAATGCAAATCTTCGCTGTCCGATGCGATGAGACAGTCGTCTACATATATAAATACGAAATTTAAATCTCTAAATAAGGAATCCATGAATCGTTGAAATGTTTGTGCCGCATTGCGTAATCCGAAAGGCATTCTTAAGTACTCAAAAAGTCCGAAAGGTGTGATGATGGCTGTTTTCTCTATATCCTTAACAGGAATACAGTGGTATGCTTTGCGTATATCTATCTTGCTTAGTATCTTCTTATTTTCTAATATGTATGTAAAGTCAGTTAATCTTGGTAGTGGGTATTTGTCCGGAACTGTCGTGCTATTGAGCATTCGATAGTCTCCGCACGGTCTCCATTCGCCATTTTTCTTTTTTACCATATGCAATGGGCTTGCCCATGGGCTATCTGACGGTCGGCAAATTCCGAGTTCTATCATACTTTGAAATTCCTTTTTGGCTATGTCGTATTTTTCTGGAGGTAATGGTCTTGCCCGAGCTGCGACGGGTGGTCCTATAGTGATAATGTGGTGTTCAACCTTATGTTTGGGCGCATTGCGTAGAGAGGACTCTTTCGTGATGTCTTCGTACTTGTTTAAAAGTTGCGTAATACGTGGATTCGTTCCCACTGCGATAGTACGAATTGCTTGTTGTGCCGCTTTTTCTGAAGTTACATGCGTTGTCAGCTCTGTAACTTTGTCGATAAGTTTGCGACCAGCTATGTCGACTAATAGTTTATAGTGCTCTAGAAAATCTGCTCCAATTATTGGTTGTGTAACATCGGCGATTATAAAATTCCATTTATAACATCGTTGTAGTCCTAAATTCAAGGTAAGCGTCTTCTCGCCGTAAGTCCTAATTTTAGTCCCATTTGCAGCGTATAGTGTGTATTGTTCATTTTGAAAAATTGAATATCTCTGTTGCTTGCTAATGACTGAGATATTTGCGCCCGTGTCAATCAAAAACTTCATACCACTTTTTCGGTCGGTAATGGTGAGGCGATTGGATGGGTGGATTGCACAGAGTTTCGCCGTTGTCTGTGCTCTTATTCGTTTCCCTGGTTCCGTACGTAAGTCATTGGTTTCCAACCGCATGGCTTAATGCAGTTCCTTGCATATTTTCCGAATCTTCCGTGGTAGTAACAAAATCGATTTGCCCCTCTATAGTTTGTTCTCGGCCTCATAATCGGGAATTGTTGACGTTCCTTGAAATGATTGTGCGTGTTGGGTCGATAGCCATATCGACCTTGCTGAATTGCGTCAATATCTATCTGTAATTTTGCTAGCTGGGTTAAAATGCATGCTGTATTGTTGTCGTTTGAAGTGTCGTTGCTAACAGCTGATATTTCGGTTACTTTTGAATTCATTATTATTTTGTCTGCAATTAGGCTCAGTTTGTCAATTTCCATGTCTTCCGTAACTGCTAGAACCGTAGTAACTGATGTTGGTAAAAGCCTGAACCATAGTAGTTTAATTGTTTCGTCACTGATTTTTCCTCTCCCGAGGACTCGCATTTGACGTAATAACTGCGAAGGTTTTTGATCACCGAGTTCTGTCTCTGATATTAATTTTTGAAACTGCCGCTGTTCTGTTTCTTCGTAACAATCAATTAAACGTTCCTTGACGTTTTTGTATTTATCTGTAGTCGGTGGCGAAGTGATTAGGTCACTAACCTGTAGTATTTCTTCCTTGGATAACTTTGCTATTACCGTACAGTATTTGTATTCGTCTCCTTGCTTCTGTGGTGCTAATATGGCTTCTAGTTGCGTGAACCATAATCTGGGTTGGTCTTTCCAAAATTCCGGAATGCGGGATAAAACCGAGGTGCCAGCAGCTACTTCAAGTGTTCCTTGCTGATTTATGTTCGCCTTGCACGGTGGTTGCGCCATGTTTCTTGCTGCGTATTCGTTCGTCGGGGTCACCAATTTGCCAAACTTCTTGGCAGTATACGGTTAGGTATAAATGAGACCAAAGATGTAGTATAGTCTGGTTATAATTATCCAAAGGTGCATCTTATATACTAACGACTACGTGCTGATCACAGATAGTAGAAACATTTAATAGATATTGAACGTGCGATAAAGAACATAAGATTGCGATGTAGATTGTAGATACGGCACAAAGATATTGTACTGTAACACTCTTCATAAACTTAATTACAACAAGGCAGCTAAGGAGTTAAAGGCTATAATAGTCCAGGAGTCTACTAACTCAACGGTGACAACGAGTCTACAGATGATGTCACCAACTGGGGTTGGCGCGAACTCTCTCTGGAACGCCACTAAAAACTTAGATAAGCCTCAATCTTATCCTTTGATCAGATCACAAGCTTCCTGGGCAAGAACTGACTTGGAAAAAGCTAAGGTATTCGCAATGCATCTGAATTATGTATTCAAACCAAACGAGAGCGTTGCTGATTAGCATGAAGTTGACACAATATTGGAACAAGATCTGCACATGTGTATGCCCACTATCTCAACAACGCCTAAAGAAATAGCGAAGGAAAAAAACTGCTGAACTCGAGAAAAGCCCCGGGATTCGACCTGATCACGCATTTCACACTTAACAATCTTCCCAGAAAATGTATTTCTTTTCTGGCTAGTTTGTTCAACGCAATCTTTCAAATATCTCACTTTCCCGACCTGTGGAAAATCTAACAACTAAGTAATATGCTGCACGAGTATTTATGTTTTTACTTTGCTTTATGCGAAATATTGAATTGAAGTTTATAATTTTGCGCCTACATATTCATAACAATAAACTCTGCTACCATACAAAAGTTTAAACATGTACGTGCTATGCCTTTCCTTTAATAAATAAAATACAATTTGAGTATTGCGGGCCGTGGATTCGTGTGGCGGGGACACTCACGTATTGAATGAGGCGTGAAATCATTTCCTAATTACAGCACAAAATAATATGATATTGCATGTACCATGAGGTAATCGTATTTTAGAGGGAATTTAACGGTTGGATTTTTATATTAGTCGTTTTTGTTTTTATAAACACAAATATAGTAAATCGGGCTAAATCGGCTCGCGATCAGAGTCCTGTGGGACATCATCGAGTCCATATGCCAAAAAAATTAAAATTCGCTCTTCGTGCCGTTGCTTAAAAAAGTCAAATTAAATATAAACAGTATATGTGACAGCTCAGAAAAAATATCTCGTAATTATATTATAGTTTTAATTCATAATATTGTTTTCGAAAATGTGATTCTATGCTATATGGTGACGTTTAATTGTCATCTTACAATAGTGCCAGACATGTTACAAATTATTATCGATAAACTTAGTCAAGTGAGAGTCGTTTATATTTTTTAATCGTCGTTTATGAAGAAGTTTTAATACAACACATTTTTCTGAGATTTTTCAATCTGATTAATCCATATTACTACATCTCTCTATCGAACTGGCTCCGCTACTATAATATCGTATCTTTGTTGGTTTGTAACTTTTAACTTATTGATACTTGCCTTGCACCTATGCCACTTTTATTTTAATAAATAGTCCGATGGGACGGCAATCCGAGATGACCAGGGACGTTTTAAAAATAAACTAAATTAATTGGATGTCCTAAAATAATAGATTCGATAAAATAAAGCTATAGTAGTAGGTACGCCACTTGCCAATAAAGTACGACAATTGTTCTTTCATATGTGGCTGTCAATATTTACGGATCTTCATGAGCGGTGACAAACATCAAAAACAAAAGAATATGGTTACAGTATAAGCAAAACAGTAATACCATTTTTAACCTATTCTACATAATAAAAATCTAAAATTAAGGATTTAAAAAAAATTGCCACTAAAGGGGTTCAAATAGGGGATGAAATGGAAATTCGCAATTTTTGTCGATGACTAGTGATGCAACGAATACTATTTTTACGAATACGAATACCGGTTGTACTATTAGCCAAATACGAATAACTGATTCTACTATAGCGGCACGAAATTATTAGTCAAAGAACGTGAAAACGATGATGATGCAACGAATATTCGTATTCGTTGTATCCTTAGGAAATACCATCGGGCTTGTCTACTTGATAAAATTCTTAAATTAGTTTTGTTTCTTTTATTGATAAAATTAGTTGATTTTTACAAGAAAGCACATTCGCCGACCCGACATCGAGACGTTATCGGTGGTCAGATAATCGCATACTTTCAGTACCTACTAAATGCTTTTACATTGTGTTGTTATTGTCACCTATATCGTCGTAAACAGCGCCCGACACCGATATCGGCACGATATCTACCGGCTAAGACACTTGAACGCATTTTTTCGCACTGCCGACTTCGAGACGTCGATACTTAGTACTGTGGTTGTTTGATGCGTCGCGATGATCATCGATATTCACCAATATCATAGGGCCGATAATAATTATACTGGTATCGAAACGATGTCGGTGTAGTTGCCGACATATCGGTGTTGGATTGGTGTCGTTATCTGAAAATGTAAAACGCCCATTAGGTACAGTATGAGTCGTGAGCACAAACTGACACTGCGCAGTAGTTAATTTTTCGAATGAAGAAGCCGGGGGGCACCGAGCTGCACGCAATTTGTTCGTCAGTCGATGCTCGTCGCCAATTGAACCTCTCGCGTGTCGTTCGGCTACTGTCATTGGCCGAAATTGTAACATGCGCGAGCTGTGTTCACGACTCGTGCCCGACCTGTACACAGGAAATTTTAAGTAATAATTTTAGTTCACTACACCGTAGGCGCCATAAAATGTAAACCTAAGGAAAAAAAAAACAAACGTAAGAAAAACTAATTCAGTTGATCTACTGCAAATATTTTATACTGTGGCATGGATTTTCCTCGAAATGGTCAGACACACGAATTGTCGTACCTTCATTGCGCCTCGCAATACTCAAATTGTATTTTATTTATTAAAGGAAAGGCATAGCACGTATTTGTTTAATTTTTTGTATGGTAGCAAAGTTTATTATTACGAATATGTAGGTGCAAAATTATACACTTAAATTCATTACTTCGCATATAGCAAAGTAAAAACATAATTGCTCGTGCAGCATATTACTGCTGCTTTAGAAATTTTATTGTAAGGTATAACTAAGCCCTATAAGGATATAGGAAATGTTTTGAAAACCTTAATTTTTTTTATAGGAACAGCTATGGGATGTTTTCAGTTTTTTAAGTATTTTCCATTGTTCCACAGTACCTACCTATTAGCACTTTCACGAATAAAACGTTTAGATAATACTAATGAAGAAACAGTATAGTATTTAAATTTTATATTATTGTTGTAACACGAAATAATAGGAAATACCTACTTTATACCTATTGCATAACTCTAAATTGTTAGCATTTTTGTACATAGCTATGAATTCACTAAAGCTATCCACTCAGCGAAAATAAAAAACTTTTGAATTATAAAAAGTTTTGTGGACAAAATATTGTATCTCTACTGGACTAAAAGGGCAACTGAAATCCGACGACTGAAAACACGAAGTTTGCCGAGGGACATTAAGAAAATAGAAATACTGTACAAAAGCTAGTTGAATTCGGGCAGATGCTTGTCCGAATTGCTCTGCCCTTTTTTAGATAGCGGTATTATAAACCCGACTAAAGCGTGGGCCGACCACTACAGGTTGATCCCAGAAATACTTATACTGACAAAGTGTGGAAGATTTTGTATTTTTTGTTTATTTTGCAGCTTGCGACCCGAAGCTAATGCCCAGCTTCCCTCAGCACAGAAACATGAAAGGTCAACAGAAGAGCACTTCGAATCAGTTGAACATCCCTCTGTCAAACTTGAACACGGGCGCTAACGACCAAACCAACAACCTGCCGGCTATTTCTGACCTCCTGGGGTCTCTGGTCAAGAAACGAAGGCTCGATTGACGCCTAAAAGATAATGATGATGATGATGATAACGAAGTCATTTTATTATAACTATTATAAGCTAATTAATATTATTAATAAACTGCGTCCAAATATGAAAAAAACGTTTATTTTTAAATTAATTAAACACATATTTTTCTAATATTTTAGTCGAAAACTTTACTAGGATTACTATTTTTTTTTTTTTTACTGTCAATCTGTCGATGCGTCTTCGTCACCCGAGAGTCCCATGGCTTGTTTGAATTTCTCCTGATACTTTTGGTTCGTGATAGTGTCGTGGATCTTAGCTTTTACTTTCTCTTTCTGGAATAAACGCACGTAAATAAAAATACTCTTGAATTTGTGAACTTCTACACGACGTCACTAAACTCACATTCCATACAACGAATGCAAAATCTTTGCATTAGGAGTTATCACATTACTTGGGGTTGAAGTACTCACAATTTCTTTTTCTGATTTTTCTATTGCTTTCAAGGTTCTAATACACTGTGAACAAAGGATTACGTCTTCCATGTGATTCACGGTCTTTTTACGGTGGTGGTGTTTTAATCTGAGGACAAAATATTGAGAATTTTCAGTTTAAATTGACAAATAATGCGATAGTTGTGTGCGAGGGTGGCGCGTTTTAACGCAATTTGATTTTTCTTGGTAGTCCGACACCCTTTTTTTTTTTTTTTTTTTTTTGGGTGGGAAATCATCAAATAACTTCTCCCGCTCTGGGCGGAGCGGGAGGGCGTGTCAGACTCTTACTGACTAAAACCCACCCGTGTTCCTTCGGTTGCCCTGTTGCCGGGGGGTAGTCCGACACCCTGACTAAAGGATCTCGCGCACTAGACGGCCACGATCATGACCAGGTAAACAGACTATAGAAACCGATTAGAATCGCGCACTTGGTCGCAACGGCCAACTAGCCGTACACCATACAATACCACTAGACGGCCAAGACTGGCCGGAGTCGTGGCTGCCTAGTGCGCGAGATACCTTAGTGACGGTTTTCGATCTTTCGCTCAAATAGAGTCGATGGAATTATTACATCCACCGTAGAACGAGTTTACTCATTCGAATCAATAAAATTGAAGTGTCTGTTTGTAATGTCAAAATAACAGCTTTTTACTAAATCCATTTATAAAAATAGTGTGCGAGCAGTGAGCAGTTTAAGTATGTGAGCAGTGGTAGACGAGTGGTAACGGTCCCGACTTCGGAGTTGTAGGACCTGTGTTCAAACCCAAGCAGGCGCTATACTAAATAATTTCATCACTACTGCACTTAAAACAGTGAAGGAAAACCATCGTGAGGAAACTGGCATGTCCTAGAACCAAAAATTCAAATTCATGTGACATCTACCAACCCGCACTGGGCCCGCGTGGTTGATTACAGCCCTCACTCCCTCTCGAAAAGAGCAGGCCTGTGTCCCAGCAGTGGGAACATGGCTGATTATGCTATTTATGAAAGTATATACGGTACTTATAACAAAAAAACTTAATTTTTCTGTCTGTCGGTCTGTTTGTTCCGGCTAATCTCCGAAACGGTTGCACCGATTTTGACGCGATTTTCACTGGCAGCTGATGTTATAAGGAGCTACTTAGGCTACTTTTATTTAAGAAAAATAATTAAGAGTCCACGCAGGCGAAGCTGCGGGCAGTAGATATTTCGAATATAAAAGAAAATTAAGTTTACTTCGTGGGACGCAAATTGCAAATGCCTGCTGCCCCTCTCTTTTGCCCTGGACGATTGCAAAATGAAACTTCTCATATCTGGACCGTAAAAGACAGTGAAGAGAAAACAAAATATTCGGTGGTTATAATTGGTGGATCCAAAACAAACTTACAGTTTCCCGCAGTAGTCGCACTGAACTTTCTCGCCGCGGTGAGCTATGATGTGCAAGCCCAATTCGTGGTAAGTCGGGTAGCGTTCCGAACATCGTGGACATATGATTTTGCCTTCTGAACGACCGCCATTGCTTTGATGTTCGTACAACTCCTGAGAAGTTTGGAAGCTTTGGTGGCAACTCGGGCACCTGTGGAATAAGTTGTCGATTGTTTATTGGAAACACGGCTAACGTTTGTGGGCTTTGAAGTTAATTCTCCAAATACCTTTGCTTTGCCTGTTACCTATAAAGTACCTAAGCAGTGTTATGAGAAGACAACTGAAAAAATTGAAATTGTATCCCCGGTTTTTTGATTAATCTGATTTAAAATAAAAATAATCACAACAATTAATTCTATTTTACAGCAGAGTCACTTGATCAAGT
This sequence comes from Omphaloscelis lunosa, assembly GCA_916610215.1. NCBI lineage: Eukaryota > Metazoa > Arthropoda > Insecta > Lepidoptera > Noctuidae > Omphaloscelis > Omphaloscelis lunosa. The sequence continues at coordinate 15,407,427 of OU744244.1, read as the reverse complement.
TTTGATAAACGTGGGTTAAAATTCTCTTACATAAATATGTTAGGTTGCAGGTGGAACGCCATGTGTTCAATAATTTTCTTCGGATAGAAGTAGTGAAACTTTTTATCGCAACAAGTCACGTAGCCGGGTACGCCGTGCCTCTCTTTGTAATGTTTCATAAGCGACCTAAAATGGAATCCAGATTCGTGGCAAATGCAGCATTCCATTTTGTAAAATAGTGTTATTTGTCGATCTAAAGCGGCGCCTTGTTTGGCCGGTTTGCCGTCCAGCAACACCGTGGGATCGAGGCTGTCGGTAGCAATGTTCAAGTCCGGGTCGGCTTTTTTAAATTGGTCTTTGTGTGAATCTTTCTTCCGTGTCGGACTGGTTACCCTTTGGCCTGCAGTGCTCAAAAGATTTTTGTCCAGTTTTTCACTGTGGGCGAATTCTTCCAACGTCATCGCTTCCATGTATTTCATTTCCGAAGCTGTCTTCTTTTTAGGCATTTTAACTTTCGCTAGTTTTGTGTCTCCTTGCTGAAGTTCTGTTGGAGCCTTTTTCTGTGCCTCACGAATGTTTTGGTTCGACAGTGCAGCTATAATTGGATGCAACATTTTATCAACTGCTGCGATTTCCCGCTTTTCCTCTTGTATTTTCATTTTATGGAATTCCAGAAACTTTTGTGTTTTCTCTACTTTGACAGCATATAGATGCAGTGCTGACACTTGCTGTAAACAATCGTGGCAAATAGCTTTGGGCAAGGTATCATCTGTTCGAACCTGGAAAAAGGCAAGTCTGAGTAAAGCGTGTAACTAATTAGCCACCTACGTACTTACTTAAAATAAGTAAGATGTAGCAAAGCAAAGAGCAGGCAGTTTGGTATTGCTGATATTGATACAATGGCCAGCGTCAGTCATTAAGGCTCTTCCTCCCTTTGAATTATGGTGAACTCTGCCACTTTTCGAAACCATTGACATATTTCATGCCAATGGTTTCCAAGACTGGCAGAGGATGAGGTAGGCTATAGTGCTTCACTCACATTTTGCCAATCGTGGGTTGATTATACCTAATAAGTACGTAGGTATTTTGAGCATATTTAAATCTTTACCAGAATATCAAAGAGTCTCCTGATCTTTCGCTTCACCTCGGCACTCAGCGGCTTCAGTTTGACCACATCCGTGCACAGACACAAACGGCACGACAGTTCACGGACAATAGTTTTTTCCAAATGCGCAAAGTCATTCATATTTATGATTTTCATATAAAAACGATTCAATACATAATACAAATGTACAAAATAAATATAATATTGTATACGATTGTGTAGGCTTATTTGTTCATGACAAAAATACTATTTTAGAAACAAACTGATAATTTAGGACATATTGACAGATCCATGACTGATTGTCTTTACTTTTTTACCTATCAATAGCGGCCAGCGCGAAATAAATTGGATTTCTTCTTAGCTCACCATTATTTTTATTTATGAATATTATTTATGTTATTTATTTACAAAAAGTTCTTAGAAGCGGATATTAATGAAATACAATCATTTCATTTTGCATGCATCGGCAGAAATAGCAAACTTCCATACAAACTTTCATCCCTTACAGGGGATGAATTTTCAAAAATTCTTTTTATTGCTTACTTTCGTTATCTAACGAACTCTCTACAACATTTCATGCGTAGCCTAAATCCCTTTTTTTGGGTGGAAAATTATCAAACAAGTAACTTCTCCCGCTCTAGGCGGAGCGGGAGGGCGTGTCAGACTCTTACAGACTAAAACCCACCCGTGTTCCTTCAGTTGCCATGTTGCCAGGGGCCACGGTATCCCTTTCGGACGTTCCCTCTTCTCCCTCTTTCTCTCCTCTTTCGCGAGCATTACTGCTTCGCAGAAGGAGGTTAGCCTAAACCCCTGTGTCAGACTTAGCGGTTTAGGCAGAGCGTTTTCTTTTAGTGAATGAATTAATGTACCTGTCAGATTTTTGTCAGAGTTTGATATTCATTTTAAACTGTGTCTATCACACATTTATGCAAAGTTTCAGTCGATTTGATCGTAATATTTTTAGTTATGTATATTTTAAATATTGAATTATTGAATATTTAGTGCAAAAAGTCGTTCAAACACTGAAATATGGAGAGAACCGAGTTCCTCACTATCGTCATTAGCACCCTCGACAACCATGACAAGGACACCCATGACTAATTTGAGAATTTTCACAGCCGCCATCTTGAATTTTCATCTCGGCATTACCATCGGGATCAGCAGCATCGGAAAATATGAAAACGACACCCATGATGTAAAATTTTAATTTTTAGGGTTCCGTACCTCGTGTGTCTGTCTGTCTGTTTGTCCGTCTATCACAGCGAATTTGCTGCGAATCTAATGGACCGATTAAGTTGAAATTTGGTACACATATGTATTTCTGTGACCCAAACACGGAAGTGTAACGTAAATAAATGAATTTTGTATATGGGGGTCACTTTTGGGAAGCGATTAAGAAAATAAAACAAAAAAGTTTTTCAAACTGTATCGTGTGACATATCAAACGAAGGGGGTTGTTGCGAGGATATCATTTTATAAAAAATAATTTTAAGTAATTGTATTTAAATATTTAAGAAAATAGATAAAAATTCCTTATCTCCGAAACTACTGAACCTACATTTTTTTTAGAGAATGGTTCTTCACTCATCGATTACAGGAAAATCTATAAGACGTCTATGGTCTTAAAATAACATGGTAAATCTCTCAATATTGTGCGTACAAACTTACATTTGCAGTTGGAATGTATGGGAGACAACAAACAACAAACTTAACATTGTAGTTGAAATACGTGCTGTATTTCAACTACAATGTTAAGTTTGTATTTGAGTAAAATTCATTCCAACTACGGAACCCTTCATCGTACATAGTCCGACCCGCACTTGGCCGGTTTTTTTACATTTTTATTTTTCCTTTTTCTGTTTTTGTACCTAACTTTCCACACAAATTCGCATACCACTACCTGTTATTTAAATTACAGTGACAAGAAGTTATTATAACAATTAAAATCCAAGATGGTGATTATGGATTTTAATTTAAAGTTGTTAAAACAAGATATAACTTTATAAACTATACATAACCGTTGACTATTTGACAATTATTAGCATATCTAAGATGACAGATTAGATATCAAGAGGTTCACAGTTTATTAAAAAGTCAGAAAGATCAATTAGATTAATACCTAGTACCGCGTAATAAAAAGACCACAATGGGAATTTTCCGCTAAACAACTTTAAAAGTTCAGACAGTTTTTAAAATAAAAACGCAAAAATTAAAAAGAAGCGCGATAGTTAAAAAAGCCAGAAGGTCCTCAACGGTTGACGCGCAAATAATTTGTTAACGCGCAGTTACCTAAATATTTCCCATTATAAAATTGTTGTATCCTAAACATAGGGAAAAAGAAAGAGTCAATGGAGAAAAGTAAAAAAAGAGTTTTAGTTTTCTTATTTTTTTAGAGTGATTCCAAAAACTTTTTGGTTCACCTTGTATGTAACACTTTTTATTAATGGAATCTGTCGGTGGTCAGGATTTAGTATTGACTTTATTGGATTCGAATAGAAAATTGGGTTTGTTGTATATGTCTACCCATGTCAACATAATTATTTTATCACTACTTTAAAGGGCAGACGTGTGCTGACTGCGTAAATAAATTAAATTACGTAAAAGATACAATTAAACCTCCACTTTAAACTAGCACTGTTATAATTTAATTTTGGCCTTAAAATGAGAGTGTGTCGCTTAGCCACCACACGGGATCACGTTCCACTGTTCATCTACACAAAAGAATATAATTGTTTAAGTTGGGTTTACATTAATAGTGGGTAAGTAGATCTAGCTAATATTTAAGCACACGAAAATTCACATATTCGGTCACGTAGGGACCTTTTTTTTTTTTTTTTTGTTCCGGGGTGGAAAATCCTCATGGATGTCCTTCGCCCTGGGGCGGGCGAAGGGGTCTGTCAGACTCCTACTGACTAAAAACCACCCCGGTGTTCCCTTCCCACACTTGGACCGGGGATCATGGGTTCTAGTGCGCCTTCCATGATCCCCGACTGGTGCCGGCCCGCTTTTGCGGACCACTTCATGCCCGCGGGTGGAGTGAGGTGTTACACTCCCCCCGCGACGTCAAATAGGGGCGCGCGTGGAACACTACGCGCCGCCACCTCGGGTCCTGCTGGATGGGGGGTGGCGGACGTCCCCGAGTCCGCCATCCCTCCGGATCCGTTTACGGGGGCTGGAAGAGGGCATTGTCTGCCCTCCGTCGACGCCCAGTCCGCCTGCTACGGATCAGGAGAGTGGTCTCGATCTCCCTCTCCCTTTCCGCAGCCTACCGCATCCCACGACTCGGCATTCCCGACCATCGAACGAGCGACAGCCGGCAGCGCCAGGTCGGCTCCGACTTCAGATACGAGAGCACGGCGCGGCTCCTCCCATGCGGCACACTCTGCCAGTGTATGCTGCGCCGTGTCCTCCCGACAGTGAGTGCAGTGATGGCACCGAGCGTCCGGCTCCCTGTTTATGCGACACAGGTAGTTCCCGAAGCAACCATGCCCCGAGAGCACCTGCGTCGCCCGAAACGACAGGGAACCGTGCTTCCTCCCGAGCCATTCGTCGAGCACTGGTCGGATCGCGTTGACGGTAGCGAGGCCGGCGGTAGGGCGCAGAAGCCTGTCCCGCCATTCCGTCACCGTCACGTAGGTACCTAACTTGACCTATAAAATTTCGAGTTCTTATTAACGACTTAAAAAAGGAGTTTATCAATTCGATACGTATGTATGTAATATGATTGGAATTGCAATATATTCACATATGATAATCTATAAGGGCTTCCAAACAAATATATACGTAGTACAATGATTTTATATGTGTTTGTAGGTATGCATGTTTTTATGTATGGATGTTTGTCCACGGATTTCTCCGAAACTATTAAGTGGATTGTGACCATTTATTTTTTATTGACTTACATTCACTTCAACTTATGGAACAATGCAAGTTTCATCAAAATCAGTCAATTTTCAAGATATGGACAAGTACGTGTAAGTTAAGTGATTATACGAGCTACGGGTGTGGTGTCAAAAGGAAAAACATCTCAAAACCTTAGTAAAACTTTAGTGCATGTAACAAAAATCATGTGTGGGATAGGTAAAAAGTGAAAATAAAAACTTATAAAAAAAATACATAATAAAAAAGTATTTACGCTAGGTTCATTAAAAAACGTTAAATCTGTAGATAGGTACCTACCTACTTAAGTACGAAATGTTTAATAATGTAGGACGTCGACACAATACAAGGAGGGCTAATATTGTGAAAATATGTAGGTTTATACCCTATAAAATTCTTAAAGAATAAAAGGAAATGGGTTTACCAACGGCTCAATAAGTATTGTTGTGAGAAAAGGACTCCGGTATACACGATAATATCGTTTAGGAATTAATAGAATCCGTGCCGGCCCGACTTTTTGTGTGATCGCGTGACGGAATTACAATATTTCATCTACCAACGTCTGGGGTCAATATTCGCTTTTGGCACGTATTAACGTTCACAAACAATAAATCTATATCTTTCTATAGTCAAAGAAATTCTGATACATCTTTTATTAACTATCTCGATACTGTGTCCTGGTTATGAATGGCGTGCCAGCTGCTTGTTATTCCGCTTAAGTTGTGACAATCAATTGAACGGAGGATTCATACGAGACGGAGGCATTCACTTCGAAGAACCTTAATATTAATATAGCTGTTCATTAGAAGTGATTTCGGTTCATAATACCTAAGTAGGTACTGCCAAGTCATAGGTTTCGAGTTCGAACCCAAGGCACCTCTGACTTGGCTTGCGGGTGGTGAGCAATGGGTGGCTCACCGTCCGATAAGGACCAGGCCCGGGTCGACGGCGCGTTGTGTTCCACGCGCGCCTCAAAGAGATGTCAGCAGAATTGAAGGGGTCCACTAGGGCCGATGCCTGCTGGGGTTGCGAAGAAAACCGAAAGGGAGATCGTGGCCCCCGGTGACAGGGCAACCGAAGGAACACGGGTGGGTTTTAGTCAGTAAGAGTCTGACACGCCCTCCCGCTCCGCCCAGAGTGGGAGAAGTTATTTGATGACTTCCAGCCCTCAAAAAAAAAAAAAATAAGGCACCTCTGACTTTTCGGATTCATGTGCGTGCATTGTATAATTATCACTTGCTTCAAAAACGGTGACGGAAAACATCGTGAGCAAACCGGCAGGCCTGAGAGATAGTCATAGATCTCGACGGCATATGAAGCCAAGTCAGAGGCCCATGGGCGGATTTAAAACTCTGACACCAGTTTAAGTCACTAACCACACGAAAAGAAGAAGGGTGGTAGACAGAAAAATCAGCCGGTTCAAACAGTTATTGGCTTGATTATTTGATTTGATTTATCACTTACTATCAGATGAGATGCAGGCCAATAGCATCAACGTTTTGCATACAAAAAAAAAGTCGTATTCCATTGTAATCAATTTTGAATGTCTTGCTTGTTTAGCGTTTAATCGCCAATTCGTCATGGAAAACCCAGGAAAAATGAGCAAAATGTCCATGCCTTGTCTTGCCAGTATCTAAACCTCTTGAATTCCAACATATTGTGAATCAATCTTACTTACAATCAAACCAAGTCGCTCCCAAGGCAATAACAGCCACATCTAATAGATTACAAACGACGGATACATTGAAAGCTGAGCTTTGATTCTTGATACTCAGTCTTGTGTAGGTATAGGTAAATAGATCTATCAACGTTAAAGATTAGGTACTAAGTACCAAGATCAATTCGAAAGTAATCAGAGAATAATTTGTGGTGAATTATGACCAAGTAAGTCGCACTAAGTTCTTGAAAGCGAAATGAAAGGGACTTGCAGAGTCTCTACAAGATCGTGAGAGTCTGCAAGTTCAGCCGATAGGTAGCCAAAGCCAAACTACCCACTTCGCTGCTTTAGAGAAAGTTGGGGGAAATTATCAATATTAATAAGTACCTACATAAACATAGAGTCAAGGCTCGGATACCGGTTAAATTTTCAAACCGTTATTATGTACTTGACGCAAAACCTTTACATTCGGTTTCGCTCGTAAAAATCGAATTTTTTTGCATTAAACGGTTTAGGGCAATATTAACCGGTTTTTTATTTAGATATTGTTCAGCGCGGCATCCTCATAAGTAGTCACAAGTTGCAACATGTTTACTGACGTGCCGCGCGTCGTATAAACCGGTTAATTTAGTTTAAAATAAAGTTCTTAAAACGTTCACGTTCTTAAGAAAAGTTCGGATTAAAACCCAAATAAACCGGTTTTCACCGGTATTTTCTAAACCTTTCGAGCCTTGCATAGAGTGAAGGTATGTTTCTACTTCAGCAAGGCTGATGAGGTAAGAAACCTGTCTCGTCTATAGCCAATGTTTTCTTATGACCGCAGTTTATTTAGTGTATATTAATTAGCGTGCTTCACCTAATTAATTTTCTAATCAAGTCACGAGTGATTGGGGTTTCAGGGAGGCAAGTAGGTAGGTATATCTACTTCCTATATAACCAAAGGTAGGTTATGACAATGAGAAAAGAGTAAATTAATTTTCAAATTAAGTTTTGTTGCATAATAAGAAGTTGACTCTAAACGGAAAGTTATACTTTAGGACGAAGTTGGTTTTAATTAATTTCACTTCGAAACACTACCTACCTAACAAGTTTCATATTTTAATAAGTTTTAAAAGCCACTTAAATCTTCTAATATTTTAATTAGACAATAGATAGGTACGTCTAACAAACTGTTTAAACGTTTTAGTGGATTTCGAAATGAAAGCAAATACCTATTATTGTGAACGATGAGGGACTGGTTTACTTTGTAGGTAAGTAGATACTTAGCTAGTTAAAACATAAAGGCTCATGCAGACTAGCGCGATATCGCGGGCGCTACAAGGGTCGCGCTGCCTGTAGCGCCCGCGATATCGCGCTGGTATGCACGAGCCTTAACAGGTTGACTTAATGTTTAAATCTCATTATCAATGTTTCAAACATCTATGTACCTACTAATTGTAGCCATGTTTACAAACCAATATATGATTTTATTAGATTTAAATTTTTGAAACTAAACGAGAAGATTGTTTGGGTATATGAAGACACTTCTAAATGACACCATTTTAATTTAATAGCGTTGGCAAACATATCTTTTGGTTGCAGTATTTAATCTAGTAAAATACCTAACTGTAGAAATTGTGTTTTATTCTGACCATAGCAAAAGTAAGCTTTTATCTACAACTTGTAATCTATGATAACTTTTAAACCCGACACGCAACCACAGAGTTGCCAACTTTGAAGAGGTTAAAACCGTTTGAAAGACGGTTAATCCGTAAAGAAAAGTCACGTGACTTGAATTTTCATGATACTATTGTTCGTGTCTGATAATTTCTGAACGTAGACACGACGTTCGCACGGACGTAAAAATATCGCAGCGGGATTTTTCGCACACTGGATTTTCAACTTTCGGTGTTGAGCCAAGCATTGAGCATTGTGTACCTATTTATATATAATTAGATGCATTAATTATATTGATAGTTTTAGTTAGGTCTATTTATATCTTTATATTTAAATAAATATTTATTCCTCAATTCTCGCTATTGCATCTACCACTGTTTGTCTCTGCATCACCCAAAGGTTGACTGGTAGAAAATGCCAATGGCATTAGGTCCGCCGCTGTACATTTGTGTGCTTGAAGTATTAAATAAATAAACTTAAGCTAACACCGAGAGTTGAAAATCCAGTGCGCGATAAAATCCCGCCGCGATATTTTTACGACCGTGCGAACGTGGGCTAATAGAATGTTTAGTGCAGGAGTCACCAAATGGCGGACCGCGGTCCGTATCCGAACCGCCGACCTGTTTTGTGCGGACCTTAAGTAAACTTATAATTATTAATCTAAAAAAATAGAGTACTTTAATTTAGCCCGCGCTTAGTGTTTTCTGCCGTCGGACAAATTTTACTCCCGACTTCAGACTGATTTTTCACATTAATATTAATTACTTACTTTGTTATTTTTGTTCATTATGTAATCTTATTATCCTAAAAATATTATAAATGCTTGTTTGTTTGTTTGTTACGCTTTCATGCTGAAACGGCAGAACGGATTTGGATAAAATTTGGCACATGGGTAGATCGTAACCTAGATTAGGACACTGGGATACTTTTTATTCCGACATTCCCACGGGATCGAAACTAATGCGGGTGAAACCTCGGGGCGCAACTAGTAACTTATTTTTTTTTAACTGGGTTGCTAGTAATCGATTACCAAACGGACCGCGACAGTCATATTATTTTTTTAAACCGGCCAAGTGCATGTCGGACCACGCACAGTGTAGGGTTCCGTAGATGGGATGAATTTATCCTAAGAACATGTTTTTTGAACTGAGCCTGAGCCTACTTAGCTGTGATACTTTTCCTTTTAATTTCGTTATATTATACTCTGCTGTGAATTGTTCCATATATCCATAATTACCTATCTTGCAGTTTAAACCTTATTTCGCAAACGGATCCCTGAATCCAAAAATAGTTTTCGCAAACTCCCTATATTTTTGAACGACCTTTCCAACGATACTCTATACCTTGGGATAGACCCAGTTTACGTGTAGGGGAGGTACGGGTACGCTAAAAATTTTTTTTCACGATTTTATGTTACCACTGTCGTCGTGATTAATATGTATACTCAAGTCAAATTATAGCTTTAAAGTACTAACAATCTCTGAGCTAAGCCGTGGACAGATGGATAAACACACAGACAGGACATGGCGAAACTATAAAGGCTTGTGCAGACCAGCGCGATATCGCGGGCGCTACAAGGGTCGTGCTGCCTGTAGCGCCCTCGATATCGCGCCAGTTTGCACGATCCTTAAGGGTTCCTTGTTGACTACGGAACCCTAAAAACGAACGAATGAAACTAATTGATGATGCCTGATTTGGCTTGTTGGTGATTCGCATAAATTATTCCCCCGAAACGGGCGAATCGACACTTTTAAATAATTTGATTTTTCCTTCAGGCGAATCGCATCAACTAAATGAACTAAAAGTGTCGATTCGCCCGTTTCGGGCGAATAAATTCGTGCAAAACACCAATAAGCCCCTGGTTTAGGAATAGGGTAGGTATATGTGTTCTGTGAATAGAATGCCCCAATAGGAGGAAACTGTCGTTATACCAATCCTTGCCGAAATCACAGCGCTTAGCAAATGGATCGTCATGGATTGCTTTCATTAGTACCTACCTATACCTATATAGGTATGTAGGTATTATTGCTAAGTGTCGGTGAAACTATGAGAAACTTTGAATTCTCGCGGATGAAGTAAAGAATGTCTCGTTGATCTAGTACGCTACTGCTGAGCATTAAGGTTCTAGGTCAGTGTTATTGGGTTTTTCCATCTGGAATTTCTCAGTAGCAGCCCAGGCTGGATCAAATTTAGATCATCATGATTATTAGTCGGGGAATTTAAAGCTACAGGTTCAGCTTCAACGTATGCTGGCACCTCGTTGTCGAGCAAGGGTCGGGGGGTGCGTACTCTCGACGGGAGCGCGTTTATAAGACTGTGCACGAACTGCACGAAGTCCCGGCCAGTATAGTGCACGCCGCGCTCCCGCATCCACTTAGTGGACGCAGGAACCCGTGGACTCTTCCTCAAATCGAGTCCATCCACGGTAGCGTGCAGGGCTTCGCGCCAATACATCGCGGTTGTCCGTTCTCCCGACTTGGGGTTCTATTACATGGAATGGGACTTGAACATAACTGGCGAAATGTTGGTGACTATGCTTGGTGATATACCTCTGCCTGAACCTTCGGGTAATACAGGCGTTATGTTAATGACACAGGAATGTTTACATTGTCATTTATACCACACGCGAAAAACGTGCCTAAAAGTTACGTTTACCCACGCCATCTTTAGACTTTTTATTAAAATTATTCCATGTGGTTTCTGCCAAGATATCGAGAGTGATTGATGACGAGAAGCGAAAGTAATTTAATACAGTGTTATCGTAAAAAAACAGGTAAGTATCACCCGGGCTTAATTTATTATATCTTAGTATATTAGGTATTCAATACAAGATCAGTTGATATTTTTTGTAAGAATTTCTTTTTTTTTTTTGGGTTGCTTTCTTGTACCGATATTTAGATCCTTTCCTAGAAGGCAAATGTAGAAGTAAAGGAACGCAAATACGCGTAACACGGACCTTCAAATATTACTTATACTTCTGGCATAGAATTTACAAAAGGCAAAATTGGACTTCAAAGGTTAATTGGAGTTTTCAACAAATCTATTTTAAGGATGAATAAATTCACAATAGGTTCAATTATTAACCTTCTATTAAAGTTGAAACCTCTGAAGACCTTAAACAGTTAACCCATGCGATTCCTAATAGATTTCTCTGATACCCGTACCGCAAAGTTCTCGTTTCTTCGGCTGTGGCTGTACAAAGCCTTGGCCTAATTTTGCATTAACAATTTCGTAGCGATAACCTTAAAATAGAATGTTACTTTGGAATTTATTACTTTTCGTAGACGTTCGCATCTCAACTGATAGATTGGTACCCATTGGTAGAACCCTGCTACCGGGCTACGTAATTTGGGCTGAACGTGAAAAAAAAATGCTAATACTTTAATTATTTAACTATAATTACGACACCAAGACCTTCAGTTTAACATAAACAAAATATTTACAGAAAATAAGTAAATGAAGAACATTCAAGTGGAATAAAAATGTAAATTTCTTTGACATTACTTGTGACCTATTATTATATTTTTCTAGCTGTAGCCAACGAGTAGCTATCACATAACAGAGACACAATCTAGGAGAACAAAATCATATCACGTAAAATGTATGAATTTTATGTTTCTTGAAATATTTAGATTAACTAATGGTAGCAATATATCTCACTTTAATATTTTGAGATATTTCAAGAATAAAAGCTCCAGTATTTTTTAATTTCGGCTGCGTATTTATGACACAATATATAAGATGAAACGCTCAAAACTACGACTGACTCCTTGTCTTATCTCCTTGAAATATTAGCGTTGTTCAGTTCAGTTCTGTTATTTCCAGATACTCGGTTAACTACTGCTGAAACTGCCAGAGTCGGCTGGTAATGGCTAAAATAATGAGTAGGTACTTAAGGGAAAGAGATCTGATAATACTCGCCATGTCAGTCACAAGGCACATAAAGGTAAAATTGCGTCAGTCCTCCGGAGAAGTCCTAAATCGGTGACTGCGAATAGGTATGCATATTTGTACCAAAACGCTACTTACTTAAAATTACAAAAGGAATAAAAGAATCAAAAGAAAGTCGTGATGACCCATTGATTGAAGTCTCGTACAGACCAGCGCGATATCGCGGGCGCGACACGGATCGCGCTGTCTGTCGCGCCCGCGATGTCGCGCTGGTCTGCACGAGCCTTAAGGCCTTGCCTCTCATGCACGAGGTTGTGGGTTCAAATCCGGGCAAGTTCCAATGTAACTTTTTTAGTTGGAATGGTGCCTAGGTCAAAAAAATCTATTTAGTCCGTCAGTCAGATAATAAAAAAATATTAGACACACATTTTTGCGTCATCATATTAAAAAATGACTTGGATAAAACGCATTAAAGTTGGGGAGTGGGGTCGGGTACGTCAAAAGTAAGTATAAAATCTACATACTCGTGACGTCATTGCACATTTTAACCCAATGTATCGCCGTAATCTTTTGATAGCGTAAAAAAAGAAAAAGTACGTGTCCAATATATTTTGATAATCTACAAGACGGACAAAAAATATATATTTTTAGTCGTCATCCATATTTAAGGCTGCCGCAAACAGACGCGAGGAGACACCTGTTATTGTTTTATAGTGAAGTTTTCTTAGAAATTGTTTTATTAGAGTCGCGTCGCACCTGTTTAGTTCCCAGTCTCCACCCGGTGGCAACTGGGATTTTTTTTTCCCAATTGCTGGTGGCAATCCATGTGGGGGCGGCTGGGACTATTCGTTTTGCGAGCCTTTATTTGTACCTACCTACTTTCTAAGTTTGTCTTGAAAATTATTGACATCGGTGAAGGAAAACATCGAGAGGAACCCAGGAATTATAGTTAATAAAGTTAATATAAGTCTGATATCACCAACCCGAGCAACCAACCTTGAGCAAGCGTGGCGATCGATGCACGTGTCTTCTCTGTATGAGAAGAGGCCTTCCAAAGGCTTCTGCAGGGGACAGTAATGGGCTGGTATTATTATTACATAACATAACATCACGCCTGTAATCCCCGAAGGGTTAGGCAGAGGTGTACCTATAGTACACCCACATTTCGCCAGTTATGTTCAAGTCCCATGTAATAGGGGGCGAGCCTATTGCCATCAACCGGACACAAATCCAGTCTCCGGGCTGCTACTGAGAAATTCCAGATAGAAAAACCCAATAACATTTTGCCCGACCCGGGAATCGAACCCAGGACCTCATACTCAGCGGTAGCGCTTTGCGAGCACTAGACCAACGAGGCAGTCGAGGCAGTATTATTTTAAAGAAAGTACGCAGTTTGACTCGGCTAAAGAAAAATAATGGTCAATCAGTAACGAATTCTTTCCGGTCGCCTGTATAACTAGCGTCTCTAAGTATTTCAGTATAATAATATCCAATCGAAATCAATCTTTATCTTACACTTTTCAGTTACACGTTACAATGTACAGTCCATATTATCACAGTGACTAGAATAGAATTATCCTATTAAATGCGCAATATTTGTATGTATATATATTACGGCTAAAACCCTAAGTGCGACCTAGTTTTAGCCGGCTACAACTAGGTGCGGCTAGTAGCAGTTGGTTAAACTTGCATAAATGGACCCTGGCACTCGCCGGCCGCTGCTGCGGCACCGGTCGCTTCCCTCGCTCGGCTTGTGCGGTGTGTTATGTGGTCACAGTTCTAACCTAACCTAACCTAACTTTCAGCAATTTTCATTTGCTACAACTAAATATAACCAACTGCTACCAGCCGCACCTAGTTGTAGCCGGCTAAAACTAGGTGTAGCCGAACTTCGGGTTTTAGCCGTGATATATATATACAAATATTTTCGTTCGTTATTTTCGAATCTATATATTTGTAATTACGTTCTCAAAAACGGCTCCAACGATTTCGATGAAATTTGCAATATAAGGGTTTACGGGGTGAAAAATTGATCTAGCTATATCTCATATCTAGGAAACTTCATTTTCTCTATTTTCCCAGCCTCGGAAATGTGATACAACGTTGGTATACGATATGTTTATCTATTTTCACCCGAGTAGAGCTTGAGCAGCCAGAGATGAAGCTCTACAGGACGTATAGCTCCATCTCTTTCACCCACTGAAGTGATATCAAAATAATACTGCTTTATGAGCTGGTGTTAGGCCCCCAGGTACTTTAAGAATAATATAATAACATTAATTAACAAATTATTATATAATTTTCAAACAGTTGTAGTTACACTACAGACTAAGGTTACCATAAAAATGAGATCAGTTACATAAATTGTGGACGGATATATACCATAGGTAAAGGCATACTAACAACTGGTACATGGTTTCATAAGTTTATAGCATCGTTTAGATTACGTATTATATTGTGCGTAGGCCCAGGTGTTACAAATTGGTAACTAAAGGTGAACGTCGGAGTAACATTGTAGAATTAATTTTGTGGTTTTAGTCTTATAATAATTTTCCAAAACATAGCGATGTTATGGAATGTAACATTGTAACGTGATGTAATGTTATTTAGCTTTTTAACATCACTCGAATAAAGAACAGGACAAACTATTTCTATTGAAGATTAGGAAATGTTTACAAAATGTAGTCTTGAAAGTAACTGCGATATAATATTTCGTTCAACAGTTAAGGCTCCTACAAACAGGCGCGACACGCGACGCGACACAAAGACACCGCTTGTCGCGCGACACGACGTACGTTTGTGTCGCGTCGCGTGTCGCGCCTGTTTGTAGGAGCCTTTACACTTTATGATCATCGCGACGAACGAAGATTAATATTAAAGTCATTCCTAGGTTATTTGAAAAAAACGTAGCTTTTCTCTTAATATTTAACGATTCAAAAGTAAATTATGAAACTAGATTCTAATTGTCTTTTACTTCCAGTCCCTAACTGTTCTCATACAATATTTTAGTTGACATACATAAAATAACACTTTTTCATGTGTTTCTCAGAACAATAACCATCCATTAATATAATGCGCATTTTTATATGTCAATATCACCCAAGGACTCCACAATAAAGGCTCGTTTCAGTGTGAAATTCATAAGCAAAGTACTTCCATTGCGGCTTATTAAAAAAATGTAAAGCTAGCTATTAATCTAGACCATAAAGAAATGAAAAGCACTGTTTTTGGCAAATAAACATTACTATTATTAAAGAAGATTTAGCATAATAAGCCTATAATGTCCCCTCTGCTGGGACACAGGCCTCCTCTCTTTGGAAGGGAGTGGGCCGTAATCCACCACGCGGGCCCAGAGATGTCACGTCTTCGAATTTTAGGTCCTAGAACATGTCGGTTACCAAACGATGTTTTCCTTCACCGTTTTGAGAGCAATGGTGATGAAATAATTTACACTAAGTAAAGCGCCTGTCGGGGTTCGAACCTACGACCTACAACTTGTAAGTCGCAGCCGTTACCATTGGGCAACCACTGAGAAGTTTAAACTAACATTCATTACGCTTAGGAAATTAGATAGTCAAATTCTAAAAGATCCAAAAGCGGTATTACTATAGCTCATTGGATCGTACAGTAGGCTGCACGTCAGTGGTAACAAAACCAGTATAAGCTGGCCTCTCATTCTATTGAAACTCGGTACTGCGCTAGGCCAGCTTAAGTTTAAAGTGACGCGACGTGCCGTCGACTATTGATTATTTTTAAACACATCTATTATTCCCTCCAACTAAGTGAATAATTATTTTATTACTAAAAAATAAATAAAGAAAGCACCCGACTTCCAAAAAAACACTACAAAGTGGAAAATAACTTTAATTACGCAAGTCGATGTCTTTGGTTTAAAATTTTCGTTTTTTGCCACCGATTTCCGAAATTAAAGTCATTTTCACTTTGTAGTGTTTTTTTTGGAAGTCGGTTGTTTTTTTTTTTTGGTAAAATGTTTTTATTTTTCACTTTTTAATTGTGGTACCTACGCCACACAAATTCGAAAACCACTACCTGCTATGTAAATAACACTGACAGGAACTTATTATAAAAAAGTGGGAAAAATACGTATTATTGAAGCTAATTTAAAAGGTACCCAAGCAAAGTTAATAAAATTCTATGGGATCACCTCCAAACAAAAAAAGAATCATCAAAATCAATTCTTTATAATTGGCGGAGTCATCGCGTAACAAAATCGCCTCCTTTTTGTCGGTAAGTCGGTTAATAATACTAGGTAAACACCTTTTAGAAAAACAATTTTTTACCTCGTGCATGAACACCGCATTTGCAAACCAATCTTTCGCTCGTTTGTCCTTTAACTTTCAAAGGTGTATTGGAAAATTCATTTTTAAACTAAGATGAATTGCGCCTGCAAATCCGTCGGTAATCCTCAACTTAACGGAGGAGATAACAAGTGACCCGACCTAAGTGAATGTATTTTTAATTCGCTTGGATCTATCTTGAGGCCCCGTCACCATTGCTCTAATTGAAGATTACGTTTCTCAAATATTGTTACGGCCGTTACTTTATTTAATGGGTTTCTTAATGACGGTACAAACATTTATAACTTACGGTAGGGTAGGGTTGTATATTTTGGCTTCTAAAATTGCTTATTTACGTCGTAGATTGCGGGAATCAGTAGATTATAAGCTAAAATACAATAGAAGTGAATAGAAGTGAGCGCAGACTGCGCTCAGCGCTTGGTGTGGCAACACGCCGTGTTCGAGTTTGCGACAAGTCAATCGTCATCCTGAGGATGCCTTGTTGAGAGGTGAAACACGAGTCGATTTATTTCAGGTTTTTTTTTTAAGACTCCTTAGAAATAGCTAAACGGAACAGGTTACTAAATATATCCACTTCTATTCTATTTTATAATGGATTTCCGCAAGGTCACGCCTGAATCAATTAACTAGATTATAAGCTGCTAAGGCGTAGCATGCGAGCATCAGTACCCATGGATGGACCAAGCTGCTACGGCGTATATCTATAGCTTGCGAATATCCGTAGGAACCATAAGCTGTTAGTATGTCGTAGCTTATAAACGTAAGTAGTGATCATGAGCCGCTGGTGTCTATGGTTATCATAAGCTGCTACGTCGTAGTTTTAGGACATCTGTGGGAATCATAAATAAGCTGTTACGTCGTAGCTTGCCAGCATTAGTATAGTAGAGATCATAAGCTGAACGAGTTTTTGTAAATCCGGATAAATTAGGTCGCCGGCATGTAGCTTGGCAAGAATCGTAGATGGGCAGAATTCGTTTTTGCTTTTCTAAACAGACTTGATCAAAAATAAATTATAGTAATCACGATAGAATAATGATATGCATTAAAATTGTCAATTTAGCACTACATCTTTTACTCCCAATACGCGAAAACCTTGCCAAGTTAGATACGTGCTGGCAACTATATAATTCTGACTACTTCACATCTTTAATTAACAACATAGTTAAGTTTTTACCTATTAATCAGTGCCGAATTAAGTATTAAAAATTATGATAGGTAATAGAAGCACGATACTAATAATAACGTACAAGAAACAACATTGTAAATTGAATGAACTATTCGTCAAAAACAATTCCTAGAACATTTCGCATTTTCTTTCAAAGGGATTAATTAAAGTGTTTCCGTCTGATGGAGCAGAAATTGCATTTTCAAAGCGTTCTTATTAATTTATGATAAAGTTTTTATCTAAATAAATTGTACAAAGAGTATTATTAATGCAAATATCTGTTGGAAATTCTTTCACCTGTATAATTACGCGCCCTTTAATACTCTCAGCACTTGAACGCAATTTTTTTAAACTCTTTTTCTGTTTTATTATTTTAGCCCCTGCTACTATGGCGTGTTTTAATACTTTATGAGAGCAAGACGTTTCCTAAGTGACCTTTATTAAATTATATACATATTAATACGTGAAGCAAACTTCCTTTTTATGACAATTACGCGGACGGAGGAGTATAAAAGGCACGGTTAAAGTTTGTTTAGAGAAGGAGTGCAGAAACCTAATATTTTTATATAATATGCATTAGAAATAAATCAAATTAATAAGAAAAACATTGACAACAAAACAACATCAACAACAACATTGTTTGACACACTATGGTTAAAGAATGGCTTCCTTAGAATAATGACATGGCAGCATGGAATTAGTATTTACTATACATGGAATTAGTATGAAGTATCCTAAACTATTCTATCGATCTTAAAATCGAAATGAATTATGGTCGAATTTCGACCACTGGGCCACCACTAGTTCATATAATGTTATAAGGTTGTGACTCACCTCTGTACAATCGGTGTCACCTTTCTCCGGCGGTAAAAACAATGCATTGTGTTTCTAGAGCACTTACAGATTATGTACCTACAGGTTTCTTATTGCTGTCAACAAGAATTGTCAGCAATAAGAAACCTGTAGGTACATAATGTTCATTAACGTTCCGCCCACAAGGACCACAATTATTCTACTGACCTTTAAATAGTAGACTATTATTTAGCAAAAGAGTATCAACCTTCGTGGTCAGGCGTTTGTTAATTGATCGGTTTTCCACTAGAATAGCCGGCACGGTACACGGAACACAGCATCGCCATTCGTTCCATTAGCGGCTCTTTTCACGACAATGAACAAGCAAAATGTTGAATAGATTTTGTTTCGAATTGTGTTTACAGTCCGGCCGTTGAAAGAATGCGTTCTTGACACTTGTCAGTTTCATACTAACGAATGTGTTTTGCGAATTTGATCCTTATTAGAGCTTCCGCCAGCGGCTTCGCCCGCATGATACCTTTGTAAATTATAGCCTATGTTACTCAGTGATAATATAGCATTCAACTGGTGAAAGAATTTTTTGAATCGGTAAATCAGTTTTTGAGTTTATTCATTGCAAACAAACAAACATACAAAAAATCAAATCTTTTCTATTTATAAAATTATATTCTATTCTAATTTTCTCTATGGCAATGGTGCAGATGTCGACAATTCTGCCAATGTCAGATATGTTATGAAAAACGTGCGAAGGAGGGAAACAAAAAAAATATAAATATCTGCTATCTTAATTGAATTTAATGTGAAACTTGTTGACGGATATTAGTATTTATTTATAATATTAGTTTAGATTAGACTACTAGAAATTTTTCAACTGACTGGTGTCAGGAACGCCCTGCCGGGCTTGCGAAGAAAACCGAAAGGGAGATCGTGACCCCCGGCAACAGGGCAACCGAAGGAACACGGGTGGGTTTTAGTCAGTAAGAGTCTGACACGCCCTCCAGTTATTTGATGATTTCCCACCTAAAAAAAAAAAAGGTGTCAGGAACGCATTTTTTTGACGGCCGAATTGTAGTATTCGATTTTGAGAGCTATTATCATACTAATGTTATAAATACGAGGGTAACTCTGTATGTCTGTCTGTTACCTTTAACGCCTAAACCACTCAACCGATCATAATGTTTGTTGAGAGATCAGAGCCTGGAGAAAGAAATAGCATACTTTTCATCCTGGATATTTATATTTAAAAAATGATGAAATAAAATGTTATGTATAAAATGTTGAATAGATTTTGTTTCGAATTGTGTTTACAGTCCGGCCGTTGAAAGAATGCGTTCTTGACACTTGTCAGTTTCATACTAACGAATGTGTTTTGCGAATTTGATCCTTATTAGAGCTTCCGCCAGCGGCTTCGCCCGCATGATACCTTTGTAAATTATAGCCTATGTTACTCAGTGATAATATAGCATTCAACTGGTGAAAGAATTTTTTGAATCGGTAAATCAGTTTTTGAGTTTATTCATTGCAAACAAACAAACATACAAAAAATCAAATCTTTTCTATTTATAAAATTATATTCTATTCTAATTTTCTCTATGGCAATGGTGCAGATGTCGACAATTCTGCCAATGTCAGATATGTTATGAAAAACGTGCGAAGGAGGGAAACAAAAAAAATATAAATATCTGCTATCTTAATTGAATTTAATGTGAAACTTGTTGACGGATATTAGTATTTATTTATAATATTAGTTTAGATTAGACTACTAGAAATTTTTCAACTGACTGGTGTCAGGAACGCCCTGCCGGGCTTGCGAAGAAAACCGAAAGGGAGATCGTGACCCCCGGCAACAGGGCAACCGAAGGAACACGGGTGGGTTTTAGTCAGTAAGAGTCTGACACGCCCTCCAGTTATTTGATGATTTCCCACCTAAAAAAAAAAAAAGGTGTCAGGAACGCATTTTTTTGACGGCCGAATTGTAGTATTCGATTTTGAGAGCTATTATCATACTAATGTTATAAATACGAGGGTAACTCTGTATGTCTGTCTGTTACCTTTAACGCCTAAACCACTCAACCGATCATAATGTTTGTTGAGAGATCAGAGCCTGGAGAAAGAAATAGCATACTTTTCATCCTGGATATTTTATTTAAAAAATGATGAAATAAAATGTTATGTATAAAATGTTGAATAGATTTTGTTTCGAATTGTGTTTACAGTCCGGCCGTTGAAAGAATGCGTTCTTGACACTTGTCAGTTTCATACTAACGAATGTGTTTTGCGAATTTGATCCTTATTAGAGCTTCCGCCAGCGGCTTCGCCCGCATGATACCTTTGTAAATTATAGCCTATGTTACTCAGTGATAATATAGCATTCAACTGGTGAAAGAATTTTTTGAATCGGTAAATCAGTTTTTGAGTTTATTCATTGCAAACAAACAAACATACAAAAAATCAAATCTTTTCTATTTATAAAATTATATTCTATTCTAATTTTCTCTATGGCAATGGTGCAGATGTCGACAATTCTGCCAATGTCAGATATGTTATGAAAAACGTGCGAAGGAGGGAAACAAAAAAAATATAAATATCTGCTATCTTAATTGAATTTAATGTGAAACTTGTTGACGGATATTAGTATTTATTTATAATATTAGTTTAGATTAGACTACTAGAAATTTTTCAACTGACTGGTGTCAGGAACGCCCTGCCGGGGTTGCGAAGAAAACCGAAAGGGAGATCGTGACCCCCGGCAACAGGGCAACCGAAGGAACACGGGTGGGTTTTAGTCAGTAAGAGTCTGACACGCCCTCCAGTTATTTGAGGATTTCCCACCTAAAAAAAAAAAAAGGTGTCAGGAACGCATTTTTTTGACGGCCGAATTGTAGTATTCGATTTTGAGAGCTATTATCATACTAATGTTATAAATACGAGAGTAACTCTGTATGTCTGTCTGTTACCTTTAACGCCTAAACCACTCAACCGATCATAATGTTTGTTGAGAGATCAGAGCCTGGAGAAAGAAATAGCATACTTTTCATCCTGGATATTTATATTTAAAAAATGATGAAATACAGAATGCACGCAGACGAAGTCGCGGGCAACAGCTAGTCTGGGAATAATAATGAAGTAAATGAGAATAAAATTGTTTTTTATAAATAGTATTCTAGTTTATCTTCTATTATGTATTATTTATTTTGTAACTGTGCCAAAGTATTCAATAAACACTTGAACGAAGTTGTGACTGTTGTGACAAATTGCTGGCAAATACAAGGTCTTCTTTAATCTACATGATTTGTATCATTTTCAAAGTTATTATTCACGATGCCTTAGATTCGGAGCTGGACAGATGAAAGCAAGTGTACGGACGGACAGATTTTTTATACGTGTTTCGGTGTCAAGACGAATACCGGTTCAGTGAGAAGCCTGAGTTTGAGTGAGTTAGGCCCTATTTCAAGATGTCCGAATAGCCACTACTTGCCGAATAAATTCAAAAATGGTGCAGAATTTGTAGGATATTATCTGCCAAGAAGTTAACGAGAACCCAATCGGAGGTGGTGAAACAGGCCCTTAATCACCTATTAAATCTCATGCTCATGTTAGATTCTTTTGGATTTCAGAAACCGTCAGATTTAGGCTTTCCATACTAATAAAAATAATGACAAGTTTTTGAAGTGAAAACTTCTTTAGGCGCGTTGGGCATTGACTAAACCTATGATTTCGCGACACCATGACAACACCTCATTTTTGTAAACGCGATTGTGTTCTTTATTTATATTACTTACGGTTCAATGTTCTATGCAAGTATTTTTACTATAAAGGTTTTGCAAACGCAATTATGCTCTTTATTTATATTTTGTTACGGATCAATGTTCTATGCAAGTACTTTTACTTTAAAGGTTTAGGAAGTTTTTTTTTTGTAATCTCGATTGTGCTCTTTATTTAGGTAAGATTACGGACCAATGTTCTATACAAGTATTTTTCTCCCACCAAGGCAATCTTGTTCAAGTTTTCACTTCTGTCGGCACTCCCGGAGTACCAACTACTTTTTTTTTTGAGAGCACTGATTATGGTTGTGTGTACTGTTGTGTCTTCATAGAAAATAAACAAATGCAAGCAATCTGCAGGTGGCCATTTTTTTGTAAAAACACTCTGAGATCCTAACGACACCAGAGGGACAATATGAGAGAGCCTTTAAAAGAGACTCTGTCATAACGTTTTTATTAAATGTAACTCATTTATCACGGTATATTCCTCTGGTACCTACATAATTATTTAATGTGACATTTATAAAAATTGATATATTCTTCGAACGTAAATCGTGGCAGATGTTTTGTAACCGACATTTACATATTCTGGTCTTATTGAACGCAGGTACATCTTTAGGTACATTTACGACTTACAATCCAGAAGCTTGATGTTTCCAATGTTATTGGTAAACTCAAAATCTTGATACACTCCACGTTGGGTTCGTAAATCCATTATATTTTTATTACGGGAACGGCTGTTGGGTAGGATTTCTTTTTTCTACCTTAGGTATATTTAATGGGCTGGTAGACGGATTTATTTTACTTTATTGATGTACGCACATGTTTATTCGCTACGTGAATGTGTTCGGGGCCTAACTGATAATAGGTACAGGGATTTTTATCGCATTACTCCAGCATGAAATACTGTTACAAATTTTATTACAAGTAAGTTATATTTCCTGATAATATTAGAGAGAACTCGTTCTTGAAAGCACCACGATTACTGTCAATGCTTGCACTGACTCGACAGCTCCACTCAAATATGTGTGGTTCTTTCCTCAAAAGACTATTTCAGACACTAATCTACATGGTCTTCATATGGCCTGACCAAGATTACGTCTGGTCTTTAAAAGAGACTGCGACCTCTGAGTTTGTTTCGGCCAATTTCATTTCATTTCACAAATTTAATTTATTGAATTAACTTGAAATTAGTGTTGATTGTTAAATTTATGGACGTTTCAGCCCTATGCTGATTCATTATAACTTAAAAAAAACGTTCACTCTTTAAGTCTCTTTCTACATGCAATAAACAAATACTTACTCAAAATTAAGTAACATCAGTTTATATCCGATTTTTTAAATAAAAATCCTGATAAACAATTGAGAGTTCCGCCGATTTCACGGGCACACTGCTGGTAAACCTACGCTTGAAACCACATTGATGTACGAAACTGAATGGTGGCGATAACGAAGTAATAATTAATATTTTTTCAACACACTTGCTCGTAAGCTTTTATTAATCCGCTTTTAGGTTCATAATGCGGTGTATTAAACACGCGTGCTTTTTACTTTATAACAAATAACTATTTACTTGTTGGAGATGTGCGCTTTTTTTAATCTCATCAAAGAGACTTCATGCCTTTTTATGCCTACTGTGTAAATAAATAAAATATGATAAATTTACATAATATTTCATCAAATTATATATTTTTCACTACATATTAACCTTAATTTGTGTATTACATATTTTATTTACACTCACGTATTTACATGATTTAAAAACTAAGACTTAATAATAATAATATGTACAAATATATAAAGGGGAGGGGGGTCAATAATCATTTTAATATGGGTTGTTTAGCGGTTTTGCCAGTGCCTTTATTTACACCACCGGGAAAAATAATACCAGCGCGTGATTTTCCATAAATATTTGTGTGATTAATTATTATCAAAAATACGAAATCTAAAGTATCGTTACCAACCGACGCCGACGTTGAAAAGTTTTTAAAAGAAGCTCCGGATAGTCAGTACCTGGCAACAAAGGTCAGTTGAACTTTATAAATCTAAATGTATCTTCTCTATAATTACATTATTGTAGCATAAGTTCTTACAACAAGCTTGTTTTTTACTCGCAAGTGTGTTGAAACACGTCGTGTGAAACGCGTGTGCATTGATCATTACACACTTGTGCACTAAGACCGCTTTCACATTAAGGCGACTTTAGCAGCACGACAGTCGCGTGACAGACGCGCGACCGTCGCGCAGTCAGAATTTCATACCATAAACAAATGCGCGGCGGCAGCGCGCGTCCGGCGCGGCCGCCGCTTTCGGTCAATCGGCGATGAGCTAGTGTTTCAAGTGACGAAATACAACCTCAATTTGATTTGATTGACTATTTGACTATTGACATTTTCGATGTTCTTTTTATTAATACTTGTCATTTTTGGTTAATTCATTTAAATATGTCTGTTTTTTTTTTACCTTCGTCAAAAAATTATTTGTTTGTTTGAACATTGAGCATTGTAATGTAAATTAGATCAAATTCGGGCTGAGAGCCTAATGATCTGTCACACAGGGTATCCTTGTATCTATGGACGTCAGTCTCTCGCAAAGGATCATATTTTACGCATTTATGTCAAAACGCTATATTTCTTGTCTCTATGTTTATAACTATGTGAACTTCTGTGAACAGAGAAATAAAGATTATTACTATTAATTAAAGAAAAAAATATATGAATGTTGAAATATAATTATAGGAAGCGCATGTGATTAGGTATAGTCCATTTTTTTATGAAGTGTGGCACACTGATCTAAACTGCGGGGCGGTCGCCGCACTGCTGCCGCGCGGCTGTTCTTATAATGTGAAGGCATCTGCTGCTGCCGCGCTACTATCGCGCTGCTAACGTCCTAATGTGAATGCGGCCATAATGTACTAATGTATTACTATTGTGCGTTTGTTCTCTTTTCAATCCTTTGTCATAATGTCTATTCGTAAGAACTGGCACACGGTTTTGATTTATTTAGAAAATCCAAGCTTGTCACGAATGAAAAAAATATAATTCATCTCAGATATAAATAAATGAGTCCGGCGAAGCGAAAAATGTAGTATAATTTATACTAAAAATATATCTCGCTACACAACTAGGCTTTGCTGGAGTAAAATACCTACTGTAATTAATCATCAATTGATAGAATCCCAAGAAAAAATAACATTATTATTTCGGCTAGATACAAAGCAAATATTATCACGGGTACCTAATGGCCGAAGAAAGGCGATATGTGCCATTTATTACCAGAAGTTGACCTTCAAGATAACGAGAATGTATGGCGTTTACCACGAAAACTGACTCCTAAAGTGATTTAGGTAATAATAATAACATGAATTGAACGAAAATGTTTAATTTTGACTTAAGGAACGAGATGTTCTTACGGAGTTGTTATAAATGAGTACCTAATTACCTAAGTATCATGTGGTATATAGAAAAAACCGTACACAATTTGAAACGGAGTCAGGATTCAGCAGTGTGAGAGAGCGATTAGGAAGAAAAGAGAGAAAACATTAGTTTTACAAATATAAAAAATATTCAGTTCCGAGTTGAATAAAAACACAAAAGCATTCAATATGATTATATTATTGAGAAAATTCAGATAGTAAAAAACAATTATTTTGGTTTATTAGAACGAATACCTTAGGTAGCTATTCTCGTAGGTACGTGTTCCTTCAGGTGCCCTGTTGCCGGGGGCCATGATCTCCCTTTCGGTTTTCTTCGCAACCCCGGCAGGCATCGGCCCTAGCGGACCCCGTCAATTTTGCTACTAGAACGAATACCTACGAATTGAAATTACTTAAATATAAAACTTGAAGTTGAAAAATAACAAACCAGCAACTAACAATAACGGATGCAAAACGACGCTTAATGAAGCTGAGCGTCACTTGTTCTTTACGTCGTCGCGATGTTGTGATAATTCTTTTGAACTAGACCATGCCTGGGAAAATACTGGTTACGAAGACATTGGTTTTTTTTTACGAAAACATGTTTTTAATGTTATAGCTTAACATTAAATACCCCAAAGCCTCTGCGCAAGGCTGCGTGCGTTACATTGCGCGCTACCGTTGAGAAAAAAGCGATAAAAAAAAGCTGTAATTTTTTTTGTACTTTGATGTGCTAATGCGTAGGTAATGATTACGTGGTAGGTCTTTATATACCCTGTATAAGCTACTAATCAGCAACTACCTACGAGCATAATAGTTGGTATAATATTCAATATACTTTGCTAAAACGTATAATAAAAATGTGCCACTTGATTTTCATCAAAATGAAGTTTAAACGAACTCTATTCAGTAAATATCAAAAGATCGTTGATAAAAATATATGACCAAAAAGGCTTCAAATAAACGTAACGAAATTGAATTTTTCGTCCAATTTTATATTACTTCGCAAAATAAATAAAAAAAGGTTCGGTTACCGTTAGTGGAATTGCTGGGTGATATAGTACCTACATACTTATGTACCTAGGTAGGTTATTCTATTAAGTAAATATAAAAGGCCCTTTTATCCATTTATTATAATAACCTTAAGTAGTCATGTAGAAATCACTACTTAGCCTCGTCTTCTCAATGTTTTTTTTTTGTTATCCTAAAACAAAGTCAAAAATTTTGCACAAAATTTTGTTCATATTTAAATTAATCATCTAACTCCGTAATGTTAAAATATTAAGTTCGTATTTTTAGGCTTCTTTTTAACATTCTGTTTATTATTATAATTATGTTTTTTTTTCGCAGTAATCAGAGCACAGAACAGTTTTGAATGCTTTTGATATTCTTTCTGAATTATAATTTTTAATGTTAACACGTAACACTAATTAATGTATGAAAAGTACAAATGGTGTACAAATCTGTTTTGTAGTATGTAAATAGAACCTAAGAAGAAAATTTGGAATATTTTTTTAAAGCAATGAATTCAAGCAATTACTATTCTGATGTTTGTTCTCCAGATCTACGAAAGGTCGTGTGTTTCAACTATTTTGGGCCTACAATTTCACGTCTGGAACTATTTTGGTAAACCTACTCATACAACCCTATTTATCTTAGTTTAAAGGACGACAGCTACATTAATAATGGTTTACAATAATATCTAGAATCTTCAAAGTTCAAGAATTTCCCAAATACCTGGTTGTTTTTACGTAGATAATGAGAATTTACCTACCCACCTACCACCGGGCACTAACATCTTATAATATAGACCCCATATTTTCTAGAAGAACCAGTTTATCATAAGGATTCGTGCTTAGCTAATAGCTAGTCGACAAAACAGGGTAAAAGTTTATATTTTTCACACTTAGGTGTCGCGTTTTCCTACACGTGTTTGTGGTTACTCGACAAAGTGTGACCACATGCGATAAAATGTAAACACATGCGATTAAAAATGTGACCAGCGAGCTTCATGGGAGTTACCTGGCGTGTCACAACTCTGCGTAAAGTTCAAAATAGCATTTCAGTAAAAACCCGCCTATGAGGTTGAGTGGTCCGCAAAGTTCTGGAGTGGCGACCGCGTACCGGAAGGCGAGTATACAGTATACACCTAGACACATACTGGCCATATATACATACAGGCCTACACCACAAGGTGGACCGATGACCTGGTGAAGGTCACGGAATCTGCTGGATGCGCGGGATTGGTCATTGTGGCGATGTGTGAGGGTCGCCTATGTCCAGCTGTGGGTGTGTTTAGGCTGAGATGAAGATGAACAAGGAACCTAATACGATGCATACTTTCAGGCCAACTTATTCCATAAATCACTAAATGCATTTAACGCTCAACGTATTTCGAAACATTATCCTGTCTTTGCCATCTTCAAACGATTGACAGAAGTAGAACGATGTTTTAAATTCGTTTAGCGCTAAATCAATCAATCTAGCTAGCCTTTTCCCAATTATGTTAGGGTAGACTGGAAGCCCAGTCTAACTACACTGCATATCTGACCTCCACAACCCAGTAACTGGGTAATATGATACCCCTTAATGGTAAGACGGGTTGTCAGAATTTCGGGTTTCTGATGACCCGATCAAGATCCACGAGCGACAGCCCGGACCAACGGCTTAACGTGCTTTTCGACGCTCGGAGAAGTCTCGGTATGTGTACCAACCCCGGCAAGTATAGCTTAACTTAATGGATCGACCCCTGCCGCTGTTATTACTTAGCCATGAGCTCATGCCTGTTTTAGCGCTTAATGCATTTAGTGATTTCTGGTGAAGTCGGCTTCAGAGTTTCTTGTAATTCATGAACTGTAGCGATAGTTAGGTTGTGTAGGTTTATAATAAGAAGAATTCTGTTGGCCTAGTTAAATTGTTTAATCTTTTAACTAGCTTCCTAGCTCTCAACGTGATAATTAGCCATATCAGCTGAGCGAATAAAAGTGGTATAGGAGTGCGCTAACCGGCAAATCGGTAAGTGGACGGGTTAGCCGCTTCGACAACGCGCCTCCGTTAATTGGTTTCTAGCTTTCTGGAGTTCTAGACCACGCTATTACACGCGCACTGCACTGAAGCTAAGTGGTTCCGTTTTCTTTGGGATTTTTCGTAAAATGGTGAAGTTTGATGAAAGTGTTTGATGTATTTTTAGTTTTCGTTGTCATATTAAATTGTATATTAAATTACTACTATATATAAAACTAGCTTTTGGCCGTGGCTTCACCCACTTGGTTTTCGGATAATATCCCACGGGAATATACTACCAAGATTTGGAGTACCCTATGTGGTAATCCAGATTATAAACTATCTGTGTACTAAATTTCATCCTACACCCTTCGGCCGTTTCTGCGCCAATCTGGAACATCCAGACAAACAGATAAAAATTCAAAAAAAAAATATTTTCGTCTTCATACACTCATTCCCACAATTCACAGCAATTCATTTTATCAAAAAATATTCAACGGACAGTTTTGACTTCGTTACTATTTTATAATTGACCATCGAATATTTCCTTTTAATCAAAAGTTCAAAAACGAATCGCATGAGCTTTGTTTTCTGTTCCGTGAAAACTAAATTAAACTGCTTGCGCGAAAAACCGTTGCGATATTAGTCAATAACATATAATATTCAACAAAATTATGCTTGTAATCCCCAAAGGGTTAGGTAGACGTGTACCAGAACGCGTCCCAGAGGGTCATGGCCATCCGGCTGGCCCGAGGATACCGCACGGTCTCCTGCGAGGCGGCGAGCCTCCTTGCCGGATTACCGCCATGGGATCTGGAGGCAAAGGTCCTCGCGCACATTTGGGAGTGGCGCGAGGAGGCGAAACGCCGGGGCTTAACTCCGCTGCCGCGAGAAATCGCGGCACAGCGGACGGAGCTCCGACGGGATCTCATGGCGTCATGGAGAGTGCGATTGTCGCAACCCAGCGCTGGGCACGCCACAATTGCGGCGATAAGACCCCTCTTTGAGGAGTGGCTAGAGAGGCGCCACGGCGTCCTCACCTTCCGCCTGACGCAGGTCCTCACCGGACACGGCTGTTTCGGGAGGTTCCTGCACAGGATAAGGCGGGAGGAAACGCCCGGGTGTCACCATTGTGTGGATCGCCCGGAGGACACGGTGGAGCATACGGTGGAGGTCTGCCCAGCTTGGGCGGAGCATCGCCGTGTCCTCGTGGAGGCGATCGGCGGCGGTGATCTCTCGCGTCCGGCCCTGGTTCAGGCCATGGTACGGAGCGAGAGGAAATGGGAGGCCGTCACCTCCTTCTGCGAAGCGGTAATGCTCGCAAAGGAGGAGGCGGAACGCGTGAGGGAGAGGCAAATTTCGCGCCCTCACGCCCCTAACCGCCGCAGGAGGAGACGCCCAGGGCGTCGGGAATCGCGAGGCGATTTCCGGCCACCGTAGGCGCGGGCTTGCGGGCGGTGAGCAATGGGTGGCTCACCGTCCGATAAGGACCAGGCCCGGGTCGACGGCGCGTTGTGTTCCACGCGCGCCTCAAAGAGATGTCAGCAGAATTGAAGGGGTCCACTAGGGCCGATGCCTGCCGGGGTTGCGAAGAAAACCGAAAGGGAGATCGTGGCCCCCGGCGACAGGGCAACCGATGGAACACGGGTGGGTTTTAGTCAGTAAGAGTCTGACACGCCCTCCCGCTCCGCCCAGAGCGGGAGAAGTTATTTGATGATTTCCCACCCTCAAAAAAAAAAAAAAAAAAAGGTAGACGTGTACCAATAGTACACCCACATTTCGCTTGTTACGTTTAAGTTCCATGTAACAAGGAGCTAGCCTATTGCAATCAACCGGGTACAATTTCAGACTCCGGGCTGCTACTGAGAAATTCCTAATAAAAAAACCCAATAAAATTTTGCCCGGGTCTAAAACGGCCACATTAAGCAATTCCTCTAAAACCAATTCATTTTCTGAATTCCCACCAATTCTTCTATGGTGACATATATTTTAGCTGAATCACATTCAATTCATATCAGAATCATATTTCGTGTAAATATTGCCACATTTAAAAATTAAGACCGTAATTTTATCGGATAAATTTTCTTTACAGTTTTTGTTAATAAAATGAGTTTTTTATATTTTATTTCTACAGTTTAAATGTTATTTTACTAAAATACAAAACTGTCAAACAGATGAATTGCGTAATATGAATTGAATGCAGATAATATTATGAATTGTCAGTTTGTGACAGTTTGTGTGATTCATAATATTATCATATTATGATTCTGCCAAAGCGGCCGTTTTAGGCCCTCTGAGAATCGAACCCAGGACCTCATGCTCAGCAGTAGCGCCTACGACCACTCGACCAACGAGGCAGGCTTAGTCAATTATCCAACCAAATAAAACACTTGTTTGATTAAATTTCTGAAATACAAAAATAACATTTTATGGAACACAGTCTTTGTTTCCACATGCTATCATTTCTTTCCGAAAATTGATCTTTAATAACATAATTGATGTTGAAAAAGTATATTTAAACTGGTATTTCTTTTCTTTGTATTCAAAGGTACTCAAGCTGAATCTCTAGATATTATATCAAGCTGAACTGTTTAATTAATTTTCTTTGTATTCCATAGTTTATCGATATTTTAGTTCTACGAGCACAAAAGCTTTGACTGTATATCTAGTACTGCTGATAAATGTTGGTTTAGGTATAATACAACAGAGGTTGACAACCTTTTGCTCAATCTTTGGAAATTACAGTCCGTTAGTTTACCTTTATCAATATCCTTTTAACTACGAAAATAAAGATCATTGAGACAAAAACAAAGGTAAAATATCAGTGAACGAACCAAATACCTTACGACTATCTTGCTGACAGTGATAAAATTTAACGAGATATACGGACAATATTAACAACGATATCTACAACAATTATATTACAACGTGATAAAACAATACAACAATTGTTGTTAAAGCAATTATCTGTTTATTACAGTAAAAGTATTGTTGGTAGAAAGTGCATTAAAAACTGAGCCTTGAAGCATCTGATCATTAAACGAGTACACTACGTAGTAATCTCTACAAACTTGGATTTATTGCTGCAAGTACAAGAAGAACAGTAAATTGAAAAACTAAATAACTCGATAGAGGCTCGAGAATACTGACTTTAACCTTTTTTATTTGTGTGAAATAATCTAATAAGTGCTATGTAGATTAAGTAAGAAAGAGGGCAAACTATAGTTAAATCTGGTTTATTTATTTCTTTAAAAACACTAAAACAAATATATCATGGGTTTTAGGCAAAGAATATATATCTTACTAACCGGAGCCTGCTAAAGTGACACGTCAAGGAAATTAATAACATTGTCCTCTATTCCATTGTTTTCCAATCAGCCTATTCTGTTTACTCAGCATGTTTGTCCTTGTAGGCCACCACTTTCTTCCGGCTAGTAAGCCTCAATTCCAGAAGAAAATTAAAATAGGCCGAGTAAAATAAACACTCCACAGTAATTAATGGAATTTGACTCCTTTTTCTTATACCTACGCAGCTCAATAATTAAAGTTATTTGAGCTCTTAAAATTTTCCTACATAACACTCCTTTATCTAAAATCTGACAACAACATTCAAACAATGCTACTTATTAAGCAGACTTTAAGAATGTTTGTTTTACAAAACTGTTTATTTATAGATAAAACCCATCGGTGGTAAGCTCATCTCCCCACCGTAGCGTCGTAGCGCGGGCCGCGTAGCTCCGTAGCAAGTTTCAGTGCTACGAACGTCGTGCCCGCTGCCGCTACGCGATGCCGTAGCAAGCGCCATACATACGCAACTTTAGCTCGCGTCGTTAATCATACATTTTTATGAACGTTGTAAATACTTTATTACTTAAATCAAATTATCTTTTTTTATCTAAAACAGAAAAATTACTGACAATAACTTTTTTGTAGTCAACTAACGAATATGTTCAGCAGTTTGTTTAAAGTTTTATTTATTGCAAAATTAATGAAAGAAAATGATGCATCTATAATAAAGTTTCTATATTGAAATGAGTGTTTCAAGTTGAGTTTTATATTATAAAAGTTAAACCTCTGTAAGCAATACGATGCCTCCGATGTTTGTTCGCTACTTGAAATGCGTTGTTGCAACGTTTTTAATAAAAGGTGAGTGATTTAATATTTAAAGAAAATTATAGATTAGTGTATAAAAAAACAGTGTTACATAGAAAATTGAATTATGCCTTTATGACTTTAAGATTTACTTTGATAAACTACCACATAAACTATTTAGTATAGCCGCGTTTTTTCCATGTTACTACTGTATATTTTTGAAAATTTAACACCCTTATTATCTTGCAGATCATACAGATCATGTAATTTATACTATACATGAATATGTAGGTATATTATTATGTAGGTATATAATGTCTATTGCTTATAATTCAATTCAATTCAAAATATTTTTATTTCACATAAACCTACATCGGCACTTATGAAACGTCAGAAGCTAAATGCACGGTTGCAATTGGTCGTTTCCTATAGAGAAGAGCCGGCAAAAAACTCCACGGTTACTCTTTAAAAAATAATTGGCTTTTACAATTCTTTCAAATAACAGTGTGACTAGGTATGAGAGGGCAGTGTAGGTCTTTCAATAAGTACCAGGTACTTAAGAAAATAGAAAATGGTCAACAAATCTACAGTCCACTAAGCCTACAGCGTTCTCACATTCACAAAATAGAAAAGCATCTATACAAAAGATTTATAAATTAATAAAAATAAAAAACTATTTTAATTAAACGCAATTACATGATTGCTATTACAACTGTAATAAATCTGAATACTTAATAAATCTGAATGTAACTTGTGATCTCATGATAGTGTGATAATTAGATTAGTTACCGTAACCTAATAAATTTATGTAAGTCTTAACTCTATAGATACTTATCTGAATTAAATAAATATTATTATTATTATAAATAACATCACGTCTTTGATCCCCTATAGCCTATGGATAAGCCTTACCTTACATAAATACATATTAAGCGGGAATGTAAAAAAATTACCCTCTTCTGTGGGTTATTTGGTAGTAAAGTTAGTTGTGGTTTAGTACCTTTCCTTTGAGGATTTTTACGACATAATATGTGGGATTAACCAGATGAGACATTGTGTTTTTATTTTTATTAATCTTGAACCCGCGTAAAACTATGCTAAATGGTAGTTCGTAACGCATAAAGAGCTTTTATTAATACCTTCGGCTTTTTAGCCACTACTCTTTGAATACAGTTCAGGAGTTTTGTGGCTTGCGGCGCGTATGTGACTATAGCCTTTTGCAATCATCCATTTTTGCTCACCATTGTAAGGCTTGCTTTCTCTAAGAATGATTCAATGAAACGTAGATAATGTTTCATTCCAACTTTAATTAATGTACGTTTACGGTTTTATGCTATACTGTTAAATGAGCAATATTTGTATATATATGCATTTATTTTGTAATCAAGTTCTCGTAAATCGCTCTGACGATTTCGATGAAAGTTGCAATATAGCTAGGTTTCATATCTGCGAAAATTTATTTTCTCTATTTTCACAGCCTCGGGAATGTGATATAACGTTGGTATACCTGGACGATATGTTTATTTATTTTCACCCGAGTAGAGCTCGGTCGAACAGGTACTATATTATTATATTGTCACAGGTGACTTATATCTCGTTGGTATTCAGAAACAAAGAAATTTATCGAAGAAATGGTGGTTCAATTGCGTGTTAAAACTAGGGCGATGCCATATTGTCGTTGAATGTTCAAGAGATGTTTGTCTACACTTGGAAAGTGGAGTGTGTGTCTTGAGTGATAGACCTTTTTGTGGTGAATATGGTCCATTTGCTTTTACTGCGAACATAGTTTGTTATCTATTGTTGGTAAGAATAGAACCAACACTAGTCGTATTCTGAGTGGTATTAGCAAGCTGCCTCTTCAAAAAAACTTTTCGAACAAAAAAAAAACAACCGACTTCACTTTGTAGTG
This sequence comes from Omphaloscelis lunosa, assembly GCA_916610215.1. Taxonomy (NCBI): domain Eukaryota; kingdom Metazoa; phylum Arthropoda; class Insecta; order Lepidoptera; family Noctuidae; genus Omphaloscelis; species Omphaloscelis lunosa. The sequence continues at coordinate 15,372,780 of OU744244.1, read as the reverse complement.
TTTTTATGGAAGTCGGTAGTTTTTTTTTTTTTTTGGAAAATGTTTTTATTTTTCACTTTTTAGTTGTGGTACCTACCTCACACAAATTCGAATACCACTACCTGCTATGTAAATAACAGTCACAGGAATTTACTTATCATATCATCCACATACTAAGTGGGAAAAAACACGTATTATTGAAGCTAACTCAAAAACTGTTCAAGCAAAGTTAATAAAATTTATATGGACCCACTATGAGAGCATACCCTTTCAAACAAAAAAATAATTTTCAAAATCGGTCTACAATTGACGGAGAAATGGGCGGACATACATAAAAAAAAACGTTCGCTACGAACATATAACCTCCTCCTTTTTGGAAGTCTGTTAAAAAAGAAGAAGTCATTTCCGAATCGGGGAAGAAGATTTAAAAAAAAAATGATGAAAATACAGACTGGTTTGATCAATTTATTTCGATGACAGCAAATTGCCCGTAAATGCTGCAATCGTGTGTGATCGTCTGTGATGGCTGGTGTATAGTCAATGCAGCTCAAAAAACATATAAAGAGAAACGGCTTGAGCCTGATGACGGGGCCCATTACTGGACACTGCTCGCTAAACAATCACTTCCACACAGTAGGCACAACGGACAGTCCTCTGTGCAGGGCGTGCATGGAGGCTGAACCGTTGCGCAGTTGCTCTTTGAATGCACGGGTGTCACCCAGATTAGAACAGAAACTCTCGGGGCACCCAGATCTTTTACAGATTTCTAAACAGACCAGGAGTTATCAACTTCTGCAGGGCAGTGGGCTGATTGGAATAAACATCGACAGCCATCATGGCTCACGCACAATGGTCCATCTGAAGGACTAAGTGCGGAACCCAAACCCTCTAACATACAACATATAAAGAGGAATCAAAGATACGACTTTCGAAACGGTTAACATAATTTCATTCTTTTTGAAGACAGTTGTTAGCTAATGAGCGAATAGTAAGCGATGGCCAAGTGCACAATGACAAAAGGCCAACAAAACTGTAGGAAGAACAAAAAGACTAAAATTGACTTTGGAACACACTAGGCAATTTTAGTTGCCACTTTTGATTCGTATTTCGGAGTAAACAAATTTAATAAAATAAATTGTTTATTGACTTAATTTACATAATCATTTAAACATGACTATCAACTCATGTCACAGGAGTCAATGTCTGCACCCGTTTGTGGAACATTAACATACCTATTTAATTTTGTAATAAGATTAAAACAAAACACAAAGTAAAGTGATAATAGGATTAAATTTGAATATTACAATTGAGTCGACCAGACAGCTTTTATATTGTGTATCGGACAGTTTCGACTAAAATAAACGTAGGATTAGTAGGATTGTCCGCCTACGCGGTTACGTCACTGTGGTATATTTTGCAAACTCGACATTGGGTTCTCAAAGCATGTCCAATACTTGTATGTAAAGCTGGTGTGTAGGTTTGTCATTATACATATTAGGGCTTTTGGTACAAGTGTTTCAAGAACGTCCTTGAAATTTTCGGTTTAAACTAACTTTTCATGCATATATTTAAAACCTATTAAAACTCTTAATTAATCTTGAAAAAAGGAAAAAGTCGACAATAAGTGTAAAAACCCACGAATTCTACAAATATTTGAACTATTAACTTTTTTTGCCGGCGTGACGGGTAAAGCGTCGTTCAGTTCAATTTATTTATTCAGTAACAACGCATATTGCGTTCGAATAATTTAATTAATTAAATTAACATGAAATATAGTATACACAAATATTACAAAATGACGATGTAAAATTTTTATTATTAAAATACATGCAATTCAAATTAAATTAGGTTTTTTTTTTGTAAAATACTATGTAAACATAAATTTATTATTAATAATTATTAATTTTTCCCATTGAAACAGACTTGTGCAAAATGTGAATCAGGGGTGTAATACGCGAATGGCACTGATATATTCACAATTAGATTTGAACAGTTTATATCATTACGTGATTGCTAAGTTCTTGCATTCGCATTGAACAAAAGTCTGCACCTTGGATAATGTATATGAAAAATTAATAATTGCTGACGATTCAGTTTTTGTTTTCTTGCCTGACTTCTAAACGAAATAAAACTTTCGAGCGAGTGTGTTCAACATCATCATTACAGACAGCCACCCACACACTAGTGAGGCGACTTCCCTTTTTTATGTCATGAAAGTCGAATTCGTCAAAAGTGCCAAACAAACATAAGAACGAAGTGTATTAGCCTTAATAGAGACAATAAGAGAAGTGCTGTTGGACACATTCTTAGTAAAGATAATTTAATAGTTTAGGTTATAATTAAATTACTTATTAGTCTAGTTATAAGATTAGATTGTAATAAGATTAGAGTCCATCCTATTGTTGAACCCTAGGGGAGTCTGGAGTCTGTATTTGTGCCCGGTTGATGGCAATAGGCTCGCCCCCTATTACATGGGACTTAAACATAACTGGCGAAATGTTGGTGTACTATAGGTACACCTCTGCCTAACCCTTCGGGAAATATAGGCGTGATGTTATGTTTTATTATCTCCTCGTAGGCGTTCAATAATTTGACTTATTTAAACTTTACAAAACTTAAGACAGGAAATATCACCTACGTTTATTCTGCAGATTAAATAGGCATCTCTAGAGACCGTTGTAACAAATTGTTCAGGGAAGTTCTGCAATAACGACTTCGCTTAGCGGGCTAATCAAGAGAGGTAATATTATCAGAACTCGGGTGATGGTATAATGTCACCATTATTCAAACAAATGAGGCCATTTTTTTGGGGCAGGGTACCGCACGTCAGCGGTATTAAAACCGGTGCAAACGGGCTTTGCATTCTATTGAAACTCCGCACTCCGCTACTAGGCCAGTTCAAGGTCAAAATGTAACCACAGCCATGCGGTGTAATGTGCGCGTATATTTTTAGACGTCCCCCTGTGAGGTCTCCCAGTTTTCATGCTCTGCTTTTAAATATGCAGTACCAACCTGCCGAGTACTTGTTATTTATTTTTAGGAACCGTCCGTCCAAATGTCAATGCTTTTCATATTTATTTTTGAGGATTCCGAGGACCGAGACCGTGCAGAACTGTGCCCTGAGTAGCAGGACAAGCCAACGCATTATTTGGAATCCATACTAATTTAATACATATCTGTCCGTCTGTCTGTTACCTTTTCACGCTAAACAGTTTTTTTTATAAATACCTTGCCCCCACACTAGGAATTTCTCCTGTATTGTGGGTGCGTTTACAAACATTTAAACTCACATACACAAACAGTCAACCCGGAACAACTACTTGTAGGTCATACAAATGTTTGTTCCGTGCGGGAATCGAACCCGCGACACGCAGCGTAGCAGTCAATCGCTTAACCACTGCGCCAACCGTGCCGTCTCCGTCAACGCCAGCGTGCCGACAGTTGAATGGATTAGAATAAAATATGGCACATAGATACAAGAAGAACTAGGTTAGGACATAGGTACTTTTTATTCCGGTAGTATGTTTCCGTGGGATAATTTAAGACCTCCACTTGAAGCCGCGGGCATAAGCTAGTATATTAATAATATTTATTCAAATTCTAACAACCTTGTCAATAAAAGATTAAAATTTGATAAATTTGTATTCCGCAAGCCCTTAAGTACATACAGAACTGTGTGTGAAAGTATCTTTAGGAAGCCTACTGTGGTGTCGAAGTTTGGAGCCTCATTTACATGGAATTTGGTCCTATCATGACGTAACATTTAACTCCATGCATATTAAAAGAGCTTTTGAAATTGAATTTCACACTATTAGCACACCCAAAGATTAGGGTAGGTATTGATTTAGGATGGGTTGGATACTAATAATTTAAGGCTGTGTTGAATTAGTTAACTCCAGTGCCGTTGTTAATTATACTTATAAAAATTGTTAGTTGTATTTTCAAGTAATATTTTGCTTGAAACTCATCAATAAAAATCAATTGCCGTGCATTAGTCTCGCAAAAACTCGGAGAAGGTACATAACAAAAAAAAAAAAACTCGACTGCAAAAATACCTAACTGAAAAGAGAAAAACAAACACTATAATCTATGGAATTTTGGAATTTCTGGCAAACAAAAGATACACCATATTTCCGGTTATTAGTTTGTTCCCGCCTACGAATTGGAATTGACTCATTACTAGCTTTTCTTTGATACCAATATTATTGTAATTTATTTAAAAAAACCTTTCCTCCCTTTTTTGTATTTGCAGATAAAATTTATAAATATTAAATAGCTTATGGCACTCCCACAGCTAAGACAAATCTAACGAGACCTCATGTATTAAAATCCATCAAGCCGTTTAGGCTACAGAGCGAGCCAAAGAAGTATACATACATACATACTCTCGAAAAACATTACCCTCGTTCTGGGGCAATCGGGTAAAAAAAGGCTTTGCAACGCATTTCAAGGCATTAGCTACTGAAGAGCGTTTATTCTGAAAGTGGGCAACGTCGCAAATATAGATGTCAACTATTTCACTGTTTTGATTAATTTGGCAATATTACTGAATGGAAATAAGAAATGTGGCTAACTGGCGAACTAGAATATTAATAATATATTGCAATTATAACACTGAATTTGATATTTTAACCGTTTTAGGTGTAAAAAAGGCATTTGGAAAGTTTCCAAATCCTTTTTTACGTCTAAAACTAAATATCCGGTGTTACGATATTAATTATTGCATTTCATAATCAATATTCTAGTTTGCTAGTTAGCCACAATTCATATTTCCATTTAGTAATATTGCCAAATTAATCAAAAAAGGTGAATATTTGACAGCTATTTGCGACGTTGCCAACTTTTAGGATAAACGTTCTTAATTCGAAATCATGAGTTATAAGTTGGAAAATCTGTCATTGACAACTTGATCCTAACAGTTTCAAGCGTAGGCTTGAAGTATAACTAAAGCTCGAATCAATTTCAAAACAAGCTCTGCAGCATAATGCAATACATACTTGTGTATGCTGAATGGACAGTTATTATTTTCTAGCTTGCATAACTTCTCTATCCAGAAAACTCGCGCAGTCGAATGCTCGAAGGAAAATCGTATTCTTTTTCGATTTCCGCGGGTATTATTGAGCACAAAATATTGAAGAGACAAACCTTTAGGAAGGCATTTCAAGAGCGTGACCTAGAATTTTTGACTATATTTTTTTGCAGTGTGTAGATACAATGATTGATGTTGGTATCTGTATAAAATCGTTTTTTTTATACCATTGTGCACTTTTAGAATGTTTAACGTGACGATATTTTCGTGGAACGACAACTTCCATAAAATGTATGGAAATACGTGCACGAAACACGTTATAAAGTTATCATGGACGGAAATTTAAAAGCGTCTTTATGTTTCCATATATTTTAATCCCCTGTATTATCGTGATGCTGTGACGTGAACGTGGACGTCTACGATAATATTGCGCGTTAGGAATTATAAAAGCGTACATTGGAGGTTGTTTACATAGCATCTTCCTTTGGTCCGTACGCCAGAGATTAATTTTAAGCAATTTTGTATTTTTGAAGTGAAAACTTCTTTAGGCGCGTTGGGCATTTTTGAGATGGGACTAAACCATTGATTTCGCGACACCATGACGACACCACATTTTTGTAAACGCGATTATGTTCTTTCTTCTTATAATGTTACGGATCAATTTTCTATGCAAGTATTTTTACTTTAAAGGTTTAGGAAGTATTTTTTTTTTCTAAATGCGATTGTGCTCTTTATTTAGATAAGGTTACGGACCAATGTTCTATACGACAATATTTTTCTTCCACCAAGGCGATTTTGTTTAAGTTTTCACTTCTATCGGCACTCCTGGAGTGCCACCACTTTTTTGTTTGAATAAATCATACTAGCTAACTGTACCCTCGTCATATCTTCAAATCCTCACAGAGCTTGTCATAATCCAACCCGTATTACTGTTCCCAGTCATGTTTCTCTCTTTTTACATACTGCAATATGTTAACTAGTGTATTACTGTTACGTAAACGTCAGGGATCATCCCTTGTAAAATGATGGGCTTTATATAACATCAATATATCAATTAGATTACGACGCGCTGTCGGTGGTGAAAATCTCCGGTTTTTCTTATTTGTATACCGGTTTGAATGTGATAGATATATTTCAGCACATTCTGTGTATTCCGTACGAGCTGAGATGAAAGCAGACATGTAGATCTCACTTTTTCATCGATATTGAGATTTTTATCGAAGTTCGGAACGAGTGGGAGTATCTTTCCTCTAGATATAAATCTTTACCCTCGACAAAGACTTCAATTAGACAGTGCTATCGGAACTTTGCTTTGACAGTTAAATTGATTCTGGACATTAAATCAAGTCAAAGTCTGCCCATCTATTTTAAGAAGGGAGTGATTAAATGAAGGTTTTTCCGACATCACCGTTCCCTGTAGCATTAAATTCCGGTGTCCGTATGGATTGAGAAGCCATGTTTCATATTTAAACGCGGGTACTACCAATATTTAGAAGTAAATTAGTCAATTTTGTAGGACCGGTCCTGGAATTTGTAGTAAAACGAAGAAACCAATATTTTTAAACCCTTAAAAAGTTAAAGGACGTTTAAATATGAAACGTCCTTTAACTTTTTAAGGGTTTTACTACAAATTCCAGGACCGGTCCTACAAAATTGACTAATTTACTTCTAGTTGGTTTAAATATGAAACATGGCTCCTCAATCCATACGGACACAAATTACATTGCTTTTGTTTAGTGATCCACCGATGTGATAAAAATTAATTATGAAGGTGCAAGTTATAATAACGAACATTTTGCCTTTCGTGTTATTAAAATCTTCGGTAACACAATACATTATTACTGCTGCTACTTTATTGGCTATAAAACCTCATTGGTTCATTATATCGATGGGTTACTACCCTACCACCAACTGCCACATAAATTCGCGTGGTAGTACTGGGATAGATAATTGAGGTCGACAGATTATAACTGAGTTAAGTTTAATTTAATATTATGAACAGAGGTCAACGCCTGGAACAGAGGTCAATTAATAAATTAAGTCGTCGTTGAATTAATTTGCTTAATATTTTCTTTTTCTTTTAAAATTATGAGACTTATCAATAAAAATTGATAACTGAAGCCTATTTAGTATATTCTGTTTGTTTCTATTTGAAAGAGTATGTGCCTACCCCAATAGGAAAAAGATGTTAGTTTTGTATGTATATATGTGTATTTTCCATTTTATTTCATTCAAAAGAAGAGACTCTCTCTAATTTTCTTCTAGAACACATTTTTTTGTTGGTTTATTGAGATCGTTTCAAATCACGATTAATGTTGCTCACAATTTCCACTAACAATTTCTGGTAACCGTTGAACAGAACGGAACCCAACATTAATCAAAAGCGAAAAGCATTTTAAAACTTCCCAGTTCGCCCGTTAAGATATTCTCGTCGCTAATTGAATTCAGAAATAAACTCGCATCCACTTCGCAAAAGGAAACTGTTCCGTTCAGGCATCGCTGTAATACCTCAATGAACGGCTAATTACCGTTGCTTTTAAATTAAATGTCCGTTTTCTGCAATTTGTTTGATGTTACTTATAAATGCTGCAGTGGTAGTTATTTTCATTATAACCAAAGTTTTTGTAATTGAGTGTTTTTTCTGTGATTATTTCAAGAGATAGTAAAGTCTGTTTTTAAGTGACAATTCAAGTATGTTCTGGGACTTGACTAGGTTAATGCTCGTTCGGAGCCGATTTTTAAAAGGTCATGCGATGAGGTCACGAGACAATCTTATAGTTAAATGTGAAAAAAATAAAAAAAAATATTCTGACGACGCAGCAAGTGGCGCCTTCTAATGTTGTTACGAAGTTTCTGGAATCACCGAAAACGTCGGATAAGCGTGACACTGGCCGGTGACAGTCACTCTAACAGAGCGTCACGTCGATGGTTGCGTGGCGGTTGTCGTCTGATGTCAGATGATTTCAGAGGAGCCGCTGTCGTGACCAAAGAGTCGAATAAGTATACGTATAAGTGCCACGTCCATGACGAACTGCTATACTCCAGCACAATCCTCATGATGTGATTTCCTGTGCGAGTCTCAATAAATACTTTTTCTTTCTTTCTTTCATGATTTTGAAGCTGCTGAACCACTAATGCGATGACCATTACTGGTAAAGGCTATCGCCGTAAGTCTATTATTAAGTTGTTTCTTCGTCTTTTCGGGTCGAGTACTGGCCAAATTTTCAGTAAGCCTATTGGGTTCGATTGAGTCACGTCTCCGGTAAATCAAGGCTTAGTTGATGGTAAAGTTCCAGCGCTTACCTTAACTTTCGACTCCACCTACTTTTTATAGAACTCATACGCCATGCCGTCATACATATTGTAAGCAAACCCTCCGGGAGGGTTACCGGCATTACGTTTGCGCTAAATTTAACCATCGCGGACGGTCAACGACATCAGGTTTAAAACCGTGTTATAAAACACTGTAAAACGAAGTAAATTTGTGTTTTCAGGACGTCTTGTCGCTCTAAGTAGTTTCCAACCTTTTAATTTTTTTGTGAATATTTGTAACCGTGACCAAAAAATTAAAAATAATAAAAATGCTCGGATTTTAATAGCAACGCACAAACTAATAAATCTTGTTAAAATATACATCAGAATTTATTTTCACTGTTTAAAATGCTGTATTCGTTAAGAAAAAACTACATTTAAAAAGAGGCTCTGCACGAGGGCTCCCGGCTTCCCATATGCGACTAGGTGAACCCTCCAGGAGGTCGCCCGGTATTAAACCTGTTAAATAATAATAAACATGACCAGAGATGGATAAACTCCCTTCCTTCAAGCTAATAGTTTGTAATAGCAGTTAGTTGGTGAAGTAACTCCTACGTGTGTATGTTAAGATGTGTTGCAGCCAGCTAATAGAATAGTTGTTTAGTTACAAACTTCCAGCACTTTAGCATACGGATGTCCGTTTATAATATAGGTACGTTTATTAAACTCAGTTAGGTGTTTGCATCACCTTTATATTGTTGACGAACTTCCCGACCGCGTGGAACTCAGCTATACCATTAAACATTCACAAGTATTCGGCGATACTGTATCTTCCCATTAGTGAAATATTTTTTTAAATTGGATCAGTAGTTTCAAAGATTACCCCCTACATACCTCTTTATAATATTAAGTATTAGCTTCTCCCTGCGACTTCGTCTTCGTGATTTTTTTTTTCTTTTGTAATGTGAATAACCTTCGCGCAATATGTTGTCAAAGTTTATCGCAATCGGAGCATAAAATAAGAACAAACAAACATTGATTTTTATATAGTGTGTGTCTTTATAATGTGCACATCTCGAAATGAGGGAGAATCTATGCTTAATTTTATCGACGGAAAATAAAACTTTTTCTTTTTTTTCTGTTTGGCGTCTTATTGAGAAATTTTACGATTTTTGTAAAAATTGATGAAAAAAAAACCAGTGGCACTCCGGGAGTGCCGACAGAAGTGAAAACTTGAACAATTTTATGTGCAGAAAATACTTTAATAAGGTGTTGGTAACGGTAACAGTGTCGCAAGTTCAATTGATTTTTCCAATCTCAAAATGCTCAACGAGCCTAAAGAAGTTTTCACTAAAAAAAAAACAAAACAGATTTTTGCTAAAAAAAACTTGTTTATTTTCAATTGAGGGTAGCTGTTTTCCACAATTTTCATGAGGATTTTTATAAGGACGCCTAATTACTTCCAATCATTATGGAGTTTGTTTCATCGCGATAGATCATTTAGTTTAAAAGTTACACCTTTTTTTTTAAATCCATTTTTTTTCCGTCAATAAAATTAAGCATAGATTCCCTCATTTCGATTATATGCACATTATAAAAACTCACACTGTATTAGTTTACAACAAGAAGATAGATATCCGGGTTAAGATAATGTTGCACATTTTACCCAATGTTGGTTGGTAACTAATTACAGTCAAAAAGCATAATTAAGTGTAATTGAAGTGAGTGTCGAGAACTACTTACGTTTGGCACTTAATTGAGCGGTCACTAGTTATAACTAATTAGTTCCAACTTACTCTGTTCTAAGGCACTTCATGTTCAATGATAACTGAAAATGTACAGCCGTATATAGCGAAAACAACGCTGAAATGGGTACGCTGTGTTGCAACTAATATCATACTGTTACCCATGACCTATAAAACTGTGTCAAACCATTGCCTTTAGACCGCAGAGCGTTTTAAAACGATAGAGATGCTTTCATGTTTCATGGACGTCAAATCATAGGCGAACCCAATTCAATACTGAATTTTGTGGTTTGTAAAATGAATATTTCTCATCATAAAGCTAGCTAGAACAATGCACTATTGATGCATTTTTAACTTATACTCACACCCATGAAGTTAGACAGAAACTAGAGAACGCCTTTTGCTTCGTTTACGTTCATACATCTAGTCATACTCGCAGGCCGGTTGCGATTACTACGCACCTGACATTTCTGAAGACCATCACCGCCAATAGAGTCACTATATGTTCTCCCAGGCCCTGCCCTCCCGATGATTTTTGAAGTAAAAACTTCTTTAGGCGCGTTGGGCATTTTTGAGATGAGAATAAACCATTGATTTCGCGACACTGTTACGACACCAGCTTTTGACCATTTAAAAGACATCAACGCGCGATACATTATTTCCTGCACAATAAAATTGTTCAAGTTTTCACTTCTGTCGGCACTCCCGGAGTGCCAATATTTTTTTATAATTAGTATAATATTATTAATGCCAGTTTTCACAAATACTTTATATATCCTATACTATTAAATGAGCAATATCCTAAAATATATGATTTTAAATCACGTTCTGGAAAACGGCTCTAACGATTTCGATGAAAGTTGCATTATAGGGGTTTACGGGGCGAAAAATCGATCTACCTACGTCTTATATCTGGGAAAATTCGTTTTCTCCGTTTTTTCACACGAGCAGAGCTTGGTCATCGAAAGCTTAGAACAAGATGGCCTGAGAATAATGACATGGCAGCATGGAATTAGTATGTACCTACTATCACGGCAGCATGGAATTAGTATGTACCTACTATCACGGCAGCATGGAATTAGTATGTACCTACTATCACGGCAGCATGGAATAGTAAGTAGGTACCTACTATCACGGCAGCATGGAATTAGTAAGTATGTACCTACTATCACGGCAGCATGGAATTAGTATGTACCTACTATCACGGCAGCATGGAATAGTAAGTAGGTACCTACTATAACGGCAGCATGGAATTAGTAAGTAGGTTCCTACTATCATGGCAGCATGGAATTAGTATGAACCTACTATCACGGCAGCATGGAATTAGTATGTACCTACTATCACGGCAGCATGGAATTAGTATGTACCTACTATCACGGCAGCATGGAATAGTAAGTAGGTACCTACTATCACGGCAGCATGGAATTAGTAAGTATCTACTATCACGGCAGCATAGAATTAGTAAGTAGGTACTTACTATCACGGCAGCATGGAATTAGTAAGTATCTACTATCACGGCAGCATAGAATTAGTAAGTAGGTACCTACTATCATGGCAGCATGGAATTAGTATGTACTATACATGGATTAGTATAAACTTTTCTATACTATTAAACGAGCATTCTCTATTTTCACCAGAGCAGAGCTCGGTCGCCCGGGTACTTTTATTATAAGACAATACATTTAGGTGTTGTGTAATGTTAGTGAACACGGGCATGTAATGTTTTCCTTTGCTTAGGAGAAAATACATAATATATTAGTAAATATATTAGTTTTGACTTAGCTGGCTTTGTTCCATTGTCCCTAAAAGACAAACAATTAAAAAAAGTACTCAACTGTTATTTATAGTTTACTTTGAATTCACAAAGTAACCAAGCTATAAAATAAAAAATAGGACAATTCTATGCAACATGAGAACAAACGTCCGGACTGGCAGCCAAGTGGACTATATAAGTGTTTTAAAGCTCCGGCCGACTACGGCTAGGCTAAACTTTAGCACCACGATATATTTTTGTCCAGTTTAGACGTAGCACTGCATCGCAAAACGTATGCTTACAGAATAGTCGGGCTATTCTTGTACGAAATATATTTTTAAAGAGAAACTGTGCGTGGCTTTAAATAAAAATGTTATTTGTTTTTAATTTATGGTCAAGTTATTCTTCAGTTTTTTCCACAAAGAAGTTCAACAGTCTAGATATTTTTTGACTATTAAAAATACCATTTACTACTTGTGAATATCGCGATTAGAACGATCACTCTCAATCTCATTAAACTCCTCTAATAAAATGACAAAATAACGATTTTTTGCTGTTAGCTTATAAATCCATACTATTCTTGTAATACATGTAAAAGTAACTCTGCTTGTCTGTCTGTTACCTGTTCATGCCTTAACGGCTGAACGGATTTCGATGAAATTTGGCACGCAGGTAGACCAAAACCCGGGTTAGGACAAAGATTACCCTTTATCCCGGTAGTACATTCCCGCGGGATAATTTCCGACGTCTACGTGGGCGTCATCGCGGTTAAAAGCTAGTCAATATATTTATAAAGCCGTAAGGGATCTTATCGACAAAAATGACGAACTTCCATACACACTTTGATTCCCTATTTAACCCCATTATAGGAGGAATTTTCAAAAACACTTCCTTAGTGCTCACCTCCGTTAGATAAGGAACTGCTGTACATTTCATGTTTCTACAGCCAGCGGTTTAGACTGTGTGATGTTTGTCAGTGAATTTAAGATTTTTATTAGACAAAAAAACATATGTCGGAAATACGTTACTGAGTTGACTAATCGTGACGCCAGCGGCGCGTAGCGGCGTTCAACAGAGTCTACAACATAACACTCGAACCGGCCGGAGCTGAGCAGCGTTCGTAGGTGGCGGTCAAGCAGTGAAGACGTTTAGAAATTGTCGCGCATTCCGAATAGTCGTGATTAATTTGATAGTTAATTACAATTTGGTCTGAACTATAAACGGTTTTTCTACGGCCACAGTAGGTAAAATATGGCTGATAATAACGAAAGAGACACCTACCCTCTCCGTCATATTTTATTTCACTGTAAATAAAATAATAATTGAATACAAAAAAATAATAATATTTGAACATGATTTCGAGTATAATTATTTAACCTCAAAATAGATACTATAATCCCCAAATGAATCTTAAAGTCATTACCCCAATATCATAATAAAAAACTTTCTAATAAAACTACATATTTACAATATTTCAGGGATAAAGATAATAATATGAAACACCAAGTTATTTCGTCATTCATTTATATTTCTTTGCCACCAATGAATTCAATATTCTACACATACCATCACATCTCCTATTCTCAACATAATATCACTATTTATATAATATTCGAATATTTACGATAAAACTAATAGGTTATCTTAATTTACAGTAGATCTCCAACCGTACTATCCCAATCTATATTTTTAACCGACACAGGTACCGTCATGAGCGCCCCGACCCAGAAGGCTGTTGCCGCGCCATTTTTGTCTTTCGGTGTTGCCAGTACAATAAATTGAAACCTAACAATAAGTTACTTACAAAGTAAATCACTGCACCGTCCATTAACTATAACTTCTACCTATAAAGCGCACACTAATAAGATATTCATCGTTTAAATCGATAACTCACTGAGTTGGATTACTCAATCATTTGCTTCACAGGTAAACGCTCTCTTGAAATTCAATATACCTGAGTGCCGAATACTGTTTCGCATGACTACGCATAAAATGTCCTTATTAAAGAAATACGATATAACAATGTTTTCTTCTCTTACCTGTATCAAATTTGTTTAAATAACACTTAAACACAAGTAGGTTCCCTACTTACTGTACTCCCGTACAGACAGTCTCAAAGAGATGTATACAACGACAAGAATTAATTTGATTGTCTACAATTTGTGTCCATAATACTGTATGATCAATGTGAAGTTATAATAAAGTACCCAATGTGTAATATATGTTTTGTGTCTACACATTCATACAATATAATGGAACAAATATTAAAAAATTATGATGTGGATATATAATATTTAGTAACCTGTTCCGCTTAGCTATTTCTAAAGAGTCTTAAAAGGACCCTGGAAGAAATCGACACATGTTTCACCTCTCAACGAGGCATCCTCAGGATGACGATTAACTTGTCGCGAACTCGCACCGAGCGCAGACTGCGCTGGATGGATTTCCGCAAGGTCACGCCTGAATCAATTAACTATCTTAAACTTGGAACAAAGATTGTAGACAATTCATTAAATTCTAAATACTTTTAATGCTGCCTGTATCTTATATAGATTTAGGCCATTATTGATACTTAATTAACTTTTATGTAGGTAAGAAATTATCTTCTTGTGATGCTCTCTTAATAATAATATTTGTGAGTAATACCGGTACTTATATAGGACTACAATCTGCCGTCGAGAGAATGCTTTCCTGACACCTGTCAGTTGGATATTTTCTAGTAACTTTATGGATAAAATTTCCAATGGCTATTTTTTGGTTATTCTTTAGTATGAAACTGACAGCTGTCAAGAACGCATTGTTTCGACGGCCAGACTGAGGAGTTGATTCGGATACTAGATAAAATTATCTCGTCTATGTTAGATTAGTATCAGAATCAAAAGGCTTCGGAGCAGATCTCGTTTTTTGAAACACAGGGCTAGTTGATTTTACATTTTTGCCCTGAAAACCACACATTTGTCGAACAATTTGCTTAAAGGTCTTTTCTATGAAAATGTGATTGATATGATAAACGATAAAAACCAAGGGAATATGAAATGAGCCTTCAATCGGAATTTTCGGTTGAACTTCAAGATTTATGAGCCCGCCTCTTCCAAGTTTCATACCTCCATGCCTTTTATTTTAATTTGATCGCCCAAATTAAAAAGTTTTGATGTGTTTTTTATTTGAAACCAGCTGCTGCCCGCGGCTTCCTCCGCCGTAGTCCCTAATTATTTTTCTAAAACTCCTTATGATATCAGCAATCTGTCAGTGAAAATCTCGTCAAAATCGGTCCAGCTGTTTCGGAGATTAGCCGGAACAAACAGGCAGACAGATAAAAAAAAACACTGTTTATGTTATAAGTACCGTACCTATATACTTTAATAATATATGCATTTAGTAAAAAGTTGTTATTTTTTCATTATAACTGTTTATAAAGACTTTAATTTTATTTATTTGTACCAATAGATTAGTAAATCAAACATAATTTAATTCTGTTTCAGTCATTCGTTGTTGAGGTTTTTTAATTCACCTTGAACAAGCGTGTCAATCAATATATTGCCTCCTCTGTATGAGAGGCCTTTGACGTAACAGGCTGCTATAATTATAATTATTCTGTTATTTTTCCGGAACTGTCTGTGCAAGCTTAGTTAATTTAAAAAGTAATTCAGAACCGCGATTTTTAATTAACACGTTTAAACAACAACTTTTTTTACCCGATTTACGTTTAAAATAAAATGATGGAGTTCCATGTGTCTTTAAAGGTGGCTTCCGACGCGTGCGCAATATCGCGCACGCACGCGCACCGGCCCGCACGACGCACCGTGGGAAGGGTTACGTGCGTGGTAGCGAAGACGCGTGCGTGGCGGTGCGTCGCGGTGCATCCGAGTTTGGATACATTCCCTTTGAAGTTACCGACTCGCCGCGGATCAGCCCGCACGGACACGCACCATGGGAAGGGTACCGTGCGTGGTAGCGCAGACGCGTGAGCGGCGGTGCGCCAGATCTGCGGCGAGTCGGTAAACTTCAAAGGTGCGCGCGTATGCCCGGTTCCTATAAACTAAAACGAATCGTTTTGCTTACCAATGGTAACGTTTTTATTGCCCAACTTGGCATATAAATATGTATGTAAATTCGTAAGTAAATTTTTAGACATGGACCGTTTTTGGATTTTTATGCAAACGGTCAAATATTTGATATCAGATTATGAAATCGTTTTCAAAAATCGTTTTTAGAAATCAATTTCTGGAGCGACTCTGGCGCCTCTGGCTCGCAGTTTCGATCGTCTCTAGTAATATTATAATTCGGTTGTAAGTTCATCGATCAAAACTATCTAAACATAAACATATACTTGCTTTAAAAAAAAAAAAAACAAATAGATAATAATGAGATGTAAGTATTACTATTTAAATCACAGAGTGAGATATGACTATTACTATTTAAATCACAGACTTTAATACGAATTAAATTGTTAGTACTAATTTAAAATTAACATTTATTTCTCGATAATTAGGTTTTGGTCTCATTATTCTTTGCTTTATCAAAGAGAACCCTAATTACGTAAATTATTTTCTTAATCAATTATGACTAATTTGTTTCATTTTGACAGTTCAACAACATTCATGGCATTATTTACGTTGTTGAGCAGATTTTTTTCCAACTTATGAAGCAATTAATTAGCAATCTGTTTCAAATCGAAACAGATTGTAATTGATCGTGTATTACATAATTAGGGTACTGGTAATGATTCGCGGAAGGGCTCATTGTTATAGTCACCCTGAAAAAACCAGTTCGACACATGCATCTCATCAAGCGCAAAGCTTGACCCGTTTTATTATAATAAATTTTCTTTTTATCGTGTGATCAGTGAATAACCAGCAGGCCTAACATGACCCACGCGACAATGATCCACTCTCGCGTGACAATTTTTTGTCTATTTCAGTAGTTTTATCGTTTTCTGACAGCTACGTCATAAAAAATACTCGACTCGTTCTGTCAAATTTGATGTTTTGTCGACAAACCCTAACATGACACGTTAGTTATCTCGATTTTTGACAATTCAACACGAGATAATCAGCTTTTTTTTCTATCATTTTGTCGTATTTAGTCGTCCTCGATTTTGACGACGATAGATAAAAAGACAAAATTATGATACATAAAAACCTCGAAAATAAGATGGTAGATTCATAGTCGTACTTATTGTAGACATTTTTTTTTTTACCCTCGTAAACTGATGAAATATGGGTGTACACCAGTGTAAGTTCCTTTCGGCGGCCGCGAGAGAAACTATAGTGGAGAGGAGCACTATTACGTAAATGAGTATTACTTTCAGTAATAACCAGTCACTTAACCAATTACGGTGATTAACTAAATCTAGGGATGATGGCTGCATGGCAATATCAATCCTTCGCAACATAATTACTAAAATCACCAGTTTATTTCCTAAGGGTGGGGATTAATAATTTTTATGGTTATAATAGCGGAATCAACTCCAGCTACCAATTTATCTGAACGTCAGTCCTTTTGGTAAATGTGGTGATTAACAAAATTTGCAATGACTTAATGGTGATTATTACAATAATAAACTTCGATTTGACAAATTATGATTGTCGGCCTATTTGTCATTTGTGGTGATTATCTAATGGGTATAGGTGCCCCTAATTTTAATTTCCGCCATTTTGTAATTTTATTTTAGCATGCCAAAGAAATCATTTAATTTTAATCAAAAAGTTGGTTACACAAAAAACTAAACATAAATAATTAAAAGAGAGAATAATTAAGAGAGAGAGAGACGTTTATTCAATAAAGTACGTATTAATCCATGCATAAAATGGAATGAATGAATGAAACGGAACTTTACGCCGATGTTAATATCATAAAAATAATTTGTTTAAATAATTTGCAACATCGGTCTCTTGTCGCGCGATAAAGAAGTTTCAAAGTGCCTTTATCGAGTTTACTCGTCGTTTACGGTCATGTTAGGCATTAGAATGACGTCAGAATCGTAGACAAATTACGATAAAACGAGAAAAAGAGCGTTTTCGCGCTTGTCATGTTAGCCCTGCTCGTGTCAGAGTTTTAAAGCCGCCCAAGGGCCTCTGACTTGGCTTCACATGCCGTCGAGAAATATATCTCAGGTATGCCGGTTTCCTCACGAATATAATTAATGATGATTAAGAATAAGAAAACATAATATATTTACGTACTAGGTTTTCTTAATCACTGCCTACGAATATTATTTCGTGCATAGCGAAACTTTTTAGTAGGTATTTTACGAGTCGAGCATAGCAGGACGAGCATAGGGGAGTAACCGTTTGCTTCATTATTGGTAAAAATACAAACAAGTGGTGATGTATCAAATTTTGGCATATTTGACTTTTTCGTCGAATTTGAAAAAATCTTTTTTTTTTAAAGGTATACTTTCTAGTTGGTCTCATTGTCATTTGGTCACAATCTGACGATGGGATTTTGGAGAAATCGAAGGAACTCTTCAAATATTATAGGCTAAACCTATAGCGATTTTGGTATTTTCATAGTAATTAACTCGTGGATTTGCTCTTGAAAAGCAGCATTTGGAACTGATGACGAAGGCCACAGATGGCCAACGGAACTTCTCAATAATAAGTAGGTAATTGCTGACTCACAAAAAAGCAAGAAAAAAAACTTTTTTACAAAAAAATAAACAAACGACTTGCAAACTACAAAGTGAATAAATAACTTTAAATTTCGGAACACGGTAGTAAAAACTAAAATACTGATCCAAAAAAAAACCAACTTCCGAAATTAAAGTTATTTTTCATTTTGTAGTGTTTTTCGCGTTGGTTTTTTTTTTTTTTTTTTTTGTTAGGTTTATAATAATAATATTTGTTTATATGTCTATTGTTAAACAGCCCAAAATACTGGTTCTTTATTAAACTTCAACGAATTATAACGTTGCTAAATTGAAAAGTATAACTGTGACATAGCATGACAACTGAAGTGACACGTATTTTGTTTAGTCAGTTAACTAAGCCTCCGCTGTCCGTCCGTCCGTCTGTCTGTCTGTTAGCGGGCTGTATCTCATGAACCGTAATAGGTATACAGATGAAATTCTCACAGGTTGTGTATTTCTATTCCCGCTATAACAACAAATAAAAAAATAGAATAAACTTTAAAAAAAACCGGCCAAGTGCGTGTCGAACCACGTACTATGAAAGGTTCCGTAGATGGGATGAATTTATCTCAAAGAGAAACTTATAGTTGAAAAACATGTTCTCCCATACATCGATATACGCCACGGTCAATTCTCTGCAAATGTACATAAGTTCAAATTAACAATTTTCGGACATTTTCGTTTACTTGTGCTAAGACACCTTGCTTCTTGCCAAATTTCATGATTTTAGGTCAACGGGAAGTATCCTATAGGTTTTTGATTTATTTTTAAATATCAAAATATATCGCATAAATGGCATATTTCATCCTGCTCACTAAGCGAAATTATTTTGCCATACTACAGCGCCATCGGTTAAAAAATATTCTGCAAATTTATCTCTTATGGTCTTAGCAAAAATATTAGAAAGAAAGCAAGAAAAAAAAGTTTTTTTTTTTTGGTACACGCTCCGGAAATACAACATGAAAACTAGGGCATGCTATCCGGATATCTGGATATCCAAATTATTCTAAACCTTCGAAAATGTTATCCGGATATCATTTGTTTTACTATTCGGATAAAAAGAGTAATACCGATAGTTTCTTTTATTCGTTTTCTATATTTTATTACATCAAAGTCAGTAATAATATAACATTGAACGTTGTGTTTTAATAAAATAGGTATTCGCAATCATTACAATTCATGGTATATCATCTAAAATCCATGTGATGACACAATTACTAGTTTCATCATAAAGATAATTCAAAAATGCTTTTGCTCAGAGCTCGACTTCAGTTGTCGACAGCAATGATGACGACGTAGTGCTCAGTGATTACCAGCAGCAGAAACTGAAAAATCATTTACTATAATAAGCAAAGAAAATAAGCATAAAAATTCATTTCGATATATTTTGATCGAAAGGACCATGCCAAAAACCCTTTCAACTTCCACTGGAACTGATCTCAGTTGCCGGGAACGTAGTGCTGTTAAAGTAAATAATTTTTTGAAGTAATGACCATCATCGCTCATCAACTGAAGTCAAGTGTCAAAGAAGATTTAGAAACTCTTTGCTGAGCACAGATGGCACACACCAAGAAAAATTCATCTTCGTCAAATAAACAACCTCCTTATCACATTCCTCCTACCAGCATCGAAGCTAAAAAGGTTTTTCCTCCACTGGTTACATCCAAGTGTAACAAGATTATATATAATTATATATTATTATTATATTTAATATAATACGTATATAAAATCGTTACATCCACGATAAAGTTGCGCATGTGTAATTTTCGCATAAAACTGTTTTTTGTCACAACCCGCTCCCAATGTGGTAATACATACTGTGGCAAAGTTTCAATCGTGTCTGTAATATTATAGTTTACAAGATATCATAGTAGTAAATGTGCGAATCACAGATTTTACGAATTGCAGGTTTTCACGCCTGCATATTTTTAAAATAATTATCCTATTTCGTTTAAACCATTTCATTGTTTACAGCCCTATTTGATTACCGGTAGTCAATTTTATTGGAGTTTTGAATTGTTCGGTTGACGTTATTTTTTCTTTCTTGCGACTCATGTCATTGTAGTTTTTTTTTTTAATGGACTATATTTTTTAGACTATGAAAATACCGAAATTTATTTATCCAATGCTATATTGCTTTCATTTCATTGTTAATTATAAATGCGCTCACTGTGATTCGGTGAATTATAAACCCAGTGTAGTTAAAAGTTGTCGTGCTGGGTACGTATTCCTTCTTTCTCATGTCACTGGCAGGTTCTCGAAATACTGGTGATAGCTTCTTGGTATTAGGACATCGTTACATAATTTTAGTAGATCTGTCTTTTTCACCTTCGAAATAGGCAATCGGCCACTATGAACAGATTTAGGTATTATAATTGTACTTTCCCTTTCTTCGCTTTTAATTTAAACTCAATGAAACTTTCACTATTATAATCTTTTTTGATGAAAATGGATTTTGGAATTTCTTTGCAATATTGCACACACACAGAATCTTAAAACTTTGAAACATAATTTTCAGTAAGGGTTTGGTGCCTTTTCTTTAGTGGTTTGCTTCTACTGCGAACTGAAGTACTTTGGTACACGATTTTTGGAGAGTTTTTGTAATGAAAATGTCCATTGGAAACTTAAATAAGTTTGATCTACCTTTTTACAGTGGTGTCCAAAATATCCATACTATCCGGATATATCCGGATAGTTGTCTAGAAGTATCCGAAAAATCCGGGTAGTCAAATGTGGCGGATAATTGCATGCCTTTATTAAAAGTAAGAAAATTATAAAAACAATATCAATTTAAGAAAAGAATATTAAAATTTAAAAAATAATGTATTAAAAAAAGTTGCTCTTCTTGGTACATTCCTCATAGATATCAAGGAAGTATTTCCTTTAGGATCATTTGGCCATGAGCCTGGATGCACTCCACCTTCATTTTCAGTATCAAAAGTACCAGGGGGTGTATATATTCGTGACGAATTTTTAGATCGCCTTAAAAAGTTGTGCAATAAACAACACTTCATAACAATATTGGATACCTTCTTTGGTTCTAATAAAAATGGTTTATAAAAATGGTGTATAAAAATGGTACCCTAAAAATATCCGACATTATGCCGAAAACGTTCTCAACTATTCTCAGAGCACGAGAAAACGATACTTAAAAATTCTTTCTTTTGTTCCCGTGGCGTGGAGACGGCTTCAACGTATTTTCAGTGAGAGCAAATGCACTATCTCCCACAAACACGTAGGGAAGTGGTTCCTTCTTGAAGGGCAAATTAGTTGATGCTGGAAAATCCAGTTCATTTCTGTTTTTTTTTTTATACATCTCTGTATTTCTATAAACACCGCGATCATTTATTCTACCTTGACATCCGCAATCCACAAATGTGAACTTATAGTCAGCATTTACCAAAGCTAACAGAACAATGCTAAAAGTGGCTTCGAATCTCAAGGCCCACACAGACCGACACGCAGCGTCGGAAAAAGCCAGGTGTGTGATGTGTGGGTCGTCGGCCATGTGGGCGTCCGTGCGCAATATCGCGCACCGTGGGAAGGCCCTCGGTGCGCGGTGCGTGGTCGTGCGCCGTGCGGTCCGGTGCGCGTGCGTGCGCAATATCGCGCACCGTGGGAACCCGCCTTAAGAGCGTGACCCGAGAATATTGTCGTTCAATAAAACATTCTTCTTATTCGAAGTTTATTTTGTATTAAAAGGAACTTTAAATTAACTAGGAAAGTAGGTTTATAGCTACACATTAGAATCAGGAAGAAGTAATAAAACATTTAATTTTCTTACACAATTTTATTTCGTCTCTACTGTTAAAGTCTTTCATTTAAACTTTCAGATTTACTAAGATTTAAAGCTATGACTTACTTGTTTTACATACAACTTTATATTTCTGAGTACCCGAGTATTAAAACTTGTACCGTTCAATTACGAGGTCCTAAGTATTCAAAATTGGAACAGTAATGCAGCTGCCATACAAGAATGACATTTCATAGAGTAGGTTGCACGAGTACAATTCATTAGACGCATTCATGCCAACTTGCATGCCAGCTTATGTTTTCATTACGCGAGCAACTGAAAGACTTAAGGCCCGTAATAATAACTACCTACTTCTCATCATAGTCCGAAGACATACACAATATTTGCTGCAGCATATTGCATTACAGAATACAGTCTCTTTTGTGTGACGTAATGCGGAAACTTGGCCACAAATCTTTGTGACTGTGAAGTTATCTGTGGGCTGCAAAGGATCTATTGGCGCTTGAATGACATTGATTTGACAGGGCTGCTGGTAAATATTCATTGCGTAATTGTATTGAAAAAGAAAAGGATGGCGGCGTTAATTCCGATTGTTGCCACGCGCCAAAAGATGCGTGTGAGCACATTCGTTAGTGCTTTTTTTTTTTGTAAAATAATTCAAATTTGGAAAAAATAACTAAAAAAAAAACAGAGACAGCGGTGCTTGGCTTATTAAACCGCTTCGAACGCACAACCCTGCTGATGCTTCTTGTTGTTTAAGGTCTGAAATAAATAAGAAAATCTCAACTGCAGCTAACTTCACATACACTAATATCCGTGGTGCGAACTGTACTGGTCAATACTATTAATCAATACTACTATAATAGATGTTAGTGGATAAATTTAACTCGCCGATAATGAATCACTTCATGCAGGTGTTGTTTCGGCAGGAGTGATTCATTACATCCGGTGAATGTTTGTAAATATTGTTTTTCTGTAATTTAGTACTTAGTTATAATTGTAACACACTAACATAGCATTTAAGTTTTATTTTTTGTATCTAACCAACGAGCATATGGATCATTGCTGTCTAAGTTAATAAATTTATTTAATTTAATACCAGTAGGTACAGTTCGCGCCACGGATCTTAGCTTATCTTAAGTTGGATTTTTTTATTTTATTTTACTTGAGTATCGTTAATTATACGGCAGTGTTCATTCAGAATTTAAAAAATTCGACGCCACATTTTAGTTTGTTAATAGTTTTAGTTAAGATCTTATATTTTTATTTGAATAATTATTGGGTATATAAGTTGTAATTTATACAATGTACATTTCATTTTAATTCAGAAATTAATCGTATAAAGTCACATTAAGTAATTTGGGTCTGTGATGCACGATGCATGGTCTACAATGCACATGACGCGATGCTTCTTGCATAAATGATCTGTGACTGTACGAGTAAACCTCTTGATCATTTAATTTTGTATGGGCACAAGAACGCTTACAATGGGCCTAGTACAAATGCGAGGAGTAAACAAAACGTAAATTCGAAGGGTTTATTTGAAAGTACAGACTCGTTTCTCACAGAATATTTACATAGTTTTAAGACTTTATTAATCTATGGCTGATATTAATTTGTATATATAGTATAGTATACTAAGATAGTGTATTTTCGATTTAAAACTCGTTCGAATTTACGTTACGTTTACATGTCTTTCATATCTTTGAAATCTTGGTTCTAGGACATGCCAGTTTCCATACGATGTTTTCCTTCAACTTTTTGAGAGCAGTGGCTATGAAATAATTTACACAAAGTAAAGCGCCTGTCTGGGTTCGAACCTAAGACCTGCAATTCGTAAGTCGCGGCCGTAACCACTCGGCCACTACTGCTCTCAATTACCTCTCTCTCCCTAATATAATTAATTCAAATGGTTGAACATCGTGCGAGAACTGTCGTGTAAAACTTAAAACGTCTAATAAATCACTTGGGAAACACTTTAGAAGTGGGAACGGAACCTTAATAGCCACAACATTAATAGATCTGGATAAACTTAATCAAACTGAAACTATTTCGAGTAGTTTACAATTACGGTTGTAGAATAGGTTGGGTTGTTTGCGTAGTGGGAAAGATGATGGTAGTGTAAGGTTAAACATTTTGGGGCTTGAAAATTGGGTCAAGTGAAGAAAACATATCTCAAGCTCCGACTTAAAGGACCAGATTATGATGTAGTAGAAAAACGAATTTTTGAAGTAGGTAGATAATTTTAAAAATACCTACCTACTTCAAAAAAGAAAAGAAATAAAAATACCCAAAAAAAAATAACACATGTCATTACATAATTTAACATTCAGTTTAGGAACTGGTTAACATTCGTTAAAACATTGATTAAAGATCACGTTAAGGCCGAAATCAGAGTATCTCTCATAGGTACTTCGTTATTTATATTCTTGGGTGCTTTCACTACCAAGACGGTATGATGTACGTACCCTAATTGCGTAACTTATTTTCGTAAACAATTATGCCTAATTTGTTTCATTTTGACAGTTCAACAACATTCACTGCGTAATTTACGTTGTTGAGCAGATTTTTTTTCTAACTTATAAAGCAATGGATTAGCAATCTGTTTCAAATCGAAATAGATTGTGATTGTGCTGTATTACGCAATTAGGGTACTGAGTAGCATCATATAGTGATCGTCATCTGTTTGCCAAAGGAATCGAGTATAGGATTATCTTGTTAGAATCTATTGTTCTGGTACACGTAAATCCACGGTGGACATCGGTTGTTATAGAAGTTTATGGTCAGCTAATACAATGTTTACGCTTCTCTGCCTTTAGGAAAAACAAAGTTCATACCTATTAGCCATAAAAGGTATGTCGATACCGCTGAAACTTTTACGATAACAACCTATTTGCCTACTTCATCATCATAGTCTTAGTACAAACTTGGTCCTTACTTAGTTACACGAAGATTATCAGTTGACAAGACACCTATTTTTCTTCTTAACGTTACATAAATCAATTATTAGTGTAGGACAAAACTTTATGTAGACGCTTTAGCAACAGATGGTACAAATTATTATGTAACTTTCGTCTCATATTCATACAAATATGGAGCACATAATGTTATTGTTTGGAGTGACGTATCTCAACGTTACAAAATGTACATGTGGGACCTAATAAGTGGGTTTCGATTCGAACCACACTCTTTACGGTAGATTAAAATCTCTGTAAATATTGCCAGTGACATCCATATTGGCACACGGTCACACAATAAAGTGTCAATTGAACTGGACCCGAGAATCGAGTGTCGAGAGAATTTATAAAATCTGAACCAGTGCTCCCGCCATGTGACATGGTTGTTGAAGACTTTATAAATATTTGTTACGTAAACGGAATGTACGAGGAATGTTTTAATATTTTAATGGAGCGTACAAGTTAATTCCTCGACATTTCAGCGCATCACAATCTTCATTTGGTTTAGTAATTTGCCCGGACCCGAGGACGGGGACAATTAGCATCTGCGCTTGATGTCACAAGTGAAAATAAAGCGCTGCGTGCGCTTTATGACCCGGAACAAAATACACCAGTAGATAGGACACATTTTTATTTCGCTGTAAACACGTGTTATGTAACTTTGCTTCATAAAATGCAAGAGTAATGTTATATTTTGGAGTTTACTGGTTATAAAATGAGGTTAGGGCTGCTGTTGACTTTAATACTTTGGTTTCGATTACAGTGCTTTCTTTGGGTTGTTACACTGTTGCCATCATGTATGAGGCAATTTAAACATGGGAGTGGGTG
Source organism: Omphaloscelis lunosa (assembly GCA_916610215.1). Taxonomy (NCBI): domain Eukaryota; kingdom Metazoa; phylum Arthropoda; class Insecta; order Lepidoptera; family Noctuidae; genus Omphaloscelis; species Omphaloscelis lunosa. The sequence continues at coordinate 15,346,852 of OU744244.1, read as the reverse complement.
GACAGGAAAGTAAATGGTGTCATTGTTGACTTATAACAGTCTAGGTTGACTAAGACGGTGGTAAGTCTAATATCTGAAAAAATAAACTTTGCGTGCTACGTTATAGAAATGAAGATGAAGACTAAAAGGTTAGATACTGTTCATAATTACGCAATGTCAAGATCTTGTCGCTAGAAAATGAGTTATCTGACTTGACATTCTCAAACATTTAGAAGTTTGACGTTCAATGTCAGAGAATTAGAAACTTGGTAATTGAAACTTAGTAGAGCTTTATGAAGATTTGTCACGATTATGTCGCCAGGAATATAGATTTCAATTAAGTAGGTATAACTTTTAGCGAAGACTGCTACAAAGGGCAGATTATTTTATGAACTACCCGTTATGCATATGAGTAAAGCCGTTTATATGCATAAATTATTCCGAAAGTTCCCCTTTTGAAATCCCTTGCCTAACATTTTGAACTTTTCTTTTTATATCATTTATCATTTCTTTCAGAACGATACGCAAATACTTGTTCCTCGTTACAAGATAATTTTATGCTGCATTTTTATTTTGTAAATGAACGGCGTAGGAACACGATATTTCGGATATCCATTGTTAGAAGATAAAATATAGTAGAACATAAATGGATACAGTTACAAACAAGAGTACGTATGAGAAAGAATCTGTTCCTCGCATGGGAAAATAGTCAGCTGATATACCAATACACATGCATAAATGTAGCTATGTATGTTACAGATTGTTTTCCTATGGCACTCGGACTTGTTAGTGAAGGAAAATAGGTTGCCGATGAGCGTTCGATTTATCTGGGACAGCTTGGGTAACGATGGGTACGGAAGAATATTTTTTGGAAAAATGTAATTATTATAACCGACAGAGATTTTAATCAATCATGTTCTGCTGCTATGACAGATTCGTTAGACAGATCAGAAAATAAATTCGATTAAGTTTTTTTTAAGTGATATCTTCTTTAGGTGCGTTGGGCATTTTTGAGATGGGACTAAACAATTGATTTCGCGACACTGTGACGACACCAGCTTTTGACCATTAAAAAGATATCAACGCGTTTCCCGCGGTGCCGATGTTTTTCAAGTTTTCACTTCTGTCGGCATTCCCGGAGTGGCACTGTTTTTTTTTCTGAATTCTAGTAATAGATTTTGTTTAAAGAAGTGGAGTGAAAATACAATTTTTTTATACGTATATTTCATGAAAAAATGGTACGGTCAAGTGCCGTTTAAAATGAATATGAAGACCTAGAGACATAATTACGTGCATGCCGTATATTTTGGAAATACAGTTATTGAGTGTATTCCTCTCGCATCGTAGCCCTGTGGCCACGGGACGTGTCAATTAAACGATTCACCTGAAGTGATAGCCCAATTAATACGAACATGCTGAAGATTTTATTTTCGATAGCAGTTTGAGATTCAAACTCAAAAAAATTACATTTTTGACCAATCATTTTTGGGGCTGTCTTTTATAATCGAGGTTCAGAGTTACTGGTTTCATTTGGGATATTTTGAATTAATAGTAATTTGATATATTAAATCTTTTTACTTCCTGGGGTGTTCTAATATTTTTCGCACTTACAATATTAAGAGTCAGTTTATAAATTACTAGAAGTAGGTAACTTATTTATATTTTGTTCCTGCGGCCGCGATATTTTTTGCACAATTATGATTACTTTTTGTGTCCTATACCCTTACTTGAAATACTCCAGTACAAACAAAAAGTTGGTCCACTTAAGAGGCGACGACCTCATTTATCTTGGCTGCCTATCAGATTCATGTTTAACTAACCGCTTAAGAAAACGTTTTGATTGATTTATCGGTTATGATTTTACTGATCAATTTAACATTGTTATGGATATTTGTATCGCATGATCTACACGCTTAAAGTTGTAGGTATCATAGCTAGTGTTTCCTCAAGATTTTCTTTTTTGGACTGCCTCGTTGGTCTAGTGGTCGCAAAGCGCTACTGCTGAGTATGAGGTCCTGGGTTCGATTCCCGGGTCGGGCAAGGTGTTATTAGATTTTTCCATCTGGATTTTTTCAGTAGCAGCCCGGAGTCTGGATTTGTGCCCAGTTGATGGCAATAGGCTCGCCCCCTATTACATGGGACTTAAACATAACTGGCGAAATGTGGGTATACTATAGGTACACCTCTGCCAAACCCTTCGGGGAATACAGTTGTGATGTTATGTTATGTGTCTTTTTTTCCTATTTCTCACTGGTCTTTATCATGGTGGCTATATTTAGGGCAAATGTGGTTTGAAGTGGCCCTTTGGCACCAGTTGTAAGCCAGCTTTATCCGCGAGGGATTTTCAGAGTATCTTTCTGACTATGTGAATTTTTAATTTTGCGTTTTAATTGTTGATTGTTTTCTTGTCGAAATCGTATTTCGTTGGTATTAAATCAAATAAGAGCAGAAAAAAATCTGCACAGAAAAGACGTCCATTATAAAATAAGCATAAAATACACACAAATAAAAAAATAAAAACAGAAAGAGATATGAATAAAGGGAATTGTCCAATTTCTATGGGACTTTGGCCACTCTTAAACAAACAGTTCAGCTAATAATATGTGATTGATTATTAGCTCAAATCAGTAAGAATGAGGATCTACAGCTAGTTTTGTATCAAGATTTTTATTTAGATCTTTTTTTAACATTTAATTGAAACAGGTTATGTATGAAATAAAACTTGTTTTTTTATAATTATGTATATTTATTAGAATATCATATCATAATATCTTCATCCGTCATCAGATCACCGGAAGGTAACACGGGATCCATATCCACATTCAAGCCGGGGTTATCGTTAGGGCGAGGTTTGGTGTCCGTAGGTATGCCAAGTTCAACGTAAATACAAGGTTCGGGGTCCATAGAAGTGCCGGGGTCGTCATGAAGGGAAGAATCGGAATCCATTACAAAAAAACTAGTGTTCTTTATAAAACTCACAAAAACAACACTCACGATGCAAATAAACAAAGCGAATGACAACTGTCATTTTGAATTCGACACAACATTTTTTAAGCAGTGTTGCCATATAAAAAAAAATATGTATCGATTCATTTGAAATCGATTATACTGCTATGCTTTCTCCAGAAATAATGCATAAAACCTCAGTTTTATCATTTTTGAAGTCCTATTAATTATATCGTTTATTAGAATTTTTAATTATGTTATTTAATGAAAACTATATTTAATATAGTGGAGAGATTGCATTGTATTTTAAATCGATTTGAATTTGTTGGTTTATGGAGTTTTGATTTGGCAGCACTGAAACCAAATCCGAAGCCGGTTCATGTGTAGCATCAAATCAAATACTAAAGAAAAAGGTTTTTTTTACAATGCCAATTGATACAAAGTTATTTGCACCAGATGTTTACTAAAATAGAATTTAAAATATTGGTAAATAATTTTTTTGCATAGCATCGCGTACAAAAATGGCCAAGTTCGGACAAATCCCTTTAAAAGTTTTACATTTTTGTCTATTGCTAGTTGCTGTCAGGGCACAATAATATGTAAAAGTGTCAGGTACATTTTTATTGTAGGAACATATCTTCTCAATATAGTAATATTTGATAAGGATGTTGATTTTTTTTTTTTTCAATTTGCAGTTGTACCCCAATATTCAAATTTTGTGGGCCTAGAAAAACCAAACTCTTGCTGCCAAGCTTATGTGAGTCATAAGAATGTTGTTCTTTGTTTGCAGGTGCAGTGTGTTGCGACGAGGAATACAGGCTGATCCGTCATCTGATGACGAGATATGATGCCTCTGTGAGGCCCGTAGAGAACTCCTCACTACCTCTCCTTGTGACCTTTGGGGTGTCTCTGCATCACATCATCGACGTGGTGAGTATATTTTTACTTTTAATTATTTCTAGTCGCTAGGAATAGGTACCTAAAGATTTTGCTTAAAATTTATTTTCTCTTACCTATTGTAAAAAACGTTTTTTGGTAGTATAGGGCGACTATTAATTATTTTTACTAGAAGAAATTGCAGAATTACTAACTAGGTTGCATAGTTGCCTATGTGCATTATTTTGTGCATGTTCTAAGGGTCATCATTTTAAAATGTACCTAATGCATTATTATCTCAATAAGATCCCTTAAGAGAATAAATACGGAATAAAAATATTTCGGCGAATGTTCGCAATGAAGTCCATAAATCTATTGAACGAAATTCGATGCGCCATTCAATACCGATTCCATTGTGTGTAAACAATGAATGAAAACCTTAATTGTACTCAGACATGTATGATAAATAAAATATGTATCTGCATAAGTATTATTTACACGGTGTTAATTAATAATAAAGTGAGTGAATGTTTCTGTTAAACCTATGAAAGTCTCTTTTATTATATTTAGAGATAGAGGAATCCGTTTTACTCTGACCAAATAAAAAACCAAGACAGAGCGCTGCGAACAATACAGTAAAGCATGTCAAAACTACACCTCCGCTCCGTGCATACACGCTCACACACACACACATTTACAATGACGCTACAATCAAACTACACCTCACTAAGTGCACACATGTTTACGAAACCGGCTAAACGTCACTGTTGACAGCCCTATGTCTAGGTACTTATTAGGTCTGAGTCCGTTTATTGAGGTTTTGAATAGGTATTTAGAGACCCTTGTAAGAATTTACATAGTTAGTTATAATGTTATGTAACTGTACGCTTTTAGCCTTCCTACATGTTTCTAGTCTAACTCACGAAGTATCTTGGCTGAGATTAGAAAACTAAGATGAGAATCTCTCTACAAAATATTTTTCTAAAAGTTTATCCTGTATGCTCACATACCTACCGCAACGTCTAAGCTCCGCCCGTCTCAGAGAAAATTAAAACTGTCTTAGGAACTTTTCAACTAATTAAATTAAGAAAAATATAGGGCCATGAATTGTGACGTTGACTTTTCACATAGAAGAAGTTCGTAATTGTCTTTCGAAAATATTTCGACGGAACTTTCAGTTACTGTAAACGTCAAAAGAAATTAGGATTACTTTTTAATAATGGTAATATCTTTATGTAACTTTTTTTGACGTATTGGTAACACCTAGAGGAGATAAACTCGTGTAATGGTAAATAATATAATATTTGGAAAATCCAAAGTGCACGCCTCGTAACGCTCATTCAAAAACAGAAAAATAAATAATTTATTTAAATGACTTTTCATGAAGTATATTTTGATTGCTTTTCTATCCATCAATATGGGTAAAATTTCTCACCTCGCAATCTTTACATACTGCCAAGACTATTTAGGTTTGCTTTGTTGGTTGCTAGGCAACGGAATAAGGTCGAAGTTGGTTTTTTTTTAAAATTATAATGAAACTACTTTGAAGAAAAGAAGCATTTTCAATAGGGTTCTTCCTATGGCTGAACCGAATCTATTAAAAAATATCTCAATTAATTGATTTTCTCGCAAGCTACAATATTTCCAGGTTTCATACATTGATTGACGGGCATTTTTTTAAAACTATTTTGAGGTTTTTTTTTCCGTTTCTGCTGCATTAAACAATTTTTTGCAAAGTACTGTATTAATTTCCATTAAATTGTCTATACAATGGTATATAAATTAAGAAGGTTATATGTACTAGCAGGAGTGTATCAATAAATACAGTCGCAGGAAGGAGGCAAAACAAAATTTTCGATCGCAGAGCACTCTCTAATAATAATAATTGTCGCTATGTCACTATGTGCTAGCGACTGTTTTCGGGGGCCCATTATTGAGTGTGCAAGTCACCCCCTGCCATTTTATCCGTGTACATAATAACATTGATCAGGTAGTCCTTCCATACTTCCAGGTTACCAGTCACCTTAAGCCACTCATACCCATAGTCCAATAGCTTTGTTTCCATATCCTGCAATAGTCCTACACCGACCGGGGGTTGTCCTTGGGTGCAATTGCATAGTGCGAACAGGGATAATCGTCGGTTGGTGCCTCAACACTTAAAATGTCTAAGGGGCCTCTGCAAGTTGGCTTCGGCCCCTCGTACGCCTTTCAAAGGTCCGGGACCCCAGGGTCTCGAGATATGTCAAAGACATTTAAAAATAATAATATTGATTTTTATTTCGGAACAGAATCCATAGTGTATTAGTAACATAATATAAAAATAACTTATTATCTAGTGTAAGTACCAGTCACCCTCTGCACAAACTGCTTTACAATTGGAGAGCTGAAGCTCTCCGCTACAGTTCTCAGGATGCTGTTGCGACTGTCTCTCGCTCTTCTCAGTAGTGAAGCAGTTTTCTTGCGATCAATCGCATGGAAACCATCAGTATGAGCTTGCGCAAACATTTCCGACGCGCTGCAGTAGCGAGGAAGTCCTAACAACATCCTGAAACCATTGTTGTTCTGGACGCGCAGGACATTCAGCGATCTTTTGATGTAATTGACCCATAGATTGCTTGTGTACAGACTCTGGCAATAAGCCTTGAAAATCGAGATTTTTACTAGGTCCGTACATGGAGCAAATCTACGGGCCAACATGTTGCATCGGACAGCGAGTGCCCTGCACTCCCTCTCTATATCGATATGGTCCTTCAGGTCAGTGGAAAGAAAGTGACCTAGGTATTTAAAAGTGGATACCTTTTTAATTACTAACCCGTTTATAAGTAGCTCGGGTACTTCATGACATTTGCCCCCAACCTCAAAGACCTTGTACTCACACGCGGCAGCGTAAGCTTCATAAGTCTTAAGCAACTCACTGATTGTCCCCACAGAAGAACCTAGCAGCACCATGTCGTCAGCATAACTGATGTTGTTAATGCTAACCCCATCAACACTGCTTCCGACACGCATGCTGCTAAGTCCCTATATTAGCAATTCCCCAGGGAACACTTATCCCTCCCACACTCGCAGAAAGAGCGGGCTTCCCATCCAACTTATTTTCTCAGCATTGTTTTGGCAGAATTTCAGTCGGCTTTTAAAAATGTTTCGCTTCTCTAATGCTTCGCATCTATGAGTCGTGCAAAATCGTGCAAAAATGCGTCAGTAATATGGATGATGGCGCGGTTACTGCCCAGAGTGCAGCAGACCTTCAAAATTAGTTGTGAAACAGGATTAGGAGAGCCATACCCAGTAATTAAACAAAAAAATAAAACTTTTCTCCCAAAGAAAAGCTTATGTTCTAGGAGAATTTACGAAAATCTCGGTATACCCCGATATTGTGGCTCTCTGTACCTATCTTTTCGTATATCTCAAACCTCTCCTGTGTATATTTATAATTTCTCAGAAAATAAATTTAAGACGTGCAAACGCTTTTGAACGACTTTATTTCGAACATTATCTTGGATTACCGGAATTTATCTTATCAAGTGTAGCCGAGTTTTGCTAAAACTGAACCAGAGGAACAAAAAAGCTTTGCTAATAAGATTACAAACAATTTTTACGAAATGAAAGAAACAGAGTACATCTGTTACTTATCAAACCAGATGTGAAGTTCGACGAGATATGAATTTCTAGATATCAAGTTTCAGTTCATTATGGTGATCGTAAGCACCAGTTTTTTTGAAATATGATAAATTTGGATGAAACATTACCAGGACAATCTTGAAAAAACTCCAAGTTCCGTAAAAAAAAGCAAAAAGGACTATTTGTACACCGTTATAATACGGTTTTCGTAAATAAGTAACTTAAACGAAGAAAAGAAAACTGGTGATAAGAACACAGATTAGGTACCTAGCCTCTGGGACCAAATACCCAAGTTGTGGCAATATATACAATAAATGATGATGAGTTTCAACTTTTTAACCGACTTCAAAAAAGGAGGTGGTTCTATGTTCGTCTGTATATACTAAAAAAAAAAATATTTTCATCGATGTTTTCGTCAAAGTGTGGACCGATTTTGAGATAATTTTTTTTTCATTTGGTAGAGGAAACTTGCGCGGTGGTCCCTTATAATTTTTTTTTAACTTAGCTTGGGCAGTTCTTGAGTTAGCTTCAATAACACGTATTTTTCCCACTTAGTTTATGTGGATATGATATACTTACTAAGTTCCTGTCACTGTTATTTACATAGAAGATAGTGGTATTAGAATTTCCGTGAGGTAGGTACCACAACTAAAAAGATAAAAAAATACAAAACCAAAGACACCGACTTCCGAAATTGAACGATGAAAATAATAAAATTATAGTTTCCGAAACTACTTACATTTTGAATACACTAAAAATCAGTGTGCAGTCCATTTCCTGTGGATTAAACACAATCTTCAAACTTAAAAGAAAAGAAGGTAGGTAAGTAATTAAATGCTTGGAGTGTAGTAAGTATGTTCGCTCCATTGTCTTTTGGTAATCAATCAATCTCAGTCAAACACATCGTATGTTACTTTTTTATTTCAATTGCGTGGCCACTCTTTTCGGTCCAATTTAGTTTTTCTTAAACCAACTCCATTATTAAATAATTTTTTTTGGTCTTGGGAACCTATTAGTGAAGACTTCTTTCTGGGTTAAGCAAACAAAAAAGATAATTATTTTTACATGTTTTGACTAATTGTTTCTAATGGATGTAATAAACAATAATTATGACACCGTTTATTAATTTCGTCGTTTTATTAATATATTTAAAGTATTTTTATAAGGCGCTTTTAGCTAGTATTTCTTCATTTGAAAATTGTGTCTTGGCAATTAATAATTTCTGGGATTTTTCTTAGTCTTTTTTCCGGATTTCACTACCGTTTATAATGTTAAGTTATTATAATTATAATTTAAACGCTATCTTTATTAATATTAATAAGAGGTAAAATTTGTTTGTTTTTAAGTTTGTATGTAATCTCCAGAACTACCAGTCAAATTTGAAAAAATCTGTTTGCATTGGAGAGCCCAATTTTGAGAAAAGGTTATAGACTATGTACCTAACAATTTCATGTTGTCGTAGTCGCGTGAAGAAGCTAGTATGTGATAAAACGGTATTTATTAGCCAACTCAGTTTCGCACTGATTTTTTCGATTTGACAGAGTATCTTATACGTAAGTTTAATATTAATGTATTACATAACATTACGCCTTGTTTCCCCGAAGGGTTGGGCAGAGGTGTATCTATAGTACATCCACATTTCGCCAGTTATGTTTTAAGTCCAAGTAATAGGGGGCAAACCTATTGCCATCAACCGGGCACAAATCCAGACTCCAGGCTGCTACTGAGCGCCATGGGATCTGGAGGCAAAGGTCCTCGCGCACATTTGGGAGTGGCGCGAGGAGGCGAGGCGCCGGGGCTTAGCTCCGCTGCCGCGAGAAATCGCGGCTCAGCGGACAGAGCTCCGGCGGGATCTCATGGCGTCATGGAGAGTGCGATTGTCGCAACCCAGCGCTGGGCACGCCACAATTGCGGCGATAAGACCCCTCTTTGAGGAGTGGCTTGAGAGGCGCCACGGCGTCCTCACCTTCCGCCTGACGCAGGTCCTCACCGGACACGGCTGTTTCGGGAGGTTCCTGCACAGGATAAGGCGGGAGGAAACGCCCGGGTGTCACCATTGTGTGGATCGCCCGGAGGACACGGTGGAGCATACGGTGGAGGTCTGCCCAGCTTGGGCGGAGCATCGCCGTGTCCTCGTGGAGGCGATCGGCGGCGGTGATCTCTCGCGTCCGGCCCTGGTTCAGGCTATGGTACGGAGCGAGAGGAAATGGGAGGCCGTCACCTCCTTCTGTGAAGCGGTAATGCTCGCGAAGGAGGAGGCGGAACGCGTGAGGGAGAGGCAAATTTCGCGCCCTCACGCCCCTAACCGCCGCAGGAGGAGACGCCCAGGGCGTCGGGAATCGCGAGGCGATTTCCGGCCACCGTAGGCGCAGGCTTGCGGGCGGTGAGCAATGGGTGGCTCACCGTCCGATAAGGACCAGGCCCGGGTCGACGGCGCGTTGTGTTCCACGCGCGCCTCAAAGAGATGTCAGCAGAATTGAAGGGGTCCACTAGGACCGATGCCTGCCGGGGTTGCAAAGAAAACCGAAAGGGACATCGTGGCCCCCGGCGACAGGGCAACCGAAGGAACACGGGTGGGTTTTAGTCAGTAAGAGTCTGACACGCCCTCCCGCTCCGCCCAGAGCGGGAGAAGTTATTTGATGACTTCCCACACTCAAAAAAAAAAAAAAAGGCTGCTACTGAGAAATTTCAGATTGAAAAACCCATTAACACTTTGCCCGACCTGGGAATCGAAACCAGGACGCTCAGCAGTAGTGCTTGCGACCACTAGACCAACGTAACCAACTAGACCAACTAGGTACGACTACCACCACGAGAGACCACTAAACCAACGTATTAATGTATAATACATAAAAAAAAAAAAAAACGTTTGGTAATAAATTCTCTAAATGAAGGTAAAAACCGCATAAAAATTCTTCGGGTAGTTTAGAATAGAATAAATCTATTCTATTCTATTCTAGTTTAGAAGAATATCTCGGTCACACAAACAGACAAAAAAATGAACTTTAATTTATTAGACGAATAAATACAGAAAGTTTAAACGTGTTAATAAAGTAAATAAAAAGAGACATTTTAGTGAGTCACGATGATTCAATAAAATGTTCCATTTTACTTTTTATATTCCTTTGATTTTGTTGAAACTTGACAATGAATGGACAAAGTTTTTCTTTCATTGGGCGTAACGTTTTTGACCCGTTTTCCTTGTCAAACTGTCTTTGTCCTTGTCTTGAACCCGTGCAATTTGTAATGGCATTTCAAAACTTATCTTTGACAGGGTTATGTAGACACAAAAAAATGAATAAGCCTATCTATCAAACTCAAACTCAAAGCATTTATTTCAAATAAATCAGTTACAGTCGTTTTCGAATTGTCAAGGGGTCGGTGAGACAGAAAGATGAAGCTAGTTGCCCACTCGAAAACGCAGTAGGTTCTTATGGAGAAGAACGGGCAAGAAACTCCACGGACAATCTTCTATGATCCAACTATTTAGATATTTTTTACGTGTCATATTTAATTTAATATTATTATAAATATGCTGTTGAATTGACACAAACATTATAAAACATCTTAGATCTTCAAGTTTAGGTTGAAGTTGGAAAGAAAGAAGAAAGAAAACTTGTTTATTCTTGAAATAGTTAATACTCATTTAAACAAAACTTAAACAATAAAATTAAAAAAAAAAAAAAACAATTTTCATAATTTGGTTTATAATTCATGTATATATATACAGGGTTATTGGTAAAACACCAACAAGCTCTTAAGGGGTCATTATACTCATCATTATGAACAACTTTCACTATGGGAACAAAGCTGATATCGCAAAAAAAAAAATCTGCTGCCCATACATTTATGTTCGCATAAACTAGTAAAAATGTTGGGAGCAGCTGATTTTGTTTTCGCGATTTCAGGTTTGGTCCCATAGTAAAAGTTGTTCTTAATGATGAGTATAATGACCCCTTAAGAGGTTGTTGGTGTTTTACCAATAACCATGTATAGATCAATGAACATACAATAAAATAATGAAAAATCCTCCTCCTTTTTTTGATCTGTACTAACCAAAATTTTTACTAGAAGTTGTGTTATTTTGAACTACCACGAATTTCATAATACTAAAAAGAAAGAAAGAATATTTATTGGGACTTGCACAGGAGATCACAAATTAAACTAAACACACTTATAGAAACATTAAAAAAAAAACAAAGTCCTGTACGAGGCCAAAAGGCTCCTATCTCAGCATGATGCTGTGGCACTTAAAAATAAATTTCGCTGCACTGTTATTCTGAAACGGAACGCTGTCATTTCATGGATAGATACAGAAATAAATAAAATAAAAAATACTTAATGACTTACCACTATCCACATAAGTACATGCATTCCAGACCACAATCTACACACATATTATATACGGAAACGTACAAAACCTCATCTCCGTTCATTCGTAAGCAAAAACACTGGCAGGGTATTATGAGCAAATAGTCTCCAACGTGGCGATAGTAACTACATTTCGCACGTTTTATTAAATTTCATAGGCAGGTGAATTCGGGACGAAGTCATTGGACTGCCGTGCTTGCTTTAATACTCTGCCGTTGGCGTATGACATAACATTACGCTTACGTTACTTACTCCAAGGGATAGACAGGTTATTGGTCCCGTTAGGAGGCCAATCCTAATAGGTAACTTAAACATAACATTGACTAAATTGACTATAAATTGTTTGTTCTTGAATAGAAACACAAGGCGCCTTCACTTTGTAATGTTAATTGAGAATTGTGGTGTCTCTTGGAAACTACTTCAAAGTTGTGGCTTATGATAATAACATGCTTCGACTATCAACTTGTGCAAGTAACTAAATAAGTTATTTAAATACACGTGTAGCTAGGCCTCGACTTTATGCAGCGACCGCGTTCGGCGCTCCGACTGGCCTTTCACCAGTGAAAGCCAGTGAAGGGCCAATCGGAGCGCCGAACGCGTTAAAGTCGAGATTGTTAAAAGAAACTCACACTAGGGCCTTAGTGTGAGGTCTCAAAAATAATGCGTTGTTATAAATATATACAAATATTATAAATTAAAGTCACTTTTTGTGTCTGTTTGTGTGTTTTGTTTCGGTTTTCACCATCATTCAAAATTATTTCGGACGGTTTATTGTTCATTATTATTAAGAGCGTTTATCTTAAAAGTTGGCAACGTCGCAAATAGCTGTCAAATATTTACCTGTTTTGATTAATTTGGCAATAGTACTGTATGGAAATCTGAAATGTGGCTAACTAGTGAACTAAAATATTGATTATGAAATGCAATAGTTAATATTCTAACACCGGATATTTAGTTTTAGATGTAAAAAAGTATCTGGAAATTTTCCAAATGCCTTTTTTACACCTTATACGGTTATAACATCAAATTCAGTGTTATAATTGCAATTCATTATTAATATACTAGTTCGCTAGTTAGCCACATTTGATATTTCCATACAGTAATATTGCCAAATTAATCAAAACAGGGAAATATTTGACATCTATTTGCAACGTTGCCCACTTTCCTAATAAACGCTCTTAAACTTAGGTACTTATAATAAAGAAATATCGATGTTTTGTCTTGTCGTAAAAACCGTGCAAAGCAGGGGCGTGACGGTAGTATCAGTACCTATATAATGAAGTTTGGTAAGTGTTCTAGAAAGTTTAGGCATAAATGGATCTAGTCTAGAGGTTCAATACATAAGTTGAGTTTCATAAGTTCCCAATTATAAATTACTAGCTTTTTCCCGCGGCTTCGCCTGAGTGGAAGTCGGGAACGGTACGATCGCGGCAAAAAGTAGTCCTAATTCAGGTCATGATCTACCTGTGTGCTGAATTCCATCAAATAAAAAGGTAATAGACAGACAGACAGATTTACTTTCGTATTTATAATATTAGTATGGATAGGTTAAGGTTTGAATATACGACCTTTAACATTATATTATGGCGTGTAATGAGTGAAATTCTTTGGAGAAATGGTTTCTAAAAAACCTTTACTCATCTACGAGACATGCCTAAATACAAAGTTACTTTGGCAGCATACTAAGCTTATATTGCACCTTCATTTGTTCACAAGTGTAAATTCTACACCAAATTATTAATAGTAATAATTCTCACGTTATGTGGGCTCTGCGTACTGTAAATGCTTCATTATATCTCTCTTCATGACCTCATATAAAATAAGGGTGTCAGTTTCATACCGCCATTTATTTGTCACGAAATACGTTGCTGAAGTCAGTTCTCTGGCTATAGCGAACTTGTTGAATCTGTACACCACGAAAGAGATTTTTATGTGAGCCAATTCCTTACGTTCATGAAATAGGAGGCACTGTTTTTCTAAGCAAGATTCTAATCTCTACACTTCTTTTTCATTTCGTTTCTCTACACTTCTTTTTCATGACTAACCTGATGTCAGAGTTTTTAAGCCGCCCAAGAGCCCCTGACTTGGCTTTACATCCCGTCGAGAAATATCTCTCAGGCATGCTGGTTTCCTCACGATGTTTTGCTTCACCGTTTTTGAAGCAAGTGATAATTATATAATACACACATGAATCCGAAAAGTCAGAGGTGCGTGCTTTGGATTTGAACTAGAGATCTTTTGACGCTCGAATGATGTCGATAGCGGAAATGTTGCTGTCGGAATACATTTATTCAATAGGGATGATCCCTGGGTAAAAAAAAAGAAGAAATTCTATTTAGTCCATCAGTCAGATAATAAAAAAATATAAGACATATTTTTTGCTTTATCAAATTAATAAAAAATGACGATAAAACGCATTAAAATTGTGGAGTGGGGGCTCGCTAAGTCACAAGTCACAACTAAGTATCAAATCTGCAAAGGTCGTCATCTTTTGATTATGTAAAAAAAGAAAAAATAGTGTGTTCAATATTATTTAATAATCTACCTGACGGACAAAAAAATTTTTAGTCATCATCCGTATTGGTTTGTGAAATGTATTGAAAAAACAAGATGGCTGCGTTAGTTCCTATTTCGAGCACGCGCAAAAAGATCCGTGTACACATGCTATATTTACCCTTACCATTTGAAAAAACATTAATAGGTACAAAACAATTACAATTGGTAATGTAAAATATAGTACATTACTGTCGCGACCTGTAACGAGGGCATTGATGAACGATTACGTGAGTCCATCAATGCCTGGTTGCGGCCAAGGCTTGTATAGTACTTTTCTCAAATACGTTAGATTAGTTTTTTTTGGTTGGGAAATTATTAAATAATTTCTCCCGCTCTGGCCGGAGCGGGAGGGCAGACTCTTGCTGACCCACCAATGTTCCTTCAGTTGCCTGTATGTTGCCAGGGCCACGATAACCCTTTCTGACAAACCTGCAACCCCGGCAATAAGTTACCTCCTTGGTTGCCATGTTTTGAAGTAAAAAGTTCGTTCCATTTTTAAATAACACGACAGATATGAGTTCTCATAGTAATTTATTCGGCCGATAAACACAACAGATAAGGATTTTCATAGAAACATTGCCGGCCGTATGTATTCGACCAGTACAGCATTTTCGATTTATCTCGAAGAAGGTTGTCAAAATATTACTCGAATTTCCAAGAATGTTTGAAAAAAATAATGTTAACCTAATTGCTGACCTGTATAATATTTACCGCTACTTGTAATCTCCTATAACATTAGGGGATTTTTTAAAAGCCTAATCTTAATTTTTTTGTTTATCCAAAACAAATAATAAATGTTTCTCCTAAGCCTCTAATATTTCTGGCTCATTGGCCTAGTGATTGCAAGCGCTACTGCTGAGCATGAGTTCCTGGATTCGATTCTCGGGTCAGACAAAGTGTAATTGGGCTTTTCATCTGGAATTTCTCGGTAGCAGCCCAGAGTCTGGATGCGTGCCTGGCTGATGGCAATACCCTCACTCCCTGTTACATGGGACTTAAACATAACTGGCGAAATCTGGGAACATTATTGGTGTACCTCTGTCTAACCCTTAGGGGAATACAGGCAATACTATTATGTTTATATAAACAATTGAAAAACACTCTATATTTAACTAATTTCCCTTCAACACCATGAAAGGCCACGGTATTAATGGCTGTAAGTCAGTTTTTCCCTTACGCATAGTAACCGCAAGTTGTTGTTATGTGGTTGAAGCCCTCTTAAGCCTCCGGGTCTTGGGTCTTCATTATGTATCAGAAACCCCTGGCAGGGTTGTATACTTGCTTGATTTTACAAACCATCGATTAGAAGTTCGTTAATTTGTTTGTGTTTGTTAGGTAAATGTTGGCAACGTCGCAAATAGCTGTCAAATATTTACCTGTTTTGATTAATTTGGCAATAGTACTGTATGGAAATCTGAAATGTGGCTAACTAGTGAACTAAAATATTGATTATGAAATGCAATAGTTAATATTCTAACACCGGATATTTAGTTTTAGATGTAAAAAAGTATCTGGAAATTTTCCAAATGCCTTTTTTACACCTTATACGGTTATAACATCAAATTCAGTGTTATAATTGCAATTCATTATTAATATACTAGTTCGCTAGTTAGCCACATTTGATATTTCCATACAGTAATATTGCCAAATTAATCAAAACAGGGAAATATTTGACATCTATTTGCAACGTTGCCCACTTTCCTAATAAACGCTCTTAAACTTAGGTACTTATAATAAAGAAATATCGATGTTTTGTCTTGTCGTAAAAACCGTGCAAAGCAGGGGCGTGACGGTAGTATCAGTACCTATATAATGAAGTTTGGTAAGTGTTCTAGAAAGTTTAGGCATAAATGGATCTAGTCTAGAGGTTCAATACATAAGTTGAGTTTCATAAGTTCCCAATTATAAATTACTAGCTTTTTCCCGCGGCTTCGCCTGAGTGGAAGTCGGGAACGGTACGATCGCGGCAAAAAGTAGTCCTAATTCAGGTCATGATCTACCTGTGTGCTGAATTCCATCAAATAAAAAGGTAATAGACAGACAGACAGATTTACTTTCGTATTTATAATATTAGTATGGATAGGTTAAGGTTTGAATATACGACCTTTAACATTATATTATGGCGTGTAATGAGTGAAATTCTTTGGAGAAATGGTTTCTAAAAAACCTTTACTCATCTACGAGACATGCCTAAATACAAAGTTACTTTGGCAGCATACTAAGCTTATATTGCACCTTCATTTGTTCACAAGTGTAAATTCTACACCAAATTATTAATAGTAATAATTCTCACGTTATGTGGGCTCTGCGTACTGTAAATGCTTCATTATATCTCTCTTCATGACCTCATATAAAATAAGGGTGTCAGTTTCATACCGCCATTTATTTGTCACGAAATACGTTGCTGAAGTCAGTTCTCTGGCTATAGCGAACTTGTTGAATCTGTACACCACGAAAGAGATTTTTATGTGAGCCAATTCCTTACGTTCATGAAATAGGAGGCACTGTTTTTCTAAGCAAGATTCTAATCTCTACACTTCTTTTTCATTTCGTTTCTCTACACTTCTTTTTCATGACTAACCTGATGTCAGAGTTTTTAAGCCGCCCAAGAGCCCCTGACTTGGCTTTACATCCCGTCGAGAAATATCTCTCAGGCATGCTGGTTTCCTCACGATGTTTTGCTTCACCGTTTTTGAAGCAAGTGATAATTATATAATACACACATGAATCCGAAAAGTCAGAGGTGCGTGCTTTGGATTTGAACTAGAGATCTTTTGACGCTCGAATGATGTCGATAGCGGAAATGTTGCTGTCGGAATACATTTATTCAATAGGGATGATCCCTGGGTAAAAAAAAAGAAGAAATTCTATTTAGTCCATCAGTCAGATAATAAAAAAATATAAGACATATTTTTTGCTTTATCAAATTAATAAAAAATGACGATAAAACGCATTAAAATTGTGGAGTGGGGGCTCGCTAAGTCACAAGTCACAACTAAGTATCAAATCTGCAAAGGTCGTCATCTTTTGATTATGTAAAAAAAGAAAAAATAGTGTGTTCAATATTATTTAATAATCTACCTGACGGACAAAAAAATTTTTAGTCATCATCCGTATTGGTTTGTGAAATGTATTGAAAAAACAAGATGGCTGCGTTAGTTCCTATTTCGAGCACGCGCAAAAAGATCCGTGTACACATGCTATATTTACCCTTACCATTTGAAAAAACATTAATAGGTACAAAACAATTACAATTGGTAATGTAAAATATAGTACATTACTGTCGCGACCTGTAACGAGGGCATTGATGAACGATTACGTGAGTCCATCAATGCCTGGTTGCGGCCAAGGCTTGTATAGTACTTTTCTCAAATACGTTAGATTAGTTTTTTTTGGTTGGGAAATTATTAAATAATTTCTCCCGCTCTGGCCGGAGCGGGAGGGCAGACTCTTGCTGACCCACCAATGTTCCTTCAGTTGCCTGTATGTTGCCAGGGCCACGATAACCCTTTCTGACAAACCTGCAACCCCGGCAATAAGTTACCTCCTTGGTTGCCATGTTTTGAAGTAAAAAGTTCGTTCCATTTTTAAATAACACGACAGATATGAGTTCTCATAGTAATTTATTCGGCCGATAAACACAACAGATAAGGATTTTCATAGAAACATTGCCGGCCGTATGTATTCGACCAGTACAGCATTTTCGATTTATCTCGAAGAAGGTTGTCAAAATATTACTCGAATTTCCAAGAATGTTTGAAAAAACTAATGTTAACCTAATTGCTGACCTGTATAATATTTACCGCTACTTGTAATCTCCTATAACATTAGGGGATTTTTTAAAAGCCTAATCTTAATTTTTTTGTTTATCCAAAACAAATAATAAATGTTTCTCCTAAGCCTCTAATATTTCTGGCTCATTGGCCTAGTGATTGCAAGCGCTACTGCTGAGCATGAGTTCCTGGATTCGATTCTCGGGTCAGACAAAGTGTAATTGGGCTTTTCATCTGGAATTTCTCGGTAGCAGCCCAGAGTCTGGATGCGTGCCTGGCTGATGGCAATACCCTCACTCCCTGTTACATGGGACTTAAACATAACTGGCGAAATCTGGGAACATTATTGGTGTACCTCTGTCTAACCCTTAGGGGAATACAGGCAATACTATTATGTTTATATAAACAATTGAAAAACACTCTATATTTAACTAATTTCCCTTCAACACCATGAAAGGCCACGGTATTAATGGCTGTAAGTCAGTTTTTCCCTTACGCATAGTAACCGCAAGTTGTTGTTATGTGGTTGAAGCCCTCTTAAGCCTCCGGGTCTTGGGTCTTCATTATGTATCAGAAACCCCTGGCAGGGTTGTATACTTGCTTGATTTTACAAACCATCGATTAGAAGTTCGTTAATTTGTTTGTGTTTGTTAGGTAAATGTTGTTTCAAGAGCAAGGTAAAGCTGCTTAAGACTGAAGAAATTAAGTGCGGTTTCAGCAATATACCATGTATGTAGAGAGAGGACGCCTCGATGATATTTTCAAGGAAGGTCAGGTGCGTGGTACTCGCAATTGGCGTGTGTGTATGATCAGATGTATGAACGTAAACGAAGCAAAAAGAGTATGTAAGGATCGTAGCAAGTGGTGTTCTGTAGTTTCTGCGTACGCCCTTGGGAAATGGCGTGAATTTAGGTATGTGTTTGTGTGTTGGTACATTTTAATATTTCTCGTATTTACTATGTAAATACATTGTCCCCGGTTCCGTACGACATTCCGAGCTCCAGTAAGGGAGGGCAGAAAAAAAACAGTTTCATTTTGTTATTTTAATCTCCAACAAGGAATTTTCTTTCTTCGCATTTCAAGCATAGCAGTTTTTAAGTCTCGTTTTTAAATATGAAACAAGAGGGAAAATTGTGCCGTTTCAGCTTGTAAACAAATTGCAAACTTAGTGAAATACATTATTCGAATTTTTCAGTGAAAATACGTTACGCAGAGCTACCTAGAAATGAATAGTAACTGAAACTGAAAACGATTTTCATATTTCCGAGTTTTGTTATATGGAAACATGATGTTAATAATTTTATGTATAAATTAAGTAAATGATAGTAGATAGAATCGAATTTTATTCTTCACCATTAATCCTTTTTGTTCAGATCTTCACCTTTGTTACGTTTTAATATATCCTTCATTTGAGGGCACGTCGTCCTTCCCTTCAGGCAATTTCACTCACATTCAAGAGATAAACTTTTCAGAATGTAAATTCTATTTTACTCACTGTTTCTATGGCAGATAACTGGCAGACAGACAGAATAACTGGAGCGCCGAGCAGGTGTCTTTTAAATCTTGATATTTGCCACAGTGTTCATCTGAATTTTAGTAATATCGTGATTTTACACAGTATAACTACGGCGTTCACTTTCAGGATTCAATAACGTCCATGTCTCCCACACATACAACATTCATAAGTTCGTTACACAAACTACTAATTATCCTAGAAACTTGGCTATCCGCATAATAAAGTCTAGTTTGATAACTTAAAGATTGAATAGTTAACGTCTTATTTTGACGTAATTTCAGTAACTAAACTTGATCATTTTGACAGCGAAGTGAGCAAAGAAAATTAGCGCACTTGAAATTATAATATTTGGAAAGTGTCGAATAATGGATCGAAAACTTTCAAATCGATCGTATAAGTGCTCTCGATGTACTCAAGGTGCGTAAGAAAAAACGGTAAATCTTAGAAATGGTCCGTGAAAGTTACGATTAATGATCGCAATTGTTTATTTCCAAGAATAAATGTCACATTAAGTTTAATAAAGGAAAATACGCAATATTTGTGTATTTATGTAGGTAGGTAAGGTTTATATTATAGAAACATTTGGCGTTATCGAACATTATATATGGAATTATATGGTGACTTGGCACCGTGGCCAATTCATACATTAGTGTTGTGGTCGGCGCGCGGCGGTCGAAATTACTTGAGCGTCAAATGCGGAAGCAAACACTAAGACTTACCCAACTCGATTCTCGTATTAAGTTACAGATATTTGACCATTGGATGACGGGGTGTTACGACGTACAATGTCATTAGGCTGCTATTTTCTATGAGTTAGTCAAGTCGTAGATTCGTAGCATTCGTAGCACTGGCTACGCCACTTAGGCCTATATCAGCTACATACTTAGAGAGAAAGTTGTAATGTAATGTTAATATTATGATTTAACCCATTACTATTGTTATTGTACATGTTACTATTAAAAATGTTGGTTACTTGCAGCCGTAAACATTTTCTTCCTATACTTTTTGCATTGCTACTTGTTCGAATACCTTCTATCTGACATCTTGAGTTTCAAATAAAGGTACGCAGAACCTATCGAAGCGAGGTTTTATGTTGGTTTGATAGTTATTGTATCTCATCTCAATCATTGAATGAAACCATACCTTCTTTATGAAGACATTGCCAATTGCGGAGCTCACGACCAATTTTTGTCATTAATTTCTGAACAATTACTCCACCAACTTCAGTAATAATTTCTTTGCCGCGTTATTAATTTCAATTAATTGAAGTTACTAATGGCGGCTGTTGACTCTCAAAAGTCCTGAACCCTTATATTATCACAAGTATCAAATTACATTTCGATAAAGCAATTATTTCAATTGTGACAGTTACAATTTTAATTAGAACTGTTAATACTATAAAATATTATTTAGATACTTTTACATAATTATTCTCTCGTGTTGAAAATAAGGTTAAGAAAATACTGGGAGAAGTTTTGTAGAAGTAGTAATTTGTGTAAATGAATATTCAGGGTAGTTTTAGAATTTAGACTGACTAGTATAATTCATGAAATTTTACCTGTCTTTTTTTGTAAATGTCGTTTTTATGGGAATGAAGTGAGTAGTGAAGACTACAATGTGAGTTTACAGTCTTTAGTATTTTAAACTTTTTACTTACTCATTTATTATGCAACTAGTTGAATAATAAATGAGTAAGTAAGTAAAAAAAGAAAGACCTTTGTTCACCTTACAAAATGTTAGTTTTTCTCTCATCATCCTACTGGCCTTAGTACGCTTAAAATATAAATTCATATTTTCAACTTTAAAACTTCCTTGATTCCTCTTTGTCTTGCTGCACGGTATATTCTTCGGTTTATTATTTTAAACTTTTACTTACTCATTTAATAAGCAACTAGTTAATATAATAAATTACTAATAATAAATGAGTAAGTAAAGCGTTTAAAAGTAAGTAAGTAAAAAACTAAAATGTACAAAGAAACAAAAAGTAAAAGTAAGTAAAAAAAAAGACCTAGGTTCACCTTACAAAATGTTAGTTTTTCTCTCATCATCCTACTGGCCTTAGTACGCTTAAAATATAAATTCATATTTTCAACTTTAAAACTTCCTTGATTCTTCATTGTCTTGCTGCACGGTATATTCTTCGGTTTAGTATTTTAAACTTTTACTTACTCATTTAATAAGCAACTAGTTAATATAATAAATTACTAAAAATAAATTAAAATAATAATAAATTACTAATAATAAATGAGTAAGTAAAGCGTTTAAAAGTAAGTAAGTAAAAAACTAAAAAGTACAAAGAAACAAAAAGTAAAAGTAAGTAAAAAAAGAAAGACCTAGGTTCACCTTACAAAAAGTTAGCTTTTCTCTCATAATCCAACTGGCCTTAGTACGCTTAAAATATAAATTCATATTTTCAACTTTAAAACTTCCTTGATTCCTCTTTGTCTTGCTGCACGGTATATTCTTCGGTTTATTATTTTAAACTTTTACTTACTCATTTAATAAGCAACTAGTTAATATAATAAATTACTAATAATAAATGAGTAAGTAAAGCGTTTAAAAGTAAGTAAGTAAAAAACTAAAATGTACAAAGAAACAAAAAGTAAAAGTAAGTAAAAAAAAGACCTAGGTTCACCTTACAAAATGTTAGTTTTTCTCTCATCATCCTACTGGCCTTAGTACGCTTAAAATATAAATTCATATTTTCAACTTTAAAACTTCCTTGATTCTTCATTGTCTTGCTGCACGGTATATTCTTCGGTTTAGTATTTTAAACTTTTACTTACTCATTTATTAAGCAACTAGTTAATATAATAAATTACTAAAAATAAATTAAAATAATAATAAATTACTAATAATAAATGAGTAAGTAAAGCGTTTAAAAGTAAGTAAGTAAAAAACTAAAAAGTACAAAGAAACAAAAAGTAAAAGTAAGTAAAAAAAGAAAGACCTAGGTTCACCTTACAAAAAGTTAGCTTTTCTCTCATCATCCAACTGGCCTTAGTACGCTTAAAATATAAATTCATATTTTCAACTTTAAAACTTCCTTGATTCCTCTTTGTCTTGCTGCACGGTATATTCTTCGGTTTAGTATTTTAAACTTTTTACTTACTCATTTAATAAGCAACTAGTTAATATAATAAATTACTAAAAATAAATTAAAATAATAATAAATGAGTAAGTAAACTTTTTAAAAGTAAGTAAGTAAAAAACTAAAATGTATAAAGAAACAAAAAGTAAAAGTAAGTAAAAAAAAAGACTTTTTTTTTTTTTTTGAGGGTGGGAAATCATCAAATAACTTCTCCCGCTCTGGGCGGAGCGGGAGGGCGTGTCAGACTCTTACTGACTAAAACCCACCCGTGTTCCTTCGGTTGCCTTGTCGCCGGGGGCCACGATCTCCCTTTCGGTTTTCTTCGCAAACCCGGCAGGCATCGGTCCTAGTGGACCCCTTCAATTATGCTGACATCTCTTTGAGGCGCGCGTGGAACACAACGCGCCGTCGACTCGGGCCTGGTCCTTATCGGACGGTGAGCCATCCATTGCTCACCGTCCGCAAGCCCGCGCCTACGGTGGCCGGAAATCGCCTCGCGATTCCCGACGCCCTGGGCGTCTCCTCCTGCGGCGGTTCGGGGCGTGAGGGCGCGAGATTTGCCTCTCAATAATAATAAATTACTAATAATAAATGAGTAAGTAAAGCGTTTAAAAGTAAGTAAGTAAAAAACTAAAATGTACAAAGAAACAAAAAGTAAAAGTAAGTAAAAAAAAAGACCTAGGTTCACCTTACAAAAAGTTAGTTTTGCTCTCATGATCCAACTGGCCTTAGTACGCTTAAAAATATAAATTCATATTTTCAACTTTAAAACTTCCTTGATTCCTTTTTGTCTTGCTGCACGGTATATGCTTCGGTTTCAATATAATTTCCATCATGGTTGGATAAAATTTGTATTAAAAGCTGACGTGCATTTTCCTGATGGAAACTGTACGTTTTTGTTTTCAAACCATTGAACCGGTTAATCTTTGCTTCTAGTGAATTATAAAACAAGGTGTACCCGCTTCAAAGATTCTGCTTTAGGTAAAATTAATGTAAGGCCTACGCAGCTACGTTCGGTAGGTAGGCAACTAATGTTTATGAAATTCTAGCACCAACTAGTTGTAAGTTTGACGGTACTGTTAAATTATTACACGCTGGGCTTTTTAGCCGACGTTCACACGGACGTAATAAAATCGCGACGGGATTTTATCGCGCACTGGATTTTCAACTCTCGGTCTTGAGCAGAGCGTTTTTCAACACGATTTTATTACGTCCGTGCGAACATCGGCTTAAGGTCGCTACTCACTAGGAGCTATGTAACTGTCTGGTGCGTCAAACGAGTCCTAAGTGTAGTCGATACAACTTTTGTATCAAGTGATCAGTACTTAGGTACAACTTAATTTGATCAATTAGCCATAAAAGTCTTCGGTTAGTACTTTGTGTTAACAATCCATTTGTAATCTAATCCTGTGCCACTAGCAATAAAAGAAGGTTAATCTAAGTTCATGTTTTGGTAAGAAGATCATAGTCAGCAAGGTAGGGGTGACTTGTAACTACCCCCTGGGGTCCGCCGAACATCTTATGTGTATACCGTGGCTCGAGGGGCTGAACCGCACCCCAAATTGCTGTTTACCCCAAATTACCAATTATATAGTAATGACCTAAACTTAATTAAGAGTTTTAACACAACATTAAGTTCTGTAGATACTTACTAATTATTATTTTACGAACAACCAACAATTAAGATTTGTACACCAGATATCTGATAGAATATGACGGAAATTTACTAAGTGTGTAGGTACCTTATTCAAAAAAAAAAATAGTCTTAAACGTAGGCAGGTATAATTTTATGTAATATACAGCCTTTCCTCTTGGAATTTTATTCATTGAAAAAAAAAAAGAGACTTTTTCCAAAATTTTTGGTTCGAAATTTTAAAATCGGTTTGGTCAATCGTTAACGAGTTTCCTAACGAGAGTAAAGGATTCATACCGCTCGCGTTCTAAAATTCTAAAACATGAAGTTTGTTCTAAAATTCGGCGAGTTTGGGACTCGGCTTTTTTCAGTCCAAATAATTCATGGCACACCGAACTTCACGTATGGTATTGAAACTAACTTTTGAACAGTGTTGGACGATTTAAATACATATTTCATACATATTTAATTCGAGGACACCAAAAATTTAGTGTTATTTTCACAGTTATAGAAGTGTTTTAGAACAGCATACTGTTAAATTAACGATTTATTAATATCGTAAAACTACTATGATTTAATAACATAACATAACATCACGCCTGTATTCCCTGAAGGGTTAGGCAGAGGCGTACCTATAGTGCACCCAAAATTCGCCAGTATGTTTAAGTCCCATGTAATAGGGAGCGAGCCTATTGCCATCAACCGGGCACAAATTTTAGAGCTTTTTTAGATCCCGGGCTGCTATTGAGAAGTTTCCGTTGAAAAAACTCAATAACACTTTGCCCGACTTTGGAATCAACCCCACAGGACCTCATGCTAAGCAGTAGCGCTTGTTACCAGATTAATAATCTAATAATATCGTAAAACTATGATAATTCAAATAAATATAACAGTACCTTCGGTTCCGGATTTTTTTTTTCAAGTTGTTATTTCTCTTTAGACTGTGTAGTGATCAGTTTAGCTACGGTTACCTGAAGAGCGGTGGCCGCCACATAACGGCCGGAGTGACGGCTGTCATGAAAATTATGGTAGTGGGGTTTCACTTTACGGTGCCAAAAACGTTCTCTAGGAAAACACACCAACTTTTATAAATCAATCATTAATCAATTAATCTTTTTTTGAAGTGAAAACTTCTTTGAGCGCGTTGGGCATTTTGAGATTTGACTAAACCATTGATTTCGCGACATTGTAACGCAATTTTCCGATACCGTGGAGTAAAAGACATCAACGCGTTGATTACCGCGGTGCATGGAGTAAAATACATCAACGCGTTAAATCGTACCGCGGTACCGATTATTTTTCAAGTTTTCACTTCTGTCGGCACTCCCGGAGTGCCACTGTTTATTTTTTTTAAGTGAAAACTTTTTTAGGGGCGTTGAGCATTTTTGTGATGGGCAAAACAATAATTGAATACCGACACCTCATTTTTGTAAACGCGATTGTGCTCTTTATTTATATTATGTTACGGATCAATGTTCTATGTAAGTATTTTCACTTTAAAGGTTCTGGAAGTATTTTTTTTTAGTTTTCGCTTTTGTCAGCACTCCCGGAATGCCACTGTTTTTTTTTAACTGAAAACTTCTTTAGGCGCGTTTGGCATTTTTGAGGTGGGACTAAACAATTGATTTCGCGACACTGTTACTACACCAGATTTTGACTATTAAAAAGATATCAACGCGCGATACATTATTTCCTGCACAATAAAATTGTTCAATTCTTCACTTCTTTCGGCACTCCCGGAGTACCACTATTTTTTTTTATTATGTTTCCGTGATGTCTTCTCCGGTAAATTGCAGATCAATCTCTTATGGTAGTTATTTGGTAGAATTAATTGAAAACATGATAAAGGAGTTAAAATTAGATTTCCAAACTTATAATGACTGTCGGTAAAACAACAGATCTATTTGTCTAGTTATTGTTTTTTAATTAATCCGCTGGGTTCGTATCGAAAGTTCATTTGTTTCAATATTTATTTTACATTTATTTTAAAGCTGGGCACAAAAGACCATTCTGTAGAATCACGGGCAAACAAAGTGAACGGCAATGACATTTAGTGTGACTAGATTGGCGTTTCGATGCAAAGTCAAGAATCAAATAGAAATTAGGTATTATTCTTTCAGGTTTTATCTTTTCACTTTTTATTTTCGTCCATTTTCTAATTTTTGGTACGTAGAATTTCGTGTAGAAACAACATTTGCTTAGGGTCGGTCCATTTCTGTTTAAGACTATGTACACAGTCTTCCTAACCCTAAAGTTTTTGGTTTTATTGTACTTTTTCACTTTGTCCAAAAGTGGTTAGTTTTAGCGTCAAGAAAAACAGTTGTCACAGAAGAGACAGGACCTATTTGCCATATAATAATTGAGGAGAAGAGTCACGCAATTATAGCTTCTGAAAACTGGGCGAGATTTAAAAACCGCATATGAATAAGTAGTAGTCAAGTATACCATAAACTCATTATGAATTCACAATCTGCGAATACAAAAACAAATACAATAGCTCTGTGGCTGCAACAATGCATGCATTCATCCAACCATACATTTTATTGTTCCCACTTCTTTCGCCACATATTCACAGACTCACACAATTAATTTATTCATTAAAGCGTTAAGAGGTCTTAATGCTTTTAGAATGTGGCTTGATGGCTTCTGTAATCATAATCCTAACAATTATTATATGTGAAAGCGAGTTTGTTTGTTATGCTTTAACGCTAAAACGACTGAACAGATTTGGATGAAATTTGGCACATGGGTAGACTATGACCTGGATTACGACATAAGATACTTTTTATCCCGATATTCCCACGGGATCGAGACTTCTGCTGGCGAAAACGCAGGGCGTAACTAGTTTAGTAATAAAAGCTTTTGTGCTTATAAATAACATTGTATTGATTATGTAGAAATGTGTTTATTTTATTTTTGTGAGCGGAGATAATTTAGAAGATATTTTCCAAGAGCCCCTAGTAACCTATTTATTAGGGGCTCATAGAAAATATTTTCAGTAAACTATATCTAATTTTAACTTTGTGGCGAGCTTTGATACGGAGAAAACACCATCACCGTTCCACGCTCTTTAAAAGTTACTCAAGTTCTGTCAAGTTCATAAGATGGCGACGAAGTGAAATCGATACCTATCAATCGCGCACTTTCTGGGAAGTAGGTTTATTGTTACTCGGAAGGAAATAACGATGTTTCTTTGTAAGAATATCTCAAACTCAAGATTCAAAGTAATAAATTATTTCAATTAAACTAAATACAGGCACTTTTGAATTTAAATCCTACTATCCTACTTCCTAGCTTAATTCTAACTATTATTATAAATGCGAAGATGAGTTTATTAGTTTGTTAACAGATTTAGATGAAATTTGGTACATGAGTAAACCATGACCTTAATTAGGACAAAGGATACCTTCAATCATGATATTTCCACGGGATCAAGACTTATGCGGAAGAAACCGCGGGGCGTAGCTACTAATATTATATAGCGAAAGTTTGTGTGGATGGATGTTTGTTACTCTTTCACGCAAAAACGACTGAACGGATTTGGATGATATTTGGCATACAGATGGTTTGTAACCTTGATTAACACATAAGATACTTTTTATCCCGGTAGTACGTTCCCGTAGGATAATTTCCGACATCCACGCGGGGGATTCCGCTGGCAAAAGCTAGTTGTCAATATACCTATATTAATCATTTGATTCCCGAGAAAACTTTCACAAGTCTCATTGTGGGTATAAGGGCTAGGTTAAATTAGTAGAATCTGCTTTAAGGCTCTTTCAAACAGGCGCGACATGCGACGCGACACAAAGACACCGCTCGTGGCGCGACGAGCGGTGTCTTTGTGTCGCGTCGCGTGTCGCGCCTGTTTGAAAGAGCCTTTAGTTAGAGAAACTTTCACGAAAGTGATTGTACAACCGGCCAAGTGCGAGTCGGACTTGCACACGAAGGGTTCTGTTGCATCGTACAATGTTTAGCAAAAAACGTCAAAAAGAACACCTTTGTTGTACGGTGATTCTTAAATTTTTAACTTTATTTATTTTATTTTTTGTTAATAGCTGCAATAGAAGTACACAATCTGTGGAAATTTCAACTGTCTCCTATTATAGTTCATGAGATACAGCCCGCTGACAGATAGATGAACGGACAGCGGCGGCTTAGTAATAGGGTTCCGTTTGGCACCCTTCGGGTATGGAACCCTAAAAACTATACATCAACACAGGGGTTCGTCTGAAATTTTTCCGTATTTCATAGTTAAGGCAAATCCTTCCCTTATTCGTTTTAATATCGTCTTGTAATATTTCGACGACGAGACTACAACATGTCAAGTCGAGTGTAACAAGATTGATCTCTAAGTGTAAGGTTTTCCTCCGTAGGAAGTTATAATTTCCGTCAGTCCCCGCGTAAATTGTCATTTTGTGAATCCTGCGTATATTTCGTACAGCAAAGTATCTGTAAACAGGGTTTTAAGTACAACATTAGGTTGTAAAATGAGTCTGTTATTTAGGTTTTGTGAAGTGGTAATGTAAGACAGTAAAATATCCTAACAAAATATACGTTTTCGTAGTACGTCATTATGTATTTAAATATATTGTGAAATAGAAATACCTACACGTGCAAGTGGGTTTAATAAATCGAAGATCCTTACAATGTAGGTACCTACGTAAGGACATGAAAATTAAAAAAAAAACTCCGAACGGGTTATATAGTTGTAAAGTGAGGACAAAACAAAAAAAAAAACTTTTGTAAAGGGTAATAGGTAAATTCCGTCCGTCAGAAACACCATTTATCATCATTATCATGTTATCCGGACGTCCGGGAAAACGTTCATTGTTGACCACTCACGGACCTTTCCGAGATTCTCATGAGAGATGACTTGGCAACTGCAACCAACGGTTCCCTGTGACCCTTTTCAGAATATATGAAGGTTCCTGAAAGAAAGAGTTTCTTCTATCATAACTAAAAAAAAAAACTCGTTTCAGTTTATGTGCCACCCTGATCAATGGACCTATAAAACTTTTTTATGTTACCAGACCGATATACAAATCGTTATATCATATTGTTTATGATATAACGTCGGAAACGAAATGATTGATTTTTAGAATTATGTTTCTCTTAATTTTTCGGTAGGCAGATGTCGTATTTCATCGTGCTACGTCAACTTGGGGTTGACCAGTCCAGAGCTAAGCTGCGGACGGCTCCCATGATTTATTTGACGTGGTGAAATATAGCTGCAATCTGTCGATATGTTCCACTGACTTAGCTTTCTCTTTTTTTAATGCACAACATATTTTCTGAACTGAAAAATATGCGAAGTATTTGTAAAATTCTCAGTGCATTTTTCTGAATGTGATTAGGAGTTACCTGAACCAGCAATAATCCAGGGATGATTAAGCGATCCTGGTGCTATGTGTAGGTATAAACCGCGACGACAGCTAAGATAATAACGACCTGCCTCGTTGATTAAGGCTAAGCGTATGCTGAGACGCAGGTTCACGCAGCGCAGGGCAGAGCAGATTTGTTATGCATGAACGTACTGACAGTTGCGTACGCTGCGGCGCAGACACCTACGATGCAGATATGTTTCTGACCTGCTCTGCGTCTCGTTGTAGAGCCGGCATAGATTTCTGCGCGACGCGTGCAGATCGTCACTTGTTTTTTACCACTGATTCATATTTTTATTTCAATGACAGATTGTTTGTACTAACTAGGACGTGAATGTGTTTGTGTAGCTGCATCGCAGCATGCGCTCGTAGCCTGGGTCTGCCTCGTCTGCCCTACCCTGCAAAAAAAATCTGTACTTTGCTGTGCTGCGTCATCTGGCCCTGGCGCCTTGGTAGTCTCAAGCATTACTGCTGTGCATGAGGTCCTCGGTTCGATTCCCACGTCGGAAAAAGTGTTATTTGGTTTTTCCCTTCGGGGAATACAGGCGTGATGTTATGTTGGGTGTATAAAATTTTAATTAACACTTTCGACTCCACCCACTTTTCATAGAACTCATGCGCCATGCCACCATACATATTGAAAGTAAACCCTCCGAGGGGGTTCCCGGCATTACGTTTGCTATCGCGGACGGTCAACGGCATTAGGTGAAAAATCGTGTTATAAAACTCTGTAAAACGAAGTAAAATAATGTTTTCAGGGGTCTTGTCGTTATATATATAGTTTCGAACCTTTTAATTACCCATACCCGTGAATAAAAAAATTAAAATGCTAGGATTTTAAAACCAACGCATATATTTACTAATAAATGTTGTTAAAATATACATCAAATTTTATTTTCACGATTTATAATGATGTATTCATTAAGAAAACCTACATTTAAAATGAGCCCTCCGCGAGGGTTCCCGGCATCCCATATGTGACTAGGTGAATCCTCCAGGAGGGCTCATGGCGCTGAACGTGTTAAAAAGAAAACCTATGATTCCACTGTCACTCATCCGAGATGCAGTATAACTCGCTGATGTATACAGCTGCTGTGTATATTTAAATCCAAGCATAAATTCCATTCTTTAATGCTTGGTTTTACTTCTAAAGAACAAAATTCGAAAACCACAAGCACATTTTTATTGAAGTCACAGTATGTTAAAAAACGACCAGCGAAATAAATTTCAGTGTCTCAAGTATTTTTGAGCGTTACACTCTCTTGAGGAGCATGTTCGTTCGTTTTAAAGTTAAACGTCGCTTGAAGCAGTAAAAGCCAGGAAGTACAACTATTTCATATAAAACGAAGTGGATTTAAAAAAAAAAATGTTACGTACGACGGGTGCTCGTTTAGGCATCAAATCTCAAATTATATAGTTGCGAATTTGTGATTCATGAGGAAAAACCCAACACGTACTAATGCCTCGATTTTATTTTATTGTGTGCGATGGAAATGTCGTTCTGTATTTTTTTTTATTTGCTCCACTCGAACAGAAATTCTTTTAAGGCATATACGTATGAATTGCATGGCTGGATGGAGGTACGAGCATCGATTTTAACATGCTTCTATTGTTCATTTTTCTTTTTTTTTTTTCGCAATTCATACTCACCAAAGACTTCTGATTCTATCCCTGAGTTGTTTAATACTTTGTCTTGGTAAGTATTGTAGGTTTCTTTCGGTATTTTGTTACTTTCTTGTTTTCCGCCTGTTTAATCATTCCACGGGATTATCATGATAGATACGAATAGCGGAAAGGAACTAACGGTGCGTGTTTGTATTAATTTCCTTTGTTCACTAAAATTATCTTTGTAGTATTCAAGGAGGTACGTGAAATTAGGTGATTATTTATTTATTATTCATTTAACTTCTAACAGGAATATTCAAAGTTTTTTTTTTTGTTCACGCTAATGGTTGTAGCCAAGGGCGTCGCCAGCCGATGGTCCAGGGAGGGCAAATTGAATAATAATAATAATAACCCCATCGTCGTATCTCTACTTTGGACGTCGTGGTGGGGCTTGCGCGCTCCTGAACTCTGGGTCGGTGTCGGTAGAGTTTACTTTGTCGAAACAGATCTAGGGTGAGGAGTCAGATTAAGTCGAGAGATACATAAACCCGCAGGGCAGCATGCGGCGAGCTGTTGGGCAGTAAGAAGTCTTGTTCCTCACCTCTGGCCTGCCTTTATTGGCCGGCTGGAGTGAGCACTGATCGGGAACAGAGGTCCCACTTTTTTCTTGCCTTTATTGGCCGGCTTGAGTGGAGATTCGCAAGAGCAAACGTGCTTGGAGGAAGGAAGTATTTCATTACGATGCTGGTAGGGATCTTGAACGTACTTCCGGGATTGTCCTGATAGCCGTGGAATACCTCTCCACTCCTCATAAGCACCTCAGGACATGTTGCCCCTTGTCACTACGACACTGTGTGCTAGCGACCGTTTTCGGGGGCCCATTATTGAGTGTGCATGTCACCCCTGCCATTTTATCCATATACATATAAACATTGATCAGGCAGCGGCCATAGTCCTTATATAGTTCCAGGTAACCAGTCCACTTTAGCCACCCAAACCAATATCTTTGTTTAATAGTCTTTGTAATAATCTTTGTTTTCATTTCCTGCAATAGTCCTACACCAACCGGGGTTTGTCCTTCGGTGCCCTTACATTAGTGCGAACAGGGATAATCGTCGGTTGGTGCCTCAACATACATACAATAATCATTTTGGTATCAGGCAACTAAGGCCTATAAATAGAATACACAAAATAATCTTAAACAAAAATAACCTAATAAATACTACAAACCTTATATTACTATGAATAATATTGCTGCGTGGTATCGCGTAGCCGTCCTCGGAAACGTCGATATACGACACCTTTCGGCCAAAAGTCCTCTTTCAGGTCTGTAGATGGTGGGTTGGAACTGGTACCACGAATGACTTGAAGTTGATGTTGTGGCGCGATTCCAACCTTTCAACCCTCAGAGTCCAGTTGGTCATTCAAATACTGCACGACTTTCTCAGTTGTAGTGGAGTGATGTAGACTCGAAAGGTGCAAATAGAGGATGGGAAAA
Source organism: Omphaloscelis lunosa (assembly GCA_916610215.1). Classification (NCBI taxonomy): domain Eukaryota; kingdom Metazoa; phylum Arthropoda; class Insecta; order Lepidoptera; family Noctuidae; genus Omphaloscelis; species Omphaloscelis lunosa. The sequence continues at coordinate 15,314,006 of OU744244.1, read as the reverse complement.
GTATGATTTGCAGGTTCAGTCAAAAGTCAAGAAAGAGCACATGAAGCTTTACACTTGTAGTGCGAGTCTTACCTCTACGGCGCACAATGGGGCCAAAATCGACGCTGGTGGACATTTTTGGCAAGTCAGTTTCAACTCGGTAGTCCCGATAGGAACTGTGAAGAATAATAATTCCCATTTTCAATGTATGGATTGGAAACGGACCTTTCGGGTGTTTCCCAAAACTATTCAGAACTCTAGAGATGAAAGCTAATAGGTATTATGACTGGGCCTACTATCAACACATAGACACGAATATTAGGTCCTCAGATTCTGGATTAGACCCCGTTTAAAAGATATAGAACTTTAATAGGTATTATGACTGGGCGTACCACCAACACAAAGATACGAATATTACGTCCCCGGACTCCGGATTAGACCCCGTTTAGGAAATAATGAACTTTAAAAACCCAAACAAAAGTCGTTCAAATAAACAAAATTGGCTTTAAGATTATGTAGTTTCTTTACTTCTTTACATTAAATTGCCTTGTAGGTATTTCACAAAAAAAAATTGAACCTCTAGGGGGGGAGCAGCTGCCCCCTTTGCCCACCCTTGGCGACGCCCTTGGTTGTAGCATGTGGCAGATATAAAATTAAATTAAATGCGTTGCTTGAAAATAATAATTAATACTGCAGTCTTTGCTATTGGAGACTCAGACAAATGCTTAACGGCAACATTCTAATTATGCTTTCATAAAACAATTATGAAAATTCTCGTAATTTCAATTTATATCTAGCTTTATTTCGTTTTAACAAAGCTTTATAATGCTTCGGGCATTCTTTTCAAGTCATGCTTAACGATTTATGTCCGACGGCTGTAAGTCAATGGAGAGGGCGATATCAGAGAATGTTAATAAAACTGGTCTTTTGTTAGATTAGGCCTAATTCATTAAGTAAATAAGATTTTCGGCACACTCATCGTTGACAGAAGGTGCGTTCCTGCCATTAGGTAATGGATCTGTTTTGGAACATTGGTCGTAAGATTCTTTTAGTCAAAGTTGATTACAACAACGTCAAAAACCTACCAAAAATAAAAATAAAACTGTCTCAATATCATGCTTATTTGAACGAAAAATAAAACGAGACCGATAAATAGAATGTAAACTCTGACTTCGACACAACTGACATCACAGTCATGAAATATTTGTATGAGATTTAGCTTCATAAAAATACACATAAATTCCCTCATATCCGAGGTAATCTTTCAGTTATGACGAATATTACGGCATTACTGTTGTCGGGATGTTTTGACGTGGGTGCATGAGGACGAAAGGGCAAGCGCGGCCATTTGTATACTGTTATATCAACATTTACCTTACATTATGAAACCATTTTATTTTTCATTCATTTTGTTCATTGTCCATTGTTCAGGGATTTGGTCGTTCATTTGCTTCATTCAAGTTGTCGGTAAACTCATCTCGGAAAAAAATTAAAGAAATTCCTAAAAAAAAAAATTGAAATTCCAACTGCTGTTATTTTAAAATGGAATAAGTTGATGGGAAATTGTGAAATCCTACTCACGTTTTAAGTGGAAAAGTCGTAGTTTTCAGTACGGAGACGATATTTGAAGGTTTTGCCTCCGGCGTCAGTAAGTGTGCGAGTCTGATATCACATGGGGCTCTTAACTGAAAAACGATCTACATGTGAATTCTGAACATTTTACGTTATTACGGTTTGCGATAAAGAAATGTAAATGTCTGCTTGGATCAGTTAAAGATAACAACATTGCAAAGGTATTATGCAGAACTGCGCCAGGAAACCAAACTGGTGAAATGTGGTCGTAGGTACTCAAAAAGATATAGATAAAGATACTATAGAGGGGTTTTCAGAAGAAATTTCTTGGAAAAACTGTGATCTCATGTCTCAGTGCCGCCATCTATAATAATACAGCAAAATTACATAATGGCCAAGTTTGATATGAAACACTTTTACCGATACCTTTGATTACCAGCCGTTAGACGGTTTCACATATCTAAGAAAATGATTTAATTTATCTTAATTCTCGGTAAATTATAACCTATTTACAAAAATAAACCGTAGTTAAGTCCAGTTATTTTATCGCTACGAGGTTTGCAATACCACAATGTACAATTCGGCATTTTTTCTTCGAAAATAATGTTCTTTCGCACACAATGAGACCTGTCATGCGGGGTGTATGACATGAGACATGTACTAAATAAACTCAGCGAGGTGGGCCGTGTAGGTAATATCAAGTAGATTTTGAATATATAAAAATGTATTTATAGGTACTGTACCTACACTTCTGCATACCTCTACGGTTATGATGTTATTTTTACCTAACCTCAAACAAAATTCGATACATTCTCAGCTTGTTTGTAGTACACTTGGTTACCACAAGTAAAGCGCGCGTCGCTACGAGAGAAAAAAAAAAACGGTACGCCCCGTTAGGTAAAACTGTAATAGAATTCACTAAATGTAGATACTGATCATTTATTTTTCTCTTCATTTCTTCGTAGATACCGCGACCACAGTTACTTCACACCAGATTGAGCTCTCTCGGCCAAGTGCCCGCGTTTATAAGCTACTCCTTCTCCTACACAATTGACGGTTGGACAGTGTTGCCATTTCTCAAATAATAAATAATGAAACAGGTAGGAAAAAACAGCGAAATACTGAATTTAATTTAGAGACTGCACATGGCCCCATTAACTCAGATATAGAAATGGCTCAAGAATTTGAAAACTTTTTTGCTAATATTCCCCTTAAAACTACTCAAGCTTTAAATTCCTCACCAGCGCTTTCTGCTGCCTGTCCTTTCCCTCATCCGATACATTGTACTGACACAATGAAACATTTGTCATCGTCCCGAAGTCATGCGTCAGCAATATTCAGGAAGGTTTTCGACCTTTTTTGTATCTAAGCGGTTTTTAAATGGTACATAAGTACTGTACATATAAAGATTCGGGTCAGAAATCAGCCAAGTTGTTGTCAAAAGATTAATAATGTTTCAATAAGTAAATAAATAGTTAAAATGGATTAAGATTCTTCCAGAAAGTTGGGAACGCCAGAGCGAACGAAACTTTCTAAATGCTTTTTGTACACTTAAAACGAAATATTTAGTATTACGATATTTATTATTGCAATTCATAATCAATGTTTCAGTTCACTAAAGAGCGATATTTCATAATTTCATTAAGTAATATTAACATAACTAGCCAAATGAGGTACTATAGGTACACCTCTGCCTAACCCTTCGGGGAATACAGGCGTGATGTTATGTTGTAATGTTGAAAAATTCATCAAACCAGCGAAATATTTGGCAGCTATTTGCGCCGTTGCCAACTTTATAAATGCTAAGCAAAGAGATAATTATTTCATAAAAATGTAACGGTCTACCTCTGACCGAAAAATAAACATAAGATAATTTATTTAGAACATTACTCATTTGTCCCCATAAAACATTTAAGGAAAATACCTAAATGTTTCACACGATTTCCTCGAATCTTTCCCAGCATTCTGCAACAGTAATTCTGGTAAAACTTGAATTGCTTTCAAAAGTTCACGGGAACAAATAAGTACTTTCAAGTTCCCGGCAATTGTTTTTGTATTGTGTTACAATGAGCCATGTTCTTTGTAGTGGGAATCCGGACACAAATTTCATGGGGATATCGAATTACTGAGTTTGAAATTACTACGCATGTAGCTCATTTTCCTCTTGGTAAGGTTTCTGAAGTTTTGATTGATTTGACGCTTGTGTTTCACGGAAGCCATTATTAGGAAGGGAAGGAGGACACGTTGTGCTTATATTCTTTGGCAAGACAATATGTCGGTATTTTTTAATTTATGTTTTTCATCTACAGTTCGGTTTTTCTCACAGGAATATAATTTTTTGAATTTTTTATTTCATCAAAGTTCTCTAGATATTTCTTAATTTTCCTCTCATTAAGGTCAATATTTGAAAACAAAAGATATTTATCTTTATTTCTTCAGGTATCTAGCAAGACTACACCACAGTTTACATTGTGACCAAACATACCTCTGCAATTTCCTTACCATGTAAATAAACCTAAGTTTCATTGTTACAGGAAGAGAAAGACCAGCTGCTAACGACGAACTGCTGGATAACACAGATCTGGACAGACTACCACTTGAGGTGGAACACCAGCGACTTTGACGGCATCGGTGTCATCAGAATACCTTATGAAAGGGTCTGGAGACCCGACATCATACTTTACAACAAGTGAGATTAATATTATTAACTTATTTTAATAATAAAATTAAAATTGTTAACCCTAATGGGTTGGTAAAGTTTTAATTCTGTTTAAAACAAAGTTAGACTGGAATGAAGAGTGTTACCGGATTCTAAAATTTAATTGTGTTACCAATTATTTTTGGTATAGACTTAGTGGGGTTTTAGGTGTAATCCTTATATCTGTTTTCCTCAAGCTTTTTGCACGATTGCTCCATCCTGTTTTGACTTGGCCTTGCCAAAAGCATCCTTAACATCACTTTTCCCATTGAGAGCGATGCGGACGAATATTGTTATGCCCAATGATTTCTTCCCCTATTTATATTTACTTGTACACACGGCTACACATCAAGCCAGAGCCAAGCCATTTCCAGTATAAGCTGACCTGCTTGATGTGTAGTCGTGTGTACCATACATCCATACATATTATAAATAAAAGTAGTTTTTCGTTTGTGACCGCGTTGTTCTTCTAAACTACACAACGGATTTTGATGGTGTTTTCACCATCATTTAGAGAATTTATTTCAAAAGGCTTATGTGTATGTAATGAAATCTCGATATTTTGTTCAGTTGTAAAAACTGTTCGGAGCAGGGGCGCGTCGCTAGTAATATTATATATTTTAGTGTTTAAGTATGTTTCACTGCAAATAATTAAAATTGACTGCCTCGTTGGTTTAGTGGTCACAAGCACTACTGCTGAGTATGAGGTCCTGGGTTCGATTCCCGGGTCGTGCAGTGTTCTTGGGTTTTTCCATCTGGAATTTCTCATTAGCAGCCCGGAGTCTGGATTTGTGCCCGGTTGATGGCAATAGGTTCGCCCCCTTTTACATGGGATTTAACCATAACTGGCGATATGTGGGTGTACTATAGGTATACCTCTGCCTAACCCTTCGGAGATTACAGGCGTCATGTTATGTAATTAAAATTAAGTAATAACAGTTATAGCCATGACTAAATCCTTTCCAAATTAATTAAATTAAGGAAGTTTGCTCAACTTTGTAAATGTTTACTCCATTCAGGATGCTCTAATAAACCTAAGTATAGGTATAATCTACGGTTTCAAACTTCAATAGTTAAGCTACTAATTATCTTGTTGGTATTAAGATAGTATGCTTTGTTGTTACAATGTATGTGTTTGCATACGTAATGGATTCTACATCAATATTTCCACAATAATTTGAATTAGCCTAATCTTAATCCATTATATTACTTAAGGAATACCTATTACTTCGCCTGTAGTTGTTTGAATCAGTCAAAAACAAATCGAATCAAAAATCATTTATTCAAATTAGGCTGTGAATCAGCATCTTTTGAACGTCAAAATTACATAGGACCTACGAATAATAGGAGAGTCCCCCAAAACGCATGCCCTTCCTAGCCAGCCCAGCCCTGCCCAGTTTCTAATGTGTTAGTTAGGAAGAAGAAGTGACAACAAACTGTTCAGCGATTAATTACTTACCTACTTAAATCCTAAAATCTATCTATACATATGTATAATAAAATAATAGCGTAGTAAAAACTCTACAGTGGCATATTTTAGGAAAAAAGTAATAAGGAATAATAGTAAAAAGTAGTAACATGCCTCAGGCATTAGGTCCGCCTTTGTACAGTACTTTTTTACTTGTACATAAAGTTTTAATAAATAAATAGTTTTTAGAAATTATAATTTTTGTTCGTTTGTCTATTTGTCTGGATGTATACTCCGGATTAACGCAAAAACTACTGAATAGATTCTGTTCAAATTTTACACAAATATTCTTTAATGGTCTGGTCATGCTATTTGCTTTCGCGGACAACAGTTAACCGCAACATTTAATTAGACGAGGAAATGTTGATACAATCCAGTCAAGTCACGTAAGAGAAGCCGCGGGCACAGCTAGTTGTTAAATACTTCGAAAGAACAAGGAACTAAATAACAAAAATCGGAACTGCAATCATTTACTTTAACTGCAGAAACTTTCTATTAACGTTGGTACAAAGTTACAAACGGAGGAAAAGAGAAATGTCACTAATGACGCGAAAAAAATTAAGTGTTCTTTGTGCGTTCTGAGAATTGTGGATCATTACGTATCAGAGCTTAACAGCTCGCTGCGCTGTCCCGGCACGACGAGTTCACGAATAATTGAACATATTTATAAAATTAATGGCACCTCCCTCGCCTTGGAATCACGAATAATATTTAATTGTGTAGGTACCTTATATTTTGGTCTCGCTTGCCAAACGTGGTGATTATAGCTATGGTATAGGATCTTGAACAACCGTGGTGATCAATGCTCGTGCCTTCTCTGTATCCGAAGACACCTTTGTGCTGTTATTATAGAGTGATTGGTAATTTAACCTTTTTCTTAAAAGGGCTTATAATAATAAGTCATAATCAGCCTATAATGTTCCCACTGCTGGGATACAGGCCTTCTCTCGGTGAGATGGAGTGGGCTGTAATCCACGCGGGCTCAATGCGGGTTGGTAGATGTTAAAATATGTCTACGAATTTTTGGTTCTAGGACATGCCAGTTTCCTCATGATGTTTTCCTTCACTGTTCTGAGAACAGTGGTGATGCAACAATTTACACAAAGTAAAGCACCTGTCTGGGTTCGAACCTACGACTGACATTCGTACGTCGCGGCTGTTACCACTGGGCGACTACTGCTCTAAAAGGGCTTAATTGCAACAAATTCGTCTCCGTGTTGGTGTCGAAATTGAGTTTTTTTTTTAAAGTGAAAACTTCCTTAAGCGTGTTGGGCATATAGGACTAAACCATTGATTTCGCGACACCGTGATGACACCAGCTTTTGATCATTAAAAGGACATCGACGCGTTGATTACCGCGGTGCGTGGAGTAAAAGACATCAACGCGTTGATTACCGCGGTGCCGATTTTTTTTCAAGTTTTTACTTCTCTCGGCACTCCCGGAGTGCCACTGTCTTTTTTTTTTTTGAACTGTTTATAGATGAGCATATTAATAAATTCTTCGAAAACAATCCAGCCCAAAGAAGGAAGAGCGAATGTTGTGTTTTTAAAGGTAAGGACTACTTCGACTTGTTGATTGACACTTCCATTCACAAACACTATAATAACTACCTACCTATATGAATAGAGTAACTGTTTACGATGGATGAGGCTTAGTACTGAATGAAGAGGGTTTAACAGTTGACTGTCGCCTTCGGGATGATAAATGACGAAGATAATTTTGCATTCAACACAAATACAGCAAGAGTTCGTGGGTAAATAATAACAACCGCACGGGTCGATCGAAGGTTAAGCTACGCTTGCCGCGGTTGGTTCGCGGATGGGTGACCATCCGAACATAATGAGATTCCTCCGTGTCTCGCAAAGCACGCTAAGCCGTTGGTCACGGCTATCCTTTTTATATCTTTGACAGTCGTTACGGGTAGTCAGCAGCCCGAAAATCTGACAACTAGTCTTACCAAGGGATATCGTAATACCTAGTAACTGGGTTGTGGAGGTTAGATAGGCAGTCGATCCGTGTAAAATATTGGCATTTAGTCACATCCGGTAAGACTGTAGGCTGATCGCAACATATAAGTTGGGAAAAAGGTTAAAATAGTCATCCTGGACCTTTCTTATTCCTAATAACAACACAGGTATTATTGCGTTCGGGAGGTTCCTGCACAGGATAAGGCGGGAGGAAACGCCCGGGTGTCACCATTGTGTGGATCGCCCGGAGGACACGGTGGAGCATACGGTAGAGGTCTGCCCAGCTTGGGCGGAGCATCGCCGTGTCCTCGTGGAGACGATCGGCGGCGGTGATCTCTCGCGTCCGGCCCTGGTTCAGGCCATGGTACGGAGCGAGAGGAAATGGGAGGCCGTCACCTCCTTCTGCGAAGCTGTAATGCTCGCGAAGGAGGAGGCGGAACGCGTGAGGGAAAGGCAAATTTCGCGCCCTCACGCCCCTAACCGCCGCAGGAGGAGACGCCCGGGGCGTCGGGAATCGCGAGGCGATTTCCGGCCACCGTAGGCGCGGGCTTGCGGACGGTGAGCAATGGGTGGCTCACCGTCCGATAAGGACCAGGCCCGGGTCGACGGCGCGTTGTGTTCCACGCGCGCCTCAAAGAGATGTCAGCAGATTTGAAGGGGTCCACTAGGGCCGATGCCTGCCGGGGTTGCGAAGAAAACCGAAAGGGAGATCGTGGCCCTCGGCAACAGGGCAACCGAAGGAACACGGGTGGGTTTTAGTCAGTAAGAGTCTGACACGCCCTCCCGCTCCGCCCAGAGCGGGAGAAGTTATTTGATGATTTCCCAGCCTCAAAAAAAAAAAAAAGATATTATTGCGTGGAAGTCCGAAAGGGAAACCGTGGCCCCCGGCAACATGGCAACTAAAGGAACACGGGTCGGTTTTAGTCAGTAAGAGTCTGACATTCTCCGCCTAGAGCGGGAGAAGTTATTTGATAATTTCCCACCCAAAAAAAAAGTAATACTAAACGGACTACTCCTTCACTAAGAATGGGGAAAACATTTTATTTTGATCATTCATTATTCTTTGTTCCACGGTAATTCTTTTAACTTACCAATTTTATGGTAAGCTTCCTTCCTTGAAAATAGGAATAAGTTTTGATTTGCAAAAAGGGTGTTTGGGGTTTAAAAAATATGTTTGCAGTCCTATCTAAACAAAGTGACGTATCTTATAGCAACTGAATCCGAATACTTTTACTTTTTCGTAGGTAATGCACACTATTAGTATAATTATTTATTATATATTTTTTGTTGAATTGAGCTAAAACTCTTGTAAAATTATTCGTTTCAAAAGAATAAAAGTTTCGATCGGACATGTCACGTACATTATTTACATATAATGTACGGTGGGCTTGATGCAGCCTGCAGCATGACTTGTTCCTCTACATTATTCATATCTTTATCATTTTAAAATAACAAAAGAAATATTTTTGTTATATAATATATATATTTTTATCCTCTTTAATAAATTGCCCACAATTTAATAATTATTTTAATAACTATACCCCGCATGCGTACCCTCAGCGGGGAACTCGAGCGTCCTCAGAACAACCTACCAAATCGAAATCGGTCCAGCCCTTTCGGAGTCCATACGGACAAACAAACAGGAAAACAACAAACATTGATTTTTATTTATATAAATTGTTTTTGTGCCCGGTTGATGGAAATAGGCTCGCCCCCTATTACATGGGACTTAAAACAGAACTGGCGAAGTGCGGGTGTACCTAAATACTATGGGTACACCTCTGCCTAATCCTTCGGGGAAACAAGGCGTGATGTTATGTTATGTCTTTAATAAATGTACAAAAGAAATTGACGTAAGAACAGTAAAGCTTTTAAATTAAATTGAACACGCGAACACGGGTAACTTTAGTATGATTTCAAACCGCATATTATAATCGAAAGCGTTCCGTTCTAAAGTGTTCCGACCGTAGGTAGGTACCATAGAAATACAAAAACAGAGGTACCCACTACTAGTCTGAGTTCTCTTCTAGTATAAAGGTGTCTGCTTATAATTTGTATTGTTCAATTATTTTCTTATTTTATTTTACCTTCACATACTTACATTGGCGCAGACATTTTTTATAACTAATGTTATAAGGTAAAAGTGAGTTTGTATGTATGGAACACAAACTCACACTAGTAATCTTCGGAACTACTGATCTGATTCCAAAAATTATTTCACTAATGGCAAGCTATACAGTACCTAATGCTGAGTGTCATAGAGTATATTTTAGGTTAAAACGTAGTTTTTTAAAATAATTTAATCAACTCTGTATCTAACAGAATGAACACCAAATTTCTCCCAAGAGGTGTAAAACTAAAACAACAAAACATTTACTAAACTTTCTATTAGTATTCGTAAGTGATAATATTGAATGGCTGGGCAAATGGTGCGTATATATTAGCCTTTAGCTTCACTACTAGCTATTAGGTCGTGACGGGAGTAAATGCATAATGTAAATGTGCCATTACCAAAACAAAGTGCCAGAACATTTTGCAGTTAGGTACTGTTTCTTGCCAAATAAGGCCCGTCGTCCACGAAGCTACTCAAAAGTAATCAGTTACAAACTCAAATCACAATGGGTGATTAGCCAGAATGTAACAGCACCACAGATTAATACAGATACACACACACACACACCCCACCCACCACCATTTTAGGTATGAAGCTACAAGTACGCGGCGGACCCGACTTGTAGGGCCAATTTAGTGAGTGTAACGTATTCAGAAGATCTAACAGTTAGAATACAATTCATTATTAATATTCTAGTTGGCTAGTTAGCCACATTTCTTATTTCCTCACAGTAATATTGGCAAATTAATCAAAACAACGAAATTTGACATCTATTTGCGACGTTGCCCACTTTCAGAATAAACGCTATTAAGGAGCGTCTTGGACGAACAGGTTTAGGTTTTGAGGAACGGAGTTTAATGAAATTGAACTGTCAGCTAAATTTATTACACGTCAACGGGTATGTACACCTGAACATATTATACCTTTCGCTTCGGACCGTTTCTTGCCACATTGAGATTGATTTCGCTTTATTCCGAACTATTAGGTAGGGTAGCTGATGTGGAGTTATGTATGTTTGTGTGATTGTTAGTGACTTGATTTATGGGTAGGTTAACTTAGATGTAACTACCTTTTGCCCGCGGCTTCACCCGCGTGGATGTCGGAAAATATTCCACGGGAACGTACTACTGGGATTTCATACCTAATAGCCGAGGAAAAAGTCTTTGACTCCTACCGCTGCGAATAGTTTATGATGAAAACTTTATTGTCTCCTCCCGTCATTGAGTTTTTTTTTTTGTTAAGGACTATAATTGGGTAACTTCTGGTTATGGAAATATTGATGGTCAAATTTTCAGCCTATTCTGACGTTTTTTTTTTTTACGAAAAACAAGTTTTAAATAGTATAGTACAGTTAAAAATCGTTTATTTCAACATTAAAAATTACAATTTGGATGTATCGTTGGTCCCAAAATAGGCACAGCCTGTATCTTGGGTACCATTAAATAGGTACAACATTTTGGTAATTTTTAAATTAAAAAAAGAAATATTAGCCTCAACAAGACTATAAAACTAAATAATCAAACAAATGAACTAAGTGATTAATTGGTAATAAAGGTTGTAACTATTGCAGTAGTGGGACCAGCTCCCATACATTTTTGCCCACCATCCTTTGAATTCTTCCTACTTCGCGGAGTGTCTACCATCTAAGCTTCTCAACCTTTTTCGCCTAACAAGCGCCTATAAGATGTACTGCCCGTCCATATCACTTACCTCGCCTACTTATAAGGATAAGGTAGCATATTATCCACTAGTTTCTACTTGCGATTTCATCTGCGTGAAATTATCCCCCTTTGTGTCGCCGCTTAGAGTTCGTTCTGAGTTGTCTTTTTGTTCGGCTCCTATGGAAGAAAGAAAGAAAGAAAGAAAATATATTTAATTTATTATCACAGACAAAAAACGCACATAACACAATATAATTCTAACACAAGTAAAAAAAAAAAAAACAAAAAAGTGTAAAATAATAACTTAACAAGGGAAAACAGGACGGTTTTTTTTTTTTTTCTATGGTTTGTAGCATGATGTCAAATAGCTTCCAAATCGGATTTGAAAAATGCTTTTTGCATTTAAGTACTTCCAGAGATTAGTGCGTTCAAATAACCAAACTCTTCATATTTGTTATTAGTATAGATTTCATTTTGTAATTGTTCCTTATAGTGGAAAGTATTCCCACCATAACTATTTCTGCCACCAAACAGCGTTGCTGTGTTTAATACGCATAAATTATAACCTTTCCAACGTTTTGTGTTGGTAAATAAGATCGTTTAGGAGTTATTCATTATCTTGGTGTTATTTCTATCAGATTGACAACGGCCTATTTGCAATCATATACACACCCATTAAAAAACCCTACATAAGATGTAAACAAAGAAATTTAACAAATAATTAAATTGTGTAATATTCGATATCTTTACGCAAACATATTTAAAGAAGAGATTGTTTCCCGTTTCGTATGAAATGTTAATTTAAATGCTTTTCTATTAAAATAAACCTTAATTAGGTACAAGGAGAGATATTTCAGTCAGTATCGCACGATTTATTAGCTGAACGAACAAAAGGAAATGTAATTTACCTAAACTGTATAGAAATTGAGATTTGAAAATTGCTAAGGCAAGGGCCTAGGGGCATCCATCGACCCTTTTTGAGAACGTGTAATATAAAGTTTAACATTGCAAAATTAAAAGGTTTCTAGAGTAGGAATAGCTTGGAAACATGTAATATACAACTCGTATGTACCTTTATAATAAACAGATCTGCAAACGCAAAAAAAATGGATTTGAATATTACCTTCAGAAGAATATTTAAGCCTTTAAATATTGCTGTGTTGGTTTACGAGTAGGTCGGTATACATATTCTTACACACTTGATGACACTTGTTTGTAAAACAATAAAAACTTATTTGAAATGTTTATTTATTTATTTCATTATGTATTCTTATTTTTTAATGAAAAAAAAAAAACATCCTTTGTTCATATTTGTCTCTGCATTACACAAAAGACGATTGATTTTAATAGTAATGATTTCCTAAATAAAATAATATTAATTCATATTGGACTTATCGTAAATCACAAATCTTTAAATTAATTGTATTTAGATATTTAATTTTGTACACATATTTTGTGGCAGAATGTATTGAACTTTAAAAAATATTAACAGCGTACTATGTAAAACTACATTCTTACAAATAAATAAATTCTTATTCTGATTCTAAAGACCAGCACGCGTAGCATGACCACCGAAGAAATGAGTTTTGTCGACGGAAGAATAGACAAAATGACAGATAAACACTCACAATCCGTCATTTTGTCCATTCTTCCGTCGACAAAACCCATTTTTACGGTGGTCATGCTACTCGTGCTGGTCGTGTACCATCGTAGAAATGGGTTTTGTCGACGGAAGAATAGACAAAATGACAGATAAACAATCACAATCTGTCATTTTGTCTATTCTTCCGTCGACAAAACCCATTTTTACGGTAGTCATGCTACGCGTGCAGTTGAAAATGCCTGGAATTAAATCTGCCTCTGTCAATATATGTATTAATATGTGCAGCATTTATAAATGTTTCAGAAATGTATTAATAATTGGTGACGTACATCGTTATCCTAAGTTATTCGTGTTAATATCATCAGTTATGTTAATTTTGCAATCTACATAGTCGCTACAATTATTTTCAGTTTTGATCTCTAACAAATGCATATTTATTGAATACATGAATTCACTAAATCTGTGATGAAGACACTCTTAATAATTTTGCACTAACGACTAAAATAAATAAATACTTTGAGAACACATGGTATAACATTTTTAGGACAGCTAGCATAATAAATATCTACCAATTGAAATAAAAAAGATAAGACAATTTGGAGAAATCTTAATTAAATTATGAAATAGAGTATGAATCACACATTTTGAAGTCACTTAGCGTGCTATGGTGCGAGCTATGCTCGGATTTTCTTTGAAGGATAAAATCAGAAATGAAATTATCCGGAAAAGAACCGGACTTACCGACATAGGTTGCAGAGTAAGCTAAAGTAGCAGTGGTCTGGCCATGTTTGTCGAAGAACCGATGGCTGATGGACCAGACGAGTCCTAGAGACCACAAGCGCAGTGTGGGACGCCCCCCAGCTAGATGGACCGACGACCTTAAAAAGGTGGGTGGGACAGACTGGATGCGGAAGGCGGAGGACAGGGTGTTATGGCCTGGGAGAGGCCTATCTCCAGCTGAAGACTGCGATAGGCTCAGTTGATTAATTGATTGATGAATCACACGAGCTTTTTAAAGCACCCTCAGAACTTATCGGTCACAACCTCAAATCGATCACTGTCCCAATCGAAATGAAAGTAGATCTACAGATTTGATTGAGTTATTTTGTTTGAAAATTAAATTCAACTTTGTTGTATTCGTTAACTAAATCATATTTTTTCGACGTAAATTATCCGCCCTGAAAAAAATCACAAATGAAAATGTTACAAGTTCTATATTTAGTTACCGTACTTACCGTATATTTTTTTTTACTAAAACCTTAGTGTCTCCATCCGTTAATACAGGTAACAGTTTGGCAACTTTATCTTCCTATTGGGATTTTAGTAGACGCTTCGTTTGGTTAAGAGCCTTCTGACCTCCTCCTTATATTCCGTATGGTTGGAACTGACCTAATTTGGGAGTTGTATGGCTGTAGGGAAACTTTTTATAATAATTGAGACTCTTTTCCGTGTTGCGTTATACTAATTTGATCATCATAATGTTCTCGGAAGCATGTACGTGACTTTGATCGTAGATAATGTACAAGATTATTGTCTTTTTTTTTTGTTTAATTATGACTTGTGCTGAGAAAACCATTCATAATTTAAAAAAAAATCATTCTTTGCTGATTTCATTTTAAGCCTACAGGTTAGTGAGTTCATAGATATCAGTTATATTATAACAACTAATAATGAATCTAGCGGTCCGGTAGCGAGGAATTGGAAGTAAGATTAGAAAACCTCAAACTCAAAGCATTTATTTCAATTAAACCATTTACAGGCACTTTTGAATTGTCAAGGTATCGGTCAGTCAGAAATTTGAAGCTAGTTGCCCGATCCAAAGCGTAGTAGGTACCTATGGAGAAGAACGGGCAAGAAACTCAACGAACACTCTTTTACAAAATATTACAAAATATTGGTTACATCATTCATGTTGAAATTATACATGTGAGAACAGTGTAGAAAGACGTGCACGTTAGAAGGATAAAACAAAGAACAATTTAAAAATAAAATTAAATAAAAAATAAAAATAAGCCATGGCAGCTAAGCGATGACCAGTCCCAACTGACGGCGCCCGTTCACGAACATGACGCATGGATTAGCACCAAAAGACAGATCAGCTGCACAATTTAGAAATAAATAAGATGACCTTGCCGAGTTCGTATGAGAAAATTGCTATTCGGAAAGGTGAATTATCCAGATAAAGTAGGCGCCTAAATCTGAGCTGAATAATGAAGGCAACTTAAGATTCACATTACTACCAACGACTCTTGGATTACCTACAGTTTTGCGTAACAATTCGCATTTTCTAACGAATTCACGTACTTCAGTTACTGGTATCGAAAAGCGTTTCATTTGTTCAAATCGATTTATTCGCTTACAGTTTAAATTGCATTTACATAATGATGAAACTATTTTACGTTTGGTGTTCACCGCATCATTTATTTTATGTCAGAATTTACATATTTCATGCTGTTTCGGAAGTTAAGGGTACATACGTAAATTAATGCTTATGATGGATAATGGGGTGAGCACAGCCGTAAATAGTGCCAAATACTATTAGAAGTCACGCATGGTGTACATTTGTACATTTTCATGTGTGTACTTTGGTACACAATCTCTGATGGAACCGACTTTAGAACCGTACTTTTATTTAAATTTGTTTAATATCTTGTCACGTTTCATTTGCAATTATGCCGCTCAAAAATCTGAAAATTTAAAAAGTATAAGGTTCCATAAACCAGCAATATTTGTATATATATTTGTTTGTATATAGATTTGTACTCACTGTATAGGGGTTTATGGGGGCGAAAAATCTAGCTAGTTCTCATATCTGGGAAAATTTGTTTTCTCCGTATTTTCACCCGAGCAGAGCTCGGTCGCCCAAAGTTTAGAACAAGATAATGAATAATGACATGACAATAATAACATTAGAATAATGATCATGACAGCATGGAATTAGTAAGTACCTACTATCATGGCAGCATCGAATTAGTAAGTACCCACTATCATAGCAGTATGGAATTAGAAGGTACTATCCTATACTATTAAATGAGCATTCTCTATTTTCACCAGACCAGAGCTCGGTCGCCCAGGTATTATCTAATATATAAATTGCCTTGCAAAAGTACTCGACGATATATAAACTCATTCGAGTACAAATGTATAAAAACCCAAGTGGTACTTACCCAGAGATTTCCTCGCTTTAAGTAGCTCTATTTTATTTTTCCTTTTTGCGTTGACATACGAAAAAACTCACCATGTAAATGCAAAGCTCTACAAAAAAGGTATAACTAAATAGGTACACCGTACGTTCATACGAGGAAAGATAGTGTTATTCATAGGAAATGCTATAAAATAAAGATAATG
Source organism: Omphaloscelis lunosa (assembly GCA_916610215.1). NCBI lineage: Eukaryota > Metazoa > Arthropoda > Insecta > Lepidoptera > Noctuidae > Omphaloscelis > Omphaloscelis lunosa. The sequence goes on along the minus strand of OU744244.1, from coordinate 15,297,596 downwards.
CACTTACGTTCCTGCAAAATGTGCCATTTTGTGTCGGAACTATCCTTTTATTTTTGGATATTTTTTCCATAAGACATTGACTCCGTTATCATAAAAATATCAACATTGATATTGAAGGATTCGAGGGATTCTACTTTTTCTTCCATCTCCATAATAAGTTTGAATGTAGTATTGAAGCTCTTGGGTTAGTAGTAGCTAATGAAATCAAGTAGTGAGTTAATAGTGATGAGTTGGTAAGTAAGTTAGTAAGTAAATTAATTATGTAAACATGTAGTTGATGTTTTAGATATTTTGTACATCCAAAGTAAATCTATTTATCTATATATATAAAAATCAATTGCCGTGAGTTAGTCTCGCAAAAACTCGAAAATGGCTCGACCGATTGCGATCAAACTTTGGTAAGTCGTTGTGTGCGCGACGGAGAAGGTTTCTAACAAAAAAGGCATTGCAACACATGCAAAAAGGCATTAGCTAGTCATTACTAAGTTTAAGTTAGCACGTACGGTAAAAATATAAAGAATGAATTGAGTTTATTCCATTTTTACAGTTACACGTGTAACGTTCAATTTGCAAAACTATCTACAGGTGGAAATACCTCCAACAAAAAGGTTTTTATTCACAAGCGGGACAAGGGCAGTTCGTTAGGAACTTATAAAAAAATAACTAACTTTGTAAAAAAAAATGTAGAGTTGGCTGTATCGACGACACGGTTGCGGGCGTTGGGATAGGCAAGTTTTTTTTTTAGCCCTTGCTTTTCTTCTACTGTTTAAAGGCCTCCCACAAGTCCTTCCGAGAACTCTTTTCCCGCGCCATCGAAAAAAATCCCAGAAATAGCCAATGCCGGAAAAGTAATTTTCGTCATGCAAACTTTTTGAACATGCTGACCTGAGCAGAGACCTTTGTCAAACCAAATACAATAAAATGCCATTTATCATTTATCCTGGAAAAAGGGTCGTGACAACCCTGATCGAGTAACATCAACCTGATTGCAAACCTATTGTTCAAATCTTTTGTCTAACCCTCGGATGACATAATGCGTTAGGGATTTCTAAATGGTTAGACGAAGATCACCTTGTGGCTTTTGGTCTTGAGAACCAATTTGTATTTAGATTCATTCCTGTTATGTATTCAGGGTTAGTGGTCAAGTGTTTGTTTTGAATTAGGTTTCGATTGTCAAGCTTAGGTAATATAAGCGACAGGAATACTCCATTAGTGGATAGTTTGACTTTGAGCTGTTGAGTCGAATGAAATGCTATGAATTGTAATTATTTTTTTATGAGAAAACAACCTTTTTCACTTGTAAGTCGTAATGTGATCGAAAGTGTGATAAGTGATCTTAATATATATATATTTCTCCAGACAGTATTTCGGCCATGGCGGCCAATCTCAACGGAGACCAGCCTTCGGCGCGGGAGATATTATAGTGCACTAGTATGTGCGCAGACACAGGTGCATTCTCTCTTCCCTCGTTTTCATAATCCGATGGGATGGCAATCTGACATGACCGGAGAGAGATCAGGCGCAGAACCAACGGCTTAACGTGCTTTCTGGGGCACGGGGGTATCACACAGGCAGCTTCTAAACTCTGGGCTGTTACAAAAAAAAATCCCAATGGAAACACCGTTTATTGGGATCTTAATAACTAAATACTAGAAGCAACATCATTTCAATTAGGTACAAATTGACCGCCCTTTAACCTTTCTAAGAATACTTGAACTTTAAGACAATAAATAGGCTGCAATCTCTGTCTTACTAGGTTCTAGTAAATTTACACTAAGATCACTAATCCTAACGAGATTTAGTCTTAATTATTTTACTCGGCCCTTGTTTACCGTAATGATTACGGTAAAATCTCTTTAATCGTTTATTTTGAAGATCCAAATGAGAGACTTAAGTTCATTAGTGTATATTTACAAGATAAAACATAACTGGCGAAATGTGGGTGTGCCTGCTACAGGGACACCTCTGCCCAACCCTTCGGGGAAACAAGGCGTGATGTTATGTATGTATGTAAAACCGTACAAATAATTAGGCGCGGGCTTGCGGGCGGTGAGCAATGGGTGGCTCACCGTCCGATAAGGACCAGGCCCGGGTCGACGGCGCGTTGTGTTCCACGCGCGCCTCAAAGAGATGACAGCAGAATTGAAGGGGTCCACTAGGGCCGATGCCTGCCGGGGTTGCGAAGAAAACCGAAAGGGAGATCGTGGCCCCCGGCGACAGGGCAACCGAAGGAACACGGGTGGGTTTTAGTCAGTAAGAGTCTGACACGCCCTCCCGCTCCGCCCAGAGCGGGAGAAGTTATTTGACGATTTCCCACCCTCAAAAAAAAAAAAAAAGGCCTACCTTTTCTGTTTTACGGGGGCGCCAAGAACATAGAGGACAAGAAAGTTTTCAGTGAAAAATGTGTTCTTTTTGACCTTTTATGAACTCTTTTGGCACGAATAATCTGGAAAGGGATATGAATCAGTAGTAGTATGGACTGTCAGTAACTATAATCATGTCTTTAACAGTATATGTATGGACTGTTGGAAAGAGTAATATATTTTTTTAGTTCAATGTGTGGTCTACAGCATTGGCTTCCTCGTTTATTTAAACAGAAAAAAATACTTCATTTATGAACACAAATCAGTTAATTCCAGCGCAATATGGAATTATGCAAATTTGCTCATGCACGCGGGCTGGTTGAGTTTGATCCGCTTGCGTGATATTCACTTCACATACGCTCATATTGCACCATTTTCAGTATAAATACGATTACGGAAAGATTCAAAGTATGTGACACTCATACGGGTTGAGCAAGTAGGTACCGCTCCAAAACCGCTAGGTACTACTGCCTACCTGATACTTACTAAACATCTTTTTATTATAGTGCATCGTTCACACAACAAAACGCGATCAATCACAATCTGAATCATTTTGAAGGATTGTGATGTGAAGCAATTAATTGCTAATTCATTGCTTCATATCACATTTAAATATACCTATACCCATTCCCAAAGATAACACAGACAATTCCAATTATGTAACTTAATTAATATATTTGTACTAAGATTTGTTACCTATACAGTATGTAATCAATTTGCTTAACTGTGTGACTTGTAACTGGAACCTTGTGGGAATCTGTTGTTCTGCGGTTGAGGAAAACTATCCGCTCATGATACAGTTTATACTAGTACGAGGGGATAGGACGAATCAGTCCAAAGACAACCATTTTTTGGAAACTATCATTTCACATTCTCCAACTGTTGACCTGCCTAAATTTTATTGTCAAAATAATTTTAAACGAATTTTGGTCTATCCTGGGCTTATTATTACTAAGTTACTTTGTATGGTTGTCTCATATTCATGAATAAATAAATAATGTAACATAACATAACATCACGCCTTGTTTCACCGAAGGGTTGGGCAGAGGTGTCCCTGTAGCAGGTTCACCCACATTTCGCCAGTTATGTTTTAAGTCCCATGTAATAGGGGACGAGCCTATTGCCATCAACCGGGCACAAATCCAGACTCCAGGCTGCTACTGAGAAATCTCAGATAGAAAAACCCAATAACACTTTGCCCGACCTGGGAATCGAACCTAGGACCTCATGCTCAGCAGTAGCGCTTGCGACCACTAGATCAACGAGGCAGTCAAATAATGTAATATGTTCGAAAGATTTGTCAGCTCAACAACATCGGTTTATCTAGTTGTACTTTCCTATCGCAAGAGATTTCTTTAGAAATAAGCATCACCTGTGCACGTATTTTTCTGTTTCTTTCTTCTTGTCTGTGTATATGTGTGTACATCAACTGTTAAATAAATAAATAACGCAATTAATGTAGTTAAACTGTCAAAATGAAACAGTGTGTTTCGCAATTAGGGTAGAATGGGGGGTTAAAATTTCAAATCGTTATTTGAAATTTATTGGCAATCTTACCTTCTAGGAGGAGCTCGTGGCTAAATAATAACAGCCGCACGAGTCGATCGAAGGTTAAGCTACGCTTGGTTCGTGGATGGGTGACCATCCATTACACATACTCTGTGACAAGAAAAGCACGTAAACCCTCAACGGGTTTACGTGCTTTTCCCGGCTGTCATCCGTAGATCTTTGACAGTCGTTACGGGTAATCAGAAGCCCAACAGTCTGACAACCAGTCTTACCAAGGGGTATCGTGTTACTCAGTAATTTGGTTGTGGAGGTTAGAAAAGATAGGCAGTCGCTCCATGTAAAATACTGGTATTCAGCTACATCCAGCTAGACTGGAAGCCGACCTTAACATATTTGGGAAAAGATAAATTGAATTACTTAGTAAGTACCTAGGTTTATGTATGAAGGTAGAACATAGAGCTGTATTTTTGATGTGGAACATCTATAGCGGCTGGTCAGACCGACTGTTGGCATGGCGACGTCAACAGTCGCCATATTCATTTCCTCTCGAAAACCATTCTTTTATGCAAATTACCTGTACATAATAATTTCGATGTTTCACTTCTGCCAGGCGTCCCGCAACGGCTCATTTTTTTATAGAGTTTTGAACATCACAATTCTTTTTCAGTGCGGACCCCAACTACCGGTCAGCGGTGATCAACACGAACGTGATAGTGAAACACACGGGAGAAGTGACGTGGCTCAGTCACGGAATATATGTGTCCGTGTGTGACATCAACGTGGAACAGTTCCCGTTTGATGTCCAGCTGTGCACCATGAAGTGGGCATCGTGGACCTATGATGGGTTTCAGGTGAGAAATATAATATTATTCAATGATATTAAAAGTCAAAAGAGTTGTACGTAAAATACGCGATTTGACGTGGATTTGCGCACACAAGCCCGTCTTACTAATACTACTAAATAAAGTTCGGCCGCGTCGAGAGAACGCATTCTTGATAGCTGTCAGTTTCATACTAATAAGTATGTGCTTTACGAATATGATCCTTATAGTTACTAGAAATTCTCCAACTGACTGGTGTCAGGAACGCATTCTCTCGATGGCCGGACTGTAGATACAGACTGTAGATAAATGTTCCGCAAATGGCACGTTCAAACTGGGTGAGGTAGCACACCTGAACTCAGTGTCATACGCTTCAACGGACGCATATAGAATTTAAAAAAAACCGGCCAAGTGCGTTTCGGACCACGCACAATTAAGGGTTCCGTAGTTGGGATTAATTTATCCCAAAAACAAACCATTGTAGTTGAAAAACGTGTTCTCCCAAACGGAATGTATGAGAGAACATGTTTTTGCAACCGCAAATGTAAGTTGGTCGATTATTACTCGTTAACCTGTAAAGCCTGTAATAGTTTTCCTTTTAATTTCGTTATATATATTATTGCTGTGATTTAATTCACATTTCCAAAACCAACCATTTAGCTGGCAGGGAAGAGGACACTTGACTGTAACAAAAATTTTGCATTTTAAAGCTTAATATTTCAAAATCGGGTCCCTGAATCCAAAAACGGTCTTAAAATACTCACAATATTTTTGAAGGACCTTCCCAATGATACCCCACACTGAGAAAATTAAAAATCATCCCCAGTTTACGTGTAGCGGAGGTACTTTAAAAAACATTTTTTTTCATGATTTTATCTCACCACTTTGTCGCCGTGATTAATATGTATACCCATGCCAAATTACAGCTTTCTAGTATCTACTAAGCGTATATGAGCTAGGCCGCGGACAGACAGACAGACGGACATGGCGAAACTATAACCTTCCTTGTTTACTACGGAACCCTAAAAAGCCTATATTATTCCTTTATTTAAAAAAGAATAAAGTTCTTAATTCTAGTACCTACCTAAGTAACATTATAAACTAAGGACTCATCATAATATGCTTGTCTGTTTTTGACTCCCAATAATTACGACATGTCGTCCTACGTCTACTTGTCATCTATAATGTGACTAGTGACATTACAATATTACTAAGTGTGCGATAGTGTGCCGACATTTTTGAAGTTCGAATGTTGGGTAGGTACCTACACAACATTCGATCTTCAAAAAGGTAGGTAGTAGGATACCTAACCTACCTCTTTTTATTTATAATCATATTATGATATTATTTAATTATTTTGTTGTATTTTTCAAAACAAGTAACATATATAAATAGCCATCTTGTTGTCCTTGGATACAGATCCTCGTATTATGTCCTTTGGTATTTTGTGATACGGGCCCCCGTTTTTTTTTTTGGGTGGGAAATTATCAAATAACTTCTCCCGCCGGGGGCCACGATCTCCCTTTCGGTTTTCTTCGCACCCCCGGCAGGCATCGGCTCTAACGGACCCCGTCAATTCTGCTGACATCTCTTTGAGGCGCGCGTGAAACAAATCGCCGTCGACCCGGGTCTGGTTCTTATCGGACGGCGAGCTACTCATTGCTCACTGTCCGCAAGCCCGCGCCTACGGTGGCCGGAAATCGGCCTGCGATTCCCGACGCCCACGACGTCTCCTTCTGCGTGATACTGGCCCCCGGGGATACGAATTTCACATATACCACTCGATCTATTCCGCGTTCTAGTAACCGGATCCGACTCGAAAGATAGTAGCATCCTTAATTATGTTAATATTTGAATCGTATAGCAAAGTTTTTCGAGATACGACAAGAAAACAAACGTAAATTGAGATAAAACATACTTCAAGATATATTAGAAACGCTATTTTCTATTGCCAGCTGTTAACGGTTCTAAAATCGATGATGAAATCAAAACAAGAGAAAGGTCACATTTTGTTAATATTATTCAAAGCGAAACGAATATTGGCTTCTATTAAATCTAGATACAGAATCATATTATTCAACAGTGACGGGTTTTTATAAAGACTTTTGATTACCCTTTGACACATTTCCGGACCCTAGATTTTTGGAAGGCGTACGAGGGGCCGAAGCCAACTCGCAGAGGGCCGTTATACGTTTTGAATGATTACCCTTTTTATTAAACATAACAATTAAATAGGTAAATTATTTTGGTCCTGACTTTTCTAAGAAAAAGCCTGGAAAATACGCTAAGGCCCTTTGTACACACGTTTTTCTTGCCGTAAAAAACTACGATTTATTTGCCGTGTGTAGGCACGGTCGTCAGTGTTGTATGGATCACAATGGAAGTTTGTTGACAGACACGTTTTTTCTACGGCGCGGTTTATATGCAATACCGTAAAGAAACCGCGCCGTGTATAAAGAGCCTAATCCATTGGTTTCGGCTGTCTTTGACAGTCATTACCAATCGGAAGCTCAAAAGTCTGACAACTAGTTTAACCAAGGGGTATCGTGGTTCGGGTGTTACCCAGTAACTGGGTTGTGGAGGTCAGATAGGCAGTCGCTCCATGTAAAATACTGGTATTCAGCTGCATCTGGTTAGACTGGAAGCCGACCCCAACATAGTTGGGAAAGGGGGACGATTTTTTTTTAAATTTTTCCCTGACTATTCTTGAAAACTTGCACACTTCTTCACCGTCATTCCTACAATATACCATAACATATTTGTTCCCTATCGTCAGCCAGGCACAATCACTTTATGTTGTGTGTAAAATTGAAAGCAAGTTCTAAAGGGAAGTGAGGACCTGCTGAAATCCTCTTACGATTTGGGACTGATATTCTGGCACCCTATTGCTTACGTTTTATCAGCATATTTAAATCGGGGTTCTTGGTCAGAGCAGTGTAGGTAAGTGTGGTCGCCGTCATGACATCTAGACATACATATACATTTTAAAAAAATCACAACAGTTAAATAAAATTGAAGTGTCTGTTTGTAATGTCAAAATAACAGCTTCTTACTAAATGCATATTAATATGAAAGTATGTACGGTACTTATAGCAAAAAAGACAAATTTTAATTTTTGTCTTTCTGTCTGTTTGTTTGTTCCGTCAAATCTCCGAAACCGCTGGACCGATTTATACGGGACTTTTATTTTAGAAAAATAATTAGGGTCCTCGCGGGCGAAGCCGCGGAAAACAGCTAGTTTAGGAATATATCTGTTAAATCTTAGTTTAATTATTTCTCTGTATTTTGTAGCATGTAACTGTTTTTTGTCCCTAATTCATTAATAAATAACCCACCGAGATAGGACTTATGTTTGTTCTAAATTACAACGATATTTAGGTATAAAAAGTATTTCACCGCTTTTAAAAACAAAGTTTATTTTAGTTGAAGAAAATCCCTCTTTTAATGTAGAAATAAAACCATTACTCAAATGTTAATGTTGTGTTTTCGGTCGCAATTATACCAAAAAAGTAATAAAAATGCCAAGTAGCCAAGCAAACTGTTTCATTAATAAAAACGTCTAGGTAAATATTTTATTAATGTATCTTCGAAGTCAAGTTATTAATGTTGTGGATCAAAGGGCATTCTATAATAGTCCATTAGTTTGTTGGAAATAGGTTTATAGACTTTGCAGAAATCTTATTAAGTAAATTAACGAGAAATTTTAACAGATTTAGAATTACGTAATCAAATTATGTACTTTATTTTCCTAATAGTTATTATGTTTGAATTCCTCCCGAGATCAATAATGTAAATGTCAGATTTTTTTTTTTAAATTAACAGAAAATTTAAATGTTTATTTTGTTACTAAATAATTTGTTTCAAAACGTTAATAACCGAGTTTATTTGTAGATAAAAAACTATCTGGAAATCCTGTAAAACTGCCTTGGTTCATCAATCTTAATACTTAATCTTAAAATAATTTTTTGATTTAGAAAAAGACAAAACATCTAAAGAAATACGACTCAATATTAAATATCACCGAATATCACCGAATATAATCATTATATTATATCACATGTATGAAAATGATGCAATTATGGCTGTGTCACGTCAAGCACGAATAGGCTTTCAAAACGGAATTTAGGGAGCTAACATAAAGAGGCGGGTTTTCGACTCCGACTCGGTACAGGTTGATCTTCGGAAAGAAACGGTTACATGTTTTAGCAGTTTCTTTATGTCAGATTGCCTTATAGCCTTTTCTCAACTATATTGGGGTCGGCTACCGGTTTAACCGGATGCAGCTGAATACCAGTATTTTACACGGAGCAACTGCCTAAGGGTTATTACACTATCATATCTATGATCATAGATCTATGATCAAATATACAATGAAATTGTAAAATAGAAATTTTATGGGTAATTTGTAGGCTTCGTAGATAGGTATATGATATAATATGATAGTGTAATATCCCTTAAGTGGGACTCTTAATAAATGTCTATTATTAAGGGTATATCACCTATCTCACATCCACCCAGTTACTGGGTGACATAATACTCCTTGATAAGACTGGTTGTCTGACTCTTGGGCTTTTTAATTACTTAGATCTACGAATGACAGCCGGGACCAACGGCTTAGCGTGCTTTCCGAGGCACGGAGGAGTCTCGACCCAACCATAAACCGACCGCGGCAAGCGTGGCTCACACCGATGGGTACCGACTTGAACTTGCTTCTTTATGAAAGCACCGTAACTCAATAATTCAGTTTATCCAGAGCCAGTGCCTTTGCTTTTGCCGACTGGCATACGGACTTACAAAATGTAAACAAACGTTACATACGAGACTGAAGACTAAACGTTGTTTTTCCGTCTAAAAAGCTAATAATAATAATATCAAGTGCCGGAGCAATCCACATTTAAATTATCCACGTTACCTTTATTGACCAAGCTGTTACTGACAGATTAACTCGTAGACGACAATTTAATTTCACTGGAGTGTAAACGTTTGCGACTGCATAATCTTTGAATAAACTCAGTTTAAGATTGCGCTGCCATTTATAACGAGATTTCTAAGAACCCTGTATATTTATTTGTTAGAATAATATGCTAGTTTGAATAGTAAAAAACCTTTTGGTTTCAGGAAATTGCTCAACAAAGCCTGTTTACTATTATCTCTTGATTAAAACTGTAGAATTCTATTGTTGGCCTGAAAATTAAGAGATTTCATCTAGGCAAAAAAATAACAATTCAACCAAATGTTTTAATAGTAAAATTTTAACATTTTTCGCTCCAGAAACATGTCCCGCATAAACAATGAGCTAACAAAACAAAAGATGTAATGAGCTTTTTCGACGCGAAAACACGACGTTCGCTTACCAATAAATAATTTTTGTTATTAAACAAAGAAAACTACTCATTACTTGAGACGGGGTTTATTTATACATTATTTTGTATAGTAGAATCACTTCGGTACGGTAAATGCGAACAACGGGTTGGTTTTGCTGCCAGACTTGCATTAAAACAAATGCCATTCAGGTGTTAAGATTTTCTCGGTTTCGAAATTTACTAAAAGCTTTTTTGTAAAGTTTTTTGTTCGCATCGAGTACGGATTTGAAATGGATCTACAGTTTAAGTGCTGTACTGATGATTAATGATTTTATGGATCACTTTTTCAAACGCCTTTTTCTTTATTATTCTTTGGACAGTAGCTATTCTATCTGCGAGATAACAAGGAGTAGGCATGGTCTGGTGGTAAATCGTTAAGGTTTGGAAATCTGATCTGGTCTGGTGTTCAAATCTAGTTTGCTGTCACTACACTAATTATGTTCCATGATTAAAAAACAAGGTATAAAACAAGCCAATTTTTTTTAAGGGAAGACTTCTTTAGGCGCCTTGGGCATTTTTGAGATGGGACTAAATTATTGATTTTGCGACACCATGACGACACCTCATTTTTGTAAACGCGATTGTGCTTTTTATTTATATTAAGTTACGGATCAATGTTCTATGCAAGTATTTTTACTTTAAAGGTTTCGGTAGTATTTTTATTTTTTGTTAATGCGGTTGTGCTCTTTATTTAGATTAGGTTACGGACCAATGTTCTATACAAGTATTTTTCTTCCACCAAGGCGGCTTTTTTCAAGTTTTCACTTCTGTCGGAACTCGTGGAGTGCCACCACTTTTTTATTATTATTTGTAATATTTATTATGGAAGTATGTATGTTTGCATGTATGTATGTATAATGTAGGTAAGTATATTCTCATATTATTTGTTTTATTTTATTGAGTTGTTTTTGATTTCATGTATTTTACTTTCTCTCTACTCTTACACACGTTGTCTACATCTCTTTTTATACCCTGTCCTATCGCAGATATGCTGGAAAAGATTTCTTTAGAAATAAGCATCACCTTTGTACGTATTTTTCTGCTTTTTGTCTTGTCTGTTTATATATGTGCGTATATAAATGGTAAATAAATAAATAAAAAAACTGTTTGTTTAAAAAAATAATAGTAATCTGATAAATATCTCCATAAAACAAAGTTATACAATACAATATATAAACTACATTAATCAATTTTAATTTGTACACAAATTAAACTAAATTAACTTACATTACTCCGGAAAGACTAACAGAATAAAAAGTTATCATAAAAAAGCAAATTTACGTTAACAAAGAAATTAATTTCCTTAAGAAATGAGAGAAGTTAATTTACCAGCTTCCAGCGGTGAGGACAACATAGTAATTTTGACAATATTTTTGTTTTTATATAATGAAATTCTTGGAAGTGAGATGTGAGTTACGAGAAATGAGATCCCCTTCATCCTGTGGACAGCTGTTAGGCATTATTTACACAAATAGGTATTTTTGTAGACGTAACTTTAAGCCCACTAGACTTGGAGTTATGTCCATTGTCTTTTTTATAATTTTTACGTCTTTGACATTTCTCGGGACCCTAGGATCCCGGACCTTTGGAGAGGCTGGAGCCAACTCGCAGAGGCCCGATTGACATTTTGAATGAAATGAGGCACCAAACTCGATTATCCCTATTTGCACTATGCAAGGGCGCCCAAGGACAACCCCCGGTTGGTGTAGGACTATTGCAGAATTATGAAAACAAAGATATTGGACTATGGGTTTAGGTGGCTAAACTAGACTGATTACCTGAAACTATGGAAGGACTATGGCCCCTGCCTGATCAATGTTTATATGTATACGGATAAAATGGCAGAGGATGACTTGCACACTCAATAATGGGCCCCCGAAAACAGTCGCTAGTAGAAAGTGTCGTAGCTACAAGGGGGCAATATGTCCTGAGGTGCTTATGAGGAGTGGATAGGTGTTCCACGGCTATCATGACAATCCCGGAAGACCCCTACCAGCATCTTACTGGAATACTTCCTTCCTCCGAGTATGTTTGCTCTTGAGAATCAATCGAATTGCAAATAAAGGAAAGCCAGAGGTGAGGAACAAGACTTCTCCCTGGATATAGAGTCCATGGGGTTGCTACTGCCCAACAGCTCGCCACATACTGCCCTACGGATTTATGTATCTCTCTTTAGTCTGGTTCCTCACCGTAGACCCGATAGCTGACCAATTCTTTAAGAAGGAGTCCAGCTCATCTCGAACTATGATATATCTGACACAAATAAAATATACGGTTATACTTGTTTGTTTGAAATATCGTGAAAGCGGTAAGTAAAAGACAAACCTTCATTTTAGTACCGTTGTTCACGTCCCGATCAAGTGAAATGTTCATTTGAGTGGCTAGTTGCCACTCAAATGAAGGCATTGTTCGAGAATTATCTGGACTATCTTCTTGAATCTTTGCCCACATCAAAGTCTTGGTATATCTACCCGTATTAATTATACAGGTAATAAAGATCAGATTAAATAGGCCCCAATGCTCGTTGACGTAATACAGCCTCAAGTCTCAAGGTATTTGGGAAAATCTAGAATTATTATGATTACGATCATCTATCCGACTCGCCCTTTCATTGTGGCGATACCCAGGTACCCAATGAGCTTTAATGGACGCTAAGCGGTAATTAAGAACAAAATTACATTTTCTTTGTTGATATTTATTTAGCAAATAAATAAAACCACAACCTTTGTGTTTAAGAGGACGGTAACGTATTTCTAAGGGCGGGACGGTCATAACCATAAGCGATCGATTTTTGACCGAACAACGGGACAATACCTTGGGTTTTTTATGACTTCGCACACGAAAACTGCCATTGTGCTAACAAAATGACTGTTGATCCATCATGTTTTGATGTTCTATGATGTTTGATACATGTAGAAAGAGAGCACAGGTTCGACAGCACAGGATCGGTATAGATTTGAGTCTTCACCAAACATATGTAGGTGAACTAATGCGTCCGCGGCGCGTGGTTGTAGTGATGAGCACTATTTTGTAAATATTTCTCATCCTCTCCTTCAGACGTTTCCTCATTGGTAAGCGTTGTGATGTGCCCGACTTAACTTATCGACGATCTCCCTCCACTTGTGACGAACTTTGGCTTGTTGTAATGCATTGAAGATCTTAGTGCCTAGGCACTAAGATCTTCAATGCAATCTTGGTCTGTTGATCTTAGTGCCTAGGCACTAAGATCAACAGACCAAGAGAAGCAACACCTAGGTGTTGCTTCTCTTGGTCAGACCATTACAAAGGGCAACGTCCCTGGATCCCCTGGGTATTTCTCATATAAATTACCTTTACAACGGCTTTTTTTTTGGGTGGGAAATTATCAAATAACTTCTCCCGCTCTGGGCGGAGCGGGAGGGGGTGTCAGACTCTTATTGACTAAAACCCATCCGTCTTGCTTCAGTTCCCATGTTGCCAGGGGCCACGGTATCCCATTCGGATTTTCCCGCGACCACGGCAGGCATCGGCCCTAGCGGACCCCGTCAGTTGTGCTGATGTATCCTTGAGGCGCGCGTGGAACGCAATGCACTGTCGGACCTGGTCCTTATCGGACGGCCAGCTAAGCATTATTTATGTTCGCAAGCCCGCGCCTACGGTGGCCGGGAATCGACCTGGGATTTCTGACGCCAAGGGCACAACATTTACCTCTCCCTCACGCGCACGCGCTTCCACCCCTTCTTTCGCAAGAATTACTGCTTTTCAGAAGGAGGTGACGGCTTCTTATGCCCTCTTGCTCCGTACCATGGCCTGGACCAGGGCCGGACGCGAGAGATCAGCGCCGCCGATCACCTCCACGAAGACACGGTGGTGCCCCGCCCAAGTCGGGCAGACCTCCTCCGTATGCTGCACCGTGTCCTCTATGCGATCCACACAATGGTGACACCCGGGCGTTGCCTCACGCCTTATCCGGAATAGGAACCTCCTGAAACAACCGTGTTCGGTGAGGACCTGCATCAGGCGGAAGGTGAGAACGCTGTGGCGCCTCTCTAGCCACTCCTCAAAAAAGGGACTTATCGCCACAATTATCTTTACAACGGTTGTGTAGATTTTCACATGAAATAATTGTATTCATTCGGATTAGCATTTGTTCCCAAAATATAATTCTAAACCCAAACTTGTCGCAAGTTATTAGTGGCCAGATTACGACGTCATTTGAAAGGTAAAGATACAGTTAAATTCTCAGCCTCTTTGTAGGTATTTTTAAACAATGAAAATACGGAGACTAAACACCATTTATTATGTATTCATCATTGTTTATTTAGGTACACACAGTATTTCAAAAAGAATATGCTAGTCGTTTGTAGCCCTCGGACTCAAAAGCTAATTTCATTACCCTTGTGGATTTATTCAGCCATGTTTTGGAAGCTATGTAAAATATTGGAATAGGTAACGACCTATAGGTACGTGCTATGCTAAAATCATATTTAGCGTGTGCCTATATTAAAAGTGATTGTGCTATTGACAACTAAAAGAGCTATTTGACCTAAAAGCAGGTTAAAAATATATCTTACCAAAAAATATACCTACTTGAATTCCCGACAGAAATTACACAACGAAAGCCGCAAGCAAATCGGAGTTCCACAGAAGTACACATTTTAATTTACGGCCTCGAAGGAAACGGCACATTTTGTAAACGCAACACCAGATTGGAAATCAAGATAGCAATCCGGTAATTTACGCCGACGTCACCAAATTCGCGAATCTTTTGTATGAATACAAAAAAGTCTTATACGGAGGGCGTTTATCGTGAAAAAATGGGAAAGAATGTCATTGTATTTAATGTGAAAACCAGCCCGCGCCGGCGCTGTGTAGAGTCCTTTGGAACACAATGGCTCGCGTACCCTGTATATTACTATATTTTTTATTAGATACCTATTCAGAATTACAAAAGTACATATATTCTACACACACTACACAGTAATTTAAGTGTTTTATTACTCGTTCGCCAGTAGCACATAATTACAAAAATAACTGTAAATACGTAAGAGCGTACTCGCAGGTATGTGGAACATTTATTTGTTTTTGAGAATTATTTAAATAATTTCTTAGGTGCTTCGTCCTTCATAATCAAAGAGCATTGTAAATTCCAATGTGATTTATAATTTTGAAAAAACATTTAATTCAATAGTCTTGATAATTTAATGTCTTGAGACTCAAACAAATGTGGTAGGCAAAGAGATGATTTGATAAAAAGTTAGATGAAACTGAAATTAAAGTAAACTAAGAACTCTAGTCTTACACGTGGAATTTTTTATGAAAATGATAGCCCGTTAGAAAAAAAAAACCTGAACTATAAATATTAGCGAGTTCCCAGAATCACATTACATTTGAGCTTAGCAGTTCAAAGGCCCCAGTTGATACTTTTCTGATTAGGTGGGTTCTACGCTTCATAATTAGTTTTAATGGTCCACAACCCCTGCGTTGGCGCCCCCAGTGAATGTACTTCGTGACGTATGTATACTCGCACATTTAAAATTAAAGGGCAAAAGGTACGATCGCTCAGAATTTTATTTCACATACCAACCTTTTATGAAAACACAAATGAATTAACTACGCGCGAGTGTGGGAATGTGAACCTATTAACGTTATTGCATTATATTGATCTAGATCTCAGCTGTCAAATTTTAGCTTTTATCTTCTTTTGCTCAGAAAGAGTGACGAAACATAGGCTAATTGTTTATTTTATTTATTTATTTAACCATTTATGCACACACATATTAACAGACAAGAAGAAAGGAACAGAAAAATACGTACAAAGGCAATGCTTATTTCTAAAGAAATCTCTTCCAGCATACCTGCGCACACTGGTCCCGAATGATAAAAAAGTGGACATTAAGAAATTTTTGACAGAAGGTCAACGGATTCGGCTGATTTTTTTTTTGTAGACAGCTGATGCAATTACAAATCACTTTTATAGATTGAGTTTTTGCCAAATAAGCCGTATTTTCAGAGAAAAAAAATATTGAAATATTTTTTGTATGAAAGAAATCCTAATTTTGTCTTTATCTTCCAAGATTCAAACGTATTCAAAATAAAACTTAGCGCAGCTTGTAGAGGTGCTAATTGCTCACCACTTTGTCATAGACACTCTTCTGCGATTTTGTGCTCCTTTTGAGTTACAGGCACTTTAAATATTTTTTGTATGAAAAAATCCTAATTTTCTCTTTATCTTCCAAGATTCAAACGTATTCAAAATAAAACTTAGCGCAGCTTGTAGAAGAGCTAATTGCTCACCACTTTGTCATAGACACTCTTCTGCGATTTTGTGCTCCTTTTGAGTTACATGCACTTTAAATATTTTTTGTATGAAAAAATCCTAATTTTGTCTTTATCTTCCAAGATTCAAACGTATTCAAAATAAAACTTAGCGCAGCTTGTAGAGTAACTCTTACAAATATATGAAATTATCAGTATCAAATAAACAAACAAGGAAATCTCAAAACGTGTTCAGACATGTTTATGTACAGGTAAGTTATTGTGTGACTCGTATGTAAATTTTTTTTTGTATAGAGTCATTGCTTAATTACCCTATAAGTGACGATTTCGGCTCTATTTGGTCATCTAGTCGAACGCGTCGAAAACGCTGAATGATGAATAGGTATATAAATTGCAATTAAAAATTCCCTTTGTAGTTTTGCGGTATTTATGTAGGAGCACATCTTAGTATGTTTTATTTTCTCGTGACTCATCCAAATTGCAAGAATATTTGGCTCATTATCTAACTACCCCATTAAGTAATGAGGTAGTTAGGTAATGAGCCATTATCTAACTACCCCATTAAGTAACGGGATAGTTGGGTAATGAGTCATATATCAATAGTATAAGGGCAAGCGGAACCCGTTTTTGTTCATTACGCGTCTTGTGCTCGTAAAAACAACACAATTTTTTATCAACTATCACCACATTGTAACTTTTATTTATTTGCCTGTAACATTTTTGTATCAAAATGACTACATTTGTGACTAATTTAGACATTTTTTCTTTTTTGAGTAATAGTGGGTGCCTTAAAAATAGTGATTTACTGTGTCAAACTATTATAAATCGTATTTCAAGTGAAATTCCAAACGAAGAGCTCAGTATTATCAAAAAGTTTTGCCAAAATTATACGTCAAACCTAGCTAGAAGATGGGACAATTCAGGTAGAAACGAAAGATTTGGTGTTAAAAACAAGGAGTGGTTGGAGTCTAAAATTTTGTGGCCAACTTTAACTTCTGTGAATTTTCCTATGTTGTTTGATCCAGAATATACCATAGAGGACATTTCAGTAGACGTAGAAGAGCATAATTTATCGTACGAAGAGGAAGCGGGTGCATCTACATCAGAAGCTACCACAAATACTCCCAGAACTAGAAATAAACGACCATTTGAAGATTTAACAAATAAGCAGAAGAAAAGACGTTCTTTGTCTCTTTTGGAGCATTCCGAAGAAGAGCTGTTCTATGCTCTTATTGCTAAACTTAATGAAAACGGGCGCACTGTTTGTTCTAAAGTTATTAAGTGCCTCTCAAATAAGCCAGAAAAGGTGCAAGAAGTAAGTGACTTTTTATATAAAGCTTCTGATAAATCGATTTCCGAGGAAGACACCTTAGCTCTTGCCACAACATTGAGTTTATCAAAATGGCAATATCTAACTTTGAGGTCCATTTTAAGTACAAATGGCACAGCGGCTTTTCCATCTTACCAGAAGTTACTGTTGAAGAAGAAAGAATGCTATCCAGCAAAAGAAGATATTGTGATATCGGAGTCAGGAGCTAAAATTAAGTTACAGGCAGTTCTAGATTTAACTGCCGAGAAGATTTTGAAAGTGACTGGTTCAAATATTAATGGTGGTGTTTTGAAGCTAGTTAGTAAATGGGGCTGTGACGGAGCTTCTTCACAAAGTTGTTACAAACAAAAACCAACTGGTGACATATTTTCAGAATCTTCTGTATTTATGGTTAGTTTTGTGCCACTTCGCCTTATGAGTGACAACGATGTGATAGTATGGGAAAATCCGCGCCCTTCTTCAACAAACTATTGCAGACCAATTATGTTCGAATTCAAACAAGAAACAAAAGAATATATTCAGCAAGTAGAAGCAACATTACAAGAAGAAATTCAGAACCTTCTACCAACAAAGTTATTTGATGGCGAATTTGAAGTATTTCATGAATTGCATATGACGATGATCGACGGCAAAGTATGCACGGCACTTTCACAGACACAGTTTGCAGCCAATTGCAACATTTGCTTAACAAATCCGAAAGATATGAACAACTTGAACCTCGTTTTTAACAAACCAGAAAACCATGATATGTACAAATATGGTTTATCTTCACTTCACATGTGGTTGCGATGCATGGAATGTATTTTGCACATATCTTACAACTTAGATTTCAAAAAATGGGCGGCTCGGGGTGAGGACAAACTGCTCCGAAAATCAAGAAAAGAGTTAACGCAGCATGAGTTTTTTGTTGTAACTGGCTTAATGATTGATATCGTCAAACAAGGCTTTGGGACAACAAACGATGGCAATACAGCTCGACGGTTTTTCAATGATTACGAAAGGTCAGCTGAGATAACAGGAGTTAATGCTAATTTGATTAAGAGATTTGCTGTAATTTTGCAGGCAATATCTTCTGGGAGAAATGTAGATATTGAAAAATTTAGAATTTATTGCAGAGAAACAGCAGAACTTTATGTCAGCGAGTACTCGTGGTATTACATGCCTTCGAGTGTACATAAACTTTTAGTGCATGGTGCAGATATTTGCCAGCATTTTTCTTTTATTCCAATTGGTATGATGTCCGAAGAAGCCTCAGAAGCAAGAAACAAAGATTTTCGTTCAATCAGAGAAAAGCATACTAGAAAGATAGGCAGAATGCAAACAAATTAAGATATTTTACACCAGTTACTTATTAGCTCCGATCCGTACACTACGAACATAAGACCGAAGTTCACCAAAATTCAAAAGCAGCAGAGGTTTGAAGAAGCCGAAAATCTTCTAAAGGATGACGTTTCACCCAATGAACTCGATTTAGAAGATGCTGATGAGGAAGAAGTATACGTCGACATTGAGAATAATCCCCCACAAGATCCGCTAGCATAATTCACATTGTAACATACGCACGTTCATGTTAGTTTATTTAAGTTTGTAAGTTTGTAATCTAGTTTATTTAAGTTATTAAGTTTATAGGTACTGAGAAAAAATGCGCTTAAAATTAATTTATGTTCTAGTTTATTTAAATTTGTAAAATAATAGTTTACTTTAGTTATTAAGTTTACAGGTACTGAAAAAAAATGCGCTTTGTTTTATTTTTTGTGTTTGTTTTATTTATTTATTTATTCATATTATGTTGACGACAGCCCTAGCAAAGTATTACATTTGTAAACAAAGACTACCCACTGTTGGGGTAGTCAAATAAAAAGTTGTATTTTACATTTCATATGACTTATTAGGAAAAAATATTTAAAGTGCATGTAACTCAAAAGGAGCACAAAATCGCAGTTGAGTGTCTATGACAAAGTAGTGAGAAATTAGCCCCTCTACAAGCTGCGCTAAGTTTTATTTTGAATACGTTTGAATCTTGGAAGATAAAGAGAAAATTAGGATTTTTTCATACAAAAAATATTTAAAGTGCCTGTAACTCAAAAGGAGCACAAAATCGCAGAAGAGTGTCTATGACAAAGTAGTGAGCAATTAGCATCTCTACAAGCTGCTTTAAGTTTTATTTTGAATACGTTTGAATCTTGGAAGATAAAGACAAAATTAGGATTTCTTTCATACAAAAAATATTTGAATATTTTTTTTCTCTGAAAATACGGCTTTTTTGGCAAAAACTCAATGTACAAAAGTGATTTGTAATTGCATCAGCTGTCTACAAAAAAAAAATAAGCTGAATCGGTTGACCTTTTGTCAAAAATTTCTTAATGTCCCCTTTTTTATCATTTGGGACCAGTGTGCTGCGACAGGAAATTATAAAAAATGAGATGTAGACAACGTGTTAAGGGATTCCAACTGAAATTATCTTGATTCTAAGAAATCTACTGATTATCAAACTGGTGATGGTTTTAAATTGACTTTACCTATTTCCAAATATCTTTCATCTACTTGTCGGCTCGTTGATTCTAACCCAAGCAATAAAATTCTTATCCAATTCTAAAATTAATAATGTATTTATGAGCCTAATATCTGCTTTGTGTAAACAGACCGAAAGACAGTTATGAAAATGTCTGATTCAGCAATCGGACCGAAATAAGCTGGCGGATTTATTACCTTCTTTAATTTTTAGAAACCTTTACTTAAGCTGCTTCGAAAATTCGTCGTCTATTTAATAAAATATTTGCACAACAAACCCAGGAATTTGAATGAATGATTCAAGATAAGAACGCGGTCAATTTCGTACCGAAATATTCTGCTAAAAAAACTTTTCAGGCTCCTGTCTATAAAACCTATCGCTTTAAAATTTGATGTCTCTCGGGTCGGTGTTATTTGACTTTTAAATTAGGATGCTATCTCCTTTCAAATCGGCTTTCGTCTTATATCTACGATCTAACATTCCTGTAGACGGGATTGGTACATATTTTAGGTTTTGCTACTTTCAGAGTTGTGAAGTTTACTCCTTTGAATAATTTGGCCTGAATTATCTTTAATTTTACTTCAAAATTCTTACCTAAGGGGCTTTTAAGAGATACATCATCTTATGCTGGTTGGCATTTGGATGACATATCTTCAAGTGTAGACTACACGTGTTTCCTAATAGATCATCTTCCTGACCCCAACTGACCACTAATTAATTTCTGTAGGCTTAGCCTCACTTTTGCTTGCATACGAATTTATCTGTTGTCATCTCAGTATTGAGCCCCATAGTTGCTGACACAATCCGTTTGTGTAACTGTCATGCAAAACTGTAATCAGAGCCGAATCCCCAGTCTATCTTACCTTAAAGATGCCAGATGCCCTTCTGACTGCCAACCCTGATGGTGTTCTGTGAGAGAAAGTATGTTAGTAAAGTATGGAAGTCCACTGTTCCATGTTAGTTTTAAATTAAATTATATCTCGAAAACAGCTCTAATGATTTCGATGAAAGTTGCAATATTGGGGTTTACGGGAGCGAAAAATCGATCTAGCTAGGTCTAATTTCTGGGAAAATTCGGTTTCAACATTTTCACCCGAGCGGAATTCGGTCGACCAGGTACTTAATGTAATTGGTGTTGTACCGTTTTAATTAACTACCTCTTTCACACAAAACTCATCTATATTTTCATTTCTTTAGTACTTACGTATCTACGTATTTCTTTTTTATTAAACACATATTATTCTCGCCCACGTCTATTTTGAATGCTCGATTTGAACAAAAATGTCAAAATTATCTTCTTTTTTCATAGCTGGATCTAAAGAAACAATTTGACGAAGGTGACACAACGAATTATCAGACGAACGGCGAGTTCGACCTGGTGAGCTTCGAAGCCATCCGCCACGACCAGTACTACTCCTGTTGTGTCGAGCCCTACCCTGATATCACATACATCATCAAGTTAAGGAGAAGACCTATGTTCTACGTCTTTAATCTTATTCTTCCTTGTCTCCTTATCAACGGAATTGGTAAGTGGAGTTATAAATTCTGGAGATTCATTTACTTTTGTGTCGATATTTCGCCGTTCTTTCTTTTCAATATCTAGATCGAAGCATGTAGATTCTGAATAGGGAGTTGGTACTATTCAACTATTATGTAATTTACTTTATCAGTTTGATCGTAAAGAGTATTCTCATACATCGTAGACAATTATGTTAACAAATGGAATATAAGTGAACCACTTTGTTGATTCAATCCGTTTCACCAGTAATAAAATTTCAGAAATTGTACAAGTGCTACCGTTAATTGTTTGGTATGTACCGCTAATTTTGAGGTTGAACTCCAAACTGTATCCTGAATAATAAACATAATATGGGTACCTAAGGTAAACAACGTAAGGTAGACAATGTCGATTCTAATTAGACAACATTGGCGGTGTTAATTATGTTTGTAATTACATACATGGCAATATTATATTCCGTGTGGAATGCTATTCTCGGAATATTTTTACTTTCACATTATATAAATTGTTTTATATAATAACAGCTAGTTATTTGCGGAAAGCAATAGTTGATGCTGATACACTAGATAAAAATAATGTTTAAAGTTATGCGAGTTCTGTGAGGGTTAAGATAGTTAATTGATTCAGGCGTGACCTTGCGGAAATCCATTATAAAATGATGATGTGGATATATTTAGTAACCTGTTCCGCTTAGCTATTTCTAAAGAGTCTTAAAAAGACCCTGAAAGAAATCGACACGTATTTCACCTCTCAACTAGGCATCCACAGGATAACGATTGACTTGTCGCGAACTCGAACACGGCATGTTGCCACACCAAGCACCGAGCGCAGACTGAGCTTTATCGCCCGTCCGTTTTTTTCTGTGAGGGTTAGTTTTATTATATTTTCCATTATAATTGTCAAGTAAAAATGGTTTATATGATTACATTCTCTAAGTGTAACGAGTCCCAACATTCTTGGAACTAAAACTGAATTCAACGAAGTCTTTAAACCTTTTGAGGATGAATCGAGCCGTGATTCAGCTCCGTAACATCGTTCGCAACAAGGGGTTTATGTGGATTGGCTTCATTACATATTTTATTACGACAAACCACTGATTGCCGAGAAGTTCAAGGAAGTTTTTACGAGCTCGCTCTTATTACCATAGCATAAATATGATGATAGAAATAAATTCACGTAATGTGCCGACCGAGAAACAAGAATATGCGAGAAGTCTCATTTACTGACGGATTATTTCGCGCCTTTGTTAATCATAATTGCATAATTTACTTATCATACACTTGTGTATATTTACGTAAACATTCTGACTTGAACAAGATTAGGGAAGTGAGATTTCTCAGCGAAACTAAACACTTTAAACCTTTGATATTTTCCGCCAGCTCTTCTAGTGTTCTACGTGCCGTCGGAGTCAGGTGAAAAGGTGACCCTGGGCATAAGTGCACTTCTGTCTATGACCGTCTTCTTGATGACTATAAGGGATACACTGCCACCTACGGAGAAGACGCCACTTATTAGTAAGTTATTTTTATTTATTCGTGTTTCATGTTTAGTCGATTGTTTGTTTCGGGGTTACTCCAGAAGTTTCGACGAAATAAAAAGTTTAGCTACAGTTTGATTCGCGAACGCTCAGAGCTAAAGTACCCTTAAGGTCGCTGTTTAAGACCTAAACTAAACGGGTAGCCCCGAAACAACCATGTTAGTAAAATTGTATACATTCACAGAATTAGAAGTTGTTACTTCTAACTTATCTATATATACAACCTTAGTTTTTGTTTACACTAAACCTCTTAAGGGGTGAATGTACTCATCATTATGAACAACTTTCACTATGGGACCAACGATGAAATCGTGAAAAAAATATCAGCTGTTCCCTACATTTTGACGAGATATGCGAACATAAATGCAGGAAACAGCTGATTTTTTTCATGTATTAGCTAAGCTCGTGTACTACCTTGTTAGTAATATTATAAATGGGAAAGTGAGTTCGTTTGTTTTTTTTTGTTTGTTTGTTACGCTTTCACGCTAAAACGGGTGAACAAATTTGAATGAAATTTGGCACATGGGTAGACCATGACCTGGATTAGAAGATACCGATATTCATACGGGACCGAGACTTTTGGTCTTTTGGAGTCGTTGGTCTTGGGTTCGATTCCCAGGTCAGGCAAAGTGTTATAAGGTTTTTCGATCTGGAATTTTTCAGTAGCAGCCCGGGATTAGTGCCCGGTTGATGTCAATAGGCTCGCCCCCTGTTAAATGGGACTTAAACATAACTGGCGAAATGTGGGTGTATTTTAAGTACACCTCTGCCTAACTCTTCGGGATAACAAGGCGCGATGTTATGATATTTTCTTTATTATTATATTTATGGATTGCTTTATTTTCTTATTAACTAGAGCGTAGTTTCCTTAATCTGTTCGTCCTTATAAGGGTAGTCCTATTATTACATTCGTTTTGACAAGGGAATGTCTAGCGTAAGCAAAACATAATATTTCACTGAAAGGTTTTCTGTTATTTCGCATCGAGGAAACCTTTAGTGAGGTATAATAGAAATATAATATAACTGAAAGTTCTCTTTTTGTTATATAAACTTATGGTCGAGTACGTTGAACTGCTCATTATAGGTTATTTTTATTCAACTAGTAGATACCGCAAGAATAACAAATAATCAGCCATCTCATACATGTGGGTCGAGTAGTTATTGAAGTTTTCATTCATTCATGCATTTCATTCGTTTGTTTCGGGATTACGATGTTTTACAGTTTACATTATATTATTCATACATTTTATATTATATTACATAATATATATTTGGAATATTTATACTATTTATATACAACTAACTATTATAAATATTATGTACAAGTATGTGAAGAAAAAAAATGAAAATAAAGGAATTGGGCGTCAAAAAATTTGTCCGCATCGCTGTCAGCGTAAAAAGTGCCCAAAAGACTGGCAGCGTTGCCACGTTGGATGGCAATGATGATTCTTTGGCATAAGAATTAGCATAGAAGAAGAAATTACGATGTTGGTCCCATGAAGAAACTTGTTCAGTTTGATGATCTGTCCCCTTTGTGGTCCCTTAAATATACGACCACACATTTCTGATACATTCTGTATAGTTAGTTGTAGTTCCAACTGAACTTTTTAACTAATTGTTAATTTCTTTTCAGGTTTATATTATGGAGTTAGCACGTGCCTCGTATCGTTTTCAGCGTCCCTTTCAGTCGTCACGCTCAACATATCTTACAGGCGAGTTTCATTACCATAATTGAACATTAACAATTATTTGAACACTCAACTAATTAGTAATTAACCTGATTATTCATAGATTATTCAATCAAACAAAACGGCCATCCAATTCAATATGAAATAAATTGCTTAATTTAAACGCACACAATATTAATTTAATGATGAAAAATATTCGCGTTTGTACAGGAAATTGAACAAATCGAATTAATTAAAGACCGTTTTTCAATCACCAAATTAGATTTGCAAATCATGGCAAAAGCCGAAAATATGTTTGGTATAGGGTAAAAATAGATTTTTGTTTATTTTTGAACAAATTTTTTGAGTCTGAGTCTGAAATTAAAGGGTAGTGTTGGTCGCGTTCTACTTTTTGCTCTGCGTGTTGGATTCATTTAACCGACTATACGGATGAGTTTGATACTTCATCTTGTGGTTACGTTCCTTAACACTTTCGACTCCACCCATTTTCGCCATGCCGCCATACATATTGCAAGTTGACTCCAGGAACCTCACCGGCATGATGGCATTACGTTTGCGCTAAAGTTAACCGTCGAGAAGTGTTACCGGCATTAGGGTGCACTTCACTGGTGGCAAAATTTTATTTTCACAGTTTATAATGCCGAATTCGCTTAGAAAAACCTACATTTAAAATGAGGCCTCCGCGAGGGTTCGAAGGTTCGAGGGAGTAAGAGTAAACCCTCCAGGAGGGCTCCCGGCACTGAACTTGTTAAGGTCTGATTTGAGTTGCACGATTACTGATATATGCGTGGACCTAACAGATGCGATAACCTGACAGAGAGATAAAACGCGGCAGTACCAAACTTAGTAGTTTTGCCTCGGTGGGAAGTTACTATGTGGCGCGAGTTAATTCGGAAACACGAAGATTACCGAAGCGCATACCTGTTCTGGTTTACCTGTAGTTATATGTCTATTACTGATTCGGTATTTGTTTCTATAATTAAATGTGGTTATAATAATTATGACTATTATTTGTTGTGTGAACGTGTGGTGTTGCTCGTAGAGGAGTGAGAGGGCAGCCGGTGCCGGCGGTGTTGCGCGAGCTCGTGCTGCAGCGCCTCGCGCGCCTGCTCTTCATCAACCTTGACACTGACGCTCCAAAGGTAACACACATTCCTTTAAAGATAGCCTACCAAGGCGCGTCACGCAAAAGTCACGCTGCGCCATTTCGAGCGAATGCGCCGTGGCAAGAGTGTCACTCAACACTGGTATGTTCGCTCGGCGCGGCTCCAATTGTGATATCGCCCTCCGTAGGAATTAAAAGCACGTTTACGACTGATAATCTTTAAGCAGGTTAGAACGGCACGCACGAAAAATAACCAAGCTGACTGGCAATTTTTTCACCATGATATGAGGTATTCTCGTAAACCTAACCTATGCTTTTATGGGATAAGGATCTAAAGGTCAAATCTTAGGGAAGCAAATTGCCTTAAGTATCGTTTTGTAGCATTTAGGATGGTTGTTTTCCACCCCTATAAGAACAACGACACAGTCCCTACAAAATGTCTGTGCCTTTCAATTTGTATCAAATTGATTGATGCTGGCGTTAATACCTTTCACAGCCACTCACTGTTCTACAAGATCACGGGCGTGTCTAAGACCAAACTCATGTAGGTATTCTGATTATTGGCAAACACGAACATGTTGATAACATAACAAAATTTTGCACCAAAATCCATTTTTAAATTATCTACTTAGCCAACAAACATTGATTTCACCGAGATTTTTAAAGTCATTAAACTCAAAAGCAATGAACCTATGTAGTAGTGTGGAGTAGAAACTTGTATGATTACCCTATGAACATTGCCTACCGCCCGCAGCCATCATGCGGGGATTGCTAACTAATTTGATGGACGCGTCTTGTTTACGAAGCGAATAAACGAAAGCCTACCTCATTTGAGTCGATACTTAGGCATGAGAGTTTTGACGTAGTTTATTTTAAATACGCTTTTATTTAGGTAAGTAAAAGAAAAGAAAAATAAATGTGCCACTTTTGAATAATAGAATATAAACACCATTTGATATGCATGAAACCAAACAAAACTACATGTTTCAAGATGTGATAATAAAAAAAATATTTCAATATCCACTTTGAGAATATTTTCCAATTGGTCTAAAACCAACTATTTTTCATAGTTCCATGAATGTTTATGTTTTAATGTTCAACTTTTATAAAAACGACACAATCGAGCTTGATTAGAATCCAACTTTTTTTTTTTTTTTTTTTTTTTTTCTCTCTTGGCAAGTCGCTATTTGCGCATTTGCCACTAACAAAAACGGGGGAACTTATAATAATTAAAAAAATGGTATCTGAACGGAATTTGGAAATATAAATTGGTCAGGATCGGAAAAGGAATAAATTTTCAAATAAAATATATAATAAACTAAATACGGATTGAGTTAGAATTAATGAAAATAGATAAACAGTTGTATATTATAGGATCATTAGATGCTAAAAGAGTAAGAATGGAAGTAGGAAGAGGAACTTCATGACGATTTAAGGAGTCCATAAAAGGAGAATGATTATAAAGAGAACACGAGAAGAAAATGTGGTTCAGATCCCCCACACTTTCGCCACACTCACAAATATCGTCATCTATGATATGAAGCCGTGCAAGGTGAACTGGAATACAAACATGTCCCAGTCTCATACGGATAATACAACTGGTGGAAGTTTTATTTAACTTTAATTTAAAAAACCAAGGTTTTTTTGGAATACACGTTTGTATGGTAGAATAAAATTTACCTTTTAATACTGAACTGTCTGACCATAAGTCTCCCCAAGACTCCCGAAGGAACGTCATGGGGAGACCTGCAAGATCATGACAATAATTAATGTACGGAAAACGATCTCCACAATCAACAGCCTCATTGGCAAGCTGGTCAGCCCTGGTGTTGCCCAAAATGTTGCTATGTCCCGGAATCCATGCAAAGCTGATTACAAGCCCTTGCTGATAACATTTGTACAATAAATTTCTTATAGATATTACCAAGGGATAAACTGTTTTACATTTTAATGGAAATTTGCTAAGAGCTTGCAAAACACTCAAAGCGTCTGAAAATATGACCGTCTTTTTTAATTTCATAATGTGTATATATTCTACAGCTTTGAATAAACCAAAGCATTCTCCTGTGAACACTGATGATTCAGGCGGAAGTTTAATCTTTTGAACTATATTGTATTGAGAATGAAAAACTCCGACTCCTACACAACCAGAATTATCGTGTTTGGACGCATCAGTGTAAATATGATGCCAATCTTTCCAATAATTATATTTGATTGAATTAAATAAGAAACTCGTAAAATCATCCCCTTTATTTAAACCCAAGGAAAAATGTATGTCAGGAATAGAAACTATAGATTCATAATTACTGCAAAAAAGAGGATATAAATTTGAGCTGTAGCTTGGAGCCTGTAAGGCAATAAACTTTTTGTAACTCTGAATAAGACATGGTGGATTTTTATGAGACCAATAATTAGAAGAATTTATTTGATTTAAAAGTAATGGAAGTTTTGTATGTAGAGGATGGTTAGCAAATTGCAATGAACGAAATAAAAATTTATCGCAAAGGAACTGACGGCGAAGTGAAAGAGGAGGATCCACACATTCAAGTTGAAGGGCATTAATTGGACTAGATTTCATAGCTCCCGTGATTATTCTTAGTGCTTTTGACTGTATATTGTTAAGTTTTTTAAAAGCAACAATACTCCCTGGTTCTAACAAAAAAGACCCATAATCTAATACGCTTCTAACTATAGCATTATATAGCAGTTTTAAACAATAAGGATGGGCACCCCACCATACTCCAGCCAGGCATCTTAACATATTTAACCTTTTTTCGCATTTAGAAAAAATATATTCACAGTGGGGAATACCAGTAAGCCTGGAGTCTAAAATAACTCCTAAAAATTTGACCGAAGATTTTTCTGGAATCGGTTGACCATCAAAATATATAGAAAAAGGAGGAGGAAGCCGCTTTCGTGAAAATAAAACAGTAGAGCTTTTCGAAGATGATAACTCTAGTCCATTACGATCAAGCCATGTTTTTAAAAGATTAAGAGAAGAAGACAGTGAAGAGCAAGCCGTTTCAATAGAGCGATGAGAACAGTATAAAACCAGGTCATCAGCATATTGGAGAACTTTTACTTTACTGTCCAAGGAAGATTCGAGATCATATGTATATATATTATACAATATAGGACTTAAAACAGACCCTTGAGGAAGCCCTTTCCACACTAATCTAGATTCATAAGTAGAATCATCTAATAAAACATTAATACGTCGCTCAGATAAAATATTCATAATGAAATTAAAAAGAATTGTAGGCACATTTAACTTTTGTAATTTATTTCTTAAAATCGGAATAACTACATTGTCATAGGCGGAAGTAATATCTAAAAACGAAGCTATAAGGTGACTATTTACAGAAAAACTTAACCTAATATCCGTGACAAAAATACTTAAGCTATCTAAAGTACTTTTGCCCCGCCTAAAACCGAACTGACTGTCACTCAATAAATCATTGCTCTCAATAAACCATTCTAAACGGTTCTTTACCAAATGCTCGGTAACTTTTAATAAAACTGAAGAAAGTGCAATGGGACGATAGGCATTACTATCTGACGGGCTTTTGTCAGGTTTCAAGATTGGTAAAACTATTTGGGATTTCCAGGATGTGGGAATGTTGCCAGTGACCATAATAGAGTTTATAAGATTTAAAAAATAGTCAAGTGACGTTTCGCTTAAATTTGACATAAAGGAGTATGGAATACCATCAACTCCAGGAGCAGAATCTTTTAGGTGGGTCAAAATACCTTTGAGTTCAGCAAGAGAAAATGGACTATTGAGTTCTGCAAGATTGACATAATCGGAAAGAGGTATAGAATAAATAGTTATTTCCTCAGGGACATACGAAGGTGATAGCTTATCTAAAAATTGGTCTTTCATTGAAGAAGGAAGCAAAGATGAGGGAGACTCCTTAAATGCAGATCTAAACCTACGAATGTTTCGCCACACAACTGATGGATGAATATTGGGTGATATGTTCTGACAAAAACGTCTCCAACCTTCGAACTTCTTTTGTTTAAATAATTTACGAGTATCAGTAATGGCAGAACATACAACATCAAAGTTTTCATCTGTAGTGTTGGCATAATATTGAATCTCTGCTTGTTTCCTCTTTTTAACTGCAATTGAACAATCCCTATCCCACCATGGAGGGGATGGGATATAACCTAGAGCTGTATTTTTTATAGGAAAATGACTATCAGCAGTTCTTATTATTAATTTTGCTAAAGCTTCAGCACATAAGTGTTCATCACCAAATTTAATTTCAGGAAGTTCCGAAATGTAGAAATCCAACTGCTCCTTAAACAATGACCAATTGGCATCTGCAAGTCTATACTTTAACCGTGGAGGAGGTTTAGAATAATGCTTATTATAAAAAGGAAATGAAAGTAATATTGGAAAATGGTCACTACCATGAGTAGAAGTTAAGACTTCCCAAGATAAATAAGGTGTAAGACTGGGAGAGCATATTGACAAGTCAGGAGCACTTATTTCCTCGTTGGGAGCAGTGCGTCGTGTTGGAGAACCATTATTAAGAATGCAAAGATTACGAGTGTCAATCAGATCCAAAAGATTAACCCCATAGCTATTGGTCAAGGAACTACCCCAACATTGATGCTGAGAATTAAAATCACCTAATAGTATAAAAGGTTTTGGAAGAATAGAAAGAATATTTACAATTTCATCGAAAATCAGAGTAGATGGACGAGGAATATATATAGAAACATAACAAACTTTATTTACAACTGCTGCAATAATAGAAAAATCACTATTATGAGCAGGAATGGAAAAATGAGTAAAAGATTGAGGATGTTTGATGAGTAAGGCTACTCCACCATACTTATCAAATCGATCCTCTCTGAGACATGCATAACCCGGAATCCTAAACAAAGAGTCCGGACTAAGCCATGTCTCCTGTAAAGAAAAAATATATGGATTATATTTATTTATAAGATAAATTATTTCAGTTTTTTTAGAAATTGCACTTCGGCAATTCCATTGGATTACCTTGGCTGGACTGTCCATTATTATTATTAGAAGTGCAAGTAACTGCTTCGAGTGCAGAGGCAACGTGAGACGGTGAAATTAAGTTAGACTGTGACAAAGACTTAATTAATGCTATGATTAAATCTCTTGTAGTTTCAGATAGATTGTCCTTAGGAATCAGAGCAGTGCCATTATTTAGTGAAGAAGTGTTATTATAGTCCTTAATAAGGTCATGATGAGATTGACGATCATAACCTATAGAGGATTTTGTAGGTGAACGAGGTTTAGTGTAAACAGTTTTTTTATATGAATATGACTGATTAGATGTAGGATTAACCCGTGGAGCTGAAGGAGTAAAGCTATCTGACACATGAGTGGTAGTTAAGGCGTCAATATATGACTTCTTAGAAACAAAAGGATGTAGTTTTGATGCTTCTGCATAAGAAATGCAACTTTTGGACATTGTTTCTTTTATCGATTTCTGTCTCTCAAATTCAAGGCACTTCTTACTAGTAGCTTCATGAGACCCCCTGCACAAACAGCAAGAGACATCATCATCTTGAACTGAACAGGACTCGCCTGAATGTCCATCACCACACTTAAAACATCTAGGCTTAGACCTACAAAGACTTTTTACATGACCATACCTACAACAATTATAACACTGAATAGTTGGATAAATGTATAATTCAACACTCAAGGCTGTGTAACACATAAACACCCGCTTTGGTAGAACTTGCCCATCAAATGTAATTATAATTGTTTCCGTGTTCTTGAATACATTATTACCATCAACCATTACTTTCCTTCTAATCCTCCTAATTTTTAAAATTTCTCCACAGCCTATGGGAACAGAAATAGCCTCCTGAACCTCCTCATCAGACCAATCGGCAGGAACGCCTCTTACAACACCCATACGGGTTATGGAGAAAGCAGGGATAAAAACTTTATAATTTTCTTCAGCTAATTTAGTATTATTTAAAAACAGATTCGCATCATCATAGTGAGAAAATGCCAATGAAATTCGATTTCTGCCGATTTTTTTCAGACTACCATTTATCACATTTTTAAAATTATTTCTTTTCAAAAAACGGCCAAAAGAAATGGGATGTAAAAATGTTTTTTCAGTGACTTGTTCACGTTGCACATGAACGACATATGGAGCAGCATCTGATGACTTAAAAGTCAACCTAGCCAACTGAGTTGCAGACTGTGGAGATGTTTTATTTTGTACAATGATTGATTCATGAGATACCTGAGTAGTAATTTTTTGTGAGGGGTCTGAACCATTCTCGAAATGAGAAATTTCCATCTCCTGATTCTCTGGTTCACAATTGCAATCCTTTTTGCCGCCATTTTTACGCCTTTTTTTGTTGCAATGTTTGCAAATTTTGGGCCGAGCTGAAACCCTCTTCCTTCTACTATTATTTACTGTTGATACTGAACAATCAGTATCAACACTGGTTTCATTATGTGAAATTGTCACGTAGTGAGCTATGACCGGAGATATCGACCCCCCAGGATCCCCTGGAGGGTCCATAATAGAAGTTTTATAAAAAACTTACCAACTATTAATACACACTAAAAAAAAAACTAACTACTAGAAATATATAAACAAAACACTAATTATTTACACAAAAAGATCCCAACAAACTTATTTTAGGAAATTAAAATTCACTTAGAAAGAAAAAACACGACCGCCGTATTCAAGGTTTCCCGCGCTTTTTCATCCAACTTTTAGTATCAGTCATAAAATTAATATCTTCAAGCAATAGACAAAATTTGTCAAACTTTTATTAGTTTTGAATTTTGAATACGAGGCTTTTGGCTAATTTGTAAATGTCTACTAAAAGTCATTTTTTTGGAATCTGCGTTTAGTTTGTGCAGAATAAACAAATTTTAGTTGTTTTTTTTTGTTTTTTTTTCTTCACTTATATAGTCCATAATAGTCCATAAATTCTTTACTCACACCCAGTGATGCATGAGACAAAGAACATAAAAATAGTTGCCTAGCCAGTTGATTTACTGCCTGTAAATATCAAATGCCTGTTATTCTCAATGGAGTAGCCAGGGGCTTTAAACACTTGTGGGGGACGTGGTGAGCGCTCTGTTCCCCCCAAGAGGGGAACACGCTCCCCCGCCCATGGCTCCGCCTACTGCGGTGCCCGATGCGGACCACACCGCCGACGACGACGACGATGCTCCGGAGGTGACCGAGGTAGAAATGAGAGTGGCGGTACGCAAGATGAATGCGAAAAATACCGCCCCAGGACCCGACGGCATACCTGGAAAAGCCTGGGTCCTGGCCTTGGGGGCTCTCGGGCCTCGACTAAGGGGGCTCCTAAGCGCATGCATGGAGAGGGGCCAGTTCCCACTTCGTTGGAAGACGGGGAAACTGGTCCTCATCAGGAAGCCGGGGCGCCCAGCGGACTCTCCGTCCGCTTATCGGCCCATCGTGCTGCTCGACGAGGTGGGCAAGCTCTTTGAAAGAGTCATTGCAGACCGCCTCGTCGAGCGGCTGGTGCGGGTGGGACCGGATCTGGCGGAGAGCCAGTTTGGCTTCCGCAAGGGGCGCTCTACGGTGGACGCCATCATGCGCGTGCGGGCCCTCACGACGGGGGATGCTGTGGCCCGGGGTGGGGTCGTCTTGGCGGTGTCTCTAGACATCGCTAATGCCTTCAACACCCTGCCCTGGAGTTGCATCAGGGAGGCACTCCGGTATCACCGGATGCCGACCTACCTCTGTCGTGTGGTCGAGGCCTATTTGACGGACAGGGCCGTCATCTACCCCGGTCACCAAGGAGAGTGGAACCGGCGAGAGATGTCGTGCGGTGTCCCACAGGGATCGGTCCTGGGGCCGCATCTGTGGGACATCGGATACGACTGGGTGCTGCGCGCCGACCTCCCTAGCGGCGTCAGCGTCGTCTGCTACGCTGACGACACGTTGGTCCTGGCACAGGGGGGGTCGTACCAGGCGGCGGCCGAACTAGCGACACGCGGGGTTGCGACAATCGTCGACAGGATCCGGCAGCTGGGACTCGAGGTGGCCCTGCACAAGTCCGAGGCCATGGGTTTTCATGGACCTCGGAATGCGCCACCGTCGGGTTCCCAGGTAATGGCGGGAGGGGTTCACATCGGCGTCGAGTCGAGGATGAAGTATCTGGGACTTGTCCTTGACAGCCGGTGGAACTTCGTCGAACACTTCCGACGTTTGGCTCCCAGACTGGAGCGGGCCGGGGCTGCGTTGAAGCGGCTCCTGCCCAATCTAGGGGATCCAAACGCCTCCTGCCGGAGGCTCTACGCGGGGGTCGTGCAGTCCATGGCCCTTTACGGGGCACCGGTGTGGGCGCGTTCACTAAGGCTGCGGCCAGCCCGCCGGTTGAACGCGTCCCAGAGGGTCATGGCCATCCGGCTGGCCCGAGGATACCGCACGGTCTCCTGCGAGGCGGCGAGCCTCCTTGCCGGATTACCGCCATGGGATCTGGAGGCAAAGGTCCTCGCGCACATTTGGGAGTGGCGCGAGGAGGCGAAACGCCGGGGCTTAACTCCGCTGCCGCGAGAAATCGCGGCACAGCGGACAGAGCTCCGGCGGGATCTCATGGCGTCATGGAGAGTGCGATTGTCGCAACCCAGCGCTGGGCACGCCACAATTGCGGCGATAAGACCCCTCTTTGAGGAGTGGCTAGAGAGGCGCCACGGCGTCCTCACCTTCCGCCTGACGCAGGTCCTCACCGGACACGGCAGTTTCGGGAGGTTCCTGCACAGGATAAGGCGGGAGGAAACGCCCGGGTGTCACCATTGTGTGGATCGCCCGGAGGACACGGTGGAGCATACGGTGGAGGTCTGCCCAGCTTGGGCGGAGCATCGCCGTGTCCTCGTGGAGGCGATCGGCGGCGGTGATCTCTCGCGTCCGGCCCTGGTTCAGGCCATGGTACGGAGCGAGAGGAAGTGGGAGGCCGTCACCTCCTTCTGCGAAGCGGTAATGCTCGCGAAGGAGGAGGCGGAACGCGTGAGGGAGAGGCAAATTTCGCGCCCTCATGCCCCTAACCGCCGCAGGAGGAGACGCCCAGGGCGTCGGGAATCGCGAGGCGATTTCCGGCCACCGTAGGCGCGGGCTTGCGGGCGGTGAGCAATGGGTGGCTCACCGTCCGATAAGGACCAGGCCCGGGTCGACGGCGCGTTGTGTTCCACGCGCGCCTCAAAGAGATGTCAGCAGATTCGAAGGGGTCCACTAGGGCCGATGCCTGCCGGGGTTGCGAAGAAAACCGAAAGGGAGATCGTGGCCCCCGGCAACAGGGCAGCCGAAGGAACACGGGTGGGTTTTAGTCAGTAAGAGTCTGACACGCCCTCCCGCTCCGCCCAGAGCGGGAGAAGTTATTTGATGATTTCCCACCCTCAAAAAAAAAAAAAAAAAAAGGGGCTTTAAACACCCGAAAACGACGGTGTTATCTCAATGCAAAGCGGCTGACACCATTTCATCTGGAAGACAGGTACTGACAGGTAGTCACAAGGTATCTTTACTGTTGTAACAAAACCTTTAAATAATAATGGGCTTTAGAAATAGGACAAATCTGTTAAAAAAGAAACAAAGACTAGGTTGGTGTCTCTTAACGCCTGGCTTTTTAATGCTGCTGGGGAGTTTGTTGCGCTCCTTCCCAGCTAAAGCACTAGGAAGTAGTGAAGAGCGGGCGTTTTGGGGGACTGTCTTATGTAATTTTGTCATTCAAAAAGCTAGCAAAGCCAGTGAGCGATTCGCAGGCTAATTTGAATAAATGGATTTTGATTGATTTGCTTTTGTTTGAATGGTGAAGAAACACGTTCTAGCAATGAACTGGTACAATACAGCCGATATAACTTAGCAGTTCTGAACATGTCGGTTCCGACAAAAAGACAGGATGCAGCACTTCTTTTTAGAATTCCAACATACCGGAATCTTTCTAGTGATATAACACCTTATTAGGTTCAGCATAATTATTATGATAACTTTGACGTTATTTTAATCTCAATACCAAAGTGGCACTGGCTCATTGGATATCCAAAGCCCCAAGTTCATTGAATATTATGATGAATTAATTAATAATATCATCGAATGCCAGGATTATACGGTTAGTGATTATGCAAAGTTCAGAGCCAATATTTGTTCATAATAATTTATTATGAATTTTTAATTGGTAATTTGAGTTCGTCAGATGAATCAGGTAACTTCAAAGAGTAACAGAACGTTGTCATGTTTTTTAGAGTATACATTATCCATTAATCAACAACCTTTCATGTGAAAACAAATCTGAATATGTAAAAACCTTTTCCCGTTCGTTTTAATTGAATCGATGTTTATTTTTCACACACTAAAGGCTGTTTTTATTCAAAGATATAGGCCACAATTTTGTTTACAAGTAACGTAAGTGTGGTTACAACCAAACGCTACTCCAGAAATGACTGATATATATGAAATACCTACTCTAGAAACCAGAATATCATTACCCAACTATTGGCCTTGTACTTCCCCACAAATTATTACATTATTTTATTATAATAAACTTTAACTTGTTCCTAACTAACTAATCCAAAAAAACATCTATGTAAAAAAACTTGTCACAGCATATAATTCTTGATAATCTTAAAGGTACAACTAGGTACAAAAGTGTACTGACAGACATTTTGTCTATAAATCCCCGGTGGTTGCCTCAGGCGTCGATTTCCTGACAAAACTACCTATATAATACACCTCAGCTATGTATCACTATTGTAAACGCTGCCAAGGGACCAAAATGCCGCATAAAAATAATATTTTGTTGGTAACAATAAATTGTCCTTTGAGGAATAGTTTTCGCTTTGCGTGAAGCCGGCCTATTTTCGGTTTTGTTATCCTCTTTGGTATAATTTATTGGTGTTATTTTTAACTGAAGGAAAAAAGTGAGACACTGGGGTACACGTGTTTCGCGTTAGCCGAATGGCACAACCTTACATGCTAAGAAAAAAAAAAAAAAGTTGCAGAATTAAAAGATTAAAAAAAAATTGGATTGTGTTATTTTATTACGTAAAAATAATTTAAATTGTTACGAACGCAGTTATTGTTATGAGTTATGAATAGCAGACAAAATACTCTTTATGGTACAATTTTTTGAACAGATATGACAGCTCTAAATAAAATAAATAAACCTAACAGTGAGACTGGAACTAATTGAGTGACGGATTAGGGGTTCATGTTACTGTGTACTGGTTATCATTTGTATCATTTGTGACTTCGAGTGACAGCTATATAATATATATAGAGTACGCCCTTTGTGTCTGGAGCCTTTTATTTGTGTATTAACTTTTGTTTACGATTTAATTTTTTATTTCTGATGGAGTGTAGATTACGATTGTTTGTTGGTATATTGGCGTGTGCTAGCTGATATATGGCAAATAATTAATTTTTGCGTTTTGTGTTACGGAATGTAAATTATTTTGCTTTGTACTGTATACAATCAAGTGTTTCTAACAGAACAGACAGCTGTGCTGCTGGAGAGTTTCTTGCGCCACTTCTTCCTCCCATCTAAAACACTAGGAAGTGGTGAAACACGGGCATTTTGGGTGACGTTCGAAAAGTGCTGATTCTCGGCCAAATTTGAATAAATGGCTTTCGATATTGACTTGAACAGAACGAAGAACTCATAAGGCTCCATCACGGTAATCTACAAAAAAGGGGTTCTGAAGTAACAGCGGTTAGCAATCAATTATATCGATACGTAGGCACACTTGTTATGGAATCAATAATTTCATGTTATTGCTGTTATGTATTCGGCAAAAAAAAAAATACTCATTTTATCGATATCCCAGGGGGAAATGCGTTACGTAATTTTTCGCTTGTATCAACGTACAATTATATTTCTCTCATCATGAACTCCCGCTAGACTTGCGTTGGATGGCTTAACGATGTAATTATTTATATGTAACATAACCTTTTTTTTTGTTTTTGGTGGGAAATTATCAAATAACTTCTCCCGCTCTGGGCGGAGCGGGAGGGCGTGTCAGACTCTTACTGACTAAAACCTACCCGTGTTCCTTCGGTTGCCCTGTTGCCGGGCGCCACGATCTCCCTTTCGGTTTTCATATTGTTACATTATTTTTTGGGAACGTTTTCGTATGATTATAGAATATAATAGACCACCATGACTACCATGATCTTCTATGTCTGTTTAAGATGGTTCCTCAAATTTGATCATGTTATTTTATTGCTACCCCTGCCATTTTGTGCAGTACAATTTTGCCTTCCTTTGAAGAGAAATTCTCATGAGTTTCCCTGTGCTGCCTTCTGCAGCAGCATAACGCTAAGACTTACAAGTAGGTACTATGGGCAGGTCTGAGGTCTTCGTTGGCTCAAGATTGTAGTCTATAGACACCATCTATTTAATCACTGACCTTCATCCATCTTCCTAGCAGAGCGGGCTGTGCTGGGGCGTCTGCTGTAGGTCCTGAAAACCTCAAACGGCACAAATACTCCAATCTTATTGAGACTTATATGTTCGAGCCGTTTGGGATTGAAACAATAGGGCCATGGGGTCAGCGGTTGGTCGACTCTTCACGTGACCAGAGGGCTGGCCAAATTTTTGGCTAATGAAGCAGCATCACCATACAACGTGGCAATGTTGCAAGGCTTCTGGGCACTTTTCTTGTTGACAGCGATGCGGACAATTTTTTAATGCCCTATGATTATTTCCCCTTCCTTTTTTATATTCTTGTAAATACTATTATTATTATTTTAAGTCTGTAACCTTTAAATTATACAAATATTATTATCACAAAAAAAAACGAAACCAAAGAATGTTCTTCAAAATTTCAAAGTAGGTAGTCTATTTAATTTGTGAATCTGTCTGTAGGTATCTAAATATGGAAATAAGTTCCAAACTCGGGATTCATAAAAACCTCTGATAGCCCTGCGGACTTCGATTTTCTAATTCGAAGTCGCGAACTCGTAACCATTAAAAGTTTTTCATAAGCTCAGTGTCAAAGCTGATTTGTTGTTGAAATTATATTCAAGCTAAGTTTGAAAATATACATGCTTATGTGTTATTTGGACATAAGGTTTCGAAAATATTAGGAGATTCTTGTAATGTTTGTGTAAAAATGTAAAAGTCTTAAGTAGAAAATTAGATAATGAATAGAAATCTCGATTATGGATCAATCTACTACCTACACCATTAGGTGTGGTCAGGGTTGGAACAGGCTTTGGATTATAATATAGCCTTCCCATAGTGTCCATGAATTGTAATGTTATTTATACTTTGGAGATCACCAATTCAGTAAATAATAAATTCTGCAAACTTTCAATATACTATGCAAGAAATTTGTTTGCTGGGAATTCAAGACCAAACGAATACTACCTACTTCTATACCAACAAAATATACAATGCTATTTTTTTGCGTTCTAAAACACACATTTGGGAATTTTATTGCTTTGGTCAAAAGCTGTTTTCAAATTCGTATATGAAACTGTTTCATTCCGTACATAAATATTTGTCTTTTTATAACGTCCTTGAGTATAGTTTTGCACAGGATTTCCTGTTATTCTGTCTGTATCATACGAATTGAATAGTAAGTATTCTATTCAATTCGTTTGCTACCATTTTCGTATAAGCTTTGGAGGGCACATCATTGAGCTGTGACGAGCCTTGGTAAATATTGGTTAGAGTCAACTAGAAACTTTTTAGCGGGTTTCTTGCGGCTCGTACTTAGTTATTATAAAAACATCGCAGTCTCGGACGTTTTTGAAAACCCTGCCAGAGAATAGAAAAATATGCATACCCTTAGCAAAATTCAAAATGATTTTCTCGTAGAATAACTATTGGAACTTGACATAAGCCCTATGTAGTGTGATACAATTACAATCAATTCAGTAGGAGAAAATAACTCTAAAAAGTTGGTGAGTGTATACATATTAGTGATCGTGACTGTACCTCACCGTTGCCGCATCTTGCCACCTGGGTAAAGGTTTGGCTAGTTTTTACTGTAGCTATAGTAGACGCTACAGTCCTTAATTCTAAATTATTCCTAGTTTTTCTACCAGGGTGACGGCAGCACGATGACATCGGCCGGGGTGCAGGTGAACCCCCGCACGGGCTCCCGGCTCAAGGCGGAGGTGCGATGCGACGGGACCCCGCTCGCACCCGCCTCACCGCGCTTCGCACGTCACAACCACAACCATCTAGGTGAGAACGTGAACCTTAACTGTTAATAAAAGATATGTGGCTTAGAGGAATGCCTAAAAGAAGTGTCAGATGCTGGTCCGCATGAAGAAATTTCAGCTAGACCCGTAATTTTTTCGTTTATATTGTACATAATCAGAGAAGGATAAATGCCATCTGCCGCCAAAATAGTTATTCAAAATAAATTTTGTTCGGTAGCAGTTTACCTTATTAATTGGCCTTTGTAAATTCTACCCTCTATATGGTGTGCTCTTCTAAAAAGTTTTAAGATTACTGACGAATACTTGCTTATGTTAGATAACTTTCCTGAACAGATTATTAAAAAAAAAAAAACTTAATTTCGCTTTTATTTCCCGAGATATGATGTTTTTATTGAGAAATTATATTTAGAAATGCGGGTAAACTCCCCACAGAAGAGAAACAAACACACAGATTGCTTGCCACATAAAGAACCGTATCGATTTGAATATTGTTTTATTTTTTGTATGTCAACAATTATACGCTCGTTACAATTATTATTACACTGAGAATACTTTCAAATATTTCTGTGATATTTGTCCTTTTTTTTTTGGGTGGGAAATTATCAAATAACTTCTCCCGCTCCGCCCAGAGCGGGATGGCGTGTCAGACTCTTACTGACTAAAACCCACTCGTGTTCCTTCGGTTGCCGGGGGCTACGATCTCCCTTTCGGTTTTCTTCGCACCCCCGGTAGGTGATATTTGTCCTAGATCTTTTATGACCCATATGAGAGCATCTGTGATACATTGTCTTGCTGTTCAAGTGCCAACTAGGCCAGTTTTATCAAAAAAAAAAAGATAAATCATTCTCAAGTCCACCCAGGTCGCATCAACTCTCTACTTGAGTTGAGTCATGCGGTTTACTTGAACGTCCACTTGTATTCATTTTGACTTATTTCTTTATGGTTCTTTCCCTCTTTTGGAATCATTTCAGCTCTGTCTCTGGGATGCCACTTGTATTGCAGAAGACCATAGGCGGTAGTAAATACTTACCATCAGGACGGTGGGCTTGTACGCTATCAAATAACATAAAAAAAGTTTAAGCAGCAAGCCAATGTTCGAATTTTAAAACCGTCACAAAATTTTGGATCGTCGCAATAAGAATGAGGTTTCCAAATAATAATGAGTAATAAATAAATTAGCTACAAGTAAAACAAGAGTAACTGTAGATTCATTTTCTTCTTCTTATCGTGTGATTAGTGATTTATTTAGAATTCTAAAGCCGTTCATGTGCCTCTAACTTGGCTTCACATGCCGTCGAAACATATCTCTCAGGCATGCCGGTTTCCTTATAATGTTTTTCTTCACCGTTTTTGGACTTAATTAAAACTTAATTTACTTCTAAACACCTGCTTCCTGTAACATTAGTTTTCACAAGCAGCAGCGGAGTATTAATTTCCTTTGGCAAAGCACCACCCGTGTGCCTATCTACCTGTTGATAATGCTTCCTTGTTGCAAATTTAATATTCTCACACGGTAAGAGATTTGTTTCCTACTTTACAAACATGTTTAGAATGTTATCAAAAGTGACTTTTATTCATTTATCATTTTAATCTTCTTATGATTTT
The DNA here is from genome assembly GCA_916610215.1 of Omphaloscelis lunosa. Classification (NCBI taxonomy): domain Eukaryota; kingdom Metazoa; phylum Arthropoda; class Insecta; order Lepidoptera; family Noctuidae; genus Omphaloscelis; species Omphaloscelis lunosa. Next base: position 15,255,830 of record OU744244.1, on the reverse strand, counting down.
GTATGTATTTGTTTTAGTTAAAGGAACGCCAACTCCGCGATTGGATCCAAATGGATGCAATTTAGAAGTTAATTGTGTTGTAGTTTCCTAGACAAATCAGAGTCCTACCTACCTAAGCCTTTAAAAGCATTGCTGTTTGTGGTCAAATCAAAAACCATAAAGAATTTATTTCGACGAAATGGAGATGTAGAAATGATGGCAAGATCCAGTCAATTGAATTTCGCCTTTATGTGTATCTATAAAAGATACACATAAAGGCGAAATTCCATAATAGCCATGAACCAATTAAGATCTTTCTGTGTATGTTTCCGTCGCAGCTGGATACATTTTCAATATTTCTCGAATATCGACGCGCGTTCTTCCAAATAATATTTCATCGGTCTTGGGGGAATTACGAATCCGTGTATCTTTGATAGGAATAAAATCTTTTTTGGACAAATATTCATAATGCGATTTATTCTTGCCTTAGGAAGTTGATAAACGAGGTATTCATGTACGTTTTTGAAGTTTCAGTGTTATTAATTTAGTTTAATCATCAATGGGGATACCCGTATGTGATTCGTATTGTATAATACACTTAATTTCTGGGATAACAACTGTTGCAACCCTTATAGAAACCGTATAGAGTTTTGTTAACATACTTACCATTACAAAATTGAGTAATTAAATTGGGTCATAGCTTGAATGTTCCAATTTTGGACTAAAACTGTAATTGTTATCAGAACGTTTCAATGGGATCAAAAAGAAGCCTTTTTTAGGAAAGTCTTTTGATAGAAAAACGTGTGCGGTCAGGGGACTCCCGTCAGGAACGAAGTTTCTGACACGATACTCGCACGCACACACATTCACTCGTATAATAGAAAAAGACAGAGAGAGAGAGAGAGAGAGAGAGAGTAGCATGGAGGATTCTATCGCAGGAAATTCGTGCCAAAAAACTAAAATACTTAAATCAATAATTTCAAATAATTTGATAATTTAATTTGATGGCCGTCGTAAATAAATATCAACCCTAAATCGTAAAATAAAGATCGTTTGCCCGAAAGTGTACGTGACTTTAAATTATTAGCATTTAATCGTGACTTCGTGAGATAGGCGAAATAAATAGGTATCAATGTAGGCGTTTATAATTGAAACGTGACTCGATTTTTGGCTTGAAAAAGATAATATTATTTAGGTTTTAACTGCAAAGTCCCTGGATTTAGTTCGAAACCGTTTAATAGTGTCGTTTATCTATTTTTAAGGGTAAATGTAGCATGACACATTTAAGTCTTTGGCAAAACTCGACTAATCCCTGTCTAGCTATCCTTTGTAATCCTTTCATCACGAACTCAGAAAACATTTCTCGCCTAAGTAATATTAGTATACAAGGGACGTCTCCGCTTGCGAACTTCTAAGAGGTGAATCTAGCAAAGTAAATATTTTCCCTGCCTATGTTTAGGGTTACCTACGAGAATATGCTGTATAGATATAGCATTTCTTTATTAATAGCATTATTTCATTTATTGTAACATGTGAATTTAAAATTATTTGTGTTTGTACTGTTTTTTTTGCAAGCTAGGCCATACCTACAGATTGTTGCTTCTTCCTTATAAAATTCGTGATTTTTGCACAAACCGACAAGATTTTTGAGCAATACATATTAAACCACCGGTTAGTCTTGTCGGTTATCAGGCGATCAGAATAACACTGGTATTTGTACTGTGCAGGTGGAGCAACAGCAAACATGGCAACTGTACCGGGCAATGGCCCCCCGCCTGTTGCCACCGCGGTCGCCGAGTCGGGTTGCATCAATGCATGTCCGCGGTGCTCATGCTGCGGCTGCACGCTACGGGAAGCTGCGGCCCGGCACGAGCAGCGGGTAGCCGCCAACGAACGGCTGGAGCGCGCTAATATAGAGTGGAAACAGGTAACAACTATACAAGTTACATTGACAATAATATGTTTTATAGGTAAGCAAAACACTGCAAGGAGAGGAAGATCAAAGAAAAGATAAGAAAAAAAGAAAAAGACAACGATGGCTGAGTTGTGTGACCATCCAGCCATGGTGATATTGAAAAAGTATTGAATCAAAACGTGGCAACTGACAGAGGGAAGAATCGAAGAGGTAAACGTCTATTTCAAGACGGACAATCAAGAGAAATAACTATGTTTACCTAAAGGTGCTCCCTCGATGGGAGCAATCGCCTGTAATGTAACGAGTGGTACATGTTGATGTCAAAATATTACAGACATTGCGCACTGTAATGCTCGATTCTCCTCCCATCCTTATGTAATGCTCGAATTGTATCGTTACAGGTTGTCCACTGTAATATTCGGTTTGCCTCACTCTGATGAATGCTCGACTGTGTAACGTTACATTTCAGGCGAATGCTCCTGGTGACCTTAATAGAAATGATGGAAGATAAATTATTAATTCGTCGACCTCAAAAAAATTGACATAAGGGCAGGACGATCAACGTCATATGCCTCGAATAAGGGAGATTTAACAGCAGGCATAACTTTCTATGAAAAGTGATCAAGAAAATGGGTTGATATTGAAATGTACAATAAGTACAAAGAAGATACTTTATACAGACTTTCGATCCTAATGAAGCTCCAAAGCCGAAAGCTCCGAAAGCTCCGAAGCCTATTTATTATTTCCGATAGTGCTTGTACAAACAGTAATTTACCGAGACACATCAATTAAATTTGATCATAAAATTGTAACAGTATAAGTATTATTGTCAGATAAGGTTCGTAAGTATTTTCATAACAAAGACTAGGTACTAAGAAATACGTTTTACGATACCTAACATCTACCGTTGCAGTAAAAATTAACTACCTACTCGGTCAGTTTTACAACTGTCATGTCGTAACAATTTAATCTGAAAATCGTGGAAATATCGTGAGCTCCAGTAGGTTCCACCGTAAAATATTTGAGACGCGTTCGGTTCGGGTCAATATCGCTACATTTTTATTGGCTTAAATTGGTGAACTGCTCATGCCCCCGGAAGGCGCTCTAATTCGGCGCGACCACGCGTTCCGGTTCACCGGGCAAAAAATCGCGTATTCACGCAATGATCGCTTTCTATTAAGACGCGTGGTCTCATATAAATTCATATTCATATTTGCAGCTAAATTGTCGCTTGATCGTGTCCTGATGACGTGAAAGTTAATATACTTACCGGGAATTTAATCATTGTTTTCGAAATCACTGCATGTCGTGGTCGTAATTACCGAAAAATAATTATCTTAATAATAATACGTTAATGGTTCAGGTAATGGGGAAAAACATTTTCATTTTAATTAAACTTTATTTTCGTTTCGATCATTGATTTATTTCTTTGCATGATAAAACATAAATACTTAAATTTAAAGGTGTGACCTATGTAACCTACCTTCATTTATATAATAAATTACACGATCCAATTAAGCCGACATAAAAATGTATGGTAGAGAAACTTTGTAAAAAACATTTTGGTACGTAGCTAGAAATCGTAACTTTATACGCACTCCGTTTCCAATCAGCAGTTAGGTATTGGAAAAAAAAGATGAATGATTCTTGATAATTACTCCGATAGGGATAATTTTGGCGACAATTTAAAAACTGGCATTAGGGGCCGAAGTTGTTCGACGTCACTATATTTTATCGTAGTCGTGCAAGCCATTGTGACCAGAGGGTTACAGAAATGAAAGGCTCTCAGAAACAAAGAAGAGTGTTTTATGTAAAATCGTTTTAAAACTCTACATTATGGTAAACTACGTATTACGTAACAGAACAATATTATTAAAGAAATTACAAGATATATGTGGTAATAGCCTAAAAACATATGTATAGAAAAGATAATGGTGACACAGAGACGATGGAAACTTGGTCTACGTGTGTTTGAAGGTAACATCCTTATTCTCCATACAGGGGTGTTTTTCTAAAAAGACGGCCTTCATAGACACTAAATATTTAGGATTAAACATTACCCTTGTTTAATTTATTTAAAAAAATGAATTTGCTATATTACATATTACCATAGCGAGTGGTTGGTATTCCTACCGCGGAATTTTAAAGTCGACACCGTCCCATCGGTTACTCTAAATAGTGTACCGCTTAACAGAGCGACACAGGTTAAGTAGTTGGGTCACTGGATCACGGAGGACCTCGCTGATGACATGGACGTTAAGAGGGAACGAAGGGCGTTGGCTGTCCGCGGGAACATGCTGAGTCGAAGGTTTAAACGGTGCCCGAATGAGGTAAAGTGCACTATGTTCAAGGCATACTGCCAATCGTTTTATTCCTGCACCCTGTGGGTCAACTGTACTCAGCGGACACTCAATGCCCTTCGTATACAGTATAATAACGCTTTTAGGATGTTGTTGGGGCTGCCAAGATACTGTAGTGCGTCCGGCATGTTTATGGAGGCTCAGATTGATGGCTTTCATGCTATCATGAGAAAGAGAGCGGCCTCCACATTGCACCGTATCCGAACAAGCTCTAACAGCATTCTAAAAGTAATAGCGGACCGCTTAGACGGTCCTTTTATTAGACACTGGATCGCACTCCATGTGTCAATTTGATGTCGATTGTTTTATTTTTGTGGTTTACTAACATAGTTCCTAAGTACTTACTTATACAAATATGAATGATTCGGTAATGGATTGTCTGAAATAAAGTTATTATATAAATATCGTAAATTATACTTGCTAAACACTTTTCCATCAATTTAACGTTGAAAATGTTACGATCATCTACTGTTTAAAACTTTTGAATTTACGTGACACACACTTGTGCACCATAATATCTGCCGCGCTGCAGGCTGGTGTCCGCTGAGATTGGTCGCCATGGCCGAAAAACCCTAGACTATGCTGATAATGGTGTATGTTCGTCCATTTGCCCTTAGTATAAAATGCCCATTATCCTGGTATTACGCGAAGAAGGAATCGGGTATCTTATATGATTAATCTTTACGAAAGCAATGTTGGCTTATTGGTTGATTCGCATGAATTTACCGCCAAAAACGGGGCACTCAAAATTTTTAATAATATTATTATTTCTTGAGGCGATCCGCGAGTAGTTGATTTATTTGTGGGAGAAACGACAACTCGATAAATAAGTATTAGGCAATTGGCACATTTTGAATTTTATGCAATAAAGTTAACTATAGGCCGATCGCTTAAATGAGTTCGTGCGCGGTGCGGGAGGGGTGACAGTTGTTACAGGTTGACGAATCACTGAGCTCTCGCATCACGAAACCACAACCCTCCCGCACCGCACAGCTACCTCAGGAACAGACTCAGTTAAGCGGTCGGCCTATAACTTAATGCATAAACATCAAAATAATATTACTTAAAAGAGTCGATTCGCCGGTTTTGTGCGAGGAAATTCGTGCGAATCAACCAATTTATCCTTTGGAAGTAGGAGAAAAAAAGCTGTTAATGTGACTAAATAAAAGATAACTCAAAGCAAATTAATCAAAAGGGCTGGAAGGACGACAAGTGACATTTCTGACTTGAATAAAAGTAGTGAAGATTATGAATAATTCGTGAAAACAAAAAGATTCTCCATGATCATTGTGATCAACGTACACCTATGATATTCCTTCAAAATATTTGCTTTTCGTTTGAATCCTACTAATCCCAACATTATTATATCCTAACTAATATTATAAATTCGAAAGTGAGTTTGTTTTTTGTTTGTTGCGCTTTCACGCCAAAAACGGCTGAGTAGATTTAGATGGAATTTGTTACATAGGTAGATCATGACCTGGGTTAGGACACAGGCTACTTTTTATCCTGGATCGCAGACAAAGTCACGGGCATCAGCTAGACTTTTAATAAGTGTTCACTAAGTACGTAAATAAAATGATATTTCGATGGTAAAGAAAGCGAAGCAAAGATTTTTAGGAAAGCTAAATAAATATATATATATTGAACTAAATTTACTGATATTTATTTTTACTATTTACCGTCTTATATTGGAATACCATAAATGCTTTTACTCATATTTTAGTTAGAGTCAACGCGCCCCCGCACCGAGCCTTCTCATACGGGGTAACTCCGAGTTATTTGTAGTGTTCTTCTAATATGTTTGCAAGCAAATATAAGGGAGCATAAATTGCTAGTTTTGTTGTATAAGAAAAAAAACTGTATAGAGAATATGTTCTAGAAAAGGTTTTCAAACATAATTTAAAATATTGTAAGTCTTATTCATGAAATGGAGAGACAGTTTGTCCATTTGGACAATTTGCATTTAAATTCAATTCAGTTTTGAAATTCTAAAATTATAACGCTTAGTGACAAAAGTTTTGCATTTATTTTCTCCGCCAAATTCTGAGAGAATATAAATTATCTCTTAAACACACCTACAACAACAATTTATTTACTCTGTTATTAATAGGCTAATATTCTCTGAATAATATGCGGGTAAAACTAGTTCTGAACTCACATTTTAACACCGATTTAGACGCGTATCACTCGCGTTCCTTAATTGGCCAATTAACTATTTACGTGCGAACTCAAACAGTTAAATCAGGCGAAAGCAGAACACATTTTATCGATTTTCAGGCGTTCGTTGGACTGTAAATAAAATGTGATGCAAATCGTTCGCTTAGAACTGATGTTCTAGTAATCCCTACCATTTGTATTTGATGCGCGGCTTGGAAAGGCTTTTCGAGCAGGCTTCTCAGCTGCCGAGAAGTCGCTGGTTCTCAGCTCATTGTATTTGTTGTCTTTCAAATTAACATCGTGTGTTTTGTGAAACTGAATGTTAGCATTTTCAAAAGAAATGTTGACAAAATAAATCCTTTTCAATTAGAAATCCATGTAGTTGGAAGGAAACACTTTTCCCGACGACGGAAATTTAAGTTTAAATAGGTATTTTAAAACTGTAGGTAGAGCCTAGTACATTTTGCATGTTAAACTTTGAGTGACATTAACTGATTGGTAATTCGCAGGTGGCAGTGGTTGCTGACCGGGCCCTCCTGGCTGTCTTCGTGCTCGTCACAGCGATATCAACGGCGGCTATCTTGTTACCCCAGCTCAACAACCTGCACGTCGGCAACACGCCGCTCAAACCCCCCATTTAGAGGCAAAGCAGCAAAGTAGGGTTACATGAAACAAAGTCTTCTGCCAACGAATGTGTTAAATAAAAAGTAGTGCCAAACTCAAACAGTGCCACACTTTTTTAGACGATAAAATCTTCTGTATAAAACCCTCATAAATAGGCCCTTATTAGATAAGAGATTGCATAAGCAAGAAATTGGTAAATATATGGATAGGACTTTATTTTTGGATTCAGAGTCTAGTGTGATAAGGCCCTATTGGAAATGGATAGTGGAGTAAGTAATAAATAATATACGAAAGCCACCGAATGTTGAAGTTTGAAGTGTGGAGAGCGCAGGGAACAGACTTTAGCCGCTACAGATAACGAATAGTTTAAACTTTAAATGAGCCGACTTTTTGAATGCAACGACGACAGGCTTTTAGAGAACTTTTAGAGATACCACTACTACTTGCACAAACTTTAAAGTTTCGACGGAAACGAGGTGTGGCTGTTCGTGCTCACTTTTAGTATGAATGTTTACCGTCATTGTCAGTGGAATCACGCATAAAGTAGGTATTGAAGTTACTTAGGTTTAAGTACTTTTTATAACATAAGAAATACTTCTGGTATTTTGAAATTAAAGGCGTATTCTGAAGGCCCTAAAGGCCAATTCACACTGAGACGTGACGCGAAGCGACGTTGCGAGTACTTTTGAAGATAGTGATACAAAATATAACTTTAATTACTACACAAAAAGATACACATTTAATTGAAACAATTCGAAAATGGTGCGCTACGCCGGTAGGCACGGCGTGCAAGAGCGTCGCATGAGGCGCAGCCTGAAGCTGTCGTGGCGACTTGTTACTACTAATAGCTAGCGAGGCGGGAGCTCGCAACGAACGTAGACACGTTCCGCTGCGCCGCGCAGCGTCTCGCTGCGCCGCGCTGTGTCTCGTTACGTAGTGAGGCGTGGAGCTACCAGCGACTTCACAATGCGTCTCGCGACGTTGGGATGCATCATGCAGTGCCTTGCTGCGCAGCACAAAACCACTAGCCTCTTCAGGCATCGTCGCGGCGCGTCATGTCTCGGTGTGAACTGACCCTAAGCATTTACGTGTCCATTTTGACGTTCATCCTGTTTCGCTAGAAAAGATCATTGGGAGACTGTTTTATAACAAGCTTTACTTGTTTCTAATGATGTAACCTCTGTTTGTAAATAAATATTGAAAGGGTAGCGATTGAACCAAATATATCTTGTCTAAATAGATCTTGTCTAACATAATTATCATTTACTTTCTGTTCAAAGCGGCTTCGTTTTTTAGAAACACAATAGCCTTGTATTATTTTAGTGAGTTTGCGGAGTATCCTTACCAAAGCTGATATTTACTTGTTTTTCGAATCTATGCCTAAAAGCCTTGTAAAGACGGTTGGAATCTAAAAGATTTCTTTAAAAATATGTACTTATAATCTTGTCATTTGATTGTGCCAAATATTTGAAAATGTCAATTAAGATGTTGAATACTTATTGCAGCATGTTATTAGAGATGGCATAATATAGATAGTATATATATGTTTGTTAACGAGTAGATATATGTACATTATAGAATACATTGAATGTTCTCATGTGAAACAGTATTATCTCAACAGTAGTAGATTCATCTGTCTTGTTCATTAAATATTTTACCACTATGTATGTAATTAATTTGTAACGACAGATTATTCTCTCATGATGAAACCTTTTTATCTATAATCGAACTCAGTTCTGTCAGAACGAGCTAAACAATAATCTCTCAATAATTCAGTTGATTGCGTGGAATAAAATAATATAATACTTATTCCAAATGTTGTATATTACCTATAATCCTTCAAAATCAGTTCGATATACATCCAAAAATTGCTTAGAAAAGATTTTAAAAAATCAGCGTTAACTACCCAAAATCATTAGAGTTACATTTGAAAATGGGCGGTTGTGGTTTTATGTGGGTTCCTTATTTTTGGCAGAACTAAGCTCAAAAATGTGAAAAATTCAACACAAATTCAGTAAAGTTCAATCCATTTTCTAAGCTGTCTACCAAATTAATCCGAAACTTTTTTTAAAGCAAATCTTGTCTTAGCTTAGTTAGGTGCAAAATAAATGTTAACAATAACATAGGAAAAATTAAAATAAGCTCAAGGTTGTTGGAAATGAGTTAAAATGTTGTAAATATCGTAACTAAATCATAATGATTAATGGGAAGTTGTTAAATTATAAGAATATTGGTTATATTGTACAAAATTAAGAATAAAGTTTGCGAACTGACTTTTGTGTTTATCTAATTGAAATTGACAACAATATTATTTAATGAGTCATAGGGGTAAAAAATAAGTAAAATTTATTTAAATTATGAAATTTTACTTATTTTTTATTCCTATGACTCATCCATAAAATTAAAATGTCATAACTTATGAGATTTTACAAAAATTTTTACTACTACTAGTTTTTATTTTGACGGCCACGCGAAAATTGGGCCTATTATTTCCCAGGAAAGCTCCACAGACAATGACTTTAGCAATCACTTATAATAAGAGTACGAGTACTTACAATAAGCTGACATTCCTATTCTTTATACTATACAAATATATATATAAAATTAAAGCTCTTTGCAAATCTATCTTTATTACCGCGTTGTTCTTCGAAACTTCACAACGGATTCTCATGAGGTTTTCACCATCATTTAGAAAATTTATTGAAATGAAATGAAATTGTTTATTCTGTAAATAGGATATCGGAATCACTTTTACACGTCATATTAAAAAAAAAAAGCTAGATGAGTTCTCAGAGTAGTCAGATAGAAAACGCCGAGTTTCCTATCTGACTACTCTGAGAAGAAAGGCCGAAACAAACTAAGAGGTCACAGTCTCTATTAAAGTCCAGACATAATCTTGGTCAAGCCATATGAGGACCATGTAGATTAGTGTCTGAAATGGTCTTTTGAGGAAAGAACCACAGATTTGAGTGGACCTGTCCAGTCAGTGCAAGCATTTGTCAGTAATCGTGGAGCTCAACTCAGAACTTAAGGAGCTCAACTCGTCGAACAATACCAAAGAAAGGACAATTGGGTAGGCCGCATACTCAAACTGCCAGACCATCATTTAAACTAGCTGATAAATAAAAATAATAATGATATCCACATAGCCCTCACATTAATTCCGGAAGGTTTATGTGTATACCTACTACATTCATACTAAATTGACATATAATAAAGAAATCTCGATGTTTTGTCATGTTGTAAAATCGAGCGAAGCAGCAGCAGTTTGTTAGTTTTCAGATAATAAAGATTTAGATAACTTTTTTACGTCCAAAGTAATATTTCGCAAAGGCGTTCGCAGAAACGTCACTTAAATCTATTTATAAATATTTAATGGAGATTCCATTAAATATTGAAAAAAGACACAATTTCCGGGAATGAAGTACCTAAATAATAAAATATTCAGAAGCTTAGGAATTCTGATAAAGATCACAAATATTTCGTAAACAGTAAGCTGATGAACAAATAGTGGGGTCATGCGGAAATAATACCAATGATTGAAAACAATGCTTTTTATTCCAACAAAACATTTTTTTAGTTTTTGTATTTATCACAATTTGGCAACAACTGTCACACTCACATAAACCGAAAGAAAATGCCAAAAGGATTAGGTATGTAAGGATCGTTGCTGGTGGCTTTCTGTAGTTTCTGCCTACCCCCATTTAAAGAAGGCGTGAGTTTTTGTATATAATGTAATAAGCTGATACAGTTCATTTTTCGTAAGTAAATAAATTATTGGTTATCTATTTGATCATTATGTACACTACCTACCCAATATGTTGAACTATGTCATTAATTAAATCCAAGCATCAAATATCACAAGAGTATTATTATATCGCCCTATTTCCAGTGTTGTGTAAATATATACCCTACCAAATTTCAAATAGGTTATAATTCATTCAAACGATCGCGTACTCGCGCGATGATCGCTTTTGGTTTAGAACGCACAGAGACGAGTAAACTCATTTTTAACCGACTTAAAAAAGGAGGAGGTTCTCGTATCGTCGGATTTTTTTTTATGTTTGTTCGCCGATTACTCAAAGACGGCTGGACCGATTTGAAAAATCTTTTTTTTGTTTGAAATGGTATACTTTCAAGTTGGTCTCATTGTCATTGGGCATGATCTAATGACGGGATCTTGGAGAAATTGAGGGAACTCTTCAAATTTATAGGCGCACCTATAGCGATTTGGGTATGTTTGATGAGCAGTTGACATTAGGCTATTGTAACTTCACTAAATCACAAACCAACACAATAAAAAGTGAAAAAAAAAAAGACTTTTATAATAATAATTGTAGGACCCCGGGTCTAATTCTTCTTCTTTTCGTGTGGTTAGTGACTAACCTTTTTTTTGGGTGGCGAATTATCAAATAACTTGTCCCGCTCTGGGGGGAACGGCAACATGGCAACATGGCGCTCTGGGGGGAGCGAGAGGGCGTGTCAGACTCTTACTGACTAAAACCAACCCATGTTCCTTCAGTTGCCATGTTGCCGGGGCCACGATATCCCTTTCGGACTTCTTCGTAACCCCGGTAGGCATCGGCACTAGCGGGCCCAATAAGCCTGGTCCTTTTCGGACGCCGATCTACCCATTGCTCACCGTCCGTAAGCCCGCGCCTACGGTTAGTGACTAACCTGGTCTCAGAGTTTTAAAGCCGCCCATGGGCCTCTGACTTAGCTTCACAAGCCGTCGAGAAATATCTCTCAGGAATGCTTGTTGCGGTTTTCCTTCACTGTTTTTGAAGCAATCGTCTTATTTAAAAGCGATGGTCGCACGAATATACGATCGTTCGAACTTTTTGTTCGGTTAGACGATCGCTTTTAAATAGGAGATGGTCGGATAAGTAGAAATATAATGAAAACACATGAAACATGGAAATTCACTTTCCCTTTTACTCATAGAGCACCAGCAAGCGCTAAATGTTCCATGAAAAGGTTAACCCAAGCCACATTATGAGTACCTACCGTGATTTCTGTTACTCAAGGTGCATAATGTGAAGTATATTTGAAGCGGATAATTGGATCTCACGCATATCCTGCCTACCAACGACATTCAGTGGACCGTCTTGAGGAAGTGTTCAATTGTTCACGGCCAAACTGTTCGCGCGGAAAATCATTCGTGTTTCACTTGCTTGAATGGAAAATGAGAAAATTATGGGACTTGAGATAAGTATAGTACCTAAATGTAAGGAGTAAGTATGTGATAGTAAATGAGTGAGAAAGAATGAAAGAAAAACATTTATTTGAACACAGTTCGTGAAACACAAAACACAAATAACAAAGATAAAATAAATAATAATGTTTAAAAAGAACAGGGTGTGCCTCACGGCTGCGACAAAAAGTGAGGAGGATGAGAAGTTCCATTAGTTCTTGTCTGCAGCTTATGATGAGAAACTTACTGCATCTCGAAAAGGATGCCAATAAGCTTGGCATATAATATTGCGCTAATCGCTGAGTAGATACATATGCTGAGTAGGTTATGCTTTAATCAAAATAGAATACGGTACCAAACAATTCTAGACCTAGCTGTAGAAGCCTGGAACTTCAGTCCCCAGGAAAGCAATATCCCAACTGGGCTGTTGACAAAACAGTAAGTGTAAACAAAGCCTTAGCAGTGCCTACTACGTTTACATTCGCGTATCAGTCTATTGTCTCTCGTCTAAGGCCAAGGCCATACAACTCTATCGACCCAATTTGGGCCACTCGAAACTAACAAGAGTGTCTTACTTGAGCCCGCATTCAATTTGTATGAAGGGAAACGGTCGGAAATCTGAATATTATTGTTCTTAATAAGTGTAATTAGTAACTCAGGCATTCAGTAAGATAATCATTTGAAGGAACTTGACATTGTAATGGGGTCATTGCAATTGATTTTGGAAACCTATTGGCAATGATGTACGGATTTAATAAAGGAGAGCGGTGAATCAGTTTAAAATTTATATCAGTCCAAAATGGTCACGGAGCTGAACAAAAGGAGAATCTTTGAAAGGTAAGCCGAAGTTGGAGATGACGTTTATTAAGACACGAAGTCATAAAGGCAGCTTGAAATTCGTGGTGATAAATTTGACTCGCAGTATGTGGGTTAACTATCTTAATGCATCATACGTAGTCTGAAAATTAAGAAACACAATTCATAATGTTAGTATACCCAAACTCTAGTCCTCCTATTTTTGTCACCAAGGGATAAAATTGAGAAAAAATAAATCTTTTGGAAAATTGTTAAGATTTTCCAAAAAATTACCAAACTACTTAAAATAAAATTAAAACCTAAATAAAGAGGTTTTTAAGTAGAAAATTAAGAAAATCTGGTATAAGAAAAAGGATTATTATTTTATAAATCACAAAGTGAGAAACCAAGTTAACTGCAGCTAATGCTGCACGTTGTTTTTAACGGTGCCTTTAGTGTTAGACTAAATCCAGGTCTTAGCTAACACGGGTTCCGTCGCTTTCTGTTAAATGGGCAGACCAACGTCTGAAATAACATGTCCCGAACGACGACCTGAGCAAAAGTGCAGTTTTTCTAGTGTATGTATGTAGGTATTTGTTATCTTCTTTGTTACAACGCAGGACCACGTACCTAAGTAGAAAATGATCCTTTGGTACACAATTTAACAAATTAACTATTCAATTTATTTTTTATTATCTTTCTCATGTTTTTAGAAACGACCAAAGAGAATCTAACATTGTGATTGTTAGGGTGTTCCGTCGCTAAATATACATAACACATAACAATATCTTTCCCCGAAGAGTTACGCAGAGGTGTAGGTACGTTTTGCCATCAACCGGGCACAAATCCACAGTCCGGGCTGCTTTTGAGAAATTCCAGGTGATAAAACCCAATAACACTTTGCCCGACCCGGGACTCGAACCCAGGACCTCATGCTCAGCAGTAGCGCTTTCGACCACTAGACCAACGAGGCAGTACCTAATTAGAGTTTCGAGCTTATTCGGTTTTCTCTCATTCACTCAATTTTCTAGGCGACTTAGTCTTCAACAACGGAGTAGTAACTCAAGCTTCCGTCTAGGATTTCAATTCAATTTGCAAAATGGTCACTCGAAGAAATCCTTATTGTTCCGTTTGACCTATTTTATTCGTAAAATTATACAGAGTAACGAAAGAGTATTTCATTCATTTATGTCAACGACCTCATCAATAAAATTTATTGCACATAATCACACAGTAACTGGACAGTTCTTGTATATATTAAATATATTTATTCTATATTCGCCTTTGTCAACGAGTGCTCTCACTAGTTACATAGTTAATCCGATAGAGCACGCATCTCGATTATTCTCGATCATAGATATAAGCGAGTTGGAACACATACATATTTCCCATTAAGAGGTCGGTTAAAAGCCACTAATTTAATTAGAAATACCTGTATATTACTTCTGTTTAAAAATACTCGTAAAGGAACATTACTTGTCGGTGTGATTTTGATCTATCTATAGTCTTTATTTATTTTCGTTGCTCATATTTTTAGTAGATACCGTGAAATATGCCAACCAATTGATTGACTTAGGTGGCAATTTATATGTATGGAAATATTGACTATCGTGTTTGTTGCTAATTTCGCTTAGTTGCTTCTTGGAACTCGTCGAATGAGGTGCGTGTTTTTACGGGCAAATTCTAGTGCAATGTCAGGGTAATATTGCCCAGTTATTTTAGTAAAAAGCTTTTCATTGTGTCGTCTACATTTCTAAATCAAACGTCATCTTTACCAAAAATTCTTGTACTGGTTTTTATGTCATCTGCATAACGGCCATATTTGCGTCAAAAAAAGCTATGTGAATGTTGGCTAAAACTTCACATAACTTTGCCCGCCAACAAAATCGAACAAATATTGAATTCAATATTAAAAAAATGTAAATTTAGTGATAATAACACATGCACATGATCATACGGTTGTAGCAGATGAAGGAAAATACTTACATTTCCGTAGAAAAATCGTATTAAAATTGTAATTATTCGAAAAAAGTGGGCAAAATTGGCATGTTTCACGGTATGAATTTATTTATGTATTAAAATATAGGAGATCTATATATTGGTGTAGGTACACATGCAACAACGACAGCCCCATTTATGTCTACGCAAATCACTGTTCATTCCAAGGTTGCAGAAACAGATCGCAGAAAGCGATATGGGCGCCCATTGTATATTTTGTAGTGTTTGATATATTTTTTGTTATACCACACAAATATATCTTTAAAAAAGTAGGCAAATCCAGAGGGCCTAGACAAAGTGACATTCTATCGAATAGCTTATTATGCAAAAGCTGTTGAAAGTTGTCCTAGAAACGCTTTGAAAGCCAATAAAACATTTCAGCCCAAAACTATACAAATCCTTCCAATTTTTTAAACAGAAAACTGGCACGAACAACCCCAAAAAATTCAAAATTGCCAATTAAAAATCGTTACACAGCTGGGCTGCAAGAAAAAATGCGAAAAAAAATTATCGTGGAATTTAATTATTACTGATTTAAATCAAATTCAGAATGACGTGATGAATGATGATTCTTGTCATCCACAGCCCGACAAGCGTGATGAATTTTGCGAGACCTACCTAGCATCTGCAGGCCGGTATTGTGTACGTTAATTCTCTAAATATATAATCTATCTCTCTTTAGTCTATAGTTATTGGTATCTACATACATACCTACCACAGCTTATATACTCATCTCGGGTGACCACTGAAAATCAGCGCTATGCTGTGGGTCCCCCATAGCACAGTATAATGCTGAGTGGACGCCTTCTTGTCACAGTCATAACGTACAGCTACCGACTATTCATGTTTGCATATGCACTAAGTTATACCTATTTTGTTTTCTGCTTACCTACTCTTGTCTTTTGTATGCACGTGTTTCTGTTACAAATAAACCTATTTTTCTTTCTTTCTTATCTAGGTACCTTTTTTTTTGGGTGGTAAATTATCAAATAACTTCTCCCGCTCTGGGCGGAGCGGGCGGGTGTGTCAAACTCTTACTGACTAAAACCCACCCGTGTTCCTTCGGTTGCCCTGCTGCCGGGGGCTGCGATCTCCCTTTCGGTTTTCTTCGCAACCCCGGCAGGCATCGGCCTTAGCGGACCCCGTCAATTCTGCTGACATCTCTTTGAGGCGCGCGTGGAACACAACGTGCCGTCGACCAGGGCCTGGTCCTTATCGGATGGCGAGCTACCCATTCCTCACCGTCCGCAATCCCGCGCCTACGGTGGCTGGGAATCGGCCTGCGACTCCCGACGCCCAAGGCGTCGCCTCCTGCGGCGGTTAGGGGTGTGAGGGCGCGAAATTTGCCTCTCCTTCACACGTTCCGCCTCTTCCTTCGCGAGCATTACCGCTTCACAGAAGGAGGTGACGGCCTCCTATTTCCTCTCGCTCCGTTCCTTGGCCTGAATCAGGGCCGGACGCGAGAGATCACCGCCGCCGATCGCCGCCACCAGGACACGGCGATGCTCCGCCCAAGCTGGGCAGACCTCCACCGTATGCTCCACCGTGTCCTCCGGGCGATCCACACAATGGTGACACCCGGGCGTTTCCTCCCGCCTTATCCTGTGCAGGAACCTCCCGAAACAGCCGTGTCCGGTGAGGACCTGCGTCAGGCGGAAGGTGAGGACGCCGTGGCGCCTCTCTAGCCACTCCTCAAAGAGGGGTCTTATCGCCGCAATTGTGGTTGCGACAATCGCATTCTCCACGACGCCATGAGATCCCGCCGGAGCTCTGTCCGCTGTGCTGTGATTTCTCGCGGCAGCGGAGTTAAGCCCCGGCGTTTCGCCTCCTCGCGCCACTCCCAGATGTGCGCGATGTGTGCCTCCAGACATGTCGGTAATCCGGCAAGGATACCTAGGTACCTACCCACTGATTTATATTTTAAATATTGTTCTTAAGTTATGCCGATATCAGACGGTTTACTCGAGTGACGGTTTATTTTTGTTTCATTCCACATTCACTCGACATTGATAAAATTACTTAGAAATTAACGATCATCTGCTTCTTTCATTTCAATTTTCAATCATTCAGTAAGTCAGTAAATGATGTTAAGTGCCGAAATCCAACATCATTGAATCCTTTTTTTTTACTTTTGTTTCTACTTGTATTCACTCAAAGTAAAACCAGTTTATGTGAAAGACAAAGCTGAACAACAAATGAAGCGTCTGGTATCGACTTTTGTGCATTTTGTACCTACTTTATAAAGTATTTTAAACTGCCTCGTATACCGACTTTAAAATGTGTAAGATAACAATGACAGGTTCATAGTCATAGAGGGGGAAAGTAACGCCTTCATATCCTATCCTATACTATTAAATGAGCAATATTTGTAGATATATATCTATATACATAAATTTGTAATCACGTTCTTGAAAACGGTTTTAACGATTTCAATGAAAGTTGCAATATGGGGGGTTTAACGGGGTGAAAAATCAAACAAGCTGGGTCTCATATCTGGGAATAGTACATTATTGCAAAGGCCGTGAAATAGGCAATTGCAGGTCGAGTATGAGTTTGAAGGCCGAGCCGTAGGCGAGGACTTCACTGATACGAGACAGGCAATTGCCATTTCCGCCGAGGCATATATAATGCTTTTCTCAAAAGAATGCAGGGAAATAAATTTATATTTATTATGTATGTAAATAACAAATCAAGACGAATTTTCAGCTTTGCCGCTAATTTTCTATTTATCATCTGTGCCGAAAGGCAAACACATTTATGGCTATACAGCCACGTGAACGCAATTTGTATTACGCAGACTTACTTTGGTATGCCAAGAATGATAAAAGAGATCCAATCAAAGAGTATTTAATAACCCCAGTACGCCGTTTCATACAACATTGATGGAGCGTTGTAATTTTCTAAATTCAAAAAACGTTCCTGCAATGGATTTGATTTTCTTTGATCGTAAATTCGATACTTCGCGTGTTCTTTTTTAGAAAATAATGACAATATTTCCATGCATGTTTGAGAAAAAATATTTTTCTCTATTTTCACCCGAACAGAGCTCGGTCGCCGACGTACTTCTTCTTAAATTGTGTAAATGAAGCCCAACACTATGGAAGGGGTTTCAACATTACACAAACTTCGGCAATTCAATATTGCCAAGATGGTTACTGCGTAGCCCAAAAAAGGATTTTTTTTACATAATCTCATCACAATGCGGATAAATCGCTAAAAGACAACTAAAAGCTACCTTCTATTCGTGTACGTACTATGTATAGATAAATATGCTAGACATAGGTACCTAAATATATACAAATCACTTTTAGGGACTTTCCGCTAGGTTAACGGGTTGTTTTATCCTACCTATGTTGATTTAAGAAGTCATAGAAAGCTGCTGATAATTATCATTTATGTTAATATAAATTAAAATGTTTTTTATTCAGCCATCAAAAGGATGTTGAAAATTTTCGAGCCGACATATCTGCCGTATAAAAAAAATAAAGATTTATACATTTATTTAATTGAATTCAATTCAGAATATTGTTATTTCACATAAACCTAGATGGGCACTTATGAAACGTCAGAAGCTATGTGCACGGTTCCAATGGAGCGTTGATTTATCTTTTAGTTTTTTTCGTTTCCAATGCATTGGTCGTTTCCAATGGAGAAGAGCCGGCAAGAAACTCCACGGTTACCCTTTTAAAAATAATTGGCTTTTACAATTCTTTCAAATAACAGTGTGACTAGTTATGGGAGGACAGTGTAGGTCTATCAATAAGTACCAGGTACTTAAGAAAATAGAAAATGGTCAACAAATCTATAGTCCACTAAGCCTACAGCATTCTCACATTCACAAAATAGAAAAGAATCTATACAAAAGATATATAAATTAATAAAAATAAAAACCTATTTTAATTAAACGCAATTACATGATTCCTATTATTATTTATAATTTTTATCAATTTATTTTCAATTTTATTCCTTTTGTATTTTATTTGTCAATTATCATTGTACTAATTACTCTAAATGATAATAAAAACCGCATCAATCTCCATTTCGTAGTTTTAGAAGAACGCAGTCACACGATTTTGCATTGAAGGTACTTTATAAATCTATCATCAATAAATATAAATTATATGTATTGATGATAGATTTATATTATTTAAATGTAGGTAATACACAGATATTGGGTATATTTATTTCAGCTTCTTTTTAATTACAACACAATACACACACACATGTACCTATGTCACAACATTTATTTCATTTAGTATGAGCGTTTTTATATTATCCTATATTATATTACTTTTAAATTATTTATTAAGACGGACAGACACTTCCCTATTTGTGTTTATTATTATTCTAGTGTATGACACTCGTGGGTTGCAGCTGAAAATCACCGTCAGGAAAAAAAAAAAAGCGGTACACTTTGTGATATCATCTGACATTATGCTGAGCTGAGGCCCTTTTGGCATTATAATCATTGTTTTCTGTTTTTTTTTTATAGTTTTAAGATGTATTTTTGTGTTACCTATAATGCCAATAAACGCAAATTACTTTCTTATTCTTTCTTTTATAAAATTATTATTTTATAACATATGTAGTGAATTCATGAATTGATTGAGGGATAAAGAAAGAAATAAAAAGGAAAAATTGGTTTAATTGTCACAGAAACACGTGCACTTATAAAGAAAAGATAATTGGAATAAAAAAAAAAACGAATCACACAACAGAAACAGTCGGCAGCTGTACAAAAAGACTGTAACAAGAAGGCATAAAATAAAGAAAAAAACCGGCCAAGTGCGTGTTGGACTACGCACAATGAAGAGTTCCGGTAGTTGATGAATTTATCCCAAATACAAACTTAACATTGTAGTTGAAATACATGTTCTCCCATACATTCCAACTGCAAATATAAGTTTATACGCACAATATTCATAGATTTACCGTGTTATTTTGAGACCATAGACGTCTTATAGATTTTCCTGTAATCTATGTGTGACGAACCATTCTCTAAAAAAAAAATAGGCTCAGTAGTTTCGGAGATAAGGGGGAATGGTCAGTTTTCATCTATTTTCTTAAATATCTTTAAATTATTTATTTAAAATAATAAAAAAAAAAATGATATCCTCGCAACAACCGCCTTCGTTTGATATGTCACAAGAGACAGTCAGAAAAACTTTTTATTTTTTTTCTTAATTGCCCTCCAATTGTGACCCCATATTCAAAATTAATTCATTTACGTTACACCTCCGTGTCACAGAAATACATATGTGTACCAAATTTTAACTTGATCGGTCAATTAGATTGTCGTCTGTCCAGTAAAGTGGCTGTGACAGACAGACAGACAGATAGACAGACAGATACACGAGTGATCCTATAAGGGTTCCGTTTTTTTCTTTTGAGGTACGGAACCTTAAAAAATAAGAGTAAGTAATAATACTGTTTTTCAATTAAAACAGTAGCCCTATTTCGTGGAAATTTGACGATCAAACGTTAAGGAACTGTGCCTGCAGATTTCAGGGTTGAGCTTATTGCGGGTCGAAAGAATTTTTGCCTAAATGTGATTTCAAAACAACAAATAGGTATATAGGTCCAAAAAAAAAAACATGTGCAAGCATTGCTTTTCAAAACTTCAAGGTGTTTGTTACGTCACCACAAGGTGGCGACGATGACCTAGCGGTTTCATTACCCAGCTCGCGGTAATACGCAGGCACAATATAAAGGTGCTGCTAGTTTCAAGCCTGCTGCAGACGCCTATAGAACGTATTCTAACAAATGGAGCCCACGGCCGCCCACACTCTACATATGTCTAGACAAGTATATTAGCATGAGTGATGGGGTGAAGATGTCGATATAATGTTAGAGGCCTTTTTTTCGGTCATTCTGTCTCTGGCCATTGTACTTAGATACATATTTATATGTACTTAGGTATTATTTTTGAAGCTTTTACCCAAATATAAAGAAGGGTTATTTAGATAAATTTTTACTTTTTATCCTAAAACAATAAGCATTTTGTTTAGGCTTGGAGTACCTAGACAATGAAGTGCTGCTACTATTATTTCGCTAGCAACTTACAGTTTCAGCAAAATACAAAGGAGTTGTTTAGTGTGGCTACGTCACGATGAAAGACATGGCGCTAACCGCAAACAGCTGCTACGAATGAGACACAATTTTCTTAATTAATACAGTTTATTATGAAACTTGCTACGTTGATATTAATATGTATCTTCGCCTTTCATTTAAACTTAAAATTAAAATGATAAATCGATATTTATCCCATGCTATCTGCATGCGCATCACTAAACCGTAGTACAATTGCAAGGCCACACGCTTTGTGCCAGCGACGAAGCTCGTAAGTACATTTCACTGACATTCCTTTGGACAGTTCATAATACATGAGAACACGAATGGAATGTGAAGACTCTACAGCTGGTAATTTACAAAAACTCTTTGGAGAGCTACTTACCTATACATACCACCACTGGTTAAATAAAGAAAAACATTTTTGAGGTACTTACTCGTCTGTTCATTTTTAGTGTTCCGTACCTCAAAAGGAAAAAATCGGAACCCTTATAGGATCACTTGTGTGTCTGTCTGTCTGGCTGGCTGTCTGTCTGTCACAGCCAATTACCAATTTGGACCAATTAAGTTGAAATTTGGTAGACATATGAATTTTTGCGCCCTAAACACGGATGTTAAACGTAAATAGATGAACTTTAAATATGGGGGTCACTTTTCGGGGGCCAATAGGAAAATTAAAAAAAAAGACGAATAAAAATAGTCTTACTGTGAAGAACTCAATGATTTTTTAAAAATAATTTAAAAATAAATATTTTTAAAGATATTTAAGAAAATAGATGAAAATTGACCATTCTACCCACTTATCTCTGACACTATTGACACAAAAATTTAAAAAAAGAATACCTTATTGGTTCTTTACTCATAGGTTACAGGAAACCTATGGTCTTAAAATAACCTGATAATCTCTCAATATTGTGCACTACAATTTTAAGTTTGTTCTTGGGATAAATTCATCCCAAATGAATGAAAATTGACCATTCTACCCACTTATCTCCGACACTATTGACACAAAAATTGAAAAAAAAAATACCTTATTGGTTCTTTACTCATAGGTTACAGGAAACCTATGGTCTTAAAATAACATGATAATCTCTCAATATTGTGCACTACAATTTTAAGTTTGTTCTTGGGATAAATTCATCCCAACTACGGAACCCTTCATTATGTGTGGTCCGACTCGCATTTAGCCGGTTTTTTTTTCTCAAAGTCTTCATCCATTTTGGCACACAGTTAGACCATGGCCTGGGTTAGGACAAAGAATACTTTTTATCTTGCTGATACATTCCTCTTAAATAATTTCCAACCTGCATGCGGGCTAAGCCGCACGTAAAAGCTAGTCATCTATACTTTATAGGTATGTACTATGCATGTATTCATAATGTACTTTTTATTGTTCTCGTTTATTCTTGCCTTTTATGTATGCACGTGTCTCTGTGACAAATAAACCTATTTTTCTTTCTTTCATGGGATGGTATACTGAAAAATGAAACTAGTAATTATGCCGTTTGTGTTGAAAATAATTTTCCGGAGAAAATAGTATATTATGCAGTTGTGAATAAAGGTCGGATTTAAAGCGAGGGCCATAGGTGAATCACGAGCAGGTGAAGGATTCTAACGACTGAACCACGACCGTAGGGAGTGATTCATGATGATGATGTTAGAATCCTGAGTGACGCAAGTAATTTATGGCCCTTGATATAAATCTGTTTTATTCAAGAGTCGCATACTTTATACTATGACTACGAGATAAAGCAAAATTTAAGCGAAAATCGACATTTAATGAAGAAAACAAAGGAAGGTTAATTAATTAAAATGCACATTAAAATTGGAACAATTATTAAAATTATGAGTAATTTTCTGCATATTATTAAAATAGCGCCAATTTACTAATGACAGCAAAGAAAACAAAACAGTTTTTATTCTAATGCTAAACTCCTTGTCGAAAATGTCGACCAATCGAATCTCGACGAGTTATTTGTACAAGGAGTTTGTATGTCGAGTTTTCTTCGCACAAGGAGTTTGTATCGAGTATTTTTTCGCAAGGAGGTTGTATAGCATTGAGCTAGAGCCGAATATGTTAATAATACCAGCCTATTATTGTCCTACTGTAGGGCAAAGGCCTCTTCTCAAACAAAGAAGGCACGAGCATCGAAACAACGGGGTCGGGGTCGAATATTGGTGTGTTTTAAATTCAAACATTTGCTTTACAATTGCTTTTTATTCACTGTGTTCAGTGAATAAAATAACCTTTTTAGAGGGGAATGGTATATAGTAGATTGTTATACGAGAGGCTAAAATAACCAATTATATCGAGGTAGTTTTACTCCCGAGCTTTAGCGAGGGAGTAGATAGAAACCGAGTTATAATGATTTTTAGCGCCGTGTGTGTGTTACACTCTACTTTTCACTACGATTGCGAAAAAATAAAATAATCCAATACGATATTAAATAGTTTATATAATTAAATAATACAATTGTTCAATTCGAATTTTTAAGGAAACTTTTTACCACGGTATGCGGTAGTACGTTTCCATGGGATAATTTCCGATTTCCACGCGAGTGAAGCCGCGGAAGAAAGCTAGTATTACATAAGATAAAAAACTTTTCGTTTTTGTAGCAACGTTGGTTACAGACAAAATTTAAAAATAAATTGCTTTTTTCTCTTAGAGCAAGATATGCTATTTTTTCTCCGCTCTGATACACTACAATGACGGACTTTTTAAGAGGAGTGAAAAATTAATTGAATACCAATGAATGAGCAGAATGAATTTTTCTATAGCACCTTCCTTTGTTGTTTATTTATATAACTAAGGGTTTTTAACAGTGTATAAAGAAATTAGATGTGTGCTGTCCGTTTACGTTACTTTTTACAGAAATATTTTATTGTTCATACCTTATCAAATTTCATTTTTATTTTGAGTCATATGGATTGTACAAGATGTACACACACATAGGTAATATAAGTAACTACCTAGCTAATAGGTATCCTACTTGTGAAGGTTTGTGAGGATGGATGGATGGATGTTTGCTACTCTTTCTCGCAAAAATGACTAAACGGATTTAGATGAAATTTGGCACATAGATAGTTTATAACCTGGATTAATACATAGGATACTTTTCATCCCGATATTCCCACGGGAACGACACTTATGTTGGTGAAACCACGGAGCTGCTAGTATGATAATACATTCGTTGCCAGAAGATAATTTTCGTCTATCTTTATTACATAAAATATTAAAAAACTTATAGAAGACACAGAATTTTGCAATGTCGTTACTCTTCATTTTAAGTGGCGTGAAACCCTTGAATATACACTTTTTAATTCAAAGAAAGGACCGTCATCCCCTAAAAGAAATAGGGCCATATAATGAGCGGCTTTTGATGCTAAAATGTACTCGTTTTCATACGACCTAAGAGAACATTATTAATTTGGAACACTACGCGGTTTACCGCCATTAATATTAGGTACAAAAATAAAATTAAATGAGTTCTTTATTCATGAGTTAGGTTAGAATTTAATAATTTCTCTGGTCGTAAAACTCATGTGGGTTAAAAGACAGATGAAAGAGAAACCTCTAGAATCTATCTAGAAAGGAAATATTTAACTGATCCTCTAAAAGTTATTGACCTTCTAATGATGTACATTTTTTTAAATAATGGAGCCGCTTTATTCATTCTTGTCTAGCTCACAGTAGGTCGCAGTAACTAAGCTAGGATATCCCGATTATACTGGTTAGGTTAGGTTAGAACTGAGTCCAACCGCGCGCGAGCTGAGCGAGCGGTGCCGCGGTAGCGACCTTTGAGCGGTACATCAAAATTGGTCGCAGTTGGCTATAAATATAGTATTTTTAGGACCCCAAAATATGAATTATTTGAGTTTCAAAAAAAAAAGAAGCTCTTTCTGTTTATAAGAGTATTCAATAATATTTTTAAGAAAGAAAATTTGAAATAATTTGAGGTACGATAAGAGCCTTTCTAAAACACGTGATGGTTTTGGTGACAGCTCGGACATTATGATTAATTTTCAGTATAGATTTTCAAAGCAAATAAATTAAAGTGGTCGCCACAACCGCAGGTGTCGGTCTCTGTCATATTAGGTTTGTATTTCAAGAAGATTGATTGGTCGGCTATGAAAGACTAAAACTCACCTTCAAATAAACGCGTTCCTTCAACTAGAATCTAAACATGTAAGTATAATATTGCCTTGAATAATTCAATAGGTAAAGCATGTCTTAAAACGTGCAATAAAAGTTTGGAGTAAGTGAATCTTGAATAGAAAGAAAACAACTGAAAACGTGTTATTAAAATGATTTTGTTTTAATTGAAGAACGTATTCTTTAGTCACTAGATTGTTTTGTATGTTTTGTGTTTTTTAATAAAAATCGATTACTATTAGAAAGGGACATAACATAACATCAGGCCTGTCTTCTCCGACGGGTTAGATCTGTCTAATCGACACGTGTTTCACCTCTCAACGAGGCATCCTCAGGATGACGATTGACTTGTCGCGAACTCGAACACGGCGGTGTTACTAAATATATCCACATCATCATTTTATAATGGATTTCCGCAAAGTCACGCCTGAATCAATTAACTATCTTAGATCTATCTATCTATAGTAACAACCACTTTTCGCCAGTTATACCCATGTAACAGGGGGCGAGTCTTTGCCATCAACCGGGCACAATATAGACTCAGGGCTGCTACTGAGAAAATTCCTTATGGAAAAACTCAATAATACATTAGTTTGATACGTAATAAAGGCATTAAAAAAACCGGCCATGTGCGTATCGGACCACGCACAATGAAGGGTTCCGTAGTTGGGATAAATTTATCCTAAGAACAAACTTAACATTTTAGTTGATAAACATGGTCTCCCATACATTCCATCTGCAATAAAGTAGTAAGAGTATATAACCATTGTCTGTAAACTTTTTTCAAAATTTTAGGCTCAGTAGTTTCGCAGATAAGTCCCAGGTGGACAATTTTCATCTATTTTCTTAAATATCTTTAAATAATTTATTAGAAAAAAAAGTATATATTTGAGATCCTCACAACAAACCCTTTCATTCCATATGTCACATGGTACAATTTGGTAAACTTTTTTTTAAGTTCCCCTTTTTGCCCCCGAAAAGTGACCCTTTTTATTCAAAATTAATTTATTTATGTTACACGTCCATATCGGAGTTATAGAAATTCATATGTGTATCAAATTACAACTAAATTGGTCCAGTAGATTCGGAGCAAATCAGCTGTGACAGACGACAGACAGCTAGCCAGCCAGACAGATACCTGAGTTGTCCCAGATGGGTTCAGTTTTTTCCTTCTGAGGTACGGAACCCTAAAAATAGATAAAGCATCAACTAGAATGTGTATTCACTCAAATTTATTATACAAACATCGATAAAGGCTTTGACGTGTTTTGGGAGGGTAAATCCAAAGCTGGTTGTGGGTAAGTCTTCTATCGCCATTGCAGTCGATATTTTTATTGATTTTTTTTTGCAGGTACACAATAAACCGAGGCTGTTTATCAATAACGTATGTTGGTTTAAATATTTTTATATCAAGAGAAATTCTTTTAAACCATGAATAAGTTTTACGAAAGGTTAATGGATTTTTTTAATATCATGAATATTTAAAAAAATCAAATGGAATCAATCTAAAGTCAAAACAAATCCTTAATAATTAAAATATAATCCAGACCCAGGTAGACCGAAGCAAGGAAAACCTGCTTAGGTGGAGATTCACAGATGACTCCGCCCTTTTTTTTTTTGGGTGGGAAATTATCAAATAACTTCTCCCGTTCTGGGCGGAGCGGGAGGGTGTCAGACTCTCATTGATAAAACCTACCCGTGTTCCTTCAGTTGCCATGTTGTTGGGGACCACTATATCCCTTTCGGTTTTCTTCGCACCCCCGGCAGAGATGACTCTGCCCTGGAGTGTAAATGTGGTGGTATTCAACAAACAATGGGTGTCCCGTTGCCTACACGTTACTGGAACCGATAAACGCTTCTGAAGGTGCCAAACTCGTACGTAAATTCTGGACTGACTCTATTTAAATTGTCGTAGGTAGGTAGTTACTTTTTCATGTAGGTACTTTTTAGTGTTGGATGCTCTATATGACCTATATATAGGTAGGTAGGTACTGCGTAGTATACACGTGTTGAACTTTTCGTCTACGCATCGTCTTAAGACAGCTCGCATGAATAAATTTTAATACCAAGTAACGTCGGCGGCGTTTTAATCAAAACAATACTTGCCTACCATTTTTAGTCTTACTCTTAATAAAACAGAATAGATACCTACTCAATAGACATTTTAAATGTGCTAAGGTACCTATAAAAATTAGTAGTAGACGAAAATTAGATAAGCACCATCGACATTAAATCTTCTTTCAATTTTCCACATAATTATGCATTGAACATACACATAACACGACGCCTGTATTCCTCGAAGGGTTAGGCAGCGGTATACTTATAGTACTCTCACATTTCATCAGTTATGTTTAAATCCCATGTAATAGGGGGCGGGCCTATTGCCATCAACCGGGCACAAATTGCTACTGAGAAATTCCAGATAGAAAAAACCCAATAACACTTTGCCCGAATCGAACCCAGGATCTCAAGTTCAGCAGTCATGCTTGAGACCACTAAACCAACTGCAGTGAGGTTTGCATTTAAATAGTGTTTTAGGCCTGAAACTGCCTTAAGCGGGCGCTTGCGACGGGCACCCGTCGCGTGTCTACGCTCGTGGACACGCGGTTGGGTTCCGTGGAAACGCGACGGCCGCCGTCGCGGGTATCCGTCGCGGAGAACGGATTATTTTATTTACTCAGTGTCGCTAGTTCAATTTTAATGGTGTGCATGCACATTGCACAGTCGTGTCGATGGAGAACTTAATATATTAGTACTTGGGCGACCGAGCTCTGCTCGGGTGAAAATACAGAGAAAACGAATTTTCCCAGATATGAAACCTAGCTAGATCGATTTTTCCCCGTAAAGCCCTATATTGCAACTTTCATCGAAATCGTTAGAGCCGTTTTCGAGAACATGATTACAAATAAATACAAATATTGCTCGTTTAATAGTATAGGATTACATTGCAAAACCGCTGGCAGGAAACGCGCGTGCCCCGCGCGCGGACGTCCGTGGCACGGAGGCGGGACCCGCTTCTCCGCAAGGGACGCCCGCGCGTGTCCCCGCAACGAATGATTTTTGTATGGAACCGCGCGGACGCCCGCTTAATGCAGTTTCAGGCCTTAATCTGACCCCAGCTTTCCATATATATAACACCTAAACCAAATTAGACGAAATATCTTCTATTAATCTTGTTTATTTAGAAAATCCAAATAATCCCCGATAGGGTCGATAACGAAATATCGATGTGTAATTAACCCGTGGGACTAATTGCTAAGTTTCAAGCTCACTGCTCAACGAATTTATCGAGACGTGATTGGATTTTACACCTAATTTTTATATATACAGATAGGTAGTTAGTTTTTTAATTTAGTACCTAGTGTAAATAGTTAGTTATGTTAAAAACTGTAAAGTTATATTTAAGATTGCTGTATTAACCTTCAATAAAAATTATGTCACATTTCCTATACCAAAATAAATCATTTAAACAAACTAGTGTACGCATTCATATTATTATAGAGATTTATTTAAATACAGGCCAACTGTTATCAAGCCGTCAGAAGTTAATACAGATTAGGAAAGAGAGGGGCTAGTGGCTAAATAATAACAGCCGCATGGGTCGATCGCTTGCCGCGGCCGGTTCATGGATGGGTGACCATCCATTACATATTGAGGCCATTTGAGGTCCTCCATGCCTCGAAAAGCACGCGGTTATCACTCGTAAATCTTTGACAGTCGTTACGGGTAGTCAGATGCCCAAGTCTCATATCCTGCCTTACAAAGGGGTATCGTATTACCTAGTAACTGGGTTGTGGAGGTCAGATAGGCACTTGCGCCTTATAAAATACTGTTATTCAGCTGCATCCGATTAGACTGGACCGACCCCAACATAGTTGGGAAAACGCTAGACGGATTGATTGATTATGGAAAGATAATTCATTATCATTCACAAATACTGAATAATGTAATAAAAACAAGTGATATTATGTTAAGTGCCCTCTTACATTTCGGCGCTGCACTATGGTTCGTCTAGAACATGCTAGCTGGACAAAATTCGATATCGAATATGCGAAATTTTTTTTTCTAATATCAAAGACAATATCCACGAACTTCCAATTCCAAGAATTATAATGCACCTGGGGTTGCGCTCATTAAGGGTCGCGTGCAAGTATAAAAGAAAAGGGTAAGAAACTGATTATCTTTCCGACCCAGATGATTACACTCCTCCAGGAGAAGAATAGGGCCACCAATACAGTGCACAAACACAAACGCCTCCCGTCATTCCGACCTCGCCGCCGAAGTCCTTTGCGATCGCGACCGTGTCCCCGAGTAAATGATACTCCTCCCTGAGCCTTGCTCGAAAACGAGGTGTCAGCAGTTGTTGCAGCTGAGCACGTCGCTTTAAGTACTCCGCCTAGTAATCATGATGATAACCAAATTTTGATCAAGCCTATCCCCTCTTGGTGTCCTCCCCCCAGCGACGCCCTTATCCGAGGTTCGTACCCCACAGGGGGTGCCCTTAGCGAACGTTCGCCTAGCTTTAATTTAGAATAGTTTACTTGCTCTTGGCTGGAGGCTTTAAGTGTAGTAGCTTAAGGCACCCACAAGAAAGTCCAGTTAAGCAGCCAAGACATTAGTGGTCAAAACTGCGAGTTGCCATGTTCAAAAAAAAAAATTAATTTTAGGAATTTTGCATTACACGCGAATACTTATAAAACCGATTTTAAAAGAGGTTTTGGTTTAATTTATTGATGATTATTGAAGTTAAAAGTATATACACTATCTTATTATATCTTGCTAACTTTTTTTGTATATATACTATCTTATTATACAAAAAAGTTAGCAAGTTACAAATGGTTTTTTAATTATTTTAAATCAAATTCGAATTTTACGATTTTTTCACCATTCTTGTATATTTTAGACACGGAAAGCATTGCCAACGCGTGTCTCAGATCTAAAACTTACATATATGGTAGCTTGAACCCTCTTCTTTCAAATAATAATAAATCTAGCTTGAGGACTGATGAGGAATTTTTTTTTTTTCTAGAACTCCTTTATCTCTAGATTAGAACTTTTTGAGGAGTGGCTGTCAGGCAGTCCGCTATTCCGGTTTTCTTTGCCCTATATAGGGCAAAGAAAACCGGAATAGCGGACTGTTTGGTCTACTATCTTCAAAATACGATTTATCCGGTATCACTAAAGATTCTTCCAGGGCTTTGAAGAAGTCAATCAGCGCGTTTAGCGCAAATTTGGAAAAAAAAATGGTACACTAACAAAAAGAGCCGCGATGTTTTTTTGGCATAAAATTAAGAATGGATGTCAAAAGATTTCGAATTTAAGGTGTCCCTTCACCATGCACAGTTATCTACTTCCACTGCACCTTCAATTGCTGGACGTCAAAGTAAAGAGTTTGACAGTCCAGTGATAAAACGAAAAGGAGGAGAGTTAACGATCTGCTAAGTAAGATTGTTGATCACATCTGACCCTTTAATAAACAGCCTAAGAGAGGTTTCCTAAAAAAAAACGGGTAGCCTGCCTTATGCAGTGTTAAATTTAATAATAGGCCCTACTTTAAATCCTGTTCAAATCCCTAGACCCAATGTTAAAATGCAGCTGCAGATAATAGCACTAGCGTGCAGATTTACTCATGGTTGTTTGTTGTCATGTTTTATTTTCATAATATTTTTGTTTGTAAGTATGAAAAGGATTTTTTACATAGTCTATAACCACCAGTTCCTCTCTCCCCAAAATGGCTACGCTTACACCAAAACGAAATTAGGTAGTCATAACATATTATAAGAAAGCCCTTAGAAACCATAAATCGCAGAAAATAGATTTGTCCAGCTAGCATGTTCTAGGCGAACCATAGTGCCTATTTATATATTATTTATGCAGTATTTATATATTTTCGTAGGAACTTTAGATAATATGTGACATATTTTATAATAAATAATGTTTTAAATTTTTATTTAATTTTTTTTTCATAATAAAATAAAACTTCATTGTTTTTTTTTTTCTAAGTATTTACTTTACTCAATAATGTTAAAATGATGATGCTTTATAAAATAATTGAAAGGATACATAAAAATTTTAATTATTAAAAGTAAGTGGTCTGAAAATCATTTTCCATACCCATTGAAATCGACTACTAATAATATGAACGCTACTGAAAATATGAAAGTGCATTGGTGAGTTACTTTACGTTGTAAGTGGTCAAAAATATTTCATTGCGTGATATTTTAAAAGAGAATAATAAAGGCCACTGAAATCGTATTAATTAAGCCCTTTGTTTACTGTTACATGAAATGAAATGAAATGAAAATGAAATGAAATGAAATTGTTTATTCTGTAAATAGGATATCGGAATCACTTTTACACGTCATATTAAAAAAATAAAAATAAGCTAGTTGAGTTCGGCGTTTCCTATCTGACTACTCTGAGAAGAAAGGCCGAAACAAAATCAGAGGTCACAGTCTCTTTTAAAGTCATGACATAATCTTGGTCAGGCCATACGAGGACCATATAGTGTCTGAAATGGTCTTTTGAGGAAAGAACCACACAGATTTGAGTGGACCTGTCCAGTCAGTGCAAGCATTTGTCAGTAATCGTGGAGCTCAATTCAGAACTTAAGGAGCTCAACTCGACGAACAATACCAAAGAAAGGACATTTGGGTAGGCTGTAGTTGACTCAAACTGCCAGACCATAATTAAAACTAACTGAAAAATGAAAATAATAATGATATCCACATAGTCCTTACACTCACAATAATTAATTAAAATAATATAATACTTTACAAAGTAATCATGTCATTTTGAATATAATTTTCAACAATGTCAATGTGTATATAAAACTGGTATATTTTGATGAGTTTACAAAATAATTAAAATGTTAAGTTTTATCACAAGGCTTAGCAGAGCGAGCAGTTCAATCCCATGCTTTTTTATCTTCTAAATAATCTGAAATTTTATAATACCCTTTTTTACAAAGTTTGGTTTTAATACAGATTTTAAATCTATTAATGGGTAAGTTTCGAATGTCAATGGGAAGTTTGTTGTAAAAGCGTATACATTGACCCATGAACGAGTTGCTTACTTTGTGGAGACGTGTGCGATGTACAGCAAGATTGTGTTTATTCCTGATATTTAAACTATGAATATCGGACATTTTCTTAAAATTTGATATATTTTTGTGTACATACAATAGGTTTTCAAAAATATATTGTAAGGCTACATTCAGAATATTTATTTCTTTGAATTTTTCTCTAAGGGAATCTCTTGGACCTAGGTTTTAAATGGCTCGAACAGCCCTTTTCTGTAGAACAAAGATGGTATCAATGTCCGCACAGGTTCCCCAGAGAAGAATCCCATATGACATAAGACTATGAAAATAACTAAAATAAACAATTCTGGCTGTATCCACATCAGTTATCTGTCTAATTTTTTTAACAGCATAGGCGGCCGAACTTAGTCTTGCTGACATTTTTTCTATGTGTGGGCCCCATTGTAATTTACTGTCAATAGTGAAAAACTGTCGACTCAACAGGGTCCAACTCTGTTCCATTAACTTGAACATTGGTAGATAGCTGCCTGACATTTGGCATTGAAAATTTAATGAGTTTAGTCTTTTTTCGTTCAGTAGAAGATTATTTACGTTAAACCAATGCACTACTTTAGAGAGTGCATCGTTAACTTGTTCAAAGTTGACTTACTGACGTTTGATTTTAAAAATGAGGGAAGTGTCATCTGCGAATAATACTACCTTGTGATTATCCCTTATGTGATAAGATAAATCATTTACATAAATTAGAAATAAGAAAGGCCCAAGAATTGAACCCTGCGGAACGCCCATGCTGACCGCAGATCCTGCAGATTTCTTGCCATTAACATCGACCCTCTGGATTCTGTTGTTCAGATAAGAAGTCAGAAGGTCAAGAGCCTTGTCCCTCATACCATAGTGGTACAGTTTCCTGGTGAGTGTATCATGATGTACGCAATCGAAAGCCTTAGACAAGTCACAGAAAATACCAAGAGCATCTTGTGACTCCTCCCAGGCTTCGAATATGCTCTTCAGTAATTCCACGCCCGCATCTGTAGTTGAACGACCCTTTGTAAAACCAAACTGTTTCAGATGAAGTAGATTATATGCATTGAAATGTCCTAACATTTGTTTTAAAATTAATTTTTCAAAGATTTTTCTCAGAGTAGGTAATATTGAAATAGGGCGAAAATTTGTGGGATCAGTTGTGCTGCCAGATTTGAACAGTGGAATCACTTTGCTAGTTCATCAGATCAGGAAATACACCAGATGCATTACAAGAGTTAAAAACGACTGCTAAAAAGGATGAAATAACATCAATTATTGAGGACACGGTATGTAATGATAATCCCCAAAGGTCAGCTGTTTTTTTTACATCAAGATTTTTAAAAGATTCTATAATGTCTTTAGCAGTAATGACTGTGAATTCAAAAAGTTTGTCACATTCTGGTACACATTCTTTAAGTATTGAGTAAGCAGAAGTAGAGGACGACGATGACAGAGTTTTGGTTGTTAAAATAGGAATATTAGTGAAGAAATTTTCAATCTCAGTTGCCACCTCCACGTCTGCCTTAATATCTACATCATTATTTTTTAGATGTAAGTCACGATTCCGTGCTGTCGTTCTTCCCGTTTCTGAATTAATAATATTCCAAGTTGTTTTAATTTTATTTCCAGAAGATTTTATTTTATTTTTAATGTGTATGGCTTTTGCTGAGGACCAGGCTCTTTTAAAATTTTTGAATATTTCTTAACAAATTCTTTAAAAGTTTCATCATAGTTATATGATTTTTCATGATACAATTCAAATAACCTCTGCCTAGTTTTGTAAATACCTGGTGTTTCTATCTAATCACTATAATATAATATAATATAATCACTGAATATAATGCGGTCACAAACAGGCAATGTTTTTGAGGTGAAAATCTTCCTAAACTCACTATTGATGAGGTTAATTAGTAAAGTGTAAGCTTGATCCGGGTCATTTTGATAAGGCAAACCGGGTAGTTTTTCCATTACATTATTCTTAAATTGGCCTAAGCGACTTTTATTTACAGGAATAAAACTCACAAGTTTTCTTTGTGCTCTGACTGTTTTCTGAGGGAAAGTGACTAACTGGCCACAGTGATCAGAGTCTAGCTCATTTATAATTAAATGGCTAGAAGGTCTTAAGTTTGTAAAAATATTTTCAATACAGGTAGCACTAGTGGCAGTTATTCTAGTCGGCTCAAAGAATATACTGTACAAATTACATGACTTTAATAAAGTTATAAATTTATTTACTACAGCAGATTTTTCCAGTATATTAATGTTGAAATCTCCACAGACTACAACTGTTTTATTACTGTTACAAGTCTTTAATAATACTTCTTCCATATATTTCTCAAAAATATCATATGAAGCACATGGGGGCCTGTACACGCTCATTACAATGAACTGCTCAAGCTCAATGCAAGCTATTTCAATAACTCGCTCAACAGAGAGGCTCACAATATCCTTACGTTCTTTAAATTTCATATTGTTACGAACAATTATTAAAGAGCCACCACGTATCATATTAACTCTGCTGAATGAGCTGGCAACCTGTTGGTTGTTAAAGCTGAACATGAACTGGTGGACTTTCAACCAATGTTCAGTTACACATAGGATATCAATATAACTACAGTTCATGAACAGCTCCAATTCTAATTCCTTACCTACACACCCTGTATATTTTGATGAACAATTTTTAGAGTATTATTATTATTACATTTATTAAGATTACTACAATTCGATGGGTGAGATATCAAAGATGAACTTTTTGTAAAATTTTGATGATTTAAACCAGTATTTAAATTTTCTTTATTTATTAAGCAAGAGGTTTCGTCTATTGTCCTAATTTCAAATTTAAATGATAATTAATGTCATTACTTGCTGCCAAATTATTGGCAGAATTATTTAAAATGTCATTGCATTGCTCAAAAGAAGCAAGTTGTTTAGCCAAATTTTTGGCTGAAATAGAAAAAAAATATGATAGCGACACAGCTATCTGTCCTTTGCAATAGTTAGAAAGATTACATAACAATATTATATCTATCTCTTGTCAAATACAAATTATTACCAACATAATTGTTAGTGTCAACTAGATACTTACTACTTACTTACTACCTACCTTACTTAGACTACCTACCTTTGGACTTTACAATTTGGTTGTTAAACTACGTGGTAGAGATAATTTAACTTCTGTTTTCTGCTACCTACACGTAAACCATAAATGTTTACGGATAAACAATTAGCGCTCATTGTTCAAATTGGAATTTATGACCGCAAGTGTATGATGTTTGAAAAAAAAATGGTACACTAACAAAAAGAGCCGCGATGTTTTTTTGGCAAAAAATTAAGAATGGATGTCAAAAGATTTTGAATATACCATATAATATAATTAACCGCGCATTTACTAAAAAATACCTTTGGAATTCCTTAAAGCTAGCAAATAATTTTGTATCTACTTTCTTACGCAGTTTTAAATGTAACTCGTGTTTTACAACTTTGGTACCTAGTAAACTACGTGGTAGTGATAATTTAACTTCTCAGTTTTCTGCTACCGACACGTAAACCATGTTCACGGACAATCAATTAGAGCGCATTGTTCAAATTAGAATTTATGGCCGCAGGTGTATGTTTCACATTGTGTGGATCGCCCGGAGGACACGGTGGAGCATACGGTGGAGGTCTGCCTAGCTTGGGCGGAGCATCGCCGTGTCCTCGTGGAGGCGCTCGGCGGCGGTGATCTCTCGCGTCCGGCCCTGATACAGGCCATGGTAGGGAGCGAGAGGAAATGGGAGGCCGTCACCTCCTTCTGCGAAGCGGTAATGCTCGCGAAGGAGGAGGCGGAACGTGTGAGGGAGAGGCAAACTTCGCGCCCTCACGCCCCTAACCGCCGCAGGAGGAGACGCCCAGGGCGTCGGGAATCGCGAGGCGATTTCCGGCCACCGTAGGCGCGGGCTTGCGGACGGTGAGCAATGGGTGGCTCACCGTCCGATAAGGACCAGGCCCGGGTCGACGGCGCGTTGTATTCCACGCGCGCCTCAAAGAGATGTCAGCAGAATTGAAGGGGTCCACTAAGGCCAATGCCTGCCGGGGTTGCGAAGAAAACCGAAAGGGAGATCGTGGCCCCCGGCAACAGGGCAATCGAAGGAACACGGGTGGGTTTTAGTCAGTAAGAGTCTGACACGCCCTCCCGCTCCGCCCAGAGCGGGAGAAGTTATTTGATGATTTCCAAACCAAAAAAAAAAGGTGTATGTTTCAGGCTTAAAACAATGTTATTATACCAGCGCATTTACTAATAATGCATTATTAATAAAAAGTAACAGACAACCACATTGAACATAGGTTTCCGATGTGTTTATTTTTATGTGTTTAATTTCTCAGTAGCAGCCCGGAGTCTGGATTTGTGCCCGGTTGATGGCAATAGGCTCGCCCCCTATTACATGGGACTTAAACATAACTGGCGAAATGTGGTGTACTATAGGTACACCTCTGCCTAACCCTTCGGGGAATACAGGCGTGATGTAATGCTTATGTTTTGTTTATGTTATTTTTATTTTTTTAAATAAAAATATCTGTGTACCATATAATTCTAAAGTATTTTTATCTGTGAATTAATTCTGATGTGTCAAGAAGAGGTAGTAACTAGTGGTAAGATCGCTACTCTCAATCTGTTTAAATAAATAAAACACAGATGTAACTAATTACTATTTTATTTGGTACACACGGCTACACATCATGCTATACATATCCAGTATACACTGACCTCGCATTGAACGGATATCCTACACAGTGCGAGATCACTATAAACTGGAAATTTATAGCTTGATATGTAGCCGTCTGTACAATCAGTAACCAAATTTTTATATTAGAAAAATATTTCCCGCAACGGCATTGATCGAGCTTTTTGCGAGTCGATAATTTCAGACAGTACATATTTTTTATAAAAAGCCTGCAACATTGGTAACATGTTTTCCTGCCGCAAAATTGACCGTCTTTGTGGATTTTTAAAACTTTAACTAGACAATCTGGGCCAGTCCATATGGCAAGTATGCAAATGTTTTTATTTGCTATATGAAGCTGGTCTTGGATCTGGTAAAACCAGTCATGGTTTTGATTAATTGTTACCTCTGACAAATCATTGATTATAAAAACTTTCACTTTTTTTGTTCGCATGGCTGTGTCGTCCATTTTAAAAGCTGAAATTGGACATTTAATTTCAATAAGAATCGGAACAGATGTGGCCGCTGCTAATTTTAAATTTTTGTCATTATAATTTCGTAATAAATGATTAGTACATTAAATTTTTTGAATAGATACATCGGGGTTTCAAGTATATTTTTGTACGTACTGGAGTCTCCGTCTGCAATTAATGTTTTATGAAAAATGTTCTTTTCTTTATTAGAGTTTTGAAAACCCTCCACTAAAGTAGCCTGTTCCATGCTTGTTGACAATCCTGAATGGTCTTTCGTGCATTTATGGGCTCGTGGAGTTACACAATATTTTTTGCGAACACCTATATGCAGATCTTTCCTCGAATGCTGATAGTGGCTGCAACACCAGGAAGTGCTGAGTAATTAGACTTATACGATCTTTTGCTCCAACATGCATCAGCTTGCACTGATATCATTGAAATGCCCGCACGATTGACATCACCGCGCAGCTTTACAGCTTCGGCATCTTCTTCTGCTGCTTTTTTCATTGTCTCCTCTGCAGTATTTTTCCACATTTCTGCCACTGTATCATGACAGTTGCTGTGTCGTCGAAAAGGTAAGGTGGGTAAATCTATAGACGCGGACAGTTCATTTAGACTGGAATGACCAATGCCAGTTATTATCGCCTCAGAAACTGCACTTGAATTGATATTCATGTTATTTTTTTCTTCAGATGTAGTTAAATAAAATGTGGATCCACACATGGTGCATTTTACGTGAAACTTGGATATTAAACCGGTCTGCTTTTCTTTTAATTTCAGTTGATTAAGTTTGCAACCAAATTTTTGCCCATGAGCTTCAACAGTATATAATTGATCCAAGAAGTAACAAAAATCAATTATTCTTCTTCTTTGAATTTCTTGATTAATCTATTAAGAAAAAAATAATAAACATTAACTCAAACTTACTAATTTTTTGTAGGACAAAGTATATTTTATTTACGGACTTACCATATTTTCATCACATGACGTAGTTTCTTCTACTTCTACCATGAAATCATTCATCGATTTATTTGATTCATCATGTGTAGTGTCAAGATTCTAAAAAATAATACAAATAGATTAGGGCATTAATTCATTGATAATGAATTATTTTGGAAGTGAAAACTTCTTTAGGCGCGTTGGGCATTTTTGAGATGGGACTAAACCATTGATTTCGCGACACCGTGATGACACCACCTTTTGACTATTAAAAAGACATCAACGCATTGATTACCGCGGTGCCAAGTTTTTTTCAAGTTTTCACTTCTGTCGGCACTCCCGAAGTGCCACTGTTTTTTTTTTTTAATTAATTTTTAGTTCATTCAAGACTTAGTAGACTCACTATGTCCATCGTTTTGACGAGGTTACTAGATGTAGATGCAACAATGTTCTCTAAATCCCCTCGATTTTTCATTCTAAAATCATTGTAAATCATTACTTAACACAAAATATTCTTTATAAATATTCTTTGTAAAAAAAATTTGTTGTTGCATTTTGTTTCCAAAAATATATTTAACACAATTCGTTCTCCAAACAGTAGGGCTAATTTCAATT
Source organism: Omphaloscelis lunosa (assembly GCA_916610215.1). Lineage (NCBI taxonomy): Eukaryota > Metazoa > Arthropoda > Insecta > Lepidoptera > Noctuidae > Omphaloscelis > Omphaloscelis lunosa. The sequence goes on along the minus strand of OU744244.1, from coordinate 15,216,790 downwards.
ATACCTTGCTTCTCTTGATTGCGAGAGATTGATTGTTTCGTCTTTTATGTTTACTGACGCATTGGCACTTGTATTTATTTTTCCCCATTCCGACTTGTAATAACGGTTAGCTATAATCAAAATAACTATAGTGAGTAATCTGGTATAGTAAAAAGTTAGGTACGACTACGAACTATACCACAGATTTCTACTCTAAATCTGTGAACTATACATTAATTAAAATTTTCCCTATGAAACGAAATATTCACAACGATCAAACACAGCGGTCGTAGTTTACGATGTTCTAACACGCACACTATAGCAGCGTTCACCCGGCTAGCGACACACACAATGATAGTATCGACACGACAAAGAGCAGGAAATCAACTGATATAGGTCTGTCCTCTACAAGCGTTCGAGCGATACTGAAGTTTTACTGAACGGATATCGCCGGCGCCGTGAAATATTTAGTACTTTTATTTTATTAATTAAGAAATCAAATGAACAATTAATTGAAATTAACAAAAAACAAATTGTGGTCCATAATAATGCTCGCATAAAGTCAACTAAGTGAACCTAACAGGAACATTCTCATTATAGGTAAATATTATAAAAATAAATATATCTAAAAAATATTGAAAGCAACACTGACCCTTTTACACAAAGAAATAGTACCATTCTATTTATTTAAGAACACGTGAGTGAAAAAGCGTCTCTTTAGCTCCTTATCGAATAAAATACCGGTGAAAACGAAACGAAAGGAACCGTTCACCCCAAAACCGGAAATAACAGTGTCTCCACTCTACTTGGATTGCTTTTTTCCGTCACAGCGACATAATTTAACGCTTCAAGAACGCGAGAAATGAAAACATCACTACATGCTTATCGTATTTCTGTCAATCATAAATCCCTGTCGTGGATAGGAAAATTCAATGACTTCCCTTGTGACTAAAAGAATAAATGTACGAAAATACCGCATACTAGGCAGAATACGCGCTTGGACGTGGTATTGCAAACACTAGCACGATACACAGGGTCAAATCAAATTAGCTAGGAAAACTCCGAATACGCGGTTGGACGTGGAATTGCCGATACTAGCACGATACACAGGGTCAAATCAATTTAGCTAGGAAAACTCCACAGACGTGATGCGTACGATACCTATTGAAGAGAAAACAAAAAAAAAAAAACGGAAATCTTAATTTTACGTACGTTGGGTCCACTGACGTACGTAAAATTAAGACTTCCGTTCGACCGCTGGTAGTGTAGTTACATGAAATTATGGGTATTTTTTTTTTTTTTTTTTGTTTTATCGTCATTAGATATCGACACCCGTCACAATCGTTTCGATATATACTCTGTATAATACAATATCTAAAATATTAGGAAAATGCCGCATTCGTCTTCTTTCGTCATTTATATATTATTTTAAATCTTTCTTTCTCTCGAGCATAATCTACTTTTATAATTGGAAGTTGAAATAAGTAGGTACATTATTATATATGTATTCCACGAATTTACACGACAGTCACCACGGTACGTTTTGAGGTTCAAAGTTATTTACCGATCATTAATATTGCTCACCAAAATTAATAGTCCGTGACCAAAGATTGATTTGAATGCCCACAGTTAAAAATTTCTTCCACTATTATTATTCTATGTAATTTATACTAATTTAGTACCTATCAATTCCATAGATTTTCTTAATAAAAAACAGAATTTCAGAAGAAATTGGCGGACGGCTATTTTTACTTCGAAAAGAATGGTGATATTTTTAATTCCAGGGAATGCAAATTTTTTACGAGCTAAAGCTAGTCGAAAGAAGCATAATGGATTTTTTAATGGATTTATAAGAAGGAAATATCGAAGTCGATTGAAATATCAATTTCCTGGGCGGAGTTTTTTAATGAACAATACACAGTTGAGTGGGGGACGCTTCGCACAAATTTATAATGTCATCTTCAGTTGTTAAATGGTCTCTTGGCAGCTTGGAGCTAGTGGCAATTTAATTGCTCAAAATATCCTCGTGTAAATTCTGATTGGATGAGTTTACAATCATGAATAATAAAAACCAATCACAGAGTTTTAGGATTTTTTAATGCAAAGCAATCTTGGGAATCATTTTCTTTAATAATAATATGAGAATCTTCTTTATAAATTCAATTACCTATATACCAAATGCCGCCAGTTTCTTGGGTACATTACCAGTCGACAGCGATGCGGATGAAATGTTCGAAGCCAATTTTTATATTATATTATTATTGAATTCTATCAAAAAATAACCTATATGCTGGCTTTATGTTAGGTGTAATTATCCTAACTAATATTATAAATGCGAAAGTGAGTTTGTTTGTTTGTTCTCGCTAAAACGGCTGAACGGATTTGGATTTGGCACATGGATAGACCATGACATGGGTTAGGACATAGGATACTTTTTATCCCGATATTCCCACGAGATCGAAAATTATGCGGGTGAAACCGCGGGGCGCAGCTAGTTGACAATACAGATTTTTTTTTTAACCAGTGCGCAAACTTAAACACGTGACTTTACTCATCATTATGAACAACTTTCACTATGGGACCAAACCTGAATACGCGAAAAATAAAGAAAGAAAGAAAGAAAAAGTATTTATTGGGACTCGCACAGGACATCACAAATTAAACTAAAACACTCATTAAAACATTAATAAAAAATTAAAAAAACAAATTTTAAAAAAATAACAGAAAGTCCTGTACGAGGCCAAAAGGCTCCTATCTCAGCATATACTGCGACATTTAAAAAAAAAAAAAATGTCACAGCGCTGGTATTCTGATAGGGCCCGCAGTGATATAAATCTAAAAAGATAAAAATCTGCTGTTCCCTATATTTTGACGAGTTGTGCGAAAATAAATGTGAAGGGAACAGCTGATTTTTTTCTGCTATTTCACGTGTTTAAGTTTGCGCACTGGTTAAAAAAATTCCCTGTATATGGAAATATTCTAGTGATACAGTAAACCCCATACTATTGTCCAAACGATTGATTTAACAGTCCCGCGCTTACATTGACAGCTTGCGTAGCTAACTATTAACGAAACAGTTTAATCACTCGTTGTTCTCCGTCGGTAAAACCTTGTCTACACTGAGGCACATATTCGGTATCGCTACGGCACATGGTTCCTTTCAAGCTGAGCTTGCCAAAACCACATGACGTGAATGAGCCAATATGCACAAATCTTTAAGTGCCTAAGGCTGAGTCTTATATTCTTAAGTTCGTCGTGCTCGTTTACCTATATGAATATGACATATTCGCGTGATCAATTAAGTCGCGTATGTACGTTATGATTCAGAAAACCGATACCTTTATCGCGTATTCACTTGAATGTCGCTTACGGTGAGAACGCAGGGTAAATCTAAAGAACCTGATGTCAATAATGTTTGAAAAATTGCTTGTGCCCAGTGTTGCAAATACTAGTCGCGATTCGTGATCCATCCAACGCAACTTCAAAATCGAGTTGTGATGTGATGTGGATGTGGTGTGGACTAGTCTCAATAGTTGAGTTATTTTCAGCTCTATTCAAATGCCCGTCATTCATTAGTCTTGTCGTTATGGAACGGAAAGTTTATATTTGTATTAAAGATACACTTCAGTCATCAACAGTGATATGATTCACGCGAATGTATGGAAGTAAACTGCAATGTTGCTAAATGTTTTTGTTATTAAATAGGAACTGCGAAAACAAATAACACACTATGCCACCGCATTATTCTTGTTTTTTATTAGGCAAAGTTTACAAAACTCACTTAGGAAAAATATTAAATTTGTTTTTAAGTTTTTCACTTATGTGATTTAGTACCTACCCCACACAAATTTGTATACTACTACTGGTTTTGTAAGCAACAGTGAAAGTAACTACTTATATCATCAACATACACAAAGTAGATTAAATACGTATTATTGAAAAAAACTCAAAAACCACTCACCGGAACTTGAACACAATATGGGACCTCAGCATAAACGCGTAGCTTGACCACAATAGAAACGGGTTTTGTCGACGGAAGAATAGACAAAATGACAATCTGTTATTTTGTCTATTCTTCCGTCGACAAAACCATTTCTATGGTGGTCATGTTACGGGTGCAAGATTACCTACTACATTGTAACCTAGGCCAAATATTTTTTGATATTCGAATATCTCGTGACTTAAAGAGGTGCCATAAAGAATACGAATTAAAAATCTCGTCTAATTAAAAAGTTCAGCAACAACGGCAATGAATGTACTGAATGTACAAACACACGAGTGATCGAACAGCGCTCTCCGCGTTCAATATAACAACGTGTTTAGGATACTGGTGGGGCTGCCCCGTTTCTGTAGTGCGTGGGGGATGTTCGCAGATCCGCATGTAGAGTGCTTTTACGCAACAATGCGTAAAAGGTGCGCTTCCCTAGTGCGCAGAGTGTGGAGCGGCTCCAACAGAGTCTTTGGTATGGTTGCGAGTCGCTTGGACTGTTTATACGTGGGTCACTGTTGTGCCGTCTCTCATAGGATGTCGTAATGGTGACCAACCGTTATTTCTTGTATTGTTTTCCTTGTTAAGGTTCCGTACTTCAAAAGTAAAAATCGAAACTCTTATAGGATCACTTGTGTGTCTGTCTGTATATATGTCATACATACAGCCAATTTTCCCGAACCCAATGAACCGATTAAGTTAAAATTTGGTACACATATGTATTTCTGTGACTCAAACATGGACGTGTAAGTTTGTATTTTGGATAAATTCATCCCAACTACGGAACCCTCCATTGTGCGTAGTCCGACACACACTCGGCCGGTTTTTTTGTTTAGTGTCTGTGCTTACTAATATAGTCGTAAGTTTTACTAATAATCTAGTTGAGTCTTGATTACTCTAATAAAGAAATATTATATCTATTCTACAAGGGTTCCGTTTTTTCTTTCGGTCGTACGGAACCCTAATAATTATAAAATAACGCATGTTTCACCGAAGGGTTGGGCGTATGCGAATACCTAGTTCACACACATTTCGCCAGTTATGTTTCATTCCCACGTAACGGGGGGTTGCTTACCCCCCATTGCGTGGGACTTATTGCAATCGTCAACCGGGCAAAAATCCAGACTAGGCTACTACTGAGAAATTCTGAATGGAAAAAACCCAGTAACACATTATCCGACCAAGAAATCGAATCTAGAGCTTCATTTTTTTTTTGTCTACTTCGTTAATTTGCATATTCCTTGTATTTACGATTCACTGGATCCACTGTTATTGTGGACAGATGAATTCAGATTAAAACGAAGTCATGTGCACACAATTCTAGCTTTCCGAACATATAATTGACAAGAGACAGCGGGTGTTTTGTTGGCACAAACCACACAATTATTACATTGTTCTCGTTTTCTAAACACATATCTTAAGGCTTAATGAGCATGGAAGCACAAACACTATCGTAACAGGAAATTAGTTCTGATTGTTGACATTGCCGAATTTGACAGGTAATTTGATGTTTGTGGGGCGAAGTTAGACTTAAAGTTCTAATAGCCACGACACACGGTTCACTCTCGCCTAGTAATAACATTTTCAATAAAGCAACTGAATTGAATAGCGTAAATAAAAAGTGAATCATTCAAAGTCGGCTATAGAAATTTTTGTGTCTTTTAGTCAAAGTGCATAAAAATAGAGAATGTTTTTAGCATTAATTGTTGATGTGATTTTGATTACCTTTTTGGTTAGGTTGAACCATATTATAAAGGGTTACTGATGATATGTCAGCAATCCGTTAACCAATAAAGCGTCGGTGGAAAACGGTATTACAGTATCTGTTCCGTGCGTAAAGCGAATACTGGAACATCGCCACCGGTGTTCCAGTATTCGCTTTGGTGATATAAGAGAGGTCATTTGCAACCAAATGACCCCTCATGACCCCCATGCTAATGTCAACCGTTTTCGAATAATTTGACATTTTATATTTTAAAATTTATTAAATAAAAATATACAATGACTCGAAATTTTTTACGTTTGCATAGGAGTCAAAAGGGGCCATTTGGTTGTAAATGACCTCTCCTACATCTCCTTAATGGATTGCCGATATATAACTAATAATAAGCCTGTTATCATTGCCATAATAATGTGTAATTGTTATGAGATAAACTCATTAATTGTTATGTTCAATTGTTATTGTTTTCTAAATATAATCTTTGATTCGTTGAGTAGGATTTTATTTGTAACAGATTTGTTATTAATTTTCTTGACTACAAACTTCCATAGCATAAATAAATAATTTTGAAGTATTAGTGTAGTAAGTTCAACGTGTCCATTTGTAAATCATCTGCCTAGACTTTTCCTAACTATGTTGGGGTCGGCTTCCAGTCTAACTGGATGCAGCTGACTACCAGTATTTCACGTGGAGCGACTGTCTATCTGACCTCCACAACCCAGTTACTGGGTAATACGATACCCCTTGGTAAGACTGGTTGCAGATTTTCGGGCTTCTGACTACCTGTAACGACCGACTGTCAAAGAACTGCAAATGACAGCCGGAGGCACGGAAGGATCTCGATATGTGATGGATGGTCACCCATCCACGGACCGATTTCGGCAAGCGAAGCTTAACCTTCGATCGACCCTTGCGGCTGTTATTATTTTAGCCACGAGCCCCAACGTGTCCATATATAAATATTTAAAAAAACTGCCCCGTGTGTCAATAAAATACATAGTTGCGTTACTTTTATTGCCTTGGGGATTTCGCTTCGGACGACTTAACTTAGGAGTAGAAAACGTGTTCATCTAATATGTAGTTACTGGCAATATGTACCTACCTACTTACCTTGTTCTCAATTCAAGGTGCCTACTAAGAAACGTGTCACAAATTTTATCTCTAGTGGTAGGTACCACCAGAGACAAAATTTGAAATTCGACCGATATAATTATAGTCAACCTTTTTTCATTTCTGAGTCACCCTAATTTTTACTAGGTACCGAAAACGTACTGAAGGCATGTACACGCATGACAGCAGTATCTAGGAATGTAAAACCGTGATTATAGAACATGTTTATTGCTTCATCGTGAAAAAAAATCTTATCACTATTTTATTCTTACTTTTAATGCGCAACCGAAGGTTGTTTATTTTTTTGGGTCTGAAAAATAGTAAAGCGTAGGTGAGATAAGCGTAGGTAAGGTAAGCGTAGGTAAGGTCAGCGTAGGTAAGGTAAGCGTAGGCAAGGTAAGCATAGGTAAGTGTAGGCTTTTATTGGATTTATTAAATCGATATAGGTATTGGTCTCTAATGGCTGCATTCAAGGTTAGTTTTGTTGGTTGGTTATGAAATTTTCAATAGAAAGAATAAATAAAGGAACATAGGAAATGCCTTAGTCACTGCCTTTTTCATAATATTTATAAAGGTTAACTTTTGCGTAATCGTAAAAAAACGGAATCGAAATATTGTTTAATGTTAAGTTTGCACACGCGTTAGAGGTACTTATTGCGGGAAAGGATACGCCGAACTCAAACGCCGGTTAGAGACACACTGTTTATTCAATATGGCGGGTGGCGCGACAGGCGCGTCGCTTGCCCAAGGTATTATTGACATACAACCTATGCCCAACACAACAGTTAACAATGGTAGGACACACATACACACCAATGTCTTTAGAGAGCGTGTGCTAATTACGTAAGGCTCAATTGCAACTTGAGGATGTTGTCATTATGTAGTATTCTTTACCAATTTAACGATGGAACGAATGAAACCTTACTAGTAATTAAATGAAACCCTACTATTGTAACCACCTTAATGTAAATATACCTACATTCTGAGCAAACTTAGTAATAAATATATCAATGTGCGTTATATTGTTGGTATTCATTAGGTAATTAGGTTACGCGGGAGTATTCATTTTTAATGCGGAAACTAAACTAGTTTTAAGGGACTAAGCTAGGAAAGCCGTCGTCAAAAGTTTACGACTAAGCTTTGAGTCGATAATCGCCAGTCGCTTGTCTACAAGACCACAGAGCAAACAATATCAGAACAACAATAGGCTTCAGAAATGAAACTAAAGTATCGTTCACCGGCAGTCTTTAACCTGACGCAATGCACCAGGTATTGAGTCGAGTCTCTACATTGAAAATATATTAAAAAAGTGGCCAAGTGCGAATTGGCTCGCATACGAAGAGTTTCGTACCGGGATCGAGCAAAAAACGCCAAAAAAAACACGTTTCTTGTGTGGGTTGGCGACCCCCTTTAATTTTTTACTTTATTTTATTTTTATTATTTGTTTTAGTAAGGACTAGACCCGGTTGACGGCGCGTTGTGTTCCATGCGCGCCTCAAAGAGATGTTCAGCAGAACTGACAGGGTCCGCTAGGGCCGATGCCTGCCGGGGTCGCGGGAAAGTCCAAATAGGATACCGAGGCCCCTGGCAGCATAAAGGCAACTGAAGGAACACGGGTGGGTTTTAGTCAGTAGGAGTCTGACACGCCCTCACGCTCCGCCCAGAGCAGGAGAAGTTATTTGATAATTTCCCATCCAAAAAAAAAAGAAGTTAGTTCATACTGTGAAAATTTCAAGTGTCTACCTATTACGGTTCAAAAGATACAGCCCTGTGTCAGACAGACAGACAGCGGAGCCTTAGTCTTTTGGTACAGAATCCTAAAAGTACAAAATTTTCTGAATTGTTAATGTGAAGTTGGGAACTTTTCTGTATTTTATCATTACTAATAAAGATAACAGCCCGCAATATTCAAAATTAAGTTTTTTGCAAAGAAATTTTGATTTTCACTGGGTACGTTGAAGGAATCAACATAATGTTATGTTTGACCAGTTCTCAACTTCACATTCTCAATTCAGAAATCAGGTGTAGGTCAAATTGAATTTCAATAGATTTAAATGATGGTTGTTGCTTGTTGTTGTTGTATGTTGATGAGTTATCAATGTTTTTGTTTTTCTGTCTATCCCCATGGGACGAAGGCGTGAGTTTATGTATGTATATGTGTGTTAAAAAAGAAAATTACAAGCTCGTAGAAATGTTATTGTGGTAACTAATCGAACTGGTATTATAAATTTGAACTCTTCTAGCCGCATTCTAGGTTACGGGAGGAATCTTGAGTGTTTTATTATTATTGACATTGGGGGTAACATTGGGTTCCCTGGAATTAAATACCGGATCATACAGTTTACATGCGATGGGCGTTCAGCCCGGCGCATGCTTAAATTAAATAAGAAGTATAAACTGTACTAACATTAGGCTAAGTTTATTACTACTAAAACCTATGGATATAATTTTTAAATCCGAAATAAATATTTTGATTGATTGATTGTTAGTTCCGTTGGAATTCCATGTCTCGCAAACTGATCTTTCATAATATTGTGTAATTGGTGGCGGAATTTCTAATTATTTTGCTGATTTTTATAAAAAGGGAAGATGTATATTATTAACCTCACAATAATGTTTTGTTCATACACCGTACATATCAATAAATCAGTCGTTATCTAGCAAGATCGAGTTTCACTTCGATTATGACGAGAGCAATCTAATAAAAATTTACAAAAATACTCTTAAATAATCTTTGAAGTGAAAACTTATTAAGGCGCGTTGGACATTTTTGAGATGGGACTAAGCCATTGATTTCGCGACACTGTTACGACACCAGCTTTTGACCATTAAAAAGACATCAACGCGCGATACATTATATCCTGTACAATAAAATTGTTCAAGTTTTCACTTCTGTCGGCACTCCCGGAGTGCCACTGTTTTTTTTTATTGATTTTTGACTCTGCCGTTCGTCCATATTTTTTTATCTTTCCTTAATAGCATGGCTAGTAAACATTTTAAAATCTACAGACTTTTGCTAACGTACGGTACGGGCTAAGTTTTTCTCCTAAAGCTTGTGTCGATACCTAAACTAATATTATAAATAAAGAGAAAAGATTTCGATTTTTTGTATGTATGTCTGTTTGTTATGTTTTCTCGCTAAAACAGCCAAACGGATTGGAATGAAAGGGTCTCGACGGGTTTCCATATGAAATCTGCACTGGCGTCTTTTTTGACATTGGTGCCTTTAATATGTTGCTATTAGTTTATAATAATTTTTGGCCAATTATCAAACCCCTAACTCCATTCGTTTTTGGAAAATGAGGGTTGCAACCCCTTTTTTTTTTTTTTTTTTTTGAGGGTGGGAAATCATCAAATAACTTCTCCCGCTCTGGGCGGAGCGGGAGGGCGTGTCAGACTCTTACTGACTAAAACCCACCCGTGTTCCTTCGGTTGCCCTGTCGCCGGGGGCCACGATCTCCCTTTCGGTTTTCTTCGCAACCCCGGCAGGCATCGGTCCTAGTGGACCCCTTCAATTATGCTGACATCTCTTTGAGGCGCGCGTGGAACACAACGCGCCGTCGACCCGGGCCTGGTCCTTATCGGACGGTGAGCCACCCATTGCTCACCGCCCGCAAGCCCGCGCCTACGGTGGCCGGAAATCGCCCCGCGATTCCCGACGCCCTGGGCGTCTCCTCCTGCGGCGGTTAGGGGCGTGAGGGCGCGAAATTTGCCTCTCCCTCACGCGTTCCGCCTCCTCCTTCGCGAGCATTACCGCTTCGCAGAAGGAGGTGACGGCCTCCCATTTCCTCTCGCTCCGTACCATAGCCTGAACCAGGGCCGGACGCGAGAGATCACCGCCGCCGATCGCCTCCACGAGGACACGGCGATGCTCCGCCCAAGCTGGGCAGACCTCCACCGTATGCTCCACCGTGTCCTCCGGGCGATCCACACAATGGTGACACCCGGGCGTTTCCTCCCGCCTTATCCTGTGCAGGAACCTCCCGAAACAGCCGTGTCTTCTACTTGCCTCATAGATTTTCCAGAATTAACCGAAAAAGACCTCAAAATACTCTTTACAGGAACATATCAAATGTCACAAGCGGTATGTTACCTCGCTGAGCTGCTGGATAGTGACAACAATGTTAATATTGAATAATTAAAAGAAAATGATTATATAATAAGGATGAAAGTTCGTTCTCGACACATCAATAGCTAGACATATCAATGTTTTATTGAATACGAACCAAATATGAATAACTATAAGGGCATAAAGAGATACACCTTTTTTTTTTTTTTTTTTTTTTTGAGGGTGGGAAATCATCAAATAACTTCTCCCGCTCTGGGCGGAGCGGGAGGGCGTGTCAGACTCTTACTGACTAAAACCCACCCGTGTTCCTTCGGCTGCCCTGTTGCCGGGGGCCACGATCTCCCTTTCGGTTTTCTTCGCAACCCCGGCAGGCATCGGCCCTAGTGGACCCCTTCGAATCTGCTGACATCTCTTTGAGGCGCGCGTGGAACACAACGCGCCGTCGACCCGGGCCTGGTCCTTATCGGACGGTGAGCCACCCATTGCTCACCGCCCGCAAGCCCGCGCCTACGGTGGCCGGAAATCGCCTCGCGATTCCCGACGCCCTGGGCGTCTCCTCCTGCGGCGGTTAGGGGCATGAGGGCGCGAAATTTGCCTCTCCCTCACGCGTTCCGCCTCCTCCTTCGCGAGCATTACCGCTTCGCAGAAGGAGGTGACGGCCTCCCATTTCCTCTCGCTCCGTACCATGGCCTGAACCAGGGCCGGACGCGAGAGATCACCGCCGCCGATAAAGAGATACACCTGTGATTGTGCTAATCGAAATAGGACTATAGGTTGTTGCTCACATGTAGCATCAATAATTTATTATTTATCATATGGCCGTTACAAATCGAAGATCATCAAGCCCGCTGAAATATTAACACATATATTTGATGTTACAAATATCACTACAACTATAGAAGAAAATAGTGACGAAGATTAAATTATTTCAATATTTTTATATGGAAAATAAAAGATTAATATTTCATGGAAAATGCTGTTTTAATTTTAATTTAAGTGACTTTTATTGAATTAGCTAGAATTCAATATGTGTCCACTTACATAAAAATTTTATTTTTTTAAATATGTTCCACCTACCTCACATCTATGTAATTATTACATATTATAGTTGGATACGTACTGATTATACGGTTTTTATTTGGTCGGTGTACCTCAAGAAATAGCTACTAAAAACCACCCCTATTTTTTTCAATTTTTTTTTTGCAGCCCTATAGTTATTTAAAAAATTATTTAAAAAAATATGCAATGTAAAGCTAATTAAGAGCTTTCATGTCGCGTTGGTTTCATGCGAATATCTATCATAGTTTCGTAGAAAAATAATTTGGAAGTTAGGGGTTGCAACCCTCATTTTCCAAAAACGAATGAAGTTAGGGGTTTGATAATTGGCCAAAAATTATTTTAAACTACTAGCAACATATTAAAGGCACCAATGTCAAAAAAGACGCCAGTGCAGATTTCATATGGAAACCCGGCGAGACCCTTTGGCACATGAGTAAACCATGACCTGGGCTAGAACAAAGGATACTTTTAATCCCGATATTCTCACGGGATCAAGACTTATGCGGATGAAACCGTGGGGCGCTGCTAGTCAGAGATAAGAAGACTCACATTTTATACAAAAAACTCGATTTTTATTAATACATAGATTTAAAAAGAAAACTCCTGACTCAAAAAAACTGAAATTTTGCACAGAGACAAGGAATAAGTTTTTTTCGGAATTCCTACGGGATAGGGAACAAAAGAGGATTGCGGGCGAACTAACTGACAAGGTGCTCTTATAGTGCAAAATGCCCATATATTTCAAAGGAGATTATACCCTCGTTAGTTTTTCTTCAATGGGTATCAATCTTATTCGTGTACAAAAGCTCACCTACTTTGCTGTTTGTTCCAGTGCTTTCTGAGGTAGAAAAAAGTCTTTTATTATTCTCACTTACGATGACAAAATATACCTACTACTGCTCTTCAGAGAAAATATAAGAGCTGTCAGTGGAACTCGTGAGATATGGTCGCGGCTCAAACTTGGTGAAGGAAATTGTACATCGTGCCACTAAGATCACGATTTTTCTCTAAATATGTATGTGTACTTTCAAAATATCTAGGCTACTTTCTCGGAAAGTATTTCTAACTACACTTTGTCAATTTTTAAGGGCGTGAAAGGATTCGTGAATGTGTACAGCTTTTAAAAAGTGACATTTAAAAAGCAAACAGAAAGAAAGAAAAGAAAGAAAAAAAACTAAGAAATTTATTTAAAAAAAAAAACAATTTCTATCAATTTCAGAAAACAGATTAAAATTAAAAAAAAGAAAATTGTGTAAACAAAAAGAAGACCTGTGCGAGGTCAAAAAGGCCAAACAAAACAAAACGAAACTGCCTCGTTGGTCTAGCGCCACTGTTGAACATGAGGGCCTGGGTTCGATTCCTAGGTCCAGCAAAAAGTTATTGGGTTTTTTCATCAGGAATTTCTCAGTAGCCGCTCGGAGTCTAGATTTGTGCTCAATTGATGTTAATAGGCTCGCCCTCTGTTTCATAGGACTTGAACATAACTGGTGAAATGTGGGTGTACTATAGGTACATCTCTACCTAACCCTTCGGAGATTACAGGCGTAAAGATGTGTAAGTTAAAAAGCAACTGCGTAAATTATTTCCATTGGAAAAATATTTCATTATGTTATGAAATAGCAGAGATTTGAATTTGAAGTACCTACCCACCTACTTGTTCAAAAATATCAAATAGTTACTTTGGTTCAAAATACTTACTTCATCTATGTATTAAATTGTTGCGCGGAAGTATGAGTTTGATTCGCAATTAGGTATAATTTCTTCTTCTTTTCTTTTTTCCTTTCTTTCTTTTCTTTCTTTATGCCTGTTAAGTACCTGCTACATTTCCTTACTGGACATATTTTATAACATCACAAAAAATGATATCGGGATTATACAGGAGGTGTCGTATTGGGAGTATACGATTCAGTACCTGCAAAATTTTAATACAAAGATTTTAGATACAGACCTAGAACCATAATATAGTTACACAAACATCATAACATCATGCCTTTTTTCCCCGGAGGATAAGGCAGAGGTGTACCTTTAGTGTACATCCACATTTCGCCAGTTATATTTTAGTCCCTCGTAAGGCTGACTGTTCTCTGGAGCGGAGTGGAGCTGTGCCAATATCAACCAATGAAATCATTACATAAAATCTCCGCTTCACTTCAGTGGACAGGGATTTGCGAACTAGTTTAAAAATTCATACAAAACCAGGAAGCGGAGCTGGGAAGCGGAGCTGGGAAGCGGAGCGGGGAATTTTCGAACGTCAAAATTACATAAGACAGTCCCCCAAAACGCCCACCCTTCACCACTTCCTAGTGCTTTAGCTGGGAAGAAGTGGCGCATGAAACTCCCCAGCAGCACAGCTGTCTGTTCAAGTTAGAAAAACTTGATTCTATATAATAGTACGTACTAATGCAAAATAATTTACACTACGCAACAGAAAACATTAAATTAAATTGTTTGGCACATGCCTATAACCAACAAAAATATCGAAATCAAAAACTCAAGCGAAAACAAAACTAAAAAAGTAAGTTCAAAAACTAAAACCCGACTACTGAAAAATCACGCTCTAAAAAACATGAAACAAGAAAATATTTCAGACAGAAATCAATACATAGTTACAAAAATGGTCAAAGTAAAGCCGTGGTCGCATACCTGGACACCTACAAAATTATAGTGGCATTTCAGTAGTCCGGTTTTAGTTTTTGAAGTTACTTTTTATTTAAATTATATTGGGGTTATAATTTTGTGATAAAGTATTTGCAGAGCAGCTTTAAACTTTTTGAAATGTTAACTTCTTTAGGCGCGTTGGGCATTTTTTGAGATGGAACTAAACCATTGATTTCTTGATACTATAACGCAATTTACCGACACCGTGGAGTAATAGACATCAACGCGTTGATTACCGCGGTGCCGATTTTTTTTTAAATTTTCACTTATGTTGGCACTCCCGGCCAGTTTTTTTTTTGTTTGGGTTTTATTGTATAATAGGTGTTAATTTTACAGCCGCGCCGTACGTCACACAGTCTCACTTTTGCCTGTTTTTAACAATTTAAACATGTTTATTTACTTAGAAAATATAATATATATACATATTTGTAATTTGCTCGTCAAGCCCTTTTATTTGAACATGGCACAAATATTTTTTTTATTTTATTTGTTTATGACTGTATGTCCTCGGGCACTATTTTGCATTTAATGTGACATCACATAGCTTATAACCAGCGGACAATCAAGACGCTTTCAATGATACCTCATTTGTCAAATTATGATCGGTAGTTTAGAAGTTATGAGGTAACAGATGAACATACATACCTACATACACACATCATACATACATACTGGGCAAAATCATAACCCAACTTTTTGCTTCGTCGTAGTCAGGTAAAAAGTAAACAGCCGGTCTATTCTGTAAAAATCTCACCGCGGAAACTCAGGTGATGTAAACATGAAGTGAGCTGCTACTTTACTTGAGACTACGGATTGGCACTATTGACAGTTCAAGCTCACTTCATCCAAGACTAGCTCACCCGGCCCGGCTTCGCACGGGTAGCATTAAGAACTTATCTACGGCGCACCTACCTACCTACCCCTAGGTGGGGTAGGTAGGTAGGTGCGGTAGGTAACCTACCCCACCTACCTACCCTACCTACCTACCCTACCTACCTACCCTATCTACCTACCCTACCTACCTACCCTACCTATCTACCCTACCTATCTACCCTACCTACCCTACCTACCTACCCTACCTACCTACCCTACCTACCTCCCCTACCTACCTACCCTACCTACCCACCCTACCTACCAACCCTACCTATCTACCCTACCTACCATACCTACCCTACCTACCCTACCTACCCTACCTACCCTACCTACCCTACCTACCCTACCTACCCTACCTACCCTACCTACCCTACCTACCCTACCTACCTTACCTACCCTCATACCAACCAACCTACATACCTATCTCCCGAGATATCATCAAAATTCATGCAAGCCTAGCACTTTTTGTTAGGATTTGTGGCATATATACCGGTATATCATAAATGCAAAATTTATAAAAACATTTTTCTTCATGTTTTTTTTTTTTTCGTGAATTTTTCCAATGTTTTAATAGTTATTATCCTATTCCGGAAGAAGACAATCATAAAAATTGGTCCAGCCATTCTTGAGTTATAAGTGGTAACTAACACGACTTTGTTTTATATATAGATTACACAGTGAGAGTTTTACAGATAGATCGGATTTTAACTTTTTTTTTTTTTTGCTTGGGAAATCATCAAATAACTTCTCCCGCTCTGGGCGGAGCGGGAGGGCGTGTCAGACTCTTACTGACTAAAACCCACCCGTGTTCCTTCGGTTGCCCTGTTGCCGGGGGTCACGATCTCCCTTTCGGTTTTCTTCGCAACCCTGGCAGGCATTGGCCCTAGCGGACCCCGTCAGTTCTGCTGACATCTCTTTGAGGCGCGCGTGGAACACAACGCGCCGTCGACCCGAGCCTGGTCCTTATCGGACGACCAGCTTACCCATTGCTTACCGTCCGCAAGCCCGTGCCTACGGTGGCCGGAAATCGCCTCGCGATTCCCGACGCTCTGGGCGTCTCCTCCTGCGGCGGTTAGGGGCGTGAGGGAGCGAAATTTGCCACTCCCTCACGTGTTCCTCCTCCTTCGCGAGCATTACCGCTTCGCAGAAGGAGGTGACGGCCTCCCATTTCCTCTCGCTCCGTACCATGGCCTGAACCAGGGCCGCCGCCGATCGCCTCCACGAGGACACGGCGATGCTCCGCCCAAGCTGGGCAGACCTCCACCGTATGCTCCACCGTATCCTCCGGGCGATCCACACAATGATGACACCCGGGCGTGTCCTCCCGCCTTATCCTGTGCAGGAACCTCCCGAAACAGCCGTGTCCGGTGAGGACCTGCGTCAGGCGGAAGGTGAGGACGCCGTGGCGCCTCTCCAGCCACTCCTCAAAGAGGGGTCTTATCGCCGCAATAGTGGCGTGCCCAGCGCTAGGTTGCGACAATCGCACTCTCCATGACGCCATGAGATCCCGCCGGAGCTCTGTCCGCTGTGCCGCGATTTCTCGCGGCAGTGGAGTTAAGCCCCGGCGTTTCGCCTCCTCGCGCCACTCCCAAATGTGCGCGAGGACCTTTGCCTCCAGATCCCATGGCGGTATTCCGGCAAGGAGGCTCGCCGCCTCGCAGGAGACCGTACGGTATCCTCGGGTCAGCCGGATGGCCATGACCCTCTGGGACGCGTTCAACCGGCGGGCTGGCCGCAGCCTTAGTGAACACATCGGATTTTAACTTAAGGCGACGATAACCGACGTTTAATGATTTCATACTGAAGATGACGTCTAAACGAGTCGTGTTAATGATTTGGAAAAAAATTATGTTAAATAAGAGCATTTTTTAAATATTTTAAATATGGCATGATTTGGATTATGTTTTTATTACATACTAAAATTAATTTGTAAAGCTATGTCTAACGCGGATTAAAAATAGAATCACATAAAATCTATTAGGCGTATTTTTCTGAAACCTTCACCATTTTAAAGATAATTTAATTATTGATCTTTTAGTATACGCGTTTTCCGCCGCAGGAGGAGACGTCCCGGGCGTCGGGAATCGTAGGCCGTTTTCCGCCCACCGTAAGCGCGGGCTTGTGGACGGTGACCAATGGGTAGCTCATCGTCCGATAAGGACCAGGCCTGGGTCGACGGCGCGTTGTGTTCCACGCGTGTGTCAAAGATATGTCAGCAGAATTGACGGGGTCCGCTAGGTGCCTGCCGGGGGTGCGAAGAAAACCGAAAGGGAGATCGTGGCCCCCGGCAATAGGGTAACCGAAGGAACATGAGTGGGTTTTATTCGGTAAAAGCCTGACACGCCCTCCACAGTTATTTGATCATTTCCTAACAAAAAAAAGTATATGCGCTTTATTAAAATACCTTTTGTTTTATGTATTATAAATTAATTTTGCGTCTAATTTGGGACAGCGGTCCTTGATGGGCGATTTCTATTACTGCCTGGACGTACGACGCGTTGCGTGAGCTCAGTACAGAACACGCAAGCTAACCAATCAAGATCACTGTCATATATCTGCGTCTTAATACACGAATGAAAGCCTCCAGGCATAAAGGGCGTGCTGCTGGGCGTGCGTGGGCGGGCATGATGAAGTGTAAGTCGATTCTGAAACAGTTCTCCGACAATCGTTTCTCCGATGAACGGTTCACCGACAGAACGATTCACTTTTCGTCGTTTCACCGATAGACCGTTTCAACAACGAACGATTCGCCGACAGAACGATTCACTTTTCAGTTTTCACCGACAGAACGATTCACTTTAGAAAATTTCATCGATAGAATCACCGGCGAATGATTCGCCGACACAACTGTTTATCTGTCCCTGGGGTATAAAATATAGGTATTCGACATGTAGTCCAGTTTTCGTTTATTGTTTACACCTAAATCAAGTCGTGAAGACAAAACTTAAAGTTATATAGGTAGAAAACTTGTGGAAATTTGTCAAAAAAGTGACCAAAACGTATTTGATACAATGTCAACACATGTATCATATATGTTATGATCATGACATGTTTTTGACAAGTCTTTTCCAAGTTGATTGATGAAATTTATTGATTGTTATACAAACAAATAAACTCACGCCTTTTTCTCATGGGGGTGGGCAGACACCACAGAACGCCACGTGCTACGCTACCCCTTTTGCTTCGTCCACGCTCATGCATACTGTCTAGTGGTCTGGCGTGTATTGATTCATGTTGTTTTCGTTATTAATCATTTAATTAACATGTGTTTGTGATGACGGTAAATAAACTGATAGTATTTAAGCGACGACGTATTCGAGTTGAGCTGCAGATCGTGCTTTCATCTCAAATGCAACATGCAGTATTCAAGTCACCTCTTAGTGAAAACGTCCATTCTTGTTTTTATGGGTAAGTCACTATTTTGTTACGCCGCGCCGCTCGAATTCGTTCACGATACTGCGCTGATGTAGCACTGACATTGGTCGAAATGTGTGCATCCACAGTTGTTAACACGAGTCGTACATCAGTGACATTGGTATTAAGAACCAAACAACCGCCACTGCCACTCGAAAAACGGATCTCAGCTGCCTAGGGCCACTCGCACGATACGTGCGTCCACGCCTTTTTAAAGCGAGCCGTCCACCGCCAGCTAAACAAGTTAGTTTAGTTTAGCTAAACTAACCTTAAACTAATTTAGTTTAGCTGGCGGTGGACGGCTCGCATAACAGACGATTTTTTAAATGTTTTGTTCATTGTTGCATATCATGTTTTGAATAATTAGACACGCACTTTAACCGATGAATCCCGACTGTCCCGAATTGGTAACGATTCGCCGCCATACTGTCAAACTCCACCGTCGCCAAATGGCGACGGCCGACTCACATTTAAAATCCACTGTTTAAAGTGCCCAGAGACGATATTATCCAACAGCCCTTATCTAATAGTGGATATTGGATATAAGCCGCGGGAGTCGGCTTACCTACCTATACCACAAAATTGCCGGGTTGCCGTGGGTCTCGTGGTTGCAAGAGCGACTGCTAAGCGTGGGGTCCTGGCTTCGATTTCCAGGTCGGGCAAAGTGTTATCGGTTTTTCCCATTAGGAATTTCTCAGTAACAGCCCGGAGTTTGAAAGTTGGCGGTGTGATACCCCGTGCCTCGGAAAGCACGTTAAAAGCCGTTGGTCAGCTGCACTCTCTCCGGTCGTGTCGGATTGCCTTCCCATCAGGCTATGAGTGTGAGGGAAGAGTGAGTGCAACTGTGTCTGCGTACACACTTGTGCACTATACTCCCACGTACATGGCTTGTCTCCGCTGAGATTGCCTGCCATGGCCGAAATTCGGTCTGGAGGACTATACATAACACAAAATTATAATAACATAATAAAGCAGCCATTACGCCAATAGAGCTTTAATTTTAATAATACAGCAAGATTTAAATAAGTTAGGTACTCAACGGATAGAACCTGTACAGTCAGTAATATTAATGTATTTATAAATATATTTGTTTCAGCTACTTGGGGCTCATGTTGGCAGTTTTTTAGGCCGCTGTCAGATTACAAATTGGAAAACTCACAATCGGAAGACAGTATGATTTTTTAAAGTATTTCACCATAAATAATCAGAATTGGAATAATAATTTAGCAAACATTTTATTGCTTACCGAAAGTTACTTTTCGGTAACTTTCGGTACCTCCTGTGATTCTGTTACTTATATATTTATTGTTTAAAAAGCTGTCAACAAAAAAAAAACTTATGCAGCATGAACATCATTTCCAGGAGTTCTTCACAGTGAATATTATTTTGGTCGTTGCAGTACTGAGAATAAGAAATTTTATGGACACACCCATCTCGAGCACTTAGATGTACTAGGAAAAATTTTTGTCAGAGTAAGTGTCCAATTTTTATAGTAATAAATAATAAACTGCTTTATCTTCTTTTCCTCTCGTTTCGTGGTTGCGGTTCAGGTTACGTTCGGGAGCGACAGAGCCTGTGATGCCATTTGGCGGTCTCAAAGGAGGCGGTGGAAAGAGAACGGGAGGTTACAACCTCTCTTCTTATCCGCAATAACCCCGGGCGCCGAAGGGCGCACAACGATCTGCCATTAAGTGGCCAGCAGCCAAAGGACTTGGGGAAGTGTTTCGATTGATAAGTACACATTATTTGAGATCGCTTGAACAGAAACAGTCCCAAAACGGCGTCGCACCGTGTTCCGCGCATGTCTCTAGATTTTTGACTGATGCCTTTACACATTACAGATAATATGCGATGCACACCTACACAAATTAAATTTTTTGTGAAATTCAAATTAATGTTTATACAGGGTTATTGGTTATATTATCTCAGCAATCCATTAAGGGTACATGGAAGAGATCATTTACAACCAAATTACCCCTTTTGACTCTTAAGCAAATGTCAGCAATTTTCGAGTTATTGATATTTTATTATATTTTTATTTCATACATTTTAAAATATAAAATGTCAAATTACTCGAAAATGGTTGACATTGGCATAGAGGTCATCAGGGGTCATTTGGTTGCAAATGACCTTTCTTACATCCCTTTGAGGCAGTTGTTCCACCGCTGGCGAGGAAGCATCTAACTATCGACTATTTTTTCGCTCAAGAAACGTACACACGGCTACACATCAAGCTATACATTTCCAGTTTATGCTGATCTTGCATTTTATAGGATTTCTGCACAATGCGAGGTCAGCTTATACTGGAAATGTATAGCTTGATGTGTAGCCGTGTGTACAATAGATAAATACATTCTGTGTAAACTAAAGAGATGCATATAATGCATATATAGTTGATCGCTGACTGTTAACACCGCCGGCGAGGACTCACTCCACTACTTTGTCGCTGAGCGACAAGAGCTATCAAAGATAATACTCGCTCAGCGATATTTGCTCAGCGATGCTCGCTTGACGGAAAGAACTTACGCCGAGAGACCAAACAGCAGTAATTTCACCCCGAGCGAGTGGTGCGAGTAACCGCCCGTCGCACTCAGACACTCGCAGATTGATAATTTCCCAACAAAAAAAAAACAGTTGTTGAAAACCGACGTATAATGTCTCGTGCAGGCTAGACACGCGCGACGCGACACCGGTTCGTGAAGTTTTCTTAGAAATTATTTTGTTATAGTCGCGTTGTGCTGTTGCTTTGCGCCAGTCTGCGCGTAACAACGTACAGTGCGCGCCACTAAAGATGAGACTTGACACACCACGTGATTTGACTTGCGCAGTAGACGATTTATGGGTCTCTTTAGCGGTATGAATTCTGCGCCGGGGCGTCATCGGGGCGGCGGAAGGAGCGGCGGGAGGCGCGGTCAAGTCTCATCTTTCGTGGCGCGTATTGTACTATTTCACGTTGTGGTTTTTAAAATCGGTTATTTTTCTTTTCTTTTTCAGGGCTGGATCGATGTAATGAGGATACCAACATGTATCATATTGAGAGGATATTCCTTTGAAAATGATATGTTACAAAGTACTATGTACGCTTTCCAGATGTGTGTGCCACGCATTACCTACTGTTTCTCGCATCGCAGATTTAAACTTTTCTACTACGAATGGTACCTACCTCCGGATGTGGCTGGTGGTATGGATTGGGAAATTTATTTTTTTGGACCGTTCAGCTCGCGTTGGTAATAGTTTCTCTAATATCTCTTTGAGTAGCTATTCTCTAAAATTCACTTCGGATCTCACTCTAGTGAACCACAAAGCGTGGACACACCATAGTGGCCGCTGCTAGAAGTGGCATTCTCAACACTTTCCATACAAACCAAGCGTGGTACCGTTTACTCGGAATACGACACAAATGACGTATAGAAACTGATGGGTTTGAATGGCGGTCCGTGACATAAATTGAGCTCTCAACGCGCTTTCCGCGTTAAGGCTCGTGCAGACCAGCGCGCTACAAGGGTCGCGCTGCCTGTAGCGCCCGCGATATCGCGCAGGTACTGCCGCATTCCATCTAGACACCGTCGTCGGTGACTCCTTGCTCTGTGAACTGAACATACCTACAGCGCTACTAGGATTTTTTGGCGCTTGAATGATATAGACGGGGGCGTTGTTGGTAAACATTTTCGTTTTTATTGTGAAATAACAAGATGGCGACGTTAGTTCCGATTTTCGCCACGCACCAAAAGATCCTTGTTCAACTATATAGGTGGAGTTTGCGCGCCGATGTCCCTCATCGACGCGCAAACTGTAACCATGAATTCAGCACAAAATTATAGACTACATTTATTTATTTGATAATTAAAGAAAAATATCTACGTTACCCTAGAAAGTTCTCGTCAGATATAAAGAAAAAAAATAACTGCTATTTCATAGAAAAGTGCAATATCTACGCGGTAAAAATGTTTAGAACAGTAATTAATTTTTAAATTACTGACGAAAAATTTCAACGCAGATTCAGAACCATGTACATAATGTGTGACCAAATAAACATTATTCTTTCTTTCTTTTACTGAATCCATTGTAACAGGTTGCACGTCAATGTCCCTGCTACCCTGTACATATTTTTGTTTGGTATGTACCAACTAATTCAGTTTAGACAAAATTCCTAGTAGGTAAAGAATTCTCACCGAGATTATTAATATTTAGTCATTAAAAATACCTACTGACTGAAAAGTGCAATACAAAATGTGCCAAAAAAAATGGCTGTCAAAAGTCCCGAAAATCTGTTTATTGCAAAAATCTCGTAAAGCATTATAGATAGTGGCATCCACGAAGACGCGTCCCACTCCGCTTCGCTTCGTGCTAAAGTATAGGTTACAGTACAATAATCGCGGAATGGGGCGCATCTTAGTGGATAGCATTATCTATAGTTATAAACTCAATACACAAATTTATTGCGTTCCTCAATAAACTTGGGTGGAAAGTTTCAATCAAAGAAAAAGACTTGATCGTTGTGGACCCTGTCGGGCACAGCAAAATAGGAAAGAGGAAGAGGGCTTTAATTTGACTAATTCGTTGGTATATTTAGTATATATTAAATAAGTTATTATTTTATAAAACATGTGTCTAATTTAAAATTAGTTTAAATATTCATTGATATTATAATAGCATTTAGATAATAGAAATTATAAGCCAATTAAATTACCTATACTAGGTACTTAGATGTGTAAATACGCAAGGCTTCCTTATATAATAATATGTTTTACAGAATTATAATACTCCCACATTATGATGGCTATTTTGCATGAAAATATTGAGTTCAAATACTCGAATATGTTTATTTAGTTAACAATAAACGTTCTCTAGCTTGTACCTAGTGCCTATTATTTTCTTTTTTTATATTTATCAATATTTAACCTCGACCACCCCAGTGCCACCTCATTATCGCTCTATCCACCCTGCGGGGTAATTCCGTATCATAACATTATGATACAAGTGTGCTGTGTTGGTCATTACACACAAGGCGGTATTATCCGTGCGAGCCAGAGGCGAGCCCAATAAGGTAGCCGAGTTTGTAATGATCAATGCGCATGCATTTCATACGACATTTTTCAACACATTTGCGAGGAAAAAATATCCAATAGCATCTTGAAAATCCTAGCCGAAAAATACGATTGTAGTCAGTATAATAATTATAAATACATTAAATTGGATTTTCCTTTTTAAATTAAGGAATATTAAATACTCCTTTCACAAATAGTCGATATTTATTATGTCAATCACTGGTTTTCAATGACAAGATTTTAGATGACTAAAAAGTATATCGGTTGCCTATGGTCGGTCATTTGACGTTTGTAAAAATTCAAAATCCTTCGCAGTTTTCGCTTAAATCTATATATATATAAATGAATCCCTATTTCCCTTGGTCACGACATCACGCTAAAACGGCTGAACGGATTTGGATGAAATTTGGGATATGGATAGACCTTGACCCGGAGAAGGACATAGGATACTTTTTATCCCGATATTTTTACGGGATCGAGACTTATGCGGGTGAAACCGCGGGGCGCAGCTAGTTGTTAAATAAAATAGTTTGTTTAAAATTTAATAAACACGCATAGGCTTTAAAAGTGAGTGTGACAAAACGTGTATCCTATTAAGTGCGCATTTAATCAGTGGCACGTAGATATCGCGTTCAAATCCCAGGCAAGTTCAATGTTATTGCTTTTGGCGAGTCGCAACCAAATCCAGATTAGTTATCTGTGGCACGATTAGTAAAAAGCACGCGTTTTTAATACACAAACCTAAAAACGGTTCAATAAGAGCCACTTTACGAGCAAGTGTGTTGAAAAAAATCTCGATTTTAAATCCATTACTTCATAGGTTTGAAAGATTCGTCTGCTCAACAACGCAAATAACGCAATGACACGTTCATTGCGTTATTTATTATTACTGAACTGTCAAAATAAAAAGCATTGCGACTGATTGCTATTTTATGTGTGTTAATTACCCCGCTGATTATTAGTAGGTATCTACCTAATCCATAAATCTTCGGAAATATGTTTCTCATTAAACAATAGAACCAATAATCAATAAGTTCAATAGGTATACGATATTAAAACCTAGCCGTTATAAAGAAAAAAAATCCTATTCTATTAAAAATCTGATATCTAAGCACAAAGTTGATTCCATAGACATTTCACGCAATTATTGGCGATTAAACCTCCAGAGCACTGAATTGCTTTCGCGGAACATTGCTCGCAAGACCGAATAGGCGCAGCTGGCACATTCCCTATAACATTATTATTCATAAAAAAAGAATGATACAAAGAATTATTCATAAATGATTATAGTAAATACCTTTACTGGTAGAATGAGTATCAAATGTTTAAAAGTAATTTGTTCTTAGTACCGTACTAACCTTTTTAATTAGTAGGTAGGCTTAAATGAATTTATGAAAACAAACTATCAATTTATAGAAACATCAAATTATACTGGATTGGAGCTTCTGGTTTCCGACGATTTTATTGATAGTTACCTACTCATATTTTTCTAAAGAAATAGATGAAACTAGCTATAAAGCCAACCAAAAGGAAAAAGGACAAGAAATGTTCAGATTCCAACTCATATTATTTGCATTTATACCTACGTATACTGGGTCATTAGTGCAATGGTACCTACTAGAGGAAGTAAAGCTATACGTATTTCAAATTTATTTATTTGTTAATAATCAGGCTGTACAAGAACAATATTATCATGTGTACATGTACTTTAATGCATGTTCTGAAATCTCGCAAGTGACATGGATAAGGCCCGGTTCATATTTTCTCGTTCAAATTTGAGAATTGTGTGCCACAGCCCACGAATAATAAAAGTCAGCATTTTTAATATTAGGTAGGTATTTACGTTCACAGCAGACGTATTTTTTTTAACTTTTAGCATCATATCATCTAGTATAGGTAACTAGCTGCATGGAGATGTTCAAATTAAACAGAAGCTATTTTCAAGGTAATTTTTAAAACGCATAAAGAATTGGAAATTAAAAAGTAAACATTTCCTCACGATGCTATTGGCAGCGCCAGCGATAGGGTAGGGCCCAGGGCGCCAGACATGAAGTGGCGCCGTAGGCGAACCACAGGCCTTATATTTCTCTATATTTTCTGTTATTTACTTTTTTACTCCACTGCTTTGTTTTTTTCTAAATTTTCTGTACAAGTCGGCAAAGTTTAGGTATCTACTATTTTTATATGAATTGACCAAGGAAAAAACGCAGCGGGGTGCAAAACAATTTTGAGCTCGCTCTTGCACCCTGCGTTCTCTGAAGTCTGAATTCTCAAACTTTTCTGCATGAAAGAAATCCTAAGTTTTTCGTGGCAGAGTGCTGAAATTTATGAGCTCGCTTCGCTTGCTATAGCATCCTGCATTTTTCTATTCCTCAAACTAGAACAAAAGCAAAAAATTTCGCCCCTCTACTCCCCAAGAGTAGTGAGGGGCGCCATAGAAATCTCGCCCGGGGCGCCGCGCCTGTATTCTTAAAACTGGCACTGGCCGTCGGTAACGTGTTTATTTTTATAAAAGCATTAAATGGATGATGAACTTAACGATGAATAGTAGCAGATTAGATAGAGATCGCAAGATGTAACTTTGTCTACGTATGTATTAAGTTAAATTGCAATAATGTCTTAGCTGTCCATGACTCTACGCAATTTATTCTAAATAAAAAAAAAAAAAAAAAAAAAAAAAAATTAAAAAAAAAAAAAAATACGTATACTGTTAAGAATGGTCACCCATCCGCGTACGGCTACACATTCACAGTAATTGGCTGACCTCGCTTTGTATTGTATCGGATTCAATGAGAAGTCAGCTTATACTGGAAATATACAGCATGAATATACATTTTGGTCGAGTAACTATTGAAGTTGTATGGGACAGTTGATATTTTTTTTTCGCTATAACGATGTTGGTCCCATCGAGAAAGTTTTTCAGTTTGATGGTTTGTACCATATCCTAAAAGATGACTACACCTTTCTGATACATGCTGTATAGCTTGACGAGTCGTCGTTTGTTGGCACTAGAGGCGTGCGCCGATGTATTTTTTACCGGCTTCGGCGTTTGAGGTTTAATTTGTCGGCGGCGGCGGCGTCATCGGCATAATCGGCGTGGATGGCGAAAAGTCTTTTCATCCAAAACGCGTTTGGAAAACTGTGTCAAGGTTTCTTTTCGCCCCAGCAATGTTTGAAAACTAAGGTATTAAACCAGTGTGTCGTGCCTGCTATTTAAATTATGCTCATATAAAAAGATTTTTATTAAAGGAGACAATTTTTTTTGTTTGGGGAATAGGCCGTACGTCGAAATAACCCAATAAGCTTGTATTTAGACGTTTCTAGTGTTTAGCTTACTAGTATATTTGCATTATACCTAAATCTAGAATAAAACATATTTTGACATTGACGCCAATGGCGCCGAAAAAAAACATCGGTGGTGGCGGCGGGCGGCGGCGTGCGCCACGCTAATCGGCGCACACCTCTACTAGGCACCTATTCCACATCGCTCACCCAAAACACCATCTAAGTACTAGTAACCTTAAAGGCTTTCGCAAACAGGTACGACGCCACACCGGTAAGTAATTATTCTGCCGTGAAGTTTTCTTAGAAATGATTTTATTAGAGTTGTATCGCGCCTGTTTGCGGGCCTTTACGCAGAAAAACTTAATCCCATCTTTGTTGATTAGACAAAAAAAAAAACACCACACAAGACATCGATCCATTGCGGATACAAAAACAAAACATTACCTACCCATTAATATTATATTGTTGGGTAACTTAAACAATTAATAATCCGTGTTTCTACCGCGAACACTAACAACACAAGAACATCGGTTTGGCATACTCAAAATGAGTTCATCCAAATCACGCTGTGGAATGGCCGCCCATGTTCGTTGCAACAACAAAAAAAGGTCTTCTTGCGACTGAATACCCTCCATATTCGGCAGAGCTCTTCTCTGTAGCATATCCCATGCATGCTCAATCGGGTTCAAGTCTGGCGACTGAGCAGGCCAGAGCAGGACATTGATGTTAGCTGCGGCGATAGTCTGTCTTACAACTCTTGCGGTGTGCGGTCGTGCATTATCATGCATTAACTGAAATAAGAGACCGATTTGCACTTGTAGAGGAACGATGACGTCAGATACAATCGTCTCAGCATAAATTTGAGCGTTGAGGTTGCCTCTGATCCAAATCAACTCAGTTCTTCCGCCGATCCAAATACCCGCCCATACCATGATGGTTCCACCACTATAAGGATGGACTTCCTGGCAGGATTTTAATCGCTGTTGGCGTCCAGGGGTTCTCCAGTGTCGTATACGTCTTGTATCCGGTCTCATACCAAAACGAGACTCATCAGAAAAGCACACGAAACGCCATTGTTCTTCTGCCCAATTTCTGTGTTCAAGAGCCCATTGATATCGAATCCTACGATTGTGCATTGCTATAGGTGGTACCCGTAGCGGTCTTCGGGAATGAAGGTTCACTTCATGCAAGCGGTTTCTGACTGTTTGGTCGCTAATTAAGTTCCCTGAAGAGTGATGAAGCCTCACGGCTAACATCATGGCGGTTATTGTTGGAGCTCTTCGAGTTAAGATTTGAATGTATCGGTCTTGTCTCCGTGTGGTGCAGCGATACCGTCCTCCATGGCGCTCAGCCACGGTACCAGTGCTTCGGTAACGTGTCCAAAGTCGACTGATAACACTCTGACTTGTATTCAGAGCTAAAGCCACAGTACGTTGCCGGGAACCAGCTTCTATCATTCCCACGGCTCTGAGCATTTCTTCCCTGCTTAAATGACGTCGCCGCTCCATAATAACGTTGGTTTTAATCAGTAGTAGGGAAACAGTAGCACTAATAATGTCTTCAATGCGTTGTATGTTTTTATAGGGAAAATATTGACAGCTGATTTTCATCTTTTACTCGAATTTGATTAACAGTTCCTGTTTCAAATTATGAAATGCACCAAAAAGGATCCATATAAATTTATATAATCATAAATTTATTACAAAGCCACATCTCAATCTCAAGAAATCCGCATAAAAATGCTTGATCCCTAGACACTTTTGATGTGTGTATATGTTATAGGCAAACTCCGAAGCTCCGGCGCTCCTAGTTTGGACTGGTCAATCCTCAGGTCAGACTGAATGACTTAGTCAAAGCCCAAACAAATGTAAATTTTCGGCCTTTGACTAAACAATTTTCGTCAAACCTGGGAGAGACTAATTTGGTCAGGCAAACGTCAAAACACAATTTTATTAAATCGGGGTTTGACGAGTCAAACTCCGATATAGGTATGAAGTGTCTTATCTTCGTATATTTGGAAGCATTTTACCATTTAAGCAGCTTTCAAGTCTTAAGAACCGCTTAACAACAACACCGTTTGATTCACTCATCTTCAATTTTACACAATTACACGCCCGCACGCTCAATGAACGAACATGAAATGACAAAACAATCGGTCGGAACACCGCGAGAGACATTATGAACCTGTTTAAACATGTTCAGATCAACGTTTGACCGAGTTTTGCAGTCGCTTCTAGGATTGACTAGGCCAAAACCGAAACAGAATAATTTACTTTCGACGTTTGACTGAAAAGTTAGGAGCTCCTGGGTTTGACTAAAAATACTTCAGGCAAAGGGCGAAATTGAAATGTATTTCGGGGATTGCCTGATGGCTTTGGCCAAACCTAGGATAAACCAGTCCTTCCGCGAAGAGACTGTGTATCGGACTTTGACTATAACATATATACATATAGCAGTAACGTAACTACTTAACAAGCAAAATGTTCTTATTTTGTAAAAATTTCTGGATCACTAAATAAGGTGATAATAATAAATACCTAATAAGAACCATTACTGTTACTGGAGATATAGAATATTATGATTTACCATCGCGGAAAACCATAATTAACCACCGTAAGGACTATTCTTGCTTGCAGTATTCGGCCGCTATAGAAACGGGGCAGTAATAAATGTGGTTGTCGTGTGCACGGGATTTAGTTTTCAAAGTAGTTAGTTATGGGTTTCCGCGATGGTACATACATAAAGTTACACCTTCTTCCCATGGACTTAAGCAGAAACAGAACAGAAAGCCACCTGCTACGAATGATACGATCTTTACATAGTTCTTTTGCTTCGTTTAAGTTCATACATCTGGTTACACACGCACACCGGTTGCGAGTACTATGCACCTGACCTTTCTGAAGAACATCACCAATAAGGCCACTTTATGTCCTTACAGTATGGCCCCCTCCCTGCGTTTTTTTTTACATCTGTCATGTAAATGCCTTTTGTTAGTCGCCTTTCAGTCATCCTCTACTATTTTGATTTGAGAAGGATAAATATGAAATTGCTCTCGTCAAAACTTGACAGATGACTGTGAAAATGATTCGGGTAGGTATAGGTAAATGATGTACAAGTCGTGCCATTAAAGGGCCTGCTACACGGCTGCCAACCGCGTCCCCGACTAAGGTGACCTTGGTTGGCGACAGGCAGAGCTGTTTGAAATTTGGTCGTAAACCACCATCTACACGGTTGTAAACCACCAAGGTCACCTCTTACTCACTTAAAGTTGAGACTTGACCGCGCCTCCCGCCGCTCTTTCCGCCGCCCCGATGATGTTCCGGCGCAGACCTCATACCGCTAGAGACCCATAAATCGTCTACTGCGCAAGTCAAACCACGTGGTGCATCAAGTCTCAACTTTAATGGCATGACTTGGCTTTCAAGGTATCATCAAGGGAAAGAGGAAATACCTCCAAGAGTTTTCCCGCTCATTGTATTTAAATATTTTGTGTAAAGAAACAATACACACACAAATAAACAGTTCAGATAACATTAAATGGTACTAAGGTTATCACAGTATTTCTCACATTCCCACATTTGGCTCGTAATCTTTTTATATAACCTTTGAGCTACTTAACATGTCAACACTTCTTGGTATTTTTTTTTTTTTTAACGAATTTCTTTAGCGAGGCTTGTAAACTTTCTGAAATCGTCACGTCAAAGTGTTAATACTTGCTACTATCTTCTTTTAATTAATTGAAAGAGAAAGAAAGAGAGAGAGAGAGAGAAAGCCAGTAAAAAAAAAATCAAAATAAATTAGTAAAGTGATTACAGTGTCGTGGGATAAAATTGTACACATCGGCCCGAGTACAATGTATACCAGAGAGAGCGAGACAGTTTGAATTTGGTCAAAATGAAAATCCAAGATGGCGGCTCTGAATTTTCAAATTTGTCATCATGGGTATCGTTTTCTTGATTTTGAAGGGTGCAAAAGCCGATAGTGATGTCAAAATGTAAATCGAAGATGCTGGCTGCTAAAATTTTCAAATCTTTCGTCATGGGTGTCGTTTTCATAGTTTTCGAAGGTGCTAAAGCTGATAGCGAGTTCAAAATATAAATCCAAGAAGACGGCTGCAAAAATATTGTTTTTGTTTTAAATCATACATGAGAAAGAACTTCGTTCCTGATGGAGTCCCCCGACCGCACACGTTTTCATTCATTGGGACTTCATGAAAACCGCTAGCTATTGGCTAGGAAGCTCAAACCGCTAGCTTTCGGGTATATAGGAAGCTCAAACCACTAGCTATCGGCTAGGAAGCTCAAACCGCTAGCTATCGGCTAGGAAGCTTTAACCGCTAGCTATCGGCTAGGAAGCTCAAACCGCTAGCTATCGGCTAGGAAGCTCAAACCGCTAGCTATCGGCTAGGAAGCTCAAACCGCTAGCTATCGGCTAGGAAGCTCAAACCGCTAGCTATCGGCTAGGAAGCTCAAACCGCTAGCTATTGGCTAGGGAGCTCAACCCGCTAGCTATCGGCTAGGAAGCTCAAACCGCTAGCTATTGGCTAGGGAGCTCAACCCGCTAGCTATCGGCTAGCAAGCTCAAACCACTAGCTATCGGCTAGGAAGCTCAAACCGCTAGCTATCGGCTAGGGAGCTCAACCCGCTAGCTATCGGCTAGGAAGCTCAAACCACTAGCTATTGGCTAGGGAGCTCAACCCGCTAGCTATCGGCTAGCAAGCTCAAACCACTAGCTATCGGCTAGGAAGCTCAAACCGCTAGCTATCGGCTAGGGAGCTCAACCCGCTAGCTATTGGCTAGGAAGCTCAAACCCCCTTTGTGGGGTAAAGATCTATGAGTTTCATGTACACAATGTAAGTCCATCGTTCATCCATCATTTTGTATGGAATAGGCTGATGTACTTCAAATGTTGTAGTTACTAGTACCTACCTAGTAAGAAAAATCGTTGAGCATTCAATGATTTTTAAGGCTCGTGCAGACTGGCGCTACATCGATAATTATTTTACCGTGAAGTTTTCTTAGAAATTATTTTATTAGAGTCACATCGCGCCTGTTTGCGGGAGGTTTTAAGCGAAATCTAAACAATACAGACTTTTCTAGGACAACTGCTGATTAAAAATTAATTGGCTAAGTGTATTATTTAGGCCAAGGTATGTTGTTAATTTTTAGCTATTATAACAATTATTATAGTGCTATTAATAGAAGCCTCCCATAATGGTTACTGATCAATAACAATAGCCGCTTGAAAATAATAATAAGAGGGTGTACTGCCTTCAAATCTGAGTAAGTAAAAATGTATACGACCTAATTAGTTCTTAATAACTAGCGAGAAAACCTATAGGTATGCCAGATCTAGAAAATGGATAGAAATCTAAATAGGTATCCAAGGTTTGCCAAGAAGTGGAAAAGCACAGTGTCTTAAAGTAACCAAGCATATAAAAGGATAATTATAATATCACAGAAATCATAAACTGTAAAGTAAAAGAGGGCTCATGTACAGTTAAGACTTTTGATAGATTTGGACAACAGTTAATGTTAGATCAATGTAAAGGCTCCTGCAGACGACCGTGAATTGTTCTACCGGTGTCGAGTCGCGCCAGTCTGCGGGAGCGATTAAGTGTACTCCACCCAATAAGGGACCTAAGTAAAGAAGAACCATACCTATTATTATATCTTCATACCAATTAGCTTTTTCGTATGACAAATATTTTGATCCGGTTTCGCAAAATGGCCGCCACTACCTGATGGATTTCGTGTTAGACAATAGAACGCTTCGACCCACGGAAAAGAAAGCCTTGAATGCAGTGATTGGCTCGTCATGTGTTGTCCCACACGTTGGCATATTGAAATGTTTTACCAATCCACATTTTTATAAAACCTATGCAGAGAAATATGATTGCATGCTTGCGAGAAATATTATTTTCCTTGTGTGTCTAGCCGCCTGTCAAATAATTTTTGTTCAAAGTTTCATTGGTTTGTAGCAGAAAATATCGAAAATAATGGAATTTACTTCGTCTAGTAGTATACAGTTATTTAAAAAAGTCTGCTGTTTTATACATAACTGCAATACCTCAACGGTCAAAATGTATGAACCAGTAGATTTTTTATACCCTATTTATCTAGTCATTATCATCCACTTGTGGTTATTTAGTTTTATTAGATTCTATTGTATACCTGTAATGACCAGATACTTTTTACTGTCAGGGAAATTGAAGAAAACATAAAAAGGGGATTCCGTCACAGATTTCGTTTTGGGTTTGATTTTTTACACCTATTGTAACAGTTTTAACACCACGATATTTTCATCAATGCGCGTAATTCCAATCGATCCATCCCCATGTTTTCTCGTTTATTATTATTTCGTCTTTGACATTTTTGGGACCCTGCGATCTCGGTCCTTCGCTTACGAGGGGTCGAAACCAACTCGCAGAGGCCCGTTAATGAAATGAGTCAGCTACCGACGATTATCCCAATATTCACTAAGCAAGTGCACCCAAGGACAACACGTGCTGGGTGCAACACTACTGCAGAAAATGGAAACAAAACATAATGGAAACAAAACGTATGGGCTACGGGTTTGGGTGGTTATAGTGGATTGGTTATATTGAACTATGAAATAACTATGGTCCCTGCCTGACCAATGTTAGATTATATTCACGGATAAAATGGCAGGTACTTGCACACTCAACTAACATGTCCTGAGGAGCTTGAGGAGTAGAGAGCTGGTTTCTAGGTACTAGTAACTACAACATTCGAACTACATAGGCTGATGTAGTTCAAATTCCATACAAAATGACGGATGAACGATGGACTTACATTCTCTACATGAAGCTCTCTGCGCCAGACTCAGCGTCGGACTCCGACCCCACTTACATCCGTCCTTTTTTTTTGTTGTTTTTTTGTTTGGTAATTTTTTCCATAATTGTTCCCACGAGTAATAAAGTATCATCTCAAAAATAGTGGTTCGCACTAGTGATTAATTAAGGTACCCATTAGTCAAGCTATCAATTTCCCTCACAGTGCGCCGCCGCTTGGAGGTTTAGGGTGATTTTTTATAGAGGTTTTCTACCTCGCGGTCCGGGCGGTTAAGCCAAGACCCTCAACCCCCGTCAAATACCAGAGACATGACCTTGACAGTCTTCGGGGCTACGAGACCAACGGTGGCAGAAGAAAAGGCACGCTGAGCCCGCTCCCACTCCAACGCTTCTCAACGTGTGCTCTCTCCAAGTACACGTTAGAGCGTTCCTCCAACAGGAAATTGGCAAACGAATAACGAGATCCCTTCTCCACACAGTACGTAAGATCAGCCATTACCCCCAATGGCAATGGCAATGGCAATGGTAGATTTTTATTTAGCATATTTATTTCTTTGAAATACTGTCATTTGACCTAATTTTCAAATGCACTAATTTTATTTAAAGTAATGTTTCACTAGACTAATAATGATTTAGTCGAAAGATCGTATCGTTAGGTAGTTACGTTTAATATAATTTAGAAACGTCATCATTTGGGTTAGGTTAGGTTAGAACAGTGACCATTAACCCCTTTATTGTTGGTGAATCATTTGGGTTAGATGAAGTTTTTCATTACAGAATTTTAGCAGAAAATTAGTAAATATGAAAATTAGGTCAACTGAACGTTATAGAAAAGTGCATTATGCAAATTGAAAATTACGTGAAATGAACATTATTATACCTTTTGATCAATAGCGCAAATGTTGTTATCGCAAATAAATATTCGATGAAATGAAAATTATGTTAATCGATATTATACAAATTGATTATTTTCTTAAACGTTGTTCGAATTAGTAACATTACATCAAAAGTTGTTCTACCAAACAAGGGTGAACCCTATCGCCGGGGCTTAACTCCGCTGCCACGAGAAATCACGGCACAGCGGACAGAGCTCCGGCGGGATCTCATGGCGTCATGGAGAGTGCGATTATCGCAACCCAGCGCCACAATTGCGGCGATAAGACCCCTCTTTGAGGAGTGGCTAGAGAGGCGCTACGGCGTCCTCACCTTCCACCTGACGCAGGTCCTTACCGGACACGGCTGTTTCGGGAGGTTCCTGCACAGGATAAGGCGGGAGGAAACGCCCGGGTGTCATCATTGTGTGGATCGCCCGGAGGACACGGTGGAGCATACGGTGGAGGTCTGCCCAGCTTGGGCGGAGGACCGCCGTGTCCTCGTGGAGGCGATCGGCGGCGGTGATCTCTCGCGTCCGGCCCTGGTTCAGGCCATGGTACGGAGTGAGAGGAAATGGGAGGCCGTCACCTCCTTCTGCGAAGCGGTAATGCTCGCGAAGGAGGAGGCGGAACGCGTGAGAGACAGGCAAATTTCGCGCCCTCACGCCCCTAACCGCCGCAGGAGGAGACGCCCAGGGCGTCGGGAGTCGCAAGCCGATTTCCGGCCACCGTAGGCGCGGGCTTGCGGACTGTGAGCAATGGGTAGCTCACCATCCGATAAAGACCAGGCCCGGGTCGACGGCGCGTTGTGTTCCACGCGCGCCTCAAAGAGATGTCAGCAGAATTGACGGGGTCCGCTAGGGCCGATGCCTGCCGGGGTTGCGAAGGAAACCGAAAGGGAGATCGTGGCCCCCGGCAACAGGGCAACCGAAGGAACACGGGTGGGTTTTAGTCAGTAAGAGTCTGGCACACCCTCCCGCTCCGCCCAGAGCGGGAGAAGTTATTTGATGATTTCCCAACCAAAAAAAAAAAAAAGGGTGAACCCTATAAAACAACGCACGCAAATTTGTTACTGCTATGAGGTTCTCTGTAAGTAGGTGTAAGACATAATATTGTAATATACAATGTGTCCCAGGGATAAGTGACCGCCCGGCGTTTTTTGAACATTTGTACAAAATTATTAATAATTACATTTATATTTGTGACTTAGCGGCTTTAGTTTTTTCAGATTTATTTTGAAAAAACTGAAAAGAAGAGTATTTTTTTCTTCGAATTTTAATTTTGTTTTTTATTTAATAAATGTTTTACTACATTTTAGTTATGTTTAATGATTTTAATTGATAAACTATGATGTCGGTAAGTCGGTAAAAAAAAATAATGGAAAAAGATGAACAAACTTAGGAAATATCGTAAAAAACTGCAGCACGCCACGCGTCTTTACAAAAAAAAAGAAATATAAATGTAATTATTAATAATTTTGTACAAATATTCAAAAAACGCCGGGCGGTCACTTATCCCTGGGACACATTGTATAAAATGATTGACTCATTTTGTTTCATTTATTTCCTATTTTTTTTTTAATTTATTCTTAACACATATGTGATGACGCTGTGAAAATTACGAAGTTTTGGGCCAACAAATTTTAAATAGTGACACAAAAAAGGAAAAAAAACTAATATATGGAGAGTCTCAAGAGATGTTGGTCGAGGCTTTCAGCCATCACGCTATTGGCCGTTACGACTGTCGGTACAATGATAGCTGAGTTCACATTTCACATAACAATCAAGTCGAAATATTTGGTTTGTTTTTTTTTTCTCAGCTTTCACATGTTTTTATTATTATTGGTGTTATTTAACATGGAAATAAATGTTTTTGAGATGACTGTAAATAAACTGGTAGTATTTAAGCAACAACGGATCCGATTTTGAGTGCAGATAGTACTCTCATCGCAAATGCAACATGCAGTATTCAAGTCACCTCTTTGTGAAAACGTACATTGTTATTTTTGCAGGTAAGTCACTATTTAGTTACGCCCGTCGCACATGCTTGTAACACTCACACTCATTCGCGATGCTGCGCTGATGTGGCACTGACATTGATTGACACGTGTGCATCCGCATTAGTCAATACTTTTCGTACATCGGTGCTGAGCATCGCTGGCATTGGCGATGTGAACCAATCAAGATTGACGCCATAGATTTTAGTTCGTATTTTTTTTTTAATCTAATGCTCCTTTTTATTTTTGTTAATGTTTGTTCCTTTTTTCTTATGTCTATCCTTTTTTATTATGTTTTGTATTTCCTGTGCGTGTCCCAAATAAAATATTTTTCTTTCTTTCTTTCTAGTTAGGAATCCGCCAACTCATAAAGAAAACCGGCCAAGTGCGTGTCGGACCACGCACAATGAAGGATTTCGTAGTTGGGATGAATTTATCCCAAAAACATGTTTTCCCATACATCGATATTATTATATGTCACGGTCTTCAACTGCACATGTAAATTTGTAATCGCGTTTGTAAATTTTGTATGATAAAAAACAAAATAAACATTTTCGAACTTTTTCCTTAACATGCTGCTGCTGTGAGACCTTGCTTCCTGCCAAATTTCATGATTCTAGGTCAACGGGAAGTACCCTGTAGATTTTGATTTAATAGCGAGTGTCGAAATATGTCGCATAAATGGCTAAAACGTGTCTTTATTGTGCTACCTAGAGCCACTAGTACCACACAAGCTCCCACGCTCACTTATTTGTCTGTTTCGACACATGCGAACTGAATGAAACGAAATTTAAATCTTATATAAAACGCACACTATGCAGCAAGCATATTATAAGTTGGGGGTTTACATCGCTGATATAAATGTTTGGCTAAACGCTGGTCCTGCTCTACAAGGGCGCATAAACTAATTGATTAGCATTTGAAAATACTGATGGAGCTGCTGAAAATTTTAAAAACTATCTTTGCATTGTATAAATTCAATCCCTTAGCATTGTATAATTACATAACACGTGTGTGTACTAGAGTACTTATGTAATGCCTACTCTAATGTCTCGCTGACGGTGGCGTATGTGATGGATCATTTAGCTTTCAATGGTTGAACTGAATGGGGATAATCCATGCGTCATGTTCATGAACGGGCGCTGGTCGTCTCTTAGCTGTCACGGCTTATTTTAATTTAATAATTGAATTGTTTTATTTGTAAACTGAAATATAACTGGCGAAATGTGGGTGTCCTATAGGTACACCTCTGCCTAACCATTCGAGGATTACAAGCGTGATGTTATGTGTGTGTGTTTTTAGTTTTTTATTTTTTTATTACGGTCGCTTTTAACGTTCTGCATCGTTCTCACATGTATAACTTCAACATGAATGATGTAACTAATATTTTGTAACCATATTTTGATGTAAAAGAGTTTCCGTGGAGTTTCTTGCCCGTTCTTCTCCATAGGTACCGACTATGCTTTGGAATGGGCAACTAGTTTCATCTTTTTGGGCCTTTTTTTCTGGGCGGAGCGAGAGGGCGTGTCAGACTCTTGCTGACCCACCATGTTCCTTCGGTTGCCCTGTTGCCGGGAGCCACGATCTCCCTTCCGGTTTTCTTCGCACCCCCGGGAGGCATCGGCCCTAACGGACCCCGTCAATCCTGCTGACATCTCTTTGAGGCGCGCGTGGAACACAACGCGCCGGTGACCCGGGCCTGGTCCTTATCGGACGGTGAGCTACCCATTGCTCACCGTCCGCAAGCCCGCGCCTACGGTGGCCGGAAATCGG
Organism: Omphaloscelis lunosa; assembly: GCA_916610215.1. Lineage (NCBI taxonomy): Eukaryota > Metazoa > Arthropoda > Insecta > Lepidoptera > Noctuidae > Omphaloscelis > Omphaloscelis lunosa. The sequence continues at coordinate 15,178,132 of OU744244.1, read as the reverse complement.
CGATCCCTGAGACACTTGTTAGTCTCTAAGTCTGAACTCCCCGCGCTCAGCACCTGATAGTCTATAGGTCCTTGTTGACCCTGAGGTACTTGTTAGTCCCACAGTTTTATAGTCACTCAACAAAACACACACTTACGAGTCACTGGATAGCTTCCCGCTACACTGTCCACGCGCGCGAAATGGACAATATGAGTATAACATGCGATGTTCACAGTCGAAGGACTAAAAAGAATATATGTATGATCCCTTGACAGACCATACACTACTTTTAAATGAGGAATGAACGGAATGAAAGAAGGTAAAGTATCCAAACACTACTGTATTGTTCCAAAGGTACTTTAAGGTAAAATGAGCTTAATGAACAGATAGTGTGGAAATGAAGTGAGTGAGGCGGGCCTTGTTGGCTGTAACGAGAACGCCTGGCTGCATTGATAGCCCAACGCGAACTCAACGAATTATATGAGTTGAAATGAATTTGTTGCGTAAACTGCTGAATTGCAGAATGTGCAGTTGCACCGTACATATGTCTTTATGAATATATATTTTGTTTCAGCTACTTCTGGCTCATGTTGGCAGTTTTTTGTACCGCTATCGGATTTAAAACTCATTAACTCCCCGCTAGAAAACAGTATGATTTTTTAAACTATTTTATCATACATAATAAGAATTAGCCTAGTGGTGTGACCATCGCACTGTCAAGTTATAGGTCTCGAGTTCGAACCCAAGGCCCGCATCTCTGACTTTTCGGATTCATGTGCGTATTGTACAATTATCACTTGCTTCAAAAACGGTGAAGGAAAACATCGTGAGGAAACCGGCATGCCTGGAAGATATTTCTCGACGGCATGTGCAGCCAAGTCAGAGGCCCATGGGTGGATTTAAAGCTGATACCAGTACCCTAATTGCGTTATCACAATCTGTTTCGATTTGGAACAGTAGCAATCTGTTTCAAATCGAAACAGATCGTGATTGATCCAATGCTTCATAAGTTGGAAAAAAAATCTGCTCAACTACGTAAATAACGCAACGAATGTTGTTGAACTGTCAAAATGAAACAAATTAGTCAGAATCGTTTACGAAAATAAGTTACGCAATTAGTTTAGGCCTGTGCCCCAGCAGTGGAAACATAGGCTGATTGTGCTAATTAGAATTTAATTAGGCAGTAAATAATAATTTAATTTAAAATTTTGATTTCAGAAAAGTCATACCTATGTATATATTGGTTAAAAGTAGTCAACATGTTTTTTATTTTTTATTAAGCATGAACATCTATTTCCAGAATACATTCACAGTGAATATATGTTTGGTCATTGCCAAAAAGGGCTGTCCAGGATATTATACACGCACACTCATGTGGATCACTTAGAGATGCTGGGAAAAACGATTTTGAGAGTAAGTAATTTTTTCAGTCATAATTAACGTCTTGGTTTTTTTCATATATCGTTTCGGAACAGCAATAGAGGTTTACTTATTTACTACCTTAATGTCATATATCAACTCGGAATGGGATCGTCACCGTATCGCCCTTTGGTTCTTTCGGTTCGTGAGCTTGTCCCAAGGTGAGGCGATTACGTTACGATTCCGATTAGTGTGCTGTAATGAGTTTCATACAAAGAATATCGAATGGCTCGAGTTGATACGGTGACGATCCCATTCCGAGTTGATGTGTGCTATTTCCTTTATGGTGCGCTGGAGCGCTGTGGATAACCTTTTTCACGGTCGCGGTTCCGTAGGCTGTGTCACGTTTGACGGTTCGATGTCGTACTGACCGCGTTTTATGTTCAAGTTTGAGTTCTAAACCGTATTCTTGTAATATTTATACCTACCACAAGTAGCAGAGGAATGCGCTTTTATTGCGCTCGCGTCACGCGAGACTCTCGGATATGCAGACTTTCAGATATGCAGAGGTAGAATTACTGTACTTATTTTAGTTTTAAACTAAATGGTCATATTTATCATGTTTATAACATCTTCTTGAACAGAAACAATTTTTTGCAAGAAGTCTGCAAAATGTAACCCACCCTATTAAGGGGTTTGTTATTCTATCGTTGAGGTAAAATATTCCGGTAGCAATTGTGATCATTACTGATGCAGTAATAGTTAAAGCAATGGCACGTAAAATTTAATCGGAGAGGCAACTGGATGGCGAGTGGTAATCTGGGTTTTGTAAGTGATATCGAACCCCCCGTACTGTCCGAATGGACCCCAAATGGACGGGGGCGGTTATATGGGGGGGGGGGGGGAATATTTTTTTTTTTTTTTGACGCGGCAACTGCATGGAAATGCGGTCGTTTTGAAGTTTGTAGGTAGGTACCCTATTTATAGAATTTTAAAAATTGCTACCGCCCAACTTAGTTATAATTGAAATAATGTCTTACGCTGATATATAATTGTTGAAACTCATTACCGATGATTTATCACCGAAAATGAGGGTAAATTTTATCAAAACCACAAAATCCTTGCACTTATTAGAGCTTAAATTTCGAATGCCATGTCAATTCGATGAGATTTCACTGATCTAAGGTATGTTTAGAGAGGTACCAATTAGGTACTAAATATCATGCATGTTTTATATCTAACTTCTCAGTAATCTTGGCTACACGAAAATACACCCGCCAAGTTGACGTCAAAATGGCGGGTGTATGAAACCATTGCAATAACTTGCGATCCCTCGAGGTACAAATTATTTCACAAGTGGTACAATTAGGTACTAACTTTTTTTATAAATATCGACCATTCCTGAAAAATACACCCGGGAACCTGACATTCATGTGGATTTCGTACTTCTCCAATTTTTTTTAAACCGCCTCCACCTCCATTAAAAGGAATATTTTGAAAATTAATGATAATGATCTTATCACTTATTCCTATACCAATATTCAAGTTAACCAAGACATGCAGTAAGATCCTCCTCTGTATAAAATTGACTACCCTTTTTCGCTCCGTTAGGGGTAGATTTTCGAAAAATCGTGATACACGTTATTCTTTATTTTCGGGTATAAATACTGAGTTTTGAGTTAATAGGGCCGTGCGTAAAAAAAAGTCTATACAAACTTTGACATCCCCCAATCCCCTTATAAGGTGTAGTTTAAAAAAAAACAAAAAATTACAACCTTCATAATTTACATAGATAAGTAAAGTATTTGTGCTAAGTTTCCAGTTTATTAACTCAAGGAATATGATTTGTCATACAAACAAAATCCCCCCTTTCCACCCGCTCAAAGGTTGAATTTCCAGAGGCCCTTTCTTAATACTCCCCTACGTTTTAAAAGGAACCTGTATACAACATTTCACGTTCCTAGTCCCAGTAGTTCTCACTTTGCGTTGATGAATCAGTTAGTTAGGACAAGTAATAAATAGATGTCACAAGAGGTCTCATAACTTATCATATTAAGCAAAGATCCCGACCGTTTTAAAAACAATTTTAAACGCCCTGCTACCACAGTTCAATTACTCAGCTCTTACCCCGTTCGGCTTTCCTTTTGTTTCGTTTCTCATTCTAAAACAATTTTTAATTTTATTATTAGTTGCTTCATTTTCTTTACGTTTCTCAGCACAGCTAGCCTCAGACCAGCAGAACTTTTAACCCGAAATTTCATTTTTCAAAGTTATAATATCAAACGCAAAAGTCACAAGTCACAAATTACCAATAATGCGATCTAAAACCATACCCTTAGTATGATTTACATCATACCCAACTGATAAATGCAAGTTGCACATAAATAACTAGCCTTAAAGTCGATTGAAATAGACCAAAAAGTTTAAGAACGAAAACTAAGTTAATTTTCACTTTGCAGTTTTTGAAATCGTTTTTCTTTTCTTTTTCAGGGTTGGATCAAAGTACCGAGAATACCAACATGTATCGTATTGAGAGCAACGTCATTCGATGTCGATTTTATGCGAAGTACTGCATACTCTTTCCAGATGTGTGTGCCACGCGTCAGCTACTGTCACTCTCAAGAGTTTTACAGATATTACTTTTACGAATTGTACATACCCAACGATATGATTGGTGGTATGGATTGGGATATCTATTTTCTTGGACCGCCCGGATACCAGTGGTGGTGGTAGTTTTTTTTAACGTCTCTTATAGTAGCAATTATATAAAATTCAGTTCTTATAACGTTCAAGTGAAAATTCAACAAAAATTCATGTAATAGACTTCAAACTACACACGTACACAATAATTATACATTTATTTTCTAGTCTCAAATATAACACACTATTTTATAACAATTCTAGAGATGTTACTCGCACTGTGACCAACAACCAACTGCCGATCACTCCTTCCGATATTCGTTTGGTAAGTGTCGCCCCACCATTGTTCCGGAAGTTGGCAACGGAACAATAATGGCGCGACACCAGTGCTGTCAACCTATTAAGCATAATATCTTTAATAAAAAAAAAGGTAAACGTATTTAATTTTGAGTAGCCTTAAAAAGGTTATAAATTAAATATGTTTTTAACAAATAAATCAACTAATAATTAAATCATAAATCAAAATAACTTCTTTTAATGTAATTATGTATGTTTGTCTTCGAAGGCGATGGCATAGATACCTTTAACAGTATGTAAGATCGGTATTTCAAAGAGAAACAAAAGCTCTGCCTATCAACTAAGTTTGTAACTTTAAGTAATTGAAAAAACAAGTAGGTAGGTAATATTGTAATAATTAATTATTCCCAAAGTACGCTCACAGTAATTAAAATATGGCTGATGATAACGGGAGAGAAGTACCTCCTCCGTGACATTAATAAAAAAATCCCGACAGCAAAAACACATAGGCGGGACAAACCAATAACCTGAAATATTTGTTGGCAGTTATTGTATAGATAATAATGCTTGTTTTTATTCTCTTTTCAGTTATGTGTTTTTGCAGTGGGGATTTTTAGTGTTTAAATAACTTTTTTTTTCAGCTTTTTAGTCATTAGTTTTTTATCATCCATACTTCTCTATTTTTTTGGAATCACTTTTCAAAATCCTTCATTTTGATACCCCACTCGATAGGGTAGGGTTTTTTTTATCATACATTTTGGCGCCAAAAATACGCTTTTCCGATTTTTAAATTTTAATATACCATAATGATGACGTACACACACACATACACATAACATAATACTCACTAAATCGTAATATGCTGGATCTGCTATTCAACAAGAGGCCTGGAAGTTCGGTGTTGAGATTTGGCTTATGGTTCCATGCCTTTGTTTACTTTATTTGCTATGGGTAATCGTAATGTTGGTACTTATTTGCAAAACTAGTATGGTATGATGATTTTAAATAAAGTTGAGTATGTTATTTCTAATTTGGAGTTAAATAGGTATTATGATAAGGGTAAGGTTGAAGAAGTGAATAAGCATATGAATGATTTGCGTGTGGATCCTTTGTTTGGTCAGGATAGTTTTGATGTTTGTACTTAGTTACTAATTGTGGCTCTTTTGGAACGCTTACTTTGACTGGTTCTTACGAAAATGTTAAAAGAACTTCTTTGCGAAGCTTTGAAAGCGGCCTCCTTACTACAGCGCCTGCATGGTAGTGACAACAGCATTCTAAAAATGATCGCTGCCAGACCGGACTGTCCCTTTCAGGGACCCTGGGTGGAGACAGTCATAGGTCTGCGCAAATAAATAATTTGTAATAAATAATAATAATAATAACAATACTAACCTACTTATTTAAGCACCATTGCTACTAAAACCACTATACTAACAAAATTATGGACCTTAGTCTGAAATAAAGTTTTATTTAATTTAATTTAATTTAATTTTGCTAAGATAAAATGAACTTATTATCATGGACTAGGTATACTCGTGTCACTCGTGTAATAAAGACGAATCTAACAACATATCATTCATCAAAATCGGTTCGGCCGTTTAGTAGTTACGAGGGAACATAGAGACGGACATACATACATACATGCAGGTCAAACATATAACCCTCCGTTTTGGCTTCGCTGCAGTCGGGTAAAAAGAACACAATGTCTTGCCGTACAAATATTATATATATAAACCTACCTACTTTATTACTATAAATACCTGAACTAGACCAAAGTTTAAAATATAAGTATTTCGTTTTGAGTTTGCCTTTCAATGCCGAATTCAACAATTTCTATCACATTTTGACAGAAATTTTTGTATTTTACATTTTTCTCTTAGTAAAATATTTGTTTTACTATCTACCAAAATCTATTTGACTAAAATGAACATTCTCAAATTGAAAATACTTGTCAAACATAATGCGAGTCGTCCACCGCGAACTAAACTAAGTTAGTTTGCAGTTAGTTTAGCATGCCAGTTTTTCATGCATGTAGAATTTGTGTACAGGGTATGTAGAGTCTGTTGTGTATTTTGGATGTTTAAGGAACTCTTCAGACTAAACACAGCTCTAACCACAGAACATATAAAAGAGGTTAGAAAGGAAATAGTTTCGGATTTGCACCAGAACGCGTGTCGCCGTTTGTCTTCCACTCTTTAACTTCACTACAAGCAAGAGACTAATGCCTACGCGGATTACGCACACAAATAAACAACACGCACTTAGATCGTCAGTTTGCTATTGGTTTTCATACTAACGAAATCTCTGCGTTTGACGTACACTCATACACGCGTAAAAGCTCATGTATGGTAGGGCGATTAAACTGTCGATTATTGATATCGATAAAATTAATGTAATCTTGCTTCTTTCTTTACAAGTATTTTTCTTGACTATGTGGACTTCTGTAATGCATGTTGTAAACATGTATTCATGCGAATATAGAAACAAATAAATAAAAGTGAAACAAATAAAAAATACAAAACTGAATTTTAAAACCAATTTAATTATTAACATGGACTGATGACTTTCTTTTTATCGTGGTATAATCATCAAATGAGTTCTCCCAATGGACTGATGACTTTCTCTAATAAACAAATAATAAACATGGTAAATATTCCATGTTTTTTATTTGTTTATTAGAGAAAGTGGGTTGCCTCTCAACCTTACATTTCCGGTGCTTATCACGTGCAAAAAGAAAAAAATATTGTCCCTGAAATAATACGTATTTATTAAGTAGCATACGCCTGCTCTCTTTTAAATTGGAGTTTTTTAAAATGAAATGCAATCTAACACTAATATACTTATGATTTACCGTAACCCCGGTACGTAAAGGGCTATTGAAGGACACTGTGGATTTTAGTCAGTACGAGTCTGACAATCCCTCCCACTCTGCCCTGGGTGGGAGGACTCATTTGATGATTTTACCACGTTAAAAAAAAGTAATCAAAGAAGTATAAAAAATAAACGTAAGGAAAAAGGCATAATTTTCAATTTCCTTCGTTTTCAACCAGAAGTTTTATAAAAATTAATATAAAAGATGATTTTGATGTCGCCATTTTTAGACCCAAAAACTAATTAATTGACGAGACTAAAATAAAATTTTCTAAAACATAAAATCAGTTTACTTACTAAACAACACATAACGATATATATTGCGGATAAGCGCCTGATTTTAAGTTTCTTTTCCCTCACTTTGTTGTTATGTAATTATCATCATCGAAATGTTGCGAACAAATTGTACTACATTTAGGAGGGATCCAATCAATTCTGCCAGTTGTCTCAATCCACAGTTTTCTTATACCTGGATCTGTTGGAAACCTAAAACATATTAAATCATAATATGTCAGTTTCAATTGAAAAATTACATAAAACTTAAATACAAAAACCTCATAATATTGGTCGTAATAAATAATATTATTTTAGTTATAAAGTGTACTTTTGATAATAATCAATTGTATCATAGTAATTATCGACATTGTTTACAAATTGGCACAGCACTATCGATATGCCTAGATTTCATGGAATTGAACCTTTGGTTCGGTACTCGGGACTCTCGAAGTGAACGTAATACATTGCGCGATCGCTCACGTAGTGCAAAATGGTACCCATCTATTGCAAGCAATGTATTACTATTCGTCTGCTTGCGATTATATCGTTTTTGTCTACAAACTTCATAATGGTAATGTTCAAATTACAAATATCACAAGTATTTTAATGTTTTTGGACTTACCGGTGGAAAGAAATCCCTTCTCGTGCTACACTACACACCTGACTTCTTTTCCGACACGTTATAATAGCGCAAGACAGCATAATTTAATATTTTTGCGGAGCTTACGTACGCTGTCAAAACAAGAGCGCGATTGCTGGCCGGTAAAGTAAATTTCGGTTGATATTGAGCATTTGCTCATAACCGCGGCGCGCGTGCCCCGCCCACAAGGCCCTTCTAACCTCTTTTATATGTTCTGTGGCTTTAACGATATTAAATACGGTTATTACCTTACAAACAATAAATGGTTTAACACAATACGCGACAAGAGCGAGTCTTTATCCCTCCCTGCTCGATAAGTTGTTTAGCGCGGACTGCAGAGGACGAGCGAGGGGCGCATCAAGAGCACGGGTAGGAGGCGGCGCGTTTAGCCGTTAGCCGCGTGTTCGGCAAACTTCGTTCTTCCTCGGAGATGCTATGTTGGCAGGGCCGAACTGTAGGTATAGGCTACATACATGTGGGTGGATGCAGACGTTTTAAAAACTGGCAAGCTAAATTAAACTAACTGCAAACTAACTTTAGTTTAGCTGGCGGTGGACGGCTCGCTTAAGAATGGTATACTTACACCAGCCTACTTAAAATATTATTATTCTGGACAGCTTTACTGTTCATCTGTTCCTGTTCCATTCACTCAATTATAAGCACAAATATTATTACTAATATTAAATTATATTAAGTTGTTAGACTGTATTTACACTCGAGAGCAATGAATCCGGGTCACTTAAAGAATGTTAAAAATCTCGGAAACTAAAAATGATAGGTTAATGCAATAAATTGTATTTAATAGACAATGTAATACTCCTTAAATGAAAGTAAAAAAAATATGAGTCACCATAAATTTTATTAACACAAAATTACATAAAGAAAAAACTGCTGATCTCTCCTTAAAACAAAAATAGGAAACATGAAATTTTTGAACTTTATTACGATTTTCTTGAATTTTAATACTTCGTATTGCCTCCTCGTGCTTCCATTACTGCGTTTACGCGGTTTGGCATGCTGTACACCAAGTTCCTTATACGATTTTGGGGAATATTCTCCCATTCCTCTGTGAGAGCAATTTTGAGCTCACGAAGCGTGATTGGGGGAGGGTTTCGTTGTTTTACGCATCTGCCTAGCTCGTCCCAAGCATGCTCGATCGGGTTGATATCCGGGCTGCGCGCTGGCCACTCCATACTAGTAATGTTCATCTCTTGAAGGTAGTCATTCACAATCCTACCTGTATGAGGTCGGGCATTGTCATGCATAAATATAGCATCCTCACCTAAATTGACCATAAATGGACCAACGTGATCATTGAGGATTTCTTCCACATATCTTACGCTAGTTAAAGAGCCGTTTTCTATGATCACCAGCTCTGTGCGACTTTCAGAAGAAATTCCGGCCCACACAAGTACAGACCCACCACCGTAGGCTACTTTTTCTTCGATGCATGCTTGCTTGAATCTTTCCCCTGGTCTTCGATACACTCTGTGTCTTCCATCGTGCTTGTAGAGCATAAATTTTGATTCGTCGGAGAACATAACTTTTGACCAATCTTCAATACTCCAATTTACGTGGCTCTGGGCATATCTTAGTCTTGAAATACGATGCCCACGCTCCAGTTTAGGGCCGTTTGCAGGTTTAAGGGGTTTTAAGTTAGATTCAGCAAGCCGACGTCTTACTGTCCATGCACTTGGTTTACTTCCTCCGAGGAGTTCAGTTCCTGTGAGAAAGCGATTTCGAAGCATGGTGTTCACCAAGTATCGGTCTTCTCGTGCTGTGGTACACCTGGTTCTGCCCGTTCCTGGTCTGCGTAGGTTAGAACCAGTTTCTTCGTAACGTCGGAGAACTCTTTGTACTGTTGACAGCGACACACCGACAGTCCTGGCTGTATCGCGCTGACTCCGGCCGGTTTCCAGCATTGTAAGTATTCTGGTGCATTCTTCAGGCGTAAGCGACATAATTTCAGCTTGAATAATGAATATAGAGCACTATCAACATGGTTTATGTACCCACATAAATGACAGATTACAAACAAAAGCAAAACCAAATGCTGTAATTTCGTAGTTCCATCTTCGAAAGTGGCCCTTTTTCAAATTTGATTTTTTTTATGATATAACTTTACAATAACTAAGAAGTTTTAATACCTTCATTTAAGGAGTATTACATTGTCTATTAAATACAATTTATTGCATTAACCTAGCATTTTTAGTTTCCGAGATTTTTAGGATTCTTTAAGTGACCCGGATTCATTGCTCTCGAGTGTACATTGAGTAAACTATCTGTTCGCGACGTTGCGTCACCAAACATTTTCAAACATTTTATAAATGTATAAAATCTTAATGGTACCTTAGCTTTAGGATAAATATTTGTTCGCAATAATACGAAACTAAACAATAAAAATTGTTTACAATCGTTCATAGATAGGATAGTATTAATAAGTTGAGTCAGTGGCGGGGCAAGACCTAAATTTGATGTGGGCGAGGTACACTTCGCTAGGCCCTCTTGTGCTCTCGTTTCTGTGCTCTGGTGGGGCAAGAAGTTAAATTGTATTTTTTGTTACTTACCTGATTTTTTTAGTTATTTTTTTATTGGCGTTGAGTCGACGATTAAGTACTTGGGACTCGTCTTCGACAGCCGGTGGAGCTTCGTGGAGCACTTTAGACATTTGGCTACTAGAATGGAGCGAGTCGGGGCTGCCTTGAAGCGATTCCTGCCCAGGCCATGTTACGGAGCAAGAAGGCATGGGAGGCCGTCACCTCCTTCTGCGAAGCAGTAATGCTCGCAAAAGAAGAGGCGGAACGTGTGAGGGAGAGGCAAAATTCGCGCCCTCACGCGCCTACTTGCCGTAGAAGACGCCCTGGGCGTCGGGAGTTGCAGGTCGATTCCCGCCCACCGTAGGCGCAGGCTTACGGAAGGTGAGCAATGGGTAGCTTGCCATCTGATAAGGACCAGGCCCGGGTCGACGGCGCGTTGTGTTCCACGCGCGCCTCAAAGAGATGTCAGTAGAACTGACGGGGTCTGATAGGGCCGATGCCTGCCGGGGTTGCGGTTGTTATCCGAAAGAGTTACCGTGGCCCCTGGCAATAAAGGCAACTGAAGGAACGCGGGTGGGTTTTAGTCAGTAAGAGTCTGACACACCCTCCCTCTCCACCCAGAGCGGGAGAAGTTATTTGTCAATTTCGCAACCAAAAAAAAAAAGTGGTGGCGCTCAGGGAGTGCCGACAGAAGTGAAAACTTTAACAAGATCGCCTTGATGGAAGAACAATACTTGTATAGAACATTCGTCCGTAACCTTATCTAAATAAAGAGCACAATCGAGTTTACAAAAAAAACAACTTCCCAAAACATTTAAAGTAAAAATACTTGCATAGAACATTGATCCGTAACATTATATAAATAAAAAGCACAATCGAGTTTACAAGACCTTTGAAGTAAAAATACTTGCACAGAACATTGATCTGTAACGTAATATAAATTAAGAACACAATCGCGTTTACAAAAATGAAGTGTCGTCATGGTGTCAAATCATTGATTGAGTCCCATCTCAAAAATGCCCAACGCGCCTAAAGAAGTTTTCACTTAAAAAAAAAAACAAGACCTAGTAATCTTTGTATTATCTAGATGTGACAATCAAATTCGATGTACTGAACTATATTGTTGGGGTGCTTCTAACTTACATTATCATTCTAAAAGAATTAAGTTTACATAACTGTTATCAGGATAAGGGCAAACTGTATTTACTTATAAATGATAAGCAATATCTATACTATTAGATTAAACTAAATTTTAACGCAACAATTGTTTTTATCGTTCCTTCACCTTCCATCTCCATCATTCCTATGGCTTGGCTACTATGGTTATTCTGGCTCACTGAGCACGAATTTGCCGCAGGTCGGAACAACTGGAGACGGCAGTAAGTAACACCTTAAAATATTAATTCCGCGCTGCAGCAGACCAGCTCCATAGTACCTACCGTATAGATGTATGTGTCGCAGATCGATTGTCGAATCCGCTGTTTTGCATAACCGCTAGCCGTTTTACAAAACAACTCCGTTATGTAAAACAGCTGAACGACGTTTAGCGATTTTCTATAACTGAACGCAGAATTGCAGTTTTGCATTTATCAATGCAGCAGGTCAACGATTAGAGGTTACATAAAACAGCCTGATTTTAGTTCCAAATTCTGTTGCTCGTGACTCCGAGTCTATGTGTCATGTCATAACATAAATAAATAAAACATAACATAAATAAGTAAAATGAGTGAAAACAGTGATTTTAATTAACATTTTACATTTTGACCGCATCTAGCATCTTCGAAAACGAAGATAGAAAATTAGAAGAATTAGTAAAAGTTAAAAAAAGTAAAAAAAAAGTAAAAAATTAAAAGAAAGGGTACGGCTAACGCATGGAGCCTTAGAAAATTGTAGTCATCAATATAAAACTTTTAACCGTCTAATACGTCATGCAGTAGTCTTGAAAATCGGTTCCTAAATACCTATGAAGACTTATCAGTGAAATGGTGTTGTTATTCCCCCGTCAAAAATCCGTTTTCCTTCATGAATCTAGAACATAGCCACTGGGTGAGTATTGAAAATATCTGGAACCTATAGGTGCAGGACGTCAGCGCCACCTGGAACAGGAGAGCCCTATCCTCATACTGGGATAAACCTGGATACAATAAAACAACCTCCTCGGCTTAGCGTTCAGCGATCACGCCCGTCCGGCACACAATCCAAATCCTTGCCTTGAAAGTTTATACTAAAATCGAATACAAACAATGTTTAACAACAAAGTAGACGATTCAAATGCAAATAAAATAAATATGACGGTGCTATCAAAACTACTGTGTTACGATACTGTGACTGCGAATTTTACAAACGTTGCCAGAGACATTATAACTGAAAAGCTTTAAATGTATCTTTGCAAAATCATTATCTGTAGCATCTAGTCAAGTGTCTCTGGCAATTCATAGTCGCAGAGAAGAAATAAACAACGGAAAGAATAACATAGCATCACGCCTTGGTTAGGTACCCGGAGGGTTGGGTAGAGCACATTTTGCCAGTTATGTTTAAGTCCCATGTAATAGGGGGCGAGCCTATTGCCATCAGCCGGGTACAAATTCAGACTCCGGGCTGCTACTGATAAATTCGAGATGGAAAAACCCAACACCACTTTGTCCGACCCGGAAATCGAACCCAGGACCTCATGCTCAGCAGTGGCGCTTGCAACGCTTGCAACCACTAAACCAACGAGGGAGTCAAGACAGAAATAAATACAATTTATTCTCGTGACAAGAAATAACAGTTATTTTACTCCGTTACAATTTCAGTTAGAAAACAATTTTACCATGTGCAAGGCCGCGTCCTAACCTAAAGCGATCGTCGCGCGAATACGCGATCAGCGAATATGAAATAGTTGAGCGATCAATCAAGTCGCATTTGAACGTCAAAATAAATACAAACGTTCGCGATGAACGCAAACTCGAGCAACGATCGCTTTTGGTTAGGTTAGGACGTTGGGTAAGAGGAAAGGCGGCGGCGTTTAGTCCATACAATCGTATTCCTCAGTTTCCTCCCTGGATAATGCTAACAGAGCAAATATTCTTCTCACTTCCATGTTCCTATGTTTTGCTTGAATGTATAAATGAATTATTATTATATAAGAACTAGAAAAAAATAAAATTGTCCGGATAAACTGCCGCGCGCCGTAACAAACATCTGGTAAACATTATTGACTAATATAAACAATAACATTGCGAAAACCTTTGTAGAAATTTTTTTTTATAAAAAATACAACCGACTTCCAAAATACAAAGTGAAAAATAACTAATTTCGGAAGTCGGTGTCTTTGGATCAGTATCTTAGTTTTTTGCCACCGAATTCCGAAATTAAAGTTATTTTTCACTTTGTAGTTTGGAAGCTGGTTGTGTTTTTTTTTTCACTTTTTATCTAAGTTACAATAGCCTAATGTTATCTGATCATCACCTTTTACAAAATATTGCTTTTCCTGATGCAGGGACTTTAATTGTTGAGACTTACTCCAGGTACTTCACCATCAGCTCCATTGCACCATATGAATTGTGACGAGCATCAATTACATACCAACCATATTAAAGTAATCGAATCGCAATCCGTGAAGTACATATTATTGAGTAGGTCCGGTGGCTATCTGTATCCTACATCATTAGTTCCAGTTTACCAAATGGTGTTTTCCGAGAGAAAATGCAAAAGTTACTATAAAATATACCCAAATCGCTATAGGTGTGCCTATAATATTTGAAGAGTTCCCTCGATTTCTCCAAGATCCCATCATCAGATCGTGACCAAATGACAATGGGATCATCTTGAAAGTGTACCGTATCAAACAAAAAAAAAAAATTAAATCAGTCCAGCCGTATTCGAGAATACATAAAAAATAAGAAAAAAATCCGCCGAACTGAGAACCTCCTCCTTTTTTGAAGTCGGTTAAAAAGTGGTCCAGTTTTGAAGAAGAAAACAAGGGAACATGAGATTATGATTTCATTTATTTTGCATAGGAATAAATAGTCACTCCGAGTTGCAGTTGTCATTTTGGCAGAGCGCGTCGAGCGACAGCAATAGATCAGAAAAAATAAAGAAGAAAAATATGTTAAATGGGGGGGGTAGGTTAGGTGGGTTTAGATCAATTATACTAGGGCTACATTAACGCGTTATCGCGCGTTCTCTGTTGCTTAGCGAGACGCCGAGCGGTGTGCGAGAGATATTCTTCAAATGTTTCGCCGCCCGCGGTTCCTCTTAATGGGTACCTACTTATTGTAGCAGTTGCACAGCTCCCTAATTCTATGCCTGAGAAGCGTAACACTTTAACTCCGTTTTTTACGATTTTGAGTTTTATACACTATCCGAGTTTTAAACACTAAAAAGTGAAAAATTACCAAGATTTCGGAAGTCGCCACGGTGTCTTTGGTTTATAATTCTGGTTTTTTGCCACCGACTTCCGAAATTAAAGTTGGTTTTCACTTTGTAGTGTTTCTTTTGGAAGTCGGTTGTTTTTATTTGTAAACAGTATTTTTTCGAGTTTACTTCTTCTTCATTCTTATTGAATTCGTATTGATTCTTTTGCTGTATGTAATAAACATTTAAAATCAAATCAAATCATTTATTACTTTGCATCATATTATAATGATCATATCATATCATTATAATCATACAATACATTATTACAAACATGCATGCATGTTTTCCCCAATAGGATAAACGATCTTTTGAAATACAGGACATACATAAAAATAAAAACTTGCTGGCGAACATACAACCTCCTGCTTTTTGGAAATCGGCTAAAATACAAAAAAATACTAACCTACCGCATTATCCGCGAACACTGCATTATCTACATTTTATAAAAGATATTTTATTTAATAAAATTAGGTATTATACGAACATAAAGTTTATTAAATATGAAAGAATATAGTAATATAATTAATTTAAAAGATTATAAGTATCGTAAAAAAATAAATAATAAGAAAGTACGCATAACTGCGTTAGTTCCAATTCTAGTAAGAATAGTGTAAAGGTATGATTCCGAACAACGCTGAACGGCAGCAATGTGTCGCGCAGTATTACTGCCGTGCTCGTAATGTAATCATAACTACATATATATACATATATATACTTATATATTTATTATACATATAATATAATCCTAATTTTATTATAAATGGGAAAGTGACTTTATTTGTTTGTTTGTAATGCTTTCACGCTAAAACGGCTGAACGGATTTGGATAAAATTTGGCACATGGGTAGACCATGGATTGAAAAAGGACATAGGATACCTTTTATCTCGATATCCTTACGGGATCGAGACTCATGCGGGTGAAACCGCGGGGCGCAGCTAGTCTCATATAAACCTATAGAAAATGGTATGGGGACCAGTTGTGACGCGGCAGCACTGCCGCGTGCACCGTTATTCGGAATCATACCTTGAAAGAGTTTCTCAGTATACGTACCTACCTAATATGCTTCCTGAGATGTATCTCAACAAAATATTTCCTTGCTCTGCAGTATGGCTTGGTGTGCTGTAGCATACTGTACTGCAGATCAAGAAGATGTTTTTGAATCAACAGACAAGTAAGACATGGCTCTGTCATGATCAAGCAGCAAAATAATTTTAATTAAATAAAGTAGTTAACGCCTCCTCTCATGCACGAGGTTGTGGGTTAAAATCGGGGCAAGTACCAATCGCTTGATTTGGATACCGAGCACGAACAGCTAGTAGTTATACTAAGTCTGGCATTGCCAACCCGTCTTGAGCAAGCGTGGATCAGAGCTCGTGCCTTCTCTGTATGAGAATGTATGAGAAAAGGCCTTGCAGGGCCTGCAGTGAGACAATAATAGGCTGACATTTATTTTTAAGCCATGCTAAATATTTTTTACAAAAGACAGCCAACAGTAAAAATAGATAAAAGTATATGAATCTATTCTAGTTTAAAATATATTCTATACTTCCGGAATCCTTGAAGGGTACCTTCCTGGAATATAATCGGGATTATTAGGATTGTACTCCCATATAAGATATTCGGGTTCATTGAGATATAGCGGTGGGATCTCGTCACTTGGCTCCAAGTCCTCCTGCCCTATCAGGTTCTTGTTGCGCAGGAGCAGTTCCTCTACCTTCGCTTGACCTTCTTCGGAGATTTCTAAACGAATATAGAATATTTATTTAACAGTTTATGTACACACATATAAACAGACAATTTAAATTTAATTGAATTATGGAAGTGAATGATAAAAGGGTTGGTTTGTTTTGATTGTGGAAGTGACGCCAGTGACAGAAAAGTTGAAAGGAAATCGTTTGGCCTGGTATGGGCTTGTGATGACGAGGGAGGAGACGCATGTGACTAAAAGAGTGATGAATATAAATGTTGATGTATTGAGAGGGAGAGGAAGGTCAAAGAGAAGATGAATAGATCGTGTGAGGAATGATATTAGAGAAAAGGGAATGAATGATAGCGTGGCGGTTGTTAGGGGAGAATGGAAGAAGAGAACGTGTTGCGTCGACCCCATGTAACAAGGGACAAGGACAGGAAGATGATGGATGATGGACATTATACTTAATTATCTTGCATAAAAAACCTAGTTTTGCAACTGACGACCTTAGTAGTGTTAAGAAGAAAATAGCTCAAAAGATAGTTGAAACCAAAATATAAATGAATCTTACTAGTTCTACGCAGGTCTATTCTGAGAATCTTCCTATTTCGCTCAACAGCACGGATAAGAGTGGCCTCGGCGTCACCGGACAAATCGTTAGCCGCTATATCCAGTCTAGTTAGGCCCCGGTTTAAGCTGAGAAGACCCGCCATCTAAACACACAGTAAAAAAGCAGGTGTCAGACCCATAGATCAGAAAGCCATTAATTCCTGGATCGAATGAATAATTCATGACAAAGGTATGTAATATCGCTACTCTTTAATACCCTCAATAAAACAGAAACGAATAAATCCTGGGACTGTATTACTAAAACGCATGGTTATTTACACTAGCTGTTACACACTTGCGCGTGAAAACAACAATCAATAAAATTTTGTAGGGGAAAGGAAAGCCTCTAGTGCGGTGTAATTGTGGTGCAGTGGCTTCCCCGTGAGTAATCCTGTATGCTCCAAAGCAGTCACAAAAGAGCGTTTAACAAGTGTAAAGGCAGTTATTCAAAACTTTAACTATGATATTCTTAGTAGAAAAGAGAATTGCACCTTCTCAGCCGATGCTCCGCTGAAACCACAAGAATTCACGATCAATGTTTGTGGTTTTTCCTTGCACCTGACGAAAGCTGCGGCAAACATGGTCGCACATTCCAGAGACATTGGGTTCAAGCTGAAATCTGTTAAAAAGAACATAATATAAAATTTCCATAAAGAAGAAATTGGTAGTACCTATTAGAACAACAAGATAGTAAATAACTCATAACACTACAAGGACGAATAGCAATAACATATTAAATACATTAGAATAGAATATTTTATTTTATTATGTTCACCATATAAATTACAGATATAAATTAGAACGGTACAAACTAGGATCTTAACGCTAAAAGTAAAACAATAATTCTCGATTTTTTATACCTAAAAGCTCGATGGGAGCAGCTGGTTTCATTTGTAGGGCATATGCTATTCCCTGAATTCCTTCTTCCTTAAATCTGTTATTGGCAATTCTTACCACTTTCACGTTTTTGTGGATGAAAATAAAACCACCGAGTGCCTTCATTCCGTAATCACCGATTTGACAATGATTGAAATCCAGTTCCTCAATGCATTCCTTCTTCACAAGATGTTGAAGGATTAATTTAACTTTCGAACAATCTAGGTTACTGCGGTTGATGCGAAATATTTTTAAATGTCTTAAGTCTTCTAATCCTCGGCAAATTGACTCACAATCAGCCAGCGAAAATTGGAAATACCTTGTTAAATAATTATCTTTAAGTTCGTTTATGCCAAAGACTAGAGATATTTCTTGAAGGTTATATAATTTTGCTAAAACTGGCTCCATGGGGATATGGTCATAGACTTTAAGTACACTGTATTCACATGTATCTTCCACCACCATGTCGGAAGGAAAGGCCGGTTTGGGTTGACGAACCATTTGGAGCTGATTTAATCCTAAGAAGAAGATATATGGACTGACCTGGTAAATAGGAATTATATTTTACGACTTGTGTATATTCTCAGCCTATACCTATCCATAGAGAAAGCTCAGACAGCAAGACCTACTGCATTAGGTCAGCAGCTACATCGTAAGCATTGTTGATTAATTTGACACCTAATACCACAGTACATAGCACAAATCAAATTGTAAGGGAAGCAGACACTCTCAAATACGAGAAGCAGGAGATAAATAAAGAGCTTAAACACGCGTTACCAGTGATGCAAGTTCTACAGCTTCATCTTCTCTAAAAACGTCAGGATTTGCTGCTTCCAAGTAATCTTGAAGACAAGCCGATAAAAATTTGCCTTTCCAGAAAACTTTTCCCAACTCTATCCTTGATGGGTATTTCGAATAGAATGACCTAAACCAATATTGCTCGTCCTTAAACAAAATCAAATTGTGTTTTGTTATTATTGATAGATTATCAGTACCATTTACAGTTATTTATTTATCCCACCAAAAACATTTTCATGTAAAATGTTGCCAAGACGAGACCATATGGCTCGCACTATCAAAAAGTTAACAGACCTCATGTAGAGCCAAGCTTCTAAGTCTACATTTTTAACTGTACAAGCCCTAACTTCACAAACTCTACACCTTAGTCAAAATATGTGATTTAGCCAGAAAAGGTAGGTAGTGCCCTTGCGCTTCGCTGGCGGGGGCACTACCGCATACCGTGCCCCCAATTTGAATAGGAGGAATGCTTTGAGAGAACAGTGCTCTACTTCTAAATTGCTTTGCAAAACATCTTGTTTTCAAAACGAAAGGAATATTAGGTAGTTGCATAATGTGAACCTTTATATAGGGTACGCTGAACTTCAACTGAATATCCGCAGGGTACAAGTCCATCAATATATCAACGTCTTTTTGAAGTATTTTCTGAAGAGGATTGAGTCTGTTAAACATCCTGGACAAAACGAGTGCAGCGCAGTAAGTAAGTGGTTGAGGTGTAAAATCAGCATCCCATTCGAAGTCCTCAGCTCTGATTTTGCGATTAGCCTCTGCAACTGAGTTACTCATAGTTGCTGGTGTGGAATACACCTCACGCGTGTTCATATTCACTACGTAAGGGATCTTCATGATGTAGCTGTCCTTACTGCGCTTCTATATTATTTGATAACGAATTTATTTAAATTCTCTACAACTCTACAACAACGTGTAATGAACTAATGACACTTTCAATTTGTAATTTGACCACAGAATATGTCAATTTTTTTTTCTTAATATAAAATGCCATTTTAGTTTGACCGTTACTGATCTCCTTATAGAGTGACGTGTTTATTGAGCTCTATTTATAACATATTTTTTAATAAGTCATTCGTTATCGTAGGGAAAGAGAGGCCTTATGTAAGCGGGCACGTCCTTTATGCCTGAAGGCTTTACTTAGACATTTAGTTCTGTTTACGTTTAGTATTTTATTTTATTTCTGCTTGAGTATAGTTCTCTATGTTTTTGGTTGGTATATTGGCGTGTGCTAGCTGACATATGGCCAATAATTTATCATTTAAATTATTTTGCTGCTTATGTAAATTATTTTGCATACTATTGTATAGAATCATTTCTAACTTGAACAGACAGCTGTGCTGCTGGGGGATTATGTTGCGCCACTTCTTTCCAGCTTAAGGCACTAGGAAGTAGTGAAGGGTGGGCGTTTTGGGAGACTGTCTTATGTAATTTTGACGTTCTAAATTACTGATTCTCAGCCTAGTTTGAATAAATGACTTTTGAATTTGAATTTGCGTTTGCCGAGCTGTGGGATATTACGGCCACAATAGATAGTTTTTTTATCATAACATTGCGCTTAAGAATAAAACATTGATCTGCTATTGCACATCATAGTCTGAAACTTTTCTTTATTTATTTATTCATTTAACAGTTTATGCACACACATATAAACAGACAAGAAGAAAGGAACTGAAAAATACGTACAAAGGAGATGCTTATTTCTAAAGAAATCTCTTCCAGCATACCTGCGATAGGAAAGTAGATAAAGAGATGCATTTAGACAATATCTGTAAGAGTAGAAGAGAAAACAAAATACATCAAAACAACAACAAAAAAAAAACAAAATCCAATTCATTAATTATAATATGTATTCGTTCTCGAAAACGGCTCTAACGATTTCGATGAAAGTTGCAAAATTACTGTTTACAGAGGCGAAAAATCGATCAAGCTAGGTCTCATATCTGGGAAAATTCGTTTTGTCTATTTTAACTCGAGCGTAGCTCGGTTGACCAGATACTGACAATTATTATGTGTGAACCTCATTGAAATTACAAACCAGTGGCTGGGTGTGTTCAACGTGTAGTATCATTATTACAATCACCATGTTACAACAATAAACCTACTAATATTGAATATGACGCACACGTCAACTAAACTATAAGAACATACACATCTATCATTTAGGTACTTTGTGTATTAATAGTACAAAGTTCACCATAACATAACATAAATAAGAAGTCGGGTGTTTCCGTGTGTCTTCGTGCAAGCTCGGACCAAAACAAAGTTGAGCGGCGCACCCGCGCCGCATTCACTGTTTAGTTTGTTACCGTGTCATATCATACTGTATTATCGACCGGCGTGCGCGACTCTGTCATTGCCAACCCATTAAAAATTGTTATTTAAATACAAGTTTATACAATTTAATTCTTGTTTTTTAATTAAAATCGTAAGGTAAAATGGATTCTGACAGGAAAAATTCGTCCCAAAACCGTAATACTTCTCAAGTTTCGACCTACAGCCCGTGGAATTTGTTATTTAGCCCAAGAAATCGCACTAATAGTGAAACCAGTGTCAGTTCCAATACTTCCCAAAGTAGCCAACCAGGTAAGTCCGTTTATTTTTATTTAATAGAAATCATTATCAGCATTATTCGTTCTTTGTGGTCTACCACGTGTACGTTTACGATCATATTTTGCTTATACAGATATAGAGCACTTACAATCTAACCGATTTATGAGTTGATTCTCTTCTCTTTGTGGCTTTACCTTAACAAATTCATCTCCGGCAAGCCACATGGAGATAAAAACAAAAACAAAAAACGCTTTGTGGGATTGTCTTGACGTCAGAGGCATATCACGTAGTAACTATGCATATAAAAGTAAGGTTAGCAGGCGGAGAATGGAAACCGTTTGCCTTGTTTGTTTGTCAACTATACACCGATCTTAATGTTTAGGACAATCTAAACAGCTTATGTACTTCACTCAAGGTTTATTATTGTTATAATAAATGAGAATTAATTTATGAAATACTTGATTATTACCAAACATATATTACGAAGTCTCTTTTGCTTTTGAGCCACTTTCTAATCTGGTTTATGAAGTACACCAAGGTGATTTACTTTAATGATAACGACCCATGGTGTGACTAGATGATTTAATAATAGAAATTTCATTTAAAAATGCATAAATATTGTTTTTTTTCATGAGCAGTTTTTATTAGTGGAAGCTGTCCGATTTGTAAACTGAAAGCAAATTACTATTCCGCTTTTTGTTAATGTGCATATTTTACGTCACCATGGCGTTGCTTTCGAATCGGAACCGTGTTCATTGCCTAACTTGCCTACTGTGTTGTGTCACTTATTATGTATATTTGACCGTTTCTCTACAAGAAAAGGATGTCTGTATTGTTTTGTTTTGTAAACTCAGTTATTTTTGTCCGAATGTTCCAAGCATATGGTAATGCCATGTGTTTCGTGGCATCATTATACATTGTGCCAAGGTTCAAGCAATTTTATGATACTCATCCCCTCCTCAATTAGAATTCTCTATGCTAATACAGATTTCAACGCACGAATTCTGAACACAGCGTGCCAGGAAACATAATGGCGTGTGTTTTTTTCTTCAATAACATTTAAATTATGTCATCATGATCATTAGGTAAATTATTATGCAGTTTGAAAGTTAGCAACATCATTATTATCTTCCGCACATACATACAACCGGTCTTTGATCAGAAATTGATGTTTTTTATCCAAATGACAGCAACTAAATGGCGAATATAGCTCATGTAAAGGAAATATTTTTTGTTATTAATTAGTTTTATCTATTTCGCAATATTTTTTATTCAAAGATGATAATTTTAGTATAAGACAAGGTTACAGGAACTATCAAAAGTTCAACGGTCATAATGTCAAATTCGGAGAACGAATAAAGAGTAATATCTACCTATTATTTTAAAATGCTAAAAAACGAATAGGTATGTAGCTTATTTACGAACTTAAGGTTGCACTAGTCGATGGCTCGAACTCGTTGGTGGGCGTGGCTATTTAATTAGTATATTATAAGTATTTTTCATTAAGTGTAGTTATTTATCTATCTAGTATTTATTGATTTATTTATGGGACAAAACGCGTCAACCGGGTCACCTATATCGCCAAAATTTGACACAACGTGAAAAATTCATTTTGGGCTCAAATTTTTTGTTGAAGCATAAGATTTTTAAATTCGAGTGGCAGAATGTGAAATTAAAAATGGCGGATCCACGATGGCGGCCAAAAGAATAAAAATCAATGAATTTTAATAGTTTATAATACTACTGTATTTTACTCCAAATTCTAAAAAAGAAATGTCTCTTGCTTTTTTTGAGTAAAATAGCTGTTCACGAAAAAAAAAACATGAATTTTTCAAATTCTTCTAGCCTGATATCATCACATGTTTTGCTCTCATACAAACGGAGATCGCCCAATTACAAAAAAAAAAAAAATTGTGAAATACATTGGTGCTTAAAGTCATTAATTGTGTTGGATTCACAATTAATGACTTTAAGCACCAATGTATTTCACTTTTTCTTTTGTAATAGGGCGATCTCTGTTTATATGAGACCAAAACATGCGATGGTATCAGACTAGAAGAATTCGAAAAATTCATGAATTTTGAATAAATTTATCTATCCCTGTACGGTTTCTATTTTGCCATTTTCATACTACATATTAAGTTATTTATTTACGCCCAAAGATGAGTAAAAATAACTGTTGAAATATGGTAGTTTCGACGCTCATATCTTCCAAACCAATACTTTTTTCCCAATTCTGCTTCCATACAGGGCTAGATAAATGACACGACAAATTTATATAATTTTTAGTTTTAAACGTACACCGTCAAACAGACGAGTAATCATCATACTACGTTTGTATGGAAGAATGACCGACTAGCGTAACCTTAAAGTGTAAACACTGCGTTTAATTAAAGTCTTAAACCATTATCCTCAACAATTGAACAAAATATTTCCTCTGAATTCGTAATTAGACATGCTCTAGACAAAAATACTGTGTTAATGCGTATTATACTGAGATAAAAAGGAACGATAACACTTATCTGGAACTAACAACTGGAGTAATACCAATATTCAATGCCACAAACAAAATATCCGCACTCATAGCTGAGGTCACAGTATTACTCGTCAACAAGACGTTATCAATAAAACGAGGGTTTCTTGGGATACATTTGATTTGAAATAGCCCTACTTGCTACTTAGCATGCGGC
Organism: Omphaloscelis lunosa; assembly: GCA_916610215.1. Taxonomy (NCBI): domain Eukaryota; kingdom Metazoa; phylum Arthropoda; class Insecta; order Lepidoptera; family Noctuidae; genus Omphaloscelis; species Omphaloscelis lunosa. Next base: position 15,153,907 of record OU744244.1, on the reverse strand, counting down.
TAAGGACCGGATAAGCAAGCCCAGCTATTTATAACCTTTTTACTTTAAAGTCTACCTGTAATTTGAATTGTCCGCTAGTCACAATTTTCCTTCATTAATTTGTAGAATGAAATTTCCTTCAATGTTTGGAATGAAAATTATACGTTTTTCCAGCAGATGCTCTTACTATTTAGAGGACCATGGCCATAGCTGCATCAATTTTTTTTTGTTCGATAAAGCTCATGTCTGTGATACAACGCTAGTGGGTTTAGAATTTATTTACTTGGTTAGAGCATTATTTTTAGAGGTTCTTGAAGCTGTTAATTTCCCTAAAATCAAGAATACAGATAACAAAACAGAGGAGCAGGAAAGAGATATAAACAAAACTGTAAAAACGGCCATTGACTAAACGTTCATTGTAAACAGGTCCAGCCATAGAGGATGCTTCTGGAAATCTAAATATTTTTAACATAGAACTTTAAAATATGATACTGTCTGTTAAAGCATATTGGTTTTATTGATAAAAAAAACACAAAAACAGACGTTACAATTACAATAACACACATTATAATTATAATAACATTGCTTTGTTTGACACTACAAATACGAGTAAGTTTACCCATGATATAACAAAACTTGAATGTTAGAACAGTGGTTTGTATAAATAGTAAATTGTATTTTTTTTTCTTCTTTGGTTTATGTTTTGTTTTATCTTCTACGGTTACACACGTTGTCTACATCTCATCTATATATATAAAAATGAATCCCTATTTCCCATGGTCACGACATCACACTAAAACGGCTGAACGGATTTGGATGAAATTTGGGATATGGATAGACCTTGACCCGGAGAAGGACATAGGATACTTTTTATCCCGATATTTTTACGGGATCGAGACTTATGCGGGTGAAACCGCGGGGCGCAGCTAGTTTTTTTATAATTTCCTGTCGCAGGTATGCTGGAAGAGATTTCTTTAGAAATAAGCATTGCCTTTGTACGTATTTTTCTGTTCCTTTCTTCTTGTCTGTTTATATGTGTGTGCATAAATGGTTAAATAAATAAATAAACACCCCACGAGCTCATTTCTACATTTGTACAATGTACAGCCGCACAGTGGGCTGAAAATCGGCTTTCATAGACATTCGATTTTTTTTTCGAATTGGTCAAATTTTTTGATTGGAATTGTTTAAAACAATCATGACCTTGAGGTATAATTGGTATGACGTCATAGAACATAGTGGAAGATAGACTTTTGATTTTTTTTCAAAATACTTGTATGGGAATTATCATAAAATCTTCAATATCTCAGCTATCGCATATTTGCGCAAAAGAATTCTTTCACACAAAAAATCTCCTATTTTTTTGCCAATTTTTGATATATTTCACTTTTATGGCAGAGGTGCGATGAAAAAGAAAAAAAATAAAAATAATTTTATTATTTTTATTTCTTCATTTATAACGATTATAAATGAATTTAATTACGCATTAGAATAATATAACAAAGAATATATAGCACAATAGTCTAGGCCATCGTGAGCCGCTTTTTTAGTCATTGATTTTTATACTACCTAGCAGAAAAACAGCATCTTATACGTAAAAAAACAATTCTTAAATTGTTGACAACAAATACTCGACTTTATCGGAAGCCTGACCCTTTTAGCCTATAACAATTACCGAGAATTATTGCTAATAGGTACCTACCTATTAACTAATAGGTAGGTGATCACTGATCACCTAATTTAAGTTTTATTATGACAATGAAGGGTTTTTAGGCTGATTACTAATCGTTCTCCAGAGGTAGAACTTACAGAATCACTGTGCCTAATGGGTTATTATCATTAGGGTATAATAACAGTTAAACATATAATATACAACTACAAATATGACTTACATTTAAATTTTAAATAGTTTTATATAAAAAAAAATAGAACAAAAATAGTACCTAAATCTAAATACATTCTAAAAATAAAATTTAATTGATTATTTACAGACATGCTCTAAATTAATACTAACAAAAGTAAAACTAATAAAAAGTTAGTAAATAAACAAAAACATCTTAACCTACTGTTAGTCACAATCACTACATTCTGATTCTGATTCAGATTCGGAATCTAATTGATTTATATCGCAAAATTCGACATCGGGTTCTTGCAGGTTATCCAAAAGATCCCGAGTTTCAGAGAAGAGAGCTTTCCTGTTCTTTACATCCATAATTGGTCTAACTGAAGAAATGAGAGGGTCTGAAGTGAGAAGAAGCATGTTTAGAATGTCTTCATTAGAACATTGTCTGCTCTTTTTTCTTGAATGATGACATCTAAATCTTCGAAAGTCCTTATTACGAGCCTCTGATGCTTCTTCTGAAAGACACCCAATTGGTATTACTGCATTACAAGCTATAATATCTGCCCCATGTACAAGTAACTTGTGCACAGTTGACGACATGTAATACCAGTTATAAAGTGCCAAATACCTCTCTGCTGTCTTTAGGCAGTACTCTTTAAATTTTTCAATATATATATTTTCTTCTGATGTAATAGCCTGTAAAATAACAGCAAATCTCCGAATCAAATTCTCATCCAGACCCGTAATGGCTGCGGTTTTTTCCGGAAATTCAAAAAATCTCCGTGCTGTATTTCCATCGTTGGTTGTTCCTGAGCCTTGTTTAACCACACCTATGATCAGGTTCAGTTCCCGCTTGAAACCGTCTTGGATTGTTTTTTTCCTTGCCTGCAGAATAGCTTTATCTTCTTCCCCTTTTGCCATCCATTTTTTAAGATCTTGTCTGTAAGAAATATTTAAAAGGCATTCCATGCAATTGATGCGTGCATGTAACGAAGACAGCCCAAATTCGTATAAATTCTCAGAAACAGGCCTTTTTAACACTTCCGTTAAATTGTTCATCTCTGAAGGTTTTGCCAAACATAAATAGCAAACTGAGCTGGCTTTGGCTTCAGAGATGTAAGTGCAGACCTTGCCATCGATCATGGTCATCTTAAGGTCATGGGTGACCTTGTTGCTGCCACTATCTGTCGGTCTCAACGCTTTTATTTCTTCTTTCATACTGTCTAAATGCTCATTGACAACCAGTTTGCTTTCTTTCATGAAGCTAAATCGCACGGGACGACAAAATGATGAAGAACAGGGTTTCGGGTTTTTCCATATGGTGTCACTGCCATTGATTAGTTTCAATGGAACTAATGATGTCATGAAGACACTAGAATCATCATTTTCACTGTCCATTGTCTGTTTATATCTGCTCTGGCTAGACGCACCGTCAAATCCCCATTTCGATATTAATATTAACTGTTTCTGTTCTACGCACTCAGGTAAACTGTCGAAGATTCTTTTGACTGTTAAATCTAATAATCCTTGAAGAGAAATTTTTGCTGATGAATCCGTCACTGTTATTGTTTGTTTGGAAGGATAACATTGTAATTTCGCCTGTTGAACTTTGTAATAAGATGGATACAAATCTTTTACGCCTTCACGTATGGCTGTTTCTCTCAATGTTATATATTGCCACTTAGATAATTTTAAAGAGAGAAATATGCCAAGTGCCTTCTCGGGTGTGAAAACTTGCTTGGCCAACGATTGATGAATTAAATTATTGAACTTATCAGCAGCTCCTGGATTTGTCAACATGAATTCTAGTGCTGAAGCAATATTCTCCTTTCCTTCTTGTCTCATCTTTATGATAGCAGCATATGCTATCTCACTGGACTCACAATTTTCTTGATCTGTAATTCTCCTTCTTTTTTGTTTCTTTCCTAGATCTTGAAATGGTTTACGAGTTGGTGCCTTTCTTTTTGTCATTGTTCCAACTGATATTGCTGCTGATGTAGATGTGGAAGGTTGAGGAGATATGGCATTTACTTCAGAATCCACAATGCCTGAAGCAGCAGGTACTTTTATGCAACTAGGCCAATCAATATCAGTCTCAAGCCAGTTTTTGTGTTCCTTTAAGAAACACTCCAGTTTTCTGTTGGCTTGCTTCCATTTCCTTGTAATAGCTAGTGTAATCCTTCTGCAATATTCTTTTAATGTTAAATTATCTTCATCGGAGAGATTTAAGTTCAAACGAGAAACTACAGCATTATATAGTGCAAGGCTGTCACTGTACTTCCCCGAATTCTTCAAAATCATGAAGAAATCTAGGTAAGTAGATAAACTCTCCATTTTTTGCAAGCACAATTTCACTGTTAACACAAGGGGAAATCAATGTGAACTGAATAATTGTTCCCAATACTGCACTTTAAATACCTGTGAGATATCTGTACAGAACTAAATTAACCCTAATGATTATAACTCATTAGGCACCTGCACAGTGATTCTGTAAGTTCCTCTGGAGAACGATTAGTAATTAGCCTAAAAACCCTTCATTGTCATAATAAAACTTAAATTAGGTGATCAGTGATCACCTACCTATTAGTTAATAGGTAGGTACCTATTAGCAATAATTCTCGGTAATTGTTATAGGCTAAAAGGGTCAGGCTTCCGATAAAGTCGAGTATTTGTTGTCAACAATTTAAGAATTGTTTTTTTACGTATAAGATGCTGTTTTTCTGCTAGGTAGTATAAAAATCAATGACTAAAAAAGCGGCTCACGATGGCCTAGACTATTGTGCTATATATTCTTTGTTATATTATTCTAATGCGTAATTAAATTCATTTATAATCGTTATAAATGAAGAAATAAAAATAATAAAATTATTTTTATTTTTTTTCTTTTTCATCGCATCTCTGCCATAAAAGTGAAATATATCAAAAATTGGCAAAAAAATAGGAGATTTTTTGTGTGAAAGAATTCTTTTGCGCAAATATGCGATAGCTGAGATATTGAAGATTTTATGATAATTCCCATACAAGTATTTTGAAAAAAAATCAAAAGTCTATCTTCCACTATGTTCTATGACGTCATACCAATTATACCTCAAGGTCATGATTGTTTTAAACAATTCCAATCAAAAAATTTGACCAATTCGAAAAAAAAATCGAATGTCTATGAAAGCCGATTTTCAGCCCACTGTGAGCCGGAACTTTATTATAAGTTCATTTTAGTGTAGTAAATGAATTAGAAGCATTGGCATAAATGTTCAAAACAAGCAAATGCATCCAAGCGCGAGTTGGGAGAAGTGACTAGTGGCTACGTGACCGATGTCGAAGTTCCCAAATCTCCGAGCCCCGAATAGACATTTTAACTTCAATATCTTGATATTCAGCTCACTCTGCAAATGCCATTTTTTGGGGACTTACGGATTTTTAGATCCCGATAATACCCGTTTTTATTACGTTTTGTATATTGGTTAACATCGTAAAGCCAGATAAAAGTTTTATGATAGTGACCTGGCTAAAGAATGCGCTTATTTGCATTGAGATTTTAATAAAAACTAGCTGAAAATAATGGCAGATACAAAGCAAAAGAATGTACTCAATTGTATATTAATTAGTCGAGGCACCTCAGCACCCGGAGTCAGCTGGACCAGCAATGTCATTAGTTCAACACCTCTGGATGAAGTAGGCTTATATATTATTTTGTCACTATAAGTACCAAATGACAAACAAGATCATAACTTAGAAGGTGTGATCTTTTTTGCCATGGTAAATGTCAAAAAGGACCACACCTGTTACTGAAATCATTGAAAAATTCTCAAGGCAGAAACAAAACTAAGAATTATGACTTTCCAAGTTGTGACTTTCAATTTCGAAAATTGACTTGCCGAGATCCTTTTGAAATAATTATCCATGTTTATTTATTCTATAATCGCGCATCGGTTCACTCAATGTTTGACAATAATGTTAAAAGATAAGTGTTGCTAATGGAACTGTTATTATAGGCAACATGCGTTTATCTACCCAAACGATGATGTTGAAATTATATTTTTTTCTTAAGCTAATAACTGTGGTTTATCATTGCAGGTACTCAATTCGGGACACTGCAGAGGCAAACGAGCAAAAACGAAGAATATCTGTGGATGATGTAAGCAAGCTGATATTTTACATAGCGTTACGTTTTTTTTTTGTATTGTGATCATTGATATATAAAAACCTTTTATATCAATGTTTTTATATATCAATGATTGTGATACGCAATTTAATAATGTAAGGACTACAGTTACGCCACATTTCAGTTATAAAGTTTGGTATTTTGATTCAAGACAGATATTGGAGATTAACGCCATTATATTATGCAACGTTTGTCTTTTCGCGTGCAGTTTTAAAACACGTAATGAATGACAGATGGCATGTGGCTTACTTACATAATATTAAAGTAGGTTACCCATATCTTTTGCGTCACAAAATACCTACGTGGGAAATAAATCAGCTGGTGCGCTGTATTTTTGTTTGAATCCAAGATTAGATCAGATTTATTTAGACAAGTAGGTACTAGATATGTAGAAAATTCTGGAATTCTAAAGTCGCCAATCATTGAAACCGCTGACCAAATATGAAATGCATTCGCTATTAATAGATCATTTGTAGAAGCGATTCAACATGAATGGAAGTGATTGACCGACCTATCAGTCAATATTACTTATATTTTAATTTATTTCCCCACGAATAGCTTTTAAACATATATTTGATTATAAATACCAATCAAAGTTCAGTTTGATTGCCCAAGAGATAAATTAATTGAAAGATATCGAATGGACACGCAAAATGTAAGCAACTTTAACTTCCAAGGTGAAACAATGGTTAACGACTTTTGGCTGCCCCGAGCGTTTAAAATTAGATGATATATTTCTTAAAAAGCTTGGTCCCAAGTCTTTACGAATGACTACAGTAGCACACCTCCGCAGTAGTTCAATTCAACTGGCTCTCGTCATGTTCCGCTACTCGAAATTCGAAGAGCGAAACTCGAGTAGCGGAACATGACGCGTGCCAGTTGAATTGAACTACTGCATGCGGTTTCGTTGCTATGGTTTCGCGGCGGAGGTGTGTTACCGGCCATCATTATGCTGGATTCAGTATATAGTTCTCGATATCAGTTTTATCTGGTCTTGGTCTTTAATAAACCAGTCTTGACGGGTTTTTCACAATCGTAAACTTAGATCTTTATTATTATAATATGTACATGATGCACGTGAACAGTTAAATATAAAATAAAACAAAAAATATGGACACAATACCGGTTCTAGTAAAAGCAATGCCAATGTTAATGTATTACAAAATGAAAAAAAAACCAAAATAACATTTAAAGCCGGATCTGTTATGAATATGTTAACTTTGAATTTAACACTTTAAAAATAAAAGTAAAAAGATTGTACATAATGAACATACGTCATGCTTATGAGACAGGAGAACGTATTAAATAATAGCTTTTGCCCGCATAGATGTCGGAAAATATCCCTCAGGACTGTACTACCGATATTACAGTACCCTATACGTTTTCGGTCCAATCCGGGACATACATCCAGACAAATGGACAACAATTCTTTGTTATTATTTTATTATATGTAAGTGTACAGGGTTATTGGTTATACGTTGGCAATCCGTTAAGGGGATGCAGGGGAGGTCATTTGCAACCAAATGACCCCGATGACCCCATGCCATATCAAACATTTTCGAGTAATTTGACATTTTATATTTTAAAACGAATGAAATAAAAATATAAAATGACTCGACATTTTTTGAAATTTGCATAGGAGTCAAAAGGGGTCATTTGGTTGTAAATGACCTCTTCTACACCACCTTACGGCCGAACCCAATAACCTATTTTCAGAAAAAAGGCAGAATGCTATTGATGGTAGGCAGTATAATTATATCTGTAATTGAATGTCATCCCACAATTCCGTAAGGTCCTTATTCTCTGATAGATTATTGGGTCGTTGACACCATAAATAGATAGGTTTTTCTATCTCTATTATGCCAAAACTGGTGAAAGAGAGACTATTGGGTTCGGCCGTTAATGGATTTCCGACATATAAACAATAACCATGTGGATCTGGTAAATGAAAATGCACCTATCTTCATGCAAAATCCCAAGTGCAGCGGTGCGTATCGCTAATGAAATTATAACAAGAACACATAGCCTCCTTTTTAAGCCGGTCGACGAGTTATGTAAACGACAATGAACAAGTTCATAACATTTTTACAGTATAATTATGTTTACAAAACAGGATCGGTGACTTTTCATTTTTGTGTAACATTTCGTTGCGGTGACACAGACTTCGTTTTGCTCTTTGTTTATCCATTTTCAAGCTAAGCTAATTAGGAAAGTACCTTATCCTGAAACAAGAGTAAAATTTATTGTAGGGAAACTAAATCGGACAAAAATAACACGAGGCATTTACTTAAATACAGTTTACTTGAAAATGTATCATTTTTGAAACGTACAGCCTACTAATGTATTGCTTGCTGCTTCTTTTAAGGGTTCCGTATCCGAAGGGTGCCAAACGGAACCCTATCACTAAGCCTCCGCTGTCCGTCCGTCCGTCTGTCTGTCAGCGGACTGTAGCTCATGAACCGTAAAAGGTAGACAGTAGAAATTTTCACAAATTATGTATTGCCGGTAAAACATTTTTTTTAAAATAAAATTTAAAATTAAAGGTATACAAGAATCGTGTTTCTTTTTACTTTCTAATTGAATCTGGTATGATAAATGTTCATGAGTAGCCGTATTAAGTGAGTCCATTGAGGGCACATCGTAGGTCAACACTTTCAAACAATGATGAATAATAATTGTTTTGATTGCGCTGTTGGATTTAGTTGCAAATGCATGCACAAAATTTTTCTTTTTTTTTCTTTTACTTTCATGTGTTTAGTTGTAGACTACCGGATGCCTGTTTAAGATGATCCTTTTTGAAAATTCAAAATATTTTTATTTCACATAAACCTACATGGGCACTTATGAAACGTCAGAAGCTAGGTGCACGGTTCCAATTGGTCGTTTCCTATGGAGAAGAGCCGGCAAGACACTCCACTCCTTAATAAATAAAAACCATTCTGTCTAATCTTCACTAATACACTCGAGAGCAATGAATCCGGGTCACTTAAAGAATCCTAAAAATCTCGGAAACTAAAAATGCTAGGTTAATGCAATAAATTGTATTTAATAGACAATGTAATACTCCTTAAATGAAGGTATTAAAACTTCTTAGTTATTGTAAAGTTATATCATAAAAAAATCAAATTTGAAAAAGGGCCACTTTCGAAGATGGAACTACGAAATTACAGCATTTGGTTTTGCTTTTGTTTGTAATCTGTCATTTATGTGGGTACATAAACCATGTTGATAGTGCTCTATATTCATTATTCAAGCTGAAATTATGTCGCTTACGCCTGAAGAATGCACCAGAATACTTACAATGCTGGAAACCGGCCGGAGTCAGCGCGATACAGCCAGGACTGTCGGTGTGTCGCTGTCAACAGTACAAAGAGTTCTCCGACGTTACGAAGAAACTGGTTCTAACCTACGCAGACCAGGAACGGGCAGAACCAGATGTACCACAGCACGAGAAGACCGATACTTGGTGAACACCATGCTTCGAAATCGCTTTCTCACAGGAACTGAACTCACAAATCAGTTTCGACGCCTCGGAGGAAGTAACCCAAGTGCATGGACAGTAAGACGTCGGCTTGCTGAATCTAACTTAAAACCCCTTAGACCTGCAAACGGCCCTAAACTGGAGCGTGGGCATCGTATTTCAAGACTAAGATATGCCCAGAGCCACGTAAATTGGAGTATTGAAGATTGGTCAAAAGTTATGTTCTCCGACGAATCAAAATTTATGCTCTACAAGCACGATGGAAGACACAGAGTGTATCGAAGACCAGGGGAAAGATTCAAGCAAGCATGCATCGAAGAAAAAGTAGCCTACGGTGGTGGGTCTGTACTTGTGTGGGCCGGAATTTCTTCTGAAAGTCGCACAGAGCTGGTGATCATAGAAAACGGCTCTTTAACTAGCGTAAGATATGTGGAAGAAATCCTCAATGATCACGTTGGTCCATTTATGGTTAATTTAGGTGAGGATGCTATATTTATGCATGACAATGCCCGACCTCATACAGGTAGGATTGTGAATGACTACCTTCAAGAGATGAACATTACTAGTATGGAGTGGCCAGCGCGCAGCCCGGATATCAACCCGATCGAGCATGCTTGGGACGAGCTAGGCAGATGCGTAAAACAACGAAACCCTCCCCCAATCACGCTTCGTGAGCTCAAAATTGCTCTCACAGAGGAATGGGAGAATATTCCCCAAAATCGTATAAGGAACTTGGTGTACAGCATGCCAAACCGCGTAAACGCAGTAATGGAAGCACGAGGAGGCAATACGAAGTATTAAAATTCAAGAAAATCGTAATAAAGTTCAAAAATTTCATGTTTCCTATTTTTGTTTTAAGGAGAGATCAGCAGTTTTTTTCTTTATGTAATTTTGTGTTAATAAAATGTATGGTGACTCATATTTTTTTTACTTTCATTTAAGGAGTATTACATTGTCTATTAAATACAATGTATTGCATTAACCTATCATTTTTAGTTTCCGAGATTTTTAACATTCTTTAAGTGACCCGGATTCATTGCTCTCGAGTGTATTATAAAGAGAAAAGATTTGTATTTTTGTTTGCAACGAATAAACGCAAAAACTACTGGACCGATTTTAAATTCTTTCACCAGTAGAATGCTATATTATCAATTTATCACTGAGTAACATAGGTTTTAATTTATAAAGATTTCACGCAGGCAAAGTTTTTCATAAAACAATTACTTTTAAAAGCCATAACTCAGTAATAATCCCTTAGATAGTTGCCTAACCATTGTGTCACAGAAATGAATTTAGGATTAAATTAATTTCAACTAAAGCGATAATCCGTCCCCAAACGACCGTAATGCTGAAGGACTTTCTGACCTAAATATCCGTCACCTGCGTCTGCATGCTTCATAAATATTCCATCTTAAAGTAAACCGTAAAGAAAAATCACGGATTGCAAAAGACGAGCTTATTAGCAATAATGGTAGGTCTCGAAGGTCGTCCAGTTGCGGCGGAGGCATTTCTGCAGCTCATGTTGCTGTCTCAATTTGTTACGGAAGCCTCAATGTGTGGGAAAGAGACGTTGTTAGTTATTGGTCGACTTCCCCTCTCGCTGATGTCGAAACCTTCGGTTGCATGCGCTCGCGCTGGGCGCTGCGCCGCGTAGCATTGACGACGGTGCGCAAACGCCGAACGAACAGTTGGGCCACAACACACAAAGAACAGTGCTCTTGTTAAAAAGTGACAGTGAAATGATAAAAACACGTGTCCCGAGGTAGCCGGTGACCCAACCTGCACTGACTTCTGCTTCGGTTAGTTCTCGTGCCACTTACCTATTTACTGAAACATTGTGTTCTTTATGTATTCGCAGTTTTTAATTTGAAAACAAAGAAACATAAAGTAATGATACCTACGTTATAACCGGTCTGAGTGACGTATGCTTTAGTCTGTTTGCAGATTTTATACGACTTAAAATAAACGAGTTTATTTTGTTTAGTCATTTATAAAAGTTATCTTGAAATAGATACACGTGTGTACTCAGTGTTTTAAGAAAAAAATCTCTCCTTCTTCAAGTGTAGTGTTAAATATTGATCTATTAGGTAGGTACTGAAAAACTGTAATGAAAATCCTGTGACATTTGTAATGTTCCAGTCGGTTTTAGTGGTAATTGTTCTAAACAGAGGGTGTTGAAATAATTATGTATTACACCGGTTCCGAAACGTTTCCACATATTCCTCGTTACGGGCGTGTATCTCAAGGTAAAATTGATACATTTTTGTGGCGATCTACGCAGGTATATAATATGTACCTACATGCTGTTCTTGACACTGTTTTTATTTACCTCATGAGATCATCTCTGCACAAAGCATGTTTGAAAAAAATCTGCTAAATAAACTAAATAAATTTAGTTTATTTACCAGATTTGTTCATAAGTCTAGTAAGCAACACTTTAACTTTGTAAACGTTAATGACATTTAAAAAGTTAAGTTAAATAGTTTTAAAATATAGAGTAAGTTTAAAATTTAGCTAATAAACACTAGAATCCACTAAAGTTCGATTTTCATAATCAATTAGGTATAACTTTGAAAAACCCATTTACAACATTATTTAATTGGATGTCAAACTGAAATCCCCCCAATGGACTCCGAGATTTATGTGGCATCTTTGACATATTTTTAAAAGGAGACTTAGTTCAACATTACGCTCTTTATTCTCAGATGAGAAGCAGAGATGTAGATGATACACCAACTTTTCCAGTATAAGTTCTATGAAGTAGGAGGCGAGCCTCCTGCCTAAAACCAGGGACAAATCCAGAATTTCCAAATGGAAATACGGGGATCAAACACAAGACCCCACGCTCAAAAGTTGCGCTTGCGACTAATATTCTAACGAGTCATGCTATTCATAATTTGCTAAAGGACGCACGTTTTCAAAGTGCCTTATGTATGTGTAAATTAACTTACCCATTCGTAAGTGCAACAGTACATTAAACTTATAAGCTAACCTTACAAAGTATACCATCATCCACTTGATTTCAGTTTATACACATACTTAATCTTTTTATTTGAAATAATATTCAAATAAAAGCAGACAGATTGTATTTCTGTCAGTGGAACTGAGACTTAAATCTAGTAAAAACGTAAAAGTATAGAACTGAAATGGATTTTTCACTATTCCAATTTTTTTCTTAACTGGACAAAACAAATGAAAGCGTAAGCATTTTCAGTTTTCCCTATACATGCTTGCCGTTACTGCCCCGTCTCAAAACCCCACCTTTATTTCCTGACCTCAATTATAATCAATTCATGTTATAATGAGTAGGTACTCAATATCATTAACAGAACGGATCGTTTCACTTACAAATCTTACCACTTTGAAATGCGTAGGTACACACGGCTACACATCAAGCTATACATTTCCAGTATAAGCTGACCTCTCATTTTACGGAAATCCTATACAATCCGAGATCAGCATAAACTGGAATTGTATAGCTTGATGTGTAGCCGTGTGTACCGCTTAATTGGCCTTTTGAAACATTTTTTAAAAGCAGTCTTGCCTATAAACGTTTCAAAAGGAGGAAATGAATGAGTTTCCTATGCGAGGTTATGAAGACTGTGTGATTGAATTCGATATTGACGAAGTAACATTACAGGGTTGAAAAAAAAACCCTTATTTTATTTCCATCAGATTACTTCTTATTTTGCTAACCCTTCGATGTAACAAGTTTTAACCCAAAAATAAACAGCAAAATATTTGCAGCAAGTGCCAACATGATTACTTGCCACAACTAGATAAATTGATTCTAAAGTACTGCGTATATAAAAGACACACATACTTTTAATTATCATCATATATTATATATATCTTATAACTCGTGTCTGTGTCTCATTCAATAACTAATAATAGTCTTTTTTATTTCTTTGACGAGTTCAAAGTACAATAACGTCGTATAAAGTAAGAGTTTGTAGATAAAAATAATAATATAATGTCAAGAATTTCTAGAAGCTTTTCTAGACATATGACTTGACAAGTTTTAAGCTCATCATTCTAATACTTTTTAGAAACAGATTAAATGTGTTCATTTTAAAAACATGAATCTTGAAAATTATTCATTTGTTTCTTTAATTATAATGTCAGCTTTATTTATCTCCCAAACAAAATGGTTGCGCTACATATATATACGGCATAACATTACATTTAATCTTTGTCATGGCATACTACGCATTCAGCATGTACTGTCACCAGCTGTACACCATGACTCATACCCACACCTACTTGTGTCAATAACCATTGGTATTAACGAGCAATGTGCAAAATGCGTAGTAAAATAAAAGAAGACATGTCAAACATGGAGTTGCACAATTCTGACCTTAACCCCACGACGTTTATGCTCAATGGCCTTAAAAACACGTCAAAGCTGTCAAACAAATGGACTTGTCAAATAGACGCAAGTGTCATATATCATACCTTATATATGTATGAGTCTTCTAAGTACATATGACCTTGAAAGAAGTGATGGCATTGAAGTTAAAGAATGTAATGAAATAGAAATAAATGTGGTGTAATTTGACCATGAACTATGTGTGAGATTGATCGAAGTTTGCAAGGTGAAACTTAATTTTAATATTATACTTAATTAAAGTCATTTACACGAAAGGTGACAAGAACAACGCGGTCACACAGACAGTCTACAGCTGCACTGTAGACTGTCTGTGTGACCACGTTGTTCTTCAAAATTACGCAACGGATTTTGATGCGGTTTTCACCATCATTTAGTTAGAGAATTTAATCCGGAAGGTTTATCAGTTTATTACATCAATATTAAACTTACATAATATAATAAAGACATCTCGATTCTTTGATTTGTCGCCATTGCACCTGTGTGAAGCGTAGATGGGCTTCGCTAGTTCTTAATAAACAAATACACGTGATTAGACATTTATGTAGATTTTGTAGTACATTTTAGGTTCTGTTATTCAGTAGTAAAGTAATTCCGGTTAAGGAACCTTGAAAAGGAACACAGCTGACTGACTATTACAGTCAGCAATAGTACCTATGTTGTGTCTGATAATTTGTCTGACCGAAGTATTCTTGTTGACTATTAAGATCTGTCTACGTTTTTAGACGCGGGTTAGTTTATATTCCCAGAATTCAGGCCAATTTTTTTACAACATGAATGATTTAATTTGCAGAAACATTCAGTTTATTAGATAAATATTTAGTGGCGAAATGTGGGTGTACCTCCTATAGTATACAGGTGTGATGTTATGTATGTATGTGTAAATATTTAGTCTAATGTAAAAGTGTTGCTCGGAATTTATCTACACTAATACGATAATAATAATATGTGTGTCCAAGAGTACCGCTTTCTGGATCAAGGGCTTGATCCAGAAAGCGGTACTCTTGGACACGGCGCGTATTGTTAGGAGGTTCCTCTCTCAGGAGCCCTGACCACCGGTAGCTTGGACCCTGTTCCCGACACCGGTGGGCTACTATTTTTTATATTTTTAAATGTTTATTTTTTTATTTTTTTTATATAAATATTTAAAAATGTAAATAATATGTTTTAAAATTAAATAAAAGGTTATATGTATGCAATTTAAGAAGTGTGGCCGAGTGTACACAATAGCAGAGTAAACATCATGTAACTCATTTGTTATCTTAAAAATAGATGTAATTCTACGAAGTACTTTGTACACACGGCTATACATCAAGCTATACATTTCTAGTATAAGCTGACCTCGCATTGTACGTAAACCCTGTACAATGCGAGGTCAGCATAAACTGGAAATGTATAGCTTGATGTGTAGCCGTGTGTACAAAGTTTTTATAATGATAAAATACTGTAAATAATTTAAATGGGTGGTAATAATTTAATTCTGTTTTGTGTCGCAATTGCAAGTCATCGTCGCAGACTATCAAATATTGCTACATTTTGTTACCAACAGACTGTATGGCTTCCAAATTTTTAAAACCCTATATATTTTTTTAATACTTATCGTTTAATTATTTATGATAGAGTTTTATCAATAAGTCTAAGAGATAATGATACTTCACTTTGATATCGCTCAGTGGTCTGATATCTTAGCAAAGGCCATGGCTTTGGAAAATCTCGTTAATAAATCTACGTATATTTAATATTATAAAGAGGTAAAATTAGTTTGTTTGTAAGTTTGTATGCACGGGGTAATCTCCGGAACTACCAGTCGGATTTTAATAATTGTTTTTGCATTGGATAGCCCAATTCTTGAGGAAGGTTATAGGCGATTAACGAGTAGCGGGCAGAAGCTAATTTAAAATAAAATAAAGTTGTTTTTTATCATACCTTGCCAATTCTTTAACGTATATGTTATTCAAGACAATCGATGCATTATACCTATTCTTAACAACTTTTATTCGCACTCTAAAGATAAAAAAGACAATTGTTATTAAAACAATTTCTTTCAACACAGCAGTGAGAGTGTTATCGCAGGGTTTCGACCACTGATATCAGTACAAAGAACACGTAATCAATTTTAAACAGTGCTTATGTGATCTGTTATAACACTTATAGCTGATAAGTCAGTAAGTACCTAGCTACCTATGATGTATTATGTTATGAAGTCACACGACCAAAACAAATAATGAAATCAAATTACTTATTCTGTAAATAGGATATCGAAATCGCTTTTAAATGACATAATATTAAAAAAAATAAGCTAGATGGAGTCGATATTTCCTATTTGACTGCCCCTGAAAAGAAATGGCAAACAAACTCAGATCAAACCCATAATCTTACTCAGATCATGTGAAGACCATGTAGACTAGTGAGTGGAATGGTCTTTTGAGGAAAGAACCACGCAGATTTGAGTGAACCTGTCCAGTCAATGCAAAAATTACAGTTCTCAGGTCTTACAAAATTGTTTAATAGCTATGGCATTGAATTTTCTGCTTGAATTCGTCTCAGGCCTGTGTTACTGATTTGATTCGGCATACTACGGTTAACCTTTGATTAAAAAATGTAAATAAACAAAGAAGGAACTCATAATTTCGACGTGGTGATGAATAACAAAACATAGTTTATTGCTGGAAGGCGTTACTTATCATGTTTGTAAAGAATGACGTACTTGCATTTTTCTCATCAATACTTCTATACTAATATTTATTAAAAAGAGGTAAAATTTATGAGTTGATATGTAAGTAATCTTCTGCCGAGGTCGCGGGAAAGTCCGAAGGGATACCGTGGCCCCTGGCAATACAGGCAATACTACGAAGCAACCAATTGGAACCGTGCACCTAGCATCTGACGTTTCATAAGTGCCCTTGCAGGTTTAAATGAAATAAAATATTTTGAATTTTGAACTAAAGGAACACGAGTGGGTTTTAGTCAGAAAGACCCAAAGAAACACCAAAAAAACTAACTAAACCAAGAAATTTCGCGGACCCAGTCGCGGGCAAAAGTTACTCTACAATCATTTTAGATACCTAGTGAAGGAATGGTGTACATACTAACTTCATAATCATTGTGAGTTCGCATCACTTGAACTAAATCGGTAGGTAGCGAAACAGAACCAAATCCATTCGTTTAAAAAAATAAGGATCGATTGTAAATTATCGTTGAAAGATCGCGCCCTCAACATGAATGCTCCAATTACAGCCCGGTTCCAATTACATAGTTAATCAAAACTTTAATGTTGAACAATCAACGGAAATCCGTAATCAAACACCAATCGTATGTTGGATTGTATTTTTTGTATATGATCCACTGTTAATATTCTACTGATTTATATTGAAATACATACAATTATGTTGAGTGATCTGATCTAGAGCCCTTGTTGATACATCGTTTTCATTTGAAGGCTGCTTTGTTATTTGGCGGAATGATGGGTCGGAATGATTTGCTTGAATTATTAACAACGTCATCCTGTTGTTAATTTTGGTATGATCTATTTATTGCTTTCCAACGTAGAAATATTATTGGAATATGTACTTCCTTTATTTATTTCTTTTACAATATTTAACATTACACAACTAACTTGATCAATATTTTTTTTTCGGCGTATTAAACAATCTTATCAAAAATTACGCTTGTTTATATTAGTTCTTGCAGTTATTAAAAACAGCTCTAAAGTAGGTACCGTAGATAGTCCCTGGAACCTGTATCTTCATGAAACGACTCAGCTTACCTACACACTGCACTAAAGCCATCGCGTTAATAAGTATTGCGCACTAGACCTTAATGACACGTTAATCTTAATCTAAACTAATAGATATTATAAAGAGAAAACATTTGATTTATTGTATGTTTGTTTGTAACGCATAAACGCAAAAACTACTGAACCGATTTAAAAAAATCTTTCACCAGTTGAATGCTATATATATGAATGCTTATAACTGAGTAATTTTTAAACATATCACGGGGGCGAAGCCGCTGACGGAAGCTAGTTAATTAAAATGACATCTAATTCTACGGAAAGGACTATCAATGCATTAGCTGTTCAACTCTCGTTCGGGTTCGATCAATTAAAAATTACGAACAAAATCCGTGAAGTCTGCAACAAATGGTATTTACAGCGCCATTTCAAGTTCTGCTCCGAATTGCAAACTGGGTGAACCACCGAGATAAAGGTTTTTCTGTGGACAAAAAGCTATACTATTAATAATACTGAAGTGTTACTTAACAATGACGTTGATAGTACTGTTCAATGAACTCAATTGGAGGACAATTTATTACTTAATAGAATTGGCTCCAGTCCACTCTTCGGCTCTTTCTCGTGACCGATGACCGGTATAAGTTACATTGCCAAATATTATTGCGTATATCTGATTGACTGTTTCAGGAATGATATTCCTTATTTGGTATTTTCTTTAGGTCATGAGAATTCTGTACTTTTGGGTTTAGTAGGTTGCTGTTTTTTGTTCATAATATGATAATGATGATGCACTTCTTGTTTATTGCTCATTATCTCTTCCGCTTCATCTAATAGTTTTAACACTAATTAATGATTTTGTGTTTATTTAATTATTATAATATGAAGTCTGGATTTATAAAGAACAAAACAACAATGTGAGTATCAACGATATTATCATAATGTTCGATACTTTAAAAGAGTTTTCACTAGTAAATCGTATAAATCTTGTCTATGGTATCATACTCAATTTCAATTCCCAGATCTTCATACGTAGGCACGTGGCTTGTAAAATAGATTCAATACCTACTATAAGAAATTCTTTGGCACTAGGATTTTCTACGAACGTCAGTAGGTATAAATTCTTCATTATATATGTAGCTTACCTATTGTTGATTCTCTTCAAAGGTAGGAACATTTTTCACAGGTTTGTATTTTATTTGTTACTTAGTTTATTAATTGAGTGTAAATAAATTAACATTGGCTAAGCTCTAAAAATTGTTAAGTTTACTGATCCAGAAATAGAAAAACATATCTGATCTTTGTAAGCCAAGGTGATGGAAAAACAAATACCTACTATTTTCATGAATTTTTCACTGAAAACTGAAGGTCAAAAAAAAATTGAGTTAAATTTTATTATGAGAAAGCGAGTTGCTTTCTTTGTCTTCTTTTGAATTTTTTTTCTGAGAAATCGTTGCTTAAAATGGATTCTCCCTACAAGAAATTCGGGGTGAATTGCTATTATGACCACGTTCTGCCTTGTCACTGTTACCTATTTATTTTCCGGATTTGGCAGAGTCCGCCTGTTTATTGAAGTATAATGTGAACTTTTTACACCTATTTTCCTGAGATATAATTTATATTCCAGCGGATTCACTGAACTGAATCCCAAAACAGAAAAATAACGAATTTTTGCCTCCAGTAAGCCCAATTATTTACGTAAATTAGACTTTTCGGGGAAATTAAGCAAACCCTTCTGGCGTATCTGTTTACCTTTCATGTCAGTCGGCATCGATGAGGGTGATCGAATTAATTCAATGATCCGAGATTCAAAATTAACAAACATTTTTAAAGATGAAAGGGTATTGGTGTGATATTATCTGAACATCCTGTATTTAATGGTGATCTGTGGAAAATAAGTATGTTTCCAGCATGCGTAACATGACAACTTTAGAAACGGGGTTTCTACGGGTTTTGTCGACGCAAGGATATTCAAAATGACATTATGATCTGTCATTTTGTCTATTCTTCCGTCGACAAACCCCATTTCTATTCTGGTCATGCTAAGCGTGCAGTAAGGGATAAAAAAGAATACAGTAGAGTAGGTTGATTAATTGATCAAACTAAAACTAGCAAGTTAGGTATCCATTTAGCAATCAATATTGTTTTATGTGTGGAAATCTTAACATCTCTTTTTAACACTGTTAATATTTAAAAGAATTAAAATTTTTTATTTGCTAAATTTGTCCTCAGTGAAACCAAATACTAAAGTATTTTATCGAATACCGCAAATAATTGAGTGTGAAATCGTTAATTGCCCACAAACGGTGCAGCTATTCGAATTCCATTTCGGTAGTCATTCAGTGTACTTATTATTCTAAAACAAAATGCTTACGTCCGTCGACTCATAATCCCGTTCGAGATATTCGTAATTTATTTTGATTGATATAAAATACCTCTATCGGCATAGTAATAAAATATTAATACATTCTTATCAACGCACGTAGGTATGCACCGGAACTGACGAAAATTCTAGTACACCTATCATAAAATAATTTTGATAGCATTTAATCTCGCATACGCTCACAATCTTTGATCGGGAAAATACAAAAACAAGATAAAAATTGTGAAATTGTTAATGTGTACCAAATCTTTTGTAGGTACTTAGGTACTATAAAACATGATTCTGTGGCTGCATTAACATATCAATGGTGAGCAAACTTCATTCAAATGCTAAACTTGTTCCATT
The DNA here is from genome assembly GCA_916610215.1 of Omphaloscelis lunosa. Taxonomy (NCBI): domain Eukaryota; kingdom Metazoa; phylum Arthropoda; class Insecta; order Lepidoptera; family Noctuidae; genus Omphaloscelis; species Omphaloscelis lunosa. The sequence continues at coordinate 15,133,597 of OU744244.1, read as the reverse complement.
CGTCTTACCACGTTGAATTCTCACAAGTCACCGTAAGCAAATCAACTCATCATTTATCCAAATTTAACTCAGTCATCGAGTATTCGATTGAGTTTTCAAGCGAGTTTGCTAGCAAGTTGATTATTTTTCTGCAAGAAAATATTTTTCGTGTCAATTTCAGATTTTCAGACTTTATGCACATAGATTTTTGAACATTGATTGAAAATTCACGTCTTTAAAACTTTAGGAAAATTGAATTTTCCTACAAACTTGTTTAAGATTTTAACATCAAAATGGAAACTTATGATAATTTAGGTACATATATGTATCTTCTATAAATAGTGCCTACATCACAATTTGCCTAGGTTATCAGCAATAGATAACCTGTAACTTCTTATTTATACTTAAGAGTACGCTGCAAAGAGTTTTGTAAATAATGAAACGTGTACTGTGATAAGCAGATATCAGTAATGTGTTGTAAATATTCGCACGTATCAGGCTATAATAATGTAGGTGAAGTTTCTAGATTTAAAAAGGACATGAGAATGCTCCGATTGGAAATCACTAGCCACTCGGATATTAAATAAAACTCTGACCCTTATAACCCAATCTGATCCAACTTGATCAGTCGTTCCCAACTTTTTTTTGCCAAGGACCACTTTGGTTTATTTGTTGTTAGCAGGGACCTTATCAAAAGTTGTAATATATCCGTTAACCTAACAATAATATGCATTAACAGTACCTGCTATTGTGTAATAGAAAAATAAAACATTTTTAATAGAAACTTAAATTCGGTGTGCATCAATGTGATTTTTGAGCTTGCATCTTTGTTTGAAATTAAACCTTTCGCAAACCATAAATTAGCTCTTGCAACCCACTTTACTTAGTTTCAATAATTATATCACAAAATGAGAGTATCATCAATAATTTCAAGTTTTAATAATTTTATCCGTTTTGAGAAATGTCTCTCAAAACGGTGAAGGAAAACATCGTATGGAAACCGGTATATTCTAGAACTAAAAATTCGAAGATATGTGATAAGTATCTTACACAGCCCATTCCTACTCGAAGAGAGGAGTTCTGTGTCACAGCAGTGGGATCATTATTGGCTGATTATGCGGTTAAGTGGACCAGTGGTTGGGAACGAATGAACTAGATCAATTGGCAATAAACAGCCTAACTGAATTTGCAGAATTTAAGAATGGTTTCTAAAATGTTAAACGTAAAGGCTATTTATTTGACTAGTAGACCCTCTGAATTCCGAGATCCCTTAGATCTGCCCGAAGCCGTATTAATCCTGTAAAGAGTTCTCAAACCCGAAATAGTTGAAATCGCAGCAAACTCTTTCGGCTTTAACTAAAACATTTATAGGCATCTGGACGATTTGAATTATTTGTTCTATCTGGAGATTCCTCCATCGATGTAAACTAGCTTCTTACTTAAGTGAGGATACTTAGGAATTTGAAATGCCTGCATACAACATGACGAATGACTATCTGTCAATTATTTATTATAGTACAAATTAATATTTTACATTTTTCTTCAAAAAACATTATGGTGTAGATATTTTGGGTAATCATTACCTAGAATGATATTAAAGATGATGTCTAAATCAACGATATCTTCTCAGAATTTATTAAAAAATGTAATTCGCAGGTTTCCCTCGAGGAAAAACATAAGAACAAAAATATCCCACATACACTTTTACCTAGATATTATCGTTTCAAATTTGTCGATGTTATCATAGGTTACTTTATCCTATAGATTCTGGGTACTTAAATTACCATATCGGTGCTAAATGACGCGTAGGTACAATTGGGTTATCTTGAAGTCGTTTGTCAAATCAACTGCTTAGGTACCTACTGGTTAATATTATTATCTAGCTACTTAAAGATTGATAACTTACAAAAATTGCGTGAAGTGTCGCGTGTGGAATATAAATTAGGATTAGTAGCTAAGTAAGGCTATTGCTGTACAAGTGGTCGCATTAAGCAGTACTATTTATCATATTTTTGTAATTGTTCTTATCTTTGCTTGTTGATTACAAATGGAGATGTATACAATTTTATGAATGATAGCATAACACTACAGTTTATGTATTCGGACACTCGTGTATCTGGTTAGCATTAGTAGCCATTTCCTTCTTTCAGAGCTAGAATGTGCGTTACATGTAACAAATTGAAAAAATCTAACGAATGAAAATTTGAATAAAAATGGACGAGGACACTGTTCTAGAATAAATGTGCCACTAGTAGGTATTGTACTGAGCCTTCAGGTCCTGTCAATTAAGGAAGGACGAGGCTTAAATAAAACTCGTTATTTTATTTATAATAATAATAAATAATAATCTATTTAATTCACGCAACGCAAACCCATAGATAAATACCTTAACCTAAACATACATTTTTTATATTTTTTTGTATCTTCGTTATTTTTATGGCGAATGGATAAAAAAAAGCATTTATAAACTTCATTGTTCTTTGTGCATGTAAGGTTAACAACGTAAATCACGTAACACTGTTGTCTTACATGTTTTGTAGCATTAATGAAAGCAATGTCAACATTCATTGTCTTGCAAAAAAATCTCACATTTAAACAAAAAAACAACTCCGTCCTGTTAAAATTCATGAATTTGTAAATCGAAATCCCAATTTCCACTGTTTAAGCTAAACAAAAACGTTTAACTGCGAGTGTGAACTTATTCTAACAATTGTTTATTTTTTGTTTCAGGTGGCGTTCTTAAGTGCACGCAAACCGACAGCGGAGTCCGCGGCACCGAGGAACTTGAACTATTTTAGCTGTTACGTTTACTTGATATTACATAAAATTATGAGTTGGGAAACGCCTAAATCGTACGTTCTGTAGCATAGATAATGTTCGAACACGTAGCGCTCCTCCCAGCGTGGTTTCTGATGGCGTGGCTGGGGGCTTGTCTTCTCTTCAGCCCTTTCGCAATATTCTTTGTGATGTGCTTACCACAGTTGCCCCTTTTAGTCATAAGGAGGGCATGCCATATACCATTCGAGTATATTTGACAAGTGATTGGGTAAAATGTGTGTGATAGTCATGTATTGTAGAGTATGGATATATTGATAAGTTTGTTTATAGTGTAAATATTTTATAATGAATAAATTTTTATTTTACGAGCATTTTTGTTGAGGTTGTTTCATTTGATGTGTAGGTGCTTTCATTATAGCTAGCAAATCGTAGAGGTAAGTTACAGGTGATTGGGAGAAAAGACCAGCTGACGAACCCTTTTCCATTCAAACTACAGCAGCTTTAAGGCTCCCGAAGACAGGCGCGACGCGACTTTGGTGGAACAATTTCTATGAAAACTTCACGGAAATTGTTCTGCCTGTGTCGCGAAGCGCCTGTTTGCGGGCGCCTTTACTTGAAATCAAACATAACTCAACAACATTATTGGTTTCTATACGTACTTTAAAAGCAGACTATAGAGATAGGTAAGGATCAAAACGCCTCATGATCTAATAATTATATCATAGGTACTGAGAACTTGTTCAGCACATTGCTGGTCATTTAATGTCATTAGATTCTAATAACATTAAATTACCAGTCTAACCGCAGTTCGTGCTGAAACTTATCCCACAAATAAACACCAATTGGAGTTATTACCGTAACATATGCCAGTCAGTACTGTAATAGCATCTCTCATTGAGATATTAATAAAGTGAGCTTTATTGAAATGACCGGCCATGAGTCAATATTAAACTGTTCCAGAAGGTAAAGTAGCTATTATAGTGTATTAGATCGTAAAGTCGCTTTACTGACACCAGCCTTGGTTCCTGGCTTCATTCTAGAATATTGAAAATGAATATAGACTCACCGGACAATCACTTTATGAATGTTATAAATATATGATTTAATATTATACATATACTTACAATCAAAATACATTTATTATTTTTGTAAAACTTATTGATCAAAAATTGCTTTAAATTAAATTAATAGAATCGGGGGCATCGGCCACAGGCCTCGACCACTGGGGATCTAAGCCACGGACCCGAATATTCTGTAGTAATAATTACATTTTGGAACATATAAACATGGCAAACTCAAAATCAGTCTGCCTAGCCTTTTCCCAACTATGTCGAGGTCGGCTTCCAGTCTAACCGGATGCAGCTCAATACCAGTATTTAACATGGAGCGACTGCCTATCTGACCTCCACAACCCAGTAATTAGGTAATACTATACACATTGGTAAGACTGGTTGTCACACTTACGGGCTTCTGACGACCTGTAACGACTGTCAAAGATTCACGAATGACAGCCGGGACCAACGGCTTAATGTGCTTTCCGAGGCACGAAGGAGTCTCGGTATGTAGAAATGGTCACCCTTCCACGGACAAACCCCGGCAAGCGTAGCTTAACCTGATAGATCGACCCATGCGGCTGACCTCACTAACAAACAACAAAACCTCCTCATAAACATGGCAAACTAAAATAAATATTATTACCTACCTAAGGCTGTTTCAGACGCTGTAAGTTTAAAACAAATTCAAGTAGGTACCTACCTATACCTACGTACGTTAGGGTTTTTTTATCAGAACTACTTTTCCATAAACTTCATCTGGGTAAAACTCAAACAAGCGGTTTCACAGCCATGATATAAGAAAAAATCTCAGAAAACGCCTTTAAAACATTGAATTTCGCAAAAACACAAATGCATTAAAACAAAAAACAATGGAACAAAAGTAATCAACATGATTAATACAAAATTCTCATTCTAGTAATTAAATGTTTCATTGCAGTATTCATTCAATGACAAACAATGACACTGTCTGACCTTGCAATAACCATTATGGTAATTACAAACGGTTAGGTACACATGTAACCTGTTATAAAAACACTTTTCTACACGATTCCATATTGCAAATAATAATAAATAAAATAATTTCCAATAATTTGTTTGAGAATGTCGGGTTTTTACTTGACTCAGGAAGTCAGGACTGAATTTTAACCGAGGAATAATTTAGATTTTTTTACAGTTTTTTCCATACAAAAACTCTCAGAGGAAAATTTTGTTCTATGTATATCTGACCTTGTCAAAATTTGCCTAAAGAAGAATTGTCATACTGTATACCTACCCAAGAATAATTCATTCGTTTTTAGCCCTTTGAGTCTTGACTTGAACTATGAATTAGTATACTTCATATGCAGATATATACAATAGTTTTGCCACAGTTTGCAATGAAAGTAGATCAAAACAATCAGTCTTCATCATCATTTTAACCTCGTAGCGTCCAGCTATCCATACTGAACGTACGCCTTCCATTAATTAGTATACATAGTAGTACATATTTTAGAGTTGAATAAGTGAATACTCAATAGAGTATTCACCTATTCAACTCTAAAATATATTAAGTAATGGTTACTAGTGTTGCTAAAAACCAAAATGTCGAGCATCCGAATACTTCGCAGTTGGTTATTAATGTCAAAAAAGATCTTGAAATTCAAGTCGGTAAGTAGTTATTAATGATGAATTAAACAGTAAAAATCAAAATCGGGAAACTAGCACAGCTAAGAGAAGATTCATCTTTCTTTAAACAGCACGGTTTGGATTTGACAGGACAGGAAGAACCCTTACGAAATATTAACTGCAAGATTGATGATTTGCGTCTCTGAAGACCAAATATTTCATATTCTAGAAAAGTGAACAATTCAACTGTCGTTTTATACGAAATTGTTACAACAGCATTGACATTAACCAAACAATTGATCGTTGGTGTGGGTCCTAACAAAACAAGATCATTTCTTTGTCCACACAATCTTTGTAAAAATGTAACCTGTGATTTTGATTAGGTAGGCGGTTCTTGAAAAATCATTTTACTTGGTGAAAAAAACTGAAAACAATAATAACATTTGGAATACCGACCCTCTAGCCTGAAAACAGATTACAAAACTTAGGTTGTTTTCTTTGATTTTGATTTATATTTTTTATTACTTTTTGCATTTTAAAGCCACAAAGTCGATGTCAAAGTACCTACACGATGCAAAAAGCGTGAATTATATTAGTAAAAATTTCCAAAAAAAAAAAATTCAATGTTTTTCAGAAAAAGTTTTTGGCAGTTTAAAATTGCTTTTCGAAAAATAAGAGAAAACACATCACTGAGTTTCCGTATATTATAATCAATATACGTAGAAGAGTTTCGTAGTTTTTCTAGACGCAGGTATAACATAGGGTACCTGGGTAGGTACCTACTTATTTTTCAGCGCCTGCTTATCTGTACCGTAAAACATGGCAACTTTGCCCTCGCCATTTGACTTTGCCCAGTTGTGTATTTTTTTTAAAACTTAATACATACCAAATTTGTCTATAGTTAGTAAGAACATTTTGTCTATGGTAAAAAATTCATCATTTTTCTGGCAACACTGTGTGACGCGCTGTCACAGATGTTACTTCAGCTGTCTGTCAGACGTCGTTGAAGTTAGAGTGTTTTTTTGCGGGCAAAAACTTTTTCGAGAAGTGCTACTTGGAGTTATCGCAGGTAAGTAATTTTTATACATCCGTTATTACATTGGAAATGAATAGTATAGACTAGTTTTCTTCGCTAAATGCGTCATATAATCATAAAATATAACGGTGGGCAAAGTCACAAGCATATTTTTTGAATATCGTTGACACATTGCCCAACGTTTCTTTTTCACTAGGGTTTTCACCCGAGGTACATTTTTTAACCGAGTCGAAAAGGAAGGTTCGGATTTGATGAACAGTTAATATTGTTGGTAAACATATAAAGTTTAAAAACACAGTCGGGATTTAGAAGATACAAGGGCTCGTATCTTCCAAATTCTGACTGTGTTTTTAAAGTTTTTTGTTGATGGGTTTTAGGTTCTTAAAAACTATATGTATTTACATCAAAATCAAACTACCTAGTACTAGTACACTTGTTTTACCGCTACCGCGATAAAATTCGTAAAATAATTTCTAATATAATTGTTTGTTATTTAATACTTAATATTAAGTCAGAATTGTTTTATAAATTCGTTTCTTAGGTTTAAGTACAACTACTGTTTCTGAAAAAAAAGTTTAGTTTTAATTAAACTTGCTGCAAAACTGCACAACTAATGATTATTTTACAGTACCTACATGGTCAAAACCTACCTAATATTAAGTGGGAATTGTTTTATTTTCTTCCTTAACTTACCAAAGTATTTTTGCTAAAAGGTTTAATTGTTTGTTATTTAATACATAATATTAAGTCAGAATTGTTATATAAATTCGTTTCTTTAGTTTTAATTAAACTTGGATCTCAATTATGCAACTGACAATGTTTGATCTCAATATTCTAATAATGATGTAAAAAATACTATAAACGAATGACTTAGACTGATTATTTTGCATAACAATAAATAATGATAAGTAGGTACTAAGATGGGACGTTGAATGTGTACATGCGTCTTTTTTTGCTATCCAGATAGTTATGAATACACTGACAGACCAATAAATCGCATCAAGTTCAAGACGCAATAACTTTTAATACAAGTACTATGAAAGTTATTCAAATTTTATTTTCCCGGCTATAATTTTATCTTTTACTGCAGTTCTGTTTATAAATTTTCATTTTTCTTAATAATGGGTAGTCTCGACATTTTCATTTAGTTTAATCTAAAAACTTTGCATACTAGTACCTAATTCTCAACTTTGTTGCAGTTTATTTGTCCGTCAGTGTAGATATGTATCCAAATTAATTTACGCTAAATGTTGATTATATTATGTAACAATAACATAAAAGATAAGTAAGTACCTAATATTTATAGGTACTTAAAATTACTAAAAATTAAATAATATTGCGATGAGTCATCGCAATTTTAACTATGCAATAATTTTTCTGTAAAACTCATTACAAATTTTAGTGTTATTTGTTATTTTCATATAAAAACAAAGACCGAGATAGGTACATACTTTTTATTGTTTTTTTTTTTTTATTTTTTTTTTTAGTTTTTGAACACTTTACAAATAAAGCATATTATGTAAAAAATGATGTTATATTATTTCCCTTTTTAATTTATCATTATAATATATTATAATATTCCACACTAAAAATTATTAAATAATTAAGTATTGTCAATGGTTGAAACCCTTGAACAATCGCCATTTTGTACGAAAAATGTTCTAGAAGGCTTTTTGACTTTGCCCACTCATTTTTAGGGGTCAAGGAATGTGAATATTTGGCGTATAATTTAATACATTATTGCATTGCTCAGTATTTTCATTCAGTCCTTTTCGAATAGTGATAAAGTTCATATTAACGGAGATCTGTAATGTGGGCAAAGTTACCAAATGTATAAGATTTTTTGCCCAACACCTATAATTGTTATTTTTACTAATAAATATGCTTTTTTTTACTATTTTTAGTTTTGTGTATCGAGACATGAGCATATAGTATTATGTGGCACTGAAATAATAATCAATTTATTAAAATTTTCCAAGATATCATTAATTAAGCATTTACTTATTAAATTTATGGGCAAAGTTGCCATGTTTTACGGTATGTTATCTTAATGGCAAACAAAATAATTATTGCAGTAACTTTTAATTATATTTTATTAAGTACTTACATATTTTTCTACAATGCCATATTATAGAAAAATAAGTAGGTACCTAATAAAATAATAGCACAAAAATTACTAGATTTTTACTGGCACCTAGCTACCTTTCAAATTCAATGTAAAAGTCTCCTTCAGGTAGGTAACATTTTACAACACAAAAGTGAAGAGAAGTAAGTATCCCATTGCTATCATTTTGAAAATTGGTCCTTTTGTACGCGGCCTATTTTGAAACCTCAACGAGTGACGCCTCAAATAATCAAATCTCTCAACAAGCGCCATCTACGCCTTCTTTCCCAAACTAAGAAGTGAACATTACTAAAATAGCACCGACTATTAACTAAGCAGTTGGTTTGCTGCTAAATGTACCTAGGTAGTTCGTCTGAGAATATGTAGATGACGCTAAATAAAGTAAATCCTATGTTATATTTGAAAAAGGTTCTGCAGCTGTTTATAAGGAAACATTTAAAAAAGATCAAAATTTCACACCATTCCAATAGTATATCGTAGAACACTTAAGACTCATGGCTATTTATAAGCGCAATTATTGAAAAAAAAATTTTTTTTCTTTTTTTTTTTTACGCGACAGATAAATCTGCGCTCGGCTGAAATCTGAACTAATCGTATGCCGCCGTCTTGTCGTTTATGTAATTAATCTTAATATTATTATAAGATTAATGATAAGTACGGTATTAAAATTATTTTAAATATTACAGAATAGAATTAAGCACGCCACCAGTCGCGCGCAGTCTTATCTTGCGCATACTCTAGTGCTTGCACTATTGTGTAGGTACATATGTACATGAACCCACTACTAGGGGCTACTACTACACATATACAAGCATATAGCATAAAAGGAGAAGTTAAAAAGACTATTTTTAGTCAGTCAGCAGAGAAAAAAACAGTGGCACTCCGGGAATGCCGACAAGTGAAAACTTGAAAAAAATCGGCACCGCCGAATCAACGCGTTGATGTCTTTTACTCCATGCACCGCAGCAATTAACGCGTTGATGTCTTTTTAATGGTGAAAAGGTGGTGTCATGACAGTGTCGCGAAATCAATGGTTTAGTCCCATCTCGAAAATGTCCAACGCGCCTAAAGAAGTTTTCACTTCAAAAATCTATGGCGTGGTGTTTACTACCCACCATACTACCAAAATCAAATACTCGCAGCATTAGAAACAACTAATAGGATCCTTCACACCCAAATAAACCAGGTAATAAAATCAAAATTATTTATTTAGATCTTCATTATTAAACAACCGCTATACCTAAAGTCTAATAAATTACTTTTTCTAATTGCTGTTTTTCCTTTTTAAACGAATATCAACTTTATAAATATGTTTATTAAGTTGATTTCTTAACGACTCGTACCATTAAAAAAGTAATAAAAATGTTTGAAGTTGTAGCGGAAACTGAACTTGACGTATCTATATTAAAATTGTTTTTTCCAAAAACACATATTTGTTTACATGTCTGGAAACTAAATCGCAAACGCAGTATACCTACATCAGGTACACACACCACCTCCGGCATGAAAACCTGACACATTATAAATTATTAATAATCAGCTGTTCTAACAAGGCGTTAAACCTTTTCTTAATTATCTCATTCAACACGGACAATGCCGTGCGATAACTGTTAGTAACTGCTTTTGTAACCGTTCGTTTATGACCTTGATCTAAACTTTAAACTCCTTTTAGACGTTTCTAACGTGTAACTGCAGAGATAAGAAGAAAACAGGCCTCTTTATCCACACATAATCTTTGAGACTGTGATCGCCAAAAACTGTTTGGGGCTATAAAAGGGTTTCCTAATGAAGTGACATATGGCTGACAGTCAACTTCTGTGTGTGCATAAGTCTTGATATTATCTTAAGAGTCCAAAAAAGTAACCGCATAAAATAGCGTATATTAGGACCAAAAAATATTAGGTATCTACACAAAGAAGGTGCTTAAAAATCCCGTTTTTAGCACATCAAGTTCCAAGCAGGAGCTCCAACGTTAATGGACACGGATTTTATACAAGAACTTTTTTTGTAGGTTTATTAGTCATATCTGCACTGGGTACTTCTTCCGACAGTAATACGGACAACAGACCATTGCAGAATTAATAACAGACGACCCCTTCCGTGGCTTGAAAACGGTAAGACTGGCGACTTACCTACTTCTTCTTTAAACTATATATAAAGATAATATTTGTAAATAAGTAATTGCACTTAAAACTTACAAGACACACAGAAAAAAACAACACTTAAAACGGTACTTAGCTTCCAGTATTGCTTTTCATGCTATCTTGATCTAGTATATCCTCATTGGATTTTTTATTTTTCACTTACGCCGAATTGCCTAAATGGGGCTAATTGTAAGTATATCGAAGCTTATCAGTCCGCGCTGTGGGACAAAGCACAGCCGTTGCATTCGCTGGCAAGGACACAATCACAGATACAACAACGCTAGAAATGACACTATTGTGAGCGAAATTCGAGATCTCTTTGTATTTTATTATAAATTGTATTTTTTCTTTGTACCAACCCTTATTGGGAAAAAATTATAACTGGATGGAGAATCTAAATACTTACTAAATAAATGATGATAATAATGATGAATTGAGTGACTTAAAAATATCTGTTCCTTATGGACGTAATGTAAAAGTTTTTATTATCTTGCAGAATTTAGAAGTTCAAAAGCAAAAACCAGCAATCCGGACCTATCTCATATAAATGAAGCTAGGCCTAAAGTTGAAGGTGACATAAACCAATATTCAACTGGAGAAGCGAAAATAGAATCTGCAAACATATATTCATTAGCCTACACTGTATCATCGTAAGTATAGGTGTTTTATTAAAATCGGTCACGGCCAACCTGTTAGATGTCTGCAATCAATGGACCAATGAACGAGGAGAATTTCATATTTTAATATGCATAGCCTTTTAGCTAAAACGTGTCGAATTTGTCTTGTTCATTCATAAAAACATGTTGATCTTTTCTGCACGAAAAAACTGTCTATTCAGTTTCTGCGTTTGGACAGAAGGGTTAAGCAAAGCAGTAAAATCAGAAAAAAAAAAACTACTCATCTTTTCACTGTCTGCATAACCTTGTCTAATTAACCACAGGTGACAGAATATTGGAAAAGATGACCGCCTAAACCTTCCTCCTCCTCACAAGTACGCTGGTGAACATCAAACTTAACAGCCTCTGCTATAGCTGAGATTCGGATTCTATTACATACATTTTCTCTCATCAAGAAGATGATTATTTTTTTGTATTACAGATTTTACTGCTCGTTTTACACTAATACGTAAAGCTTAGCTGCTTAGCTTCAAATCATATATATAAGCAGCTTTAGAGCCGCATATACATAATTTTATATCCAACACCTTAAAAATACAGTCTCACAGAATAAACCGATTCAACAAGTCGAACATGTATAATACCTTCAACTTTACTTATTAATTTCTCACTTTAAGATGATTGCGTCGAGGTAATTAGCTCGTCAACGTAAACAATCAATGCACGCAATGTCACTTCCATACATCGTGTGGTTCGTTGTCCGCTAGCAAGGCGCGCGTGCGCAGCCACTGCGCCGACACTCCACCACCATTCGCCGAAGCGCGCGCAACATGGCGACCCAGCTTCTTACACTGCTCGTGAGTATTCCTTATTTCATTAGCATTTTATTACTTAAATATTTATCTGTTACCTAATATTTATATTTTTGCGGTCGGTTGAACTTTGATTGCGACTGTTAGGTAACCGGTCATGCGTACTAACAGCTGAGCTGTTAATAGAGGGTTCGATTCCGTGACGTGAATGTCATTGAATGGGACTTTCTGTCTTCAAAGATTTTGGTTCCAATAAGGTCTTTAGCTAACGATCAACTTACGTATCAGGTTGGGTCGATGGTGTGGTTGTCATTAAAAACTCAAAGGTTGATGAGTCAGAGTACCGTATATGCCGAATGCCATTAATTTTACCGTCTCGAAAAGACTAATTAGTAAGTTAAAAAGCGGTTCTATGATTCAGCCCTAATTAGGAAACAGCTAACTGCTTACATAATTAGGTACTTAACTTATAACATTTATTACTATAAATGTTTTTCAGACACAAAATCTTGGTACGAATTTTACCCTTATTTGTACCCTCGCATTACATAACACACATAACATAACATCACGCCTTGTTTCCCCGAAGGGTTGGGCAGAGGTGTCCCTGTAGCAGGCACACCCACATTTCGCCAGTTATGTTTAAGTCCCATGTAATAGGGGGCGACCTGCTATTTTAATGTATCATAAAAGTGTACTACTACTCGTAACTTTCCTTATCTTTTTGTGGCTTTGCTATTGAACGGATCATCGTGACTAATAATATCCTCACAGTCGAATGTCATTACTCATTCACATAATCGATTTCCAATGTGTTAAGTTTCCGTAGCCAACTGCAGGCAGCAACAGCAGGCGACGTGTCGTCGCGATACTGCTGGTTTTTATATATTTTTATGAAATACCTTTCATAGCTAGCAACACGGTATTTCATAGATATACGTAGAAAACAGTAGAGACGCTGCGACATGTCGCCTGCTGCTGCTGCCTGCAGTTGGCTACGGAGTTGTACCTGGCAGACAGTTATCTAGAACTAATCGAACGGCGGGCGTAGTGGTCTAGATATAGCCAACTGCGAAGCAATCATGCATCGCCCTTTATACTCTCAACCACGCTCATTAAGCTCACATGTTTTAGGAAAAACTAAATACCTACCCTTACCTTTGTATAGAAGCATATCTGGAGACATACATACATATAACGACAAGCCTGTTTTCCCGTTTACACACCCACATTTTGAATTTTATGAAGTAAAGTTAGTGTACTTTTTCCAATTGCCTAATACGTATTTCTGGAGTTGTGGATTCGCCCACAAATACTCGTAAATTAACTTCGCGTGAATCGCTTCAAGAAAAAATAATTCGCCGTATTCAGGCGAGTAAATTCGTGCGAATCAACCAATAAGCCGACATATCACAGTGAAACCAAGAAATATGGCACCACAATAATATTTGTGCGGTGGTCCTTTGGTTCGGTTAAGTAAAGTCTTTGAAACTTAAATCCAAAAAGATTCAGTAAATAAGTACTTATTGATTAGGTTTAGCTATTCCTATGTATACATTTTATATATGTACTTTTCTTTTCGATATTTATTGCCCAGATGAGCAGAATTTTAGCAGATTTTCGTTACAATTTTGGGAGAAAACGATTCAGTGCCTCTTTAATCTCAACAAATAAGAGCTGTTTCAACGTAAATATTTTTTTGTTAAAACGGTTAAAAAAACAAATCAATTTACTTGTACATCAGCAGAATCAATAATTAAGACGTTCCATAATACATTACACCTGCACGTATGTCAACTGTAGGTGCCTATCTTGTTTACAAACGCAAATCTGATATGCGCCAGGTCCTTTTTTTTTGGGTGGGAAATTATCAAATAAGTTTTCCGCTCTGGGCGGAGCGGGAGGGCGTGTCAGACTCTTAATGACTAAAACCCACCCGTGTTCCTTCAGTTGCCATGTTGCCGGGGGTTACAATCTCCCTTTCGGACTTCTTCCGCAACCCCGGCAGGATGCGCCAGGTCCTAGACAAGACATCAACATGATTAGTTCACTGTTCTTTTCCAGAGAATAGAACCCTGGACACGTACCATAGTTTCCACTTACTTACTGATTGAGCCTTTGTTTAACGATACCTAACATTGCTTAAATAATTATATTTAACATTGGCAATTTGTCATCATCTGCCTTTTCCCAACTATATTGGGGTCGGCTTCCAGTCTAACCGAATGCAGCTGACTGCCAGTATTTTACATGGAGCGACTGCCTATCTGATCTCTACAATCCAGTTACTGGGTCATAAGATACCTGGGATAAATTCTCTAACTAGAAATGAACACACCACATAGGGAAAATATACTTAGGTACTAATATATGTAAATTCAGGGAAATCAATTTTGAATACCAACTTGTCCGTATTAGTAGTTAGTAGGGGCTCGTGGCTAAGTAATAACACCTTCACAGGTCGATCGATCAGGTAAAGCTACGCTTGCCGTGGTCAGTCCGTGGATGGGTGACCATCTTAACATAACACGACCCCTCCGTGCCTCGGAAAGCACGTTTTAAGCCGTTGGTCCCGGTTGTCATTCTTGGATCTTTGACACTCGTACGGGTCGTCAGAAGCCGTAAGCCTTACCAAGGGGTATTGTGTTACCCAGTAACTGGGTTGTGGAGGTCAGATAGGCAGTCGCTCCATTTAAAATACTAGTATTCCGCTGCATTCGGTTAGACAGGAAGCCGACCCCAACATAGTTGGGAAAAGGCTAGGCAGATTGATATTGTCGGTATACCTATTCCAATAAGAACTGTCATTCTTCGGCATTGGTATGAAATTACTATAACACGTTAAGGTATCAATTTGAAGAACAACTGTTTTCCCTGACTTCCTTTCAGGTCAATAGATTTAAGTGTTAACATATTTCGTTATTACTTCCTTATATGATGTTTAACTTTCTGGCACTCTCCCAATTGGCAGCAATAGGACCATCATTTTGTAAAGACTTTGTATCTGATCTCTTATGTTTTGTGAACGACGCGGTGTTGTATAAGATTGGCATGACTTGAATTATAACCACAGGGCAGAGGAAATTCACGAACACACAAAGCTCATCATGGTTTAGTTAATGTGTGTTCTAATAATCGAGCACCAATTTGGCAATAGCAGCAGTTTCGGAATCCACTAGGGCCGATGCCTGTCGGGGTTGCGAAGAAAACCGAAAGGGAGATCGTGGCCCCCGGCAACAGGGCAACCGAAGGAACAGGGGTGGGTTTTAGTCAGTAAGAGTCTGACACGCCCTCCCGCTCCGCCCAGAGCGGGAGAAGTTATTAGACGATTCCCCACCCAAAAAAAAAAAAGGGCAGAAGAAATTCACGAACACACAAAGCTCCTCATGGTTTAGTTAATTTGTGTTCTAATAATCGAGCACCAATTTGGCAATAGCAGCAGTGATAGCCTAGTGGTATGACCGTCCGACTGCTAAGTCTCAAGTTCGTACCCAAGGCACGCACCTTTGACTTGGATTCATGTCCGTATTATATAATTATCACTTGCTTCAAAAACGGTGGATGAAAACATCGTGAGGAAACCGGCATGCCTGAGAGATATTTCTCGACGGGATGTGAAGCCAAGTCAGAGGCCCTTGGGCGATACAAACTCTGACACCAGTCACTCACCACACGAAAAAGAAAGAAATTTGGCAATTCTTTGTAAAATTATTGTTTGTTCCTTGTGGTCTTGGAATCCAATTGATCATAATTTTGTACAGCTAAAGTTTTTTTTTTTTCGATTCCGGTAAAACAATTTCCACAAATTTTTCATAGAAATTTTTCGTCTAGATACAGTCGCGTCGCGCCTGTCTTTGAGAGCTTAAGGCTTTATTAGGTACCTATCTGTACAAGCACTTACTTTGACATGTAAGCGAGCATGTGTGTGTGTTATCATGTGACAAAATTTAAAGTCTTTAGCTTTATCATATTATATCAAGCCCTTTAGGCAAATAATTGGAGCCTAAAATGTATTGTATATTTTTGTTACTAAAGTACCTTCATCCATACGATACATTCATATAATCCATTCTAATAGTAGGTATTATAAATGCATAAGTAGCTCTGTTACCTTTTCATTTCTTAACGGCTGAACGGATTTCGATAAATTTGGCACACAAGTAGACCATGACCTGGATTAGGACATACTTTTTAACCTGGTGGAACTTTCCCGTGGGACAATACTCGACCTTGATGCGGGCGAAGCTCCGAGCAAAATCTAGTAGCCAATATATTGGAGTAGGTACTATTGTTGATACGCAGATCTGAACACCGTAAGGACTATTCCTGCTTGTAGCGCTCGGCGGCTATAATAACGCTTACCTACGAATAAAAATGGTCGTGTGCACGGGATTTTGTTTTTAATGATGCGTGGCCACGGTTAACGATGGTACCTACCTACTTAGTTATATGTAGGTAGATTGGTTGCAACAAAGGATGCGTTCTTTTTTATGTGTCCTATTTAATAAATCGATGGCAAGTATTTTATCTCGTCTGATCTAAGTAGTTATTAGGCGACTCGGCTACTCGACTAATCTATCACCCGAGAGCATAATTTAAGAGTGTCAATTATCTGTTGCCACATCGAGAGAACAAAGTAACTTGAGGTTGTAAATCCTAACTTAATAAATGCGAAAGTGAGTTTGTTTGTTTGTTACGCTTTCACGCCAAAACGCCTGGACAGATATGAAATTTGGGACATGGGTAGCCCATGCCCTGAATTAGGTCATGGGATACTTTTTATCCCGATATTCCCACGGGACCGAGATTTATGCGGGTGAAATCGCGGGGTGCAGCTCGTAATCTATAATTTTCGAACGAGCTTTAATACATTAAAATACTCATACAAATAACTTTCAGTCTTAGACCTAGAATCATTGAACATAATGTCGAAAGCTTACGAAGAATCTTGCATATGCGTCTTCTAAGAACCAACATACTCTTAAAATGTTGGTCCTCAGTAGTGATCGGGCGTCTTCAACGACTTATTTTAAATATTACCTAATATTGGTTAGTTTAAGGATCTAAAAATTTACCTAAATAACCTTCGGTAAAACTAAGTCAGTTCCATGCCTACAAACGATAAAAGCTTCATAAATTCTAACTACACTTTTTGACGTGAAATCAACAAATTCAGGTCATGCAGTCCACATGGTCATATGGTCAGAATGCACAAAGGGCCATTAGGGTAATGCTCACATATGATAGTTGACAACTTGATTGCATAAGCATGCATGCCATGATGAATCCAATTGAATTCATTCTTTTATCATATTAGTTCACATAGCATAGATTGCTAACATATTTTCAATTTAATATGAATGTGTTTGGAATTTGAATTATCCTGATAACTTTTTAAGTAGGGACTTATAATTTAAACATAGGGTAAAAAATACCTAAATACTGTTTTAAGCTAATGTTATATTTAGTGTACCTACATAATGAATAAATAAATATTAGACTAAGTCATGGCAGCTGGCATTTATAAATCACTCTAGGATATCTATATATAATAATAAAAATGAAATGCTGTTCGTTGGTAAGCGCATCACTTGAGAACGGCTGGACCAATTTGGATATTATTTGTTTTAAAATATTTGTAATAGTCCGAATCTGGTTCTTACTGAAAGAATAAATCTGAAAAGTTGCCGGGAAAATTGGAAAATTCGGGAATTTTGTATAAATTCAGCTAGTTCTAAATAATTATCGGGATTCAAGTTCTAAAACCTAAGGGTCTCGTACCAACATTTCAATGAAATCTAACAACCAATATAATTTTTATTTTTTTATTTATTAATAACTTATTATTTGTTTTTTCCCCCGACATGATAAAAAAGTTTTAAATAAAAAACATGCCATCGTGACAGCTCCCACGAAACTTGAAAGACCTAGAAAATAAATAAATATTATTATGGTCCTCCACAATAATATTTATTTATTTTCTAGGTACTACTAATAAATATTCTAAGCAGAAACACTCCAGTCTCGGCGCATGCGATAAGTTATTTCAAGCCCTACATTAGACTTTTTGCGATGCCTAGAAGAAACTGGAAGCTTTTAGATTCAGCCCTGCGCGCATCGGCGCAGGCGTCGGTTCGTTGACCCCGAACTGTATGAGAATGCACAATGATGTACAAACCTCGTTGCAAATGTCACTCGGTTTATCTTTCTCCTACTTTAAAATTCATTTTCCTTGTTTCGTTTTAATACAATTTTGCGACAAGAGTGAAAACGGAAAAACTTACGAAATTTATTATTTTCTAAGGGTTCAGTGGCATGTTCTTGACTCGTAGTTATATGGTGTTGACGACCCTCCAGTGACGTCAAACCCATCAGACCTTTCCATTATCAGTATGCTCTTTGTTTGCTTTGTGTAATCTGTATTATGAAGTATTCATAAAAGCTTGGTGAAAGTGCACATTGCACATAGCGGAAGCTACAACCCATCGGTAAGGGCGAATCAAGAGGTCAAAAGTCCAAATGAATTTGAACGTAGTCACAACTGTGATTATTTAATCTAAATAAGAATAACTTATATTACAACCAACAATCTATTGCCGAAGGTACAGTTGATTGAGCTAGGTTTTGATTGCAGCTTGCAAAAAACTGCAAGTATGTAGGCCAATTTAAAGTAGAATGATTTCTAAAACCTTCCGCATTTCTGTGAGAGGAAAAGCCGTTTTCTATAAATGAATCAACTAAATACATTAGTCACGTATACATGCACTTAAAATACTTGGTACCTACTGGACCGATCGTTAATAAGAATTTTATGCAGTATATTTTAACACGATCAGATTCGCAAGAAAGTGAATCACCGACCTTGAACTTTATAGAAGCGGAATTATTAGTAAAAAACTTTTCTTCCTTACTTTAAGCATATTCGAACACTAATATAGGTACATATTTATCTTATTTTATGCTTATTTTTATCTTAGATCAACATTACATTAAAACTAAAACCAATTTTAATTGAGACAAAAAAACAACGGAAACTCATTGTGTCTGAACTAATATGAATAACCAGTGAGATAATTCGGCAACCTTAGTAGGTGGCAGTTTTTTCTTCATGTTTAATTTCTTAGACCTTGGTCTGCTGGGCGTGGTCAAGGCGCTGGCATTGTAGTTCATTTCGATTTCCGGATCGCAAGCGGACACGCCGGCCATTTTTCTATCGTACATTGTAATGACGGCCATGACATGTTATTGACTGTATTATGAAATTGTAGGTATGGTGAAAATTTGTCTTTTAATTAAAATGTTAAAATTTTGGGAACTTGAAATAACTGTCATCAAAACTTGCGAATGATTTTAAAAATGAGGATGCGGCGCAAAGCTTGGTAGGGCAAGCTATGAAATAATAATTTAAAAAAATATATATATTTCATTTTTTTTTTTAATAATAAAACCAATTGAATCAATCTGCCTGGTCTTTTCCCAACTATGTTGGGGTCGGCTTCCAGTCTTACTGGATGAAGCTGAATACAAATATTTTACGTGGAACGACTGCATATCTGATCTCCACAACCCAGTAACTGGGCAATAAGACTGGTAAGACTGGTTATCAAAAATTTCGGGCTTCTGGCGACCCGAATCGACTATCAAAGATCCACGTATGACAGCCGGGACCAACGATTTAATATGCTTTCCGAAGCACCGAAGAGTCTCGGTATGTAAAGATGATCACCCATTCACGGACCAACCCTGGCAAGCGTAGCTTAACCTGATGGATCGACCCGTGTGGCTGTTATTACTTAGCCACAAGCTCTAATAATTACTCGTTAATTATAAAACCAATTACGAAGTTAAATGTCACAAAGTGTAGTTATTAAGTGGAAACTCCCACATTATCTTTCGCAGCATTATGATTACCTATTTGACATTCACAACGATATAACAAAGAAGGCATGTGTTACAGTACGAATAATAAAGACATATAATTAACATAATTAATCTCAGCCCGCTTATCTATTAATTTTCATACGCCCTTGACTTTATATAATACAATATTTTTTTATTAGCGCAGACGCGGCGAGTGAACGACAGTTGTTACAAAGACACCAACGCGTTAGATCTAACTGGTGATATAATGATCTATATCATGATTTTATACTTAGGGTTGGCAAGTTCACTTTTATGTAAGCTATACACGCTACAGCCTACCGTACGGTCTACCTGTGCATGTGTTTCTGCATAGGTAAACCCATGTAGTGTGAATGGACGGGAGGACATGCACATTATGGTGAAGATGATTATGATTAGCTGATTTTGGCCACAGCGACAGCATTCGATGACCTTTCAGAGTGGTTGAATGCATCAAGGTACTGCTCTCATGCATGCACTTATGCATTCTTATGATTTTGCTACAGTCGCAAGATGGTAGTGTGGTTGACTGCCCATAGTATGCCGGAGGCACTTGAGCAAATGCGAAACGCACTACAATTATATCGATACCCTAGTTCACATTCGTACTAATTACATTTTATTCATGTTTTATTTTTTTATTTATATGTATACTAAATGAAATTCTGCGTCGTTTTATCTCACCAGAGTTACGTAAAGCCTTCTCCTTCTATTAAAAAAAAGTGTCACAATGATATTTAAAACTATTATGACAAATTTTTGTATTTATTTTCGTTTGCTTCTATATATTTTTAACATTTATGTCCTAACTGCATTGATTTTATAGTTTCGACGTGCACACTTGTATTAACTGAGAGGGCGAGCTTCTAAGACATCAATTTTCAGCATGCAGACTTTAATATTGTCAAATTATTATTAATTTATCAATTTCTAATGTTTTTTAACCATTGCTACGATATTCATATGCAAACATAAGAATTGCTCTCCTGTAACTAGGGTACCTGTGAACTAGGGTATCAATATGTAGAACACGAATTTGTCGACAATTCAGTATTAACTTCGTTTTTAATTATTGACACAACGGCTTTGTATGTAGGATAATAAATTGGTATATATTAAATACAATTCTCAGTATTATATTAGTCACAATATGGACCGGAGAGAGGATACCTTGTAAGCAAAGAACGAAGCATACATAAGATGGGATGCTAATGGATACTGGGTGATAAGTTAAACGGGGGACATACTTTAGAAAGAAAGAAAGAAAAAAGCAAGAAAAATAGGTTTATTTGTCACAGAGACACGTGCATACATAAAAGACAAGAGTAAACGAAAACAACAAAAAGTACATAATAAATCGACAGCGTAAAACAAAAATTAGTCGGCAGCTGCACGACATGACAAGGAAGGGATAAGGGAGTGTAGTACCTACTCATGTAAATAAACAACTTTTACTAAGGGAGCAAGCAACAATGAAATCTTGAAAAAAGCTGCTCCATAATTTATGTTCACTTAAACCACCAAATATAGGAAACTGCAGTTTCTTTTTTTTGCGTTTATTTCAGATTTGGTCCGGTAGTAAACATTGTTCATTTTCATGAGTTCTTATAGTATGCCCCTCATTTAATCTAACATACTGTATATTGATCGCAGATAAAGAAGTAAATAAACGAGCAAAAAAGTGTTTTCTATTTACCATTATTTCGCTCTTTGCTTACAAGGTAACCCTATACCTATTTGTACCAGTCTCATGTTTGCGCAAGAGTCGGTAACTAAACTGAGTATGTGAAATATCATATAGAATGGGTGTGGGCACCATTGAACATTTAAGAGATATAAACACGACGCTTATGCGGACTGATTTGTGTTTTTGGATAAGGCCCTCTCAAATGCAGAAAGCCTTTCAATTGCAAAACATGGCTGCTAATGCTAAGCAAAGCAAGCTAAGCTTTAAGCTTTTCACTCCACTATCTTTGTTCCTGTGTTATGTTTCACTTACTTAATAATAGATGTTCATTATTCTTTACGCTTTGAATTTCTGGACTAGAGAATCAACAAGAGAAAACTACAATGATGTTATTTAGATACCTGTGCCTTATTAATGCCAGCTAGGAGCCTTTATCAAAATCAATTCTAACTCGAGCTTCCGATTTGAGCTTCGGAATATTATTACCAAACGAAACCCGCAGTTTTGTGTGTTCATAGCCCTATGATCAGTAGATATCAAGACATCTAGACTAGTTACGTGATACTTTTTGCCAATTCAACGTAGATATAACAATCGTCTCGATATTGCATCGTGATTCAACTGTTACTTTGCTACGCTACTCTCATTTGATTCCATCTTACGGTATCGATGTATAAGTAATTGCATAAATAAATTAATTGCCCGTTTTATTAAATTAAATTGATGCGTACGTCGTTGAAACCTGTTATGTGTCTAATCTAAATCATGAATTAAACTTAGTACATCTCTCTCATCTCTCACTCACCATTCGATTTGAAAGTTGTTAATTGCCTGTGGTTTTTTGAATCTATGAATTAGGACTATGTCATACAATTTATATGGTGTAGGTACATACCTACTCTATCTTTCTATGCAAGTACCTTCATTACGCGAGCGTTAATAATAATAATATTTATAATCGATCTATCATCGCTGATAGGATTATTGTAGCCAACAAGTAATAAGGTATTGTGGTGATAAATCGACGAGAGCGCCGTGCAATGATTATTATTGTTATCGCTGTCCCTCATGACGAGAACCTCGTGAAATCTGAAAATGATAAAAAAAAGTATCTTGACTTAGTACACGAGGTTGTCGACATGTCGGACGTGGACTCTGCAATCATTGTACCAAAAATCATTACGGATAATGGCCTAATAGTGGAGAGCCTCGACCAACACCTCAGAAGGTTCTAATTGCGCGACTGGGTCAAGGGTTTGATAAAGAAAGTAGAATGTACTCCTGGACACACGAGGGTCCACTCTCTAGAGCCTTCACAATCGGCAGCTAGGACCCTGTTCCTGATGCGGATGGGGTACTATTTTTTTATATTTTTTTTTAATAAAAATATATAAAAATGTAAACAATAAGTACGGAAAATTAAATAAATATTTATAAAACAATGACCAATGAGAAAGAAACTGTTACACAGGTATAAGAAGAAACGAATCTCGACAAAGCTGAACTTTTTCTAAAAACTCAGTGACATTTTATCGTTCCTACTTAGTTGTTCAAGAGCATGTGGAACACGGTGCACGGTGTTCATCAACATCTACCGGTCTAATACCCATTTTCACCGACAACTAAGCGGAACTTAAATTAATCCCTTAATAAAAGTGCATTATTGGATTTTCAGCTCTCAGCGCTGAGCCTTGCGTTGAAATCCAACAGTGCAGTTTTATATAGGGATTTATTTAAGTGTCACTTAGTGAAGGTGAAAACGGGCATAAGTTTCGCTGTGAAAACGGGCATAAGTCTCACTGTGAAAACGAGCATAAGTCTCACTGTGAAAACTTAGGTAAGTGAGCTTGAAGTGAGCTGTCAATAGTGTCAATCCCTGGATGGGAAAACAGTTCACTTCATTACTTACAAAATAGATTGGCCGACCTTTTATTTTTCTCTTTTGCAGCTTTAACTATCGTTAAAGATGACAACTAGATAACAAAAGTGCCCTAATTCGGTTCGCGTCGATTAGACATTCATGAAAGTTACTTCATGAATGTCTGATTGACGTCTGATCGAAGTCTGATTGCAAATTAGGGCACTTTCACGAAGTTCACTCAGTGTTTGTCCTGGTACCTACACACTACGAGGTTAATGGAAGGTATTATAATATTTATATGATGCATATCGATCAATTACCTATCAATAAAGCAATATACATAATAAGATTCGTAACAAAACATAAGCAATTATGTATGCCAATTATTATAATAGTTGTCTACTTGTTTGTGACCAGTTTTCCTCATTTGACTACAAATAATTAATGGGTTTATATCATAATAAGACTAGGCTACTTAATAGGTAGGTATAGGCTATACTACAAAGCTATAAAATAGCAAGAATCTTTTAAATAAAACTTTTATAGATATTAAAGTTTATCTCGCTAAGTAAACAATGGAAAAAAGGCCACCATCAGAACGATA
This sequence comes from Omphaloscelis lunosa, assembly GCA_916610215.1. Lineage (NCBI taxonomy): Eukaryota > Metazoa > Arthropoda > Insecta > Lepidoptera > Noctuidae > Omphaloscelis > Omphaloscelis lunosa. The sequence continues at coordinate 15,109,392 of OU744244.1, read as the reverse complement.
TTCTATAAAAATCTGACCGACCAAGAACACACACTCACACGTTCACTTCAAGGTCACTTCACCTAAGATCGGTGAGATTTTTACAGAATAAATCGGATGATATTTATGCTGGTGGTCTTTTTGCCATAGTTTATTTAGCGAAATAAACCTTTTTTGACGGTTAAAATCTTATAGGTTAGACTGGCTGGTATTAGTTTTTATGCACTCATCAAAGAGACAGGAGACCACAGAGTACAGTAATAATACTAGAGACAGGAGACTCAGTTTATAAACCAGTGCAGCTCATATTTATAAATTCTAATTAACACAAAAATTATACCAGTTTGACCTTATATTTGACAGCTAAATCTATAAAACAATTTCCTTTTTCTAGATTGGTATGCAGCCTGTCAAATTCGCCTTGTTGTCCTTATCGAAAAAAAATTAGAACGGCAATATAATTATTATTTTATAATATACCAGACTCAGTCTCGAGTGTAATTTAAAACATAATATACGAAATTCATTCGACATGTGGGTAGGACTTTGAATTGGCTACATAGATAATATTAATCTTTTGAAATTTAGAGTACCGCACGTAGACGACCATCGAACATAACTTTTAACAGAAATAGAGATGGCACTGAAGCAACTTCTATCAGGTTTTAAAATGATTTGTAATGGAGAAGCTTTGTGTTAAAGCAAAAAAAGACCTTATTTAATAATCAACTATTTACTTTATTTTTTATAGAAATTAGCCAAGACTCTCGATGAATTGGTATCCCGACATGAACATAAAAATAGAGTACCTTTCTTGTGGGTATAAAAATTATGTTCTGTAAATTGCTGAAGGTACAATCATTTTAGCTAGGTAATTATTAATTTAGGTTCACAAAAACTAGTAGTAGGTGAATGTACAAGCATACAAGCCTATGTATGAGAGTGCTACGTACTTCTATGAATCATTTATATACCGTTCAAGGTAATACCTAATTGCTCTCTTTACAGTCGACACTTAATGTTATTCATAAACTGGTTTCCGATATAATATAGGGAAAATTATAGGTTTGAGTGCAAGTGAATGCATAAAAATATGCAAGTAGTCTAGCATTGTTCTTTAATAAGTAATTGATCTAGAAATCGGTTGAGACGTTAAAAGGAACGGTGCTTTTAAATCAATCAATGAAATAATTTTATTTTCAGATCATCCAATCCAATTTGTTAGTACATACACATCTTAAACACTAATGTTAGTACATAATAATATTTGGCTTTTGGTCATAATTACTAGTAATGTCAAAACAATCAATAATAATGTCAAAATCATAACTACGCCTAACCTAACCCACCAATCTGTAAAGAGCTAAGCAGACTATGGACAATTTAATGCGACGATAGAACGTATGGAAATCTATGCAATAACGCACACGTAGGTCACAATTATAGACTCAGAAAAGATGTAGTAGAAATATGTAGTCACGTTTTTCCGGTATAATGTCCTATAATTTGTTAAAAAAAAGATGAAATCGAATTGATCTTTGAGGGTCCCCTTTACACTACAAATGTTATTAACCATGTGTGTTTATTATTCTAACCAGACCTTTAACATAACATGACATCAAAGTCAAAGTCAAATCATTTATATCAAATAGGCCCATGTATGGCACTTTTGAACGTCAAAAATTACAAAATAATATAATTGATTCTAGTCGCCCCTTCCAAAAGGTAGTTTTCGTATGGAGAAGAATGGGCAAGAAACTCCAACGTTAGTTACTCTTTTAAATTTTTTTACAATAATTTGTATAAGTACGTACATTAGTTAAATAATTATATGTGAAAACGATGCACCTAGAATAGAGTTACTATACCACAATAGGTAAAAAGAATTAAAAATGAAGCAACGACAGATAATTTAATTATGCGATATATACATGGTGCTCGCATATTTACAATCATTGTAAAAGTAAACAATTTTCCTAATTTTTAAAAATTAATATTTCAGTGTGTGACGAAGTAATCACAGAATGCATCACAACCAGTATTCCTCGAAGGGTTGTGTAAGAAGTGTATTGTATACCCACATTTCGTTAGTAATGTTAAAGTCCCATGAACCTAATACGGGGCGAGCCTTTTGCCAGCAACCGAGCACAAATCCAGACACCGGGCTGCGACTGAAACAATCCTAATGGAATAACAAACAATCAGACCACCACTAACGGACCAATTATAAGTTTGATTTTGCTCATTGTTACAAAAATGATCTTACAACTTTTACAAAATTAGTTTATCTTGGCAATCTGTTTGTTTGGACTATGGCCCCCAAATTACGTAGTTACTGTAGTTTCCTGTATCTTGGGGACCTGGTTTGTGATAGCATTGAAAATAATTTACACTGTTGAGTGGCCATGGATTAAATAAGTTAACAGTCTAAAGAATGTTGTAAACAATGAAAAGTGACAAATCGAATTAAAAAAAAAAGAGCGTGCCTACCACAAGCTCATAAGCAGTATTATTTTAATATTGCAGTGGGAGAAAGAGATGGAGCTGTACGTCCTGTAGAGCTTCATCTCTTTCCCACACTGAAGTGATATTAAAATAATACTGCTTTATGAGCTTGTGGTAGGGCCCCAGTAGTCGTATAATATGACGTGTAACATCTGATATCTTGGCTGACAGTACCAACCTCTCGGAAAATGGGTTTGTTCCACTACCATCTGACGTCAACACTAGCACCGCGCGCTCTCATTGATCTCAAATCAAATAGCGCACGCTTCCCCGGCTTCCTGTTACACACTTCCGTCCCTTTTCACGAAATCACTCCCACAGATTGCAGGAAAGCGAGAGGAAAGATGTTACACAAATTAGCCTTGGAACACAGCAAAATAAAGTGTTTGTGTGTGGTGGATGAGTATGTGTACTAGTGTGTATTTTTGTAGTGTACTTACTAGTGTCTTTAAAATTTTTAAATTCAATTTCTCATCAATTACAGTTGCTGAGCGTACCCTGGCTAGGCACGGGCGCGGACCCTGCACCGGAGCCTGGCCGCGTCCCGAAGGTGTACAATGCTCTCATCACGTCGAACCAGAACCTGGAACCTAGCAAGGCGTATCCAGTATATCAACCGGTGCTCCACGACGCATTCGCCTTTTCCTATCAGCCCGCCATTTTCTACGGCGGAGATCTACTTGGAAACGTAAGTTGTCTTCAGTTGTTAAGGTTTCGTACCAAAAGGTTGCCAATGGACCCTATTACTTAACCTACGCCGTCTATTAGATCTGTCTATCTGTATGTCACAAGGCTGCGTCTTTTCAACCGGATAGATATAGATTAGCAAAACGTTGTTTGTTGCCAAAAAAACATAAAGGAAATGAACAAGTGGCGCTGGACTATCAAATTATTTTGATAGTCCTGCGATTTTGATTTTTTATAATATCAAATTATAAAAAATCTAAAAGTAATTACGTCTAGAACATGTAACTTAGATAAAAGGGAACTAGCCTACTATTAAAACCATTATTATTTTATGAATAGCAATATATGAGCACGTCCACATTATTTCCATTGTTTTTTTTATTGACAGTAACACTTACCTACTATTCTTAATTTCAGGGATTATTGCCAGCACCAGGATTGCTACCGAAGGAGCTTCAACCTCAACCAGCGGAAACTTCACCCATTTCAACGCCCGGACCACCTGCGGAGGCCTCGCCTTCTACGGAAGCGCCGACTACGACTGCAGAACCCTCCAAGCCAGAATCAGACAGTAGTTCCTCCTCACCGGTTCCTCAACCAGCCACACAATCCCCAATACCGCTTAATGAATTCGGTCTCCCACCACAAGTCCTGCCCCTAGGACACATAGATCCCCTATACAATGCACTGCCACAATTCAGTCCTTTCACCTACAGATATCCAGGTGTGAGATTCTATGATCCCTACGATCCATTCAGCTTCAATCCTTACGCGAGCCTCCCAATATATCGTCCCTTGCCAAATGTGCTGGGACAAAGTCTTCCCGTTGTTGCTCAGAAAGAGGTTAATAACGCTCCGGCTATCGCTGAACAATCAGCTCAAACCCCGCCTCCTGAACCCAGTGATCTCAATATTCTGAACTACGCCTCCAAGGACCCCGCCATACCTAATGTCCCTCCCCCACCCCTGCCGCAAGGTGGTCTCAAAACAGATAAATCTGAATAATTGTAAAAATAAAATATTAAGTTCAACGTATGAATTGAATTTTTGTTTGTGTCACCGTGACTGCCATCAAGGTAAAAATGTTCCTGGTTTATTTATTGTTCTACAAACTAATATAACATTCTATGAGCACAGTAATTATTTATTCATTTGGATTTAAAACTAGGCATACAGGGAAAACTAGTTGTCCTGCGAACCATTCATAGGCATAATGAGGATTAAAAGAAACCAAGGTTTCTTTATCTCTAATTTTACTTGTAACAAAACAGCCGGCAGCTTTGTAAGCATGACATTAAAACATGTCGCCGTAAGGAGAGGATGTCTTCATATACATACAGTTTGGAACTACGTATATCATCACTATTGAGGTGATGTTTAAAATAAGAAAATGATTAGATATTATATTTAAACTAATTCTCTCTACTTAAAGTCGTTGATATGGCTGACTTTCTGCACCCTACAGCCACACCTGGTGCAAACAAACAAATCTTACTTAAGTACCCATATATTTCTCAGGACAAAGCAGCTATGTTCATAAGTATAGATAAAAGTAAATGTAATTTATAAATTATTAGCTGTGCCCCACGGTTTCACCCGCATAAGTTTCGATGTCGGGATGAAAGTATTCACATGAGTAGACCATGACCTGGATTAGAACCCAGGTCATGGTCTACTCTCTCCTGTGAGGTAACTCCGTTGCCGCGAGAAATCACGGCACAGCGGACAGAGCTCCAGCGGGATCTCATGGCGTCATGGAGACGGACACGGCTGTTTAGGGAGGTTGCTGTTCAGGGTAAGGCGAGAGGAAACGCCTGTGTGTCACCATTGTGTTGATCTCCCGGAGAACACGGTGGACCATAGTCGTGTCCTCGTGGAGGCGATCGGCAGCGGTGATCTCTCGCGTCCGGCCCTGGTTCAGGCCAAAGTACGGAGCGAGAGGAAATGGGAAGCCGTCACCTCCTTCTGCGAAGCGGTAATGCTCGCAAAGGAGGAGGCAGAACGCGTGAGGGAGGCAAATTTCGCGAACTCACGCCCCTAACCGCCGCAGGAGGAGACGCCCTGGGTGTCGAGAACCGCAGGCCGATTTCCGGCCACCGTAGGCGCGGGCTTGCGGACGGTGAGTAATGGGTAGCTCGCCGTCCGATAAGGACTAGGCTCGGGTCGACGGCACGTTGTGTTCCACGCGCGCCTCAAAGAGATGACAGCAGAATTGACGGGGTCCGCTAGGGCCGATGCCTGCCGGGGGTGTAAAGAAAACCGAAAGGGAGATCGTGGCCCCAAAAAAAGGTCATGGTCTACTCATGTGCCAAATTTCATCTAAATCTGTTCAGCCGTTTTAGCGGGAAAGCGTAACAAACAAACAAACTCACTTTCATAGTTACAATGTCAAAAGTTTTACTTGAATACATAGCGTCTTGCCTGATTCTTTTAACAGTCAAGCAGAGGTCTATAATAATATTTATAGTTCCTCCATATTTCATCAGATGCTATGGTCATCAACCAGGAACAAATCCAACCTCCACGATGGTTCTAACAAATGCCTAATGAAAAAACACAGTAAAATTTTTGCCCATACATCAGTCTCACTCCGACCACTAGACCAATGATAAAAAAGGTTTTTGTCGTGGTACAGAAAAATAAATCTCCTCCAACTCAATTTATTTGTACCGAAATCAAAAGCAAGGAACATTATACTCAACTGATCACGAGTATTCTCATGCCAAACGCATGGGTTTACAATGACAACAATTACTTAAACTAAATAAATCATGTTCGTATGTAATTTATTTGTAAAATGTTTGTAATTTATTTGCCTTGCATACAATGCATATCCGACATGGGTAGACTGTCGAGACTAAAATTTTTTTACATTTAAAATAGGCAGCGCGCCCCTTGTAGCGCCCGCGATATCGCGCTGGTCTGCACGAGCCTTTAAGCATACCCCATGTTCTGTGGGATTCATGTCTAGGATTTTTGCTGGCCACTCCCAATTTGTCAATTTAGGTTCCATAGCAAAAAACCTAGGATGTTAAACTGGATTACATAAATTATAACACAGATTTTTATATTGATGTCACGCGATTTCTCATCGCTATATTCAATTGTGATTCCACATTTAAAATTGTTAAATTGATGGACCAGGTCTAATAAATATAAATCCTGTTTACTCAGTATCAAAACTAATTCAATCGTTTACCAGTAATATTCGAAATTATTGTAAACGATTGTACTTTTCGTTAAATGCATCCTCGCGCTCGCTTTTCACTCGGTTGTAATTATTTATCATATTGTATAACAACTTTCTCGCACTGCTTCTTAAAGTTTTATGCATTGTTTTACTTGAAATACGACAAAATATACACAAATTTGTTTTCGTAAGAGGTTATAAAAACAACAATTGACAACAAATGACACTTGCAGCAGTGTTGTCAATTTATGAAAACGTGAAAAAGTCATCTCTCAGCTTTCATTAGACAGACTCTACCTTCATATCGCCTTAAATCTATTATTAACATGAGGTTATAGTGCATATTAAATAATATGTCCCTACCAGGAATAAATTTAATAAAACGGAATTAAGGCTCTTTCAAACAGGCGCGACACGCGACGCGACACAAAGGCACCGCTCGTCGCGCGACGAACGGTGTCTTTGTGTCGCGTCGCGTGTCGCGCCTGTTTGAAAGAGCCTTTATTAATTATTATTAATAAATTATTACTTATTATTAATAAATTATTAATTATTATTAATAAATTATTACTTATTATTAATAAATTATTAATAAATTATTAATTATTATTAATAAAATATTAATTATAACACGAAAACTGTCGAAACATGGACCATGATATGAAAATTGGTAAGTACCTACTCAGATAAAATAGTAGTTACATATTACCATGATAAAAAAATCAAAATAGAAATCAAGTTTTATGGAAACTACTTAAATATTAGGCGTAGTACAGTCTACACTAGATAAAAGTAAAGTTGATATTGTATTGACATAGCTAAAAGCCGTGCTCAATGGTTCTTCAACTAGATAAGAGATTTCACCTGTTGTTACCCAATGGAATCCACACAAATAAAGCCAAGTGCTGATCACAGCGTGGCGTAAAATCAATGAATTCATAAAGATACCATATCGGTGTGTACACGCCAGGCGACACTGACGTTAATATATCCCGATTACAGCTAGATATACAGGCTGCGGCTAAAGCTTTATTCCCACTTCCACTTCGAGTAAAAATTGCTTGACAATTCGAATATTGACCTACTACAACAGTGTTTATAATATGACTACAACGTAGATATGGATGTAGATTACCTGCAAAGTATGAAATGCTTTTCCTCCCGAGGTCTTCTCGCGGAGCTTCGACATGGACAGCTTCATGAAAAAATGAAAGATAAACCTCTTCAAAAAGGGTAAGCAACGCACCTTTGGTACCTCAGTCTCTAGTTTTGCCGATGGCCATAGGTGCCTGTGAATAGTTACCACAAGTGGGCCGCCAGCTTCCTTGCTACGCAGCTTAGCACATCTCTGGAGGAAAAGCAACAGTTTTATTTTAAACACCATGTTTTTTTAATACCTATAACGTAATCTGCGCAATAACAGTAAGGTAAAAATATTTCAAATCGTGGTTGGATCCCGGGAACTGTGCCCGAACTTCTGCTACCTGCAGTACATAGTTAGAATTTTTTGTGATTATGAAAAATTTTGGGTCGGGAACAATATTCGTATTGATTGCCGTTCTTCATTCTACACTACAGGTAAAAGTGATTTATTTAATTTTCTTAAGCGATTCCTTAGTTTATATGTTTAGTTTAATCAAAAAAGTTACCGGTACTTAAAGGATTGTATTTTGTGTCTTTACTCGATTACTTTTAATTCACAGATTTGCCCCGAAGAAGTTTCTAATGAAGGAATAAGTGTGACTTGGCATCAAACACAAACAGCAAACAATATAGGATCGGACCCGCTTTGTTACCGAAATGAAACCTTAGTGACGAGGAACTGTTCCTACGCCGGCTGGAAACCTAGTCTGGATGACATCGGACCTTGTTTAAAAGTTGTTAAGTATTTTGACGTTAATTCATGTCCACCTGGATATCACAAAATATCAGAAAATAACAACGATTACTGTTACCAAATCGGTGAACAAACAGTTTGGAACTCTCCTTGTTTTGCGAGCGGTGGAGCCTCGGTTATTACGGACTTATCTGCTGCAGAAGTTGAATACCTTCTCAATTCCCTCAAAGCCACAAATTCATCCCGTTATTTTTGGCTACCTGCGACAAGACAAAAACTTTTTCACCCCGTAGTGTGGTCTATTCCAGGGCCTAACTGGGGCCGACGTGTTTCAGCAAGTAACTTTTTGAGTCTGTACATATCTTTCTCAAAAAATTGTTTATTATTAGACATAGAACGAGGAGTGCTAAAAACAGAAATCTGTTCCAAGGACTATCCGAGTTTATGTTTTTATATAAATGACCTTTACTATCCAAGTAAATGTCCCTATGAATACCACTCATTTAGGTTTAAACTCGATAATGGTACATGTTATGGCATCGAAAGATCGGACCCGGGAATGTCATTTAATGAATTTCTTCAAGAAAAGTGCCGAACACCTATGCTTAATAGTAAATATGATTTAACTAGATTTATTTTTAAGAAAATTGCTGAAATAAATCGGTTGCCAGATGATGAATGGTGCTGGTTTAAAGCACCTCAAGTTTCTCATGAAACTAATGATAACACAGAGTATACGCATCTTAATGATTCCTTTGAAATTAAGAGACCTTCTTCTTTTGAAGGTATTATAAATAACGCCGGAACTTTGGGTTTAATTAATTCTAGTGCATCACTACTTTGCATGGCCTGTGAGGTGGAAGTTGTCTATGGGGAAACAGAATTTATGTTTGAATACAATGAAGTGCAGAACAAAATATTTCTTACAGTTTATTATCCTTCAGGTCTATGGAAATATGATAATAACGACAAGGGAATCCAATGTTTTTCTGATGCAAAAGGATTTTTCAGAGTGGTGGATATTAATGATATGCCATTTATTGAAGTAAATTCTTCTCGGCAAGATGAAGTTGAATTAAATCAGGTCGAAAAAATAGTATATATTATTGATCTGGTTACTGACAGCTCCGCGCAATATTGGTGCGAGGGCCACACAGTTAACTTTTCATTTATTACTACGGACAAAATCATAGCTAATCCTAAAGGTAACAAAGTTCATGTATTTGCACTTGTCATTAAACATTATATTTTACCCGATGATGTTGAAGATCTAGCTGATCTGACACCTTTAACAAATAACATAACACACATATTTTCAGCTAAGAAGGTTTTGCTTATGGACATTTTTGATTATTCTTTGGATCACATGTTGATTTTATTACATTTGCACATTGACGTTGAAGATGTCTTTACAGACGAAGCACTTAATATACAAGATACATTTGCTAGTTTAAAACTTACAGCAAACTTAGAATTATCGAAATATAATTACACTTTTGTGAATTTATCCAGCTCAGTTTATTGTTTACCAACAACTTCTTTGGATGTTATTACGCTCGATTGGGAGATGACTCCTGTTGGCCATATTTCAGCGCCAAAACAATTTTGCCTTCAAGCTAATGGTTTACCGGTAAAGAGACACTGTCGGGGATCCTATGTGTTGGGTGGTATCTGGGGAGAAGTAGAAGGCTCTTGTGATAATACTTACGAGCCATCTCAAGCTACAACTTTTCTATACAATTTCGTGAAAAGACAGATGCCTAATGATTACATTTCCAGTTTTCTTACTGATGGCCTTAATTTTGTTCTCGGTGATACAGATATAATAATTCCTGCTGATATTTATTACTTGTCAATGTCCCTACAACATATTTTGGATCTTGTTCAGGAAAACGCAACTTCGGTAGAAACTGGTGACATAGATAATATTGCCTGGGTCATGGACAGAATGATGGTTCTTGATTGTAATTATTTACATTTAGCTCAAACACTTAATTCAACAAATGTTATATTAGATTCGGTTAGTGATATCATAGAACTAATAGCACAAAGAAGTTTAAACGAGTCCTCTGAGTTAAGCAATGTGTCATACCAGTTTGCATTAAAACCACAATTTGTTGTCCAAATAACTTATCCAGAATATAATAACGTCACAGGTATAGCTATTATCAGAAAGTCAGTCTCTGATAATTTTTCAGACATGATAGTTCAACCTTTATACAAAAATACAAGCCTAGAAGAAGTTCTTTCTATAGAAAACTTAGAAATTGCTACTTGGTTACCCGAAAAAGTTTTAGAAACAATTCAATTAAATAATAACGATAGTGAAGAAAACACAATAAGAAAAGAATTTTTTCACATCATCATTACCATTTTCTATAACGATGCAATTTTTCAAGAATTGGCTGCTGATAGACACGTGATCAATAGTCGAATTGTAGGGATATCAATCCCTGATTACATTTCAAATTTAGAATATCCTGTGCCACTTGTATTCAAGCAAATCAATCATACAGGCAAATCTGATTGTGGTTACTGGGATTTTCAACCTAAACAGGCCAATAATATTCTAGGCTCTTGGAAAAAGCAAGGATGTTTTATCGTAAAAACAATCAATGATACAACTGTATGTGAATGCTATCATCTCACCCATTTTGGTCAATTACTTTCTTTACCAAATGATGCCAACGAATCTATTACAATTAATAGAAAGCACTCCACAGCTTTGAATATAATAACTTTAGTTGGGAGTTTCTTGTCGCTGTTGGGAATTATTGGTATTTGGATAACCGCTTTAGTATTTGGCAACTGGAGGAAAAAAGCTGGAACAAAAGTTCTCCTACAGTTATCAACTGCTATAGCATTACCATTGGTATTTATATTAATTTTTAATCTAGATTATTCCATGTTTATTCAAGTCAATGGAAAGTATGCTGTTGCAGAACACAAAAAACCTGAGTGTATTATTTTAGGTTCAATGCTGCACTTTTCAATATTGGCCAGTTTCATGTGGATGCTGATAACTGCTATTTTACAATTTATAAGATACGTGAGGGTTTTAGGTGTAAGCAGACCATCCAGATTCATGTGTAAATTCACATTGATTGGTTGGGGAATTCCCTCTTTGCCAGTTATTCTCACATTAGCTCTTGATGCTGAGAATTATATTCCCAGACCTTCAGTAGTCAGAACTATTTGTTACCCTACTGGCTATTATTGCCTTGCAGGTGTCGTGATGCCAATAAGTATTATATTGTGTGTTAACGTAACCTTATTCATTCTAGTACTCTACGCTATTTCTCGAGGCTCCGATCAAAAAATGAAATCCACCGACATGGATTTGGTCGGTGCACAACTTAGAGTTTCTATATTCTTGTTTTTCTTATTGGGTCTGACATGGCTTTTTGGAATATTTTCGTTCTCAAACCATTTGCTCTGGTCTTATCTTTTTTGTCTGACATCAACGATACAAGGATTTGTATTATTTATATATTTTGTGATATGCGATCCAAATACAAGAAACCTATGGATAACATTAATGAAACCACAATTTATATCAAACTCTTCCAGAAATAGTATTACCAGTATAACTACTGGTTAATTTAAAAGAAGATGAATCAATACGATTATTTTGACTTAGTGGTTTGTATTATTTTTAAGATAAAATTATTATTTTTAGGTAGTTCTTCGTACTGTAATTATTAAATAAATTATTTAAATATTGTTGCTTATTTATTTCAAGAAATATGTTGTTGAAATGTTTGCTTTCTCATTGTTACCTAACACGAGTTCGTTAAAGAGATCCGAGATGTTAGTAAACAAAGCAAAATGTGGCAACTACGAAGAATTTGGATTATTTTTAAATAGTCAACAGCAACACAGTTTTAAGGATTGATTGTAGACAAGTCTGTATCAGTAGTACTACATCTTAGATATTGAAAGGTTCTTTCAAAGATTCAAGGATGACTAATCTTGTGCACTGTGTAACGTTCCTGCTGCTATTGATAGGTAAGTTCCAAATTTTAGTTAAATAAATACATAACATATTTAGGTTTCTGTATAGTCTTTCTAACACAAAGTGTTCAATATTCTGGAAACAGTTGCTTATAATAACAATGTTCTAAACAACGAAGAAGAAAGTATGAATTGTACTGAGATGGCAAGTGTTTCTCTATATTCTCAAAAATCTATTTAAGTGTTCGCTGTATCTGGCTGGAAGGCAGTCCCTGCAAATCAAGCCATGTATTCTCTACGTAGCGCTCACTACGGTGCAAAGGACAAAGCGCAACAGACTGAAATTGAAGCCTACCCAAGACGTAAGTAGACACACGTAGATGATTTTACACAAAACAGAATAGGATTGATAAACATACCGCCACAGCAAGATAATAATAAAAAATAAAAATTCTGACATAGTAAAACTTATGAAACTAGTGTTAGTAATTTAAAAAAAAAACATTATAAATACTTATTTCCTTTTGTCCATTATTGACAAAATTAACTGTGACGAAGGTGACACAAAAATTCACATTGTAGGTATTCTCAGTCCCACAATTGCGGCGATAAGTCCCCTCTTTGAGGAGTGGCTAGACAGGCGCCATGGCGACCTCACCTTCTGCCTGACGCAGGTCCTCACCGGACACGGCTGTTTCGGGAGGTTCCTGTATAGGATAAAGCGGGAGGAAACGCCAGGGTGTCACCTTTGTGTGGATCGCCCGGAGAACACAGTGGAGCATACGGTGGAGGTCTGCCCGGCTTGGGCGGAGCATCGCCGTGTCCTCGTAGTGGCGATCGGCGGCGGTGATCTCTCGCGTCCGGCCCTGGTTCAGGCCATGGTACGGAGCGAGAGGAAATGGGAGGCCGTCACCTCCTTCTGCAAAACAGTAATGCTCGCGAAGGAGGAGGAGGAATGCGTGAGGGAGAGGCAAATTTCGCGCCCTCACGCCCCTAACCGCGGCAGGAGACGCCCTGAGCATCGGGAATCGCAGGTCGATTTCCCGTCACCGTAGGCGCGGGCTTACGGACGGTGAGCAATGGGTAGCTTGACGTCCAACAAGGACAAGGCGCGGGTCAACGGCGCGTTGTGTTCCACGCGCGCCTCAAAGACGGGGTTCGCTAGGGCCTATGCCTGCCTGGGTTTCGAAGAAATCCGAAAGGGAGATCGTGGCCTCCGGCAACATGGCAACTGAAGGAACACGGATGGGTTTTAGTCAGTAAGAGTCTGACACGTCCTCCCGGTCCGCTCAGAGTGGGAGAAGTTATTTGATAATTTCCCACCAAAAAAAAGGTATTCCCAGTTTTGCAAAAAATATTTGAATAAAATATTATTGTAATCGTAAAAGGGTTTTTTTTATAGATGACACTTTCTTATTTAAAAATATGTTATAACCAAATTAAATTAATGAAGTATACGTTTTTATTTATACGATAGTTTCCTTTTTAGGGTTCCGTACCGAAATGGTAAAACGTGACCCTATTACTAAGACTCCGCTGTCAGTCCGTCTCTCTGTCTGTCCGCCTGTCACCAGGTTGTATCTCAGGAACCGTGATAGTTAGACAGTTAAAATTTTCACAGATGATGTATTTCTCTTACCGCTATAAAAATAAAATTTAAAAAAAATATTTAGGGGGTATACAACAAACGTGATTTTTTTCCGTTTTTATAATGGTACAGAACCCTTCGTGTGCGAGTCCGACTCGCACTTGGCCGGTTTTTATTAATGTATTATTAACTTTATCCATTTATTCTTAAACTACTCTTCGTACATCTAACTGCTTGAGCACAATGTTTCAGTTGTATTTATTATAATAACATAATATTTTGCAATATGTCTATTGTAAAGAGCTCAAAAAGACAGGTTCTCTAAACGACAACGAATTATAACGTTGCTAAATTGAAGAGTATAACAGTGACGTAGCATGACAACTGCAGTGACAGGTATTACGTTTAGTCGGCTAACCAGACGCTTTTGAAAGCTAGCTCGTCACGTTTTTTTTTGTTTACCTATTGTTAACTACTAAACCAACGGAGTATAATTATACCTTTACAGCAATGGTACACACGGCTACACATCAAGCTATACATTTCCAGTATAAGCTGACCTCGCATTGTACGGAAATCTGTCACAATGCGAGATCAGCATAGCCGTGTGTACATTGAGTACATTTTTTTTTTCAGTTTGCGTCCACAGCCTCTACAAATTTGGTTGGTGCACACCTGATGCAATACAGAAAGTTTTTCTCCGCAAAACTGCCAACATAACTCTGGGAGATTTGCAAGCGGCTCATGGTAGATACATATATGTAAGTCTTAGAGGCCACAGGATCTTTAAAGTATTTCAAGATTTTTTTACAGAATAGACCGGTCGACACAATTATCTTTATGTCATTTTTTTCAGTTACTAGAAGACGGAGACACAATAGAGCATAGGTTGGCTTGCATTGTGATGACGATCTGGGTGCCTAAGCATTATTTGTTTCGGAACAGTCGTATACCAATTTACTACTGCCAAGGAGACCTGCATTATGTTTATAAGATGACGTTTCAACGAATAGACATACACGAATTTTATCTTCACCAGAACCTTGACCTTCCAGCTAATATCCATTTCGAATTCTACCATCCTCCCAGATTATAATTTAATTACAATATTTTTTGTTAAATAAATTCTTATTTTAGTGTGTAAGACATTAAACTGTAGAAAATTATCACGAGCTTCGTACTTTGAAAAGTAACAAATAAAAAAGAAGGTACTGAAAATTTTAAACATTTGTGTTCATAATCATTTTATGTAGCAGAGTTTTGACAAACAATGCAGTAGATGTTTTTTTTTTTGTTTTTTGGCAACTGAGCGCAATAGAGGTTATTTACCTATTGTACTATTGTAACGTTGCAAAATAACAACTTAAGTGACATCTCGAGATTTTCAGAATAGTTATATAGATGGCGCTGTTCCAAATTGGGTTCTCATTATTATTTTGATGTTATTTATGTATTCAAAATTACCTTGAAATATGTAAAGAGGTATTTGTTTAATCAGTTCTTTCCTTAATGTCATATACCCTGTAAAACTTTAACATGGTTGGAAGTAGAACAGCATAATAAATAGTTAACATCTTGTGTTTCCAACAGATTTCTGTAAACTACTAAGTAGCGGGTTACACTATATTGTCCTAAAACGTGATGTTGTTTCATTTTTAATGAAAAAATTAAAATGATAAAGTGTTTACTGGCAAAATTATATTTATTATAAGAAAGAAAGAAAGAAAATACATTTATTTAGCACAGACTAAAACGCACTCAACACAACATAATACTACAAATAAAAAGAGTAAAGTGCGTTATAAGATATTAGCAGGAATGTGTACCTCGCGACTGCGCCAAATAGGCCCAGTTCAGCAAAAACGCCAGACTTTTCGACTGGATCTGAAGTGTAAGGTGACGGATGTAAATCAGCTTTTACTACAGTGTGTGTACTTATACTTAAATAAATTAAATTAGTGTAAGATAACAATAATAATGAATATTTCAAGAGTTAGATAAGTATATTAAATAAAATTGCAAGACAACAAAACCAAAAATAAACTGAAAAATAAATGAGACGGACGCATGATAGATCTAGAAATCCTTGGAAACGAACAAAACCTGTTTTGAACGATGGCAGACTTCCACGTTGTAACACAAATTTATAAGATAGAAGTATTACCACCTAGTATTATGCTCCTTTCTTATTTTTTTATATTATTGTTATTACTGTTTGTTTTACCTGTGCGTGTCCCAAATAAAATATTTTTCTTTCTTTCTTTCTTTCTTTCTGTCTTTCTTTCATTATTTCTTTCTTTTTACCTCTGCCAAACTGCACAGCAATTTGTTGGCAGACGTAGCTCCTTTTTTGTACATGTAGACGTAGTTATAACACCTTTTTACCTATTGGTACGCTAAACTATATGTTACATTTTCTTGAAGCGTTATAAATATTCCATACGTCATTAAAGTCAACACAACGTTAACCAGAAAAAAACAAATCTCAACCCTCCCTTTAACAAAGCGAGTGAAAGATTCGCGGTGAAGATCATATTTCCCAGAAAAAAAAAAATGTTATCACATTCCATTTGTGAAAACAAACAAGTTGATGTGACAACAACACATTACACGCTGAAAATGTTCAGTAGTTTGTCTTCGTACGGACAGTATGTGCGATTGGATAACAGTAGCAGTTTGGTCTATATGTTTGTATCCTTTAACACTTCTTTTGTTTAATTTCGTTCGAGTATTCCATTTCAATTGTAAAAAACCTCCTTAATTTGAGAAGTTTAACGATTTTAATGTAAAGTTGCTGATGCGAAACTGTTACTTAAAGAAAGTTTAAAGTTTTACAATAACTCCTTTTTTTAAGTGAAGTTATCTTTATTATAATAGATTAACTGTGCATCCTAAAATAATTGTTGTTATTATGTCACTAGTATGTGTGCGTTCGACATTATGTATTATTCGAGACTTCTCGATTTGCCACGATGACTTCGAGAACGAACCGGCCGATGGAGTGCTGAAGGAACATACGTTCACCTGGCTTGGCTTCGTGCAGTACATACACGGTTAGATATTCATACTTTGCAAATATTATACATGCGAAAGTAACTCTACCTTTCTCGCATTGAGTTAGATCCGCAGTGATAGCCCGCGAAATTCAAATTTTCAGACGTTTTAACAATTTCCAGGTAAGTGTCAGGTTGTATCTACAAAAGAAATCTCTATGGAAAAGTTCTTATGGAACAAATCAAAGAGAGACGTATTAATGATTATAAGTCTGTAAATACATATTTGTTATAGCCGCGAATCATATTTTGATCAAGATACCACTTGATACAGACTTGCAAATGCAAAAAACGTAAGAAAATTTGAATTTCGCGTGCTACCACTACGGATTCTCCTTAAAGGTTGATTGGATTTCGGACGGATTTTTCTCAAAATTGCCGAGTTAGATTTTGATACTTATTTGCAAAAGAGTATAGATAGATGGTATCTTGGTAGCCCTAGACTAATATCATAACTGTATCGCTACCTATTTATTGGTCCATAGACTACTTCCTATACTGCCCAACCGCCTTTTCATAAGGGCTTGAGCTTGGGACATTAATTTCAATACAAGACTGTCCGTATTATTCATTCAGCTAGACAACATTGAATTTCATTGAAAAAAGCTATCTGAGCGGAATAAAAAACTTTATTCACCCCTTTTTATATAAGAAAAGGATGGGTTTTGCTTACCCTTGTTGAATTCAAATCTTGATGACAGTGACGACCGGGCTGCCTCATCACAGCAAGGCACCGCGCGTTATTCTCGTCCACAAGCAGTTCGTCATTGGTACCGCTACTGACATGATGCATCTTCCGAAGAACTACAAACTGTATGTCGTGTTTGATCTAAACCTAGTATAATCACAATTGGAGAAGAAGAACGTTACCGATGCGCCCGCGTTGCCGTCAACAATAATTATGTAGACACACGTAGTTTTTTCACGCAGAATCTGTGATATCTTTTAAACTACTCATTTAAATGAAATCGAGGCATATTTTATAAATATTAAATGCCCAATATAAATAACATATTTTATTGGATAAGGGTTCATATAATACCGGTTAAAATAGCTTCGGAAATAAGAATTAAATTTTTATCAAATTCTGAAAGATAATACGTATAATGGTTACTGTGGGTCATCCTTAGAAGATAGACATATGCCATAGTGGACTTTTTTGTTGAACTTTTTAAGGTGATTACTGTAGTAATAATGTGTAATTCTGAAAGAAAATAATGGTTACTGTGGATCTTCCTAAGAGGTCATCGTGGACATTTTTGTTGAACTTTTTTAATACATACAAACCTGTAGAACATAAATTTTATGTAACTTTTACGAATTACGCAGCGCATGCCAATAAAAACCGCATGATTTTTTCCAAAATCTTCAACAATTATCGTCAAATTTCATCCAATTTACACAAAACCTTAATTAATTATACACTCAAACCTTCTGCATAAATCACTTCGTCCATAGGTGAAAACCGTTTGAAAATCCGTTCGGTAGTTTTTGAATTTATCGCATTCAGACAGACAGACAGATGTGGCAGGGGACTTTGTTTTATAATATGTAAGGATAAGAATGTAAGGACTATCCGGCTGGGCACGCCACAATTGCGGCGATAAGACCCCTCTTTGAGGAGTGGCTAGAGAGGCGCCACGGCGTCCTCACCTTCCGCCTGACGCAGGTCCTCACCGGACACGGCTGTTTCGGGAGGTTCCTGCACAGGATAAGGCGGGAGGAAACGCCCGGGTGTCACCATTGTGTGGATCGCCCGGAGGACACGGTGGAGCATACGGTGGAGGTCTGCCCGGCTTGGGCGGAGCATCGCCGTGTCCTCGTGGAGGCGATCGGCGGCGGTGATCTCTCGCGTCCGGCCCTGGTTCAGGCCATGGTACGGAGCGAGAGGAAATGGGAGGCCGTCACCTCCTTCTGCGAAGCTGTAATGCTCGCGAAGGAGGAGGCGGAACGCGTGAGGGAGAGGCAAATTTCACGCCCTCACGCCCCTAACCGCCGCAGGAGGAGACGCCCAGGGCGTCGGGAATTGCGAGGCGATTTCCGGCCACCGTAGGCGCGGGCTTGCGGGCGGTGTGCAAATGGGTGGCTCACCGTCCCATAAGGACCAGGCCCGGGTCCACGGCGCGTTGTGTTCCACGCGCGCCTCAAAGAGATGTCAGCAGAATTGAAGGGGTCCACTAGGGTCGATGCCTGCCGGGGTTGCGAAGAAAACCGAAAGGGAGATCGTGGCCCCCGGCGACAGGGCAACCGAAAGAACACGGGTGGGTTTTAGTCAGTAAGAGTCTGACACGCCCTCCCGCTCCGCCCAGAGCGGGAGAAGTTACTTGATGATCTCCCACCCTCAAAAAAAAAAAAGGACTATCCGGCTATATCCGGATAATATGTAAGTATCCGAATTATCCAGATAGTAAAATGGGGCAGATAATTTCATGTTTTAGTTCCGACATTTAAAAAGCTTCAAATAAAAAAAAAAACATTAGTGTAATTTTTTCACTTCTTTGGGAACGCGTGTCGGGCCTGTTTGAAAGTGCCGTAACGAAAACTACCTCTAAAAGCCGCCGACTTGTGCCGTGGGATGGAAAGCTGTTGAGAACATTTTCTTCACTTAGCGATTTTGTGTCTTCTGGTCTACGATAGTTTGTCATATAAATAAGAAGGGGAATGAGACTTAATACCACCAGAGAGTAGATACGCCAAATGGAGTTTACGTCTAGCTTTCATTTTTAAAATGTTGTGCTCATTGAAGAAAGGTGTAACACGGGACATGTTACACCTTTCTTCAATGAGCTTAACAGTTTAAAAACAAACAGAACTAAACGGAATTTTAAAATAGAAGCGTTAACAGGCATTTTGATGTCTTTGGATCATTCTTCCAGTTTTTGACAGTAGTCGTTGGCCATACACCATGTCCGTATCATTCAACTTTGATAAAAATTCAAATTCAAATTCAAAATATTTTTTTTCACATAAACCTACAAGGGCACTTATGAAACGTCAGAAGCTAGGTGCACGGTTCCAGTTGGTCACTTTCTATGGAGAAGAGCCGGGAATAAACTCCACGGTTACTCTTTTCAAAATAAATGGTTTCTAGAATGTTTTCAAATTACGGTATTAATAGGTATGAGAGGACAGTGTAGGCCTATCAATAAGTACCGGGTACTTAGTAAAATAGAAAATGGGCCACAAGTCAGTCTACAGCCTACAACGTTCTCACATTCACAAAATCTAAAAGAAAATAATCTATATAAAAGATTAACAAAACAATAAAAATAAGAATCTATTTAAACCAAATTACTTGATAAAAACCAAAGACTCCACACGCAAGACTCGCAACTCTTCACAAAAATAGAGATGGGCTTTGTATAAAATCCTAAGTCTATAATAGCAATTACGTACAGAACTCAGTCTAGACTCGCAACTAGTCTTACATAAAATGAAGTTACTTTACTTTTCAGAGGTAATATTGTATTTGGCGATTATGAACGAGACGAAGAGGAGTGTGGCTTAACGCGCTCACAACTGAAGTTGGGTATAAAATGCCCACGCGCTTATATAGAAATACCACCGCTCGACATAACACCTCATCCGGAATTCACAAGGTAAGGTTTTTCTTGAACTTTACCGCATTTAGAGAAATTAAGAAAAGGCTTTCCTTTCCTTCACCTGTGGATACCAACTTGGATATACGTATAGCTGTACAAGGATCTTCTGGCGCTCGAATGACGTTGACAGGGTCAGTGCTGGTTTGACGGGATGCGACTGCCCGAGCGTCGGCGGCTGGAGGGCGCTGGGGCAAACAGGACGCTGTTGAATACTTATCACTATGAGCGAGACAGTTTTTGTAAACTGAAGTTGATATAAGGTTCTTGCAATTTTGTTTAATTCCGTAATAATTTTGGCTACGCGACAATAGATCTGTGTACAGCTATAGTGCTCGCCAGTCGCTGTCGCGCCACTAATACGCTCATAATGGCACAAATGTTAATTGAACCTTTATTTCAGGTTTGGAGTCGGGAACAGTCTTGCTCTAGTTAAACTAATTCGACCGATGAAGTCACGTAAGTAGAATTATAACCGAATTCAAAAAAGGAGGAGCTTATATGTTCGTTGGTATGTATTTTTTGTATGTTTGTCCATCGATATTTTCGTCAATTCATCGATATTTATATATGACGGAGAGGTAGGTGTCTCTTTCGTTATTATCTGCCATATTTTAACTACTGTGGGTAGTGTTGGTTATTGCGCAATAGAAAAACCGTTTCCAGTTCAAATCAAATTATAATTTACTATAGGCGCTGGCGTCCCAATTAGTTAACTCAGTAACGTATTTCCGACATGTACATAAAGTCAGGAAAATTTGACGATGTTTAGCAAATCGACTACCCATTTAAATAATTGTCCGTGTATTCAAGTCACAACTGTCGTTCTATGACAGTAATAATGGGTATAACACGGGAAATTGACGAAGGATGTCTATTTGCCTGACTATTAATTTCCCCGTCTGTATTTGCTTCAATGCTCCGCAACTAGAAATGAAGAAGCAGTATTTTCGGTTTAGTGTACCTCCTTCTATGTAAAACCACTTCGATTTCAGATTACATGGTCCCGGTATGTTTACCGACGTTAGTAGAACGCAGTAGGAAGAAGAAACTTAGAGGCGTGTACTTGGTTGACTACATTAGTAGTATGTTTTTAAATATATATTATTATTAAATAATTTTATATTCTGAATCATTTCTATAAGATTTTTTTGTCATATTTAATCATTATTTAATAATCGGGTTAATATATTGATGCCCAAAGAAAAATAAGTTTACTTTCACACGGCGTTAGTTTTAACTCATATCGGAAACAATATTTTATGGAATATAAAAGTGATAAGTAATATTATATTGAAAATTCAAAGCTATTCACCCAAAGTCAATGCTATAAAATCACGTATTTGAAAAATATTTTTGCCCCATACCAACTGTATATAATTGTTATCTACTATGTAGTGTCTACTCAAGTGTATTTTAATAAACAATTTTCCATTTTTACAGCTGTGCCAAGAGATTTCGATTCGGAAAGATTAGCCAAGAAGACACTAAAATTATTTACCCATAGAGAATGCAAACGGCATCGAATGAAAGGGGTAAAGTTGAAATTCATAGTACCTAATCAGATCCTTTACTATTGTAAGAGAAAGATCAAATAAATGATGGATGGATTGTGTAAAAGACAGGGGTTTCAAACTATAATTATCATCTATCATCTTTTTTTCTCTACTGCTACGACTAATAAAGATATACGGAAGAAGACTACGCCGACCTCGAAGAGTAAAATAATGGGGTAAAGGCAGGAATATGATGTTAAATTACCTATTACCTACATGGGACTTGAACATAACTGTTACATCTCTGCTTAGGCAGAGAAGAATACAGGCGTGATGTTCTGTCATCAATTCTTAGTAAAATTTAAATTATAATCGTACGATGAAATCGCGATTGTTTATCATGAATGTGTTCTGAAAAAGCGAGGTACAGTAAGCGTTCAAAAGTGCATAGGCACGTTAAGAGTCGTATTGCTGTAAACATGCGGTAGAGTCCGTATATCTGTATGTGTAAACAACACGGCACACACACCACAGAGAACGCAGTTTTGCGCTTAACACACTGTCGTATCGTTACGTACTCGCGCCGCACTACCGAAACAAATATATATTTTCGTCGCTTTTGTTAAACACGGTAACACACACGCATCATGCGCTTGACTTGGCCAGTTTATGGCATTTGCTAAAATTCGAACCAGACTTACGTGTGCAGATAGCAGAACGCGTTAAGCGTTGGTCTGAGAATTGGTTTAGGTTCTGATCTCGTAAGGCACAGCGCGGATTTTTGCGATTATTTTTTTTTTTCTTTGCCATATTAATATATTTTAACTATTGCTGTCTTTTTTATTAATGCTGTTATTGCAATAAAGGGTTTAGAGTTAAAAATGCGTGATATGTGATAACTAAATAAAAAAATATTTATTCGTTATATTTATTTTACTTATAGATAACAAATTGCTACAATTATTTGTCATTACTTCAGCTGAATAAGATGTGAAATAGATGTCAAGAAACTTGAAGCAATTTGTATTATTTTGACATATTTGTATTATGAAACGTTTTAAATTTTAAATGTATTTTTTCACCATAAATATTAAGCTTTGATCATGGTCGAAGTAATTAAGCAATAAATAAAAATATTAGACTACTCAAAAAGTAAAAAAAAAACTATTTACAAAATAGTTGATTTTAAGGTTAAGTATGGGCAGTTTGTTTACATTATTTATTTCACATTTTATTTGGCTTTAGTAAATATTGGTTGGTATTGAGGTTATAGCTTAACTATTCATTTTCTTTACGAAACGAAGATTGAAACTAAACCCCTAAAATAGTTATATTACTAAAATAATCTTAAACATTTTCGGTCTATCTGCAAGAAATACGACAAACACCATATTGAAACATGCTTAAAAAAATCGTTACCACAAATTCATGCAATAACGAATCTGTTATTTATTAAGTTGGTACGGTAAATATTTTAAGGTTAAAATATAGCAGTATCCCACTTGAAGTCTTAATATTATCGTGCGAAACTTAAACGTTCTTGTTTATGCCTTTCTATCAAAAACGGCTCCCTAGCTAGTCTTCAGTGATGCAAGCCTTCAGAGTGCACAGCGAACGGTTCATAATGACTTGTTTAATAATTCAGCAAAATATCTCGCTGGTATGAAACCATTTGTTTCATATTCATTCGTCATTTGATGTCGCTGCCCCTCGATAATAAGCCTCTTCCTCATACCTCTTAACCCTCACAGTATTTCTCTAGTACAAAGAATAACATTGTATTTATTACACATAATAATCATTGTATTTATCATTCACTAATCGAATTAAACCTCATAATGAATTTAAAACTTTAAAGGCATCTTCTGTCTCAACAATACCTTTGATTAAGATTTATATTTAATAAAATATTAAATATTTAAATGATAACACTCACACTTAGTCCGGTTTCATTAGATATTTGTGTAAATTACATTCACTTTTACGCAGCGCAATAATATTTGATCGGGAGATCAAATATTATTGCGCTGCGTAAAAGTGAATGTAATTTCAATATTTATATTTGACTGCATTTTGAAAATAATAACCACAACACCGCTAATACCTAAATACTCGTCACCAACAATAACCACGAAACAACAAAGTTTTATTAAACGAATACGCGTAACGAACTGCGTCTGTCTACCTTACAGAAATCGAAATAATTTACTTAGTTTTCTGTGGTCTACCTGCTAAACTTTAACATTTATGTGAACAAGACGACTGAAAAAAAAACGAATGGTTATTGAGGTCAATAACCATTCGTTTTTTTATTTTTTAATAATGACTAGGTAGTCATTATTAAAAAATAACAAAAACTATGAATAGTAATTATTAGAAAATTACAAGCAAACCGCAGATGAGATTTGAAACCGCGGCGGCTCGCCATAATCGCACATACTAACATGCCAGCATGCCATATACTGTATTGTTAGAAATTATGAAGTACTATGAGTTGTAGACAAAGTGAGTGTGTGTGTGTCTATAGTGTTGTAACATCTTATAGAAGAAGGTCGTAAGTCAAACCGAAGCGTCAGTCTATTGCTTTGTGAGATTGCCTATGGACTTTTAGTCGGTACTGTACTTATATTATAAAATTTCGATTTAATGTGATATGACCCCTTCGCCTAGAGAGGCTTGAGTCCCAGCAGGAGCATGAGGGGTTGTTTACGCTATAAATGCTGTATTATACGGAATCTTCACGTGATCACAACCTTATCATGTGTACAGAAACTGGGTAGCGAAGGTGTCACTCACGTGTTGTGTACCTCCGGCTGCGGCGTCCGGGCTGGGGCGCCTATCATCAACCACGCTATCGACGGGCCCTACGAGCTGATGGGCGTGGCGGCCGGCGGAGCACCCTGCCGCCGCCGCTCCATGCGTGGCCGCCTCAACAACGAGCCCCCCCTCTACATCGACATTTACCCCTATAATAACTGGATCATGAATGTCATCACGGCACACCACCTTCCTAAACCGTACCCACAGAATGTTAGGCTTCTTGACGCCGGCCCCAGTAAGTATAATTTTTAACGATATTAAGAGGTTATCTTACAGGAATCTGGTGGTAACTGATCACTGTCGGATGGCTGCAATACTATAGATGAATCGCAGATGTGCTGCCATCCAGGAGACAAAACTGAAATGTACACACTAGGGTTCCGTACCACAAAAGGAAAAAATGAAACCCATAAAGGATCACTCGTGTATTTGTCTGTCTGTCCGTCTGTCAAAGCCAATTTGCTCCGAATCTAATGGATGATTAAGTTGAAATTTGGTACACATATGTATTTCTGTGACCCAAACACGGACTTATAACGTAAATAAATTAATTTTGAATATGGGGGCAACTATTGGGGGGCAAATAAAAAAAAAATCCATACTGTACCGTGTGACATCAGATGAAAGGGCTTATTACAAGGATATCATTTTTTTTTATAATTTGAGAATAAACACATTGAAAGATATTTAAGAAAATTGATGAAAATTTACCATTCCCCCTTCCTTATCTCCGAAGCTATTTATAAGCTATTTATTTAGCCTATTTTTTTTTTAATACCGAGAATGGTTCTTTATTCATAGATTACAGGAAAACATATAAAAATTCTATGGTCTTAAAATAATATGTAAATCTCTCAATATTATGCGTACAAACTTACACTTTCAGTTGGAATGTATGGGAGAACATGTTTTTCAACTACAATGTTGAGTTTATATTTGGGATAAAATTCATCCCAACCACGGAACTCTTCATTGTGTCTGGTTCGACACGCACTTGGTAGGTTTTACATTGATAAACCACTACAAACTACAAACTAAAATACAACGAAACTGCATAACCGCAGCTCCAGTTATCTTATTAGTAAGGTACTTCCCCGGACGATAATTAAAAGTTCATCTAATAAAATCGTACTATTCCAGACCTAGGCAGCATTAACAAATCATATTTGAGGAAAAGGAAAAGGCAGAGAGCAAGCTGGCGCGCTCGTACCTATTTGACGGGAAACTTCTGCTACAAGAGCCCTGCTAAGCAAAAGAAGGGTTCTTCATTTTTCTATTCAGAAAAGTTTGAAGTGAACACTGATCCTCCTGCTAAGCTTACCATCAACTTGAAGGTATTGTTTTTTTTTTTTCACTGAACACATAGTATTTTTTTTTTACTAAAACTGTCCAAAAATCGACTTACTTTCCATCCACGATGCAAGACGGATACGGAAACAGAGATTAACTTGAACAAATGAACTTGCTAGATCTTAAAAAATCCGGAAACTATTTTTTTTTATATTTTTTTTTCTAGAATATACCTTTTTAGTGTATATTTGAAATCCCCGAAGTGCGCAAAACTAAAAAAAAGGTGCAGAGAAAAAAATCGCCAATATTTATTTCGGGGCTGGTGGGATAGTGGGAGTATTATGGGTGAGGAAGATCACATGGCGGCTCTTAATTTGTTTCCAAGTAACAATAATAAGTCGGAGCCATGCTCTGTGTAGTTCCTATGTCTGTTCCCTTTCGAATCTAACCTGTCCGAGTCGGCGTGCCCCAAGTTCCGAGCTCGCTTCGCTCGCTCTTGCATCCTAAATTCTCCTAGTAACAGTAGTAACATCATAGAAATACATCTATGATGTAAACATGGCTAAACTGTCATCGCGTACCTGCGTGCCAGTGATCATGAACAACTGCATAAATAACACGTTCATTGTTTTAGATATCTGCAGGCATAGAATGTACAATAGTGTGTGCTCGCATGACGATGCCCAATCGTCGGGCACCACCTACCATAGACGGTGTTGGCGGCTACAACATAACAATAACGTTTCAAACAGAATGGTTTCCATACTCATTTTACTTCTCCTTGGCGCTTGATGGTAAAAATACTACGCAGAGAGATTGGGATAGCTGGATTCACGAACGCTCACCTGGATTCTGGTGACATGTCTCTAGTTATTGTAATAATTATTGTAAACGTTCTGAATAATTAAGTATTTCGTTTTATTTCACGTTCCATTGACACGATAATTTATAATTCTATTAGCTTTTGCCCATGGTTTCGGCTGCGTGGACGTCGGAAATTATCCCACGGGAACGTACTACTTAAATAAAAAGTATTATATGTGTTAATCCAGGTTATTAAATATATGTGTGCCAAATTTCATCCAAATCCGTTCAGCCGTTATTGCGTGATTAAGTAACAAATATACAAACTGTCACATTTATAATATTATATATATAGTATAATAGTATGTATAATATGTGATCAAACGAATTTGTAAAAGTGAAGTTCGATCGATATTATATGAGTACGTTTTATTTGAAGATATATACGTAAAAACAACTACTATTACTTGTTTTAATTAATTAATTATGTTATTTTCGCGCGTAATGTAGTGCATGCTGTGCTTTTCTATAAGTAATGAGGCGCTTAGACTTAAGTTTGCAATGTACTTATTATAACGTAATAATGTACTCATTTTTGAAGAGCCTAATAATAAATAAAAAATAAAATAAAAACAATAATGTAGTAATTGAACGACTTCAAAAAAAGTAGGAGGTTTTTTTTTTATCTTACTGGCAACATCGCACTGGTAAATACTAATTGAGTTACTTTTTTTCTGCCTCCGAGTATGCACTATGTCGGCTCGTCATTATAGAGATTTTTTCAAAATTTTCAGTTTTTGGGTATTGGGAGGGTGGGAGTATATATCTTCGAATGAAACGTACTCATATAATATCGATAGAACTTCACTTTTGCAAGTTCGTTTGATCATATATTATATTTCGACGTTTCATTCTTCAGATATATAGTAACAACAATGTAGATGTTCAGAAATGAAAATTTTGTGAAATAAAATAAACAGATTTACGAAAGGAAATGGATCGTCTTTTATTTTCTCTATAATATATAATACAGGCATGTAAAGTACAATACTAATAAGATCAGCATTCTTAAAAGATATCGTCAAACCAATTATTCCTTTTCATGTTAGTATATACCCACTAGAGAAATAATGCTGTAGTACTAGAAGAGCCGCTTGGGCTCACTAGTTAAAATTTTAATATTTGGAAGAGTTGCTTCCCCTTTTAAAAAAAAAAATATATTTTGACATTAGGAACTTAATGTTCATTTTTGTTTTACCAACTTAATTGTTGAATGCTCCAATTAAGTAATGATTTTCTTTCTTTTTGGTGGTTAAATTCTTTTATTTTTTTAGATACATTGTAAACTATAGTTTTGTATAATTTAGAAGCATTTTTAATTTTGTAAATGTGAGACCATGGAGCCGTTTATTAACTTATTAAGATGTATGTTGACTTGAAATAGCATGCCAGTTGAGAATATGTCATGCTCACTTAAATGTCTCGCTGATTGTGGCGAGTGTGTTGGATCATTCGGTTCCCTACAAAATGGTTGAGCTGGATGGTGCTGATCCACGCGTCATGTTGGTGAACGGACGCCGTCAGTTGAAACTGGTTATCTCTTATCTGCCAGGGCTTATTTTTATTCTTATATTTTCAATTGCTTTTGATTATTTTTTGTACATTGTTCTCACATATAGAAGCAACAAGAATGATGTACCCAGGATTTTGTAATATCTATATTTAAAAGAGTGTCCTTGGAGTTTCTTGCCCGTTCTTCTCCATAGAGATCTACGTTTTGGAATGGGCAATTAGCTTCAACTTTCTGACTAACTGACCGACTCTTTGACAATTCAAAAGTGCCTGTAAATGGTTTAATTGAAATAAATGCTTTGAGTTTGAGTTTGAGTTTGAGTGGCCTAACCCACT
Organism: Omphaloscelis lunosa; assembly: GCA_916610215.1. Classification (NCBI taxonomy): domain Eukaryota; kingdom Metazoa; phylum Arthropoda; class Insecta; order Lepidoptera; family Noctuidae; genus Omphaloscelis; species Omphaloscelis lunosa. Next base: position 15,080,682 of record OU744244.1, on the reverse strand, counting down.
TGATGATAGTCTACTGAGAACACCGTATCCTGCTCAGGTATTTTTATTGTAAATAATACTGTAGATAGTATCAGGATGTCATGACAGTTGGCGATTATAAGGCCCCATTTACACGATGCAATTTTCTTGCATTTGCATATTGAGTACGTATACTAGGTACAAGAGCTTTGTCACAAGATTATTCCCTTCACCATCACTGTAAGCCAAGTAGTAACAGCAAACACGAGTGATGAGACTACGAATAGAGTAATAACATCATCAAATCTTAGGGCCCGATCACACGTACCACAACCACACCACAACCACAACGACATCTTAACGACAACACGTGCACAGGAGCAAATTTGTATGAAAATGCATAGTTTCATGGATTTTTTTGGTTGTGGGCGATACCAACCACATCAAGGCCACGTCGCAACCACAACACAACCACCAGCACAACGTAACCACATCACAAAGAACTACTAGCGAAAACACAATTTCAACGCAACTACAAGAAGTTGCAGCGGCACTATTTACATGTAACCTCTGCTTACCCACATTTTCGCTGCATTGTGGTGTGGTTGTGGTGTGATGGGCCCTTATGTATAAATGTGATTTATTTCCCGGACTATCTAAAGACAGCACTCATAAAACCAATCCACAAAAAAACTCGAAAACGGATCCAAGCACTTACCGTCCAATAGCTCTTTTACCAACCGCCTTCAACATTTTTGAGAAAGGAATGTGCAATCCTGTCTACTCCTACGAAAAGTACAAAATATTTAACGAGTGCCAAAATGGCTTTCTCAGAAACAGTTCCACTGTTCTAGCAATTTATAAATACTTACAGGAAGCTTTAAATATAGTAAATGACAAAAAATACGGATTAATATGCTACCGGTCAAAATAGCTTCGAAAATAACAAATAAATTTTTATCGAATTCTGAAAGAAAATAATGGTTACTGTGGATCATCCTAAGAGGTCATCGTGGACATTTTTGTTGAACTTTTTTAATATATACAAACCTGTAGAACATAAATTTTATGTATCTCTCACGGTTTACGCGGCGCACGCCCATAAAGCTTCCAGTCGCCATGATGTTTTCCGACATCTTCAACAATAATCATCATATTTCAGCCAATCTACACAAAACCTTAATGACTTATACACCAAAACCTTCCTAATGAATGATTACGTCCATTGGTGAAAAGCTTTTGAAAATCCGTTCAGTAGTTTTAGAGTTTATCGCGCTTAGACAAACAGACTGACGCGGCGAGGGACTTTGTTTTATAATAATGTAAGAATGTTAGGATATTGGGCATGCCACAATTGCGGCGATAAGTCCCTTCTCTGAGGAGTGGCTAGAGAGGCGCCACGGCGTCCTCACCTTCTGCCTGACGCAGGTCCTTACCGGATATGTTTGCTTCGGGAGGTTCCTGTTCCGGGAGGAAACGCCCGGGTGTCACAATTGTGTGGATCACCCGGAGGACACAGTGGGGTATACGATGGAGGTCTGCCCGGCTTGGGCGGAGCGTCACCGTGTCCTCGTGGAGGCGATCAGCGGCGGTGATCTTTCGCGTCCGGCCCTGGTTCAGGCCATGGTACGGAGCAAGACGGCATGGGAGCTCCTCCATGGAAGCAGTTATGCTCGCGAAAGAGGAAGCGGAACGCGTGAGGGAGAGGCAAATTTCGCACCCTCACGCCCCTAACCGCCACAGGAGACGCCCTAGGCGTCGAGAATCACCGTATGCGCGAGCTTGCGGACGATGAGCAATGGGTAGCTCGCCGTCCGATAAGGACAGGCCCGGGTCGACGGCGTGTTGTGTTCCACGCGCGCCTTTAAGAGATGTCAGCAGAACTGACGGGGTCCGCTAGGGCCTATGCCTGCCGGGGTTGCGGGGAAGTCCGAAAAGGATACCGTGGCCCCCGGCAACGTGGCAACAGAAGGAACACGAGTGGATTTTAGTTAGCAAGCGTCTGACACGAAGAGCGGGAGAAGTTATTTGATAATTTCCCACCCAAAAAAAAGGATGTTAGGATAAGGATTACCAGAAATAATTAAAGAAGAACAAAAATTTAATAGAATAGATTTTTTCTTTATTGGAGTAACCAAGACTCAACAAGATTATTAGTCAAACTTATAACTATATTAGTAAGTAAGCACAGACACTAACCAAAAACAAGAAAAACAATACAAGAAATAAGGATTATAATGAATACATTCATAAATAAACTAAAACAATTTACATTATCTTAATGCTATTATAATATCGATGAATATCTAAATGGCAAATTTTAAATATAATTACAAGTTTTATAAAATTAGTCTGTCTGTCTATCCGTCTGTCAAGATCCTTTATCTCAGGAACTCGGAGGAGCGTGTAGGTATCAAGTTGATATAAATTTTAATAGCACGCTCCTCCATGATACAAATACGTAGGTTTACGGTCCCTTGGAGCTCTAAAAAAATCAAGCTTCTAAGTAGACGTTCGCACGGACGTAATAAAATTTCGGCGATTTTTCTTCCTACACTTGTTTTTCAACGCTCTGCTGCCGAGAGTTCAAATTCAACAGTTTGTTTGTTTGATTCTCAACGCTCTGTTGAAAACCGATAGTTGAAAAACCAGTGCGCAATAAAATCCCGCCGCGATTTTCTTACATCCGTGCGTACGTCAACTTTATAGGTTCTGCGCAAACAGGACACCGACCACAGCCACCGGTGGCTGGCGACAAGCTATTTACACAATTTTTAATACGTTTTGTATGGAACCGCCGCACACGCCACCGGTGTCGGCCACTCGCGGCTCAGTGCCCGCGACATGCCATCGGTGGCGGTGACTCGCTACTTCGCTCGCTTCGCTTTGTATTCGTTACAAATTTTAGCGGCCACCGACTACCTTCGTTTGCGCGGTACCAAAGCACGTGGCGCGCGACAGCCACCGGTGGCTGTGTCTGGTGGCCCATTTGTGCGGAACCCAAGTCAACGCAATAAAAAAATACGGCCATATGCGATATCTTTGATACTCGCAAATTCCCGTTGACCTAGAATCATGAAATTTGGCAAGATAATAATAATCTATATATATCTATAAAAGGAAAGGGTGACTGAATGAATGACTGACTGACTGACTGACTGATCTATAAACGCACAGCTCAAACCACTAAACGGATTGGGCTGAAATTTGGCACACAGGTAGTTATTATGATGTAAGCATCGACTAAGAAAGGGTTTTTGGAAATTCGACCTTTAAGGGGGTGAAAAGGGGGATTTTGTTTGTATGAAAAATCTTATTTCTTGAATTTATAAACTTGAAACTTGGCACGAATACTTATCTATGTAAATAACAAAGTTGGTTTTTTTTTAAACTACACTCTAAAAGAGGACTGAGGGGTGTCAAAGAGAGTGCGATTGTCACAACCCAGCGCTGGGCACGCCACAATTGCGGCGATAAGACCCCTCTTTGAGGAGTGGCTAGAGAGGCGCCACGGCGTCCTCACCTTCCGCCTGACGCAGGTCCTCACCGGACACGGCTGTTTCGGGAGGTTCCTGCACAGGATAAGGCGGGAGGAAACGCCCGGGTGTCACCATTGTGTGGATCGCCCGGATGACACGGTGGAGCATACGGTGGAGGTCTGTCCGGCTTGGGCGGAGCATCGCCGTGTCCTCGTGGAGGCGATCGGCGGCGGTGATCTCTCGCGTCCGGCCCTGGTTCAGGCCATGGTACGGAGCGAGAGGAAATGGGAGGCCGTCACCTCCTTCTGCGAAGCGGTAATGCTCGCGAAGGCGGCGGAGGCGGAACGCGTGAGGGAGAGGCAAATTTCGCGCCCTCACGCCCCTAACCGCCGCAGGAGGAGACGCCCAGGGCGTCGGGAATCGCGAGGCAATTTCCGGCCACCGTAGGCGCGGGCTTGCGGGCGGTGAGCAATGGGTGGCTCACCGTCCGATAAGGACCAGGCCCGGGTCGACGGCGCGTTGTGTTCCACGCGCGCCTCAAAGAGATGTCAGCAGAATTGAAGGGGTCCACTAGGGCCGATGCCTGCCGGGGTTGCGAAGAAAACCGAAAGGGAGATCGTGGCCCCCGGCGACAGGGCAACCGAAGGAACACGGGTGGGTTTTAGTCAGTAAGAGTCTGACACGCCCTCCCGCTCCGCCTAAAGCGGGAGAAGTTATTTGATGATTTCACACCCTCAAAAAAAAAAAAAAAGGGGTGTCAAAGTTTGTATGGAAAAATTAACGTGGTGAAAAGTGGTTGTGATTTTTATGGGGTAGGATTTTACTGTGTGGCTTGATTAACGTGAAAATTAGTATAAATAATCTTTAAGTCAAGTAATGGGACATCACAACAGACTTTTCAAAAATTATTATTACGCTATTTGCTATAGGGGATGAGCAATATTGCATTATGTTCGTATTCAAACACAATGCGAATCGTTATATGAATAAATAAATGAAAAAATTAATGAATTCTTCTATAGTTTACCGCAAATTGAAATAGACTAGCCAAAAGGTTAGAATATTACAGACGTTACGAATTAAACCTTTTAAACGATTATCATCACGCTATACCTATACTGAGTTAAGCAGTCAATCATAACATATATAGGGTGGATTTAGAGATGGGGAAATAAGGGCAGGTAGCTTAAGCCGTTGTCGATACAAGAAAACGGTCTTAGGAGACTGTCCTTAACTTTTTGAAACATTTTGATCTGCATTCACAGATTCAGACAAAAATTTAGTTAACAAGAAAATGGGCAATTTTCACAAAAACTTTTTTGATGCCAGTCAATCGATTCTTTTTCTTATTACTAGGGTCAAAAAACTATATCGAGCCCAGTGAGGATAAGTACAAGAAAAGTCAGAAATTGAAAAAAAAATCCCATACATTTCGTAAGAAATGAGCCTGAGAGGAGATAGAATACAATATACCTTTGTATGATGAAATAACTTTTTAAGGAGGTACTTATGTTTATATATCTCGGGATCTTAGGGTCCCGGTCTTTTGGAAGGCGTACGAGGGGTCGAAGCCAACTCGCAGAGGCCCCTTAGATAATTTTATATGGAATGAGGCACCAACCAACGATTATCGCTGTATGGACTATGCAAGTGCATCCAAGGACAACCCCCGGTTGGTGCAGGACTATTGCAGAACATGAAAATAAAAAATATTGAGCTATGGGTTTGGGTGGCTATAGTGGACTTGTTTCCTTGAACTAAGGAATCACTATGTCTCCTGCCTGACCAATGTTATATACTATACAAAGATGAAATGGCAGGGGGTGACTTGCACACTCAATAATGGGCCCCCGGAAACTGACGCTAGCACATAGTGACGTATTGAAAAGGGGGCAACATGTCCTGAGGTGCTTGAGAAGTGTAGAGGTATTCCACGGCTATTTGGACAATCCCGGAAGTACGGTCAAGATCCCTACCAGCATCTTACTGGAATACTTCCTTCCTCCGAGCACGTTTGCTCTTGCGAATCTCCACTCTCTCTTGCGAATCTTCAGCCAATTAAGGCAAGAAAGAGGTGGGAGCTCTGTTCCTCGTTAGTGTTCACTCCAGCCGGCCAATTAAGGCAAGCCAGAGGTGAGGAACAAGACTTCTCCCGGGAGATAGGGTCCGTGGGGTCGCTACTGCCCAACAGCTCGCCACATGCTGCCCTGCGGGTAGGTACTTATTATTATTATTATTAACACAATATATAGCAGTTGAATTAATCCAATACATCACTGGGCTTAATAGGGAACGAATGTAGCAGATAGTTACAGATTTAACATTTTAAATGATTATCATCCCGCTATAATGATATGGAGCTAAACAGTCAATCATGAATTCATGAAATATATAAAAATGGGTATATTAGTCAACTATCAACAAATCAAATATGTTAGCGGTTTGCAAACCTAAGTTCTATTCCCAATTGATATTTTGTGCTTCTTTTTTATATCTTGATATTTTGATATACTATCCATAGTCTCCATACTTCCATACTAATATTTTACATTCGAAAGTAACGTTGTCTGTCTGTCCGTATGTTACCTTTTCATGGCTAAACCACTGAACGGATTTCGATAAAATTTGGCAAGGAAATAGATAGCATCCTGTAGAAGGACATAGGGTACTTTTTGTCTCAAAAATAATCCTAAAGGGGAACCCCGCATTTCTTAAGTTAGGTTAGTTTCAAATTTATTTTTTTGGTAAGAAATAAAGTATTACGCATTTCAGCGTCTTTGTAAAATCATTCCCCAAAAGGAAAAAATAGGGGATAATTTGAAAATTCTTATTTTTTTGGGTCTTCTTTTCAAGAGATTTAAGGGATTGGAAGTATAGTCCTAAGTCCGTATCTTGAATTAACTTTTGGTCTTTATTGAATTAATCGGCCCACTCTGTCTAAAGTTATTACAATTTAAATTCATAAACTAACCTTTCTATGGGCCATAGTCTTTCCATAGTTCCATGTAACCAATCCAATATTGCCACCCAAATCCATAGCCCAATATGTTTTGTTTCCATGTTCTTCAATAGTCCTACACCAACCGGGGGTTGTCCTTGGGTGCACTTGTATAGTGCATAGAGGGATAATCGTCGGTTGGTGCCTCAACACTTAAAAATGTCTAAGGGGCCTCTGCGAGTTAGCCAACTCGCAGAGGCCCCTTCGGCCCCTCGTATGCCTTCTAAAGGACCGGGATCCATGGTCCCGAGATTTGTTAAAATAAAAAATATAATAATAGTAACATTAATAATTAGTATTTTAAGGCATGAATAATCATATTAAAAAACCGGACAAGTGTGAGTAGGATTTGCGCCTCGAGGGTTCCGTCTCAAAGCTGTGCTTGCTCGGCTGCCCGAATTTCCAAATCCGGAGTGAAGGACAAACTTAACTTTTCAATTGAAAAAGATTTTTTAATAGAGCCGAGAGTACCGATTTGAATGAAATATAGACTAAATGGTACTGGAAGACACGGCCTATGAAATTTTGATCCCATATTGAAGAACAAACTTAACTTTCGAGTTCATATATACTATAAATTACCAATTTTCTCGGATTTTGCTCTATACTACCCTGCTGGGCTAACGGGAAGTACCCAATAGGCTTTGGTTTATTTGCGAGTGTCATTTTATATGCGGCATAAACGGCCGTATTTTCTTATTGCGTTGACTTGGAAGTTTGATTTGGTTACAGATCCAAGGGACCGTAGATCTAAGGTTAAACGCGCACTAATCGTTTGATAGTACGCGTAGGTTTTTTTTTTTTTTTTTTTTTTTTTTCTGTAGGGCATCTCGTAGCTGACCTCTGAGGTCATGACTACTTAACCGGTCAATCCTGTGGTTGCCTTAAGCTGCTACACTCAAAGCCTCCAGCCAGGGGCATACAAAACTAAGCTAAAAAGCTAGGTGAACGCTCGCTAAGGGCACCCCCTGTGGGGTACGAGCCTCGGCTTAGGGCGTCACCGGAGGGAGGACATCAAGATGGGACGGGCTGGATCAAAGTTTTGATCATTATTATTAATCGGGGAATTTAAAGCTACGTGCACAGCTGAAACCACTGCTGGCACCTCGTTATCGAGCAAGGGTCGGGGAGGAGTATCATTTACTCGGGGGCGCGGACGCGATCGCAAAGGACCTCGACGGCGAGGTCGGAATGACGGGAGGCGTCTGTATCTGTGTAGAGTACTAGTAGCCCTATTGCTCTCCTGAAGGAGGGTTATGGGGTCATCAGGGTCGGTGAGAATGTGCCTAGGTCGGCGGGTACGGCTAATCCTACTTGGGACATAGCTGGCGGCCTCGACAACCAGAGGGTTGCGATGTTTGACCGCGGAATCGAAGTAACGCTTTGCAAGGCGTTTTAGAAATTGGTGGATCGTGGGAATTCTAAGGTCGAGATGGAGACTCTCGTTCCTAACATACCAGGGGGAGCCTGTGGCCCTACGGAGGAATCGGTTTTGAAGCGTTTGCAACCTATGGATATGATGGGGTTTTGCATGAGCAAAGACGGCACCCGCATAGGTCATGATGGGACGAATACACGCTGTGTAGATTCGCAATTTGCACTTAAGTGACATCTTGCTGCGTGCGTTTAGGACGGAATGGAGCCTACCGAGAGCGAAAGCGGCTCGCGAACGAACCTTCTTTATGTGCTCAGCGAAAGTGAGATGGTGGTCGAGGAAAACACCTAGGTATTTGGCTCGCTTCTCCCAAGGGATCTGCTTACCAAACATAGTGAGAGGTCGGGGGAGGGGGTCTCTAAGCCTTGTGCGCGGTTTCGAGAAGAGAACCGCTTGGCTTCTTTTCGGGATTGACTTCTATGCGCCACTTTCGAAACCAGGCAGCGAGTCGATTGACTGCGCCTTGGAGAGTGTGGGCGATATTGTCGGGGTATCTAGACCTAAAGTAGATGGCCGTATCGTCTGCGAACAGAGCGAAATGCGCCCTTCTACCTGGGTTTGGAATGTCGCTAGTAAATAGCGTGAACATGAGGGGAGCTAGCACGGAGCCCTGAGGGACTCCTGCACGGATGGGGCGGGGAGAGGAAAGTGCTCCTTCAATGCGATAGCGGAATACGCGATTCGATAGATAGTCCCGTAAGATGAGTACGAGACGATCCGGCACGCCGAGTTGGTACAGCTTGTATAATAAGCCGTTGTGCCAGACTTTATCGAATGCTTTCGCAATGTCGAAGAAAACTGCACCCGTCAAAGAGCCGCGTTGGAAACCATCGCTTATGAACTCAATGATGCGGTGGGCCTGATGCACGCTAGAGTGCTCAGTTCGAAAGCCGAACTGTTCGTTGGGGATGAGGCCTTTGGTCTCGGCGAAGTCTCTGAGACGCTTGTAAATAAGCCTCTCATAGATTTTTCCGAGAACCTTGAGCAAACTGATGGGACGGTAGCTAGAGGGCTCGGTACTGGGTTTACCGGGCTTTCTGATACCTATGACTGTGGCTTCTTTCCACGACTGGGGAAAGAAGTTGTTGCTTAAGGCACCATTGAAGATGGTAGTCAAAAGCATTATCAGGTGGGCAGGGAATAATTGGATCACCCTATTGGTGAGTCCATCTGAACCGGGAGCTTTACGAGCTTTAAGACCTTTGATAATGTCATGCACTTCGTCTGGAGCGACGGGAGGCAGTGGACAATCAGGGTCATCGACAGGAGGGAGGGAGGCTCTACGTTCGACTTCGGCGTCGACCTTTAGGAGGTGAGCTTGGTCTACTGGCAGGGAGCTGGGTGAGCATTGGGCCTCGAGGGTGTCGGCCAGGCATTCTGCCTTTTCAACGTCCTCGAAGGCTATGGTCTTGTCGGGACGGGTCAGGGGGGGCATGGAGGAAGATTGAGGGGATCTGAGTTTCCTCTGAAGTTCCCAAAATGCCAGATGGTTGGGCTCTAGTTCGCCGAGCATCTTGTCCCAGCCCGCGTCACGCAGCTCCTGTATGCGTGTCTTTACAGATCTCTGTAAATAGCGCATATGGGCTTTGTTTGCGGGGCAGGGGAAGCTGCTGTAGGCACGGACGGCCGCGTTCTTCTCAGTCAGTAATGCACGCACATCGTCCGGCAAGCTCCAGTGACGGTCGTCCGTCACTGGAACCTCCCTTGAACATTCGTTCAGGACGGTTTGTACGTGATTAGTGAGTGAGTCGATCGCGGACGTCGTGTCTGCGATAGAGTTGAAAAGGTCGGGAATAGAGTCTAACTGAGGGGACGTGTTGGATTTCAGCTGAGTGCTTACTTTCTTCCAGTCCGTGATCCTCTTAGTGATAGGGGGAGAGTTTGGGTCGCGGAGACCTATGCGGGGGTCTAATCTCATGACTACCGGACGGTGATCAGAGTCGAGCTCGTTAATAGTTTCTATGGAGTCTAGTCTTAGGTTGACGTTCTTAAGGAGCGCCACGTCTAAGATATCAGGGGCATGATTTACGTTAACCGGAAAGTGGGTGGGAGTCATTGGAGCGATGACGTCAAAGGTCAGAGAGTGGGAGAGGTCGAACAAGTGTCGGCCTCTTGTAGTAGTTACCGAACTATTCCAGGAGGGATGTTTGGCATTGAAATCGCCCGCTAAAATGAGCGAGTTACTCATAGTGAGTAGAATCGAGAGGTCGTCAGAGAGGAGTTGGAAATTCTCCGAAGTATTAGCGGGGGGGAGATAGACCGACACGAGAGTGATCGGCTCGTGGCCTGACATGCCTAGGCGGCAGGCCGAAACTTCTAATCGTGAGAGGGGAGGAGGGTCAATTGGGATGCAGTGAAGCTGCTTTTTGTAGTAAATCAGGGTACCTCCTCTATGGCATCGTGACCTATCGTTGCGAACTATCCGGTAGTTAGCTATTGATGGGTTGCGGTTGCAAGGTTTTAGAAAAGTCTCTTGGACCAAGAGAACGTCTATTTGATGATCGCGGAGGAAAGCCGCAATCTCTTCGCGTTGATTTTTAATGCCGTTTGCATTGAAATAACCTATTATTAGGGATCGCGGTTTGAACCTAGCTAAGACCGTGTTATCCATAATGGGGTTTAGTAGCGAGGGAGGTTAGGGCTTGCGTAATATCCGGATACGCGTTGTAGATGGCCTGGATCTGGAGGAGAGTACGCGTAGGAATTATGTTTACGATTTTATTTCGCAAAATCATCGCAACGACCAAAATTCGTAGTGCGCGCTTAGCCAAGTTTTTGATATATTTCAACTCGATGACTTTGTTGTCTGTTAAGACCCTTTTTCTCTGGAACGCATGGGCGTTCAATATTCCATTTTTCATTTTTCATTTATGAGGTACGGAACCCTAAAACAGATTTATTATTTGTCTATTACCTTTTCATGCCGTAACGGCCGAACAGATTTAGATGAGTGGCATACGGATAAGCCATGACCTGGGTTAGGACATGTCATAAGTACTCTGAATCCCGGTAGTACGTTCCTGTGGGATATTTTCCGACCTTTCCGCGTGCGAAACCGCTGGCAAAATCTAGTTAAGCATATAAGATAAAAGGGATGAATATAAATGTGAATAAGAGGAAGGTCATGGTGTTTGAATGAGAAGAGGATGTATCGGTGTACGATGTGAAAATAAATTATACGAGTGTGGAGCAAGTAACTGAGTTTGTATATTAGGGGAGTCTGTTTACAAGGGACGGAAAGATTGATGAAGATGTGGAAAGGAGAGTAAATGCGGGAAATAAAGTGAATGGTGCTATACATGCGATGCGGCAAAAAGGTCGACTGATTGTTCACAATGATGTACTGGTACCTACGTTTATTTAAGGAAGTGAATGTTGGGTGGGGCAAAATAAGCATGAAAGTAGAATAAATACTGTGAAAATGCGATCCTTGCAAAGCACTTGTGGTGTGATTATGAATGATGAGCTGAGGAATGATATGATAAAGCAACGGTGCGGTTTAAAAGAAGAGGTAGTGACAAATATTGAAAAGATCACGCTTAGATGGTTTGGTCATGTTGAGAGGATGAATGACAAATGACTAACAATTTTTTTTTACTAGGTATAAGTGGAAACGCCGGGAGGGGACGCCCTAGGAGGACCTACTGGTGATGTTCTTCAGAAAGGTAAGGTGCGTAGTACTCGCAGCCGGCTTGCGTGTATGACGATGTATGAACGTAAAAGAGGCAAAAGGAGTATGCAAGGATCGTAGCAGGTAGCGTTCTGTAGTTTCTGCCGGCTTTGTTCAAACTCATCCCTCCTCCCCCATTAGAAGCAGGCGTGAGTATGTATGTAATGTAAATGATTTAATGATCTTTATTAAGGTCGGGGAATAATTTTGCACAAATTTTTTGCTTAAATAGTTGTACTACAGGTCCTGGGATAGTACGGGACATTGGATGTACCCCGCCTATAGGATCACTAGAAATTAGGTTTTTGAAAAATGACAAAAAGAGTTGCATCACTTTCATTGGGCCCATCCTGGCTGAATCCGAAAATTTACCTGGAAAAAAATCAATCAATATAAAATTCGATTTTTCTCAAAAATGATTGGAAATTCGAGCATAATTTTGACAACCTTCTTCGAGATAAATCGAAAATGCTGTGCTAGTCGAATACATGCAAGCACCGGCTGATGCAATATCCGCATCCCTAACTGGCAACCAAGGAGGTAAGTTATCAAGGATTTTATTTAAATTTCGAACTGGCTTGCGAATAGAGCTGTTTAAAGTAAAAAATAAGCAAATGAACATAATGGAGCGTGAAAAATTATTGTTATTCGTTAGTCATTAGTTACCCATTAGTCATAAGTTATTTATTCATTTATTTTAACATAGGTACAATAATAATAGTATAGAAAGATATTAAAGAGTGCACCATGTTATGCCAAAGGACTTACAAATGTTTGTAATTTAGTACCTAATCAAGACAGGCAAGTCTCAATATTTGAATTAAATAAGCCAAAACAGTTTTTTTTTTTAAATAAAAATCACACATTTCATAATTCAAATTATTAATTATAAATAGCAATAGAAATTGATATCAATAAAAAATAGAAAAAAAAAGAAAAAACATATATAAATGTCAATACAATACATGTCAACACACAGGCTGAAAACAAATAATAAGATTAAGAGATAAGATTGTCAATAAACAATATACACAATAGGCAATAGACAAAAAATTGATGTCAATAAACAAACGTCAAGACATTACTAATGTCAATATATGAAATTTATGAAAAGGACAGCAATTCTTGTACCTATTTTCTTAGAATGTCAATATTCTGTTAATAGATTTTTTCCTGTTATAAATTAGACACACACTTCGCCTTCGCCAACGTCCTCTTTTCTCAAGACCTCAAACCAGTTCCATAAACCTAGAGGCCAGTCCATTGTACCTAGCCCTCACCCATAATACCTAACAACGTTTTGCTTTATGAGGAATCCTCAGATGTCTTCGTGAGTAGGTACGGAACTGAGATTCCTGAACTCTGCTACTCGATACCTGGAGTCTATTGCCACTCCCAGTACAATCTCCTTGGATTAAATAAATTAAATTGTATCTTGTTATTATTAATTTTATTCAAATTTTTCAGCCATTGTCATTCTAATTTTATCTAATTTTGTTCAATTTCACTTAATAAAATAAAAGGCTAGTATTATGATCTAGGTTTAAAGATATTGTTTTATTCTTAATAAATTATAAATGTAAAGTTCGTCGCAACCGAAAGGGAAATCGTGGCCCCCGGCAACAGGGCAACCGAAGGAACACGGGTGGGTTTTAGAATCTGACACGCCCTCCCGCTCCGCCCAGAGCGGGATGAGTTATTTGATGATTTCCCACCCAAAAAAAAAAAAAAAAAAGACGTCACGGTCTAATCTAATTTTTTAATTTTTTAATATTTTTTCTCATCTCTGTATGTTTTCTATGTGTAAGTGTGATATTGACCGATGACTTGTATATGTGGTGCAAACTGTATATATAAGTTGTTTTTAAATAAATAAATAAAAATTAATTCTGGAATTTATAATTAATTTAAATAGTTTGAATTTCTGCACATTTTTTTTGGGGCGCTGTTCCTTTTGAGGTACGGAACCCTTATAGGATCACTTCATTGTCCGTCTGTCTGCCTGTCTATCAATCTATCAAGACCTTTTTTTCAGGAACGCGTGGGGATATTAAGTTGAAAATACGGTCCCTTGAAGCTCTAAAAAATCAAGCTTTTAAGTCAACGCAATTAAAAAAAAAACGGCCATTTATGCGACATATTTTGTTACTCGCAAATAAATCAAAACCTTCAGGGTACATCCCGTTAAACTAGAATCATGAAAGGCAGGAAGCAAGGTCTTACAGCACATGTAAAGGAAAAAGTTCGAAAATCGTTAATTTGTAATTTTCAACTACAATCTTGTGGCGGAGTCGTGTCGTCGAGCACTAAGGCTTCGCCAATAGAACGCGTACTTCGTAGAAGCTGCTGCATAAAAGCAGTACGCATCGCTCTGTCGCGGCGTTGCTAGCGCCGCCGGCGCTCGGTTTGACAGTAAATGTACCGCGGCATCAGGCTAGCACTCTAACGCGTGTTAAGTATGCTTTCTATTTGGCGAAGCTTTTAGTTTCGAGAAAAAAAGAAGTTAAGTTACTCAAGTTGAGTTAGAACAAATAGAAAAGTTTGCAAGTTTTTATACACAGTTATGTTTTCAATAAAAACGAAACAAACGTACTATCGCCACCGGCTCTTTTCACTCTAACTTTTTGCGGTCTTCCGTCGATATCATCCATATCAGCAAGTAGAAGTAACGCTGACATTATGTAGTGGTAGCAATTATTATTATCCTTAAAAACAAAAACACAGCAAAAATACAGCTTAGCTACTCATTTCAAATAATAAAAGGTAGTGCCTCTAAGGCAGGAAGGTGTGTGTAGTATTCTGTACCAGGCACTTGATACAGTCGTTCAACTGGTTAAATTTAAAATTCTCTTCAAGAACATTTTTGAAGCGAAAACTTCTTTAGGCGCGTTGGGCATTTTTGAGATGGGACTAAAACCATTGATTTCGCGACACCATGACGACACCTCATTTATGTAAACAGGATTGTGCTCTTTATTTGTATTGTGTTACGGATCATTATTCTATGCAAGTGTTTTTATTTTAAAGGTTTTGTAAAAGCGATTGTGCTCTTTATTTATATTTCGTTACGGATCAATGTTGTATGCAAGTATTTTAAAAGTAAAACTTTAAAAGTTTCGGAAGTTTTTTTTTTTTTAGAAACGCGATTGTGCTCTTCATTTAGGCTTCTGCCTCGAATCTTGCGGGCAGCGGGGCGGCGGCAGCAGCGGCGCGTTCAAATGCATAGATTTATATGTAACTGGCCTCGAAAGCAGCGGCGCAGGGAGCGAGCGGTTCCATATAAAACTATGCGTTCCAGCGGCGCCGCCGCCGCCGCCCCGCTCCCCGCTGAGTTCGAATCCGGGGCCTTAGATACGGTTACAGGTCAATGTTCTATACAAGTATTTTTCTCCCACCAAGGCGATCTTGTTCAAGTCTTCACTTCTGTCGGTACTCCCGGAGTGCCGCCACTTTTTTTTTAATATTGTTCGACTTTGCTCTTTGTAAATTGCTACGTAGGAAGTCCACGCTAAATACAAAGTTGATTCGTTTGCTAACCACGCATTTGTGCGTAGCGTGGCGGTGTGTCGCAGTTCACAGTGGAATATGGAAATTGCGTCTGTGATGGGCACAGTGCGCGCTGCGCAGTGCTACACGCAGACGCTCCGATTCTTTACTCAAAGATTTTTCAACTACGTTATTGTAATTATTACTAACATAATTTTAGGTATCCGAAATAAAAGTATTGATTTGAATTTTTATTTTTCCCTGCTTTATAAATAAATATAAAAGCCTTTTATTTCCTGCAAGTTATTTACAGAACAGAAATTAATACTAGTTTAAATGTATTTTTTGTGATATAAGTTTTTAGCTGATATTTGTTTGTGTACAATTTCCACTTGCAAGAACCCCTCCACAGGTGAAGGCCTCCTCCAATGCTAACCAATCTTCTTTAGATTGGGCTACTTTAACCCAGTTTGAACCTTATATTTTCTTTATGTCTTCGTCCCATCTAGTAATAGGTCTTCCCTTCTTTCGTTTTCCTTGTGAGCCATGCCATGTTGTCACTCTTTTTGGTCATCTCTGTTCCTGAAGGCGTGCTACGTGTCCAGCCCATTTCCATTTTGAAGTTAAGGCTTGGTAGTTTGTCAGATTTTGCGTGTCGAATTTTCTGTATATTTTATACTACGCTCCATTATTCTTTAGCTTGTGAATATCCTGATTTCTTTTAAATTGTTGCTGTATGTTTGACAACCATATGTTAGGAAAGGTAGATGGCAAGAATTAAAAACTTCAGTTTTGAGATGGGTAGATAGATTGCTATTCAATATTTCTTTTAAACTCCAGTATTTATTCCATGTTAGTTATATTCTACGGTTTACCTCGATTGTTGTAATTTCGGTTGACCCCTATTTGTTTTCCAAGGTCTGTATATACTTCTGTGTATTTCAGGGGTTCGCCATCAACCGATATTGGCATCCTGGTGCTGTTAGTGTTAGTCATTACCATAGTTTTAGAGAGGTTAATTTCTAAGCCTACTTTTTTACTAGCCTCTTTTAATTCTATCATGGTTCGTAATAGGAAATGAACACTATGTCGTGTGCAAATCGTAGGTGATTTAGGTACTACGTCGTTTTTATTCTCTATGCCGTATCCCCTCTTATAGATTCTATTGTAGCTATGAATAACTTAGGGGATAGGGAGTCGCCTTGTTTTACTCCTCTTTTCATGAGAAACCAGGGGCCAGCTGCCTCTTGTTTCACTCTATTTCTACTATTCTTGTAGATGTTTCTGGTTACTTGTATCTATTGTTCTTCCACTTTTTGTCACCTTAGAGTTTTCCTTAAGCTGTCATGTGAAATGGTGTTAAAGGCCTTCTGGTAATCAATGAATGCAAGATAGAATGGTCCTGAACTTCTTTGTATTTTTCTATAAGAAGCTCTAGCGTATATGTGGTCAATAATAGATAATCCTTGTATGAATCGTTGTATTTCTTCTATTGTGGTGTTTATCCTCTCATTAATAATTGAGGAGAAAAGCTTGTAAATGTAAGCAGGCTTATTGGTCTCTAGTTTCCGATGTCGTTGGGATCTATACTTTTTTATAGATAAGAATAATGTTGGATTCGGACCATTGGATGGGTGTCTCTTCGGTTTCCAGAATGTGGTTAAACAGTTTTGTGAAAAGTAAGGCTAGCATAGGTGTAGCTACTTTTAGAGTTTCGTTTCTAATGTTTTTAAGAGCCTGGGATTTTGTCTAATTTTAGTTTATTAATTGTTCTTATGACTTCTTTCACCTCTATTTGAGATACTCTACTATTTTTAATTGTGCTTGTGGTACTTTGATTTGAGTTACTGATGTGTAATTTTCTGGAACTGTACAGGTTTTTGTAACATTCGGTTGCTATATTAATATCTTCATTCTGGTTGTGTGATATTTTACCATCTTTTTCAGTCCATCAATCCATGTTTTATTCAGTCTTCATTTTTTGAAGCTTTTTAATACTGTTATATCTATGAGTTATGTAGTATTTCTCTATTTATTTCCTTGTAAGCCTAAAAACATTATGTAGTATGATTGTTTGTGGCCCGATTTTTGTTTTTGCTTTTCTGCAGCTCCCGTCTCTTTTTTTGTCGATGTAATTAATGTGCGCTCTGGCAGTGTTTTATGAGGTTTAACGGTGGTATTGTGTATTAAACAACCTGAAGACTTCTGTTAATAGCTTTTATAATATTATCATAACATTTCTGCAAAGTTGTGATCTCTGGTAGATCAAATAAGCTTTGATTCAGATTTCAAGTATTCCTTATATGTTTGTATCTCTTCATCATGTTTTAAAGAAATGTTAGTATTATTGTAGCTCGCACTAGTTTGTCACCTGAGGAGTAATTTATATTCAGCACTTCTATATTTTGCAACGTGTATGGTTGGTTAGGTAGTACAAAATCAATTTCATTTTTATATTTTCCATCTGGGGATAGGATTCACTGTTTTATAAACAACTTAAATACTTTCTAAGCTTTTCATGTTGGTCTAACCACATTAAATTTAAACAAACTTCTACCTAACATACATAGGTGACGAAATGTGTCACTTCGGGAAAGCAGACGTGATGTTATGGTTTTGTAGTGTACCTACCCCTAGGAGATTATGTAGCAAGTAAAAAATAAGGACTGAAAAAATCAAACCTTTGTTACAGTTGTGACTCCCGTAATTTCTTTATTCACAGCGAATGTAAAAGGACACACGCTTAAGATAAATAAAGTCACATAAAATAACGCCATACTACTTTGGGATAACGACATTTTAATAAGTATGAACTTGGTTCACTTTTATACACAATAAATTTTCTAGACAATTTTATAAAATTAAGTCTTGTTTACTCTCCGTGTTCAAATGGACACTACAATAACGGCGCGCACGCAACTGTATTATATGGCATAATACTATGTTGTTTATAAATTAACGCATCATTAAAGGTAGCTTTTGCCCGCGGCTTCGCCTGCGTTGTGGTCGGGAAGGTACTACCGGGATAAATCCGGGTCATGGTCTACTCATGTGCTAGATTTCATCCAAATCCGTTCAGCCTTTTTATCGTGAGAGCGTAACAAACTCGCTTTCACATTTATAATATTAGTTAGGATTACTAGCAGTGCCCCGCGGTTTCACCCACATAAGTCTCCTTCCCGTAGGAATATCGGGATAAAAAGTATCCTTTGTCCCAATCCAGTTCATGGTCTACCTATGAGCCAAATTTCATCTAAATACGATCAGCCGTTTTAGTGTTAAAGCGTAACAAATAAACAAACTCACTTTCACATTTATAATATTAGTTCTAGCTAATATTATATGCGAAAGTGAGTTTTGTTTGTTTATTTATCTGTGTCGTTTTGTTTTGAAAAACATTTACATTCTAATATAAATATTTATTCAAAACAAAAGGAAGCAGACAATTATCTACAATCACAAATCTCGATTATAATAGACGAGAATAATAAAAATTAATTAATAATAAAAAGGAATTATATGAAAACGGATTAAATTTCAAGCCGACGATGACGTTAAACCTTCTTTAATTATATTATTTATATAAATTATAGAAACGCAACATGGACTGAAATCGCACAAAAAATGAGATTTGGAAGGAAAAAGGGGAAGCATTTGCCCACCAGTGAGACACAATATAGGCTAACAAATAATAAATAAAAATTGTAACGTATATTAAGACATTGGTGTTTAAATTAGATATTCAATGAATATCTGCAGGTATCTACTGTACCTACCTCAGTCACCAGCGCCCTTACATTAATAACCTTCCGTTCTCTCCAACTCTCATAATTATCTTACCTACCAATAATTACAGATTATTCAAGCTCGTTCACAGTATTGCTAGTCGACTTAGAGGTTCTAAAACCAAACTAATTACTAGATAAAAGGTCATATTTTGTTTCGAAGGTATTTATCAGTCTACTGTATATTATTATACATACATTCCATGTGCTTAAAGATCAAAGATAGGTAGTTGAAATGGGTCATAGTAAACCCTTAAAAAGTAGTGGCTTTTGCCTGCCGGTCTATCGGCGTGCAGGTCGGAAATTATCACACGGAAACCTACTACCGAGATAGAAAGTATCCAACCCAGCTTATGGTCTACCTGGTGCCAATGTCTTCGAAATATGTTCAGCCGATAGACAACCAAACGACATAACATCACGCCTGTTTTCTCCGAAGGGTTAGGCAGAGGTGTACCTATAGTACACCCACATTTCGCCAGTTATGTTTAAGTCCTATGTAATAGGAGGCAAGCCTATTGCCATCAACCGCGCATAAATCCAGACTTCGGGCTGTCACTGGAAATTCCAGATGGAAAAACTCAAGGATACTGCCTGACCCGGGAATCGAACCCAAAGACCTCATGCTCAGCAGAGCGCTTGCAACTACACCAACGGAACTGTCATCTAAGTCATCAGTACATTTAAGGCATCGAATTTTGAACCCCAACCTACAGAGAAGGTACTTTGCAGGCTCAACATTTAATATTCTGCTTCATAAGAGTGGGTTTCCAACATCACAAATATTTTGGGAACATTTTTGTATTATCTGTTATTAAAGATAAGATGGGAAAGTTGTGTTCCGCTTAGCTTAAAATACTTTATGTGTTATCAATAAAGATCAAACGATATTTCATTCATTTTATTTTATTAAATTTTGATAGTACATAATGTAAGTGTTCTCCGATTTTTTACAGAATATAAGGAACAGAATACATACATAATAAAAAAGGGTTTTTCCAGAAGAAAACAGTTCTCAGTTCTACAAAAATCCTGGCATAAATAATATTTATAATTGTAATTATAACAATTTTATGGTAAATCTTGATTTGAATAATTATTTGTTTTTAAGTGACTTATGAGTTTTTAAACTGTTTTTAAATGTCATTTAGGCGGACTCCACAGATATCGTATCTTCGTCACTCAGACCCTTGTTCTCATTGGTACCTGCGGGGAAATTTGATGGCGGAGAGGAAGGCCCCTGGGGGAAAGGGTTTTGTGGGAACCCTGGGATTTGAGGGATTTGTGGGAATTGTGGGAACGCGGGAGCCTGACCCGACTCTTGTGGTATTTGAGGAAAGTTTGGGAAATTCGGGAATGTGTTTGAGGGTGGGAAAGGTGGGAACTGAGGAGTAGCTGGCTGAGTAGGTTCTGAGCCTGGGGACTGAGAAGGCGGCGGGGTTGAAGCTCCTGAATCTTGTCTTTGCTGCTCAGCGTTAAAGTCTGCTGAGTCTACTACAGCTGAGTCTGCGTCACCGGCCTGCTGACTTGGGGGGAAACTCGGTGAGCCTTCAGGGTAGGCTGGTGCAATAGGAGCAGGACCACTAGGAGGGGCAGGGGCGCTAGGATAAGCAGGAGCAGCTGGGAATACAGATCCTAACACTGGAGCAAAAGAGGGCGTTGAAGGATAGAAGACGTTAGCCGCTGGGATGTATGAGTGTCCTGCGATGGGGTAGTATGCTGGTTGTAAAGAGGCGTAGCTGTTGACTTGAGGCACTTGGTGGAATGCAAACTGTGGCTGAGCGGCGAATGCGTACGATGTTGGCACCTGTCGAAAAAACAAATAAACATATTTCGTAAAGCTCATACATAAGTCGGTACATACTACAACTTTTAATAATCTTACAGATTTAAATAGACAAATAGAAAAAAAATGGTTGTGAAATAACAAACAAAAACTTAAATAATTTATATTAGTGTTGCCCACTTCTTGCCAACTTTAGCATGAAACACTATCGAAGGCAAATTTTACCTAAGCAACCGTGATTCGTGTGGTGCCGGACTTAAAGAATAGCACCACCCTATTTCTTCCCGTGGCTGTCGTAAAACGTGACTAAGGAGCTTACTAGAGAATGTCCACCAGCGTTCTCTACGCTTTTTTAAAACCATTTTTCGATCGCCAACCCGCCCACCAAGCGGGTTGCGGTAGCAATTATGGCAAGCACCAAAAACAAACGGCCTGGCGGGACTACGGTAGCAGTCAACGCCACGGTGAGGCAAGGGGAGCTAAGAATCCCCAGAAGAAAACTATAATGTCGGTCTTGTCGGTATGCAATATACGTAGGTACCTATACATACGCAGGCGCGAATCATTGAACCTCGAAATAAGGAATCATTATCTTTACGTCTTCTTCTTTCGACTGGGCTCAAATTACTTTATTTTAAACTTCGGGGAGTTCACCAGTGGCCTACCACCACCTCTTATAGCATTATTATTTTATTCTTAGGTACGTCTCAAAAAAAACTCAAAGCATTTATTTCAGGCACTTTTGAATTGTCAAGGAATCGGTCAGTCAGAAATAAGAAGCTAGTTGCCCTTCCAAAGTGTGGTAGGTACCTATGGAGAACAACGGGGAAGAAACTCCACTGATATTCTTTTAAATTAAAAAAAAATTACATCATTCATATTGAAATTAATAATTAATTAATTAAATTATACATGTGAGAACAATGTAGAAAGACGTGCACGTTAGAAGCGTTCGTAATAAAAACAAGGAACAATTTAAAAAATAAAGTAAATTAAAATAAGCCATGGCAGCTAAGAGATGACCAGTCCCAACTGACGGCGCCCGTTCATGAACATGACCCATGAAACAGCACCATTCAGCTCAACCATTTTGAAGAGAGCTAAATAATCCAACACACGCGCTGCCATCATCGAGACATCTCAGTGAGCATGACATACTCACAGCCGCCATGGCACATTCAAATCAATGAAAGACACCGACATTATATACCCGATAAATGGTAGCTCTTTAGTACTTAGTACTCACACCTGTGCTATGCAATTATATAATACAAAAGAGATTGAGTTTATACAATGCAAAGATGTTCTTATAATCTTCAGCAGCTCCAACAGTATTTTCAAATGCTAATCAATTAGCTATGGTTATGGAGCTGGACCAGTATTTTTCTTTTTTCTTCTGTATTGGAAAGAGATGAAGCTATACAGGATAAATAGCTATGTAGACCCCCTGGTAATGTAATAAACGAGTAATAAGGCTTACCGCATTAATGTACTGTGTGGTGGAATAAGCGGTGGTCTTGGTCTCCCCTGGAATGATGGTTTTGAGGTGTGGTGAGGACACGGCAAAAGCACCAGGCCAGGCAATGGCCCCGCCAGCCGCGCAACTTGCGAACGCGCATAATAATGTGATTACTAGTACCTGCAATTATTTGTTTATACATTTAATATCATATTCTTCCTATGAAAATAATTACGGTACTATTATAATTTAATTACACTGCTCTTGGCTCTGTGCAGAAACAGATTGTCTTCTTAAAAAAAAATGTATGCCACGGTTGAGCTATTTAACGAGCCCACTATAGGCCAAATCATAGGTAAAACAGGGTGGCCTGTTTATATTGGGGGGGTATAAGTCTCTCTCTCTCTCTCTCTCTCTCTTCCTGGCTATGTATCCCACATGGTGGTGAGGACAGCCTTCCTCGTCTTTTTTTAATTAGGGGTAAAAGTATGTTCAGTAATTATTTATAAGTAGTTTAGGAAAAACTTAGCTCAAAGGGAAACATTTAATTCGACAAAATTCGTTCTAGATTTTTTTTCCCAAAAAATTATAAAGGAAAAGACTTCCCAGTAGTTTTAAAAACTCTTATGGACCGTAGATGTTTCCGAAATTCACCAAATGGACATTATTTCGTGTATTAGGAGTTCAAAGAAAGTTCGATATACGAATGTTTTAACGATTTTTTTGGTATTTTCTTTCGTTTGCTAAAGTGAATTGTGCTCATTTAAAACCATTTTTTATTTCGTTTTAAGTTAAAAATTGGCTCAATTTTACAATATTTTTTTATCTCCTATTGGTGACTGTTGAAAATAATATCCGTAAAATTATGAACTTTACAGACTTATGAACATAATTTACTACTGAACAACCAACGTTGTTCAGTAGTAAATTATCGCTGAACATACACGGGGTTGATTCGCAAAGCCTTAAGAGAGAGGCTTTTTTGGACCACAGTGGGCCACCCTGTCTAACAACATTTCTACACGTTTAAATTGTAACAAAATCTATGTATACACATATGTGTATCTACATAAATACCTATACAACGTGTTCCTTTTGATATCTCATAACTGTAGGGTATTAATGAGACCATGTCAAAGAATCAACTGGCACGTGAAATATTTTCCAAAACATTTTTTTTTTTTTCATTTTTCCTACAAAATAATTCGATAAAGTCACGATTGTTGTTACGTTAAATATAAAAAATAAAACATTAATTCTGTCAATTTTTGTCCGATTAAAAAAAAAATATGACAACGTCGCATTTTCTTAGCTTTAAACTACGAATAATTATTCGTAGGCTTTAAATATGAATGATTGGTTTGAATGAAAATTTACTCGTACTTAACAATGAAACTTCGTTACACACATCGAAAGTCTAGTGTTATGTTATCTTCAAAACTATGTATGTTTGGAACACTTGTTCTAGGACTTTTTGTATTATTTTTAATTATAGCATATAACCTTAGAGTTATGGGACATCAAAAGGATTACGTTGTATATGTCTATCATTAATCTATACTAGAAAAAACAAAGTCACTTTTCATGTCTGCTGTGTGACTGCCTAGTTCATCAAAGCTAAGTACCTACTTATATACTTGATTTTGATTAGATTTTCACCATCACTTAAAGAATTTATTCCGAAAGGATGATGTGTACCTATCATCATCATTATTTAACTTAGATATAGCACAACAATTAATATAAAGACATTCAATTATAACAGTATGAAGAACGATCACGCATTAGTAAACCATTTAATACACTCCCGGGATCTCTAATCGAGCCACCATGCTTTTTTTGTAATACATTCTATAATTGTTTTAAATGGTTGTAAATTCAAATTTGGAATAATGATGTCACAAAAATGATGGCCAGTTATCCAGTATATCGGCTTCAAAGCTGCTTCAAAACTTTTTCTTTGACTTAACACTATTTTGATGTTGATGAAGGCCTAACCTTCATAAGTAACATGGGAATGGCTCGATTTAGTAGCCCGGTAGTGAAATTCTTTAAAAAAACAGACACTAAATAATTCACTCCAAATTCACAAGTCGAATTCACGATATCACTTCTTGTCACTTGATATATATTTTTAGTATGTTCCAAGGTTAAGCACGTACCTTCATATTGGAGGCACAAAAGTGTTCTCTGTAATACGCGCGTTGATCTCCTGACGAGCCTTTTATACAGTATGTAGAACCCCGCCCACAGAAAAGAAAGAAAGTCACCTACTAGATACGTCTCGCATATTATTATTTGATGCACTTGGAATTAGTCGAGTCCCTCGATTGAGATCCTCACGATAACTCATTTGAATTTCGAAAAACTTACGCTGCACATACTGAGTAACTTAGTAAATTGTATTTGAATAAATAATATTTTTATGATTACCTGAGATTATTAATTGTTTTAACCCACCTATCGTTTTATTTATGAGGCGAGGCCAGGATTAAAATTTGATATAGATAAAGAAAATTGAATTTAATAGTATTTATAGTTCTATTTTGATCCTTAGTCGATAACATGAAGTAAAAATAAAAGAAGTATTGTGTTCAGATTGTTTTTTCATTTTATTCGTTCAATAATAACGGTATATACAAAACTTGACTGATTCACTATTAATCATCAGCGTGGATAAGAAAATAGGAGAAACTATATGTGATAAGGTACCTAGTTAATGTTGAATTAAAATAATCAATCTACGAACTTCCATTCGATAAATAACCAGCGTGCTATTTTATTTATTTTGTTAAACTATTATTAAAAATATAACTCTACAGAGAATTGAATCTTCTAGCTATAATTGTGATATCTAAAATATCTTCGTTGAAATAAAATAAAAAGAATAGACTATTTCTACTATCTGCACTTGTCAAAAAACCTCAACGTAGTAATTTATCAATCCACATATTTTTAACGAAGTTAAAGAAGTGCCAGCGTCTAAAGTCGCTGATCATTTCGGAATTCGTTATTATTATTATTATTTTTCTACCTTTTATGTACACACATATATACATAGACAAGACAAAAGGAATAGAAAAATACGTACAAAGGTGATGCTTATTTCTAAAGAAATCTCCTCCAGCATATCTGCGATAGGACAGAGGATAAAAAGAGATGTAGACACCGTGTGTAAGAGTAGAGAGAAAGTAAAATACATGAAATCAAAACAATTCACTTAATAAAATAAAACAAATAATATAAGAATGTACTTACTTACTTACAAACATACATACTTCTAAAATAAATAACACTTAAGATATTATTAATTATAATGTAACAAAAAAAATGTATAAATAAAGTACAAAATAAATACTTACGCAAGTATGACGAAGTGGAAAGATAGTGTTTTTTCACTCTTCTTTTAAAGAATTTGGCAATCCAATAATATCGGGCAGAAGTGAATTCCACAACCGCACCGCATGAAAGAGTAGGAGTAGGAGTCAGTGGAATGGGGAGGGAACTTAAGGATGTTTCTAAGATGCAACCTGCAACAAACATCAGAAGAAAAAGCGCTCCCGCGGATAGGATGGAGTTTTAGGATTGTGATGGAGATTAAATAGCAGACACAATATCCGAGAGTTCCTGCGAAGTCGAATAGGGAGCCACTTGAGTATCTTGCGAAAGTAAGAAACATGATCATATTTTTTAAAGTTAAAAACAAGCTCCTCGGTGTCATCCAAATAACCGGCATTGGCGTAATCTATGATGGGCTGAATGAGAATTTGAGCAAGGGAGATTTTGGTGTTCAAGGGCAAGAAGCTCTGGAGGCATTTAAACGAATGGAACGTGAAGTGCACTTTGCGACTGACTTGAGCAACATGGGCAGTCCACGATAAGTAGGAGTCCATGGTCACCCCCAGGTTTTTAACCGTGTTTGCGTATACAATCTGAACTTTATTCAGACAGAGTAGAGACAGCGATGTAACATCGAGCCTATTCCGCATAAACCTGCCGTAGATAATCATAGCCTGGGATTTACTAGGGTTGATATGCAGTCCAAATGACCGCGACCACTCGCCAATCAAATCCAGGTTGCTGTTCATGGCAGTCATAGCGGTGTCCGCATCTTCCCTTACGAAATGATTGTAAAACTGCAGGTAGTCGGCATGGAGATGGAAGTGAGAAGAGATGACTTTGGTGACAGAGTTAATGAAAATTGAAAAGAAAAGAGGAGAGAGAACGCCACCCTGAGGCACACCTGCTATAAGAGAGCACCAATCAGAAGAAAACTCGTCGAGACGAACTCGCTGCGAGCGGCCTTTAAGATAGGAGTTGAACCAAGAAATAGTGGAAGAAGAGAAATTTAAAGATTTAAGGAATCCTCAGAAGGATGTTGAAATCAACAGAGTTAAAAGCACTGCTAAAGTCCAGAGGTACAAGAAGGGTGAGAGATTTATATTATTTACCGTCTTCTTTGTACTTATACAGTGTGTATCTGAAAGGTGTCGCCATACTTAAGGCTGTGGTACACCATCCAGCTGAACAATCCTCCATTTGACCAACACCATAATTGCGAAAAAAATATCAACTGTCCCATACAAAACTTTAATACCTACTCGACCCAAATGTATGGGACTGTTGATTAGGTATTTTTTCGCAATTACGATGTTGGTCCCATGGAGAAAGTGGTACAATCTGATGGTCTGTAGCACTGATTGATACACGCTTTATAGTAAAATAAAAATAAATATGTTGCTTTGTTTGTCACTTATGCGTACCCTTTGATATTATACCAGATGATGACAGATTACTTCACGCTCACTTCGCCTACGTTTTCACGGTGAGATTTTTACAGAATAGACCGGCTGATACTTTCATCTGATTGCGACAAAACTTTGGTACCTATCTAAGTTGTTGTTTGCACGCTCGCGAAGGTTTTTGAGTTGTAAAACCATTCTCCACGCAAGCTAGTCGGCGGGCAAAAGCTAGTTTCAAATATACGGTCAAAACCGTTTATAACGACTTCGCTTAAAACGTACCGGTTATTACGACGAAATTGCGAGGTTCCAACATTTTTGTTTACTTAACAAAGTCTTTGGTTATAACGACTGTCGGCTATAACAATGATAATCGGATGGTCCCTCTGAAGCCGTTATAAACGGTTTTTACTGTATCTTGTTAGTCTTCATATAAGTATCTACGAATAAGTAAGTACATAATAACAGCAAGTTCTGATTCAAACCAGAAACTTTGCTGAAACTTTAAATAAGTAAGTTTAGCCCGGAGTCTGGATTCGTGCCAAATTGATGGCAATAGGCTCGCCCCAACATAACTGGCGAAATGTGGGTGTACCTACTGCAAGTACAACTCTGCCCAACCCTTCGGGGGAACAAGGCGTGATGTTATGTTTGTGTTTAAATAAGTGTGAATCCTCTTTTTATCTCCAACTCCAGAGAAGATGAATGTCGATGGTTTATGTTTTGACGTCGTCGGGTTTTTGCTTTTTCAATTTAATTATCGCAAGTTTTTTCTGTAACATTTCGCCAACAGCTTTTCCAGCATCTTGAGGTTTTATTGGTGGTTCTCCTTCAACAGGTTTCGTTGAAAACATATTTCTGAACGTCAACATTACGAGCTTTATCAGTTTACTTGGGGGCATCTTCATTGCTACTTCCAGTTCAGCTAAAAAACAGAAAAAGAACCATGTCTCATTGTTTCATTTTATCTATCGATCTATCTTCTACATATATCTATCTATCTATAAATATAAAAATCTCGAAAATGAATCGACCGATTGTGATGAAACTATGGTATGTAGTTGTGTGCGCGCGGGAGAAGGATCCTAACAAATATATATATATATATATGAAAAAGGCATTAGCTAGTAAATAAATAAAAAACCCGGCCAAGTGCGTGTCGGACCACGCGCAATGAAGGGTTCCGTAGTTGGGAAAAATTTATTTCAAGAACAAACTTAACTTTGAAGTTGAAAAACATGTTCCATACATTCCGTATGGGACAACATGTTTTTGCAACCGCAAATGTAAGCGTAAGTAAGTGTGTAATAAAGTTATTGAGTAAATTGGTCGATTATTACTCGTTAATTTTTATATGGTAAAAAATTTACTACTGCCGTGAATTTTTTACCATATCCAAAACCAACCATTTAGCTGGCAGAGGGGGGTATTTTTTTTTTCTGGACCGCACTTTGATTCACATTTATGTAACAGTTAAAAAATCCTCGATCTAACCATAACTGTGTATTCAAAGCCTTAAATATTACATTTCAAGAGGAAAAAAACTGTGATTGTAAGCTTGATAGAATCCCATGGCGGTAATCCGACAAGGAGGCTCGCCGCTTCACAGGAGCCAGCCGGATGGCTATAGGCTATGGCCAGGGGGTCCGCTAGGGCCGATGTTTACCGGGGGTGCGAAGAAAACCGAAAGGAAGATCGTGGGCCCCGGCAGTAGAGCAACCGAAGGAACACGGGTGGGTTTTAGTCAGTAAGAGTCTGACACGCCCTCCCGCTCCACTCAGAGCGGGAGAAGTTATTTGATAATTTCCAACACAAAAAAAAGTGGGGGTACACTTGACTCTAACAAAAATTTGCACTTTTAAGCTTAATATTTCGAAACGGATCCCTGATTCCAAAAACGGATTTCACAAACTCTCAATATTTTTGAACGACCTTTCCAACGACGTTTTGATTGAAAATATATTTTTTTTAATCAATTTACAGATGTCGCCAATAGCGCTTTCCGTAAACGGAGATAAATATAACACGCCACAACAGCTTCATCACTCGAAGTCGACATTTTCTCGCGAAGATCTAAGCACAAATTATGCCGAGAAAATAACGTCAGTTCCGAATGATAGCAGTGCGGTATCGTTTCGGTATACAGAGCATACCATACTGCACTGTTGCTTAGCGACCAATCAGGAAAGGGCCTAAAGATAATCGCTCAGCAAGTGAAATGTAGAATGTATAAAGTATCACTTAACATCAAGTCTTTGGTTCACTTAACTCTTTTTATAGCGGTTACAGTCTTCTAAGTCTAAAACACGAAAGAAATGTGAATATCGCTATCGCTTTTTGGTTGTCTGTACTTTTAATTCATTTACAAAACCGCTCCACACTTTTTTAATTAACAATCAATCTATCTGCCTAGTCTTTTCACAAACATGTTGGGGTCGGCTTTCAGCCTAACAGCAGAATATCAGTATTTTACTTTTTTTTATCCCTTTTTATCAATATTTGTTTCAGTTTTTTTTTTTGTACTTTTTCAATAAATCATCCTGCATCCCGCGTCTGTCTGTTTGTCTGTCTGTCTGAACGCGATAAACTCGAAAACTACCGAACGGATTTTCAAACGGTTTTCAATAATTAACGGAGTGATTCATGCGCTAAGTTTGAGTGTATAATTTATTAAGGTTTAGTGTAAACTGGCTGAAATTTGACAATTATTGTTGCAGATGTCGGAAAAAATTAATGCCGACTGGGAGCTTTATTGGCGTGCGCTGCTGAAATCGTAATAGTGACATAAAATTTATGTTCTACAGTATTGTATATCTAAAAAAGTTCAACAAAAAATATACAATAGCAAATATCTATCTTCTAAGGATGACACACAATAACCATTTTTATCTTTCAGAATTTGATAGAAATTTCATATTTATTTTCGAAGCTATTTTGACCGGTATTAGATTATTCCTTATCCATTAAACTATGTTACTTAAATTGAGCATTTAATTCAGATTAAAATATGGCTCAAAATCATTTCATTTAAAGTAATGGTTTAAAAGATATCGCAGATTCAAAATTACGTGTAGCAAAATAATTTTGGTTGACGGCAACGCAACGTGGGCGAAACAGTAGGAGTCAATGTCCTTTTCCTCGGCTATTAGGTATGTAAGGATCGTAGCATGTGGCGTTCTGTAGTTTCTGTCTACCCCCCATGGAAAGAAGGCGTAAGTTTATGTTATATTATGTGTTATATTTTTTTTTACCATTGCCACTCGAAGAAGGGCATTTCTTTCATCGATAACAGTGAATAAAACTCTCTTTTCCTCACTGAGTGAATAATTTTTTTTTTAAATTTGGAACAAGCACAAATTATGTACAAAAACCGCCATTCATTTATCATTTACGGTCAATTCTCCAACTGCAAATGTAAGTTTGTAATAACAAAAAAAAAAAAACATAAAAAACAAAAAAAAAATTGTGTCAAACTACAAATTAACGACTTTTGACTTTTTTTCTTTATATGTGCTGTGAGACCTAGCTTCCTGCCAAATTTCATGATTCTAGGTCAACGGGAAGTACCCTGTAGGTTTTGATTTATTTGCGAGTATCGAAATATGATACATAAATGGCCGTATTTTTTTATTGTGTTGACTGAGAAGCTTGATTTTTTTAGAACTACAAGGGACTATAGACCGATAGCGTTCTTCAGAAAAAGGGTCTTGACAAACTGACAGACAGAGGGACAGACAACAAAGTGTTCCGTTTTTTCCTTTTGGGGTAGGGAACCCTAAAAATAAATAAAACGTGCTGAAAGTACCTGCTGGCTGGCTAAATTGAGCTATTCCATAGAGCTACACAATAACATTTTTTTGTAAATATCCCGGCTACTTTGGTTAGTTTATTTTCTACCTGATATCGTGGTTGTTTTATGTTATTGGAAAATCTGTTAACATAATTATAATAAAATGAGTTCTTCCAGTGACGAAAATCAGATCAGTGACTCCGGAATCATTTCGTTTAAAGCAGCAATTATAGTAGATAATTTGTTGCCGCCAAAATTTATTTTCTCACAGTCAATGGTAAAAAGTAGAATACACAACTCGTGAAAAAAAATTCTTCTCGGTCCTTGTATCCCTCGAATTAAATTCCCTTTTATTTTACTTGTTGCATAATCTACTATTATATCACTAGCTACACTCAAAATTGAATAAGAGCTCAACCAATGAACAACATTGGCAAAACTTTTTTTTGTTGAATACGAGCCTTTCGGCTTCTTTTGTATATGTGTATTTTATTTCTATTTTTTATTTTTATTTGCGTTTTATTTGTGCAGAATAGACAAGTTTTTCTAGCTAAACTTAATCCTTGTAAGTTATAGAAAAACGTCTGATATATAAATCCAAAAGTGGGTAGAAAGGTATGTATAGTTTTTGGAAAAGGGGGAGGGCAAGGAGAACAAAGAAAACATAATCCTGATCCCTTAAGATTATGTAGGTACATCATACGTCACTGAAGTTAAATAGGTACCTACAGAGGTATTTGATTTATCCAATATACATCTTCATTTATAAACGTTGCTTAAAGTTAAGTAACGATTAGCGGCTGTTTAACCATAAATTATTGACGTTTAAACGTGTCTTAACTTTAAGCAATTTTTGTAAAAAAAAAAACCTTTTTTTAAAGAATATGTATATTGCAGTTAATTTAAAGTGTTAAATGACTCTAATAGAGGAAAATTACCTAGCTAATAATTACCTAAAGGGCACATGTAACTTTACCCAAAGATTTCTTCATTCTGGCTTTTTCATTTCCTCCATCGATGAAGTCCATATTAACACGTTGACGGAGCGCTGACATAATGATGTGATAAATATTATTATCCTGAATTTGAAAAAAAAATGTAGGTATAAAACTTCATACACGGCAAGCTTGAAAAATAGTAACGGCTGAATAAACTTTGAACAAACTTGTGGCTGTTTTACCCCTAGCAAATATTGTAAGAGGTAAAAAATAAGGACTGATAGAAACAAACCTTTACAATTCCTGTGACTGATGTAACTTCAGTAGGCGCAGCCATAAAAGAAGACACACATGAAACAAGTGAAATAATGTAAAATAGTGTTACAGTATTCTGTAATAACGACATTATAAAACACAGACTTTCCTAGATGGTTTATTAATAAAAATAGGTCTCGTTAACTCTTTGCATTCAAGCGAACTGACACCACTATAACAGCGGAACTGTACTATAAGGATGCCAATTTGTTTTCATATCCACCCGTAATAAC
The DNA here is from genome assembly GCA_916610215.1 of Omphaloscelis lunosa. Lineage (NCBI taxonomy): Eukaryota > Metazoa > Arthropoda > Insecta > Lepidoptera > Noctuidae > Omphaloscelis > Omphaloscelis lunosa. Next base: position 15,048,608 of record OU744244.1, on the reverse strand, counting down.
TATTGATAGACTTAAATCAAAACAAATGAATCTTTCCATTGTTTTCATAATTACGATTAGATGGATTATTTTAGAGATTATGGTGGGTACACAACATACGTGAAACATATGAAACCTTGCATACACATAAAATCTTGACTATGTACGAGTATAATAATATTATGAAGCGAAAAGATTTATATTTTTGTTTGTAATGAATAAATTCAAAAGCTACTGGACCGATTTAAAAATTCCTTTGTCCATTACAATTCTATATTATCATTGAGTAATATAATTATTATAATAAATATTAATTATAATAATATTATTGATAAAATATAATTATTAATTATATATTTTTAAATAATAATTATAAAATTACAATTATTATAATTATAATTATTGTATAATTTATAAAGATATAACGTGGGCGAAGCCGCTGGTGGAAGCTAGTGTAACATATTTTGAAACGAACATGCTTTCCAAACATATGCAATGTAACATGTTGAAACAAATTCGCCTAGTTGTTGTATAACATTTCATGTTGCATTGCAACATGTATTTAGTTCTTTTCCACGTTACATTTTATGTTACGTTTCACATATGTGTACCCACCATTAGATACGGTGTTCGTATAGTTTAGGTTACGTAATTAAAACCACAATAACATGACTCATTCAATTGTTTTCTCCTCTTAGTGTTGATCTAGGTGTATAAGAAAGGTGTTGTCAAAATTTACGGTGTTGTACAGACCATCAAACTGAACAACTTTCTCTTGGGACCAACAACGTAATCACGAAAAAAAAATCAGATTTCCCATACATTTGGGTTGAGTAGGTATTGAAGTTTTGTATGGAACAGTTGACAATTTTTTCCCGATTACGATGATGGTCCCATTGAGAAAGTTGTTCAGTTTGATGGTCTATAAATATACGACAACCTTAATTTTGACCACACCTTTCTAATACATCCTGTATAGGAGATTCCTGTATTTCATTAATTTGCAGATTATAGTTGTAAAAGGCACTTTTGGCGCGTGGCCAAAATCGGAAACAACGTTGGCATCTTGTTTTTAGGGTTCCGTACCTCAAAAGGAAAAACGGAACACTTATACGAGTAGGATCACTACGTTATCCGTCTGTCTGTCTGTCTGTCAAGACTCTTTTTCTCAAGAACGCGTGGAGGTATCAAGTTGAAATTAAAATCAAATATGTAGGTCTACGGTCCCTTGGGGCTCTCATTAAAAAATACGGCCATTTATGCGACATATTTTGATACTCGTAAATAAATCAAAACCTTTAGGATACCTTCCATTGACCTAGAATCATGAAATTTGACAACAAGTAAGACATAGCGAAGTAAAGGAAAAAGTCCGAAAATCGTTTATTTGTAGGTTGATCACATAAAAAAAAAATTGCGATTACAAACTTACACAGTTGGAGAATTGACCGTGACATTTATCACGATGTATGGGAGAACATGTATTTTTAACTTAAATGTTAAGTTTATTTTTGGGATAAATTCATCCCAACTACGGAACCCTTCATTGTACGTGGTCCGACAGACACTTGGCCGGTTTATTTTCAATACAATTGCTGTGACAATATCAGAAATGTTTACCAACAACGCACCCTGTATATGTATTGGTTAATACTTTGTAACAATATTATGATAGAGTGTCCGTGTAGTTTCTTTCCGCTTACGCTTTGGAATGGGCAACTAGCTTCATCTTTCTAACTGAACGACCCCTTGACAATTCAAAAGTGCCTGTAATCGGTTTATTTGAAATAAATGCTTTGAGTTTGAGTTTGAGTCAGACGCCAGAAAATCCTTGTAGAGCTTTAATTATTATTTATTACAAGCTGCGCCCCGCGGTTTCACCCGCATAAGTCCCTTCCGTATAGAGTACCTTTTATTCCGATATTCCCACGGGATCGTGAATTATGCTCCAGGGCTAGGTTTACCCCATTGTGTGGATCGCCCGGAGGACACGGTGGGGCATACGGTGGAGGTCTGCCCAGCTTGGGCGGAGCATCGCCGTGTCCTCGTGGAGGCGATCGGCGGCGGTGATCTCTCGCGTCCGGCCCTGGTTCAGGCCATGGTACGGAGCGAGAGGAAATGGGAGGCCGTCACCTCCTTCTGCGAAGCTGTAATGCTCGCGAAGGAGGAGGCGGAACGCGTGAGGGAAAGGCAAATTTCGCGCCCTCACGCCCCTAACCGCCGCAGGAGGAGACGCCCAGGGCGTCGGGAATCGCGGGGCGATTTCCGGCCACCGTAGGCGCGGGCTTGCGGGCGGTGAGCAATGGGTGGCTCACCGTCCGATAAGGACCAGGCCCGGGTCAACGGCGCGTTGTGTTCCACGCGCGCCTCAAAGAGATGTCAGCAGATTTGAAGGGGTCCACTAGGGCCGATGCCTGCCGGGGTTGCGAAGAAAACCGAAAGGGTGATCGTGGCCCCCGGCAACAGGGCAACCGAAGGAACACGGGTGGGTTTTGGTCAGTAAGAGTCTGACACGCCCTCCCGCTCCGCCCAGAGCGGGAGAAGTTAGTTGATGATTTCCCACACTCAAAAAAAAAAAAAAGGGCTAGGTTTACCCATGTGCCAAATTTTCAACAGTTCAGCCGTTTTAGCGTGAAAGTGTAACAAAAAAACAAACTCAGTTTCGCATAAAATTACTTAGGATTTTCATCGTGCCTACTCAACAGAATATCTTCGGAATCAGACACATTCAAACCTATGGAACAGGCAGGTTTTTGAAAAAGATTCAGCACTACAGACCATATAATACATGGTATAAGATCAAGTCATTGAGAAATATCTGGAATACCGAAAACCGCTCTACATAGCTTTTATCGACTATAAAAAAGCTTTCGACTCCATCTCGCATAATAGTATATGGAGGCACTAAATAAACAATTTGTGAACTCTAAATATATAAATATTATTAAAAATAGTTACACAAACAGTACAAGTCGCGTCAGGTTAGAATAGAGTCGGGGCTACAATACTATCAATATAAACAGAGGAGTCAGACAAGATACTGAATGTTATGGCACATCTTCCATGGTCAAAGAGGAGCATTAATGTAAATGGAAAACATCCAAGCCATTTACATTTTGCGGATGACATTGTCGTACTATCGGAAAATACTTTGGAACTAAATTGGTATTATGGTCACCGAATTACAAGCAACGAAGATAACTGAACGAACAATCAGGATAACTGAAATGAAATGAAATTGTTTATTCTGTAAATAGGATATCGGGATCACTCTTAGTTGTTATATTTAAAAAAAAATATTAAAAATATGCTAGATGAGTTCGGCGTTTCCTATCTGGAGAAGAAAGGCCGAAACAAACTCAGAGGTTGCAGTTTCTTTTAAAGTCCAGACGTCATTTTGGTTAGGGAAAAACTAAGATGAAACTAAAAGGGAAGGTCCACGAGATACCAGATTCAGAGGCCGACCATGCAACCGATGGGAGGACGAGATTATTGCGAACGCTAGGCGAGACTGGTCACCGTATCACATAGAGGAATTCTTTGGAGGAGGCTTTTTACCTTATTTTATTTTAATCATTATTATTTTATTTTAATCGAAATTAATCAATTTTTATATTTCAATACATGATGTAAATTTAATTTAATCATTTTAAGTATTAAGAAAAAAAATAGTAATGGAGAAGTAAAGGAAATATTATCATTCTCCTGCCCTTATCCTAAAATATTTATCTAATAGTCGTCATCTCGGTAGTAGCCCCCTTTCTAGCCATAGCCCCCTTTCTAGCCATAGCCCCCTTTCTAGCCATATCATCTTTCCCAGAATCCATGCATCGTTAAAAAATCAAAACCATTAATTTAAACTTGAAATCGAAAAGCTGATGGTAAAAGCTTTTGTTAGCTGGTCCTTAAAAGCGCATTATTTAAACTAACTATTTTAATTTGTTTATGTTTTAGCATTGTATTGTGCGTTCATTATTACTTGTCCCGTAACGCGGTTGGTATCACTGTTCTGTCGCCATTTTGAACTCTAGTTTCAAAGTGACAAGCAATGCAAGGGTGCCAACATGATGGCAAGGGACAAGTTATAGTAAACGGTCTGTACTCATTTTAATTTGACCTGTCATTATAGTTTTTGTACAACAGTAATTACAAGGATTTTTTGGCGAGTGGCCAAAATCGGAACTAACGCCGCCATCTTGTTTTTTCAATAGAGTCTGTCTATTGGGTATATTGAGTATCCCCGGATCAACTATGAAAAAACGTATGTGCGTGGATGTGACGCATGCTTTCCCAAGCTTTTCTCATTTTTGTATTTTAAACTATTTTTTGTGTCACATTTACCGCAAATAAACGTTTCTTCTTTCTTTCTTTCTATTTGATACTTGAATAATTTTATGCAGAATATTTATTTTTGGTTTTACAGAACAATTTTTTGCTTTATGCTTTCCTATTAGGAAAGCATAAAGCAAAAAATTGTGTAAATAAGCTTATATAATCATAAGATTACCTAAGTCACATAGAAATTAATATTACCTACATAATAATTGTTAAATATGTAGGTCATATTTTTTTTAAATGTTACATTAGTTATCCTGATTATATGTATGTTTATTATTATACTAAGTTTTCTTCTAGGATGTTAAATTGGATTACATAAATAATAACACAGATTTTTATATTGATGTCACGCGATTTCTCATTGCTATATTTAATTATAATTCCACATTTAAAACTGTTATATTGATGGACCAGGTCTTATAAATATAAATCCTGTTTACTTAGTATCAAAACGAATTCAAAAGCTTACCAGTAATTTTTTAAATTACTGTAAACAATTGTACTTTTTCGTTAAATGCATCCTCGCGTTCGCTTTTCACTCGGTCGTAATTATTTATCATAGTGTTTAACAACTTTCTCACACTGCTTCTTAAATTTTTATGCTTTGTTTTACTTGAAATACGACAAAATATACACAAATTTGTTTTTGTAAGAGGTTATAAAAAAACAAGTGACATTTGCAGCAGAGTTACTCAGCTTTCATTAGACAGACTATAATTTCTATGACAATTTTACAAATATCAAGTCCAACAACGCCTCCCTGTCAATATCATTCAGGTGCCAAATAAGTATTCTAATTTGTTCGGAAGAATTTAGTATAAATAGAAGAAACCCGAGTGCTTAATTAAATGGCGAATAAGCTAAATTAACAACCTAAAAATTATAACCTAAATCGCTAGTCGAAGGGCGAGGGCTTCGTATTTTATAATTTTATTACAGTTATATTTATTCAATTTGATACTTATAAACATTTTATCAATTAATAATATTTTTACATCAAAAACAGAGACTAAAAAGTTTTATAACTGTCCACTATTTCCGACTATCCTTGTTCATTAATAAATCTTGCAGGCCGTCCTTGGCAATAGCCAGCGGTATGGCGGTGAGGCGCGTACTGAGTTTGCTCCAAATGTATCAGATATCAATCAAAGTTGACATTTGCCAGCAGTTACTGGCCTTATCATAATCTCTCCCTGACATTTCTAACTTACCAAACTTGTACTATATATTACATACATGAAAGTAATCTTTTCGTTGCAATTGAATTGCAATAAAAGTTAAAATAGAAGTGTTAAAATAATTCGCTATACGGATGATAAAATAAAATAAATTTAAAATTTTAATTTAATTATAAAAAAAAAATACATACTTTGGCCCCTACATACCTTCCTATATACATTTGAATAATTTTGACATTTTTAATTAATTAAGGTAGTCATATTATTAATAACAAAATAAATATCTAACCTACTTGGTTCCAAGTGTATTAAAAACTTTTTCGTCGAACACTGGCTGGTTAAGAAACACGAAAGTCAATGAAAAGCAATAAGTCTTCTACATTATAGGTTATAAACTGCCAAAAAATCCCGATTTGCTTCAAAAACTTTCAAAGATCATTTAAATCAGAAATGAAATGCAATGTTTGTACATAAAAAATAGCACTGTTATATAATTCACATCAAAGTTTTCTGTAATGAATAAGAAATGTCAGGTAAGAATAAAATTAGACCTACATAATATCATTTAGTTGTAGCTAGTATGTTTTAAACTTTTTATGTATTATTATTTTTATTTTCATGTATTTGTGTATTTTTTTTTTGTGTTCAGCAACTGATACTTCTGCACAAAGTCCGGAACTTCCCAAACCAAAAAGAAAATGTAAGTATCTTATTTTTTTTATGCCATTAATAGATGTGTGCAGTTTTATTTTATATTCATACTGTTGGTGTTTTGGCATTCAACTATTCATAAATAAACCTACCTAAACCGTCACATCATCTATTGCACGTAAACATATCATGAGAAGTTAGGGAATAAATGAAAAAGCTCCTTCTGAAATAATATAAAATTAGAACTATATTTGTAGGTGGGAACTTGAGTGCAATTACCAAAAATACTGCCCGTAATTACCTTATTGTTGCAAATAATTAAAATACTAAATTACCGATTCAATTAGTTATAAGATCAATATACTTTAACAAGTCCATTAATGGTCGCCAAGTATATGATTGAATGGATACTAATTTGTAGGTACGGTAGTGAAGAAATATGGCATTAATCTATCATGAGGCATAATAATAATGGCTGCCTAACATCGATAGCAAAAAGGGGCTTATTATTAATGAATGCGTAGAGGAAAAATATTTCCCAGTGAGTATCGCGGGCGCCCCGCGCGTCTTCCCATTTTCCTTCCCGCCGGGTTCGGCCGTCAGTCGGCCGGCACCCGCCGCGGAGCAAACAGCTCAGCACCCGACGATCGCACACCACACACTGTTTATTTACAAATAGACCGTCACATTTGACAACAGCAGGGACAACACGCATTCACGTACGTTGGTAGTAGTTACTTTCATTGTTTTAAATCATTTCTCAATATAACATTTGGAAAATCAGAGAACCAGACGTTCAGAAAATATCAACACAAACACATTGTTATGTCTAGGCTACATTCACAATAGTGCCGATTTTCTGTTCGCTTTTCAAAGGTCCATTCGCTAATTCGTAAATTTTAATTATACTCTTTAAATTAAGCGCGTAGGTGGTAATTAGCTAATATAATTTTGATAAATGTAACCTAAGAAATGTCTGAGTGAGTTTAGTTTGCGATCGTTCCCATTCTAATAACACATTGCGAGATTAAGTAACTGTGTTCACACGTAACCAAGAGCGATAAATCGTCTGAAACAAAAGCCAGTGATTAACAGTGCTACATGCAAAAACACGCTGATGCAAACGTGTGCCAAACATTCGTTACGGTTTCTAAATCATGCCTATTGGTATAAAAGTTTGTAGAAAGCGTTTTACTGACACATTTTTAACTGACTCAATTTTGAACTGTTTACTCTAGACCAGATACTACAAAGCCTAATTACAATAAAGACAGCATCTCATTCAAACTGATAGATGTCTTAAACTCCCGAACCTAAGGCTGCCTGTCCACCGGAGCAGAGCGATGCAGTGGAGCGGAGAAATGTGCCAACAATAACCAATAGGAGCGGAGCCCTGAAGCGGAGTTTAGATTACATTGGTTAATATTGGCACATTTCTCCGATCCACTGCCTCGCTCCGCTCCAGTGGACAGGCAGTCCTATACTGTCACTTTTTATTTGATTACAAACAGTAACATAACTTCTTGAACATTTTCATTAAAATATCTGTGTTGAGTTGCCAACAAATACACAAATTCACTGTGTGCTCATTCGTTTCGCCCCCAATTTGCTTGTTTACGCTTGATGCACTGCGCCCTCGCAAGTCATGTCCGATAGCAATAGCACTTGAAACGAAGGAAATTCATCTGGCCATTGTGGAATACATTACAAGAACCGACTGAGTCATACGTAACAATTCTCTAATGATCTAATTAACGATCAATTACCGCTTATGAGCTATAAATATAAACACGGGTTGCTTCAACCATTATGTTTTTGCCTCACATCTAAAACTGTCTCTACAACATTCTACTACTTTAACGAGCATCTGGCTTTAGAAGCACCGGAATGACCTTGGGCTGCTTGCATTGTATTTTTCAACTTGACAGCATCACTAGAACCTTGCATACTAATGTTTAGAGGTTACATGCATCCATTATAAACAGCTTACATCTTTAATACTAAAGCTTACAACTTTAGTATTAAAGCTGTAAGCTACAGACTTGATTTTACCAAATTTTTGCTCATAAATAATTGAAAGGTTGTTATGGGACGAAATATCACATACGTACACATAAAAATATCGAAATAGACAAGTGCATATAAGTATGCACTTGTCAACAGAACTTATAACAAATTCATCAACCTGCATTCTGCGATAGACTGACCACCCCCTCCCTATTTCGACAGTGTATAAACCTGATCAGTGCATTCTGTAATGCTACCCTACGCTAAATCGATTCATAGAGTTCAATATGCTTTAATTCGCTCGTGACCCTGAATAACATGAGTTCAAAGTACGCATCAGCTGCAGACCCGTGCATGGAGTTTTAAACTCACTTTGCTTTTCATGTGTACTATATATATCCTTCAGATAGAAAAATATATTGAAAGGATATATTCACTAAGCTATGTAGGTGGTTAGGAGTCAGAAGTTCGGAACAGCTGCTGTAAACTGCTAACATAATAATATTATGCTTTTCCGCATTTTTTGGTTATAACTGCTTGCAAAAAATTCGATTGTTAACTGTAAAAAAAATAAAAAACGTGGCTATACCATAATTACTGAATCAAACATACCATTTCGGCTTGTACACGGTTTGAAGCTAAACCTTGACTGCTTCTTACAAAACGTCAAAATTATGAAAAGGTCAATTGTATGGCGGTGGTGACTGCATTGTAGACGATTTTGTTGCTAGCCTTATGTTGTCAGGTGACATCCATCAACCCGCACTAGGCCCGCGTGGTGGATTATAATAGCCCACTCGCTCTCACAAAGAGGAGTCCTGTGTCCCAGCTGTGGGAACATTCACATCCTGCAACTGATTATCTATGTGGAGGAGTTGCAGGACCGCGGAACGCAAGAGGTTCGCGAACATAGTGGATCCCACTTCAAAGTTGCCACAGCTGGGACACCGGACTCCCACCTAATAACATAGTGGATACTCACCTTTATAGGCTGATTATGTCATGCTTGTTCTTATGCATAGATTAAAAGTACCTTGCTCGTAGTTTTCAGGAGACAACTGTCATTTATGATGCTTTACCTATCCCAATAAATTTAATGATAATCAGGGCATTCATTTTTCTTTTCTTTTTGTCTGTGTGCCTTAGGTCTCGCAGATCGACCTTGGAGGTGGTCCACTGCTTAACCAGGATATCCTGTGAATGGCTTAATAAATTATGGCCTCCAGTCAGGGCGCATTAATTCTTCTTTCTAAAAATCTTTAATGCGATTGCAGCGTTTCGCATGGCGGACGAGGCGGCGGCCGACAGTCTGTTCGAGCGACTGCGGTTGCACCAGCAGCGAGCGCCCGAATCTACCGAGGCGGCGCGCGCCATCACCGCGAGGATCAACACGCGAATTACGTCACACGGTAAGTTGGTCCCACGACCAACTGCAAACTTGGGCGCAGAAGCTCCGACCAAGATTACCCCGGTCGTATAACCGTGGTCGTGGCCACGTATTCCGTAAGGCCCCTTATTCGCTTTGGATCGGGCAACTTCTTCTACGCTAGGTTTCTTGGTAAGTCATCTTTGAGATTCTTAATGTTATAATATGATGACATATCACACACGCATCATGTAAATTAAAGAATTCTTATGTATATTTTTCCCGAAAACTGTCCCTTCAACGAATAAGGCTTGAATAAAATGTTAATTCCTCGTAATAAATGCAAGAACGTGGACAGTTTTATAATTACTATATTCCTCTTAACCTGGTTCTAGTTTTAAAACCGATTCTGTAGCTATCCGTATACGTATTAAATTATTACCAGCCGGCAGGTAATATTGTGAAAATAACAAACGTCCGACACCCCTACAAAAACTTGAAAATAAGGTTTCACACAAAGTCTTTGAGTCACAATCAATACCAAGTGTCTGGAAAACAGCTATTATGTTACAAACACAATTCAGCTGCGCCTTAATAGCGGCTCATTTTTACAATAGTTTATTTCGACTTAAAGTTGGGGATGCAATGAATACAATCTTTCTACAAACCCGCAGGCTGTTAATATGGCACTTCGAGCAGTTTTTTTTAATATTTGGTATGCCGTATTGATGGCTTCGGTATAGTGTATAGAAGCACTTACGTAAAATTTGCTTGTTAACAATTAAGTACCTATGTTAAGATGGGGCAAGCTAATTTTCAACACTTTCTTCTTGACCTTTAAAGTTTAGACTATGTAGTACGCTCCATTGACAATACATCTACCCCTTTGTTTATAAACAATGCTTAAAGTTAAGTAACGTGTAGCGACTGTTAAACCATAGATTTTGGACGTTTAAACATCTCTTAGCTTTAAGCAACCGTTAATTAACCGTTAGCTTTAAGCGACAGTTAACCCCCTATTTGTTAGTGATGGCTTGATGCTGTAGACAGAATCGTCTGCTCGAAGGAACTCTTTCTGTTATCGCCTTGTTAGTAACAACGTTAACATTGCATAGCAAAACGTAACCAGTAGATTAAGCATCTTTGTTTGGATTTAAACTCTCGGATATTAAGCTTTAATATGTTTAGGGTGGACAGCCAACTACCCTTCCTCTTTAGTTCCCGATACAACACCAAACGTAGTCATAGTATAGCATTGACAATTCACACAATAATAATAATAATGAGACAAGGGCACACTTATTAGATCCAGTAGTAAGAGTAAACGAAACAGTATAATATTTTATCTACGTCCTTCCCGTATAATGATTTTTGACAGACGCCAACACCGGGGCCCAACAAAACGACAGTCACAGTGTAACATCCTTGGAAAGCATTACCCGACTAGAAACATTAGTACCAGCTTACAAGCTACTGCCAAAAACTATCGCTATCTCATATAGCGTATACATTCGCTGACAGCCAGCGTACAGACACTGTGCTGACGCGTATCTACAGGTACACTACTCTGTCTACGACACTAACCGATTTTTACTCTCCACAAAATAAGGCGAACAGTTAGCCGACGTGCGCACGGACGTAATAAAATCGCGGCGGAATTTTATCGCGCACTGGATTTTCAACTCTCGGTGTTAAGCCGAGCGTTGAGAATCCAACACGCTGGGACGCACTCTCGTCCCAGCACGTTGAAAAAACACACTGTTGGATTTTCAACTCTCAGCACTAAGCAGAGCGTTGAAAATCCAGTGCACAAAAAAAAATCGCTGCGTTTTTATTACGTCCGCGCGAACGTCGGCTTAAACTCCTGTCGTTTTAAAACCGACCAAACTACAGTCTTCATTTCTTCAATTTACGAAAAATAATTTTCATCTCATTCAATACACGTAAAGTTGATGTACCTGAACGTTTTTATTGCTTACTAGCTGCGCCCCACGGTTTCACCCGCATAAGTCTCGATCCCGTAAAAATATCGGTATAAAAAGTATCCTATGTCCTTCTCCGGGTCAAGGTCTATCCATATCCCAAATTTCATCCAAATCCGTTCAGCCGTTTTAGCGTGATGTCGTGACCAAGGGAAATAGGGATTCATTTTTATATATATAGATAATAACTGCATTATACGAACGTCGATATTTTTCGTATAAATTAATCGGTAAATGCGACATACGTATGTAATAAAAAACTGAAAGAATATTGTAACTTGTGTAAATGATTGTCACATCTGGCACTTTCACATGTTGAACATGTATGTTGTTCAAGTGACAATAATAATAACGAACGTCACAGAAAATCACTTCCTTTAATCTTAAAAGCTGTTCTTGGACCAAGACTATCTGATCATAAAATCTTACTATATTTTCCTACATTATTTAGTTTAACCCCGGATTGAATATGATCTACTGCTTAGCATGAGCTCCTGGGTTCGAGGTCGATTCCCAGGGTCAGGTAAAGAGTTATTGGGTTATTCCATCTGGAATTTGTCAGTAGCATAGCGGAATCTGGATTTGTGCCCGGTTGATGACAATAGGCTCACCCCTGTTACATGGGGGAATGTGGGTGCACCGCTGTCTAACCCTTATAATACCTGCATGATGTTATGTTTTGTGAATATGAGTTTTACATTTTAATGTCAGTGAAGGTGACTTGCTCATGCAAGAGAGAAGTCACAAAGCTTAATGTCACATAAGACAGTTCAACGATTTATAACGACCTTGCCCATTTTAATTAACATAATAAAGTATTTAAATTATTGCGACTGTAAACTATTCGACGCCTTTTCTGCATATGGAAACATTCTAAAGTTAACTAGAGGAAGTGCAGCATATTTGGAATATCATCTTGTTTTTTTTAGAATAAGTATAAGAGGAAACGGGTTAGCCCAATAAAAAATGCAGTAAATTATTGACAAATTATTTAACTTCAATAATACAAATAATAAAACGCACAAAACTTAAGAACCTTCTCAAAATTTCAATCAAATTAAAAATTCGGTATATAGTATTCCAACTGTGACGCCACGTCACAGTTTTTATTATGGAAATATTAATAATATCAAAAAAAAATATAATATATTAAAGTCACTTAATAGTTTAAACATTGTACAATGAACATTTAACATATCGTAGTAAGTGATTATCAAGGGTTGCAATCTTACCTAAAAGATTTCAAAGTAGATGTTTCGTTTACGAGTGGCTGTCAGCAGAAATGTCAAGATGGCGACCTGTTTTTAGTACTCATTGACATCGTATGTCATGTGACGTTATGTTTATGGCGAAAAATACAGATGGAGTTTAAATTAATTGAGATATCCTTTTTTTTTGGGTGGGTAATTATCAAATAACTTCTCCCGCTCTGGGCGGAGCGGTAGGGCATGTCAGACTCTTACTGACTAAAACTCACCCGTGTTCCTTCGGTTGCCCTGTTGCAGGGGGCTACAATCTCTCTTTCGGTTTTCTTCGCACCCCCGGCAGGCATCGGCCCTAGCGGACCCCGTCAGTTCTGCTGACATCTCTTTGAGGCGCGCGTGGAACATAACGCGCCGTCGACCCGAGCCTGATCCTTAGCGGACGGTCAGCTACCCATTGCTCACCGTCCGCAAGTCCACACCTACGGTGACCGGAAATCGGCCTGCAATTCTCGACGCCCAGGGCGTCTCCTCCTGCGGCGGTTAGGGGCGTGAGGGCGCGAAATTTGCCACTCCCTTATGTGTCCCGCCTCCTCTTTCGCGAGCATTACCGCTTTGCAGAAAGAGGTGACGGCCTCCCATTTCCTCTCGCTCCGTACCATGGCCTAAACCAGGGCTGGACGCGAGAGATCACCGCCGCCGATCGCCTCCACGAGGACACGGCGATGCTCTGCCCAAGCCGGGCCGACGTCCACTCTGGCCTCCGGGCGATCCACACAATGGTGACACCCAGACGTTTCCTCCCGCCTTATCCTGAACAAGAACCTCCCGAAACAATCGTGTCCGTATCAAAGGGCAGCCTAAAATACCATTTTATACATTTTTTCGGAGACAATAATGTCGAGCAAGAAGTTTACCAAAAATGGATACAGTTCCAGTCTCTGGATGGGAACGTACTTGGACCTACCGACAGAAAAAGCCAATAAGACACTTTGTCTGATCTGTGAATAAACCTTTTTGTTTGGGGTGGGAAATTATGAAATAACTTCTCCAGCTCTGGGCGAAAGGAGAGGGCGTGTTTGACTCTTACTAACTAAAATCCACCCGTGTTCCTTCAGTTGCCTGTATTGCCAGGAGCCATCGGTGAATAAACCTAAGACCTCAGAATCGTTAGCCGTGTTTACACCCACAAGGTCAATAATGCAATTTCGTAGACATTCAATAAATGACAACAGTCATATACCTTCACGAAAATTACCAAATTCGTATCCAAATTCAATTTCGGGATAACATAAATTCATATGAAACGATTCAATGACACGATACCCTTTAAGCCTGATGATACTTATCAGCCAAGCAATATTGCAACCAATTCAACTAAGCCTAAATTTAATCAGTACGAAATGCAAAATCCACCATAAGAGGTGTATAAATTGTTACTTTATTGGCTTCTCGACCACTATTTTCAAGGTTTCCGCTACATTTATAAATGAATGTTGTACTATACTAAATAACCGTCAAAATGTGAATAAATTACATATCTTACTTAGTTATCTACACCCTCCCTATTCCAAATAACGGTCACGCTTGATTTCCTTAAAGGGTAGATCGCATAGCGCACTCTAATGGCAATATTAAAAACTAATGCCCTGCCAAAAGTTGAGGGTGGAACTTAAAGACACAGTTACGTTACACACAATTTTTATTTTATTGAAGTAAAAACTTGTTTAGGCGCGTTGGGAATTTTTGAGATGGGACTAAACCTATTTCGCGACACTGTGATGACACTCCTACCTATTTTTGTAAACGCGATTGTGCTCTTTATTTATATTTCGTTACGGATCAATGTTCTATACAAGTATTTTTACTTAAAAGGTTTCGGAAGTTTTTTTTTTTTTTTGTTAACGCGATTGAGCTCTTTATTTAGATAAGGTTACGGACCAATGTTCTATACAAGTATTTTTCTTCCACCAAGGCGATCTTGTTCAAGTTTTCACTTTTTTTGTATCTGTCTACTAGTTTCTTTCTGCCCGCAACTTTGTACGCATGTTTCTTATTCCCCCCGCGTCGCATTACATCTGCCGCACGCGCTAAAACTTTTTTGTTCGGCTCCTAAAGGTCATAGTGTAAATGTTGAATAGCCTATAATCTTCCTCAAGAATTGAGTTATTAAATACAAAACATTTTTTTCAAATCCGACTGGTAGTTCCAGAGATTCATCATTATCATAATTTCAGTCGAAAGACGTCCACATAGGCCTCCCCCAAGCACCGCCTCTTCGACTCGTTCTGTGCTTCCTGCATCCAGCGGATTCCTGCGGCCTTCACAAGGTTATTGGTTCACCTTGTGGGAGGCCTTCCATCGCTACGTCTTCCGGTACGCGGTCGCCTTTCCAGAACCTTTTGGCCCCATCAGCCATCTATTCTGCGAATAATATGCCCCCGCCGGTGCTACTTCAGTTTGGAAATTCTTTGGGCTATGTCGGTTATCTTGGTTCTCCTGCGGATATATTCATTTCTGATTCGATCACGTAGGGAAACTCCAAGCATAGCCCTCTCCATTGCCCTCTCCATTGACCACTGCGTGATTTTTTGCCTTCTAATAGGGCCCATTGTGAGCGACCACGTTTCATTGCCATAGGTCATCACTAGCAACACGCACTGGTTAAAGACTTTCGTCTTGAGACACTGCAGTATGTCGAAAGAGAAGATATTGCGTATATTCTCGGACGCTACCCAGCCGAATCATATTCGGCAATTGACCTTTTCTCGAAGTTGGATCTACCTTACTAGACAATTTTGTCCTGGGTAAACATACTCGACCATAACTTGACTGTAGCATATCCGATCTTCATGAGTTTGGGTTTTACATGGGTATTTGACATGACCTTTGTCTTGTCCATGTTCATTTTAAGACCCACTCTTTCTTAAGCTCTACTGAGGTCATCGAGCATTGTATTGTTTTATATTTATTTATTTCTCAGTATATGGTAGGTACATTGAGATCTTACATTAAACACTGTTTCACACATATTACCATTACTGGTGTAGAAATATTAAATAATAAACTAAGTACATGCAAATCAGAACTAGGTACATCATAAGAATATTATATAAAAATATGAAATCTTGTAGTAAGTTTTGAATTTATAATTTAAATGATATTGTATACGAGGTCCTTCATAGTCTCGGCCATGACTACTATATCGTCGACAAACCGAAAGTGAATGATGTACTCGCCGTTGATGTTGATACCTAGCCCTTTCCAGTCCAGAACCTTGACCACATCCTCCAGTGCAGCGGTAAACAGTTTCGGAGAAATAATGTATTCCTGTCTCACACCTCGTTGCAGAAGCATAGGTTTCAAGGTCTGGTCCTGGAGTTGGACTGACATTGTGGCGTTTTTGTAGAGACACTTCAGCTTCTCGATTTATCGTTAGTCGATCTGACACCGTTGAAGAGAGTGCAGTACAGCCCATGTCTCAATCGAATCGAAGGCTTTTTCGTAGTCAACAAACGATAAGTAGAGCGGCGGGTTATACTCTTCGGTCTTCTGTATAACGTACCGCAGCGTATGTATGTGGCTTTAGCACGGTAGACGTACTAAAGCCATTACGGAAACCGGCTTGTTCGGGAGGTTGGAAGACGTCAAACCTGCGTGCGAGACGGTTCGTTCCAGACATTAGCGTGTTTAAACAAACAAACTTTTCAGCTTTATTATTAGTATAGATAGATATTAAATAGGTTTTTTTAAACGTTTGTTAGAAATAAACCTGTGAATATAGGCCCAAAACTTTCCAGAGGTCCGCGTAAGAAGAACTTTTACTTTAGCTGTTATCATTGTTTACTGTCACTAAAGTCATCTCTATTAAAAAGTGAATATGCAATCATAATCATAATTTTCAATATCATGCACTTATATTAAGTGCTCATGGAAATTTCCGTACATGTTCCATAGATTGCTTCATGTTCTACAGATAGAACCAATGCATATCATTTGAATACCTACGTAGCTTCCTGAATTTAATTCCGACCAGTAACTTAAATGTTCTATTTGTACCTAACATTGATTACCATGTTTTTCTTCTATTTAATGAGCTATTTCTACATAATTAGTCTCTCTTTTGTGTTCTAATTTCTCGTCTCTTCACTTTCTCCTGAATCTGTGTAACATTGATCTGCTTCGTCAGTATCTACTGTAACTCATAAAAAATTTAAAGTGGAATCAATCAATTAGATTAATGTAATCGGTCCATCTAGCCAAAACTATGCGCATATGTTCATTACCTAGAATCCTACGCGCATATATGCATCATATATTACCCACAAAGTGAATTACCATGCGATTCCATTCAGAAGGAGTATTGTTTTGACTAACACAGGTACACACAACAAAAGAGTTAGGTATGTGAGTAGACAAGACAATCAACATTAATGCAATTTGCAAGCAATTTTAATTATTATTGACTACATAAGTATTTGTAATTATAAGAGTACACTTTCGAGCGATGCCAAATACCAATCAGCGTACAAGTAGTGCCATTAAAGATGAGACTTGACGCACCACGTGGTTTGACTTGCGCAGTAGACGATTTATGGGTCTCTTTAGCGGTATGAGGTCCCCGCTGGGGCGTCATCGGGGCGGCGGAAAGAGCGGCGGGAGGCGCGGTCAAGTCTCAACTTTAATGGCACGACCTGTACACAAGTTCTGTTAAAAAAATGTCCATACCTGCCCGTACACTTTTTTTTTTTTCGCTCACTATACATATACCCACATGAAACTGCATTTTGGCAAACTGCCCAACATTGGATTCTGACGGCATCTCTCGCTAATACCTACAAAAAGAACACAAAAGTGATAATTGAGGGTAATGGATGAACAAAAAAGTTCAAAGATTCACTCATTTGTATGTCAGACAGACGTCATCTTGAGTGAGATAATACATATTTCATAATGAAGAATTTTTGTATAATGATAAAGGAAAATGGTGCATTATATTATTGGATTGTATATTATTCTTCTTCCTAGTCATAACACTATGGATAACTGGAACATATCTCCATATCTCATTCTATAAACATAAATTCCCGCATTACGTGTTTCAGTTTCACATTACAAAAAAATCATGATTAATTACAGCGATATTTCCATTATTAAGATTTATCTCCCAGAACTACGCTTGTAATTTCTGGGCAGGTTATAGCTTAGCTCGCCGTCGGATAAGGACCACGCCCGGGTCGACGGCGCGTTGTGTTCCACGCTCGCCTCAAAGAGATGTCAGCAGAACTGACGGGGTCCGCTAGGGCCGATGCCTGCCGGGGTCGCGGGAAAGTCCGAAAGGCATACCGTGGCCCCTGGCAACATACAGTTAACTGAAGAAAACGGGTGGGTTCTAGTCAGTAGGAGTCTGACACGAAGAACGAAAGAAGTTATTTGATCATTTCCCTCCCAAAAAAAGGGCAGGTTATTGCTCCATTTAAATAAAATTTTGGGCTACCTACGAGCAAAAAAGATTGTAGGTAATCTAGACCCAAACTACAGTAAAAGGTCACTACGAACGGGCAGTTTTCTCAGACGTCTCTATCGATTTAGTAAAATATACGTTGGTCTTGGAACATAGGTCAAACGAAAACTTCTAGAAAGACTCCAAATGTAAAGACACACGTTTCTTACTGAAACTTTTGATGACTACGAAAGTCATAACAAAATTAAAGTCAAACAAATTCAAACTGCTAGCGTGACAACGAAGAGTTAATAGCTTTAAGTTAAACGAAAACACTTTAACTTTGTTCCCCTTTTCTTTATACGTAGTCAATAGCCCCATCAAAAGTTCTTTAATGTGTTAAAAGATTACGTTTTGGCCTAATTTTCCTTTAAAAATTGTTTGATAGTTACACACGAACTTGTAACTGGTACGGCCATACTAATAGGTTAGGCAATTTCCTTTTATCTCGATGATTTACGAAATGGGTCGCGAAAGCCTTCATTTTCAAAGCGGTAGCGCGAAGGTGGTTCGTCAAAACTGATTTGAAGGAAAGATAGTAAAAGAATAAACGTAATTGCTGAAGAATCTTTGTGTCGAAGTTAAACTAAAAGAAATATAAAAGAAAGAAAGAAAAATTGTTTATTCTGATGGTTAATTGATTCAGGCATGACCTTGCGGAAATCCATTATAAAATGATGATGTGGATATATTTAGTAACCTGTTCCGCTTAGCTATTTCTATAGAGTCTTAAAAAGACCCTGGAAGAAATCGACACGTGTTTCACCTCTCAACGAGGCATCCTCACGATGACGATTAACTTGTCGCAAACTCGAACACGGCGTGTAGCCACACCAAACACCGAGCGCAGACTCTCGGTCTGCGCTCGGTGCTTGGTGTCGATTTCTTCCAGGGTCTTTTTAAGACTCTATAGAAATAGCTAAGCGGAACAGGTTACTAAATATATCCACATCATCATTTTGTTTATTCTGCACAAACAAAATGCCCTTTTTTTTAAACATCACACACACACATACTAAGTAACCAAAAGCCTCGTATTCAAGCACCAGGACCAAAGACAATTTACATTGCGTAATAACTATTATTTTTCTATGATAAAAAAATAAAGAAATAAAGATTATCGTTATGAACTTGTATAAGAGGAGGTCATTCTAAGCGGCCTGGCTACCTACTTAATAGGTATTCTGGGCGATCGCCAATGCTTACATAAATGTATACATTGTTGGTTCATCTTTGTTAACGAAGCTACAAAGAAGACGCAGAAGGTTGTTTTTTTTTGGTAATTATGGAAATAAAAGAAGTACTTTTTTTGAAACATAACGCCTCCTTTTGGTTTCGCCGTAGTCGGGTAAAAAGTATCACAACAATTGCCAATATTAAAATAGCTGTTCTACTACCAGATATTCGTTTTTAGGGTTCCGTACCTCAAAAGGAAAAAACGGAACCCTTATAGGATCACTCGTGTATCTGTCCTTCTGCCCGTCTATCCCAGCCAATTTGTTCCGAATCGAATCGAATCGAATTTGACCGATTAAGTTGAAATATACACATATGTATTTCTGTGACCCAAACACGAACGTGTAACGTAAATAAATGAATTTTGAATATAGGGGTCACTTTTGGGGAGCAAACAAGAAAATAATAAAAAAAAGAGGTTTGCTAAAACTACCGTGTGACATATCAAATGAAAGAACTTGTTGCGACGATCTTAAAAATATTTTTATATAATTTTAAAATAAATGCTTTCAAAGATATTTAAGAAATTCGATATTCTAAAATTCGAAATTCGAAAATTGACCATTCCCCCTTATCTCCAAAACTACTGGACCTAATGTTTTGAAAAAAATACATAGTATGGCTGTTTACTCATAGATTACAGGAAAATCTATAAGAAGTCTATGGTACAAAATAACATGGTAAATCTCTCAATATTGTGAGTACAAACTTACATTTTGCAATTGTAATGTATGGGAGAACATGTATTTCAACTACAATGTTAAGTTTGTATTTGGGATTACGGTTTTTTTTTATAGAAAACAGCAGGCCAAAATCATTCTTAAATACGTAATTTTCCTCTTACTGCGAATGAGAAAAGTATGACATAATAATATTACTGAGCGTTAATTATAACTTGTCCCTTGCCGTCATATTGGCACCATTGTTTGTTAAGCCATTTTGAACTGTATCAGTTTATAAGCTTGATAATTAATGGTGCCAACATGTCGGCAAGAGACAAGTTATATTGAACGGTCTTACACAAAAATCATCTTTCGTCTGTAATCGTGTAAGATTTCCAAGGCCACAACATGTTCGATATAAAATAAACTAAATCCGCTTTTATGACAACTTATAATAATTAGACGCAAGCGACTGATGATTTTAATAAAAAAAAGTTGTTCTCATAATAAATGTGGCTCCATCATAAATAAAATAACAGTCAAAGCGGCTGAGAATTAAAAGTTGACATCAATCCAAATATTATATTTTCGAACATTAAAAAGATTTTCTATTAGATGTTTACTATAATTTTTATTAAACGAATCTCGAAGATGGAGAATCCACTATACGGAAAATCCTATAATTTTCGATCTTGTTATGTAGGTATATGTGCTTTTCTAGTCTTATTATGGGTGTTAGTCTAGAGCTGGTCGGCATACTCATTAGTCAATAGAGCCGAAGATCAATACTATAATGACTAAGATGTCTTATAAGAGCCAATCCTTTCTGTGTGTCCCAACTGGTTCAATACACTCTTCTTTAATCCTCAAACCTTCCATCCTATTTCACTCCACAACGCTTCCTAAAATTAACTTGCTAAGAAGTAGGATGCCTTCATCATCATCATCATCATAACGGTTGATAATAATATGATTAAGGCATCTTACTTGTTAACAAGTTAACCCTGGAAAACTTTGAAAGGTACAATAAATAATTAATTTTCGATGTCCTGTTAATTTTTGGTATAAATCTTTGAAATACCTATAGTTTAAATTTTGAATAAAATTTGATATGACCGAAACCCCGACCCTATTTACGCTCGCACTCATCGGCATTTGTAAAGAGCTGCACTCTATAAGCCAAAAAGCGCATACAGATCGCGAGCCGCAGTTTACCGACAACTGGTCTAGTGGTCGTTAAACTGTCGTGGTCTGAGGTCCTGGGTCTGATACCTGGGTCAGGTGAACTGTTATTGGGTTTTTCCATCTGGAAATTCCCAGTAGCAGCCCTGAGTCTAGATTTGTGCCCGGTTGATAGCAATAAGCTCACCCCCTGTTACATGGGACTTAAACATAACTGGCGGAATGTGGGTGTACTATAGGTGTACCTCTGTCTAACCCTTAGAGGAACAGATGCGTGATGTTATGTTGTGTTACTATGGGTGTAAATCGCGTGAACATTCCTATGACAGTCTGAATCACTGAACTTCAGCTTTACTTGAATCCATTACCAGCAACAAAATAAACAAGAACCTAGTATAGAAACATCACTCAACTTTATTACGATAAGAAATCTTTGGATTTTTACGGCTTCAAGGTAAATCAAACACGTTGCGTGAGAATCTGAACTTACATGACTTATTTAGAAAACTCGCGAATGGGGCATAGCAGGGTAATGACGAGTATTTGGCTTCGGCTCGTAGCGTGCTACGCAGGGGTAGGCCAACGACTCCATTCTTTCACAAAATTTAGCTGCATTACACGTTTTATACATTCGTGAATACTTGTATTTTCTTTTTCCTAAGCCAAATTGGTTATTTTAAGGCGTGTTTGCAGCCAGGTTTCAAATTTTTTTTCAGCATAAATGCAAAGTGTTTGCTAATGTTAGTTTCAGTGCACATATAAATACACAATCCCATTATAGAAACAGTCGTATCAATCGGAATGCTAAAAGAAATATTTAAAATTTTCCACTTTTGAGTCATTTTGAATTCATTACCAATTACCGTAAAAAAGTCGTTCAATAACTGCCAGACCAAGTGACACTGTTTTCTCTGTTCTCTTAATTTAGTGTCACAATAATTGGTGTCACACTAATGCACACTTCGTGTCTTTAAACCTATAAAACTTGAGCCTCACGGTGAAAAAGTTTAATCAGCCCAAGGTGTCATCACTGCAGTAATATCGCGTGTGAAACCTATATAAAATAAGGGTTTGGTGCATTGGGCCCTCGGCCAGCGCCGCCCGTGCCCCAACACCAATTGTTACCGTTAATTTATTCAACGATAAGTATCCGAAACTTATCAGCCTTTGTTCAATTACCAACAACTGGTACAAGCAGCACCGACTGGTTCTCACACTTCGTACCATTTCCCCACAGCTTTTGTTCAGCGAGCTAATATTAAGCGTGGCTTGGAAAGCACTATTATTTTTATTTTGCTTGTGTTATATTTCGACCGTAAATCAAAATCAGACATTTTCACAGCAAGAAACTACTTTCAAACTATTTGCATGTCTTACACTTTAGTTTCGGTGTTCTATTTCGCTGATATTTTCTGCCTAGGATTAAGACAAGCTGTTTCCAAGGATAATTTAAATACAGAGTTTGTTAACTATAAAGTTTCGTAGATTAACAATTAAATCGAAGTCTACGCAAGCAGATCTATTTCTGTGGTTTCGTAAATCCAGTTTCGCCTTGACATTGGTCGGAGCGGCACTCCCGACAATATCTATACGTAATAAATAATGTCTGTGTATATTTCACAAGACTTGGGGCTGGAACTAAGTATGTTTTAAGTAGTTACCGTCTTGAATCAAAATTTAGAGCAGGCACTTTATTTTATAAAAACATACTGTATAAAAGAACTATTATTAACATCCACGGCGTTCAATTTTGCAAAATCTAGTCTTACAGAAAGAACGGCAACTTTTAACATCGGTAAATTTTAAAAAAAATTGTCTGTAAAATGCTCAGTCAGGCTTCTCAGTGCACAAATCGTCACCGTGATGTACAAACATTAATTACATCCTTATTTGCAACACAAAAATGCGGAATGAAAACAACTAGGTCAGATACAAAGTACTAATATTCAATTCGAAATAATTAAGACCATTGTCTCTACAACCTCTACGTACAAGATAACACTACAACAAGAGTTGAGTTGAAGCCAAATTTTCTACAAATGTAACCAATTATCGGCGTCCAGAATTTGGACTACGCTACGTTAAGTATTCCTGTCATGCCAGTAATCAATAATTCATTGCTATCAATCAAAATGTGAATTGCCATTAAAATTACGTTGGCAATGATTTAGAATGTAGACGCTATTAATGTTATAGGATAAACGGAAGATTTCAGGAACTGTCGAATTTGTTTACACGGAAATCATAAGATTTATTATAAATATGCTGCAAAATTGAAACGTCATTCTCACGAAGTGCTTCCACGTTTATTATTATAAATTCTGCTAAGTAATGGAAATCATTATATATTTTGTGTGCTACAAACTACCATCAGAAGATCTTTACTTTCCGAATACCTTGGTCGTTTGTTACCATCTGTATTGTCACATTTTTTGTCACTGTAATTAATATTGGTCAAACGATAGAGCCTATCAGGAAATACACCTCTAACTGGTTTTTAACCGACTTCAAAAAAGGAGGAGGTTCTTAGTTCGTCGGAATGTATATATATATATATATATATATATACATTCCGACGAACTAAGAACCTCCCGCAAACAAACATCCGTCCGCTGAAGGCGAAAGTGCATTTAATTTGGCGTCCACCAGCTTTTGACGTCCGCATACCGGACGCCACTTATTTTGCCGGTGTCACTTAAGTCATTTTGGTCCTAGCTAGCTGTAGAACAAAAATCGATGGAAGCCAAAAATGCAATAAAATGAACGAAATCATATATTGGATAGTTCCCGAAAAAATCTCGGCAGTGGTGAGGCGCTGCTGCAGCGCGTATATCTACAGCCGTATACCTCGGCAATTTTGCGTCCACAATTGCGACGTTGCCAGCTCGCTCACTTTAGCAAGACGATAGATCATATCATAGCATACCGCAATCAAAACAATATTCACCGTCGTAGATGACGTACGCGTTGCGTATTATTTGGCGCTCAGCGCTCGATTTGTTTGTATTAAATATCGTCATTGAAATTTACAATAAACGAAGCTAAAGTCTAATATTAATACCATTATTGAATGCACAACAGTAACTGCCAAAGCCATAGATTTATTTTATTACTAATTGTGATACTGAAATGTGGTTGTGTTATGTGTATACACGAAATCGAATGTCATTACATCGGAGGTCGCTACATCGACCACGTTGCATCGAAGGGTTGATGCATCGATAGTACCTTACATCGATGGTACGCTACATCGACAGTACACCATATCGATAGTACGCTATATCGACAGTACACTAAATCGACGGTACGCTACATCGACAGTATACCAAATCAAAAGTACGCTGTATCGACTACGCTACTCGAAACAGATTATATAAAAACATGGGCTTTTTCAAAGTTTTTAATCACGATTTGTTTAAATTGTTTAAAGTAAGTTTACTCAATACGAATTTGAACGATTTACGTGTGTAAGGTAGCGGGGAGGGTCTGTTGTGGACATATCACTGTCTACCCCTGACCTTGCCCAAAATGTTAGGGCATGGCGGGTCCTTAAGGAGGTGGAAACATTGTCAGTCTACATCAGGTTCGATGTCTCCGTCTCTTCGACGAACCCCGTTGCCCATCGCCCGAGTGTCCCTTCACGCCCTAGGTGAGCGTTCGAGCTAATGGATAGGGAGACGCTACTCGTTGCTGCAAAGGTCCAAGCTTGGAATTCGTCTCCTGTGGTGGTCTGCCATGGTGGGTGTTGAATGTGTCTCTAAAATAATTTCTGCAGTTTCTCTAATAAAATACGGACGCCCGATAACTATACAGACGTTCAATTGGTATATATGCACGTCGAATAGCTATATACAGACGTCCAAGAGCTATATACGGACGTCCGGTAGCTGTACACGGACGTCCAATAGCTGTATACGGATTTAGAATTCGGCGTGGCGGAACTGCGGCTCCGGGCAAGGAACAAGGCCCCTGGGACGTACGGAGACCCCACGCGCCCGTGCTTTCGCCTTGGTTCTTGGGACTTTTTAGGTCTTCGATTTCAAGGGCTCTTTAATGCCTGCCTTGAAACTGACCTGTTTCATGGCAAGCGTTAAAGACTCCACAGGGCGCCATCTTCTTATCGCCCTATATTGCTGCTCGACGAGTTGTAAGCTCTTCGAGCATACCATCACGGACTACCTGGTCGAGCACCTGAGGAAATACAGCTCTCCCAGGTACAGTTTGGGTTCCGAGATGGTCGGCTAACCATGGATGCCACTTAGCGCGTAAAGCCCTCTCGGCGGAAGCAGTTGGTTCCGGGTGTCACTTGACATCGCCAACGCATTCAACACCCTGCCGTAGAGGGTGTTGAATGCGTCTCTAATATATATACAGACGCCCGATAACAGACACAGACGTCCAATTGGGATATGTTGACGTCCAATAGTTATATACGGACATCCAACAGCTATATACGGATGTCCGATAGCTGTATACGGATTTAGAGTTTGGCGTGGTGAAACTGCGGATCCGGGCAAGGAACAAGGCCCCCGGGCTGGACGTAGTCCCTGGCCGTGCTCTGGCCTTGGCTCTTGGGGCTCTTCAAGACCGACTTTGAGGGGTCTTTAATGCTTGCCTTCAAACAGATCGGTTTTCTCTTTGTGGAAAACGGGACTCAGGAGTCAAGAGCCCCACCTGCCACAGAGAGGGAAACCGCTCGGTTTCAAGGCAGGCAGAAAAGACTCCGCAGAGCGTTCAGTTCCTAATAAGCACCCTGGAGCTTAACAAGAAGGAAGAGCGCCCTGCAGAGTAATCCTCGGCATATCGGCATAGACCCGGTCCTCTCCGAAGTACAGTTTGGTATTGCAAGCGTTCATAGGTACCACGATAGCGATACATTGCGTGTGAGGTAATAAACAAATCAGGTTTATTGGATTCCCATAACGTTCCTGAAATAATTTCATGTAGGTACCGGTCATCTTTGTATGATGTACTGAATTCACCCCATCAGTCTGCGGAGGGCTATCCCTTACATCTTGTATACGGACATCCAATAGCTATATACGGACGTCCAGCAGCTATATACGGACGTCCGATAGCTGTACACGGATGTCCAACAGCTATATGACAACGTAGCCGACAAATATCATAATGTGGCCCGCCTTCTATGCTATTCTCTAAAAGACTCAGCGCCGAGGCGACGCTGAGGCTGCAGGCTGCGGTTTGTCTTTAGTAGATTTTGAACTTTAAAATCTAGAATATAAAGTTGAAAATCCACTAACGACAAACCGCAGCCTCAGCGCCTACGCGGCGCTAATTATTTAAGAGAATAGTACCCCCATGAAAACAATTAATTCATCCATCTATCCTCAGTTCAATAGCACACTTTCACATTTACAATCTTAGCAAAGGATAAGATGCTCGTAGGTACATATTTCAATATCGGGCATCCGTATAGGTATAGCTTCTTCTTTTTTTTGTGGTGGTAAAATCATCAAATGAGTCCTCCCACCCTGGGTGGGACGGAAGGGACTGTCAGACTGTTACTGACTAAAAGTCCAACCTGTTCCTTCAGTTGCCCTTTGCATTCCAGGGCCTGCTTAGACAGTCCCGCGACCTCGGCAGGCGTTTGGCCCTATTGGGGCACCGTCAGTTTGCTGACAGCTCCTTGCGACGCGCGTGGAATACGACGCGCCGAGGTATAGCTTCTACGAATAGATTTAAAGATGAAACTGTATACAACAGACAACGCGACAAGTGATAGTAAAAGAAAGAGACAAGTAAACCCAAAGCTGGCAACGTCGCAATCCCGAATACCAACCACACTGTGAGGACGTTAAATTGTCGACGCATTAGGTAAATCATGATCAATATATCTAGGAAGCCAATAATCCATCAACATGAATGGGGGTTCAAAAATGTTTGGGCATGACTGCAAGAAGAATATTGCCCCATATAAAATTGCAGGAAAACTATGTATCCCATGGGGCGGGAAATCGAAAAACTAAGCAATATTCAGAAATACATCATAAAAATTGCAATTGGAACTGGGGGAGGCCGTAATGATGCACAACGTGCATGACGCCAAATGCGTTGCTGGATGTAAATATATATATATATTATATATGTTTCCCGATTACTCGAAGGCGCTGAACCGATTTGAAAAGTATTTTTTTTGTTTGAAAGGGTATACTTCCAAATTGGTCCCATTGTTACTTGATCACTATCTGACGATGGAATCTTGGAGAAATCGAGGGAACTCTTCAAATATTATAGGCACATCTATAGCGATTTGAGTATTTTTTATAGTAAGTAACTCGTGCACTTGCTCTCGAAAAACACCATTTGGTAAAATGGACCTGATGAATTAGAAACCAACCCACTAAAAAGTGAAAAAAAAAAAAAAACAAAAATGCAACCGACAACCGACTTCCAAACTATAAAGTGAAAAATAACTTTAATTTCGGTGGCAAAAAACTTAAGTTCTGATCCAAAGACACCGACTTCCGAAATTAAAGTTATTTTTCACTTTGTAGTTTGGAAGTCGGTTGTATTTTTGGTAAAAATATTTTTTTTTTTTTTTAAAGCGACGGAATAGTAGTTTTTAATCATATTAATGTATCCGCATAAACATCAACAACTTGTCTGAATTCATAAAAAACAGTGCAATTATTCAAAGCATGTTACACATTAGTGTGTCAAGGAGTGACATACGAACGGAGAAGCGAATAATAAATAGAAATGCGACAACGTTTTCTGTTTGAACAAAATTAATTAAAACGAACGAATTAATGTGATTTTGTCATGAACACCACATTTTTTAAAATAAACTTACATTTTATGAAAACCGAATATTTACTCAACGTTCATACCTAGAAGGAGATTCGGGAATCAAAATGGCCATAACTTAACCAGTCAATGCAATGCATAAGCAATCAATTGACTTACCATGTAAGAATTTGTGATTCTGATTTTCAAAAGGACAGAAAGTTTCATTTTCTTTGTGATTTCCCCTGAGATCGGTGAAGTACCCGCGAAAGTGCAATAGAGATGATCAAATAATTTGATATGATATTTGACCATGTCTGTTTTATTGTACAAATCTATTAAGAAAAAGACAGTTTTCCTAATCACGATATTAACCTTCAAGCAAGGGTTTCATGCAAGCTAACGTCATGATACACGTCAGTTCCCTGACATTAGAATTTCAAAACAAGTACCTATAAGTATCAGAAGTTCCCAGATGCCAATGTAGTATTTGATATTATTAAATATCTGCCAGCTGTGGACAGGGACATGTTTACAATTTTGCCATTGGCACCGAACTGCGTGAGTAGTGTAACCGTCGTAATTGGGCTCACAGTAACATACATCACGTTCAGTAAATCGTATTACATACGCCCGTTAATTACCCCTTTACCAAAGGCTTTAATCAAGCAGCCATGTTAGTGTCAGAAAGGCCATACATTTTGCAGCGATCAGTCGCCATGCCAATCGCCAATACCTGTCAATGCGCTTAATGATGTGTGCTGGCATGTATTGGCATACTGGCATTTTGATGTATCTTTCCATTTTATATATGTAACTCACGATTTACAATATGTCAACAAGTAATAAATCAGAGAGTGATAGAATTTAAGGTATTGAATGTCATTCTTTCTTTTTAGATATTTGTCTTCCTGTTAACTTCCTGATTCAATGCCAGATCTAATGCGAAAAGAGTTATCTTGTAAACAGCATGATAAACAAAATTTCCTGGAGCGTGCTATCAAAATTACATTTTGCCGGTACGTCCGGTGCGTTCGCGTTCGGTTACTAAGGTGGCGTCAGAGTATTCTAGAAATGCCCGCGTATTTAGAGCCGTGCCGGCTGGACGCGGCCGCTGTCCGCACAGCCGTCGGCGTGACGTCGCCGCCACGCGCGTGCCCCGCTGGCGAACCGCCAGCAGCGCCAACGAGACGGCATGTCATTGTCACTACTGCCCCACTAGGTCATCACTGAACATTTTGATACGACATAAACAACGGTGTACTTGAAACGAAGTATGCGCTTCCGTATTCAACTATCAAGATCGTAACATGGATAAAAAAAATATCCATCGTGTAGTGTTTGTACTGAATTTCGGAAAGTAAGAATAACATATTCGCCAATGAACTCGGGTGAATGTAATCCTTGAAATCTCCAAAAACCCCATAAAATTATATCCTCTATAGCAGCCATAGAGATTTTTGCCAGTAATCCTAGGAATGACAATCGCATTGAGCTTTCTCAGTAATGAGAATTGAGAATATAGAGGTGCCCCTTAAACTCAAACACCTTCTTTAATCGTAACATGAGCTGCCTACTATAAGGCGGTAGTAAATACAGTTTTTTTTTTTTTTTAAACCACTTACAAACAAGTTCCCCTTTTATAAAATAATTTGGTAGCCCATAAACATTTTTTAAAATAAAAGTGCCAATTACCTATATAAATTACAGCTTAATGTTAATAAGTATAATGTCCTTATAAATAAAATCAATACCACCAACGTTCAATAAAATTTGCATAACAGTCGAAAAGGACATTTGAAATGATTGCGCCCCATTACTTTGGCAGTTCAATTAAAGTTGTTGACGATTCAACAAACAAAATTGATTTAGTATACACGTATAGCTCGTTGTGGTACAATTATACCGGAATGGCGGTATTTACCGGCTATAATAATACTTTGAAAGACCACTTGTCGGCCTCGGGTACCGATGATCTGCTCCAGTTGTAGTATGAGAACAAAAAGAGTCGCGGAAGCAGTGGTTGGTGGAAGCCAGTCGGCGCGGGCGCACGGTCATCGCGCTCGCACCAACGCACGAGGACGCCCTCTCCACGCACCGACGACGACCCTACATACTGGCATTCGCAACAATATTAAAATGTCACTGCATTTATAAACACTATCGAATATTATGTTTGTCTTTAGATACCTTGATTTATTTCCAGACAAACTTTCTTAAATTTTCAGACAAACACGTTCGCCAGAGCACACTGGATAAATTATGGAACAAACAGTCGGGAGCAATTCAGATGCTTCTTGCAATATTGGAGGTAAGTATCTCTCCAACCACTAACCCACATGCAAAAAAAATAAATCAACATTGTATGCGTATATATCTTTCTGATGTTTATCAGGGGTGCGGTAAGTAATTTTCACTTCGTTATTTTTATTACAGACCTGCAGAGACTCGGCAACTTGCACATACATTACATCTATATTAAGAGAAGTTTTGTGTATGAAACAAGGGAAAGGAAAAAAATGTTCAGGTAAATATTTACCTACTACAGCGGGAACAAACATGTATTAATAAGACGCAAATATCGTCATTTTTTCAGCTTATGTCTACATAATTATGGCATTACATTACCACTTCGGAATCACGTTACGATATAAATTCATTCAAATGACAAGTTAATTTCAGATCATGTTACTACACTAGAGTTTAGACCATGCTTATTTTCTTCATGAAATGTCAATAACACATGACATAAAATGGCATTCAAAATGCAAACTTATTTTCATGATTATTTTCGATAAATTAGTTCCCATTGAGTCATCGGGAATCAAGAAGAAAGAAACCAAAAAAACAGGCAAAGAAAATAAAGTACCGGCAGTTAAGAAGGGTATGTTCCGTGTGTGCCACTTATACTGTAAATACGTAGAAATTTACTGCCAATTATTCAATAAATAACGTGAAACAAACTAATCAATAATATGCAAAAATATTGTACAGCACTGCATGCATTAATCTTTTGTTCAAATAAATTAACAAATACCGAATTACAAGAAAAACGCCTGAGATTAACCAATAAAAAATATAACAGGTTTTATTTTAATCGCACATTTGCTTTTTAATTTAAGGTGTATATCAATGACCGCACAAGTATTGAGCAACACTGGCATTTCAATGATTGCTTTACTAGTACCCTTTCTACTTGGTAACTCCTTTTTGGCCTACCTACTGACATTTAAGATGATCTCACTTAGATGACATTGGACCAGTTGACAACACAGCCTTGTATCGAGTGTAATATCGAAGCTATTGTCGATTCAATTGTCATAACACTGCACTGCAGTATTCAATCAAATTAACATAATTATTTCAACATCGATTTATATATGACTTAAAATTACATAAACAACAGCCACATTGTAAATGTCAAGATTGCTTTTCACTAAGTTAAATTGCGATTGTAAATCTTTTCCTATTAATAAACTGAAAATTAAAAACTATAACAATATTTAAATTACCCTTGTACAAAATTGTATTACAAAACCTGTCGATCTCGACAATTTCAGCGAACAACCTTGCGAGGCAGCAGTGCTCACAGCACTTCATATCGATAAACGGCACGCAGGTGGTGATCCGCACGATGATAGCAACACACGCCAAACGGGACGGCAACGTCGCCACCGAGCTGATACTGCAGGACCTCGTGTGGATCCTCGCCTCGCTAGCGCCGAGAGGTACGGACCTTAACCCACGCGGTTGATTCCAGCTAACAACTTGGCCCGGCATCAGTGCGCACAAGACTTCATTCAGATAAAAGGCACACAAGTAATCATACGCAGGGTAATTGGCACCATGCAAGACAAGAGAGACCGACACGTTGGCACAGAGGTGGTGCTGCAAGATCTACTCTGGATACTTGCACCTCTTAGCTCACGAGGTTACAAATATTGATTTTAAAATTAGTATTTTACTCATCTTTTATTTCATGAAATTATTTGCATTTGCTACAAAGCTTACATAAAAATATCAAAATATAAAATTGATTCCAGATCCAAAGTTCGCGTTGAAGTTAAGGATGCTCGGTTGCGTGAGAACTATGCATCTTATATTGAAGGGACACTTTACAGATAATAAACTGATTTTCCCTTTACTCGTTATTATGAAACAATTGGCCAAAAACGGTAAGTTAAAATCGTGGTAGGTAATACTTTTTCTGCTCTAACACTAAACCAAATCTGATTAATTTCTGC
Organism: Omphaloscelis lunosa; assembly: GCA_916610215.1. Lineage (NCBI taxonomy): Eukaryota > Metazoa > Arthropoda > Insecta > Lepidoptera > Noctuidae > Omphaloscelis > Omphaloscelis lunosa. The sequence goes on along the minus strand of OU744244.1, from coordinate 15,016,331 downwards.
TTTTCTAACTTTATTATTAACCTTCATATTGAAAAATCCTGTTTTATGGATTTTTCTGATAACTCAAAAAATTTACTTATGTCTTGAGCTTGTTGAAATCAATGTCTGAAAAGTTATTATCCACATAATAGAAAAAAAAAAAATGCAAATTGACATGAATCGCAAGTGATCGGTTTTTTATGTTAGTTATTTTTACGATTTCAGCCGTTACTACCTCTATTTTGATCCGTGATGGTGTAATAACAACTTACGAGCGGGTCTTGGTCAGCCTCGGCTTCATCCCGACGGCAAGACTGCGACTCTGCCTCGATGCTATTGATTATTTCAGTAAAAATAGTTAAGTGAACAAGTCATTTGTTTTCAAGACGATCATGATCATGTTTATCTTAGTCATTTGTGTGATTATTTGTTTTAAACATTTTATGTATTACAAAGACAATAGATTGCACACAATCTCTGAACCGGTACACAAGAATTTGTCACGGTCGAATGATACCACAAAGTATTCTGTTACGTGACACTCCTACACGCAACGCAGCCTTTACCTTTACTACAACCTCGTAATATGTTTGTCGCTAATGAATTTATGTTATGTTGTGTTGAAAGTTTATGTTTGCATGTTCAATGCGCCAGTGTTTGTCACTTGATCACACGTGCGTAACTCACACAGAGGTGTGCTGCATGCAGATCGTGAAGACAGGCCTCTGTAACGTGCTCCTCAGGGTGTTCGACCGGTGGGATCGCTACGAGGGACGCATGAGGCTCAAGATATGCGCCCACATCCTTCAAACCCTGCAGCATCTTTGCAATATCAGTACGTACCTATGTGTCGTTTCTTAACTAAAGTGATTATTATTTTCTGCATTTCCAGAAAAGGCTGCCACATATTTTAAATTATAACCCAAACCAAGGATATCGAATTGCTTGTGATACCATTTCTCATTTCATTTCAAACCATCAGCTGCCCAACTTTTTCCTAACTACATTGGGGTCGGTTTCCAGTTTAACCGGATGCAGCAGAATACCTTATTAGTTTTAAACCATTATAAATACTTTTCTTAAAACTAAATAAATCATAAACTATGTTAATTTTGCAGAAGCGGGGCGAAGGGCACTGTGTACAAAGAAACATGTGCAAACGTTGCACAGGTTCTGCTCGCAATGTCCAGATGAACCTGAATTTGATGGACTATTAGCTAGAGTGTGTTCAGTCATAACATTATGTTTGAAACACCAAGCTTTGCCAGTACCAGTCTCCAGTCCAGCGTCGTTTAATCTGAATCCCATACTAAAAGGTATACACCAATATGACTTATTTACGCATAAATAAAATAAATGGATGTGTGAGCCATAAATAACAGTAGGTCATTTTATAGGTACCAATACATCGTGGCCATGTCACGAAGACGAAGAAGATGCAGCCAATTCTGATTCTAAAACAGTTAATTCAGATTTAGAAGATGAAGGCCCAGAAATAGATATAGAAGGCATTGATGAGTTCCCAGACATGGATTTCGATGACAATGAGCTAAAAGCTGAAAGTCCTGACGAATCAGATAAATGTCAAAATATTCTACAAAGCGCTACAAAGAGTGGTGACAGTTTGCAAAGTTCACTCTGGATAAATCCTAATGAGAGAGATTTAGAAGACTTAAAAAAGTAAAGTATTTCCAAATTGCTTTCATACGGATATCTGTTTGACAATGTTTAGTTTATATTTGTTTATTTGTTTTATTATTTATGTACACATATTAAAATAAATAGAGCTACGACATAATCAATAAAAATAAAATTAAAAAACAATCAATCGTAATATTTTTTTTGTTCCTTGTTGTTTCAGTAATTATTGTGTGTTTCCTATAAACCGTCGTGCTAAAATTCTTTCTATTTTCAGATACTTTATTTATTTCAAAGAGTTTGGATCGTTTAACAAGCAAGTAAGGCTTGTCAAAAGTCGGTCTAATTCCCGAGGGTCAATATTAGAAGACTTCCTGTACTCGCAATCCGGTGGAAACAGAAATGCTAATTCCAGCCTGAACCTGTCACTTCCTGGCGGCAATACTGACTATGACAACGGCGTGGGGCCTTCGCAACAGCTTTCATTTTTACAATATCATAAAATCCATGAGAGCGCCTGTAAGTACCTTTAACATTTTGCAAAAGATGCGAGTCATTAGCAGACTGTATCAGCTCCAGCTGCTGTCCATAGACCTCTCCACCCGCATACCAGTTAGCTCAATCCTCGACCCCTCTTATCATAACAGCACAATATCACGCTGGTAATCTCCTAATGGTTAGAAGCCCATATTTCGCCAGTTATGTTTAAGCCTATCGCAATCAAATGGGCACAAATCGAGATTCCGGGCTGCTGCTGAGAAATTCTTGAAAACCCAATAACACTATTCCCCGCCTAGGAATCGAACCCAAGACCTCATGCAGTATTAGCGCTTGCGACCACAGCCCAACGACGAAATCTACCACTTCAGCAGAATTTAATTAAAATAACGTTAAAATAATTTCTAGAAAATATTAGTTTACGAGTACTAACAAATCAATATTTTCTGCCACAGCTACAACATCGTGTTCATCTTTAAAAATACATAAAGACATTTCCAAGTACAGTACGTTTGCAAGTGTGTACTGCACAATATCGTCGAGGGTGAGGAGTGTGATCCCCTTCGTGAAAGTAGCGTACCCTGACATGATGGGCGGTCAGGGTCTAAACCAGCCTGAGCCCTTGAACAAGATGGAACGAAGTGCGTGCAGGTTAGTACTTAGAAAATATTGAAGGTTCCATTTCATGTCATAAAATGCTGTGCGTGTAAGTCTCTTAAAGTCAGAAATATTAATGGATAATCAGCCAAATTTTTCGTAAACTGCCTATAAAAAGGTAAGCCAATATGGGTACTGTTTTAAATTCAATAATGACACTTAACTTCCTTTGGACCTTAAGTGTCATTATTGAAATAACCTTCATTGGAGATCATTTAATTACATATTGTTAGCAGATAAAATGAACGAGAATATTCATATCAGGCATAACAACGACGCCCGCAGTTCGAACAAAATTTGTAAATGACCAATATGCCTTTAATGAATCAAAATGTTCAATGTTTTCAGGACGAAACTTTTATCCTGTGTAGACAGGGCGATCAACCCTGAATCTTATATGAATGAGACGGTATACGATTTGGACCAGCTCTGTGGTGCTGTTACTCCTGACCCCGGTGCACAGAAGAGGTAGCTATCTCTCAATTTATTATTGATGTGTTACCTCTTTTCGCTTTCCGTAGAGGAGCTCGTGGCTAAGTAAAAACAGCCGCACGGGTTGTCGCTTGCCGAGGTTGGGTCATGGATGGGTGACCATTTCTACATACCGAGACTTCTCGTGTAACAGGAAGCTGGGGAAGCGCGCGCTTTTTGATTTGACCAATGAGCGGGCGTAGTGCTATAGTTTACCGTCAGAAACGACCTTGATGAGGCCCCGCCCCTTTAATGTCGTTTATTACCAAGGTGACATGTCAGATTTTACACATCCTATGCGACTATTGTGGCTCGCTCGTTATTTGTTTTTCATGGGAAGAATAAATATTTACAATCGAGGCAAAAGATAGCATGGTCTTTAGATAACACTGGACAACATCAAAAATTATAAAAAAAATGTGTATTGTGTAACCGTAATATTTTATGGATGGTTTTGATTTTCGCATTCCAAGATAAGTCAAATATTACTGAAATACAGTATAACTATTTTCTTAATGTCCCTCGGCAAACTTCGTGTTTAGTCAGTCGTCGGATTTCTAACAGTTGCTCTTTGCACTTGGTGCAGACCGGACGCTCTCAATCGACTTGGATGTACATAGAGTTGTTAATACTCTTAACTTAATGTAGTTTATTTTAAAAATGGGATGAAAGCTGCTAAAGTCGCAGACACGAAAATAGTTTTATAGCTCTATATAGTTCACACGGAAATCAAAATAAAACAATAAAGTATTTAGTTCTGAATTCAAATTATTATACACGATAAATCTAATAATTGATGGACATGGAAATTAGCATTCGTTTGTATTCGGAAATACGATGATACCCCAGAGACATTAAAAAAATTGTCAGACTGTACTTATTTTCATTATCTGCCGTATCTGCGATAAAATAAGAAGTGGTTTATTCAGTGTTAGTTGAATTGAGCGTTAGTAGGATCATGTTTAGCTATTGTGGACTTTAATGGGTAGGCGCTAATCATCAAATTACAAGCTCCCACATGACTTTATAAAAAACATTACCTATTACCTATTACGTTGTTATACAAGAAAAAGTTACTGTCTATGCGCATGACATAATCCAAATGATAATTTGATGACTTATCAAGCCTTCTTAAAAGTCTATTAAAATGTAAGCCAAAACCATTGATTTAATATGATTATCGTAAAGTTTTAGCTCGGAGAGTTTATGTCTGGGCAACACTGATGAACAGGAGATCACGAAGGTCAATACCTTCTGCTCAAAACTCGGGTTTGAGTCAAGATTCGAGTCTGGAAATCTGAGGAAAGTAATTCAGGTAATCCTTCTGAGAATAAATATTCATGTTTTCAAAAATTACCTTTTACATACTGAGATTCCTCAATATAACCTTTCGAAACTAAAATATTCATATTTACTCAGTACATAAAGCTCCAATTATTTTGTATCTCAGTCAATGCTCATTTTAATAAGATTTGATTCAACCTTTGTTTCTTTGTAAATACTAAGACCACAGATATAGGTCTATCTTTATCTGTGCCTAAGTCTCATCCTACGTTAAATTAAATGTACACAGGGCTACACATCAAGCTATACAATTCCAGCATAAGCTGACCTCGCATTGTAAAGAAATCCTATATAGTGCGAGATCAGCGTAAACTGGAAATGTATAGCTTGATGCGTAGCCGTGTGTACCTATATCTCCTCGTACCGGTACATGTACCAAAATCACTTGGGACCACTAATATCTAAGTTAACATAATTCGTGTCTACAAGATAAGTAACTTCAGGTAGGTCCGAGAGAGTACGAGCTGATTCTAATGCCGGACGTGAACTCGACGAAGCGGCACCAGTGGTTCTACTTCGAAGTTCGCAACATGCAGCAGGGTCGCCCTTATATCTTTAATATCGTCAACTGTGAGAAGTCGGACAGTCAGTTCAACTTCGGCATGAAGCCAGTCATGTATTCAGTGAAGGAGGCTGTCTTGGGAAGACCAGGTACTAGAGGAGATTTTATAACCTAATATGTAACCTTTTCTACACTTATAAGTCTGAAATAAAATAACCGCAATGGTTTGAAGGTGCCTTGTGCTTACGGCACTTGATAAAATGATATTTTAAGTTGATCTCATTGGCATTGCCAACTGTGCATAGTGGACGCTGGCCACTTACTATTGAGTAGCCCGCTTATTGGTTTGCCCAATAACAAACGAAGACCATTAAATTACATAGATTTGTCTGAAAGCACAAAGAAATACTGTTTTAAAATTTTCACGTCTTCTTTGGCTCTATCCATTTCATGGTTAATAACATTGTTAAGTTTTATATCACGTAGTAACTGTCCCTAGGTTGGGTGCGAGCTGGCTCCGATATATGTTACTACCGGAACAGCTATCACTACGCGAACCAGAAGAATCACAACAAGTGCTACTTGACCGTCACGTTCAACATTGAGTTCCCGCACACCAACGATGTCGTCTACATCGCGTACCACTTCCCTTTCACGTATTCTATGATGATGGTAAGATTCATTATTCGTATAATAGAGGGTGGAGGGACATCGACGTTCAAAATGTAACCTTGAATTCAGCACATGATGATCTAGAACTCTTACAGTTCGCTTTTTAATCCTAGAGACTAATTTGACAGGTGCAAATGTCAAACTGCAAATTGAAAAAACAAACGACAATCACTTAAAATGTCAAATTAGTCTCTGAGATTAAAAAACGAACTTTACCGTTGAAATTATTCGGCGGTTATAAAAAAAAACAATAGTTTCATACAATAGTGAAATACCTACGCGTTCAAAATGTATGGAATAGCAATTTGTTTTTTAAATAACCGACTAAAAATTCAACGCAGGGGTTCAGAATCATGTACTGAATCCGTGGTAGCAGGTTGCGCGTCGATATCCCTGCCTTATAAAGGATTTAAAATCTTTTGGACTCCATTGCATAATAATGCCACACTAAACAATACTTCGTACATATACATAGGTATCGTTTTGTAAATAAAATGGGCTTTATGATATTTTATTATAATATTTCATCCACCGTAAAATAACTTTTGCATACAAATGCAGAATGAAGGCTATCCAGGATTCAAAGAAATTAAAAATAAAACGTACCATGAATCCGATTCCCGACATCTCTACGATTATAAAACGACCACGGGTAGGATTAAAAGTCGTAAGAGCTTCTTACGATCTACGCAGGCCATCCAAAACAAATCACCTAATGAGAGAAGTAAATTGTGGGTAGAGAAGTACTCACCACCCCGACTTCGCTAAACCCCAGGAGCATTTGCCTCCCGGGCGTGATTTGCAGTGGCCTATATGGAAAGCTCTCAATCGATAGCAAAGCCCGCTGCAGACACAATTTGTCGTGGTGGGGGATCATTGACCCATCCAATACCCTGTGCGAGTACGGTGAGTACGGTGGTACGGCTTCTGACCAGACCATGCCCCATTTGCTGAAGTATCCTAAGTTCCCGTTCACCTGCACCTGAAGAATGCCAATGATGCCACAATCAACGTGGCCACCTACTGGGCTCATACTGTATAAAAAAATATTAAAAAAAATACAACTAAGAAGAGTTCTATCGACACGAAAACAAAAAGAAGCCTTTAAAGCTTTCCGTTGTAAAAGTATCTGAGTTATCGCACCACGAGACAAATATCTACAACATAGAAAGCTAATTTCAATCGTCGAATTTACGACAGAGCAACTGATTATAGAATCAATTTAGTTTAAGACGAAGGCTTGGCAAAGGATGCAGAATTCCATTTTCTTCCCTTCCTATAAATATCTAAACTTTTCGAACCCATTATCTTAATGCAGTTTGAATCCTTAACTTCATTTGGAGAAAAGCGAGTTAAATGTCGTTCAAGTCGTAAAACTTGACTAAAGGAAATGAATTGCTAACACGTTTAGAAATAATGACTTGTTTTTAATACTGCGAGAACGAGCAAGAAAATGTTTAAAGACAAATCTTTTACTTTTAATATAGGTAACGAAAATCCACCAATAAAGCCGCCCATTGTATACTTGTAGTGTTGAATTTATTTTTTGTTGTTTTTCTGTCGTGTCCAATAAAGTATATAATAAATAAATTCATAAAATCAATCCTTCTTACAAGCTTTATATTAAAAAATGATGATGTGGATATATTTAGTAACCTGTTCCGCTTAGCTATTTCTAAAGAGTCTTAAAAAGACCCCGAAAGAAATCGACACGTGTTTCACCTCTCAACGAGGCATCCTCAGGATGACGATTGACTTGTCGCGAACTTGAACACGGCGTGTTGCCACAACAAGTACCGAGCGTAGACATCAAAACATATAACAATATTCAAAATTCTGCCAAAATAACCAATGCGCACACGCTTTTACCTGATTTTTTTTTTTATCAACCTGTGTTTTCCCACGGCTGTGCAAACTTCTCCCCATAGCTTTTTATCTGCATTAGATAGTATAATTTTTTTTGGCGATTTTTTATTATTAACTTTGAACCTTCCCAAAAGATATAATTGTAGACTGGTAATTTTTTTTGTTTTTTTATCAGACTGAGATATGGAACTGGAGCATGCAGATGCCGCCAGGATCCTACCTTCGCGCGGAGCCTCTCTGCTACTCCCTCAACAATAACGAGATCCCGTTGCTTACGGTCTCTGCTGAAGATATACCTAGCAATCCTATAGTGGTATGTTGTTTTTCTCCATAAAAATGCTTTAGAATCCACATGCTTTAGATTCCTGTACTTAGCGGACCAAGATGCTGCAAATACTTGTTGCCTGCGATGCGCATTTTAATGTGAAGTTCTTGCTAATTTTTATCGATCAATTAACTTTACCTTACGCAGCTACTGGTCGTAGTTAGACCACAACGTTGGATCTTGAAAAACGATTGCAACTAGGCAAATTGAGTCCTTAAACTTTAAAAGCACCGTAAGTTCTAAACGTAGATGTATCCTGATTTTCATGTATGCATCCTTAAAGCACGGCATTCCTAGCGGAACTGGGAAAGCGCAGCCAGTGATGCTAGTTTGTTTTTTTTTTAATATTCTGTTTAGTTCATTGCCTTTAAATCTATATATATAAAAATGAATCCCTATTTCCTTGGTCACGGCATCACGCTAAAACTTCTGAACGGATTTGGATGAAATTGGGCATATGGGTAGACCATGACCCGGAGAAGGACATAGGGTACTTTTTATCCTGATATTCCCACGGGATAGAGACTTATGCGGGTGAAACCGCAGGGCGCAGCTAGTAGATTATAAACATTTGATTCTATTACATTTTCGATTCTGTCATTTTTACCTTACCCGCAGAAATTATTTTTGGTTCAATATTAAGGAATGCTATCTCTTTAATACACTCTCTTTTTACACTACTGGTTTCTCGTATTTTAATGAAATACCGTGTCGGAACTACGGAAGTTATTTCATAAAAATACATAGACACCAGTAGTGTCGCGACGACTCGTGGCCTGCTGCTGCCTGCAGTCGGCTACGGAATTGTACCATCACGAAGTTACAGTTTACCTGTCAAACCTGCTTATCACAACTGGAAGGTATCTTGAGTCCAGAATCGCCAGTCATGTTCTGCGTTATTTGACACCGTTGTTCTCTGCAGCAACGTTGCCAAACCTAATGAGCATCACGCGTAGATGTCATCTGTTACTTAAAACTGGCTAGCTTACCACAGCCTGGGAAATTCTTTAAGATAATATTTTGACCATGACCGGTATACCAACAGGATCGGGAGATTGTATTCCTAACGGCACGGGTACATCCTGGCGAAAGTAACGCATCATGGGTGATGGACGGCACTCTGGGCTGCTTGCTCGGCAATTCGTGCGCCGCTGCCGCTCTTCGGGCTAAGTACGTGTTCAAGATCGTGCCTATGCTCAACGTGGAAGGAGTCATCAATGGCTGGTGAGTGGTATTATAATTTTGATATAAAGTATACAATATTTTGACATTTTACAGCCTGGCTTTGGGCACATTGAGCGTTAAAGCCAGAACGTGCTGCTCTTGATTTTTAACGGTGTTAGGTTTTCTGTCACTGTGATTCAGTCCTAAGGGGCAGTATAAGGGCTTTCATTCAAGTAAGACACAAATTAAACAAATGTTACTTATTAATTATAAACTTTATTAACTTCGCTACATCACTATTCTTTAAATTCTTGAGTTTCAACTTAATATACTTAACTAGGTACGTCACGTATATAAACACTATCTTCTACCTACCACTATGTATTTCAAATGATATGTCCAGACAATCAATATTCACTTAATTTTCTTACATTAAATTAATACATTTTACGGTTTATCATCAAAAATACCGGAGATCTTGCTTCTACGTTATTTACCTTAGCAAAGTGTAGGTACCTATACGTGGAATACTCATTTTGTGATATTAGACATTACGAAGACGGAGGCAAGTCGCATGCAAGCGAGTCGCCAGCACCTTCAACCTAGTTTAATAAATCATATTGCCCCATAATATACCTTCGAAATCCCCATAATCATTCATGTATAAGCTGGAAAATATTACGCTACTAGAAATCTCATTTACATTACGTGATATCAATACAACAAGGCGTACAGTGCACCCTCAACACGCAAGCTTCTAAAGTAAAACACATTAATAATACGTATAAATGCCTCAAATTATTGAAATAATACTTTTGGTAGACTCAATACCTAATTGTCACGAAAAGATATATACGGACCGCTTGGCCGGACACTAGTAGGCGGGGGGAGCCAGCATGCCGCTGGCGTGGACGGAGTGCTCGGTGGCGTCCGGCTCGGCGGTGGAGGGCGCGTCATCAGGCTGAGCGTGTGCTTCGTGGCTCAGGTACGCGGCCGGGTCGTCGCCCGCCATGCCCTCGTCGTCGTCGTACGGGCCCTGCGTCGACTCCTCCTTCTGCTCCAGCTCGTGGTCGTGCTCGAGTGAGTGCGCGTCAGACGCCCGCGAGTAGTGCGAGTCGATCTGAGGTGACGACGGCAGGATGCCGAGCTTCTTGATGTGCGGCGACTGCAGGCCGTCCAGAGACGTGGGGCGCAGTTTGCCGATGAGGTCGTTGAGGGTGAAGTGCGTCGGCAGATGTTCGGAGCGCGGCGGCGGCGGCGACGATGACGTCAGAGGGTGGGCGGTCGTCGTCGTCGTCATCGAAAGCGGCTTCCTACCGGCAGAACGTACCGACCCTCGTGTTAGAGAGCCGCTTGTAAAATGCACACATGCTAAGATACTATATAATCTATACATTGAATGTATCGAACGATACCAGTCATGTTAAAGTATGTCATTTATATTCGAAATATATTACAGCCAATTATGTTACTGGTATTAGTTATTTTTAAAACAACAAAAATGTTAAATACAAAGTATTATTGATAGATAAAGTATCACTTAAACAAGAGATACCAAGCAAAGCCCCCTTCACCCACCCACCAAAAGATTATGTCAATTTTGTAATTGTTTATATGACCATTGTAAATGATAATTATTGAAAGAGTTAAAGACGATAACGTCATAGATGCCAAATATTGTCTGCTGGGTGTAGGGCTCTTGTTTGGTGGTTGGGTTGGCGCAGAGGCCTGATCCCGCGGGCCCGCGCGCTACGAACAACAATCGACATAGAACCAAGGTGTAAACTTGGATTAAAATGTTAGCACTGTGACTACATCGTAAACTAGTGTCCCAAATGTTATTACAGTTAATCATGTCGTCTTTTAGACACGTTGAATACCGGTTGACGAAATTCGTGAACTCGAAACTCGGAACCTGTGCATAGAAGCCGCTATGGGTGTGAGAGAGGGAGCGCGCGGCTAGTCGGGGAGCGGGCCTCCGGAGACGGCTGGCATCTCACCTGGCATTACCCCTGCGCGGAAGACACGGGGATGGAGCCGTAGTTGTAGTAGTAGCAGCGCGTCTGCTCGCAGATGAAGTCCTTGATCTCGCCGCAGTGCTGCGGCTCCCAGTGGAACGTGGGCGCCTTCAGGGACACGCAGCCGTTGGTCATCACGTGCTCCGTTCTGGAATACCGACTAGTTTTTATGCAATATTGCATTGTAGAACCGGTACGGGGAATTTAAAAAGCATTGCCCTTTAATGATTGGTACGCTATTTATAAACAAGTTAACGTAACCAGCAGAGCGCATCGTGGGAAAAACGCGTAACTAGCAATTTTCAAGAAAATTTTATTACACTGGTTGCTTCCCAACATGGGAACCTATAACTTCCTTGGAATTAGATCGTGTAGAGATGCGAGAAACGTGAACATCTTCATTACCGAGTATTTCTGTTGCTTGATTGTTGGGTGCCTCTTAGGGATCGTGTTTCAAATTTCCGATAAACAGGGTGTCAGTTTTATTAAATGGAGCTCTTTAATAAAACTGACAATGCGACTTATTTGTCAAAATATTTCAAAAACAGTAGAACTCTTTAATAATGCAGAAAACAATGAAAAAAACTTACTATATGGTCGGATTGTCAGATTGTCACACGTCACCTGTCACCTGTCGGTTTTATTAAATAGGCCCCAGATCACTCCTTGGAGGATTGTCTCTACAATAGTAACAACGTACCCATGTCTGGCGGTGCGCTGTGGCGCGGTGCTGCCCTGCGGCACGTCTAGTGGATCGATGCTGTCGTCAGCATGCTGGCTGGGCGCATCCATCGGCAGTCGCCGCATGTAGTTGAATGTCGCGTTGAACGGCAGACCCGTGCTCATCCATAGATACATGTCAGTACCTAAATTGTTGCCCGATGTCCAGAAGTCGTACTTATTGTAACCTGTAAATAAATAATAAATGCTTCATAAAAATTTATTATTTGAGAAATACCTCATACTTGGCCAAGGGTTTTACAAAAATGAATTCAGAGTTAAATAAATTACAGTATTTCTATTTTCTTAATGTATGTCGGGAAACTCCGTGTTTCGTCAGTCGTTGGATTTGTATCAGTTGCCCTTTGTACTTGGTACAGACCGGACGCTCTCAATCGACTTGGAAGTATATAGAGTTGTTAATACTCTTTTAATTTAATGTAATTTATTTTAAAAATGGAAAGAAAGCTGCTTAAGTCGCAGGCACGACAGATAGGAAAACAGTTTTACAGCTCTTTATAGTTCACACGGAAATCAAAACAAAACAACAATAAAGTACTTAGTTCTGAATTCAAATTATTATACACGATAAATCTAATAATTGGTGGACATGGAAATTAGCAGTCGTTTGTATTCGGAAATGCGATGATTCCCGAGGAACATTAAGAAAATAGAAATGCTGTACATATTTACTGGCAAAGATAAACTTTAACAAGGTTCTTATCTTACCAGCATTAGTAAGGTATGTCGTTATAGAGTCAGCCTTTTCCTTCGTTTCAAAAGAGGCAAGCTGCAAACCTAATGATCTGCAAAAAAAGAAATGTAATCGTTTAATTTTTAAGTTTAAGACAACAATGACGAGAACGCGAAAAACTAAGGTCTTATAAATTTAAATTTAAATTTACGTAAAAGTATAAGTTTACATAAAAAAAAAATATTTGTCTGTTGGTGTTGTAAGAAAATGTATACTTATCAAAACTTCATTAACAACACCAATACGAGTACCAAAACAAACACCATAACATGAAACATTTATGTTGCCAAGACAACAAATTATTAAGATTGAGCAATTAATTTCGCGATTTACTGTTGCTTCACCAGTGGTTTACGAGCAACGTGGGTAGAAATAAATTTTCTAAAGCTATCCAACAATAAACGATTAAAACAATTTATTCGCTCTAAAGACTGATTCGTCATATAATATATTTAACATTTACGATATTGTTCCGCGTAACACAATACTTTACTGCAGTATAATCTGTACAATTAACATATATACACAGCTAACCATAAATTATCGTAGAGAATACTATCGTTGCTGCTAATCGTATTCAGTTATTAGCCTGAACAGAGTACAAGTTGCACCAAAGCCTGTTTATCGAGATGCAATTTATTCGCTAAAGACAGCCCGTTCAGGCCACGGCCTTGCCACGATGGGACCACATTCCAAGTCCAAGTTCAGAAAACTCTGAGGGATTAAAAACCTCTGCGACATCATGCAACTGAAGGGTAAAAGCTCTATTAATGTTTACTGTATGTCGGGAGTGATATTTGAAGTATGTTTTTTAATTTGTAACAACATGATACTATTTTAATTTCTCTGGGTCGGAAATAATTGAAAAAGTCAAGTTCCAACGCGATTAAAGCTGTTAAAAGCGTTTGTAATTATGACCAACGTTCCAAGGAATTGTACTGTTAGATCTTAATTATCTACATCTTTCTTCCATCGAAAGCCGTAACAAAATTTGATGAACCCGTGAAGAAATACGATAGCAGGCCATGATTCGAGATAGACAATGAAACTGTATTCAATACAATTATGACGATATCATCAATGACATATAATGCGTAATGGAACCTCTCTCCAAAAACAATTCACCATTGAAAGGCGAAACACGTTTCAACTCAAGACTTTTTATTATGAATTAAAACCTCATAAATTATTCTGCACTTGAATTTATCTTGAAGTTACTGTGA